>CAKJTW010000002.1:82012500-87271585 GCA_917880005.1 Nanger dama
CCTGACACTGATTAGACAATTTACCCAAGGGCACACAGAGGTCACAGGGCAGAGAAGGGACTCAAAGCCAGGGGCATCTGACTCCTGGGTCCAGATTCTGTGTGCCATTGCTACAGTGTTGCAGTAAAGCTTGAGGATCTTCCAGACAAACATATTTTAGTCTTGCTTTCAGTGAGTTCAGTGAAATCATGGGTTTGAGACAATCCTCTTTTGCTCCACTCTCTTCTGCTGAGAAGGCACTATTGACCAGGTTCTCTCCTCCTTTCCGCCTGGCATCTTCTAAGGCTGACTACAACCCTCTATTCCACAAAGCTCATAAACTGCTCTCTCTTCTCTCTCTCTCCCTCTCTCTCTCTCTCTCTCTCTCTCCCCACACACACACACACACACACACACACACACACACACACACACAAGCAGAGCCAAGGAGCCCAGGTGTTTGCATAGTCCCATGAATGAGCAGCTGTTGCTTTAAAAGGAGGGTGGCAGAGGAGGCCAGGGAGCCCTGGCTGGCAGGCGGGTGTGTAAACGTATACAGAGAGCCACTTTCTGTAAGAAGGCTAAAACATATTTAAAATGGGACCACCTCAGAGATGAAATCTCCCCCTCCTGTTACCTCTCAACCTGCTCCAAAAACTCCAATATTCAATTTTTCCAAGTCTCCCTCCCCCTCCCCGGCGCCCTGGAGTTTGCTGATTTTCTATGTGAACACTTGGCACACTGCAGAGCAGTTGCATTTAGGAGTCAAAAACATCACCACAGTTCACTCTTTCCCCAGTTAACAGATGCGTGGGCCAGGCTGCAGCATCCGTCCGTCTACTGCCCACACAGGGCGACAATGAATGAGCCAGCATCCTTTCTTTCCAACAGGTTTTCCTCTCCGGGTTGGCTTTTGGCTACTTATTTATTTCTTTTTAAATTACTTGGAAAAGAGGAAAGAAAGGTTTCCATTGAGGTCACCTTGGTTTAGGGAAGAAGAATGCTCTTGGTCACGGGAGGGCGCTGTGGAGGGACAGAGCAAGGCATGATCTGGGTTTCAGCTTCTTTCCGTTGGAAATCAGCCTGAGCATGAAGATCACACACCAGCTCCTAGAGGTGTCAGCATGACTTGGGTTCGAAAGCACCAGCCTTTGAAATCTCCCTGTATTTCCCTTGAAGAAAGAAATGGCAACTCACTCCAGTATTCTTGCCTGAAGAATTTCATGGACAGAGGAACCTGGCAGGCTTGGTGTGACAGCCAGACACGACTGAGCAATTTTCACTCACTCACTCACATTTCCTTCTGAGAGTCTGAAATTTCCTAACTTTTTTAGTCAAATTTATCCTTCCTTCTACTTTTATAGCTCTGCATCTAACTGTGACGCACCCTACCTTAATCAGAGCTGTCTTTTTATTTTATACTAAGTGAATCTTCTAAAGGGATACAACTAAATACATAGGTTATCCCCAGAAGGACATGCAAGTGTTTAGGGTAATAGCTACACATACTTTATTAATTCACTGGTTGAGAGGAATAACTTTGTTTTACTTTTGACTGTGCAAGGCTATTAGACCATGTCCCTCCAACTGGCTATAGCTCTCATGCCAGAGCTGATCCCACTTTTTCCAAGAGTCACGTTGATTCATACACCTGAGTGATGAGAATGAAGCTACTCTGTGAACCTAAAGGCAGAGTCAGTTCTATCCTCTCCTATGGATAACTAGTATACTGGTTGACTGTCTTAAAATCCCTTGTTCCCATGGGGCCACAATCAAGAGGTGATTAGCTTGAAAAGTCAATGTCAAAATAAACTCTATGAAACTGATTTGCCTGTTGGGCCTGCAGTTCATATACTACTTATCTTTCAGGCTGCCATGCTGACTCTGCAATTGTCTATCTTCCCTTGTACTGAACGTGTTTTCAGCTACTATCTCCTATTGGGTTTATGCTTTTCTTTGAGAGTGAGCCTAGCAGCAGCCTAATTTCCTAGTGAATACATATCTTATTAGTTGGGAGGGGATGGGATCCCTGGAAACATCTTCTTCATCAGGCTTGGAAGTTACATTTCCTTGTATTCAACACAATCTTAATACATATCCCAAACCGTTGCCATCATCTTTTAATGTCATTATTAATATTAATATATTATTAATATAATGGCACAGTAATAATAATCCAAAGGCGACGACAGAGGATGAGAAGTTTGGATGGCATCACTGATTCAGTGGACACGAGTTTGAGCAAACTCTGGGAGATGGTGATAGACAGGGAAGCCCAGCCTGCTTCAGTTCATGGGGTCGCAAAGAGTAGCTGAAGAACAGTGATTGTTCTACATCTCTGTAGGCAACCACCATCATACGTGATCTATTTTATAGTAGTACAGTTACAAGGCTTTTCTGATAGCTGAAAAGTAAGAGCTCTAGGATGGCTCTAGGGGGCTTTTCTATTGTTCCAGAGGAAGTCCACACAGCAGGTGCCCTTTTCAATATTCATTCCACCCACTTAATAGACATTTCTCATGAGTTAGGTCCAGAGGAAAGAGACAACTGAGGCACAGACCTGTTTCAAGGACCCAGTAGATCACCCACTACAACTGAGCTCTGGTAAGCTCTCTGCTGGTACCACCTGGAATTAAGAGGAGAAATATTTCTGCCTCAGATACTGCATCCCTTGTTTCGTGAACTCATGCTGTTTGTCTTTCCAGCGAAGGAAAAATATTTGTGCTTCCATTTGAAAACTATGCAAATAGATTCTAGACAAAACTCTGGGTTATCAGATTCTGATTCTGTGGGAGTTATTTTATAATTCTGTGAACTGTAGATAACTTGTAGTAAGACAAAGTAATTCTTGTCTCTAATCTTGTCCTGTAAAGATTCAATTAACTTCTTCCCAACTCTCCCAACCTTGGGAGGGGGAGAGTTTTAACTCCATACGCACATTCATTTCCATCTTTTTTGAATGTGGTATAACTTCTATCTTAGCTCATCACTGATTACTGTGTTGTTCAGTTGCTAAGTCATGTCTGACTCTTTTGCAATCCCATGGACTGTAGCCCACCAAGCTCCTTTGCCCATGGGATTTTCCAGCCAAGAATATTGGAATCGGTTGCCATTTCCTTCTCTAGAAGATCTTTCCAACCGAGGGATTGAACCTGGGTGCCCTGCACTGGGAGGAGGGTTCTTTACCACCGAGCCACCAGGGAAGCCCTGATTAGTGTGTGAATAAATCTTTACACATAACTATTTACAAATCCACACCAGATTTTTAAATTTTTAAAACTATACTGTAACACCAGTATCTTCCACTTGAGGAATCCACTCTGTCTCCATTCCATGTGTTTTGGGGAACTGGAGGTTTAACACAACCTCCTAGTTCATAGAGTGGGCAAAGGACCCAAACTTGGTCAGAGAACTCCAACATCCCTGATTGACTTAGGGATGGGAAAATGATCAAAAATAGCCAGAGTTTTCCTTGGACTTCTCTGCTGATCACTATGGGAATTATGTTCTTACCTCCCTTGTATTCTTGGGTTAAAAGAAAAATATCTACATTTTTATTGTGTTCATTACCTTCCCCTAGATGCATAATGGAAACTGTCCAGTACAGAAGGTAAAGAAGCCAAATTATAAAGAAAGTCAGAGACACGAAGTGAAAAAAGGTAATGCTGACTCCGTGGCTTTTGCCTTGAATCCATCCATTCCTAAAGATTTTAATTATGTGTCAAGGGCCAGGGAGAGGAGAAGAAATCTCTTTTTACTTAAACTGGCTAGGTTCTGTCACTTAGATACAAAGGATACTGAAAAACAAGCCTGACTTCTGACTTTTCCTGATTTTCTCTCTTTTCCAACAGCCTCCTGTCTACTGCAGAGAATGTCTTTGAGCATCTAAGCTACAGTAACAGATCACTGTGGGACCACAGAGCTAACTGGGATAAAGAAAGAGTAGCATACCACTCACTATGTACATTAAGGCAGGTTTAGAGCAATAGGCAGTCTTTTCTGGAGTTTCTTATTGCCAAGCACCTTTCAAGGCTACAGTAACTTCCTCTGGTACCTGACCCCTGAGTTCATAGTTCTTTTTATCATTCCAGACTACCTATGTCTTTAACCACTGACCACCGCTTTCCCCAACAATATGGGGTACCTGTAACAGTCTGGTTTCTCCAGAGAAATAGAACCAATAGGAGAGAGGGAGAGATTGATTTACTATAAGGAGCAGGCTTATTAAATTATGGAGGCTAAGTCCAAGATCTGCCAGTCAGCTGCCTAGGGACCCAAGTTAACTGATGGTATAGTTCCAGTCTGAGATCAAAGACTTAAGAAGCAAAAGAGCCAATGGTGTAAGTTCCAGTCTAAAGGAAGGGGAAGACGAATATCCCAGGTGGAAGATAGTTAGGCAGAGAGAAAGAATTCTTATTAGGCTTTTTATTCCATTTAGTCCTTCAACAGATTGAATAATGCCCACCCAAATAAGGAGAGTAACCTGCTTTACCCAGTCTAGTGATTTAAACGTTTATCTCATCTATACCCTCAGAAATCATGTTCAACCATGGACATCCCAGAGCCCAGTCATGTTGATACAGAAAATTAACTAGCACAGTGGCCCACTCTCCTGCTCCTATAGCACACTGCAGAATAGAATAAATACTGAGAAAATGAGCCAACAGGGGGTATCTCTTCAAATTGATAAATATTTAAAGTATTTATATGAAGAAGAAGCCATATGCTACATGAAGCAAGAGTAGGGAGGGGAAAACTCTTCAGGCAGCCAGCAATTAGCCTTTCTTATGTTGCTTGTGAACAGCTCTCCTGTAACATCAGATTTGTAATTTACAGTTTAGGAAAATGAAAGCCCTGAAGACAACCAGTGTCAACCTCCTTAGAAAGCAGTTTAGTGATTCTTTATTGTTATTTAAGCATACTCCTTGGGTGTATCACTGACCCCAATACAAGACGCTTATCAAATTAGTCTTTCAGTCACAATCATGGTCTCCCAAGTTTTGAAAACACAGCTTGCTCCATTCTGAACACATTCGGTGATCTTGTAACACCCTGCACGGCTATCTACCCCTTCAGTTGAGCTCTGCTTTCCTGTATTTTTCCAACAGACATTCTTTTTACCCTGTATTTTAATTGCCTGGCTACTTCTCTACATCCTGGTAGACTGTAAATTCCATGATGACTATATTTCTTGTTCCATAACTAGCATTTAACATAGCTTGACCATTATTAGGTATTTAGTGTTGAATGGGTATGAATGTGTTACCTCTAGATTTTAAGCTCCCGAGAGGCAAGAATCATATCTACCTCACCTCTTTTATTGCACATTTGTCACAGTGGCACCTGAAACACAGAAATACATGTGTGTGTTATATTTTATTATATTACCATTATTGTTAGTTATTACTATTCCTCTTGACTTTCTCCCAGGAATTCTGTGACAACCCACCCTCCTGATTATCAGCATTTATCTTATTGCTTGGGTTCTGTAAACTGAATTGCCCATCTACATCAGCATAATCATTTGTTTAATTGCCATTCAACAAACATGGTTGCTTTCAAATAGAGTGTATAATAAATATTTACTGGTACATAAATTATGTTTATAGGGCAGCAATTTCTAAAGTCATTTCTCTTCTCTTTATGTTTCCCTTATTCATCATTTGATCATATCCTCTAATGAACTGCAGTCTTACATTGATTTCCTATTACCCTTTAAGTCAAACACAAATTTCCGAGTATTTCTTTCAAAGGCTTCTCCTGGCTTGACCCACCCTCTGACTGTTTTCATCTCCTCCTCTAACCTCGTCTTCACCTTCCAGACTAACTAAATTTATTGTCATGTGGTTCCTTCCACTGGTTCTTCCTCTCCTGGCTGTGAGCCTTTGTTCAACTTTTTCCATATCTATGGAACAACAACCAAACCACAAATTTCTCCTCTTGAAATCACAGCTCAAGGACCAGCTGCTCCAAGGAGTTTTTCCCACCCATCTTCCAATCCATCAGCTCATCACTAACCCTGACTTCCACCACAGCTTAACCTTGAAGTAACTGAATTTATAAGTATGGTGTGGCTGTAGTCCAACTTCTGGCTTACGTCAATACTAATGGCTTAATCTCAGGATTAATCAATGTGAAATTTGGAAAGAACCAAAAGAAATGTTCAATAGTCATTAAATCAATTTTGTAAAATTTAGCATTATGTGGTGAAGACAATTAAATATTTCATGTGAGTTTAATAAATCTGTTCCCTGCCTTGCTCTAAAGGATTTGAGGATACAACAACACATGTCAAACAATGACAGTTAAAATTAAATAAACATTAAGGTCGGGGAAATGTGGATAGAATAAAATAGCAAGATTACAGAGAAAACTGTACATAAATAATCAGGCTGTAGAGGTCTCCGTGGTTATTAAAACTGAACTCCCATTCAGCTCTGATCTTGGTATTCTGATTATTCATCTTTAAGTCCTAGTTTTTAATTTAACATTTAAAATTAATTTATCTTCTGAATGATGTGAAAATGATCCAGTTATTAGTACTTTTTGGAGTTGATGCTATAGTGTTTTCAAAAATGTTTCTTGTGAAACGTACTCCCCAAAGGCATGGCATAAAAGGAGGGGGCGGTCTGTGTTCAATTTGGGAAGCTTTGAGAAATCTTACAGAAAATAACCCTATTTAATTTTGTAAAAACCCACTGCTTCCCAAACGAATTAGAACTTGAACTTTCAACTTTCTCCCCACATCACGCTCCACTGAAACAGCTTGCAAATGGCTCCCTTTGGAAAAGCTAGTGTAACAATAAGAAAGAAACCAGGACTAAATTGCCTAAGATACTTCAATTCTATTTCTAATGTTATAGTCGTTAAGCTGGGTGATAGGTATACAGGTATCTGTGATACAATTCTATATACTTTTTGATGTTCTTGATACATTTCCTAATTACAAAAGGAAAAATAAAAATTACCCCTCATGGAAATGTAGCTTCCAACAGATTTACCAAAGCAGTGAGCAGGGTGCAAGAGGTTCTCAGATGCTCACTCATGTCCTATTCTTTGCAATCCCATGGACTGTAGCCTACCAGGCTCCTCTGTCTTTGGGGCTTCTCCAGGCAGGAATACTGGAATAGGTTGCCATTTCCTCCTCCAGGGGATCGTCCCCATCCAAGGATCAAATCATCGTCTCCTGCATTGGTAGGCAAGTATTTACCACTAGCACCAGGGTACTGACTTTAACTGTGGAATGCCCTCTACTGTAAATCTCAATTATTATTTGGAACAATAATTATGACAGTAACAATAACAGCAGCATATCCTTAGAGAGTACTTATTGTGTGTCAGCTATAAAGAAAGCTGAGCGCCGAAGAACTGATGCTTTTGAACTGAGGTGTTGGAGAAGACTCTTGAGAGTTCCTTGGACAGCAAGGAGATCAAATCAGTCCATCCTAAAGGAAATCAGTCCTGATTATTCATTGGAAGGACTGATACTGGAGCTGAAACTCCAATACTTTGGCCACCTGCAGTGAAGAACTGACTCATTTGAAAAGACTGCTGGGAAAGATTGGAGACGGGAGGAGAAGGGGACAACAGAGGATGAGATGGTTGAATGGCATCACCGACTCAATGGACATGAGTTGAGTAGGTTCCCGGGAGTTGGCGATGGACAGAGAGACCTGGTGTGCTGCACTCCCTGGGGTCACAAAGAGTTGGACATGACTGAACAACTGAACTGAACTGACTGATTGTGTGTCCATCATTCTCTTCAGGGCTCTACTTCTATTAGCCCTCTGCATCAGAACTATTATTAGTACATCTTATAGGTGAGGAAACAGAAGAATGCCCGAGGGAAGAGACAGAGCTGGGATGCTGATCACATAACCTACTCCTGAATCCATGTGTTTTCACCATTGCCCTGTTGCATAAGCCCCAGTTTGCCCACGATACTCAAGGAAGACCTCCTCACTATGGACATGTTTGAGGAAAGGCCTGAAGGAAGTAAGAGAGAGAGACATGATTTTGCCCACGATACTCAAGGAAGACCTCCTCACTATGGACATGTTTGAGGAAAGGCCTGAAGGAAGTAAGAGAGAGAGACATGATGGTGTCTGGAAGAATAGCACCCCAGTCAGTTCAGTTCAGTAGCTCAGTCATGTCTGACTCTTTGCAATCCTGTGGACTGCAGCACACCAGGCCTCCCTGTCCACCACCAACTCCTAGAGCCTACTCAAACTCATGTCTATTGAGTCAGTGATGTCTTCCAACCATCTCATCCTCTGTCATCCCCTTCTCCTCCCTTCTTCAATCTTTCCCAGCATCAGGGTCTTTTCAAATGAGTCAGTTTTTTACATCAGGTGCCCAAAGTATTGAAGTTTCATCTTCAACATGTTGAACCCTCAGGACCTATCTCCTTTAGATAGACTGGTTGGATCTCCTTGTAGTCCAGGGGACTCTCAAGAGTCTTCTCCAACACCACAGTTCAAAAGCATCAATTCTTCAGCACTCAGCTTTCCTTATAGTCCAACTTTCACATCCATACACAACTACTGGAAAAGCCATAGCCTTGACTAGATGGACCTTTGTTGGCAAAGTAATGTCTTTGCTTTTAATATGCTGTCTAGGTTGGTCATAACTGTCCTTCCAAGGAGTAATCATCTTTTAATTTCATGGCTGCAGTCACCATCTGCAGTGATTTTGGAGCCCATAAAAATAAAGTCAGCCACTGTTTCTACTGTTTCCCCGTCTATTTGCCATGAAGTGATGGGACCAGATACCATGATCTTAGTTTTCTGAATGCTGAGTTTTAAGCCAATTTTTTCACTCTCCTCTTTCACTTTCATCAAGAGGCTCTTTAGTTCTTCTTTACTTTCTGCCATAGAGTGGTGTCATCTGCATATCTGAGGTTATTGATATTTCTCCCAGCAATCTTGATACCAGCTTGTGCTTCCTCCAGCCCAGCGTTTCTCATGATGCACTCTGCATATATGTTAAATAAGCAGAGTGACAATATACAGCCTTGACATACTCCTTTTCCTACTTAGAACAAGTCTGTTGTTTCAAGTCCAGTTCTAAATATTGCTTCCTGACCTGCATACAGATTTCTCAAGAGGCAGATCAAGTGGTCTGGTATTCCCATCTCTTTCAGAATTTTCCAGTTTGCTGTGGCCCACACAGTCAAAGGCTTGGCATAGTCAATAAAGCAGAAATAGATATTTTGGGGGAATGCCTTGCTTTTTTGATAATCCAGTGGATGGTGGCAATTTGATCTCTGGTTCCTCTGACTTTTCTAAAACCAGCTTGAACATCTGGGAGTTCACGGTTCATATACTGTTGAAGCCTGGCTTGGAGAATTTTGAGCATTACTTTGTTAGTGTGAGATAAGTGCAACTGTGTGGCAGTTTGAGCATTCTTTGGCATTGCCTTTCTTTGGGACTGGAATAAAAATTGATGACCTTTTCCAGTTCTGTGGCCACTGCTGAATTTTCCAGATTAGCTGGCATACTGAGTGTAGCACTTTCACAGCATCATATTTTAGGATTTGAAATAGCTCAAATGGTATTCCGTCACCTCCACTAGCTTTGTTCTTAGTGATCCTTCCTAAGGCCCACTTGACTTCACATTTCAGGTTTGGCTCTAGGTGAGTGATCACACCATCGTGATTATCTGGGTCATGAAGATCTTTTTGTATAGATCGTCTGTGTATTAGTGCCACCTCTTCTTAATATCTTGTACTTCTGTTAAGTCCCTACCATTTCTGTCCTTTATTGAGCCCATCTTTGCATGAAATGTTCCCTTGGTATCTCTAATTTTCTTTAAGAGATCTCTAGTCTTTCCCATTCTATTGTTTTCCTCTATTTCTTTGCACTGATCACTGAGGAAGGCTTTTTAGCTCTCCTTGCTATTCTTTGGAACTCTGTATTTAAATGGATGTATCTTTCCTTTTCTCCTTTGTTTTTTACATCACTTCTTTTGACAGCTATTGGTAAGGCTTCCTCAGACAGCCATTTTGCTTTTTGCATTTCTTTTTCTTGGGGATGGTCTTGATCCCTGTCTCTTGTACAATGTCACAAACCTCCATCCATAGTTCATCAGGTACTCTATCAGGTCTAATCTACTGAATCTATTTGCCACTTCCACTGTATAATCATAAGGGATTTCATTTAGGTCATATCTGAATGATCTAATGGTTTTCCCTAGTTTCTTCAATATAAGTCTGAATTTGGCAATAAGGAGGAGTTCATGATCTGAGCCACAGTCAGCTCCTGGTCTTGTTTTTGCTGACTGCATAGAGCCAAAGAATATAATCAATCTGATTTTGCTATTTACCATCTGGTGATGTCCATGTGTAGAGTCTTCTCTTGTGTTGTTGGAAGAGGGTGTTTGCTATGACCAGTGCATTCTCTTGGCAAAATTCTGTTGGCCTTTGCTCTGCTTCATTTTGTACTCCAAAGCCAATGCCTGTTACTCCAGGTATCTCTTGACTTCCCTCCTTTTGCATTCCAGTTCCTATAATGAAAAGGACATCTCTTTTGGGTGTTAGTCCTAGAGGTCTGTAGATCTCCATAGAACTGCTGTGCTTCTTCCGCGTTACTGGTGAATGGCACCCCAGCCAGAGGAATGGCACTTTCAGGTCATTGCCCCTGAGCCAGGTGTGCTTGGTGAGTCTGAAGAACTGACCCCACACAATCAAAGCCCTGCCATCTCCCCAGCCTCCACTTTACCTTCACTTATCCATTATTTTTAGTTCCCTTAGCATGACTTTCATTCTCTCAGCTCTAGAGTTCTTCTCTAGAATTCCTCTTTCTCTACGTATCCCAAGTCCAGTCTTTATCTGACTAACTTCTTTGGGTCTTGCCTTATGTTGCCTCTTTTATTACTTTTTTGGTTTCTTATAACTATTGGTTCCATAAATATGGGACTGTTTTTTATACATCTGATACCTTTGTGTCTTTTTTCTCAAGAGCTAACGTTTACTCTCCATGGGTCATGATTATGCTAAGATCTTGGCCTGCGTCATATCATGTAAGTCCATTAACAACCGAAATGCAGTGGTTGTGGTCATGCCTCCATTCTATGGATGAGGAACCCAAGGCTCAGAAAGATCAAAGAACTCACCTGAGGTTACACAGCAGGTACCTGGGTCCAGGTAATGCCTTGCTCTAAGTCTTCTGCTACACTGCCAATCTAGCACTTACCACACTGTGATGTAATTGCAAGTTCCCATTGCTGCCATGCACCAAGCAAGGACTATGTCATGTTCCTTAGTGTGTGGAATGATTTCTGCTACATAAAAGCTACATAACATGGGTCCACTCAATGAGTGGAATACAGGAGCCTTCTCCATGTGTAAGACATTCCTGACTTCAGGAGCACTGAGGCTAGGTCAGAGCACTTGGATGAGACAGTTTTGATGTTTAGCAGAGTCACCATCCAGGTACTTTCTTCAGCCAAACCACACTGTGTATATTTCAGGGTCTACATTTCTGCCCACTCCATCTCCCCTGCATGGGTACCTTGACCTCTCTTCTCTCTTTTTCAGGGTCCAGCATAAACAACTTTTCTTTACATCAAGCCTACACTGGCCAGCCTGGGGCTCGGTTACAGTTTCACCCGGTTCCTGACAGTCTATAACTGTCTCTCCAACAATGGAGAACTTCACCAACATACTCCTTCCAGAATATTCCATAGAGGACTTCCTCACTCTACTTGACTCTGAGCTATTCTCTGCATCCCTCTGGGTTTTGTACTTAATTTGTACCATACATATTTTGACTTCTGGTACATCATACACAAAGATTCTTCAATTGTTCTTTTTCCCCAGTTAAACCACAGAGTGAGCAATAATCAATGGTTTAAGAAACCTTAAATGACATTTAAAGACTTGTTTATTAAAACAACTTTTACACTTTAACCAAAAATGCTTAATTCAAGTGTTACTAAAACTTTACTTAACAAATTCTAATGTACAAGTAGTTTTAAATATTTTGGAGTAGGAATAAATTTAGGTAGTATTTGAATTACTCATATCTTTTAAACTAAATTTTAGAACATGTCTTACTCTGGGTGAAGTTCATTTTCTCGTTTCTATTCTGAATGCTTTGTATTCAGAGTACTTTGTATTCAGATTGCTATATAAGGAAGAACAGCCCCTGATGTCTATACACGATCATTCTTTCTTCAAAATAATGATTCCTAAATGCAAGTTACTGGAGGCAGGTGTCAATCAGTCAGTACACACACACACAATTTTTTTTTAATCACACCACTTAATTTCTTTTTCTACTTTCTCATTATTAATGTATAGGAATGCAAAGAATTTCTGTGTGTTGATTTTATATCCTGCAACTTTACTATATTCATTGATTAGCTCTAGTAATTTTTCTGGTGGAGTCTTTAGGGTTTTCTATGTAGAGGATCATGTCATCTGCAAACAGTGAGAGTTTTACTTCTTCTTTTCCAGTTTGGAGTCCTCTTATTTTTCTGCTCTGATTGCTGTGGCCAAAACTTCCAGAACTATGTTGAATAGTAGTGGTGAAAGTGGGCATCCTTGTCTTGTTCCTGACTTTAGGGGAAATGCTTTCAATTTTTCACCATTGAGGATAATGTTTGCTGTGGGTTTGTCATATATAGCTTTTATTATGTTGAGGTATGTTCCTTCTATTCCTGCTTTCTGGAAAGTTTTTATCATAAATGGATGTTGAATTTTGTCAAAGGCTTTCTCTGCATTTATTGAGATAATCATATGGCTTTTATTTTTCAATTTGTTAATGTGGTGAATTACATTGATTAATTTGTGGATACTGAAGAATCCTTGCCTGCCCTGAGATAAAGCCCACTTGGTCATGGTGTATGATCTTTTTAATGTGTTGTTGGATTCTGATTGCTAGAATTTTGTTAAGGATTTTTGCATCTATGTTCATTAGTGATATTGGCCTGTAGTTTTCTTTTGTGTGTGTGTGTGTGTGTGTGTGTGTGGCATCTTTGTCAGGTTTTGGTATTAGAGTGATGGTGGCCTCATAGAATGAGTTTGGAAGTTTATGTTCCTCTGAAATTTTCTGGAAGAGTTTGAGTAAGATAGGTCTTAGCTCTTCTCTAAATTTTTGGTAGAATTCAGCTGTGAAGCCATCTGGACCTGGGCTTTTGTTTGCTGGAAGATTTCTGATTATAGTTTCAATTTCCGTGCTTGTGATGGGTCTGTTAAGATTTTCTATTTCCTCTTGGTTCAGTTTTGGAAAGTTGTACTTTTCTAATAATTTGTCCATTTCTTCCAAGTTGTCTATTTTATTGGCATATAATTGTTGATAGTAGTCTCTTATGATCCTTTGTATGTCTGTGTTTTCTGTTGTGATCTCTCCATTTTCATTTCTAATTTTATTGATTTGATTTTTCTCCCTTTGTTTCTTGATGAGTCTGGCTAATGGTTTGTCAATTTTATTTATCCTTTCTAAGAACCAGTTTTTGGCTTTGTTGATTTTTGCTATAGTCTCTTTTGTTTCTTTTGCATTTATTTCTGCCCTAATTTTTATGATTTCTTTCCTTATGCTAACCCTGGGGTTCTCCATTTCTTCCTTTTCTAGTTGCTTTAGGTATAGAGTTAGGTTATTTATTCCTATACATAATAATGAGAAAGTAGAAAAAGAAATTAAGGAAACAATTCCATTCACCATTGCAATGAAAAGAATAAAATACTTAGGAATATATCTAAAGAAACTAAAGACCTATATATAGAAAACCATAAAACACTGGTGAAAGAAATCAAAGAGGACACTAATAGATGGAGAAATATACCATGTTCATGGATTGGCAGAATCAATATAGTGAAAATGAGTATACTACCCAAAGCAATCTACAGATTCAATGCAATCCTTATCAAGCTACCAGTGGTATTTTTCACAGAGCTAGAACAAATAATTTCACAACTTGTATGGAAATACAGAAAACCTTGAATAGCCAAAGCAATCTTGAGAAAGAAGAATGGAACTGGAGGAATCAACCTGCCTGACTTCAGGCTCTACTACAAAGCCACAGTCATCAAGACAGTATGGTACTGGCACAAAGACAGAAATATAGATCAATGGGACTAAATAATAGAAAGCCCAGAGATAAATCCATGCACCTATGGATACCTTATCTTTGACAAAAGAGGCAAGAATATAAAATGGATTAAAGACAATCTCTTTAACAAATGGTGCTGGGAAAACTGGTCAACCACTTGTAAAAGAATGAAACTAGAACACTTTCTAACCCCATGCACAAAAATAAATGCAAAATGGATTAAAGATCTAAACGTAAGACCAGAAACTATAAAACTCCTAGAGGAAACCATAGGCAAAACACTCTCCGACATAAATCACAGCAGGATCCTCTATGACCTACCTCCCAGAATACTGGAAATAAAAGCAAAAATAAGCAAATGGGATCTAATTAAAATTAAAAGCTTCTGCACAACAAAGGAAACTATAAGCAAGGTGAAAAGACAGCCTTCAGAAAGGGAGAAAATAATAGCAAATGAAGCAACTAACAAAGAATTAATCTCAAAAATATACAAGCAACTCTTGTAACTCAATTCCAGAAAAATAAATGACTCAATCAAAGAATGGGCCAAAGAACTAAATAGACATTCCTCCAAAGAAGACATACAGATGGCTAACACACACATGAAAAGATGATCAACATCACTCATTATCAGAGAAATGCAAATCAAAACCACAGTGAGGTACCATTTCACACCAGTCAGAAGGGCTGGGATCCAAAAGTCTACAAGCAATAAATGCTGGAGAGGATGTGGAGAAAAGGGAACTCTCTTACACTGTTGGTGGGAATGCAAACTAGTACAGCCACTATGGAGAACAGTGTGGAGATTCCTTTAAAAACTGGAAATAGAACTGCCTTATGACCCAGCAATCCCACTGCTGGGCATACACACTGAGGAATCCAGAATTGAAAGAGACACATGTACCCCAATGTTCATCGCAGCACTGTTTATAATAGCCAGGACATGGAAACAACCTAGATGTCCATCAGCAGATGAATGGATAAGAAAGCCATGGTACATATACACAATGGAGTATTACTCAGCCATTAAAAAGAACACATTTGAATCAGTTCTAATGAGGTGGATGAAACTGGAGCCAATTATACAGAGTGAAGTAAGCCAGAAAGAAAAACACCAGTACAGTATACTAACACATATATATGGAATTTAGAAAGATGGTAACAATAACCCTGTATGAGAGACAGCAAAAGAGATACAGATGTATAGAACAGTCTTTTGGACTCTGTGGGAGAGAGAGGGTGGGATGATTTGGGAGAATAGCATTGAAACATATATATTGTCATATAAGAAATGAATCACCAGTCTAGGTTCGATGCAGGATATAGGATGCTTGGGGGCTGGTGCACTGGGATGACCCAGAGAGAAGGTATGGGGAGGGAGGTGGGAGGGGGGGTTCAGGATTGGGAGCATGTGTATGCCCGTGGCGGATTCATGTTGATGTATGGCAAAACCAATACAGTATTGTAAAGTAAAATAAAAAAAATTAAAAATAAAAATCACACCACTGATCTGGTGAGAGATATTTGAGTAATGATGTTTTGAGAGTCATAGACTTGTTTCATTAGCATAGATTATTTTCATTGGTAATAATGGTAGTTAAGATCTTGAGCATTTCTTATGAACTATAAGTGTCTGCACTGTAAGGACCTTGTATGAATTATTTCATTTAATCCTTCAAAACCTCTATGAGTTGGTAGGGGTTTTTAATGTCATTCTTCAGATGAGGATTGTTAAGAGTCATTGGTCCAAGAAACACATGCCTAGAAAAGTCATTGAATTGGTAGCAGGCAATCTAAATCCAAAGCCCCTTTCTGTTTTTCACAAAGATATGGATCCATTCATCAGTTGAGACACCATCTTAAATAGCAGAGAAGTTATTTACCTAGTCTTTACAATTGATAAACAGAAAGAAGAAAGAAGAAAAACCCAGAAACATAAGGTAAGATTTTAAAATAGCTTACATTGATTTGCTGTCTATTAATATTGTTTTATTCTGAAAAAATTAATATTTCCCATTAATTTAAAAAAGGTTTAAATTATGGGTTACAATATTTTATACCATTTTTATTTAAAGTTTATAAATTAAGAAACACCATGCATTTTGTTACATTAAAATATTATGTTTTCTGAATCTCAGTGTATACCATTTTTGGTCTCTGAGAATTATCTGTTCATCTTCTTTAGGAAGTTTCTTATTGCAAAATAACAAACTGGCAAAGAAAATATTAAATTTGCCAACTTAAAAATACCTATATCTAAAGATCATCTCTCATTTATAAAACCTCTAGTGTCATTTTTATTAAATATTGACATTTTAAAAATCCCAGATCAACAGAATTTTTCATCATGAATTTTTCTGTGTTAATATAAAATTTCAAACATCCCCCACCCCCGCCATTTAAACCACCTAAAAGAGATCTAGAAGAGATTTAAAGAGGTCACAAAAATGTTCACTCTCTAACCACTTGAAATAAAGACTAGTATCAAAGAGATTTATTTTAAGATTGCTATAATACTTTCAACTCTATTCCTAGACTGTGCTGTGATTATTTGACATACAACAAAATGTTATTGGTGTAATCTTGAATTCTGTTGTTAGCCTGGGAGTTCCACTAGGTGGCAGCACAGGAGACACTCAGACTTTGAACTGAACTTCAGTTGGCATAACCTGAGAGGTGGGCCAGGCAAGAAAAGATTAAACAAGCCTCTCCCTCTGTTATACATTTCAAAATTGTGTGGCTTTTTTGTTCATCAACTTTAAGAATTATGGAAGACAAGAATTTTCTTTCATTGGAAGAAAAACAGCCATTAGCTTATTCCCTTTAGTTTTTGCCTTCATTTGCATGTTTTTGCATACAGTTTTATATTCATCTAATTCATTTTCCACACTGCAGTCAGATCAATATTTTCAAAATGTAAACGGAATAGATGTATGTGCTCATGCTCAGTAGCTTCAGTCGTGTCTGACTCTGTGCTACCCCATGGAATATAATCCCACCAGGCTTCTCTGTCCATGGAATTCTCCAGGCAAGAATACTGGAGTGGGTTGCCATTTCCTTCTCCAGGGAATCTTCCTGACCCAGGAACTAAACCCGCATCTCCTGTGTCTCCTGAACTGCAGGTGGTTTCTTTACTGCTGAGCCAGTGCGGAAGCCCAAAGGGTGTTTTGTCTCCCTGTCAGGGAGACTCTGGTCTCCTGTGTGACAGGCAGAGATACTTAGAAATATGCTAAGAAGGACAGAGGTAGATCTCTATCTTTGCTTTAAAATTTTCAACAATGATCCTTT
Organism: Nanger dama; assembly: GCA_917880005.1. Taxonomy (NCBI): domain Eukaryota; kingdom Metazoa; phylum Chordata; class Mammalia; order Artiodactyla; family Bovidae; genus Nanger; species Nanger dama. The sequence continues at coordinate 82,029,820 of CAKJTW010000002.1, forward strand.
CAGATGGCCCTGGAGAGTCCATCTGGCCTTTACCTCTTTGAGTCTTCTCCCCTTAGACTGCAGCACCAGCACAGTGAAAAGCTCTTTCAGTATAGTCACTTTGCTGTGCCACAGAGCTCCAAAGCTTTGTAATCTTGCAAAACTGAAAATTGTACCCACTAAACAGGCTTCCCAGGTGGCTCAGTGGTGCAGGAGATGCAAAAGAAGTGGGTCGGATCCATAGGTCTGGAAGATCCCCTGGAGGAGGAAAAGGTGACCCACTCCAGTATTCTTGCCTGGAAAATTCCATGGACGGAGGAGGTTGGAGGGCTACAGTCCATGGAGTCACAGAGAATGGAACACAACTGAACACGCAGGCATCACCAATGGGTGACCATTAAGCAAGGCTCCACTTATCCCTTCCCTCAGCTCCTGTGGCCGTTTTCCTCTCTGTGTCTATGAATTTGACTACTTTAGAAACTTTATATATGTAGAACCATACAGTATTTGCCTTTTGTGAGGCTTTTTTTTTTAACTTACCATAATGTTCCTTTTTAAAGCTGAGTAATATTTCACTCTGTGTGTGTGATGTGTGTGTGTGTGTGTACAATATTTTATTTATCCATTCATCCATTGATGAGCATTTAGTTGTTTCCATGTCTTGGTTATTGTGAATAATGCTCAACAAGTATGAGGGGACAAATATCTCTTCAAGATCCTGCTTCTTGTGCTTTTGGATATACACCCAGAAGTAGAATTGCTGAATCACATGTTAGTTCTTTTTTAATTTTCTGAGGAAGCTTCCTACTGTTTCCCATAGCAGCGGTACTGTTTTACATTTCCTGTATGCAACAGTGCGTAAAGTTTCCAGTTTCTCCACATTCTTGCCAACACTTTTTATCTCTTGTCTTTTGGATGGTAGTCATTCTGACAGGTATAAACAGATACATCATTGTGGTTTTTATTTGCATTTTCCTCATGATTAGTAATGTAGAGCATCTTTCCACATGTTTGTTGATCATCTGTATATCACCTTTGGAGAAATGGCTATTCCAGTCTCTGCCTATTTTTATTTTTTATTTTTTATATTTTTTGAAAACATAACATGTTTTATTTTTTAAATTTTTTTATTTTTTAATACTTTATTCTACGTTACAATACTGTATTTGTTTTGCCATACATTGACATGAATCAGCCACAGGTGTACACGATCTCGCAATGCCGAAGCCCCCTCCCACCTCCCACCCCATATCATCTCCTTGGATCATCCCGTGCACCAGCCCCAAGCATCCTGTATCCTGTATTGAACATAGACTGGCAATTCATTTCTTATAGGATAGTATACCTATTTCAAGGCCATTCTCCCAAATCATCCCACCCTCTCCCTCTCCCTCAGAGTCCAAGAGTCCATTCTATACCTCTGTGTCTCTTTTGTTGTCTCACATACAGGGTCATCATTACTATCTTTCTAAATTCCATATATATGTGTCAGTGTACTGTATTGGTGTTTTTCTTCCTGGCTTACTTCACTCTGTATAATTGGCTCCAGTTTCATCCATCTCATTAGAACTGAGTCAAATTTATTCTTTTTAAGTTCTGCCTATTTTTAAAATCAAATTATTTGTTTTTCTGTTATTGAGTTGTAGGAGTTCTTGATATATTTTGGATAATAATCTTTTATCAAATATATGATTTTAAATATTTTTTCCATTTCATAGGTTGCTTTTTCATTGTTGATTGTGCCCTTTTATGCACAGAAATATCATTTTTTCAAAAAAGAAAACTATGTAATCTATCATTCCTCATGACAGCCACATCACCTTTTCACCCAGTGACTGGTAGCACCATAATTGACTTATTCTTCTATTATGGAACATCATTTCCTGTTCTAGATAATGCCATAAAAATAGTTTTGTGCATATTATTTCCCCTCTTCTTAGTATTTATTTCCTAGAATTTATGTTGTCAGAAGTAAAATTAATGGATAAATTAATATAAACATGTTATGAATCTTGACACTTGTTGCTAAATTCCTTTCTTATTAATTTACGTGATTAACGGTGGTTATTGTTATTATATGCCAAGCACTAAGCTAGATTTTTTGCATGTATCATTAGTCTGCATATCAATGCTACAAGGTGAAGATTATCACCATTTTATAGTTAAAATATAGATTCAGAGATCATATTAGTCAAGATCATGCAGCTTGTAGGTTAATTCTGCCTTACTCCAAAACCAGAAACAATATTTTTGTGACACTGTATTGTCCATGCTTGAGAATATACTACTTTTACTTTTCCTTCATACCATCTTTAAAATTTTTAATATTTGCTAATTTGATAGAAGGAGAAAGGGTAATTATTAAAGTACATATCTTTGATTACATGCATGAATGAGTATGCTTCCAAATTTTAATCCTTTGTCCATGGGATTCTCCAGACAAGAATACTGGAGTGGGCTGCATGCCCTCCTCCAGGATCAAACCTGCATCTCTTACATCTCCTGCATTGGCAGGTGGGTTCTTACCACTAGCGCCACCTGGGAAGCCCTTTAATTACATTCAGTTTCACTTCAGTTCAGTCGCTCAGTCGTGTCCGACTCTTTGTGACCCCATGGACCACAGCACACCAGGCCTCCCTGTCAATCACCAACTCCCAGGGTTTACTTAAACTCATGTCCATTGAGTCGGTGATGCCATTCAGCCATCTCATCCTCTGTCGTCCCCTTCTCCTCCTGCTCTCAATCTTTCCCAGCATCAGGGTCTTTTCAAATGAGTCAGTTCTTCACATTAGGTGGCCAAACATTGGAGTTTCAGCTTCAACATCAGTCCTTCCTATGAACCCCTTACTATTTTTCTCCTCCAAACTGAAGGGATATTTCCTTTCTCTGCAGATACATAATCTTTTTACAACACACATTATTCCATAATTTTTATCCTGCCTTAAATTGAATGACTTTTTCCTTCGTGAGTTATCTGTTTCCTCAGCCTTTTTATTTTATATCTTATAAAACTATTTAATTTTTATAGAATAAAATTATTAACCTTTGTCAGTCATATCTTTGTGGTATGTTCTTTGCCAATTCATTTTCCTTTTTATTAGTGTTTTTAAAATTTATATTACGTAGTTCTTAATTTTTACTTATTTATTTTTAATATGGCCACTTGTGTTGAGCATTTGATTTGTTGTTTCTTCTGAAAAACAACTGATTTGGTTTCTTTTGCTGTTTCTAAGTGTAGAAATTTATTTTACCTCCATATATAATATCTAATAATTATTTAGTTCTACCTTCTTGTTTTGTCTTCTCTATGATTGTCTTAATATTTAAGTCCTTAATTCCTCTAAAATTCACTTTGAAGCATAGTATAGATGTAAATTTAGTACTTTTTCAAAATTGTAAATAGTCTTAATCAGTTCAGTTCAGTTCAGTTGCTCAGTCGTGTCCTACTCTTTGCAACCCTATGGATCACAGCATGCCAGGCCTCCCTGTCCATCACACCATTTATTAAATCATCTTTCCTTTCTTTACTGTTCTATAATGTCTCAATTATATGGTAGTCATTTATGTAAGCTAGTTAATTTTTAATAATGAGTTTGTTGAAACATAATTCACACTAAAATTCACAATTCAGTAGTTTTCTTGTATTCCCAAAGTTGTGCAACTATCGCCACCTAATTTCAGAATATTTTCATCACCCAAAAAGAAGCACCTACTTATTAGCAAGACTGCTCATCCTCCCTCCCCTAGCCTTGGGTAACCACTAATCTACTTTTTGTCTCTATGAGTTTTCTTATTCTGGACATTTCATATAAATAGACTATAATATGTGGCCTTTTATGATTGATTTCTTCCATTTGTTTTCAATGTTCATTTATGTTGTCACATGCACTAGTATTACATCCTATTTTATGGTCAAATAATTTTCTAATATATGGACATAACACATTTTCATTAACCATTTATTACTTTATGAATATTTGGGTTTGGGGCTACTTTTGGGCTACTGTGAATAATTCAGCTATGAACATTAATGTATAAGTTTTTGTGTGGACATATTTTTTTTCTCTTGGATATATATCTAGGAGTGGAATGTCTGGGTCATGTGGTAACTCAATGTTTACCCCTTCAAGGAACTGCCAAACTGCAAACCAAAGCAACTGCACCATTTTGCATTTCCACCAGCAATGTACAACAGTTCCAGTTTCTCCACAGCTTCCTCAACATTTGTTATTGTCTGTCTTTTTATTATATCCACTCAAGTGGGTGTGAAGTAGTATTTCATCATGCTTTTGATTTGTACTTTTGTAATGACTAATGATGGTAAGCATCTTTTCATATGCTTATTGGCTGTATATCTTCTTTGAGGAAATATCTGTGCAAATCTTCTACTTATTTTTCAGTTCAGTTAGTTTTTGTATTTAAGTCAGAAGATTTACTTACATATTCTGGCTACAAGTCCTTATTAGGGCAATGCTTTGCCGATTCACCTTCTTAATGGTGTCCTTTGAAGCACAAAAGTTGTTTTGCTTTGTTTTGTTTTAATGAAGAATGATTTATCTGTCTTTCCTTTGTTTATGCTTTTGGTGTCATTTTAAAGAAACTATTGCCTAATCCAAGGTAACCAAAATTATGTCTAGTTTTCTTCCAAGAGTTCTATAGTTTTCATTCTTTCATTTAAGTTCTATTTTGAGTTAATTTTTATATATGGTGTGTGGTACAGGTCCTACTTCATTCTTTTGCATGTTGATATCCAGTTGTGTCAGAACCATTGGCTAAAAAGACTATTTTTCCCCTACTGAACTGTTTGCCTAATTTCTGGGCCATTTATTTGTTCCAGTGATTTCTATATTCTTGAAGGTACACAATGTCTTAATTAGTAAGTTTTTAAATCTGTTTAACACCTGAATGCTTAGTTGCTCAGTCATGTCCAACTCTTGTGACCCCATAGACTGTAGCCTTCCAGGCTCCTCTGTCCGTGGGATTCTCCAGGCAAGAATACTGGAGTGGGTTGCCATTTCCTTCTCCAGGGGATCTTTCTGACCCAGAAATTAAACTCAGGTTTCCTGCATTGCAGGTAGACCCTTTACCGACTGAGCTACAAGGGAAACCCGTCTTCCCTTATTAACCACCTCATCACTTTTTCTCCCCCTCCAATATAAACACTGAGAATATTTCTTTAGATTCTCACTCACTTATTATTCGAGATCAGTAGTTTGCAAACTTGCTTCTCAGAGAACAAATTCAAAAGTTATGGTTCATAGCTTTCATTTATACCTAGCGACCATGTCCTTCCTCCTTGAATGCTGTTATTAATGGTTTGCTTATTTTACTCAATCCATTGTTCTTCCTGAATCAAATAGATATTACCTCCAGTTAAAGAAGTAATGAAGTTTTAAAGCAGATAATAAAACATAAAGGAGTTAAATTCTGTGATGACATAGTTCACCCAACTAGGTGGTAGCAAAAATATTTGAAAACCTCAATTGTTATGAAGTTTATTTATGATAATCTTTCCATTTAAATCTTAACAGTGTTGATAAAGCAATCTGGATTTTTAAGAAAAATTGAAACTTGTGTCAACCAATTTAATTGTACTTTTTTTCTCCATACTAGCTTGTCACCCCACAGATTTAAACTTTGATACTCTTTGACCTGTCAAAGTAGCTGCAGTTACAAAAAGCTATAAGCTGTTGACTGCGTCTAGCCGCTGTTTTAGTCTCAGGAGCAGTATTCCCAAAAAATGGACAACGTGATGACTCAAGGTGGCGAGAAGACATACGCTGTTTCAGATAAGTAGTATTTTTACTGTTCTCCTAATACATAATACAGTTAGCAAAGATCAACAAAATCTTTAGCGAAGGAGAACACACCAAAGAGAGACTAGAAAGAACATTCATTTTTTGAATGTAGACATATATTTACCCCCTTTCAGAAAATAATAGTGAAGACCACATTTTAATGAATAATGTTGAATCTTTCTCAGGTCTAGGTCTATATAAGCCAAAAACAAAATGTTATGTAAATTTATGACATTTGCCAGTGGCTGGGCAACACAACACAACCTTTTGCCTTCTAAGTATGTAGATCTTTCTCCTAGTGCCAAAAAGACTACTTATACACAGTCTAAATCAGCACTTTAAAATAGAAATTAAATGTTAGACACATATAGAAATTTTTAAACAGGCAGCATGCTAAGTTGCTTCAGTTGTGTCTGACTCTTTGCAACCCCATGTACTGTATGTAGCCTGTCTGGCTCCTCCGTCCATGGGATTCTCCAGGCAAAAATACTGGAATGGGTTGCTGTGCCCTCTTGCAGGGGATCTTCCCAACCCAGGGATTGAACCCACCTCACTTATGTCTCCTCAACTGGCAGGTAAGTTTTTTACCACTAGCGCCAACTGGGAAGCCCAAACAGTAAGCAGAAATAGACAAAATTAATTTTAATATATATTATTTAATCCAACACATCTCAAATATTATCATTTCAATGCATAATCAAAATAATATTAGTGAGATAGTTACCACTCTTTTCCCACTAAATCTCTGAAATCTAGTGCACATTTCAGACTGACAGCTTATCTCAAAGTGAACTCACCATGTGTCCACTGCTTGTAGTTGCATGGTGCCTGTGGCTGCCATTCTGAACAGCTCAGGTCTATATAGAAGGAATCTCTTCAAGCCAGAGAGACACCACAGGAAGGAGGGGCATGGGAAAGAAAGGAGAAAAGATGAAAACTTGTGCAAATGAAAATAACAATAATATAATGGTTATTATAAGACCATATATCTTTTCCAGGTAGCAAAAGAAATAAGAAAATAAAAACATAAATGGAAGACACAAAGGGGGGTCAACATTTTTTGAACACTTGCAGGGTGCCCTCCATGGAGTATGACAAAAGTGCTAAGTGCTCAGAAGCTAGTTGGCAACTATCTTCAGCATCTCTGTGTCCTTAAGTAAGAACATCACATGAAATTACCAATGATGACTCAGTATGTTACAAAAGTACTTCAACATTCAGTCGTGGGAAGATGTTATTCTGGTTCACATGCTCATACCTGGAAAGGAATCTGCTTTTGGTGTGGAAAGTAAACCACAAGAGGGCTACATCTGAGAGAAGCTGTTTCTCATACTTCTTTTTCTACTTCTCAAAACCAAGACACAATACCAGATATCTCCTCAGAGGGGATACAGACTAATAAAATTGCAATGCAATGGGAATAAAAAGTGGAGATGATGGACAAGAAAGAACTCTGATTTCAGGGAGTAAGGGAATTCTTGCACCACCAGCACCTCCAAATTTGTAGGCAAAAAGATGAAAACTGGGCAAATATCAGCACACAGAAGTTTCATACAAACTGCCTATTTTAAGCAATGTGTAATGATGCATCTTCCCCTGTTTGAGTGGCCAAATTTCTGCTTTAAATCTGGATCCGTGAGATTTTGACTAATCTTATGTTGTGTAAAATACATCTTATTTGAGCTTTACATGAAGTATTTTCTTAAAAGGCTTTGTGTACAATAAAAATGTGGATATTTTCCTACAGATCTCCATTTTGACTTTCAGAGATATAGCCTTAAAAAAAAAAATTGGTCCTGAGAAATTTATTCAGTGTTTTTCCAGGTGACCTCTATACATTGAAGTTATTAGGTCTCCACTAGACCCAGTAGCACCCCACTCCAGTACTCTTGCCTGGAAAACCCCATGGATGGAGGAGCCTGGTAGGCTGCAGTCATGGGGTCGCTAAGAGTTGGACACGACTGAGCCGACTTCACTTTCACTTTTCACTTTCATGCATTGGAGAAGGAAATGGCAACCCACTCCAGTATTCTTGCCTGGAGAATCCCAGGGACGGCGGAGCCTGGTGGGCTGCCATCTCTGGGGTCGCACAGTCGGACACGACTGAAGCGACTTAGCAGCAGCAGCAGGACAAAACTCACCTTTAGCTGCAAGGAGCAGATAAAATGGTAACTGAAATGTTTTCTCTAAGTGAAGATGGTGCAGAAGGCAAGAGAAAATCCATAGCATCAACACCATGGTGGAGAGTAAGACAAGGATCTGAAATAGGTTGGCAAAAGCACTACGCAGATGAGAAGGAGCAGATTCATACAGTGGAGCCTGGAGGCCTTTGTACACTTATGCAGAGACCTCTGGCTGAGCCTTTAAGGGGAGAAAGCTTATAAAGGCTGCAGTACCATGTCTCCACTCCAGTTTAGTGGATGACATGTGACTTACTGGCAAAAATATTAAGTTTAGTATTTTATAAATAGATTTTATATATTCACTAAATAACTTAATAAGAGTCCCAACACATCTGCCAGACATATACTTTAAATGCCCCACACAGATGAGTTGCAGTGAACAGAGCAGACCAAAAGTTTCCATCCTAATTTAATTCAGGCATGGCATCTGGGTAGGGTCTATATGTAGGATTAGCGCATTGTAAATCCATGTTGTTTTTGCTTGTTCCCTCAACTGGAGCCATGCTCCTTATACCCTCATCCAGCTTTGAAATGCAGAGGGCCTTCCCTTTCTTGGACCACCCCAATCCCCATGAAACAAGCTGAAGCACTCCAACCAAATGGAACCGCTGCTTTAAAAAGTACTATTCATAATCAGTGCCAGGGGTTTTCTCTAGGGTTCTTTACTCCTTTCTTTCAGAGTTATTTGTATTTGTCCCTTTTATTTTTGTAAACCTTTCTAGAAGTATCACTCACCTCCTTGTTTTCTACTTCATTTAATCAAGTTTGAATTTTTTTTCATGGAAGTCTTCAGATTCTTGCTGCTTTCTTTCTTGGGGGCAAAGGGAACCCTGCCACATTGATTGCCACAGACCACTAATGGCCCGAAGCTGTCTGAGTGCTGTTCTTGGCAAAGGCAAAGCCTTTAAAAGCCAGTCCTCTAACAAAATGCAAGTTCTCTGTCATGACCAAAATCTGCTTTGAAGATGCCCAAGAAATGTTATCATGTAGACCACCCTAAGACTTGGCGCAGACTACCTGAAGGCAAAGACTGCCTCTGCTCCCAAGCCATCATGAAACCAGTGTGCATTTCCAAGGAAGAACAAGATGGCGGAGGAGTAGGTGGACGTGGAATACATCTCTCTCCATGGATACATCAAGGATACACCTTCAGACACAGAAGTAAGTGCAGAACACCAGCTGAGAGTGGACAGCAGAAAAGAATATAAAGACCCACACAAAACTCGCTAGGATGAAGAAACTAGGGGGAAAATAGGAGTGTTAGTAAGACTGGACCTGCACTGGGGGGAAGGGGCACTGTAGCAGGGGGTCCCAACCCCACACTGGGGCAATTATCTGAGTCAGAGGAGAAATGGCTGAGAGGGAAACAGCTGATCTGTGGCAGCCTAGATGGGATGAGAATCAGACAGTCCTTGCCACAGCCATGCATACCCTAGATGGTGCAGTGGTGGGGAGCTAGAGTTTAGGGATTGTGGAGCAACCCCAGGGCAAGGGCTGCTGTTGACTGTAGAGAGACAAACCCAGGAGATGTGAGGGAGGAGATTGTGGTGGGAAATGCCTGTGGAGGAAAGCCAGGCAGCCATGGAAGCAAGGCGATAGTGCTGAGTCACGCATCATGGGTGGAGCCATCACCATAGCCTCTCTCCCCCACATGCCATGATTGGCAGCTGAACAGTAGAGAGGCTGGCCCATCAGAAGCCTGATGCACTGAACTGCAGAGTAGGACCCCACCCAGGTGCCCCTTTAAGTGCCTGACAAGCAGGCAGAGGGCCTCTTTATGTGCCTGATGCACTGAAAACAGAGAAGGACCCCAGGCAAGGAAACCCTGTAAGTGCCTGAACAGGTGGAGCTACAGTGAAAGACTGGCTGAAGAGGCCTTCTGATCGCCAGCTACAAGTGGCTGAAAAAAGACTCTGATAGGGCCATAACTCCCCGTGGCGGAGGCAGTCTCTGTCCCTGCACACTTGGCGCTGCCAGGGGCCCCTGAAGCCAAGCAGCTGTGCTACCCTCAGGCTCAACTCTCAGTGGAGCAGAGCTGCCTCAGGCAAAAAATGTCTTGCACCTATGCGCACAGGGTTCCTTCGATAGTGTCTGACTTATTGAGACTCTGTGGACTGTGCGGGGGGGGGGGGGCGGGGGGTTTCTCCAGGCAAGAATACTGGAGCGTATTGGCCAATTCTGGTTGCTATACCCTTCTAGAGCACTATAGTTCCTGCTGCCCCAGCTGCCAACTCCCCTGAGTACCTGGTGCTGCCAGTACTCCTGTGACCCAAGCAGCTGCACCACCTCCACACCTGGCCCTCACAGGGGCAGACCCAAGTCCTCCAGGGCAGCCTCAGGAGCAAACCCCAGTGTGTGACCCACATGCAGAGGTGGAAACAAACCACAGTGGAAACCCAGGGGCAGTGTAACCAAGGAAGAAGACCCAAAACCCTCCCACCAGCTGTACAAGCTGCAGATTAAATCCACACAGTCAACTAGGCAGACTCTGTGGTATATATAAATGGTCACTGAGAGCTCCCAGGAAAGAAAATGCACTAGTTCTGATAGCTGTGGACACTGGAGGCAAGAACACAGAGGAATGGGAGCAGATTAGCATTTGAACTGCCTTCACAGTAGGACCAGAGATCAGCACAGTGTTGGAGGGCATCCTAGGAAGGTGAAGTGGACTGTGACTCCCAGCTAGGAAAAGGACTCTGACAGCAGTGATTCAGGAAAAACATTTATTATTCTTATGTTTTGACATGTTCTGTATATTCTTTTGGACTTTTTTTCTTCTTTTTTTTTTCTTTTTCTCCCCCTCTGTTGTCGTTGTTGATTTTATTGGCACTATGAAATCTAACTAAACTTTTGAGTTGTTGTTTTTTTTTCTGTCACATCTTTTATTGTTGCTAAAAACTCTGCCTCTATATCAGGCTTTTGCAGTTCTGGAGAGTTTTGTGTTTTTTTCTCTCTCTTTTTTAAATTTTAATTTTTTAAACATATTATTATTATTTCTACATTTATTCTTTTGTTTGCTTTTCCTACTGTTCTTTTCCCTTTGCAATCAATCTTATATATATATATAAATCTTTGTCTACTTCTATTTAACTTTGCATATCTATTCTTTCTTTCTCTTCTTTCTTTCTTCTCAACATATTTGTTAGTTTTATTTTCATTGCTTTATACCCCAATTTGGCACCTTGCTTTAGTTTTGTTTTCCAGTTTGTGCTTTAGTTAGTTTTGTTCTGGTAGACATAATTTTTGGTTTTGATTTTGCTTATGGGTGTATATGTGTATATTCAGTCACACTTTTTATTGTTGTTATAAACCTCTGCCTCTATGTGGAGCCTTTGCAGTTCTGTGGAGTTTTTCTTTTTTCCTTTTCTTTCTTCTGCCATTTTTCTTTTCTCTATTTTATAATTTTTATTGTTTTACTCCCCACTTGGCACCTTGCTTTAGTTTTGTTTTCCAGTTTTTGCTTTAGTTAATTTTGTTCTGGTAGGTATAATTTTAGGTTTCCTTTGTTGGCCGGGTCAAGTTACTGTACATTATTTTTGTTGGACTGTTTTGATTTTGATTTTGCTTATATGCAGTCACACTTTTTATTGTTGTTATAAACCTCTGCATCTATGTTGGGCTTCTGCAGTTCTCTGGAGTTTTTCTTTTTCCTCCTCTTTTTTCTTCTTTTTTTAAAAATCTTTTCTCTTTTTATAATTTTAACTTTTATTTTTCTAATCCTATTATATTTTTTCTACATGTATTCCCTTTTGTTTGCCTTTCCTACTGTTCTTTTCCCCTTGCAGTTAATCTTTAATATATATAAATCTTCTTCATCTACCTTTATATAACTTTGTATATCTATACTTTCTTTCCTTCCTCTCCTCAACATATTTGTTAGCTTTGTTTTCACTGCTTTATTCCTCATTTGGCACTTTGCTTTAGTTTTGTTTCCCAGTTTGTGCTTTAGTTAGTTTTGTTCTTAACTGGTAAATATAATTTTTATTTTCTTTGTTCATCAGGTCAATCTATTGTACTTTATTTTTATTGGACTGTTTTGACTTTCCTCATGGGTGTATATGTACATGTGTATATTCCATTATTTTAATTATTATTTGCCTGATTTTGTAACTGCCCTTTGTCTGAGGTTCATCTTTGGTTTCTGGTTTCTGGATATTTGTTTTAATCTCACTTAATGCTATAACAAACCACTTGTGGAATCTTCATTCCTGACCAGAGATCAAGCACTGAGCTTTTGGAGTGGAAGCACTGACTCCAAGACCCTAGACTACCAGGGAATTAACCCTAGGGGGTATCAAATAGTGAGAACTCACACAAAGGAAACCACTGTAATACAAGACCCAGCATCATCCAACCATCAATAGCACCCTGTGCAGGATGTCTCATCTAAACAACAAACAAAACAAAAATACAAACCAAATCATCAGCAGACAGGATCACCACCTCAGTCAGCCTGTCCATCAGAGGAAAAACAAACAAACAAACAAACAAAAACTCAGCACAAATATCACCCTATAAGAAGCTTACACAAGCCACTGGATCAAACTTAGAGGCAGAAACCAGAAGGAAGAAAGAAGCCAACCTTGAAGCCTGGGAATAGGAGACCACAAGCACAATAAGTCCCCCCCCCCCCGCCAAACAAAAAGGCAGGTAAATACTACACAAATGAAGAGAACAACTAGAAACACAGAAGTCCAAATAATGAAGAGGAAATAGACAAACTACCTGAAAAAGAATTCAGAATAATGACAGTATGATCAAAAACCTTGAAAGCAAAATGGAGAAAATGCAAAAATCAATTAACAAAGACCTAGAAGAATTAAAAATAAACACTCAGAGACAAACAACACAATCACTGAAATTAAGTATACTCTAGAAGGAATCAACAGCAGAATACCTGAAGCAGAGGATGAATCGGTAAGCTGGAAGGTAAAATGGTGGAAATAACTTTGAAGAACAGAATAAAGTAAAAGGAATGAAAAGAACTGCGGATAATCTCAGAGACATCTGGGACAATATCAAACGCACCAGTGTTTGAATAATAGGGGTCCCAGGAGAAGAAGAGAAAAAGAAAGGGTATGAGAAAATGTTTGAAGAGATTATAATTGAAAATTTCCCCAACGTGGAAAAGGAAATAGTCAATGAAGTCCAAGAGGCAAAGAGTCCCATACAGGATAAACCCAAGGAGAAACATGCCAAGACACATACGAATCAAAGTAACAAAGACTAAACACAAAGAAAGAATATTAAAGGCAGCAAGGGAGAGGCAACAAGAAACATACAAGGGAAACCCCATACACTTAACAGCTGATCTTTCAGCAGAAATTCTGGAGGCCAGAAGGGAATGGCAGGATATAGTTAAAGTACTGAAAGGGAAAAATCTACAACCAAGATTACTGTACCCAGGAAGGATCTCATTCAAAATTGATGGGGAAATCAAAAGCTTTTCAGGCAAGCAAAAGTTAAGAGAATTCAGTACCACCAAACCAGCTTTACAACAATGTTAAATGGACCTTACAAGCCAGAAATACAAGAGCACAAAATCAACCCCAAACAATTAGGAAAATGGCAATAGGAACATATATATCAATAATTACTTTAAAGGTAAATGGATTAAATGCTCCAAACAAAAGACACAGACTGGCTGAGTGGATACAAAAACAAGATCCATATATATGCTGTCTACAAGAAATCCATTTTAGACCTCAAGACACATATAGACTGAAAGTGAGAGGATGGAAAAATATATCCCAAGCAAAAATATATCCCAAGCTGGACTAGCAATCCTCATATCAGACAAAATAGACCTTAAAATAAAGAAGATTATAAGAAATAAGGAAAGATACTACATAGTGATCAAAGGATAAATCCAAGAGGAAAACATAACAAATACCTATGCACCCAACATAGGAGCACCTCAATACATAAGACAAACACTAACAGACATAAAAGGAAAAATTGACAGTAACACAATAATAGCGGGAGACTTTAAAACCCCACTCACACCAATGAACAGATCATCAAAACAGAAAATTAACAAGGAAACCAGCACATGTTTCCAAAGACAGAAGAATGAGGAGAAATATTAATGTTCTGTGTTTGTTTGTAAGTAATGTTCTTGGAGTTTACTTTTTTTTTTTTTAGTTATTGTTTTAAAATGTTACTGCTTTGTTTCTTTAATTACCTATTGAGAGTGAAGGATGGGAGGTGGGGAACGGGGAAGAAGGGGAAAAATGATGAGTCATGGGAAGCCAGGAAAGAGGTTAAAGAGAAAGTCTAAGGCAAGACAGAATGCTGAGGGATTGAAACATGGAATGAAGTCCTGATTTCAAATCCTGGCTTTCAGTGCATTCTAGCTGGGTGACTTGGACAAGCTACTCAATTTTTTAGGCTTGTTCCCTCGGTTATAAAACGGCACTAATAATCAAATCTAGCTCATGGGGTTGTTAGGTGAACTAATTAAAATAACATGTTGTGTTAAGTATGTACACAGTGATCGCTAAATGGTACAAGCTATTATCACAATTAGTAGTAGTGATGCACATGGAATGAAACATAATCAATGCTTACATCATTCTATTCATTCCATTGCTACAGTTTTACATGTTGATTTTCTCTCTTTGGAGTCCAGGGAGAGATGTGGTAGTGGGAGAGATGTGGTAGTGGAAATAATATGGGTAGAAAAGCACTTTCAGAAAGAAGACTTACAAGGTCATGCAACAAGTATTGCACCATGGAGCCACACCACAACTCCCAGGAACAGAACAGATAAAAATGCTAATTATTATTATAAGACCATTATCTCTTGGCAATCACCTCTCTTAAGATTTTGAACCAGGACTTTCACCTTCCTTTTTATAAAATAGAAGAAGTAATAATTTACAGACCTGTTTTCCATTCGCTGGAGAAGGAAATGGCAACCCACTTTAGTATTTTCACCTGGAGAATCACATGGATGGAGGAGCTTGGTGGGCTACAGTCCACGGGTCGCAGAGTCAGACACAACTGAGTAACTTCACTTTCACTTTCCATTCACTAAATCTCCAACCCTGACACTCTCATCTCTAGAATTCTCAGGCTCATCACTCCCAACAGCTGGGACCAGTTAGGGTCCAGGGTGATTAATCTGGAGAGAGATGAACTTTTATGACCCCTGACCTTGGCTACCTCCACCCTATGATAAACTATCTGAGCAAAACTGAACTAGGAAAGGATGGGAGGTAAAAAGGCTGAAAAAGAAGCTTGATCCTTTCCCAGAAACTGCTATTTTAAGCAAGGGTAAATCCGAGTTCCATTTAATCAGATATGAACAATTGTAGCAATGGCTTTCTGACCTTTGAAGAAGGTGTAGTATTATTCCAGCCAAAGAGAAGTTGTCCACAGCCTCCCACTCTCTGAGTCTGAGAGTAGTGAGTCTAGGTAGGTGTGAATGTTCTGTCCAAACTGACTGAAGCAGTTAGCATCTTTGCTTGGGTCACTTGCTGAAGTACCTGCTCTGTTTTTAAGGTGTTCTTCTTCTGGCAGCACAAGTTACGTGTTGGAAAACCTAAATGAATAGAGATAGGGTAGATGCTGCCAGCTGTCAGGGAGGAGACAAGCCAGTCTCCCACAAATGTGCTCAATTAAATTTTTAATCCACACATCTACACACAGACATATGTAGTGTGTGATCCACCAGAAGCTGCTCTTAGGAACTTCTACCACGTACGAAAGTAACACAAGAACTATCTCTAAAAAATAAAGTAAATATGTTTCTGCATATTATAATATATACAGAATGGTGTGTGTATCTGTGCATGTATATGCATATTTCATGTATTACAATATATGTGGTTTAGTCACTAGGTCATGTCCAACTCTTTGTGACCGCATGGACTGTAGCCTGCCAGGCTCCTCTGTCTGTGGGATTTTCTAGGCAAGAATACTGGAGTGGGTAGCCATTTCCTTCTCCAGATGATCTTTCCCACCCAGGGATGGAATCTGGGTCTTCTGCATTGCAGGCAGATTGTTTACCAGCTGAGCCACCAGGGAAGCCCTATTACAATATATGTGCTGTGCTTAGTTGCTCAGTCGTGTCCAGCTCTTGGCAACCCCATGGACTATAGCTCAGTGGGCTCTTCTGTCCGTGGGGATTTGCCAGGCAAGAGTACTGGAGTGGGTTGCCACGCCTCCTCCAGGGGAACTTCCCAATCCAGGGACTGAACCTGGGTCTCCCACATTGCAGGTGGATTCTTTACCAACTGAGCCACCAGGGAAGCATTACAATATATACTGAAACATGTTTAGAATATACATAGAGTGCAAGCTCCATGTGGCAAGAGTTTGTCCATTTCTTCATAGTAGATTCTCAACAAATCTTGTTGAATAAAAGAATGCATATGTATAAATTATTTCATTTGATCCTCCAGGCAGCACTGTGAGTTAGGAACAAAAAGGAATATTCCTGTTAGCATGCTGTAGTTGGAGGATTCTTAGTGGCTTGGCCAAGGTCACCAGCTAGAGAACAGTGGAATCAGAATGAAGCTAGGTTAAATCGCTCTTTCTCCCAAGCATTACCGTGAATAGGTCTAACTTCTGTTACATGTGAAAACAAAAGTTGCTTGTTTTCTTCTTTACCAAAGTGAAAGTGAGAGTCTCTCAGTCATGTCTGACTCTTCGCCACCCCGTGGCCTATACAGTCCATGGAATTCTCCAGGCCAGAATAGTGGAGTGGGTAGCTTTTCCCTTCTCCAGGGGATCTTCCCAACCCAGGGATCGAACCCAGGTCTCCTGCATTGCAGGCAGATTCTTTACCAGCTGAGCCACAAGGGAAACCCCTCTTTACCAAGTAATGGCTCAATTCATTTCCTCATCTACACCCTATTTTCTTGGATCAGGTTTATCTGGAGCCTGGGGTTGAGAGATTACAGTCCAGTTCCCAGTAGTGTTCATCCTTCTCCACCTCTTCTGAACCAGTTCAGAGCCCCCCGGACATTGCACTGCTTTTCCTTTCCCCCTTGCACTCTCTTTCCCACTTTCTTTGCTTTTGTTTTTCTGTGTCCCTTCTCCTCCACTGGCTCAAGCAACTACTAAAGAAGAGAAATTAAACACACTCTTGGTGAGAAAGAACCACTTGGACTCCTTTCTTCCATTTCAAGCCCTTGAGATATCATCTGAAGAAGCCACAGTGAAAAGAAATTAAAAGCAAAAATCTCCATTTACAGGAAAGGAAGGAAAGCTTAGCTGACACACCAGTCACTACAAACACACATATGTGCCCACACGCACGCGCACACACATCCTTTAATCCTTAAAAACCTTGATCTTGGAGAGAGATGTTTGGATTTTGAGTGAATCATTAGCCTCCCATTTTTTCTTCTTTCCACCAAACATGAACACTGTATAATGTGTCCAGTCAGTAGCCTTCTTTTTTTTTAATTATTATTAACCATTGAATATTAAAAATAAAAATCAAGAAACTATTAAGGTGTATCCACACGCCCACTCAGTAGATAAAGTGATGATGGGCAAAAACAGGATTTTCCTGAAAACATTTCTTGTTTTAGGAGAATAAAAATCAATGTCTCTGAAAATCATGGAGTCCGCGGGTATGAATGCTCACTTAATATTTCACATGTTCAGTTTCTTGCTTCCAGGCCCTCCTAGCCAAATTTATTGCCCATGGCTGAAGAAAGGATTTTTTTTTCCCCATGAAACTTGTTTTGGCTTGAAGTAAAGTTCAAATAATATTTACCAAGATTATTAAAAACTCTAAAACTTTTTTTCTTCTTCAGCATTCAGGGATGGAATGTCAGAGAGTGTTGACATTAATTTTTAAATTAATATTTTTGGAAAAATGTTCTTTAATAAAAGATCAAATGATTACCACAATGCTGGAAATGGGCTGCCGATGGGTAACAATACTTGTCAACAGCAAAATTCAGAACATAATGTAAGCTCTCCCATGGGTTTGCACACAATGGAAATACAAATTAGTTTCTTAAATTGATTTTTTTTAAAATTTTCATTCTAGCTCATCTTCCGCTCTAAGGCTGAAACGCTGACCTCAAAAACATTTTTGCTCTTAACAGGAGAAAGAGCATTTCTTAACCATATAATCTACATAAATTCCCCATCACCACATGCTAAAGAATTCTGTCAGTGCCCACTGGGCAATTTAAAAGACTACTAAATTACAGATTGCCTTGTATTTTCCTAACTTCCTTTGTTTCAATGTGCAGCTGAGGCAAGAAAGAAGAGAATGGGCAATACAAAGTTAAAGATTTCTAATCATTAACTTGGACTTCCCTGGTGGCTCAGATGGTATGCGGGAGACCGGGGTTCAAGCCCTGGGTCGGGAAGATCTGCTGGAGAAGGAAATGGCAATCCACTCCAGTACTATTTCCTGGAAAATCCCATGGACAGAGGAGTCTGGTAGGCTACAGTCCATGGGGTCGCAAAGAGTCAGACACGACTGAGCAACTTCACTTACTTAATCATTAACTTTATAGAACGATGGTAAAACAGATGGCAGGTGTTTGTTTGTTTGTTCTTTACTCTAAAATAAAAAGTTGGCACTTTAAAAAGAGAGAGAGGGAGAATGAGCTTTGTCCAAACAAGCCTGGATTACAGCAGACACTCTACCACTCAGCAGTGTGACTTCAGGAAATTAACTCTTCTTGGCCTCAGTTTTCTCTCTTGAAAAAGTAACATAATAAGAGCACCTTTCTCTCAGAGTGACTGTTATCAGCACTCCCAATCCTCACTTTTTAAACTTTTTATTTCACATTGGATCATTGGTGATTAATAATGTTGTGTTAGTCTTGGGTGTACAGCAAAGTCTTTCAGTTTTGCATATACATGTATCTATTCCTCTTCAAATTCTTTTCCAATTAGGTTGTTACATAATATTGAGTAGAGTTCCCTGTGCTATACAGTAGGTTCTCCATTTTAAGTATGGAAGTGTGTACATGTCAATTCCAAACTCCCAAACTATCCCAAACTCACTTTTTCTCCATGAAAATTATCATCGTATAAAATACTCCATATTAGTTAGTTTGTCTAGTTGTCTATACATGGCCCCTCTGGTTAGACTTTAAGACCCAGGTGGGCAGTGACTGGTTACTCACCGCTGTATCCTATCCAGCCCATAGCAGGAACTCAACTATTTATTGAATGTTGAACAAGTGAAAATAAAGTCCCAGCATAGTTCTAGTGTGTAAGAGCCCCTGCCTCTAAGCATAGCAGTCAACCCATTGCTGTCATTGTGAAGATAAAGGGAATTTAATTTGTCCAACAGGACTGTGTTTTTCTTCCATTTTCTTCACGTTCCTGCTTTTTTGTCACAGCACACATGGTGGAGGACATTCCTTTCCCTTCCTGCTTTCCTTAGCAGTAATGTCTCCATGCCTATAGATATACCCTTGAAGATTCTCAATCAGGATCGAACCATCCTGAGAATGAAAGTGAAAAAAAAAAAAGTGTTAGTCACTCAGTCATGTCTGACTCGTTGCAACCCCATGGACTGTATGTATCCCACCAGGCTCCTCCATCCATGGAATTCTCCATATGAGAACACGGAAGTGGGTTGCCATTCCCTTCTCCAGGGGATATTCCCAACCTAGGGATGGAACTCAGGTCTCCTGCATTGCAGGCAGATTCTTTACTGTCTGAGCCACCAGAGAAATCTTGAGCTAATCTGGCAGCTTGGCAGACCAAGTGACATCATCTGACTTGAGTTTCCCTCTTTTTACTTTGACTTTTTAAATTTATTTTCAAAAAGGAATATTCTCAGTTTCTCAAGATAAGTGTTTTCTTTGCCATTCTTAAAATTGGGTCTTGTGTCCAGGTCTGGAGACCCTCTGCCCTGATTTAATACATTGGCCTGGACAACACAAGCCAGGGACACTGACTCTCTAAATGATCAGGCATCAGGAATGCTGACAAAGTGTAATCTCCCAGGAAAGGGACCAGGTAGCTTCTATTTTTACTGGAGTACAACTGGGGTGACTGAGAATAGAAGCAGAACAAAGGAAACAGTTAGAGGATGTCTGTATCTCAAAATTGAGAAGTTTTAAAACCAAGGTCAAAATTTGTTCTCCATTCCTGAAATCAGTCATTAAAAAAAAAAAAAAAGCTCACGATGAGCAAAACCAGAACCCTAACTTCCCTCCCTCCTTTCAAGATAAAAAGATTATAAACTTTGGGAATCGGCTGGAATCCTGATTCTTCACCTATAAGCATCTGTATGATCTTAAGAAAATTGCCATTTTCTTTTAGTAACTGAGATAGTAACACCTATCTTTTAGAATTATTATAATTCAATGAGTTAATGCTTGTGATTAGTACAGTGCTTGGTACACAGTAAGTGTTCCATAAATATTCACTTGCTTCCCTTTTCTTATTACCAAGGCCACTTTTCTTATTAATTATGTGAGTGTAAGATGGGGGGTAATTCTTACGCCTCAGGTGACATTAAATGAGAAAACATTACTGTTCCAACTACAGAGTCTAGCATTTTACAAGCACTCAATACATGCAGTTCCTCTTGTTATTATTGTTCAGTCGCTATGTCATGTCCAACTCTGCCACCCCATGGACTGCAGCCCACCAGGCTCCTCTGCCCATTGGATTTCCCAGGCAAGAATACTGAAGTGGGTTTCCATTTCCTTCTCCAGGGAATCTTCTTGGATCAGAGACAAACCTGCATCTCCTGCATTGGCAAGCAGATTCCTTACCACTGAGCCATCAGGAAACCCAACCCTAACTCTTATTATTACTTACCATTTATTAAGCACCTGTTTTGTGTCACAACCAAAGCACTTGTCCTCTAGGCACTTTAAACACATGACCTTGATAATTTAATCTTCAAAATAAGTCTCACTGTGAGGTAGGCATTCTTATATTTATATCGAAGATGAAGAAACTAAGGGTCAAAAAGTTAAGTAATTTGGTCAGGCTTATACAGTGTCAGAGCTGGTATCTGAACTCACGTCTCTGTGACTTCAAAGTCTGTGTTCTCTCCTATAACTATGCTGTAATGACTCCTAGGGGGCTTCCCAAGGTGGCTTGGTGGTAAAGAACCCTCCTGCCAACGCTGGAGATGCAAGAGACACATCTGGAAGAGCCCCTGGAGGAGGACATGGCAAGCCACTCCAGTATTCTTGCTGGGACAGTCCTATGGACCGAGGAGCCTGGTGCGCTAAAGTCCATGGGGCCGCAAAGAGGCAAACACGACTGAAGTGACTGAGCACACGGCACAGTAAATATTAGATAAACTGAAGAAAGAAGCCATGTTCATGACATCAGTGGATGAGCACGACTCCTAAAATAAAACAGGGACCCTTGCTCCTTTGTGTGATGGTCAGAGCCTGGATACGCCCCATCTTGAACTCCACTCATGCAGACATTATCAGCCTTTCCCCCAGTCCTCAAAGTGGACAGTTGTGGCTCCTCTGGCCATAAGCCCACAGCTGAAGGGGGTCTCAGCAAACACTTGTCCTTTGATGCTGCATAAGATCTAGAAAAAGGGAATGGGAAAGATTGCCTTCTCAGAGACAGGCTGAATGCCAGGACCTTCCCTTGGCGGTAACTCCATCCTGGCCACTGAACCATGTCAGCCTCTTCCCCCTGCCCCCACCTGCATGCCTGGGCACACTGTCCCACAGGCAGCATTTCGTCCTGGCGAGAGATACATAGGAGGCCTCTTGGCAGAGGCAGTTGTCTTGGTTTCAAGACATCCATGATGCTGGTTTCTGCTGCCTTGCTCCTCACTCTCTCTCCTAACAGTACTCAGCCTTCACCTCATGAACCCGAAGTTTCCTGGCTTCTGCCTAACTCCTGGCACCAGGATCTCGCGTGCTTGCCAGATTCCGGGCACTCCCAAATCCAGCCAGCTGCCTTGTCTGGCCCCGAGCTTTCCTTCCAGGCTTCCTCTGGCTCCCCTGGTCTTGATCCTCGATCTCTGGCTCACTGCATCTTAGTCCTGTATAGCTCGGGTTTAGTCCCTGCTCACCTAGCAGTGAGACCTTGCATATGCCCCACAATGATAATTTTTAAGAAATCTTGTTCAAGAAATCTAGTACAAATAGATGTAGCACTATGGCCTTCCTTATACTTACCAAGGTGAGGATTAAACTAGAGGCAATGCTAAGAGTTTTCTCTGTGTTAAATAAATATCTGAGAGGAGGAGAAATATTTGATGAGCAGATCCCCAAACTTTGGGATCTTTGTAGGGAAGGCTTCCTACCAACCCTCCCTCTTAAAGGAACTTCCATTTTAGAGCAATCAGGAAGAAAAATCTAGGGCTAAATTCATTAGCACCATCTTGCAGACCTCCCAATTTTCTCACCACCACTCTCCACAGCCACTGACAGGGATTTTAACATTTTAATTATTTCTCCCTCTCTCTTGTTACATATTCATTAATTTTGATTCATTTAACATACATTCTTTCTGTTCTAAAACATGCCATTTATGTCACAAAATCATTTGTTTAAAAGAACAGTTCATGGATTAACAACAGAAATTGTTACTGAATCAATCTTTGATTGAGTTTGGAGAATACAGGGGCGCTTCCAGGGATGGACACACAGCAAGGTGAAAAGTGCACACTAAGTCCATTTTTACATGACAGTGGGGTCGCTAAGAGCGGACACAACTGAGCGACTTCACTTTCACTTTTCACTTTCATGCATTGGAGAAGGAAATGGCAACCCACTCCAGTGTTCTTGCCTGGAGAATCCCAGGGACAGGGGCGGGGGGGAGCGGGGGGCGGGGGAGGGCCTGGTGTGTCTATGGGGTCGCACAGAGTTGGGCACGACTGAAGTGACGCAGCAGCAGCAGCAGCACAGCTTAGCTACCGCAGTGCTTCCTGAACTGTTAATTTCCTGGCACATCTAGAGAGTAGCAATACTATAAAGGACCCTGGGTAAAGGGAGAAGGCTAGTTACAGCATAACTGAACCGAATTGCCCAGGTCCTCTGCTGTCCCATACCCTGGCCAGCTGCCTCAGAGGTGAGGTGTCAGTATCGCAGGACATCTGTAACCCATTGGTGGTACACTGGTAAATACTGCCTTCCAATGAGGGTCATTTATTCACTCATTCACCCCACTCCAGTACTCTTTCCCCGGGAAAATCCCATGGACAAAGGAGCCTGGTGGGCTGCAGTCCATGGGGTCGCTAAGAGTCGGGCACAACTGAGCGACTTCACTTTCACTTTTCATTTTCATGCCTTGGAGGAGGAAATGGCAACCCGCTCCAGTGTTCTTGCCTGGAGAATCCCAGGGACAGGGGAGCCTGGTGGGCTGCCGTCTGTGGGGTCACACAGAGTCGGACACGACTGAAGCGACTTAGCAGCAGCAGCAGCAGCATGACTGTTTTACATGATTGTGCCAGTTGCTGTTCGAGGAGCTTGGGATATGTCAGTGAACCAAAGATCCCTGGCCCCATGAGCTTTGATTCCACTGGAAGGGAATGATAATAAACGTGCATTAAGCATAATAAAAGCTTCCCAGGTGGCGCCAGTACAGGAGGCATAAGAGACACGGGTTCAATTCCTGGGTCAGGAAGATCCCCTGGAGAAGGGCATGACAACCCACTCCAGTATTCGTACCTAGGGAATCCCAGGACAGAGTAGCCTGGCAGGCTACAGTCCGTAGGGTCACACAGAGTTGGACAAGACTGAAGCAACTTAGCACGCATGCAAGCATAATAAATGAATAGGTTCTATAGCTGTGAAGTGGCATAAAGAGAATAAAAGAGCAGGGCGAGGGGCCGGGGAGGAGGACAGACCCTCAGTGAGAAAGTGGACAAAAACTTGACCAGAGTGAGGATATCAGCCAAGAGGACACCAAGTGTGGCAGGAGTATCCCAGACAGTGGGAACAGCCAGAGCAGAGGTCCTGAGGTGGGACGTGCCGATGGGGCTTCTAGAAACCGCAAGGAGGCTATGGCTGGAAACAAGAACCTGGGGGGCGGGACACAGGATCCAGAACAGGGAGGAAAGGAAATGTCTCTGCTTTTATTTTTCATCTATGTGTGTGTGTGTGTGTGTGTGTGTGTGTGTGTGTGTGTATTGCAAAGATCTTTCCCCAGTCTATCGCTTATCTTTTCAATTAGTTTTGTGTCTTTGCTTGACAGAAAGTTTAACATAGTCAGATTTATCAACTTTTCCATTTTGGTGTGCAGTTTTGTGTGTGTATCCCTTTTAAAGAAAGTCTTCTGAACAGAATGGTTTATTATATTTGAAAAGTTTAAAGTTTTGGTTTTTCCCATTTAAGTCTTAGTAAACCTGAAATTGAGATTTCTAGTATGTTAATAAGCAAAGGTCTAACGTTACTTTTTCCACAAGCTTCCCTTACTGATTAGTCCATGTCTTCCTATCATTGACTGTTAATGCTATCCTATCTTTTGTCTCTAATTTTTTTCTCTTTCCATTTTTTTTTTTGAAATATAGGTGATTTACAGTATTGTATTAATTTCTCCTGTATGGCAGAGTGATTCAGTTATGCATATATGTACATTCTTTTTGTATCTTTTTCTATTATGGTTTATAATCGGATACTGAATATAGTTCTCTGCACTACACCATAGGACCTGTTGCTTATCCATTTTTATATATATATATATATATCAGCTTACATCTGCCAACCCAATTTCCCACTCTATTCCACTCCATCCTCCTCCCCCTTAGCAACCACTGGTCTGTTCTCCATGCCAATAATTCTATTTGTCTCTAATTTATTTATTTATTTATGGCTGCACTGGGTCTTTGTTGTTGCAGGCAGGCCCTCTCCTGTTGTGGTGAATAAGACCTATTCTCTAATTGTGGTGCTTGGGCTTCTCATTGTGGTGGCTTCTCTTGATGCAGAGCACAGGTTCTAGGTGCCCGGGCTTTGTTGTATTGGGGCATATGGAATCTTCCTGAACCAGCGATTAAACCCATGTCCCCTGCATTGGCAGGCAGGTTCTTTACTATTGAGCCACAAGGGAAACCCCTGTTTAGCTCTACTTTTAGATGAAAGATATCCTTGGTCTTACCCAGCTGGTCACCAAAAGGCAAAACATTGTCTGCTCTTGCCCTCCCATCTCACCAATGAGGACACTGAAAGAAACTATGGAATAAGTGATTTTTTAAATGGTAAAGGGCAAGAAGAGAAGCAGCACAGCATGAAGTGCTGAAAGCAGGGAGTGTCTGACCAAACCAAGTTCACATGGTAAAAAAGCTTAATGGCGGCACACTGCTTGACTTAGCCACCAGCAAGGAGGTGGCCAGGCCCTTCGCCAGCCTCGCAGATGGTTCTGTCTGCTGATGTCCCCCACAACCCCTTGACTGTGACCGACCACTTCTCACTGAGAGGCTAAGCAAACTACCGAAGGAAGTCGTCTCGACGTGACCAGGCAGGAGCAGGTGGACAGCAGGTTCCATAGCGGAGGAAACAGAAATGGAGGCTGCAGCATCCTGAGCCACTGGGAGAAAATCCCACCCAGCAAACTGTTACTTCCAAGTTTCTGCTCCCTGCCTAGGCTTCTTACACTTCAGTAGAAGGACATATACCTCTGGGATGATGACTGAGAGTCAACAGTGTCATTTCTTGAAAGGTGGGAATGAGCTTCTATTTCACATGTCCATCTGTCGCTCTCCCCAGTGTCTTGTCCTGAGACCAAGGGCACATCCTCAGCTCAGCACACAGCCCCCAAAGCTCATAGTCCCCTCCTCTCTCTCAAGAGTGAGAGAGCTGAAAAGGACCCTGGAGACTTTTCTCCCTCCATGCAAAACCAACTGGTAGAGTCATGAAATCTGGTTGGGTTTCTGTCACTCAGTTCAGAAAAGCCAAACAGCCCTGAGCAGAGGCGTGATGACAAGAATGCCACGTTCATTGCTGCCCCGGGCCCAGTATTTGCCGCCGGCAGCGTCTGGGAAGGAAGTGCGATGCTTACAGCATTTATATTTTCCATGCTGTGGTGAACTTGGAACCTTCCCCCAGCTCAAGACAGAATAAATTTACTCCAGCACAAATCTCTTGATCATTTCTCCTTCAAATGTGGGAAAACAGCACTGAGAATGTGGAAAGTGTAGAGCACATCATAAATCCAGGGACACAGGGACTCAGAAAGCTGCATGAGGCTCACAAAGGGAGCCCTGTGCTGTAATATTATTTTCTGTTTAAAATCGACATGTGTGGTTTCAGACAAAGGCCTTTTAGTGTAGAGGAGAGAAGGTTCAGTGTTTCTCTTTTTGAAAAGCAGAGGAGTGTCTGGGAGAGACAGTGAAGAGATGTGCTTTGGGGCAGAGTCTGAAAGAAACTAAAAATAAAATGACCCGTACTTTCGAATAACTGCCCCGAGGAAATAAAACCATGCAGCCGGCTTCCCAGGAGTGTGTGTGTGTGTGTGTGTGTGTGTGTGTGTGTGTGTGTGTGTCTTCCGTACCAGTGACTTCTGTCCTGGTGTGTTATAATTGAATGGAAACAGGTGTTTATTAATAAAATCCCCAACTTGGCCCCATGTGGGAGGGATTATTAACTGTCACTTAAAATGTCTCTGTCCCTGTTGCTCCTTCCGTCTAACGCGGGAAAGATGATCAGAGCTGCACATTTTCTTGAAGTATTTTATTGTAAAATTATATATAGTTAGAGGAAGAGTCTGAGATAGACAGAATGGTGGATAAGAGCACAAACTGACCCCTACTGCCTGGACTTCAATCCTTACTCTGCTGCAGTTGGTACCAGCTGTGTAATCTTGTGTAAGTTACTTAACTTCTCTGGGCCTCAGTTTCCTCCTTCATAAAATGGGATTGATAAGAACGCCCCCTCTTTGGGCTGTTGTGGGAACTGAATTAGTTACTATATGGAAAGTACTTAGCATATACTGACTCATGGTGGTGGTGGTAGTTTAGTCACTAAATCATGTCCGACTCTTTGTGACCCCATAGACTGTAATCCACCAGGCTCCTCTGTCCATGAGATTCTCCAAGTAAGAATACTGGAGTGAGTTGCCATTTCCTTCTTCAGGGGTCTTCCCAACCCAGGTCTCCTGCATTACAGGCAGATTCTTTACTGACTGAGCCACCAGGGAAGCCCCACACTGACTCGTAGGGATACATAATGTTTGCTATTCTTAATGAATCCTCTTGATAGCCTGACCTTGAACTCTGACGAGTATCTTGGCTTTCTGTATTTAAAAAAAGGTGGGGGTGCTACTCTTAACAGACAGATAATGATTCTTTAATAAAAAGATTGACTCTACCTGTTCCCACTTGAATCTATTTATTTCTCAACTCTGGTGGCCACGGCGGGTAGTGTGCGCTTAGCATCCTCTTATTTTGAACTTGGCACCATAGTCTTGCCTTGAACTCTAGGCTGCTTCTGAATACCTACAGCTGGGGTTTTCTTTAGGAACTTAAACACCCGTTTTCCACCTCCCTAACCTCCGACCAGTGGCAGGGAGGGCCTGTGACCCAGCTTGCCCACAGTCCTCTTTCTCTGGCATTTGCATCTTGAGCAGAGAGAAATCCAAATGGGGAGTGGCTGGTCCCATGCCATCACTTCGTTTCACTTCACCATGTTGTAAGCAAAAATGAGAAGAAAGCATTAAGGAGAGTGAAGTGTGAAGATGAGGCAACTATTAAAATACCAGTCTCACTGGGGGAGAGGGGGTGCTCCGTATTTCCTAGAGTCCAGCAGCTTCTCCTCTGCCCGGAATCTGTGATCACAGGGAGGATAAGGAAGGTGTCGTTGACAGTGAGGAGGGGTATGGATTAAAGAAACAAAGAAAGAGAGGGACCCCAAGATGAATCCTCTGACTTCATGCTTCAGCTCTGGGCAGCCTTGTAGGTGAGTCATGTGGGGAAAAGAATCACTTAACGAGAGAGTGGGTACAGGAAGAACTGTGAAAGAGTAAAATGGCGGAAAGAAGAGCAAAGGACTAAATTTGAAAAAAAAAAAAAAAAGATGGATCAAAACAGCTTGATCACCAGTAAGAACCATACAGCTCCTGCTCACTCAGAACCTCTCAGCCAGTGTCTGGGTGAGGAGCTGTTTTGGGGAGTTTGGACTCTCATATCTGGGCCACGAGGAGGACAGCTCTCCCCGTTAACGCATGACCCCGGTATTTGTAATAATAGCAGTGACACTTTAGTGATGCTGGATACAGTGGAGATTCCTAGAGCATGAGCATTAATATTCTGCTTTTACTCTACTTAGCACCGTCTAAAACCTTAATGTTTCAGAAAATCCAGGAGAACTTTGGATTTTCTCCTGGCCCACCAATAGCTTCTCTCGACTTGTCTTGGCAAAACATCTGAGACAGGGTCCAAAGTGAAGGCTAGAAGAAGAGTAGCCAGGCAAAGAGCAAGAAATAAGGCAAGATTAATTAGAGGATGCAGGGCCCACGTCCCATTTTGCTGGGAATCTGGTCCAAACAGAGAGGGCCAAACTGGGCCCCAGGGAGGCCGAAGCTGCCAAGGAACAGATGTTCTTTTATCCTTTTAGTGTAAGGACAAGTCCCCCACATGGAATGGCATGAAGCATGGGCAATACGGTATGTCTTCCAGTTGCTAATGATGCACATGTATCCACAAGCCCACCTTATCATGCCACTGAAATAGTCATGTAGGTTATAAGTGTAATTTAAGCTTTGTTCCCCCAATGCTTTTCACTCTCTCCCTGTCTCTCTGTCTCTCTCTCTCTCACACACACACACACGCAAAGTCTTCCTGCTGAATCATAATTATAGAATAGAGCTCAAGGTAACATTATCTGCAGCTAGTCTGACCCACTTCTTCTAACAATGAATGCAGGAACCAAAACAGAAATTAGAAACAGCCCAGTCAGGAAATGTGCTATATGAAAGAATTTTCATTAAAAAAAAAAACCTTCACTTTGTTATTTTTAACCTAGTTTTATTTATCACGAGTTCTTAAGCTGGATGTGCAAAGGATTCATTACCAAGAACAAAAATTATCTTGTGTTCATGACACACATAAAGGCCAATTTTCCCTTTGAAGGGGAGAAATAATTACCATGTGTTGAAAGGGGAAAAAGTATACAGCTACATTCTACAGCACGAAAGATGGTCAGAGGGGTGCAGTGGCCCTGATGCTTTCAGTCAGATGTCACGTGACTCTTCTGAGAAAGATGCATGTCTGTTCTGCTCTTAAGATGCCCACACTTTCCCAGTAATCTGATATATAATAACTTTTTATTTCTTTGGGCATTTTTTCTACATTCAAACATAAATTCATCCTTCTATTATTTTTTCTTACTATCTTCTCTATGAAATTAAAACATAATAGACCCCAAGCTCCCAAACCCATATACTGACATTGTAATCTCCAAGGGGAATGACAGGAGATATGGGCCTTCTGGAGGTGATTAAGTCATGAAGGTGGAGCCCTCACCTGCATAAGCATCCTTATGCAGGAGACCCCAGAGGGAGCCTTCGCCCTTTCTGCTGTGTGTTAAGAGTGAGAAGTCAGTAATCTGCAACCTGGAAGAAGGCTGCTGGCAGCCTGATCTTGGATTTACAGCCTCTAGAACTGTGAGAATTAAATGCCTGTGGTTTATAAAAAATAAACAAAAGCCCACACATAATAGAGATCTCCATCTGCTTATAAACATTTTATGTATAAAGGAAGAATTGTATTAAGGTAAACATCAATCATGTTCACAGAAATATCATCTGCTATGCCATATGAACTGACTTATTTGTTTTACAAATGACTTTTTAATTTTATTACATTTTTTCTACCTTTTTAACTATGGAAAAAGTCAAAATACACAAAAATGGAGAGAAGAGTATAATGATGCCCAAAGACCCATCGGCTTCAACAAGTCTCGTCTCATGGTTCATTTATATTCCCACAACCCCTGATGTGGGGGTTATATTATATTCCCACTGCCCAGTATTATTTTGGAGTAAATCTTGTGATATTTTTTCATTAAGAAATATTTTAATTTCATTTCTAAAAGATAAGAACTCATTTTTAAAACATAATCATAATAAGTAATAATCACACCTAAAAGAAGATTAAAAATCATTTTTTAATTTTATCAAAACTCCAGCCAGGGTACATCCCTGGCTGTCCAGTGGTAACTCCACACTTCCACTTCAGGGGCCACAGGTTTGATCCCTGGTCAGAGAACCAAGATCCCACATGCTGCTCAGCTCAGCCAAAAACAAACAAAACCCTCTAGACAGTATCTGTAGTGGACACTGTAACGTGCTACCCAGCTTTTTCTTCAGGAAAAGAGGCTTTATTCCCCCTGATGCTTTGGTGTGTTGCCAGCTGACAGCACTCAGCTTTTTACCCTTTTCCCTCAAGAAAGTAGAAAGTGAAGTCGCTCAGTCGTTCCTGACTCTTTGCGACCCCATGGATAGTAGCCTGCACCAAGCTTCTCTATCCATGGGGTTTTCAAGGCAAGAGTACTGGAGTGTGTTGCCATTTCCTTCTCCAGGGAATCTTCCCAACCCAGGGATTGAACCCAGGTCTCTCACATTGTAGACAGACACTTTACCGTCTGAGCCACCAGGGAAGTCTAACGAAAGTGTTAGTCACTCAGTCCTGTCAGACTCTTTGTGACCTCATGAATTGCAACCCACCAGGCTCCTCTGTCACTGGAATTCTCCAGGCAAGAACACTGGAGTGGGTTGCCATTTCCTTCCCCAGGGGATCTTCCCTACCCAGGGATTGAACCCAGGTCTCCGGAGATACAGGCAGGCTCCTTACCTACTGAGCCACCAGGGACGACCTTTTATTATTATTATTATTATTATTATTATTATTATATTTGGCCGTGCCACACAGCATATGGGATCTTAGTTCCCAGACCAGGGATCAAACTCGCGCTCCATGCAGTGGACATGCAGAGCATTAACCACTGGACTACCAGGGAAGTTGCACACATTTCCCTGGGGCTTCCAACACCCATGATTGGATCAGTGCAGGGTGAAAGGCCCACACGCCTGCCCCAACTCCTTCCTGCTCTGAGGAGCCATCGCCCGTAGTGCTCCCTGTGGGTTTGGCAGAGGCTTTGCTGTAACTATTTCTGAGCCCGGCTTCTCCCTCAGTCCAACCCCCGCAGCTTTCCCGTCTCTGTGGGTTTTGATCCCAGGATCACTCCCCAGCCAATCCCCTGCAGCTAGGCTTTGTCTCAGAGTGTACTTTCCAGAGAACCACACCTGCTGGAGCATTCAAATTTCTCTTTGTTTCCTAATGTCATTAAGGATACAAATGAACAATCAGATATGAACAGGTCAAGAGGGGAGAATCTCCATGCCCCTGGGGCTTGCCATCCTCCCAACCTGGAAGCTTCCTGGGCCTCATTCTTTCTCAGTTGCTGTCTAAGCTTCAGCAACTGAGCATGACTGATTAAGTCAATAGGTGTTGGTGAATGAACTTGATCTCCAGCCACCTTTCTCTCCCTGGAGTTTAGAAGAAAGTGAAGCTGAAAGTTCAAACCCTCGAATCATGTGCTTCATTCCTCTGTAACCAGTCCCCATCCTAATTCTATTTAGGGGCCACCAAGAATCAGCTTATTAGCATAAACTCAGATATCATTGAAAGGAATTTACATGAAAAACAAAACACACTCTGATCACTCAGGAAATTGCAAAGATCTGTGCCAGAAACTGGGGACAAAGGCCAAACAAATATAAGTTGAAATATATAATTTATACCATGGCTCCTTACTTTCTTTCTTATATGACAAGATGGTCTAGGTTGATACATTACCTACCCCAGACTTGGATTCAGACATTTTAAAAGAGTCTGAAATTCGTTTTGGTGGGAAATGGTATTTAGAAACCACTATCTGGACATGAAGACGGTTATTGCTAATGAGTTAGCTACTGATACTGGACCTTTCAGGTGGACAAAACTGGGGAAAATTTTTAAGATAAAATTCCTCACGAATTCAACTGATATTTCCAATTCAAATTTGGGAGTATTTTTATTTACCTTCTTATATTTCTTAAGCTGAGAATCCTAGAATTTGATTTAGAATGCCATATAATTACGCATTTGCTTCGTCTCACAATACACATACAACAGTCTCAGGTAAACATGTGACTCCTGAAAATTCTTTATAAAAAGTTTTGTTCTCCCCTGTGCTTATGATTGGCCTTCTCTGATGGCTCAGTAAAGAAACTGCCTGCAATGCAGGAGACCTGGGTTCAGTCCATGGCTTGGGAAGATCCCCTGCGGGAGGGCTTGGAAACCCACTCCAGTATTCTTGCCTGGAGAATCCCAAGGACAGAGGAGCCGGGTGGGCTACAGTCCATGGAGTCACAAAGACTCGGACATGGTTGAGCAACTTAGCACAGTACAGTGCTTATCATATATACTACTAGGGATGTACCATACAATTACTAGGCTTAGTAAAGTTATTTTCTGCCAACAACTGAATACACAGTGAGATGAAGTTTGTTTCATTTACTCTTCACTGTCCTGGGATTTCTTTTAAATTTAATTTTTTTATAATTATATAAAATATTTTTACAAATATTTCAAAGTCAAACAAACAAAAATATTCAAAGAAGCCTGGTTTCCATTCCTTTTCCCTCCATTATATTTTCTTCCATTCCTTACAAATAAAAGATTTTAATTAGTTATCCTCTCTGTTTATCTATCTCTCTCTCTATATATATATACTTTTTATAGAAAATTTGCTCATCCTAATTATAAGAATTTCTAATTTACAGAATTTTATGGCTTTGCCCTGCTGCAACCTCTATCTGAGATGAAAGAAGAGAGGGAGTGAGAACAGAAGAACACTGGCTTTCATGGCATTTACTGTCACACGCCACACACCAGACACATTCCCAGTATGTTTAATATTCACTAGAAATCTTAGCTGGAAGCATTCTAATCCCTATTTTATAAAAGAAGACAGATCTGATATTGGAGCCCAAATCTTTTTCACCCAAAGGACATGGTTGATCAAATACACTCTTTCTCTCTAATGTCCCTGACTTAGATCTCTCCCCTGAGGGCTAAAGAATAAGCTTTAGTATTTATATTCTCTCCTTTTCTCCTTCCTCATTGTAAGTATCCTGTGAGATCGTGCATTTCATTTCTATTTCCATGCTTATGGTTTATAGTTTAACTTATTTCAAATTTTTTATTTATTAATAAAAAACAGATATAATACCAAACAGATTTGAGAAGCCCTGCGACCATGTATCAGAAGTACCATGCCCTCTAGCAGAAACTTGCAAACTCAAGATGGAAAAGTGAAATAAAAATGTTAGTCA
Source organism: Nanger dama (assembly GCA_917880005.1). Lineage (NCBI taxonomy): Eukaryota > Metazoa > Chordata > Mammalia > Artiodactyla > Bovidae > Nanger > Nanger dama. Next base: position 82,063,013 of record CAKJTW010000002.1, read on the forward strand.
CTCGATCTTGTCAGACTTTTTGTCACCCCATGGACTGTAGCCTGCCAGGCTCCTCTGTCCATGAAATTCTTTAGGCAAGAATACTAGAATGGGTTTCTATTCCTTTCTCCAGGGGATCTTCCCAACCCAGGGATCAAACTCAGATCTCCTGCATTACAGGCAGATTCTTTACCATCTGAGTCACCAAGACCCCATATTATTATTTTAAATAATATTATTAATTCTAATTAATTATATTAATAATTATTCATATGATGCAAAAAATTATTTTCTATTTTTAATTTCAACATTTGAAGTCAGCGATTTTTCTCACAAGATTTTTCTGTTTTTCAGGTTACTGATAAAACCATGATGATAATATCATCAGTGTCATTTTAGCATAAAAGAAAAATAAACCAAGACTTCTCCCTGGAGAAATTCTTGGCAGCAACAAGAAGGAGGGTGAGTATGGGTAACCCTGCGTATGAATTAGGTTTGACTGCTATTAGAGGAATACTGCCAAAAACTTTTCCAAATCTATCAATTCTATGTATTTATCTTTAGAGGAGCTTGTTAACAGACCTTTTAAGATATACACAAAGTTTGCCCTAGAACCAAGTGAGAGGGCCATGGCTAAATTCTCTGTTGTATGGTGAGAGGGACTTACCATTTTCAGATGGCACCTCAGGAAGAGTGGATGAAGACCTGGGACCTCAAATCCAACAAAGGGGTTGGGAAGATGATCTGGGTAGAATAAGCATGCTGACTGAAATGGAGGCAAAGAGGTCCAAGTAAAAGTCAACACGCAAATGCTCTGCAATGATCCCTGTCTGTGTTCCACAGTTCTCAGCAGCATTGCTGCACTGTGCTTTGGAAATGAAAGGGAGGGGCTGGAGGTAAAACTGTGTGGGCAGACAAAAGCCACCACATTGGCAAAGCCACAAGCAGAGGTTGAATATTCACATGGAGTAGGGATTAAGGGCCACTCAACCACCCTTATGGCAGAAAGTGAAGAGGAGCTAAAGAGCCTCTTGATGAAAGTGAAAGAGGAGAGTGAAAAAGTTGGCATAAAGCTCAACATTCAGAAAACTAAGATCATGGCATTTGGTCCCATCACTTCATGGGAAATAGATGGGGAAACAGTGGAAACAGTGTCAGACTTTATTTTAGGGTTTTGTTTTTTTTTTTTGTTTTTTTTTTTACATTTTAGGAATCACAAACTAAAGTGGACTGGAATGGGTGAATTTAACTCAGATGACCATTATATCTACTCTTGTGGGCAAAAATCCCTTAGAAGAAATGGAGTAGCTGTTATAGTCAACCAAAGGATCCAAAATGCAGTATTTGGATGCAATCTCAAAAACACCAGAATGATCTCTGTTCATTTCCAAGGCAAGCCATTCAATATCACAGTAATTCAAGTCTATACCCCAACCAGTAATGCTGAAGAAGCTGAAGTTGAACAGTTCTATGAAGACTTACAAGACCTTCTAGAATTAACACCCCCAAAAGATGTCCTTTTCCTTATAGGGGACTGGAATGCAAAAGTAGGAAGTCAAGAAATACCTGGAGTAACAGGCAAATTTGGTCTTGGAGTACAGAATGAAGCAGGGCAAAGGCTAATAGAGTTTTGCCAAAAGAATGCACTGGTAATAGCAAACATCCTCTTCCAACAAAGCAAGAGATGACTCTACACATGGACATCTCCAGATGGTCAATACCAAAATCAAATTAATTATATTCTTTGCAGCCAAAGATGGAGAAGCTCTATATAGTCAGCAAAAACAAGACTGGGAGCTGACTGTGGCTCAGATCATGAAATTTTTATTGCCAAATTCAGACAAATTAAAACTATACTATAAAGCTATAGTAATCAAAACTGTATAGTACTGGCACAAAAACAGAAATATAGATTGATGGTACAGGATAGAAGGCCCAGAGATAAACCCATACACTTGTGAACACCTAATCTATGACAAAGAAGGCAAGAATATACAGTGTATATTCTTTGAGAGCTTTGCTCTCCTTCTGTCTCTTGATATTCCCATTCATCCCCAGATTATTTTCCTTCCCACTCTACACACTATCTATGGGCAACTTTATCAACTCTCATCTCCCAAATACAATACACATCTGTAGTTCTGTTCTCTCCCTAGAGCTCTTCTTATTGGAAACATTTTAAAACATCAACTTTTCCTTCCCAATTCCAACACACGCACATGTGTACACACACACACACACACACACACACACACACACACAATTTTCCTTGATCCTTTCTTCATCTTCTCCATCTTCGTGAGTGGAACCAATTGCAATCATTTTGTTAATGAATCTGTACTGAGAGCTACCAAGTCCTTATAATCAACGCCAAAAGCTTTAGGCATCCCAGCTCCTCTCTTCTCTTATTCCCCAGATCCAACTCTTTATCAGGTCCTCCCATTCTCTCCCAGAAGCACAGGTCTAACAAGTGACCCTTTTTTCTCTACCCCCTACCACTACTAAATTAGCTCAAAGTCTCACTGTGTTGCAATCACCTCCTAAATTGTACCCTGCTCATTCGTCTCCTCCATTCCGGTCCATGTTGTATAGACCAGGTTTAGCCTGAGAGTGTAACTTAATCACGTTACTTCCTTGTATAAAAGCCTCCACAGACTCTCGATTGTAATCTATAGTACTGCTTTAAAGGGACTTGCCACTGGAATCCAATCTCATTTTGTTTTATTCTCCTGCTCTAGAAGCCTGAATTGCTCCTCATCATTTTCTAGAGTGTGCTGCGGTGGGTCAGTTTTCCACTCTACTCATATTATGACATTCAGCTTCAGCTCACCTGTTTTGGAGAGTTCACCAAGTCTTCAAGTAAACAAGTTTCTCTTTTCTTCCACTGTCCCAGAACTTTTTAAAGCTCACACTCTAGCACTTAGCAGGATTTGTCATAGTTAGTTATCTATATGCTAATCTCTTCTACAATAGTATGAGCTCCTACATACAGGGGCCTGGTTTACTTATGCACTGGTTTTCCTTAACATAGGGCCTGGCACACTGTAGATGGTCAGTAAGCATTTGCTGAATAAATGAACCAAAGTGTTAAAAAAAAACAAAAAAAGTAATTGAAGGTCGAATAGCATGTCAGAAACACAGAAAAGGTGTGTTGTGTTTTGGGAACATCTAGGGGCTCAATATGATTGGTGTTTATGACAGCTGAAACAAGAAAGAGTTCGGAAAAGTAGTTTGAGGTGTAATTGAGAAGGAACTCACATATCAGGCTCAGTTTGGACTTTTTCCCATTGCTGATTAAGAGCCTGTAATAGATTAGCCTCTGGTTTTTATTTATTTTGTAGAGTCTTTTTAAATTTTTTTACTTTTGGTTGTACTGGGTCTTCATTGCTGCCGACAGACTTTCTCTAGTTGCAGCAAGCAGGGGCTACTCTTTATTGTGGTGTACAGGCTTCTCATTGTGGGGGCTTCTCTTGCTGTGTGCAGGTTCTGGGGCACACAGGCTTCAGTAGTCACGGCACAGGGGCTTAGTTGCTCCACAGCTGTGGGATCTTCCTGAAGCAGGAACTGAACCTGTGGCCCCTGCACTGGCAGGCAGATTCTTAACCACTGGGCCACCAGGAAGTCCCAGCCTCCAGCTGTTAGTTTGAAATTCTTACTGTATGTTTTTATGAGTTTATGCTTTGAAATTCCTACTGTATGATTTTTATCAGTTAGATTTTGGTAGCTGAAACAAAAACCACTCTAACTCATGTAAGTAGAAAGGAATTTATACTACAATATCAAGCAGTTCACAAAAACATTGGAAGGGGTGGAGGAGTAGCCTGGACAGAGAATTTGGGTAAAACTCCCAGAACCACAAGACCTCTACCATAACAGGCCATCTCCTATGCAAAGAGTCACCAAGTCAGGAAGTTTCTAATATGGTCTACCATGATTTGTGCCAACAAAAATGGATACCTTGCTGAAGTCAGATCTAAATTCAAGTTTCACATAACTTCATATGGTTGACAGAACCCAAAGAGCATTTGAAACCTTAACTGCAAGAGAATCTGGAAAATGTAATTGATAGATTCCCTAGCCTCTACAGTACTAGAATGAGATTGGAATGGACTCTGAGTGAGGCAGTTCACAGCTTTAATTTCCTAAGGATGTGTTACTTTGGGATCAAAGGCAGCCCATTGCTCCCTATATTACAGATGTTACGTTAGTCATCCTTTGCTGCAATAATGCAAGGTAACAAACAGCCCCAAGTACCCCAGTGGCCTTAATAGCAGACATCTACCTTCCTCTCGGGTCTTAGGCCAGCGGGGTGGTCTGACTCAGGTTGGGCTGGGGTCTGGCCTCTTTAGGCTGCCTTCATGCTGAGGCCCAGCTGAAAGGGCAGCAGCACAGGGAGCATGCTCTTCTTGCCACAGCTCCCAGGAGTACGAGCGGGAAAACCAAACCTCCTGAGAAGGAGGACGCTTTGGATCACAAAGTGAAATATCTAGGAGATTCATTCCTGAATTCCAGAGAAGTGACACAGTGCCTCTCACGTAGAAGTGAAAGCAGAACCAGGGAGCAGACACAAGCTGCCTTCAGAATCAGACAAGCCCCCAGGGACTGGCGTGTGACAACTAAGACACGACAGAGAGCCAGAGCCCAAGGGTCTTGTGGGAAGAGCAGCTGGGAGGGGAGCAGTTTGGAGAGTGTCACACTGCCTATATTATCCTTGTTTACTTCTTACTGTTCTCCTTGTTCTTTCATGTGATAAAGAGGTGTGAGCCCCTGGTGTGGACCAGGCTGTGGGCTGAATGCTGGAGGCCACCATAAGCAAGACAGATGTTCCCTGGGTGACAGGCCACAGGGCCATCGCTACAGTGTGGTAGGTGTGGAGGGGAATAGACCACCCAGCCAGACTGGAAGGCTGAAGCAGAACTAGCCAGAAAGAGGAAAAAGGAGTCCAGGAAAAATGGGAAAGCCAGGAGCACCGGAAAGAGAAGAGTGAGAAGCTAGAGACAGGGTTGTGAGATACGCATCACTGGACAGAGGAAAGATGGGCCCTGTCAGGACTAAGGAGCTTTCATTTGCTCCTCGGTGCTTAGGAAGGGATCTTGTTTTCTTTTTAATTTGGGAATACAACTATTTAAAAAAAACCAACTATGATCATACTTTAAAACAGATCTTATGATGTCAACTGTGGTATTCTTCCAAAGATTTATGTTCTGACCATAAAAATGATTAATATTTTTTTTTGAATTTTAGTTCTCCACTATGAAATGAGTAAATGATTAATTTAATTAAATAATTCACATAAAAAGTTTTGTTAGTTTTACAAGTTACCATCTATTTATCTATGTACTTTAATTGACATGTAAAAAAATTTTTATTGAAACATAGTTGATTTACAATGTTGTGCTAATTTCTGGTGTATGGCAAAGTAATTCAGATGTAGACAGAGGGAGAGATACTCTTTTTCAAATTCTTAGGAAGGTATCTTTGAGGAGATTTGTCTGGAGATTCCCCATGTTGCAGGGCAACTTTATCTGTGTGCCCCAACTACTGAGCCACAACATGTGGAATCTTCCCAGAACAAGGGTCGAATCCACATCCCCTGCATTGGCAAGCAGTCTCTTAATCACTGGATCAGCAGGAAAGTCCAGGAAAAATACTTTTAAATTATTTCAAAATGATTTTTGAAGCTCGCTTTCATAAATCCCTATGGGCAACATTCTCCTGTGTGCCCTTGGCTAAATTACCTTATCAGTGATTTTGAGGTAGTGTAGATCTCTTAGCCTGGAGAAGGCAATGGCAATCCACTCCAGTACTCTTGCCTGGAAAATCCCACGGAGAGAGGAGCCTGGTAGGCTGCAGTCCATGGGGTCACGAAATGTCAGACATGACTGAGCGACTTCACTTTCACTTTCCTGCACTGGAAAAGGAAATGGCAACCCACTCCAGTGTTCTTGCCTGGAGAATCCAAGGGATAGCAGAGCCTGGTGGACTACCATCTATGAGGTCGCACAGAGTTGGACACGACTGAAGTGACTTAGCAGCAGCAGCAGCAGATCTCTTAAACTGTGTATGTAGAGAGTCAATAAAGCATCTTACAACATGGGAGAGAGATCTACTGTACAATTTAGTGCCTAGAATAGGTCAGTCAAATTATTACTGGCCCTAATTATCACCCCCACAGCTGTTAAATTCTTTACCTGCAGCAGAGTAGAACTTCAGAGGTGAGAAATTCTTTCCTGCCTTTGAAAATGCCAAGGGTAAAAACCAAAGGATTAACTTCCAATATGAACCTTAGAAATCAAACCTACACTGTACATGAAGACAGGCAGGCAAAGGGGAAAGCACCAGCAAATACGGAAAATAACTAATTGCAAAGTCAAAGATCTAATGTTGATTTTATTTAGTAATTGCCTCCTATTGTGAAATGGGTTTATAAACTTGGGGGCTGTAACACTCAAAAGGAGCAAACAGTAAAAAGACAAAAAAAAGAGTACAAAGAAGTCAAGAATAGCCAGTCACTATAGTATTTTTCTCTCATTCTTCATTAAGATAGGGGGATTAAAGCTGAGCTATCAATCAGACACATGGAGAAACATAATGAATAGAAGTGGGGAGAGAGTAAGATCCTATAGAAGGGGCTCTTAACCAGAGATAGAAGGCTGTCAATGACTATCATTATCTTACAGAAAAGAAAGATGAAGGTGGGCTCTGCAAAGGAAGAGAGAGATAGTCCCACCTTTTCTGTGAATGGCCCACCTTCCCACATACTTCTCCCTCTCCTACCAAACTCACTGAAATTTCCACTAGCATCAATCACATAGAAGGTATCAGCCTTTTAACCAAGTCAAAAGGGACTTCCCCGGTGGTCCAGTGGTTAAGCCTCCATCCTCCCAATACCAGGGGCCCGCATTTAATCCCGGGTCAGAGAGCTAGATTCCACATGCCACAGCTAAAAGATCTTGCATGCCACAACTAAGACCAGGCACAGCCAATTAAATCATAAAAAGAAACTTAGAAAATATAGAAAGCTGACAGATTCCCTGGGTACCCAGAGAGCATTCATTTTCAATAAACATCACCTGTAGTCCTTCATAGATGAAATTCATTTTTTTTAAGTTAAGGTTCTAACTTCTTTATTCTTTTGTTTTCCATTTTCCCTTATGCCTGCAGTAGAGACTTAAAAGATGACTGGTGACTCATTAAACACAGAGAGAACTATTTGAAAGATGTGGAAAGTCGAGTCTCTGAGCTCACACCCCTAGACTCCTGAAATGCGATGAAAACCTTTCTGAGGAAATTTTAGCCCAGGGCTGAATCACAAAACAGGAAATGAAGAGAAGGAGAAAGGAGAAATTAGAGGAGAAAAACAACTGGAATGCACACTCGTAAGGGTAAAAATTAGAGGTACGTGTGGCTACATGATTTCAACTCTCAATATGGAACCATTTTAAATTCTGTGAATGTTCTAGTAAGAGCCAAAGCCTCACCAACATGTGACAAATGACCTTTACTTTCTTAGTCTGTTTGTATTTCCACAAGGAATTCAATTTGTTTCTATGCTATGAGCATCTATAATATCTATATAGAAACAAAACAGAATAAGGTTAAATGAGAAAATTGACACTGGAGAATTCTCTGTTGAGGGAGGGGACAGTGTCCTTTGCTGTGATCGCAGATTGTCCCTGGGGGCCATGCCCACTAGCACAAAAGACACAAAGGAACATCCCCGTGCTGTTTACTGAGTGGTTGTTGTTAGGTCATCTCTTCTTCTGGCATTGCTAATTTACTGGGAGGACAAGCCCTTATATCTACTGATTTGTTATGTATTTGAATTTATCATAATAACCTACAATGTCTTCTATAGTCTTGTCCCAGGGCTTCAAATCCCGAAACCATGTTACTTAACAGAAGTAACTGTATTATGTTCTTCCTTCCATATCACAACAGAATGGAATGTAAGAGAGTTCTTAATGCCAGCAGCCCTGCTCTGGCTGTTGGCCTGGGACAAGAATGGAAAAGCTGCAGCACACAGAGGCATGAAAGAGACAGTTCACAACATGAACTCGAGTCTGTCTTTTACTCACTGGATGGACTTGGGGAAATTGCCAAATCTTTCCAAAATTCAATTTCTTTATTTACCAAAGTGAAGGGAATAGCACTGATCTTGTTTGGGTTTTGGAAATAGACAAATAACACATGTGAAAGTCATACATTGCCTAGTACATGGTCTATGCACATAATTAGTTATTATTAATACATCAGCATTCATTATGATAACCATTATCATCAGACTTTTGGCGGGGTTCTGGTAAGAATCAGAGGGCGATTTGAAGCCAGTCCAATAAGAAGACTTTTTACAAAGGCAATTAGGCAAGGTGTAGGGAAGCATGGGGGATGTGCAGTCCCTTGAGAGTGTTGTTACTCCTGAGCCCTAAGCCTCAAAGAACCCACAGAAGTAAGACTGTGTGAGGGAGAATGGCTTGCAGGATAAGGGATGGCTTGCAAGATAAGAATGGCTTGCAGGACAATGGATAACGGATGTGAGAACTTGGCAGCAAGCATTGGCTCAACAATGTTGCAAGAGTCTAGATAAACCTGCTAAGTAAGCTAGAATGCTAACAGAGGGTTTGAAACACTCTTTTCATGCCCAGGAGATTTATCAATTCTTCCCAGGGAAGAGGCTGGGGAATAAACACCCAGCCTGACTCTCCTCTGGAGTAGAAAATGGCAACCTGCTCTAGTATTCTTGCCTGGAAAATTCCATGGACAGAGGAGCCTGGTGGGCTGCAGTCCATGGGGTCACAAAGAGTTGGACATGCCTGAGCGACTGGGACATGACTGAGCGACTGAGTCGGGACCCGCACTCTCCTCTTGCGTCTCCCCAGCCTCCAGTCAGTTTATTTCATTGGCTAGCACAGTGGAAGGCCAGAGGATGAAAAAGCCCTATAGGATTCAGCCTCCCAGGGCTCAGACCAAGGTGAGGAGGTGGAGGAGCATAGAGGGGGTATCAGCATAAATTCATACCTGTGAAACTACAGTGTTAAATGATCAAGTTCAGTCATTAATTTTGTGCTTATGACAGTATCTAGCATTTGGCAACTGCTCAAGAAATATTTTTAAATGGTTAAATAAATTATTCTGTGGTCAGATTCTGGTTCCTTTAGATCCAAACCCTACCTTTTCCACAATACATATGATAGGTAAATTATTTATCATTTCTTATTTAACTTAGGTCTAAGCTTTAGTCTGAAAATAAGGTCCATTCCAATAATTCTGAGAGCTGGGTAACCGAAATTAGAAAGCGGTGTTTGGATCCAGGGCTGTATCAAGAGGCAGATGATGAATCCTTCAAACATCACACATACACATACTTGGCTGACAATGTGGACAATGGCCGGGTTGTCTTTCCAGTCTCTCAAGCCATAACATGTGTGGATGAAGAGTCATCATGGTTACGACATCTGAGCAAGCGGCTGAAAATTCAAGCCCACTCAGCTCACATTTTCCTTTGCTAGAACATGAAGGGGGAATTCGCTGCTGACTTGGAGTCAACGCTGACAGACGGTTTCCCATGAAAAAACAACAGCGTGTAATGCTATAGCTCGCTTTGCGGTCATGGAGTGAAAACATCACCCAAGAAGATACCCAGTGGGGCCAGTTTTACTACTTGGCACAGTCAGGGACCTGAACCCGCTAAAAGCAAAGCCCTACACAAAGGACCTTATGCTTACTTTGAGATGTGTTTGAATTCTACATATCCGTTAATCCAAGCTTTAACATATTTTTAAAGTTTTACATAGAGTAATAGAAGAAGCAAGGGCAGAGATAAATGTGAAGAGCATGACAACTGATCCTGTAAGTGGATCATTGCTTCCTGGTAATGTCCGGAGCCCAGACATCAGCAACTCCGGGAGGGGGCACTGTCTCTGTCATCCTAACCACTTCCTCACATCAGCAGAGCCATCAGAAAGTCTCAAAGTACACGAAGGACTCTTTCTAAATTTTACAAGGAGGAAAATTGAAAAACTAAAATTTTAGATTTGATCAGTTATAAATCAACTACCATAATCTTCATCAATGTAATCTTTGCAAGCAAACAACTGTTACAGGAGAAATCATATCTTTGAATAGCCCCACTTTTTGTGCTTTAAAGATAAGACATAATAAATGCAAAAGAATGTAACTGGATCACTATCTCACACCATACACAACAAAAATTTACTACAGATGGATAAAAACCCTTGAACATAAGACCTGAAACCATAGAATTCCTAGAAGGAAACATAGGCAGTATCTCCTTGACTAAGGTCTTGATCATTTTTTTGGATTTGACACCAAAAGCCAAGGCAGCAAAAGCAAAAATAAATAAGTGGGACATCATCAAACTAAAAAGCTTCTTCATGGCAATGGAAATAATATTAAATAAACGGAGTGAAAAAGTAACCCATTGAGAGAAATATTTTCAAATCATATATCTAAAGAGGCTAACATCCAAAATATATTTTAAAAACTCATACAATGTAATAACAAAAATAAACCGACTTAAAAATGGGGAGAGGATACAAACAGGATTTTTCCAAGGAAAGAAGACATACAGATGGCCAACGAGCACCTGCAAATTTTGTCAACATCACTAATCATCTGGCAAATGCAAATCAAAACAAAATGAGCTATCGCTTCACATCTGTTAGAATGGCTATCATCAAAATGTCTGCAAGTAACAAATGTTGGTGAGGATGTGGAGAAAAAGCAAGCGCTGTACACTGTTAGTGGCAATGCAAATTAGTGCAGCTATAGTGGAAAATGTTATAGAGGTTGCTCAAAAATTAAAATTAGAACTACTATATGATCCAACAATCCCACGTCTGAGTCTTTATCCATAGGAAATCAAACACCAAATCAAAAAGTTAGATGCACCCCTATGTTCGTTATAGCATTATTTACAATAGCCCAAGCCTGGAAGCTACCTTAGTAGTCATCAGCAGATGAATGGATAAAGAAAATGTGAAATACACACATATAAGCACACACAAAGGGAATTATTTAGCCATAAAAAGACAGAAATCTTGTCATTTGTGATAGCATCGATGGACGTTGAGAGCATTATGCTAAGTGAAATTAGAGAAAAACAAATGCTACATTATCTCCCTTATACATGGAATCAGAAAAAAACAAAACAAAACAAAAAACCAACCAACTAAACTAACAAAACCTGAACTCATAGATTCAGAAAACAGATTGGTGGTTTCCAGAGGGGTAAATGGGGCCTGGGGGCAGGGGAAGGGGTGGGAGTGGTTAAAATGCACAAAGAGGATCAAAATGTACAAACTTCTAGCTATAAAATAAATAAGCCCTGGGGATGGAATGGTGACTATAGTTAGCATGTTAACTAGACTTATTGTGGTGATCATCTCACAATACAGACACAGCAAACCACTCCAGTATTCTTGGAGAATCCCATGGACAGAGGAGCCTAATGGGCTACATGCCATAGAGTTACAAAGAGTCAGACACAACTGAAGTGACTTAGCACGCACACACACACAAATATTAAATCATGTTGTCCATTGGAAAAATAATGTCAATTTAAAGGCTTCACTCGTGGCTCAAATGGTAAAGAATCTCTTGCAGTCTCAGAGCTGTCGTTCATTTGCTAAGTTGTGTCTGATTCTTTGTGACCCCGTGGACTGCAGCACGCCAGGCTTCCCTCTCCTTCACTGTCTCTGGGAGTTTGCTCAAACTCAAGTCCATTGAGTTGGTGATGCAATATGGAAGACCTGGGTTCAGTCCCTGGGTTGGGAAGATCCTCTGGAGAAGGGAATGGCTACCCACTCCAGTATTCTTGCTTGGAGAATTCCATGGAGAGGAGTCTGGAGGGCTACAGTCCACAGGCTTGCAAAGAGTCGAACACAACTGAGCGACTAACACACACTATGAAAAGATTTAAAATGGTCAACATTAAGCGGTACAAACTACTATGTATAAAATAAATAATCTGAAAGGATATATTGTACAGCACAGGCAGTATAGCCAATGTTTTATAACAGCTTTAATTGCAGTATAATCTATAAAAATATTGAATCACTATATGTATGACTGAAATGATATAGCATTGCAAATCAACTATACTTCAATTAAAAAAAAAGTTAAAAAGGTCAACATTGTGTTTACAGCATAAAATCTATTTGATATAGGTTTTAAAGGCTCTCTCTTGCTGTAATATTTTTTAATCATTTCTGACATTATTGCCTAGACCTCGTGTGACTGCACACTTTGAGAGGAGAAAAGAAAAATAAACACTTTCAATATTTGCTTACTTAGCCTCCCATTACTGGTCATCTTCATACTCATCTAAAGTGCTTCTTCAGAAAGCTCCTAAAGAAAAAATAAAGACTTCAATAAAGTATAAAATTTATTTAAATAAACTCTTAATTTTAGAATAGTTATAGATTTACAGAAAAGTTGCAGACAGTATGGAGGATTTCCTTAGATTCTGTGCTTACTTGCCCTGTTGTTGAGATCTTATATAGGATTCCTTTGTCACAGCTCATGAACAGATGCTGACATATTAACTGAAGTCCATGCTTTAATTGGATTTTAAGACATTTCTTAAAAGAAATGTTTCCACTAGAAATAGGGTATTAAACTCTGGGGGAAATTATTTCACACTAATATGTGTGGATTTTTATCTCAACTGTTCATTTTATCTGATGCATTTTACTACTAATTTCAAATCTCAGGGACAGTGAAACAGAGGACAGAACACCCATCTGGAGAAATGTGTTCATGGAAAAATATATTTCAGCCTTAACTTTGCTCTGCCTTAGAAAAATCACTCAAACTTTCTTTGAGCCTAAATTCTATTACAACATGAAGACATTGAGCTGAGTGATCTCTTAAACTTCTGACTTTTAATCCTGTGATTTTGAAATACTGGAAAACAGTTTAATGTTTTCATGGTAAAGATTCAAAACTTAGGATTGGAGGATTATAACTCTGACTTTTTTTTTTTACCAACTTTTAAACTAGTTTTTATATTTTCAATTTCTAAATTTGCCCTTAGGCTAATAGTACCAACAGGTCTGTTAAGAAGCCTCAGTGCATAAATATCTTCACTTGCAAAACGTGGCTAAAACTTATAAAATTTACAATATCAGGAAATCAGCTGATAGCACAAAATACTAGGAACTCTCATTCAGTGTTGACTCAGATATTGTCCCTTTCTCATTTCACATCACTTCATTCTTTGTCATAACTTACCCATTAAGTTGTGAGTAATAATGTAATGTAAAGAGATCTAATTTCCTTTTCCTTTAAAATAGAAGAGTAGACTGTACATTCCAGTAAACAGGTTAGTAGTTAAAATTTTTCAGCATGGATGAAGTACTGCTAAAATATCACACCAGACTTTTACTAATAATACAGAAGCCAACTGTTTAATGCCCCACTGTAGACTCAATGGACGTGAGTTTGAGTAAACTCCAGGAGTTGGTGATGGTCAGGGAGGCTTGGTGTGCTGCAGTCCACGGGGTTGCAAAGAGTCGGACATGACTGAGCGACTGAACTGAACTGTAGACAAAATATTGTCTTACTGATTTAAGAGTGAAGAAATGTTATTTTAAAAAGACATAGCATGTATGAATTTTTTTAAGTCACCAGCTTCAGTTGTTCCAACACTAGAAAACTCATAAGAAAAAAAGGAAAAATAACATGTTCACTAATTTGAAGAAAAGAAAGCATGTACTTGTATTCATAAAAATCAAATGAGCACATTTATGGAAATAGGGGTTACACAGGAAGAACATAATTTCATGGTCCAAGAAAAAGGGCTTGCTGACAATTGAAAGGGAAAATCCCCAGTTCTTCCAAGGCCTTTCCTTTGCCCTTAAGGGAAATTACACATTTGCAAAACTCTAAGTAGTCATGTAAGGATATGAGAGCTGGACCATAAAGAAGTCTAAACACCAAAGAATTGATGATTTTGAATTGTGGTGCTAGAAAAGACTCTTGAGAGTCCCTTGGACAGCAAGCAGATGAAACTAGTCAATCCTAAAGGAAATCAATCCTGAATATTCATTGGAAGAACTGATGCTCAAACTCAAGCTCCAATACTTTGGCCACCTGATGCAAAGAGCCAACTCACAGGAAAAGACCCTGATACTAGGAAAGACTGAAGGCAGAAGGAGAAGGGAGCAACAGGGGATGAGATGGTTGGATGGCATCATCATCTCAATGTACATAAGTTTGAGCAAACTCTGGGAGATGGTGAAGAACAGAGAAGCCTGGTGTGCTGCAGTCCATGGGGTCACAAAGAGTTGAATACGATTTAGCAACTGAACAAGTAGCAGTCACAGGCTGCAGAAATGAAAACACTTTTACTGTGAGTGTTCTCTTGAAGCATCCCCCTCCTCAAAAGAAAATTAAAATTAAAATAACATTATATATATATATATATATATATATATATACACACATATACACTCTTGACCCTTAAACAACAAGAACAAGAAGTTTGAGCTGCACAGGTTCACTTATATGTGGATTTTTGTGGTTGGCTGAATACAGGAAGTGGGGACTGATGCTTCTAACACCCTGTTGTTCAAGGGTCAACTGTACACCTATGTAAGTGTGTGTGTGTGTGCTCAGTTGTGTCCAACTCTTTGCATCCCCATGGACTGTAGCCCACCAGGCTCCTCTGTCCATGGAATTTTCCTGGCAAGAATACTGGAGCAAGTTGCCATTTCCTCCTCCAGGGGATCTGCGCGACACAAGGATTGAACCCATGTCTCTTGTGTTTCCTGCATTGGCAGGCAGATTCTTTCTCAATGAGCCACCTGGGAGACCCAGATATATACATACATATACATATACATATACATATATATATATATATATATATATGTAACTTTTGCTCATGAATACACTCAAATATATTCCTAACTTGCAGGACAGCCAAATCAGGATGTACTACTTAATTTAGTCCCAACTGTTGTGGAGGCAAGTTCAGTGAACAAGACACAACATTTTTTCAAGAGTCCAGTAATAGCCATATGAAAATGAAAGTCAAAGTCACTCAGTCATGTCTGACTCTTTGTGACCCCATGGACTGTACAGTCCATGGAATTCTCCAGGCCAGAATACTGGAGTGGGTAGCCATACCTTTCTCCAGGGGATCTTCCCAACTCAGGGATCAAATCCAGGTCTCCTGCATTGCAGGCGGGTTCTTTACGAACTGAGCTATCAGGGAAGTCAATAACCATATAGTCTTTTTTTAAATAATATTTTTCAATTTTACAGCCTTAGCATCTGGGAGGGCCTCTGAGTAAAAACAAAAGATTTTATTTTTGGAAACATCTAGGCCACACTATTTACAGTTGTATAATACTGGATACTGAATTTTATCTAAAAAAATGCAGACAATAAATCTCTCACAAGACTGCTATAAAAGCTGAATACAATCATGTCAAATGCCTGGCAGAGTACTCTGAGTTTTCATTACATTTTTGTACCTTTCATATTCACCATTTGTGATGCAAACACTGGCGATATTGGGCTGACTATCTCTCAGGCGTCATGGAATGCCTACCTATCCCTCTTTACTACTGTTTATCTTCATGTTCACCAGTGAGTGCTCCACAGAAAACTCTTAGAGGAAAAACAACGAATTCACAACTATATCTCAATATAGCATCAAAACTTACTTTTAAAAATAAGTTTCCTCTACTCTAATTTCAAGAGATACATTCACCCCAGTGTTCATAGCAGCACTATTCACAGTTGCCAAGATATGGAGACAACATAAATGTCCATCAACAGAGGAATTGATAAAGAAGATGTGGTGCATATATACAGTGGAATATTACTCAACCATGAAAAAGAATGAATGAAATGATGCCATTTGCAGCAGCGTGGATGAATGGAGATTATCACACTAAGTGAAGTAAGTCAGAGAAAAACAAATGTCATATGATATCACTCAAGTGGAATCTAAAATATGACAAAAATGAGCTTATTTATAAAATAGAAAGAGACTCACAGACATAGAAAACTAGCTTCTGATTACCATAAGGGAAAGGGGAAGAGAAGGAATAAATTAGGAGTATGGAATTAACAGACACACACCATTATATATAAAACAGAGAAACAACAAGGATTTAGTGTATAGTACAGGGAACTATGTTCAATATCTTGCAGTAACCTATAATGGAAATGAATCTGAAGCTGTACACCTAAAACACAATATTATAAATTAACTACAGTTAAATTTTTTAAATTAAGTTATAACATAGAGTTAAATATGAAAAAATAAAGTTCCCTCTAGAAACAAGGTCCAACTTTGAAACAAATGCTAAATATTTCATCTAATTATAATTATTAGTATTTAACATATACAATAGAATTTGCAAATGAACAATTGCAAAGTGAATAAATTCTGTGTTGAAACCCTATACCTGAGGTCCTCAGGTTTTAAAAATAACTTCAAGAACAAGAATTTAACCAACAATCAATTTTTCATAGCAGAGGGATGAGATAGCATGAAATATTGGAAACTGGAGACATTCGGAAGGTTTTCCTTTTGTAAAATCTCCCCAAATAAACTTTTTAATAAAACAACAGAAATAACTAATAGGAATACCACATTTTAAATGATAAGGAGTTTTGAAATGGTCAAAAGTGAAGGATAAAATGTAGACAACCTAAACAATAAATAAAATGTTGTTTAAATGTTTCTCATTTCAAAAAAATTAAATCATAGAGAAAGATACAAAAAGAATCAACATCTGAAATATTAACACCCAGAGCTAACCTCTTAGTAAACATCTTTCTAGATGCTGCTAAGTTGCTTCAGTCATGTCCGACTCTGTCAACCCCACAGATGGCAGCCCACTGGGCTCTGCCATCCCTGGGATTCTCCAGGCAAGAACACTGGAGTGGGTTGCCATTTCCTTCTCCAATGCATGAAAGTGGAAAGTGAAAAGTTAAAGTGAAGTTGCTCAGTCAAGTCCTACTCTTAGCGACCCCATGGACTGCAGCCTACCAGGCTCCTCCGTCCATGGGAGTTTCCAGGCAAGAGTACTGGAGTGGGATGCCATTGCCTTCTCTTCTTTCTAGATAGTTCTCTCTAAATACATATAGGAGATCACACTCTTTATAACTTTGCGATTTCCATGTAATATGTTTAGGACATTTTTGAGGTCAATAAATAGAGATCTTTAATATTTAACACTGCAGAGTATTTCACTGTAACTATTTTATATAATTTATAAGAATCTGTTTTTATTGCAGAATTTTTAGTTTCTTTTCAATTTTTTTTGCTATTAAAATAATGTTCCAATTAACATCTTTACATGAGCATCTTTTGGCATACAATTTCCTAGAAGACAGATTCCTAGGCCAAATGTTACACACATTTTCAATTTTGGTACATATTTCCAAAGGGGCTTATTAGAAAGCTTATACCAGTTTAAACACTGGAGAAGAATTCAGTCAACAGCCATTTACAAATTTTCTTTAAAAAAAAGTGCATTCGATTGTTGGTGCTTTAAAATTGAGAATGGAATGTAAGGTTTGACTTAACTATTTCTTGACCACTCCTAAAATTGTCAGATTAAATAACATTAACTAGATAGAACAACAACAAGAAAGTCTTCAGTTGTATATCCAGGACAGATAACATAATGAGAGGTCGTGATAAAAACAACTTCCCTTTGGGTTGCACTTGCCATTTACACTTTCACTTTAATTGTGTCATTTGATATTTCAAAAATTCTGTAAGATGGGCCAGGCAAGAATCATTAACTTCATTCTATAGATAAAGAAACTGAGGCAAAAAGAGGTCACTTCCCAATATTACACTGCTGAGAGGTTCCAGCTTTGACCCACCCATGGTCTTCTGATTCACTGGCCTGTCGTCTCCTCAATGGGCCATGTCTTTGAAACTGCACTCTGGTTTTCACTTTTTTATGGTGGGGGAGTAGGGGGTTCCCATGATGGAGATGGTACCCAGCTATCCACATCAACTTGAACTCTATAGCTCTTGAAAGATGTGGGTAGGGATTCTTCTTTCTCACTTTAAGAGTCGGTGCTGTGTATCACTGAAGTAATTCCATTGGACCTTCCTCATAGTAATCCAGCCCCTCCTTTTGCCAATGGACTTTTGGTTTGCATGCATGTGTGTGTGCATGCTCTGTTGCTCAGTTGTGTCAGACTCTTTGTGACCCCATGGACAGTAGCCTGCCAGGCTCCTCTGTCCATGAGATTATCCAGACAAGACTAGGTAGCCGTTTCCTCCTCCAAGGGATCTTGATCAACCCACATCTGTGTCTCCTGCATTGGCAGGCAGATTCTTTGCAACTGAGCCACTTGGGAAGCCCTTTGGGTGTGCCTACTGACTAGGTATAGAAATAAGACAAAGAATCATAGCTGCCCATTGGATAGGAAGGATTCAGCTTTCTGTTCACCATTTCTTGATTTTTTTGATTATGCATATATAGTAAGCAATACCCTTCTTGGCTACACAATAAGAAATACCATATTGCTATCCTTATGATCCCTAAGATCCTTTCGAACCAGCCCTCTTGGTTGTCATTCAGTGCTTGCTGCTCATTATGGCCATCAATCCCATTTCTTTCTCTTTTTTAACCTTTACTTTTTAAATTTTCATTTAATATTGGAGTATATTTGATTTATACTGCTGTGTTAGCTTGAAGCGTACAGCAAAGTGATTCAATTATACATATTGTTGTTGTTGTTCAGTCACTCAGTCATGTCCAACTCTGTAACCCCGTGGACTGCAGCACACCAGGCTTCCCTGTCCTTCACCATCTCCCGGAGTTTGCTCAGTTCATGTCCACTGAGTTGGTGATGCCATCCAACCATTTCATCCTCTTTCATCTCCTTCTTCTCCTGCCTTCAATTTTTCCCAGCATCAAGGTCTTTTCTAATGAGTCAGCTCTTCACATCAGGTGGCCAGAGTACTGGAGTTTCAGCTTCCGCATCAGTCCTTCCAATGAATATTCAGAATTGATTTCCTTTAGAATTGACTGGTTTGATCTCCTTGCTGTCCAAGGGTCTCTCAAGAGTCTTCTCCAATATCACAGTTCAAAAGCATCAATTCTTCAGCACTCAGCCTTCTTTAAGGTCCAACTCTCATATCCATACATGACTACTGGAAAGACCATAGCTTTGACTATACAGACCTTTGTTGGCAAAGTAAAGTCTCTGTTTTTTAATATGCTGTCTAAAGTTTGTCATAGCTTTTCTTCCGAGGAGCAACCTATTCTTTTTAAAATGCTTTTCTCATTTAGGTTATTATAGATTACTGAGCAGAGTTCCCTATGCTATATGGTAGATCCTTGGTTTTCTATTTTAGGTATAGTAGTCTGTATACATCAGTCCCAAACTTCTAATTTATTCCTCCCCTCTTCACTCCCATTTCTTTCTGAAAATTAAATGCAACCACCTGCCTTCTGTTGAGACCCTATCACCCCGTTGTTAGTAGAGAGTAGCATCTCTTATCATCAGCCCAACCCTCGGAGTTCAGTGATCACTAAGCTTCTCAACAATGTCAGTGCCCCTCAAATAGAAGTTAATGTCAGCCTTCCCCTTGGAAAGCCTTTGAACATGAAGACTGCCACCTTCTTCCCTGCAACATTAAGGCCTGGGTGAAAGCCTTATGAAACCTCACTTAAATCAGTCTTACTCTATTCAAGCTGCTATAATGGAATACCACAAACTGGATGACTTATAAACAACAGAAACTTATTTCTCATAGGCTAGGAAGTCCATGATCAAGACACCAGCATGGTCTGTGTTCTGATGAGAGTCCATTTCCAGCCATCTTTTTGCTGTGTCCTCACACAGCAGAAATGGCAACCCACTCCAGTATTCTGGCCTGGGAAATCCTGGAGGGCTACAGTCTATGGGGTTGCAAGAGTCAGACACAACTTAGTGATTACCCTATGTCTCTCACTTGGCAGAAGGGAGTGAAGGAGGTCTCAGGGGTCTTCTTTAAAGGGCACTAGTAAGTAAGTAAGTGAAGTTGCTCAGTCATGTCCGACTCTTTGCGACCCCACAGACTGTAGCCTACCAGGCTCCTCTGTCCATGAGATTTTCCAAGCAATAGTACTGGAGTGGATTGCCATTTCCTTCTCCAGCGGATCTTCCCGACCCAGGGATCGAACCCAGGTCTCCCACATTGTAGACAGACACTTTACCATCTGAGCCTCGTAGGAACTCTGCCCTCATGATCTACCTGCCTCCAAATACTGTCACACTGGGCCTTAGGATTTAACATTTGAATTTGAGGGGGACACAACCATTCCACCTATAGCACCCATAGCCATTACCTGAAGGCTGCCTCTGGTGTGGAAGAAGTGTAACCTTTCAGTCCAGGCAGAAGGGCAGTTATCCAGAAAAAGAAAGTGTGTCCAGTTAGCACAACTCCCAGAAGCCAGAGTTGAGTGCACCAGCTCAGAGAAGAGATCTGGGTAGAGAATCTACAGGATCTGCTATATTTTTATCAGTCACTTTTGGAAAATTATAGGGAGTCCACACTAATTTTGGAAACTGGTAAATAAGGCAAAATAACTAAGCATTTATCCTCCGTTTTCTCTTAGAATTATACTACTAGATACTGAAATATTTGATGAAAGTAGGATTCTTCTTAATAAGGTATTCTAGCTAATGAATGAAGAGAAAAGGAAACATTAGTAATCACCATCTCATAACCCCTGATGAATTCATGGGTCTAATTATTTAGCATCAAAGCAACAAACTTCAAAGAGTTATGATCAGACGTGTATCTCCTAATGGAAGAAAGATACAGCTACCTATGAAGTATTCTTGCCAATAAAACTGATTCTGATAAAGACTCTCTATCCAACTGCCAGTTCACAGTAAACATGAAGAACACCAGAACCTGTTAAACACTCTCTCAGCAAAATTCAGAATGTGAGATAACATACTGGATCAATGAAATTTTTTTTCGGAAAATAAATTTCAAAAAAATGGAAGGAAACCTATTTATCAAAAGAGATCTATTTATTTAGAGACTTAAGATCATATCAGCTAATTATAAGATATGAAGCTTATTTCAATCCTCATATTAACAAACTATAAAAAATAATTATAGAAAATAATAAACAGTTATTGACAGTGTTGTTTTGTTTTGCTCTAACCACTCTGGGCTTTTGCTGCTCCTCAGCCAGGAGGAGACTCAAGTACACTTCCAGTTCAACACCCTTACATTTGCTGTTGCAGTTGCCAGAAATTCTCCTGCTAGATATCACTGTGGCTACCTCCCTCATGTCTTCAAGGAGTTTTCTCAAAGTCACCTTCTTCAAAAGCCCTCCCCATCTCTCCATATACAAATTCAAACCTCCCTTTCCATTGTCAACGATTTATATCTTCCTTCCTTTATTTTTTCTGCTCAGCATTTAGCATTATATCATATTCTTTTACTTTATTTATCTTCTTTATTGTCTATTCCCCCAAACTAGAATGTAGGACAGTAAATTTTTGATTGGTCTACCTAAATGATTCCCAGCTTTTACTAGGTCCCTAGTAAATATTTGTTGAATATTGAGGGAACATAGATGAATCATGGCAAAAATAATACTTAAAGTAAAGCAAGTTCCTAAATAAATCATTTTATAGAGCTAAAACAACTAAAAATGTGTGTGTGTGTGTGTGTGTGTGTGTGTGTGAAAAACCATATGCTTGTCTGTGAGCACATCGCAATGCACACAGAAGGGATGATAAAAACAAAATTCATATGGTTGTTACCAGAGGCAGAATAAGCATGGGAACAAGTAGACTGTAACTTCATAGGAAGATGTAAGTTATCTTTATTGTTCTTTATCTCATATTGAGAATGGATTCATAGATGTTTATTATATTTTTATTAATTAAAAACTGAAAGAAAAGCAATATAAAATAATACTAAATCTTCACAAAACAATATTCTTAAAAAGAAAAATTTAGCACAATACCATTTAACAATATTATTACAAATCCTAAATAAAGTGCTATATTTTACGACCAAGAAAGCTTTATCCCAGGACTACAAAGATAGGTAAGTGTCAAATAATCTATTTCTATAATTCAATAGAGAAAAAATTACTCCTATAATCTGACATAACAATATTTAATAAAATGCAAAATTCACTAAAAATAACTTTAAAAATATTTTTAAAAAATAACTCTTCAAGTGAACCAAATATTCACGCATGACACACACACACACACACACACACACACACACACATATATATGTCTCAGAGCCTTAATTTTAAGATTGCAGAATTAGCATACTTCATTTTGCTCCTTCAAGAAAAGTTTTCTTGTTCTTGCTTTGTGTTTTACATAAACCACCAATATGATGTCTGAATCAGTGACCTTTAGAAAACAGAGCCCAAGGCAAAGCTTACTAGCACATTATTGAGGGATATAATTCTTAAGTCACAGAAGTAAGCAAGGCAGGGAATGGGCAACTAAATACAAATAAATTCACAGCTTCACAAGAAAACACAACCCATTGCATCACCGCATAGGACATATCCAGAGAAGGGCGCTATTGTTCCTGGGAAGAGCACCTCTCTCTCGTCTGTGTCTCTCACTTGGTCCAAGTTAGCCACAGCAGCACTCATGTGTTAATGTTCCCTCTCCCACCCCCACCGCCACCCACATTTTTAGGCTCTGTTACCCAGCATTGGTGGAACAGCATCTGACAGAATGAGATCCTTCAGTGCGGCACTATATCTCTTCCAAATCAGGAGGAATAAGAACTACTGTGGCTCAACATCAGCAGAGACAATGGTGATTGAGTAAAACCAGTCTTCATCCCAGGGCAGGCTTAGACAGATGGCAGTGTTAGGAGACAAGGTGGCAGTGATGGCCACAAGGCTCCTGCTGAGTAATGGATGAAGTCCAGGAGGCAGGCAGAGATGAACAGCTCTAAGGAGATACAGAAATGGGTACAACAGGGAAAATTTTAAAAGCATAAAAATAAGCTAGAATTTGGAAACCAAATAGATTAATGGTATCTCACTTAACAGACTAAAGATAGCCAGACCCTTAGTGGAAAGTATGGGAAGCTGAATAACCAAACAAACAAGAGATGGCAAGGGTGAACGTTGACATTCTAGGAATCAGCGAAATAAGATGGACTGGAATGGGTGAATTTAACTCAGATGACCATTATATCTAGTACTGTGGGCAGGAATCCCTCAGAAGAAATGGAGTAGCCATCATGGTCAACAAGAGAGTCCGAAATGCAGTACTTGGATGCAATCTCAAAAATGACAGAACGATCTCTGTTCGTTTGCAAGACAAACCATTCAATATCACAGTTATCCAAGTTTATGCCCCAACCAGTAATGCTGAAGAAGCTGAAGTTGAATGGTTTTACGAAGACCTACAAGACGTTTTAGAACTAACACCCCAAAAAGATGTCCTTTTCATTATAGGGGACTGAAATGCTAAAGTAGGGAAGTCAAGAAACACCTGGAGTAACAGGCAAATTTGGCCTTGGAATGACAAATGAAGCAGGGTAAAGGCTAATAGAATTTTGTCAAGAAAATGCACTGGTCATAGCAAACACCCTCTTCCAACAACACAAGAGAAGACTCTACACATGGACATCACCAGATGGTCAACACCGAAATCAGATTGATTATATTCTCTGCAGCCAAAGATGGAGAAGCTCTATACAGTCAACAAACACAAGACCAGGAGCTGACTGTGGCTCAGATCATGAACTCCTTATTACCAAATTCAGACTTACATTGAAGTAAGTAGGGAAAACCACTAGACCATTCAGGTATGACCTAAATCAAATCCCTTATGATTATACAGTGGAAGTGAGAAATAGATTTAAGGGCCTAGATCTGATAGATAGAGTGCCTGATGAACCATGGAATGATGTTCGTGACACTGTATGGGAAACAGGGATCAAGACCATCTCCATGGAAAAAAAAATGCAAAAAGCAAAATGGCTGTCTGGAGAGGCCTTACAAATAGCTGTGAAAAGAAGAGAGGTGAAAAGCAAAGGAGAAAAGGAAAGATATAAGCACCTGAATGCAGAGTTCCAAAGAATAGCAAGAAGAGATAAGGAAGACTTCTTCAGCGATCAATGCAAAGAAGTAGAGGGAAACAACAGAATGGGAAAGACTAGAGATCTCTTCAAGAAAATTAGAGATCCCAAGGGAACATTTCATGCAAAGATGGGCTCAACAAAGGACAGAAATGGTCTGGACCTAACAGAAGCAGAAGATATTAAGAAGAGGTGGCAGGAATACATGGAAGAACTGTACAAAAAGATCTTCACCACCCAGATAATCATGATGATGTGATCATTAATCTAGAGCCAGACATCTTGGAATGTGAAGTCAAGTGGGCCTTAGAAAACATCACTGCGAACAAAGCTAGTGGAGGTGATGGAATTCCAGTGGAGCTGTTTCAAATCCTGAAAGATGATGCTGTGAAAGTGCTGCACTCAATATGCCAGCAAATTTGGGAAACTCAGCAGTGGCCACAAGACTGGAAAAGGTCAGTTTTCATTCCAATTCTAAAGAAAGGCAATGCCAAAGAATGCTCAAACTACCGCACAATTGCACTCATTTCACACACTAGTACAGTAATGCTCAAAATTCTCCAAGCCAGGCTTCAGCAATATGTGAACATGAACTTCCAGATGTTCAAGCTGGTTTTCGAAAAGGCAGAGGAACCAGAGATCAAATTGTCAACATCCGCTGGATCATGGAAAAAGCAAGAGACCTCCAGAAAAACATCTATTTCTGCTTTATTGACTATGCCAAAGCCTTTGACTGTGTGGATCACAATAAACTGTGGAAAATTCTGAAAGAGATGGGAATACCAGACCACCTGACCTGCCTCTTGAGAAATCTGTATGCAGGTCAGGAAGCAAAAGTTTGAACTGGACATGGAACAACGGACTGGTTCCAAATAAGAAAAGGAGTACACCAAGGCTGTATATTGTCACCCTGCTTATTTAACTTCTTTGCAGAGTACATCATGAGAAATGCTGGACTGGAAGAAACACAAGCTGGAATCAAGATTGCCAGGAGAAATCTCAATAACCTCAGATATGCAGATGACACCACCCTTATGGCAGAAAGTGAAGAGGAGCTAAAAAGCCTCTTGATGAAAGTGAAAGTGGAGAGTGAAAAGTTGGCTTCAAGCTCAACATTCAGAAAACGAAGACCATGGCTTCGTTTCCCATCACTTCATGGGAAATAGATGGGGAAACAGTGGAAACAGTGTCAGACTTTATTTTGGGGGGCTCCAAAATCCACTGCAGATGGTGACTGCAGCCATGAAATTAGAAGACGCTTACTCCTTGGAAGGAAAGTTATGACCAACCTAGATAGTATATGCAAAAGCAGAGACATTACTTTGCTGACTAAGGTTCGTCTAGTCAAGGCTATGATTTTTCCTGTGGTCACGTGTGGATGTGAGAGTTGGACTGTGAAGAAGGCTGATCGCCGAAGAACTGATGCTTTTGAACTGTGGTGCTGGAGAAGACTCTTGAGAGTGCCTTGGACTGCAAGGAGATCCAACCAGTCCATTCTGAAGGAGATCAACCCTGGTTTCTTTGGAAGGAATGATGCTAAAGCTGAAACTCCAGTACTTTGGCCACCTCCTACAAAGAGTTGACTCATTGGAAAAACTCTGATGCTGGGAGGGATTGAGGGCAGGAGGAGAAGGGGACGACCCAGGATGAGATGCCTGGATGGCATCATGGACTCAGTGGACGTGAGTCTGAGTGAACCCCGGGAGATGGTAATGAACAGGAGGCCTGGCATGCTGTGATTCATGGGGTGGCAAAGAGTCGGACATGGCTGAGTGATTGAACTGAATTGAACTGAACTGGGACAAACTGATACCCTGAGACACCTAGGAAGATCATAGGCAAATTCCACCTCCTTCCCAAAATGATTTTCCTGGCCACCCCATCACCTTCTTGCTGTCATCAAGCAAGAAACCGTCTGAGAAATAGTTTTATTTACAACACAGCTGGTTCTTTAAAAGCTCAAGAACTAATATTGCCCATTCCTCTTGGAATTGGATTGAAAGTTAATGATGGGAAAGCTGGAGCAGCAAGGAGAATTGAGTGAAAATTCTTTCTTTGAAAAGCAATTAAATTCTTAAATTCCCTGTTACATCCTAAGCTGCTAGGTGAATGCCCCATCTTTAAAAGAAGTCTTGAGATTTAATCTCTGAAGAAGGTAAAATAAAGTGTTTCTTAATTGGGGAGAACTATACTTAAAATGCTACGTACTCAATTGTATCTGACTCTGCAACCCCATGGACCTTAGCCCACTAGGTTCCTCTGTCCACGGGATTTACCAGGCAAAGATATAGGAGTAGGTTGCCATTTCCTCCTCCAGGGAACTTCCCAACCCAGGGACTGAGCCCAAGACTCTTGTGTCTCCTGCATTGGCAAGTGGATTCTTTATCATTCTGCCACCTGGGGACTACAAGGACCTACTGTGTAACATACTGAATGTCCTGTAATCACCTATAATGGAAAAGAATCCTAGAAAGAATATATGTGCGTGTGTATATATGTATATATATAAAATCACTTTGCTATACACTCGAAGCTAACACTGCACCGTAAATTAAATATACTTCAATTTTAGTAAAAAAGAAAAAGAAGAACAGAGTGATAAGTTTTACTGCCTAAAATTTAAAATTTACCATATCATATAAAAAATATGGTAAATATAACCGAAAGTAAATTAGTTGTATTTATTTTATTCCAAAAGGAAATAGTTGTATTTATTTATGAGAAGATTGATAATTGTATCCTTTATGTATCAACAGCCCTTCTGGACCAAAAATCAGAAGGAAAACAACCTAATAGAAAAATGGGCAAATAAATGGCCAGACTGTTCACTAGGAAATAAATGAAAGGACCAACAAACACAGCAAAAAATGCCCAACCATAATCACAATTGAAAGATAAAAATTAAAATAATTAAGTACTTTTTTATACAATAAATTGGCAAAGATTTAACATTTGCTAATACCCAATGGTGGCAACAGATTGGAAAAACTGACATTTTCATTGCACTACTGTTTAGGTATAAGTGGTACATTGTTTTGGAGGGTGATTTGGCAATATAGACTAAAATGTTATATACATATATTCCATGATTCAGCAATCCAAATTCTAGGAATTTACCTTAAGGCAGCTATTGCACAAAAGCTTTAAAAATATATGTACAAAGATGTTCATAGAGAAACTGTAAGAACAAAAACTCAAAATGAATATTACTGGTTAAATAATATGCCCATAAAATAAAATTCTTTATATCTTTAAAAATTTTAAGTATACCTATATATTGTTATACAAAGATGTCTAATTATGCATTAACTGTATAAACAGAGAATAATGTACATAGTATTATGCATAGTGAATGAATATGCATGCTTGCTTGCATGCTAAGTCACTTCAGTCATGTCCGACTCTGTATGACCCTATGGACTGTTATCCCGCCAGCCTCCTCTGTCCATGGGATTCTCTAAGCAAGAATACTGGAGTGGGTTGCCATGCCTTCCTCCAGGGGAATCTTTCTGACCCCAGAATCAAACCACATCTCTCAGATGTGAACCTACATTGACAGGTAGGTTCTTTACCACTAGCGCCACCTGGGTGTGTGTGTATGCTATATATATATATATATATATATATATATATATATATGTACATATATATACTTATACATTCACAAAAAAATTCTGGAAGGATACATCAAAAAATGTTAAGAATTACTACAGAAATGTGTGGAAATCAAGAGGGGGAAAGTAATGTTTTACCTTTACCCCTATGTGCCAGGGGCAAAGGTAAAACATTTACTGTTTATCTTCTGTGAACCTGTTGTTAAATCTATGAAGAAAAGAAGTGGATCTTACATTTTTATTTTGTAGGATCTAACTTTGAAACAAAAGAACGCTGAATGTCCTTTGCATTCAAAATCATTGTTTTCAGGTATGTTTCAGCTTTAAGATAAATAGTACTAAAAAGTCATTGAATGGGTTAACTTATTTAAGGATTTTGTTGTTGTTGTTTAGCATTCATATGTTGCCACTAAATCATCTTGACATTTATTGAGATGCAAAAACTCCACATGAGCCATTTTAGGCTAATTCATGAGCAAGGCAGTAATAAGTAATTCTTATATTCATTGTTTTTTCTCACTAACATTCAATTTTCCTTGTGTAACAAGCTGATACTCTGGGCTCGAGGAAGTACTTGTCCAAATGTAGACATGCAGATACTTTGTGATTTAAAAACCAAAACAACAAAAGCATTCTTGGCCTCAAATATTGATACAAGCACACCTTGCAAAAGTCGAATCGTTCCCAAACCTGGACAAGTTCAAGTCTGCATAAAACCAAAATTCTGAAGTTTATAGCTAGCTGTTAACTCCTTCACCTATATGCCTGATATGTAAGCATATGAAACACCTTTGTATTCATCATGAAAAATCTTTTGGTACTCCATGACAAGTTCAATATTTAATTTTTCACTGTCCAGCCTCAGTCAAGAGCTTCTCTGAGATTATTTTCTGGAGGATTAAAGGACATTCTAAACTCCATCCCTGAGTCAGTTTAATCAGTAGACATTATCTTACCTAAATAATATGGTCCCAGTTACTTCCAAAGCAAGGTAGACACAGAGCTACACCACTAATTATTCCTTCAAGGAAGGTCTTACTATTCAGCTTCTGGGAGTACCATCAGCAGAGAGCATCCAGTTATCAACTACTTGAGTGACTGCCTTAGCTCCAGACTGGCTCATCATCACATGTTTACAGGAGCGGCCCACAACCCATGACTGATAGAAGAGGGAGATAAACTAATTAATGAAAACAACAATAGCAACAAAATACCATATGCTGTCTTCAGAGTCAGCATCCTTGAAAACTCAAACTGTGTCACCAGGAATCAACTCAGCATTTTCCCCTTAGTTTTCATCAATGCCCAGTGTATGAAAGGGCAAAAGCACTCATCATTTTTTGTAACTCACTGACAAACCATGAGAATCTTCTCAAGGTAAGGCAAGACAGACAGGGGCAAGAAAAGGCAGAGAGACCAGCTCTGGCAGGAGTGTTCTTGGAAGGAGACCTAGTACCTCTCATGGTTCAGGCAGATGATCAACATAAGGGCCAAGAATAGAAAGATCCCTGCGAAATGATACATCACAGTGGTGGCAAATATGGAGCAGAAATCCAAAAGCAATGTCAGCCCAACACTAGTGGGGTCCACCAAGTGTGAGGATTCTGGGCCTGGGTTGCAGGCTCAGAGAAAGAGAGAGCAGAAACAAGGCAGGGCCTGGGCTGAAGACAGACTTGAATTTAAAGAGTATCTAGGGTACCAAAACAGGAACTCAGAAAGAAAGGGCAAGGCAGAAGGGCAACCATAACACTGAGATGGGGTTCAGACATGGCAATTCAAGTACTGAGCGAGGCCACCACAAAGTGGATGGGGACTCAGAAGCCCCATGCTCAGTACTAGGTGCCACATCCTTGGTTGGAAACATAAAAATGTGATTCATACCCATCCAACAGAGATGTTGTAAGGGGGAGAGTGCTGGGGCCGTGGAAAACACTGAAAAAATGTTTGCTTTTAAAAAGTAGTAATTATCAGAGTGTGGTTTCAGATTACTCACGTGTTCCCATTCTGAAATCCCATTGCTCTAGGAAGAGGGAGCCTTTTCTCAGTATTGGTAACAGATCAAGCCTACAAGGAGCTCAACAGACCTGACCACCAGAGCTGGCAGAGGAGGAGGCAGAGGTACAAGGCAGAGGCTCACAGTTTCCCTCTTGATATGAGAGAGGCTATTTGCTCTTATTTGGTGTTGAGATACCATTGCCTTGTTGTTTCCCTCTTTGCTCAGTTGCCAGAAAACTTAAAGCCAAGCATAATGCATAAAAGAGAGAGACTGTCCCTTTCCACCTAAATTCTTAGCCTTTCTTCTATCACTTTTAAATTGCTTGACTTTTATTCCTTTGGAAATTCTTTTTATTGTGACTCATATAAACTCCTTTTGAAAAATAGAAATAGGAAGGTAAATGGGTAAATTCAAATAAAATTTTACTTGTAAAGAAAAATGTATCTCTTTCATGGAGAAATATCCCATATTTAGGACATTGTTGCAAAAGATTTTTATAACTAACATGCTTTCCATTAACTACAGTCATTAACTATCTTTTAAAATTCACTCTTGCTCTTTTGTTTCAGTTGCTAACATGCCATCCAGACTAAGGAAGGCTGAGAAGCTTAGGGGCCGTATAAGCCACAGCCATAGCCACACCAGCAAACACTGGAAGCACCTAAGAAATAGGGGTAATGTTGGTAACATGCGTCATTACAGGATAATTTGGGAAAGTTAACACGAGGCATTTCCACTTAAAGAAGAGCCAGAGCTTCTGCCCAACGGCCAACCTTAATATTTGTGGACCTGTGTCAGTGAACAGACACAGGCGTGTTGTACTTGTTTAGTCACCAAGCTGTATCAAACTCTGTGACCCCATGGACTGCAGCCAGGCCTTCCAGTCCCTCACTATCTCCTGGAGTTCACCTAAGTTCATGTCTATTGAATCACGGATGCCATCCAACCATCCAATCCTTTGCAACCCTCTTCTCCTTCTGCTTTCAATCTTTCCCAGCATCAGGGTGTTTTCCAATGAGTCAGCTCTTTGCATCAGGTGGCCAAAGTGTTGGAGTTTTGACTGAATGCTGAAGACATAGGTATATGCTGCCAAGAACAAGACTGGAGCTGCTCCTATCATTGAAGTGGTATGATTGGGCTACTACAAAGTTCTGAGGAAGAGAAAGCTCCCAAAGCAAGCCTGTCATCATGAAGTCCAAATTCTTTAGCAGGGTGCAGTTTGTGTCCTGGTAGCATGAAGCTACATTGTAGAAATTCATTAAATGTTAATAGGTGATTTTCAAAATAAAAATAAACAAAATTCATTCTTTCATTCATTTATTCATGCATGCATTTAACAAACATTGTTGATCTATCAAAATTCCACTGGTTTCTTGAAGAAGTGGAAAATCCATCATAAAATTCCTCTGGAATCTCAAGGGATACCAAATAGCCAAAACAATCTTAAAAAGAAGAACAAAATTAGAGATCTCACGCTTCCTGTTTTCAAAACTTACTACAAAGCTATAGCAATCAAAACAGTATGGTACTGGCATACAAATTGATATATAAACCAAAGGAATAAAATAGAGATCCCCTAAAATAAACCCTCACATAAATGGTCAAATGATTTTTGATGAGGAAGGTTGCAAAGACCATTCAATTAGGAAAGATAATCTTTCCAACAAACTGTGCTAGGAAGCTTGGATATGTACATGCAAAGAATAAAACTGGACCCTGAGCTGACACCTTATACCAAAAATTAAGCTAAAATATATACTCTGAAAAGTAAATCAAATGGATCAAAGACACATAAGACACAAAACTCTCAGAATAAAACATAAGGGAAAAGCTTCAGGATATTGGATTTGATGATGATAACTTGGATATGACACCAAATACTCAGGCAAAAAGAAAAATTAAATTGGAAAAATTAAATCAGAATAAGAACTTCTGTACATCAAATAACACTAACAACAGAGTATAAAGGCAACCTATGGAATAAGGGAAAATATGTAAAAATCATGTATCTCAAAAGGGATTAATATCCAGAATATATTTTTAAATGCCTATAGCTCAATGACACAAAGAACAATAACCTGATTTTTTTAATATTCTGTTGCAAATATTTTCCTAGTTATGGCTTCCTTAGATAAAGCCATAATTTTATTTTTATTTTTATTTTTTTAATACTTTATTCTACATTACAATACTGTATTTGTTTTGCCATACATTGACATGAATCAGCCACAGGTGTCCACGATCTCCCAATGCCAAAGCCCCCTCCCACCTCCCACCCCATATCATCTCCCTGAATCATCCTGTGCATCAGCCCCATGCATCCTGCATCCTGTATTGAACATAGACTGACGCTTCATTCTTATAAGATAGTATACATGTTTCAATGCCATTCTCCCAAATCATCCCCCCTCTCCCTCTCCCTCAGAGTCCAAAAGTCTGTTCTATACCTCTGTGTTTCTTTTGTTGTCTCACATATAGGGTCATCATTACTATCCTTCTAAATTCCATATATATGTGTCAGTATACTGTATTGGTGTTTTTCTTTCTGGCTTACTTCTCTCTGTATAATCGGCTCCAATTTCATCCATCTCATTAGAACTGAGTCGAATTTATTCTTTTTAAGGGCTGAGTAGTACTCCATTGTGTATATGTACCACAGCTTTCTTATCCATTCATCTGCTGATGGACATCTAGGTTGCTTCCATGTCCTGGCTATTATAAACAGTGCTGCAATGAACATTGGGGTACACGTGTCTCTTTCAGTTCTGATTTCCTCAGTGTGTATGCCCAGCAGCAGGATTGCTGGATCATAAGGCAGTTCTATTTGCAATTTTTTAAGGAATCTCCACACTGTTTTCCATCGTGGCTGTACTAGTTTGCATTCCTACCAGCAGTGTAAGAGGGTTCCCTTTTCTCCACATCCTCTCCAGCATTTATTGCTTGTAGACTTTTAAAAGAAGCAAAGTGGGATCTTCCTGGGGGTCCAGTGGTCAAGAATCTGCCTTCCACTTCAGGGGACACCTGTCCCATCACTAGTCAAGGAACTAAGATCCCACTTGCTGTGGGGCAAATACGCCCGCACACCACAACAAAGACCCCTGCACACCTCATCGAAGACCCAGTACAGTCAAAAAGTAAAATAAATTGAGCAAAAGACTTGAACAGACATGACTTCAAAGAAGCTCTAGTATGTGTTAGTTGCTCAGTCATGTCCGACTCTTTGTGACCCCATGGAAGTAGCCCACCATGGTGTGATCCCACCAGTAGCCTCCTTTGTCCATGGAATTCTCCAGGCAAGAATACAGAAGTGGGTTGCTATTCCCTTCTCCACAGATCTTCCTGACCCAGAGATCAAACCTGGGTCTCCTGCGTTGCAGGCAGATTCTTTACCAACTGAGCCACCAGGGAAACCCTAAATGGCCAATAAGCACATGAAAAAATGCTCAACATAAATAGTCATTAGGGAAATGCAAATCGAACCCACAGTGAGATACCACCTCATATCCACTAGGACAATAATATCAAAATAGAGAATGACAGTAATTGGAAAAACGTAGAAAAACTGAAACATTTGTACACAGCTAGTGAAAATGTAAAATGGTTAAGCTGCTATGGAAAACAGGGCGAAGATTCCTCAAAAAATTAAAATTCCCATCTGTGTGAGTTTAGTCACTCAGTTGTGTCCGACACCCCTCAATCCCATAGACTGTAGCCCACCAGGCTCCTATGTCCATAGCATTTCCCAAGCAAGAGTATTGGAGTGGGTTGCCATTTCCTACTCCAGGGCATCTTCCTGATTCAGGGATTGAACCCACGTCTCTTATGTCTCCTGCACTGGCGGGCAGATTCTTTACCACTATACCACCTGGGGACTAAATTCAGTTGAGTTCAGTCGCTCAGTCATGTCCGACTCTTTGCAACCCCATGAATCGCAGCACGCCATGCCTCCCTATTCATCACCATCTCTCGAAGTTCATTCAGATTCACGTCCATCGAGTCAGTGATGCCATCCAGCCATCTCATCCTCGGTCAAAGGAGAAGGGGACTAAATTAACCTAAGCATATTGAATGAAAAATTTATCATTGATTCATCCATAAAATACTTACTGAGCAACTATTTTCAGTCAGACATCCTTGCATGGAAATTACATTTCCTGTGAGAAAAGTAACCAAGAGCCAGATCTACCCTGTGGACCAGAGAGTTCACTCCATGCCAGGCTCTGGAAACAATAAGAGATATTCCAGATTCTAAAGCAAAAGCCATTTCTTATAGGATCCCCCAGAGGTAAGCACGAGTTTCAAAAATTCTTGTGGCAATGTTGACTGTCTAGATTTTAAAATTCAACAAATAAAACGGACTGCTCTTTAACTTTTCAACTTTTCTTCCCCTAAAAGCAGTCCATTTACTTTAAAGTTCACCTTTCCCACAACAAACTAGTCAGCATGATAAACCAGGGTATCTTTAGCAGACATGTACATTCAGTGCATGTGGGGTTCTTATTAGTTTGCTGATTCAGTGGATCCACGGCAGGACCTGTTCTGCTTTCATGACAAGCAGCCAGGTGAGACAGATAATGCCAGTCCCTGGACCACACTTTGAGCATCAAGATCATGGATAACAACTGCCCATGACACGTAAGCCTTCCCATCCCTGCAATCACAGCTCCACACATATCTGCTCTTTGATGCTAGTTATAATTGGTGATGCTCTACCCAACACCAAGAACAAACTTTTATAGCTTTGGCCAAAGTAAAAATGTTTCAAGAAAAGGAGGAAAAAAAAAAGGTCTTTTAAGTTTGGACAAACCTCTATTTCTAATTATAGGGCTTTCATATAGGGCTTTCAAGCAAGCCTTAAGGGGAGGATTAGTTTTTAAGTTCATCAACCACTTTCACTCAAGGAAAATTAAGGGTTGCCTGAGTTTGACAGGTACTTAATTATACCATAACAGAGAAAGGGTATGATTTCCCTTAGTTCATTATAATTAAGTCCTTGCATATTCTTCAGTTTGTGAAAGGCCATGTGAGGAAGCTGAATTTTGAGTGCTGGAGGATTTTTCTTTTTTTTTTTAACTTAATTAAGGAAATGAATCAATTTTTTTTTTTATTGTTGTTTTTGGAAACAAGCATATCAGTCCCACAAAGAGAAAAATCAATGCCCTGGTACAAAAGCAACTGCTTTTTTTTTTTTTCCAAATTTTGTGATTCTTTTAATGTGATATACAAATAAGTAAGTGATATGCAAATATGGAGAAGAAAGTGGCACCCCACTCCAGCACTCTTGCCTGGGGAATCCCATGGAATGAGGAGCCTGATAGTCTTCAGTCCATGGGGTTGCTAAGAGTCGGACACGACCGGGTGACTTCACTTTCACTTTTCACTTTCATGTATTCCAGAAGGAAATGGCAACCCACTCCAGTGTTCTTGCCTGGAGAATCCTAGGGACGGGGGAGCCTGGTGGGCTGACGTCTATGGGCTTGCACAGAGTCGAACACAACTGAAGCGACTTAGCAGCAGCAGCAGCAGCATATAAATATGAAAATAATTTATGAAATATTCTAATTCTATACAGAAATTTGATATTAGCAATTGGAAAAATAATTTTTGAGAAAACATAGAAAATACATGATATCAATCAAGCTAGTAATATTAACCATTTTCATTCTTTGATACAGGGGAAAAATTAGTCTATGAAACTTAAGATCAGAGATAGTGATAGGGAATCTGTAAATAGTGAACATAACCACAAAGTGCAAAATAGTCCTTATATCCAGCAAGAATTCATTAAACACAGAGAATAACTATAAAAAGGGGACTGCTTTTTAACTCTCATAGTTTGTCATAGTGAAAACTCTCCATAATTTGCTTTCTTGTTTGTCCCAACTTACTGAAGGAGCAGAAGTTATTAAGCCTTAACAGACTGATCTACCCTTGTCAAAACCCACATTGTGTAGAACAAGGCCTTCCTAGAAAGAGATGATTCTTACCTGGAAGGTTATTTAGCAGTTTCGAGAAAATGTTATATAATTCTAGGAACCAAAGACTATCTGTAAATCTATACCGTTTTAGTTGTCTTCTGATTAAAACTTTTTAAATTTTTGCATCAAGAATTGCAATGAGTGAAAACGCATTTGCAATTTTGTTCCCACAAGCTACAAAAAGATCGTTAACTATTGTGCTTAATTTTTCCATTTTGAAGGGTGAACCAGAAATTCGGAGGCTAATGACAGAAATTCTCTGTCATTAAGTTTTACCTTTTCTTCCATTATTTCATAACATTTTGATCTAGCTGTCATCAGAAGTGCCTTCTAATCCAGCATAGGTTTAAACTCAATGTAGCTGAGATCAAGGTATCAAGATTCCACAAGTGGGCATTAATCCAGTCTCGCATTTCCCCCTAAAACAAATCTAGTTCCAGAAATGCCCACAAGATATGTAGCAAATTCCTGTGTAACCACAGATCTCCTCACTAACTCTTCTTGTTAATCCTTGAAAACCCTTCGGACGGCCAGAGATAGCACAGTATACACTCCCAGCTGGCAAAGAGATAACGAAATTGTGATAGCCTCTTATTTCTTCCTGTGATTTTAATTGAAATGATACTTTTGTTGAAGTCTGCCATTTCTTCCTGACCAGACACACAAATAATTATATTGTCCAGGATATTAAAGGAAGCAGGCCAACCCCAAAGGAAATCAGGCAGAGGCTTAAAGGAATCTCACCAGGATTCTAAACACAATAATGTCTGTCTCTGTTCTTGCTGTCTTTCTCTCGGGTTTCTGCAAGAATCTGTCTTCCAGGTTTATTAGAACTCAGGAAAGAAGCAGAACAGGCAGAGTATGTGACACAGTGAAAACGGAACAGAGCAAATTATCTTTGGTGGCCCATGGGGCTAATAGACTGTGGTATGTGACCCTGATTGGCCCTCAAGGAGGCCGAAATTTTCCCATGCAAATCCCCTTGGTTCTATCTGTTCTTCCACCGGCTCTCTACCACCAGGAACTGGGCTGCAGCATGATGGTGTCATGGAACAGGACCCTATGGGGACTTTGTAGGACAGACCCTTTCCCCCATAACCTCTGATTTAGCTCCTCTCTGAAGTACCTAGATGACTTCTCTGGTAGCACAGCTGGTAAAGAATCCACCTGCAATGCAGGACACTCTAGTTTGATTCCTGGGTTAAGAAGATCCCCTGGAGAAGGGATTGACTACCCATTCCACTATTCTTGGGCTTCCCTGGTGGCTCAGATGGTAAAGAATCCACCTGCAATTAGGGAGACCTGGATTCAATCCCTGGGTTGGGAAGATCCCCTGGAGGAGAGCATGTCAACTCACTCCAGTATTCTTGCCAGTAGAATATGCATGGACAGCATCCATCATGTCGCAAAGAGTCGGACACAACTGAGTGGCTAAGCACAGCACGGTAAATATCTAGATAATAGTATCTGGGGCACATATCTCGTGTTGTTTTACAGATGCTAAAACCCCCACCAAATGGAAGAAATGAAGTACTTGCTGACCATGAGCATTCAGCCCCCAGACCTACTGGAAACCAAGGGCTGATGATGCTAACCCCTATGACACCGCCCTGTTACTTCACCATCAACCAGTCAGAGAACTGTGCACAAGGTGACCAAATATCCTGGGGCACTCCCTCCCTCTTTTGGCCTTTAAAAATACTTTCCTGAAAGCCATTAGGGAGTCTGTGTGTTCTGAGCACTAGCTGCCTGAACTCCTTGCTTGGCACCCTGTGATAAACGCTGCTCTTTCCTTCACCACATCCCGGTATCAGCAGATCGGCTTTACTGCATGCAGTGAGCAGACCCGATTCTGGTTCAGCAACAATGGCTTCACCAAAGGACAGTCTTATAACTTACTTAGGGACACCCTAAGAGCCACTTTCTTTCTGAAGGAAACTCAGCTGCTGACAGACTTCTCCAGTTGGCATATAGCAGACCAGCAGCTGAGCCAGGATCCTCAGGGTGGAACTTGATCCCTCTTCTTACATGCACAGCCACTAACCACTTCTCAAAAACAGTTGTTTCTTTCATAATTTATTAAAGAAAAGGAAAGGACAGCCCCAAGCTACATCTCCCCAACTTGCTTAACACCTATATTTCATTTACCATCTTTCTTTCCATAGGTATAGAAATTTTCAGAAATACTTTCCACTTCTTTTTGAAAGTCCAGTTTTTCAAATGACAACCAGAATCTAGCTGTACACATCCTTTCTCTTCCAACAACCCAGTAAAAGCTATGATTCAACAAGGATCTCCTCGTCTACCATTTAAAATTCCTTTGCCTGGAAAATCCCATGGACGGAGGAGCCTGGTAGGCTGTAGTCCATGGGGTCGCTAAGAGTAGGACACGACTGAGCAACTTCACTTTCACTTTTCACTTTCCTGCATTGGAGAAGGACATGGCAACCCACTCCAGTGTTCTTGCCTGGAGAATCCCAGGGACAGGGGAGCCTGGTGGGCTGCTGTCTATGGGATCACACAGAGTCAGACACGACTGAAGTGACTTAGCAGCAGCAGCAGCAGCACTTTTACATTCATGCTACTAATAAAACAATGAACAGTTTTGTTTTTTGTAAATAATAGCCTAAAAATAGAGACCACCTTCCCTAGAAGAAGAGAGGCATTTTCCATTTAAAGGTTATTTTCTTGAGTGTCTTAACTAGGCATTAGACCAAGAACTTCCGGAGCCTTGGGCCTCTCAAAGCTCCCTCCTTCCCTCCTGCCATCCAGAGCTACGTGTCAGTCACTGCTGTTCTCCTGCTGGCTCACAAGACTTGAACCTTGGCTTCCTCCCAAACCTGTCAGCACTGCTCCCAGTAACTGCCAGAGAAACCATATGGTACCTCTACACCCTCCCCTTGGGGACAAGCCTATTATCTCCCCAACCTACCCACAGCAGCACAAAGAAGGAAGGGGAGGAAGAGTAAGCCAGGGCCCCCAGCTTGAGCTGCTCCTACTTTCCTACTATTGAGTCACCATCTAGAAGTAGGAGAGGGAGAAAAAAGAGGAAGCAGGGGGAGAAAGATAGAGAGAGAAGAGAAAGAGAAGAGAGAGAGAAGTTGTATCTGAAATTGTGGTTCAGTCACTAGGTCATGTCCAACTCTTTGCAACCCCATGGACAGCAGCATGACAAGTTCCCTGTCCTTCATTATCTTCCAGACTTTGCTTAAACTCATGTCCACTGAGTTGATGGTGCCATTCCAGCCATCTCACCCTCTGTCACCCCTTCTCTTCCTGCCTTCCATCTTTCCCAGTACCAAGATCTTTCCTAATGAATCAACTTTTCACATCAGGTGGCCAAAGTATTGAAGTTTCAGCTTCTGCATCAATCCTGCCAATGAGTATCCAGAGTTGATTTCTTTCAGGATTGACTGCTTTGATCTTGCTGTCCAAGGGACTCTCAAGAGTCTTATTGACTCTTGAGAGCACCACAGTTTGAAAGCATCAATTCTTTGGTGCTCAGCCTTCTTTATGGTCCAACTCTCACATCCAGTACATGACTACTGAAAAACCATAGCTTTGACTACATCAGGAATACCAAGGCTTCCTTCATAGCTCAGTTGGTAAAGAATCCACCTGCAATTCAGGAGACCCTGGTTTGATTCCTGGGTCAGGAAGATCTGCTGGAGAAGTGATAGGCTACTCACTCCACTATTCTTGGGCTTCCCTTGTGGCTCAGCTAATAAAGAATCTGCCTGCAATACAGGAGACCTAGGTTTGATCCCTGGGTTGGGAAAATCCCCTGGAGAAAAGAATGGCTACCTACCCCAGTATTCTGGCCTAGAGAATTCCATGGACTGTATAGTTCATGGGGTTGCAAAGAGTCAGACACAACTGAGAAACTTTCACTTTGACTATACAGATCTTTGTCAGCAAGCGATGTCTCTGCTTTTCAAAACACTGTTTAGGTTTGTCATAGCTCTTCTTCCAAGGAGCAAGCATCTTTTAATTTTGTGGCTGCAGTCACTGTCCACAGTGACTTTAGAGCCCAAGAAAATAAAATCTGCTACTGTTTCCACTTTT
The DNA here is from genome assembly GCA_917880005.1 of Nanger dama. Classification (NCBI taxonomy): domain Eukaryota; kingdom Metazoa; phylum Chordata; class Mammalia; order Artiodactyla; family Bovidae; genus Nanger; species Nanger dama. The sequence continues at coordinate 82,102,733 of CAKJTW010000002.1, forward strand.
CAGTACCTAATTGCCATGAAGTGATGGGACCAGATGCCATGATCTTAGTTCTTTGAATGTTCAGTTTTAAGCCAGCTTTTTCACTTGGCAAAAAGGAATATGAATGACTGTTAACTTTTTGTAATTCAGTTATTAGGTTAGATCAGTTCAGTTCCACAAGCTGATGTCAGATGTGCCCAGGAAATATGTCTTCATTCTAATAGTATCCTCAAACTAATTTATACACATAGGTGTTAAATAGCTTTTTAAGAGTCTTCAGTTCAGTTCAGTCGCTCAGTTGTATCCAACTCTTTGCGACCCCATGAATCGCAGCATGCCAGGCCTCCCTGTTCATTATCATCTCTCAGAGTTTACTCAGACTCACTTCCATCGAGTCAGTGATACCATCCAGCCATCTCATCCTCGGTCATTCCCTTCTCCTCCTGCCCCCAATCCCTCCCAGCATCAGAGACTTTTCCAATGAGTCAACTCTTCGCATGAGGTGGCCAAAGTACTGGAGTTTCAGCTTTAGCATCATTCCTTCCAAAGAAATCCCAGGGCTGATCTCCTTCAGAATGGACAGGTTGGATCTCCTTGCAGTCCAAGGGACTCTCAGGAGTCTTCTCCAACACCACAGTTGCATTTTCTTTATTATCATCTTCACCTCAGAAGAGAAAGACTGCCGACAATTTGGAAGTTTTTCTGCAAGCTGCTATTCAAAGGTGGTATGAAAAGGTAACTTTCTAAGTTAAAGAAAAAAATGTTACCTGGGCAATATGTTGCCAGAGTTTTAAAAGTTATTCTGGTTTTCACATTTCAAAAAAGAATTCTATACAATTTTTAACCTTAAATATGACATTCAGCTCAGACTTAGAAATTAGCTTTTCACAGGAACCAAATTCCATCTGAAAAACTACCATAGGATATCCATCTATTTGTCTTTTACTTTAGTTACTTTAGTTTTATTAGAATGCATACTTAGTTGTGGTGCTTAGCTATCACAATTTAATGTTGGAAAGAGATATTTATACCCTATATTAAGAGACAAAATTGAAGGGTCAAGATTATTTTATGAGACAATAATTACATGAAAGTCCAGATGTCTGACCAGACTGCTGCTTTGGGATTTGACCTGGACTAATATTTCCACCCCCTACCCCTCATCATGCATCCCACTCAACACCTCATACACTGAGAAATCCCATGAAAAATGCTGTGATGAAGGGACTTTTCTAAAATGCCAAAAGACCACAAACTGTATCTGGTTGGCCTGGTCTATTCCCCGTACTCCCCTGGCTTCATGATGAAAAGATGCCAGAAACAGCATTCCTACAGGATTTTCAGTACAGAAACCACAAGAATGCTCTTTCTCATGGTATGGCAACTGTGCAACAATATGGCGTCATCTGGAAAATTACAGTCTTGGAGACAAATATTTTTCCCCTCTCCAATGATTTAAAATAGACAGGGTATCACCCAAGAATTATGCGTTCCTTTCTCCAAGATGGAGAACTCTTCTTGGAAAGCTTCCCTTCGAGATAATAGCCTTTGTTGTTAGAACCCCTGAAAGATAAACAAACAAAACACCTTAGACAGCCTTCCAAGGATTTTGGAAACTGCTCAAAGCATGTCTGCTGAAAAGGAAGGCAATTTGGGGTATACTAATAAGTAAAAATTTCCTTTTGACTTGACATAAAAGCAACTCACATTTTTGATGAACTTCCCATAGAGCTTAAATTTGCATAAGATAAGAAGTATCGACATTATTATGGCAGTTATTGTTTTTGATAACATTTATTTTGGGTACACAGCACCAAAAGAATAATAGTCCTTGAAATACATACACTAACATTTATAAAAGAGATGACTAATGAGAACTTCCTATATAGCACAGGGAACACTACTCACTGCTCTGTGATGACTTAAATGGGAAAAAAAATCCAAAAAAGGGAATATATGTATATGTATAGCTGATTCATTTTGCTATACAGAAGAAACTAACATAACATTGTAAAGCAACTATACCCCAATTAAAAAAAAAAAAAAAGGACTGGTAATCTAATTAGGACAGCTTATATATAGTGCATTTTTAAGGACTAAGAATGTAAGAAAAATTTCCCAAGAGTGTAGATAGTTCCAAAAGGTGTGTCTGCCTGATTCACAGCTGTATTCCTTATACCCACTCAGGTTGGACTCAGGATAGAAACTCAATAAACATTTCCTGAAAGAATAAAGAGAATGGGACAGTGGAGCAGAGGAAAGGGCAAAGAACAAACGATGATAGAGGACTGAGCTCAACGTGGTGGCAAATGAAGCTTCTTTATTCATTAGAAAAGTGCCTTCATCACATGCCTTCACTTGAAGAGGGATCCACACTCCCCTTACTGAAATGGGTGTCATATTTCACTATAATGGTAAATAAGCCTGTGGGCCTTTGGGAGCACCCACCATGCATTCAGGCTCTTGCTCTCAGGGTGTTGTCTAGGTCTGTTTCTTCCTGCACAGCATCAAGTCACCTCCTATTTATTTATCTGAAATTGTCTGCAGACTATGCACATCTTGGCTTCTAATTTCTAGAGTCTTCTCTGAGTTTGATTGTGTTTACCTGGTTAGACAAAGTTCTTAATGGTCATAAATAAGGAATAAATAACCCAAAAGGGAAGCTTTCTGTTTTGTTTTTCAGAAAGAGAGATCCTTATTTCTATACAAGTGAGAATTCATGAGAAGGTACTTATCTCTAATTTTTAGCCTCTAGGTTAATAATTGCTCCCTGCATTTCTTGGAACCCTCTAATCCTAAACCCCAGTGGCTGAGGATTTATTGAGCTCCCACAAACAAAAACACAGAAGCCAAATTGATGGCAACCAGTGCAATGCTAGCTTAATCACAAGTAGAGACAAGTGATTATACAGATAAGGCATTGGAGTCCAATGCCTCTGCAATGTCACACACACCCACACTCACACACATACACACATGGAGTCCACAAAAGCCACTGGGCTTTAGAGGGCTCACTAGGCAGAAATTGCCTCCTTGTCTTCAGCGTCAATACCTTGTGTTGGCAGTCTCCCTGCAGGCCATCTGAACCCTCTGGGGGATGACTAGACTGACAGCTACGGAATGGCATCATCTCAGACTTTTCCCTTGACATCAGCCGAGGGGGAAAAGGAAGTTGTTTAATGACGGAGAACCACCACCTCCCCACCCACCCCTGCAAAAAAAAAATTAAGTAACCCAAAACATCTTTTCTGGCAAAATGTGCCTCCTAGAAAGCGATCAAAGGATGATAACAGGGTGTGGAGAGACGGAATCAGCAGTTAAGTGGATATCCGTCTGTCACTTAACCTTCATCACACAGCATTAAAGACCAGCGTCTGGCCAGCTTGGCACTCATCGTCCCACATCAGCCCACTGGCAAGATGCTTCCCCCAGGTCCATGGCCTCAAGCCACACCACTCTGGCCTGCGGTTACATCACATCTTACAAACTGTAAAGGATGAGACCAGAACTTGGATGAGACCAGGGGTCCGTTTGGACTGGATTCAGGCCTGGTTCAACAAGATTGTGCATAGCTTGTCCCTCTCCTCTTATTTCTTTATCTTTCTGGTCTCTATATTTTGCGTATCCTACCCCGTACTCCCCACCCCCACTCCCAGTCCTCAGATCCAGACAAGCTTCTGTTTTCCTAAATTCTTCTCACCCTTACCATATCCCAAAGTCTTCCTTCCTCTGTCTTTTCAATGTTTCCTCTTTTGCTGCACTTATATTTCTTTTAAAACCAACATGAATTGGCTGCAAGCAAAATAAACAGATGCAACTAAGAGAATCATAAATCACCAAGTTGGAGAGTGAGATTCTTCCCAGTACAGGAAACCATCTCTCGGTTGGTTTCAGAGGAGATAGAGGAACAGAGCTTTGGTTTTATTTAAATGTCCTCTTCCTCTAACAAGTCCTCTGGGATCAAATAGGAAGTACGCTAGACAGATTGGATATTCAGACTGAGCTCATATAAGCGAAATCAAAATCCTCTTCCTTATATGTTCTTCCTTATACGTTTCTTCATAGATATGGGTACAAAATGTAAGCTTTATACTTTCTAAAGCTATGAAGAAATGCTGAACATGACCTCCAGGTGTTTGGGGTCATAGGAGTGACACACAGGGGCTCACTAATGGCGTTTTTCAGCAGAAGTACATAGTGAATCTAATTTGCCTCATCAAGATGGAGCTGCAACACACACACACACACACACACACACACACACACACACACAAGCATGTGCACATAGAATCAAATGCAGGGACACACCACTCCAATCCCACAACACAACACCCACTGCAGAAAGTAGCACACTCATCCATCCAACTGTGCAAGTCACACCCACTCGCTTATCACCTTCCGCTGAGGGCACCTGCTAAACAGCCATCATTTCTCGAGACCCTCTGTGTTGCCACTGCCCTTGGATATTTCAAGGGTGTTCAAACTCTTTCTCTAAAGGGCCAGATGGAGAACATTTGAGGCTTTGTGAGCCAAGATGCCTCTGCTGCAACTACTCAGCTCCACTGTTGTAGAGCAGACTCAGCCACAGAACTAGGCAAATGAACGGGCAGTGAGCCAGAGGTGGCCCGCAGCTGTGACCTCTCTCATCTACATGGCCGTGACAACGCTTCTAGCTGGTCTCTCAGACCCAGTTTCGCTCTCCTCTGACCCATTTTCTGCCCTGTAGTCAAAGATCTTTCAAAAACATAAATATGAGTGAGTCACTGAACTGTTAAACTCTCAGCTTCCTATTTCCTTTAAGATATAAGGGAAAGTCTTTAACATGCCCAGTGAGCACAACAGAATGAGGCCCCTCTTCACCTCTTCACACCCCGTGCTCCAAGCCCACTGACCCTCTGTACTTCTTTCTGTGCCTGAAACACACATCAAGCTGCGCTTCCCTCTGGGTCCACGTGCAGGCTGTTTCCTTTCTGAGTGGAAGACTCATTGTATCTTTTGTCCTTTTTATAAATTTTTATTGAATACAGTTAATTCACAATATTGTGTTAGTTACAGGTGTTTAGCAAAGTGATACTTTTTTTTCTTTTTTAGATTCTTTTCCATGGTAGGTTATTACATGATATTGACAGAGTTCCCTGTGCTATATAGTAGGCTTTTGTTGGTTATCTATTTTATATACAATAATATGTATATTTTAGTCCCAAAATCCCAATTTATCCCTCCCCCTTTCCCTTTGGTAACTATAAGTGTGTTTCCTATGTCTCTGTGTCCACTTCTATTCTGTAAATAAGTTCATTTGTTCTATTTTTTCAGTTCCGTTTAGTCTCTCAGTCATGTCCGACTCTGCAACCCCATGAACCGCAGCACGCCAGGCCTCCCTGTCCATCACCAACTCCCAGAGTCCACCAAAACCCATGTCCATTGAATCAGTGATACCATCCAAACATCTCATCCTCTGTCATCCCCTTCTCCTTCTGCCCTCAATCTTTCCCAGCATCAGAGTCTTTTCAAATGAGTCAGCTCTTCGCATCAGGTGGCCAAAGTATTGGAGTTTCAGCTTCAACATCAGTCATTCCAGTCAACACCCAGGACTGATCTCCTTTAGAGAGCTGGTTGCATCTCCTTGCAGTCCAAGGGACTCTCAAGAGTATTCTCCAACACCACAGTTCAAAATCATCAATTCTTCAGCGCTCAGCTTTCTTTACAGTCCAATTCTCACATCCATACATGACCACTGGAAAAATTAGCCTTGACTAGATGGACCTTTGTTGACAAAGTAATGTCTCTGCTTTTGAATATACTGTCTAGGTTGGTCATAATTTTCCTTCCAAGGAGTAAGCATCTTTTCATTTCATGGTTGCAATTACCATCTGCAGTGATTCTGGAGCCAAGAAAAATAAAGTTAGCCACTGTTTCCACTGTTTCCCCATCCATTTGCCATGAAGTGATGGGAACAGATGCCATGATCTTAGGTTTCTGAATGCTGAGTTTTAAGCCAACTTTTTCACTCTCTTCTTTCACCTTCATCAAGAGGGTCTTTACTTCTTCACTTTTGGCCATAAGGGTGGTGTCATCTGCATATCTGAGGTTATTGAGATTTCTCCCGGCAATCTTGATTCCAGCTTGTGCTTCTTCCAGCCCAGCGTTTCTCATGATGTGCTCTGCATATAAGTTAAATAAGCAAGGTGACAATATACAGCCTTGACATACTCCTTTTCCTATTTGGAACCAGTCTGTTGTTCCATGTCCAGTTCTAACTGTTGCTTCCTGACCTGCATACAAATTTCTCAAGAGGCAGGTCAGGTGGTCTGGCATTCCCATCTCTTGAAGAATTTTCCAAAGTTTATTGTGATCCACACAGTCAAAGGCTTTGGCATAGTCAATAAAGCAGAAATAGATGTTTTTCTGGAGGTCTCTTGCTTTTCCCATGATCCAGCGGATGTTGACAATTTGATCTCTGGTTCCTCAGCCTTTTCTAAAACCAGCTTGAACATCTGGAAGTTCATGGTTCACATATTGCTGAAGCCTGGCTTGGAGAATTTTGAGCATTACTTTACTAGTGTGTGAGATGAGTGCAATTGTGTGGTAGTTTGAGCATTCTTTGGCATTGCCTTTCTTTGGGATTGGAATGAAAACTGACCTTTTCCAGTCCTGTGGCCACTGCTGAGTTTTCCAAATTTGCTGACATATTGAGTGAAGCACTTTCACAGCATCATCTTTCAGGATTTGAAATAGCTCAACTGGAAGTCCATCACTTCCACTAGCTTTGTTTGTAGTGTTGCTTTCTAAGGCCCACTTGACTTCACATTCCAGGATGTCTGGCTCTATGTGAGTGATCACACCATTGTGATTATCTGGGTCATGAAGATCTCTTTTGTACAATCTTCTGTGTATTCTTGCCACCTCTTCTTAATATCTTCTGTTCTATTAGGTCCATACCATTTCTGTCCTTTATCAAGCCCATCTTTGCATGAAATGTTCCCTTGGTATCTCTAATTTTCTTGAAGAGATCTCTGGTCTTTCTCATTCTATTGTTTTCCTCTATTTCTTTGCACTGATCACTGAGGAAGGCTTTTTTTTTATCTCTCCTTGCTATTCTTTAGAACTCTGCATTCAAATGGGTATATCTTTCCTTTTCTCCTTTGCTTTTCACTTCCCTTCTTTTCACAGCTATTTGTAAGTCCTCTTTAGACAGCCATTTTGCTTTTTTGCATTTTTTTCCCCTTGGGAATGGTCTTGATTCCTGTCAGGCACTCTGTCTATCAGATCTAGTTTAAATTATTTTTTAGATTTCACATAAAGCCATATCATATATTTGTCTTTCTCTGTCTGGCTTACTTAACTTAGAATGATAATTTCTAGGTACAGCCACATTGATGCAAATGGTATTATTTCATTCTTTTTCATGGCTGAGTCCATTGTATGTATGCAACACATGTTTTTATCTATTTATCTGTTGATGGACATTCAAGCTGTTTCCATATCATGGCTACTGTGAATAGTATAGCCTACACTAGGGTGCATGTGTCTTTTCCAATTATGGTTTTCTCTGGATAGATGGTGAGGAATGGGATCACTGGACCTTTATCCCTTTAAGACCTCTTAAAAGTCATTCTCTCATGGATATTTTCTGCCCACCATCCTAGACCAGACAGGGATTCCTGCTGAATGGTTTCTTGCACCTTGCTCTTTCATCACACTTTGCCTGTATACCTTGTTTCATTGTCTGTTTCATTGTCTATTTGCTCCTTTGGGAGGCAGAAAGCACTATCTTTTATGCCACTGTTTTTTCAGCAGCTCAGACACTACCTGGGACATGGTGCATGCAAAAGCATGTTGAATAAGTGGATAAATAAATAAATGAGGATCTAAAGTAGCATAGTAAAATGTTCCAAACTATTCTATAATACTATAGATAGTTAATAACCTATAAAGTAAATGTGTGTGCTCAGTTGATCAGTCTATGTCTGACTCTGCAACCCCATGGACTGTAGCCTGCCACAATCCTCTGTCCATGGAATTTTCCAGGAAAAAAAAATACTGGAGTGGGTTGCAGTTTCCTTTTCAGGGGATCTTCTCCACCCCAGGACCGAACCTGAGTCTCTTGTGTCTCCTGCATTGGCAGGCATATTCTACCACTGTGCCACCTGGGAAGCCATAAAGTAAATATTCCCCATAAAGATGAATAATTTAGTCTTTAAACATATTAGAGTTCATTATGTAGCCCAATTAGTTGGTAAAATATTCATAGTAGTTCATTATAATTATTATTAAGCACTTTAACATGTGTACAAATAATCTGTATAATCTGTACAAATTTTTCTTCCTATATATAACATCCTAGTTGATTACTGCCCGCATACATCAACAATAAGACATGGAGACATTGCAACCCACCTAGAATCATGATGTTACTATTTTTGACCCCTTCCCATTTGCACAGGCCAAATAATATCACCCCAAGCCTTTTTAACAGCCATTGGTATAAGAGTTGTAAACTTCCTAGGGTCCTAGAAACCACTCACGTAAGTGAAATTTGACAAGAAAGGAAAAGTGATCTCTTACTTAATGGTTCTTGGCACTCCAGAGCTGAATAATTCTTAACCTGGTGCACTCACTGAGACTTCTTATCAGTATTTCTATACAGAGTTATCTGCATTTTTAAACAGACCCTAAGTGACTCCAGCATGAATCCCTATTCAGAAAACTAGTTCTGAGTGGTGACTTTTTCCCCAGCTATGCTGGGTCTTCACTGTTGCACATGGGCTTTCACTAGCTGTGGGGCTCATGGTTCCCATTGCAGTGGTTTCTCTTGTCATGGAGCACAGGCTCTGGAGCCCAGGCCCAGGAGTTGTGGTGCATGGGCTCAGTTGGCCCACTGCATGTGGGATCTTCCTGGACCAGGGATCAAATCCACGTCCCCTGCATTGCAAGGCAGATTCTTAACCACTAAACCACCAGGGAAGCCCCTGAGTGGTGACTTCTTGAGGGCAGCAGCTATTTCCTGGTCACTGTTTTATCTCACCTTAACCCAGAGTCTAACAGGTAGTAGAAGTAAATGTGTATTTACTGATCTAAACTGTAACAACTGTTATCTGGGGTGGTGGTGATTAGTGAAAACTTTTAAATGTATACGTGTATGCATGCATGATAAATCACTTCAGTTGGGTCTGACTCTTTGCAGTCCTATGGATTGTAGCCCATTGGGCTCTTTTGTCCATGGGATTCACCAGGCAAGAACACTGCAGTGAGTTTCCATGCCCTCTTCTGGGGGATCTTCCTGACCCAGGGATTGAACCCACATCTCTGATGTCTCCTGCATTCACAGGCGGATTCTTATGTACCACTAATGCCACCTGGGAAATCTTTAAATGTATATACACCTTTGTATTATTTCTTAATAGGCTTGTATATTTCTTTTTGAATCAGAAAAAATGAATAGATCTTCATTCAAATTTAAATAAATATCTACTGAAACAGAGTAAGGTAAAATAGTGTTTTTAAGACAGAGAATTACACTCATATTAAATGTACTGGGGACTGCCCCACTGCCCTCCCTTCACTCTTTGCCTCTGTAAGATCTATGATAACTCTTAACTTAAATGTCATGTCCTCAGGGAGATGTTCTCTGATTCCTCCACCTTAATTATTCTCTGTCATAATGCTCTTTTCTTTCTTCCAAATGCATTAAAAATTTTTAATTACTTATTAATTTTTAAAGTATTGGTGAATAGGATCATTTTAAATTAATAAACTGCTTATATCAGAATAAAAAAACACTATAAATATAAAAATGTGTATCATAACAACCATGAAGCAACACATTTCTAGGTCCTCAAATCAGGTCATATGACATTTAGGCCTACCACACCACTGGTGTGGTCAGTGTGTTGAGTAGAGTTTTTCCTTAGTAACTTAGTAAAAATCTCCATAAAGATAAGGATAAAAATAAAAATTGAAGTCTTTTCCCTCTAGGGCAATGATTTGTCTTCTACTTCTTACAAACAGCCCAGAGTTATACCTTGCATCTCTGGTGGCTCAAATGATGAAGAAACTGCCTGAAATGCAGGAGACGCAGGTTCAGTTCCTGGGTCAGGATGATTCCTTGGAGAACAGCATGGCAACCCTTTCCAGTATTCTTGCCTAGAGAATTCCATGGACAGAGAAGCCTGGTGGGTTGCAGTCCACGGGGGTTGCAAAGAGTTGGACACAACTGAGTCACTAACACTGCTTTCATGCCTTGCATCTGTCCACACTAGTAGGAGATCAGAAATTACTTATTCTGGAAGCTTGACTGTACTCAGACAAAATCACTCACATACTATGAGATGTCCTTATTACAGTGGAATGAGCCACCTTTCAACTGTACCGTCTTTTATTTTCTTTGCTCTTTTGATCCTGCCCGTTGTTTTCATTTCCCCATAATTCTTAGTCAATTGATTTTCCAATCTGCTTTCCCTAGAAACCAGTTTAAGGAGTGTTCACACCAAGTGACAGTGTTTAATGACTCTCCTGAGTCACACTCCAAACCACACACACACACACGCGCGCACCACACACACACACACACACACACACACACATCCATAAAAAACTGCTGCCATTACATTTTCTCCATTCAGGCTATTTCTTCTTTGCCACTTAGTCTTTGCTTAAGACTTTCATTCTAGCTTAATCTCCCTGGGATTCATCTCATTATTAACGTTCAGTTCAGTTCAGTCACTCAGTCATGTCCAACTCTTTGAAACCCCATGAACCGCAGCACACCAGGCCTCCCTATCCATCACCAACTCCTGGAGTTTACCCAAATTCATGTCCATTGAGTCAATGAGACCATCCATTATTGTGGGTACAGATTTTTCCCTGACTTCCCAGACCCTTCAAATGGACAATTCATTTGGAAAGTCTTCTTAGAGTCTACATCTTGGATTAACCCCCTTGGCCCCATATATACACCCTGTGCATGCTTGCATGCAGTCATGTCTGACTCTTTGCGACCCTATGGATTATACCCCGCCAGGCTCCTCTGTCCATGGGATTCTCCAGGCTAGAATACTGGAGTGGGTTGCATGACCTCTTCTAGGAGGTCTTCCCGACCCAGAGATTGAACTGTGTCTCATGTCTCCTACATTGGCAGGCAGCTTCTTTACCACTAACACAACCTGGGATGCCCTATGGTCCAGAAATATTCTGGGCTCAGTAGAATCCTCTGTAGGAGCCCATCCTGAACCACAGGAACCTTGATCCCTCTTGTCTAGGAGGAATGATCTGATCGTTTGGAAAAATTAATCTTCTAAAACACCACTAAATTATTTCATTTATGTTCAAACTTATCCTCATAAACCATGTTTATTATTGAATCACCTGTCACCACATTCAGGATTTTAATTAGATGAAAGAGTACTTACGATTAGAAAAAAATTTTTAAGTGAATATAGAACAAGGAAGAGAATTCAATGCCCCTCAAACTCATCTTGTCCCAGGTCTACCTTGGAGATTAGATTTTGATCAGGGTGTATGATTTTCTAAGAAATATTGAATGGCCTTAGGAAATAACAGAAAGATTAAGTTGGGTTTTTTCCCTGGGAAGACTCATCCATCATTCAAACCACTTTGTGATTCAACATGTCAGTCAGTCAGTACTTGTAGGATGTTGTTGTTCTTTGTTGTTCAGTCGCTAAGTTGTATCCAACTCTTTGCAACCCCAGGAACTGCAGCACACCAGGCTTTCCTGTCCTTCACTATCTCCCAGAGTCTGCTCAAACTCATGCTCACTGAATCAGTGATGCCATCCAGTCATCTTATTCTCTGTCATCCCCTTCTCCTCATGCCCTCAATCTTTCCCAGCATCAAAGTCTTTTCCAGTCAGTCGGCTCTTCATATCAGGTGGCCAAAGTACTGAAACTTCAGTTTTAGCATCAGTCCTTCCAGTGAATATTCAGAGTTGATTTCCTTTAGGATTGACTGGTTTTATCTCCTTGCCATCCATGGTACTCTCAAGAGTATTGTCTAGCATCACAATTCAAAAGCATCAACTCTTCAGCATCTACTCTGTGTGGATTATAGTCCAAGATTGCTGTATGTTAACCTCTGATGGATATTAAGACAATGAGCCAAAGTGGAATAGAAATATATTCCTCAGGAATGAAATCTATGAGTTACGGGGAAGACAGGAGAGACCCAAAGACAGAAAACCTCAATGTGCCCTTGAATAATAAGGGCCTGCAAGAAGGGCCTGAAAGAAGGGCTTGGAAGGTAGCAGCCCAGCTCCTCTTGGGATGTTGTGGTCTAAATTGCCTTTCCTGGTTCCTCAGCCCCAACCCTTTCCATCTGTCTGAGCTGGAGGTGGTCTTGGATTCTGCCCTACAAGAGCTAGAGGGCAAATAAAATAGAGATGGTTAGCAGCACTTGAATGTTCAACACATAACCCCTTTTTAAGAAATAGAAGTTTAAAATCTGGGGCCTTCCAGCTGGGCTGAGTACAGCTGCTGTACCCTGAGTCTATGCCATCCCTTTGAAACAGAAAACAAAGCAGCAGTAATAAAAATAAAATTCGTACTTAAAAAAAAGTTGGTCCCTTCCCACTCATGTTTATGTATAAACCAAACGCCAGCAAAACAAACTGGTGGTTAAACTGGCATTTTAGTTATGAACCATTGCATTAGCCAAACAAGCTATGGGACTCCCACAAGCATCTCTTATTTTTATGGTGCTGGATGGCAGGAAGGCCAGGTAGATTTCCAGGTATCCTACTGCTCACAGAGAGGCCAGCATCCTTCAGTGCCCCCCCTCCCTCTCCCCAGAAACTGATCTTAACAAAACACTAAAGAAGGTTTAGAATCTTTGGGAGGAGAAACTCCTTCTAGATTCAGACATTAAAACCATTAGGGAGAGAGAGAGAAATTTCCAAAGCTTGACTTTTATGGTTGGGTTGATGCTATTTCAAATGACTGCTTCCCACTTGGGGCAGTTAACCCAGTTAATTCTCAACTCCCCAGACCAACCCTTCTTGCCAACGGGAGATACGGATGGGTCAAGGCCTATTAGAAAAACCAGTTCTTTCTGAATCAGTATTTGTTTTTGCAGGCCATTGGATGAGGGGATTTCCTAACTGACTTAGGAAAATGTAGCTCAAGCTGATGAAACCATGTTCTACTTATTATTAGGCCCAGGGCGTTGGAGAGAAAGTGTGACAACCTATGCTGTCCACAGCTGGCCTTTGAAAAATAGCTTCTTGAAATTCTGCAATCGCCTGACCAGAGGTATTCTGAGAAGGCACCTGTGCCGAGACCCGGAGCAGCAAGGAAGGGCGAGGGCTTGGGGGAACTGAATCTGTGGTTTTGACTGGCATAACCAGTCCCATTGGAGTTAAGAAGTCAATGGAAAAATGATCCTTCCTCAGTTACTTTTATTTTGTTTTTGTTAAAATTTCTTTTGGAAAAATTAAACATCTGGACTTCTTTATGGAAATAGTTGTTATGGTCACCAGGAAAAAATTATATATCTTTTTCACAGAGTTTGAATAGATTTGGTCAGGGAAGGTCTGGGGGTGGTGTAGGAAGCCCAGACACAGGATGGCTGCTCCTCCAGTCTTAAACACTTTGAAAAGAAACTTTCTACAACATAGTGCAGCAACTATACTCCAATCAAAAGTAATTTTTTAAAATGGAGGAAAAAAAACTATCTTCTGAGTACATTCAAGGACATTTGTGCCACAGTCCTGAGAGGCAGCATTTAAGAGCTGTCTTGAAATGGAAGGCCTCCTCTACCTAGCAAAGAGGGAGCTCTCCTCCCCTAGGCAGGGAAATTCCTCTTGGGTTTGAAGTTAGTTGTTAGTGTTGCTAAATTGCTGGCATAATATTTTCTTTTCCTGGAGACAACGTTTCATTCCTGGGAGGTGGGAGAGAAGAACAATGTATTTGCCTTATTTTTCAATCAGTATCTTTCTTTGATGGAACTTTTTTTTTTTTAAGGTAGATGCTCTATCTTTTCACCCCATTAGTTTTGAAAAAGTTGTGGAAAACTGTTATTCACTCAGTGGTGCCCCACTCTTTGTGACCCCATGGACTATAGCCCTCCAGGCTCCTCCGTCCATGGGATTTTCCAGTCAAGGATACCAGAGTGGGTAGCCATTCCCTTCTCCAGCGGATCTTCCCAACCTAGGGATTGAACCCAGGTCTCCTGCACTACAGGCAGATTCTTTACTGTCTGAGCCACCAGGGAAGCCCCATTAGTTTTGAAGAGAAGTTGCAGAAGGAAGTGGGTTTTATGCTCTATAAGTACTCTTTCTTCCTGAGTGTGGGGCTTAGGGAAAAGGAGATGCTTTGAAAACCCTCCTAATTGAAAATACAATATTTTCTTGAACTCAGGCAGATGTTCTGGATTCCAATCAGATTTGAGGTCTCTCATGTTCTGCAGGCCACTTTTGGAGTCCATTTTGAGAGCTGAAATCTTCATCTTCAACCCCAAACTAAAGAGGTGTCACAGGTAAGCTCCATGGAGACAGACAGCAAACATGTTAACTCTTGTACATTCTCCTCCCTCTGCTTCCATGAGTGCCTGGCACACAGGAAACATTCAATAAAGCTTAGCCTAAAATACATGTTTGACTCAATCTGGGTAATCAAAGGTACAGAACATTTTACCAAGAGTCTTGCCATTGCTTTAGGTTCTCTTTTTAAGAAAACAAAAACAAAAAACTGTCTCTGTATCAGAAATGACTGGAGCTCCGTGAACTGATATTTTTCCTCTTAAAAGTTACCCACCAATCAATTTGAAATCATATAGATTACCAAATGGATTAATACCTTCACCAAAAGCTCTTACTTGCTTATTACCCTGCTATTCAAGTTTATTTCTTTAGATTTTTCAGTATGTAAATGTGTCCTATTAAAATGCAAACATTTATGGGGAAAATAATGCCATATTAATAATATTAATAATCACCCCTTAAGCCAAGATTGATTGAAAGATGGTTAAGAGTCAGCCACCATGGTGAGGAATGAGGTGCAGGAGAAAACAGAAACAGGAGATGTGGGAGGGGCCCAGGTGCCAGCATGGGGAGGAGGAAAGAGAAAGCTGCTGGAAGGGGTCGAGTACAGTTTCTCGAGTCCAATTTCGTATCGTTTACACTTCACATAATTTACAGCTGTGTGAGAAGCCAGTCTCACTCCTACCCACAGGGGAATACACAAGGAACACTTTGAACTCCTGGAAGGAAAGGTTTCAGTAAATACAAAGTAGGTTTATCATTGCACCTGTTTCCTAGACTAGATGAGGGACTTTCTAGCCAGGTGTCTAATATCCCTTTGCGTCTTCTGGATGAAAGAAGTTCATTTATAATCCATGTCTTTTTTTTAATCTCTTCATTTTTAAATTGGAGAATAAGTGCTTTACAGGGCTTCTCAGGTGATGCACCTGTAAAGAATTTGCCTGCAGTGCAGGAGATGTGGAGATGTGGGTTCAATCCCTGGGTTGAGAAGATCCCCTGGAGGAGCACATGGCAATCCACTCCAGTATTCTTGCCTGGAGAATCCCATGGACAGAGGAGCCTGGTGGGCTATACAGTCCATAGGGTCATAAAGAGCTGAATACGACTGAAGTGACTTAGCACATGCACACGATTGCTTTACAATATTGTGTTGGCCTCTGCCATACATCAACGTGAATCAGCCATGGGTATATATATGTCCCCTCCTTCCTGAGCCCCCCTTCCCACTCCATACCCCCATCCTATCCCTCTAGGTTGTCACAGCACACTGGGTTGAGCTCTCTGTGTTTTGAGAGAGTATAGCACTGGGGGAAGATGGTGGAGGATAAGATGAAAAATACGGCAGCAGATGAAGGAAAGAAGCAGCTTAAATCGTTCATAATGGTTCCCACTCAGAAGACCAGAAAGAACAGAAAGCTGTCTCCATTTGGATTCTCCCAGAAGCAGATCCTGAGACAGGAATTTGAAGACAAGTAGTTTATTTTGGAGGTGATCCTAAAAAGTACCCGTGGGGAATAGGGAGAGGCCAGGGAAGGGCCCAAAGTCAATAGTCAGTTCATAATCAAGCCGTTTACCACCTGTGGGCAGCTGGGGGTCAGCCCTGCTGGGTAACTCTGGGACATGGGCTGGAAGATGCCGCCCAGCCTTTCTCCACAGAAGGTGTGAGGAACCTGGGATGTTTGTCTTCCAACGGTCATCCTTCATGAGGCTGCTCTTGGAGACAGTGACCCTCTGCCACTTCTGGGCCTCCTTGTTATGGACTGGGAGGCAGAGGCACGGGTGCTTGTGGGTGGGGCACACTGGCCTGGTGAGTGCCGGGGACAGGTGGGGGATGGGCATCCAGCGGCAGCTATGATTGCCACAAAAGTCGTGATAAGGCCCTGTGGGCACTCACATCATCATGTACAAAGTCGTAACCAAAATGGATATATGATATGTACAGGAGCTCAGTTGTGTCCAGCTCTTTGCAACCACGTGGACTGTAGCCCATCAGGCTCCTCTGTCCATGAGATACTGGAGTAGGTTAGCATTTCCTTCTCCAGGGGATCTTCCTGACCCAGGGATCAAACCCATGTTTCCTGTGTCTCCTGCATCAGCAGGCAGATTTTTTTTTTTTTTTAACCACTGTGCCACCTGGGAGGCCTGTAACCAAAAAGTGGTTTATATCAATTTAGGATTTTCAAATTCATTTAGAAGTTCATATTTTTTCTCTCTTCTTAAGATTCTCCTCTATTCACTTGGCTTCAACTAACACTACAACGTGTGTGCATGCTCAGTTGCTTCAGTCGTGTCCAACTCAGTGCAATCCTATGGACTATAGCCCACCAGGCTCCTCTGTTCATGGGATTCTTCAGGTAAGAATACTGGAGTAGGTTGCCATGCCCTCCTCCAGGGGATCTTCCTGACCCAGGGTTGAACCCATGTCTCTTATGTCTCCTGCATTGGCATGTGGGTTCTTTACCATTAGCACCGCCTGGGAACCCCACTCCAGTACTCTTGCCTGGAAAATTCCACAGATGGAGGAGCCTGGTGGGCTGCAGTCCATGAGGTCACTAAGAGTTGGACATGACTGAGCGACTTCACTTTGACTTTTCACTTTCATGCATTGGAGAAGGAAATGGCAACCCACTCCAGTACTCTTACCTGGAAAATCCCATGGACAGAGGAGCCTTGTAGGCTGCAGTTCATGGGGTCACAAAGAGTTGGACACGACTGAGCATCTTCACTTTCACTTTTCACTTTCATGCATTGGAGAAGGAAATGGCAACCCACTCCAGTGTTCTTGCCTGAAGAATCCCAGGGACGGGGAGCCTGGTGAGCTGCCGTCTATGGGGTCGCACAGAGTCGGACACGAAGCAACTTGGCAGCAGCAGCAGCACCTGGGAAACACTACCGCAGTGACTCCCGAGTCTGCTTCTACAGTCTGTATGGCTCTGCTGAATTCTTGTTCCAGGTTGACAGCTGTTTAATGGGCATCTCCACCTGTAGAAGAGCATCTCAAACTCAACATGCCTTAAATTCTCTTCTCCCAAAGACCCACTTCTCTGCTTGTCCTTCTAACTCAGTCTAAGGCACCAGTATCCATCTATTCAGTTAACTTTGAAGTCACCTTGAATCTTCATCCTCTTGGTCCCTACAGATCAAGGCATCAAGCCCTAAACAGTTTTTAAAGTGTCTCTTAACCCACCCTGCTCTCTCCAGCTCCTGTACTGCTGTGACGGTTGTGTATCACCAGCATTTGTCACCTGAATTATTACAACACTCTCATCACTGCCCCTGCTGTCATTTTCTCCCTCTCTCCAATCTATCAAAAGGATAATTTTAAAACCTCATCTGATTACATTTATCTCTCTTTAAAATCTTTCGGCGAGTTTTCTTTGCCTTCAGGACAAAGCCCAAACTTCATAATCATGCAAAGCACCTGACAATCTGATTCTAATCTACCTCTCTGGCTTCATCTTCTTCTCTCTGCACCCCATTCAAAATATATGTTCTTAAATACACATAACATAAACCAGCTCTAGATGATTTAAGAAGCAAAATAATTTACTCAGAAAACAGAGGGGGGCTTACCGTGTCTCTGGGAAGGTTGGAGAACCCGGCTTAGAAGGAAAGCAGGAATACAAGGAGGCCAGTCAATGAGAACCACAGCCAAAGCCATCCTCCCATGTCAGTCCAGGGAGAACAGCGGCCTCTGCCAGCAAGGTTAGACAATGTAACCAGTGCCAAGACGACTGTGGGCAGGAGGCCTCACTGGCTCCTCTATACTGTTTCTCCCAGCAGCTGACGTTACTGCATCGCCATGCCTCCAACATAAATTCTCCACCACCTTTTCACTTGTATCACTTGGTCCAGTTTTAACATCCTGTGAGTGAGTGTGACTGATTAGCTGCCATGTGAGGTCACATCGCAGGGCCCTGAGTTCTGGAGGGACCACAGCAACAAGTAGGGCTTTCTCCACCTTGTAAGCAGGGACAGACCGAGCTCCCTATCAAGTTCATGAGAAAAAAAAATAGATGTATAAGATAGGCAGGTGCCAAAAGTGACAACTGTTCATGAAATAGGCCTTTCTTTCTATTTTTAAACAAAAATAATGTTTCTACTTAACATAATTCAACCATTTCCATGTATATATTCAGGCTCTCTGCAAAGGGAGACAACCCAAAGCCACATTAGTATTGAAGCTAATATTGATACATCAGGGACTTCCCTGGCGGCCTGTGGTTAAGAATCCGCCTTCCAGTACAGGAGATGTGGATTCAATCCTTGGTCAAAGAAATAAGATCTCATATGCCACAAAGCAACTAAGCCCATTCCACAGCTAGAGAAACCCTCGTGCTGCAGCTACTGAGCCTGTGCATGCTAGAGCCCATGGCCCACAATCAGAGAGCCCACATGGAACAGCCACTGAGCCCAAGAGCGCTAGGGCCCATACTCCACAATGAGAGAAGCCCCCTGTGAGGCCAGAGAAAGCCTGTGTGCCTCAGTGAAGACCCAGCTCAGCCAAAATTAAATATAGATAGATAGACGGTCCATTGAGTGCGCCATGTTCAGTCTGCCTAACCTTGATAGACACATTCCTTCCTCATCAGTCAGTTCAGTTCAGTTCAGTCGCTCAGTCGTGTCCGACTCTTTGCGACCCCATGAATCGCAGCACGCCAGGCCTCCCTGTCCACCACCAACTCCCGGAGTTCACTCAGACTCGCGTCCATAGAGTCAGTGATGCCACCCAGCCATCTCATCCTCTGTTGCCCCTTCTCCTCCTCATAGGACAAAACTAAACCAGCAAAATCAACAGATTCAAGGGTGAGAAGTTGGCCATTAAGTATAAGAATGGAAAGCACCAAATCAATTCCATCTGTGTTCTGGCCTGTGTGTCTTCCAGCTATGGGGTAACCAGCTCGTTGCAGAGATCACTGTGTGATATGCCATGGCTAGGCCTGCAGAAGCCCTGCTGGGGCCACAATAAATCGAACATGGACAGTGGCAACCAGGAAGCAGCAAGGGATTCATACCTGGCAGCACAGCTGTCTCAGGAGTGCTGATGTGGCCCCTTCCTCAAGGAGCTGCTTCGTTCACCCCTGTACTTGATCTTTTCATACCCTTCGAGTCCATTGCTTATTAGCTGGTACTCTGCTGATCCAAAGTGAACATTCCCTCAGAATGAGTTGCAGTTGTCACTCTTGTCATGTTTGGAACTCCAAGACTGACCCAGCTGGCTCGAGACATTTACTACGGCTTGTGAGCGGTGGTGGCAGTTTAGTCACTAAGTCGTGTCTGACTCTTGCAACCCAATGGACTGGGTTGCAAGAAACTCCTAGCCCGCCAGGATTTTCTGGGCAAGAAAACTGGGGTGGGTTGCCATTTCCTTCTCCAGCGGATCCTCCCAACCCAGGGATAGAAACTGCATCCCTGCCTGCATCCCTGCAGGTGGTCTCCTACACTGCAGGCAATTCTTTACTGACTGAGCCACCAAACCCACTAGATACTGTGTCCAGGTTGCTCTGGGGGTGACTGGCTCCATAATAAGACAAGTGATCCCAGTCTTCCCTCTCTCACTCAGAAGCAGGTTTCTTGGTCAAAAGCAATGTCATGTGCTTTTGGATATGTGCTCATGGATGGGTACCAAAAAAGTGTCTAAGGCATTCAGTAAATTCAGCGATGGTACCAGAAACACAATAGGCAGTGGAAGTAAATCCAAATCCCAAGGGTGTGATTACTGTACTGGGTTGGCCAAAAAGTTCATTTGGGTTTTTCCATGAGCTAGTGTGGGGAAACCCAACGAAATTTTGGCCAACCCAATAGCAAACCAATAGATGCTGAAGGCTGCCAAGGTACTAAAGATCCCTGAGGATTAAATTTGTGCCCCAGAGCCAGGGCTGTTGTACCCTGGAAGCAACCAGAGGAAAGCAAGTTCTCTCTGATGTTGTCTGCTTATTGGAATCCAGAAGTAAGCAATGGACCTCTTAATAATGGTGTGACAGGTGTTAAGGATTGCATTATCCAGAAGAGAGACATCATCTGCTACAGCAACCATAACTGAAGTCACCATCTCCATAAGCTTGTGATATCTCTCTGTCTTTCTTCACAAGTCCATCCTCAGGACTTCCCCTAATGGTCCAGGGATTGGGAATCCACCTGTCAATACAGGGGAGATGGATTTGATCCCTGGTCCAGGAAGATTCCGCATGCTGCAAGGCAACTGGGTCCATGTGCCACAACTACCAAGCTCACGCTGTCGAGCTTGCCTGCCGCAACTCCTGCAGCCCATATGTCCTAGGTCCCATGCTCCTCAAGAAGAGTTGAGTTCTCTGCCATACAAATCAAGCAGCCCATTTATCTCAGGCCTAAAGACCATCTGACCATTAGGGCCTGAGGCGCACTCTGGAGACCACACCATCTGCAGTAAGTGCTTTGACTTGGCCTCTGCCCTCTTGAGCTCCCTGCATTCTCAATGAAACCTGGGAGCTCATTCTATTTTTAGTTAGTTAGTTTTGGCTGCACCAGGTGAATTTTTTTGTTGCTGAGAGCAGCCTTTTCCAGTTGCAGCAAGTGGGGGCTACTCTCTAGGTGCAGTGTGTGGGCTTCTCATTGTGGTGGCTTCTCTACCTGCTGAGTAACTCCAGGCATGGGGGCTCAATCGTTGCTGCACACAGGCTCAGTAGCTGCAATGCACAGGCTTAGCTTGCCCCATGGCACTTGGGATCGTCCTAGTCCGGGGATCAAACCCATGTCCCCTGCATTGGCAGGAGGATTCTTAACTACTGGAGCGCCAAGGAAGTCCTAAAGCACCTTTCAAAGCAAAAAGGATACTGTATTTACTAAGGCCTTGGCAAAGAAAGCACCTTCTCAGTTCTCTTGCAAGAGATCAGTCATGTATGATAAACCCAATCCAACTTTCCCTCTCTTCCTAAATCCTAGGATTCCTTCCACTTTGTTGTACCAAAGAATTTATGACACCTCCATTTTTATCCAAAATAGGACATTGACTTTTAGTCACCCAAGTAAATAGTGAATAAGAATTTACCCAGCTCTTCAAGCTGGCCAATTGAATTTTGACTCCTTGGAAATTGCATCATCTTCAAAATTTTAGGCCAGTTTAAAGTTATGCCTTTTCTCCTTGATGTAGCCTCTTTAGAATTCATGCCCACACATACTCTACAGATTTTTGCTAATATAATTTTTCAATCTTATTTCATTGGTGTGTAACACTCTCCTCCCAAGTGTGAGCTTATATTTTTCCAGGTTGGGATCTAACTTTGCTCATATGTCTAAAGCAAATAAGTGGGGATGAGGGGTACACAAGAATGAACAGTGTCTCCTTGCATGTTAATCCCTTAAGTGAAAGAGTCACGTGATCTAAAAACAGCAGTCTTATCAGAAAATGGAGAAGGCACTTTTTGCGTGGTACAGTTTCTATTGTCACTATAACAAATCATCAAAAACTTAGTGACTGATGTATTATCAGTCACTAAGTGACAAATGTGTTATCTGATAATTCTGTAGGACAGAAGTTTGACTTAGGTCTCACTGAGCTAAAATCAAGGTGTCAGCAGGGTGGAATTTTCCCCTGGTGACTCCAGGGGGGAAATTGTTTTCTTGCTTTTTTCAGTTTCTAGAGGTCACCTGCATTCTTTAGTTTGTAGTCCCCTTCTTTCATGTTCAAGGTCAGCTCTGTTGCATCTCTGTTTTTGACCTTTCTTTCATAGTCATTTCTTCCTCTGACCACTGGAAAAGGTTCTTCATTTTTAAAGGTTCCTGTGATTTGATTGGACCTACCCAGATAATCCACAATAATCCCTCTGTTTCAAGGTCATTAACCTTAATCACATCTGCAAAATCTTTTTTGCTCTGTAAAGTAACATGTTCACATGTTCCAGAGATGAGGACATGGAAATTTGGAATTTACTTGGGGTTGAATATTCAATGCTCCCTGAATTCTCCTTTCAATTCTCTGGGTCCCATTATTTCCCAAAGTACATCTTTATTATCAAATAAAAGACCTGGTAAAGTTGCAAATTCAGCTGTTGTAATTTGGCAATGCCCAGATTCAATTCTGTTTAGTTTGTAGTGATCTCAGCTCTGTGGCTGAAAGAGATGATGAATTATTTTAACACAATCTTAGAAATTCCCTGAACTTAGGCCTGGATTATTTTAATATAATCATAGAAATTCCCTGAAACTCCCTGAATTAAAGCCAATAATGTAGGGTCTTGAACTTCACATTCTCCTTCTTGAGGCTGTTCAAGGATGCTGTAAGTGGCCCTCTAACCCCATGGCTGTTGAATTTCTCATGCCCTTTATCCTGGTCTATGGCAGTGACGCTCCATGCACACTTCTATAAACCATCACTGAGTTATTTCCTTGTTGTATTTCATAAGCCACAGCTTACCATCTCTTACTATTGCTGGATTTTTCAGTGTTTTTAGTCCAACAAGATCCCAATCCCCCTCACAGTGTAATTTCCTTCACACTTGTGTGGCCTCTCTGCACTGTTAGCCAGGGTGCTTCATTGTAAGAAGCAGAAAGCAACTCTGATTACAGCCCTAAATAGAATGTATTTAGCGATAAGAGGTTGCTCCCAGAATTGCTGGAGGGTCTTGAGGACCAATTCAGCAACCCAGGAACCAAGTAACCCAGTAACCAAGAAAGCCAGAATCAGCCAAAATTACCAGACAGGACCAGTCTGCTAATGGAGATAGAGGCACAGTAGCCACCCCAGCACTGGACACTGGATGCTGCCACTGACGCTCTTAACATCGCAATGATTTTGCCCAGAATGAATCTCTTCCTTCCTAGCTTCTTTGCTTCACAAGATCAAGATCTCAAGTCCTGAGAAGAAGTTTCTAACTAGATAAACCTAGGCCCATCCTTGTATCCTGGTTCCTTGAAAGAATTAGACAGGCAAGGATCCTGCCCCCTTGGGATCATCAGCATGATTAAGTATTTGTACTTCTTCATACTGTTAAATGGAGCTCTCATCATACTGTACTTTAATAACATAAATGTTCATCTTCTCCACTAGACTGATACTAAGGAACAGGTACCACATCTTAACTTGGTGTTCCCAGAAGCTACCACAGTACCTGGCACATAGTAGGCTCTCAATAAATGAAATATTAAAAAGGTAAATTTATTGCAGGGTTTCTTATAATCTTTTTAAAAAGAACTGACCAGGACAATGATGAATCGAGGATGCAGGGTATGAATGGTAACAGAAAGAAGCAAATATGTTCAATGGACACTGAGGAAATAGGGGAGAGGGATACGTGTGTGTATGTATATGTAGGTATTAGGTGGGTGTGCCATAAATATGGACAGAAGAAGAGACAAATAAAATAAGAGAAAGTAAGAAACGGAAACCTGCAAATGAGCACTAGACTCAGCAAGCACACAGTGTATTAACACAGCTCCAAAAGCCCAAGCGACCTAGAAAAAAATTACTTTGAACCTGAAAGAAATTATTATGTAGGTAATTCATCACAGCCCATAGCACTGATATACTTAGGGGGACTATTCATGCCCCATATCCTCAGATTATTTTCCCTAAAGCAAAAGTTTCATCAAGTAACTCCTCACTCAGTAACTTTCAAAGGCTCCCCACTGTCAGAGATTAAAATCTGCAGTCCTTAATGCAGTACTCAAGGTGCTAAGGAGCCAGTCTTCCCAAATAAAGAGTCAACTCTTGTCCAGATATGTCTTCCTTATTTCTATCTCTACCTGTGTTCCTGTTGCTTAAGCTGTTTTCTTTCCCCTTTCTGAAAAGACCTTCCTTCTTCACCTATACAAATCTAATCATCCTTCAAGACTGCAATGAAGACTTCCTTTCTTTTTCCCAAACTCTTGCCACCCTCTCTCATTTTAGAACTGCAGTAATAAACTCTAGTACCACTCATCCCCTTGAATCGCATAGAACTTCAGCACTGCAGGGTTATTCAGCCTTGAGGTTATGCATGTTACCATCACATTAAGATGAAAAAATCAAATTGCCAGATTGTGACTTCTTGGTCAGCATTAATACCATTCTTTTCATACACATGGAAAGGAGAGAGAAAATTATTCATATGGGAAGATGATTTAAATCTATATGCAAAACTTCAGTAGGTATAGATCACACACTTTAGGAGATAATGGAGTCTTCCTGCCTGGGCTGACTTTCCGGTTCTCCCAGAAGGAGTTTCCCAGAAGCCTCAGCAAACATCCCTTCACATTACCTTTGTATCTGAACCTAAGGATGGGGTCAGTATACAGATGAGATGATAAAAGAACAATATTTAGGTCCTTTTTGGAAGGAGAAAGAGGGAGATGGATGCTGAGTGAGTAACTAAGAATTTCTGCAAACCCTCCCCACCCTACCAACATGATTGATTCTTTTGAACACTTAAGTTTGAGCTTCTATAGATTAGAATACAAATCCAAAATATATACATTATTTTGGGACTTCCCTGGTGGTCCAGTGGCTAACACTCTGAGCTCCCAATGCAGGAGGCCCAGGCTTGATCCCTGCTCATGGAACTAGATTCCACATGCCATAACTTCATGCACAGCTAAAGATCTCACATGCCACAGTGAAGACAGAAGATCCTGAGGACTGCAACTAAAACCTGGGCAGCCAAATAAATAAATACAATTTTTAAAAGACATTATTTCTGTTCAAAAGTAGTCTCTGTCTAAAACATTCTTAATGTTTAATGAAAGGCTTACAATTTTTTTAAAAATCAAAATTTCAAATAAAGATCTATTCCTTATTTTTATTGAATTATAATGGATATACAGTATTGTGTTAGTTTCCAGTAGACAACATAGTAATTTAATATTTCTATACATTATGAAACGATTACCACCAGAAGTAGGAAAAAAAAAGTGAAAGTGTTAGTTCCTCAGTCATGTCTGACTCTTTGCGACCCCATGGACTATAACCCACCAGGCTCCTCTGTCCATGGAATTCTCCAGGCAAGAATACTGGAGTGGGTTGCCATTCCCTTCTCCAGGAGATCTTCCCGACCCAGGGGGTTGAACCTGGATCTTCTATATTACAGGCAGATTTTTCACAATCGAAAGCCCTTTGCACTTTACAGTACTATGCTAGTTTCCAGTGAACAGTATGGTGATTCAGTATTTCTATACATTATGAAACAATCACCACCATAAGCCTAGTTCATTCCCTCTGTCACCACAAGTTATCACAATATTGTTGACCGTATTCCCTGTGCTATACACTACACCCCCATAACCAACAAGCCTTGCAGTAATAAATTGTGACTCTGAGTGGCCACTGCCCAGTGATGGAGTGCTCCTCTCTTTAATGTTAGTGATACTCTTGGTCATGGAATAATGCTGATCTCGGAGGGAGAGTAGTGAGCAGTCCTGAAGAGAGATCTTAGTTCCCTGCCCAGGAATTAAATCTGGGTAACCTGGATGAAAACCGAGTCCTAGCCACTGGATCACAAGGGGTTAGAGGCTAGAAGCAAAGTAGTCCTGACTCTTGCCCCTGTTTGAAAGCAAGAATGTTTCAAGGAGGTAAAAACTGGAAAACACAGGTACAAAGTTTATTATTAGAGACAGCACAATGTATGAGACAGCACACAGGAAAACAGTTTCTTCCTCCAACTCAGAAGCAGGGCAGAGATACACACCTGGAGAGAAAGGGTATGGCATCCTCTCTAATGAGGAGGGCAGTAAGTCAGACAGTGGGCAGAGAGACACACACGGAGAGAAGCGCGGGTCCCTGAGTGACGAGCAGCACAGTACAGGCGTGACATAAACCACTATATGGGACAGTCCTTACAGGTCTTTCTTTATTTTTGACCAATTATCTTGTTTCTTCCTTCACCCCTGACTGGTCCGTGGATCCTCCCCAAGATGCATGTGCAACTTTTTCCTAAGATGGATTTCACTGTAGAGGCCTATGGGTACATGTCCACACTTACTACAGAGTAGAGCTCCCTCCCTTTTTGACTCCCAAGAAACCTTCCTGCGCATGTGCTGACAGGGAAGTCTTTCTTGACCTCAGGAACGAGCACCTTATCTCTTTGCTTTAGTAGAGCTAGGCTTTTACCCCTAGATTTGTCCTTGGAAAGTCTGGGTAAGAACAAAGCTTCAATTTTACTCCAACAATTTGGAAAACTCAGCAGTGGCCACAGGACTGGAAAAGGTCAGTTTTCATTCCAATCCCAAAGAAAGGTAATGCCAAAGAATGCTCCTGAACAAATGCACTCATCTCACATGCTAGTAAAGTAATGCTCAAAATTCTCCAAGACAGGCTTCAGCAATACGTGAACCATGAACTCCCAGATGTTCAAGCTGGTTTTAGAAAAGGCAGAGGAACCAGAGATCAAATAGCCAACATCTGCTGGATCATCAAAAAGCAAGAGAGTTCCAGAAAAATATCTATTTCTGCTTTATTGACTATGCCAAAGCCTTTGACTGTGTGGATCACAACAAACTGTGGAAAATTCTGAAAGAGATGCGAATACCAGACCTGCCTCTTGAGAAACCTGTATGCAGGTCAGAAAGCAACAGTTAGAACTGGACATGGAACAACAGACTGGTTCCAAATAGGAAAAGGAGTATGTCAAGGCTGAATATTGTCACTCTGTTTAACTTCTATGCGGAATACATCATGAGAAACGCTGGGCTGGAAGAAGCGCAAGCTGGAATCAAGATTGCCGGGAGAAATATCAATAACCTCATATATGCAGATGCTGCTACTGCTAAGTCACTTCAGTCGTGTTCGACTTTGTACAACCCCTGAGGCGGCAGCCCACCAGGCTCCTTTGTCCCTGGGATTCTCCAGGCAAGAATACTGGAGTGGGTTGCCATTTCCTTCTCCAATGTATGAAAGTGAAAAGTGAAAGTGAAGTTGTTCAGTCGTGTCCGACTCTTCATGACCCAATGGACTGTAGCCTACCAGGTTCCGATATGCAGATGACACCACTCTTATGGCAGAAAGTGAAGAAGAACTAAAGAGCATCTTGATGAAAGTGAAAGAGGAGAGTGAAAAAGTTGGCTTAAAACTCAGCATTCAGAAAACTAAGATCATGGCGTCCGGTCCCATCACTTCATGGCAAATAGATGGGGAGACAGTGGAAACAGTGGCTGACTTTATTTTTATGGGCTCCAAAATCACTGCAGATGATGATTGCAACCATGAAATGAAAAGACACTTACTCTTTGGAAGGAAAGTTATGACCAACCTAGATAGCATGTTAAAAGCAGAGACATTACTTTGTCAACAAAGGTCCATCTAGTCAAGACTATGGTTTTCAGTGGTCATGTATGGATCTGAGAGTTGGACTATGAGAAAAGCTGAGTGCCGAAGAACTGATGCTTTTGAAGTGTGGTGTTGGGAAGACTCTTGAGAGTCCCTTGGACTGCAAGGAGATGCAACCAGTCCATCCTAAAGGAGATCAGTCCTGAGTGTTCATTGGAAGGACTCATGTTAAAGCTGAAACTCCAGTACTTTGGCCACCTGATACAAAGAGCTGACTCATTTGAAAAGACCCTGATGCTGGGAAAGATTGAGGGCAGGAGGAGAAGGGGATGACAGAGGATGAGATGGTTGGATGGCATCACCGACTCAATGCACATGGTTTTGAGTAGACTCCAGGAGTTGGTGATGGACAGGGGAGGCCTGGCGTGCTGAGGTTCATGGGGTCACAAAGAGTCAGACATGACTGAGCAACTGAACTGAACTAAACTAACCCCACAGTCTCCTACCTCAGTGCTTTCTAAGTTAGTTTACATTATCAAATCTGTTTCTAAAAGTTACTGATAAAGAAATTGACACCACACTGTTGGGAGATCTGCCTAGTATTCCATGACTAATAACTACCAGGTCCAAATCTAGAATCCAGATCTTCTGACAAAATAAGAGATAGAATGGAAAGAAATGGGGTTTGGAGTCTGTCAGTTCAGTTCAGTCGCTCAGTCGTGTCTGACTCTTTGTGACCCCATGAATCGCAACACACCAGGCCTCCCTGTCCACCATCTCCTGGAGTTCACTCAGACTCACGTTCAGTGAGTCCATGATGCCATCCAGCCATCTCATCCTTTGCCGTCCCCTTCTCCTCCTGCCCCCAATCCTTCCCAGCATCAGGGTCTTTTCCAATGGAGTCAACTCTTCGCATGAGGTGGCCAAAGTACTGGAGTTTCAGCTTTAGCACCATTCTTTCCAAAGAAATCCCAGGGCTGATCTCCTTCAGAATGGACTGGTTGGATCTCCTTGTAGTCCAGGGGACTCTCAAGAGTCTCTCCAACACCACAGTTCAAAAGCATCAATTCTTCAGCACTCAGCCTTCACAGTCCAACTCTCAAATCCATACATGACCACAGGAAAAACCATACATAGCCTTGATTAGACGGACCTTAGTCGGCAAAGTAATGTCTCTGCTTTTGAATATACTATCTAGGTTGGTCATAACTTTTCTTCCAAGGAGTATGTGTCTTTTAATTTCATGGCTGCGGTCACCATCTGCAGTGATTGGGAGCTCAAAAAAATAGTCTGCCACTGATTCCACTGTTTCCCCATCTATTTCCCATGAAGTGATGGGACCGGATGCCATGATCTTCGTTTTCTGAATGTTGAGCTTTAAGCCAACTTTTTCGCTTTCCTCTTTCACTTTCATCAAGAGGCTCTTTAGTTCCTCTTCACTTTCTGCCATAAGGGTGGTGTCATCTGAATATCTGAGGTTATTGAGATTTCTCCCGGCAATCTTGATTCCAGCTTGTGTTTCTTCCAGTCTAGCGTTTCTCATGATGTACTCTGCATAGAAGTTAAATAAGCAAGGTGACAATATACAGCCTTGACATACTCCTTTTCCTATTTGGAACCAGTCTGTTGTTCCATGTCCAGTTCTAGCTGTTGCTTCCTGACCTGCATACAGATATCTCAAAAGGCAGGTCAAGTGGTCTGGTATTCCCATCTCTTTCAGAATTTTCCACAGTTTATTGTGATCCACACAGTCAAAGGCTTTGGCATAGTCAATAAAGCAGAAATAGATGTTTTTCTGGAACTCTCTTGCTTTTACCATGATCCAGCAGATGTTGGCAATTTGGTCTCTGGTTCTTCTGCCTTTTCTAAAACCAGCTTGAACATCAGGTAGTTCACGGTTCACGTATTGCTGAAGCCTGGCTTGGAGAATTTGGAGCATTACTTTACTAGCATGTGAGATGAGTGCAATTGTGTGGTAGTTTGAGCATTCTTTGGCATTGCCTTTCTTTGGAATTGGAATGAAAACTGACATTTTCCAGTCCTGTGGCCACTGCTGAGTTTTCCAAATTTGCTGGCATATTGAGTGCAGCACTTTCACAGCATCACCTTTCAGGATTTGAAACAGCTCCACTGGAATTCCATCACCTCCACTAGCTTTGTTCATAGTGATGCTTTCTAAGGCCCACTTGACTTCACATTCCAAGATGTCTGGCTCTAGATTAGTGATCACATCATCATGATCATCTTGGTTGTGAAGATCTTTTTGTACAGTTCTTCTGTGTATTCTTGCCACCTCTTCTTAATATCTTCTGCTTCTGTTAGGTCCAGACCATTTCTGTCCTTTGTTGAGCCCATCTTTGCATGAAATGTTCCCTTGGGATCTCTAATTTTCTTGAAGAGATCTCTAGTCTTTCCCATTCTGTTGTTTTCCTCTATTCTTTGCATTGATCACTGAAGAAGGCTTTCTTATCTCTTCTTGCTATTCTTTGGAACTCTGCATTCAGATGCTTATATCTTTCCTTTTCTCCTTTGCTTTTTGCCTCTCTTCTTTTCACAGCTATTTGTAAGGCCTCCCCAAACAGCCATTTTGCTTTTTTGCATTTCTTTTCCATGGGGATGGTCTTGATTCCTGTCTCCTGTACAATGTCTCCTGGAGTCTGTCAGAGCTAAGTGCAAATCCCAGTTTGGAATTTACACTGTGCAACCTTTAGAAGTGACTTACCTCTAGAACCTTGATTTTCTCTGTAAGGGGAAGGGTCCTCTACCCACCGATGGAATGAGAATGGAAAAGTGTGTGGAAACAATGTGGTGTTTGAGAGGCTCTGATTAAAAGACAGATTTTTTTTCCTGACCTTGTATCTCTTTCCAAAGTCCATTTCTTTCCCAAGTGCTTCTGATCACAGAAGGATCACCTAGGGCGATGACTCAGAGAGGCCTTCAGAATCAGGAGAGACATAGCTGAGCCTGGCAGCTGTAAATGGTCAAATAGCAAGACCATACTGGCCTCGTCTCCAACAGTAACGAAATCGGAGGGAACTCCAGGTTTTGGCCTCCTAGATGGTTTAGTAGGGCCGATGAAGGACTTCAAGATGCTTCTCATAAAGCTGTTTTCCTTGTGATTAAGTTGTGTTTGCCTGTTAACTATGTGGTAAACAAACCCTCAGCTCCTACCTCGGGTTCTAGTGCAGCCGCGTGTTAATTGGGACCTGGAGGGTAAGTGGGTTGGCAAAGCTGCCTGGGACAGGATGCCAAGGAGCCCCCTTTGGTTATCAGTTCTGTTGACATGAGCCGAGCTGTATGTGGTCGTGTGGCATGTCCAGCAGGTCTAGCAGGGGTTTTCCCAGCTATGAAAGGCCTGCTGTTTGAAATGCTTGGCCTGCAGTCAAACGAGAGCTTGGGATCAGGATTCCCACTGCCATCCACCCATCAGCCCCCACCAGCGCCGTCTCCCACTTGAGCGGGGCTGGGCCAACCAACATGTCTGGTCTCATCCTTGGGTCAGGGCTGAGGAGAGAAGGAAAGGCAGGGAGTAGGGGTTAATCTACTCTTCTTAACACCCACTGCCACCCCAACCCAGACAGAAAGAGATCCTTTCCCAGCGCTGAAATCCTTTCCCTCTGTGTCACTTATCAGGACTAAACTCAGACACACTCAGTCCCTGAGAAAATGCTGCCAGGGAATCAAACGGGTGGGCGAGGCTTGCTGGGAAATTCTTTCCAGCCAGTGGATACACGAATTGGGGCAGTTCCCAGTGTAACTTGCTACCCCTCCCCCAGGAGCAATCACTGTCAAAGACGATTTATTTTAAACATTTTGTAATTATTTTAGCCAATGGTGTGTGTATGTGTGTGTGTGTGTGTTTGATCATTTGTGGTTAAGTCTGTGTTCACAAGAGCCTTTGAGTTCAGTAGAGTCCAACCGCCAAACCCACACCCAAATATTTTGCAGATAACAGAAGAACCATTGCTGGTGATGCTTGTATGTACACAGACAAGCTTTGTGGCCGTGCGGTGAGGACCCTGAAGTGGGGCTCGGGCTGTGAGGACTATGCAGTAAGAGCTACAGCAAGTCATTCCACTGCATCTCAAGAAATAGGTTTAGAAACCTCCACGAAAACCATTCCTTCTGCTTCTTAGTAAATGAATATGATTAAGTGCCTAAATGTTACTGTTCTTGAGTGAAGGTCTATAGAGCAGGGTTAGCACTTACTATTAGGTTTAGAGTTGTTCTTATACTCCACGTTAAATGCTCACAAGATTGGAAGCAGTCATGCCAAGAGGTTCACTGTGGCTAATTCTGAGAGGTGGCAGTATGAGTGAGTGGTATTTGCTCCTTGTATTTTTCTAGAAAATTTTTAGAAAAAATTTTTCTAGGAAATTAGAAAATTCCTTCTAGCTTAGAAATTTCTACAAACAATAAAGTTTAAATGCTTACTGGATGAATGAATGAGTGAATGATGAAATGAGCCCAGAAAGGTCTACTTGAAGGTAGGCCTAGTTCCTGTTTTCAAACTGCTTCTGTTCCTAAAGAGATAGGATGGATCACAACATTCCTCAGCATCTATTCTGTATACTTTTTGTATTTGTTTTCCTTCTACTTTTAGGGTATTTGAAAAATGAAAAATAAGAGGCAGTGTACGCATTAGGATAGCACAGATGAAAGCCAGATGATAATCATTCAGGTTTAATGAACTGCTTCCTCTGAGGAGCTTGGAAGGTTGCAGATGGACAATAGAGGCTGCCAGATGGTCATATCGATGGGAAAGAAAGAAGACACCACATCAGATAGCACTCACCAGAAGGTAATGAGGGCAGGAACTATTCATCCCTGAATTCTCTGAGTCTAAAGGTGTCTGGTGCATGAAGCATGCTCAAAAAAATAAACACGTTTTAAATTATGAGTGAATCCATTTCCTTTGAAACCTAAAGAAAGGGGGAAATGGTTTTCAAATTGTAAGATTTAGAAAATATTTCTGACTATGAACACTTTGAAACATTATCGAGGGTTAGGCTGTGGTATTTCTAACTCCTAGAACTTTGTAAGAAAAAAGACTCTCTGAAATATTACAGATGGGGCTTCCCTGGTCGTCCAGTGACTGAGAATCTGCCTTCCAATGCAAGGGTTGTGGGCTTGGTACCTGGTCAGGGAACTAACATCCCACCTGCCACAGGGCAACAAAGCCCACACACTGCAACTAGGGAGGCCTACACACGGCAGCTACTGAGCCCACATGCTCTAGAACCTGTGTCCTGCAACAGGAGAAGGCCACAACTTGAGAAAACCCAAGGACCACAATGAAGACCCAGCCATGCCAAAGTTAAAAAAATAGAAAATAATTTTAAAAATAAAGTATTAGTGTTAATGAAGAGTGGCAGTAAGGTTAGAACGTCCTACATACTACCCAAAGAGACGTCTATATTCCCTTCTTGGCTCTTACTTGGTTGACAAGCGATGCTAGGGCTTCCTGACTATAGACCAAGACTGGAGCACGCTCAGTCGTGTCTGATTCTTCGCAACCCCATGGACTGCAGCTTACCAAGCACTTTTCTCCGTGGAACTTTCTAGGCAAGAATACTGGAGCAGGTTGCCATTTCCTACTCCAGGGGTCTTCCCAACCCAAGGATCGAACTCACGTCTCTTGTACCTCCTACACTGGCAGGCAGGTTCTTTACCACTGCACCACCTGGGAAGCCCAAGACTGGTACAATCACGGGCAAATGGCAAATTGCTCCTCTCCTCAGCCTATGCTTTGCAAATGGCTCCAAGTTAAATCTTTATCTTAATAAGCTTGACAGAGCTATTTCAATACTAAATGAGCTAGATAGGACCATGTAAGACTTAATGACTCTGTAGTAGCTGAAATTGGACCACATTAAGTAAATGTAAAACTATACAAGGCTAAGTTGTCGGGAATCTGATTTTAAGTTTTAAAAGAAGGGCACCTGGGCCCATGGTCTCCTAGTTCGTGGGGCACACAAAGGCATTCTGCAGGGTCCCTCTTAACTTAAATGCTCTTGCCTAAGCATTTCAAATTTGGGGGCCTTATACAATGGAGATGAAGCCTGCTGTTGTATCTTTAATAAGTCCCCAGGACCTCACTTTGAAGTGATGACTCACAGAGAATATTTTGTCAGGCCAACTAGGCCATAAAAATATTAAACGTGGTTTTAGGTAGTAAAGGTTTTTATTATCCTTCTCACTTCCTGTCATGAAGCATTGCATTAAATTGTACTTTAAAGGGACTGATGACCAGCTTGCTATGTTTCACAAGAAATTCATTCTTATAAGTATTCTAAAAGGATTGATATTAACACTAGGGTTAGTAAAAATAAAATAAAACACTGGAGGTGCTCAAAAATATTCATTGAACTGAGTCAGGGCATGTTAAACATACAAACACAAAACTGTTGGGGGTGAAATTTCATTTGAATTTGTTTTTAATCCAGAAGTTTTCAGGCTTCATCCTATCATCATGGAATTGTTGAGGCTACCATCAGAAAAGAACAAATACTGTGTTTAGGTATTTGTTAGTTCTTAGGGCAAGGAGGGCAAGGTACTTTATTCTAGCTGGTTATAACCCATAGGCATTATCTCCTCTCTTTTGGGCCATTAGCTGACAAGATTGACCAAACCCTCTTTCAATGTCATTGTCTTTTTAAGTCCAGCAAGAAAAAAAAATCACTTTTTGAAATATGTTTATGTATTTCGCTCCACCAAATCTCAGTTGCAGCACATGGGGTCTTCAGTCTTTGCTATGGCATGCGGGATCTGTAGCTGCAGCACGCAAACTCTCAGTTGTGGCATGTGGGATCTACTTCTCCAGTCAGGGATCGAACCCAAGGCTCCTGCACCAGAGAGCAGAGTCTTAGCCACTGGACCACCAGAGAAGTCCCCCAAAATCCCTTCTTATCTTTGTTATAACTGTGAGGCTTAAAATTTGCCGAGTCATCTCCCCAATGATCAACTTACTTTTGGGCTTTGCTAAATTCAGTCTGCTGCTTCCAGGCCAATTTAACTTTAGCCATCTCTGTCTTGTAAGGCCCCACTTGCACGTTCATTGAAACAACACACAGGTTATCCTAGTGTCTGTCTCATCCCTTCCTTAGAGTCAATACTTGTCTCTCACTCTCCCTTGCATGTTCAGCTTCTTTTTCTGGAAAATCAGGATGAATCCATGGATGACTTGCACTAAGATAAATGATGTTTTAGATCCATTTGCTAACAGCCAAGTCTTGAAACTAAACTAGCTAAACTAGCCAATGTGTATCACAATTCTCAGGCTCTAACTTTGTTAGCATTTCAATATTATGTGATACATATATTCATATCACAACATCTGGTTAGCTGAAATATGTTCATCTGATTGGCAAAGTTTAGAAAAAGACCTGTTACTGATATGTTCCTCATTAAATTCATATTGTATTATTACACTTCCCTGAAGAAAAGATATTTAATAGTACTTCCAGAAGAGGGCAATGTTCCTGAGGCTAACTTTGCTATTAAATTTTCCAAACTCCAAAAATTCACACTAACTCCAGATTATTTATTCAAAAGTACTCTCATCCTGAAGTCTGAGAACTGATGACTTTAGGAAAACATTGGATTTGTACAGATTCCCCTTATAAATATTACTGTAATTTTCCTTTTCTCAAGAAATCTGAAACTATTCTATCTGTTTGACATAACTCTTCTCTGGGGCCTAAAGTTTCTGGGAAATGTCTTTGGGCTATGCCAGAGTCTTGGTTTAATTATGCTGACAATTCACAAACTTTTGAGACTGGCTTGCCCCTTGAGACTGAAATATTGATGTTATTTTAGATGGGTGCTTGGCTACAAAGATTACCATTTAATCCTAGGAGATTGGCTACAAAGATTACCATTTAAACATAGGAGAACATACTTGATTGTTCTTTCTTTCTCAAATGTTTGAGTGAAGCTGACTCGTGAAACTATGGGTCATAAATTACTGTTGACTGCCCTGCAAATCTGAGATGTATAACCCTATGCCTTCATAGGAACCTAAAGTAAAGAACTAAACTTTCTCCCCACTGAAAATTGCATGATTACATCAGGGATTCTTCCTAGAGAGAAACTGTTTGGACTTGAATGAAAAAAAAAAAAAACAAATAAATCACTCACTTCCTAGAAAGATTCCTGAATTCCACGCCAAACAATTCTAACCCAAGACATCCTATAGAAAGCATTTCAAGAGCATCCTCCTGAAGAGAATTCAAGTGGATTCTAGGTGGCAAATGAACTCTGTCTCTCCTAAGTGGACAGCTTGTACCAGCCAGACACAATGCAATAAAAGTGACCTGCCAGTACTACTGGCACATCCCAAGGAGAATTTTGCCTGAAAGATCTCAGAAAAGCAGAGCCAGCTTCCATTAACCTCTCCAACCCTATAAAATTATCGCCTGGGTGGACATCTATTTATTTATTTGCTTTGTTTTGCCTGCCAACATCCCTTCCCCTTTCTTTTGGCTAAGAATTCTTAAAAAGTGGGCATGTGATCCCAGTTTGGACAATCATATTTTTCTTCTTGGAATTTGACTCTTGAGTGAAGTGATGAAAGAACAGGAATGGTGAGGTGCAATCCTCTCAAAACAGCCCAGTGGAGAGACTGCCCTTTAGTTCCTGTTAACTTACATGCTTAGTGCGTCCCGGGGTCTATCCTGGCCACGACCTAGCCACTCAGCCTGTCCTTGGATTTTGTGAGTTTAAGTTAACCAGACGTGGACTCTGTTGTTTGCTACCAAAGAGCCCTAAACCAAAACATCTCCTGAATATAAAGGAACTCTATGAATCCCTATGGATTTTTAAGACCACTGGCCCATTATACCACAGACTGCTAGCCAGAAGATAAAAAGAAGGCCTTCTTAAAAAATCCACAAAAGACATCCAGTTTTAAGTTGGAAGAGCAAAGATAGGTCCAATCCCCTCTCAAAAATCTTCTCAAGACAAGAAAAATAGGAAACAAGCCATTTAATATATTTTTGATGAAAATCAAATCATCTACAGCCCTGAATCAAAATGACAAAGATTAACAGTAGAACTGTGAATTACTTAGTTGAGAGAAGGAAAGCTAAATTCAGTGTCTGAAATGTTAAAGGGTGGTGGGAAAACTTGAAGGGAGATACACTTTGAGAAGCAAATCCCGGAAAACTCCAGAATTCACGGTGCCTGTTAGAGATGAGGCCAAGGCACCGAAAAGAGAAGACTTGTTTGCAAGTCTGCAGGAGGAATTCCTGGGCTCTGAGTCCAACTCCCACCCTAGACTGTCACTCCCTCTCCACCCCCACCATAGCAGACAAAGGTTTTCGCTCTGGCAAGGTTTCCCCTGGATAAATTGAGGCAGGGAGACTCTAGATAGGAAGCACAGAGTAAGGCAATGGTGATGCTCCACACTGTAAACAAACGATGCTTTGGATCTTTCCCTTCCCCAAAGGCAGAGCTGGGAGGAATGGAAGTAAGACACTACCTAACAGCGTTAACTGTGCAGCCCAGTGTATTAGTAAACTTGTTGTGAAGGTGTTGGAAAGGAGGCTTCATGGGGAGGCTTCATCACACTTTCTTAGAAATCTGTTATTTGCTCAGTCATGTCCAGTTCTTTGCAACCCCATGGTCTGTAGCCCACCAGGCTCCTCTGTCCATAGAATTCTCCAGGCAAGAATACTGGGGTGGGTTGCCATTTCCTTCTCCAGGAGATCTTCCCAACCCAGGGACTGAACCTGGGTTTCTTGCTTTGCAGGAAGATTCTTTACCAACTGAGCCACCATGGGTTCCATCAGAGAACTAAACAGATGAAAAAATGAAATCACTATGTGCTGTGCTAAGTTGCTTCAGTCATGTCTGACTGTTTGCAACGCTATGACCTGTAGCCCACCAGGCTCCTCTCTCCATGGAATTCTCCAGGCAAGAACCTGGAGTGGGTTGCCATGCCCTCCTTCAGGGGATATTTTCAACCCAGGGATTGAACCTGCGTTTCTTACATCTACTTGCATTGGTATGTGGCTTCTTTACCACTAGCACCAGCTGCGAAGCCCTGAACTCACTATAGTAACATTACCTCCAGGTAGAAGAAAAAAATAGTAGAGAAAGAAAAATATACAATAGCATACTACTTGGTAGTTAACAACGATTAACATAGTCGTAACAATGAAAAGATTCAATATTGTATTTGAGCAGAAATTGAAGACAGTACTGGAAAAAGTCAATAAATATAACATAAAAATTTGATAAATCAAAATATTAGGAAGTAAACACCCAAAAATACATATAAAAGTGTTCAAAATTGCTACTTCTGGGAATCAGGACAGAAATAGAGATGAAAAACAGGTCATTACTGTTTTGTCACAAGCCATTCAACATTATTTGGTTTTTAAACTATTTGTAGGTGATACTTTGATAAACAACTTAACTTTTCAATCCACTAGAACTAGTTGGAAGATTAATAGTGTCATTAACACTAATGACTTTTTACAAAGCTGCAGCTGTAATTGTTAAACTATACCAATAGCTATATAAATGTGGCCGTCAGTATCAGAGACATAGCCCACATCTCTCAGTTTGCATGTCTGTGATATGGTGATTGTAAAAAATCTTTGAAAATATTGTACTAACATATATCTTTTAAACTTTGAATTAAATTGAGTAGTGATTTGGCATGAAATACTTTATGAATCCAAAGCCCTTTAAAAACTAAAATTAGCATATTTCTGAGTAGAAACTATTGATTATTGCAATACAGCACGTGCAAGCATGCTAACTCACTTAAGTTCTATCTGACTCTGCAACCCCATGGACTGTAGCTGGCCAGGCTCCTCTGTCCATGGAATTCTCTGGGCAAGAACTCTGGAGTGAGTTGCTATGCCCTTCTCCAGCTGCAATATAGTACAAAATGACAATGCCATATTTCTATGTATTTCACCTAACACAAAGTATTTTGAATTTTTAAATTTATTTCATATGAAATGTCAGTGCAACTAAGATTGTCATACATCCCAATACAACATTTACAGACTAAAATCATCTCCAGGAAAAATTTATTTTTATAAATGTAAATATTAAATATACATTGTCATTCTAAAATAAAGTACTTGCAAATAATTTTAATAAAAATAAATATTTTAAAAATCAAGTTGCTGACATGAAAGGGAAAATATGTAAGGAGTGGGAAAAGGTTAATAAGAAATATTACTTAATATTTTAAAACGCTGCCTTAAAAAAAGCAGTGTGTCATTTTTAAATAACGCATAAATTTTTCACGAGAAATTTTCCAGCTGTTGACAAAAGCTTTTTCTGACTCTAACAGTCTGAAGACTACTGAGGAGATACTTACGAGCCAACTTCAAATATTTCTCTTTGGTTCTTGTATTGTCAAATAATATCATCTCTTTGTTAACAATTTTAAGGAGGCTTTTGTGAACTTTTTATTTCAAAACCTCTGTTTTATTGATAGAACCCTGTAGCTTTTGTTTCAAAGAATGCATTTATGACTTGTTTCATCTTCTTTACCATATTTAGAGTTCAGTACTATTGTGTTCATATCCTTCTGGTTTGAAAAACTTTGAACAAATTAAGAAATATTCTTACAATATGTATGTGCTTAGTAGCTTAGTTGTGTCAAACTTTATGCGACTTCATGGACTGTAGCCTGCCAGGCTCCTCTGTCTATGTAATTTTCCAGGCAAGAATACTGGAACAGGTTGCCATTTCCTCCCCCAGGGGATCTTTCTGACCCAGAGATCAAACCCTCGTCTCTTGCATCTCCTGCACTAGCAGGCAGATTCTTTACCACTATGCCACCTGGGAAGCCCAATTTTTGCATTAGAAGCTTGACATAGCACAATCCAGTTGCTTTTTTGTATCTTACACATTGTAGATCTGTCTAGACTTGTAGCCTGCACATCACATTGTCTTTTCATTCCAGTTGAAAATCTGAGTTATTGCTCTTAATCTTGAGACATAATTAACTCAGGTTTCAGACATTTAAAATAATAACAGTCCTATACCAAGTAAAATGTGATGATTTGGTAGTTAAAAATAGAATAGTATGCCAGACTACTGGAATACTGAAAACTGATAATACTATCCCTAGTAGGAGGAAAATTCAAATTGTTCTATACACTGATTTTCAGCTTATAAAAAAATGTTGAACTATTTACCTTCATCAATAAAACAGTACTTTTTCAACTGCCAAGTTATATCAGTTTGTATCAGATATAAATATCCAATGCAATTAGAAATTCTCTGAATAAATATACATTTTGGGGAAAGGAATGCATGGTTACTATCTGATCAAAATTACTTAGGGAAAGCAGTAATTCAGTAATTCAAAATTTTTGTAACCACAAA
Organism: Nanger dama; assembly: GCA_917880005.1. Lineage (NCBI taxonomy): Eukaryota > Metazoa > Chordata > Mammalia > Artiodactyla > Bovidae > Nanger > Nanger dama. Next base: position 82,142,773 of record CAKJTW010000002.1, read on the forward strand.
GAAGTGCAGAGACATGGTTTTACTAGCAATCACTCTGTATTAATCTGCCACCGTATCACTAAAAATTTTCATCCAAGAGGGTCTGAGGCCTATTTCCTGAAAATCATCAAGTATATGACGAGGTTACAGAGCAAAAAGAGATGGTTTCTAGTCTCTCCCCTCAGTCTCCCTACCCTCTCTGTTTCTCAGTTTTCTTTATGCTAAACAGTCAAGAACTTGTCAACCTATTCTCTACCTGTATGTCATACTGAAGATCCAACCTCTATGAAGCTCTTTGAGTGGGCTGGCAGAAGAATGATCTGAGTGGACAATTCTCTAGTGGGTCATACGGGTCACTGTAGAAGTCTGCTTTCAGACAGCCTATGTTCATCAAATGACACAAAAATCAAAGTCCACCATTAGACATTCTCTTCTGGAGTTAAGCACCGTCCTCTGTGCACAATACTATTTCTACCTCTGAAGGCCCTGGAGAAAAGGCACCTCCAATCGCCATCGTGTTAGTATGGACTTTTGTTTCAGATGATAGCAAGACAAACTGGAGCACAACATTGCTCTTAATGTGAGAAAAACAATGTAGAAAGCAGGGATCAAGAGACCAAAGATCGTCTCTCAGGCCTCTCAGGTTTTGTTCTGGGCCCAACTTTATCTCTAAGTTTCTTAGTTCAGTGCTTCTCTCTGCATTAATTCACAGTTATAGATTGCTCTCCAGTCTGTATTTGGAAGGATCCACTAGCCACTCCTAATACTGAACCTACCAAACCCTGAAGTTAATGAGATTGCTTTACACATCACAACAGGAAAGCAAAACCACTCTGAATACAGAAACTGACAAGGCTGAGTAGGAAAGGAAAGGACTACAGAATGAATGAGTGTGCAGAGCAGTGAATTAACAGTTTGACTACACGCTTGAAACTTGGGAAGTTAAAAATACTTTTCCTGGATGTGCCCAAGCTTCCAGTCTGTCTCAGTGCTTTCTGTTTTAAATATTTAGGCTTTGGCACACAATAGTTGTACTCCTCCTTGAAGAGCTATGGAAATTGGACAATGTTTCCTTTTAACCCTCTCCAATTTAAACATGCCGTCCAACCAAATAAGTTACACCACAGCAGAGTTCACATCTATGCACTGGCCTTAAAGACAGAAAGGAGACTCATGAAGTGGTCATAATTTGCATTAGGTCAAAAGGGTGGCAAAAAAATCATTAAGTATGATTAATTTTTATAAAGGTAATTTTGTACAGCAGACAGATCTGTGAGGAACAGCATCTCTATCTGTGATGCACCTATATCCCTCTGGGGATCATCCGGGTCCGGGTGGTTGTTAGTTATACACACATAGTCATATAACTTGAACTTGAAATGCTCAAATGGAGAAGGAAATGGCATCCCACTCCAGTATTCTTGCCTAGAGAATCCCATGGACAGATGAGCCTGGCAAGGCCCCATACAGTCTTTGGGGTCACAAGGAGTCAGACACAACTGAGTGACTGACATTTTCACTTTCACACTTTGAAATGCTCAGACACAACTCAGTGAGATACCTCTGGCCTCTACTTAAATCATTCTCTTTTATTATTTCCAGTTCTAGAGATAATCACCAGAACATTTTACTAAAATCTTCCTAATATGTGAATAAGAGGGTTGGAAGAGAGACCATGACAAAGTGAATCATCAGGAAAGGCATTTAATCCAGGGGGCTTGGTCAGGAAACACTCAGAAGAACTGCACACTCCCTGATGGTATGGGGTACACTTATCTAAAGCTGGGCAAATTCAGAGTCAAAGAATTATCCTTATTTCAATTCTCTGGGAGAGGAAAAAAAAAAAATCCAAACACAAACTACTAGGCAAGTGTTGAGCTATCCTATAGGAAGTTCAATGCTATCACCATCTGCCAAGGGGGTCTATCTACACCCTGAAGGGGCCATGGGGACACGGAATTACCCAGATTCCCTTTCAGGATGAGACATCAGAGTGGCAGGAGGAAGACCTAGAGTCCCATATACCAAATGTGGCGCATGTATCCTAACCTAAAGTATATATCAGTCTCTCGGCCCCAGATTCAGCTACATGCATAATTCAGACAACTCAGTGGCAGGAGGAAGACCTAGAGTGCCATATACCAAATGTGGCGCATGTATCCTAATCTAAAGTATATATCAGTCTCTCGACCCCAGATCCAGCTACATGCATAATTCAGACAACTCAGCCCCATTTCATGATGGAAAATCAGTTTCCACAAAATCTGATTTTCACTTGTCTTTTTTCCTCTTTTCTTTCTTTTTTAAAAATTATTGTTCATCAGGCTTATTACTTTAAGAATAATCAAAACAAAATAAAAACTGGGTGGTCATGAGATATTTAAACTCCTTGCTCCTAGTTCTCAATTGGCGTCTTTTTAGAGCGCTCAAGCCTGTGCCTCAAATGTTGTATTTCATCAACATCACTCCTTCCAGACTCGAGCTCTGAATTTACACACCGGGCAGAAGTGTTTCTTCGCCTGGGGATTCTCAGGATGCCAGGCTCGGCCAAATGGGAGCAGCTTTCCTTCTAGACCACAGTCTTGCGGCCCACCTTGGAGGCTGAAATAAAGCTACTGTACTCAGCCTCCCAACCTCACCCAGTGCCCACTAATAACATCTGCTTTATAGCCGTCGTTCCTGCAACCTGCTCTCTCCTGGCTCTCTCGTCCTCTCAGAGAGGATGTGCCCTACTATGCGGCAGGTCTGGTGGAAAGTTGACAGTCTTCAAGCCAAGAAGAGCAAAACCAGCCAACACTGGATAAATGACTTGAAGTGCTTTCTCAAGGGACCCTTTCCAGGTACGGGAGCCCTTCTTAACCAGATTTGGCCTGTGTTGGCAGACAGCCTTGTTCAGGAGCACATTAAAAAAATCAAACTACAGACACCATTTGGAAAGCATAGAAAGCTTGACTCTAACGTCTTATGTATTAAAACATTGTTACATAAAAATGACTGCAAAGCTCCAAATTCATACTTTCCTACCTTGTGAGACCAGTTGCCACTAGGAATAAACCTGGGAAAGTGTGGGGCCCACTGCGGAGCCTCAAGAGGCCTGGGGAGAAGGCTGGAGCCACATTCCAACCCCTGGGGACAAGATCAATGCCCTGGCCCTTGAGGGCGGCCTTCATCTCACCACATGAGTCTGGGGGCGAACACCCAGCCTGAGCCGCAGTGGAATCGATAGTCTCTTCCGAGGCCCCCCTTTCATCTGCCTCATAAAGCCCCAGACAAATTGGCACAGCTCACAGTTTTTAATGAAGCGCCGGCTCCAGGCTGGAGCCAAAGGGGCATTACCGACTCAGAATGAGGTTCTTTCATACCCTTGGAGATGGTGGTACAGAAGGCCAGACTTCTGGAATAACTTTCTGCTATGGAGCTCAGTGCTGGTCATGTAATTCATTTCATTTTTCCTCATCAAGTTGTAGCAGCATCCCGAATGGGTCATTTCTACCTCTGCTTTGAAGCAGACCTGAAGCAGGGCCTTGAGAAGTTGAGGTGACCAGGCATACACGGGCTAGAATGCGACCTCTTGAGTACTGACCATATGAGGACGTTTATGTAAAGCTTCTGGAAGAGGAAATGGAAACCCACTCCAGTATTCTTGCCTAAAGAATCCCATGGACAGTGGAGCCTGGCAGGCTGCAGTCTATGGGGTCACAAAAAAGTCGGACATAAGTGAGCACCCAGGCATTGAAAGCTTACTGTAGGTCAGGTACTGCTAAGCTTTACATGCTCTGCCTCATTCAATCACGACAATATTCCTATGGGAAACCCACTATCTCCCATTTCTTGCGGTTGGGAACCCCAAGTACATAGATTTGGAGCAAATAGTTAGTCCCATTCTGTCCCTCCTTCACAAACATAATGCCTTCAACATCATTCAAACATGAATGAGTATGGCGCGATGTGCGTGGTTGGACACTTGGAAAATAAGGTATTTTGAAGTTAATTGGCCCTTGTTTAAATCTTGATTCTAATACTTCCCAGCTTCCTCACTTATAAAACGGGACCATCTAGGGACTCAGGGTCTCTGCACTGGACAGTACAAAGCAATAGAATACAGTTAAAACAGGGCCACCTAGAACTGTATAATTTGAAGTTCCTGTCAAGACTTCAGCAATTCCAAATTATTTATAAATTTTTCTTGCCTTTCTGTCCTCCAGAGAGAGTGTGGTATTGTGTGTGCGGGGTGAGGAAGGGTGATACACTTTGATTATTCTTAAATTTGAGTCATAATTCATCCACATACTGGCTGTGTGACCTTGAGCTAGTCATAACTATGAGTTTTCATATCCCAATCTGGAATTAGGAGTAATCTGTTCATCTGGAATAATTCTTGTAAAGATTTTGTTACCTAGAAGTAGAGTATTTGTAGCAAAAACCCAAAATGTAAGAACAGCTTTGGAACCAAGCAGTGAATAGAAAGTGTAAAAGCTGTAAAGATTTTGAGGAGAGTATTAGTGAAATTTTAAAGTGCTTTGAATACCTTATTTATATAATTTTGGACTTTGAGGAAACTGATAGTGAGGATTTAAAGGAAATTGATTAAAAATCACATTGGAAACTAGATGAAAGGATTTCCTTGTTATGAAGTGGCAGAGAGCTTAACAACGCCGTCACCTGGAGCTATAGGAGAAAATAGAAAATGCATCCGATGGACTTGGTCATCCAGCTGATGATATTACCACTTTAATAGCCAGACTATTAAAGTGGTACCTGGTTTCTTCTCGGCTTATAGAAAGTAAGACTGTCATATGAAAAACTGTTAAAATGAGCATGCTAGGAAACCATTAAAACCATGATAAACAGTGGTTTTGAACATTCTCAGCCCTTCCAGATGACAAACAATGATACATTTTTTTAATTTAAATTTATTTATTTTAATTGGAGGCTAATTACTTTACAATGTTGTATTGGTTTTGCTATGATAAATTTTAAAAAGGGCTTTCAAGCAAAGATCAAATAGAGGCTGCTTCCAGGAAAACAGTGTCCCTCAGAGTACTATTCATTCAGATTAAGGCCCTATAAAGATTTTAAGAGTTTGATTTACATCTAAACAACAGGACTTTAAAGATGATTAAGGATACTGTTCCTCAGTAGAATCTTAGGCCTTTAGGAAGGCCTTTCTCAAAGAGATTTATGGGGCTTTACCTAATGGAGTAAAACCCAAGAGGATTCACAGAAAGCCCATAAAATTTTTAAAGAATTATTTCAGTTTTGATTGAAAGTTACAGAGAAAAGGATAAAATGAAAATACACCGTAGAGTTTTGGGGCCCCCAAACTCTACTGACAAGAAGCAGATCAAGACAGATACTCAGCTGTGAACACATGCTGTGCTCATTGTGTCCGACTCTTTGCGACCCTATGGAGTAAAGCCTGCCAGATTTCTTTGTTCATGGGAGTTCCCAGGCAAGAATACTGGAGTGGGTTGCCATTTCCTACTCCAGGGATCTTCCCAACCCAGGGACTGAACTCACATCTTTTGTGTCTCCTGCACGGCAGGCAGATTCTTTATCACTAGCATCACCTGGAAAGTCCATTAGCAAACATGCTAATCTTCATGAAAGAAGGAAGATGACTCAGAGCACAGAAGCAAGAGTCCACAGCCAAGAATGATGCAGGGTGACTCCTGGTCAGGAGTATGACTGAGTCCTAATCCAGGAACTTCTATGTTTGCCCAGTTGGAATTCCAAACATCTAACGATTCCTGTGCGCCTCTCACTTTCCCCATTTTTGAGCAGAAGTCTCTATGATGATTATCTCATGCCTGTCTAAACATTGCCTGTTGAGTGTCAGTGTTTTTGTATTTTATTTTATTTTTTGTCAACAGGTCTACACACAGAGAGGAGCCATACTCTAGGAAACTACACCTGGCAAGTGTCATCTGCACCTAGACCTGACTTAGAGGACAGTATTCTGCCTTTGAGATGATGGTCTCAGGGGTGAGATTTGGGGTCCCTTGAGCAAGGGATGACTGTATTTTGCAGGTGGAAGGGAGATGAATCATTAGGACCCAGAGCATGAACTGCAGTAGTCAGCTTCCAAGATGGCACCCTATCTTTCACACTCCCATGTATAGTCCCCTTCTACATTGCACCAAAATTGGTCTGTGTAATAGATTGTGTTGGCTCAGATGGTAAAGAATCTGCCTGCAATGTGGGAGACCTGGGTTGGGAAGATCCCCTGGAAGAGGGCAAGGCAACCCACTGCAGTGTGCTTGCCTGGAGAATCCCCATGGACAGAGGAGCCTGGCGGGCTACAGTCCACAGGGTCACAGAGTCAGACACGACTGAGCAACTAAGCACAGCACAGCACAAAAATGGTGTTAGATTGCTTCTGAAATCAGGTTATAAAGGACACTGTGGCCTCTGTCTTGTTCTCTCTCTCTCTTGGATACCTCACTCTGGGGAAAGCCAACTACCCTGTTGTGAGCAGTTCTGTGGAGATGCCCATATGGTAAAAAACTGAAGCCTCCAGGCAACAGCCATGTGAATGAGCTTGGGAGTCCCAGTCAAGTTCTCAAAGACAGCTGCAGCCCCAGACAACATCATGATGGAAACCATGTGAGAAATGCTGAGTTAAAATTACTCAGCTGAGTTGCTCCTGGATTCCTGAACCTCAGAAGGTATGTGAATAATAAACATCTAAACCATTTTGGAGTAATTATTACCCAGCAATAGATAACGAATCACGTTTGCGTTCATAGAAAGTGAATACAGAAAAATTTCTGTATTAAATGTGATTAAAGCCAACAAAGGTGGAAACCTAAAATATCCATCAACAAATAAGTAGATAAAGATGTGGTGCATATGTACAGTGGAATACTACTCAGTCATAAACAAAGAAGGAAAAATGCCATTCGCAGCAACGTGGATGGACCTAGAGATTCTCATACTAAGTGAAGTCATAGACACATATTATATGCTATTGCTTATATGTGGTGGCTCAGAGGTTAAAGAGCCTGCCTTCGATGCAGGAGACCCGGGTTCGATCCCTGGGTTGGGAAGATCCCCTGGAGAAGGAAATGGCAATCCACTCCAGTATTCTTGCTTGGAGAATCCCATGGACAGAGAAGCCTAGTAGGTTACAGTCCGCGGGGTCGCAAAGAGTCGGACACGACTGAGCAACTTCACCTTCACCTTCACCTTCATCTACAAAATAGAAACAGACTCCTAGACATAGAGGACAGACATGCGGTTGTGCAGGGAGAGGACAAGTGGAGGAGGGATGGATTGGGAGCTTGGGATTAGCAGATGGAAACTATTATATATAGAATGTGCATAGAAATAACACTGTATAACACAGGGAACTATAGTCAATACTGTGTGATAAACCATAATGGAAAAGACTACAAAAAAGGATTATGTGTGTGTGTGTGAGAGAGAGAGGCTTCCCTTGTAGCTCAGTTGGCAAAGAATCTGCCTGCAATGTGGGAATTGAACCTGGGTCAGGAAGATCTCCTGGAGAAGGAAATGGCAACCCACTCCAGAATTCTTGCCTGGAGAACCCCGTGGATAGAGGAGCCTGGCGGGCTATAAGAGTCGGACACGACTTAGCAACTAACCCACCATACGTACGGGTGTGCTCAGTCTCTCTGTCGTGTCCTACTCTTTGCAGCCCCATGGACTGCGGCCCACCATGGGATTTTTCAGGCAGGAAGACTAGAGTGGGGTGCCGTTTCCCTCCTCCAAGGAATCTTCCCAACCCAGGGATTGAACTGGCATCTCTTGCATCTCCTGCATTGGCAGGTGGATTCTTTACCACTAACGCCACCTGGAAAGCCCCCCAAAAGAAACAATATGTTCTGTTACCCTGCATGTGTGTGTGCATGCTAAATCGTGTCCCGACTCTTTGCAACCCTATGGACTGCAGCCTGCCAGGCTTCTCTGGCCATGGGATTCTCCAGGCAAGAATTCTGCAGTGGGTTTCCATGCCCACTTCCAAGGTATTTTCCCAACCCAGGGATCAAATCCTCATTTCTTAGGTCTCCTGCATCGGCAGGCAGGTTCTTTACCAGTAGCACCACCTGGGAAGCCATATATATATATGCTGCTAAGTCACTTCAGTCGTGTCCGACTCTGTGCGACCCCAGAGATGGCAGCCCACCAGACTCTGCCATCCCTGGGATTCTCCAGGCAAGAACACAGGAGTGGGTTGCCATTTCCTTCTCCAATCCATGAAAGTGAAAAGTGAAAGTGAAGTCGCTCAGTCGTGTCCTACTCTTAGCGACCCCATGGACTGCAGCCCACCAGGCTCCTCCGTCCATGGGATTTTCCAGGCAAGAGTACTGGAGTGGGGTGCCATTGCCTTCTCCTATATATATATATATATAAAATCATATCACCTTGTTATACAGCAGAAATTAGGACAATATTGTACATCAACTATACTTCCATAAAATAATTTTTTAATTATTGCATTAAGTACAATGTCTGTGTGGTTAAAAAGTCTAATGACTTAAAGAAGCATGTTGCTAAAAGACATGGAATGCAATAAGATGCACTTGCTATATATATATGTCACTACATATGGAAAGAACATGAACATACCGAAATGCTTTCTAGAGTCAAGGTGTCATCTCTGGAGATAGGAGCACAGACCTGTAACCCGTGAGTCTTCAGGTCGGTAAAAATCCTTTGCTCTTACCAATGTGTTAAGAATGTCTTCTGAATAAACTCCTATTGATAGATATTTGGTGTCAGAACAGCTCGATTATTGGGAAACAAGCTAGTGTTTATCATTCTGTATGCCCTCAACATGGGGGATGAAAGGGGCTGGATTTTAATCCATAAAAGGGCTCCAGAAGACATAGGCATGGGTGAAAGCGAGGGCTGGGCATTCTAATTCCCACAGCAAAAAAACTCTGGATCCCCACCCACCCTCGGGAAAGGGTTTTCAAAGCCAGTGTGACAGACAGTCCGGGTGGAGCCTGGGAGAGGAGAGACAGGGGGCTGGAAGAGTCTAAAAAGATTCAGCCCCAGTAACCAAAGTTTCCATCCTATTGAGGATAACTGAGGCATCTCCCTAGCGCCTGACTGTGACAAAACAAGCTGGAACTGACTGTCACTAAATAAAGCAACAGGAAAGGGAGGACATTCTTGACAGCCGTCCCCAGTTTCAGCGGCATGTTTTGACTAGAGTAGCACTCGTCACCAAGAACTGGCAGCAGCAAATCGTCTACATGTCAAAACACACCTCCTCGGGCTCTCTTCTTTCAGAAACCTCCATCTCTGCCTCCTTCTGACCACATGAGGCCCTGGGATCGTCAGACCCAATTTGTGTTTGATCGTCTCCGTGGAGCCGTTCAGATGTCTTTCTCTTTCATTGCCCTCTCTCTCTCTTTCTTTTTCATGTGAGTTGAGTGCCAGTGAGAAGAGCCAGATGGAAACTGAAGCTCTCTGTTTATGACTGAACAGGTACACCACAAACAGCAGTGTGAATGTTCCAGCCCGCTGCCTCCCACACACCCAGACTGCCCCAGGCCCCACCTGGAAGGACCAGCTTCAAGCAGAGAGATGATGGTTCCATTTCTATGCTTACTGAGCCTGGTAATATTTGCTTAAGAACAACATTTGAATAGAGACTCCTCAGAAAACTCACATTTCCATATTTACTGGGGGATTTTTGTTTATTACCAATGAGGTTCAGAAACCATATTCTGTATACTTGCTAAGTGAAAATGAGTAGCTTACAAAAAGCAGGCCAGGAAACACAATATTAGTAATCATTTGTGAGCATCTATTATACATCCGGACCTGTGCCGGGCACATCAGGTCCATAAAGGTTAATGGACATGAGATGAATTCATCACGCCCATTTCACAGATGAGAGACTGAGGTGTAAAAACGTGGAGGAACCGATCCCACTGAAGGATCCCACTGCCTCTGGGGAGGAAGGGAGAGGTGAGGTGGAAGGAATCTTGTACTCTTTTCTACTCTTAGAAATTATCTACCGCTTTTATTATTTGATGCATTTTAAGTGACAATACTTGGGTTGGGAAGATCCCCTGGAGGAGGAAGTGATAACCCAACTCCAGTATTCTTGCCTGGGAAATCCCATGGAAAGTGGAGCCTGGTAGGATAGTCGATGGGGTCGCAAAGAGTCAGAGACGACTGAGTATGCCAGGTGTTGGGGGAGATTAAAAAAAACAAAAAACATTTGCTTACAGTCACAAAGCTGGTAGGCTACTCAGGAAAGCCAGAGCCAGTTTATCAGGCCCCCCCGGCACACAGGCTCTTCGTCACTCTGCTGTGATCCTGCTGTTGGACAAAAGGTTCTAAAGACACCAACTAGGGACTTCCCCAGTGGTACAGTGGTTAGTAATCTGCCTTATAATGCAGGGACACAGGTTTGATCCCTGGTTGGAGAATTAATGCTGTGAGGCAACTACAGGAGACCACACATCGCTTCAAAGACCCAGCAGAGCCAAAAATAAAAAAATAAAGACACGAACCAATGTGGCATTGGAATTTGGTTTCTGGGAGAGGGCAGTAGAATAGAGTGACTACTTCAGCTATTGTCCCAGTGGAACATTTTTGAGAGTGAAGGGAGGCACTAGTTGGACTGGGTCTGTCCTGGGTGCACTCATACTCATGGGGGCATATGCCCTAATTGGGGTGACAGCGTTCATTGAGCTCTACACATACAAATGTTCTATCCTGAGCCAGGAGTGTGTTTATAAGTAGATGCCTCTGTTGTGCATCATTTTTTTAAACAAAGACACTCCTAGTTCTGACTCTTGTGGATATACATTTTTTTCCTTGGACTCACAAGTCAAAGCTTGCATAATTCAAATTATTCACCACCGCAGTCCCAGAGTGCTGACAGCCATCGGTGTGACAATCATTACGACTGCAGTGCTAATATTTAATCAAAGGGCTTGGAACCATCTCTGAAAGAGAGCCGTTCCCAGCAACAGGGCAGCAACCCCATGATCATGGCTTTCACGTACAGGTGGCCAACCCAGAGGTTCTGGAAAGCCTCCCCAGAGGTCACCCGGCAAGTTAGTCAGCCCCTGCTCCACCTCAGGCCAACTTCCGCCGCGCCTCTGAGCTGGAAGACAGTTTCCAGTTCTCTGCGGCTATTCATAACTTTCTCCAAAAAATAAAAGCCAACTTTGGAAGAACATATGTGTTACCTTGGCCACATCATGCTCCAATACACAAACACCCTACCCATCTAGCCAAGACTATCAGTAAATAATGTCGTTTGACTCAAAACATGGCATGAACATTTCTCAGTAGGGGCAGCCTCGTCTGGACCAGTTCAGATGACTAAGGAACCTCAGGAAGTGGGACCATGAATCAGAAAGCTACCTCCTTTTCTCTGACTCAATGCTGAGCTCATGAGCCCAGGTGGTGATGGGGATTCTGTGTTCCTGGAGGTGCTGAATTCCTCGGAAACATCTGAAAACCAAGGAAAAACATAACGACCTCTCAAGTACTCTCTAAACTAGGCTCTGAGATCACATTGTACATGAGTTATTTAATATCATAACAGTGTATGGTCCAAAGTACATCCCATTTTAAAGATGGAGAAGCTGAGGCTCCAAGAGCTTGCCAATGCCCCCCAACCAAGTCTGTGCCTTATCAGTGCACTTTCTGTTATTTTACACTGCCTCACAATAATAAGCAATAAGCAAGAATTTAAATGGTATAAAACATTCTGTGAGCCTCTTACTAATAATTTTGACCGTGATCTTTGTTACTTCCAATTCAATAAGCTCTATGAGTAGTAACATAGCTTTTATATACTTATTTCATTTCTTTAATTCTATTAACCAACTTGGAAAAGTACTACTCAACCTTGCTTAAAATCATGATAATTAGAGTATTACCTATTTTTCTCTTGTATACCAAGGGGTCTAACATGTATTAGCAAATTCTTAAGAAGGAAATAAGCAGTGAAATTTTTCAGGAGGTATTAGCTCCAGCCTCAAAGGCAGTGCATAAGTCTCCCACACTTTTGAGGGTCCACTGAACCCCCAGGAATGACAGAGTCACAGCTGACCACACAAGGCCCTGTGGTTACAGAGGTTGGGGTTTGTGTGGTTAGCCCCTCAAAGGCAGTTTGAAGCCACTCAACGTAAGCACGATGCTTGCAATTCAGACTTTTACCACTAGGTGGACGGGAATGCTTTGTGTATTAATGCCTTTGCTGAATAACTGGTAAGCTTTCCCTGGAACCTGGTAAACATTTAACTTTATAAAGTTAGTTATACCAGCTTTAATTAAATACAATGAGCCACAATGAAAAACAATATTTTTAAGTGGTGAGAAAACAATAAAACCACGTGATTAAAATAAATCTCATTTATAATACCAAATCCCACTTAATTATGTCATTTTATAAAAATAACCTCTCTCTTAAATAAGCCTGAGAATCTAATTAACCTGATTTGGAGGAAAAATAAGTCTTCTTCAAATTGCTATAATTTGATGCTTTTCTCACTAAAATTCAATTACTGTTGATTATTGCTGAATCTAATTTCAGCTTTGCTTTTCTGTTTTTAAGAAGACAGCTTTAACTTTTTTTTTTTCATATGTGGAGCCTCAGTTGTCAGGAGACTGTGTGCAAATACAACTTAAGTTAGAAGTTAATATAACTTCTCATGTTGCAGCTAATCCATATTGTAAAAACTCCTCAGAAGATGTTACTTCCCAGACCCTCCTCAGTCTTACAGTTTTCACACAAGACTTAAGGAAAATGTAGGTGATTTGTTCCATTTCCTGGTGACCACCGCCATCACTGTTCTTTATAGGAATTGTTTATTTCTCCAAGCAAATCATTTCTATTCTAATTCCCAGAACTTTGAATCCTAAAATCAGCATAAACTATAATAATGATACTAATATTAAATATCATAGTTAATGCTTACATTGTTCTTAAAATATACCACTGTATAAGTATTTTATACATTTTAACTCATTGTAAGCTGACACGTTAAATATTAAAGATTATCTATAAAACTCTTCTAAATAGCTCCATACCTCCTTTTGAAAAGTTTTTGACAAATGTCTATTTTTAAAATTTTTATTAGAGTAAATAACATGAATTTATTTTATAGCAAAATGAATCACCTGTATGTGTGTGTGTGTGTACATCACCTGTATGCATGTGTATATATCTATATCTATATATATGTTTCCCCTCTTTTGGGATTTTCTTCCCATTTAGGTTACCAGAGAACACTGAATAAAGTTCCCTGTGTTATACAGTAGATGCTCATTAGTGATCTGTTTTATGCATAGTAGTATATATATGCCAATCCCAATCTCCCAATTCATCCCACCTCTCCTTTCCCACTTGGTGTTTGAATGATGCCATTTTTAAACAGAGTTTATATGTTTGTACAAATCATATCTTCATATACATAAATATGTAATTACATACACACATCTCTTCTCACCACTTCCTGTAGCTTACTTTCCCAGGTCGTTTGTGGGTCTCTGAAAGGTAATGTTCCCTTTCGGCCTCACCTGTCCTTCCTTCATTCTGTCTTTCTACTCAAGAGCATGGTTCTCTGATCAGCAACATCTGCATTTACTAGGAACTTGTGAGAAAAGCAGAACCTTGGACTCAATCTCAACTTATTGGAGGATCAGTATCTGCATTTTTAAAGCTGCCTGGGTGGACTGTAAAGCAAATCTGCATTTTACTTAAAAAATGTTTTATTTCATACTAGAGTATAGTTGACTTCCCTGGAAGAGGGCATGACAACCCACTCCAGTATTCTTCCCTGGAGAATCCCATGGACAGAGGAGCCTGGCAAGCTATGGTCCACGACATCAGTCAGACATAACTGAAGCAACTTAGCAGGCATGCAAAGTTGGCTTACAATGCTGTGTCAGTTTCAGGCGTACGGCAAAGTGATTCAACTAAACATATATATTCTCTTTTTCAGATTCTTTTCCACGTAGGCAATTACAGAATATTGAGCAGAGTTCCCTGTGCTATACAGTAGGTCCTTGTTAAGAGTCTGCATTTTTGTAAGATGCCCAGGTGAACTGTACACACATCACTTTTTAGAAGTACCGCCCTTCACAACACATCTGAATAGGAAGATGATCACATGATGAAGGAGTTAGACATCAGAAGTGACTGTGTGGGGACAAGGCCAAAAGTTAATAAAGGACACAGGAGTGCCAATTTAAGAATCTAAAAGGTGTCACTAATGAAACGTTCCTAGTGCACTAAAAAGGAATCACCTTTCTCCACAGAGAGTAGTAAGTAATGAAGGTAAGGCTGTTTTCTCCCCTCCAGGTCTTAGGGATAAGGCAAATCTCCTTGTTGTTTATTGTTTTCAGTAGCTTTTGCAACCCTATGGACTGTAGCCCACCAGGCTCCTCTCTCCATGGGATTTCCTGGGCAAGGGTACTGGAGTGGGTTGCCCTTTTCTTCTCCAGGGCATCTTTCTGACCCAGGGATCAAATCTGCGTCCTTGCCCCAATGCAAATAAAAGCATAAGGCTGTGCCATGCAGTTTGTGACATCTTAGTCCCCTTACCAGGGACTGAACCCACGCCCTCAGCAGTGGAAGTGTGGAGTCCTAACCACTGGATCACTAGGGAATTCCTGAAGGCATAATATTTATAGCAGTAAGCAAAAAGTGTTGAACTTCCACGTGGTCCAGAGGCTAAGACTCCACTCTTCCAATGCAAGGGACCAAGTTCGATCTCTCATCAGGAAACTAGATCCTGCATGCAGCTACTGAGATTTGGTGCAGTCAAATAAAGAGTAAATATTTAAAAAGAAGAGGAAGAAGACAAGAAGTATTTCCTCAAATAGCTGATCTTATGGACAGAATACTACATGTTAGCAGTTTACCTCTCTATAAAGACTTCCAGTCAGAGTTATGCAACTGTCTCCCCTCTTTAGATCCATTACATGAAGCAGGAGCCATCTATAACTAATCATGTACCATGAGTAGCATTTGTTTCTATGAAGGTCTCTCATAGGCACGTCATGCATAAATCTGAAAATGTGACATGTGAGGATGGGCATTGGAGAAAGTCACCTAGGCTCCAGGTTCTTTCTCCTCAGTATCTTCTGCAAACTGCTTTCATATTTGAGAGTTAATTGAAACTGAGGAGCACACAAATGCATTCTTTAGACGCCAAGAAGCAATGAGCGTTTTTAGCCGCTGTGGAATGATGTGTTTGTGAAAAGGGGGTGATTCGCAAGAAGTTACAGCTGCTGCCGTGCCAGCTCCTGCTGCCCTCTCTCCAAAGCTGCTGCCAAGTTGGGACTGACATTTTTTGTTTTTAATGTTTATGTATTTATTTATGTGGTTATGCCAGATCTTCGTTGTGACATACATGTGAACAATGACAACATGTGAACTCTTAGTCACGGCATGTGGAATCTAGTAACCTGGGGCCTCTGCATTGGGAGCGGAAGTCTTCCTCACTGGATGACCAGGGAAGTTCTGGGGCTGACAGTTTTAAACTTCAGGAGATAGGAAGGAATCACAGGGAATTAAATGGTGAGAAAGAAGGGCCGGGTTTCCCAGGTGGTGCTAGGGGTAAAGAATCTGCCTGCCAATGCAGGAGACACGGGTTCAGCCTCTGGGTTGGGAAGATCCTCTGGAGGAGGACATGGCAACCCACTCCAGTATTCTTGCCTGGAGAATCCCCTGGACGGAGGAGCCTGGTGGGCTACAGTCCATGGGGCCAGGGAGCTGGACATGACTGAAAAGGGTTGAAGTGAAAGGGCATCTGAAGCTAATTCCAGCCCCTCCTTAGGTTAAGAATAAGCAGCCTGGGGGTCTTGAATACCTTGTTGAGGGAGCATCTCTCTGGAATTCCTATCTGATGCTCTGTCTTGAAATTGTTTAAATATACATAGGAAAGTTAATGACAGGAATGAGATATATGTTTTTGATATTCTCAATTCTTGTTCAAGGAAGGAAAAAAAAATTAAGTGGATTAGAGACATCTTGATTGTGTGTGTGTGGTTGGATTTTAAACAAAAGCTTGCATTGTTATTATCTTCAGTTCAGTTCAGGTCAGTTTCTCACTCGTGTCCAATTCTTTGTGACCCCATGGACTACAGCACAGCAGGCCTCCCTGTCCATCACCAATTCCTGGAGCTTACTGAAACTCATGTCCATTGAATCGGTGATGCCATCCAACCATCTCATCCTCTATTGTCTCCTTCTCCTCCCGCCTTCAATCTTTCCTGACATCAGGGTCTTTTCAAATGAGTCAGTTCTTCGCATCAGGTGCCCAAAGTATTGGAGTTTCAGCTTCAGCATCAGTCCTTCCAAAGAATATTCAGGGCTGATTTAGGATGGATTAGTTGGATCTCCTTGCTGTCCAGGGGACTCTCAAGAGTCTTCTCCAACACCACAGTTCAAAAGCATCAATTCTTTGGCTTTCAGCTTTCTTTATAGTCCAACTCTCACATCCATACATGACTACTGGAAAAATCATAGCTTTGACTAGATGGACCTTTGTTGGCAAAGTAATGACTCTTCTTTTTAATAATCTTATTATCTTAAATGTTTTAAAGAATGTTTTTTAAATCAAGTCCTCAAGGTTGCCACCAAGGGCTCAGCTTTTGAAGGAGCAAACCACCTTCCAAGCTACAGTCTTTTGCCCATTCTTCTCATCCAGCTGACCTGAAGATCCATGTGCCCCAAGTTCCCTAGAAATTGGGAGGTGTCTAAACACCATGGCTAATGCCATCCAATCCTAGTTCCACTGCCTTTTTACCACAAAACCACTGAGGACCAAGTAGAACTGAAGTTCCTCCTGGAGTTAGAGCTGCCCCCTGTGGGGCAATTTGGAAACTGACCTGGCATTTTGGTGGTGATATTTCATGCATTCAGTGAACAATATTTCTAATGGTATATAGTCTGCAACAAATGGAACAGTCCTATGCAATGAATTATCCAACATCCCATGCAACTTTCATGTGGCCCAAGGACATTCATAGGTAAAAATGTTTGCTTATAATTTTGTTACCTAGAACCACAGTCCATTTTATATATAACCATCAAATATTTTCTGCATAATATGACTATACACTGAATTTTCCAGAAATACAGCTACTATTTAAATCAAGAGACGCTTGTCTTCTTTTGCACTCCAAATTTTGCAAAGGGTTGCTTACTATTGTGGAAATCCACATCACCAGTGGCAAGGCCATGCCAGGTACTTGAATCCCTGGCAAAACATACCTTCATAAGTCTTCATCTATAGCTGTTAAATGCACAGTGATTCCGTGGAGATACAGGTGTCTGTCTTCTTCATTGTCTCTTTTAGTATAATTGTGGCCAAACATGTACATATTGATAAACATATTATTTATTTATAGATTGTTTTCCTTTTATTTCTCCATTCTCTCATCACCAGCACATCATATTGATTTGTAATGAAGGGTGTAGGGAGGTTACATTTATTTATAAACTATATATCAAAATAGAAGAAGGAATACTAAAAATACAATAAGGGACTTCCTTGGTGGTCCAGGGGTTAAAAGACTCCAATGTATGGGGCCTGGGTTCAATCCCTGGCCAGGAACTTGGTTCTACATGCTGCAACTAAAAGTTTGCATACCTCAAGTAAAGACCCCACGTGCCACAAGCAAAGATCCTGCATGCTGCAAATAAGACCCAGTGCAGCCAAATAAAAAAATAAAAATAGTTTTAAAAATAAAATACAATAAAAAAGAGTGTTGCGTGTAATAGGGTTGAGACATTGATAGAGCAAATTTTTTTGGAACCTCAGAGCCAAAAGGAGAGCAAAAGATCAAATAAATGTCCTGCAAAAATGCTAGACTGAGGATTTGAAAATTAGTAGATGTTTCTGTTCTAAGGACTGATGGCTCTTGACTGCTCAGATTTTCCATCAAGTGCCCTCTTCTCCTGTCTTATTCTTGAATCTAGATGTTCCAAATGTCCCCTCTGTGACCCTATTTTCTCACTCTGATCCTCATCCTTGGTAAATGTATCCACTGATAAAGCTTCAGTCAAAATCTCTATACAGCTGATTCTAAATCTACACACCAGGTCAGACAGATCTGAGCATCTAATACAGGCATCAATTTTACTTTAGGATGAGACACATCTATGTTGTGTTATACCCCAAATTCATGTGGCACATCACATTTATCATCTTTTTCCCTAAACTTTGTCTCCCGCTGATGTTTTCACTATTGGCTAACAACAAAGAAATATAATGTAATCGGAGTGAGGCGTGGTCAAACTAGCTTTGCTGATAGTTCTATGAGTCACTTGGTCTCCCCTTCAAAGCCCTGTGCTGCTATTGTTCCAGTTTTCATATACTCACCTGAGATATGGAAAAGGAAAAGTGTGGTGCCATCTATAATCATTCCCATTTATCAGGGGAGCCCAAAAGATTTCCCCAGAACCTCCCAAGAGACTTTTGCTTAGTTGCTACTGCCACACCTGATTCATGATCACTCTTAACAGGAAGGGAGATCATAAAAGGAGGAAGCAGAATCACAGTTAGCTTAGAACTGTGACCTAGAACTAACTACGTGGAGACTCCCAAACAAAATTGATGTCAAGCATGACAGACTCTAGGCTGACCCCACTTTCTGGGTTTCACACTCTTGTTTAATTCATTCTCCTGGGACTTCCCTGGTGGTCCCGTGGATAAGAATGCTCCCCATGCAGGGGACATGGGTTCAGTCCCTGGTCCAAGATCTCACATGCAGCAGAGAAAGTAAGCCTGTGCGCTGCAGCCTGAGCACTCAGAGCCCATGCTCTGCGACAAGAGAAGCCACCACAATGAGAAGCCCAAGCATCACAATGAACAGCACACACAACTAGAGAAAGCCTACATGCCTATGAAGACTCAAAAATAAATAAATGTGTTTTTAAAATTCATTTTCCTTCAGTGTGGGTGGGACCTGTGACTTACTTCTAGCCAACAGGATATGGCAAAAATGGAATGCCACTTCCATGCTTATGTTACAGTTCTTGCTTACTAAGACTCATTGTACAGACTTTAGTATCCCTAGCTGGCCTTGAAGAAACGTGGCCATGTTGTGAGGTCCACATGACAAGGAGCTGTGGATGGATGGCTTCTAAGAGCTGAGCTAGCAAGAAGCCAGGAGTCTCAGTCCTACAACCATAAGGAAATGAATTCTGTTAGCAACTTGAGTAACCACAGAAGCAAGTCCTTCCCCACTCAGGTCTCCAGATAAGAATGTAGCTCAGATAACCCCTTGACTGGAGCTTTGTGAGACCCTAAACAAAGATCCAGCTAAGTTATATCCAGACTCTTGATCTACAGTGGAATTTCCCAGGCAAGAATACTGGAGTGGGTTGCCATGTCTTCCTCCAGGGGATCTTCCTGACCCAGGGGTCAAACCTGGGTCTCGTGCATTGCAGGCAGATTCTTCACCATCCGAACCATCAGGAAACTCCATTATTTACTTATTAAAGCCACAATGTTTGTGGCAATTTGTTATACAGCAATAGATAACTAACATATCAATGGAGAACTAAGAATGGTGAGGTAACCAAGAGTTCATGCTATATCAATCAAGTTTCTTTTCTTATCAGTTTCATTTCTTTTGTGTAGAAACCACATTTTTGCCTTCTTCCATGTTTCATTATTTTTCTTATGCCTAATCTGTTGGCCTGCAATTTAAATTCACAGAGATCTTCTGTGAAGTTCCATCTTCTTCCATACCACTCCCCTCATAAATTCCTTTCTCAACTTTGTTAACCTTGCACTGTCCTTGTTTCTTTCAACTTCTCCTCTTCTCGACGTGTGCCTGAGGTTGACTCCTTGGCCTAGTGCTTTTTCTCTAGCTACATTTACCCGGAGAAGGCAATGGCACCCCCACTCCAGTACTCTTGCCTGGAAAATCCCACGGACGGAGGAGCCTGGTGGGCTGCAGTCCACGGGATCGCTAAGAGTCGGACACGGTTGAGCGACTTCACTTTCACTTTTCACTTTTATGCATTGGAGGAGGAAATGGCAGTCCACTCCAGTGTTCTTGCCTGGAGAATCCCAGGGACGGCAGAGCCTGGTGGGCTGCCGTCTATGGGGTCACACAGGGTCGGACACGACTGAAGCGACTTAGCTGCAGTAGCAGCACATTTACCGAGTTCTTTTTGATCTTCCATAGATATTCTACACTGGAAAGAAACCCACTATTCCTTTTCTCCCTGTCCCACAAAACAGTTTCCTCCCTCAGACCCTCCTTTTCTGTTAGTTACACTGTAGTACTTTCAATCTTTGAGAATCAAAATCATGAAATAATAATTGATTTTCCTAACTTTCATCCCACACCAAATCCTGGAAATCTCCCATAATGTCTCCAAGAATCTTCCATTTCCACTGTTAGCACCCTGTTTCAGGACTTCAGAACCTCCTGTGTATTTCACTTCAATTGCCTGCTAATTGATCTTCTGTCTCCACTTTGCTACACCTTAATCAATTACACATACTACTCTGCTGGGAAAATGAAAAAATAATTGTATCATCTTCAATAACACCTTTCCTTAATTATGTCAGACTTACAGCTGATGTAGTATAGAGGTCCTTTATCGTTATCACCCAGGTCTAGTTCCTTTCGTCTTCCCAACAAGTGCTCTTCCTGTCCCTGTCCCCCAGCTACACAGACACACACAGAGAGACACACACAAGCACACACACACTCATCTGTGTATTCTCTCTCTCATATGGGGATCCAGGGAAGCCGATGTCCACTCTAGCCTTCAGAGGGAGAGCAGTGACCTTTGCTACAGCAATTGTCTCATTCCATATTCAATTCCCCCAAACAGAGTGTCAGTTCAATATTACTTAAGCCAGTCCAAGAAGAGGGAATCTCAGAACTAATACAGGAAATGCTGTGACAAAGATGATCTTTTCCTCACTGGATGCTCCTGAAACCACAAGAGTGGTTCATTCGACCTCATGAGGACAGTGAGGAAACCTCATACTTGGAGATATAGTCAACCTGCTGGATAAAATCTTGACCAAAGTCTGTGCTATCCTTTAATTTCTCTTATATCTTCTATCTAATAATTCCCTTTATTTTTTAGGCCAGATCACTTGGAATTTTCTCTTATTCGGGGTCCAAACCATCCTGGTAAATTCAGCCAGCAACCCACAACTAACAGACTGTTCTAGGCTCTACTGCACTCACTTGTGGGTCAGTATATAATGTGACTGTATGAGTACTCGCTTTTCTCTAACTGAATTGATGTTCATGTCTATCCCCGAACTAGATAGACATCAACCTGTTGTTAGAACATAGTTTTTACTTATTTTGAATTCCAATGGTATCCATGCTTGTATCACTGCTTAATAAACATCTGTTAAGGGCTTCCCTGGTGGCTCAGAGGTTAAAGCATCTGCCTCCAATGCAGGAGACCCGAGTTCAATCCCTGGGTCAGGAAGATCCCTGGAGAAGGAAATGGCAATCCACTCTAGTATTCTTGCCAGGAGAATCTCAGGGACAGAGAAGCCTAGTAGGTTATAGTCCATGGGGTCACAAAGAGTCGGACACAACTGAGCGACTTCACCTCACCTCAAGGATTTACCAAGTTCAAGTTAGCACAAACTATGCTAAAATCTAGGACACTGACAGATTTAGAACACGTAAGTGAAAAAAGGCAAAAGAGCAAATTTCTTCACCATGTGTGTACGTTAAGTCGCTTCAGTCATGTCCGACTCTTTGCAACTTTATGGACTGTAGCTTTCAGGTTCCTCTGTCCATGGGATTCTCCAGGCAAGAATACCAGGTGGGTTGCCACGCCCAGATCCAGGGAGATCTTCCTGGCCCAGGGATCAATCCCGTGTCTCCTATGTCCTGTATTGGCAGGCAGATTCTTTACCGTTTGTGCCATGTGGGAAGCCCCATTTCTTCACCACATTGACAGAATTCAGTTTCCTTGAGGCTGTAGGACTGAGATCCTCTTATTCTTGCTGAGTGTCAGCAGGGGCTCACTTTCAGCTCCTGGAGGTTTCCTGCATTCCTGCCACAGGGCCTCCTTCATCTTCAGGCCAGCAATGGTACACTGAATCTTTCTCATGCTTCTATTTTCTACCTTTCTCTATCTCTGACCTTTAGACTTGGATTTAAAGCACTTTGTGATTAGGTCAGGCATACACAGAAAACTTTTTTTGCTATTTCATACTGATCATGGGGTTCTCAAGGCAAGAATGCTGAAGTGGTTTCCCATTCCTTTCTCCAGTGGACCACATTTTGTCCGAACTCTCCACTATGACCTGTCCATCTTGGGTGGTCCTACATGGCATGGCTTATAGTTTCATTGTTAGACAAGGCTGTGATCCATGTGATCAGTTTTGTTAGAAAGCAAAGAGGAATTAAAGAGCCTCTTGATGAAGGTGAAAGCAGAGAGTGAAAAAGCTGGCTTAAAACTCAGCATTCAAAAAAAGGCAAGATTATGGCATCTGGTCCCATCACTTCATGGCAAACATATGGGGAAACAATGGAAACAGTGACAGACTTTATTTTCTTGGCCTCCAAAATCACTGCAGATGGTGACTGCAGCCATGAAAGTAAAGACACTTGCTCCTTGGAAAAAAGCTATAGCCATACTAGACAGCATATTAAAAAGCAGAGACATTACTTTGCCAACAGAAGTCCATATAGTCAAAGCTATGGTTTTTCCAGTAGTCATGTATTGATGTGAGAGTTGGACCATAAAGAAGGCTGAGTGCTGAAGAATTGATGCTTTTGAAGTGTGGTGTTGGAGAAGACTCTTGAGAGTCCCTTGGACTGCAAAGAGATCAAATCAGTCAACCCTAAAGGAAATCAGTCCTGAAAATTCACTGGAAGGACTGATGCTGAAGCTGAAGCTCTACTACTTTGGCCATCTGATGCAAAGAACTGACTCACTGAAAAAGACCTTGATGCTGGGAAAGACTGAAGGCAGGAGGAGAAGGGGACAACAGAGGATGAGATGGTTAGATAGTATCACCAACTCGATGGACATGAGTTTGAGCAAGTTCCAGAACTGGTGATGGACATGGAAGCGTGGTGTGCAGCAGTTCATGGGGTCGCAAAGAGTTGGACACCTGAGCAATTGAACTGAACTGATGGAACAATAGACTGATTCAAGATTAGGAAAAGAGTATGACAATGTTGTATATTGTTACTCTGCTTATTTAACTTCTATGCAGAGTACATATGCAAAATGCCAGGATGGATGAATCACAGACTGGAATCAAGATTGCTGGAAGAAATATCAACAACCTCAGATATGCATATGATACCAGTCTAATGGCAGAAAGTGAAGAGGAACTAAGAGCCTCTTGATGATGGTGAGAGATGAGAGTTGAAAAGCTGGCTTGAAATTCAACATTCAAAAACTGAAGATCATGGCATCCAGTCCCATCACTTCATGGCAAATAGATGGGGAAAAAGTGGAAACAGTGATGGATTTTACTTTCTTGGGCTCCAAAATCACTGTGGATGGTGACTGCAGGCTTGAAATTCAAAGACACTTGCTCCTTGGAAAAGAAGATGACAAACCTAGACAATGTTTTCAAAAGCAGAGACATCACTTTGCTGACAAAGGTCCATATAGTCAAAGCTATGGTTTTTCCAACAGTCATGTACAGATGTGAGAGTTTGTCCATAAAGAAGGCTGAACACCAAAGAAATGATGCTTTCAAATTGTGATGCTGAGGAACACTCTTGAGAGTCCTTTGGACTGCAAGGAGAGCAAACCAGTCCATCCTAAAGGAAATCAACCCTGAATATTCATTGAAAGGACTGATGCTGAACCTGAAGCTCCAACACTTTGGCCATCTGATGGGAAATGCCAGCTCACTGGAAAAGATCCTGATGCTGGGAAAGATCGAAGGCAAAGGCAGAAGTGGGTGGCAAAGGATGTGACAGATAGCATTACTGACACAAGGGACAGGAATCTGAACACACTTTGGGAGATGTTGAAGGACAGGGCGGACTGGCATGCTGCACTCCATGAAGTCACAAAAGATTCAGACATGATATAGAGACTGAACAACAACAAATAATCACAGGAGTGAGATCTCATCATATTTGCAAGTTAATATTCATGGGGAGGTGATTCTACAAGGGTAAGAGTCAGACATGACTTAGTGACTGAACAACGAAGAGCAGAGGAACATCTTAGAGCTCTGTCTACAACAGCCCCCTAGCTTTTAACTTGACAAATGTATCCCCAAATATAGACTACATCTCCCAGGCTCCCTTACAGCTATGTACAGCCATGTCTCCATGCTGGCCAGAGGCATGTAGAGCAGCATCCCAGAAACCTCTGTAAGATACCACTGGTGCCCTATATTTGTCTCCTTCTTTTGGATTTTTTTCTTGCCACCTGGAAAGTATAATTCAATGTCTGGAACTTTTGCAGAAATTTTGGACATGAATGAACATAGGAATGGAAGCCACATACAAGAATGATAGAGCAGGATGATAGAAAAAGCCTAGGTCTCTAATTCTATAGAAACCTACACCCAGAAGTGTGCTGCTAAGTGTTAAAAAATAGGCTCTATGGGGAGCAAAACCCTGACTTGTAGCATTTGCCAATTTCTGTGATGTAAATACTCCACCATGGCCAGTTTTGAGTTATCAGTGTGACATTACTGAACATAAGAGTTGGGAAGAGATGCTTATAGCTGGTTCTCAGGAGGTAGAACAAGCCAGCTCAGCACGCTGCCAGCTGTACCAGCTCCATGCTGCCTGCCACCAGGCTTCTGTTTCATCAGAGAAAATTAACTTCTATTGTATAAAAGGTACTGTAACATTAGGGTTCTCTATCCCATGTAGATATACCTAATCCCATGGTAATTTTCCCCAGCTTTCTTTCAACTTTGAAATGTTTTTCACTTGGAATTTTCTCTATATTGACGTTGCCATCTCTAAGCAGGACAGAGGGTGTATGGGCCCAGGATCTACTTCATGCAGTATTCACAGCAGCTGCTGTTTCATTCCAGCCTCCTCTTAGTAACATTGACCCCACTCCTTATACAGTAGAGCTTGAATAACTTCAAAGCTCAGAAGGAAACAGGAGGGTAATTGTATCAAAGAAACAATCACGATGCTTGACACAGACCCCTGGGCAGGCACCGTGATGGGAAATATTTTGAAGCCATGCAACAAATCCACGAGTATGTGACACTGAAACCCCACTTGACAAAGCTGTCTTTGAAGACTGGTGACTTTCAAGACCCACAACACAGCAGAAAAGACTTCAGAACAAATAAACATCAGCACTACTAGAAAACACCTATTCACCTCTCAGAAAACAGAGCTGGGAAAAGACACAGACATGCCTTTTCTTTTGGGTTTCAGTGGCACAGAATCACTCTGCATGAATCACCCCCAGTGCAGAGGCCGGTCAGTGACCACCAGCCAAGAGGTGGTAGCTAGCATCTCCTGTCCACAACTGGAATTTGTACCAGGGGCATGGCAACTCCATTACAGGACAGCTTGGTGTCCGTATCTGAAACTTCTCTCAACAATGGCACAGACCGACAATCCCAGGAATCACAGGACAGTCTCATTTACTCTGGTTCCCTCCATTCTAGCATGTCTTCCAAATATATGTAGATGTGGATATTCCACCCCACCCCCAGTTCTTTGGTATGAGCTGTTTTGAGTGATGGATTTCCTTATTCAGTTCCCACAATAATCCCATAGAGTGGATACCACTTTCTTTCCTTTACTTCACAGACAGACACTGAGCAAGGCACGGTAATCTTACAAAGGCTATACAGCTAGAAAGTGGCAGGACTGGGAAGCAGACTCCATCAGTCTTGGTCTGCAGCCCACACTTTCAACCCTTCTGCCTGCAACCCGAGCCAGAGTCTGTTTCAACCAAAGGTGCATGACTAGGTTCTTGAAGGAAGCAAAGAAATCAGGTGGGAATTCCATCCCCAAACCCCTCCCCAAAACATAGAGGCAATCATGCCTATTAAAGCAGCCTTCCCTGGGAGGTAGTCTGGCAAGGGCAGAACCCTACTGTTTCAGGTTGTCTCAAAGCTGATGAAGAGATTGGAGCCATCACGCTGAGGATGAAGGGTGAAGGCAGGAACTCTGAAGCCAAGAGACAGACGTCACAAAGATGGGTTCCAAGTTCAAGGAACTGATCCACAGAGTTACCATAGATCAGATCTACCAGCATCTAACTGAGGTTTCTTAAGGGTTTTGTTGCCAAGCAAATGTTTATGATCCCCACACAGGGGCCTGGGATTCCATGATGTCTATAGAATCTCAGGCTTTCCTCCCCACCACTCCCCTAACCCAGTCAACAGGAAGACAGCCGCCACCTGGCACACACAGCCAGGAATGGCCATAGAACACCTGCTGCAGAGCAGAACCAAGGGCTCTCAGACTGACTAGCTAGAACCCACTCTACCATCAGGGTGGGAAGCCAGTGGCTACCAGCAGGAAAATGTACACCATTTGACTTCTGACTTCTACATACGATTTCCCCCTTCTCTCTTTTCCCAAATGGCAGTTTGTGACCAGTATTGCCTCAGTTTCTTCAGCTAAAGGGGGATTCATATTTATCACCTTGGACTTCTGTGAGGCCTTTTGTTTTGTTCAGTCCCTAAGTTATGTCCACTTCTCTGCAACCCCATGGACTGCATCATGCCAGGCTTCCCTGTCCTCCATTATCTCCTGGAGTTTGCTCAAACTCGTGTCCATTGAGTCAGTGATACCATCCAACCATCTCATCTTCTGTCGTCCCCTTCTCCTCCTGCTTTCAATCTTTCCCAGCATCAGGGTCCTTTCCAATGAGTCAGCTCTTTGCATCAGGTGATTGAAATATTGGAGCTTCAGCTTTAGTCCTTCCAATGAATATTCAGGGTTGATTTCCTTTAAGATTGACTGGTTTGATCTCCTTGCTGTCCAAGAGTCTCTCAATTCTTCTCCAGCACCAAAATCCAAAAGCATCAGTTCTCTGGTGCTCAGTCTTCTTTATGGTCCATCTCTCACATCCAAATATTACTACCAGAAAAGACATAGTTTTGACTATATGGACTTTTGTCAGCTGTGAGGCCTAAATAAGTTAAATTTTTAATGCCTAGAGTTCCTAGAGTAAGTGCTCTATAGTGTTGGGTATGTATGAAATAAGTTCATCAGCTGATAGGCTTTCAGAGCTGAGTGGTCACCCATGGGCTTTGGAGAGATGGATAACCCCTGACGACCCTGGACTTGGGGCTCCGTGAACTGGGATGTCACCTTGGATGCAGTAGCTAGATCTGATCTTTGTTTCTGTTAGGAAAAAGATGGGTGTGGTGTGTCTTTGGTTTTTAATGGGGGTAGTAGTATATTTCAAGTTGGATCACTCTTAAAACTTTATGAGAAGACCTGTTCTCACAGGTCAAGCAACCAAAGAATAGATGAAGATGGACACAGGGGACATCCCTGGTGGTCTAGTGGTTAGGACTCCATGATTCCACTGCAGGCCTCCCATAGTTCAATCCCTTGTCAGAGAACTGACATCTCACCTGCCTTGCAGTGCAGTGAAAAGAACAAAAGAGGAAGATGGACATCCTTGGATGGATATCTTCTAGTAATGGAGCTCTATTTTTGGACACTTGCCCCGAGTGTCATAGCTAACACAATAGAAACGGAACTATGTGTTTGCTTTAGTTTTCCTAGAGCAAGAGGTGTTTAAAACAGTGGGAAATGGTAGAAAACACAGGGAGAAACAGACCATGAGGAACCATAACTGGTAAGCTATGGGATTTTGACTTCATTCTTTATTCAGAATTGTAAGGATTCAGAGCTCCTCCTCCCAGATCCATCTTCTTCAAACATTAACAGTTTTCATAAGACACGCCACCTGGTTCTTCCTCCATTAACTGGCTCACAGGTTAATCTGGCCTTCAGAAGCTCCCTCTGACAGACACCTGTCTCCCCCACCCACAGCCCCGATCAGCCCTGAGTACAAAGCTGGTACTTAACGGACAACAAACTCCAATTTAGAACTATTTTATTTGAAGAGATTTTCTTCTGTAGTTCTAAACACGAAAGGAATGCTGTTTGAGTGAGTGCTTCATAGGAATCATTGTATTTAAATGAGTCATGTGAATGTTTACATTTTAAGCCACACTGGAAATTGAAGACACAATACAACCATTTTAACCAAGAAAGTATCAGTCATAACAGAACATAACTATTCATTCTATAGATTATCATTTTTTCTAAAATGACCACTAGATATGAAAACATTGTAGAGACATCTAAAGAGTCTCTATTAAGTTTTTTTAGAAAAATGGCATAATAATGCAAATTACATTTTCCTTTTCTTTACTAGTAATAAACTCTGACATCCACTTGACAAAGCACCAGCCAACCCCATCAAAGTCATTTCAGCACCCTTTTGCAACTCAAAATTGACTATCTTTTACATTTATCTGTCTCCTACAGGAATGGATAGGTAAAACTGGTTATGTTAAGTGCTAAACTCAGTCTGTGTCAACTGGTGTGTATTTTATATTGTATTCCTAAGTTAACACCAGAAAATGGAAAAAAAAAAATGCTTATGTGAATGAAATATACCCTTTAATAGTTATCACAAAGGCAGAAATCAACTGACTCTCAGTATCTAGTATCTAGACATCCATTTCTTTATCAATATTTTTTATCGAAGTGTGTTAAAGGCATAGGTATAAATACACATGTGAACAGCTGGCTTCTCTCAATACCTGCCTCCTTGGCTTTGCTCATCATTCTCATGGGATCAAGCTGCTGAGCTCTCAGCTCCATAAGACATGGTGCCTAATAAATATTTTTAAATAAGGCCAATCTCATACTATCCTTCTCAGGAAAATGAAGTACAGAGAAGACTATGGAAAGTAGTGAGAAAAGAGCATATGGTGAAAAAGAAAAAGAAAAACCACAGCATGTGATGTTTAAATTGAGTGCATAGCCGGTATGAATCAGCTAGTATGATGATTGTTAGTCAACCGTAAGGTAGGGGCCAGACTGGGGCCAGGGCTGAAGACACAGGAATGCAACACGCCCGGTGCACCTGAGGAAAGCGGGCATCTTCCAGACAGTCTAAGACGGTCACAGCAAACATTTTCACAAGGCTGCAAGGTCTTCAAGGCTAGGGATGGAGGCTTACTTATGTCTGTCTCCCCACTTCTTAGCACTTTCTTGCACATGATAGAGATTTAATATGTATTTTGGGAAATCAGAAAACAGCTGAATCAGTTCACTGCTTTCACAGCCATTCTGGGTGGCATCTACTTATGTAATTCATTCACTCCTCTGCCTAAGGCAAGGATGACAAAGAGACCTCAGCTCACTCTGATGGGCTGGTAATAGATGCCTGGAAGCATTAATGACATGGATTGTTAAGACCAATTTCTGCCAGAGGCAAAAGTGCTGCTCACTCGTCACGCCACCTTGAAAGAATGGTGGCATAGTGTTTCATCTTCCCCAGCCCTCGTCTAGGAGAAAGGCATCCAATGAAGGACTCATCCGTATTCCCTTTCTGTTGCTGTTGTCTCTCAAGTGCTCTGTATTAAGCCACTGCTTATAAGTGCGAGTCGACCAGGACAGCAAAGCCTTCACACTCGATTTACCTGTGCAGCCAAACACATAGGGTCATGACCTTACCTAGAAATCTGAAAGCGCGGCATTCACAACGCTCAGAGAGTAATGGTTTATCGAAAGAGAACAGGCATTTACTTGATTACTCTCCGGGTAGAGAGTTTTGTCCATCTCAGAACAATTTTAATTGATATCTAAGGCATTTGGAATTACTTAGGATTTTGGTTTTTTAAAAAAATGGCAGAGTTAAATTCTCTTTGGTATTCATGCTTAATCCTAATCTACTTGTTTCTTACTAGTATCCATAACCTTCTCAGTACTTCACTGTTAAGATTTAACAAATATAGTTGAAATAATCAACTCCTATACATTCATCAGACAAATGTTTAAAGGGAGGGGCCTCAGAAACTAAGGAGGCAGAAAAGAAAGCCAGAAGGAAAGACGGAGAACCAATAACCTCCCTCTAACAATTCACACTCAGACCATGCTCAGTGAAATAGAGTGCTTCTGGCAAGGTGGCCGGCACTCAGGTCTTCCCAGTAAATCCCCTCTCCACAGTGGGAGGGCAGCACCCCCTCAGAAGCATCTCTGAAAATGAGAAAGCAGTTGGAGAAAGAGAGGAAATAAAGGGAGACTTTCAAGCAACATTGCCTTCATCATAGGTAGAGTCTTCAGTACAACATTGGCACTGGTGAGAGCATGAGGCTAAACTAAAATTACTCTCGAAACATCAACACAGCTAATGTGTACAGCAGGAAGGAAGTCCCAAACCCACAGATCTCTCCTGCTGCACTTTCTGTTTTGCCTAAGTACTGCTGGCAGCCCCCGAGGAAGTCTTGTTAGAGTCTGCGTATCTTAGAGCCTAATATGCCAGATGCCTGTGTGTGTGCATGCACACTTGTTACATGCACACACAGATGCACATACACACACATTAAACTTGGTTTATAAAAAGAGCTTTGTGGATGAGAGTGCGCCTTCACTTGGTCAAAGAATCTAACTGTTGGCAGGAGGAAAATAGATCCAAAGACTGTAATCAAGAAGAGAACTGGCTGGCAGGAAATTTTGCATTTCTTATAATGGGGGTATTCTACGAGCTAATCTCCAACTGTTTGCCCAGAATTAATTCAACTGGCTATAATCTTAGGAATATATAAGGTTAAGCCTTAAAGACGCTAAGATCTATAGTAACACAAGTTAACATTATCTAAAATAAATTAGATTTTTAAATATATGTAATGAAATTACTGGTCACTGGAAATTCAATTCTATAATGAATATAAATTAATATAAATCTATTATTAAAGTACTATTCCCAATAAAAATTCAGTTCAGAGTTTGTTCTTTTTAAAAAAGAAAAAGAAGGCTAAGTATTTGAGAATAAATGGATATGGCTTAGAAACCCTTCAATATTGTTGTTGATAAGATTATTTGGTAACAAGACACAAAGATCTATCTCCATGTCCACAATAAAGACTTACCTCATTTTACCTAATAGAAGTATTCCTGAAAAGCTGTACAACTAGAATTTTTTACAGCCAGACCCTTATTTTAAATATACTAGGAGGTCACAGTTGTGAAGAAACCCTGTAGCGACTCCTTGCATAAACTGAAGCCTGTTAAGGTCATCGACTCCTCTGTGTCCTGCCCAGTGAATGATACTGGAGGCATCAGGAAGCGTGCTGAATGCATGAATTTGACCCTAACAGTTTTTGTTTTTCTACAGGACCTTCTTAAAGTGAGGCACGCCGAAACTGGAATGTCAGGACAGAACGACAGGATCCAGCTCACAGTTTAAAGTTATTTCACTGCAAAAACCAGAGGACTTCAGAAAATGTTTTTCAATGGAAATAAAATTGCTTTACATGTGTATATACAGGCATAACTCATTTCATGGTGCTTCACTTTACTATGCTTTGCAGATAAATATACTGTTTGCAAACTGAAGATTTGTGGCAACCCCACTTTGTCAGGTATAATGGTTAACAGTATTTAATAATAATAGTATTTTTTAAATTAAGGTATGGACTCTTTTTAAGACATAATACGACTGCACACTTAATGGACTATATAGTGTAGTGTAAACATAACCATTACATGCACTGGGAAACTCGAAAATCCTTTCAATTTGCTTTATTGCAGTGGTCTGGCACTGAACTGCAGTATATCCAAGAGATGCCTGTATATTTTTAAAGAATGCTGACCTATGACTGGGAGATTTTATTCATTGTTAACTACTTACTGTAAACAAACAACAGCTCGAGCGAGGTTCCACTTGATTTACCCCTCAAGGCAAACAGAGCACCTACCAAATTTCCGAAGTCCCAGCAGATGCTGCTCTGCCTCTAGGGGCTTCTTACCCTCTCTCTAGGGCAAATGTTTCAAAGCTGTCCTCACCTTACCCCACAAAAGCAAAGCATGAGTTAAAAAGCCAAGATGAAATCTGAAAGGTGTCTGACCTAAGTATAAAGTTACACTTTCAAACTTAAAGAACTAGGTCAAATACATTCCATAAAAGTAACTTTCAAAGGCATTTTTTTCTTCTTATTTGGTGCTTCTTTCCCTTCCCATTTAAGACTCAATTTAAAAATATAAAGATCCATTCTTTTAAACAATATATCCTCTTTTTAAGAAATACAGAATGCCTAGCAATATAACCTATCTGACCACACAAATCTGCAATCTGCTACATAAATGAAGTAAGAAGTTATACCCGGCCTATTTACTCAGCATTTATAACTGTTTAAAAAAAAAAAAAAGACTTGAAAATAGCTGAGAACATTGTTACAGGTTTTGGGGAGGACTGGGTGTTGGTTCCACTGGTGTAAGTTTCCTGGAAAGTCATGTGCAAATAAAATAAATGAACACAGAACCCTAGTTTAAACATACTGCAACATATGTGGGTGTGACCAGGGAGAAAGACAGCGTTAATATTCATGTTTGTCAAGTAAATTAATAACAAAAAAAAAAACCCTCTCACTTAAGGTATCAATGATATTTCAAGTGACCTAAGTAAAACAGATTTAAAAATCATCTTTAGCATTCTTACCAATTTTGACTTTGGCCCTTTACTAAACAGGCACAATGAATCTTCTTTGTGAAGATCAGTTTCAGACATTGGCCCAAGGGTATCACATTTGTACAAAAGCATTATCACGGATTTGCTCCCATAATTTAAAAATCAATAATTAAAAAATAATAAAGTTGGTCTCTCTTTTTTCTCACAAGTTTTCAAGTAATTAGTTCAAGTAAGCTTATTTACAGCCTCTGTATAAATGACCTAAAACTCACATTTTCCCTTTGGAAATCAGTCTCTCTGGAAATTGGACAGTTGTGTTTTCTGGTCTTGCACCGGGTTTCTGTCTCAATTCTAGGTCAGTTCAGTCAGGTTTCTGTTTTATTGGGCAGATAAAGAGAAGAGACCAGCAAATTGTGTCCAAAAGCTGGGAAACGCCTAAAGGCTTCCCAGCTATCTGAAAAGATATTGTACTTGAGGAAACTTCGGTGCTCCAGGCTGGTGGACAGGGTCACGTCTCTGCTCATGATGTAGATGCCGTCGTTGTGCAGCGCGCACGTCAGGTTAAGGCCCGACTTGGACGTGTTCTCCCTTGAGGTAGAGCCACTGGCGGGTGGCGGTGTTGTAGGACTGCACGGTGAGCATGTCCTCGCTCTGGCTGCCCCTCCGCGTGGGCCCCAGCTCGTGCAGACAGCCCCCCACGATGTAGATGGTCTCCTCCACCGACACCATCTGCTGCTTGCGGATGTGGACGTCGCACGTTTCGAAAAGAGTCCAGAGGTCGGCGGAGGGGCAGTACTGCAGGATGTTCAGGTTCCGGTCTGAAAGGCAGAGAGGAGCCGCGTGAGGACACCGCCAGGGCGAGCGCCCGCCGCCGCCGGCTGGACGTGCACGCCTGCCTCCGCCTGGACCACTGCCTCGCACAGAGCCCAAGATGGGGAAAGGGTTTGGGAAGTGGCTGGGAGGAGATCCGTGTAGAATCCTCCCCACTGGGCTGGCATTCAGGCACGTCCCTCCCGGGCTGGCTCGCAGGGAGAGGAGCCGCTGTGGCAGAGCACCTGCCCCTCCCTGGGACCCCTGCACCTTGCAGAACCACCAGGCCAGGGCAGGAAGAATCCGAGCCTCAGAGAGCCCCCATCAGCACCCAGCAGAACGGGTGGCTGCCTAAGCAGGCGACAGGCTGAGCCCCAGAGGATCTATTCTTGACAACAGAGTCTATGAAACAAGCCAAGTGAGCTGAGCGGGATCTCTGGAGCCGTCTAACGGAAAGGAGGCAGAGCTGCAACTCAGAGATGCAAAAAAAAAATCTGACCTCTGGCCTTTAAGCCAGAATCGCGTGGCAATTCTGTTTCCCAACTGTTAACCAGAGATGCACTGACAACGGCCCTTTCCCCTTGCCCATTTCACGAGATGGTTACATACACATATATGTTTGTTTGTTTTTAACATGGACCATTTTTAAAGTCTTTATTGAACTCATTACAATATTATTTCTATTTTCTGTTTTGTGATTTTTTCGCCTTGAGGCATATGGGATTGCACTCACACACCCCCATGCTGGAATGAGAAGTCTTAATCACTGGACCACCAGGAAGTCCTGAGACGGTTAATTATTGTGTGGATATAATTGGATGGTAGACAAAAGACCACCCTAACCTCATTTTCAATTACTACCTGTTTCAAGGAAAAATGTTGCCTAGTCTCTTTGAAAATGCTTGTGAAACTGAAAATATCTAGTTTCCTTTTTCTTTTTTTAAAAAATTGTTCTTTTATTCTTTCTTTCCTCAAGGGAAGAATAAATGGAATATTTTCGCCTCAGAGGAAAAAAAAAAAAAAATTAAAAAATTCTCTGAATTATCCGAAAGAATGAACTTTCTGTTTGTTGTTTTTTAAACAACAACATCAGTGTAAAGAGACAGGTCAGCTTGGGAACTGACGTTCAACGAAAGCCGCAGCCTTTTGATCGCTGCAGAGACTGGGAGCAGTACTTCCTCCTGAGAGAAGGACCCACCCACAGAGGGCTGTAATTAAAGCTCCACCGTGCTCTCTGCTACAAGTCAAGTGCCTTGACCGAAGGCACAGGGGATAAGGGGACATTCTAGGAGACAGCATTAGAGAGTCTGGTTACTAATCTACCAACAAGTACTCCTGAGTAGCCTGGTTCCCCATCCTATGAATAAAGGACTTATTCTGGCCAAGCGTCAGTGTATTTATTTCTCAGGTCCAGGTTTGAAGGTCCTTCCAGGTCTTCTGTAAATGTTTTCTCTCCTCACCCAACAAGGGCTCAGACCATGATGAGGTTTGGGTTGGTGGAATGATCTTTCTGCATTTACATTGAGAGCTGACTCTGACATTTAACAAATCACCCCTCTTCCCTTTAGTGGTTACTGCTAAGTCGCTTCACTCGTGTCCGACTCTGTGCAACCCCCGAGACAGCAGCCCATCAGGTTTCTACTACTTTCTATTGAATTTCATTTCTTCAGTGCTGGCCAAAGAATTAAAATAATTAAAGTTATCATAAATATGATGAATTATCCCTTACTAAATTTTAAAAGTATCACCTGACTTAAGCGAGTAGGTTAAAAACCCAACTTCAATTCCTGATTTTTTTGTTCATGCCAACTCTGATGTCTTATTTTAAAGACAAGGAACTATTAGGAAGTGCCGGGATGAGCCCAAGCAGAGGAAGAGGGGGCTTCAGAAGACAAGGAGCTGCCTGCCCTCTCATTGTAGAAAACTCATTTTCAGCCCTTGCACAAACAGCCATCCATCCACGTCACCTAACCATCCTGTCATGGGGATTTGGCTCAGGAAGCTGGGTCAGGGATCACAGTGGGTGGCCCAAGTGAAGAAGGCACATTAGTAGTGGCCTGTGAAACTAGAAAACACACAAGCAAGGGTTTTCCAGGTCAAATCTAAAGAACATTTGCTCAGCCAGGGTCATGGAAAAACTAGGAAATCTACCAGTAGAGTCGTCTTTGGGTTACAGTGCTGCCTGTCAGGGCTTCCCGACTCTGGGGCAGAAGAGAAACCAAGGGCTGTGTGTGCATTGGGTCAGCCCACAGGGCACATTCTGTGTCACAAAATCTAGGGAGGAATCAGAATTCTTAGAAATGTGTAAAAGTAAATAACTGTATTTACCTTCCTAGGAGAGAAGACACACAGATACACACAGAGGTACATATGCACACACAGGAATTCTCTGGGGTCTATGGTTTAAAGCCTATAAAGCTGACCACTGTAACCTGAACACCAATGCTGAAGTGAACGAAGTGACTGCTAGGTATCATTTTGTTTCAATTATTTGTAAAGGAAAAGTGGATGGATATCTTATCATTGGTGGAAAGTCACAAGGGACAAGTGATGAAAACTTGGTGTGAAAAAGAAAAACCTCACTGCTCCCTATGTACTTCTCTTCCCATGTCACCATCCTTAAGCGTATAAATAAAACCACCACCTACAGAAGGTTGAATGGTGGCCCCTGGATAGATTTGTTCATCTTCTAACCCCCAGAACCTTTGAATGTCATTTTCTTGGGGAAAAGGATCTCTGCAGATGTAATTTTAGTTAAGGATCTAAAGAAGAGACCATCCTCTGGATAACCTAGGTGGCTCTAAATCCAAGGAGACATGTGTCCTTGTAAGAGACAGAAGAGGATCCAAAGAAGGCAAACAGTTGGCCAAGAGGCACATGAAAAGACACTCAACTTCTCTGCTAGAGAAATGCCATCAAAACTACAGTATAATATCACCTCATATGAAGTCAGAATGACCATCATCAAAAAAATTTATGAAAAATAAATGCTGGTCATATATTTTTTGTGGAGAAAAGGAAACCCTCTTATACTGTTAGTGGGAATGTAAACTGATATAGCCACTATGGAGAACATGATGGAGCTTTCTTAAAAAACTAAAAATAGAACTACCATATGACCGAGTAATCCTACTTCTAGGTATATACCCAGAGAAAACCATAAGACACATTGTTTTCAAATTCCAGAAGACAAATCCCAAAAAGACACATATACCCCAGTGTTTATTGCAGCAGTGTTTACAATAGCCAAGACATGGGTGCAACCTAAATAGCCATAAGTAGATGAATGGATAAAGAAGGTGTGGTGCATATATACAATGGAATATGACTCAGTCATAAAAAGCAATGAAATCATGCCATTTGCAGAGATGAGGATGGACCTAGAGACTGTCATACAGAGTGAAGTAAGTCAGAAAGAGGAAAATATCATATACTAACATATAGGGGATCTAAAAAACAAATGGTACAGATGAACCTCTCTGCAAAACAGAAATACAAAACCCTCTCTGCAAAACAGATATAGACATAAAAAAGGAACATGTGGACACTAAGTGGGGAAGAAGGGGTGAGATGAATTGGGAAATTAAGATTGATGTATATACACTATTGATACTATGTATAAAATAGTTAACTAATGAGCACACACTGTATAGCACAGGGAACTTTACTCTGTGCTCTGTGGTGACCTAAATGGGAAGGAAATCTGAAAAAGAGGGAATATTTGTGAACATACAGCTGATTCACTTTGCTATACAGGAGAAACTAACACAACATTGTAAGGCAACTAATGAAAGTGAAAGTCACCCAGTCCTGTCTGACTCAATGGACTATACAGTCCATGCAGTTCTCCAGGCCAGAATACTACAGTGAGTAGCCTTTCCCTTCTCCAGGGGATCTTCCCAACCCAGGGATCGAACCCAGGTCGCCCGCATTGCAGGCTGATTCTTTACCAGCTGAGCCACCAGGGAAGCCCGAGAATACTGAAGTGGGTAGCCTATCCCTTCTCCAACAGTTTTTCCAACCCAGGAAATTGAACCTGCATTGTAGGCGGATTCTTTACCAACTGAGCTTTCAGGCAATTATACTCCAATAAAAAAAAATTTTTTACAAGCTGTGAGATGCTCCCTACCAAGACCAGGAGTATAAAACCTGCTGAGAAGCTTGTTATTTTCAAATCATTAACTATAAAATGTCCACCAAACAAAGTAGAAAATACATGTGCGTACTGAATGCTAAGTCACTTCAGTTGTGTCTAACTCTTTACAATCATATGGACTGTAGCCCGCCAGGTTCTCTGTCCATGGGATTTTCCAGGTGAGGAGAATACTGGAGTGGATTGCCATGCCCTCCTTCAGGGATCTTCCTGGTCCAGGGATCAAACCTATGTCTCTTAAGTCTCTTGTATTTGCAGGTGGGTTCTTTACTACTAGAACCATCTGGGAAGCCCATTAGTCACTCAGTCGTGTCCAACTCTTTACAGCCCCATGGACAGGCTCCTCTGTCCGTGGAATTCCCAGGCAAGAATACTGGAGTGTCTTGCCATTCCCTTCTCCAGGGTATCTTCCCAAGCCAGGGATCGAACCCACGTCTCCCCCATTGCAGGCAGATTCTTTACTATCTGAGCCACCAGGAAAGCCCAGAAAACAGATATGTATGGTTTAATAAGCAGCACAACTACCTCCCACTGCTGGTCAAGAAAGAACACTCTTCAAGCTCTTGTTCCTCTTATGATATATGAACAGCCTGAAGCTGAATTTCTGGATTCTGTATCCCATATGTTTGTGCCCAAACACAAGGGGAGAAAGTGAAAAGAAAGACCTGCAAGGATGCATTGGTGCTAAATTCCAGTGTTAGACAAAGCAGGTTCAGTGTACGTTTAAGAGAAAGGTAGGAGTTATCCAGCCAAGTCACAGGATGGCTGACTACAGGGTGGAATTTCCAGAGCAGGAAGAAAATACATGTTTTCTTCACAGCCCCCCCACACACACACCATGCAATTTTTGTGCTCATACAAGGGCATCAAAGACCCCTCCTGTCCCACAGGATGCTCTTTTTCCAGATATGTAAATATACAGTAAGCAATACATAACATCAGGCTGGTGTGCACTAGAGGGCTTCCTCTGGCCCCTCCTGTCTTCCCCCAGGCTGCCAAAGCTCACAAGGAGGAGGACCACTTTCCAGGTCTTCACTTACCTCTGGTAGTGTATCCTCCAATGACATAAATTTTCCCTTTACACTCACACGCAGAGAACTCAGCCAGAGGGTTTGGTAAGGGTGCCACGAAATTCCAGGCATCCTGCTCAGGGTTGTAACACTCAACATTAGAAACGGCCTGCCCACCAATGGCATAGAGTTTGAAATTAACAGCCACGAGCTTGAAGTTAGACCTGCAAGAGAGAAACACAGGCCCACAAAGTCAGTTCTGATCACGCAAAGACCATGGCACAATCTGCTGAAGCTGTGTGTGGAATCTGCTGGGTATTTGAAGGAAATGAGCTCTCCAAGCAGGGTGCTGTTATGCCTGGGGACAGAGGAATGATGGAATAGCATCCAAGATTTCACCCATCCCCAAGAAGCCACAAGAATGCTGCATTCTCCAAACTTTAGCTGTTGAAGGTAAGCAATTCAGTGTAACAAGGACTAATCTTGCTTAGTTTAAACCAAGAATCAAAGATACTTTGTATATGCTAAACTCAAGACCTCTGTATCCAATCAAAAAATAAGTTATAAAAAATGTCACTCAGAAAGTAAAAACTCACAACACTGTAAATCAACTATACTTCTATAATAAGTAGATTGATTAAAAAATAAACTCAGTACTCTCTCAAGAGTGGGAGCAAGTACCCACTCCACTCCCAGGGGGTAGGCTCCATCCTAGGTATACATCAGCACTACCTACACAGACAAGCACATGCAATATGTTTTCTACAGGGTGGTCCAAACACCCATTTACCATGA
The DNA here is from genome assembly GCA_917880005.1 of Nanger dama. Classification (NCBI taxonomy): domain Eukaryota; kingdom Metazoa; phylum Chordata; class Mammalia; order Artiodactyla; family Bovidae; genus Nanger; species Nanger dama. Next base: position 82,182,095 of record CAKJTW010000002.1, read on the forward strand.
GTTCACTCAAGCAGATGGCTCACTCATCCTCCTCATATGAGGACATCTTCTACATTGCTTTGCAACATACAAAGTAGAGGGAGGTAAGCACTGAACTAAATAGAAATATTTTGATCTGGCATTGTAAGAGCATTCATACACATTAACTCAACAACTAACAGATATCAACAAATGCTCACCTATCACAAGAGTAAACAATTTTAAAAAGAAAAATGTATTGCTTTTAAGATTCATATTAATACAATTACATTGCTTATTGGCTTCAGATACTAAATAAAAGTCTCATGACTTTTGGATAGAAAAGAAAAATTAATTTCTTTCAATATAGTACAAGGATTAATGGACTCCTTGAAGGCCAGGAAGGATAAGCATTTGGAGGTGCCAGGTCAATTGACTGTGATACATGCAACGGTCTCAACTTTGCACTCACACGAGCAGCAGCACAGAGCTGCAGACCTGGTTCTGGACCTGCTCTGGCGATAACCAGCTATCTGCCCTTCGTCTCAAGTGTGTCGACCACATCCATCCCAGGGCGGTGGAGACAACCACAGCACACAGCGTATCAGAAAGTACCAACACGATGCTTTTGTCGAAAGTAACAATGTCCTACTAAAGAATGGGGGTGCAGAGGCTCTAAATGTTCAAATGGAAAAAGCATGCAAGAGGGTGGATTAAAAAGTGGTAATGAACAAGTAGCCAGGCTGGACAGATGTTTAATAAACAATGATACATTATGATGTAGAATGTATGTTCGTAATAGCCACCTACTAAAAAACTAGGATTTTTTTCAATGGTTCCTGTAATGTTTACATTTAAATGAGTTTTAGGTTAGTTGTGTTTTTCAAATCAGAGAGTGAACAGAGTACTCTTCATCAAGAACCTCACCCTGTTCATTAAACCCAATCAGCCATTCAGTTTTTCCTGCCAACAGACTTCACCGGGTGGCAGTTACTGGGGGTCCCTGGTTCACGGTGCTTACCTTTCCTGCTGCCAGTGGTCCTTAAAATCTGACCGTGATGCCCTCTCTGTGTGTGCAAATTTGGGGAACCAAAGGAAATAAAGCTTGTAAATAAGCACTAAATTTTACCAGCCCACAATTTGTTTTTGTTCCCCAAAGGTACACAGATAGTAAATTTTGTAAGATCAAAACAGTGTTTGATATTCCTCCAGCATAATCATTTCTCCTGTGCAATATGTAAGGGACTTCTTTCTGAGGCTGAACGAACAGGCAGTAAAAAGTAAACAGCTCCATCTCTCCAGACCCCAATATGCTCAAATTCACTTGAAAAGAGAAACAATTTTCAATACTGAATTTATGATGAAATTGCCACCCAAACACAGGCCACTTGATGAAGAGGCAGACGGCCAAGGATTATGAACCCAGGCTTGTATGGGGAAGCCTCAGCTCCCCTGCTAAACAGCTCTGTGACCTTGAACAAGGCATTGAATCTCAGCTGATCTGAGTCTCAGTTTCCCCACTTGTGAAGGGGGAAAGAACAGCACATTGTTAAAGAGTTAAGAAGGGTAATCTACAGAAAGAGATCACTGCCTGCATGTCTCTGCGCATTTCTTAACCTCAGGAGGATTAGTTTCTCGTCAGGCGATTGCAGCCGTCACTGGCTACACAGTACAAAGTGCTGGATTTCTGTACAAAGCACCCTCATGTCCATAAATTCTTGGCTTTTCCCATTTTCTGAAAGTAAGTCTTCCATTCTTCACATCCTGCAGGGTAAATGTGTGAATCCAAGATAGCAATTATTTTAATTATCACTTTTATAGGGTTTTCTAATATTGATCCCTGACATCCTCCATTCAGAAAGCAAAAAGGATTTTTAAATCAAATAATTATTTGCTGTAGCTACATACTTGACTTAAACAGTGGATGGAAATGAAAGTGAGAAAAATTAGATGATGATCTAGTTTCTACTTCACTTAGAAGAAATTAAAAGCTCTTGAAATCCTTCAAAGTTAAGTAACATGAGCCATGATAACCACCAGCACACGGGTATCAAAGACGAACAAGAGCTCCTACAAGCGCTGTAGCTGTACTAGCTACACGGGATGATTGGGGTCTGAGAGGCTGGGAGTGCCACTCAATGAAACCCACTGAGCCTCAGTTTCCTTTTGGGGAAAATGGAGCCAACAGTAAGGCCCACCTTACAGAGGCCCTGGAGGACTTCTGAAGCAGTGACCACAGCATGCAGCCCTGAGCAAGAGCTCAGGGACTGTAAACCATCAGCAGGTCTTGCTGCTTAGAAAAGTTGTTACCATTAGGGTAAAATTTGGAGCAAAACTGGAGCGAAAAGCTTGCTCCTTTCTCCCATCCTTTCCCAATCTCTCTGAGAAAGATGGTGCAGTCTATGGACCACTAGGGCCTTCTGTCTCCTCCTTCCCCTATGCTACTTCCCCACATAGTAGGGTGCCCTGGGGACCAGTAAGGGGAGAAGGAAAGGCTCGGAGACTGAAGTAGTCATGCCTGCTCCCTACTACCAACCGTCTCTGAGAAAACCTAAAACACAGAGCAATTTAAACTGTTGGTCAAAATTATATTGGGTGCGGGGAGGAAGTGAATAGACATATGGTTTTCTTTACTTCATGGGACTTTCCTGGTGACTCAGACAGTGAAGAATCTGCCTGCAATGCGGGAGACCTGGCTTCAATCCATGGGTCAGGATGATCCTCTGGAGAAGGGAATGGCAACCCACTCCAGTATTCTTGCCTGGAGAATTCCATGGGGTCTCAGAGTTGGACAAGACTGAGTGACTAACACACTTTACTTCACGCTATCCTGAGGCTCCACTGCAATTCACCAGAGAGGACAAAATTTCTCAAAGGTTCCGTTACTCTAGAAAAGTTCTAAAATAAACTTTGGCTCAGAGGAAAGAGGAGAGCCAAAGCTGACAAGTGTAATTCCTTCCAGGCCAAGGACTTGTTTGGTGGGTTTCTCTCCCAGCCTTGCTGTACTCACATGCGGAACAACCCTACTCTGATTTCAGAGCCAGGGCACAGGGCAACAGGAGAGACTAGAGACAACTCTAGGAATGGAGGAGTTAACCCGCTGATGGCTGCAACAGGGCCAGTTCCCCGCAAGGCATCACGAATCCAAGCGAGGGAGGGGAAGCAAGCAACTCTGTGGGCACACATGCAGAGCTGCATCCTCACAACTCCAGAGATCAAATCCACGTTCAGACCCCTGGGCAGAATCGTGTGCTTGGACTTCAGAGCAGCCCCTCCAGCAGTGCTGTGTACTCACTGCCATTTTCAAGTAGAAGGCACAATCCTAAACGTTTCTTTTTTCTTTTCTTTTTGGTTCACCACTAGTCATTTAGCATCATTTTCTCCAGGGTGCAAAGGGCTTTATAAATCTCCCAGGCCCAGGGGAGCCTAAGTTCCCACCTGTCCCTTGTTATTTAAGATTATGGGATCATTTTACTGTTCAGTCCCCCGTGGAAAGTAGGCAGCTCTGTCTTTGATCCCTTTGTCAATGGTCCAGTTACCTTGGCAAAGGCAAGTGAACGGGGTAGATGTGAAACGCTGTGCAACCAGGGGTCAGAATCTGCCCTTTCTACTCAAGGTTTCTTCCAGTGTTTCTTCCAGTCTCCTAAATTCCAGTGTTTCCCGGAGCCTGTGTGGGACACATTATCCAGCAATAATTCCATTCCAGGTTTCACTTTTATTTGTCTCATCATCTAAATTCAACTATAAGCTCCTTCAGGGCAGAGCCATATCATCGTGTGGTTATTCAACAGTGACCAGAACAAGGCTGGCACAGAGGCTGTGGTGAGGGCTAAGACACACGTGAGGAAATTCTGAGAAGCAACCCAGGATCATGAAATATCTGAGCTCGACTTCTTGGAAGAAAATAATTTTTAAAAAGGAAAAGTTAAAGGTTTTCACGAAGACAGTCACCATCAGTCATTAAGCCAACACTTGTAAATGCTCCAAATGGTTATATTGAGTCAATGAATATTTAAATTTTGGTTACTCTACTTTTTACACACCTTGACCAATTTTTTAAAAAGTAGAGTAACCACGCTCCAAGTAGGGCTTCCTGGTGGATCAGATAGTAAAGAAGCTGCCTGCAAAGTAGGAGACCCAGGTTCAATCCCTGGATTGGGAAGATCCCATGAAGAAGGAAATGGCGACCCACTCCAGTATTCTTTCCTGGAAAATCCCATGCTCAGAGAAGCCTGGGGGCTACAGTCCATGGGGGTCACAAGGGTCAGGCATGACTGAGCGCTAACACTTTCACTACTCCACTTTTTACACACCTTGAGCAATTTACTTCCTGTGCCTCAGTCTCTGCCTTTGTAAGACGGGGACCTAATATAATCCTTGAGAAGAATAAGTGAGACGATACATGCAAAGCAGTAGTACAGAGTACTAGGTACTAGGCAGTACCGAGTACAGAGTAAATGTTCAATTAAATGTTACTTACTATTATTTTTCAGTGATTCTAAGTAACTAAAATGACTATAATGACTTACAAAATAAAAATATTCACTGTAATGTTACATTTTTAAAAGAACAAAAACATACATTTACTTTTATTACAATAGTGTAAAATATATTCCACAGTTCAAAAAAGCCATGCATTTAAAGCATTTATTGCTTACCATGTTAGCAGTATGAATATACATAAGTATTGAATAAGCAAAACATCCCAATCAAAAGAGAAAGACAAAAGCAAAAACAGAAAATTTCAATTCAGGGTGAGAAGTATGCTAGAAAAGAAAGCATGGCGTTTCATCACTTAGTCCATTTGAGGGTTCGGGGATGGAATCCTGGTTGAGAGTATGTCAGATCTGAGTCAGAGTATGAAGGAGAAAAGAAGGTTACAATTCCAATATGGTATCCAATTCTAAAAATATAATGAAAAAAGGTATCTCTGTAGAAATAATAATAACTTGAAAATACATATAACAACAACAAAAAAACAAACAAAAACTGACCAGACAAAGGTAATAAAAGAAACCTTTCCTGAAGGACCAATCCCCCACCCCCAAATACGTGGAAAAACAAATCACTTTTCCATCTGCAAAGTATCAGAGAACTGTGACTCCTCCTTCAAATTAACCTATGATTCAACGTAATTCCAATCACAATTCTAACAGGACTTGACAAGAAGATTCTAAAGTATCTGAAGGAGAAAATGTACCAAGAATAACCAAGAGAATTAAAATAAAACAGAACAAATGGGTCTCTGTGCTATAAGACAATAAAATAGATTCCCAAGCTACAAAAGTTTCAAAATGTGTTATTAATATAGGAATGGCTAAACTGCCCACTGGGAAACAGGGAAATTAGCATAGGATAACTGGTTTAGCAAATCACAGTGAAGAACCAAGACTACTGAACATTCAGGAAACATGTTATAACCTAAAACCCCCAAAATATTCAGATGTAAATGTAAAATGGCAAAACTATAAAAGCAACAGAGCACGAGAGAGACGCGGGCCCTCCTAGCAGAAGCCTTCCTTGTAGAAAGCCTTTCCTATGCAAGACAGAAAGCTCGCAGGACGCAGACAACGAAACTGACTACAAAATACTGAAACGCTTTTCCTACAAAAGCAAGTGAAGGCGCTCAGTCGTGTCCGACTCTTTGTGACCCCATGGTCTGTAACCTACCAGGCTCCTCCGTCCATGCAATTTTCCAAGCAAGAATACTGGAGTGGGATGCCATTTCCTTCTCCAGGAGATCTTCCCGACCCAGGGATTGAACCTGGGTCTCCTACATTGTAATCAGATGTTTTACCATCTGAGCCACTAGGGAAGTTCCCTTTCCTATAAAAATACCCTATAAACATGAAGCCCCAAACTGGAGGCTCACAAGACCAGTTCTTGTTGTTGTCGGCTTGCTTGCTTTTTAAATGGAGTACGGTGCCAACATTTAAAAATTGAGATGTCTGGCCACACCGTTCCTCACGCCTATGGCACTAACAGCTGTGGTCGCCATGTGGCGCCCTCTTGCGGTGGATTAGTAACTCGCCCAGAGAAGGCAAATGGCGCCCCACTCCAGTGCTCTTGCCTGGAAAACCCCATGGACGGAGAAGCCTGGTAGGCTGCAGTCCATAGGGTCGCTGAGAGTTGGACACGACTCAGTGACTTCACTTTCACTTTCATGCATTGGAAAAGGAAATGGCAACCCACTCCAGTGTTCTTGCCTGGAGAATCCCAGGGAAAGCAGAGCCTGGTGGGCTGCTCTCTGTGGGGTCGGACTGAAGCGACTTAGCAGCAGTAGCAGCAGCAACTCTCCAGTTCACCATAACCCTTCCAAACCCCTCTCCTCACTGGCTCTACCTGCCTGGTCACTTCTGGCATTTCATTTTTGACCTTTATGATTCAAGAAAAAAGGCAGATGAAAACATGTGCAACATTACCTAACAGATAAGAGTTATTATCTATATACAAGAAGAGAATTTCTAAAATGAACACAGAAAAACCAAAATTTTTAAAAACTGGGAAAGGCCATTTATAAAAGATAGACACATGGACAATAAACATATGAAACAAACAATCTTTCCTCCAAGCAGACATTCACACCAGTGTTTTTGTCCATTATAATGGTAAAGATAAAAAAATGTTCATAATGTCTTATCTTGGCAAGAATTTAGGAAACTGGCAAGCTGAAACACTGTTGCTAAGAGAGGTAATTAGAGCCATTTTTGATGAGAAATTTGGCAGGAGCTACCAAACTTGAAAATGCATGTATACTTTGTTCCATCTATCCAGGGATTCCAGGCATTTGCCATATAGAGCTAACGTATACCAACTAAGATAGGCACACATATTCAAAGATGTTCAATAGGGGATTTCTATAATGGCAAACGGAAGTAACATAAATGCTCATGATACGGGAAGAGCTGATTACAGTTTTGTGCATCCACAGGCTGGAATACTACACAGCTATTAACAAGAGTGAGGTGGGTCTACATTTGCTGATACAGAAAAAAACTCTCGAAATACCAAGGGCCATAATAATCAGCATAAGCTAAACAATTTTGCAGTAAAAATATGTATAAGATGCATATATACTCCAACATGTAAATGCATACATATATATTTTCCCCTGTAAATCATTACTATATTTATAAACATACATTTGTGATACATATTATGTATTTATATATTTACATTACTATGTCTATGCTACTGCTACTAAGTCACTTCAGTCGTGTCCCACTCTGTGTGACCCCATAGATGGCAGCCCACCAGGCTCCCCCGTCCCTGGGATTCTCAAGGCAAGAACACTGGAGTGGGTTGCCATTTCCTTCTGCAATGTGTCTATAGATACACATTTTGTTTTACTCCATGGTGTTTCAATGTCAGTTGCAGTTTTTCTAAGCATGTATTCATGCATTATTGGAATACTGGTTTTTTTTCCTCCCTAAAGAGGACAGTAAGGAGTTCCTGCAGGGGTGGCAGAGAAAGACTACCAGAGATTTGGAGAGAAAAAAAGAATCATGTGAGGTGCTGTGTTAAGAGCTGTGGAGCTGGCTTTCTGTGCTGAGCACCAAATGTACAGCAGGAGACACGGGAGCAGAGATGCCAGCCTGCTGGCCCTTCTACCCTGGTCTTGGCATCATCTATCACCACTGCATGTTCCTTGCTTGCTTCGACAAAAACTCTTAGAATCCATTTAAAAGTAACACTGTGACATCAGATTTTCAATACAGCAGTGTAGATAATGCACTAGAGAGGGGGAAAGAAGAAAATATGCCAACCTGTAGATGGCCATCACCTCCCGCAGGAGGAAGTGGTAGTAATATCTGTCTATGGCCATACTAACCTGAACATGTGCGATCCTGGAAGCTAAGCAGGGTCAGGCCTGGTTAGTACTCGAATGAGAAAAGTGACAGTCTTTCTGCTTCTTCATTCTTTGCCCCTTTACCATGTTTTCTAGAACAACTATGCATTTTTTTACCATGAGAAAACAAACAACACGTTCCAAATTGAATTTTATAGTAGAAATAAAGCCAGTGTACCCTCCCCCACTCAGCCTAGAGAGGCATCTTAAGTCAAGGAAATCTGTGTAATGACATTCTCATTCTTGTCAAGACTTCCTTGTGCAGTTGTGAGTCCCCCAACTCGTTGTTCCACACTTCAGGGCAGAAACCACGGTTGGGGGAGCTTGAGATGGACACAGACGGGCCAGAAGAAAGGGCATGCCTGTCTTTTCTTGAGTTACATTGATTCTTCTCCCCACTTCTGAATGGCTCTGGGCCATCCTGGGCTCTGCCATCATTTTTTTTCCCCTAACACTTCTTTCCGTAATGCTCTTTGCCCTTGTTTTCCTATTCCATCCCTGACTCTGTTCCCTCTTCCTGCCCCTGATTTCTTCCTTTTCCTTTCTTCAAGTCACCCAAGTGCATGTTGAGAGGGATTTGCAGGATGGGAAGGGAGAAGGTTGGGGTGGATGATCATGTTCTAATTCTGCAGGTGACCAATGCCAGGCTCAGGTCTTGGGTCCATGATGAAGACTGTCTGGGAAGAAAAGTGAGATGCAAAAGAGAATAAAAAACAAGGAAGGGAATCCTGGATAGCTAATATTAGTAGAAGTCTAATGATTATTTTCTGATCACAGATTGGTAAGCTTCAAAGTCATCAACAAGAACATCCAAAGTCAGTGTTACAGGTTACTGCCTTGTGTGTCATTATAATCAGGATTAGTTCCTAAAAGAAAATAAAAATAAAAGCAAAATTAAATAAAGTTTTCTTTGGAAAACCCAAAAGGCAATTGTCTGAAGGCAAAATACTTGCTAGGAAAACCACTCAGCGAGCTGATCTCCTTGGGGGCCTCTGCTTCTCTGCAATTTCTTAGTTCTCAGGAACTTTGCCAGAGTCAAGGCCAACAACACTCCCGAGCAAGCCATTCCCATATCAGAACAACCTCCAGTGACTGCTGTTGGCTCCTGGAGTCAACCTGAGGGGTATGGCTTCCGGGAACAGGTGGATGCGTGGAACGCAGTAGCTGGCTGGGTGCTTACCTCTTTGGTTCATGGAGGCCACCTGGAGCCACTCGTTGGTGCTGGGGTTGTAGGAATGCGCCGCGGAGATCTCCTGGCTGGTGATCCTGTACCCGCCCACGATGAAGAGGTAGTTGTCCAGGATGGCAGCCCCGTACCCCTGACATTCACCAGGTCGGGAGGAAGGTTGTTGGCCAGCGGGAACCAGCGCTCCGTCATCTCCTCGTACCTGAGCATGGACGGGGCTCCCCTTGGTAGGGGTGAGGGGCCAGGGGTCCCCCAAGAAGTCCCCCAGGGCCACGAGGACGGGAGTCCCGGTCATCCGGGCCTCTCTCAGCCTCTGCTTCAGGCTGACATCCCCAGGGGCCGGAGGAGGAGAGCCCAGGAGGTGGAACTGGGGCTTGCACAGCACCTCGTGGAAGTGGACAGCCATGAAGCGCAGGCAGGCCTCCTGCAGGTCGGGGAGCCCGTACACCTGCGCCAGGCGGTACAGCTCCAGGCAGTTGGTGAGCCGCACCTGGGACAGCAGCAGCTGCAGCAGGGACGTGACCTGCAGGAAGGAGGCCGCCTCCACCAGCTCAGACAGCAGGCTCGCCTCGTCCATGTCCCTCCCTCCTCCTCCTCCTCGGCCCCGCCGCCCGGCTCCCCGCGCCGGCCCAGCAGCCAGCCCTCGCGGGCGCCGCCCGCGTTGATGAAGTCCAGCACCAGGCGCAGGCCCGGGGCGCTGAGGCCGCGCAGCTGCTGCACCTCGGGGCCCCCCGGCCTCCGGGCTCAGGGCCTCCCGCATACCGGAGCGGTAGAGCGCGCGGAAGTAGTCGCTCTGCTCGATGAGCTTTCGCTTGCTCACCGGGTAGCAGCGGTCTTCCAGGCGAATCTGCACCATCTCGTCGGCCGACATGGCCGGGAGACCGGGGGCGGCGGGGGCTCCCGCCGGCTCTGCGCGCTCGCCTCCCGCCCCGCGCGCGCTCGCCGGGTTCCTGGGTGGCCGCAGAGCCGGGAGGAGGCGGCGGCGGTGCGGGGCCGCCCGCCCCCGCCCAGCCTCTCCAGGCCGAGGCGGCCCCTCCTCCCGGTCCCGGGAGCGGCGGCTCGGCCTCGCCCCCCGCCCCCTCCGGCCTCGGTCCGCGCCTAAAAAGGCCGGGGCGGCGCGCTACCCGCTCGGGTCGTCCCGGGCCGTCAGCCGGGAGGGGATCCCAGCTCCCAGCCGCAGCCTCCTCCCACGCCCGGCTTCCCACTTCCGCCCGCGGGACCCCGGCCGCCGCCGCCGCCGCCGCGCTCCGGCTTTCAGGGCGGGCCGGAGGCGGCGGGTCTCGGGAGCCGGGAAGGCGCCTCCCCGCGTCCTCCCCCCGCACGCCGGGCTCCGTGACCCTGCTGCCCGCCGGGCTGCAGCGCCGCTCCGCGCGCGCGGGGGACGCGAGGAAGCCTCGCCTTCCCAGCGCCTTTCCGGCGGGAAGGAAACGCAAGAGAAAGGGGCGCGAAGGAAGGGTATGAAATGAGTCGAGGTCTAGGGAGTCAAAAAGACATCACGCGTGGGGGTGGCGCATCGACCGAGTCCGGCCTCCGGTCTCGGGTGGGGACCGAGCCCCGCGGGCCGTCTCTGGACGCGTAGGTGGCACCTCGGGCTGATTCCTCGGAAGGGTCATCGTGGAGGAGCCATCTTGCAGGAAGAAGGGCCTGCTGGATGGCCGCAGGATGTGCAGGGCTGCGAAGCAGAGGAGCGTGTGCGCACTGCTAGGGCCTGTGCTCTTTGTGCTATTAAAAGAAGTACGACTCAATAAACGTAGATCAGCTGCCTTCCTTCAAAATATTTTCTAACAGCCATTGCATTCCCGGCTTCCTTTTGGTGGGACTAGCCACCCTGGAATGTTACCTCTGGGCAGAAGGTATGGCGGCTCGTATTTTCCTACGGAGGTGGCTTTTCTGTCCACCCTCTGACCTCCCTGACCCCGGCCAACTGAGGACCACTTAAGCAAGGCTACCGCTTCCCCATCTTCTCCCCTGAACACCCCAAGTAGAAACGCCACTATCCTTATACGAGGTGCGGTGCGTTACTCATAAGAGAATTAATCCTAGAAAGGGGGAAGTGAAGGTGAAGCAGAAACCGCACCTCATATAAGGATCTTGTGTTACTCATAAGAGGAGAATTAATCCTAGAAAGGTGGGAAGTGAAAGTGAAGTCGCTCAGTCGTGATTGACTTTTTGTGACCCCATGAACTGTAGCCTACCAGGCTCCTCTGTCCATGGGATTTTCAGGCAATAGTACTGGAGTGGATTGCCATTTCCTTCTCCAGGGGATCTTTCCGACCCAGGGATCGAACCTGGGTTTCCGGCATTGTAGACAGACGCTTTACCATCAACTACCAGAGAATTCTAGAAAAGGGGAGTAGGTAGTGGTACTTATTAGGTTACCTTTGAGTAGAAGAAGAGTTAGGATTGGGGGACAATAGTGTGTGTGTGTGTGTGTGTGTGTGCGTGTGTGTGTGTGTGTGTGTGTGTGTGTGTGTTTACTCTTATCTTAACAAAAGCTCCTTGGAAACTTTTCTTTGCCCAGAGATTGAGAGCTAAATATAGTAGTCCTCAACCTGGGGAAAATATGTCCTTGGATTTTTTAACAAGCTTCATCTTTCTTCATGAATGACAAAGTGTTAAATAGTAACTTCTTCATGAGTACAATGCCCCATATTTCAGCAAAAGATAACCTCCTACAGTGCTGATTAACTTCTGTTAGGAAGTTGTTGTTTGTTCAGCTGCTGAATCATTTCAGACTCTTTGCAAGCCCACAGACTGTAGCCCACCAGGTTGCCCCGTCCATGGGGTTTTTCTGAACAGGAATACTGGAGTGGGTTGACATTTCATTCTCCTAGGGGATCCTCCCAACCCACGGATCTCCCCCTCTCCTCCATTGGCAGGTGGATTCTTTACCACAGAGGCACCAGGGAAGCGATTATGTTAAGGAGGGGAAAGGTTAAAAACCAGAGAAGGAAGTCATATCCTAAAACATGAAGTCATTTCAACACATTGTTCGGTTACACGGTGCTTCTTTCTGTGTGATTTAGGGCTTCCCAGGTGGCGCACCTGGTGCAGTGGTAAAGGACCCACCTACCAATGCAGGAGACATGGGTTCGATTCTTGCGTCAGGATGATCCCTGGAGAAGGAAATGGCAACCCATTCCAGCATTCTTGCCTGGAAAATCCCATGGACAGAGGAGCCTGGCAGCCTACAGTCCATGGGGTCGCAAAGTCGGACATGACTGAACACACACACTGTGTAATTTAGCTGCTTCCTCCTGAGATATTGTCATCCCTTATTTTCTTTATACTACACTATGAAGAAGAAACTAAAAATTTAAAGACAGGGAAGAAAATTCTAGTACATTCTGGCCTCCCTGGGAAAAGTGAGGGAAACAAAGATGGACCTATGACTTGCCTCTTTCAAGGTATTTTCTTGGATTCTGGGGAAAACTTCTAGCGCTCCCTTTGTTTGACATGGCCTTTAGATCATTACTGATAAAGCTCCAGTCTCACATGGGACCTCTCACACTTCTGTTCTCAGTGAGCAAGTAGTGGAGACATCTAAGATTCTTTGTGAGTGCGTGATCATGACAGTAGTATCCTGTTTGAAAAGGCAATGATTCACTTCCAGTGTTAGACTGGGAAACTTTGGCCAGGAGGCGCCCCTTGTGTCAAAAAAATCTTGAACCTGGAATTTGTGCCTCCTTCAGCAACAATGCCAGATTCAGTGGGTCAGCTAAGAACAGGCTCTTAGTGTTTCCTCAGTCCCTTTAGAATCTTTCATCAGTGGATGCTTTTGTTTCCCAGGTGTCATAGATATGCCTTAGACTGGTGTTTTCTTGCTTTGTAAAAATGGACCAAAGGGAAAAAAGATCACGCTCAAAGAAGCACATGCATTAGAAAGTAATTCACGCCCAATAATATTATCAGAGCAGATCTTAGGCAGTTAATGTAAGGTGTCAGTTTGCCAGTACTAGGTGCTGATCCTGTATTGGCCCCTGACATGATAGTAACGTCATTTAGAATGGAAAGTCTCCTAAAGATCGAATCATTTTAATAACTCATGAAGTAAGTTTTTTGTTAAGCTAGAAATGCAGTTAAAACATTATAAACTTTATTTGCCAAAGACCTAAAATTACTATTAAGCTTCATGAAAATGTTGCTTGTCTATAACTGCAGATATTTTTATAGATCTGTTATTGATTGATCTGTTATTGACTGACCTTGTGGCACCATGATTCACTTCAAACACATAACAATCTGTTTTACTAAAATCTAAAGTAAGAGTCAAACACAAAGTTAGACTATTTCTTTAAGAATTTATGGACAGACTTTCCTGGTGGTCCAGTGGTTAAGTCTCCAGGCTTCCACTGCAGGGAACACAGGTTTGATCGCTGGTCGGGGAACTAATGGACTTCCCTGGTTGCTCAGACAGTAAAGAATCTGCATGCAATTCATGAGACTGGGTTTGATCTGCATTGGGAAGATCCCCTGGAGAAGAGAATGACTACCTACTCCAGTATTCTTGCCTGGAGAATTTCATGGAGAGAGGAACCTGGTGGGCTACAGTCCATGGGGTTGCAAAGAGTCAGACACGACTGAGCAACTTTCACTTTTTCTTTCTTCAGGGAACTAAGTTGCTTGGCACAGCCAAAAATAAGAAAAAGATTTTAAAAGAAAAATAAAGAATTTATGGAAAATATACCTTTTGACCTAGAATAGAGAAAAATCAAAGTACAAGATGTTTATCACACTGTTGCTTTGAATAATAAAAAGATTGAAAAACAACATATAACAATAGCAGTAGCTAACATTTATTGAATGTTTATTATATGTTGTAAGTGCTTTACATGGATTGCAATCTATTTTAATACTCTTCTACAGCTGAGGAAGTTGAGGTGCAGACTAAATTTTGGTATGAGTAGAATGAATACCATGAACTGTTACAACTTTGGATGCAGAGCTTTCTTTAGAGACACTGAACATATGATTTTACATTGGATTTTTAAAAACAGTTTCTGAAACAGTATGAATCCATTTTTGTAAAATTGTACACATGTATTTTTTTATGGAGATGTCCAGAAGGTTGATTACCAAAAGATTTAAGATTGTAAGATCTTGGATGGTTATTATTTCTTCTTGTACTTTTCTGTATGATTTGGGTTTTAAAGTGCATGCTCATGCTTAGTCACTCAGTTGTGTCTGGGGACTGCAGCCCGCCAGGCTCCTCTGTCCACTGGGATAATCATCCCAGTAAGAACACTGGAGTGGATTGCCAGTTGTATATGCATTTAATAAAAACAAAACATTTTAAATTAATGATATGTTCCAATTTCTCAGGCCCCATTAAAAAAATTACTTCCATCAATTTTATGAACTAGTGAAATGAAAATGTTAAATACTACAATTACTATCTTTTAAAAAAGATGAAATATTGACTGTTTTTCAAACATCTTTTGAATTTAGAATCTGCTGTTACCTCACTGCCACTTAAAGTTGTTTATATCTATTTTTTAGTCCCTCCTGTATTTCTAAAACAGTTGTTTCCTTTTTGTTTTTTAATAAGCAAGACTGAAATTTCTTGCTTTCATTAAAGCATGGTGGCAATTTAAATGTTTAAAGTAGAACGGTTCTTAAAATGGCTCTCTTTAATTCATGCTGAGCATCTTCATGTAGCCAAAACTTTCACTTATTTCAGTGTTTTCCAGACATCTTAGGAAATCACCTGAGACACTTCATATAAAGATAAGAACTCTGGTTCCCATCTCAGAGCTACTGAGTCAGACTCTTGGGAGGATGGTTCTGGTCCCTATCTCAGGCCATTGTAGTCTCCTCCCTTTTCCCCCACCCTCCACACACCCCTACCCTGCCCCCAACCCCCCAACCATGCTGTCCTGCTTTTAATCTCTCCTTTTCAAAATAGCCGGCCCCAAGAAGTTACCTGTTTCCAGACTCAGTGTTTAACAACCACCCCAAAATTTGTTTTAAAAAATTTAAAGCCTGCTTTTACATTGGAACTTGTAGATTCTTTAAAATGCAACCTCAATCTCCCCCTGAACATCATCTGAGAGCAAAGGATTAAACAACTGTGGATTGTTCCCTTACCCCTGCCAGAAACCACGAGCACTTCAAGGAATTATATATCACACAAAAGAAGCCACGTTTAATGTGACTGAAAGATGTGGAGGTTAGAAAGTTGACTTTCCGGTTTATGTCCCCAGGGTTTGGACTAATCCAAATAGCTACTGGAATCTCAGGGGAAAACAGGGAGCACTCTTTTGTTCCTCCTCTGTCTCCTGTTTTTGCCTTTAGGAAGCCTTTCTTCCTTCTTTCCTCTGAACAGATGAAAGCCTGTTTGCAGGTAAGCAGCTGAAACTTGTTTTTCAAAAGAAGTTTATTAGAATAAAATATTTATTATTTTTAGTGTATTTTATGTAGCTTATGCAAGGTTAAGACTTATTCTAATTTTTGCTCAGAAGAAATTTTTTTTAAGTTAATCAGCCTTTTGACTGTCATCCTCTTTATTATTAATTACTAATATGTTTCTAAAAATCAAAAGATATAATTACACTATTAGTAGATGGAGAGGTGAAAGTTCAAAATGTATGATAAACAGATCACAGGAGGAAGATTTTCACCTTTTTTCATTTTTTAAAAAGCAGTGCAGTACTTTTGGGCTTCCCAGTGGCTCAATGGCAAAAGAATCCCCATGCAATGCAGGAGATGCAGGAGACGTGGGTCTGATCCCTGCGTTGAGGAGATTCCCTGGAGAAGGAAAGGCAATCCACTCTAGTATTCTTGCCTGGAGAATCCCATGGACAGAGGAGCTTGGCAGGCTACAGTGCATGACATTGCAAAGAGTCAGACATGACTGAAGCAACTAAGCACACACATACGTTATACCCCAAACTAATCACCACTAGTGCTTTGTAAAAAAGTGGATATTAAAAAGCAACAGTTCTATGCTTTGAACCAATTTCATCTTGGATATTGTGGAATATGGAATACAATCTTCACAAGAGAGGCCATTTTCACGGCCTTTAATATTCTTTTCAAATGTTTTGGCATTGCAATGGAAGTAACTTTATTAATATTTAGAAATTTAAAACTATTTCCCTAATGCACATTTCCTGTAACTACATCTGCTTCAGAGATGCCTTTATGTACATGCTTCACAAAGTTTTCTTTGTAACTTGAAAACATAAATAGCAGAAAACCCCCAAACTGAACTTCTTCACAATTTTCTATTATGCTTTTAACTCTTGATTGAACAAAATATTCTTGGCTGGATCTTTAATCTTTTCCAAAAGCATGTGGCTGGCCTTTGCAAAAAAAATATGCCTGACCCCAGAAGTGACCAAGATTCATAGTGTTTTCAAAATCACTGCAAAGTTAAAATTTTTTTCATTTTTATTTCATTTTCACTTTCCATTGGGCTTCCCTGGTGGCTCAGAGGTTAAAGTGCCTCCCTCCAATGCAGGAGACCTGGGTTTGATCCCTGGGTCGGGAGATCCCCTAGAGAAGGAAATGGTAACCCACTCCAGTATTCTTGCCTGGAAAATCCCATGGACGAAGAAGCCTGGTAGGCTACAGTCCGTGGGGTCGTAAAGAGTCGGACACAACTGAGCAACTTCACTTTTCATTTACTTTTTTTTCCCCCAGTGATTCTGAATATTAGAACTTCAATTCAAAGAAAAAAGACCACTGGAAAAAATCTGCAGTCACAAGTTTCTCAAAGAAACTGACAGAAGTATCCTGACAAAATGATGTCTTGTTTCCTGGTGAAATTGATCCTTCCTTTATCTGATGTCAAGTGACTGAACTGTTGTTTCACTCAGAAAGACTCTTGGCTAGGATTTCAAATTGTCTTTATATTTACTTGGTAAAAGGTGTCTGTGACTTCCCTTTCAGAGAAAGAAGAAAAGCAGAGGAGAGAATCTACGTCTACCAGCGGCTGAAGGACAGAGTACTGAAATGGCCTGGAAAGTGTTCAGAATTAACACCAGCAAGTCACCAGATCCAAGGTGTGGGGTGCAACTGGGAAGAAACAAAGAAAAATCAACGTGCAGTCAAAGGGCCGCTTTATTTTTTCTAGAAAGTGACACTTCTCAAAGTTCCAAGGAAGCTCTTCGTTCCAAGAGCCCCTGAAATCCCAGCTGTTCTGTACCCTGATGGTCTTACTGCCGAGTCTTCATTCCAGGAAATGCGTGCGGTGGTGGTAGCAGCAGATGTGATACTGCTCCTGAGCATGGGGGACCTCGAACTCTCTTTGCTCACCCACCGTGTTTTACAGAGACTGCTGGATCCGTCGCTTCCCAGGTCTTCTGATTGACCTGGAGGAGTCTCAGAAGCTGGGGGCTCAGTTCCTGAGGTACTATTCCGAAAACACCGGTCGAAGTGCAGTCGGAACTGCTGTCTTAGGAAGGATGGTAAGTGTCCATGGAGAAAATCGGGGCAAACTTCTAAAATGAGGACTTGAGGAAGGAGCCCTTGGCAGAGGGTCCAGTGAACAACTGACCCAGACTAGGGAAGATGCGCTGATGGAAGCAGTGGGCAGAGAGGGAGAGACACTGAGACTGATTTTGCAGTTAAGGTCAGCGCCAGCTTGGTCTATAAATCTAGCAATGACCCAGGAGGCAGTGAACCTGCTGCTAACAGAGAACCGCTTCCTCTTCACTGAAGTGCTAAATGAAAATACTTCCTTGAGGGCTAACTAACAATATTTCTATAGCTCAGAATACAGCATATATAATTCCAAAAGAATTTATAATAATTTCCTTTTCAAAGTTCTTTCGGTGATATTAGTATCATATCACACTTTTGAAATGTGCTCGCTTGGGTTCACCAAATGCGGGAATGTATTGAATAGGATTTAGATTGTGATTCATGTTTTGAAAGAAATAGGGAGATATATATCAACTAGAAAAAGGAAGAAAGGCACAGAAGAGAAAAGAAAGGAAGGAAGGAGGGGAGAAAGAAAAGTAGGGGAGGGAGGGAAGGAAGAAAGAAATCTACAAAATACCCTAACATAATTTTTTGGGTATGAGATGTGGAATCAGGGTTAAATATCATTCATATAATACAATCAAGGCCTGTAATTAGAAAAATGCTTCATTGTTGCAGAATTTCAAGTTACATTTGACTTCATTTATTTCATTTTTCCCAGATTTGAAAGCTACTTGGAAAGAACAAAAGTGACACAGCACTTTAAAATAATTCTCTTGTTCCACACTTTCTTCCTGTGGTCTCATACTGACATTAATTGCCTCTTACCCAATTATCCATCTAAGATTTCTAGGGTGCAGATTGGAGCTCCTTGGAGAATCTAAACTGTCAAGAGACCCCAGTGTAAGCTGTCACAGACTAAGCCCTCAAATTTAATCAGGTACAGAAGAGAGCAGTTAATTTATTAAAGGGAATTTTGAAAAGGTAGCAAATTTTCAGCTTCCAGATGCTTATAACCCAGAAACATTCACTGAGAGCAGATGAGGGAGGGGTGATAACTTTTCCCCATTTTCCAATGCCATGAATTTACCTTATTTTCCACACCAGGGAAACTATGGACTATGGACTTTCAGGGATACTAAATGCATCCATTTGGAATTCCAGGATTTTAGAGTCTTGTGGGGTTGCGGCTTTCCTTCTTCAGAAGAAGAAAAGGCACGAACACACATCTGTTACCTGGAAACCAGAACTTCTAAATGCTACCATCCTGCAGTAGCTAACCTACTCAGAGCTGGGACTCTGAAATACACATGAAGAATGTAAAGATCTTAAAAACTTAGTCTCTACAGGATCCACTGCTTTCTTATCAGAAATTCAGATGTCTAAATTGGAATGATGTTCTTTCTTCCTTTTCCTTGAACTTTACAGCACAGTCCTCAGGGAAAATGTCTTGGTAATCTATAATATATTAGCTATGAATTATTAATTGACTTTTCTCTCATTCTTCCTCCTGGAAAAATAAAGAGAGCAGAAACATGGGTTGTCCCAAAAGTAATGGGGGAGAGGTAACCCCCACAGTTAGGCTTACACAGAAGCAGAGCAGATTCTGCCAACAGTTCCACAGCAGCTGCAGGTACACTCTGAGGTCTGGTAACAGTACACTGTCCCTCTGTAATCTCATTTTATTAAAGAAGCTGATACCTTTGGGTCAAAGAATATTTCTTATCACACAGTTCTACTATACAGCAGCAGGAGGAAAATCTGTGCTACACTACAGGGATGACAAGACTGAAGATATGCACTCAATAAATCTGACTTAAAAGTTATCCAGAAATAATATGATAGCTTTGAAGGAGCAAATCTCCTTAGAAAAGAGGAGCTGGGGAGAGCAATGCCCCCTACAATTCCAAACGCTGGCCACCCTGTCGGTCTACTCCCTTCCTCTGACACTGATTAGCTTTCACTGGATGTAGCTTAGCAGCATAGGGCTGGCACACACCTGCAGTCAGGGTCAAGGTCATGTTTAACACTGCTGCCTCTATACCACCTGAGCCTCTTCCCCGCAACAGTCAGTGCTGTTTTTGCTCTTCCCATCACTCCCCTTTCTGTTATAGCATTTGTCCATTTATTGTCCTATTTCTTTCTCTGGTGAATTCCTTAGCATTCCAAGAGGGTATTATGCCTGGAAATCTCATATTATAAACATCAGATTAGAATATTATATTATAAATCTCCCCTCTGGGGAGAGATTTTTGTAGTCAATTGAGTTTTCCTGAACATGAAATACTAGGATTGCAAAATAATTCCAGGTAACCCTATGCAGCATGTGAATGTGCAAACGATTACTGAAAGACAAATCAGTATTTTCTTTTGAAGAGGCATTTCCCTATCTTCACAGAAATGGCTGCTCTCAGGTCATAGTTAGATGTCTGAACGGCCCTGCAATGAACTGTTACTCCAGTGTTTGTGAAAGAAACATAAGCTACTCAGAGCTTATCAAGCTGCAGAAATCAAGCAGACATACTTTGCCTGCTTCCTTTTCAGTGTCCTGTAACCTGGCCGTTTTCTTCCACGATCCTGTTCATGACAATGTCAACTGCCTCCATGTTCACTGCCCAACCCTGGAGAGCTGCATACTGGAGCCTGGAACCAGTGCCATTTTATATAACATAACAGATGGTAATGATTTATGTACTTTGTACGTATATCTAAGAATGTCTAATATTTTAGTAGAGGCAAATAAACCAGAAACTGGCTGGAAGAAGCCATGTATGAATCTCTAAATAATTATTTTCCAGTGAACTCTGTCTGGAAAAATTTGGGGCTTCAAGGCAGAAAGTAAAAGGAAATTCTCATTAATTTGGCAAGGATGACTTTGTCCCAAATAACAAATCATATGTGACTGAACAAGAATACTGTATTTCATTTATCCCAAGAGCCTTCAACAGGAGCCAAAATAGGTATTTCTACTATTGTTGTTAAGAATACAACTAAGAAGTAAGTAATATGCTAAATGTCACTTTTGAGGCTTGCTGACACTATATACGAGGATTCTACAAAGATTGATATGGGGATGGGAAATACACTTACTGCCACATGTTAATTTTTGGTCCCAAGATAACCAGTATGTTTTACTTTAGAAAAACACATTAATTAAGTGTCCTTTGCCCATGTATATAATCTCAGGGTACAGATTAGTAAAGATCAAAGGTCGACTTTTGCCATCACAATACAAAGGAGGTAAATTTCTTTATTGATCTGTGCTTGTTGCCCACAAGCTGTGTTTATCACTGCAGCTGTGTCTCTGCCCTCAAGTTCCTTCTAATCTAGCTGAGGAAAGAAGTCTCACAGTTAAAGACATACAATTCAATTAAAAATAGGTGATACTGCCTCCAAGTACAAAGGCTCAAAGGTTGGGGGTGGGGGAGCTAAAGAAAGCTCAGTTATTCAGGGGAGGCTTCATGGAAGAGGCGTAGAGGTAAGGAGTCTATGTCACTCCCCAGGAAAGTAAGAACACTGATGTCGCTATAGTATGGACACATTTGGGGCTGCAGTGAAAATATGGGTAGGATAGGGTAGGCCAGGTAACAAAAGAACAGAGTGGAGTGTTGGTTTAACTTTGTCAAAAATATGGAAACAACAAAGGTATTTAATGATAAACGCTATCATTAGAGTGATGTGTCTAGTTATCTTAGTTCAGGAAAAGTATAAGCAGGATGCAGGCCAGAACAAGGCGATTTTACTTGCAACGAAGGAGAGGGATAGTTACCAGCATATTGGGACGGGATTGGATAGCACTTAGTTTTTGGATAGAGAAGAAGTCTTAACCCTGTGGTCCAGTGGTTGACTCTGTGCTTCTGCTGCATCGACACAGGTTTGATCCCTGCTCTGGGAAGTAAGACCCCTGCAAGCAAAAAAAAAAAAAAAAGAGAGAGAGAGAGAGAGAACAGAGGAGTTAAAAATCCCTAGCAGTGCAGTCTATCATGGGTGATGGAAGAATGATGATGCTTCTGAACAAGACAAGGAGGTAGATAAGATGATGGTTCTGAAAATGTCAGTGGTGATGTGAGATGTTTAGGTGGGAATATCCAGTAGTGCACAGAAATGAGTTCAGAGCTCAAGAAAGGGGAAAAAATTGGGCACATGGATTTCAGGGTCATCAATGTAGTTGTGACAATGAGGATAGTATTTTTGGCAGTGGCAGTGGGGTGGGGAGCTGGGGGTGTGTGGCCGGGGCAGAGGTTATATGGAATGCAGAGAAATACTGCAGAAAACCAAGGACTATAGACAGTAGAAATCACACAACCCAGTTAGAACCAAAGAGAGAACCAACAGAGGAAGGAAAATAAGGGACACAGGCAGCCTGAGATAAAGTGCCAAAGCAATCTGCGGTGCAGGGAGTCAGTTCAGTTCAGTCGCTCAGTCGTGTCCGACTCTTTGCGACCCCACGGACTGCAGCACGCCAGGCCTCCCTGTCCATCACCAACTCCCGGAGTTGTGGCCATTGAGTCAGTGGTGCCATCCAACCATTTCTTCCTCTATCGTCCCCTTCTCCTCCCGCTTTCAGTCTTTCCCAGCATCAGGGTCTTTTCAAACGAGTCAGTTCTTCGCATCAGGTTGCCAAAGTATTGGAGTTTCAGCTTCAGCATCAGTCCTTCCAGTGAATATTCAGGATTGATTTCCTTTAGGATGGACTGGTTGGATCTCCTTGCAGCCCAAGGGCTCTCAAGAGTCTTCTCCAACGCCACAGTTCAAAAGCACTTATTCTTCAGTGCTTAGCTTTCTTTATAGTCCAACTCTCACAACCATACATCACTACTGGAAAATCGATTGCTTTGACTAGTCAGACCTTTGTTGGCAAAGTAATGTCTCTGCTTTTAATATGCTGTCTAGGTTGGTTGTAACTTTTCTCCCAGTGCAGGGAGTCAGGGAAGAATTCAAGGAGGGGTGGCTATCAGTGTTAAGGACAAAAGAAAAGTCAAAGCAGTGACACCCAGCAATCAGGAGAGAGGGAAGGGACTGACCACTCTAGAAGCAGAATTTTGGCAGAATAGAGGATGGAAACATGACAGAAAGCACAAAACAAAGTCAGAAAGGAAATGAAGGAGGGGGATGTTGGTGTGCTGCAGAGAGAGAGAGTGGGAACAAGAGAGATTGAAAGGGAAACAATTTCTGAAGACAGCCTGAAAGGAGTTTATGACAGAGAACAAACACTGAAGAAGACCAGAGGCACTGTGAAGGAATGAGATTTAGGACTCTGCTAATAATTTTCAATAGCTACACTTCTCTGGCCTCATTTTGTTTAACTCTAAAATGTTAACTCACATCAAATGGTTACTGTTTCTGAAGTTCTTGCCCTCACACTGCTATTGTTGCCTAAAAGCCCTGGCAGATACAAAGTTTTCTCTATGATGTAGCCAAGTTTGTTCCCAATAGAAGATGTCTTAGAAAGTTAAGAATTCAAATGTGGTCAGTATGTCTCAAAGTCTTTGAGAAATGTGCACTAGTGGAACTTGCAATTAGCTTAGTTCATAACTCAGAGAGGCAAAATCCAGGACTTCACTAAACTGTACTTTAGGGCCCTCTCTGCTAAACTAAAAATAAATGATGCCTTACTTATTTTTCAGGTATAGATCCTGATTTGCTGGTTTTTGAACAATCACTGCACACATATCTAAATACCCGATCTTCATCTGATACATGGGAGAGACTAAGGATTCTAAAAGCTATGTATTTAGATAAACAACAAACCACCATGATAAACCAAATGCTACCATCAATAGAGGCTCCGTCACCAACCATACATCAAGATTTGTTGGCAACCACAAATAATACTAGGTATTCCAAGGAATTGACCACAGACTCTTGGGCAAGATTCATTGCCCTGAATGACTCCATTACCACAAAGATAAATACAGTGTCAGCCAGTACTGACTTCATCAACAATCCAGATAACAAGACTGTTTCTCCTTTCTTTGTGCCCAGAGACACAAAACTTTCTCATATGCCTAGTCCCTCCCAACTCAACAGCAGTAAACAATTACTAAACAAGACCAAAGGGTACAACAGCAGAAACCATACATCTGAGAATGAAGACTCAGCACCTGATGGGGCACCTGTGACTGGTGCAAAGACGTGGCTGGTTCCTGTGGCCCTCTGCACCTCTGCCATCTTTCTTTGCTCTTGTGTAGTCATCCTGGCATCTGGTTGCTGTCGAAAGCAGTATGGCCAGTATAAACCAGGGCAGAAAGTCAGGACCCAGGCAAATTTAAAAATGTGCCAACCAGGAGTTCTCTTACTGATGAAAGGTGAGCGCATTTTAAGTTTTCAAGAGTATAATCTTTAGTTAAGACAAGCAATTTGGTTTAAAAAAAAAAAAAAAAGCACAGATGCCCATTCATACCAAACTCTAAAGAAGGCCAATGTTTGATAAACATAACTGCTTTTTGTGATTATATCCATTTCTTGAATAGTGTACCCTTTGCCAAGCTTCATAATTCTGACCCCTGCAGTTATTCAGCACAAAATAAGAGATACTGTTCTAAGTGCTGTATGTGTATTGACTTGTTGAATATTTAGAACTCTGTGGGTTTTCATTAACCATAATACTGATATTTTACTGATGAGGAAACAGGAGAAAAAAGGCTAAGTATATTGCTGAAAGTCACACAACTAGTATGTAGCAAAGCCAGATTTCATAGGCAGTATGGTTCAAAAGTCCACGCTTGAAATCCCTGTTGGACAAGTCTCCACTTTCCCAGTGAGCATAGAAAAAGATATAGGAGGAAAACACCATATTTTTCTCCTGTTAAGGTCATATTACCATCACATATGTTAATGAAATCTTGTAGTGGTTTGAGCAAAAAAGCTACTTGATCTTTTATATAGTTTTCTATGTTCAGTTGATTAATCTTTCTCAATCCTAATGCATCCTCTTCATTTTCTAAAACATGCCTCTCAATAATTATGGCAGAGATTTCTGAGTTTTCTGTTGAATAAATGTTGGGAGTTTTATGTTCCTCAGTTGTATACATTGTTTTCCCAGGGCAAATATTAGCTCTAGGTATTTCAAGCTCTGTCCACTCCTTACACCAGACTCACCCTCTAGATCTTATACTCCAACTCTTTAAGTATAGAAAAGTAAATTACCATCTCTAATGATCTTAAACTTTAGACCTAGTCTCATCCTTGAAAATATTTTTTAATGGGAGCACAGACATTAAATAGCTATTTGTAGTAATTATGTGTGTGCATGCTCAGTCACTCAGTTGTGTCCACTCTTTGGAACCCCATGGACTATAGCCCGCCACTCTCCTCTGTCCATTGGATTTTCCAGGCAAGAAAATGGGTTGGAGTGGGTTGCCATTTCCTCCCCATATATGTTTCTTAATACACTAGTAAAAAAAAAAAAAAAACCACACACACACACCAAAAAACATGCAATTTAGAGGGAATACCAAGATTTAAATTACTCTAAAAAGATATTTAAGTTATCTGGGAAGCTATGATTTGTATACACATTCTTTTAAAGGGTAACTTAACTTTTCTTTCAAATATATACAAATGTCTGAAGGTTTCCCAACAAACTAGAGTTACTAAAAAAAATTTTTTTCTTCCTTGAGATTCCTTCAGAATTTTATTTGTTCCCTAAATTGCAGCTTTTATAAAAATGACAATTTAGGAAAAACATACTTACTTTGTAAGAAAACAAAGTACCCCTCTTCTTCAGTCTCTGCCTTTGACCATCAGATAAACAGAGGAAACTTAAACTGTAAAGGTGACCCAAAAGTTTGGCCAAGAAGCAAAAACAAATAGACCTGAAATCATGTCCTTACTGGAAGTCAAAGGGACTGAAGAGAACTTCTGAATAGAATTTAAAACTTTCAAGAAACAAAGATTTCAGGCTTAGTCACAACAAAGGCTAAGGTTGTTACACACATTTAAGAAATAACCACGATTATCAAAATCTTTCTGACACTGAAACTGGCCAAGACCTTTGGGGGAAAAGTCTATAGTAAGTCCAATATTGTGTGATATATTTGCCAATTTGGAAAGAAAATATGCAAAGAAAAACTAAAGCTCCTTACAATTAAGAAAACACGTTTGTTCCATTTCTTAGTTGCCTATGTATATAAGCAACTTCTGAGCCGTGGAATTTATGTTTGAAGTCAGAAGTGATCACGTTATCAATATAGCAAAAAGTGTCCCTTAGAAACCTCATTAAAAGGACATTCACTACGTTCATTGTAACATTAGATCCATTAACAGCTTAAAGAGCAAGAATCTAAATAAGGACAAGTAGTGCTGTTTAATTACTGCTAACAATACAATGACAGCAGTTTTGTAGTGTTGACCTTACAGCCCTAAGATATTGCCATTAGGTGTCAATGCCACAGCCTAAGAGTCTTCAAGTCAGTTGCTCAGTTAGTCAAACTGCAAAGGTTAAAAGGGCACAGTCTTCTACAAGATCTCCCTTACTTATGACACCAACTATAGTTTGGAGGATGGCAAGTCCCCAAACCACTCTCAAGTTCTGTACTTCACTAGAGGAATTTACAGAACTCAATGAAAGCTGTTACACTTATGGTTTATTATGAAAGTGCAGAAGTGTTGGGTGCTCAGTCATGTCTCTTTGTGACCTCATGGCCTGTAGCCTGCCAGCCTTCTCTGTGCATGGGATTCTCCAGGCAAGAATGCTGGAATGGGTTGCCATTTCCTTCTCCAGAGGATCTTTCCAACCCAGGGATCAAACCCAGGTCTCCTGCATTACAGGCAGATTCTTCACCATCTGAGCCACCAGGGAAGCCACAGTTTATTATAGGGAAAGGATATGGATTCAAATCAGCCAAGATAAGACGTGCCTAGGATGAATTTCAGGGAGGGGTTCCACACTCACAACTTTGTAAGACATTACCTCCTCCCTGTGGAAGCAGGATGCATGACACCCCAGCACCAGTGTATGACGGTGTGTCCAGAGTATTGTCAACTAATGAAGCTTACTGGAGCCTCAGCGTTCTACATTTTTGTTGAAGCTCTGTTACACAGATATACCTGACTGATCAATTACCTGGGCAGTTGATCTCAGCTGGTAGGTGGACTGATTTACTGAGAGACTCAAAGCCCCCCAACCCTAAAACACACCATTGGTTTTTCCAGCATGCCTAAGACTATCAGGTGTAGCTGGCCCCACCCTAAAATCCACTGTGACCAATTCCTGCCCTAAACAAAGACACTTTAGGAGGTATGACAGATTACCTCCCAGAAGGTGACAGAAGAGGCCAGAATCTCTTTGGGCAAAGTCAAATTCTTTATTACACATCATTACTCCATCTGCTTCGATCTGCACTATACTATTACTCCAGGACTGAGGACCCTAACGACCACCTCTTCACGAGTTTCCAAATAACCACCTCTCAGCTTCTGTTCTCAAGTTCCTTCTTCAATCCTGTTTCAGCATCTGAGTTCTCCGTGCCTCTTTGAGTCTCTAAGAAATGTAACATTTTGATACATTTCCATATGCTTTAAATCAGATTGAAAAGTTCAGTTGTATCAACTTTGTTTTTATTTGCTATCTCCATCCAGTGGAGGATGGAACTTGAAGCTCTACTGTTATCCTTCATAACCTATGGACTCTTGGTCTTGCTAATACCAAATCATGCCTTCAATTTATATACATCTTTTGAGAAACTATTCTGAAATTCCTTTTAGCATGTTATATTCTCAAATTCTGTTAAGCAATGTAAGTTTTAAGCAAATAACAGCCTCCATAATTTCCTTTATTTCAGTTTTAAATTACCCGTCGACAACTTTAAAAGTGGTAAGAAATGACTCACAGATATATTTAAAAGTATTCAATTGACAGCTAAATGGAATGAAATGTTTCTTAGGGCAGTGATCACTGTCATTTATTCCAATTAAAGGTCTTTATATCTTATCTCTTTCCTGAGCTGTGGAAGTTCTAGCTGGTGCTTCCAGAGAGGTGAATATCGGTCAACCTCCACTTCCACTTTTCTGCAAGTTTGGGCTTGGAGAAATGAGCCAAAGAAAATGGAAACAGGATGCTAAACAGGACTAAATCAACATAAAGTGATCCCAGAACAGAGGGATGGAACAAACTTCTTAGGTTAGAAAATACTGCCAAGAACCTGTTTCTAATCAGAATCAGCATCTGCGAAAACCTCACTAGGCAGGTAGCAGTAGACCAAACACTAAACTGCAGCCAGGGGACTGGGTTTTGAGCCGAACTTCCTAAATAACCAAAATTATCATTCAAAAGCAACCAGTAGGTAGTGATTTGTAGAGAAAGAAATAGAGCAGGTGACAAAAGGACAATATTGTGTGTATATATGTATACTAAAGGGTTATGGTAGAAATAAAATTCAAACACTTTAGGACCAGAAGAAATCAGAATCAAATTAGTCTGACTGCCCCAGTATGTAAGACAACCTTTGAATAATCATTGCCCTTGTATCTTAGAATGAAAGGAATAATTTTAACTCTAATGTAGTGAAACAATGGCTTAAAAAAAAACATTTTCAACTTTATATCAAATTAATGATTACATATGTATAAAATTAGTAAATCAAGGAAATTTTTCTATATAATTCATGTCAAATGTAACAGTCTCTTCACTGATTCTTTGTACTGAGAAAGGGTATGCTCACTGTCCCCCTCATTCTTAAGAGTAACAACAGAATTTTTGTAATCTTCAACTTCTTTAGTACTAAGGAGCTCCTCTTTACTTAATTCTGGATTTTTCTCAGCAGCTTGAATTTGGAAAAGGGTCTCCAGAATGTTTTTTTCTGAGGAGCTGTCTTTCCATACATATTCTTCCATATCTGCTTCAGTCTTCTTTTCCTCCCACTCTTCAGTTTTCTGAAAAGAAAAAAAAATCTCTGATTTTGAGAATTATTACTCAAAGACAAAGTCTGGTCAACACTTTGCATGCTCACCTTGATTCACCTCCCTTATCCAGCACAGCTGCCTACCTGCACCAGCAGCTGTGGGCTGCACACACCCTTATTACATGAATACCTCGTTACCACTAATTCTATCCACAGAATTTATACTTTATCTGCCCTATAAATGGCACTTATAAAGCAAGACTGTTTCCCAAAAGACACAGAAAACTCACTCCTTGTAGCTTTCTAGACTCTAAACTCTAACACAGCAAGCATTTCTGAGGCTAAAACTATGAGAGCTGAAAGAAGACTGTATTTATCTTTGTAACATGCCTGTGGGGATGACAAGGGGAAGACCAATTATTGTAATAAAAATTAAAATATAAAGTTTGTGTGATTTCTAGTTATAATGACTATATATTCTGGAATTTTGTTATCGTTACTTTCTGTTCTTAAAATGGAAATAATTTTCAATACTACTTACTTTTTCTTACAGAAAGTATTACCATGTTAATTTAGGGAACACTGGTAGGTTTTAGATTAATATAATTCAGATTTATGATTTAAATGAAGATGTAACATTCTGTGAAAAAAAAATCAAGCAACACAGCTCATATGTAATACACCCTGGTTCAGAGAAGTGCTGAATACCAGCCACATTCTTTCCAAATTAACACATAACAGTATTGTGAGCCATAGGCTATTATGGAATGAGCCACTAGTCTTACAACATTTGAAGGTGGTAAATCCCCCAATTATAAAGTTTTTAAAGTATTAAAAATAAGGCAGGTTTGTAAGGCTGTCAGAAATCACATTCTAACTTTGAAAACTCCTCTTGAAATAGAGCACAGCTCGAGCAGACAAGAGCTCCAAGGCGCCTCGGAACCAAATGAGTTAGCAAGAAGGAGGCCGTTTCCAGCCATGCCACTCTCCCATCCCCACTCCCGCCCCAAGAGCTCCTGAGAAGAGAGAAGCAGGAGCAATCTGTCGTCTCTCAAAGGATGCACAGGAGCCCCGCCAAAGGCAAACAAGCCACCGGGGTGCCACTGACTCAGCAAACCCCACTTGGATCACTAAAGCCCCGGCAAGAAGCTCCCCCACCACAGAGACCCACAAGAAGAAGAAACCCTCCTTTAATCCTTCAAGCTGGACTCTCTTCTTCAAGAGAAACAAACAGAGTGTTTCCTCAGCTCCCAAATTCCTCAGCCGAAGCGGGGTCTCTGCTCGCAGCTCCCCTGTGTCTGCCCCACCTCCTTATGCTGAGTTTACGGCTGAGGACAATGTTCCAACTTAAGTTCTAGAAACATCTCATCCAGCTGAGAATCAACTCTGTGCCCCCTTTTGCCTGGTAAGAGAGGTTTTAGGCTTGGCAGAGGGGCAGGGAGAATATGGAGTAATTTCTTTTTGTGCTCTGTCCCCACAACCTTGTTGCAAATAACTTGTATCAGCCAAACTCTAAGTCTGTACATTTTTTAAAAAATATCTGACAGAATGGCGCTACCCTGCCTAGCTTTCAGTGTAATATATGAGGAAGAAATAAATGTCAGCCCCCTTAACAAAGTAAATGCCCTAAGTTAAATATGTTACTGGGCCTAACTACTCTTGCCAATGCTTTAAATGTTCAAGACAGTGTCAGAGTTTCTTCATAATTCTAACTTACAAGTGAAATAAACTGAGCTCAACGAACACATTTTATAAAGCATTAAGCAAAACAGTCACTCCACCATCTCATTCTGAACTGTTAGAAAGTAAGCAATTAAGAAACAACTATTTAAAAAATTGTTTCACCTAGGTTTATCTGGATTTTCTTAACTGACTTGAAATAGGTGCTTAAACAGAGGAGCTAACCACATTAAATCCACTAACAATTTCCAACATTTTTAACCTTCCCCTTATATTTGGTATATACAATTCTACACTGGTCTCTAAGATGTGTTTACAGTTGTGCCATGATACTAACTCCTAGGCACTCAAGGTGCCCAGTGAGCCGGGAGTAGCAGGGATGCCCACAAGCACCCTCCCTCCTTCATTTATCTCAGGAGAGAATTTTCTGTGTGTGCAGTGACATGAAAAACACTGCAACTCCCAGGTGGCTCTAGTGATAGAGAACTTGACTGTCAGTGCAGGAGACATAAGAGACCCGGGTTCGATCTCTGGGATAGGAAGATCCCCTGATGAAGGAAATGGCAACCTGCTCCAGTATTCTTGCTTGGAGAATCTCATGGACAGAGGAGACTGGCAGGCTACAGTCCACAGGCTTGCAGAGAGTTGGGCACAACTGAAGCAACTCAGCACGCATACATGTACACTTACGACTGTTCTAATTAGCCACTGTCAGCTGCAAGCTTAACAAAACTCCTGTTTTTCCATATACTCTAGCTTTAGGATCCAAACTCGGCCCAGCTCAATATAACTTCCAAGATAATAATAGTAACAATCTCCCAAATTTGAATACTTACGATGTACCTGGTACTTTAATACTTACATGTGTATAGTAATTAACAGAATTTGTATTAAGATCTACTGGATTAGATTTTAACATCTCTACAGATAAGAAAACTAATATTACAGAAGTTAAACACAGGGTCACAGTCACGGGGAGTGGTTCAGAGCGGCGCGTGTACCGTAAATTCTGTAACCTCTCCAAAGAAGGTGACAGCGGCAACACCTAATCAGACAGATTACTACCTTTCTAGCAACAGGCATGAATACTCACACTAAATGGGATAAACAAAGGCTATAAATAGCTTCTCATCCATTCAGATCTCATTTTGCCACCCAATAAGGCATGAAAAAGACTAGTGATTTCCAAAGCTTCTGGAAAAACCCTACATGCCACGGTACAACTAAGCCTGTGAGCCACAGCTACTGAGCTCACACTCTAGAGCCTGTGCTCTGGCAACAAGAGAAGCCACTTCCCTCTCCCCCTTCATATACGCGGTGTGATAGCACCCTACTCTCACCACCCTTGAGAACCTGACTTGTTTCTGTTACTGAAGGTTTGTAAAATGTCTCCTTAATAAAATATCCTGAAAATGAAGAAAAACAAAAAGCCAATTCCAAAATAATCTTCTAGTCTTTGTAAATGATAAAAAAGCAATAATATTTTATATAATGCTTGTCACTTCAGAATATTTTTCACATAAAGAGGTATAGATATAAAATCCTTGAGGGAAAAAACTCCAATTTTTTTTTTTAAATTTTACATTATGATGTCCACTTTCAAATAGGATGTAACAGGTCCACAGCCTGCCTCTGCTTTGGCTTCAACTGGAAAAAAAGCCAGGCAGTAAAGATACCAGAGAGTTCCAGAATCAATAAGGACTAGATGAATGTGAATTCCAGGCACCAAGGATATGGGAAGCATCCTTCTGAAGACCCCTAACCATTTTCTGCCCTGAGACCACTTTCCAATTCTGTATGAGACTGGCACCCGACCCATGTGGAAGGATTCTACTTGGGAAAAGAGAAAAGAAATGAGGTTTTGAGCTGTCATCCAGGGTTTGTGTGACAGATTGGAATTGAAGAGTCCCCAAAATGACTGGTTTTGTTCTAGTACTACTTCTGGAAAACTCAGGAGGCTGAATCAAGCTTCTAAAAAGCAAATCTCTTGTATTCTTGTAACGGTTAGGAGGCAAAGTCCTAGCAGAGAGAAGCCCTGTTTCAAACACACAACCAGTCTCCCTGTCAAGACATCTATCTGCTAGATTCTGCTGCAAGGGCTAGAGTTTATCATTCAAAACTTCTCAAAGGCACAAGTGACTCTTAAGCAGGCTTTGAGATGTGGAAGCAGATTCACCAAGTTCCTAAACAAAATGCCTGAGAAAGAGACACAAGTGAACAAAATCTTAAAAAAAACTGTAACCCAGCCCCGCTCCAGCTCAATTATGATTGGATTAAAATGATAAACCAGTGATCATCTCTGCCTAAGAGAAAAAAAAGAGGCAATTCTTTCTGATGGATGACATCATATGGTAAAGAGTTGGCATGCAATGCAGGAGACATGGATTCAATCCCTGGGTTGGGAAGACTCCCTGGAGGAAGGCATGGCAACCCACTCCAGTATTCTTGCCTGGAGAATCCCTAGGGCCTGAGGAGCCTGGTGGGCTACAGTCCACAGGGTCTCAAAAATGGGACACAACTGAGCAACTAAGCATAGCACAGGTCTTTCACACATAATATCTGTCATACAAATTACCAGACACTTCAGACATTTGAAGAAAATCAATCAATACTGTTGATAGCCAATGCATGTCCTTCTAAACTCATTTTTTAAAAGCAAAGCTATGATTACCTTTCATATATAATTTTGTACCCTGAGCTGTAATTCACTGCCAAATTTTTATTGCGTCTGAAATTATACCCAGGATTGAAGTGGGCAATTGTAAAGAATTTCTTTTTTTTTTGAAGAGTAGTTGGCATGTATTAATTTTAAAGCATAAACAACAGATATTCAAATTATTGGAGGAGGGCACTTAAAAATAACCAATGTAAGCTCAAACTGATCATCATTTAGGCAGAGTCTGATTAGTTTGTAGACTTCAATTTTATTTTTATTTTTATTTTTATTTTTTTAGACTTCAATTTTAATACCTCAAGTACTAAACATTTACCATTTCATCATCCGACTTAGGTATGTATACAATACATATACATATGCCTTGCCTACCACAGGGGAACCTGCTCTGATCACATTCCTAGGGGAAGCAACCTTCCATTCCACAAGATCCTGTTCTCTTGTCCACACAGTCAGCTTGATTACTCACTCGGTACATATCTGTTATACAACTACTGTCCCAGGCACTGTGCTCTCCTGGAACTGCCAGTCTGATATATGGAAATGTTGAGCTGAGTGGGGGCTGTCAGATGAAGGCTGTGATCCCAGTAGAGGAAAGAGTATCCGTAACAGCTGGAGGCAGGAACGAGCTTATACATTCAGGGCGGATGAAGGCCAAGGTGAGGAAAGTGGCATGGGATGAGAAAGCACCTTACATATATTACTTCATTTAACTTTCACAGCAACCCTATGAGGTAGTACTGTTCCTATCTGTTTTACAGAATGGGAAATTGAGGCCCAGAGCAGTTAAATAATCTGTCTCAAATCATACTGCTTCTCAGTTGTAGAACATGTTGCAAGAAACATAGAAACACAGTAAAAAACAACAACAACAACAACACAAAAGAATAATTTAATTTCAATCTATGTTTCTTCTCATTGTAAGCGTGAATTCAATACAAGGAAAAACACAATAGCTTCTTCATGCAATGGGCAATGAATTCCAATGTAACAGAAGGCAATGAAGCATCTGTTTCACTAAACACACAAATATGTCACCTTCTACCATCTTATTTATAACGCCCTTTGCCTAGGACATGAATCACTGTAATATTCCACTTCTCATGATTACAAGTAAGGCATTGTGCTAGAGAACGGAAAACAGTTTTACTATTAAAAAAAATCCATGTTACTCAAAAATCATGAAAAATAGGAAGAGATTAAATATCTGTAATGGATTAAAAAGTTAGTGACAACTATGTTAGTTACCAAACCTAAACTTTTAACTGAGTTATGTCTAAGAATTCAATTCAAATCAGATCAGTTTTAAAAAAAATGTACTGAAAGCTAATATGCCAGATAGACACTGTACTAGATGTTGGGAATATAAAGATGAGTGAAATACACTATCCTGTCCTCAGTGACCGCACAGTCTAATCGAGCTTGGCAGACATGCATACAGGCAATAACCATAAACACAATGAAGGGAAGGCTAACTGGTGGAAGGAGGCAGGGAAAAGGAAGCGAGGAGACACCTAAGAGAAGTCACATGTGAGGTTTATTAGAGGATTCATATGAAGTTGCAAGGCTGATCAATTTGAAAAGGTATTATAAGCAAAGAGAAGAGTACATGCAAAGTTATGGAAAAGCACATTCTGTCCATTAAGTTATAGGGTATATAACCTACATTTCCTGAGCAGCTGGTAATGAGGGCATGCGTGCATGGTTAGACAGCTTAGTCTGTGTCTGACTCTTTGTAACCCCAAGGACTGTAGCCTACTAGGCATCTATGTCCATGGAA
Source organism: Nanger dama (assembly GCA_917880005.1). Taxonomy (NCBI): domain Eukaryota; kingdom Metazoa; phylum Chordata; class Mammalia; order Artiodactyla; family Bovidae; genus Nanger; species Nanger dama. The sequence continues at coordinate 82,216,493 of CAKJTW010000002.1, forward strand.
TTCTTCAGGCAAGAATACTGGAGTGGGTTGCCATTCCCTTCTCCAGGGGATCTTCCCCCACTCAGGGACTGAACTCAGGTCTCCTGAACTGCAGGCCAGATTCTTTACCATTTGAGTCATGTTGCTGCTGCTGCTGCTGCTAAGTTGCTTCAGTCGTGTCTGACTCTGTGCAACCCCATAGACAGCAGCCCACCAGGCTCCCTGTCCCTGGGATTCTCCAGGCAAGAATACTGGAGTGGGTTGCCATTTCCTTCTCCAATGCATGAAAGTGGAAAGTGAAAGTGAAGTCGCTCAGTCATGTCCGACTCTTTGCGACCCCATGGACTGCAGCCCACCAGGCTCCTCTGTCCATGAGATTTTTCAGGCAAGAGTCCTGGAGCGGGGTGCCATTGCCTTCTCCGTTTGAGCCATGAGGGAAGCCCAATGAAGTGGTCCAGTTCAGTTCAGTAGCTCAGTCATGTCTGACTCTTTGTGACCCCTTGGATTGCAGCATGCCAGGCTTCCCTGTCCATTACCAGCTCCCAGAATTTACTCAAACTCATGTCCATTGAGTCAGTGATGTCATGCAACTATCTCATCTTCTATTGTCCCCTTCTCCTCCTGCCTTCAATCTTTCCCAGCATCAGGGTCTTTTCAAATGAGTCAGGTCTTCACCATCAGGTGGTCAGAGTATTGGAGTTTCAGCTTCAGCATCAGTCCTTCCTCAGCATCAGTCCTTCCAATGCATATTCAGGGCTGATTTCCTTTAGGATGGACTGGCTGAATCTCCTTGCTGTCCAAGGGACTCTCAAGAGTTTTCTTCAGCACCACAGTTCAAAAGCATCACTTCTTTGGCACTTAGCTTTCTTAATAGTCCAACTCTCACATCCAAACATGACCATTGGAAAAACCATAGCTGTGACTAGATGGACCTTTGTTGGCAAAGTAATATCTCTGTTTTTTAATATGCTGTCTAGGTTGGTCACAACTTTTCTTCCAAGGAGTAAGCATCTTTTAATTTCATGGCTGCAGTCACCATCTGCAGTGATTTTGGAGCCCAAAAAAATAAAGTCTCTCATGTTTCCCCATCTATTTGCCATGAAATGATGGGACCAGATGCCATGATCTTAGTTTTCTGAATGTTGAGTTTTAAGCCAACTTTTTCACTCTCCTCTTTCACTTTCATCAAGAGGCTCTTGATGAAATGAAGTGGTAAACTGCTGTAAACAGACATACTAAGGAGTTTAGATTTTATCCCACATAACGGGAAACCACTGAAGGATTTTATAAAGGGATATGATAACAGATTTGTTTTTTAGAACAATTACTTAATAGCAATATGGAAGATGGATAAGACAGGAAAATCAATAAGGCTATTATAGTTATTCTGATAAAAAATGACAAAGACCCATACAGGATAATAGCAGTATGAATAAAGAAGAGAAAATAGTTTTAACAGATGTTTAAAAGCTAGAACTGAAAAGATCTGGTGACTTATCAGGGGAGATAGGGAGGGAAGAAAAAAGTGTAACTTTCCAAGTTTCATGACTTCAGCCACTGGATGGAAATTTTTCTTAATGGCCTTTAAGTATATGATAGGCTTCTGGGCATCAGATACAAAATGAAGTCTTGCCTGAAGGCAAAGCGATATGAAACGTATCACTTTACTGTATCATCATCCTACTCAAGAACAGCTGCCTACTGCCTACCACATTAAGTGGAAAAAAAAAATTCTATGTATGTATGATACACAAATCCTTCCTTTTTCTTTCCCCTTTCATTCTAATGCCCATATCACACCCTCAGGGCTAACACTAGATATATGTACAAAAACTGTCTTTTTTTCTTGTTTAAAGATTTTTTTTTTTTTTAATGTGGACCACTTTAAAAATCTCTATTGAGTTTGTTACAATATTGCTTCTATTTCTTGTTTTGGTTTTTTTGGCCACAAGGCATAAGCTTCCTGACCAGGGATTGAACCATACCTCCTGCACTGGAAGGCAAAGTCTTAACCAGTGGGTCACCTGGAAGTCCCCAAAAACTGTCTTGGAAGAGATATATTAAACCTTCTAATCAGTTTCTTTACTAACAAAATTCAGACTGGGGAAATTATTCACAATCAAGAGCTCAGTAACAGAGCCTTTAGAATAAAATACATCTGGGTCTCTCCTCTGGAGATTTTGACTCTGCAAGATCTAAGTATCTGTAACTTAGAAAAGCTTGACAGGTGAGTTTGATGAAAGCCCCAGCTGAAAATCAGTTATGGAGACAGAGAAATTTTCAATTAAAAGATAAGTTTTAAGAACTAGCAGCTAAAGTTCAGGTTTGATTTCATCTCTTTTGTTTCCTAATATATTACCATGGACGTTGAATAAAACTAAGTAATATGATACCATGAAAAGAATGTGAAACTCTGAAGCTGCAGTTCAAGTCTGAGTTTCTTGGGTTCACAAACTCTGTGGCCTTGGGCAAAATACTTGATCTCTCTTTAAGTCTTAATTTGTCAGGGGAATGAAGAAGTTATAAAGGTTATATAATGAAGAGGTTGTAATATAGATAAATTTTGTAGATAGCTTCTAAAATAATATAGAATTGGAACATGTTTCCTTTAAATATTTGGAAAAAAATACCACATAGTCAAATGAAAAACATACCTGATCAACATATAGCCCAAATCATACATCCATGAAAATTAAGTACCTCAAACCGTTGCAAAAACATTTCTTAAACTTTGGGCATAATTTCTGATTGTTATTAATAATTTTATTAATAGATCATTAAAAAGCTATACCAGTAAAAATTATTGCTAACATCTAACAAGTATGCTACATTTTATATTACTGAAAAATAAATTTGTTTGTAACTCTGTCACTTCACTTTTTAAGATGAAAACCTACTTCAAATGTCTGTTTCTGGATATCCAAAAGAATACACAATGTTTCAATAGCTGTCAATCCATGGAACATGGACTAAGGCAACTTTTGTACTCAAGATAGTAAGACAGTGTAACTTGCTGTCTATGCAAGGTAGTCAGACAAATAAGAGGCACAAATATATCTGAAAAGAATTAATTTCCAAAATATATAAAGAACTCATGCAACCCAACAGCAAAAAAAGAAACAATCTGATTAAAAAATAGGCAGAAGATCTGAACAGATATTTTTCCAAGACAGACATACACACAGATGGCCAACAGGCACCTGAAAAGGTGCTTAACATCACTAATCAATGGTTCGGTTCAGTTCAGTTCAATTCAGTTGCTCAGTCGTGTCCGACTCTTTGCGACCCCATGAATCGCAGCACGCCAGGCCTCCCCTGTCTATCACCATCTCTCGGAGTTCACTCAGACTCACGTCCATCGAGTCAGTGATGCCATCCAGCCATCTCATCCTCGGTTGTCCCCATCTCCTCCTGCCCCCAATCCCTCCCAGCACAGAGTCTTTCCCAATGAGTCAACTCTTTGCATGAGGTGGCCAAAGTACAGGCTTTTTAGTTCCTGTTCACTTTCTGCCATAAGGGTGGTGTCATCTGCATATCTGAGGTTATTGATATTTCTCCTGGCAATCTTGATTCCAGCTTGTGCTTCTTCCAGTCCAGCATTTCTCATGATGGACTCTGCATATAAGTTAAATAAGCAGGGTGACAATATACAGCCTTGACGTACTCCTTTTCCTATTTGGAACCAATCTGTTGTTCCATGTCCAGTTCCAACTGTACATGGAACCACCTCACAAACTTGTTAGAATGGCTATTACCAAAGAGACATTAACAAGTGTAGGTGAGAATGTAAACTGGTGTGGCCACTATGGAAAACAGTATGAAGATTCCTCAAAAAACTAAAAACAGAACTATCGTATGATCTAACAGTTCCACTTCTGGGTATTTAGCTGAAGGAAATGAAAACTCAAACTCGAAAAGATATTTGCACCTGTTCACTGCAGGATTATTTATGATAGCCAAGGCATGGAAACAACCTAAGTGTCCGTGAATGGATGAAAGGATAAAGAATAGTCAGTTAGTCACAGTCGCTCAGTCGTGTCCAACTCTTTGCAATCCCATGGACTGTAGCCCACCAGGCTCCTCTGTCCGTGGGATTCTCCAGGCAAGAATACTGGAGTGAGCTGCCATTTCCTTCTTCTTGAATCGAACTTGGGTCTCCTACATTACAGGCAGATTCTTTACTATCTGAGCCGTAAGTAGTGTATAGACATGTGAGGGACTATCATTTAGCCATAAAAAGAAGGGAATTCTGCCATTTTTGACAACATGGATGAACCCTGTGGGCATTATGCTAAGTGAAGTAAGTCAGAGAAAGACAAATACTGTAAGATCTCACTTATGTGTGGGAATCTAAAAGAAAAGAAACCTCACAGAAGCAGAGAATAATTGCTGGTTGCCAGAGGCTTGGAGTGGGCAAAATGATTGAAGGTGATCAAAAGTATAAACTTCTAGTTATAAAATAAATACATCACAGGAATATAATGTACAGCCTGCTGGTGACCACAGTTAAGACTTGAAAGTTGCTAGGAGAGTAGATCTTAAAAGTTTCTCATCACAAGAAAAAAATGTTTATTAACTATGTATGGTGGTGGAAGCTGACATATTGCTTGAGTGCCTATCAAAGCCCTGAAAGATATGCAATAAATAAGTAGAGAAAAATAAAAAACTGAACAGTAAATTATATAACCTTTATAACACTTTTATAATATTTATTGTTAAATATTATAGTATTTATTACTAAACCAACTTGCTTCCACTAGTATTCCTCAAAGGATAGTGTTTTCTCTTTAGGTATTAATCTCCAAATCCAATAACACCAAGCACACAGGCAACTAGTAAACATGTGCCCATCAAATAATAAACAGTTCGTTTTATTGAAAGCACACTTGGTATCTACCGTAAAAATGGTTTACTCTTTCATAAATACAACAGTGAAAGAGGTGCCTTTTCAAACATCAAGTAAAAACGCTACGGTGCATGCTCACACTCAGCTGTGTCCGACTCTTTTCTGACCCTATGTACTGTAGCCCACCAGATTCCTCTGTCCATGGAGTTCTCCATGCAAGAATCCTGGAGTCGGTTGCCATGCCCTCCTCCGGGGGATCTTCTTGACCCAGGGATCAAAGCCACATCTCCTGCTTGGCAAGTGGATTCTTTACCAATGAGTTACTTGGGAAGGATCCCCTCCGCCCCACCTCCACCAATGCTACTGCATCAGTCATTACTGCCCTCTGGATACAAATCTACACTCACTAAATAAGCCCTATGGCCTGCTCACAGCCTGGCTCAGAATGATTTTTCAGTCTCATCTCCTACCTCTGCCTGTTGGTCATACACCATGGCCATACCAAACTTCTGCCTGCTCTCTAAACCCACCAAACCTAGAGAGTCCTTCACCCACTTCTCCACAGCACACTCCTACTCATCTTCCAAAACCAGTCACCACTTCTGTGAAGCTTCAAGGGACAGTTAATCTTTGTCTGCACCTCTCACAGCGTTATGTGTCAACCTCCCTTACCTAGTGAAACAGACTATACTAACCACCAAACCCTTCCAGAAATAAAGCTACTTAAAAGCAGAGGCTCATTCATTTTGATTATCTGACTGATACACACCACTTTTAAACAAGAACAAAATCATTGATGAATGCTAAGAAAAGCAAAGATATTGTTCAAGCATTCTCTCTAATATAACCTGGAAATGTATATGTATGTGAAAACACATGAAAGAGCACAATGAATTCATCAACCACCAGATTAAATGGCGATTATCGCTCTGCAAAAGGATTCACTATTATTTTTACCAGAGAGTAAAAGTGAAAGTGAAGTAGCTCAGTGTCTGACTCTTTGCAACCCTGTGGACTGTAGCCTACCAGGCTCCTTCCTCCATGGGATTCTCCAGGCAGGAATACTGGAGTGGGTAGCCATTTCCTTCTCCTGGGGATCTTCCCAACCCAAGGATCGAACCAGGGTCTCCCGCATTGCAGGCAGACGCTTTAACCTCGGAGCCACCAGGGAAGCCCTTTTACCAGAAATACTTACAATAAAGTCCCTTTTAAAATAAACTCTTTGTAAAATTATCCCTTTCATCTATTTTGTTATGTGACGTTTCAGAACCACTTTGTTACAAACCTAGTTACATTTCTGACTGGCAACAAGACTATCATGCAGTCCAAATAAGATAGTCCAAAATTCAAATTTTAAAAGGCAAGGTTGAGTAATTAAGTATCAAAATCATCCAAGAACCCCTGCAATCTAGTTTGAGATCTCTACAGTTTCTGAAGCCAGTGTTTACTCTCCTTCCCCCTCTGTCTGTATTTCAGTCTTTTTGTGCAAGTCACTTTGTAAAATGCTTCCTTCAGTCATCTCTTAACCAAATCACTTGTGGAAGGTTTAAAGGACATGCAATAAAGTTACCATTTAGGAAGCTTTTGTTATTATCAGTTGTGTCAGAACCTTGTGTCAGAACCTGAGTCAGATACAAGTTCTAAAAATTCAAATACAATAGGACATAGATCTGATTTCATCTGTATAAAGTCTTTGCCAAGTTAAATCTGAGCTATACACAGAAACTGGGAATGAATGAATTTGAAATTCTAAGATACATCTTCCTTCATTTTAGTAGTTAACAGCAATATTAATAGCCAGCCTTTAATGAGCACCCACTATTTACCAGACATTTCACGTAAATTCTCCCTGATCCATCCAAAAGCCCCCAAAGAAATCTGAGCCTCAGACACTAAATGGCTGGCCAAGGCCTCACAGGTAACAGGTTCATGAGTGTGTGCTCAGCTGCTTCAGCTGTGTCTGACTCTTCTTAACTCCATGAACGGTAACCTGCCAGGCTCCTCTTGTCCATGGGATTCTCCTGGCAAGACTACTGGAGTGGGTTGCCTTGCCCTCCTCCAGGGGATCTTCCAACTCAAGTCTCCTGCATCGCAGATGGATTCTTTACCCACTGAGTCAGGTAACAAGAAATTCAAATTCAAATTTGAATGGTTCCAAAGATTAAAACTTAATTGACTTCTATGCTAACAATGTGTAATATTGAAATGTTAACCCAAATTTCTACAAGTCTCTTTCCTTCTTTGAACTGCTTAAGGATAAATGATGTAATGTATTTCTATTTCTCATCACCTTCTTAGCATGCAATAATCATTACTAAGACTCTGTGCCTGAAGTCTATACTTTTGAATACAAAAATTAATACAGAAAACCTCAGTTAAAATTAGAGTCAGGAATGGCTTTTAGAGAGAGTTCTCACATATTCTCACACTCCATTATTTGCATGCAGTGGCCCTCACTGACATGCCGCACTGGAAGTAGCACTCTGCACTCCCAAACAGAAAGAGCACCTAATTTACAGTTCCAAAGGAGGAATTTCTCCTTGCTCAGCAAGAGCCCAGGCAATGAGAAACCTCTCAGCTCCATAAATGAAAAGTCACCACCACCCTAAACTCCTACTTTACTCCCTAAGACTTTCATTTAGAACAGCCCCTCTCGACTCTCTCCTTTTCCCTATAAAAGCATGCTCCCTTTGTCTTTGGACTTACGTGTGTGTGTGTGTGTGTGTGTGTGTGTGTGAAGTCACTTCAGTCATGTCCAACTCTTTGTGACCCTATGGACCACCAGGCTCTTCTGTCCATGGAATTCTCCAGGCAAGATTACTGGAATGGGTTGCCATTTCCTTCTCCAGGGGATTTCCCCAACCCAGAGATTGAATCCGTGTCTTTTAAGTCTCCTGCCCTGGTAGGCAGGTTCTTTATCACTAGCACCACCTGGGAAGCCCCTTGGACTTACCCATGCTTCACCAAAGATTACATTTCCCAAACTGTAATTCTGCACTGTTCCTGAATAAACCCATTTTATTGTTTTAGATCAACAAGTTCTACTTTGATACTTCTATACAGTTAACTGTTTTGAATAGCACACAACAGTAACTTCCTTTTACTGAAGTCTAGACAAATACCTTTTTGGAGAAGTTTCAGTACCATGTTACATAAAAGTAGCAACTACTGTCTCTCAATGCTACTTAGAGGTAACCTCCATGGAGCTTAGCTTTTAGGTATTAAATGCTTTGAAACTAGCCTTAAAAATAAAGGAATGGATTAAAGGGGCTCTCTAAATATTTGATTAAATACCAGGTGGTAACATCAATTTCAAGTATGAATTCCATGCTGGTGAAGGAAAAAAAAGTTTCAATTCAATAAAAATTCTGTTCCACCAGCCCTGCAAAATTTCACGGCTCATCTGCATTCTCTTAAAGCTTCTTCACTGATGGTACTTGTTTAGAAAGGATCAAGAGCCAAGTTTAATATAGGATTTATTTAATTATATCTGTTTAGGACAGTTGTATGTGGGTAGTTATTCTGCCATCAAAGTAATTAGCATTAAGATCAAAAGCTCCTTGCGTGAATCCAGAATACAAATTTGTTTGGATTTTATGTCATGGAACCACAGAAAGAATCCAGTAAGTCAACTTTAACTGAATTTATTTATGCCTGTCATTTCCTTTGGGGCAAATTCATTTTACAGACTGCTGGCAAAATAAGAGACTCAAAACTGGTCAGCTTTTATTGTTTGGTATTAACTCTTTAAGTGGAAGCCATAGAGCTGAAGCTAATTCAGCAATGTTGTTGGTTCAAAGGGAACTTAATTACCTCAAGCCAAAGGTATTTATAAAATCAGTTGACAGGAAACAGATTAACTGCTATTATAATGTTCCTGAAGCCAGGAACTAGAAACCAAAACGAACTGTAATTAGAACAGCTCAAAAGCAAAGAGCTACCAGCTACTTTTTGTCCTTTTACTAAACTTGCAACAAAGTTTTATTATTTTTCACTCACCCTCTTGTGCTGTTTTATGATTAACATCAGTGAAATCTGCAATAAGAGTAGCTGTATGCATTCACGGAATTACACAGAGATGAAAGGAGACTCCAAAGACTGACTAATGCAACTAACACCTGAAGAGTATGTTCCTTTTACTATATCCCCACTAAGCAACCACTCCTGGAGAAGGGAACAGCAACCCACTCCGGTATTCTTGCCTGAAAAATCCCACAGACAGAGGCTGGTGGGCTACAGTTTGCAGAGTTCGACACGACCGAGTGACACACACACACACACCCACATATGTAATAAGCAACCAATGGATGAAACATTTTCTACCTATTAAAGCAGCCCACGCCATCTTCAGATGAATACTGTACAGAGCTTTCACTCAGTAAATAAATCATTATCATTTCTACTTTGTTGTATCCTTAAAAGTCATGAAAAGCAGATCTCTTTTTCATATGAAGTCCTTTGAACATCTAAAGAAAGTGACTTTCTCCACCTACTTCCATTCTCTCATGTGTTCCTAACATGAAATGCAATAAGCCCCATGTCTATGTTGGGCAAGCTTCAAAAAATGAAATTATATCTAAAATTATTTTAACTTAAAAACATATAAAACTGTGAGTTACCTAAATATATTAGTTACCAACTTTAAATGAGTTGATGCTCACACATAGCAAAATCTTCCATATGTGTATATTTCCTTATGTGTATACAACTCAGTAAAATCAAATACCAGACTGTTTTTATACTGTTTCAATAATTAATTGCCCTAACTGCCCCTAATATATGCAAGTGAAAAGTTCATATGAAAGACTACATGTTAACTAAAATTTTAATATACATTTAACGTACTTTCTATAAAGTTTTAGAGCTTTGTTTTGTAGTTTACTTGAATAACAGGATGAATTATGTAGTTTCAAGTAATACAGATGTGATCTCCCTTCCATAACTTTGACAACTTTCACCCAAAGTCAAACAAATAAAAAAACAAAAAATTTTGCATTTTTTTAGCCTAAGCCAGAACCTGAACTTAAGGCATTTTAGTCATCTGATTTCTGAAGGTCCTGAGATGGACTGCATAATATATTTCAAGATCCTTACTTTCAATATCAGTAGAAGTTACCTTAAAACATTTTACATGTCCTTACCTTAAATAGCAGTTCATTAAATTCTCAACTGAATGCTGGATACACAGACTGTTTTGAAAGGCTAAGATCTCTCAAATTACAGTGACAAAATTATTAAACATTCATTCTAAAGTCACTTACCCAAGACTCATGGTATAACACTGTTAGTAGATACATCGCATAATCATAATTCTGTCTCTTTAAAGGGCACCTTTAAAAGACAGAAAGAGGAAAGAAGTCAAAATGGTAAACTTTCAGTCTACAGAATAATTTGCAAAGTACACAAAAACTAAATACAAAGGATAACTTATATTCAGGAATTCCCTATCTGCCTTGAGAAAATTCTGTCCTTGGAATAAGAATTATCTATGCACTTTATGACTTGAGGACATTGAAAACTGATGCTATTTATTTAGAGGATCTCTTTGCTTTCATTACTAACAAAGTTATTTACATATGATAATAGTTTTACACTATTTTTAATATGACTGTGTCAAACCCAAGCGCCTTTCATGATCTCAGGGCTACGAGTCTGCGATGACAGGAACATATCTGCAGTGTTTCTTTAAAGAATACAGAGAGACAGATGGTAATCTAGAAGTTCATCCTGATCTCCACAGATCTGATTCTTTTAAAAATGAGCTACACTACACAATGTTGTATTTTTATGCTGTCATATTTAAAATGGAATTAATGCCCCAATATTAGATAAACGTCTACATGAATATGAGCTGGCATTAGCTTTTAGGCTACAAAAGTAATAGAGAAATGGAAGTAATTACTTCTAATTTCTTTCAATATAAAATAAAACTATCATATGACAGTTGACTTCAATTGTACTATGTTTATTCTGTATTTGGTTTAATGGTTTTCTACATAGTTGTTACAGTAAAATATATTTATACTCTGACACTTATAAACTTAGGGAAAAAAGGCAACATTATCAGAAACTTAAAAAAATTTCTAACAGTAACACTTTTTAAATATAAATTTATTTAACAGTAACATTTTAAAGATATTTTTAAAATTGCAAAGACTAAAAACATGGTGATATTTTATGTTCTCTGAAGCTAGTAAGAGCATATTATTAATGTATTAATATTTCAAATCTCCTTCTCCCTGAGCTTTATCCACCCCCACAGTAGCTACCTCTGAATGTCAGGCTACTTCTCTATACCTCTAAGAAGCAAGACATAAAACCTAACTGATATGGCTGATTCATGCTGATATATGGCACAAATCAACACAATATTGTAAAACAGTTATCATTCAATTAAAAATAAAACTAAAAAAACCTAATTGATACTGACACCTCCCAATGCTTTGAAACTAGGATAAGGTGGGAGAGAGGATATCTGCCATTTGCTTTTCTTTATATTTTGACCTAATTTAGAAACAACCAAAGTATAATTCTAGAAATAAAATAATCATTTAGCAAAAACATACCAACCGCCTTGCTTTACCTCAAATGATCTAATTTATAAATTCATATACAATAAATTTAATACTGCTTTTACAAACTTCTATGCTAGCACTGAAATTGTGCTTATTTACAAAAGTGCCCTGATACATTAAATTTCCACATTTAATAATCTTGATTTTGAAATATAAGATTTCTATACTTTGATTTTGCACAAAGCTGTTTAAGCATTAGTCACTGGCAAATTATACTTCGTTTCCTTCTAACATCTTCCCTGAGTTTTACATGCACAAATGTATTAAAAAATAACAATAATATAACTCAGCTACACAAGCCTCTCCTTGAACACAAAGATCACATCAACAGGAGGCTAGTGTGAGGATATTAAAGTATGAATGAGACAACTTCTCTGACCTAATAGGTTAATATCAGGCCTGCCAGGGGACTGGAGGACAGTGAAGCGGCGCATGTGATGATCACTGAGCTATTCTTTACCTGTCTGTCTTGATGGTAAGCACATCTGTGCTCTTGCAGTATCGCTCTCCCACTAGTTTAATAAGTTTCTTCTTTGCATGATCATCTAAATTCAAACTGGAAAGTTTAACCTTAAAAATACATGAAAAAAATTATATACTTTAAAATGGAAAAAAAAGTGGCAATATTATCTATACTAACATTAAAAAGAAACCTTTTCAAATTCCTTTGTATACAGAGTTATCAATTCACAAGTATTATGAAGCCCGATCTTATTCAGGGAACAACAAAAAAAAATGGGAGCAAACTGAGAGTTCTTTGAATGTTCTGGGCATAAGCACCTTTTCTAAAAGAATCAATGACATATCTCTTGGATGAAATTACAGTGCTTATGAGTAGCAGTAACTAGCAGAATTCAATTCAATAAGTGTTAGTAAAGCTGTTTTTAAAAATAAATGGATGAAAAAAATTTAATAAAAAAATAAAAATACATGGATGAAACATAGAGGCTTTAAGGACTCCTACCATGCAAGTATGAGACCCATATCACTGCAACAGTTTAGGGGCATTTATTTTAAGAGCTCCAGATATCTCAAGGAAGCCAGAATAAAGCACCATGAAGGGTCAAAACATTTGAAATGATTCGGTTCAACATCTCTCAAAATGCTAGTCCCGCAAGTTGCTAAAAAGAATTTTAAAAGAATTTACTTCATTAAAACGGCTCTCTCTACTGAATCTATTTAGGAAATGCTGAATTAAATTGGGTTCTTCATGGCAGGATTTCTTAGACAAAGCATTCTGAAATTTCAAAATGCAGGATGGTGATGTAATAATTTTCAAATTTATTCAACTTGTGATTCCACTTTTCAAGGGATAATTCATGAACTTAGTCTTTCTTAAAACATATTTTGGGAAATGCTGGGCTAAATGAGCATGCTTTTTAATTTGCAGAGAATTATGGCCTTGGCTGAAAGGTATTATCCAGAGATAAACAGGCTTGATCCAGGAAAACAGGTTACAAGCTAGAATACAGTCAAGTGAGATAAACTAAAGCTTAACTTTCCATGGAGAGCATTAAGCATACGCAAGAATTAAAACTATATGAAGTAAAAACGCTAAATAAGATTTTGAAATCCCACAGATTTCTTCTTTCTAGCTTCAATAACCCAGCATTTCTCTCAAGACAACTGTAGCATAAGAGCTTATTTATTTTCCCATTTTTTCCACTAGACCACAAACTCCTGAGAGTAAGAACAATATCTGTCTTGTTCCTGGCAATGACCTAGCACCTAAAAAGCATGCAACATATATCAGCTAAATGAAATCATACATTTTAAAAAGGGAGGATATGTTGTTTTCTTTTTAAGCACAGTGAATTTTTTTAATTTGGATTAGAGAAAATAGGAAATAAATAAATATGAATGCAAAGACCGTTAGTAAGAACAATGACAAATATTAATTCCAGAGGATGATCATATGGTGTAGGCAATGCGAAATTACTAGTCTTCTGAAAAGAATTTATGTCAACAATCAGGTTATTAGTCTGAGAGATAAAATATTAGTTTTATGATGACTCTGATCGCTAGCATTATGGAGAATTACCTATAAGAAAACAAAAATATAGTGACATTGTGATTATTATTATGAAAATATATGCATCCATACAGATATAGTACAGAGAAAGAAATAGATTTTACGTTCAGGTACTGAGAACATAGTGATTTTTCACTTTTGAAATTCATTCAATAAAAATCAAGATATTTAACAATAATTTAAAAAATTTACCATTAAAAAAATTTGTTTCTAGTTTCTTATGTGAGAAATTAAAAACAAAATTGGCAGCAAAGCTGATCATTACTGTGACAACTGCTTTAAAACTCATGTTCACATGAACATTTTAATGGTCAAAAGTTATATAGGGTCTTATACCAGAAACTCGTAACTACTGCAGAAGCAGCTCACTCCCGCCACCTACTGGCACTCAAAGGCACTGCAAAACTTAGTCTTTAACCTGGACTAAAACTCTTAAGTTGACTGACATTTATTTGTCATTCTTTTTCCAAAATTCAAAAGAATCTTTAGGTTTTTTTTTTTTTTTTACAAGTTACTATATCTTAAAGAGTCAGTATTAAACTATTAACACTATGCTCCAAACAATGTTGACATTTCAAATCAGAGGTGGTTGCAGTAGGGTGTGTTCTCAAATGTCCACTTAGAATGACATAAATTGAAAGAGGTCTAAATGTGTGAAATAGTTTCTCTATTTACAAGAATATGCAATTAGTTAAAGAACAATGGTATTAACACAAAAGCCAAGAACTGGACTTCATGTCTAGATTTCTACTTAACAGATAAGTGACTTTAAACAAATCAGGTGATCTTCCTGTCTGTTTCGTCATTTATAAAACAGAAAGAATTCACAGAAGTTTTGTCAGGAGTAAGTGAGATTAAATAGAAGAAAGCACTTTTAAAGTAAAATCCTACACAAATATGTCACTTTAAATTCTGAACTACTTCTATGACTTATCACAAAACATGATACCAACTCTTCCTTCCCTGAATTTAAAAATCTGAGTATCTCTAAATAATATTTTACAACAGTTGATTATCTTCACAATATTACATTAAATCATGCTGGTCTACACATTTTAGTCTCACTGTTTCACCTGCTTCTACTCTTAGACCACAATACCAGTCTGGACACTGCCTCTGAGCCTCAACTATCAGCAGATGGACTAAATCTAGTTCGGAAGGGCAGCCAGGAGTCAGGCAGGGGGTATAAGGGACGGAGGAAGGTGTGGTGTGGTGGCATGCAACAAGGAGCAGATCGGCAGGGTTGGCCACAGGATACAGTGAGTGGCATCTGCGGGCATACTTTAAATAAAGCACTGATTATTTTTATGCGGATCAAAATCAGCAGATTTAGAACCAGTAGGGACCTTATTGTATACTCTGGTATTTAAGACTAAGGCCCACAAAAACTAAACCCCAAAACATGAATTAGAATCTAAGTTTCCTAGCATTCCCTGGTGGTCCAGAGGTGAAGACGCCACTGATTGCTGTGGGTCCAGGTTCAATCTCTGGTGGGGGAACTAACATCCCATAAGCCCCATAGTACGGCCAGAAAAAAAGAATCTAGGTTTCTCTGGGTTCAGAGATTTTACCATAAAACACAGAACTCAGTGTTTTGTTATCATTATTATTAAAAGAAGTAACATTTATTAAGTTCTTAAAAAGTGAAGTCGCTCAGTCATGTCCAACTCTTCGCGACCCCATGGACTACAGCCTTCCAGGCTCCTCCGCCCATGGGATTTTCTAGGCAAGAGTACTGAAGTGGGGTGCCATTGCCTTCTCCAATGCATGAGAGTGAAAGGTGAAAGTGAAGTCGCTCAGTCATGTCCGACTCTTAAAAATGTATGAGGTATTATTAGTCTATAATAGACACTCTGTTAACCCACGAAATGGTATCAATAAAGCAGACTTTCAAGTTTTTCTCCTGTTTTCCTTTGTTGATCTATGTTTCATAAAATGTATACAATAAATCTTTTGTAATTTTTATATTTTAAGTATCTCTAAATACATGATTATATTGCTAGACACTCAAATTTTAAAAAAATGGAATTAAAAAAAATTCTGAAAAGCTTCAAAAATTCATTTCATAACCCTGACACTGAAACTCAAAGAAAGAAAATTACAAGTTAGTTATGGCTGCTTCTACTACTGCTAAATCACTTCAGTCATGTCCAACTCTGTGCGACCCCATAGACAGCAGCCCACCAGGCTCCCCCGTCCCTGGGATTTTCCAGGCAAGAACACTGGAGTGGGTTGCCATTTCCTTCTCCAATGCATGAAAGTGAAAAGTGAAAGCAAAGTCGCTCAGTCGTATCTGACTCTTAGCGACCCCATGGACTGCAGCCTACCAAGCTCCTCCGCCCATGGGATTTTTCAGGCAAGAGTACTAGAGTAGGGTACCATTGCCTTCTCCGTAGTTATGGCTATAACACTGAAAAAATTCCTGAAAATTAAATTTTGCCTATTTGTTAGCATACAATGCAAAGACGGTTGCATAGATTTTCAGCAAATTTTTGCAGTAAATTGGAGTCTTCCAATTTAAAATACAGATTACATGGAGTACAAAAAGAAACTTTTTATATTGGAAAGCCCCTCAATAAGGTGGGCAGTCACCCTTTAGAATAGGTGACTCAAAAGTACATTAGTAAAGCATCTCTGGACAAAGGGCTGATTCTAGGAATGGGACAGGAGCATCTAAAATGAACTAGGAGCACTTTGTGGTGTCAAAAAATGAAGATATGTTTAAAACAAAAATGATAGGGCATGGCCAAGGAACACAGGGGCCAAGTGAATAAGTGTCCAACTGCCAAAACCAAAACAATTTGAGCAACACAATGAAGTAATACTGGACCAAAATCCAAGGGATGAAATAAATATCCCTGAGTCCACACTGATATAAATACATGATTGAATAAATAAACAAATGGAGGTGAACAGACAAATTCCCCACATAGAAGAATTCCAAATAATCTATGTGATCCTTCTCCCTCAAGGTGGTGGAGTATAACTTCCATAAATGTGGGCTATGCAGAATGACTTCCTTCTAAAGGGTATACTATGGAAAGGAAGAAAAAAAAGAGTAATTTTAAAGTGGAGAAAGATCTAAGCTGCATCACCAATGATAAATCAAGTGAGCAACCTATATCCTTGCTCTGACACTATGAGAATGCCACTTTGCTTGAGGCTTTTTCCCCAAAACGCAGAACAGTCCAACCATGAGAAAAACATGAAACAAATTCAAATAAATCAAAGCTGAAGGACATTCCACAAAATACATAACTGGTACTTCTCAAAACTGTCAAAGGCACCAAAAACAAGGAAATTTTGAGAAATAATCAGTCAAGAAGAGCCTAAGGAGACAAAATGACTAATGCAATGTGGTACCCTGGATGGGATTCTGAAAAAAAAAAAGAACATTAGATAAAAACTATCTGAATAAAGTATGGACTTTTAATTAAGTGTATCAATAGTGATTCATTCATTAGTTGTAACTAATGTACCAAAGTACCATAAGATCTTAACAACAGGAGATATTTGGTGAGACATAAGGAATGATGCTAAAGCTGAAACTCCAGTACTTTGGCCATCTCATGCGAAGAGTTGACTCATTGGAAAAGAGTCTGATGCTGGGAGGGATTGAGGGCAGGAGAAGAAGGGGACGACAGAGGATGAGATGGCTGGATGGCATCACCAACTCGATGGACATGAGTTTGAGTGAACTCTGGGAGTTGGTGATGGACAGGGAGGCCTGGCGTGCTGTGATTCATGGGGTCGCAAAGAGTCGGACACGACTGAGCAACTGAACTGAATTGAACTGAACAGCAAACTCTGTACTATCTTTGAAACCTCTCTGTTAATCTATTCTAAAAGTAAAAGTTTAATTAAAAAAAAAAAACTGTCCATACTGCTGTGTGAGAAAGATACATCATGTGCATCAAGAAACAAGGGCACGGGAAACAAGGGTTTCCAAGACTAACTTAGGAGTTACTAGGCCACACGTGGAACTGCACTGGCGTGTGGCATGTTCCTGGTGAGTGAGGCAGGGCTTTGATGTTGCTGCAAAGCAACATGAGATAATGACAAATGGTCCCAAATAAAATATTAGAATAGCAAATCAGTCAGTGGTAAAGTAACAGAATAATGTACCATAAACTGATCAGGACTAAGAAATAATTCAGTAATTGAAAATCCAGAAATATAATTCGTTACTTTAAAAATTCAAAGATCATTCCAAACATACTAGTAAACTAGGAACAGGAAATGGCAACGCACTCCAGTACTCTTGCCTATAAATTCCCATGGACAGAGGAGCCTAGTGAGCTGCCGTCTATGGGGTCGCATAGAGCTGGACACGACTGAAGCGACTTAGCAGTAGCAGCAGGAACAGGATATGTCGTTAACATAATAGGGACTACTGTCTCAAATTGGGGTCCATTTCAGAGTTAAAGGCTAAACACTAGAGGTACACACATATTAGAGCAGCACAAGGGACTACATAAACATTTTATAAACTAATGCAAAGGAAAACAAAAAAGATGTTAAAAACGGAAACTACCATTAATTATCATTTATTTCTTGAGAAATGACCCAAAGAACCAACTGAAAAGTCCTAGCATTCAGATTTTGGTCTCCAAACATCAATGTTCACTAAAATTTATCAGAGTTCCTAGAGAAATAGCTAATTCCAGGTCTGAGATACGAAATACACTATAAAAGGAGCCTGGGCTATTTTGTGTCAGAAGGCAAGGAAATTTTCGAATGCTAATGGGATTGGTAAAAAAAAAGGATATAGGAATCAGCTGAGACTCCTACTGGCCAAAGTTTGGACACACTTCAAATATCAAAAGAATATGATTTTATTTGATTAAAATTTGCTGAATATACCTATCTACACTTACCTGTTCAAGGGAAATGGAAAATATATAACCTCACAATAGAGAAAGACTGTGTTGTCAGTCTCTTAAGCACATGATCAATCTCAGCATACTAAAAATATAGTAACCAGACTTTACGTGCCTTCTCATGGAATGCAATATAAAATACATAGCAACATCTCTCCAATACTGTTGTCACAGTTAACTGTAACATAATCAGCCCCTTAAATCTAACTTCCAGCTTATATGAAATACAGAAAAATAAGGTAAATGACATCAGGATGCATTGACAAATTCAGAAGGTAGGGAATGCTGCAGAATAAAACGCCTGTCTCTTTAACTCGTCTACGTTATGGTTGGGGTGGCAGGTCGGGGAGTGGGAAAAGGAGTAGCAGGGTCCTTTGCTGTTCTAGATTTTAAAAGATGTAAATAACATTGCAGGTAAATGCAACTGTGTTTGACTGGATCTTGGTTTAAACAACTCAAATATCTACTGACTGTTAAGTGGATAAATAAAAGTGAAGTGAAAGTGTTAACTGCTCAGTTATGTCTGATTCTTTGCAACCCCATGGACTATAGCCGGCCCCCAGACTCCTCTGTCCATGGAACTCTCCAGACAAGAGCACTGGAGTGGGTTACCATTTCCTTCTCTACAGGATCTTCCTGACCCAGGGATCGAACCTAGTTCTCCTAGTATTGCAGGTGGAATCTTTATCTGAGCCACCAGGGAAGCCCAAGTGGGTAAAAAAAAATGTGGTGTATCCATAAAATGAAATATTATTTGGCAATAAAAAGAAATGAAGAACTGATACATGCTGTAACAGATGAAACAGTGAAAGCATTATACTAGGCAAAAGCATACATGTTATATTATTCATTTACATGAAATGTCAAGAATAGGCAGATCCACAAAGAAAGAAAGTAAGGTTAGTAGTTGACAGGAGCTTGGGGGCAGTAAAGAACACTGGAGAAAAGGGAGTGATTGATAATGGGTATGGGATTTCCTTTCTATGGTGATGAAAATTTCTGGAGTTAAGTAGTGGTGACGGTTGCACATTTCCGTGACTATGCTAAAAACCACTGAGCTATAAACTTTAAAAGGATGAATTCTATAGTATGTGAATTATCTCAATAAAGCTGCTATTAAAAAGAAAATATAACTTTGTAAGAAATCAATACAGCACCAAAATGGGCAAAGGAGCAAAAATAAAGTATTTTACAAAGGAATAAACTTTCACCCTCATTGAATTCAAAGACATATATATTTCAAATAAAATTTTTACCTATGAAGCTAATAGGAAATAATAATATCTAATCTGGTAAGAGTACAGGAAAATACAGGCTTTTTCACAATCTGCTGGTATTGTATTCGGAGGAATTTTATATAATCAAAAAACTATCACAATATATATAAAAATCCTTAAAAGATCTATATCCTTTGACCTGACTTATTTTAGTAAGTTATCTGAGGAACATAATCAGAACTATATATAAATATTAATTTCTAAGAATATTCATTATATGCTTTTAATAAAGAAAACTGTTAGAAAGCCTAAATATCAGTTTTATAGTCACACATACAAAATACTATTATAAAATAAAGTGTTATAATAATTCTTTTTTTTTTAAAATAACTCTTACCCTTAAGGTCACTACTCGTGCTTTGGGGTTTCGAATAGATGGTCCTGATGAAACATAATCAGCTGTGTCAATTTCAATTGGAAAATGCTTCTCACATTTCTCATCACTGTCTAACGCAGCTGGCCACTCAGTGCAAAAATCTGAGAATTAAAAAAAATTTCAATTGTAGTTTTATAATTCTCATTGCAATATATATTACCAGACAAAATCAAATTATTGAGGGAGATCACATTTCAGGATACATGAAATGAAAGAACAGATTCGCTTCTGCACATTATATACATCATCACCCCATACGCATCACTTTTCTTCCTAGGTGAACTCTAATTAGGGATTTAATTAAGGGAATGATTTAGCTAGTTCAGGAGCAATAAGTTAAAAGGGAACTATGACCTGATGGAAGCTTATTATAGCTTTGCACATATCTGTTATGAGACAGTGTTAATTTCTGACCAAATGAAAGCAAAAAAATTTCATAGCGCCTGGAGCATTATTGTTTTTGAAATGGCAATAGGTAATATGAATTCGCATCCAAATGAAGGCTATTAAAATCAGTTGAAGGGGAAACGGAAGTGACTGGCAGGGCCAGCTGGCCGTAACAGAGTGAGAGTCTCTGGGCTGAACAAGTTGAACACGAATGCCAGAGGACTTGGATCTCAGCTAAGGACAGTATTCCAGTTACTGAACTGTCCAGCAAGTGGACCTTTTCAAAGTCATGACCTTCTTCGAAAAGGTTTCTCTTGTGTGAAAAACTAACTTCTGCCCAGCCATCCTCTTGAATTATCAGAAAAAAATTACCAGCTCAACCAAGGTTAAGATGAACTTCTCCACACTGAGAAACATCCAGGGTCTATTTGTGCCACTAAAACTGCAGATGGAATTCAAGGCAGGGCAGCAGGTTAAGCGTCTTCCATTTCTTCCAAGCTCAAACCTTTCACTGGATATTTTGAAGGGTAATGATGAGACTATTGGACTTGAAGACATTCTTAATGACCCATCAAAAGTGAACTAATAGGAGAACTGCATTTGATGGTTGAATATAAACTTGGCTTACTATAATGCTGTGTGCTGTTCATGGAAGTAGAGGGGGCTGCATCTTGTTTATAATTGTCTTTTTCCTATAATTTGATGTGCACAACATTAAAAGTACTGACACATGGGAAAAAAAAATCAGTTGAAGGGAAGTGAAAGAAGCTCTGAAGAGCTCTAAGAGGGGATTCCCAGGTGGTCCAGTGGGTAGGACTTGGTGCTCTCACTGTCGTGGCCCAGGTCAGGGAACTAACATCCAAGCCATGTGGTGCAAGCTCTACCAGAGAATTGAGATGCTGTCAATCTTCTTTCCGAAATTGAGTCAACAGGGCCTCTAACTGTAAAGCCTCAGCTTTAAATGATCCTTAATTCATGTTTCTTTTGACTTCTGAGCTCCTGGCACTAAATGGAAAGAAGAACAGACCTGTCTGCATATTCACACAAGACAACCAGTCTGGAGAGAGTGGGTCTATGTCTGAGAATTGGGCTATAATCAGAAGTTCTAAGCCCGGAGAACACTGCTCACAGCACAGAGGTGCAAACTCAGGCCTCAAATGGAAAAGAAAAATCTGTCAAGGAAATGAGAGAGGTCTCAGCCTCCTGTAGCTATCAGTATAATACCAAGGCGCTCCCTAGGTGGACAACTGACTTCATTTTGCCCTAGTCTCATTTTGCCCTAGTCTCATTTTGCCCTCAGTAGAGGGCTCTCAGTCTGGGATGAAAACTTCTGAGATTATCAGGTTCTCCTTAACAGAAATCCCATTTCCTAAACAACCTCTTCCTAAGAAGAGCTAAAAGTAATAGGTTTCTTAGATCAAGCGCATGAGACCCCATGGATCCATGCTTTCTCCAACAACATTTTCCCCGAGCTAACGATTTTCTTATAGTAGACACTATATTTAGCTCCCGTTTAGACTTTAAAATCAGTCAGCAAAATGTCACTCCAAATTACAGAGACTTTCCAAGACCTGGGACTAAATATATGTTAGCAAATTAAGTATAGCTCACACCAGTCCCTAAACACTGTGTTTAAGAGATCAATACCCAGACACACTAAGGGGAAAGAAATAGCTTTGCCATTAAGAACATTGTGACATTTAAATAAAATGAATGGAGCAAAATTCCTGGGGTTAAACTGCATTCCCAATATGGACTAACCCCAGTATCCTGTACTGGAAGATGCAACAGTGCCAGGCAACTTTATTAGACAGACTAGTTTGGGGAATTTTATGAGTTACTGAGTTTGTACTGACCTTTAAAAAAAAAAAAAAAAACTCTGGCAAGTCATTTCAATCACCAGATGATAATTACAGTTTTTAAATTAAACTGCCCGATTATATGCTCAAAAACCCCAGCCAACTGGAAAGTACATAATAGACCCCTCTCAACCTTTTATTCATCTGATAGGTAAGAGTAACAGACTAGAATTCGGAAGACCTTGGTTTTTACTTAACTTCTGCCACTGATTATTAAAGTTTTAGTAAATTACCTAACTTTCCTGTGCTTCAGATTTTCCATTTGCAAGTCAGATACAAAATCTGAACTGACCTACTCTGAAAGAAAATTGAGAAGAAATACTTGAAAAGCCTTTTGAGTTATTTGGAAGATATGATCTAAATCTAGAAGCTGGCAAAAGTATTAAGGCACAATTAAAGAAAGAGTAAAACATTCACTTAAATATTATAAAATATAATGCTCTTCTAAACATACTGTATAAAACCCTTTCATTTAAAGACTGAAGTATTTTCAAACTATCTCATTACCAGTTTCTAAATTATAAATGCACATTAAAAAATAATGTTTAAAAAACAAAAAAGTGGAATTTATCACAGGGTAATTTGTTCTTCTGTGTATTCTTTCCATTTCGTCTTCATCTCTTCAGCGTCTACTAGGTCTCTACTGTTTCTGTCCTTCATTGTGCCCATCTTTGGGTGTAAAGAGGGCTTTCCTGGTGGCTCAGACAGCAAAGAATTTGCCTGCAATGCAGATCTGGGTTCAATTCCTGGGTTGGGAAGATCTTCTGGAGAAGGGAACGGCAATACCCTCCAGTATTCTGGCCTGGAGAAATCCATGGACAGAGAAGCATGGCAGGTTGCAGTTCATGGGGTCACAGAGAATTGGACATGACTGAGAGACTTTCACTTTTTCACTTTTGGGTGGAAAGAAGGCAGAGTGTCAAAGAATTGATGCCTTTGAACTATGGTGCTAGAGAAGACTCCTCAAAGTCTCCTGGACAGCACAGAGATCAAACCAGTCAATCTTAAGGGAAATCAACTATGAAAACCATTGGGAGGACTGATGCTGAAGCTGAAGCTCCAGCATTTTGGTCTGATGTGAAAAGCCGACTCACTGGAAAAGTCCTCAATGATGGGAAAGATTCAGAGTAGGAGAAGAGAGTATCAGAGGCTGGGTGGCATCACCAATGCAACGGACATGAACTTAGGCAAACTTCAGGAGATGGTGAGGGACAGGGAGGCCTGGTGTGCTGCAATCCATAGGGTCACAAAGAGTTGGACACGACTGGGTGACTGAACAACAATGCATTTGTTAATTGGCTTTGCAAAGGATCAAAAATTACATATGATTCGTGTCATATGGGGTACAAATGTGCACCAGTGATCTGTCGGTCTAACATTCAGTTCAGTTCAGTCGCTCAGTTGTGTCCAACTCTTTGTGACCCCATGAACTGCAGCACGCAAGGCTTCCTTATCCATCACCAACTCCTGGAGTTCACTCAAACTCAAGTCCATCAAATCAGTGATGCCATCCAGCCATCTCATCCTCCATTGCTCCCTTTCCCTCCTGCCCCCAATCCCTCCCAGCATCAGAGTATTTCCCAATGAGTCAACTCTTCGCATGAGGTGGCCAAAGGACTGGAGTTTCAGCTTTAGCATCATTCCTTCCAAAGAAAACCCAGGGCTGATCTCCTTCAGAATGGACTGGTTGGATTTCTTTGCACGAGTCTTCTCCAACACCACAGTTCAAAAGCATCAATTCTTTGGCACTCAGCTTTCTTCACAGTCCAACTCTCGCATCCATACATGACCACTGGAAAAACCATGGCCTTGACTAGACGGACCTTTGTTGGCAAAGTAATGTCTCTGCTTTTTAATATGCTATCTAAGTTGGTCATAACTTTTCTTCCAAGGAGTAAGCCTCTTTTAATTTCATGGCTGCAATCACCACCTGCAGTGATTTTGGAACCCCCAAAATAAAGTTGGACACTGTCTCCACTGTTCCCCCACCTATTTGCCCTGAAGTGATGGGACCGGATGCCATGATCTTCGTTTTCTGAATGTTGGAGCTTTAAGCCAACTTTTTCACTCTCCACTTTCACTTTCATCAAGAGCCTTTTAGTTCCTCTTCACTTTTGCTCTAAGGGTGGTGTCATCTACATATCTGAGGTTATTGACATTTCTCCTGGCAATCTTGATTCCAGCTTGTGCTTCTTCCAGTCCAGCATTTCTCATGATGTACTCTGCATAGAAGTTAAATATACAGGGTGACAATTACAGCCTTGACGTGCTCCTTTTCCTATTTGGAACCAGTCTGTTGTTCCATGTCCAGTTCTAACTGTTGCTTCCTGACCTGCATACAAATTTCTCAAGAGGCAGGTTAAGTGGTCTGGTATTCCCATCTCTTTCAGAATTTTCCACAGTTTATTGTGATCCACACAGTCAAAGGCTTTGGCATAGTCAATAATGCAGAAATAGATGTTTTTCTGGAACTCTCTTGCTTTTTCCATGATCCAGCGGATGTTGGCAATTTGGTCTCTGGTTCCTCTGCCTTTTCTAAAACTAGCTTGAACATCTAGAAGTTCACAGTTCACGTATTGCTGACGCCTGGCTTGGAAAATTTTGAGCATTACTGTACTAGCATGTGAGATGAGTGCAACTGTGCAGTAGTTTGAGCATTCTTTGGCATTGCCTTTCTTTGGGACTGGAATGAAAACTGACCTTTTCCAGTCCTGTGGCCACTGCTGAGTTTTCCAAATTTGCTGGCAGAGTGAGTGCAGCACTTTCACAGCATCATCTTTCAGGATTTGAAACAGCTCAACTGGAATTACATCACGTCCACAAGCTTTGTTCGTAGTGATGCTTTCTAAGGCCCACTTGACTTCACATTCCAGGATATCTGGCTCTAGGTGAGTGATCACACCATCATGATTATCTTGGTCTAACATTAGGCACCAACCAATAAAGAAACATACACTCCAAAGGGACAGAAATTCATCCTAATGTCTCAAAACAGAAGACAACATAACTTAATGGAAATAAAAGAGATTTTTCTTCCCTCATTTCAAGTGTAAGGTTATTATTCCTGCTTTTTAGACCTCTTTTTACAATCTTTTCATTTTTTCTTCTTCCTTTTAATTTTCAACTGGAAGGCCCTTACAGAAGCTCAAATTTCATCATAATCATGTTTACTAATTTATTTCTCCTATTAGCATAATCAGGCTACCTGTGAAGTTTCTGGTTTCATTTCCTTTTCTGAAAAGCCTCTGTAACTATACTTAGCAAGTAGACATCACCTTTGGATAAACATGAGAGTCCATGTATCTCAATACTCCATCTTCATTTCCTTTCGGATATATATCAAGAAATAGGATTGCTGGATTATATAGTATTCTAATTTTCATTTTTTTGAGGACTCTCCATGGTGTTTTCCAGTGGCTGCACCAATTGGCATTCCCATCAACTATGCACAAGGGTCCTCTTCTCCACATCCTCATCAACACGTTACCTTCCTGACAATAGTCACTTTGGTGCAGTGATTTTGAATTTCTTTTCCCCTGATGATTAGTGAAGTTGAGCATCTTTTCATGTACTTATCAGCCATTTGTAAACCTTCTTTGGAAAACTGATGTCTATTTAGCTCTACACATTTAAAATCAGATTTTTTTTTTTTTTTACTATTGAGTTGTATGAGTTCTTTACATATCTTGGCTATTAGCCTCTTAACAGATACATGATTTGCAAATGTTTTCTACCATTCCACAGATTGCCTTTTCACTTCACTGATGGTTTCCTTTGCTATGCAGAAGCTTTTTAGTTTGAATGTAGTCCCACTTGTTTATTTTGCTTTTCCTGTCTTTGCTTTAGGTGTCAAATTCCTAAAAATCATTGCCAAGACCAATGTCAAGGAGCTTACATGCAATGTTTTCTCTAGGAGTTTTATGGTTTCAGGTCTTACATTCAAGTTTTTAATTCATATTCATTTTTGTGTATAGTATAAGAATGTGGTCAAGTTTCATTCTTTTACATGTGGCTGCCCAGTTCTCCCGACAACATTTACTGAAGAAACTATCCTTAAGTATTTTTGGTTCTTTTGTCACAAATTAACTGAACAAATACATGACTATTTTGGAATTCTGTTCTGTTCCATTGATCTATGTGTCTGTTTTTATGACAATACCATACTGTTTTTTGACTACTACTATTGCTTTGTAATATAGTTTGAAATCAGGATGTGTGATGGCTCCAGGTTTGTTCTTCTTTCTCAAAACTGCTTTGGGTATTTGAGGTCTTTTACAGTTCTGTACAAGTTTTAGGAGTTTGTTTGATGTCTGGGAAAAATTCCTTTGGAATTTTGACAGAGACTGCATTGAATCTGTGTATTGGTTTGGGTTTTGTGGGTGTTTTAACATTATTAATTCTTCCAGTCCATATCTTAACACTTATTGGTGTCTTCTTCAATTTCTTTCATCAATATTAGTTTTCAGTATACAGATCTTTCACCCCCTTAGTTAAATATATTCCTAAGTACTTTATTCTTATTTTTATTATGTGTTCATATATATTTTAATTTTATTTATTCCAGTTTTGAGATATAATTGGCATATAGCACTGTACAAGTTTTAAGCATCTTTTTTTAAAAGCTGGCTTAAAACCCAGCATTAAGATCATGGCATCTGGTCTCATCACTTTATGGCAAATAGGAGGAGAAAAGGTGGAAGCAATGATAGATTTCCTCTTTTAGGGCTCCAAAATCACTGTGGATGGTGACTACAGCCATGAAATAGAAGACACTTTGCTTCTTGGAAGAGAACTTATGACAAACCTAGACAGTGTATTAAAAAGCAAAAACATCACTTTGCTGACAAAGGTCCCTAGAATCAAGCAATGGTCTTTCAGAACTGAACCATAAAGAAGGCTGAGCACCAAAGAATTGACGCTTTCAAACTGTAGTGCTGGAGAAGACTCTTGAAGAGTCCCTTGGACAGCAAGGAGATCAAACCAGTCAATTGTAAAGGAAATCAACCCTGATTACTCACTGGAAGGATTGATGCTGAAGCTGAAGCTCCAACACTTTGGCCACCCAATGCAAACAGCTGACTCATTAGAAAAGATGCTGGAAAGATGAAAGGCAAAATGAGAAAAGAGTGGATGATGATGAGATGGTTGGATAGCATTACTAACTCAATGGACAAGAACTTGGGGAAACTTCGGGAGATAGTGAGGGACAGGGAGGCCTGGTATGCTGTAGCCCATGGAGTCACAAAGAGTCAGATGCGACTAAGGGACTGAACGACAACAACTGTGCAATTTAAGGTACGGGGCATAATAATTTGAATTATACAAATTATGAAATGATTGTCATAATACATTTAATGACAATCCATCATCTCATATAAATACAAAATAAAATACATAGAAACAAAACTTCTCCCTTGTGATAAGAACTCTTAGGATTTCTTCTCTTAAAATTTTTCATAGATAACATGTAGTAGTATTAATTATATTTATCATATGATACATTACATCCTTAGTATTGTTACCTTGTAACTGGAAGTCTGTATCTTCTGACTGCCTTCATTCAATTCTTCCTCCCTCCACTCAGTACTTTATTCTTTTTGGTGCTATTGTAAACAATTTTTTTTTAAAGATATTTTATTTATTAATTATTTATTTATTCAACGGAACTGGGTCTTAGTTGTGGCATGTGGGATCTAGTTCCCTGACCACGAATTGAACCCCAGGTCCTCTGCATTGGGAGCTCAGAGTCTTGGCCACTGGACCACCAGGGAAGTCCCAACTTCTCTTTCTTAATCTCCTTCTGAACTCCCAACTTCACTGCAGAAAATGCAACTGATTTTTGTATACCAACTATATCCTGCAACTTTATAATGAATGAATAATAAATAATAAATGAATCCATTTATTAAGTTTTTTTGGAGTCATTAGGATTTTATATGCATAAAATAATGCCATCAGCAAGTAACGACAATTTTCCTTCCTCCTTTTCTATGCCTTTTGTTTCTTCTTCTTGCCTAGCTGCTCTGGCTAGAACTTCCAGTACTATGTTGAATAAAAGTGGTGAAAGTGGGCATCCCTGTCTTGTCCTGATCTTAGAAGAAAAGATTTTAGCTTTTCATCGCTGTACTATGATATTAGCTTTGAGCTTATTACATGTGGCCTTTATTATGTTGAAGTTTGTTCCCTTTGTTGAGTTTTCTCATGAAAGGATGTTGAATTCTATCAAATGCCTTTTCTGCATCTACTGAGAAGATCGTATGATTTTTATCTTTCATTTGTTAATGTGATATGTCACACTGGTTTACTTGCAGGCGCTGCACCACCTTGCATCTCTGAAATAAATCCTTCTTAATCATGGTGTACGATCCTTTTAATGTACTGTTGAATTTGGTTTGATAATATTTTGTTGAGGAGTTTTGCATCTATGTTCATCAGGGATATTGGCCTGTGTTATTTGCCTCTGTCCAGTATTGGAATCAGGATAATGCTAAGTTTATGACTGTTGGTGTTCTCTTCTACTTTTTGGAAGTTTGAGAAGGAATGATATTAATTCTTTACATGTTTAGTAGAACAAACCAGTGAATTTGGAACTTGGGATTAACATATACACATGATAACTAACAAAGACCTACTGTATAGCACAGAGAACTATACTCAGTATTTTAAAATAACCTATAAGAGAAAATAATCTATAGAGGTATACATAGATTTATACATATGTTTAACTGAATCACTTTGCTGTACTGCTGAAATTAAGGAAACACTGTAAATCAACTATGATTCAATTTAAAAAAAAATCACCAATGAAGCCATCTGGAGTGACTCAATCTCCTTACTAGTAACTGGTCCATTCAGATTTTCTATGCACGCTTCAGTCTCGGTACATTATATATTTGTAGGACTGTATCCATTTCTTCTAGGTTGTCCAATTTGTTGACATAAAAATGTTCACAGTAGTCTCTTAGATCCTTTGCATTTCTGTGATAGTAGTTGTAACATCTCCTATTTCATTTTTAACTTTCAAGCCCCTCTTTTTCTTGCTAGATAAAGGTTTGTCTATATTGTTTATCTTTTCAAAAATAAGTTCTTATTATTTCTGTTGTCCTGTCTTAATTTAGTCCCATTCCAACCATTATACTCCCTCCTTCTACTAACTCTGGGCTAAGTTTGTTCTTCTTTTTCTAGTTCCAAGTTAGGTGGCTTAGTTGATATTTTTCTTTATTCTTATGTAGGCTGTTATTACTATAAAATTACTTCCTGGAACTGCTTTTGAGACATCTCATATCTCAAGATATTTTCTGGATGTCTCTTTGATTGCTTTGAATCAGTATGTGTTTAAGGGCATGTTATTTAATCTCCAGATGTTCATGAATTTTCAATAGATTTCTAGTTTCAAATCTTGTGACTGGAAAAAATGTTTGATGTGATTTCAATTTTCTTAAATTTTATTAAGACTTATTTTATGGTCTAACATATGATCTATCTTGAAATCATGTTTCATTTGTACTTGAGAAGAATGTGTATTCTACTGCTTTTGGATGGAATGTTCCGTAAATGTCTGTTAAATTCATTTGGTCTAATGTGTAAGCTTAAATCCAACGTCTCCTTACTGATTTTCCATCTGGATGATCTACCCATTGTTGAAGGTGGAGTACTGAAGCCCCCTACTATAATTGTATTGCTTTCTATTTCTTCCTTCAATTCTGTAAATATTTTCTGTATATTAAGTGCTCCAATTTTTGGTGCCCAAATATTTACAAATATTGTATCCTTTTGATAAACTGACCCCTTTATCATTGGAAATGAGATTCCTGTTAAATTAATAAAATATTAAGTTCATATTATAAAACAACCACATACCTTTAAGAGCCTCACAGTGCTTTTTAATTGCTACAGGAGTCAAATGCAGAAAATTGGGAATCTAAAATAGAGAATTTTAAAGGATAAATTAGCCAAGTGTCTTTGTTTTTTGTTTGCTTTTTGGCCATGCCATGCAGTGTGGGATCTTAGTTCCCCAACCAGAAACTGAGTGAGGCCACAGCAGTGATAATACCAGGCCCTAATCACTGGATGGCCAGGGAATTCCTGCCTAAGTCTCTTAAAAATATGAAACATAATTTCCTCATAAAATTAAATCATAAGCCTCACAAACCTCGTAATAAATAAAATCTTTTTTTTTAACAATACTGAGTCCATGTCACAGATGTAAATTTAAGAAATGAATTTCCTGAAATAAAGATTCAGTACCAAGTATCTTATAAGAATAATGGTAGAGAAAAAAACATTATTTTTATAGTATTATTCCTGCCACAAATCTACAGGTGTACATATTTCCCTTATAAAACTGAAAACACTTGAAGACACAGACTATTGTTAAATAATCTTAATCCCCCTGGAACACATACTACAGCAAGACATTTTCTGTTTTATCCTTAAAAGACATTTTATGAATTGAATGGAATGAATAAAAAGGTAAGGAAATCTTAAATGAATAGTTAAATGAACTTGGGAATATGTTTATAATACATAGAAAGGTTCTCTATTTATAGGGCCAATGAAAACTTAGGTAAGGTCAGCGATTTGATTCCTTCAAATAAATAATTAACACTTCCTAGGATATTGGAGAAGGAAATGGCAACCCACTCCAGCGTTCTTGCCTGGAGAATCCCAGGGACGAGGGAGCCTGGTGGGCTGCCGTCTATGGGGTCGCACAGAGTCAGGCACGACTGAAGTGACTTAGCAGCAGCAGCAGGATATTTTTAAAATAATGTTAAGCATCTAAAGAGAAAATTTAGTTTAAAGAAACTCATTTTGAAAGAAAATCTGAGTAAGCAGAAAGTTCCTCCAAACATTACATCTGGAATCTTAAGTACCAATCAGAAAATGGTTATTTTAAACAAGAGAGAACAGATACCGAATAGTGGGATTATGGGGGTGAGTGGCTTCATTTTCTATGCTTCTATTTTTGAAACGTGACTCAAAGTCATAAAAGGAAAAAAATAATAGTGAATGCTTACACATGATTTATATTGGCACTACTTTATGAACTCTGCATATATTACCTCAGTTTACAAGCTTATCCATAAGCCACTATGGGAACAGACCATTTCACTGGATTAAGCATATGGTGATTCTTGAAAGGGATAGCATACATTAAATGTTCAGATTTTTATATTTATTAAAATTCCATTCATGACCACCATTACAACATTATAAACATATTGTTACTCTCTCTCACAGTGATATTTTCCAAAGTTTTTTCTTTCTTTAAACTAAGTTGAATTTTTCGCTTCCATTTGAAGAAAAGATTAGTTTTACAAGTGTTTGCTTTCTCTCTTGAAATGTTCCCTTGTCCAAATTTCATCTGCCTGTCTCCAGCAAAAGATGATCCCCTTTCCATGTTAATATCTCAGTCAAAAAATTTTTTTAATTTACTATCTCATTTTTTTACCATCAACTTTTAGCAAATTTTTGTTTTTCACGAAGTAGAAAATACAGTTTCTCTCATTTAGTAGAAAATGCAATTCCTTGATGGTAATTTCACTGTAGGTAAAAGGAAACCATCTAAGACATGCATTCCCTGGTGATGGACATTTATATTTTAAGAAGTCTACTTTCCATAAATCACAAAAGGTGCTATCAACTCATTATAGATGCATTTAACTGAAGAACTTAACATGACCTATTTTGCTTCACGAAATAAAGAAGTTTAAGGACTATAACAATAATACTAAATTAATTTTCTGGGAAGTTTTAAAATCTCTTTTTAAAAGTAATAACTTCACCACCACCCCCACCACCCCTGCCGCAATTCTCACTCTCAAATTAGGGTTATTTCATTTAGTTCTGCTTGAAAAACACAATATAGAAAAGATACAATAGAAAAAAAAAAAAAGCCAAAAGGAAGCCACAAGACCAATTAATTACCCATTTTTAAATGCCTAGAATTCTTTGAGCCATCTTTCCCAGGGATAAGTAAAACATAAAATCCATTATTACCTGCAAAAAAACTGAATTAAAATATAGTAAGCTGCTATGCACTGAACCTTGAAGTTTTGGGGAAGATGGTGGCTGTGAGGGCAGGGGGAGGGTAGCTGTCAGAGGGAAATCAACATTTATTTAAATATAAGTTTCAGCCAATGAACCAGCAACTTCTCTTACCTTTAGAAGTTCCAGATTTCCCTCCTTAGCCATGGGCACTCCTTTTACTGGATAACCCATTCGAATAGGAAGAGGTACTGCGGAGGGTTTAAATGGAGCTGCAACAGGGTAAACACTAGGCCAGTCCTGGTCAACAGACATTTTCTCTGTCCTGGGAGGTAGTGCCTGAAGAATGTAAAACAGTTTAATATTTTAAATATAAACATGAACTTTAATTTTAAAAGAAAAAAAGTACAATTAAGAGAAACACAAGGACTTGCAACCTATATAAAATCTGATGTCCCATAACTGCTGCTGTTGAAATTTAAAACAAACCTACCTAAATATCTTGGCAGTTTCCTCAAACCCTGTGGAAAGGAACCCTTTAATAGCACATTTGCTTTACAAAAATTTCTCTTACTTACAGTCTTTTAGCAAACTTTCTGCATATTGTTTATGAAGTGGTCAGTAACGGTATATTTTGAATAATTTTTAAAACTTCAATGAAAGTCAGTACATGAGATGAAAATGAGAATTTGAAATAAGGAAAACAAGAAATAAGAAAAATAAAGAATAAGAATTCAGAAATAAATTAAGATTAAACTAACTGAATAGACACATAATGAGAAATGTTTTCCACACTCAGAGAATAGCTAGCTACATGATAACTTAGTCAAACACATTAACATTTATTTTATTTTTAAACTGTATTTGACAGATGAGGATGGACAGCATTCCCTTTAAACCCAAAAGGAATGTTCGAAGATGCAAAACAAGGTAACATGCTTCTAAGCAACATACAATGCAGCATGGATCCTGAAGCAGTTAGTACTCCTGTGAAAATGAGTACTCTATATGATTATAAATGGTGCCACTTCAGTTCAGTTCAGTCACTCAGGCATGTCCAACTCTTTGGGAGCCCATGGACTGCATCATGCCAGGCCTCCCTGTCCATCACCAACTCCTGGAGTTCACCCAAACTCATCTCCATTGAGTCGGTGATGTGCCATCGAACTATCTCATCCTCTGTCGTCCCCATCTCCTCCTGCCCTCAGTCTTTCCCAGCATCAGGGTCTTTTCAAATGAGTCACTTCACATCAGGCAGCCAACGTATTGGAGTTTCAGCTTCAGCATCAGTCCCTCCAATGAACACTCAGGACCAATCTCCTTTAGGATGGACTGGTTGGATCTCCTTGCTGTCCAGGGACTCTCAAGAGTCTTCTGCAACATCACAGTTTAAAAGCATCAATTCTTAAGCACTCAGCTTTCTTTACAGTCCAACTATCACATCCATACATGACTACTGGAAAAACCATAGCCTTGACTAGATGGACCTTTGTTGGCAAAGCAATGTCTCTGCTTTTTAATACGTTGTCTAGGTTGGTCGTAACTTTCCTTCCAAGGACCAAGCATCTTTTAATATCATGGCTGCAGTCACCATCTGCAGTGATTTTGGAGCCTAAAAAATAAAGCCAGCCACTGTTTTCACATCTATTTGCCATGAAGTGATGGACCAGATGCCATGATCTTAAGTTTCTGAATGCTGAGTTTTAAGCCAACTCTTTCACTCTCTTCTTTCACTTTCATTAAGAGGCTCTTTAGTTCTTCTTTACTTTCTGCCATAAGGGTGGTGTCATCTGCATATCTGAGGTTATTGATATTTCTCCCAGCAATCATGATTCCAGTTTGTGCTTCTTCCAGCCCAGTGTTTCTCAGGATGCACTCTGCATTAAGTTAAATAAGCAGGATGACAATATACAGCCTTGACATACTCCTTTCCCTATTTGGAACCAGTTCATTTCTCCATGTCCAGTTCTAACTGTTGCTTCCTGACCTGCATACAGATTTCCTCAAGAGGCAGGTCAGGGGCTCCGGTGTTCCCATCTCTTTCAGAATTTTCCACAGCTTGTTGTGATACACACAGTCAAAGGCTTTGTAGTCAAAAGAAGAAATAAATGTTTTTCTGGAACTCTTTTGCTTTTGTGATGATCCCGCAGATGTTGGCAATTTGATCTCTGGTTCCTCTGCCTTTTCTAAAACCAGCTTGAACATCTGGAAGTTCATGGTTCACAAATTGCTGAAGCCTGGCTTGGAGAATTTTGAGCATTTATTTACTAGCGTGTGAGAATTTAGTAGTTTGAGCATTCTTTGGCATTGCCCTTCTTTGGTATTGGAATGAAAAACTGGCCTTTTCCAGTCCTGTGGCCACTGCTGAGTTTTCCAAATTTGGTGCTACTTAACTTCCAACTAATGTGCCTTTGTTCTGAATCCACACTTATGAAGGGACCTTATAATCTAGATTCCTTCATGAAGATGCCCACAGGGTGAGACCCCAGGCTGCCTGACTGTTCAAGGCATCATCAAAAACAATTTTTTATTCTGGTTTATATACCTATTTCCTGGGAGGGAGTGAGTGAGTCTCCTTCTGAAAAGATGATCCATTCTCAAAGAACTGACAAAACCAATCAAAGACTAGATAGAGCCAGGGTTTAGGGTCAGCCAGTGCACATGCCCTTTGAAGCCTGCTCATGTGGCACCCTCTACCTCATAATGAAGATCTGCCTTACTTTAAATCAGAAACCCACACAACATTCTACACCAGAGCACGTTAACTGCTTACCTTTCTTCTTGGTGGCCTTTCATGTTTGGAGGTTCTTTCTGTTGTAGCTAAAAGACAACACAACAGTTGCAGAGAATTTTATCAGTACGGAGTTGTTCCACATTGTTCACGATCCCACAATTCTCACATAATTTAAAGTACTTAGTAATATTAAAATGAGACAATAATCCATTTTCTGTAAGTTCAGAGACTAAATCATTTTAATGCAAATGAAAAGTCAGAAATAGATAAGAAAATTCAAGAGTTACTTGAAAATATACTGTGACTGACAATACATGTGCTTAGTTGCTCAGTCGAGTCTGACTCTTTGCGACTCCATGGACTGCAGCCCTCCAGAATCCTCTGTCCATGGGGATTCTCCAGGCAAGAACACTGGAGAGGGCTGCCATTCCCCTCCAGGGGATCTTCCCAATCCAGGGCCTGAGCCCAGGTCTCCCACATTGTGGATGGATTCTTTAGAGACTGAGCCACCAGGAAGATAAGATATGGTTAGTTCATCAACTAAAGATATATTTTTAATAACTTTTAAGGTTGTCAAATAAACTCACTCTCCCAAGTTGAAATATCTAGTTAGAAATAAGTATTTTGCATCTTTATAGTTGGTGATGGACAGAGAGGCCTGGAGTGCCGTGGTTTATGGGGTCGCAAAGAGTCAGACACAACTGAGTGACTGAACTGAACTGAAAGACAACTGGTTTGAAATGTTCTAACATATATTTGCTCATATCTGGTATCATTCTGTTCTTTACGAACACACAAAATAACCTTCAGTTTTCCATCTCTACTGTTAATTAGAACTGCCAATGCTACAATAGCATCAACAATAACAAAAATCATACTTATTCCTAATAAATCACATAACTACAAGATAAATTATTTACATATACCATCTCTTAAAATATTAACTTATAGTTCTCTAAATTAATGTTTTGCTGTACTAAAATAGTATGAAATAACTATATTCAGTACTTTAATACATCCAGACACTGAGCTAATGCTTTTCATTACCTTCTTTAATCTTATTCTTCACAGTAACTATAAGCACTAAATATATTATCCTTATTTAGAGGTCATTTAGCCAAGAAAACTAAAGACAAGGAGTTAGGATGATGACAGCTCAGCACAAAAGACTTCACACTCTGAACTACTGTCTCCAGCTTCACTTCCTTTCACAAAGCCCTAGGCTACACTGGACTTTCAGTCCCATGGCCCTGAGTTTTTCTCTGAACTTTCTGTTCTCTCTGCCTGGAGTGTGTCTCCCTTTCATCTGCCTGGCTTCTGTCCTCTACTACCTCTCCACCTCATTCCTTGATCTGATAAATTCTTATTCAACCCTCAACAGTAATTCACTGATTCATTAAAAAATTGTTTGAGTGGTACTGTGTACCAGCAACTCAAAAGGCAGCAATGAACAACAGACACATAGTCCTGGCTCTTACTGAATGCAGTCGGTCAAATAAGGTAACTATCTAGCAAGAAATTTCAATAAAGAGTGATAAATATTAATGTAAACATATAGCAGGGGACCCAACTTAGTTAATTGGGGTGAAAACCTTAAAGATGAGCAGGAGGTAGCCATGGGAATAGGCAAGTGAGAAAAAGTGTTCTAGGGTGAAAGAGAAGATGGAAAATCAAAGTAAACACGTTCAAAATGGCTTAAATTTAAGAGTAGGGCATAAAGAGCACCCAGAAAAGTGGTATTTAATAGGTCAGAGTCAGGGACTTTCCTGATGGTCCAGTGGCTAAGATTCTGCACTCCCAACACAGGGGGCCTGTGTTCTAGCCCTGGTCAGGGAACCAGACCTTGCCTCAACCAAGGTGCCTCAACTAAGATGCATCGAAGGTGCCTTAGATGCCTCAAGTAAGACCCAGCACAGCTAGATAAATAAGTAAAAAAATTTTAAATAAAAGGTCAGAGATACATTCAATAGGCATCTCAACTAAAACACATCATACACAGAGCTCTTGACTTCTTTCTTCAGTCTCCTCAGTTCCTGTAAACAGTATCACCTTTCATCCAATTGTTCAAAATCTAACATGTTTCCTTCCAGCCTTGCTCAAGGCCCCATATCAAATCCACCAGTGAGTCTTGTTAGCGCTGCCTTCAAAACATATCCCAACTCCAACCATACCAGCATCTCCACTGTTAGGTCAATCCAAGTCACCACCATCTCATTTGGAGCACTACAACAGCTTTCAAACTGGTCTCCTGGCTCCCACTCTTACACCAAGCTCGCCAAACAGCAGTCAGTGATCTTTCAAAAGTATAAATCATATTACCTCACTTCCTGTTCAAAACCTACCAATGTGATCCCAAACTTATAATAAAATCCAAACCAAATGCCTACAAGCCTTTACCAGATCAGGTCATTATGTATCTTTCTGACATCTTTTACTTCTCCTCTTTACTCACTTTAGCTCCAGCCACACTGGTCTTTTTTCTATTTCTTGGTCACACCCATAACCTCATTCTACTTTTGAGCTTCTGTACTTTCAGCTCCCTGTACCAACAAGGCTCTTCCCAGAGATGCTCAAACATCATTTCCTCAGGGAGTTCTTTCCTGACTAACCAATCTTGTCCTGCCCTAGACCATAAAGCATCTGCCTGCAATGCAGGAGACCCAGGTTCGATTCCTGGGTC
The DNA here is from genome assembly GCA_917880005.1 of Nanger dama. Classification (NCBI taxonomy): domain Eukaryota; kingdom Metazoa; phylum Chordata; class Mammalia; order Artiodactyla; family Bovidae; genus Nanger; species Nanger dama. The sequence continues at coordinate 82,254,105 of CAKJTW010000002.1, forward strand.
GGGAAGATCCCCTGGAGAAGGAAATGGCAATCCACTCCAACACTCTTGCCTGGAAAATCCCATGGACAGAGGAGCTTGATAGGCTACAGTCCATGGGGTCACAAAGAGTCGAACACGACTGAGTGACTTCACTTTCATAGCCTCTATTCCTCCAATCTATTATTCTCAAGACCCTATTTTATTTTTCTTCATAGCATCTGGACATTGTTTACCTATTTATAATCTGATTTCCTACCAAGAATGTAAACTTCATGAGATGAAGGGCCTGTTTTTACTATTATTCATTTATTTATTTGTCTTTGGCTGCACTGGGTCTTCAGTGTTGGGCACGCTTTTCTCTAGTTGCAGCAAACGAAGACTTCTCATTGCAGTGGCTTCTTCTGCTGTGGAGCACAGGCTCCATGGTCTTCGGGTTTCAGTCGCTGCAGGACCTGGGCTCAGTAGCTGCAACTCCCAGACTCTAGAGTACAGGCTCAGTAGTTGTGTATGGGTGCACTGGTTTACTTGCCCTGCTGCATGTGCAATCTTCCCTGACCAGGGATCAAACCCTTTTGTCCTGCATTGGTAGGTGGATTCTTAACCAATGGATCACCAGGGAAGTCTGAAGGGCCCTGCTATATTCCAGTATCTAGAACGCTACCTAGCACACAGTAGGAGTTAAGTATTTGCAGAATGAATAGATGAACAAATAATTTAAAAGTGTTAAGACTATTAAGTGCTATGATGATGCATTAAAGAATTTATCGTTTATCTCAAAGCAATGAAAAATCTTTTGTATATTTTGAACATGGGAGTGGCAAGTTAAGATTCGCTTTGCACACTTCACTCTGGCTGTTGTGAAAATCCAATGTAGCAGAGCAAGAGCAGAAATAGAGACCAGCAAAGAAACTATGGCAAACGGGAGATACGGTGGCCTAAACTGGACAATACTAGAAATATTACAGAAAATAGCACGCATAAGACAAGACAAATGACTGGCAACGCTCCCTCGACAGAGCTTTTTGACTCTTGAGGGTTCCTGCTCGGTGTTCCACAGTTCAGTTCAGTTCAGTTGCTCAGTCGTGTCCAACTCTTTGCGACCCCATGAATCACAGCACGCCAGGCCTCCCTGTTCATCACCATCTCCTGGAGTTCACTCAGACTCACATCCATCGAGTCCGTGATGCTATCCAGCCATCTCATCCTCGGTCGTCCCCTTCTCCTCCTGCCCCCAATCCCTCCCAGCATCAGAGTCTTTTCCAATGAGTCAACTCTTCGCATGAGGTGGCCAAAGTACTTAAGTTTCAGCTTTAGAATCATTCCTTCCAAAGAACACCCAGGGCTGATCTTCAGAATGGACTGGTTGGATCTCCTTGCAGTCTAAAGGACTCTCAAGAGTCTTCTCCAACACCACAGTTCAAAAGCATCAATTCTTCGGCGCTCAGCCTTCTTTACAGTCCAACTCTCACATCCATACATGACCACAGGAAAAACCATAGCCTTGACTAGACGGACCTTAGTCGGCAAAGTAATGTCTCTGCTTTTGAATATGCTATCTAGGTTGGTCATAACTTTTCTTCCAAGGAGTAAGCATCTTTTAATTTCATGGCTGCAGTCACCATCTGCAGTGATTTTGGAGCCCCCAAAATAAAGTCTGACACTGTTTCCACTGTTTCCCCATCTATTTGCCATGAAGTGATGGGACCGGATGCCATGATATTCGTTTTCTGAATGTTGAGCTTTAAGCCAACTTTTTTCACTCTCCTCTTTCATCTTTATCATACCCTTACTGTATTCACGATTCTATTAACAGCACCTAACACTGCACAGTACTCCCACCTAGTCTACCCACAACTAGACTTTTCCACTAATTCCTCCAAGGCAAGAACGGTATCGGGCAGCCCTAAAATCTCTCTTGAACGAAAGTCACCTCAGTACTTTTACTGAATGAAGGTCACTCCCCTTTGGTGACATAGCTAGCCCTGGAATTCAGAGCTGTACCTTGTTCCAGGCCATTTGTGGGCCTCTCTTACATTTCGGGAAAATCTGTGGTTCAGCATCACCCAACAAATATTCCGAGAACCAGCAACCAGAGACTTGTGCCGCTGGCCCTGGGAGAGACTACCAGAAAGCGCAGGTCACGGAGAAGGTGAGGAAGCAAGTCCGCGGCGCCCCGAGGACCAGAAAGAGAAACTGACTGCCAGGAACTAGGAGACACTCCGCGCAGGGGGCACACCTAAGTCCATGGTTTCCTACTACTAGACGGACCAGTGACCAGCACGGAGGACGTACTTGAATCCCCAGGGTGGCTCTGGCTCCGCCACCGCAGCCGCCATCATGCGCCCGTATTCCGCCCGCTTACAGCCCTCAAAGCCCGGAGGCGACACGGCAGACACTCACGCGGTCTTAGTCTCGGAGCGCCAGTGACAGGAGACACAGCGGTGGAAAAGGCACGAAGGGTCCTTGCTCGCGTCTGCAAAGCCAAGCACGCAGGGAGAGAGGGGGCCGCCATGTTGGCTAAGACGGCAAGCAGGAGGGGACAAGCCGCGCCGGGTCAAGGGGCGGGCTTGAGCCCCTACTGCGCAGGCTGGCGAGCCTTGCCCCGCCCCTGGGCGGGAGAAACAGGAAGCACGTGGGCCTCCGAATGCAGAGGCGGAGTCAACTAACTGTGCAAGAAAATACATACTCTCCACGTAGAAAAAGGAATGGAAAGAAAACAAAAAGATTTTGTGAAAAACCGAAGCTGTCAGTCCAAAGACAGTTGTAAAGAAGGACCATAGAGGATGGGAGAAATGTGGCTTATTGGAGGGCGGAATCTCAGATGGTCTGGGAGTCTGGCAGTCAACGCTAAGGCCCTGCTTCTTTGCAGTTGCTGCTTTTCTGCACTTTCTTGAATTAAAGGAAGTCTTCAGCTAGTGCAAGTGATGCGCTTTAAGGAGAGAGGCAGTATACAATAATAAGTAAAAGGATGGCCTCTTGATCCAGACTAGTTGAGTTCAGTTCAGTCTCTCCCTCGTGTACAATTCTTTGCGACCCCGTGGGCTGCAGCATGCCAGGCTTCCCTGTCATCACCAGTTCCCGTTTACTTAAACTCATGTCTATTGAGTGGGTGAGCCATCCAACCATCTCATCCACTGTCCTCCCCTTCTCCTCCTGCCTTCAGTCTTTCCCAGCATCAGGGTATTTTCAAATGAGTCAGTTCTTTGCATCAGGTGGCCAAAGTAATGAAGTTTCAGCTTCAGCATCAGTCCTTCCAATGCATATTCAGGACTGATTTCCTTTAGGATGGACTGGTTGGATCGCCTTGCTGTCCAAGAGATTCTCAAGAGTCTTCTCCAACACCACAGTTCAAAAGCACTAGTTCTTCATTGCTCAGCTTTATAGTCCAACTCTCACATCCATACACGACTACTGGAAAAACCATAGCTTTGACTAAACGGACCTTTGTTGGCAAAGAAATGTCTCTGCTTTTTAAAATGCTGTATAGGTTGGTCATAACTTTTCTTCCAAGGAGCAAGGAGTTTTAAATTTCATGGCTGCAGTCACCATCTGGAGTGATTTTGGAGCCCAGAAAAATAAAGTCTCTCACTGTTTCCACTGTTTCCCCATCTATTTACCATGAAGTGATGGGACTAGATGCCAGGATCTTCGTTTTCTGAATGTTGAGTTTTAACTCAACTTTTTCACTCTCCTCTTTCACTATCATCAAGAGGCTCTTAAGTTCTTCTTCACTTTCTGCCATAAGGGTGGTATCATCTGCATATCTGAGGTTATTGATATTTCTCCCTGCAATCTTGATTCCAGCTTGTGCTTTATCCAGCCCAGCGTTTCTCATGATGTACTCTGCATATAAGTTAAATAAGCAGGGTGAAAATATACAGCCTTGACGTGCTCCTTTCCAGACTTGGAATCAGTCTGTTGTTCCATATCCAGTTCTAACTGTTGCTTGTTGACCTGTATACAGATTTCCTAGGAGGTTGGTCAGGGGGTCCGGTATTCCCATATCTTTCAGAATTTTCCAGTTTGTTGTGATACACACAGTCAAAGGCTTTGGTGGAGTCAATAAAGCATAAATAGATGTTTTTCTGGAACTCTCTTGCTTTTTCCATGATCCAGCAGATATTGGCAATTTGATCTCTGGTTCCTCTGCTTTTTCTAAAACCAGCTTGAACATCTGGAAGTTCACAGTTCACATACTTTTGAATCCAGGCTTGAAGAATTTTGAGCATTACTTTGCTATCATGTGAGATGAGTGCAATTGTGCAGTAGTTTGAGCATTCCTTGGCATCGCCTTTCTTTGGGACTGGAATGAAAACTGACCACTTTCAGTCCTGTAGTCCCTGCTGAGTTTTCCAAATTAGCTGGCATATTGAGTGCAGTGCTTTCACAGCATCATCTTTTAGGATTCACAATAGCCTTACTGGAATTCCATCACCTCCACTAGCTTTGTTCGTAGTGATGCTTCCTAAGGCCCACTTGACTTTGCATTCCAGGATGTCTGGCTCTAGGTGAGTGTTCATACGATCATGATCATCTGGGTCATGAAGATCTTTTCTGTATAGTTCTTCTGTGTACTTCTTGTTAATATCTCTTTTTATTAATTTCTTGTTAATACCTCTTTTTAATATCTTCTGCTTGTTAGGTCCATACCATTTCTGTCCTTTATCGTGCTCATCTTTGCATGAAAAGTTCCCTTGGTATCTCTAATTTTCTTGAAGAGATCTGCAGTCTTCCCCATTCTATTGTTTTCCTCTATTTCTTTGCATTGGTCTCTGAGGAAGGCTTTCTTATCTCTCTGCTATTCTTTGGAACTCTGCATTCAAATGGGTATATCTTTCCTTTTCTCCTTTTCATTTTACATCTCTTCTTTTCATATTTATGTGTAAGGCCTCTTCAGACAACCGTTTTACCTTTTTGCATTTGTTTTTCTTGGAGATGGTCTTATCACTGCCTTCCTGTACAATGTCACAAACCTCCATCCATAGTTGGCTTCAGGAAATCTATCAGATCTAATCTCCTGAATCTATTTGTCACTTCCACTATATTATCATAAGGGAAATGATGTAGGTCATACCCTGAATGGTCTAGTGGTTTTCCCTACTTTCTTCAATATAAGTCTGAATTTGGCAATAAGGAGTTCATGATCTGAGTCACAGTCAGATCCCAGGCTTGTTTTTTCTGACTGTATAGAGCTTCTCCATCTTTGGCTGCAAAGAATATAATCAGTCTGATTTCAGTATTGACCATCTGGTGATGTCCATGTGTAGAGTCTTCTCTTGTGTTGTTGAAAGAGGGTTGAGTTTAAAACTTGTCCTCAACATCTTTAGAATGTGTGATCCTATTCCATCATATATCTGGGTGTAATATTAGCATATTGATCCCCTGTGCCATTTGGGCTTTGAAAATCAGAAAGTGGAAAAGTTAGTCCCTCAGTCCTGTCCAGCTCTTTGAGACCTTCATGGACTGTAGCCTGCCAGGCTCCTCTGCCCATGGAATTCTCTAGGCAAGAATACTGGAGTGGGTGACCCTTCCCTTTTTCAGGGGATCTTCTGAACCCAGGTATTGAACCTGGGTCTCCTGCATTGAAGGCAGATTCTTTGTGGCCTGACCCACCACTAAGAAAGCTCCTATAGGCTTTAACTAAAATCAATGATTCTGTTAGCTTGTATGTATATCAGGTTAGAATTACAAAAGGCAGAACTCATCAGGACCGAGAAAATGATGGTAATCCTTAAAAGGAGCTCTCTTATTTTATACCCTAGGATAGATTAACATACAAACCTTAATAAAATTATCCTCTATTTTTTTCAATCGATATGTATAATACTTAAAGTAGATGATTATAGTAAGAACAATTGGAAACAAACAAAACTGAGCCTCGTTAAGCATGCCAGGTAGAGCAGGTGTGCAGGTGTCCTAGCGTATTCTACCTGTGAACATTCAGTGTGCTATGGGCATCAATAAGCATGCAGCACGATAATAACAAGTATTTGTAGTAATCACCTTCCTTATCTTTTCTGGCCTCTGTATCATCCCATTATTGTTCCAAAGTGGAACAATAGATGTTAGATGTATTTGTGTCCTAGGACTGCTATAACAAAGAACCAGAAACTGGGTGACTTAAAACAACAGACATGTATTCTCTCACAGTACTGAAACTAGAAGTCCAAAATCCAGCTGTTGGCAAGAGATGGTTCCTTCTGGAGGGTCTGATGGAGAATCTGTTTATGCCTCTCTGTCTGTCTCCTAGTTTCTGATGGTTGCTGGCAATTTCTGGCATTCCTTGGTTTGTAGACACATGACTCTAACCTCTGTCTCCATCTTCACATGGTATTCTCCCATCCTCCATTTTTAAGATTTAAATCATGGCCTTTAAGTCAGTTGGATGTCAGATTTGAATCCAGGTTCTGTTTCTTTGTGATCTTGGGCAAGTCCACCTAAACTCTCTGAGCTTCAGTTTCAGAGAAAATGGGAACAGTATCATCTTCCTGAAAACCACTGTGACTAAGGTGAGTAATGTTTTCAAAGCCATAATATAAAAGGTGGCCATTCAAATTAAGCTTAGGGTCAATGCAGCAACCACTTTTTCTCTCAATTTTGTATATTTTAGTAGAATAAAGTGCAAGGCCTATTGCATAGACACTTAGGGACAAATGAGAATGAATCCTTAGAGAATTAGTTCATATCCAGAGACTTCTCAATTTCTGAGCAACATGTTAAGAGATTCAGTTCCTCGTTCAAACTGCTTATGATTTCTTCCTTTTGTTTTACTCTCTCCCTAAGACTAAAGTAGATCAATTCTTCTAGAGTTAGAAGAGCCAGAAAATTCTTACTGTTTTCTCTGATATCAAATACTATGAAATTTGTTCTATATTAAAAGTTAAAATGTCACTTATAATGCTATAAATGGGCAATAATGCTGTTTCATGCAGTATAAAGAGTAAAGCATGTACTATCATGTACATAGAAGTTAGTAAGAATAACATAATTTTTCAGTTAGAAAAGATGTTAGAGGTATAAACACTCGATCATGATAAAAATCTTTACGGATTCATGACCAAATAATCCAACAAAATGTAGAAGTCAGGTCAGTTTCATGGGCTTGTGACTTACACATAGAAGAGCCCCGTGCTTGGCTTAGTATTTGTTGTCTGTCTTGAAATTTTTACAATTTTTACAAAATTTTTTACACTCTGTATTTTCAGTTTGCATTTGGTCCCACAAATTACATAGCCAAGTCTACATATGTAGTTCAATTTTAAATATTTTTTTTTACAATTGGTTTTTGCTATATTTGAAATCTGCATTAATCCAATGACTGTCAGGGAGCTGTTTTCAATTTAAAAAATAACATAAAAAGTGAGTGAACCACATTTCCAGTTATAGGATAAAGTACTGATGATGTAATGCACAACATGATGACTATAATTCACACTGCTGTATGGTAAAATTGCAATGGCACCCCACTCCAGTACTCTTGCCTGGAGACTCCCATGGGTGGAGGAGCCTGGTAGGCTGCAGTCCATGGGGTCGCTAAGAGTTGGACACGACTGAGCGACTTCACTTTTGCTTTTCTCTTTCATGCATTGGAGAAGGAAATGGCAACCCACTCCAGGGTTCTTGCTTGGAGAATCCCAGGGATGGGAGGAGCCTGGTGGGCTACCATCTACGGGGTCGCACAGAGTCGTGCACAACTGAAGCGACTTAGCAGATGGTAAAATTGAAAGGTGTGAAGAGAATAGATCCTAAGAGTTCTTGTCATGTGGAAAAAAATTTTTTTTTTTTCTTATGTCTATATGAGATGGACATTAACTAACTTATTGTGATAATCATTTCATAATGTATTAAGTCAAATGATGATGATGTACACTTAAACTTATCCTGTGTTGCATGCCAATTATCTCAGTAGAGCTGGAAAAATGAACTCAAAAATAAATACATGCTTACCAAAAAAGCGAGCAAAGTATGTTGATTCACGAGCATGTTAAAGAAACAATATGTAAATATATCCAGGTATGTGGATAGACTTTGGAACCCAAATATCCACCCAGACACTACACAATAAATATATCATGGTGTATACATACAACAGAGAGGACTACTTAGGCACATCTTAATCCTAGTTGAACACTATAATTACTTTAGGAGATTAAAAAAAAATCTTTCTCGGTTCCCTCTCTCTGAGATACTGATCAGTTGATCTAGGTGTGTTTGCAGCCTTGGTGGGTTTTTTTTGTTTTTTGTTTTTTTGCTTTTAAGTTTCCCAAGTGAATCTAATATGCATGCAGGGTTGAGAACAGAACCAATGGTATCAGCCCAGAAAAGAAGAAAGTGAATATAAATGTATTAACATGGAAAATTGTCCACAATATTCAGTGAAGTTTTTTTTTTTTTAATGCAGGTTATAAGGCATTTGTAGATCATATGATTACACTTGTGTAAAATGCTTAATACACACTATGAGTTCTGGAATGGTAAATAGTAAACTGGAACAGGGATCAGTGTTAAGACTCATGAAGAAGTAACTTTCTATTCTTCTGTACTTAAATCTTTACACAAAAATGATGATTTAAAAAAACATGAGAATACAGTATTTTTAAAATCAGTAAAAGCTTCACATCTTTATTTTCATTAAAAAAAAAAACATGGTGAGTCTTTGATTTATATCTTCCAGCTCTTTACCACAGGAATACTTACAATTTATACTAGACACATCAAAATTTTGGTAAGCTTACCCTTCAACAAAATAGAAAAGTGTTGTCACAAGCATTGTCTCCTTCGAATTAGCTGAAGTCATTCCCTTTTCACAGATAAGAAAACAGAGTTAAACCTCTAGATTCTACTTTTAAAAAGAGCTAAGACTCAAACCCACATCTGATTCCAAGTTACATACTCTTTTCTACTCTATTATACCACCTCCTTGATAGCTTGCCCTACACAGCACTGATGCAGACAGGGGTCACTCTGTACAAGGAAACAGAAATTGACTGAAGAGTAGAAACTTCCAGGCATATTTCAAGTAGGAATAAATATTGCTTAACAACATGAAGAGATGCCTCTCATGCCTATTTATACCTACTTATTGAAGACAGAAGGCTAAAATGTTTTCCTTGAACTTTTGGTTTCCTGGAATGAAGGAATGTCATATTTAAGAAGTTTGGAAATAAATATTCTAATTGGGATATATTGCATCCAGTCATCAGCAAATGTTGTATACTTTACCATCAACTGTTCCTAATCTGACCTCTTCGCCCCTTCTCTTCTGCGCTTTGCTCGAGGCTACTCTTTTCTCTCACATGTGTATGTGACTGTGTGTGTGAGCATGCATGCATGCTCAGTCGTGTCCAGCTCTTTGTGACCCCATGGACTGTAGCCGACCAGGCTCCTCTGTCCATGGGATTTCCCAGGCAAGAATACTGGAGTGGGTTGCCATTTCCTTCTACAGGGGATCTTCCTGATCCAGGGATTGAACCTGGGTCTCCTGCATTGGGAGGATTCTTTACCACTGAGCCACTTGGGAAGCCCCAAGTCTTTTTTCCCACCTGACTTATTATAATAGTTTCCTAGCTGCCCCCTGGGCTCTGCTGCTACTCTTTCCTCCTTACAGTCTAGTCTCCACCCAGCAACTGAGTGAGGGTTTTAGTGTCTAAGTCAGATCAAGGCATGTCTGTCCCCGTATCACTCAGAATAAAATCCAGGGTGCTGGGAGCCAGCACGGGAGATCCCACGCATGACAAGGTCATGCAGGACTCTAGGGACTCCCTGGGCCATCTGACCCATGACAAGGTCATGCGGAAGAGTCCTGATAAGCAAGGCCCCAGGACTCAACGGACCCCCAGGATCTGCTCGAGCATCTACCCCCAAACCAGAATCTGTTTGTCTTACTATTTTGTCTTTCACCAGCTCTTCTGACATTAGCAGGGGACTACCCCTGTCCGAAAGTTAACTTAGGGCTTTAGTTTATACATCACCTGGCATGAAAGGAGTGTTTCAAACCCTCTGTTAGCATTCTAGCTTACTGGGCAAGTTTATCCAGACTCTTGCAACACTGTTGAGCCAATGCTTGCTGCCAAGTTCTCACATCCCTTATCCATTGTGTTCCTGGGAGTACATATAGTTAAGATATAGAACTAACAAGCAGCAGCCTTAGCATTAGCAACATTAGACTTTGAGTTAATAAGTTCTTTCTTTGCTGTAACCCGCTGAATCTTTGCTCCATAAAAATGTAACTCTGTACTTTAAGGGTGATGTAGGCTAAGAATTTAAGAAGAAACACTTTAAGGGAAAATCATTGTTCTGGTGTTCTGGCTGACCAACATTTATCAAAAAGAGGTCATGGAATATCAACAGGCCTCTGGGACAGAAGATGATGTACAGAAAATAAGACTTTTGCAGGAAGGAACCTGATATTGATAAAAGTTATTACTGATGGAATGTTGAGTTGACTGCATTTTTCACCTTGCTGTATGTACAACTCAGGGTATAAAAGCCCCAAGAAGAATAAAGTAAATGGGCCTTGCTCACCAAAGAAGCGTGGTCACCCCGTGTCTCTTTCCTTATCTCTTTATCTATTTTTCTTCATTCGCCAACTTCATCCATCCTGAGGATATCCCTGGATTCTGCTGAGGCTGGACCTTGGCACCAGAGTCCGTACAAGTGTGATCTGCTTCTCCTGTTTGCTGGCTCCTTCCCTGTCTGTCTCCTATCAGTCTTCTCCCCTGCTCACTCTGCCTCTGTTACTATGTCTCGAACACAAAAACTCCATTCCCAGGTCAGGCCCTTGGCATCTGCAGATTCCAATGTCTAGAACACTCTTTCCCAGATACCTGCGTTGATGCTCTCTCTCCATTCACATTTCTGGTAAATTGCCCCTTCTCTCTGAGGCCTTTCTTAACCACCTCATATAAAATATTATCTCCTTTTCCTTTATACCATCTCTGACATTTATTTAAAAATGTTTAAAATATATGCAGATATTTATTTATTGTCCATCTTCCACCATTAAGAGGAAAACTCCTGAGAGTACAGACTTTGTTCTTTTTATTGCTGGACTGGCAAGGCATAGAACAGGGCCTTTCAAGTAACAGGCATTTAACAATTATGTGTGAATGAATCAAGCTTCCCTTTACACTTTTAAGCATTCTTTTTGCTTCTGTCCTCTAGAAGCATAGAGGAAAAATTATTTTTCCTTCCCTAGAGTGCTGTTTTAATTCACCCCAGCTTTTAAGTAAAGGTAGTTTTTATATATGAATATAATTTTCTTACTGCAAATGCTAAATAGATGTTAATCATTATTACAAGGGATTGTAATATGGGTTAAAATCATAGGTAAAGTTAACATTCAAACAAGTCCCCAAGGGATCCCACCAAGGTCCTCTCTGCAGGGAAGCAGGCAGCTTGGGATGAGGTGGGAGCCTGGGTAGAGAGGAAGAGAGCCAGGCTCAGTATTGCTTGTGTCCTGAATTGAAACTGGTTTTGTATTAATAAATACAACTAAAACTGTTCTGCAGTCTTATGTACCCCCTTGTCTTCCCTACCTCCCACCCATAGCAGTCAAAACCCATTTTACACTTTTAAATGCTAGACTTACTCTTATCAAACACAATTTGTTTTCAAGTTGAACTTTAAGAGTGACTTTATTATCCTTTCCTCCCACTTTTATTGTTGAATAATAAAAGATTAAGCTAAATTTCCCCATTTTCCCTGAAATACAGGGAGGCTTTTTTTCTGTCCATAATCACGACACTAGGATGTTTTGACCCAGGAGATGGTTTTCATTTAATGTGGGGTGGGGGAGGGGGAGAAAAAAAATCCCACAAGAGGATAAATTTATTAGAACATATTTTTGTTTCCTTTTTATCTTACAGGCCAGTCTCATCTCACACGGCCAGTTCAGAAGATGCTAATATAAACCTTGCCCACCTCTCTCAGCCCATCTTTCTTACGCAGACAGTTTCCAAGCAGCTCCCTGATGGAGATACAATCTTCCGTTTCCAGGATGAATCGTGCCACGGCTGTCCCTCCTGGCAGATGACCCTTCTCTCTCTCTCTCTTGACACTATCCAGGACGACTCCTCGGATGTCTTTAGGGTTTCCTGGCACACCAAAGATGATACACAGGCCAAGACAGTCCTCTCCTATCAGGTGACAGAATTCTTCCAGCTTGTCAAACCTACTTTTCTTGCTGGAAGACTTTTCTGCCTTGGAATCTGGGTTGGAGGGGTCAGATTCCACAGGAGGAAGAGAAGCCATCTGCAGTGTCTGCACGGCCAGCTGAAGCTGTATTTGCTTATCGGATCCCCAGAAGGTCCAAACCCAGTCTGCCCCGAACAGGAAGGCTTGGTGCTTGGTCATCCTGGTGGTGGTGAGCCACTTGTCAGCTCCTTTCTCTTGGCAGAAAGTGACAAAGTGGATTAAGAAGATCTCATTGAGAGTGTTTGGATCTGGGCACAGATTGCTCAGTGTGTCTTCAAATCCAAGATAGGCCTTCAGTTTCTGAGCTGCGTGGATGATGGCCCCACTGACCACCTCACAGATGCTGAGAACCTCTTTGTCCTTTGGAGCCAGCTGTTGGGATGGTTTCTGCCCCATTTCCCTGCACACGCTGAACACTACTTCTAGATATTGAGCATGTGAACTGTTCTTTGTCAGAGTAAAAATTCTGCAATGAAGTCACATCTGTGAATGTAGTCCCAGTTTTTGAACTCTACAAGTAAGCATATATACACACAGCTAAACAAACATGTTAGGCCTTCTTGTTTGCCAACTGGGTGTGTTGTACTCATATCGAGTCCTGCTGGTTTATTAAGTCAGAGATACTAACTTTCACAAACAATCATCTGTCTTCTAGTTATATTCACCTAACTTTAAATATTCGGTAACCTCTTCTGAGACAAGTTTCCTTTTTTTCAAGTTTTAGTTTTATTAAAAAACACTATTTAATTCTTTAAAGAAAGAAACATATGTATGTAACTAACTTCTTTCTACAACTAACTTCTTCAAACTTGTAGGCAAGTCATTTCTGTTTGCTTTTCCGATACCCCTTTGCCATGATTCCTCATCCTCCAAGCTCAGCTGCCTGTGTTTCCTTTCATGAGAAAGCTTCCGAAGTAAAGGCCTTAAATTTTCATCTGTTGATACAGGCTATGCACGCTCAGTGGCTTCAGTTGTGTCCGACTCTTTTTAAGTCTATGGACTGTAGCCTTCAAGGCTCCTCTGTCCATATGATTCTCCAGGCGACAGTACTGGAGTGGGTTGCTGTGCCCTCCTCCAGGGGATCTTCCCGACTTAGGGACTGAACCCATCTCTCTTACCTCTCCTGCTTTGCAGGTGGTTCGTTACTGCTGAGCCACCGGGGAAGCCCTGATACAGGTTATAGATCCCCCTCAAACAAATTTCTGAGAGTTTGTGAGCTGTGAAGAGTTGGAGTTACTATTCTTTGGATCCAAAATAAAGGCGATTTGGTTATTCCCAGAAAAGGAAAACAAAGTAACACACAATAAAAATATGAGGCATTTATCAATTGACTTTATTTCTTTTCATATGATAATACCAGCAGTGTAAATGTCTTATAAAAAGAATATATATCATCAAAAAAATTTAACTTTATCACATATCATCAGTGATGTTACACTGTCCTGAATAAGGAATATTTGGCATCTGTAAGTCTCCTGGTATTTTAAACCAGGATTGAATAACAAATGGTTTTTCAAATGGTGACATATGTTCACATTAAAATAAAACACAAATACAGAAAGAGTTCAATACAGTTACCAAATAGTGCATGATAGGGAGCAAAAATATTATTAGCATTGAGTCATTTTAATTATGAATAAATAGTAATTTAGTATCACAGGGTTCTTTGATAAGAAATTTGGAAACTTGCTAACTTGAAAGGTCATGCCACTGACATTCAAATATAGTTTATTAGGCAAGTCTTCAGACATATATTGAATCGCCCACCCTGCATTAATTTTTGAAAACCTGTCTTTACCATCACTGACTATCATAAGTAATGAGATAGTAGTGAACAAAAAATCAGATATTTTTCTGATACCTCTAGAATAATAAATACAATAACAGTTTTTATTGCAGCTTTTAATTTTCTTGATAAAGAATATTTGGGCTCTGTGCTACAGCAAAACATGACCTGCATTTTATCATCACACTATAGCCATTATGAAACTAATTTTGCAGTCTTTGAGTTACTGAAATCTGAGACAAAATGTTCAAGCAAGTATTCAGCTTTTAAAAAAAAAATCCATTTGCTGATAGTCTGAGAAATGTGCAATTAATAACATTAGGCAGACTGTTAGTATTTTGATGCACTGATATGTTTAGCAAAGAGGAAGATAAGAAGCTTAATACTGTAAAGGGTTTTGTTTTGGTTTCTTCAGGAATTATTTCTACAAATTTTGGGGGAGTGTCTTGAATGCACTCAAGTTAATAGCACTTAAAATGTCCCTCAGGTTCTTCCTTATGAGTTAAGAGGATACAAGACTAAGGCTGAAATTCTAAAAAGCTATTCAATAATTTTGTGAGGTGTCATCAAAGAAGGGGTATTTCACATATGTTAATTTAGTCTGAATGATCAGCATCATTAGAATTCAGTTTGGGGGAAAGAAAGATCATTGGACGTCTCCAAGAAACAGCTGGTATACAAAAATTTTGATCATTGTATTTTTTAACGTGATCTTTTTACCATCTTCCTTACGTTACAAAATAAAAGTTCTATTTTCTATGTACTAAGTATATACATATATTTAGAAAAATATATAAAAATAGGACAATAAGAGGCAAGTGGAGGTGTGGCTGGCATATAGTGGGCACACCGAATGCCTAAGAAATTCCACAATTTGATTTCGAAAGCATGTAACATCCTGCTTCGAGGGCCGCAGTGCTATCACATCGATGTGACAAAAAAACTGGTCACTGCTTCCCAAATCCTCCATTCTGTGAATGTGGATGGAAAGGCTACGGTAAAATACTCATATTAAATGCAACACTTTAAATATAATATATCACAGATTTTTTTTTTTTACATTAAATAGAGGAGAAACAATTATACTCTCAATCACCAGTGTCTCAATTGTCATGGCAACTTTAGAATCAGCACCTAGTCCCTGCTTTCCATCTCCACTTCCACATGAGAAGTGGGAACGATAAACAATACACAGTCTGTGGCTTGCTGTAGATACTGTGAGTGTCTGAGGAATAAAGTGGAACAAAGATGAAGGGCTCCCTGCTCTCATCCAGGTGGCATGGTCAGACGTTCGAGTCTTCATCGGTGATGCTGGCACTGGGGAACGGGCAGCAAAATCTTTAAACATGTCATCTTCCTTTAACATGTGCTGGAAGACAAGGAGGTGGGGGTCACACACATCAGGCACCTTGAGCTCTCCACTACACAGGCAGTCCCTTTTGGGCTGACTGTCAAGCTTATTTTTAAAACATTTGAAATTCATTTTACAACTTACAGTTAGGTTGTTGATGCCCTCAGAGAATGCACCTATCTGTCTCACGGTCCCTTCTGAGTCTTCCATCTGCAATGAACACACCACGACATGACAGACTCATTTGCACAATTTCAAGAAAAATGCAGCGAAATGAACACAAGTCTAAGAAGAAACAGTGCAAGTGGCCCTGAATGGGGTGGGAGCAACAGAATACTTCCGAAGCCATCTCCTCCTATGACTGCAACTGGACATTAAAAACGAGAAGAAAAACACTTTGCTGGCACGTTGAGCCCAGAGCTCTGATGTTGGCAATGGCACCAAAGAATATTCATTTGAAAGCAATACTCAGATGTATGACCTGATACTGAAAAGCCTAAGGACTAAGCGGTGTCCATTCCTGACTTGGTTTACTACATAGATTTCCTTAATACTGAGATAGGCATAACATAGGTAAATAGTACAAGCTTTGAAGCCAGCCTGGCAGGCTGGAATCCCAGCAATTCTACCAGCTCTTCTGTCTTAAGTTACTTAAGTTGCTTCAGTTTCCTTATCTGTAAAATGGGAATAACAATGCTCCCTATGTTTTAGGATACCGTGAACATTAATACATGTTATGTGCTTAGGATAGTACCTGGGATGTAGCAAACAATCTGTAAGTGCTTGCTATTATCTTACTATTATCTTTATTATTAGGTATTTGAGGAAAACATCTTTAGTTAGTAGACAGCACACAAAGTTTTCATTTAGTGTTTTAATAGTGAAAGAACTTTGAAACAGGCCTATGGTGTTACGTTTACCTGCTCTAATCGGTCCAGGTCATCCTCATCATACAGGCGTACATCCAAACCAGGCTTAAATCCTTTCTTAGATGTCCCTCCTGATGCCTGTCCCAACTCCATCGGACAAACATATTCCTCCGCATCTTCTTGTTTCTTCTTTCTCAGGTTCCCAAAATTGCTGAAGGTAAGCTTCTTTGGCTTTAAAAGAAAAACAAAGACAACCAGGGACTTGATAAAATTCACAAGACAAAGGACCAGTAACACATATAATTTAAGTATTCACACCACCAAGAAAAGCAATTCGATGATTGAGTGGGTATAAGAAAAACAAAGACATCTCAGGCATATGATTACACCCAAATATGATAAATGATCCTCACTATGAATCTCAGAAAATTAAGCTTGTTTTCCTTATTCACATCACTAGCTGGGTAGTCACTGTGAAAAGCCAAGAGCCTTAATTGTGACGGACCTTAATGCAATGAGATTTCTCAGGGCTGAATCCAATTTTGCAAGGTCAAAAAGAGGAAAAGCCATTACTGTATTTTCTTTTTGAGTGAGGCTATGATTATCCATACCAGTAACTGCTAAAAGAAGCCCTCATTTTCAGGGGAGAAAACTTTGAGAGAAGAAAAAAATCCATCTTTTCACTGGATAGTACCTGAGACTGTTTCAAGGAGATGCTGATGTTGAGAATTTATATAGAACAGACTCTTTATATAGAACAGACTCTTTCAGAGGTTTCAAATCTGACACATTTTTTTAAGGGAGAAAGGGAGCTAACAAGAAAGTATTGAGTGGGTAGGGGGAGTGTTTTTTTTTCTTTTAAAAGGGGTTCGTGGAGGAGCCACGTTTGTGGAGGAACTGATAAACTCTATCTTCACATTAATTTAACTGATATAATAGACTCAGAAGAGTTCACAGAGGAGTGATTAAAAAAAAAAAAGTGATCTGAACTTGGTATAATCCATGAATCCAGGTAAATCTGAAGATATATACTCCGTGCTGGTCTACCTTGAATCACTGCTTGAGTATCCTTTCCTAACTTGCAAGTCTGGTTATTTATGAGAAAAAAAAAATCCTCCTCTTATGCTTGATTTATCCATAGGATAACAGCAATCAATATTGGGCCCAAGACATGCACTTTCCGCATTGGCAAAATAATCAATGGTACACACCAACATCATGTTCTTTACTCCTGTTAACTCATAAAAAAGTGATTTGAGCAAAGATCCCGCCAGAAGGAAGCCTTCAAAAATGCATTTTCCTGACTACTCTTAAAGAATCATTTACCTTCGACCCATTCACAAAACTTAGGAAACCTAAGAAAATGGGATAGCCAAGTAACAGGCAAGACTGAGTCTTTGCTATAGGCAATTATAAAATGGTAGGAGCTTGAACCAACCTTCACTTTGGCGGTCGCAGTTAGAAGCACATAATCTGGTAATTCCATGGCGTCCCGCTTCTGGTGCTGGGCCTCTGCACCGATCAGAAGGTTGAAGTGAGTGGCCAGATGTCTTCGCAACAGGGTCTTACTTGGTGGGATGTTCAGTAACTGAGCCATTGTTTCTACGTTAAAACGAGGTTCTAGAACCTACAGGAAAAATTAAGACTGTTGAAGGCACCATGGATCACACGTGCCTGGATCGTGCTTTACAGTCTGCAGAGCTCTTTCATTTAGTTATCTCCAATGACTCTCTTGACAGCCTGGTGAGGACAGACAAACTGTGGACTTTGATCTTCAATTTAAGGATCTTTTGTTTTGCCTAAGCTAGTGAGAAGCAGGGCTGGTCCTGACACCCAAGCATGACAAAGCTGGGGCTTCTACCTCTGAAGTGGCACCTTTGGGAACCCACTCCTTATGCAACATTAAGGTGCAGCAATGCAGTATCCCTCCAGGGGTTTTAAAACATGATCATTTGCAAGCCGATGGCCAGATGTTATCCAACATTAGTGAAGACAGTAAAAGAGAAATCAGTTTAAATTCAATCTAGATTATATGATGATATTAATTTTAAAATATGGGGATGAATACTCTGAAAGTAAAGATTTACTAGAAATGGTGCAGAAAGGTTCAGTTAGATGACTTCAGGATTATGACAAGCAACTGATAATCTCCTACTCATTAGACTAATGGAAACAAAATGATAAGGAGCCAATTTTAAACGAAAGCAGAGTTTTACCATGAGCCCACCATGGACACCACTGCCTCTGAGGTTGGGGGCATATTCCGCCAGGTCCACAGAGCGCAGCCACTCCATCACCCGGTGATTGGTCCACTGCTGAACTTCTGATGGGGTGATGCTGTTCTATGGGGACAAACAACCACCCAGAGCTTTAGTCACTGACCACAGGGTTCCAAATATAAAACCTGCCTGCCAATTCTAAAGAGCCTGCCTCAGGGGAGGAAAACTCTTTAAGAAAATAGTTTAAACACTTTGTTAAATTTTTCCATCATTTCATTTCTGCAGCAGCTGATATCTAGCAGTCCTTTTTATAAGGGTGAGAACTTTCTCTGTCGTATCTGGTAAATGTTGTCTAGGTTCCACTGACAACAGTGTGTTATCTAAAATGCCAATTTAGTTTGTAAAGAGGGAACTCCAGGCTTTAAGTATGTATGCCATGTTATGATAGGATATGGTAGTACTGATGGTCACACAAATGGAAATGGTGGGGAGAGAAGAATATAATGTGAAATAAACTCTGTATTTTAATAAAGTAAAAAAATAAAAGTAAAGAACCTGCCTCATGGAGAGGAGTTTAGTATAAAGGTAAAAAGGTTATTTGCTAACTTGAACTCTCTTTTAATGAATGCATGTCCCAAAGTTTTAAGTTTTTTACATACTAGTAAAGCAGTGTTCCAGGAAAGGAAGTCTTTACAGTAATACTTACCTTTGTGGCTTAAGAAGGCAGAAATATAAAATGTACCCAAGAAAGGAGAAAGTACAACTAAAACACAGTTCAGTTACACAGGTAGACCCATCGTCGGGGGAAAGGAAGGAATGCGTGTGTGCTCAGTTGTGTCCAACTCTGTGCGACCCCATGAACTGTAGCCCACCAGGCCCCTCTGTCCATGGAATTCTCCAGGCAAGAATACTGGAGTGGGTTGCCATTTCCTCCTCTAGGGGATCTTCCCAACCCAGGGATTGAACCTGGGTCTCCTGCACTGCAGGAAGATTCTTTACTGACTGAACCACCAGAGAAGCCCAAAGAAAGGGATACAGAAACACAAAGCCTAAGAAGTAAATGAGGCTGGATCTGAGGCTCTGAGGGAGCCAGAAGTTTCCCTTCTGTGTAGGCGCCGAGAAGAAAAAAACAGGTCTTAGTTCCTCCACCTGGACTGTCACACACATGGAAAGGACGGGCTGCGGGAAACCTCAGCCTCAGGTGCTACCTCATCAGAGGGTCGCCTCCGTAGACAGTTTGGCTCAAAGTTATTGATCCTTAGGACCTGGATGGCCCTTTTGATACTGGAGATGGTGGAGCACACTCACGACCTTCAAAGACAGTAAGTCATCCTGCAAAACAAAACAAAGAAACTGAGATGGCGGGAGCACCTTCTCAGGAAGATCTCAGAAAACGCAAGTAAAAGTAGAAGGGTGCCTCAGTAGGCCTTGAGGGCTCGTCAGGTTTTTCAAAGTTTTTATTTATAACAGAACCCTTTTTCCTGTTCTGAACAAAATTTTCTCCAGGACCCCAATATACTAAGAGAATCAAAATTCACATTGTTTCAACTGAAGCTGACTTCTACTTGTTTATCTCTCTTCTACTGAGGTAAGATGTTAGGCCTAAACAGCTCTGAAACACGCAGTGTGAAAAGCAGTAGCTAAGCCACTACGAAAAGTGACCTGCTTTGACGTGATGTGATAAAGCAGATAACTGAGTCCAAGTGATCTTCACTGAGATGTGATAAAGCAGATAACTGAGTCCAAGTGATCTTCACTGATGAGAGAGCTGGTTCTCTGAGCTGAGGCATATCACAGTTTGCAGGGAAACCAGAAGACTGTTTCTGTTATACCATCCCCCAGCCTCAAGAAATCTCTGGTTCTAGATTACTGTGCTTTATCTAGCAGACAATGTGAACAGTTTGGGAAAAGCTATCTTAATCAATGCAAAGCTTTTGGTGAGAGGTAGAGAGAGAAGAGAAATGAAGACACTTTAAGTACCAACATATATCACCAAGCAATTCCTTTAAGGAATAACTTTCACCAGTCTGTGGCTATAGGGAATTTCTCAAATAAAGTATTTTACAAGAAGGTGATGGGGGAGGCAGTGTCAAGGTAAGTACCAGTCTACTTTCAAACACCCAGAAAATAAATAAGGAAAACTTCCACTTTAGCATACCTTACAGAAAACACATTTCTTTTCTTTAAAAAAAAAAAAAAAACCCTTTTATTTTGTATTGGGGTATAGCTGATAACAATGCTGTGATAATTTCAGATAGACAGCAAAGGGACTCAGCCATACATATGCATGTATCCATTCTCCCCTGAACTCCTCTCCTATCCCAGCCACAATAACACTGAGCAGAATTCCATGTGCTATACAGTAGGTCTTTGTTAGTTATCCATTTAAAATATAGCAGTGCGTACATGTCCATCCCAAACTCCCTAACTGTCCCTTCCCCTCATCCATCCCCCTGGCAACCATAACTTCAAGAACACATTTCCTATACGGGAAAAATTAATCTATTACAGAGATATTTTAAAAATAAAATGATAAGATGGCTTAAATCCAAGAAAAAATAATTTCCTCAACTTTTTTCTAGATTAAGTTCTTTCTTTTTAAATGTAACTTTTATTTTATATTGGAGTATAGTTGATTTATATCTCAGTGTTATTAGACTGACTTCTTAAAAGCAGTGCTTGATGATAAGTTTGAAAGAGCATTTACCATATTTTAATCTAAGATGGAGACACCTATTCAAAACATTTCCACATGGACTATTCTCAATCAACTTTAATCTGTCAGATTGAAAAGAAAAATCGAAATGCATAATGTTTACAATGTTAATTATTTTAGTTTAAGGGATTTTAAAAGTAGGGAACATTTTCTTTTAAATCAAAACACACTTTTTGAGGGGAGGATTTTTTAAAATCCTTTATTTTAAAGTGATTTCAGATTTACAGAAAAGTTGCCAAAGATAGTACAGAGTCTCATACACTCTTTGCTCAGCTTGCTCTAATGTTAACTCTATATGTTAGGCTGTATATAACCATAAGAGTCAGCAAAACTAAGAAATTAACACAGACAATAATGAAATTCAATTAAACCCAGGCTTTACTCAGACTTCTCCAGTTTTTCTACTAGTCCCTTTTCTGATCCAGGATTCAATACAGGACACTACATACAAACAGATTTTTTCATGACTTTGGATTTCTAGGGACAAAATCTTCTAAGTTAATTTATTCTTTCATAGACATGGAAATTATGTTTGCCTTTTGTGATTTTCAGTCTGAATTTGCTCACATTCTCAGGTGAGCAAATTCTCACAGCTCACATTCACACTGTTCTCAGTATGAACATCCTCATACGTAAACAGGCAGGCCAACAGCCACAAATGCACTGAGTTTCTACTACTTTCTAACAGTGGCAACATGGTTAAGTTAGCAGATGTCTCAGTTTTTTGTTTCTTCATCTAAAAGCTGGGGATAATAGAGTGCTACCTCAAGTACTGCTGAGACCTGAGCATTAATTATGAGTAAAGAGTTTACAAGAGTGCCTGGCACACAATAAGTGTACAACACACCACACGCTGGTGTTATTTTACCTGTATCTTACATGATGTACCCATCATGGTTCAAACTTTTGTTTCAGTGATGGAGAAGAAAATGAGCTGGACCCCAACTTTCTTTGCTATTGAAAAATTCCTGAATAAATCAGCTCTTTGAAACTTTCCACTTATTTTTAAAAGATACTTGTCTGAATTGAGAGAATATCATTGATATATATACACTGCAATGTGTAAAATAGAAAGCTAGCAGGAAGCTGCTATATAATACAGGGAGCTCAGCTCAATGCTCTGTGATGACCTAGAGGGGTAGGATGGGGGTGGGAGAGGGAGGTTCAAGACAGAGGGGATATCTGTATACTTACAGCTGATTCACAGAACAGCTGTGTTATACAGAAATTTTACAACATTGTAAAGCAATTATATTCCAATTTAAAAAATAAAGCTATTATATAAAAATAAAGGAAATTAATATGGGTACGACTGAACTGAACTGAATATGGGTATACAGTTTCTTATACAAATTATTATACAATATATTTTATATCTTATACAATATATTTGTATATATACAAATATATAATGGGTATACAATTTCTTATACAAATTAAGAGAAAAATATACTACAAGACTTTCATATTTAATTTTAAAATTTTGTTCAAAAGTAATTAGAGTAATTTTTAACAGCTTTTACCAAATAAACAGCAAGGTCCAAGTCAATAAAATTAATTTAACAGTTTCCACTGTCTTTAAAAAAAAAGATACTTGTAGTAGTTGGATCCATATCCTAGACCACAAAAAAGCCATTAAAAAAAAAGTATCTTAGGCAGGACACTCCTAGAACCATGGAGTCTAGAACAAGTTCTCCTGCAACCCATCTCTCCCTGCTATTGTAAAGTAGGAAGAGTTTTTCTATCCACTGGACACAAGGCTAGAAATACCCAACAGTAAAGAAGGAAGCCGAGTGAAGCCCTACCTTTCCCTGTCTCCTCTTCACTCCAGCAGAACTGGGCTGAAGGGAGAAGGGCTAGGGGGTTTCAGGAAGTAGTTCTCAAAAGGGGAAGGGAAAAGACAGTTCCAACGGAATGGTCAGAAGGGCAGCCTTCCTGGTGGTGACTACTAATAGAAGTGTGCCACTTAGAAACCGCCAGGACTGCAAAACTCTACTTTCAGTTTTAAATCTTTTTATGGGATGTTATTCTATATCATAAAATGCACCCATTCAGAAGTGTACACGTCAATGTTTACATTGTTGAATATATATAAAGTTTTATGTAGCTTAAGTCAGGGTTTCAAAATTTCCCAAGCCTATTACAAATGCCAAATCCCACAACATCAACTTAGAAAACTCTGCCTGTCTCTCTCCTCAAATTAAAGCAATACTTTGAAAATCTGGTGGAACCATTGTGAAAACACTGTATTTTGCTTACTTGATTTCTGTGTTTTTCAGAGAAAAGCAACTTTAGCCTCCCCAAACCCCAGTAGTGAGTCACTTACAACTGTCATGTAATGAAGCATTCGACCATCTACCCGTCCTTCATCAAACTGGGTCTTGTACTGGGGGAGGCCAATATCATCCAACCATCCTATGGACAGAAATGAGTTCCGTTAAGGAGCCACAGAACATTGGTTCTTGTGATGAAAAAGAAAGAACAGCTAGGTATGTGCATGTATGTGTGGTTGTGTGTCTAATTTTATACACACTCATTCATGAATTGAAAACCTCTTACTAGTGACCCAGTTGAAATCCAGCTTTCCATGATTGGTTTCTTCTTCAGATCCCAGGGCTTGCAGTGCCAGTTGGAGTTTCTTTCGATGAAGGGAATGCTTGATTCCAAGCTCCTGAAATAGCAAACAGAAACACTGGCATTACAGCTCTGTCAACATAGGCTGGCAGCCATTGGCAAAGGATGCCAGTACCTCTAAAATCAAGCTAGTATTGAAGACTCAATAATTACATTAAATCAGAACACTAACCCCAGCTATAAAATGTTGCTGAATAAAAGGCTCCTGGAAAGCCAAGACCACTGCAGTTGATTTAATGATATGTTAGATATTCCCACCAGGTTCCTTCCTTTGCAAGATTGGAACTGTAGGATGCATAACACCAATTCTACTCTCGTTTCATGCGTGTGTGCTAAGCCGCTTCGGCTGTGTCCGACTCGTTGCAATCCTGTGGACTATAGCCCACCAGGGTCCTCTGTCCATGGGCTTCTCCAGGAAAGAACACCGGAGTGGGTTGACATGCCCTCCTCCAGGGAATCTTCCCAATCCAGGGATCGAACCCATATCTCTCATATCTAACATGCATTAGCAGACGGGTTCTTTACCACTAATCCCACCTGGGAAGCCCACTCTTATTTTGCACCAGATGTTAAATAATTGGGAAGAAATGTTAAATAACTGACATATTGAATTGCACATATTACATTGAAAAGATGGACCAATGATAAAGCCACAGAATGGTTTTGAGAATATGAACTGAAACTTTATGATTATGGCTCTATAATTATTCTTTCATTAAAATGCCCAGTGGCTTAAGTGTCTCAAAGGAGTCATTAAGACCAGGTCCTCCCTTTTTAAGTTCATGAGATAAAATAAGCACAAAGCAGGGAACTCAAGCTTTTTGCAGAGTAATTACTAGCCCTACTCACGTCCCTTTCTGGAAAATAAAACAAGCCTATGTTCACATTTTCTCTCTGTCTTCAATACATAAACAAAATAGAGGCACTCGCCTTCTCTAGGTCTTGTTGAGAAGCCTGCAAAAGTGTCTGGCCAGATGCAATCCAGTGCTTGCCAGAATTCAGGTAGGACCCCAAGCCCTGTTCCACCAGCCAACTGCAAACCTGATCCTTGGTCCACTTGGCAAACGGCATATCCAAGTCACTATGGGAAAATGAACAATCATATGAAAAAACAACTCAAAGCCAATCCTGTAACTTATCATGAGGGTGGAACAACTGCATGTTTAATAGATACAGAGATTCCCATCTGACTATGAAAAGTCTAATTTTTAGGATGTATTTGGTGAAGGAAATGATACTTCCTCAAAAGGGAGATGAACGCTCCCTTGTGTCAAACAAAGCCACAAAAGATTCAACATGATTTAAGAAGACCATGTTCTATGGAAGAAGACTGAGTTAAATGCACAGATCAAGGTATTATACTAGTACCAACCAATGTTGTTTAGAGGTTGAATCTTCAGAGAACACTAGATCAGACTGAAGGAAACTCAAGTCTAACTTGAATTAACTTTAGTAGAACTACAATTTCTCTCCACGTGGTATTCAATGAGAAGAGGGCAATATGCCATTCCTGAGTATGAGATAGTGCAATCAAAGTAAATTTTTGCTTTCTTTTGCTATTTTTAAATTAATTTTTAATCTGGAATCTAGTTGATTATTTTATTGCATTAGCTTCTTATGCTATTTTTACAAATAGTATTCTTGTTTGGAAAAAAAACAGTGTGGCAATGAACAAGAAAATTTCTTTTTAGAACAGCACAAAGAGCTCCTCTACTGTGTACAAGAGAACATATGGCAAACGAGACTGCTCCGTGTTTGAAGAAGGCCAAAGAGTCTCCTCCTTGACGAAACCAGTGCCCAGTGTTCTGCCTGGGTGGGAGGGACCATGTGTGAAAGGTTTCAAGCCTATTTTCTTTTTAAAGATTTAGTATCAATGACTTGTGCTATATGTTTGCCAACCACACCCTTTGACGTTTAGCAAGCCTGTGGAGCAGTTCCAAACCAGCCCTAAACTGGGATAAAGGTGTAGGAAAAGTTCTTAGAGTCTTAACATTACACAGTCCTGATAAACTGAATTCCAATAGAATGTGTATCTTTTAAGTGCTTTCACATTATCTATTAACCGTTAACATTTGGTGGTTTAGTTGCTAAGTCGTTCCCGACTCTTGCAACCCCACGAACTGTAGCCTGCCAGGCTCCTCTACCCATGGAATTCCCCAGGTAAGAATATTGGAGCGGGTTGTCATTTCCTTCTCCATGGGATCTTCCTGACCCAGGGATCAAACCCAGGTCTCCTGTGCTGCAAGTGGTCTCCTGAATTACAGGCAGATTCTTTACCGACTAAGCCACCAGGGAAGCCCTGTTAATGTATACTCAACAGTTATTTTTTTGCCAGATACTTAAAGCATATCAACTCATTCAATCATCACAATCATCTTTTTGGGGTAAGTACTAATTCATACTATGGAAAAAAGAGGCAGAGAGCATGAAAGTAATTGGTTAAGTTCACTCAGCTTACAAGAAGTGGTGAAGTGAGAAATCAGGTCCAAGCAGTCTATCTCTAGAACCTATTCTCTTTTTTTTCCTCCTTAATTATAGTTGAGTTACAATGCTGTATTAGTTTCTGGTGTGAAGTTAAGTAATTCAGATATATAAATATATATATATATATATTCTTTTTCATATTCATTTCCATTACAGTTTATTACAGGCTTTTGAATATGGTTCCATGTGCTATACCGTATGACCCTGTTGTTAACCTATCATATATATAATAGTTCGCATCGGCTAATCCTAAACTTCCACTCCATCTCTCTCCCATCTCCTCTTCCTCTTGGCAACCACAAGTCTGTAGAACCTATTCTTAACTACTACACCTTCCCATCTTTCCAGAGCTACACTTTAGAGTTCCTATAATTATTTTTATGTAAAATTTAAATCCAAGAGCCATTCTAGCATAGATGTTGCTGACATTTCAGCTCAGGTTACTCGCCTAGCTCACAGAGCCCTCACCTTCTGTATAGTTCCTCATTAACCACAGCCAAACGGCACTGGTCTAAAGATGACAGAGGCTTCCATGGGTGCAGCAGTAAGCAACGGATTCAGCTGTCTAACCCAGGGTCAATACTAACACTGCAGATGCTCACAAGACCTCGATGCTTGGGAGGTGATGCACATGTCCATTCATGTGGCTGCTCCTACCTGTTAGACTGTCCCAGATCACGAGACCAACCCAGTCGGGGCCCTGCAGTCGCCCTTGTCCCTCCTCTTTTGAATTCAGACTCAGACATGTCATCTGGGTTGAATGTAGTGGACTGACTTCTCCTTAGTCTGTAAAGAAGACACAGCACATTAGACCTGAATATGCCTTTGACTTTAATTTGAACATTTTAAACTGATGCTTATGTATGTATGGTTAGAAAAGACATTTGGATTTAAACTTTGAGACTCAATGAGTTAATGAACCCCAAGTCACAATCTTCCCTCTGTGAAAGGATCACAAAAGCCCTAAAATGTTGTAACCATTTTTAGCCAGTTTGCCAATCATCCCTACATTTGAGCCACATATAAGACAAAGCTCTGTTACTTACTTTCCGAAGAGTCTCATAATACCCCGGGATTTCTTTTTGGAATCTGGAGATGGTGGAGACATCTGGAAGGGACTACTTCCCTGTGAATTTTTCGGCCGAGAAGATACACCAGCCAGATCTAGGTGCTCCGGTGTCTCCTTCTCCGTTTCAGCTATTCCAAGAACAGAATAAACAATTGATGAATTTTAAAATATGGTATGAACGTGCCTAGTTAACCGCCTCGGTTTAAGCAACTGTTAAGAATTCTTCTTATGTTGATCTATAAACCAGTGACTTAGAAAGAGCACCCTGCAAATATTAAAAATGGAACACAAATCTTCATCCTACTCTACCATCTGCTTTGTTGTGTATCAAGTTTATTAACTTGGAAATTATACCTTCTTTGAGATCAAAGGTAAAATAGCATTACCATACTCTTTCCTTAGCTGATTTGAATCCATAATGAAATCATTCTCAAAATTACTGCAGCACTTGGTACTGCTGACTGCTTCCTACAAAGCCATCATCTCCTTTAGCTTCCTGACACAACACGCTCCTAGATCTGTCATCTGAAAGTTTCTTTGCTGTAGCGCTGTTTTCTCTTCCTCTTTCACTCCAAGATTCTCTCCTGGGTTCCTTCTGCAGGATCTTTTGAGACTCACTCACTCTATGCTCAGCATGAAATGATGAAATGCTCATTTCATGAACAAAGCAACTGGTATCAGAATCTCTGAGCCCAATAACTCTCTCTTCCCAGCGTCAGTATCTGAATGTCAGTGGATATTCCCAATTTGATGTGCCAAGAGTACCCTGGGACTTAACAAATCCATCCAATTTTCCTGAGAGTCTTCTTTTACATTTTCTTATTTCATATTTCATTAATACCAGGTAATTTTCTCCCTGTTACTCCAGTCTAACCTCTTTGTCATTTTCTTTTCATTCCCTTCTCCGCTTTGGCATTTACATCAAATTGGTTACCAAGTTCTGGGAATTCTTTATTTAAGAAATTTATTCTTAATTATAACCTGTTATATTCCAGGAACTAAGAAAAGAATGAACTGGATAGTCATAAATTTTTATTAAAATTATTTTTCTTTTGATATGAAACTAGTGCCTGTTGATTTTGCTTTAAAAGAGTAACACCCAAATTTGTTATCCTCAGACTTCCCAGCATCAACTCTCCTCATTTGTTTAGCTGTTGATCTCACACTAGCAAACACAAGAATGCTGATTCCTCGATGTGAGAATACGCAATTTTACCGAGCAGAGTAAAAGTTGTACAAAAATCACAGGGTGTTTCAGCAAGATCTAAAGTTGCAGAGGCTGACTTGTCTATGAAGCAGAGCTGTGATTACAGGTTATGGTAAGCAGCATTGATTGGCCTCTCAGTATCAACAATACATTTCTCCTAAGAAAGATGCAAACACATTTGAGAACAGTTGTCTAGATAGATCATTTTCATTCATCCTGTGTATATGCTGGACATTTAAGGCTATGAAGAGAAAGAAGTCACTTTTGTTGACCCATATTAATATGTGGATACCTATACAAGGTAATAGGACCTACTGGGAAAATCCAAAGGAATCTATCCATTCAAACCCTACAGCCATGATAGAGGCACTGAAGTCTCTGAAAATGGGCCCCAGCTCTCCTTCATTTTAAAAGCATTCTGTTTTTATTTATTTTGAGGATAACCTCCCTACCACTGTATTCTTTAAACAGGAAAACTGAGCTTTCCCTCTCCTAAAATTGCTTTGGGGGTGATTCCTCAGATATTGTTGTAACTAAATGTCACCTCCATCTTCAAAGCAATATGTCAGAAGGATGTTCCTCTAAGAGAAGTTAGTCTAAAATGATCGTTTTCAGTGTTTTCCACAGACCTGTTCAGCTAAAAACCTTTCTTTCTGGAGTCTGGGGAAATGTCACAATTGAGGAGGAGCTGCAAGGCCCTGGGAGTTAGTTGATGTGATGTACTCTGGGGTGAAGGAGCTGGATTTATGACACCAGGACATTCCTGCCCTGCACTTTGCCGGCCACTGGGCACATCTAGGTCCTCACAGAGCTGCTTGCAAGGTGCCATTAGCATGGGTTACAGCAGCATTTAGGCTTAGAAGCGGAGGCTCTACAGAGAGTCCTGGTGAGCGGAAGGTGGAAGGAAACCTCTGGAGTAGAGGACTCCAGTTTTTGATGCTGCCAGCTCTCTGTCTAGTGATCAAGATGCCAAGAGCAGGGATTAGCTCGGTTGGGAGCACAGCGCTGGCAAAGGCAGGCATGCAGGGGTACGATACCTAAGGTGGGTGCACTGGCACTTCGTTTACGATCTTCAGAAATCCCAACAACGCACACAATCACACGCAGCCCAATGGAGAAAACACAGGGGAATGACAAAATGAAACACAGATCAAACTCCTACTCACAAAATGCACACAGTGAGAGGGGTGCCACACTGTGCTTCCGATGCTACACACACTCTATTAGCAGTGCCAATACAGGGTGAATTTATCTGCTTTCAGAGTAGATGGGCAGCTGTTTATAATGATGTCAGAGAGCGCCATGGGTTTTGGTTTTTCCTCTAAGTTTACACCCAGAACATGGAGCAGAGTGAGAGAGTCCACACCAAGCTATCTTTACCTCTGAATTAAGCCTGTGGAAGCATTTTTTTGCTAACTTTTCCCCCAGTCATTCACCTTCATTTCTGAGAAAAAGAAATGTACAGATAGATGAATAAGGAAAGAGACTGATCTTTTCCTAACTCTGGAAGAATTAAGGAAATGGCATTTTGGCCACACATACCCAAGTTTGGCGCGCTTGCTGTCCTCTTGTTACTTTTGATTTTAAAAACCACGACCAAAGGAAGATCTGGCTTTCCGAGTACCGAAGGGATTGTCATCTCCGGAGGCATCATGTCCTGGAGCTTTGGGAGGGAGGGTCCCAAAGGGACTGCTCTCTACTGGAGCTTTATCCTGAGAGAGAAGTAGTGATGACTGACTCAGCATGAACATGCATAATTACTGGTACATGGCAGTACCAAATACGTTACACACGTGACTTGAGTTAAAAAGGATTACTGAACTAATGCATTCATTATGAATGTCAAATGTCCTGTTAGAAGTTTAAAAAGTCAATTCTGATTTTTACTTAAGGAACAACTACAAAAACATGGTCATCACCAATATTAAGCCATGTGTTTAGGGCTTTAAGTATTTAGGATAGATATAGACATTCTCAAATTTTATTTTATTTGTCTCATTCCCTCAAAGACACAGAGATAAAACATTACATCACTGGAGTAGTGGTAGATTTCCTACTTTCCTAACAATCATGACAAAGACCTGGTTATGATATACTTCACAGTCTTCATAATTACAACAATAAAATCCCAATACAATGTAATTATTCTATAAAGTGGACATTAGTCCTGACCTTCTATACCAGCAGTAGAAGAACTTTTCTACTCTAGTTAAATATTTCCTCTCAAAGAATCAATGATAAAATGAAAGCACAATCAGCAACTATTTAAGATATATAATTTTGAAATGGGATTCTGGGTTATATTCATATCTCACCTGCAAGTTACCAAACATGGATTACCAGTTCAATTACTCCGATACATTCAAATATGATTAACCATTAAAACTACATACCCTGAAATTAAATTTATCTTGATTGATTCAGAACCTCACAATATTTCAAAATCCTTATCAAGAATTTTAACTGTGACTTTAAATACAGGCATACCTCATTTTATCTCATCTCCCTTTATTGTGTCTTGCCCATATTGTGTTTTTAACAAACTGCAAGTGTGTGGCAGCCCTGCATTAGTGCTATTTTTCCAAAAGCATGTGCTCACTTTGTATATCCATGACACATTTTGGTAATTCTCACAATCTTTCAAACTTTTCCATTAATATTATATTTGTTAGGAAATCTGTGATCAGTGACCTTTGATGTTACTATTGTAAAAGGTGACAGCTGGCTGAAGGTTCAGATCATGGTTAGTATTTTCCAGCACCTTTTAATGAAGGTATGTACGTGGTTTTTGTTCAGATCATGCTACTGCAGATGTAATAGATTATGGTAGTATAGTGTAATATAGCTTTTATATACACTGGGAAACCAAAACGTTTGTGTGACTCACTTTACTGCAATATTTGCTTTATTGTGGCGGCCTGGGTCTGAAGCTATAATATCTCCGAGGTCTGCCTGTAACTTAATTTTGAGCTTTCTGGTTATTTAAATTGGTAATTATACTGTTTTAGTATTATCCATGGATTCTTTTGTCTGCATGTTCTCATTTCTTGAACATCTCTTGTCCTCTCTCTCTTTTCTGCAGAAATAGAGAGAAGGACAAGAGAAAGGCAAGAGAGAAGGGCAAACAGAGAGAAACAAGCTTTTAAGGTGGCTATTTTTCTCTACATTTCTACCATTCATAGTAACTAAACATGTACAGATGCCAAAATTCAGTGATTCTGTTATCTATGTCTCAGTGCTCTATATCAAAATCACTTCACATCACTTACTGAATTAGAAAGACAAAAGAACAATGACTTGAATTGGGGCTGGATCTACTTTCTGTGCTTTGTCAGTTACACCTACTCATGACTGAAGGCAGTAAGAGCCAACAGTCGAGAGACTGCATCTGGAGACAGTGTGCTTACCAGACTGTGACCTATGCAAGGCTAACGTTTGAACAACAGAAGAATGAAGAGCCAGAACCCACGCTGACGATGCCTTTAAAATACCAGCACGTCTGCTGTGGATAGACACTGGTTATAAACAGCTGGTGATCTTTCTAAGAAGGAATTTTTGTGACGTGTAAGGAAACCCAGGTTTGGTTGTTACTGTCATCAAGTAGCATAACCAAGAGTTTGGAGCTTCACCTTTATTTTGTTCTTATTGATGTGAAAGTCATATAACATAAAAGTAACTATTATAATTTTTGGCTGTGCCACATGGCTTGTGGGATCTTGGTTCTCCAACCAGGGATCAAACCCATGACTCCTGCATTGGAAGTGTGGAGTCTCAGTCACTGGACCAGCCAAGTCAAATGTAACGATTTTAAAGGGAGCAATGCAGTGCCATTTAGCGCATTCATAGTGCTGGAACCAACACCTCTACCTAGTTCTACAACATTTCCATCATTCTGAAGTAAAACCCTTATCCACTATGCAGTTTCTCCCCATCCTCTCTCCTCCACCCCTGGCAACCACCAATTGTGTTCTATCTCTATGGATTTACTTATTCTGGTATTTTACATAAGTGGGATCATATACTATGTGGCCTTTTATGTTGATCTTCATTTGGCACATTTTGCAGGTTCCGAGAATTTCACTTTATTGGAGACATTTACGTAGTCTTATGTTTAATATATTAAGCAATCTTATGCATTATGTATTAAGAAATCTGATGCATGTATTAGAACTCTCAAACATTTCTACATTGTAATCTGGACATAAAACTTACTTCGGAAGGCTTTGGAATAGACTCCTTTTCCTGTTCAAAACAACAACAGTAGTTAAATACTGTTAAAGGAATTAATTGATTTAGAATTTCTCACATATAATTCAACAAATTAAAATAAATTTACATCTATTTCAGGGCTACAAAATCTCATCTTTACTTACTTTCTGCAATACTTTATTAATGTCTCCACATTTGATTTTATGTTCTACTTTCAATCATTTACACTCATATATTCCTTAATATTTATCCTTAACTGCAGTATCTAATACTTTTCCATTATTGAAACCACAAATGGGACAAGATGAAGATCCCTAAACATTTCGCCTCCGGGTAACAGAGAGAAAAACACAGCACCAACCCCGTCTGATGACTCTTTCTTCAGATTGCCCAGGCTGCTAGACTTCTGCAAACTTGAAATTCTAAAAATAACAACAATAATAATTATGATTAATAGTAAGTGGCTCTGGTGCCACTGCTTCTAAGTAGAATGCCTTGGAAAGAAACTAAAATTGCATGTGAATGGAGTCCTGGTAATAAAAGAAAATCTGGATTCAGACAGTCATTTATGTGCTTAACTAAATTATAATGTTTAGTTCTTTTAAAAGCAGGGGTGGTTAACTGTCCCGCCAAGAACTCTAACTGTCCTGCGCATGTTAGAATGGCTGGAAAAACACTTATGACTATCCTGTGATGTCAATATTCGAAAATAAACCAGTGTTTTCCACAGGCTAGTGGTGCAGCCTTTGCATATACATATTTACACCAGGAACTTTTAAAATGGTTGTGTACTTTTTATATTAATCCTTCTAATGAAAATAAAGGATGAAAAAGTATTACTTTTCAGTTCACAAAGGAATCAGTTTTCTGAGTCTGGCAAAGCACTTTATTTTACAGTCCTAGTCAAGCATAATAGAGGAATCCCTGTTGCAATAAAAATTCGTATAAAACTTTAGTGAAAGCACAGTGACAGTGTGAACACCTGGAAAGTCCTGCTCTTCTCATAAGTTGCATTCAATTATATGCAGCTGTTGTTACTCAGAAACGGAAAGCAGGAATATGTGACCAGTTTAAAAACAAGAGAGAATAAATAACTTTGCTCTAAGAGATCTCTTCAAGAATATTAGAGATACCAAGGGAACATGTCATGCAAAGATGGGCTTGATAAAGGACAAAAATGGTATGGACCTAACAGAAGCAGAAGATATTAAGAAGAAGGGGCAAGAATACATAGAACTGTACAAAAAGATCTTTCATGACCCAGATAGTCACAATGGTGTGATCACTCACCTAGAACCAGACATCTTGGAATGTGAAGTCAAGTGGGCCTTAGAAAGCATCACTACGAACAAAGCTAGTGGAAGTGATGGAATTCCAGTTGAGCTATTTCAAATCCTGAAAGATGATGCTGTGAAAGTGCTGCACTCAATTTGCCAGAAAATTTGGAAAACTCAGCAGTGGCCACAGGACTGGAAAAGGTCCGTTTTCATTCCAATCCCAAAGAAAGGCAATGCCAAAGAATGCTCAAACTACTGCACAATTGCACTCATCTCACACGCTAGCACGGTAATGCTCAAAATTCTCCAAGCCAGGCTTCAGCAATATGTAAACATAAACTTCCAGATGTTCAAGCTGGTTTTAGAAAAGGCAGAGGAACCAGAGATCAAATTTCCAACATCCGCTGGATCATGGAAAAAGCAAGAGAGTTCCAGAAAAACATCTATTTCTGCTTTATTGACTATGCCAAAGCCTTTGACTGTGTGGATCACAGTAAACTGTGGAAAATTCTGAAAGAGACGGGAATACCAGACCACCTGACCTGCCTCTTGAGAAACCTATATGCAAGTCAGGAAGCAACAGTTAGAACTGGACATGGAACAACAGACTGGTTCCAAATAGGAAAAGGAGTATGTCAAGGCTGTATATTGTCATCCTGCTTATTTAACTTATATGCAGAATACATCATGAGAAACGCTAGACTGGAAGAAGCACAGGCTGGAATCAAGATTGCCGGGAGAAATATCAATAACCTCAGATATGCAGATGACTCCACCCTTATGGCAGAAAGTGAAGAGGAATTCAAAAGTTTCTTGATGAAAGTGAAAGAGGAGAGCGAAAAAGTTGGCTTAAAGCTCAACATTCAGAAAATGAAGATCACGGCATCCGGTCTCATCACTTCGTGGGAAATAGATGGGGAAACACAGTGGAAACAGTGTCAGACTTTATTTTTGCGGGCTCCAGAATCATTGCAGATGGTGACTGCAGCCATGAAATTAGAAGATGCTTACTCCTTGGAAGAAAAGTTATGACCAACCTAGATAGCATATTTAAAAGCAGGAGACATGACTTTGCCAACAAAGGTCCATCTAGTCAAGGCTATGGTTTTTCCAGTGGTCATGTATGGATGCGAGAGTTGGACTGTGAAGAAAGCTGAGCGTTGAAAAATTGATGCTTTTAATCTGTAGTGT
Organism: Nanger dama; assembly: GCA_917880005.1. Taxonomy (NCBI): domain Eukaryota; kingdom Metazoa; phylum Chordata; class Mammalia; order Artiodactyla; family Bovidae; genus Nanger; species Nanger dama. The sequence goes on from CAKJTW010000002.1 coordinate 82,289,291, forward strand.
TGGAGAAGACTCTTGAGAATCCCTTGGACTACAAGGAGATCCAACCAGTCCATTCTACAGAAGATCAGCCCTGGGTGTTCTTTGGAAGGAATGATGCTAAAGCTGAAACTCCAGTACTTTGGCCACCTCATGCGAAGAGTTGACTCATTAGAAAAGACTCTGATGCTGGGAGGGATTGGGGCCAGGAGGAGAAGGGGACGACTGAGGAGGAGATGGCTGGATGGCATCACTGACTCGATGGATGCGAGTCTGAGTGAACTCCGAGAGTTGGTGATGGACAGGGAGGCCTGGTGTGCTGCGATTCATAGAGTCGCAAAGAATCAGACACAACTGAGAGACCGAACTGAACTGAAGATACAGAATAACGGAATATACTAACAAACTTTTTAAAAGGCATTTCTCATGTATTTATGTGTAAATAAGTTACTAGAAATGTCAACTACTAAATTAAAAAGATAATGGAGAAAAAAGATCTCATCTTTGAGTATAGCTCTGAAAATACTTTCCTAATTTTATCCAGACTTTAATTTGGATAAATGTAGCCATTAGGTCAGCTTATTAAGCTGAAAGTACAAAATACCATAGCAGCCTTACCAGCTGCTATGATGCTTTTCTGACAGACATACTCAAAATATAGGTCAGTACAAAAATGAAAATTAAAACACTGAACTTCACCTGAAAATTGATGAAGGAAGGCTCAAGATCAGCAGAAAGCTGGCATGAAATAATGGTATAAGAGCGAGTATTACTTATTACCCCCACCGGCTCCAGTCATTACGGCTGCATTCACTCATGCAGGCCTCAGGGCCACCTGCTTCTAATACTAGTCATTGTTAGTGTAACAGACACTTTTTGTGTCCCAAGCAACAATCATATTTTTCACATTTGATAAAACAGAACTTACGCAAGACTATCACACAGTTGAGTTTCAGTAGCAGAACCAATTCCATCACTAAAATATTGTAAAAAAAAAAATTGATGAGTTTCATGAAAAAAGAAAAAAAAAAGACCATATATTCCAAGTGAACCTAACTGTCAATAACAAAAAATTGTGCAAAACAGTTACTTCTCTCTCTTTTGATATTCTACTTAATTTTATTTAGTCTAATTGGAAGATTAGGCAATTAATTTGGGAACATATTCCCCCTACATTCCATTTGCCCAGGGAGAGACTATCAGATCCTTATCTTTGCTCCTTAACAACATCTTTCAAACAGCCTCAGAACATGACTGTTGATATTCTCCTTGCGGCCCTTTGATGACCACCTGGGACCTAGGATATACAAGCCAAGTTCCCTCTCTAACCTGATCAGCATACTTCCCCGGCTGAACCTCCAGTTACTTCCTGCTTCACACCTCTTATTTTAATAATACAGAACTGCTGTGGGCCTCCCTGGCCTGTGTCTTGCTGTTTCTTGCTTCTCTGGGTAAAAGATTATGTCTATAAATAAATGCAGGCCACTTCTGGTTTTGGTGGATCTACTTTTCTGAGTATTCATATTGCAGTGTTAGGTCATAAATGACATACCTCTCCTCAAATGGAGTCTCTGGCTTAGAAGGCAATTTTGCTTTTTCAGAAGTTTCCAAGCCTTTAGATGCTGGCAATAATGAAGGGATTGAAACTTGCAAGATGCTGGTGTGGAACTGTAATGTAATAATAAAAAACCCCAAATCAATCCATCAAACAAATAGAACATAAGCCACAGAGTAACAAAGAGATAAATAAGACAAGTGGTCTATTGCTAAAATTTCATACACCTGTGTTTAGAACTCTATCCTTATATTGATAAAATGGTTTTCGGACATAAACATCCAGACATGGTAATCAGAGGAAACATTCAGAAGAAGTTAATTTTTGAATGTGTATTGGAAGAAGACACCGAATATCGAGAAGAAGACATAATAAATACCATTAAGAAAGTTAATAGTAAATCCTAACCACGTTAAGCCCTGATTGACATCTTGGCCCTGACACACTTGATCTTACTCAAGTCACTTAACTGTCATTCATTTTCTCCCCGGTAAAATGATAATGTCAATGCCTACCTTACAGGATTGCAATAAATGTAGATGAAATTTGGTTAAAGAGTTTTGTAAACAAAGCACTATTTTCACTTTAATTTTTACCATTAGTCTAATATGGTAGTTAATTATTCTATATGTGCACAGGTTAACTAACTTCAGTTAACAGAACTGATGAAAAGTGTCATTAAAACAAATTATAATAGATTTTGTGGCTACACTACTTAAAACACAAAGCTTAGTAGTAACAATCTTATAGCAAAAACAACAAAAAAGCACAATACATTTTTCCCCCAAATGCTTTGTATATTCTAAGGATGGATTTTGTGAAAGGTTTTCTAAACACTGGTTTTCAGTAATTTCTAACAACCAGAGAGCAGTTAGATTGTGAGCCACACCATGAAGAAATAAATGAAGCACTTAAAAAAATTCCAGTATAAAATGGAAAAAACTTGCCTCAATGAACTCACTTTTGAAAGTCAACCAATCCAAGACAGCTCTTGGCTTCTGGGAGTAAGTTAGTCAGGTAGGGACGCATGCCAGGAACACACTTCTGAGTGCCAACCAGTCAACAACAGCCTCACCTTCACAACCACACAACTGATGCCAGCTCACTCCTGCCACTGAAAGCCCAATGTCCTTGACCCACCCACAATTGGAAAAGAAGAAGTAAAACTCTCACTGTTCGCAGATGACATGATCCTCTCCATAGAAAATCCTAAAGACTCGACCAGAAAACTACTAGAGCTAATCAATGAATACAGTAAAGTTGCAGGATATAAAATCAACACTCAGAAATCCCTTGCATTCCTATACACAGATAATGAGAAAGTAGAAAAAGAAGTTAAGGAAACAATTCCATTCACCATTGCAACGAAAAGAATAAAATACTTAGGAATATTCCTACCTAAAGAAACTAAAGACCTATATATCAAAAACTATAAAACACTGATGAAAGAAATCAAAGAGGACACTAATAGATGGAAAAATATACCATGCTCATGGGTCGGAAGAGTCAATATAGTGAAAATGAGTATACTACCTAAAGCAATCTACAGATTCAATGCAATTCCCATCAAGCTACCAGCAGTATTTTTCACAGAACTAGATCAAATAATCTCAAGATTTGTATGGAAATACAAAAAACCTCGAATAGCCAAAGCAATCTTGAGAAAGAAAAATGGAACTGGAGGAATCAACTTGCCTGACTTCAGGCTCTACTACAAAGCCACAGTCATTAAGACAGTATGGTACTGGCACAAAGACAGAAATATAGATCAATGGAACAAAATAGAAAGCCCTGAGATAAACCCACACACCTATGGACACTTTATCTTCGACAAAGGAGGCAAGAATATACAATGGAGTGAAGACAGTCTCTTTAACAGGTGGTGCTGGGAAAACTGGTCAACCACTTGTAAAAGAATGAAACTAGACCCCTTTCTAACACCATACACCAAAATAAACTCAAAATGGATTAAAGATCTAAATGTAAGACCAGAAACTATAAAACTCCTAGAGGAGAACATAGGCAAAACACTCTCCGACATAAATCACAGCAGGATCCTCTGTGATCCACCTCCCAGTATACTGGAAATAAAAGCAAAGATAAACAAATAGGATCTAATTAAAATTAAAAGCTTCTGCACAACAAAGGAAACTATAAGCAAGGTGAAAAGACAGCCTTCTGAATGGGAGAAAACAATAGCAAATGAAACAACTGACAAACAACTAATCTCAAAGATATATAAGCAACTTATGCAGCTCAACTCCAGAAAAATAAATGATCCAATAAAAAAATGGGCCAAAGAACTAAATAGGCATTTCTCCAAAGAAGACATACGGATGGCTAACAAACACATGAAAAGATGTTCAACATCACTCATTATCAGAGAAATGCAAATCAAGACCACAATGAGGTACCATTTCATACCAGTCAGAATGGCTGCGATCCAAAAGTCTACAAGCAATAAATGCTGGAGAGGATGTGGAGAAAAGGGAACCCTCTTACATTGCTGGTGGGAATGCAAACTAGTACAGCCATTATGGAAAACAATGTGGAGATTCCTTAAAAAATTGCAAATAGAACTGCCTTATGACCCAGCAATCCCACTGCTGGGCATACACACCGAGGAAACCAGAATTGAAAGAGACACATGTACCCCAATGTTCATTGCAGCGCTGTTTATAATAGCCAGGACATGGAAGCAACCTAGATGTCCATCAGCAGATGATTGGATAAGAAAGCTGTGGTACATATACACAATGGAATACTACTCAGCCCTTAAAAAGAATAAATTTGACTCAGTTCTAATGAGATGGATGAAATTGGAACCGATTATACAGAGTGAAGTAAGCCAGAAAGAAAAACACCAATACAGTATACTGACACATATATATGGAATTTAGAAGACAGTAATGATGACCCTATATGTGAGACAACAAAGAGACACAGAGGTATAGAGTGGACTTTTGGACTCTGAGGGAGAGGGAAAGGGTGGGATGGTTTGGGAGAATGGCAATGAAACATGTATATTTTCTTGTAAGAAACGAGCGCCAATCTATGTTCAATGTAGGATGCAGGATGCATGGGGCTGATGCACAGGATGATTCAAGTAGAGGATGTGGGGTGGGAGGTGGGAGGGGGCTTCGGCATTGGGAGATTGTGTTCACCTATGGCTGATTTGTGTCAATGTATGGCAAAGCAAATACAGTACTGTAATTAAGAAAATAAATAAATTAAAAAAATAAAAAAATAAAGAATAAAAAACAAAAAAAACACACAAAAAAACAGCTTTATGAGATTTGTTTCAGTTACTGAGTGGCAGTCCCCTCCTGTGATACTAGAACAAGTATCTGTTAAAGATTGGGCACAAGATGGAGCCACTCATGCTAAGCCCTATATTAGCAAGACTGGACATAACTACATTTCCTATGCTCAGCTTTCCAAGACAAGGAAGGACTAGGTCAACCAGTCAGCACTTCCTGTTCAGCACAAGTTACCTGGCTGGGACCCAAGACCTCTATTCTATGTAAAGGAATAACCCTGCGTTACACCAATCAGCACAGGCCAAGTAAGACTTTCCTCTTCTGCTCCACTCTAACAGTTGATGGGATGCTGCTGGATTCATGAATCACTGAATAAAACCAACATATCTTTAAAATTTACCCAGCTGAATGTTGTTCCTTAACAAGTCATATTATTATAAAATAGATTACTTCATTATCGCTTTTTTCAGTTTGAATCTTTATGATTCAATCCACGTAAGTTATTTAACCACCATATCCATTTTCTGACATGCACTCATTTCCTTGGGTTCCTTCCTTGGGAAAAATAGCTACACTAGCAAACTGATCCATTTTCTAGATTTCCTTTCAAAATTTAGGGCTTTCACTCCAACCTTAAATTGCCCTCCTGACTTTTCTTTAAAGATGAGGCTGAACATCTTCAGTCATCCTAAAATCATTCTTGTTCCAAACTTCATTTCAGTTCAGTTCAGTCGCTCAGTCGTGTCCGACTCTTTGCAACCCCATGAATTGCAGCACGCCAGGCCTCCCTGTCTATCACCAACTCCCGGAGTTCACTTAGACATCCATCGAGTCAGTGATGCCATCCAGCCATCTCATCCTCTGTCGTCCCCCTTTTCCTCCTGCCCCCAATCCCTCCCAGCATCAGAGTCTTTTCCAGTGAGTCAGTTTTTCTCATGAGGTGGCCAAAGTACTGGAGTTTCAGCTTTAGCATCATTCCTTCCAAAAAACACCCACGACTGATCTTTAGAATGGACTGGTTGGATCTCCTTGTAGTCCAAGGGACTCTCAAGAGTCTTCTCCAACACCACACTTCAAAAGCATCAATTCTTTGGCGCTCAGCCTTCTTCACAGTCCAACTCTCACATCCATACATGACCACTGGAAAAACCATAGCCTTGACTAGATGGACCTTTGTTGGCAAAGCCATGTCTCTGCTTTTGAATATGCTATCTAGGTTGGTCATAACTTTTCTTCCAAGGAGTAAGCGTCTTTTAATTTCATGACTGCAGTCACCATCTGCAATGATTTTGGAGGCCAAAAAAATAAAGTCTGCATTGTTTCCACTGTTTCCCCATTTATTTCCCATGAACTGATGGGGCCAGATGCCATGATCTTCGTTTTCTGAATGTTGAGCTTTAAGCCAACTTTTTCACTCTCCTCTTTCACTTTCATCAAGAGGCTTTTTAGTTCCTCTTCACTTTCTGCCATAAGGATGGTGTCATTTGCATATCGAGGTTACTGATATTTTCCCAGCAATCTTGACTCCAGCTTGTGCTTCCAAATAGTATCTGTCATTAAATTGCAATTCACATAGTGAAGACTTCTTTGGGTAAAGATATGAGGTTATCCGGGTATGTCCCATATGGAACAGCAGCTGCTTTCAACAAATGGAGCACATGCCGTGGCCATCATACAGTATTTTTTCTTTTAGTGTAAATATTTAACAACTATAGAGAATTTTTCCCTCTAAAATAATTCTTATTCCTTAACTAATTCCTTAGGTTTTTTTCCCTATCAGTTTTATTAAAAAAAAATTATGACAAACCTAGACAGTGTATTAAAAAGCAGAGATATCACTTCACCAACAAAGGTCTAGATAGTCAAAGCTACGGTTTTTCCAGCAGTCATGTACACATGTGAGAGCTGGATGGACCAGAAAAATTGCTGAGCGCCAAAGAACTGATGTTTTCGAATTGTGGTGCTGGAGAAGTCTCTTGAGAGTCCCTTGGATGGCAAGGAGACAAAACCAGTAAATCCTAAATGAAATCAACCCTGAATATTCACTGGAAGGACTGATGCTGAAGCTGATGCTCCAATAGTTTGGCCACCTGATGCGAAGAGCCAACTCACTGGAAAAGACCCTGATTCTGGGAAAGATTGAGGGTGGGAGAAGAAGGGGGCAGCAGAGGATGAGACAGTTGGATGGCATCATCGACTCAATGGACGTGAGTTTGAGCAAACTCTGGGAGATAGTGAAGGATAGGGAAGCCTGGTGTGCTGCAAGTCACAGGACTGAAAAGTTTTGGACACGACTTGGCAACTGAACAACAACTGACATATAGCCACTCTGAAAGTTTTAGGTGTACAAGATAATGACTTGGCTTACATACACTTTATGTGATTGCCATAGTTAAGTTTCATTAAATTAACATTTATTACCTCATATAGATAGGTGAAGAAAAGTTTTTCCCTTACGATGAGGACTTCTAGGATATACTCTCTTATCAACTTTCAAATACATAATACACAGTGTTATATACAGTGTTAACTGTAGTCATCACATTGTACATCACATCCTAGTACTTACTAATAGCCTTTGTACCTTTTGACTACCTTCATGCATTCCCCTTCTCATTAATACCTTTTTAATGACACATTTCAGCTAAGAGAAATGTTGTTTTCTCATTGAACTCTTTCTCATTCAATTGAAATTTTGTATTTTCATTATGTAATTATGAGCAACATATATAAAAAGTAAAGATGCTGTTTGATTCCTTCTCACAATTTCCTATAATAAAATGTTAGAAGAGAGATGACCAAAGAAGGATCTGTTAAATATAAAGAAGCCAAGATTTAATTGAAAAATCAAACTGTTTCTCATTCCTAATTTCCCTAAATGGAATTGCTAAGTTGCTCCAGTCGTGTCTGACTCTGTGTGACCCCATAGATGGCAGCCCACCAGGCTCCCCCGTCTCTGGGATTCTCCAGGGAAGAACACTGGAGTGGGTTGCCATTTCCTTCTCCAATGCATGAAAGTGAAAGGTGAAAGTGAAGTCATTCAGTCGTGTCCAACTCCAGCGACCCCATGGACTGCAGCCCACCAGGCTCCTCCACCGATGGGATTCTCCAGGCAAGAGTACTGGAGTGGAGTGCCATTGCCTTCTCCGCTAGATGGAACACTACATATTAAAATTGAGAAATGGCTTCAAGGCAGAGATCAAGCACAGGTGTTGTCAGGAAAACAGCCTTAAGATGAAGCCACAGGTGTGGCTTTGTTAAGAGAGGAAAATTTGACGTGGTGCTCTCCTTGAACCTTTCAAACAGGTCAAAAAACTCTAAAGATAAAGGGATATCTCATAGTGGCCTCACAGGGAACCTAAGATTACGAAGGTTTTTTTGTGAAGATATTTGTGGATATGATTTTATCTAATGCAGTGAATTATACATTGATTCATAAGAAATTCTAAATGTTTAAAATATTCTGTTAATTTAGACTGAAAGGAATATAGCTAGTAGAAAATGAGAAGAAATGAAAGTTTTGTGACCTAAATGGACACTCAACAGAAAACTGATGCTGCTGCTAAGTCACTTCAGTCGTGCCCGACTCTGTGCAGCCCCATAGACAGCAGCCCACCAGGCTCCTCCATCCATGGGATTTTCCAGGCAAGAGTACTGGAGTAGGGTGGCATTGCCTTCTCCGCAACAGAAAACTACTCATCTGCAAATACAGGTTTCTTCTTATTAAAAAGAAGGATGGCTCAAAAGGAAGCCAAGAGACTAGAGGACTAGGCTCCATGGAATTGCTATGGACTAGTGACACACGTGTGCCTTGTATTTCTCTATTTTTCAATGGGAGTGCCTACAGCAGTTACATTCTGTCTATCCCACCACTGTGTGCTGGATGTGTGGGGGATAGACAGCTTGTCCTTTAAGTTCTAGGTTCCTTAAATAGAATGGAATGGTATTCACAAAGCTGTGCCCAAGAAAATGTACCCCAAAAGCTTCATCTACAACTTGACCTGATCTGTATGACAAGATCCAGGGATACTGATGCCAAACTGGAATGAGGCTGAGGGGTCTCTGAAGAGGGGATGAATGTTATTTTCCAGGGTAGAGGGATATAAATTGTTGGAGCCAGACAGCCAAATATGGTTGCCCCAATATATCCCATCCTATGTATTCTTATGATATTGGCACTTGTTCATCAAGAGGTAGAGTCTGTGTTCCCACTCTTAGAATCTGGATGGAGCTGTGACTATAGGAGAAGAGATTCTACATGACTTCTGAGATAAGTCACAAAAGGTGGTAAAATCTGCCCAGTCCTCTCCTTGGGATGCTCATCCTTAAGACCCACCACCACATGACAGGAAGCTAAGCAATCACATGTAGTTGTTCCAGTCTGAGTCTCAGCTGAGGTCCTAGTCAACAGTCTGCCTCAACCATCAGACACGTGAATAGAGTAGGCTTCAGATGACTCAAGCCCCTGGGTTTCTCACCATTCCAGCTGATGTCCAGGGGAGCAAAGACATGATGTTCCTGCCAAGTCCTGCCCAAACTGTAGATTCATCAGCAAAACCAATGTTGTGGTTCAAGCAACAAAGTTTTGGGGGTGGTGTGCAGCAGACAACAGTAGATTTTGGTGCCACTTTGAAGTGAAAGTAATATAAGTGAGTTTAAGACTGTTCATTTCCCTCAAGCTGCTTTTTTTCAAATTTAACAAATTGAAGTGGAAATTTTCTTCTTTTTTAATTTGAAAGTAGTCACTATTTATTAACTGATCAGATTACAAAAATAATCATGGTAGATACCCTAGATCAAAAGACTTGTTGATCTGGTCTACTGTACTGCCAGCATCTCCATCTTCTACAAAATATGTGGCCTTTCTCTTCATTCCACTTTGTGAAGATAATTTGCAGGGCCGTTGGAAGGTGTTTGCTGCTTTAAAGCATTTTCCAATACTACAGATCCCATGAAGCAGACGGAGAAGGCAATGGCAACCCACTCCAGTACTCTTGCCTGGAAAATCCCATGGATAGAGGACCCTGATGGGCTGCAGTCCATGGGGTTGCTAAGGGTCGGACACGACTGAGTGACTTCACTTTCACTTTTCACTTTCATGCACTGGAGAAGGAAATGGCAACCCACTCCAGTGTTCTTGCCTGGAGAATCTCAGGGACGGGGAGCCTGGTGGGCTGCTGTCTATGGGGTCGCACAGAGTCGGACATGACTGAAGCGACTTAGCAGCAGCAACATGCAGCAGATCCTCCATGCAGGTGATACCATATTTACCAAGTGATCAAGCAACCAATGTGTAATCTGTCAAGGCAATTTGCTTCTTATTGTTTTGCCATAACTAAGCTTCCCTGGTGGTGCAGAGGTTAAAGCGTCTGCCTGTAATGTGGGAGACCTGGTTTCGATCCCTGGGTTGGGAAGATCCCCTGGAGAAGGAAATGGCAACCCACTCCAGTATCTTGCCTGGAGAATCCCATGGACGGAGGAGTTTGGTGGGCTACATACAGTCTATGGGTCGCAAAGAGTCGGACACGACTGAGCGACTTCACTCACAAGCTAGTAGATAATTCATTTGCTGACTTCCAGTTTGGGTACCTCCACACAATACATGGCTCCACAATACCCAGCTTGTTAACCGAAGTCCATCACCTTTCTGTGTTACCATCACAAGTGACTAAAATTTATATACTCTCACTTTGCCCCCACTTTATTCATTGCCTACTTATTTTTTAGTAAGTAGATCATAATTTCATATTGAAGACCACATCTATCTCCAAAGGATTCATATGTCTTTCCTGAATTATATAAGTGATTTTGACATTGTCCAAGCCTTTTTTTCCTTTTTAAACTTTTTATTTTGTATTGGGGTATACCCAATTCATAGGGTCGCAAAGAGTTGGACATGACTGAGCGACTGAACTGAACTGAACTGATAACCAAATAACAAACAATGTTGATAGTTTCCACTGAACAGCAAAGGGACTCAACCAGACATATACATGTATCCATTCTCCCCCAACTCCCCTCCCATCCAGGCTGCCACATAACACTGAGCAGAGTTCCATGTGCTATACTGTAGGTTTTTGTTGGTTATCCATTTCAAGTACAGCAGTGTATACATGTCCATCCCAAACTCCCTAATTATCCTTTCCTGATCTTTTCCCCTGGCAACCATAAGCTTGTTCTCCAAGTCTGTGAGTCTATTTCTGTTTTGTAAATAAGATCACTTGTATCATTTCTTTTGGATTCCACATATAAGGGATGTCATGTGATATTTTTCCTTCTCTGTCTGACTTATTTCACTCAGTATGACACTCTCCAGGTCCACCCACGTTGCTGCAAATGGCCCAAACTTTTATTTATTAAAGAAAGGGGAAAAAAGGATGTTTCAAATAAAGACCCAGTGGTCATAATGACTGCCAAGACAAAGCAAGTCCGTGATCCAACTGAGAAAAGAATCCATGTCTTTGTGGAAGCAACTTAGATGCCCATCAGCAGATGAATGGATAAGAAAGCTGTGGGACATATACACAATGGAGTATTACTCAGCCATTAAAAAGAATACATTTGAATCAGTTCTAATGAGGTGGACGAAACTGGAGCCGATTATACAGAGTGAAGTAAGCCCGAAAGAAAAACACCAACATAGTATACTAATGCATATATATGGAATTTAGAAAAATGGTAACGACAACCCTGTATGCAAGACAGCAAAAGAGACACAGATGTATAGAACAGTCTTTTGGATTCTGTGGGAGAGGGTGAGGGTGGGATGATTTGGGAGAATGGCATTGAAACATGTATAATATCATATATGAAATGAATCGCCAGTCCAGGTTCGATGCATGATACTGGATGCTTGGGGCTGGTGCACTGGGATGACCCAGAGGGATGGTACGGGGGAGGGAGGGGGGGAGGGGTTCAGGATGCAGAACACGTGTACACCCGTGGCAGATTCATGTTGATGTACGGCAAAACCAATACAATATTGTAAAGTAAATAACCTCCAATTAAAATAAATAAATTTATATTTTAAAAAAGAAAAAAAAAAGAATCCATGTCTTTGATGTTGTCAATAGCACTTTAACTTTCAGTGACAAGAGTCTCTTTAACATGAAGAAACAATAAGTCTGTAAATACCTCTTCTGGAGCACTTGTGTTAAATGGGTCATGACTGGGAGATCCCTTACTGGCGTTGGCGACAGGTTTTTCTCCAGATCACTAAAGCCCTGTGCATCCAGCAGGGTGGAGAACGAACTGGAAGGAAGCAGGCCTTCAAAGTCGCCGTCTTGGCCTACGAAACAACAAAGCACAGAGTGGACAGCAACAGCTTTTCACTTTTGGAGGAAGATAAGAATCCCAATGATCCTGAACATAAAGAGTTTTCTGATCCTTAAAAATCAAAGAGTCAACTTCTGGCATCCCTAAGAATAACAACATGTGCCCTAGGAACAGCATCTTAAACTGGGAGCACCTAAGGCCCAGGGGCTCTTGGGCCACGTGAGTATCCAGCACTGGTAATAATAGAGGTAATCAATTAATCAATAGTGGTTTAACAGATGTAACTATGGACTCACAGTACTGGCATTAAAGCTAATTTAGTCTGACAACTCTGCTATAATTTTGTGGCAGCATTTGGGGCTTTAAATATTTCACTTCAGAAATAACCTGTGGAGGAATTCCAGTAGTACAAAAGTGATTCTAAACAGCAACAGAGTCACACACAATTCCATTTCCATCACCACTATGCCCTTGAAAAAAATGTGCAAAGCAAAAAGGAAAAGAGAAAAGATGGTGACTCTTGGTCCCTCTTAAGAGGATTCTTTATGCCATTCATTTCATTTTAAAGCAGAAAGAATAATGACCTAATGGAAAAAGCAATCACATAACCAGCAAAGTAGCAACTCTGAGAATTTTTTTTTAATGTGTCTAGAAATGAAAAGGATTAAGTGCTGAACAACAATGCCAGACATTCTTTTTTAAAAACAGAATGGTCCTTCCAGTCTTTAAATAACGCATAATGGCAAATCATTTACTTGTTTATACTAACTAGACATAGCTTTTTAATTGAGGTTTTATTAGATTTTTACTCTAATTTTATTAGAATTGAGGTATTCTTAGAATTGCCTGAGGATTTTCTAAGTAAATATAAATCCTACTGAGAAAGCACTGTTGATGAAACTCTTCATGAGAACAGGACATAATTTCCAATGGTTTATAAAAATCCTTCTGTACAGGGTTAAAAACTCTCTCTTTTAACTAGACTATTATATGCATACATTAAAAGGCAGAAAGAATTACATGAAAATGCCAGTGCAATTATGAGTGATTTTTACCCCTTTTCTCTATTTTCTAAAAGTTTTACAATATAGTCTAATTGCAGAAATTAATCTGCTCCTCTTTCATTTTGAAACGTTAAATTATAGTATTGAGATTCTATAAAATCAAACAATGTTACAAATACTATGACTATGCAAAATTACTATGTAAAATATTTACATAATAATTTTATGTAAAAATTAATTAGAGAATCTGTAATATTCCTTAAAAGAGACTCTTGTGAAGGCATAGAAAATGCTGAGTGATGAGAACTGTCATGATAATTATAGGTTTATTTGTTCATTCAGATAACTATAAAGTCTTAATACATGCCAGGCTTCATGGACAAAAAGATGAAGATCCATTTTGTTCAAAGACCCTGGTCCAAAGGATTTTCTTTCTTTGTGAACCCATCAAAATTAAAATTTCAAAATCCCAAGTGTTCTACAAGTACCTTCCCAAAGACTTATTTTCACCATTTACTTGTAAAGTAAATAGCCCCACCTATATGCAGTGCAAATGAACTAGAGAACTTCAAAGCTCTTAACATTTTTGCTTATTTTGAATGACCCCCAAAGCTTTGCCATATTTGAGGATGGCCTATTGGCCCATCAGCAGATAAAATAATAATAAATACAACAAAATACATGCTATTTTTACTTAGATGTTTTACAGACTTTTTAAAAAAAGTATTCAAAGCTGAACACGATCCCCCTCAAGGCCTGCAACGTTCCTCCTCTAGGTTTCCCCCTCTTGGTAAGTGGAGCCATCCTCTGCTAGTTGCTTTAGCCAGAAATGTTCATCTTTCCTGATGCTTTCTTCTCCTTCACTTTGCTAATCTAACTCATCACACTATTAAGTCAAGGGTAACACCAAAATTGATGCTTTTGAACTGTAGTGCTGGAGAAGACTCTTGAGAGTCCCTTGGACGGCAAGGAGATACAACCAGTCCATTCTAAAGGGACCAGTCCTGGGTGTTTATTGGAAGGACTGATGCTGAGGCTGAAATGCCAATACTTTGGCCACCTCATGCAAAGAGTTCACTCACTGGAAAAGACTCTGATGCTGGGAGGGATTGGGGGCAGGAGGAGAAGGGGACAAAGAGGATGAGATGGCTGGATGGCATCACCAACTCGATGCACATGAGTCTGGGTGAACTACGGGAGTTGGTGATGGACAGGGAGGCCTGGCGTGCTGCGATTCCTGGGGTCGCAAAGAGTTGGACACAACTGAGCGACTGAACTGAACTGAACACCAAAACAAATTTCCAGTCAGCACTATCAAATCTTCCCACTGTAATACTGCAAGGTTCTCTTGACCGGCCTCCCTTCCTTCCAACACTGCTGGAATAGTCCCAGTGGCCCATAGTCCATGATGCTCCATTTGTCATGACCCTTCATTTGTTAAGACCCTTCAGTGGATCCTCTGGGCTGGAATGAGAGCTGAACTCCTCACCTTGCATGATCTGGCTGTGTCTCTTCTATTATCTCATCTGTCTCACTCTCCCCTCTGCCCACTACCTTTTAGGCACATGTGTCTACTTTTTAAAATTAGAGTATAATTGTTTTACAATGTTATGTTAGTTTGCTGAAAAATGAAGGGAATCAGCTCTGTGTACACACACTGAGGTCCTTCTCCACCGAGGCTCTCGCACATGCTGCGATTCTCTCTGGACTGTCTCCTATACATGGGGATGGCTCTGTCTGAACAACCAAACAGCACTGTACTCAGCAGCCTATACTTTTTCTGGCAGAGAAGAAATGCCTAATAACTTTGCTGAAAAATGGATGAGCCACCTAATTTGAAATAATAGCAACTGAGGCCAAATGTAAAAGTTTATAGCCACGTAAAATCAATTCAAGTAGAAAAGCTCTTAGAACTACATACCTTTTTTACCTGGAGCCAAAACCACTGTTTCTTGCATTTTCTTGTACCTGTTCAGGCACTGTCGAAGATCTTCTATTTTCCGATCCTATTAATAAAATGATAATTTTTAATATGATTTTAAAACAATAAAATAATTGTGACACAAAGAATGAACAGATGTGAATTATTTACATTATTCAAAGAATAGTTCTAAACTTTAATAAAACTGCTAATGTCTAGAATATTTTTCCTACATACATCAGAGATATAGAAAAAGTACCTCTAAATTTAGAGATCCTATCCTTCAGCTGCCATCTTTAAAAACAAAAACAAAACAAGGTAATAAGATACAAAAAAAGCCGAGAAAAAAATCAACTTTAATTACTCTCCTCTCTAACATAAGTCAGAGCTGGAAAGAAAGATCTATACTTGTTATCTTCATCAGCCACCATCAATCTCCATCTGGTTTTTCCTTCTCGCAACACTCCATCAAAGTTGCTTCAATTAGTCATCAGAGACCTTTCTCTTCGGGGCTTCTCAGGTGGCGCAGTGGTAAAGAATCCTCCTGCCAAAGCAGGAGCCGCAGGAAACACAGGTTAAGTCCCTGGGTTGGGAAGATTCCCTGGAGTAGGAAATGGCAACCCACTCTAGTATTCTTCCCCAGGAAATCTCATGGAGAGAGGAGCCTGGCGGGCTACAGTCCATGGGGTTGCAAAGTGTCGGATACACTGAGCACACACACACAACCTTCTCTTTACTAAAAACAATGAACACTTTCATCCTTTTCCGAATCTGATCTCCAAGTGGCACTTGATTGACCCCCACTTTCCTTCTTTCACTTTCCTCTCCGCTCTTTCTTTTCTTCTGTTTTGATTTGTTAATCCTTGAGCAGATGAATATTCTACTTCCATTACCCCAGACTCCACCCCATGCTATCATCCCAGCCCAGAATATGAAATGTTAGAGTTTCAAAGTTTTCTCCTTTACCCTCTTCTCCCAGGCCCTCAGTGTGGTAGATTATAAACATGGTCTCCCTAGCTCCCTCCAACATGGATTTGGGGCATGACCATATGACCTACTTAGGCTAATGATATATAACAAATGTGGTTCAAAGCAAAGGATTGAAAAGTAGTTGCACACTGGGGTGTTCCCTCTCTTGCTGCCCTAGGAACTCTGAGGCCACTACATGAAGAAGCGTAGGTTAGCCTAATGGAGGTAGGGAGAACATTTGGAGAAGACACAACCCAGTCTGTCAATCACCAGACATGTGAATTACACCATCTTAAACTATCCAGCCCCATCCCAGTCACCAGCAAATGGTAGAGGATCAGCAAAGTCAGCCCAGACTAGAACAATCTAGCCAATCTACAGAAGTACGAGAATTAACAAATGTGATTTATTATGAAGCAAAAGCAAACTGATACATCAACCATAGTTTTGTCCCCACCAATCTACATAATTCAACTCTATCATTTCTCCTAAAATTGACAGGGTTCACTGCCCACCAATTTATAATCCTACATTAATCCTAAAATGTAGATTTATTTTCCAACTTTCTATGAGAAATCTCCTTTTAATGTCCCACAAACACATCACAAACTGAATACATCTTAAATGAAGCTCATTATTTACCCCTAGTACTTGAGTCTCTGCTTGGATCCCCTTAACTCTTTTATGGGTACCCTCATTCAACCCACTGCCCAAACCAGAAAATCTTTCCCAAATCCAAAGACTTAAAAATCTTGCTAACCAGTGAATTTCTCTAAAATTCCCCCTCTCCTTACCACTTCACTGCCACTGCCTTGTTTACACACCTGCATTTCTCACCTATGTTAACGGCCTCCTAATTGTTGTCTTCATTCTCTTTTATTCTTGTTTCTATTCTGCCACCAGAATTGGCTTTTTAACATGGCAATTTAATTATGTACTGTTCCAGGTCTAAAGCTGAGACCCCAAATTATTAAATCATCAGCTTCACTATACCACCCCCTCATACACTCATGTCCTCCACCTGTATCTCATGGCTCCAGAATTTTCCCAGTATGCCATGGCTGTTTCAAGACTTGGTTTTGACTCGTGTTTTTGCTCATGGATCTTTTGCCCAGAACATTTCATTTTCCTGATGAATGACTCTTGTTCTCACTCAGGATTTGCCCAAATATGTCCTCTTTAAGGGCTTCTTGGAACCACCAAGAAGTCAGGTCACTCTTGGTGCTCTTAGAGAAGTCTGAGCATCTAATAAGTCCTCATACAACATTGGGAGTTTTGCTTGTTATTGTTGCTTTTTGAGAGAGAGAAATGGAAACAAAACGAATTTTAGTGTTTTTCTTTTTTTCAAATTCAATCTATGTGGACAGCTTGCTAATGACTTTTTATTTGATGTGGGGAGGACTAGCACAAATAAACCTATATATGGGTGGGTGGGTAGGATGAGTTTATTTCCACTGAGTAAAGAACAAAAAGAATGAAAGGCAATAAACAGAGTTAGGCAAGAAAGAGAAGGAAGCTTATGATGAGAAAAAGATCAAGACAAAGCTCTTTAGCATTGGCTTGGTTTTTATTTCCTTGAAGTTAACTCTTTCTGTGGGAAAATGTCTCGTTGTTTGTTCTACTCATTAAGGGACATGGCGGGGGGACAGTTCTGGTGACAGGATCTGAACCTGCCTGCTGGTATGTGGTTGGTCAGGAAAGCCGAAGAGACACGTTACTTTATTAAGGCCCCGCGTCCCTGCTCTGAGCAGAATGCAGAGAGAAGAAGCAACAGCTGGAGGAGGAGCCCTGCTGGAGATGTTGGCATTAGGCCAGTGCATCTCAAACAAAGCCTAGTGCCATCTTGATTACGGTGCCTGTGCCTGTTTCCTGGCATCTCACCACGCAGGAGAGTAGAGACAATCCCAGATGGGAAAGAGGCCAGCAGTGTGAAGGAAGCAACATGTTCATAAAGTCAGCATGATGGTGAAGCTAAAACTGCCATGGCTACCTCCTTCAGAGTTCATATGGTGGCCCAGAATTTCCAGGGACCACAGAAAGGATGCACTGTGGACTATGTCCTTTCTCTCCTTTGTCACCTGAATGCAAAAAGCTGATCTGATAGCTTGAACACTTTCTCAGTTCAAGACGGTGGGCTGGAGGGATGGATTCTCAGTAGAGCTAGAGCTGCTGGCTCTACTTGTGCTGTGTCACTGACCCCCTAAGGGCAGGTCCATTTGGGCAGGAAGGGGAATGCTTCCCCTTAATGTCAGTTGCTTAGGGATGTTCTTTCAAACTAGGGTATCTGATGAAAATGCATGGAATGATCAAAATGATGATGTAACATATCCACAAAAACAGTTAAATTTCACCTACATACCTTTTCTTCATTTGCTGCCATCAAAGACTCCACAGCCTTTTTCATTTTTGTACTTCAATATCTGAAATATCACATCATCAAATCAGAACATGGGTGAAAATAACAAGAAACTACTGACTCTTCATGTTGAAATGTTTTAAGGTAAAAACATTAATAATTTATTCTGCTTGTGTTTTTTAGGCACATTTACCATTTATATTCTCTTTTAGGGAAAATCTGAAAAATGTACACTTTCTATTATAGCTCACCTTAATAGTCGTCATTCTAGAAAAAAAACAACTGCCCTCTCTCAAAGCAAGAACAAAATCCTGATAAGAACGCTGAAGATGAAATTTCAGTGCCATAACAATAAAAACATGGAGTTTTAAAAGAAGAAACTTATAATAAAGCAGGTGAAAGTGATGAATGGCATATATATGTCAAAAGCAGAGATAATGTTCAGTTATAACCAAGACAGAGACACAAATGGTAACAGCCTGATGGAATGTGATATTTACATGAGTGTCATGCTAAGAAGCTAGCTGTAGATTCCATACAGAAGGATAATAAGTACGTTGCTTCATCTATAAACTTCATTTCTGATACTATCTTAAAATATAAGGGCCAAAGTAAGTGATTCTCCTTAAACCTTGATATTCAAATAGAAAAGCATGCTACTTTAATCATAAAAACAAATATTTTAAATATGAAGTCAATCCAAAATGAGATCACAAATTAAAAAAATTAAAACAGAGAAAAAGTTCAGCTAAAATTATCTGCTTCCAAGAAAAGAAAATACTACTGAAGGTGAATTTTAACACAATGACGCATCATCCAGCAGAGAGATAACATTTTCAATTATCGTATACTCTGTAGGAACTGCTTTTATTATTTTTTTAAATGGCAAATTTCCTGAAGAATTTAACATCTGGAGGAAAGTCCACTAAGGGTTTATCTTTATCCTGCATTATATAGTCTAGGCTCTGTTAGTCAGCTTGGGTACAATTTCTTTTGTAACACAAGAGGGTATGTTTATAGAACCCCTAATGCAGATCTCAGTGAAAAAGTGGGCTACAAAACACTGGAAAGCAAAAGCCAGTTCAAAATGATTGTTAACCGTGGTAAATTTTAAAACCAGTAGGTTTTGACTTTCCTCGTGGCCCAGTGGTAAAGACCCCACCTGTCAATGGAGGGGACACGGGTTTGATCCCTGGTCTGGCAAGACATGCTGAGGGACAACTAACTGTGCATAACTACTGAGCCCATGCCTTCAAGCCCACACACTGCAACAGAGAAAGCCTGCATGTAGTAACAAACACCCAGTGCAGTCAAAAATAAATAAATAAATTTACTTTTTTTAAAGCAGATTTTCATTGGAGTATAAACATTGTTTTCTCCTCTGACTCTGTATCTCAGGCCAGAGAGAAAATGCTTCCTCACCTCCATCAGTCTGGTGCCTCTGCTGACTCCCGCAGAGCAAAGGGGCTGACTCAGGTACAATCTGCAAAACGGTCTTTTACTTCTGCTTCTATCATGTTAGTTATCCTCTATTTTATAAACTCTGAAGAAATGAGGAGCTTATTGATGAAGCAATTTTACATCTTTGGTGAGAGAAATGTTTTAAAAACACATGCAAAGGACAGTCCAAGTAGTACTTTGGGTGAATGTGAAGGCTGATGGAAATACACCAAAAACCTTACTTTTGTCTTTGAGCTTCTTTTTAAAATTTTCATCTGTGCAGGAAAACCCATTGAATTGGAAGTTAGCATATATTACAATGATAATATTTTAAAAGCACTATAATTTGGTCTCTTTTTACCTAAAATAAAGAGACTTTAATCTCATAAAGACTGAATAGAAAACATTATTTTAGGACTAGGACCGGTACTATAATACCATAATGCTTTCTGTGAGGTTAGAACCTCATGTAATTAATCAGAAGACGTAAATCTGAGTTACTACCTCTGTTACTTCACCTTTCTGAGCCTTGATTTTCTCATTAAAATTGGGCCTTCAATGTACAAGTGCTTCTTAAACACTGTGATGAAAAACCAGCTAATGTTGCATCAGTTGCTTTTTATATTTCCATTACAGTCTGATCTATGACCCTCCTGAAAGTGATGAGGACACTGCTTATGTCATCTCCATCTCACCATTCAAGTTCAACAGCACTGAAATGACCCATCTCCTGTTCAACAAGATGAGTCCACTGATCACGCAGTTAGATGTTATGTCAGCATCAGATTCCATGACGTTTCCAAACACTAGCTCTTAATGCCTGTACTTGTCTGGCAGGGTACTGCTAACAAGTGGTTCACAGACCAGTTCATTTTACTCCAATCACTCAGTTGTGTCTGACTCTTTGCAATTCCACAGACTGCAGCTCGTCAGGCTTCCCTGTCCATCACCAACTCCCTGAGCTTGCTCAAACTAACATCCATCAAGTTGGTGATGCCATCCAACCATCTCAACCTCTGTCTTATCCTCATCACAGACCAGTGCTAGTCCTCAGATCTGATTTTGGGTAGCATTACTCTAACGTAGCCTCTATAGCTCATAAGTCCTAGGAATCCATTTTTCCTCTTAAGACTCTTGAAAGCATAACCTGCCTGTGAATGTCCCCAAAGAAAGTACATTCTACATATGTGAAAACAGAGATGAAAAGATCCATTTCCCTCAATGTTGGACAAACTGAATTTTCAGATGGATAGGGAGTTGTGATACCTGCAGATAAATAAAGCCAGGGCAATCTACAGCCAAGAAGACTATGGAAGCCCCTCACTATTCAAGCCCCTCACTGTACAGACAATTGCAATTTGAACAAGAACTCTCTCATGATAAGAATTTACCATGTAATAATTAACCATGTAGGCTTCCCTGGTGGTTCAGACAGTAAAGAATCTGCCTGCAGTGCAGGAGACCTGGGTTCGATCCCTGGGTCAGGATGATCCCCTTGAGAAGAGAATGGCTACTCACTCCAGTATTCTTGCCTGGAAGATCTCACGGACAAAGGAGACGGGTGGGCTACAGTCCATGGGGTTGCAAAAGAGTTGCCACGACTGAGCAACTAACACTAAGACCAATGATTAGGTTTAATCTAAAATAAACATCCACAAGTGTACAGAGATGCCCTCCTCTAGCTGCTCAAGAGGAAGTTAACAGGTGCCCAAGCATAGTGAAGAGTCTCAGAGGAGTCCCTGGGGTCCCGGGCTCAGACGGCTTCTGCTGCTCCTCTCTCTCTTTGATGCTAAAGTTATACATCATCTAACATCAACTTCTTTTATAGATTGTGACGGTTTTAACAAAAGAAGAAAACAAATGTTTAATATATATTCTTACCTCGATCAAGAATTTCAATCCCTTCTCCTTTCATCTGGCAAACCAATTTTTCTTGTAGTCTTCTCACTTCAGATTCCTTCTCTTCCAGTTGTTCTTTCAGAGATGTCAGCTCCTCCTACAAATGATAAATTCATTCAAAAACAGTAGATTATGACTAAAAGGGAATACTCAGAGAGTCTGTTAACTCTTGAGTCAATAATTAGTTTTCATGAATGAAACAAAAATACAAGAATTTAGACACAAACTTCAAAAATCAGTGGCAATGATAAGCAGGAAGCAAGACAATTAATAAAAGTCCAATTTGTAATAACTGGGGTATAATAATTTTAAGTTTCTTTGTGACTAAATTAAAAATGAATCTTTTAAAGTGTAATTAGGACTAGGGCAGCCCTAAAGTTTAAATCTTATGTTAAGTAAAACATCTGACCAAGTTAATCAAAGAAGATAATCAAATTAGATGCTTAGTGTCACAAGAGCAAAACAAAATACAAATTTGAAAAAATATATTAGACTTGCTTGACATTTATTCAGCATTTCAAGATGGTACTCATGTTCCCTAGACAAGATAGAACTTAATTAGTGGATAAGGCGGCAGGCAATAAACAACTTTAAGTCATGGGACTAAATAATTCCTTCTCATCACTAAGGTAAAAGAATAGAATCTCCTACAACAACGGGAAAAAAAGAGATTCTTTAATCTTAAAAAAAAAACTACACAACTATTTAAGACCTTAAACTCAATGTTCTATTTACTGAAGTTCATTTCAGCTTCATTTTGGTAAAGACTTGCAAACTTAAGTTTTGCTGGTTATATTTAACACAGGAAATAAAGCTATGTAATGCTAATAAGTGTGCCTTTATTTTCAATATAACATTTTACTTTCAGTTGGTAAAGATACCTATTACGTTTAGCATTATAAGATGTAGCTCTCCAAAGTAGCTAAGAAGTTGGCCTATTACAGTTTTACTTATGGTGGGAATCGACACCAAATATCAGGACTTTTCAGTAGCACTGTCAGGAAGTGCTGCCACGAGCTTACTATGCTTCTTTATAGTTCTTCTGTGCTTACTAAGCAGCAACATCTACTCACTACCATGGCAGCCTTAACTGCTGTACGCATTTACCTATGAGAAAGTCTTGAAAGAATAAGACCGTTTATTACTGATACCAAAGAGAAGTCCTTCCCAGGTGAACTTTTGCAATTATTTGACCATGCTTGGATCTCATTCTAAGACAATGAGATTTAATTTATAAACAAATATTTTTATAAGTTTATTACTTTTCGCTATTTCATATGCTTCTGAAAACAATATTAGGAATTGCAATGTCCCTTTAATTAGCTTTACACATATTAAAAAAAAAACAAAACAGGGGACACACACACAAAAATGAATGCACACACCACTAAAAACACCATCACAGCAAAACAACACAAGCCAGAAAGCAACAGGCCATGGACCCATTACCCAAGGTCTACTACACCTTCAGTGATTCCCACTTTTGTTCCATCCGCTGCTTTTCATACTGCATCTGACCCACCTTGATTTTCATGCTAGAAAGTTTGGCCATTAAAGACTGGTAGAGAGACAGGAGTGAAAGAAAACTACAGATAGAAAAAGATAAGCTAAGTAACCAAGAACACAGCACCAGTTTATAAAGGAGGTTAGATAACTGAGAGAAATGACAGGCTATGTTCTATCAAATTAGTTAGGCCCTGATTTTTGTTCAAAATTGTTGCTGTTCAGTCACTAAGTTGTGCCCAGCTCATTTGGGACCCCATGGACCTGCAGCCTGCTAGGGTCCTCTGTCCATGGAATTTTCTAGGCAAGAATACTGGAGTGGGGTGCCACTCCCTTCTCTGCTGCTGCTGCTGCTGCTAAGTCGCTTCAGTCATGTCCGACTCTGCCACCCCACAGATGGCAGCCCACCAGGCTCCGCCGTCCCTGGGATTCTCCAGGCAAGAACACTGGAATGGGTTGCCATTTCCTTCTCCAATGCATGAAAGTGAAAGGGAAGTTGCACAGTAAGTGTCCGACTCTTAGGCTCTTCCACCCATGGGATTTTCCAGGCAAGAGTACTGGAGTGGGGTGCCAATGCCTTCTCCACTCCCTTCTCTACTTATTCAGAATGTGAAAGTTGCTCAGTGGTGTCCAACTCTTCGCGACTCCATGGACTATTACAGTCCATGGAATTCTCCAGGCCAGAATACTGAAGTGGGTAGCCTTTCCCTTTTCCAGGGGATCTTCCCAACCCAGGGATTGAACCCAGGTGTCCCGCACTGCAGGCGGATTCTTCACCAGCTGAGCCACAAGGGAAGCCCAAGAATACTGGAGTGGGCAGCCTATCCCTCCTCCAGCAGATCTTCCCGACCCAGGAATTGAAAGGGTCTCCGGCATTGCAGGCAGATTCTCTACCAACTGAACCACCAGGGAAGCCCTTATTTAGAACAATAGTGTTTAAATTCTAGATGGTCTCCAGCTTGGGGAAAACTTTGTTCACTTGTAAAATGCCTTAAAATGTCTTCTTTATCACATTCTAAGTAGAAAATATATTTTATCTATATTATTGATCAGGGATAAGTAGTGGAGTCACTTATATAAAATTTTTCACCATAGTGAAAACTTACCTTGGTAGATTTCAGCTTTTTCTCATACTGAAGTCTTTCATTTTCCATTTCACTGACTCTTAACCTCAAATCATTGATCTCCTGCATTAGCCCCTGTCCAAAAGAAACAAGGAAATACATTAGGAAAGCAGTAAACACCTATTTTACCTATCAAAATAGCAGTTTGGAAATCCTCAGTCAGTGGCTGTTGGGTTACAGCTGGATGAATGAGATTAGACAAATGGGAATGAATGCATCTCCTTGAGAATCTTTCCTTTGAATCTTTCCATGGATCCACTGAAAGATCCATTGAATCTTTCCATTGAAAACATTGCCTCTGCCTAAAATGATGGGACTGATTATGGAAATGAAAAGTGATAATAATTTTTAAGAAAGGTAACTGATCACTTGTTATCATTAAGCAAATATCTCTAGATTAAAAATCACTATATCAACTCCATCTTTTAAAATAATCCAGAGCAATTTTCTTTAGTAAAGTCATTTACTTTTAGGGCCTTTTCAGCAATATATGGATATTTATAAAAATATTTTTCTAATTTCTTAATTTGTCTACAAAAGATACATATTGTTCCTCAACCCAATCTGGGAGAAATGAATGAACTTCAAACACTTTAAACCAAGGATTCTAAATGTGAGGGTAGATGAGAGCCCTCTCATTTACAAATATATTCAGCATCATAATATAATTTTATGTTTGGAAAAATGCAAAAGAAAGCAACCCTAATGTTTTCATAATACAAATACAATCATACACCTTTTCTACTTTTATCTTAGAAAATCTAATTTGTTTGTAAACATTATCTAAATGTTCTGAGCAATAGTGATATATTTTTGTCCACAGGCCAGAGAGTAGGAAAAAGAAATTAGAATGCAGAACAATACTAAGTCATCCAGAAGAAGGGCTCAAATAGTCTGTGAAGATGCCTCTTCTCTAACAACAAGGTATGAAGCTTCCACCAATGGTTAACATGTTTTTGTTCTTCTCAAGATATTTATTCCTGAGCCACAGATTCACAGGTAACAGAAAAGAATTACACAAGAATGCTATAAAAAACACACGCTATTAAAGTATAATGATTCAACCTCACAGAGGCCAGGTAAAGGATGCTCTAGTGAAATATACTTTTCAGAAAACCTACAGGTTTTTAAATTGTAGCTTCTTGTAAAATGGGGCAAAGTATTACCTAGTATTACATAATACTTTTGAATATTATAACTGTTAGCACAGTGTTTCAATAAGAAGCTATTTTTTGCTTATGAATGACATACATAACTGTTTGACATCATTTAATAACACTTTGTGATTAAGTTGTGATTTAGTTTATCTGTAAGTTCAAAATTCAAGTAAAAGGAAAAAGTCAGTTTCTCCTGTTCATTTATCTACCATTTATTAACCACTCTTGCATAATATGAGTTCTTAGTAATCTTCTTTAATCAATCTGGTCTTCCATAGATATATTTTCCCACTTATTGTTAAAAGTAAATTCTATTTGGATGGAATTCTATTTAGACTGTTTCAATTCTGTTGTTGAATTGTTGATTGCTGGAATTCCTCAGCTTTGAATTCTATCTGGATTGTTGTATTTTACCACTTCCTTTAGAAATAATGGCAATTTGTAAAGAAGAAACAAATGAAGAAAACAGAATTATAAATTGAGGTCATTTTTCTATTAAAAAGAACTACCCAATTATCCCTTGAGGCAATAATGTAAGTATGAACATAAATTTTTAATCTGAAAGAAGCCCTATCTTTCCATGATAGCTCAAGCTAGAAAATCTGAAAGTAGCTCCTAAATATGAAACTAAAAAATGTAATACAAATTATTTCCAAGTAATTTCTTACCAGAAGTTCAGTACTTTTAAAAGTGAAAATTCTTGTTCTATTTCCCTTTTCCTTCGCAGAAAACTAGGGCTCCACAGACTCATTTCTGATATCTGTATTCTTACCAGAAGGGGGCACTGTTGAATGATGCTAACCACCTATCAGCAATTCCTGGGATAGGCAAGCCCTGTCTTCCAAGGTTTCAAGACTTTTCTACCCCTAATCTTTTGGAAGTGCCTATACTTCTACTTCTTCCCCACACTCCACAGTTTCCTTAGAAATTAATATCCAGATAACCTAAAATCTTAAGACAAAGTTAAAGAATTTTGGATTCATGAAACAGCAGGGAAACATTTCAATTAAGGGGAAAAGGTAGGAAAATGAGCATATTCAATTTTAATTTTTTTAGTTTTAATTTTAAAGACTACTTCAACTATTTTCATATATAAAAGCAGTTTATAATATCCCATAATCATTTCTAAAACACATGCTACATCTTACCAATAGTGCTGAATGTTTATTAGAACAAAAAATGTTTATTAAACAAAAATGTTTATTAGAACACAAAAAGGTTTTACAAAAACGCAGACAAACAAGAGATAGAAATATTGTTCTGAGATCTTATTAAAAAAATCATAAAACAGCTAGCTACTTCAACTTAGTCCTAATGGTTGGTTAACCTCTTGTATCCAAATTAACCACAGTTGTATGGGTTAAGACTTTCCCTAAACTGTGTATGTACAGTAAGCCCACCCCTTAATGCTTCAAAATTGCTACCTTCTTTCCTGACCAGAGTTAGCTCTACTGCCACCTTATCTACCTGTTGACTGAATTTCACCACCATTTTATACAGCAGCTGTGGAGTCAGGGGAGGACAAAAAGGGAGAAGAAGAAATATCCAAACAGATTTTTAAAGAAAGTACAAAAGCAAGAATTTTAAAGAAACTAAGTAGTTTTTAAGTTTTAAAAGCTCCAGTCTCAGTTAAACAAAAAACATACTAACATAGGTGACTGATAAAGAGCTTTAAGATTAAAATGTGAGCTAAGTTGGGATTTCCTTTTGCTACTGAGGAAATAACACATATACTAAGATTTTCCCGCACAACTGCACTCATCTCACATGCTAGTAAAGTAATGCTCAAAATTCTCCAAGCCAGGCTTCAGCAATACGTGAACTGTGAACTCCCTGATGTTCAAACTGGTTTTAGAAAAGGCAGAGGAACCAGAGATCAAATTGCCAACATCCGCTGGATCATCAAAAAAGCAAGAGAGTTCCAGAAAAACATCTATTTCTGCTTTATTGACTATGCCAAAGCCTTTGACTGTGTGGATCACAATAAACTGTGGAAAATTCTGAAAGAGATGGGAATACCAGACCACCTGACCTGCCTCTTGAGAAATCTGTATGCAGGTCAGGAAGCAACAGTTAGAACTGGACATGGAACAACAGACTGGTTCCAAATAGGAAAAGGAGTACATCAAGGCTGTATATTGTCACCCTGCTTATTTAACTTATATGCAGAGTACATCATGAGAAACACTGGGCTGGAAGAAACACAAGCTGGAATCAAGATTGCCGGGAGAAATATCAATAACCTCAGATATGCAGATGACACCACCCTTATGGCAGAAAGTGAAGAGGAGCTAAAAACCCTCTTGATGAAAGTGAAAGAGGAGAGTGAGAAAGTTGGTTTAAAGCTCAACATTCAGAAAACGAAGATCATGGCATCCAGTCCCATCACTTCATGGGAAATAGATGGGGAAACAGTGGAAACAGTGTCAGACTTTATTTTGGGAGGCTCCAAAATCACTGCAGATGGTGACTGCAGCCATGAAATTAAAAGACACTTACTTCTTGGAAGAAAAACCTATGACCAACCTGGATAGTATATTCAAAAGCAGAGACATTACTTTGCCGACTAAGGTCCGTCTAGTCAAGGCTATGGTTTTTCCTGTGGTCATGTATGGATGTGAGAGTTGGACTGTGAAGAAGACTGAGCACTGAAGAATTGATGCTTTTGAACTGTGGTGTTGGAGAAGACTCTTGAGAGTCCCTTGGACTGCAAGGAGATCCAACCAGTCCATTCTGAAGGAGATCAACCCTGGGATTTCTTTGGAAGGAATGATGCTGAAGCTGAAGCTCCAGTACTTTGGCCACCTCATGCAAAGAGTTGACTCACTGGACAAGACTCTGATGCTGGGAGCGATTGGGGGCAGGAGGAGAAGGGGACGACAGAGAATGAGATGGCTGGATGGCATCACGGACTCGATGGACGTGAGTTTGAGTGAACTCCAAGAGATGGTGATGAACAGGGAGGCCTGGCGTGCTGCGATTCATGGGGTCGCAAAGAGTCAGACACAACTGAGTGACTGAACTGAACTGAAGACTTTCCAGTATAGTTATATATTTGACAGAAAATTTAACTTTAAAAATAGCAATGGAATATTTGTTGTTGTTGTTCAGCCATTAAGTCACGTCTGACTCTTTGCAACTTAAGAGTATAAACCTTAAATTCAGATCTATAAAAGACTTTCATACAGTGGAAAACATGTAATATAGCTCATATCAAGATGGCATGCAGTCAGCATAAAATAAATATTTAACAGCTGGGAAGAGTAAGTAAATGATTCCTCTTCTCTTCTTCTTGGTGCCCATTTTGTAGCTAAGTATGACACTTCTCCATACTCAACCAAGCAAACAAAATAAAGAAAAATGAAGAGATGGCCCTAGGAGAAAAAAAATTTCTACAGCTCTTCATATTTATTTTCTAATGAGTAGATTTAATATGGATATTCTCTGCACTGCACCTCCTGACAAAAAGCAGTTAACAAACTAGAAGACCTAGACTAACAATAAACTAAGTTGAACAAACAAGAAAGCATGTTTAGCCACAAAAGGGTACTTCAAGTTGTAAAATCTACCCTGAATTTCACAAAAGTATAATGAGCTGTGTTTATTAACTGGAATGACTTACATGTGGAATAGACCAAAAGTAAAAGTCTAAATTAAATGACCTCTAAAATCTGTGATTTTATGAGTACATAATGAAAGCATGTTTGCTATACCTATTTAAAAATCTACTTATTATATAGTGAATAATCAATGTGCCTACATAAGAACTACTAGTAAAGTCATGCACTTGAATCCATTATTTCCACAAAGAAGAGAATCAGTATGGATGAACAGATGAATGGACAGACAGATGGATACGTGAATGGCAGACAGACAGAAGCTCCAAATGTCCTAAAGTCAAAAGTATTTTTAAAGGCAAGTGAAAGGATTAATATTTCATATCAAAAGTCTCAAAACAAAAGTTACTATTATCATTTAGTGATTAAAAAGTCAATGTAAGCTTATTCTTAAGAAGAAGTATGGATAATGAGGGCATATAGTAATTAACTGCCTCTCCTTTACAACTCCAAGGAATTTCAACTTGTTCTAGAAATATATATGTGTGAGATATATACGTATGCAGCTGCTGCTGCTAAGTCACTTCAGTCATGTCCAACTCTGTGCGAGCCCACAGATGGCAGCCCATCAGGCTCCCCTGTCCCTGGGGTTCTCCAGGCAAGAACACTGGAGAGGGTTGCCATTTCCTTCTCCAATGCATGAAAGTGAAAAGTGATATTAAAATGAAAGTGTTAGCTGCTCAGTCATGCCTGACTCTTTGTGACCCCATGGACTATAGTCCGCCAGGCTCCTCTTATCTATGGAATTCTCCAGGCAAGAATACTGGAGTGGGTGGCCATTCGCTTCTTCATGGGATCTTGTTGACTGAGTGATGGTCTCCTGCTTTGTAGGATATCTCCCCTATGAATTGTAATCCTCCAGGTTTCTCTGTCCATGGGATGTTCCAAGCAAGAATACTAGAGTGAGCAGCCATTCCCTTCTCCAGGGATTTTCCCAAGCTGAGGACTGAATCTGGGTCTCCTGCATCGCAGGCAGATTTTTAAGATGTCTGAGCCACCAGGGAAGCCCTATCTCTCTCTATATATATACACGTATGTGTACATATATATGTGATTAAAAATCTGCCTTTAGTCGTGTCCAACCCTTTGCAACCCCATGGACTGTAGCCCACCAGGCTTCTCTGTCCATGGAATTCTCCAGGCAAGAATACTGGAATGGGTTGCCATTTCCTTCTCCAGGAGTGTGTGTGTGTATATGTTTATGTATATAAAGCAAGAGAAAGGGCACCACTTACCTCTGTGTCTCTGAATCTATCTTCATAATCCAATCTGTCCTTCTCTACAGCTGTCAGTTTTAACTTTAAGTTAGATATTTCAGCCATCAGGTCCAACTTCTGAGTTTCTAAAGATGTCCTACTCAGAAGCTCCTATTAGAATTGAAGAGATACATGCAAAAGTTGCTTTATTATAAACAGTCACATATGGATGTGTCTTTCTTATGACTGTAAAACAGTATTATTAAGTACAGGATGTGAAGATTAATTCTAAACAGATACATCTGGAAAAATTATTTGCTTTAGTTAACCTTCATTGAGCCAAACTAGTGTTCAATAAGCAGCACATGTCTGCTTTTTCAGGAGACATATGTTCTATTGACAAACACATATATAAACTTACATAGTCTTAAGTCTGTGATAACACTGATGATGGTATTATGTTTGCTATGTGAAAGGTACTGTTCTTACATGTACTAAGTGGTTCAATCCTCAGAACAACCTTATGAGATAGAAACTCATTAGGATAACCCATGAATTATCCTTGTTCAAAGGTTGAGCCTATTGATGAAAGCCAAAGAGGAAAGTGAAAAAGTTGGCTTAAAACTCAACATTCAAAAACTAAGATCACGGCATCTGGTCCCATCACTTCAAGGCAAATAGACGGGGAAACAATGGAAACAGTGACAGGCTTTATTTTGGGGGCTCCAAAATCACTGCAGATGGTGACTGCAGCCATGAAATCAAAAGACACTTGCTCCTTAGAAGAAAAGCTATGACCAACCAAGACAGCATATTAAAAAGCAGAAACATTACTTTGCCAACAAAGGTCTGTCTAGTCAAAGCTATGGTTTCTCCAGTCGTCATGTATGGATGTGAGAATTGAACTATAAAGAAAACTGAGCACTGAAGAATTGATGCTTTTGAACTGTGGTATTGAAGAAGACTCGAGAGTCCCTTGGACTGCAAGGAGATTCAACCAGTCAATCCTAAAGGAAATCAGTCCTGAATAGTCATTGGAAGGACTGATGTTGAAGCTGAAACTCCAATACTTTGGCCACCTGATGCGAAGAACTGACTCATTTGAAAAGACCTTGATGCTGGGAAAGATTGAGGGCAGGAGGAGAAGGGGACAACAGAGGATGAGATGGTTGGATGGCATCACCGACTCAATGGACATGAGTTTGAGTAAACTCCGGGATATAGTGAAGGACGGGAAAGCCTGGCATGTTGCAGTCCATGGGTCACAGAGAGTCCTGCAGTCCATGGGTCACAGAGAGTCGGACACAACTAAGCAACTGAACAGTTGAGGAAGCTAAGGAACAGAGAGGTTAAGAACTTGCAGAAAGTTATTACAGCAAAGAAATGGCAAAGCATGGACTCAACCTAAACAGTCCTACTCCAGTGTGTAGTCTACCCACTGTATTACAGGTTCTCTAGTAACCAAGCATCATACATGTGTGTGTGCCCACATATGTTATACATTTTTTCCACTAAGAGTCATATAAGGTACTTGTGTGTTAGTCACTCAGTCAGTTGTGTCGGACTCTTTGGAACCCTATGGACTGTAGTCCCCCAGGTTCCTCTGTCCATGGGATTTTCCAGGCAAGAATACTGGAGGGAGTAGCCTTTCCCTTCTCCAGGGGAATCTTCTCAAGCCAGGGATCGAACCTGGGTCTCTTGCAAAGCAGGCAGATTCTTTACCAGCTGAACCACCAGGGAAGCCCTTTTTCCTAATCCTAAAATATACACTCATGGTTGGAAATGAGGCAACCATATGAAAGCTTAAGAAGAAAACTGAAATCATAATATTTTATTCCAGACACTAATTGCAATGAACACTTTCTATTGTGTGTATGTGTTTGGAGACCCACAACTCTAGGTTTTTGCTTCAAATAAGCCAGTCTAAGTGAATCATACAATTAACCACTGTATCAGTGGAAACACAACATATAAATGTGCATCTCAAGCAGTTCAGTAGGGAAACGTCATCTCTGAACATACCTGCTGCAGCATTTCTTCTGTGGCATTCAACTTTTCTCTGTGTTCTTCAAGGCAAAACTCCAAATCACGAATCTTCTCTCCCTGAGCCTCTACCTGGTCTGTCAACACACTCACCTGTATACAGAGCAAAATACTGTCATGGATTAGGAAGAGTTTGGGTCCCACTGCCAACTTTGTTTGTCTACAGAGAACAAAAACTGGGATGATGTTACCAATCATTTGATTGTAAAAAAAGAAAGAAAGAAAAGAAATCTAAAAATTAATAAGAAACCAGCCCTTCACACGCTTATTCATATCATGCATGTTAGTTTGAGGATTCCTCTTCAATTTTTAAGAAAGTTAGGGCTGAACTGGGGATGTGCAACACTATGAGAAAGAGCACGTATACAAATTATTTTTTTGGAAGGTCTGGTGAGGATGGGAGACAGTATTAGAGCTTAAGAGAGGAAATGGAGTTAATATTAGAAACAGAAGTCCTCAAGGACTATTTTGTTTTGTTTTTTCCCCCAAAGCGGTCCACGGAGGTCTTCCCTAATAGCTCAGTTGGTAAAGAATCCGCCTGCAATACAGGAGGCCTGGGTTCGATTCCTGGTTTGGGAAGATACCCTGAAGAACAGAAAAGCTACCCACTCCAGTACTCTGGCCTGCAGAATTCCATGGACATGGGGTTGCAAAGAGTTGGATATGACTAAGCGACTACTGACTGAAAGTGGTCTGTATCATTTATTTACTGAAGTAAAACATTATAACATTATATTAGTTTTAGGTATTCAATGCAATCATTTGATACTTGCACACACTACAAAGTGACCATAACAAGTCTAGTCACCATCCGCCATCATACAATTAACTCCCTGCACTCATTTCAGCTATCCGCTAGTACCTTTCTTCTCTGGTAACCATCAATCTGTTCTCTGTATCTATGAGTTTTGTTTTTTTCATTTATTTTGTCTTTTAGATTCCACATGTAAGTGAAAACAAGTGGTATCTGCCTTTCTCTGTCTTGACATTTCATTTAGCACAGTACCCTCAAGGTCCATTCACATTGTCACAAATGGGAAATTTCCTTTTTTATGACAGAGTAGTATTCCACTGTAAACATATATACTATATACCACATTCTCCTTTTCTTCTTTTTAATTTAAACTTTTTGTTTTGTATTGGGGTATAGTGTATTAACAATGCTGTGACAGTTTCAAGTGAACATATATTAATATATGTATACATTCTTCTGCAAACTCCTTCTCATTCAGGGATGCCACACAACAAGGACTATTCAATTTTGATACTTGACAAAGAATTCAGAAAAGAATCCTGGGAATCCAAATTCTGTGAGACCTTTCATGATCCCACTGTCCACAACATGTTCAAAAGCCAGGATGTAGCTCAAAGGCCCAAGAAGAACCACTGGGTTGGTCTTTTATCCTCAGTGTTTATTGCAAATCTCTGAGCTTTTGTTCCAAGGATCACCAGCCTAGTAAATATGCTTGTTCCCCGCCCCCACCCAACCCCCAAACACGCAGCTTATGGGATCTTAGTTCCCTGACCAGGGATCAAACCCAGCCACAGCAGTGAAAGCATTGAATCCTAACCACTGGACCACGAGGAGATTCCTATGCTTCAGTAGGATTTAAGACTGTGAAGGAGAGGAAAACTCCAATTTAACTTACAAACAGGACCCCACTACCTACTTTGTATTGTTTGGTCCATGACATCATTTTTCAAATTGAAAAAATTAAATATATATTCAGATTCAGAAATTCTTATTCATATTTATGAAACAGATATATGAACATATAGACACACATATATAGTTACATAGTCAAAATTTCTGCTATATGTATATATATAAAGATCATTTATCAGAAAATCAGATGACATTGTGCCCATCACCCAGCTGGCTCTTGAAGAGCAGAGGCTAAGGGCTGCTCACTCTAGACTGGGTACGCATGCCCTTGTTCCCGTGACAGTCCTCACTGGTCCCTAATGTGGATAGATGGCCACATTAATTTCTATTAGCAGTCTGGCTCCTGTAAGCAACTGAATTTGCCATCCCAATTTACAATGGTCTTTGTAAGTTAGGTCATGAGGGAAAAAAAGCATTTAAAAATCACTTGCCTGAAGAACGAGGGATTCTTTATCATTTTCTAAACGGGCCAGTCTTTCTTGATACACATCTCCGTTCCCAGGGAGGTGTCCATTTGTCTGAAAAAGGAAGCGATACGTGTAAGCCTGACCCTCTTTAACACTGAACTACTGTGGAAAAATAAAAATTGCATATTTTTTAATCCAAGGAACCTGAATCGAATTCAGCACAGCTGTTACTATTAATACAAAATATTAGAATGCAACATAGTTCATATAAAAACAGCAGCAACAACAAAGCACTTCTCATCAAGCAGAAAATCATGACCCCAAAGGGACAGTGATTACTGAGAGTCACTGACAGTGAGTACCCACCTGAGACGTGCAAAGCTTTGTGAGTGTGTGCTTGGGCACAAAATCCCTTTCTCCAGAATGCCATAATCAGCGGGAATGTACTGAGAGGGCCTTCCAGTCCTCCCCTCTCCTCTCACAGTCGCAAACCCAGGGCTGCAAATGCTGGCCTTTAAATGCGAGACTGCAAGCTTCTTCCCGATACTCCAGTCTCCAAATCACGAAACAAACGTTTCCCTTCTCCCTGAAGCCTTTCCCTGTTTTTCTTTTCAAGACCTTAAGCACTGAGTCCACAATGTCCTCCACTGGCAGCACAAGCCAAGTTCACTGGCGATTTATCATGTTCTGGTCTGAATTCATCAACAACTTCTGTGCTTGCTTGTTCACCTACTGTTACGCTAAGCTTCCAGGCAGTCTGTAAACTCCTGTTAATCTTGTAACCTCCACAGCTTCCAGCCCAGAGCTCTACTTACACTAGTGCTCACTCTTTTCTTCTCCTCCCTTCTGCTCACCCCCACTTTTTTTTTAAAATCAGATTTGGGTATGTTTACAGATGGTACAAATGCCAAAGGAAATACAGATTGGGGGTGGAAGTGTAGTTTGTTTTTTTTTTTTTTTCCTCAGCCATCTTATATTTGCAAGTGATTAAGGAGACACATTGAAAAGGCTTACAGAGTGCAGACAACATAAAAACATCATTTTGAAATACAGTGTATGTGATGTGTCCCTTGGTATCTCATTTAAATAGTTCATAATCACATAATGTATAATCCCAAAAGAATTTTCTGATTATTCATTCAAATACAACAGAAATACAAACCAGTGGAGTCCAAAATGGTTGGATGGGGCCAACCAGAGTTCAACTGAAAAAGCAAATAAACCAACCGAGACTTAGAGAAAACACACACTGTATATCCTTACTGCCCAGGACGTAGCTGATGTGATGGCTATTTTTTTCCATAATCAACTGCTTTTATCATTCTACCTTTCCAATTAATGCATTTTCTAGTATAAATTCTGGAAATACCAAAAGCTATGTATTGAGAAGGAAACGAAACAAAAACAGAGAATTGATGAAAAAGAAAACTGCAGGGTGTTTCTTCTAAAAATATATACATCCCATAAGGCCACAGGAGAATCTGAAACTAGTTAGTAAGCATGCACTATGTGGGAACAATTTTTAACATCGGCTGCTTGACCACATACCTGCACAATGATCACAGCATAATCACACCCAGAATTAAATTACCAGTATTAGAAGGAGTCTGATGGAGTGGCCAAGATGACTTCCATCCCTGAGGACTACCAGGAAAATGAAATTTACCTTAACCTCTTGAGGATTGTTTTTGGGAAAAGAAGCAGGATGTGTAATGAATGTATGTTCTCAATCTGAGAAAGTCCTGAGACTCACCCTACATGACTTTAAATCTCTCATTTTGATCATGAACATTAGCAGGCAACTGCTTTTAAAATTACACAAGCAATGTTTTATAAACAGACACATTTTCCTGGGTAGGGGAAAAAAAGCTTTCTCCTTAGTGAGGACAAAAAGCAAAAGTCCTCTTTCTCCTGACGGAAGGCGACTATAGCAAGATCAGAACTGTTTCTAGAGCAAGTTCTTGAAGTGTTTTTGAAGCTACTGCCTATGATATGGAAATAAGTTGTCCCCAAACCAGTTCTACAAAATGATCCGTTTAAAAAACACTAAAAATTGACCACAATGAGCATGCTCATGTTTCTCAACACTGTATTGATATTTACAAGCAGTTTTAATACTCGTGAGTAGTGTATTTTTAAACACTAACTTTAGGAATAAAAGACAAATGAGCCACTGCTGGAATAGTTATATACTTTTGAAGTATTCTGTTGGTATATTCAAGTAGATAAAGGTCTGTTCCATTCACACGTTAGTTTCTACTAATTTTTGATACCTTTGCCTCAAAAATGCTAGCAACAGGTACATTCCCTTAGGCAAATACCCTACTGTCTCTATTCTTCCTCCATCTCCTGTGCCCCACCTCCCAGATCACTCCATGCCTCCCCAAACCCGGCATGCTCTCTCAAACACTAATGCTATTCCTTCTGCAAGGACTGTTATCTCCAACTCTTTCCCTCCTTGTTCCGCCTCATTCCTTAGGATTCACCTCAATGGGGGCTTGGTCTGGAATGTCTTCCATGAGTCGCCTGTTCACTCATATGCTAGTTAACCACACCCAGATGACCTTTTGTTGCAGTAGGCATCACACTGAATGGACTAGGCTAGACTTGACGACATACACAACTCTCTCTACCAATAGACTCTGAAGCCTTTGTACAGTCCTCTTTCAATCTGATGCACAGCGGGTGCTAACCAATTGCTGAATGAAGGAACACTGATAGATGTTCAATAAACATCAGGCAAATAAAAGATGAATGAATGTTTGGTTTTATCCTGGCCTTCTTCCTTCTGAGCAAGACATTTATTCGCATTTCCTCTACTACCTGGTATGCACACACCATGATCACTAGCTCCTTTCCCCTCAAGCCATATCCTCTCTTCCTACAACATTTAAGAGGTGAATTCATAGCCTTTTTTTTTTCCGTCCATGCCGCATGGCTTGTGGGATCTGTTTCCTGAGCCTTTTTTTTTTTCCGTCCATGCCGCATGGCTTGTGGGATCTGTTTCCTGACCAGGGATTGAAGCTAGGCCCTTGGCAGTCAGAGTGCAGAGCCGTAACCATTGGCCCTCCAGAGAATTCCCTCCAGCGCCTTTCAATGGTCAGTAATTGAGGCCCTCTTGCACGAACTCCCTCTGTACTTCCTTCTTCAACACACAGTATTACATATCGCCTCCTACATCTTCCCTGTCTTTGTTCCTGCCAGACTCAAGAGAACTCAGTCTGAACTCCTTACAAGCTTACCATTCTTCTACTTTGGAACCCTGACTTCCTGTTTTCCCTGTAAATTGACCTACACTTATTGCCTCCATCCTTATCTCATAAATTTCTTTCTCTCAATTAACTTTCATTCTCCTTTCCCAGATCTAACTCTCCATGGTCTGTGCCCACCTCTGTACCAGCTCCCACTTCTCTCTGCCTATAGAAATTCACCTTTCACAGCTGCTTCCCACATCCTCTTTCTTATACCATGTCATTCTCTTCTCCTCTACTGAATTCTCCCTCCACATCTTGCCTTGAACTTCATGATTAGCTTTTGCTGAAAAGCTAATATTCTGCCAGGGAGGGCTTACAAGTGATTTTATCCATCAGTCATTTATTCTTCCTAATAGTCTTTCAGCGCTAATAGAAACTTTGTAACATTTATTTTGAGTCTCCCAAAATGCTTATGAAATTCTAAGCCTATAATTAAAAACATATTTGGTATAAACTCTTGTTGGGTGAATTTAACATCCAATGCATTGAAGACCAACCAGCCCAAATTATTTTACTCAAAATCCCAGAGATGCCATCAAAAGAACTCCTTCTAGCACCACTCATGATGCAACCTTTTATTGACCACATTCAATCCAGGAGAGTTCAGGTCAACACTGGAATCAATGTGAGGATTTTAACAATGCAATCTTCAACTAACGGGGTATGGAGGGGCAGGACTGGAATACACCAGGGAAGACAGGGCACAAGAGGCAGCTGGATTGTAGTAGTGATACTTTAATTAAGTAACTTGTGGAGTTTGCCAGATTTTCCTGACATAATGGGTACGGAGGGATATGTCTAAAAAGCTTTATTCCTCATAGAATTACAGAACCCTAAGGCTAGGCAGAAATCACACCCAAGAACGTGAATTGCTGAACTCACATGGCAGGTGCTACACACACCATGTACTTTACCCTTCACCATCTAAACAGAAGCTCTTTTATATTAATTACCCTGTTATCATCAAATATAAATACGCAACCAAGTGAAAAGATGTTACAAATGTTAGCATTTTGCATTATATGAGTCTCTTCTTTAAAATGTTTTAATACAGAAAGCTTCAAATATATATAAAGATAAAGACTACAATGACGAGACCCTTTGTACTCATCACCCAGTGTCAGCTTCATGACAGGTGGGAGTCTTCTGTTATTTTTGTAGAAAGTACCATGCTGTGTTTTCCTCTGATTTTCTTAGTTTTATTGGTTTGCATTGGCCTACACCTGGCTCTCTTTTCTCCCCAACCTCCAGTTTTGGTTTGGTGTTCTTTCCTGAGCTCTGTTTTCCTCTAAAAATCCGAAATCAATATACCAGTAGTGATTTGCTATGATTAAACTTATTTATCTTATAATATAGAACTCCTTTGAATACAGCATTCTCATATCAGAATGGTAACAGAATTAAAACAGGGAAAAGAAAATCAGTCCAATTTTATAGACAACAAATATTTTTAAAGAACTGGACTAGCACCATCTCTCTCTCTCTCTCTCTCTCTCTCTCTCTCTCACACACACACACACACACACACACACTCACACTCTTCTCATTCTCGCTTTCCCCCACCCAGTAAATATACTAGCCTTTCTTTTCTTTTTTTTTTGTCTAATCTTTTGGCCACACTATGTGGCATGTGAACCCTTAGTTCCTTGACCAGGACTGAACCCGCCCTGCCCCCGCCTCCCCTGCATTGGAAGGTGGAGCCTTAACCACTGGACTGCCAGGGAAATCCCATAAATATACTAGCTATATCAATAATTATGTTGCATGCAACTGGTCTAAACACAGCAACTACATGAAAATATGGGTTTTGTTTGTTTGTTTTGCTATTTGCAGCATTTTGAGCGGACTTGGAATGCATTATGCTACAGGAAATAAGTCAGAGAGGGAAAGACATATACTAAATAAATAAATAAAACTGCCATACACTTATGATTTCATGATTCTATTTCTTAAAATTCAATATTAAGAAAAAAAGTGGAGAGTTTCCTGGTTGCCTAGTGGTTAGGACTCTGGGCTTGCACTGGTGTGACTCAGGTTCAGTCCCTGGTCAGGGATCTGAGATCCCTAACCCTAAACCCTAACCCTCCCACAAGCCACACAGTATGGCCCCAGAAAAGTAAGAAATAAAAAGGAAGGTGTGTTAAACTAAAGCTTATTTAATTAAATGTTATCTTTAGCTGCCAAATGATTTATCTAATACAGAGTCTTTCATGTCCTAATCACAGTATTAATATTTCTATCACTGCATGCAAACATCCACTGCCGGCTTTCCACTAGAGCAAAGACTGAAATAAGACTGGAATCTTTCAGCCACAAATATCACAGTCACACTTCATTTGGGTCCAACACACAAGACAGCATCTCACACTGTTTTGTACAAAGAGTCAAAGAATACAACACCAACAATGTTGGAAATCAATCCACCAGGCAGGAGCAGTGCTCTGCTATCTGGTCCTCGCACTCGCTGTAGTGTGATTAGCATGGAGAGGCCTGCTCCTGGGCTGTAAACAATCATCTCAGGGCAACACCACTACCATTCAGGGCCGCGGGGGCAGCCCCTCCACCTGGCCAGTGCCCCTTTGTACTATGGCACCTCTGACTCTAGGTCCATCTTGCAAACACCCCACTTATATTTTCCTCCTAAATTTCTACTGAAGTTCAAAAGAACAGCCTCTTCAGGAAGCCCTCTACTTATTCCAAGATCTCATCATTTGCTAAGAAACCCAAAAGGGAAATAAATCTCACATGCATTTTATCATACCCCCAAAACTCAGTCATGACCCTCTCCTAGAAAGATATCAGTTTATTCCATGTTGTCAGAAAGTACATCAAAGACTGAAACTCAGAATGATCCTGAATGTATGCTGTACTTTCCAAGTCAAGATTACTTTGGGGTTTTGTTTTTCTGGGTTTTAATTTTCACAGTGCTTGTTTCCCAGAGACAGAAGGCATCTTCTTAACTAAACAGTCAACTGGAGCAAAAACAAGTGGAGCAAAAACAAGTCAACTGGAGCAAGAAAACCACAGTAGTGGGTCAGCCTCTAAGACTCACTGCTCCAAAAACATAACTATATCTGAAATGCTGGTGAGAACAGCAGATGCCAAGGGCTCTCATCTGCCAATCTTCTTAGAAGTATCATGAGAGCGCTTCCCTCGGAGCATGTGCCACATTAAACTATTCACGGCCACGAGCAGTGGTTGTCCTGTTACATGGCCAGGACACACCTGCATCTCGTCTGTGCATCCAGGGCCAGCACTGGGTGAAGAGACAGTCTGCTTCAGTGTCTCCTAAAGAGTTCTTTTAGATCCTTGAAAAGGGAAGATGCGCTCTACCCCTTCCTCACCTTATCTTCAGGCATATCACGATGCTCCCGAAGCTTCTGTAGTGGGGAGAGGAGTACACACTGAGACTGCAACATTATCCCAGTCACAGGTATGCTCCAGAGTTCCCTGAGTTCCAGATGGATGGAAAACAGAAGTTCCCAAAAGCTAAATAAAGCCAGCTCCTATTCTAGGAGTAAAACATATTCATTCGTTCACTCATTGTTCATCCTGTATTCAGTATTTATAAAAATCCAAGACACAGACATAGAGAACAAATATATGGATATCAAGGGGTTAAGGGAGGGGGGGATAAATTGGGAGACTAGGATTATAAAATAGATAACTAATGAGAACCTATTATATAGCACAGGGAACTCTACCTAATGCACTGCGGTGACCTGAAAAAGTCCAAAAGGGAGATATGTGTATATGTATGGCTGATTCATTTTGTTGTATAGCAGAATCTAACACAACTCTGTAAAGCAACTATACTCCAATGAAAGCTTAATTTTTAAAAACCCAGCTATGCGACAGTCTGCAGAGCTAGCAGAAGAATCTCTATTACTTTGGGAAGGAGACCTTGAGATCAAGGAAAATGCTGTGTCTACTTTTCTTGCCACTTCCTCCAGGGATCCCCTGGTGGAGGAAGGGATAGCAACCTACTCCAGTATTCTTGCCTGGAGAATTCTATGGATGGAAGATCCTGGTGGGCTACAGTCCATGGGGTGGAAAGAGTCAGATACAACTGAGTGACCAACACTATTCTTTTATAACTTACTTTTTTTTAAAAAATTAATTAATTATTTATTTTTTTAAATTACAATACTGTATTTGTTTTGCCATACATTGACATGAATCAGCCACAGGTGAACACAATCTCCCAATGCCGAAGCCCCTCCCACCTCCCACCCCACATCATCTACCTGAATCATCCTGTGCACCAGCCCCATGCATCCTGCATCCTGCATTGAACATAGACTGGCGCTTCGTTTCTTTTGTAAAAGAATAGAGGAATCTTTCTATTCAACCTCAACAACTACCGGCAGCCTGGGGGTTCCACTGAAAGCACTGCTCTCACTGTCCACACACTGGCATCTTCTGATGGAGAACTCTGCTGACTTGGTCCATGTGCTTTCCTGGGAGTTTTCCAGAAGCGTAAGGGAAAAACAGGTTTAACTTCAGCTAGGATGTCTCCGTGAGAGATGAGGCACAGCTCTATAATCATGACCATATACGGGATACAACCTTAAGATGTTATCTTGTTTGCCAAGGCTTGGAAAAACATTCCCTGGAGGCACACAGGAAAAGAGAGAGAAGCTGGCCAGACAACAGCGAGGATCAGAGGGTGGCGGGGTGGGGACGGAGTGCGCGGCTGGGAGTCAAGGACTTGGGGATAACAGCTAGAAACCCTGGAGAGAACATGCCCCATGTCTAAACTCTTTAAATAAATTATGAGTATTGTTATTTTTATGAAACATTTAACCCAAGGGACACTTAGGATTAATATTATCTTTTTCAATATAGAGAAAAGATAGAAATGCATTATAATGATTTAACAGGTCAGAAGTCAGTCAAGAGCACTTCATTTCCCCTGATATACTACTGGGTTATCATGCCTGATTTGCAGTTTTTATCATGAGTATTTTCAATCACTTTGTTTTCTTTTTAAAATTAATTTATTTGACTGTGTCGGGTCTTAGTTGTGATATGTGGGGTCTTGTGCTGTGTGCACGGATTCTCTAGTTGTGGCACGTGGGTGTAATTGCTCCCCAGCACATGGAATCTCAGTTCCCCAACCAGGAATCGAACCTGCGTCCCCTGCATTGCAAGGTGGATTATTAACCACTGGACCACCAGGCAAGTCCCCCAAACTGTTTTTTTCTGTAATTTCTGCTGACTTTGAGATTCTATCATAATTAAAGCTGCCAGACAACCAGACACTTTGGGATTTCAGGATCCAGTCAAGGTCATGAACCTTGCCTCCATCTACTGCAGAAAGCATTTTAAGAATGTTTTAGGGCAGTGGATCAAGTTAGATCTGAAGTAAATAAAAACTACTTGCTAGGCTCAAAAAATTGACTTTTTTCTATTTGCCCTCTTAAACTTTCTCTGTTACTTCTCTATACATAATTCTCTATTAGTATTTGTGTTAACATACATTTCACAATGAAAACAGAGAATTATACCTCAGTAGTTGAACAAATATGTCATATTCAATTGATTTGTTGCTGCTGTTGTTTTACCACTGGAGACAAACTTTAAGTGCTACCCAATTAAAACAAATTCATTTTTGTAGATTTAACTTTACTTCACTTTAACAGTCTTGACTATTTTCCATTTTCTTATCCAGCTTCTGATCATCTAAAACAATTAAGAGGGCAGCAGAAATTAGTAGTGAAGGAATAGCCTGCAGCCTATAGGAAACCAGGGCATCTTATCTTCTTGGCTTGGGTAAAATAATAATTAGAAATGCAAAGGCCCAGTTGCAGTAATGAGAAGCTTAGCATCAGTCACTCTTAATTGACTTTCAGGTTGGCCATCACTAAGTATGAATGAAATATTAATTATGTAACTCGTATCATTAATAAGTTTTTCTAAAACATTGTGGAAGCTTCTCCATAGTCAGAGAAATGTCTGCACTTTTCTCTCAAAGAAGTAAACTTAACTGCCCCATAACCAGACTCAACCCTTTCTTTCCTTCATTGCACAAGGTCCTGCTAAATGTTTCCCTCTACTCTCTACAATCCACTCTTCACTATGACTTTTTGACTAATCCTCTGCCAGGCTCATTGACAAGCACTCAACATACCTTAGCTAATAGGATCTTCATAATCCTGTGTGGCAGAAACCACCATTCCCATTTTACAGATGAGGAAACCGAGACAAACAGCTTAAGACACAATTGGGAGAATTCTGTGTTCCTTCAATTCTAAGATGCCACCACATTTTATCAAATTACTAATTTAAAAATTTTTGATAGGGTAAAATACACATAAAAACTTACCATTTTTATATGTACAGTTCAGTGGCAGTGAGTACATTCACAGGTCTGTGGAATCATCACCATCATCCATCTACAGAACTGTTCATATTGCAAAACTCAAGCTCTGTATCTATTAAATACTAACTCCACATCCCACCCTTTCCCCCGCGAATGGCAACCACTATTCTATTTTCTCTCTCTCACGAATTTATTTGACTACTCTAGGTATCTGCATGCATGCTCAGTCATGTCCAGCTCTTTGCGACCCCTATGGACTACAGCCTGCCAGGAACCTCTCTGACATGGAATTTCCCAGGGAAGAATACAGGAGTTTGTTGCCATTCCCTTCTCCAGGGGATCTTCCTAGCCCAGGGATCAAACTCAAGTATCCTGCACTGCAGGCAGATTCTTTATCATCTGAGCCACCAGGGAAGCCCAAAACATGTACAGATACCACTTTTAAGATCAGAAAACACATCACAGCTTCTGAGATATCAGACGGGAGAAGGCTATTGGAGAAGGCAATGGCACCCCACTCCAGTACTCTTGCTTGGAAAATCCTATGGACAGAGGGAGCCTGGTGGGCTGCAGTCTATGGAGTCACTAAGGGTCGGACACGACTGAGCGACTTCACTTTCACTTTTCACTTTCCTACATTGGAGAAGGAAATGGCAACCCACTCCAGTGTTCTTGCCTGGAGAATCCCAGAGATGGGGGAGCCTGGTGGGCTGCTGTCTATGGGGTCACACAGAGTCAGACACGACTGAAGTGACTTAGCAGCAGCATACTATCAGCAAATTATTAAATTGCAAGCATAAGACCTTCTACCTGTTGGATTCTTAATACTGCCTCAATTCCCTTTGGTTCTAAAATTAAAGTCTATGATAGGCTAAGCTCTGACTATTTATGTCATACCCATGCCTTTTGTTTAGTTTATTTTTACTGAAGCACAGTTGAAT
The DNA here is from genome assembly GCA_917880005.1 of Nanger dama. Classification (NCBI taxonomy): domain Eukaryota; kingdom Metazoa; phylum Chordata; class Mammalia; order Artiodactyla; family Bovidae; genus Nanger; species Nanger dama. The sequence continues at coordinate 82,334,179 of CAKJTW010000002.1, forward strand.
TACAATGCAGTGTTAATTGCTACAGTATAGCAAGCTGACTCAGTTATACAAATATATACAAATTCTTTTTATATTATTTTCCATTATTGATAATCACAGGATACTGAATATAGTTCCCTGTGTTTATGGTAGCTGGGACTGTTGTTGATATTCAGTCACTGAGACGTGTCCTACTCTGTGATCCCATAGACTGAAGCACACCAGGCTTCTCTGTCCTCCAGTGGGGATTTGCAGATGTAAAGTGGTATATACAGAAGGATAAACAAGGTCACACACCTACGCCTTCATTATTGCTAACACTCACTCCCACTCTCCCCTTCTTGCTTTGGGCTATGGCCTTTGTCATCAATCTTTTTTTTTTTTTTTTAATTTCATTATCTATGTGCTTGCAAAAATACATGTAATTTGGAAGGACTGGATTCCACATGAGGGGACAGATATAAATCAGGTTGTACAAATATAAATAAGTTTAACCCAAGAAAACTTACCTCTGTGGAGTTAACAGTTAGTTTTTTAATTGTCTTTTTTTTTTTGGATAAAAACTGAATCTTTGTAAGGTGCATAAAGTATTTGTCCATTTTGTGGATACTTAACTTTAAAATGTTAAATACTAAGACAAAGAGCAACCAAAATCACAAATTAACAAGCCATTATCCATCAAATGAATAAATTTAACACAATAAATAAATGCTATTTTAATAAATGTTAAATCCAGTTCATTCAAATGTATATACCATTTTATCATTCACGGAGCAACATTCATCACAAATATAATTACTGATCACCTATTACATGCCAAGCATTGTTCTAGGGACAATCAATGCAGTGGTTTTGTTTTGATTTGTTTTAAATATAGTCAGAAGTCTCAGTGATACTTCCATTCCAGTTGGAGAGAGAAAAAAATACATATAAATATGGCAAATACATAGTACATAAGAAAGTGGTTCATTCTTAGTAAAAAAATAAAAACAGGGATATGTACTATGAAGAATATCTACGTGAAATTTTAGATCAGGTGGGCAGAAAAGGCGTCACGGAGAGCACAACTTTTAAGTAAATGTGACGAAACTAGTCATCCAGATAATCTGAGAAAAGAACTTTCTAGGCAGAATACACAGCCAGGGCAAAGGCCCTGAGGCCCAGTTTCACCAACATGTTAGAGAATCAGTGAGAAATCCCACGTGCCTGAAGTAGAGCAAAGGGCAATGAGACCTGAGGTCAGAAGGCAACAAGGAGCAAGTACGGAACTAAAGGCCTTGCAGTCCAGCAAGCACTGTGGTTTCTATCTCTAAGTCACATGTGACTACCACTGTAGGTGTCTCAGAAAGGCATGGATGACATGATTTATGTTTCAGGAACCATCACGTCACTTTCAGTCTTTTCCAGAAACACTTTAACAGACTGAGCACCTATTAATGGAGATATTTTGGACACAAGTGAAACACTTAACCACAGAGCCTTCGGGTTATGGCTGCATTGGCTGCCTCTAAATGCAGGGTGGGGATGGGTTCCTCTAAGTTCCCTTCCCAAAGTGTGCTGAATGGGCAGGAACACAAGCAGTAAAGAAGGGGCAAGGGAGGAGGTAGAAACAGCCTGAGAAATATGCCAGGAAATCTCAGGTTTCAAAGCATGAAGCAATTCCCCAAAGAACTCAGCAGACCTGGATACTTAAATCTCTAGAGGAGAAATCTGCAGAAAAACTAAGGGTGCAATAACTAGGTGTGGAAAGTAATATATCTATTTCCTTCTCCAATTATACAAAGTAAATTATACAAAATAAAATATCTAAAATACTATTATACAAAGTAAACTATCTCAAAGCAAGATATACAAAGTAAAATATTTATGCTTATCAAGGTTGCAGAGATGCGCTAAAAGATGAACGGCACCATTTGCACTTGAAATGGGGAGGTACACTAGCTGGAACAGGGTGGGAGCGTTGGTGTTTGTGTCACATCACATGAAAATGCTTCAGGTGCAGGATGTACTGATACCCTTAAGGTTCCCAAAGCAAACAACTGACATTGCCACCACAGACCAAAAATAGATTGTCATTCTTTCAGACAATTTTCATTAACTTTTATATAAAAACAATTAACTTAGAAGCTTATTCATGCATTTTCCTGAAAAACTGAATATCCATTAAATACTTACAAAATAAACACTTTTCTAGCTTCTATTTTGAATATTTTTGTGACATTCTGTGGATTTTCTGTGTTTAACACACACTAAAACAGCACTTACCATTGTTTTTAGGGAAAGGGCAGATCTGCCGTGCAATCAGTTTTCGAGAAGGATGCCTAGAAAGAGGCTCATTGTTCAGTGACTAAACACCATTCAGAGCCCAATCCACAGATTAACTCATGTACTGGAATTGAAATGACTGTCACAACCACTAGATGGCACTTGACACCACATACTGCTACCAACCTCTCTTGCTGTTAAGAGTATCTAGTTACTGTTCGTGCTGCAGTCCATGGGGTCGCAGAGTCGGACACGACTGAGCAACTGAACAACAACATTCACTGTATTCCCTATTTTGAATTGCTATTGGCCCTTATCAAATAAACTTCTAAGTATTACCAGTAAAGCATCTTTCCCTCACAGGACTATTTGTTTTGAGCCACAGCAGATCATTCAAGCACAGTCCACCTTTATGGGCAAAATCAGGTGACCAGCTGGCACACAGGAAATGTATACTAACAGCAGTTTTTAAAAAACGATCTTTAGAGTCAAAAGGAAATCAGAATCTCTTAATGGATAAAGTCGGGGCAAACTTGTCACCCTGTAGCTATTTTTTCCTGTTCTGATCAGCTACTTTATGTTCTAAGTTTTGGAGTAAGCAACGGAAGATTCACAGTATGGGGCTGAAGATTCACGGTGTGGGGCTGGTAACAAGCGGATATCTACCATTTGACTCTGGAGCCACTCGATGAGCGTTTCCGCTGTAGAGTCTGGGATCTGGCACCTCAAGCCTTCCTTCTCATCAGCTTCCATCATCTCCAGCAACCCACGCAGGTCTTCCACAAGGTGCAAGGCTCGCAAGCTTCCCATGAATGGGGAGGTAGGGGACTGGCAATCGAAAATCCCATTGGAATATTCCAGGGCCTTGGAACCTAGGTTTTAAAAAAAAAAATCATAGAGAGAGCAGTGGGATTTATGCTGGATAATACACGAAAGCTGAAGGTGGCAAGCAAGTCTAGTTACAGTGAGGAATGACCAAACAAGGAGTAGGGAAAAGAGAATTCAATCATGTAAATCTCTCCAAGGGATAGTCATTTGGTGAAAAAATAAAAATTACATAAACGATGAGAGATTGTTGTTCTTTAGTCATTGTGTCCAACTCTTTGCAACCCTGTGGACTGCAGCCCGCCAAGCTCCTCTCGTCAAGGGATTTTCCAGGCAAGAAAACTGGAGTGGGTTGCCATTTCCTAAGTATCAGTGGTCAAACACCAAACGGGAGGCCAGCTGTGTGGCACAGTAAGAGTAGGATGGGTCTTGGTATAAGATGTGCTGACCTCAAGAAAGACAGGCTAAGAAGAGAGCAGATCAGTTTATGTGCAGCCATGTATTCCCCAAAATAAAAATTTTAAAAAGCGTAAAGTTTTTAAACTCCCTAGAAAGAAGTTGCATATTGAGATGGAAATTGCATAGCATAATTTCAAAGGTAAGAGAGACAGCTCTCAGTTAACTGCCTAGACTTTAATGTCTGAAGTTCAATAACTTACACATGTACATTGTACACGTAAAGGGAGCATGTGTAGATAAACACTTTACCCCACAATTTTGTTTGCAGCCTAGCATCAAATGCTCTTGCTAATGTTAGCTTCAAAACATAGTTTTAAAGCCATTTTTGTTTTCTATTACTTTTATGGAACACTCTACGACTTAAATACATACACTGACTCACAGTGCATTCTGAAAGCACCCATAGACACTTCTACATCTCTCTGATTTTTATTTTCTGGTCTATCAAAATACCATCAAATATACATATTAACTTTACACTTAAATTGCAACAACTATGATATTTAGGCCATCACCTCACAAATCCGGGCTTCCCTTGTGGCTCAGCTGGTAAAGAATCTGCCTGCAATGCGAGACACCTGGGTTCAATCCCTTGGTTGGGAAGATCTTCTGGAGAAGGGAAAGGCTACCCACCAGTATTCTGGCCTGGAGAATTCTATGGACTGTGTAGTCCATGGGGTCACAAAGAGCTGGACATGACTGAGTGACTTTCATTTCATTTCTCACAAATCCAAAGGTCTTAGAGCTGGATGAGACCTGTGAGCCAATGTGTAAGTTCCCTTTCCAGTTGGCCACAGGGCTTGATCAGTTCTAACAATGGGGAAAGGAATTCTCTTTCAGCTGTTTCATTCCATTGATGTCCCTGATTAGTGGACCACAAGATTTGGAACAAACATCTACCAAACTGTGATAATGGTAACCACTGATATGTATAGTGATGAATGCTAATGGAGCCACATAACCATGTAAATCAGCCTCCTCAGGAAACCCTGCACAGTTGAGATGAGAACTCAGGAAAAAAAAAAAAAAGGTGAGCAAGTCAGGAGGACGGAAGAACAGAAAAGCAGCAAAACCCAGACATTATAATGACCTATATTCCAGCAGTTTTAAGTATTAGGATCATACAATGCAATGATGATTTAGAAAACATGTGAGCCCATGGTAACCCTCTGTTCTGTTCAGTCTTCAACACAAAACAAAGCAGGAAGAGGGGAGAGGTGTGTATTTAGAAAATTCCCAAATGTTTGCTCTCAGTTCTCCTCTTCTCCCTCTTTACCTCAGTTGGAGAAACATTGATGGTAATTTGAAAATATGACTCCAGATCCTACCCACAAAGCTCTGACTGACTTAGTGTGAGGTGAGAGCTGGGGAATCTTGTCGTCTTAATGACTCTAGTATTGCTCCTGAAGCCCTGCTGGAACTGAGGGATCAAGGACACCTCTAGTGGAATGCGTAACATGTGATCCCTCAGAAATATCACTTCCCTGATGAGAGGTAAGGTTGTATACAACCCCTGGGAAGAACCTAAAATTGGTTCTAGTTGTTATATTTTCTGAAATTGTGACAGAGTAAGTCCATTCTCTTTCTCATATAATAGTCCTTAAACTATTTAAAAGCATATATCATAGAAAATGGGGCTTCCCTGATGGCTCAGTGGTTAAGAATCTGCCTGCAATGCAGCAGATGCAAGAGATGAGGGTTCAATCCCTGGGTCGGGAAGATCCCCTGGAGAGGGAAATGGCAACCCACTCCAGTATTCTTGCTTGGAAAATTCCATGCATAAGGAGACTAGTGGGCTACAGTCCCTGGTGCCCCCAAGAGTTGGACATGACTGAGTGACTCAAAAACAAGGAGCCACTGCAGAGCACAGGGAACTATATTCAATATCTTATAAAAACCTATAATGGAAATGAATCCAAAAAAGCAAGTCTATGTACATGTAACTGAATTACTTCATTGTATACCTGAAACTAACATACCATTGTAAATCAACTATATTTCAATTTTCAAAAAGGTAGTTAAAACAGAAAATTTGTTCCAAGAATCATAAAAATAAAAGCATATATCATTCCCCAAGCAAGAATACACTTTCCTAGATTAAACATAACCAGTTCCTTAGTTTGTTAAACTCTTCACCTTCATGCTTACCTTCTCTAGATAAGTTTTAGTTTGCCAACGACACTGTGAAAATAATATTCTAAGAACTGAATACAGTATTCAAAATGTGGTCTGATCTACAAAGGAGGTCAAATTGAAAGAAGGTCTCCAAGACATAGAAGTATAATAAAGAGACCATGCAGGTCACTTCCTTGAAGAGAAGAACCTTCTGAAGAGGAAACCACCTTTGGTTTCTCCAAACCACCAAAGTTGAGTAGGGTCCAATTTGTAACCAGAAAGAGAAGCAGTTGGGGCCAGGACAACTATATCCTGACCCTGGTCACTGGTCAAGGCCAACTGTAACAGGAGCCTGAGCACCGTTCCCAAATACATGAAAGTCCTTCTCTTGAGACAAGACAAAATGTGACAGAAGAGCTTGGTTTGGTGGTGGTTTAGTCACTAAGTCATGTCCGACTCTTGTGACCCCATAGACTGTAGCCTGCCAGGCTCCTCTGTCCATGGGATTTTCCAGGCAAGAATACTGGAGTGTGTTGTCGTTTCCTGCTCCAGAGGATCTTCCCAACCCAGGGATCGAACTCGGATCTCCTGCATTGTAAGCAGAATCTCTACGTCCTGAGCTACTAGGGAAGCCCATGGAAGACAGAGGAGCTTAGGGGGATCTGCCAGGGGATGAAGGGGCTCGTCTACTAGTCAGTCCCCTCACCGTGATGAGAACACAAGGAGATAACAGTCTACGTCTTTTGCTCAGCTTCTATAACAGAGAATTGCTGAAGATTCTTAAAAGGATGATCATTTATTTTTAATTAATTTTTTTTCTTTTTTTTTCATTTATTTTTAAATTTATTTTTTTAATTACAATACTGTATTTGTTTTGCCATACATTGACATGAATCAGCCATAGGTGAACACAATCTCCTAATGCCGAAGCCCCCTCCCACCTCCCACCCCACATCCTCTACCTGAATCATCCTGTGCATCAGCCCCATGCATCCTGCATCCTATATTGAACATAGATTGGTGCTTCGTTTCTTACAAGAAAGTATACATGTTTCAGTGCCATTCTGCCAAGTCATCCCACCCTTTCCCTCTCCCTCTCCCTCAGAGTCCAAAAGTCCATTCTATACCTCTGTGTCTCTTTTGTTGTCTCACATATAGGGTCATCATTACTATCTTCTAAATTCCATATATATGTGTCAGTATACTGTATTGGTGTTTTTCTTTCTGGCTTACTTCACTCTGTATAATCGGTTCCAATTTCATCCATCTCATTAGAACTGAGTCAAATTTATTCTTTTTAAGGGCTGAGTAGTACTCCATTGTGTATATGTACCACAGCTTTCTTATCCAATCATCTGCTGATGGACATCTAGGTTGCTTCCATGTCCTGGCTATTATAAACAGCGCTGCAATGAACACTGGGGTACATGTGTCTCTTTCGGATAATCACTTTACAATACTGTGCTGGTTTCTGCCATACACCAACATGAATCATAGGTATACATATGTCCTCTCCCTCTTGAACCACCTTCCCACCTCCCATCCCCCTAGGTTGTCACAGAGCACCAGATTTGAGCTCACCAGATTTGAGCACCAAATTGAATGAATTAGCCATTCAGCAAATTCCCACTGGCTATCTGTTTTACACATGATAATGTATGTTTCAGGGCTACTCTCTCAATTCATCCCACCCTCGCCTTCCCTCCTTGTGTTCACAAGTCCGTTCTTTATGTCTGCGTCTCCATTGCCAAGACTGGCATTTCAGAAAAAAAAGATTCTGGTGGTCTGGGAAAAGGGTAGACTACAGCAGGAAAGTAAGTGTGCCAAGGACATCAAGTGGGAGGGTTATTTAGATAGAGCAGGACAACGGTAGCACAGACACAACAGATTTTAGAGAGGAAAAAAGGAACTGGGACAATTTGATAGGAGGCAGAACTGACAGAATTTGACTAAGTGGGGGAACATAAGGGTCGTGTCTAGAATGACTTAAAGTGCTTTACGAAAGTGTATAGAGGGAGGACTATGAGATTAGCCAAGATAAAGACACCATATGTGAAACAGATCACCAGTCCAGGCTCGATGCATGAGACAGGGTGCTCAGGGCTGGTGCACTGGGATGACCTTTAGGGATGGGATGGGAAGAGGTGGGAGAGGGGCTCAGGATGGGGAACACATGTACACCCACGGCTGATTCATGTCAATGTATGGCAAAAACCACTACACTACTGTAAAGTAATTAGCCTCCAATTAAAATAAGTAAAAAAAAAAAAAAAAAAAACTAGAGGGGCTTCTGAGAAAAGATGGTGACCTCAATGTTTTAAATGATGATACTGATGCGTCTATAATAAGACATTGTAGGGGGTTATCTGGTTGGCTGGTAGAGATAAGGTCCTGAAGCTTAGCAAAGAATTGGAAAAATAAACAGATGTGAGACTCATTGCTGGGGAAGTGAATGTTAAACTTAAGGGAAAAGATGAGAACATTCCTGAATATTGGGTAGAGCACTAATCCCTCCCCTTCAAATGCAGTCCACAGACCACCTGGGCCAGAGTCACCTTTACTCTGGTTTGGAAGCCCAGGAAGGTACCAGAATTTTTTGACATTTTAAAACAAAATTTAAGAATAATTCTGGCAGAACTTGGGGAAGAAGGACAAAGACTGAAACCATGGGGAATCTAAAGGCACTGGGCAAAGCCAATAAATAAAAATATCAAAGTGGAGAGGTAATAAAAGAGTTGCAATTAAAAAAACCAAGAGAGCCAACTAAATGCCATGACTGTGTCTTTTAGAGGGTGCAGATTACCTGCTATAATCCCATCCATCTGCTCCAGCGCTGCAGCCAACATGTCACTTGCATCACTCATCATCTTGTTATTTGTCAAGGGCAAATTCGAACCTAGATCTGAAAAAATAATGATGTTTATCATTACATCCTTCAAATGATATATGCTTCCTGGTGGGTTTGATACTTCAACATTAAACTATAACTCCACCTGAAAAGTGAAAGTGAGTCGCTCAGTCGTGTCCGACTCTTTGCGACCACGTGGACTGTAGCCCACCAGGCTCCTCTGTCCATGGGATTCTCCAGGCAAGAATACTGGAGTGGGTTGCCATTTCCTTCTCCAGGGGATCTTCCCAACCCAGGGATCAAACCCAGGTCTCCTGCATTGCAGGCAGACGCTTTATCCTCTGGGCCACCAGGGAAACCTAGCAGTGCCATACACAGAATTTGTGAAGTATCAGGGCTGAATTAAATGAATCATTTAATAAACTATGACCAGTCATTGTGTGCCTACTCTACCGCTGGATCTCATGCTATGCCTGATCAGTTAATAAAGTAAGTGTGATTCAGTTCTTGCACCCACAGTGTTTAAACTCCAGTAGGACGGTTTCCATGCTGTACCCTGGAGAGTTCTAGGTCTCTGTGAGCGCAACAGAGGTGGCTGTGGAACCCTGCTCAGGGCCATGAGGGATGCTAGATAGATGAGACTTGGTTCTGTCTGCACTGGCTTCACCCAATTCTGCTCTGTCAATTTTGTCTTTAGTTTTTTTTTTTTCCTCAATAAGGAATGACAGTGAGATTTGTCTCTAAGAAAATGATTCAAAAAAAAAAAAGAAAAAGAAAATGATTCAGAAACATACATAACAAGCCACACACACACCTACTGGCATTTTGCACTGTGACAATGGCTATCCTGTACTGAGTGCCTATGAGTGTAGATCCTGTATTGAGTGCCAGACATTAATATAAATTACCCATAATCCTTAGTCACGAGAGAAACCCTATCAAATGCATAAATCCCTCTTCATTTCATAATGATCTTTGCCTATAAAGACTGCAAGTAAATATAACAAAAAAAAAAGTTTACAAAGACCAGTTTTTGAACTAGGTCTATCTTATTTCCACTGTAATATTAAATTTTTGTTTCTCTAATCCTATCTGAGAAATAGAGTTAGGCTGAAATTGTGTCACAATCTATTCACTCTTTTACCAGCTAAAAAAATTTTTTTAATTATTCTTGCAAAAAATTTGGCCATTAACAGGAAAAAAGGCAAATTATGTGATTTTCAATATTAATTAATGCATTTCAGGTAACAGCTAATCATCCAAATAAATTCTCCCAACACACTCAAATACAGCTCCTGCTACTTAGCAGTTACTGTGGTGGAACAAACACCTGGGAAATAAAGCATATGCTGCTTAACAGAAAACTTTGCCCTCTGTTTCCAAGCAACCTAGGTCTTACCACTTTATTTTTACAAATGTATTTACAGTTCTGATAAACAGCTGCTTAGATCAATTCTCTATTATGCGTTCAGTCTCATAAAATGCCATTAATCATTGTGAAATCGTACTCTGATTGGGTAGTTTTTATATATTTCATCTAAGAATTTCAAAGGTTAAAGTCTCTGGCATTGTGGATCACAACAAACTGGAAAATTCTTAAAGAAATGGGACTACCAGACCACCTTATTTGTCTCCTGAGAAACCTATATGTGGATCAGGCAGCAATACTTAGAACTGGACATGAAACAACTGACTGGTTTAAAATTGGGAAAGTAGTATGACAAGGTTGTATATTGTCACTCTGCTTATTTAACTTCTATACAGAGTACATCATCTGAAATGCTGGGGTGAAATCAATCACAAACTGGAATCAAGATTGGTGGAAGAAATATCAACAGCCTCAGATATGCAGATAATACCACCTTAATGGCAGAAATTAAAGAGGAACTCAAGAGCCTCTTTATGAGGGTGAAAGAGGAAATGAGGAAAAGTAAAAAGCTGTCTTGAAACTCAACATTTAAGAAAAAACAAAGATCTTGACATCCGGTCCCATCACTTCATAACAAATAGAATGGCAAAACGTAGAAACAGTGGGAGATTTTGTTTTCTTAGGTTCCAAACTCACTGTGGACAGTGACTACAGCCTTGAAATTAAAAGATGCTTGCTCCTTGGGAGAAAAGCTATGACTAACTTAGATAGAATATTAAAAAGCAGAGACATCACCTTGATGACAAAGTTTCACACAGTCAAAGCTATGATTTTTCCAGTAGTTATGTATGGATGTGAGAACTGGACCATAACGACAGCTGAGCACTGAAGAACCGAAGCTTTCAAGCTGTGTTCCTGGAGAAGACTCTTGAGAGTCCCTTGAACAGCAAGGAGATCAAACTAGTCAATCCTAAAAGAAATCAATTCTGAATATTCATCGGAAGGACTGATACTGAAGCTGAAGCTCCAATACTTTGGCCACCTGATGCAAAGAGTCGACACATTGGAAAAGACTCTGAGGTTAGGAAAGACTGAAGGCAAAAGGAGAAGAGGGTGGCAAAGGATGAGATGATTAGCTAGCATCACCAACTCAATGGACATGAATTTGTGCAAACTCCAGGAGATAGTGGAGGATAGGGGAGCCTGGTGTGGTATGATCCATGGGGATGCAAAGAGTTGGACATGACTTGGTGACTGAACAATAACAAAGATTTCCCAGAATTTACTCCCTTCAGAGGTATAAAATATCACTATCACTTTATGTATAAATACTACAGCACGAAAACACCCAAGGCATGCATTTACAGTCACCCAGAAATCAAGGGGTTAATAAGTTAGGTTATAAACCTAGGCATTCTCAAAAATCTACTAGCACATTTAGCTAGTGCACAGTCCAGAGAGGTAGGGCAGAAATTTAATGATCACACTTCAGCCTTAAATACTCAAGAAACATGAAGGATTAAGCCAAAGAGTGTATGGTCCTTGAATTTCACATAATTAAGTAGCCTACATTTCCTTTCATCTTAAAGTTGAACTTCAAAGAGCTCTAGATAGGTGCTATCTATCTACCTGTATTTGTGTGTGTTTATAAATAAGAGAGACAGACAGATACATGCCAGGCTCAGCTATAAACATGGGGAATATCAATAAAATAAAATAATGCTCACATTAGGAAAGCTCTCATCACCCCACTAAATCTTTGCAGGTAACTGCAATTTGTGTAGAGCAAGAACACTTTTTCAAGAAAGACAGGTAGTTTTCTATTTCTTCTCTGTTCCAGTGAACCTTTCAAATGCTAAGACATGGAGGTATGAGAACCTAGGTGATGCTTTTAAAATGTTGGAGAAGAAACAATTTTTTTAAAAAAATTTCCAGTTTATTAGAGACCAAGTCTTTGTTTAATATAATATGATGTAAACATTAAAGTGTTATAGAAGTTTATAGATGCTTATTCTCAATCTCTATACCTATTACTTAGCAGCCTACATGTAATAATAAGGAAAAGACAAGACAGTAAACACAATTAATAAATATGTATATAATATGGCAAAGGTGGTAAGTGCTAAGGGAGGAAACTTGAGCAGTTATCCTCAGGGAGTCACGGGGTCAGGAATCTGGAGAGGTCCCTGATGGCTCAGTGGTAAAGGAACTTGCTTGCCAATGCAGGAGGCACAAGAGACACAGGTTCTGTCCCAGGGTGGGGAAGATTCCCTGGCGGAGGAAATGGCAACCCACCCCAGTATTCTTGTCTGGAAAACTCCAAGGACAAAGGAGCCTAGCAGGCTGCAGTCCACAGAGTCTCGAAGAACCCTACATGACTGAACGACTGAGCACACACACATGCACACAAGTTAAACTGAGTTGTCAGGAAGAATGACAGATTCAAAGATCAAAGACTTCTTTAAATTTAGTTAAATATAGGTGGTAGTTCAGTGGTTTCCAAGTATAAAATTACTACAAATGGATTTAAAAACGGGAGAGGTAAAGACATGAATAGACATATAGGTGAAGGTGAAGTCGCTCAGTCATGTCTGACTCTTTGCGACCCCGTGGACTGTAACCTACTAGGCTCCTCTGTCCCTGGGATTCTCCAGGCAAGAATACTGGAGTGGATTGCCATTTCCTTCTCCAGGGATCTTCTTGACCCAGGGATTGAACCCGGGTCTCCTGCATTGGAGGCAGACGCTTTAACCTCTGAGCCACCATGGACAAAAGGGAAACACTTTGACCAATATAAAATATGAAGAGATGCTTAATGTTACTAATACTCAAAGAATTTAAGATAGCAATGTGGTATCACTTTATATTCAGTCCACTGACAAAAAAATGGACACTACTAAGTACTGTACAAAGATGTGAATTCACAGACTCTCTTACAGAATGGTAATGGGAATGCAAAATGGGCTAAAATGAAAACAAAAACAGGTAGAAGTGATGGGGGATTTAGCTCTTGCGTAAAGGTAACCATACATAATGAGTGAGGTTCACATTCATACATCTTTTCACTTGTGGGCACTCCCCGTCCACATGATGCAAACTCATTAGGGCTTATGAAGGAAATCACAATCTTACTGGCTCAATGGATAGAAGAGGGTAAAGTTCTTATATTATGCACAAAGACGTTCAATACCAATTCACATCAGGCTGTGATAAGCATACATAATATAATCCATCCAAAATGTACAAAGACAAAGTAAAAAGCCAGTTGAGTTGATGAGATAGGATGTTAATAAAATCCTCAATTAATCCAAAAGAAGGAGGTAAAGGTGAAACAATGAACTGATGGGAGAAAAAGAAATCAAATGGCAAGTGATAAACTCAATCATATAATTTACCATTACATTAAATGTAAATGGAATAAACTTTTAATAAAAGCCCAAGTTTGTCAGATTGGTTAAATGTAAAGACATATAAAATATAAGAATGAAAAATAAGACATTATACACACAGTAAAAAAGTCTGGGGGAAGGAGGACTGGGCATATTAATATGTGAAAAGTGATTTTCAATCAAGTATTACTAGAAAGAGAGATATTTTAAAATGATAAGAGTCAATTTATCACAAATGTTTCTGCAACTAATAACAGAGCTTCAAATAACATGAGGCAAAAACTGACACAACTAAGGGAGAATTACACAAATTCAGTCCATTTATATTTAATAGTCAATATCAGATCAGTTCAGTCGCTCAGTTGTGTCTGACTCTTTGCGATCCCATGAATCGCAGCACGCTAGACCTCCCTGTTCATCACCATCTCCCGGAGTTCACTCAGACTCACGTCCATCAAGTCCGAGATGCCATCTAGCCATCTCATCCTCGGTTGTCCCCTTCTCCTCCTGCCCCCAATCCCTCCCAGCATCAGAGTCTTTTCCAATGAGTCAACTCTTCGCATGAAGTGGCCAAAGTACTGGAGTTTCAGCTTTAGCATCATTCCTTCCAAAGAAATCCTGGGGTTGATCTCCTTCAGAATGGACTGGTTGTATCTCCTTGCAGTCCAAGGGACTCTCAAGAGTCTTCTCCTAACACCACAGTTCAAAAGCATCAATTCTTCGGTGCTCAGCTTTCTTCACAGTCCAACTCTCACATCCATACATGACCACAGGAAAAACCATAGCCTTGACTAGACGGACCTTAGTCGGCAAAGTAATGTCTCTGCTTTTGAATATACTATCTAGGTTGGTCATAGGTTTTCTTCCAAGGAGTAAGCATCTTTTAATTTCATGGCTGCAGTCACCATCTGCAGTGATTTTGGAGCCCAAAAAAATAAAGTCTGACACTGTTTCCACTGTTTCCCTATCGATTTCCCATGAAGTGATGGGACCGAATGCCATGATCTTTGTTTTCTGAATGTTGAGCTTTAAACCAACTTTCTCACTCTCCTCTTTCACTATCATCAAGAGGCTTTTTAGCTCCTCTTCACTTTCTGCCATAAGGGTGGTGTCATCTGCATATCTGAAGTTATTGATATTTCTCCCGGCAATCTTCATTCTAGCTTGTGTTTCTTCCAGCCCACCATTTCTCATGATGTACTCTGCATAGAAGTTAAATAAGCAGGGTGACAATATACAGCCTTGATGTACTCCTTTTCCTGTTTGGAACCAGTCTGTTGTTCCATGTCCAGTTCTAACTGTTGCTTCCTGACCTGCATACAGATTTCTCAAGAGGCAGGTTAGGTGGTCTGGTATTCTCATCTCTTTCAGAATTTTCCACAGTTTATTGTGATCCACACAGTCAAAGGCTTTGGCATAGTCAATAAAGCAGAAATAGATATTTTTCTGGAACTCTCTTGCTTTTTGATGATCCAGCGGATGTTGGCAATTTGATCTCTGGTTCCCCTGCCTTTTCTAAAACCAGCTTGAACATCAGGGAGTTCATGGTTCACATATTGCTGAAGCCTGGCTTGGAGAATTTTGAGCATCACTTTACTAGCATGTGAGATGAGTGCAATTGTGAGGTAGTTTAAGCATTCTTTGGCATTGCCTTTCTTTGGAACTGGAATGAAAACTGACCTTTTCCAGTCCTGTGGCCACTGCTGAGTTTTCCAAATTTGCTGGCATATTGAGTGCAGCACTTTCACAGCATCATCTTTCAGGATTTGAAACAGCTCAACTGGAATTTCATCACCTCCACCAGCTTTGTTCGTAGTGATGCTTTCTAAGGCCCACTTGACTTCACATTCCAAGATGTCTGGCTCTAGATTAGTGATCACATCATCATGATTATCTGGGTCGTGAAGATCTTTTTGTACAGTTCTTCCATGTATTCTTGCCACCTGTTCTTAATATCTTCTGCTTCTGTTAGGTCCATACCATTTCTGTCCTTTATCGAGCCCATCTTTGCATGAAATGGTCCCTTGGTATCTCTAATTTTCTTGAAGAGATCTCTAGTCTTTCCCATTCTGTTTTTTTCCTCTATTTCTTTGCACTGATCACTAAAGAAGGCTTTCTTATCTCTTGCTATTCTTTGGAACTCTGCATTATAGTTGGATTTAAATCTACTGTCCTGCCATTTTTTTCTGTTTATATCACCTTTCATTTGTTCTTCCTTTGCAACCTTCTTTTGGAATGACAGACAAGGTAGGAAAGCAAATCAGGTAATGATACAGACTTTAGCGATACTATCACCCATCTTGACCTAATTCAATTTATAAAACAAAACATCCAAATGCAGAACATATTCTTTTCAACCCACATGTTATACACACTGACCCTTTCCAGTTATACAAACTGACAGGCCATGCGTGTATGCAAGGCCACAAAATAAGCCTCAATAAATTCCAAACGGACATTAAAGCATTATACAAAGGATTAAGAACAGCAACCGAAAGTGGTAAAGTAGTAATGTTAACAACAGAGCTTCCATATTTATTAAAAGTCTGATTTGTCCAAGCTTGAGCTATTTTAGTGGACACCTAACTTCAAAAGCATCTGTGTTAATAAGGTTATGTTAATTTTTATGCCTGAGTCAAAGTATTTTAAAAAATAGAACACTTAAATAAAAGGCCTCAGAAAATCTCATGCTATATCAAAATTTTCCTATATTCTCAGAAACATTTCTGAGAAGAAGATTCCCAGGGCATCTTCACATACTTAATACAATAGAATATTCCTCCACAGTGAAAAAGACTAATAAATGTAACATTATCTGGAGCAAAAGAAGTCAGACATAAATGACTATGCACTATGTGATTCCTTTTATGTAAAATTCAAAAATAGTTAATCTATGGTGATAGAAAATAGAACAATAGTTTCTTGCAGGAAGTGGTGAATGATTCAAGGAAATTGTGCGGACCCTCTGTTCAATATCTTGATGGATATATACAAGCTTATACATTTGTCAAAACTCATCAAACTGTACATTTAAGATGTGTTCATTTCACTGTATGTAAGCTTCACCTCAAATTTTTAAAAGTAGGGTTGAAGATGGCTGTTAGAAATTAGAAATGAAACAATATTTTTAAATGAACCAAATAAATGAATGAATGTAAGTAGGATATGCAAGCCTTATATGATAATATATCATGAATAAAGAATAATGAATAATCCAATTATATGTACCTGAGGTCTAAAATTAAACTCAGAATATCCAGCTTCCTATGTTTGGACTCTTTCCTTACCCAGAAACCTGTTGATTACAACTTCATCTTTTGGACACACAAAACCACTTAGAAAATAAAAACTTTACCATCTAATAATTCCCACACAATACCAAAATTATTTCTGGATTCTAAATAGCTAATATACACTTATTTGAATGACTTGTTGAATGAAAAGGCACCAGAAAATACAACTACCAACAACAAGAGTGTGGTTTGGGTTCAAGGTCATAGTTCAAACTGGAGAAAGCCTTTACTATGGCTGGATGGCATCACTGACTCGATGGACATGAGTCTGAGTGGACTCCGGGAGTTGGTGATGGACAGGGAGGCCTGGCATGGTGCGATTCATGGGATTGCAAAGAGTTGGACACGACTGAGTGACTGAACTGAACTGAACTGATGTAAATAGAGATCAGTTCTGCTTTAAGGAGACCTCAGTCTAGTGGTTTCCTATTCTAACGGTTTAATGAAAAGAAGTTCAGAAAAGTCTTGAAAAGCAAGCTCCTGGAGGTAACATTCATATTTTACAGTAATGGTAAAGGACTACCAATGAAGAAATATTTTGGGTGTATTTCAAGCTTGGTCAGGACCCATTTAGAGCAGATTTGAGTAAGGTAAAATATCAGAGAAAGTTCCAGCAATGGGTGTGGTGGCTTAAAGGTTGGCAGAAAACCACAACTTTTACAGGGTTGTTGACTAACTGGGGTTTTAGGTCAGAAGAGCTGCCCAGTCTCTCAGTGAAGTATGAAAGAAAGACTGTAAGAAAACTACAGAATCTGTTTCTAAACTTTGGTGAGAATGAAATTTGTCCTAACTTTCTCAGCTTTCCTTAGGTAAAATGTTTTAAGTTTGAAAGAGAACTATGAATTCCGTGCCCAGAGACAGATACTAAGGACATGTAAAAGAAGAAATCCTTTCAGTGAATGAGAGAATGTTTACACACATTCAACTAGGCTGGTGGAGCACCACGTTATAACATGTGGCCATTATGAAAACAATATAGTTTCATGTAAATTACCCAAGATCTCTCATCAATTTTTCCTCCCAAGATGCTCACGAGGGATGTCAATCAATTACAAGATGATTTCCCATGCAGGCAGCAATACAATCTTAGCAAAGAAGTGTCTTAAAAACTGTACTAGGAAGGACTGCTGAGTGGTTCTCAAAGTGTGGGGACTGCCCAGCAGTGGCACAGCATCACCCGTGAGCTGGTTCAGATGTAAATCCTTGGCCAAGATCTACTGAATCCGAATTCTAGGAGCAAGGTTTGTATGAGCTGCCGCGTGATTCTGATGCCCACTCCATCACTGTGCTAGAGCACAAGCAGTCCTCTTTCCTCCTGAAACACCAAGCCCCACCCAGAGGGGTTGGGGACAGGCTACCAACGTAAACAAGGGCAGAGCTCCTCTCCCCACCTCCTGCTTCTACTTTTGATCTAAAAAATAACAGCTCTGAAGAGGCAATTCAGGTTTTAACCAGTAAAATCTCTCCCTTTAAACTTCAACTACTAAGTTGTTATGCCTACAGCTTTTAAGATTCTTACAGAATCCTCGCTGGTTCTCTGCTATGTATACATCATCACATATTTCCTCCTCCACACCGTATTATTAGTCCAAATCCTTTCACCTCCAGTCTGCTCTCACATCCCTAGAAAATGAATTCAGAATCAACTGAAAACGGCAGCACAGTAAGAAGTGAGGGTTGAGGGGCAGGAAAAGTGCTGAAAACAGCAGGGATGTTGGCAGTGGGGGCTGATGTAGATGTTATAACACACATGTAAAAAGTCTGGTCAAACTGTTAAAATAAGTATAATATTGATGGCAGAACTGGAAATATGAACATCGTGTATTTGGTGATATTAAGGAATCATTTCAGTGTTTATGGCAGATTGAAGTAAAGTCGCTCAGTCGTGTCCCGACTCTTTGCGACCCCATGGACTGTAGCCTACCAGGCTCCTCTGTCCATGGGATTTTCCAGGCAAGAATACTGGAGTGGGTTGCCATTCATTAGGAATGACCAAATATTCATGGATGAAATGATACGACATCTGGAATTTGCTTTAAAATAACGAAGGAGGAAACCTCCTTGGTGGTCCAATGATAAGACTCTGTATTCCCAATGCAGGGGTATGGGTTTGATCCCTCGTTGGGGAACTAAGATCCCATATGCTGCAAAGCACAACCAAAAAATTAAGATAAAACTAAAATAAATAAATAAAAAGAAGGGAATACAGAGTAGAGATATAGATGACACAAGATTAGTCATGATTTGAAAATTGTTGAAGATGGATGATAAGTACATAGGGGTAACACTATACTATTTTATCTACATTTTCATATATTTGAGAATTTCCACAATGAAATATTTAAACTTTTTTACCCATGTCTTCAGACAATAGGATTTTCAAACACTCCTGACCCTAATATAATTGGCTTAAATATTTTATTTTTCTAGCATAACCTCAAGCATACCAAGAGCTCACCAAATATTTACAAATCGAATAAGAAAGTACATGTTATGTTAACCACCTGCATAAACACAAAAACACACTCAGAAAATGGAATAGCCTCTCACAGAGAGATGTAAGGCAAAGCACAAAAGAGGGCATGTTCATGACTGTGTGTTAGAAAAGATTACTTTCGTGCTCACTAAAATGAAGAGCCATAAAAAATGGTTAAGTATTCAAACAAACAAAGCAGCAAGGAAAACAGGACAAAATAAAAGGAAACCAATATTTTGGCTCTTTGCTATCAATATTTAGGAATAAGAAGAAGAAGGCAGATGATTTCAAAAGTTCATTACAATAAGCCAAGATCTTTTACTTCTTGCATAAAAGGATGTTGCTGCTATTTGACAAGCTAATGTGTATTAGATGTCAGTAAATCTGAACATCTTGTGATAAACTGAAAGAATGCCCTATTTCTCTCTGCTGCTGCTGCTTTGTTCAGTCATTCAGTCACGTCTGACTCTTTCCACCCCGTGGATTGTAGCCCACCAGATTCCTCAGATCTCCACTATCTTCTGGAGTTTACTCAAATTTGTGTCCATTGAGTTGACAATGCTATCTAACCATCTCATCACTCTACCATTACACGATGACTGCACAAAATTATGGATTTGCCCAATGTCACTCAACAACAGAGATTTAAGTCTAAAACCCAAGTATACTTCTCATTCATTTAACAGGTGCTTATCAAATAGCTATTATGCCCTGACTAAGACAATCAGCTTTGATCAGGATCACCAACCTTGACCTCTCATTCGCTTCTGGCCACGAATTATACACCACCTGCAGAACACCCACTCCTGCCTGTCTCTCTACATAACATACCCTGCTCTGGACACACCCTGTTCTCTTAACTCTGTATTGTCATCTCTCTCCTTGCACCACCCTTTCTAAACCCTGGGACACATACTTTCAAGACAGCTCAGGCATCCCTTCCTCCAAGGCCTTCTTGAGCCCACCAGGAACATCCTACCAGGATGACTTCACAAGAGCCCTAATTTTACAGTATCTCTCTCTGTGACTGCACTGTGAGCCCCCTTGATTACAGAGACTGTATTCCTGATCTCTGCAACCCCAGTGTCTCAAGTGATGGACAGCCAATGCTTGCAGCACAAATGATTCTGCCCAGGGGCCCTCAAACATGCACACTGTCGTGTCATAACTAGTCTTGCTCCTATGCTCCCTGGTTTGGGGAACAGCGTGAGCTTCTTCTGAGCGGCATAGGCCAGAAAACTATCTTCTCACTTTAACTTTTAAGATAAATCTTGATAAATTTGATCACGACTATCACCCTTGTTAACTACAGTCTCACAAAATAAATGTTCATGCTTTTTAGGAGGTAGATGAACCAAGTTTACTGTGTTCCTGTGGAATGATGTTATTCCTTTATGTCTATAAACTTCGTTCCCCATATGATGGACTTTGGGGCCTGAGCAGGTTTCAACTTCTAATTTTTTCACCCACTCTAATCTCTTCATTTTAGGTCTTATAACCTGGTGACTCATCTCTCTCCTATTTTCCCACTCAGGTCTACCAACCTCGCCTCAGCTGACTCAGAGGAAAGCAGCTCTGGGGTACATGAGACCCAGACTCATACTCCTGAGACGGGCAGGGATGGGTAACAGCTGCTCAAAGCTCCGAAAGGGAGGGAATGGACAAGGTGCCTATACGTGAGCAGCCTCTGAAGAAGTGTTTATAAACCCTCAGATTAAAAGGTGGTGAAAAAGTTTGGTCTTATCATCAACATTTATTTCAATAAAATAGAAGACATCAAAATGTCTCACAAGAAGTAAAAGTATAAATTTGTGAAACTTTTGATTTCATTTTATATATATACCTGCCTGTAACAAATACAAATGTAAGAAATGATGGAACACCTACCATGTACATGGCCTAGTAACAGAATAGTGGGAAAGAGAAGCAAAAAGAAAAATCACTCTGCCTTTAGGGAACTGACATTCCAGTGGGGGGTGTTTGGTGTGTGTGTGTGTGTGTGTGTGTGTGTGTGTGTGTGTGTGTGTGTGTGTGGACATATCTGTATATGTACTGCATCATGAGATAAGACAGTATATCTTACACTGGGTCAAAAACATTTGAAAATTACTTCTTTCTCTTTGCAGGCAGATTCTTTACCTTCTGAGCCACCAGTGAAGCCCCTCTTTCTCTTAAGTGGTGCTCTGCAAAACATGGTCTGTGAACTGGTGCTAACTCTCCAACTGTACTGGTCTAAGTACAGAAATTCAGAGTAAGTATTCAGAAATTTTATAGCAACGTGATCTTGCTGTGATATCCAATTTCATAATAAGTTTGCTGCCCTATTATTTTCAAATTGAATTTTAAAAAAGAATCAATCCATGATGGACTGGACATAAGGAGGAAAACAAAAAACAAAAAACCACCTTCATCTTCACCAGAGATGGCTGGAGAAGCACTGCTATGAAGGACACACTGGGTGGGTGTCTGGGGAGTGGGTGTGCACACAGGACTTTACACAAGAACTGTCGCCGCAGAGCACAGACAGAAGGAGTGACGCATTTGCAAGAGGACTGCAACAAGTAGGGAGAATAGTTCAGGTTTGTTCTCGTTCCATACACGTCAAATGGTTAAAATAACTCAATTCAAAGTAGAAAAGTGTTGGCACCGACAATGATGGCTAAATTCAGAAGAAGCGAAACAAAAACACGTTTCTCTTAAAGTAACATCAATGGCAGTCATACACAGGCATGCCTCTTTAACTTGCTTCACTCTTATTGTGCTTCACAGATAGCAACAGCTTTGTGTTTTTTACCAACTGAAGGTCTGTGGCACCTCTGTGAAGAGCAAGTCTATCAGCACCATTTTTCCAACAGCATTTGCTCATTTCATGACTCTGTGTGACATTCTGGTAATTCTAGCAATATTTCAAATCTTCTCATGGTGACCTGCAACGTTACTATCAGACTTGCTCTGGGGCACCATGAACTGCATCTGTGTAACGTGGAAAACTTAACTGACAAACGTGGTGTGTATTCTGACTGCTCTACCGACTGGCCTTTCCCCCATCTCTCTCTCCTCCTTGAGCCTCCCTATTTCCTAAGACACAACAATATTGGAATCAGGCCAGTTAATAACTACAGTGATCTCTAAATGTTCATAAAAAGAAGGGTCACATGTCTCTCACTTTAAATCAAAGGCAAGAAATGATTAAGCTCAGTGAGGAAGGCATGTTGAGAGCCAAGATAAGCTGGAAGCGAGGCCTCTTGTGACAAACAGCCAAGTTGTGAAAGCAAAGGAAAACTTCCTGAAGGAAATTAAAAGTGCTACTTCAGTATACACACGAATGATAAGAAAGTGAAAGAGCCCTATTGCTGACTGATACGGAGGAAGCTGCAGTGGTCTGGATAGAAGATCAAACCAGGCACAACCTTTCCTTAAGCCGAAGCCTGATCCAGAGCAAGGTCTTAACTCTCTTCACTTCTACGAAGGCTGAGAGAGGTGAGGAAGCTGCAGAATTTCAGTCTGAAGCTAGCAGAGGTTGAAGGAAAGAAGCCCTCTCTATAATACACCAGTGCAAGGTGAAGCAGCAAGTGCTGATGTAGAAGCCACAGCAAGTTTTATCCAGAAGATTCAGCTCTGATCATTAATGAAAGTGGCTACACTATACAACACTAATGAAGATGAAACAGCTTTCTGTTAGAAAAAGATGGCATTTAAGATTTTCATAGAGAAAAGCAGCCAACACCTGGCTTCAAAGCTTCAGAAGAGAGACTTTCTTTCTAGGAGCTAAAGCAGCTAGTGACTGTAAGTGAAGGCTAATGATCATTTACCATTCTGAAAATCCTAGGGTCCATCAGAATTATGCTAAATCAGCTCTGCCTGTGCTTTATTAATAGAACAACGAAGTCTAGAGGACAGCACATTTATTTACAGCATGGTGCACCAAATATTCTAAGCCCATTCTTAAGATCCATTCTGTGCTTTATCAATAGAACAACAAAGTCTAGATGGCAGCACATTTATTTACCGCATGTTGCACAAATATTCTAAGCCCATTCCTGAGATCCATTCTTCAGCCCATTCTCGAGAAAAGGATTCCTTTCAAAATATTACTATTCATTGACAGCACACCTGGTCACCCAAGAATTTTGATGGAGATGTACAATGAGATTAATGTTGTTTCCATAACACAGCATCCATTCTGCAGCCCACACACCAAGGAATCATTTTGACTTTCAAGTCTTATTATTTAAGAAACACATTTCATAAGGTTAAAGCTGCCACAGACAGTGATTTCTGGGAAGGATCTGGGCAAATTAAATTGAACACCTCTGGAGATATTCACCATTCTAGATGCCATTAAGAATATTCGTAATTCATGGAAAGAGGTCAAAACATTAACATTCAGAAGAGTTTGGAAGAAGCTGATTCCAGTCCTCCTGGATGCCTTTGAGGGATTCAAACTTAGTGAAGGAAGTCACTGCAGACGTGGTGGAAAACAGCAAGAGAACTTGAATCAGAAGTGGAACCTGAAGATACGATTAAATTGCTGCAATCTTATGATAAAACATGAAGAGATAAGGAGCTGCTTCTTATAGATGAGCAAATAAGTGGCTTTTTGAGACAGAATCTGCTCCTGGTGAAAATGCTGTGGATATTGTTGAAGTGACAGTAAAGTACTGAGAATATCACATAAACTGAGTTGATAAAGCAGTGGCAGGGTTTGAGAAAATTGACTTCAATTTCAAAAAGGGTTCTGTTGAGGTTAACATGCTATCAAACAGCATTGCATGGTACAGAGAAACCATTTATGGAAGGAAGAGACAACTGATGAGGCAAACTTCGCTGTTGTCTTATTTTAAGAAATTGCCACAACCACCCTGGCCTTTACCATCCACCACCTGATCAGTCAGCACTCACCAACATCTCACTGAGGCAAGACCCTCCACCAGTACAAACATGATGATTTGCTGGAAGGCTCAGATGACAGCATTGTTAGCAAAAGTGCTTCTTAATGTATATACATTGGGTTTTTTAGACCAAATGTTCTTGCACACTTAAAACTATAGTCTACTACACTATAGTGTAAACATAATTTTCATATGCACTGGGAGACAAAAAAATTCCTGTAACTCACTTTATTTCGATATTTGCTCTAATGCAGTGGTTTGGAACTGAACTCACAGTATCTCCAATGTACACCTGTAAGGAACCACTTACATGTCTAATTACAAAACATCACAGCCACAAAAATGTATCCCAATCATCTCTGTTTTAATAAAGCAATAAAAGCTATTATATTTTTCACTAAAATTTCACAGACTGTCATTTCATACAACATGGCTCAAAAAATTTTATTTTTTTAAGTTTAAAGTGGAAGAATCTTGCCAGCATACCAGGAAGAGTGGTAAAAATTGTGGGCTAGGGAATAGTTTCATACAGAAACAAGACTGTCATAATCTTAAAAACTAAACTGTTTGTCTAATAGGTAATTTCTATTGCTTTTCTATTTCAACTGAGTGGCAGTTACATTCTTAGCTGTATGATAAATAGAATGTCGTCATTTTTTTCCCTTATAGCATACACACTTCTAGCCATAATCAGCAGTACAGATATGTCTCCAGCTGTTGTAGGAAAAAAACTGAAAACCAGAGCCCTGAAATTATACAGCTGAAAGTATAAAATATATTCTTAACACTGTTACTCACCGTTAAAAGAGATTATCCCAATACAAAACTAAAAGTTTTTTAAAAATAAGACATATGGAAACGGTGTACAATTAATGAAGGCTGAGCCAAGTAATTAATCGAAGATTGGAGGCATAAGAAGGAGACAACACAGAGGATGAGATGGTTGAATGGCATCACCAACTCAATGGACATGAGTTTGAGCCAGCTCCAGGAGTTGGTGATGGACGAGGAAGCCTGGCGTGCTGCAGTACATGGGGTCACAAAGAGCTGGACACGACTGAGCAACTGAACTGAACTGAGCCACGTAATAAGAGGTAATATAATACTTTTCAAATTACTAATACCTCAGGTTTGTGTGACTAGCACTAATTGCTGGAATGGGAGATTTCATTAAGGGAGGGATGATGAAAATGAGGAAAGCAACACTCCCAATGCAGGGGACCCAGGTTTGATCTCCGGTTGGGGAACTAGACTCCACATGCCACAAATAAAGATTCCATGTGCTGCAACTAAGACCTAGCGCAGATAGACAGATAACAAATAAGTAAATAAAAGCAAAGCCGAAATTTGTTTCCCAGCCCACGGGTTAGCAAACTACAGCCCATAAGCCAAATCTGGCCCTCTGCCTGCTTTTGTAGATAAAGTTTCCCCGAACACAGTCACACTCATTCGTTTCTGTAATCCTTTAGGCTGCTTTCATGCTACAACAGCAGATTTGAACAGCTATAAACACAAAGCCTAAAATATTTACCAGCCGGCCCTTTTACAGGAAAAGTTAGCAGACCTCTGCCCCAGCTCCTTTCTTATTTGCACATTTTCTCATTGACAGAACAATATTTATTGACAACGTAAAATATATCAGAGGGCTTTCCAGGTGGCTCAGTGGTAAAGAACCCGCCTGCCAATGCAGGAGACACAGGCGATAAGGGTTTGATCCCTGAGTCGCGAAGATCCCATGGAGTAGGAAATGGCAACCCACCATACCATTCTTGCCTTGGAGAATCCCATGGACAGAGCAGTCTGGCGGGTTACAGTCCAGGAGTCACAAAGAGTCAGACAAGACTGTGCATTCACGCATGCATAATATATCAGGCACTATTCTAAGGGAAGAGGGTACAGAAGTAAAGAAAAAGAAAGAAAAAAAGTAAATAAAAGGTTGGTGCTCTGAATGAGGCATACATTCTAATGGCAAGAAACCATTAACAAATAAGTGGTTGAACTCTATAGTAACTCAGATGATGATAAAAAATATGGGTAAAACAAAGCAGGTAAGATCACATTAGCTTACAACATATCAGGAACTGTTTTACATGCTCTTAATGTATGGATACATTAATCTTCCGCAACCCTCTGACATGATACTCACCTCTCTCTTTTCGTTTGGCTGTGCTGGGTCTTCACTGCACAATGAGGGCTTTCTGTAGCTGCAGCATACAGACTTCTCTAGTTGTGGTATATGGGCTTAGTTGCACTGTGGCATGTGGGATCTTAGTTCCCCAATCAGGGGTTGAACCTCCATCCCCTGCACTGAGATGCAGATTCTTAACCTCTGGACAACCAGGGAGGTCCCTCATCTCTATGTTATAGGTGGTAAAACTGAGGCACAGAAAGGGTACCTGAGTCATACAGCTAGAAAACAGATTTGAAACCAGAGCCCATGATCTTAATTGTACAATCTGCTGGCTCTTTGTAAAGAAAGAGACTGAGAGGAAGCTACCATTTTAATATGATAATCAGGGAAGATCCCACTGACAGAATGATATTGAACCAAGCCCTGAAGAAGTGAAAGAGAAATTCATGTGAATATATAGGATGAACTTCTAGGCTGCAACAACAGCCAGTGTGGAGGCCCTGAGGAAGGAGAGTTTCATGCATTTGGTATTTGGGGTCCAGGTGGGGAGAGGGTAACTGAGAAGGGGAATCTTGTTGTTGTTGTTTAGTCCTTAAGTCACGTGAGCCCCCCAGGCTCCTCTGTCCATGACATTTCCAAGACAAGAATACTGGAGTGGGTTGGCATTTCCTTCTCCAGGGAACCTTCCCAACCCAGGGGTCAATCCTGTGTCTCCTTCACTGGCAGGCAGGTTCTTCACCACTGAGCCATTAGGGAAGCCCAAAGGGCAATTTACATAGAGTGAAAGGCACAGGGCTTAACTACATAGTTTGATGAGTTCTAAGGAGTGTACACACCTAGGTAACACACACTCTAACAAGGTAACAACTTTCCTAACATCTTGTGTTTATTTTGATGGAAAAGCTAATAAAATCTGATGAGTGTTTAGGAAAAATAAAGGACCCACGTCGGTGGCTTAATCCATAGAGAGATGGATGGCCGTTTAATGAGATGAACCACTTGCTCCCCAACTGAGCATGACAAGTAGTCCTTCCATCTACTAAAGGAAGGAAGCAAGAACTATAAAATGATCATCCATGGAGAGTCAATCCTACCATCCTTTCCACTAAAGCCTAATAAAATAGCCAGATCTTGTATATGAAAGCTGTGCATCATGGCAGATTACCCAAGAAAAATCCACACCTCAGCATCAAGCACTCCAATAACACTCTTTTGCTTTTAAACCTCTACAACCAGGTACCATATGGACCACTGGTTATCTTGACAGACATTGCACTTGGCTAAAAAAAAAAAAAAAAAAGATGTCTCTGATAGTTGGGCTCACTTGATTAGGTCCATGAAATGCTGTTTCTGCCAGATGGAGTTTTTAAAAATTAAGGTCCTGGGACTTACTTGGAGGTCCAGGTGTTAAGATTTCATGCTTCTTCTTGCAGGGGACATGGGTCTGATCCCTGACCAGGGAATTAATATCCTGCATGCTGCACAGTATGGCCAATAAATAAATAAAACACTATTTTAAAAAGAATTAAGGTCCTGCTCTTAATAATAAGCTTCCATACCAAGCTTAGTTCAGATTATGTATTCAATAAAAGTGAAAGTGAAGTGAGTGAAAGTCACTCAGTTGTGTCTGACTCTTTGCGACCTCATGGAATTCTCCAGGCCAGAATAGTGGAGTGGGTAGCCTTCCCCTTCTCCAAGGGATCTTTCCATCCTAGGGATTGAACTCAGGTCCTGGCACTACAGGCAGATTCTTTACTAGCTGAGCCACAGGGAAGCCCTGTATTCAATAAAGGTTTGATAAATAGATGAACAGCCATTCACTATCAAACATCCATCAACACAAAATTATTCATTAATCACCACCAAATGTGCTATAGAGTACTGTATATTAAAGAACAGTACATTAATGGACTTGTTTGGCCAACCACTAACAAGGGTGGGACTGTATGATAAACAGCTGAGAGGCTTGCAGCAGCTCCCTATGGCTTTCAGGACAAGCTTAGGGCTTTCAGGATTTGATGGGCTCTTCTTCACTCTGGCTTCCCTGGTGGCTCATTGTAAGGAATTCGCCTGCAATGTTTTAGATCATCAGCACAGTTTTTTTAATTTACTTTTAATTGGAGGATAATTGCTTTACAATATTGTGTTGGTTTCTGCCATACAACAACATGAATCAGTCATGACTATACATATGTCCCCTTTCTCTTGAACCTCCCTTCCACCTGCCCCTACCCATCTCACCCCTCGAGATGATCACAGTCAACCCAGATTTTTGTTTTCATTTTAATAAAAGTTCTGGCAATACAACAGCTTTTGGGAGAGAGGGAATGGGGAGACAGAGAAGAAAAGTGGAACAAATAAAATATGTTGAACTGTCTCAACAGGAATCTGAAAGCTTGCTTTCAGTATAGCTATAAGTCGAATGCCTAGGGTAGGGCTACCAAATAAACAAGATAATCAAGATTCTCCATACTTTATCTGGTAGGACTACTGCTTCAAAATGACACGGCTAATCCATCCTTTCATTCATACACACATATATACATTTATTCAAAGAATACTGGTCATTCATCTATCATGTACCAGGAATTGTTCTAGGCACTGAGGAACTTTCATTCCAGTGACCATCCCCAACTGCTACCTCTGCTTTCCAGTAAAGTCCATCTCACGCACCTCGTTAGGTGAGTCCACCTGCCAGACACATACATTATCCTTAGCCAACGACAGCACTGGTGTTATTTTCAAGATGCAATCCCAAACTAGGGCATTTTACTTAACATAGTATAGTGATTGAGCTTAAAAACCAAGGAATAATATACTTTTATAAATATAAAAATATACTTTTTTATGTATTCAACAAAATATACTATTTTTACATAATATAAAATATATAGTGTTTGTATATTTGATTAAGTATTAAACTATTTTATTATGTAAAAGTATACTTTTTACATTTTTGCTGTTTAAACCATGTGTATTGAATGTCTTAATCTCAGAATACCTTCAAGTCCTGCCTCTGCCAAATAGTGATAGAGCATTAAAAATGCATTTCTCCTTATGAAATGACCAGCTGTGTCTTGATTTCATTCTACTGATCTGTTAGAGGAAGCTAGGTTGGCTCCACTTCAAATGCCTGCTATCTAATCTCAGCAGGGCACTTAATGTTACTCAGTGATCCTTTATTCATCACTATTTCCTGCCCTATCACATTTCTCATAATGGCTGTCTCTCAAAATTCCTACCAAACTCTCCCCTAATCTATTCCTATTCCTCTCTACCCTTAATCTCAGTAGATTCCCTCATATCCTACCTCGCCGAAGATCCCAGGGCACTCTCCTCTACCTAATTTGCCTATATACTCTCATTTGCGTGTTTCCTTCTGGTCATGGGAAAACTCTCCACCGTGTTCTCAATGACAGTCCAACCTTTTCAAATTCACTCCCTCATTCCCTCCTGTCTTCAGTCTTTTGCATTCATCTGTTTCCTTCTCCTCAACCAATAAACATTTAAAAACTCTTCTAGACCTAAAAATAGCACTCAAAAAAGAACTCTCAAATTCTTCCCTACCCTTCAGAAGCTACAGATCTAGCTCTGATTCTTCACCATTGTCCCAGGCCTTTCTCTACTTGGGGATAAGTCAATAGCTCAAGTTTCTGTAAATAAAAAGAAACCATCCAGATACATTTCTGGGGTAGAAACCTGTTTTTAAGGCAGGGGTCTCAAACCTCCAGGATCTAATGCCTGATGATCTGAAAATGACCTGATGTAATAATAAAAATAGAAATAAAGTGCACAATAAATGTAAGGCACTTGAATCATCCTGAAACCATCCCCCACCTCCCCCAGTCCATGGAAAAACTGTCTTCCACAAAACCTGATCCTGGGGCCAAAGAGGCTGGAGACCACTGTAAATGAGAGATAAGATGGCTGATATCTTTACATACACATATATATTTCTTCTTTAGCAGAAATTTTATAATATTCTACTTCATCTTAGTAGTAAAGATTACTTGGGCTTTTCACACAAAGTCAGAAAAGACCGCTGACCCTGGTCTCCTGCCACGCTGCTAGAGATGATGATGACGCCATGCAGTAACTGCGCTTGGCTGTGCTTTGTCACTCAGTTGTGTCCGATTCTTTGTAACCCCATGGACTGTAGCCATTTTTAGGGACTGGGATGAAAACTGACCTTTACCAGTCCTGTGGCCACTGCGGAGTTTTCCAAATTTGCTGGCATATTGAGTGCAGCACTTTCATGGCATCATCTTTTAAGATTTGAAATAGCTCAACTGGAATTCTATGACCTCCACTAGCTTTGTTCATAGTGATGCTTCCTAAGGCCCACTTGACTTCACATTCCAGGATGTCTTGCTCTAGGTGAGTGATCACACCATCGTGATTATCTGGGTCGTAAAGATCTTTTTGTACAGTTATCTGGGTCGTGAAGATCTTTTTTGTACGGTTCTTCTGTGTATTATTGCACCTCTTCTTAATGTCTTCTGCTTCTGTTAGGTCCATACCATTTCTATCCTTTAATGAGTCCATCTTTGCATGAAATGTTCCCTTGGTGTCTCTAATTTTCTTGAAGAGATCTCTAGTCTTTCCCATTCTATTGTTTTCCTCTATTTCTTTGCATTGATCACTGAGGAAGGCTTTCTTATCTCTCCTTGCTATTCTTTGGAACTCTGCATTCAAATGGGTATATCGTTCCTTTTCTCCTTTGCTTTTTGCTTCTCTTCTGCACAACTGCACTCACCTCACAGGCTAGCAAAGTAATGCTCAAAATTCTTCAAGCCAGGCTTCAGCAATACGTGAACCATGAACTTCCAGATGTTCAAGCTGGTTTTAGAAAAGGCAGAGGAACCAGAGATCTAATTGCCAGCATCCGTTGGATCACCCAAAAAGCAAGAGAGTTCCAGAAAAACATCTATTTCTGCTTTATTGACTATGCCAAAGCTTTTGGCTGCATGGATCACTACAAACTGTGGAAAATTCGGAAAGAGATAGGAACACCAGACTCCCTGACCTGCCTCTTGAGAAACCTGTATACAGGTCAGGAAGCAACAGTTAGAACTGGACATGGAACAACACACTGGTTCCAAATAGGAAAAGGTGTACATCAGGGCTGTATACTGTCACCATGCTTATTTAACTTCTATGTAGAGTACATCATGATAAACACTGCTGGATGAAGCACTAGCTGGAATCAAGATTGCCAGGAGAAATATTGATAACCTCAGATATGCAGATGATACCACCCTAATGGCAGAAAGCGAAGAACTAAAGAGCCTCTCGATATAAGTGAAAGAAGAGGGTGAAAAAGTTGGCTTAAAGCTCAACATTCAGAAAACAAAGATCATGGCATCCTATCCCATCACTTCATTGCAAATTGATGGGAAACAGTGTAAACAATGGCTGACTTTATTTTTCTGAGCTCCAAAATTACTGCAATCCTGACTGCAGCCATGAAATTAAAAGATGCTTCCTCCTTGGAAGAAAAGTTATCACCAACCTAGACAGCATATTGAAAAGTAGAGACAATACTTTGCCAACAAAGGTCCGTCTAGTCAAGGCTATGGTTTTTTTCAGTAGTCATGTATGGATGTGAGAGTTGGACTATAAAGAAAGCTGAGCACCAAAGAATTGATGCTTTTGAACTATGGTGTGGAAAAGACTCTTGAGAGTCCCTTGGACTGCAAGGAGATCCAACCAGTCCATCCTAAAGGAAATCAGTCCTGAATATTTATTGGAAGGACTGATGCTGAAACTGAGACTCCAATACTTTGGCCACCTGATGCAGAGAACTGACTCACTGGAAAAGACCCTGATGCTGGGAAAAATTGAAGGTGGGAGGAGAAGGGGACGACAGAGGATGAGATGGCTGAATGGCATCACCAACTCAATGGACTTAAGTTTGAGTAAACTCTGGGAGATGGTGATGGACAGGGAGGCCTGGAATGCTGCAGTAAATGGGGTCACAAAGAGTCAGACACGACTGAGCAACTGAACGGAACTGGAATGTAGCCCCCAGACACCTCTGTCCATAGGGATTCTCCAGGCAAGAATACTGGAACAGGTTGCCATGTCCTCCTCCAGGAGATCTTCCCAACCCAGGGACCGAACCCAGGTCTCCTGCATTGCAGGTGGATTCTTTACCATCTGAGCCACCAGGGAAGCCCAAGAATACTGGAGTGGGTAACCTAGCCCTTCTCCAAGGGATCTTCCTGATCCAGGAATCGAACCAGGGTCTCCTACATTGCAGGCGGATTCTTTCCCAATTGAGCTACCAGGGAAGCCCTAATCAGCTCTAAATTCCGCTTCCTGCAGGGATGGGTAGTTTTATTAGCAGATTGCACAATGTATCACAGTGTATCACAATGATCAGCCAGAAAATTCCGCCATAAATTCCTGGAATACACAGTCAGTCCAAAGGACTGGAGAGCTTTGAGTGCGAAGGGGACGACAGAGGATGAGATGGCTGGATGGCATCACAGACTGGATGAACGTGAGTCTGGGTGAACTCCGGGAGATGGTGATGGACAGGGAGGCCTGGCGTGCTGCGATTCATGGGGTCCCAAGGAGTCAGACACGACTGAGCAACTGAACTAAACTGAACTGAAAGAAGGCTTATGGGGAAAATAAAGGCTATGCGTGAGCAGTGCAAGCAAGGCGAGTGTCATGTAAAAACACACTACAGATCAACATATTACAGGACTTTAAATTTTCCAAATGTGGAATGGGTTGAGACAGTTTACAGGGGGTAGACTTGGGTAAAAATGGTCTGTCAGAAGTCTCCTCCTAAAAGCGCTCCTCTCATATTTGTTTTAATTTATCCAACACTTTTTGACCTCATGACTCATGAAATGACAGAGAACTGTTAACTGCAGGAGCAAAACCACCAACACTAATTCAGCTAATTTACAGATTTCCTTTGGTGATTTAAAGAAGATTACAAAGTAAGTATAGCTTGATTTTTGAGGCTCATCTGTATCAAAGCTCAGCTATAACTGGTGGGATGGGTTGAAGTGTCTCTACCCCAAATTCCTATGTTGAAGTTCTAGCCCCCAGCACCTTAGAAGCTCATTCAGAGAGAAGGTCTTTATGGAGATAATGAAGGTAAATGGGATCATTCAAGTGGGTCCTATTCCATTCTGACTGGCATCTTCATAAAAAGGGGCAATTTGGACAGAGAGACATGCATAATGACAGGTGATGTGAAAACACAAGGAGAAGACAGTCATCTATAGGTCAAGGAGAGAAGTCTGGAACAGATCCCGTGCTCAGAGGACTCCCATCCTTCCCACATTCTCATGTTGGGACTTTCAGCCTGCAGAACTGTGAAAATGAATTTCTGCTGAAGTCACCCAGTTTGGTTGGCTTACTCTATCACAGCAGCTTTAACCAACCAACCAATAATATGTATCTCAAGTGGTGAGGCCTAGCATGAGATGCTGGACTGTGGCAGTAGCGACTGACCAACGGCCAGGGTAAGCAGACACAGGATTACAAAGGCATAGGGCTTCCTAGGAGGCAGAGTTTAGAGTGCAGCTGGAATGAATAATCCAGCTACAGCTCTGCATATGAGTGAGTTTTCTAAGACCACAAGGTGCTGGCCACATTCTGCTCTTTTCTGTGACAACATTCAACAACAGTCTTTATGACCCAGTAATGAGCATGATATACAAATTCAATTAAATGCAGCATACTCAGCAATTGCAGTATCATAACAAACATGTACAGAGTAATTGGTTGCTCTCAGATTCAAATTCTATTCCTCCTGAGAGACCAAGCAACAGTCTGCAGGGAACATCCATAAGTCTTTTGAAATTACGAAAGTATCAAGTGTACATGGTTGTTTTTCTTATACTTTCTTATACTCCTCCCCAAGTAAGATTTAGGCATTCC
Source organism: Nanger dama (assembly GCA_917880005.1). Lineage (NCBI taxonomy): Eukaryota > Metazoa > Chordata > Mammalia > Artiodactyla > Bovidae > Nanger > Nanger dama. The sequence continues at coordinate 82,368,125 of CAKJTW010000002.1, forward strand.
CATAAATCTGAAAAAGACACACAACCACCTCCCCTGAATATTCAACACTGACTTTAAACACAAGAAACAAAACTGCCCCCAAATCAAAGGCAAAATTATAATATGTTCTCAGTGTTTGCTCAGGGAGAGGTCTATGCTAGGATCCTGACAGAGGACATGTGGATACATAACACGTACATCCAAACAATCCAGGATTGAGGAATAGTTTTGAATCAGCAAAGAAACTGGTTAATAAAATCATCAATTTAAAGGTATAATAAGATGACTCATGCCCAGCAAGAATTAGGTCCCCTCCCATCTCTTCTGCTGCCAGCTCTCAATTACTTGAAGTCACTTTCACAAGAGTCAACACGCCGTATGAAGGAATGCTGTGCCTCTCCACCAGGTTGGAGGTCTTCCTCCAAACAGGAAAACCACACTAGTCCGGGGGCATCACAGGTTCACTTACAAACTTAGATCCTAGTAAATCGCTACATTCTAGATTGAAAGTCCCTCCTGAGCTTCAACTATGAGACAAGGCTCCAATTAGGCAGCACAGATAGAACCATGTCCGCTTGAAAAGGCACATACATGTCATCCTGATTATGCAAAGAACAACTTCTACAGCATTGTGGTAAAAAGCCTTTTAATATTTAAAATTATTGCTAAGTCACTGGGCTATCAGGGATTTCCAGAAGTTGTCCAATTTTCTGCTTCGAAATAGGACAAAGAGACTTATTTTAATTTGGAGATAAACCAACTACCATCTCCAAGTCAGGGTCACCCTTCTGGCTATGCAGGTTGTGTCCTGTACAGGGTTCTCTGCCCCAGTGAGTGGAGGCTGAACCCCAGCCTGTTCCAGCCCAGGTGCTACATCCACCTGGAGGACAGCCATTTCCTAACTGCACAAAAGCTCTTTAAGACCAGTGCCACATTCACCTTCCGCATGGGTACCCTGGGTGTAAGTCTAGAATTACTGCAGTGAAAAGCAGTGGTTTTAAACACATTTAGTTCAGGAAGTGACATGGTCGGTGTGCCTGGAATTTAGAGAATAAAAAGCAGTGGCAGGTAGCACTAGTGGTAAAGAAACCGCCTGCCAATGCAGGAGGCTCGGGTTCCATCCCTGGGTTGGGAAGATCGCCTGGAGGAGGGCGTGGCAACCTGCTCCAGTATTCTTGTCCAGAGAATCCCAGGGACAGAGGAGCCTGGCAGGTTATGGTCCACAGAGTTACAAAGAGTCGGACATGACTGAAGCAACTTAGCATGCACGCATGCAAAATAAGGAGGTGCTGGCCTGGGCCATGACCTGCGAGTCATGTGGGCCATTTTGAGAATTTAAAGATTATCCGACATCCAGGGGGATGATACTAAATGGTCTTAAGCATGGGGGTGACCTGATATGATTTGTGTTTCTAAAACAAATCTCTCTTGCTCCACAGGGAGCCAGAGAGGGTGTGGGGAGGTCCAGGTGAGAACTGGTGGATGGATCAAGTGATGACAGAGAACTGGACAAACTATACTGGGAGACTGAATTGACAGGACTTTGGGAATGATTAGATGGAGACTGAAAGTATGAGAGAGAAGGAAAAATGTTCTGGATGATGTACAAAAAACTGGGCAGATGATGGATGTCATATATAAAGAACATTGTGAGGAGTATGTTTGACAGGTTATAGTCTAGGTGCAATTTTAGAGATTTCCATAAAGCAGTGGGTGAATATGCTAGTAAATGCTAGTCTTTTTTTTTTTTTTTTCTTTTTAATTTATTTATTTATTTATTTTAAATTACAATACTGTATTTGTTTTGCCATACATTGACACGAATGCTAGTCTTCAAGTAAGATACTTACACATGTTTAAAATAAAATCTGAGAAATACAGTGTCAACCAGGGTTTTGGAAGTATTCTGGGCTGAATATAAGGTTATAGTTCTCAAATTCTCGTCTATGACATTCCTGACCCCACCCCAGGGTATTTTTGGTTTGACCACTTGCTCTGAGGGTAAAGAAACATCTGAAGAAAAATGGGGAAAGACAGCCCACTTGTAGCCATTCTAGGTCACGCAACATACTGACGGCCATCTCCTCCTCTGTCTTGCCTCCACAACTTGTTCCAGTCCTCATCTGTGGATTACTGATAAATCACGACACCAGATTCATGAAGAACAGTGAGTCTCAGGGTATGGTTCCCAGCCCAGGCAGCATCAGCAAAACTTGGGAACAGAAATGAAAATTCTCAGGCCCCAGCCCTGACCCATGAAATCAGAAACACTGAAGGTGGACCTGAACAATCTACACTTTAAGCAGGCCTCCTGGTGATTCTAAAGCACATTCAAGTTTAAGGACCACTGACAAAATCCAATCAGATTTCCCACAACTGTTTGCTTCCTAAGTTCCATAATTCTATTTCATGCTACAATTTCCTCGGTCCTCCAATATTATGGTCAACATCTAAGTAAGACTCCTTCTCCAGGTGAGGCCGTCTCTCTTTTGGGTCCCACACTATCTCCCTCAAGGTGTCCAGACACCCAGTTTTGCCCTCCACTATCCTGCACCCTACCTACATCTTCAAGTCCACTGTTGGTCACGCTGCCCTCCTGCTCTGAGCTCTCTCACTTCATTCCAGCTGGACCACTCAGAATGTTGCTTTGTATTACACACTACGTTAGCACCTTCCTACTGGGATCCTGCCCTTTTTTTGAACTCAGCATAGTGTCTGATATAAAGAGAAAACTTCATCAAATCTAAACGGTTGTTACGGATCAGTGTTTCTCAAGGTGGAGTCTATTGGCAAGTGTATGTCGGTTGAAACGACAGGGTCTCAGCCCCATTTCTAGTCTATTAAACTAGCAACTTCTACACACTGGGGTCTGCACCTTCAGTGCACACTGAAATTCCATCGCCCCTGCTGTAGATGAAATTCAACTTGTTAACTACAGGCTTAGAAGAACTGCTTCTTGAGTACAGAACACTTAATGAATCCCTGAACTAAAATGAAATGAAATGACAAGAGCTTATCTTGTTCCTAACCTGTGGTCCACAACGTACATGCATTCTTCAAACTATAAAGTTTTAAAACAATGATAATCACACTTTATCCTCAACAAATACTGTGGAATAATTTCTTACCAGGGTCTCTTCCCCAGCCTACACTTATGGAAGTGACTTTTCAGTCCTAATGAATTTTATTTTTATTGTTGGTCAAGATACCAGGGCTTTAAGACCACTTAGAAAATATCTTTTTCATCTATTTCTCTTAGAAGTATTCATTTGTAAATTGTTAATGTAAGCTTCAACAGAATGTAAACATGGAATTTTAAGTGTAAAAAGAAAATACCAAAATAGCTGTCAAAAAGCAAATGACATTATTTATAACTAGTGGCACATCTTCTCACAGCCAAAAATATTTCCTGGCTTTAGTTATGAAAGTTAAATTTAGTTCCCCACAACCAACTGCCCCACCACTCCCTCCTATCAAGTGGGTACATAAGCTTCCACCCTTGATCTCCCCAACACCGCCAAAAGTCTATAGATTGACAAATCCACGGTCAAAACAGTTGCTACAGAGCATGTTATATAATAGAAGCAGAAGGAAAAAGACATGTGATTTTTAATTGCATTGTAAGAGAAGTAGCTATAAAACTGAAAATGACAAGCTCTTTTCTAGAATTAGTGTTGAGTCTTTCTTAAAACAATTTGTGTTCATCTTTATTTTGTCAAACACATGCAAATCCCTTGCTTTTAAACTGTACTAATTCAATTTTCACTATCCCTTTCTAAACTGAGGTATGAAGTGGAAAACAGACACATACACATCTGAAAGCTACAAAAATTAATAGCCTTGGGGGTTCTGATGTATGTTAACTTTTATTTTTAGAAAATTGCCAAATTCCATTTCTGAGATGTATTTTAAAAGAATTTTAATAGCTGTTCATGGATGGAAACTATTTTGGCTCATTCTGGCTAGCAGGAAAATGTTTCTTTTAAATTGATACACAATTTAAATAAAGTAAAAGTAACCCACTCCAGTGTTCTTGCCTGGGAGAATACCAGGGACGGGGGAGTCTGGTGGGCTGCCGTCTACAGGGTCGCACAGAGTTGGACAAGACTGAAGCGACTTAGCAGCAGCAGCAATCCTTTTAGGTACACAACTCAATGGGTTATTTTAAATGTTCATAATCATTAATTTTTTTAATTTTATTTTTACTGAAATATAGTTGACTTACAATGTTTCAGATATATAGCAAAGTGACTGTTATACATGTTTTCTTTTTCAGATTCTTTTCCATTATAGGTTATTACAAGAAATTGAATATAGTTTCCTGTGCTAAACAGTAAGTCTTTTATTGTTTATTTATTTTATATATAGTAGTGTGTATCTGTTAATCCCTAACTCTTAATTTATCCTTCCCCCACCCTCTTTCCCCTTTGGTAATTGTACACTGGTTTTCTATGTTGATGAGTCTATTTTTGTTTTGTAAATAAGCTCCTCTGTATCTTTAAGATTCCACATATAAGTGACATCATATGATTATTTGTCTTTCTCTGACTTCATATGATAATCTTTAGGTCTATTCTGTTGCTGCAAATGGAATTTTCATCCTCTTTTATGGTTAAATAATATTCCATTGCATATACACCTCATCTTCTTTAGCCATTCATTTGTCCGTGGACATTTAGGTTGTTTCCATGCCTTGGTTCCTGTACATAGTGCTACTATGAACACCGGGTGCATGAATCTTTTTGCAGTTCAATGAGTTTTGATAAATGCATGCAGTTGTGTAACTACCACCGAAACAGTATTGAGCTGTGTTGCTTGTTACAGTTGCCACAGGTAGTTAGTGAGCCCTTAAAACATAGCTGGCGCAAAATCAGAGATGTAAAATATAAGACTTCAAAGACTTGGTTTTTAAAAATGCAAATGCATATATCTTATTAATATATGGTGAAATTATATATTTTTCATATACTGGGTTAAACACAGTCCAGTTTAATTCTACCTTTTTCCCCTTTTATAATGTACTTATAAGAAAATTGAAAGTTAAAAGTAACTGGCTAGCATTTGTGGCTCAAATCACATTTTTTATTGGACAATGCTGATACAGTAATAGATTATTTCTGTTCTCCAAAGAACGCCCTCGGTCTCCTTATAACACATACTATTTCCACTTTCCTGGCTCCTAATAATGACTGATTTCCATCCCTAAAGTTTTGCTTTTAAAAACAATGAGTTGGTCAAAAGTTTATTCATGTTTTTCCCTAATACCTAATGGAAAAACTAGAATGAACTTTTTGGCCAATGCCAAATTTCCTTTTGTGTTTCTCCATAATTATCTCATGCTGTTTTTAGAGCTTTAAAAAAAAAAACTGCTTTTAACATTAAAAAATTTGAAAAAGTCTTACCTGATAATTTCCTATAATTTTCATTAACTAGTATCCTTTTCATTAACCAGTTCCAAAGCCAGTAGGCCACCACAAATGCATTCTGGGTAACAAACCATCTTCCAGAAGGAGATGTGCACAAGTGGTTCATAACTGAATGGAGACCATTGTGCAGACACGCAACAGCATCCATTCACAGATGCTGCCGGAGATCTGAGCCAGAGGTGAAGAACCTCCCATAGCATAACTGTATTCAGCCTCAGGGAAGTGGAGAGAAAGCCTTATCTGTGCTAAGAAAAGATTGGACAAAAATGTAAGGCACTGAACGGGTAAATCATTTAAAGGTAGGAGGAGGAAGAGAGACAGGAAGTGTGGGCTACAGGGAATATCTACTGGTGGGAACTCTGCAGTGGCTGATGATAATGGCCAAAGAGATGTAGAGAGACATCCAGTCCACAACCCACCCCAGACCCCACTGTTCGTATTCTGCTTTTCTTCTGATTCCCTTCAAATTAAACTGAAGTTAATTAGTATTTACAACAGGCTTTCACATTTGCTGCTCCTATTCACATTCATGATTCATTCCTTCTTCAGACACTGTACATCATCTTTCTGATTTTCCAGAATATAAGAACAACACTGTAGATGAGCTCCTATCCATGTTTTCTCCCACTGAGTTACTCAGAATGCCGGTCTATCTGCCTCTGAACTCTTCAGGTCCTTCTGGATAATCAACCTTAGGCACATCTCCTTAGACTTCTACTCCTGGCTCCCACCTCTACTTCTTTCCTTTGCAATCTTCTAGAGAATGTGAACAAAGGTCTTTGCATGTTGAACATTTTACTGCTAGTCCTTTAAAGAAAGGTGGGAAAATGCTAACTAGGTTCTTTGAGCTGGGGCTTCTTTTTCCCCTGAGATAATTAAAAGCACCAGTGGGGAATTCCCTGGTGGTCCAGTGGTGAAGACTCTGCTTCCACTACCATGTTGTGATGTTGTTCAGTTGCTAAGGACTGTAGCCCGTCGGGCTCCTCTGCCCATGGATTTCTCCAGGCAAGAGTAACTGGATTGGGTTGCCATTTTCTTCAATCCCCAACCCAGGGATCGAACCCAGGTCTTCTGCTTTGCTGGCAGATTCTTTACCAATGGACCAGGTTCAATCCCTGGTTGGAGAACTAAGATCCCACAAGCTGTGTGGTGTGGTCAAAAAAATAAATAAGAGCACCTGCAGAGATTATATCTTCCCACCTTTCCCCCATAGATTTCTTGTGGAAATTTCCACCAAAGAGACTCTACCCGTCCAGAGTGGATGACACTCATTTTACCAGTGCTTAGCCCCAAAGATCCTTCTGTGTATTTCCACCCCAACTGTTGGAGAATGCACTAGAAATGGAAAAGTCTTCAGGGTGGCTCCCATGTTAGTGACACCCTGGGAAAGGAGGGTTACCCATGACCACCAGAATCCCAGAGGGGTTCACAGATCTGCCACCATGCTGGCAGATGCAGACACTACCCAGAATGACAGACAGGGACCTGCCTTGTTCTCCTGGAGGCTCCAGTTCACTTGGGGGAAGACATTCAGAAAACCAAGTATGGCTATTAAATGCACACATGAATGGGCAATGGGTTTATTTTTGAAATTTTAAAATAAAACCGAAACATTTTGCCCATAGGGGCAATGCCAATGAAAGAGGAAGATGTTTCAGGTTCCTCAATTATGGAATTAAAACAACCATCTGCCATGCATCTCATTACATATAATATCTAATCATTATAAAAACTCTGCAAGGAAGATATTATTATCTCTAGTTTATGGATGAAGCAAAGCTAGGTTAAAAATGACTTAGATGCTGCTAGAAGTGGCCTGAAGCTTGGTAGGCTCTCAAGTGAAAATGTACACAGTTGTTTATTTTCAAAATATTGAAAAATAGAGGGCATATTTTAACAGAGAGGTAGGAAGGGCTATAGGTTCTCTGTATTTGGTGTTACACAAGGCACTATCAGTCTTGGCCCGAAGTAGGTATGAGCCTTGACGTTAAGGAATAAAACAAGAAAAGTTATACATTTATGTTTGGCAACTGTACAAATGATTTGCACTTAGTTCTCACTCAAGAAATAAAAAAGCTGATGCTATCATATAACAGCCTGGCCACAGGACGTTGGGGAATTGAAGCTACAAATGGGGTTAATAACTGCAGTGCCTACTAGAAAGGGATGCTGTAAAGACTGAATGAGACAGTCTATACTCAAGCTGTTCATACTGTCTGCAATGTTTCAAAATACTTCAACGTGAACAAGTTAGCAAAGCTGATAAATATTTTTAACCTGTACTCTAGGGCAGTTGGCATTTGAAGAACTAATCAAAAGCTCATATAGTTTACTATAAAGTCAACTATAGTTCTCTTTGATGAAAACTACAGCATTAACTATTAGCATTAATGGCTGTCACACATGATTTTTCATCAATCAAATGATCTTCATGATGGACTCTAAGTAACATACAGACATTCCCACTCTTGCCTAAACTGAATTTAAGATTCTATGCAAACCAGTGGTCAAAATCTTTCAAAACAGTGCCCTGGATGGGCTTCCCTGGTGGTTCACTGGTAAAGAATCTGCCTGCCAATGACACCCCAGTTCAATCCCTGGTCTGGGAAGATCCCACATGTCTCAGAGCAATTAAGCCCATGCATCGCAAAAACTGAGCCTCTGCTCTAGAACCCAGGAACCACAACTACTGAACACCCTTGCCACAACTACTTAAGGCCACGTGCCCGAGTCCATGCTCCAAAACAAAAAAAGCCACCCCAGTGAGAAGCCCACGCAATGCAACTAGAGAAAAGCCCGCACAGCAATTAAGACCCAGCACAGCCTAAATACATAAACTATTTTTTTTAAAAAAGCAAAACAGTGTGCTCATCTAAAGAGTCTCACTAGTTCTGTTTCTAGATACTTTAAAGAAAATTTTGCCCCTCAATCTTAAAAAAGTTAACTAAATCCCAATAGATTAGCTAGAGTATTGTTCCATCTGGCTCTAACAAAACTTTCTTTCAGGGTGTTATCCAAATGAACAAGAGGAAAGACCACAGGATGTTCCAGAGTAGCTCTGTCCAAAAGAACTTTCTATGATGTCAGAATCTTTTTTTTTTTTTTGCCCAGCACAGTAAGGTAGCCCACAAGCTACGAAGATTCATTTCAGTTCAGCCACTCAGTCATGTCCGATTCTTTGCGACCCCATGGACTGCAGCACATCAGGCTTCCCTGTCCCTCATCAATTCCTGGAGCTTGCTCAAACTCATGTCCATGGAGTCGGTGATGCCATCCAATCACTTCATCCTCTGTTCTCCCTTTCTCCTCCTGCCTTCAATCTTTCCCAGCATCAGGGTCTTTTCCAATGAGTCAGTTCTTTGCATCAGGTGGCCAAAGTATTGGAATTTCAGCTTCAGCATCAGCCCTTCCAATGAATATTCAGGACTGATTTCCTCTCAACAGTCTTCTCCAACACCACAGTTGAAAAGCATCACCTTTCCTTATGGTCCAACTCTCACATCCATATATGACTACTGGAAAAACCATACCCTTGACTAGATGGACCTTTGTTGGCAAAGTATTGTCTCTACTTTTCAATATGCTATCTAGGTTGGTCATGGGTTTTCTTCCAAAGGAGCTAGCATCTTTTAATTTCATGGTTGCAGTCACTATCTGCAGTGATTTTGGAGCCCAAGAAAATAGTCTCACTGTTTCCATTGTTTCCCCATCTATTTGCTAGGAAGTGATGGGACCAGATGCCATGATCTTCATTTTCTGAATGTTGAATTTTAAGCCAGCTTTTTCACTCTTCTCTTTAACTGTCATCAAGAGGGTCTTTAGTTCCTCTTCACTTTCTCCCATAAGGGTGAAAGATATACTCTGCATAGCTGAGGTTACTGATATTTCTCCTGGAAATCTTGATTCTGGCTCGTGCTTCATTCAGCCCAGCATTTCACATGAGGTACTCAGCATATAAGTTAAATAAACAAGGTGACAATATACAGTCTTGACGTACTCCTTTCCCAATTTTGAGCCAGTCTGTTGTTCCATATCAGTTCTAACTGCTGCTCCTTGACCTGCATACAGATTTCTCAGGAGGCAGGTAAGGTGGACTGGTATTCCCAACTATTTAAGAATTTTCCACAGTTTGTTTTGATCCACACAGTCAAAGGCTTTAGTATAGTCAATGAAGCAGAAGTAGATGTTTTTATCTGGAATTCTCTTGCTTTTTCTATGATCCAACAGTATGTTGGCAATTTGATCTCTTGTTCCTCTGCATTTTCTAAATCCAGCCTGAATATCTGAAACTTCTCAGTTCACATACTGCTGAAGCCTCATTTGGAGAATTTTGAGCATTACTTTGCTAGCATGTAAGCTTGCTGCTGCTGCTGCTGCTGCTGCTGCTGCTGCTGCTGAGTCGCTTCAGTCATGTCCGACTCTGTACAACCCCATAGACGGCAGCCCACCAGGCTCCCCCGTCCCTGGGATTCTCAGGCAAGAACACTGGAGTGGGTTGCCATTTCCTTCTCCAATGCGTGAAAGTGAAAAGTGAAAGTGAAGTCGCTCAGTTGTGTCTGACTCTTAGCGACCCCATGGACTGCAGCCCACCAGGCTCCACCGTCCATAGGATTTTCCAGGCAAGAGGACTGGAGTGGGGTGCCACTGCCTTCTCCGGTGAGCTTGCTATAAGGTAGCAATAAGGAGACCTACAGTTCTCATCGCTATTGTTAGTTACAGGTAGTCACTGAGCACTTGAAATGTGATGATAATGACCGAAGAAGCATTTTTATAAGTTTAATTTTAATGGTCACATGTGGCTACCCTGTTGCACAGCACAGTTCTGGGGCTTACAAAACAAGACTGTATGATGTTTTTGTGCCTGCCATTAAATACTTGTATCTGTGGCAGAAATTCAATCTAAGAGTAGCTTTCATGGCAATATTGGTTGGTGAAGTTGTGGGAGAGGAGACCTATAGTTCTCACCACTGTTATTGTCGACTAACAATCTTCAATATTTATGAATATTTATGATGTATAAACAGATTCCTTGAAATTAGTACCCAGTAGCAGCAGCCTGGCTCTACGGGGCCTCTGGACTTCGGAGGCAGACCCGGGTGATAAAACTGCAAAAGCGAAGACTGGGGTGAAAATACACAACTCAGAGGACTGTCATGAAAATTAAATGACCACACGTGTGAAAGCACCACTGAACTTTGCTCACACCAAAATGCTATTTTCACCATCATCCTTCTTTAATTAAGTACATGAGCTTTAATAAGGTTTTATCTGTTTGGGAGTGGGCATATAAATAGAACGTAGGAAATTATACTCATCCTCTCCCTAATCCCTCAAGTAATTTCAGCTAAGAATTCGATCTGGAAAAAGGATATCCTTGTCACAATAGTTCTTATAAGCAAAATAAACCATGGGGATTTCCTCTTTTCTAAAGAGCATGGACTGTAGTCCATTTAAGTTATATTTATGTAGTCCAAGTAAAACTATATGTTGGTTTTTGTCTCTGAAGGTAAAACAATACAATATGTAAAACCACATTATAGCAGCACAAGATAATTAAAACAAATTCAGGACAGTGATCCTGGCAGCCATGTGGTGAAAGATGAGGATCAGGGAAGGAATACAATGGGACTTAAGTTTCATCTCCAACATTTCATTCCTTTTCACAAAAACAATGAGTCAAATATGCCAAAATGTTGACTTGACCAAACTTAGTTGTAAGTATTATAGGTATTAAATCATTGACTATAGTCTTATCTATTATTTTTTCAAAAACTTATTTTGACCTAATTTTAGATGTACAGAGAAGCTGCAAATACAGTATCCATGTATCTTCACTGTACTTCCCTTAATGTTAACATCTTATGCATCCATAGATAATTTGTCTTATTTATCTTGTGCTGCTATAATGTGGTTTTACATATTAATGTATTGTTCTACCTTCAGAGACAAAAACCATAGTACAATAATCAGACCAGAAATTTAACTTTGGGACAACACCATTAACTAAAATTAAAAACATAATGAAGTCTCCCCAGGTTTCCCACTCATGTCCTTTTCCCATTCTGATAATTCCATCTAATTATTTCTCTCTAGTCTTCTGCAGTTTCTCAGTCTTTCCTTGCCTTTTATGGCCTTGATACTGGTTATTTTGTTGAGTGTCTCAAAAATGGAGTGTATCTGATATTGTCTCAGTATTAGGCTGTGATTACACATTATGGGCAAGACTACCACAAAAATGACGCTGTGTCCTTAGTGTACCATATCACAGGTTTGTGACATCTTTTTATACTGTCAAAATATTTCATAATTTCAAAAGATGAAAAATCAGTAGCTGTATTAGTCTTGGTTCTCCAGAGAAACAACCAATAGTACACATATGAATGTGTATGTATATCAACACATACACACACACACACACACACATATGAATGACAAAAGAGGCTTATTATAAGGAATTGGCTCATACAAGTTAGGGAAGTTGAAAAGTCCCAAAGTGTGCCCTCTGCAAGCTGGCAACCCAGAAGAAACAATAGTGCAGTTCAAGTCCAAGTCCAGCGGCCTGAGGATCAGGAGAACTGATGATGTAAGTTCCAGTCTGAGTCCAGAGGTAGGAGAAAACCAATGTCCTAGCTCAAAGACAGTCATGCAGAGAGAGCAAATTCTCCCTTCCTCTGTTTTCTGTTCTATTCCAGTTTCAAAGGATTGGAGGCCAACCCACTCTAGGCAGGGGCCATCTGCCTTACTCAGTCTACTGATCTCAATGTTAATCTCATCTGGAAGCACCCTCACAGACACACCCAGGATAATGCTGAACCAAATATCTGGGTACCCTGTGGCCAAGTCAAGTCAACACATAAAATTAACCATAATAGTAGCTTAATTTCTAAGTCAGAAACTTTCCACTTTATATATTTAGGCTCTAAATCCCACCAAGTCAAATGGATTTGAGGAAGCATTCCAATTTTAAACTTGTCATTATTATTGGCTTCAGTTCTAAAACATTGTAAATTCACCACATACTATCATTTTTAAAACCTCAAGAGCTTTATTATAGATGATTCTGCTTCAAGAGAAAAGGTAATGAGCCAGCTATACTATTTAGTTAATATACCTGTGCTCCAAGGAAAGGCAGGTCACCAAGTCAAAATAAGGCCCTAGGAAAGAAATGAACATAACTGGTACTGTTAATGAGGACCCTGAATCCTCTGATTTGTTATCAGAAGTAAAAGCTAAGTCACTTTTTAGAACTGATTATACTCCTCAGCATGGCATCCTAAATATGTGTTATTACTTCAATGATGCCTTAGGAAAAAATATCAGAATAAATTACGTAATATATAGGGGTGCACTGGTAGCTCAGAGAGTAAAGAATTTGCCTGCAATGCAGGAGACCCAGGTTTTATTCCTGGGTCACGAAGATCCCCTCGAGAAGGGAATGGCTGCCCACTCAAGTACTCTGGCCTGGAGAATATATAACAAGCAATTAACAGTGATTATCCTTTTTCTGGGGTAGGTGAGAAGGCAAGTTTCAAGGACTTTGAGCAGTATATTAAATATATATGTACACATATGCATTTATAATGAAGTCTATATGTATACATATATATACAAACACACATATATATACTGAAAGAGAAAAAGTATACTGAGAAATGGCAGCATGTACAAATATGTAAGATTTCAAGTTTTCTCTGATGCTTCCTCTGTGTGAAGCTCTTTTCTCTTTAGGATGATTCTATACTTTAGTAGTTTAGGCTAAGAAATAATTTTTTCCCACTTAAATTTTTATGTTTAGTTCAAAGCATTCCATTTGCATGGGTAATGGTATAGCACACAGCTTCTCCCAGAACTTCACTCCAGCTGCATGGAAAGAAAGGAACTCATGAATCCTTTTCTAGGCTCCCAGTGCCCTAAGAGGCAGTCACAGAGTTTTTATGAAAAGCCAGAGCAGAGGAATCCAGATCTCATCATGCCAAAGAGGAAGCTGAATATTTATTTTAAATCTCATTTTAGCCTGCTCCAAATGTGGATGCCATTGCTTGGGGCCAGTCCTATGGTCTATGTACTTAGAATACACAGTTCCACTCAAAGGAGTTTCTTCCAAGGCACCAGAAAACAGGTTTAATTTTGGCCTAAGTCCCAGGAATCTTTCAGGGAGGAGGCAGGTGGTCAGCCTCCCGAGAGACAGGAGTGTGTAGAGGGTAAGAGTACGAGCTCTGGAGCCAGACCACATATGTCTGAACCCAGGTTCTACGGTTTATGGTTTGGAGATGTGGGAAGGGTATGTAAATGCTCAGGCCTTGGTTCCTTTGTCTGTGGGTGGTGGTGGTTTAGTTGCTAAGTCACGTCTGACTCTTGGGACCCCATGGACTGAAGCCCACCAGGCTCCTCTGTCCATGGGATTTCCCTGGCAAGAACACTGGAGTGGGTTGCCATTACCTTTTCCAGGGTACTTTGTAAAAGAGGGCAACTAACAAGGCTTAACTGATTGGGGAGCTGTGAAGATTAAATAATAGGCACACACAAAGTGCTTAGAATAGGACCTGGCATGCAGTAAGTGGCCAATAAATGCTACAGAGGAGGCTGCTCCCGACCTGAGCTCCCCAGAATTAGCCTAGGACCCCAAACATTCATGGAATGTGTGGCATCTGTGGTCACCTGCCATGTGGCCTCTGTAGAGTGTAGATGGTGTCTCCTCAATTCCAGTTCTGCCTATTTTTCACACCAAGACATCATAACTCCTGAAACAGACTGACCGAAAACAATCTAACAAAACCTAGAAATTTAACCCGTGGGACTGATCAGATGGCTCAGTGATAAAGAATCCGCCTGGCAATGCAGGAGACCTGGGATCCAATCCCTGGGTCGGAAAGATCCCCTAGAGGAGGGCATGGCTACCCACTCCAGCATTTTTGCCTGGAGAATCCCATGGACAGAGGAGCCTGGCGGGCTACAGTCTATGGGTCACAGAGTCGGACACAATTGAGCGACTGAGCAAGAGCATGAGAAATTTAACCAGTACAACAGCAAAAGCATTGTACTGATACTGAGCAAACGTAGCAAACGTTAAATATAATCTTGTTAAATGGAAATAAAGACAGAAAAATGTTTGAAAAAGACCTTTTAGCAACTAATAGATTCCAATGAGCTCGAGTTCTTTAAGTCAGACCAGTGTTTCTTGGCTTTTTCCTTTTCGTGCGTGCGTGCATGTGTGTGTGTGTGTGTGTGTGTGTGTGTGTGTGTGTGTGTGTGTGTGTGTGTGTGTGTGTGTGTGTGTGTGTGTGTGTGTGTGTGTGTGTGGGAAACCTATGCTTCTTTTTGAATAAGTATAAAAACAGTATGGTTTCTTTGAATGCTGTTTGTAACTTGAAAATTTTTTTAAAGTGACCAAAGAAGTTATAAGCAACATTAATTTAGGAACATGCTTTTTCAACATTGTAAATCAACTATTCTTAAGTGAAAAAAATTTTTTTTAAACATAACATGTACTTTTTCCAAGTACATATGCACTCCATTCCTTGGAAACTCTGAGTGGAAGCCCTACTCCCTTCCTGAGAATCACTGATTGACTCAGAAACAGTACCCCAGAGCCCCACAGTTTAGACCAGGCTGGCAGTTGCTGTAACTACATTTGTTAAGATGATTCTACTGTTGGAAAGGTTAATTGTTGTTTAGCCTCTGCAACCGATTGACTGCCTTCAATCCTACATGACCCAGCTGTCTTCAGAATTTGCACATTTGGGAAGCAGACAATGAAAGACTTACTACCTCCACCCATAAAGTGCCCCCAGATATCTCACCAATCCCCTCATAATTCCATGATGCCACTGGGAAGGGGAGGGCAGACCAGGAAGTGGGAGGACCTAGTGAGGTCAGCAGGGGAGTCATCAGAGGAGGGTGACAAGGAAAAGCAAAGCTCCAAGTCTAGAAAAAAATCAAGGCACCTCATGTTATTGAAGAGACTGTCAAAGGAGAACAAGGACAACAAGGACAGAGATCCAGGTAACAGAACCGGTGTAAAATAATACAACCTCAGGAATAAGTCCGAAGCCTAGCTGGGAAGCTCAAAGAAGAATACAGAGGTCCTCAACAATGCATTCCTCCATACCTGTCCACATCCACCTTCACGTTTTTTTCTTCTAACACCGGGAAATAACCAAGTATTATTACAATCAAGCCCCCTGCCCATGACACGTATCCCACCCTTATGCTCCGAAAGAAGCAGCCAACCTTTTAAGTTCTGAAATGGTCCCCCAGTACTGACTGTGCCCCTCTTCTGTATTTGGGGAGTGGGTGCAGAAACTAAGCTGGCCTCTGCCTCCTCCCTCACTTTCTCACTCAGACACAGATGAAGTAGAGCCTAGGCCCACTGTTATCACCTCGTCTCCTCCCATCCATATCTCAACCCAGGACAAACCTACTCTTTCTATTCTCGTGAAAGCCAATCAATAACATTCATGCTGTGCCAAGTGCACTGGAAGTTTTGTTTTGTTTGCTTGTTTTCATCGTGCTGAGTATTCAATATACTCTGAGTTAACCAGAAGAATGCCTAATAAATGAAACCACTACCTGAGTATGGGCTCACAGGATAAAAGCCAAGTTCCCTAACAGGGGTGGGGAAGGCCTTCCATGATCTTAGTGACCCTGTTTACCACTTCACGCTTGATCTGCACCCCACACCTGGCTGTTTCCCACCTGGGAGTCCTTCTCACGTGTCCCGTCTGCTTGTAAGGTCCTCTCCCCCAATCACTCCCTCCTTTTCAGCTAACTTCCACACCCCACTAAATACTGAGATCAGAGGGAGTCTCCTCTGGGAGGCTTCTCCTGATGCCCCCTCCCGGATCTCCACCCTGGCGGCACAGGTACCTCCCTTCCGTTCTCCCACGACATTGGTTTTAAGTTTTGCTGCTGCAGTTAGCATTCTGTCCTATAAAAGGCTGTTTATGTCCATTTCACCAAATAGGTTCTAAATTCCCTCAAGACAGGAACCATCCTGGACACCGACATGGAAGGAACTGTCATGGCATCTGTCCTTCTGCCCTCGAAAGGAGTCTTGTCAGCTGAGTTGATGAGGGGATGGGATATTTTGGGAGCAAGGCACTGGCTCCTGTAGCTTTCATTTCCTTTCTTCTCTCTTCCCACACTGCTGACTCTAACTTGGGTCCTTCTGTTACCATGGTAACAACAGTCCCAGAACACAGACTTCTGGCAGTTGGTCTTTTAGCTACTGAGACTCGGGACCTGATGGATTTTTCATGTCACCAGTTTATGGCTCAGGAGTTGGCAGCACCCCTCTCACGTGGGCAGCCACCAAGGCAGAACCTTACAGAGACTACAACAGGTGCGTGCCTGTGTGCCTGTGTATTCCTACCCTCTCCCCCCGTTTCTATGGGACATCACAGACAAAGTGCCATCAGAGGGTGGAAGGACGCGCATCTACATGGCTATAACCTTTCTGAGAAGCAACTTGGTATCAACTATTAGGAGCCTTTAATACATTTGTGGCCTTTGATCGATTAAACCCACCTATAAAAACATAAAGGGAGACACAAAGTTTTATTACCAAGGGGTTTTACTGCAGATGTGTCTATTAAGGACAATAACTAAATCATTAATAAGAAAGTGGTTAAAACAGAATAGCCAATATACATGTTTAATGTAGGTTATGCCATCAGTTCAGTCAGTTCAGTTGCCCAGTCATGTCTGACTCTTGGCAACCCCGTGGACTGCAGCACGCCGGGCATCCCTGTCCATCACCAACTCCCAGAGCTCGCTCAAATTCACGTCTGTCAAGTCAGTGATGCCATCCAATCATCCCATCCTCTGTCGTCCCCCTTCTCCTCCTGCCTTCAATTTTTCCCAGCATCAGGGTGAGTCAGTTTTCCAGTGAGTCAGTTCTTTGCATCATGTGGCCAAAGTATTGGAGCTTCAGCATGAGTCCTTCCAATGAATATCCAGGACTGATTTCCTTTAGGATGGACTGGTTTGATCTACTTGCAGTCCAGTCTGCCTGCAGTGCAGGCAGGGTTGAACCTGGGTTCAATCCCTGGGTTGGGAGATTCCCTGGAAAGGGGAAAGGCTACCCATTCCAGTATTGTGGCCTGGAAAATTCCATGGACTGTATAGTCCTTGGGGTTGCAAAGAGTCAAACAGGACTGAGCTACTTTCACTGTCACTTTCAGGTTGTGCCATAAAATATAATAATCTCAGTTTCAACTGATGTGACTTTCATATCTACATATGGTACATATATATATACACATATATATATAGTTGTATACACATAAGTACATATAAATAAAAAGAAAAGATTATAAGGAAATCCACCAAAGTGTTTTCATGATGATTATCATTATCTCTGGACAGGGGAATCACAAGTATATTTATTTTCATCTTCATACTTTTTTATATTTTTCAAATTTTACAGCATGATCATTTTTCTTTTATGATACAAGTTTTTTCAACTGTAGTAATAGATGATAGGAGGCATCCAGTGAAGATGCTTAGCAGAGAGGGTTGTATAGAGCAGGTTTTTAAAGGGAGAGGGCTGCCTCTTTTGTTTTTATTGGAGATTGTAAAACAGATGAACTTCTCTCAGAGTGGGACAGTTCCAAATAGAAAAAAGAACGGACAATGTTATTGGGTAAGTACCATATCACCCTCCTCTTCTCCCCAGTCCCACTTAGACTTTCTCTTTTGAAGATCTCTGGGATGAGGGAGACCTGAGATTTGAGCCTTCGAACTCCATGGTGGACTCATTCTCCAGCAGCTCTGAATCAACCCTGAGCCTCTCTGTGGGCTATTTCCCCTGTGAGGACGCCCTCTCCTGTGAGGACACCCTCTTCTGTGAAGACTCGTCTTCTGAAGGTCCTTCAGTCCACTTTGTCCCTCCTATCCAAGGGTCATGGTGGACTGAAAACACAGGGAGGCGCCTAGCGAGACAAGACCAAACACAGGATGGCCCAGAGCAGTTCTGCAAACTCAGCATCACCCTAGCCTGGGATGTTGACGTGGCCTCTAACAATTCAGACTCGACCGCTAACTGTGACCTAAGTGGAGACAACAAAGACAAGGACCCCAAAGAGAAGACACAGATGACTCTCAGCAAACTGGATGGTCTTGTGCAAAAGCTTGAGAAATTTCTAGAGAACCAGAAGGACGACAAAGATGATGACTCTGTGTTCCTGAATCTGCTCAGGAGGAAGACTCCCAATTGCCCTAGCAGCTCCCTTCCAGGTATGGCTCAGGCTAGTCATCAAGAATATGGTAGCTGTCAAGACTTGGCCAAGTTCAACCCACTAGAAAATGAAGATGTCAACCAGTTTCCAGAGATTCTTCCAAGGCTTCAGAACCAGGAGCTTGCTAAGGTGAGCAGAGAGGTGCCTCACAGGCAAGCACAGGACAGGCCTGGTTGGAGGGTCCAGGTGGGAACGCACAGAGCGTTACTCCACACTATAGAAGGGACAGAGCAGAGGGGAAGGCAAAATACCAAGGAGCTCTGAGACAAAGAGAGTAGCAATGTAAAGACAACAATTATGACCAAAATACGAGTGTGTGTGTGTGTTTGTGTGTGTGTGTGTGAATATTAATGAGTACTGAAACTGAGCACATATAGCTGGGTTGTATTAGTCATTCAGTCACGTCTGACTCTTTGTGACCCCCATGGACTGCAGCCTGCCAGGCTCCTCTGTCTATGGGATTTTTCAGGTAAGAATACTGGAGTAGTGGGTAGCCATTCCCTTCAACAGAGGATCTTCCTGACCCACGGATCAAAGCCAGGTCTCCTGCAATGCAGGCAGATTCTTTACCATCTGATCCACCAGGGAAGCCAGTTAAAGGATCTGAGCTCCCTAAATGGACAAATACTGACCCCACTGTTGTCCAGGTTACACCGTAGCTAACATTCGTCTTCTTGGCAGATAATGAGCACGGCAACCAGCAGCCGAGGTACAGATACTGCAGAGATCTCCTCAGTCTTATCAGGTCCAGCAGTGAAGGAGGACACTCACTCCAGCACAGCCCTCTCGTGTCTGAACTTCAGGTGGGTCTTCCGCTGGCTAAGGCCCCAAGTCCACTCTTTGTCTGTGGGGAGAGAGGACCCCAAGGAGGCCACTGAGCGCCCTCGTGAACTGGCACCAAAGAAAAGATTCTCTCGCAGAAGCAAGAGAATCCAACCTCAAGAATCCTTCAAATTAGGATACCCCATACCACCAGATTTTTAAACTTTTTGATAGTCCCTATTCTACAATCCCCACAAGTTGTTTTTCCCAATAAACAAAATATCTATTCTTTTAAAGAATTAATTTATTTGTTTATTTTTGGCTGCCCTGAGTCTTCTTTGCTTTACAAGGGCTTTCCATAGTTGTGGTGAGTGGGGGCTTTTCACTGCGGTGGCTTCTCTTGTTTCAGAGCATGGGCTCTAGGGTACACAGGCTTCAGTAGTTGCCGTGTGTAGGCTCAGTAGTTGTGGTTCATGGAGTTTAAGGGCACAGTTTCAATAGCTTAGTTGCCCAGCAGTATGTGGGATCTTCCCAGGCCAAGGATAGAACCAATGTCCCTTATATTGCAAGGTGGATTTTTAACCACTAGGCTACCAAAGAAGCCTCCAGCTGACTTATTATTTAAGAAATAAAGCCATGTAAACACATGACTATAAAGGGTTATGGCAAGTAAGAGTATGCACATGGTCCATATTGAATACTAAATAACCAATGCAACATGGGTAGGTTGATTTTAAAAGGTTTCACATATGAGATTCTTTAATTCACAAATATGGTTAGTCTAAAATGGAGGGCTTTACAAATTGGCATGGAGTCAAAGTGTGCAACCCTGGCAGGTTACACATGACAGACACTGGCAAGGATGTTGTCCCAGGAAAGAAAGTATCATGGGAATGAAGAAATCAAAGATAGTGCATTTTTAGCAATCTATGCCCATGGTTACACCCTGAGTCTCTGCACAGCCAACTCCTCACTTTATCTACCTCTGAGAAAATTTCCCAATTCAACTAGCTCATGTGAATGCCCTCCTTCACCTTCAGCTGCTCTCTGACTTCACCAAGACTTTGAGTTCATTACCCCATGAATTTCATTCACTTCCTTCCAGGAGCAGACTTTGACCCCCCTTCTCAAGCCATGGCACATCCACCACATCCACAGGCACTGACAATGACTGCCCTTTTCTTTTCCCAGATCTTTTAATCTACACTCTCCAAATTCCCCAACAGAACAACAGTCTTCCTTCTCTCACAAGAGCCAACATACAAACACGAGAATTACCTTCTCCACTTTCTGGAGAATTCCCACAATGCCTTCTCAAGTCTCCCACTGCCTGAGGCACTCATCCTTAAAGACACTGCTCCAGGGTTGCTAAGAGGCCAAAAGTGATTCTTGCAGTTGACATCGTCAGCTTTACTTAAGCTGTCACCCAGTCCCCACCTTCACACCATGGCTTAGATGTTTCAGCTCTCTTGATATGACTATTTTACCTATAGACTCTGACCTCTTGAAGACAAGCACCAGGTTTTGGTTTTGACTGCAAGATCTTAACAGAGTCTGCTATAGAGTGCTCTATCTCTATATAATCATTTTAAGATTTGAATATATTCTATTTCTTTTTTTCCTACATAATTTTTTTTTAATGAAACACAATAGCTTAGACTTCCTATTCCTTAAGTCAAAAAAGTTATTGGTCAGCAGGGTTAAGAGTAGGAAAAGAGGGTTGGAGGAGATAGGAAGAAGAGGAAATGGCAATCTGCAGAAGGTCAGGGGAGGTGGTGACCTACAGACTGAAAAAACTAAGGCCAGAAGAATTTAGCAACTATTATTAATTTGACGGAGAAGGCAATAGCAACCCACTCCAGTACTCTTGCCTGGAACATTCCATGGATGGAGGAGCCCAGTAGGCTGCAGTTCATGGGGTCGCTAAGTCAGACACAACTGAGTGACTTCACTTTCACTTTTCACTTTCATGCATTGGAAATGGAAACGGCAACCCACTCCAGTGTTCTTGCCTGTAGGATCCCAGGGACAGGAGAGCCTGGTGGGCTGCTATCTATGGGGTCGCACAGAGTCGGATACGACTGAAGTGACTTAGCAACATTAATTTGAAATTTTAATTCAACAAATATACATGGAGCCTTATGGTTGCTTTAGATGAGACACTAGAATACACCTAAAAGAAAGATGACAATTCCTACCATCACAGAACTTGTAACCAGTCTTACTGTCTGTTCAATTCTTTATTAGATAAGTCAACTTCTGAGAAAAACTCACCCCAAGTGAACTACTATAAGATTGCCCACATTAATAAGAAGCCCTGTTCATTCGTAAGATTTCCAACATATTAGTGTTTATTTCCAACGTATTAGTGTTTATTCCAATAATTAGTGTTGTATAAACCTGTTTCACAAGTATGAACTCACCTCTATTGACTCTATGTACTTTACAAGCCTTTATAATAAATATTCTTTATAAAAACTGTAATTCCAAATATTCTTTGAGATTGTTCTGCTACATCTTAGAAAGTGACTCAAAGCGTTTAAAAACAGGAAATATTTCAGTACCTCCTCATTTATTATAGTGTCAAATATGCTATGAAGCTCTTAGTTTCATGCCAAACCAGGACCAGGTTCTCTGTTCTGTGTTGTACTCAAGGACTGGGGCTGGAGGAGACTACCACAAGGCAAGAGAACTGAGAGCAAATTTGGCACGGTCATGGAGAAACTCTTATGGTCATGGAGAGACTTCAGCTCTGCAGAAACCTCAAGACTCTAGGAGAATGACTGTGCTTGCCAGCAATGTGCTAATCTAATTTCTTCAAGTGAACTTCTCAGTCTTGTGATAAAGCTCAGATGCTTGAATTAGCAAGGTTTTGCCTTATTCATATTCTAGACTCTGTAACAACACAGTAATACAACCCAGCATGCAGGGTGAGAAATTATCAAACAAATGTAAGGAGTATTCAGCTATCTCCAAACACAGAATTAGGATTGGTTAAAGTAAATTTCACACACCACCTCATGCCACACCAATTTCTCATTCAGCAAGATCTCAACAAGAGAAAACAGTATGTGATCATACCATACCAGCAAAATAGGGGCAAATCACTTTTCCAAACTTCAAGAACATAATATGAAAATGCTCAAAAGAAGCAAGGAGTCCAAGGTCTACCTGATCACAAAAATTATGTACAAAATCCTCTTACAAAAGAATGAAAAGAAAAACAAAGCAAATTATAAATGAATTCATAGAGTTCTGGTAATGACCCCAGTATTCAAGAATAGTTTTGTCTAGGCAGGAAGGATAGTTAACAAGCTTCAAAAATAGGTCTTTTCATTATGAACTGCAAACAAGAGAACTGATACTGCATTCAGAGTATTTGCTAATCTCAAGATGGCCGGGGCGGGGTACGCGGTGGGGGTTTCAATTGCAATGTCCAGAGTCAATCTTTTCCTGCCTCCTCTTACTACCTCAACAAAGAGAACAACACTCTGCTTTCAAATGTGAAATGAGATCCTCATCAGATAACACCAAGTCACTGAGTGAGCTGGTCATGAGCAGGGGAGGTATAAAGCTTTAGGATAATTCTTGAAAGAATTCAAAGTCTAGATCAAGGAATCCCCCTCCTAAACAATTTATGTTTACTATCTACCTTTCACAGGAATTTCATGGTTGAGATGCCCATTTGATTTCAACTAATGTGCCTTTAAAGAACTATTTATAAAGAATATTTTCAGACAGGAGGGCAGACATGAAATATCTTTTCAGATTGTGGCTGTTGAATGAAAATTCATCTCATTATTAATTGAATGCTCTCAGTCAAGAAGGAAATCAGAAAGGTGATTTGTTTTGCTGTTCTTCATCTGCAAAGATTTATTACTTTAAGGGCAAATCCCCCAAACTAAAAGACACACCTCTCTCTCTCTTTCCTAGAACTTTCTTCTTATACATCCACTCACAAAATAAAACACTTCTGACACTGAAAGTAATAATATGTGTTTGGATAGTTGTTTCTGAGTTTCACTTTTGTCGGCTCCTCTGCCACCTGTCTTTGGGGTTTGGATTTTCTCCAAACAGGGATGAGAGTAAAAGGAGAAATTTTCTTTAGTAAAGTAACTTTCAAAAATTCAGTTAGTACCATATTGCAACCACCAACCTGGTCACTGATTCGTATAAAGATTCAAGATGAATGTTAAAAACACTGGATGAATGACTGAGTGTCAGGGAACAAGATATACACATGGTCCTGAAGAATTACCTGACAGATAACTTATTAAGGGCATTAGGTACCTGTACAATGAGAGGTCCAGTGAACATCAAATTAATCCAGTGCTTAAATCTAGCCTAACCACTATCACATACTTTCTAAAGAGAAGCGGTGTATTCTTCCTAGCACTGGTGAATCTGAATCTAGTCATTAGGAAACCAACAGTCAGAAGAACCCGTATTGAAAGACATACTTTGAGACAAATGTTTTAGACTTTTCAAACATGTTAAAGTCATGAAATATAAAACAAGAAAAAACAAAAAGGGAGAGAGACAAGATAATTCAAAAAAGACAAAAAGAGATCTGACAACCAATTGCTATTTACCATCCTTATTGAATCCTCCAAATCTACAAAACTATGATAAAAGATATTTTTTAATCATTGGTGAAATCTGAATGGGAGGTTGTATATTAAACACTTTCAAGCAGTTCAGGAAAAATATATAAAATAGAGAACGTTAAAACAATAATGGGAAAAAACATTAAAGAAAAATACTCCAGTAAGTAGGGAATCCAGATCTCTGTTACTAAAGTATCATATTTGCTGTGCCTGTGTGATGTGTTAGTTGCTCAGTCATGTCTGACTCTTTGTGACCCCACGGATTGTAGACCACCAGGCTCCTCTGTCCATGGGATTCTCCAGGCAAGAATACTGGAGTGGGTTTCCATTTCCTTCTTCAGAGGATCTTCCTGACCCAGGGATTGAACCCTAGATCTCCTGCATTACAAGCAGATTCTTTACCATCTGAGTTATCAGTGATAGTAACATCTTCAGTTCAGTTCAGTTCAGTTGCTCAGTCGTGTCCGACTCTTTGTGACCCCATGAATCACAGCATGCCAGGCCTCCCTGTCCATCATCAATTCCCAGAGTCCACTCAGACTCATGTCCATCGAGTCCGTGATGCCATCCAGCCATCTCATCCTCCGTCGTCCCCTTCTCCTCCTGCCCCCAAGCCCTCCCAGCATCAGAGTCTTTTCCAATGAGTCAACTCTTCTCATGAGGTGACCAAAGTACTGGAGTTTCAGCTTCAGCATCATTCCTTCCAAAGAAATCCCAGGGCTGATCTCCTTCAGAATGGACTGGTTGGACCTCCTTGCAGTCCAAGGGACTCTCAAGAGTCTTCTCCAACCAGACTTTTGGCCTCTGAGGGAGAGGGAGAGGGTGGGATAATTTGGGAGAATGGCATTGAAACATGTAAACTATCATGTAAGAAACGAAGCGCCAGATTATGTTTGATACAGGATACAGGATGCTTGGGGCTGGTGCACGGGGATGATCCAGAGAGATGATATGGGGTGAGAGGTGGGAGGGGGTTTCAGGATTGGGAGCTCGTGTACACCTGTGGCTGATTCATGTCAATGTATGGCAAAACCAACACAGTACTGTAAAGTAGAATAAAGTAAAAATAAAATTTAAAAGGGGGGCAAAAGCATCAATTCTTTGGCACTCAGCTTTCTTCACAGTCCAGCTCTCACATCCATACATGATCACTGGAAAAACCATAGCCTTGACTAGACGGACCTTTGTTGGCAAAGTAATGTCTCTGCTTTTGAATATGCTATCTAGGTTGGTCATAACTTTTCTTTCAAGGAGTAAGCGTCTTTTAATTTTATGGCTGCAGTCACCATCTGCAGTGATTTTGGAGCGCAGAAAAATAAATTCTGACACTGTTTCCACTGTTTCCCCATTTATTTCCCATGAAGTGATGGGACTGGATGCCATGATCTTCATTTTCTGAATGCTGAGATTTAAGCCAGCTTTTTCACTCTCCTCTTTCACTTTCATCAAGAGGCTTTTTAGTTCCTCTTCCTTTCTGCCATAAGGGTGGTATCATCTGCATATCTGAGGTGATTGAGATTTCTCCCTGCAATCTTGATTCCAGCTTGTGCTTCTTCCAGCCCAGAGTTTCTCATGATGTACTCTGCATAGAAGTTAAATAAGCAGGGTGACAATATACAGCCTTAACATACTCCTTTTCCTATTTGGAACCAGTCTGTTGCTCCATGTCCGGTTCTAACTGTTGCTTCCTGACCTGCATACAGATTTCTCAAGAGGCAGGTTAGGTGGTCTGGTATTCTCATTTCTTTCAGAGTTTTCCACAGTTTATTGTGATCCACACAGTCAAAGGCTTTGGCATAGTCAATAAAGCAGAAATAGACGTTTTTCTGGAGCTCTCTTGCTTTTTCAATGATCCAGCGATGTCGGCAATTTGATCTCTGGTTTCTCTGCCTTTTCTAAAACCAGCTTGAACATCTTAAAGATGTACATATTTAAATCATTACTATTTTTCACGCTAAAGAAAACTTAGGTTATTAGTCTGATTTCTCAAGTGATATAAACTGGGCAATTCTTTAATGTGGATTCATTCATTTGGACATCTGCCTTTGAATTCACTACTGGCCACAAGGAATTTACAGTCTCATAGGTTAATAAATATCCATCTCCTAAGTCCCTTTAACTGTAAAAGACAAACTGGAACAGTTGAAGAAGATTAGCATCTAGGCATTTTTCAAAAACATTTCAAGCTTCAGGAGTTTATTTAGCTTTTGTAAGAATGATGTTTGTCTAATGGAGACCCAGGCTTTCTGCTTTCAAATTATCACAAATTTTGGGACTTCCCTGGCAGTCCAGTGGTTAAGACTTCGCCTTCCAAAGCCGGAGGTGTGCGTTCTATCCCTGGTTGGCGAGCTAAGATCTCATATGCCTCATAGCCAAAAGACCAACATAAAGCAGAAGCAATATTGTAACAAATTCAATGAAGATTTTAAGAAATGGTCCACATCAAAAGACTCTTTCAAAAATCATCATAAGTTTCAAGATCTGGATAGCTCATGTTTACTCTTCAAAGAACTTCTTGAGCATTTTCCACGTTTCTCACAGATCAAGAAGAGCTTGCCACTTATAATACTATAATAACAATTCTTACATATGCTGTGACATTTCATTTTGAGTGGTGCTATATTTTTCTGCTTCTTCCGATGTAAGAGGCAACATAAACCTTAAGTCACCATATAAGGCATTGAACATCCTGAGGGACTTTAGAGAGCAAAAGAGAGGGCTACCATAGTCTTTCTTAATTAACCTTTTATGGAACATACTTTTCATATGATTAAAGCTTTATATGTTCTCTTAAACAAATGTACACATTCATATATACTAACCACTTAGCAAACAACTGAGAAAGTTCAGAGACTCCCTAAACCCCACACATTCAGGTTCACAACCAAGTTCTTAAATAAAACTTGCAGGCTTCAAGTCCAAGGTCCACCACTTATTTGTGGTAGATCCTGGGAAAGTTACTTAAAATCTCTGGGCTTTCCATTTGATCTATAAAATGTGATACTAACAGTACTCATCTCTAAGTGCTGCAGTAAGGATTAAGTAAAAGTGCCTGACACCTAGTAAATGTTGACAAATTTTAGCAGCTGCTCTTGCTGTCTTATATTTCCTTTGTTTTAAAACTGTGCATGGCTCCTAATGACTACAGCATTAAGTCCAAGCAAACTGCCATTACGTTCTTTCCACCAGATTATGATGTGCTTTCCCAGTCTTGGTTAACAATGCTCCTCCCTCACCCCCTGCGTTCCCTGCACTACTTGTCCCTGTACTTATCCCTGCTGTTGCTCCCTGTACTTTCCTGCCTCCGTGCCTTTGTTCACACGGTTCCCTCCCCTGGGAACCGCTCTAACCATACTCTTCCTTCAGTCTACCCTGACACCTACCCACTCCCAAATGCACCCTTTAAGGCTCACATTAAATCCAAGCTCTTCTATGGAGCTGAGCAGGTTGAAAATAAGTCTCACCTTCTTTTGTGCTACCATCACTACCTGCAGTAAGTGTACAATTTATCCTGTTTTACAGAAACGTGCTTCTATGTTTTTCATCCCACTAGACAAAAGTCCCTGCGTTCTGCTTATCTTTTTCATGCGTCAAAGCCCCTGGCCAAGTTTCTAATATATAGTAGCTCCACGATAAATATTTGGAATATTTAAAATGGCTAATCTGCAGGAAATAATTGAAACAGATAATATCTGAAATTGAATGTAATTTCTGCACACATAACATTTCACTTGCTTCTACTTTAATCAAGTCTAGTCCCTGGATGTTTATATTGGGGGCTGTGGAGTGTGGCCGAGTGTAGGTGTTTCCTGTGTGGAAAAGCTCAGTTCTGTACAACAGACAAAGCTACTTAAAGAAAAGGCAGCCACCGCTTTTTATTTGCCTTAGTAGAAACTGAGGTCTAGCCTCTCCTTTTTACTTTAAAGACACTTCAAAGCTTCCTATTTTCTCTAGATCAGGGTTCTCAACCTCAAGCCTGAGGACCGGTACCTCTCTTCAGACCAGCAGAAGCATTAGATTAGAAATAAAGTGCACAATAAAAGTAATACACTTGAATCATCCTCAAACCATCCCTCTCACCCCACCCCCTGCTCCCTGGAAAAGTTCTCTTTCAGCAAATCATCCCTGGTTCAAGAAAGTTGGGGACCACTGTTCTACATAATATTTAGATGCACTGACTCATTCAAATATGTTTACTGAACATTAACATGTGAGTCTACTTAGGGAGAGATTGGTATCTTGCCAGACATAGCACAGGGGCTGTAATTTGAGCTAGGGCTGAAAGGAAGAGCTGGGTGAAGGAGCAGACGATACTATGCAACGACTGTAAATCCTAAAAGGCATGGCTGGGTTCCGGTGATGGGTCCAGTTTAGCTTGAGCATGGGTGCAATGGTAAGAGACTGAAGACTGAGGTAGACAGATGGAGCCAGGTTACTAAGGAACTTTGAACTGGCTCTTAGGGGAGAATGGAGTTCTTGAAGCAAGAGACTGACATGATCAAATCCATGTCCTAGAGAGAGGTTTCTAATAACAGCAGTATGGGAGTGAGGTTAAAGTCGAGAGAAGCTGGTATCAGGAATATTAGAGAAAAAATGCTGCCAGCCTAGCTCCATGGTGAGATGGAAGAAGTCCAATGCAGTTCCAGCTCTTTTTAGTAGTTTTCTCAAAATGGTTGGTGGTACTCCTGTTCCATCCTCAGGCCCAGCTATGATGCCCTCCATGCTACACGAGATCCAAGACACTACTCTCTCTGATGGTTAATAAGCATTTACATGAGTTAATGGGCAGGAAATTATCTAAGCTAAAATGAATCATTAGATTCCTATTGTGCCCTCAGGCACCCAGGCACCATGGAACAGATTTCTCCTGGCTCTTTCGTTTATTTAGTATTCATTCACTTACTGAGGTCCCACTATGTGTTGGCATTACCCTTCATGCCAGGAACAGGAGGATACACAAGACGTTGTTCCTACTCTACAGGATGTTCAAAGTGCATCAGAGGAGTTAACTATCGTTTATATTCAACAAAAGGAGTCACTAATTAGCCTTCATTTTACTTAAAGCTGGGATGACCTGGTGGCTCAGATGGTAAAGAATCTGCCAGCGATGCAAGAGACCTAGGTTTGACCCTTGAGTCGGGAATATCCCCTAGAGAAGGAAATGGCAAATCACTCCAGTATTCTTGCCTGGAGATTTCCAGGGACAGAGGAGCATGGTGAGCATGGTCCATGGGGTAAGCAGAGTTGGACACAACTGAGCGACTAACACTTTCACTTTTTCACGTTTACATGGCGCTATTTAAAAATGTTTTCTGGTTAGTTATAGCACCAACCTGAAATACATTTTTACCTTGAATGACTGGCTTTCTACATGAGCTATAAAGCTGAGCTGAAGGAGATTCCTGCTACAACATCTGGGATTATTTTGCTTATATTATACAGTAGATGTTTATGAATTTTCCCACTAGCTAAAATTTATTTGTAACCCCAAAACCATTATCAATGGTGCTTCTATTGTTGTTCATGGCCATACACAGAGCAGTAAAAAATTTAAGTGCTCATGTGCACAGTCCCAGCTGAGGTTGAACAAGGCAATGCTCTGCCTTCTTGTTTCAGCTCAGCTTCCTACTACAAATAAGTGTCCCAGGGACTTCCCTGGCAGTTTAGTGGCTGAGACTCCAAGCTTCCACTGATGGGGACACAGGTTTGATCCCTGTTCAGGGCACTAGGGCCCCACATACCACATGGTGCGGCCAAAAAAAAATTAAATAAGTGTTGCATGATCACGTTTCACACTCACATGCTTTTGATTGGTGATTTCAGTGTTTAAGATGGTTCCCAAGCACTTCAGCATTTCTAAGTGCAAGAAAAGCTGTGATGAGCCTGGTAGAGTAAATGCATGTGTCAGATAAGCTTAGCTTAGTTCAAGCATGAGTTACAGTGCTGTTCATCATGAGTTCAATGTTAATGTATCAACAACATGAAATAAGGTCCCTTGCAACAGAAACAAGGTTATGCATTGGTTAGTTGGGAAAACACTGTGATAGAAGCTCACAAGAACCTAAGCCTTTGTATCCTCTAGGAGCAATGGCTCAGTAAGCACTAATTCAGAGTTCTGGCAACTTTACAGACGGTAACTACTACAAATAACAAGAATCAGCTGGATTTTCAATGCAAAGAACCAGCCATAACACACTGATTTTTTTTTTCCCAGCTCTACCTCCTGAGGATTCAGTAAGACCACAAAGTGAGGAAGCAGAAATCACTTTCTGCTGAGTGAAAACAGTCAAATATCACATAATCTCACTTATATGTTGAACCTAAAAAAACAAACAAACAAAATGAAAACAGATTCAGAGATAAAGAGAATGAATGGCTGGCTGTCAGAGCAAGGAGGATGTGGAGGTGGGTGAAATAGGTGAAGGGGACTGAGAAGTACTAACCGCCAGTTATATAACAAGTCAGTCATGGGGGTGTAACACACAGCATAAGGAATTACGGTCAATGGTCTTATAACAGCCTTGGGGACAGATGGTTCCCAGACTTATCATGGTGAGCATTTCACTGTTGTTGCTGATGCTCATCTGCTCAGGTGTGTCTGATTCTTTGCAACCCCATGGACTGTAGCACACCAGACTTCCCCGTCCTTCACTGTCTCCCAGAGTTTGCCCAATTTCATGTCCATTGATCATTTCACAATGTATGCACATGTCAAACCATCTTGTAAGTATATCTAAAACTAACATTATTGTATGTCAACTGTACTTCAATTTTTTTTTTAAGAAATGACAAAAAGAAAAAAGAAACCACCTTCTAGGTATTGTAACACTTCAGTAGAATTAGTTGTTTTTTTCTGTCCCTGAAGAGTCACTCAGACACAGTCTCTCAAAGGTCAAAGCAGATGGGTATTGGGGGCATTACTGTTTTCTCTTGGGAGACGTCTTATGCTTAATGGCCTGGTACTCCTTGAAGACCATTTATTTTCTGCTTTATACAATACTTGGTTTTTTGAGAACCCCAATAATCTTAGTGAAAGCTCCCTGAAAGGAGTGGTCTGTGCCAGACCTCAGCTAAGATCAATTTAGACCCCGAAGAACCAAAAAGCCCACTTTTTAGTCAAATTATCATTCTTTAATTTATAAACAGTAAGACACTTTAAGTCCCACCAAATTATGCAAAACTTTTGAGAATGCCCCAGAATCCCACATTTCCCTTGTAAAAGCTAATCTCAAAGCATGAAACAATTTCCCGACATGAGTATATTATACTAAGAGGCCAGACTCTCTGCTCCAGGGATTTCATGCCTTAGATCCAGAAGCATTAATGGAGAGTTCCATCCTGTCATCTTGACTCTCTCCCAAGGTTGAGATAGTGTTTATCTGTTAAACAAAACAGTCATCCAAACAGATCTCTTGAAACGCTTCCAGGCAAGATGAGAAGCCAAGGCAAGGAGGAGGAACAGCTAATCAAAAACCAAGGGCAAGAAAAGCTAGGCCCAAAATAAATATAGTACAAAATGCCCAGAATAGCCCAGAAAGACAGCTGATGACCTTTTCTTTTAAAATCTCTTAATATCACAGTATCAAATGGCACAAGTATCCAAAGCCAAGCATAATTACTACTACGAAGGTAAGAGAATAAAGACGAACATACAAATAAGAAAAGATGATGGTACAACAACATGTATTTTGAAATACAAACTTAAAACACAGACAACACAATTTTTGTAACAAACTTGGGAGTCAGTTATCAGCAAGGCATTACACTTCAGTTCAAGGTAATGGCCACAGGAAACCGTCAAGGCTATTTCAAACTCTGAATGCAACGTAATATTTAAAAGGAGTAGAACACTTTCTTTTTGCCTGAAGACTAAATGGATCCTGCTACAATGGATGTGAACTGTAACACCCCTAATTTAAGTCGCCTCTTGGTTGAGGCATCTCTGGGAGAGGCCAGCATTATAGTATGTAAGGAACACTGAACACATCCTGAGGATCCAACTTCAGTTCTGTGATTCTGATGCACAAAGTCCTGTGTTTGTTGTTGTTCAGTCCCTAAGTCTCTGCAACCCCAGGGAGTGCAACATGCCAGACTTCCCAGTCCTTCACTAGCTCCCGGAGCTTGCTCAAACTCATCCACTGAGTCAGTGATGCTGTCCAACCATCTCATTCTCTGCCGCACTCTTCTCCTTTTCCTTCAGTCTTTCCCAGAATCAAGGTCTTTTCCAACGAGTCGGCTCATCACATCAGGTGGCCAAAGTATTGGAGCTTTAACTTCAGCACAAAGCCCTGAGCTACTACTAAGTAATGAATTTAAGAATGACTGAAAATACTTATCTCACTTCTCCACTCTCAAAGCAATGGAGATCCTGGCTAACTGAAATTCTGGTGCCAGAACCCAGGTTCCCCCAAAACATCACAATTTTATTTATTTTTTTTTTGTATTGGGGTATAGCCCACTAGCAATGGTGTGATGGTTTCAGGTGAACAGCAAAGGGACTCAGCCAATACATAAACTTGTATCTATTTTCCCCCAAATTCCACTTCCATCCAGACTACCACATAAAATTGAGCACAGTTCCATGGTCCTTGTTGGTTATCCATTTTAAATGTATCAGTGAAAATATAATAATTTTAAACTGTAGATCCACTAAGATAAGAGTTAGAACTCCCACCAACCTAATTCCTCCTTAAAACACTGATGAAAATACATACCTGAGTGCCATTATAGATGCTAGGGCTCCTCATTAACCGTGGATATGCATGGCGACTTAAGAGAAACAGATACCACCTTGCAGTTACAGAGTCTGTGCATGCACAAGCCTGCACACACATGCCCCCTACATATTGGTTATTCAAATCTGTAAACATTTCCTTCTCTCTGTCAACAGTTACCCTCTTGCATATCTAGATTAAGGAGAGAAAAAGTCAAAGGCACTGACCACCAGTTTCCCAAGAGGTGAGGGGAAAAGGAACAACCAAGAATCAATAGATGACGATGACTTCAGCCAGTTGAGACAAGAACTTCGAGCAGCCCTTGAACTCCACCTATTCACGCTCACACTCAGGGATGCTTAAGGGATTCCAACAGCCCAACTAAATCTCCATTTGACTGCAAAGCTGATCTTAGATACTTCATGAGACAGGGAGAGATTACTAGAGGGAAGAAAAATGGAAAGGAAAGGCTTTCATAAATTCAATGAATAAACTGATTTATGTATTATCTCAGGCTATGAGGAATCAAAGAAGCGCAAGACAAAACCACGTATGTGACACATGACTCCAAACAAGACAGCCATCTCCAAGTAGTATTTTCAGAATGTTTAGTACAAATTGTCTAGAATAAGGAATATCTGGTCCAAAATATGTAGTCAGGAGTTAGAAAACTTCAAATCCTCCGTAATAATTAAAGTGATAGGGACCTTCCCTGGTGGTCCAGAGGTTAAGAGTTCACCTGCCAACGCAGGGGACACAGATTTGATCCCTAGTCCAGGAGGATTCGACATGCCTTGGGGCAACTAAGCCCATGCACCACAACTACTGAAGCCTCCATGCCTAGAGCCTGTGTTCCACAATATAAGCCACTACAGTAAGAAGCCTGTGCACCACAATGCACAGTAGCCCCTACTTGCCACAAGCAATGAAGACCCAGCACAGGCAAAAGAAAAATAAATAAATAAAATGATAGAGACTGGAAGAAGGGTACAGACAGAGAGCACAGAAGGGGAAGTTCTCTGGGAAAGGACACCGTCTCAGTGGCTACAAACTGCCTCTTAGAAACCACTGCACGAGCAGGTAGAACGATCCCACGGGAAGCCTGAGCAGTGACCTGCACATTCCCAGAGCCTTCCTCTGCCTGATGAAGAGGCTCTGATGAGCCCCCACCTCATTCCTGTACTTGGTCTATCCAGCCTCAAGGCTAGTATAACCAGACAGCTTTTACCACCATCACCCGTGATTACATCAGCAAGACTAGGGTGTCGCCTGCACACGAGGCAAATGGTATTTCTTCTGTTTGCCAGTTGCCAGAACAACTAAATGGGTCAAAGCACAAATATTCCAAAGTTCTCAGTTTACTTTAAATATTTCCTATATGCCCTCCTGCATCAGCTATTAGCATACACCTGGGTGTACGGATGTGAGAGTTGGACCATAAAGAAGGTTGAGTTCCCAAAATTGATGCTTTCAAATTGTGGTGCTAGAGAACTCTTGAGAGTCGCTTGGGCTACAAGGAGATCAAATCAGTTAATCCTAAAGAAAATCAACCCTGAATACTCACTGGAAGGACGGATGCTGAAGCTGAAGCTCCAATACTTGGCCACCTGATGCAAAGACCCTGATGCTAGGAAAGACTGAAGGCAGGAAGAGAAGGTGGTGACAGAGGATGAGACGGTTGGATGACATCACAAACTCAATGGATATGAGTTTGAGTAAACACCAGGAGATAGTGAAGGATAGGGAAGCCTCACATGTTGCAGTCCCTGGGGTCGCAAAGAGTCAGACACGACTTAGGGACTGAACAATAGAACCCTTGGGCATAAGAACACAGAGCTCAAAACCTAAAAGCAATGATTTTGAGTATTACTTAAAAGTAATAGTGATAACACTATTTAGGATTCTTATTAATTCAATTGAATCCAGTATTTCATTTTCAAATGTAATTTTTAACATATAATTTCTTCAATATGTGGAACAACAAAACAAACTCAAATCTGTGACACACCCAACTGTGGGAATGCAATGTGAGAACTGAGAATTTACATATATACACGAGATAAAGCCAACACAGTTTCCATAATCCAGTTATGCCATATACAGTGTCATGAATATTTATTTATGTTGTTTAACATAAACATCCTTTAATGATAAAGCAAGTGTATGAAAGCTGGTTAAAGTAAATGCCAGTGTGAAAGGGAATTTATATATACTCACATAACTTTACACCAATCACAACAGTCAGGTCATTTGTTTTTTATCTGCAGTGGACATTAACTGTTTTGTGAAGTTAGGTCGTATCTTAAAACCCTTCCTTCCTCTACTATCGTTAAGTGCCAAAATCTGCTGTCATAAGACCTTCTGACTTGGGAAAACCCATGAAAGAATACAGATTTTAGAAAAATAAAACTACACCCCTAACTAGATACTATTAAATTTAGAGATCCACAGAATCTTCCTTTGCCTCAAAGTCTAACTTTCTAATTTTACAGATGAGAAAACTGAGACCCAAGATTAATGCTATACCTGAAGTCTCACAGATCATTTGTAGAGAAGTCATCACTAGAATTTCAGAGTCTTGGGTCAAATGTCTTAGACTCAACTCACTCTAAACGTTTCCTTTGTAGAATAAATATTCATTTGTGAGATCATAATCTCACCAAGGGCAAAATTACACTTAATCTACAACAGACGCCCCAAAAGTTAGTCCAGAATTTACCAACAGGTGGAAAGACGTCACTAGCCACAGTCAGTTGGAATGGACATCCTATACCAGCTGCGGTCTGTAGTGAACCATCCACAGAGCCTCTCACTAAAGCTCCCTGCTACATACATACACTTGCAAAATGCCTGAGACGAGTTGACAGTGAAATAAATAAAATCATGATATTCCTTTGTGTAAAATGACCCCGCTCTCTTGTGAATCTTAGCTCGTCTGGTCTCTTCTAGAAGCAATCAAGTAAAGCAATTGCAACAACCAGAAGTGTCTTTACTGACTCACGCTGGGGAGGGACCTGCCAAGGACACACAGACAATGTTTCCCTTCAGCTTCTCTCTGAGTTTCAGTTTAAGGCGAGGCAAGTCGGAAAATATTTTTGTTAGTGTTCTCCACACTTAAAAAAAAAAACTATGTGAATCTCATACTTAAAAAAAATAATCTGAAAGCTTCTACCAAGTATCCGATGCAGTCAAGCACGTAGTATCACAGTAAAAATCAGACAAATAATAAGAATAATGGCTATCATTTTTAGTGCCAGTGCAATGCACCCAGCACACTCCTGGCACTATGGAAGTACCCTGTCACAGGAAATCTACAAGGTGGGTGTGTCAATATCCCCATTTTACAGATCAGGAAGCTGGTGGGAAAGATTATAAGGAAAGAAAGTGAAGCTGTGATCTGACACAGAACAGTCTCCTGGCAAAGCCCACACACTCATATCCTGTATTTACTTGAAAGATACATTTGTTCTTAGTTTGGTAATTTCATTAAGTTCATTCTTGACTCAAATTCATACTTTAGGGACTGGTTTTTCAAAGCTTCCTTAAAACAGGAGTTAGACTTAACAAGGGCTTCCCTTGTGGCTCAGACAGTAAAGAATCTGCCTGCAATTCAGGAGACCCAGGTTCAATCCCTGGGTCAGGAAGATTCCCTGGAGAAAGGTGTGGCTACTCACTTCAGTATTCTTGCCTGGAGAATCCCATGAACAGAGGAGCCTGGTGGACTACAGTCCATGGGGTTGCAAAGAGCTGGACATAACTGAGAGACCAACAGTTTCATCAGACTTAATAAATTTGTCTAAAAATGCTTTGAGAGCTCCCATCTGCCTGCTGAAATCAATTTTTATTTCTCTGTTCATTTCCTAGACTCTTCAGGTCTCGTAAACTGGTTCTTCCTCTGGGTTATCACATTTCCAGATTCTTGATCTGGCGGGTGACATATCTTAACCATTTCTAGGGTAGCCCAGATACATTTGTCTTCTGGATCTGACTTTTCTGCTCTATCGTACCTTCCGGAAACGAATCAAAGCCCTCCACTGCCAGGAGAGCAAACCTTACATCATTACACACTTATCATAGAGGGTTTCTTCCCAGCCACACCCTCAAGAGGATTCCAAATTCCTGACCAGCAACATTCAGAACATCATGCTGAAGCAGACACATCACTTGCCTTCCTAAAATCCACTTGTCTGCTTTCAAAGATGCTTACCTCAACATCACTCCACAGGGCTGCTTAATTCAAATTGGTGGAATTTAGTCCCTGACCAAAATAAAATCATCACCAAAAGATGTGCACAAAAACATTCCCTGGAGAGCACTATTTGTAATACATTCAAACGAAACTACTGAAATAGCCAGCAACTATAAAATACATATACAACTGAATACCATGATAGTTAAGGAGAATAAAATAAATTAACTATGTACAATATCATATAGGAATTTTGCAAACATAATAAGCGCAATAAGCCAGACACAAAGAATATAAACTATATGATTCTATTTATATAAATGATAAAAATAGGCAAAATTGTATCAATGGCATTAGAAATCAGGAAATTGGTTACTCATGGGATCATTAGGGGAGGAGACTTGAAGGGGCTGGTAATTTTCTGTTTTCTTGCACTGGTTACACAGATGTGTGCACTTTGTAACAATCATTCCATGAAGCCAAACACTTACAATTTGTGTACTTTGTTCTGTGTATAAGATACTTCAATAAAAGCCTACTGAAAGAGACCCTGGAGAACATCTGGTCTGCTCTCCTTAACAGGCGTAATAGTAACTATTTCCCAAGGATGTTAAGTATCCCAAAGACACACAGAAATTTGGGGAAAGGTCAGTCTAGACATTAGATCTCTTAACTCTCCCTCCAGATACCAAAAGTACCTCTCAAACTTGGGAAGATGTTTCTCTAACTTCCTTTCTTGTTGTGACTATAGCCAAGGTTTAGAAGAATCAGGATCACATTCCTATTAAGAACACAACCCAGAAGGTTCCAGTCTGAACCTGGAATTCAACTCAACAACAACTGAGCCAGGATGAGGATTTCAACATTATTTAGAAAATGAGAAAACTCAGACAGCGTGGTGTTCACTCTAGGTTCCTCCCTTCCTAGCTGTGTGATCGTCTGTAGCCTCCTTACCTCTCTCTGAACCTCAGTATACTCACCTGGATCACCATCACTAAAATATGGGCTCCTACTTTGCAAGGCTGCCCCAAGTGTAGCACAAGGTGATGGTGTCAGAGCAGTGCCTGGCACATGACAAGCACTCAGAAAAAGCATTTGCTGAATGAACATTTATTGAATTGAATCAGTCGAGTGCTTGTCTTTTAATAGACGTTCAATACATAGCTAAGTATCACTACTCTTACAGAGCAAAAGAAACAAGGAGGAAAAGATAAATAAGCTTATACTGATTGGAAACACCTCACTTCTCTAAGTCTATGGCGTCATTAACAGATTGAGCAACAATTCTCACTGACTTACATGGTTCACTAAAATAACCTGTAGGGTAAAGAGCAACAGAGGATTTGCAAAAGGGCGGTGCTTTCTGTGTGCTGCCAGGTCTATTTTCCCTCTTGACGCCAAAGAAAGATTTACTCACCGACTGTCACAACATGACTAAGTCCTACAACCACCTATGTTAGTCATATTCCTTTTAGAATTTAAAAAATTGTAAAGAGAGGAATGGGTCATAAATTATCATAGACTTTATGAGCAGACCATGCAGATGAGCAGCTTTACTAGCGGGAAAAAAATTTACACACTGAGTGTACAGAAAGGTAATTGCAGGCTATGAAGATGACACAAATGAACAACAGTGAGCAGAGTTTACTTACATTTTAAAAAACAAGTTTAACAGTGAATTTTTTTTCTTCAGCTCTTCAAATCTTCCATGTACTTGTTAGCAATCTGATCCATGAAGTTCTTTTTATACTGAAAAGAAACAAATACCAAGGAGATAAATTAAAACCAACTTCAAACTATGACACACCATAAAAAGACCCTATAGATGGTGAATTATTATATAAGCAAAGAACATCAAACTAGATAACATGTGTAAATTTTAAAAAAAAAATGTGGGACTTCCCTGGTGGCCCAGTGGCTAAGACTCTCTGTGTTCCCATTGCAGGGGATCTGGGTTTGACCCTGATCGGAGAACTAGATTCCACAGGCTGCAAACAAGAGTTCTCATGCTGCAACTGAAGATCCTGCATGCCACTATGGAGATCAAAGAATCCATGTGCTACGACTAAGACCCAGTGCAGTCAAATAGATACATTTTTAATTAAATAAAAATTAAAAATGAATAAAACAATAAAATGTGTTAAGGACCAACAGATTTAACTAACTTCCTTCCACCTATCCTTCCACTGTTCGTTCCTCTTCTTCCTTTCCCCCTTCCAGCATTCATTCTTCCTTACTTCCTCAGTTACTGGCCACAACTTCCTGAATTTCAGCAGAAAACTACCATCATTAATTTTTATATCACAAAGTATCTGGAATAGGTTCGGTGTTTTATGTTTCCAGAGTAAATGAATTAATCATAGTTCATCAATGCTTAGTTGTTAAGGTTT
The DNA here is from genome assembly GCA_917880005.1 of Nanger dama. NCBI lineage: Eukaryota > Metazoa > Chordata > Mammalia > Artiodactyla > Bovidae > Nanger > Nanger dama. The sequence goes on from CAKJTW010000002.1 coordinate 82,407,430, forward strand.
AAAAAAGGAAGAAACTTATTATTTTCTTATCCAACAAGAAGATTACATAAACAGTATGTAGAAACATACTGTTTCTCAGACTTGTGATTCTGATTCCCATATTTCTTTTAAATAGCATATACTTACAAAAAAATTCCCAGTACTATATATTTGGGCATGAATATCCTCACTATTACAGTAGTATCACATATTCTGGTCGTGAAGGAATACTGAGGAATAGTAAATGTCCCAATATCTCATAACTACTTCCATCCAAATGAGAAAGCTGAGTGTCTCTATGTCAAATGCTAGAGGCATGATCTCACATGTGCTTTTCAAATGTACACATGATCAGGACCAGTTCTAGACAAAATTACGAAGCAGGAGTTTAGCTGTGTCCTTCTCTCTGTCCTTTTGAGGAGCCAGTGACCTCACATGCTTAATTAAATACAGAAGCAATAGGATCAGCTCAAAGATTCCAACAACTTAATGGATATGGATCTTAAAAACATTTTCATTAAACAAAGAGCTTCAGAAGAGGCAGGTGCTTAACACTGAAATAAAATGCAATGGAATTTAGGCATGAATGGTGGATAGAGGCTGTCTTGAAGGAATTTCTCAACTCAGGTAAGCTTCTGTTCATTCAACCTCCTCAAAAGCTGACTTCACATATGACCCACACATACACACCAATCCAGGTAAATTTTAAGCAATTAATGATGCATACATAAGCAAACCTGATTTTAAGACTATTGTGTGCTCCAAAAGTAAACAGGAATCTTCATCAGCAGTTTTTAAAGTGAGTGTCTGGGAACCCTACCCAATAGGTGTTTCTAAGAACAGAGGCAAAGATGAATAGATATGTGGTAGTGGGCACAGAAATTGCACTTTTAATTGTTTTATACTTTGATCCAAGATTTAAGTTGGAGAATTGGTTCCTTCAGATGCTTACAGGAGGGTTCAAACTAAACAGGGATTGCATTAAAAGCTAGGGCAGAAATCCCAATGAGCTCATAACACTGCTGATCTAGAAGCATAATCATACCAAATCCCAACCACCATCTCTAACAGAGCCCCTTATGGGAAAATGTGGGTTCCAGCCTGGGTCCCAGAGCACAGGTCAGCCTGTGTCTGAGCCGACCAGAGCCAGGCCTGCCCTTCCTTCCCACCCGGTGTCCTGAACAATGAGGGGCCCCTCCACTGCTATGAGGACTGATTCACAGAGAGGGCACAAAGCTAGGCTGGGGAGGACTCGTGGATATTGCAGAGCTGGGGAGACCTGCGGTGGGGGGTGGTCCTTGTTAGAAATTACATGTACAGGGTTTAGATGCTTTACATGTCAGGACTACCTGAACAGGAATAAAGAAGGAGAAAAAAGAGTGAAACAATTTAAGGAGAAGAAGAAGACCTAGCTATGTTCTATAAGACTCACCTCAAAGTCACATGTAAAATTAGAAAACGATTTTTACAGGAGAATTATATAAGAAAGTGCTGCCTGAACTTGCTCCAGAGGAATTCATGTTAACTATTAATAAGCAGCACTGGGAACATTCAAGCCTTCCCTCAGCACAGAACTCTGATTATTGGCCCAACCAGGACTGAATACATAATAACATTTATAAACACGAACTATGAGATTTTTTGAGTTTCCATCATGAGCCTTGTTTAAGTCAAAGATACCCTTTGTGATGCAGTTTTGACCAAATTCAAGAGACTTTAGTCATTTCCTCAGAAACAGAGTAACTATAAATACAAACTAACCAACACAGTCAGCTGCTCACAAAGAGGCTGACTGACAAGTTAAATTTAAAAACAAGAACACATTATTAAACTGAAAAGTTAAGCCATCAAAAAATCGAAACCCATGCAAACTACATTCCTAGCAGAAAAACCCTTAGTGTAATGACAAGGATAATTACAAACAACTTTTTATATGACTCACAAACCTTTCCTTTTCAGAGATTACACACACAAAAAAGCAAAACGCAGTATATTTGCATCCATTAATAACACGAATCCTTAACATCCTGCCCAAATCTCAGATTTCAAATACCAAGAAAATCCTCCAAACCACTAAATAAATGACTTCTGTATATCCCTTTGAGATGGAAAACACATTTATCACTACTGCTTATCTTCTAAATCCCTTTGATGTTGTAAAGCACAACCATCATAACAGAAAGTAACATGTCAGACTAATAATCGTTAGGAAAGGAAGTGAAAGTGTGAAATTCACTCAGTCGTGTCCAACTCTTTGTGACCCCACGGACTGTACAGTCCATGGAATTCTCTAGGAGTTAGGAAAGGAAGTTACTGCTTATTATAATAATGCCATATTTCATACTTTAAATGGAATTTGAAGCTCTGTTCATGTTAGACAAGCATCTACAGCAGGAGTCTGTATGCAGGGCAATGTGGTCTGCCACCTGTTTTTATAAAACTTTACTGGAACACAGTCAAGCCCATTAGTTTACATATTGTCTATGGCTGCTTTTGCAGAACACAATGACAGTGTTGAGAAGATGCAACAGAGACAGTAAGGTTTATAGAGTATAAAATATCTGCTCTCTGATCTGGCCCTTTGAGGAAGTTTCCTGACCTTTGGTCTAGGAAACAGCTATTTCTGTGGACTAAATCCTGAAATGAGAAACACTACTCCTAGAGTGGGGCCTCCCAGCTGGTTCAGATGGTAAAGAGTCTGCCTGCAATATAGGAGACCAGGGTTCAATCACTGGGTCAAACACATTACAGAGGATCAGTTCTATCAGTTCAATCACTGGGTCAAACTCCATCACAGAGGAGCCTGGCAGGCTACAGTCCATGGGGTTGCAAAGAGCTGGACACAACTGAGTGACTAGACAGCAACAGTTTAGTGCAGCAATCTTGTTGGGTAACTACTTGAGTCACTTCACCTTTAGCTGCTTTCCCTCATTAACAACACAAGAAGAAGTCATACGCATTGATAACTTGTGTACCACATACTATTCTAACAATTTTACTTTTAGTAAATGAACAATAAATTCACTCATTTAATTCTGGCAAAGACAGAGAGAAGTAAATTATTATCCCCATCAAACAGATGAGGAAATTGAGGGAGAGGGGTTAAATAACTTACAAAAGATCACATTGCTGTTAAGTGGAGAAACTGGGATCACAACTCAGGCAACATGGGTTCTGAACTGGTATAATTAATCTCTGTGCTATATTGATAATAATTTAATTTCATCAAAGTCACAGATAATAAAAGGAAATGTCAAATTGTTAGAAATATTAGGCGAGTACAATGAAGTATACCCTGAATGGTTTAGGCTAAGATACCTAAAATACAATATACATGCATAGCCATAGACACTTACAGACCTTTCTGATTTGCTAACCTTGGTATACTGGGAATACAAAAGTTACAATACTCTTTTTTTTTTTACCATGAGTAATGAAGGAATCAAATGAACTGACCAACGTCTATCTTTCCTTTGGTAAACAAGGCCTCTCCAGGTAGTTTAGGCCCTTTAGAAAGCCTTCAGGATAGACTTAGCAGAGGGATCCTAGGGCTTCCCTGGAGGCTCAAATGGTAAAGAATCTGCCTGCCAATGCAGGAGACAGAGTTTGAACCCCTGGGTCCAGAAGATGCCCTGGTAAAGTAAATGGCAACCCACTCCAGTATTCTTGCCTGGAAAATTCCAAGGACAGAGGAGCCTGGTGGCTTACACTCCATGGGGTTGCAGAGAGTTGGACAGGACTGAGCGGCTAACACTTTCAGAGGAGATCCTAAATCTTCCAAATTTGTTCCCATCCCATCTTATCCTCCACCTCTTTTCCATTTGGGAAAAGGCTGAGGGAGTGTTAGCAGGAACTTTGGTATGACTACTTTTCACACTGACAGCAAGACAGCGCTATCCAGATATCCACCATCACATGACTCAGGAAGACGTTCCCTTTGTGAGTTATCTACCACTTTCAGAAAACCTCCAAGAAATCTAGGGAAATGTGTCACCTAAAATATGACCCAGTGCTCTTTTGTACTGATTGATAGGTTGACATGATCCAAATAAAATAAGGGGAAAATATACTGCTAAATTACTCATCATCAATTTCACACTTAGAGATGGTCTTAGTCATCTTCTTAATCAAGCTAGTTTTTGATTGGTTCCCACATCTGCAGAGTAAAGTCCAAATCCTCATTTTATCCCTTACCTACTTTTCCAATCTCACTCTGTTTTTGGTCTTTCGTGTAACCTGGATGGTCTTTTCTCTTTCATGTCAACTCCTGCTTCATCCTACCTACTCCTGTTTCTGAGGCAATACTCACTTCATACTACCTTTTTTTCTCTTCTACTGCCAACTCTCACATCCAGCGTACAGGCCAAATCTCTGTACTAAATATTATGGGATATAATTTGTATTTCCCATGAAGGCTGGATATTCACAATCCAGGAGGGGAAACAAGTACATAAAAGACTAAACTAAAGCTGTATACTAAAGGTTCAAAGTGGTACAGGACCCAGATCAGGCGAACTAAAAGACTTTAGGGAAAGGCCATCACCATGTGGGCCTTGAAGGAAGCACTGCTGTTCAGTCGCTCAGTCGTGCCCGACTCTGCAGCCCCATGGACTGCAGCATGTCAGTCTTCTCTGTTCTTCAGTATCTCCTGGAGTTTGCTCAAACTCATGTCCATTGGGTTGATGATGCCATCCAACCATCTCCACCCTTCTCCTGCATTCAATCTTTCCCAACATCAGGGTCTTTTCCTGATGTAGGAAAAGTAGGCTCTTTCCATTAGGTGGCCAAAGTATTGGAGCTTCAGCTTTAGTCCTTCATTATAGACTGGTTGAGTATAAAAAGTTGTAGGAGTCACCATATAGGATAAAGGTTTACATCATAAACTTTAAAGTCAGAGAGCCCTGGGTCCAAATCCTGGCTCCCTTTGACCAGAAATAGGGTATGTAAGAATTACAATCAAATAAATCAGGTGGATGCCTAACAATGCTCAAAATTGTATTTGTAGCCAGTCCTCATGTCCTGTTCAAATAATAAAGGCTTTCATATTACGCCCCCACGTCATCTTCCCATCTCTCACTGCTATTTCATGTTTCAACTCATGCATTCATTTGGGCATCTAATGATACACTGATTTCCACTGTTTAAATATCCCTGAAGTATGTTTTGCCTCCTCAGTAAGACTTTGTTGTCAAGAAATAGATTCTTTCAAAGAGACCCTTGGCATTTTTAAATTTTAGGTGCAAGGTCCCTGATGAGTAAGGCTAGCTGAGCTGAGAAGCAAATGTAAATTACAAGCTTGGGCTGTTTGGCTAGTTACATGGGGCCCAGCCAACCATAAACATCTGTATTCCAACATGGTTTTGTTTCCAGTCTATCCAGTAACTCAGATGAACAGACCGAAAACATTTCTTTGTGGGATGGTCAAAAGCTCATGGCTTAGGGCTACGAATAGAAGTAAAGATCAAGTGAAGCAGCACAACAAAGTGATGACTCTTGGCCAAAAAACAAACAGATATTAAAGAGCTGAAGAAGTTACACATTACAGTTGATTCACAAATCTGAAGCTGGACAAAAGCTTCAGACTAATCTTTTCAGTGTTAAAAAGATTAAGTGTACAATTTTTTGGGTCTTCTCACAGTACTAAGCACTATACTCTAAATACCAGGTGAATGAATAATCTGATAATCTCTGATGTCCCAAAGTCCTCAATGAACTCACTTTCTCCATGCCAATATCAAGTGTGCTACTGCTGCTAAGTCGCTTCAGTCGTGTCCGACTGTGCGACCCCACAGACGGCAGCCCACCAGGCTCCCCCGTCCCTGGGATTCTCCAGGCAAGAACACTGGAGTGGGTTGCCATTTCCTTCTCCAATGTATCAAAGTGAAAAGTGAAAGTGAAGTCACTCAGTCGTGTCCGACCCTCAGCGACCCCATGGACTGTAGCCTTCCAGGCTCCTCCATCCATGGGATTTTCCAGGCAAGAGTATTGGAGTGGGGTGCCATTGCCTTATAGTCAAATTTCCCTTGAGGTTCTAAAACTGTAGTAGTCACAATGTCTACTGACATGTTACATCAAATAAGGGCCACATGTTTTTAAATTAACATGTTGCTTCACAATCATAGTGTTTAGTAATGGCTTGCTGTTTATCTCATTCTAAAGTTTTATGCCCAGCTTTTCTAATATTGGCAAATATTTTTTACTTCCCACAGAAAGATTCTAATTCAAAAACTCTAAGCAATTATTTCGGAATTCAAAAGTTGTTATTCTTTGAACACTTTTACTGAACTGATTGAAGTGATGAAAGTTCACCATGAAGTTTTATATAAAAATAAATCTATATACAATTGCATGTGTTATGCAGTTGTATAAGGCAGGGGTGGGGATGACAGAATGAACACAGCTCAGCTTCCAAACACACCAATTTTCCTTTATGACAAATACTTAAACTTCATTTTTTTAATAACAAATATCATGGACCACAGTGAAAATCTTATATATTAAAATTCCATATGAAAAACATTATGAGCTATAATGTAAAATGTACCTAATATACTTAAACTGTGGGTTTAAATTGGGGGCAAGAATTTTAGAATAGACATTCCAATTATTTGCACAATTCTTTTAAGTTAATTAATTTATTCTAATTGGAGGCTAATTATTGACAATATTGTGCTGCTTTTTGCCATATGTCAACATGAATCAGTCATGAGTGTACACGTGCCCCCCCATCCTGGACCCCCCTCCCTCCTCCCTCCTCACCCCATTCCCCTGGGTTGTCCCAGAGCACCAGCTTTGAGCACCATGCTTCATGCATCAAACTTGCACTGGTCATCTATTTTATGTATGGTAATATACATGCTTCAATGCTATTCTCTCAAATCATCTCACCCCTGCCTTCTCCACATAGTCCAAAAATCTGTTCTCTACATCTGTGTCTCTTTTTCTGTCTTGCATATAGGGTCATTATTACCATCTTTCTAAATTCCATATATATGCATTAATATACTATATTGGTATTTCTCTTTCTGATTAACTTCACTCTGTATAATAGGCTCCAGTTTCATCCACCTCATTAGAACTGACTCAAAAGCGTTTTTTTAATAGCTGAATAATATTCCATTGTGTATACGTACCACAATTTCCTTATCCATTTGTCTGCTGATGGATGTCTAGGATGCTTCCATGTCCTAGGTACTGTAAACAGTGCTGTAATGAACATTGGGGTACATGTGTCTCTTTCAATTCTGGTTTCCTCGGTGTGTATGCCCAGCAGTGGGATTGCTGGGTCATATGGCAGTTCTATTTCCAGTTTTTAAAAAAATCTCCACACTGTTCTCCATAGTGGCTATGATAGTTTGCATTCCCACCAACAGTATAAGAGGGTTCCCTTTACTCCACACCCTCTCCAGCATTTACTGTTTGTAGACTTTTTGATGGCAGCCATTCTGACTGGTGTGAGATGGTACCTCATGATTCTGATATGCATTTCTCTGATAATGAGTGATGTTGAGCACCTTTTCCTGTGTTTATTAGCCATCTGAAGGCTTCTTTGGAGAAACGTCTGTTTAGCTCTTTGGCCCACTTTTTGATTGGGTGGTTTATTTTTCTGGCATTGAACGACATGAGCTTCTTGTATATTACAGAGATTAATTCTTTGTCAGTTGTTTCATTTGCTATTATTTTTCCCATTCTGAAGGCTGTCTTTTCACCTTGCTTTTAGTTTGTTTCATTGTATTTGCACACTTCCTGAAGCAGAGGGGTAGTCTGCTAGAAATCAGACTGCTAACTATAGTCAGTCATGTCTTCAGAGGGAAAATATTATATAAATATTCTGAAATATGTTCTTTTACAAAAAATGTAGGAAAAATAACTATACTACCCCTACAACTCTATCCTCCATACCCAAGAAATCCTGTAGAATCAAATCCTTCCACATCTATCTTTATTTAATGTGCTACTGCAAGTATCACTCAAAAATATAAAGTCAAACCACTTCGATCCCATCACATTCTGAAAGAATATCCTGAACTAGTGTTAAATGTGTATAGTGATTGTTTGAATAAAAACAATAACCAGCTCAGTGGTATATAACACTTTATCACACCAGTAGAACTCTGTGAACCAACATACCCCAGTGAGGTAATTATAGCTCTAAAAAGTGGGTTGGCCCATTATGAACTCTATCATTGCTGACCCAGGAGTAGGGGCTCTTCCCATTAAACTGCCCCACAAGGAATAGATGTGTTTGCTTTACCAGACTAGGACCATGATCTCTGCATTATCTGCGTTTAGAAAGAAATGGACTGGTGACTTCACTGACCTACTCCCTGAGAATTACACTCCTGAAACATAAGTTATTAAATATATATATATAAAAGTTAAAGTTAAAGTGAAGTCGCTCAGTCGTGTCCGACTCTTTGCGACCTCGTGGACTGTAGCCCACCAGGCTCCTCTGTCCATGGGATTCTCCAGGCAAGAATACTGGAGTGGGTTGCCATTTCCCTCTCCAGGGGAATCTTCCCAACCCAGGGATCGAACCCGGGTCTCCCGCATTGCAGGCAGACGCTTCAACCTCTGAGCTACCAGGGAAGCCCATTATATATATATATATTCTCCAATTTCTCCATCTCTTTTTTGGCTTGTTCTTTCTCTAGCCTTTATCAAGGAGAGAAAAGCTTTGTATACAAATATATATTAAAAAATATGCATAACATATATTTTAGAAATCTTATGAATTTTTTCTAAGAAAATTATGACATTTTTATTCCATTTGCTTGATTTAGTATGAATAGAATGCTAGATTTTTAATTAAAAACAGATATGCAACAAGCAATAAAAATTTACTGTATAGCACAGGTAAATATAGGCAATATTTTATAATAACCTATGATGGAAAATAATTTCAAGAATAACATACGTCTATCTGTATAACTGAATCACCTTGCTGTGCACCTGAAACACTGTAAATCAACTATACCTCAATAAAATATATATTAAATATATATATATATAATTTAAAAACTCAAAATTTATAGAGAAATCAAAAGCTTTTCATTCACACGGAAGTTTGGAGCATTCAGTACCACTAAACCAGCTTTACAACAAATGTTAAAGGAGCTTATATAGTCAAGAAATACAAGAGAAGAAAAAGATCTATGAAAACAAACCCAAAACAATTAAGAAAATGGCAATAGGAACATATATATCAATAATTACTATAAATGTAAGTGGATTAAATGCTCCAACAAAAAGACACAGACTGGCTGAACGGATACAAAAACAAAACCCATATATATGCTGTCTACAAGAAACCCACTTCAGACCTAAAAACTGAAAGTGAGAGGATGGAAAAATATATTCCATGAAAATAGGAAGCAAAAGAAAGCTGGAGTAGTAATCCTCGTATCAGACAAAGCAGACCTTAAAATAAAGAATATTACAAGAGATAAGGAAGGCTACTACGTAATGATCAAGGGATCAATCCAAGAGGAAGACAACAATTGCAAATATCTATGCACCCAACATAGAAGCACCTCAATACATAAGATAAACACTAACAGACATAAAAGGAGACATTGACAGTAACACAGAAATAGTAGGAGACATTAATACCCCACTCACACCAATGGACAGATTATCAAGACAAAAATTAATAAGGAAACACAAGCCTTAAATGATACATTAGACAAGATGTATCTCACTGATATCTTCAGGACATTCCATCCAAATGCAGAAGAATACACCTTCTTCTCAAGTGTACATGGAACATTCCCCAGGATAGACCACATCTTTGGTCACAAATCAAACCTCAGTAAATTTAAGAAAACTGAAATTGTTTCAAGCATCTTTTCTGACCACAACACTATGAGATGAGATATCAATTATAAGAAAAAAACTATAAAAAAACACAAACACATGGAGATTCAATTATACATTGCTAAATAATGAACAGGTTATTGAAGAAATCAAAAGGGAAATTAAAAATTCCTAGAAACAAATGACAACGAAAACATGACAACTCAAAACCTATGAGATGCAGCAAAAGCAGTTCTAAGAGGGAAGTTTATAGCGATAACAATCCTACCTCAAGAAACAACAACAACAAAATACCAAATGGACAACCTAACTTTACACCTAAAACAACTGGAAAAAGAACAACAACAACAAAAAAAAAAACAAAATTAGCAGAAGGAAGGAAATCATAAAGATCTGAGCAGAAACAAATGAAAAAGAAATAGAAGAGAAACAACAATAAAGATTAATAAAACAAAAGGCTGGTTCTTTGAGAAGATAGACAAAATTGACAAACCTTTAGCCAGACACATCAAGAAAAAGAGAAGAATCAAATCAACAAAATTAGAAATGAAAGAGGAGAGGTTACAACAGACAATGCAGAAATACCAAGGATTATAAGAGACTATTATGAACAACTATACAGCAATAAAACAGATAACCTGGAAGAAAAGGATAGATTCTTAGAAAAAGTTCAACCTTCTAAGACTGAACCAGGAAAAAATAGAAATTAATGAACACCCCAATTGCAAGCACTGAAATTAAAGCTGTTATCAAAAATTTCCCAAAAAAACAAAAGCCCAGGACCAGAAGTCTTCACAGGAGAATTCTATCAAACATTTAAAGAGCTAATGCCTATCCTTCCAAAACCCTTTCAAAAAACTGCAGAGGAAGGAACACTTCTAAACTCATTCTATGAGGCCACCACCACCCTGATATCAAAAGCAGACAAAGACAACACAAGAAAAGAAAACTACTGGCCAATATCACTGATTAACATAGATGTAAAAATCCGCCCCAAAATTTTACCAAACAGAATTCAACAACACATCAAAAGCTTATACACCATGAGCTGAGTTTATTCCAGGGATGCAAGGATTCTTCAATATATGCAAATCAACAAATGTGATACACCATATTAACAAAGCAAAGGGTAAAAACCATAGGATAATAGATGCAAAAAAAGCCTTTGACAAAATTCAGCACCCATTTATGATTAAGGCTCTTCAAAAAATGGGCATAAAAGGAACCTACCTCAGCACAGTAAAGGCCATATATGAACAGCCCACAAAAACATTATTCTCAATGGTGAAAAACTTTTAGTTTTTCTTTTACCATTACCCCTAAGATCAGGAACAAGACAAGGGTGTCCATTTTCACCGGTATTGTTCAACATAGTTCTGGAAGCCCTGGTTAGATCAATCAGAGAAAAAAAAGAAATAAGAGGAATCCAGATCAGAATGAAGACGTAAAGCTCTCAGTGTTTGTAGATGACATGAAATTGTACATTGAAAACCGTAAAGATAGTATCAGAAAATTATTAGAGCTAATCATTTTAGCAAAGTTGCAGGATACTAAATCAATACACAGAAACCACTTGCATTCCTATATACTAACAATGAAAAATCAGAAAGAGAAATTAAGGAATCAATCCCATTCACCACTGCAACAAGAAGAATTAAATATCTAGAAATAAACTTACCTAAAGAGACAAAAGAACTCTATACAGAAAATTATAATACACTGATGAAAGAAATCAAAGATGACATAAACAGATGGAGAGATATTCCATGTTCCTGATTAGGAAAAATCAATATTGTGAAAATGATTATAATACCAAATGCAATTTACAGATTCAATGCAATCCCTATCAAAGTACTAATGGCATTTTTTACAGAACTAGAATAAAAAATTTCACAATTCATATGGAAACACCAAAGACCCTGAATAGCCGAAGCAGTATTGAGAAAGAAGAATGGAGGTGGATGAATCAACCTTCCTGACTTCAGATTACACTACAAAGCTACAGTCATCAAGATAGTATGGTACTGGCACAAAAACAGAAATATAGGCCAATGCAACAAGATAGAAAGCCCAGAAATAAACTCATGCACCTATGGGTACCTTATTTTTGACAAAGGAGGCAAGAATATACAATGGGGCAAAGACAGCCTCTTCAGTAAGTGGTACGGGAAAACTGAACAGCTACATGTTAAAAAATGAAATTAGAACACTTCCTAACACCATACACAAAGACAAATTCAAAATGGATTAAAGACCTAAATGTAAGACCAGAAACTATAAAACTCTTAGAAGAAAACATAGGCAGAACATGCAATGACATAAATCAAAACAAGATCCTCTATGACCCACCTCCTAGAGTAATCAAAATAAAAACAAAAGTAAACAGGTGGCACCTGATTAAACTTAAAAGCTTTTTCATGGCAAAGAAAACTATAAGCAAGGTGAAAAGACAACCCTCAGAATGGGAGAAAATAGCAAATGAAACAACTGACAAAGGATTAATTTCCAAAATATACAAAGCAGCTCATACAACTCAACACCAGAAAAACAAACGACCCAATCAAGAAGTGGGGAAAAGACCTAAACAGACATTTCTCCAAAGAAGACATACAGATGGCTAACAAACACATGAAAGATTCTCAACATCGCTCATTATTAGAGAAATGCAAATCAAAACTACAATGAGATGTCACCTCACACGGGTCAGAATGGCCATCATCAAAAAGTCTACAATTAATGCTGGAGAGAGGGTGTGGAGAAAAAGGGAATGTTCTGCACTGCTGGTGGGCACATAAGTTGATTCAGCCACTAAGGAAGATGGTATGGGAGATTCCTTAAAAACTAGGAATAAAACCACCATATGACCCAGAAATCCTACTCTTAGGCATACACCCTCAGGAAACCAAAAATTGAAAAAGACATATGTATCCATTGTTCATTGCAGCACTATTTACAACATCTAGAACATGGAAGCAACCTGGATAAAGAAGTTGTGGTACATATACACAGTGGAATACTACTCAGCCATAAAAGGAAACCATATGAGTCAGTTCTAATGAGGTGGATGAACCTAGAGCTTATTATACAGAGTGAAGTAAGTCAGAAAGAGAAAGATAAATATCATATAATCACACACATATATATGGAATCTACAAAGATAGTACTGAAGAACTTACTTGCAGATAAGCAATGGAGAAACACATAGAGAATAGACTTATGGACATGGGGAGAGGGGAGGAGAGGGTGAGATGTATGAAAAGAGTAACATGGAAACTTATATTACCATATGTAAAATAGACAGTCAACAGGAATTTGCTGTATGGCTCAGGCAACTCAAACAGGGGCTCTATATCAACCTGGAGGGATGGGATGGGGAGGGAGATGGGAGGGAAGTTCAAGAGGGAGGGGATATATGTATACGTATGGCTGATTCATATTGAGGTTTGATAGAAAACAACAAAATCCTGTAAAGCAATTATCCTTCAATTAAAAGTGTTCAAGTATATCCAAAGCCAAGGGGTTTTTACCTAAGATAAGTCCAACTCTGTCACCTCCTGTTAAAACTTCTGTCAACCAAGATAATATCTTGGATCTTAGTATTATTTTAGAAAAACACCAGTTAAAATACCTAGTTGATTTTCAGCTTCCATAATCAGAAAGACACAATGACCTATAAATTTCCTAAATCTCAAAAGAGAATGCAGAGCAATTCTAAAAAGGACATAGGAGAAAACATTTAGTGCTCCAGTCCTCATGTACCCATAACATTCAATAAAAAATAAAACAAATACAAGGGGCAATATGCAGTTCACCTTTATCATAAGAGGTTCCAGTCCACAAAAAGGCAATCCCACTTCTTTCAAATCACACCATCCAAGGCTGACACCCTGACTTTTCCATCTTCATGCCATTAAAATATTGTTCTCTTTCTTTTCCTCTCCTTTCCTCTCTCATTTTAACGAGAGCCAAATTGGGAGAAAGTGAAGAGGAACTAAAAAGCCTCTTGGTGAAAGTGAAAGTGGAGAGTGAAAAAGTTGGCCTAAAGCTCAACATTCAGAAAACGAAGATCATGGCATCTGGTCCCATCACTTCGTGGGAAATAGATGGGGAAACAGTGGAAACAGTGTCAGACTTTATTTTGGGAGGCTCCAAAATCACTGCAGATGGTGATTGCAGCCATGAAATGAAAAGATGCTTACTCTTGGAAGAAAAGTTATGACCAACCTAGATAGTATATTCAAAAGCAGAGACATGACTTTGCCGACTAAGGTCCGTCTAGTCAAGGCTATGGTTTTTCCTGTGGTCATGTATGGATGTGAGAGTTGGACTGTGAAGAAGGCTGAACGCAGAAGAACTGATGCTTTTGAACTGTGGTGTTGGAGAAGACTCTTGAGAGTCTCTTGCACTGCAAGGAGATCCAACCAGTCCATCCTAAAGGAGATCAGCCCTGGGATTTCTTTGGAAGAAATGATGCTAAAGCTGAAACTCCAGTACTTTGGCCACCTCATGTGAAGAGTTGACTCATTGGAAAAGACTCTGATGCTGGGAGGGATTGGGGGCAGGAGGAGAAAGGGACGACAGAGGATGAGATGGCTGGATAGCATCACGGACTTGATGGACGTGAGTCTGAGTGAACTCTGGGAGTTGGTGATGGATAGGGAGGCCTGGCATGCTGCGATTTTGGGGGTTGCAATGAGTCAGACACGACTGAGTGACTGAACTGAACTGAAATTGGGAGATGGTTTTTCCTAGGGAATATTGGCAACTGGCAGTGGTCATCATAAGCCTTAAAAATGCAATAGTCTTTGATCCAGCACTCCATACTAAGCTAAACTGAATGTTTCAACAAGTGAGCAAAAATTTCTGTATCTAATTTTCACATTATTTATAATCTTAATAAGAAAAACAGCTACAATTTAACTGTGTCTAGCAATAGCTACACTAAAGTACATCCATTAGACAGAACACCAAGCAAGCCAAGGTTAGAAGGCTATGGTTACCAAGGGTTAATGACACCAAGGACGTTCATGAGACATTATCTGATTTTTGTAAATATACAGGTACACAGGGTGAACAATCAGGAAGGATAATCATCTACGATTTTCAATACTTTGCTCTTCCTCTTCATCACTGACCCTGCAAAAGTCTACTACCAGTCACATATCTTTCACTAGAGAGAAACGGGAAGGAGGGTACAGTGCCAAGGGCTTCCCAGGTGGTACAGTGGGAAAGAATCTGCCTGCCATTGTAGGAGATGCAAGTTTGACCCCTGGGTAGCAAAGATTGCCTGGAGGAGGAAAACTGCAACTCACTCCAGTATTCTTGCCTGGGAAATTCCATGGATAGAGGAGCCTGGCAGGCTACAATACTTGGGTTTGTCAAGAGTCAGGCATGACTGAGCTCACACATGCATGTGTGCATACACACACGTACACACACAATGGCAAATGAAGGGAGAGGTGTTCACATGTTTTTTATGGGATCTCGCTTGTGGTTCCGTGGTTAAGACTTCAAGCTTCCAATGCAGGGAACCTGGGTTCAATCCTTGATCAGGAAACTAGATCCCACATGCCGCAACAAAGAGTTTGCATGCCAGAACTGAAGATCCTGCACGCTGCAATGGAGACTGAAGATCCCACATGCCACAGCTAAGACCTGACACAGCTGAATAAAAAACAAATAACTATTTCTTTTAAAAAACCCTCTCCTACTCACATAGTCTGTCTGTGATAGGTCTTCTCTCTTTTCTCTCTTCCTCTGCGATATGCTATCACAACCTAACATGCTGACAGTGGTGGAATATCAGGTGAATATAGTTTTATTTTCCTTTTTGATTATCTGTATAATTTTACAGTGAAGATCATATATTATTTCTGTCAAAGGGAGCAGAGTATGATGACTAAAAGTGTAGACTTTGGAATAGATCAGCCTGGGTTTTAATATTTCATATCCATAACTTTTCATCTATATGATTTTGGTCAAATTACTTAGCCTAACTAAGTAAGCCTCAAGTTTCCTCATCCATCAAATGGGAATAACATTATGGGCATCTTCTTATTACAGATGCTAATAGAAATGCCATATTGGATAAAAGAAATGACTACTATAGATGATATAAGATACAACTTTATTTAAGTGTTTATACTTCTAAGGAAAAAAATTAAGCCCCAATCTCATACGAGAAAAATATAAATTAAAACATGGGGAAATTTTCATTCAAAATGGTAACCAAAAATGTATATTAAGCAGCCTTGAGTTACCATTTTACACATATCAAAAGAATCAATTTGTCTAATCTTGTCTTAAAGTACAAAATTAAGAGTTTTACTTTTTAAAGCCCTATTAAAAGTAGGAAACTGTGGCATATTCCCATTCTTTTTAAAATGATTCATTAACATTAAAGAAGAAAATAACAGCTACCACTTACTGACAGCTTACTGTTTGTGGATCACGCATCAGTGCTTGATGTGTGTTCATCATTCAATCTGTCCCTGATGGAGAGACTAGTATTACCTCATTTCACAGATACAAAAACTAAGACACAGATTAAGCAAAGTACCTAATTTAGTAAACAGCCAAGTCAGGCCTTAATCCCTCAGAATACTACACTAGACTGCAACTGACTGGCTGATTTCAACCAAACGTTTCTGGAGCGGATGGATTAAAAATGAACAAGTAGTAGTCACTGCATGTCTCCCACTTGGATCTATATGTCTTCTAAATTAACTTTTTCAATAATGACAACTTAAAAATTTATAATTATGTAAATAAACTGAACTTTGAAACAGACATTAAAATTACTGTATAACAAAGTAGAAATAGATTTTTTTAAATAAAGAAGCGTTATTCTCACTAAAATTATTATTGATTGAGAGGGAGAAAAAATAGCCAACAATTTTTAAAACAGAGTATTTATTTTAAAACATTATATCCTATTAATTCCTACCACTGGGTGTTTATAATATCTAATATATTCATGCAATAATGTATATAGTAATTATAATAAATATACACAGGCTGGAAGAGGTGCTCACAAATTTAGTGACAGCAGTTTCCTAACAAATTTTAGAGACAATTGCAGAAGGCATTAAAGCAGGAAAAAACAAAATCAAATTTCATTTTTAAAAGATCACTCTGGAAATAATACCAAATTTGGAAGCAAGGATGCAACAACTGGCTTCCAAAGGTGTGAACTAGCAGAGAAAATGGAGGGGAGAGGGAGGCTGAGAAAAGCTTTAGGAGACTTATCAAGGGACGAAGGACGGGGGTCAACGATGGCTCTATGGCTTCTGATGGCCGGTGACAGAACACAGAAGAGAATGGAAAACAAAGTGCATGCATGTGTGTGCATCATATGGGGGGTGACAATTAAATGTTGATCATACTGCAACTGTAAGGCCCATCGAGCCACAGGATAAATACATACAATGGAGTTGGGAGAGCAGGTGTGGAGTTCAAGAAAGAAGCCTGGGTTCATTTGTGGTTGGGCTCCATCAGTTTGAAAGTGGTCGATGGCCTTTGCGAAGTGCCAGGGAGAATACCTAAAGACAAAAGGGTGCCAGCGCTGAAAAAACCAGTCACAATAACAAAGCCACTGAAGAATTTTATTTGCAAAAAAATATATAGACATGGACAGTAGAGAACAATATTTATGGATACCAAGGTGGAAAGGAGGGACAGAATAAATTGGGAGATTGGGATTAACATATATACACTATTAATACTTTGCATAAAATAGATAACTAAACAGAACCAACTTCATAGCTCAGGGAACCCTACTCAGTGCTCAGTGAGGATTACATGGGAAGGAAATTCAAAAAGAGAGAGTATGGGTTAGTTGGTAAAGAATCCGCCTCCAAGCAGGAGATCGGGGTTTGATCCCTGGGTTAAGAAGATCCTCTGGAAAAAGGCATGGCAACCAACTTGAGTATTCTTGCCTGAGATAATCCCATGGACAGAGGACCCTGGCAGGCCACAGTGCACGAGGTCTCAAAGAGTCAGACATGACTTAGCAGCTAAACCAACACCACCATATGTAAACATACAGCTGATTTACTTTGCTGTAAAACAGAAACACAACATTGTAAATATACTCTAATAAAAACTTTAAAAAGACTGCAGGGAAGGAAGGAAGGGCCTGGGAGAACGAAGGGATCCTGGAGAGGGAGGCATGAGAATGAGAGGCCAGGAATCAAAGGATGCTGAAAGCTACTGGGAAAAGGCTGTGTGGCTGTGTTACCCACCACACTCACACACCATCAGTGAGCAGAGAACATCCTGGCATCACACCTCCTTCCAAAGCAAACTAAGGCCCTCGGCCACCACCCCTCACCCTTAACATCTTTATAAAGCTGAATGAGAGGAGCTCAGTAATGAAAGGCATGATGCTGGCAGCTTGATATTCTACAGAAATGAGTGAAGAAGCATAATTCACAGTCAGAATCAAGCTGTCGGAAACCACTTTGAGCAATACGTCATTATTAGAAAAAGAACATTTTCCTTAAAAACCCTGATTTTTAACAGTCAGCAATAAAAAATACAGAAATGCTTTCTGAGAGAAAGAATGAAACTTGCCCAAGACCCAGAAAGTGAAAGTCACTCAGTGGTGTACCATTCTTTGCCTCTCCATGGACTCTAAAGTCCATGGAATTCTGCAGGCCAGAATATTGGAGTGGGTAGCTTTTCCCTTCTCCAGGGGATCTTCCCAACCCAGGGATTGAACCCAGGTCTCCAACATTGCAGGTGAATTCTTTACCAGCTGAGCTACAAGGGAAGCCCAAGAATACTAGAGTGGATAGCCTATCCCTTCTCCAGAGGATTTCCCGATCCAGGAATTGAACCAGGGGATTCGCACTGCAGGCGGATTCTTTACCAACTGAGCTATGCTGCTGCTGTTGCTGCTGCTGCTGCTAAGTTGCTTCAGTCGTGTCCGACTCTGTGCAATCCTATAGACGGCAGCCCACCAGGTTCCCCCATCCCTGGGATTCTCCAGGCAAGAACACTGGAGTGGGTTGCCATTTCCTTCTCCAATGCATGAAAGTGAGGTCACTCAGTCGTGTCCGACTCTTAGCAACCCCGTGGACTACAGCCCACCAGGCTCCTCCACCCATGGCATTTTCCAGGCAAGAGTACTGGAGTGGGGTGCAATTGCCTTCTGAACTATGAGAGAAGCCCAAAGATCCAGAAAACATGAAGAAAAAAAAAAAAAACTTCTGATCCTACTCTTGTTACATATGCTCAGCTGTCTGACCAGCCGTAACTGATTTCTCTTTCCCATCAGACCCTAACAACTCTCCTTCATGATGTGAGGATAGGTTTTGGCTTTTGGAAGCAACTGTGAGTTTGTTCAGTGTCCTCTCTTAAGAAGAAATAGAAGCTAGACTGAAGACAAATTTTACTATTTTTCCAATGCCGTTAATTTCTTTTTTAATTTGGAGTTTCTCCATAATGATCAAGAGATACAAACTTTATCTTGGGTTTGAATCAGTGTCTAATTCTACTTGGTCTGAATACGGAGTCAAGATAAAACCTGAAGAAGGCTAAACAACTCCTTGGTCTTAGAAATAGCACCATAAGTTGAATTTACCTGCTCCCTTCCCCCCAACTTTTATTATGGAAATTTTCAAAGATATAAAAACAAGCAGGTTAATCCAATGAGTGCCAGGTGCCCATTATCAGCTTCAACAATCACTACCCACAGCTAACCTCATTCTATCTACACTCTCTTCACCCATAATCTCATATTCAGTTCAGTTCAGTTTAGTTGCTCAGTCGTGTCTGACTCTTTGCGACCCCATGAATAAAAGCACGCCAGGCCTCCCTGTCCATCACCAACTCCCAGAGTTCACTCAGACTCACGTCCATCGAGTCCGTGATGCCATCCAGCCATCTCATCCTCTGTCGTCCCCTTCTCCTCCTGCCCCCAATCCCTCCCAGCATCAGAGTCTTTTCCAATGAGTCAGCTCTTCACATGAGGTGGCCAAAGTACTGGAGTTTCAGCTTCAGCCTCATTCCTTCCAAAGAAATCCCAGGGTTGATCTCCTTCAGAATGGACTGGTTGGATCTCCTTGCAGTCCAAGGGACTCTCAAGAGTCTTCTCCAACACCACAGTTCAAAAGCATCAATTCTTCAGCGCTCAGCCTTCTTCACAGTCCAACTCTCACATCCATACATGACCACGGGAAAAACCACAGCCTTGACTAGACGGACCTTTGTTGGCAAAGTAATGTTTCCGCTTTCAATACGCTATCTAGGTTGGTCATAACTTTTCTTCCAAGGAGTAAGCATCTTTTAATTTCATGGCTGCAGTCACCATCTGCAGTGATTTTGGAGCCCAAAAAATAAAGTCTGACATTGTTTCCACTGTTTCCCTATCGATTTCCCATGAAGTGATGGGACTGGATGCCATGATCTTCATTTTCTGAATGTTGAGTTTTAAGCCAACTCACTCTCCACTTTCACTTTCATCAAGAGGCTTTTAGTTCCTCTTCACTTTCTGCCATAAGGGTGGTGTCATCTGCATATCTGAGGTGACTGAGATTTCTCCCAGCAGTCTTGATTCCAGCTTATGCTTCTTTCAGCCCAGAGTTTCTCATGATGTACTCTGCATAGAAGTTAAATAAACAGGGTGACAATATACAGCCTTGACATACTCCTTTTCCTATTTGGAACCAGTCTGTTGTTCCATGTCCAGTTCTAACTGCTGCTTCCTGACCTGCATATAGGTTTCTCAAGAGGCAGGTCAGGTGGTCTGGTATTCCCATCTCTTTCAGAATTTTCCACAGTTCAATGTGATCCACACAGTCAAAGGCTTTGGCATAGTCAATAAAGCAGAAATAGATGTTTTTCTGGAGGTCTCTTGCTTTTTCCATGATCCAGCGGATGTTGGCAATTTGATCTGCCTTTTCTAAAATCAGCTTGAACATCGGGAAGTTCATAATTCCATATTACCTTAAAGCAAATCCCAGAAATTCTAACATTTCGTCCATGGATATTATTGCATCTCTAAAAGATAACATAATTATAAAACTATTATCATATCCCCCAAATTAGTGATACTTTTTATTGTTAGGAAGAGGAATTTCTATTTCAATACGACCACATTTCCAGTTAATCATATTTCCAACTATCTCAAAGAAGTTATATTTTAAAAGACTATTTCTTTGTTTACATTAGGAGCTCCTCAGAGTCCTAATTGGTTGGTAGGTTTGTTAAGAATTTGGGGAGGCGTGCATTTTTTTAAAGACTATTTTTTAAGAGCCATTGTAGGTTTTGTAACAAAATTGAGGGAAGGTGCATACAGACATTTCCTATGAAGCTTTCCTAAGAACTTTTAATCTATAGGTTTCCTCCTTCATCTCTGTTCTTTCTCCTGACAAGTTATTTATTGAAGAAAATGGGTTACTTGTCCTATAGAGTGTCCCACAGTCTCACTGCATTCCCAAGTTCAATTTTAACATGATCCAGTTCACTTTAAATATTCAAGTTGGTTAATTTTTTTCCTGCCCTTTGTTGATAATTAGGTAGATACAGGTATCACATGGTACAATGAAGAAAACCAGCATGAAGTGGACAGGGGCTGAGGTTGCACGGCTCTAGAACAGGCCGTTGGGCTGAATCCCAGCTCCACCACTCTCCAGCTATATGGCCTTTAACCAGCTTACTTCTCTGTGCTTCAGGGTCCTATCTGTGAAATGGAGATAATGCTTTACAACTGGGCTTCCCAAGTGGCTCAGTAGTAAAGAATCTGCCTGCAAAAGTGGGACATGTGGGTTTGATCCCTGGGAGGGAAAGATCCCCTGGAGGAGGAAATGGCAACGCACTCCAGTATCCTTGCCTGGAAAAATCCCATGGACAGAGGAAGCTACTGGGCTGCAGGCCATGGGGTCACTAAAGAGTCAAACATGACTGAGCATGCATGCACGCACAACTTCACAACTACTGTGGGAGATTCTTTGAGTTCATTGAGAAAAAGAAGCCAGCACACAGTAAGCTCTCAAACAAACAAACAATCATGATTACCTCTAATTAAAGTGAAAGTCTCCTCCTCAAAATTAAAGCTCAACCTTAAAGTGTTCCCTCTTTTCTTCCCCAACAAAGTGACTACTCTAAATTGTTGAGTTCTTGCCAATTTCTGTTTAAACAGCACTTCTGAACAAAAACTACCCCTGCTGTGTGATAAAGTATCTTCCATATTTTGCAAACAGTATGCAGAATCAGCTCTCCTTGAACAGCCACAGAACTAATCTACTTGCCCATCTAAGAAGCATTCAAGTGAGGCGCAGCAACTTCTGTTTACTTTCACAAAGAGCCTATCATGTGTCAATCATGATGTTTATTTAGCACAGACACTTCACGAATTATTTGCTGAATTTCAGTGGGGTGGGGGGCGTTCAATGGTCTATGTTTTAATTAGTAATAACCCCAAAAGTTCTCATTTAAAAGATATATTCAGTACCCACCACTGGGCTATGTGGTGCAGGGAGTGAAAACTTAAAACCACAGTCTTTAAAAGAAGTTTACAGTCCATTAGGAGGGAAGCGGAGAAGGCAATGGCACCCCATTCCAGTACTGTTACCTGGAAAATCCCACGGATGGAGGAGCAGTAGGCTGCAGTCCATGGGGTTGCTAAGAGTCAAACACAACTGAACCGACTCAGCAGCAGCAGCAGGAGGGAAGAGAGGTATACTAATTATCCATAATGTAATATAACATGAGAGGGGCAGATAAAATGGTGGGAAAAAAATTAGGTGGGGCAAGTAACTTAGAGTTAAGGGTAGTTATGGCAGCACTTTTTAAAAAAGAGATGATGGGTAGGATGAAAGTTTACACAATGCGTAGAAGTTTAATAGACCACAGAAAGGAGGAGAAGAAACAAAGAGACCGAATTTCAGAGAAAACAAGAGCATGGCGGAGGTCAGAGAATGGCAGTGTTCCTACTGGATGGAGTGAAAGGGCAGTGAGAGAGGTGGCTAGATTCTAAAAGCCTTTGACAAGTGGTAGTCAAAAGACTGGACTAGATTTGGCAAAAAACAGAGGTTTCCTCAGCCAGTGAGTGGCATGGTCAGAGTTTCATTTTATATAAATTAACATAGATGTGCCAAGGCAGGAGAAGACCACCTCTATCCTAATTTAGTCAAGTAAAAGGAAAGAAGACACAAGTATCAGTTATATTATGCATGGAGAAAATATTAATATAACATGAGAGAAGAGATGGAGGAGAACTCAAACATAGCAGCAAAGTTTTGAACCTAAATGTCTGGGGAAAACAGTGGTGCCATTAAAACTGATAGAAATCAATTCAAAGAGCTGGGTGTGGGAGAGAAGTGATATAATAAAGCCTATTGGAATGTGCTGAATCTGATGGACTGGCACATTACAAACTGTGGGCTACCAACACCAACAGAAGTGTCGAGAGTGGGCCAATGAGAAAGCCTCAGAGAGATAATATGTTTAGGGTGTAGCAAGGTGGGCAAGTGAAAACAGATGAAGAAGTATTGCTTAGAGAAGAATACTCAGGTTACTACAGATGGTTGAATTCAAAGAATGAAAGAGCTTCAGAGGAGTTGTGAAGACAACGGACAGATGGGAGAGGTTAAAGGGGTGCGTGCAGAGGTAAAAGCAATGAATGTTACCACTTGTTCAACAAACTCAAAGAGAAGAAAGAAAAGATGGGATATAGACAAGAGCATTGAAGAATTATTTGTTCTTCTGGAAGGAGGACCTTCTGAAGGTCCTTATGCAGATCAGAGGTGATATGGATTTATCCGTGGCATCCAAAAAATGACACAAATGTACAGACAAAACAAAAACAGACTCAGACTTGGAGAATGAACTTATGGCTGCCAGGGGGAAGGATGGGGGAAAGGGATAGTCAGGGAGTTGGGGATGATCATGTGCACACGGCTATCTTTAAAACAGATAACCAACAAAGACAGACTGTATAGCACATGGAATTCTGCTCAATGTTATGTGCCAGCCTGGAGGGGAGCTCGCGGGAGTTGGATACATGTATATATATGGCTGAGTCCCTCTGGATGTCCACCTGAAACTATCACAACATTGTTAATTGGCTATATTCTAATATAATATAAAAACTTTTATTTTAAAAAAAAAGGTGAAGGTGAGGAAACAACTGAATACTCAAGAAAGAAAACAAGTGACCCTGGAGACAAAAAAAAAAAAAAAAGAGAGAGAGGCAAATGAAAAGACAGAAATATGTTAAGGCAGAGAAAGAAAATGAAGCTTGAAAGTAAAGATGACCAGCTGTCAGATGTGCTTTGTTGTCCTCCAAACAGTTTTAAAAAACTGTGACTTAAATTGTAGAGATTTCATCTAGAAAACCAGACTCTTGACTTTTCTAGAAAAAAGAGAAAAATGGGCAACACCAAGCCAGGCTTCCACAGGACAACTAATGCAGCTGTCACCTGCCCATCTCCTCTTTCATTTCAGTAATTCAGAAGGCCTCTCTGGACAGTTGAGTCTGTGATCCCTGACCTACATCCTTTCAAGTAAAAAGGAGATGACGTCATCCTTAGAGAGGGAGGACGCTTGACTGAGACTTGAAAACTTGAAAAGCCATTGTAATAGTCATCGAAGGAAATGGGTTAGGAAGTCAAACAGGAGATGAATAACCGAAGAGTTGTTGTCTACTGGTCCGCTGAAGAGGGCAGGGATTCATCATGTTGCCTGGCAGTGCCCTACAGCCTGAAAGCAGAGACATCGGGACAGTTGTGGCAGAAGACAGGAGGACAAAGGGTCCTGGGGTGATGGAGGACCTCAGTGAGGAGACCTGCCCTTGATGGAGAGTCCAAAGGGGTTGGTGTCCTGGGAGAGTGAAGAGGACACACTGTGGGAACAAAGTGGATTAGGAGGAGGGAGGGGGGAATGGAGGAGACCTGGAAGGCAAGATAAAAAGAATCTTCCTGGAATTTTTCTGGCAGGAACTTGAAAGTTATCATCTGTATAAAAATATTAGAGGATAGACCACACATCAAAGGTTAAGTGGAAGAACTGGGAGACTTTGGTAGGAAAGTAAAAGCTAGTATGATTAGTACAAAAGGGAAAAGTTGGTTCTGCAAAAATTTATTAGTACATCTTCTCCTTGCTATTCAGCTCCTAGAAAAAGTGAAACTATAACCAAGCTTGCTAACCAATGATAGATTATGTTCAAAGAATTATATTTTTATGAAATGAGCCATGTGAATGTCAAAGGCTTTTCAACTACACACTTGACTTCCTTTCAAATATGATTTTGGAGATAAAAAATACACTCATTCTTTGTTCTTATATGCAGAGGACTGTATACATTATCTCAAGTGTTTGAGAAGAAAGAAGATCAAAAGTTTGAAGCTCAGGAAGTTCTCAGTGTCCCCCACAGCACATGCACGTATAGAGGGAAGGGACCCAGTGCTCACACCTGCTGGCCCGGTGCCTCAGCCTGTGGAGTCTACATATTCCCTAAGTACCTTTATGTTGAAAAGAAACACGCACAAAACAAAATGCCGTATTAAATGCAGAGACTAATCCTACAAAGTTACACCCCAACTGGCAGCCTAGCAGCTCTGCCGGGAACAGCAAGCATGGCAGCACCATGAAGGGACAGGGATGGGCGATTAAGGCTTGATCTTCAATGTTTGGGTTATTTGCTCTTATGGAGATAATGTATTCCTTACTTAAAACAATTTTACTTAAAATTCAGTAAAATGAAACTAAATCAACCTTTCTAATCAAAGAAATATACATTTAAATGAGATCTTTTATTTCAAATATTACTAAAGAGACTGGTGAGGCAGAATACCTGTAAGGTGTGAGACCAGAGGAAATGCAATGGTGTGGCCACTGCTGTTTTCCTCTGAAGAGATAATGCATGCCCAAAGCACAACATTTAAAAGGTATGAAAGGACTTGTTCTAAAAATTAAGTCTCAGGACTTCCCTGGTGACCAATGGTTAAGAATCTACCCTCCAATATAGAGGACGTGAGTTCAGTTCCTGGTTGGTGAACTAAGATCCCACATGCTGTGGAGCAACTAAGCCTGTGTGCTGCAACTAAGACCCAACGCAGCCAAAAATACACAAAACTTTTTTAAAAAATAAGTTTTCATCCCTCTTCTATACCCTAGACACCAGTTCCTCCTCTTAAAATCTACTATTACCAAGTTTCTTAGGTGTCCTTCAAATAGTCTACTAAATCATGGGTAGGAGTGTAAATCAATACACCTTATTGAAAGAAAGCTTAGCAGTATCTATCAACACTTTAAATACACATACCTTACTAGCTTTCAACTCCAACCGTAAGACTCTACAAAAAAATGATCTATGTATCTAAATGCCCATGGCAACCCTTCAGAGGTAATGAATAATTAGAAACCACATAAATATAAAAAATACAGCATATATGTCCAATAGCTGAAGAATCCCATGGACAGAGGAGCCTGGCGGGCTACAGTCCATGGGATCGCAAAGAGTCGGACATGACTGAATGACTCTCACACACACACAAACACACACACACACACGTCCAATAGAACACTGTGTGTGTGCACGTGCACACACGCATGTGCACATTCAATTATGTCTGACTCTGTGACCCCACATTCTGTAGCCCGCAAGGCTCCTCTGTCCCTGGAATTCCCCAGGGAAGAACACTAGAGTGGGTTGCCATTTCCTTCTCCAATAGGACACTCTACAGTCATTATCAGACCTGAGAGAGCTCTACATACCGTTGACTCTTGAGCAACATGGAAGCGGGAAGGTTAGGGGCACCAATTCCCTGCACATTTAAAAATCTGCATATAACTCATATTCAGCCTTTGGGATCTGTGGTTCTGCATCCAAGGATTCTGTCAACAGGGGATCATGTAAACAGTTTGGTACATATTTAGTGAAAAAAAGTTCCTGTGGTTCCTGTGTAAGTGGACCTGTGCAGTTCAAACCCATGTTGTTCAACAGTCAACTGTATATAAACATGGAAAGATGTTTCATGACACAGTGAAGGAAAAAGGAGCTTCCAAGAAAAACAACAGTATGACAGCATTTCTGTAAGTTAATAAAAATTCTGGATTTGCATTATCTGTGTGTATAAATGTTGCATATGTCTAGGAGGATATTTAAACAATCTTTAATTGTGTTAATCACAAAGGATTTGGAAGGGGAAAAGAGTGGAAAAAAGAATAGGGAATGGTTTCAATTTTTTTAATACTATGATATTATTTGCATTACAATGAGCACATAATACTTTTGTAACATAAGAGTTTTAAGAATTAAGGTAAAAAAATAAAGCTGACAGAAATCAGTATTACATGGATGAAAATAATCATCTGTAAAAATATTTTTGCATGCATGTTATTTAAAAGACTAAGATATGACAGGTAAGGATTTAACTGCCAAGAGCTGCCCCTAAGGCCCAGGCATGAACTAACACATGATTATATTGAAGGATGAATAAGAATCACACATTCTAAGGGCTGCCAGACACAGAATCCCAAAGCTGCGGAGTGAAGTCAGAAGGGCCCAGTCATCCACAAAATGCAAGTTCTTTTCTCTTCTTATAGACCCAAACTCAATAACTTTCAAAAAGTAATTGAAAATATTGAGAGTGGACAAAGAAAGGTAATGGACATGGAAAAAGGACAGCTAAGTAAATAAAGATATTACAAAATCCAGGAATTTCAGGTGATCTCCAGGAATAATTCTAGGGTCCATTTTCTAAATTTCAGCCAGAAGCCAAAACTTTCTTTCTGAAAAGGTGGGCATCAACTGTAGAATTTAAACTTTAATCCAAGAACACACAGTACACTGGTCATGAGAAAGTAACACGATGAAAAAGCTGACAAAAAAGGACAGATGATTACAACGCATGGTGTGTCCTTCTATCTTCAGCACTGATCATGAGGAAAAGATGCACTCACTGATTCCATGAAGTTTCCCAGGCTTTCCAGCAGACAAACCTCTGGAAAGGGAAAACGCTGAGGCAATGTTCATTCAGAAATGCTACAGCTAAAGATTATAGCAGCTGTGGCCAAACCTCCTTCCAATACTGGCCTTCTTTCTCAAACTCACAATGCTAGTTTTCTACTGCTGCCACAACAAATGACCACAAATTCAGCAGCCTGAAACAGCACCTATCTGTCATCTCACAGTTTCTGCGGATCAGAAGTCGGGGCACAGCGTGGCTCAGCTGGGAGTCTACCCCAGGGTTCAGAGGCAGAATCATGATAGCACCAAGGCTGTTCTCCTCTCTGGAATCTCTGTGGATGAGCTCATTCAGAGTGTGGGTAGAATTCATTCTGTGGTTGTAGGAGTGAGATCCCCATTTCCTTCCTGGCTATGGGCCAGGGATTGTTCTCAACTTCTAGAGACCACTTGGCTCGGTGCCTCATACAAAGTCAGCAATGGTGGGTCAAGTCCCTCTCAGCTGCCTTCCTGCCTCACCTCTCCTCCTGCCTCCTTCCTTCTGCCCCATCTTTCTGCAGCTGCTGCTACATCACTTCAGTCATGTCCGACTCTGTGCGACCCCATAGACGGCAGCCCACCAGGCTTCCCTGTCCCTGGGATTCTCCAGGCAAGAACACTGGAGTGGGTTGCCATTTCCTTCTCCAATGCATGAAAGTGAAAAGTGAAAGTGAAGTCGCTCAGTCATATCCGACTCTTCGCTACCCCATGGACTGCAGCCTACCAGGCTCCTCCGTCCATAGGATATTCCAGGCAAGAATACTGGAGTGGGGTGCCATTGCCTTCTCCCATCTCTCTGAGTCTTCTGTTTTTAAAGGCTTAAGTAATTACTTAAAGTTTGCCCACCTGGAATGTAAACTGCTGTAACTACTATGTAGAACAGTATGAAGATTTCATAAAAAACTAAAAAAGAGCTACCATATAATCCAGCAATCTCACTCCTGAGTATATATTCAGAAAAGACAAAAACTCTAATTCAAAAAGATACATACACCCCATGTTCACAGCTGCACTAGTTACAAGTCAAGACATGGAAGCAACATAAATGTTCACTGAGAGATGATGGATAAAGACATGGGACATATACAAATGAAATACTATTGAGCCATAAAAAAGAATGAAATAATGTTATTTGCAACATGTATGACCTAGAGATTACCACACTAAGTGAAGTAAGTCAGAGAAAGATAAACTATCATGTGATAGCACTTATAAGTGGAATCTTTAAAAAATGAAACAAAAGAACTTTTCTACAAAAGAAATAGCAGAGGTAACTACATTCAGTATCTTATAATAACCTATTATGGAAAAGACTCTGAAGAAGAATATAATTAACATATGTATAACTGCATTACTTTGCTATACACTTGAAACTAACACAACATTGTAAAATAAATATACTTCAACAAAAAATTATTTAATGCTGAATTCCACCACCTGGACAATTGAGGCTACTCTCCCTACCTTACAGCATGCTATTCCTTCACAGTTGTACTTGGATTAGTGCTGACTGAACAACCAAATGACAGGAATCCTGGGAGGACATCTTTAGGATTAGCCTACCATACTCATTTATATTCTGAGGTTAAAAAAAAAGATGATCTCACAGGTAATCCAATCTACCTGGATTTATCAGTGTATAATAATAAACCAGCACTGCTCTTATTTCAATTTACCCTGAAAATAACTCTACTAAATAAATTATCATAACCATCTTCATAATCAACAAAACTATGCAAGCCAGAATCAAGACTGCCAGGAGAAATATCAATAACCTCAGATATGCAGATGACACCACCCTTATGGCAGAAAGTGAAGAACTAAAGAGCCTCTTGATGAAAGTGAAAGAAGATAGTGAAAAAGTTGGCTTAAAGCTCAACATTCAGAAAACGAAGATCTTGGCATCTGGCCCCATCACTTCATGGGAAATAGATGGGGAAACAGTGGAAAGAGTGTCAGACTTTATTTTGGGGGGCTCCAAAATCACTGCAAATGGTGATTGCAGCCATAAAATTAAAAGATGCCTACTCCTTGGAAGGAAAGTTATGACCAATTTAGATAGCATATTGAAAAGCAGAGACATTACTTTGTCAACAAAGGTCTGTCTAGTCAAGGCTTTGGTTTCTCCAGTGGTCATATATGGATGTGAGAGTTGGACTATAAAGAGAGCTGAGTGCCAAAGAATCGATGTTTTAAACTGTGGTGTTGGAGAAGACCCTTGAGAGTCCCTTGGACTGCAAAGAGATCCAACCAGTTCATCCTAAAGGAGATCAGCCCTGGGTGTTCATTGGTAGGACTGATGTTGAGAAATACGGAAACTCCAATACTTTGGCCACCTGATGCCAAGAGCTGACTCATTTGAAAAGACTCTCATGCTAGGAAAGATTGAGGACAGAAGAAGGGGACGACAGAGGTTGAGATGGTTGGATGGCATCACTGACTCAATGGACATGGGTTTGGGTGACTCCAGGAGTTGGTGATGGACAGGGAGGCCTGGCGTGCTGCGGTTCATGGGGTCGCAAAAAGTCAGACACGACTGAGCAACTGAACTGAACTGATGCCTCCGTGAGAACTGCTAGTTAGACAAATCAGAATTAAGCCCAATGCTAGCATCTAAAGAGCCCATTTACTCTAATATTTCTGAAAACATGGCACAATTATGACTTCAAACAAAAGAATGGCTAATTTAGTAGTAATTAGAATAAGGAATAGTGATGTTAAAAATGGAGAGGGAGGAAATCCAATAGGAGTTAGCAACTAATCAGTTCTGTGAATTAAAAGTGAAGGAAAAATAAAAATCAAAGCCAACTACTATCTGAAGGACAAACTGAGGTTAACAAATCATGTAAGTCCAAAGAAACTTGAGTAATTTCTACCCAGAGGATGTGGAAGACATTTACATTACCAAAAGTCCTAATAATTTTGAAACTTACAAAATAGTCATACAATGGAATACTAGCCCTAACATACTAAGGAGGCTACGAAACACCATGTATAAGACTGTGCACATACATGTATGCACACACATGTGAGCATAGTCACACCCTTTCCACTTATCTTATTCAATAAATATTTATGGAGCATCACTTGTGTGCTAAACATGTGTCTAGTTGCTATGGATATAGCAATAAACAAAACAAAGTCCCTGCCTAGAAACAGCAAATATATAAATAAACACATGAAAATATAAGAGACAGTGATAATACCATGGAGAGAAAAAGCAGCGTAAGGAAACAGGGAACTCACAGAGGAGGCTTGTTATTCTGTGTGAGCTGGTCAGGGAAGGTGACTATATATGGTGGCATCAGAACACAGCTCTGAAGGAAATGAGTGAGCCATGAGTGAGCTTCTCTGGGGGTAAGCTTGCAATCATCTGAGGGAACAGCAAGGCCAAGTGTCCCAGGGCAGGAGAACTAAAGAAAGACAGGAAGCCATTGTGGCTGCAACCAAGTAAACCAGGAGGGAAGGGGAAGGGGGGAGAGGTCAGAGGTCAGAACTTCTGTGCCATTTTAAAGACTCTGGAAATGAGAAGGCATCAGAGGATTCTGCATACAAGAAAAAAGGTATAGTTTATCTATAAATAAAGAACTGAAGGGACTCCCCTGGTGGTTCAGTGGCAAGACTCCATGTTTCCAATGCAGGGGACACAGGTTCAATCCCTGATCAGGGAACTAGATCCCACATGTAGCAACTAAGAGGTTGCATGCTAAAACTAAAGATCCAGCATGCCACAACTAAGACTTGGTACAGTCAAATATAAAAAATATAAATGGCATTTTAAAAGAGCTGAAATTCAAAAATACTAAGTGTGAAAGTGTTAGTCACTCAGTCACATCCTACTCTTTGTGACACCATGGACTATATAATATAGCTCACCAGGCTCCCCTGTCCATAGGATTTCCTAGGCAAGAATACTGGAGTGGGTAGCCATTCCCTGTCCAGGGAATGTTGCCGACCCTGGGATCAAACCCAGGTCTTCTGCATTACAGGTAGATTTTTTTCTTTACCATCTGAGCCACCAGGGAAGCCTCAATCTAGAAATAATTACCTCTTCATAATGGGATGATAACTTAGGAACTTTCATTTTCCTGTTTTACTTATTATTCAAAAGAAAAGGTTTGGTATGTAGAATGTCAAAACTTCATTTTCAAGTGGACAGAAGTGAATGACCAGCGGTGCTCTGGGGACAGTGGTTAGGCTCCCGGGTTCTGCATCAGGAGAGCTGAATTTGGTTTCCTCACTTCGAGTTCATTCGATTTACCCAATGTGCATTAAACCTTAGTCCACTTAGCTTAAATTTTAAGTAATAATACCCACCTCTTCTGGCTGTTCTGATGGAAGGAAAGCACTCGCACAGTACTGAGCACACAGTTCTGAGTCCCTGGGGCCCTATATCTGTTAGTATCACTGCCCAGCAGATTCAGCCGGGTCTGTTTTATGTATGGAACAGCTACAATGTGCCTGTCATCTGTAGCGCGTGGGATGCAGGCAATATGTCAACCTAACCTGGGCTTCCTCTCTGCGTCTCCCTCTGAACACCAGTGCAATCCAAGAGATAATACAAGTCCAGCTCAACTTAATTTCCAAAACCCAAACAGAGAGAATCCCTGAGGCTCTGCAGCAAAGGAGGCCAAATCTAAACCACAGAAACAAATGAACTTATTTCACATTTAATTCATTCCTGAGGTTTGGTAAACTCAGCTCTCAGGCAAATCTGTAATCCTTTATTCCTTTAGTCTTTATTTTTCTGTCAAGATCTGAGACAGCCAATAATTCATATTTACATTTTAAATTTATATTTAAAATGCAGGATTACTGAATGCAGCTTGAGAAGAAAAGAAAAAGTTTAATTTTCAAATAATAAAATGCAATAATATATTTTACAAGAGGACAAATTTCTGGGTGCAAATTTTGAAAACACTCAGATGTGTCAAGTTTCCCATGTGTAATTTTTAGCTGTCAACACAAATTCTCTCCACAGGTGAAGAACATTATTACAAAGACTTTATCATTAAGAAAAGTCTCAGCTACTTGCATTCAACATTCTAGTTTAAATGACAATTATAGTGTTTTGTTTTCTGAGGGGGAGGAATAAACAACTTTACCATCTCATAGTCTGTGTGTCCTCTCTAAATGTCAACTTGGCCCAATTACATTTATTTTTCATGTAGGGAAATAGCAGGGTTTGTTTCACATGGGTGCTGGGTATGTGCACAGAAATTTTACCATTTAATTTTCGTGTCTGGAAGGAAAGGAGCTTATAATTACACCATGAGGTATAACTATAATTAGGTTCTCAAATACCATAGGTATCCCTATGATCCAATTGTGAAATAACAGAGAGTTCTGGTACTGTGTTACTGGCTTGGCTTTTTTTCCCCCTTGAACCATCACATTCCTCTAACCTCAGGAAGAATGAGAAAATCTTATGGTTGAAGAGGTTTTTTTTCTTTAAAGATAAAAAAATAAGCTAATACAAAGCCATTACTATTACTCAGCACCGATGAGACTTTCATATATACTTGTGGTGCTTAAAAATCATTATGGTGGCTATGAGTTATATTCTGCAAAACAAGTTAATGGCAAGTTTAGGTAAGGTAAGTACCTTTAAACTTGTTACCTCTGGTGATGCTAATAAGACTTGGCAATAAGATAACTTCCTAGTTGACATAGTACAGTGCCCTCTACACATGGTCCTTTATGATTATTTTGAGAAGAGAAACACGTACAATTTAAAGGTCGTACTCAACCTTAAGGACCATGTTTGTGTTTACGTGTAGGTGGTTTTTGTGTGTGGAGGTGAGAGGCAGGAGAAGGAGTATATACTGAAACTATTTTCCCCAAATGCCCTCAAAAATGAGTAAGATATTAGGTTGATGAAAAAGTAATTGTAGTTTCATATCGTGAATTTTAAATCATTATAACTAGGCTCAGTTCAGTTCACTCACTCAGTCATGTCTGACCCTTTGTGACCCCATGGACTGCAGCACACCAGGCCTCCCTGTCCATCACCAACTCCCGGAGCCTACTCAAACTCACGTCTATTGAGTCACTGATGCCATCCAACCATCTCATCTTCTGTAGTCCCCTTCTCCTCCCACTTTCAATCTTTCCCAGCATCAGGGTCTTTTCAAATGAGTCAGTTCTTTGCATCGGGTGGCCAAAAAGTATTGGAGTTTCAGCTTCAGCATCAGTCCTTCCAATGAATATTCAGGACGGATTTCCTTTAGGATGGACTAGTTGGCTCAAACACATCTTTATTAGTCAAAATAGGGACCATTGCAATCAACACATTTTGGCAATGAGAAATGTTTGTTTATTCCTGTAGTGTAAAAATCCATGCTTTAGGATTCAATGAACTCTTCAAAAGCATTTTCTGTCTCCTGCTGGTTGTAGAAGCATTTTTCCTGGAAAAAGTCAATATGCTTGAAGAAGTGGTAACCGGATGTCGAGAGGTTAGGTGAATGTGGTAGATGAGGCAAAACTTTGTAGCCCAATTCATTCAACTTTTGAGGTGTTGGTTGTGTGACATGTGGTCAGGCGTTGTGGAGAAGAATTGGGTCTTTTCTGTTGATCAATGCCAGGTGCTGGAGAAGCAGTTTTCAGTGCATCTCATTGATTTGCTGAGCATATTTCTCAGATGTAATGGTTTCACTGGGATTCAGAAATCTACAGTGGATCAGACATGCAGCAGACCACTAAACAATGACATGACTTTTTTAGTGCAAGTTTGGGTTTGAGAAGTGCTTTGGAGCTTCTTCTTGATCCAATGACTGAGCTGGTTGTTGCTGATTGTCGCTGTTGTATAAAATCCATGTTTCATCTCAGGTCACAACACAATCAAGAAATGGTTCGTGGTTGCAGAGCATAAAAGACGACACTTCAAAATGACAATTATTTTTTTATTTTCAGTCAGCTCATGAGGCACCTACTTATGAAGATTTTTCACCTCTCCCACCAGCTTCAAATGCTGAATGGCCACAGAACGGTCACCACTGGGCTCTTAGACAACTCATGCAGTTTTAAGATCAGCTTCAGTGATGGATCTCCACTGGTCACTGTCAGCTTCCAATGGTCAGCCACCAGGCTCCTCATCTTCAAGGCTCTTGTCTCCTTTGCAAACCTCCTTGACCCACCACTGCACTGTACATTCATTAGCAGTTCCTGGGCCAAATGTGTCATTGATGTTGCAAGTTGTCTCTGCTGCTTTATGACCCATTTGAACTCAAGTAAAAACAATCACTAGAATTTCCTTTTTGTCTAACATCAGAATTTCTATAGTCTAAAATAAATTCATTACCAAAAAAACATAAAGCAAGAAATGTGCATTAAAATGATGTATAACATAACCACATTTTAAAATGTATTCCAATATCAAATAGCAAAGTTCAACAATGCAAAACTATGATTGCTTTTGCACCAACCTAACATTTCTTGCAGAGAAGGCAATGGCAACCCAATCCAGTACTCTTGCCTGGAAAATCCCATGGATGGAGGAGCCTGGTAGGCTTCAGTTCATGGGATCGCTAGGAGTCAGATATGACTGAGGGATTTCACTTCCACTTTTCACTTTCATGCATTAGAGAAGGAAATGGCAACCCACTCCAGTGTTCTTGCCTGGAGAATCCCAGGGACGGGGGAGCCTGGTGGGCTGCCATTTCTGGGGTTGCACAGAGTCAGACATGACTGAAGCAACTTAGCAACAGCAGGAGCAGCAACATTTCTTGACTCACATAGGATAGTGTGTGTGATATACAATATAAAATATCTTATATAATTACACATATTCCTACTTTTCTGAACTGCTTCCATTCCAGAAAGATAAAACAAAAATAAGCACTCTCAGTTCTTGGGTGGATGTATCTTATTACTGGAAGTAGCCCTTTTCATTTAAAATCAATTACAGGCTCTAAACACCAAATAACCTTGGAAAGATTGGGAAATTCTTTAGGGAAAGGGCAAAAGTATGAGAAACAGCATACATGAACATGCTAATAAAGCATTTGTAAAATATAAAATGCCTAATAATCTTATCCCTAAATATTCTGAGAGCCAACTTCCACTCAAATATACTCACTACTGTATGAAGTGTAGACAACTACTCAGAGTCACATGGAGAATGGTGGGGCTTTGTTGAAGCAACAAAGTGACTCCAAGAAATAAAGAAATAGAACTTCAAATAAGAAGAATTTTAAAGAACTGAGTGATTCTTAGCATCCAGAATTACCAAAAAACAAACTAATTTAGAGAAACTATTTAGAAATCTATAAGAAATCTATAACTTCTCTGAATACTTGAAAATATAAAAAAGCAGGTCACATCCTAGTAGTTTCCGGTTTGTCCCCAGTAAATCTACATCACTCATTTCACATATAAAACTATTATGGGGGTATTTAGCACTTAGACAAAATATATCTACAGTGTCGGAATTTTTTATGAACTGACCAATCTGTAAAAATAACGAGTATAGAAACTGATATGGGAAAAGACAGAGCTCTTGTAGGTGGTAAATGTAGCCATGTAAACATCGATATGGACTATCATTCTACAGACTTTTAGGTACTTGATAAACACCTACACATTTCAGTTTTTTCAGATTATTCCCTTTTCTTATGGAAAAGTCATCACCATGATGTTACTTCTAAAATCTTTAGTTTGATACAAATAGTTCAGCAGGAGAAAATTTTTTTCCTTTATTAATTTAAAAATAAACTCAAGGTATTAAGAGATTATAAAGCAGACTCTTTTTTCCCCCAAAAAATATATATGCAGCCCAAAGCCGGGGATTATCAAATGAGACAACTTAATGCAATTTCAGATTTTGAAATTAAAATCTAAGGTCACCTGGACAAGTCAGTAAGCCTTGTCTCAAAGTGGTTTTTTGGTTGTTGTTGTTCAGGGGGACTTGTAAAGGGAGGTCTTTGAAATTTTGAGATTCTTAATCCCTTTCCCCCTTCCTCCAAATATTATGCCTGAGCAAATATAAAATAATCTTAGAACTGCAGACCTATGTAGATTAATTAGCCTCCAGCAATTCCAAGTAAGAAGCTAGATGATTTATGAGCAATTCTGCAAGCCATTCTTCCAATGTGCCCTCTCCTGGTCAGTGGTGGATGTCAGGGCTGAGTTTGCCTAAAAGCAGCCTACAAGAAGAAAACTCTTCTGAATCAAGACAAATCCAGACTGCCAACAGCAAAGCACAACAGACATTTCCTGTTTCTTCAGTAAATGACAACAAGTCCTAATGCAGACAACATTCCAGATTCTCAGGAGAAAGAAACAATAAACATGAGATTCCATTTTGCATTCCTATCTCCTGTAAATGAAGTGAAGTCACTCAGTCGTGTCCGACTCTTTGTAACCCCATGGACTGTAGCCCACCGGGCTCCTCCATCCACGGGATTCTCTAGGCAAGAATACTGGAGTGGGTTGCCATTTCCTTCCCCAGGGGATCTTCCCAACCTCCTGTAAACTTAACCTCAAATCAAAGCTTTCAAAAATATGTATAACTAGTAATGTAAGCTAAGCCCACAGCACCTAGCCTTTTATCAATTAGGGGTATTACTATGATAGCTTCTGTGCGAGGATATCCCCAAACAGGGTTTTCCTTCTGTGATAATGTTATCACTGGTAAAGAATGGAAACCTTCATAAAGACTCAAGTCTCTTTCTTTCAATATCTTTTTCATTTAAATACAGAAATGAATGTTAATGGCCATGCTGCTGCTGCTGCTAAGTCACTTCGGTCGTGTCCGACTCTGTGCAACCCCATAGACAGCAGCCCACCAGGCTCCCCTGTCCCTGGGATTCTCCAGGCAAGAACACTGGAGTGGGTTGCCGTTTCCTTCTCCAATGCATGAAAGTAAAAGTGAAAGTGAAGTCACCTGTATGTCAGAATTCTTACATTTAGGCATGCAGAAAACCAAAAACCTGTATCAAACTTTTAATTTCTCCAAGCAGATCTTGGAACCAGCATATCAACCACAACAAGATGACTCAAAACTGGTATGTTATTATACCAAAATATACTCCAAAAGCAACAGATGTGCTCAGGAAGTAGTTTTATTTCAGTAGGCTAGTTGTTAATTTCAAAATATTCTGTATTCATTTCTCATAATTCAACTTGTCTCACAATTTAAGTTTTAAACAGTGAAAGAGTAACATTGACAAATGAATAATTGGAATTTTTTTCCAATGCATAGCCTCTTTCAACCATAAGACCATGATTTAAGCTACTCATAATATTATATCAAATGGTACCCAGCATGCTTGAAAAAGTAAATATATTTGATAAAAGAATCAGGACCATTAACATAAAACAGGGCTTTTTCCCCGAAACTATATTCCTTAAAAGGATTTGAGCCAATGAAAATACAAGCTTGGTAATAGGTAAAAGGCTTTAATGCTTTAATTCTGTTTTGTACTGCTGTATCATAGCCAAGTGACTGTCACTCCTTAGAGAAAGGGGGCAAGTTGGGTTAAAAATTTTTTTGCCTTCAACCCTGATTTATGATTTCCTCTAAAGAAAAGCACAATTTTCTGCCAAAAAGAGGAAAACAAGGCTTAGCTTTCACATCAGGAAGGAAAACAAACAAACCGGTAGCAACCTTTTTTTGCATATAATAATCACTATTATTTAGCCCATTCAAGTGAAACATAAAAACCAAAGAAAGGAATAAGGAACATAAGAGTCTTAACAGGATCTGCAGAAAATAAAAAACAAGAAAAGTCATGTTTAGAGAAATTTCCAGAGCTTTTTCAGTTCTCATCAGAAACAAGCAGTTGTACTTTCCATAACCGGTGCCACAAGAAAGCGATGCCTTTCTTCCACCATGTCTTTCTTCCACCATGCTAGCTCTCCAAATAAAATAATTTTGGAAAAGAACCAGGAGGAGCTGGCCATTTTACAAAAATCATAGAACCTTATTGTTGAAGGGACCTGAGCCAACATCTACATTCAGGCTCCCACTCGAAGCCTGAATGTTTTCTATTACATCTGGATGAATCCTACCACCTCCTCTAAAGGGCCAGATTTACTCAGTTACTGGAAGGGCCTGCCTTCCCTGAGTCAGTCTGCCTGCCCCACCTAGCCTCACTGACAGTTTAGGACTATCCTTGGGGATCAAACAATACAAGCCTATTCCCTCTCCTGTTTGGCAAGCGGACAAGTTTTATAATAGCAGCCCTGTCTCCCTTAACTTCCTAGGACATTAAGTCCCAGTTCTCCAAACCACTCCTAACAGAACATGATTTCCAGACCCCTGGTCACACTGTCTCTATATCCCACCACAGCAAACCTTCCGATTTGGCAACATTCTTCTTAAAATGGGATGCATGGAGTCCAGCACTAGGATCTCTGACCTGGAGCACAAAAGGACCATTGTCTCCAAGAAATTGGACACGAAACCTGAACGTGGTGAGGTCCCTTCCTTTAACTGTCTGTTAGGATAGCATCACCACCTTTGCACTTGAAAACAACCCCCAGGAAGCTGGTCAAACCAAGTTACACCACTTTTAACTTTTTAAGATGTAAAATCACAACATGACATATAACCCTGTTAATTAAAATAAAATATTACCAGCTTCACTTTACCATGTCATGTACAGATTATCTTCTGGATTCTGACTGTCATTAGTTGTCTCTCCCAGCTATGTTTCAACCACAGTTCCCAACACTGATGAAAATGCTGAATAAGAACACTGTTGTGAGCTAACCTCCAAGTCATTTCCTCCTAATGCATATTTTTTTTAACCAAAGAAAATACAAATTTTCATAAGCAATCATTTAAAATAGAACAATCAGCTTCACGAGGCTGAGAGAACTGGTGAATGGCAACATGTAAGGAATAGTTGATTAAAAACAATCTTGTTGGTCCCAGTGTGGAGCTCTCTCACCAGCACCAGCACTGACTTTTTTAAAAAAAATGTTGCATCGGGTCTTGGCTGTGGAACTTGGGATCTCTGTTGCATCATGTAGGAAGTGTTTGTTGCGGCACAGGAACTCTCTAGTTGTGGTACAGGGGTTCCGCAGTTGAGGCATAAGGGCTTTGTGGCTCCAGGGCACATGGGATCTTAGTTTCCCTGAATAGGGATCAAACCTGAGTCCCCTGCATTAGCAGACAGATTCCTAACCACTGGACCACCAGGGAAGTCCCTGGCGTTGTCTCCCCTTGGCTACGCATTATCTCCAGAACTCAACCGGAGCCTCCGCAGGACGGCCAGCTAACGTCTACAAGTTCCCAGTTTTAATGCATTTACCATAACACGCATCTAAGCACTCAGTGTTAACCAGATGGGGATTGTTCAGGAGCCCCGGTATCAAGTTAAACTTTGTTGAAACACTGGCATTTCCCACAGTGGCCTTTTTGTGTCCTCCTTCATTTGTAAGACAGCAGGTTTATCCAGCGCACCCAGCAAGGCACTTATAAACTGCCTCTCCAGTTATTTAAATAATGCATATAATTCAGAAAGCATCCTAGCTATTCAGTTTGGGAGACCTGGAGAAGAGAAAAACAGTAGGAACTGAGGCAGGAGATAGAAGGGCCCCAGGCTAAACCGTTTCCTGTGGACAGAAACCCCGTAACATCAGAAACTCCATAAAAGTAGGATGATGGAGGAGGCTGGGCACTGCCCAAAGAAGAGACAGAGACCACATACTTTTCATTCTTGAAGTTATAGAGATCTTTCTGACTACACATGCACAGAAAGGCTCCCTGGAGGTCAAAAGGAGGGGGCGTTACCTCATAGTGAGTGATGTCAACCTACCCATAGATCTCTTGGCTAGAATCCATCTTGGCTAAGAGCTATGTGAACACATGGGAGGACCCTGAGATATACCAAATACGGACTTAGAACCAGGTGAAGCAAGATGACTGGCCAAAGGAAACCCAGAAGAAACATCCCCTAAAAGTGATTCAAACCACCACGAGGGCACAATTCTCTGAGTCTGCCTGTGTTTATCCACACCTACTGTACTCATTTTCCTCCTAATAAACACTTTACTTGTTTCACTACAATCTGTCTCTAGGTGGAAATTAATTTCTACACAATGACAGGTCAAGGCCTTGTCACTGACCACTGGTCCCTGGTGGTCTAGTGGTAAGGATTCAGCGCTCTCACTGCCTCAGCCCCACCTCAGTCTCGGTGGGAACTGAAACCCTGCTTCAAACAGCTGCAGGCCGAGGCCACCAGAGATCAGAACCATTTGATGCTGGCTTCCCAGGTAGTGCAGAGGGAAAGAATCCGCCTGCCAATGCAGGAGATGCAAGAGACGTGGGTTTGATCCCTGGGTCCAGAAGATCCCCTGGAGGAGGGCATGGGAACCCGCTCCAATATTCTTGCCTGAAAATTTCCATGGACAGAGGAGCCTGGCGGGCTACAGTTCATGGGGTTGCAAAAAGTCGGACACGACTGAGTGACTGAGCACACACAGCCAGTTCCATCTCCCTGTTCTAACAGAGGACACTTGAAAATGGTCTCAAAGGTACGCAGAATTACTAAGGAAATCAGATGAGTGATATAAATGATGTGAATGGCTCCCCCAGTGCATGCTGAGTACCTGAGTATGAGGCCCAGAGTGATCAAGGAGCATTCTTAAGGATCTTTTATCATATGGTTGCAGATAAACTCTGCAGACAGGAATTGTTTTCTATTCAATTCACAGATCACCAATCGATAGGTAATCATGATCCCTAGAGAGTTTGTGACATAATACGAAGGCTGCTGGCTGAGAATTCACCAAGTACGGGGACTTTTCCATCACACACCGTGCAACGTGTCCCATAATATGCCACGTGCTTTGGCTTCTGCAGGGCAATTCATGAAGTCTGCTCATACATGGCAGATGGGCTGGTTATCCAGCAGGGCAGCCAAAGGCCTCCAGCCTCCGGACAGCTAAGAGAGCAGTAGGGGCATGCTATCTGTAAGCCAGAAAGGGCACAGGAAAATGCAACATAGCAGGGCACAAAACAGCATTCAAACAGTGCCCTGGTGAGCACAATCCCCAACCCAGCTGGGCTAAGCCAGGATAGAGGCAGCATTGTTGAGGGCCCGCAGGAGCCATCACACTTGTCAGTCTCCAATGTGAAGAAGCATCGCCTGAGTTCATCTCTATTTTCAACTGCCCCCTGCCCTACCCCCACCCAGGGCAGTGACCAGGGTCATGCCGCAGTATGTTAGTTCAGTGTCACCAAACAGCCTTGAACCGGAGGAAAGGAGAACCTTTCCCTGATGAGACATGGACTTGGAATCACACTCTGGTCCAGTGAGCTGAATATGAATGCATTTTCCTCTCCCATCCTCAGCACCATCTATCCCTTCATCCCAACTTCCGGGTGCCACTGCCCAGCTGGACCTTAGGCAAAGCTACCCAAACAGTTGTTCTCCATTCCTGCCCCTCCTTGAAGCCGACCCACAGCATCAGTGTTCCTGACCCCAGTTCAAGGCAGCCCAGCGAGACACTGGCTCTGGGGTCTACTGTCAGGGATTGCTGCAGCAAAGGAGCATCTTGAACCCCACCCCACAAACCTACTGCAGTTCAATTCTCTTCATGAACAATGAGTCGCCCTATTCAAAAGATGTGGAAGAACAATGTCCACAACACTTTGCCTTTGAAAGGCAGTCTACAGGTGATCAGAATTTAAAACATAGTATCTGTTTCAATTCTCTGACAATACAATTCACAAAGGAACAAATTCAACATTGGCTTTAGGCAGGCACACTGGTGAATCAAAACAAAAGCCATGTTAGAACTTATTAGAAATGTTTGAACTAAAAGGTTTTACAGCCTGAGAAGTTTGGGGATGTCTAACGTACCTCCCTTGTTTTAAAGATAAGGAAACTAGGGTTCCGCAGTTCCTGAGGAGAAAAAGCAAACCTGGAATACAGTTTGCTAATCAGAATTCAAGACTCCATGTTCTACAGGCACTTTCAATGTCTTTAAATATCTGTCTACTTATGCACTGGAATCTGTCAAAATTTATTTTTAAATGACAGAAAAATCTATCCATTTAAATATATTCTGCTTTATTTCTAGATGGCAGCTTGGCACACAATCTTCACATTCTTTAGCAACACATCAACTTGAGATAAAAATCACTAATTCCATAAAAGAAATAGGAGAAAAATGAAAAGCCAAGTACTAGTTGAGTTGCTACAGAGACTTTGGTCAGTTGGTGGTGGGTAAGCACAGACAGGGTTCTCCCGGGGCCTGAAAAGGCAGGACTCAACATGAAAGCTATCAAATGATGACTTGGCCGGTCATCTGCAGGTAACTTAAATTACACAATGTCATCAAATGTTTTGGTTTTATTTTCCTATTTGGGGAACTCCAATAACTTCCATGCAGTCAGTCTTCTAGTTTGCAAACAACTTCCTAATTTACAGTGTTCCTTTTAAACTACATCACTTGCTCTTTGGACATGGAGAGGATATAAATTATAAATAAAGTCAGTTCCTTCTAGTCGATGCCAGGTTTGGAAAGATGGGACTGGCTGAGGTCTGTAACCTAGGGGAATCACGATTATTTTTGGCATCACAGTGGCAGTGAATGGAGAGATGGACATTCCCATCCTGGCTGAGGTGCCACACCCTTGAGAATTCTTCCTGACCCAGGGCTAGGGTAGGTGTTCCCAGAGGATAATGAGCACTTCTCTGTCAGATCACACTCTTCTGGAACCTTAGTCAGATCTGTCAGGATTGTAAATAAATCTGAACTTTTAACGACCACATTACAGAATTAACCTTTAGTGTGAGGTATGTGACCTCAGTAAGTTTTCTGGGTCAGTTTTCTCATGTGAAAATGGGGATAAAAGTACTTATCAGTTTCCTTGTTTATAAAAAGAATGTAACAGTATCCACCTCAAAGTGATTGTAAAGATTAAAATGCTATTGTGAATTATAGCACAGAAGCACATTGCAACATCGTAAGCAGTCAATAAACACCAACTCTTATGGTACTGCTGCCCTTATAAGTCCTAACACACTAGCTGTCTTCTCTGTGTAAGCTCTTAACTGTGATGGGGGAAACAAAAAATCCACAAGATTTGAAATCAGACAGGAATGGGGTAGCATCCAGACTCTACTAATTACTACATTTCATTAATTTAAAAAGATATACTTTTTCCCTTTTAACCTCACTGAAACTGAAATGTGTCTTACATGCAGTGAAAGCGGGCATTATCTCCAATCTTAAGCAAGTTATTTAATCTCTGTAAAACTATTGATATTACCTTCCTCTCTTAGGGTTGCAGTAAGGCACAAATAACATAATCATGCAACCTCCTAACATACAACAGGCAGCCCTGACATACATTTCGCTCTGCACCTTTATGGGTTCAGTGCCCTGTACCTAGGAAATGCTTAGGAGGTGAATCAATATTTAGATATATTTAATGGAACAACCCATTATCCATGGAAATTTAAAAATAGGACCCAGACCCATTCCAAATTAATGTGTTTGGATGTCCCTGCTGGAATTGCCTATAGAAAAGGTCAGGGGCTTTAAGAACAAGAGGCCTCAGGAGGGGCCATGGATGGACACCCAGAGCCCTGTGCAAGGACATGCAGGTGCTTTCAACATCCCGCCCAGGGCCTTGGATTACTGTCCAGCTTCACACAGGGCCTCTGCTAGTGTTTAAATCCCTGCAGACGCCAAGGTCAGGTTCAAAGTTTATATGGTAGGGACAGAGAGTTCAGGAAGGTGCTTTTCCCAAATCCAGTTATAATTCTTTTCAGTAATAACAGTTACAC
Organism: Nanger dama; assembly: GCA_917880005.1. Classification (NCBI taxonomy): domain Eukaryota; kingdom Metazoa; phylum Chordata; class Mammalia; order Artiodactyla; family Bovidae; genus Nanger; species Nanger dama. The sequence continues at coordinate 82,451,926 of CAKJTW010000002.1, forward strand.
AGTTTGGATCACTTACTTCATTAAGCTCCACTAAACTCTTCACAATAACTCTATGAAACATAACTGACTTCATCAGCATTCCTGCTTTCTGAGGCCCAGTGTTTAAGTCACAACTTAATAAAGGGCAGAAATCCGCCTGGGCCCCAAGCCTGTGTCCTTAACCACCACGCCTTCTCTGGAGGAGGTTATGAACATCCGCTGCAGACGGAGGGAAGACTCTCCCAAAGGTCTCACTTCAAAACAGGCTGAGAGTACCCTTCCCAGAAACATGTCAGACCTCCTGCTCCAGGTGGATGGAGGCAGATGGGGTAGATGGGTGGGGCAGTTCTGTGTGGAATGAGTTTCAGTGGGTTTCCAAGCCCAGTGGTGCTGCCTCTGCCCTGGACTCTAGCCAGCCCTAACAGGCAATGTTTTTACATTTGACTTTTTCCATTTCATTTGTTCAAGATTTATTTCCCATAGCTCCAAGCAGCACCCTGTAGCTCACCTCTGGTCCTTCCTTTCTTCAATACGCTTCCTCTGTCTTTCTCTTTTCTCTCTTTTTATTTATTATTATTTTGGGTTGCACTGGGTCTTTGTTGCTACACGTGGGCTTTCTCCAGTTGTGGCGAGCAGGGGCTACCCTTCATTGTGGTGTGCAGGCTTCTCACTGCGGGGGATTCTCTTGTTGCAGAGCACAGGCTCTAGGAGCATGGGCTTCAGTATTTGTGGCACGTGCGCCCGAGTCTGGGCTTAGCAATTGGGGTGCACAGGCTTAGTTGCTCCTCGGCAAGTGGAATTCTCCCAGACCAGGGATCGAACCTGTGTCCCTGCACTGACAGGCAGATTCTTAGCCACTGTGCCACCAGGGAAGTCCTCTTTTTTTTTTTTTTTAAACTTCTGGTTCTTTGAGAGTTTCTCTCCCAAAAGCAATTATTTCTCTCTCAGCAGGACTGTACTTCTTGGTCAAGAAACTCTTCTTTATTCATCCTTTGCAGATGTGAGTCACAATGAAAAGCCACAGCTGGAGATTCCTCTTCTGAACTTTCCAGAAAGTTGATGATAAATGCACATGTGCAGGCATGTTTAGAAAAATGGAGAAGCCAGAGGAAGACATATAACTTTCCTTGGCCCCAAGTAGGATGTCTGCTCCTTGCACTAGCAAATCTCCACACCAAGGATCACAGGGAGAAAGATCATTCCAAGTGGAGGTTTCAGGAAGATACACCTCGAGTGCCCGTGTTTCACAATCTCTCCTTCAGCCTTTCCTCTACAGCGATCACTGTGTGTGTGCTCAGTCGCTAAGTTGAGTCCAACTGTGTGTGACGCTAGGGACTATAGCGCACCAGGCTCCTCTGTCCATGAAATTATCCAGGCAAGAATGCTGGAGTGGGTTGCCATTTCCTCCTCCAGGGGCTCTTTCCAACCCAGGGATCAAGCCTGCATCTCCTGCCTGCATCTCCTTCATTGGCAGGTGGATTCTTTACCACTTGAGCCACCTGGAAAGCTATGTTGCACTAATTTCCTTCTCAGCTGAGGAAACCTGGAGAGCTTTCTATTTCATGTTATCTACCATTTCTACACAATAAAGTTAGCCAGATGGTAAATCACGCAGCCATCGAATCATTGCCTTCCTCCAAGAGGTGAAGAGATGTGTGTTTTTAATACAGAAGCTAAGGCCAAGGCAGCTGAATTGCTCAGTTTCTGAATAAGGAACACTGACCTATTTCTTTCTCCACTCCATCCATAACGGAGACAGGTTGGTAACATTTCCCATGACTAGGCATTACAGAGTTCCCAGGTGATAATACTGAGCCTCCCAGATGGCAACAGTGGTAAAGAATCTGCCTACCAATGCAAGAGACTTAAGAGACATGGGTTCAATCCCTGGGTCAGGAAGATTCCCCTGGAGGAGAGCACAGCAACCCACTCCAGTATTCTTGCCTGGAGAATCCCATGGACAAAGAAGCATGGCAGGCTACAGTCCACAGGGTTGCATACAGTCAGACATGACTGAAGTGACTTAGCACAGGACAGGTGATAATGCAGAGGGATTCACTGGAAGTAAGGTCCATGGGTCAGGACACACAAACTCTACCACTTCTGGTGCCAGGCCCAGATCATCCACACACACCCAAACTACTGAGATGATGAGTGAGCAAAACCCACCACCACCTTCACTTACTAAAAGAAAACGCAGTGTGCAGTTTTGCAGATGACTTGATCTGCAATTGGAAAGACATTATGACTGAATGACTCTGGCCTTGTTTACTCATCCCACTCACACCACAATGTGTGCCATGCCAGACAGTCTCAGACGCTTGCTGAGCACAACTGGCTTTTGGAAATGCCAGAAAACTGATTCATTTTTTCAAAGCACATTAACTTATCCTTTGGCAACGTGACTCCTAAGTCATTATCCTCAGCCATGACTAAAGTGCTGTATCAGGTGATTTCAACAGAAGCTCTCCCATGTCTACCCTACATCCCAAGGGTCCCCTGGAATGTGCTGAGTTTCACAGTCTGTGTGCCTTACCTGCTTTTTGTGGTGGTGACCCACCGATCCTATAAATTCACCATGAATTAAAGATCCCAGAAACAACTGCAATTAATACTTCAAATATGCAAAATAATTCACACTTGGGAAAAATTACTCAATTGCGGGTTAGCCATTTCACAAGTACAGAAGCTGGCCCTGGCACCGTAACCAGGTATAAATATTATCCAAGTGTCTCAAACTTCAGAGAGGCTAGAGATCTGTTTGATTTATCAGCAACAAAGGGGTATGACCTCTTCCTTCAGTTTTGCTAAGGGATCAAACTTTCTAACTTTGCAGATAAAAGGACTTACCATACTACTGGGAATTTGGTGCTATGTATTTTGTTCGTTTCTCTCTTAAGGGGTTGGTTAGATTCTTTGGGACAGGGTAGTGATCACTACTGTGCTCCAGCCAGATTTCACTTTTAGGGCAAGTGTACCCATCCCTGGCTGCTGCTGGCTCACAGAGAAGGTCGCCAGGTAATGCCCCTGGAAGGGGCAGCCAGCTGCCAACCATTGGCTGATTCAAGAATACACAGGTCCAACCCTTTGCCTCAACTGAAGACAACTGGGCAGCTGGAGCTCCCCATAAGGGTGCTCAGGACTTCCGTCATTCCCACACTGCCAGTCAGCTTGTCCTCTGCCCAATTCTGCCACCTGCTTTTCCTAGTCCCTAAATTCCTTCAGCACCCACCTGCTGGTGTGCTTCCAGCCAACCCAGACAAAGACAAGATGCTTTCTAAGTGTAGAAAGTTATTTCTTAAATCATGCCAAAGAAGTTACACATCCCAGAGAGACATTGTCTATCAGACGTCCTGTGAAGGCTGAACAGTCTCTGAAAACTACCTGTGATTTTGTTCAAATATTATACATTTTTCACAACCAGCTCAGGCAGATTTCTGAACACCAGCCCAACGCGGTCAACAGGGACAGGAGTTTAAATAGCCCAGGAGCATCAAAGCTTCACAAGTCAGGGAGGTGAAACATCACCAGGCGAGTGATCTGTGTATCACAGCATCATGTGACCCTGGACACTGACACCAAAGCACAGGGTGCCGAGCTGCAGTCGTCACCCTTGACCATTGGAGTGTACCCCTCCCCACATTTGACACGCTTGTCTGATAACCTCACATCCGAGGAAACCTTTAAAGCTACCTGAAAGGGCCTATGTATAAGTTATGACAGTGAGACCTGAACATTTTATCCGCAAAACTCCAAACTTTTAGGAACAAGAAACAATTCCTAGAGCTGACTGATTACTGATGACCTTGTATTCTTTACTAGATCCCCAAGAAAACAGATGGCAGACAGGCCTGAGCAGGCAGCAAGAGCTACTGCTACCATGTTGCTAAGGGGGCATAGCACCGTCTCCCAGAAAAGCTCAAGGAACTACCTTGTCATCATCCAGGCTCTAATACAGCTTAGGGTCCGGGGATGAAGTTAGAGATATCTCAGGAGTAGAAGTCAGAGCAAAAGCAGGTGCCTGCACAGTGTATTTTATCAGCAAGAGGGGTGGGTTCAGAATGTTAAAAATGTAGCTAATGTACTCCCTATGAAACATTCAGCTTAAAACTACTGCAGGGATTTCCCTGGTGGTCCAGTAGTTAAAGACTCCACACTCCCAGTGCAGGGGATAGGGGTTTGATCCCTGGTCGGGAAACTAAGATTTGGCGTGCCACACAGTCCAGCAAAAAAAAAAAAAAAAAAATTAAACCATACCACTGCTTCATGTTTTATAGCCTGTTACGGACTGTCTCATCTGACCCTCACAACTCTTCCTATGAGGGTTGGGCTGTTACTATAATCTCAACACTATGTCTGGTTAAGTGACTTATGTGTGGCTTCCCTGGTGGCTCAGGAAGTCAGTAAAGCATCTGCCTGCAATGCATGAGACGTGGGTTCAATGCCTGGGTCAGGAAGATTCTGTGGTGAGGGGATGGCAAACCACCCCAGTATCCTTGCCTGAGAAATCCCACAGACAGAAGAGGATGGCAGGCTACCATCCACGGGGTCGCAAAGAGTCGGACATGACTCAGCGACTAAACCACCACCACCACAGGTGACTTGCCCAGGACGACACTGCTGATCAATGTTGGGATCAGACTGGCAGATTCTTGGTCCCAGGGTCCTCTCATATAAAACTCTGCCAATTTGCAGCATGACTACATATTTCTCCAGGCTTGTGTACAAAGCCCCCCAAACCATGTCTCCCTCCTGTCTTTACAGCCTCCACCCTCATATATACATCTCTATTTCACGGGAACAAAGACTACGGATGACATGAGTCCTAAACGGGGTCACAAATCACCATCAAAGCTCTCTCTCTCAGTGACTCCAAACACTCCAAACTCTTTGTTGATACAGACCACAGCTTCTGGAGTATGGATGACAAGAGGATATAAGGGATCAAGTTATAAGATGACCAGTATTCAGGGTCTCTGACTATCTGGGTTCATGTCAGTCACATACACAAGAGGAAGGAAGAGAAGAAAAAGCTTTAAACAGTTCACTAATTTCTTGGATGCAGTAATTCTTCCTAGGAAACCCTTTCTATCCTGGTTGATAGGTTTTGCAACTGTTATTTGAAGCACTTGGTGGATTCTACTCTTGCCAAGTCGGCATTCTGTTTCTGCAGTACAAAATTGCCAGGGCTAAAGAGATCAGGTGGGGATGCTACGGTTTCAGGACCAGAGGCAAGCATCTCTGTGCTGCAGGTGGATGCATTACAGAGGCGGGCATGCTAATGAGCACTTATTACTCTTCCTACTCCACAAGCCAAGCAGCAGCAACAAGAAATGCCTGGTAAAACTCGCTGGGTTCTCAGGCTTTGATCAAAGGGCTGGTGCCACAGAGATTTGGCTGAAGTGACTGACACAGGGCTAAACTGGATTGTTATCTCAAGATCACAAAGCCTCATCTTAAGTTCTCTGTATCCTGTAAATCAGTAGTCAGGTCAGCACCAATTTTATTCTTCCAGACTTAACCTACTCTCTTCACCAGTAATACCGCTAACCCCTCTGCCCCCAAATGTCCACTTTCGCTGATTATTAAGAAATCAAACAATGGACCTGGAATTTTAGGAAAACAATTGCCTACGAACCATTAAAATGGGGTGTGGCATTCTACAGTGTACTGCACTCAGTTTGCAACAGTCAAAAGACTGGGCCAACAGTGCACTCACTTTGATCCTTAACTCGAGACATAAAGGGAACTGAGAAATCATGTAAATTTCACTTAATCACTGACACTTAACTTTAACCATGTTTCCTGTAAAGCATAAACACATGGTATTAATTATATAAAAGTACAATTCTAATTTATTAACTTATATAAATTAAATTTTAAAAACGCTTTCCCATCCTTGTCTCTCCATTGCTACCAAAGCAAGGGCAGGGAATGGGAAAATTACCTGGCTGCAGATCTAAATTTCTCAGAGAAGGAACAAGAGCATCAGCTATTAATCCAATAAAGCCCCATTCTCATTCACTTTTCCCTATTCCAATACTAGGTTGATGTATTGTTGAAAATGCAACCATGGCTTCGGGGACAGAAAAAATAAGAAGACCCAAAGCATATTCTAAAGAAGGTTCCTGAAGAGTGTTATCTTTAACTCCACAGAGACAAAACTGTGTTGGGTTATAATATAATTCTACAATAACAACTCTTGTAATTACTTGACTCAATTTATTAAAATGGAAAAGTCAGAATAAACATACAATAGAAGTCAAATGGCAAGACAACTCTCATGGTGAAATTCTTTAGGCAGAAGTAACAATAATATTAGCAAAGTTTTTTCTTTTAAGTGGTTCACAAGGTCTAGCCTAAGGACGAGATCTAACCCAATTTTTATATAGTATGAAAAAAATAAAGATTTATTTAACAACTTTTCTCCTGAGTTATTTAATAACTTTGTCTTTTCTTATAATTTTCTGTAACTTTTTTTAAGGCTGCTCTGTTACCTGAATGTTTAACGATTCATGGACAAGTAACAACTCCATGAGTAATGCCAAAATTCTCAACTATGTGTTAAGGAATGCCTGGGTTATAGCTCCTCTAAAGAACTGTCTGTGCTTTTACATAAACACACAGACAAAGTATGTTTTATTTTGACTGCGAGTATAGTTCTAAACTGGGGGTTCATCACAAAATTCTCCAAGCAAAAGGATTTCAGAGAAGTAAGTGACTTAGCCACACCAGAAGAGAAAATCTACTGAACAGGAAAATAAGGACAGATAAAGAAATGTTTCGTGCATTTAAATGTAAATAACATTTACTAAAATTTCACAAGTCTGAGCAGACTTACCAGCTATTCTGAATAAACAAAAAAGAGCATTTTCAGCTTTGAGACTAGGAAACAATATTATATCTGAGCTCCCACAATAAAAGGGCCAGGTGCTGTGCTGGGTGGCTTGCATGTACTATCTCCACTTAATCTAACATTCCTACAAGGCAGACACTGTTATTTCCATTTTAGAGATGAGAAAACCAAGTCACAGTGTTATGACATGACTCTTGGTATTCCATCCAACACATATCTAACTCTGTGCAGTGGCATCGCTGAGAAATTACACCCAGAAATTACAACGAAGGAATTGTTTCATAAGCAGAGGGTCGGCTCTGCAGTCAGAAGCTCCAGATTTTAATTATGATTCCATTGAGTGGTGGTTTCCTCTAAGTTAATGGAGATGAAAATAGTGTTTAACCTCATAAAGTTAAGGTGAGAAGCACATTAAAAGCCTGAGTAAAAGGGCTTTGCAGAAAGATCAACCAAATGAGCACTGGCTGTTATCGCTACCTCCCTCTTCCGGCTTCAGCTAATACAGCTGGTGACCCACAGAGGAGCAGGGCTGTGGGCTCATATGAGTCCACCCTCAGGGCAGGGAGCCACTTCCACAAGGCCGAGCGGCACACAGCCTGGAGCCTGAGAGAGTGGAACGTAACGGTGAGGTGTGGAGGGGCCCGTGTCTGCTCAGTCCCCCTTCTCCTGCACCAAATAAACAAACCGTTGTGGGCCAACTCTGTGCCCAGGTACAAACACCATTTGCTCAGCCAGCTGCTGGCCCCTGGCACTTAGCCATTTGGGAACCTCTAGGAGCCCCCTGCCGGCAACAAGATCACTCCCATCCTGAGGGAAAGGAAATTTAAAACAAAACCAAATGAGCAGGGGCCTAACAAGAGCCTCATCCTTTCTCATCCATTTTCCTTATTCTCTCCCTCTTCACCCACCTCTCTCACACACACATGCACACACATGCTGGTGTGAAGGGCTTTCCACGGCATACAGCAGTGTCCATATTAGATTCAGCACTTTTATCCTCATTAGGAAACTTGACAGCAATCTACTTTGGGATAGACTTTTAAACACTGACGGCTCAGCACAGTGACTTTCAGAGCAGAAAGGGCCCATCTGAGTAGAGGTGAAGGAAGGTTGAAGACCCCAGGTGGAAAACAATAATCAATAGATTTGACTACACAAAATTTTTAAACTTTTGTATCACTAAAAACAAAAAAATTTTATCAGAAAAATTAGGGTAAAAAACTGGGTGAAATTATTTGCAATAACTATCAGAAAGGGTTAATAAGTGAAATACATAGAATTCATGACAAATACGAATACTACTAATTCCCAATAGATAAAATGAGGAAAGTATATGAACAGTTAAACCAGAAATATAGCCAACAGTCATATACATGGTTGACCTCATAAATATCAAATAAATGAAAAAGAAAAAGAAAATATCTTTTCTCCTAGAAAGTTAACAAACGCTATTAAAATGAGAATATCACTCTGCTATTATTTGGTAACTGATATCAACATGGACCAAGACATATATGCACAGTGACCCACACCCTTTGAAGCTGCTTCTTGCCATCTCTTATAAAGATGGGAAGGATCTGAAATGCAGAAAATGCTGACTGCCTAAAGATGCTCAGCAAACACTGAAAACAGGCTATGTGTGCTGTGATAGAGTTAAATAAACCATGAAACACCCAGAGATGGATGATATTACAGTCCTTAGAAATAATATTTAGAGGTACTGTAGTCGAGTGAGGACATGCAAATAAAACAACATTAAGAGGAATCCCTTGGTGATCCAGTGATTAGGACTTGGTGCTTTCACTGCCGTCGGCTCAGGGTTCATTTCCTGGTCGGGGAACTAAGAACCCATAAGCTGAGCAGTACAATGGAAAAAAATTTTTAATAAAATTAAATAAACAAATAAAACAATGTAAGTAAAAACAGGACACAAAAATAGACATTCAGAATACTTCCAATATGAAAAAATATATATGAATGGAGAAAAAGGAAGGAAACACAGCAACAGTAGCTGCATTTTTGTGCGGCAGAATACTGAGAACTATTTTTTTTTAACTGTACCCTCTTTATGTTTTTTTCCACATCATTAAAATCTTCTAGAAGGTGCATATATTATTTTTGTAACTATAAAAATATTAAATAATAGTCTCAACTTCAAATTAAAAAAAAAGAAACAATAGATAGAAATCCAACAGTTCTTCAAGCCACTCCTACAAATGCCAAAACTGTGCAGCAAGCAGGTAAGGCAGCAAACAGGAAGAAAGCGGCTTCATTTTAAACTTCGGGTTATGAAAACAACAGGCTTCTTGATGTGAAAACAAAAACTTCTCCCGTCCCACTTATCAAAACATAGTTTGGAAATTCACTAATCAAAACATTTTCCATCAGAGAGAATTTAAACTCACAGACCAAAATTATCTCTAGCTAAGCAAGCAGGAAGTTTACCAGGAACACCCCAAAAATTAATAATTGTTTTTACAGCTTTGATAAATCCATGCCAGCTCATGTTAGTACACAGTGTAACACACACAATCTCCAGTGAGTCTGTCACTTCTAAACAGGAAAGCGTGAAATCCTTAGCATAAGGCAAGAATCGCAGATGTTCTGAAGTGAGGCATTTTAGGGTTTGCCCCCCACCCACAAAAGCTGGTTTCTCAGTCTTTGAGATGATTTTCTTAGAGTTACAGTTAACTATGCCAAACTCATAGCATTCATTATCTTGTTTCATCTTCAGGAACCTACAAGGAAGGGTCTCTCATCCTCGGCCCTACTGACATTTGGGGCCGGGTAGTTCTCTGTTGCTGATGGGGGAGAAGCACCCGTGCATTGCAGGGATGTTTAGCATCATCTCTGGATTTTACTTACTAAAGCCAATCTTGCCTCCACCCCCAGCTGTAATACAAGAAGTGTTTTCTGACATTGCCAAATGACTCCTACAGGCCCATATCACCCCAGTTTTAAAACCACTGCGACAAAATACTATTATTGACCCCATTTTACAAATGAAGAAACTGAGACACACAGGTCATAGATCATCTAAATCCACAGCCCAAGATCAAAACCCTATCCTGTCTTTGTGCACAGCAGGAGGTCTATCTTAGAGTATAAGGTACTACTCAAGTCTCCTGGGCACTCCCATGGAGGCTTGTCTAGGCCTCAAGGCACACTAGCCAAAAAAATCATTACTCTCATCACTAAAACATTTACTGATTCCTGATTGGGTAGCAGGGCCTGGCAACAAAGGCAGAGTCATGGCCTTCAACAAGTATATAATCTATTTGAAGAAATAATATCTAGCTAGAGATCAGCCATTTGGAGCACCAGTTTTGGAGGAAACTCTGTTTCCTCATCAGTAAGAGGAAGATAATGCTAGTGCCACACTCGTAATTTAAGTGAGACGACATAAGCAAAGTTCCTATCACAAAGCACAAGTTCAAAAAACAACTAAATAACCCAACACATAGTTACATATAGGCATAAGCACTGGAAGAATTATGGCTTCTCAAAATTACTGGGCTGGGAGGAACCTTCACAAACAACTTGAACTCACTGTCCACTTAGTGCTAAGTCACTTCAGCTGGGTCTGACTCTTTGTGACCCTATGGACTGTAGTCCACCAGCTCCTCTGTCCATGGGTTTCTCCAGGCAAGAAGACTGGAGTGGGTTGCCATTACCCTTAGCATTTAAAATTCTAAAGATTTTATTACCTGTTTCCAGCAAGAGTTTGTAGGCTGAGCTCAGACTAAGGCTCTCAGCAAGGGTCTCCGAATGAACTGCTTTAAGGGGTCCTAGAGGAAAGATGAGGGCTTAAGCAGGGACAAATAGTAGGAAAAGCAGAAGAGCTGAGCAAACTTAAAAGCATGCTGGGGGGGTGGGGGTGGGCAGAGCCTGGGTGTGAGCACAGGAGAGAAGCTTAGAGAAAGAATCGAGATCAGATGAGGTCACCAGTAACACAGTGACACCACAGTGACACAGTGGTGACCCTGATCAGGTGAGACCTAGGAAGTATTTCTCCTAAAAAAGCAATCAAGAGCTAAAATACAAAAACAAAAAGAAAACTAGGGCTGCTACAAAGCATACACCCAGCTTACATGATGAGGTTGGAGAACTTAATTTCTCAAGTTAAAAAATCAGCATTCTAACTCCTTCACAGCATCCCTTGAGAACAGACAAATGCATGCTCCAGATCCGTGAAAGTGAAGGCTGTGCCAGAATAGAGTCAATCTTGGGACTGCCCGGGTGGCCCGGGTTAAGAATCCTCCTTGCAATGCAGGGATGTGGGTTCAGTCCTTGGTTGTGATACTAAGATCCCCATACATCATGGGGTAACTAAGCCTGTGCAGCATAACTACAGGGCCTGTGCCCTCTGGAGCCCGCACCCCACGACTAGAGAGTCCATGAGCTACAATGAAGGTCCCACGTGCCGCAACTGAGACCCAATGCAGCCAAGTAAATATATATATATTTTTAAGTCATTCTTCCTCCTCAAGTCCACAGCTGGTCCTCCTGTTTGAAAACTGGAGCCCAAAGCAGCCAGATCTTCTTTGTTAAATGTAAATTTCCACTGGTGAAGTCACCAAAAAAATTAAGTACTGGCGTAAATTTCTTAAAATACTGTGTATTTCAAACCATACCTGTCTGCAGGCAGTCTCCACCCCAGACCAACAAGTCTGATAATTCTGCTGTAAGGCTGAGCCCACAGGAGATCACAGAAAGGACCAGGCAGGCCTTGTACCAAAGGTTTATTTGGAAGATCTGTCTAGCCACAAGGTGCAGAATATAGGCAAGAGACTAACTGCACGGTCTGTATCAGAGGTGATGAGGATGTAAACTAAGGCACTGGTAGAAGGAAAAGTCATTCCGAAAACACTCGAAAGGGAAAAATGACAGAGCTGATGCCAGGAGAAGGGTCTCTAGGACACTCCACACAAACCTGACCCATTGTAAACTTTGATCATGAAGCTGAGACTTCAAGATCAGAGGGTAGCTCGAGCTTAAAACTGAGTTAACTTCCCAGAACCAGGGCAATCCTCATGAACTTGTAACCTGTAGTCACATACAGAACGCTATGCTCAGAAAGACCCCATATCTGGTTTAACACTCTGCTGTCACCATCAAGATTCCTAATAATTTAAACTTTGGGTGGGAGGTGGGGGGGGGTTCAGGATTAGGAACTCATGTACAGCCGTGGCTGATTCATGTCAATGTATGGCAAAACCAATACAGTATTGTAAAGCAAAATAAAGTAAAAATAAAAATTTAAAAAAAAAAACTGAATTTTTTTTCATAAATGAGGTCGAAATGCCTCATATTTTAAACTTGTGTTCTATAAACAAGGTCAGATGGCACAATGGAACGTGCATGTAAGCAGAGGAGATCTGTTTAATAAGAGTGGCCACCATTCCTTGCCGCCCTATTCATACACAGTGTTTGCAATGCCCCATAAGCACAGAACTTTGGCAGGCTCACAATGCATGGAGTTCAGCAGGACTCAAAGTGAGTTCAAGGTAAATGTGCTACAAATAACTGAATGAGCAGGTGGGTGGGTGCTGACAGCCGCAAGAGGCCATGCTTTCTTTCCATCCAGAATCCGCTGTACATGCAGAAACGAGGCAGCGTGTTTCTAAGAAACAAAAACAACCAAACACTCCTTTCATATCCTCTCTTACTCCTGCCACTCCCCTGCATTAACCAGCCACTTGAGCTGACAATGACAGCACAGGAGAAGGAAAGACAGAGCAACTCCATGGTTCTTTTTCCTTTCAGTCTTTCCTTCCATAAGCCAAGACTAATAGACTGTGCAAATTGAGATGTGAAATAACGGTAGCCAGGTTTGTGCAGGGTTTCCTCGGTTCTGATAAAAGACTATACAAATGCATTTACAAACCACGGAACACTACGAAATGTGATTTCAGTAATTGTGCGTATTTGTTAAATGCTCTTATATTTGCATTTCACACTGGCATTGCATAATAGAAAGATGAACAATAAAATTCACGCTGATGATTTTTATTTTCACTTCACTCAGAGTAACATTAAAGCAAATAAACACCATGACAAGTAAAGAGAGACTACGGAAGAAAAAGAAAAGCTTTTCCTGTTAGTACCTTTTATAGCACTTTTTCCTGCTTTTTGAACAAGAAGGTCACACATTTTCACCATACACTGGGCTCCACAAAGTATGTAGCTGGCCCCACTGAGAATCACTGAACTCAAGAACATTATACACTGACATCAGTCAAAGCAACCCCCAAAGAATCCACCTATGGGCTGATGGGAGTGGTGCTGAGTTTTAGTCCCACACTCTTAACTATTAGATTGCTTCAGTCCTTTTTTCATACAACTCACATCACTGCAACAACAAATCTGCTGAAACACTGCAACCCAATGTCCTTCAGCCAAAGATCGGAGTTCTTCTCATGACCTCTTGCGTCCGGTTTACACATTAGTTACATTCTAAAGGCAATCAACATTGGCATCCTCATCTTTCCTATGTCATCTCTAACTTCAACACTCTGGGGAAGGATCCTGGGATGGGCAGGCTGGGCAGACCCCTCTCTCCCCCTATGCCCAGAGCCAGTTAAACCGGAGCATGTAACAGTGCAGAGGTCTCTCTGCTGGACCTGCCTCTTTCAGAATACTCCCTGGTGCTGTGGTTCAGTGTTAACCAAACCCAGCCTGTGGTCCCAGGCCCAGGCTGCTTCCTCGTCACTCAGAGCTCTCAGATTTCCCCTGGGAAGTTGTTCTGCAAACCATTCAGTCTGGTGTCTAAAAATTCCTTCTTCACATACAGTCAGGTATCCCTTTGTCTCATTTCATTCCCCTCTTCTTTTTTTGTACCACTACTTTCCACTTCAATAAATTAATTTCCTGCCTGGAGATACATCCTGGCAAATGTGTCAGCTTGCATTGTTTAGATGAGAGACTTCTGTCATTCTTTCAAATGTTTCCTCTGTCTCAATAATCCTGAGAGCTCTGGGGAGCCTGAGTTACTTGTCTATGAATTTCCTCTCACTGCCTCCTATTAGACTGTGGGGGGGGGGGGGGGAGGCAGACTGCCTGGGGTGAACTCACTCAGCTCTTACTTATCTCTTCCAATCTTTCCTCAATTTCCCGCATCCTTTCTTTCATTCTATCTGAAGAAGCATTTTTACAGATTTCAAAGCTAACCACATTCTCCACCTAATTTCAATCTATCTCTTTCCTTCTCCCTTCTTGTTTGCTGCTTTCATATTACCCTTTCTGCCTGGACCATCATCAAACCCACACTGTCAGAGCACGTCCCTCCCTGTTCAATTCCTTGAAAGGCTGGGCTAACAGGACAGCCTCGGGTTCATCACCGCCCATGTCTTCCTCAATCTTCTGTACTCTGGATTCCATGGCTACTGTGCTGAAACTGCTCTCCTAGCCCACAGATGAGGGCAGCTGGACTGGGGGCCATCTCTCAGACTCGTCCTGTAAGAGGTCTGCGGCACTGAGGGTGGGGATGGTCCACTTGTGTTGGGCGTCCTTCATTCCCTTGCTACCAGCAACCTCTTCCCTTCCAACCTCCCTGGTTACTCTTGCTCAGTCACCTTTAATAACTTCTTCTCTTTGGCCTGACCTTGTCTACATGTCAAGAGTTCCCTGTGGGTTGTGTACTTTCTCCTCTTTTTTATTCCACATTCTCTTCTTCAGCAAGTTCACCTACTCTTGCTCTTTAGGTAACAACCCTACAGAGATGGTCTATCACTCAAGGGTTTTGCTTACACTCCAAACCTAGACGTCTAAATTCGTGCTTAACATCATCTTGTGAATAGTGTGAATAACTAACAATTCTTAGCAGCTTTTAACATGTCAAGTACAGAACTAAGCCAGAGGCAGTAATATGAAGTGGTTGAGGTTACTGACCCTGGAGACTATATCTACCTGCATTTAAATCCTTGTCCAACACACAATCTGTGTGACCTTGGGAAATTCACTTAGTCTCTCTGTGCCTCAGATTTCTCATTTGTAAGAATAAGAACAGTACCTTTTCTTAGGGATGTGTTGAAATATGTCAGATAGAACAGTGCTTAGTACACACCGAGTAAGCATTAGCTATTATTAATACTGTTGCTGTTATTCTCCTAAAAACCTAATGAGACAGGTTCTATGATTTAACCCATTTAGACAATGAGAAAATGAAGGTAAGTTATCACGGGTCACAGTGAATTGCAAACTCTAGATGTTTAAATCTAGAGTTAAATCTTCTTTTTCAGATGCTTAAATCTTAATTAATCATATTTCCTATTTAAATTCAACTTTTGTTGTGTGCCTTTCTTGATTAAAGTTGTTCTATCTGTCCTCACTCCATTCACCACATATACCCCTCCTAACATTCAACATATTATTTCAACAGTCATTTTTATAAAATAATAATAGTTCTTAGATCCCTCCCTACCTTACAAAAACCCCACAACTCATTTTAAAACATAGTCTTGTCACTCTTGTTAAATCCCTCTAAGATCTGGCTTTAGAATATCTCACCTCTATTAACAATACTGATCTTCCTATCTTTCTCTAAAACTATATTCTATGTTTTGTTCCAAACCCAAGGATGTCTCAACATTTCCTGCTCATCCCATTCAAATCCCACCTTCTCTAGCAGGACTCCTCCTAAACCCAATCTTTTACTATTTCATAGCACCATCTTCTACCACTTACCTCCAAGAAGCCCCACAAACTGATTCTTTACACTTTAATACTCTTTATATTTCAACAGTAATTCATGAGGCTATAAAACAGACATTAAAAAATTAAAGGCCCCTCATCTTTCCCATCATCTTCATCCTATCCCCCACAAATCACTCCATTTAGCAACTTTTTCCTGCACTGACAAATATAACTTTTATATGCATGCTTGGTGACTTTCTTCCTTAAAACACATATAATAACCATTTGTTTAAATCCATATATTTTCCCCCAACTTTCTAACAGCTAAGTAGCTTTCTAAATCTGTTTTTCATTATGGTTATGTGTTAGGAAGATCATTCCATTTCTTCCCTATCTTCTCTATATGAATATCCTTAAAGGTAACGACCATGTTTTATTTGCCCTTATATCTCCAAGAGGACCCTGTACTAAGGCCAAGAACTGTTTAACAAAATAGTAACAATATCTGTCATTAATCCAGTGTTCACTGTATGCCAGGAAAACCACTGTTAATGCTTCACATATATTTTCATATGTAATTCTCATAACCCACCCAATTATTCCCATTCCACAGAAGACAAAAATCACATAGTTAAGGACACAAGAGTCTAATTTCCATTTGTCTGACTCTGGAGCACATCCACTTCATCTCTTTGCTTATAGGTAATAAAACTGTCATAAGAACATCTTTTGCTTTTTCAACCAAAGTTGGGAGAACAAAGAGTTTCGAGTATTCCAGTGGAGGCAGATGGGGCCGAAGATAAACAGATGGGCCTTGGAATGAATGGTAAGTAGATGGAGGCAAGTAGCTGCAGCCATAAAGCTAACCCACTATTCAGTTGTTCAAACCATGTTTACTGAGAACCTACTAAAAGTTAAATTACTTACCTCCCCTTCTTCAGGCTCCTCATTATTGTATTCTTTAGTAATAGCTGCCATCATTTCTTAAAAATCTATGTACCAAATGTATCATTATTATTTCCATTAACATTTCTAATACTGACAAACTTCCCTGGTGGCTCAGACAGTAAAGCATCTGCCTACAATGCAGGAGACCCGGGTTCGATCCCTGGGTCGGGAAGATCCTCTGGAGAAGGAAATGGCAACCCACTCCAGTACCCTTGCTTGGAAAATCCCATGGACGGAGAAGCCTGTTGGGCTACGGTCCATGGGGTGCAAAGAGTCAGACACGACTGAGCGGTTTCACTTCACTTCACTTCAATACTGACAAAAATTCCGTAAGACAAACACCAGTACCACCATTTACAGATAGGAAAACGGAGACCCAAAACCATTAAATTTCTTGTCAAGATTAGTCTATGAATAGCAAAGCCAAGATTCAAATTGAGGGTATGCAGGGTTCCAAAGTCCGACCCTTTTTAAATCATCCAGGATGGTGCCTTTTAATTGTGAGTGAAAAGAACCATGACTTCTTTAAAATTTAAACTCAGGAAGGATCCCATCTGGCTTCAAGTATCAGACCCAACTTCTGTGGTTGAATCAAATGAAGATTTATTTTTCTCAAAATAAATCAAGAAGTGGGCAGACCAAGTCTGGTACAGTGTTCCAGAAGGCCATCAGCTTCCCAGCCCACTTACCCCCTCAAGCTTCTTGAATTTGGTCACAAGACGGCATCTGCAGTTAGAAAACAGCATCCATTATCCTGGAAGAGAGAACGAGAAGCACAAAGCAACAGCCTAACAGGCAAGAGAGTCTGTGGGAGGGAGAGCGCCTCCCAGCTACCTGCATCTTATTGGCCAGGACGATGTCACTTAGACACCGCCCAGCTGCAAGGGATTCTGGGAAATCAAGTTGGCGGGGGTTTGCGGGGGTTGGTGGTGTGAGATTCTGGGAAATCAAATTTTGGTGTGTGTGTGTGTGTGTGTGTGTGTGAAGTTTTGATGTGTGTGTGTTTTGTTTTGTTTTTACCTGACCTCCAGTGTGTGTGTGTGTGTGTGTGTGTGTGTGTGTGTGTGTGTGTGAAGTTTTGATGTGTGTGTGTTTTGTTTTGTTTTTACCTGACCTCCAGTAAAAACTGAGAAGGATGGAAATGATTGCGCACCTAGCAGTGTCTGCTCCACAGGGTAATGTAGAGAGCAAGCCATCCTACAGAATCAAGGTACCTTGAGAAGAAAGCAATAAAAGAACTTTAAGTCTATGTTTAAAAGCCCTCTTGGTTGGGCAAAGTCACCCACTGATGGGGGTGGAGGTTGGAAGAATGTGAAAGTTTTACAGATGCATCCAAGCAGCTGATCCAGAGGAAAAACACTGAGACCCAGGTAACTTCACACGAACTGTCCTGGCCGACTCACAGGTTCAATCAGTGTTTCCTGTGAGTTGTCACTGTTTCCCTTCCTCCCACTCACTGGCTGCCCAGAGTTACTATAGCCGAGAGCTTACAGGCTCCTCTGACTCTTAATCATTCATAATAAAAAGTAGAGTGTGTTCAAATTTCAGTTCAAGCAAAATAAAATCCTCAACCATGTGTTATTATGAAAAGCATTATCTTTACAAAAGATAATGGTTCCAGGGATATTATTTAGGCAAACACAGCCACACTCTCAAGTCATTGTATTAAGAAAGTAGGACACAGGGCTTTAGGCTGTTTACATTTTCTTTCAAAGTTCAAACTTTTCTCATAAAAACCTCATACAATTCTGCGATGAGAAGATTATATTTGTGAAAAGATATATATGGAGAGAAGGGTGACAGAAAGCCAGCAAAGGACTTCTGTGAGCTGTATCCTAGGCACACAGGAAATACAAGATGACATGAAACCACATTCAGTAATCCAGTTCAGAGTAACGTGCATGTGAAGGAAGCGGTAGGAGTTCCCAATGGGCTTACCTACTTCTTCCCAAGAACTACCTTGTGTGCCTAAAGAATTTGGCCCCTTATGAATGGGCTTGTCACTGAAAACAGCATCTTTAGTCTTTCTCTCTCATCAGGTAAAATTAAGTTTTCCTTTGCTACCCACACGCAACACTAGGAATCAGCATATCGGCTCTCGAACTTGCATTTGTTTTTCTGTCAAATGCTTAATTTCTCTAAGTTAAAGGAGAGGTGAAAAGACCTCGCCTTACTCTGGAGTTCAAAGGATGTCCACAAAATCTACAGCCAGTCCCCAAAGTAATGGTATTTGATCTTCTTCCTTCATGGTCCATATCAGTGAAACGCGTCTTTACCAGAATGACCGATATTCAGTGCAATCTGAGTTCACACAATTCCTTCGGTCATGGGCATTTTTGGTGCACCACCACACGGAAACCGCCACCTGATGTTTCTATTCTGAACTCATTACATTTGCCAAGAAAAACAAGGATGTGAATGTGGGCCAGTCAAACTGTGAGTCACACCAAGTTCCAGGGAGACACGCAAACCAAAGTTCAGTCACAAACTAAGACAACACACCCACCTGGATCCCTCAGAGTCCAAACCCACATTTCAGAAATAGAAGCTCTCCAAAGAGAAGTGGTAGAGGTTTCACTCAAACCCTCCTCTTCTTCAAAAGCTGCCTAATGAGTGGAGTGTGTAAACTTAAAACTCCTGGAAGGGCCCACCTTTTCATCTAAAATCCAGTTGTTTGGTGTCTTAGATCCTTAAATGTGGGACAAAGTATTGATGTAAAAGAAACCCTCACCACTTGGCTTTTGAAACATCAACCAATGCCAAACTGGCATCAATAATTACTGTTTAAAGAGTGTGAAAAAATAGAAAAGTCTTTGTATTTTCTAGGATGGGTTAGTTCAGCTTTCTTTTTTTAATCCATTAGCTCCATTTAATGAAGCATCGGTCTTTATGGCAGTGATATACGTGACAAAAGTTATAGGCTTTTGGCTAGGAAAATCAGTCTAACATGCATGGCGATGAACTTGAGAAAGTGATGACATAATACACTACAGATTCAAGCAACTACATAAGCCCAGAGCAGTTATTGGATAGTATCAACATGGGGGCAGCTGGATGACTGATGTAATTGTGAAATTATCAACTTTTAGTTGAAGGAAATGATGGCCAGAGGACAGACACTTTGTTTCCTTTGTCCTAAAACAACACCCAGTGTCAGTAACCTTAACAGCTTTGGATCGCATACTTAAACCCATCTGTTCCACCATGGTTAAAAAACAATAAAATCACGGTTTCCTGAAAGATTTCACAATCGGATGCTCAACTGGGATTTTTTTTTTTACTTTCAAAACCAATATGACTTTCTAAGGAAATCTTTGGGAATAAAGAAATGTCATAATTATGTATTGGGTTGGCCAAACAGTTTGTTTAGGTTTTTTCCATGTTACCGAAAAACTCAAATTTTTTGGCCAACCTAATACTATCTCTTGCCTATGTGTGCACCTTAAAGGAACATTTCTTTAGCAAAGAATCAAGACACAGACCCAAATGTGAATGGATATTCATACATTCATTCAGTCATTCATTCACTGTTTTGAAAAAGGTAATTCAAATCAGATCAGAAACATGTAATAATATCTCTGAAAAGACAAGAATGATGAATGAGGTCTTTTAGTTAACAGTTTGAAAGATGTGCTTTTGAGGCTATAGGTATTTTTTAAAATGGGAGGTGAAAATCTCAAAAAGTTACTTTTAATGTGATAATCTAAATTAACTACAAAAGTACAAATAGTTCATGAATATGAAAGGTTTTACAAAGAAGTCAACTGTCAGTAACTGGGGGGCGGTGCCAGGGAATTGACCTTGTTCTGATTTATCTCCTACAAGCCCAGTGAGCAACAAAAAGACTACCTAAACAGTTAATGAACTCTCTCTCACTGAACTTGTTCCCAAAAAATGACTAGAATGCCCCTGAAATTAGGCACTATTGATATGTAACAACAGTGTGCCCTGAATTTCAAGTCAACATCTGTCCACAAAGGCCAGATTATCCCATTTTTTAAAGGAGCTATCGTAGCTGGTCAAAGAATTTAACCAAAACCTGATTCTACCTTTCTCAATAACTCAAACATCTTTCAAGTTTTGGCCTTTGAACATACTGTGTTTTAGTATACCATATCTGCCTCCTACACACAGATGGAGAAAGAAATGTTGGTTAAAAATAAGTATGTAAACTTAAAGGTTGCTACTCAGACTGCAAATGCAATTTAAAGCTTTGTTATACTCAAGTCAGTAAGCAAGGACTCATTTCTTGGAAAGAAATATAAATCGGAATTTGGAAAACAAGATAACATCCTAAAGATACTACTTGACTGGTTTTTGCAGCTTTCTTTCGGTATTACAAACAGCAGTCTGAATACTCCATCAGTCAAGGCTTCAGAGAGCTCTCATCAGCCCACAGGAATTCCACCTCACCTCCTAGATTTCCTGCTGAAAAAGTGCACTGGAAAATAAAGTGTGTTTTATGTACTTCTACTCAGATGGTAAACAATTTGTAATGCAGGAGACCTGGGTTTGATCCCTGGGTCAGGAAGATCCCCTGGAGAAGGGAATGGCTACCCACTCCAGTATTCTTGCCTGGAGAATCCCATGGACAGAGGAGTCTGGGGGCTACAGTCCATGGGGTCGCGGAGGGTCATACTGTATTAAACAAATAACTCTTTCACTTTCACAGAACATACATAGCAAAGACTCAGTCACCATTATTTCAGTGACATTAGCCAATTTCTGTTTCTCAGTCCAAAATACAGACCAAAATTAAAATATATAGGCTTTTCCAGTGAAGCACATCTCCTCTTTGCAAAAAAATCTACTCTTAATCCATCCTGTGCAAATTAAAAATTTTAAGAACAATACAGATCCAGGTGTCTTATGCATGCATGCTCAATCACTTCAGTTGTGTCCAACTCTTCTGCAACGCTTTAAACTGTAACCCCCAGGCTTCTCTGTCCATGGGACTTCCCAGGCAAGAATACTGGATCGGTTTGCCATTTCCTCCTCAAGGGATCTTCCCCACCCAGGGACTGAACCCATGTCTCTGGTGGTTCCTGCCACCGCAGGTGGATTCTTTACCACTGAACCACCAGGGAAGCCCTTAGATGTTTTATAAACAACAGCAAAACAAAACACCTCTTTTTTGCCCTGCAACCTAACTGGTATCCAGCTAGAAAGACAGAGAACCCCATCAACAAAGTCCTGTGTCTCCACACTTCCCGACCTGGGTTTATTAGATGCAATACTGTGGCTTCTTTCTTTCCTCCTCTCCCGGAAATGCCCTGACATACAGGCACCTGGGATGCAGCTTTTGATTCACAAAGAAGTCCACGCCCGTTTCCTCCCGACCTGGCAACAGAAGGATCCTCACTGCTGAGGCACTCTGGTGAAAGAAAGGGAAACTTGACTCGGGAGTCCCAGCCCAAATACTTTCTTTGCTTCCCCAAAATAAAGAGCCTTCAGCACTGATAAGGGAGGGTTCTCAATCAGTGTATGAGGTCAAGTTTTTCCCCAGAAAGTCAATCATACCCAGTTAGTGACCCGGGCACACAAAATCACCAAGCAAGAAACAGCTAAAGGGTTTGAAACCAGAAATAAACAAAAAAACAGAATTCTGTACTTCTGCTTATCTAAATATCCTTTTGCTCCCAACAGGCAGTTCCTTTCCCTACATACTGAACTGGGACATGAGATCAAGTTCTTCTATTGCTCCCTGCGATTCTTATTGAAAGAAGGATCTGTTTTGGCCCCACATGTTGAAAAATTCATGTTCCTATAATTAAGAGTTTGTTTGCCACGCCTTCAGCCACATTTCCCAGTTAAAACTCCCTTCTCTAAAAATGATCCATGAAAACAACTACCAGTTCTCGTCCTTCTCTGAAACAGCCACAGAAAACAGACATGAACGTTCTCAACAGCCTTTCTAACCTTTCCAGATCACAACGTTGGCAACCAAAGGGATCCTCCGTTAAGATGTGAGAGAAAAAGAACCGGCACTGAAGCATGCCCCCAAGAGACCGGTTTTCCCACAAGCTCAAAATTAATACACTCCAAGTGAATTTCTCACGTTCTGACGGAACTATAAAAAGGATTTCTTATATTATGATATAAAAAAATATGAATAACAATGACAGACTTTCATTTAAATGTAATAGACCACAGGGGAGCCAATAAAACACAAAAACTTTTGTTCTCTCTCATCATAATTTTTAAGTCGATATTTCATAAACTTTTTGTGACATTTTAAAATAACACACACACACCCTACACACACACACACACACACACACACACACACACACACACACACACACACACACACTCCTTTGATTGGGGTTCTCAAGTATTATTAGAAGACTGGGGAGGGGGCGGTGTTTAAGGACACAGACAAGATCTCACACGTCCAATCCTGGAGGTATTTTTCACCTAAAAGCTAGTTGGGAGCCCCAGGAGTTAAGCCCTACCCCACCCACCAAAAGTGCCCGCTCCCACTGGGAAACTGGAGTGAGCTGGAAAAGGAAATCGAGCGGTGAAAAGGAGAAGCAGCTGCAACCACACAACGGTGCCACTCCACTCCGGTCCCCGAGAGGAGCCAAGCGCCCTTACCTGGGGGAGGAGAGCCGCCAGCACGAGTAGCAAAAGTTGTGCTTCACCTTCGCCCGGAGTTCAGAGCGCCGGCACTGCTGCCCCCGCCGCAGGCTGGCTGCCCCGAGTCCTCTCTCGCCTCGCTCCCGCCTTCCCCACCCTCTCGGCCCTACACCATGTCAGGAATCCGGGCAGGCACCGAGCTGGGAGCTGACATCACTCCCAGTCCCAGGTACCTCCCCTCCCTCGCGCCCTCCCACCTCCCGCCCCGCGGAAAGAGCCAAAGAGAGCGCGCGGGAGGGGTGTCGGCGCGCCGCGGTTCGCGCTGATTGGGCCCTCGGACTGTCACTCAGAGGAGCCCACTAATTTTACACATTCCTCTCTGAGCCCGGCGCTGGGCTGGAAGTGGGTGTTCATGGAAAAAAAATGCTGCCTTTCCTGCTATCTGTAAGGGAAGGAGAATCATGGTACGAGGAAGATCCTTGCAGGTGGTGTTTTAAACTTTTCTTGGCGCATTTCCCAATCCCCCAGGTCAGAAACGAAACTAACCTATCCAAGCCCCCTTTGAAGGAAAAACTGTCGCCTGTGTGTCACGGGCAAGTCCGGAGTCCGGCGGCGTGTGCAGCAGAAAACGGCTAGCTTGAAGTCAGACAAATAAAGGAAACCGCCAGCTCGCTCAGCTCCCCTTTTATCTCGGGGTTGCTGGGCGTTCCCTTAGAACGGGAAATTTAGAACTTCAAATGCTCTTCCAGAGGATAGGGAGGACAATCCTCGAAACTGCGACCCCGCTCTAGATTGTTAACCCTGGGGCGTTATCGACCATGCGGTTTGCTTTTGCTTTTAGTGACGAAAATCACAGCACGCGAGCTTCCAGGCAAATAAAACTGAACCTCTGAAGTAAGAAAAATTACTGTTTACCTTTTTTTTTTTTAAGACCTCAGGGCTGCTGTTTTTATACACAACTGAAAAGAGGTGGAAACCTCACAACTGAGTTCAGCAAGCCACAGGAGAATCATTATTGTTGAACGGAATCAATTGCAGTGGCTGAGCTATCAATTAAGAATTAACTAACAGTTACCCTGGCAGCTATCAGGCTATACCCTGGCTAACAGAAGAGAGAGATTCTCAGGAAATGGGTTTTCAGTTTGCCTAATAACTGCCCCAAGGCAGGACTGAATTGTGAAACGTGGCCCTCTTTATATGAGACAAAGATAGATTATCCGTCATCTTCTGGAATTACAATGCACTGATTACTGACTTTCTCTTCATTTTTATTTTTTGTTTTCTGATGGATGAGGACGTGTTTATTTTGCCATTCTGCCACAAATTGTAGAAGGGATGCACAGAGTCCACCAGTGTGTCTGAGTTAATTCCCACAACCATCCTGTAAAGTGAGTGTCATTAGCCCCGTTTCAACATAAAGGAATGAAAGGCTCAGCAAGGTTACATAAGTAAATTGCTCCAGAACTGCAGTTGAAACCAAGGTTTATTGGATTCTGAAGCTATTTCTTCTCTCTAGAGCAGTGATTGCCCACAATCTACACACATATAATGCCAAAAAAAAAAAAAATCCACCGACCCCAGCAACTGCTCTCACAGACCAATTTCTATATTATCAACATTATGCTGTTTGTCAGACCTACACTGCTCCAAGTTCCTAACTACTGAATCCATCATTTTCCCCCAGCTCTAAGTCCTTCTATGCACTACTTCCAAATGAGTTTGCCAAAAGGCTCTGGTTTTGCTGTCAACATCTTCCCTTTCTAAATTAGGTCCCTCTTGCCATGCAGTTCTTTGCTGGCCATTTAAAGCTCTCTGATCTGGGCTCTCTCCATCTTTCCCACCCTGTCTCCCCCTTCACTCCTGGGAAACATTTCACTGCACACTGGTCTACTCCCAGATTCTTGATTGCATCTCACCTACTGGCCTACCTGGAATCCCCACTCTTCTGTTTGGGAGAGCTTTGTGAGGTGTTTTGTTTTGTTTTTGAGAGTTTTTAAGATATGTTCTCTTTAGTTCAGTTCAGTTCAGTCACTCAGTTGTGTCCGACTCTTTGCGACCCCATGAATCGCAGCACACCAGGCCTCCCTGTCCATCATCAACTCCCGGAGTTCACTCAGACTCATGTCCATCGAGTCCATGATGCCATCCAGCCATCTCATCCTCGGTCAGCCCCTTCTCTTCCTGCCCCCAATCCCTCCCAGCATCAGAGTCTTTTCCAGTGAGTCAACTCTTTGCATGAGGTGGCCAAAGTACTGGAGTTTCAGCTTCAGCATCATTCCTTCCAAAGAAATCCCAGGGTTGGTCTCCTTCAGAATGGACTGGTTGGATCTCCTTGCAGTCCAAGGGACTCTCAAGAGTCTTCTCCAATACCACAGTTCAAAAGCATCAATTCTTCAGCGCTCAGCCTTCTTCACAGTCCAACTCTCACATCCATACATGACCACAGGAAAAACCATAGCCTTGACTAGACAGACCTTAGTTGGCAAAGTAATGTCTCTGCTTTTGAATATACTGTCTAGGTTGGTCATAAGTTTTCTTCCAAGGAGTAAGCGTCTTCTAATTTCATGGCTTAGTAACTTTCAAAGATGTAATACTGTATTATTAACTATAGTTGCCATGTTGTACATTACATCCCTGCTGCTGCTGCTGCTGCTAAGTCGCTTCAGTAGTGTCCGACTCTGTGCGACCCTGTAGACGGCAGCCCACCAGGCACCCCCATCCCTGGGATTCTCCAGGCAAGAATACTGGAGTGGGTTGCCATTTCCTTCTCCAATGCATGAAAGTGAAAAGTGAAAGTGAAGTCGCTCAGTCGTGTCCGACTATTCGAGACCCCATGGACTGCAGCCTACCAGGCTCCTCTGTTCATGGGATTTTCCAGGCAAGAGTACTGGAGTGGGGTGCTATGGCTTACTTATTTTGTAAGTGGAAATTTTTACCTTTTGATCCCCTTCTGTGTGCTAAGTCCTACCCTTCTCTCAAAGCCTTAAGTCCTTGTCCTTGCTGTGCCCTACAATAGACAGAAAAAGGGTCCGTTGTCTAGTTCTGTACTTGCTTGCTGTGTAACTTTGTGCTGTGCTGTGCTAGGTTGCTTCAGTCATGAAGCAACTGTAGCTCTCCAGGCTCCTCTGTCCTTGGGATTCTCCAGGCAAGAATATTGGAGTGGGTTGCCATTTCCTACTCCAGGAGATCTTCCTGACCCAGAAATGGAAACTGCATCCTTCACATCTCCTGCATAGACAGGCAAGTTCTTTAACACTAGCGTCACCTGGGAAGACCTAGTCATTAAAATATCCATGAGAAACCTAATCATCTCTTTTATAAAATGGGACTAATAATACTCACATCAAAGGTTATTACAATCCTTACTGAAATTGTATAGACGTGTTAACGTATGGTTATCTATGTCTAATTATATTCATTTCCTATCTTCGCAGACTCTGAGGAGGCTGCCCATGCCTAATACCTCTGTATTCCTTACCCCCAATTCAAGAAAGACATTCAGTAAAAATATAGGATGGAAAATGGATTAGCAGATCACCTCTAACCCTGCTCCCTTCCTTAAATGCACCCAACCCCAAACAATCTCATAGCTAGAAACCATAACTACTTAACCGTGATGTACTTAGTCATGTCCGACTCTTTGCAACCCTATGGACAGTAGCCTGCCAGGCTCCTCTGTCCATGGGGATTCTCCAGGAAAGAATACTGCAGTGGGTTGCCATGCCCTCCTCCAGGGGATCTTCCCAACCCAGGAGCTGAACCCAGGTCTCCTTCATTTCAGGGCAATTCTTTACCGTCTGAGCCACCAGGAAAGCCCAAGAATACTGGAGTGGGTAGCCTATCCCTTCTCCAGGGGATCTTCCTGACTCAGGAATCAAACAGGACTCTCCTGCATTACAGGTGGATTCTTTACCAGCTGAGCTACCTTAACTATCTCTCCCCATTTCCCTCTCTCAATCTTAATGTCCTGGCAACAATGCCCTCTTCTTACTCTCCCACTATTCATGCAGCAACCCTTCACGGCCTCAGGCATTTTCTGCACCAACTACTTAACCTGCCTCTTAGCCACCCATTTCTCCTTGTCCCTTAGTCAGGGACGCACTTGTCTGGAGAATGCTCTGTCTTGCTCTCACAGATGCTCTCCAACAGCGGCTGGATGGCTACCAGTCATTCTTCCGGTCCCAGTCATAGGAAGCCTGCCTAAGCTCACATTCTACAGCCAGCAGCAGGAGAAGGGGGAGGGACTGTCCCACCCCCACAGGGATGGCAGGATAGAATAACAGGAAGTTGCCTCCCATCCCCTCTGCAGCTGGAGTGATAACAGCTGTCATCTGTGTCCAGAAAACAGAAGACTCAAGAGGAAAACAGCAAACAGGCTGGGGCTGGAGCAGTAGTGTTATTCCGACCAGGGGTTCCAGAGTGGGTGAGAAGGGAACCCAATGGGTGAGATTTCAGCCTCCTCTCCCCTCTCCCCACCTCTCCCTCCCTTCCCCCTTAATTAGAGTTACAGCTCTTAGCTATTCTATCAATACATTTGCAAGCATGCAAAATCACTTCAGTCTTGTCCGACTCTTTGAGACCCTATAATGGATTGTAACCCACCAGGCCCCTCTGTCCATGGGATGGGATTCTCCAGGCAAGAATACTGAAGTGGATTGCCATGCCCTCCTCCAGGGAATCTTTCTGACCCAGGGGTGGAACCTGCGTCTTTTATGTCTCCTGCATTGGCAGGAAGGTTCTTTACCACTAGCGCCACCTGGGAAGCCCATCCATTCATTTAGGCTTCACTTGAGTGCTTCATTTTGCAAAGAGATCTAATTCTTCAATAAATAGATCGAAACTACTGGCCTCTGGGTATCTTGGGGAAGCCCCAAAGAATCAGGACATTGCGGGGAGCAAAATAGGATGCCCAATGAGCAAGTACCCAGAGTCTACCCATTATCCTGGATCTTAACTTATTTAATGGAAAAGTTCATTTATAGCTCCTGTGGTTTCAACACCAATTAACTCTAAGGGTCTAGGTACATATTTTCTGTCAAATTATTCCTATGATCAGCCTGACCTATAGTACCTATGAGTTTTGTCAGATAATAATGACTGTGGGGTTGGGAAGGGGACACTGTGAAAGCATCGGTGAAAAACCTGCAGAGAATAACAACACTAGAACTTGAAATGGACCCTAAAGGTCATCTGATATAACCACCTATTGGATGCCAGATCCCTTTCTACTGTGGTCCTGGCAAGTGGCCTTCTGAATTTATCTGGCAACAAGGGGCACACAAGCTGAGAGAACATACCACCACTGAAATTCTTTCTCCTGGAAACCCATATCCTGCTTTTCTGACTATTTCCCCAAAGACCTCTGTCTTGTATCGCTTTTAATCCTCACAACCATCCTGTAAGGTGAGTGTCATTAGCCTCATTTTAACTTAAGGAATCAAAGGTTCAGCATGGTTACATAAGTAAATTGCTCTAGGACATCCAGAACTGGGATGAAAACCAAGGTCTCCTTGACTGCAAGCCATCTTTTCTTTATCTCTCCAAAGCACTGGTTGTCCACAATCTGCTCTCTTTCAGCTCTGTGCTCTGGAGTAGCAGAGAGCAGGCTGGCGTTTTCTTTTCCTCCCACCCCCAAGCCCGTACAGGCCTAAAGTTTATTTAGAAACAGACACCAGTAGAGGCTGACCCCACTCATAAAAGTTATGTCCTTCACTGACTGGTCTTTATAGGCTTCCATCTTCGGCTCTCCAAAGCACAAGTGAACATCGCCCAAACCCCTCTCTGGCATCCAGAGATCCTTACATCGTGGCCACCATCCTACCTTTCTGAATGTATCGTCTTCTCTGCTTCATACTCACACACTGTGCAAATGAATGACTTTGTACCCATATTCTCTAAGAATCTTTCCTCAGTTAAGAAAGATCCTTGCCCATTTCTACTAAACTCCACCTCCCAGGGTGGTTGTGATGATCTGATGTCATACGCAAGATAACAGAACACGTTGCCTGACACATAATGAGTCATTAGTAAACATCTTCCTTTATCTTAGGACAGAAAACAATTGTACTATTATTTTTATATATGGCTTATGGCTCTCACTGACTGTAAGTTCCTTACAGTTCTTAAGGGCAAGATGCCAATTTGCTTCATCTTTATGTTCTTTACAGAATTTAGAACCATTGTCTTATGGACATTCAATAAAAATTCACTGAATGAATGAATGAAGCTGCCTTTTGATTAAGACTTCTAACCTCCTGTAGGCAGTGTCTTTAGAAGTTCAAGCAAAACCCCCACGCATGATCCTAGAGGACCTGGCTACCTCAAATTGTTCTCATGCTAGTCACATTGCCAAACACAGAAGGGGTTGAACACATAGTGTAAATCATGAACCCAAACTCAGATGAAACAAGCTTAGCTTTAGAATTCCTTCTTAGAGGAAATTGCCGCTTATTCTGTCTGATTCCTATGCACAGTGTTGGTGATAACCCAGATACCATTTTAATATCCTTCAGCTGAATACTGAGTTA
This sequence comes from Nanger dama, assembly GCA_917880005.1. Lineage (NCBI taxonomy): Eukaryota > Metazoa > Chordata > Mammalia > Artiodactyla > Bovidae > Nanger > Nanger dama. The sequence continues at coordinate 82,481,449 of CAKJTW010000002.1, forward strand.
CTGCTCAGCTGTCACCACTGGCATCATTTATGAGCCCAGTTCTCCTCCCCATTCCCTGCCTGCCCATGGAGGACAGGTTAGAAATAGGCCCAACATCTCATTCCAAACAGAGTCTTATTTTATTTTAAACATTTTTATGTGGACCACTGTTTAAGTCTTCATTGAGTTTGTTACAATATTGTTTCTATTTTATGTTTTGCTTTTTGGCCATGCGTCATGTGGGAGCTTAGCTCCCCGACAAGAGATTGAAGCCACAGCCTCTGCATTGAAAGGCCAAGTCTTAACAACTGGATGGCCAGGAAGTCCCAGCAGTCTTATTTTAATCACTGTTTCCTTGCAACCCAGGTTGTGGTGGTTTTTCTTTGATTACCCACCAGAGAAATCCAAACACCTAGTTACATTCAACATCCCCATTGTATTATTCTATTTATAAAAGGAAAATTTTAAACTAAAAATAGAAACTTTCTTCTCATGGTATTTGATTAATGTTGAATTAATGGTTCAGTTGAACAGATTAAAACTCTTTTAAACAATCCATCCCATTTATAAATACAGTTAATTCAGTTTCATAGAAGTGTGTCTGATTCCTCTACTCAAAGAGAGGTCAACAGGATGGAGAGTTGGAATGTTTAGTATATAACAGTAGTTCTTATTTTCCATTCCAGGCAGACTAGGCAGATGGTCCGCATAGCATTCTTCCCAAGCAAGTCAAGCCTTTCTGCAGGCTGTCAGGTCTCTCCTGGGGTGACAGGTCACTGCCGTTTCTTCCTACCAACATGCACTGTGCACAGACCTCTTTAGAGGTCCTAGGAACATGCTTGATCAACAATAGGGCATTACTCATAACCAGTAACTCCCACCTAGATTTTTCACCTGTTACAATATAACTGAGGCTCATTTTTCAAATAATATATCATAGCTCACTACTAATCAAAATGTACCTAGTTTGACATAGTGGTGTGCCCCATTCTCTGGACCGTGCCTCCAAGCGAAAGTGAAAGTTGCTCAGTTGTGTCCGACTCTTTGCAATCCCAAGGACTATACAGTCCGTGGAATTCTCTAGGCCAGAATACTGGAGTGGGTAGCCTTTCCCTACTCCAGGGGATCTTCCCAACCCAAGGACTGAATCCAGGTCTCATGCAAATGCAGGAGGATTTTTTTACTAGATGAGCCATAAGGGAAGCCCAAGCCTCCAACTGACCTATTAATTCCTCCTCACTCACCTTTTCACCTGGATCATCATTAAGCTGCTGTTGCTTTATTCAGTCTCTCCTGATCTTTAACCAGAATTCTTCTACATAGCTAGAATTTATATTTTAACAGGGCATGTCAGACTTCAATCCAGAGGCTTCTGTCTACAAGGATTAAGAGCAATGAGTTTTAGCTAAAACAGATATAAGATGAGGATGGGACAACTGGTTTAGACAAATGTTTTCATTAAAGGAACTTTCTTGCAAGTTGAAACAAGTTGCTGATAAACTAATCTTTAGGCTGGAGCATCTTATCGCTCAAATCCTATAAAAAATATGTTTCTCTGCTACTTTCCCTTGCTCTTCTAGATTCTATCTCCAGAAGAGCCTTTCCACTGATGACTGCTGATTGTGTAACATCTGAATTGCCAGATAATTAGTACTGTGGTTTGTTAAACTAGTTAAGGTATGAAAGAAGCAAAGAGGAATTATGACAGCTATCACTTCTGTGTGTTTAAAATACTTTAAATCTTTTCCCTCTTATTTTACCTTATATAATCTCCATGTGACCCTACATTGTTTAAATTCTGAATTAGATGTAACAGAATAGCCATAGAAAAACTACCTTTTACATTACAAAATGCCATCTCTGAAAAAGATCATCACCTATTCTTGAATAAAGGAAGTGTAAAAAATAGCACCTCTTATTTGGCAAAATTAAATAAAGCACTTCATGTACACTGAATTATAAGACCTAGGACCACTTGACATTTTTGAATTTCAGTTTTTCGTCTATAAATGGGATAGCAATAATTCAAAAAAAATGCATTCAGAGTGGTGCCATGACACTCTGAATGAGACTACCCTTCTTCTTCTGCTAAGTCGCTTCAGTCGTGTCCGACTCTGTGCGACCCCATAGATGGCAGCCCACTAGGTCCACCGTCCCTGGGAGTCTCCAGGCAAGAACACTGGAGTGGATTGCCATTTCCTTCTCCATACCTTTCTTCTGGAGGAGTCTAAAATGTTTCCCTACACACAGGATTCTCAGTTAATATCCTGAGACCCACCTTGAACAGTACAGGTTGGACCATATACGCCCACTCAAATCAAAACAATCCACTACAAACTTGGCAGCAACCAGGAACAAACAAGCATAGGACTCTTCTGCAGAGCTCTGTACTGAATATTTCATAGGAGGCCCTATCAGATCCTCTCTCAAGACATTGCATGCGAGACACATAGAAAACCAGATGATAGGGGCTTTCCTGGTGGTCCAGTGGTTAGGGATCTGCCTGCCAATGCAGAGGATATGGGTTGATCAAGGGAATGTCAGTCCACTCCAATATTCTTGCCTGGAGAATTCCATGGACAGAGGAGCCTGACAGGCTACAGTCCATGGGGTCACAAAGAGTCAGAGATGACTGAGCGACTTTCACTTCACTTCACTTCTGGGAAGATCTCACATGCTCCAGGGCAACTAAGCTGTGTGCCACAGCTACTGAGCCAGCACACCCTAGAGCCCATGCTCCCCAACAAGAGAAGCCACCACAATGAGAAGCCCACTCCACCCAACAAAGAGTAGTTCCCACTCACCCTGGCAACTAGAGAAAGCCTACGTGCAACAACAAAGACCCAATGCAACCAAAAATAAAATAAGAAAATAAATATTTAAAAAGAAAACAAAACCAGATAGAGTAGAGCAGAAAAAGAGCAAAGGGGGCTGCAGAATGAAGGCAATAAACAGAAGCATGAATAACTAGAAACATGATGTAAAGAAAATGAGGTCAGAAGAAAGTCACTCAAGTAAAACATAAAGCAGAAAGGGATGGATGCTGAGAGTCATACAAAAAGTGGGTAAAAGAGTCTCACACAGAAAAGGTAGTAATCAGATGAAGCGGTAGACACCGTGAGGGCAGTGGACAGTAGTTGCAGAAGTAATAAAAAATATAACAACAATAATAAAAATGATAATAGGAAATTCTAATTTCTGTGTGCCTGGTACTATCTTTAATGCTTCAGATATATTAACTTCAACCCTGTGAAGTCTGCTTCCATTTCACAGGCGTGGAAACTAAGCCAGAGAGTTTAAATAGCTTCCCCAAAGTGACAGTTGGACTCCGAAGGATGAGCACCGAAAAATTGATGTTTTTGAACTGTGTTGTTGGAGAAGACTCTTGAGAGTCCCTTGGACTGCAAGGAGATCCAACCAGTCCATTCTGAAGGAGATCAGCCCTGGGTGTTCTTTGGAAGGACTGGTGCTAAAGCTGAAACTCCAGTACTTTAGCCACCTCATGCGAAGAGCTGACTCATTGGAAAAGACTCTGATGCTGGGAGGGATTGGGGGCAGGAGGAGAAGGGATAAGATGGCTGGATGGCATCACTGACTTGATGGACGTGAGTCTGAGTGAACTCTGGGCGTTGGTGATGGACAGGGAGGCCTGGCGTGCTGTGATTCAGGGGGTCACAAAAAGTCGGAAACGACTGAGTGACTGAACTGAACTGAACTGAAGGTCACAGGCTTCCCAGGTGGCATTGGTGGTGAAGAACCTGCCTGCCAATGCAAGAGATGCAAGAGACTCGGGTTCAATCTCCTGGGTTGGGAAAATCCCTGGAGGGGGCATGGCACCCTCCTCTGTTATTCTTGCCTGGATAATCCCATGGACAGGGAAACCCATCGGGCTACGGTCCACAGGGTGGCAAAGAGCTGGACATGACTGCAGTGACCTAGCATGCATGCACACCAGAGGTCACATAGTAGGAAGTAGTATGACTCAACCCAGTTTGGCATTAGAGTCTATGCTGAGAGAGAAGCAGAGTTACAAGGATGATAGACACTTAGAGATCCTGTTGAATCCTTAACCATGGGCAGGCTTGGGGGTCCAATGATTCCCTGGCTTTTCCTTCATTCCCCAGGAACTCACACTAAATCTCTGTCACCTAAGATAAACTGAACATGCTCTAATGCCTTCCCACTTGAAAGAGGCTAACTAATACCATGACTTCAAATGAGATAATAAATGAGAGCATTTTACCTTCCCTGAAATAAATGGGACAACTGAAGTGTTTTTATTCTGAAATGAGATAAAAGTTCTGAAGAAGTGGTCTAGTGATCAAGACTGATCACTGTTTGTCTTTAAATCCTGTTCTTTTTGATACCATGGTGGGCCAGCCTCTGTCTGTCTTGGAGGTATATTTTGCCACATGCTGTGGGAATTTCAGAACGTATTTGTTTTCAACATGTAATTATCATTACATATTAATTAAATATGATTATATTAATTACATGACCCTGTTCTACCTCATTCCTTCTCTAAGCAACTAGAATGAAGAGCCTGTGATTACAGGGGCAATGAACAAAGGCCAAAGGAAAAGGAGCTTAAATATTGCTTTATCTTTCTACCACCTCTCATAGCAGCAGCCAGCTCACTTAGGGCCTTAAAGGAGTTTTAGATGTATCCTAATTACAGTGAGAACAAAGTCAGGATATATCTTACTACCATCTTCTTGTTTCCTTAAAAGTAAAGCCTTCTCTCAATCAACCCCAATTTGCTTTCATTGAGTATCTTTGTGATAGTGACCACTTGTCCAAGGACAGATTCAGTTTTCTAGTTCATCTGAAAGGGCCTAAGGTTTGCTACCAAAAGGGCAATCAATGCATATTATGAATCAGTGATTCCAGCATCATGTTAAGAAGAAAAAGTATTGGAACCTAGATTTGACACTGCTTTAAGAAAGGTTATTTTACCAAAAATTGAAATCTACTGAAATACTTCAGAAGATTAAGAATTTTATGTCTTGTACCAGAAATTATTTCTATATGATATTATTGCTTGAAAAAAATATTATTAGTGTTGAGCATTTTATTCTAATCCATTCAAACCAGCTGGCTTTCAAAAGGTAATAAATATGTCAAAGAAATTATCTGCCCCTTTCCAAAGTGCCACTCAGAATCCTGTGACTTTCTTTACCTCCTAATGAGGATTAAATTCATAAGGATCAGCTTTATTTGTCTTGCCCTATTTTAGGCATTAGGGTTGTGTTCAGTTGCCTTCTAAAGCTTTATTTATTTATAGAGTAAGAGTCATATGCGTGGAAATAATAACACTTTTGTCAGAAAGTCAGGCAGCAATACAGAAGCTCTGGGGATCCAAATGCCACTCTCAGTGGAACATACTTCCTCAGGAGCAGGAAGAGAGAGGGGAGAGGAGAAAGAAATTTCATGCCCTGCAGCAGAGATCCTAAGACCATAAACAAGCAAATTATCAGACAGTCTGCACTGTTCACCCTAGCAGAATCTCTCAGCTCTGAGATATCCCGTCCCTTTCCCCTCCCACTGTCCCCACCTCAACACCACATACACTCTGCTCCCCCTGACTGATGGTTCCTTGGCCATAAATAAAGAAAACAAACTATTCTTTTGATCCTGGAGCTCATCTCAGGCAAGACATTTAATGTTAAACTTTGAACACCTTTCTTGATCACCATTCATGTTCACTGAGAGCTTTAGTCCTAGAAGTCTCACAATTCTGGAGGCTAGAAGTCTAAGATCAAGGTATCAACAGCACTGGTTTCTTCTAAAGTATTATTATTATTATTTTTTTTTTTGTAGACGGCTGCCTTCTGTATCATCAATTGATCTTGGGATTAAAGTGAAGTCACTCAGTGGTGTCTGACTCTTTGCGACCCCATGGACTGTAGCCTACCAGACTCCCCTGTCCATGGGATTTTCCAAGCAATAGTACTGGAGTGGATTGCCATTTCCTTCTCCAGTGGATCTTCCTGACCCAGGGATGGAACCCAGGTCTCCCGCATTGTAGACAGACGCTTTACCGTCTAAGCCACCAGGGAAATCCAGTCTTGGGATTAAGGCCCATCCTAATGATCTCATTTGGGGCTTCCTTAGTGGCTCAGATAGTAAAGAATCTATCTACAGTGCAGGAGACCCAGGTTCTATTCATGGGTGGGGAAGATCCCCTGGAGAAGGGAATGACAATCCACTCCAGTATTTTTGCCTGGAGTATCCCGTGGACAGAGGAGCCTGGTGGACTACAGTCCATGGAGTCACAAAGAGTTGGACACAACTGAGTGAGACACACACACAGTGACCTCACTTTAACTTAATTATCTCTCTGAATACACTATCTGCAAATTTCCTCATATTCTGAGGGATGATTAGGACTGTTGCATCTGAATTGTAGAAGGGTATACAATTCGTTTCATTCACTCTGCTCTACTTGTCTTCACAAAAACCTGTATAAATGTGTGTGTGTGTGTGTGTGTGTGTGTGTGTGTGTGTGTGTGCACGCCTGCGCTCAGTCACTCAGTCATGCCTGACTGTTTGAGACCTCATGGACTGTAGCCCATCAGGTTCTTCTCTCCATGGGATTTTCCAGGCAATAATACTGGAGTGGATTGCCATGCCTTTCTCCAGGGGATCATTCAGTTCAGGGGTTGAACCAGGTTCTCCTACATTGAAGGCAGATTCTTTACTGCCTGAGCCACCAGTGAAGGCCCCATATAAATATTTACGCCCTTATAAATCTGTAAGATTGATTCTTCTTACCACCAGGAGGAAAATCAGAGGTACTGAAAGGTCAGTACTTGCTCTGGCCGAACAATATGGCAATACAGGAGCTATATTAGTATAATGATAGCGCTGGGTCCAAACCTCAGCCCTCCTGGCACTGAATCTACTTCTGGGCCCCTCCTGCCTTTTACAACCTGCACACCCAGACACCACTGCCAGAAAAGACAGTCCCTCTCTACAATTATAGGTTCCTGGACGGTCTCTGCCTTTGGTAGGTTTCAAAATAGCACAGTTAACTCTGATTCTAGCCAGGAAAAAAAAAAATCATTACTCTTCTACTCACACAAAGGCACCTCTTTGGAGTGCAACCAGCATACCAGAGTGTAGCCTCTTTCTCTCATTCTTTTACCAGCTCCAAGCTGTAAGCAGTAAGCAATGAGAAGTTTGCTGAGATAAACCAGCTAGTAAGGTAACTCATTTAAATGATAGAACAGGAAATCCATTTCTAGTTTGGACATGGATGGTGTTTTAATGTGAACAGATCTGGAGTCTGGGTGGAAGACCTGGGAGTATTATAGTACAGAGTGGCAAGGAGGGGAGCCACCAGATTTCTTCTTTCCAAGGAAAGGTTCTTTGGTGACAGGTGGGCCAGGAAAGCTTTTGTTGTGCTTTGCTTCCAGGTATAGTGGGATGGAAAGGGTGGCAGATCTCAAACAAGAGTGTACTCTGGTCTTAGAGACTATCATTGGGCAAGTTACTTTACCTCCTCACACCTTAGTCTCTTCTCTGCAACTTGATGCTTTAAAGCCCCATTCTATTTCTCAAACTCACCGATCGTTGATAGGGTGTACTGAATGTTCTTTGTACAACCAAGATCATGACATATTATTTTTATTAAACTATGAAAATATGAAGAAATTCTTATGTCTGTGGGTAAACCAGACAACATCTTAAGCAACTGATTAAAATTAGCATCACCAATGAGGACCAGTTGGACTTGATATGCTTAAAGATAAGATACACTGAGGACACATTATCACTTAGGTAATATCCTGGCCTCCAATGCATAAATCTGAATCTAATCATGAGGAAGCAGTAAAAAAAAACCTAAACTGAGGACATAATGCAAAATAATTTGCCTACTCTTAAGAAATGTCCATGGCATGGAAAACAAAGAAACCTGATAAAGCTATCAGATGAACAAATAAGACAAGTTATATATGATCCTGAACTAGATCCTGCTAGAGGAGAATTTCTATAAAGGACAGCTGACAGGATTAGAATATGGATAGTAGATTAAAGTAATGCATCATTGTTAGATTTCCTAAATTTTATAACCATACTGTTGCTCTGGAACAGAGCATTTTTGTTTTTAGGATATATGTATTCAATTATTATAGAGTAGAAAGAATTATATGGGAAGGCTTTCAAATGGTTCAGAAAATTTATTGAGAAAGAAATTAATAAAGCAAATAGTAGCAAAATGGTAAATATTGGTGAATTGGGTAAATGATATGTAGGATTACTCATTTAGCAAGTTTTCAATAAGTTTAAAATTATTTTAAGATGGAATCTTTTTAAAAGTAATACATGTTCACTGCATAAAATCTTCTGAAGAAGGAAAATCACTTGCAATCCCTCTAGCCAGAGATAAACATTAACGTTTTGTATATCTGGAGTTTCTTTGGAGGAAATTCACTGGTGACAGCTGCATGGGATGAGTATTTGTTGTGCTCACAAGTACAGGGGAGTGTGGAGGGTGGCAGATCAGGACCAGTAATTGGTTTGTTGGATGGCATCACAGACTCGATGGACGTGAGTCTGAGTAAACGCCGGGAGTTGGTGATGGACAGGGAGGCCTGGCGTGCTGCGATTCATGGGGTCGCAAAGAGTCGGACACGACTGAGCGAGTGAACTAACTAATTTCTGAGTGATGTTGCTTAACAAACAGGGCAAAGCACAAAATACTCTAGCAAAACCTCTCCTGTCACCATTTCCCACTTCCTCCTCTTATTGCTCAGGTATCTACCCTTGTTTGATGTGACTCTGGATTAGATCCTGATTGACTAAGGCAATCATAGTGGCCCCAATCCCTTGCCAGTGATTGGTTTAGATGTAAACATGTGATTCAATTCTGACCAATGAGATTTGAGGACTTATTTACTGAGGGAAGGAATGTTTCTGAGCAAAAGTTTTCTTTACGTTAGAAAAATGTGCTAAGTCACTTCATCATGTCAGACTCTTTGTGGCCCTATGAAATGTAGCACAGCATGCTCCTCTGTCCATGGGATTCTCCAGGCAAGAATACTGGAGTGGGTTGCTGTGCCCTGCTCCAGGGGATCTTCCCTGGAGGGACGAACCCACTGTGTTACATCTCCTGCATTGGCAGGTGGGTTCTTTACAACTAGCGCCACCTGGGAAGCCTGAAGGAAGAAAAGTGTGGTTTCTTTTGTTGTTATTATTTTAGGTGTCACTGTGTGTAAGTGAAATTTGGGTCTAGGTGAAGGATGAAACTAAGGGTACTTGAGTTAAGGGAGATCTTTTAGTGATTGCTGCTAAGTTGTTTCAGTTGTGTCTGACTCTGCAACCCCATAGACGGCAGCCCACCAGGCTCTCCCATCTTTGAGATTCTCCAGGCAAGAACACTGGAGTGGGTTGCCATTTCCTTCTCCAGTGCATGAAAGTGAAAAGTGAAAGTGAAGTCGCTCAGTTGTGTCCAACTCTTAGTGACCCCATGAACTGTAGCCTACCAGGCTCCACCATCCACGGGATTTTCCAGGCAAGAGTACTGGGGTGGGTTGCCATTAGCTTCCCCTAGTGATTGAGCTACTGCTTTACCAAATGCCTGTGTGGTTGTTTTGTTTTCCAGAATAAAAACAAGCAGTAGTGTCTATGGTGACATTTGAGTTTACTAAATGAAGAGCATTCAACTAATAAGCAGCCTCATACAAGGCTAAATGTCCTACTGATGGCACTTGATGAGATCCAGGCATTTTCAAAACAATGCCAAATGTGATATTCTGACCACACTACACAGTTAAAGTTCCTTTGTGTGGATACAGAAATCATTTGTTTCTTATTTTCATAATTTCTTCCTTGAGATATAGTCTGTGAGGCACTAAGGGGAAAGAGAAAAGTCTTTTCTGAAAGACCTCTGGCTTGGGGGTACTTTTAATGATACAAATTGCTTCCAAAGTGAGTGATGTTTTCTGTGCATTTGCAAAAGTGCATTGTTACTTCTCAGGTTGAGGTAATCTTTCCAGGAGAGATTATAGCTGATTGGAGGGAGAATACTCATGTGACTCCTGAGACCTTCACAGCCTGTGGCACTCAAGCTTTCAGGTGCTTATGTGAAAGGTGTTGAGGAAGAGAGCAATGAATGCTTTTTGACTCCAGCATTAGGAGCACATGAACTCAACCCAACCTCCTTTTGTGGTCTTGCAGAAATGGCTACATTCAGTTTTAGGGGAGATTAATTTCAGCAAAATTTATCCTCTGTAGTGGTGGTAGTGGTGATGGTTTAGTTGCTAAATAGTGTCCAACTCTTTCAATCACATGGACTGTAGCCCACCAGGTTCCTCTGTCCATGGGCTTTCCCAGGCAAGAATACTGGAGTGGGTTGCCATTTACTTCTCCAGGGGATCTTCCCAACCCAGGGATCAAACTTGGCGTCTCCTACAATGGCAGGCAGATTCTTTACCACTGAGCCACCAGGGAAGCACATCCTCTTTAATACAAGAGCACAAAGGTGAATAATTATAATATGAATAACAACAGTAACAATTATTGTTATTAATTAATAATATAGCACGAGATGCTTAGACAGCATCACTGACTCCTTGGACATAAATTTGAGCAAGCTCCAGGAGACAGTAAAGGACAGGGAAGACTGGCATGCTGCAATCCACGGGGTCACAGAGTCGGACACGACTTAGCAACTGAACAACAACAACAATAATATAACTACACGTTAAAAAAATGACAGTAAGAACAAGAGTCATGTTGTTTAAGAAATGGTTCCTATGATCCATGTACTGTGTTAAACACTTCACATACATTTTATTACTTAATCCTTACAAGTATTTTGTGGTCAGGTATTGTTATCATCCTCATTTTTATACAGGAGGTAACTTAGGCACAGAGAAGATAAGTAGTGTGATCACAGTCCCATGATAAATGGTAGAGTCAGGATTCGAATCTAGATCTGTCTGGCTACAATAATCCTTTTCATGTGACACAGCCCCTCAAAACTAGATTGTAAGCTCTGTGAGAGCTTAATGAATCAATGAATTAACATTTATTGTGTCAAGCACAGCTTCCACCAGTACTGAAGTTTCCACATACCACCTTCTGTGTTACCCCTCTCCAGCATCATCTCCACCATTGATCACTACTCCCAGGAGTCATGTCGATGCAAAGATCATTGACATAGTCTTGGAATGGCCAGTGGTCCACTCTTCACCCAGCCTGTCTGTTGGCCACAGATACTGAGCCACTCCAGGGACTACAAACTTTTCTGCTTCCTTCACTGTCTACTACCCACACTGAATCTTCTTCAGGAAGCCAAAGCAAGTCCAATGACTTGGTCTAGTACTTAGGGCCTCTCTGCACCAGAGAGTAAGTTTAGACCTTCCTTTCTCACTTTCTATGAAGCCTCACAGCTTCTGTCTTAATCTGGAAACTTGTGTTCTCTTTAGCTTCTAGCTGGTGAACTGGCCACAAGCTCAAAATTCAGATTTGGTCCCATGACTTATTTTCCTTTGGAAGAGCTTTTGCTAAATGTGATTGATAGGCGAGCAAAGCAAATGGTTGACTGTCTTATTTAATAGTAGAGGTTTAACAAGTGGGAGGCAATAGTATACCTAGGTAATATTGGCTTAAAGAATAAAGATATATTTTTTTAATTTTATTTATTGGCTATCGAGGTCTCTGTTGTTGTGCAGGCTTTTCTCTAGTTGTGGTGGGAAGGCTTCTCGTTTTGGTGGCTTCTCTTATTGTGTAGCACAGGTTCTAGGGCATCTGGGTTCAGTAGCTGCAGTTCCTGGGCTCCAGAGCACAGCCTCAGTAGTTGTGGTGCACTGGCTTCGTTGCTCTGCAGCATGTGGAATCATCCTCGGTCATCCCCTTCTCCTCCTGCCCCCAATCCCTCCCAGCATCAGAGTCTTTTCCAATGAGTCAACTCTTCGCATGAGGTAGCCAAAGTACTGGAGTTTCAGCTTTAGCATCATTCCTTCCAAAGAAATCCCAGGGCTGATCTCCTTCAGAATGGACTGGTTGGATCTCCTTGCAGTCCAAGGGACTCTCAGGAGTCTTCTCCAACACCACAGTCCAAAAGCAATTCTTCGACGCTCAGCTTTCTTCACAGTCCAACTCTCACATCTATACATGACCACTGGAAAACCATAGCCTTGACTAGACGGACCTTTGTTGGCAAAGTAATCAGAAATTAGTCTGTATCAATAAAATCAGTCAGGAATTCCTTGGCGGCCCAGTAGTTAGGACTCTGTGGTCTCACTGCCAAGGGCTGGATTCAGTCCTTGTTCTGGGAACTAAGATCCCACAAGCTGTGTGACATGGCCAAAAATAAAATAATAAAATATCAGCTACAAATTAAAAGAAATAAAGAAAAACCATCATCCTAAGCAGTCAAATTGAGACAAAAACCATGTAACACTTGGTTAGTAACTATTCTGTGACACTGAATATTAACCAGTCTCCTAAAAACCATAATTGACAGAAAAAGAGATCCAAAACTGAAATTAAAAAGAAAACACATAAAAACCAAAAACTTAATTGATTTACACTTCATGAAGTTATACGAAAATTGAAACTAATCTCCTAGGTAACTAACAGGTCCACTCTCACACACACCATCCCCCATTTCAAACTAAGTGTCCTGTGGGCAATTTCTAACTTTCTCCAGTTCTGCTTGGCCATAAACCTGGGAACCCTTGATTTGAAGATACTGTCTCATTCAGCCCTAAACCAAGGTGAGCCGTACAATGTTAGGCGAAATTTTGCTGGCCAATTAATTTAACTTTGCTTCCTTGGGACCCAGTAAGAACAGGACCCAGTAAGAGCTGTTGGCCCAATCTGTTCCCTCTCTAGCCTAGCATGGTTTCAGGCTCTGTAAGAATGACTAGCTAGCATAACGGGGAAACTCACCTGCCATACACAGAATATGTTTTCCTCTTTTCCCCTTAATCTTTTATTCAGGTGCAAACCTCTCACAGATCTTTTTCCTCCCTCATGATGCCCTACCCCTTATTTTAAACTTTGACCATCTCGCCCTTGTTGTTGTTGCTGTTGTTCGGTTACTCAGTCCTGTCCGACTCTTTGCGACGCCATGGACTACAGCACGCCAGGTTTCCCTGTCCTTCATCAACTCCTGGAGCTTGCTTAAACTCATGTCTGTTGAGTCGGTGATGCCATCCAACCATCTTCTCTTCTGTTACCCCTTTCTTGCCCTCAGTGTTTCTCAGTATCAGGGTCATTAAAAGCAAAGAAGAACCAAAGAGCCTCTTGATGAAAGTGAAAGAGGAGAGTGAAAAAGCTGGCTTAAAACTCAACATTCAGAAAACTAAGATCAGTCTGTTGTTCCATGTTTGGTTCTAACTTGCTTCAGAATGTTTAAAAGCTGAAGGGTAATAAGCTATGGATATCTGTGTGAGAAATCTATGCTGGAAAAGACTTTTGAGAATTCCATGGACAGCAAGGAGATCAAACCAGCCAATCATAAAGGAAATCGACCCTGAAAATTCACTGGAAGGACTGATGCTGAAGCTACGATACTTTGGCCACCTGATGTGAAGATCATGGTGTCTGATCCCATCACTTCATGGCAAATAAGTGGGGAAACCATGGAAACAGTGACAGACTTTATTTTCCTGGGCTCCAAAATCACTGCAGATCATGACTGCAGCCATGAAATTCAAAGATGCTTGCTTCTTGGAAGAAAAGCTATGATCAACCTAGCTGCTGCTACTGCTAAGTCACTTCAGTCGTGTCTGACTCTGTGCAACCCCACAGACGGCAGCCAACTGGGCTCTGCCATCCCTGGGACTCTCCAGGCAAGAACACTGGAGTGGGTTGCCATTTCCTTCTCCAATGCATGAAAGTGAAAAGTGAAAGTGAAGTCGCTCAGTCGTGTCTGACTCAGCGACCCCATGGACTGCAGCCTACCAGGCTCCTCCGTCCATGGGAGTTTCCAGGCAAGAGTACTGGAGTGGGATGCCATTGCCTTCTCCGATCAACCTAGACAGCATATTAAAAAACAGAGATATTACTTTGCCGACAAAAGTCCATCTAGTCAAAGCTATGGTTTTTCCAGTAGTCATGTATGGATGTGAGAGTTGGACCATGAAGAAAGCTAAGAACCGAAGAACTGATGCTTTTGAACTGTGGTGCTGAAGAAGACCATTGGACTGCAAGGAGATCAAACCAGTCAATCCTAAAGGAAATCAGACCTGAATATGCCTTAGAAGTACTGATGCTGAAAATGAAGCTCCAACACTCTGGCCACCTTATGCAAATAGCCAACTCATTAGAAAAGACCTAATGCTGGGAAAGACTGAGGGCAGGAGGAGAAGGGGGTGACAGAGGATGAGATGGTTGGATGGCGTCACCGACTCAATGCACATGAGTTTGAGCAAGCTCCGGGAGTTGGCGGATCAGGAAGCCTGGCGTGCTGCAGTCCATGGGGTCCCAAACAGTTGAACATGACTGAGCAACTGAACTGAACTGAACTGAATCATTCTGAGGAAATAGTTCTTAGTGATTATGCTGCTAGTATTGCCATGGTCATATGGGCAAATATTTTCTGTCATTATTCTTATAGATAATGTGGTGTCTAATAGTCCCAGTTTAGATTCTTGCTTTTGTGGAAGTTATATTTCTGTGGGAAGAGACAGATAAACAATAAACCTGATACATGAGTAAATTATATATTGTTAGTAGTCATGGCAAAAAATAGAACAGAAGAGAACAATTGGGAGGGACAAGGAGGGGATGAGAAGACTGCAATTTTAAACATGGCAGTCCTAAGAGGTCTCCTTAAGAAAATGATATATTTTTAAAATGAGATATAATTCATATAACATAAAATCCACCATGTTAAAGTGTAAAAATTCAGTGATTATTTAATAGATTCACAAGATTATGCAACTATCATCATTATCAAATTCCAAAGCATTTCTTTACTCTAGAAGAAATCCTGTGCTCATTAACAGTCACTCCTCAACCTCAACCATTCATCTACCTTGTTTCTACGAATCTGCCTGTTCTGGACATTTCACATCATCAGAATTGTACAGTAAGTGACCTTTGTGTCTGATTTCTTCTGCTTAGCATAATTTTTAAAGAGTCATCCATGTTATAATGTGTATCACTACTTCAGTATTTTTGTAGTTGAATAGTACTCCATTGTAGATACATTAAAAGTTGGTTAAAAAGCAATTGCGGTTTCAGACTGTAAATTTTAAATCATTATAACTAGGCTCAAACACCTGTTTATTAATTAAAATAAGAGCTATTACAATCAACACATTTTTGCCAATGAAAAATAAGTTTGTTTATTCCTTTCACATAAAAATCCATATTTCAGGATTCAGTGAACTCTTAGAAAGCATTTTCTGCATTCTGCCTGCTGTGGAAGCATTTCCCCTGCAAAAAGTTGTCAAGGTGGTTGAGGAAGTGGTAGTCAGTTGGTGAGCGATCAGGTGAATATGGTAGATGAGGCAAAACTTCATAGCCCAATTCATTCACCTTTTGAAGCATTGACTGTACAGCACGTGGTCAGGTGTTGTCGTGGAGACTATTTTGGCCCCTTCTGTTGACCGATGCCGGCTGCAGGGGCTGCAGTTTTTGGTGCATCTCATCAATTTGCTGAGCATACTTCCCAGGTGTAATGGCTTCACCGGGATTCAGAAAACTGTAGTGGGTCAGACTGGCAGCAGACCACCAAGTTACCTTTTTTGGTGCAAGTTTGGCTTTGGAAAGTGCTTTGGAACTTCTTGGTCCAACCTCTGAGCTGGTCATCACTGGTTGTCATATACAATCCATTTTTGTTGCACCTCACAATCCGATTGAGAAATGGTTCATTGTTGTGTAGAATAAGAGAAGACACTTCAGAATGACAAGTTTTTCAATTTTGGGTCAGCTCATGAGGCTGACCGGAGAAGGCTATGGCACCCCACTCCAGTACTCTTGCCAGGAAAATCCCTTGGATGGAGGAGCCTGGTAGGCTGCAGTCCTTGGGGTCGCTAAGAGTGGGGCACGACGGGACTTCACTTCACTGTTCACTTTCATGCATTGGAGAAGGAAACGGCAACCCACTCCAGTGTTCTTGACTGAGCGACTTCACTTTCACTGTTCACTTTCATGCATTGGAGAAGGAAACGGCAACCCACTCCAGTGTTCTTGCCTGGAGAATCCCAGGGCCGGGGGAGCCTGGTGTCTATGGGGTCGCACAGAGTCGGACACGACTGAAGCAACTTAGCAGCAGCAGCATGAGGCTGACCCACTTATTGAGCTTTCTCACCTTTACAATTTGCTTCAAATGCTGAACGACCATAGAATGGCCAATGGTGAGTTCTGGGGCAACTTTTCACATAATCAGCTTTGATGATGGCTCTCAGTTAGTCATTGTCACTGTCTAATGGCCAGCTACTGTGCTCCTCAGCTTCAAGGCTCTCATCTCCTTTGCAAAACTCCTTGAAACACCACTGCATTGTACATTTGTTAGCAGTTTCTAGGCCAAATGTGTTGTTGATGTTTCAAGTTGTCTCTGCTGCTTTACCACCCATTTTGAACTTGAATAAGAAAATTGCTTGAATTTGCTTTTTGTCTAACATCATTTCCCTAGTCTAAAATAAATATAAAATAAAGAGCAAGTAATAAGTCATTAGCAAAAGAACATAAAGTGAGAAATGTGCATTTTAAAATGATGTATAATATAACCACGTTTATTTAAGAATGTATTCTAATATCAAACGTCAATTTTCAACTATGTAAAACTGCAATTACTTCTGCACCAACCTAAATACCACATTTTGCTTACCTGTTCATCAGCTGATGGGTGTTTGAATTGTTTCTGTTTTTTAGTTGTTCTTAAATTCTGCTATGAACATTCACAAACAGATTTTTGTGTGTATGTAAATTTTCAATTCTTTTGGGTTATAGGCCATTGAAGGCCATTGTAAAGATTTGGGCTTTTATTCTGAAAGAAATGGGAAGCCTTTTCATACTGTTCATGGGGTTCTCAAGGCAAGAATAATGAGGTGGTTTGTAAAAGACCTGATGCTGGGAAAGACTGAATGCAGGAGGAGAAGGGAACGACAGAGGATGAGATGGTTGGATTGCGTCACCGACTTGATGGACATGAGTTTAAGCAAGCTCTGGGAGTTGGTGATGGACAGGGAAACCTGGTTTGCTGCAGTCAGTGGGGTAGCAAAGAGTTGGACACAACAGAACAACTGACCTGAACTGAAATGGGAAGCCACTGAAGGTCTTTGGAGCAGAGGTGTGATGTGATTTGACCTACCATATCACTCTGACTGCTAAATTATATATGGGCAAGGGTGGAATCACGGAGAATCAAAGAGAATTGGTGGATATTTTGCAGTAATGGCAGCTTGCAAGGTAGTTGGTATCAGGGAGGTGGCAAGAAGTGGCTGAACTCTGCATATGTCTTTAAGATACAATCAACAAGATTTTCTGCCAGACTGTGAGCAAAATATAAAACAAAAGTAAAAATTTGTGGTTCATTCATTTTTACTGCAGGAAATAGTATGTCAAAATCATTTCTTCTCTTTTAGTTCAGGCCTCAAATTCTTAATTAGATAATATAACATGTTTTAAAATATTGTCCATGATAATAACAATAACACCCTACAACCTATTAAACATCAGATCCTTTAATCCAACTATCTCATGAGGCAGAAATTATTTTCCTCAATTGATTAATGTGTAAACAAAGATATGGTTAACATCTTCCCTAATTTTTGTTCCCCTTTTAAACTTCAGACCAACCAGAAAAAGTCAAACATGTACCTGCCAACCACTACATAGGATGCCCAGCTCCTGGTTAGTCCACCAACATCTTCACCAGGCCAATAATCTTCACTTAGGGCATAATCAAAACCTTCCTCTTTTTCCCCTATAAAGCTTTCCCACTCCTCTGCCTTCTTGAGTCTCTGCTGAAACACATGTAATGGTGATTGACTCCTTGCTTTAGCAAGCCGCAAATAAATAAGCCTTTGTTTGCTCTCATTCGGTTAGTATTCTTTTCCACAGGTGTCTTGAGTCAAGTTTCCTGAAGTGGAGCTTGAAATGAAGGCCTCAGTTGAGATTTGAAAATGAAAGTGAAAGTCATTCAGTCATGTCCTACTTTTTGCAGTCCCATGGACTATACAGTTTTTGGAAATCTCCAGGCCAGAATACTGGAATGGGTAGCCTTTTCCTTCTCCAGGGGATCTTCCCAACCCAGGGATCAAACCCAGGTTTCCCACATTGCAGGCAGATTCTTTACCAGCTAACCCACAACGGAAGCCCCAGTTTATGTTTATAAGAGAATATTCTCAAGATCATCACATTTAAAGAGAGTGATGGGAACGGGACTGAAAAAAGGGAGAAGTTGGACTGCCATACATTTGCATTAAAGACCTTAAGCAATCCCATGGGAACTCTGAGTCTGGAATGGCCCTTCAGAAATGTACCCTGGCCTGGATTAGTCATTGGATATAAGAAAGGTAGAGGAAACTTAGGTGTGAAACAGGTCTCTCTGACCAAAGGCAAATCCCAGGGAAGATGCTAGCTGTGAGCTCTTAGCAGCCAACACTCTGAGCAGCTGGTGAACAGTCCTTGGGTTCTATTTGAGTGAGGATGTGGGGTGGAGGACAGGTGGAGATTGGCATACAGTTGGCAGCAGATCGTGACTTGAACTCAACTTGGAATCCAAGTTTAAAGCTCCTTTTGCTCCAGCATAGCTGTGTTCACTCAAAAAAAAAAACATGACAAATAGAGAGTCTGAGACCACTCATTTTCTTTTCTCCTAATCCAAAACCAAGGCCATATTTGTAAAGTGACTCCAACATTTTTTATAAGTGACCTTGAGCATAGCAGTTGACTCAACTGAATATGGCATTTTAAAGATCTGAAATAAAACACCAACCAAAGCAGTAAACGGAATTACCACACAGAGACATTTATATCACCTTAATATTACATTGCTCTACAAAACATTTCCCTCTCTCATAGAGAACACTGTGATATCCAACTTTCCAGCTTGAGATGCTGACAAATGGGAAATAAATTGATGTGAAATTGTACCATTTCTACTTACAGGGTCTTTATCCCACAGGGAAAATGATTCCATCTTAGGGAAAATCCTAATAAAACATATCTTGGAAGTTAGTAAAATATTAATTTACTTTAAAAGAATCTAGTTCCTCTACCTTACTTCTTTATTTGTGTTATATACCTATTGTAATAAGTAGCTTTATTTGAGCTAAACTCGATGCTTCTATTTTGGTATTAGAAATAAATCAGCTGATACTATTCCCGGCAGTGAGAGTTTACCTGAAGCTTATAAAAAACACACTCCAAGTTCTGTCTACAAATTGGTCTGAACAGTCTTTTTATCTATAAACAAGTCTGTAACTGTTTTTTTATTCTGCCAGCATATTCTCACTATCACAAGACCTTTTGAATACATTACTCATTGTTCCCAGAGCTTTTAGCTCTTTCCCTTTCTGTATGTCCTGGAAATTCCCTCATTCATCTGCCTGACTCCTAGCCTGCCCCATAAATTTACTTACCTCTTGTTTAACCTCATGTGAGATCTCAGTCAAATTAAAATTCCAGGTAACTATTGCCCGTAGCATAGCATGGTAGTTCTTAAACTCTGAGGCCCAAGAATCACTAGGGGAAATGATTAACATAGAAAATATTAGAGATTCACACTACACCTAAAGATTCAGAATTTCTGGAAGTGATGCTCTGTGTGTGCTTTGTTCCTCATTCATGTCCTACTCTTCACGACACGACTGTAGCCTGCTGGGCTCCTCTTTCCATGGGATTCTCCAGGCAAGAATACTGGAGTTTGTTGCCATGCCCTCCTCCAAGGGATCTTCCCAATCCAGGGATCAAACCCAAGTTTCCCACATTGCAGGCAGATTCTTCACTGTCTCAGCGAATAGGGAAGCCCAAGAATACTGGAATGGGTAGCTTTTCCCTTCTCCAGGGGATCTTCTCTACCCAGGAATCAAATGGGGGCCTCCTGCATTGCAGGCGCATTCTTTACCAGCTGAGCTACTTGGTAAGCTCCAGATAAATGTGCAATTAAAAGTCTCTTTGTGGAATCCTATTAAACATCACAACTTGAGAACTACTCACAAGCTAATTTCACATTTCCAGCTACTGATATATGCATCACAATGTACATAGAAGCATTATTTACACTGGATATGATATGGAAGCAACCTAAACTGTCCATCAACAGATGAAAAGAAAAAGAAGATGTGATACACACACACACACACACACACACACACACACACACAGTGGGATACTACTCAGCCATAAAAAGAATGAAAATTTGCCATTTGCAACAACATGGATGAACTGTGAAGGCATTATGCTAAGTGAAGTAAGTCAGACAGAGGAAGACAATATACTGTATGATATCATGTATATGTAGAATCTTAAAAATATGACAAAAAGAAGCAGACTCACAAATATAGAGAACAAACTAGTGGTTACCAATGGCAAAGATGGGAGTAATATGGTAGGAAAATGTGAGGCACAAACTATAGGGTATAAGATAGTCTCAAGGATGTATTATACAGCACAGGAAATGCAACCAATATTTTGTAGTAACTGTAAATGGAAGTGAAGTGAAGTGAAGTGAAGTCGCTCAGTTGTGTCTGACTCTTTGCCACCCCTTGGATGTAGCCTACCAGGCTTCTACATCCACGGGATTCTCCAGGCAAGAATACTGGAGTGGGTTACCATTTCCTTCTCCAGGGGATCTTCCCAACCCAGGGATCGAACCCGGGTCTCCCGCATTAGAGGCAGATGCTTTAACCTCAAAAATTATATTTTAAAAATTCTTTAATTAAAGGAAAAAACAACATACAAGCATACAAAGTCTGTTCCTGACTGCCTTCCATTTATGGCTCCTAAGTTTTACTCATAATGTTTTTTTCTCTGAAATATCTTTTCCTCATCTTTGTCATGAAAATAGTATCCAGCCTTCAAGATGGATAATGTGAAGAGAACTGGGCTGCACTCCATACCTCCGTCACCACCCTTCCAACCCCACATCTGTTTCCCAAACAAATATCATAAAACCCACCCTTATATATCTACCTCACCCATTTTCACCCCCATTCTCACCTCTTTAGCTCAGCTGAACCACTAAATGACCTTTTAACAAATCTCTCACACTCCATCTGCCCACATACTCCAATTTATTCTTCATGGTTCTATTAATCTTGCACAATTCATTATAGCTATTTTTCACATTGCAAATAATGTTCACTTTTTCAACATTACCTACAAAACTTGGGATAAAAATGTCCCAGTCTGGCTTTCAAAACTATTCTATCAAATTGTTGTTGCTGTTTAGTCACTAAATTGTGTCCGATTCTTTGTAATCCCATGGACTGCGCCATGCCAGGCTTTTCTGTCCTCCACTATCTCCCAGAGTTTGATCAAATTTATGTCCACTGAGTCAGTGATACCCTCCAACCATCTCATCCTCTGCTGCCCACTTCCCCTTTCATCCTCAATCTTTCCCAGCATCAGGTTCTTTTCCAGTGAGTCATCTCTTCACATTGGATGACCAAAGTACTGGAGCTTCAGCTTCCGCATCAATCCTTCCAATGCATGTTCAGAACTTATTTCCTTTAAGACTGACTGGTTTGATATCATTGCAGTCCAAGGGACTCTCAAGAGTCCTGTCTAGAACCACAATTCAAAAACATCAATTCTTCAGTGCTCAGCCTTCTGTATGGTCCAATTTCACATCCCGTACATGACTAATGGAAAAATCATAGCTTTGACTAGACAGACCTTTGTTGGTAAAGTGTTATCTCTGTTTTTGAATATGCTGTCTAGGCTTGTCATAGCTTTCCTTCTAAGGAGCAAGCGTCTTTTAATTTCCTGGCTGCAGTCACCATCTGCAGTGATTCTGGAGCCCAAGAAAATAGAATCTGCTTTTATTTTACTGCTTCTACTTCTCCCCATCTATTTGCCACGAAATGATGGGACCAGATGCCTGATCTTCATTTTTTGAATGTTCAATTTTAAGCCAGCTTTTTCAATCTCCTGTTTCACTTCCATCAAGAGGCTCTTTAGTTCTTCATTTTCTGCCATAATGGTGGTGTCATCTTCATATCTGAGATTATTGCTATTTCTCCTGGCTATCTTGATTTCAATTTGTGCTTCATCCAGCCCAACATTTCACATAATTGTGGCTCAGTTGGTAAAGAATTTGCCTGCAATGCAGGAGACCTGGGTTCAATCCCTGGTTTGGGAAGATCCCCTGGAGAAGGAAAAGGCTACCCACTTCAGTATTATGGCCTGGAGAATTCCATGGACTATAGCCCATGGTGTAGCAAAGAATCAGACACAACTGAGTGCCTTTCACTTTCACTTTTCACTTTCACTCTGCAAAAAGTTAGATAAGCAGGGTGACAATGTACGCCTTTCCCAATTTGGAACCAGTCCGTTGTTCCATGTCTGTTCTAATTGCTGCTTCTTGATCTGAATACAGATTTTTCAGGAGGCAGGCAAGGTGGTCTGGTATTCTCATTTCTTTAAGAAATTTCCACAGTTTGTTACGATCCGCACAGTCAAAAGCTTTGACACAATCAATAAAGCAGAAGTAGGTAGATGTTTTTCTGGAACTCTTGCTTTTTCCATGATCCAACGGATGTTGGCAGTTTGATCTCTGGTTCCTCTGTCTTTTCTAAATCCAGCTTGAAACACCTGGAAGTTCTTGGTTTATGTACTATTGAAGCCTAGCTTGGAAACTTGAGCATAACTTTGCTAGCATTTGAGATGAGTACAATTGTGTGGTAATCTGAACATTCTTTGGCATTGCCTTTATTTGGGATTGGAATGAAAACTGATCTTTTCCAGTCCACTGCTGGAAAAAGTGGCCACTGCTGAGTTTTCCAAATTTGCTGGCATATTGAGTGCAGCACTTTCACAGCACCATCTTTTAGGATTTGAACTAACTCAACTGGAATTCCATTACCAGCTTTGTTTGTAGCGATGCTTCCTAAGGCCCACATGACTTTGCATTCCAGGATGTCTGGCTTTAGGTGAGTGACCACACCTTCGTGATTATCTGGGTCATGAAGATCTTTTTGTATAGTTCTCCTGTGTATTCTTGCCACCTCTTAGTATCTTCTGCTTCTATTAGGTTCATACCATTTGTCTGTTATTGAGCCCATCTTTGCATGAAATTTTCCCTTGGTATCTCTAATTTTCTTGAAGAGATCTTTAGCCTTTCCCATTCTATTGTTTTCCTCTATTTCATTGTATTGATCACTGAGGAAGGCTTTATCTCTCCTGACTTCTTTGGCACTCTGCATTCAAATGGTATATCTTTCCTTTTCTCCTTTGCTTTTAGCTTCTATTCTTTTCTCAACTATTTATAAGTCTTCTCAAGACAACCATTGTAAGGCACCAATTCAACTGAAGTAAAATTGGAGAGAACTCTGTTCTTTCCTTTCTGATATATCAGAGGTCAAAATGGGGGAAACAACCACCCAGGAAAGTAATACTTAGTAGTCTCAATGTCCACACGGTTGGGGCAGAAGAGAGGCTAGTAGTTTGAAAGAAATGTTTAAAAAAATGTGTGCAAAGATTCATTGTGAGTCATGAGGGTAAAGATAACAGCTTTCATTTTTTTCTATCTTTTATCAGCCAATATCTGCATAATTATAATGTCCTTCACAAAACATGCTCTAGTGTTTTGTTTCTTAATGTTATTTTTAATTGGAAGATAATTACTCTACAACATTGTGATGGTTTCTGCCATACATCAGCATGAATCAGCCATGGGTATACATATGTCCCCAGTCTCTTAAACCTCAGTCCTATCTCCTCCCTGTCCCACTCCTCTAGGTTATCATACAGCACCAGCTTTGGGTTCCCTGCATTAAACAGCAAATTCCCACTATCTATTTTACATATGCTAATGTATATGTTTCAATACTACTCTCTCAAGTCATCCTACTTTCTCCCTCCTCCACTGTGACTGTAAGTCTGTTGCTTACATCTGCATCTCCTTTGAAACTGCCTTGAAAACAGATCATCAGTACCATCTTTCTAGAGTCCATGTATATGTCAGTATACGATATCTTTCTCTTTCTGATTTACTTCACTTTGTATAATAGGCTCTAGGTTCATCTGCCTCAGTAAAACTGACTCAAATGCATTCTTTTTTCACAGCTGAGTAATATTCCACTCTATAGTGTTTTTTATAAAAGTAAGTTAACCAGCATAATACAAGAACAGCCAGAATTTTATTGGGAAGAAAGTCAGTAGGGTAACAGTAACTTCTGTATCTCTAAGAGGGTAGCAAGTCTTCCACTTCCAAATTCAAGAAAGGTGCAAGAATCTCCCGCAGTTCCTGCACATCCTGCGGCGCCCAAGAATTGTAGGGAGCACCTTTTCAAAGATAAATGTAGCATCAAAAAACAGTATGTAACATGAAAGTCCAGTCAAGGTGAGGACATAAAACATGATGAAAATCCTCAGTGCACGTTTCCTAGAAGGAAAGAAACACATTTGTGGTTAAGAACATCTGAAGGATGTAGAGAACAAACTAGTGGCTACCAGTGGGGAGAAGGCAGATGGGAGGGGCAAGATAGGGCTGGAAATTAAGAGACACAAGCTATTATGTACAAAATGAATAAGCAACAAGGATATATTGTATAGTACAGGGAAGTATAGCTATTATTTCGTAATAAATGTAAATGCAGTATAACCTATAAAAATATTAAATCACTATGTTGTATAAGTCTGTCCAAGAGTGCTCAACATGTCTGACTCTTTGCAACCCCACAGACTGCAGTCCATCAGGTACCTCTGTTCATGGGATTTCCCAGGCAAGAATACTGGAGTGGATTGCCATTTCCTCCTCCAGGGAATCTTCCCGACCCATGGATTGAACCCGCATCTCCTGCAATCACAGGCAGATTCTTTACCACTGAGTCACCTGGGAAGCCCCTTTACCTGAAACCAATATGATATTATAAATCAACTATACATCAACCAATTAATCAATAGATAGATAAACAAAAGAACATTCTGAAGAAAATCACACTGATGTGACTCCTGGTTCCTCTATCTGTGTAGCTCTACAGCCTCAAGTAAGTAATTGAACTTCTCTTAACTGCTGTTGACGTTTGCAAAAGAAGGAACTTGGAGTAGATGGACATAAGTCCATCCTAGGGCTGGCATTGGAATTCTAAGATTCTATAGCCATGAGACAATGAAACCCTGGATATTGTGGCATTCTTTTCTTTGAAATGCTAGTCTTACACTCTAGTGCCACCCTTACTTCACTTGTGAGGTACAGGAAATCTATTTGGGGAGAAATAAGGGGACAGCCAGCTAGCTAGATTTTCCTCAGGGTACAAAATACCATGTGACAAGTGAATTCAGCTCTCTTTATCACCGGTTTTATCCCACCACTAGCCATGCCCTTTTTGCATTATATTTATTTGCTTTGAAGTTCTTGCATTATTATCTAATTATAAATGAACTTCATGATTAGGGATAGAAGATCTGGAAAATCCAGAAAGACAGAAAGAACAAAAGCAATGTCACAGATAATCCAGTTACCTGGAGATAATTACCTTCTGTAATACATTTCAGAAGAGTAAGTCTAGGGCACAGTTAAAGCTAGTTATGCAAACATTTTGTGACCCAACTCTTTGGATTCCATGAACCTGAGCCAAGTTTCTTGGCATTATTGCCACTGGCTATCTCTTGGCAGGTACACAAATAATTGCTTCTACTTCACATACTTATTAAAGAGCCAATGATCTTAAAATACTCTATTTGAAAGAGGCTTTGATGGCTAGCAAGGTGAAGCAGAAATGTCCTGTCCTCCAGGAGCACTAAATCTAGATTTGTTCCTTCTTATGCTTCACTTTCACTTTTCACTTTCATGCACTGGAGAAGGAAATGACAACCCACTCCAGTACTCTTGCCTGGAGAATCCCAGGGATGGGGGAGCCTGGTGGGCCGCTGTCCATGGGGTCGCACAGAGTTGGACATGACTGATGTGACTTAGCAGCAGCAGCAGCAGCAGCATGCAAAGAAAAATGACTCACTACCAACACATACCTAGTAAATAAATACTATCTTCCTAAATTCCAAAATAAATCATATTTGGAAATACTAAGCTGGAACATTTTCCACAAAAACACCACATTTTAACATTAATATTTAAAGAGAAAATAGTTTTTTTTTCTAAATTACAGATAGCTTGGAAAACAGAGGAATTAAAAACTATAATACTATAACTTTAATATAATCAGTTACTGCTGCCTAGTTTCTAAGTCATGCATGACTCTTCACATTGCCACCAAGGCTCCTCTGTCCATGGAATTCTGTAGGCAAGAACACTGGAGTTGGTTTTCTCCTCCAGGGGACCTTCCTGACCCAGGGATTGAACCGGTTTCTCCTGCATTGCAGGCAGATGTCTTCACTGTTGGAGCCACCAAGGAAGCCCCAACATCAATTAAAAACAAACAAACAAACAAACAAAGAACTTTCCTTGCACAAAATATTTAATCTTTTCTAAATGTTCACATTATATGTGGTCAATAAATAGAAGAAAACTATAGGCTAACTGAGAGATTGGGGATAATACCAGGAAGAGGCCACCCTCTGAAGCTAAAAACAGCAAAATTGGTACAGAATAATTGACTTTGTAAGATAAACCTCCTGAAAAGAAATAATGTATAAATATGCTTAAATGGAATAGAATGTTTCCAGTTCTTTGAAAGGAGACTTGTAAAAGTCTTAGACAGTCTTAACTAGGATGTAATTGTGTGTGTGTGTGTGTGTGCGTGCTCAGTTGTGTCTAATGTTTTGTGACCCCCGTGGACTGTAACCCACCAGGCAAATCTGTCTATCAGATTCTCCAGGCAAGAATACTGGAATGGATTGCCATTTCCTCTTCTAGAGGATCTTTCTGACTCAGGGATTGAATCCATGTCTCCTGGGCCTCATGCATTGGCAGGCAGATTCTTTATCACTTGAACCATCTCTGAAGCCAATCATGTGATGAAAAATGACCAACTAACCTGGATTATCTGCCTGTATAACATTTAAGTGACAGTGAAAGTCACTCAGCTATGTCCAACACTTTGTGACCCCATGGACCGTCCATGGAGTTTTCTAGGCCAGAATACTGGAGTGGGTACCCTTTCCATTCTCCAGGGGATCTTCCCAACCCAGGGATCGAATCCAGGTCTCCTCATTGCAGGCAGATTCTTTACCAGCTGAGCCACAAGGGAAGCCCAAGAATACTGGAGTGGGTAGCCTATCCCTTCTCCAGGGGATCTTCCCAACCAGGAATTGAACTGGGGTTTCCTGCTTGCAGGTGGATTCTTTACCAACTGAGCTATCAGGGAAGCACATAACACAATTAAGTGATCACCAAATGGCATTCACTTACTCACTTATTTGTCTGTTTTTGAGATATAATTCACATGCCATAAAACTTACTCTTTAAATTGTACAATTCAGTGGCTTTTAGTTTATTCACAAGATTGTACAACCATCACCACTAATTCCAGAAAATTTTCATCAAAATTCCTCTCCCAAAACAGTCATTCCCTATTTTCCACTATCCCTAGGCCTGGCAGCCACAAATCTAGTTTCTGCATATCTGGATTTTCCTAATTTTAATACTTTATATGAATAAAATGATATAATATGTGGCCTTTGGGGTCTGGCTTCTTTCACTTAGCATAATGTTTTCCAGGGTCATTCATGTTGTGGCATGTATAGGTACTTCATTGTTTTTCATGGCTGAATAATATTCCATCATATGGATATACCACATTTTTGTTCACCTATTTAATCCGTTGGTGAGTGTTTGTATTGTTTCCACTTTTTAGCTACTGTGAATACTCACATACAGGTTTTTACGTGGACATATATTTTCAGTTCTTTGGGTGCATACTACAAGTGGATCATATGGTAGCTTAACATTTTCAGGAACTGTCACACTGTTTTCCAGTGTTTGCACCATTTTACAATCCCACTAACACTGTCTGAAGATTCTAATTTCTCCACATCATCTCCAATGCTTGCCATCATCTGTCTTTTTAATTATAGTTATCTTAGTGGTGTAAAGTAAACTTTGGGAGTTGGTGGTGGACAGGGTAGCCTGGGGTGCTACAGTCCATGGGTAGCTGAAGATTCTACTTGGGCTAGTGCTTGGGGGTAAAGAATCAAAAGAGCTTTCCTAAGCAAAATAGATAAAATGGTTTTTATACCATTTTCATTATATTTTTAGAAAATTGAGTTAACAGTATTTGTGCATGTATGTGTTTATGTGTGAAAACATAGCCAGAGTTTACTCAGTTTTCACATTTTCTCTAACAAAAGAATAAAACAAAATAAAAAGATTAAAAAGTAGCTTTCTTAGAGGAAAGTACTACTTAAGACATATATGATGGTATGGCATCTCCAGAAAAAGAGATCCAGAGTCAGAATTTGCCAGTATGTGTGTCTTCAGTATCATACAAGGAAGAGCCATCCTGTCTAGCAAACAAAGGTTTTCAAATCTGCTTAGCAGGTATGTTCTTTCAGTAGAGGTGGCTGCATCATAGCTTGCAGACACCATCCTTTAAATTTATGTATATGTAGTTTTCTGGGGGCTTCCTAGGTTTCTCAGTGGTAAAGAATCCACCTGCCAATGCTTGAGATACAGTTTCATTCCCTGGATTGGGAAGATCCCCTGGAGGAGGAAATGGCAACCCACTCCAGTATTCTTGCCTGGAAAATACCATGGGCAGAGGAGACTGGCAGGCTACACTCTATTGAGTTGCCAGGAGTCGGACATGACTTGGTGACTACGCAAGAATAAATATATATGTAGTTATCTAAAACGCTAAGAAAGAAATATCTATGTCTATATCTATTGCAATAGGTATATGTCTTGGGAATTCCCTGGCGGTCCAGTGGTTAGGATTTGGTGCTTTTACTACTATAGCCTGGGTCCAATCCCTGGTAGAGGAACTAAATCCCACCAGCCATACAACATGGCCAGTAAATGAAAGAAAATACTGATTGAAAATTTTTAAAATATTAAGAAGAAAAATATTACAACTTAAAGTTTTAAAGAAGAATAATAAATAATTCATTAAAAAAACAAATTCCTTGATGAAATTCAGTCTTACTATAGTCCATTCATTTTGGGGACTGTCAGCCTCTAGAGGTCCCTGTCTCTAACTCACCACACTGTAATGTGGGGAGGGGAGCTCTCCTCCAAGGATGGTGATGAAGCCTGAAGAAGCAGGGGCTCCCTTTCATCCATGCCCATTTCTTCAGGACTCTGAGAGTCTGGATTCCCTTGCATTTGGTACATCCCCAACTTCGTATCCAGCAGAGCCATGTCCTTGCAAAAATTCTGGGAACAAAAAGGCATCATTTTTTAAAAAGATTTTCATTGTCTGCCCTTCTCATTGGAGATGATGCCAAGTATCTTTCCTCCAGAACACATAAAGGGTGTTGCAAATCACACGTGAGTCATGTGTACTCACTGTGTACTCACCTAAGGAAAGACACTTACACATTCACAGAATAGTCAGATAGAAATATAATTATTCTTTTATTGAATTCAACTATTTGATTTTTTTCACCTATGCAAAACATATTTATTTGACTGACTCCACCAAGCACTATTCTAGGATGTGGCAGGTAACAAAATAGACAAGACATGGGCATTCCATTATGCATGTGCTTTTTAACAAAAGGGACAAAGAATTTCATGTGTGTTTATAAGGGTTGGGTGGTAAGCAATAAACAACTAAATGTATGTATTCATTAGATAC
Source organism: Nanger dama (assembly GCA_917880005.1). Classification (NCBI taxonomy): domain Eukaryota; kingdom Metazoa; phylum Chordata; class Mammalia; order Artiodactyla; family Bovidae; genus Nanger; species Nanger dama. The sequence continues at coordinate 82,511,259 of CAKJTW010000002.1, forward strand.
TATAGACTAAAATACATGCTAAAGAGAAAGTAAAAACTGAGGACACAGTAGCTGAGGCTTGGTTTGGGGACATCTCTAGGATAGGCAGGATGATTAAGCACCTCTGAATGGGTGGCAGGTTCATTCATTCATTAATTCACTGTTTCACTCATGCATTCACATTTACCTCAGTATAAACTCTGTGCAAGAAGTTCAGATGGAGTCATTTTTCTGGCTAGGAGAGATTAGGGGCGGTCTGGGAGATGAGAGGGCATTTGAGTTGAGCTTTGAAGAGTGGCTAATATGTAGACATGGAGGATAAGCTGAAGATGGAGGAGCTGTAGGAGCAGCCCCAGGATATGAGAGCTTGGAAGTACACCACAACTGTGAGACATTCTGTCAGCCCAAAGCAGAAGTTCAGGAGGGGAGAAAAGGGTAGAAAGAGACCAGTGTGTGGTATACACTCAGCTTCCAGGGAAAGAATGACCTCTGTGTGTAGATTTAAATAATTTCATTTGATCGTTACTTGAACTTGTATAACTGTGAAATCTTACCTCTATTCTTGCAATGAGTTTTTCCTTTAATTTATGAGCTTCATCACAAGCATCTTCCTGAAAAGACACCCACAATTTTGGGTAAAATAGAAGTTACATTTTCTGGTTTATACAATAAAACCATACTCATTCTGATACCACTAAGTTGTAGGGAACTTGACTGAAACTTACTTTTATTCAGTTAAACCCTTCCTCTTAGAAAACATTCATCATGCAATCACAATAAATTGCAGAAGGTATACCACAAGATCAATAAATCATTTTGAATACTTCCAAGATATAAATTTGCACAATAGCAGCATATTACAAATAATTTTTTTCTCTCTCCACTACTCTCTCCTTGCTTCTTAAACTTTTACCAGGACGCTAGTTGGAGAAACATAGTATGTTTCTGAGAAAATAATAAAACTATATTTTTTCTAAATATTTTAAATTTTACAGTATATAAATGGAAGTCTTAATTATGTTTGAATACTTGGGCCTTAGAATTTAGTAAAAGGGCTGCCCACAAAAAGTGTCTTGTTCCTCTTTTCTTCCCATGTATCTCAGTAAGATCAAGACACGGGCTGAAAGCAAATCATCCTCTTCTAATATGCAAATGCCAATTGCACTTATGTCCTGAGTAAATAATGCTTAGAAAGGTTTTTAAATTAATCATCCCATAATAGACTTGCAGGATATGTTGAAAAGCAGAGCCTTAACTGAATAAAGAGTGTCCTGTGATTCAAGGAGTTGCCATTTCTGGAAACTAATTCTTAAAAATTACTTGTAAAAAGAAGAAAAGATATGAATTTTTGAGGTATAGTTTATAATTGATTATAAAACTACAAATATCTAACAAAATAAGTTTAATAAATCAAAAAATCAAATCCTGCCTCATATAAACCGTGAAAAAGTAAATGGACATCTAGTGGCATAGAAAGTTGTTGAAGAAAAATGCTACATGGTAAAGCAAGTTTGAAACTAATATATATAATATTAACTCATTAAAATAATAATATAATATATGTATTAAAACTTTTACAAGAATATAAATATACTAAAATGTTCATGGGTTTGATTTTTAAATTATTAAAATAAGCATGCATTACTTTTGTTAGAAGAAAAAATATTTTTATATTCTCTTTTAGATTTACATTTAATTAGAGGATAATTACTTTACAATGTTGTATTGGTTTCTGTAGCACAACAGTATGAGTCAGACATAGGTATACATACATCCCCCTCCTCTGAACTTCCCTCCCACCCCATCATCCCACCCCTAGGCTGTCACAGAGCACCGAGGAGTTGAGCTCCCTTATTACACAGCAACTTCCCACTAGCATCTATTATACACATGGTAATGTGTATATTTCAGCATTACTCTCTCAGTTCCTCGCTCCTTCTTCTTCCCCTGCTATGTCCAAAAGTCTGCTGTTCTCTATGGCTGTGTCTCTATTCATGCCCTGAAAATAAGTTCATCAGTGCTGTAATATTTTTTAGTTAGACAGCAAGCACAAGACTCTTTTCATGTGGAAATATGGTTATAAATAATAATAAGTTCCCTTCTAGGTCTAAAATTCTGAGTCTCTTTTGTTGAATTTTGGACTCCATTCACTAAAATTTGAGATTTCTTTGCAGAATTATTTCTCTTCCTTAAAGACATTTTATCATTACCTTGACAAAATTGTTATCCATTTCTCCTATTTGTTTTTAATTTCCATGATCTTCTCCTTTAAAACAAAAGAGTATAGAACAAAAGTTGTAATGAATGACGTGTGAAACTGAAAAAGAATAAATGATAATTTTTTAGAAGAATGCTCATTCATGATCAAATAGTCTGAGATTTAATAGAAGCTGGGTTTTCTTGCATCCAGTTCTGGATGCTGATCTGCAAAATCAACATTAAATCAAATCAAAAATATGTCATTAGCCACATCCTATGTAAGTGGCCATGGAGTTAGGGATTATGCTTGTTGGATACAAGCAGTAAGAGTGTTTACCCTCAAACTGCCTATAGAAAATGGATAATCTACACCTTCTTTTTTTTCCCAAGTTCATTCATCACCAACCCCTGAGTTGAGTGATTTAATTATTTAAAAGGAGCTGTGAGATAATAATCACATTTTATGCAGTGCCCTAGTAAATATCTTTACATGGTAATTATCAAAGATAATTGTACCAAAGGTAACTGAGATAGGAGTCAGTCTCGGGATGTGAGTTATTTTCATGCAGATATTTCAGAAAGCTTTGTGGACTCAACATCAGGCTACTTCAAAGTCCTTTCTTCAGCTTAAACTTCTCATTAATTTGTTTCTGATGTGTGTTTAAATACTTTCACCAATTTTCCCCTCCTCCCCCTTTCATGCTTTGAGTCATTCCATTTATTCATGAGAAATAAATGAGCCAATACGTGTGATGGGTGTGTGTTAGTCATTCAGTCATGTCCAACTCTTTGCAATCCTGTGAACTGTAGCCGCCAGGTTTCTCTGTCCGTTTAATTCTCCAGGCAAGAAAACTGGAGTGGATTGCCATTCCCTTCTCCAGAGGATCTTCCCAATCCAGGGATTCAACCTTGGTCTCCTGCATCACAGGCAGATTCTTTACCACTTGAGCAACAGGCAAGTTCAATACATGTGATATTACTTATTAATTTACTTCTCCTTGAACTTTCCCACATGTTGCTTTTCCTATAGTTTTTTCTAACAATAGCTCACTTGGTAAAGAAGCTGCCTGCAATGCAGGAGACCCCAGTCCAATTCCTGGGTCGGGAAGATCCCCTGAGAAGGGATAGGCTACCCACTCCAGTATGCTTGGGCTTCCCTTGTGGCTTAGCTGGTAAAGAATCTGCCTTCAATGTGGGAGACCTGGGTTTGATCCCTGGGTTGGGCAGATCGCTGGAGAATGGAAAGCCTACCCATTCCAGTATTCTGGCCTGGAGACTCTCATGGGTCCCAAAGAGCTGGACACAACAGAGTGACTTGCACTTCACTTTCACTTTTTCCTCCACCAGGGTAAACCTAAAGCCATTCTTAGGACTTTGCTTCTGTAACAACTGTATTTAAATTCCTTTACTTATTATATTACTGTATGTTTTTACACAGCATTTTCCATCAGTCTTTAGTCTTAGGACAGAGTTGTGTCAATTTTTAAAGTCACGTTTATTGAGGTATAATTTACACAGCGTAAAACTTATCTTTTAAAAGCGTCACTGTATGCACTGTATGTCACTGGTATGCAATCACCACTACAGCACTGCAGCAAGATATGGAATATTTCCATCACACCCCAAACTGTTTTGTGTTCCTTTATCCAGCCTTTCCCCACTGCAGCCAGTGACCACTAGTCTATTTTTCATTCCTATGGTTTTGCCTTTTTCAGAAACGGGATCATGAAGTATGTAATCTTCCAAGTCTGGCTTCTTTCACTTAGCAACATGCACTTGAGATTTAGATATGTTGTTGGGTGATTAAGAAGTCTCTTTTAATCTCTGAATAACATTCCATCATTTAGTACATACCACAGTTTATCCACTCACCAGTTGGTGCATATTTGGGCTGTTTCTAGTTTTCAAGTCTGTGCCCATATTTTTGGAGTGTATACAAAGCTGTATATTTCCAGAATAGAGAATCCCCTTAACATATTCAGGCCTCCCCTGGTGGCTCAGATGGCAAAGCGTCTGCTTACAATGCAGGAGATCGGGGTTCGATCCCTGGGTCTGGAAGATACTCTGGAGAAGGAAATGGCAACCTACTCCAGTACTCTTGCCTGGAAAATCCCATGGATGGAGGAGCCTGGTAGGCTACAGTCTATGGGGTCACAAAGAGTTGGACACAACTGAGCGACTTCACTTTCACTTAACATGTTCATGATGCCTTCCTTTTTCATATTTGTTTTAACATTTGCAAAATATGTCTGTTTAATTTTATTTATTTATATTTCTAAGTTATTTTTAAATATTTTATACTAGAGTATAGTTGATTTAAAATGTTGTGTTAGTTTCAGGTATACAGCAAAATGATTCAGTTATACACATACCCATTCCTTTTGGATTCTTTTCCCTTTTCATATTATCCCAAGCCCATGTTGATTTGTTTTTTTAATCTCACTGTCACTTGTCTCTGTGCTTTTTTCCTCTCTTCATTCTTTTGATAGCCATACCTCCCCTGTCCTTTCCTCCAGTGAACCAACATTTCTGTATTTTCTGACTTTTGGAGGAAATTTTTTTATGGGGAAAAATGTTTCTTGGCCTTTGTCCTCTTCCCTTTCTTCATAGTTTTCAATTTCCAAAGCCCTAGATAGTGAAGAAAAAAAAGCTGACTTTCCAACTAGCACAAAATAAAGTTGCTACGTCAAAATGTTGCACTAAGCTATAGTTAAAGCAGTTTTTTCCCTTGTTGAAAAATCTGTACATGGCTTTTAATATGTGAGAGGTCTAAACAAATATTACTTACTACTATAAAGAAGCATTTTCTCTTTCTTTCGAAATCCTACTTAATTTAAATTTGGCTTGAACTAAAGCAGAAGCTGGCAATTTCAGTAAAAAAAAATGTAGTTAGACACAGATTTTTTCCATTTTTAGAGACTGTTCTTCAAATGCCTGAAGTTTATTAGAGAAGGAAAACTACCAGCCAGGGCTCTGAAAGTTACTTATTATCCAAAGTTGGTCACTCCTTTTCTAATATTCTATGACTCTCTGTACTGGTAGGTGTTGAGATACAGATATTAAGATGAGAATTTTTGTCTCAAGGGACTCTTCATTATTTTAAGTGGCATCAAGATGAAAACCTGCCAAATTTGACTGAGTCTCTAGATAGAACAGAAAAATCTAGGTTTTCTGTGTGTTGTTAGAGAATAGAAATAGTGGTACCCAGGCAAAATGTGCTCAGAACTGACCACCAGATCCAGCATACCAGGGATCAAACCTGTGTCCTCTACAGTGGAGGCTTGGAGTCTCATTCACTGGACTGAGAGGAAAATCCCTTTAATTCTTGTTCAGTTCACTCGCTCAGTCATGTCTGACTCTTTGCGACGCTATGAACCTCAGCACACCAGGCCTTCATGTCCATCACCAACTCTTGGAGGTTACCCAAACTCATGTCCATTGAGTCGGTGATGACATCAACCATCTCATCCTCTGTCATCCCCTTCTCCTCCTGCCCCCAATCTCTCCCAGCATAAGGGTCTTTTCCAACGAGTCAATTCTTCACATGAGGTGGCCAAAGCATTTTAGTTTCAGATTCAACATCAGTGCTGCCAATGAACACCCAGGACTGATCTCCTTTAGGATGGACAAGTTGGATCTCCTTGCTGTTCAAGGGACTCTCAAGAGTCTTCTCCAACACCACAGTTCAAAAGCATTGATTCTTCGGCACTCAGCTTTCTTCACAGTCCAACTCTCACATCCATACATGACCACTGGAAAAACCATAGCCTTGACTAGATGGACCTTTGTTGGCAAAGTAATGTCTCTGCTTTTGAATATGCTATCTAGGTTGGTCGTAACTTTTCTTTCAAGGAGTAAGCATCTTTTAATTTCATGGCTGCAGTCACCATCTGCAGTGATTTTGAAGCTCCAAAATAAAGTCTGTCACTGTTTCCCCATCTATTTTCCATGAAGTGATGGGACAGGATGCCATGATTTTCGTTTTCTGAATGTTGTGCTTTAAGCCATTTTTTCACTCTCCTCTTTCACTTTCATCAAGAAGCTTTTTAGTTCCTCTTCACTTTCTGCCATAAGGGTGGTGTCATCTGCATATCTGAGGTTATTGATACTTCTCCCAGCAATCTCGATTCCAGCTTATGCTTCTTCCCACCCAATGTTTCTCATGATGTACTCTGCATGTAAGTTAAATAAGCAAGGTGACAATATACAACCTTGATGTACTCCTTTTCTTATTTGGAACCAGTCTGTTGTTCCATGTCCAGTTCTAACTGTTGCTTTCTTGGCCTGCATATGGGTTTCTCAAGAGGCAGGTCAGGTGGTCCCATCTCTTTCAGAATTTTCCACAGTTTATTGTGATCCACACAGTCAAAGGCTTTGGCATAGTCAATAAAGCAGAAATAGATGTTTTTCTGGAACTCTCTTGCTTTTTCCATGATCCAATGGATGTTGGCAATTTGACCTCTGGTTCCTCTGCCTTTTCTAAAACCAGCTTGAACATCTGGAAGTTCATGGTTCACGTATTGCTGAAACCTGGCTTGGAGAATTTTGAACATTACTTTACTAGCATGTGAGATGAGTGCAATTGTGCGGTAGTTTGAAGATTCTTTGGCATTGCCTTTCTTTGGGATTGGAATGAAAACTGACTTTTTCAGTCCTGTGGCCACTGCTGAGTTTTCCAAATGTTCTGGCATATTGAGTGCAGCACTTTCACAGCATCATCTTTCAGGACTTGAAATAATTCTTGTTATGACATGTTAACAGATGGTGTGGGAAGAGGTTACAGAGTCCCCACAACCTCCCCATTTTTTCCCAAGCCTTCAGCTTACCTCCATGTTTACTCCCTGATCAGAGTCAAGGTCCTGGTGTGATTCCAGCTTTTCAATTTGGCCTTCCAGGGATATAACCTCACTTAATAAGCTGCAAACAGACCAAGAGAGGGACTTAGTCCTGTGGCTTAAGAAAAATCCCCAATGGATAATCTTTTTGATCTTGAAAGATCGTTTCTGACCTTTCAAAAAATGAAATTCTATTCCTATATAAGGGGGACTCTTGGGTGATAATTGTGTCGGAATGGGAAATCATAAATGTAATTCAAGAAAGTAAAAACATTCTAAATTATCTAGATAATTGTAAAGAAGTGTAGTCCTAACTGGATATAGAAGCAGAAATGTAAAATGCACTTATAACTGGTAAGGTCTGAATGAGCTCTGTCATTAATATTAATACCAATATCCATTTCTTGGTTTTAATGATACCATTGGTATCATTGGTAAAGTACCAACTCATTGGTTTTGAGTTGGACAAGATGCTACGATTCTGAAGGTTGAAGGGAGGGTGCGTGGGGTTGTGCTATATATTTCTTTGAAAATTCCTGTGAATTTGCAATTATTTCAAAAATATATAAGAAAATATTATTAATAATTTTATGCCAATAAATTAGATAACTTAGAGGAAAAGGGCAAGTTCCCTAAAAGATACATTCTACTACTGAAATATACTCAAGAGCTAGGTAGCCTGTACAGCCCTGTGATCCTATATCATTAAAAAAATTAAATTTGTAGTTAAAATCTTGCCATGGTGAAATCTCCAGGCAATATGGCTTCACTGGTGAATTCAACCAAACAGTTAAGAAAGAAATTATGCCAGCTTTACACAAACTCATCCAGAAAATAGAGAACTGTACAAAAGCATCCCAATTTTTTCTTTGATACTAAATATAAGTTTTTTTGATACCAAACATAATTCTGATACTAACACTAGACATTACAAGAAAGCAAAACACAGGTCAATATCTCTCATTAACATACACATTAAAGATACATTTTAGTAAGCTGAATTCAACAACAAATAAAAAGGTTAATATGACCAGTTGGTATTTATTCTGGGAATTCAAGGCTGGTTCAGCATTCAAAAATCAATCATTATAATTCACCATATCAAGAGATTTATAAATGAACAAAAAACATGATTAATCCCAGCTGCAGCAAAAGCTATTGAAAAATTCAGTATCATTCCTGATTTTAAAAACAACTCAGTAAACTATAAATAGAAAAAATCTTCTCAATCTGAGAAAGAGCAATTTAAAAACAAACAAACAAAAGCCCAGATAATATCACACTTAATGCTCTTGCTCTTCCTGTAAGACTGAGAACTAAGTAAGTATGTCTGCTATCTGCTGTCACTCCTATTCAACATCACACTGGAAGTTCTAGCCAATATAGGCAACAAAAGAAACTGAAAGGAATACAGATTGGAAAGGAAGATAGAAAGCTGTCTCTATTTGCTGATGACATAATTATCTATGTGAAAATTTCAACTAATCTGTAAAGACTATTAAAACTAATAAATGAGCTTAGCAAGGTCACAATGGAAAGTCAAATACAAAATGTTAGCTGTATTTCTATATACTAGCTATTAACAATAATTTTGGGGGCTCCAAAATCACTGTAGATGGTAATTGCAGCCATGAAATTAAAAGACGCTTACTCCTTGGAAGGAAAGTTATGACCAACCTAGATAGCATATGAAAACCAGAGACATTACTTTGCCAACAAAGGTCCATCTAGTCAAGGCTATGTTTTTTCCACTGGTCATGTATGTATGTGAGAGTTGGACTGTGAAGAAGGCTGAGTGCCGAAGAATTGATGCTTTTAACTGTGGTGTTGGAGAAGACTTTAAAGAGTCCCTTGGACTGCAAGGAGATCCAACCAGTCCATCCTAAAGGAGATCAGTCCTGGGTGTTCATTGAAATGACTGATTCTGAAGCTGAAACCCCAGTACTTTGGCCACCTCATGTGAAGAGTTGACTCACTGGAAAAGACTCTGATGCTGGGAGGGATTGGGGGCAAGAGGAGAAGGGGATGATAGACGGTGAGATGGCTAATGTCATCACCGACTGGATAGACATGAATTTGGGTAACATCCAGGAGTTGGTGATGGACAGAGAGGCCTGGCATGCTGCGATTCATGGTCACAAAGAGTCAGACACAACTGAGCGGCTGAATTGAACTAAACTGAACAATAAGAAACTGAAAATCTTAAAGTACCATTTATAACAGAACTAAAAACATGAAATAGATAAAAATCTAAAAAAATGTGAAATATCTGTACACTGGACACTCCACAACCCTGACAAAAGAAATCAGAGACCTAAATAGAGAGAAATACTGTATTCATGAATCAGAAGAGTTGATATTGCTAAAATATTAATTATTCCTAAATGTATCTATGAATTAATGGTAGTTTCAATCAAAAATCACAGCAAGATTGACAGGTTAATTGTAAAATCCACGTTTGAAAAGCTGACAAGAAAAAGTAGAATAGCTAAAACAATTTTGAAAAATTAAAACAAAAATTAATGACCTACTGTAACAGGGAACTCTGCTCAATATTCTGTAGTAACCTAAATGGGGAAAGAATTTGAAAAAGAATAGATACATGTATGTGTGCCTGCATGCCAAGTTGTTTCAGTCCTGTCTAACTCTTTGAGACCCTATGGGCTGTAGCTGGCCAGTTTCCTCTGTCCATGGGATTCTCCAGGCTAGAGTACTGGAGTGGGTTGCCATTTCCTCCTTTAGGGGATCTTCCCGATCCAGGGAATGACTCCACGCCTCCTGCATTGCTGGTGGCCCTGAGGTAGCCCCTAGATACAAGTATGCTGCTGCTGCTAAGTCACTTCAGTCGTGTCCAACTCTGTGTGACCCCATAGACGGCTGCCCACCAGGCTCCCCCGACCCTGGGATTCTCCAGGCAAGAACACTGGAGTGGGTTGCCATTTCCTTCTCCAATGCATGAAAGTGAAAAGCGAAAGTGAAGTTGCTCAGTTGTGTCTAACTTACCGACCCCATGGACAGCAGCCTACCAGGCTCCTTCGCCCATGGGATTTTCCAGGCAAGAGTACTGGAGTGGGGTGTATATGTATAACTAAATCACTTTGCTACATACCTGAAACTAACACACACTAATCTCCTAACTACTAATAGCCAATAATAAGTTATTAACTAATAACAAATAGTTAATAACTAACTAATACTCCATTTCCTTAGAAGAAATAAAATAGTCCTCATAGTCAACAAAAGAGTCCAAAATGCAGTACTTGAGTGCAATCTCAAAAATGACAGAATGATCTCTGTTTGTTTCCAAGGCAAACCATTCAATATCACAATAATCCAAGCCTATGCCCCAACCACTAATGCCAAAGAAGCTGAAGTTGAACATTTCTATGAAGACCTACAAGATCTACAACTAACACTCAAAAAAGATGTCCTGTTCATCATAGGGGACTGGAATGCAAATCTAGGGAAGTCAAGAAATATTTGGAGTAACAGGCAAGTTTGACCTTGGAGTCCAAAATGAAGCAGGGCAAAGGCTAACAGAGTTTTGCCAAGAAAATGCACTGGTCATAGCAACAACACAAGAAAAGACTCTACACGTGGACATCACCAGATGGTCAATACCGAAATCAGATTGATTATATTCTTGGCAGCCAAAGATGGAGAAGTTTTATACAGTCAGCAAACATGATCTGCGGATCAGATCTTGAAATCCTTATTGCCAAATTTAGATTTAAATTAGAGAAAGTAAGGAAAACCACTCAATGGACATGAGTCTGAGTGAACTCCGGAAGTTGGTCATAGACAGGGAGGCCTGGCGTGCTGTGATTCATGGGGTCACAAAGAGTTGGCCACCACTGAGCAACTGAACTGAACTGAACTGGAAGGAAAACCACTAGACCACCCAGTTCAGTTCAGTTGCTCAGTCGTGCCTGACTCTTTGCAACCCCATGAATTGCAGCACGCCAGGCCTCCCTGTCCAGTACCAACTCCCGAAGTTTACCCAAACTCACGTCCATCAAGACAGTGATGTCATCCAGCCCTCTCATCCTCTTTCGTCCCCTTCTCCTCCTGCCCCCAATCCCTTCCAGCATCAGAGTCTTTTCCAATGAGTCAACTCTTTGCATGAGGTGGCCAAAGTATTGGAGTTTCAGCTTTAGCACCAGTCCTTCCAAAGGACACCCAGGACCAATCTCCTTTAGAATGGGTTGGTTGGATCTCTTTGTAGTCCAAGGGACTCTCAAAAGTCTTCTCCAACACCACAGTTCAAACCATCAATTCTTTGGCACTCAGCTTTCTTCACAGTCCAACTCTCACATCCATACATGACCACTGGAAAAACCATAGCCTTGACTAGATGGACCTTTGTTGGCAAAGTAATGTCTCTGGTTTTTATATGCTATCTAGGTTGGTCATAATTTTCCTTCCAAGGAGTAAGCGTCTTTTAATTTCATGGCTGCGATCACCATCTGCAGTGATTTTGGAGCCCCCCAAAATAAAGTCTGACACTGTTTCCACTGTTTCCCCATTCAGGCATGACCTAAATCAAATTCTTGATGATTATACAGTAGAAGTGACAAATAGATTCAAGGGATTAGATCTAATAGAGTGCCTGAAGAACTATGGATAGAGGTTCATGACGTTGTACAGGAGGCAGTGATCAAGACCATACCCAAGAAAAGGAAATGCAGAAAGGAAAAATGGTTGTCTGACGAGGCCTTCCAAATAGCGGAGAAAAAGAAGAGAAACAAAAGGCAAAGGGGAAAAGGAAAGATAATGCTCAGCTGAAAGCATAGTTCCAAATAAAGGCAAGGAGAGATAATAAAGCCTTCCTCAGTGATCAAGGCAAAAAATAGAGGAAAACAATAGAACGGGAAAGACTAGAGATCTCTTCAAGAAAACTAGAAATACCAAGGGAAAATTTCATGCAAAGATGGATACAATAAATGGTATAGACCTAACAGAAGCAGAAGATATTAAGAAGCAGCAAAAATACACAGAAGAACAATACAAAAAAGATCTTCATGACCCAGATAACCACAATGGTATGATCACTCACCTAGAGCGAGACATCCTGAAATGTGAAGTCAAGTGGGCCTTAGAAAACATCACTACGAACAAAGCTAGTGGCGGTGATGGAATTCCAGTGGAGCTGTTTCAAATCCTGAAAGATGATGCTGTGAAAGTGCTGCACTCAATATGCCAGCAGATTTGGAAAACTCAGCAGTGGCCACAAGACTGGAAAAGGTCAATGTTCATTCCAATTCCAAAGAAAGGCAATGCCAAAGAATGCTCAAACTACCGCACAATTGCACTCATCTCAGACGCTAGCAAAGTTGTACTCAAAAGTTGCCAAGCCAGGCCTCAATAGTATGTGAACTGTAACCTTCCTGATGTTCAAGCTGGTTTTAGAAAAGGTAGAGGAACCAGAGATCAAATTGCCAGCATCTGTTGGATCATCAAAAAAGCAAGAGAGTTCTAGAAAACACATACTTCTACTTTATCGACTATGCCAAAGCCTTTGACTGTGTGGATCATAACGAACTGTGGAAAATTCTTAAAGAGATGGGAATACCAGGCCACCTTAGCTGCCTCTTGAGAAATCTGTATACAGGTCAAGAAACAGCAGTTAGAACCGGACCCAGAGCAATGAACTTGTTCCAAATTGGGAAAGTAGTACGTCAAGGCCGTATATTGCCACCTTGCTTATTTAACTTAAATGCAGAGTACATCATGCAAAATTCCAGGCTGGATGAAGCACCAAGTGAAATCAAGATTGCCATGAGAAATATCAATAACCTCAGATATGCAGTTGATACCACCCTTATGGCAGAAAGTGAGGAGGAACTAAAGAGCTTCTTGATGAAAGTGAAAGAGGAGAGTGAAAAACTGGCTTAAAACTCAACATTCAGAAAATGAAGATCATGGCATCTGGTCCCATCATTTCCTGGCAAATACACGGGAAACAATGGCAACAGTGTCAGACTTTATTTTGGGGGCTCAAAATCACTGCAGGTGGTGACTGTAGGCATGACATTAAAAGATGCTTGCTCCTTGGAAGAAAATTAATGACCAATGTAGACAACATATTAAAAAGCAGAGACATTACTTTGCTAACAAATGTCTGTCTAGTCAAAGCTATGGTTTTTCCTGTAGTCATGTATGGATGTGAGATTTGGACTCTAAAGAAAGATGAGCCCTGAAGAACTGATGCTTTTGAACTGTGGTGTTGGAAAAGACTCTTGAGAGTCCCTTGGACTGCAAGGGGATCCAACCAGTCAGTCCTAAAGGAAATCAGTCCTAAATAGTAATTGGTAGGACTGATGCTGAAGCTGAATGTCCAATACTTTGGCCACCTAATAGAAAGAACTGACTCCTGGTAAAGACCCTGATGCTGGGAAACATTGAAGGCAGGAGGAGAAGGAGACGACAGAGGATAAGATTGTTGGATGGCATCACTGACTCGATGGACATGAGTTTGAGCAAGCTGTGGGAGTTGGTGATGGACAGGGAAGCCTGGCATGCTGCAGTCCGTGCGGTCATAAAGAGTCAGACACTACTGAGTGACTGAACTGAACTGAACTGAAACTAACACAGTGTTGTTAATCAACTCTACTCTAACATAAAATAAAATTTTAATTTAAAAAAGAAAAGGAATAAAATCAGATAATAAAAATTAGTATTTGACTTAGAAAAAAATTAGAACAAAACTGAATAACACTCACTACCTAATTTAAAGACTTAATATAAAGCTACAGTAACCATGGTAGTGTGATGTTGTTGTTGCTGTTTTAGTTGCTAAGTCACATCCAACTCTTTGAGATCATAAACTGAAGCCCACTAGAGGACAGGCTCCTCTGTCCCTGGGATAACCCAGGCAAGCTTCTGGAGTGGGTTGCCAGGTCCATCTAAAGGGGATCTCCCTACCCGGAGACTGAAACCGTATCTCCTGCATTGGCAGGCAGATTCTTCACTACTGAGCCACCAGGGTAGACCCAAGTGAATGTTTACAGTGTCTTTATTAATGACTGCTAAAAATTTAATATGTCTCAGTTAGTGAAAGAATAAATTGTAGCATATTTATGTAAGGGAATACTGCTCAGCAACAAAAAGGAACAAGCTATTGTTGTGTACAACATGGATGAATCTCAAATTACATTCTTTATACTAAGGAAAGATGGTTGACTCAAAAGGCTGCATACTATGTAATTCCACTTCTGTGACATTCTAGAATAGGCAGAACTGTACAGACAGAGAATAGATGAGTGGTCACTAGCAGCCTGGGGAGAAGTGTTAACTGTAAAAGTGTATGAAGGATGTGGGGAGTGATGAAAGTGTTCTTTATCTTCACTGTGGTGGCTAAACAATAATACGCATTTTTCAAAACTTGCAGAACTGTCCAATAAAAGATATAATTTTACAGTATGTAAGTTATAACTTAGTTTTAAAAATGGGAAAAAAAGTTTTTGGCCATACCACACAGTTTGTGAGATCTTCGTTTTCCAACTAGGGATTGAACCCATGCCCTCTATGGTAAAAGCGTGGAGTCCTAACCATTGGACCAGCAGGGAATTCCCATGGAAAGAAACTTTAATGTGCCAAGTTTGAATTAATACAAACACAGAATCTTTTAAAATCCAAGTATTATTCATGCTCTGGAAGAAAAAGGGAGGTACCTTGAATACGACTGAGCGACTTCACCTTCACCTTGAATAGGATAGTCAGAAAACTGATACAGAGATGTTTAGCTAAAGGTATGGTGATGTTTAACTGAATATAAAGAAGATGTTTAACTGAAAGGCAAAGAAACATGTAGAAGAGTAGCCCTGCAGTAGGAAAGGATTTGGAATGTGGTAGGAAGATTCAAAAGGCCAGAGGGATTTATTTTTTTAAATAGCTTCCATTTATTAATTGCTATTACATATCAGGCACTGTATTAAATACTTTACATATGGCATTTTGTTTAATACCCACAATAAACCAATGAGGTGGCTATCATTACTTCTTTATAGATGATGAAAGTCAAGGCTTAAAAAAACAGTTTATTAACCTGGCCAAAAAAGGTCAATATCAAGATTCAAACCTGGGTTCCTCTGACTCCAAAGCCCAGTCTCTATGCCAGTGACTGCATAAATAACAACTTTATCATTTCTGTTTCATCTTGAGCTTTTAACCTGAATTCAAATATACATATTTCAAGCACACTTTAACAGTTTTTTCATGTCATACTGATTGGATTCCTTTGAACAATACTGGATAAAACTCAAAGATCACTGGAAACCTCAGTATGTTCTTTTGATAACTGTTACTGTGGCTTCAAGGAGAGACTCTGAGGGCAGTCTTTCCCTTGAGAGAAGAGAGCAAAGATGCAGATAACTTTGATGTAGGCTTCAAGATTCTGTGACATGACTTTTAATTCTAAGGCTTTATGCTTCCCAGGTCTTCCCAGATGGCACTGGTGGTAAAGAATGCACCTGTCAATGCAGGAGACATGAGATGCAGGTTCAGTCCCTGGGTTGGGAAGATCCCCTGGAGAAGGAAATGGCAACCCACTCCAGGATTCTTATCTGGAGAATCCCATGGACAGAGGAGCCTGGTGGGCTGCAGTCCATAGGGTCGCAAAGAGTCAGACACGACTGAAGTGACTTAGCACATATACTTCTTATCCTAAAGATTTTACCCACCTTAAACCTGTAGTTTCATACATTTCTGAAGCTATGAAACTTTTCATTAATTTCTGACCCACCCCAACACCCTTCAATTACCTCTTCACTGTGTTTTCTGTTAGGTTTATTTTTTGTGAAATATTTTTAATTTTTTCCATCCAGCCTATGTGATCAGCTCCAAGTTCTTTCACTTGTAGACCCATCCGTGTATTCCAGTGGTTAAGCTGAAAGAATATGTTCTCCTGACTCCTACAGAGATATGATTATGATCAGTTTTAAGGTAGAAAATGGGAAACATCTCACAAAGCCGAAACCCTCTTTCTATGGGTGGCAAATAGGTCTGCTTATTCATTTTCTGTCACCGAAATAGGCCAGGTAGGCACTTAGGCTTTAAGAAAGGCATTTGGACATTTACTTAATACCCATTTTAATAGACTTTTTTAAGGATGGGGAAAATAAAGTATGTTTTATATTCAGTAAACAATATAGATATATTTTTTAATTTTCCTGCATGAGATGAATGTTAAGTGTTGATTTCAGTAAAGTGGTTGCATCTTGGTGAAGGAGAAGTTATGTTAGGTATTTATTTCAGGATGGTGGTTACATCTGGGTGAAGGAGAAGAAGTTACGTTAATACATAAGGAAAGGGTCCATAAGGATTCAACCATACATTTTTAATAATAATTACAATATTTTTCATTTCTGAAAACTACCTAAGAGTGATGAGATATGTAATAAGTCCAGGGTCCAAAGAAAAGCATGGAAAGAGAACCCCATGGTGTCCCTATGTCCCTCTTCTTCTTTCTTGCTGGAATAGGTAGGTAGTTACTTGTGCATGTGATTGCTTTGTGGATCAAGACAGTACTGATTTAAAATCTTCTAAGCTTTCCATAAGCTCTCTGCTAAGTTTCCTTCTCCCCTCCACAAAACACTGCTCAGTGTTCCCTCTTGCATTCGCCAAGGCTTACTGTTCAAGGATGTTCTCCTCTGAAAACTGCAAAGATTTGGATGCTTGGGGATCTTCATGTTGAATGTGATCTCTTTCTCGCTCATTCTGTTCACTCTGCAGGTCCTGGCCATGCCCAGCCTTCAGCTCCAACTTATCCTGATAAAGATCATGAAGGGAGCAAAGCAGAACAGAAGGGTTATCACAAGAGGTGGTGGCCCCTCTATGGTACCCCTGCCCTCATTACCCTTTCCGAGGCTGGAGTCCTCTGATGCATTTGTGAGGAAGGCTGACATCCCCTCTGCTCTGTGACAGAGGATGGCTGGGGCAGGAATGTGGAGAGTAGGGAGAACAGATCAGCCTCTTATTGATATACCAGTACAGATCATTGGCCAAGTCAATAGCAACAGCATTCACCTACCTCTACAAATTGCTTTTCAGCACATCATCCTTTAAATGACAGCCCTGACATGGATAAATGTAGGTACTGAAATTCCCTAGGCCATTCATTCATATTTAGTGATTTGGCCAAGGTCACATAATGCAGTGAGTTAAGTGATGAACCCCGAAAGATATATCCATGTCCTAATACTAGGCCCCCTGAGAATGTGACCTTGTTTGGAAAAAGAGTCTTTGCAGATGTAATGAAGTTAATAATGATCTTGAGATGAGATTAACTTGGATTACTGGGGTGGATCCTATATCCTATGATGAGTGTCCTAATGAGAAACAGAAGAGAAGACAGACAGAGAAACTCATGTGGAGATGGAGGCACGTTGTAGTTTATACAGCCACACACTGAGGAACGCCCAGAGTCACCAAAACCTGGCAGAGTGATGGAAAATTCTCCCTAAAAGCCTTCAGAGGAAGTGTGGTCTCGCTGACCCCTTGGTTTTGGATTGTTGGCCTCCAGAACTATGACAGAATACATTTTTTTGTGGCTTTAAACCACCAAGTCTAATTTGTTATAGCTACCACAAGAAACCAATCCATATGGCTGGTAAGTATATGGACTAGAACTTGAACTAGGTTTTCTGATTCCCAAACCATGGATCTTTTCACTGTATCTAGGACTTGGGTTCAGATTAAGGAATACCTAGTTCCGCCTCACCAGAGAGGAAGGATTATTACCACATTTACAGATGAAGAAACCAAGGCTAGATTTTCCAAGTATGATGTGACCACACTATCTCTTAGCTACCTCTTTGTAAAGAAAAGGCATCCACAATTTCAATTTCTTTCCACTAAATCTTTGGCCAGGATATTCAAAAGCAGCAGAAACACTGTGATGTAGAGAAAGACAACCACACTGGGAAGTAGAGAACCAGAGGTCTAAGTCTTGTTCTACTGCTGTGAGTGTTGAACAAGCCACTTAACCACCATAAAGCTCAGCTTCCTAGCCTAGTAAGAAATTGGGCTAGATCATCTCTAGAGTTCTATGTCCAATAGTCTCTGATGACACTTCATATCTTCATCAGTCATTTTACTGTAGTGGTTAATATATCACTAACGAGTCAAAAGGCAAGAAATAGAAATAGAAAGAGTCTTTTTTAAAAATCTACAGGACTAGAACTTCCCTGATGGTCCTGTGGTTGCAACTTTCCCTTCTAAAGCAGAGAGTATGAGTTCAATCCCTGGTCAGGGAGTTAGGATCCCACAGGCCTTGTGGCCAAAAAAAACACCCATAAGCATAAAACAGGGGCAATATTGTAACAAATTCAATAAGGACTTTAAAAATAAGTAAATAAAATCTATAGGACTAAATAAAACCTACAAGACTAAACACATAAAGGAATGTGTGTGTTTTTAAAATAACAGACTAAATGTTGCATAAAATACACAGTCTAAGGGCTTCCCTCATAGTTCAGTTGGTAAAGAATCTGCCTGCAATGCAGGAAACCCAGGTTTGATTCCTGGGTTGTGAAGATCCTCTGGAGAAGGAAACGGCAATCCACTCCAGTATTCCTGCCTGGAAAATCCCATGGAGAGAGGAATCTGGTGGGCTACAATTCATGGGGGTCACAGGAGTCGGACACGACTTAGCAACTAAACCAACAGCATTGAAAGTGAAAGTGAAAGTTGCTCAGTCGTGTTCAACTCTTTGTGATTCTGAGGACTATACAGTCCATTGAATTCTCCAGGCCAGAATACTGGAGTGAGTAGCCTTTCCCTTAGCTAAAGACATTACTTTCCATTTATGTCATTTATGTGCAGCTTTTGGAAGAGCTCATATTCCTCGGAAAGTGAAAAATGAAATTCATCATATTTCCCCTCAACTTGTCCAGTTCCCCACTCTTGTATATGGACCACCATTCATCCTCTGTCTGAAGACTGGAAGAATTCCTTGAATTGTCATGGGAGACATTCTTTTCCCTCCTCGTTACCCATTTCATATCCGCTTAGTATAGTATCCACTAATGCTACTTATCTTTTCAGTCGGTGTCCTTGCATCTCCGTTCATGGCATCCCAGTCAGGGCCCTATCTCAAGTCCTCATCAGTTCCTGACTCCTATTGGTGTCCTGGCTCCTGCCTGCATCCTGCTCTATCCTGGCCTCAGCATCCTGCCTGCTTGCTTGCCTGTCATGCCTTTTCCTGCACCCTTCCTCTCTCACAACACTGTTTCTCATTGACTCCTTTATCTTTGCATGTGCCATGCCTTCTTTCTGAAATGCTTTTCTTCTGTCTAGATCATCCTTCAAAACTCAGTTGTCGTATCCCCAGTCTTAAGCTCTCACTCCTGTTACTTCATTAGCACATCTGCTACTTCTAGGGTGGGTTTTTGTACACACTCTTGTTCTTGCCTGAGTCCCTCCTAGTGTGTGAGCTCACTGAAGGGGAAGAATTATATATATAATATCCTAGCACATTTGTTGTTGTTCAGTCGCTCAGTCCTGTCCGACTCTTTGTCAGCCCATGGACTGCAGGACACCAGGCTTCCCTGTTCTTCACCATCTTCCAGAGCCTGCTCAAACTCATGTCCATTGAATCGATGATGCCATCCAACCATCTCATCCTGTCATCCCTCCTCCTAGCACATAGTGCATGCTCAATAAGTGGTTATAGAAATACATTCTGTTTGTGAGAGATGCAAACAAAAGCAGGAAATAGGAAAGTCTGTTCATTGACCTGGCATCCGAAATCAGCACTATGTATAGCAGTGTCAGGGACTGAAAATGGGAAGCCAGTGCAAAATATTCATTTCTAAGTGTTTTAGGGGGCTTTGATGGTTAGACATGGCAGCTTTGGCAGACTACTAAAAAGCCTGTTTTGTCAATTAAAACAACAATTGATCTTATTTTGCTTCTCTTAACTCTGTCCATTTCCTGAAATTGTCCTTTAAATCTTTCTCTTATAAAAGACAAATGTAAGATTATGCAAAGTAGAGATCTTCTGGTTTGCTTTCAGATAATAAAGGAAAAGATTTCTTCTGCAAGAAGTCATATATTTGTCCTTTTTCACCACAAAGCTAAATTTATTAATAACTATTTGTTAATTATGTGATTGCATGTGATTTGTTTTTCTGTAAAGGATTTTCCATATAAATAAATGAACATAAAGAAATATAATCATAAATGAAAAAATGTATTTTCTTAAACCTTTATGCCCTGACTTGAAGTTTGTAAGAAATAGTCTGCAATAATGAAGGCATTATACCCTTCATATACCCTGCGAGTGTAGACTATGTGATAAATGTTACGGAGTGAATAATTTTATTATCTAACTAGACTTATTCTATCCTAGGCCAACAAGTGATAGTATCATTGTTTACTGACTAATGGTAGGAACATTTTCCTGGAGTCCAGTGACAAGGACCCCACAAAGAATCAGATAACAGCATTTATAGAGTTTTACCTTCAATTTATGTGTTCACTAAGTTCATGGCTCCCACATCTCATTTTCCCTTTTCTTTCCCCTCTTTAAGACACCTCTTCTAATTTAGTTCCTGTTTTGTTTTTGTAATGAGTATCTGTCTCTTTCCACTTTTTGACTGTCTCATTATTATCTATACTCCACACATCTAACTCTATCCCTTCACACCTTCTATCCCCTTCTATTTCTTTTTCTGTATATTTATTTTTATTTATTTATTTTGCTGTGCCAGGTTTAGTTAGAGCACTCAGGATCTTCTCTCGGTGCAGCACGTGGCACCTTTCGGTTGCAGCGTGTGATCTTAGTTGTAGCGTGTGGGATCTAGTTCCCTGACCAAGGACTGATCCTGATCATCCTGCGCTGGGAGCTCAGAGTCTTAGCCACTGGACCGCCAAGGAAATCCCACTTCTATTTCTTTGTTTCTTTTTCTTTTTTCCCTTACTGTGGAGTCCTTGAAAGTAAAGTCCAGCTTGGGATGTTCTTTGAGGACTCTTCCTTCTAAGGATTGTAAAGTTGGCTGGCTGTCCCCAAGCCCAAAATGTATTCAAAAGAGAAGTAGACAAAAAGATGAATCCTGGGCTTCCTTTGAGGGTTGAATAAGCCTCAGAATAGGAAATACCCACTCCACAGACTGGAAACCACCTTCCTCTATAGCCAATAACCTGAGGAATCTATGTGAGAGATTTGGACATCAATAATAAAAGGAATCTTAGCCATGCATTTGCTTTGAACTAAATGAAAGCATAAACTGTTTCCATGACAAACTCCAGTGTCAAGTTTCTCCATTCATGTCAGCTAGACGACTGAATTTCAAAGACTGAGAGAGGTTCAGACTGAATTAAGTGTAAATTAGTGCGCATTTCAATAGCTTATATACTAATATTTGACTGATACAGAGATTAACATGGCCCCTGACCAAGGATGACATGCAAACTCATGAAGTGTTCCATATTTTTTGAGAAAGTTAAAAACTCATTTAAAATTGCCTCAAAAGGAATAAAACACCTAGGAATAAATAACCAAAGAGCATAAAGACCCATCCTCTGAAAAGTATTAAAAAATTAATGAAGGAAATTGAAGATGATACAAGAAATGGAATGATATTCTGTGCTCTTGGGTTGGAAGAATTAATATTATTAAAATGATCATACTACTCAAAATAGCCTACAGATTTAATACAATCTCTATTAAAATACTCAGGACATTTTTCATAGAACTAAAACAAATAATAACAAAATTTATATGGAACCACAAAAGGACCCTAAATTACCAGAACAATCCTGAGGAAAAAGAAAAAAGCTGAAGGTATCACCCTTCCAGACTTTAGACTACACAAAAAGACTACAATAATTGAAACAGCATGGTACTAGCATATAGATCAATGGAACAGAATAGAGAGCCCAGAAATAAACCTACGCATCTATAGTTAATTAGTCTTTAACAAAGAGGACAAGAATATACAGTGGAGAAAAGATAGCCCCTTCAATAAGTGGTGCTGGAAAATCTGGACAGCCACATGTAAAACAATGAGATTAGAACATTTCCTTACACCATAAACAAAAATAAACTCAAAATAGTAAACTGTTAGAAGAGAACATAGGCAGAACACACTTTGACATAAATTGCAGCAATATTTTGTTGTGATCTGCCTAAGGCAAAAATAAAATAAAAGCAAAAATAAATGAATGGGACATAATTAAACAGAAAAGTAGTATCACCTGACACCAATCAGAATGGCCATCAGCAAAAGTCTGCAAGTAACAAACACTGGAGAGGGTGTGGAGAAAAAGGAACCCTCCTTACAGTGTTGGTGGCACTGTAAATTGTTTGAGACCACATGGACCATAGCCTCCCAGGCTCTCCTATCCATGGAATTCTCCAGGTAAGAATGCTGGAGTGGGTCGCCATGCCCTTTTCCAGGGGACCTTCCTGACCCAGGGATCAAACCCAGGGCTCCTGAAATGCAGGCAGATTCTTTATTGTTTGAGCTACCCAGAAAGTCCATGGATATTCCTTAAAAAACTAAAAATGAAGTTTCCATATGAGCCTGCAATCCCACTTCTGGGCACATATCTGGAGAAATCAAATCCTTTACGATGACCTAAATCAAATCCCTTGCGATTATACTGTGGAAGTGACAAATGCATTCAAGGGATTCGATCTGATAGAGACAGTGCCTGAAAAACTATGGATGAAGGTTTGTGACATGTACAGGAAGCGGTGATCAAAACCATCCCCCAGAAAATGAAATACTAAAAGGCAAAACAGTTGTCTGAGGAGGTCTTACAAATAGCTGAGAAAAGAAGAGAAATAAAAGGCAAAGGAGAAAAGGAAAGATATATCCATCTGAATGCAGAGTTCCAAAGAATATCTGGAGAAAATCATAAGTCAAAAGGATACATACACTGTTATGTTGATTGTAGCACTATTTATGATAGCCAAGACATGGAAGCAACCTAGATGTCCAGTGACAGATGAATTTAGATAAAGGAATAGATAATAGAATATTATTCATCCACAAAGAAGAATGAAATAATGCCATTTGTAGCAATATGGATGAACCTAGAGATTATCGTTCTAAGTGAAGTAAGCCGGGCAGGTAAAGACAAATATCAGATGATATCACTTATATGTGGAATCTGATACATATATTTATTTTTCTTGGGTTCCAAAATCACTGTGGATGGTGACTGCAGCCATGAAATTAAAAGATGAGTAATGGATCTCTGTAATGCATCCTATTGGGAGACAATTTGCATTCAGGGACAAACCTACATAGAGTAATTTGCTCTGAGGTGAAAAATGTCACAGTTACTTTGTAAATTCCAAGAACAAAAATAATGTAATGCACAATTCTCTGTACAAGAACACTAGCAAGTCCGTTGTGTAATAATAGCTGCCTTCAGAAGAAAGAATACCTCCCTCTTTTTCAAGCTCTGAACACCTTGTAACCTGTTAGGAGGAAACCTTGAGATATATCCTTACCATTTTAGGATATGAAATATGAAGTTTCTCTCTTCACCCACTGTGATGTTTAAGTTTGTCCCTTACCCATTTTTTAGTCTCCAAATCTTGAAGGAAGTCAGTTTGACGGTTTTCAGAGAAAATGTCCTCATCATCTGTTCTGTCCAAGTTGTGGTCCATTTTGGTAAATTCTCTTAGCAAACTGTAAGTCACATGATGGAGAGGTTGTTATTATGTCTTCAGTCTACAGTTTAGGCCTGCCCCAAACATTTCTAGAGGAAGAACACCTGGATCTTTCTGGCCCCCGCAAAGCACCTGCTACTTTTGTACTGATTTTATTCTGTGTGAATAATGTCTAGTGCAGTGTATTACTCGAGATAGAAATAGAGAGGCTGGATAAATATTTGTTGATTGACTCAATAAATGATTTAACAGTGAAATTCTGAATTCTAAAGCCCCTGCACAAACGTACTATGTGTGTGCAAATGTATGTGTAAAATAAACAAATAATAAATATTCTTCTTTTAAAAGTAGAGTTAAAAAGTATCATATGGTAAAACCCTGGTAGTTCAGCAGTTAGGACTCCACGATTTCACTGCTGAAGGCCTGGGTTTGACCCCTAGCTTGGGGAACTAAGACCCCATAAGCCACGCAGCACGGCAACCCCTCCACACAAGAAGAGTGTCCTATGGTTCCTAGGAAAGGAGTAAGTCTGTGCTACCATCATGATCTCTAGACCCCGAGAGGTCCTCCTTCCAACATTCACTAGTTTATTTATTCTTCCACAGAGATTCTATGCATGAATAAGCAGCTATGTTCATGTAAATATATATGCTTTTAAAAATACAAATTAGAGCATATTACATACACTTACTGTACTTTATAGGGCTTCTGTAAAAGTTCAGACAGTAAAGCACTCACTTGCAATGCAGGAGACCAGGGTTCAATCCCTGGGTCAGAAAAATCCCCTGGAGAAGGAGATGGCTACCCACTTAAGTATTCTTGCCTGGAGAATTCTATGGGCAGAGTGGCCTGGAGGGCTACAGTCCACAGAGTGGCAAAGAGGTGAACATGATTGATGGAGAAGGTAATGGCACCCCACTCCAGTACTCTCCCCTGGAAAATCCCAAGGACCGAGTAGCCTGGTAGGCTGCAGTCCATGAGGTCACTGAGAGTCGGACATGACTGAGCAACTTCACTTTCGCTTTTACTTTCATGCATTGGAGAAGGAAATGGCAGCCCACTCCAGTGTTCTTGCCTGGAGAATCCCAGGGATGGGGAAGCCTGGTGGGCTGCCGTCTATGGGGTCGCACAGAGTCGGACACGACTGAAGTGACTTAGCAGCAGCAGCAGCAGAATGACTAATACACATATGCTGTACTTTATATAGTTTTTTTAATGACTTCTTTTGGAGTCCATTTCATATTAGTACCTATAGAGCTGCCTCATTTTAAACATTGTGATATGGTATTCCCTCCTGAGGCTATATCATAATTTGCTATCAGTTCTCTATGTTTATATGCATTGTTTCTAATCAATTACCACTACAATCAATGCTGCAATGAATATCCCTACACATCTATGTGTATATGTGCAAGAATATCTATTGAATAAGCTCACAATAGAATTGCTGGATCAATAGACACATATACTTTAAAAATACATGTGTGTGTGTCTGTGTGTGTGTGTGTGCTCAGTAGCTCAGTCATGTCTGACTCTTTGCTACCTCAGGGACTGTAGTCTGCCAGGTTCCTCTGTGCAGAGAATTTGCCAGGCAAGAATACTGGAGTGGGTTGCCATTTCCTCCTCTAGGGATTTTCCCAACCCAGGGATCAAACCCGAATCTCCAGCGTCTCCTGCATTGGCAGGTAGATTCTTTACTACTATGCTCCCTGGGAAGCCCAAAATTTTGATAGAGTTTACCAAATCATGCTTTAAAGAAGCTAAATCCATTTAAAATTCCAGAAAAAAAATGATGAGAGTTCCTGTTTTCCCATTCTTCTCCAAAATTATGTATTAGAAACGTTTTTGATCTTTGTCAATCTGGTAAATTTAAACTGGTTTATCATTGTAGTTTTAATCTCTTTTTATGAGAGTTTGAACATCTTTACCTGTGTGTATAAAACTCATTTGTGTTTCCTTTGTTGTGGTAATTGTATTAATAATCCCTTGCCTATTATCTCATGGATTATTGTTATTTTGCTGGACTGCATATATGTGTGTAGATGTACACACACACACACACACATACACACACATACTCACATATACTTTTGAATGATCACAATATACAAGTGATAAAGGCCTATGGCAGTAGTTTCTTATATATGGGTCTTGAACCTTGAGGTGGGGGGCCCTCTCTACCTATCCTTCAGAGAAAGTGGCCCTGGAATCAATACACATTTCTATAGATTTAAAAAATACTGCTGACATATAAACATAATATAATATAAACATATACTGTTTCCAAATGTATATGCTACTGTCATTAATGTTATAAATGAATTATAAAACATCTTTGATGTAGTAGTTTTTTGACATATGAGAGGTTCTAAGAAATCTTTTCCTTTAAAAATTTTCTTTTGATTTAAAAGGCTGTAAACTATTTTTATAGTATACAATTTTATCGTATATTGACAAATGCATGTATTTGTATGAATATTTGTACTTCCTCTACTCTAGAAACCACTTTAAATGGTTGATATCTTTAGCAAGTGAAGATAATGAAAGTACAATACATCAACATGTTTCCACAACTGAGACTAGGATCTTGACCATTCCTCTTGACAAATATCTGCCTAGTTTCTGACCATAGGTCCCTTTACTGTCTCATTGGAACTACCACACTAGATATTCATTAGGTCAAAACTACAAGAATTGTAGAGAAGGATATTAACACAAACCCTGAACTTGGAAATCTCATCCTTTGGTCTTACCAGCCTGAGGAAGTGTCCAGACAAGACCAAGGACCAAGGACCAAGACAAAGGACCCTCAGAGCTTAGCCCTGCTTGCTTCTGCACTGTGTCTGCAGCCGCATCGATGTTTTGACGAAAGCCATTGTTTTTCTCTCTGCCACTCTTACTCCTTCCCAGCTGGCTTCATCTGCAGAGGCATCTCATCACTTAGCTTCGTGAGAGCCATCTCTTCAGCACTGCAGGGGAGATGGTCTATTTCTTTGTATTTGTAAAGCTGATGTTTGTTTTATTCTTTTCATGTTGTGGACAAGTAAGTTATTTCTCATTTTTCACTACTATAAACAATATAGTGGGCTTCTCTGGTGGTTAGGCAGTAAAGCATCTACCTGCAATGCAGGAGACCCAGGTTCAATCCCTGGGTTGGAAAGATTCCCCTGGAGAAGGAAATGGCAATCCACTCCAGTATTTTTTGCCTGGGAAATTGCATGGACAGAGGAGCCTGGCAGGCTCCAGTTCATGGGGTTGCAAAGAGTGGGACACAACTGAGCAACTAACACACAATCAATGTAGTAATGAATATCCCTGTTTGGGAATTTTCAGTGCGTCTCTATTACCTACTTAGAATACTTCCTTAGAAGTAGAACTCCTGGTAATATGATATACTGATTTTTTTAAGGATTTAGAAAAATATTCCCAAATTTCTTTCTCAAAGGTTCAACCACTATGCAGTAAATGTCTGGTGCATGAGAACAAGAAACTTCCTGCCTTCCTGACAGGCAAGTGTTAGCTGGAGAGCAGAGAACTGAATTGTTTAAGAGTATGCTAGTAGTGAGAAAAATCATAGTGAAAGGAAAGGGAAAGAAGGTATAAAGGGTGAGACAGATTCTGGAAAGCTCATATGAAAAGCCACAAGAAAGTATTTAAGTGAAATGTAACTGGTAGTAATGAGCAGAGATCAGAGGGTTGTGTGTTAGCCCTCAGTCATATCTGGCTCTTTGTGACCCCATGGACTGTAGCCCACCAGCCTCCTCTGTTTATGGTGATTCTCCAGGCAAGAATTCTGGAGTGGGGTTGGGTTGCCATTCTCTTCTTCCCAACCCAGGGATCAAACCTGGGTCTCCTGCATGCAGGCATATTCTTTACCATCTGAGCCACCAGAACAAGCAGAGATCAGAGGATTGTAGCCAGCCCTAAACAGCAAGAAATCTTCTCCTCTGGGTACTCAAATGGGTGACTGTAGTAAATCGTCACAGAGGGTGGTCTGGACCTTGGGACCTTGACAGATAGATTCCTAAGGGACAGAAGGGACTGTAGGCTGACAAAACAGGAAGTGATTGGCAAGCATTTTCCTAGAAGAGTGATTTATGGCTGTGATTAGGAACAGATGGAGGGAAAAGCACTGGGAACCACAGAGATACTGGAATCATCTGGGCAACCAAGAGCTGGCCAATCAGTCTGTGGCAAAACTGAGCTTTATCTTAAAAAAATTTTTTTTTTGTTCTACTGAATCTTCATTGATGCACACAGATTTTCTCTAGTTGCAGGAAACAGGGGCTACTCTTCCTTGCAGCATGCAGGCTTCTCATTGCAGTGGTTTCTCTTGTTGCAGAGCACAGGCTCCAGGCACCTAGGCTCCAGTAGCTGTGGTGCATGGGCTTAGTTGCCCCGCAGCACGTGGGATCTTCCTAGACCAGGGATCAAACCCATGCTCCCTGCATTGGCAGACAAATTCTTAACCGCTGGACCACTGGGGAAGTCCTGAGTGTCATCTCTGACCTATGGGGCCCCACAGTGGATGTGGGCCAAAGGGGACTCCTGTGAAGGAGAAGCTACAGGAAGATGCCAGCACCTAGAGGGTGACAAAGAAGAATGAATCTTTGATCTCTTTCAGGAAGGACTCTGTGACCTGCCCAACCTCATATAGCTCCCAGCTGGACAGTTTGTCTTGTGTCCTGAAGACGGTAAACATTACCAAAGCAACTCCAAACTCTGAAAGATGAATGATCACTGAGTTCCGCTGAGTTTTGTGTCCCTTTCCAGTCCAAAATTTAAAATATGCTACAAATAGTAAGATTTCCTTATTTTGGTAACTCTTTAGCATCCTAATGGCTTCCATTGGTTGATTTAAAGGGAAATCTCTCCCTCTAAAATCAAACAGCTTCACAAATTCTGTCCCCAAACATTTTCTCACATTTCAAAAACAACAGTCAGAGTCCCAATGATGGCTTATGTTTGTGCAGCTCCTAATAAATTATGAAGTACTTCTCACACATTTCTTTATCTGTGTGCATGCTGTGCTCGACCCTTTGTCATCCCGTGGACTGTAGCCCACCAGCCTCCTCTGTTCATGAAATTCTCCAGGCAAGAATTCTGGAGTGGGTAGCCATTCCTTTCTCCAAGGGATCTTTCCGACCCAAGGATTGAACCTGGGTCTCCTGCATTGCCATCAGATTCTTTGCCGTCTGAGCCTCCAGGGAAGCCCTTCTTATCCAGTTCCCACAACAGCACAGTGAAGAAGGTTTTGTTGTTGTCGTTTGGTTACTAAGTTGTGTCCGACTCTTTTGCGACCCCATGGACTGTAGCCCACTGATCACCTCTGTCTGTGGGATTTCCTAGGCAAGAATACTGGAGTGGGTTGCCATTTCATCCTCCAGGGGATCTTTTGCAACCCACAAATCAAACTCATGTCTTCTTTAGCTCCTACATTGGCAGGAGGATTCAAAGGTATTAGCCCCATTTTCTGTGACTCTGGGAGATGGTGTACTGTATTTAGAATCGTATAGCAAAGCCAGGACCCAGCACGTCCATGTCCTCACAGCTACTCGTAAGGGATTGCTCCCCACACCAAAGTAATCTAGACCAAGCTCTCCAATAAAACTTTCTGTGATGGTAGAAATGTTCTCTACACTGTTCAGTTCAATAGTACCAGCCACCTATGTCTACCTATGAGCAGTTGAGATGTGACTAATGCAACTGAGGAATGAATTTTTGATTTAACTGAAATAGTTAAATTTAAATAGTCACATGGAACAAGGGACTACCATATTGGACACCTCAGAATTTGCTGGACCAGGGAGCCACAAGCTATCTTTTGTGGGCCAAATCCATCCTGCTTTCTGCTTCTGTAAAAAATATTTTTTAACACAGCCACAACCATTCCTTCTCATATTGTCTGTGAGTGCTTTGGTGTTGCTATGACAGAGTGGAATGGTTGCAAGAGGGACATAAATTTGGCATGTAGAGCCTAAGATATTCACTTTCTGGCCCTTTATGGAAAAAAAAATTGCCAACCCCTGTTCTAGACCGTCTTTTTCTATGATAGTGGGTATTTCTCACAATGAATCAACTGATTGCAGTGAATAACAACTTCACGAGTTCCCTGGTGATCAGTGGTTAAGAATCCACCTGCTAGTGCAGGGGACAAGTCTGATCACTAGCCCAGGAAAATTCCTCATGCCTCAGAGCAACTAAGCCCATGCGCCATAACTCCTGAGCTTGTGTTCTAGAGCCCATGCTCTGCAACAACTGAAGTCACTAATGAGAAGCCCATACACGGCCACTAGAGAGTATCCCCTACTTGCCACAGCCGGAGACAGCCTGTGTGCAGCAGCAAGACTCAGCACAGCCAAAAATAAAATAATTAAATAAATAAAAGGGAAAGAGTTTGGATTTTAGAGAGTCAGGCTGAGCTCATATCACAGCATCAATACAGAGCAGCTGGGCATAATCTTAAGGTTCTAGCTCTTACTTTCCTCACCTGTAGACTGGGGCTTAACACAGTGTCAGATAGATGCAAACACTTGGCGATGGTTTCTACCTTTTTATAATTAAAGTAGAAATGGAAGTTACTGTAAGATATCTTTGGCCTCAAATATTACAATAATTATAACAACAATAATAATATGCTTACAGACGTGCAGCACCTTCAGTTTATAAGGCACTTTCACTAAGTTATTTAATTCTCATCTCCACTCTATAGTCAGTCAACCAAAGCAGATTTTATTAATTTTTTAGACGTAGAAACTGAGAGAAATGATCCATGATCTATCCAAAATTTTATTGCTAGAAAATGGTAGAAACAGGATTTTAACCTGCAAATTTTGGCTACAAGTTTTGCATCATCCTATTATGAAATGTAAATTTTAGGCCCACTATGTTTTCATGCTAAAGAATTCACCTGCATGCAGGAGACAGGGTTCAATCCCTGCATCTGGAAGGTCCCCTGCAGAAGGAAATGGTAACCCATTCCTGTATCCTTACCTGGAAAATCCCATGGAGAGAGGAGTCTAGCGGGCTACAGTCTAGCAGGTTGCAAAAGAATCAAACATGACTTAGTGACTAAACAGCAAAACATTAATCAGCAGCCTTCTTACCTCAAAAAAAAACCATCTTTTGAAGCACCTTATAAATAGCTATGTAGTGTGGGCCCTTGCTACTCAAAGTATGGTCTGTAGATCAGCAGCATCAGCATCAAATGGGAGCTTGAATCTCAGATCCCACCCAAGACTCACTGAATCAGCTTCTGCATTTTCACAAGTTCCCAGGGGATTCCTAATCCTGCTAAAATCTGGAAGTGCCTGCCCTGTAGGCCTCATCAGCTGGAATCTGTCTTCTCCCTCCTCCACCTTGGCTCTTCATTCCTATATGTTTACACTATGGGCCTCTAGGAATTTGGGGTACAACTGAGTGAATTCCTCCTCCTTCCCCCTCTCCACTTCATCAAAACCTTGAAAGTTACAAATTTTGGAGAACAACTGTTTCAGAAAACAGCTGATGAAATCTATAATTTACATTTTTTGGACATTTTCTCCAGGCCAGACCACCTACCTGCTAGCTGGTCAGTTTGGGATCTCAAAAATTTTATAGCATGAAATTAAGAATCAGGGATTTGGTGTCATCTTGGCCCTGGCACAGTTATAATGAGCAGGTATGGCTGTGAAATTGTATATACCTGGTAATATCCTTGCTCCTTCCAATCTGGTGATCACAGACACCTCTAAGTTCAGTGGGATAGGCTAGAAACAGTCAAGTTTCCCTGGAGCGTTCTGGTGATGCTGGGTCCTCCTTACCCCAGCAACAAAGGCAGAGAGGAGGCCATTGATGAGGGTGCACACCTAGGCAGGTGAGTTTGCAGTTGGACTTGCCCTCTTTGACATTCCGCTTAGAATGCAGCACACGTGACCCTTCAACCCCCTCTCACAAAGTTCCAGGGACATAGTGCTCTCCCTGCTTTTCTTTTTCCTGTGTCTCCAGCCTGTCTCCAAGCTTCCTTGCTTCTCTTGCCAACTCTTTGGAAATGAAATCCTGCCCTGGCCTCAACCCTCTGTCCATCCATCCACTGGGGTCTACCAGGAGGCTCTGGGGGTGATCTTCCAACCTCAGCTTCTCCCACGTCTGCCCTTTCATCTCCTTGTCTAAACAAGGCATCCAAGACCTTTTATGATGGAGGACAGAACTTCACCTGCTCCTTCCCCACTTCAGCAGGAATGAGAAAGCAGTTTACCAACTTGCAAACCAGGGCTGTCCCTACTCTTTGGCTCAGTCACCTATTTGCCTTTGAGGTCCACATTTCCTCTTACTGCCCTCCACAACCCACTTTCACTTCCTCTAAGAATTCGATGCCAAGTTCCCATTTCCCCCACATCTCATCTTCTCCCATCATTCTTGGGGAATCCAGCAGATAACATTCTGACTTGATAGGTCCTCAGCCCCTCAACTCTTAAGGCTTTCCCCTTCACCTACCAAAATTATTCAGCAGCACTGAGACCAAACACGGAGCTTTTCTTTATAAGCATGAACATTAGAATTAGATTGTTGATGGAGGCCTGGGCTTGCCATTTATTAGCTATTTGATTTTCAGCAAACTTTAAACTTTCGTCTGAAAAATGGAGCTGAGACTACCTGCCTAACTGGTTTGCTGGGGAGATGGAGGCAATAATGTGAGGAAGGAGTTTGGGGTCAGGCTGGACAGTTGCTAGTGCTCCCATTAGAATGTGGGCTCTTTGCAGATGGGATGTTTGTGTGTGCTGACTGCTGCATCCCTGGCACTAGAAGGGGCTAGTACATAATAGGTATTCAGCAAAATCGTGTCAAAGAAATGGGGTGAATGCACATATGGTGGCTATGGTTTCTATGGCAACGTTTTACATCTTGTCAGCACTCTGAGTGTTTCCTCAGCTAGCAGCTTAATCTAAGATGTCTCATATCCCTCCTGGACTTCCCTAAGCTCCCTTCCTACCTGGAAACCCAGACTACCTTGCGTTGAAATCTCTCAGAGTGCCTGGGAGGCCCAGCTTCAGCCTTGGGTTCCTGCTTGATATTATGAGTAGGCTCCTAGCTTTGGTTGTCCTAGGTGACTTCATGTTTCTTTAGAAGACTGTTTTGAGTGGTTCCACCACAATTTAACAGCAGTGCATGCAGGCAGGCTAAGTCACTCAGTCATGTCCAGTTCTTTGTGACCCCATGGACTGTACCTGCCAGGCTCTTCTGTCCATGGGATTTCCCAGGCAAGAATGCTGGAGTGGGTTGTTGTTTCCTTCTCCAGGGAATCTTCCTGACCCAAGGATCAAATAGGGGTTTCCTGCCTTGCAGACGGATTCTTCACTGATTGAGCCACCAGGCAAACCCCCAATCAGTACGTCTTCTTATTCTAAATGCTTTCAGTATGGCTTCTTCATTATAAGGTTTTTGTTTGTCTGGTGCTTATTTTTCTACTTCTAGAGCCTTTAATAACCAATTTCTTTGGTGAGATGGGAATAGTACACTTTGTTTCTCACAGTCATTTGACTCCACCAGTTTCACCTAAGCCTGCAGCAGTGTGTTTCACGGACCACCCTTTGGGAATCCCATTCAACTTAAGATGATAAATACTGCAATGAAGCTCCATATGCACAAGCTCTTGTAAACAGCAGCGACCACAATCACAGGGCATCCTCACCGTCACATCTTGGAGCTCACAGCCTTGGCAGTTTTCTGGAAGGACTTTTCTCGTCCACTGTCATAATGCCTAGGTGCTCAGAGGTAGGCTTTCTCGCATGCTCAGTGAGCTCTAACCCCAGTATCTGTCCCACCCAGTGAGTTGTGTTCCCAGTTTGTTCTCACTGCCTGTCACCTGGCCTGCCCCAGTCCAGTAAGTTCTGAGAGGTGGCCTTAGTATCAAGAAGGACTTTGGATCCTGTAAAACCCTAAGCCTGGCTATGTTGACAAAAGTGAGGGCCCAGAAATTTCAGGAAATAAACCTAGAAATGAGTAAATATGCGTATGTTCTCAAAGGAATAGGAACTTTTAATGAGCACCTTTCCTCAGAGGGTCCTGCAATATTTTGATTTACTAACATTGTTGTGAAGACAGTAGTTAGTTCAGTGAGTCTGCCTTGAAAGTGTCTCTTTTAAACTTCGCCAGGGCAAAGAGATATCCACAAGTTATTCAAATCTCTGAGCTTCCCTTTTTCATTGGCAAAATGGAGAAACATCGACCTTGCAGGCTTATTATGAGTAGGAAATGAAATGCTGTGTATAAAGTGCCTGGTACAACCCTGGAACACAGTGGGCACCCAAGAAAAGAGAAGCGATGGCCTGAAGGAACTGAATACATAAAACCTCAGGTGACAGTCTTGACCACTGGAATGGCAGAATATTATTCACTCTGTGTCTGGGAAGCCCTGGCTTCCAGCTCTTCAATTAAATTGTAAAGTCACTGTTTCTTTGAGGGATATTGCACTGAAAGAGAAAAGTACATTAGAGGGGGTGGGAGGAAATTTGTGTTATGTTCTATGATGTTAAGGAAAGAGCTTGGAAACCAAAACCCCCAATGTGTGCATGCTAAGTTCCTTCAGTCATGACCGACTCTTTGCGGCTCCATGGACTGTAGCCCGTTAGGCTTCTCTGTCCGTGGGATTCTCCAGGCAAGAATACTGGAGTGGGTTGCCATTTCTTCCTTCATGGGATCTTCCTGACCCAGAGATCAAATCCAGGTCTCCTGCATTGCAGCCAGATTCTTTACTGTCTGAGCAACCTGCGAAGTCCCAAACTCCCCCATTAGACCCTAAATAAGAGTGATGTCTGGCCTTCTCTGGTGGCCCAGTGTTTAAGAATTCACCTACCAATGCAAGGGTTTGATCCCTCATCTGGGAAGATCCCACATTTCTTGGGGGCAATGACAACCACTGAGCCTGCTCTCTAGAGCCTGAGAGCCACAAATACTGAGTCCACAAGTCATGACTACTAAGCCCAAGGACCAAAAGCCCATGTTCTGCCTCAAGAGAATCCCCTATTCTCTGCAACTAGAGAAAGCCTGCGCGCAGCAATGAAGACTCAGAACAGCCAAATATAAATAAATCAGTAAATAAAAGAGTGATGTCAGAGTTGAAACTAAAGAAATTGCTAAAGAGCCTGTAGAAAGAGTAAGATTAGGGGAAAGTAGTGCCTAGATATCCACAGATATTTAGGACTCAATATCGGTGTGAAGTCCCCTTCTTGGTGGTAACAGCATCCTCATCCCTCTTATCAAATATTCATCAGCTGCTTATTGAATCTAGGACACTGTGCTAAATAAGGCAGGGGATAAAAGGATGTGTAAGACAGTCTTCACCTTCAGTTTGGAAAAAGATAAATAACAACAGTCAGTATGTTGAATGGCAAATACAGGATTGTGAAGCAAAGGGATTATTGGATGGATGCTTACATGGGGGTAGGGCAGGTGTTCTAATACTTTTAAAGAGTTTCACACACTGAGTAGGACTTGAATTCAAGGAAATGAAGATAGGGAAGGAAGTCTTCCAGGGAATGAGAACTGTCTTAAATACCAACATAAAGAGTTTGGAACTTAAATAAGATTTGATGAAGATTTAATTTTTCTGATAAACTTAATTGTCTTTTATTCAGTTATAATTTAATTTTTGTTTTAACCTATTAAATAGAAAAGAAGGCAATGATGAAAGGCATTTATGTCAATATTTATTTATGGCCCTGTCTATATCTTTACATAGATAATTTGCAGGATATTCGTCCAAAATGTAAAAAGTCTATTTTGGAGTGGTAGACATTTTTGTGATTTTTCTGTACAGTACAGATTTCAGAAAAGATAAAGGAAAGGAAGAAAGGCAGGAAGGCAAACAAGGCTGCTGGCACTGGGAATTAGTGAGGATTCCCATGAAAGGATGTGGCATGAAGCAAGTCATGCTGTAGGAACACAGCCATTTCAGACAAGGTTTCAGAAAGGACTGTGTGGCGTCTAAGCAGGCTGATAGAGAAGGAAGCGGTGGTGGTTTTGGGGCGCTGGGA
Organism: Nanger dama; assembly: GCA_917880005.1. NCBI lineage: Eukaryota > Metazoa > Chordata > Mammalia > Artiodactyla > Bovidae > Nanger > Nanger dama. The sequence continues at coordinate 82,546,913 of CAKJTW010000002.1, forward strand.
TGGGCTTTCCAAGGCAAGCCCTGTGAAGCTCATTTCACTTCCTTTTGTAGAATGGAGATGCAATTAGTCTTTCCTGCACACCAAAATCTTTCTCAAGTACTTAACAATACAATTGACATAAGCTGAGGAAAAATGGAATCATTGTGGAAACCTATGTGATTTTCTGCTAATGCAAAAGAAAAAGGAGACAGAACACAGGTTTTCTCATACTTTTCCTCTATCTGAAACATCAGATACCTTACCTCCTCCAGGGTGAGGTAACAAGAATATATTACATTTCATTTTAACCAAAAGTTCTGGTTAAGAAGTTTTCATTTCTGAGGTCATATGCAGACTCATCCTCTCAGGGAATTTCTATGGAAATCAGGAAAGGATTTGGAAAGAAAGTGGTACAGACATATTTGGCAGTGACATGCTTTTAACTGCCAAGACTTGAGCCCATATATTGTTTTGCCTGAAAACCCCAGTCATTTAAAGCCATGATTTCAGGACTTGGGTGCTGAGGGTGGCTCAGAACTCTGACTGAGGAGGGTGACTTCCAAGGCTTCATCCTCTCTACCCATCCCCACCTTCCCCTTCACTCCCTGAACCCCCCCAACTTCCTACCCTTGGTTGACTATTGAGTGGTTCTGATACTGTGGAGGCAGGGGGAGAAGGGGACAACAGAGGATGAGATGGTTGGATGGCATCACTGACTCAATAGACATGAGTTTGAGCAAGCTCTGGGAGTTGGTGATGGACAGAGAAGCCTGACGTCCTGCAGCCCACGGGGTCGCAAAGAGCTGGACATGACTGAGCGACTGAACTAAATTGATATTGTGAAAGCACACCAAAGACTTTTGGAATTCAAAGAGTATCTAATATACTGTCATGACCCACTATGAAATTTGTGGAGCCCAGTGAAAGTGAACATATGGGGTCTTTTATTAAAAACAATTAAGAATTTCAAGATAGCAACAGGAGAACACTAAATCAAGTGTGGGTTACACGGTGACCTCAGGCCCTTGAAGTTGGTTTGTAATTAAGCCAGCACTGATTTTGGGTTTCCCATTTACTGGAATTTCACTTAAAAGTTAGGAAGGGAAAGGATTTTTCTGCTAGGAAAAGTAACGGTAACAACAAAGGACAGAAGAAAAACTGCCTTCAATCCTTTTACTTTATACTTTAAAGAGTATTGCTAAAAATCACACAATGAGAATAGTTTAACATTATAAAAATTAAAATACTATAAACATATGAAGATTAACTTGCACTTGCCTTATAATCCAATTTCTCTTCTCAGAGATGCATATCAATATTTTGATCTGTATTCCTCCCCGATACTTATCTATTCTTATATATATTATATATTCAAATACTTTTTATGTAACATTATTGTGCTGATATTGTGTATTCTGTCCTATGACTTGTTTTTATTCCTCAGCATCTCAGAACTTTCCATGTCAGTCTTATACATCATCTTCATTTTACAAAATTGATGTTGTTTGATATTTTATACCATGGGTTACCATGAAGTTTTCAAACCATCCATCCCCCTATTCCCTAATATTTACTTTTAATTTTGAAGATTGTTGTTTCTATAATAAACAACATTACAGTGAATGCCTGTGTCTATGCCTGTTTTTGTACAGACAAGGGTATTTTTCTTGGATACGTAATCTATAAGAGGATTTGCCGAATTGAGAGGATAAGAGTTGACTCATTGGGAAAGACTCTGATGCTGGGAGGGATTGGGGGCAGGAGGAGAAGGGGACGACAGAGGATGTGATGGCTGGATAGCATCACCGACTCGATGGACATGAGTTTTGGTGAACTTCAGGAGTTGGTGATGGACAGGGAAGCCTGGCATGCTGCAATTTATGGGGTTGCAAAGAGTTGGACAAGACTGAGCGACTGAACTGAACTGAAAGATGCAAAAACACTTACTCCATGGCACACAGGTTTTAATGGCAAATGTAGTGAGATAATAAGCTTGGTAAAAGTATACAATGGGTTAACTTTGGAAAAATAGTGTGGAATATATAGTAAAAGCTGTACGACTATCATATCTTTTATCTCAGCAGATGTGCAACTGGGAATAATCAGAGATCTGTGCAAAGATATCTCCATAAAGATGTTCATTGTTCTTAGAGTTGCAATATTGATAAATATTCTGATATCCAGAAAATTGGCACCAATATAACCATGTGTGTATGTGTGCACACACACTAAGTTGCTTTAGTCATGTCTGACTCTTTTAGACCCTTTAGACTATAGCCCCAGGCTCCTCTGTCCATGGGATTCTCCAGGCACGAATACTGGACCTAGGGATCTAACCTGTGTGTCTTATGTCTCCTGCACTGGCAGGTGGATTCTTTACCACTGCTGCTGCTGCTGCTGCTAAGTTGCTTCAGTCATGTCCACCTCTGTGCGACCCCATAAATGTCAGCCCACCAGGCTCCCCCGTCCCTGGGAGTCTCCCCATATGGTTATATTGGGACTTCCCTGGTAGCTTAGTCGGTAAAGAATCTGCGTACAATGCAGGAGACCAGGATTTGATCCCTGGGTCAGGAAGATCCCCTGAAGAAAGGAATGGCAACCCACTCCAGTATTATTGGCTGGAGAATTCCATGTACAGACCATGGGGTTGCAAAGAGTCGGACATGACTGAGCAACTGACACTGATGTTGAATCTTTTTCTTTCTGAGCGCCAGCTGGGAAGCCTTACTATAACCATGAAAGTGAAAGTGTTGGTCACTCAGTCACGTCCAACTCTGCGACTACATGGACTGTTGCCTGCCAGGCTCCTTGTCCCTGGAATTCTCCAGGCAAGGATACTAGAGTGAGTAGCCATTCCCTTCTCCAGGAGATCTTCCAGACTCAGAGACTGAACTTAGGTCTCCTGCATTGCAGGTAGATTTATTATCATCCAAATCACCAGAGAAGTCCCAGTATAACCATATGTGTCTTTAAAATTCTAAAAATCTTTTGTTGTGATTGATAAACAAATCCTACTTGCAGCCCTCCCACTAAGTCCCCTGCACTGCCTGCCTCCTGATTTCTCCTCCTCAAGATCCCGTCTATTTCAACACTAAACTCAAGTTCATGCCTGACAGTATGAAGCCTCAAGAACTGGCTGCTCATTTTGATTGGTTGGTCCATGTCTGCTGGGTGTGAAATGCTTTCTATGTATATGCATATAACCCCTGGAAATACTGTGAATGTTCAACAGTAGGACTTTGTCAAGAGAATTATAATACTGGCAGATTATAGTGGTTTAAGGGATGCTGAAAATGGGGGAAGATACACATGTGTGCGGGCAAGGGGTACATGGGAAATCTCTGTACCTTCCACTCAACTTTTCTCTGACCCTCAAAATGAAGTCTATTTAAAAAAATGAAAGTCTGAAGATACACAATACTGTTGTAAGATATTTTGAATATACTACCAAGTGGGGAAAGAAGCAGTATACAAAACAGTATTGTTGTTCAATTGCTAGGTTGTGTCCGACTCTTTGAGACCCCATGGATTGCAACATGCTAGGCTTCCCTGTCCTTCACTATCTCCTGGAATTTGCTCAAACTCTTGTCCATTGAGTTAGTGATGCCATCCAACCATCTCGTTCTCTGTCCCCCCTGCTCTTCCTGCCCTCAGTCTTTCCCAGCATCAAGGTCTTTTCCAATGAGTCAGCTCTTCGCATCAAGTGGTCAAAGTACTGGAGCTTCAACTTCACCATCAGTCCTTCTGATGAATATTCAGGATTGATTTCTTTTAGGATTGATTGGTTTGATCTCCTTGCTGCCCAAGGGACTTTCAGGATTCTTCTCCAACACCACAGTTCAAAAGCATCAATTCTTTGGGGCTCAGTCTTCTTTATGGTCAACTCTCAAGTCTGTACATAACTACTCGAAAAACTATACCTTTGGCTATGTGGACTTTTATTGGCAAAGTGATCTCTCTTCTTTAAATATGCTGCCTAGGTTTGTCATAGGTTTTCTTCCAAGGAGCAAGTGTCTTTTAATTTCATGGCTGCAGTCACTGTCTGCAGTGATTTTGGAGCCCAAGAAAAACAATACAATATACCCAATACAATCCCATTAGAAACATTTTGGTTTGGCCAAAACATTCGTTCGAGTCTTTCTGTAACATCTTATGGAAAACCTAAGCAAACTCCTTGGCCAATCCAATATTTATTCATACTGAGTCACAGAAAAAGTCTAAAAGAAAACAAAAAATGTCAACAATGATTATATCCAAATGATTTGATTATACTTGATTTTTGTGATTCTGTTTGTTGCTTATCTGCATTTTTCAACACTTTTGCCATAAGCCTGACAATGTACCCTACAGGAAAAAAAAAAGCGTTTTAAAAGCAAACTGAAACTAAAGTTACTTAGCTTGGAAAAGGGAATCTTTCCTCTTGATTTATACATTTGCTGTACTTGCTAGAAAACAGCTCCCTAGGGAGTGAGCCAAAGAGTAAGCCAAGAAGGCTGATAGGAGTTCAGCAAAAACATCTGTAAGGAGGGAAGCTGGTGGGGGAGGGGCAGAGAGGGCAAGAAACCAGCAAACATCCAAGCTCCTTTCACTTTTCTTACCTCTCTTTGTTCTGGCAGCTCATTTTGGTGAGCATAGGCATTTCTGAAATTCTGCAATGTGAGGGAGCTGCAGGGGCAGTCTTGCTGTTCTTTCATGTCTGAGCATATGTGACTGCTTTTCAGGGAATACGTACAAGCAAATGTTCCACTCTCTCGCTGGGCTTTAATCCAAGGTATAGATTTACAGAGTTGGGTACACAGCCACTGAAATAACACTCATATTCCCCAACACAGGATGGGGCAGCCACTTTCATCTCAGTAGGCTCTGGTTAGAATAGTCTTTTCATAATGACAAACCTTTAAACAAGAGATGGCAGACCCAAATCACCCTTAAAAGTCTGGACCACATTTGAAAGGCTGTCATGGCACATGCTTTCTCAGCCAGCCAGCTGTTGTAGGAGGTACTCCAAGGCCAACAATCTCCTATGATATGATGGATGCTCAACTCCAGAATCCCATCTGATTGGAAACTTGGGGCCAATCAACAAGTACACCTCTCCTTGGACATTGAGGTAAAAGTTTGAAATACCCATGGAGACCTCATGAAGAGTGGTCTGCAGGCTCTAATGCTTTTGAGATTGCTGGCATCAGAACTCCAAGGAATTCCCTGGTGATCCAGTGGTTAAGAATCCACCTTCCAATGTGGGGGATGCAGGTTCTATCCTTGTTTGGGGAACTAAGATCCCACTTGCCTCAGGGCAACTAAGTCTGCATGCCACAACACCTGAACCCATGACAGCACAACCAAATAGAAGCCCACACGTTGCAACTAAGACTTGACACAGCCAAATAAATATGTGATTTTTAAAAAAATCACCTTAAAAAAAAATTCTAGGACCATGGACTTCATAAGACATATTTTACAACTGTGGGTCTAGGAAGAAAATTTCATTTCCAAGAGTAGATAGTCCCTTACATGATATGATGTCAGAAATGTGCCTTCTTTATCCTCATTTCCTTTAGTATCCTTTCTCCCACTCTGTGATCCTTTTGTTTAAGTTTTATTCTATATAATGAAGGAACTGAATTTACAACAGTAGAAATATCTCTGAAACAGGTATTAATATATCACATCAATTGCATGCATGCATACTAAGTCGCTTCAGCCATGTCTGACTCTTTGCAACCCCATGGAGTGTAGCTGGACAGGCTCCTCTGTCCATGGGTTTCTTCAGGCAAGAATATTGGAGTGGATTGCCATGCCCTCCTGCAGGGGATCTTCCTGATACAGGGATCAAACTTCCATCTCTTATGTCTCCTGCATTGGCAGGATGTTTCTTTATCACTAGAGTCACCTGAGAAACCCATCATATCAACTATGACCTCTTAAATGTAATGGAATTTATTGTATCCAGTTCCAGCCAGTTCACATACGTTTCCTGCAAAGAGTAATAGATGTTAGCTGACATTAACAGTAGAGAAGGAAGGGATTCTGTTAAGGACTTTGCCTTAGGAAAGCAGGTCCAGAGGGGTTCTAGAAGAGAAGACCAAAAATGAATGAAGCTACTTGTGGGAGAGGTGGCTGGGGAACCAAGAATATGTACTGGCAGTCCTCATTGTTCAAGATTCCATATTTGCAAACTGACCCACTTGCTGATGTTTATTTGTAAATTTCAAAATCAACACTCTTGGCACACTTGCAGTCATCTGTGGACTCATAAAGAGCAATACAAAATTTGAGTCCTGACCACACGTTCCCAGCTGACAAGGTGATGCACTGCCTTCCTGATTCAGCTCTGATACCATAAACAACATCCTGTGGGAAACCGTTGTTTTCACATTTTGGTGTTTTTTTGTTGATTTCACTGTTTAAAACAGCCCCTAAGCAGAATACTTATGGGAACTTATGGCTCAGAGGGTAAAGAGTCTGCCTGAGTGCAGGAGACCTGGGTTTGATCCCTGGGTCGGGAAGATCCCCTGAAGAAGGAAAGGGCAACCCACTCCAGTACTTTTGCCTGGAGAATCTCAAGAACGGAGGAGCCTGGTGGGCTACAGTCCATGGGGTCGCAAAGAGTCAGACACGACTGAGGGACTTCACTTTCACTTTCACGCAGAATACTACAGCGTTGTCTGGTGTTCCTTTGCATAAGAAGGCTGTGATGTACCCTACAGGAAAAAGAAACACAAAACACCAAATACATTAGATAAGCTTCAATCAGACATGAGTTACAGTGCTATTGGTAGGTGTTTCAATATCAATGAGTCTTAATATATATTAAATATGGTGTCTTTAAACAGAAACACACATAAAATGAGGTTATGTATTGTCAGTCAATGACAAACTTGTGACCAGAGGTTTGACGGCCAAGCCCTGCCCCTGCTCTTGGAGCAGCCCCTCAGTATTTACCAATTCAGAGTGATCACAGCAACTCCACAGAACGTAACTACAGTAAATAACAAGGACTGCCCGGAATCTGAAATTCTGGAAGGAGAAAAAAATGTCATCTAATAAATAACTGTCTGTAGTAATACAATAAATGACACACGTTTATATCCTTCTATTTTTCTCTTGAGAAAAGAGGAATGAGAGCCTCAGTATGGCAGTTTGTAAAGTTTATCAAAGCCTGGAATTCCTTGGACTATACAATGTCTCATGTGCTTAGTCGCTCAGTCATGTCCTATTCTTTGCAACCCCATGGATTGTAGCCTACCAGGCTCCTTTGTCCAGAGGGATTCTCCAGGCAAGAATACTGGAGTGGGTTGCCATTCCCTCCTTCAGAGTATCTTCCCAATCCAGGGATCAAACTCAGGTCTCCTGCATTGCAGGCGGATTCTTTACCATCTGAGCCTCTTAGTTCAGTTCAGTTCAGTCGCTCAGTCGTGTCTGACTCTTTGCAACCCCATGAATCACAGCACGCCAGGCCTCTCTGTCCATCACTAACTCCCAGAATTCACTCAAACTCATGTCCATCAAGTCAGTAATGCCAACCGGCCATCTCATCCTCTGTAGTCTCCTTCTTCTCCTGCCCCCAATCCCTCTCAGTATCAGAATCTTTTCCAGTGAGTCAACTCTTTGCATGAGGTGGCCCAAGTACTGGAGTTTCAGCTTTAGCATCATTCCTTCCAAAGAAATCCCAGGGCTGATCTCCTTCAGAATGGACTGGTTGGATCTCCTTGCAGTCCAAGGGACTCTCAAGAGTCTTCTCCAACACCACAGTTCAAAAGCATCAATTCTTCGGTGTTCAGCCTTCTTCTCAGTGAGCCTCTTAAGGACCCTAAAATTCTGCTTTCACTTCCTACAAGGAGTCATCGGGTACAGAAATTCTCCCATGAGAGGATAACCTCGTTCACTGACACACCCTTGTGGTATTCACTGTGCCAAGCCAGCAGTAAAAAAGGTTGAGAAGTCTCTACCTAGAAAGATTCAGAGCATTTTACTTTAATATTTGCCTATAATTTTCATTATTATTTAATAAGACAGGCTAGTTTGCCTGGAATGCCATTTCTAAATACCTATAGCACTGATCACTCATTCAGTTCAGTTCAGTCGCTCAGTCGTGTCTGACTCTTTGCGACCCCAAGAATCGCAGCATGCCAGGCCTCCCTGTTCATCACCATCTCTCGGAGTTCACTCAGACTCACGTCCATCGAGTCCGTGATTCCATCCAGCCATCTCATCCTCAGTCATCCCCTTCTCCTCCTGCCCCCAATCCCTCCCAGCATCAGAGTCTTTTCCAATGAGTCAACTCTTTGCATGAGGTGGCCAAAGTACTGGAGCTTCAGCTTCAGTATCATTCCTTCCAAAGAAATCCAAGGGCTGATCTCCTTTAGAATGGACTGGTTGGATCTCCTTGCAGTCCAAGGGACTCTCAAGAGTCTTCTCCAACACCACAGTTCAAAAGCATCAGTTCTTCGGTGCTCAGCCTTCTTCACAGTCCAACTCTCACATCCATACATGACCACTGGAAAAACCATAGCCTTGACTAGACAGACCTTAGTCGGCAAAGTAATGTCTCTGCTTTTGAATATAATATCCAGGTTGGTCATAACTTTTCTTCCAAGGAGTAAGCATCTTCTAATTTCATGGCTGCAGTCACCATCTGCAGTGATTTTGGAGCCCCCAAAATAAAATCTGACACAGTTTCCATTGTTTCCACTGTTTCTCCATCTATTACCCATGAAGTGATGGGACCGGATGCCATGATCTTCGTTTTCTGAATATTGAGCTTTAAGCCAACTTTTTCACTCTCCTCTTTCACTTTCATCAAGAGGCTCTTTAGCTCCTCTTCACTTTCTGCCATAAGGGTAGTGTCATCTGCATATCTGAGGTTATTGATATTTCTCCCGGCAATCTTGATTCCAGCTTGTGTTTCTTCCAGCCCAGAGTTTCTCGTGATGTACTCTGCATAGAAGTTAAATAAACAGGGTGACAATATACAGCCTTGACGTACTCCTTTTCCTGTTTGGAGCCAGTCTGTTGTTCCATGTCCAGTTCTAAGTGTTGCTTCCTGACCTGCATACAGATTTCTCAAGAGGCAGGTCAGGTGCTCTGGTATTCCCCTCTCTTTCAGAATTTTCCACAGTTTATTGTGATCCACACAGTCAAAGGCTTTGTCATAGTCAAGATAGCAGAAATAGATGTTTTTTCTGGAACTCTCTTGCTTTTTCCATGATCCAGCGGATGTTGGCAATTTGATCTCTGGTTACTCTGCCTTTTCTAAAACCAGCTTGAACATCAGGAAGTTCACGGTTCATGTATTGCTGAAGCCTGGCTTGGAGAGTTTTGAGCATTACTTTACTAGCATGTGAGATGAGTGCAATTGTGCAGTAGTTTGAGCATTCTTTGGCATTGCCTTTCTTTGGAATTGGAATGAAAACTGACCTTTTCCAGTCCTGTGGCCACTGTTGAGTTTTCCAAATTTGCTGGCATATTGAGTGCAGCACTTTCACAGCATCATCTTTCAGGATTTGAAATAGCTCAAGTGGAATTCCATCACCTCCACTAGCTTTGTTCGTAGTGATGCTTTCTAAGGCCCACTTGACTTCACATTCCAAGATGTCTGGCTCTAGATGAGTTATCACATCATCATGATTATCTGGGTCATGAAGATCTTTTTGTACAGTTCTTCCATGTATTCTTGCCATCTCTTCTTAATATCTTCTGCTTCTGTTAGGTCCATACCATTTCTGTCCTTTATCGAGCCCATCTTTGCATGAAATAGTCCCTTGCTATCTCTGATTTTCTTGAAGAGATCTCTAGTCTTTCCCATTCTGTTGTTTTCCTCTATTTCTTTGCATTGATCGCTGAAGAAGGCTTTCTTATCTCTTCTTGCTATTCTTTGGAACTCTGGATTCAGATGCTTATATCTTTCCTTTTCTCCTTTGCTTTTTGCCTCTCTTCTTTTCACAGCTATTTGTAAGGCCTTCCCAGACAGCCATTTTGCTTTTTTGCATTTCTTTTCCATGGGGATGGTCTTGATCCCTGTCTCCCGTACAATGTCACGAACCTCATTCCATAGTTCATCAGGCACTCTATCTATCAGATCTAGGCCCTTAAATCTATTTCTCACTTCTACTGTATAATCATAAGGGATTTGATTTAGGTCATACCTGAATGGTCTAGCAGTTTTTCGTACTTTCTTCAATTTAAGTCTGAATTTGGTAATAAGGAGTTCATGATCTGAACCACAGTCAGCTCCTGGTCTTGTTTTTGTTGACTGTATCGAGCTTCTCACTCCTTAATAAACATTATTTCTAACATTTCTGTAATTAAGGAATTCTCTGCTGCAGCTTTAGATACAGATTTAAAGTGCCATCCTCTCTATGAGGACTCCATATGCTATTAATAATTTACCAGGATTCTTGGGAATCCTGAAGTGTGAACTCCCACGAGACCCCTGGGTGGGGGAAGGGGTGGATCAATGCAAATAACACATGTATCATCACACACTTTATATCAAAGTAACAGTCCTAGACTTAGCAGTGTCAGATTCTAACACACTTATCTGAAAGGGAAAAAGAAGCCTTAGCTAACAGATATCATCCGCTTATGAAGAGTCCACAAGTGGTTCAGTGAAAACTGGGCAACAACAAACAGAGGTTGGGTCAAGCAGCACTTGTCAGACATGCAGCCCCATCTGCAGGGATCGGGGGCTGGGGGCGGGCAATGCAGGGGGGTGACTGATGCTGAAGAATGAGAAATGCACTCAAGGAAGGGATAAGAAGGCCTGAATCAGCAGTGGAGAGAGGATCAGCAGCCTTGAGGGAAACATGCTTAGGTGACCAGGTGTGACTCTCAGGACAGAACTGGCTGAGGCTATTGGGGGGAAATGACCTCCATGTTTCTCTCCGGAAAGGATGGAGCTGAGTCCCTGAAGCACTGCGTCCCTGCGTGTGGTCCATGGAATTCCTTCCTGCTGGAGCTGATGAAATTACCTGACAAGGCTGGAGGAGGAGCCAGGAGCTAAAACTGCAGATACACAGAAATACAGCGTGAGAGACAGAAGGGCAGAAAGTGGAGCTGGCGGCTCTGGTCTGCAAACTCCTATAGGAATGGCTAGAGATTGAGACCCAGAGAGCCAGGCATTCTTCGAGCCAACTAGTTCATTCCCTTCTTTTGCTTTGAGGATAAGACTGCCTTTTGAGACACTGTGGTTCTACTGCAGAACAGATAGAAATACGTAGCCAGAGAAATGGAATTATAACGTGCGAAGAGGGGAGTGAGACATATATGTGTTACCAGTGGATTACTCAGTGAGTTTATATCAGGGGTTTAACTTTTCTCCCTTTTCAGAGGACCAGATGAGAACTAATTCTGTATAAATCCTCTGGTGTTACATTTAACTCAATCAAAGACACAATAGATGTTTAAATCAAATCTGCAAAAGTGTCCAGGAAGGCAAAGCAAGGAGAGGAGCCTCATTATTCCCTTTTGTCAGGCTTTTAATCCAAACTCAGGAGGTAGTTTCCAGTTGTCTTCATGGTTTTCAGAGAAACAGAAGCTACAGGGTATATACCTGTATATACTGTATGTACTAAGTTGTACCACTGGCTTTCTTGGGGCCCCAGCTTGCAAATGGCAGCTTTGGGGGTTATCATCCATAATTGCAGGGTCAATTCCTCAGAATGAATTTTGGGCTGCAAGTTAGAGCCCCAGGAAACCAGTGGTGTAATTCAGTCTGCATCCAAAGGCCTGAGAACTAAGGGAGCTGATGGTTTAAACATAAGTCTAAGGGTAAGAGATAATGTAGCCAATGTGTCAGGAAAAGAGATTCCTGCTTCTTCTTGCCTTTTGCTCTGTTCATGTCCTCAATGGACTGGATGATGCTCAGTTACACTGAGGAGGGCCACCTACTTTATTTGGCTCCCCAGGTGCTTCAGTGGTTAAATAATCTACCTTCCAACGCAGGAGACATGGGTTCAATCCTGGGTCAGAAAGATCACCCGGAGAAGAAAATGGCAACCCGCTCCATTATTCTTGCTTGGGAAATCCCATGGACAGAGGAGCCTAGTGGACTTTGGTCCCTGGGATCCGTAAGAGTTGGACATGACTTAGTGACTAAACAACAACAACTTACTTTATTAAATCCACTAATTCAGATACTAATCTCAGCTGGAAATGCCTTTCCAGACACACCAAGAAATATTTAATCTGGGCACCCCATGGTCAGCCCAGATGACACACAAAATTGTTCACTACACCTGTATTATTGACAATTAATTTCAATAACTCATTTTTTGTAGAAGAGTTATTTGTAATGGAAAAGTTTGTCAGCTTGTTCTGTTCATTATTTTCTCAGAAGGATATGCCAGATGATGGACTGTTTTGTCCCTTACACGCAGATAACTAAATCATAAAATGTTTGTGTATCCAAATGTTGTTTATACAGAAGACCAAAGCAAAGTATTTGGTTTATATAGAGTAGTTCAAACAAACATCTTTAAGACATTTGTGGCGGGACTTCCCTGGCAGTCCAGTGGTTAAGACTTTGCCTTCCAATGCAGAAAGAAGTGAAGTCACTCAATCATGTCCTACTCTTTGCGACCCCATGGACTGTATAGCCTACCAGGCTCCTCTGTCCATAGGATTTTCCAGGCAAGGGTGCTGGAGTGGGTTGCCATTTCCTTCTCCAGGGGATCTTCTCAACCCAGGGATCGAACCTGGGTCTCACACATTGCAGGCAGACACTTTACCATCTGAGCCACGAGGAATGCTTTCCAATGCAGAGGGTGTGGGTTGTATCCTTGTTCAGGGAGCTAAGATCCCACATGCTTCACAGCCAAAAAACCAAAGCATAAAACAGAAGAAATATTGTAACAAATTCAATGAAGACTTTTAAAAAATGATCCACATCAAAAAATCTTAAAAAAAGACATTTGTGGTATTTCTAGTAACTCAAGTGTTATACTCTCCTCTTGATGAAGGGGGGTGGAGGTGATGTGATCTGTAACAAAATGGTCTTCAGGTTATCCAGGCTTGGAATAGACTTCAGGAGAAAGTGGCTTTAGGTCAAGTAATACAGTTTTCTGACCCATGCAAAACCCGTAGAGTGGCCAGGATTGGGATAGTCTCACAGCCAACAAATAGTCAAGTCAGCAGTAGACAGAAAATCCCCCCGCCTTGGCTTCTCTCTCCTCTTTCAAATCCCCTTAGTCCTTTTAACCCTTTGAATCTGATGTTGATAACTTTACTCTTCTCTCCTTATTAGCACAACTGTTAGATTAAGCTATGGAGGAGGAGATTGAGAGGATTTGCATCCAGTGGTTGTAGGGTGGAGGATGGTAGCATGATCTCAGAAATGAAGTGAAGTCGCTCAGTCGTGTCCAACTCTTTTGCGACCCCGTGGACTGTAGCCTACCAGGCTCCTCTGTCCATGGGATTTCCCAGGCAATAGTGCTGGAGTGGATTGCCATTTCCTTCTCCAGGGGATCTTCCTGACCCAGGGATCGAACCCGGGTCTCCCGCATGGTAGACAAACGCTTTCCCGTCTGAGCCGTGGGATTAGACCTTTCTCAGTGTAAGTTTTCACTTCCAGATCATTCTGCTTAAAGATCATTTCTTTGCTACCCCACCTTGAATTATTAATACATTATGAACAGTTCCCTTATTTACTTTTATTTAGGACTTGAGGAATAAAAATGGGGAGAGAGAATTAAAACAATTTAATCACAGGGGTCCCAGAGCCTGGCTGAGAACCCTTGCCTAGGTCCTTAAAATCAACTTGTCTTGTGGCCCACATTTGAGTTTTGTCATTCTGACACAAAGCAGAGAAAAACACTGATTTCAGGTCAATTCTTGTTTTTACTGATTTGTTTTGCTTTTATACAGTGGGGAGAAAAACAGAAAGAAAAATGGTATTAAGTTCAGTATGGCCATTCTTTCCATACCAAGGAGTAGTAGTCTACTAAACTGAGTCTGCCAAGTTGGGAGAACAAAGGGAGAAGACTTAACCTATTCATTGTGCAACAGACCCAGGGGGCCTTGTGTTCTTGATTTATATCTATGTGTTGGAGAAGACTCTTGAGAGTCCCTTGGACTGCAAGGAGGTCCAACCAGTCCATCTTAAAGGAGATCAGTTCTAGGTGTTCATTGAAAGGACTGATGCTAAAGCTGAAACTCCAGTACTTTGGCCACCTCATGCGAAGAGTTGACTCATTTGAAAAGACCCTGATGCTGGGAGGGATTGGGGGCAGGAGGAGAAGGGGACAACTGAGGATGAGGTGGCTGGATGGCATCACCAACTCGATGCACATGAATTTGAGTGAACTCTGGGAGTTGGTGATGGACAGAGAGGCCTGGTGTGCTCGAATTCATGGGGTCGCAAAGAGTTGGACATGACTGAGTAACTGAACTGAACTGAATCATTAATTCTGACAACTTTATAGGGTAGTTGATGTCATTCTCATTTTACCAGTGAGTAACATGTTCTGAAAGATAAATGACTTGCTCAAGGTCTTACTCTAGTGTGTGGCAAAGCAGGAATTTAAGCCTAAATCTCTTTAAACTGGAAAGCTAATGCTTTCCCTACTTGTTTCCAAAAGTGTTTATTTCGTGAGCATCTGCCATGTACCAGCCATTGTGCCAGGTACCATGGAGAATATAAGAATGAATAAACATACAGTCCTACCCCTACAGAGCTCACAGGCCTTGGGAGCTGGTGCACACAGATGCACTGTGTTATGTGACGAATACCATGTGGCCACAGGGAGAAGCACCTGGCTGTCTTTAGGGCTCAGAAGCATCGATCCAGAGAAAATATATCTACAGGAGCTTTAAAAGTGCTTCTCAAATTTTAATGTAAATACAAATCATTCTAGGATCTTGTTAAAGTACAGATTCTGATTCAACAAGTCTGGGGCAAAGCCTGAGATTCTGCATTTTAAAGAAGTACCCAGGAAAGTCTGAGGCGGCTAGTCCACAGATCCCACTTCTTAGCAGTAAGGTTCTCAAAGGCAGGTAAGTGTTCTCCAGGTGAGAACTTTCCCAGTAAAGATGCTGAGTGTGCAAAGACTCAGGGAGAAAAACAACAAGATCAGCTGCAGGGAACTGCTGTTGATCCAGTAAGCCTGGATCATGAGAATTAAGTGTGAAGTAGCCTGCCATGAGGCTGGAGGTGACAGCAAAGGAGTCAGCTGGAAGCACATTGTGTGGCTCTGGAAGATCATGAAGAGCCATGTCTAATTCTGAGGACAGTGAGATGCCATTAAGTGTTTTTCACTGATGAATTCGTTTCTTGGATTTGGGCTTTCCAAAAAGCATACTGTCTGTGGTGTGGAAGATGCAGTAGAGCAGTGTTCTCAGAAAACCAAAATAAAAACACTGTTAGCAATCCAATTGCATATTAGAATCACCTGGGGAGCTTTGAATACTACCATTGCTCAGTCCTCACACTGGGCAATTAAAGAGCATCTCTAGGCCAAACTTCTCAAAGTGTGGTCCTTGGATTAGCAGCAGCAGCACTGAGGACCCTGTCAGAATTGCAAATTCCCGGGCTCCATCCTAGACTTACAGAATCAAAAATTCTGATGGTGGGCCCAGCAGTCTGAGTTTTAACAAGCCTGCTGTCCCAGGTGATTCTGAGGCAGCTAGTGTTTGAGAACCATCAGATTTAGAAAAGCAGGAAAGAAAGCAGAAAAGGGAGGGTGACAGAAGATATCTCCTTTTCCAATTAGGAAGCAGAGAGATGATGGTACTGTTGATCCCCACATCAATTTGATTAACTTTGTTGAGCAATGGAGAGCATCACCTTGACAGAGTCCCCGTAGGGTCTTAAGGCAGGGAGGTTAGGATGGTGGTTAGTCATGGGGTAGATATGGGTGGATATTTGTAAGTGACATTTGGGCAGATTTGTCCAAGTTACAAACTAGGTAAGCTTCTGTGTTGTGAACTGAATTGTGTCCCCCCAATCTACAAGCTGATTCCTGAACTCCCAATGTGATGGTATTTGGAGATGTGGCTTTGGGAAGTAATTCGGTTCAGATGAGGTCATGAGGGTGGGGCCCTCATAATAGTATTAGCACACTTGTAAGAAAAGCAAATTAAAAAGCAGACATTATTTTGCCAACAAAGGTCCATATAGTCAAGGCTATGGTTTTTCCAGTAGTCATGTATGGATGTGAGAGTTGGACTACAAAGAAAGCTGAGCACAGAAGAATTGATGCTTTTGAACTGTGGTGTTGAAGAAGACTCTTGAGAGTCCCTTGGACTGCAAGGAGATCCAACCAGTCCATCCTAAAGGAAATCAGTCCTGAATTTTCATTGGAAGGACAGGTGCTGAAGCTGAAACTCTAATACTTTGATACCTGATGTGAATAACTGACTCCTTGTAAAAGACCCTGATGCTGGGAAAAATTGAAGGCGGGAGGAGAAGGGGATGACAGAGGATGCGATGGCTGGATGGCATCACGGACTCGAAGGACATAAGTTTGTGTAGCTCCGGGAGTTGGTGATGGACAGGGAGGCCTGGAGTGCTGCAGTCCATGGGGTCTGAAAGAGTCAGATATGACTGAGCAACTGAACTGAACTGAAGAAAAGATGCTAGGGAGCTCATGTGCTCTCTCTCTTTTCCCACTACGTGTGTGGATATAGTGAGAAAGCAGTTGTCTTTAAGCCAGAAGGGAGCTCTCACCAGAAACTAACCATGTTGGCACCTCCAACTTGGATTCCCCAGTGTTCAGAGTGGTAAATTAAACAAATTTCTGTTTTTCAAGCCACCTAGTCTATGGAATTTTGCTATGGCAGCTGGTGCTAAGACACTTTGGAACAAGTAGTCTTGTTGGAACACTGTAGTTCTTGTAGAGTTACTGTTAAAACACTTTGTGCTCTTATCTCTGAACATGTGGGTCTGAACAAATTTTTGCTGTAACTGAGCCTTGATAGCTTGTATTGCAAGTTATCAGTTTTGCAATTGTGGCTTCTGTTTCACTTTTTAGTATTCTAAAATAAAGTAGTGGTATGAGTCATTGAAATGGAACTAAGATTAATATAGGATGCTCAATTATATTTGAAATTCAGATGAACAGCAAATAATTTTTTACTATCAGTTCAGTTCAGTTCAGTCGCTCAGTCGTGTCCGACTCTTCGCGACCCCATGAATCGCAGCACGCCAGGCCTCCCTGTCCATCACTAACCCCCGGAGTTCACTCAGACTCATGTCCATCGAGTCCATGATGCCATCCAGCCATCTCCATCCTCAGTCATCCCCTTCTCCCCCCTTCCCCCAATCCCTCCCAGCATCAGAGTCTTTTCCAATGAGTCAACTCTTTGTATGAGGTGGCCAAAGTGCTGGAGTTTCAGCTTTAGCATCATTCCTTCCAAAGAAATCCCAGGGCTGATCTTCAGAATGGACTGGTTGGATCTCCTTGCAGTCCAAGGGACTCTCAAGAGTCTTCTTCAACACCACAGTTCAAAAGCATCAATTCTTCAGCGCTAAGCTTTCTTCACAGTCCAACTCTCACATCCATACATGACCACTGGAAAAACATAGCCTTGACTAGATGGACCTTTGTTGGCAAAGTAATGTCTCTGCTTTTCAACATGCTATCTAGGTTGGTCATAACTTTCCTTCCAAGGAGTAAGCGTCTTTTAATTTCATGGCTGCAATCACCATCTGCAGTGATTGCTTGTCTGAAGTTAAAATTTATGTCCTGTATTTTTGCTTGCTAAACTGGAAACTCTAACCTATATAGAATTAATATAGATAGATGAATATGTGTCAGATGGATGATGTGGTTGATCAGATGTATCAAGTGAGGGGCACAATGAGTCAGTGATGCCTTACAGCTGTCTGGTTTGGAAATTGGGTAAGTCTTGTGACTATAGGAAAATAAGGGGCAGTAGAAGAACAGCTGATTGAAGAGGAACGGCAAAGGGATGAATTATATTTTGCACATGTTGAAATTAATAAGGTCTTTCTGGAATGTATCAGTTCAGTTCAGCTGCTTAGTCATGTCCGAATATTTGCAACCCCGTGGTCTTCAGCATGCCAGGCTTCCCTTTCCATCACCAAATCCCAGAGAGCTTGCTTAAACTCATGTCCATCAAGTCCATGATGCCATCCAACCACGTCATTCTCTGTTGTCCCCTTCTCCTCCCACCTTCAATCTTTCCCAGTATCAGGGTCTTTTCTAATGAGTCAGTTCTTTGCATTAGGTGGCCAAAGTATTGGAGTTTCAGCTTCAACATCAGTCCTTCCAGTGAAAATTCAGGACTGATTTCCTTTAGAGATGGACTGGTTGGATCTCGTTGAAGTCCAAAGGACTCTCAAAGAGTTTTCTCCAACACCACAGTTCAAAAGCATCAATTCTTCAGTGCTAAGCTTTCTTTATAGTTCAACTCTCACATCCATACATGACTACTAAAAAAAACCATAGCTTTGACTAGATGGACCTTTGTTGGCAAAGTAATGTCTCTAGTTTTTAATATGCTGTCTAGGTTGGTCTTAGCTTTTCTTCCAAGGAGTAAGCGTCTTTTAATTTCATGCCTACAGTCAACATCTGCAGTGATTTTTGAGCCCCCCAAAATAAAGTCTCTCACTGTTTACATTGTTTCCCCATCTATTTGCCATGAAGTGATTGAATCAGATGCCATGATTTTCGTTTTCTGAATGTTGAGTTTTAAGCCAACTTTTTCACTCTCTTCATTCATTTGTATTAAGAGGCTCTTTAGTTCTTCTTCGTTTTCTGTCATAAAGCTGGTGTCATCTGCATATCTGAGGTTACTGATATTTCCCCCAGCAATCTTGATTCCAGCCTGTGCTTCCTCCAGCCCAGCATTTCACATGATGTATTCTGCATAGAAGTTAAATAACAGAATGACAATATACAGCCTTGATGTACGGCTTTCCTGTGTTGGAACCAGTTTGTTGTTCCATGTCCAGTTCTATTGCTTCCTGACCTGCATACAGATTTCTCAGGAGGCAGGTAAAGTGGCCTGGTATTCCCATCTCTTGAAGAATTTTCCACAGTTTGTTGTGATCCACAACATCAAAGGCTTTGACGTAGTCAATAAAGCAGAAATAGATGTTTTTCTGTGACTCTCTGTCACTTTTTGATGACCCAATGGATGTTGGAATTTGGTCTCTGGTTCCTCTGCCTTTCTTAATCCAGCTTGAACATCTGGAAGGTCATGGTTCACTTACTGTTGAAGCCTGGCTTGTAGAATTTTGAGCATTACTTTGCTGGCATGTGAGATGAGTACAATTGTGTGGTAGTTTGAACATTCTTTGACATTGCCTTTCTTTGGGATTAGAATGAAAACTGACACTTTTCAGTCCTGTGGCCACTGCTGCATTTTCCAAATGTGCTGGCATATCTAGTGCAGCACTTTCACAGCATCACCTTTCAGGATTTGAACTAGCTCAAGTGGAATTCCATCATCTCCACTAGCTTTGTCCATAGTGATGCTTCCTAAGGTCCACCTACTTTGCATTCCAGGATGTCTGGCTCTAGGTAACTGATCTTACCATTGTGATTATCTGGGTCATGAAGATCTTTTTGTATAGTTCTTATGTGTATTTTTGCCACCTCTTCTAAGTGTCTCTTGCTTCTGTTAGGCCCATACCATATCTATCCATGAAATGTTCCCTTGGTATCTCTAATTTTCTTGAAGAGATCTCTAGTCTTTCCCATTCTATTGTTTTCCTCTACTTCTTTGCATCAAGGCTGTATATTGTCTCCCTGTTATTTAACTTCTATGCAGAATACATCATGTGAAATGTCGGGCTGGAGGAAGCACAAGCTGGAATCAAGATTGCTGGGTGAAATATCAATAACCTCAGATATGCAGATGACACCAGCCTTATGGCAGAAAGCAAAGAAGAACTGAAAAGCCTCTTGATGAAAGTGAAAGAGGAGAGTTAAAAACTTGGCTTAAAACTCAACATTAAGAAAACTAAGATCATGGCATCTCGTCCAATCACTTCATGGCAAATAGATGGGGAAACAATGTAAACAGTGAGAGACTCTATTTTGGGGGCTCCAAAATCACTGCAGATGGTAACTACCTTCTTTAGCTGCATAGCTTTTCTTCCAAGGAGCAAGTGTCTTTTAATTTCATGGATGTAGCTTGAAGGAATTGCAACATTTGAATGGCCAGAGAGCTGAGAGGGAAACCAGGAGTAAGGTGTCACAGAAGCTGAGGAAGGCAGATTCCAAAATGGGAGGGAAGGGTCTTTGATGACAAATATTACAAAAGAAAGGAACGCTAGAGTCAGCAAGGAGGTCGCTGGTCACCTTGATGAAAAATTCAGTGAGGTGTGTGAGACAAGAAGTACTTTGGAGGTGAGCAAGTGAAGGCAGGTAGCATGGACTCCAGGCAAGCCATGGAGAGTTGGGCAGAGGATGACATGGGCCTAAGGATGACTGTGTTGTTAACAAGAGTCAAAAGAGTAGGTTTAAATGCCCAAGGGAAGAGGTAGAATAGAGGAGGATGTTAAAAACAAAAGAGGAGGCAGAATGAGGTTCCTAAGTGTTGGGAGACTAGACGTGGAGTCCAGGAGAGGGGCTCTTTGGACCAAGAGGAGAAGCCCTTCTCTGTTTAGATAGGCAGGGACTGCCGTGCATGTAGGTGAATAGGTGGGCTCCATGGAAGGATGTAGAGTGTGGCAGGAGCCCTGTGCACAGGCTGTCTGCCAAAGGATGTCTTCCCTCTGTGACCTGTTGATGTCAGTTGTACTCACTGAACTGGATGATGTGAAGTGATAGAAGGAGATTAAAATGGTTCTTTTTATGAAAAGCTAGGCTTTGGGAAAAAATATTAAAATGTGTTTCTCTTTTCTCTCTCTATCTTTTTTTTATTAAAGTAGGTGTGGGTAGTTCAGTTCAGTCGCTCAGTCGTGTCCGACTCTTTGCGACCCCATGAATCGCAGCACACCAGGCCTCCCTGTTCATCACCATCTCTCGGAGTTCACACAGACTCATGTCCATCGAGTCCGTGATGACATCCTGCCATCTCATACTCAGACGTCTCCTTCTCCTCCTGCCCCCAATCCTGAAAGGTTGTTGTTGAATCATGACGCCGGGATTCTTGGCCCCCGGAGGAGAAGAATTCAATCCGGGGCCAGAGACAAGGCTTGATCGCTCAGAGCTTTTGTGTAATAAAGTTTTATTAAAGTATAAAGGAGATAGAGAAAGCTTCTGACATAGGCATCAGAAGGGGGTAGAAAGAGTACCCGCTTGTTAATTTTAGCAATGAGTTTATATATTCTCCAACTAATCCAATGAAGGTCTGGAGGCTGTAAAGACCTCACCAGACCTACTCCCATAATTTACATTTTAAGATAACAGAATTAGCCAGAAGGTTTAATCCAGAGACTGTCCTCTGGCAGAATACATAATACATTGCTGTTATATAATCCTTGTAAAGAGGTTTAATCCAGAGACTGCCCTCAAGCAGACTACATTGTTGTTATATAATCCTAAGGAATGTAGAGAAATAAGTTTGTCCTTTCTTCCTCCTTGAGAATTCCAGACCCCTCTCTCCTTGGGGACCCCTAGACTTCTTATCAACCTGCCTAGGAAATGACTCTCTCATTCCCCCTTTTCTTTTAGGAGAATAATGTTGCCTAGGGAAAAGGGGCGTCGTTTTCGTTCCGTAACTGCTTCCGAGCTGAGAAGGGGCGTTGTCCCTAAATTGGGGAGGCAACATATTCTCCTAATCCTCATACTGAAGATATCTGATCCAGGGACCCCAAGTAGTAGTTGGAGGAAGTTGCAGCAGTAGCAGGAGTTTTGAGCAGCCATTTGTAGCTTAAAAGGTTTCATGCGGCTAGAAACAAAATTCAGTTATACAGTTACAGATGTAATGCAGCGTAGTCATTAAAACAAGGTAAAATCAAAATTAAAAGTCACAGTAAGTCCATAGTTAAAGTGCAACATATTGCACCAGTCCATTTTAGGGTTGGTAGATGTCCTCAGATGAAGAAGAGGCATCGCATGTTGTTGTCGTCAAAGGTATTCACAGACTTGGAGAAAGTCTTTTCCTTGAATTGGAGATGTCCACCACGGGAAGCCTTCCACTGATGAAGAGAATCTAACCTCCTTAGCCTGTTCACTACGACAGGGAAAAGCCTCAATCCATCCAGTAAAAGTATCTACCCAAACTTGTAACCAAGAATATCCATTAGCTTTTGGCATATGAGTAAAATCAATTTCCCAGTCCTCTCAAGGATACTTCCCACTTCATTGTAATCCAGATTTTGTTTCCAAAACCTGTTCAGCAGTCACCATGGCATAACCTGCTTTACGCTTTCTATCCTGAACAAAAGAACTGCCATCTGTAAATATTTCCAGGTCAGGATTGTCTAATGGGGTGTCCAATAGATCTTCCCGAGCTGCATAGTTTAAAGTTACAAATTGAGAACAATCGTGATCAGGTGTTTCATTTTCCTTTTCAGGAAGGAAAGTGGCAGGATTTAAATTTCCACAAACTTTAAGCTTAGTTGCTGGTCCTTCTAACAACAATGACTGATATTTAAGAAGCCTACTGTCTGTCATCCAAATATTAACGTTAGAACTTAAGATTCCACTCACATCATGAGAAGTCAGTACAGTAAGGTTTCTTCCATTAATTATTTTTAAAGCTTTAGGTGCTAAAAAGCTGCTGCCCCAATTACTCTTAGGCAGTGGGGCCACCCATGTGAAACTACATCTAATTCTCTGCTTACATAAGCAATAGGTTGCTGGTGAGGCCCTCGGGGTTGTGTCAAAACTCCCAAGGCCATGCCATTCCTTTCAGTGACAAACAAATTAAAGTCTGACCCTGTGGGCAAGCTCAGAGCAGGAGCTTGCAGAAGAGCAGTCTAAAGAACCTTAAAAGCCTTTTGAGTTTCTGGAGACCAAACCAGTTTGTCAGTTTGGGCCTGCTGAGTTTCAGCTATAAGTTTATATAAAGGCCAGGCAAGTTCCCTATAACCTGAAATCCAAATGCAACAGTAACCTGTGATTCCCCAAAATCCTCTCAATTGTCTTAAAGTCATAGGTAGGGGATGATTTAGTATAGGCTTAATTCTCTCAGGGCCTATGGCGCTAGTCCCTTCTGATATGATTAGGCCCAGATATCTAACTGATTGTTGACAAAGCTGAGCCTTTTCTCTTGATGCCTTGTAACCACAGCCTGCCAGAAAGTTTAAGAAATCTTCTGAGGCTCGCGAACAAGCTTCCTCTGTCTCTGCACAAAGCAAAATATCGTCTACATATTGTAACACCACCGCTTCAGAGCTATTAAAGTTTTGTAGATCTCGTGACAAACTTTGTCCAAATAAGTGAGGACTGTCAGGAAATCCCTGGGGGTAAAACTATCCAGGTTAACTGAGAAGCTGGCTGGTAGGGTCTTCAAAGGCAAATAGAAATTGACTTTCCTCCGCCAAAGACACTGAATAGAAGGCATCTTTTAAATCAATTACTGAGAAATATTTGGCTCGTTCAGGAATTTCAGACAATAGAGTAAGGATTAGGCACCACGGGGTGTAAAGGAATTACAGCCTCATTTATTATACGTAAATCTTGAACTAGTCTCCATTTACCATTTGATTTCTTTATACCCAAAATAGGAGTGTTGCAAGGCCTGTTACAGGGAATTAATAGTCCCTGTTCCTTTAAATTTTCAATGATGGATTTTAACCCTTCCTTAACCTCAGGTTTCAGAGGATACTGTTTCTTATGTGGAAATAAGTGTGGGTCTTTGAGCTTGACAACTACAGGAATAGCATTTTGCGCTCGTCCCACAGATTTTCCATCAGCACATACTCTAGGATTTACATTTTGTTCAACTAGAGGGAGAGAAAGGGAGGGCTCCATATTCATAAAAACAGAGGCATGGACCTTGCTCAGTATATCCCTCCCCAAAAGGGGTGAGGGAGATTCTGGCACGATCAGAAACTCATGTGAAAATAGCACAGAATCCTAGTTGCAAGATAAAGAATAACTGAAATAATACCTTTTGGCTCGTCCAGACAGTCCCATTACGGAAGCGGATCTGGAAGAAAGTGGGCCAGGGGCTTCAGTAAGCACAGAGTAAGTTGCCCTAGTATCTAAAAGGAAATTGACAGATTGGCCCCCCACAATTATCAATACCCGGGGTTCCTCAGGTGTAATTAGGACGGGAGCTTGTGTGGGGACCCCCGGGCACCTTCAGTCCTGATTGTCTTGAGAGTCCGACCTACGCCGACCCACGACCTGCCCTCAGACCTACGCCTGAGGGCAGTCTCTCTTCCAGTGTGGTCCTTTGCAGACAGGACATGGCTTAGATGCCTGAGGGCAATCCCGTTTGAGGTGCCCCTCCTTTCCACAGGAATAGCAAGCCCATCCCTTTTCACCTGGGTCCCTCTGGGCATTTTTCTCTGGCTGTTTAAGAGCATTTTTCATAGCCATTGCGAAGGCTTCCGCCTTTTCCTTTGTCTTTCTTTGCCTCTCTTTCTTTTCCTCATATTCCCTACCATAATAGACCGTCTGAGCCAGTTGTAACAGAGTATCTAAAGACTGATTTGGTCCATACGCCCGTTTTTGTAGCTTATGGCGGATATCTGGAGCCGACTGAGTGATAAATCTATCTTTTAAGATCACTTTTTCTTCTTCACTTTCGGGATCAATCTCTGCGAATCTGCGAAGAGCTTCTCTTAGTCTATCTAGGAATTTACCAGGAGCTTCCTTCTCCTCCTGTTCTATGTCTGCCAATTTGCTATAGTTTAAAGGCTTAGAACGCGCCTGCCTGAGTCCTTCAAGGATACATCTGACAAAATGACTCTGATCCCATCTTCCTTTAGCTGTGTTGTAGTCCCAGTCTGGTTCTATAGTAGGGACCGCCTGATTCCCAGTGGGGAGGGCCGCTATCGCCTCCTCCCGCTTCCCTACTGATTCATTACCAAGCCATTCATCTCCATAAGCAACCGCTTTCCCCAAAACTCGAGTCTTTGAGTCAGGAGTCAGCGTTTGTCCCAAGACATACATCACATCCTTCCAAGTAAGGTCATAAAGCAGAGTAACACCTTTAAAAGCTCTAATATATTTTTCTGGGTCCTCTAAATAGTCTCCCAGATCTTCCTTGATTCTTTGTATTTCTTGATAAGAAAAAGGCTTACTAACTCTCATGGACTGATTATTTCTCTCGGTGGGTGTTTCATAAAGAGGCAACAGCTTGGGTGGCTGTTCCTCAGTCTCTCTGGCTGTTCTGCGCATATTTCGCAGAGAGAGAAAAAGGGCAACACATATGCTACTTCTACCCATTTCCCTTGTTCCTTACAGAACCGGTCTAATTGTAAAAGAGTATTATACTTAAGATACCCTCCAACCGGCCACCGTTTGCCATCCTCCAATGGATACCGTGGCCATGCAGTATTGCATAGGAAGACCAGGTGTGTCTTCTTAAAGCCCTGGGGATCGAATCTATCCCAGTTTTTCAGGATACAGTTCAAAGGAGTGAGGCTGGATTTGTTAGCTCCCATCTGTAAGAGAGAAAAATGCGACCAGCGCCATTTTTCTACCGGAGGCGTCCCTCCCTGCTCTAGATGGGGGTGTAGACAGACTTTACACCAAAAGCTTTTCCTTCCTGGTCGGACTTAGTCTGTCCCTTACCGACGCAGGCGCCGTCTCGACCCTCTCGGTTCTACCACCGAGACGGGGTGGGGATGTACCAGGGGTAGACCTGATAGCATCTCTACCTGGTGTCCAGCTCTTCACCTTTAACCTTGCTTGCCTCTGATGCCACCCGGGGTACAATCAGAGTAACCTTCTGGAATGCCTCCCAAGCTAAGACCACTGGGGAAAACATTCGTCACCTGAGTGCCTGTGCACGACCCTGAGTATATTCCTGACCACAATAAGGCCGATACGAACATAAAGCTGAGATGTTCTTTTCAAGCATCACCACACCAGTATGAGAGCCTCCTCTAGTCCACTAAGAGCCAGTGTTACCAAAGGAAAAAAACCCATTGCAGTCCCAATCTGAGTAACCTTTAACCTCCGAGATGTTCTTGGGCTAAAGCTCCATCTAGCTTCCAAACTTTCAATTCCTAGTGAGGCTAGGCACTTTCTTGACTACCAATCCAAGTTTGCCACAGTACACAGTAACAGTATAGATCACAAGTCCCTAGAAAGTGTATGACCTGATAGATTAGATTAGTACTTCTGATTCCCAAGGAGTTATGAAATGGTCAAAGAGACCGAAAAGTTTGACCGAGAAAGGAGAGTTCGGTCCACACGCTTTGCCCATTTCTGGTCGGTTCCCAACAGAGACCTTAGGTGCCTCTTGGCCTTGGCAGGTTGGTAGAAACCCCCAACAGGTTTCTGCCATAAGCCGCATGAGATCACCGTGGAACCACAGAACAGGGCTCCTTACTTGCTATGCACAGGGTATGTCATTCATTCACACAAGCACACCGTAGAGTTAGTAAAGCACAGCAGAAAACGTGTTCGCTAAGAGAACAAAGAACTAGAGCTCCAAGCATCCTTACCTTGTCCTGAAGGATCCCGGACGAGCCCCCAAGATGAAAGGTTGTTGTTGAATCACGACGCCGGGATTCTTGGCCCCCGGAGGAGAAGAATTCAATCCGGGGCCAGAGACAAGGCTTGATCGCTCAGAGCTTTTGTGTAATAAAGTTTTATTAAAGTATAAAGGAGATAGAGAAAGCTTCTGACATAGGCATCAGAAGGGGGTAGAAAGAGTACCCGCTTGTTAATTTTAGCAATGAGTTTATATATTCTCCAACTAATCCAATGAAGGTCTGGAGGCTGTAAAGACCTCACCAGACCTACTCCCATAATTTACATTTTAAGATAACAGAATTAGCCAGAAGGTTTAATCCAGAGACTGTCTTCAGGCAGAATACATAATACATTGCTGTTATATAATCCTTGTAAAGAGGTTTAATCCAGAGACTGCCCTCAGGCAGACTACATTGTTGTTATATAATCCTAAGGAATGTAGAGAAATAAGTTTGTCCTTTCTTCCTCCTTGAGAATTCCAGACCCCTCTCTCCTTGGGGACCCCTAGACTTCTTATCAACCTGCCTAGGAAATGACTCTCTCAATCCCATCCAGCATCAGAGTCTTTTCCAATGTATCAACTCTTTGCATGAGTTGGCCAAAGTACTGGAGTTTCAGCTTTAGCATCATTCCTTCCAAAGAAATCCCAGGGCTGATCTCCTTCAGAATGGACTGGTTGGATCTCTTTGCAGTCCAAGGGACTCTCAGGAGTCTTCTCCAACACCACAGTTCAAAAGCATCAATTCTTCGGGGCTCAGCCTTCTTCACAGTCCAACTCTCACATCCATAAGGCAACTTTAAATATTTGGACCAAAAAAAAAAAAAAAAAATCTAGTCAGAATTTTCCACTCAGATTGCTTCACCTAAACAAATTCAAATTGGACAACACAAATGGTAAATCATAGGCATGGTTTCCGCAGAACTCGGGTAATAGACACCATCAAAAATTCCTTGATCCTGACTCAGGATATTAACGAATAGAAGCACACTTTTTAGGTTAAAGCAAAATGTTTGTTATACATGTAGCATTCTAAACATGATTTTCTATTTGTTTTTTTTCTTAGTGTTTACAGTAATTCTTTCTAGCTTTCTTGACATGATTGATGAAAGCTGTATATATTTAAGGTATACACTGTGATATTTTGATTTAGGTGTACATTGTGAAATAGATGGAGTAAAACTTTATTTGGCCTGTTGGTCACAAACTTATACAGAGTCAGCCTGAGGCTCATCCAGTAGCTCCTTCTCTCTCTGACTTCTTTCTCTAGCCCCACCTCATTTTTTCCCTATCCCTCTCTTTTCCTGTTAGATCCATCCTGAGTGTGCCCCTCAGGCTCGGGGCTGGGAAAGGACTGTTCCTGGCTCATTGTGTTGGGTGAGTGGTTCCATTCAGTGGGTCACTCCTTACAGAAATACAACATTCTCTACCACCCCTCAACATGTTCCATTCTTCAATCTTCAGTATTAATAAGACCAAACACAGACAACCTTTTTGTGATTGTTCCTGTTGAACACCTTTCCAATATGTGTATGAACTTCCCACTCAAGGTGAGGGTAGACGAGGTATATGGAGGTGGGTGAAGAGAAATAAGAACCCTAGGCTGCCTAACTGAGCTTACAAGTGGGAGACCATGAATTCACACAAACCAACAATTTTCTTAAGTGGTATTTGTTAGCCCTAGTGTAGACACGGGATCAACAGACAGCTGAATTGATCCAGGGCTGGGGACCATTGGTTGAGGGCATTGACCACTGATTAAGAGTAGGTGAAATGATAACATTAAGGACTAGTCCAGATTTGGAAGGAAGTAAAGAGTTGGTTAGTGGTTGGGACATAGACTTGGATAACTGTGATATTGAATGGTTTGCCTTGGAGACGAACAGAGATTATCCTGTTGTTTTTGAGACTGGATCCAAGTACTGCATTTCAGACTCTTTTGTTGAACATGATGGCTACTCCATTTCTTCTGAGGGATTCCTGCCCACAGTACTAGATATAATGGTCATCTGAGTTAAATTCACCCATTCCAGTCCATTCTAGTTCACTGGTTCCTAGAATGTTGACATTTACTCTTGCCACCTTTTATTTGACCACTTCCAATTTGCCTTGATTCATGGACCTGACATTCCAGGTTCCTATGCAATATTGCTCTTTACAGCATTGGACCTTGCTTCTATCACCAGTCACATCCACAGCTGGGTATTGTTTTTGCTTTGGCTCCATCCCTTCATTCTTTCTGGAGTTATTTCTCCACTGATCTCCAGTAGCATATTGGGCACCTACTGATCTGGGGAGTACCTCTTTCAGTATCCTATCATTTTGCCTTTTCATACTGTCCATGGGGTTCTCAAGGCAAGAATACTGAAGTGGCTTGCCATTCCCTTCTCCAGTGGACCACATTCTGTCAGACCTCTCCACCATGACCCGCCGGTCTTGGGTTGCCCCACAGGCATGGCTTGGTTTCATTGAGTTAGACAAGGCTGTTGTCCTAGTGTGATTAGATTGACTAGTTTCCTATGAGTATGGTTTCTGTGAGTATGTGTCTGCCCTCTGATGCCCTCTTGCAATACCTACCATCTTACTTGGGTTTCTCTTACCTTGGGTGTGGAGTATCTCTTCACGGCTGCTCCAGCAAAGCACAGCCGCTGCTCCTTACCTTGGACGAGGGATATTTCCTTACTGCCGCCCTTCCTGACCTTCTCTGATGCTCGGAGGGATTGGGGGCAGGAGGAGAAGGGGACGACAGAGGATGAGATGGCTGGATGGCATCACTGACTCTATGGGTGTGAGTCTGAGTGAACTCCGGGAGTTGGCGATGGACAGGGAGGCCTGGCGTGCTGCGATTCATGGGGTCGCAAAGAGTCAGACACAACTGAGTGACTGAACTGACTGACTGACTGACTGAAAGACTTGATGTGTTTTGATGATGAGAGAAGGATGTGGGAAGGGTAAAGATAAATAAAGAAGAACAAGAGGAATCAAAGGAGTGGTGGTTTTAATGAAGATAAAGAACAGGAAGGGTAATTTTTTTTCCTACCCACTTTAACATAAAAGGGGGAAATGATCTCTCTAGAGCAGTGGTCCTCAACTTGGGAGAAAGAGGAGGGATTTTGTGCTCCTTCCTCCAGAGGACAATTGGCAACATCTAGAGACATCTTTTGGTTATCACCGTAGGGGTTGCTGGGCTTCCCAGGTGGCACTAGTGGCAAAGAACCTGCCTGTCAAGGCAGGAGATGTAAGAGACGTGGGTTCGATCTCTGGCTGGGGAAGATACCTTGGAGGAGGAAATGGCAACCCACTTCAGTATTCCTACCTGGAGAATCCCAAGGACAGAGAAGAGTCTGGTGGGCTATACAGTCCATGGGGTCACAAAAAGTTGGACATGACTGAAGTGACTTAGAACTCACGCATAGGGATTGCTATTTGTATCTAGTGGGTATAGGCCAGAGATGCTACTGAGCACCCTACACCCTTCCACAGCAAAAAATAGCCCCCCATAAAATGTCAGTAGTGATAAGATACAGAAACTCTACCCTAGAGAGAATGTCAAACTATGAACTGTCTCCCTGGATGGAAACACTACCCAGGATTTTTTTTAAATGCTTGATTAGGGAACTCAGTTTTTCAGCCCCATTCACACTACTTTGAGGGTGAATGTGAAGGTCTATGAAAGGGGGTTAGATTTTAGAAACCCCTCAGAAGGTTGTGGCTGTGACTAGAGCCTTTAAGCTACCTACCCTGGCCTGGGTACCAGATGCAGGCAGCCTCCTACAGAGGCTTAGTCACTGAGTCTGCCCTGGGGGTAGGATGTCCCTTTAATCTCTAGAGCAAAGATGCCCTCTTGTTTATAAGGCTTGGAGGCAGCCTCCGCTATTTAAAATGTCCTCTTTCTATTTATACAAGTTTGGATTGTTTTCATAGCTGGGAATAGCTATACTATTTTCTTCTCGG
The DNA here is from genome assembly GCA_917880005.1 of Nanger dama. Classification (NCBI taxonomy): domain Eukaryota; kingdom Metazoa; phylum Chordata; class Mammalia; order Artiodactyla; family Bovidae; genus Nanger; species Nanger dama. The sequence continues at coordinate 82,577,360 of CAKJTW010000002.1, forward strand.
GCTGGCTTAGATAATTAGTCAATTTCATAGCTATAATATACTCTTATCCTGTAATTTTTCCCTTTGATTGTTATTTATAAACTAATCATCAAAATCTAAGGATAAAACAATGGATCTTTTATAGCTGGTTTGTTTTCCTGAAAATGCTAGCAAATCTTTTGTGCTCTAAAAATACAGAGACAACCTCTATACTCGCTTTTGCTACAGAGAATGGGTCATTTCTGATTGCTCATTAGATGTCATATTTGGAAAACAGACTGTATTTTGCTCAAATGTGGGAAAATTCCATGATTATAAAGATCACATAGAATGAGATGCCTCAAATAGTCTAGGTTGTTCAGTCACCCAGTTGTGTCCGACTCTTTTGGGAGCCCATGGACTGCAGCCCACCAAACTGTCTGTGGGATTTCTCAGGCAAGAATACTGGAGTCAGTTGCCATTTTCTTCTCCTGGGGATATTCCCAAGCCAAGGATCAAATTCATGTCTCCTGCATTGGCAGGCAGATTCTTTACCACGGTGCCACCTGGGAAACATGAGTCTAGGTAAGATAGATCAAACCAATAGCACATGTGAAATAGAGTAATAATTCTTGACCCTTAGCATGTATCAGAATCACCTGGAAAGTCTGGTAGAACACAGATTGCCTGGCCTCATTCCTAAATCAGTTTCTAAACTAGCAGGCCTGGGGGCAGGCCCGTGAGTTTGCATTCTGACAAACTCCCACGTAATGCTCAGTTCAGTTCAGTTCTGTTCCTCAGTCACATCCGACTCTTTGTGACCCCATGAATTGCAGCACGCCAGGCCTCCCTGTACATCACCAACTGCCAGAGTTCACTCAGATTCACATCTGTCGAGTCAGTGATGCCATCCAGCCATCTCAGCCTCTGTTGTCCCCTTCTCCTCCTGCCTCCAAGCCCTCCCAGCATCAGAGTCTTTTCCAATGAGTCAACTCTTCTCATGAGGTGGCCAAAGTACTGGACTTTCAGCTTTAGCATCATTCCTTCCAAAGAAATCCCAGGGCTGATCTCCTTCAGAATGGACTGGATGGATCTCCTTGCAGTCCAAGGGACTCTCAAGAGTCTTCTCCAACACTACAGTTCAAAAGCATCAATTCTTCGGTGCTCAGCCTTCTTCACAGTCCAACTCTCACATCCATACATGTCCACTGGAAAAAAACCATAGTCTTGATCCCTGTCTCTTATACAATGTCACGAACCTCAGTCCATAGTTCTATTTCTCACTTCCATGCTGATGTTCAGTTCATTTCAGTCGCTCAGTCATGTCCAACTCTTTGCAACCTCGTGAATCGCAGCACGCCAGGCCTCCCTGTCCATCACCAACTCCCGAAGTTCACTCAGACTCATGCCCATCGAGTCAGTGATGCCATCCAACCATCTCTTCCTCTGTCATCCCCATCTCCTCCTGCCCCCAATCCCTCCCAGCATCAGAATCTTTTCTAATGAGTCAACTCTCCTCATGAGGTGGCCAAAGTACTGGAGTTTCAGCTTCAGCATCATTCCTTCCAAAGAGATCCCAGGGCTGATCTCCTTCAGAATGGACTGGTTGGGTCTCCTTGCAGTCCAAGGGACTCTCAGGAGTCTTCTCCGACACCACAGTTCAAAAGCATCTCCTTAGGTGGTTTGAAAACCAGTGGAACTGACAGTGAGGCTGTAAGAAACCTAGAGTTCATCCATGAAGAGTGCACACGCTCTGGCTTATTCCCAAAACAAGGCAGAGGAAGCGGATTGGAAGTTTCCTGTGACTACCCAAGCCCTGCCCCAGCCCCAGCCAAGCACCCATTCTAGCCCCCTTGTGCTCCACGACATTGCTCAACACTAGGGTGAAGGCAGCTGGGCCAAAGCAGAGTGTACAGCTGTGGAGAAGGATGCTAGCTCAGGCCTGGCACAGAATCTGAACCGGGTAAGGGCAGTCAATCCTGGCACACGAGGAGGCAGCAGATTAGGAGCAATTTGGAACTGGTGTGCCAGAGCCACCCTCGTGCGGGTCCCAGTTCACACTGGGTGACCACTCTAGCCCCTCTTGCTCCAGCACTGCTCCCCTCGGAGGGGAAAGGTGCCAGTGCTGAGAGGGGAAAGACCACACACTCAGAAGGGAGACAACCAGCTCGGACTTGATCTTCAGGACTTCTCCAGAAACTTGGGACCCAGCTTGCCCTTAATCAGATGGTATTGGTCATTAATCATCTCCAGCCCCACCATCTTCCAGGGTAATTGCTACCAGCACACCCTGGGGGAAGACGTGGTTCATACTTCAGATTCAGCTCTTCACCAAAGTCACTGGGCTGACGCAGACTATGTAGGGACACTCCCACACAAAGATACCCCTTCAAGACCAGAATAGGTAATTGTTTTCCCTAATTTCACAGGATAAGAGAAAGCTAAGCAAAATGAAAAGACAGAGGAATTGGCAAAATGAAAGAACAAGGAAAAAACTAAAATTAATGAATCAAAAATAATTTTGGAGTTTAAAGCTTTAGTAATAAAAATGCTAGCTGAACTAGGGAAAAGAGATGAACACAGTGAATTTCAATGAGGAACTAGAAAAAAATAAAGAATATAATAACTGAGATGGAAAACATAGTAGAAGGAATTAAAAGTAGACTAGGTGATACAGAAGAACACAAGTGATCTGGAAGACAGAATAATGGAAATCACCCAATGGGAACAGCAAAAAAAAAAAAAAAAGAAAGAAAGAAAACCATACATTTTAAAAACAGGACATTTTATTTTATTTTTGATATAGAAGAATTTTATTTATTTATTTTTTGGCTGAGTTATATTTTTATTTTATTTTTAAAATTGATTAATTTATTTTAATTGGAGGCTAATTATAATATTATAGTGTTTTTTGTCATACATTGACATGAATCAGCCATGGGTGTACATGTTTTCCCCATCCTGAACACCCCTCCCACCTCCCTCCCCATCCCATCCCTCAGGGTCATCCCAATGCACCAGCCCTGAGCACCCTGTCTCATGCACTGAATCTGGACTGGTGATATATTTCACCTATGATAATATACATGTTTCAGTGCTATTCTCTCAAATCCCACCCTCGCCTTCTCCCACGGAGTCCAAAAGTCTGTTCTTTATATCTGTGTCTCTTTTGCTGTCTCAAATATAGGGTCATCATTACCATCTTTCTAAATTCCATATATATGCATTAATATACTGTATTGGTGTTTTTCTTTCTGATGTACTTCACTCTGTATAATCGGCTCCAGTTTCATCCACCTCATTAGAACTGATTCAAATTTATTCTTTTTAATAGCTGAGTAATACTCCATTGTGTATATGTACCACAGCTTTCTTATCCATTCCTCTGCTGATGGACATCTAGGTTGCTTCCATGTCCTGGCTATTGTAAACAGTGCTGTGATGAATATTGGGGTACACGTGTCTCTTTCAATTCTGGTGTCCTCGGTGTGTATGCCCAGCAGTGGGATTGCTGGGTCATAAGGCAGTTCTATTTCCAGTTGTCTAAGGAATCTCCACACTGTTCTGCATAGTGGCTGTACTAGTTTGCATTCCCACCAGCAGTGTAAGAGGGTTCCTTTTTCTCTACACCCTCTCCAGCATTTATTGTTTGTAGACTTTTTGATAGCAGCCATTCCGACTGGCATGAGATGGTATCTCATTGTGGTTTTGATTTGCATTTCTCTGATAATGAGTGATGTTGAGCGTCTTTTCATGTGTTTGTTAGCCATCTGTATGTCTTCTTTGGAGAAATGTCTTTTTAGTTCTTTGGCCATTTTTTGATTGGGTCGTAAAAACAGAACATGTTAAGGGACTTCTGTGACAACATCAAGAATACCAACATTCACATTATAGGGGTCCCAGAAGAAGAAGAGAGAAGGGGGCCAAAATGTATTTGATGAAATTATGGGTGAAAACTTCTAAACCTGTGGAAGGAAACAGATACACAGGTATAGGAAGCACAGAAAGCACAAAGAATCTCAAATAACATGAACACAAGCAGACCCAGACCCAGACACATAATAACTAAAATGGTAAAAGTTAAAGAGATTCTAAGACCAGCAAGAGAAAAACAAAGTTGTATGCAAAGGAATGCCCATAAGGCTATCAGCTTACTTTTCTGCAGAAATTTTGCAGGCCAGAAGGGAGTTGTAGGATATATTTAAAGTCCTAAACAGGAGAAATCTACAACCTAAGATACTCTACCTGTCAAGATTTTCATTCAGAACTGAAGAAGAGATTTAAAAAACTCAGATAAGCAAAAACTAAGAGTCCATCAATACTAAATGTATCCTAAAAGGAATGGTAAAGGATCTTCTCTAAGTGGAAAAGAAAAAACTATAACAAGTGAGACTCAATAGGAAAGGGAAATCCCAGGAATAAAGGCAAACATGTAGCAAAGACTGTGGGTCAACCACTTAAATAAGCTAGTAAAAAGATTAAAAGTCAAAAAAATTAAAAGAAAAAATTGTAAAATCAACTATAAATACAATAAACAGTGAAGGGATAAACAGGAAGATGTAAAATACAATATCAAAAACACAAAACATGGGGGGTGGGGGTAGTGGAAAATGTAGATCCTTTAGAATGTGTTTGAGCTGAAATGACTACCGGTTTAAAACAGGTAAATATATCTATGAACCCCATGGTATCACAAATCAAAAACTAGAAAGAAAGGATATAGCTAAAAAAAAATTATTAAGCCACAAGAAAGAAACAAAAAGAACAGAAAATGACCAAACCAACCAGAAAACAAGTATAAAGTAACAAATGACAATAAGTACATATTTATCAATAACTGCTTTAAATGGTAATGGACTAAATGTTTCCATCAAAAGACATAAAGTGGCTGACTCAAAAAAAAGAGGCAAAAACCATCTGTATGGTTCTTCTTTGTCCCATTTCTTCCTATATAATTGTGTAAGTTAGCTCCTCATACTTGCTAGGTAATGATTGGTAAATATAATTTCCTTACTACCTATTTCAAAAAATTTCCTGAAGTTTTCAAAGTTCATGTCCCTATGGTCTTTAAAATTTGTAATATATTTCTTTTCCAAATAAATTGGATATATCCTTCAGCAACTGAGATGTAAATAGGCACCAAAAACATAGACAACAAAAGTTAAAATAGATAAAGGAAACTGCATCAACTTAAAACCTTCAGGGCCTCAAAAGAAACAATTAACAGTGGCATGGCAACCTACAGAATGAGAGGAAATACTTCCAAATCAAGTACCTGGTAAAGGGTTTGTATCCAAAATATAAAGAATTCCTACAACTCTCAAAAGCAAAAAATACCCTGATTGAAAAGTGAGCAATGGACTTGACATTTCTTCAAAGCAGATTTACAAAAGGCTAAGAAGCATATAAAAAGATGCACAATATCACAAATAATTAAAGAAATGCAAATCAAAACCACAGTGATAAATCAACTATATTCTAATAATTAAAATAAAAACCCAAGGAGCTATCATCTCCACCCATTAGGATGAGTACTACAAGAAAAACGAGACAAAATAATGAGTGTTATTTGGATGTGGAGAAATCAGAACTCTGTATTGCTGGTAGGGATGTAAACTAGTACAGCTACTACAGAAAACAGCACAGCATTTCTCCAAAAAACTAAACATAGAACTACCACACATAATCCAGCTATCCCACTTCTGAGTATGCAACCAAAAGAACTAAAAGCTGGATCTAGAAGAGGAATTTGGACACCCATGTTCATAAAAGCATTATTCATGATAGCCAAGCTGCTGCTGCTGCTAAGTCAATTCAGTCGTGTCCAACTCTGTGCAACCCCGTAGACGGCAGCCCACCAGTCTCCCCCATCCCTGGGATTCTCCAGGCAAGAGCACTGGAGTGGGTTGCCATTTCCTTCTCCAATGCAAAAGTGAAAAGTGAAAGTGAAGTTGCTCAGTAGTGTCCGACCCTTAGTGACCCCCATGGACTGCAGCCTACCAGGCTCTCCGTCCATGGGATTTCACAGGAAAGAAATACAAGCAAATATTTATTGATGGATAAACAAAGAAAAGCATGGTATATAAATATAGTGGAATATTGCTGCTGCTACTGCTGCTAAGTCGCTTCAGTAGTGTCCGACTCTGTGCGACCCCAGAGACGACAGCCCACCAGGCTCCCCCGTCCCTGGGATTCTCCAGGCAAGAACACTGGAGTGGGTTGCCATTTCCTTCTCCAATGCATGAAAGTGAAAAGCGAAAGTGAAATTCAGCCTTAAAAATAAAATTCTGGCATATGCTACAACATAGATGAAACTTGGAGACAATAAGCTGAGTGAAATAAGCCAGTCAAAAAATAAATACTGTATGACTCCACTTACATGAGATATTCCAGGTGGTGCTAAAAGTGAAAGTGTTAGTTACTCAGTCCTGCCTGACTCTTTGTGAACCCATGGACTGCTGCCCACCAGACTCCTCTGTCAAATGGTAAAGAATCCACCTGCCAAAGTAGGAGACACAAAAGACGTATATTTGATCCCTGAGTTGGGAAGATCCCCTGGAGGAGGAAATGGTAACTCACTCTAATATTCTTGCCTGGAAAATTCCATGGGCAGAGGAGCATGGTGGGCTCTTTTGGGGTCCCAAAAGAGTCAGACACTACTGAGCGACTGAATACACACACCACTTATATGAGACATTTAAAGCAGTCAAACTTACAGAAACAGAGAGTAGATTAGTGTTTGTCAGAGGTTGAGAGCAGGAGGAAGTAAGGAGTTGTTTAATGGGTATAGAGTTTCAGTCTTGTATAGTGAAAAAGTTCTAGAGGTCTATTGGATAACAACATGAATATAGTTAATCCTGTTGAACTGTACACTTAAAAATGGTTAAGACAATACAGTTTGATGTATGTTTTGCAATTTAAAAGATACTTTTAAAAAGGAAAAGAAAAATAGTGGTGCATTAAGGAGGGGATTGGAAGAAGGTAGAAACACCCTGAGAGTCCTACAGCAGATCAAAGGGTTTACCGAAATGCAGGGTTAAGAGCACCAGTCTGGGCAGATCAGGTCTTAGATCCAACTCCACAGCTTATGAGCACAGCGACACTGTCGAGTTATTTAACTCGGGGACTCAGTTTCCTCATGTATAAAATGGGGCAATATCTTCAGGGTTGTTAGGCAGCTTAAATTCACACACATAAAAGGATTAGGAACTGTGCCTGCCATTGTAAGAATTTAATACAGTTTAGATTTTATTCTAATTCCTTCAGATTGTCAACAGTTTAAGGGAAGGCAAGCTGTAGCACTGGACAGATGGTTGTTCCAAGAATAAGTGTCTTCTATATATAACAAAAGTGTAGAAGAATGCTAAACATTTCAACACCATTCCTGAAAGACTCAGTCGTAGCATAAGGGTAATTAACTCAAATGATCCATTTGTAGTCTGATAAATTTAAAAGTTTATTAAGGAAGAAATGTTGAGATCAGAAAAGACTACTGTTGACATGATTTTGTAAATTTATAAATAGATAGAAATACATATTTATTTTTAAAACTTTTCAGAAAAAGGAATGAGAAAGTGTTGAGGGAAGAAAAACTTCCTTCTACTCTGTTAGGTTCTATGATGATGGGCCTGAGGATTCAGCTAACAAAAGACACGTTAACAAAAGAAAAGCATTCAGATTTAATGTTGTGCGTGTATATGAGAGTCTTCAGATGGAAAATGAAAACCCAAAGAAGCTGTTAGGCCCAAAAGCTTATACCCATTTTTACACAAAGAAGAATAAATTGTGGGGACGTGACAAGACACAGGAGCTCGGGCTGGGGGCGGTATATCATGGGATAGTGACTAGGAACTAAATGGAGGGAGCTAATGAAAGATTGGGGTAATGTTTTAAAATTTCTTTTCTCTTTTTATATAGCACTTTAATTTTAACACATGTTTTGCCTGCCAACTGGAACTGGACCTCTTTTTTGGGCTGCCTCTGGTCTTAATTGTGGCCCACGGGCTTCTCTCTAGTTATGGCAGGCAGCCTCCAGAGTGTGCCGGCTGTGTAGTCCCAGCAGGGGTTTCGTTGCCCTGTGGCACGTGGGAATCTTAGCTCCCTGACCAGGGTTCACACCTGGAACCTGTATCCCCTACACTGTAAGGCAGATTCTTTTTTTCTTGTTTGGCTGCGCTTGGTCTTCCCTGGGGTCTGTGCGAGCTTCTCGTTGTGGCGGCTTCTCTTGTTAAGGAGAATGGGCTCTAGAGTACAGGCTCAGTAATTAACAGCGTCTGGCTTACTTGCACCGCCGCCATGTGGAATCTCCCCAGATCAGGGACTGAACTCATGTCTCCTGCTTTGGCAGGCAGATTCTTAACCACTGGACCACCAGGGAAGTCCCTGGGATTATATTAGATGGTCTGTTTGGACAGGTGCATTTCCGCATCAATTTCCAATCTCTGGTAATAAGAATGTTCTTCTCTTCCTTTTACAGGGATGGCACGTTTCTTTGGGGAAATTTCGTGTTCTGCTTTTAGGTAGAATCAGACAGTCACAGAGCCCTTCCTGTATCTGCTGTTCTCAAGTGCCTTCAACTTAAAATAACCTGCCAAAGCAGCATGTTTTGGAAAGTCATGTTCTGAACCTTTCAGAAGAAAAGTGGGTGATACACTATCAGTATCAAACTCTGTTACATTTAATGGAACAGTTTGGTACTGCCAAAAGAATAGACAGATTAACTCAGTAGTATGGAAGTCTCTTTCCTCCTGCCTCCCCACCACCACCACCTCTTTCCCAAGCAGCTTCCCGAATAGTATACAGTATGAGAACTTAAAAGATGGTAAAGGTAACTTTTCAAAACAGGAGAGAAAGGGACTAGTCACTGAATGATTATGGAGCAAGTGGGTAATATTTTGGAAAGAATACACAAACTTATGTATGATTATCAACTAAAATAAACTTCAGTTGGATTGAAGACTTTAACTTTAGGGTGAAATTATGAAAGGACATGACACCTAGAAGGGGTTGCTTATATGATCTTGGAAGGGAAGTTTTCTTTCTTTTTTAAATTTTTAATTAGAAGATAAATACTTTACAATGTTGTGATGGTTTCTGCCATACATCAACATGAATCAGCCATAGGTAATACATATGCCCCCTCCCTCTTGAACCTCCCACCCGCCTCCCTCCCCATCCCATCCATCTAGGTTATCACAGGCCCTAGCTTTGGGTTCCCTGCATCATACAGTGAAAGTTTTCTTTCTGAGAAAGCAAATTAAAAAAAAAAAATCAACATAATTAGTCTGGGTAAAAATTAACTCTGGAAAGAACACTGTATACACACATAATGGAAACCAGGCAATTTTGATCTGTAATTAAATTTCACAAAATTCTAAACAAACTAATAAATGTATTTGTGTAGAAGGATGTTAACTGATGTATTACCCATAATAGTAAAACTTGCCAAACATCCTAAATGTTCCATAATAGGGGAATATTTTAAATAAATTGTTGGCTCCCTGTTCTATACCCATCCTGGACAAATCAAGAAGTGGCAATAAAACTACGTTTAGATATATAACCATAAGAAACAACAATGAAAAAAAGTTTAAGTGATTGTTCTGGACAATGAGAATTAGCAATAAGCGAGCTATTTTTTGGTAACTTCATGCCTTTCAATACTGACTTTTAACTGATATACATCTCTTCAATTCAGTTCAGTTCAGTTGCTCAGTCGTGTCCAACTCTTTGCAACCCCATGAACTGCAGCACTCCAGGCTTCCCTATCTATCACCAACTCCTGGAGTTTATCCAAACTCATGTCCATTGAGTCGGTGAGGCCATCTAACCATCACATCCTCTGTCGTCCCCTTCTCCTCCTACCTTCAATCTTCCCCAACATCAGGGTCTTTTCAAATGAGTCAGCTCTTCGCATCATGTGGCCAAAATATTGGAGTTTCAGCTTCAACATCAGTCCTTCCAATGAATATTCAGGACTGATCTCCTTTAGGATGGACTGGTTGGATCTCCTTGCAGCCCAAGGGACTCTCAAGAGTCTTCTCCAACACCACAGTTCAAAAGCATCAATTCTTCTGTGCTCAGCTTTCTTTATAGTCCACCTCTCACATCGATGCTTTGTTGACAAAGCAATGTCTCTGCTTTTTAATATACTGTCTAGGTTGGTCGTAACTTTCCTTCCAAGGAGAAAGCGTCTTTTAATTTCATGGCTGCCATCATCATCTGCAGTGATTTTGGAGCCCCCAAAAATAAAGTCTGACACTGTTTCCACTGTTTCCCCATCTATCTGTCATGAAGTGATGGGACTGGATGCCATGATCTTAGTTTTCTGAATGTTGAGCTTTAAGTCAACTTTTCACTCTCCTCTTTCACTTTCATCAAGAGACTCTTTAGTTCTTCTTCACTTTCAGCCATAAGGGTGGTGTCATCTGCATATCTGAGGTTATTGATGTTTCTCCCAGCAATCTTGATTCCAGCTGTACTTCCTCCAACCCAGCATTTCTCATGATGTACTCTGCATATAAGTTAAATAAGCAGGGTGACAATATACAGCCTTGATGTACTTCTTTTCCTATTTGGAACCAGTCTGTTGTTCCATGTCCATCTCTTACTTTCCTACAAAAAAATTAAGACTAATAAAATTATCTAAACAGCAGGATTCTAACTTTAAAAAATCATCCGAATATAAAGGCCTAAAAAAGAAATATTCAAGTGTCAGTTGTGGTTTTCACTAGGTAGTAAATTATAAGAGGCTTCCAAGGTGGCACTAGTGGTAGAGAACCCACCCACCAATGCAGGATAGTTAAGAGATATGGATTTGATTCCTGGGTTGGGAAGATCCCTGGAGGAGGCCATGGCAGCCCACTCCAGTATTTTTGCCTGGAGAATCCTGTGGACAGAGGAGCCTGGCAGGCTACAGTCCATGGGGTTGTAAAGAGTTGGACACAACTGAAGTGACTTAGCATGCAAGCACGTGCAAATTGTAGGTGATTTTTTTTTCTTAGCACTTCTCTGTATTTCTTTTTATTTTTCATTTTCACCATTACACATTTTAAAACTGAAGTACAGTTAATATACAATGTTGTGTTAGTTTCTGCTGTAAAGGAAAGTGATTCAGTTATATATACTTTCTTTTACATTTTATTTTCCATTACGGTTTATCACGCATCATCAAATATAGTTCCCTATATTATATCGCAGGACCATGTTGTTTATCCAGTCTGTATATAATAGTTTGCATCAACTCCTTAATGCTTTCTTTCCCCATCCTCAAACATTCTTGGCAACTATGAATCTGTTTATATTTGTGGGTCTATTTCTGTTTCATAGTTGAGTTCATTTATGTCATATTTTAGATTCTACATTTAAGTGATTTCATTTGTCTTTCTCTGTCTGACTTAGGCACCTAGCATGATAATCTCTAGGTCCATCCATGTAGCTGCAAATGGTATGATTTCATTATCTTTGTGGCTGAGTTGTATTTCACTGTATGCGTGTATTACACTTTCCTTATCCACTCTTTATCCACTCATCCACAGTAAAGAAATGAAACTGGTTTCTGTATGTTAATCTTATATCCTGCTATTTTGCTGAAATCATTTATCAGTTCTAGTAGCTTTTGTGTGGAGTCTTTAGGATTTTCTATAAAATCTGTTTGTCTTGGCTATTGTGAATAGCGCTGTTGTGAACATAAGGGTGCATGCGTCTTTTCTGAGTTACAGTTTTGTCTGGATATATGCCCAAGAATGGAGCAGGAACTGGCAACCCGCTCCAATATTCTTGCCTGGAGAAGAACACGGACAGAGGAGCCTGGCGAGCTACAGTCCACGGGGTCGTAGAGAGTCAGACACGACTGAGCAACTAACACACAACACACATGCCCCAAAATTAGATTGCTGGATCATATGGCAACTCTATTTTTATTTTTTCTGAGGAGCCTCTATACTCTTTTCCATACTGGCTACACCAACTTACATTCCCACCAACAGTGTAAGAGGGTCCCTTTTCTCCACAGTCTCTCCAGTATTTATTTGTAAATTTTTAACAGTGGCCATTTTGACTGGTGTGAGGTGGCAACTCATTGTAGTTTTGATTTGCTTTCTGTAATAATAGTGACATTGAGCATCTTTCCATGTGTCTGCTGGCCATCTTCATGTGTTTATACGTCTTCTCTGGAGAAATGTCTATTTAGGTCTCCTACCCATTTTTCGATTGGGTTGTTTTTGCTGTGGTTCCTGTTGCATTATATGAGCTTTTGGTATATTTTGGATGAATAATTGGAATATTAAATAATAATAATATTTATTTACATTATCATTATTAGAATTATATATTAACATTAATAACCAATATATTAAGTACTATAAGGAATTATAAACAATTGATATTAATAGAATTACTATTAATAATCATTTATTTAATGATATTAAGTAAATATTTGGATATTTATTACCATTTTGAAGTTCTCATCATGTAAGTCTTTCACTTCCTTGCTCAGGTTTATTCCTAAGTATTTTATTTTATTTTATTGGATTTGATTTTATGATTTTAAAAATTAAGCCCTTGCTGTTTGCATCATTTACAAGTAATTTCTCCCATTCTGTAGGTTGTCTTTTCATTTTGTATATGGTTTCCTTGCTATGCAAAAGCTTATAAGTTTGACTAGGTCCCATTTGTTTATTTTTGGTTTTATTTCAATTGTCTTGGGAGACTGATCTAAGAAAACATTGGTATGATTTCTTTAACATTCTCATCGTAAGAGATTGACTTGCCTGTGTTCTTTTCTGGGAGTTTTAGGGTGTCATGTGTCTTTAAGCCATTTTGAGCTTATTTTTCTGTACAGTGTAAGGGTGTGTTCTAACTTCATTGATTTGCATGCAAGCTGTCCAACTTTCCCAGCATCACTTGCTCAAGAGACTAGCTTTCCTCCACTGTATATTCTTGTGTCCTCTGTTGAAGATTAATTGACCATAGGGGTGTGGGGTTTATATCTCAGCTCTTATTTGGTCCCACTGAGCCACATATCTGTCTTCATGCCAGTACTACACCTTTCTGAATACTGTAGCTTTGTAGTATTGTCTGAAGTCTTGGAGGGTTAGGCCTCCTGCTTTGTTCCTTTTCTTCAGGATTGCTTTAGCAGTTCTGGGTCTTTCATATTTTTATATATTTATAAAATATATAAATCTGGGGATTATTTGTTCTAGTTCCATGAAAAATGTTATGGATAATTTGATAGGAATCACATTAAATCTTCAGATTGCTTTGGGTAATAGTGCCATTTTAACAATATTAATTCTTCCAATCCAAGAGCATTGTTATCTTTCCATTTCTTTGAATCATCTTCAGTTTCCTTTATTACCATTTAAAGTTTTCAGCATATGTCTTTTAACTCCTTGTTCAGTTTTATTCCTAAGTATTTTTTAAGATGTGATTTTATAAGGAATTATTTTTTACCTTCCCCTTTTGATATTTCATTGTTAATGTAAAGAAATGAAACTGGTTTCTGTATGTTAATCTTATATCCTGCTATTTTGCTGAAATCATTTATCAGTTCTAGTGGCTTTTGTGTGGAGTTTTAGGACTTTCTATAAACAGTATTATGTCATCTGTGTTAATAACAATTTAACCTCTTCCCTTCCAATTTGGATACATTTTATTTCTTTTTCTTGTCTGATGTGGGTAAGACTTCCAGTACTATGCTGAATAGAACTGATGAGAGTGGGCATCTTTGTCTTGTTCCAGTTTTTAGTAAGAAGCCGTTCAGCTTTTCACTGTTGAGTTTTATACTGGCTGAGGGCTTGTCATAAGTAGCTTTTAGTATGTTGAGATATGTTCCCTCTATACCCACTTTGGTAAGAGTTTTTAGCATGAATGGATGTGGAATTTTGTCAAAGACTCTTTCTGCATCTATTAAGATCATCATGCGGTTTGGGTCTTTTCTGTTGTTGATGTGGTGTACCACATTGATCTGTATATGTTAAACCATCCTTGTGACCCTGAAGTGAATTCAACTTGGTCATGGTATATGATTTTTTACATATTTTAAATTCAGTTTGCTAATATTTTGTTAAGAACTTTCATATCCATATTCATGAAAGATATTGGCCTGTAATTTTCTTTTTTGTTAGTGTCTTTACCTGGTTTTGGTATCAGGGTGATGGTGGCTTCCTAGAATACCTTTAGGAATGTTCCCTCCTTTTCAATCTTTTGGAAGAGTTTGATAAGGATCAGTAAAAGTTCTTCTTTGTATGTTTGGTAGAACTTGGTTGTGAAGCCATCTGGCCCTGGACTTTTGTTTGTAGGGAGTTTTAGAACTACAGATTTTGTTTTACTTCCGGGCCTCCCTGGTGGCTCAGAGGTTAAAGTGGTTTGGTCTGTTCAGATTATCTGTTTCTTTTTGATTCAGTTTTGGTGGGTGGTATATTTCTAGGAACTTGACTATTTCTCATAGATTGTTGAGTTTGTTGGCATATAATTCTTCATCGTATTCTCTTATGGTTTCCAAAATTTCTGTGGCATCAGTTGTTATTTCTTTTTCACTTTTTATATTGTTTATTTAGGTTCCCTCTCTTTTCTTCTTAGTTAGTCTGGCCAGAGATTTGTCAATTTTGTTAACCCTTTCAAAGAACCAGCTTTTGGTTTAATTGATTTTTTCTACTTTTTAATCTCTATTTTATTTATTTCCTCTCTGATGGTTATTATTCCCTTCCTTTTTCTGACTTTATTTTGTTTGTTCTTTCTCTAATTCTTTTAGGTGATAGATTATGTGGTTCATTTGAAATTTTTCTTGGTTTTTGAGGAAGGCCTATGTCATTATGAGCTTCCCTCTAAGAACTGCTTTTGCTGCATCCTATAGATTTTGTATGGTTGTGTTTTTATTGTCATTTGTAGCAAGGTATTTTTAAATTTCCTCTTTGATTTCATCAACCCATCAGTTTTTTAGTAAGATGCTGTTCATTTTCCATGTACTCTTTTTTTTTTTCCTCATTTTTCTGTGATTGGTTTCCAGTTTTATGCCATTATGATCTGAAAAGTACTTGAAGTAACTTCTATGCTCTTAAATTTGTTGAGGCTTATTTTATGCTCTAGTATGTGATCAGTCCTATATGCACTTGAAAAGAGTGTGTATATTTGTTCTTTTGTATGTAATGGCCTGAAAATACCAATTAAGTTTAATTGTTCTATTTTGTCACTTAGGATCTCTGTTGCCTTATTGATTATGTCTAGAGGATCTGTTCATTGATGTTAAATTCTCTTACTATTATTGTATTCCCACCCAGTTCTCCCTTTGTCTGTTAGTCTTCATTTTACGTATTTGAGTGCATCTACATTGGGTACATAAATGTTGACAAATGTAATATCCTCTTCTTGTATTGATCTTTTTATCACTATATAGTGTCTTTCTTTATCTTTCTTTGTGGACTTTGTTTTAAAGTCTATTTTGCCTGATATTGTGACCTCCACTTTCTTGCCCTTTCTGTTTGTGTGAAATGTTTTTTTCCATCCCCTCATTTTCAATCTATGTATGCCCTTTGCCCTAAAGTGAATCTCTTGTAGGCAGCATATTGTAGGCTCTTGTTTTACCCAATCTGACACTGTCTTTTAATTGGTACATTTATTCCATTGACACTTAAGGTAATTTTTGATAGATATGTATTTATTACCAGTTTAAACCTGTTTTTCAGTGGATTCTTTCTTTCTTCTTTGTTCCTTTCTTTTGTTTCCTTTTGTGGTTTAATGATTTCCTTTTCTGTTATGCTTATGTCCTCTTCTTTTCGGTTTTTGTGAATCTATTGTATGTTTTTGATTTTCACTTTTCAAGTATTGTTAACCCCTTCCTGTATCTACTTGCTATGGACTGAAATTCATATATGTTCAAATACATTATAGAAGAGAAACTCTACATTTGCTTACTCTCCTCCTCCACATTTTATGATTTTTGATGTCCTCTTTTACATGTTTATCCTTTTGCTGTTTGTTATGGTTATCATTGTCTCCAAAAACTTTTTTGGGGTTTTTAGAATATGTATAATGGCTTACTAAGTGATTCACTTCCTAATTGTGATTTTCTGTTTCCTATAGAATCTTGTTTCTCTTCACTTAAAGAAGACCTTTCAATATTTCTTTTAGGATATGTTTAGTATTGCTGTATTCTTTCAGATAACTCTTTATCTCTCCTTCTATTCTAAATTGTAATCTTGCTGAGTGGAGTAAGCTAGGTTGCAGATTTTCCCCTTTTAAAACTTTGAATATATCTTTACATTCCCTTCTGGGCTACAATATTTCTGTAGAGAAATCAGCGATAGCCTTATGGAGATTCACTTGTAATTAAGTCTTTGTTTTTCTCTTGCTGCCCTAAGATTCCTCTTTTTTTAATTATTTATTTTTGTCTGTGCTGAGTCTTCATTGCTGCATATACGCTTTCTCTGGTTGTGGCGAGTGGGGGCTACTCTCCTTGAGTGTGCAGGCTCCTCACTGCAGGGGCGTCTCCTGTTGCGGAGCACAGGCCCTAGGGCATCACGTGGGCTGGATAGTTGTGGCTCATGGGCTCGAGACCACAGGCTCAGCAGTGGTGGCACACAGGCTTAGTCGCCCCATGGCATATGGAATCCTCCCAGACCAGGAACAAAATCTGTGTCCCCTGCATTGGCAGGCAGATTCTTAACCACTGGGCCACCAAGAAAGTTTGATCATCTTCTCTTTCCTTTTGCCATTTTAATTATATGTTTTGGTGCAGTTCAGTTTGGGTTCATCTTACTTGGGACCCTCTGTGCTTCCTGTATATGGATATATTTCCTTCTTTAGGAGTAGGACGTTTTCAGCTATAATTTCTTCAGATAAATTTTTGGTCTCCTTTTTCTCTTTCTTCTTCTGGAATTCCTATTATGCATAGGTTGGCGTGCGTTATGGTACCCCATATGTCTCTTTTATTGCTTTCTTTTTTTTTTTTCATTTGGCTTTTTGTCTGCTGTTCTAATTGAGTGATTTCTATTATTTTGTCTTCCAAATCACATATTCATTCTTCCACATTAATCAATCTGCTATTCATTGCTTGTAGCTCAACTTTTGTCTCAGCAAATGAGTTTTCTAATTTTTCTTGGCTCATCTTTATAGCTTCTAGTGCCTTTTACAATAATCTGCATTTCTATTGATAGTCTTTCTTAATTCCTTCAATATTTTTATTATCTCCTTTTTGAACTCAGAGTCTGTCAGAGTAAAGAAGTCTGCTTCATTGTTTGTCCTTTCAGGAGAGTTCTCTTGATCTTTTAACTGGAAGTAGTTCCTATGCTTCTTCATTTTACTCCTATTTCTCTTGCTCTGTGAGTTTAGGAGAAATAATTATTTACTATAGTCTTAGAGGGCTATTTTTTTTAATGGCAGGATCCAATTTTACCCTGCATGAGTTTAGTATTTTTGATATGAGGGCTGTTTTAGTATGCATGCCTGTCATCTCTTTCCTCAGTGTGTCCTGGCCATTTTCCCCTAATAAGAGGGAGTGACTGGTATTGGGTGACCAGCAACTAACCAACTGGTCCTCCCTTTTTGCTCAGTGGTGTCACAGCCCTGTCACAGGTAGGGTCTGCACCCTAGCTGTTGGAGCTGAAGACTCCAAATCCATTTCTGAGCTGTGCTTCTGAGCTGAGGTTCCAGGTAAGTGGGATTGGAGCCTGCCACCCATTGTGTAGGCTCACAAAGTACTCTGTTGTGGGCACTGCCCTTGGCCCCACCTCAGTTGTGAGAATGATGACAATCAGTTTTGGTATCCCTCAGGCATTGTTTCCACCAGAACTGATCCACTGACGCCAGGTCCCAGGATTGCTATGGTCATGCATCTAGACACCCGATGGGAGCTAAGGAGGAAGTGCAGACCTTGGCCCAGCCCAGCCCCCTGTGTATGTGCCCACAAAGTTCACAGTTGCTAAGGCCAGACCTATCCCAGCTGCAGAAGCACCCATGTCCACTTGGCTGTCCCACAGGCTCTGGGTTTACAAAGCTCACAGCAGAGACCATAAATCTATGGTTTGTGCAGCTACAGGGAGACAGTTCAGTCCTGCACACTAAGTCATGCAGCCTCCGGGGTTTGCTATGATTTCAGCCCCACTTCTGTGCACGGTCAACCCACTGGTACCTGTTCCTAGAGCCCCCGAGGTGGTGGCTGGCACAGGATCCCTCAGACGTGGGGTGCATGGGGAAAGAGGCCGTGGTGGTGGTTCCTGCCTCCTTTGTGTTCCCATTAGGAATGGGGGCTCCTCTGGTGTCTCAGATGGTAAAGAATCTGCCTGCAATGCACGAGACCTAGGAGCAACCCCTGGGTTGGGAAGATCCCTTGGAGGAGGGCGTGGCAACCCATTCCATTTCTTTTTTTCTCTTTCATCCTACTCAGTTATGTGGAGATCTCTCTTATCTGTTCAGGTGTCAGAGGCTTTCTCCCAGTGATCAACTGGCATCCTGTGAGAACTGTTCTGTATGTAGATGTACTTTTGATGTATTTGTGGTAGGGGTGAGCTCCACATCCCTGTACTCCACCCCCTTGATTGCAGACCCCCTTTTTTTTGTATTTCTGAATTTTCAATAAGGACTATAAAGTTTCTTTATAATCAGAAAACTAATTGATTGGTTGGCACAAGTTAACTGTGGTTTCAGACTGTGAATTTTAAGTCATTGTAACTAGGCTCAAACACATCTTTATTAGTCAAAATAAAAACCATTACACAGTCAACACATTTTTGCCAATGAGAAATAAGTTTGTTTATTCTGGTAGCATAAAAATCCATGCCTTGGGATTTGACAAATTATTGGAAAACATTTTCTGTCTTCTGCTGGTTGTGGAAAGGTTTTCCATGTAAGAAGTTGTGGAGATGCTTGAAGAAGTACTAGTCAGTTGGTGAAAGGTCAGGTGAATGTGGTGGACGAGGCCCAGTTCATTCAACTTTTGAAGAGTTGGCTGTGCAACATGTGGTCAGGCATTGTTGTGGAGAATTGGGCCCTTTCTGTTGACCGCTGCAGCTGTTGCAGTTTTCGGTGCATCTCATCGATTGCTGAGCATACTTCTCAGATGTATTGGTTTTGTTGGGATTCAGAAGTAGTGGATCAGACTGGCAGCAGACCACCAAACAGTGACCGTGACCTTTTTTGGTGCAAGTTTGGCTTTGGGAAGTGCTTTGGAGCTTCTTCTTGGTCCAGCCTCTGAGCTGGTCATTGCTGGTTGTTGTGTACAATCCACTTTTCATTGCATGTCACAATCCAATTGAGAAAAGGTTTGTTGTACAGAATAAGAGAAGACAACTCTTTAAAATGATTTTTAAAAATTTTCAGTCAACTCATGAGGCACCCACTTATGGAGGTCTTTCACCTTTCCAATTTGCTTCAAACATTGAATGACTGTAGAATGCTCGATGCTGAGCTCTTTAGCAACTTCTCGTGTAGCTGTAAGAGGATAAACTTCAATGATGGCTCTCAACTGGTTGTTGTCAGCTTCTGATGCCCAGCCACTAGGCTCATCTGCAAGGCTCTCATCTCCTTTGCAAAATTTCTTGAAGCACCACTGCACTATATGTTGGTTAGCAGTTTCTGGGCCAAAAGTGTTGTTGATATTGTGAGTTGTCTCTGCTGCTTTACCACCCATTTTGAACTCGAATAAAAAAATCTCTTGAGTTTGTTTTTGTCAAACATCATTTTTATAGTATAAAATAAATACAGACAGCAAGTAGTAAGTCATTAGCAAAAAAAAAATAATAAAGTGAGAAATGTGCAGTAAAATGATGTATAATATAACCAGATTTATTTAAGAATATAATTCAATATCAAATGGCAAATTTCAACAATGCAAAACTGCAATTCCTTTTGCACCAATCTAACAAAAACAAAACATGAATAGCATTTTTTCTTTTGTAAATATTATTGACTTTATTGTCTTACATATAATCTGATATGTATCCATCCATTTTCTTGCCTCCCCAAGGAGATATTTCAAGCACTGTAACTATCTCTTTCTTGATCTTTGTTAAATAGAATACTAGGGATTCCCACAAATAACTGAACAATCAAGTAATCACATGCTCTTGGTCTAGACGTCAGTTCTGATAGGAAGTTTTCTGGGTTACTGCTCACTCAACCAAGTAGTAAATGAGATTTCCAAGAGTTCACTTAAATTATAAGTTTATATGATCTAGGCTTCTTATTTATGTTTTTAAAAAATATTCTATCACAAAAATTATTTTGACTTATTTACACTCAAGATAACATGCAACAGATTTCTCCCTTGATAGGAGTGTGTGTGTGTGTGCGTGTGCGTGTGTGTGTGTGTGTGTGTTAGTCACTCAATTGTGTCTGACTCTGTGATCCCATGGACTGTAGCCCATCAGGCTCCTCTGTCCATCGAATTCTCCAGGCAAGAATACTGGAGTTGATTGCCAAGTCCTCCTCCAGGGGAACTTCCTGACCCAGGGACTGAACCCATGTCTCCTACATAGAAGGAAGTTTCTTTACCATCTGAGTCACCAGGGAAGACATATGGGAAAGACTGCTTAACAGTCAGCCAAGTGCTAGGACTGCCCACGTTTCAATTCAATGCCAGAAACACATAGGTGGACAAGGATTTAACAACTTTTTATGGTCTGTCTCAACACACACTTACTTAAACTATGGTCAGTTCAGTTCAGTTGCTCAGTCGTGTCTGACTCTTTGTGACCCCATGGACTGCAGCATGCCAGGCTTTCCTGTCCATCGCCAACTCCCAGAGTTTACGCAAACTTATGTCCATTAAGTCGGTGATGCCATCCAATCATCTCATCCTCTGTCATCCCCTTCTCCCGCCTTCAATCTTTCCCAGAATCAGGATCTTTTCCAAGGAGTCAGTTATTCACATCAGGTGGCCAAAGTATTGGAGTTTCAGCCTCCACATCAGTCCTTCCAATGAATATTCAGTACTGATTTCCTTTAGGGTTGACTGGTTGTATCTCCTTGCAGTCCAAGGGACTCAAGAGTCTTCTCCAACACCACAGTTCAAAAGCATCAATTCTTTGGTGCTCAGCTTTCTTTATAGTCCAACTCTCACATCCATACATGACTACTGTAAAAACCATAGCCTTGACTAGATGGACCTTTATTGACAAAGTAATGTCTCTGCTTTTTAATATGCTGTCTAGGTTGGTCATAGCTTTTCTTCCAAGGAGTAAGCATCTTTTAATTTCATGGTGGCAGTCACCATCTGCAATGATTTTGGAGCCCGCAAAATAAAATCTGTCACTATTTCCATTGTTTCCCCATCTATTTGCCATGAAGTGATGGGGCCAGATGCCATGATCTTAGTTTTCTGAATGTTGAGCTTTAGGCCAACTTTTTACTCCCTTCTTTCACTTTCATGAAGGGGCTCTTTAGTTCTTCTTCACTTTCTGTCATAAGGGTGGTGTCATCTGCATATCTGAGGTTATTGATATGACTCCCAGCAATCTTGATTCCAGTTTGTGCTTCATCCAGTCCAGCGTTTCTCATGATGTACTCTGCATGTAAGTTAAATAAGCAGAGTGACTATATACAGCCTTGATGTAGTCCCTTCCCAATTTGGAACCAGTCTGTTGTTCCATGTCCAGTTCTAACTGTTGCTTCTTGACCTGCATACAGATTTCTTAGGAGGCAGATCAGGTGGTCTGATATTTCCATCTCTTTCAGAATTTTCCACAGTTATTTGTGATCCACACAGTCAAAGGCTTTGGCATAGTCAATAAAGCAGAAGTAGATGTTTTTCTGGAACTCTCTCACTTTTTGGTGATCCAACAGGTGTTGGCAATTTGCTTGCTGGTTCCTCTGCCTTTTCTAAAACCAGCTTGAACATCTGGAAGTTCACAGTTCACATACTCTTGAAGCCTGGCTTGGAGAATTTTTGCATTACTTTGCTAGCCTGTGAGATGACTGCAATTGTGTGGTAGTTTGAGCATTCTTTGGCATTGCCTTTCTTTGGGACTGGAATGAAAACTGACCTTTTCCAGTCCTGTGGCCACTGCTGAATTTTCCAAATTTGCTGGCATATTGAATGCAGCACTTTCATAGCATCATCTTTTAGGATTTGAAACAGCTCAACTGGTTTTCCATCACCTCCACTAGTTTTTTTTTTTAATTAAATTTATTTATTTTTTAAATTACAATACTGTATTTGTTTTGCCATACATTGACACGAATCAGCCCTAGGTGAACACAATCTCCCAATGCCGAAGCCCCCTCCCACCTCCCACCCCCACATCCTCTCCCTGAATCATCCCGTGCACCCGCCCCATGCGTCCTGCATCCTGTCTTGAACATAGACTGGCGCTTCATTCTTACAAGATAGTATACATGTTTCAATGCCGTTCTCCCAAATCATCCCCTCCTCTCCCTCTCCCTCAGAGTCCAAAAGTCCGTTCTATACCTCTGAGTCTCTTTTGTTGTCTCACATAGAGGGTCATCATTACTATCCTTCTAAATTCCATATATATGTGTCAGTATACTGTATTGGTGTTTTTCTTTCTGGCTTACTTCACTCTGTATAATCGGCTCCAATTTCATCCATCTCATTAGAACTGAGTCAAATTTATTCTTTTTAAGGGCTGAGTAGTACTCCATTGTGTATATGTACCACAGCTTTCTTATCCATTCATCTGCTGATGGACATCTAGGTTGTTTCCATGTCCTGGCTATTATAAACAGTGCTGCAATGAACATTGGGGTACATGTGTCTCTTTCAATTCTGGTTTCCTCGGTGTGTATGCCCAGCAGTGGGATTGCTGGATCATAAGGCAGTTCTTTTTGCAATTTTTAAGGAATCTCCACACTGTTTTCCATAGTGGCTGTACTAGTTTGCATTCCCAAACAGCTCAACTGGTTTTCCATCACCTCCACTAGTTTTGTTTGAAGCTATGGTCAGTTCAGTTCAGTTCAGTTGCTCAGTCGTGTCCGACTCTTTGCGACCCCAAGAATCGCAGCATGCCAGGCCTCCCTGTCCATCCCCAACTCCCGGAGTTCACTCAGACTCACGTCCATTGAGTCAGTGATGCCATCCAGCCATCTCATCCTCTGTTGTCCCCTTCTTCTCCTCCCCACCACTCCCTCCCAGCATCAAAGTCTTTTCCAATGAGTCAACTCTTCGCATCACGTGCAGAGCCCTCCAAATTGGCTAGTGGCTGGGTATTAAATAAAAGAGGTAGCCGAGGTTTAGAAACATATGATATAACTTGTGATGCAGGTTTGATCCCTTAATCAACAAGATCCTCTGGAGTAGGAAATGGCAACTGACTCCAGTGTTTTTGCCTGGAAAATCCCATGGACAGAGGAGCCTTGTGGGCTACAGTCCATGGGATTGCAAAGAGTTGGACACTTCTGCATGACGGAGTAGGCACACACGCTACCCCCACCCTCAAAAAGAAAAAAACCACCAAAACCAAACAATCTGAAAATACTTGAGGCTCACATAACCTAAACTCACAATTCTAGGAAATCATCAACTCTCCAGAATTATGAGTTTTCCATTGTTCTTCTGCCCACATCCCTATTCCTTCCTGGACCTGGTCAGTTGGGTTGGGCAGTTGGCTCTTTTGACATGATTTCCCTTTCAAGGATGCCTTTTAACTTAGGTTTGGTCATGGGACCAAAGCCGGGCCGTATGTATATTCATTCCAGCCTACTGACCACAGAAGAGAGTCCATGTGAACCAAGCTGAAACAGAGGCCTGATCAATGGAGATTTTTCTGGGAGTTACTAGGAAACAGAGAAGCTCTCTTTTGATTGTTAATTGCCAGGTACAAGAGCAATATGTGCTTGGAGGTTTTGAGCATCAGTATGGGGAAGAAGGTCCATTACAGGATAAAACTCACTTACAGAAAAGTAGAACTGGGAGATGGAAAGAGGGGAGAGGCAAAGAAGAGCGACATGTAGAGTCAGAGAGACCAACAGTGTTGATGACATCAGATGTGATATGAGCAGAAGGAAACTTTTACCAGGTTAAGCCACTGATATTTTAGAGTTGCTATAGCAGTTAGCACACCCTGATGAACACACCCTAAAATGTGTAAAGTAATATGTATCTCCCTTCCCAGTGGTTTTATTTATTTGGCTGAGCCAGGTCTTAGTTGCAGCATGCAGGATCTTCTAGCTTCGTTGCAGCACATGGGATCTTTAGTTGCAGCATGCGGACTCTTAGCTGTGGCATGTGGACTCTAGTTGCCTGACCCAGGACTGAACCCAGGCCCCAGCACTGGGAGTGTGGAATCTCAGCCACTGGACCACCACGGAAGTACCCTCCAGTGGTTTTAGAACACTGAATCTTCTACCCACTCTTTCCACTTTAGAAAGTAATTAAGGGCGTATGTTTTTAGAGGAAGTTTAATACGTTAAATAAAAACACCAAACTAGTAGTTACTACAAAATATAGTTTAATTTCACTCTTCATTATTTCCCACAAAATTTTTAAAATACCAGCATACAGACAAGAGCAAGTGAAACAGAAAAGACCTTGAAAGTTGTATAAATACAGACCTAAACTCAAGATTGTATGAGCAGTGACACACACACACACACCCCAAATACTCCAAAATGAATTCAGAAAGCATGTCCCCAGTTGGATGAGTTTCACATCTGGAATGATCCTAAACAAAAATCCTTATTTAATGTGGAAAGGATCTTCCCAGACTTGTCTTAAGAAAGCATTCCTTATTAAACAGAGGCAGGCGTATTCTAGGCACAAAAGTCCTAAATGCCTCTCCTAGGCATTTAGAACTTAGAAAAATTAATAGAAACAAAGCCCTATAGGGATGAGAAAGCGACACCTAGTGGCCACCCAGCAGGTTTTCTTTATGGCTTCTGATCATTCTACCAATGAGATGCCAGCCCTGCTCATGCCCACAATATCATGCTCGGCAAACCTGAGTCTCTTAATTCCAGAGCCCAGCAATGACCTACCTGAGTGACAGATTCCTCTTTAGAATAGGATCTGAAACGGGACCCATTAAACATGGGCTGATACCTAGAGACTGGCTGTTTTATATACTTGTGCCCTAGACCCTATGGAGATTTTTCATTATGACAACCAGTGAACACAGCCTCTTCCCATTGTGACAATGTAATTACATACTTCCCTTTATTTCTGTTTAGTTACCAAAAGTCTGTTCTGTATCTTCCTGTTTGTCTTTGTGTTTATCAGTGATTTCCAAATTTAGTGACTACTACAGTGTATACCTCAAGTTTTATTTGATTTCAGATTAATGAATGTTTAATACTTCTAAGTTTACTAATTTCAAAAAGTTTTAAATTTGATACATTGATAAGGGTTCACAGTTATTTACATTGAACCGAGGGTCAATAAATGTTCTTTATAGCAGTTAGAGGTAAACACCATACTTAATAGTATAAATTTTGATCTATTTAAATAATATCCACTTAATAAAATGTCTAAGAGCAGGGCTGAAGAATGAAAATATAATGTGTATCACATGTGTAATTTATTCTAGAGCCTGGTGGGCTGCAGTCCATGTGGTCACGAAGGGTCAGACACGACTGAACGACTTCACTTTGACTTTTCACTTTCATGCACTGGAGAAGGAAATGGCAAACACCCCCCCCAGTATTCTTGCCTAGAGAATCCCAGGGACGGGGGAACCTGGGGGCTGCCATCTATGGGGTCACACAGAGTCAGACACGACTGAAGTGACTTAGCAGCAGCAGCAGCAGTAGTCACATTAGAAAAGTGAGAAAATAAAATCAATTTTAATGTTTAATTTGGTATATCCAAAATATTATTTGAACATGTAATCAATAAAAAGTTGTTATGTGATATTTTATATTCCTTTTTTTTTTATTCTAAGTCTTTGAAATCTGGTATATGGCACCTCACTCCAGTACTCTTGCCTGGAAAATCCCATGGACGGAGGAGCTTGGTAGGCTGCAGTCCATGGAGATGCAAAGAGTCGCGACTTCACTTTGACTTTTCACTTTCATGCATTGGAGAAGGCAATGGCAACCCACTCCAGTATTCTTGCCTAGAGAATCCCAGGGATGGGGGAGCCTGGTGGGCTTCCACTGATGGGCTCGCACAGAGTCGGACACGACTGAAGTGACTTAGCAGCAGCAGCAGCAGCACACATTTTATATTCACAGCACATTTCAATACATACGAATCACGTTTCCAGTTTTCCCACATTTGGCCAGTGGCTATCATACTGAACCGAATATTTCTAGCATCTGATTATGGGTTCGAGTGCTATGGGTGAGAATCATTACTCTACAGGAAGTAAATGGAGAGATCAAACCTGTTTTTACAAATAAGGAAACTGAGGTACAGAGAGTTAAAATGGCTTTCTTGAGGTCACACAGAGAAGTTTAGTTTAGCTGGCTCTCCCAATCCAGGCATGCCTCCCATGTAGGTAATTCTTAGAATTAAAAAAATAAATACATAAGATAGTATTCTTTTTAGGATATTTGATTAAATTGGTAGATATTTTCACCAATATGTAAGAAATTAATTGGTTCGAGTAAAAAAAAAAACAGTATAACGTAAAGCATAAAAAATATGTCACTCTTAACAGCAATCAAATGTAAATAGAATGCATGAAGCAAGCACTGAACTTAGAGCTACAGTATCATACAATGCTTGGAGTGAATTCTGGGTGCAGAGCAAGAAGATAAACATCAGAGTGGGTTACTAAAGGATCAAAGCATTCAATTAAAAGCAATTAAATTACTATCCACTCATAAATCTATGGAGTAACCTCTCCTCTTACAAAGAGAGAAAACTGCTACTGTGCAAGGAGGCATGGCCACCTTCGAGAAAGTCTACCTCTCAGATCCCTGGATCATGAGAGTTGGCCTCACCTCCTTGGGAGGACAAGGGGCCACAGTGACCTATCCTGCTATACTGGCTTAGGCTGACTCTGGAGGTTTAGCACAATCTGCAGTGGTCCAGACTCCTGAAATGTTACCTCTGTTGGCAGACCTCTCTATTTGACTTAGAGAACAGGTGTATCTGTCACGCTTCTTCAGACTTAGTTATGCTGTGTGCATGTGCACGTGTGTGTCCTCAGTAGTGTCCAACTCAGACTGTAGCCCACCAGGCTCCATGGTCCATGGAGATTCTCCAGGCAAGAATACTGGAGTGGGTTGCTATTTCCTCCTCCAGGGAATCTTCCCGACCCAGGGATCAAACCCAAGTCTCTTGTCTCTTCTGTATTGGCAGGCAGATTCTTTACCAATGAGCCACCTGGGAAGCCCCAAATATCCTGCACAGGCTGCTACAAACCAATACCCCCATCTTGTAGGATTTCTTTGGCTTCGGCTTATTCTACACTTGAATGTCCCCCAAGTTCTCAAATGCCAAAACCAGGGGTGGTGCTGAAGCTCTGACATTACTGGAACGTTGCATTGGCTCAAGACAACAGGTCAATACATCCTTGCCCACATGGCCTCTGCAAATGTCACATGTGACGGAACATACGATTTTGGTTGTGACGTTACTATGTTGTCCATTAATGTGTCCGAAAGTTTAATCTGTTGCGGCCTAAGGATATATATGTAAGGTAAAAAGGATGCCTTGTGTGGTGAGAGGCTCTCAGGAAAATCTGCTGGAGAGGGACAGCATGACACAGAAAACTGGAGTTGATCCCCAGGGTTTCCCCATTAGTTTCCCAGCCTATCTTACTTTTACTTGCAAGGCACAAAAGAGAATATATGGGAATACACTTGGTAAACTAGAAAGAGCTATTAAAACCATAGGTATTATGGAACCATTATAATATTACAGTATTATGATCTTCAAACATGTAGATATACATACAGTATTTTAAATATCCTTAATTCTTGCACTCAGTTTGAGCCACTTCTAGATTACTGGTTTTAAAACTGCTTTCAATTTTTAATTATAGCTGGCAAATTGGTTTTTAAATTCTTTCTCATTGCCTCATGGTTTTAAAAATGTACTTGTCATTTATATAATTAGCTTTGGTTACAAGCAATAGTAACTGTAATTTCCTAATAATTTAGAGAGTCAACAACTAGTTCCTAGGTCACTTAACTAGTCATTTAACTAATGAGACTATTGTTTTCCCAAATGCGTATAAAGAAACTGGTTTACACACATTAAACATTAAAAGCGGAGAAGGCAATGGCACCCCCACTCCAGTACTTTTGCCCGGAAAATCCCATGGACCGAGGAGCCTGGTGGGCTGCAGTCCATGGGGTCGCTAGAGTCGGGCACAACTGAGCGACTTCACTTTCACTTTTCACTTTCCTGCATTGGAGAAGGAAATGGCAACCCACTCCAGTGTTCTTGCCTGGAGAATCCCAGGGATGGGAGAGCCTGGTGGGCTGGTATCTATGGGGTCACACAGAGTCGTAAACGACTGAAGCGACTTAGCAGCAAACATTAAAAGACATATGAACTTAATTGTGGCATTATGTAAGACATTGAATCTGCCTGGACCCACATCTTCCACTAAGACTAATCTTTTTTCAGCATCAGAAACCTGTTCTATCTGTAATAAAAATCTTGAGTGGTTCTATTAAGAGTAAATCTTAATACTCTTGAGTATTAAGGCAAAGGCTAATCACCCAGCTCTAGGGCTCAAGAGCTTTCCTTTTCTGTAAGCAAAGTTGACACTTTCTCAGCTTTTTCTTTTGAGTTTTAAATAAGAAATCATCTCACTTAAAATCTATCTCAAAGTGCTCAGTTGAGCATAACTATTGTGGTTCTGTACTTGCCCAAGTCCACAAAGCCTGACTACAGTATTTATTGTGATCAAATTACAAATTGCGCTATCCCTTTAAATGTTCAAGTACTCACTATTTTCTTAAAGTGGATAAGCCCTGTCCTCAGTGAAGGAAATATATGAGGAATGGAAGTGTTCCAAATTACACAAATCTTCTAAGTCAATTATAAATGAATCTCAGACACAAGGAAAATGTCCACACATTAAACTCCCCAAACTCAAAACCACTGCACCGTAAAATAAAAATAAAACCAAAATAAGATACATGTGGCATTCTTGGTTAAAAAGACTTTAGCAAAAATATAGCAACTAGTGGGTCTGAAGCCATGTCAATGACTGAAACAGTCTATAGAAAATTCTGTGACTCTGAGGGCAAACATCACATTTCCCCAAATCCCTATTAAAGTCAGGAGCAAATCTATAAAAACTGGCAGACCATTAATAGGAATAAAAGATAAAAACAGTATACAAAGGATACAAAGACTATATAGTCTTTTGTAAATGGAATGCTTCAAGACTTTTCTCATGTTTAGAGTTAAAAATCAAATGCTAGAGTGTCCAGTGGAGGTCACTGAAGTCCCCAGGGTCTCCCAGGCCCCCTCTGCTTCTAAGTAATTCATGAAGGCAGCCATGGCTGCGTCATCACTGTCACAGAGGGCTTCAAAGTCCAGCTGGACTCCTTCTCCTATCGAATTGAAATACAAGCTTGTGTAAGTACATTTGGAGGCTAAAAATGAGTTATCATCACAAATGGCAAAGCAAGGTTAGGATACCATACAATGCATTATTGAAGGCAAAGCATACGTTTTACAGATGCCAGATATATTTTTTAATGGGTTGCCTATTTTTATAACAGTCTGCTGTCAGATAAATTGCCCTTCACTCATTTGATGCACATAAGGGAGTTAGTCTATGAGTTTTCTAATAGAAAATAAAAGCACTAAGAGGTACAGACTCTGAGACAGTTGGATGGTAAGGGCTGGGGTTTATTCATGTGTGTATACAGAGCCTGGAAGGAGAAATTTTAACTTTAATCTGCCTTGTGAAAATGCTTGTTTAACTCCAAAATGATAAGGTTGAGACAAAAGCATCACCTTCCAAAATTTGAAAGACTCTAATAAAAGGAAGGAGTCCTCAGATTTTTGATTGAAAAGGAAATAAAGAGGAACCATAGAAATGCGTTTTAAATCAGATACTAAAGAGGTTCTAGAAATCCGTGGTTAAAACACAGTGAGAGATTAATCAAAGTTTTCTAAGTATCTTCCAAAGTACAATAGAATTTAAGATGATTAATACGTGGTTTTTGGAGAAGGAAATGGCAACCCAGTCCAGTATTCTTGCCTGGAGAATCCCATGGGCAGAGAAGCCTGGCAGGCTACAGTCAATGGGATTGCAAACAGTCAGACATGACTTAGTAACTGAGCATGCAATATGTGGTTTTGTGTGAACCTGAATATCCACGTTCCTTCAAGGCTTTTGATTCTCAGGGCTTTCCCAGTGGCTCAGATTGTAAAGAATCTGCCTGCAACGCAGGAGACCTGGGTTTGATCACTAAGTCGGAAAGATCCTCTGGAGAAAGAAATAGGTACTTACTCCAGTATTCTTACCTGGAGAATTCTAGGGACAAAGGAGTCTGAAGGGCTACAGTCCATGGGGTCCCAAAGAGTCAAACATGACTGAGCAATTAACACTTTCACTTTCTTTCTTTCCCTCTGATTCTCTTTAACATTTATTTTCAGGAGATCAGAGGCAGTTATGGGGAGCATAAAATTGTATTCCTTCAAGTTTCTTTATTTGGACTTTGCATAGGTATAGTTAAAATGAATAATTACATCAAACTTTTTATGATTGGTATCTTTTAAAAACCTTTTTCTGGAGAATGGAATTTTTCCCTAAACATGAGAACTTTAGTTTTATTTAAATTGTGTTTTAATAATACTCATAACAACTCAGTTGATAATCAGACTTTCAGTGACAGGTCCATTAAGTAGAATGTGCTGTGTGTGCTCAGATGCTTAACTTGTGTCCGACTCTTTGTGACTCTATGGACTGTAGCCCACCAAGCTCCTCTGTCTGTGGGATTCTCCAGGCAAGAATACTGGAGTGGGTTGCCATGCCCTCCTCCAGGGGATCTTCCCGACCCAGGGATCAAACCTGCATTTCTCATGTCTCTTGCACTGACAGGCAGGTTCTTTACCACTAGTACCACCTTCCCTGGTGGCTCAGAAGTTAAAGCGTCTGCTTGGAATGCGGGAGACCTGGGTTTGATCCCTGGGTTGGGAAGATACCCTGGAGAAGGAAATGGCAACCCACTCCAGTACTCTTGCCTGGAGAATCCCATGGAGGGAGGAGCCTGGTGGGCTACAGTCCATGGGGTTGCAAAGAGTCGGACATGACTGAGCTAATTCACTTCACCACCTAAGTAGCATACACTGAAAAATTAACACTATGACTACTGTATTTAAGACCCTGAATGAAAAATCTTAGTTTCTTTAAGCAGTTGATTTTATAATGTGTTAGTTTTTGGCATACAGCAAAGTGATTCATATATATAAATTCTTTTTCAGATTCTTCTCCATTATAGTTTGTGATACTATACTGAATAGAGTTCCCTGAGCTATATAGAAGGACCATGTTGTTAACCTATTTGATATACAGTAGTTTGTATCTGATAATCCCAAACTCCTAATTTATCCCTCCCCCTGCCTTTGTCCTTTGATAACCAGATTTGTTTTCTGTTTGTAAGTCTACTTCTATTTTGTAAATAAGTTCATTTGTGTCTTTTTTTTTAGATTCCACATATGTGATACTATGTGCTATTTGTCTCTCTCTGTCTGATCTACTTAATATGATAATCTCTAGGTGCATCCATGTTGCTACAAATAACATTATTCCATTTTTCATGGCTGAGTAATATTTCACTGTGTGTATATATACCACATCTTCTTTATCCATTCATCTGTTGATGGGCATTTAGGTTGCTTCCACGTTTTGGCTATTATAAATAATGCTGCTACAAACATTAAGGTGCATGTATCTTTTGGAATTAGTTTTCTCCAGATATATGCCTACAAGCAGGATTGCTGGATCATATGGTAGCTCTGTTTTTAGTTTAAGGAAACTCCATATGCTCTTCATAGTCATTGTACCAATTTATGCTCCTACCAACAGGGTTGAAGAGTTCTCTTTTCTCCATTCCTTCTCCCACATATATTATTTGCAGAGTTTTTGATGATGGTCATCCTGACCAGTGTGAGGTGATGTCTTATTGTAGTTTGGGGGAAGAACTTAGTTTTAAAGCTATTTGCATATTTAGAAATTTCCTAAGCCTGAAACTATAGTGACTAAAATACAGTTTTTGGAAAACCAAAATGGTGGTCAGTTGTGAAAGAAATCTTACCGAGGAGTGGTTCATGACTGAGGGGAGCAATAGCACTTTGGTTTTGCTTTGTAGCCTCTTGTTCCCCTATTTCAGATGGACTTAGGGTAAACAACTCCTTATCTGACATCTGTAACGACAAAATAAAAACGGTAAGTTTCCTATTTGAATGAAATAGATTTCTTAGCAGTTTTAATATGTGGGTGTGCTGTCACGAACAACATGGCAATTTGCACTTACTGAGTGTCCTGTACTTAGTACTCCACAAATAAAATTTTGTTTCATGTTGCAAATATTATGAGGTCAAGAATCTGAGGCCTAAAGAGTCTAATATCTTGTCTAAAGTGTTGGAGCCATGATTCTAACCCAAGTCCATTTGACTCCAAAGCTCCCACATTATTCATAATCATAACTAAAGTATACAATTACACATATAAGGGAAAGTTTTAGATTAAGAAGGAAAACATTTCAGTATTTTAAAAATGATGGTAGAACTGTATTTCATCCAAAGCTACAATGGGAAATACTGCTTTGGAATAGGGAATGTATTAAACCAGAGACTTTTACCAAAAAATTGTCATAGTGTTACACAAACACAGGCCAAACAATCTGATGTTCAATATAGCTCATCAAAAGAAATCATTTAGCTATATTGTCTGATACAGTTGATAAACTTTATCATAATGCCTACATAACATACACTACTCAGAGATTCTTGTGTGCTGCTGCTGCTAAGTTGCATCAGTCGTGTCCGACTCTGTGCGACCCCACAGAAGGCAGCCCACCAGGCTCCCCATCCCTGGGATTCTCCCAGGACTTAAATCCCTGTTTCTGGTATATAGTCTGGCACAAAATACATATCCAATAAACAGGTGTCAAATGTATGAGTAAAACTTGAAAATGCCAGAACAAAAGTCTATGTTAATATAAAAGATATTTTCAGGTTCCTTTTTGTCTCTGGTCAGATTTAATTTCTCTTCTCTCCTATATTCTCATGTGCTCTGTGCTATGTCACTTCAGTTGTGTCTGACTCTTTGCGACCCCATGGACCATAGCCCGCCAGGCTCCTCTGTCCATGGGATTTCCCAGGCAAGAATCCTGGAGTGGGTTGCCATTTCCTACTCCAGGGGATCTTCCTGACCCAGGGATGAAATCCGAGTCTATGCCTCCTACATTGACAGGTGGGCTCTTTACCACCAGCGCCACCTGGGAAGTATACCTACTTTAGAGCATTTTGTTGTCTGGGATACATCACAATCACATTATACGAGGGTCTTCCGTATATTCAGTGCTATGTTCAGTACACACATTTTGTATGTATTTCAAATTGCTAATATTTGTTCAATTGAATTAAATAGTAGGTAATACTTATTTTGTAGCTTATATTAAGCTTTCTTCCAGACTGTAAGGAGCACTTTTAATCCATAGACTTGGAGTTTGTTAAAATAACAATAATAACTATTATTTATTGAGCACATACTATGTCCCAGGAACTGTGAGGTTTTTTATTTCTTTGTGCATTAAATAATTTAATTGACACACTAATGAGGAAGCTGAGGTGTAGAGTTTAAAAACACACAGGAAGTTATCCCAGCAGTAAGTGAATCAAAACTTGGACCCAGACATTATGGTCCCAGCACTTCACTATTAACCACTATTCTACACTGCCTCTTAAAAACTCTGGAAAGAAATTACTTTTTTTATAGGATGGCCTCTTTTCTCAAAAGAAATAATCAACAAGGACCAATTTTATCATTCATTTATTTCATGAATATTATCATTTATGAAAGTACTTACACTCCTGCAGTTTAGAGTGTGTGTATCTTTCAATAAATCTGTTGGACTTGAATCAAGGGATGGAGATGACTGTAACCTTCAAAATGACACATAAAACATGTTATATGTCTATATATATTTTAGAGAAATTTCTCTTCTGAATACAGTCTGGTAAAAATGCAGGGAGGAACATAAAGACTAAATATCACAACAGTTTTCATCATTAGACTGACTTATTCAGAGCCAGACATATATTTGACTAAGAGTGCAGAAAACACTATAGTAAATAGAAACATCAAACCCCAAGGTGAAAGCTCTTAAGTAAATCATGTTACCTGTCTTAATACAACACGTTGCATAGTAATGGAACAATTACACAGTTCAAAATAGGCACTGACATCAAGAATCAGTTCCTGTTAGGATACTAAAAAGCAGAACTAGAGTAAAGAAAGATTTCCTAATATTCTGCAACCTTTTCTTTAAGTGGAAATTCATCATGTTTTACCATAATAGGTCATCTCAGGTACAAAATCAATGAAACACATGAAGACAAAAACATAATCATAGACTCTGAAGAGAAAACAAATCTCTTCAAAGCTTAATATGTGAAACTTATGATGTTATATATTACTAAATGCTCAATTATGTGATACATAATGACATAAACGTAACTTTATGGCCTTGAGTATTCCCAAGGATGCAACTGGTAAGAAATTACAGAGGGAGAAATTAAAACAGAAAAATGACATGAATTATGTAGGAAACACAGATGAAAAGATTAGTGACGTGTCCTGGAGATTTTTCACAATGTAATGTATATAGCTTGGCTGAATTCCCATTCTGTGGTTGAAGGTTTAAAAACATCAACCACTCAATTAGCCCTTGTTTAGCTGGATCATGGAAAAAGCAAGAGAGTTCCAGAAAAACATCTATTTCTGCTTTATTGACTATGCCAAAGCCTTTGACTGTGTGGAACACAATAAACTGTGGAAAATTCTCCAAGAGATGGGAATACCAGACCACCTGACCTGCCTCTCAAGAACCCTGGAAGGCCAGGAAGCAACAGTTAGAATTGGACATGGGACAACAGACTGGTTCCAAATAGGAAAAGGAGTATGTCAAGGCTGTATATTGTCATCCTGCTTATTTAACTTCTATGCAGAGTACATCATGAGAAATGCTGGGCTGTAAGAAGCACAAGCTGGAATCAAGATTGCCGGGAGAAATATCAATCACATCAGATATGTAGATGGCACCACCCTTATGGCAGAAAGTGAACAGGAACTAAAAAGCCTCTTGAGGAGAGTGAAAGAGGAGAGTGAAAAAGTTGGCTTAAAGCTCAACATTCAGAAAACGAAGATCATGGCATCTGGTCCCATCACTTCATGGCAAACAGATGGGGAAACAGTGGAAACAGTGTCAGACTTTATTTTTGGGGGCTCCAAAATCACTGCAGATGGTGACTGCAGCCATGAAATTAAAAGACACTTACTCCTTGGAAGAAAAGTTATGACCAACCTAGATAGTATATTCAAAAGCAGAGACATTACTTTGCCAACAAAGGTCTGTCTAGTCAAGGCTATGGTTTTTCCTGTGGTCACGTATGGATGTGAGAGTTGGACTATGAAGAAAGCTGAGCTCCGAAGAATTGATGCTTTGGAACTGTGGTGTTGGAGAAGACTCTTGACAGTTCCTTGGATTGCAAGGAGATCCAACCAGTCCATTCTAAAGGAGATCAGCCCTGGGATTTCTTTGGAAGGAATGATGCTAAAGCTGAAACTCCAGCACTTTGGCCACCTCATGCGAAGAGTTGACTCAAGGGCAAAGACTCTGATGCTGGGAGAGATTGGGGGCAGGAGGAGAAGGGAACTACTGATGATGAGATGGCTGGATGGCATCACTTACTCGATGGACTGAGTCTGAGTGAACTCCGGGACTTGGTGATGGACAGGGAAGCCTGGCGTGCTGCGATTCATGAGGGCGCAAAGAGTCAGACACAACTGAGCGACGGAACTGAATTGAACTGACCAGACCTTTTAGAACTAACACCTAAAAAGATGTCCTTTTCATTATAGGGGACTGGAATACAAAAGTAGGAAGTCAAGAACCACCTGCAGTAACAGGCAAATTTGCCCTTGGAATGCAGAATAAAGCAGGCCAAAGGCTAACAGAGTTTTGCCAAGAAAATGCACTGATAATAGCAAACACCCTCTTCCAACAACACAAGAGAAGACTCTACACATGGACATCAACAGATGGTCAACACCGAAATCAGACTGATCATATTCTATGCAGCCAAAGATGGAGAAGCTCTATACAGTCAACAAAAACAAGACCAGGAGCTGACTGTGGTTCAGATCATGAACTCCTTATTACCAAATTCAGACTCAAACTGCAGAAAGTAGGGAAAACCGCTAGACCATTCAGGTATGACCTAAATCAAATCCCTTATGATTATACAGTGGAAGTGAGAAATAGATTTAAGGACTAGATCTGATAGAGTGCCTGATGAACTATGGAATGAAGTTTGTGACATTGTACAGGAGACAGGGATCAAGACCATCCGCATGGAAAAGAAATGCAAAAAAGCAAAATGGCTGTCTGGGGAGGCCTTACAAATAGCTGTGAAAAGAAGAGAGGCGAAAAACAAAGGAGACAAGGAAAGATATAAGCATCTGAATGCAGAGTTCCAAAGAATAGCAAGAAGAGATAAGAAAGCCTTCTTAAGTGATCAATGCAAAGAAATAGAGGAAAACAACAGAATGAGAAAGACTAGAGATCTCTTCAAGAAAATTAGAGATACTAAGGGAATATTTCATGCAAAGATGGGCTCGATAAAGGACAGAAATGGCATGGACCTAACAGAAGCAGAAGATATTAAGAAGAGGTGGCAAGAATACACAGAAGAACTGTACAAAAAAATCTTCATGACCCAGATAATGATGATGATGTGATCACTCATCTAGACCAGACATCTTGGAATGTGAAGTCAAGTGGGCCTTAGAAAGCATCACTATGAACAAAGCTAGTGGAGGTGATGGAATTCCACTTGAGCTATTTCAAATCCTGAAAGATGATGCTGTGAAAGTGCTGCACTCCATATGCCAGCAAATCTGGAAAACTCAGCAGTGGCCACAGGACTGGAAAAGGTCAGTTTTCATACCAATTCCAAAGAAAGGCAATGGCAAAGAATGCTCAAACTACTGCACAATTGCACTCATCTCACAGGCTAGTAAAGTAATGCTCAAAATATGCTGTCTAGGTTGGTCATGGCTTTTCTTACAAGGAGCAAGCGTCTTTTAATTTCATTGCTGTAGTCACCATCTGCAGTGTTGAGCTTTAAGCCAACTTTTTCACTTTCCACTTTCACTTTCATCAAGAGGCTTTTTAGTTCCTCTTCACTTTCTGCCATAAGGGTAGTGTCATCTGCATATCTGAGGTTATTGATATCTCTCCCGGCAATCTTGATTCCAGCTTGTACTTCATCCAGCCTGGCATTCTGCATGATGTACTCTGCATGTAAGTTAAATAAGCAAAGTGACAATATACAGCCTTGACATGCTCCTTTTCCTATTTGGAACCAGTCTGTTGCTCCATGTCCAGTTCTAACTGTTGTTTACTGACCTGCATACAGATTTCTCAGGAGGCAGGTGAGGTGGTCTGGTATTCCCATCACTTTAAGAATTTTCCATTTTGTTGTGATCCACACAGTCAAAAGTTTCATATATTAAGATAATTAGTGTATTTTATCCTATGTAATACATAATTTTCTATGGCTTACAATTTGTCTTTTAACCTTGTTAATTACAATGGTAATAGTTATGTTTGAGTTTTTATACAATTAAATTTATCCATTTTTATCTTAATGAATTCCAGGTTCTGTGCCATGTTTAGGAAGGACTTTACAAACTAAGTTGCTACTATAAAAGTGATCTCTTCCATTATGTCATTAAACTGATTACTGTTTGCATATAGAAAACCTATTGATTTTTTAATATTTGTATGGTTAATAAGATGATGATTCTACTTGTGAAAGTATTTACAGTAATCAAACATTACCTTTGTAAGTCCAGAAGTTCGCTTGCAACATCTGTTCTGATACTACCAGCACCAAGTAATATTTCCGTAGACGTTCCAGGCACACTAATAAAAGACTGTCTAGAGGATCCTAAATCATAACAAAAGATTCAGCTGAGGACTTTAAAAAGTATATAACTTGGTCAATATATTTTTTTCAATTCAAATATATTTCCCATTTCCCTCTTTAAAAGAAACAAACCAGCTGCATCCTAAAATGTTAGAAACATTCATGCTTACCTTACAAACATTCTCATAATGGTTTAAGGTGCTTAATAAAGACTGATGTGAATCAAGTATATGGGAAGTCTTTGAGAGGTCAATCATGACCTATAACCCTTGAGTACAGACAGTTCCTTCATACTTTAACCTCCACACTAAAGGCAGAGCAAAACTATTTTTTTCTTTTATTGAGGTATAGCTGATTTATAATACTGTTAGTTCCAGGTATACAGCAAAATGATTCAGTTGTATGTATATG
Source organism: Nanger dama (assembly GCA_917880005.1). Classification (NCBI taxonomy): domain Eukaryota; kingdom Metazoa; phylum Chordata; class Mammalia; order Artiodactyla; family Bovidae; genus Nanger; species Nanger dama. Next base: position 82,615,755 of record CAKJTW010000002.1, read on the forward strand.
TATATTCAGTTGTATGTATATATATATTCTTTTTCAGATTCTCTTCCATTATAGGTTATTACAAGATATTGACTATAGTTCCCTGTGCTATATATGAAATTCTTATTATTTTACATATAGCTGTGTGTATCTGTTAATCCTATACTCCTAGTTTATCCCTCTCAACCCCTTTATTTCCCCTGTGGTAACCATAAATTTGTTTTCTATGTCTGTGAGTCTATTTCTGTTTTGTAAATATGTTTATGTGTATTATTTTTTTAGATCCCACCTATAAGTGATATCATATTTGTCTTTCTCTGACTTACTTCACTAAGTATGACAATCTGTAGGTCCATCCATATTGCTGCAAACAGCAATATTTCATTATTTTTTATGGGTGACTATGACTCTACTTTTAATATTTCCTAATATGTTAATTTTTATTAATTAATGCAAATAAAGTATCTACATATTCCTGTGGTAAACAGCCACAATAACTTCCCCTTGGTGCTTTTCATGAATTTGACCAACAGACATTTGAGCGCTCTAATATACAAGGAACTATGCTGTTTTCCTGTGGTCGTGTATGGATGTGAGAGTTGGACTGTGAAGAAGGCTGAGCGCCGAAGAATTGATGCTTTTGAACTGTGGTGTTGGAGAAGACTCTTGAGAGTCCCTTGGACTGCAAGGAGATCCAACCAGTCCATTCTGAAGATCAACCCTGGGATTTCTTTGGAAGGAATGATGTTAAAGCTGAAACTCCAGTACTTTGGCCACCTCATGCGAAGAGTTGACTCATTGGAAAAGACTCTGATGCTGGGAGGGATTGGGAGCAGGAGGAGAAGGGGATGACTGAGGATGAGATGCTGGATGGCATCACGGACTCGATGGACATGAGTCTGAGTGAACTCTGAGAGATGGTGATGAACAGGGAGGCCTGGCGTGCTGCGATTCATGGGGTCGCAAAGAGTTGGACACGACTGAGCAACTGAACTGAACTGAACTGAACTGATGCTAGCCTAAGCTGGTGGTTTTTAATAAGTGAAGTGAAGTGGCTCAGTCGTGTCCGACTCTTTGCGACCCCATGGACTGTAGCCTACCAGGCTCCTCTGTCCATGGGATTTTCCAGGCAATAGTACTGGAGTGGATTGCCATTTCCTTCTCCAGGGGATATTCCCAACCCAGGGATCAAACCCGGGTCTCCCGCATTGTAGACAGAGGCTTTACCATCTGAGCCACCAGGGAAGTCCATAATAATAAGTAGAACACCACTTCTGCTCTTAAGGGACTCATAGTCTAGGAGTGAGCTGTTGAGTGAACAATTTATTGCGATACAATATAAGATTATAACAGAAGTGTGACCAAAGTACTGTGGGAATTCTGAGGAGGATAACTCAACCCACTGAAATCTTTTCAAGTTCACTTAGAAATTTTCCCTCTCCAAGACAGATAAAGATGATAACTTTCTTAGTAATAAGTCTTCACACCTAAAACTAAGCTTACCTTCTGATGACTGAGAGCTGCAAGGAAGCAATGATGTTTCTCCAGCATCACTATGTCCCCTAGAATTCAGAAACACCATAGGTGATTTTTTTAAGGTGAAGGAAAATGTTAAAGCAACTACATTAAGCTCTGTGTATCTGAATGGTCAGTTCTCGACCCACTAGTGATTTATACACATATTGTTAATGTCACTACCAATCCCGAGGTATTGATGTGCTAAGTACCAGGGCTTTTGCCAGATGCCATATTACCCTGTGATGTATATGTTCTCACAGATACAAATTCTCAGTTCATAGTCTAATGATAAGGAGGCAAGAATTATTGGGATGAGTAACAGAATTATCAGGATGGGTAATTAGTACTTACCCCAGGTACTAAGAATTGGTGGGGCTTAAAAACAAAAACACTAAATATTTTAGATAAGGAAATAGAATTGGATTGATAAAACCTTATAGCAATTTCAAATAGAATATAGAAAAATAATACTTGGAATGGGGCCATGCTAGCATATTGAGCGTATCAAGAAAAGCTGGCTCTTTCTTTAGGCTGACATAGCCATAGACCAGGGCTTGGAAGGGAGTGAATGGTCTGGATTCCTGCTTATTATCCCTCAGCCAAATATTTTTACACAAGTATATGTGGTCCCAAAGTTTAGAAGATGGACATGAAAAATGACGTGGAGGCCAAAATGACTTCTAACAATTATGTGCTTGTGTGCTTAGTTGCTCAGTGGTGTCTGACAAGAGTCTTTGCGACGCCATGGACTGCAGCCTGTCAGGCTCCTCTGTCCACGGGGATTCTCTAGACAAGAATACTGGAGTGGGTTGCCATGCCCTCCTCGAGGGGATCTTCCTAAGCCAGGGATCGAACCCAGGTCTGCCACATTGCAGGTGGATTCTTTACCGTCTGAGCCACTAGTGAAGCCTCCTTACAATTGTAAACAGTTTAAAGCCACATCCACAGTGTTTTTGGAGGGACACAAGACGGCCATGAAGGGTAGGAAAAAACTGTCTGAATAAATGCATCTACTGTCACGTTTTATACCAAGCCAAAAGGAATTTATTACAAAAGGGCAAACTTTTAGCTTAATTCTGAGAACTAATACCAATAAGCAGTGTATGAATTATACACATATATAATATACTCAAGTTACAAAATATTTACTCAAGTTACAAAGCCAAGGGATCACATGGGTTTTTTTTTTAATTGAAGTATAGTTGATTTACAATGATTCATGTGTTTAGCAAAGTGATTACACACACATACACATTTTCTTTTTCAGTTTCTTTTCCATTATATCATAGATTATTAAAAGATATTGAATATAGTTCTCCCTGATATAGTAGGTCCTTGTTCATCTATTTTATATATAGTAGTGTGTATCTATTAATCATAAATTCCCAGTTTATTCCCTCTCTTTCTTCTTTGGCAACTATAAGTTTATTTTCTATGTGAGTCTCTTTCTGTTGTGTAAATAAGTTCATTTGTGTCATCCTTTAATTAATTAATTTTTTGGAGGGTAAAATCTCAACTTTTTATTGAGATATAATTGACATATAACATTATATTAGTTTCAGGTGTACAAGATAATGATTTAATATTTGCATATATTGAAAAATGTTCACCACAAAAGTCTAATTAACACCTGTCATTACACAGAGTTACAATTTTTATCCTTGTGATGAGAATGCTTTGAAAAATTTATTTTTTTGAATTGGAGTATAATTGCTTTACAATGTTTAGTTTCTACTATATTTATAATTTTTAAGATTCTATTAATATATGTAAGTGATATCATCTATTTGTCTTTCTCTGTCTGACTTACTTCACTTAGTAGGATAATCTCTAGGTCTACTCGTTGCTGCAAATGGCATTAACTCAAGTTATAAAGCTAGAGAATCAAATAGCTTTAATGATTTAGCAAGATGAAAAGAGGGAAACAAAGATACTCATTTGAAATTAGTAAAAAGGTCTTAACAACATAAAATATTACTTACAAAACTAAAGTGTTGACAGACACAATATATTCCAGTTCTTTGGTCCAAGGATTTGTGAAACTAAACCACTGGCTTTTTAAAGTTACGAAAGACCCATCTTTTGCTCTGAATTTGTATGAATCTGTAAATATTTTCTCTTTACTCTGTAGAACTTAACAAGAAAAGATAATAATCAGCTTAACAGTTTACTACTATATAAATCAGTCCTTTAAGGATTAACTCAAGGTCCAGATTTCACAGGTATGAAAAATTAAGAGTTGAAACTATAATTAAAAAGTACTAAAAGGCAACCCCACTCAAGGCATACCTGCTTTGTGCTTGTCAGTCAAATTACTATGGTCATCCTGATGAAAATATTCATAACAAGAAGTTCCCAACAGTTCCTGAGGCAGATATCCTAAAATTGCTGTTGCCCTAGTTGTAAAATTAAAAGTAAAGTTCAGAATTGGTGAATGTATCCCCTTCTGGAGGATTGTTTCTCCATACATGATCAGGACAGCGGAGAAGTGGGCCAGGAGATGAGTAACCCTTAGCTTCACTGGGCTCCCTTTGGCTGCCCTAGACTCAGATTAGAGTTGCAAAGCAGAATGGACACCCAGGCTCCAGGCTGTTCCAGAGGCCACCGACCTAATCCACAGTATGCTGTTTTCACCCTGCGCCAATAAAACTGTGGCCATAGGCCGTGCACGGTTTCTGCACCACTGGCTAAGAGATATTTTAAGTTTACAATCTGGTTATAGATCTATCCATATCCTTATTTCATTTAAGCTTTATTTCTTATTCTAAAGCTTAAAAAAAAAATCCAGCCGTGCTACTAAGCCACATCTTTAGTAGCCTTAAATATCCCATTGAACTCTAGTCAGTATGGCAAATAAATGTTTACCTTTGATCAACATAGACAAATTTTCCATTAACTGCAAAACGGGTAATAAATTCAGCTGGTTTCACTTTAATCTCGCCACTGTTCTGTGGGACAATATGTGGACGTAGTCTTCCAATGGCAACAAGGCAGGTGAAATTACTCCTATCTTTCTTATTGTCCCTTTCTTCTTCCATTCCAGCAATATTTGGAGGCCAGCTTCTCAAGTAACCAGTACAGTGGATAGTACAGAATTTTCTGTGATCTAATTCAAAGGTTTAAGAAAAAGAGTATTTGTCAACTATGTCACAATAAAACTAAGAAAAGATTAAAAATTTAAAAGCATTTCAATCATTATGAATAAATTCATTACACTAACATTTATATTAGTTATAATTTCGCTACGAACTAGCCTTTATGCTAAATATGAAAAGGAGATAGGCTGGCATTAAAAAGAAAGCATCGATCATGTTTACTTAACAAATTAATTCCTAATGGGTTACTTTTCTCAAGAACTAAATAATATGTTCTACATCAAAAGGACTGTTTTAATTTCAGTTTAAACAGATCCATAGCTATTTCATTATTTCCAAGTTAATTTTTTAAATTACAGTAATTTATATGTTAAAAACTGTTAAACTTCATACCCCCTTGCTCTTTGCTAGAGAAGTATTATTTTCAGCTTATTTAAATTTTGGTATATTATAATTTATATTTGTAAATTTAAAGGACATATGGATATATTCTTAAATTTCTCATGTTAGCATTTATAATGGCTAATAGATACATATTATAATATATTATAGAAACATTTCTGAGAACATTCTGAGAAATTTATCATAAAATGTATAAAAATAAAACTTGACTAAATTTTCAAAAAGAAACTTAAGCAATTAAGTCACAAGAAAACACTCATCAGATTCAACCAGGAAAATTAAAAATTGGAAATAATCTATATGTTCAAATATTAGGAAATGCTTAAGAAAACAATAACAGTATAAAAGATAGGCAGTATACAGATTATGGCAATCTACAAAAAATTAACTTGATAAAAAGAGGGGAGAAAAAAAACAGTTGTTTGTGATAAGGTTTAAGAAAGACCAGAATAATCATTGTTGTAAGTTGGCACTTTGTGCTCAGACTGTTATTACAAATCTTAAAAAAATTTTTTTGATGGACAATGATATGGGCTGTCTTATTAAGACAGCAACTAATAGTAATAGGATGGCATCACCGACTAGATGGAGATGAGTCTGAATGAACTCCGGGAGTTGGTGATGGACAAGGAGGCCTGGTGAACTGCGATTCGTGGGGTCGCAGAGTCAGACACGACTGAGTGACTGAACTGAACTGAATAGTAATAGCAAAGGTATAAAGAACACTTTACGAGCCATGCCATAAGTTCTCGGTATAATTCATTTACTCTTCTTAATTAAAAGACGCTTGCTCCTTGGAAGAAAAGCTATGACAACCTAGACAGCATATTAAAAAGCAGAGACATCATTTTGCAGACAAAGATCCGTTTAGCCAAAGCTATGGTTTTTTAGTATTCATGTACGGATATGAGAGTTGGACCATAAAGAAGGCTAAGCACCAAAGAACTGATGCTTTCGAACTGTGGCGCTGAAGACTCTAGGGAGTCCCTTGGACAGCAAGGAGATCAAACCAGTCAATCCCAAAGAAAATCAACCTTGAATATTCACTGGAAGGACTGATGCTGAAGCTGAAGTTCCAATACTTTGGCTACCTGATATGAAGAGCCAACTCATTGAAAAAGACGCTGATGTTGGGAAAGATTGTGGGCAGGAAGAGAAGGGGGGTGACAGAGGATGAGATGGTTGCCTGGCATCACTGGACTCAATGGACATGAGTCTGATCAAACTCTGGGAGATAGTGAAGGACAGGGAAGCCTGGAGTGCCTCAGTCCATAGGCTCGCAAAGAGTGGTACTTGACTGAGTGACTGAACAACAAAAACAATAGTTCTATGTGAGGTTCTAATACTATCCCCACCATCTTAGGAAACAGAGTTACTGCCACGGTTACAGCAGGGGAGGGGGGAGCTTGGGGTTTACATCCGGACAGGCTGTCTCCAAAACTCCCTCTCTGAAGCACTGTCCTGGCACTATTTGGTGGAAGTAAGTGCTGTCACAGCAGGTATTCAAACAGGAGCCTGAGTGATGGAGAGGGAGGGCTATAAAAAGGTGCTCCAATAGGGAAGAGCCAGTGCAAACAGAGTCAAGAGCGAGCAGTCAGAACTGGCAGGGGCACCCTCTGTCATGGGAAAGTGTCTGGAGAATAAATCAGGGAACAGACAGTTTAGAATGCAGAGTTCCAGAGAATAGCAAGAAAAGAAAGCCTTCTTCAGCGATCAATGCAAAGAGATAGAGGAAAACAACAGAATGGGAAAGACTAGAAATCTATTCAAGAAAATTAGAGATACCAAGGGAACATTTCATGCAAAGATGGGCTCGATAAAGGACAGAAATGGTCTGGACCTAACAGAAGCAGAAAATATTAAGAAGAGGTTTTCAAGAATACACAGAAGAACTGTACAAAAAAGATATTCATGACCCAGATAATCATGATGGTGTGATCACTAATCTAGAGCCAGACATCTTGGAAGGTGAAGTCAAGTGGGCCTTAGAAAGCATCACTACGAACAAGGCTAGTGGAGGTGATGGAATTCCAGTGGAGCTATTTCAAATCCTGAAAGATGATGCTGTGAAAGTGCTGCACTCCATATGCCAGCACATTTGGAAAACTCAGCAGTGGCCACAGGACTGAAAAGGTCAGTTTTCATTCCAATCCAAAAGAAAGGCAATGCCAAAGAATGCTCAAACTGCTGCACAATTGCACTCATCTCACATGCTAGTAAAGTAATACTCAAAATTCTCCAAGCCAGGCTTCAGCAATACGTGAAGCTGAACTTCCTGATGTTGAAGCTGGTTTTAGAAAAGGCAGAGGAACCAGAGATCAAATTGCCAACATCCGCTGGATCATGGAAAAAGCAAGAGAGTTCCAGAAAAACATCTATTTCTGCTTTATTGACTATGCCAAAGCCTTTGACTGTGTGGATCACAAGAAACTGTGGCAAATTCTTCAAGAGATGGGAATACCAGACCACCTGACCTGCCTCTTGAGAAATCTGTATGCAGGTCAGGAAGCAACAGTTAGAACTGGACATGGAACAACAGACTGGTTCCAAATAGGAAAGGAGTACATCAAGGCTATATATTGTCACCCTGCTTATTTAACTTATATGCAGAGTACCTCATGAGAAACTCTGGGCTGGAAGAAACACAAGCTGGAATCAAGATTGCCGGGAGAAATATCAATAACCTCAGATATGCAGATGACACCACCCTTATGGCAGAAAGTGAAGAGGAACTCAAAAGCTTCTTGATGAAAGTGAAAGTGGAGAGTGAAAAAGTTGGCCTAACGCTCAACATTCAGAATAACGAAGATCATGGCATCCAGTCCCATCACTTCATGGGAAATAGATGGGGAAACAGTGGAAACAGTGTCAGATTTTATTTTGGGGGCTCCAAAATCACTGCAGATGGTGACTGCAGCCATGAAATTAAAAGATGCTTACTCCTTTGAAGAAAAGTTATGACCAACCTAGATAGTATATTCAAAAGCAGAGACATTACTTTGCCAACTAAGGTCTGTCTAGTCAAGGCTATGGTTTTTCCTGTGGTCATGTATGGATGTGAAAGTTGGACTGTGAGCAAGGCTGATCGCCGAAGAATTGATGCTTTTGAACTGTGGTGTTGGAGAAGACTCCTGAGAGTCCCTTGGACTGCAAGGAGATCCAACCAGTCCATTCTGAAGGAGATCAGCCCTGGGATTTCTTAATGATGCTGAAGCTGAAACTGCAGTACTTTGGCCACCTCATGCGAAGAGTTGACTCACTGGAAAAGACTTTGATGCTGGGAGGGATTGGGGGCAGGAGGAGAAGGGGATGACAGAGGATGAGATGGCTGGATGGCATCACTTACTTGATGGACTGAGTCTGAGTGAACTCTGGGAGTTGGTGATGGACAGGGAGGCCTGGCGTGCTGTGATTCATGGGGTCGCAAAGAGTCGGACACGACTGAGCGACTGAACTGAACTGAAGCCCTACACAGTGTTAATTAGTTGCTCAGTCATGTCTGACTCTTTGTGATTCCTTGGTCTGAAGCCCTCCGGGTTCCTCTGTCCATGGAATTCCCCGGGCAAGAACACTAGAGTGGGTAGCTACCTATTCCCTTCTCCAGGGGATCTTCCTGACCCAGGGATGGAACCCAGGTCTCCTGCATTGTATGCAGATTATTTCCCATCTGAGCCAAAGGACCTTGTATTCAACACTTAACAGACATCAACACTCTCCATGACCCACAGACGTCTTAAATTACAAGTTGTTATCTCTTTCAACCCTAAACCAAGTCTTGATCACTTCTTCCCTCTCCTGCTTTATGGCACCACAGTCAACCCAGATAGGTAAATAAAAATCTGAGCTCCTCCCTTTACCTCATCCAATATCAAGATACCTTAAAGGAATTAAAAATTAGCATAAATACAAGGCTTTCATTTATACTAACAAAACTGGATCACAGTCAAAAATAAAAAGGCTGGGGCTTCCCCAGCAGTTTACTGGTTAAGACTCCACCTTCCAATGCTGGGAGCACAGGTTCGATCCCTGGTCAGGAAACTAAGATCCCACATGCCGTGCAGTGCAGCCAAGAATTTGAAAAATAAAATAAAAAGTAAAAAGGTTTACACTTGTGACAACATGGGTGGACCCTGAGTGTATTATGCTGAGTCAGATGGAGAAAGACAAACACTATATAATTTCACTCATATTTGGAATATGGAAACAAAAAACAAAATAAATGTACAAACCAAATCAACCAAAACCAAACACATAGATAAAGAGAACAGAGCAGTAGTCACCCAGGGGAAGGGGAGGAGGGGAGGACAAAGTGAGTAAAGGCAAATCAACTGCATGGTGAAGGATGAAACTAAATCTTAGTGGTGAGCACACTGTAATGCACACGGAACTAGAAATACAAAGTTGTACACATGAAGCTTACATAATGTCATAAAGCAAAGTTACCTCAATACAAAAAACAAGCTTAAAAAGCTTATAGGGACTTCCCTGTTGGTCCAGTGGATAAGATTTAGTGCTCCCAATCCTGGAGGCCTGGGTTCAATTCCTGGTCAGGGAACTAGATCCCAAAGCTGGAAGCAACTAACCCTGGTGCAGCCAAATAAATAAATATGAAAAAGGAAAAGGCTTATACATTGAGTCAGACATTTCTGATTTCTCGCAAATTTACAAAAGATACCAATTAAAAATGTTCTGTGTGCATGTGCGCTAAGTCGTGTCTGACTCTTTGTGACCCCATGAAATTGGGCCTGCCGGTTTGTCTGTCCATGGGATTTTCCAGGCAAGAATACTGGATTGGGTTGCCATTTCCTATTCCAGGCTCAACTGAAAATACAGATTGGAAAGTTTGATATTAATGTATGGAATCTCATCCTATAGAACGTAGCCTTTGACTTCAGTTCTCTACAACAGGGTTACCAACAATTTCTAACTTACCCTATTCCTCAGTTCCCACCTTGAACATTCATTCAGTTGGCAGATTTCTAGTTGGGATTGTATAATTTCATCTACTGATGGAATCTGATCCATTTGATCAATTATCTAAAGTTTTTAAAAATCCCATTAAAAAACACTTTTATCCCCCAAATTCTTTACTTTTACCTAAATATTGGGATCATACGCCTCAATCCTTACCAAACTAATTATTTACATTAGCTCCACAAGGTAGATTCATGTGCAATCTACTCCATGATTTTAAAAAAAAAAATCTAAGCACTAATATAACCCACAGGAAAGCTTTTCAAAATCCTTTCAAAAGGACTCAAAATCTTTTATGAACGTTTTCTTCCACAAGTTGCAGGCTGGGTCTCTCAACTTGATATCTTGCTGGCTTAGTTTGAATTCTCACAGAAGCTGATCCTGAGATAAGGATTCAAGTATAAGAGGTATGTTTGGGAGGTGCTCCTAGGGAGCTCCGTCAAGGAAGTGACACAGGGAAGACAAAGAAACTAATAATAGATCCATTTTCCAACAGGTTGCCACTTTGACAAAACTGAAGTTTAATCTGTTGGGGCATTCTGGGAGAAAGTTCAGTTCAGTTCCTCAGTCGTGTCTGACTCTTTGCAGCCCCATGAACCGCAGCATGCCAGGCCTCCCTGTCTATCACTAACTCCCAGAGTCCACCCGAACCCACGTCCATTGAGTCGGTGATGCCATCCAACCATCTCAACCTCGGTCATCCCCTTCTCCTCCTGCCCCTAATCCCTCCCAGCATCAGAGTCTTTTCTAATGAGTCAACTCTTCGCATGAGGTGGCCAAAGTACTGGAGTTTCAGCTTTAGCATGATTCCTTCCAAAGAAATCCCAGGGTTGATCTCCTTCAGAATGGACTGGTTGGATCTCCTTGCAGTCCAAGGGACTCTCAAGAGTCTTCTCCAACACCACAATTCAAAAGCATCAATTCTCCTTCAGCCTTCTTCACAGTCCAACTCTCACATCCATACATGACCACAGGAAAAACCATAGCCTTGACTAGATGGACCTTAGTCGGCAAAGTAATGTCTCTGCTTTTGAATATACTATCTAGGTTGGTCATAACTTTTCTTCCAAGGAGTAAGCGTCTTCTAATTTCATGGCTGCAATCACCATCTGCAGTGATTTTGGAACCCCCAAAAATAAAGTCTGACACTGTTTCCATTGTTTCCCCATCTATTTCCCATGAAGTGATGGGACCGGATGCCATGATCTTCGTTTTCTGAATGTTCAGCTTTAGGCCAACTTTTTCACTCTCCTCTTTCACTTTCATCAAGAAGCTTTTGAGTTCCTCTTCACTTTCTGCCATAAGGGTAGTGTCATCTGCATATCTAAGGTGATTGATATTTCTCCCGGCAATCTTGATTCCAGCTTGTGTTTCTTCCAGTCCAGTGTTTCTCATGATGTACTCGGCATATAAGTTAAATAGGCAGGGTGACAATATACAGCCTTGATGTACTCCTTTTCCTATTTGGAACCAGTCTGTTGTTCCATGTCCAGTTCTAACTGTTGCTTCCCGACCTGCATACAGATCTCTCAAGAGGCAGGTCAGGTGGTCTGGTATTCCCATCTCTTGAAGAATTTGCCACAGTTTCTTGTGATCCACACAGTCAAAGGCTTTGGCATAGTCAGTAAAGCAGAAATAGATGTTTTTCTGGAACTCTCTTGCTTTTTCCATGATCCAGTGGATGTTGGCAATTTGATCTCTGGTTCCTCTGCCTTTTCTAAAACCAGCTTGAACAGGGAGTTCACGGTTCACATACTGCTGAACCCTGGCTTGGAGAATTTTGAGCATTACTTTACTAGCATGTGAGATGAGTGCAATTGTGCAGCAGTTTGAGCATTCTTTGGCATTGCCTTTCTTTGGGATTGGAATGAAAACTGATCTTTTCCAGTCCTGTGGCCACTGCTGAGTTTTCCAAATGTGCTGGCATATGGAGTGCAGCACTTTCACAGCATCATCTTTCAGGATTTGAAATAGCTCCACTGGAATTCCATCACCTCCACTAGCCTTGTTCGTAGTGATGCTTTCTAAGGCCCACTTGACTTCACCTTCCAAGATGTCTGGCTCTAGATTAGTGATCACACCATCATGATTATCTGGTCATGAATATCTTTTTTGTACAGTTCTTCTGTGTATTCTTGCCACCTCTTCTTAATATTTTCTGCTTCTGTTAGGTCCATACCATTTCTGTCCTTTATCGAGCCCATCTTTGCATGAAAAGTTCCCTTGGTATCTCTAATTTCTTTGAAGAGATTTCTAGTCTTTCCCATCCTGTTGTTTTCCTTGCAGTCCAAAGGACTCTCAAGAGTCTTCTCCATCATCACAGTTCAAAAGCATCAATTCTTTGGTGCTCAGCTTTCTTTATAGTCCAACTCTCATATCCATACATGACCACTGGAAAAATCATAGCCTTGACTAGATGGATCTTTGTTGGCAAAGTAATGTCTCTGCTTTTTAATATGCTGTCTAGGTTGGTCATAGCTTTCTTTCCAAGGAGTAAGCATCTTTTAATTTCATGGCTGCAATCACCATCTGGGAGAAAAATGGAGAACAAAAACCTCGGAGTTATGTGGCCTGAAGTGCCTCAAGGAATAGGAAAGTAAGGATATTAAGAGTTAACTTAGGAAGGTTGATAAGGAGTCCAAGCCTAAGGCCTCTTCAAGGAGGATGTAAACCTTCTTTTTACATTCTTTTGCCTTAGACGAGATTTTGTTCATAGGCAGCAGTATCTCTTGTTCAAGGACTTTTTTTTTTTTTTTTTGAGTTTTGGATGTATGTTATGGGAGAAGGTCTGGGTAAAAACTTCCATAGCCTTGAGCTCTGGGTTAACCTGTTCCTTCTGGCTAATCTCATGCTGATGTCATTCCAGGATGTATGTTATGGCAAACAGTCTGGGCAAAATTCTCACAGCCTTGAGGTTTTTTTTTTAATCTATTCTCAGCAGATACTTGAGAAGTATATAAGGCCCCGCTTAAATTAGTGAGGCAGGTACTCTCCTACTCCTTTCTGATGTTTATCAGATGTCAGAAGGTTTGTTTTTTTTTTTGTCACTTTCACTTTAAATAAAATCTACACAAAGCTCTGAGTGACTGAGACTGTCTTTGGTCCTAAGTTAAATTTCTTTCAGAGACCATGAATCCGGTGGCACCCTTAACTGTTCATCACTAAGATATCAGTATTTATATATCAGCTGCCCTCAGTCAGTGGGAGGCGATGCTCCCAGGCAGCACTGCCCCACCAGGAGTGGAAGCCCGCCTCTTGCTGAAACAGGCAGAAGTGTCTCTAAGGACCAGAGAAAGAGGTCAAGTAGAGTCATGAGTGTTGGACAGTGGAAGCCAAGTGGCATGAGACGATGGTGTGGGGTTCTGATAACTGCCACAGTTTCAGAAGAAGCCAATGGGTTACTGATATTCTTACTGAGATAAATTTAAGGAATATCTAAGCTATTTGGTAACAATCATTCATACCTAGCAGCCTTTGATTTCACAAGTGGAGGTACATGAGTAATCTTATCCTTGTCTTAAAAGCTTTTTCAGAGTTTGAAGGCATGGCATTTATGTTACAATTAGGGTCGAAATAAGGTTTTTAATGCCAATCATGTTTTTTTAAAAGACTTTTACTGTGGAAAATCTCAAATATCCACAAAATCAGAGGGAAGAGTCACTTGAGTGACTCATAGCCAATTTTGCCTTTCCATAAACCTTAAATTCATTTTCAATTAGCCTAAAAGGGCCGCTTTCCAGTCTCTCTTCTTTTAAATTTAAATATAATGAAGGCAAAAACTCATCAAAAATACAATGAGATAAAAAATGAGTGATTGCCAGAGGTAGTTTGGGGGAGAGCTTAATAGACAAAGCATTTTTAGGGCAGTGAAAATACTCTGTATGGTATTACAACGATGACCAAGATTGAACCCTAAGGTAAAGTAATGGGCTTCAGGTGACTATGATGTGTCAACATATTATATATATATAGGCCATATATACAACAGCATTCTGGGTGGAAGAATCAGTTGATAATGGAGGAAGCTATACATGTGTGGGGACAAGGGATATAAGGAAACCTCTGCACCTCCCTTTCTATTGTGTTGTAAACCTCAACCTGCTCTAAAAAAATAATTTTAAACAATAATTTAAAAATTTAACTGTAACTGATGTGTCATGGTAAAAAGGAAGAAAAACACCTTTGCTAACTATAGGCTTTTCTCATTAATAGGGAGTGGTCTTAAAACACAGTGAATTCCATTGGCTAATTGTTATTGGAAAAAACAATTTAGTAGCAACTCTACACAAAACTGAAGGCAAAAGGAGAAGAGGGAGGCAGAGAATGACATTCCCTTTGGTTAAAGTAGAATACAAAAGTGTCTCACGAGTGGGACACCATCCATGCAGCCAGTCAGGGTTACATTCTGCAGTTATCTCCTCCTGACCCAGGCAGCTGTCTGTACACCTATCTATATAGAGTCTCCCGACTTTCAACTCTTCTACCGGTGAGGCAGGGCCTCGCCATCAGAATAAGACATATGCTTGGGCTTCCCTGGTGGCTCAGAGGTTAAAGTGTCTGCCTGCAATGCGGGGAGACCCGTGTTCAATCCCTGGGTCGGGAAGATCCCCTGGAGAAGGAAATGGCAACCCACTCCAGTACTCTTGCCTGGAGAATCCCATGGAGGGAGGAGCCTGGTAGGCTACAGTCCACGGGGTCACAAAGAGTCAGACATGACTGAGTGACAAACTATTACTACTTTGTCACCTTAGTGGCTCAGTCATGTCTAACTCATTGTGACCCCATGGATTATAGCCTGCCAGGCTCCTCAGTCCATGGCATTTTCCAGGCAAGATACTAGAGTGGGTTGCCATTCCCTTCTCCAGTGGATTTTCCCAGGCAAGGTATGGTAAAGTCGCTCAGTTGTGTCTGACTCTTTGCAACCCCCTGGGCTGTAGCCTACCAGGCTCCTCTGTCCATGGGATTTTCCAGGCAATAGTACTGGAGTGGATTGCCATTTCCTTCTCCAGGGGATCTTCTGACCCAGGGATCGAACCTGGGTCTCCCACATTGTAGACAGATGCTTAACCATCTGAGCCACCAGGGTAGTCCTTCCCAACTCAGGTATCGAACCTGGGTCTCCAGCAATGCAGGCAGATTCTTTATCATCTGAGCCACCATGGAAGCCCTGAGCAAGAGCCTATCTAATGGTTAACACACCCTCACTGTTCCTGAGGCCAAACAGGGCTCATGCCTTTGGTGCAGAGCTCTGGAGTGTTAAGTGAAATACTTGGTCAGGCACTTGAGCAGATTAAAAACTCCTTTTTGAAAAGGTGTTTGACTCTGACTGCAGGCCTCTGTGTGGCCTAGCCTGGCAGGGGAATGAATGTCCGTGTGTGGGCAGGGATACATTCCTAGAGCAGGAGCCAAGCCCCTGGCTGTGTGTCTGCTGCAGAAATCATCTAGAATGGACCTCTTTCATTAACAACCTTTGGCATTTAGGAAGCTACTCCAGTTGGTAGCATGGCACAGTGGAAAGAACAGAGATTTTAAGGCTAGATTCCTGATTCTGCCCCCTTCTGTGATTTCCAACAAGTTACAGAATCTTTTCAGGCTTCAGATTTACTAACTTGCAAGCCTGGGATGGTTTGCACAGGACTGTTAAGCAAATGAAAGTAGGTTACATATGCAAAGTGTTTGGCATACAGATTTTAAACAATTACTGATTCTTTTCTTGCTCTTTGATTTTCCTTCTCTTCTTTCTGAGACACAAATAACAGCTTACATTTATTGAGTGCTGTCTACCAACCAAACACTGCCTTCAGTCAGTTCAGTCAGTTCAGTTGCTCAGTCGTGTCTGACTGTTTGCAACCCCATGAATTGCAGCATGCCAGGCCTCCCTGTCCATTACCAACTCCTGGACTTCACTCAAACTCACGTCCATCAAGTCGGTGATGTCATCCAGCCATCTCATCCTCTGTCATCCCCTTCTCTTCCTGCCCTCAATTCCTCCCAGCGTCAGTCTTTTCCAATGAGTCAACTCTTCGCCTGAGGTGGCCAAAGTACTGGAGTTTCAGCTTTAGCATCATTCCTTCCAAAGAAATCCCAGGGTTGATCTCCTTCAGAATGGACTGGTTGGATCTCCTTGCAGTCCAAGGGACTCTCAAGAGTCTTTGCCAACACCACAGTTCAAAAGCATCAATTCTTTGGCGCTCAGCCTTCTTCACAATCCAACTCTCACATCCATACATGACCACAGGAAATACCATAGCCTTGACTAGATGGACCTTAGTCGACAAAGTAATGTCTCTGCTTTTGAATATACTATCTAGGTTGGTCATAACTTTTCTTCAAAGGAGTAAGCATCTTCTAATTTCATGGCTGCAATCACCATCTGCAGTGATTTTGGAGCCCCAAAAAATAAAGTCTGACACTGTTTCCAATGTTTCCCCATCTATTTCCCATGAAGTGATGGGACCGGATGCCATGATCTTCGTTTTCTGAATGTTGAGCGTTAGGCCAACTTTTTCACTCTCCACTTTCACTTTCACCAAGAGGATTTTTGGCTCCTCTTCACTTTCTGCCATAAGGGTGGTGTCATCTGCATATCTGAGGTTATTGGTATTTCTCCCAGCAGTCTTGATTCCAGCTTGTGTTTCTTCCGGTCCTGCGTTTCTCATGATGTACTGTGCATATAAGTTGAATAAGCAGGGTGACAATATACAGCCTTGATGTACTCCTTTTCCTATTTGGAACCAGTCTGTTGTTCCATGTCCAGTTCTAAGTGTTGCTTCCCGACCTGCATACAGATTTCTCAACAGGCAGGTCAGGTGGTCTGGTATTCCCATCTCTTGAAGAATTTGCCACAGTTTCTTGTGATCCACACAGTCAAAGGCTTTGGCATAGTCAATAAAGCAGAAATAGATGTTTTTCTGGAACTCTCTTGCTTTTTCCATGATCCAGCGGATGTTGGCAATTTGATCTCTGGTTCCTCTGCCTTTTCTAAAACCAGCTTCAACATCAGGGAGTTCATGGTTCATGTATTGCTGAAGCCTGGCTTGGAGAATTTTGAGTATTACTTTACTAGCATGTGAGATGAGTGCAACTGTGCGGTAGTTTGAGCATTCTTTTGCATTTCCTTTCTTTGGAATTGGTATGAAAACTGACCTTTTCCAGTCCTGTGGCCACTGCTGAGTTTTCCAAATTTGCTGTCATATGGAGTGCAGCACTTTCACAGCATCATCTTTCAGGATTTGAAACAGTTCCACTGGAATTCCATCACCTCCACTAGCTTTGTTCATAGTGATGCTTTCTAAGGCCCTCTTGACTTCACCTTCCAAGATGTCTGGCTCTAGATTAGTGATCACACCATCATGATTATCTGGGTCGTGAATATCTTTTTGTGCAGTTCTTCTGTGTATTCTTGCCACCTCTTCTTAATATCTTCTGCTTCTGTAGGTCCATACCATTTCTTTCCTTTATCTGAAATCAGTGGCAGCCAGGAGGAGACACCCCGCGTTTGAGGTCAGGGCGGAGACTGGGAAGGAACAACCCCGCGTCCGAGGCCAGTGGCGGCTGGGAGGAGACACCCCGCATCTGAGGTCAGGGCTGTGGCTTGGAGGAGCTACCCCGCATCTGAGGCCAGAGACGGCCGGAAGGAGACAACCCGCTCCGAAGTCAGGGGCGGCCGGGAGGAGACACCCCGTGTCCGAGGTCAGGGCTGCGGCTGGGTGCAGCTACACCAGGTCCGAGGCCAGGGACGGCCAGGAGGAGACACCTTGTGTCCGAGGTCAGGGCTATGACTGGGCGGAGCTACCCCGTGTCCGAGGCCAGTGCCGGCTGAGGGGAGACATCCCATGTCTGAGGTCAGGGGCAGCCGGGGGAGACACCAGGTGTCAGAGGTCAGGGGGACTGGGGGAGACACCCCGCATCCCAGGTCAGGGGCAGCCTGGGGGAGACACCCCATGTCCGAGGTCAGGGGTGGCAGGAGGAAGCCACTTCGCGTTCAAGGCCAGCGGCGGTGACCCTCAGGAGCCACCATGAGCCCGGGGCCAGGGGCGGCATCTGGAGGAGTCACCTCGTGTCCAAGGCCAGGGGCATCAGCCGGGAGGAGCAACCTGCGGAGCAGTGGCTGTGCAGGCGCAGGAAGACCTAGAGGAGCTATCCCACATTGACGGCCAGGTATGGTGGCGGTTAAGGAGATACCCCTCATTGAAGGTAAGGAGCAGCAGCTGTGCTTTGCTGGAGCAGCCGTGAAAAGATACCCCATGCTCAAGGTAAGAGAAACCCAAGTAAGATGGTAGGTGTTGCGAGAGGGCATCAGAGGGCAGACACACTGAAACCATACTCACAGAAAACTAGTCAGTCTAATCACTCTAGGACCACAGCCTTGTCTAACTCAATGAAACCAAGCCATGCCTGCGAGGCAACCCAAGATGGTCGGGTCATGTTGGAGAGGGCTGACAGAACATGGTCCACTGGAGAAGGGAATGGCAAGCCACTTCAGTATTCTTGCCTTGAGAACCCCATGAACAGTATGAAAAGGCAAAATGTTAGGATACCAAAAGAGGAACTCTCCAGGTCATTAGGTGCCCAATATGCTACTTGAGATCAGTGGAGAAATAAATCCAGAAAGAATGAAGAGATGGAGCCAAATCAAAAACAATACTCAGTTGTGCATGTGACTGATGATAGAAGCAAGATCCGATGCTGTAAAGAGCAATATTGGATAGGAACCTGGAATGTCAGGTGCATGAATCAAGGCAAATTGAAAGTGGTCAAACAAGAGATGGCAAGGGTGAACACTGACATTCTAGGAATCAGCGAACTAAAATGGACTGGAATGGGTGAATTTAACTCAGATGACCATTATATCTAGTACTGTGGGCAGGAATCCCTCAGAAGAAATGGAGTAGCCATCATGGTCAACAGAAGAGTCAGAAATGCAGTACTTGGATGCAATCTCAAAAACAACAGAATGATCTCTGTTCGTTTCCAAGGCAAACCATTCAATATCACAGTTATCCAAGCCTACGCCCCAACCAGTAATGCTGAAGAAGCTGAAGTTGAATGGTTTTATGAAGACCTACAAGACTTTTTAGAACTAACACCCAAAAAGATGTCCTTTTCATTATAGGGGACTGGAATGCTAAAGTACAAAGTCAAGAAACACCTGGAGTAACAGGCAAATTTGGCCTTGGAATGCAGAATGAAGCAGGGCAAAGACTAATAGAGTTTTGCCAAGAAAATGCACTGATAATAGCAAACACTCTCTTCCAACAACACAAGAGAAGACTCTACACATGGACATCACCAGATGGTCAACACCGAAATCAGATTGATTATATTCTCTGCAGCCAAAGATGGAGAAGCTCTATACAGTCAACAAAAACAAGACCAGGAGCTGACTGTGGCTCAGATCATGAACTCCTTATTACCAAATTCAGACTCAAATTGAAGAAAGTAGGGAAAACCGCTAGACCATTCAGGTATGACCTAAATCAAATCCCTTATGATTATTCAGTGGAAGTGAGAAATAGATTTAAGGGCCTAGATCTGATAGATAGAGTGCCTGATGAACTATAGAATGAGGTTCGTGTCATTGTATAGGAGACAGGGATCAAGACCATCCCCATGGAAAAGAAATGCAAAAAGCAAAATGGCTGTCTGGGAAGGCCTTACAAATAGCTGTGAAAAGAAGAGAGGTGAAAAGGAAAGGAGAAAAGGAAAGATATAAATATCTGAATGCAGAGTTCCAAAGAATAGCAAGGAGAGATAAGAAAGCCTTCTTCAGTGATCAATGCAAAGAAATAGAGGAAAAGATCAGAATGGGAAAGTCTAGAGATCTCTTCAAGAAAATTAGAGATACCAAGGGGATATTTCATGCAAAGATGGGCTCGATAAAGGACAGAAATGGTATGGACCTGAGGTACTAGGGAAGCCCTATTGTCAATGACTAGCTGTATATATTCAGTCATGTGCTGTCCTAGAATTTGACAAAAATTGAAATGAAAATTCAAGGTGAAAAATAGGACAAGCCTAGACAAGGTAGAGTCTACCACTGATTTGTGACTTGTATTTCCATTTTTCAAGATAAATTGTAATATGCCAATTTACTAAACATACATTTATTTTCAGCAAAGCCCAGATTCCTTTGGTTCCCACTGCAGAGTCTTTTCAGAAATACTGATGAGAATTACCATAGAGAAAACGATCCAAGTTGTTTGCTGTCTTGGTCAGCTGGGCCCCCCATAATAAGCACTATAGGCTGAGTGGCTGAAACAATAGAAATTTACCTCCTCACAGTTCTGGAACCTGGAGTTCTGAGATCAGGACGGCAGCATAGCTGACTTCTGGCTTGCTGACAGCTATCATCTCACTGTGTGCTCACAGACTACAAATCTTCTGGGCTCCCTTCTTAGAAGGGTGCTAAATATAGCATGAGGGCCCCACCCTCATGACTTCATCTAAAACTTCCCTGGTGGCTCAGACGGTAAAGCCTCTGTCTACAATGTGGGAGACCAGGGTTCGATCCTTGGGTTGGGAAGATACCCTGGAGAAGGAAATGGCAATCCACTCCAGTACTATTGCCTGGAAAATCCCATGGACAGAGGAGTCTGGCAGGCTGCAGTCTATGGGGTCACAAAGAGTAAGACACGACTGAGCTACTTCACTTCACTTCAAATATACCATGAGGGCCCCACCCTCATGACTTCATCTAAATCTAATTATGTCTCAAAGGTCCTATCCAAATAGTACCACATCGGGCTTCAACATATGAATTTTAGGGACTAATTCAGTCCATGTGTGCATGTGTGCTAGGTCGCTTCAGTTATGTCTGACTCTTGGCTACCCTATGGACTGTAGCCCACCGTGCTCTGCTGTCCATGGGATTCTCCAGGCAAGAATCTTGGAGTAGGTTACCATTTCCTACTCCAGAGGATCTTCCTGACCCAGAGACTGAACCCACATCTCCTGCATTACTTGCGAATTCTTTACTACTGAGCCACCTGGGAAGCCCAGAGAATCTCATACTTAGAGTTTAAAGCAATGGTTCTCAAAAAGAAGAGACAGGTTGAAAATCAACCTTGTGGGGTTGCAAGGTTTAGAAGCAAAGAGTAAATGGCTAGGCCAGGGGGTGAGATACAGTTTTACAGAAGTTAAATGGTTATACTGGGCACTAGCCATGCACCATGCCAAAGAGATGACTGGAATATTAGTACTGAATAAGTACATGTGGAAAATCTGCTTTTCCCAGAAGGAGAATAAACTAATTTGGCAATCCTTAAAAGACTTACAAATCTTGATAGTGTTAGCCTCTACTCAAGTTACAACTTGTATCAAACATCAAAGAGATTTCAGCTGTGTTGAGGTGGTTGCGTGGGCTGCCGTGTTTTCTCTCATATGGATTGCTCTGTAGATTAGGTGATTCATTTCTAACTAGAACTATTCAACATGGAATTGATTCACCAGAGCCACAATTATTGGATAAATAAATGCTTTTGACCTCAGTATTTGCCTTGACCATTCAGTTCAGTTCAGTCAGTCGTGTGACTCTTTGCAACCCCATAGACTGCAGCATGCCAGGCCTCCCTGTCCATCACCAACTCCCGGAGTTTACCCAAACTCATGTCCATTGAGTCAGTGATGCCATCCAACCATCTCATCCTCTATCGTCCTCTTCTCCCACCTTCACTCTTTTGCAGCATCAGGGTCTTTTCCAGTGAGTCAGTTCTTTGCATCAGGTGGCCAAAGTATTGGAGTTGCAGCTTAAACATCAGTCCTTCCAATGAACATTCAGTACTGATTTCCTTTAGGATGGACTTATTGGATCTCCCCTGCAGTCCAAAGGACTCTTAAGAGTCTTCTTAACACCACAGTTCAAAAGCATCAATTCTTCGGTGCTCAGCTTTCTTTAAAGTCCAACTCTCAGATCCATACATGACTACTGGAAAAACCATAGCCTTGACTAGACAGACCTTTGCTGGAATCCATATATGACTACTGGAAAAACCATAGCCTACCTTGACCATACAACTTACTTTTTTATATAGGAATATTAGGACATTAATTTTACATCCATGCATCAAATCACTTGATATTTCACTCTCTGACATAAATCACAGCAGGATCCTCTATGACCCACCTCCCAGAATACTGGAAATAAAAGCAAAAATAAACAAATGGGACCTAATTAAAATTAAAAGCTTCTGTACAACAAAAGAAACTATAAACAAGGTGAAAAGACAGCCTTCAGAATGGGAGAAAACAATAGCAAATGAAGCAACTGACAAACAACTAATCTCAAAAATATACAAGCAACTCCTGCAGCTCAATTCCAGAAAAATAAATGACTCAATCAAAAAATGGGCCAAAGAACTAAACAGACATTTCTCCAAAGAAGACATACAGATGGCTAACAAACACATGAAAAGATGCTCAACATCCCTCATCATCAGAGAAATGCAAATCAAAACCACAATGAGGTACCATTTCATGCCAGTCAGAATGGCTGAAATCCAAAAGTCTACAAGCAATAAATGCTGGAAAGGATGTGGAGAAAAGGGGACCCTCTCACACTGTTGATGGGAATTCAAACTAGTACAGCCGCTATGGAGAGCAGTGTGGAGATTGCTTTAAAAACTGGAAATAGAACCGCCATATGACCCAGCAATCCCACTGCTGGGCATACACACCAAGGAAACCAAAACTGAAAGAGATACGTGTACCCCAGTGTTCATCGCAGCACTGTTTATAATAGCCAGGACATGGAAGCAACCTAGATGTCCATCAGCAGATGAATGGATAAGAAAGCTGTGGTACATATACACAATGGAGTATTACTCAGCCATTAAAAAGAATACATTTGAATCAGTTCTAATGAGGTGGATGAAACGGGAGCCGATTACACAGAGTGAACCCAGAAAGAAAAACACCAATACAGTATACTAGTGCATATATAGAGAATTTAGGAAGATGGTAACAATAACCCTGTATGTGAGACAGCAGAAGAGACACAGATGTATGGAATAGTCTTTTGGACTCTGTGGGAGAGGGAGAGGGTGGGATGACTGGGGATAATGGCATTGAAACATGTATAATATCATATAAGAAATGAATTGCCAGTCCCGGTTCGATGCAGGATGCAGGATGCTTGGGACTGGCGCGCTGGGATGACCCAGAGGGATGGTGGGGTGAGGGGGGTGGGAGGGGGGTTCAGGATTGGGAACACATGTATACCTGTGGCAGATTCATGTTGATGTATGTATGATGTATTGGTAAAACCAATACAATATAGTAAAGTAAATAATAATAATAAAATTTTTAAAATACTTTATAATATGTGAAAAAAATTTAAAAGCAGTTATATGAACAATAAAATTAGAGTAATCTCTCAAAAAAAAAGATGATACCTTTCTTCTTTGAGTTGGGTAAGTATTCACACTCTTCTTTGACAGAGATTTTGCAGTTCTTGATTCGACA
The DNA here is from genome assembly GCA_917880005.1 of Nanger dama. NCBI lineage: Eukaryota > Metazoa > Chordata > Mammalia > Artiodactyla > Bovidae > Nanger > Nanger dama. The sequence goes on from CAKJTW010000002.1 coordinate 82,639,184, forward strand.
GAAAAAGAACGTCTTGAGCCAGAATACACATGACTCTTACTTGTGTGGAAATTACTGTGAACTTGCAAAGCAGCTTTCATAGTACAAGGAGGCAAGAGAATAGGAAGAAAATGTTTTCAGATAATTTTAAAATGTATTTCCTCATGTGTTCTGGTCATCTATGGTTACTGACATCATTGTACAGCAAACCCCAAAGTGAAACACACCAAAAATATATTATAATCACTTGCAATTTATCTTTATATTTTTCCCCAGGGGGCAGATAGTAAAGATAACTTAAATGGAATAAAAATTACATGAAAAAACTTAACCAAAATAGTATCAGTGGCACAAAACATCATTATTTTGTATGATATCAGAGAAAAGAAGTATTTCTGGAAAAGACAGAGAATATGTATACTTCCCAAACACAATCATACAAGGTGTTTCACATTGAGAAGACCTAACACATTTGAGAAAGAAAATAGTTATCCCTTAGCAAACAACTAAATAATAAAAAAACTCCAGCAATTTTTTTATCCCAAATGACACTTTCCAATAAAGATTTTATTAGCATATGAAAGCTAGAGAATATGAAGTAATCACATTTTCCCCAAAGCATCTTCATATATTTGCTTTGATACATGAATTCTCTATATAGTGATATTTTTAAAACTGAGGTGGATCATTATAAAGTTATTAAATAATTCTCCCCTTGATAAAACTATAATTAGCTAACTTTTCAAAAAAACTATATTGCTATACTTTTAAGTAAGAATTATATTTCCATAAAAGATAAGAAGGCTGAAATGAGTACTTACCTTTGGCATCTATTAGCTTTTCTCTGGGTGAAATATCAGAGGAAGAAAGTTGTTCCTTTACTTTGGAAACATCTTTTGGATGTAAGAAGTCAAATAAGCTTTGTCCAATCAAACTAGCCTATTTATAAGGTAGAAGTTCATTTAAAATCAGTATCTTGTTATTTCTATGTTTCCTCAAACAAACAAATGATACTGTTTCTTTGGTTAAAGTGGCTTTTTCTTAAGCTTGGATACATCAACTACACTGGGTGAAGTTACCTTAGTGTTAAAAGCAGAATAAAACTTGTAGACAAAAAAAAAGTACATACACACAGACCCAAAATTGGATACACATAAATCACATACACACACCTAATAACTAACATTTTATTTAAACTTAATCATTGGTAAAAATGGGAAAGAAAAAAGAGTGGGCTTCCTGGGTAACTCAGTTGTAAAGAATCCACCTGCAATGCAGGAGACCCCAGTTTGATTCCTGAGTCAGGAAGATCTGCTGGAGAAGGGATAGGCTACCCACTCCAGTATTCTTGTACTTCCCTTTGTAGCTCAGCTGGTAAAGAATCCACCTGCAATGAGGGAGACCTGGATTTGATCCCTGGGTTGGGAAGATCCTTGGGAAAAGGGAAAGGCTACCCACTCCAGTATTCTGGCCTGGAAAATTCCATGGACTGTATAGGCCATGGGGTCGCAATGAGTTAGACACTTTTCACTTTCACTTTCATTGGTAAAAGTAAAAATATTATATTACAGAATAACATAAAAGACACAGAATACCTATGATCTCATGATGTGACTCAGAAATTTACCACACTGCCTTAAAAAATTACCATACTATTGGTAAACTGAACCTGACTCGGTACACCTCCTACTTGGCGTTTCACTTCTCCCCCACATGCAGAGCATTCCTTGGCCCATGACTTTGTTTGCATGGTCTCAACACCTGGAAATCACTACCTCGTCTCTATAAATCCAGTTCCCTGGCCAAGCTAGCCAACTGCCTTTTACTCCCTAACTTCCAAGATTCCCTCTCCAAACCTGAAATGTCTTCCTCCTCCTCTCTGCTCTAAACTGGCAGACATTCTACTTCACATGTGAAGCCCACTGTGATCACTCTCTTCTGCATTTATTACCCAAGTAGACATTCCTATGGAAGGTAGAACAAATGGACCAGCTGGTCCAAGTGGCCTGGAGTGCTTGGCAGTTAGATCAGTATAGTTCAGTCACTCAGTCATGTCCCACTCTTTGCGACCCCAGAGACTGCAGCACACCAGGCATCCCTGCCCATCACCAACTCCTGGAGTTTGCTCAAACTCATGTGCATTGAGTCGGTGATGCCATCCAACCATCTCATCCTCTGTCGTCCCCTTCTCCTCCCACCTTCAGTCTTTCCCAGCATCGGGTCTTTTCCAGTGAGTCAGTTATTCAGATCAGGTGGCCAAAGCACTGGAGTTTCAGCTTCAGCATCAGTCTTTTCAATGAACATTCAGGACTGATTTCCTTTAGGATGGACTAGTTGGATCTCCTTGCAATCAAGAGTCTTCTCCAACATCACAGCTCAAAAACATCAATTATTCAGTGCTCAGCTTTCTTTATAGTCCAACTCTCACATCCATACATGACTACTGGAAAAACAACAGACTGATGTATAAATCAGATTGCTAGTTTTTTTTTTTTTTTTTTTTAAGGCAGTTACATAGCTCTACTATTGTGTGATTGGCTAATATATAAGTCTATGCCCAGAACTCTGCTTCAGAGCAAATTAGTTTTTTTTTTAATTGATGTATAGTTGATTTACAATGTTGTATCAATCTCTGCTATACAAACAGATCAGATTTCTGAAGCTGAAAAGCTGAGGCCAAGACCCTGTGCCACGGGGATCCCAAAGTCCTCCTGAGCAGTCAGTGAGTCTCATGGTCTCTGAAATGCAAAGTCAGTGTCCAGTGGGACTAGACTCTATGTCACCAATTTGGAACTTAAGAGCTATCTTCAATTGTCAAGTATCTCAGTGTGTACCTATGTGAGTGATTTTCTCTATTTCTAATTAGAAAATATAATAAATCAGCTGCATGATTCCTTCAGTCTTCACTCCTTTTGTATGTAGGCTCATACTATCTGTTTCTTTTATTTAACTCATTATCTATGAATGCCTTCCATCTCTCCATATTTTCAAGTTTGGGGGAGAATATAGGCTGAGATTGATGAGAGTTATTTATGATCTAAGCTGTTATCTTTACATATATTACATATTATAATATATACATATTATATTATGTATTTCTGTTTTAAAGGAGACCACAAGTACTAGTTTATTCTCTCTGTTGGTTTCAATCCTATACTTTTTGAGTAACTAGTTTAAATTAAATGGTGTCCAAAAATGAGGAGACAGATCAATCACAGTGCTGGTTAAATAAAGGATGTATTTCAGAATTTGTTGCCAGAGCCTACAGCCAAAGCTGTTTTGCAATGCACATAGCCTGATAAATATTAATGCTCTCTCTTGGAGAAAACAGGCAAGGGTGACTAATATTTTTCCAACACTCAATATGATATCTTACTTAATGTGTTTATATCCTGAAAAACAGGTATAATCATGATTTCCATTTTTTACATAGGAAGAAGCTGAGGTTCAAGAGAATGAAATAACTTGCTAAAGGAAGTAAACACTCCTGTCAGTAACAAAAATTCATACTTTTTCCACATATCTTCCCATCTCTCTTGAAATTCTAACTCAGCAGAACCCAATCCCACAACCCAGGGGGAAGAAAGAGTTCAGAAGCTTCAATGTGTTATATTTTTAAAATAAACATAGTAAGAAATATGCTCAGTTTTGGATACCTGATCATAATTAAGTATTTTGGAGACTGATTTAGAAACGAAGAGAATTTTTCCTCTTTCACATCCAACCACAAATAGGAAGCCTTCTGCAGTCTAGGATTTAAAAATATAGTACAAGGTGAATATTATAAAAGATCTTGAGGGAAAAGAAACGTGGTTCACTGATTTATGTAGGTATAGACATTAGATTTATTTTGCTCTTCTTGATGTATTAATCTACCCACAGTTTAAATTCTAATGAGCATTGTAAACAATTCAAAACCAAGCTAATTTGATTGTTAATGGGTAGAGTTTCCTTTGAAGGTGATGATAAATGTTCTAAAATTGCATTGTGGGAGTTTCCTGGTGGTCCAGTGGCTAACAGTCCATGCTTCCAATGCAGAGGGCTCACGTTCGATCCCTAGTCTGGGACCCAGATTCCACATGCCACAAGTAGGACTTTTCATGCCTCAACTAAAGATTACATGTACATAGCTAAGACCTGGTACAGCCAAATAAATAAATATTTAATTTTCTTTAAAAATGATAAAAGAGTTGCATTGTGATTACGACTGCATAACTGTGAATATACTAGAAACCATATGGCATGTGAGTTATCTCAAAAAAGGAGTTAAACAAACAATAAAATAAAAGATCTTCTGTCTCTCTCATACATATACATTCAGATTTTGAGAAAATTACTGTAGCAATAAAACTAAAGAGTGGTTGTAAGAGCTAGTAAAGTTAATTTTAAGAAATTTCTCATTATATGAAAAGATTGATAACATCAAATTGAACTCCAGTCAAAACTAATGTTTTTCACCTGGAAAGTCCAGGCATGTAATATTAAATTGAAATATTTCATAATATAAAAATTACCTGTGTCAAGTTCTATACTCATATAGAAACTCTGTACACATATCAAAACACATCCATAACAGTTGCCTGTGGTTGTGAGGACATGGAAGGACTGTGCAGACTGGGATAAAGGAAGCATCAGGAATACTATATTTGAATTCAGCTGTTCAGATAAAAAGGGGCTCTTAAAAAAATTCAAGGACAAATGTATATAAAATTTTTCTGTTTAGTCATTCTAAGTCATAAAGCCTAGTAGTAACAGCACAAGATCAAGAAACATATTGCCTCCTGGGGGCAGAATAAGCCAATGACGGTCATATTTTCCACATCAAATAAACCTCCAGACCAGTGAATCTGACGCATTTGAAATGATGACGACAGAAATGGCAAAGCATTGACTAACAGTTCATTCAGTAAGCAGCGGCTGGCTCTGCAGAGGACGGGATCCTGAAGGAATTGAGTATAAGACAGATGGCTTTGAAGGAGGGGGTAATAGAGGGGCACACAGCTTAGTGTGGGAGGTGAGCATGTCAGGAAGCATAAGGAGCTTAGTGTTAAAGACTAGCTATGCCGTCTGTTTTGGAATATGCCCATCCTCTGCCTCTACGTTCATTAGCTCAAACTAATAAGACACAGGCTTCCTTGGTGCCTCAGATGGTAAAGAATCTGCCTGCAATGGGGGAGATCTGGGTTGCATCCCTGCATTGGGAAGATCCCCTGGAGAAGGGAATGGCAACCCACTCCAGTATTCTTGCCTGGAGAACTCTTTGGACAGAGGAATCTAGGGGGCTATGGTCCAGGAGGTTGCAAAAGTCGGACACAATGGACACAGTTACTTGTTTAACTTAAATTTTTATCTTAAAGGAAATTTGACATAATATGTATTCCTGTATGTTTACAACAGGAAGTGAACTGAAGAAAATCTTCCTCCCATTCAGACAAAAATGAAAGGACAATACAACCTAGACAAGCATATCTCTTTACTTACCTTAAGAATTAGGTGTCTGAGCTCATTATCGTGAATGAATGAAGGTCTGTAATTATTTCCTGGGTAAGAACTTGTCATACCTAAAAATAAAGAAGTCATATAGTTAACTGAAAATCAAGTAGAGATGGAAATATAGTAAATGTTCAGTGAATATTAGCAATTCTGGGGCTGCTATTGGTGATGACAAGGATGATGGTATTATCTTTTCTAGCATACTCTAAGATCTCTTCTATAATCTCTTTCTTTCTTGTTACTAGATTGCAATTTCCTGCTTTCAGATAAGTTCTTAGAGCTACTTATTCCTTTATACACAAATGTACAGACAGTAAAACCTGTATATTGAAAAGAGATAAAAATGCAATATATTATCTATAACATTATAATAACACACAACAATATTCAAGACTCTGGTTATTTTATAATCTCTTAGCTTCCTAAAACTAATCATATGGTGATCCAGTGGTTAAGAGAATCTGCCTTGCAATGCAGGAGATGTGGGTTCAATTCCTGGTTGGGGAACTAAGATCCCATATGCCTTGGAGCAACTAAGCCCACTTATGTGCTGCATCTACTGAAGCCTGAATGCTCTGGAGTCTGTGTGCCACAACTAGAGAGTCCAAGCACAATACCAAAAGAGTCCTCATGATGTAACAAAGATCCCGCATGCTACAACTAAGACCAGAGGTAGTCAAATAAATAATAAAAAATACTCCTTTCAAAAAAAAAAAAACAAAAACACCACCACCACCTGAGCATATGAATTATCCCGAACAGGGAGATTATTGAATTCTAAACAAATTTTATGGATTCATAGGATTTTCTATATGAACCTTTAAAGACCATATGGAGACTTCTGAAAATATACAAAATGTATAAAGTATAAATGAAATCATTCATTTTAAGCCCTTTCACAGAGTTCATTGTGTTGAAAGGAAAGTCTCTAAAGAGCAACCAGAAGAGCTTGGAAAAGGGTAAGGAATGATCAGATCAGTTAAGTTCAGTTGCTCAGTAGTGTCTGACTCTTTGCAATCCCAGAGACTGTAGCACACCAGGCTTCCCCGTCCATCACCAGCTCCCAAAGCTTGCTCAGACTCATGTCCATCGAGTCGCTAATGCCATCCAACCATCTCATCCTCTGTCATCCTCTTCTCTTCCCACCTTCAGTCTTTCCCAGCATCAGGGTCTTTTCCAATGAGTCAGTTCTTCGCATGAGGTGGCCAAAGTACTGGAGTTTCAGCTTTAGCAGCATTCCTTCCAAAGAACACCCAGGCTGATCTCCTCTAGAATGGACTGGTTTGATCTCCTTATAGTCCAAGGGACTCTCAAGAGTCTTCTCCAACACCACAGTTCAAAAACATCAATTCTATGGCACTCAACTTTCTTTATACTCTTTTATAATTTTCTTATAATCTTTCTTTATAATCTTTTTTCCAGTAGCTGGAAAAACCATAGCTTTGACTAGACAGACCTTTGTCAGCCAAGTAATGTCTCTGCTTTTTAAAATGCTGTCTAGGTTTGTCATAGAGCAAGGAGCAAGCGTCTTTTAATTTCATGGCTGCAGTCACCATCTGCAGTGATTGTGGAGCCCCCAAAATAAAGTCTCACGGTTTCCATTGTTTCCCCATCTATTTGCCATGAAGTGATGGGACTGGATGCCATGATCTTAGTTTATTGAATGTTCAGTTTTAAGCCAGTTTTCTCACTGTCCTCTTTCACTTTCATCAAGAGGCTCTTCAGTTCCTCTTCATTTTCTGCCATAAGGGTGGTGCCATCTGTGTATCTGAGGTTGTTGATATTTCTCCCAGCAATCTGCTTCTCATCCAGCGCGATGATCAGGTCAAAGCTAGGTAAAAGTCTGACCTGAGAGGAGTAAGGGAAGAACTAAAAGTAATACGTTTGTCTCGAGGACATCCACCAAGCCTACCGGGAAAGCCCTCCATGGCCACAAGGGGGCGCAGAGGACTGTTAACCCAGCCCAGGTGTGCTGTGTCCCCAGGTAGTACTAAGCACGGGTGATTCAAAAGTAAATCAAATTTCCCTTCCTTACACTTGCCAGTTTCCGTAAACAGCAACCCCTCCTAGGGACTACAAAGAAAGATGTTTTTGCCAAAAAAAAAAAAGATGGGGGTAACACTCTGATACAGGTTAACCATTAACTGGCCTTTGGATGAATTTACAGACAAAACTCACTAATTACCTGGGGCTTCCCCGGTAGCTCAGATGGTAAAAAAAAAGTGCCTGTAATGCAGGAGAAGCAGGTTTGAGCCCTGGGTTGGCAAGATCCCCTTGGAGAAGGAAATGACAACCCACTCCAATATTCTTGCCTGGGAAATCCCATGAACTGAGGAGCCTGGCACGCTATAGTCCATGAGGTTGCAAAGAGTTGGACACGACTTAGCGACTAAATCACCACCACCAATTACCTAAGTGGAGGGGAAAGAACACAACCAGAAAATAAAACATCCTCATAGAATGATTTGGTAAAGACTTCTCAGACTGGCAGCATCCTTACAAGGCCTGACATGAGCAAAAGAAAGCTCTTTTGGAATCTACCTTCTAGGAAGCCCTCAAGGAGTCTCCCCACATGACTTCTTGTTATTATTATTATTGTTATCAGTCCCCAGAGACTTGTAGGAGGGAGCTGAGAAAAGGCTAAAGATGCAGACCTGAGTGCCCGGCTGGCACAGGAATAAATCAGTGTGAGCGAGGCAGTGACACGTGCAGGCTGGCTTGAAGCGAGGGTGGCAGAACTGTGCTGAGGTAACCTGGTGGTGTCAGTCAGCCAGAGTGGGTGAGCCCTGGCTAACTAGATGAGTGAGGACGTGAGGACATGCCAGTGAGGAAAAGAGGGCAGTCAGCGTAGAGCTGAAGGTAGGGTGAAGTGAGCTAACAAGGTATGGTGTGCGATTCTGTCCTCCTGCCATCGGGCAGTGACAAATTTGATTCTCAGATTCCAGCGGCAAAAACAAATGTGGAACATGACGACTTACTAAGTTCTTCATTGTCATTTATTGTCATTTTATTCTATTGTGTTCTTTATCATCATTGAAAATGACAATATGACAATAATAATGACAATGATCATTATAATGATAAGATAATAAGGATCAATATGACGATAACAACTCTTCTTCCCTACCTCGGACCACCACCTCCACCATTAAGAAACACTGTGCCTAAGGACCTCCCTAAGGACCTGCCTCAAGGAAAGAAAAGGCTCCCCATTCCAGTATTCTTGCCTGGAGAATTCCATGGACAGAAGAGCCTGGTAGGCTAGAGTCCATGGGGTTGCAAAGAGTCCAACATGACTGAGAGACTAACATACACACACATGGAAATGTAAAACTGTTGGGACATACCAGCCTATGAGCGTTTCCCCCTTAATTAACTGTGCTATATTTTACAATGGATACGAAAGGGGAATACTTGCCCTTTCCCCAGATAATTTGAGATGCACTGTTGTAGAATGTAGAGAAAAAAGTCATTTCACATCCTCTGTCTTCAGAGCAATTATCTGTGGACCATCCACATGCAACCCTCTCATGGCATCTAGGCATTTGGGGATGGAATTGGGGTATGCTCTGGCCAGAGCACTGGAATGCTGCCCCAGCTGCACTATGTCATCTCATCCATGGGTAGCACTAAGGATCTGGTCAGGATGTCTGATGAGGATAAGACCATCTCACTTCAGTTTACAAGGACCAATAATGAAGGCTATGTATGCTCTGTTCCAAAGAACCCCATCTGGATTTAGACAGTGTCTCCTCCTTACTGAGCTTGCCCTGCAGCGCATCCCATGCATACTTCCATGTATCATTTATCACACTAGGTGTTAATAATCTCTCCCTGGGTCTATCTTCCGTATCTACCACGCATCCCCCACCCCCAGCACAGAGATCTTGCCTTCTTCATTTGCGTAATCCCAGCACAGAACAAGAACTCAGCTGATGCTCAGTGCATGCTTGATGAATTAGGTTGCTGATTCATAGCTTTTCCCTCAGGTCCTCCTCCCTCAGAATGCTGTGAATGTGAAAACTATTGGGTAATTTTAGGGTTGCAATCAAATGACCTCAGTTGAACCTGCTGATGTTCATTGCTAACAGATTTAAGAGAAATATTGCACACAACTTACGCAAGGCCTAGTTGTGAATAAAAGAGAATCTTCTTTCACAATGGGCTGTTATGAACAAAAGACCACCAATCATGCTCCCCGAAGGAGGCCTGCCAGGCAGTCTCCCAACCCCAGGCCTGCTGTGCACACGGTACTGAAGGGATGAGAGCTGTGACTGCTTTCCCCACAGCCTGCTCTCCAGATCTACTCGCGCTCGGCTGGAGTGCACAAGCCAGTTTTCTACCATCTGCAGAGATCTAAGGAAGATGCTTTAAAGCACAACTTGCACAAGCCACTATTAAATAGCCCTATAATATCTGTCTCTAGTTTTACTTCCTAATTTGTAGATATCCCTTCCTCCACCAATCTGAGTAGATCTGTCAGGATTTTTTGGTTCATTATGAAGTAAGATCCTCTTGGTCTGGGCTCCAGTTTGCATGTGGAATCCAGGTAACACCACTCTCCTCTAAGCCACTTTAAGTCAACTTGGCAAAATCTGTGTTCTGGCCACAGAATTTCCTTCTCGCTGAAACAGACTGTCCTTTTCCTGGCATGTAGTTCAGGACAGAGATCTAAATAAGACTGTTGGCCTTCCTTTGTTTATTCCTTTTTAATACTTTTGGAGCAAGATTTCACTATAATATTTTCAGTTCAGTTCAGTTCAGTCACTCAGTTGTGTCCGACTCTTTGCGACTCCATGAATTGTAGCACGCCAGGCCTCCCTGTCCATCACCAACTCCTGGAGTTCACTCAGACTCGTGTCCACCAAGTCAGTGATGCCATCCAGCCATCTCATCCTCTGTCGTCCCCTTCTTCTCCTGCCCCCAATCCCTCCCAGCATCAAAGTCTTTTTCAATGAGTCAACTCTTCGCATGAGGTGGCCAAACTACTGGAGTTTCAGCTTTTGCATCATTCCTTCCAAAGAAATCCCAGGGCTGATCTCCTTCAGAATGGACTGGTTGGATCTCCTTGCAGTCCAAGGGACTCTCAAGAGTCTTCTCCAACACCATAGTTCAAAAGCATCAATTCACATAATCTTTTAGATCTTTACAAATCTGAACCTTCAGAATCTCCTCTTCAGTCTGCAGAAAACTCACCAGCCAGGTCTTCAGACTGTATCAAAATGAATTTATCTCACCAACATTCTCGTATCTAAAACCCCAGTCTGTTTCCATCATTCTGTCCCTCAAGTTGGACCAGGTTTGTTCCCAAACCAGATGTGATTTTAACTACACATGTACACAGAATGTTTATTACACTTTGATTTAAAATTCAAGTTCAGGGCTTCCCTGGCTCAGTAGTAATCCGCCTGCCAATGCAGGGGACATGAGTTCGATCCCTGACCCGGGAAGATCCCCCATGCCACAGAGCGGCCAAGCCCGTGCACCACAACTGTTGAGCCCGTGCTCTAGAGCCCAGGAGCCACAGCTACTGAGCCCATGTGCCGCAACTACCGAAAGCCTCGTGCCCTGCAACAAGAGAAGCCAGCTCAATGAGAAGTCTGCTCACCACAACTAGAGAAAAGCCCGCACCGCAACAAAGACCCAGCGTGGCCAAAAGTACAAAAATAAACAAATAAACAAATAAAAAATTTTTTTTCAGTTCAAAGTCAGAAATGATCACGCATACCCCAATCCTCATCAGCTGAGGACCTCCTTCACCCAATATGTAAGACTACCTTAGTTTATGTGAGACTATGTTAGTACGTGAAGACGCTAATAGTAAGGTGTGATGCATTTTCGGGTACTACTTACAAGTCTGAATGAAGTTTTAAGAGAAATTGATGAATTTAAAGAAATTTTCTTTTCTAATAATGGAAATCTGACAATAACTTAAAACTATCATAACTAAATATTTCAGAACTTCTAAACTAGGTATGCATGACAGGTATCATCACCTTAATATTATACCTGGGAAGACAAGTAGAAATGTAAAGACTTTTCAAGTTCACAGAGTAAACCTAAGATGAAGAGTTCAGTGAAACCAACTTTTCTGACATCCCAGTTAGTACTTTCTCCACCTATGGAATATGCACGAGCATCAAAATGAATACCCATGAAGCTGAAAGATGCATCTGTATAAAATCTCAGTAGCCAAAAACAACAAACCAGGGACCTCAATTACAGGGGAGACTTTACAAACCCGAGTGTGGAGGCCATCTTCCAACTCACCTTTTAAAGATCTCAAGTGTTGAACAGCCATTTTTAAAACTGTCAGTTTGTCCAGTTTCCGGGCCATGGGACTGCACTGAGGGATCATCGTAGACAGTTTTCCAATCAGGTTGTTCATTTTATCTCTCCTCCGCTTTTCAGTTTGGCTATGAGCTTCTCTAAGAAGGAGAAAGCGCCTCTGTTATATTTAACATTCAGCAGACACTCAGGGACCCCAGAGGCACTAGCAGGAGCACGGGTGAGGCAGGCAAGCTCCTGCTGTTCGTCCTCCTGACTTTGACCCTGCAGGTGGCATTCAGGGATGAGGCAGGGCAGGCTGGGACAGGAGTGGCACTGTTCACACTGCTTTCACCAGCCTCCACCTCCTGCCCCCACCCCCTATGCACTACCCTTGCTCCTTCCCTTCTGATCTGAAATCTGCAAGAAATAAGAGTTCCCACCCTAGTATTCTTGCCTGGAGAATCCCATGGACAGAGGAGCCTGGCTAGCTATGGCCCATAGGGTTACATGACTGAAGTCGGACATAGGATCGAACATGACTGAAGTGACTTAGCACATGAGAGCTCAGGTGGATTTTTTTCCCCCACTTCTTTCTTAGAGGAAGAGATGTGCGTGTGTGCACAGTCATGTCTAACTCTTTGTGGCCCCATGGGCTCGCTCTGTCCATGGGATTTCCCAGGCAAGAATACTGGAGTGGAATGTCATGCCTTCTGTAGGGATCTTCCCAACCAGGGGATCAAACCCGAGTCTCCTGCATCTCCTGCATTGGCAGGCAAACTCTTTACCACTGCACCGCCCGGGAAGCCCCTGAGAAAGAGATGGGTTGCCTTCTATTCAAAACTAATTTCTCTGGTCTTTGCTTGAACAGTTACCAGCATCTTGAGATCATTCTCTTTCACAGCTCCTTCTATGGGTCAATAAATGGGCTCAAATCTCTTCCCTTTAGGGGAAAAAAACAAAAAACAAAACCATTTTCCCTAAATCTAGAGATCTTTTCCCCCTCCCCTCTTCCCTCCTTGGCCAGCTTCCTGAGGCCGTTGTCTCACTCAACCTTCCATCTCTCAGGCATCTCTCCATCTAGTAAAGCAATCTCCCACGGTCCCCACTCCACTAAAACTACTCTAGCAGAAGTCATCCTCATCTTATGCAACCCCAGCTGTTCCCTGCCTTGCGCTGGACACTGATGGCATTTTCATTCTTGGTTGGCTTCTGCTCCTCCATCCTCCCGCCTCAGCTCTCCCTCTGTCCTTCAGTACTGGTACCCTGAGATCCCTTACTTGGCAGTACTCTTTCTTCACCCTATAGCTTCACCCTGAGAGGTCTTATTCTCTCAGAAGCCTTTACAGCAACTCATGAGCTACTTAACCATTTAATCCCTATCTCATTCATACCATATCTTCAGAACTAGAAGGATGCACATCAGTGATTCAAAGCACCCTAAAACTCAACAAATCCCAAACTGAATGCATTCTCTGCAACTGCTGCTGCTGCTGCTGCTACTAAGTCGCTTCAGTAGTGTCTGCATCTGTGTGACCCCATAGACAGCAGCTCACCAGGCTCCGCCATCCCTGGGATTCTCCAGGCAAGAACATTGGAGTGGGTTGCCATTTCCTTCTCCAATGCATGAAAGTGAAAAGTGAAAGTGAAGTCGCTCAGTCGCGTCCAACTCTCAGCGACCCCATGGACTGCAGCCCACCAGGCTCCTCCGTCCATGGGATTTTCCAGGCAAGAGTACTGGAGTGGGGTGCCATTGCCTTCTCTGCAACTGGCCTCATTTTAATTCTTCCTCTGCCAGCTCTGATCTCCTTTTCCTTTTATAGGGCTTATCTTGATTGGTGACACCACTGGACTCATGCTAGACCCTTTGTTCTTCTTCACCTGGAAGAACCAAATAATCACAAACTCCTATAAATTCTTGTTTTAAAATTATTTCTTAAAGGTGTCTTTTGCTTCTCTCCATCCACCTGTTATTGTCTTAGTGTTAGTCATTCAGTTGTGTCCAACTCTTGGAGACCCCATGGACTGTAGCCTACAAGGCTCCTCTGTTCATGGGATTCTCCAGGCAAGAATACTGAAATGGGTAGCCATTTCCTTATCCGGGGGATCTTCCTGACCCAGGGATAGAACCCATGCCTTCTGCACTGGCAGATGGATTCTTTACAACTGTGCCATCTGGGAAGCTCCATGACACTCATTGCACAACCCTTAAAAGCCTTTGAAATTGATATTACTGCTTCTCCAAGTATCTTCCTTATCTACTCTATCCTACCCATGACTTCCAGAATCATTGTTTTAAAATAACATCATCTAATCTCATTGCATAAGGTATGCTAGCATGCATTTTCATTGTCAAAGAGGAAAGTCCAGACTCCCTAATGACATCCCAGTGTTCTCATGACCTGGCTCATGCTTTCATCTCTGGTTTCACCTCTCCATTTCTTCCCCCTACAGGTCTGGATGTTGTAGAGCAGCAGTGCCAGATAACTTGCTGTCCTCCAACACACGAAGTCAGCTCACATGTCCTCTATGTCTTGCACTCTTCTAGAATTAGAATGTCCTGCCTCCCTATATTCCTGGAAAAAAATCCTAATCCCTCTTCAAAACCCAGGTGACTTATTCCTCTGGGAAGCTCTCTTTAACATCCGTCTCAAATCACTACCATATTTCATCAAATCTAAGACACCATCAGCTGTAAGATGCACCATTATCTAGTGCATCACAAAGACAGAAAAATGTTCTCAATTAATAGGAAGATAACACTGATGATAAGACATGTTTCACAGGTGATAAGATGTGAGGGGTGGGTGTATATCTTTGATTTCAAGAATTAGGTTATTCTACTTTTGACATTTTACTGTGAATATTTATCTGTTTCTTCTACAACACACAGATCATGGCAACTCCAGAATTTCTATATAAGAAAAGTTTGGGGAAAGTCAATCTAATGGGAAAGGGGAAAAATAGGAGATTTGTTCTGATCTATTTTTAGAGACTTTAGATGAAAGAGTGGGAGGAAGGGGAGAAGCGCTGATGGAGCTAACAACCCCCTTGTGCCCCACCCTTGAAAAACCATTCACCTTTGGCCAATGCCTGGAATAAAGTATGTGCTTTGGGATGAACGGGATGGCATTCAAATTAAAGTGAAAGTGAAGTTGCTCACTCATGTCCAACTCTGCAACCCCATGGACCATAGCCTACCAGGCTTCTCCATCCATGGGATTTTCCAGGCAAAACGTATCAGAGTGGGTTGCCATTTCCTTCTCCTGGGGATCTTCCAACCCAGGGATTGAACCCAGGTCTCCCGCATTGCAGGCAGACACTTTACCCTCTGAGCCACCAGGGAAGCTGCATTCAAATTAAATGTAGATAACTAGGAGCAAGCAAATTGCCTCAGACTGTGCTCCCCAAAGTGTGAAACTTCAGAAGGGGTCTTGGGAGTCATGTGGAGGAAAGCAGAAATGAAGGGGCTCCTGGAGTGGGGGTGAGGGTATGATGGAGCTGCTGTAAGAATTCATTAAGCAAAGGGTTCTGCAGCTTCAAAAACAAAGTTGGCTCATGCATGCATTCATTCATCCGTACATAAATAGACATACTTAGCATACATGAATGCATATGTGAATGGATAACTACTACTTTGAATGCCATCCTGTTCATCCCAAAGCATGTACTTTGTTCCAGGCATTAGCCAAAGAATGGTCTTTTTGGGGGTTGGGGGGGTTGTTAGCTCCATCAGTGCTTCTCCCCTTCCTCCCACTCCTTCATCTAAAGTCTCTAAAAATAGATCAGGACAAATCTCCTATTTTTCCCCTTTCCCATTAGATTGACTTCCCTAAACTTTTCTTATATAGAAACTCTGGAGTTGCCATGATCTCTGTGTTGTAGGAGAAACAGACAAATGTTCACAGTAAAGTGTCAAAAGTAGAATGACTTGATTCTTGAAATCAAAGATATACACCTACCCCAACATTTTATCATCTGTGAAACATATAGGGCTCCCCTGATCACTCAGTTGGTAAAGAATCTGCCTGCAACGCAGGAGACTCTGGTTCCATTCCTGGGTTGGGAAGATCCACTGGAGAAGGGAAAGGCTACCCACTCCAGCATTCCTGCCTGGAAACTCCCATGGATGGAGATGCCTGGCAGGCTACAGTCCATGGGTTCGCAAAGAGTCAGACACGACTGAATGACTTTCACTACTACTATGGTCTGCTGTTGTTTAGTCACTAACTCGTGTCCAACTCTTTGCAACCCCATAGACTATAGCATGGTTTTCCCTCATAGCTCAGTTGGTAAAGAATCTGCCTGCAATGCAGGAGATTCCTGGGTCAGCAAGATCTCCTAGAGAAGGAAATGGCAACCCACTTCACTATTCTTGCCTGGAGAATCCATGGACAGAGGAGTCTGGCAGGCTACAGTCCTTGGGATCGCAAGAGTTGGACTTAGAAACTTAAGTGAGAGACTACAGCACATCAGGCTCCTCTGTTCTCCACTATCTCCCAGAGTTTGTTCAAATTCATGTCCATTGAGTCAGTGATGCTATCTAATCATCTCACCCTCTGTCACCCCCATCTTCTTCTGCCTTCAATTTTTCCCAGTATCAGGGTTCCACCCCCCGCCCCCTCCCCCACCAATGAATCAGCTCTTCCCATCAAGTAGCCAAACTATTGGAGCTTCAGCTTCATCATCAGTCCTTCCAATGAATAATCAGGGTGGATTTCCTTTAGGATTGACTGGTTGGATCTCCTTGGAGCCCAAGGGACTCTCAAGTTAGGTCCTTATTGTTTCTGTCCTTTATCATGCCCATCCTTGCATGAACTGTTCCCTTGATAGCTCCAGTTTTCTTAAAAAGATCCCTAGTCTTTCCCATTCTGCTGTTTTCCTCTTATTTCTTTGCATTGTTCATTCAAGAAGGTCTTTTAGTCTCTCCTGGCTATTGTCTGGAACTCTGCATTCAGTTGGGTATACCTTTCCTTCTCTCCTTTCACTTCTCTTCTCTCCTGTTGGGGCATAGACTTGGATTACTATGATGGTGAATGGTTTGCTTGGAAATGAACTGAGATCTTTCTGTTGTTTCTGAGATTGTATCCAAATACTGCATTTCAGACACTTTTGTTGACAGTGAGGGCCACTCCATTTCCTCTAAGTGATTCTTCCCCATCAGTTCAGTTCAGTTCAGTCACTCAGTTGTGTCTGACTCTTTGCGACCCCATGAATCGCAGCACGCCAGCCCTCCCAGTCCATCACCATCTCCCGGAGTTCACTCAGACTCAGGTCCATCGAGTCCGTGATGCCATCCAGCCATCTCATTCTCGGTCGTCCCCTTCTCCTCCTGCCCCCAATCCCTCCCAGCATCAGAGACTTTTCCAATGAGTCAACTCTTCGCCTGAGGTGGAGTTTCAGCTTTAGCATCATTCCTTCCAAAGAAATCCCAGGGTTGATCTCCTTCAGAATGGACTGGTTGGAATAGTATAGATAAGATTCATCTGAATTAAATCCACCCACTCTCATCCTTTTTAGTTGACTGATTCCTAAGATCTTCGATCAATCTTGTTATTGCCTGCTTGACCATGTCCAATTTACCTTGATTCATGGACCTAACATTCCAGATTCCTATGCAATATTATAATTTATAGCATCAGACTTTACTTTTATCACCAGACACATCCACAACTGAGCATCGTTTCCACTTGGCCCAACTGCTTTATTCTTTGTGGAACAATTAGTAACTGCCCTCTGCTCTTCCTCAGTAGCATACTGGACACCTACCAACCTGTGGGGCTCATCTTCTGGTATCATATCTTTTTGCTTTTCCATACTGTTCATGGGGTTCTCCAGGCAGGAATACTGGAGTGGGTTGCCATTTCCTTCTCCAGTGGACCATGTTTCATCACAATTCTTCTCATCAGCTGGGAATAAGGAATGGTGATGTTGGGAGCTAGGAAACAGAGAAGGAAGGTGAGATAGCCAGTTTTTGAATAAGGTACTTTTCTTGAAGGGGGTGCACTTGAAAAGATTTCTTGGAGAATTTTATTAAAGAAAGATATATCTACCCAGAGAACAGTTTTCTGCTTAATAATTTATCAGGGCTCTGGCTCTTAAGCCTGTGAACACCTACTGTCACTTTGAGCCATGTCAGTATTTCATAAAGTCTTATTAAAAAAAAAAAGAATAAATGGAGAAAAAGCAAAATTGAGATCTGGCCATGAGGCCAGAGGTAGAAAAATATTTGTTGAGGTTGAAAGACTATGATGAAACAGTTGACAGAATTTATGACAGTGGATTCCTAATAATCAGAAGCTTCTTGTAAGTAATTCTGATTTGCTCATTGGATGAATTAGGTTTTCTGGCTTCCCTGGTGGCTCAGAGGTTAAAGCATCTGCCTGGAATGCAGGATACCAGGGTTCAATCCCTGGGTCAGGAAGATCCCCTGGAGAAGGAAATGGCAACCCACTCCAGTACTCTTGCCTGGAGAATCCCATGGACAGAGGAGCCTGAGAGGCTACAGTCCATGGGGTCGCAAAGAGTTGGACACGACTGAGTGACTTCACTTTCACTAGTACTTCAAGGAAATAATGGTTGTTTTTAATAAATAGCTATTCTAAGAAAAATTTAAAGACACATAAGGCAAAATGTTATCCAAGTAGATAGAGAAAAAATGTATAAGGTATATGATGATCTCAGAGCAGAACATATGAGAAAAACCTAATATTCATGAATCTATTCTATCTTGACATCACTGTTTGCTTCAGCTAGTGGTTTGCATATGTGACCTTCCCCACCCACCATATACCCTCTCAATGGTTCATTGTACCTGAAGGGCTTAATTTTCACTTGTTGTTCACCATCTTCCATTCTTCAAAAAAGCAAGATAAAGTATCAAACTACATGAAACAGATCTTCAGGAATTCTTGAGAAATAAATGTGAGATTAGTTTCAATCATCCTAACTCTGATTAAGTCTTTAGTTATACATGCTACCCTGAGCCCCTAATTGAAATGATTATTATTGTCTGGGTGAGCTGCTCTTGTACCAAAGCTGACAGGTACCTCATCTCTATCAGGTAACAATAACTTTGTGGAGCAACAGTGAATAATAATTGCTGCTCTGTTTAGAAATTATGCCATGCCAATCTTGAAAAGGAGTATATTCATAGAAATAACATTAAATAAAATAGCTATTTTTAAAACAGTGGATGGCTTAGCCAAAAATGTTGTAATAGCTCTATTACATAGCCTGAAAATTTATTAAAACTCTAAGACCTTTAATTTTGTCTGAAAATTCATCTAGACAGTAAGAAATAATTTTGAAAACTGGAAACTGATCACTTGCCAATAATATTAATTTTCACATTAGTATGTGCCTTAGCAGAATATTCTAAATGTATATATGTGTGTGTATAAATATATATATATATACTTACATACAGGTACATGGTGGCAATGCATTTATTCATTCAGAATGTAATCACCAGACCACCACCAAAGCAATGGTGATAAAATACTTTCCACATTAAAAAATCATGCCAGCTGAGTAGTTCTTCTTCAAATATGTGTTTTAAAATATATACTCCCAAGTGTATTAATTTTTGAAAGGGCATTTTAAAAATTCACGGTAAAGCTTCCATAATCTCATCTGGAAATAATTACAATCAACATTTTAATAGGTCTCCCCTACATGTCTTTTGTAGACATGTATCTGAGTGTGTGCTTAGCTGCTCAGTCGTGTCCGATTCTTTGTGACCCCATGGACTGTAGCCTGCCAGGTTTTTCTGTCCATGAGATTCTCCAGGCAAGAATATTGGAGTGCGTTGCCATGATCTTCTCCAGGGGTATCTCCCTGACCCAGGGATCAAACCTGCATCTCTTGAGTCTCCTGCATTGGCAGGTGGATTCTTTATTACTGAGTCACCTGGGAAGCCCAGACATGTATCTAGATATATAAAAACAGCTTTGACTATTTAACTTAGTCATGGGGGCGGGAGGGTGTTGTGGAGCATGGAGGGTATTTATATAGATTTGTGTTCTATATTGTGTATATATTGATATAAATATATAAAATAAAATTCAGATGACCATGTAAAATTTTTCATGTCTTATCTGATTCGCTTTACACTATAAAATAAATATTTTCTCCTAGCTTCAAATATTCTTGAAGAACATAATTTTTAATGACTAAATAGTGGCCCATTGGTTAGTTATGCTATAATTTACTTAATAATTTTCTATTACTAGATATCTCAATATTCTAATTTTTCAATATTTTAAATAGTGTGCTAATACCACTGTGGTACATGCATCTTCCATTATTCTCCTAGGATAAAACTTTGGTAGTCACTCAGTCTTATCTGACTCTTGGTGACCCCATACATTGTAGCCTGCCAGGATCCTCTGTCCATGGGATTCTCCAGGAAAGAACACTGGAGTTTGTAACCATTCCCTTCTCCAAGGTATCTTCCCAGTCCAGGGATGGAACTTGGTTCTCCCACATTGCAGGCAGATTCTTTACTGTCTGAGCCACCAGAGAAGTCCAGGATAAACCTTCAGATGTACAATGTATGGATAACTACTTTAAGGTTTCTGACTCATGTTGCCAAGTTTCCCTCTTTTAGAAAACTCAACAATGATCATTTTCTAGACTTTGAAAAGAGTTTGATCTACCTGTGAACTATTTTATTCATATGATGTATTTTATTTGAGGTTTCAATACTATTTTCCTGCTTAAAAAGATAATACATGCTGTTTATAGAAGACTTAATAAAATTTATGAAGAGATGCATATAAATGTTCCAAATAAAATTGGACCACTGAGATAAAAGCTTAATCAAAGGATGTTTTTCCTTATCACTGTCTAAATAAATAGCTTTGATGACAAAAGTATTTTCACGTGTGTTATTTGATTCTGACCCCATTTAAGAATCATGTAGTTATTCACTTCAGTTCAGTTCAGTCACTCAGTCATGTCCAACTCTTTGTGACCCCATGGACTGCAGCACACCAGTCCTCCTTGTCCACCACCAACTCCCAGAGTTTACTCAGATCCTGTGTCCATTGAGTCGGTGATGCCGTCCTCTGTCGTCCCCTTCTCCTGCCTTCAGTCATTCCCAGCATCAGGGTCTTTTCCAGTGAGTCAGTTCTTCACATCTCAGGACTGATTTCCTTGTAGTTATTACTCTCCCCATTTTAAAGATGAAGAAACTGAAGCCCAATAAAGTTACTGCTCAAGGTCATAGACCTAACAGGAGGCCCGTGAAGCTTATTCTGTGTAGACTCATGTGCCTTCCGCTATGCCTCTCTCATTATCAGCCTGCTCTGTGGTATAAAATTAAACAGCCTTTGTGAAGCAATAGAGAGTGTTAGATTAAGTCAGCTTTTTTTTTCTCCCCTCTGTTTTCTGCCTGACTTCACATCTAAGGATTAAAGTAGAAAATAATGATACAGGATGAACAAATTTCTCCCTAATGACCTGGAATTATATGCACATATGCATGTGTGCTCAGTTGCTCAGTTATGTCCGACTCTTTGCGACCCCATCGAGACTCCTCTGTCCATGGGATTTCCCAGGCAAGAATACTGGAGTAGCTTGCCATTTCCTTCTCCAGGGGATTTTTCAGATCCATGGATTGAACCCATGTCTCCTGCACTGGCAAATGGATTCTTTACCACTAAGCCACCTGGGAATCCCCATTAATAGATATACTGCTGCTTAGTTGCTTCAGTCATGTCCTGCTCTGCAATCCTATGGATTGCAGCCCGCCAGGCTCCTCTGTCCATGGGATTCTCCAGGCAAGAATACTGGGGTGGGTTGCCATGCCCCATCCAGGGGATCTTCCTGACTCAGGGATCGAACCTGGTCCTCCTGCACTGCAGGCAGATTCTTTACCACTGAGCCACCAGGAAAGCCCCATATATAGGTATATATTACTTCAATTTCAAAAGGTAAAGTTTAACTGTTTTAAATCATGCTTTTGCTTTGATTATACATATCTCTTAGCAAATTAACTCACTGGCTAAATTTGCCTCCTTGATGAAATCCAAACCGACTGTACTTAAGAAATCAAAATATACTTTAACAGTCCTGTGCAGAACAGAAAAAAGGCATGATCTCATTAGTCAAATAGTTCATTCCTTTGCAACATGAACCTAGACAATTAGTAAATTTGCTCTTTGTATGTTTTCTCCATGCTGGCATTTGGTCTATAGTAAAGATATTTTTACTTATGAATTTAAATAAGCTCACTGATATTAATAACATTCACATTAATTACATAGATGCAGTTTTTTAGTGTAGCTTCTTATACTAAGCAATATAACTTTTTCAAAACACAGTGGAGGTTTCCTTGAAAACTACTTTTACTGCATTTTGAATGAAATGTAGGCCCTCCTCATGAATCAAGCAAAAACAAATGAAATTGGAAGCAAATACAGTCAAAACACTCCTCCAATTTGCTGCTTTCCATGCCTTTCTCCTTTTTAAAACTGTCTTCCTTTCCATTCTGAGATACCATGCTCATTTTACAGCCCCATCTCCTCACATTTTGGGTAGGCGCCCCTCCTCCCTGAGCCCCCTGATCTTTCCTGCACCCATACCTGCATCCATGCCAGTCACTGTTCTTGTGCTTTATACATTAATGGTGTCTGAATCTCCATCTCCAGGCCACGCCTCAACCCTGAGTTCCAGACCCTTATATCCAACTGCCTACTTAAAGATTCCCATAGATGTCACATTCTCCTTGTAGCCAAAACTGAATTAATCATCTTTTCCTCAATATCAGTGAGTGAAATACCATCTTCCATCCAGGTCCAAGTCAGAAAATTTTAAATTCCTACTCTTCCTCATGAACAAGAGTGAATCTTAGAGATTCTCTCTTTTGAATGTGTCATAATATGTCCCTCCCTCTCCAGGCTCTTCCTGCCCAGGCTACTCTCTTGGACCAGTGCTCAGAAAACCCATTCCCCAGCAACTGTCTCTCCGCTGTTTTCTCTGCCTGATGGATTTTCCTCCATCAGTCCATCCTCCATACTGTTTC
Source organism: Nanger dama (assembly GCA_917880005.1). Classification (NCBI taxonomy): domain Eukaryota; kingdom Metazoa; phylum Chordata; class Mammalia; order Artiodactyla; family Bovidae; genus Nanger; species Nanger dama. Next base: position 82,661,952 of record CAKJTW010000002.1, read on the forward strand.
CTGAGTGCTCCTTTAAAAATATAAACCTGTACCACTTCACACTTACTAGGATAGCTTTTTTTTTTTTTTAATGGAAAATAACAAGTGTCAGCAAGGATATGCAGAAAGTGGATTCCTCACACATTTCTGGTGGGAATGTTAAATGGTGAAGGTACCATGGAAAACAGTTTGGTGGTTCCTCAAACACTAAACTTAGTATTACCATCTGACCCAGCAATTCGACTTGTAGGTATATAATCAAAAGAACTGAAATTTGAAAGCAGAGACTCAGATACTCGTGCACCAACGTTCACAGCAGTATTATTCACAACAGCCAAAAAGTGAGAACAACCCCAATGCCACCAACAAATGAATGGATAAATAGGATGTGGCATATACATACAATGGAATATGATTCAGCCATAAAAAGGATGAAGTTCTGCTACATCGCTACAGTGAAGGTGAAACTTAAAAACACTACACTAAGTGAAATAAGCCAGAGATAAAAGGACAAGTATTGTATGATTCCACGTAGATGACATATCTAGAATAGGCAAATTCTCAGAGCTAGAGAGTAGGCTAGAGGTTACCAGGGGCCAGGGAAAGGAAGGACAACCACTGTTTCATGGGTACAGTGTTTCTGACTGGGGTGACGGAGAAGTTTTAGAAACAGACAGTGCTGATGATTGCACAACATTGTGAATGTAATTAATGTCACAACTGTACTACTTAGAAGTAGTTAAAATGACAAATTTTATGTTACATATATTTTACTACAATAAAAAAGCTTTTTTTAAAGTGCAAAGGTAAACAAAAGTTTTAAAAATGTAATCTGATCAAGTTCTCAAAATGCCTCCATTTTCTACTCCTTCTCTACTTCTGCTCTGAATGGCTCATCGTTATTTTTCATTCAAAACTTAGCTGCCGTCAACATTTCCAGGAAGCTGTTCTTTACTTCTGATCTCATTATTATTTAAACACCCAATTTGCCTTGCTGCCATAATACCTAGGGTCCCTCTTATGGAAATTATCATGATATGTAATAATTATTTGTATCGTTCCCATCTGTACAAATTTATTGTGCCTTATAGATGTCTTCCTCCTCGCCTACTGGGTATCACATTCTTCAATTCAATTCAATCGCTCAGTCGTGTCTGACCCTTTGCGACCCCATGGACTGCAGCATGCAGTAGATATATTGTAAATACTCAATAAATGTTTAATGATTGCATTCTAAGGAATCTTCATCAATGACCCTTTTAAAGAAGCAGCTCTCCATTCAAATCCAACAGTGCTGCAGAAAGGGTGAAACTTCTCACACATTCTCTTCTGTTTAAAAATATCCAGTGTTTGGAGGCTCCACCAATGAAATCAACCTCGTGCCCTGAGTCTCTGGGAAGGATGCTGCACAGTCAGTACTTTGTAGAATTCATAAAGCACTTTGACATCCCTTATTTCATTAGAATGGAAAGTGGTGAGATTAAAGAAGGATTGGGGCAGAGTGGAAAAGTTCTGGGATAGATAATGAGCAAATCAGGGGCTGTGCACTCACTTTCTGCTGCCACTCCATGTGCTCTTCAAGTAGAAATTATGTCATGTGAGAGTCTAGTACTTACCTGCTGCAACTGAATGCTGACATTTCTACCCTTGTTGAAAGGAGACAGGTAAAGGGATTCTGAGAAAGCTTTTCCACCACTTTTTCTTTCATGATTCCTGACCTGGAAAGGAAGAGGCCTTCGGTCACCCCTACCAGATATGCTGGAAAACTGGACAGCATGGCTGTCTTCATGTGCTGGGAACACCCTCCCTGTCCAGCTGCAGAGAGACGGGAAGTAGGGTGTAAGTAGGAAACCACTGCACTGCCAATTAGGCATTCCAACTAGCTGGATAATGTCGGGCGAGGTACTTGATGTTTCTGAGTTGTAGCTGCTTCATTTTCTAAAATGTGTGTAATAAATAATCTTAGGGTTGCCTTCTACCAGAAAGCCATTATCCGTCAGTCTATTGTCACTATATTTTCTAGGGCTTCAAAATCAATGTAGATGGTGACTGCAGCCATGAAATTAAAAGATGCTTGCTCCTTGGAAGAAAATCTAAAACAAACTTAGACAAAATATTAAAAAGCAGAGACTTTGCCAACAAAGGCTCATATAGTCAAAGCTATTGTTTTTTCCAGTAGTCATGCCTGGATGTGAGAGTTGGACCATAAAAGAAAGCTGAGCGCCAAAGAATTGATGCTTTTGAATTGTGGTGTTGGAGAAGACTCTTGGAGTCCCTTGGACAGGAGATCCAACCAGTCAATCCTAAAGGAAATCCACCCTGAATATTCATTGGAAGGACTGATGCTGAAGCTGAAACTCCAATACTTTGGCCACTTGATATAAAGAACTGACTCATTAGAAAAGACCTTGATGCTAGTAAAGATTGAAGGTAGGAGGAGAAGGGGATGACAGAGGATAAGTTGATTGGATGTCATCACCAACTCAATGGACATGAGTTTGAGCAAGCTACCAGCACTGCTGATTGACAGGGAAGCCTGGCATGCTGCAGTCCATGGGGTCGCAAAGAGTCAAACGCAACTGAGTGACTGAATTGAACTGATATTGAACTGATATTTCTAGTATTTCCCTTGTCACTGCCCTCATTTTTCCATTCACTCTCAAAACCACTGGCTCAACCATGGCCCCTTGGGACATGTGTGATGTAAGTTCTATTGGGTGACTCTAGTTCTCACTTGAAAGTCATATTCTTATTTAAATATTAAGAAAGAACAATGGTACTTATGATTCTAAAGAAAAAAGAAGAAAATAAAAAGGACTAACAGTCATTTCTAGCTCAAGGTGAATGAGGACTGCATGCATGCTACTTCTCTCTAGTCATATCCTACTCTATGATGCTATGGACCATAGTCCACCGGTCCCTCTGTCTGTGGGATTCTCCAGGCTCCAAGAATACTGGAGTGGGCTTCCATTTCCTTCTCCAGGCGATCTTCCTGACTCAGGGATCGAACCTGCATCTCTTACGTCTCCTGCACTGGCAGGCAGGTTCTTTCACCACTAGGGCCACCTGGGAAGCCCAGAGCCACCTGGGAATGGGACTCCCACCTGATAATTAAGGATGTAGAACAGCAAACAGTTCTAGGCAGACTGCCACTTGGTCAGCTGTAGTTATTTACAATCATCCACTTTATTGGAAGAGACCGAAAGAATACAGACAATCAAAACCAGTATATAATCTTTATATACTTTTATATGTGCAATCTTTATATACATTTTATATGTGGCTTGGAAAGTGTGCTGGTCCTTACATTTGAATAACACTGATTCTGCCATCTTGGAAACTGAAGCTAAATTATAAAGTGTACTAGGGAGAACTGAGTTAAAAAGAGTTGGATATTTCATTACATCCTCATCTTGTCCCCTACTCAGGACTTTTCCAGTCATTCATGATGGAGAATGGTCATCAACTTTCACGTTCATGTAAAGAAAGTACCGGCTTAAAATGAATTGCTCTAGATTGTTATATTTATCTTGCCCTATTATTTTCACTATAAAAACCCTATGTTTGGGGAGATCATTAAAGAATATTTGAGACTGCAAGCTGCATTAGGCAACAAAATGAACAAGGAGATAGAAAGTATTCTCAACATTGATTTTATTATCTACTTAGCTTAATAAACATGGAAAACAAGAGTTTTAATTGATTAAAGTTGCCACAGATAACCAAGGGTTGGTTGTTACATAAATGATGAGTAAATCAAGAAGCAAGTTGTGATTATTTTCAGCCAAACATGCAAGATGCTTTCCTCAAGGTTAAGTATTTCAATTAGGAAGGCAAATATCTTAACTGTTTGTTAAGCAAATTAACCTCAAGCTCCTATGTCTTTCAGATCCCAGTTGACCTTCCTGGATAGCTAATAACCTTAAGAGTTGGATCAGTCAATGACAGAGGTAGCAGCCGGGTGGATAAGTAATCTACCCTGTCCAAATTTTTAATTACCATGTAATTTATAGTAATAATTTAAAAGTAATCTTTTTCTAAAGAAGATACATATATACACAATAGAATATTACTCAGGGATAAAAAGAATGAAATAATGCATTCTGCTGATACATGGATGGACCTAGTGATGATCATACTAGCAAAGTAAGTCATAAAGAAAAAGACAAATACCACATGATATCACTTATATGTGGAATGTAAATATGACACGAGTGAGCCTATCTACAAAACAGAAATGGACTCATAGCCATTGAGAACGGACTTGCAGTTGCCAAGGAGGGGGTGTGAATTGAGAATTTGGGACTAGCAGATGCAAACCATTACAGACAATCTAGAATGGATAAACAACAAAGTCGCATTGTACAGGTCAGCACAAGTATTTAACACCCATATATTAAACCATGATAGAAAAGAATATATATGTATATGTATAACTGAATCACTTAGATATACACCAGACACTAACACAAAATTATAAACCAACTACACTTCAATTAAAAAAAATAAAAAGAAACAAAAGGTTTTAATTTGTTTAAAATGTAATCATGTGTACTATCTTGTAAGAATGAAGCACCAGTCTATGTTCGATGCAGGATGCAGGACGCATGGGGCTGGTGCACAGGATGATTCAGGGAGAGGATGTGGGGTGGGAGGTGGGAGGGGGCTTTGGCATTAGGACATCGTGGATACCTGTGGCTGATTCATGTCAATGTATGGCAAAACAAATACAGTATTGTAATGTAGAATAAAGTATTAAAAAATAAATAAATAAATAAAATGTAATCTTCTTCTTTTCTCCCTAGGGTTGAAGATTTCCTAGGGTTACAGGAACAAATTCACTTACTGCGATGGGTCTGAATCACTCCGTCTTCGTTTCCTTGGCAACTCTGTCACATGTGGGCTGAAGGATCCAGTGGCTATTGGTTGAGTCCAGGGGCTTAGATGACTGGAAACCACGGAAGCAATGCACTGGTTCCCTTCCATCAATACTTTACCTGTGAGACATAAACTGCAATAAAGCATCTATTTGAAACATTAATTTTCACTTTATAGATCTATATTACATATTTTAAACGGCTTTAAACTTTGATGTTTTAAAATGTCAAGTAAACAATAAAATGGGGGCCTTGTCTGGTGGTCCAGTGGTTGGCAGTCCCCTGCCACATGCCACAGTGCACACTACTTAGGGGCACAACTAAGCTCATGTGCCACAGCTGGGCCTCTGCTCCAGGGCCCGCTTGCCACAGCTCCTGACGCCCGCGTGCCCCAGAGCCTGTGCCCTACAACGAGAAGCCACCAGAGTGAGGAGCCAGCACGCGGCTGGGCCGGGAGCTCTTGCTCACCTCAGCCGGAGAAACCTTCAGGCCGCGATGCAGACCCAGCGCAGCCAGAATTAAATGACATGGAGTGAAAGACTAATCACACACAACCAACACACAACCAAACACTAGTTAACAATCGACTGTTAGTCCGTAGCTTTATTTTCCCTGTCTAATTATAACAAATATATATGGATATGGCAGGAAATATGAAAAACACAAAAGGTGGAATGGAAGGGGGAAATCCAAATTTCACCAACTAAAGGAAATGGCAACCCACTCCAGTGTTCTTGCCTTGAGAATCCCAGGGACGGGGGAGCCTGGTGGGCTGCCGTCTATGGGGTCGCGCAGAGTCAGACACAACTGAAGCGACTTAGGAGCAGCAGCAATGTTACTATTTAGAATGACTTCCTTTTAGAATTTTTCCTATAGTTGTTTTTATAGTAATTGAAATCATAGTGTATATTCTGCATTATTTACATATCATTATGATAATACCTTAACAGTGTTATCACAAATTCTTTATAGATGATTCTAATGACTGCATAATATGCTATCAAGCAGCTGTGTCATAGCTACTTAACCACTCTTCTATTGTTGGAATCCAAGTTTGGTTCTATTTTTTTCACCATCATAAATATGCAGTGTGTTTTTATCTATGTGTATAAACCTTTTAATCTACTGGCTAATTACTTTCATCTTCTACTCATTTCTTGTGGATAGCACCCCAGAAATAGGTTAACAAGGTCACAGTCCTGAACTGACTAAAATTCAATTAAACCTGAACTGACTTAGAGGGAAATTTTAAACCTTAGTGTTTAAAAAAAAAAGACTAAAATTTAATGAGCTAATCATTTATTGTAAGAAATCAGGAAATTTATTTATTCCTAAAATAAATCTACAGAATTAGGAGAAAGGAAATTGTTAAAATAACACTAGAAATACTGAATTAGAATACCAATTAGTACAGATCAAAAAAGCTAAACATAGGTTCTTCTGGATTGGAAACTCTAATAACCCTATGGCAATACTTTTTTCAGTTCAGTTCAGTGGAATGGCAACCCACTTCAGTATTCTTGCCTGGGAAATCTCGTGGACAGAGGAGCCTGGAGACTGCAGGCCACGGAGTTGCAGAGAATCAGGCACGGATAAGTGACTAACACTTCCATTTTCATAGAAGAAGAAGGAATTCTTTGTCCCTCAATTCTTTTTATAAGGTTTACATAAATTTGATATTAAAATTTGACAATGGCAGTACAAGATAGGATAACGATAGGCCTAATCTCATCTATGAACAGATATAAAAATCTTAACAAAATCTTAACAAAAACTCAGAAATGTATAAAAAGAATAACCCATCATGACCAAGACAGTTGTATCCCAGGAATGTAATACCAGTTTAATGTTAGTAAATTAATGAATATAATTTAGCACAATAAGAGCTCATTGAAAAAATATGATTACCTTAAAAGATTCAGAAATACTAATGAAAAAACATTGAAAAAATCTTTTTACAATCAGAAACAAAAACATTAAACAAAACAACAACAAAAGAACATCTTTCAACACTATATTATTAACAGTAGACCTGTCAGTGGAATAAGACAAGAAACTATACTTGAAGTATAAGAATTGGAAAGGAAGAAAAAATAATATCTTTATTGGGAAATGATATGATTGAGAATATAGAGAACCCAAAATAATATAAATTATTAAAATTAGGGAGTGGATCAAGGTTGGCTGTATGTATGTAAAAAAAAATCAGTCTTTCTATTCACCAGTAATATACTATAAGAAAATGATACTTAAAAATATAATTTACAGTAACGTCAAAAAATATAGAGTGCCTAAAGAACAAATGTACAAAATAAATGTATAACCTAATAAAAATGTATAAGGTCCTTCTGGAAAAAATTATAAAATTTTATTTAAAACATTGAAAAAGGTTCAAATAAATGGAAGAATACACCATGTTTATGGATGGGAGGCCTCAATATCATAAATATTTCAATTCTCCTAAAATGGATGTGTAATTCCTCTCAAAATATTCTCTTTTTTGGTGGAACACAAAAAGCTGAATATAAAATATATATGCTAGTGCAATGACTTATGAACAGCCAAGGGAAATGTGGGAGGACTGGGCCTCTCATATATCAAGCATTATAAAACTTTGGTAATTAAGACAGGGTGGTATTGGTGTGGAGATATAGACAGACCAAAAGAAAACCATGGAGAGCCCAGACACATAAATAAGGACATCTGCTAAATGTCAGAGGTGGAATTTCAAATCAGCATGAGGAGTCCAGCTTTTTAATAAATAACCCTGTGCCAACTTATTTTCTCTATGAAAAAGAATAAAGTCAGATCTCTTACCTTATGCCAAATATAAAAACCAAGCCAAATATAAAAATTTAATTCAACTAGATTAAAGACCTAAACATAAAAGGCCTTACAATTAGCTATGAAAAGAAGAGAAGCGAAAAGCAAAGGAGAAAAGGAAAGATATAAGCATCTGAATGCAGAGTTGACTCATTGGAAAAGACTCTGATGCTGGGAGGGATTGGAGACAGGAGGAGAAGGAGACGACAGAGGATGAGATGGCTGGATGGCATCACTGACTCGATGGACATGAGTCTGAGTGAACGCCGGGAGTTGGTGATGGACAGGGAGGCCTGGCGTGCTGCAATTCATGGGGTTGCAAAGAGTCGGACATGACTGAGCAACTGAACTGAACTGTAGAAAGAATTTCCCAAACGTAAAATGTAAAAACAATAAAGGAAAAGACTGACTAAAATCGTCTTAAAATTAGTATTCATCCAAAGGCACTATAAAGAGAAGGAAACTAAAAGTCACAAACTGGGAAAAGATATTTGCTACACATATAAACAATAAAGGGAGTTCTATTTGCAAATAGAACTGCCTTATGACTCAGCAATCCCACTGCTGGGCATACACCGAGGAAACCAGAATTGAAAGAGACACGTGTACCCCAATGTTCATTGCAGCACTGTTTATAATAGTCAGGACATGGAAACAACCTAGATGTCCATCAGCAGATGAATGGATAAGAAAGCTATGGTACATATACACAATGGAGTATTACTCAGCCCTTAAAAAGAATAAATTTGAATCAGTTCTAATGTGATGGATGAAACTGAAGCCAATTATACAGAGTGAAGTAAGCCAGAAAGAAAAACATCAATACAGTATACTGACACATATACATGGAATTTAGAAAGATAGTAATGATGACCCTCTATGTGAGACAACAAAAGAGACACAGAGGTATAGAACGGACTTTTGGCCTCTGAGGGAGAGGGAGAGGGTGGGATGATTGGGAGAATGGCATTGAAACATGTATACTATCATGTAAGAAACGAAGCGCCAGTCTATGTTCAATACAGGATACAGGATGCTTGGGGCTGGTGCACGGGATGATCCAGGGAGATGATATGGGGAGGGGAGGAGGGAGGGGGCTTCGACATTGGGAGATCGTGTACACCTGTGGCTGATTCATGTCAATGTATGGCAAAACCAATACAGTATTGTAACGTAGAATAAAGTAAAAATAAAATTAAAAAATAAAATTAAAAAATCAGAGAATTGAAAAAGAAAAAAAAAAACAATAAAGGGTTACTATGTGGGCTGTATAAAGAATGCCATTGCATCCATAGAAAAAGACCTAGCAGAAAACTGGAAAGACTTTATTGGGCACTTCATAAAAGAAATTCCAATTATCAATACAAAAATGAAAAGATACTCAATTTCATTAGTAATCAGGAAAATCCAAAGTAAACTTTAGTGACATCCTGCATACCTATCTAATGGCTAGAGAATGTAGAGTAATGGAAATAGAAATGGAAATCTCTGTTGGTGGGAAAATAAATTGCTACAAGTACTTTGGAAACTATTTTTGCATTAGTTTTATTTTATTTTCACTAATAAAGTGAAACATATGCAAATAACATGGTTTAGTGTTTCATTCCTAAGTATATGGAGAAACTCTTACATATCTTACAACGGCGGTCTGCAACTATTTCTGCACCAGACACTGTTTTCACAGAAGACAAGTTTTTCATGGACCATGGGTGAGGGGATGATTTCAGTATGATGTAAGCACATTACATTTCTTGTGCTCTTTATTTCTATTTTGCAGCAATCTCAGGATATTCTGCCTTGATTTAAGGTTAGGGTTCACGCCCCTGTGAGAATCTAATGCTGCCCCTGACCTGACTGGGGCAGAGCTCAGGTGGTAATGCAAGGGATGGGGAGCAGCTGTAAATACAGATGAAAGTTCACTCATTCACCTGCCACCCACCTCCTGCTGTGCAGCCCAAGGTGGGGGACCTCTATCTTAGGAGACATGTACAAGAAATACCTTCACAGCATGGCTTGCAACTGAACAACAAAAATGAATGAGAAAACTAAAAACTCTTTAATTTCCCTCAACCAAGGGATAAACTGTTTATTCACTGGATAGAATACTAACAGTAGTAAAAATGAATGTAGTACTGATATATTCAGCATGAATGAATCTCAATAATGCTAGGTTTAAAAGTGCCTATTAACTGTCCTCAGTTTTTTTTTTTTAAACATCTTGTTTTCTTTCATCTTTATTGATATTTTTGAAGGGTAGTTAGCAAGTATTGCATAGACTGTCTCTCAATTTAGCTTTTTCTGTTATTCCCTGATGACTAAATTCAGGTTATGCACTTTTTTCAAGAACACCAGAAAATTGATTCTGTGTCCTTCTCAGTACGAAGTGCTTTCACTTTAAATTTAATTGCTTCTGGTGTTTTTGGTTGCTTCATTAAGATCCTGCTCTTTAGGATGTCAAATGGTGTTCAGCTCATGGAATCAACAACAACAAAAAAGAGGCAGGGAAAAGATTTATGAGATCCTCTACTTGGTTGTAAGCTCCAACACTGGAAGCTTTTAGTTTTCAGGACCATGTCACCTTTTAGCTCCAAATCTTAGCACAGTGCCAGACATACAGTTTTTAGGGTTTGTTGAAGGAATGAATCACCTTTCATTTCATTACCCACAGACATTCAAAAAAGAAACTGAAAGGGGTGGAAAGTTCAGATTCACAGATTCACATATTTGGGCTGCTGGGAATGATGAAATTCCCACAATAAAGAATATGCAATTTCCTTCGGTACCTACCTCACAAATAAAGAGGTCTACTCCCTACCATTACTTCATTTTTATCATTTTTTTCCACAGAAGGAAAAAAAAAATGCACCTGATTGTCTTCTGAAAGAAAAGACTGTGTGGCATGAGATTTGTCAATTGGAAGTAGCTTTCTGAAATAACAAGCAGTAGCTGTTTCACAGGTTTGTGCTAATTTGTTACAAAGGAAACCAAATGCTGCTTCTTACCACTGACAAGTTACTGGAAGATGCTTAGTCACATAGTAAAAATGAAATACTAATGGCACTACAGGAAAAATACCAACTTGCTATAAATATACAAATTGTGAAAAAGCTTTTACTAGGCAGAGTAAAACACTGTATTATTTCCCAGTATTTATTAAGAGTCGGCCCAGGTAGACAATATGTCTAAAAGGGTTAAGATTTAGTACCTGAGCTCAGGTCAGTTCAGTCCAGTCACTCAGTCATGTCCAACTCTTTGTGACCCCATGGACTGCAGCACGCCAGGCTTTCCTGTCCATCGCCAGCTCCCAGAGCTTGCTCAAACTCATGTCCATTGAGTCTCTGATGCCATCCAACCATCTCATCCTCTGTTGTCCCCTTCTCCTCCTACCTTCAATCTTTCCCAGCATCAGGGTCTTTTCCGAAGAGTCAGTTCTTTGCATCAGGTGGCCTGAGTATGGAGTTTAAGCTTCAACATCAGTCCTTCCAATGAACACCCAGGACTGATTTCCTTTAGGATGGACTGGTTGGATCTCCTTGCAGTCCAAGGGACTCTCAAGAGTCTTCTCCAACATCACAGTTCAAAAGTGCTCAGCTTTCTTTATAGTCCAACTCTCACATCCATACATGACTACTGGAAAAACCATAGCTTTGACTAGACGGACCTTTGTTGGCAAAGTAATATCTCTGCTTGTTAATATGCTGTCTAAGTTGGTCATAGATTTTCCTCCAAGGAGCAAGCATCTTTTAATTTCATGGCTGCAGTCGCCATCTGCTGTGCTTTTGCTAACTGCTGCTAAGTCACTTCAGTCGTGTCCGACTCTGTGCGACCCCGTGGACGGCAGCCCACCAGGCTGCCCCGTCCCTGGGATTCTCCAGGCAAGAACACTGGAGTGGGTTGCCATTTCCTTCTCCAATGCATGAAAGTGAAAAGTGAAAGGGAAGTTGCTCAGTCATGTCCGACTCTTCGCGACCCCATGGACCACAGCCTACCAGGCTCCTCTACCCATGGGATTCTCCAGGCAAGAGTACTGGAGTGAGGTGCCATCACCTTCTCCGATTTTGGAGCCCCCAAAATAAAGTCTCTGTTTCCATTGTTTCCCCATCTATTTGCCACGAAGTGATGGGACCGGATGCAATGGTCTTAGTTTTCTGAATGTTGAGTTTTAAGCCAAATATTTCACTCTCCTCTTTCACTTTCATCAGGAAGCTTATAATTCTGTATACGTTTGTGCATATGCAGGTGCACAGACATAGAAACCAAATACAGAATGCAATTAGACCTGTTCAGAAGTGAAAGTTTATGAGTTCATCCTGCCAGTACACAGAGGGAAGGGCACTTAAGTCTGTTTTAGGCAGGGAGTAACATTTGAAAACATTTTCTGGATGGGTATTTTAGGCTAAGAGAACACCGTTAACAGGAAGTGAAACAAATGTATTTAGTATAATTCTATGCTATCATTGGGCTTCCCTGGTGACTCAGTGATAAAGAATCTGCCTGCCAATGCAGGAGATGTGGGTTTGACCCCTGGGTTAGGAAGACCCCCTGGAGTGGGAAATGGCAACCCAATCCAGTACTCTTGCCTGGGAAATCCCATGGATGGAGGAACCTGGCAGGCTACAGTCCATGGGGTCGTGAAAGAGTCAGATATGACTTAGCGACTAAAAACAACAACACGATTATTAAAAATGACATTCAGGTAATGTGTCTGGAGAATATACCAAAGTCAAGTATTAGAAAATTCATCTACTGACATGATTCTGATCAGTAAAACTGGACTTTTCCAAACAAATTTTACCGTCTCGTACATCAAACAAAATGCACACTAAATTGACAGAACACCTACCAGACAAGAAACCAGATACCTAATCATCATGGACCATCTAGAAATGCAGATTACCTATAAAATTCACAGGAGGGATGAGGTTTATATTCAGTGATATTTCATGCAAGCCTACCTATCAAGACATTTATCCACGAGTCCTTACTACACTTGGAAAAGGCAGGCAAGTAAGTGTTCCATGACTGCCTTTCTTATGTTTCAATCCAAACAGCCAAATGAACCCTGAAGAAAAGCAGATATTTAGCCAGACTGGTCTTAACTGAAGCCAGCAGAGTAGCTTGCTCAAAATGGGGGCTCATAAAGGGTGCTGAGATACCACAGGCTAATCAGGTAATTTTCCAGATTTCCATCCATTCTCTTAGATAGAATTTGTCAATAGAGCCTTCACAGTTCAAACACCCCTACTCTTTTTGAAGAGTACTCAATTACAGACCCCAATACATGCTTTCCTATTCAAGAAGAACTGCACCTGTGATGACCTTTTTCCACAATCTCATCCTCAGTCACCATGGAAGAGGAAGAGAATCTGACCTCTGATTCAAAAGCAGGACTTCTACATGGGTCTACCTACAAGGAGAAAAATGAAGGAAACCACGTTGACACACCCAGACAAGGTCTTCTGAGGCTTCTGATGCAGACACTTTGCATTCAGAAATAAACTGGCATCCTGCTTTTACATGTCCAAAAATTGGCATTGAAAGTCTCTCCCTATGATGGCATGTTATGCCACTGACACCGCCACTCTTCTGCTTATTGAAACATGTGACACCTTTGGCAAGTGGGTTAAGTTTCAGGGGTTGATTGAAGCCGCATTCTAAGAAGTAATTTATTTTCTTAAAGCTCTATCCAGTTGCTTTACTTGAAGAAAGCTCTGCGTAGTTAGGTAAGTAAGTGCTAGTCGCTCATTTGTGTCTGACTCTTTGTGATCCCACAGACTGTAGCCTACCAGGCTCCTCTGTCCATGAAATTCTCCAGGAAAGAATACTGGAGTGGGTTGCCATTTCCTTCTCCAGGGCTCGTATAGGGGAAAATAGAATTGGATGCCTCATGTCCAAGGGAGCCCCGAGGCCTGTTCATCATCAGAATGTTCCTCTCCTTTGTAAAGCATTTCTGACTGCCAGATTATTTAATTGTGAACCATTCAGTGACCATTGCTGTTTTGATCTTATCATATAAATATGCACCTCAAAGATCTTTCCTTTGGGATAGATGAAATTTAATCTAAAGTCAGGGGTGTTGGAATTTTAACCTGACCTGTGGAGCAGACAGGTGGAAAATGCTTAACTCTTGCTTGATACCCACATTACCTGACTTCCTGGGAGTCTGGCCCCTTTCCATAAACATTTTTTTCAATCCTTGTAGCTCTTTAGCAGAAACTTATTTCACTATCATCATAAGAAAAGTTGGAGAGTCACAGCTTCAGCTATTTTGACAGGCTTCCGAAAGTGAAGGCTTTGATCTCCATCACCCAGAGAATCCCAGAAGCATCTCTCCCTTTCCTGCTACCCCACCTCATACAGAGCTCTGAGGAGCTCCTCACAGTGAGCTCCTTCTCAGATAATGGGCACTCTCTACTTAGCTCATTAACAGGCAATGTGAGGCAGTCATAAGAGGATACAATTCTTCCTTAGCACCTACTTAGATGCTGTTATACAGTGAATGCATCCTATAAAATTCATATGATAAAATCTAATCCACAATGTGATTATATTTGGAGATGGGGCCTTTGGGTGGAGCCACTCAAAGATCCTGAGAGTGGAGCTCTCAAGATGGGGATTGTTGTTGTTCAGTCACTAAGTCGTATCCAACTCTTTGAAAACCCCTGGACTGCAGCACGCCAGGCTTCCCTGTCCTTCACTATCTCTCAGAGTTTGCTCAAACTCATGTCCACTGAGTCAACGATGCCATCAAACCATCTCATTCTATGTCACCCTCTTCTCTTCCTGTCCTCAGTCTTTCCCAGCATCAGGGTCTCTTCCAGTGAGTCAGCCCATCAGATCAGGTGGCCAAAGTATTAGAGCTTCAGCTTCAGCATCAGTCCTTCCAATGAATATTCAGGGTTGATTTCCTTTAGGATGGACTGGTTTGATCACCTTGTGGTCCAAGGGACTTTCAAAAGTCTTCTCCAACACCACAATTCAAAAGCATCAGTTCTTCAGTGCTCAGTCTTTTTATTTCAACCTAGACAGGGTACTAAAAAGCAGAGACATCACTTTGCTGACAAAGGTCTGTATAGTCAGAGCTATGCTTTTTCAGTAGTCATGTACAGATTTGAGAGCTGGACTGTAATGAATGGGAGTAGGGCTGTTATCAGAAGGCTGGAGAGCTGGCTCGCTGTCTTTCTGAGGTGACAAGAAGAAGCTGGCCAGCTGCACCACCATAGCACTGGCTCCAAAATCCAACCACACTGGAACCCTGACCTGACTTCCAGCCCACAGACCATGAGAAATAAATTTCTGTTGTTGACAAAAAATAAAATAAAAATGATGTTTATGAGCTTTATGAATATGGAAAATATTTATGTACTGTTTAATTTAAAAAGCAGCATGAAAGACATAGAGACTACATAAAATCAAGAAACAAAGATAACTATTGGGTTGACTAAAATATTCATTCAAATTTTTCCATAACATCAGATGGAAAGCCCTGAATGAACTTTTGGCCAACCCAATATTTTCAGGGGAGAAAAATCTAGACGGAAACACAATGAAAGTTTTTCAATTATTTTGTCTGAGTGGCCAATCAAAGCTCTTTTTCCTTTCTAAATTCTACAAGTATCATGTCTTACTCTTGTAAGACATACATACAGCTCAGAAAGAAAAAGAAAAGAGATTTTTCTCTCTCTCTCAGAAAAAATAAAAGAGAAATAAGAAAGCCTTTTAAGTGAACAATGCAAAGAAATAGAGGAAAAGAATAGAAGGGGAAAGACTAGAGATCTCTTCAAGAAAATTAGAGACACCAAGAGAACATTTCATGCAAAGATGGGCTCAATAAAAGACAAAAACGGTATAGACATAACAGAAGCAGAAGACATTAAGAAGAAGTGGCAAGAATACATAGAAGAACTGTACAAAAAAGATCTACACAACCGAGATAACCTGATGGTGTGACCACTCACCTAGAGCCAGGCATCTTGGAGTGTGGGGTCAAGTGGGCCTTAAGAAGCATCACTACAAACAAAGCTAGTGGAGGTGATGGAATTCCAGTTGCGCTATTTCAAATCCTAAAAGATGATGCTGTGAAAGTGCTGCACTCAATATGCCAGCAAATTTGGAAAACTCAGCAGTGGCCACAGGACTTGAAAAGGTCAATTTTCATTCCAGTCCCAAAGAAGGCTAATGCCAAAGAATGTTCTAGCTACCACCCAGTTGCACTCGTTTCACATGCTAGCAAAGTAATGCTCAAAATCCTTCAAGCTAGGTTTCAGCAGTATGTGAACCAAGAACTTCCAATTTACAAGCTGGATTGAGAAAAGGCAGAGGAACCAGAGATCAAATTGCCAACATCTTTTGGATCATAGAGAAAGTAAGAAAGTTTCAGAAAAACATTGACTATGCTAAAGCCTTTGACTGTGTAGATCACAACAAACTGTAGAAAATTCTTAAGAGATAGGAATAACAGATTACCTTCCCTGCCTACTGAGAAACCTGTATGCAGGTCAAGAACAAACAGTTAGAACCTGACATGGAACAACAGACTGGTTCTAAATAGGAAAAGGAGTACCTCAAGGCTGTATATTTAACTTATATGCAGAGTACATCATGAGAAATGCCGGGCTGGATGAAGCACAATCTAAAATCAAGATTTCTGGGAGAAATATCAGTAACCTCAGATACATAGATGACACCACCCTTATAGCAGAAAGCAAAGAGGAATTAAAGAGTCTCTTGATGAAGGTGAAAGAGGAAAGTGAAAAATCTGGCTTAAAGCTCAATATTCAAAAATCTAAGATCATGGCATCCAGTCCCATCACTTCATGGCAAGTAGATGGGGAAACAATAGGAAAAGTGACAGATTTCATTTTCTTGGGCTCCAAAATCACTACAGATGGTGACTGCAGCCATGAAATTAAAAGACACTTGCTTTTTGGAAGATAAGCAATGACAAACCTAGATAATATATTAAAAAGCAGAGATAGTACTTTGCCTACAAAGGTCTGTATAGTCAAAACTAGAGCCCTGGAGGAGGAAATGGCAACCCACTCCTGATTCTTGCTTGAAGAATGCCATGGACAGAGGAGTCTGGTGGATTACTGTACAGGGTCAGCAAAGAGCTAGTGACATGACTGAAGTGACTTAGCAAGCATGCATGATTTTTCCAGTAGTCTTCTATGGATATGAGAGCTGGACAATAAAAATGGCTGAGCACTGAAGAATTGATGCTTTTAAACTGTGGTGCTGGAGAAGACTCTTGAGAGTCCCTTGGACAGCAAGGAGATCAAACCAGTCAATCCTGAAAGAAATCAGTGAAAGGACTGATGATGAAGCTGAAGCTCCAATACTTTGGCCAATACTGATGCGAACAGCCAACTCATTGGAAAAGAGCCTGATGCTGGAAAAATTGAAGGCAGGAGAAGGGGACAACAGAGGATGAGATGGTTAGATGGCATCACCGACTCAATGAGTTTGAGCAAACTCCAGGAGACAGTTAAGGACAGGGAAGCCTGGCATGCTGCAGTCCATGGGGTCACAAAGACTGAGTTGGACACGACTGAACTACTGAACAACAACAATTAGAAAACAGTAAGTAGATCAATATGGCTGGATATAGCGTGAAACAGGAGATCAAGCTGGAAGAACAGACTGTGTTAGTTGGTGGGGGTCCTTGGATGTCTCACTAAGCAGTTTGAGTTTGATTTCCAGGTACCAGAGAGCTAGTGGAGTTCCCTAGCACTGCATCTCAGTCCCCAGCATTTCTTGGCTAGTTATCACTAAAGCAGGAGGCACATTTGCACTGTTTTCCAGGAACTAGTTTCCCATTATAAGCTATAAGTTTCATCTTAATGCATTCCACATTTGCCCAACCTGAATGGCTCACTTCTTACATGGGTTCCTATTTATTTCTGTAATGAAGATTGTACTCAAAGCTATTCCAACCTGGCTGGGAAAAGGCTTTGCTCCCAAACATGGACAGGGAAAACCAACAACCTTTCACATGGGAATTAGGGCCCCACCTAACAAAGATACAACATCAACATATCACAGAAAAATTAACTTCTCCTACATAAACTAGAGGGAGGAAATTCTATTCCTTTGGCCTTGACTTCAAAAGTAGCAAGATGTCTATAAGCTGGAGAACCAAAGCAGAGAAAAGAGGTGGCTTTACTGGCCCAAGATCAGTCAATTGCTAGGGAGTTATGCAGAAAGTCAAGAAAAGGAATAAGTAATATCTACAACATTCAGCCACTGACTGTTGAACAACATGGGCTTGAAATGCAGAGGTCTACTTATACTCAGATTTCTTTCACTAAAGACATACCAGGGTACTAAACAGTCTGCAGTTGGCTGAATCCATGGATGCAGAACCATGGATACTGAGAGCAGACTATAAAGTTACACATGGATTTTTGATTGTATTGAGGGTCAGTGCCCCAACCCTTGCTGTTATTCAAGGGAAAACAATAGTAAAATAGTGCCTCATGGAGTACATGATGGGTAAGAAAGAAAGAGACACCAGAAGAGGTTGAAAGGACAGGCAAGTGGCTAGAATGTGTGTGTACAAGACCATGGTCAGCAGGGAAAAGTTCAGAGGTAAAGCATTTGCAGCAGATTCAAGGGAAGAGTAAGAGGTGCCCAGGGATCGCCCAAGTGGTGCACTGGTAAAGAATCCACCTGTCAATGCAGGAGATGTGGGAAGATCCCCTGGAGTGGGAAATGGCAACCCCTGGGAAATCTCATGGACAGAGGAGACTGGTTGTCTTCAAGCCGTGAGGTCGCAAAAGAGTTGGACACGACTGAGCACAAATACACACACAAGATGTGCCCAAGGAGGCGCTGCAGTGCACTGAAGACGAGGTGTGTTGGGAAAGAGAAGAAAGACCAAAGTTGCCCAGCATGACATTGGGGGATGGCAGGAGAGGAAATGTCAGAACACAAGGGGCAGCCTCCTGGGGGAGGGGTTAAAATAAGGATAGAAGATGGCTGAATAAACAGAAAACCTAAATGAAGGTACAGGCATACCTCATTTTATTCCACTTTCCAGATCTTGTGTTGTTTTTGTTTGTTTGTTTTACAAATTGAAGGTCTGTGGCAACCTTGAATGGGCAAGTCTATCAACACCATTTTTCCAATAGCTCATTTCATGTCCCTGCATCACATTTTTAGTAATGCTCACAATATTTCAAACTTTTTCATTATTATTAAATTTATCACAGTGCTCTGTGATCAGGATCTTTGATGTTGCTATTGCAAGATCATGACTCACTGAAGGACCAGACGATGGTTAGTATTTTTTTAATAAAGTGTTTCAAAATTAAGGTATGTACATATTTTTAGACATAATGCTATTGTACACTTAGATTACAGTAGAGTATAAATATAACTTTTATATGCACTGGGAATACTTGGCTGGAATTACTGGCTCAGACAGTAAAGATTGCCCGTAATGCAGTCTTTAATGGAGACCTGACTATAATGGAGACCTGGGTTCAATCCCTGGGTTGAGAAGATCCCCTGGAGAGGGGAATGGCAACCCACTCCAGTATTCTTGCCTGGAGAGCTCCCATGCACAGAGGAGCCTGGCAAGCTACATGGGGTTGCAAACAGTTGGACATGACCAAGTGACTAACACACACACACATGCGTACACCCACTGGGAAACCAACGAATTCGTGTGACACATTTTATTGTGATATTTTGTATAAGGCAATCATGCAATGGTCTGGAACGAAACCTGCAATATCTCTGAGGCATGCCTCTCAGTAAGTGACAATGGGGAACAACATCTGGAAATAGCAGTGAGGCTCAGACAAATGCCAACTTCACTTTCTACTTCTGAAATACACGAAAGTCATTAGCTTCCACAAACCAACTGACAAATGGCCAATTCCTTCAAATTTGGCCTGACCACAATACAGATCACCTCAGAATTACTGCACTAAAAAAGAGGAAATTTCCCCCTATCAAAATGACTTATTCTAATAAATTACTGTACCCACAAGGGAGCCTTGAAGAAGGGAAAGAGGTGAGAAGAGAGACACTCTTCACAGTTTCATATATTTCTGGTGAAAATGATAACTGGCATAACGTTTCTAAAAGGAAATTTGGAAAACTGTACCAAGGGAAACAGATATTTATATCCTTTGGCCCATATATTCTACTCCTTTGAGTTTATCCTAAAAATATTAAAGACATACATAAAAGCTTTTGTACATGGAAATGAATTAAAATATTTCAACAGTGTATACATGAAAGCAACCTAGAGGTGTCAACAAACAAGGGGACAACTTCAAAACCAGAGTGTAACCCTGTGATGGACCACACTGGAGCTTTTAAATACAATGTTTTCTAAGTATTTATGAAATGGCAAATGCTATATGTCATTGTCATTGTGCTAAGTCACTTCAGTCATGTCCAACTCTTTGTGATCCTATGTACTGTAACACATCAGGCTCCTCTGTCCTTGGGATTCTCCAGACAAGAATAGCAGGGGATCTTCCTGACCTTCAGATCAAACCCGCATCTCTTATGTCTCCTGCATTGACAGGCAGGTTCTTTACCATGAGTGCCACCTGGGTAGCCCCAGGATATGCAATACAGAATATCATATTCTGTATGACTTTTGGGGTTCTTTATTGCCTAAAAAAAAAGTATATGAATAGGAGATCTGAGGTATACTAAGGCCAAAAGATGAGAAGATAATTGCCAACAAAAAGATAGACTGCTGCTCACAGTTCCTAAGAGGAAGGGGCATGCCAGGCCACATGGGGCAGCACCAGGGCCAATCAGGAAGCAGGGGGAGGGGGGAGTTTGTGGGCAGATGTCTCTATTGTGGTTTCTATGGGAGGGAATGGGCAAGACAGGCTGAGTAGTATTAGGATTGACTAGTTTGAATGACTTCAGCAGCCCATGGAGCATCGGGGGTTATACCCAGCTGTCTGGTACCTGGCTCTGGGGCATTCAGGATGGGAGGATAGCACACCAGTGTGTGAGATCCTAGTAGAGGAGGTGGCTGGGGTGTGGGCTCTGAATTGGCTGGTCTGTATTTGAAAAGTGCACTCACAGGTAAGTTGTTGACTCTCAGTGGGCTTATCCTGGCAGGGGCAGTCCCTCCAGCATCAGCAATGCCCCACATGTCAAGGCGTCAGAATACAGAAAATAAAGAATATGTGAGTGTGTTTCTTTTCCTTCATTTAAAATTGTTTAAAAAATTTTCAAATTTTCTACAATTAACTCATATTATTTTTTAATGTAGAAAAAGTAAATATTCCCCCAAGGTTCTCTGTTATTCATAAGCCTTGGGTATTTCTTTGAAAGGATAAATGTATACCTCTATTTGAAGAGTAATGTATGCAGCCCTTCTTACATTGTTTTTTAAAACCAAAGAGTGAATACAGACTGCTGATGCCACTAATTTGGTGCTGCTGAAGATATGAGAAGGTACTGAGCCACTTGCAAGGCACATTTCAATGTTTTCCTAAAGAGAAGGGGCAGGGAGTTCCTAATCAAATATATAGGAGTTCAGATTGAACCTTGTCCTGAACTGTGGGTGAAAGAGAGGTCTACCGGCAAAGTGTTTAAGAAAGAGTTAAGAAGAAACTTTCCACAAGCATTATCTGCCTATAGAGGATTCCCTTTGTTGCAGAGGTGGAGAGGGCAGTTAACTATTGATTTCAGACAGTGGCAGCCACGTTGGATGACTGATTGAAAGCATCCAGCAGGTGCCATGTTTAATGCTATGGGAAGAACTGCGATACCACAGCGTTCATAAAGGGTTATTGTTGGTGGCAGAGAACAGCCTCCAGTCTGCCAAAAGCAGTCTGCCCAAAGTCTGCTTCTTCTTCTTCATTTATTTTCAAGTTGTGCTCGGTCTCTGTTGCTCAGGGAGCTTTCCCTAGTTGCAGCAAGTTTCTTCATTGCGGGGCACGGGCTTCTCACTGCAGTGGTTTCTCTCTTTGTGGAGCACAGGCTTCAGGGGCATGGGGTTCAGTGACTGTAGCATGCAGGTTCAGTGGTTATGGCGCATGGGCTTAGCTGCTCTGCAGCATCTTCCCTGACAAGGGATTGAACCCATGTCCCCTGCATTAGCAGGCAGATTCTTATCCACTGGACCACCAGGGAAGTCCAACACTGCTTCTTCATGAGGAGAGACCAAGTGACCTGACAACCTGTCCTGGTTTCTGAGGACTCTTCTAAGGGAAGAACTTCCTGACTATGTGACTTCATGGAGCCCAGCTCAAGTTCAGCCCCCAGTGCAATGACACTCTTCCCCACACAAGGGCAACCCCCCACCCTCACCGACCACGGGACTGAATAGCCATGAGCGGGTACCAGGCACAGCAAGGGCACTTCGGTCCAAGCCCCCTAGCTCACTGTGTGCCTCTGGGTGAGTGGTTTACTCTTTCTGTGGATTGCTCATCTACAGAACAGAGATTATGATACAGACTAGAGTCACCTCACAGAGCTTTAATTTTTTTAAAAAAAGGAGATAAATATTGAAGCCTCTTGGAATCTATAAAGTTTTGCTGGACAGATAGTACATTAATTACTTATCTGAATTGGGTATAATGGGCTTATAGCCAAAGGGACACCAAAAGCATCTCTCTTTACCCTCACACAAATGGTCAGATTGAATGATTATGTAACTGTTAAAGATGACTGAGGTCCGAGTCAAATTCAGGGCAGCTGCAGAGCTATTAAGAGATTAAATCAGAGGTATTATATCAGATAATTCAGGTTTCTGCATGAAAACCCTCTTATAATTAGTAAACAAACAATTTCTCCTACCCCTTCTGAAGAAGGTAACGTGAGACATTGATCAATGACCAAACACATATTCAAAGCTGTGATTTTGCTATGAAAAGTTTTTTCATAGGAAAAAGCAGAACACTATGAGACTACTCAATATGCAGTCCCCTAGCAGTATGATCACTGCCCAATACCTTGAGTATTCCATTCCATCGCTCAAAATTCAACTGTGGCTCCCCACTGAATTTTCTTAACTGAAGTATAGTTGATTTACAATGTTGTGTTAGTTTCAGGTGTATAGCTCCCCACTGAATTTAAGATGACATGAAATGAAAGTGCCTATGAGCCAGATTCCATGCCACTCTCTTATTCATGACCCAGGCAGCAGCCACAGGGCACCAAGTGACAGTGCCCAGTCATGTCACATTGCTCCCTGGCTCTCTTCTCCAGGCATGCCCGTAACTGGAAGTGCCTGTAATCCAGTAGCACCTTGTAACTGACACCATCATTGAGCTGATCCCACTTCACTGTAATTACCTCATCACCAGTCCATCTCTCTCACCAGACATAGCTCCTTGAGGCCAGAGACCATGTTTGTATTAGTTTAACATAATCCTTGATATACCACCCACATTCAATAATTGAGGAAATGATGGAATATTCTATTGCTAGTATCAGGTCAAATCCTTACCTATTTGGAAAACATTAGGTCTCTATTTCCTTCTATTTACTAAAATTAATCTGTGCTGGATGAATGAGTTAAGTGTAGGAAAATAAAATCATAAAAGTTTAAAATAAAATATGTGGATGAATAAATAATTTTAAAGTGAAGACTTTCAAAGTATGATGTCAAATGTAAAAACTGGGAAGGAAATGACTACATTAAAAAGTTAAAATTTCTATATATCAAAACCACCATAAAATTAAGATATGAAAAAACCAGGAAAATGTTTCCCAAGCCCTTCCTTCTACCTCAATTCAAGGCAAATGTGACTTGCTTTTAGTCTTTAACCATTTGTCTGCATTGTCTAGACTTCATATAAATAGAATCATACGACACATTCTTTTGAGTTGGGCTTCTTTTTCTCATAATGTTTTGAGATTCATCCATGTTGTTGTACGGTCTTATTGTTGATGTATGTTCTATTGAGTTGGCATCATATTCTGTTTATCCATTTAATTCATTTGTTGATGACCATTTGGCTTATTTCCAATTGGAGGCTATTGTAAATAAGGCGGATACAAATATTTGTGTACCAGTCTTTGTGTAGGCAATGTTTTCATTTATCTTGGGTAAATTCATAAACATAGAATGACTGGGTTGCAAGGTAGGTACATGTTTTGGGGAAAACTGCCAAACTGTGTCCCTAAGGGGTTGTGCCTTTTCACATTTCCACCAGTATCAGTCTGACTTCCAGCTGCTCCATTCTCACCAACAATTGGCACCTTTTAAACTATCCATTCTAAAGAATAGGTTGTGCGATGAATTACATAGTTATCCATGCACTTTTAAGACATTTTTATTATTTGAAAAGTTTACTTCTTGGAAGGCCAAAAAATCTCTCTACAATTTCTATCCATCAACTCCATGTCTGATAAGCCTAATAAGTTTCAGTTCAGTTGTATACTTATTATTGTGTGAGGCACTGCATTAGAAGCTAGAGAGGATGCAAGGATAAGTATGACATGCCATTCACCCTCAAAGAGTTCAGCCAGATAAGAATATGCATGCTAAGTCACTTTAGTCATGTCTGACTCTCTGCGACCCTAAGGACTGTATCCCGCCAGGTTCTTCTGTCCATGGGATTCTCCTGGCAAGAATACTGGAGTGGATTGCTTTGCTCTCCTCCAGGGGATCTTCCCAACCCAAGGACTGAACCCACATCTGTTATGTGTCCCCTTCACTGGCATACAGATTCTTTACCACTAGTGCTACCTGGAAAGCCCAGTAAGTATAGACATAAGCCTAATGCAAGGTAGCTGGAAAGTGTCTTTCGAGAAATCTGGTCACAGCACTCTGTAAAGGCTTCAGGAAGGAGGTTGCAGCCTAGACACTTTGTATGGAGAATGGTTGGTTGCTTCAGTCACTAAGTCATGTCCAGCTCTTGCGACCCCATGGACACAAGGCTGTAGCCAGGTTTTTCTGCCCTTGGGATTCTCCAGGCAAGAATACTGGGGTGGCTTGCCATTTCCTTCTCCAAATGTATAGAGCATAGAACTCTTCAAGCTTTGATGGCTAACCATAATATAGACACTTTTGTTCTAAATCCTTCTCTCATCTAAACCAAACAATGTGATCCTTTCAAACATTACCCATAGGTTGCCTTATCACTAGCTTGCTCTCTTCTGAACATACTTTGGTTAAAAATACTTTGACGTGTGGTGTGATTGGTATTCAACATCCAAGAGCTGTCTAGTCCACAGAGAAGAGAACAGAACTTTGATGGATAAAGTTCTGATTATACTCTCACTATTTATAAGACTGCATTAGCTTTTAGTTTACATATTGGGCCTTCACTTTAAACTGTTGATTCATTTGTTTATGTAATTTTAGAACTGTAACTGACATGAGAGATGATCCAGTATAGTTCCCTCTTTTTCCAAGAAAGAAACAGAGTCTCATAGTTGATTCAGTTCCTTGCCCTTTATCATACAGCCACACATTGATGTAGGAGGGGCTCCTAACTCCCAACAGGGCTTTTTGGAGTAAACCTAATCTTGTCTTTTCTACAGGCTGTTGTTAAGTCACATCTTTATCATTTCAAAGATGTGCATTTTGTTTTACACTTAGATGCTGGCCCTTTTTTTGGCTGTTAAATTTCATTTTTTGATATCACCCTATCAACATCTTTTTGGATTCAGATTCTATCTACCAGATTGACTAAGCCTCCTCAAAATATGCCATCTGCAAAAGTGACCAGCATGACATTTACATTTTCAAACCAAATGTCTGGCTGGTGTGTTGAACAAGAGAAAGGGAGGGAGAGAGGAGGGAGTTATTCACTGTGACCAAATACAGCGTAGGCAAAGTGAGACCCAAGTCAGAGTCACAGAGGTGAGCACAAGGTTGACACTAGGGAAGAGATAGGAATGCTATAGTGGGCTCGGACAGCCACTCAGCAAATAGGAGAAAGGATCCACTTTGGGGTGGAGAAGCAGTCTGGGAGTAGGACAGTGAACAACGCAAGGGTGTCAGGGAGCTGTGGGGATTAAGTTGTGTTCTTTGCATGGGCTATCTTGAGCCTTCTGGCTTAAAATGGGCCAAAGGGGAATCTGGTTTCCTACATGACAAATCCCTCCTACTAGGGAGGAGGGGCCGAGGCTCTCCCAGACCTGCTCTGCACAAAAGGCATTTATATTCCAGAGCACGTGTGAGGTGAGACGTGAATTGGCTTACACCATTCCCATCGGACTAGGTACTAAAAATGGCTTTAATATAAGAAGGTGTCTTGGATTTCCTGCACGGTTCTCCACATCTGATCATGAGGGTGCGGCGTTCAGGGTGGAACATAAACCAGCTGCCTGGGTGTGAATGGGAGAAGCAAGATACAGAGGGATAGAAACTTTAGAGCTTCCAAACCTTAGGCTGAACCCAAAACCACTTCCCCAGTTCGCAGCACACTAGGCACAACAGGTAGGAAGGGCATGGAAGGAGGAGAGCTAGCCTAGTCCCTACTGGACTAGTCACCTGATGAGCAGAACCCGGCAGCTGTGATCCCAAGACATCCACATAGCATGCCGTCAGTACACATTCATCAGCCATGCTCTAGAGGCTGGGAATACATGGTGACCAGACTTCTTCCTCATGGGACTGGAAATTTAATCAGTCCTCCTGTGTATTCTGGGGTTCAACTGGTATCAGCCAGCTTGAGTGCCGCTGGTGGTACAGTGAAATGGAGAAAAAGGACAAACTACCGGGGAAAGGTATCATTTATGAATTTCAGTGAGTAAAATCTGATACATGATCTTAAAGTGTTAAGGTATGTAGCCCACTCACTTTCTGGATGACATTCAATGCCAAAGATATTATTCCTATAGACTTTCACAGTTCCTAAGTTCATTCGTTAATGTGTTGTTTCTCATCTGATGGAATGGGGAAGTGGGAAATTCTCTCGGCTGATTCTTCATGTACTATTTGATTCAACTATAAAAAGTACTGCCTTGTAAGTTCTTTTTTGATCTGAGGAAAAAACTTTTGCTCACAAATACAAAAATTTATTATAAAATATTTGGAGAAAACGCTAAAATATAGATATATCAAGGGAAAAGGAACAAAAGAAACCAATCTGTCCAATTTATTTACCTTACAGTGGAGGAAACTGAGGTTCAGAAACAAGATGCCAGCTGTGTGTTACACGACAGTTTCAATAAAAGAAACAGAAACGGACTTTCCTGGTCCAGTGGGTAAGAACCCGCCTGCCAGTACAGGGGACATGGGTTCAGTTCCTAGTCAGAGAGGATCCCGCATGTCTTGGGGCAGCTGAGACTGTGAGCCACAACTACTGAAGCCTGTGTGCTCCAGAGCCCAACGAGAAGCCCAACGAGAAGCCCACGCACCGCACCATCGCCGCGACTAGAGAAGGCCAGCGCACAGCAGCGAAGGCCCAGCGCTGCCAAAATAAATAAATGACTAAATTAAAAAAACAAAACAGTCCTTAAGTGCAATAGCCTCTTTTGGAGAAATAGTGCTCATTCATTTCCCATTCAACCACTGCAGAAATTTTTTTTAAAAAACTAAAACAGTGCCGCCGGGAGAGGACGTTCTCCCTTCCACAAGCTTTCAGCAAGCAAGGGAGTTACACCATCGCACCAGAATGTGGAGGAATGCTATAAACACAGTGGGTCCGGATTTCAGGAAGACACTTTTTCAAAGATGGAGAGTAGAGAGTTACTTTAAGCCTCCAATACGGTTCTCAGAAAAAAAAAGCAAAGATGGATAAGAAGAGATTTTAGGCAGGAATGTCAATTAGGCAGCGACCACGGCAGTGAACCAGGCTGAACAGGAGAGACGAAAGGGGGATGCAGTCGCTAGTGAGACCACGTGGCTGCTGCTGTCGCCACCGCACTTCCACCCCACCACAGATGAACAACCTTGCACTGAATCCTGACACACCAGGCAGTAATCTTTCCATACCTAATTTTGCACGGTCCTCATAACAGCCCTATGGTGAGGGTTTACCATGTGAGGAAACAGGTTCACGGAAATGCAGTCACTTGCTGTGATGGTCTTTGTGGCAACCTGGCTGGCTAGAGTCCTCAGGCACTCAGTTAGATACGAATCTAAGTGCTGCTGTATTTTGTAGCTGTGATTAAATTCCATAATCAGTGGTCCTTAGCAAGGGAAACTGTCCTAGATTAGGGTCAGGGTTAGAGTCAGGGCGAGGGTTATCTAGAGCAGTAGTCCCCAGCCTTTTGACACCAGGAGCCAGTTTCATGGAAGACAATTTTTCCATGTACGGGGGGCGGGCATGGTTTAGGCAATAATGTGATTGATGGGGTGAAGCAGCGGGTGAAGCTTCACTCGCTCACCCTACCTCACCTTCTGCTGTGAGGTCTGGTTCTTAACAGACCTCGGACCAGTACCAGTCCACAGCCCAGGGGTTAGGGACTCTTGATTTAGAGTTATCCTAGACAATCTGGGTGGACCTGATTTAATCAACTGAAAGCCTTAAAAACAAGTGAAAGCAAAAGTGAAAGTGTTAGTCATTAAGTTGTGTCCATCTCTGCCACCCCATGGACTGTAGCCAACCAGGCTTCTCTGTCCATGGAATTCTTCAGGTAAGAATACTGGAGTAGCTTGCCATTCCTTTCTCCAGGGGGTTCTTCCAGACCCAGGGATTGAACCTGAGTATCCTGCATTCCTGGGGAATTCTTCCCCACCAGGTTTCCCTAAAGAAGAAGAAACTCCACCCGTGGCTAGCTGCTACAGCCTGTGCCTGAGAGCTCTAGCCCCCTTTCCTGATGGCAGGCCCTACGAACTCCAGTCCTGTGGCCTGACCTGGCATTTGCATAAGCCACTTCCTTGTAATAAATCTCTCACTATACATATCCCCTGTTGGTTCTGCTCCTCTGGTTGAACCCTGACGGATACACGTACCTAAGATGACATAATTATAAGATGAGAGAGCTCAGATTTTCTCAAAGCCAAAAAAGGCCAATATTCCACACTCCCTCCTCAAATAAGTTCAATTTTAGACATCAGCACATTGCAGAAATGGCACCTCCTCCAGAGGTCTATAGGCTTCCCTGGTGACTCAGACAGTAAAGAATCCACCTGCAGTGCAGAAGACTTGGGTTCGATCCCTGGGTGGGGAAGATCCCCTGGAGGAAGAAATGGCAATCCACTCCAGTATTCTTGCCTGGAGAATTCCATGGACAGAGGAGCCTGGTTGGCTACACTCCATGGGCTCACATAGAATCGGATATGACCGAGCATGTCCAAACAGGTTCACTTCCACTTTCCCAGGGGTCTAGCAGGCATGGCAGACAAGGATAAAAGCTCTGGAGGCCAGTCTGTTTGGGTTCTGATCCTGGTTCAGCTACTTACTATGGAAACTTTACTTTGGGGAAGGTACTTAAAATCTCTGTGTCTCAGTTTCTTCACAAGAAATATGTAACTGGGACTTCCTTGCCAGTCCAAGGGTTACGACTCCATGCTTCCAATGCAAGGGCACAGGTTCCATCCCAGGTTGGGAAACTAAGATCCCACATGCCATGCTGTGCAGGCAAAAAAAGAAATATGTACATAACCATGCATAAAATAGATGGCCGGTGGGAATTTGCTGTATGACTCAGGGAGGTCAATTACAGTGCTCAGTGACAACCTAGAGGGGTGGGATGAGGTGGGAGGTGGGAGGTGGGAGGAAGGTTTAAGAGGAAGGAAGCGTGTGTATACCTATAGCCGATGCATGTTGACGTACAGAAGAAACAACACAATATTGTAAAGCAATTATCCTCCAATTAAAAATAATTTTTTAAAAGAAACATGAAACAATAATAGTACCTACTTTATAGATTTGCTGAATATTTGTGAATTATACCATGTAAAGCATTTAGACAACTAGCATAGAGTAAATGTTTTAAGAATTATTAACTATTTAAAAGAACCAAAAGGTGAGAATCATCCATGCTAAGCTTTTGAAATGGGGCAAAGAGGGAAAAGAAATACCCATGATGACTATAAGGAAATCAGAGTCGTGGGAAACCATTCAGTTGTGATGCAGAATGTAATCAGAGTGATATAAGCACCTAACAATGCTACCCTGGTGATGACTATTCCAGAAAAGGCCAACCTTTCATAGGCATTATAACCTAATCCAGGGATGGGCAAGAGCAAGAAAAAGCAGCTCATCAGAATTTGTTCCACACTGAAACAGAAAATTCCCCTAACTTGGTCCAGGACTGATCCTCAAGAATAAGAATGCAGAGTTCACCATTTTCAACATCGGCAAGTTTCTCCAAAAGGCACAGAAACAACTTTGATGAGCTATACCCGCATCACTGTTACACAGGCAAATACAATTCTTGCAGGTTATGAGTACACAGAAAACATGATGTAGACTATCATCGTGATCAGTACTAGTCAGGCATGACTTGATATGTCAGATTTGATACAGAACCTACAAAAGATATCATGGTTCCTCGCCTCTAACGTATCGACAAAATAAGACACCTCAGTTAACTCTGAGAAAAATAATTCATCAGTGTTCACAAAAGTATTTATGTATCTTTTCACCCAGTGGTGATTATTCTAGAAAGAAGAAAGACCCTTTAAAAGGGGGTGAGAGGAGAAGCACTCACTTTGCAATAAGAAAATGCTAAGGTCCTAGAAACTGAAACACAGTATGAGTTTAAAAAGTAATAAAACCCAACAAGCCATTAATGACTTTAATATCATTTATGTATTAACATATGATAGGAAAATCCCATGGACGGAGGAGCCTGGTAGGCTGCAGTCCATGGGGTCGTGAAGAGTCAGACACGACTGAGCTACTTCACTTTCACTTTTCACTTTCATGCATTGGAGAAGGAAATGGCAACCCACTCCAGTGTTCTTGCCAGGAGAATCCCAGGGATGGGAGAGCCTGGTGGGCTGCCGTCTATGGGGTCGCACAGAGTCGGACACGACTGAAACAGTTTAGCAGCAGCAGCAGTCACAATGATGATCAGAATCCAAAGCTGCCTTCAGGCTCTTGCAAAACAAGCAGCTAATAAAAAATTACTTAAAATCTCTTGATAAATAATTTGTCTTAGATATCTTCTGAAAGTTGAGGTGTGAATTCGAATGTTCTTTTAAGATTACGCTGCATGGTTTGTGACCCACATGTCCCAGAAGTAGCAATGGTTACTGCTGAAAGGAAGTGATAGGCCAAAAGTGCTAGTTGAACTCAAGTTGAAAGGTAAAGAAAAGAGAATTGTCCTAAAGAAGCCACTAGCCCCAGGATGCATGGGAAGTTGGGTTTGGTCTCTCTTGCTAGGTCAGCGTTGTTGCCTGGATGACTCATTAGAGAAGAGATGGCTTCCCTAGGAGGCCATATTGTTGTCTCCACAGTAGTGTGAGCATGGCCTACCTTGGAAGTCAGAGAGGAAATCCAATTCTCTACCCAGGAGGTTAAGGAGAGAAATAAACATAAAGCTGGCAACCATGTTCAATTTTTCAATCAAAACTGTTTTCTAGATTTTGACAAAACAATTACTAATCATCACAATCTTCTATTCATTTTAAACATATATTGATCTCTGTTCTGTAAAGTGTTCAATTTCAAGTCTGCCCATCGTATACTGATCTCTTTTTACAATCTGTCTATAAAATACCTATACTTTTGTACCATCCAGGCTCAACGACAATCTCTTCTCCCTCTCTTCTCCTCTCCTAAGAAGAAAAGATGAAGAGGTATTTTGATGTACATAAGTGTTTCTGCTTTTGAGTAACTTCTATGCCAGAGATCCTCTGCATTGAGTCTGAATCAACAAACATCTTCTGATGTTATCACACACAGGCGTTTGCAGGAGTGCTCTTGTAGGAATGTGTTCAGACGTGCATGGCAATGGAGTCCTTTTGGTTGATAAACCTCCACTGCTTGTTTTGGAAGGCAAGGCTGATAGTTCTGTTCAGTCCTGCACCCTGGGGCTGCATAGGAAGGGTCTGCAAAGGAGGCCTGGAGCACATGTCCATAAGAGGAGGACATCAGTGGCCATTACACTGGACAGAGGAAGGAAGTCCAGAAATCTGCTTCTCAGCAGGCTGCAACAGGAATAAATGAGACAGCACTAGTGACGGTTTTAAGAAGAAGCAATGTGAAATGGATTTAAAGATAGAAGCAGCTACTTTTTTTCAGAGAAGAGAGGATGGGCAAAAGTAGTGGCCCAGATGCACCTGGAGGGAAAGCTAAGACCATATAACTAATCATCTGGCAGGAACCAGGACCTCTGATGTTCTTCTTTCTGGTCAGAAATATGCTGCAAGTAACATTTCAGGGTGATACAACTGGTCTCTTGCTGGCCAGGGACCAAAAGAAGATGCACGGATCTTTCCTTCTGGAGCCTGTAACTCAGGTTTTCCTCATTAGCTGTCCTGCCGCATCACAGGTAGAAGGGCAGTGCTGGGCGACATTGACAAGGCAAGGACAGGTCAGTTCTCCCATTCCCACTTTTCCCAGCCAGACCAGCACCAGTTCTTCCAAGCACATCACTGATGATTTTCCATATACACGTCTAATCTCTGTTGTCGATGACCCTCCTTTGCTGCCTCCACAAGTTATCTACCCTTCAATACTAAACTTGACCCCTTCTCTGAAAACCAGCTCCCCCACAAACTAAATATAATTCTTCCCAAATGTGGGTGGGGAGGCTCACTCCCTAGCCGTTAAACCATAGATTGTGCTAGGTTCTGTCTTTACAACACATATTTTGGCCGTTTTTCATCTCTCCTTTTATAAGCTCTTTAATCCTTCTGCTTGTTTCATCCGTTTCTTTCTCTCTGTTTGCCTAGAACAGCAATATGCTTTATGAATAAACCAGCCCTGTCAGCACCTCAAACCAACAGTCACTTACAATCAAAAAACTTGGTTAGGTATTTAATAAGTGCAAGGAGGTGAAGACTGTAAAGATGAGCCAGGTCCTACCCTGCTCTCTTAGGGATGTGCAACCCAAGGATGGAGCTAAGATACATACCTAAACAAGCCATGGCAAGTGGGCACAGGGTTCTTGTAGGCATGCCAAAAACTACCGTGAGGAAATAGAAGGGAAGAATCATTTCCATAAGCGGGTAGGAGAAGTTCTGGGAAGGGTTCATGAGGAGAAGGAAACTCATCTGTTGAAGGTCAGATTTCACTAGCTTGGAATCGTCTCATTTAATTGTCACATGACTCTGCAAATTAGGTAATTTTTTACCCCCATGTTATAGATGAGGAAATTGGGGCTCAGAGAAGTTAAATAATTTGGTCAAAGTCACAGAGCTAGTATATTAACTGACACCCACACTCCTACTCCTGGAGTAGGCAATGGAAACCCACTCCAGTGTTCTTGCCTGGAAAATTCCACAGACAAAGAGTCTGGTGGACTACAGTCCATGGGGTTGCAAAGGGTTGGAAGTGTCTGAGCACGCACACACACATACTCCCACTGGGGCCAAAGTTCATGCATCTTCCTGCACCAGCTCTTCTATTCCAGGGGTAGAAGAAACACAGTGACACCTGAGCTTGGCCTTCAGAATTACAGGAGACCCCCTACAGGCCCATCTGGAGGGAGGACAGGGCAGTCTAGGAACAGCCAACAGCTTGAGGAGAGGCCTGGACCATACACGGGCAGGCAGACTCGCTCACATAACTATCCGGGACATGTAAAGGAGAAGCCGTGGAGATGTGCCGAGAAAGAAAGCCCATGGATGGTCCTCCACTTCCCCTGTGCTGTGCTTGGAACAGAGGGCAAAGTGTATTTCTTATCTAAGTAAAAAAATTAATGGGACTTCCCTTGCAGTCTAGTGGTTAAGACTCTGGGCTTCCACTGTAGGGGGCCTGAATTCAGTCCCTCATCCAGGAACAAAGATCCCACGTGCTGTGCAGTAGGGCCAATAAATAAATAAATAAAATTAATTTTTAAATAGCATTTAAAAATTCAATAAAATATTGTAAGTAAAACATTTTGAGTGTATTGGGAATTGCTGTTCTATGGCAATCATCTTGACCCTCAATTGTAAATCTCCTATAATGCAAACCTGGGCTTCCCTTGTGGCTCAGTTGGTAAAGAATCCGCCTACAATGTAGGAGACCTGGATTGGAAAGATCCCATGGAGAAGGGAACGGCTAGGAATGGCTACCCACTCCAGTACTCTGGCCTGGAGAATTCCATGGACTGTAGAGTCCATGGGGTTGCAAAGAGTTGCACAGGACTGAGCAACTTTCACTTTCACGTCACTATAATGCAAATCAGGTTGAATGGAAGACGGATTCTCTCTATATTTCCTTTCCCTTCAGTCTTCTTTGTTTCTCTCTTTCTGTAAAGACACTATCTAGAGATTTAAATCATAAGATTAAAGAGAAATGAAATCCCAGATATTTACTAAGATAAATGACAAATTTCTGATCATCTCCACCAACAACTAAGTATTTTCAAATGAGGATTTTAATATTATATACCTAGACTGATTTAAATATTTTAATTAGTTTCAAAGTATTTTAAGTTTAAAAATTGGTGTCTAGGTAGATGAGACACTTGCCTCTTGCTGGCTCACTGAGACCCTGGTGGTGCTGATGCTGACTAACCAACCAGATGCCAGGCACCGAGGTTTTCAGCCCAAGGCAACTGAAATTGGGGCTGTTGAATGACATCTTATTATCTTGTTTATGATATTCTGAACATTATACAAAGGAAGAGATTTCAAAAGGATGCTCTAATTAATGTTCACCACACAGAAAGAGATCATGATTTTTTTTTTTTTTGTCTGTGCTGGTGGTTCTTTGCTGTTTTGTCTGGGCTTTTTCTAGTTGTGGAGCACGGGAGCTACTCTTCACTGTGATGTGTGAGCTTCTCACTGTGGAAACTTCCCTTGCTGCAGAGCGCAGGCTCTAGGGTGCACAGGCTTCAGCAGTTGTGGCTTAGGAGCCCGAGAGCTCAGGCTCGGTAGCTGTGGCTCACAGGCTTTAACTGCTCTGTGGAAAGTGGAATCTTCTCAGACCAGGGATTGAACCCTTGTCTCCTGCATTGGCAGGCAGATTCTTATCCACTGTACCATGAGGGCAGTCCAGATCACGCTTTTCAGAATCAAGAAGTCTTTCCACAAGGAAAAAGGATACTGAAATCACTGTTTACTAATATTTTGGCTTTCCCATGTATTTTAAACATTAGATTTCTTTTTCCCTGCAGTCAAATTCTAATGCGTGGCAGTCCCTACCCTTCTTTCTCCCCTGCATCTCTCCTCACCTCCATCCCTCCTCAACCCTCCCTGACCCGCCACCGCCACCGGATCAGTTCCTCTCCACTCCCCTTCTCCACCCTCTCCATCCTCCGTCTTCAACGTTTCTCTGCAGCTCCTTCCCCTCTCTCCTCCTCTCTCTTTGCTCCAACCCTCCTCTCTCACTCCTCCACCTTTCTCTCTTTTCCTCTCGCTTTCCTCCCCCTAAAACATGTCAAAAGTCATTTTTAGCCCATCTTGGTTTATCTTGAGTAACGCACATCAGACTGAAGGACGAGGACAAGAAGAGTAGTTTATGCACAGTGGACAAGACGTGACTTTCGATATCTGAGTCACAAAAATGAGTTTAAGCCACTACATATTGCATAACTACCCCCTCAAAAGAGTTGGGTCTGATAACATCACAGGTGAAAACAGGGGATGGTAAAAAGTTGGGGAAGGGAAGGCGAGAAAGTTGCCCCTTGGATGCCTAGACCCAAGACCAAATCTGGCAATCAGCCTTGGGACATGTGCTGCTCTCCCGAGAATGCCTGCTCCCTAACTCCAAAGATTCTGGAATATTTACCAGAAGGTGCCAGTCACTTGGCATGGCAGCTTGCTTAATCTTGTTGTTTACCATCAACCCATCAAAAACAAGTGAGCAAGCAATCATGTTAAGCACCAGCTGATTTTTGGTGGCCATCTTCAAAACCAGCTCCCTCAATTTTTTCAGCAGTGTAATCAAACCATGGGGATTTTTTTCCATATCACCATTATTAGATTTTTTTCCCCCTTTGGGCTGCACTGCATGGCATGTGGGATCTTAGCTCCCAGATCAGGGATTGAACCCAAGCCCCCTGCAGTGGAAACAGAGCCCTAACCACTAACCACTGGCCCACCAGAGAATTCCCTGATTTTCATTTTATTGTGAAGGCCTGAATGTCAATCTGCCTAGGAAAAAGGAATACAGAGGGATTTTGTGCCAGGGGGAAACCCCGTGGCCCTGGCTTCTGATATAGAGACCTGTTTTGTTTTTCTTCCTCCAGGAATGGGAGAAGTTGCAACAATAATTCCCCCTCTTTAGACAAAGAGAGTGTCTGGCAGGGAGCACAATGCCCATTAACCATCCAAGCAGACAGGAAAGAAAGAAGAGCAGCCCAGCCAGGAGCAACAGAGTTTAACTGCAGGTTCGTTTGTCAATTTCTGGCTACAGCTTCAGTTTTTTTCACCTCATCGATAAAAGGAAGATAGTATCATCCACAACACAGAGCTGGTATGAGGCCAAGAAATGCCTGGTACATAAGAGGAGCTCAATAAATGCTGGCCCTCTGAGGCCCCGTGGAGACTTTGTTTCTCTTATCGAAAAAGATTAATTTTGATCATCCCCAAGTTAACATCTGGTATGTAGCTAAATAGCAATAAACTCTTTGACCAAAAACTTGACATAAAAACTTACCTGGTATAAGCCATATTTTGAATTAGCAGGTGTATTTTCATACCCCCTTTTTCAGAAAAGCCCAAATATTTGGCCAATTTTAACTTGAGTGTAACAACACACTTGAGTGCAACAATACTTTCTTAATAGACACGAGATTCATTATTTTCAGAAAGCAAATTGAAGCTGTAAATGAATAACAACTATATTAAGCTAACATTTATGGAGTACTTACTATTTCCGAAGAACGGTGCTAAGCACTTTATATACATATACATATATATATATATATACACACATTTATATCTCAAATGAACTTATTTGCAAAGGAAAGAATCACAGATGTAGAGAACAAACTTATGGTTACCAAAGAGGTGTGTGCTAAGTTGCTTCAGTCATGTCTGACTCTTTGGGACCCTATGGACTGTAGCCCGCTAGGCTCCTCCATCCATGTGATGCTCCAGGAAAGTGTACTGGAGTGGACTGCCATGCCCTTCTCCAGGGAATTTTCCTGACCCAGGGATCGAACTCACATCTCTTACGTCTCTTGCACTGGCACATGGATTCTTTACCATTAGCGCCACCTGGGAAGCCCAGAGGAGAGTGGAATGTATTTGGGAGACAGGGATTGACATACATTCACTACTATGTGTAAAACAGGTAACTAATGAGAACCTACTATATAGCACAGGGAACTCTCCTCAGTGCTCCGTGGTGACCTAAATGGGAAGGAAATCTAAAAAGAGTGGATATAGGCATATATGTAACTGACTCACTTCTGCTGCACTGCAGAAACAAACACAGCATTGTAAAGCAGCTATACTCCAATA
The DNA here is from genome assembly GCA_917880005.1 of Nanger dama. Classification (NCBI taxonomy): domain Eukaryota; kingdom Metazoa; phylum Chordata; class Mammalia; order Artiodactyla; family Bovidae; genus Nanger; species Nanger dama. Next base: position 82,699,032 of record CAKJTW010000002.1, read on the forward strand.
AAAATGTTTTAAACACAAGAAGGAACACAGCCCCTGGATAACTTCATAGAGCGAGCCACTGTACTCTCTAGTTAGACTTTCATGCACATAGAACAATTCTTTTTGAAGTCTCTCTAAAGTCACCTCAACTATATTCTGGCTAATAGAGGAGGGTGTAAGATGTTTCCTAAAGGATAGCGTATCTTTAAAAACATCTTCAAGAAAATTAGTTAGCCCAGTGAAGGAGAGGGGTATATTGGTCATGAGGGCCAGTTGCAAAAAGAAGGGTGCTTGGGGCAGAGGAGACTACAGAGCCAAGGCAAAGAGGCAACGGTCCAAGGAGCACTCAAACGGGAACACAGGCTTGGAGACAGGGAGCTCTGGAAGATGAAGGGGTAGGACTCAGGATGAGGCAGCAAAGGCTGGTCAGATGCCCGAAAGACTTGAATGGTGGGTTGAGAACCTTGAACTTTTTTCACATGGGAATGGAGAGCTACTGAAGATCCTGTCAAAGGAGGGATAGGACAGTGCCCTGGTGCCAGGACAGACGGTGGGTGTTCGGAGGCCCAGTAAAAGGCGGAAGTGAAGCAGCCATCCAAATATGGTGTGATCAGAGTGTGACCTCCAGCAACGGCAGTGTAGAGAAGATGGGACAGAATTAAGGTCTGTGTAGTCACCCTAGGGGGCATAGAAGAGGGGGAAGTGAAACAGACTCTCAGACTTCTGGATTAAAGGAGAGGACCACAGCTATGGCAGGAGAAAGAGCCATTTGGGACGAGGAAGGAGATGACAGGCACAGTATCAGACACACTGAGTGAGACACCGCCAATTGTGCCAAAGCATGTCATTAACAGCTATCCCCTGCCTAGAGCTTAAATAGGGTATCAGAAACAAGGATGCAGATTCCAGGGAGGCTGGGCATTTATGTAGACACCCAGTGTCCGCAGACATCAATGGCCGAAAATGGCGCAGTAAATGCCAGGAGAAAAAAAGAGGAAGGGAAAAGGAGGTAAAAATCAGTCAAAATCACAGGGATGCGAAACACTGATGCTTCTCTCCAGGCTCTTCTTAGGAAAAAAAAAGCAGAGAAACAAATGTGCACAAGACTTTTTAGGGAGAAATGGTGAACAACAAGATGAAACTATTACAAAAACTTAGAGCAAAACTTTTGTCCAAAATGACTCTTGTAATCTCTACACTAAATTTTATCAGTAATAAAAGCATATCCAAATGAAAAAATATATATATATCTCATTTAATTCTAACAATTCTATAAGACAGATACTAAAATTATCTCCACTTTAGGAAGAGATTAATGCTAAGTAACTTAACCCAGGTGACATAGTAAAGAGCAGAGTTCAATCACAGCCAAAACAGGATTTCTGGGCTTAAAATGATGAATACTACCTTTTCTTTTCAAACCAGTGCCTTCTCACATCTTCATATAGACCAGAAAGATTTCAAATATTCAAATGATAGAATTTTAGAAACCTCCCCATGATCTAAATCCTCTATTAGATTTTGAAAAGACCTCTTCTCATTGCTGTATTTCCCAGAAGAATCTAAACGCATCACAGTATTCTAAAAGTAAAGGGAGATTTAACAAACTGCCTCCCTGAACTTCTCTCTGCCAGTCTTTTAGTTATTTACATGTTTTTTTCCTGCCTCCTGTCCGTCTAACAAATATTTTATGATCAGTCCGTAATTATGAGTAGTCATATGGGAGAGACCAGAGAATGTCGCCAGAAAACACTAGAGAGAGGAAAAAGGCTTCCAACTCAATTCACAAAAACTCCAAAATAATATAAAACGAAACAATTTCCACGGATGACTTTCCTAGTGCTGAAATGGCCCAAGAGCCGCCTCTCGCTGAGAGGACTGTTGCGGTGCAATCTGTGGTTTTCAAGAGTAAGAAATGTGGAGGACCTGCCTCCCCGCTCTCGCCTGCCCGATCCACCGCTGAGCAGGTTTTAAAGAAGGGAATAGAAGTGAGAATTTCCAGTTCAGAGGGGATAAGATCGCAGAGCCCGAGCTCCTTCAACGGCTAATGGCAAATGGTTTATAAAGGGGAAAAGCGAAATCTAAGAAGTCTGCGCAGCAGTCCTTGCCGACTGAGAAGTGGGCGCCCAGCGGTAGGCTGGGGGAGGCTACTCGCGGTCGCTGGGTGGACGGTCCCTCGCCAGCTCTTCTTCGCTGAAACGTCCGACCCGGGGCCCCGAAATGGGGCAGCGGGCAATTCGAAAGCCGCCGGCGATGGCGGGCGTCACCCCCCCCGCCTCCCGCTCCAGGCGACGATGCTCCGGGCGCCGAGCCGCACCTGTGCCGCAAGGGACGACCTCCTCCCCGGAGCCCGCCGAGGTGATGCAGGGTCGGAGGAAAGCCCCCGACAAAATGCGCCCACCTGGCCTCGCGCACCGGCCGCTCGCTCCAGGTCGGCCCGGTTGCCGCTCCCGCAGCAGGAGCCCCCGCCCGCAACCTCACCTCTCGCCGCCGCCTCCGCTTCCGTCGCCATCGCAGGAGCCACCCGGCCGGCTCCGCAGCCCCGGGGCCCGCAACATAGACAGCCCCGGGCCAGCGCTGAGCCGGCCCAGGCGGCCGCCCCGGAGCGGGGCGCAGGCACCCGCGGGGCTCTGCCCGGTGCAGCGATGGCCCCACTGCAGCTCGGGGTTCAGGTGCTTGCGGCCGGGGGCTCGCCCGCCCGGGGGTCTAGTAGGCGCCGGGACAGGGGGCGGGAGAAAGGGACCGCGCGGGGCGGAGTCACGGCAGCCCCGCCCGCCGACCCCGGTGGAGGGAGGCGAGGTGCGGGGAGGCCAGCGAAGCAGCGCCTGGAGCCTTGCAGGAAACGTGCTTGTCTAAAGCAGGTTTCCCCCATCACTTCCAGATTCGTTGTCTGGTGTTCTGCAGTGTAGAGTTGTTCCCCTTGTGTGGGGGTGGGGCTGGGGTAGGGGGAGATTGTTGTTCATTCTCTAAGTAGTATCCGACCCTTTGCGACCCTATGGACTGCAGCACACCAGGCTTCCCTGTCCGTCACCAACTCCTGGAGTTTGCTCAAACCCATGTCCATTGAGTCGGTGATGCCATCCAACCATCTCATCCTCTGTCATCCCCTTCTCCTCCTGCCCTCAATCTTTCCCAGCATCAGGGTATTTTCCAATGAGGAGGCTCTTCGCATCAAGTATCCAAAGTATTGAAGCTTGATCATCAGTCCTTCCAATGAATATTCAGGGTTGATTTCCTTTAAGATTGGCTGGTTTGATCTCCTCGAAGTCCCAGGGACTCTCAAGTCTTCACCAGCACCACAGTTTTAAAGCATCAGTTCTTCAGCGCTCAGCCTTCTTTATGGTCCAACTTTCACATCGCCAAAGAAGCTGTTTGGCTTCCTGAGACAGTTGGGTAAATCCAGAAGCAAGATTCTTTGGGGACCACTTGTCAGCCCCTCATCATACGCGGAGTACTCTGGTTCGCTCCCTGCCCATAGGACCCTAGGGTTCCTTGGTCACAATTGGTCTTGTAGTGGAGGGAAGGAACAGCGGAGAGAACACCAAAGCTCTGCGTCAACCAGCCTAAAACTAACAGTTTTCCTTCAGGAAAAAGTGGGTCTCGGACTTCATCCTGCTGGAGGTGGCAAGAGATACTGCCCTCGATAGCACACAAGGAGACACATCCCTAATCAAAAACTATTGTTGAGACATCTCAGTCCTGGCTTTGACTTGGAACTCCACCCGAAGTCCATCCACACCAATGTGTGCTGTTGGCTCAGAAAGAAAAATTCAGCAAAGAGCCTGACAGACACTCTTAAAATCTGGCCTAGGTTTCCCTGAACATGCTCAAACTCTGGCTTTCCAAGACAAGTGTACACTGTTTTGAGGTGGTTTACCAAGATTTGGGGGCAGGGGGTACTCTGAGATGGTACATGTGTTCAGTGCCACTTTGATGGTGAAGCAGAATTTCTAGGATCCTGGTCAAAAAGCACAGGGGCTTCCCTGGTGGCTCAGTGGTAAAGAATCTGCTTGCAGTTTGGGAGATGCAGATCGGATCCCTGGATTTGGAAGATCCCGTGGAGAAGGAAATGGCAACCCATTCCAGTATTCTAGCCTGGGAAACTCCATGGACAGAGGAGTGTACAGGCTTCAGTCCATGGTGTCACAAAGAATTGGACACAGCTTAGCGACTGAGCCTGGACGGACAAGCTATAAACTTGCTGTCTTGCTTACAAAGTGTTTTTCCCTTTATCATCTCAGGTGAGCCTCACAACAACCTCTGTGAAGTGGTTGAGCACCTATAATTCTTGTCTTCAGAGTAGACAAATAGGGGTTCAGAGATGAGTCTTTTGGCCAGAATCACTCAGTATACAGTAGAAGCCAGATGGTGAAAGTCAGATCTCCTCAGGATTTCATACATGGTACGATACGCTTGCTGGTGAATCATCACAGTCCTCATTTCTTAGAAATGATGATTCACTTCCACCAAAAGCCTGAAAGCAAGAGCCAGGAATCCAGTACCTAAATGTGATGCCAGAAGTGTAACACACAAGGAGAGCAGACACACAGGATTCCTTGGGGCAAATCATTCTCATAGTTTAATGTGTGTTTCCCCAGTTGTTCAAATTTAAATTCTGCTCTCAACTTTTTCTTTAAACTCTGGAGCTTTACTTCCTAAGTTTTGTTTTTTGTTTTTTTTTGACTGGTTATATTGTACCTCCTAGGATAAGGCAGAGATAGTCACACAATATCTTGACAGATGGATAGGAAATTCATCTCTCCTTTCCAACTAGTGGTCTTTTCATATTTTCTCCGTGAGCAAAATGTAAGAAAGTGATTTGAAACATAACTTGCAGAGTGCATGGTATCGTTCCTTCTGGCCAATGTGGTTTCCTTCCCAAAAGCCCAGGAGCAACTTTGCTTTCAGGAACCATTGCTAATCTTAGGGGGAATTGAGTTTGTTCATTAATTTCCTTCACTGCCAAATGCTCAAGCAAGAACAAGACTGACATTAGGAACCACTGCCTAGCACACCATAAATTCCTATTCCTTTCAACCTCCTGCTGAGGTTGTAACAGTGCAATTTTGTTTGGAGGACCCTTTAAGTTCACATATATATTTCAGTTGGTCCAGAACAACAACAACAACAAAATCACCTGTTTCAGAGTATAGTTAAATTGAAGACCCCCATCTCCAGTGACATATAAAAATAAAAAAAACAACTACCCATTAATGAGCTCCTAAGTGACTGAGGAAATAATTAAAGTATATTTAAAACTTCTCTTTCTTCCCGATCATTCCTCCACCCCTGACATTCCATGGAGGGTGAATACTGGGGAAGGTTCTTTGATTTGCTGAGCAGGTTGATGAGTGGAAATGAAGTTAGGAGTAACAGGGGGCCACAAATGTGTTTTGAGGGATAGACATGCCTCTAATGGGCTTCTGGAAAGGGAGAAAGCAGCTTGAGCTTGGCCCATGGAGGTGAGACACAGAGAAGGTAATTACAGGAGGGTATACCCATGAGAGAAGGCAATGGCACCCCACTCCAGTACTCTTGCCTGGAAAATCCCATGGATGGAGAAGCCTGGAAGGCTGCAGTCCATGGGGTCGCTGAGGATCAGACACGACTGAGCAACTTCACTTTCACTTTCATGCAAATGGCAACCCACTCCAGCATTCTTGCCTGGAGAACCCCAGGGACAGGGGAGCCTGGTGGGCTGCTGACTATGGGGTCGCACAGAGTTGGACACGACTGAAGCGAAGCAGCAGCAGCATACTCATGAGAAACAGCAGAAGTGGTGGTAGCAGCTGCCACCGGGAGTGGAAATTTGAGAGTACTTTTAAAGGGTATTTAGGAAGCTTCATTGTGTAATGCAAACCCTCTTACATTACTTCCCTGGAAAATAGCAACTTTAGCAAAGGCTATAGTTCGTTTCAGTGCTTTTGGAGTCGATTTATGTATTTATTAAACATGAAAACATTTTGAGATTGGCCTTAGAGGGGGAGTAGGGCTGTTCACAAAATGCAGTTATTCATTTGTTCACAAATGCTTGTAGAGTGTCTACACTGTGCCAGGCATGGTGATTAAGCACTGACTGCCGTACATCACCAGCTGGACATCCATTACTTCATATAGATGTTTTCATAACAATCAGTGAGGCAGGTATTATTTCATTTTAGAAAAGTCCAACCAGTGTCCTTTTTCCTTTAGCTCAGTAGTTTCCCAAGTTGAATTGAAACTGTGCAGAAGTTCAGACCCACCCCCTGAAACTCTGATTTACTAAGTCTGGGGTGAGACACACTAAATCTTTATTCAGCTAAGTATCCTAGTTGAGTTTAAAATAGTTGCTCCAAGTACTCTACTTCAGGAAATATTGCTTCAACTAGCCAAAAATGAATTTTCTTAAGCCTAGGTTGTTGCAAAGGAGAAGTTGTGTGTATGTGTGTGTGTGTGTTTCTATAAGCCAGAGGACTTATAGAAAGTCCTATAAGCCAGAAGTAGCAATAAACTAAAATCTAAAGAAAAATACAGGGAGAACAAAACTTAGAACAAGAGGGAATAGTCTACAGACATCTCTTTATATATGGAGCTACTGCTTCTTTTTTTCCTTAGAGATATGTAAGTGTCAAAAGCTGAAGTAATTTTTACTTTTGGAGGTTTTGGACAGTCTTATATCTATGGTACCCTAGACCCTCCTCAGTCGTCTACTATATGGAACCATACTGGAGGATTTTTCAAGTTCTGTCCATGATTAACTTACCTAAGAGGACAGGGAAGGCAAAGGACAGTCTCCCTTTCCTATTACGTATTTCTCCATTTGGCAGAGACTTATAAGTCATCTCAACATTTAAGGATTTGCTAAGGAATGCTTTAGAATGAACAGTAATAACTTTGTAATGGTTTTTAGCACAACCTCCTGAGAAATGTTTTGATTTCTACTAATCAAAGCCTATCTTCTCAAGTTAGACAAAGCAGTTGAGCCACTAGTGATGAGGCCAGTCATCAGGCCCACTGTTGCCTGGATCTTGAGAGGAAGTAAGTAGATGAGGATCCCTGTGCCTGGTCTAAAAGCTTTGTGGGAGATGACCCATGAGACGAATGGCAGCTGGAAGCCTCAGCAGTAGCACTAAAAAGACCGAGCCCTGGTCACTGGGCCAAACAGCCACTGTTTGTATGATGTCCAGAGACCCAGCCCTACCCCTGCTTCTCTGAAGGACAAGCAACCTAGGCTCCCAGTAGCTGAGCCATGGTCTAGCACAGAGGTCCTCAGTACTCCTATTTCACATGGGTCAGAAAAGGTGTTAATGGACCAGCCCTTCAGTTCATATGTAGGCAATGGCAGACTCAGTAAGAAAACCCAAGCGCAGTGGCTTCAGTAAAAACCACTGGTATAAACCAGTGTGGCACCCTTTGGATTATCTTAAGGGTTAACTCCAATTTGGTTCTGGTGTCAGGTGGCCATGTGCTTTAGGGGAGCCTCAGTCTGTACCAAGGATGTGAAGCCTGCTTAGTTTAAATCAATCAACAGACCAGGTACTATTGTAGGAATGGATGGATGGCATAATCAAGGCCAACAGAGTGGCGCTGGGGGGCAGGGTTCTTTGCTTAGAATGCTTCTGGAAAAGATTTTCCTTACTTTTAAAAAGAGGATGAACAATCTTTTTAAAAACTTGTATGACAATTTGATGCTGAGAGTCCCTATAGCCATCCAGCCCTCTGAGAAAACAAGCCCGAGGACATCCAACACTCTGCTGATGACAATGCAGAAAACTAGAAAGAATCTCTGTTCTTAAAGATATTTTTGAGATGCTAAATTTACTCTGGAAGGTCCCTATCTTGTGTCTTAGTTTTACACAAGATACTCATTTTCCTTATTTTTGCATTTTTACTTGCATCTTATACTTGCAGTCAAAGCACCCAAAATACCAACTTGGTCACTGGCTTCCCATGTGTTTTTCTGAGGTCTAGAAGCATATCAGATAATTTGTCAAGGAAGTGTGCTCTGTGATCTGGGGAGTGGAAGGAGCCCCAGACTTGGTTCAAGAGCAATCTATTACCTGAGTTTGGGTAATTCACACTCAGCTTCATGTTCATCATCTGTAAAATATTAGTAATTATGTTTATTTCACAGAGTAGTAGTAAAAACCAAAATGAGTAAGCTAAGTGAAAGCCTTTTGTAAAGCAATGTAAGTTCTTTTAACAAGATACTTTTGAAAGATCAATGTAGAATATCAAAGTTTGCTCTGAATTCCAAATTCTGATAGTCAGTGTTTTCACCATTTTGTCTTAACAACAGCATTACTAAAATTATGTCAGTCAGGGAACAGTTGGAAGCACAGCTAGGATGAACAGGATTCTGACTGGCGCTCTCTGAGACTGGCAAACAGTGTCACGATCAATGATCGGTGTCTCCAATGGGACAGATGAAGTAGTACCTGGGTACCCGGGGCACTTATATCCCTAGTTTCCATTGCTATTTTGAGGCATATTTTCATTTCTACCTGCTAATTGATTTTGGCCTAGTGGAGTAGCTGCATATAAACCTGTACAACTATCTTGAGTGTTTAAACATAAGACAATTGAAACTGAAAATATTTATCCAATATGTTGTTCTTGATGTGATCTTTAAGGGTAAAAGTTGGACTCATTTACAAAGCAGGCTTTCTTGAGATTTGGGTAATATCTATGTCAAAATTCAAAATATAACCAAAAAACCCCACCAACAAAAATATTGTAAACATAGTTTTTATTCTTTTCTTACCTTCAGTTAAAAGTGCATGATGCCACCAAAACATTTCTTTGAAACTCAGTAACTGAACACAGAACTCAATAGCCTGGTGATTATTTTTCAGACAACCGCTGAATAATTTATATTGCTTTAAAAATAACTAACATCTATTTTTATTACTTCAATCCGTTTTAAAGTAGCAATATTACTCTTTTCATAAAATTTAAAATATCTCTAATAGTCCTAAGTGTATTGTATTTATATTTGTTCCAAGTGTTTGTTTCATTAAAATGTTCCAGAGATAAGTGCACTTCTACAGAGAAAACAAAATTTAAATAAAGACAAGGGGAAATATTCATGGCTGCAGCAAAATAGTTATTTTGAATATTCTGACTCTTAGCAATTCAAAGAGAGAATAGAATATGTTTTGTAGGCAGGGACCTCTCTATTGATTAAAATTTCAATCCGTTTCTTTGTAGATTATTGATAGATGGATAGCTGTTTCTCCTACCAGTAGATATTGCTGGGTTGATTGTCTAAAGGTTTTCTACAATAAAACACCAAAAATAAATGTACTTAAAAATATTGTAAGATTTACAGATCTACACAAAGATAACAGGTGTTTACAAAAACAGAAAAGTATATTATTACAGAAATAAATGAAACCCTATCTTAGCCTTAAGCAACCAGTTTTGAATATTCCATACTTGTTATTTTCCATTCAACTAATAGCTTATTAAATCAGATATATATTCCATTCAGTAAAGGTTGATAAGGAATTTCCTATTCTCAGATAGCATTATGCTTCAATAAATTTAAACATTTAAAGCCATGTTAACAAGAAAAGCATAAAAGAAAAAAAAACATAACTTGCTTTAATACAAAGATTTTTAATAAAAAAGCCAAAGTCTACATTAAATCAGGAAATCAACAAATCTGAATTATACAAGCTTTCTATATACTTAGAAAAACCAAAAACACACAATTTATAACAAAACTCTTTAATTCAAAATAGTCTAATTTAAAGAAAATGTCATTATGCTCTGTTGATTAGATAGGGTTTTGTCATTTAAATTAAATGGTTCACCTGAAATATGGGAAGTATATAATAGAGAAAATTCAAGCTCAAGGGTACTTTGCAAATTATCTAATTTGCTTTATGAATCAAATTCTTAGCTTCCAAAGGGCAGACACAGTCTTTAATTGCTTTTAGATAGGCACTTAAGAAATGCTTTTGATGAGGAGGAAACCCCAAAGATTATGAATCACTCAACTCGAGGGAAAAATGAGTATCTTAACAAGGTAAACTTTTCATAACTGCCCTTCTGCTGCCAAGAAACCATAACTATCCCCAAGTTCTTCCTATTAATAAGAATGAAGGAGATGGAGCCTAAAATGCTCTATTCTTATCCAGTTAAAGGTAAACTTAGGTAATTCAGCTCCTTTCTATCAATCTCTCTCTCACTTGAATTAATGAAATTTTAAAATACTAGAATAGTTACCATAGTAGAACCAGAGTATGTTGCAATTTCCTTGTATCTTACCCATTCACACTAGCAAAACATCCTTTTTGAAAAAAACAGTGGGGAAGGAGGGAATGAGAAAAATCTCATAAAACTAAATGTAAGTTAGAGAGTTTTTAAAATTAGAGGAAGTTGTAATTAGAAAAACCAGAGCTAGGCAAAAGGAGATAACCCCAAAATTTTAATAGTTCTCGCTCCTAAATACTTGGTCACATGTTCCAGATAAGAAAAATGGAGATGAACTATTAGGTGAACACATAATAAGTATCAAATAAATACTGGGAGGAAGGAAGGAAGGAAGGTGGGGAGAGGGAAAGGAAGGAAAGGGAAGAAAGGGAAGGGGAGAACAGGGCAGAAAGAAAAAAAAGAGCAGAATGGCCTTATGGAAACACCATGGAGCTCCCTAGCAAGCAGGAGCATTTATAAAAGCTTTTGCAGATCTGCATAATGGTCCTATGCAATTCTTCCCCACTAGAAGAACATCTATACAAATAAATTATCGTTTTAGATTCTGATCACAGATCATTCGTAACAGCAATAACTGCTGTATCTAAAAAGAAATTCTACTAGTTAACAGTTAAGACAAACATTAGGCCATTCTTTGATAAATTAATACTCCTCCACTATTACTGATGAAGCCAAAACCTCAGAGCGTCATTTTTAAATGAAAATGTTGAGCTGGAAAAGACTATCACATTCTTGGGGGAATATCCAAAGAATTTGCTGCTGACATCACCTCCCCATCCTCTAATCACAAGCCCCCTGGCCTGCATTTATCTCCTTAATTTCGTTTACAGTAACCACAGTGATGGAGCTAAACATGAACAGTAGTGCCCTTGAATGAGCTAGCCTCCATCAAAGATCTGAAGACAGCATTCCCGCAGGACAGTAAAATCCCCCAGTTGTGAACATCCACTCTGTTCAGGATCTTTGGTACATTTGGAGTATAAGAAAATAATGGCACATAATGCAAGTACTATCAAAGGAAAATTTTTCATCAAAACAAATAAAAGTTAACCAGCCATGATATGTAACAACTTTCTAGAAAACCAAAGTAAATAGCTCTTTGTTCTCTACAAGTTCATTTACATGATCAGAAGTTTGACGTTTAAAAAAATAGTTTAATAAAAATACACTAGTAGTTCTACAAGCAGCCTTCATGGTCATTTCTTCAATTCAACTCACCATAATCAAATTAAAATAATGCCATGTCCTCTTATTAAAAAAGAAGTCCTCTTGTCACAAGAAAAGCAACTTTACATTTTATATGATACAGTACATCTCCCTATGAGTATACAGAATACGTGTATAAAGGTCATCAGTATTTCTGAATGCAAAGTAAATATATTAGTGGAGTGCTTGAGTGAAGCTGTTCAACTTTCTCCTTATTCAAAACTTGTTACTCCCTACTGTGGAGTTTGTGTAATAACATGATGGTAAACTTTATTTTTCAAAGAACCCAGTGTACTTCCTTTTTAAAATGCCTTAAAACCATTACAGAAATTGTCTTCATATATATTCTATAGATGTCCAAACCAATAGGGCAAGTGTTCTAATCCCAGCTATGGAAGATGGCTTTTATTGATTATCTAGACCCATAAGGTGTGCAGTAAAACAGCCAATACTGCAGTGTTACCTACAGGTTAGCCTATGTTGCTTCAAATGATATGTGTTTCTCCTGAATTGATTAGAGGTGTTACAGTACAAAGCCACAGCACACACAGGCGGAATGGACCTTAATACGCGTGTAGGCAGTGCAGTTAGAAAGGGATGTACATTTCTTTTATTCCAGTACCTTCATATAATAAAGTTAACAAAAATAATATTAAAAAAGAAAAAAAGCCAGCTGGCACTGCCAACCAATTCCTGTAGTAGTCTTGAAATCCTAATCCTGTAGAATTTCCTCTTGTAGTCAGAAGCACCACCGTCGTCAGGAGTATTACAGTGTATTGTTACCTACGCCAAGCAAGCCTGGTGATGCGGCTACCTGAGTTCTCTTGGTTGTGAGCCAATGTGATCTTCGTTCATAATTTCCCAGCCTTCATGTAGGTGGGGATAGAGCCACGCTGAGTCAACCCTTCAAACCTTTTATAGGTATAATTGAGAAAAACCCAGTCTTTGGATTTGTAGTCCGGTTCCGTGGTGTTTGGCACTGGAAAGATAGAAAAATTAACCAAGACCAAAGGAATTTCATTAATGAAATATGTTATCACTTTCATACACTTTTAAATGTGGTTAACCGTGAGACTGTCTTACCTGGTTGTAAAATATCAGATTCAGGAAAGTCGTCGAAATTTGACGTATCATCAATGCTTTTGATTTCTATAGGGATTGCTGCTGGCCTTTCCCTGTAAAATAGTATTGAGTAACCATGGTTAAGTTTTCTTGAATTCAGTTTTCCAAAGCTTAATTCTACTTGCAAATTCTGCATGTTGTTCTACAGATATTAGAAGAGCCAAGGAAATTTATTATGGATCTGAAATTTCTGAAGTTAAGTGGATTTCATAGCTGAGTAGAATTTTCTTATTAAAATATTATCATTTACTTGGAATTTTTATTTCTTTATACCAAGACTTTCTCATGCTGTTTCTTTTTTAAAGAGGAAAAACAATAGTTAATGAAAGGGAAAGGAGAACAGAGAATTTTATTTAAAAAATTTAATCATTCTATAAAGTACCCTAAACATTGTGGGGATCAGAATCCAACCTAATTAATTTAGGAATAGAATTCTTCTAGTAGAGGATCCACCACTTCATAAGTCAAGTCACTTGGGAAAATAAGGGGCTCAAATGGTGAAGGGACTACATGTTCGTGATGAAATCTGAACCCAAAACTTCTCAGTCATATAAATTTTAAGGGAACTGAGGGCATTAGGTTAAAAAAATAATAAGTCATGAAAATGTTTTTATCATGCTAAAACTAGTTTAGAAATTCATCAATTTTTATTGCTTCTATTTTTTCAGCAAGTACTTATTAATCTATTAGGTGATAAGTATACAAAATTATGTAAAAACACATTTATATTTTCCCCAGAATTATTCTAACCTATTTACACTTAATGTACTAAGTTAATAAATTTATATTAGTTTAGTGTAAAAAAAAAAACTCTGGTGCCCTGAGATCTAATCTCTAGTAATTATCAGAATGACCTTAGACATTGTGACTCTTCCCGCATATAAAACCAGGAGACTGAACTGGTAGTCTGTAAGCGTTCTTTCAACTGTGACAAGGGGGAATCATGTGATAGTTCTGCTCAATGAGATGACGCGTGGACAGTAAAATGCAGTGCAGCAGAGTCAGGATTCTGGAATCACACCACCTGGGTTCAGTTCCAGCCAGGTCACTTACTAGCTGAGGCTTACTTCTCTGTGACTTAGTGTTCTCATTTGTAAAATGGGGATAATAATAATACCAACTGTATAAAGCTTAGTATGAGGCTAAGATGAGAAATGCACATAAAGTACTTACAGCAGTGCTGGACACATAGTAAACAGTCCCCCAAATATACCTACTGCAGAATCAGGTCGAGTGTCTAGCACATTGTAGGGGCTCCCGTGAGGGGACACTTAGCTGTCTTGAAAGTGGAAAGGGGGGCTGGCGAGCCTAGGCGAGGCAGGACTGAGGGCAGGGAGGCCAGAGAGGTGAAGAGCATTTTCGTCAGAATGAAGAGCAAATGACAGTGCCCTAGGGTGGGAGGAATGGGGGAGGAACCACCCAAGATGCAGCTTCTACAGATGACGCAAGAATATCAAAGATCCTGAAAAGCAGGGAAGGACCCTTATATCACTCTCTAAGTACAAAGAGAAGGAAGGAAATGGCACAATCAGATTTGCTTCTGAACGTTGCTGTGTTGGAGAGGGACCAGAACTGCTGAAGACAGTTTGGCCACAAAATGAATAAAGGCCAGTGCTCACAACAAACAATTCTAAGCCAGTTCTTAAAAGTTACCTGCATTATTTAACTTCTCTCACAATGCAGGAGACCTGGGTTCAGTCCCTAGGTTGGGAAGATATCCTGGAGAAGGGAAAGGTTACCCACTCCAGTACTCTGGCCTGGAGAATTCCATGGACTGCACAGTACATGGGTTTGCAAAGAGTTGGACACGACTGAATGACTTTCACTTTCACAGTGTTTATAAGAGGGACTGTATATTCTTCAAAACTAATAAAGGAGACACAGTATAGAATATGAGAGGACAAAAACAGTTATACAGTGTCAAATGTAATTACATCTTTGTTGTGCTAACAGCCTTCATCATGTAACTTTGCATATCAAAATCTAAACACAGTATGTGTTTGTTTCTTAAAGTGGATGTTACATAAAATGAGTCATTTATCTATTGCCACTATAGTCTCACTCATTTATATAATCCAGAAAACACTAACTTATCACATGACCACAATGTTACTTCTTGTATTTATCAGAATCAGAGATAAATTAATCACCAAATTTAGTAGAAAGTTTTCACTCATATGGCCTTATCCCACTCAAAGCCTGTAAACATACCTGATGTGCCCCCAGTCGACACCTTCAAAAAAGGATGACTTTTTATTTCTTCTACTCCACTATTCCCAATTCTATTTTCAGAATCAATACAAAATCTAGAAAATGGAAACAGAGAAATAATAATACGCAGAGTACATCTCAAGTACTCTGCATTATTTCAAACATTTCATCTTTTTTTCTGTTTACTGAAGTTAACTCTATTGTGAGAAATGTGAGGAAAAACAGAAATCATCTATAACTTCACTATTCAGATATAACTATTGCAAACAGTTTGAGGCCACTTCCTTCCAGTCTTTTACTATAGTTTCAAAAATATGGTGTTGATAAGGAGTTTCTATTATTATTATTTTTCACTTAATAATACTGAGAACATTTCCCAAAGTCATTTAACACTTTTTTCCTGAAGTTTACACATGGAAACACTACAATTTATTTAGCTAGTCCACCATTGCCAGACATTTAGATGATTTTCAATTTTTCATTGCTAAAAACAGTATCAAGTTAACATAATATACCCTAAATCTTTATACACATCTGATTATCTGCATATGCAAAATTCCTAGAAGTAGAATTGCTGGGTCAAAGGTCAAAGACAGTTTGAAGATTTTTTTTTTAAATAGGATACTACCAACTGGCTGTTCCCATAGATTGTCCCAATTCATATTCTTTCTAGGAATCCACAATAGAACCTAAACACTTCATCTTAGTTGAGAAAAAGAATGGAATCTTTTGCTTAGAAAAAGTTTCATACACAGACTTTTTTTTCTAATTGGGAGCTAATTACTTTACAATATTGTGGTGGTTTTGCCATACATTGACATGACTCAGCCATGGGTGTACATGTGTCCCCCATCCTGAACCCCCTCCCACCTCCCTCCACATCCCATCCCTTAGGGTCATCCCAGTGCACCAGCCCTGAGCACCCTGTCTCATGCATCGAACCTGGACTGGTGATCTGTTTCACATATGATAATGCACATGTTTCAATGCTATTCTCTCAAATCATCCCACCCTCAACTTCTCCCACTGAGGCCAAAAGTCTGTTCTTTACATCTGTGTCTCTCTTGCTATCTCGCATATAGGATCATTGTTACCATCTTTCTAAATTCCATATATATGCATTAATATACTGTATTGGTGTTTTTCTTACATAGATTTTGTGATATGAACTGCTACTAAGAACTTATTTTCTCTTTCTCTCTAGGGGATAAAGTCACTGTAACCTAACAGGAGTGACCTCTGAAATAATATAAGACTTCTTCCCTCTTCTTAACTCTTTTTTTCCTGATATTACCTTTGAAGAATATGCATTTTAAAAAACCAAAATGCGTTTTCTTTACCGAGTCCTTTGACTATATAGATCAGTGATAGTCTTTTTCTTCCCACAAAGCTGAAATAGGCAATTTAATCTTTTAGGTCCCTGTGAGGCCTTAAGATACCATAACCTCTTTAAGAGATTTAACTACTAACCTAAGAATTAA
This sequence comes from Nanger dama, assembly GCA_917880005.1. Classification (NCBI taxonomy): domain Eukaryota; kingdom Metazoa; phylum Chordata; class Mammalia; order Artiodactyla; family Bovidae; genus Nanger; species Nanger dama. Next base: position 82,715,231 of record CAKJTW010000002.1, read on the forward strand.
ATCCTTGGCTTTCTCAGATATAGGCACCTCTGGAGGAAATACCAGAGTTTCTTTCCAGTTCATCACTTTCCTGTATGTTTCTTGAGGTGTTTCAGAGCAGAAAGGTGGATATCCTAAGTATCACAGGAAATAAGGTTTCATTAGCCTTTATGATCAAATTTGCTGCACCTACTATCTACATGTCACAAAAAAACAAAATAGCCCTAACCGCTCTACTTAACAATAAAAAAATACCACCATTCACCCATTTATAATAAAACGGCTTATAAAGTCAACAAAATAAAGGATTTAAAGCACTGCCCTTCTTTCACCTAAAAGGTCACACAGATATCATTTAGATACCTGGGAATTCTGGTTAAATGCCTCCTTCCTGACACAGGATCCCTAGAGAGCTCACTGATATTTATCATTGTGTATTTAACATTGGGGGATGCCAGAAATCAGCTTAAAGGGTTCAGATATTTTAGCCCATAATATCTACAGTATGTTCAATCAGTGGTGCTCTGATTTACATGGTATGTACATAAATGAATAATAAAACATACCTATTAGCATTTCATACATAATTACTCCCAAAGACCACCAGTCACACAATTTGTTGTAACCAGTCTGCATGAATACTTCTGGAGCAATGTAATCTGGTGTCCCAACTGTTGAATATGCCTGCAAAGGAACAGCTTGTCAAACCAGTGTCCTCAATATATGTATATATGTATATATATATATATATTTATTTATTTATTTTATTTTTTTTTTTGGAAAAGTCTGAGTATGGCTCACTACTGGAAAAACTAAAATATACAGAAGCTAATTTTGAATCTAATATGTGTTTTGCATGTTTATCATGTATAAGGCTTAGTGAAAGGCATGGAGTCAGATAATATGTTAAGACATGATTTCTGTCCCTAAAGAGCTCAACTATTATTTACGTATTCAGTCCTAAATCCATTCCAAAAACGAATAAAAGGTTGTGTTCAGTCGGCCTGGCTTCTCCACTCGATACTTGCTCTCAGGCAAGTTATTCAGCCTTTTGAGCCTCAACTTCTGCTTACATAAAACTGGACTAGTAATTCCTGCCCTAACAGAGTGGGTACGAGGATGAAACAATCAAAGGAGTGTGTCTGTAAACCACAGCCTCCCATATAAAGGTCAGGTATTTTCATTATAAACTCATTTCCAGGGTACTGCTTATCTATTAGAAAGCAATGCAGTTTTTCATTCTTAATTCATATAAAATCTTACAAAAACTTTCCTTAAGGCAGCAACTTTCAATTACAGGTAGTACTCTAGGGGCCATTTGAAAATGTGTAACAGCAGATTTTAACATTTCTATGATCTAGGGAAGGACATGATTGGCATTTAGTGGCAAGGGATATAGGCTCTCAAGAATTTCCTGCCCCAAACACCAAGAGTCCGATCTATTTCGTCACTGGAAAATACTGATGTAAGTCATGATGATAGTCACAAGAACAGTAAAACCTGCACACGAGTAATGACTGTGAATACTCTATAATTAGGGGGTACAGAATTTCCACCATAGTTTTAGGCAGTATTCATATTTCCCTTTAAAAGTAGGGAAATACTGCAATTCTTTTCTCAATCGTAAAATCTGATCTAAAAGTGACACACTTAAAAGTAGAAATAATATTCTGTCATTAATGCATAGCTCAAAACATTTAAAAAATATTTTTGAAAACTTTAAAACACGAAAATGTTTTACAAGCACAAAAGGTTTCCTTGGGCTGATGAGAGAATGAGCTCAGTGACGCAAAGATCATTTTATTTGCTTTGAGAGGGTACCAGACTCTTGCCTTTCAGTCTGTTTACCTTCCTGAAGGACTGCTGAGTAAGTTTCCCTTCATCACTTGGCAGAATTCAACAAATATTTATAGATATCTGTCGATATGTACCAGGCATTGTATAAGAAGTTAGGAAATTAAAGTCAAAAAGCACATTTGTAACTTTGACAATGTTCACAGGATAAAAGGAAAGAAGAAAAGGGACAAATGATTCTAATATTTGCTAAGTAATGGAAGAGAAAGCTTCTAGGGTTAAAAACAGACAGTGCTGTTGGGCATTAAAGGAGTCATTACGTTTATTTGCGGTTAAGTCTGCTTTTCAATTCTATTTTATTGTAACACTGTTAACACGACAACAAACTTTATGTTTACTTTGTCTGTAAAGTTCTTAGAAACACACAATAACCTTACTTATGCTGACTGATATTTGCTGTATCAGGACAGGTAGGGAAAATGGAAACATGAATATCACTCAGCATTTACCTCAATTTACACTCATCTCCTAGGTGGTGCTAGCAGTAAAGAAACCCGCCTGCCAATGCAAGTAGACAGAAAAGACACAGGTCCGATCCCTGGGTTCGAGAGATCCCCTGGAGGAGGGCATGGCAACCCACTCCAGTACTGGAGAGTCCCATGGACAGAGCAGCCTGGCAGGCTCCATACAGTCTACATGGTCGCACAGAGCCAGACAAGACTGAAGTGACTTAGCACGCTCGCACACTCATCTCGGTGAGTTTTATAGAAAGTGCTAGTACTGGCAAACGGACAAATACATAATCAGAGATATGCTTGATAAAATACTCTGAAGTGAAATCATAAAATATGAAAGTGGCATTTTCCTTTACAGGCACAGAAATGTTACAGAAAAATTAAGAAAACTATACGATCTCAGAACAAGCTCTATCACTGCTAGGAAGTAAGAACTAATAATTATTGTGAAGCTCTAAATTATAAAACAAACACCAAATGAGATTTTAGGACCAGGGCCCCAAATTCTTTCTTCCAAATGTGGCTACTTACCAGTTGTCTCCTATTCTTCTTCCATGTTTCTGCTTTCCGCTTTGAGTTCATGTTCTGGAATGCTAATTTCAATGAGACAGAATTGTAACTATGAGGGAAAACTCTTACCAAAAAACAAATTCACATACATGCATTGAAAACACACCAGCTTAAGGTTTGAGGAGAAGGAGAGAAGCTTCAGTTCTCAACAGTCCTGGATTAAACCAGCTGGACTACTTTAACTCGAAAAAAAATCCAACTTACAGAAGTCACTTGGTGGATTGTGGGTAAGATTTCTGTAGAATTCAGTCCTATGAGCTTTCTTTAATCCCGTGCACAAACCAAAATCAGATAATTTTACATGACCCTAAGGAAAAAAAGGAAAAAAAACTCATAAAATCATTAGAGACAAAAGGCTTATTTAAAATTCTTCTTCTAAATGCAATCATAAAAATTCTTAGCTTAGAACTCCTACAGGTGAAATGAAAAATTATCAATATTTGATGTTGATTATTTTCAGAAGGAGAAAATAGAAGATGATTAAAGTCAGCCAGTTTTCCCTTGATGTCATTTCACTTCAAGGGCTCTCTCCTACTGTACCAGTTTATGGACTAAAGTAGGTTAGCAGTCATATAAATTGCAGCTGCCCATTTCTAATCACAGAATCACCTCTATTACAGCATAAAACAATCAGTGACCTCGTAATTCACCAGTTTATTCACATGCCTTGGCATCTAACAAAAGGTTGTCTGGTTTAATATCCCGATGTATGAAGCCCAACTGGTGGATGGCATCGATTGCCAGAACAGTCTCTGAAATGTAGAACTGTGTCTCCTCTTCTGTCAAAGTATCCTTCTTCATCAGCAATGTCATCATGTCACCTACGCAAACGAGAGTAAGCACCCTGTATCAGCAATGCCTCGAAAGGGGGAATGCTTTGTAAAAGATGTCTTTGTGATATACAACATAAGCCTCATTTCCGCATTTTATGATCTACCCAGAGTACTTCCAACTGTCTCTAGGGCCAAATAAAAAAAGTCTCATTAAGGAGAAGTTTCATGACATGTAATGGTTTTAAGGTAGAAAATATGTGAAATCAAATCAGCAGAACTGACAATGATACAGTATTTACCATTCAACATCCAGAAATAAGTTGCTGAGGAAAATATATCAAACTGGGAAAATGAATGCGTGTAAGCAGATCTGGAAATGGGATATATCCTTTCAAATTCAAGTTTCAAAAGCACTCAGCACTCTTTGGGCCAACAAAGATAGGTCATTATTCCACCAAGAGGGTCACTTCTAGACATTCTCGTTCCCAAGAAATTTTGCTTTTACAAGGGACAAAGAAGAAACACTGGTAACTTTACAACTCAAAATTGACAACTGTTAATATTTTTCATGGTGCTTCAAGTCTTTAAAAAAATACCATGCAAATTCTTCATCCTCTGTTTCCCTTCCGCTTTTTGTTGAGTTGGCGTTATCATGGATTTGCTTTGGTGTGTATTCTTCCAGCTTATTTTTGAAATGTTTTCAGATGCATATATATTAATCTATGAATTTAGAGTCTTTTTCTGGCTTTTAAAATTACATAAGTGATATCAACTGTACATATAAATCCATAGCTTGCTTTATCTCTCTTGCTTTCCGAGATCTTACTGTTGAAACAAATACAGCTCCTGACTTTTAACTACTATAGAATATTTAATGATATAATTATGCCATGTTTTACTTATCCATTCTTCTACTGATGGACAGTTATCTTGCATCTAGGGTTTCACTCTTATGACACTGCTGCCATGAGGCCTCTTGTGCACATGTGGGGAAGAATCCCTGACTGTAGGACACATGCCTTTATAACTTTCCTAGCAGCTCTGAACCGCTCTCCCCAAGAGTCAGAGATTCCTCTGCACAGATGAGAGGCCAGCTTTCCCCCACAGCCTCATTAGACTACTAATGTTTCTACCAATCAGATGGCTGAGTGTGAAATGGAATCTCATTCTTGTTTTAATTTGCATTTCCCTGAATATGAGTAAAGCTGAACATTTTCTTATCTATTTGTAGACCAACCAGAGTTCTATTCCTTACACTGCCTATCATTTGCCCACTGGCTTGTCTGTCTTCTTCTTTGGTGACTTGTTCTCAACTCTAGACTTGCAAAGATCGAAAAATCATACATAGTAAACAATAATAATATTTAAAATGTGCCAGCTTTATCATTTCTTCAAAACAATCTGATTTGCGGTTCAAATTAGTATTATTATGGGAGGAATGATTAGAAAATTATGACTGTGTAAAACCTCAGAGCCAGAGGTATAAAATAGCCCTAGCTTATTGATTTATATAATCAATAAAATCATAGTTAGATATAAAGATGTGCTTGTGTTGGCCTGTCATTGTTATTACGTTTGCTTTTACCTCCAGGGAGAAATTCCATGATTAGATAAAGGTTCCTCTTGTCTTGAAAACTGTAAAACATCTTCACCACCCAGGCACCATCTGCTTCTACCAAAATATCTCTTTCTGCTCGGATATGGGCCACCTGGATGAATGTATTTTTGAAAAAATAATTGTAACACGTTACACATTTTTCAAGCTTACTTTAATGAGAATTATCACATTCTCATTAAATATGGAGAAGTTCAGGAAACAGTTTATTTTAGCTGATATCTTTAGGTCTGAAGAGGTGGGGTCACAAAGGGAAGCTGAGAGTTTTCAGATAGAAAATGATTACTCTGAAGATTTTCTAACTAGAATCTTCCCCCAACCAAGGATCTTGGCTTTGTCAAATAAATTTAGGGTCCTGGTCTGACTTTTATTAAAAGTTAAATAGTTAGCAATGCCCTGTGATTGGTATGACAGTCAGGGTGCTTAACAAACTATTTTTTAATTGTTACCAGTCCAACAAAGGGCCTAACTTGGCCTTTAACTACTAGGTTGTTTTAAGAAGTTGAAACAATTATAATAACTTTATATTATTTTATTATAATAAACCTTTATAATATCTAAAAACATGATCTACAGCAAATTCTTATATAACTTATTGGGATTTTATTAAATAAACATTTTGGAGACTGAAAAACTTTATGAACTGAGTGATTTGTGGGGTTGGTACAGTTAATTTTCAGATGTTTTCCCACTGATACAGCTATACATTCTTTCTTCAAATTTAATTAACAATAGAATATTTGATTTTATGCTTTTGCTATTTTCATTGTGTGCCATTATGAACTCTAGCCTAAAGCACATGAGGATACGGATTTTGTAAACCTTTTCTTGATAACAAAATATGATCTGCTTAAAATAACTGAGATTACTGTATCATGGTCTGATACAGTAAACACTCTAAGATCAAAATCAAAGCTCAAGAATAAACTTAAAAAACTTGTTTTCTGGCATCAAAAACTTAAAATTTCTTTGGACCTGTTTCATAAAGTGAAAAATTATATTGAAATTCCTACCTACCACCTTTTACAAAAGCACTTTGAGATGGTAAAGGAAAAACAAACTCTGGTGCTGCCTCTGGTGTTGTCAAGATAACTACATCATTAACTTGGCTTGATTAATCATTTTTAAGTATCTTAAAGCCAGATTACAGGCATGTTTTCAAAATGGACCTAGGTTTCTATAGTAGAGGAAGTGTCATGCACAGTAGTCTGGAACCACAACAGTGGGGAGATATGTTAGTTGCTCCAGTCATGTCCAACTCTTTGCAACCCCAAGGACTGTAGCCTGCCAGGCTCTTCTGTTCATGGAATTCTCCAGGCAAGAATACTGGAGTGGGTTGCCATTTCATTCTCCAGGGGAGGGATATTCCCAAGCCAGGGATTGAACCTGGGTTTCACGCATTGCAGGCTGATGCTTTACTCTCTGAGCCACCAGGAAAGTGGGGAGATAAGCTGCTATTTAATTTTGCAGAGTCGTTAGCATTCAAGTAAATGTGATAAAAACTTAAAATAATAATATATTAGAATTAAGTGGGAAAAACATTTTCTAAGATGAAATTCAATGGTGACAAAAGCAGCTTAATTCATATAGGGGAAAAAAACAACCCCAAAATGCAAAACAGACTTGATGTTGGACTACAGTGAAGATTCTTCTGCAAAAATTCTAGACCACGGCTGTCCAACAGAAATAAATGCAAACCACACATGTCACTTTAAGTTTTCTAGTAGTCACACAAAAGATAAAAAGAAATGAATGGAATTATTTTTAACAATATAGTTTTTGTAACCCCTATATATCCAAATGTTATCATTTCATCATGTAATCAACAAAAAATTATTGAGCTACTTATTTATACTCTTTTTTGAGGGAGGGGGGACACCAAGCCTTCAAAATTTGGTAGGGCATTTTCCTTTGCATAGCATATCTTGGTTCAGACTAGCTACACTCAAGTGCCCAGCAGCCACATGTGGCCAGTTACCTAAAGACTATAGGCTGGAACTCACTTCTGCCTTTAGTCTTTCCTCTAAAACTCAATCCAGGACTAATTCCATATGGCTTAGTTAGAAGTTTCCTGTTTATCTCCTAATCTCGAACGCTCTACATCTTGACCCAGATGTTTATTTCCATCATTATCTGTAATTCTCTAACACATCTCAATATCTGACCTCCCTTGCCTTCTAACCTTTTCCTTGTAGATCAGCCTGTGTTCAACAAAACTCCTGCCACCGCATCTTTGGACATTTCTGTCACATTCTCATCCTGAAAGCAGGCTGTCTGCAGAGAGTCCTGTCTTCCTGGAGAGTGAGTGGTCAGGAATGACCTGCTTTCCCTGTCTTTTCTACATTAGAAAACGACACCATCAAGCATCCCATTCCCAGGTACAACTCTGGGAATTATCCTTGATTCTTCCCCTCTTTCTCACTATCCTTGCCCCCTCCCTCTCCCTCCCAATATAGAGTACGGCTCAGAAAATCCTGCTGGCTCTTTCATGAGATCATACACTTCATCTGTGAGTTTTCTTCCACTTTATTGTTGTAACCTTGTACTGTTGTACAGGGCTTCCCAGGTGGTGCTAGGGGTAAAGATCCTGCCTTCCAATGCAGTAGACATAAGAGACTCAGGTTCCATCCCTCGAACGGGAAGATCCCTTGGAGGGGATGCAACCCACTCCCGTAGTCTTGCCTGGAGAATCCCACAGACAGAGGAACCTGGTGGCCACAGTCCATAGGGTTACAGAGTCGGACACAAATGAAGCAACTGAGCGCACAGGCACTGTTGTGTAAGCCACAGTCGCATCCTGGCTGCCACTGCTACACGGTCTCTCAAGCGTTCTCCCTGCTCCAGCTCTTGTTTGTCCTGCCTGCAAGCCATCTTCGTCAAGCATCCAACAGACATATCAATTCTCGTTTAAGCCCAACAGTGTCTTCCCACTGCATCTGGAGTGGGACCCACACACCATTTCCCGACCATCACAGCTCTGTGTGGTCTGCTCCTTGCCTCCCTCTCCCACTTCATCTCCCACCGCTCCTCTCCTCCCTGAATTCTAGCCACAGTGGCTTCTTTCCCTCTCTAAACAGACCAAGATTCTTTTTGTTGCAGAGCCTCTGGATCTTCGTTCTACCTGATCATAGGTCTCACTCTTTCTCGTCAATATTCTCTTTGCAGAGAACCTTCCCTCATCTAATTCTTTCTCCTAAAGCCAGGTCATCTGCATCACTTTATCCTTTTGTAATATTTGTCTTCATAGTACTCGGCAGACATGACTATTTCAAACCGCCATCTGCTCATTTTCCCTACAACTGTCGGTGAACAAGATTCAGGTTTCGCCTGTTACTCACTGTATTCCCAGAACCTAGAATAGTATTTGACACATCATAGGCACCTAATAAATGCTTGTTGAATGAATGGACCAGAAATAAAGTGAAATAATGCAGTGAAAATTCAATTGGGCCATATTTAAATGGAAAATCAGGATCATACTGTTATGATAACCAAGTTAGTTTAGGCGAGGTTAACAGTGCAGTTCAGCTTTAGGTCCAGGAGGCACCATCTCCCTCTGCATCCTCACACTGTGGAGTCTTTCACTAGCACAGATATTCCTCAGGGTTCTAACAATGTCTACTCAGGTGGAGGCATAAAATAATAGAATAGCAACAACAATTGATGTCTTCAGATTTTTGGTCACTCCAAAATTCCACCAAGTCACAGGAAAGAGGGAGAGAGCTCAGGAGTACAAAATTGGAGGGGTTACAGATTTTGAGTGTTAGAGTGTTAGTCATTCAGTCGTCTCTGACTCTGTAATCCATGGATTGTAGCCTGCCAGGCTCCTCTGTCCATGGAATTCTCCAGGCAAGAATACAGGACTGGGTAGCCATTCCCTTCTCCAAGGGATCTTCCTAACTCAGGGATCAAACCTGGGTCTCCTGCATTGTAGGCACATCTTTTACCATCCAAGCCACAAGAGGGGCCCTTTACAGATTTTGAAATACGTGTAATAAAATAAGCAAATTCCTTAGGAGACTGGTTTGCTTATTTGATAGGTAATAGGGACTGAGGGTGCTGAGAACTGTCCTTTACTTGTACTGAAGTCAGAGAAGAAGGCATTTTGCTGTGAAATGAAGGTTCGTGTCCTCCCTGAAAATTCCTATGGTGATGCACTAAACCTCACTATGACTGGATTTGGAGACAGGGTCCTCTAAGGAGGTAGGTTTAGTGATATCATAAGCAGGGAGGGTTAGTGTTCGTGTAAGAAGAGACTCCAGGCAGTCACTCTCTGCCCCCTGCACATACCAAGGAAAGGCTATGTAGGCACTTGGTGAGAAGGCTGCTGTGTGCAAGCCAGGAGCAGAGGTCTCACCAGCAACGAAACCCTGCCTTGCTCCTGGACTTTCAGCCTCCAGAGCTATGAGAAAAGAAATTTCTGTTGTTTAAGTCACCCAGTCTGTGGTATTTTGTTATGACAGCCTGAACACACAAGCTAGATTATGAATTTGGAAGAAATTTTAACCAGAGAGAAACAATGAAACAGGCTACCAAAAATCTATAATCAATTAAATAGTAAGATGTGTAGGTTTCTCTTTCTAAAATCCCAGTTTTAACACTTACTCTAACACCTCACCAGTGGATGTTCCTTTGGTTACATGTGCTAAAGAACTCTTACCTGCTCTTTTCAAGCATATCAGCTTTTCTCAATATCTTCATTGCATAGATATGGCCTGTATCTTTCTTCTGGACCAGCCGCACCTTGAATGTAAAAATTCATAGCACAAATTTCAGTCACTGCTATCTATTTAGAGGTTAAAGGTAGGCTCCGTTAAAAGAAAGCAGTGCTGTAATTTGCTGTTGCTGGTTATTTTTAGAAATTCTATTAAAATTGCACTACTTTAATTCACATTTTAACCCATTACACTACTTACATATTGAAGCTACTATCTTAAGATACACATTTTCAATAGCAGCGACTTTAAAAAGAAGCACACCTCTCCGAATGCTCCTCTTCCTATAACTTTCAGAGACTCAAAGTCATCCAGGCCAAGTCTGGTCCGCTTGAGCCGTAAGAACTCTGTCTCCTTGCGAGCATGCTGTGATCGGCGTAACTTTTCTATTAAAAAAGAACATTTTAAGAAGATGATATATTAAAATGAAGGTAACATATCTTAAATACTGGTGCTACAATTTACCAAAGTCGCACATTCATTGAGCATGTAAAAATAAAATAATTTTTAAAATCATTAAATATTTCATCTTAACAAGTCTATATATTCTTTCGTCTATATACTAACTTAATTCAAAAATAAAAATTAAACTTTAGGAAAAGCTAATAGCATTCTTTTTCTTTTGGCTGCATCGTGCAACATGTGGCATCTTAATTCCACAAACCAGGAATCAAACCCATGCCCCCTGCATTGGAAAGCAGATTCTTAACTGCTGGACTGCTGGGGAAGTCCCATAATTTCTGATATTCATTTTTCACTGCTAACAAATCTACTAGGGAATTGTGTCAACTCCCTAACTTCCAAGGCTGCTCTCTCACAGCAGCTGAGACTTCCAACACTGAAATAACAAAGCAGCACTGTTTCCATACAGGCTTATTTATGGTAGAATTTATTCTTGGGCAGATTTTTAAATAAGTGCTTGAGACTTGCCATATAACTTAAAAATATGAAATTGCAACAACAAAAAATAATTATACAAAGAATCCTTTAAAATATCCAAGTCAACAATTTCACAATTCATTATACAAAGATTAGAAAAAATACTATTAAAGAAAAATTATGAAATACCTGAAGCTTACACTAGGAATGGGCATTTATTTAATTGTTCTAAACCTTGCTTTTCCTTCCCCTCATAAAACAAAATTCTGCTTTTTGACATAGAATTATGTCAAATTAGCTCAATCTAGTAAAGGTCACATAAGACTCTTGAGAGTCCCTTGGACAGCAAGGAGATCAAACTAATCAGTCCTAAAGGACACCAACCCTGAATGTTCATTGGAAGGACAAATGCTGAAGCTGAAGCTCCAATACTTTGGCCACTTGATGTGAAGAGCTGACTCACTGGTAAAGACCCTGATGCTGGGAAAGATTAAGGGCAGGAGGAGAAGGGGACGGCAGAGGATGAGATGGTTGGATGGCATCACCGACTCGGACATGAACCTGAGCAAACTCCAGGAGATAGTGAAGGACAAGAAGACCTGGCGTGCTGTAAGTCCATGTGGTTGCAAAGAGTTGGACACAACTTAGCAACAGAACAACAACATAGTAGAGGTCACATAGAATGGGTAACAAACAAAATCAGTGAAAAAAATCAAGCCCCAGTTCATCTTCAACTGAACCCTATCAAACATGCAGAGGTTCAGGTCTGAGAAAGAAACAAGTCAAAATGACTGAAATGGTTCAGAAGCACTGTTCCTAAATGTAGTTCAAGGTATAACCACTGAATAAACCCTTCCTACCCCTGTGTGCAACTGTTTCCAAATTGGTAAAGTGAATTATTAATTAGAAATATGCAAGGATGCATCATCAACACAATGGAATTCTGATACTTCTAACAAAGTCTACAAAAATAAAATCAGGAAATTATGTCTTCAATCTAAACACCTTTAAAACAGCTAACTGAAGTCACACCAGTGGTGAAAATAGTGAAGACCTTCTTTGTTTAAAAATGCCTTTTGAATCAATAATGTTGAAAAATGAATTATTAGTAAAATAAAAGGATAGCTCAGAAGTAACTTGTTATAAATTCTGACTCTAATTTTAAAAGGCCACATGGTGGCACTATAACACCATTTTTCAAAGAAGCAAAAGCCCCTTTTAAAAATTACCTGAATGATTAAGAATTCTGAAAGGCAGGCTGGATTTCTGGCTTTATGGGTTTAACAATGTACAGTTGGATGCAGATTCAGCAACTTGTCTAATCTGAGTGGAAAAGACCTCATCACAATTTCATAAATTATGCTCAAAGTCGAAAGACAAGAGAGGCAGTCAAAGAATGTAATGCTTATCACTATTTGACAGGTTGTATAGTGTGGTAAATAAACAATATTTATGTAGTCAGGAGACGGCTTTTAAATGGTGAAAGGGAGATCACAGTGTATGGAACATACAATCCTATGAAGAAGGGAAATCACCTATGACACTGTCATAGTACTTGAAAAAAAAAAACCTATCCATAATATCAAAGTCCACATTGTAGTCCAAAGAGAGTTGAAACAAGTTCATATTTCTTAAAAAATGGATGAAAAAGCATGTTGATATATCTGCTCACAATTTGTGTAAATCAAGTCATCTTGGAAAGCAAATAACATTGTAATCACATTTTTGGTAATCATATTCTTTCCTCTCAAAGACAACACCAGAAATCCACGGGCAGGCTTAACGTTTCAAGGCTCTCTTGCAGCTTAAACTTGTGCAGTTTGGTTTTCCTTACAGTAAATAATATTCCATGTTAGACAGGATTTAAAAGGAGATGAAACTAGAAATACACAATTTCTTTTTATTTTCTCCATTCCTCTTCAAATGGGCGTTCCTCAAATGCTCAGTCTGCAGGGTGCTCGATTTTTGTAGAAGACAGTGTACACAGAAGTTTTAAGATATGGAATACTTCAGGTAACAACTTCATCTCTTACAAATGCTTCTCATGGCCACACTATATATGGTTTAGTTTTCACAACTAACTTTCATAAACTATTTCACAAGTCAGTTTCTATTACAGAATGCATTAAGGATGCATTTATTTTTATAAAACAATTTTACTTTGAAAAGGTCCACCCCACACGAAGATAGTTCCAGCACAATGTACATTCTTTCCAGAGACCGTGTCTATTTGTGAGTCTAGGGCTTAGAAAGGGGCCCAACAAGAAGCATTTGTGGAATTCTAATATCTTTACTGAAAATTTTGGATGTTTTATATATGGTTATTTTAGGCCACTGAGAACTTTTAGGGGTAAAATCACCTCACATTTTCTGTGAGTTATTTAAAGAGAATTAAAGAGAACAGTTCTTAGTACCTCCTGGTGTGGATGAGAGGCTATAATCAGCTCTTACATGCATTTGATTTGGCCCCTAAAGTTGTTTTAAAATCATTCTAATAACTTGCCAATATTTTAAAAAGGCAAATGATTTCATACAAGTCCCGATTTCCAGCTTCTCTTGAAAAGCAGAATGTGGCTTCACTAGCCACGTGACAGGACAGCCCTGAAGCCAGGCCAGCCCTGAAGCCAGGCCACCTCAGTCTATCCTGGTGCCAGCTATGGAGACTGGTATACTCAGGCTGGTGGTCTCGTTTTCTTTCAGCAAAGTGAAAAGTGGTATTCTTTATTAAAAGATAAACTGTAAGGAGAAAACCTTTAGAACAAGGCAAAAAAAAAAATCTATTTCTTCGTGGAAATGAAAAAAAAAAGTGAATTAAATATGCAAAATATATTAGATCAAAAGACTAAATGTCCCTAGGAAACCAATGTGACCCGCTTCTCTTGTTTATGATACTTGCTTGGCCTTTGGACATCTGCTTTCATATAGTTAATTTTTAAAGTGCAATATTCTGCACATATTCATTACTTTGAATGTACCTCTTAACAATCATGTAAATTCTACCTATTTCTTTAAGATTCAAATCAACTATTAATTCTTCCGTGAAACCTTTTCTGATCCCCTGAACTAGGAAAAAAACCCTCCATATTTTCAAAGTTTGCCACATTCTATCATGTATACCTATTTGTACACGTACACACAGGTAATCTCTCTTTCTAATCTATAAATTCTTTAGGGAGAGATCCACTGTCCATTCATTTATTTATCAATATTTATCCCAGCCCTCTGCCAGCCCGGATCACATAATGCTGAACAGACATCATGGAGTTTCTACCCTGGAAAAATGGTTTGAAGGCTGCCTCAGGGACAAGAGGGACAACACTATCCAAGTGGACATGTTGCCTAGAAAGAGAAACATCTTGAAGAAGAGTGGAACTCAGGCAGGCAGAAGGAAGAGTTCCAAGCAGCAGAGATGCACAAAAGAAAGTCTACAGGCAGGAGCAAGGAAATGATAATAATTCAATCCCATTGGGCAGCCTGGCGGTGGGGTGACAAGAGATTAAGGTGAGAGAAAGGGAAGCAAAAGCCAAATTATAAAGGGACTTGTATATCCACTCACATTGAAGAGTTGGCCTTATCCTGAGAGAACGTGGGAGCCAGTGAAGGATATGAAACAAGAGTGACTTGGTCAGCTATTTGTAAGGCCTCCCCAGACTGCCATTTTGCTTTTTGCATTTCTTTTCCATGGGGATGGTCTTGATCCCTGTCTCCTGTACAATGTCAAGAACCTCATTCCATAGTTCATCAGGCACTCTCTCTATCAGATCTAGGCCCTTAAATCTATTTCTCACTTACACTGTATAATCATAAGGGATTTGATTTAGGTCATACCTGAATGGTCTAGCGGTTTTCCCTGCTTTCTTCAATTTAAGTCTGACTTTGGTAATAAGGAATTCATGATCTGAGCCACAGTCAGCTCCTGGTCTTGTTTTTGTTGACAGTATAGAGCGTCTCCATCGTTGGCTGCAAAGAATATAATCAATCTGATTTCGGTGTTGACCATCTGGTGATGTCCATGTGTAGAGTCCTCTCTTGTGTTGTTGGAAGAGGGTGTTTGCTATGACCAGTGCATTATCTTGGCAAAATTCTATTAGCCTTTGCCTGCTTCATTCCGTATTCCAAGGCCAAATTTGCCTGTTACTCCAGGTGTTTCTTGACTTCCTACTTTTGCATTCCAGTCCCCTATAATGAAAAGGACATCTTTTTTGGGTGTTAGTTCTAAAAGGTCTTGTAGGTCTTCATAGAACCGTTCAACTTCAGCTTCTTCAGCATTACTGGTTGGGGCATAGGCTTGGATTTCTGTGATATTGAATGGTTTGCCTTGGAAATGAACAGAGATCATTCTGCCGTTTTTGAGATTGCATCCAAGTACTGCATTTTGGACTCTTCTGTTGACCATGATGGCTACTCCATTTCTTCTAAGGGATTCCTGCCCACAGTAGTAGATATAATGGTCATCTGAGTTAAATTCACCCATTCCAGTCCATTTTAGTTCGCTGATTCCTAGGATGTCAACGTTTACTCTTGCCATCTCCTGTTTGACCACTTCCAATTTGCCTTGATTCATGGACCTGACATTCCAGGTTCCTATCCAATATTGCTCTTTACAGCATTGGACCTTGCTTCTATCACCAGTTACATCCACAGCTGGGTACTGTTTTTGCTTTGGCTCCATCCCTTCATTCTTTCTGGAGTTATTTCTTCACTGACCTCCAGTAGCATATTGGGCACCTACTGACCTGGGGAGTACCTCTTTCAGTATCCTAATATTTTGCCTTTTCATACTGTTCATGGGGTTTTCAAGGCCAGAATACTGAAGTGGTTTGCCATTCCTTTCTCCAGTGGACCACATTCTGTCAAAATGGGAAAGACTAGAGATCTCTTCAAGAAAATTAGACATACCAAGGGAACATTTCATGCAAATATGGGCTCGATAAAGGACAGAAATGGTATGGACGTAACAGAAGCAGAAGATATTAAGAAGAGATGGCAAGAATACACAGAAGAACTGTACAAAAAGGATCTTTACAACCCAGATAATCACGATGGTGTGATCACTCATCTAGAGCCAGACATCCTGGAATGTGAAGTCAAGTGGGCCTTAGAAAGCATCACTAGGAACAAAGCGAGTGGAGGTGATGGAATTCCAGTGGAGCTATTTCAAATCCTGAAAGATGATGCTATGAAAGTGTTGCACTCAATTTGCCAGCAGATTTGGAAAACTCAGCAGTGGCCATAGGACTGGAAAAGGTCAGTTTTCATTCCAATCCCAAAGAAAGGCAATGCCAAAGAATGCTCAAACTACTGCACAATTGCACTCATCTCACACACTAGTAAAGGAATGCTCAAAATTCTCCAAGCCAGGCTTTAGCAATATATGAACCATGAACTTCCTGATGTTCAAGCTGGTTTTAGAAAAGGTAGAGGAACCAGAGATCAAAATGCCAACACCTGCTGGATCATGGAAAAAGCAAGAGAATTCCAGAAAAACATCTATTTCTGCTTTATTGACTATGCCAAAGCCTTTGACTGTGTGGATCACAAGAAACTGTGGAAAATTCTGAAAGAGATGAGAATACCAGACCACCTGACCTGCCTCTTGAGAAATCTGTATGCAGGACAGGAAGCAACAGTTAGAACCGGACATGGAACAACAGACTGGTTCCAAATAGGAAAAGGAGTGCATCAAGGCCGTATATGGGGCTTCCCTGGTGGCTCAGAGGTTAAAGCGTCTGCCTCCAATGTGGGAGACCCAGGTTCGACAGCTGTGTTGGGAAGATCCCCTGGAGAAGAAAATAGCAATCCACTCCAGTATTCTTGCCTGGAGAATCCAATGGACAGAGAAGCCTAGTAGGTTACAGTCCATGGGGTCGCAAAGAGTTGGACATGTCACCCTGCTTATTTAACTTCTATGCAGAGTACATCATGAGAAATGCTGGGCTGGAAGAAACACAAGCTGGAATCAAGATTCCTGGGAGAAATATCAATAACCTCAGATATGCAAATGACACCACCCTTATGACAGAAAGTGAAGAGTAACTAAAAAGGCTCTTGATGAAAGTGAAAAAGGAGAGTGAAAAAGTTGGCTTAAAGCTCAACATTCAGAAAACGAAGATCATGGCATCTGGTCCCATCACTCCATGGGAAATAGATGGAGAAACAGTGGAAACAGTGTCAGACTTTATTTTGGGGGCTCCAAAATCACTGCAGATGGTGACTGCAGCCATGAAATTAAAAGACGCTTACTCCTTGGAAGAAAAGTTATGACCAACCTAGATAGCATATTCAAAAGCAGAGACATTACTTTGCCAACTAAGGTCCATCTAGTCAAGGCTATGGTTTTTCCTGTGGTCATGTATGAATGTAAGAGTTGGACTGTGAAGAAGGCTGAGTGCCGAAGAATTGATGCTTTTGAACTGTGGTGTTGGAGAAGACTCTTGAGAGTCCCTTGGACTGCAAGGAGATCCAACCAGTCCATTCTGAAGGAGATCAACCCTGGGATTTCTATGGAAGGAATGATGCTAAAGCAAAGCTCCAGTACTTTGCACCTCATTTGAACAGTTGACTCATTTGGAAAGACTCTGATGCTGGGAGGGATTGGGGGCAGGAGGAGAAGGGGACAACCAAGGATGAGATGGCTGGATGGCATCACGGACTCAATGGACGTGAGTCTGAGTGAACTCCGTGAGTTGGTGATGGACAGGGAGGCCTGGCGTGCTGCAATTCATGGGGTCACAAAGAGTCGGACACGACTGAGCAACTGAACTGAACTGAACTGACTTGGTCAGATCTGGTTTTTGACAGGTAACCCTGGTTGCAGTGTATAGGAAAACTGGGGGTGGGGACACAGCTGAGAACTCAAGACAGACTAGCTGGGGGCTTGAGTCTTCAGGTGAAACATACAGTCATTTACACGGCTGGGTTCCCTGTACCAGACTAGTGAACCAGGAGGTTTTAAGAAACATGCAGGAAACTTTTAAAGAAGATTTGTCAATTAACTGATTCCTCTTGGAGCCCTCTTTTCTTATTCCTCAGACCTAGAATACCGTAGATACTATTCTCTGAATATACGTTATTAGAATTTAAGAAAAAAGCTTCCCCCTTTCAAAGATTTCCATCATAGCACCACAGTAAGACCACATTCAAATATTAAACCCACACTATCTAAATTATAAGATCATGTGTGCATTCTAAGTCACTTCAGTCATGTCCAACTCTTTGTGACCCCATGGCCTGTAACCCATCAGGTTCCTCTATCCATGGGCTTCTCCAGGCAAGAATACTGGAGTGGGTTGCCATTCCCTTCTCCAGGGGATCTTCCTGATCCAGGTATCGAGCCCGTGTTCTCTCTGTCTCCAGTACTGGCAGGAGGAATCTTTACCACTATCGCTAATACTTGAAAAAGCCACTGGGGTAGCTTTTGTATAGTTATAGTTTTCCCCTTTTTATTGAGAGATAATTGACATATAATACTGTGTAAGTTTAAAGTATACAATGTGGTCATTTTTTCCCCCACCCTTTGGCCATGCCATGTGATCCAGAGGATCTTAGTTACTCAAAGAGGGATCAAACCCGGATACCCAGCAGTGGAAACATGGGGTCCTAATCACCAGGGAATTTCCTATAATGTGTTGACTTGATACAAGTGAATATATATTGTGAAACGTGGACCACAATAAATTTAGTTAACACATCCATCATGTCACGTAACTAAATGCTATATATATATATTTTTTTGTAGTGAGAACGTTTACGATTTAGCGACTTTCAGGTATATAACAGAGGCATTAGTCATAGTAATTACAGCTTACATTACCTCTTCATCTGCTAATCCTTCTTCTTCCATAGCCACTTCTAATTTCTTCTGCCTTTTAGAAGAAAAAATAATTTAAATTTAAATGTGTTCCTAAGTATTTCCATTTAAGAAATGTACATCTACTTTTTCAAGTTTGTACTTCAGATTGCTATGCTAAAAAACAAATCTTTCAAGTTGAATCAAAATAATCACTAAAAGAGTGATTATGTGTATATATATATATACATGTATATATATATACACACATATAAATATTTCTTTTTCAAAATATAAGCCCAGTCCAGATTTAGCTGTCTTATACCAGCCAAATGAGTAATTTACTTCTAAAGCTGCCTAAATGAATTGTTAGCAAAGGTGACTCATGTTCTAACATGGAAAACTCTGTTGTCTAATGTTCAAACCTCCAAAATCATTAACATTTATCAGTGCTTATACTAGATGTATAAAAAGGTAACTATAGCGACCAAAAGTAAAAATTTTTAAGGTGGATATCTCTAGGCTTCCCTGTGCTTAAACTTTGGTTTTAACACTTATTAGCTAAAGCTTGTCTATATCCTTCACTTAACCTCTAAACCTGATTTTCCTAATTAATCAAGGAAAGATGTTCAGTGCAATTAAGTATATTTGATTCTACTATAATTCTTGGGAAATTGGAAAGTGATATATGTACATTAAAAAAATAACCCATTAACTACTAGAATATTTGCATTGCTAGGTATAGCCAAGTTCATTTCTTCAATATTTTAAAATGTACCCTTGAAGTTATTTAAGCTACAGAGGGAGTTGGGGTGGGGTGAGGAGATGTGTGGTGTTGGTCAGTATGGATCAAATAACTGGTAACCAGACAGAAAGCTGGAGTATCCACTTTGCAACTCATTTCCAAGTGACTATTAGTATTTCATTTCTATTGTATTGCTTTTATTTTCCCTAATGATAAACCTGGGAGAGCTTTTCCTAATTAGTTTTGCAGCATACCAGAAACAGACTAACTTTCAAAGATTTATCCATAAGGGTTGAGGATTGAAACCATGATGTTTATGACAATATATCCCAAGGGAAGCTCTTTCCTAAACCACTGTTAAGATCCTTTTTATTTCTTATGGAAAATTCATGACAAAACTATTTAAAGCCTGTTCATAAGTCAGCTGTTCATAAGAATATTCTCCACTTACTTCCTCAATTCTAGTAATAAGCACCTACCTTGATGCTAATCACACTGATTTTTATCTTTTGTTTACACATGATTGCCCAAGGCCACCCCTTTGAATGGACTAAGTTCCTGATACTGGACTCTGTGTCTGCCATCATGCCCCTCTAGATACCAGAGCTGCTTGGTGAATGATCTGAGTTTTCTTCTCTGCAAGAAGAATCCAGAGAGTCAGAGGACCATTATCACAGGAGGGACTATCAATATACAAACAACTTTATTCTTCTCTCAAATCCCTATGCTTGCTTTCTAAAGCCAACACCTCAGTAAATTATCCTTCCTTCTGGGGAGAGATGCAAAAACTTTCATCTGTTTCCATACCTAAATGAGAAGACCCACAGGTTTCTCTTATCTCTTCTTAAAACATAGTTTCCTCCCTGAAATGATCTTAAGCTTTGTACCAATTGGTACTTTATTTGGCTTATGCATTTATCCAATTAATTAAGCCTAAAAAATCCATCACGTGTTCCTTAAAGTACAAGCTTTTAGAAAACATGAGCTATTTAATTTGACTTCCATGGCACTTTCAATGCTTTTTTAAAAACTAATTTTTATATCTATTTTCTTTTGTTTAAAACTTCCTGGTGGCTCAGATGGTAAAGCGTCTGCCTACAATGCGGAGGACCCGGGTTCAGTCCCTAGGTCAGGAAAATCTGGAGAAGGAAATGGCAACCCACTCCAGTATTCTTGCTTGGAAAATCCCATGGACAGAGGAGCCTGTGGGCTACAGTCCATGGGGTCGCAAAGAGTCAGACACGACTGAGCAACTTCACTTTCTTTCACTTTCTTCTTCTGTTTGGGAACAGAAGGCAAAACTGAGTTACTTTAAGGTTTCAGCAATAAAAGACAATAATGAACCTTTAAAATTTTCAGGAATGTTAAGCCAGCATTGACTTCTTTCTCTCACATCCCTTATCTGGGTAGCTGCCATGTTTTTTCCATCTTTCTCCCTGAGGAAGATGGTAACTTAAGCGACCACGGAAAAAATATAGGACTTTCCTTCCTTGGTTCTCTTTTACTTCATTCAGTCTCCCTTGATGATCTGATCTCTTTCAGACTTTCATTATATTTACAATTACAGTAATTTCTTATATGTTTTATTTCTAACTTAAAATATGGTTTCTACTTGTGCTTACTTAGGTATTTCAGTTTTCTTTTTCCCTTGCTTTCTTCTGAACTTATTTTTCCCCTAGCTCTTTTTTCCCTTCTATTAATTTGAAAGTTACAAACTAATTTTATTCTTTTAGTGGCCATCCTAGAAATTATAACAAGCATTCTTAATTTGTCAAAGCTTGAAATTAATCCATCTTTACTCTTCTCTCTGTTGTATCTCTATCCTTAGGACACACTGATCTCTAAGAACAATTTAATTCCCCTTCCCTCCTGATAGTCTACTGTAGAAAAATACTTTAGTTCTACTCTTTAAAATATCTAAGATAGTATCATTATTGTTGAAGTTTTCTTATACAGTCCATTTTGGCTGAGATTTATCTACGTATTTAGATCCTCTGAGTGTGCTCACTTGCCTTCTGCCTAAGTTGCATCTTTCGGAATTTCTGCTGATGGTGAACTCAGTTTAACTCACCTCTGTTCCATTTCCTTTCCTCTTTTCCTCTAGGAATTTTGATCAAAGACACATTTACTCTCCTCACTAGACTCTACCTTTTTAGCTCTCTTTTATATTTCCTTCCTCTAAGCTGATTTCTGAACAGTCACTTGAGTTTCACTTTCCAGTTCTGTACCCTCCCCAGCCATGCCTAATCTGTAGTTGCTGCTGCTGCTGCTAAGTCACTTCAGTCGTGTCCGACGCTGTGCGACCCCATAGATGACAGCCCACCAGGCTCCCCTGTCCCTGGGATTCTCCAGGCAAGAACACTGGAGTGGGTTGCCATTTCCTTCTCCAATGCATACAAGTGAAAAGTGAAAGTGAAGTCGCTCAGTCATAGACCCACCCAAAATTACATCCAAAACCAGATTCTTCCCCTCGAGTTTCACTAAGTTACACCACTCTGTTTGCCCAGGTGTGAAGCTCCAGAGCCAGCACTGACTTCTTTCTCTCACATTCCTTATCTGCGTAGCTGCCATGTTTCTCCCATCTCTCTCCCTGAGTTCTTCCCTACTATTGCTGGCATAACCCTAAGGCTAGCCTCCTTTCCACTGGCTGGGGCTAAAGCCTTTCCTGTTTCTAATTTCTCCTCCCACAATCCATTCTGTACAACACAACTAAAGTGGTCTTCCAGGGAAGCACCTGTGATCATTTAGATCTGCTCAAAATTTTTCAAGGCTCTTTACTATCATGAGAATAGCTTTGATCTGAAGCGTCCAAGGCTCGCAGGAAATGGTAAAAATCTAGCTGCAGTTGAAAGTGGACAATGCCTGACCTGGTAAGGTGCTTTCTTCCGTCTCCAGTACCCTCCCTCCAGCCTGTTAACCTCTCCCTTCTCCCTTTCATGCATATTGAATAGTAGTCTTCCTTTGGGGCTCTGTCCAAATGCCACCAACCCTGATGAAGCCTTCCCAGCTGCCTTTGTCAAAAACAACCTCTCCTTTCTTCACCCTTCTCAACAGACTTACTTTTCACCCTTTCATATAATATTCACGTGCATTATCTTCCTTACTGTAAGTTTTCTGAAGGCAAAATAACGTCATTTTTAAAAAATTCTCTCATTCCCCCTGATATACACACAACACTACAAATGTTTCTGGATTAAAAGCAGTCATTCATTAATTAGCTCTCTAAAAGAAAGTTTTTAAAAAGAAAGTATAAAGATATACCATAATCTCATGGTCAGAAACATTTTGTTTTAAAACATCAATTAACATGAGATAGAAATATATTGGTGCCAGGACAAGACACTATTCTGTGAAGGTAAAATAAGTAACCAAGTACACTGTCATTATGGGAAACTTAAAAGCAGCATTCAAGGATCCACAATATTTACATTATCAATGGACAACATGTTTACATCCCACTTGCAACATAATAGCTTATTTAACTACACAGAAAATTTTGACCAGCCTTTACTATACCTGGTTTCTCTCTCTTCATGCTGTAAAATCAGGTTGCTGTAAAAATTCTCCAATGTGAGCTTGGCGACAGTCACTCTTTCCCGGGTATGGTTGCTCATAGGAAAGGTGGTTGTAGACCCTGCCGTCATTGCCATAGTAACGGAAACTAGAATGACACAGAGACACAAATTATTTCATAGGAAAAGAAAACTTTCTATCTCTTTTAACAAACTCTAGAAGTGGCCTAATTTCTACTAGGCAATAATACCGTATCCTAACAGTTAAGACACTGGAGTCTTTCACATTATAAGTAAAATAATATTATAAAGAAATACAGTATTTAGTAAATATAGCAAAGGAAGATAAAGACACACCATTCCCAAAGCAACAGAAATGAAGTCTGTGCTGGCAGATGTAAACCACGCTAAAGCAGCAGCAGCAGCAGTCCACACACAGTATGAACACACTCCAATACACACTCAGCAGCCATTCAAAACAAGAAAGGCTCAGCCAATTTTGTGCTCTTCTTACTGATTACTAAATAAAATTCACAAGATTTTACTAATACTTATGACCCAATAAACACACATCTCCAAAAGAGTTAACGAAGTTTAGTTAAACAGAAAGAAGTAGTTTCTGCCATATAAATTGTATGAATCAAGTAGTATTATATCAAATATGCACACGAACATCTGTCAGAGCAGTTCTTATGGGTATTACATTTTAGGGGAAAACTACTTTTAGAAGCAAACCCTTTTGGCCACGTTGCACAGCATGTGGGATCTTAATCCCCTGACTTGTGCCCCCTGCACTGGAAGTGCAGGCTTAACCAAGGATGCCCCAGAAACAAGCCCCTCCCAATGAGTCCATGGATGCCCTATTTCACCCTGAACCCTAAGTCATTCCAAATAGTGTTAGGACAAAGTCTAGTACTCTACTCCAGACTGGTAGGTCCATTTCATTTTCAGATGAAACCCAAATGCCTTATGACCCAGCAATCCCACTGCTGGGCATACACACCGAGGAAACCAGAATTGAAAGAGACACATGTACCCCAATGTTCATTGCAGCGCTGTTTATAATAGCCAGGACATGGAAGCAACCTAGATGTCCATCAGCAGATGATTGGATAAGAAAGCTGTGGTACATATACACAATGGAATACTACTCAGCCCTTAAAAAGAATAAATTTGACTCAGTTCTAATGAGATGGATGGAATTGGAACCGATTATACAGAGTGAAGTAAGCCAGAAAGAAAAACACCAATACAGTATACTGACACATATATATGGAATTTAGAAGACAGTAATGATGACCCTATATGTGAGACAACAAAGTGACACAGAGGTATAGAGTGGACTTTTGGACTCTGAGGGAGAGGGAAAGGGTGGGATGGTTTGGGAGAATGGCAATGAAACATGTATATTTTCTTGTAAGAAACGAAGCACCAATCTATGTTCAATGTAGGATGCAGGATGCATGGGGCCGATGCACAGGATGATTCAAGTAGAGGATGTGGGGTGGGAGGTGGGAGGGGCTTCGACATTGGGAGATTGTGTTCACCTATGGCTGATTCGTGTCAATGTATGGCAAAACAAATACAGTATTGTAATTAATTAAATAAATAAATAAGAGAAACCAAAAAAAAAAAAAAAGAAAAGAAAAGAAACCCAAATGCCTGTAGGAACCAGGCAGGAAACAAAAACATACGAATCAAGTCGGGTGACAACAGGGAAGGTCTGCGGTCTTTCCTGGACAATGTTTGTTTACTTTAAAGTCATTCAGGTGCCAACTTTTAAAAACCATTGAGCCAGCCAAGCAAAGTACTGATTTAAGAAGATGATGTGATGACTTCCCCAGAGTTCCAGTGGTTAAGACTCCATGCTTCTACTGCAAGGGGCACAGATTTGGCCCCCGGTTGGGGAACTGAGATCCCACATGCTGTGTGGCGTGGCCAAAAACAAACAACAACAACAAACCAAAAAGAAGGAGGTAACGTAGACAATTAGACAAGGTAAGGAATGTTAAGACTGAACTCCGGTGGCTGCGACAGGTGGGCTCTGACCCTAGAGACTTGCTCACCATAGTCCACATCTAGACCCCACCGCCCCGGAAAAAACCCAAAACAAAAAACCTAGAATGGCTCCACATACTAAAGAAGCTTTTGCTAATCTAGATGGGAGATCATTACAGACCATACTAGAGAAGATCCAAATTGCCAGGGTAACTATCCAACGTTGCATTAATAGCTAAAAGTATTCTCCCAAATCTGCCACCTACCCCCAATATCAACCTCTAGTTAACTAACGTCAAGACACAGAGCCCTAAATATAGACCTGAACTGAACTTCACTCCAGGGATCTCATTCTTCACGTGAAACAAGTCACACAAGTTGAAAATAAACAATTTAATTATGGCAAACTCCCAGTTCCGCTGTTGTCTTAGTGAGTTTATTCCTCAATCTACTGCTTGAACTTCATTATGCCTAATATGGCACTTATTATTTTAACATCATAAATTTGTTTCTCTGCTAGCTACTCTAAATCGTTTTCTAACAAGAAGCTGATCACATTACTTGTTTAAAATTGTTCATGGCATGTACAGCAAGTCAAATGAGCTCAGCAAGATAAAGAAGGACAACTCATACACAGACTGCTGATATCTATCAGAAACTTTATGAGAGTTTATTCATAAATTCCCCCTTTTTGCCTGAGGCTTCAAGACCACGGCACTCCCAAGCATGACTGCATTTCTTCCTCACAACAGCCCAGTAAAGAAAGGAACTGAAACTTGGAAAGTCAGCTGGTGAGCTTCGGAGGCCCACCTCACCCACCTCCAATCTGCCTTTCTGGGCTTATCTGCTGCCCTTCCGTGCCACTCACTCAGCCTTTCCATGCCTCCAAGCCCTGGCATGACCTACTCCTGAGCCAGTTCTGTCCGACGCTCTGTCTGCAGGGCTACTGCTGATCCCTCACAGCTCAGAGTGACAGGGGCCTTACTGCGGTGACTTCTCTAAGGCTCCCTGCCAGGAGAGACATCAATTTACCAGAAGATACCAAATGGCACTGTTTCCAGTGTGCTCTCTGCCACGTGTAACAAATACCCCAGGTACAAGCGCTGATCACATCATCTGCCTATCCCACTAAACTCGGAGCACTTCTGGGCAAGAACTTGCCCTGAATTGTTCTTGAGCGTTCACCTTGATAGCACTGTATTGGACTCAGAGTAGGTATTACTCAATGAAATGAATCCACTTATCAAATGGGGGATGGAGTGAAAGGAGAGTTGAACAAATTAGGAAAACTTGCCTACAAAGGGTGGCAACTGTGGAAAAAGAAACTTACTGAACCTTGGAGTCAGATATTTAGAGATCTAATCCAGTTCTGCTGCTAAATGATCACATGAAAGTGAAAAAATGAAAGTGAAGTTGCTCAGTTGTGTCCGACTCTTTAGACCCCATGGACTGTAGCCTATCAGGCTCCTCTGTCCATGGGATTTTCCAGGCAAGTGTACTGAAGTGGGGTGCCATTTCCTTCTCCAGGGGATCTTCCCGACCCAGGGATGGAACCCAGGTCGCCTGCACTGCAGGCAGATGCTTCACCATCTGAGCTACCGGGGTCCTATTCAAATGACCACAATGCTCTGAACTCAGGTCACTTTCCCCTCAGACCCAGGAATTACAGCACTTGCTCAGCTAGCTCACAGACCTAATTTAAGGCCACCTGAGCTAATACAACATAGAAATGATACAAATGTAAGATATTATTTTAGGCACTTAGTTTACTTTTTTAATGTGCTTTAATAATAGTGAGCATTATTTTTGAAACAATAATAAAATGAGCTGAAGAATTATCCTGGCCAAATGATTTTTGAGCACTAAGCTTGGAATGGTTTCCCAAGTAGCTCAGTGATAAAAGGATCCACCTTCCATGGAGGACAAGTAGATTTGATCCCTGGGTATGAGGGATCCTCTGGAGGTGGAAATGGCAACCCACTCCAGTATTCCTGACTAGAAAATTCTATGGACAGACCAGTCTGGCAGGCCACAGTCCACAGGGTTGAAGAGTCAGACACTGAACACGATGACGAAGCTTGGAATGCTACCTAAGGCAATGCTGCCACGTTATCCTTAGAGATTTCAGAAAACTGGGTTCATGGTCTATGTCTCAGGATCAGATGCAGAAAGGTCAAAGAAAGGAAAAGAGGGGATGGGATAGTACAGAGCAAACATCCCCAGTCATGTTTGCTAATGGGCACTTGGGGATTGGTGAGGAAGCGGGGAGCTGGAAGGTTGGCTGGAAGTGAAGTGAAGTTGCTCAGTCGTGTCCAACTTTGCAACCCCATGGACTGTAGCCTATCAGGCTCCTCCGTCCATGGGATTTTCCAGGCAAGAGTGCTGGAGTGGACTGCCATTTCCTTGGCTGGAAGTGGAAGTCAAATAAATTTAGGAAGTCTAGATTATACAAAGTTTTTACTGTATGATTTACCATTACATTGTATCGTTAATGGAATAATATGTATCCTAAATCCTCAAAAAGGCCATAGGTTGACATTTGCAGCAGTATTTGAGGAAACCCCTTTAGGCATATAAATTTTAAGTTTATAGACAGTTATTTTCAAACACTGGTTTAAAAAGTGCCTGTTACATTTTTTAATATTGGGTGGGGGGGTGGGGGAGGGGGACTTAGAAACTCCAACAAAGAGCTATATCTAGAAATTTTAAGAGTGCTTTCTGATTTGTCCAGAATACCTGTAGGTGACAAGAGAATTTTCAAATTGGTTTGCCTGTCAGCAGGAGGAAAAAAGGTCAAGACTCAACTATAGTTGTCCAAGGTTTATACTTTCCTTTCAAAAAGTGAATGGTGAAAAAAACTAATAAATAAAACCTCTTATAATGACCCTTGAAAAAGCACACAAAGAAATAACACATCAGTAATGCTCCCAGGTGGCTCGGAGGTAAAGAATCTGCCTGTCAGTGCAGGAGATAAAGCAGATGTGGGTTTGAACCCTGGGTTGGGAAGATTCCCTGGAGGAGGAAATGGCAACCCACTCCAGTGTTCTTGCCTGGGATATCCCATGGACAGAAGAGGTTGGTGGAGCTATAGTGCACGGGGTCACAAAGAGGCGGACACGACTTAGTGATGAAACAACACAAAGGCTTTTAGAATTCAGAAAGAAGGATATATGATGAACTCAGGGTGTGGCAGCTGACAGGCTGCCAAAGGGCCTCGCGCAACAGGCTGCTCTGCTCTGTCTGCCAAGGAGCAGGGTCTGGCCTTCAGCTGCCAGTGTTCTAGGGCAATCAGATTATGGAAGCTACTTAATCCTCACAAAGTTCAAGAGTGATAAACAAGACATAATGGCAATTTACACAGTAAGAAACTGAGGAACAACAAAACAAATAACTTGCATGTTTTGGCAAATGCACTCTGTTTCTGTAGGCAAGTTAGATGTAAAGACTTAAAGAAGGCTGGTGAGCATTGCATCAAAACAGAGAATTGTTTATTCAATTCAACTGTTTAATGGCACAAGGAGAAAGTGGAATCTTAAAAAAAAAGATTGACCACTATCTTGCCTAGGACACCTCTGCCCATTCAAAGTGGCAGGAGGAGATGGCTAGTATTAAGCCCTACTGCTGACAGGGCTTTCCCAGATGATGCAAAATTAGGGTGCTAGAAGTGGGCAGAAATATTACTGAGCAAAATTAGGGGGAAATTTCTGTGAAACATAAAGAAGTTGGAGTAGTAAAAACAACTCCAAACCACAGAAAGTGTCTGCATTAGCAGCGCAGAAAAAAATGTGAGACAGTTTGAGATAAAGATTTATGATCCGGAAGTCTTTATGAAAGAGGGGTAAACGAAAAGAAGAGGATTCTTCCACAGAAAAATGAAATGAATTTGTAACTCCAAAATCCAGAAGGGATATACAGTGATGAAAAGAGACTTCCAAACACTATATAATTTAACTATGATCACCATGGTTTTTCCATTCAAAATATATATACAAGCAAGTGTATGCCTTGTTTAAAAACCTAATCAGAGCAAAACCTATGTCTCTTCATCTCTGTAACAAAATTACAGCACCTGGCAAAGTGCTGAGCACACAGTCTGCATTCTATAAATGATGGTGAGTACCCGAACTCAAAATTAATGTATTTTAAATTATATGTCTCATATCTAACAATTTCCTTTGGATTAAAATCTACAGTATCATTTGGTGTTATATTAACCTTCAGAGAGACAAATACTACTTGAAAGAGTCAACTACAGAAAACCCAAAACTCCCTCCCTTAGTCTGGATTAGATAATCTCTTTTAGAGATTGGCTTAAAAATAAAATAAAATAAAACAAAAATTATTACTCTCTAACCAGAAACAAATAGGCTTTATAATATTAAAATTAAGCAAAACTAAGAACAGAAGGGACCAAATTATTACAAAGAATGATCTGGAAAACTGGCACTTGTTATACTGCAAATGTATTCCTCTAAT
Source organism: Nanger dama (assembly GCA_917880005.1). Lineage (NCBI taxonomy): Eukaryota > Metazoa > Chordata > Mammalia > Artiodactyla > Bovidae > Nanger > Nanger dama. The sequence continues at coordinate 82,744,591 of CAKJTW010000002.1, forward strand.
GGATTTCACACTGCTCTTTGTCTTTTATTTACTAAAGCCCTTTCTTCAGCCAGAAAAAGAACAGGATATAATTTGCAAGTCTAGAATTCCTGCACTGATAAAAACAACAGTAGGTGTCCTTGAATTTCCTGTTCATGTGTTTTGTCCAGACTCTCCTATTCATTAATGGAGAAGCTACCAATGGCAGTGCAGCATTCTTTCGTTTATCAAGCCTGAGGAAAGGAGATAACAAATCTGGCACTGGGGCCATCTATAAATAGATGTAGTGGCCCCAAGCACTTACCATCACACTTCTCAAACAGAAAAACAGAGCTGCTTTACCTGACCAGTACGATTTAACCAATGACTTCACCTTAACTTCCACCAACTACATTTCAGAGGACAGGGCATCACTAATGCCTTGGAGAATAAAGAGTTTCCTAGATCCATCATTAGTTGCAACCTGGAACCCCAACAAGCCCTCAAGCTGGACGCTGCCCTCTGGGCCCCCAAGAGAGCAGCCACGGCTTCTCTCCTCTCTGAGGTGCCATCTGAAGAGCCAGACATTCACTGTCAGGTGAGAGTTCAAGTGCCAGTTCCAACTTTTATAGTCATACTATTCCCAACCAACATTTTCTGCAGATGCACACAATGTGCCAGCACTGCCAAAGCACGGAGAATACGAAGACTGGAAAAACACAGTCCCTGCTCTTAAGGAGTTTCAGCCCGAGGGTGACACAAGGGAAACTCGAGGAAAAGTACAGGCTGAGGTTTAAGAGAGGAGGAGATGCCTCAGTTGACTCTTGTTGGTGATGATCAAAGAGTCCACAAGTCAGATGGCCAGTGCAGAAGGGGAAGAGGCTGAAAGGGCTTGAAATCAACTGACACACTCAAGTGCAGAGAATGGCTTGAGTACATTTGGTGAAACAGCCAAAGATGAAGGTGCAAAGTCAGTCAGGAATCATACAATACTTTTCTGGCCATGTTAAAAATTATCCTGAGTATAAATGGGAGTTGCCTAAGGCCTTTAATTAAGTGAAAAGCAATAAAGAACAGTGCTTGAGCATTTACCCAAGTACCAAGAACTCTTCCAAAGATGTTACATGTTTTAATGCTTTTGATCCTGCTAACCTCCCCTACAATTCTATCTGATTGGGACTTCAGATAGATTATGATAGCATAGGGAGGATGCAAGAAGGCTGAGTAGACTAGACTGGAGGAGTGTAAATCAGCCTGGAGGACTCAATAATAAAAGGTCAGGGGTAGCAAAACTGAGGGCCTACAAACATATTTTGTGTGACTGGTACTATGGTTCAGAAATCAGAAGATTTCACATAAAAATTCAGATTTCTGGCTCCTCTCGAAAAATCCAGTCTGTCAAGTTCGAGCCCACAATCTTGCCTGCAAATGGATGGCAAGGACAGAAGCAGTGGATCCCTGAAAACCCCACTTCCTGTCAGAGTTCACCAACTTCCTTCCTCAGGCCCAGCCTCCTTCACTCCTTGTACTACCTACCTGCCTGCTTTCAGTAAGCATCTGAGATTATAATCCTTGGTTTAGGGCAGAATAATAAGGGCCCAATTTAACACAGTAGCAGAAGAGATTAAAAGAAGGGCTCAGATACTCAGCTGAAAATAATGAAATCTGTAATTCAATTCAGATTTGGATGACTGGGTAAATCTTGATATCATTAATAAGAACAAGAAGTACATAAGAAATGCTGACTTGGTGGGGAAAGAAAATAAGTTTAAGGCTGATCCTGAGTTATTTCACCAGACACAGGATCCACAGCTCTAAAATGGATAGACACCAGGCCCACATTATAGAATTGCTGTGACACTCCAATGATGGCAAAGCCCAGTGATAACGGTCCACATTGCTAGGTCTGAATTTTGGCCCAGACACTTACTAGGTACATCACTTCAGGCAAATTACTTAAACTTTCTGTGCTTCAGTTTCTGTTGACTAAAATATAGATTATGGTGGCCAACTTATATAGTACATGCTTATCATGTTAATGTAGGACTTATAAGAATCACAAAAGTTAATATCTGTAAAGGACTTAGGACAGGGCCTAGCAAAGAGAAATGTCATGTAAGTGTTTGCTACCTCCATAATAAATGAGAAAATCTTTTAAAGATATGTGGCTCATATTAAACACACAAAAATGATCAATTTTCTTCCCTTCTTTACCCAGTCCTCCTGCTCATTCCTCCTGTTTGGAGTAACTGTCCTGGTAAGTTAATTTGTAAATTTATTCTCTAGTGGATATTCTCTATGTCTTCTAGTCTTAAAATCTACTTGATTTGAAAGTTTAGAGTGCTTTTAGTGGTGAGAGAAAGGTATCAAAAAGTACTTATCAGTTTTCTAAACAGAAAGACTTGAAGAAAAAAAAAAAGACAATTTTTGGTAGAAGTCTTGCTAGATGTTAGTGAAGATCTGGGAATGTGACTACGACAGGAGGAAGTGTTTCAGAGAACTTCTCGTTCCTCTCACAAGATGGAGTCATTCCCATAAGGCAAGAGACATTCACTCTACCTAAAATCCGTTTACTGTTTAGTATCAAGAGCTTTTGCTTTTAATTAGTTAATGTGACGCTCTCCATCCGTGGAGAGTTTACTAGTCCAGAAGATCGAATTTATACACAGCTGCCCTTGCTTTCTGTGTGTCATAAGCCTGGTGGTAATGGCGCAGCGGTGCTGAAGTCAACATTATCATTTTTTTTAAAACTGTTTATAAAAAGGCACCTTTTTCCTGGTGACCAAAACACAGTTCAAAGGTTGAGCTCCCCAAAGCTTATTTGGCTATAGTGATACTGTTCACAGCAGACTACTTAAGATTGTTAATCCAAACTCCCTCTGTACATAGGTTTTTTTCTAACTTGAAATGAGAAGGGAAGTGTTTTTTGAAGCAAATGTAATACAAGAAGCTGAATTAAATAATTAAATTAAATTTGCCAAAGTAGTGGTAATTTTATCTAAAACCTGGCCTGTTTATAGCTCTTATTGTTTAGGTAATGTAGTAACCCATTTTTCTCAAAAGTATTCAGAAAGAAGTCAACCACTCTTAAATACAGTTACATAACTCAATTCTTCTATTGCTATAGCTCTGCCTAGTAATCCATCAGATCTTGCCTGCAAAGGATAGATGCTTACCTGAATCTACCAAGGCACAGTTAACTTAAAAAAATAAACTTCCTCATCTGAAATGCCAGACAACTCCAAATACTGATCATTTAGCACCACAACGGAGAAGAAAACAAGCTTAGAGAGTAGTTCAGTTCAGTCGCTCAGTCATGTCCGACTCTTTGCGACCCCATGAATCGCAGCACGCCAGGCCTCCCTGTCCATCACCATCTCCCCAGACTTCACTCAGACTCACGTCCATCGAGTCAGTGATGCCATCCAGCCATCTTATCCTCGGTCGTCCCCTTCTCCTCCTGCCCCCAATCCCTCTCAGCATCAGAGTCTTTTCCAATGAGTCAACTCTTCGCATGAGGTGGCCAAAGTACTGGAGTTTCAGCTTTAGCATCATTCCTTCCAAAGAAATCCCAGGGCTGATCTCCTTCAGAATGGACTGGTTGGATCTCCTTGCAGTCCAAGGGACTCCCAAGAGTCTTCTCCAACACCACAGTTCAAAAGCATCAATTCTTTGGCACTCATCCTTCTTCACAGTCCAACTCTCACATCCATACATGACCACTGGAAAAACCATAGCTTTGACTAGATGGACCGTAGTCGGCAAAGTAATGTCTCTGCTTTTGAATATGCTATCTAAGTTGGTCACAACTTTTCTTCCAAGGAGTAAGTGTCTTTTAATTTCATGGCTGCAGTCACCATCTGCAGTGATTTTGGAGCCCCCCAAAATAAAGTCTGACACTGTTTCCCCATTAGAGGTTGCCCTAAATTTTTTTAAAATCAAGGTCTATTAATTGGTATAAGAACGTTCTCTAAGCCTGTTTGTCTTGTAAATAGACTGTTTTGTAAAAAAAGTAAGTTCATTTATATCATTTTTTAAAAAGATTCCACATATAAGCAATTTCACATGGTATTTGTCTTTCTCTGGCTGACTTCACTTACAGACTTCTAGTTTCAAGATGAATAAGTCCTGGGGATATAATACACAGCATGGAGACTAAGTTAACAATATTGTACTGCTATTTGAAAGTTGAAAATATCTGAAAGTACTGTATATTTGAAAGCTGCTAAGGGTAGATTTCAAAAGTTCTCACTAGACACACAAAAATTTTAACTATATGAAGTGATGGATGTTAACTGTTATGATAATCACTTCAGAATGTGATACATATCAAATCATTACACTATACATCTTAAAGTTACACAAGAGAAGTTCCTGTATAGTGAGAGAGAGAGTGAGGCATGACAGTGATCTGGAGATTTGGGGCTCCCAGATTTAAGCTGTGGCTCTGAATTGAGACATGGAGGAGTAACATGAACGAAGACAACTAATGCATTCAAAGAACTAGCCCTCCTGTGGCCTTGTCAGTCATGCTTCTGTCTACTTCTAATATCCAACAACATGAGTTTTCTATGTTTTTGCTTCTGTTATAAAGAGTATGGGTCAGTGAAAAGAAGACAAATTATTTTCTAAATAAAGAGTTCAACTTAAGGTTTAAAAGTTACTCCATAAAGGGTTAATTTTAAAGATAGACATTTAGAAATGGAAAAATATTTCTGTTTACAAAAGTAGCAAAGAGGAGGAGGAGAACAACATTCATAAAATACCTGGAATAACCTTGATCAAAAAAAAAAAAAAGTGTTGGCTTTTTGATGAAGAAATCTCATCACAGATTGTGGAAAGAAGGGAAGAATCAGTCAATTAATGTGTTGGGACAATCGGCTATTTGTGGAAAAAAACCAAGTCAGATGTTCATTTCATTCCAAAGGGCATAATAAATTTCAAATGGTACAAAAGGGTGAACATAAAGCTAAGGGGGAAAAAAGGAAAGGAAGGAAACCGAAAGGGAAGGGCAAGAAAAACATGAGGAGGAACAGAAAATAAAAGGAAAAGGAAAAATCAAACTTCAAAAAATTACAAGAAAATTCGATGACTAACTGATCATTTAAAGAAAAAGGACTGTCATAATAGGAAATCATCACAAGGAAAATAGTCCTAGGTACAATTACAGAAAAAATTTGAATATACGTATATGTATCAAACAAGATTAAAAGACAGTACTTTTAAGGGAAACTGCAAAATAGCAGTATATATTAAACTTTTATGTTAAAAATACCTTATACCTATGTCAAAATAAATTAACTTCTTAAAATATATACAAAGTTCATAACACAAGTTTTATAACATTAATGGTATAAAGAGACAATGAAAGCCCTAATAATAAACGGATAATACTGACTGACAAATACATAAGTAAAAGTAGCTAACAAACGTGAAAAACGTTCAGTGTGAGCAATAAATCAAAGACATGGAAACTTTAAAACTTTAAAATAATGCAATATATTCCCTACGTAAAAGTAGCCACAACCTGGGGAAAACCTTCTTGTTTGGGTCCAGTTTATCATCAGATACCTTTCTACACATCATCTGTATACATGTGGATGTTTTTATAGCTAAATTGAGATATAATGGATATGTAAGACTGTGTAACTTAAGGTTCATGCATGTTGTCACAAATTTCCTTTTTTTTCCCCTGGGTGAATAACATTCTAGTAGGCTGTGCGTTTACACCATTTTCTTTATCATTCATCAATCAATGGACAGTTGGACTGTTTCCATGATTGGCTACTGTAACATGAGGGTGCAGCAATCTCTTTGATAGTAACTGCATTTCCTTTCTATATTGCTGAACCATATGGTAGTTGTATTTTTAATTTTTTAAGGAATCTCTATATGTTTTCCAATTTACATTCCCACCAACAGTTTACAAGAGTTCCCATTTGTTCACAATCTCAATAACACTTGTTCTCTCTTGCCTTTTGATAATACCTTTTCCAACCAGTATAGAGTGATATCTCATTGCTGTTTTGATTTACATTTTCCTGACGACTTGTAATGCTGAGCACTTTTTCATACACCTCTTAGCCATTTGAATATCTTCTCTTAAAAATGTTTATTCAAATCCTTTGTCCATTTTTAAACTGGACTGTGAATTTGAGTTGTATGAGTTCCTTGTATATTTTGGGTATTAACCCCCTGGTCTTCAGCTTTTCTTTGTTGGGAGATTTTTGATCACTGATTCAGTCTCCTTGCTCATTATTGTTGGGCACAGATTTTCTATTTCTTCAGGATTCATTCTTGATAGGTTGTATATTTCTAGGAATTTATTTCTTCTAGCTTGTCTAACTTGTTGATGTGTAATTGTTCACAGTAGTCTCTTATGATCCTTTGTATTTCTGTGGTATGAGGGGCAATATCTTCCCTTTCATTTATAATTTTATTTCAGCTCTCTTTTTTTCTTGATTAGCTAGAGGTTCCTCTATTTTGTTTTTTCAAAGAATTTTTAATTTTATCAATCTTTTCTATTGTTTTCCTATTCTCTAATGTACTCATTTCTATTCTGGTCTTTATTATCTGCTTCCTTCTCTAAATTTGTGTGTGCTTGTTCTTTTTCTAGCCTCATGAGGTGGAAAGTTAGGTTGTTAATTTGAGAGCTTCCCTTGTTCTTAATCTATCTTTTACATTTATCACTATAAACTTCCCTCTTAGATCCTTTTGCTATACCCTTTAAGTTTTGGTATGCGTGTTTTCATTTTTTTTTTTTGTTTCATGTTTTTGAAATATCTTTATTTCTTTGACCCATTAGTTGCTCATGACTGTGTTATTTAAATTCACATATTTGCAAGATTTCCAGCTTTTGTCCTGTTATTGATTTCCAGTTTCACACTGTTGTGGTCAGAAAAGATACTTGGTAATTCTTACCTTCTTGAATTTGTTGAGACTTGTCTTTGGCCTAACACATGATCTCTCCTAGAAAATGTTCTGTGTGCACTTAAGAAGAATGTGCATTCTGCTGCAACTGGATGGAATGTTAGATCTGTTTGGTTTAATTCAAATGTGCTGTTTCCTTATTGATTCTGATTGATCTATCCATTATTGACAGGGGTATTAAAGTCCTCACTATTACTGTATGGATGTTCACTTCCCCTTCTCCTTGTTAGTATTTGCTTTATATATTTCAATGATCTGATGTTGGGGACATAATTAGTTACAATTCATCTTCCTTTATCATTATATAATAACCTTTTGGTCTCTTCTGATATTTTAAGCTTAAGGTCTATTTTGTCTGTTATAACTATAGCTCCCCCTGCTTTCTTTTGGTTACTATACGCTTGAAATAAGTTTTTTCATCCCTTCACTCTTAGTCTGTGTATGTCCTTAAAGCTAAAATGTCTCTTAGTCAGCATATTATTGGATCTTGTTTTTTAATTTATTCAGTGATTCTACATCTTTTCATTAAAGAATTTAATCCCATTATGCTAAGCGTAATTATTGATGGGTAAAGACTTACCACTGCCATCGTATTGTTTTCTGTTTTGTAGATTCTTTGTTCTTTGCTTCCTCACTTGCTATCTTGTTTTGTGAACAATAACTTTTTGCAGCAGTGTGCTTTGACTCCTTTACCAGTCTTTTCTATACTTACTACAGAAAGTTTTTTCTTTGTGATTACCAGAAGGCTCACATAAAATATTCTATTTTAAACTGATGACAACTTAAGTTCAATAGCATATAGAGACTTTAGACATTTAATCCTCTGCCCCTCATGCTTCAGGTTACTGGTGTTAGAATTTACGTATTTTTAATATTGCGTATCCAATTTTCATACATTTGTCTTTTAACTTTTAAACTAGAGTTATAAATTACATACTACTACTACAATTTCAAAGAACCAGACTTTGACTATACATTTACCATCACCAGTAAACTTTATAAACATATTCATATGTTTTTATGATGTTTGTTAGTATCCTTTAAATTCTGTTTGAATTATAAGTTAGATCAAGGGGTGATAAAATCCCTCAGCTTTTGTTTTTCAGGATATCTTTTTCTCTCCTTGATTTGTGAGAAACAGCATTGCTAGGTATACTATTCTTGGTTGACAGCTTTTTTTCTTTGACTATTTTGAATATCATCCTCTCACCTCGTGAACTGTGAAGTTTCTATTAAGAAATCCTTTACAGTCTTGTAAGGCCTCCCTTGTATGTAACAAGTCACTTTTCTCCACTGCTTTCATAATTTTCTCCTTTTCTTTGACTTTTGATAATGTAGTTATAATATGTCTCAGTAGAACCCTTTTGATTTCAGTCTATTTGGGATCCTTGAATCTGAATGTCCATTTCTTTCCCTAAGCCATTACTGCTTTCCTTTCTCCTGGGATTCCAAGTATTTGTATGTCTTAATAGTGTTCTAGAAGTCTTTACTCTTTTTCCTTCTTTCTGCAGCTTTGACTAAATAAGTTCAATGACCTATATTCTAATTCACTCACTCACTTTTTTTTTTTTTCTTTTGTAGGGGCCAAGGGGTGGTACTTGGTCAAGTCTGTTGTTGAATCTCTCAATAGAATTCTCCAGTTCAGTCATTGTATTTTTCAGTTTTAAGATTTCTATCTGGGTTGCTTGTTTGGTTGTTGATAGTTTCTATTTCTTTGCTGAACTTTCCACTTTGTTCTTGCATTGTTTTCCTAACATCTAGCTGTCTCTGTGCTCTTACAGGTCACTGAACTTCTTTAAGATAATTATTAGAAAGTCTTTGTCAGATGGTTCACAGAGCTCCACTACTTCAGGATCAGTTACAGGAGGTTTATTAGCTTCTTTTGATGCTGTCAAGTTTACCAGATTCTTATTCTTTGATTCCTTGTACTGGTATCTGCATATTAAGGCAAATGGTCTCTTCCTTCAGTATTTATGGTTTCACTTCAGCAGGGAAAGACATTCACCAGTCAGCTCACCTTGGAATATTGGATAGGCCTGTTGGTAGTGTCTGTTGGCAGGCAGGGCTTGCTATGGGGTTCTCTTGTTAGATAAGGCTACTGCCCATATTCTGAGGAATGGGGGTGGGTGCTGCTTGCTGGGCTCTGTGGTTGGGTGCAACTGCTAGCTGGACTCCACATTCTAGCAGAGTGCTAGGAGGGCCTCCTAACCGGGTGGGGCTGCTACCTGTATCCATGGTCAGGTGGGGCCACTAGCTGGAGTCTGCAATCACTTCTAGTAGGGTGAGGTGGCAGGTTATGTTCCCTGGCAACATGGTGCTTGGGGCTCTGCAATTGTTTCTGGTTGGGTGGGGTCTTAGGTTGTTAGGAACCAGATGGTGTTCCTGGCTCATGTCAGGAACATCATCCTAACCAGATGGTGTTCCTGGCTTGACTCCCTGTTGAGGTGGAGTCCTAGGCTGGGCTTTGCACTTAGGCAGGCCACTGACTGTGTTCAACTGTTGGACAAGGTCGCTGGCAGGATCACTGGTTCCAAGAACTATACTCTGCAGTTGGATGAGTTAAAGGGTGTGCTTTTCAGATGATCAGAGTCACTATCCAGTGGGACTGCAGGTTATGCTCTGCAATTGGGCAGGATCGATAGCTGGTCTCCATGCCTGGGCAAGGCCACAAGCTGTGTTCAACAATTAGATAGGGCCCTAGGCTGGGCTCTGCTGCAGACCAAAGAAGTAGGGTGAATCCACAGATGGGCAGCACCATAGTCTGGGTTCCAAGGCTGCCCAGGGTCACCGTTTAGGCTCCTCCAACAGTTTGCTGGCTTGGCTCCCTGACTAAGCAGGGCTGTAGGCTAGGCTCTGTGGCTATACGGGTTCTCTGACCAGGGTTCCTGGTCAAATAGGACTGGGGGCTACACTCAGCAGTTAGGCAGCACTGTGAGCGTGCTTCTTTGCCTGGGTAGGACTGTAGAATGGGCTCCAGGGTCAGCCTGCTCATTGGCTAAAGACCCAAGTCAGGCAAGCTACAAGCTCCCATGCCAGACAGCACTACCGAACTTACCTCTGCAGATGGACAGAACCACTGGCTGCAGTCTCCGCTCAGGCACCACTATAAGCAGGAATGTGGTCCCCCAAGATCTGAGCACTGGTTGCTGTGAACCCATCCCCTTCTCTGTCTCTAGTGTCTCCCAGTGGTTGAGTTCTACAGATTCCCCTAGTGATCCCTGTGAGGTGAGACCCAAGTGGGCTTCCTAGAAAGTGTCCCACAACACTGGAGGAGCTGGGTATCCAACTTGGGCTCTTTTTCCCACTGGAAAACACAGACTCAGGGAGACCCTCTTGGTGTGGCACTGTGCTGGCCGAGGGTCCTTCTCAGTCTCTGCACTTCCAAGGGATGTGTCAGCCTCACCCCAGGGTTCTGGGATATTTTACAATGGTGGTCTTGCCCATAGATAATTGATCCTATTGGGGGCAGGACTGAAATTAGTAATGACCTATATCATGATTTTAATACTACATTCCCTCTGCTTATGTTAACTGATAGGGATTAATTCTTTCTGGTAGGGAATGTAGAAATTTATATCAAGAATCTTGAAGGGTTTGTGTTTTTTTGCTTTTTTAAAATCAAAAATTTTTTAATTTGACAGAAATAATTTCACCTTCGGGAATTTATGCTAAGAAAACAATCAAAATTGCAGCAAAGATTCAAAAACGTTTTTAAAATCAAAGCATTATTTAAAATAGCGAATAAAGGAAATGTTTAAAAATAAATGGAATGACTGATGGAATGATGATAGCATGAAATATCACACACATAATACTGAAGAAAAATTTCCCCGAAAGCTAACAATGTGAAAAATAAGATTAAGTAAATGGGATATGATACTTTATATTCAGGTAAAATACGAACTCAACTATATGGTGGGAGAAAGAGGGTAAATTGACTGAAATATGATGTGAAATATGGATGATTTCAATTTTTTCATTTTTTCAAATTTTCTAATTTTCCCATAAGAGGAAAACAATCCATCTTATGATAAGAAAAAAGTATTTAAGAGTATGTGAAGGGAAGATAGGAACAGTAAAAGGAAATCAACTTGTATTTTTCAGCCCCCAGAGGTGGTTTTCCTGGTACCACTGTATGTGAATTTTTTCCCTTTGCCTCTTCATATTGTTCATGGGGTTCCTGTGGCAAGAATACTGGAATGGGTTGGCATTTCCTCTCCAGCAGGTCAAGAAACAACAGTTAGAACTGGACATGGAACAACAGACTGGTTCAAAATTGGGAAAGGAGTATGTCAGGGCTGTATATTGCTACCCAGCCTATTTAACTACCACGTTCAAGTTCAGTTCCGTTGCTCAGTTGTGTCCGACTCTTCGCGACCCCATGAATCGCAGCACGCCAGGCCTCCCTGTCCATCACCATCTCCCGGACTTCACTCAGACTCACATCCATCGAGTCAGTGATGCCACTCAGTCATCTCATCCTCTGTCATCCCCTTCTCCTCCTGCCCCCAATCCTTCCCAGCTTCAGAGTCTTTTCCAATGAGTCAACTCTTCGCATGAGGTGGCCAAAGTACTGGAGCTTCAGCTTTAGCATCATTCCTTCCATAGAAATCCCAGGGTTGATCTCCTTCAGAATGGACTGGTTGGATCTCCTTGCAGTCCAAGGGACTCTCAAGAGTCTTCTCCAACACCACAGTTCAAAAGCATCAGTTCTTCGGCACTCAGCCTTCTTCACAGTCCAACTCTCACATCCATACATGACCACAGGAAAAACCATAGCCTTGACTAGACAGACCTTAGTCGGCAAAGTAATGTCTCTGCTTTTTAATATACTATCTAGGTTGGTCATAACTTTTCTTCCAAGGAGTAAGCGTCTTTTAATTTCATGGCTGCAGTCACCATCTGCAGTGATTTTGGAGCCCCAAAAATAAAGTCTGACACTGTTTCCACTGTTTCCCCATCTATTTCCCATGAAGTGATAGGACCGGATGCCATGATCTTTGTTTTCTGAATGCTGAGCTTGAAACCAACTTTTTTGCTTTCCTCTTTCACTTTCATCAAGAGGTTCTTTAGCTCTTCTTCACTTTCTGCCATAAGGGTGGTCTCATCTGCATATCTGAGGTTACTGATATTTCTCCCGGCAATCTTGATTCCAGCTTGTGTTCCTTCTAGTCCAGCATTTCTCATGATGTACTCTGCATATAAGTTAAATAAATAGGGTGACAGTATACAGCCTTGACGTACTCCTTTCCCTATTTGGAACCAGTCTGTTGTTCCATGTCCAGTTCTAACTGTTGCTTCCTGATCTGCATACAGATTTCTCAAAAGGCAGGTTAGGTGGTCTGGTATTCCCATCTCTTTCAGAATTTTCCACAGTTTATTGTGATCCACACAGTCAAAGGTTTTGGCATAGTCAATAAAGCAGAAGTAGATGTTTTCTGGAACTCTCTTGCTTTTTTCATGATCCAGTGGATGTTGGCAATTTGATCTCTGGTTCCTCTGCCTTTTCTAAAACCAGCTTGAACATCGGGGAGTTCACGGTTCACGTATTGCTGAAACCTGGCTTGGAGAATTTTGAGCATTACTTTACTAGCATGTGAGATGAGAACAATTGTGCGGAAGTTTGAGCATTCTTTGGCATTGCCTTTCTTTCTATGTAGAGTACATCATGTGAAATGCCAGGCTGGATGAAGCATAAGTTAGACTCAAGATTGCTGGAAGAAATAACAACAACCTTAGATATGCAAGTGACACCACTGGATGTGTGTTAGTCACTCAGCTGTGTCCAACTCTTTGGGACCCCATGGACTGTAGCCTACCAGGCTTCTCTGCCCACAGAATTCTCCAGGCAAGCATATTTGGAGTGGGTTGCCATTTCCTACTCCAGGGATCTTCCCATCCCAGGGATCAAACTGGAGTCTCCTGCATTGTGGGCAGATTCTTTATCATCGAGCCACCGTGGAAGATGTTGATACCACTTAATAGCAGAAAATGAAGAGAAACTAAAGAGCTTCTTGATGAGGTCGTGAAAAAGGAGAGTGAAAAACTGGTTTGAAACTCAACATTCAAAAAACTAAGATCATGGCATCCAGTCTCATCACTTAAAGGGCAAACAGAAGGTGAAAAAGAGGAAGCAGTGAAAGACTATTTTCTTGGGCTCCAAAATCACTGCAGATAGTGACTGCAGCCATGAAATTAAGACACTTGCTCCTTGGAAGGAAAGCTGACAATTCTAGACAGCATATTCAAAAGCAGAGACATCACTTTGCTGACAAAGGTCCGTGTAATCAAAGCTACGGTTTTTCAGTAGTCATGTGCAGATGTGAGAGATGGACCATAAAGAAGGCTGAGCACCAAAATCTGATGCTTTTGAATTGTGCTGGAGGAGATTCTTGAGAGTCCCTTGAAATGCAAGGAGATCCAACCAATCAATCCTAAAAAAATCAACCCCAAATATTCATTGGAAAGACTGATGCTGAAGCTGAAGCTCTAATACTTTAGCCACCGGATGCAAAGAGCCAACTCACTGGAAAAGACTCTGAGGTAGAAAAGACTGAGGGCAGGAAGAGAAGGGGATGACAGAGGATGAGATGATTGAATGGCATCATGGACTCAATGGACATGAGTTTGAGCAAACTCTGGGAGATAGTGAAGGGCAGAGGAGCCTGGCATGCTGCAGTCTATGTGGTTGCAAAGAGTTTGGACACGAGTAAACAACAACAGTAACAACCAAACTCTTAGTTTGGGTTTAGCAAAGGATTACGAAAAACAGCAAAAAGAGTCTGAGGTCAGAATAAAATTAAAGGCAAACCAGAAGACTCGTGGGAATTCCAAAGTTTTTCAGTCATACCTCACACATCTTTGTAGGGAAACATTTTGGGGATTGGGGCTTATACTTGTGCATATTTACAAGGGCTAAAACTGCCCCTCACTTCTCAAATAGCTCTTCCACCTGTGATTCAAAAGACCCTTACCAAAATCAAAAGCAAGGCAGCACAAATCTCAACTCAATTAACTTCAAGCCTCATTTCACGTAAGGAAGCTAGTTACTCCTCCAAAAGCATAAGAGAAGAAATGAAGAAGAGTCTCACTCCTCTTTACTCCTTCTTTGCCTGCTTTAAAGGAGATAATAATGCCTGATTCATAATACCAGTACAACCAAAACTGTTCTGTGCTACAAGGTGAAGGTTTGGTGTGACAGAGAACAACCAATGAGTGGGCAAGGCAGGAGAATGATGAGTGGTGAGAGGTGGTGTGACATGCTCGTAAAGGAAAGAGGAGGAGCTCTGGAAGTAGCTAAGCACACAAATCCCTCAGCAGCCCAGTTATAAAAAGCCTGGTCGTCTCTGCACTCTCTTGCCTTTCACTTTCCTAAAAGTAAGCTTCTAAGAGAGGAGAAGAGAGAGAGAGAAAAGAAAAAAACAGATCAACATTCACACACACAATAAAACCTGAAAACAGAAGAGTTTTAAGTGAGGCTGTAAAATATAAATTTCCTAAATAATGACTTTAATTAAAAATATAAATGATTTTACTTTTCCCATTCATTCAGAATATTTAAAGCTTCTGTATCACTAAAAGCTTCAGGGAAGCCTTATGTAGATTCCTCCACTGTATCAATTTCTTTTATATGTTTTAATTTTAAAATTACTGTGTTGCTTTTTCTTTGTTGTTCTTCTTAAATGAAAAGCACTCACTCAAAGAGATCAGACTAATTTAACAACATAAGGGCCAGAGCAGAAGTCATTTTTGAGGGCAAAGATTGGACTAAAATTAAAACATGGTATCACCAAGCTTATGATTTTAAGATTGAAGTAGCTATGAGCTACTGTTAGTTATTTTGGGTGATTTAAACTCTTCCAAGATACTTTTTGACCATTACAAGGAACCAGTGAAAACTGCTCCCAGCTAGAAACAGACATACCACGTGACTCATCAGACTTAGATATTCTGTTGAACACAGAGATTACCTCACTTCTGCAATCATGAGAAAAAACAGGAGGTATCCACCTCATTAAGACACCAGAGAACAGAAAATTTTAAAGCAGGAAAAAAAAATGTTTTTAGTACTAGTAACCTTTATAATTAATACCTGAATAACTTATTATCTAAGTATCAAACAGGGCCAGACCACTGTGCTGAGCTGTGATCTTCAGAACACAATTCTTGTTTATTTGGAAAACAAATATAGGAGGAAGACTGTGCCTAAAACAGAATAAAAGCAAATAATACAGTTTCTGTCACTGGGGATATCCTGTAATTCAAGTTAGTACACTGGCAAACCCTTCCATAAATCAGCCTATGAGTTCATTTCTGTTCAACACTTTTCTTGATGGCATTAAAGGTCTCAGGTCACAATTTTAGTTCACCACTCAGGCAAGACTGTCAGAACCACAGAACGTGAAGACAGAAACTCCGTTATCGAGTTCATCTCCCGCATTTTGCAGACATGATGCTCACAGTCACATCTAGGGGAGACGTATGGACTAGGTTATCAACTTTCAGGGGAGCTCCCTCAGCCCATCTGGAGAGTCCACAGTGTGGTATCTGCTCTATGCAGCCTCTGTGTAGCTCTGTGTAGCACCCAGTGGAGCTACCCTTCAGAACACTGAGCGCCAGGGCAGCCCCGGACCACAATGGCACCTACCAGCTCTGCCCTTGGAGTCCATGTCTGACACTAAGTCACTGCTTTCTATCTTAGGATTATGGATCTGTGGATCAAATAACTGCCTGCTTTTCAGATGACCAAAGAATGACATTTTAACCCCAAACTTTCTGGAAACCAAAGTATTGTGACTAAAGGCTTCTTGAAGGCTATTAGTACCTCATTATAGAAGTTGCTGCTGCTAAGTCGCTTCAGTCATGTCCGACTCTGTGCGACCCCATAGACAGCAGCCCACCAGGCTCCCCCAGCCCTGGGATTCTCCAGGCAAGAACACTGGAGTGGGCCACCATTTCCTTCTCCAATGCAGGAAAGTGAAAAGTGAAAGTGAAGTCGCTCAGTGTGCCCGACCCTCAGCGACCCCATGGACTGCAGCCTCCAGGCTCCTCCGTCCATGGGATTTTCCAGGCAAGAGTACTGGAGTGGGGGTGCCATTGCCTTCTCCGATTATAGAAGTTAGTCAACCACTAAGCAATACAGGGCTTCCCAGGTGGTGTGAGTTGCAAAGAACCCACCGGCCAATGCAGGAGACTTAAAGAGATGCAGGTTTGATCCTCAGGTTGGGATTGGGAAGAGTCCCTGGAAAGGGGCATGGCAACCCACTGCAGTATTATTTCCTGGAGGATCACCCCATGGACAGAGGAGCCTGATGGGTTACAGTCCATGGAGTCGCAGTCTGGGTACACACTCAAATGATATAGATTTAGTTTGGGGCTCTACCTCTATCTGTAATTATTTCCTTATAAAATTATGCTCCAAAGTGAGTTTCTCAAAACCATATATACTGTAATGGGGTCCTGTATGCTCCTTGCCCAAGATAATTTAGCATGATGGCAAACCTAAGTGCACAAATATTCAGGTCTCTGGAGTTTGCATAGGTATTCTATAATGGATGAAACAAGGTTTCTAAAATATAAAAATGAACTTTTTTGAAGATAGAAATATCTTTTTTTCTATTTATGAAAGAAATATCTGTCATGTAAAAAATGTGAAAATATTCAAAAGTATATGGTATCAATCAAAAGTGACCTCATCACTCTAAAATCCAGTTTTCACTGTAGGGTAACATACTGAAGTCAGACTGCCTGCATTAAATTCTGGTCCTGCTGCTTAACAACTAGAAGACCTCTCAGGGTGTTGGTATCCTTATCTATAAACAGAGAACATGAAAGCATGTGAGAATTATAACAAGTGTTGATTAAGTACTTTACAAAGTGTAGGAATTATTCCAAGTACTTAAAACATGTTAACCAATTTTAATAAAGTAGTTGATTGATATGAGTTAAAGTACTTAGAATAGTGCCTGAGATTTAGTCAAGGGCTCATTAAATGCTAACTGTTTTTATGGCCTTCCAAAACTTTAATGTCCATATAAACATACACACACACAGTTTCAACAAAATGCATTTATATAAAATGTTCTGTAACTTGCTTTTTCCCTGACTAACTTGCAGATATCCTTCAGCATTAATTCCAACTGATCCACTTTATCCTTTTTAAGCAACAAATAGTATACTAACATATAATAACATATTATACTATCATATAATGAATTGTTTTGTACTAGACACTGTGCTTTGTGTATCATCTCACTTAATGCTCTGCTGCTACTCAGTCGCTCAGTCCTGTTGGACTCTCTGGGACTCCATGGACTGTACCCCACCAGGCTCCTGTGTCCGTGGGATTTCCCGGGCAAGAATACTAGAGTGGGTTGTCCTTTCCTTCTCTAGGGGATCGTCCCAACTCAGGGATCAAACCTGCATCTCCTGCTTGGCAGATGGATTCTTTACCACTGAGCCACCTGAGAAGCCCCTACTTAATCCTCACAAGACCCCTAAAATGAATGTGCCTTTATTAGAGAAGAGAGTGGTGAGACTTCACTGGATTAAGTAACTTGCCCAAGAACATGGTGGAACCAGGATTTGAACTTGGTTCCTCTGTGACTGAGGGTCCAAGCACACTTCATTCTCCATAGTGCCATACTTTTAACCAGTATCCACTAAACCGATGTTCAAATGGTCTCCACTGATGGATGAGGAGGGGATTTTTCACAATACTACAATGAATATATTAGATCATAGATTGCACATGCTTTCTCCTATTTCCTTATTTTGTTCTTCCAGACATGTAACTGCTAAGTCAAATCATTCACATTTAAAATTTTGATACACACGGCAAGGTTGCTTTCCAGAGATATAAAACCAATTGATCAACCACAGTCACATGAGAGAGCCAAAACTAGTCACTGTCCATCTTTTTAATCTTGGCCAGCCCAACAGGACATCTTAGTTTTGCTTATGCATTGCTTTGATTACAATGAGCTCCCAGGTAGCTCAGTGGTAAAGAATCTGCTGGCAATTCAGGAGAGGCAAGTTCAATCTCTGGATTGGGAAGATACCCTGGAGAAGGAACTGGCAACCTACTCCAGTATTCTTGCCTGGAAAATCCCATGGACAGAGGAGCCTGGCTGTCTACAGTCCATGGGGTTGCAGAGTCAGACATGTCTGAGTTATACACATACAGTGAGTTAACCAATTTTCATGTATTTTAAATAATTATGTCTTCTTTTGTAAGCTGCCTGATTTACATTCTTTGCCCAGCTTAAATCATACGATAATACGATATTGAAACAATTTCCATTTATACAATTAAGAAAATTTAGTCCATGCAGGAGCTGTAGTTATTACAACAGCAGCAAGGCACTTTCCTATAATCCAACAGTATCAAATCAAACGTGTCACAAAGCTCAAAGGCTGAAAATATACGCAGAAATGTAACTTTCCAAACTAAGTGAAACTTTCTGTGATTCAGATGTGACATTAAGACCCTGTTGTGTAGACCCTATTTATTTGGACCAGCATATATAAATTTTTAATAATGCCAAATTATTCTTCAGCAGAAACTTCCCAACTTAGATAACAATTCTCTAGAAGGCAACTAATCATGTCCTTCTCATTATCATGATCATCACTGTCATCATCACAGGCAACCTGACATGCCAGATAGTACTATGCGCCTCCTCTCAGGCAACCTCACGACAACCAGGGGCGGGAGATACTATTTCTGCATTTTCCTGAGAAACTGAGGCTCAGAGAGATGAAGTCGTTTGCTAGATGCCTCTTAACTAGCAAGAAGCAGAGTTGGGGTTTCAACCCTGTCTGACTCCAGAGCTATTATTCTATTGTTCCACCATCATGTATACCTTTTATGACCAGACTCAAGCGATTAAACAAAGCTAAAGCCAAAAATAAATCTGTAACTTCCAAAAGGCAACTCCAGAGAAGGGCTGGCCTTTTCTTACATGATCACTTTACTTACTCTTGACAAATCTTAAATTGCTATATAATCCCTAGTTTTAAAGAAACTTCAAAGGATCGACTCTCATCCTTCTATCAGGAACAAGGCTGTGCTAACCTTCCTCCTCTGTGCTAACCTGACCTCTGGTCCACACAGCTATAGAAGCTGTTTAAAAAGTTTCATAATCTTGCTGGGAACCTTTGGTGTCCTCACTTACTTGTCTAAATAGGGAAAAAGTATCAGAATGTTTTGCTTTATGAGCAGGAGGATTAACCAACATTGAGAGGCTTCCAAAATCTTGGCAAAGATACCATCATGTGGGTTAAGTCCATCCAGGTTTAAGCTATGTCTAGATGGGGTCACAGTAGCCCTAAATAACCTGAGAATAGAAAGGTCTCCTGATGGTGACAAAGGAGTCCTTCTTATCTGCTTGGCAGTCTTATAATCAGAGGATTCTTACATCCAACCTAAATCTTTCCCACTGAAATTCAAGCCTATTTCCTTTTCTCATATTTGCCATAAAAAGAAAGAAATTCGCTGCAGCAATTAACTTGCTCAAATTCTCACAGCAAATTTTAAAAAGTAGCTGGAACCAGTACTGCTTTTCTTTGATTCTCTTCATTGCATAATCAAAAGTTTTCAGTCCTTTTTGGCTAAGGGAAGAATTGCTTGTTTCTCGCAAGAAAACTGTGAAACTGGTTTGAAAATAAAGTTGCTTTATTTATAACTCTTCATGACTGGTACTTAACTGAGACAAAAGCCCTTCAGCAGTGCTTTTAAAGGTCTTTATCAAAAAAAAAAAAAAAAAAACCATAGGTAACTTTCTCAAACCCTTCTGTGTCAGGTACAGTGCTAAACATTTAATATTTTTTCATCTTTACAACAATTTTATGAAGTAGATGCTTCTCACATTTACAAATGAGGAAACTGAGGCTTAGTTAAGTCTCCATCCCAAAGCCACAGAGCTAGTTAATGGAACCGATTCTGCCTTATAACTTAACCCACTCTACTACATCATCTCCCATCTGACCTTTAACAGGGTAAATAAGCCTCTGTTTATAGAGCACTTTGTTTCTAAGAGCTCCAAGTTCTTTATAATAAATTTTATGTTCCTCATCTCTTTCCAACACAAAATTTGTGCAAATATGACAACCACAAGGTTTCACGGAACTAAAGAGAATCAACTTAAGAATGCAGCAAACACTTTAAAAATCTAAGGAAAATAAATTATGTGCAGCAAGATTTAGAGTCTGAGTCTGAGCAACTGCAGAACTTCTGCACGAGACAACCATCTGGTAACAATCCATTTTGAAACTCTACTCTGTCCCATCAATCTACTTATTTATTTATTTATTCTTATAACTAAAGCAAGCTATTTTCAGAGCTTGTAAAATATATTTTGATATCTTGTTGGAAAGACTCTCCTCTTTCTTTTGTTTTCCTCCCAAATTTTTATACACTCTTTTATCTGAATTTTAGATTCTGTTCTTAAAGTTCAATTAAAAACACTGTTGGGATTTTGACTAGGTATCAGTTTTTTGAAAAGAGGGAGGAAAGGGCATGGCGATTTAAGCACATCCAGCCTCAGCCACTGGTGGCTCAGCTGGTTAAGAATCCACCTGCAATGTGGGTGACCTAGGTTTGATCTCTGGGTTGGGAAGATCCCCTGGAGACGGGAACGGGTTCCCACTCCAGTATTCTGGCCTGGAAAATTCCATGGACTGTATAGTCCATGGGGTCACAAAGAGTCGGACATGACTGACTTTCACTTTCAGCCTCAGCCTCAGGATTAAAACTACCAATTTGATTTTGATTCCTTTACTAAGGTATTTCTCTCACCTAGGAAACAAATATCCAAACTGACAGTTAAGGTTTTTAAAATTATTTTAAATATATATATATATATTTGACTGTACTGGGTTTTAATTGCAGCATGTGGGATCTAGTTCCCCAACCAGGGATTGAACCCGGACTCCCTGAACTGGGAGTTCTGAGTTTTAGTCACCGGACCACCAGAGAAGTCCCTAAAGATCTCTTTTTAAAAGTGGCATCCACACTTAGAGTGTCTCTTATTGATTACAGGGAAAAAAAAATCAATATTCAGTAAACCTACCAGGTGGTGGCTGAAAGGCTGGCTTTCAGGAAGACCAAAGAGAGCTAGAAGACACCAGCTAACAGTTCCATTGGTTTTAGGTAACTGT
The DNA here is from genome assembly GCA_917880005.1 of Nanger dama. Classification (NCBI taxonomy): domain Eukaryota; kingdom Metazoa; phylum Chordata; class Mammalia; order Artiodactyla; family Bovidae; genus Nanger; species Nanger dama. Next base: position 82,765,639 of record CAKJTW010000002.1, read on the forward strand.
TCATTACCTGGCCAATTATGATCAAATAATTGGCATCATAAGCACCCCTTATACACCTGACACTCTGCTAGTAAGAAGAGACTTAAATAGTAAGAGAGGTGACCTGAGCACTTAAAATCTGGTGATCTGTTGAAAAAGCAATACAAACCCACAAAAACAATCAGTGGATATGACAAATATGCCCAGGTGAGCCTATGTGATGTAAGCAGGGCTTCAAACAGGGAAAGATCAGTGTGGGGCTGCAGCACCCAATAAAAACTAATAAGTTGGCTAAACTCAGCTCCAGCTTACCTGAATGCGGTAATCAAAATTTAATGACAGCTTTTAGGAGGCCAGGTTAAGAAAAACAGTGATGAGCTCACCTTGGTTTATAAATCAAGACTCAGCCAAACTCCCAGCATCCTGATAAAAGGGCAGACAGCCCATAAGCACACCATCTCTCACTGTTCTCGAAGCAGCTACTCCAGATGACACATAGAAACTGTGGCGGGCACAGGATTAACCCAATGGGAAATCCCCAAACACTCTGCAGCGTGAGGGCTATTCAATACCAGAACCTGATCCTACTCCCCTATACTCAACCTGAAAATCCCTGTTCCAGAGGACTCACATTCACAGAAACTCCATACAGTTTCCTCACATCATGGAAATTCACTAGTTTACTCAGAAGACCTAGTACGAGGGCTCCTTGATTTGTGGAAAGAGGTAGTTCTTTCCAAAAGCACTGAGTCAAAAATTTTACCAGCACTAGATTTGTTCAAGGTAAAAAGAAAGGAACAAAAGAATATTTTTCTAGTTGAAATAAACAGGATGAGCACTGTACCTCCTCCCAAGGAACAACAACAAAAACAAAAAGAACAAAAAAAAAACAATGCTAAACATAGCTGGGAAGACTGGTTGGGGGCAATGGGGGTGAACTCTTAAAAATTTTTCAATTTTATGCAAACTCTACAGATATTAATTTTAAAATATTATTCATCTCAGTGACTTTTAAACCAACCTGATATCTCAACAAGCATTACTTATGCTATTTTCTTTGAAAGTGCATAGAAAATTTACTTGGGAGTTAGTTTTAAGACCTGTGCATGCATGCTAAGTCATTTCAGTTGTGTCCGACTCTTTGCAACTCTACGGGCTGTAGTCTGCCAGGCTCCTTTGTCCATTGGATTCTCCAGGCAAGAATACTGGAGTGGGTAGCCATTCCCTTCTCCAGGAGATCTTCCCAACTCTTGCATCTCCTCCAGTGGCAGCCACCTAGCCATTACCTAGCCATTACCACTAGCGCCACCTAGAAGGCCCTGGGAAGTTTTAAGGCAGCTTCACTAAAATGAGGAAGTTAAGCCCATTTATTCATCTGAGGTTCCTTCTCAATCTCATGACACTGTTTATACTTTTTAAAGGTAAGTTTTAGTACTTTAATATGAAGAGTATTCATACAAAAGCCTCAGAACTCAATTTCTAATGAGATACACTGTAAATCATAAAACACTGCCTCATACCCCGTAGCTTTTAAGTGAAACTTGGATAATTCAGTGGGTTGTACATTTTTAGAAGTGAAATAAACACTCTGTATAGTTCCCTACATACTTCAGGAGTTGTGAAGATCAAGTGGGAGAGATAAAATTGCTTTCTAAAGAGCAAAACACTATTCAATGTGCGGTTATACATATACTAGACAATAAAACTTCTACATCCGGGATGAGTATGTCTGGGGAGAGAAGGAAGGGAAGGACCACAAAGGCATTTCAGACTCTATCTGTAATGTTTTATTATCTCAACAAAAACTCAGGGAAACAGAGCAAAAAGTTAAGATTTGTGCATCAGGCACATGAACGTTCTTTCCATTTTTCTAACTTTATAATAATCCATAATTAAAAGGAAGTATCTAATATAATCTTGAGAAAATAAAAATGACAAAGATTCCAAGAACTTTTAAAGGTTTCCTGTGGATAAACTTTTTAAAGTGATTTAACCTTATACATAGAGTATCTTCCTTTCTCTAAAAACTGTCTCTTTTCCTTACTAATCTGGTCACCAATTCTTTTCTCCCTTACACCTCCATCTCTCTCTGTTCTGTTCAGTCGCTCAGTCGTGTCCAACTCTTTGCGACCCGGTGAACAGCAGCACGCCAGGCCTCCCTGTCCATCACCATCTCCCAGAGTTCACTCAGACTCACGTTCATCAAGTCCGTGATGCCATCCAGCCTCTCATCCCTTCTCCTCCTGCCCCCAATCCTTCCCAGCATCAGAGTCTTTTCCAATGAGTCAACTCTTCGCATGAGGTGGCCAAAGTACTGGAGTTCTAACAGAATCTAAATAAAACAGCACAACTCTCTCCAGGGCATACAGTTAAACGAAGCTCAGGGATATGGGCTCAGTGGACTTGATGGTCTTCGAACAGCTGGGAAGGGGATGAAGACTACCTCCCAGTGGGAGAGGCTGCCAGTTTTCTGGAGCCAAGCCCTCAGTGAGGCGTCATTGTTTTGTCTGAAGTATAATGACTTCCCAGAATACCAAGAGATCTACATTCAAAAGATTAAAAACATATCCCATACATACTGAAATATTCCCAGATGAAATACTGTAACATTATCAAGAATTGTCTGTAAAATAACACAAGAAGAATGAGTATGGTTACAGATGAAATAAGATGCCATGATTTGGTAAAATCTGGTGATGGTACACGGGAATATATTATACTCTCCTCTATAGTTTTGTATATATTAAAATTCTCTCATAATTAAGCTTTCAAAAAATATCCCCAAACTAAGTTGTTTACTTATTATCACATTAGGGCTTCCCTAATGTGGCTCAGTCATAAAGAATCCACTTGCCAACACAGAAGAAATGGGTTCCATCTCTGGGTCAGGAAGATCCCCTGGAAAAGGAAATGGCAAACCACTCTAGTATTCTTGCCTGGGAAATCCCATAGACAGAGGAACCTGGCGGGCTACAGTCCATGAGGTCACAGAAGAGTCAGACAGGATTTAGCCACTGAAACAACTATTAGCACATTAAAAGCCTTTCCCATTTTAATCTGCTAGGCCTGTCCACGCCAGGGTTAATCCTCATGCCATCACTCCTCAGTTGTGGCCTTAGCTACTCAGTCTCTTTGGTCCTGAGTTCATCTGTCTGAAAAGTGAAAGGATTGGATGAGATGGTTCTTAACTTCCCTATTGGCTATACCATGATTACTGGATGTATAAACTGACTTAGTTATTGAATAATACAGTTAAGAACTGCACATGTTATTAGTAATACACTATGGTCACATAGGAGCATCCTTAATCCCTCATTTATTTATTTATTTGACAAACATTTAGGGAATGTGCACTACGTACCTGGCAGTATTCTATGTGGGTAGACTACAAAATTAAATGATGCAAAATCTCTGCCTTCAAGATCCAGTCTCACAGTGGAAAACATGTCTAAACAAATGACAACAGTACAATGTATGATGACACCGCAGTGATGGAGATGAAATACTAAAAGGCTCGGGCTTCCTTGGTGGTCCAGTGGTTATGTAGCCACCTTGCAATGCAAAAGACACAGGTTCAATTCCTGGTCTGGGAAGAAGATCCCACATGCCTCAGAGCAACTAAGCCCATGTACCACAACTACTGAGCCTGTGTGCCACAACTAACGAAGCCCAGTACCTAGAGCCTGAGCTCTGCAACAAAAAAGAAGCCAGTGCAATGAGAAGCCCTAGCACCGTAACTAGAAGTCGTCCCCACTCATCACAACTAGAGAGAGCCTATGTGCAGCAATGGAGACCCAGCACAGCCAAAAATAAATAATCTTAAAAAAAAAAAAATACTAGAAGGCCTTCACGATGTGAGAAAGCATGGAACTGTAAATAAATTCATATGCAAAGGGAGAGAGAAAGTAAGGTGCAGTAGATGACACTGGAAAGAAAGCAGGGACCAGACTGAGAAGCACCCTGTATGCCACACCAAGGAATTTGCAGAGTTTCTTAAAAGCGATAAGAAAAGCATTTTAAAGATTTCTAAACCAGAAATGTTGTGGTCCAATTTACATTTTAGATGATCTGCTAGAACAGGAGTACAGATTTGGTGGTAGTTGGTGGTGTTTATAGAACAGAGGGGGGGTAAAAGGAAGAAAATTAAATCTAGTATTTAAGTGAAAACTAAAATGATTCACTCCATGGGGTCACAGTCAGACATCACTGCACGACTGAACTGAACTGAAAATGGTCGAGCAGGAGATGCATGAGGCCTTGAACTGAGGCAGATGGAGATTCCTGAGATTCTGCTCTAGCGGCACCCTGAGGTTCAGAGCAGGGAACAGAAAGCACACTCAGTTACATGAGGAAGTAGTTGTTAATGTACAGTAAAGGCAATCGGTTCCTTCTCCAAAGTATAAATGAAGCAAAGATCTTAGAAATGCAGGTTTTAGGTACTCTGCTATAATTCTACTTCTTTCTTCCAAGATAATACAGAAATTATAGCATGAGACATTATCTAGTCACCATTATTGAGGGGCCAGGTTCAAGCACAGTGCCACACACGTTGTTGTCATTGTTTAATTGCTAAGTCATGCCTGACTCTTTCGTGACCCATGGGCTATAGCTGCCAGGCTCCTCCGTCCCTGGGATTTCCCAGGCAAGAATACTGGAGTGGGTTGCCATTTCCTTCTCCAAGGGATCTTTCTGACCCAGGAACTGAACCCACGTCTCCTGTACTAGCAGGTGGCTTCTTTACCACTGAGCCACCAGGGAAGCCCCACATACAGCAGGTGCTTAGCAAATGTGGGTTATGTGTTGGATATGATGAGTTTTCATAAGCTAATGAAACAGTGCCATGTGGTACAGGTGATTAACTCCTGCTCACTGGCCGTATTAGCAATGACTTGATCAAGAGCACCAGTAAGGAGAGATGAAAATTATTGTCCGGGTAATTTTATGCCCCTCTGAGACCCTCCCCACAACCCCCTATCCCCTTCAGATTTTTAGACCATATCAGCAATAATCCCCACACAAGGGAATGAGTGGATAGTTCAGTTATTATTTGAGTCAGACTACACCCAACATGTAGACTATTACAGAAGATACTTTTTCCGTATAAATTACATTATATCTTTTATCTGAGCTCCCAAGGGGGCATTTCTGAGAGAAGAATTAGGAGCGTTCAGTCAGTCCTAGGTGCTGCAAACCACATAGACTTACGTTTCCATTTTTATAAAACAAAAGCAGTATTTTTCCCTCAAAAACTATTATCTTTATTTGAATAAAGATGATAAAAATAAAGCACAGGAAGGGAGGTCATCTAAACAACATCTTGCTATTAATGACTATTGTCTGAAATTAGAAAATTCTGCCCATCTGTTAAGTATTTACTTACTTATACTTTTTAAGATTTTCTCACCAGTAAGCCTATGCTACTAAACATCAAAACTTTATCTGATCATCCAGTTCCAAACTCATAACTTTATAAAATGTTAATATCACTTCAGACATTACTGACAATAACAATATATAATTAATAGTAACGAACTGAGTATTAATCATGAGTCAAGTAACAAGCTTAACACTTTATATACAATGTCTGATTTTGATCCTCACATTAACCCTAAAGAGTAGTACATAAAGTTACTACCACTTTGCAGTAGGGAAAAATGGGGTTCAGAGACATGTACCTTATCTGATATAATATATCCAAAACAAGCCTGCTAGACTCAGTACCCCAGAACTCTTCACCACTCTGCAGTACTCTCTCTCCCAAACCCATTTAAGGATAAAAAAGAAACCTAGAGGCTCATAAAGTTGACAAGACTTGTTGAAGGGCACATATTTAGAAATGCAGCCAGCATTAGGCTCATGGTCAGGGCTTCTACCACTCTACCTCTAATACTGGATCTGTTCCATGAAACAAATCATAATCACCCCATGGGAATCAACAAAGTATAAAACCCCCACCCTGTTTAAAAAAAAAAACAAATCAAACAAAACAGGCTTTGTCAACATAGCATAAAGGTCATGACTCGTTCTTTTTTAAAAAAAAAAAAAGAAAGCTAGTAGAGTTTCTTTTTGACACATCAAGGGCATTTTAAACTCAAATCATAAAAGGAGTTAATTTAGAAAATAATGCTTCTCAGATGTCTAATTGTGCCTTTATTTTTGCTTTCCCAATATTTATTTACATGTTTCTTTTAAAGTTCATATTTAATTGTCAAAGTTTCAGTACTTCTCAGGGACTTGGGAAAAGGTTAATGAGCAATTTTCTGTTCCCAACCCACAAAGAAAACAATGTATACAATTAATCCTCATAGATCCTATTGCCAAGTAGCAAGCAAGTGCAATATCTCTCTGATTTACGGGGTGGGGGCGGGGGAACAGAATGGGTGAAAGAGGGCAGAGAGAAACATTAAAAAAAAAAATCCACACTTCAGGGGCTCATTTCTTCCAAGTGACTTATATCTCATAGTTGACAAGATGATCCCACCCTTGAATACAAGGAAGTTGCACCCAGTCTCACAAAGCACAGATTCAATCACCCCAAACAGAAGTCTGGACTTCCCTCCAAGACAAATATGGAATTCAATCTGTGTGATGCTTTGAACCCAGCTAATTAACTTGCAATCCTTCATTATGACCAAACAAGGGAGGGAAAAGAGCTACCTTCCCGGTCCTTCCTTGAGGGGGAAGCAAAAGGAAAAGGCACAATATTTAAATCCCACAGCAAAGTTTGAAAACTTTTCCACTACGATACACACCCTAGCTGAGTCATCATCATAACACCCTAGAGTGGCTCACCTCAGTACTAACTACCTTTGTTATAGATGGTCATTCCAACTCTGCTAATTCACTCAAAATAGGATGGATAAGAAGCTATAATTTGTTTCACTCTTTTCACTTATTTAACTCTATAATTTTTAGAGCAAGTGCACTAACCTTAATTTATGTATATACTTAATCTATAGTTGAATGAATCAAGAAGCCACAGCTGAGTGAAAATTATATCTGAAAATAGCCACTAGCCAAAGCAGTAAGGGGGCCTGATGCTGGGAAAGGTTGAAGGCAGGAGAAGGGGACAACAGGGGACGGGATGGTTGGATGGCATCACCGATTCAATAGACATGAGTGTGAGCAAACTCCAAGAGTTGGTGAAGGACAGGGAAGTCTGGCATGCTGCAATCCCTGGGGTTGCAAAGAGTCGGCTATGACTGAGGGACAGAAAGCAACGAAGCAGCAACAGCAACAAAGAAGACTACTTCATGAACCAAGGAGAATGTTTCCAATTCAAAATAAAGATGACGAGGGGGAAATTTTCTTAACCTAAAGTTAATGAGTGGACACTTTTAAAATATGTTTGCCTATTTTCCCGAATAGTTGTATAAGATTCCCCTATTAAATCTTTCAGGACTCCAACCAAGCTCTAAATCAGTGAGAGTTCTCTGTGGTATTTCTAAAGCCTTTCCCCGATTTTTCCTTTTCCAAATAGTTGACAAAGGCATATATGGGGGAGGTGGGGGTGAATTAAAGGCTATAGAGCTCTTGAAATCTTTCACAGGCCACAGTCCACTCACAAAGATCCAAAGTGTTTTGATATGAGCCTGACACACCAGAAAACTCCAGTTCCCATCTCTCCTCCTATTTTGATTCCATCCACCATGTTGAAAATGTGCTTTCCATTCTTTCACCACTACATTAAAAAAACTACAGAGTTTTAGGTAAATTCTTTTAAAACTCAGTGATACCAAGTCAATAACTATCTTAGGAATCTACTTCTGAGACTGCAACTAGACTCACTGAGTGTGATCCTACTCTTGCTAGCTTTGGGATCTTAGAGAAGTTAATTCAACTGTCTGAGTCTTTAGTTTTCTCACTGATTAAAGAAATTTTTGTCGGTTACTACATGTGATGCCTTGAGGATAGTACCCGACACTAACTTAAGTGGTCAATCTGGAGAAACTGCTATTACCGTAATCACTGCTGTCCATCATCACTGTTGTTAACTTGATAATCTGTTAACATACCCTTTTACCATCCTTCTAGTATGTGGAAGAATCTATCAGGAGATAATCAGATTTCTGAACTACTGTTAAGCTGAAGAAAATAATCCATTAACAGCTTGGTCGGCAAGTTACATATTTCAAAGAACTTAAGTCTGTGATTTAACATCATAAGGACTCAACCACTCAACTATAATAATAGTTTAGGATTCATTTAAATCTCTTATGGGCAACTGTTACAGATTTCAGGCAGGCCCTAAGTTATGAGTATTTAATTTTGAAATAATGAAGCCAAAGATATTTTGTCTTCAAAATCATTACAATACATCTGGAGAGAGGGCTGCATCTTTACCTAGGCTACAACATAGAGAATTAAACTACAGTAATTTGAACAGGAAACAAAAGAGGTTAATTTTTCCTGGGGTTAGGAAAAAGAGCAGCAGCAACAAAATGATACTCAAGACTGAAAAGTTATAGGTTATGAAATGTAACATTTGCCCCATGAGTTTGCCACAATGATTTTATATAAAACTTAATTTATACATTAAACACTAGGTTAAAAAACATATAGCTCACAGAATGAAAAATAAGCTACAAACTAGCATAAGACATTTGTAATAGTAATAGTTATTCTTATACGGTTCTTACTATGTATCAGGCACTGTTCTAAGCTATATACATGTATCTTAAATACATAAAGAATTACTATGAATCAATAAGAAAAACACAAACAACACAAACAACAAAATTTTTAAAAGAGCAAAATTCCCAAATAGGAATTTCACAGAAAACAAAAATGGCCCATATACATAATAAGAGATGCTCAACTACAATTCTAATCAAGGAAATGAATATTAAAGCCCTGATGAGGTATCAGTTCACACACTAGATTCACAGACACTAAAAGGCTGTCAGCATCTAGTTCTACTGAGGAAGCAGAACAACGAGAATTCTTATCCACTGGTCTTACTATGTATGTACTATCTACAGATTTTGTTTTCTGTGAAATTCCTACATGTACTGGTCTAAACTGGTATAACTGCTGTGGAGAACAGTTGGATATTACTAAGCAAAAATGAATAGCCAATGACTAAGCAATCCTACTCCTAGGTATAAATGGAAAAGATACCCCTGCACAAGGGCAATACCTAACAACATTCAGTGGACATTGTTACTACAGATTAAAAAAAGTATGAAACAAATAGAAAAGAAGATTCTATTATGTGGTCTAATATATTCTATATATCATATATTCTATTATATGGTCTAATATAAGACTTTCAATAGAAGTAGAATTTAAAAAAATTCTGGTACATTCATCTAACTGAAAACTATACCACAGTGAAAATGAACAAGGTACCACCACCTGGGTGAATGTCAGAAACATAAACTGGAAAAAAAGGAAGTGAGTAAGAGAAGATTATGCACTGTATGTTTCCATTTATATAAAGTTCAAAAAAACCCAAGCAAACCTAAAAAATAATACTGACTCAATGGGATCTATCCCGAGGTGATGAAACTGTAAGTAAAAGCCAGGAAGTGCTAGCTGTTCAGTCACTTCGTGTCTGACTCTTCTGTTTACCATAAAATTAAAGACAGCTCGGAGGAGGAAGGGCATTAGGGAAGCTCCTGGAATACTGGTAATGTTTTAGTTTTTAAACTCCCTGGAAGATACTTTGTAATCGGTTTCATTATTTTTCCTTATTTTGTACAGATACATTTTATAGTCTAACATGTAACACACTTCAAGATCTTAAAAAAACAATTTAACATGTATTCCTTTTAGATAAGTCCTAGGCAAGTCTACATAATGAATCCATCATTGAAACAACGTATACATTACAGACTAGAAAAGTAACAATTTTAAAATAAAGAAAACTTTAAAATCTGTAGCAGAAACAAAAATCCTAAAACTTTAAAATGGAACCAAACTGAATTCACAATCAGAAAAACAATACAAAAATGACTCAAAGCATCAGTTATTCAAGTGTGTTCTCTAAACCATTTTTTTTCTTAGATGTCTAAGGGAAAACGGGTACCAGGAGTGAAATAAATTTGAGGATTAATGGGTTAAACAGATAAATCTCCTAGGGAAGAAATAGAATTTCCTTAACTTGACTCTGGAATCTTTTAACATGGTGAATTACATAGTGATCTTTTAGGATCATATTTCCTATAACACAAACTGAGAAACATTTTATGACACAGAGCCCATACCAGAGAGAATATCCCCAAGTCAGGTGAGAGCAGACGATACTCTGGTGAAAGGTATTCAGATAACTAAGTCTTCAGTGGCTGATCTGTCCAAGCCAAACCCTGGGCAGTTGGGATCAAAACCCAAAACCTAATACAACCCTAGCAGCAGTAACTAAGAGAACAGTCATTTCAAGCGTTACATGAACATGGTGACAGCTTTATGTGATTCCCTTGGGGGCAAAATATAACATAAGCATAAGGAGCAACAGAAAAGATCTGGATGGAATATAAAAAATAAATCTATTTCTACAGCTTTTAGCAGGTCTTATCTGGTTTAGGTATAGTTCAATGGAAGCCTCCAGTACAAAAATATATTTCAAATCATACCTCTTAGTTAAAAGGTTTTTACACTACGCTTCCCCTAATACAATTAGAAAGTTTCTAGTTTTCTACTAAAGTTTTCCCTAAGTAAAACAAATCTGTGAACTGGGTCAGCCAGCTCTTCAAAATGTGCTTTTATTACCATAGGAAAATAAGGTGATAATGCTCTTCAGAAGAAAACACATCCAGAGCAGGGGGCACAGTCTCTGTCGGGGAACTAAGATCCCACATGCTATGCTGTATACTCCCTCAAAAATGATTAAGATTGAGAAATATGACAGTGACAGAAGGAAGAACACCTGTTGTGTGGACATCCATGGCCAGTCGTTTCATTACAACCAGACTCCTACTGACAGCCAAATCACAATAAGAAGATTCCAAAGTATGCATGGAATCAGAATTAAGGAAGTAAGAGGAATTGAGAATTTAATGGTCTTTCATCCTGGCAAGAACTGTTTTTTCTTTAATTAAGCAACTCCTATGTCTAGGCATTCTTCCAAGTCCTAGGGATACGAAGGTCTTTGCTTTCAGAGAGCTCATATTTAAATAACAGCTGAAGAATATATATTTCATCAAATTTTACTATAGTATTATTAACAGAGTAAAAAAATTTCAAAGCAATCTAAGTGTTCAACAATAAAGCTGTTGATTAAATAATTATAAATCTAAATGATGGGAAAAATATAGTTTTTAAAGAATAGTACTTTTAAGCAGTAATTCAAGACATGGAAAAATGATTACGGTGCAACATTAAATGAAAAACGCAGGCTGTGAAAGGGTATGTAGTGTATGATCACACATACATATGTGTATCACATGTATACTTACATATATGTATACATTTCCTACCCTTCTAGATGCATAAGAGAAACAGAAAGTCACCAATAATTATCTATTTTTCCTCTGCTATCTTTTCAAAAATAACTGAAAACTTGATACCTTTTCAAACTTTCTAATTTCCTGAATATCACTACATGTCTTTTATCACCAAGGCAGGGATTATTTCAAAGGAATTTCAATCGACATAAATACCAGAATCTCTCCAGATTTATCTTTAAGAAGCCATCCATGAATGCCAATTCTTGGCTCTTTCTCTGAACTTTCAGGGAGAGAAGTCACCCTTCCTTATGCCTGTAAGCCATACTCCACAAGGATGAGTAACACATCTTCTTATCTCTTCATTCCTACTTCTTGCTTCTTCTTTTCAACTTAAACATCTTACAAAAAACTTTCATTTAATTACGTTGGAAGTAAATGTGTAACTCTTCCCCCACAGCCAGTCTGCTAACAACCCCATTTCTAGCCACGGCACTAACGTTTCTCCCAATCAGAGTCTTGGAAAGCAGCCTTCATTTACCTCTGCCTTTCCCATTTCAGGTTCCTTAAAATCTGCTGAAATCGCTCCCCATCGCATCTTACTCCTCACCCATGCTTCTGCCACTGGGTAGTCCAGGCCCTGACCGCACTGTCAGTAACATGACGGTGCGTGTGTGCCTGCTGGCCGCTCCGACCCCATAGACTGTAGCCCACCAGGCTCCTCTAGCCAAGGGATTCTCCAGGCGAGAATACTAGAGTGCGTTGCCGTGCCCTCCTCCAGGGGATCTTCTCGATCCAGAGATCAAACCCGTGTCTCTTACATCTCCTGCACTGGCAAGTGGGTCCTTTGCCACTAGTACCACCTGGGAAACCCTATGTGACGGTACCAGCGTTCAAGCAGGGCTTCCCGAGGCCATCTCACCCTTCTCTAAATCACAGCTCTGTAGACAGAATTTAGATGATGTCATTTGGAGGCTCAAAACTTCGACGCTGTCTCCTTTTTCCATTCCAATCTTAACTTCTTTGCCTGGCTTTTATTAAACCCCATAATTTGGCTCCACCCTAACTACTTAAGTCTATTTTCCATTATTTGCCGGTCTCACCCCTCATCAACTAAGAGACATGCCATAATCAATCTTACCACCAAGCTCTGAAAAATCTAAACATAAAAAAAAAAGGCTCTTCCTTTCATCTGTACTTTTATTTTGAAAGCCTAATGGATTTCCCCTCTTCTACAAATCTTTTCTTGATTTCTCCAACCTCATTTATGTTTCATTTTCTGAACCTGTCTCAAGTGTGTATGTGTGTGTATAAGTTCTTCACCTATTCACTCACTGATGGACACTTAGGTCATTTCCATATCTTGGCTAGTGTAAATAATGCTGCTATCAACATGGAGGTACTTTCCCAGTTAGTGTTTTTGTTTCCTCTGAACATATTCTCAGAAGTTACTATGGAATTTTGACTTACTGATCAAGTGGACTTTAAGCTTAAAGTGGAAAAAGAGACAGAAAAAGTTCAGATATTACTGCAACAATGAAAGCAGCTGGTCAGGCTCTCCTTAAAAAATGACAATAGTGAGAACGGTCTAGCAAGTTGTTTATTGCAGAAGAAGAAATGGGAAAGGTGTGAGCAACAATGCAGCCTTAGATCCCTGCAAATCTATGTCCAGAATACGAGATTAAAGAAAGAAAGAAAATTGGCATTATAAAAATAAGCTAAACATAAGTTATAATACCAGTGAGATTTGAAGGGATGGGGCTTAGAAACATAAAGAACTGCTGGTCTGGATTATGTCAGAGGTTGAAGCTGACACAGAAAGAAACCAAGCTGTAATGGGGACTTCAACCTTTGGGATATTTGCTAGAGCTCTCCTACAGCTAAAACTCAAGGCAGCTGATAATGCCTTGCTTCACCTCCATCTCTCACATAGGGAAAGAAACATTCTCGATAGGAGTACAACTGCTGGGAAGAAATCAGCTGACTGAAGAGCAATGGTTAACTGGGAAACCTGAGAGTAACGCTCAAGTTGGCTACAATTGCTGGGAACAGGAATGTGGGACACGCTTAGCAGTAGCAACAGAAATTACAAAAACTTCAGAGGAAAGAAAAGTAAACCCTGTTGAGACTCTAAAAGGGAAGATGCATCACATGTTTTTAGGAAGTTCTCAAGAACAGAATTCTAGCTAAACTATACTTGATGAATTAATCCCACAGATATTTACTGAGCATCTACTATGGGCCAGGTAATGGGACTGCCCCAGTAGCAAAGTGATAAAGAATCTGCCTGCACTGCAGAAGCTGCAGGAGATGAGAGATCAATGCCTGGGTCAGGAAGATCGCCTGGAGGGGAGCATGGCAACCCACTCCAGTTTTCCTGCCTGGAGAATCCCATGGACAGAGGAGCCTGGTGGGCTACAGTTTATAGTGTCGCAGAGTCAGACACCACCAAGCATGTAGGCACAAGGGAAATACAAAGGAAGCAGAAAACATGACTACTGCCCTGGAGACAGTGAACGCCTCAAACTTGGTTGAAAGAAAGTTTGGGCTCCCCTAGTGGCTCAGACGGAGAAGGCCATGGCACCCCACTCCAGTGCTCCTGCCTAGAGAATCCCAGGGACAGAGGAGCCTAGTGGGCTGCCGTCTATGGGGTCGCACAGAGTCAGACACAACTGAAGTGACTTAGCAGCAGCAGCAGTGGCTCAGACAGTAAAGAATCTGCCTGCAACGTGGGAGACATGGGTTCGGCATCTGGTTGGGAAGATCTTCTGGAGGAGGGCATGCATGGCAACCTACTTCAGTATTCTTCCCTGGAGAATTCCCGCGGATAGAGGACTGTGGTGGGCTATGGTCCAGGGGGTTGCAAAGAGTCAGACATGATTGAAAGTAAATTATAAACTGAAAATGAATTTAAAAGAATAACTAGGAAGATGTTTCATATCTACACGGGACTTGATAAAATAACAGGTTTAAACTTCTGAGTTTTAGAGTAAATAGTTCTTGAAGCTACATCACTAGAAAAATCTAGGAAAGGAGGCTGAGACAAAGTGAGAGAACTAAAAAAGAAGATAAGTAAGAAAGACATGTGGAAAGAGATAGAATCAAACAGTATGCCCCAGTTCATTCTAGTCACATAGAAAAAGTACAACTGAAATGATTTGGTATCAAAAAAAAATGGAATTCTGGTTATAATGTGCAACACAGAAAAGGAGAAGAGTCTGAAAAGACTAGCTGCACACAGAGCTCTCCAATGAGCTGAGGTTTTAAAAGACACAGATAAAAGACAACACATAACATGGACACCTGGAGAAGCAGCTCAGGGTGATATCAGGAAGCAAAAGCCCACAGTGAGCTGAGCTCTACCAAACGGGCTTCTGAATTTATGTCCAGGAGAGAAAATCTGCAAAAGGCCTGGGTACACTGGTTAAAGTGAATGGTGTAGTTAACACATGACAGGGAAAAAAGAATGACCTCTATTTTTATGTTGCTTTTTGAAATTTTTACACTTGAATACCACCTTACAGTTTACATGGTTCTATTTTACAACGTCCTTGAGAGGTAGGTCCAGCCCCTACTTTAAAGACCCTCTGTCCAGTGTGCATCCCCCACTTGAACTCAGCTTCCTTCCTTGGTCTCCTCCTCAGGATGAGGGTGGGAAGTGGAGTCCGTGGGGTGAGAAAACCAAAGCCCAAGACGGCGGGGGCCACAAAGAGCCGCCCCCAGTGCCTTGCAGGTCTTCTGACTCAGCCAGCTGATAAGGTCACACACCAGGAATTTGCCTACAAACTGTGCTGAGGACAAGTACTCTTTGATGGATTATGGAGACCTGAGAGCTCTGTTAAAAGACAGAATACAGGCCTCCCAATCCTCCAAAATGAGGAAAGAGCATGAACATTACAAAATACTAACATGAACATTACAAAAGAGCATGGATATGACGAAACAGTAATATCAACAATAATGTTATGCTTATCACCCAGCTTGAAGAATATTCGAAAAAAGTTCATAAAGCAGATGGTTTTTGAACAAAGATGGGTGGTCACTAAAAATCCACATGGATTCAGGAGGAACAAGTCTTGCCCAGTAACTCTACTTCTTTTCTTGGCAAACCTACAAGGCAAACAATCTATGTGACTCTTTGAAAGGTATTTAACAAGGTTCACTCTCCAAGTCTTTTTAGAGGGGTAAGGGAGAAAGATGATGAAACATGGGCTGAGATGTGTTTATAAAGCAACAAAATTCAGAATGCTCATAGGCAAGACTATATAAGACTTATGGGGCTTCAGCAGTTATACTAACAATGAACCAGATAAAGCTTTTAATGACACTCTTACCAAAACGTGAGGATGAATAGATCCTAGAGAATAACCAAGAGAAGGACAGCAGAGTCAGAATTCAAATTAATTTTTACAGAAGGTAAAGTGAAGAGAAACTAAAAAGCCTCTTGATGAAAGTGAAAGAGGAGAGTGAAAAAGTTGGCTTAAAGCTCAACATTCAGAAAACGAAGATCATGGCATCTGGTCCCATCATTTCATGGCAAATAGATGGGGACACAGTGGAAACAGTGTCAGACTTTATTTTGGGGGGCTCCAAAATCACTGCAGATGGTGACTGCAGCCATGAAATTAAAAGACTCTTACTCCTTGGAAGAAAACTTATGATCAACCTAGATAGCATATTCAAAAGCAGAGTATTACTTTGCCGACTAAGGTCCATCTAGTCAAGTCTATGGTTTTTCCAGTAGTCATGTATGGAGTTGGGCTGTGAAGAAGGCTGAGCACCAAAGAATTGATGCGTTTGAACTGTGGTATTGGAGAAGACTCTTGAGAGTCCCTTGGACTGCAAGGAGATCCAACCAGTCCATTCAGATCAGGCTGATCTGAAGGAGATCAGCCCTCGGATTTCTTTGGAAGGAATGATGCTAAAGCTGAAACTCAAGTACTCTGGCCTCTTCATGTGAAGAGTTGACTCATTGGAGAAGACTTTGATGCTGGGAGGGATTGGAGGCAGGAGGAGAAGGGGACGACAGAGGATGAGATGGCTGGATGGCATCACTGACTCGATGGATGTGAGTCTGAGTGAACTCTGGGAGTTGGTGATGGACAGGGAGGCCTGGCGTGCTGCGATTCATGTGGTCGCAAAGAGTCAGACACGACTGAGCGACTGAACTGAATTGAACTTTAACAAATGAAATTTAATAGAAAGAAGGTAAAAATTATATTTGGATTCAAAAACAAATGCTAAGTATAAATTGTGATAAACTATTATATACATAAGGAACAACTAAAGATTTTGCTGAATAAAGCTTGACACAAATTAAAAGTATGGAAAAACTGTCCTCAAAATTTACATGATCTCAATTTTAGGCTGATTTAATAGACATAAATTAGAAACAAGCAAGATGAACGCCATACACGAGGCTGTATCACTGGGTTCTGACCTGAAGAAGTTTTCAATAGTTGGCAATGTGCTATAGTAAGTACAAAAGTACAAAGTAAAATCTCCTCACAATTTAAAAATTAAGTCACCCTCTGGGAGTAATGACAGCATGAACCAAAAGAATTTGAAATGACTATCAACATAAGTAATTCCAAGAGAAGGTATAATTGAAAATATTTGAGAACACTCAAACCCAATCAAAAGTGAGCAGGGTGTACTTTCTGGGAGGCTGGATTATAACAGAATGTGAATTAAGAAAGCTGAAACATTGTCAATTGTGTTTCTGTCTGCTAAAGGAAAGACTGTATTAACAGAAGGTGCTCAGTCACACAGTCATGTCCAACTCTTTGTGGCCCCATGGACTGCAGCCCATCAGGCTCCTCTGCCCATGCAATTTTCCAGGCAAGAATTCTGGAGTAGGGAGCAATTTCCTACTTCAGGGGATCTTCCTGACCCAGGGGTCAAACCTGCATGTCTTGTGTCTCCTGTACTGACGGATGGATTCCTTACCACTAGCACCACCTGGTGAGATGGTTAAGAGAAGAATGTTTCATTAATCTGTTGGGGGTGGGGACAGGAGCTTAACAAGCAAGATTTTGCCTGTATTTCCCAACACTGTCTGAAACAGAGATGGCTAACTATGTCCAGAGCACTGCTGGTAGGTGTATCCTTATTAAAAAGAGGCTCCATCAACTCTCCTGGCTCAGTGACACTCCTCATTAAGATGACCTATTTTGATTAGAATTAACCACTTCCTATGTAGACTGTCCTACTGGGGTGACAGTGCGCTGACCAAATTATGAAGTTTCCTTTCTACTCACAGTGATATTAATAAATTCATTAGTTGATGTCTTGTTTCTCTGTCAGTCTCCTGGTCACTTGCTAAATATAAGGAGATTCCATAACCCTAAATATTTCTGGACACACACATACACACAAATTCACATTTATGGAACTGGAAAAGCAAAGTCTATACATTAAGCTGTGTCATTCTGTATCCAGATACCACAAACCTGTGAAGTCCTGTTTCTCTCTATGACAACTGTATGTTATCTAAAATTGAACTACACATTTTAAGAGAGAAAACTAACAAAATGTAACACATGTGGAAGAGAGTAGTCAGGAAAGTAAAAAGTCTGAAATCCCTGATATTTGAACAAATTAAATGAACATGCTTATCTTGAGACAGAGACGACAGAGATAGCTGTCCTCAGTCATCACTCTTCCTGTTGTTTAGTTGTTAAGTCGTGTCTGACTCTTTGCAATCCCATGGACTGTAGCCTGCCAGGCTCCTGTCCACGGGATTTTCCAGAAAAGCATACTGGAGTGGGTTGCCATTTCCTTCATCATTCTTTCAGTGATATAAAATTATCTCTAACTCTGTGATGAGAATCAGTTGAAATCTGCGTAATGAAGAGTTTTTCAATTTATACTGTCCCATGCCTGCCACAGGCATGGTTCAGTAAGTCTGGACACATGGGAAATGTTCACAATGTTAGCTATGATTGTGTTGTATTACAAGATGTTGTGGGAATGCAAAGGAGGGGTACCTAACTCTGAACAAGAGGTGAGAGATCAAGGAAGGCATCCTCAAAAGTAGAGATACCTAAGCAGGGTATGAAAGAAAGCACAGGAGTTACCCAGAAGAGTATGGGAGAAGGAATTCCAGAAAGAAGCATGTAAGATTCAAGGTCAGAGAAAGCTGCAGAGATGAGTAGAGGGGGTAATGAAAGAGGAGGCTAGAAAAGCAAAAGGGCACCACTTCTTGAAGGGACTCAGGTCACAGGCCATGGTAAGGAATCTGGTGGAGATGATGGAGAAGCACTGGAAATTATAACTGTTGGGAGTTACATAATCAGATTTATATTTGAGGAGAACCCTTTTGGCAACCACATATAAAATGGGTTGGAAGAGCACAAGGCTGGTAGCAGAAAAAGACGGTTATTTCAATTATTTGGAGTCCACATGAAGATACTGACACTGTAGAAAGAGCCAAGATGGGGACTTCCCTGGTGGTCTAGGGGCTCAGACTCCATGTTTCCAGTTCCAGGGGCCCAAGTTCGATCCCTGAAAGGGAACTAGATTCTACATGCTGCAACTAAGAGTTTATGTGAGTGATAAACAAGAGGAGAGTCAAGGATGATTTCCAGCTTTACAGCTGGGACAACCAAAGAGAATAATACTGTGTACTGGAGGAGGTAAGAAGCCTGAGACAGATTCCAGAAAAGGAGAAGATAACACTTAGTCTTGTGGAAAAACATCCAGGTGGTGATGTCTACGAAAGAGATGAACCATGGAGTCTCAAGCTCAGAAAAGGGGTCTAGTTTGAAAAGTCATCATCACAGAGTAGTCACTGAAGGAAGCATCAGAGCCTATGAGATCATCCAGACCCCAGAGTGTGAAAAGTAAGCAGAGGGTTGGGGAGAGAAGGCTGGAAAACACCAACCACTCAAGACAATGAAAGTCAGTGATTTCTTGATCTGCTAAGTTTCTTTTCTTTGCAAGGAACTGAAATGTTTAGGCAAAGATTAAACACCCACTTATCAAGGATTAGGGGGAATTCACAGCACAGAAATTGACTATTTGACCTCTATAGGATCTTTCAACTCTGCAAATGAGTCAAAGACTTTAATTCAATCTATTATTTCTTACAATCTGAGGAAACTTTTTAATTACCACTACAGAAAAACTAAAATCATACTTTTTTTTCCCATACTTATTTTAATTCTTTGGCCATGTTTGTCCAAGATGAAAAAACATTTTGAGGAACTAAAGTTTGTTGTTTGATAATGTCTCCATAAAGGGAAGCAGTCCCTGACTGACCAAGACAGGCAAGCACAGGCTGTTACCTGATTTCTTGTTCTACGTTCCCCTCTATGGGTCCTGTTATACGGTTCTTATCAGGATGTAGTTTCACCCAAACACATGTGCCTACTTATTCTTCCTTTCCCTTTCTGTCACCCTGTGCCTGACTGGGGCTAGACTTAACCTATGGTTTTAAGTCTTAAAGGTTTTCCTAAACGTAGCTATAATTTCCACTAATATTTAAAGTGTACTGGCTTTTGTTTCCCTTTGTGCTCAATTCTAAAAACACAGAGACACAGGTATATAAACACATTTTTAAAAATTACATCCAGAAATGTGTGATTAAAACAAACTGCCATTTTTGGCACAATAATATACCCAGGGTATTTTTAGAGAGGACTAAAATTTCACCTTAAAAGATGACACCAGTTCTAGCCAGAGACACTTGGAACAGGTGTCAGAGATATTTGACCTCTTTCAACCATGTGCACCTTTCTCCTTCCCCCGGTCAACACCTGTCCTGGCCCTCTGCAAGCCTTCTCTTTCCTCTCGTGCCCTTGTCTTTCGCTTTCTTCCTGGCAGTACCCATAAACTTTTATTACCACTAATGGCAGTGAAGCTAACACAGCTGCCACCCCCTCAACCCCCCACCTAGAAATACAATGGGTATAAATCTAACCGGAGTCTACAATGAACTTTTGGTTGTCCTTAAAAAAGAATTTAACTATATTCTGTGTCAGTGACCCAATCAACAGGACAGGAAAACAAATGGCTCCAGCAAATAAACTTTTGTGGAAAGAAACCACAAGTGCTTTTTAGCTCTAGCAGTCTAATGGGGAGGCTCAGAACCATGACTTGCAGATGCAGGTTTCTAAATGAGCAAAACAGAGAAAAACAGGACAAACTAGAGGTAACAGTCGACACCATTTGAAGTTTAGAATCCTACTAAGTAATTACCACACAATAAGCATTAGAGTAGAGAAGATGGGGGGAAAATCAAGGCTAGATCCAGAATAAAAGGACTTCAGCACTAGATAGTACAATTCTGGGAAAGTTCTAGGGGCACCATAAAAGTTTATGGGAAAGGTAAATAATTATGTTCCTCTCAAGTCAGGTGCTCTTGAAGCTGTGTTCTGATGCTGCATTCTCATACAACAAGCTTACTTGCTCCAGGCATTCATCAAAGGAAAGGGTTTTAGGATTTTTCCTCTCTGGCTAATGGGATCATTACCTTTTCTGTTTAATTTCACAAAATGGAAGCAAGAGACAATGTATCCCTGGCAGACGATTTGGGAAACACAGCAGAGGTGCTTCCACGAGGCTATAAGAGGCAACAGAAACACTTCCTTACAAAAGTTCAGAGTGCTGAAGCTAAAGAAACTAAATGTGGAAAAACACAGCAAACAAAGTTATTTTACCAGGACAAGTTCATTTATCTTACCTAGCCTCTTGTCCCATCGCTAAAGTAATCCCCAAACAGTCTCTCACATTCTATGCTGTTGTATCTTCCTCCTGCTTGTTGGCCAGAAAAACTCCTACTCACCCTTCAAGTCTAAGCTCCAACACCACCTCTCTGGAAACCTCTGATTCTCCCAAACAGGTGCTCCTTTTCCTTTCTTCCTGAGTGCTCCTTCATTACAGCAGCTATAGGCTATTGCAATTATCTCTAAACCTTAAGGTAGCTCAGCAGTTGCCTGCCTGCCTTCTGAGGGCACAACTCGTCTTTCCATCACTGCATCTCCTGGAACAGGACACAGACCTCACATGTTATCACAGAGGCAAAAAACTCCCTACGTCTCAACATGAAGGACCAACACTCACCCATCCAAGTCTCTCCTTTCCAATCCCACCAGGTTTCTTTATTTTTTAAAATATAAATTTATTTATTCCCACCAGGTTTAGAATTTCACTATCAATCCTTTTGGAGAAGGAAATGGCAACTCACTCCAGTATTCTTGCCTGGAAAATGCCATGGACAGAGGATCCCAGTGGGTGGGCTACAATCTGTAGGGTCATGAACGAGTCAGACACAACTGAGCATGAGGGCAATATCTTAGATTATTTAAACCAGCCTCTTCCTCGGTCTTTCCATTTCCAGTCCATCTTCCCTTGAATCCGTCCCATATACACTACTGCCTCTGTAATCTTACTAAAGTAGAACTTTAATTAAATGTACCAGGTTGAACAGTTGATGATGCAGAGAATGAAAAGCTGAAAAACACCTGTTCTCTAAGCTGAATGGGTTAAAATCCAAAAGGGCAGAGAAAGAAGTAAATAATTAACACAAAACTCATCAGGTGTTACAGAGATATTTCAAACTCATGCTAATCCCCTGGCATGTCTTTCACTCATAAATGGACAATTTCTATTTCACTTTATATAGGAAGCCATCCTAATCTCTCCAGCCAGAAGCACTCTTTTCTCCTTCTGTTTCCCAGTACCCTGTTACTTGCTTATCACTTTCTGCTTGATTTACACTTATTTATACTCATACATTATGTCTCTTACTGGATTGAACCTTCCTAAATAGAAGGGCAATCCCTTTCACTTGTCTCTATTTTGCCACGGTACCTAATAAAAGTATCCAGATTATAGTTGATAAATGTTGAACTGTGATGATTAAGCTCATGAAAATATTATGAGTCTGTGATTCCTTGAGGATTTGCCAATTTTAAGAATATCCGTGGGTCAAATAATACACACAATTCAAGACTGAAATTTTTCCACTCTCGCCACCAAAATAGAAAGTCTATTCTGTTTGGCAAAGTAACAGTGGACATAAGGAGAACATCCTCAACCAGATTTGAAAGATGTGTCCAAATGCAATGGATCACTACTGTAAAAACACCACAAAGGCAACTCCCCAGTCTCTAAAGTCAGCCCCTGCTTACACACACAGAATCATTATAAAGGGCAAACATGTTATGGCGTTTCCGTAATGGGGGCAAGTCAATGGACAAGTGCTCAGCTAAGTAAAAATGTCCACAGCTGGGCAGACACTAAATTTAATAAAGCAAGACACAAGTATAAGATAGTATTTCAAAAATGGATCACTCAATAAACTCTCTGATCACTCAAACTCCATAGGTGAATACTTGCAGCTTGTCCATCCTTTAAAGCTTATAATCAGTTTCCTAAAACAAAGCTACTGGAAGACTCCTTACCAGGCCCTCGTTCTTTAATTTCACTTTTGAAACAATATCTATCCTCCCTCCACCCATTCCTTCATCATAATTAATCTAGTTAAATCCAACAGCTGTGTGCAGGACGGGGCAGATAGAAACTTAACTATCACTCACCTGAACTGTAAGAATTGAGGACTTAAAACAGTTTATGACTCAAAATGCAAAACTAAAATTCCAATTTCTCAATTTTGACCAAAAAGTTCAAAACTGTAAGACCCTTTAGGAAAATGCTGTGCTACAATGATAATCTGCTCCCAACTGGCGTGAAATCAGAACATTTGATCACATCATTTATTTCAGCATTAAATCTGCTGAGGCCCAAAACTGTCTCATCAACTAACTTTGCAGAAACCTTAGCAAACTACCTTTGGCAGCTTTTACTCTAAAGACACCAAATTTAAGTTTGCTTTGAAGATTAACCAAGAAAATATCTAAAAATGCTTTATAAGACTCTAAAGCACAATACAAACTAAGGTGTTCCTAGTATTCTTCTTATAGTTAGCTCTCGCCAAGAGCAGGTCTCCCTTCATAGGAAATCTGAGCAGAGCTGAAGTTATTTCTGTATACTTCTCCCAAAGGAATTTATGTTCTATATCAAAATGTAAATAACTCCTAAAAAAGGAGGGCAGAGAGTAAAGGAAACAAAATTCAATTGAGACTAGAAGAAGGAGGTAAATTAAATAGCACAGAAGAAGTTTTTGTAATAAAATAAAGCAATATAAGAGAAAGCAACCCTGGATCTCAAAGATCAGTTTCTAGCCCTGCCACTTAACTATCTACTCAGCTACTCCTGTGGCCCTGGTCCCTTCATCCCACTAGGCTCCAGTTTCCTTGTCTGTAACTAGAGATAACAGCTCAGACAGTTGCTGTGGGATTAAATGAGATAATATTTATATAAAGTACTCAGTACTATATCTGGTACATAGTAAGTATTAAGCAAATAAATGATTACTGTTGTTGGTAAAATTATTACTAGACCTGTACCCTGACTGGTGACATTCAGGAAGAAAAAGGTGCCAAGAACATGTCAGCGGTGAAGATGAAATACAGAGGGCTAAGTCTATATTCCACTGCTGGGCAACAACATTTGGGAAACATGGATTACCACAAAGCATTTTTCGTATTAAATACACAAATTACTTACTGTGCTTTCAGGACTGCTGAAGAATCTAGAGAAGCGTAGCCAAAATCTCCAAATCATAAAAGCTGAAGAGCAATAACTGTATAGAAGGAGAACAGGACAAAAAAAAAGTGCTTAGTGATGTACAACTTTCAATTTTCCAAATATTCATAGATAGAAGAAAAGTGAGGCTCCATAGCAAAGCTACCACAACTCTGCTGACCCAAAGTAGATGGTATCAGTATCGTGTAGAATCATTTCAGTTTCTGCCATCTTGTTTTTTATTCTGGGGGAAGTGGCTGTATCTGTGATTGATTTTGGGATGCTGTATGTGTGTGTGTGTGTGTGTGTGTGTGTGTGTGTGTGTGTGTGTGTGTGTGTGTGTGTGTGTGTGCACGCACGCATGCGTGTACATGCATGTGCTCAGTAGCTCAGTCATGTCCAACTCTATGCAACCCCATGGATTGTAGCCCATCAGCCTTCTCTGTCTATAGGATTTTTCCAGGGAGGAATACTGAAGTAGGTTGCAATTTCCTCCTCCAGGGGATCTTTCTGACCCAGGTGTTGAACTCGCATCTCTTGCATCTCCTACATTGGCAAGTAGACTCTTTACCAGTAGGGTCACCTGGGAAATCATTATTAATACCATCATATTTGATAACTGCAAAAACAGTAAAAGTGTCCTAAAATTAGGAAGAAGAGGAATCGAATCCCCTCCTGAAGCAGATGAAGAGATAGCAAATAATTGTAAAGGTGAAAAAACAATGAACACTGCCTTTGCATATGAGCTCAGTGTCTTAAACACTCTAACATGTGAAAAGTCTGCACCCATGAATGTTAAGACCCATGTCACCAATCAGAAATTTGATGTGAAAGTAAGTGAAAGTGTTAGCCACTCAGCTGTATCTGTTTGCGACCCCATGGACTGTAGCCCACCAGACTCCTCTTCTGTCCATGGATTTCTCCAGGCAAGAATACTGGAATGGGTAGCCATTCCTTTCTTCAAGGGATCTTCCCAACTCGGGAATCAAAACCAGGTCTCCTGCATTGCAGGCAGATTCTTTACCACTGAGCAATATGGGAAGCCCTATGGAACCAATAAGAATCAGCAAAGACCAGGAAAACAGGAAAAGTTCCATATGGGTGGCCAGAGAATCAGCACCCACTTGGGTTGTCAACCTGTCTAGGGTTAATTCAGGGGAAGGCAAAGAGCTTGTTTAAAAATTTAAAAGCTGAACACAGTACAAATACTACTGTCATAAGCCACAGACAAACTGCCAAAGTTCGAGGCCTTTCTGAATTTACACAACATCAACATGAACGGTCAACTCACTATCTGACCTGTAACTGCTAAGGAGGTGAGGGTATGTCTGGTTTCCCTTTGAGTTTGCCCAACTCACACTCCTCCTTACTGAGAATAACCTTTCAAAATAAAACCTGGACTTAAAGGAATGTGTAATTTTTCTTTTCTAATAACAAAGCAGAGTAGACTTTAAAGCATCTCCCTGAAATTATGGGCTGAAGATCCCCCAAAATTTTGTCAGTCAGGTGGTGATAAATAGAAATAATATGCCCTCACTACTAATTCATGTGGAAAAACATTTTTTTAATCTGTTTTGCAATTTGTGTCTTACTGTAATAATATAAAAACATTGGGCTCTAAATCCTGGATTTTGTTCTGCCACTTTTCCCCATTAGGTTTTAAGCTTGTCAAGGTTTCCTACAATCTACCACACTCACACAAGAGGATACTTATATTCATTCATAAAAACTGTGCCCCTAGAGCTCTACTTAATACTACGAGTACGGCTGATAAGGGTTCTGACAAAGGTCTGCATCTTGCTGGGAGGAAAGGATAGCTAAGTATCCATATGGTTAGTATGATCTAACGATCATTTTTTTCCCTTATCTTTAAACCCAATTTAAAGTTACTTTAATACCTAACCAACAAGTGCAAACTACTCCTGAAACGTCATAAATAAAATCAGTTGGACCATTCATTCAACAAAGACGCATTTACCAAGTAAGCTTGTACTGGGCCCAGTGCAATTCTAGAGTACCTTTTATTTCACAACCCCAAAGAGCTTTCAAAGTTGCCCTAACACAAAAGTATCAGTGACTGAACTTCTCTCATTTCATACATGTACAACAGTATTCAAAACACAGATTCAAGTGTTCAACACTATTCAAATTCACTGATTATAAATTTAACTGTTGTGAAAATAAAAAATAAAAAGGGCGGCTGAGGTTCAATAATTAACTAAATTCCAACTTCCCAATTCAATCCAAAAAATACCCAGTGCCAAGTGGTTTTAAAAAATTACAAGCCAAAATATACAATGATTCAAACATTCCACTAGGCAAAGGAATTAACATAGTTACAACTTCTCTCTTGTAAACCCTTGTGGGTACTGCTACTAGGTAATGAATCAAATTTATCAAAACCCCACTCAAGGATTACACTTAATGTGCACCAAGAGCAATTTCTAAAAATGGAGTCAGTATCTAACATGCCAATACAAAAATAACGTATTTACCTAGGTTTTCACCATTTTGGAGCTCTTTCTAGAAAACAGATCCCTAAATTTAGGTGTCAGATGAACGTATTTTCCCAAACTAACATCATCAAAAGTGGGAGAAAAATCAAGGAGACTGGTTAAGCACAGGGATACAAGTCAGAATTCTTGGGTGGGAACCCTGCTTTACCATTTTCTAGATACCTCAATTACTCTGTCTGCAAAATGGGAATAAAAACACCCACTCCACAGTTGCTGGAAGGATTAAACCAAGGTAGATTAGCACGGTAACAGCTTAGGAGCAAGCAGCATTATATAAAGTGTTTGCTTATGATGATTATCACATGACTAGATCATTTCAATCATCTACACAAATGCCTTTCCCTGATGAAAGCCTTCTTTAATTGGTCTAGTAAAATTTAACCCCTTCCGCCTTGGCTTCCCCACAAAATGGATTGTGTATTATAGTTATTTGGGAATATCTTCTTCCCATCAGGTTGAAGAAAAAGACCACAGTTCATCTGAGTGCACAGGGCAGCAAATACTACTCACTGTTGCCCTTCAGTTTCCTCTCTCTAAAGGTTCTGAACAATAATACTGTGTCAATCAATTACAAAGCCATTTACCTGGAGAAAGGAGCTTTATGTAATTAGCACACATCAGAACGGGACATACCTAGGTAAACACTCTCAAGACTTAAACAAAAGTTTGGGAGGTGAGGAAGAAGGATTCACTTAATATCTTTTAACTATTGACCAAGGTTATCTTTTTAAGTTAATTTTAAAAATTTATTATGCTTTAAAAGCTCTCTCATTATTTCATTCAAAAGTCTATGGTGTTTTTAATATAAAAATACAGTAGCAAAATTTCCACATATGTCAAGTCAACCTAATCATAACTTACCCATCTGCTAATTTTAACATAATCTTGGGGTTGCTAGATGACAATATGCTTGCCTGACTCACCCTCCATTGTTTATGTAAAATAAAATCATTTTCACATTACACTGAGATGCAAAACTTTCTGGCTTTGATTTGTGCCCTTTTCCATCTCTCAAAAAAGTGCCACACACATGCAAAAGGGCCTCCAACTTATTCCAGATCACTGGGAAAACACTATCTAAAGTGTTATCCAACTTTGCTAACATGATGCTGCAGCCCTAACTCTGAGAGGACAGAACTTTCCTGAGAACAAATGGCTGAATTGAGGCTGCTGCTTTATTATCCCTTTCTACAAACTATGATTCTTCCTTTGTTTTTATAGCGTGTTACCTTTAGAAATTAATTTTTTCAGCATAAAAACTGCTGAGGAAACCTTATTTGCACAAATATTTCTGGTCTCCACTCTATGATTTATTTAAAATGAAACTCAAAAACAAAACGCTAAAGAAGAATTGCACTCATTTAATGTGGTTTTTCTAATTTTTTTTTCATTCCCAGAGGCAGGGGCTTCCAAAGGATTACAAAGACAACACCCAATTTCTCATTCTAAACATATCCCAAGTAAACGGGGAATGTTATTAGCCATCTTAACAAGGAGAACACCATAAACGCTAAGCCAGATTAAACAAAAAAAAATTTTTTTATCCATTATACTTCCTCTGAGATCAGAATCTTCTACAGAAAGGTACTTTGATGATTCTATGCAATGAACAAATGTCATCATAATTTAACACCCCATTTTGGACGAATTTCTCTCCCCTCACATAGTCACAAGAATGGTCAATTCACATACAATACCTCTCAGCTACTGGATAGACAGTATAATAAACTTAATTGTTTTATATATCCTGAGGCATACAAAGAAAAACCAAACACAAAGAGGCTTCCAGTATCTTACATACATTTATGACCGAGACAAAGAACTTTCAAAAACCTGGCTTCAGTAAGCAAAACTGGGCTTAAACAACAATAAACCCTGCCTTAAAGTAAGGAGACCTCCCAAGTATTAAGGCCTAACCCCGTCCCCCACTCACAGCCCCTGAAAGACCAAGTCTCACTCCCAGCTTACAGCTAGCAGTCATAACTGAAACACTTAAAGCTGTTTCCTCAGATTTCAGTAGTATTAAAGCTAATACTCAGGCCATCTTTTCCAAGCAATTGGCTTCTATCAAAACTTATCGCAAGTTGCGTGAAATAGACAGGAGGAACAGCAGCATCATACTTTCTGGACCAGCCCCTTCTCCCTGCACCACCAGCTCTCCCCGCCCCCCGCTCCATTTCTTTTTAAGTCTTTCCTCCAAATCCACAATTCGAAAAGCAGTCTCATAAAACAAAAGTAGTATCAGTAAACGGGAGGCCACCGATTTTGAAAATAAAGTTAGTTCTTTTGCTCTCTACCTGGCAACTTTTAAGGGTGTAATGTTTCCTTCCTCCATCGGACACAACCTTCCCTATTTTTACCCATACCAAACAACCACTCGTTCGTCCCCTAGTAGTAAAGGTGAAAAAAAGGGAGTGGGAGAAAATGATGGTGAAAGGAAGGGTCTAGGATTCCACCGGTAGGGTCCGATTTTGAGAGACCGGCTTTCAACACTCCTTGGCTTCTGGGAGGTGGACGGCTTTTACTGTGTCTATTCGAGAAATGTTTAGGAATCTGACGCATCAGTTTTTAGGAATGGTACACAAACAGCCCCCACAATCTAAGAGCCATGCCCAGAATCCTTCCCCTCGCTGGCATCGGCTGGGGGGCACGGGACGGGAGAGCAGGGGATACAGGGGAAGGTCCACGACATTTGTTATTGTTTATGAAGCACAGGCAGGGATAGAGAGCGCGGGGCTCCGGGACCACGGAGGGGAGAGGCCAAGGGAGCCTGGAAGGACAAAGACTCCTCCTCGGGCCACAGGCCACCTCTCCGGACACCCGGAGCCAGTATCACCCCAAGGAACAAGAGGGCCAAGGCCGTCACCGGAGCTTCACCAGAGATATTTCCAGCCTCGAGATCAGCCTGGCTTTCCCTGGACACCCTAAGACACATAAGATCTCCTGATCCGGCTCTCAGAGTTGGGGCTGGAGAGGCAAGCCGTACCCCTAGCCTCCTCCGCGAAGCAGCGCCGCATCAGCGCACTCACCTGCCTCCGGTCGCGCCCGCGGCCGGCTCAGCCTCCGCACGGACCGCAGCCGGCCCGGCGACCGTCTGCTCCCTCTGCCCGCTCCGCCCTCGCCCCGCCCCCGGGAGGTGGGACCCGCCGCCGCGGCGACGGAATCTCGGGGCGGCCTCCCTGAACTCTCGCGAGCCCTTCCTCCTCCGCTTCTAGGAGGCTCGGCCGGTCCCTGACGTCATACGCACCACAGCCGGAAGTAGCCTTCTGTCGTCAACGCAGGCACCCACCCAACACACACACGCCCCACCCACCTGCGCCCGGTGAATTCCTGACTGGCCCTGAAAGAGCTGTTCCAAGAGTGACCGCCTCCCTTCATCATCAGCCTCACCTCACCTCCCTCTTCTCTGCTGAAAGCTAGTTCAGGCCATTCTTGAATGACCCAGGGTGTTGCCACATTGGTCACGTGTCCTACAGGTCGCCAGAGTTTTTCTTGATGCTTCACAATGCAAAGTGAGTGTTAAAAGAGAGCTTAGAGATCATTTCTATTATTTTTTTGGAACCTTTTGCACAGTAGGAAAATGTGGTCAACAAAAATGGATTGGCTGATCGTGTTGCCTAACTAGTTAGTAAGTCAGTGTTCCTTGACCCTTTTCCTTTTCCATCGTGCATGACTTGATTGTAGAGACTTGAGAGGAATTCACATTTGGAAAAGCTACCAAAAAAACCAAAAACCTGCAGCATTCATGAAAAAATTGCTTGCATCATCTTGGAAAATCTAAAATAACTGATGGTACTGAGCTGCTGCTTGTTTAGGATCAGAGAACTATGAGGAAAATCACCTGTACTATGACTCAGAAAGGATGGCTTTGGGAAGGTGATGCATTTGAGTTTTTATTGAGCAAATCAAATAAGAAAATTGTCCCCAATTATCGTTAACAAATTATCTTCTATCTGAATATTGGAGATTTTATAAAATAGGATTTACTTTAGACTGTTAAGACGATATACAAAGCTAGCGCTGTGCTTGCACAAAATGTATTTCAGAGATGACAACCATTATCTTTAGTTTTGCCCAGAGCAGGTGACACATAGGAAAGACTTAGGAAAGAATTTTAACATCACTTCTTGCTTTTTTTTACACTCTCTTCTCTCTCATACATAGTTTGATTGTTGGAAAAAGCACTATGTGATCTGGTAATCAGTGTGTTCTTGGAGAAATCAGATCCTTCTATATCATGGTGATTTTGAGGCTCAAATGATAGTTGCCATATGCAAGAATTAGAAGTTTAATTGTGATCAAACACGCTTGACAGAGGGCTGTACACCTCTCTCCTTCTACCACACGCATATTAACTCAGGTGAGTAGGACTGAGAACATATTCAAAAGCAGAGACATTACTTTGCCGACTAAGGTCCATCTAGTCAAGGCTATGGTTTTTCCTGTGGTCATGTATGGATGTGAGAGTTGGGCTTTGAAGAAGGCTGAGCGCCAAAGAATTGATGCTTTTGAACTGTGGTGTTGGAGAAGACTCTTGAGAGTCCCTTGGACTGCAAGGAGATCCAACCAGTCCATTCTGAAGGAAATCAGCCCTGGGATTTCTTTGGAAGGAATGATGCTAAAGCTGAAGCTCCAGTACTTTGGTCACCTCATGCGAAGAGTTGACTCATTGGAAAAGACTCTGATGCTGGGAGGGATTGGGAGCAGGAGGAGAAGGGGACGACCGAGGATGAGATGACTGGATGGCATCACTGACTCGATGAACGTGAGTCTGGGTGAACTCCGGGAGTTGGTGATGGACAGGGAGGCCTGGCGTGCTGCAATTCATGTGGTTGCAAAGAGTTGGACACGACTGAGTGACTGAACTGAACTGAGGACTGAGAACAGTTTATGGGGTATTCTCTAGCAAACTTATGTTTTCAAATGCACCATGCTATTTTCATGGCACTAAGAGATATGAACTAGTCTAGGGTATCAGACTAAGATAACATGAGGCAGGCTAGTTTCTAAACTGAAGGCACTCCTAACAAATTCCCCTAGGTGTTGAAGGTACCTGACCTGAATCAAATTAGAGCCAAGTGCCCTTTTGGAAGTTTGGTGAAATCTATGGACTCTTTTTCAGAATAGCATTTTTAAATGCATAAAATAAGCTACCTAGGATATAAAAGAAATTGATTACATTAATGTAAAGTTATTAAAATACTAAAACTGAGTTTTTTATATAGTTCTGATGTAGGTAGCTTCTAAGATGACTCTTAATAATCCTCACCTCTAGTATTCCTATCTTGCACAACCCCCTTAAGTGTGGACTGGACCTAGTCACTTGGTTTTGCAAAGGAGAATACAGCAAAAATGATGAGCTGTCACCTCTACGACTGGGTTACATCTTGTTCATCCTCTCTTGCTCCATTTCTTACTTACACTGATGAAAACAGCTGTCATGCTCTGCTCTGTCTTGTGAAGAGGGCCTCACAGTAAACACAGAGCTAAGTCTCCAGTCAACAGACACTTAGGAATTGGGGCACCCAGTCCAACAACTTGTAAGGGACTGAATCCTGCCCACAACCACACAGAAGCAGACTCTATCTCAGTGGGACTTCAAGATGACTGCAGCCTGGTAAAGGACTCTTAGCCAACATACACAGCAAAGTCTTGCAAGATTCCTACCCCACAGACACTGTGAAATAATATGTATTCATTTTAAGCCATTAATTTGGGCTAGGGGTAATTTATTACACAGCCATAGATAATAATAGTTATATGTTTGCTTCTTTATTAATGCATCAAATAGCAAGATCAATACCTGCAGTAATTTTGCAGTAGTGATATACATAAACAATGTTTTGAGATATTTGTACCAATTTAATTAGGTAGAAAATATGCATGATTTCTATTGGGAACAAAGTCAAAGATTTCTAATATTACTATGGTTTGCTGAGTATATTCATAATGGAAAAAATGACCATTTTTAATTAAGGATTAGTGAAAAATACATTGATGCATATGTATTATTAATGCCTATGTTTTATATATATATGTATATAGAATTTGTATATTTATTTTTCATTAAAGTTCACAGACCCAGATTGAGAACTGTTGGCCTAAATAACAGATTTTTTTTGTAGGACTTTCCAAAACTCTTCTTATCAACTCTCTTATTATCAATCATAATTAAAGTTCATGTAATACAGGTAACAGATACACACCATGGTCACTGCTAACTTTAGTAACCTATAGTTGAATATGAATTTTTATCCCCTATCTTTCACTTATTCCTTCTTTAAATTATACCAAATGTGGATAGACAAACTAAAATTGTAGCCCACAGAGAAAAAACATAGTGAAAACCTTTTGGCACCCAGAATTCATCTGATCTTTGTTTTCAGTGTGTGAAATTTAGTATTACTTTTACTTTCCTAGACCTGCTGCTGCTGCTGCTAAGTCGCTTCAGTCGTGTCCGACTCTGTGCGACCCCATAGACGGCAGCCCACCAGGCTCCGCCGTCCCTGGGATTCTCCAGGCAAGAACACTGGAGTGGGTTACCATTTCCTTCTCCAGTGCATGAAAGTGAAAAGTGAAAGTGAAGTCACTGAGTCATGTCCAACTCTCAGCGACCCCATGGACTGGAGCTTACCAGGCTCCTCCATCCATGGGATTTTCCAGGCAAGAGTACTGGAGTGGGGTGCCATTGCCTTCTCCTCTCCTAGACCTACCATGTAGTAAATAACCAAAGAATGCCAAATGACAGTAGTAAATGGTAACAGAAGGAAGCTATTAGTAAAACCTTTCCACAGAGAAAACATAGAAAAGTTGTTTTCCTGTGTACGCAGCTTTACATCTGTGGGATATGGTCAAAGTAGTATTTAAACTTACTGCTTTAAATGCATTGAACAGAAAACACAAAAATGTACAAACAAGTGAACCAAACTTGCAACTCAGGAAACCTGAATTGAAGAAGAAAACAAAATAAATTCAGCAAAAGTAGAAGAATGGTAAGATTACAGCAGAATCCCTTCCAGATGTCCTGGCCCTTATGTGTACCAAGTATTATAGATCAAATACATAATTGCTCCCATATATAACTCCATTTTTCAAATAGATGTAATTTATTAAGATTAACAAATTCAAATACAATTCTAAAATATAAAGGCAGAAATTAATGTAACACAAAACAAAAAAATGTTTGAAATTGACCAATAAAGTAATTCTTTGAAAAGTCAAAGAAATTAGGAAATAGGGAAAATCTTTGGCAAACTAATCCAGTGGGAGAAGAGGACAACAGAGCATGAGATGGCTGAATAGCATCACCAGCTTAATGGACATGAGTTTAAGCACGCTCTGGGAGTTGGTGATAAACAGGAAAGCCTGGCATGCTGCAGTCCATGGGCTTGCAAAGAGCTGGATACAACTGAGTGAACTGAACTGAATCCAGGGGAGACACAGCTAGAAAGGATGATAATAGAGGTAACTGCTGATATGGAGATTTTTTTTTAAGCATTAAAAATTATGATGAAAAAGAGAGGATTTTCCTGGTGGTCCAGTGGCTAAGAGTCCACCTGCCAATGCAGGAGTTTGACCCCTGGTCTGGGAAGATTCCACATGTTGCAGGGCATCTAAGCTCGTGCACCACAACTACTGAAGCCCTCAAGCCTACAGCTTGTGCTCCGCTACCAGAAAAACCACCACAATGAGAAGTCTACAGACGAGAGAGTAGCCCTTGCTCGTTGCAACTAGAGAAAGCCCACTTGCAACTTCAAGGACCTAGTGCAGCCAAAAAGCCCACTCACAGCTTCAAGGACCCAGTGCAGCCAAAAGACAAATAATACATTAAAAAAAGAGAGAGAGAACGAGAGGCTATCAAGACAAGCTGGTTGAACACTTCCTTCTGGGTGAGTATGAGCAATGTTAATTCCTGATTAGCTTTATGGATAGACAAAGAAAAGTAGTTCATATTTATTGAGGTTTTTTTTTTTCTGTGTGCCAAGCATTATGCTCTCTGCTTGTATTGTAATCTTTATAATAAGTTGGTGAGTTAGGTATTATCACCAATTTATAGATGATGAAACTGAGGCTCAAAGAGCTCCTAATAACTTACCTAAGGTCACCTAGTAGCAAGCAGCAAAGCCAGCAACCCAGATTCCTAATAGTGGATCAAAGAAACGCTACTAAGCAAAACTAAAAGCATGGAATTTGGAGACAGAGAAACTAGTTTGACATTCTTACCTGTTTACAACATGTTCAATGACTATTAACTGTGAGTACTGCATGCATGCTAAGTCGCTTAAGTCGTATCTGATTCTGTGCGGCACCATGGACTCTAGCCCGCCAGGCTCCTCAGTCCGTAGAATTCTCCAGGCAAGAATACTGGAATGGATTGCCTTGCCCTTCGCCAGGGGGTCTTCCTGACCCAAAGAGCAAATTCATGACTCAGGTCTCCTGCATTGGCAGGCAGATTCTTTACCACCAGTTCCACTTGGGAAGCCCACTAGTATGATGATAATCTCCATCCTTTAAGTGGAATTAAGACCCCAACTGCCTGCATGCAGATATATGGACAGCAATATGTCTCAGCATTAAGTATTCGTAATTGTGAAAAGTTAGAACTAATCTAAATATCTAAAGATAGGGATTAGTGTAATAAATTATGGTGGATCTGTACAATGTAATAGTATATATTTGTTTAAAATTGTATGTAGATAAATGGTTAATGACACAGAAAGATGTTCAGAATATATTGTTAGGTTTGGGAGTTCTAAAGCATGTTACCAACAGTCTAACAGCTTTTACATAAAAATTATTTGAAAAGCAATATATGTATATATTCATAATGTGGGCTTCCCATGTGGTGCTAAAGAACCCACCTGCTAATGCAGGAGACATAAGACATGTGGGTTTGATCCCTGGGTCGGGGAGATCCTCTGGAGTAGAAAATGGCAACCTGCTCCAGTATTCTGGCTGGGAAAATTCCATGGACAGAGGAGCCAGTCGGATTACAGTCTGTGAGGCTGCAAAGAGTTGGACACAACTGAGTGACTGAGCACATACACATAAATACATACATTCATAATATACACATTCCATATATATATATAACTTTTAAAGACTGAAAGAAAAACAGTAAAATAAAAGCTTTAAGTGTTGTGATTATGAAAAAAAGAGTATGATATATAATGTTATGCCAATTTTTTTTTTTTTAAGGAGAGAGAGAATAGGTGCTTCTCAGTCTGCTTGGAAGAGTGTCCTGATAGGAAGACATTAATTTTTCTGTTTTGGAAAAGATAGAAAGTAGATAGGATTTACCAAAAAAAAAAAAGTGAATGGACCTTTCCAGTTTGACATGAAGAGTGCTTGACCCCTGGCTTCTTTTCTCATAGCCAAGGTTTTCAAAGGGGCTCTTGCCCAGACAAGCTAAATGCAATTCAGGTTTGTCTGTTTGGAAATAAAGTCTCTTTTCTACAAGCTTCAGGGGACTTTCATTGGACCATTTAGTCAAACACATGACAATCCATTCAGAACTCTCACCAGACTACCTTCTGAAAAATACTTTATAAACCTGGAAACAATGACTTCTAATTGATTTATACTTTAGTTTTTACCTGGCTTGACTAAATTGCAAACTATCACCTAGGGTTTAAAGCATCTAAGTTTAGGCTATTTCTCTCCCAAAGTTAAAAGCACCTATGTAAATTAAAAACAAAACAAAGAAAAGCATAAAGGGAAGGTAAAAATATACTACGTCTAACTGAAATGGTAAAGAATCTACCTGCCACTGCAGGAGATGGTGGATGCATAGATTCGATCCCTGGGTCTGAAAGATCCCCTGGATTATAAAATGGCAACCTGCTCCAGTATACTTACCTGAAAACTTCTGTGGACAGAAGAGCCTGGCAGGCTACAGTCCATGGGATCATGAGGAGTTGGACATGACTGAACACTCACATAATGCAACCCATCTCTTTGCATTTTATTTATTACTCCTCTAACAGAAAAATCAGAGTGGATTTGTATTCCAAAGACCAGGTTCTCTTACCTTGCACAGATCAAAAATGTCCTTTTTCCCCATCTGTAAGATGAGAGAATAGCAACAGGGTATTTGCAGCAAAATATTTTTTGCTAAAAAGTACTTTATGAACCATACAACACCATTGCCATAATGGAAAAAATACTGAAGATAGATCTCAGTTTAGTAATAGCTACCTTTTAGGATTAAATGAAATTAAATGAGATAATATAAACATCTATTATAGAACTCAGAACATATTCACTCTCAGTTCAAAGTAGCTGTCTTTATTATCCTTACTAATACTAATAATTAACAAAAATGCATGTTTCAGAATGAAGCCCTCTTACTTTTGTCAACTTCAAATCAAATGAATTCTCTGCATCTACAAAAGACTTTTGGTGGTATTTACACTCATGAAGAGAGAGGAAGTCCTTGTCAGACCTTTCTTGCTTTGATTTATGTCTCCTCTCTATTAACTTTTACAGATTTCTGATACTAATAGAGATACAGTGGATTTTCCATCTGTGAAATAGGAAACAATGCATACATAAGATGAGACAAAGTGAGGCTGTGATAACAATCAGAGAATTTTAGTGGCTTAAAATGGTGAAGATTTATTTATTACTAGTGTTTCATGCCCAATTCAGGCCAGCAATAAGGCTTTCTCATCAGGATTACTCAGGGTTCCAAACCAATGCAGCAGCTATCATCTTGAACATTGCTAATTTTTATGCCAGAAGGAAAAGACAAGATGGAAGGGTCTCAAGTAGAGACTTCTGCTTACAACCCATTGATTGACCAGAAGGAGTTGGATGGCCCCAATGCAAACAAAAGAAAGACAAGAGGTACAATCTCCTCATATTCTAGGAAGGAGACATCTCTGACACTCCACCTTTCTAGTGCGGTGAGCATGGGTTCTATACCTGGGTGGGGAAATAAGATCCTGCATGTCACATCAGTTCAGTCACTCAGTCGTGTCCAACTCTCTGCAACCCCGTGGACTGCAGCATGCAGGCTTCTCTGCCCATCACCAACTCCTGGACGTTACTCAAACTCATGTCCATTGAGTTGGTGATGCCATCCAACCACCTCATCCTCTGTCGTCCCCTTCTCCTGCCTTCAATTGTTCCCAGCATCAGGGTCTTTTCCAATGAGTCAGTTCTTTGCATCAGGTGGCCAAAGTATTGGAGTTTCAGCTTCAACATCAGTCCTTCCAATGAATATTCAGGACTGATTTCCTTTAGGATTGGCTGCTTTGATTTCCTTGCAGTCCAAGGGACTCTCAAGAGTCTTCTCCAGTACCACGGCTCAAAAGCATCAATTCTTCGGCACTTAGC
This sequence comes from Nanger dama, assembly GCA_917880005.1. Classification (NCBI taxonomy): domain Eukaryota; kingdom Metazoa; phylum Chordata; class Mammalia; order Artiodactyla; family Bovidae; genus Nanger; species Nanger dama. The sequence goes on from CAKJTW010000002.1 coordinate 82,803,449, forward strand.
TTTCTTTATAGTCCAACTCTCATATCCATACTTGATTATTGGAAAAACCATAGCTTTGACTAAGATGGACCTTTGTTGGCAAAGTAATGTCTCTGCCTTTTTATATGCTGTCTGCTGCTTCTGCTGCTGCTAAGTTGCTTCAGTCGTGTCTGACTCTGTGTGACCCCATAGATGGCAACCCACCAGGCTTCCCCGTCCCTGGGATTCTCAGGCAAGAACACTGGAGTGGGTTGCCATTTCCTCTTCCAATGCATGAAAGTGAAAAGTGAAAGTGAAGGCTCTCAGTCGTGTCTGATTCTTCGTGAACCCCTGGGCTGTAGCCCACCAGGCTCCTCCATCCATGGGATTTTCCAGGCAGGAGTACTGGGGTGGGGTGCCATGATCATATCTTTTCTTCCAAGGAGCAAGCGTGTTTTAATATCATGGCTGCAGTCACCATCTGCAGTGATTTTGGAGCCCCCAAAATACAGTCTGTCACTATTTCCATTGTCTCTGCAACTATTTGCCATGAAGTAATGGAACCTGATGTCATGATCTTAGTTTTCTAAATGGTGAGTTTTAAGCCAACTTTTTTCACTCTCCTCTTTCACTTTCATCAAGAGGCTCTTTAGTTCTTCGCTTTCTGCCATAATTCTGGTGTCATCCCTTATGTCACATAGTGTGGCCCAAAAAATTTTCTAAAAAAGAGAAGATATCCCAGGAAGGAGAAAAAAACAGGAATGTTTGTCAGCAGTATTAATATTAATGACCGACATACTGTATGTGTGAAAAACACTGTTCAAATACTAGGTGTTTCTTGAGTCCCTTTCTCCATGTCTTAAAGAAACATTGATAGTTAAGCTCTTTACAAAAGAAAAATGCAAGATACTATGTAATATTTTGTAATAATATATATTTGATGCAATTTTAATTTTTAAAACATCAAATTAGAACAGAAAAAATAACTTCTTCTTGGTCTCTTCAGTCTCTCATGACATTCATTGACATTAGAAATTCACTCATATTGTATAATACCCTATTTTTAAAAATTTTATATTTAAAACTAAAAGTAGAGTTTTTTCTTCAATCTCATTGCCTTTCCCATTCTTAATTTTAGGACTGAATCCTAAAATTTTTATTTTCTCAAGTAAGAGGAAGAATATCCCTCTGAAGATTGTTTTTCATGACAATAGTGGAATTCAACTTATAAAAAAAAATCATGCTTAATGTAAGCAGTCTAATGAAAATTAAAATTATTTGAATACATTCTGGGAAGTTAATGTAGTCACTTTGTTGTAGAGTGTCTATTCATATTCTGTGAATCTAGTACTTAAAATTATTATGCCTTTATAAAGCAATCACTTTCCAGTTTTAAAAGAATTTTAATAGTATCACTCTGGTTTTTAAATAAATATTTATTTATTTTAAATATTATTATTTTTAAAATATTATTAAAATATTTATTTTAAATAAATAGATAACCTTTTGGTTTTTAGATCTGCCCCAAAGTTCCTATACTTTATTTGGTTCTTCCTTTATAATTTATTAGCCCATTAAATATAGAGTATCTTTTTTAAAAAGTCGATTTCTTTATAAGTGATTATGACTGCTTCAAAATCTATTTGAATTGTAAAGAGGAACTCTTTGGAGATAATATCAGATCTCACAAAAATCTGTAAACTAAAAGGGTTTAGAGGAGATTTTTTGAACACCTCCCATCTGTTGGTCTTTCCTTCTCTTGCAATGCATGCATGCTCAGTTGCTCAGTTGTGTCTGACCCCTTACAGTCCCCATGGACTGTAACCCTCCAGGCTCCTCTGTCCATGGGATTCTCTAGGCAAGAGTACTACAGTGGGTTGCCATGCCCTCCTCCAGGGGATTTTCACAACCCAGGGATCGACCCCACATCAACTGCATTGGCAGGCAGATTCTTTACCACTAAGCCACCTCAGAAGCCCAAACCTCAGTTTACTCATCCATAATATGGAAAATTTAGAAAGTTCTCATTATCAGAGGATAATTGTTACCAGGGGAAAAAAAAGTAAATATCAGAGGGAGGGACAGTATTTTATAGTAACCATGGAAGAAAATTTATGTTATATGTATTTTACTAAAATTAAAAAAATTGGAAAAAAATTCAGGTTACAGTTGTAGCCATGAAATACTTAGACTGAACAGAGACTGAATCACATTAGGGAATTTTTTTTAACATATTTTCTTTTCTGACATTGTATAATATTATGGATTGACATACTCAATGTACATTTAACATCACAATCATATAGAGGGTTCCTCTTAAAAAATAAGTTTTCTGAGACCTTTTGATGTTCATATTTTTCTATTTTAAACCATTGTTTTCAATAGTTTCCACTTTGTGAAAACAGTTAAAACACTTGAACTTCCTCCTCAGTTATCTCTTCCCATTAGAGAGCGTCAACTGTAGAGCAAATTCTTAGAAATGAGTCAAAGAGAATGCACATTTTATATTTCTCACACTGATTGCAAAAACTATCATCCCGAGGTTGTACTAATTTCCACTGTTACCAGCACATAGTACAAGAAAATTTCCATTTCGCCTTATGCTGTTCACACCAGGACTTGTCCAGATTCTCAGTTTTGCCACAGAAAGAGAGACTCACAGATGTACAAAACAAACTTATTGTGATTTCCAAAGGGGATACAGGAGGAAGGGAGAAATAAATTAAGAGTTTGGGGTTAACATGTACATACTGTTATATATAAAATAAATGACAGGAATTTCCCTGGTGGCCCAGTGGTTAAGAATTCACCTGTCTGAAAGAAATCAAAGAGGACACTAATAGATGGAGAAATATACCGTGTTCATGGATCAGAAGAATCAATATAGTGAAAATGAGTATACTACAAATGCAATCTATAGATTCAATGCAATCCCTATCAAGATACCAATGGTATCTTTCACAGAGCTAGAACAAATAATTTCACAGTTTGTATGGAAATACAAAAAACCTCGAATAGCCAAAGCAATCCTGAGAAAGAAGAATGGAACTGGAGAATGACTTCAGGCTCTACTACAAAGCCACAGTCAACAAGACAGTATAGTACTGGCACAAAGAGAGAAATATAAATCAATGGAACAAAATAGAAAACCCAGAGATAAATCCATGCACCTATGGACAATTTATCTTTGACAAAGGAGGCAAGAATATACAATGGAGAAAGACAGTCTCTTTAACAAGTGGTGCTGGGAAAACTGGTCAACCACTTGTAAAAGAATTAAACTAGAACACTTTCTAACACCATAGACAAAAATAAACTCAAAATGGATTAAAGATCTAACTGTAAGACCAGAAACTATAAAACTCCTAGAGGAAAACATAGGCAAAACACTCTCTGACATAAATCACAGCAGGATCCTCTATGACCCACCTCCCAGAATACTGGAAATAAAAGCAGAAATAAACAAATGGGTCCTAATTAAAATTAAAAGCTTTTGCACAACAAAGGAAACTATAACAAAGGTGAAAGGACAGCCTTCAGAATGGGAGAAAATAATAGCAAATGAAGCAACTGACAAACAACTAATCTCAAAAATAGACAAGCAACCCCTGCAGCTCAATTCCAGAAAAATAAATGACCCAATCAAAAAAATGGACCAAAGAACTAAACAGACATTTCTCCAAAGAAGACATACAGATGGCTAACAAACGCATGGAAAGATGCTCAACATCACTCATTATCAGAGAAATGCAAATCAAAACCACAATGAGGTACCATTTCATGCCAGTCAGAATGGCTGCAATCCAAAAGTCTACAAGCAATAAATGCTGGAGAGGGTGTGGAGAAAAGGGAACTCTCTGACACCGTTGGTGGGAATGCAAACTAGTACAGCCACTATGGAGAACAGTGTGAGATTCCTTAAAAACTGGAAATAGAACTGCTATATGACCCAGCAGTCCCACTGCTGGTCATACACACCGAGGAAACCAGAATTGAAAGAGACACATGTACCCCAACGTTTATCGCAGCACTGTTTATAATAGCTAGGACATGGAAGCAATCTACATGTCCGTCAGCAAACGAATGGATAAGAAAGCTGTGGTGCATATACACAATGGAGTATTACTCAGCCATTAAAAGAATACATTTGAATCAGTTCTAATGAGGTGGATAAAACTGGAGTCTATTATACAGAGTGAAGTAAGACAGAAAGAAAAACACCAATACAGTATACTAATGCATATATATGGAATTTAGAAAGATGGTAATGATAACCCTGTATGTGAGAGAGCTAAAGAGACACAGATGTATAGAACAGTCTTTTGGACTCTGTGGGAGAGGGAGAGGGTGGGATGATTTGGGAGAATGGCATTGAAACATGTATGATATCATATGTGAAACGAGTCACCAGTCCAGGCACATGCATGATACAGGATGCTCAGGGTGGGTGCCCTGGGATGACCCAGAAGGATGGTATGGGGAGGGGGGTGGGAGGGGGGGTTCAGGATGGGGAACACATGTGCACCTATGGTGGATTCATGTTGATGTATGGCAAAACCAATACAATACTGTAAAGTAATTAGCCTCCAATTAAAATGAATAAATTTATATTAAAAATAAAAAGAATTCACCTTTCAAGCAGGGGACACAGGTTCAGTCCCTAGTGGGGATGATCCCACATACCCACGGGCAACTAAGTTTGTGCACCACACATACTGAACCCTGGAGCCACAGTTACTGAAGTCCATGCACCCTAGAGCTTGTGCTCCGCAACGAAGGGAAGCCACTGCAATGAGAAACCCAAGCACCAAAACTAGAGAGTAGCCTCTGCTCACCACAACTAAAGAAAGACCGTGCACATCAATGAAGACCTAGCACAGCCAAAAATAAATAACTAAATAAAATAAGCAAAAGGACACACTGTATATATAGCACAGGGAACTACATTCAGTATCTTGTAATAACCTATCATGGAAAAGAAACTGAAAATATATATATACATATAGCTGAATCACTTTGCTCTACACCTGAAACTAATGCAACATTGTAAATGAACCGTACTTCAATTTTAAAAATGGTTTAAAAAAAAAGAAAGCAAGAGAGACTAAGACTTTGGTATGGTATTAGAAATAAAGCCCAGTGTTAAATGGAAGGTTTGTGTGGAGACTCTTGTAATAGGTCCATTTATTAGTAGTTAGTTTTATGTTTTGAGACTCGTTTGAACAATCTCATAAGAATAGGGAATGAATACTTGGATAAGGAGTATCCCCCCACCCCCCCTGCCCCCCGTCTGATACAATCTCCTCATAGACACTCAGTCTGAGTGCCTCTTCTTCCTCTCAACTGTGGAGCTGAGGTTGGGAACAAGACAGTGTAAGGAGGAAAGTCATAAAACCTGTGGCTTGTTTGATCATAGAGGATTCAAGTATAGTCTGGGGTGATGTTGTTTGTTGCTGGGTTGATGATTTCTCTTTGCCTAATAGTTTTATAAATCTGAAAGCAAGGGATTGTAGGGAAGAAGTTATTGGACCTGTCTTTCACTCTGCTATACTCTCTAACACCCCTGTGAGTCAGGTTGATTTCAGAGGGTTGGATTCATGTATTTTATGCTGATTTGGGTTCCAGGAGGATGTAACCCAAATAGGACTTTCAAAAATATGATCTTTTTTTTTCTGATTAGGCCACACAGGGCCTTGCAGATAAGGTTAAGGAGATTTATCTACCCTTAATAGCAACTGGAAGTTATTACAGGATTTTAGGCAGATGAATGATGTGTCAATTTTACATTTAAAAAGTACTCTGTTTCTCTCGTATGGAGAACTGGTCTTATAAGTATTAAGTTGAATATTGTAAGTTGCCATGGTAAGCAGGAATAAATGTCTGGTCTACTTGTGAGTCTGTCCAACCAGGGCTGAATAGTACAAATATGATCAGATATGATAAATCATGGGGTCTCAAAGAGTTGGACACGACTGAGCAACTGAACTGAACTGAACTGATGATAGATCAAATAAGTGAACATCAGATGTATCATCTTAGTCATCAAGTACATTTCTGATTTAGTTTCTCATTTAGATTTTCTTATGGATTGGGGGTATGCCAGTTAGCCAGTAGAAAAATTTGGTTTGCTAGGCAACTACTTTTCTCCTTATAAATTGCTATTTGTTCTTTTCAGAGCTGTATTACTATTGCTCTGTATTAGTTTCTCTGAGTTTGATTACCTCTGACAAAATTAAATTTCTAGCTTGCAAAGCTAAGGACCAAGCTCTAAGGACAAAACCTCTTGTTGACATCTTAGTGGTGGTTATCTGAGTAAAATTCTTTTAAGAAGATTAATACACAGACTATTTTAATAATTTTGAAGTGTTTTAAATGAGCCTGTTTTAATATTTTAAATGACTATTGAAAGAATCACTCACCTATTGAAAATGGCCTAATTGTGGGTCAGGTTTCATAGGGAAAAGACTCTAAAACTCTCAGGTTAGTATGCAGGAGATTTATTGGCGAGTGATCTCTGGCACAACTCCAGTAAGTGAGAGAAGGTAGCAAGATTAGGCAGAGGAAGAAGTGGAACTCAGATGCAGATGCAACAGAAGCCTCAGTCTATCCCCCAGGGAACTCTGGAGTTGAGATGACTTTTCCAAGTTGTCCAATTGAGACAAGGGGACAGGAATTTTGCACTCCAATCTCAACCAGGTGTTATGGGAGAGGCAGCCACTTGGCTCAGGGAATAGCTGAAGAAGGATGCATCTGTGGGTGCCAGTGTTTCAGACAGATATGGAGTTGGATGGTGCCACACAGCATCCACTACCAGCCCACTGAGTGGTTCCGGGCTTCATCCTTGGTCCTAGGCTTGTTTACTGCATGTGCCAATAAAGTCAGTCAAGTCAGTTCAGTCACTCGGTCACGTGTGACTCTTTGTGACCCCATGAACTGCAGCACACCAGGCTTCCCTGTCCATCACCAACTCCCAGAGCTTACTTAAACTCATGTGCATTGAGTCGGTGATGCCATCCAAACATCTCATCCTCTGTCATCCCCTTCTCCTGCCTTCAATCTTTCCCAGCATCATGGTCTTTTCCAGTGCGTCAGTTCTTCACATCAGGTGGCCAAAGTATTGGAGTTTCAGCTTCAGCATCAGTCCTTTCAATGAATATTCAGGACTGATCTCCTTTAGGATGGACTGGTTTTATCTCCTTGCAGTCCAAGGGACTCTCAAGAGTCCACAGTTCAAAAGTATTGATTCTTCGGCACTCAGCTTTCTTTATAGTCCAACTCTCACATCCATACATGACCACAGGAAAAACCATAGCTTTGACTAGATGGACCTTGTTGATAAAGTAATGTCTCTGCTTTTTAATATGCTATCTAGGTTGGTCATATGTTTTCTTCCAAGGAACAAGTATCCTTTAATTTCATGGCTGCAGTCACCATCTGTAGTGATTTTGGAGCCCCAAGAATGAAGTCTGTCACTGTTTCCATTGTTTCCCCAACTATTTGCCATGAAGTGATGGAACCAGATGCTATGATCTTAGTTTTTTGAATGTTGAGCTTTAAGCCAACTTTTTCACTCTCCTCTTTCACTTTCATCAAGAGGCTCTTTAGTTCTTCACTTTCTGCCATTACGGTGGTGTCATCTGCATATCTGAGGTTATTGATATTTCTCCGGGCAATCCTGATGCTAGCTTGTGCTTCTTCTAGTCCAGCCTTTCTCATGATGTACTCTGCATATAAGTTAAATAAGCAGGGTGACAATATACAGCCTTGACGTACTCCTTTTCCTATTTGGAGCCAGTCTGTTGTTCCACGTCCAGTTCTAACTGTTGCTTCTTGACCTAATATAGATTTCTCAGGAGGCAGGTAAGGTGGTCTGATATTTCCATCTCTTTAAGAATTTTTCACAGTTTGTTGTGATCCACACAGTCAAAGGCTTTGGCATAGTCAATAAAACAGAAGTAGATGTTTTTCTGGAACTCTCTTGCATTTTCAATGATTCAACAGATGTTGGCAATTTGATCTCTGGTTCCTCTGCCTTTTCTAAAACCAGCTTGAACATCTGGAAGGTCATGGTTCACATACTGTTGAAGCCAGGCTTGTAGAATTTTGAGCATTACTTTAGTAGTGTGTGAGATGAGCGCAATTGTACGGTACTTTGAACATTCTTTGGCATTTCCTTTCTTTGGGATTGGAATGAAAACTGACCTTTTCCAGTCCTGTGGCCACTGCTGAGTTTTCCAGATTTGCTGGCATATTGAGTGCAGCACTTTCACAGCATCATCTATTAGGATTTGAAATAGCTCAACTGGAACTCCATCACCTCCACTAGCTTTGCTAGTAGTGATGCTTCCTAAGGCCCATTTGACTTCACATTCCAGGATGTGGGGCTCTAGGTGAGTGATCACACCATCGTGGTTATCTAGGTCATGAAAATCTTTTCTGTACAGTTCTTCTGTGTATTCTTGCCACCTCTTCTTAATACCTTCTGCTTCTGTTAGGTCCATACCATTTCTGTCCTTTATTGAGCCCACCTTTGCACAAAATGTTCCCTTGGCATCTCTGATTTTCTTGAAGAGATCTCTAGTCTTTCCCATTCTATTGTTTTCCTCTATTTCTTTGCATTGATCACTGAGAAAGACTTTCTTATTTCTCCTTGCTATTCTTTGAAACATTGCATTCAGATGGGCATATCTTTCCTTTTCTCCTTTGCCTTTCACTGCGCTTCTTTTCTCAGCTCTTTGTAAGGCCTCCTCAGACAACCATTTTGCCTTTTTGCATTTCTTTTTCTTGAGGATGGTCTTGTTAACTCTCTTCTGTACAATGTGATGAACCTGGGCCCATAGTACTTCAGGCACTCTGTCTATCAGTTCTAATCCCTTGAATCTATTTGTCACTACTATTTTGAATCGATTTGTCACTGACCTGTCAACACAGGAGACATAAGAGACCTGGGTTCTGTCTCTGGTTCATGAAGATCCCCTGGAGTAGAGCATGGCTACCCACTCTAGCATTTTTGCCTGGAGAATCCCATGGAGAGAGGAGCCTGGCTGGCTATAATTCATGGCGTCAGAAAAAGTCGGATATGACTGAAGGGACTCAACAGCTGCAGCATCATGATATACTGAGGTCACATTACTTTTATCTTACCCTGTGGTGGTGGTGCTTTAGTCATTAAGTCATGTCCGACACTTGCAACCCCATGGACTGTTGGCCGTCAGGCTCCTCTGTCCATGGGATTCTCCAGGCAAGAATGTTGGAGTGGGTTGCCATTTCCTTCTCCATGGGATCTTCTGACCCAGGAATCAAACCCAAGTCTCTTGCACTGTAGACAGATTCTTTAGTGATGAGCTACAAAGGTTTCCCTTGTAGCTTACCCTGCTTTCCTTAAATTCATCATAAAGAACATCAGACCAACAGAAGTCAGAGATACTATGCAAAATAACTGGCCTATACTCTTCAAAATATAAACTTCATGAAAATAAAAGGTGGACTGAGAAATTGTTTCAGATTTTAAAAACTAGAGAGACAACACAGCTAAATGCAACATTTAATCCTCAATTAGATCCTTGACCAGAATTTTATTATTATTTGCTATAAAGGATATTTTGGTGACAGTTGATGAAAATATTATTAAGATCTATAATTTAGATAAAATTAATGTGAATTTTCTGATTTTGATGATCATTCTATGGTTATGTAAGAGAATATCCTGTTCCTAAGAAATACACACAGGAATATTTAAGTATAAAATGGTGAAACATTCCATTTGAACAATGCCATTTATTTTTATCTCAAATATTCCCAATTTTGCCCTGGGAAAAACTACTGTATCTGTCAATGGAGAACCTGACATTTTTAATACATGCTAAGTCACTTGGGTTGTGCCCAGCACTGAGCGACCCTATGGACTGTAACCCACCAGGCTCCTCTGTCCACGGATTCTCCAGGCAAGAATACTGGAGTGGGTTGCCATGCCCTTTCTGAGGGGACCTCCTGACATTTTCAGTAACTAAGACTAATTACAAATCACAGAAATATATTTACCTAGAATGCATACAAGAAGAAAAAACCCTGCTTCCTCAAAGGGCTCTTTCTTATAGTTGTTTTATTTATTTTTTTGACAAGAGCCAGGTGGCTCATTCAGCTCCCTCCTTCCTGAGTATGTCTTTTGTTCCTGAGGTCCAAAGGCCCTATTTCATTTGCCTTCCCTCTTTGATATTTTTAAAAGGACAATTTGTTGCGAACTAGTTCCATATTATGTGAATATTGTTGGTGGAACCTCCACAGGAATTACAGTATCTAAATACTGGTAAAGTAGTCCCTTGAAGTTCAAACAGTAAGGTGTTTTGAGTCCTGCTGAGCCCTTCTGAATACAATAAGAATAATATTGTTACAAACTTTACAGTTATTTAGTGCTTTCATCAAAAGATCCCAAAGCAATTTACATGTATTAATTAAGCAACTGAACACTCCTGTGAGCATGCTGCATATTATTCTCCTCACTTCAAAGATGATTCAACTAAAGAAAAATTAAACGGTGATAAATAGATCATGGAATTCTCCAGGCAGGAATACTGGGGTGGGTACCCATTCCCTTCTCCAGGGGATCTTATAGACCCAGGGATCAAACCCATGTCTCTTACATCTCCTGTATTGGCAGGCAGGATCTTTACCACTAGTACCACCTGGGAAACCCCAATAAATAGATAGGTGTATATTCATGTCTGACTCTTTGCAACCCCATGGACTGTAGCCTGCCAGGCTCCTTTGTCCATGGAATTCTCCAGACAAGAATACTGGAGTGGGTAGCTATTCCCCTGTTTAGGGATCTTCATGACCCAGGGATCAGACCCAGGTCTCCTGCATTGCAGGCAGATTCTTTACTGTGCGAGCCATCAGGGAAGCTCCATATACATACTGGATTGGCCAAAAAGTCCTTAGGGTTTTAATGTCAGGTAATATGGAAAAACTCAAACAAACTTTGGCCAACCCAATACATATGCATATAGTGGTAGTAGTGTTAGTTGCTCAGTCATGTCTGGCTCTTTGCGACCCATGGACTGTAGCCCGCCAGGCTCCTTGGTCCATGGAATTCTCCAGGCAAGAATAACTGAGTGGGTTGTCATTTCCTCCTCCAGGGACCTATGCATATAAATGTATATATTTAAGTACTTATATGGGATATAAAATTAATGGAAAACAATTGTTTACCATGTAAAACTAATGCCTTTTATTCACTTATTTTTATACCTCTAATGTCTATCTATCTATCTATGTGATAACCAATTCATCCCAGTTTGCCAGGCATTTCCTTGGTTCCAGCACTGAAAATCCTGTGTCCCAGGAACAGCCTCAGTATTGGGCAAAGCAGAACCATTGGTTACTCTAAGTAGAACCTTTGCTTTTTTTCAAGGTAAATGAATGAAAATTGACTTTAAAAGTCAAGGATCCAACTAGTTAATAAAGTGTGGACTGGCCTTGTGGTCCTATGAATTTAAATTTTCACTCTGTTCTGTTAAAGAAGTGAAAATTGGGTCAACTTACATGGGCTTTTACATTTCTCCACCAAACATTTTAAATTGAAAATTTTTTGAGGAACTGGCTATATAAAGAAATAGTGGTGCAAAACAGAATTGCAGTTTGCTTCTAGGCTCTTGTGAGTCCAATCTTAAATTTCATAGCACTGAGAAATGGAAGTTATTAAAGTTTTAAGGGGCTTGAAGCTTCATAATAAGAAGGTATACTAGGAAAAATATAAAGTAAAAAATGCACCAACAGAACCCTCAGAGATAGGAAACAACAGATTTTGACAAAACAGAGGCAAGAAGTATGTTAATGGGACTTCCCTGGTGGCACAATGGGTATGAATCAGCCTGCCAAGCCAGGGGACACAGGTTTGATCCCTATGTCCTTGCAGTAGCTAAGGCCATGTGCCACAACTACTGAGCACATACTCTGGAGCCTATGAGCTTCAGCTACTGAGCCTGTATGCTGCAACTACTGAAGCTCATGCACTACAGTCTGTGCTCCAAAATAGGAGAGACTGCCACAATGAGAAGACTGCACATTGAGACTAGAGGGTAGCCCCTGCTCACCACAACTAGAGAAAGCCCACATGCAGCAACCAAACACTCAGCACAGCCAAAGATAAATAAATAAATGAAATTTCTAAACAAGAAATATGCTAATGAATGGCTTCCTACAGTAACATTGGATCTTGACCCTAGCATCATCATCATCAACATTATCAGCAGCAGCATCTTCCCACTGTTTGTTGTTCAGTCACTCACTTGTGTCCAACTCTTTGCGACCCCATGGATTGCAGCATGCCAGGTTTCCCTGTCCTTCACTATCTTTCAGAGTTTGCTCAAACTCACATTAATCGAGTCAATGATGCCAGCCAACCATCTCATCCTCTGTCGTCCCCTTCTCCTGCCTTCAATCTTTCTCAGCATCAGGGTCTTTTCCAGTGAGTCAGCTCCTTGCATCAGGTGGCCAGATTATTAGAGCTTCAGCTTCAGCTCAGTCTTTCCAATGAATATTCAGATTGATTTCCTTTAGGACTGACTTCTTTGATCTCCTTGCTGTCCAAGGGATTCTTCTCTAACACCACAGGGTGAAAGCATCAAGTCTTCAGTGCTCAGCTTTCTTTATGGTCCAACTCTCACATCCATACATGACTATTGGAAAAACAACAGCTTTGACTATACAGACCTTTGTCAGCAAAGTAATGTCTGCTTTTTAATATGCTGTCTAGGTTTGTCATAGGTTTTCTTCCGAGAAGCTAGTGTCTTTTAATTTCATGGCTGCAGCCATCATCATCAGTGATTCTGGAGCCCAAGAAAATAAAATCTGTCACTGTTTACATTGTTTCCCCATCTATTTGACATGAAGTAATAGGACTGGATACCATGATCTTAGTTTTTTGAATGCTGAGTTTCAAGCCAGCTTTTTCACTCTCCTCTTTCACCTTCATCAAGAAGCTCTTTAGTTCCACTTTGCTTTCTGCCATAAGGGTGGTGTCATCTGCATATCTGAAGTTATTGATATTTCTCCTGGCAATCTTGATTCCAACTTGTGCTTCACCCAGCCTGGCATTTCTCATGATGTACTCTGCATATAAGTTAAATAAGCAAGGTAACAATATACAGCCTTGATATACTCTTTTCCCAATTTTGAACTAGTCCGTTGTTCCACCTCACTATAAATTAGTACTATATAGACTTTGAAATTGTTCATATTTTATACATAAAGACAAGATTAAAAAGTGACTAAAATGAATGAAACCATTATTGTGTATTGCCACGTGTATGGCTATTGTGTATAGCAATCAGATTATCTTTAAGTAATTCACATAACTCTTCCTTAAAAATGAAAACTAAATAAAACAAAAAGGAAGCATACTCAGAAGAAATCACTCCCTTCTTTACACTTTGTATCTTGTGCACATTTTACCATAGCACTTGCAGTATTCCAAAGACATATAGTGATTGTTGATATATAATAAATATTCAATAAATATTCTTTGAAGAAAAGAACTGGTGAAGAAAAGCATTCAAGCAAGGGTAGAATAGTCTACTGAAAATTAGTTCTTCTAAACACACAAGAGCTCCCTAGACAATGGGTAAGACATTTGTTCTTAACTGAGGGGAAGGGTATGAAGACAAGGGGATGTGAGATTATGCCTTCTGTCATTAAGAGATTGAACTTAGATTAGGGAGCTATGATTAAAAGTTTAAAAATGCCTGGTGTTCAATATGCATGTATGTGTTTGTGCTCAGTCGTGTCCTACTCTTTGCAACCTGATGGACTGTAGCCCACTGGGCTCCTCTGTCCATGAGATTTCCCCAGGTAAGAATACTGAAGTGGGTTGCCATTTCCTTCTTGAGGGGATCTTCCCGACCCGAGGATCAAACCCTTGTATCCTGCATTGGTGGGCAGATTCTTTACCACTGTGCTCCCTGGGAAGTCCCTTGTGTTCGGTACAGCAGTACCAAACTCCAGGTAAGTAGAAGTCAAATGAATGATAAGGACAGTATACTCAGAGAGACTGCAAGATCACTGTGACCTAGATTTAGAGTAGGTGAGGTCTTCACTTAGATTCACCTTCTCCAGGAACCCTGGCCTGATGACCTAAGATTGGGTTGGATATTTCTCTCAAGGTCTTGCTCTCATAGTATGGAGGTTGTGAAATTACCTTTTCTTCTATTTCTGCCACTAGGCAAAATGTCTTTGAAGGGAGAAACTCTATTTCATTCACCATCACATCTCCAATATCTTTTATTATGCTTGGTAAATAAAAGACCAAAAACAAATGGTTTTTGAAAGACTGAGTATATGAGTGAATAAAAAAATCTTCTGACTGAATATTGAAGCTTTTGGAAAAGGTATAGGATTTGACATACAGAAAAAAGGAAAACAAATTGAGCAAAGGTGGAGAAACAGAAATGATGTGTTGACAAAACAGTGACTGGACTAGAAGTTCCAGGAAGGAGAATTTAGAATACAAAACTAGAAAAGTAGGTTGGGTTTGAACATCAGAGTAAGAATTTTTATAATTTTACTTATTTATGGCTGTGCTAGGTCTTCATCACTGCACGAGCTTCTCTCTAGTTACAGTGAGCTGGGGTTACTCTCTAGTTGCAATACGTGGGCTTCTCATTGCAGAGGCTTCTCTTCTTGAAGAGCATTCGCTCTGCTCAGCCTTCAGTAGTTGCAGCTCATGGGCTCCAGAGCGCAAGCAGGCTCAATAGTTGTGGCTCATGGGCTTAGTTGCTCCATGGTATGTGAGATCTTCCCGAGATCAGGAATTGAACCGGCATCTCCTACACTGGCAAGTGGATTCTTTACCAGAGTAAGGATTTTTCACTTGATGTTCTAAGCAACAGAAAGGTGATAAAGTTTTAATTTGGGAGATGATAAAATCAGTGAAATTCTTCAGGAAGTTCAGTGGCAAGGATTGGGATGGTTTAGTTGAATGAGGAGAGGGAAGATACAGAGGTCAATTAAAAGACAAATCCAACAGCTCAACTTGCTGTTGTCTCATTCTTACATATGAAGAGATAACCAAGCATTTGATGAAAGCTACAGCATTAAAGAAAAAAATAAAGACAAATAAATAGAAAAAGTAGCCTGGCAAAAACAGCTAATGCAGGGAGTAGGACAGAACTTTTAAAACAAAAATGCAAATAAAATCAAATTGAGGTGTCATATTCCTAAAACATGAATGAGATGCCACAGAGAAGAAAAAGTCAGAGAACAAACCTCGAAAATACAACTGCCAAAAACATTTAAAAACTTGGAAGATAAAACAGAGATTTGGCAATATGGAATAAAAAAATACATAAAGGTAAAAAGCAAGAGAGAAATTTAAGAAATAAGAGATCATTCCAAGAAGCCCCAACTGACTAAAAAGCACTTTGGAAAGAAAAAACACAATAGAAAAGCTAAATAGAGAAACATTGTCTTCATATTGCAAAAGCCTATTGATTGCAGAACAGGATGAATAGGGAAAATAAAGAGAAAGTAAAAACTCAGATACATCACTGGGGATGTGTAAAGATAAAATCCTAAACGCTTCTAGAAAGAAATTTCACACACACACACACGCACAGTCTTTGTTATCAAAGCCATGAAAGGTAAGCATGTCTCAGACTTCTCATCAGCAGCAGTGCTGTCAAAATTCCAAGAGAAAATGAGTTTCCACCTAGAATTCTATGTCCAGCCTAACTACCAGTTACGTGGAAGGCCAAAGAGAAGACTTTTCAAATATGTAAGAATTTGGAAATTTTACTCCCAATGCATCTTTTGTTAAGAAGTATCTGAGTACAGCAAATGGAAATAGAGATCTGTAAGGCTAATTGAGGAGAATGACGAAGGAAATACCATCATGGCATTTATGAGCAGAAACTAAATAAAGAGAGATTTCTTCAATTATCCAGTAAATGCTTATTGTGCTAGGCACTCTTCTAGATGCTAGGAATTCATTGTTGCTTCACAAAGTCATCGTAATGCTTCCATTCTGACATGGGAGACAAAAGAAGTGGACAGATATGTATATAAGCTAACTGCTGGAAGTGATTGATGCTATGATGAAGTATAAAGCCGGGAAAGGAGAGGTATGCTGGTTCAGTCATGGTGGACAAGGAAAGCTTCTCTTGTGGGGTGGCACTTGAGGGGAGTCTTGAAAGAAACGAGGAACTGGGTCTAGGAAAAGCTGGGGAAGATTATTTCAGGAAGAAGAAACAGGAAATGCAAGAATCCAGGGGCAGAAATGAGCTTTGTGTCTTTGAAGAGTGGGAAGAAGGCAACAGTAAGTAGCTAGAATGGTGGGCATGATGCAATATGTGGAAGGGGATGATGGGAGAGAGATAAGCAGGGGCCAGTTCACAAGAGCCTTCTCTGTCTTGTTAACTGTGCCCATAATTCATTGAAGGGTTTTGGGCAAGAGAACAAAGTGAACAAGAAAATGGAGGAATACAGGAAAAGGAGAATTCCATGTGCTTGATGATGTGAATGAAATAATGGAAAACATCAAGGATTAAGCTAGAGAATGAAAGGGGAAAAAAGGAAGGTAATTTGAAACTATAGGGGAAACAGTGATAGAAAGAAAGAAATAGAATTATCACACATTATGTGCCTCTCCATGAAAGATATTTAACTCAATACAAAAATAGAAGTAATTTTCATTGACTTTCAATTTTAGGATGGATTGGGGGAAACATGAAACAGAGGAAGCAGAATAGCACAGTAGTTATAAGCATGCTATTCTAAAGGCAGGCTGCCTGAATTTGAATCCCAGCTTTGCCATTTATTAGCTGTATGACCTTTGGAAAATTATTTAAGCTCTGTTCTTCAGTTTCCTTACCTAGAAAACGGGGATAATAAAAGTACCTACCTCATACAGCTGTAAGGAGAAAATGAGTTGATATTGTAATGTAGATAGAACAATATTTGTGTATAGTTGCCATTACATTAGTGTTTTGTGGGATTTTCTCAGTGGTCCAGTGGCTAAGACTCCAGGCATCCAGTGCAGGAGGCCCAGTCAGGAAACTAGATTGCACATGCTGCAACTAAGACCACACATACCCAAATAAATAACTATTTCCTTAAATTCTAATTCTGGTATGATTAGAGGGTAGTAGAAAAGTGTTCCACCTGAATTTCCCTCCTACCTGTATGAAATTCCAATATCAGAAATTTTGTCCAAGGCTCTACAATTTTTTAAAGGCCTCTGTGAAGTAAAAATTCTCTTGAGAGGAATGGCATCTCATACTCTCATTTACTGCAAACGTGTTTGAATTAATCAAACCCTTTCCAACCTCAGTCCTTGCCTGAGCACAAAGGCAGCATGGTGGGCAGCCGAGATGGGGAGGAGGATCCATTTGCCAGGAAAGTAAACAGCTTCCAGAAAGGGAGGTGGGAGGATTGTTCAAAAGGCAATTAATGTGGACAACTCCAAGACAAACAACCTCCCCATGTGGCCAAGAGCCGGACTTCAACCAATGGAGTCCTGGCTTCTGTCTCTCCACCGCCAGACCTGGCTGTGTAACATTGACATGTTTGAACCAAGATAGACTCCAGCATGAATTCCAGGTTTGGCACAGACTTCCAGTTATTTATTAATGACTGGAAAAAGCCATGTTATTTCTGAGTCTGCCATGGAGTCAAAACCAGGGACCACTTTCTTCACATTTAAGGGTAGTCCCTGAACCAGCTCAGCCTCGAGGGTTTGGGAGGGGCTGTTTATTCAGGCTGGAAACGGTTCCCAGAAATTCCACCCGCCTTTGGGAGTGGTTGCCTTGGGAGGCCTTTCAATCCCCTCAGACTGGGGCCTCTGGCTGGCCAAACTCCCCTACTATTTCCACAAAAACAGTGTCTACATTTGAGTGGAAAGAAAATGTGCACAAGTTAGGACTTGTCTCTTTTCAAGATGAGAATTTCGGATCCATAAGCAATCTGCTTTGGGAGTTGATGAAATCTGAAATATGGCCATTTACAGGTAACTCTTTTAGGTTTTCAGATTTCATTTGGAGAGAAATGTGATACAGGAGGAAACTGTGCCGGCTTAAACCATTGCCATCTGTATCTGCATTTAAAGTTTAGAAATCATAAAATTTTAAAGCTGGAAGAGACTTCACATCACCTAGTCCCCCTCCCTTCTTTATGTGTATGACAAAGCTAAAATATCAAGTAACTGAGAGTGACTGACATTAAATTCGGGTGTGTTGACTTCAGGCTAGGACTTCAATTCATCAGACACTATCTGCAACCCGGAGGGGATTGCAAATATACTCTATGAATTTTGGTAAAAACACTATATTTTCTTTTATCAGATACCATTATCTATCAAAATTTAAAAATAAATTCAAATGTTGTAAAATTTTTAATAGTTCTTAAATCACTTAAACATTTTAAAGACTACAAAAAATTTAACACTACCTACAACTCACAGACGCCTGTAACCTGTGACATGTCCTCTGAGAAACTCTACAAATTAGCTCACTTTAGGAGTTGGTAAAGCCCTCTGAGGGGGAAGTAATTAATGGGGTGGGGAGGGGAATAGATGTCTGTTTTGCAGTCCCTCTCCTACCCAGTTGGCCCAGCTTAGATGTCTAGGTATCTGTGAAGGGAAAAGAAGCTGAGGGTTGGCAACAGCCAGGCAGGTCTAGCCCAGCTCGTCCCCTATACTGTGAGCCCAAGGGTTCTGGATCGAGAGCACCAAGGAGCCAGAGACAGAAAGCAAGGATGGGAGGGAACAAAAAAATATGGAAGCAGACAGGTAGGCATCATACACACAGGACTGTGCTCAGCTCTCAGACTTCGTGTGGTCCTTCTATGGCCTAGGCTGTAAAGTGTATCCACCCTGAAATATGGACATGCTAATATGCAATCAGACCGATAAAATGAGCAAATGTAGAAAAACAAAGTGAGTGCCTAAGAGGGTGGAGGTAGGGATGGAGTAGGGAATACAGGATGCCAGGGAAGAAAGCAAACTTTCCTCGGAAAGGCAGTGTCAGTGAAAAATAGCCTCTGCTACTCAACACTTTATCCCTCTCTCACTGACTCATTGCTTAGATTCTTTAAAAAATGAACCTTATTTTTCGAGCACTTTTAAGTTCACAGCAAAACTGAGTGGAGGTACAAAGAGTTCCTCTCCTGAGCACAGCCCCTCACCCCCCATCGCTTTCAAGATCCAGCACCAGATGAAGTTACATTGACAGGTCATTATCACTCAAGTCTATAATTTATACTAGAGTTCACTCCCAGTGTTTTAAATTCTTTGGGTTTTAAAAAGTGGTGAAGGTAATCCACCACTACAGTATCATACAAAATAGTTTCACTGCCCTAGAATTCATCTGTACTCTGTCTATTCATCTGTCCCTCCCCTGTAACCCCTGGAACACACTGATCTTTTTATATGTTCACATGTCATATTGTAGAAATCATACAGTTTGTAGCCTTCTCAGTTTGGCTTCTTAGTAGTAGACATTCGAGGTTTCTCCACATCTTTTTTGGCTTAATAGATCATTTTCTTTTAGTGATAGAAAACATTTCATTGGATATACCACAGTTTATTTATCCATTCACTTACTAAAGAATATCTTGATTGCTTCCTTTCCTAATGATGTATGATATTGAGCGCTCTTTTATATGCTTACTTGCTACCTATACATCTTCTTTGTTAAGGTGTTTATTCAAGTCTTTGAGCAATTTTTTATTCATATTATTTTTTAATGTTGAGTTCTTTGTATAGTTTGTACAAGTCCTTTCTCAGATATGTCTTTTGCAAATATTTTCTCCCATCTTGTGTCTTCTCATTCTCTTGATAGTGTCTTTCACAGTGCAAAGGCTTTTAATTTTAGTAAAGTTTCTAGTTTTTAATTTAATTTAAAATTAAATTTTTAAATTTTCAGTTTTTAACTTTTTTAAAATTTAACTTTTGTTTTTAATTTTAGCTTAGTTGTGTCCAGCTCTTTGTGACCCTATGGATGGCAACCTGCCAGGCTCCTCAGTCCATGGGATTCTCCAGGCAAGAATCCTGGAGTGGGTTGCCATTTCCTCCTCCAGGGATCTTCCCAGCCCAGGGATCAAAACTGTATCTCCCGTGTCTCCTACACTGCAGGATGATTCTTTACTGCTGAGCCATCAGGGAAACCCCTGATTGAAGTATAGCTTATCAGTTATTTCTTTCATGGATAATGCCTTTGGCGTTGTATTTAAAAAGTCATGCCCACACCCAAGGTTATCTTGATTTCCTCTGATGTTACCTTCTAGGAGTTTTATAGTTTTGTATTTTACAATTATCTATGAACTACTTTGAGTTGATTTTTGTGAAGGAAGTAAGGTCTGTGTCTGGATTCATTCTTTACATCTGAATGTCCAGTTGTCCCAGTACCATCTCTTGAAAAAACTACCTTCCTTCCATTGCATTACCTTTGTTTCTTTGTCAAAGTTACTTGCCTTCATTTTTATCGAGATTGCCTTGAATTAAGTTGAGAAGAACTGACATCATGACCAGCTTTGGTCCTCCTATCCGTGAATGTGGAATATCTCTTCATTTATTTATTTTGATTTGATTTCATCAGAGTTTTGTAGTTTTCCTCAAATAGAGATTGTATATGTTTTGTTCAATGTATACCCAAGTATTTCTTTAGTATTTCTTTGGGAAATACTAATGGAAATAGTACCATATTTCAGTTTTTACTTGTTCATTGCTGGTATAAGAAATTGACTTTTGTATATTAACCTTATATCCAACCAATTTGCTATAATAGCTTATGAGTTCCAGAAGGTTTTTGTCTGTTCTTTCAGTTTTTGTACACGGACAGCTTATGCTCTTTTAAGTTTTGTTATGTCTGGTTTTTGTTTCAGTTACTTCAAAGCAATGAAGCAGCAGAGTTGGGGGAAAGGGTTTGTGAGCAGAGCCAGTTTTCCCTCTGATTCCCCAGACTGAACTGAACAGAGCTGCAAGATCAGGTTTGTGTTTAGGTCAAAGCATCTGGAAGGATAGTGAAGGAATGAGATAGTGAGTGAATGAGGTAATTACTTCAGCAGTTTTTCAGATCTTTTGTCTGATTTTTGGCTACTGTTTCTCCTAAATTCTTTCTTTGCCTAAACAGCCGTGGGTGGCTGGAGATGCCACCTTGTTCTTAGGACCTTGTACAATGCCTCTAAAATTTCTAACATGAAGCTGTCTTGTCCTCAAGTTTGCTCTTTTGCAACCCTGCCTACCCAGCTGGTCTTCAGAGAGACATCTCCTTAATGGAGCAATCTCAGAACTTAAAGAAAAAAGAGAGAACTTTGCTGCTTTATCCCATTCCCCTTTCCCAACCTCCTGGAAGTCCTGGGCCAAGTCAGGTGGCCTCTACAAGCGAATATTTACAAACGTTTGTTCAATATTGATTTTGGTCGATCAATAAAAAAATGCATTTAGAAACGTATTTGCTGCTAGTTCACTTCCACTAGCTGAAGAACAGGAAATGTTCTGAAAAATTTTTAACAGTCACTTCCCGTTTTTCTGAAGCTCTCTTTTCTCTTGTGTTTTGCTTTGTTTGTAATTTTATGAACTAGAAAACATTTTGAGAGACATGAAAGGGTGAGTAAAACAAACCACTCACTCTCAAATAGCCCTGGGTCATACATTAACTGATATTGGAATTTCAGCTAACCACTAGTGCACATGTTCACCTCAAAAAGATCCAAATTAGATTGGCTGCTACTACTAAAGAGTGCTGGTTTCATTTCCTTTTGAGGGGTGTGTCCACCTCAGTAAGACTGTAACCAAGTTTCATTTCCTTAGATATATAAGGAGTTGATAGAAAAACCGGAGTTAGAGTACATCACTTTTCAGTTAATTCCAGTGAAATATTGAAGTTGATTTGTTTTTGCCAATGTTATTTTAACATGCTTTGACTATCACCCCTCCCCCACCCACCTCCTTCCACAGAGGCTCACTGGTCTGCCTTTTTAATCCAGCTTTGAAACTTTGTGACCTAGTCCAGTCACATAATTTCTTTCTAAAATACTCTTCCTTGACTCACTGACTTGAACCTGACCATTTACTCCTGAATAATTTAACTCCTTTCTTAGGACTGCCTCCCCTTAAGATTTCTCCTCACCTTTGCTTCTGAGGATGGAAAGAAAGTAAACATGTAAAGAGTTTCACTGTGTAACTGGCTAAGAAATACACGGACCTGACAGCAAAAACTTTTCCTCAGTTTGATGTAATATAACCTTGCTTGATCTGTATTCATCACAGTACCCACCTTTAGTGTGAATTAGTGTGATGGTTTGACTAGGATACTCTCCTTTGGTCAGGAGGTGATGGAGGTATGAAAAGAAGAGACACAATTAATTTATATAGTAATTCTACCTAGACTGCTTTACAGCGATATCAACTGTACTTCAATTCAGAATCCCATATTTTACAAGTATATTTGGCAATACTGTTCTGGGGAGATAACTTGGAAATATGCATCGAACTATTAGAATACCTACATTAACCAAAACCCTTGGTTGCCTATGGACAAAAAAGTGAAATGTGTAAGTATTAGTTGCTCAGTCATGTCTGACTGTGACCGCATGAACTGTAGCCCTCCAGGCTCCTCCACCCAAGGAATTCTCCAGGTAAGAATATTGGAGTCGATAGCCATTTCTTTCTCCAGGGGATCTTCCCAATTAGGGAACTGAACCTGGGTCTCCTGCATTGCAAACAGATTCTTTACCATCTGAGCCACCAGGGAAGCAAACCAGCTCCAACAGTTTAAAGCAAAAGAAGAAGCTATTAAGTCAAGTAACTGAAAAAGGCTATGGTTTTCCCAGTAGTCATTCATGTATGGATGTGAGAGTTGGACTGTGAAGAAAGCTGATTGCTGAAGAATTGATGCTTTTGAACTGTGGTGTTGGAGAAGACTCTTGAGAGTCCCTTGGACTGCAAGGAGATCCAACCAGTCCATTCTGAAGGAGATCAGCCCTGGGATTTCTTTGGAAGGAATGATGCTAAAGCTGAAACTCTAGTACTTTGGCCACCTCATGAGAAGAGTTGACTCATTGGAAAAGACTCTGATGCTGGGAGGGATTAGGGGCAGGAGGAGAAGGGGGTGACAGAGGATGAGATGGCTGGATGGCATCACCAACTCAATGAACATGAGTCTGCGTGAATTCCAGGAGTTGGTGATGGACAGGGGCTGCCTGGTGTGCTGCAATTCATGGGATTGCAAAGAGTCGGACATGACTGAGCAACTGAACTGAACTGAACTGAAAAAGTCTAGAGGAGCCCCTTGCTTCTGGAACCAGGAAGTTGGATGTTGTCATCAGGAATCTTCCTTCTCTCTCCACCTTTCAGCTGTGCTTTCTTTTATGTTGGCATCATTGTTGCAAAGATGTCTTTTGTCAGTTCCAATCTTAAATAGTATGTGGTACCCATAATTTCAGAAGAAAAGAGATGTTTTTATCCAAGTATCATTATCAGATGTAGAAAAATTCTCCCTTATTGACCCAGCTTAGATCATATACCACTCCTGGACTAGTCACTTTATCTGGAGTGGTAGGAAACAGGATACAGATTAATCCCAGCCATGTGACAAAACATTCTACCAGGTGATTGAGAAGCAATTCCTGAAAGGCAGTGCATGTGTGGCGTATGAGGTCAGTTTTATCATGAAAAAGGGACAGAATTCTAGGCGGGCAGAAATAAGAGATATCTATATCCAAGGTTCTTAATCTTCTATGTATTTACTTTTAGGAAATAATCAGGAATGTGAGAGAGTTTCAAGGTTATTCATGACAGAATTATTTAAAATAATGCAAAACTAGAAAGAATTGAAATATGCAATAGTGAGGGATTAGTTGAATAAATTATGGTACGATGTATTCAAAGGAACACTACACAGGCTTTGAAAAATGTGCTGTCAAAGAAAATGATATGAGAAAAGTGTTCATGGCATGTTGTTAAGCATGACAATTGTGTGCAATGTCCCAATATATACACATTTCTACGTATGTGCACATTTTATCTAAAAAAATATTGCATAAATGTTTTGAAAGATTGAAGGAATAGATGATGTTGATTACCTCTTGGTGAAATTAGGAGTAATTTTAAGCATTCTGATATTTTCTTTATTTTCTACAATAAATATGTATTTTTAAAATTAAAAACATTACTGAAAAACTTAATTCTTCACTTCCAATTAAAAACTGATCATGCTATTTCTCTCTGGGAAAGAAGGAGCTGAAATAGAGATCCTAATTACTGGTAAATAGCAAACTCTACGGCAAGGAAACTAATTAGGAGAATAAATAATTCACCAGTTTTCTAAGATTAGCTAAGACCCAAATGTATTCCTCATTATGTCACATTTCCATATTTTGATGCTTTATTTGTATGCATACCACTGAGTCTTTCAGAATTAATCAACCGGCCAGATCCATACTCAAAGCACCGGGCCGGATATCTACACAGACACTCACGGTTCCTTTCTAAATTTTACTCTTGAATGTATTTGGAGAAAGTGAAATGTATTTCTTGCAGTTACAGACCAAGACTTTTTCTTGATTGTATTAAAAACATTCAGATTGGAGGAAATGACTTCAGCAAAACAGACAGCAATAAGCATCCTAAGTGAACAAACCTTAGCTCCTGAATTGCTTATTCACTTGTTTCAGTTTTTCCTGGGGAACTCCCTTTTGAATGAGACTTGGGATCATCCTGAGAGCTTCTGAGTTATCTAACCCAGGAGAGAGGATCAAATAATTGGTCCCTCCCAGTTTACAAATAACATATCAATGAGCCAAATCTTTACAAGCCCAAAGGGAAAACTTTAATTATGCCAGTGACTTTTTAAAAGAGCAAAATTAGGAGGAAGGATGAAAGCAACACTCACATTCACTGATTTCTGCCATTACTGGTGTACATCATTTCACCTGGAAACTAACCCCATTTCTTTTGAATTACCAGAAGCCCCCTTGTGGCTCAGATGGTAAAGAGTCTGCCTGCAATGCAGGAGACCCAGGTTCGATCCCTGAGTTGGGAAGATCCCCTGGAGAAGGAAATGGCAACCCACTCCAGTAATCTTGCCTGGAAAATCCCATGGATGGAAGAGGTATAGTCCATGGGGTTGCAAAGAGTTGGACATGACTGATAACTTCACTTTCACTTTCAAACCAGTGGCAGTTTGATGTCATGTGAAGATGGCTTATAGGGTGCTCACTAATCCAGATGATGTTTCTGTTTCTTGTCACCCTTGCACCACAAGACACAACTACTCATGGAAGTTTTTTCAACAAAGAGTCTCCTTTATCTGGCAAAATTGTTCTTGTCACGGAGAAGGAAACTTAACAAAGTTTATGCAATAAAACAAGGCCTATCCAGGGGTCCCCAAACTCTGGCATCTAATGCTTGATGATCTGAGGTGGAGCTGACATAAAAATAATAGAAATAAAGTATACAATAAATGCAATGAGCTTGAATCATCCCCAAACCATCCTCCCACTCAACCTCTGGCCCGTGGAAAAATTGTCTCCCATGAAACTGATTCCTGGTGCCCAAGAAGCTGGGCAATATCCTTTCTTCTTCCTTATTAACAAAACTCCAAATTTCTTTGAAAGGACAACATGTTCAGCTACAAGCCTCCATTTCCCAGGCTGTCACACATGGGAATGTACCACTCAAATCCCCTTGTTTCTGGAAAGAATTTGCTACCCACGTCAAAGTTGCCAGTTACCTCCTGGCAACTTTCAAGCTAAGATCCTGCTCTCCTCAGGGCTCTCCTCAGCCCCCAGCCAATGTCTACACGATGAGAATACAGAGCCTAGCCATTTCCACCCAACACAGGATTCCCCTAGTGGGCATCTCTCGCTGTCACTGAGCTGGCAGACACTGTCAGATCTGCATCAGGGCATGCTGACGCCCCCTGCCTGACTGGGCTTCCCGCTTCTTTCGCAGGTGCTATTCCCCATTAAACCATTCTCTCTCCTCACTGTCTCAGCACCTACTCCCTGAAGAACAAAACTGGCCACACCCAGCTGCCTTTGTGGTTTTGGGCAGCCACGTGACACAGTTCTGATCAGTGAGATCTAAGTGGAAGGTGATGGGTGGGAGTCTAGAAAACCGCTGTAATCAGAAGTGGTCTCAACTGACATACACCTTTTGCTCTTTGCCGTTCTCTTCTTTGTGCCTGGGACACAGGTGTGTTTTGAACTGTGGAGCAGCCATCTTGAGATGCGGTAACAAGCACTAGGTTTAAAACCCCCATACTAAAAATGGCAGAGTAGAAACCCCAAAAGAGCCTGGGTCCTAGAAGGCAGTGTGAAGGGATCATACAAGTCTTGTGTACCTCTAGGTTTTTTATTTTGTGTAACAAATAACTTCCTTACTTGTTTAAGACTTGGTATTTCGGAGAAGGCAATGGCACCCTACTCCAGTACTCTTGCCTGGAAAATCCCATGGATGGAGGAGCCTGGTCGGCTGCAGTCCATGGGGTCGCGAAGAGTCAGACATAACTGAGGCGACTTCACTTTCACGCATTGGAGAAGGAAATGGCAACCCACTCCAGTGTTCTTGCCTGGAGAATCCCAGGGACAGGGGAGCCTGGTGGGCTGCTGTCTATGGGGTCGCACAGAGTCGGACACGACTGAAGCAACTTGGCAGCATACAGGCTTTACAGTGGACTGCAAATCTATGACTTGCACATCTATGTTGCCCTGGGAAATGAAGGGTTTTAGCTAGACATGTTGCCCTCCCAAAGAAATTTGGAGTTCTGCTAATAACAAAAGGCCATTGTGCAGGCCATTGTTGTATTAGCTATATTTCGTTAAGTTTCTTTCACAAGTGACAAGAACTGTTTTGCCAGATTCCAAGGACATAGGAAAATGCATGTTAAGCAATGTAGGTTACAGAGCATGGTCCTCATCATCTGGTGTGAGTATACATACATGCACACATGTAGATATCTGTTATATACACATTTTAGCATGTACACATGCAGATATCTATTATCTGCACATTTTACACACATAGACACTTCATCTATATGAAGCTAAAATATGTGCTTAAGAGGAAGGGCATAGTGATATCCAGCCAAATGAGCTAAGTCAGCTTCGTTCAGTGAGGGGACTGGGAATGACATCACTTTACCTTCCCCTTCTCCTTTAATTGCTTAACTCATGAGGAACTAAACCATCAGCATGCAAAATATTTTGTGTGCAGACAGAAAGCAAATGTTTATCAGTTGTATAATACCCATATTGATTTACCCAGGAAACTGTAAAGCCAAACACTGCATGTAATTTAAGCCAAGCATCTCTTTTCCTAGTAGAGTATGAGAATTCCAAATGTCTACCTTTTCATCATCTGGGAATTCTTAGTGACAAGAAAAGACACCCAATCTTTAAATTTTTGAATGAGGAAAATCAGGCAGCCACCCATGCATGGGGGAGTGGAAAGGATTTTGAATTAGAAATTGGAAAATCTGAATTGCAGGCCTAGGGTACTGAATCACTTCATCTGCAAAGACGGTAATATGGCCTACCTTAACCTTTTTCACAGGGTACTATGAAAATCAAATGAGATGATTGTTGTTGTTCAGGTACTCATTCATGTCCGACTCTTTGCAACCCCATAGACTGTAGCATGCCAAGCTTCCCTGTCCTTCACCATCTCCTGGAGTTTGCTCAAACTCATGTCCATTGGGTTGGTGATGCCATCCAACCATCTCACCCTCTGTTGTCCTAATTCAATAATAATAACTAAGGCTCTCTGTATGCCAGGCACTGTTTACATACTTTTATATATTTTAACTCATTCAATCCTTGCACCAGCCCAGTGATATTATGTGATGTGACTAAGGGACCCAGAATGCCCAGGGGGCCATTCACCCAATTTATGGGTGGACACAAGTGTGTATTTATTATGAAACAAATAGGCTTCAGCATAAGGATGAATTTTACAATAAGACATTCGTGATCTTTAATGCAAAATGACAAACCTAGACAGTGTATTGGGGCTTCACAGGTGGTGCTAAAGGTAAAGAATCCACCTTCCAATGCAGGAGACATAAGAGACGTGGGTTCAGTCCCTGCATTGGGAAGATTCCCCAGAGGAGGAAATGGCAACCCATTTCCAGTATTCTTGCCTGAAGAATCCCGTGAACAGAGGAGCCTGGTGGGCTACAGTCCATCAGACATGACTGAAGCAACTTAGCACACATGCAGACAGTATATTAAAAAGCAGTGACATGACTTTGCTGACAAAGGTCCATATGGTCAAAGCTATGGTTTTTCTAGTAGTCGTGTACAGATGTAAGAACTGAACCATAAAAAGGCTAAGTGCTGAAGAATTAACGCTTTTAAATTGTGATGCTGGAGAAGGCTCTGTAGAGTCCCTTGGATAGCAAGAAGATCAAACCAGTCAATCCTAGAGGGAATCAACCCTGACTATTCATTGGAATGACTGATGCTGAAGCTTCAATACATTGGTCACCTGATGCAAAAAGCCAATTCATTGGAAAAGACCCTGATGTGGGGAAAGATTGAAGGTAGAAGGAGAAGGGGGCAACAGAGGATGAGATAGTTAGATACCATCACTGACTCAGTGGGCATGAATTTCCACAAACTCTGGGAGATAGTGGAGGACAGAGGAGCCTGACGTGCTGCAGTTCATGGGGTCACAAAGAGTTGGACACAACTGAACAACAACACAGGCTTCACTGGTATTTCACATTTCAGAAAATGTTTAATTATGATTGAATTGAACATTGAGACACTTGTAGATTTTCATGCTTCTAATTATTTCTAAGAAAAGGAGACACAGGTAAGGAAAACTGCTGAGGACGGAGGGATTTCTTTCACCTTTTCTTCACTTCTTTGCCTTATCTCAGAAAAGAGGGAAACTCCCACGCTTCTTTCCTCTCTCACTTCACTCCTTTTTTGTCTCTCCTCATAGGAGAGACTGAGATGCTTGGTCAGAGTTGGGAACATTTGTTGGGCCAGTTTAACTGGTGGCTAGACCTGTTTTCAAGGCTAAAGGGGTGTGCCTGGGGTTTTCAAGGTCAGAGCTCATGACTGTCCTGTCATTTCATTCACTTCTGAGCCCAGATCTGGCCTTACTTCCTGTCAGAGTGACAAGCACATGTGGGCAGGGAGCCTACCTTTTACAAAGGAAGTTGTGGTCTTTGCTGTTTTCCCATTTGGCTAAGCGATCCAGGGGCTGTTCAAAAGGCCCCATCTGTGTTCATCCCAGCCACGTGCCTAAATATGCAGGTACCAAGTCTACTTACTAACCTGTGTGCAAAGGAGGAAACTCCAGCACAGCCTCAGCCAGACTCAAAATTCAGTCTCTAATTCTGCAGTTTATCACACCCTTGCCTTTGGAGGAAGGGACTATTGAGAGTCCCTTGGCCAGCAAAGAGATCAAAACAGTCAATTGTAAAGGAAATCACTCCTGAATATTCATTGGAAGGACTGATGCTGAAGCTTTAGCTCCAACCCTTTGGCCACCTGATGTGAAGAACGGACTCACTGGAAAAGACCTTGGTGCTGGGAGAGATTGAAGGCAGGAGGAGAAGGGGATGACAGAGGATGAGATGGTTGGATAGCATCACGAGCTTGATGGACATGAGTTTGAGCAAGCTTCAGGAGCTGGTGATGGACAGGGAAGCCTGTTGCGCTGCAGTCCATAGGGTCACAAAGAACTGGACATGACTGAACGGCTGAACAGAACTGAACTGATGTAAGCTAAGATATAAAAGACATTGAGAATACTGGCTAGAATATCATAAGCCCTAGTTATTTTATGATATGCCAGGCAGTGTTCACTGACTTGTGCAGCTGAGACCAACTCACCCATTCTCTTCCCAGAGGCCAGGCCTGGTCTCAGGTAAGGACAACAGAAGTCAGCATGTCCATCATTGTAGTCCTGACTGAAAATTGATCTCACTTCATGATCATATCTCTCAAGGAGTAAGTCTTTGCCTTCAGCCCCCTTTTCCACAAGAGTTAAATTTCCTTGCTCTGAATTCCAGCTCTTTTGACCAAGTCTTTTGTGCTTGTCTCTGGACCTCTCTGATGCCAGTTATTTATCCATATGGGTCTTTGCTAATTATCTCTGCTCTTCCCTCCTTCCACACTGCTTGGATAGAGATGATTTCTTAGACAATGGTTCTGACCTTTTACTAATAGAACATGACCGTAAAATGTTTGGGTTAGTATTGAGTTCAATTGCATAAAATAGAAAACTAAAATAAAGAGTGTACATCAGTAAGAAATTTGTTTTTTCTCATGTAAAATAAATCCAGGCTCTAGAGTTTCTCTGTGACATCATGTGTTTACCAATCTCCTTACTCATTCTGTAATACTGGCCATGGGCTTCTCCTGGTGGCTCAGTGGTAAAGAATCCTTCTGCAGTGCAGGAGACACAGGTTCAGTCCCTAGGTTGGGAAGATCACCTGGAGAAGGAAATGACAACCCACCCCAGTATTCTTGTCTGGAGAATTTCAGGGACAGAGGAGCTTGCCAGGCTACAATCCATGGGGTGTCAAAAGAGCTGGACACGATTTAGTGACTAAACACACACATACATGCACAATCCTGTCCATAGTGGTCAGTTTCACACTCATGTGGCCTACTAACTACCCGACAGTAGCTGTACACGAGAGTTCCAGACAGGGAGAAGGAGGAAGAGAAAAGGAGAAGTGTGTGCCTGCTAGGTAAGTCAGTTCCCGTTTAAGAACTTTTGTAAATGCTTCACCCAAGGGCTTCTGACATCTCACTGACCACCCCGATCTACAAGGGAGGCTGGTAAATATGCTTCTCAAGATTGACAGATAAAATAGTTCCTGAGACATTCTTATACTAAGAAATTATTCTTTGCTTAACTGAAATACAAAATTAACTGACAGTCTTATGTTTTTAATTTGTTAGGCTTGCAAATGTAATATTTTTGTTTGACAGGACACACTGTCATACCCAACAAGATGGGCCTCGAGTGGAAATAGAGCAGTCAACTAGCAGTCCCTGCCTTGCTGAGCCTTCTGTTTACTTCTGTAGCTTCATCCTTCCTATTTTAAGCCACATTTCCACTCCCTGCAGGCAATGCTAAGTCAGTCTTGTCCGATTCTGTGTGACCCTGTGGACTGTAGCCCAGCAGGCTCCTCTGTCCATGGGACTTTCCAGGCAAGAATACTAGGGTGGGTTGGCATGCCCTTCTCCAAATTCCTCTCCCTATCCCTAGAGTGATTAGCCAATTTTAGTGTTACTAGGATTCCTCATCTACTACAATTCTAATATCAATATAATAATATCTAATATCAATGTAATAATATCTAATATCAATATAATAATATCTAATATCAATGTAATAATATCTAATATCAATATAATAATATCTAATATCAATATAATAATAAAATTTTATTTGAAGTTTTCCTTGAGAGGTGAATAGAGGGAGAGGCATTTAGCTCAACTGGATGTTAAAGATAACCGAATGCTAATATCATTTATCATATTAATTTTGTAGCCTAAATATTTAGGTCCATGTCCCTAAATAAAATGTCTTCTGTCTCACAGCTTTTATAGTACCTAACTCTGGTTTTTAATCATTAATTTAAAGGTAACAAGTATAGGAACAAAAAATGGTGATGTAATTATGTTAAAAGGAAGGCAGAAGGAAAACTGAGGAGAGTGTGGAGAAGTGAGCTGTTTCATCACTCATTATAACAGGTTGTCAGCACACCCTGTTTAACACTGATAAATTATAAATAGTTAAATATATATGTATTTTTAAAGATTCCTTTGGGTTTTTCTGGAGTAAAGCAGGAAGTTATTGTCTCTTTTGCTGTACTTCTCCTTTTAATATTTTTTTATTACTGGGGTATAATTAGTTTATAATGTTGTATTAGTTCCTGCTGTGCAATGGCGTGAAGCAGCTATATGTATATATATACGCCCTTTCTCTTGGATCTCCCCCCACCTCCCCCTCATCTCTCCTCGAAGTCATCACAGCACACTGAGCTGAGCTCCCTGTGCGTAAAGTAGCTTCTGGCTACCTTTTACACACGGTAGTGTATTTACGTCAGTGCTACTTGCTCAGTTTGTCCTCCCTCCCCTCCCCCACCCCACACCCAAATGTCCATTCTCTTCATCTATGTCTCTTCCTGCCCTGCAAATCGGCTCATCTGTACTATTTTTCTAGATTTCATATATATATGTATGCTTAATATATGATATGTTTTTCCTTTTCTTATTTACTTCACTCCATATGACAGACTCTAGGTACATCAGTTGCCTTACCATATAAATCATAATTTTTAAACTTTTAAAAATTCTGTGATTGAATCATTTCACTGAAAATTCAAATGTAGAGGTGAGCTCTGACTATGTATGGAATGTTATCTTCCTAGAATAAACAAGATGGTGTAGCAAGAGAACTGTTAGAATTAATCAACAATAGTGACCAACAGGGTGGGCCCTGGTAAATGAACCACGTGGAAGGGGTGCTTGGTGTCTGTCAACACCACATTTTTCTTTTACAGACTTCCTTCTTTTCTGTTCACCTGAGATCTAACATTTCCATTCTTCAAAAACCTCTCATCTGCAAGGGTCAGAAATTCACCGACTTCATTGTAAATGACCAAGAAGCTTAAAGAATTCCTTTCTTCATGGGTTGTTGTTAATGTCCAGTCACTAAGTCATATCTGGCTCTTTGTGACCCCATGGAGCACAGCACACCAGGCTTCCCCACCCTTCACTATCTCTCAGAGTTTGCTCAAACTCATGTCCATCAAGTCAGTGATGCCATCCAACCATCTCATCCTCTGTTGTCCCCTTCTCCTGCCCTCAATCTTTCCCAGCATCAGGGTCTTTTCCAATGATCTGGCTCTTCGCATCAGGTGGCCAAAGTATTGGAGCTTCAGCTTCAGCATCAGTCCTTCCAGTGAATATTCAAGGTTGATTTCCTTTAGGATTGACTGATTTGATCTTGCTGTCCAAGGGACTCTCAAGAGTCTTCTCCAGTACCACAGTTAATTCTTCATAGGTATTTTGATTAAAAGAGGAAGTTTTAAGGTAAAAGAACAAAACTGGCCAGAACCCTGTGTCTCAGCTGTTAGAAAAAAGCTCTCTGGGGTAGCAGTTTTCCCTAAGACTCCTGATGTCAGGAAGGGGAAGTGGTGAGACAAGGTTTGACTGGTGGTAAGGCTGTCATGCTAGGAATCTTTCATTTGCTCTAGAACTTTGAGTGATATGATTATTCTATGAAATTAGATCATTTCTCCAACTTATGTTTACAGTTAAAAAAAAAAAACAGTCTTGGGCAGAGGAGATAAACCTCTAATTCAGAGCCCTGTTTAAAATCAAGCCACTATAACACAAATGTAGGTTTAATAAGGGCTGCTTTGAAACAGATCACTTTGTAATAACTATAAGGTATATTATCCCCACTACTTCTAATAGAATTGCTTCAACTTAAGCATGTTACTACAGTATAGGCAAGATGTGATGTGATCTGGGGGCTTCCGTGGTGGCTCAGACTGTAAAAGAATCTGCCTGTAATGCAGGAGACCGGGGTTCAATCCCTGAATCAGGAAGATCTCCTAGAGAAGGGAACAGCAACCCACTCCAGTATTCTTGCCTGGAATGGCTACCCACTCCAGTATTCTTGCTTGGAGAATTCCATGGACAGAGGAGCCTGGCGGACTACAGTCCATGGGGTCACAAAGAGTCAGACAGGACTGAGTGACTAATAGTTTAACTTTCAATGTGATTTTTAAACTTCTTTATATCGGTAGAATGGAAAGAATATTTTATTCCTTTTTAGTTATGCAGATTTAAAAATTGAAGTAACTTTCCATTGTTTTTGCTCATTCTAAAATAATACACATTCATTGTGAAAATTAAAACAATGCAAAAGTATACATAATATACTGTGGCAGATTGTATTTTCCAAAGAAGACTTCACCAGTCATAGTGTATCAAACACACTTTTCTCATAATGAGATGCTGACACTTTTCCATCAAAAACAAAGTCTAAAACTCACAGAAGCTGAGAACAGATTGGAGGGTTTTGCCAGGGGCTGAAGTTAGGGGTGGGGAAATGGTAAATGTGGTCAAAAGACACAAACTTCTGGTTTGTAAGATGAATAAGCTCTTGGGCTATAATGTACAGAATGAGGACTATAGTTCATAATACTGTGTTGTATATTTTAAAATTGCTAAGAGAGATTTTTAAAGCTCTTGCCACACACAGAAAACAATTGTAGCTATGTGTTAACTTATCCCATTGCAGTAATCATCTTGTAATATATACACATATAAAATCACATCACATACCTTTAAACTAATACAATGCTATCTGTCAGTTATATCTCATTAGCTGGTGAAAAAAGAGAATAGGGTCAGATTCCTCACCTTGGACCTGATCAGCACATGTGTGCTCAGTTGGGTCCGACTCTGTGACCCAGTGGACTGTAGCTCACCAAGCTCCTCTGTCCATGGAATTCTCGAGGCAAGAATACTGGAGTGGGTTGCCATTTCCTCCTCCAGGGATCTTCCCAACCTAGGAATCGAACCTGTCTCCTGCATCTCCTTTGCTGCAGGCAGGTTCTTTACAGCTGAGCCACTGGGGAAGCCCCCTGGACCTGGCCAGACCTTTGTAACTGCCTTCGACTAGTAGAAAGGTGGAAGCAACTTCCAAGACTAGGTCATCAAAGGCAGTGTGGCTTCTGCCTGCTTCTTGCTCTTTCAGCCTGTATCTTTGGAGGCCTGAAAAGTCATGTAAGAAGTCCAAAAGGTAGTTGGACTACCACTTTGGAGAAACCACATGGAAAAACCACAAGGAGATAGATGGGTGAATGAACAAGCCTTTGGGTTGACCCCACCCCTGATCATAATCTGAGTATAATAGAACCACCCTACTGAGCAACTTCAAAAATCCTGATCCACATAAACAATGGGAGTTGATAAATAAATTCTGTTGCTTCAAGCCACATGTTTTAGAGTGAATTGTGAGGTAGTGCTAGATAAACAGAACAGTTTCATTTCTCATCCAAGATGTAACTGCAATTACTAGTTGAGTTATATCCGTAAAGACATTTTGCTAAATTTTTAACAAACTTAAAAAAATACTAATAAGCTCATCAGTTCAGTTCAGTGTCTCAGTTGTGTCCAACTCTTTGCGACCCCATGAATTGCAGCACACCAGGCCTCCCTGTCCATCACCATCTCCCGGAGTTCACTCAGATTCACGTCCATCGAGTCCGTGATGCCATCCAGCCATCTCATCCTCGGTCGTCCCCTTCTCCCTCCTGCCCCCAATCCCTCCCAGCATCAGAGTCTTTTCCAATGAGTCAACTCTTCGCATGAGGTGGCCAAAGTACTAGAGTTGCAGCTTCAGCATCATTCCTTCCAAAGAAATCCCAGGGCTGATCTCCTTCAGAATGTACTGGTTGGATCTCCTTGCAGTCCAAGGGACTCTCAAGAGTCTTCTCCAACACCACAGTTCAAAAGCATCAATTCTTTGGTGCTCAGCCTTCTTCACAGTCCAACTCTCACATCCATACATGACCACTGGAAAAACCATAGCCTTGACTAGACGGACCTTAGTCGGCAAAGTAATATCTCTGCTTTTGAATATGCTATCTAGGTTGATCATAACTTTTCTTCCAAGGAGTAAGTGTCTTTTAATTTCATGGCTGCAGTCACCATCTGCAGTGATTTTGGAACCCAAAAAATAAAGTCTGACACTGTTTCCACTGTTTCCCCATCTATTTCCCATGAAGTGATGGGACTGGATGCCATGATCTTCATTTTCTGAGTGTTGAGCTTTAAGCCAACTTTTTCACTCTCCTCTTTCACTTTCATCAAGAGGCTTCTTAGTTCCTCTTCACTTTCTGCCATAAGGGTGGTGTCATCTGCATATCTGAGGTTATTGATATTTTTCCCGGCAATCTTGATTCCAGTTTGTGTCATGGAGTTGCAAAAAGTCAAATATGATCATACACATATTTGTATTATTACATAACCTTTCTCTCCGCTTAAAAATATATCAGTGTGGAAGGATTCCCTTTTCTCCACATCCTTGTCAAGATTTGTCATTTGTAGACTTTTTGATGATAGTCATTCTGATATGTGTGAGGTAATAGCTCATTGTGGTTTTGATTTGCATTCCTCTGATGATGAGCAATGTACATATGTATATATATCAGTTGTATTTGACTTTGCAACTCCATGGATTGTGGCCCGCCAGGCTTCTCTGTCCATGGAATTCTCCAGGCAAAAATACTGGAGTGGGTTGCCATTCCCTTCTCCAGGGGATCTTCCCGATACAGGAATGGAATCTGAGTCTCCTGCACTGCAGGCAGATTCTTTACCATCCCAGCCACATTTATCTCTATATGTATTATTATATTATCGTTTTATCCAGTTACTCTATCTTTGTCCATCAGCATTTGGATCAACATCATCCTTTTTTTCTAGCCAAGCCAAGCAGCATGTGAGATCTTAGTTCCCCAACCAGGGAAAGAACCCATGTCCCCTGCATTAGGAGCTTGGAGGCTTAACCACTGGATCACCAGGGAAGTCCCATGCCTTTAATATCCACATAATACTCCACTGTATGGATGTCCCATAATTTATTTCCCAATCCCTTAATGACATATATATGTATATATTTGCAGTATTTTAAAAATAAATATTTATGTATTTCATAATAAAACTATAATCATATTATCATACTATTTGGTAAACTGTTTTTACATTCAACACATTGTAGTTCTCATAATATTTATTTTAATGCTGGAATAATATATGTCATTTGAATGTACCAAATTTATTTAAATGAGTCTCTTGCTGGACATTTACATTGTTCTTGATTTTAAAAATGCTAAGTTAAACATCATCACATGTGAATTTGTATGTGTTTGTCCTATTACTTATCCTAAATTTTTAAAAATAAAAAGCTAAACCAAAAGGTATGAACATTTTAAAACTTTATACAAACTGCAAAATCCATATGAAAAACGTTGTTCTAATTTATTCTCCCAACAATGGGAAATGAGAAGGTATATTTCTCTATAATCTGTTAAGTCTGATAATTTAAGAATAATTTACCGAGTTGTAAGTTGGTTTATAATATTATATCAGTTTCAGGTGATTCACAACACAGTGATCCAACATTTTAACACATTATACTCCATTTAAAGTTATATAAAATATGGTCTCTATTCTCTGTACTGTACAATGTATCTTTGTAGCTTATTTATTTCCTGCATAGTAGTTTGTACCTCTTAATCTCCATCTGTATCTTGTTCCCCTGCTTCCTTTTTCCCCTGATAAGCACTAGTTTGTCCCTTTTATCTGTGAGTCTTCCTGTTTTGTTATATTCATTCATTTGTTTTAGTTTTAAATTCCATGTATAAGTGAAATTATACAGTACTTTTCTTTCTCTGACTTCCCTGGTGGCTCAGACGGTAAAGCGTCTGCCTACAATGGAGGAGACCTTGATACAATCCCTGTGTCAGGAAGATCTCCTGGAGAAAGAAATGGCAACCCACTCCAGTACTCTTGCCTGGAAAATCCCATGGATAGAGGAGCCTGGTAAGCTACAGTCCATGGGGTCACAAAGAGTCGGACGCGACTGAGTGATTTCACTATCACTTTCACTTTTCTTTCTCTGACTTATTTCACTAAACATATTAATATCCTCCAAGTCCATTCAGGTTGTTACATACAATAAAATTTCCTTTTTCTTTAATCTCTGAGTAGTATTCCATTGTATATATATACTACATCTTCTTTATCCATTCATCTGTTGATAGAGACAGCTCACTTCCATATCTTGGCCATTGTAAATAATGCTCTATGACCACTGAGGTCCATTAATGTTTTCAAATTAGTGTTTTTGTTTTCTTTAGCTATATACCCACGTGTGAAATTGCCAGATCATATAGTAGTTTCATTTTTAGGTTTTTGAGGAACACTTATACTATTTTCCACAATGGCTGCCACCAGTATTCACATTTCCACAGCAGTGTAAGAGTGTTTCCTTTTCTCCACATCCTTGCCAATGCTTGTTATTTTTATACTTTTTGAGGACTGTCATTCCTGGCAGGTGTGAGATGATATACATGGTTTTGATTTGCATTTCTCTGATGATTAGCAGTGTTGAGCCTCTTTTCATGTGCCTGTTGACCATCTGTATGTCTTTTTTGGGAAAATATCTATTCAGGATTCTGCTCATTTTTAAATTGGGTGTGTTTCTGTTTTTATATGAGCTGTTTATATATTTTGGATATTAATTTGTTATTGATTGCATCATTTGCAGATGTTTTCTCCCATTCAATAGGTTGTCTTTCATTTTGTCAGTGGTTTCCTTTGCTGTACAAAAGCTTTTAAGTTTGGTTAGGTTCTACCTCTCACTCTGTTCATCCATTCATCTCACAGGTTGTTTGACCATCTTTAGGATCATGACCCTGAACTCGTTTTCCTGTAGATTGCCAGTCTCCACTTCAATTAGTTCTTCCAGGGTTTTATCTCTTTCATTTAAAACATGTTCTTCCTGTTGCTTCATTTTGCCTAATTTGCTGTTTTTATTTCTCTGTATGTGGTAGGTTGGTTATGTTTCCTGACCTTTAAAAGACACCTTTTGTTGGAGATATCATATTCATCCCAAGAGCACACTCCCCTCTGGTCACCAGGACTATACATTCTAGGGGTGTCTCTTATGTGGGTTGCAGGGTCCTTCTCTTGGGGCAGATTGGCTATGTGGGTGGTCTCGTAGGTGTGGCTGGCTCTCTTTCTGATTGGTTGCCAGGCCCTGCCTTGTGCTGAGGCTGCTGGCTATTGGTTAGCAAGGCCAGGTCACAAGGTGGCTGGCTCCAGGAACCCTGGGAGCTCCCAGGGCTAGTGCTGCTCACTTGTGGGCAGTCAGGTTCTGGGTTGGGTGATTGTAGGGTCAGGTTTCTGAATGTAGTGTCAATCAGCCAGCCTGCTGGTGAGTGGAGCTGGATCCTGGGGACCAAGGTCTCTCAGAGCTGGTATTGGCCTGCAGGTGGATATGACTAGACTGGGGGTAGTGGAAGGGGTGGAGGTGAGTTGAGAAGACAGTGGCAGGGGGTTGTTGCGGCATTAGTGCAGGCTGACTGAAGGGCAGAGATAGGGCCCAGGGGCTCTGGCAGCACGCCCCTGGATGTCCTAAAGCT
This sequence comes from Nanger dama, assembly GCA_917880005.1. NCBI lineage: Eukaryota > Metazoa > Chordata > Mammalia > Artiodactyla > Bovidae > Nanger > Nanger dama. The sequence continues at coordinate 82,842,595 of CAKJTW010000002.1, forward strand.
GATGTTGACCAGTGATGGGTGGGATTGGATCCCCAGGTTGCTGGCAGAAGGTCCCAGAGTGTCTCAGAGCTGGCATTGACCTGCTGATGGGCAGGCTGCAGGGCTGAGGTGGTCCTGAGACTGGTGTCTGCCCACTGATGTGTGGGGTCATGGCCCAGGGCATCCCAAATCTGGTGCCTGCCAATCGGTGGGTGCAATCAGGTCCTGAGTTAGAGACACACTGGCAGAGAGAGCAGGGTCTTAGAGGGGGAGTGTCAAGCTGCTGGTGGGTGATGCCAAAGCCATGGGTGTTCTGGGACCATTGCTGGGTCACTGGTGGGTGCAGCTGGGACCTGGGATCTCTGGATGCAGGGCCCTGGGGGTCTCGGAACTGGTGTTGGCCTGCTAGTGGGTGGGGTCAGTTCCCAACAGAGCTGGCTGCAGGGCTATGGTGACCCTGGGCTGGAGCCTAGACGTTCATGAGTAGAGCTGGTCCCAGGGTCTCTGGCTGTAGGGTACAGGGCTCCCAGAGCTGGTGTTGACTTAGATTATTTTAAAAGGTTTTAATCTTTGCTGGTCTCAGTGGTTAAATTATTTCATTTTTGTTTTAATTTATATGTGTTCGATTATTTTACATTATAAGATACAGCTGACCTTAGTTTGGGTGTGTACTATCTTTGGAGAAGATTACTGGAATTAAAAACTTCAGCACCGCAGAGAATCCTCTTTAGAGAATTCAGAGCTCTCCTGCCTCCTGGGCCATCCTACGGACTATGGCCTTGCACAGTGATGATTGGATTGTTCATGTCATATCCTTTTGCTTTAGCATTTTGGGATTTCAAGAATATTATTTTTAATGCCTTTTAAATATCATGCATCTTCTAAAAAGAGCCAAGGCTGATTATAAAACACTCAATGTATTATATTTATTATAAGAACATATTTATACTTTTAAAAATATTTTAATTTGGCCTTAAAATTTTGCATTTTCATATCTCTAGAAAATTAACCTCTTGCCAATTTGAATGTTTGTGTCACTTGAGAGGTTATTTTCAAATTTTTCCTCTTTAACCTTCCTATTGGGTCTGTTTATTCTTGTTATCACTCTATCTAAAGCTTATACTGGATTTGAACATGTCATCAATTTGGAAATTTGTCTTTTTTGGTTTGTAGGGAGTTGTTTTTTGTTTTGGTCTCTAAGCATTGAAAAATCCTAGAAAATGTTACTGTTTCAGATTTATAATATATGTAAGATCATAACTGTTATCTGTATGATTTACAGTTTAAAATGCCTTCATGTATATAAAATCTCATTGTAATGTTGCGATACTAACAACTCTGGGAGTGGGAATTATCATCCATGCTGTTCAGAAAGGAATGGACATCTGTGAGGGGCAATAATTTATTTGTCCAATAAACTACAGAACTGAAAAAAAAAAAAAAAGAATCCAGCTGCCAGTTCAACAGACATGGGTTCGATCCCTGGTCTGGGAAGATCCCATATACCATGGGACAGCCAAGCCCATGCACCATAACTACTGGGCCTGCACACCCTCAAGTCCATGCTCCACAACTAAAGAAGCCATTGCAATGACAAGCTCACACACAGCAACTAGAGAAAACCCTCGCACAGCAATGAAGACCCAGAGCAGCCAAAAATAAATAAATACATACATAAAACTTTTTTTAATAAAATGACACTATTAGGTAGTTGTGACAGAAGTCTTACAGCCTGCAAACATGAAAATACTTATTATCTGGCCCTTTACTAAAAAAAAGCTTGTTAATCCTTGTCTATTTTTAGAAGAAAAGAGATGTGCCCTTTGGACTTAATCCATTAAACCTCTCACCTCATAAAATCTGCAAGCATTAGAATTGTGAAAAGGAATATTCGTCATAAAATAGAATCTCAATTCAGGAAGTGTCAAGTGTCAGCTAAGGGCCTTGTAGGAAATTCATGTACAACTTAAATGTCTAGGAAGTATCTAGTTATCACTGAAAAATAATGACCTGACATTTGAGATTTGTAGATAATTTTCTCCAAACTTGAGTAATAGGAGTCTGCCATTTGTGTCCAGCTCAGCTGGAATTAGTCTTTCCTCCCTTAGTGCTCCAGAACATTTCACTCTCTCTGTTACAACATCTATTTCACTTGGCCTTGCATTAATTTATTTTCATGAGTATACTTCCAGACTAGGGTTATATACACCATGTGTTAAGGAACTCTTTTGTTCATCTCTGGAGTCTCCATGAAGTTTTCCCAAAGCAAATATTGGTAAATGGTGGTTGAATGAATGTCACTAATGCAAATGTGAAAAATAGGTTTATGATACACTGATCTTTTTGAAACCATGGGCAAACGCTCATCAGAGATTCTTCATACTATGCTTCACACATACACATTTTCAATCCAGTTTATTCTGCTTATGTCTGTTTCACTTGTTCATATATGTGTACAGAAAGGAAGTCATCTCAAGAATGCCTCCTAACAATAGCACTATGTCGTTAAAATAAAAAAGACCAAGACAAAACAATTCTCTTGAAAAAGTAAATGCTTTGTCTGGGGTTAAGCAATTTTCTCAGGAAACTGACATTATTGTTAACCAGAACACCCTTCTGGACTTCATTTCCTTAACTCCTCACTGTTAAGCTTCATCATATAATGAATCTTATTTAGCAGTCCAAGTGACAGTTGATCCAGTCGGCCTCCAGTTTTCATCTACGTGAAGTCATAGTTGTAGTCCAGACCCAGTGGAGTCTAAATGAAGCAACCTTAAGGGACTTTATTTGCCTTTGGATAAGTAAAGCTCTTGGTTGCAAGATAACAGAAACACAGCTTGAATCTGCCTGAGAGAGGGAGTGGCGTGCTGCGTGCTAAGCCACTTCAGTTGTGTCTGACTCTTTGTGACCCCAAGGACTGTAGCCTACCAGGCTCCTCTGTCCATGGGATTCTTTAGGCAAGAATACTGGAGTGGGTTGCCATTTCCTTTTCTAAAGAGAGGGGGTGGAGAGGTGAGGACTGCTGTCTCACAAAATCCAAGAAGGAGGTGAATAACCTGATGAGGGGGAAATTGGGATGCAGCAGAGCCTCTGGAACCATGGGAACCAGGGACTGGAAAGCTGCCAGAATTCTCTCCTTTGCCATTTGGAATCTCTGCTTCCCTCCACATGCCACCCTCAGTCTCATTGTAGATCAATCTTCTCTATCAAGAGGAAACCTAACCTTACACAGCTCCTTTCTCTCTCTCTTCCAAATCTTACAGCTTCATTCCTAAAGAGGCATGGTGTCTCAATTTTAATTAGAAAAATCCCAGGGAAAACCTCTGAGCCCAGGTTGGATCAAAGCTAACAGGAGATGTGTCGTTTAAAAATGACACTCTTATCCTAGATGAGGGGGCAAAGAGGGAGACAGGATGGAGAAGAGACTGCACCTTTCCTAGGAGAAGGGGGCTAGAAAGGTATTGGGTTAACAGCTCTGTCCATGTTCTTTGCTATGTTTGAGGACATGGATTGTCCTTTTACAAACAAATCTCAAGATTCTGGAAAGACAAAAAAATGGCTAGGAAAGAGCCACCCACTGGATACTCAGAGAAGAGACTTCCAGCATAGTGGCTTCAGTGAAAGGCAGGGAGAGGTGACATGTTTATATGAAGCGCAATTCCCTGATAACCCAGTTGGTAAAGAATCCGCTTGCAGTGCAGGAGACCCCGGTTCGAGCCCTGGGTCAGGGAAGATCCCCTGGAGAAGGGATTGGCTACCCACTATAGTATTCTTGGGCTTCCCTTGTGGCTCAGCTGGTAAAGAATCTGCCTGAAATTGGGGAAACCTGGGTTTGATCCCTGGGTTGGGAAGATGCCCTGGAGAAGGGAAAGGCTACCCACTCCAGTATTCTGGCTTGAAGAATTTGATGGGCTGTATAGTCTATGGGGTCGCAAAGAGTCAGACATAATTGAGCAACTTTCACTTTCAGTGACAGTAGGCTTCCCATCAAAGGACATCAAGAAAAATGGACAAGAAAGGACTTCCCTGGTGGTCTAGGGTTAAGACTCCACAGTAGGGGATGAAGATTTGATCCCTGGTTGGGGAACTAAGATCCTGCATGCCCTGTGACATGGCCAAACTAAAAAGAGAGAGAGAAACTGACAAGAAGCACCTAACATATGTAGCATCTGAAATGGAGCCTACTGGGAAGGTCTGGTCTGTTTTCCTCATATGAAAGACTGTAACTCCGCAGTGCCTTACGGTGTCTGCAAGCACTGCCCAGGACTGCCATCAACCCCTGAGTGCTTTTGTGCAAATTAGAAAGGCATGCCTTCCTTGAGGTGACCCAACCCCTGGCCACCTCCTTAGCACTCTGCCAGGGTTCTTGTGTCGAGTGTTGAATTTCAGCCTCCTTATACCCTTCAGCCTGGATCCCACCAGCCCAGGGTCCCACCTGCACAAGCATCTCTGACAGGCCAGGCCACCCAGAAGGAAGTGAGGCAGGCAGGCTATCCCTTCTTCAAAAGCAAGACTTCCAGCAGCAATAAAAGTAAGGCTCAGTGGTAGCTTTGGCTTGGTGATGGAAGACAGTAGAAGGAATGGCAACAATGGCTAAACTGGAAGGCCTCTAGGAATGGACAGCCTACCCCCGGGTACCAGAGCCATAGGGACATCTCAGGTAGTGGAGAGGCCAGCCACAAACTCCACGGACTGAATGAGAGCAAAAGCAACATCAGCTTCAGAGGCTATTGGGCTGATTCAAGGAGGAGCAGTGATGAGGGTCTGTGCACATTTGTCTCTCCCACTTACAAACAGGGATTTTTGTTTTAAACAGGAATTAATCAATTAGCTAATGAAGAATTTATGTAGCAAAATGCCTTGATAGAGATGAAACATTTTTATCTCCTTCAAAAACCATATGATATCACTTCTACGTGGAATCTAAAATATAACACAAGTGAACTTATCTACAAAACAAAAACAGACCCACAGCCACAGAGAACAGACTGGTGGTTGTTAAGAGGAAGGGGGTGGGGAGAGATGGATTGAGAGTTTGGGGTTAGCAGATGCAACCTAGTATACATAAGATGGATAAACATCAAGGTCTTACTGCGTAGAACAGGGAACTATATTCAATATCCTGTGATAAACCTAATGGAACAGAACATGAAAAGAAAATATATATATATATATATATGCGTGTGTGTGTGTGTGTGTGTGTGTGTGTGTATAACTGAACATATGAATCACTTTGATGTATACCCAAAACTAACACAACATTGTAAATCAATCAACTATACTTTGATAAAATGAATTTTAAAACTTTTTTGTCTCCTTTGATTTTACCTTTGAAACATCAAAAATAACTCCCCTTTGAAGGGCATGGTTGTGTAAGGATTTAGGGAAGCTATACTTAGAAAAGGTAATGCAGGATTTAGGAATGCCATTTTTATAAGGTTGTATTCAAAGTTGTAGGGTAGTTAGTCTTCAAAGAGAAGCCACACTCTCACCCTTCTCAAAGAGTGAGGAGTCAGTCCATTTAAGGTGCAAAAGAAAGGCACTGGCCCCCAGAAGCAGAAACAGGAGAAGGGAAAATGATCAAGGTTGAGGTCTGGGGGTGAGGGACACCAGAATTTGGGTGCGCTGCGTTCTGATAGCAGCTGGAGATCAGCTTCCACCCTGGAGGTCCTGAGCACCACGAGCCTGGGCGAACAGGGTACAGTTCTGCCACAAATGGGCATCAGGCCAGGGCCTGGAGCAGTGGCCATTAGAGCAGAGCCATCATCCGGGCAGTGCAGTCCAGGGAATCAGTACCCAGGCAGCCTGCCACTGCGCTGTTAGAGTCCCGTTTATTTTTGTCCTTCGAAGGAGCCGCCCATGAATGTTCCAGTCACAGCATGAGTCAGAGTCTTGTTCCCCAAGAGCTGCTGCAATACTGCCTCCATTCCACCCCTCTCCCCCACTTCCTGGACTCCATCTGAGAGCCGCTCACCAGGCCTGTGTATGAATTAGGTGCGGGCTGGCTCTCCAAGTCTGACGCTTGCACAGAGCCGCAAGGGGCGGGGACGTGGGAAAGAACTGGACGCTCTTTACATGCGTCTGTGAAAAAAGGAGCATTCAAACCACTGAAGGAAAGAACGGATCATTCAAAAGTTTTCGGTAAATTGACTAGCAATTAGGGGGAAATATTAGCTCATTACTTCACTCTATCCAATTAAATACAGACTTTTATTTTATACTCGAGGATAGTTGATTAACAATGTTGTGTTGGTTTCAGTGTACAACACCGTGATTCAGTTACACATTTACATATATCTGTTCTTTTTCCTGGAGAAGGAAATGGCAACCCACTCCATTATTCTTGCCTGGAAATTCCTATGGGCAGAAGAGCCTGACAGGTACAGTCCATGGGGTAGCAAAGAGTTGGACACGACTGAGCGACTTCACTTTCCAGTTAGGTTGTTACAGAATATTGAACAGAGTCCCCTGTGTTACATAGTAGGTCCTTGTTGGTTATCCATTTTAAATATAGCAGTGTGTACATGTCAATCCCAAACTTCCTAACTATTCCTTTAATGTAAACGCTTTAGACATAAAAATTATTTAAAAATAGGAAGAATGATGACAAGTAAACAATGTTAAGTACAAACAGTTGGAAACTTCGGTGTGGAAAAATTTTTAAATCACATATAAGTTTCAAACATAAGTGACAAACTGAGGAAAATAAAAATGTGAGGCAAAGGGTTATTACTCATAATATTAACAGAGCTCATACAATGCATGAAAAATTAAAACTTCAATAGAAAAAAATGGGCAAAAGTCACAAACAGATAAGTAAAACCCATTGGTCAAAAATATATGGAAGAATGTTCAACTTTGCTAATACTCAGAGGCAAATTGAAACAATAACAAGATAATTTTCACCTTTCAGATTAGCAAAGATTTTTAATTGCCTAAACTCACACACTGACAAGGTTGGAAAACATGTATACTTCATGCTTTTTCTATTGGAGTATAAAATGGCACAACTTTCCCTGAGAGAAATCTGATAAGAAGTATCAAAACATTAGATATACATTCTCTTTGGTGAAGCAATTCTGCATGTAGGACTTTAATCCAAAGAGATTATTACACATCTTTGAAAAGATGCATTCAGACTTTATCAGTTTGTAAAATAAGAAATAACTTTAATGTTTCTTAGTAGGGGCTTCGCTGGTGGCTCAGACAGTAAAGAATCCGCCTGCAGAGCAAGAGACCTTCCTTGGGTGGGGAAGATGATCCCCTGGAGGAGGGCATGGCGATCCATTCCAGTATTCTTGCCCGGAGAATCCCATGGACAGAGGAGCCTGGCAGGCTACAGTCCATGGGGTCGCAAAAGTGGGACAAGACTGAGCGACCAAGCACAGCACAGTACAGTAGGGGTTAAGTAATTGTGGTATATGCCTTTATGGGCTGCTTTACAGCCCTTAAAGAGAATGATGTGGACTTTCCCCAGTGGACCAATGGTTTAGAATCCACCTGCCAATGCCAGGGACATGGGGTCGATCCTTGGTCCAGGAAGATCCTGCATGCCGCAGGGCAACTAAGCCTAGGCATCACAACTAGAGAGTAGCCTCCATTTGCTGCAACTAGAGACAACTCAAGCACACTAGTGAAGACCCAGGGCAGCCAAAAATAAATAAATAAGAATGATGTAAATGTATATCAACACAGAAAGATGACTTCAATGATTGAATCTTTAAGGACCATGCCATTCAGTCATATCAACTATTATCCTTCCTCATCAGCAGAGTTTTTGATAAATTACCCCTTATTAAATTGGCACTTGGTTCATAGCTTTGCAAATGACTATCATCCAAGGAGACTTGAATATTTGCATAAACAACCCATACCCTTTCCAGTCTCCGGGATTCTTCAATTTCTCATTTACAATAAAATACAATAGATGTTACTGTGTCATCGCCTGGTTTCGTAGCCACAGTCTGCACAAATTGCCTCATCTCTAAAATTGCTAAATCAGGCTACTTCTCTCTGACCACATCCTCTTATCCTCTCAACTAGCCTGTTCAATTTTCATGATACATTTGTTTTTATTTTGCTTCAGATCTTCTAGTCCACCCCTCTATTTATTCATCGAAGACTTAATGATCAACAATTTCAAGCACTCTCTTGCCAATATTTTAAATTCCTTCACCTCATTATTCACTCTGCACCTGCTGCAAAATCACCTACCCTCTGTGATTAAATTCTATTCTTGTTGGTTTTTTTCATACCCTGGCTACCACACAATACTGAAAGACAAGTACCACTATTCAACATTGTTCACTAATTTCAACTGGGCCCTTGCTTGAGTTCTGTTCCCACAAAAGTGGAGCCTGAATCACAGATCTGGATGCAAATGGTTTATTTTGAGATATTCCCAAGTAGAGAAATGAAGAGGGGAGAGAGAAGAAGAGAGAAAGAGGGAGAGAGGGGTAGGAATAAGGAGAAAGAAGCAGGGTAGGGGGGAGAGACCACTGTAGGGCAGGTTAAAAGCAGATTACTACTGTGGCAACTGAAGCTCAATTCCACCTACACCTCAGAGAGACCATATAGAGCCATCCTTTCTTCTCTGCCATTGGTGGAGGTCTGCTCTCAGGGGCATTAACTCCCTCTCATTCCAGGCTACCTTGTACACAGGTCACACAAGCTCCTAGCCAGAGGATGACCCCAGGCAGTTGTGTTTGCAATAGAAAACCATCAGCATGTTTGCAGAACTGTGAGTGCCAGGGGATGTCAGTGGGCCACCCCTGCAGCCTCATTGTGGCCTAGCATCTTACCCTGTTACCCTAGCCACCTTCAAATCCCTCCGTACAACCATTTCAAAATTCCTTATCATTTCAAACCTCTGCAATTGATTTTGCCTCCTAATTCACAGAGAAACATAGACGTCTTCAAAAAAGAATTCATCGAATTTCTGCCAACAGTTCTACCACTGTGTCTACATCCACACCCATCATTTCTCTTTCTTCCTCTTCAGTAAAACAGGAATCCCTCACCCGTCAAAGGCCAACACCTGCCTCTCTTTGACTCTCCCTTCCACCTTCTACGGTGACTCTCCTCAACTGACTGCCTTTTCTCTCTCTTGAATCTTCAACCTCTCGCTTGCCTCTTCTCTTTAACCTTAAACAAACAACCCTCCCTAGAATTCACTTCCCCATTCCACCTATGGTCCTGTCTCTCCCTCTTCTTCACATGAGATTTATTGAAAGAGCATCTTGGCCTCCAGTTTCTCTCCTCCTGTTCCTTTCTTCCTGTTCCATAGTAAGGGTACTACCAGGGTCACAAATAGCCTCCTTGTGGCAAAGTCAGAGGATTCCGGTCCTTGTCTGTCTTGTTATTTCAGCCCCATTTGACTCTGCAGATTAGTTTCTCCCTGGGCTTCTAAGACATCTAATTCATTGGGTTTTGCTCCTTTCTCCCTGGTCACATTCCTTCAGTGTCTTTACCCATCTTCTAAAGGATGCTATCCTCAGCTCTCCAGCACTCTACCAGTGCTCTCATCCACTTCCACACCTCTAATCACCACGCTAAGGGGGATGACTTGTAGATCTACAGGAAAAAACAGACTTCTCTGCTGAACTCCAGACCTAAATTTGCATTTACTTAATGCACACACTTGGAGAAGGCAATGGCAGCCCACTCCAGTACTCTTGCCTGGAAAATCCCATGCAGGGAGGAGCCTGGTAGGCTGCAGTCCATGGGGTCGTGAAGAGTTGGACATGACTGAGTGACTTCACTTTCACTTTTCACTTTCATGCATTGGAGAAGGAAATGGCAACCCGCTCCAGTGTTCTTGCCTGGAGAATCCCAGGGACGGGGGAGCCTGGTGGGCTGCCGTCTATGTGGTCGCACAGAGTCGTACACGACTGAAGTGACTTAGCAGCAGCAGCAGCAGCAACGCACACACTCAAATCCGTCACTTTGGCCAACTTATTAAACTTTCCTTAACCTACATTCTTGGGTGTAAAAGGAACATGAGATACCTATCTCTTGTGAGCTTCAAAAACTTTTTAAATTTTGAAGTAACTATAGATTCATAGAAAGTTGCAAAGACAGTATGGGGATGTCCCTGGTGCCCTTCCCCTAGTTTCCCTCAGTGGTTACATTTTATATAACAAGTCAGTTCAGTTCAGTTCAGTTGCTCAGTCGTGTCTGACTCTTTGTGACCCCATGAATCGCAGCACGCCAGCCTCCCTGTCCATCACCAACTCCCAGAGTTCACTCAGACTCACGTCCATCGAGTCAGTGATGCCATCCAGCCATCTCATCCTCTGTCGTCCCCTTCTCCTCCTGCCCCCAATGCCTCTCAGCCTCAGAGTCTTTTCCAATGAGTCAACTCTTCGCATGAGGTGGCCAAAGGACTGGAGTTTCAGCTTCAGCATCAGTCCTTCCAAAGAAATCCCAGGGCTGATCTCCTTCAGAATGGACTGGTTGGATCTCCTTGCAGTCCAAGGGACTCTCAAGAGTCTTCTCCAACACCACAGTTCAAAAGCATCAATTCTTCGGCACTCAGCTTTCTTCACAGTCCAACTCTCACATCCATACATGACCACTGGACAAGCCATAGCCTTGACTAGACAGACCTTTGTTGGCAAAGTAATGTCTCTGCTTTTGAATATGCTATCTAGGTTGGCCATAACTTTCCTTCCAAGGAATGTCTTTTAATTTCATGGCTGCAGTCACCATCTGCAGTGATTTTGGAGCCCCCAAAATAAAGTCTGACACTGTTTCCACTGTTTCCTCATCTAATGCAACATTAAAAACAGGAAACTCACATGGGAATCGTGTGCAGTTCTATACCATTTTATCACCAGTGTGAGTGTGTGGAACCACCATTGCAATCATGATACAAAACTATTCCATCACCAAAAAGAGCTCCCTCATTTGCATCTCTGTGTTTCTTTTTAAAAGTCTCATCAGATCCTTGAGAGAATGGACATATATGTTATTTGGGTTTGTGTTCTCAGAGTCTCACACATGGTGCCCTGCTTTCAGAAAGTATTGCTAAATGTTTGTGAAAGCAAGGATGAAAGAATGGAAAGGGCATCTGATCCATGGAGGCCAGGGAGAGTTGCCTGGGATCCAGGGCAGACTGTGAGAATGCTTAGCTCCAAGCCAGTGACCAGGGACCTGAGGACAGAGCCCTATTCCTTGTGAATAAGGAATTTCCTTTATCTGCTGGTGAATAACATGTTAGCAGATGCAGCAAGTCACTTTAGTTGTGTTGGACTCTTTGCAGTCCTATTGGACCATAGCCCGAGAGGCTCCTCTGTTCATGGGATTCTCCAAGCAAGAATGCTAGAGTGGGTTGCCATGCTCTCATCCAGGGGATCTTCTCGGCCCAGAGATTGAACCCACATCTCTTATGTCTCCTCCATTGGCAGTTGGGTTTTATACCACTAATGCCACCTGGGAAACCGTGGTGAGGCTCACCTCACATTAATTCCGACAGTCATACTTCCGTCTGTCTGTAGCAGAGGCTTCCCTGGTGGCTCAGATAGTAAAAAATCTGCCTCCTATGTGGGAGACCTTGGTTTGATCCCTGGGTCAGGAAGATTCCCTGGAGAAGGAGATGGCATCCCACTGCAATATTCTTGCCTGGGAATTCCCATGGACAGAGGAGTCTGATGGGCTACAGCCCACGGGGTCTCAAAGAGTGGGAACCGACTGTGACTGACACTACACTGTCTGTAGCAGAGGAAGCACTGTCTCGATTCAGTCCCTTTTGTGGGAATCTCTGACATCACACCCCATGGCCAGTTACTGTCTTCATTCTACCTAGTGTCTGCCCTGCTCTCACATCACCAGCACTTCCTGTGCATACTAGAAGAATCAGGGAGACCATCTTCACTTCAGCTTGTCTGCTACTAGGCTAGCACATGGGGCAACATTTTTCTCAAGGCTCAGCACTTTTGTTCAGTCTTAGGACATGATCTTAAAATTTTGCTTACTAGTAATTGCTCTTGATATATAAGTAATATTTTTGTTGTCCAGTAATTATGATAGTCAGTAGGAGAACTCTAAAACTGGGAAGAGAGGAGAAGCACAGACAAAAATAGCTAGACAAACTGCATAGACAATTACACATACATTCATGGCTAACCTCGCCCCACATTAAACATGCATGTATTTATCATAATATCATTATTCCTATTAGAAGGAAAAATAAGGAAATATTTATTCTAAGATTTTAATCAGAGCAAAAGTCAATTTGGGTTCCCTTAAATAGTGTGGTTAAATCCTCCAGAATGAGAAACACTAGCTTGGAATCTCTTTGTCAGCAATGAGCAATTTGTGTTGTCTAGTCTGCAGGTCTCAAAGGGCAATTATTTGATTTCCAAGCCTTAAACTTATTTATCAGTGGTAATTTATAAACTTGGCACAACAATTTGTGAGCTGATGTTGTGCTTCCAGCAGGGTGGTTTGGAAACAATCCATATGGGAATTCATTTTTTTTTTTTTTTTTTTTGGCCTGGCTGCGGGGCATAGGGGATCTTAGTTCCCTGCCCAGGGATTAAACCGGTGCCTTGTGTAATGGAAGCCTGGAGTTTTAACCACTGGACCAACAGGGAAGTCCTAGAAATTTATTTATAATGGAGGAAATGAGAAGCAATCCATGGGTCTCTTCATCTAGGAAATGGTGGGCGGGAGGTGTTAGGAAGTAAAATGTGCCTTGTACATTAAGTGAAAGACCCACTGGTATCTGTCAGGGTGTGTTTGATGTTAAAGACTGATGTTTGCAGAAAGCACACACACAGGATGGACGTGGTTAGAAAGACAGGGATCTTGTTTTACTTACTGGCATCTCCTCAGTGCTCAGGATAGTGCTTGGTGGTTGGTGGGCGCTCAGAAGATTCTGACTGAATGAATAGTCAACACTTATACCACATTCAAGGGAGAAAGAATAAACCAATAGGGTGTTCAATTATCAACCAACCCAAGGCATCCTGGGTAATAATGTCACAACACAAGACTTAGCCATGCAGCCTGTTGGGTCACAGCAAAATTAGAGAGGATTGAGAGAGAAACAAGGAGTCAGAGGAATAAGGTCAGAGGAGACAACCAGAACAGCTCTGGAAAACTTCCTTAGTTCAGGGCCAGCTTCGGTTGGGTTTGGGCAAGACAGTCCAGTCTGGAGGGTAGCACATGACAGCCTGAGTCCCAGTAATAAGCTAGAATCAAAATCAGGTGGATGGAGAACAGTCCAGTCCTAGCAGAACCTGAGTCACTTTGTTGTAGGGCAAAAATTGACACAGCGTTGTTAATCAAATAAATAAACATGCAAAGCAAAAAAACAAAACAAAAAACCCACAAATTTAAAATAAACTAGCAAGGCAGCCAGGCTACATTTCCCCTTTTTTACTAAGCAGCCCCAGATTTTCTGTTGCAATTACATACTTTGCTCTCCGAAGAGTGTATTTTCACCCCAGTGTTGTCTGCTACTTTACAGATAAGTATGAGCTTCAGGGAGAGGAAGGATGAGGAGTAGAAAGAGGAAACAGAGAAAGGAACAGGAGAAATTAAGACATCCCTGTACCACTGTGCCAAGGCTGGATCAGGATTGCTGATGCCCCACCTCCCAGTTACCGCCGAGTGTCCTGCCCACTCCCGGCTTCCTGTCTGTCACAGGCTACAACGCAACAAACCACAGCTGCTGGGGGAGACAGCCTAGGACAGAGGCAGCCTTGCCCACTGCATCCCAACACAGCAGCCACCTTTGTTCTGAGTGCCTGGCTTCCCGCTCCACACACACTGAAGTTCTGCTCTCCTGCGGTTACTTGACCTTTCAGGGCTTTTCCTTTGCAGCTTGAGCATCTCAATCAGTGAGACAGAGCTGGAAGGTCATCCAGTCTAGAATGCCTCTGAAGCCAAAGCTAATAAATAGCTGAAAAATGGGTCAATGGTGGGAAAGAAAGACTCTGTGTCTATGTGTGATTTTAAACTAACAGGAAAATCATTGCAAATAGAATTCCAGCGGGACAAACTCATACCCAACAGGAAATTGTAAATGGTTCTAAGAAATAGCTAAGAACATAAACTGTTTGCAGGAAAAAAAAAAATCTGAGGGATGACATCATCGCCTCTAAAAAGAATCAGTGTCTTAAAAAATAAGTAAATAAACTGACCCATGAAGAGAAGGGATGACCAGAGCATATCTGGATTCTTTGTCCTGTATTTTTACAGCAAGGTTAAAAAGAAAAAGATTTCAAGCGTGGTTCTTACAGAGTGAATCAGGGAGACCATCTTGATAAAACTGGGAAGAGAGGAAAAACATAGAAGAAAATAGCTAGGCAAATTGTATAGACAATTACACATACATTCATGGCTAAACACGCCCCACATAGAATGTGCATGTGTGTGTTTATCATCAAATTACTATTCCTATTAAAAGGAGAAAGAAGAAAATATTTATCCAACATAATCCACATTATAATATTTTAATCAGAGCAAAAGTCAGTTTCTGTCTACATCCACATCCATCACTTCTCTTTTCTCCTCTTCAGTAAAAGAAGAATCTCTCATCCATCAAAGGCCAACACCTCTGCCTCTCTTTGACCCTCCCTTCCATCTTCTTGGTAACTCTCCTCAATTAATTGCTTTTTCTCTCTCTTGAATCTTCAATTTGTCTCTTTCATCTGCCTGCAGCACAAGAGACCTGGGTTTGATCCTTGGGTTGGGAAGATCCCCACAAACAAATCAAGTGACTTGGAACTAGCAGATATAATTTCCAAAGGGAGAGACTGTAGCATATATGGGAAGGGCAAGAATATAAGTATCTCAGATGTGTTGATCTCTCAGAAAGGAAAAGCTTTTGACTTCTCCCCCATAACACTTTCTCTTGCCAAGTTAGTGTTAACCAGGGTCCAGATGGGAAGTGAAGCAGCTGGAGCTTCCTGAAAGGTTCACTCAGTGATAAAAGTGGTCTCGGAGTCCAGCCCAGGGGTCTGTTAGCAGAAAGTAGGATGCTAGTGAAAGTCTTGGGCAGAGAGCAGGAGAGACAGGTCTCAATGAGTTAAAACTGGTTTTAAGAAGTTCATAGGGCATCCTAGTGGCTCAGTGGTAAGGAATCCATCTGCCAGTCCAGGAGACTTGGGTTTGATCTGGGAGGATCCCACATGCTGTGGAGCAATGAAGCCTGTTTGTCACCACTACTGAGCTTGTGCTGAGAGTGCTGGAGCGGCAGCTACTAAAGCCCTTGAGCCCTAGAGGCTGCGCTCCACAAGAGAAGCCACCACAATGGGAAGCCAATGCACTGTAATGAGGAGTAGCCCCCACTCACCACAATTAGAGAACGTTTGACCAAAGCAATGAAGACCAGGCATGGCCAAAAATAAGTAAGTAAATAAGGAGTGATAATAATAATACCTAATTTATAAAGTTATTAGGAAGATTGAAATCATTGACACTGTTAAAGCACGTATCTAGCACATGGGAAGCTTTTTTTTTTTTAATTAAAAACTTGTATCAAGTGCCAACCACTAAGCAAATGCTGTTTTAGGAGCTGAAAATGCAATGGTTAACATGCAGCTTCTATTCTAGTGTAACAGCACTTAATAAACCAATGAGCAACACAGTAAATAATACAGTGGCATGTAATAAGAAGCACTCTAAAAAAAAAACCATGATGAGAATGCTGTTTTGAATAAGGTAGTAAAGAAAGCCCTCTATGAGGCGATGGTATTTGACATAGATCTGAACATGGTGAGGGCACACATCATGAGGATATCTAGGTGGAAAAGCATTCTAGGCAAAGGAAACGGCATGTGCAAAAGCCCTGAGGCAGGCGTGTGCTTGGGGATTTCCCAAGAGAGCTGGAAGACCAGTGTGCCTTGAGAAGTGTGAGGAAGGAAAAAGGGTAGGAAATGAGATCAGAGAAGCGGGCAGCGGCCAGATCATAGAGTCTTGTAGGCTGTGATTAGGACTGGACTTTGTTTAAGATTAGTAATGAGCTACTGGAGAGGACTGAACAGTGAAGTTATCGGGCATATCTGTAGAAGGATTGCGGGGATGGGAATGAAAGCAAGGAGAGTCGTTAGGTAGGAATACTCAAAATATGAGATGATGGTGCCTCAGAATGGGTGGTGTCTGTAGAGGTGTAATATAGTTGTATTGGAACTAATAATACTCTGATTGTCAGGTCACAAAGTGTGACAGAAAAAGGAAGCACATGTTCTGAGGAACTTGGGAGAATGGTGTCACCATTCACTGAGATGAATATCATTCAGGAAGTAGCTTTTGGGGGAGGGGAGGTGTTGAAAAGTTTGGTCTTGATTGGTTTAAGAAGATGTGAGAGAGAGGTGTGTGTGTGTGTGTGTGTGTGTGTGTGTGTGTGTACATACATGTAATGGATTATACTCAGCCATAAAAAAATGAAATGATGCCATTTGCTGCAACATGGTTGGAGCTAGAGATTATTATACTAAGTGAAATAAGTTAGAGAAATACAAATATTATAAAATATCACTTATATGTGGAATCTAAAAAAGAATACAAATGAATCTACAGACAAAACAGAAATAAATTCACAGACATAAATTAATGATTTCCAAAGAGGAAAGACAGGGAAAGGAATAAAAGTATGAGATAAACAGATATAAATTATAATACATAAAACAGATAAGCAACAAGGATTCACTGTATAATTAAAATAATTATTCAATATCTTACAATAAATTATAATGGAAAATAAGCTGATACATATATATGTATACATATATATGTATACGTATATATATGTATACATCTGTAAACATGATTACCTATATGCATACATATATGTGATTCAGTATGATAATCTCTAGGTCCAATCATGTTGCTGCAAATACGTACATATATATATATATATATATATATATATATATATATAACAGAATCACTTTGCTAATTATCTGAAACTAATACAATATTGTAAATCAACTACATTTCAAAAAAAGGTTTGGTTTTGGACATGTTCATTTTGAAATACAAATTAGACATCCAAATCCAGTACATGCTCAGTTGCTCAGTTGTTTCCAACTCTTTGCGACCCCAAGGACCATAATCCACGAGGTTCCTCTGTCCATGGGAATCTCCAGGCAAGAACACTGGATTGGTAGTCATGCCCTCCTCCAGGGGATCTTCCTGACCCAGGGATTGAACCCCAGGCTTTTGCATTGCAGGCAGAATTCTTTACCACTGAGCCTCCAGGGAAGCCCCATGGCTGCTACATTGTATGGCAAAGGTAATTTTGCAGATGTGAATAAGACTGGGGATCTTGAGACAGGAGATTGTCCAGGATTATCCAAGTGGCCCCAGTGTACTTCCCAGGGTTCTTCTGAAAGAGAAGGGAATATGAAGATGGAAATGGGGAAGACTGAGATTTAAAGATCCTGTGATCCTGGCTTTGAAGTTGGAGGAAAGGTCCATTAGCCAAGAAATGCAAAAATACAGTTCTAGGAACTGGGGAAGGCAGGAAACATTCTCCCTAAGAGCTTCCAGAAGCAAACAGTCCTGCTGATACCTTGATGGTATCACAGAAACCAATTTTAGACTTCTGGCCTCTAGAACTATAAGAGAATAGTCTGTGTTGTTTCAAGCTATCAAGGTTCTGATAATTTGTTACAGCAGCAATAGGTAACTGGGCTTTCCAGGTGGTGCTAGTGGTAAAGAATCCACCTGCCAATGCAGGTAGACATACAAATCATGGGTTCAGTCTTGGGTCAGGAAGATCACTTGGAGAAGGGCATGGCAACTCACTCCAGTATTCCTGCCTGGAGAATCCTATGGACAGAGGAGCCTGGTGGGCTGTGGTCCATGGGGTTGCAAAGAGGCAGACACAACTGGAAGCAACTTCCACACACACACACCCAATAGGTAACTAATATGACAGGGTGGTGTGGGAGGCATGGCCACTACTGGTGAGGATGTGAGAGAGATGTAGAATTGGTGAGATGGTGACCGTCCCTGGATGTCTTCAAGGGTAGGACAGTCTGTGAGAAAAGGCTATATAGTAGCCTCAAGCTTGGGATGGGTGTCATTTCTAACCAGCTCAAAGAAGTCTGTACTTCCAGAAAGGCCAAGAACTGACTTCCCTTGGTGAAAACTTGTATTGAATCAAAGCAACTTGTGCTGGAGTTACCCAGGCTTTCTTCAAGACTGAGGACGGACACACCTGTACCAAGTGAGATTGGGTCCCAGGATTTGGGGGATGAGGAATGGCACCTTGGCTCAGTACCCAGTGCAGTGCATTATACATAAAGATTGATTTGATTGTGTGCATGCTCAGTTGTGTCCGATTCTTTGTGACCCCATGGACTGTAGCCCATCAAGCTCCTATATCCATGGGATTCTCCAAGCAAGAATACTGGAATGGTTTGCCATTTCCTTCTCCAAAGGATCTTCCTGACCCAGGGATAGAGCTCAAATCCTTTGCACCTCCTGCATTGGCAGGCAGATTCTTTATCAGCTGAGCCACTTTGGACTGTAACGCTAGGGGCTCCAGTAAAGTTGTCCCGTGTTACATAGGAGTACCTCAGTACATAAGGCAAATGCTAACAAGTACGAAAGGGGAGATTAACAGTAACACAATAATAGTGGGAGACTTTAATACACCACTCACACCTATGGATAGGTCACCAAACAGAAAATTAGCAAAGAAACACAAGCTTTAAGTGACAAATG
Source organism: Nanger dama (assembly GCA_917880005.1). NCBI lineage: Eukaryota > Metazoa > Chordata > Mammalia > Artiodactyla > Bovidae > Nanger > Nanger dama. Next base: position 82,861,258 of record CAKJTW010000002.1, read on the forward strand.
GACCAATTAGACCTAACTGATATCTATAGGACATTTCACCCCAAAACAATGAATTTCACCTTTTTCTCAAGTGCACACAGAACATTCTCCAGGATAGATCACATCTTGGGCCATAAATCTAGCCTCGGTAAATTCAAAAAATTTTAAATTATTTCAAGCATCCTTTCTGATCACAATGCAGTAAAATTAGATGTCAACTACAGCGAAAAAAAAAAAACTATTAAAATGAGGCTAAACAACACGCTGCTGAATAACCAACAAATTACAGAAGAAATTACAAAGGAAATCAAAATATGCATAAAAACAAATGAAAATGAAAATACAACAACCCCAAACCTATGGGATTCAGTAAAAGCAGTGCTAAGAGGAAGATTTATAGCAATACAAGCTTACCTTAAGAAACAAGAGAAACAAATAAATAACCTAACTTTACATCTAAAGCAACTAAAAGAAGAAATGAAGAAACCTAAAGTTAGTAGAAAAAGAAATAAACATCAGAGCAGAAATGAATGAAAAGGAAATAAAGGAGACTATACCAAAAATCAACAAAACTAAAAGCTGGTTCTTTGAGAAGATAAATAAAACACATAAACCACTAACCAGACTCATAAAGGAAAAAGGGAGAACAATCAAATCAATAAAATTAGAAATGAAAATGGAGAAATCACAACAGACAACACAGAAATACAAAGGATCGTAAGAAACTACTATCGGCAACTATATACCAATAAAATGGACAACTTGGAAGAAATGGACAAATTCTTAGAAAAGTATAACCTTTCAAAACTGAACCAGGAATAAGTAGAAAACCTTAACAGACCCATCACAAGCACAGAAACAGAAACTGTAATAAAAAACCACCAATAAAAAGAAATGCAAAAAAGCAAAATGGCTATCTGAGGAGGCCTTTCAAATAGCTGTGAAAAGAAGAGAAGCAAAAAGCAAAGAAGAAAAGGAAAGATATACCCATTTGAATGCAGAGTTACAAAGAATAGCAAGAAGAGATAAGAAAGCCTTTCTCGGGAATCAATGCAAAGAAATAGAGGAAAACAACAGAATGGGAAAGACTAGAGATTTCTTCAAGAAAATTAGAGATACCAAGGGAACATTTTATGCAAAGAAAGGCTCAATAAAGGACAGAAATGGTATGGACCTAACAGAAGCAGAAGATATTAACAAGAGGTGGTAAGAATGTACAGAAGAACTGTACAAAAAGATCTTCACAACCCAGATAATCATAATGGTGTGATCACTCACACTCAACTATAGCCAGACATCCTGGAAGGGGAAGTCAAGTAGGCCTTAGAAAACATCACTACGAACAAAACTAGTGTAGGTGATGGAATTCCAGTGGAGCTGTTTCAAATCCTGAAAGATGATGCTGTGAAAGTGCTGCACTCAATATGCTAGCAAATCTGGAAAACTCAGCAGTGGGCACAGGACTGGAAAAGGTCAGTTTTCATTTCAATCCCAAAGAAAGACAATGCCAAAGAACGCTCAAACTACTGCACAATTGCCCTCATCTCACACACTAGTAAAGTAATGCTCAAAATTCTCCAAGCCAGGCTTCAGCAATACATGAACTGTGAAATTCCTGATGTTCAAGCTGGTTTTAGAAAAGGCAGAGGAACCAGAGATCAAATTGCCAACATCTGCTGGATCATCAAAAAAGCAAGAGAGTTTCAGAAAAATGTCTATTTCTGCTTCATTAACTATGCCAAAGCCTTTGACTGTGTGGATCACAGTAATCTGTGGAAAATTCTGAAGGAGATGGGAATACCAGACTATCTGACCTGACTCTTGAGAAACCTGTATGCAGCTCAGGAAGCAACAGTTAGAACTGGATATGGAACAACAGACTGGTTCTAAACAGGAAAAGGAGTATGTCAAGGCTGTATATTGTCACTCTGCTTATTTAACTTAGATGCAGAGTACATCATGAGAAATTCTGGGCTGGAAGAAGCACAAATTGGAATCAAGATTGCTGGGAGAAATATCAGTAACCTCAGATATGCAGATGACACCACCCTTATGGCAGAAAGTGAAGAAGAACTAAAAAGCCTCTTGATGAAAGTGAAAGAGGAGAGTGAAAAAGTTGACTTAAAGCTCAACATTCAGAAAATGAAGATCATGGCAGCCGGTCCCATCACTTCATGGCAAATAGATGGGGAAACAGTGGAAACAGTGGCTGACTTTATTTGGGGGTTTCTAAAATCACTGCAGGTGGTGATTGCAGGCATGAAATTAAAAGACACTTACTCTTTGGAAGGAAAGTTATGACCAACCTAGACAGCCTATTGAAAACCAGAGACATTACTTTGTCCACAAAGATCTATCTAGTGAAGACTATGATTTTTCCAGTAGTCATGTATGGATGTGAGAGTTGGACTATAAAGAAAGCTGAAAGCAGAAGAATGGATGCTTTTGAACTGTGGTGTTGGAGAAGACTTTGAGAGTCCCTTGGACTGCAAGGAGTTCCAACCAGTCCATCCTAAAGGAGATCAGTCCTGAGTGTTCATTGGAAGGACTGATGTTGAAGCTGAAACTCCAATACTTTGGCCACCTGATATGAAGAGCTGACTCATTTGAAAAGACCCAATGCTGGGAAAGATTGAGGGCAGGAGAAGAGGGGGACAACAGAGGATGAGATGGTTGGATGGCATCACTGACTCAGTGGACATGAGTTTGGGTAGGCTCCGGGAGTTGGTGATGGACAGGGAAGCCTGACATGCTGCAGTTCATGGGGTCGCAAAGAGTCAGACATGATCGAGTGACTAAACTGAACTGAACTGAATAAAAATCTTCCAACAAACAAAAGCCCAGGACCAGATGGCTTCACAGATGAATTCTACCATAAATTTAGAGAAGAGCTTCTCTCATAGCTCAGTTGGTAAAGAATCTGCCTGCAAATCAGGAGACCCAGGTTCTATTCCTGGGTCAGGAAGATCCCCTGGAGAAGGAAATGGCAACCCACTCCAGTATTACTGCCTGAAGAATCCCATAGACAGAGGAGCCTGGTGGGCTACAGTCCATGAGGTCACAAGAGTTGGACACTACTTAGTGACTAAACCACCACCAACACCTACCCTACTCAAACTCTTCCAGAAAATTGAAGAGGAAGGTAAACTTCCAAGCCCATTCTATGAGGCCACCATCACCCTAATACCAAAACCAGACAAAGGTGCCCCACACACACACACACACACACACACACACAAACTACAGTCCAATTATCACTGACGAACATAGATGCCGAAATCCTCAACAAACGTCTAGCAAACAGACTCCAACAATATACTAAAAAGATCATGTATCATGACCAAATGGGCTTTATCCCAGGGATGCAAGGATTCTTCAGTATTTAATCAATGTCATACACCACATTAACAAATTGAAAGATAAAAACCATATGATCATATCAATAGATCAGAGAAAGTCTTTGACAAAATTCAACACTCATTTATGATAAAAACTCTCCAGAATGCAGGCATAGAAGGAACATACCTCAACACAATAAAAACTATATATGATAATCCTACAGCAAACATTATCCTCAATGGCAAAAAATTGAAAGCATTTCCTCTAAAGTCAGGAACAAGACAAAGGTGCCCACTCTCACCACTATTATTCACATAGTTTTGGAAGTTTTAGCCACAGCAATCAGAGAAGAAAAAAAAATAAAAGGAATCCAGATTGGAAAAGAAGAAGTAAAACTCTCACTGTCTTCAGATGACATGATTCTCTACATAGAAAACCCTAAAGCCACCACCAGAAAACTACTAGAGCTAATCAATGAATATAATAAAGTTGCAGGATATAAAATTAATACACAGAAATCCCTTGTATTCCTATACACTAACAATGAGAAAACAGAAAGAGAAATTAAGGAAACAATCCCATTCACCACTGCAATGAAAAGAATAAAATACTTAGGAATAAATCTACCTAAAGAAACAAAAGACCTATATATAGAAAACCATAAAACACTGATGAAAGAAATCAAAGATAAGAAATATACCATGTTCATGGATTGAAAGAATCAATATAGTGAAAATGAGTATACTACCCAAAGCAATCTACAGATTCAACACAATTCCTGTCAAGCTACCAATGGTATTTTTCACAGAACTAGAACAAATAATTTCACAATTTGTATGGAAATACCAAAAACCTCCAATAACCAAAGCAATCTTGAGAAGGAAGAATGGAACTAGAGAAATCAACCTGTCTGACTTCAGGCTATTCTACAAAGCTAGTCATAAAGACAGTATGCTACTTGCACAAAGACAGAAATATAAATCAATGGAACAAAATAGAAAGCCCAGAGATGAATCCACACACCTATGGACACCTTATCTTTGACAAGAGAGGCAAAAATATACAATGGAGAAAATACAATCTCTTTAACAAGTGGTGCTGGGAAAATTGGCCAACCACTTGTAAAAGAGTGAAACTAGACACTTTCTAACACCATACACAAAAATAAACTCAAAATGGATTAAAGATCTAAATGTAAGACCGGAAACTATAAAACTCCTAGAGGAAAACATAGGCAGAACACTCTCTGACATAAATCACAGAAGGATCCCCTATGACCCACCTTCCAGAGTAATGGAAATAAAAGCAAAAATAAACAAATGGGACCTAATTAACCTTAAGAATTTTTGCATAACAAAAGAAAACTATAAGCAAGGTAAAAAGACAGCCTTCAGATTGGGAGAATATAATAGCAAATGAAGCAACTGGCAAAGACTTAACCTCAAAAATACACAAGCAGCTCATGCAGCTCAGTGCCAGAAAAATAAACCACCCAAACAAAAAACGGGCCAAAAAACTAAACAGACACTTCTCTAAAGAAGACATATAGATGGCTAACAAACACAGGAAAAGATATTCAACATGACTTATCAGAGAAATGTAAATCAAAACCACAATGAGGTAAAACCTCACGCCAGTCAGAATGGCTGCTATCAAAAAGTCTACAAACAATAGCTGCTAGAGAGGGTGTGGAGAAAAGGGAACCCTCTTACTTTGTTGGTGGGAATGTAAACTAGTACAGCCACTATGGAGAACACTGGAGATTCCTTTAAAAACTGCAAATAGAACTGCCATGCTGCTGCTGCTGCTAAGTCGCTTCAGTCATGTCCGACTCTGTGCAATCCCATAGACGGCAGCCCACCAGGCTTTCCTGTTCCTGGGATTCTCCAAGCAAGAACACTGGAGTGGGTTGCCATTTCCTTCTCCAATGCATGAAAGTGAAAAGCGAAAGTGAAGCTCCTCAGTCATGCCGACTCTTCGCAACCCCATGGACTGCAGCCCACCAGGCTCCTCCATCCATGGGATTTTCCAGGCAAGAGTACTGGAGTGGGTTGCCATTGCCTTTTCTGAGAACTGGCATATGCCCCAGCAATCCCACTACTGGGCATACAAAAGAGGAAACCAGAATTGAAAGAGACACATGTACCCCAATGTTCACTGCAGTATCATTTACAATGGCTAGGACATGGATGCAACCTAGATGTCCATTGGCAGAGAATGGATAAGAAAGTTGTGGTACATATACACAATGGAATATTACTCAGCTATTAAAAAGAACGCATTGGAGTCAGTTCTAATGAGGTGGAGCCTATTATACAGAGTGAAGCAAATTAGAAAGAAAAGCACCAATACAGTATTTTAACGCATATATATGGAATTTAGAATGATGGTAATGATGACCCTATATGCAAGACAGCAAAAGGGACATAGATATAAAGAACAGACTTTTGGACTCTGGGAAAAGGTGAGGGTGGGATGATCTGAGAGAAAAGGAATTGTGAAATATGTAAAATAGATGACCAGTCCAAGTTTGATGCATGAAACAGGGAACTCAAAGCTAGTGCACTACGAAAACCCAGAGAGATGGGATGGGGAGGAAGGTGATAGGGGAATTTGGGATGGGGGGACACATGTACACCCATGGCTGATTCATGTTAATGTATGCCAAAAACCACCACAATACTGTAAAGCAATTAGCATCCAATTAAAATAAATAAATTTTAAAAATAAAGAATAGATACATGTACAGAAAAAAAAAAAATTGTCCCTGATTTTCCTTCTGGACAATGTTACTCAAAAAACAAGAAACACACAGACATATTCACCCACATGTCTCAGAACTGGGACAGATACTTTCTCATTCTAGATTTCTAAATAAAGCGCTGGAGGGAAAATTTCTACCCAAACTTAAAGGATTAAAGAAAGTAATGACACATATGATTCTAAGGAAATTCATGCCATTTTTTCCCACATATATCCAGACTCATGAGCATTCCACCCAGAGAAGGAAAAAATGTCGGCATTAGTTAGAACAAGTTACCACTGTACCTGACTTATTGCTCATTCCAGGGTAACTGCAAACAGATGCCATAATAATTTCACTTTAATCAACCATTGTATGACTAATCAAAATACGAAAACACTACCATTTTTAACAGGTATGTCTGAATTTCCTAAAGTTGTTCCCTGCAAAGGCTGCTTGCTGAAACACTGGAGTACTGCTGATGTGCTCCCAAGGAAAGCATCATGCACAAAATGACATTATATCATTTCAGAACTCTGAGGTTTTTAGAAAATTTCAAGTATTCTTGGTTTGAGTGACACTGAGTCAAAACCTAATGGGTTTTGGTACACAGTCATAAGAATTCACAAATTGAACAACAGATATGTCATTTTTATTAATTTTTTTCCTCATTATTAAAAACAGTGCATGTCTTTACAGAAAATTTAGGAATGCAGAAAAGTACAGGAAAATATAAGTGAAGTTGCTCAGTCTTTGCAACCCCATAGACTGCAGACCACCAGGCTCCTCCATCCATGGAATTTTCTAGGCAAGAGTACTGGAGTGGGTTGCCATCACCCATAAAGAACCACCTGGACATAGAACTATTAGTATCTTGTATTTTTAGTTGAAGTATAGCTGATAACATCTTACTGTATTTTTTAATACATTTTATTTCCAGACAATTTTTAAATGTTTATAATTGATGTATGTGTGTTTTCTTTTTAAAACATTCAGAACATACTGAAAAGCTATAACCTGAAATTCTGTTGTATCATCAACATTCTCCCAAGTCAATCAACATTTTTGAAAAATCTGAGTTTACTGGTTGTGTCATATGGATTTACCACTTATTAAGGATTTCACATTATTGGGCTTTATTTTTCCAAGATTAAAAAAAAATCTTGTATTTAAATTCTTATGAAAACTTCTAAAATTATCGTACTAGTAAATTCTTAGAATTAATGGGACAGAGGATAGTAATTTTTAACTTGTTATTTTATATTAGAGTATAGCCAATCAGCAATGTTGTGATAGCTTTCAGTTCAGTTCAGTTCAGTCGCTCAGTCATGTCTGACTCTTGGTGACCCCATGAATTGCAGCACGCCAGGCCTCCCTGTCCATCACCAACTCCCAGAGTTCACTCAAACTCACGTCCATCAAGTTGGTGATGCCATCCAGCCATCTCATCCTCTGTCATCCCCTTTTTCTCCTGCTCCCAATCCGTCTCAGCATCAGAGTCTTTTCCAATGAGTCAACTCTTCGCATGAAGTGGCCAAAGTACTGGAGTTTCAGCTTCAGCATCATTCCTTCCAAAGAACACCCAGGACCGATCTCCTTTAGAATGTACTGGTTGGATCTCCTTGCAGTCCAAGGGACTCTCAAGAGTCTTCTCCAACACCACAGTTCAAAAGCATCAGTTCTCTGGTGCTAAACCTTCTTCACAGTCCAACTCTCACATCCATACACAATCACTGGAAAAACCATAGCCTTGACTAGACAGACCTTTGTTGGCAAAGTAATGTCTCTGCATTTCAATATGCTCTCTAGGTGATAGCTTTAGATGACAACAAAAGGACTCAGCCACACACATGCATGTATCCATTCTCCCCCAAACTCCCCTCCATTGAGGTTGCTGCATAACCATGAGTAGAGTTCCCTGTGCTATACAGTAGGTCCATCTAGAGAGAGGATAGTAATTTTAAAGGTCCTGATAGAGAAAGGTAGTAACAGTCTACATTTCCACCAAACTTATACCTATTCTGAGTATTGTCTTGTTTATATTAATAACTAAGACTCAGGAACAAAGAGAAAGCCTCCAACAGTCATAATCAAGTACATGTCAGATTATAGGTAAACCCACCTTTCCTGAATAGACAACTGAAATTTCTGCCATGGAATTTCTAGTTGAGTTTCACATTTACAGTCATATTATAAAAAGCAATGCTTTCCTTCTTCCTTTCTGGTGTGTGTGTGTTTCCGATGGACATCTATAACTTTTATGATTAGGAAAACAAGACCTAAATTAAAAACACAAGGATATGCCTTGAACTCCATAGTTCTACAGACAAAATCTTGCTGAATTAGTACACCTATTATACACATCATTCAGAACAAAACATAATAGAACAAAACCAGAATACTTGTTTTTCTTACATGTCAAATGAGATCCAAGGAAAAAAAGATTATTTGTTATTTTTGTTTAGTTTACAAAAAAACTTATAGAAAACAACACAACCAGCATATTTAAAAGAAGCACTGCTTCAGTTTTTTGCTCAAAATGGAAATGATCCTTTTCTTCTAAAAATGTGTTAGAAATCCCAAAACATTCCTTTGATCCTCCATCCACACCTATCTCTTCCACCATCTCTCTCCTCTACCCATAAAACTTTAAAAAAATTAATTAATTTACTTTAATTGGAGGTTAATTATCTTACAATATTGTCCCATAAGACTTTTGAAAGTCATCTACACTTGCTGGAAGCTGTAACTTCTTCAGTCTCCTTTCAGTTCATAGTTGTATCATATCTCTCTTCCGACTATTCCCCTAACGCATGGTATGTAAATGCAATCAGTGACCTTCCACTGAGAAATCCATTGATTACACGTTGTCCTTATTTTAGTGGATATTTCTGCTGAATGTAATGCTGGAGACTACTTCTTCCTTCTTGAAATTCTCAACCCTTGGCTTTAGTGACTCTGTATACTCCTGAGGATCCTTAAGGCCTTCTAACCCTTTCTTCTTGCACTTTCCTAAGCTCCTCTTCCACCACTCACTCCAGAGGTCTTTATATTCTCCCAGTTTCTCACTGGCTCTTCTCTTTTGCTCTATGTGTCCTTCCTGGCAGACCTCACACACTCTCATAGTTGTAACAGTACCCTGAATGCCAAGTCTCCCAAACCCATTCTCTGTCTAAGGCCTCAGACACACAAATCTGTCTGTTCAATATATGCATTGAAATTTACCACCACAGACAATGCGAGTGAATGTGTCCCAAACTCTCCTCCTCTTTACAGGCTTCCCCACCATTCTCTGTTGGTGACACTACTTAAGGAGTAATGTCCAACTTTTTGTGACTCCATGGACTACAGCACTCCAGGCTCCCCTATCTTTCACTGTCTCTTGGAGTTCACTGATTCGTGTCCACTGAGTCAGTGATGCTGTCTAATCATCACATCCTCTGCTGTCCCCTTCTCCTCTTACCTTCAATCTTTCCCTGTATCAGGGTCTTTTCCAATGAGTCTGCTCTTTGCATAAGGTAATCAAAATATTGGAGTTTAGGCTTCAGCATCAGTCCTTCCAATGAATATTCAGGGTTGATTTCCTTTAACATTGACTGGTTTGAATTCCTTGCAGTCCAAGGGACTCTCAAGAGTCTTCTCCAGCACTACAGTTCAAAAGCACCAATTCTGCAGTGCCAGCCTTCTTTATGGTCCAAGTCTCACAATTTCATGTCTTAAATATCTCTTAAATCACTCCTTTTCTCTTCAGTGTTCCTTAATCTAGATTCAGTTCTTTATCATCTCTCATCTGAACCATTCCACCAGCCACAAAATTTGCCCTCTCCTTCCAGGATGGCTCTCTTCAAATCCATCCTCCAGTAGTTTACCAGGGCTCTAGTAGCAAAATCCAACTCTGTGACCCTCTATATAAACCTCGATGGTTTCTACAGCTATTATAGCAAAGAGTCTCCCCACCCCACAGACTAACTCCAATCATTCAATGGTAATTTCTAGACTCTTGTGTTGAGAAGGACAATGAAGCCGTGTCAGAGGTTCATAATGAACAGTGGCTATCATTGGTAAGGGAAGAAAGAGTGGTGGCCCTTAGTCTGTGTATTTGCTTTTTCTGATGAACAGAACAAAAGTTGGTTCTGATGAACCCAACTCTTTCATCTTTACCATTTGGTACTTTCTCCTCTCTCTTTACACTGTACAACTTTAAGTCCCATCCCTTATCACTCTGTTTCTGGAATCTGTGCTTTTGTGAAAGAGCTATCCCTACGTGGAAACCTCTCTCTACCTCCCATACTCCCCACTCCCGGACTAACTTTATCCCATTGTTTGAGACTCAGGCCCGAATGCGTATATCTAGTATACTTTTGAACATTCCATGTGGCTCAGTGGTAAAGAATCTGCCTGCCAATGCACAAGACACAGGAGACATGGGTTCAATCCCTGGGTCAAGAAGATCCCCTAGAGGAGGAAATGGCAACCTACTCCAGTATTCTTGCCTGGAAGAACCCCATGGGCAGAGGAGCCCAACAGGCTACAGTCCATAGGGTCACAAAGAGTCAGACATGATTGAGTGACTGAGCATGAGCACAAGTATATCTTCACGGACTCCCCATGTTTCCAGCCAAGGTTGGGTGAAGTGTTCTTTCTCTGTGTTTCCTCCAAATTCCAGGTTTCCCTCTGTCACTACATATTTTCTAGTTATGCATCTATCCCCATCCCCAATATGTTGTCAACTACTTGAAATGTATGCAAATTCTTTGCAAATAGATGCAGTCTTTGTCATGTTCCATCCCCCAAAGGTGACATCTATTTCTTCACCTCCTTAAATCTGGACATGCCTGGGCCTAATCTTTAAGAAGACTGGCAACTTCTAATTTTTCCCTCTTGCGACTCAGCTTCCAAACTGTGAGGAAGCCCAAGCAGCCATAGAAGGACAAAATGTGGAAGATAACCATCACCCTTGGCTGGCAGCCTTAGCTAGTAGCTTTATTCAGCACCAACTTGCCTGTCACATGAACAAACTGTCTTGAAAGTGGTCCTCCATCCTTCCAGAGCAGTTGAGCAATCCAGGTCACTCTAGTCAAAAGAAACAGAGATGACTTGTCCTTACAAGTCCTGACCAAATTACAAAATCATAGACAAAGGGGTGAATGTTATTGCTTTAACCACAAGATTTAGGGGTGGTCTATTTTACAGTATTAGATAAAACAAATGATGTGTTTCTATTGACTGAAATTGGTCTTTGATTGTGACTTTTCCTCCCTTGCTAATCATATTGCTTTTTTACACTAATTCATACTTTGATTTTCCCTTGTTTAATTTTGGATAATATTCTCAGGTGATTAGTTAGGATGATTTCTCAACATTATAAAATGCTATGGAAAAATACACATATTTGATGTATGTGGTTTCCCAGTTTTCAGCAGTATGATACTTTTTCATTAGGAAGATATACTTTTTCAAAGACCTGTCCAAAAACATATCAGGTTGCCTTTTGGTGAAATAACCAAAACTTTATTAAACAGAAATATAAAGGCATGTACTACTCCTGTGCCTCTGACCAATATCTCTTACTCAGGTTGGGTGGAGTTTGGCTGTGTTGTCTAACTCAGTGAATGGACTTCTTTGTGAAAGATCATCTGCATAATGCATGCAGCCATGTTAACTAAAAGCACTAATCATCTTACTTCTATCCATTTGAAGCACTCTAGCATACATAGCTCTAAGAGTAGATAAGATATTCCATGCTGTAAGACTCTAGCAGGATAGAAACTTCCTCCTATTCTGAACTTCTTTAAAAATTCTGACCTTCAAAAAAAGAAAAATTCTGGACAATAGTAAATTCAACATCACATCAGGCTTGAATGTTAATTCAGTTCAGTTCAGTTCAGTCGCTCAGTCGTGTCCGGCTCTTTGCAACCCCATGAACTGCAGCACACCAGGCCTCCCTGTCCATCACCAACTCATGGAGTTCACTCAAACTCACATCCATCAAGTTGGTGATGCCATCCAGCCATCTCATCCTCTGTTGTCCCCTTGTCCTCCTGCCCCCAATCCTTCCCACCATCAGAGTCTTTTCCAATGAGTCAACTCTTCGCATGAGGTGGCCAAAGTACTGGAGTTTCAGCTTTAGCATCATTCCTTCCAAAGAAATCCCAGGACTGATCTCCTCCAGATTGGACTAGTTGGATCTCCTTGCAGTTCAATGGACTCTCAAGAGTCTTCTCCAACACCACAGTTCAAAAACATCCATTCTTTGGCACTCAGTTTTCTTCACAGTCCAATTCTCACATCCATACATGACCACTGGAAAAACCATAGCCTTGACTTGACAGACCTTTGTTGGGAAAGTAATGTCTCTGCTTTTGAATATGCTATCTAGATTGGTCATAACTTTTCTTCCAAGGAGTAAGTGTCTTTTAATTTCATGGCTGCGATCACCATCTGCCATGATTTTGGAGCCCCCAAAATGAAGTCTGACACTGTTTCCACTGTTTCCCCATCTATTTGCCATGTAGTGGTGGGACCAGATGCCATGATCTTAGTTTTCTGAATGTTGAGCTTTAAGCCAACTTTTTCACTCTCCTCTTTCACTTTCATCAAGAAGCTTTTAGTTCCTCTTTACTTTCTGCCATAATAATTCACTTTAATTATTTGCATATATTTAACACATCATTTGACAACTTTCATGTGACAGCTACAAAACTCAGCATCCTTTTGCCTTAAAGCCAAGATATGCTTGGATGTCTATAGGTCTACTTTTCACTTTTAGGAAGAAGGAGATCAGTTCTGTTCATGTGTTTGCAGTAAACCATCTTTCCTAGTCTTCCCTATATAGCCTATTAGCATAAGTGAACCCTACCCCTTAATATTGTCCCCTTCTAGGAACAATGTAGACATTTCTCTCTTAAGTGACCATCTCCACTCTCAGTTGGGAATTGACATTACTATACATTTGGCAATGTTAGTCATTCATTCAATCAATAAAATTTTTTGCTATGTTTCAGGCATTGTTCTGAGAACTTTACATTTGGCCATGAAAAAAAGAGACAAGGTCTAGTCTCATGAACCTTAAATTTCAGGGGCAGGATGTGATTTCAGTCAATTAAAAAACTGAACAACTTCCCTGGTGGCCCAATGGTTAAGACTCCACGCTTCTAATGCAGTGGGTTCTGGTTCCATACCCGGTCAAGGAACTGAGATCCCACAGTGCTGTGCAATGTGGCCAAAATAAATTTTTTAAGAATGTGGGTTTTAAAAATAAAATTAAAAATTAAGTGAACAAGATCATTTCAGGCAGTGTTATGAAGAACATACAGTTCTGTAATGTGCTAGAAGGGCTTCCCTGGTGGCTCAGCAGTAAAGAATTCGCCTGCAATGCAGGAGACAAAGATTTGATCCCCGGGTGAGGAAGATCCCCTGGAGGAGGGCATGGCAACCCACTCCAATATTCTTGCCTTGGAGAATCTCATAGATTCTGGTGGGCTACAGTCCATGCAGTCACAATGACTTGGCTATGACTGAAGCAACTTAGCATGCATGCAGTGTCCTAGAGAGGGTCAGGGGATGGGGAGCTACTTCAAATTTGATGCCAAGAGAAATCTCTCTGAGCAGGGGACCTACAAATGTAAGCCACTCTTCCTATTCCCAGCCTGGTCTGACTATAAGGGATTGAGAAAAGGAGAAAAGCTAGCTGAACTTCATTATGAAATACCTAAAAGCCTTCTTCAGTGGTAGTGGGGAATGGAAATAATCTTCAGGAGATAATTTTGATGTGAACTGATTTTCTTTTCTTCTCCTCCCGCTTCTTCTGGTTGGGAGCTAAGAGAGACGACGTCAAAGTCCCGGATTTCAGGAAGCAGGCACAGTGTGTTTATTTCCTAAGGGAGCCATCATAAATTACCACAAACTGAAACAACTGGAAATTTATTCTCTCATGGTTCTGGAGGCTAGACATACAAGATTGACTTGTGAGCAGGGCCCCTCCAAAAGACTCTAGGGAAGGATTCTTCTTTGCTTATTCATAGCTTCTGGTGGCTGCCAGCAATCCTTGGTGCTCCTTGGTTTATGCAACTTTAATCTCTGCCTCAGTTTTCACACTGCCTGATTTCCTGTATCTCCTCTGTGTCTCTTTTTATTAAAAAAGTAAGTATTTTTAATTTGAAAGTTTCCCTCTCTTTATAGACACGTGTCATTGGATTTAGGAGGGCTTCCCTGGGGCTCAGCTGGTAAAGAGTCAGCCTGCAATGTGGGAGACCTGGCTTCCATCCCTGTGCTGGGAAGATCCCCTGGAGAAGGAAAAGGCTATCCATTCCAGTATTCTGGCCTGGAGAATTCCATCGACTGTATAGTCTACGAGGTCACAAAAATCAGACACAACTGAGTGACTTTCACCCACCCTAAACAAACATGACCTCATTTTAGCTTGATTATATCTGCAAAACCCTATTTCCAATAATACCATACTCATAGGTTCTAGGTAGACATGAATTGGGAGGAATTATTCAACCAATAACAGAAAGTCAGCTGGAACTCTCATCAGTGGGAGAAAATAGACCACAACGACTTGATGTCATCCAGAGACTTAAGAGGAAGGAAAAGTGTGGGGACCTACTGAGAGGCATGGTCTGTGGAGTCTTGCTGTCCAACTTCAACTTGGCTTCTAGGGTCATCAATCTCTTCTGTTATCCTCAAGAACTGAGTTGTTTGTCACACTGCTAAAACCTCTTAGGAAGTGCTTCAGGAGAAGGCCCAGAGTAGTTGAGTCCATGATTAAGCAAAGTGGGTGGGGAGATCACAGCAACCCAGAGAGGCAACCACCACACAGCCAGGTGGATCAGCAGTCTTGTTCTGAGAAGACAGCAAAAATCAGGACTATTTGGGTGTCCTCAGAACTGCTAGGCGACAGAATCTTTAATATTGCAGGATTCATTCACAACAGCATTCCTCAAATACCTGCTATCTGCCAAGTACCTTGTTGATGCTGGGGGAAAATGCTGAAGTACCAGAAGCTGGTCCCTGCTCTGGAGAATTTTATCGCCATCAAAGATGGTGAGAATTTGAAGGGTGATGTTCTTCAGATATAAAGGAAATTGTGACTGCAGGAGCTGAGTTGAGGACATGACTTACACTGATTATAAAGTGATAGGACTTCCTTCATGGAGTGGTAGGTTAGAATCTGCCTTGCAATGCAGAGAACACCACAGGTTGATCCCTGGGCTGGGAAGAGTCCTCATGCTGCAGAGCAACTAAGCCCATGGGCTGCGACTGCTGAAGCCCGTGTGCCTAGAGCCTGTGCTCCACAGCAAGAGCAACCATCACAAGGAGATCCTATAAATAAATAAATAAATAAAAATTTAAAGAAAAAAATAAATAAAATAAAATTCGGTTATGAACATAAAAAAAAAAACAAAAACAAAAACAAGGAGATCCTGTGCACTGCAACAAAGATTAGCCCCTGCCCACTGCAACTAGGGAAAGTCCATGCTAAGCAATGAAGACTCGGAACAGCCAAAAATAAATAAAATTATTTTAAAAAACTAAAGTGATGGCTAGCACAACCAATGTTTATTGATTGCCTCCCACATGCCAGGCACTACGTTGGATACCAGCATTCAAAGGCAGCATCCACCCTATTCCCCGTCCTTTAGCTTCTCCTTCACTGTTTCATGGAATCTTTAGACACAACAAATTCTAAGACACTGATGTCCCTACAACTTCCCTCAAAATAAACACTCTGATTGGTGTGCTTTGTTTAGAAATAGCCCCATAATAGTATCAAATATCAAACATTTGATCACTCAGCATTCCAGCCTGAAAAACACAAATCAATGCCTCAATGTCCCTCTTCTTAACTTCTATTTAAATCCCTTAGCACTGGCACAGAGACACACAGCACAGTTTCTGGGACAAGGCAGACATTCATTCACATTCAAAATCACTCTGCACCGGGTACTAACCAAATGTTAGTTTCTGTTTCCTTCCTAAAAAAAAGTCACAGGTTTGCTTGCTAGTCATAGCAATGAGTACAGAATAAAAGAAATAAAATTCTGATGAGTGATCTCACTATGATTTAGCCAAACAAAGAAGCACTGTAATTCAAAATTTCAGAAAAGTTATGCCTTCTCAAGATCTTACAAGAATTCATCTCCAGCTTTTCTTTAATGTTGAATTTCCCTCTGGATCAGTTTCTGTTGTGTAATCCTCTGGTCTTCTCTTCTTTCTTGGCTTCTCTTTGGACCTCCATCTAAGATAGAGAGTGCTCACTGTTAAGTTGGTTAACTACATGCAGCTTGTATTACTTCTGTCTAAATAAAATTTAGATGGGCAACTTACATCTATTGTATAAGAGCTTGTAGAAATCAATGTCTAAGCTGTCACTTGTGAACATACCTCATCTGATGTGACTCACTTTTCTTTCACAATTATGCACACCATGATATCAGGGAGTAATATCAACAACCTTAGATATGCAGATAATACCATTTTAATGGCAGAAACTGAAGAGGAACTAAAGAGCCTCTTGATGAAGGTGAAAAGGAGAGTGAAAAAGCTGACTTAAAACTCAACATTCAAAAAACTAAGATCATGGCATCTGGTCCTATCACTTTATGGCAAATAGATGGGAAAACGTGGAAACAGTGTCAGATTTCATTTTCTTGGCCTCCAAAATCAATGTGGACAGTGACTGCAGCCATGAAATTATGACATTTGCTCCTTGGAAGAATAGCTATGTCAAACCTAGACAATGTTTTAAAAAGCAGAGACATCACTTTGCCGACAAAGATCTGTATAGTCAAAGTTATGGTTTTTCCAGTAGTCATGTATGGATGTGAGAGTTGCACCATAAAGAAGGCTGAGCACAAGACAAGAGACACTTTCTAACTGTGGTGCTGGAAAAGACTCTTGAGAGTCCCTTGGACAGCAAGGATTCCACACCAGTCAATCCTAAAGGAAATCAACTCTGAATGTTCATTGGAAGGTCTGACCCTGAAGCTGAAGCTCCAGTACTCGGGCCATCTGATGTGAAGAACCAACACATTGGAAAAGACCCTGATGCTGGGAAAGATTGAAGGCAGGAGGAGAAGGGGACGACAGAGAATGAGATGGCTGGATGGCATCACTGACTCAATGGACATGAGTTTGAGAAAACTCAAGGAGCTAGTGATGGACAAAGAAGCCTGGCATGCTGTAGCTCATGGGCTAGCAAAGAGTCGGGCACAACTTAGCGAGTGAACAACAGCAACAATGACGTCAGAAGAGAACACAGTGTAATGAAAGACCAGGGCTTTGGGGTCAGGTCTAGTTTTGAGTCCCTATTCTTCCATTTGCTGCCTGAGTGGACAGAGACAAGTTCCTTAATATTTTTCAGCAGGAAATCATAGTATATTTTTGAGCTATAGTGAGAACTGGAAACAAACTATGAAAACTGTCTGGCAAGTGACAGGCACTTAATTCCTGGAAGCTATTCCTATTATTCTAGTCATGCCCAGTAATCTACATAATCTCTTGGATCTATTTATGGTTGCTTCTGACATTTCTACTTTTGCCATTTTTATATCGGTTATGAATGTACTTGTAAAAATAAATCTGGTGTATTCCAAATGCAAGGGGGAAAACCCAATTAAGATTACATTACATAAAATTGAGTACTGGAATTCAAGCTGTGAGATAAAGTTTAAACAGATTAACTACCACGAGCTGGTGGTGAGGTCATAGCTTAAAAATAATTTGGCGGAGTTAAACCGGACTAGCACAAACAGACTTCTGAATTGGCACATATCACAAAAGGTGCCTCTCTTATGCCCAAATATAGAGGTTGACTCACGCAGTCTGGGTGAAACATCTGAGGAACTAAGTGATATCATTCAAGGAGGCAGGATGACATCATTCTGCAAATGTTTCTCGTCTGTCTGGTTTTGGCCTTGAGACTCCTGGGGCCCTTGTGTCTCATGATTTCCAGCAGTTGCTCTTAAACACTCCCCTCCTTGAGGGAGGCAACTTTAGTCCTCACCTATCTTTATATTTCCTGCATCTTATAAATATTTTTCCATGTCTGGCACAGTATCTGGTTTCCACTCTGCTCGTTCTATTCAAACTGGTCTCAAAATGGTTGCTAAAAATAGTCTAGTTGCCCAATCCAGTGGATCCTTTTAAGTTTCCTTCCCTCTGGAACTGTGGGCTGTGGTTGACGTGTGGATCAACTCTTATTCCTCACCCGCTTTCTTTGCTTCCTTATACGTGTCTCATGATTTTCTGGATTCTGAAGATCACTTCTTATGAGCCTTCTTCACTTGTTTCTCTTTGGTAACTCGCCCTTAGACGTTCTCCAGGGCTATCATTCCAGCTTCTTCTCTGGCCCCTGGGCCCTTGGCAAGCTTATCTCCTGGCTCCCCTAGTCTCAATCACTGCTTCTGCAATGACCTTCTCCAAACCAAACCCTAACAGGTCACTGTCCCAGCTAAGAACCTTCCATTTGCACAGTTGCTTTCAAATTGGATCCACACTCTAGGAAGAGTGTCGACTCCTTCATAATCTGGTCTCAGCAAATCCTCTGACCTTCATCTCCCACCACGGAGCCTATGGTCATGCTACTTCTCTGTTTCTCCACCCTCTGCATCCAAAAATCTCACAGATCCTCTAAGATCCCATTCAAAGGCCATCTATACAAAGTCTTCCTTAGCAGCTTCCTCCCTCCACCCTGGTGGAATTAGTGGCTGCCTCACCACATACCATGTTTGCCTGCTTCTAGCAGAGCTCTTCGGAGAAGGCAATGGCACCCCACTTCAGTACTCTTGCCTGGAGAATCCCATGGACGGAGGAGCCTGGTGGGCTGCAGTCCATGGGGTTGCAAGGAGTCGGACACAACTGAGCGACTTCACTTTCACTTTTCACTTTCATGCATTGGAGAAGGAAATAGTAACCCACTCCAGTGTTCTTGCCTGGAGAATCCCAGGGACGGGGGAGCTTGGTGGGCTGCCATCTCTGGGGTCGCACAGAGTTGGACACGAAGCAACTTAGCAGCAGCAGCAGCAGCTGCAGCAGCAGAGCTCTTATCATGTTTTGTTACTGTCTGTTCTTCTCTTTTTTGTCTGTACCTTTAGGATGATTTCTTGAGAGCAGAGAGTTTACCTTCTTTGTCTTATTATTATTCATACTTTCCAGCACAGGCCTTGCAGATAATTACATTCTCAAGAAATACTTCTTCATTTGAACTGAATCTGTTTTTTCAAAATCAGTCTAATCAGATTCAGTTGCTTTGTTACCTGCAACAGAAGAAAGAGAGAAACACAAAGTATCTGCCATGCACTCAATGTATGTTAGGCTATTGGACTTTCTTGGCAAAACTCTTTTCCACACTCTCTGTATAATTAAACTGTGGGCAAAGAAAGGTGTGTTCCATGCTTTTTATGCACAACCAACTCCAAGGTCAGCTAAAATCCAGTGCAGAATCATCAGAAAGATCCAGCATATCTAATCAACTCTATGTGAATCAAGGGCCTCTTCCATGAAGTTGAATAAGCCCTTCTAGGACATCAGGGTATCATTTAGTAAATTTCTTCTCCTAGCAGATTAAATAGGGCTTGGATATATGTTATAACAGATGCACATAAGCTCTAATTTTGTTCAGCAAAATAAATGGTTACTTAAAATTAAGTCTGGATCAACTAAAATGTATCATGTATCACTCAGACAGAAATAAAGCTCATGATAATGGCTGTGGAGAGCACTGTTTTTCTACTTGCACCCGCTCCATTCAGTCAAGATCTACTGCACCACTAATCTCTGTATAGGAATATCTAATGGAGTTCTTTAGCTCCAGATTTCATAAAGGCATCAGAAAAAGCCTACTGTGAATGACTGAATTTCTACTGCTTAAGAAGGGTGCACACAAATGTATAATATATGTTTCTATAAAATAATGGATAACATATATTAAGCAATACCACACATATGTCAAGCCCTGGCTGTATTTCTTACAAGGATTATATCATTTCCTCACAATAACCATAGGGGAAATTGCTATTATCTCCATTTTTAAAATGAGGAAAATGAAGGTCAGAAGGTCAATAACTTCCAAATGTTACAGAACTACTGTGAAATGAGCTAGGAGTCAAAGACTGCCTCTTGCTCCAGTGAATTTAGAAGATAGAGAGATGTCAGTGACAAGCATCCATTTATGAAGGGAAGGATGATGACTCATAGCCATGTTAATATGGAAACGTGGTCGGTCAGGTCTCAATCTTTATGCACTTTCTTCTGGCCCAGTGTTTTTCAATTACAGGTATCGAAGACTTTGTTTCTTTTGAAGTGGAAAAGAGAGTGGGAAAAGAGAGAGATGTCGAGGAAGTTCAAGTATATGGATGCACGTTTTCTTGCTCAAACCTCAGCTTATGACTATGTTTGGATAAATGGAGGCTCTGCTCAGTATCCTTTAGGATCTCAACGGTGGGTCTGACTGCACCTTAGCGGAAACCACTCTGCCTTTGCCTGGATCTCTCTTCGCCCAGCCTCAGGGAGCTCTGTAGCATGGGCCCAGGGGGCTCTAGTCAGGATATCAAGCACTGTCATTCAGTCGCTTCATTAAAGTGGACATTTCTCTTGTAAACTGATATTTGTCTTTCACTTTTCTAGTGTCTGCTGGAAAAATACTCCCATATCATTTTTGAAGGGTAAGAGCTATAATATTGAACTGTGTCTCTAAGAATTATTGTTACTATCTCTCAAATAAATCACTTCAAGGCTATCATTTAAAATAGAATTGAAATTATTATGAAATGCAATGATTAATGCATTGCATTAGCTAAAATTGCATTTTTAGAAATCTTAGGTGGATTACAACAATCATTAATAATAAAAGTACAGAAAAATACAAAGCATTTGACAGCACACTGTATTACTGAGGGTGTGAGAAAACAGACATTCTTGTATATTGCCAGTAGGCGTAGCAATTGAA
Organism: Nanger dama; assembly: GCA_917880005.1. NCBI lineage: Eukaryota > Metazoa > Chordata > Mammalia > Artiodactyla > Bovidae > Nanger > Nanger dama. Next base: position 82,882,272 of record CAKJTW010000002.1, read on the forward strand.
ATTTTTCATAGACAGCAATTTGGAAATAACTATTGAAGTTAAAAATGCATTTACAGATGATTCATAGGGAATCCATTGTGGCTTTGTTTGTAGCAGCAAGAGACTACAGCCCAACTATCCATCAATAAGGTGTATACAATGCAAACCTGAAAAGACTGAGGCAGCTCTGCTGGTGATAAGGAATGAGAGCTAAATTACACACATGTGTGTGTCTGTACCATTGGTGTGCTGGCTAATGTTAAATCTCCCACCTCCCCAAGCGTAGTTCCACGGATGTTGGTTGACAAGTAAGAGGCAAGTCAACCAATGAAGATGTATCTGGAGCTTCACTGGTTCTTCAGTGATGCAAGTGACTTCTTTGCTGGAATGGATAATAATTTCAAATAATGGAAGAAATTTCCTCAATTTTTTTGATATATTCACAATGACAAACACTTAGGTTTAATTTGTATTCTTAACATATTTACCATCTCCAGACAAACAAACAAAAAACTAAGCCCTGATTTTTATGATTTGCTGATTTCTGGTGGAAATACTCCCACAATGGCCAATTTCGAGTTGCCAATGTGACATCACTGAATACAGAGTTGGAAAAAATACACATACCTACACGGAGGTCATTATGTAGCATTTACCCCTTTTAAATACAGTAGATGCAAATAACTCACAACAAACATATAATAATAAAATATAGTAGGATAATTAGGATGTCATGAATTTTTAGTATTTCTTATCTGTTATAACTTAATTGTAAGTTTGTTTTTGAAATAGTGGCTGTGTTCAATAACCAACACACAAAATTCCTGAAAATTTGACAATCAGCTCTCATGAGTTGATATGAGCTGGCACCAACATACACCACACATACAATGAGATAGTGTCTCACCAAGAAACAGAAAGCACACTTAGAGGAAAATCTGAAGAGAATTTGTTGAAGGGTATGATCGAGGTTAAGGAAACACAGAGAGAGGCTGACAGATGTGTGAATACACACACAAAAAGAATTGTACACTTAAAGTGAGTGATGTGTATGGTATGTGCATTATACTTCAACAAAGCTGTTTTGAAAACATGAGAGAGCTGCTGGGGCCTCCGGGGACCAGCACTGACAGGAAGTCGTTACCATCCCTAAACCTTATGGGGCAAGAGGAGGAAACAGTGTTAACAGAGCCTGTGTGAGATAAAGACCACGAGGACCTGCAGTTGTGGATGGATTGATCCTCTGCCCCAACAGCAGCTCTAAAGCAAACAATGCTGTGGAGGAGGGTATGCAGCCTATCTCCTCTCCTGCCCTTCAACCCACCATGCCTCACGTTGGCCAAACTCAGCTCCAAGTCAGAAGGCAAGGCAATCTTGGTGATGTTTGCATACAAGTCAACACCTTAGACCCCTTGGAAGGAAAGCTATGACAAACCAGTGTATTAAAAAGCAGAGACATCACTCTGCTGACAAAGGTCTGTACAGTCAAAGCTATGGTTTTTCCAGTAGTCATGTATGGATGTGAGAGTTGGACCATAAAGAAGGCGGAGAGCTGAAGAATTGATGCTTTGAAACTGTGGTGCTGGAAAAGACTCTTGAGAGTCCCTTGGACAGCAAGGAGATCAAACCAATCAATCCTAACGGAAATCAACCCTGATTATTCATTGGAAGGAATGATACTGAGGCTGAAGCTCCAATACTTTGGCCACCTGATGCAAAGAGCCAACTCATGGGAAAGACCCTGATGCTGGGAAAGACTGAAGGCAAAAGGAGAAGGGAGCAGCAGAGGATGAGATGGTTAGATAGTCTCACGGACTCAATGGACATGAATCTGAGCAAACTCTGGGAGATAGTGAAGGACAGGGAAGCCTAGCATGTTGTCCATGGGGTTGCAAAGAGTCAGACATGACCTAACTGCTGAACAATAATAACTCCTTAGAGCACAGAGCAGATCCATAAAAGGTAGATAATGAATCTGAGGGCAAACAGAAAATGATCACACACACACATTGCACACACACACACACAAGTATTCACTAATAAAGTATATGTATAGAATATTTCTGGAAGAAACACAAGAAAATTGTTAGTACAAGTTGGCTCAGGGAAGGAGAAAGATCGAAAGATATAGACTTTTTCAGTCTATAATATTTTGTAGCTTTTGCATTTTGAACCTTGTGAATATATTGCCTATTTCAAAAAATTAGTAACATTAACATTTAAAAAATAAATATAGAAACAATGAAGTTTGTGGTAGTTGTTAAGGCTGGTCACGAATAGCCTGCTATTTTTCCCCTGAGTGCAGAGTAGGACTGTAAGTCCCAGTGTCTATTGAAGTTAGGTGTCACTACATGTCTTATTTGAAGGATAAAATATGAGAACTCATGTGCATCACATCAGGCAGAAGCTTTAAGAGCCACTGCATGCATTGCCATTTCCTCTTTTGCCACCTCATGAGTCATGGAAGCATTGTTGAACCTCTGTCAGCCAGAGTCCAAGATATACAAGGAATAGACACCCTCCCTCCTACCCCACCACACTAACATTGGACTTTGAGTATGAGTGAGAAATAATCTGTGTTGTTTGAAATTATTGAAATTATAGGATTGTTTGCTACTAGAGCATAAACCCCACTACAGTACTCTTGCCTGGGAAATCCCATGGACGGAGGAGACTGGTGGGCTACTGTCCATAGGATCGCAGAGAGTCGGACTCAGCTGAGCGACTTCACTTTCGCTTTTCACTTTCATGCATTGGAGAAGGAAATGGCAACCCACTCCAGTGTTCTTGCCTGGAGAATCCCAGGGATGGGGGAGCCTGGTAGGCTGCCTTCTATGGGGTCGCACAGAGTCGGACACAACGCGACTTAGCAGCAGCAGCAGCAGAGCATAAAATGGTCATAAATTGACATTTATTTTTGGCTGTGCTAGGTCTTCGTTGCTGCACATGGGCTTTCTCTAGCTGTGGTGAGTGGGGGCTATTCACTACGGTGCTCAGGTTTCTCGTTGCAGCGGCTTCTCTCGTTGCAGAGTCTTCTCTCCTTGCAGAGCTCAGGTTCTAGGCACACGGGCTTCAGTAGTTGCAGCACGTGGGCTCAGTAGTTGTGGCACACGGGCTTAGTTGCTCTGCAGCATGTGGAATCTTCCCAGATCAGGGATCGAACCCATGTCCCCTGCATTGGCAGGCGGACTCTAATCCACTGCACCACCAGGCAAGTCCTAAATTGACTTACTTTTGTTGATAAAAAATGGAGCCAAATGACTCCTGGCATTATTTTCAAATAAAAAACATTTTATTTGAATGTACATAAAGAATATGTACATTTAGCCTCTTGTCTTAAAAACAATACATATATTTGGACCCATGGAAATACCATGGATTTCGACAATATGAATTTTATGAATGTCAATTCTAACTTTACATTCAGTGATTTATATCAATTGCCTCAAAAAAAAAGCATTTTGACCAAACAATTCTGTGCTAAGTCAATTCAGTCATGTGTGACTCTGAGTGGCCAGGCTCCTCTGTCCAATGTCTCCAGGCAAGGATGCTGGAGCGGGTTGCATTTCCTCCTCCAGGTGATCTTTCCAACCCAGGGGTCGAACCAGCATCTCTCACGTCTCCTGCATTGGCAGGCAGGTTCTTTACCACTAGCACCATCTGGGAAGCCCTGAACAATTCTACTCTTAGGAATTAATCCTAATGAAACAACCAATAATAACAGCTAAATTTTATTTAACAATTATTATGCAACAGACACTCTTCTAAGAGCTTCACACAAATTAATTTAGTATGCTTATAGCAATCCTATGATGTATGACTTTATTACCTATCACTGTTACACTTTTATACAAAGAGACTGAAGCTTAGAAAAGTTGAGCAACTTGTCAAAAATTATACAACTAATAGGCAGAGTAGCCAGGATTTAAATCAATCAGCTCAATTCCCAAGCTTATGTAAAATTTCAGCCACTGTGATATTTTGCTACTTTTTCCCTATCTATTTCTTCTTTGACCTACAGACTTCTTAATTTTCAAAGGCATGGTCTTTTCCTAGTGATCTTGTTCTTCTCGAGTTTACTGAGGAATATCTGATAGATATATGGAGATGATGGCACCCCACTCCAGTACTATTGCCTGGAGAATCCCATGGGCGGAGAAGCCTGGTAGGCTGCAGTCCATGGGGTCGCAAAGAGTCAGACACGACTGAGTGACTTCACTTTCACTTTTCACTTTCATGCATTGGAGAAGGAAATGGCAACTCACTCCAGTGTTCTTACCTGGAGAATCCCAGGGATGGGGGAGCCTGGTGTGCTGCCGTCTATGGGGTTGCACAGAGTCGGACACGACTGAAGTGACTTAGCAGCAGCAGCAGCATAGTCATATATATTTAAAGTGCATGACATGATGATTGTATATATTATTATCATTTCATTATATACATAATGAAGTGAAATAATTACCAAGATCAAAATAATTAATACATCTATCACTTAGTGGTGAGGATGCTTAAGATCTATTCTCAGCAGCTTTCAAGTGTACAGTGCCTTATTATCAGCTGTAGTCACCATGCTGTACAGTAGACACTCAGAACTTGTTCTTCTGTAATTGAAAGTTTGTGCCCTTTGACCTACATCTCTCCATTTCCCCCTCCTACCCACTCCTAGTAACCACCATTCTATTTTCTGTTTCTATTAAATTGGCTTTTTTTTTTTTTTGGTTTAAGATTCCGCATGTAAGTGGTACCATACATACTGGTACTTCTTAAATAGCTTTAAGGATATAAATCACAGGACTGCTTTAGAACCTTGAAGCTGGGAAGCAAATCAAGTGTCCAAACGTGAGACAATGTTGAATCGATTGCAGTCACACTGAGTGCTAGAATACACACCATGGAGAGGCAGTTGCTTCCTACAGATCACAAAGAGGCAAAGGAAAAATGATTGCAATATATAGAATAAGAAGAAAATTTTAAACTCTTATCCTAATTGTCAAAAAGCATGTGCATAAACATACACTTTGCTGGTTTTGAGCTCTGGAGTTGAGCCCAGAGCAAGACAAGGATCTCAGCAAGTCCAGTTTTCAGTATGGAAAGCTTATTCTTGGAGAGTGGATCTTGCATGAGTTTTTCTTCTAAGTTTCTCCATGCATTTTTTAATTTTCTGTAATACCACATACAAATCCTGTATTTAATGGTGCGACACTGAGCTCACATAGAAGATCCTGAAACAAGAACTTGCCCACAGTGACTGGTTTGGTCAGTGATACCAGGGAACAGGAGTAAGAATGTGAAAGTGAAACTATTGCTCGTAAATTTAAGGTTCTTTCTTCATGTTGAAAGTACACAGAGATGAAGTAACAGGTAAGAAGTAGATTTATTTAGAGAGAAGCACATTCCACAGACAGAGTGTGGGCCATTACAGAAGACGAGAGAGCTTTGAAATATGACATGGTTAGCTTTTATGGGCTAGGTAATTTTATACGTTAATTAGTGGCAGGATTATTCCAATTATTTGGGGGAAGGGGTGGCGATTTCAGGGACTGGGTTGCCACCCACGTTTTAGCCTTTTATGGTCAGCCTCAGAACTGTCATGGCACTGGTGGGTGTGTCATTTAGCATATCCTGATGGTGTGATCCCTCACCTAGAGCCAGACATCCTGGAATGTGAAGTCAAGTGGGCCTTAGGAAGCATCACTATGAACAAAGCTAGTGGAGGTGATGAAATTCCAGTTGAGCTCTTTCAGATCCTGGAAGATGATGCTGTGAAAGTACTGAATCAATATGCAGCAAATTTGGAAAACTCAGCAGTGGCCACAGGACTGAAAAAGGTCAGTTTTCATTCCAGTCCCAAAAAAGGCAATGCCAAAGAATGCGCAGACTACCACAAATTGCACTCATCTCACATGCTAGTAAAGTAATGCTCAAAATTCTCCAAGCCAGGCTTCAGCAATACGTGAACCGTGAACTTTCAGATGTCCAAGCTGGTTTTAGAAAAGGCAGAGGAACCAGAGATCAAATTGCCAACATCCACTCAATCATAGAAAAAGCAAGAGAGTTCCAGAAAAACATCTATTTCTGCTTTATTGTCTATGCCAAAGCCTTTGAGTGTGTGGATCACAATAAACTGTGGAAAATTCTGAAAGAGATGGGGATACCAGACCACCTGACTTGCCTCTTGAGAAATCTGTATGCGGGTGAGGAAGCAACAGTTAGAACCGGACATGGAACAACAGACTGGTTCCAAATAGGAAAAATAGTACGTCAAGGCTGTATATTGTCACCCTGCTTATTTAACTTCTATGCAGAGTATATCATGAGAAACACTGGGCTGGAAGAAACACAAACTGGAATCAAGATTGCCGGGATAAATATCAATAACCTCAGATATGCAGATGAGACCACCCTTACGGCAGAAAGTCAAGAGGAACTAAAAAGCCTCTTGATGAAAGTGAAAGAGGAGAGTAAAAAAATTGGCTTAAATCTCAACATTCAGAAAATGAAGATCATGGCGTCTGGTCCCATCAGTTCATGGGAAATAGATGGGGAAACAGTGTCAGGCTTTATTTTGGGGGCTCCAAAATCACTGCAGATGGTGACTGCAGCCATGAAATTAGAAGACGCTTACTCCTGGGAAAGAAAGTTATGACCAACCTAGATAGCATATTAAAAAGCAGAGACATTACTTTTCCAACAAAGGTCTGTCTAGTCAACGCTATGGTTTTTCCAATGGTCATGTATGGATGTGAGAGTTGGACTGTGAAGAAGGCTGAGAGCCAAAGAATTGATGCTTTTGAACTGTAGTGTTGGAGAAGACTCTTGAGAGTCCCTTGGATTGCACCCAACCAGTCCATTCTAAAGGAGATCAGCCCTGGGATTTCTTTGGAAGGAATGATGCTAAAGCTGAAACTCCAGTACTTTGGCCACCTCATGCAAAGAGTTGACTCATTTGAAAAGACTCTAATGCTGGGAGGGATTGGGGACAGGAGGAGAAGGGGACGACAGAGGATGAGATGGCTGGACGGCATCACTGACTCGATGGACGTAAGTTTGAGTGAACTCCAGGAGTTGGTGATGGACAGGGAGGCCTGGCGTGCTGCCATTCATGAGGTCGCAGAGAGCTGGACACGACTGAGTGACTGAACTGAACTGAACTGAATGTATTACAGTGAGCATACAATAAGGCTCAAGGTTTACTGGAAGATGAATCTTCTCCATCTTGAACCTAGTTTTTGTCATGGCCTATAAGCCATGTTTTTCTTTTAAAGGTTGTGCCCTGCCCCCTTCCCTCTTGTTTCAAAATCAAGGGTGTGATGTGTTATAAAGCTGCTCACCACTATGGGAAACTGAGGTGTTCTTTCTAGAACCCTCTCTAATGAGCCCAGTAGAATGGACCGCCCCACCATCTGTCTGAGGAACATAAGACAGGTCCTCAGTTCCTTCTCCATAGGTCAAGGGTTTTAAGTCCTTCCTACTTCCAAGTTTGCATGTTTGTCAGAAAAGCTAAGTTTGCTGAAGATGACCCGCTGCAGAGCAGAGAAGCTTCTAAGCAGCAGACTAGAAGGGCAGCTGACATGAGGTGTGGGAATGTGAACAAGGTGAAAGGACAGGCGAGCCTTGAGACACAAGAGGTACACCATATATAGCTTTATGAAGTTTAGGGGTTGAAATTCCTGACTCTTCCAGTCATGATTCTCTTCTTATCTAATTTTTCTTTTATAGTAGAGCTTCATTGTAGAAGAAAATGTCAGGTGGGATTTCCTAAAACTATCAACTTCTGCATCCAGTCAAGATGGTAAATAAGAAACTAAGTTACATCTCAGAGGAGCATGGTGGAGATCAGAGCCGTCCTCAAAGATTGAAAGGCTACCCTGCTGGCTCAGTGGTAAAGAATCCATCTGCCAATGCAGGAGACACAGATTCAACCCCTGGGTTAGGAAGAGCCCCTGGGGAGGGCATGGCAACCCACTCCAGTATTCTTGCTTGGAGAATCCCATGGACAGAGGAACCTGGTGAGCTACAGTCCATAGGGTTGCAAAAAGTCCAACACAACCGAGCAAATAAACAACAACAAGAAAGATTTAAAGGGTGCAAAGGTGGTAGTGCCCATTTAATTATTGTTCTGGAATATGTGAAAACCAGATGGTGGATGATCAATATAACGAATGAGTAGCTCAATTGCAGCTGTTGGGCTGGATATGGGACCTCTACTGAAGCACATTAATAGAGCCTCCTGTATGTAGTGTGTGGTTGATCTAGTAAGCATATCAATCAAAAGAGGAACCTAAAGCAGTTTTCAGTTGGCACAAAATGACAATAATATATATTCACATACTGTTCATGGGGTTCTCAAGGCAAGAATGCTGATGTGGTTTGTCTAGTCAAAGCTATGGCTTTTCTAGCAGTCATATATGGATGTGAGTGTTGGACCGTAAAAAGGCTGAGCACCAAAAAATTGATGCTTTTGAACTGTGGTGTTGGAGAAGACTCTTGAGTGTTCATTGGACAGCAAGGAGATCAAACTAGTCAATTTTAAAGGAAATCAATCCTGAAGGTTCATTGGAAGGATTGATGCTGAAGCTGAAGCTCCAGTACTTTAGCCACCTGATGCAAACAGCCAACTCACTGGAAAAGACACTGACTCTGGGAAAAATTGAGGCCAGGTGGAGAAGCAGGCAACAGAGGGTGAGATGGTTGGATAGCATCATTGGCTCAATGAATGTAAGTCCGAGCAAACTCTGGGAGATAGTGAAGGACAGGGAAGCCTGGGGTGCTGCAGTCCAAAGAGTCAGATATTACTGAGCAACTGAACAACAATATATTCTCAGGGTTTCCCCAGGACTATGTTAATTCTCCCATTTTCTCTCACAGGGAGCCATGCTATTTGGACATTTCACAATTACTATTTTGAGGAAATGTTAACAAACAAGATGTGCCATGTACCCTAGATGCCTTGATGAGACATATATAATCCAGAGGGTGAAAAGTCAGCCCTAGAAAGATCCAGAGGCCTGCCAGATTAGCAGACTATTTGTTTGCAGACTATTCCACGCTGAGGTACACTCCTTCAGTCCATTTACAGGGGGTCACAAAGAATCAGACACGACTGAGCGAATGAACTGAACTGAACTGATCAAGTTTAAGTCTGATTCATTTAAAGTTATCCAGCTGGCCTTTGTTGTCACTTTTAGACTATGTAGAAAGAGTCTGATTACTTCCATTAAGCTTTAATTACTGAACTGTGTGATTGGTTGATAAGTTGAGAGATAAGTTTCTGATAGAACCTTCTCTGGTCCTATCTAGACTCTTCTCCTTTGCTATTGTGCAGTGGAGAATCAAACCTCCCTGGTGGCTTAGATGGTAAAGAATTTGCCTTCAATGCAGGAGACCCAGGTTCAAAGCCTGGGTCAGGAAGATCCCCTGGAGAAGGGAATAGCAACCCATTCCAGTACTCTTGCCTGGAGAATCCCATGGGCAGAGGAGTCCAGTGGGCTATAGTCCATGGAGTTGCAAAGAGTCAGACATGACTGAGCAACTAACACAAAAGAGTCCAGCAAAAACTGTTTTCAGTTCAGCAAATTTAATTTTCCTCTAGTTACTTCTGATTCAGTGTAAGTGGTCTGAACTAGCTATAAAATATGATATGGTGTGATGAGGTGCAATGTGATAAATCATGATAAGCCTTACTCATTAGTCATTTATTCTGTGTGTGCTCCCTCTCTTTCGTTCCATTGCCTGGTTGAATGCCTCTGTTCCTCCTACCTCACCACTGACTGGGCTGATTCACTTGTCAGAATTAAATTTTACATGTTGCAGCAACAGTTTTAAACATCTCTGAGGACTCCAGGCCCTGTGACAGTAAAAGCAAGAAAGATCTTCACAAACTTCCCCATAGAAGGGCAACCTCATTGAGGATCAGAAGGGCCTTTGTTCTTCCTCAGAACAGTTAATCTCTCTTGCTAAATTTGCCTTCCACACTGTCCCAGAGACTTCTGAAGAGTTCTGTTCTTGGAGCATCTCTCTAGTCGCTCCCAAGATGCTTTACTGTCACAGTAAGCCATGTCTTTTGCTTGTTTTAGTTGCCTGTTTAAAGGTTGCTTTTAAAATAGTCTTCTTTCAAATTAATCTTTATATTCACTAACTTGGATGGTAAACAAGCAGTATTATGCTGTCGTTTCTCTATGAGAACAGAATTTCCTAGAATTAATTATATTAAACACAAGATAGCAACATATTGGGGCATTTTGAGAACCCATATCTGTAAATGCAATTTTAAAATCTTTTCTCCATAAGTAAATTTTATTAATGTTACTTACGTCACAGAAAAATGGTAAAAGGAAGGAGAAAAAAAATTACATTCTGCGTAATAATTGTGTTTTGGAAAGCCACATTTTAAAAATCACGAAAATTTGAAGAGAAGATGATACAGATTTCTTCAGATAAGGTTTGCCATTTTTGGTCTTAGCAGAATAATTGATGCCGGGCATTCTATTCCTGATCTAAAAAGTTCTAGATTCCTTTCTTTTCAAAAATATTAGCTAAGACTCACTCCATTCCCAGAATCTTCTCAGTTCAGTTCAGTTCAGTCACTCAGTCGTGTCTGACCAAATTCCGTTTCTCAGATACCCCTATGCTTTTCAATTAACACCTCAAATCCCATTTCTCAGATAACCCAGGAAAATGACAGCAGGGCTAATCCTTGTAAGGGAATGGCTAAGAGCATGAATGCTAATGCTAGACTAGCTCTGCCACTTACTACCTGTGTAACATTGGGCAGGTTGACTAAGTCCTCTGCGCCTCTTTTTCCCATTTATAAAATGAGGATAGCTATATTATATACCTCAAAGCATTATTAGGAGGAGTCAATGATTTTCTCTACTTAAAGTATTCAGAATAGTGGGGAGTAAGAACTATATGAATGTTGTTAAATAGAATTTTATATAACAACATCTAATCCTGACTTTTTCTCTCTAAAATCTTTTGATTATACAAGATAAACCAACATTAAACATTAATTATCCACAACATAAAAAAGTATTTTTATCCCATAAATCCACTGGAAGAAATTGTTAGTAATTTTTAATGTCTATTATATTATAAGCATATCTAATAAGTATCTTTATCACTGGTTATAAATAAACAAACTAGATGTTTAACAATACATGAAGATATCAAGATAATATATACTTTGTATATGTATCATATATAATTTGTAAAATGAAGTACAAATTTATTTCCAATATGTTTAAGTGAAAAAAAGCAGGTTACATGAAAATAGTATGTATATGATTCTATTTTTTTCATTATTTACTTATTTATTATCTTTTTACTTTTGGTTGCACTCGGTCTTCGTTGCTGTGAGCAGGGTCTACCCTTCACTGCGGCATGTGGGTTTCTACTCTCAGTGGCTTCTCTTATTGCAGAGAACAGGCTCTGGGGTGAGTGGGCTTCAGCAGTCGTGGCACACAGGCTTAATTGCCCCATGGCAAGTGGAATTTTCCCAGACCAGAGACTGAACTTCTGTCCCCTGCATTGGCAGGCTGATTCTTATTTACTGTACCACCAGGAAAGTCTTGATTCTATTTTTTTTTTTTAATTTAAATAATAGGTACCAAATAACAAGGTTAAAAAAAAAGCCTGAACAGATAGACACCGAAATGTTCACAGTGGTTATTTTTAGGTGATGAAATGATGAATGGCTTCTATTTTCTTTTTTTTTCAAAGTCTGGATCTTCTAAATTATCTTCAAGGCTATTAATTACTTTTGAATAAAATGTGTGTGTAAGTCGCTCAGTCATGTCTGACTCTTTATGATCCCATAGATTGTAGCCCGCCAGGCTCCTCTGCCCATGGAATTTTCCAGGCAAGAATACTGCAGTGGACTGCCATTCTCTTCTCCAAGAAAACTAAAAATTAATCATAAGAACATAGCTTAATTGCGGAAATTTATTTTCTCTCCATAGGAATCTCTAAAGAAAATGGTGAAATGCATTGAATTGCTCTAATTAGATACAATCACAACTTCCATAAACCTCAAATTTAGTAAGATTTCTTAAATCCCATTGCCTTTAAATAACTTAAGACACTAAAAGGTATTTTAAACAATCTTGCACTTATTAACTTGGATATTTTAGTCATTTGTTCTCACTTTCTTCTTACATTGTACGTGTGCTTAGTCACTCAGTCTTGTCCGATTCTTTGCCACCCCATGGACTGTAGCTCACCAGGGTCCTCTGCCCATGGGATTCTCCAGGCAAGAATACTGGAGTGGGTTGCCATGCCCTCCTCCAGGGGATCTTCCCAACCCATGGATCGAACCTAGGTTTCCCACATTGCAGGCAATTCTCCACCATCTGAACCACCAAGCAAGCCCGTGAATACCTATATTAGTTGTGGATAATTAATGTTTATTGTTGGTTTATTTTGTATAATAAAACTTCCAAAGCAACTTATTACACTAAATTTGAGAACTGAAACAGATTTTCTGCGAATAAAATAATTTTAATTACTTCAATTTATAAAATAGCACGACTGCTGCTTATAAAAAGTTTTAAGGTACTAATTATGAGACAAGATAGATGACTACTTAATTGAATACATTTTCCAACAATCAGAAAAATTAAATATAGCATCTTATGGAACAGAATAGAGATAAGCCCGCACACCTACAGCCAATTAATCCTTGACAAAGGAGGCAAGAATACACAATGGAGAAAAGACAGTCTCCTCAGCAAGTGGTTTTGGGAAAGGTGGACAGCAGCATGTAAATCAGTGAAGTTAGAACACACCCTTACACCATACACAAAAATTAAAATGGCTTAAAGACCTAAACATAATACATGACATCATAAAACTCCTGGAAGAAATCATAGGCAAAACATTCTCTGATATAAACTGTACTAGTGTTTTCTTAGGTCAGTCTTCCAAGGCAATAGATATAAAACAATAATAAACAGATGAGATATAATCAAACGTACAAGTTTTTGCACCACAAAGGAAACTATAAACAAAACAAAAAGATTACCTACAGAATGGGAGAAAATACCTGCAAGTGATGCAAACAACAAGGGCTTCATTTTCAGAATATACAAACAGCTCATGCAACTCAAAAACAACCAAAAAAAACCCCAATCAGAAAGTGAGCAGAAGGCCTAAATAGACATTTCTCCAAAGAAGTAATACAGATGGCCAATAGACACATGAAAAGTTGCTTAACATCGCCAATTATTAGAGAAATGCATATCAAAACATATCACCTCACACTGATCAGAGTGGCCGTGATTAAAAGTCTACAAATAACAAACGCTGGAGAGGGTGTGGAAAAAGGGAAACTTCCTACCCTATTGGTGGGAATATAAGCTGGTTCAGCCACAGTGGTAAATAGTATGGAGGTACTTCAGAAAACTGAAAATAAAATTACCATATGAACCAGCAATCCCACTCCTGGGCGTAAAACCAGACAAAACTATCACTCAAATCGATACACATACCCCTATGTTCATCGTAGCACTATTCACAATAGCCAAGAGACAGAAACAAGCGAAATGTCTGTCAACAGATGAATGGATAAAGATGTAGCACGTATATACAATGGAACACTGCATGCGTGTGTGCTAGGTCGCTTCAGTCGTGTCCAGCCATGTGCGACTCTGCAGACTGCAGCCTGCCAGGCTCCTCTGTCCGTGGCATTCTCTAGGCAAGGATACTGGAGTGGGTTGCTGTGCCCTCCTCCAGGACATCTTCCTGATCCAGGGATTGAACCTGTGGCTATTATTATGTCTGTGTACATTGGCAAGTGGGTTCTTTACCACTAGTGCCACCTGGGAAGCCCCATAGTGGAATACAACGCAGCCGTAAAAAAAAAAATAGTGAAATAATGCAACTCGAGAGTATCACACTAAGTGAAGTCAGAAAGAGACAGCCAAGTACAGTATGATATCATGTATATGTGGAATCTAAAATATGACACAAATGAGCCTATCTAAGAAACAGAATCACGGACATAAAGAATAGACCGGTGGTGGCCAAGGGGGAGGGGTTTGGGGGAGGAATGGAGTGGGAGGTTGAGATTAACAAATGTAAGCTATTATTAATATATAGCGAATGGATAAACAACAAGGTCCTACTGTATAACACAGGGAATTATCTTCAACATCCCGAAATAAACCATAATGGAAAAGAATATTTTAAAAAAGAGAATGTGCACATATATAGGTATAACCGAATCACTTAGTTGTAAAAAAACAAAAAAATCAAAAAGTGACGGCATTGTATTGTAAATCAGCTGTATGTGTGTGTGTGTGTGCATGCATCCATGAACAGTCATGTCTGACCCTTTGCAGCCCCATGGACTGTAGCCCGCAAGGTTCCTATGTCTGTGGGATTTCCTGGGCAAGAATGCTGGAGGGGGTTGCCGTTTCCTCCTGCAGGGAATCTTCCTGACCCAGGGATCTAACTCTCATCTTCTGCATCTTTCGCAGTGGCAGGCAGTTTCTTTACCACTGAGTGACCAAGGAAACCCAAATCAACTATTTTCAATTTTTAAAACGTATAAAGGTGCCACTTTAGCATTTAGGAGATTACATGTGTCACTTCTGGTTTTGCCTTTCTTCAGGTGTGACTTTGTTTCTCCTCAAGCTCAGTTGTAATATATTTTTAGGCTCATCTGCGACCCTTGTGGTTCTTCCTTTAATCACTCTTTAAAGTGTTCAACAGATTAAGAAAAATCCTTGCAAAACTACCAACTGCTCTTTCCTTTTTTTTTTTTTAAATTACACTGGGGATTATCTTTCTATCTCATACTGAAAACCATAAACCTAAGAGCCACAATGAATCAATACATTGGGGAACTAATAAATCAATACAGTTAAATTTGACGAAAGTCAGTTGATTTTTGTTCTCCTACAAAACTGAGAAACCAATTTCTGTCACTTATTAAATCAAAAATTAACCCAGTAATTTACACACTTTTCTCCCAATATTTATTTCAACCTTGCTAACTCCATGCAACCCTCCTCTCCAGCTAGTTTACTCATTTTTGTCTCTAAGAGGAATTCCCCACTGGATTGTTGAAAACCTGCTACCTTTGTTTCCCTTGAATTTGTTCTCTGACTTTTCTCTGAAAGAAAAAGTTCTGAAAAGAAGATGACCCAGTTTTTCAGAGTGAATGAAGTTTCTTCACCCACAGTAGAAATCTTTTAGTATTTTTTCCCCCAGGGCTATAAGACAGTGGTGAAGGAATATTTTTTTCTTATTTAGAAGTACTGAATAAAAAGTTTTAAAAGTTTAAAAGATTTTCTTCCTTAGAAAATCTACTAACCAAGAATCGGTAGAAAACACCCAGAAAACTACAAAGAGGTTTTTAAAAAAATTAAGTCAAAGACTCTTCTCTTATAATCTAATTTCTCTAACTACTGAAAGGTTCAATGAGGTATTTCTATTCCAGATCTTATAGTATAAAGAAAGACATGGGTTCTTATTCGCAAAACTATTCCACAGATATTGCTTTTATATATTCAAAATATACTCCCTTTTGCTCCCTTTGGAAATCTGTAACTCTAGATAAAATTACTCTTCACTTAGGTTTTATTGAATGGAGCCACATTAGATAACTCTTATTTCCCAGTTGCTGCTTTATTATTTATTTTGAATCATTGTAAAGAAAACATTGCTGGGATTTCCTGATTGTCCAGTGGTTAAAACCCCAAGCTTCTACCGCATGGGTCACAGATTTGATCTCTGATCAGGGAATTAAGATCTTGCATGTGCATGGCCACAGGGGGTGGGGGGGGAATTTTCTTCTATCAAAATTTTCCTAAAACTCCAAATATACTTGGTCACTTTTCACTGGGCTGTTCTTATCTGTTTTTTTTTTTAAGTTTATTCTTATTTCAAAATAAATACATGTATATATAATAAAGAAAATCTTACTATTTTAGTAGTAAAATAAAATGAAAATTTACCAGCCCTGGGTCAGAGATAATCACAATCAATATTTTGTTGTATGCTGCTGCTGCTAAGTCACTTCAGTCGTGTCTGACTCTGTGCGACCCCATAGGCGACAGCCCACCAGGCTCCCCGTCCCTGGGATTCTCTAGGCAAGAACACGGGAGTGGGTTGCCATTTCCTTCTCCAATGCAGGAAAGTGAAAAGTGAAAGTGAAGTTGTTCCGTCGTGTCCGACTCTTTAGCGACCCTATGCACTGCAGCCCACTACATACATATAATTCATTATATCTCTTTAGAATTTTCATAAGGTAATTAAGTAAGAAACAAACAAACAAACAAAAAAATGTTTCCCCTTAGCTATAATCAGTGATCCATTTCCATGATCTTCTGTCAAATAGTAAATTGTATAAACATTTATTGAGTCACTGCTGTCTGCTTCTCACAAAAATAGCATCATTCCTTTATGTTTCCACATAAGCAATATTGCCACCAGGTTCCATTATTTTACTTTCCTTATCTCTTATCCTTATTTTAAATTCTAGTGGATTTTTCCTTTATCTCATAGATTGTATCTGTCTGCTATTAACTCAGCATTTCCATCTATAGAAATCACTAGGAATCCTGATTTTATAATCTGTCATTTGAGCTAAACCTCCTACTTTTGTGTCCTCAACATACTTGAAAATAATTTCTTCTAAGCCTTCATTTAAATTGTTGTTAAAAATGTCAAACCATTTGTAGAATAAGACAAAGCTGCCTAAGAAAACAAACAGACAAACAAACAGAAAAAAACACAAGGAATTCCTTGAAAATCCAATGGTTAAGAAGACTCCATTCTTCTAAAGCAAGGGGTGCAGTTTCAGCCCCTGACTGGAGAACTAAGATTCCACATGCCACACAGCGCAGTTAAAAAATAAATTTAAAAAGACAGACATAGAGAGGGAGAGGACAAGAACAAAGAAGCTCACGACACAATGCCAGTGTAAAGACAACTGGAGAACAATAAGAAAGTACACCAGGGATGCACAGCCGAAGTCCAGTTTAAAAGAAGGGGAGGAACTGAATCCACACTGTGTTCCAGAAACAGCACTCACCCTGAGCAAAAGGGTTAGAATGAGGAACTGAATTCAAACAAATCTGCACAAATCTTTTGATATTACACGAGGGAGGGTAATATACCTATATGATTGCAAAAACTTGCATGCTTATGCCATGTAAGTTTGCCTGGAATGTTACAATAAAACTATATGCTTTTGTAACCAATAAGAGGATGGAAGGAAGATTTGATTGCTGAGGTTTCAGTCAGCAGCGTGTGGACTAGTCTACATGGCACCAATGGGCAAATTAGAAAAAAGGGCTCTTCCCCAGGCTGCCAGAGCTCCTCACAAGGGCTAGGCAAGAACAGCAGAGGTTGGACTTTCGCCCTCACTTGCCCCCTTGCCAGGAGCCCACATGCAAGGACACAGGAGTTTGCTGCGACTCTACAAACCACATCTCTGCTTTGCCGGCGGCTCCTTGTTAGGCTCTGACAATACGGGGCGCTAGAGGGAGCCGGAAGGGCTGGAGGGGGAAGCAGGGCCTTGTTCCTGCCCGTGGCCCTCCAGCTGGCTATGGTTCTTGCCAGCGACACCCCCATTAACTCTTATTCCCCGCAGCAGCAGGTAGATCCAGCATACAGTTTTCTCAACTTGCAGGACAAGTTGCCTCGCATCCCTTCAAGGACACTAGGCAGCCGACTCTTCCTCAGAGTTGGGTCCCAGCTCAGGGGGCTCTTCCTCCGACCCAGAGACGCCAGTGCAGCCTGAGAAGCATCCTTTTCCTCGGATGGCTGAATTTCAGCTCCTCAGGGCCCCTTCTCTAAGTTTCTCCGTTTTAATAATCATTCCAATCTCTTGCCAACCGTTTCCTCGATCCTGAAGGTAATTAACAGGTTCCTGTAGTTGCTACGTGGGCAGTACGTTCGATTTCTCTTTATACCTTTATGGTTACCAACTTGACAATCTTATACCTAATTGACAGTTCATTATATTAAATTCTTTTTGTCAAATAACTGTGCAGGTCCTGTCTCTTGACTAGACTCTGATTGGTGCAGAGAGGAAGGTGCAGTGGAATAAAGGGTACAACCTGCCTATGTGGTCTTTTTCAGACATTACTTGAACTGCCCTAACAGCCAGATTACTCAAAAAGGGGAAGCTTTCCATCAGCCTCTTGAGCTGGGGATTATTGCCAGAATCAAAAACTAGCTGGCTTCGTTGGCAAACTCTCTTTAGAGAATCCTGGTTGGGGAGTGATAAACCCAGCTTACCTCTTTCCAAGGAGGTTGTATTAATCACAAACAAGTTATGCTACAGTAACAAACAACTCTCCAATTAACAATGGCTTAGAACAGCTGTCCCCAACCTTTTTGGCACCAAGAACGGTTTCGTGGAAGATACTTTTCCACCAACCTGGGAGAAGGTCCGGGAGGGATGGTTGCCAGATGATTCAAGTGTACTACATTTATTGTGCACTTTATTTCTGTTATTATTTCATCAGCTCCACCTCAGATCATCAGGCATTAGATCCAAGTCACTGGGGACCCCTGGCTTCGAACATTTACGTGTCTTGAAGGTTTCCTGGTGGCCAAGGATCTGCTGCAGCTCTGCCCCATGGTTCTGCTCCAACTATCTCCTTCATTTCAGGGCTTGAGCCAAAGATGATGCCCCTCCTTGTCTCTTAGCAGAGGGAAGAGCGTAGGAATGGAACCAGGCAATGGCTGCTGTGGCTATTAATGGTCAAAGCTAATAAGGTAGTCAAAGCCATTCTCAATAGGGCAGGTTGGATAAATGATTAACAGAATCTTCCCTTGCTGTGTAAGAATTCGACCTTCAGTTAACGCACTAACTCTGTTCCACTGGACCCAGAGGAGAGTAATGTGTTAACAGTGTTCTTCAACAACAATGCTCATAGTAAATATGGTCTCAGATTGGAAACTGCATCTGTCCTGACCGGAACTGGACTTCCACCGTGGCTCAGGTGGTAAAGAATCCTCCTGCAATGCAAAAGATCCAAGTTCAACTCTGGGTCAGAAAGATCCCCTGGAGAAGGACATGGCAACCTACTCCAGTATGCTTACCTGGGAAATTCCATGGATGCCAGTCCATGGAGTTGCAAGAGTCAGACACGACTCAGAGACCAAATCAACCAAACAACTGGGAGGAACTGTAAATGCACAATAGATCCCTGATGGAGGCTGCGTAGATTTAGCTCCCCTGAGTGTGGTGACAGTTCTCACTGAGCATGTCTTTGTGGGGATGCTAGAAGCTATGCTTCTGAAGTTTTAAAGGAGATATTGGCTCCTGTGGGGCGTGGGTGGATTCCACACCAGTCCCAGGTATGTCACATCTTGCACGTGAGCTGTCCCCAGGAAGCTGTGTGATTTGATGGCCCATAGAAGAGGAACACTTGACGCTTCGCTGCTGGCAAATTGTGGTTCCTGTCCTACGTGCTTCTGCTGAATCTGATGCCAGTGTAATCGATGGTAGTTTTGTGCATCTGAATATTGAGTTGAATCTAAGAATACGCCATGGTGGAAATGTAGGTGGAAAATGTATCAATATAGTCTCCCATGGGGAAGCACTACAAGGCTGTAGGCTCTTCTTACAGGGAGAGGAGCAAAGAATTAGGTGTGGTAATAAATTTTCCTGGTGGCTCAGATGGTAAAGAATCCGCCTGCAGTAAGTCGGACATGACTGAACGACTAAGCACACACAATAAACTCTCCATGGGAGATTCTCCTACAGGACTCTGGTACCTCGCAGCAAACAACAGATTGAGAACAACTGATCAATAGAGGCAAAATGGAAAAAGTAATGGGTTTGTGATCTTGAAGATCTCCAAAGCCTGCCTCTCCTGCTTACCACTTATAACTTGAGTGATTGAGCATCAGAATCCTCACCTATGACTATATTATCATTCTGGCCTTGTTACTAAAGAGAAAAAAATTGAAACAAGCAAAAAAAAAAAGTGGAATTATTTGTCCATGTGATTGGAAGGGGCTGGGATGCAGTCATAATCTAATGAACTTGAGTTTCTAGGACTCATTTTGTCCCCATCTGCAACTTTTTCTCTCTTCATGCTAACCTACTTCAAGGAGGATTTTTTTTTTCACATGACAGAGCTATTGGAGGTTCTTGATCACAGTCTTACAATGAGTATATAAAAGTCTTTTTAAATTTATGATTTCATTTTACTATGTGGCTGGGTTCTCTCATTACCACACCGGTCTTAACTAGACTATCTATATTTAGGCAGATTGTTTGGCTGTTTGCAAACTGAAGCCATCCTTCCTGCTAGAGAACCTGGAGTAAACGTAGAAAATGAGTAAGCTGATTATCATAAAGTACTATGAATGGTCAGGACCATGGAGATCATCTAGTCCATGCGTTCTGTGTTCATTTAACCTTTGTCTAACCTGTCTTCATATAACTTTGATCTAACTTTCCCTGGTGGCCCAGATGGAAAACAATCTGCCTGTAATGCAGGAGATCCAGGTTCGAGCCCTGGGTCTGAAAGATCCCCTGGAGAAGGGAATGGCAATCCACTCCAGTATTCCTGCCTGGAAAATCCCATGGACAGAGGAGCCTGGAGGGCTAGAGTCCATGGTATAGCAAAGAGTTGGACACAATTGAGCGACTAACATTAACTATCTAGCATCCTCCCCAAGATGCTGGCTTACCCCTCTCTTGTTCTTGTTCAGATAATGCCTTAAAAATCTTTCCATTTTTATTAAGAATTTTCACAAACTTATTCTGGACTTTAATCTTTGCAGCCATCCTACTGTCTTCTTACGTTTCTCCTACTTTTTCTCCTTTAGAATTTTTACATTTATGCAATGAGATAATGTTTTTAAATGTTCTCCTTTTTCCCTATTACATATGGTATTTCTCTGAATTTTTGCCAATCTGCTTTGTTAAAACTATCCATTCCATTGGAATGTAATTGTTGTTTAGTCACTAAGTCATGTCTGACTTTTTCAACCCCACGGACCATAGCCTGCCAGGCTCCTCTGTCCATGGGACTTCCCAGGCAATCATCCTGGAGTGGGCTGCCATTTCCTTCTTCGGGGATCTTCCTGACCCAAAGATCGAACCTGCATCTCCTGCATTGGGAGGCAGATTTTATTTCTTAGTAATTTCCCTGATATAATCAGTCTTTTCTTTCTTAAAAAATTAGAATGTTGAGTTTCCCTTTGATTTTCTCTACTTCTAAGAATGTTTCAGTTAGAGTTCTTGCAAAGAAAGAAAATAAATCTAATTTGCCCAAGGAGAAAAATAATTTTGGGAGGGGTTGAAAGTTACACAATAGGCAAGAAGACCAAATAAACAGACTCAGGCGGGAACATACACGGACAAATGCAGCTAAGACCCTGCCAACAGAGCCATCTGTGCAGGGTGCCCTATTGGCACTGGCCCTGCAGGAGAGCCACAGCTGTGCCGCTGGCATCTGCTCCCTCTGGACACTTAGGCTAGTGCCTCTGAACTCACTGTGTCTCTGTAGATACAGTAAAACTTGTTCAGTCATGTCCGACTATTTACAACCCCATGGACTGTAGCCCACCAGGCTTCTCTGTCATGAATTATCAGAATTAGCTATTAACTTGGACAGCCAGGAGATCAAACCAGTCAGTTCTAAACGAAATCAGTCCTGAATATTCACGGAAAGAACTGATGCTGAAGTTGAAGCTCCAGTTCTTTGGCCACCTGGTGCAAAGAGCCAGCTCACTGGAAAAACCCTGATGCTGGGAACCATTGAGGGCCAGGAGGAGAAGGGGCCCATAGAGGATGAGATGGTTGGATGGGATCATCGACACAATGGGCACGACTCTGAGCAAACTCCAGGAGATAGTGAAGGACAGGCAAGCCTGATGTGCTGCCGTCCATGGGTTTGCAAAGAGTCAGACATGACAGAGCAACTTCAGCAACTATTGACTAACCAGAAAGACTGTCCTTCCCTCCAGTTTCCATATCAATCAGAGCTCTTCATTTCTTATTTCTCCCCTTGTGATTCTCTCAAAGAAGATGTTCATGTATTGGGCTACCAAAACAATAAGCGATCATTACAAAAATATCCAAGAAATGCAAGGATCTGTCAGTGTTATTCCTTTAACATAATTAGTTTTCAGGGTGTTGGTATATTTGAATTCCTACGTTACCACTCTAATCTCTCCTCTGTGGTTTTCATAATTCATGAGGAAAACATCTTTTATATAATTTATTATCCTATGGCCTCATTATCATCTAAAGAAAATAGCATTTTTGTTTGGCCCTATTTTTATCCTAGTCTGAGGTCTTATGAAATGTTAAAACTGTATTTGGCGGGGAGACAATTACCAAATAAAATTGAGAAGCACTACAAACTCCCTTTTGAAAATTTTCAAACACAATAGCATATTAAAGGTTTGGAGAAATCATGAAGTAAAAAAAATTTTTTAAGGTTAATTAAAATTAATGGATTTTAATTTAAAATTAATTAAAATTAAATGAATTTAATTTTAAGTCAATTTTTATCGTTCTTACTAGAGTATTGTTCTAGTTACTTGACTGTTGGCCATCAAGTTCATACTATTCTCCTTCCTGCCTCTCAGGGGCTAGAAGCCTGAAAACCACATCTCCCAGACTCTCCCATCTGCTGGGTCTGATTAGGTTCTAGCACAGAAAGTCCTGGCAAGAGGTTAGAAAGCAGGAGGAGCCAAGGAGCCCTGATTTTCCTCCTCCTGCTCTGGCTGCAGCAGCAAGAGGTTAGAAAGCAGGAGGAGCCAAGGAGCCCTGATTTTCCTCCTCCTGCTCTGGCTGCAGCAGCCAGCCAGCTGGCCGTGGCAGGTCATCAGAGGCCACACAGGTTGCTGTAATGGTTGCACAGTCATAGCAACAGCGCCAGAGGACAAGTAGCAGCTCCAGCAGCAGCAGCAGCAGCAAGTCTATCAGCAAAAGCCAGAATGCTGGTTTCCAGAATCCTGAACCATCACTTGGACTGCTGGCTTCACGTGAAGTAGCAGCTGCGGTGGTTCCAGCAGCAGTGCGGCGGTGATGCTCTCAGAGCCTCAATAGCACAGCACTCGCAGGATTCAGGAAGCATTCTTTTCCCCTTTCGCTCCTCCTGCCATGCAGGTTGACAGCTTGCTGGACTTACTCATATCTGGGGAGCATCCTTTCACCTCTTTGCACCTTCAGCCCTTCTAACACTTGCAGACAATCTCTATGTTAGGCTAAAGGCTGAGTTGTTTCCACTGTTCTGGTTAGACATGGAAAGATACAAACATAGTATTTCCCTCCCAGTAAACATAAGATCTTTTATAACTACAGTATTCTGCCTACGTTCCAATGGAACTACGTTCCAATACTTTGGCCAAGAGCCAACTCATTGGAAAAGACCTTGATGCTGGGAAAGACTGAAGGCAGGAGGAAAAGGGGACGACAAAGAATGAGATGGTTGGATGGTATCACCAGTTCAATGGACATGAGTTTGAGCAAGCTCCAGGAGATGGTGAAGAACAGGGAAGCCTGGTGTGCTGCAGTCCATGGTGTTGTAAAGAACTGGATGCTACCGAGCGACTGAACAACAAACAACATTCTGCATGACATGGTTTAGGAAAGGCAAACAGCCCAGATCGTCTCTGCCTTTCTTCTGTTTTCTAGTTGTTGATTTTTCTATAAATAGGTACTTTGACTATTTACAATGAGTGAGGAAAAAATAGGAAGAAATTAAAAGTGGAGTTACAGGAAGATCTTCTATTTTTTTAGTGTGAATCATCATGTGTGCTTAAAGATTAGATTTATAAATAGGGATACCAAACTCCATGTCCTTGGTGAAGTTTACTAAGAGAAACCAACATTTCACAGATGAGCCAAATGCTCCTATGTGTAAAAGTTTTGGTTCTCAAATATCTGAAGGAAAACCATACACATTTCAGCACTGTAAAAGAGTCAACAAGCTGGAACCAGTTTTGCCCTTCTAAGCACTTCAAAGGAAAGGTGTACCTCAGCCACTCCTATTCTTTTTTTTCTAGACGGTAAATAAAAGTGACTAAAGCAATTGGTAATCCCAAGCCTTTATTTTTCTTATGCGGACAAAAAAGACCTCATAAGGATTTTGAGTTTCGTTATTCATAATGAGCCCCTCCTTTTATTCTTATAACATGCCAAGCTTGTTCCCAGTGCCTGAGCCCTGGCTCCTTGCTCAGTTGGTTGTTTTTAATGATCAAAGTCTCAGCTCAAATTGCCACCCCCACAGATAGGTCTTCCCAGACAACTGCACCTGACTTCCCCACCACACCCCAACATCTCTCCCATCAGCCTGTATCCATCACCTTGTTTTATTGTCTTCTTAGCTCCTACTTACACTATCTGAAACGACCATTCTGATGTATTTGCTTATTTGTTAATTGCTCATCTCCTCACTCCAGTATGTGATCTCTTTAAAAGTAAAGACCTGGTCTGGCTCACTCATTGCCTATTCCAGAGCAGTCCCTGCACACATTGCGGGTGTTACAGATATCTGCATCATGAATGAAAAAGTAGCTGACCTCCCCTATTGTACTCAGCTGTTTAGGCCACTCTGCTGGACTTTCTGCCATGCTAAGACAGTCCCTGCTCTCCAGATTTTTGAGAAACTACCACATCCAGTGTGACCCTATTATCCTAAATATAAAGTTTGGGTCCATAAATAGCTACTGATAGAGATGGATCTTAGTACCATGTGAAAGTAATAAAGCAATATATTTTTTGTTGTTTATTTGCTAAGTTGTACCTGACTCGTGGACGCCACGGTCCATGGGGTCACAGAAGAGTCAGATATGACTTAGTGACTAAACCACCACCACCATGGACTGCAGCCCCCCAGCCTCCTCTATCCATGGGATTTCCCAGGCAAGAATACTGGAGTGGGTTGCCATTTCCTGCTTCCAGGGATCTCTCCAATCCAGGGATCGAAGTCACAGCTCCTACACTGGCAGGTGGATTCTTTACCTCTGAGATACCAGGTAAGCCTCAAAACAATAGTAAATAGAAAATTAAATAAATCCAGTAATGTATGTTCATTCACAAAGGTTCAAAGTTCAAGTTTATATGCTTATCTAGATTCCATAAAGTATCTGAATTTATTAAATGAGGTATAAGATTATGTAAGAGTTCAAGCTTTTATGAGTCTTGTTCCTATTCTTACAAGATTCAGGATGGAGTATTAGGAAGTGCCCTGAGTTTGGAATCAGAGGGCCATGGGCTCTGGGTCAATGGACAGTTAACTGCTGACCCTCAGTATTTCCTTAGTGATTTCTACCTCACAGTAATCACAGAGCTGTGGGAGGTTAAAGAAATAAAAGAAAACCAATTATAAATAATGTTTACTGGTTACTTCATATCAGACAAAATACTTTACATTTATTATTCATATCAACAACATAATCCTATGAGGTTGGTCATTATATTTCTTATTTTAGGGATTCAGTATCTGAGTGGTAATGTCACTTAACCAAGGTCACATGACTTGTAAGTGGTATGGCCAGGACTCAAACCTGGAGCCTATATACTAAACTGTTACATCTTATGGCTTCTACAAAGAAAAGAGTTGTTCAATGCTGATCTATCAATAATCTTTCAAGACGTTCTCGCAACAGTAATCGGGAGACTGCAGAGTAAGATCCTATTTTCCTAAGCTCAGTTTACATCTACTGACCCTGAAGCCAATGCTTCTGGTATTCTCAGTAGCTGCACCTAATTTCTAGCAAAATCAAGGGAATAAACTTTGATTCGGAGTCACCATATAAGTCCTGGATTCTGCATAGCATGCTTTATTGGCAACTATTCCTTTGTTTTGATTTAGCAAAACGAAAAAAAAAAAAAAGGCTGACATTGAACTTGCATCTCAAACCTGAAAAAGCCTCTCTGAATTCCTGTGTATCAACCATTGTTAGAAAGAACAAGTATAAATCAAGGGAATTAAGTTTAATCCCCCTAATAAATAAAGAGAGCCCCAGCCAGGGTTAGGGGAAATCTATTCCAGCAGCACTCTCAGGAAAGATGGAGATTTACTGTACTGTTTGGTGTTATTTGCTGAAGCATTTAGAATAAGCCACTGTCTGAGAGATCTACGTCAGGAAGGAGCTTAATTCTTCCAAAATTAAACTGCGTATTCAATTGCTTATTGGATTTTTTTTTCCTCCAAAACCACCTGTGTTTAATAAGTAAGTTCTTCACTGTGGGTTGAGAAAAATAATTTTTAGATCATAAGTATGACCCTAGTATCTAAGAATTTTCTTAAATTTTAGCTCTCGCAGAAGAGTGTACTTTACTAAGTAGAGTCTTCCAACTTTAGCCAATCTTGGGTCTGAGAAATAAAAATGATTAATATAAACAGTCTAGAATCAACTGACAAGAAAATGCTTGTCATGCTAATCAGGGTTATGTGACTTATGATGTACCTCCAGAGTGTCAGAATTCTTCTTGCCATAATAAAACAATTAAAATAAAATACCAAGCTATACCAAGGGAAAGAGTAAGAAGAAAAAATGTAACCACTGACGGTTACATCTGCCACCTCACTTCTCTCTCCTAGACCCTTAAGCAATCTTAGAAATGTTAAAGTATTGTCTTATTTTTCTTTTGAGGCAGCAATTCTCAAACTTTAGTCTCAAGACCACTTTATACTCTTAAAAATTATCAAGAACTCTGAAGAATTTGGGGTTGGATGATATCCAATAAATGGGAAATTGTTAACATTCAGGCATACCTCAGGGATATTGTACCTCAGACATATCGTGGATTCTGTTCCATCTAAAACGAATCTCACAATAAATCAAGTCACACAAATATTTTGTCTTCCCATTGCATATAAAAGTTACGCTTATACTATATTGTAGTCGCATTTTGTCTAAAATATGTACACATCTTCATTTAAAACTATGCTATTGCTAAAAATGCTAGCCATCATGTGAGCCTTCAGTGAGTCATAATCTTTTTGCTAGTGGAGGTTTTTGCATCGATGTTGATGGCGGCTGACTGATCGGGGCAGTGTTTGCTGAAGGCTGGGGTGGCTCTGGCAATTTCTTAAAACAAGGCAATGAAGTTTTCTTTCCCAAATATTTCTCTGTAGCACGCGATGCTACTGAGATGACCTAATAATTAAGTGTAAGGGTTGCTTTATTATCACATAGGTGTTATGATCCCCAATTTTTTACTGGACACCCTATCCAAACAAATGTTGAGCTGATATTCCTGATATATTCATATTTATTTTTATAAACTATATACATAATACAGTGCTAATATATTTCAGTTGTCATACTTCTAAAGACAGAAATTTTGAAAGGATTTAAAACTATTCTTAGGACTTCCCTGGTGGTCCACTGGTTAAGAATACGCCTTGCAATGCAGGGGACACAGGTTTGATCCCTGGTCAGGGAATTAAGATCCCACATGCTGTGAAAGAACTAAGAGCAATGAAGATCCGTCATGCCAAAACTCAGACTGACACAGCCAAATAAATATTTTTAAAACAAAATTTAAAATTACTCTTTAATATTTTTATGTATAAAACTTTTCTTGGACTTCACCAAAGAAATTTTAGTGAGAGAAATGTAATTGAATAGCTTTGTTTCTATAATATTTGGTTTGGCACTGTGGGATAAAGTGATATGAAATTCTGGTTTCTAGTTTATTCTAATGTTCGGTAGTAATGGCTCTGACAGCTAAAAAGATCTTGCAAAAAATTATGGCTTCAAACTTAAAGGTAGCTGCATTTACTAAATCAGTTCATCCACCTATTACAAAAGTTTTTTTTAGCATTTAAGTATTAAATTTCCACCTTCCCAGATGTCAATACTTTGTTCTTGCAAAGACTAAAACTTTTTCTATTTCTATATTTTAAGTAAATTCTTTCAAAACTAACATTTGGGAAATTTTTAAAATAGATCAGATAGTTTTATTTTAGAGATACTGTAAGCGTTTAGATAAGAGAGTTTTTATAGATGATGAAAATCATTTTTGGCCAAAAACACTGCATAATGACAAGGTCTACTGTCCAGAGAACTATATTTAAATTAACATCCTGTGATAAACCACAAGGAAAAGAATTTTAAAAGAAAAAAGAATGTATATATGTGTATGACTGAATCACTGCTATACAGCAGTAATTAACACAACGTTGTAAATCAGCTATGCGTGTCTGCTAAGTCACTTCAGTCATGTCCGACTCTTTGCAATCCTATGGACTATAACCTGCCAGCTCCTCTCTCCATGAGATTCATCAGGCAAGAATACTGGAGTGGGTTGCCATGCCCTCCTCCAGGGAACCTTCCTGACCCAGGGATCAAACCTGGTTCAATCTTCAACAAAAAATAAAAACAAAACAGGAGAATGTGTCCAGCAGAATGATGCTAGACCATAGTGCCTGTATAGTCACTTACCTTCCATAATACCCCATGAGGTAATTAGTAATATTATTACTATTTTTCAGCTCTGCATGGACATAGGCAACCTGCCCAAGGTCGTACAACTAATAAGTGGCAGTGCAAGCAGGGTGGTGCATGCACCTATACTATTAGTCACTTTTTACTTTGTCTCTCCCGCCTTCAGCCAGGAAGTAGCATGTCTCTGTTGTGTGACCTGTCCAATGAACGTGGACATAAAAGATAATTCACCATCCAGAAGAAGTGCTCTAGGAACGTCCTCTGTGGTCATCACTAGGACTTAACAACTTCTCTATGTCCCTCTCCTTTTCAGACAAGAGTAGACATTTGGTCATTGTTGTTGACTTTCAGTTCCTAAGTCATGTCCGACCCTGCAACTCCATGAACCACAGCAAACCAAGCTTCCTTGTCCTTCACAATCTCTCGGAGCTTGCTAAAACTCACGTCCATTGAGTCAGTGATGCCATCCAACCATCTCATCCTCTGCCATACTCTTCTCCTTCTACCCTCAGTCTTTCCCAGCATCAGGGTCATTTCCAGTGAGTCAACTCTTAGCATCAGGTGGCCAAAGTATTAGAGCTACAGCTTCAGCATCAATCTTTCCAATGAATATTCAGGGTTGATTTGCTTTACGATTGATTGGTTGGACTATCCTTGCTGTCCAAGGGACTCTCAAGATCTCCTCCAGAACCACAATTCAAAAGTATCAGTTCTTCTTTGCTCAGTCTTCTTTATGGTCCAGTTCCTCACATCTGTACATGACTACTGGAAAAACCATAGATTTGACCATAAAACCTTTGTCGGCAAAGTGATGCTGTCTCTGCTTTTTAATATGCTGTCCTGGTCATAGACTCAAGTTGCTGGCTCCATCAGGACACTAGTTCAAATCAGAATCACAACACTAGCTTTGAGTGGATTCCAGGGGACTTGTGATGTCTGCTACCAAGCCAGCTAGTCCTCAGGTTCCCTTCTAGGACATATCAGCTTCCTGAATAGAACCAAAGTGCAGGGTCAGACTGCCCTCTTGTGGTAAAAGATTGTTGCCTGTTTGGTCTCAGAAGACTCAGTCTGCATCATTAAGGCATCAGTGCCTTAAGGGAGTTTCTTTCCCTCCATCCAAGGCCTTTCTCAGGCAACCAGAAGGAAAAAAAAAAAAATGCAACCCTCCATAGGCAGGAGCAAGGATGAAGAGACAGGACATGATGGCAGGCAGTTCATCTTTCTAAATTCCACTTAGTGTTGAACTTCAGAGTTCAGGAGACAGAGTGAGAGTCAGTCTTGTGGAAACACATCAAAATGCCTTTTCCAACAATATCTGCAGTGGCTAAGAGCAAGCCAGTTCTGCTGAACGGTTCTATGAAGACCTACAAAACCTTCTAGAACTTACACCCCAAAAAGATGTCCTCTTCATTATAGCGGACTGGAAAGCAAAAGTAGGAAGTCAAGAGACACTTGGAGTAACAGGCAAATTTGGCCTTGAGTACGAACCAAAGCAGGTCAAAGACTAACAAGAGCTTTGCTAAGAGAACACACTGGTCATAGCAAACACCTTCTTCCAACAACACAAGAGAAGACTCTACACATGGACATCACCAGATGGTCAGTACCGAAATCAGATTGATCATATTCTTTGAAGCCAAAGACGGAGAAGCTCTATACAGTCAGCAAAAACAAGACCAGGAGCTGACTGTGGCTCAGATCATGAACTCCTTATGCCAAATTCAGACTTAAATTGAAGAAAGTAGGGAAAAACCACTAGACATTCAGGTATGACGTAAAGCAAATCCCTTATACAGTGGAAATGACAAATAGATTTAAGGGACTAGATCTGATAGAGTACCTGAAGACTATGGACAGAGGTTCACGACACTGTACAGGATGCAGTGATCAAGACCAGCCCCAAGAAAAACTAATGCAAAAAGGTAAAATGGTTGTCTGAGGAGGCCTTACAAATAGCTGAGAAAAGAAGAGAAGCTAAAGACAAAGGAGAAAAGGAAAGATAATACCTATTTGAATGCAGAGTTCCGAAGAATAGCAAGGAGAGATCAGAAAGCCTTCCTTAGTGATCAATGCAAAGAATAGAGGAAAACAGTAGAATGGGAAAGACTAGAAATCTCTTCGAAAATTAGTGATACCAAGGGAACATTTTATGCAAAGATGGGCTCAATAAAGGACAGAAATGGTATGGCCCTAACAGAAACAGAAGATATTAAAAGAGGTGACAAGAATACACAGAAGAACTATACAAAAAGATTTTCATGACCCAGATAACCATGATGGTATGATCACTCACCTAGAGCCAGACATCCTGGAATGCAAAGTCAAGTGGGCATTAGGAAGCATCACTACAAAGCTCGTGGAAGTGATGGAATTCCAGTTGAGCTACTTCAAATCCTAAAAGATGATGCTGTGAAAGTGCTGCACTCTATATGCCAGCAAATCTGGAAAAGTCAGCAGTGGCCACAGGACTGGAAAAGGTCAGTTTTCATTCCAATCCCAAAGAAAGGCAATGCCAAAGAAAGCTCAAACTACTGCACAATTGCACTCATCTCACATGCTAGCAAAGTAATGCACAAAATTCTCCAAGAGAGGCTTCAATAGTTCGTGAACAGTGAACTTCCAGATGTTCAAGCTGGATTTAGAAAAGGCAGAGGAACCAGAGATCAAATTGCCAACATCTGCTAGATCATAGAAAAAGTAAGAGAGTTCCAGAAAAAAATCTACTTCTGCTTTACTGACTATGCCAAAGTCTTTGAATGTATGGATCACAACAAACTGTGGAAAATTCTTAGAGATGGGAATACTAGACCACCTGACCTGCCTTCGGAGAAATCTGTATGCAGGTCAAGAAGCAACAGTCAGAAACAGAGTGGTTCCAAATCGGGAAAGGAGTACATCAAGGGTGTATATTGTCACCCTGTTTAATTAGCTTATATGCAGAGTACATCATGTGAAATACCGGGCTGGATGAAGCACAAGCTGGAATCAAGACTGCTGGGAGAAATATCAATAACCTCAGATATGCAGATGATACCACCTTTAAGGCAGAAAGTGAAGAACTAAAGAGCCTCTTGATGAAAATGAAAGAAGAGAGTGAAAAAGTTGGGTTAAAGCTCAACATTCAGAAAACTAAGATCATGGCATCAGGTCACATCATTTCAGGGCAAATAGATGGGGAAACAATGGAAACAGTGACAGACTTTATTTTTCGGGGCTCCAAAATCACTGCAGACGGTGATGGCAGCCATGAAATTAAAAGATGCTTGCTGTTTGGAAGAAAAGCTATGACCAACCTAGACAGCATATTAAAAAGCAGAGACATTACTTTATCAACAAAGGTCCATCTAGTCAAAGCTATGGCTTTTCGGTAGTCATGTATGGATGTGAGAGTTGGACTATAAAGAAAGCTGAATGCCAAAGAATTGATGTTTTTGAACTGTGGTGTTGGAAAAGACTCTCAAGAGTCCCTTGGACTGCAAGAAGATCCAACCAGTCCATCCTAAAGGAAATCAGTCCTGAATATTCATTGGAAGGACTGATGTTGAAGCTGAAACTCCAGTTCTTTGGCTACCTGATGTGAAGAACTGACTCACCGGGAAAGACCCTGATGCTGGGAAAGACTGAAGGTGGGAGGAGAAGGTGATGACAAAGGATGAGATGGTTGGATGGCATCACCAACACAACGGACATGAGTTTGAGTAGGCTCTGGGGGTTGGTAATGGACAGAGAATCCTTGCATGCTGCAGTCCACGGAGTTGCAAAGAGTCGGACACGACTGAGAGACTGAACTGAACTCTGCTGAACTCAGTCACAAGTTAAAACAATGTGTTATGCTGCTTAAAAATGTGCCACCTTAAACCTTTTCGTTGAAAAACACAACCCTTAAATGTAGTTTACATAAAATGTTGAGCTGTATTAAATACATCCCTCTCTACTCAAGGAAATATCATCCCACTACACTAAAAAACCCTCTTTTAGCTTCTTTGATAGCACCAATTTCTTTCCATCAGAAAGGTAATCACTGCCTTCCATTTTGTCTTTGGAGTCTCCTAGCTTTTCTTTAAGTTATATAAACATACATTTATAAGCCTGCCTGAACATATGCACCCCTGGCCAAGAATACATTCAAGCCCAGGGATCATATACACAAATGTATGAAATTTGTAAGTCAAGTTAGTAAAGTGTCAATTTAAAAATAAATTTGTCCCCCTGCCCAGAAAAATGAACCTTCCTGAAAACCTAGACAGCTAAATTTAAATTTCTGATTATCAGTAAGGTTGAGCATTTTTGCACCTTTATTTGCCATTCTTCTGCTGTGAAAAGATTAAGTGTCTTGCAATTCTTTTAATGGGTCAGGTGTTTTTTTTGGTTTTTTTTTGACTGATTCATAGAAGGGTTTTATATATTCTAGATACCAACCTTTGTCCAGTTACAAGTGTTGCAAATATCTGCTTTGCCCCAAGCTGAGCTTGTGCTTTCATTCTTCTTAGAGTATTTTTATAAACACGAAGCCTAAATTTTAATGCATTTAAATTTACTGTGCTGCACTGTGCTCAGCTGTGTCCAACTCTTTCCTGTCCCACGGACTATAGCTTGCCAGGCTCCTCTGCCCATGGGATTTTCCAGGCAAGAAGAGTGGAATGGGCCTTTGCTAAATTAGTTAATATATATAAAAGTTTGAAGCAGTATGATACATATTGGTTACTGTAATTTTTATATTCTTTTCTTTTATAATGTGAACTTCTTAATTAAAAAAAAATCCTTTCCTGGCCTGAAGTTACCCAGATATTTCTTTAAGAATGTCTTTTAGGTATTTGCTCTTCACCTGCCAAGAATTTTTTCTTTTTCCTAACAGCTTTATTGAGAAAAATTAGCATAAGTCACCCTTTTACAGTATATCATTGTTTATCATTAAATTCACATTTGTGCAAGAGTCACCACTATCTAACTCCAGAAAATTTTCATCACCCCAAAAAGAAACCCCAGAGGTATTTTATGACTTTAATATCTAGCATGTATATAATCAATATTCTAGCACAATTTTTATTCTTTCCCCAGTGATTTGCAACCTCATCTCTGTCACAAGTCAAGTTTTCATATCTGTGAGGATGTTAGAGCTCTTCCATTGGTCTATTTATCTATCCTTGCACTAACAAATGCTGTCTTAATTAGTAAATACTATTAAAGCAAGCTATCATTGTTATTTTTCATGAGAATAATTTCTACTGATACTTTGTACTTCCATGTAAATTTCAGAAATAACTTGTCAACTTCCATAAGACTCTCAGTTGGAAACTTAAAATTCTGTCAATTCATGAGGAAAATTGATATATTTATAATATTGACTCCTGTTTCATAAAGATATTCTCCATTTATTACAGCTCTAAAAATGCTTGAAAATAGTTTTACAATTTTTCAATTCTTGTTCTATTTCTCCTTAAATGTTTTACATCTTTACTGTAAACTTGAAAGGTTTTTTTGCTATTGAAAATGTTTTTTTCAAAAGCCTTTTTTCTTACAATTTGTTGCCAATGCAGTGTACATTGTTTTTATGTCTAACATGCCCTCCTGAAGCCTATTTATGGAATCTTTTCTTGCTAAGCAATTATTTCATTTTTAAATAATAAGAAATCTTGTTTATATTTTATAATTTTTCTTTTTAAAGCTTAAATGTGTTGGTTATTACTGTCAGCATAAAATGAATAGATGTGGTTAATAGCAGGCATCCTTGTCTTGTTCCCAAACTTAAAGGGAATGCATTTGATATTTCAATATGTTTGCTGTATTTTGTAAGTCACTTGCTGCATTAAAAATTTTTGGTTCTCCTTTGTTAATTTTTTCATAAATGATGTTGAATTTTATCAAATGTTTTTCCTGCACCAAGTTAAATGATCATGATTTTGATTTTAATGTTGTGACAAATTACATTACTATTTTAAATCAAAGATCCCATGAATTCTGACACATACCATGACTTTATGGTCCATTAAAGAATGAAACAACAGCTCCCATTGAACATTCCAATTTAAGATACAGTTAAGAAAATATAGGCATTTTAGAATTGACAAAATACAAAGTAAATCATGAAGAAAAACTCCAATGCACTTTTGAGATTAGACACAGATTGTGATGCACACAATTTTTTTCTTTAGTACTTCACATTATTTGTCGTCTTTTTCCTTAATCAAACTCACCTAGGTTGTTCATTCAGTTCAGTTCAGTCGCTCAGTCGTGTCCGACTCTTTGCAACCCCATGAATCGCAGCACGCCAGGCCTCCCTGTCCATCACCAACTCCCGGACTTCACTCAGACTCGCGTCCATCAAGTCAGTGATGCCACCCAGCCATCTCATCCTCAGTCGTCCCCTTCTCCTCCTGCCCCCAATCCCTTCCAGCATCAGAGTCTTTTCCAGTGAGTCAACTCTTCGCATGAGGTGGCCAAAGTACTGGAGTTTCAGCTTTAGCATCATTCCTTCCAAAGAAATCCCAGGGTCGATCTCCTTCAGAATGGACTGGTTGGATCTCCTTGCAGTCCAAGGGACTTTCAAGAGTCTTCTCCAACACCACAGTTCAAAAGCATCATTTCTTAAGTGCTCAGCCTTCTTCACAGTCCAACTCTCACATCCATACATGACTACTGGAAAAACCATAGCCTTGACTAGATGGACCTTAGTCAGCAAAGTAATGTCTCTGCTTTTCAATATGCTATCTAGGTTGGTCATAACTTTTCTACCAAGGAGTAAGCGTCTTTTAATCTCATGGCTGCAGTCACCATCTGCAGTGATTCTGGAGCTCCAAAAAATAAAGTCTGACATTGTTTCCACTGTTTCTCCATCTATCTTTTTGAATCTCAAGTTTGGGCTTTTCTTATTCTCTCAGGGTATAGTTGCCTTCTTAGTTTTCTGTTCTGATTTAATATTTCCTTCTTTCAGTTCAAAGTTTAGCTGATTAATTTTCAGCTCTCTTTTTTTCTAATATAAGCAAGGAATACAATATTGTACCTCCTAAATGCTGTCTTAGCAAATGCAACAAGTTTCTATATGTAGTTTGGTTTTATTTAGTTCTGAATTATGTTTTTTTCGCTTTATTATTTTTTACAATATTGTATTGGTTTTGCCATACATTGATATGAATCTGCCACGGGTGTACATGAGTTCCCAATCCTGAACCCCCTCCCACCACCCTCCCCATATCATCTCTCTGGGTCATCCTAGTGCATCAGCCCCAAGCATCCTGTATCGAACCTAGTTCTAACCTCCACTATCATTTCCTCTCATCTCCAAGTTGTCTCTTGGTTGTTAGTTTTTTAGCATTCATCTTAATTTTATCCTGAACATGCACACAAGATATTCTGAATCAGATTTATTACTTGAAATAAATGCCTCCACACCCTTTACCCCAGACTTAGACCTGGGGCTGTGTGTTAAAAGAGTCATGGTATTTCTTTTCCTACACAGTAAGTGGTGTTAAACAAATTCAGACTTAAATATAAGACTTTGGGACACCAGAGGAACTATTGTAAACAGGGGCAAGGAGGCTATGGCAACAGGATTCTCCAACCGATCTGTGAATCCTGCTGCTATAGCCTCCTTGCCCATTTGCAATAGTTCCTCTGGTGTCCCAAAGCCTTGTACTTAAGTCCGTAAGCTGCTCAAAAACAGTTTGTGTATGTGTGCTCAGTCATGTCTGACTCTTGGCAATCTCAAGGACTGCAGGCCACCAGGCTCCTCTGTCCATGGGATTTCCCAGGCAAGAACACTAGAGTGGGTTTGCCATTTCCTCTTCCAGAGGATCTTCCCAACCCAGATTGAACCTATGTCTCCAGCATTCTTTAGCAGGTGGATTTTTTTCCCACTGTGCCACCTGGAAAGCTCAAAGACAGATCAGATCCTTTTAATAGGAACAAGTAAGCAAGGCTAGAAAGATCTGGGTGTGAGGGAGTGAAAGGGAGCAGATGATGGAATGGGACAGTTGATCAGGGAATGTCTTTTCTGCGGTCCATTTTCAGGAGGTGTGGCTGAGGACAGTCTCTTCCACATTCCAGGGCTGGTTCAGGCTGAGGGTGGATTCCAGTTCAGGGGACTGTGGGAGACAGCCTAAAGTGTGATCAAGTCAAGTTAGAGGGCATTTTGTACAGAGTAGTCTTTGGGAACAACCAATTCATGAGATAAAAACAGGAATCTGGAGGGCCTAGGTCTGGCTGTGTCACAGGTAGTCAAAGGAGTCATCCACTCACGGTACCTTAGTTATATTGGAAAGGTGGTTCTCTGCAGGAAGCCATTTCCTGGAATACAGTAGGGGGATTTCTTCACTGTTCTGCCCATATGTTTATTTCAGCTCTGAGGACCTCCTAATCCAACAGCCACAAAATGGTGCCTAAGAGAAGCTGCCGCAAACAATCTATGAATTATGTTATACAATCTCTATGCATATTTCAGAATACCTATTGTCCTCTTTCTATACCTTAAGCTGGGGATGGAGGGGGGAGGGGGTTGGGAATGTAATTTCAAATATAAGAAGTTTCTTTCAGGGAAGAGTAATATTTTAACAGTAGTCAGTCTACCATTTAAGGCTGTAACTTATTTCTCTCTTGGGGTTAACTGCATTGAGTATGCTTCTCTGCAACTCCATGAACTATAGCCCACTAGGCTCCATTCCAGACAAGAATACTGGAGCAGATTGCCATTTCCTACTCCAGGGGATCTTTCTGACCCAAGGATCAAAACCAAGTATCTCGTGTTTCTTGAGTTGGCAGGCAGATTTTTACCACTACGCCCTGGAAGTCCAAATTGTTTTGAATAGGGTTCATTATTTTGAAGACTATTTTCTTTTATGAGCTACTTTACATCCTTTATTCTAGTGTTTAAAAATAAAATGAACTTTAAGTGATGTCAGAGAGAATAAGCTTAACATTTAAAATTATTTGTTAGTATGGCTAACATTTAACAACTTAAAAGTTAATGATCTGTAAGTTGTCTTACTCGAGCTTAAATGTACTCTCTAAGCAGTTTTTTTTCCAAAACTGTAGAAGTGCTTATGATGGAATTCAAGGAGATCCAAGAGTTGGATGCATAAGCATACTTGAAAAAGCAGACACAAATGTCAGCAATAACAAAGGGCTGGACTTCCCTGGTGGCTCAGTGGTAAAGAATCTGCCTGCCAACGCAGGAGACATGGCTTCCATCCCTGGTCCGGGAGGATCCAATATGCCTTGGAGCAACTACGCCAGTGGGTAACAGCTACTGAGCCTGTGCTCTGGAGCCCAGGAGCTGCAACTACTGAAGCCCAAGGGCCCTAGATCACATGCTCTTCAACAAGAGAAGCCACTGCGTTAAGCAGCCCGTGCACCACGACTAGAGGGCCTCCACCCAACACACTAGAGAAAAGCCCATGCAACAACAAAGACCCAGCAGTCAAACATAAATAAATAAAAAAATTTTAAAGGGCCAATGGAGACAATGATATTGAAGTAGTAATAACTGATGTAGTGGAAGCATGTTCTGGTCAAACAGAATGCAGCAATAAAGGCTGAGAGGTTTACAAGATCAGAAAACAAACTTTGGATAAATAAAAGAATGAGAAGGAATCTATGACTCAGGAAACATACTTCACTATTTCACTATGCAAATTAAGGAGAAAACGGGGGGAACAGGCAAAGAGATAAGAAGCAAAAAGTTGAGACTGAAGAAAATTCTTCTCACAATAGCATGAGAATTATACAGAGATGATTTCTTATTAGAAACAAATGTAGAGATGACCTAGAATGGGTTTGAGGTTCTAGGAAAAGAGGAAAAAGCCTCCAAAAGTGACCTAATATCTCATCCAGCCATATTAACTCTTTTGTTTCTTTAAAAGCAATGTGGTTTCAGTCATTCCTTGCTCAAGTTCCAAATTTTTACCATCTCGCCATTAAAGAGGTAGAAGGATGTCAACCTAAATTCGAAAGTCCATTCTCTCTGCATTTACCACATCTTGAGGGATGTTTTGATTTGTAAAGACTGCAGGAACATGACAAAAATAAAGACAGAGATTATGTCACAACAGAATTTTACAGTACAGCTGTTTATTAATTATATTATGAACATTACTGCAATATTGGCCTCAATAATTTCACTCAGATAATAAAAAATAGTGGCACAGTGACAGTTTTAAAGCTGGTTCATTCATGTTTTTACAAGCTTATTTATTAAAAGTGAAAGCAGAA
The DNA here is from genome assembly GCA_917880005.1 of Nanger dama. Classification (NCBI taxonomy): domain Eukaryota; kingdom Metazoa; phylum Chordata; class Mammalia; order Artiodactyla; family Bovidae; genus Nanger; species Nanger dama. Next base: position 82,920,840 of record CAKJTW010000002.1, read on the forward strand.
GACTATTTAAAATAGCTGAAAAGATAACATGTATCATAGTGCTCAATGTTTCTGGAACTGTTGGTAAGGCTTACACCTAAATCTGATGCAGAATTCCTACTGGCACTGAAACAGTTCTTTCCTCCCGCAGTATGTATACACTGGTGCTATGAGTCTGGAAGAGACTGGCTATGGGTGCCGCTTCTCGTCTTCAGCTGGGACTGTGCAATATCAGCAAGTGCGCTCTGTATCTTTTCCAGAAGCATGTCCCCTCGGTAGACTACATCCTCCAGACTGGTAGCAGCCTCGTGGTTTTCCTCTTCAAGCTTATATAAGCTAGCAGCCTTTGTGAGAAAACACAAATTTAAGAATAGTTTGAGAAATGAAAAACTTGGGTGACTGATAAAAGTTGAGGAGGAAAGCAGTTGCGATTAAAGTATTTACTTTTAAATCTGATGACTATGTGACCACTGTGATAGATTTTTTTGCCAGTGGCAGAAATCCTAAGATCAGATATTATTTAAGAGTCTTCCCTGTATGAATTATTTAAAAGATGACTTTTCAATTAGAGATCGCTGGATGGCTACATGAGACTCCCTTCCACATTGCTTTCAGACACTGCTATTTTACTCCATATCCAGAATGGTCCCTCTCTTGTCACTAATGGCAAGGTAAAGAACCCAACTGAGGAAAATGGCAAGTTTCCTTGTATCTCAAAACTGGACAACTATATATTTTCAGCACAGTCTTAAACAGGCTGCAGTAATTTACAATAAAACTCCCATTTTAAAAGTTAGAGTAACTTTGAATATTGTAATAAAAGGTACTAAATCTATTTCCTTGAATTCAAAATTCTATTCATAAAATTCTCAAAGGAAAAGAGATTTTTACCTGTAAAGCAGCTGTAGATTCTTCACTGGGTAAGGAATCTATCAGAACATCAATGTCTTTTGCTGTTCGTGCAATCAGCGCTGCAAAAAGCTGGGCATATTCTAGAAAAAGATAGCACTCATTGAGGATATTAGAGAATCTCAAGTTTTCCAAAAGAGAAATTAAAGTTTAATGAAACCAGCAAACTTCATTACTTTTTCTGTATTAGGCTTCTAATGATAAAAGTGTAACTTTAACACATCAACTCTATTATGTCTGAGAATTAGCTTTAATGTTAACTCAAATTAGAACTTAAGCATAATGTGTTATTATTTCATTATTAGGACAATATGGTGGTCCCTTGAATAAAGGAATTTGTAAATTGGATGTCATTTTTATTAAGGTTCCACAAGTAAAAATTCAGCTAAATTCACACAATTCTCCTTTAGAGGAATCAAAAATCTGTTATTCACATGAAAAGAATTATGAGTTATGTAAATTTACTGTAATGAATTCATTTCTTTTAAGACAAACTTGTAATATTCTCAAACAATAGCATTTTTAGAAAGCCATAAATAAGTTGAATATTTCAATAATCTGAGTTTAATGTATTACAGGTAATGTGAGAGTCAAACTAAGAGAAGCCAAGAAAATCTATTTACCTTCTGTAGGGTTAGCCGGCTGATCTTTGTTAATGGCTGTCTGAATATTACTAAAGGAGGCAGGAGGGCCACACTGCTGCAGCACTCCAATGGCATTACAAAACTGATCTGCAAGCTGGAGGCAAAGGAAAGGTGGCCAAGTTAGAATGGATTTATCCTCTTTAAGGATTTTATTGGCAACTGTGGCAGCAATGTTTCTATAACGTTCTCTGAGCAAAGATAAATAAATAAAACAGAAAGGAGTAATTCTGGATAACAAAAACCAGTTACTAACAATGATTAAACTTTTTTTTTTTAAGTTTAAAAATTTTGTTCATTTTGTATTGGGGTATAGCTGATTCATAAACATCATGCAAAGAAACTAAATTCTCAGTGGCTCAGTCATGTCCAACTCTGCAAACCCATGGCTCCTTTGTCCATGGGCTTTTTTCAGGCAGGAATACTAGAGTTGGTTGCCATTCCCTCCTCCAGGGGATCTTCCCTATCCTGGGACGGAACCGCAGTCTCCTGTGTCTCTTGCACTGGCAAGCGGATCCTTTACTGCTGTGCAACCTGGGAAGCCCTAAAGAAACTATGTTTGGTATCAATTTAGTTGAGACAGTTGAAAAACAAAATAATCTTTCTTTTCTTCCCAAGGTAACAGAATGATAAAAGAAATATATGCCAGTACTTTCTGCAAGCACAAGTAAATCCTTTAGGGGAGCAGTGGTGGAAAAGAGCACACCTGACACCGACTCGATGGACACGGGCTTGGGTGGACTCCGGGAGTTGGTGATGCACCGGGAGGCCTGGCGTGCTGCGGTTCATGGGGTTGCAAAGAGTTGGACACGACTGAGCAACTGAACTGAACTGACAGGCAAACATCTCAGAATGGCCCCAGGCTAAATTTTTAAATATGACTCATATACAAAGTATATGACCCCTTTTCTGAAACCAGAGTAATTACAAGTAGAGAGAAATAGTGGTGGGAAAAGACTGCACCTTAAGTATGTCTGCAATGTTTTTCTCCAGGACTCAAAACTCCTAGTGCTCTAAAAGCATTTTTAAGCAGTTTGAAGATTGAGAATACCAAGTCCTTACTTACTGAAACTGTGTCCCATGGGGTTAACAGAAGCTGGCACCTTAAAGGAAAGACTGGAGTATGTCTTACAGAACAGCAGGTAAGGAAACAGCTTGTGACAAATCCCTTTGTTTGTAACCTGCCTCCAATGATTATGTTTGCTTTAGCTTTTTTCTTTCCCTAACTGCATACCTTCCAAGGTTCACATAGCCCACATAATACAGCACCAGACTTAGCACCCCCAATAGATAATGCTCCTGATGTGTGGGTCACTATAGTAAAGGGACTTAAGCTGTTTTTCAAAAATTTGAAAAATCTGGAGTAAGGTCCTGCCCAGTTCAGACCAGTTAAGAACAGTTGGGAACAACGACCCTACCTGGATCTCCTGCATTACAGGCAAATTCTTTACCATCTGAGCTACCAGGGAAGCCCCAAGAACTGCTCCTGTGCAGAATACCGATTACTTTACCTTCTCCCTACCTCCAATCACCCCACCCCACGCCTGAGACCACCCTACTTTTTATCCCATAAAATCTCAAGTGTCTTTATTTTCTGTTTGTTTCCCACTTCCACTCACCCCCCCAGCCCCCCCAGCCAAGAGGCATGTGGTATCTTAGTTCCCTGACCAGGGATCAAACCCACGCCCTCTGCATTGGAAGTGCAGAATCTTAACCACTGGACCACCAGGCAAGTCCTCCAAACCTCAAGTCTCTTGCCTTCTGGGAAGCAATCTGAGATCTGCCCTCTATCTTGCCACTCAGCTGCTTCCCGAATAAATAAACCCCTTCTCTGGCTGCAAAACGATGTCTCAGCCTTTGGCCAGATGTGGATCCAGCAAAGTGAGCTTTGTTAACATTACCATTTCCTAAGACTCCTATCCTCCCCACCAACTTCTCTCCATAGTCCTGACCACTCAAACTACAATTCCTTGTCTCCAATCAGTGAATCAGCGTTTCCACTAAGTTTCACTGCCGTTATTTGAACAACAGAACTCAAAAGTCAACTATTTCCTTTAGTATCCAATTTGTATTGAGAATCTTCCAGTCAACCAGTCTGCCTTCAGACTCTTAACTTTCATCTTCAAATCCGACTAATGTTAGTACAAATCTTTCCCTTTTCCTTCTACCATCACTGACGCTGTGAGTGCAACTAATTACTTCACACAAGAATTGCTTACAGTGGCTCCTGTTTTCTAGTTCTTATTCTTTTCTAGGTTATTTTACTCTGCTCTAAAATTTTGAGCTCACCCCAGCATGGTTTTCAAGATAAATCTCCAAATCTGCAGGCTATTTCAAAGCTTTCAATAATCGAACTCAACCCTACTTGTTCATTACCTACTACTCCTTTATATACGCCAGACTAGTGAAAAATTCATTCCTGACTACACTGCTTTTGTTCACATTTTTGCAAAGGTATTGAGTGGCAGTAAGTGCTCTGAGCCTGTACAAATATAGATTTTGATTCTGGTAACTAGAGTTTGTTAACTGAGAACATTCTCACATTAGGTTAAATACAATGGCTGTTTGTTCTGCCCATATGAAGCTCTCAAAATCCATTTACTCAACAAATATTTATTAAAATAATTCTAAGGACTTCCTGGTGTCTCAGTAGTAACGAATCCATTTGTTAATGGAGGGGACACAGGTTCAATCCTGGTCTGAGGAGATTCCACACGCTGCAGGGCAACTAAACTCCTGCACCAAAACTACTGAGCCAGCGCTCTAGAGTCCCTGACCCTCAGCTACTGGGAAGCCCACGCACCTAAAGCCTGTTGTCCACAGCAAGAGAAATCACTGCAATGAAAAGCCCGGGCACTGCCCCCACTCCCCCAACAGCCTCCACTCAGTGCATCAAGAGAAAGCCTGTGCACAGCAATAAAGACCTAGTGCAGCCATATATAAATCTAAAGGATGAAAAAAAAATCAGCTCTATGAAAAGCACTGTGTGTATAATTGTATAAACATTACAGTGACAAAGCGAACAAGACAGTTTGCTCTCATGGAATTCTCAGAGGGCAAAATAACTTTATTTAAAAATTTTACAAATAATTATGATTCATACAAATGCTAATAAGATTCCCTCTACTTTAGTTAATATCACCCAACAATCCAGTTCAGCACTTATACCTGAAAGTTCAGTTCAGTTGCTCAGTGGTGTCCAATTCTTTTCAATCCCGTACACTACAGCATACCAGGCCTCCCTGTTCATAACCAACTCCCGGAGTTTATTCAAACTCATGTTGGTGATGCTATCCAAGCATCTCATCCTCTGTCATCTCCTTCTCCTCCTGCCTTCAATCTTGCCCAGCATCAGGGTCTTTTCTAGCACACCAGGCCTCTCTGTTCATAACCAACTCTCGGAGTTTACTCCAAACTCATGTTGGTGATGCTATCCAAGCATCTCATCCTCTGTCATCCCCTTCTCCTCCTGTCTTCAATCTTGCCCAGCATCAGGGTCTTTTCTAGTGACTCAGTTTTTCACATCAGGTGGCCAAAGGATTTGAGCTTCAGCTTCAACATCAGTCCTTTCAATGAATCTTCAGGACTGATTTCCTTTAGGATGGACAGGCTGGATCTCCTTGCAGTCCAAGGGACTCTCAAGAATCTTCTCCAACACCACAGTTCAAAAGCATCAATTCTTCAGCACTCAGCTTTCTTTACAGTTCAACTGTCACATCCATACATGACTACTGGAAAAAAAAAAAAAAGGTCCTTCACTAGACAGACCTTTGTTACCAAAGTAATGTCTCTGCTTTTTAATATGCTGTCTAGGTTGGGCATTGCTTTTCTTTCAAGGAGCAACCATCTTTTAATTTCATGGCTGCAGTCACCATATGCAGTGATTTTGGAGCTCAAGAAAATAGTCTCTCACTGTTTCCATTGTTTCCCCATCTAAATGCCATGAAGTGATGGGACCGAATGCCATGGTCTTAGTTTGTTGAATGTTAAGTTTTAAGCCAGCCTTTTCTCTCCTCTTTCATTTTATCAAGAAGCTCTTTATTTTCTCTTCCTTTCTACCATAAGGGTGGTGTCATCTGCATATCTGAGGTTACTGATATCCCAGCAATCTTGATTCCAGCTTGTGTTTCATCTAGCCTGGCATTTCACATGATGTACTCTGCATAGAAGTTAAATAAGCAGGGTGACAATATACAGCCTTGACATACTCCTTTCCCGATTTGGAACAAGTCTGTTGTTCCATGTCTGCTTCTAACTGCTGCTTCTTGATAAGCATACAGATTTCTCAGGAGGTAGGTCAGGTTGTCTGGTATTCCCATCTCTTGAAGAATTTTCCAGTTTGTTGTGATCCACACAGTCAAAGGTTTTGGTGTAGTCAATAAAGCAGAAGTAGATATTTTCCTGGAACTCTCTTACTTTTTCTATGATCTATCAGATGTTGGCAATTTGATCTCTGTGTCCTCTGCCTTTTCTAAATCCAGCTTGAACATCTGGAAATTCACTGTTCACATACTGCTGAAGCCTGGCTTGGAGAATTCTGAACATTACTTTGCTAGCATGTGAGATGAGTGCTATTGCGCAATAGTCTGAACATTCTTCGGCATCGCTTTACTTTGGGATTGGAATGAAAACTGACCTTACCTAGTCCTGTGGCCATTGCTGAGTTTTCCAGATTTGCTGGCATATTGAGTGCAGCACTTTCACAGCATCATCTTTTAGGATTTGAAGTAGCTCAACTGGAATTCTATCACCTCTACTAGCTTTTTTTGTAGTGATGCTTCCTAAGGCCCACTAGACTTTGCATTCCAGGATATCTGGCTCTAGATGAGTGATAATACCATCACAATTATGTGGGTCATAAAGATATTTTTGTATAGTTCTTCCGTGTATTCTTGCCACCTCTTCTTAGTATTCTTGCTTCTGTTAGGTCCATACCATTTCTGTCATTTATTGAGCCCATCTTTGCATAAAATGTTCCCTTGGTGTCTCTAATTTTCTTGAAGAGATCTCTAGTTTTTCCCATTCTACTGTTTTCCTCTATTTCTTTGCATTGATTGCTGAGGAAGGCTTTCTTATCTCTCTGTGCTATTCTTTGGGATGCTACATTCAGATGGGTATATCTTTCCTTTTCTCCTCTGCCTTTAGCTTCTCTTCTTTTCTCAGCTATTTGTAAGGCCTCCCCAGACAACCATTTTGCCTTTTTGCATTAGTTTTTCTTGGGGCTGGTCTTGATCACTGCATCCTATACAATGTCATGAACCTCCATCCATAGTTCTTCAGGCACTCTATCATATCTAATCCCTTGAATCTATGTCACTTCCACTGTATAATCATAAGGGACTTGATTTAGGTCGTATCTGAATGGTCTAGTGGTTTTCCCTACTTTCTTCAATTTAGGTCTGAATTTTACATAAGTCCATGATCTAAGTCACAGTCAGCTCCTGGTCTTGTTTTTGCTGACTTCCTCTTTGGCTGAAAGAATGTAATCAAACTGATTTCAGTATTGCCCATCTGGTGATGTCCATGTGTAGAGTTGTCTCTTATGTTGTAGGAAGAGGGTGCTTGCTGTGACCAGTGTGTTCTCTTAGCAAAACTCTGTTTGCCTTTGCCCTGCTTCATTTTGTACTCCAGGGCCAAACTTGCCTGTCACTCCAGGTGTCTCTTGACTTCCTACTTTTGCACTCCAGTCCCCTATGATGAAAGGGACATCATTTTTTGGTGTTAGTTCTAGAAGCTCTTGTATGTCATCATAGAACCGTTCAACTTCAGCTTCTTCAGCATTAATGGTTGTGGCACAGATTTGGATTACTCTGTTATTGAATGGTTTGCCTTGGGAAACGAACGGAGTTCATTCTGTTGTTTTTGAGATTGCACTCAAGTACTGCATTTCGGACTCTATTTAACCTAACAGTCCAGGTTCCTATGCAACATTGTTCTTTACAGTATCAGACTATATTTCCATCACCAGTCACATCCACAACTGGGCATTGTTTTCTCTTTGGCTCCCTCTCTTCATTTCTTCTGGAGTTATTTCTCCACTCTTCTTCAGTAGCATATTGGGCATCTATCAACCTGGGGAGTTCTTTCAGTGTCCTATTTTTTTGCCTTTTCATACTGTTCATGGGGTTCTCAAGGCAAGAATACTGAAGCAGTTTGTCATTCCCTTTTCCAGTGGGAACTCTCTACCATGACCCATCCATCTTGGGTGGCCCTACATGGCATGGCTCATAGTTTCATTGAGTTAGACAGGGCTGTGATCCATGTAATCAGTTTGGTTAGTTTTGTGTGACTGTGGTTTTCAATCTGTTAAGATTAGGTAACCATGGGTTTTAAAAAAGCGGTGTCCTTATATGATGTTGGAAACTTTCTGCTCTGATGTGGCTGGTGAGACGCTCAGACCCTGTAGAGAATGCAGTGGTATCTCTAGAGCCAGAAAATTCTGCCTATATCTGAAAACACTCGATTAATTACAACTCCTAACCACATACTGCTTTTTGCATTATTTAAATGTCTTGAGTATATGAAGTCTTTCTAACCAGACTGCAAACTCCTCAACGAGTAACTCTCTGTAACCATGACAGTGTTTATATATACCATACCAGATAATCTAGAGGCTTTCCTCCAAAATCCAATGATCATCCATGGAGTTAAGGGCCATATTCACTTTGTCCTTACTATCCTTCTGGCTATGAAACATATATGAATATGCAACATTTCCCTAAAATAATGTATGTATCCTCCAGTCATTACAATTTAATTTTATAGAGCCTCAAAGAAGTATCTCCCCGAGGGAGACTGGCTGGCCGCCCAGGCAAGTCACCAAAGGTAGAATTCATCTTGGTGAATTTATCAACATTTAGAGGCCGCCCTCATACACACAATAGATCCATTTCTCACAGGCAGACTCACACTCTTCAAATGTACAAACACTGAGTGGTAACAAGAATACCAACTTACTAGCTTCCAGTGAGAAAAACTGGCAAGAGCCTAGGGACAAGAGACCAGTTTGATTTTCCAGGCAACATCTACAGGTATCTTACCTGGGACATCAAATTATAAACAGAATGACAGAAATGTAACTACCAGTGAAAAACAATTTACCTCTTAATGGTAATAAGTACATGAATGCTTTGGTTTGCATATACTTTCCACGTAGACATAAATAACAGAGAAAATAACCAGAAAGATCAAAGGGGGCTATTTACATCACCTGACCTTTCATAGGGAGACGATTCATTAGCTGATGTTAGCCGATGTTTTAAAAATCTTAAGGATATACAAAGACCGTAAGATTCACTATTATAAGATGTCACTTTCCCTTAAACTGACAAACTGGGGGAGCAGCCAAGAGATGGAACCCTTGGTCTATAAGTAACCAACTAAGATGAAACAAAACTTTTCACGTTAGTATCACTCCAGCCCCAATCTGAAAATTGTAGCCAAAGAATACTCTCGGCTAACAACTAACGAAAAAGATCTAATCATTAAGAACACGGATTTATCTCCGTGGGTTAAAATTCATTAAGGGTAAAAAAATTCCGCTTCCTCTCTCCTCCCGGCAAAAAAAAAAAAAGGAAAGATCCATAAACAGCACTGACAAGAAAATAAAACTGATTCCAGAGAAGAAGGCAAGTCGCTGAAGCCTGACAGTCCACGCAGTGAGAGCCTCCACTTGGCAGGCGAAGAGGCCGCCGGCTCTCGCCCGGCCCCGCAGCCGGCCTCAGACCTTCCAGACAGCGGCGCCGCCTCCAGCCAACCCCAGCGCTTGTTGCTGAAGCCCAGCCTCAGTCCACTCCCCACTTCCGAGTTTCGTCCCTCACACCTCTTTCTCTGCCATGGTTTCTCTTGGGAAGGAAGGCGACGGAAATTAATCGAGTGCAATTGCTCACCGAGTTCACAGCGTCCTGCAGCTGCGTGAGCCGATCCGCCATGTTCCTCCCGCAAACAAAGAGACGTGAAAGCCGCTGCTCCTACGCAATTGGACAGTCATGGCCAATCACACGGCTGCGTTCTCGGAGGGGGGTGGAGTCAAGCCAAACCCCAATCCCCGTGGCGAAGGGGCGGGGCTTTCCCGAGCCTTAATTTGGCTCAGACTAACTCCACATGAAATTAAGAGGTGTAGCCTAGAAATTAAAAGACGCTTACTTCTAGGAAGAAAAGTTATGATCAACCTAGACAGCATATAAAAAAGCAGAGACATTACTTTGCCAATAAAGGTTCGTCTAGTTAAGGCTGTGGTTTTTCCAGTAGTTATGTATGAATGTGAGAGTTGGACTATAAAGAAAGCTGAGAGCCGAAGAATTGATGCTTTTGAATTGTGGTGTTGGATAAGACTCTTGAGAGTCCCTTGGACTGCAAGGAGATCCAACCAGTCCGTCGTAAAGGAAATCAGTCCTGAATATTCATTGGAAGGTTGATGTTGAAGCTGAAACTCCAATACTTTGGCCTCCTGGTGCGAAGAGCTGAGTTACTAGAAAAGACCCTGATGCTGGGCAAGATTGAAAGTGGGAGGAGAAGGGGACGACAGAGGATGAGATGGTTGGATGGCATCACCGACTCAATGGACTTGAGTTTGAGTTAACTCCGGGAGTTGGTGATGAACAGGGAGACCTGGCATGCTGCAGTCCATGGGTCTCAAAGAGTCGGACATGACTAAGCGACTGAACTGAACTGAACTCCACTTGGGATAATCCTGCTGTGCCATTGTCTATAATAGTCAGTGGCTTGTCGCAAGTCTCTCGGTTTTGGAGGCCAGCATACTTTCTCATGACTTAAGTGTTAAACACTATACAGAGATTGTTCGATTGTGGGGGTTTTCAATGTAATTCCTTACCCTCCCTTTTATCCATTCTTAAACATCGCCTTGAATACTTTACCTATTTTACATTGCTTTAGCTTCTAGGCGACCACAAAACATATACAGCAAGCAGCTAAAGAATACTTGCGAGTCATGATACCGACTTTAATTTTAAGAAATACGAATTAAAATTCAGCAAGCGATCAGGACAGACTGGGTTTCGGGTGGCCCTCAGTTGCATTTGGGTGCAGAGTGCCTTAGCCAAGTGGAGGCTGGAGGCGTATTTAACTGTGGGTGTGCTGGAAGAGTTGACATATATGAGATGGAAAGCGTCCAAAACAAGTACTAAAGGGAGCTGTAATGTCCATGTTGTACGAGTACGAACAAGAGAGGTCTTATGGGCTAAAGAGAGAGGAGGAAGATGAGCTAGGTAACAGATAAACAGTTGGTGTATTAGCGACTCGGTAAGGAACAGAGCAGGCTTAGTGGAGAGGAGAGCGGAAGTCTCACTGTGTAGCTGGAAGAGAAGAGGTTCCTAGAAAATAAGCCAGGTGCAGAGGTGGGGCGAGTTCAATTTTAAAAATAATAACCTGCAATTTACGCTTACACTTGGGCCTCCTAAGGGTATCAGTCTGAAGAGTGATACTAGAAATTTGGTATTTACGGGAAGTTAGCCTGGGGACGGTCTGGAAAGAAATGGGGCTGGAATCAGCTAATGACAAACTCCCAGATCCTGCTTCTCAGACAGATTATCCCTGGGGATGATCTCCCAGGGCTGGGGATGGTTTGAGAAAACTATCCACTGGGAATTTGGCTTGTTGGATCTATTCCAACCTTCTGTTTCACCCCATACCCACCCCATTCTCCAAACAATGGACAAACCTGCTGGGACCTAATTAGGAACCTCTCCAGGTTTCCCCAATTCATGGGATAAATGAGAATTCCAGTTTGTCTTAACTGTAATGTGGGCTAAGCTTGTGACCCTCTCCACTCGGCCCCAGCTGAGAGTGTACATTACTGACTGCCTGCCATGTGCCAGGAAGTATGTCAGGGGTGCTGAGTTTGCAAAGATGAATAAGTCAGGGGCTTGCAAGGAGAAGGGGTTTGCCGTTAAACCCAAGCAGAAAGGGCTGGGTATCAACCTAAGAGTTCTCTGGAGTTACTGGAAACTGTAAGAAAGAGATCTTAGGTTGCTGTTAGGGCCTTTCTGCTTGGGTTTCAAGGTCGACCATAACCTGGCTCTAGTAAACCAATCCTCCTCATCTTGCAGGCTTTTTCTGAATGAAATGATCACTTCAGATTTTTCAGCCACAGCTTCTGAAAAACTCTTGTTTTTCCCAGGCTTCTTCAGCCTCTTCTGGCCACAGACCCCTTAATAATTAGATGAAAACTGTGGACTTTTCCCCACACCAGGCTCTCAGAATTTTGCATACATTTAAAGGATTTATGAATCTCTTGAAGCTGGGAACTTCAGGTAATAATAACTCCTCAGCCTAATACAGTCTTAGATATGTAGCTCAGGATGTCTCAACAACACCTGTATTGACATTTTGGGTTGATTATTCTTTGTCCTAGGGGTGCTGTTCTGGGCATTGTAGGATGTTTGCCAGCATCCCTGTCCTCTATGCTTGAGATGATGGTAGCAACGCCCCTCCCCCTTCCCCAGTTGTAACAACCCAGAATATCTCCAGATAGTCCCAAATATCTCCTGGGAAGTGTGGGGCAAAATTGCCTCCAGTTGACAACCATTTCCGGTGGCTCAGATGGTAAAGAATCTGCATGCAACGTAGGTGACTCAGATTCGACCCCTGGATCAGGAAGTTTCCCCAGAGTAGGGTATGGCAACCCACTCTAGTACTTTTGCCTGGAGAATTCTGTGGTCAGAAGAACATGGCGGGCTACAACTGGGATCCGAAGAGTTAGAAATTACTGAGTGACAAAGGTTTTATCAAAACAATTTCTTTGCTGTTATTTAATTCATACTCCATCTTTTAAAGTTTTGTTCCGTTCAGTCGTTCAGTTGTGCCCGACTCTTTGCGACCCTATGGACTGCAGCACGCCAGGCTTCCCTGTCCATCACCAACTCCTAGGGTTTGCTCAAACTCATGTCCACTGAGTCAGTGATACCATCACACCATCTCATCCTCTGTCATCCCTTCTCCTCCTGCCTTCAATCTTTCCCAGCATCAGGTCTTTTTCAATCAGTCAGTTCTTCACATCAGCTGGCCAAAATATTGGCGTTTCAGCTTCAGCATCAGTCCTTTCAATGAATAGTCAGGACTGATTTCCTTTAGGATTTTTAGTAAAAGTTTTACTATTTTCATCCAAATTTTTAAATTACTAGAGTCCACATGGATTCCCTTCTCTCTCTTTTCATGATTTTGACATTTTTTTCCACATGTTTTTTCATTTGACTTTCTTGAATCCCCAGCTGGATTATATGGTTTTAAGAGGAGGAACCCAGTAGTATGTATCTCTTATTCCCAGGAGGCTCAAACAGTAAAGAAACTGCCTGCAATGCAGGAGACCTGGGTTCGATCCTTGGGTTGGGAAGATCCCTGGAGAAAGAAACGGCAACCCACTCAAGTATTCTTGCCTGAAGAATCTCATGGACAGAGGAGCCTGATGGGCTACAGTCCATGAGATCACAAAGAGTCCGACACAACTGAGTGACTAACATTGTCTTTTAAACACAATTTTGGTAAGTATGTTTTGTTAAGCTTTATATTATTAAAAGTTTCAAATATACACAAAAGTAAAGAGACTAGTATAGAGAACACTCATACACATCATCCAGCTTCACTTTTTTTTAATCAACTTCAGAGAAGGCAATGGCACCCCCACTCCAGTACTCTTGCCTGGAAAATCCCATGGATGGTGGAGCCTGGAAGGCTGTAGTCCATGGGGTCACTGAGGGTCGGACACGACTGAGCAACTTCACTTTCACTTTTCACTTTCATGCGTTGGAGAAGGAAATGGCAATCCACTCCAGTGTCCTTGCCTGGAGAAGCTCAGGGACAGGGGAGCCTGGTGGGCTGCCCTCTATGGGGTCGCACAGAGTCAGACATGACTGAAGTGACTTAGCCACAGCATAACCTATCTTGTAGTATTTTAATTTGTTTAATCTGTTATAACATTTTTTTCAGAAAAAGAAAACTTTAACAGTTCTTTAACAACATTCTAGACCCTTAAGTACCTTTATTAACTATTCAGTCACAAGTTATTTAACCTCTAAACTGTTCCAAGGACTGTGCTGAAATACTGTAAGCATTTGCTATAGTAGATTACTTGCAATTCCCTATAGATGCTCTGCTGTTTCACATGCCTGTGAACATCATATAAGACACAGTAATTCTCTTTTCTGGTATGAAAAGCCCACACTTCATTCCTACCTTGATTTTGTTCCCTGGTTGCTCATCCATTTAGCTTTAAACCTCACTTTAAACAGCTTATTTTTTGATAATACATTTCCTGAAACCCTAAAGTAAGTTAATTGCTCCCAATCTTTACCACAATTGTTCCTTGTACTTCTGTTATTACACTTAGCAAATTGAGATTTAATTATTCATACATGACTCTCATTCACTCACCACCATTAGCTACTTGTGAGCAGGAAACATATTTTAATTGTTTTCATATTTCTAATACCTAGCACCTAGCATTTAGCCTGACACATACAAGCCACTGAATGCATACTTATAGACTAAGTGAATGAATTTCCTAGCATAATGATTTCCATATAAATTAGTAAATAAACATTTATTGAATTTAATAAACACAGTCCAAAGAATGTAACCAGCAGGAAAAACAAAAGTATTAAAAATACAGAGCTAAGGTAAGTTTAGAATGAGATAGGATAGGAACTTCCCTGGTGGCCCAGTGGCCAAGACTCCATGCTTCCAATGCAGGGAGCCTGGGTTTGATCCCTGGTCAGTAAACTAGATCCCACAGCCACAGTGAAGATTCTGCGTGTGGCAACTAAGACCTGGAACATTCAAATAAAAAGAAAAAAATTTTTTTTAAGAATGAGATAGGATAAATGGGAGAGCTTCACATAGAACCTTTCCTGCCTTTCCCCTGAAACCCTATTCCCATCCCCATCCAAATGTCTTCAGTTCAGTTCCGTCACTCAGTTGTGTCCAACTCTTTTCAACCCCATGGACTGCAGCAAGCCAGCTTCCCTGTCCATCACCAACTCCCGGAGCTTGCTCAAACTCATGTCCATCGAGTCAGTGATGCCATCCAACCATCTCATCCTCTGTGTCTCCTTCTCCTCCTGCCTTCAATCTTCCCCAGCATTTTGCATTTTGTCAAAAATCTAGGATAAATTGCCCACCTTCCTTCCTTTTCTAAGCTTTAAGCAGTCCTTAAGGCTCTAGTTATCTATTTCTTGATTTGTGTTTGGTTTCAATTCTTAGGAATAAAATCTCATCTGCAAAGCTGCTGGGCCCATTTGCTTCACAGGTTGCCAGTGGAACTCTGACATGAGCAAGGAATCCCAGCCAATACTCTTCCCAAGCTGTTACAGTATTCCAGAGCCAAGGTAATGAGATCTTCTGCTTACTGACACATTTGTCATCATCTGTCTTCTGCAGTTACGGGGAACTGCAATGCAAAAATGTGGAGAAGGGAGAATAGGGAAGTGAAACCAATTTAGCATGGCCAGCACACAGGAGTTGAGTTGCACCAAGAACCTGGAAAGCTGGATGGGCACTACATCATGAAAAATATGTCATTCTCAGGAAGATGGACTGTTACCCTGAATGATTTTACCAGAAAACCTTCAGAACAGTATCTTTAAAAAAATTATTTTCTTAATCAAAACCTATATACATTCATAGAACATTTTATAAAGGACAGAGAAAATCATTCTTTAAAAAAAAATTAGTTAACTAATTTTGGTTGTGCTGGGTCTTTGTTGCTGTGCACAGGCTTTTTCTAGTTGTGGCTAGTGGAGGCAACTCTCTAGCTGCGGTACATGGGCTTCTCATTGCAGTGGCTTCTCTCTGTAGCAGAGTCTCGGCTCTAGGGCTTGTGGATTTCCGTAGCTGTGGCACATGAGATTAGTAGTTGTGGCACATGAGATTAGTAGTTGTGGCACACAGGCATAGTTGCCCTGAGGCATGTGCAATCTTCCCAGACCAGAGATCGAACCAGTGTCCTCTGCATTGGCAGGTAGATTCTTTACCACTGGACCACCAGGGAAGTCCGACAAAATTATTTTTAATTCAATCACCTGGAGATAATCTATTTTAAACATTATGATAATGTTCTTTCAAACTTTCTGACATATAAACATGCTGCTGCTGCTGCTGCTAAGTCGCTCAGTCGTGTCCAACTCTGTGCGACCCCACAGACCGCAGCCCACCAGGCTCCCCCCGTCCCTGGGATTCTCCAGGCAAGAGTACTGGAGTGGGGTGCTATTGCCTTCTCCAATATAAACATGAATGCATATCAAAAGAAAACAAATAAAGCTTATACTATATATATATATATATTTTGCTTTTTAACTTGTCTTTTCATAAACATTTCCTGATCAATCAGTTGCCTTTTAAAGCATGATTTTTGATGGGCTACACAGTATTCTATCACATGGATGCATTACAGGTTATTTAATTATTTCCTTATTGTTGGGGATTTAGGCTGTTTTTGTTCTTTTTGCTATAGTTAATAGCACCTTAATCAGTTTTGTACACTATATATATAAACTTTTATACATATTTATATACTTAAATCTAAAAGTATAATTATCACACTAAAGCTATGAGTATTTTTAAGATTTTTGATGCAGCTCATGCTATAAAAAGGTGTATGAAATTACACTGTCACTAGTTCCATCATAAATGTCTTCTCAAATCTTTCATCCACACTCAAAGTTCTTGTTCATTTGAAATATTTGCAGCTTAGTTTCTTGACTTGATTTTGTATGTATGTTTGTTACTAGTAAATTTGAACTTATTTTTCATGTATTATTGGGTATTTGTGTTTCTTTTATTTTTTAAGATTCCCTATTCAGATTGTTTGCTAACTTTTATTTTTGGCCATCAACTTGATCATATTGTTTACGGTGTTTTTGACTTTAATTAAAAATGTTAAGTAGCCAAATCTACCAATCTTTTTCTTTATGGCTTCCTCCTTTGCTTTTTTGCTTAGTAAGTTCCTCCTCTTTCATGCTGCCAGATTCCAAGAGATTTTTGCTTAAATAAATTCTTAAAAGAGTGGGAGATCTGAGATATATAATTTAGTTTTTGCTTACGCTGGGTCTTCATTACTTCTAGCCATCTTTTCATAGTTTTGAAGAGTGGGAGCTACACCCTAGTTGTGGTGTGCAGGATTCTCATTGTGGTGGCTCTCCCCTTGTTGAGCACAGGTTTCAGTAGTTGCAGCACCATGAGCTCAGAAGTTCTGGCTCTCTGGCTCTAGAGCATGGACTCAGCAGTTGTGGTATACGGGCTCAGTCACAGCTTTAGAATCCTCCTGGACCAGGATTGAACCCATGTCTCCTGCATTGGCATGCAGACTCTCATCCACTGTGCCATCAGAGAAGTCCCAATTTTAAAAAAAAACATGTATTTCCTCTAGCTCTTAAGATCTTGTGACAATGTGAGAATTGTAATCCTCCCTCCCTAATACAGTTAATCAGTTATCAGACACAGTTTATTGCATGCTCCATCTGTGGATCCAAATGCTACCCTTATAATCACTCCTATCATCCTCTTGGTATTTCATCTATTGAGAGTTACTGGAATGAGGACAGTAATAAAAACCACAGGAATAAACAGTAGTACCGCAGCTGTGAACATTTAGACCAGACAGAGGGAGGACAGGAAAAGACGTGCTTGTTAATATTATGGTGATTGCTATAGGTTTTTAGTTTGCTGCTGCTGCTGCTAAGTCACTTCAGTCGTGTCCGACTCTATGCAACCCCAGAGATGGCAGCCCACCAGGGCTCCGCTGTCCCTGGGATTCTCCAGGCAAGGACACTGGAGTGGGCTGCCATTTCCTTCTCCAAAGCATGAACGTGAAAAGTGAAAGTGAAGTCCCTCAGTCGTGTCCAACTCTTCTCGACCCCATGGACTGCAGCCCACCAGGCTCCTCCCTCCCTGGGATTTTCCAGACAAGAGTACTGGAGTGGGGTGCCATTGCCTTCTCTGGGTTTTTACTTTAGTAGTGGGTTAACCAAATATGTAATTTTCAACATGATTATTCATTGAAATACATAACTGAAAAAGTAAGTGAAGTCGCTCAGGAGTAGGTTGCCATTTCCTTCTCCAGGGGACCTTCTTGACCCCAGAATCGAACCCGGGTTTCCCACATTCTAGGCAGATGCTTTACCGTCTGAGCCACCAGAGAAATCCTCAAAAAGTGAAAGAGCGGGAAAAATAAAGCAGGGCACTCTTCCCCAAATAACTTTGAATCTATAAACCTAATTTCGCCACCGTCTCGAACCATTAATCACACGGACTATTGTTCCTTAAACAGCTCTCGGGCATAAACTTTGAGAGGAAGTTCAGATGAAGGTCTTGAGTCTTCGAGGATATTTCGCTTGGAGAAAACGAAAGCTCAATTTTAAACGTGGCGCTCATCATAATCGCAATAAATACTACAGACACAGCATCGTCCCCACATTTTCCTACTAACCTCTCCCTGGCGGCTAAGGCAATTGCGACAGGGAGAAACGATCATCTCTAGCGTTTTGAGCACCAGATTCCTCTTTTTCTCCCTTTTGCAAAGGACCGTTAAACGTGGTACTGGGAGACGTTAGGCCGCAAAAGAAAGGGTTATTTTTTTTCCTCGAACGGTAGCTTTCGTAAGTGCAAAGATACCAAAGTTGAGAGACACAGGATACACCAGAGAACTTCCTAGGGTCGCCGATGCCCCCGGGGTGGGAGTCTGAGAAACTCGGCCAACCGAACCGAGGCTCGCGCTGCGGGGACAAGCCCCTTGATCCCGCGCGGCCCCAGGCCCCGCCCCGGCCCGCCCAGGCCCCGGCCGCCCCCGCCCAGGCCCCGCCCCCAAGGCCCAGCAGCCGTGACGTGAAGGTCTGGAGGAGGTGCGAGGCCGCGCAGCCAGGCTGGTTGCCGGAACTGGAACGGTCTGCTGGGCCCCCGGCGCGCGGGCTCTTCGGGGCTGGCAGGTGTGCAGCGAGTGCATCTGGGAAGGGATGGCGCCAGGCGCGGGCGACCCGGGGTAGCGCTGGCGAGACGGCGGGGCCCGGCCCGGGCAGCGATGGGGCTTCTTCGGCTGCTGCTCTTCGTGGTGCTGGCTTCGGTAACCCGGGCGGCCGGCGGAGCTGAGATCGTCGGAAACTCCAGCGAGGGTAAGGTCGGGGGCGCCTGACTTCTGCAAACCCAAACTTGGTCTTCATTTATTGCAGGGTCAAAATCCGCCCTGGGGTCAGTCCACTCCGCGGGGGAGGCGGTGCGTTCAGAACTGGCAGGAATGGATCGAGGTCCTTTCCTGCAGGAGGCAAGGACTAAGAAGGCCCTACTGTCAGCCTCCTAATCTATACTGGGGAAATGGGAAGAGATAGGAAACCCGCTTGTTCAGACACATTATTCTTTTCCTTAGGGCGTAGCCATGTTTGCAGGTTTAATTTAACACCGTAAAACACCCCCTTGCTCGCAAGTGGCTCATCTGAACCTCTGGACTGCGAAGCTTGATAAAGCCAAGCTGCAGCGGTTCTTGTACTCCCCAGTCTAGATGCTTCTCAAATTCGTTATCCTCGGCGGAGTTTCAGAGGAAAAGTGAACCCAGAATGGGACTTCAGCTCATAGGTCATGTGCTTGGTGAATGGATCTTAGCACTAGTTGGTGTTTTGTTAATGTAAACTGTAAAAAGCACTAATTGTACCAAGCTGATAATCATGTGCTTTTCCGTGTCGTGAAGTCAAGAGTATTTTGGTTATGTATTGAGCTTAAGAGACTAGTTGTAGTTCTGAAACATAACATTTTCTGAATAATGTGATTGTGCTTCTAAATGCTTATCTGTGAAATGCTCTGTGCAAACTGAATCCTAGAATTTTTGCCTAGGACTTAAGACCAAAGCTGAAAAGGGCAGTTATACTTTTGAAGAAGAAAAAAAAAGCCTTGTTTCTAACAGGGCACTCACATTCACTGCGTGCAGTGTGTGCCAGGTGCTTTTCATGGCAGAGTTGTTTACGCCTCACAACCCTATGAGGTAACAACTGTCCCTCACTGGTGGAGGATGAAGCCGAGACCCAGGATGATGCTCACTCCTGGAGTAAACAGCTCAGTGGGGCACAGGTAGCCATGAACCCCTGTGTCATGTAAATTTCATGGTCCTCCCCTTCTACAAAGCTGCCCTCCAATGAGAATGCTTTATTTAATATGGTTGCTGCTGCTGCTGCTGCTAAGTCGCTTCAGTCGCCTCCGATTCTGTGCGACCCCATAGACTGCAGCCCATGAGACTCCCCCGTCCCTGGGATTCTCCAGGCAAAAACACTGGAGTGGGTTGCCATTTCCTTCTCCAATGCATGAAAGTGAAAAGTGAAAGTGAAGTCGCCCAGTCATGCCTGACTCTTAGCGACCCCACCGACTGCGGCCCACCAGGCTCCTCCGTCCATGGGATTTTCCAGGCAAGAGTGCTGGCGCTTTACCCTTAATTCTTCTCTGAATTCTTATTCCTTGAAATAGAATCTCTTCTCCTTTCCTCATCAGGCCAGCTCCCTTCTTCCAAGGAGAAGAGTCTGAGAGATTAGAGTGTGCAAATGATCAGACTCGTGAAGTAATTTGAGAAATTAATGTTTTTCAGATGCAGTTTCTCACCTCCTTTCTGTGATTACATCACTAGCATTTCCTCAGCCACGTTATTCTTCTGCCCTTGCATCAGTATTGTTGTTCTGGGTAGGAGAAGGGCATCATGTGGGAACTTGACTGCTGAACAGCAATGAAACCTGAAATTCTCCACATCTGTCAGGTAGAGATCAGAGTGGGAATTAACAGAGACACTTCAGCACTTGCCTGATCCTCCTGGAAAACAGCTGGATTGCTATTGGGAGAGTCTGATAACTTGAGTGAAGTGAGTGAGTGAATTCTCCAGGCCAGAATACTGGAGTGGGTAGCCTTTCCCTTCTCCAGGGGATCTTTCCAACCCAGGGATCAAGCCCAGGTCTCCCGAGTTGCAGGCGGATTCTTTACAGCTGAGCCACCAGGGAGCAAGTGCCATAAGTTAGAAGGATTTACCCATTTTATAGCAGGATAAGCTAACCTGATACCTTGTGTGGTGGTTTAGAAGCTAAGGGAAATTTTAAAGGTGGCAGATTGAGTTTCTAGAATGTCTGAGGATGGTGACCAGTGGGGCACAGGAGATGAAACATACATCTAAACAGTTTTCCCTTCTTTTGGAGTCCCAGTTCCCCGCTGTCCTTAACATCTTTAATTCAGTATTTCAGGTTCATATCCAGTAACTCACATGGAACTTACCCAGTAATTGGAGTTTAGCATCGTGCCCTTTGAACCTTCTCAAATGCCTTGCAGGCCACTTGTGTAGTTAGTTGCAAGTGTTCTCTTTCTCTCAAAAGTTTGTATATGTTTGTGTTTCTTTTCATCTTTTAGGGCTAATGAAAATTCATAAGAAGGTATCAGTGAGAAATTGGGAGGGCAGTTGAATGCCAGCCAGTTCAAGTGGCTGAACTATTTTTAATACTCCATCTAAAGAGAATTATGAAGTGTTGACAGATCTCTCCTACAATTTGTTGTGTTAAAGCACAAACGTAAAGAGATGTGTTTTAGTAAAATAGTAAAAGGAAGAGTTGGAAAATGTTAAGGTTGCACATTTAGGTTCTGATTGAGAAAGAAAAGGAAAATATTGGGATTAGGCAGCTCCTTTTAGAATGGTATTATTGGAAAGAAGGCATTCCCAGGTGGCTCAGTGGTAAAGAATCCACCTGCAATGCAGGGGATGTGAGTTCAATCCCTGGGTCGGGAAGATCCCCTGGAAGAGGAAATGGCAAGCCACTCCAGTATTCTTTTCTGGGAAATCCCATGGACAGAGGAGCCTGGTGGGCTGCAGTCCATAGGATTGCAAAGTCAGACATGATTGAGCCACTGAGCACACACACATATTGAAAAGAAAAAATGACTTTGGGTAGGAATGGAGGAAGACTATGAAAACAGAAAAGGATCCCCTGCTGTGGGTTAGATGGCAAAAAAATATTTTTGGCAGAAAAGGCAGAGGTACTGCTTTTTAGACAAGAGCTACAACCCGAATGCTCTGTCTCCTGGTAGCCATTTGCCCTGTAACATCCTTTGATGTGCTGTCTTTCCCATCCACCCCCAAGTCATAAGACCTAAATATCCCTCATAAAATGTTTCTGATGCATCCTTTTCCAGATGACTTTGAGGTGCAGTTGCGTTCCTGTTAACCTCTTCAGGATGTGTTTTGTATGCGTGTCTTCTTTTGCCATATATGTTTTTATGAGTAGTGATTGAATGCAGTTTCTGCCAGGCGGGGTTGTTAAAGTTGTCCTGACTTTCAGTATTTTTCCCTGTCACTCTGTGGAAGTCACTTTCTCAATGCTGTTTATAATGGATGTGCTGGGCATTTATCCATGTTAGACCTCTTCTTTTCACTGTGTATATGTAACAGAACCATACTGACTGCCTGCATATTTTTTTTTCTTGGTAACTACATGAACCTCTGAAACACTGGAAAGCTAATGGAAGTTAATAATGATGTTTTGTTGTGCAGTATTGGGTAGTTTACAAATATTTTTCCCATTTGATACTTTTAACAGCCATTTGATGTATGCAGTACAGTTGCCTGCATTTTACCACGAGGGAACTGAGGTCCAGAGGAAATAATTACTTGCCCAAGGTCACAAAATTCAGTCATCATTTACCAAACACTTATCATGTGCCAGTCAGTTGTTGCCTGGGACTGTTTGAGGCCCTGGAATGTCAAATATGACAAAGCCCTGCAAGTCAGGGCTCAAACCATAACTGGTTTGTTTAACATGCAACCTTCTATAAAAGTTGTGAAATGGCTCTTGGATTGCCTGTGTAATGCTGCCAAAGAATTTTCACACAGAAGTTAAAGGTAACCATGGATAGGAAAAAATATAATTATCCTTCCCTAATTCATCAAGCATTGTGTTAGGAGTTCTCACACCTGGCAGAACATTAGAATCACCTAGAGGGCCTTGAAAAAAGGAGAACTAGAAATTGAAATATAAAATAAAAAGCAAGTTTATAATACCATCAAGAAACATTAAATATTTAGATGATTATAATAGAATATGGAACAGCCTCTACACAGAAAACTATACAAAGTTCTTGAGATAAATTAAGAAACTTAATAGAGGGATATCTCAAAATCACAGAAGAACCCTGCGTTATAAAGATATCATTTCTTCCTAAATTAATACCTTCAGTGCCATCCCAATCAAATTTCTACAGGTTTTTGTTTTGTGAAAATTGGCAAGTTGCTTTCTAACATTTATGTGGAAATGAAAAAGGGCCAAAAATAGTCAAGACAGTCTTAAAGAGGAAGAACAAATTTGGGGCAGAAATTAAGACTGTGATATTGATGTTAGGATAGGCAAATAGACCAATGGTACAAAGTTAAGTGTTCAGAAACCCTCACCTTGTCACTTGACCTATATGTCAGAGGTGGAATTTCTGAGCAGTAGGAAAACTACTTTCAACAAAGTCTGTCTCAGTAGGATATTCCTGTCGGAAATGAACCTTGACTCTGGCCTCACACCCTATGTAAAAATCAGTTTCAGGTTGATTTTAGACTTCGGTGTGAAAGGTAGAACAAAGTTCTAGATGTTAACATGGGGAATGTATCTTTATGATCTTGAATTATGTTGGCAGATAATTCTTTAAAATAATAAAGGAAAAACTTGAGAAACGGGACTACATTAAAACAAAAACTTCTGTTCATCTCAAGGTAACAGGAGAGTGAAAAGACAAGCTATAACAGTGGAAAAGATATTTGCAACATATCTGACAGAATACTCATATCAGTGATGCCTACAGAGTTCCTAAAATTCAGTAAGGACAGATGATCCAGTTTTTCACATGGGCAGAAGGCTTGAATAGACTGTTTCATTGGAGAAGGACATGGCAACCTACTCCAGTATTCTTGTCTGGGAAATCCCACGGACAAAGGAGCCTGGTGGGCTACAGTCAATGAGGTCACAAAGAGGTGGACACAACGGAGGGACCAAACAACAAGACCCTTTCACAGAGAGGATATTTAAATAGCCAATAAATAAAACAAACTATTCTTACCAAGTGTTGGTGAGCGTCTTGGATTACTGAAATGCTCTCTCACAGATTGATAGGGGTCAAAATTGGCAAAACAATGTTGGATAACTCGAAGAGTACCTACTAAAATTGAACATAAGTAAACCCTGTAACCTGATAATTCTACTCATAGGTTCTCCTAGTAGAAATGTGTACATGTACACCGAAAGATACATACCAGAATGCCTAAATGGAGTTATTTATAATTACTCTAAACTAGAAATAATTGAAATGTTCATTAACAGCATAGATAAATACATTGTGGTACCTTTATTTCATGAAGTATACAACAATGGAAGTGAGTGAATACTGGTTACTACAGCAACAGGGACGAATCTCACAAATAAAATGTTGATTTTTAAAAAGCTAGACATAAAAGAATTCATGCCGAATGAGTCTGTTTAATTAAATTTCCAAAAGAGCCCATCTGTGGTTTTAGAAGTGAAGATCACAGTTACCTCTGGGAAGGAGGGACGAGACAGTGACTGGAAGAAGAGGTTAGAATGCTGTTTTTCTTGACCTGGTTGTGTAAACTTTGTGCCCTTATCTCCATGCATTTATTATAATAAATATTTGCTTTGTAATTGATACTTGGGCCCTAACCCCAAGGATTTTGATTTAACTGATCTGGAGAGGGACCCAGGCAACAATATCTTTAAAAAGCACCTTCAGATAATTGTAATGTACAGCTTAAAAGTGCTTTCTAATAAGGACACCTCATGAGTACTATAGAAAATATGAAAAACAGGAAATGTGTAAAGAAAATATTATTTAAAGTATAACCCAGAGAGACATGCTTTTAGTACCCCTACTTACTTGTCAGGTGACTGGTTTGTTAAATGTTTAACCAGTTTGTTAAATGCAGTGTCTCTCCCCTTTGTTCTCTGGCTTCTGCTTGGTTCTTGCCAGAGGCATTTGACTGGGGAAAGAGAATTGGTGAGGCATCATCTTCCTTTTGGAAGCTTTTGGAAATCTGGAAAGTAATAGATGAAAGTTGTAATTGTTTCTGAAATGCTACGTGTTTTTCTTGAAGAAGTCAAAAGCAAGGGCTGCCACTTACTGTTTTGGTCCTGGTCATTATATTTTCTCACGGAAGCTGTTTGTTTTCATTTCTCATTTTCTTAAGGAGAACAAGACTTCTTAGGTATTTTAACCGTTCAGGATTGAAGGTGATCTGCTACACTGTCACAGCAAAAACCTTCTCAAGTAGGTTCATTGCTGATATACACACATATATGCATATATATATTTTGGTAAGATATATATACAGTGATTTTATTTCTTGTGCTTCCCAGGTGGCTCAGCGGTAAAGTTTCCATTTGCAATGCAGGAGATGCAGAAAACCTGGGGTCGATACTTGAGTCCGATTCCTGGGTTGGCAAGATTCCCTGGAGCGGGAAATGGCAACTCACTCGTTTTCTTGGCTGGAAAATCCCATGAACAGAGGAGCTTTGTGGGTCCATGCTGTTACAAAAGGGTCAGACATGACTTAGTGACTACACAACAGCAAAATTTTATTTCTTATTTCTTATTCATGCTGGAATGGTAACAGCATATATATTTATTAATAAGGGATTGGTTGGGGACTTCTTGGCATTCATTCCAGTGGTTAAGGCTTTGCCTTCCAATGCAGCAGTATGGGTTTGATCCTTAGTTGGGCAGCTAAGATCTCACATGCCTCTCAACCAAAAAAACCAAAACATAAAACAGAAGCAGTATTGTTACAAATTCAATAAAGACTTTAAAAATGGTTCACATCAAAAAAAAGATTGGTTGAATAATCATGGTAACATAGAATGTAATATTATATAACCTTTAAACTAGTAAAACTAGGATTGTCTGTTGATGTGGAAAGATATCTAAGATCTAGAAGATGGGCTATACCAAGACATATTTGTGTTTTTCTTTTCCTATTTACATGGAGATGCTTATGCTGATATCTCCTAAATCCTGAAAGATTATACCAATCTGTTAAAAGTATGTTTTTTCTGCACAGTGTACTTGCTGGAGGAATTGACTTTCTCTACATTTCTTGCATTTTTGTTGTGTCTGACTCTTTGCGACTGCAGCACACCAGGCTTCCCTGTCCATCACCAACTCCCAGAGCTTGCTCAAACTCATGCCCACTGAGTCGGTGATGCCATCCAATTGTCTCATCCTCTGTCATCCCCTTCTCCTTTTGCCTTAAGTCTTTCTCAGCCTCAGGGTCTTTTCTAGTGAGTCAGTTCTTCGCAACAGGTGCCCAAAGTATTGGGGCTTCAGTTTCAGCATCCATCCTTCTAATGAATATTCAGGGTTATTTCCTTTAGAACTGACTGGTTTTATGTCCTTACATTCCAAGGGAGCACCACAGCTCGAAGGCATCAATTCTTTGGTGTGCAGCCATTTTTATTATCCAACTCTCACATCCATACATTACTACTGAAAAAAATCATAGTTTTGACTGTACACACCTTTGTTGGCAGAATAATGTCTGTGCTTTTAATACGCTGTCTAGGCTTGTCGTAGCTTTTCTTCCAAAGAGCAAGCATCTTTTAATTTCATGGTTGTAGTCACCATCTGTAGTGATTTTGGAACCCAAGAAAATAAAGTCTCTCAGTATTTCCATTCTTTCCCCATCTTTGCCATGAAGTGATGGCATGATCTTATTTTTTAAATATGATCGGCCTTTTTAAATATGGTTATATATGATCTGAGAAAATATTACCATTCTGAGGGAAAAACATAGCAAGGGACAGAAGTGTTGAGAGTGTCACCGTTTTATCTAGATTGGCTGTGTCCCTATTTTATAAGTTTCAGATGAAGTTAAGATAGAACTCATGTTTTGAGTGCCATCAAAGAAGGAGATTTTCTCCAAACTGTGCGTTTTCTTTCTGGTAAGAACACCTCATGATCACTATAGAAATTCTGTAAATAGTGAAATGTGTAAAGAAAAATTGAGGGAATTCTCTGATGGTCTAGTGGTTAGAACTCTGCACTTTCAGTGGGGAGGGCCCACATTCAGTCCCTGTTGTGGAAGTAAGATCACATAGTCAAAGAAAGAAAAGAAAAATCACTTAGCATTCATTCCCAGAAATACCTACTTTTATTACCTCTAGTTATTTTGTTAAGTTACTAGTTGTTTAGTAATATATTTCCATTTCTATGGTTGTGTCTTTCCCTACTGTCTTTTAAATCACTGGAAGTTTTTGCATCTCCAAGTATTTCTGAGTTGTGATAGATTAAGGAAAAGTTAAGAAAACCAAGATTTCACTAGTTGATAGCATCAGTCTCTTTTAGGGCTTGTAAAGGTTATAAATGGTTTTTCCAGTAGTCATGTATGGATGTGAGCGTTGGACTGTAAAGAAAGCTGAGCACTGAAGAATTGATGCTTTTAAACTGTGGTGTTGGAGAAGACTCTTCAGAGTCCCTTGGACTGCAAGGAGATCCAACCAGTCCATCCTAAAGGAGACCAGTCCTGAATATTCATTGGAAGGACAGATGCTGAAGCTGAAACTCCAATCCTTTGGCCACTTGATGTGAAGAACTGACTCACTGGAAAAGACTCTGATGCTGGGAAAGATTGAAGGCAGGAGGAGAAGGGGACAGCAGAGGATGAGATAGTTGGATGGCATCACCAACTCAATGGACATGAGTTTGTGCAGGCTCTGAGAGTTGGTGATGGACAGGGAAGCCTGGCGTGCTGCAGTCCATGGGATCACTAAGAGTTGAACATGATTGAGCAACTGAACTGACTGAAAGGTTCTACAGAGTATTTTGATTCAAGGCTCATGTCATGGGAGACAGATATAAAGATTATCAAAAGAGTTTCCAAGACAGGCTTAGGGGCAAATTTAAGTGTTAAGTGATAATAACCTGTATGAATTTGCTTACATCAGTTTTGGTCACAATACCCAAGAGGCAGAGTGACTAGTTCAGCAGAATACTTAAATAAATATTTGTCAAATAGAGAAAACGAGGGGTGAGGCTCTGAAAACACAAAAACTGAAAAGGTAACTCGAAAATGCCGGCCGGTAAATGAACTGAGTGCTGTGGAAATCTCATTAATTCCTAGGAAAACAAACTGATCCTGCTCTTAGTTTTGCAGACTAGAATTTATGGATAGTTTTAAGACTTTGAAGATGGCAGATAGATGATACCAAAATTAAAGTGCAAATTATGAAAGGTTTTTAGGGCCATTTACTGAGATCCAGTTAATTGTATACATAATTTTGGTTTCCTTGTAAAGTAATCTGGAGGCGGAAATGGCAACCCGCTCCAGTGTTCTTGCCTGGGAAATCCCATGGACAGTGGGCTACCATCCATGGGGTCACAAAGGGTTGGACGTGACTTGGAGACTGAGCACAATAGAGTAACCATGGTGATGGGAAGGCCTGGGATATATTAAAGTGCTCTCCTTCCTCCCTTTAAAAAAACAACATGGAAAGTCGCCACTTTTTCCAGACTTCCGTTGATTCTATTAGTCACTTCTTAATATTTTTACCTCTATTTGGGCTGGAGTTTTGTTCCACATAAAAGATGAAATGTCTTTTTGTTACATAAATAAGAAATACACCACATTCATTAAAATTTTCTCTGGAGTTTTAGAAATTAAATTGTAACCACAAATAACCTTTTGTCATCAGTTAAAAAATTAAGTTACAAAGGTACTATCGAGAATAACTTTTATTCTGGGCTTCCCAGGTGGCTCAGTGTCAGCTAAGCAGGAGACATGGGTTCGATTCCCAGGTCGGGAAGATCCTCTGAGGAAGGAAATGGCAACCCACTCCCATAATTTTGCCTGGGAAATCCCATAGGCAGAGGAATCTGATGGGCCACAGTCCAGGGGTTTGCAAAGAGTTGGACTCAACTTAGGGCCTGAACAACAACCACACAGAAACCTTTATTCTCACCCACTATTTATATGTCCTGTTTGGCTTTCTTGGTTAGCTTTTCTTAATAGTCTTTCTTTTTCATAATCATCCAGATGGAGTGCTTGTGTTAACAACAAAAACAGCAGAAAGTATTGAAAAAGTTCGTTTTCTTTGGAAATGGTACATAAGAATGAGTTAGGAAGTTATTTAGTGTCTGGAGTGTTTCAGCTCCAACTGACTCAAATTACTTTCTTAAAAAACAAAAAAAAAAAAGACTGTTCCACTCTAAGATTCTGGTGAATATAATCTTTACCTCATAGACTCCTTTTCATCTATATTAAATTGAAATCTTTTGTTTATTTTTAGACTCCGACACCCAAGCCTGCTTATGTAATGCTTGTAAACTCTGCTGTTTATGCAGAGATACACTGACTCGAGGGCAGACGGTGAGATGGGAACCCAGAACCAGACAGAAGTCAAAGCAGCCTATTTAGTGGATTCCTTGAGAATTAGGTTGGAAAAGGAAAGAAGTGGTGAGCAGCTACAAGAAAGACACACAGAGTAAATGAAATACAGCCAGACAGTGGAGGCAGGTCAGCAAATGGGAAAGCCTAGATGAGGTGTTGGAAAACTTGTTATAGCCTACCTTTTATGTGGACTCTGAACTTGATCCTTCAACAAACAAACGAAAAACTCCTTGAAGACCTGTTTTTCATGAAGTACCTGGTGTGAACACTCAATACACATTTTTGCCCACGTTGATGACACTTTCCTTTACAAGCTGGGTAATATAGTACTATTAGACAGATGAAGAAATTGAGGTTTAGGGAAGCAAGTAACTTTTCTGAGATCACATAGCTAGTAAAGGGTGGGATAAAATGGAAGCCAGATGCTTCCATTCAGTTCAGTTCAGTCTCTCAGTCGTGTCCGACTCTCTGCAACCCCATGAATCGCAGCACGCCAGGCCTCCCTGTCCATCACCAACTCCCGGAGTTCACTCAAATTCACGTCCATAAAGTCAGTGATGCCATCCAGCCATCTCATCTTTGGTCATCCCTTCTCTTTCTGCCCCCAAATCCCTCCCAGCATCAGAGTCTTTTCCAGTGAGTCAACTCTTCGCATGAGGTGGCCAAAGTACTGGAGTTTCAGCTTTAGCATCATTCCTTCCAAAGAACACCCAGAACTGATCTCCTTTAGAATGGACTGGTTGGATCTCCTTGCAGTCCAAGGGACTCTCAATAGTCTTCTCCAGCACCACAGTTCAAAAGCATCAATTCTTCGGCACTCGGCTCTCTTCACAGTCCAACTCTCACATCCATACATGACCACGGGAAAAATCATAGCCTTGACTAGACGGGCATTTGTTGGCAAAGTAATGTCTCTGCTTTTCAATATGCTATCTAGGTTGGTTATAACTTTCCTTCCAAGGAGTAAGCGTCTTTTAATTTCTGGACTGATTTCAGAATATTTTTTTTTAGTACCAGTGCATTTACAACTGGTAGTAACTCACAAGGGTTGTTAATCCTTAAATTCAGGGATTCTGTTCTGAATAGAGTTACTATTGCTGCTCTGGGCTCTGGAAGCCGAGCACCTTGAACATCCTGTGCTTGCATCTTTGGAAACACCTTTCTTCCCCTCCAGTTCTCATTCCACCCTTTCCTTGGGTGGGGTTTGGGAGGTTTATGAGGGGGTGGGGGTTTGCTGCTTCTGCCTTTTGAGCCTCATTGTCCTCATTAGTGAATAGAGTGCAACAGTTTTTTCTGAGGATTAAATTAATCTTGCATGTGTGTTTAAATATACAATTCCTACAAATTGGTTACAGAGAGGTATGAATGTTAAAATGAAACATTTCTCCCCTTGTAGGTCTTCTGGAATTTTCTGTGGGGAAATTTAGATACCTGGAGCTCAAGAAGCCCTTTCCAGAGGAAGCTATTTTGCGTCATATTTCCAGCAATGTCACTTTTGTTATTTTCCAAATACACTCACAGTATCAGAATACAACAATTTCTTTTTCTGAGGTAAGTACAAAGAGTTACTTCCATAAAAGCCATTTCCGCAGTTTGGTATCTTGTATTTAGTGTGAGCATTAGAAATAAATGCCTCTTTATGTGTTAAATTTTTAAAAGATCAAGATTGAGTTCTGTCAAGTTAGTAATTTAGGCTGGCTAGGAGGTGAATATTTCAGGCCTTTCTTGAGTGGTGACCTCTGACCTAAAAGAGGAGTGATGCTGCTGAGTTTGGGGGGTGGGCAGCTTATACCAAATGTCTCCTGCCTGCAGTTAAGCTTTCCTCATACTTCCCTCCTTTTCTTTTTCTTACTCTACTGGGTCCTCAGTGATTATTACCTGAGAATACATTTTAATGGGTTTCTGTGGTCTTTTAGCCATTTAGCCTTGAAGTTTACTAAGACACTTAATAGGATCAGCTTTATTCTTTAGAGTTCCATTGAAACACAAGAATCCTAACTCTTAGTTTAACCAGAGCAGTGCTGTGCTCCCAGCAGCATTTGGGAGCCTCTTACAGAGGTCCTCATTAAACCCCTGAGCCTCAGCCTCGTCTCTGGGAGGTTTTCAAATATCCTGAATCAGCCGAAGCCATTAAGGCTTTGCCATTTCTCTTACCCTTTACAGATCTTCTTATTTTTAGTCCATATGACCCCTTAGACTAATACATGAGTTTCACTCTGTATGAAGTTGTGCTGTATTCTTATCTGTCCTCAGCCTACCTTCTGGCTTCCCTTGTAGCTCAGAATCCCCATGGACAGAGGAGCCTGGCAGGCTGCAGTCCATGGGGTCGCAAAGAGTCCGACACGACTGAGAAACTCAGCACAGCACAAGGCTACCTTCTAATATTCTGGAATTTGCTAAATGAAGCTGTCTTTGTCCAGTCTCTCTATATTTTCTGGACAT
Source organism: Nanger dama (assembly GCA_917880005.1). Taxonomy (NCBI): domain Eukaryota; kingdom Metazoa; phylum Chordata; class Mammalia; order Artiodactyla; family Bovidae; genus Nanger; species Nanger dama. Next base: position 82,952,202 of record CAKJTW010000002.1, read on the forward strand.
TGGTCGTTGTATCTTTCACACTAAGAGTTTTATAATTTTTGTTCCTGCCTTCCTGCCGCTACCACAAAGATTTCGAAGGTGTGTGTGTGTGTGTTGCTTTGATAGACTAGATATGGGGGCTTTCCTGCTGGCTCTGTGGTAAAGAACCCTCCTGCCAATGCAAGAGACAGGGGTTCAATCCCTGATTCGGGAAGATCCCACCTGCCACGGAGCACAACTAAGCCCATGCGCCACAGCTGTTGAGCCTGTGCTCTAGAGCTCGGGAGCCACAGCTGGTGAGCCCAGGGGCAGCAGCTACTGCACCCTGAGCACCCGAGAGCTGGCGCTCTGCCACAAGGGAAGCCACCATCATGAGAAGCCTTGGCACTGCAACTGGAGAGTAGTCCCTGCTCGCCACGAGTAGAGAAAAGCCCATGCAGCAATTAGGACCCAGCACAGCCAAAAAGTAATAGACTAGAAGTGAAAGGGATTGATCGAGGAAAGAGGAAAAAATAAATTATGCTAATTGAAGATATAATAGTGTATATGACCCATTCATTGATTTTGCGGGAGTTCTTTGTAGCCAGAGCAGAAATCAAAGCATGTTGACTTTCATAACTTTCTTAGAAGGAAAAAACATTCTCATTCTTCAGGGGGAAGCCAAGATTTTTATGGGACTAAATTCAAAGGGAAACTTTCTATTCAAGCACTTACCTAGGAGACACAGTAAAATGGCACATAGATGATTTCCTTCTTAATAACATCACAGCAAAGACAACGTTTGAAGGAAGAGACGGGATGGAGAAAAAAAAATGCAGTTATATTTATCGTATGCTCAGTGTGTGCTAGGCCAGTGATCCTTGAGCTCCTGGGGCCAAAGACTTGGTGTCTGCTGAAATCGTGAACTCTTTACCTGGCAGAATGTGTGACTACATCTGTATAATTTCATGGAGGTCTCTGGAAATGCATTGAGCCTCCTAGTTAGGACCCCTTGCATTTGATTTTCCATGTAGTTAATTTAATTCTTGTAACAGTTCGTCCAAGTAGTCCTAATGTTTATCTTTACTTTTGAGGAAACGGAGGTTAGGTGAAGGGGTACCTGATATGCGCGACTGATGTGACAAAAGTGGCCTGGATGAGCAGCATCTTGGGTCTCAGTTTTCATGCAGAAAGGATCTTAGTTACCCTTAATGATAACCATGTTCCTTTCTTGGGCTGCCTTTAGTTCTCACTATATTTATACTGATGAGAAGATGATAACCAGAACTGTACATAATTCTAGAAGGGAGTGGTCTCCATGAAGAGAGCTGTTTCTGTTGTAACTTCCTGATGACTTAGTGGCATCTTGGAGTTTTGGGGTCATCTTGGCAGTGAGTTCTCTGAAGCTTTTGACCCTTAAGTTCCTTGGTCATTCTCTCTTACGCTTGTCAAATTGAAACCCACGTGGCACTTTTTTCTTCCCATTTCCTTCTTGTTCAGTTGCTCAGTCGTGTTTGACTCTTTGCAGCCCACCAGGCTTCCCTGTCCTTCACTATCTGCCAAAGTTTGCTCAAACTCATGTCCATCGAGTCAGTGATGTCATCCAGCCGTCTCATCCTCTGTCGCTCCCTTCTCCTCTTGGCCTCAATCTTTCCCAGCATCAGGGTCTTTTCCTTAACTTTAAGAAAACACGCTGAATCTACTACCTCTCAACTTTACTATTTATTATTCAAACAGCTTTCCCAGCAGATGGGGGAGGGGATGAGAGAGTGTCGGGGTGTAAGGAAGAGTAAGAACAGGCCACAGAGAAGATGATCTCTGTGTTCACTGGCTTGGTTTTGGTGATGGTTTCCCAGGTGCCTGCATTTATCAAAACGTATATTGGTATGCTCTATGTGTAATTTATAATATGTAAATTATAACTCTGTTTTTTAAAAAACTTTTCAAGGATCGAACTCTTTGGGGGCAGATCTTCTATTTTTTGTCTTGGTAGTGGTCAAGTTAATTTGTATATTGGGACCACAAGTGGAGGCCACCCTAGTGACTTGGCCCACGTCACAAATCTAAGCCTAAGATTGCGCTTACAGGGAATGCCTGTCAAGGAAACCTAACTTACACCGATCGCAATCCTCCAGCTCAGCTTAGCCAGCTCACTTTACCCTAGAAAATAGGACTTGCTCGTCTTCTGACTAAATCCCAACCTCCTAACCGAGCATGCTCTTCTAATGCTCTGAAAAGCTAGTTCATGCCCCACATCCCTTGGGAAGCATGCTCCGCTTCTAGGGAGGCACTGTCCTCCCCCAGCCCATCAGTGATGTTCCGCTGAATAAAGGACGGCAGACTTGTTACTAAATTGTTTTAGTGTTGTCATTTCCATGGAAGTCCTTAAGCCAGTAGTCTTAGTACTTGAAATGCGTGCTAAGTCAATTCAGTCTTGTCTGACTCTTTGTGACCCCATGGACTGTACTCTGCTAGGCTCTGCTATGGAATTCTCCAGGCAAGAATACTAGAGTGGGTTGCCATCCCTTCCTCCAGGGGATCTTCCTGAACCAGGGATCCAACCCTCGTCTCTTATGTCTCCTACACTGGCAGGCAAGTTTTTACCACTAGCAACACCCGTGAAGCCAAGTACTTGACATAGTAAATCCTAACTGAAAGGACTGAAAAGCTTGGGAATGTTATTGTGTATCTGCTATTCCGGATCAAAGAGTGTATGTTTTAAGTAATTCCTCCATGTGTATTTGTGGGCACATGCACCTAGAGGTGAAAATAATTCTTCAATCATCTAAGGAAAGTCTCTGCTACCCCTTTTTGGTTTTGAGCAGCTTTGGAATAGGGCATGCACCCTAGAGTCACTCTGGCATTGAAACACTTTGTTCAGCTGCTGATTCACAATGACTCTTCTTTCCTTGTTGCAGACTCTCCTTCCTAATGCCTCGGAGACGGGCACTGACAAAGGACTGGTTTCCATTCTTAGACCAGAGCAGAGTGTGTGCACTTGGCGCTTGGAGACATTAGACCCTGACCCTGTCCAAAATGTGGCCGTTCCACTGTCCTACTCGGAAAGCGGTAACCTTTCTATCATCAACTCCTTATTACTGTCCAGAATGTAGGACTTGTGGGTGAGAATTTAGAGATAACTATAATCCTATTAAAAGTGTTTATTATAAGTATAGTTCTTCAAATTAGAAAGGTTTTAACAGCGGGGAGTCAGAGAATTAGCATGATGAGTGAAAGCCCAGGAAGGGACTAGGATTAGAAGAACACATGTATTCATTTGGAAAACACTGAGGGAGCCCTTGGAGAAACTGTAACAGAAAGACATCTCAAGAGGAGGGGTTGATTCATGTTGATGTATGGCCGAGACCAATACAATATTGTAAAGCAATTATCCTTCAATTGAAAATAAATTAAAAAAAAAAAGATATGGTTCTCACATATTAGTTGATGGTTCTAGGTCAAGGAAGGTGTGGGAGAAGAATGGGGTATTTGGAGGATGGTGGACAGTGGGTTGTGGCTGGAGCCAGAGTGGGAAGGTCCTGGTATATAATGTGAGGTCTGCACTCTTTGCTGAGGCAGCATAGAGACTTTTGAAGCAGAGGAATGACCTGATGCCTTTTCTCTCTTAGAAGGTTAACCTTAGAAGCAATGTGGGGAGTGGATTGGAGGGGGAAGAGCAGAGTCAAGACAACACAGCTTTCAGGACTCAAAATGAGAAATGAAGATCTGAACAGAGGCCCTGAGAAGGGGATGGGGAGGACAGGCTGGATGTGAGACATTTGGAATATAGAATTACAAGATACAATGACCAGTGGTTATGGATTGTTAAAAGTGGGGAGCACAGACTTCCCATTTGGCCAGCTGGGAGATGATCAGAATAGTGATCAGATGGGGTGTTTGTGGTGCTGTATGTTCTGGGTGGTTGGGATGGGGGTTAGATGGTGACTTTGGCACACTGACTCTGAGATACTTGTAGGACATCTGGATGGACTTGCATAGTAGGCAGCTGAAAATAAGGACCTAGGGTGGAGGAGTGGGAATACATATCCAACTGGACAGCTGAATAGCTGTTTTAGTAAAGTCATGGAAGTGAGTGAGGTCGTCCAGGCATGAACTTAGAGATTTAGGGAGGAAAATTATAGCAAATAATTTCCTAGTGCGTTGCTGTCCTTTAATGATCCAGAACCTGGTGGTCCGGAGTCGACGATAAGAAAGTAAAAGAGAGAGAGAAAGAGGCTGATATTCCTTGGTTTACGCAGAAAACCAATAAAGCCCTTGGCACAGAGCTTGCGTCACTCATGAAGGCACCGGGCGCCCTCTCGGGGGGTGAAGGCACAGTGTACCTTCTCCAAAGGGTCTTAGAAGCCCAGGCAGGAGAGTAGGCATAACAGGTTTCTATGCTACAGAGAAGAAGAGAGAGAGAGGGAGAGAGAGAGGGAGAGGGAGAAGGAGAGGGAGAGAAAGAAAGACAGACACGGGGACCCAAGCTCTGATGGAACAAGGGTGTTTTGTTCAACATAGCTTACAAGGTAGCTATTTTCAGCAAAGATAAAAATCAAAAGTCCAGACTTACAAATTATCAAGTAAACATAAGGTAATCCATATCAAAGAGAGAGGATTATAAATCATCACTTTTACTGTATGGTTCATAAAAAGGAAGAGGGTTGTAAATAGTTATCACCGTATGGAGCTAATGAAAGAAATACATGCATTCCTCAGCCCCTGGAGCAGTTTGCCAACTCCTCTTAATTCCTGAATATTTAGGAATTAATAAGGGACAGCAGATTCATGACAGAACCCAAACAGCACACAGGAAGCCTCCTGTTAAATGCTTCCTGACCCTAGTGCCTGCCACAGTTTCTGGGGGATGCTAACTGCTGAAGAATAATCAGAAGACTAAGGAGTAGACAGGACAGTGAGGAGAGAGACCGGACGCCCAGCGTCCGGTGGTAAATAGGACTTTGCAGAGAGGTCAAGAGAGTGACTGAAAATGTCCCTATGGTGGCACAATCCAGAGTCAGTGGTGGCCTTTAATGAGAGTCGTTTTAGTGACACCATGAGAATGAAAACCAGATTGTGGTGATTGAGGGGTGAAGGTGAGGGGAGGAGATTTACAATCTCTTGAAGTATGGTGGTAAAGGAAAGGCGAGGTTGCAATAACTAGAAAAGGAGGTAGAATTCCAAAAAGTGATGGGAGTTGAAGAAAAACATATGTAGCCAAAGGGTAATTATTTGATTTAAAAAATGATAGATGTCAAGTTTTCATCAAGGTCAGTGTACAAAGAAAATTAACGAGCAGTGGAGTGTCAGTTACAGTTCACGTGCTTTTCTTGGGTGTGGTAAATGTTTGTACATACAGGAAAAGAAGAGTGTGAAAGAAGAGCATAGAATTCTTGAGGAAGAGTCCACTGTGAAGCAGCGCAGACTAGGTGTCTCCATTCCGGAGCTGCAGAATTCCAGAAGTTTATAGAAATTAGGAACCAGCTGTGGGAACGATTGAATGAGTTAATGAAGCTGAGATCTTAAAGTACTTTAAACTGGTTTACCATCTTGTGGCTTAACTTCTCCTCTTGAGCCCACCATACACAGTTCTTTGTGTGGAACTGAACTAATATCAGGTGACTTCTTTAAGTTTTGTCTCGGTTAAAGGTTATGAATAGGATTCCTAATAAGAGCTGTTTTAACCATATTATGAACGTAAATTAAATACCCCAAGGGGATTCCCAGGTGGTGTTAGTGGTAAAGAACCTGCCTACTAATGCAAGAGATGTGGGTTTGATCCCTGGGCTGGGAAGATCCCTTGAAGGAGGGCATGGCAACCCACTCCAGTATTCTTGCCTGGAGAATCCCATGGACAGAGGAGTCAGGTGGGCTATGGTCCATGGGGTCACAGAGAGTCAGACACAACTGAAGCGGCTTAGCATGCAGGCATGGAAATACCCCAAATTTATTTTGTATTTAATTGTGCACATGCTGTGTCTAATACATGATCCTGGGGTTCCTGCGATCTTTTATTTTTTCCTCTTTACGTATACACAAAGACTCTTCCAGCAAGGAGGATGAGAGGTTGACACCATCTTTCTCCCTGTTGAAAGAGTGAAGTGAAAAGTGATCACCCTTTTTCTGTTTACCAGGATCTAACGAAAACTTCTCACAATCTAAAGAAAATGTGTTTAGGAAATGCACGTATTCAACCATTGGCATACAATTTCCAGGTGTTCACAGGGCTCCTGAAACCCATTCTTGGACCCCAGCTTCAGAATAGCTGTCTCTTCTGATGGTTTCAACTCTAGAGCAGAGGTTGGCAAACTGCAGAGCGCAAGGCAAAGCCAGCTCATGGCCTGTTTTGTGCATAAAATCTTATTAGAACACAGCCGTTCACTTACATATCATCTGTGGTTGCTTTCCCACCACGGGGCAGGGTTGAGTAGCTGCCACAGAGACCAGAGAGTCTGAACAGCTTCTAAAACATTTACTATCTGGCCTTGTACAGAGGTCTTCCACAGCCCATGACCTCATATAACTTTACCCTCAGTCCATGAGGTAGTAGCAAGCTTGAAGCTCTCCACTGAACTTCTATATTGGGTGTTCTTATAAGAGTAGGGTTCTGTTTTTCTGAGTGTGCTTTGACTGTATAAGAATTCTAAGTAACTTCCTGGTTTCCCATCCAGATCCTATCCCTGGTGGCTGTAATTTGGAGTTTGATGTAGATATTGATCCAAACATTTACTTGGAATATAATTTCTTTGAAACAACTATCAAATTTGCTCCAGCAAACCTAGGCTATGCGAGGTATGTCTGTCTCCCAACTCCCAAAACTCTTTTAGGATAAGCATGACCCACTGTTGTGCAGACTGAGTAAATTCTCTCAAAATCCATAGTTCTCCTTAGCAGGGTTGAACGGCTTATTTTTTTTCCAAATAGAAGTAATTTAAGCTTTGTTATTAATATGTAAAGTATAATTTACAGTTAGTATTGATTGTTTCCCTCCTTTCTTATGAAGAGCCAAATGTTGTCTTTATTAGGAGCTTAGAAGTACATCTTAGTTTTGTAAAGAATTTTAAATATGGAAAGCATTTTGGGGACTCCCTGATGCTCCAGTGGCTAAGAATCTGTGCTCCCAATGCAGTAGGCCGGGGTTCGATCCCTGTTCAGGGAACTAGACCCATGTGCCTCGACTAAGAGTTCACATGCTACAACCAAATATCCCATGTGTGGCAACAAAAACCCGATGTAGCCAAATAAATAAATATTTTAAAAAAGAAAGCATTCTGTAGCTATGAAACATTCCTATGTTTGTAAGGATTTTATTGTTTTAATTAAAACTCTGCCCTAATTTCTACTTTAAGAGTAATGATAGGTAACATTTGAACACTCTCTGTGTATCATTCACAGTGCTACTGAATACTGTATGTTCTTTATCATTTAATCCATAGAATTTTATGAAGAAGGGGCTGTTGTTCTATTTTACAGAGCAGTGCCCTAAGGGTTGTTGAGATTCAGTGACTTGCCCACATACACACAGCCAACAAGTAACTAAGCTGGCAGTTGACTCAGCCTGACTGATACTCACATCTGGTTAATTAACTATACCTACCACTTCTCTTTCCTTAGTGATGCCAAACCAGGAATCGCTGTTGCAGAGTTTGAAGTTTTGATTTCTTTTGACATTAGTAGATGAGATTTGTAGCATGAGAGATAAATGTTCAGCTTTGTTGGTTGATTTTAGAGGCGCTGATCCTCCGTCGTGTGACATCAAGACGGACCTGGACTCCAGGTGGAGGTTGCAGTATGATGTCTATCAGTATTTTCTGCCCGAGAATGACCTCACTGAAGAAGTGTTGCTGAGACATCTGCAGAGGATGGCCGAGGTGCCTCAGGTGCAGGCCAATGCTGTCAAGGTAAGTCTGATGCCTGTAATTCCTATAGCCAGACTGTGACACCTTTGAAGAGCTGAGAAGGGGAGAAGATACAAGGAGCTTATTATTACTACTATTTTTACTGTTTTCTTGGTCTTTCTAGGAGTCTCATTTTATTCTCTTTGATTTCATTGTCATCTTGGGAGTCAATGCCAGTGACATCCCAGAGTAACATTGGCTTTTGAGAAAGTGCATGTAAATTTTGTTATGTTTTGTTGCAGCCATGACTGTGGCTGGTTATCTTGAGCTGTGGGTGGAAGTGGGTGGTCATTTTCTACGTACTCCCATAAATATTAGATATAAAAATTTGGGAAATATAAAGTGATAGTGTTTTGAGAAAAATAATGTGAAACTATTGAAAGATATATGCATTATCCTTACTATTTAAATGCAAGTACAAAGTTTGTAACTTGCAGCAAAAATTTTCTCTGAGCTTTTGGACCCCTGAAAACTCTTGCAATTCCTCAAGTGTGGGGGTACAGGCTGGCAGCACTGGCATCATGTGGGAATTTGTTAGAGTCACAGACTCTTAGGTTTCACCCCAGACCTACAGAATCAGCGTCTGTATTTTACAATCCCCAGGTGATTCCTCTGCACATTAAAGTTTGAGACTCATACTCTCGATCATTTTTGTGGAGGGCAGGATTTTGTCTTTATGTCTTAAAAGGTACCTGATATCAATCTGATAAACAAGGACATCTGTCAGTCTGGTAGTTGGTGAGGAGCATTTTTCCAGACTGTTATGATCGTCCCAGAAAGTTGCAGACTACCAGATTATATAGAAGGAAGCAATTGAAATAGGGCAGCTGTGGGCTTTCCCTGGTGATCCAGTGGCTAAGATTCTGTGCTTCTGATGCAGGGGATCTGAGTTTGATCCCTGATCAAGAAACTAGATCCCATATGCTGCAACTAAAGATTCCATGTGCCGCAACAAAGAATGAAGTTTCTGGATGCTGCAACTAACACCCAGCACAGCCAACATAATTAATTAATTAAATTTAAAAATATTGTGATTATTTGCAAATTAGGAGCTCAATTTGAAAAGTTTGCCTTTGTACACAGGAAATTTGGAAGACCACTTTTATTCTCATGAAGAATATAACACGTCACATAACAGGGTCTTTGTAGGTTACTTTTTAAATTTTAGGCTGTACTGCATGGCTTAGTGCGGTACTAAGTTCTTAGTTCCCCAACTGGGATCAAAGTCAGACCCTTGGCAGTGAGAACCTAGAATCCTAACCACTGGACTTCCAGGGAATTCCCTAGGTTACTTTTTAACTTTTGGTTAAGAGTTAGAACATTGTGTGCCAGAATTAAAAGAAACACAAATTGAGGACATGACAAAAGACTGTGAAGCCTGTTTGAAGAGGCTCACACTGACCAACTCTGGGGCAATTCAGTCATCAAAAGAACATGATTGATTAAGCCTTCAATAAAGAAGAACATCTTTAGTCCATCCTGATACTAAAAAAAAGAAGGAAAATTCCTCGGTTGCTGCCTACCATTGGAGCAACTTACATAAAATTACTCTGAAAATTGATAAAAGGGAAGGAATTTACCTTTAACAAAAGAAGGATGTGAATTCACCCCCAGTTGATAAGAGAAAGCTCCCCTTCATTTTTTCAGTATTTATTTATTTATTTTGGCTGTGCTGAGTCTCTGCTGCTGCACACAGGCGTTCTCTAGTTGTGGTCAGCGGAGGCTACTCTCTAGTTGCGGTATGTGGGCTTCTCGTGGCGGTGGTTTCTCTTGTTGTGGAGCACAGACTCTAGGATGCATGGGCTCAGTAGTTGAAATCCACAGGCTCAGTTGCCCCATGACATGTGGGATCTTCATGGACTAGGTATCAAATCACTGTCCTTTGCATTGCAAGGTGAATTCTTAACCACCAGACCACCTGGGAAGCCTCAGAAAGCTCTTCTTTAAGAAGAATGCCAGCTAGTGACTGCGTAACAATAATAGAATTAGAAAATCACCATTTTATGACCCTCAGTGAAATAATTCAGGCAAGGATCTCCAGGTAAAAGAGTGTTGGGGGGGTCAGGATAATCCCAAGATGCCTAAATAGCACCCCGAGGTTAATTCTAATTGCAGAGGGAAAGCTACCTTGAGAATGGAGTGATTCAATGGTCTCTACCTTATCTGTGGGGTCAAGGTTAATTTTGCTGATGAACCTGCATTATGTACTTAAAGCAGTGTAGGCTGACTTTATCACCATCCTTATGGAATATTCTGGCGAAACAGGTTCAACTTGATTTCCTGTTTATAGGAGTTTCTGTTTACAAGAAATCCATGGGATGAAAGTACAAATTAGATACCCTGAGTACAATCTGATAAATTCAGATTGGAGAATAATCTGTAAAATAATTTCTTTCGTCTTTTAAAGGTGGGAGAAAGGTGGTTCCAGATTAGAGACTGGAGATAAACATATATGGAACTTGGTTGGATCTTGGTTAAGGGGGAGAAAAGCTATAAAAGACATTTGGGGAAATTCGAATATGGACTGTGTATTAGATAATAAGAAATTATTAATTTTTTAGGTGAGTTAAGGTATTGTGGGCATGTCAGAGGACATCCTTATACTTGTACTTGCTATTGAAAGTGTGGTGGGTGAATGCATAGCATTGCAACACCTGAGAGTTTCTTAGCAAAGCAGAACCTTGGGTACTTCCTCTGACCAGCAGAATCAGAATCTGCCATGATTCATAGGCCATTAAGTTTGAGAAGCACTATGTTAGGACATGGATGCCCAAGTATTTAGAAGTGAAATGTCATGATACCTGTTACTTACTTAAAAAAAAAAATATATATATATATATATATATATATATGGAGGAGAAGGCAATGGCAACCCACTTCAGTACTCTTGCCTGGAAAATTCCATGGGTGGAGGAGCCTGGTAGACTGCAGTCCATGGGGTCACTGGGAGTCGAACATGACTGAGCGACTTCCCTTTCACTCTTCACTTTCATGAACTGGAGAAGGACATGGCAACCCACTCCAGTGTTCTTGCCTGGAGAATCCCAGGGACAGGGGAGCCTGGTGGGCTGCCGTCTATGGGGTCGCACAGACTCGGACACGACTGAAGTGACTTAGCATATGGAGGAGAGGAGGGAGAAAGAGGGAAGAACAGAAAAGCAAATGTACTAAAATAATAACTGTTGAATCTAAGTGGTGGTATATAACTTATTCATTGTGTTATTCTTTCAACAGTTCTCTCAGGTTGAATGTCTCGTAATAACAATTTAGAAGAGTAGAAGCTAATGTTAACAGCATTCTGTTAGACTTGACTAGTCCTTTCCCCAGAAAACATATTTTTGAAGGCTAAGCACTATGTTTAAACAGTAGGTGTTTTCTAAGAAGCTTCTAATTATTCACTCGTGAAACTCTTAATATTTAATTTTCTCTCTTCTGTTAGTAGGAACCTATCTGTGTGTGAGGGCTAGGTAGAGCTTTCGTTTTTATTACATGTATCCCCTATCTAAAAGAATAAAACTAGAACACCTCCTAACACCACACATGAAAATAAACTCAAAATGGATTAAAGACTTAAATGTAAGGCCAGAAACTAAAAAGCTCTTAGAGGAAAACATAGGCAGTACACTCCTTGACATAAATCAAAGCAAGATCCTCTATGACCCACCTCCTAAAATAAGGGAAAAAGAATTAACAAATGGGACCTCGTTAAACCTAAAAGCTTTTGCAGAGCAAAGGAAACTATGAACAAGGTGGAAAGACAACCCTCAGAATGGGAGAAAGAAATAGCAAGTGAAATAACTGACAAAGAATTAATCTCCAAAATATATAAGCAGCTCATGCAGCCCAATACAAGAAAAACAGACAACCAAATCAAAAAGAGAGCAGAAGAGTTAAACAGACTTTTCTCCAAAGAGGACTTGCAGATGGCTAATAAACACAGGAAAACATGCTCAACATCTCTCACTATTCAGTTCAGTTCAGTTCAGTTGCTCAGTCATGTCCGACTCTTTGCGACCCCATGAATTGCAGCATGCCAGGCCTCCCTGTCCATCACTAACTCCCGGAGTTCACTCAGATTCACGTCCTTCGAGTCAGTGATGCCATCCAGCCATCTCATCCTCTGTCATCCCCTTCTCCTCCTGCCCCCAATCCCTCCCAGCATCAGAGTCTTTTCCAATGAGTCAACTCTTTGCATGAGGTGGCCAAAGTACTGGAATTTCAGCTTCAGCATCATTCCCTCCAAAGAAATCCCAGGGCTGATCTCCTTCAGAATAGACTGGTTGGATCTCCTTGCAGTCCAAGGGACTCTCAAGAGTCTTCTCCAACACCACAGTTCAAAAGCATCAATTCTTTGGTGCTCAGCTTTCTTCACAGACCAACTCTCACATCCATACATGACCACAGGAAAAACCATAGCCTTGACTAGACGGACCTTTGTTGGCAAAGTAATGTCTCTGCTTTTGAATATGCTATCTAGGTTGGTCATAACTTTTCTTCCAAGGAATAAGCGTCTTTTAATTTCATGGCTGCAATCACCATCTGCAGTGATTTTGGAGCCCCCAAAATAAAGTCTGACACTGATGTTTCCCCATCTATTTCCCATGACGCCTCTTGATGAAAGTGAAAGAGGAGAGTGAAAAAGTTGGCTTAAAGCTCAACATTCAGAAAACAAACGTGGCCTCTGGTCCTATCACTTCATGGGAAATAGATGGGGAAACTCTCACTATTAGAGAAATACAAATCAAAACTACAATGAGATCTCATGAGACATCACCTTACGCTGGCCAGTGTCAAAAATTTACAAACAATAAATGCTGGAGAGCTATGGAGAAAAGGAAACCCTTTTGCATTGCTGGTGGGAATGTAAATTGATATAACTCACCATATAACCCAACAATCCCACTACTGAGCATATACTCTGAGAAAACCAGAATTTAAAAAAGACACATGTAACCATTGCAGCCCTGTTTACAATAGCTAGGGCATGAGTCAGCGCTAATGAGGTAGGTGAACATCTATTACACAGAGTGTAAGTCAGTCAGAAAGAAAAAAGCAAATATTATTTATTTGCTTTAGATATGGATTATTATATATTTGCTATAGATATGGAATCTAGAGAGATGGTATTGATGGACCTGTCAGCAGGGCAGCATTGGAGATGCAGATATAGAAAACAGACTTATGGACACAGTGGAGAAAGGAGAAGGTGGGACGACAAATTGAGAGAGTAGCATTCAAACATATACATTACCGTGAGTAAAACAGATAGCTAGTGAGACTTGGCTGTGTGATGCAGGGAGCTCAGCCCTGAACTCTGTGACAACCTAAAGGGCTGGGAGGTGGGAAGGACTTTCAGGAGCAGGGGACCTGTGTATAACTATGGCTGATTCATGTTAATGTCTGGCAGGAACCATCACAGTATTGTAAAACAAGTATCCTCCAATTAAAAATAAATACAATTTTTAAAAAGCAGCCTTTAAAAGGGAATTGTTGAAGTGAAGGACTAGAAGGTAACACAGCTATATGTAATTTTTCTTATTTCAGAGCCTGTTAGACAAAAGTAAGTGGGTGCTCGCTGTGAGCTGTTAACCCCCACGACCTTTGTTGATGCTGGCTCTCAGTGATCACTAGTGCTTTTTGGACCCTTACTCTGTGTGGAGTATTGACAGGAGACTAGTGAGCAGGATGTATAAGGTTTCTGCCCTTATGTCTTTTATAGTCTAGCAGATGGGAAAAATTCTTTTACTTCATCCTAACTAGCACATTTTACTTAATCATTATATCACATTTTACTTAAATTATTAACATATGCAAAGTCTTTCAATGTTTTTGTGTAAGAGCTTGATCATGTCAGGATGAACAGACTGTGTAGGGTAATCTTTCGAGAAACCCAAATGAGTTGGCAAACTATTATATATAGGATGGATAGATAACAAATTGCTATATATAGCAAGTGCATGCCTGCTAAGTCTCTCCTTCAGTCTAGTCCGGCTCTCCAACCCTATGGACTGTAGCTCACCAGGCTCCTCTGTCTATGGGGGATTCTCCAGGCAAGAATACTGGAATGGGTTGCCATGACCTCCTCCAGGGGATCTTCCTGACCCGGGATCGAACCAGTATCTCTTAAGTCTCCTGCATTGGCAGGCGAGTTCTTTACCACTCACACCACTTGGGAAGCCCAAGGTATAGCACAGGGAACTATATTCAGTATCCTGTGATAAACCAGAATAGAAAAGAATATGAAAAAAATATATGTGTGTGTAACTGAGTGACTTTGCTTTATAGCAGAAATTAACACAACATTGTAAATCATCTGTACTTCAATACATTAAAAAAAGTCAAATGGCCTGGTGTAGGTTTTAAACAAGAATGATGTTTTCATATTAAAGTTTAATAGCACATGTAGGTGGGGTTATAATAGAAAAGCTTGTGGGGTTTGATTTTTTTAACTTAAACACTAATCGTGCATTATTTTTGGCTTTAGGTGGTCACCCTAACAGCTGACGATAAGACAAGTGTTTCCTTCTCCTCTCTCCGGGGACAGGGTGTCATTTACAACGTCATCGTTCGGGATCCATTTCTGAACACGTCCACCGCTTACGTGCCCACTCACACGTATGCTTGCAGCTTTGAGGCAGAGGAGGGTAATTGTTCCTCCTTGGTGAGTATGTAGATTTCAACTGTGAACTTTCTTCTTTGGCCTTGAAGAGCTTTATCAACTAGTAAAGAACTTCAGGATATTTACAAGTGCTTTTGTCTCTTTTATTCATTCATGCATTAAGCACATAGCACATGCCTCCCGAGCACCTGTGTTACTCTGCTGTCTGTTCTAGGCACTGGCATAGAGGAGTGAATAAAATGGGCAAAATACTTGCCCTCCTGGAGCCTGCATTTTAGTGGTGGGGGGAACGAAGCAGACAAAAGACATTTGTAAAATATACAGTACCTAAGATAAGTGATGAGGGCTAAGGAGCAAGAATTAACCAGTGAGGAGATAACCAGTGAGGGCGAGAGAATTTGAGAAACTAGCTAGGAAGTCCTTGCTGAACTGGTAGCTTTAGGGTGGAGACCCATGGCAAGGCAAGGAGCCATGCCCGTGTCTGCTGTGGGGAGTGGGTTGCCAGGCCAAGGAGACAGCCAGTGCAGAGCTCTCAACTGGGAGCCTACCAGTGTGGCTGCAAGAGTGGGCAGCCTTGGAGGTCCTCCTTTGAGCTACAGCTTTTATTCCGAGTGCAATGAAAAGGCATTGGAGGGCCTGAGCAAATAATACTATGATCAGTCTCATATTTTAATGGGATCACTCTGGTGCTTTTCTTGAGAAAAATCAGGAGCAAGAGCAGAAATAGGGGGATTGATGAGGAGGCTGTCATAGTGTCCAGGAGAGAGAGGACAGTGGCACTCGGGGTGTTGTAACATCATCGTGTGTGTATATTTAGCATTTTATTCTGAAACAGTTTCACAGAGAAGATGTAAAAATAATTCAAAGAATTCTGTATAATCTTCACCAACATTCCTCAAATGTTAGTTAACATGTTTGCTGTTTACTTTTCATTCTTTATCTAGACATACACACATATCTACATTTTCTCCCCTTGAAGCATTTGAGAGTACGTTGCAGACATAAAGACCCTTTTGCCCTAAAATATTTCTGTTCGTTTCCTTATATAGCCATAGTGAGATTGTCAAATCACAAAATGAACATTGATATACTACTGTTACTTAATCTATAGATGTTATCAAATTTCATTGTTTGTTCCACTAATGTCCTTCATACACAAAGGAAAAAAATTTTTTTCTGGTCTAGGGTCCACTTTGGTATCACATGGTGCTTTATCTTCTTTAATCTGGGATTATTTCTTAGTCTGTCTTTGTCTTTCAAAAAACTTTACCTTTTTGAAGCATACAGGTTAGTATTTATTTTTGTAGAAAGTCCTCAATTTGGGTTTATCTGATATTTCTTCTTAACTAAGTTCAGATGATGCATTTTTGACAGGAATACAAAAGAAGTGATGGAGTGTCATTCTCTGCAGACACCTGATGTCTGTTTGTTCCATTCCTGGTGGTCATAATCCTGAGTACTTGGTTAGGGGTGTCTGCCAGCTTTCTCCACTGAGAAGTAACTATTTTTCCCTTTAAATATCTTTTGGAGAGATACTTTGAATACAGGCAAACAAGCACTTCTCAAACTCTTCACTTGCTGGCTGGAGGATCCTGTGAACTTGCCTGAAATCTTACCAGCGGGTTTGCCAAATGGCATTTTGCCCTGTTTATCATTTCTTTCATGTCTATAGCTCTAGGAAAAAGGAGGGGTTCTCGGGACTGAGCTGATGGGCCAGCTAAGAAAGAGACTAGTAAAGGACCTTTGAATTTAGCAACAACTTGGGAGCATTTCAGAGGAGCCTGATTGGAGTATGTTCAAGAACAAACAGGCGGAAAGAAATTGGAGAAAGAGTTTGAAGAGATCTTTCAAGGAGTTTCTATGAAGAGTAAAGTCTGTTGGTTGTGGGAATTCCCTGGTGGCCCAGTGGCTAGGACTCGGCACTTTCACTGCCGTGGCCTGAGTTCAGTCCCTGGTTGGGGAACTAAGATCCCACAAGCTGCACAGTGTGGCCAAAAAATAAATAAGTAAATAAAGTCTATAGGTTGTGTTCAAGCAGGGATTAATTTTTGCTCTTCTCTGCTAGAGCTGTATCCCACCCAGTCTTCCAGTGCCACATGCAAGAGCCTTGAGAGATACAGTGCAAGAAACCAGGCAGATATAAGTTCTGTGATTTGACTGCTAGGCTAGGTCTTGTTTGGGTTTTTCTGTTCCTTTTCCCCTGAACTCTTTGCACCAGGGCCCTCCTGATCAGAGCACTCTGGGCCCTGTCTTGCCACGTTAGGTGGAAGAGAGGGAAGGGTCCCATCTGATTGTTCCTTCAACTCAGGGTGGAACCCTCCTGGTCATGTGGGTTCTATCACTTTCCTTTTCAAGCTTGATGCCCACTAGGATGACCTTCCTGAGCTTGGAGTAGGGAGGATGTATCCACGTTAGCTCATTAAAAAAAAAAAAATTATTGGCATATAGTTGCTTTACAGTGTTGTGTTATTTTCTGCTGTAGGGCAAAGTGAATCAACCGTATATATATACATGGATCCCCTCTTTTTGCCATTTAATTAAAACCTTTGCCTGTCATTCCCTATAGCGATGCTGTAATGACTGGAAACACTGTAAGCGCTGGCTCTCCTTCATACTCCCATCCCACTCGCTATTTTACCTCTCAGTTCTACTTATGAAACCTTGTCTCCTCTCTGGTTTGCTTATATGTTTGACTTTCTCTCTCTTTCCTTCCTGGTATTGTGATCGGAGATTCTTAGTTCCCCTCTGCTGTCTAATGTCCCAAAGGAGCATATCTAAACTGGGTCAGTTTTTATTGGGCTGTTTGCTGTCTCTGGTAATTGTACTTGTTGGAAACTTCGACTAGATTTTCACTTGAAAAAAATTATCCCACTAAACTGCATGTTTTTGTTATAATGATTGCATCGTAGAGCAGCAGTCAATCATAGGGCAGGAGGAGAAGGGGGTGACAGAGGATTAGATGGTTGGACGGCATCACCAAATCAATGGACATAAGTCTGAGCGAGCTTCGGGAGATGGTGAAGGACAGGGAAGCTTGGTGTGCCATAGTCCATGGGTTTGCAAGGAGTCGGACATGACTTAGCAACTGAGCAACAACAAATAGGTCTGAAATAAGCAGAATGTGGCAGTAACTCTCATTTCATCTTTCCTTTCATCTCTTCATTCACAGAGAAACTGATATGTAGGTATATTTTATGCCCTGCAAGTTCTGGCCTTCTCTCGTTCTTTGTCTAAATATAGGTCTTCATGGTATCCACTGGAATGCTTGAGTATTTTATGTGTTTTGACTTGTAGTTGATTTGTAGTACTTCACACAAGTTTGCGTAGGTGCTGTGTTTTTATTTTTAGTTCAGGAATTGTTTTCTTGTGTTTATCTCAGAGGATTCATGATGGTGGTGAATTTAGTGGGCCTATTTTTCCCTTCAGTAGGGTTTATCTTATGAATTCTAGTTTTTGTTTAAATTTCCACTGCTTGAGAATCACAGGATTAGATTCTTCTGCTTCAGGGAGCACATTGTGCTTTATCATTAGTTATTAAGCTATATTTTTATGCAGAGCAACATGCATAACTGATAAGATTGGTAGTGACTTGTTCACGGGTGACTTGTAGAATAATACCTGTTCTTTTATTTTAATGTGAGTTTCGGTTAACTTTGTTTGTTAGGGAAAACTTCAGTGAACTTCCATATACCATTATCCAGCCTTAACAATTTTGATTCATGGCTGTTATCTTGTTTCAGTTGTACACCAACCCGTGTCTCTGCCCTTCCACCCTCCTTTATCACTGGATTTTTTTAGAGCAGGTACCTAATGGTCATTTTGCTTATGGGATTTCGGTATGTATATCTTAAAGAAAAGGGCTATTAAAAATAAATAGCCACAGTAGCATTGATACAAGTTTCAATGAAAAATATTGAAGATAACTCCTTAATGGCATCAAATTAACAGCCAGTGTTTACATTTTCCCAGTCTTGTTTTTTCACAGTTCATGTGTTTGAGCCAGGTTTCACATGAGTTCTGCACATTGCATGCAATTGGTATGTCTTAATCTCCCTTGACATATTTCTCCCTCCCTACTGTCTCCTTTTTTTACTTCTAGTTTCCTTTTGAAGAAACAGAATTATTTGTTTTAGCACACTCTCTTTTCTTCTCTTTTCCACCATTCCCTCCCCCAGACATGTCACAGGTAGAATTGCAGGCCCTTATCGGGAAGCAGCGTTGTCTGATTTCTCTTTCTGTGGGACCTGCAGCCTTTGGTATTCATCACCCACGTAAAGTCACTAGAGGTGGCAAGAATGTTTCTAAAATAATTTATATACCTATGGAATAAGTTATCACTTCATTCTACTTGTTTTTCATGAAGCTTTTGTTCTGTATTAAATAGATATAACATATCAAATTGGATGTATCATCCACTTAATTTTTACTCTTTTTAGGAAGAGTATCTACCAAAGTCTTCTTCACTCTTTTTGCCCTCCTTGGCCTCTTCATCTGTTTCTTTGGACACAGATTCTGGAAAACAGGTATTTTGTCTAATATAGTTGCTATTTACATGCCTCATGTTTTGTTTGTTTTTTTTCCTGAAATGCTGCTGGGGAGTTTATGACCTGTAAGGAGAGTAAGCAGCTTAGTATTTCCACTATTTCATTGATTTGTAGCTGGGGTCTTTTAGTAAACATTTTACTGAATTACAATACATTTTAATTTTTTCTCTCTTTTGCACTAGGGAGTGCAAACTCCTCTTATTAAGCAGGGTATAAAGTTTGATTTGTGCACCCACCTTTATCAATTGCTAGAATGACTAGTTGACCAAAGATTACTAAGTAGAAATCAGTATGTCTGTGTACAATATATGTGGTTTTTGGTGATGGTGATGGACATGGTTTTGCATAAATCAGGCTGCAAATCAGTGAGGTTGAAATGTCTGCACAACCCTGGGAGGTTCACACAGCAAATGGGAGCTCCACGACCTGCTCAGTGAAACCCAGTGAAGGGAGGAGAATATGAAATGTACTTATTAAATTGACTTGAATTCTTTGGATTACTTTTTATATAACTAACGTTTGCTTGAGTGCTTAGTCACTCAGTTGTGTCTGACTCTGCAGCCCCATGGACTCTATGTAGCCCACCAGGCTTCTCTGTCCATGGTATTTCCAGGCAAGAACACTGGAGTGCGTTGCCATTTCCTCCTCCAGGGGGTCTTAACTCTCCTGTGTTTCCTGCATTGCAGATGGATTCTTCACCCATTGAGCCTAATGTTTGTAGTTACTGAAAAAAAAAAAATCCTTCATGTAATTCATTAACGGAGGATATAATGAATGGTATTACAAGGGGAGAGTGAATGTAATCCTGATCTTAGAAAACTGTTTCAACTGATAAATTGTTTGAAACAGCAACTCTTTCCTTCCATTGCTACCTTTTTATCTCGATTGAGAAGAGAATATTGTGAAGAATATTTAATTGCTCAAAATGTAGAATGATCCTATAGTACAGAATTTAATTGTTAAGCTGTATGTAGAGTTTAAAAGGTAAGGAAATGGCAATCCACTCCAGTACTATGGCCTGGAAAATCCCATGGACAGAGGAGCCTGGTAGGCTGCAGTCCATGGCGTCGGGAAGAGTCGGACACGACTGAGGGACTTCACTCACTCACTCACTCACTAGGTTTGTATGGTTAAAGTCAATAGTCAATGTTCATATTAAACAAGAGCGGATGAATTAAAAGAAGACATAAAAGTCACATTTTGCTTTGGAATATATATTTTTAACCTTTGAAATCCTATTTTTGCTCATATAATGAAGGGCTCCTAGGTGGCACTTCCACCTGCCAGTGCAGAAGACACAAGAGATGTGGGTTTGATGCCTGGTTTGGGAAGGTCCCCTGTGGTAGGAAATGGCACCCCACTCCAGTATTCTTGCTTGGAAAATTTCATGGGCAGAGGAGTCTGGCAGGCTGCAGTCCTTGGAGCCACAAAGAGTAGGACATGGTTGAGTGACTGAGAACAATGAACTGATATCTAGTGTGTAATTTTAGATCAGACACAAGAACAGAAGTACTATTTTTGTTTTAAATTGGAGCTATAAATATGTTAAAGCAAGCTATGAAATTAATAATTAACTGATCAAGCGAAACTGACCTATATACAAAAATATATCCAATAGTTAATACTTTAATTTGTACCCATTTAATAAAAATATTTACTCCCAAAGACTTCTGAATTTTTCCTGCCTTTTAGATACTTATTTCTTTTCTTTGAATGCCCTCATGTATACATTCTGGGAACTGAAGAATGTATTTGTAGATTAGACATTTAAATTGCATTTACTAACCATAGCTTTTTTTTTTTTTTTTTGCTTTCTTGGTGGTCTGCTACTAGAACTATTCTTTATAGGCTTTATCTTCGTGGGAGTCTTCTTTTATATACTGATTACAAGACTGACACCTATTAAGTATGATGGTAAGTGAACATAACATAGTTTGATGGAGGTTCAAAAGCAAGGGGCTGTGTTTGCACCCAGCATCCCTTGTATAGGTTGACCAGTACTGAGTGTGCTTCCTCTTATGTGTGTAAAATAACTGGCCACCTATGCTCTACACATCTTTTCTGAACTACTCCTTCAGACCTTCTCTCCAAGGTTTTTAATCTGCATGGAGAATTCCTTGGTACTCAGGGAAATGAAGCGCCATGTGGATTATAAGCCTGTGTTCCAGCTATGTGGTATATTGACAATATGCCATTTACAACAATCAGAGTGTTAGGATTTTCTTTACCTCAAAACAAACACAAGCTTCCTTCCTTGTCACGTTGAACAGAATCCTTGTCACCCCTTCTTCCACAGTCCCAGATAGAGGTTGTACCAGACCACGCCTGTCACTCATCCTCAGAGGCTTAGCTCCCCGGCTGCTCCCTAGAGAGGGCCTCTCCACGCCATTTTCATGGCACTGCTGATGCACGCTGGTGCCCTACCCAGAGAAAGGCTAGTCCAGTCTGGCTTTGGTAACGTTAGCGTGTCTGAACATGCATCTGAGAAGCTCTGATTTAACTGTCCATCCGCTCCCCTTGTGTAGTCCGCCTGATTGTGACAGCCATCGCCGGAAGCATTGGTGGAATTTTCCTGGTAGCTGCCTGGTGGCGATTTGGAGTCCTCACGCTCTGCATGCTGTGTGTCGGACTGGTGCTGGGCTTCCTCGTCGCGTCAGTGGCTTTCTTCACTTCCCTGGGTAGGAGATGTATTACTCATGTTGTGTTTGTGCAGTTCATTGTCAGAGACTTTATTTCACCTTTCCAGTACATGTCCCCCTCACCCCCCACCCCCACCCCCGCCCTTGTCAGGGATTTGGGGCCTCTCCTGAGAGTTCTGGAAACTTGCACTGATAATGTGCCACTTTAGGGAAAGCCAGTACCAATAAGAATCCCCCTTTCCTCAAAGGCGCCCTATGTAGATGAATTCTAGAACATCTTCAGAGGTTGCCTTGGACCTACGTGTCATTAGAGGTCTGTGTGTATTTCTGTTGGTTGAAATTAATGGAGGTAAAGGGAATTCTTTATATATGGCAGAACAGTGGTTTTCAGTTTTTAAAACCCTGCAACTGTTCTTCAAGTGAGTCTTAAGCAGAAGCCTGATACAACCCACAGATAAATTTGGCACTGCTCTGATGGCAGCTGACCCAGGGAGCCTGGTGCTCGGTTGCCAGGCTCTCTTGTACCCCTAACCCCTGCTCCCACCCTTTGTAAGCCCTGAGTGTTCCTGAGGTACCTACTTGTAGTCATCCTAGCTCAGTAGCACAGGGATGGTTTGGGGGATTTTAAATTATTCAGTTTCTATCCATTTAAAAAATCAAGGTAATGTGTAAGTTAAAAGGGAAGAAAGATTTTCATTTTAACCTTCTAGGTTCTTTGGCTGCTCTAATAATTCAGTTGACATAGGACAGATTAATAGGAGGAAAACAACTTTAACTCTGTACCACTGGAGTCCCATAAAAATAGAAGACTCAAAGGCAGTCAGGCAGTTGAGGCTTCTCTGCCATCCTGAGCCAAGAATTCAGATGGAGTCTGAGGCTTCAGAGAGGTGGAGGGCACTTCACAGGAACATGAGAAGGACAGGTGTTTGGTAATCAGATGTCTGCCATTGCAGATATAAAGCTGTCTCTGGTAATTGCTTTCATTCTGGGCCAGGCCTGTGATCTACGTTCTTTTAGGCAGTAAAGGGAGAGAAAAGTTTCCCCCAAATCTGCTGGGTCTTGATTGTCTTCAGCTCAAAATAATCCACATGCCAAAAGGGCCCATTTTGGGGTGCCTGTTCTGCTCCCCTTCACTGTAGTTGTATGATAACTTACATTTCTTCAGTGGTGAAAAATCCTCCTGCCAGTGCAGGAGAGACAAGAGATGTCCGGGTCAGGAAGATCCCCTGGAGGAGGAAATGGCAACCCACTCCAATATTCCTGCCTGGAGAATCCCACGGACAGAGGAGCCTGGTGGGCTACACTTGATGGAGTCACAAAGTCAGGCACAACTGAGCACACACACACTATACATAAAATAGATAAATAACAAGGACTTACTGTATAGCACAGGGAACTATATTCAGTATTTTGTAATAAGCTATAATGGCAGATACTTCAAAAGAAGTGTGTGTGTGTGTGTGTGTGTGTGTGTGTGTGTGTGTGTGTGTGCGCGCAGGTGTATAGCTGAATCAGTTTGCTATACCCCAGAAACTAACACGACATTATTAATTATATTTCAAGAAAAAATAAAATTTTAAAAAGGGTTTCTATGGCCAGAAGTACTCTACTAGGTTATTTTCTACTTCTGATAATGTTTAGTTCTTACATTAAAATTTTTTAAATCAGAAAGAATTGGTGACCTGTGTATTTACTGATGATTCCAAGGCCCTTTGCTCTGATTTTAGCAAACCTATAGCCAAGTTCATTCCAGGCCCCCTTACAGGTAGCTCTTTATCTACCTGCAAAGTAGCATTGTTTAGTGAAGTTGCTTAGTCATGTCCAACTCTTTGCGACCCATGGACTGTAGCCCACCAAGCTCCTCCGTCCATGGGATTCTCCAGGCAAGAATACTGGAGTGGGTTGCCATTTCCTTCTCCAGGGGATCTTCCTGACCCAGGGATCTAACCCAGGTCTCCCACATTGGAGGCAGATGCTTTAACCTCTGAGCCACCAGGGAAGCTTCAGCTAAATTACAGACTCTCAGGGATGTTTATTGAAAATGCAGATTCAGAACTCTACTCTAGAAGTGCTAAACCAAATACTATTTAATGAGCTTCCTCTTTGTTAATCTTTAGAAGATGGAGGGATGGTGGATTAGAATCTTTTGTAGTTAATATGTTGAACTATCTTATTTTTAGTAGTTAATGTATGAACTATCTCGTCCCTCAAGGACATTTAGGGTAAGTGTGACCTTAATTAGAGTGGGTGCAAACTCATATTTCTAAGCACTAAAATTTGGAAAAGATTTGGTTAACTTCTAGATTTAATGAAATTACTGTTTTCACTTTCTTTTGTGTCTTCTGAGTGGGTCCGTCTTCTCATGCCTGGCATCATAACTACTATTGTTAACCTCTTGTATTCCTTTTTTTAAAGTCACATGTGCATGTTGTGAAGGATAGCATAGGTGAACTGGAGATATGGTCCATCCATTCACCTCACTGAAGCATGTTGCAGTTTGCTTTCTGAGAACATGGGGTCTCCAGGTCAGAGCCCCTCACTATGGACCTCCAACTCTTTCAGGATACGTGGGTCTCAAGATACAGGAACATCTCCAGTTGGACTGAGGGATGGTGCCAGTGTCAGTATTAAACAATTGTCAGATTTACATTTTTGTTATTTAAACATAATTTATAATAGTTGTGCTAATATATCCATCCTGGGTCACCCCAAGGTGCACTGCACCTTAGAGAAGGGTTTAGTAGGATGGATTAGCTCACATCTTAGCTAAATGATTAGCTCACATCTCTCCTGATGCCTGAGAAAAATCACATCTTCCAGTGCACAATGGATAAACAGGAAATGCATTGATAGTAAAAATCTACTAAACAGAGTTTGCTCCTTATATGGGATTTCATATATCATATGATCACTCTGAATGCCACTTATATTTTTTACTTCACAGTACAAAATTAGGGAATTATAGAAATTTATAGCTAGAAAGGATGATTTGAAGCTTGGAGATAAAGTGGTTCAACCTTTTCATTTTAAGGATTAGGAAACAGGCCCAGCATCACAGCTGGTGAATGATAGAGCTTGGGCTGGTCCAGCCTCTTCTAAGTTATCCTGTAATAAATGCAGAGCATTACCTGCTTGATTTTTCCTCCTACCCCTCCACTTTTTTAGGACACATCCTTCAAAGAGGATTGTATTGACAGTTTAGTGAAAATAAATCATTTCATAGTGACTGTTTGTTACTTTAAACCTTCAGGATATGTCTATGTTCACATGTTGAGAAGAAATTTCACTTGGCGAACCTGTTGTTTACTCCTGATTTCTTTCTGCTTTTCCAGGAAACCTACAGATTTTCCGTGTCGACGCAGTATTCTGGGTGACCTTCTCTTGTATATCCATTTTCATTCCAGTGGTTTTCATGGGCTGCTTAAGAATAGTAAGTGTTTCATCAGGTCAGGATATTCACCCTATTTTCCTGAGCCTTCCTTTGTTCACTTATTACGTCATTTTGCATTTCTGTTCCCCAGAGACAGCTCTCTGTCTGTATCAGATGATTGATTTTGAATAGCCTTGTTACTGTGAAAGCAAGGAAAGTTCTTGTTATAATGATCACATTATTTTTTCCAATAAGTAGTATAGGTCATCACACTTCTAACAGCAGGGGCAGAGAAGGTAGGGCTTATGGTGATATAGCCACTTGATGGATTGTTCATTTCTGCTGTCTCTCCAGGAGATTCTTCATCTACTTAGAATTTATTATTGAAGTTATTTCAGCAGGAAGATCTTTTCTATGATGAGGGACACTGAGTTTTATGAACCATAGGTGTTGAAAGGTTTTTTTCAGTTTATCTTCTTTTTTTCATAATTTTATTTATTTATTTTCCAGCCAAAATAAATTTTAAAAAGCACTGGGTCTTCCTTGCTGCAAGTGCACTTTCACTAGTTGCGGTGAGCAGGGACTTCTCGTTGCAGCGTGCAGACTTCTCATTGCAGTGGCTACTCTTGTTGCTGAGCACAGGCTCTCAGACACTCGGGCTTCGGTGGTTGCGGCATGCGGGCTCAGTAGTTGAGGTTCCCAGGCTCCAGAGCACAGGCTCCGTAGTTACGGTGCATGGGCTTGGCTGCTCCAAGGTATAGGGGATCGTCTCGAATCTGGGATTGAACCTGTGTCTCCTGCATTGGCAAGTGGATTCTTTACCACTGAGCCACCAAGAAGGCCCCCAGTTTATCTTTTCAGGTAACCTTTATTCAGTTCTAAGATTTGGTCCCTTTTCATATGCCCTGAAGGAGCAAGAGTGATTCCCTGCTCCTCAGGGTTGAGGCCAGTGATGAAAGCTATAAAAATGACTATTGTTCTACCAGAGGTGATGCCTAAACGCTTCTGCTTTCCCACAGCTGAACATACTGACCTGTGGGTTCACTGGCTCCCTACTCGGTGGTCTTGGCCGTGGACAGTTACCTGCACACAAGCCTTTCTTACATCACTTTGAACATACTCAGAAGAGCACTCCATATGGATTTCCGCAGAGCTTTCATGAATGTGCCTTTTCAAACGAACGGTAAGACTTGAAATCCAAGAACCAAGTGATGGTCAGTTAGGAATATTGGCTTACCTGTGCTAACAAGAGCTCTTATAACCAGATTGAAAGAAGGTTAACGGGCCATAAGGAGGAAATTCACACCATCCAGATGATATTAGAGCCCCGTGTTAATGATTACTTATGATCACAGGAGCAAAGAATTTAAATTTGTAAGGTGGTTGAAATTCATACTTCTAAAAATCTAATAAATGAACTTACTAAGACATTTCTAAACCAGGATTACTAAGGTTTATCTAGTCATTCTCAGTTATCAGAAAAATGCTGAGAATAAAGCTGTTTGGCACCTTATGAGTTGAGGGTAGGGTGAGAGGTGAGAAGGACAACCTGATTTTTAAGTTATTCCCTTGTTTCCTTCCTATGAAGAAGCACATAATTTGCTAATAAAAAGAGAAAGTGGTTTTCAATCAGTAGTTGTATTTTTCCTCAGTTGTAAGAGTTGACCCATTAAAGACTTTCCATTAAGTTTTTGAAGAAAAAAATGATTACTAAATCAAATGTTCACAAAGATTGCAAGATATGTTGGTTTCAGAATGTTAAAATAGGGAGGATGGTAAAGCAAGACTTAGAATTGAAGGTATAGAAGCATGATTGAAATTGTTATGAGTATTTAGGGTCAGCTTTTCCCTCTGCTCTCCTGAACCTGCCCCTCATTGTTTAAGAGGTTGATGGTAGAGACCTTGAAATCCACCTGTCGTAGAAGTGGATTTTATTGAAAGCTCAGTACAATTTGTTGAATCTCTTCATGCATTTCTATATCTACTCTATATGAGTGGGGTGGGGTCCCATACAGGATGGAATGGGAAAAGAGGAGCATGGTGGTCTCTGATGTTCCATGTTGCATGTCTGTGAGATCACTGCCTTTCCTCTCCACTCTGGAAAAAAAAAACAAGCAACTCTGCCTTTGAGCACTATCCCTGTAGTCCTAAAATACTGGATGCCAAGGCTCCAAACAACTGATTCCTTTATAACTCTGTCTGGACTTTCAAATGCCTATAATAGGAAATTCCTATCTTGAAATGTAAGACCCTAGTTTCCTTGCTTATTTCCTGGCTTGTAAGTGAGGAAGTACACGTATATTTGGACATACTCACCATAAAGTGTAGTATTAACTGAGAAAAGACGGTAAGATTGAGGCTATAAAATGTCTTAACATCTAGGGATCGGTTTTAAAATACAAGAGTTCAAACTGTGCTTTTCTACTGTTCTGTAGACTTTATTGTCCTGGCAGTATGGGGGATGCTGGCCGCAAGTGGAATTACGCTACAGATTCGAAGAGAAAGAGGGCAGCCGTTTTCCCTCCCCACCCATACAAGTTATGGAAGAGAGAGCGTGAGCGCAGAGTGACGAACATTCTGGACCCCAGCTACCACATTCCTCCACTAAGAGAGCGACTCTTCAGCCGATTAGCCCAGATCAAAGGGCTCTTCCAGAGGGAACAGCCAGCGGGAGAGAGAACGCCCCTGCTTCTGTAGATGCCAGAACGCTTGGTCAGGGCAGTATAGAAGTACAACCCAGGTACCATCTCAGGTTCGGTGTTGCTGCCCGGCTGCTTCAGCAGTCTCTGGGGCAAGTCTGCTAAGAAACCGGCTCTGCATCTGTGCTTTGTACAGTACTGTGGCCTCTTTATCGAAAGAGGGTAAGGACATGCCTGGGAGATGACAGTGATTCTAAGTGAGAGTGAGAAAGGTGGTCATAATGTTGGTGGTAAGGAGGATTTTCTTTATTACCAAATGCTTAAGAAATTACATTTTTGATTTATAAGTTATGTGTCAACTTACTCCATTAAGTAGATACACTTGAAAAAAAATTAAAAATTAATTGTTGTTCTGTAAAGCCATGGTGGGTTATTTGCCTTCTGCTTTTTTTTTTTGTAACTCCTTGAACAATTCTCTCACCTAAGTCTGTCTAAACTTGGGGACAAGGGCATGGAGGGCAGTTTTATTTAAATAAATTATTTGCTACTGTGTTTGTAGTTTTGGGGATTTGGTATTGCACCTTTGAACTTCAGAGTACAAAGTGGGGAGAACTAACTTATTTTCTGACTACAAGCAATCCGATGACTTAGTTGCACATAAATATTACATATTATCCAAAATTACCCTTTTGTTTATCTTTGTGATAAAATACATATTTACCTTATCGATCATTTTTAAGTGTATATATAGTTCAGTTGGTACTTCTCATCTTTGCCTTTTATTGCTTAAAATAGTAATTTAAATAGCTTAAATATTTCAATCATTTGAAAAGAGGTCAATTTATATAGATAATAAAGCTCTTATATGGATGACTTATTTATATTCCGGATAAAAAATGACTTTTTTCCTTTCAAAACCTTTAAAAATAATTTTGACAGCCGATTTCTAATTTAAACTGCATTCAATGACATACAAATTGTTTTATTTTGGGGAGGTAAATTGGCCCCTAGCTTCATCTATAGTCCCATTAGTAAGGAAACCTTTAAAATATTTGCGTTTTGTAGTTCTTTCTGCTAAATTAGTTGTTAGAGCATTGGTACAACTTCAAAAATATCAGTATGAAGTCTTTGTCCTATCTGTGTTGTAAACTGATGAGAGAGAAAGGATTTAGGTGTTGAATAAAGCTGCTTTCAATGAGGCCCCTGGATTCTGTAAGAAGAGTCCCTTCAGTCCTGACTTTGTTGCACCACAGGAAAGCACGGAGATGCCCTGGGCTGCATCCTTGCTCCTCATGGCCTTCTATCAACTGTCAGAGTCTCTGCCAGGGTTCTTCCTTGTATCTGAAGCTGGTGACTGAGATGCCTGAGTAGCTGTGAGGTTGGTTATGGTTGCCCTACTCCTATTTGTGAGTTAACCACTATTTAAATGATGCTGCTTTTACAGGTTTTTCAATATACAATAGGTTTTTGATGCTTCCGGTAACTGGAGACTTTTTAGCTTTGCTCTTACAAGTGTTATGGAAAAGCTGAGACAAAATGAAAAAAAAGTATAATAATTTCTTGAATTGAAAAATTGAAATTACACAGGTGTTTGTTTACTATGTATTTTGTAATCTTCACTGTTTATATAACTTCAAAGAACACTTGAATGTGAAGGAAAAAATGTGGGCTTTTTTTTATGATTCACCATAGAGATTCTGTATTCTGCTATATCATAAATTCTAACAAAGTGACATGAAATATTTGTGTTTTTTTTCTATACCATCAAATATCTGCCAGTAAAGATTATAAAGACAAAACATACTTTCTTGGAGGGGGGAGACAAATTGTTTAAAAGTTTTCATGATAATTTGTGAGAAATAAGCCAGTTTGTTTAATTTTTTAATAATAAATACCTATTTTGAAACAAATGCAAAAAGTCTCATTATTATAAAATTCTTATAAAATTTTTTATCATCTGTATTTGTACAAAAGTAATAAGACATGAGGACAGTTTCATAGCTATAAACACAAAAGTATTTAACTGGGACAAATAATTCTTTATTTCAAAAATCGGTTTAACAGAAACAGACTCACAGTCTTAGAAAACAAATTTATGGTTGTAGGACAGTGTTGGGGGTAGGGGGTGGGAAGGTTGAAGGGGAGGTATAGATAGGGAGTTTGAGATATACATGTACACAGTGCTATATTTAAAATGGATAACCAGCAAGGACCTACTTTATAGCACAGGGAACTCTGCTCAATGTTACATAACAACCTAATTGGGATAAGAATTTTAAAAAGGATACCTGTATATGTTAAAAGAAATCAGTTTAAGCATAAATGGAATGATAGGAAATGAAGGAAATCTGGGGTAATGTGTTAATGTGTATATCCTTTATTAGAAGGAAAGCTGTTGTCTTTAATGCGTTAGTTTGTGTTGATGTCATTAGTACTTTAGTTGAGTCAAACAGAAAAATAATAGTGTTGTCAGAAACTTGTTTCTACCATTTAAATGTTTTAGTTCTGATTAACCTATTCTGGATTAGCTATTAGGTTGCCAGATCACAGCAGCAGCAGCAGCAGCAGCAGCAACCAGTGCTATAAACCTGCTGAGTTCTATATAAAGTGGGATAGAAAACTGATTCTAACAAAGAAATTGCTACAATGTTAGAGCAGGAATGGACTTTAGATCCAATGTTATCTGATCTTAACATGCAATCATGTTATTTTGTACTTGAGAAAATTCTTAAGGAGTAAATTATATAAAGTCACAGTTATCAAATAATAGTGCCCAGACCAAAATTTGAGAACTCCCTATCCAACTGTGCTTTACACTCTTATTGTGATGAAGATATGACTCACTGATTTTTTTTTTCAATTTTCTTCTGTTGTTAGTGAATTCTTAGGAAGCTCCTATGCTCCTAATATTGCCATGATCTCTTCTTCTAGGAAGGTGTTAATTTTGCATAGTGAAAACATGTTTCTCCAAGTTATGGTCATGGACCATTTTATATTCATTATAAAGTATATAATAGATATTTAGTTTCCAATTCCGTAAGTATTTCACCACAGCAGCATTTGTAGTGAATTTTTGGTATCAAGTTCACTCCTTGATGATGTTCTTGATACCTCTTGTTAACCTTCATGAAAACCCTAGAATTCTTGGCTCTCATTTCCTGAAAACTGTAGGCTTTCCCACCGTGATCCAGTCCTTAGGAGCAAGGCTGCCTGTGTTTTCCTTTTTGACATGCACTGAATTTCGTGCCACCCACCCAAAAATTATATGTTGAAGCCCTCACTGACAGTATTTCAGAGTGTGATTGTATTTGGAGAGAAGTGAAAAGTGAAAGTGTTAGTTGCTTAGGACTCTTTGGAACTCCACAGACTGTAACCCACGAGGCTCCTCTATCCATGGGATTCTCCAGGCAAGAATCCTGGAGTGGGTTTCTATGTCCTCCTCCAGGGGATCTTCCTGACCCAGGGATTGAACCCAGGTCTCCTGCATTGCAGGGTTCTCCCATATTGCAAGCAGATCTTTACTGTCTGAGCCACGGGGAAGCCCATTTGGAGAAAGGGCTTTATTAAAGAATTAATTAGGTAACCAAGCTTCCCAGGTGGATCAGATGGTAAAGAATCAGCACGCAATGCAGGAGGCCCTGGTTTGATCCCTGGGTCAGGAAGATCCCCTGGAGCAGGAAATGGCAACCCACTCCAGTATGCTTGTCTGGAGAATCCTGTGGACAGAGGAGCCTGGTGGGCTACAGTCCATGGGACTGCAAAAGTCAGACATGACTGAGTGACTAACACTTTCACTTAGGTGAAAATGAGGCCATCAGGGTGAACCCTTAATCCAATCTGAAAAAGATTAAAACATAGAAGGACTCTGGGACAAAGTAGGTGTGAGCACACACTGAGATGGTGGCCACCAGCCAGCAGAGAAGAGCAGCTTCAGACAAAACATACCTTGCTCTTGGACTTGCAGCCTCAGAACTGAGAAAATTTCTGATGTAATGCCACCCGGCCTGTGGTATTTTTGTTACAGCAACACTGGCAAATGACTGCACTTTACAAGTCCATTTAATCCTGCTTGTTGATTGGAAGACACTTGTGTAGTCTGGCTGCTGCTTTTGCAAGGACTACTCTTTATGAAACTGAGGTAGAGAGGGGCTCAAGTTAGTAGAAACTTGGACTCACCAGGGACCCTATAATCACAGCACTGGGGAGACGCAGTTCTGGATCAAGCTACATCAGCACCAGGGACAAAATTTTAAAAACTGTTATACCATAATACTCTGATTTGGACCTCACCTTTACTCATCTATGCAATATTTTGTTAAGTTCCTAAGTGCCAGGCATTGGCAAAAATCAGGCCCAGTCCCTGCTTCAGGGTTCAGCGTGTGATGAGGCAGACACAAATAGTTACACAAAAGAAATACAATACACAATGGAAATTTACCGTAGAATTGGAGGTAAAATCTGGGATGCCAGGGAAGAATTCCTTGAGGAAATGACATTTAAGTGGAGACCTGGAGGAGGATCTTTGTTTTTGAATGTTGAATTTTAAGCTAGCTCTTTGACTCTCCTCTTTCACCCTCATTAAGAGGCTCTTTAGTTCCTCTTTACTCTCTGCCATAAGGGTGGTGTCATCTGTGTATCTGAGGTTATTGATATTTCTCCCATTAATCTTGATTCAAGCTTGTGCTTCATCCAGCCGGTATTTCACATGATGTGTATAAGTTAAATAAGCAGGGTGACAACATATAGCCTTGATGTACTCCTTTTCCAATTTTGAACCAGTCCATGGAACAATGGATAGTTAGAACAATGGTTCTAATGATTGCTTCTTGACCTGCATACAGGTTTCTCAGGAGGGAGGTAAGGTAGTCCCATCACTTCACGGCAAATAGAAGGGTGAAAAATGGAAACAGTGACACACTTTATTTAATTGGGCTCCAAAATCACTGCGGATGGTGACTGCAGCCATGAAATTAAAAGACTCTTGTTCTTTAGAAGGAAAGCTATGCCGAACATAAACAGTGTACTTAAACAGAGACATCACTTTGCCGACAAAGGTCCATATAGTCAAAGCTATAGTTTTTCCAGTAGTCATGTATGGTTGAGAGTTAACACCACTACAAAGAAGGCTGAGCACTGAAGAACTGATGCTTTCAAACTGTGGTGTTGGAGAAGACTCTTGAGAGTCCTGTGGACAGCAAGGAGATCAAACGAGTCCATCCTAAAGGAAATCAGTCCTGAATACTCATTGGAAGGACTGATGCTGAAGTTGAAGCTCTAGGACTTTGGCCACCTGATATGAAGAGCTGACTCATTAGAAAAGATCGTGATGCTGCGAAAGATTGAAGACAGGAGAAGGGGGCAACAGAGAATAAGATGGTTGGATGGCATCACTGACTCGATGGACATGAGTTTGAGCAAACTCTGGGAGATAGTGAAGGACAGGGAAGCCTGGCTTCTCAGTCTGCAGTCCATGGGATTGTAAAGAGTTGATGCCATCCAGCCATCTCATCCTCGGCCATCCCCTTCTCCTCCTGCCCCCAATCCCTCCCAGCATCAGAGTCTTTTCCAGTGAGTCAACTCTTCGCATGAGGTGGCCAAAGTACTGGAGTTTCAGCTTCAGCATCATTCCTTCAAAAGAAATCCCAGGGCTGATCTCCTTTGGAATGGACTGGCTGGATCTCCTTGCAGTCCAAGGGACTCTCAAGAGTCTTCTCCAGCACCACAGCTCAAAAGCATCAATTCTTCAATGCTCAGCCTTCTTCACAGTCCAACTCTCACATCCATACATGACTACTGGAAAAACCATAGCCTTGACTAGATGGACCTTAGTTGGCAAAGTAATGTCTCTGCTTTTGAATATGCTGTCTAGGTTGGTCATAACTTTTCTTCCAAGGAGTAAGCGTCTTCTAATTTCATGGCTGCAGTCACCATCTGCAGTGATTCTGGAGCCCCCAAAATGAAGTCTGACACTGTTTCCACTGTTTCCCCATCTATTTCCCATAAAGTGATGGGACCGGATGCCATGATGTTCGTTTTCTGAATGTTGAGCTTTAAGCCAACTTTTTCACTCTCCTCTTTCACCTTCATCAAGAGGCTTTTTAGCTCCTCTTCACTTTCTGCCATAAGGGTGGTGTCATCTGTATATCTGAGGCTATTGATGTTTCTCCCGCAATCTTGACTTAGTGACTGAACAACAGCTGGAGGATGAGAGCTTCCCTGGTGGCTCAGATGGTAAAGAATCTGCCTGCAATGTGGGAGATGGGTTTTGATCCCTGGGTTGGGAAGATGCCCTGGAGAAGGGAATGGCAACCCACTCCAGTCTTCTTGTCTGGAGAATCCCATGGACAGGGAAGCCTGGCAGGCTACAGTCCATGGGGTCATGAAGAGTTGGACATGGCTGAGCAACCAACAGTTTCACTTTCACTGGAAGATGAGTTAGGACCACAGGGAGGCACAGTGCATTCCATGTAGTAGAGGAAAAGCATGAACAAAGCCTGGAGGCCTTCCCTACTCATTTTGGAGATGGCCCAGTGGAATCTCACTTGTAATGCCCACTAGTCATTATAGCCCTTCATTTTGGTGCTTGGCAGAATCAGCTCTCCCATTCTCAGCTCTTGTCATTTTGAGCAGCTGATCCAGACAGGATGTTGTCTTTTTTTTTTCCAATCGAGTTACAATTGATATATAACATTGTGTAAGTTGAAGGTGTACCATATGCTGATTTAATACATTTATATATTACTATATAATTATCATTAGAGAATTAACTAACATCTCTATCATGTCACATAATTATTTCTTTTTTGTGGTGAGAACAGTTAAGATTTCATTTATCAGCAACTTAGAGTATTGCTGACTGTAATCATTATGCTGTGAATTAGATGTCCAGAATGTATCTATTTACCGTCTCATTTGAAGTTTATACCTTTAAACATTCTCCCCAGCTCCCCTTCCCGCTACCTCTGGTAACCACCATTCTACTTATGTTATTAGGAGTTTGGCTTCATTAGATTCCACAGATTAGTACCATAGTTGCTTGTCTTTTTCTGCTTATTTCACTGAGCATAATGCTGTCAGGGGTCATCTGTGTTGTCACAAATGGCAGAATTTCCTTCTTTCCTATGGTTAAATAATATTTGATTACATACATATGCAACATCTTTGTCCATTCATCCACTGAAGGACACTTAGGTAGTTTCCCTACCTTGGCTATTGTGAATGATACAATAAACACAGGCAAAAAGATAATTTTTCAATATCCTGTTTTCCTTTTTGTGTGTGTGTGTGTATCTAGAAGTGGGATTGCTGGATTATATGATAGTTCTGTCTTGATTGTCAGTCTTCTCTTCCTCATTACATTTTAACTGTTTTACAAAACTGCACGGAGCACACCCTGCCTTTTTATTTACCTTTTTCCATTCCTCCCAAGACCCTAGAATTTAGCGATCATTCCCTGGCAGGTAGGTCAGAATGCCAGTGACTCACAAGCCATAACCCTTGGAATCACTCGCTCTATTCCAGTCTTGTACACACAAGTATAATAATATATGACACTACTTCCCCTGGAAGGAGGTTAATAAATGGCCACATTTTATTGAAGTCTTTTCCCTTTGAAGTCCTTAAGGAGGAAAAAGCCTATTTCACATGAGGTTTCATGGCTCCTCCTCTAATGGATTATCTTTTGCCCAGATTAGCTTCCATGTGCTCAGCCTGCCTGTAGTCATGGGGCAGGATCTGGGAGCTTTGAGGAGAGGGGCAGAGGATCAGAAGCAGCTGCAAACATCAAGGAAGACAATGTATTAAGCTCCCTGCTTCTCCATGGGTGGTGTATATCACGTAAAACACAGCAGTGATTTTCTTTCTACTGAATAGAGATGCTTTTCACCTCTTGCATAATATGTATGTCTAGAGTCTGCATGAGCTGGGAACAAAAACCTTACAATTATTGAGATAGGTCTTAAAATGAACATATTCTCAGTTCAGTCGCTCAGTCGTGTCTGACTCTCTGTGACCGCATGAATTGCAGCACGCCAGGCCTCCCTGTCCATCGCCAACTCCCCGGAGTTCACTCAGACTCACATCCATCGAGTCAGTGATGCCATCCAGCCATCCCATCCTCGGTTGTCCTCTTCGCCTCCTGCCCCCTGTCTTTCCCAGCATCAGAGTCTTTTCCAATGAGTCAACTCTTTGCATGAGGTGGCCAAAGTACTGGAGTTTCAGCTTTAGCATCATTACTTCCAAAGAAATTTCAGGGCTGATCTCCTTCAGAATAGACTGGTTGGATCTCCTTGCAGTCCAAGGGACTCTCAAGAGTCTCCTCTAACACCACAGTTCAAAAGCATCAATTCTTTGGCGCTCAGCTTTCTTCACAGTCCAACTTTCACATCCATACATGACCACTGGAAAAACCATAGCCTTGACTAGTTGGCAAAGTAATGTCTCTGCTTTTGAATATGCTATCTAGGTTGGTCATAATTTTTCTTCCAAGGAGTAAGCGTCTTTTAATTTCATGGCTGCAATCACCATCTGCAGTGATTCTGGAGCCCCCAAAATGAAGTCTGACACTGTTTCCACTGTTTCCCCATCTATTTCCCATGAAGCGATGGGACCAGATGCCATAATCTTCATTTTCTGAATGTTGAACTTTAAGCCAACTTATTCACTCTCCTCTTTCACTTTCATCAAGAAGCTTTTTAGTTCCTCTTCAATTTCTGCCATAAGGGTGGTGTCATCTGCATATCTGAGGTTATTGATATTTCTCACATCTGCTGGATAATGGAAAAAGCAAGAGAGTTCCAGAAAAACATTATTTCTGCTTTATTAACTATGCCAAAGCCTTTGACTGTGTGGATCACAGTAAACTGTGGAAAATTCTGAAAGAGATGGGAATGCCAGACCACCTGACCTGCCTCTTGAGAAACCTATATGCAGGTCAGGAAGCAACAGTTAGAACTGGTCATGGAACTACAGACTGGTTCCAAATAGGAAAAGGAGTACGTCAAGGCTGTATATTGTCACCCTGTTTATTTAACTTCTATGCAGAGTACATCATGAGAAATGCTGGACTGGAAGAAACACAAGCTGGAATCAAGATTTCCGGGAGAAATATCAATGACCTCAGATATGCAGATGACACCACCCTTATGGCAGAAAGTGAAGAGGAACTAAAAAGCCTCTTGATGAAGGTGAAAGAGGAGAAATAAAAAGTTGGCTTAAAGCTCAACATTCAGAAAATGAAGATCATGGCATCTGGTCCCATCATGTCATGGGAAATAGATGGGGAAACAGTGGAAACAGTGTCAGACTTTATTTTTTGGGGCTCCAAAATCACTGCAGATGGTGACTGCAGCCATGAAATTAGAAGATGCTGACTCCTTGGATTCTGCTGCTGCTGCTGCTGCTGCTAAGTCGCTTCAGTCATGTCCGACTCTGTGCGACCCCATAGACGGCTGCCCACCAGGCTCCCCCATCCCTGGGGTTCTCCAGGCAAGAACACTGGAGTGGGTTGCCATTTCCTTCTCTTCTTGGATTTTAGGGGAAGTTAATATTTGAGAAATTCATTCATTTTCTCTCATATCAGCTTTTGGTTTGACAGGACTGAGCACTTCATCCCTGAGTGGTACCAAAATCCCGAGATGAAAATCCTCTGGCGTTGAAGGCGAGCAAGGACGACTAGCCCTGTTCATCAGCTATTTATACAAATCAAAGCAATGTACTGAGGTTCAGGGTTACATACAAACATAAGGTCGAGCTCTTAGGGAATGCCGATTCTAATGAGCTTTCTTCCTTGTTTCAGTTTAGTTCAGTTCAGTCGTTTAGTCATGTCCAATCCTTTGCAATCCCATGGAATGCAGCACACCACATTCCCTTGTCCATTATCAACTCCTGGAGCTTGCTTAACCTCACGTCCATTGAGTCGGTGATGCTATCTAACCATCTCTTTTTCTGTCATCCCCTTCTCCTCCCGCCTTGGATCTTTCCTAGCATCAGGGTCTTTTCCAGTGAGTCAGCTCTTCACATCAGGTGGCCAAAGTACTGGAGCTTCAGCTTCAGCATCAGTCCTTACAAAGAATATTCAGGGTTGATTTCCTTTAGGATGGACTAGTTGGGTCTCCTTGCTGTCCAAGGGACTCTCAAGTGTTTTCTCCAACACCACAGTTCAAAAGCATCAATTCTTCGGCGCTTAGCTTTCTTCACAGTCCACTCTCACATCCATACATGACTACTGGAAAAACCATAGCCTTGACTAGACGGACCTTTGCTGACAAAGTAATGTCTCTGTTTTTTAATATGCTGTCTAGGTTGGTCATAACTTTTCTTCCAAGGAGCAAAAAGATTCCAAGGAGCTTCTAATATCATGGCTGCACTTACCATCTGCAGTGATTTTGGAGCCCAAGAAAATAAAGTCAGCCACTGTTTCCATTGTTTTCCCCTCTATTTGCCATGAAGTGATGGGATCAGATGTCATGATCTTAGTTTTCTGAATGTTGAGTTTTAAGTCTATTTTTTCACTCTTCTCTTTCACTTTTATCAAGAAGCTCTTTGGTTCTTCTTTGCTTTCTGCCATAAGGGTGGTGTCATCTGCATATCGGAGGTTATTGTTATTTCTCCTGGCAATCTTGATTCTAGCCTGTGCTTCATCCAGCATGGCATTTTGCATGATGTACTCTGCATAGAAGTTAAATAAGCAGGGTGACAATATACAGCCTTGATGTACTCCTTTCCCGATTTGGAAATCTGCATACAGATTTCTCAGGAGGCAGGTAAGGCAGTCTGGTATTCCCATCTCTTGAAGAATTGTCCATAGTTTCTTGTGATCCACAGTCAAAGGCTCTGGCATTGTCAATAAAGCAGAAGTAGATGTTTTTCTGGAACTCTCTTGCTTTTTCAGTGATCCAATGGATGTTGGCAATTTGATCTCTGGTTGCTCTGCCGTTTCTAAATCCACAGTTCACGTACTGTTGAAGCCTCTCGGAGAATTCTGAGCATTACCTTGCTAGCATGTGCTGCTGGTGCTGCTGCTAAGTCACTTTAGTCATGTCCAGCCCTGTGCGATCCCATAGACAGCAGCCCACTAGGCTCCTCTGTCCCTGGGATTCTCCAGGAAAGAATATTGGAGTGGGTTGCCATTTCCTTCTCCAATGCATGAGTGAAAAGTTAAAGTGAAGCTGCTTAGTCATGTCCAACTCTTTGCGACCCCATGGCCTGCAGCCTACGAGACTCCTCCATCCATGGGATTTTCCAGGCAAGAGTACTGGAGTGGGGGTGCCATTTCCTTCTCCTAGCAAGTAAGATGAATGCACTTGTGCAGTAGTTGAGCATTCATTGGCATTGCCCTTCTTTGGGATTGGAAAAAAAATTGACTTTTTCCAGTCCTATGGCCATTGCTGAGTTTTCCAAATTTGCTGACATATTGAGTGCAGCACTTTCACAGCATCATCTTTCAGGATGTGAAATAGCTCAACTGGAATTCTATCACCTCCACTAGCTTTGTTTGTAGTGATGCTTCCTAAGGCCATTTCCCATTCTATTGTTTTCCTCTATTTCTTTGCATTGATCACTAAGGATTTCTTTGTTAGAAAACTCAAATGTAGCCTACTGATACTCAAGAAGTAGGCCCTGTGTTTCAAGATCAGTGCATTTCTGTTTTAGGCACAATTCTAGCCATTGATATTGATTTAAATATAGCGAATTTTCTGAAGGCTTTTGGTTACTCTACAGTGGCCTTACTCTTTCCCTTTTACTCATGTGGAAAAAGACTTACAAGGTATATCATTAACTGAAAAGAAAAACCAAGGTGAAAAAGCAAGGCAACTTGCTAGACATGGGTTTCAGGATGAGGTTGACTACTCTGAATTTTCTATTTTCCATATGTTGGATTTTTACCATGTACAGTTCTTTTCCCTTTATGTGAAAAATAAATAACAAAAGTGAACATAATCTAACAAGCCTCTGGGAATTTATACACCAGACATTACAGTGCAAAAGCCTATATATATATTTTATATATAAATGTTTAATGCAGCATTTAACAAAAACTGCAAACAATCTGAATAAACACCAATAAGGGAAATAGTTGAAAAAATTATAATGCATTTATCCAATGATGGTTACAAAATACTGGTTTGTAGGTTAAAGAATTTAGTTGGCTAGAGTATGTTAACAATAGAATAATTTGTTAGAATACTGATGTTATTTGCTTCTGGATATTTCTCCCATGCATTTGCTTTTTCAGTCATTTCAGTTCAGTTGTTCAGTTGTGTCCACCTCTTTGCAATCCCATGGACTTAGTTGTTTTATGTGCAATTTAGTATTAAGCTTCTTATGCAAATTTAGGCACATATTTTTTTCTTCGTTGTTTGAATCAAGCCACAGTATGTAATAAACCTCACTGAATAGGTATCAATAATTTAGATTAAAAACTAAATTTAACTCTTTTCCTGTTGTATTTAGGTTGAATCCAGTTTAACTCAATCATTATTGTAATGTGGCTTTAGCCAGTGGAAGCAGTGGTGATGCTGAGAAATGGTAAGATTCTGATACACAGTTGACCCCTGAATAACAGGTTTGAATGGATATTTTTTTCAATAGTAAATACTACAGCAATACATCATCCATGGTTGGTTGATCCACAGATTCAGACCCTCACAATACAGAGGAACACCGGATAGAGGGTGACTCTGTTATACTCAGATGTTCAACTGTGTATAATCAGCACTACTAAACCCCGTTGTGGTTCAAGGGTCAATGGTATTTAGAAGGGAGATTCAACAGAATTTGTTGATGAACTTGGTACAAGATTTAAGACATGGAGTCAAAGATGCCACCAAGGATTTTGGGTCTAGGAGTTGGAAAGATGGAGCTGTCATCAACTGAGATGGGGAAAAATACAGAGATCTGAGAGTCAGAAGGGGAATTCAGCTTTGGACATCTTAAGTTTGATATTTCTCTTAGTCACGGTTGGAGGAGTCTAGAATTAATGAGGTCTAATGAGAGCTGTAAATTTGGGAGTCATCTAACATATAGGTGGTATTTAAAGTCACAAGACTGGATGAGATCAGCAAGGAAGTGAGTTAGATTCACAACAGGAGTAAGAACCGAGCCCTGTGGTTCTCTAATGTTAAGAAATCACAAAGAAAAGAACAAAGGAGAATGAGCTGCAGCCAGTGAGTTAAAAGGAAACGTCCCTTCAAACACCAATTAAAAATTCTTCCTTACCAACAGTTCACTGAAAATTGTGCTCTTGTTTTACTCTGAAAGTCAAAAAGGCAGTAGTCACCACAATTTAAGTTAAGGATCTGTGATCTTCCATTCATTATAGTCAGTTTAGGAACACATTTTGGAAGATATCTTGATGTTAAAGAATATCAGTTTGAGCAGAAAACATTTTATCTGTGAGTCTGTACATAAATGGTTTTTCAGAATTGTATTCCTTTTATAAAATAACATGGTGGATAGATGATAAATAATAGATGATATATTCATTTCCTAAGTCTACAGTAACAAATTACTACAGGCTGGGTGGGAAGCTTAACAGAAATGCATTCTCTCAGAGTTCTGAAACTCAAGGAGGCCAGAAGCTTGAAATCAAGCAGGGCTGATCCCTTCTGGAGGGGCTGAGGGAGATGAGGTCATTCCATGCCTCTTTCCAAACTTCTGGTGGCACCTCATAAACTTTAGGGTTCCTTGATGTGCATAATCTTCTGCCTCTGCCTTCATGTGACTTTCTCCTTGTGAGTTTCAAATCTCTTTTTTTCCTATAAGGACACTAGTCATTGGATCTAGGATCCATACAATATCCAGGAGGATCTTATCCTGAGATCCTTAAATCTGTAAAGACTGTATCTGCAAATACACTCACATCCATAGGCAGAGCAGTTAGTACCCGGACATATCACTGGAAGACACTTTTAAACCCATTACAGATGATCCAAAGGTCTGCAGAATCAGCAATAAGTTGCTGGCTACTTAGGAATTCCTAACGAATACAGGTAGAAGCTGTTGCTAATACTAATTTTGTGGCAAGGATAAACAAATAGCCTTAAAAAAATACCTACAAGTAAGAATAAATGTAAGTATTATTTTCAAATTAACTTGGAGACCATACCAATTTTAATTACTCATCTTTATTGATAAAATAGGTTCCTAGCAATACATAGCCTCAGACATAAATTTAAGGGTTCTACTAAAAAAAAAGTATGGGATAGAACACTGTTGCTATATAATAAAGTACATGTTTTTAAACACCAAGTTCTTAAAATAATATCCAAGTAAGAAGACCAAGAATAAATTAATTCAACCTATTTGTTTATAAAAATAATTATTTGTCAAGTAATTTTTATAATAGAGCTGCCCCAACAAATTGCCTCAGACTTAATTTCAATTGTGAAGCTTATTTTACTTCTGACTTGGGATAAAAACTCTATGAATGCGCCATCAAATTAAAGGGTACTTTCCCAAAAACCAATAGAAAAGTTTAAAAATAAAATTTATTACCTGTTTACAAAATACCAATCAAGGCCTCTGAAGGAGAAAATAAATCTGTTTAATGTTTGGGCCCATTTTCTATTCAATCAGTCCCCTCAACTATTCCAAACTTAAGATAAAAAATTCTGAAGTGAAAAGCAGTTTTTAATTTTACTATATATGAAATTATACATAAAAGTTACCATTTGATTATTAATTTAACAAGTTATATACTCCAAAGTAGAATGTTCTATCATGCATATTTTAATATATATTCAATATAAATGAGTAAAGTATATTTAATAGTATTTGACATTCCTACCTTTTCTTCTATAATCACCACAAAGTATGAAAAATTTAGATTTTGATTGATGTCAGCACATTTCTATTTCTAGTGGCTTTTAAAAACTTATA
The DNA here is from genome assembly GCA_917880005.1 of Nanger dama. Taxonomy (NCBI): domain Eukaryota; kingdom Metazoa; phylum Chordata; class Mammalia; order Artiodactyla; family Bovidae; genus Nanger; species Nanger dama. The sequence continues at coordinate 82,994,749 of CAKJTW010000002.1, forward strand.
TATTAGACATATATTTTGTAAAAATAAAACAAATACTTATAAATCCAGATTTCCCCCTCCTCCCCTGGCACCCCCAACCCTTTGAAAGGTTACAAGAAATATCTTTTGCTTACGTTTATGAAAACCAGATGGAGCTTTAGACCTAGCAATAACATTTTTAAATTTTAATTTACTGTTTCTGTATCTCTTAAGAGTAATTACTTAAAAAAAAAAGGTTCTGAGGCAGAGCAATTCCCAATTTACTGTGAAATTACCATACCTAGCTTGCTGTATCAAACATTTCAACTGTTAGCTAAATGAGCTACATAATATCCTTAAAGATCAACCAGAGAAGAGAAAAATCTCATCTTCATTACTGATTTAGAGCCAAAACTTATTCAAAGTAGTTTAACCTACTAAATATGTCTCTTATAAGCTCTTCTTTCTTAGAAAGTAGTATTCCTTCTCTTTCATTCCTGAAATGATATCTCATGTACTTAAGCAAGTCATGGACAAGTGTCAGCTCATTATTATGATAAATGAGCTCAAATTAAATTACCTGTTTTATTTATGGTGCATATAAAACATTCCTAACAGCCTTTTAAACTGAACTTTGTTTGACAAAAATTTAAATTAATGAGAAGGTAGATAGGCAATCATTAAAGCTGAAGTCTCACGGTACATAAGCTATTTGTAAACTTTCACCAAATAGGAAGAAAATAATTTAGTATGACGATTTTTCCATTCACAATACTGTGGCAAAATCTGTATATTAAAATTGGGATATTTTTTATGAATTCCAAGACATTTGTTGGGAATATTCATGTTTATCTAAACGTCAACTGAAAGCTAACAGCACTGCTGAAAGCTCGTTACGTTCAGTAGTTGCTGAGAAAATCTTTAATTCTGCCAATTACATTTAATTGGCAGAATTACAAAATTTTGTAATTCAAATTTTGTAATTATAAAAATTACAAAAATCTTGTTCACCAATTAAAAGGGATTAATTTCTGCTTTTCAATTATATTTTGGAATAAAGTCTATGACCATTAACTATGTATTTTTTCATTGCTATCTTTTAAATGTCCTTGCCAGTGCACTGTACATATTATAGAAAAAAGAAAACAAAACAAAGGGTAACTTGAGATGGATTTTGCCGTTAATTCATTCACTTAACAAATCAGTCCTAGTGAGTGTGTTGCAATCTTGTAAGAAGTTCACAGACTTAAAAGCTCTTCAGCTCTTCCTCAGACTGAGGTCACTACTTGTTACTAATGCTGACAAAGATGTACTTTCTGACACATCCTCTTTCCTAAGGTTCAAAAATGATTCTCGAGTTATTTGAAGAATTTCTCTCAAGCCTTTATTTTCTTGCTGTAAGAAAGCAAACAAAAAAGTAGTCAGCATGGTGCCTATAATAGTAAAAACATATCAAGAAAAACTAAACGTATGAAGGTAAGATAAATAAAAGCAAGTACTATAATTGGCAGAAATGTATTAAATCAGTGGGTCCCCAACCTTCTTGCCAACAGGGACCAGTCTCATGGAAGACAATTTTTCCATAGGCTGGAGGCGGTGGGTGGGAGGAGGGAAGGAGTTGGTTTAGGATGATTCAAGTGCATTACATTTATTGGGCCCTTTATTTCTATTATTATTATATCAGCTCCACCTCAGTTAATCAGGCAGTGATCTTGGAGGTCAAGGAACCCTGTATTAAATGATATATGCCTTTACCAACTTGAATCCAGAGAACAGTTTTTTTAAGAGGGAGGAATTACGTATTCAGTGTCTTCCACCACTGTGAAGGCTTTTTATTTATGCAGCTTCAATTACAGAACTTCAGAAACTGCCTTATTTTATAACACAGTATACATAGATGAAGAGGAGCTTTCCTGATGGCTCAGTGGTAAAGAATCTTCCTGCAATGCAGGAAACGTGGGTTTTGAACCCTGGGTTGGGAAGATCCTCTGGAGTGGTAAATGGCAACCCACTCCATTTGCCTGGAGAATTCCATGGATAAATGAGCCTGGTAGTCTACAGTCCATGGGGTCTCAAAAGCATCAGACACGACAGAGCGACTAAACAAGAAGAGAGATGAAGAAAATAACATCTAGATTTTTATTTGTGTAAACTCAGAAAGTCTGTGAATAATACCCTGGGGCTAACACCTCTCGGTACTTTACTACTTTTATTATTTTCCATGATAGCATGGAAGGCAGGGCAAGCCTGGTTTGCTTTACTTGTGAGGATTTAACAGCAGCAGGCTGGCTGAATATATTGTGCTGTTTTTTTAAGAAGTAAAGTAAGCAACCAAATTGAGCACTAATAAATAACTTTGACCTTATCGTCTAGATTAGTTACTATAAGTCCATGCGGTTGCAAAGAGTTGGACACGACTGAGCGACTGAATTACTGTAAGAAATTTTAGACATTTAAGAATAACTATCATAATTTATTCTCTACAGCCTTGTCTTTGGTCTTACTTTCTAAGTTTCAATGGTATAAAGCAGGCATCAGCAAACTATGGCCGGAATTGAGGGCTGTTACTGTAAATTAAACTGTAGTGGAACACAGTTGAGTCCAATCTTATTTTGCGTGTGTATGGCTGCTTTTTCATTTCAGTGGCAGAGCTGAGTACCTACAACAGAGACTGCCTGGTTTTCAAAATTGATAAGATTTATTATCTGGCCTTTTACTGAGCAAGTTTGCCTGCCTTAGTTACAAAGAATGAGAGAAATTTGTACAGTTAAAAAATCATTTTTGGTCCCCTATAACCAATTTCTCCACCATGATTTCAAAATGAAGGTTTTAAAATTATAAAGGTCACCTCTTCTACCAATTTAAGCTATTCAACAATGACTTGTGCTTTTGCTACCACAAAATAAAGGTCAGATGTGATAAAAGCTTTTATGTTAGTTGCTCAGTTGTGTTTGATTCTTTGTGACCCCGTGGACTGTAGCCCTCCAGGCTCTCTGTCCATGGGATTTTCCAGGCAAGAATACTGGAGTGGGTTGTCATTCTCTTTTCCAGTGGATCTTCCGATCCAGGAATTGAATCCAGGTCTCCTGCATTGCAGGTGGATTCTTTACCATCTGAGCCATCAGGCAGTAAGAAAGTTTTTATATCCCCTAGAAAATACAAGTGGCCAAAGCATATTATTTGTGGATTAAAAAAAAATGTCCCCCTGCATCATTGTGACCTCTGATAAAACAGAGATAGTTTAACAAATTACTGCTACTGCTAAGTCACTTCAGTCATGTCTGACTCTGTGCGACCCCATAGACGGCAGCCTACCAGGCTCCCCGTCCCTGGGATTCTCCAGGCAAGAACACTGAAGTGGGTTGCCATTTCCTTCTCCAATGCATGAAAGTGAAAAGTGAAAGTGAAGTCGCTCAGTCGTGTCCGACCCTCAGCGACCCCATGGACTGCAGCCTTCCAGGCTCCTCCATCCACGGGATTTTCCAGGCAAGAGTACTGTTCACCTCATAACAGAAGCAACACAGGATCAAAAAAAAGTCAATTTTCTCAATGACTGGTATAAGTTTACTACTGATCTTAGACTCCTACATTACTATATAAATGGTCTTGCATTATACACCCAAATAACCAGTACCCAGATTAGGAAAAAGAACATTACTAGCATCCCAGAAAGTAAATATTTAAAAATGAGATATATTTTCTGGCATAAATCTTTGTATAAATAGTTTTCACCTACATGTGCAATTTAAAACTTACTTCAAGTTGAAATATTCGTTCCTGTTCCTTGCAACCCTGTTGCTCATCAATTTCAATGGCTTTCCTCATTACTGCTGCCATTTCAGTTATCTGGTCAACATGTGCTTGTAATTCCTAGAACAAAAGGAGATGGAAGCTGTAAATCAATGAAACATTAAAAAAACCCTCTTTTTATAAAATCTACATTACTACTTGATATGAATGTGAATACCTTTACACTGCCATTTAACATTAATGTAATATATCAAACAGATATTTACAAGACTGTTGACTGAAGATAAATGTCCTTGTGAAGTCAGATTTCCATTAGGACTAGGATTAAGGATAAGCAGCACAAGATATCCAAACCCACAAACAGGAAGAATACTCATTTCACATTCCTCTCACCATAAATGATAAGCAACATTTTCTTTTTCCTACCTACATGCCCCATGACCAAACTAATGGGAAAGATATATATGCAATATCTATTCCTTCCTGAAGTCTTCATGATTTATAAATATATCCTATGTTATCCATCCCTAAAAACTGATCTAAATTCAATCTAGAATCTTTTCTAGACTATAATCTTCACTGACAGCACGACCTATACATTGCTTGTATTTCTCTATTATTTAATATTAGGTATATAATAGATGATAAGTACTGAGTAAATAATAAGTATTGAATAAAATGAACAGAGTTCTGCTTTTATTATTCTTTTTGCACACCCATGGTGTGCAGGCACTATGCTAGGTGAGAGAAATAAGAACATTTTTTAACAGAAATGTTCCCTGATTCCAAAGAGCTTACAGTCAATGAAATGAGATGAACAAAAGGTTTTATAATTTTTCTGTTGTTTATAATCAGCAGGGGCACAAGACTAATTCTTTTTAAATGAATAACTTCTATAGACCATTGCTCACTGGCAACTGAGGGTTACTTTGATATACTAAGGCTAAAACTTAAATATAGAAGTTGATAGTTTCCCACATAAACATTCAGTCTCTTAAATAGCTATATATATTCTACTTGGAAAAAGGATTCGAACAAGACCCCTCAAAACCTACAACACTAGTAAACTGTGGAAGGAATATAAATATTCAAACAGACAACAAATAAGAATATCTTTAGCAAACCACAAGTTTAATATCTTAAGTAACAAAAATACAGATCCTTATATTAACATAATCTATACAAAGCTAGTACACAGGAAGAAGGCAAAATAAACTACACTGTTCAGTACAGTGCTATTTAAATTGAAATTACTTGAAGTCAAATACATTTTAAGAAATTAACAATTCAGCCCCTCAGTTGCACTGCTGACATTTAATAGCCACATGTGGCTGGTGGCTTCCAATTTGAATAGCACAGATAAAGAACATTTCCATCACTGCAGAAAGTTCTATTAGACAGCTCTGGATTAGACTATGATGGTAAGAATGATATCAAGACAAGCAATTGTCATGTCCTATAACAATTAAAAAAAATAATTACAATCCCTTCTACTATAAAGGGAGCCTAACGTTTAAAAAGTAAGTCAAGTACAGGTAACTAACTGCAGCAGCAAGTCAGATAAGGATAATGAGTAAAATTTTGAATACCAACAGCTTTCTCAGTTTATGATTTGATGTCTTATGGCAACTACAAGGAAACGAATAATCATTTGTCTCTCTAAAATGGAAGAAAACAAGAAACTACTTTTTTCAGTACAGTCTGTTCTAACAAAACCATCGTAACAAAAAAAAATACAAACAGGAGGGTATTTTTACAGGCCTGGTTCCTGGATGATCCACATATTACAGTCAGATCTTTAGGGAAGTATCGTAGAATCTCTTAAAAGGCACAATAGGGCAAGATCTATGCTTTCAAAATGGTTTAAAAGCAAGAAGTGCTAGCAACAAAATCTTTGCACTCTCATGAAATAGCATTCGAGGAAAAAACAGAAAACACAATAGACACAATGGAGAGGTCGCTACTATACTTAATTGTAACACCTAAACAAAGGTAATTTTATTTTATTGTGAATGCAAATTAAAGGACTATAAAGTATGGAAAATCTGAATTAAAACAGTTCATTTAATTGTTTGACTAAACAAAATTTTTACAAAGTCAGATTAAAATTACTGTCAAGAAAATGTCTTTGATGTCCAGAAAAAGGACAACCATTTGAAGCATCCTAAAATTTTGCAGCTACAGTTAACTAGAACAACAAAATGAGAGGCTGGCCTAAAGAACCTTTCTTTAAAGCCTACAATTACCTAACAGGCTATGTATAATGCAATATACAGCGAATTCATGACAGATTTAAAGTTTCTACACTGAGTATTTTTGCAAGGCTATCAAAAGCATAGTGTTTTTTAAAAGCAATTTCATTTATTTGCTAATTTAATTTGGGAGAATTCAATGTAAAAGAACTTTTAAATGACCCCCCATCCACACCCCCAAAGTTGACTGTTTTATTTAGTGTACATTCTGATTTGCTTCCAAGTGCCTCCTCTCCAGTCCATGTTGAGGTGCTTCAAGGATGTGTCGAGATGCACCAAGGAAGAATCCTTCGGAGCTGTTACGATGCACCATGTCAATCTGTAGTACAGAGTCATTATAATGTTAATACGGACAATATCCGTAATTTAAAAACTGAATGAGTGTTAGTTCATGCGAGTTAGCCAAGTGTTGGAAATGTTTGTTTTTTTAAGATTTCCAAAAAGGTAGTAGTTCAAAAATAATGTAAAAATGAGTGTTTGAATGAAAATGAGTTCTCCTCAAACTTTTTATTGGCTTTTAAATGTGTGCTCAAAAACTTCTAGGTGAGGGCAGAATTCTGTTACAGTAGTCTCAACAGAGTCTCTTACTCCAAAATGCTGTCAAGTGTAACTCTGTGTTTTACCCAAAAATGTGTTATAAAGTTATTTTTGTGTTTAGGTGTATCAGAGCACTAGTACCTAAACATATCCTGGAAGCTCATATTTATCGTACAAGTTTCTCGGCTCACCCATTTCTGCTTGTTAAGCCCCCAAATTAATTCGAGGCTAGATTTAGATGGATTTGCTACCTTTCCTTGCCACATTCCCAGATTCTCCTAGTGAGAACTAATATTGCTTCCTCTAGTACTCCAAATCTCTATTTAGGATTCATCACATCCTACCTTATGTTAGATAATCATGTTTGTATCTGCATTTCCCAATGCATTGAAAAGTCCTATGGTAGAATAATAAAACTTATTCATTCACCTCATTATGATAACTAAGCCAGTGCAAGTGTTAATAAATATTTGTTTGAATCAAAGCATCTCCTTTTGGGAAAAATCAAAATCACAAACATTAATATGTATTAGTTAGAATTAATAACAAGTAACTGAACTGTTATTTCATGGAAGGTAAGAATCAGCACTTAGAATTTCATCTGCATAATGAAAAGAATGGCTTACAGCTATCTTAAGACATGTTTAACTTGCTAATTAATAAAACAGCTGTAATGAATGGTAAAATCTAATGTGTTTTACAAAATATTTGCTTCTGACATAGCTGCTACCACAAGGGACTAGCTACCTTCAGTATCTTATTCTTAAGCACTTGCTTGCTTAAGTATTCTCTGTAGATCTTAAAAAATTTGGGCCTTTTGGTATGTCTCAAGAACATACTTATTTTACCAATAATTAAGTCAGTTCATATTTGTACCTTAAAAAACCTCTTAAATTACATATTCAAAATAAAATGTTTTTATAATGATATTAACAATAGATACATTTTATACTCAAAAGATTGCCACTTAACTATCCAAGGTTCCTTTTGGTTAGGAGATAAATAGCATAATTAGATAATATTAAAACCACATTTGTTAATTTATTATTATACTATTTGACACAAGAGCTATTACTAACTTCCTTAGTATGGAAAATTGAATTTACATGTTAAAGCAATTTACTAGATATTTATTTTTAGTAGAATTAATAATAAAAAATACCTAAAAGCACCAAGATGGAATAAATATTTTAAAGAATCTAAAAGGCATTTTAATAATTAAGAAAAATAAAAATACATTATAACAGTCAATACTTCTTAACACTCATTATAACTAATAAAAAATAGTTAGCTCATCATTATCCAATAGAGATAATGGTCCTGTCATCACAATCTATTCTAAAAATCAGTTTAAAATAAAATGTAAATGGTAAAGGACTATTCTCTTTTCACAGCAGCTGCTAGCAAACACAGGGATCACAACTAGTAAGATGAACAGCAGAAACGTTGATTTCTAGCCAGTTCAGCTCTGTCTCTAAAAATGTTGTTGAGTGGTATGTGATGGAGGATGGGATGGGTGGGAATGCAATATATATAGTATATTATTTCTTTTCCTCCTCCCACCCCTTCATGCTTCCATTAATAATCAGGAGTATCTACAGTCTGGATGAATTAGCCTCATTCAGAAGACAGTCTCAAAAACAAATCTAACTTTAGCTGGTTTTGGATTTTTAAAAAGGTTTTTGGGCATTTAATTTTCACTTTTACAACATATACCAATATACAAGTTAGAAGAAATATTTCTTTGAAGCAGGTAACATTATAACTTTGAATAATTTGAATTGAATAGACTTACCTTTATTTCCCAAATAATGTTTACTTTTTAATACATATTATAAGCTACTAGGGAAGAATGGGAGTTTGAAGACTAAATCAAACAGAAAATGACATGTAACATGAAAAAAATAAGGAAAAGAAGAAAATGTCAAAAGAGAAGTATTCAATATCATGTAAGACACCTGTGGTTTTTTAAAAATCTGAACACAAGTTAATTGATTGTCCTTTTTCAAATTATATTTACAGAATGGGATTACCTTAGTGTGCTGCTCTTTTAACTTCATTATTATTCCTGGATCATCTTTTTGCTAGCCATTAGCAATCTAAACATTTGCTCTCGATACTTGCTCATTATAAGTTCCAAGGCAGATTGATGTTCTTCCAGGGATGTACGTAATTCTATCAAGAGTAACAGTATATTTTATTTAAACTTGAGTTTAAAATGCACAATGTATTTTCTTCCATATCATATTTTTTAAAAAGCAACTTATAAAGGGGGTATTTCATAAAGAAAACATGAGGTACAAAAATTTAGCCACATGGAAATAAAGGACACCAAATGGAGTCCTTTATTAGTTTTCAAAATAACCATTTTAAGCTCATTTTTTTGAGAATCATTTTATCAACTACTGAACAACTGAGGGTCAGATCATGATCTATATTAGGAATACCAAAAGGCCATAAAGTTCAGAGTCTAGTGGAGAAAACAAAACATAAATAATTATAACACAGTGTGGTAAGTGCAGACTGGAACTCTACCCTAAAAACATAAAAAGTCTGTGAGGAAAAATTGGTGGAGCCTTCACAGAAGTATAGTAGTGAGATGAACGTACATTCCTTCAGTTGAAAAATAAAGGACAGGGCAGTCTAAGCAGGGAGGCATGAAAGTGGATGGTATGTTTGGGAACTTGTTCAGGGTGGCAAGAGCAAAGGTCTCATGGAGAAGGGAGGTATGGGAAGAATACAAAAAGAAGGCTTAGAGTCAACTTTGAAGGCTTCTGGATAAGGAAATAGTACACAGTGAGGGTTCTTAAGCAAAAGAACAACATAACCAGATCTGTTTTTGTAAAATCAGTCTGATGACTGTGCTGAAGATGGACTGGAGCGGAAAGAGACTGAAATCAAGGAGACCAATGAGAATACTTCAGGCCGGAGACTATGAACACCTAAGCAAGAGGCCAAAGCAGTGGGACTGCAGAGAATGAAACTGAGTTATTTCACATGTAGTAATTTAAGTGGTACAAATGGATAGTGAAGGTGAGAGCCTAAGATGATTCCAAGTAAGGCAGACAAGCATTCATATGTAGGATAGGATAAAGAGAAATATATGTAACTGAAGCATAATGGACTAGAAAAAGTAACTTTAACTGGCTATTTTCCCATTTAAAAAATATTAACTGATCCAAATTCAATAGTGCAATTGGAGATTAAAGCTCACTTTTGATATGCTATAAACAGTGATAATATAGCTTGCCTTTGTTCTCTTGTTGCAATTCTCTGATTTGTCTGTTTTCTTGCTGGATTCCCATAACTAATGTGGACCGTGGCCGATGTCTTGCAACTTCATTAAGTTCTTGAATTTCTTCTTGATACTAATGAAAAGATTTTTTTCAAGACGTAAGAGAATATATTTGAAAATATGTATCTTACATATGTGTATATTTCATAAAGAATTCTTACAGCTCAACAATAAAAGAAAAAAGAACCCAATTAAAAAATGGGCAAACAACTAAGTTCTGAGGATGCAATGGACATCATGGTGTTTAAAGTTAACAATACTATATTATATATTTGGAATTTGTCAAGAGAATACATCTTAAATATTCTTACCACATACAGTAATTATGTGAGGTGACAGAAGTATTAACTAACCTCATGGTTAGTAGGTAATGGTTCCACAATATATACATGTGTATTGTATACCTTAAACTTACACAATGTTGTACATCAAGTATATCTCAATAAAGCTGAAAAAAAATGAGCAAAGGATTTGAAGAGACATTTCTCTAAAGATGATATACAAACAGTTAATAAACACATGAAAGATACTTAACATCGTTAGTCATTAAGGAAACACAGCTCAATATAACAAGGAGATAGCACATGACAGCCACTAGGATGATCTTAACCAAAAACAATTAACGAGTTTAACAGAGGATGTGCAGAAATTGCTAACACCTATATATTGTTGATGGGAATGTAAAATGATGTAGTTGTTTTGGAAAATAGACAGACAGATACTCAAAAAGTTAAACATAGAGGTATAAGATCCTTCTATTCTACAGCTAAGTATATACCCAAGAAAACTGAAAACAGATGTCCACAAAGAAATGTATACACAAGTATTCACAGCAGTATTATACATAATTGCCCCAGAAGAAAAACAATCCAAATGTTCATCAACCAATGAATAGAAAAACAGAGTGCTATATCCTTACAATGAATATTATTAATATTTAGCAATAAAAAGGAATGAAGTACTGATACATACTAGAACATAGATGAAACCTGAAAACTTTAAAAAACCAGTCACAATAAGTCACATATGATACTATTCCATTCATTCGATATGTTTAAACAGGCAAACCTATAGACTGACAGATTCATGGTTGCCAGGAACCAGGGAAAAGGAGACTTAGGGAGAAGCTTTAGGGGTAATGAAGTGTTCCGAAATTAAGTGATTGTGGTTGCAGAGCATGTGAATATACTAAAATTCAATCAACTGCACCCTTCAAAAGGGTGAACTGTAGGGGACTTCCTTGGTGGCCCAGTGGTTAAAACTCCATGCTTCCAGCAGATGTGGGTTTGTTTTGTGGTTGGGGAACTAAGATCCAGCATGCCATGTGGTACAGCCAAAAAAATTCTTAAATAGGGTAAATTTGATGGTATGGTTCTTAACTCTGGTTGTCAACCGCCCCTCCTCCCCCTTTTACAACTCAATACAAGACATGCATGTTCACTGGAATGCGTGAGTCAAGCTAGACCGGGAGGTATGTAATGTGTTTAGGGCAGCAAAGTTGCAAAACAAATATGGGGCTGGCCAAAAGTTCAGGCTTTCCCATAAGATGTCATGGAAAAACCCACATGAACTTTTGAGCTAATCCAATAGGTGAACTCGCTTCACTTTTTCAGCAGCTTTGTTAAAATCAGTACCCCTAGGTTGCTGCTCCCTTTACAAAAGAGATGTGCTTTACGAGAGTAAGCTATAAATATATATTTTCCTACAGTCATTTCCATCATAGTTTCAGAGATTCTATAGTTCTCTTAAAGCTAAAATCAAAAGAGGGCTTAAAATAGCAGTTCAACTTCACAGCCCACTGGAAAGTTCTTATACACAATGGTAAGGATAACAAGAAGTGAAGCCCTTTTCATTTCTTCCTTAATTGGCAGCAGTAAATGAAAATAAGGTAGAAGGTATAAATGAATAGGGCTTCTCAGGTGGCTCAGTGGTAAAGAATCCACCTGCCAATAAATGCAAGTTCAATTCCTGGGTCGGGAAGATCCCCTGGAGGAGGAAATGGCAACCCACTCCAGTATTCTTGCCTAGAAAATCCCATGGACAGACGAGCCTGGTGGTTTATAGTCCATGGTGTTGCAAAAGTTGGACACGACTGAGCACGCCCATACACACAAATGCAGTAACTGCAAAAGGTGAAAACAAGATATTGCTTTGCATCATCTTCAAAAACTATTTTATTATTAAACAGCACCACCAAAATATTCTTATAAAAATATTTCTACATTATAAAAATAGGAGACAGAAGAATGTGTCACTATTAGTAAAAGATATTATCTCTCCTTTGTCAAATGTATTTAGACCTAAAAAAATTCATGTACTTTCCAAACTCAAATCTGCATCACTGTAGGAAATTAAGTGATCAAATCTATGGTTTTAGAAGATATATATACACACATATACATGTCAGTTGACCTTGTCAAAATTATGTTTCAATCTAAAGTAAACTAAAACATACAAGTCAAGCTACTTTTAAACTTCAGAAAACATTAAAAATAAAATTCTAGTTAAGCAGAAGTGTGTAATAAAAGCAACACATAAATGTCAATGACTGTCTTTTAAAAATAGAATCAACAGGCGAAAAAAATCAAACCTGCTTCATAGCTTCTACTCGCTTGTTGAGAGCTGTGGTTTGCTCAATCAAAGATTCTGCTGCATCATCGTGATCTCTCAATCTTTCAACAAGGGCTTTAGCATCAGCAAGTGCCTTCTCAATGGTGCAACTCATTTCTAAAGGAATACATAGGATTAAAAATGAAAAACAGATTCAAAAGAAAGCTGGCATATCAATCTTATTTTAGTTCCACTTTAACACGCATTATGCTTAAGCTACATTTGTTACTGAATCGTTCACTGTCTCAGGATGAAAAACATCTAAGAACACCTGTGGTTTTGATTCTGTTAAGATGGAACAAACTTGAAAGTGAATTTATAATATTCAAAAATTATACACAACATATATAAATATATATAATTATATATTACATATATACACATATGTGTTTATACACACACACACACATATATATATATAAAGTTTGAGAATAAAATCAGAATGTATTTAAAACACCCTGAATATACAGTGGGGACAAAAGTGTACATTCAGTAAATACATTTTATATTATATAGACTCCTCTATCCATAGGATTCTTCAGGCAAGAATAGTGGAGTGGGTTGCCATTCCCTTCTGCAGGGGATCTTCTCAACCCAGGGATCGAACCCATGTCTCCTACAGCTTCCACACCGTAGGCGGATTCTTTAGCACACTGAAAAACTGATGCTTTTGAACTGTGGTGTTGGAGAAGACTCTTGACTTGGACTGCAAGGTGATCAAATCAGTCAGTCCTGGATATTCAATGAAAGGACTGATGCTGAAGTTGAAACTCCAATACTTTGGCCACCTGATGGGAAGAACTGACTCACTGGAAAAGACTCTGATGCTGGGAAAGACTGAAGGCAGGAGGAGAAGGGGACGACAGAGGATGAGATGGTTGGATGACATCACTGACTCAATGGACGTGAGTTTGAGCAAGCCCCTGCAACTTGGTGACAGACAGGGAAGCCTGGCAGCTGAAGTCCACGGGGTTGCAAAGAGTCTGACAAGACTGAGCAACTGAACTGAATGTTATATAGAAATTGCGTTCTTCGTGAGGGCAATCTCTATCTTGCCATTTGTGAAAAAAAGGTCATTATTTTGTATTCTGTAGTCAGTGACTGTCAGGTCTCTGACCATATGACCCTTTCTAGCCTCTGCTTGGTCACGTGACCTCAGACACCATCCACAAACGTACACTACTAACCAGCCAAAGCGGCCTCTACGTGTCATGCTACACTCAAGGATCAACCTCCTTCTGTAGGAACTTTAGCTTCTCATATAAAAATTCTTTATAAATCTAACTTTCGCACTTTCCTTAGTAAATGGCAAAGGAATTATGGGAAACTTCTGATATGTTAAAATCAATAACTAAAATGTATAAAAGGAGCTGAAAAACTAGGAGACACAAAATAACACAGCCAATAGTTAGCTTCTTCAACTGATATGCTGAGCCCTCAAAACAAAATTTTTAGTTTAAAAATTTTTACATTCTGACACATCATTCTTGAATTTTTCTCTTTCTACTGTTTTGCCTTATTTTTTGTTAATATAAGAGCCACCCTTTAAGATTTTTCTCAAAAAATAAAATTACCTTGTAATGTTTCTATGTCATAAGCCAAATCTATAGCAATTAAATTAAAACTCAGGTGTAGAACAAAGTTAAGGGCTATAATTAAGGATTTCACCAATTTTAGGAAGACAAAATTTGCTATAGAATATAGGTCTTTTTAAGATACTACTACATGGGACTCGTTAGGTTAATTGTTAGCCCCTCAGATACAGAAAAATGAAGCAAGAGATTTAAATAACCCAACTGTGTAACATTTAAAAGAAAGAAAATACAACACATCCCACCATTTTAGCAGGCTTTCATTAAGATTATACCTAGCAAAGATTCAAAATTGCAAACTAAATAAAGATTAAAAAATTTAAACAGTATTCTTGGTTGTACCCAACAGCTGAAGCAGAGAGTATATTGTCTTGTTTTTATAAACAGGTTCAAAGCTGAATAAAATATTTAATCAAAATAAAATAAAACTGCCAATTTATAAAATGTTCACTATATGACCAGACATTTCCAGAGAGCTTTAAGAATTAAGTTGGAAAAGAAGAAGTAAAACTCTCATTGTTTGCAGATGACATGATCCTCTACATAGAAAATCCTAAAGACTCCACCAGAAAACTATTAGAGCTAATCAATGAATATAGTAAAGTTGCAGGATATAAAATCAACACCCAGAAATCCCTTGCATTCCTATACACTAATAATGAGAAAGTAGAAAAAGAAGTTAAAGGAAACAATTCCATTCACCTTTGCAACGAAAAGAATAAAATACTCAGGAATATACCTACCTAAAGAAACTAAAGACCTATATATCGAAAACTATAAAACACTGATGAAAGAAATCAAAGAGGACACTAATAGATGGAGAAATATACCATGTTCATGGATCAGAAGAGTCAATATAGTGAAAATGAGTATACTACCCAAAGCAATCTATAGATTCAATGCAATCCCTATCAAGCTACCAGCAGTATTTTTCACAGAACTAGAACAAACAATCTCAAGATTTGTATGGAAATACAAAAAACCTCGAATAGCCAAAGCAATCTTGAGAAAGAAGAATGGAACTGGAGGAACCAACTTGCCTGACTTCAGGCTCTACTGCAAAGCCACAGTCATTAAGACAGTATGGTACTGGCACAAAGACAGAAATACAGATCAATGGAACAAAATAGAAAGCCCTGAGATAAATCCACACACCTATGGACACCTTATCTTCGACAAAGGAGGCAAGAATATACAATGGAGTAAAGACAGTCTCTTTAACAGGTGGTGCTGGGAAAGCTGGTCAACCACTTGTAAAAGAATGAAACTAGATCACTTTCTAACACCACACACAAAAATAAACTCAAAACGGATTAAAGATCTAAATGGAAGACCAGAAACTATAAAACTCCTAGAGGAGAACATAGGCAAAACACTCTCAGACATAAATCACAGCAGGATCCTCGATGATCCACCTCCCAGTATAATGGAAATAAAAGCAAAAATAAACAAATAGGATCTAATTAAAATTAAAAGCTTCTGCACAACAAAGGAAACTATAAGCAAGGTGAAAAGACAGCCTTCTGAATGGGAGAAAACAAGAGCAAATGAAGCAATTGACAAACAACTAATCTCAAAGATAAACAAGCAACTTATGCAGGTCAACTCAAGAAAAATAAATGATCCAATCAAAAAATGGGCCAAAGGACTAAATAAGCATTTCTCCAAAGAAGACATACGGATGGCTAACAAACACATGAAAAGATGCTCAACATCACTCATTATCAGAGAAATGCAAATCAAAACCACAATGAGGTACCATTTCACACCAGTCAGAATGGCTGCGATCCAAAAGTCTACAAGCAATAAATGCTGGAGAGGATGTGGAGAAAAGGGAACCCTCTTATACTGCTGGTGGGAATGCAAACTAGTACAGCCACTATGGAAAACAGTGTGGAGATTCATTAAAAATTACAAATAGAACTGCCTTATGACCCAGCAATCCCCCTGCTGGGCATACATACAGAGGAAACCAGAATTGAAAGAGACACATGTACCCCAATGTTCACTGCAGCATTGTTTATAATAGCCAGGACATGGAAGCAACCTAGATGTCCATCAGCAGATGAATGGATAAGAAAGCTGTGGTACATATACACAATGGAGTATTACTCAGCCCTTAAAAAGAATAAATTTAACTCAGTTCTAATGATATGGATGAAACTGGAGCCAATTATACAGAGTGAAGCCAGAAAGAAAAACACCAATACAGTATACTGACACATATATATGGAATTTAGAAAGATAGTAATGATGACCCTGTATGTGAGACAACAAAGAGACACAGAGGTATAGAACGGACTTTTGGCCTCTGAGGGAGAGGGAGAGGGTGGGATGATTTGGGAGAATGGCATTGAAACATGTATACTATCATATAAGAAACGAAGTGCCAGTCTATGTTCAATGCAGGATACAGGATGCTTGGGGCTGGTGCATGGGAGGATCCAGGGAGATGATATGGGGTGGGAGGTGGGAGGGGACTTCGGCATTGGGAGATCGTGTACACCTGTGGCTGATTCATGTCAATGTATGGCAAAACCAATACAGTATTGTAACGCAGAATAAAGTATTAAAAATAAAAAATAAAAAAAAAAAAAAAAAAATAAAAAATAAAATGCTTCATTCAAATGTAAAAAAAAAAAAGAATTAAGTTGGAAATTAACACAACTTCTGTCTCTCTAGATAAAACCACCAAAAGATTTGTCTTCAAAGATTGAGGAGATTTAGATAAGGGCACTTCAAAATACAACAGCAAAAAGGCCATTAAAGGAACCAATGCTTATAGTAGGTTAAAACACCAAAGGACAGTCATTAAAATCTATCTAAGATGTCCTCCAATAAGGCCTTGCCCCTCTGGAATTACCTAAAATTAGAGCTAGGCAATAGTACAGCTTTCTTATTTATATGGGGGTCACTATATCTCTATGATTGAGAGTGTTAGTTGCTCAGTTGTGTCTGACTCTTTGTGACCCCACAGACTGTAGCCCTCCAGGCTCCTCTGTCCATGGGATTCTCCAGGCAAGAATACCGACCGGAGTGGTTAGCCACTTTCTGACCCAGGGACTGAACCTGGGTCTCCTGCATTGCAGATTCTTTACCATCTGAACCACCAGGGAAGCCCCTATATCTCCGTATCTCCCATCAATCCCACCAACTACAGAACATCAGATTTTTAGAGTAAAATTACATTTAAACACAGAAAAAAATGTCTTACAGTAAAAATAACTGGTTGCAACAGATGTTGAAAGAAAATTAAAAAGCAAGGTCTAGAGAAAGCTGTAAAAGATTTGAGAGAAGTTTATCTTTATTTAACAGAACAACTCAAGTATGAGGACCTTGACAGTCCGAGGTCCCAACATGTAAATGACATTATTGGGACTAATATCAGAAGAAATCTCTTTATGCTTTGTAATAACATGACATCTACAAACAATAACTAGGATGTGTTTCCAAATAAAATGCACTAAAGTTCCCACACAGCATGAGGTGACAGGTGACCGAATACCTATACTGTGTGTAATTCAATAAGCTGCTCTCTCCCCAAAAGCTATGCTCTCAGAATTCTCTGGGCAAAGGAATTTGTAGATTAACTGAAACAGAGCCCTGAATCTAGATGCAATCTTTTCAGATAATGATAAATCTTTCTTTCTGAAATATGAAAAAGTTAAGCTGTGTCTGGGGTTACCAACTTGACAAAAGGTTAGACAGGGAGATATATAAGGGCTTCCCTGATGGCTCAGATGATAATCTTATCTATCCCCAACATTTTTCCTTTAACTTTAGTTCATCTGCTGTTTATTTGCATGTGTGGAAGATATCTAATTATATTTTCCTTTTCTCATGGAGACAATCAATTGTCCCATTTCCCCTTTTTGGACAGTACCTTTCTCCCCCCACTGAATTTTAATGCCACATCTGTTGTATGTTTTCTCAATAAATGTATGGGTATGTTTCTGAGCTCTCTATTTCTGGATCTATTTATCTATCAGTACGCTGCCTCAGCTGTTAGATTCCAACTGTTGGTAGCTTTCTGAACCTAAGAGATACAACCTTATACTGAATCTTGCTCATTGGGATAACTGTTATCCCCATTTTATCAATGAGGAAACAGACTCAAGACTTGAACTGAAAGGAGCTGATTGACAGTACCATGCAGCAAGGAAGGAGCCAAGAGAGTACCATAAATAGAACTTCTGATCCCAGTCTAGGGGTGTTCATCAGCCAAGATGGCTCTCCAGGGCTCTGCCTGCTTCTACCTATATAAAACTACCGTGGTGTCCTGGGTGGAAAAACAAAGCAAATTCCTTGATGCTACTCCACCAATGAGACTTCCAAAGTATTATATAAACTGCATTTCAAACCAGCAGTAGAAAATAAGTGGAAGTGTAAACAAAGATGAAAAAATAAAAAATTTCTAATATCCTCCCTCATAACCAATAAGAAGCCTACCACTTATTTTAACCAGTCATCACAGTTAATCTGTAAGACTGTTTAAAAAAAAGAAAACAGGCCCCAAATGGAGTCACTTATGCTAAGCCCCATATCACCAAACCAAGACTTGACTTACAGTTTTGGCCTCTTCCAGAAATGGAACCCTAAATCACTCAATCAGGAATCGCTGTGAGATCATTTGCCTGACAGACCCCTGCCATCCCCCAAAGGAAAGTGACCTTGTCACATCCAACCTGCCTTTTGCTAGTATAACTTCCTTGTTCCTCTTCCTATAAAAGTGTCTCATTTTGTACAGATCCTTGGATCTCCTTTCTGCTACGTGGGGTGCTGCCTGATTCATGAATTGCTGAACAAAGCCAAAAAGATTTTTAAAGTTTACTCAGTTGAATTTTATTTTTTAACAAGACCAACTAGGCTTTTTGAAACTATAATTAACATCTACTTAAAAAAAAACATTCTATAGATTGCATAATGAAATACTCCTATCAAAATGAACTACATTTAAAATCTGTTTTGAAACTATAAAAACTTATTTATTCAGGGGAAGTGTTAGCTGCTCAGTCGTGTCTGACTCTTTGCAACCCCATGGACTGCAGCCTGCCAGGCTCCTCTGTCCATGGGATTCTTCAGGCAAGAATACTGGAGTTGGTGGCCATTCCCTTCTCCAGGGGTCTTCTGAACCTAGGGATTGAACTTGGGTCTCCTGCATTGCATGCAGACTTTTTACCATCTGAGTCATCAGGTAAGCCCAATTCTATTCAGGGTAAGGAATTATAAAAAGCAGGTAATTAAAAGCATACTTTTATTAGCATTTTAGATAAACAGTGACATAAAATTTCTAAGAATCTGCATGTTTATTTCCCATATGTGAAACCACAGAAAAGTTTAAATATTTTATAATATGCATTTATTTACTTTGTCACATTTTTGGAAACCACTGTGCTTCTGTCCCTCCTCGAGTCCTCCCTTTTTATTGGTAACTGCAGTGGGAGGAAGATTTGTTTTCCCATTCTCTGACAAGTTTTAAATTAAAAAAAAAAACCTCCAAAAAAAAAAAAGATATTCTCAATTTATCTATTTTTGTGTGCGTCTTTAACTAGTCATACTTAACTAGTGTACTTACTTACATTATCTTCTAAAAGTAGGTTCAGATTGCAGGTAAAATTTTTTAAAGCAGTTCCTGGTCCTACTCTCCTCCCCCTGGCCCCCACCCCCACCCCATGTTAGCACATTCTCCCCCGCCCACTCTACCAACCAAAGACATTTACAGTCAGACTCCTGGCAGAGCATTCAGAACATTCTGCTGCTGATAAAAAACCACCACCTACCCAAGAAAGAAACTGCCAGCTGTTTACTTTTAGACTTTGGTTAAGAAAATTTTAAAGAAATTAAAATCATTCTTCTTTCTCTTTTATCCACAAATCCATTATCCTATAGCTGGAACCACAGAGAAACACTGTGACCACTGATATACCACAGGTGTGTCTGTAAATGTCAACCGTCTAGTTTGGTTAAAAATTTTTATTGTTCGGGCAGGGGCCTCTCAAGTTACTTTGTAGAAAATGTTAACTGACACCCATGGAGGTAGAAAAATGAAAGGCATAGTTATGGTTTTCTTAGAAATTTACAGAGATCAAGAAGAAAACATGTAAATTATAAATTATGTACTTTAAAAAAGCACCTTACACACACAATCATTGTATTTGAAAGCACAAAAATTTCACTGTCCTTGAAAATAAAGGAATGAACACATTTAGAGTTTTATGAAGCAGCTTTTTGAAGAAAATGAATTTTTAAAGTTAGAAGAAACAGAATTTGAAAACCAGGACACAGGTGAAGTTTTATTTTTTTCAATTACGTGTTTCCTTGGAA
The DNA here is from genome assembly GCA_917880005.1 of Nanger dama. NCBI lineage: Eukaryota > Metazoa > Chordata > Mammalia > Artiodactyla > Bovidae > Nanger > Nanger dama. The sequence goes on from CAKJTW010000002.1 coordinate 83,015,067, forward strand.
TCGTGACTAAATATAAGTTCATATACATATATGTTCAAACAAGTATGACAATTTAAGAAGAAACGAATCTAACCTAAACCAGTTATTTATAACCTATGGGCAAGGAATCACTGGAAGTGTGGCACAGATGTACATGCACTAAGCATGGTCTGTAGTCTAAATATTGCTCTTATATATCCCATCACTTTTAATAGAGACAGCTAATAAAAAAATACAAAATCATGTAAAAGTATAATAGTTTCATGCCACATGTACAATCTCAACTAACAGATACTAAAAATACAATTACATGTGTGTTAGTGGTACAGAATTTCCTCATACTCAAAACTGGTCAGCGTTTTTTAAACTAATATATAAGGTTTCTCTGGCTCTAAAATTCTGCATTTTTTGAGGATGCTAAGGACTCCTACTTGATGAATCTTCAGAACTATTATATTATATATGGGGCTCCCCAGGTGGCTCAGTGGTAAAGAATACACCTGTCAATGCAGGAGACTTGGGTTAAATCCAGGGGTCAGGAAGATTCCCAGGAGTAGGAAATGGCAATCTGCTCCAGTATTCCTGCCTGGAAAACTCCAGAAACAGAGGAGACTGAGGACTATAAACCACAGGGCTACTAACAGTTGGACACTGAACAACTAAGCATGCACACACACGTTATAAGTATACACATGCGCCTGCTATGTGCCAAGCAATGAATTAACTTTTGCTACAAAGATGAATGTGATTCCAGACTCCAGCTCAAATTGGCACAAGATACTTGAATAAATAATGTTATACAATCTAAAAGTTCTGTAGAAATACTGTTGCAAGTGCTTTGGGAGAGCAGTGGTACTATCAGTATCATCTGGGGGAGCCGGAGAAGACAATGGTCTATGAATTAGATTTTGACAGGAGGTTTTATAAAAAGGAAGAGGAAGCATTCAAGACAGATGGTACAGCACATACAAAGGCAGAGAGCTGTAAAAGTGCTTGGCGTGTTTGGACAAACAGCAGTCTGGCGTGAACGAATATTGAGGTACTGGCAATATAAAACAGAAAAGGTAAAAATGGATTGGGACAGACAGTAAAAGGCGCTATGTGATATGCTTAACGAACAGGACTAAATTCTGTCAGCGGTAAGGTTATTGAAAAAGTTTCAAGAAAGGATTGACATCAACAGATTTGTATTTCAGAATGGTAACCAGGGGAGGAGGATGGGGGAAATCATCTGGTTTTGAAAGAAGAAATAGCACAGTGCAGTACAAGCGGAAACACAGTCAAGGATGAGCCTTGGGTTTCTAGTGCGGACAACTGGATGGATACCAGTACTATTATCTGAGATCGGATACAGAAGAAAGGTAAGATGAAAACCAAGAAACAGGTAGGATTCTTCAGAGGACAGTTTAAAGACAGTTGGTTATCCGCGAAGAGAACTAGGAAGAGTAATATTCCTTGAAGGGTGGTTTCAAGAAAGGGAATGGTTCCTACGCAAAGAGGTAAATTGAAACCTGAAAAGGAACCAACCCTCTTCCATCCCTGCAGACCACCCCCCACCCCGCCCCGCCAACGGTGAGCTGCCAGGTGGGTTAGGCAGGAAGAAAACAGAGAACAGAGGTGTGTCCACACGGGTTAGGACCAAGGCTTTTCGTCGAACTTTCTGCACCTGAGTTCCGGAAAGAGGTGCTCAGAGCTGACAACAGGAAGTACCGCGCCCAGGAACGGGCAGCCGGTGGTCCAAGAGGTGGTGCAAAGGGGAAGGAAAGCCTACGACTCGCTACGCCCGCTCGTCTCCCTGGATTGATTCCACTTACTCTGGTCTCAATCTCTCGCAGCCGTCAGCTGTGGTGGTTAGGACTCAAAGCCTCTGCCAACGGGGACCTATGCACCCAAGGGAAGAGACTCCTCCCGCCTGTTCAGCCTCCTCAGCGAGCAGACGCAGAACCCAGAACAGGCAATGCAGGGCTGGCTGCGGGGATCCAGGGGCTCAGCCCCATCACTGGCAAGGAGAAAACCTCCGGCGACCGCCTCCGACCCCCGCTCTCAAAGCGCTTTAACCTCGCGAGACTTCCTTCCTCGCGTAACGGTGGGGGTGGGGGGGACGGACAGACCTCAGCGATTTGTTTGAGGCTTCAAGCTGGGCATGCGCAAGTAGTAGGGGCGGGGCACTTTAAGTCCCTCCCCGCTAGTCCACACTCGGGCTTTTGCTCGGCCTCTCGCAAATCTCGCGAGTTTTGTTAGGGGAAACGGGCTGGGTGGAGAGACGGAGCAGGGAGACCTAGTGGGAGCCCCTTTGCGCTTAGGGGGCCGTGACTGGTTTAGCCGGTGCTGTGGTTGGTACTACGCTCTTGGGGAGGCTCTCAGGTCGCCGGGATCAGTCTTCCCAATGGGTGATTGGGAAAATTAGCGGGTAGAAAATCTCGAGGGTCGGAGGCAATTTTTTTCTTGGCTCCGCCCTCTTCCTGTTAGAGACCTGGGTGTCTGGCCCGCCGAGGGGGAAGGGCAGCTTGGCGGGGCTGCCGAAGAGTGCTTTGCGCACGCGCCAGTCCGAGTGTGTGAGTGTTTGTGTTCACGCGCAGGCGCGCGCGCGCTCCTGCATTTAGGAAGCCTGGGAAGGACCGGTGTGCTAAGAGATGAACGGGGAAAGCATAGTCCCCTGTCTTTGGTACCAGTCACTCCTGACTGTGCGCTGACCCTCCCCACCCAGCCAGCAGCCTTTTCCAGAGAGGCTGTGGTCCATAGCCTCTGTTCGTTTTCACTGCAGGACCAGGCACGAAAGTAAGCGAACCTCGATTCTGAGGTCTTCCCTATCCACTCACCTTGTACTTTCTACCCCCCACCTTCCAGCAGTGTCTAGGTTTCTCAAAGAAGAGTTTTGCATGAAGGGAAATGCGTTTGAAAGCAGTAAAAGAAAATAGGTAGATTGTAAAAGTCAGTTCGTTTTGATGAGCACTTTTGCTCTGTTTTACCATGTGCTTTTCGAATGTGGATTGTCTTCAGTGTAAGATTTTCTTAGCGAAGCAAGGGAGTTCCTATGAGAAAAGTTCTTGAAGTTCCTCCTCTCCACCAGCGTGATGGTAGCACCTAAGTTTTTCTGTTCTACATGGTAAATTAACCGTGGTGTTTCATAAGCTAGGGGAGAACGTGAATTTGAGGTCCTTATCCTAATGCGAAGACCTGATATGCAGTTGTCTTAGGAGATGTTTGTTATGTTTTGGACTTTCCTTTGTTGTCACTCCTCTTTCCAGTTCATTCTTTCTCCCCCTCTACCCTTCTTCAGAAATCTTGAGATTTTTTGGAGGGAAGCCCCAAAATACTGACTGAATTAAGTTTAGGGATTTATATGTAATTGATGTCAATTAACAAGGATCATCAAAAGTGTATTTGAAGAGTACTTGTCGTTTATTATGTTTGATATTGTGTAAGAGAAACAATTAGATTATTTGTAAAAATATTTTCTGCTGACAAGTTTAAGTGCATTCCAAAAGCAAAAAATGTATGCATGGATTGCAGTGTTGCCTGCCTCCGGTAAAATGACAGGTTAATGTGGACCAGCTCATCCCTTGAATTGATACTTTCTTGTCATGACCTCATTAAATCTTGTCCTTTGTTGGATAAATTTCATTGAATACTGATTATTTTAATAATGTTCCCTACCAAATCTTCTTGAGGAAAAGAGATAGTCATTAGAAATAATTTAAGAGATTAAATTTTATATATAAGATGTTTGGCTAATATATTTTATCCTTTACAGGTTAAAACAAGATGAAGATTTTTTCTGAATCTCATAAAACAGTGTTTGTCGTGGATCACTGCCCTTACATGGCGGAGTCGTGCAGACAGCATGTCGAGTTTGATATGCTGGTGAAGAATAGGACCCAAGGAATCATCCCATTGGCCCCCATATCTAAATCGTTGTGGACTTGCTCAGTAGAATCTTCCATGGAATATTGTAGAATAATGTATGACATATTTCCTTTCAAAAAGCTGGTGAGTGTGAAGTACAAGGAAAATCAAGAGTTGGGGGGTGTACTTAACTGATTGTTACATTTTTTATATATGAATATTAGCTATCAATTTGAGTTACTGTTTATTTGCTACTTTAAAAATGTGGTATATAGAACTCTCCTTTGGGATTAATATGTTACGTGTATTTAATCGGGGCCAACAATAATAATAACAGCTTACAGTTACGGAGCTCTTCTTATATGTGCTTCATATTTATTAACTCCTATGATTCTCACAACAGTCCTATGTGGTAATTACTGTAATTAATGGGACAATATTCAAAGTATGTAATAACCAGAATGGAACAGACACTGACCACTGAGAACTGTTGCCAGCATAAGCCAGAAGGGATGTTGGCTGAAAGCACTTTGTCAGAGTGTATTGGTGTGTTCGGTGTGAATATCAGTCTGGTTTATTACTGCCTTGTTGGAGATGCAGCAACTGAGGTCAAAAGAAGCAACTGCTCTGAGTCGTATAGCTAGTTAGAGGCAGAACCAGAATTCTAAGAACCAGGCTGCTTACAGTTTTAGTGAAAGTATCCTAAACCACCACAGGCTTTGGCCATGTTGTAAAGAAATACTCTTAAGAACGCTAAGTGGAAATTGTTTTTATCAGTAAGAAGGGAAATGTAAGATTGATAAAAATTTCAAGTATGAAAATTATCTTCAGGTTTCAGAATCTCAACTGTTCTATTTAAGGGAAGTCATTTGGTTAGCCACAAGTGGTTGATGTGCTTTCTGTCTCATCTGGAGCAATGTAGGCTGGGACATGTTGTTGCTTAGTCACTTCAGTCGTGTCTAACTCTTTGCGACCCCATGGACTGTAGCCTGCCAGGCTCCTCTGTCCATGGGATTTCCCAGGCAAGAATACTGGAGTGAGTAGGCTGGGAACTAGCCAATTCATAGACTGGCATAGGCAGAGGAGTAACAATAAGGCTGAACATGGAGAGTCTAATATATATTACACATTCAGATGTATTCTAAATTAAATATTAATTGCTTTTAGTCCCACTGTAAATTGTGCATCATGTAGGATTAATTAAAAAAAAAGTATATATGAGAGGAAGCATAATGTAGTGGTTGAGGGCACAGGTTTTGGTTCAAATTCTGACATCATTAAGCAACCAGCAGTGTGACCTTGATCTTTTTGCTTCATCTCTTCAAGCCTCAGTTTCTTCCCTAGTCAGCATAACACCTCCTTCCTATGATTGTTGTAAGATTTCATTGCAGTAATGTGAGTAAAGGGGGCCAGCAAGACATGTTCCTGTCAGATAAGCCTCAGGAGAAAAGGCTACTTATCAAACTTACTGGGAAATCAAAACTATGTTTCACAGATAATAATAAAAAAGATCATGAATTAGACCGTATAGTTCAGTGAAGAATAAATAATCTCATCCTCCTCCCAAAAGAGAACACAGCCATATTCTGATGTATTTTCTAATATGTCCTTACTGTCATCATCTTACCTGATAGTATTTTTTGGTTTGCATTTTATTTTAAAATTTAGAATGAAGTCCAAATGCATTCTTCCGGCCTCCACTGCCTTATGTGATATGACTCCGGCATATTTTTCTGACCTTATGAGAGTACACAGAGGCTTTTGCATTGGCAGTTTGCTGTACCTAGTATTCTCTACCTCCTCTTTCCCTGGCTGGTTTCTTTCGGTCATTTTGGATTCCTCTCAGTTGCCACTTTTATAGAGAGCCCTTTTCTGATCAACTGATCTAAACAAGCTAGACAGTTTCTTGTTAGCATTTATCACTCTCTGAAATCGTCTTGTTCGTTTATTTTTGTTTGCGTTCTTCCTGCACTGCCCTCTGTCTTTCTGCATCTGAAAACCCCTCCCCATGTTGTGAGGGGCTGAACTGTTTTCCTGGTACTGGGTGTTCTGTGTATGTATGAGCGAATCAGTCAGCAAACCAGTGTTAGAGACTGCACTTCAAGTTGTGTTTGTATTACATATATTAAAAGATATTTATAATAAAATAAATATTTTGAATATGTAATTGAGTGGAATTGGAGTTGAATACTAATTATTTCTTTGAACTCTGTTAGGTGAATTTCATTGTAAGTGACTCTGGAGCACATGTTTTAAATTCTTGGACTCAAGAAGACCAAAATCTGCAGGAGGTATGCTTAGGTTTCTTTTGTTTTTTGCTTAGGTTTTTTTACTGGTGTAGTATTTGCATGTAGTTTTAAAACACCAACTAACACTAAAAGAAAAACAGCTATCTACCTTCCAGTCTTTGCCTACTTCATAGAAGCAAGCTTTCAACTCTCTAGCTCATCTAGTATTTACTTCCATATTTCTAAATAACATTTTTACTGCTATTATAGAGCTCCTAATTTAAATCTTATTTATCATTATTGTCAATGAAGATTTACCTTTTATACTTTCTCTTGCATATGCCACTGTGACTGCCCACTTCCATTTCCCAGTTTTCTCGGTACTGTTACATCAGAAGTTTTGGTCAGTTCAAAATTCCATGTTTACATTATGTCTACATAAAGGGTTATCCACTGCTAAGCCAAGTAGTGTATGTGATTGTTTCATTTCTTTTGTGTTTTGTTTAAGGTTTTATTAAGATATAGTTGATTTACAGCTCTGTATAAGTGTAAGATGTACAGCACAATGATTTGACTGCTGTGTTAATTCCTTTCTTGTACAATTTTTTTATGTATTTCTGGAATTTATATTTACTTTTTTTGCTTTTAATATACTTATTTTTCTGAGAATATGTTGCTGTTTTCCTCATGTCTCTACAAAAAAATCTCAATATTTTTATTATTGGCAAATTAGAATTAGGCGGTTTGATTTTTTTTTTTCCCTTGAAAAACTTCCTGGAGCTCAGTCTTGGGCTGCAGTTTGAACTGGTTGTGTTCTAGGCCTGTTGCCCTGCTGTCATCCTCCTTGCTCCCTGCCTTTCAGTTCCCAATTTTTTTTCTTCTTTTTTTTTTTGGTGTGTGTGTAATCTCTTGTTTTGGGAGGATATACCCTCCAGAATTTCTTTAATTTACCTTACAGTTTATTCATACTACAAGTATAAAAATTTAAGTTTGGAAATAATTTTTCTTCAAAATACTGAGGGCCTTACTCTACTGTTATATAGCTTCCAGTCTTGTCAAGAAGCCAAATATTTGTTCGTTTGTAAAATGGAAATATTTCTTTGTAACGTTTTAGAATATTTTCTTTCCTCCTTTATGTTCTGAAATTTCTCAATTATTTGCCCCAGTGTTGGTCTTTTGTTATTCATTGAGCTAGGGTTTATATTCTTCCAGGGAAATATCCCTGTACTGTTTCTTTGATAGTGTTCATGTCTGTGTGTTCTGCATCTTTCTGGAATCCCTATGAGTGGGAAATTGGACTTCCTGAATTAATTCCCTTACTCTTTTTCTCCTTGGTCCTCATTGTTCTTTCTGAGCCTTTTACCCAACTCCTTTTAACCCTTATATGGAACTTTTATTTGATCATATCTTTAATTTCCAAGAACTTTTACTTATGCTTTAATTATGTACATGTTTGTCATTTTTCTTTTCTTGCTTTGTGGGTGTAATTTTTAAATCTGAAGGTACTAGTAATTTATTTGATGTTTTCTTTTGATCCCTTTGTGTTTTCCATGTTCTTTTCATGTTGAGGCTTTTCTTAAATGCCTGCTGATACTTGGGTATGCAGTCTTGTTTAAAAGAAAGGCACTCAACAGCAGGTGAGAAGATCGGCATGTTATGAAGTAGGTATTGCTGACTAGTCTTTGTCATAGTTATCTAATTGCTCTCCCTGGGAGACCTCTGGATGTCAGAATGGACAGATCACCTCTCTGGGACCACTCAGGGTCTCCAGGGAAGACCTTCCACTCCTGTACCTCTATGCTGTAAACCTGGTTATCAGCCTTCTGGGAACCAGGGAAGAGGGGAGGTGAAATATCGAACTTCCACTCAGTCTTTCTGGTTTTGGTCTAGTATTGTGCTGTCCAATGTACTAGCCATATGTAGCTACTATTAGCTATTAAATAGCTACTATTTAAAATTAAATTTACTGGAAAAGACCTTGATCCTGGGAAAAACTGAGGGCAAAAGGAGAAGAGGGTGACAGAGGATGAGATGGTTGGATGACATCACTGACTCAGTGGACATGGATTTGAGCAAACTTAGGGAGATAGTGAAGGACAGAGGAGCCTGGTGGGCTGCAGGTCATGGAGATGCAAAGAGTGGGACATGACTTAATGACTGAACAAAATTAAATGCATTTAAAAAGTTCAGCTTCTCTGTAGTACTGGCCATGTTTCAGATACCCAAATAAAATACATGTGGATAGTGGCTACTGTACAGCACAGATAGAGGATATTTCCATCATCACAGAGAATTCTTCTGGGCCGCACTGGTCTAGTGCCTTACCCTTACATTCTGCTGCACTTGGTGAAATCCTTGTTTGGTAACTTCCTGGTTCAGTTCCTCCAAGGGGGTGTGATTCTGTGTCTGGGGAGAGGTGGTCACTTGCATGGGTAGGGTGTAAGTTTGGGAGTCAACTTGTACTTTATACTGACGTCAACTCATTCAGTTTTCACTATCTTGCTCACTCTTGCTTTGTGTGATACTTGATACCTCAGTTCCTGAACTTCTAGATTCTGAAAATCATATCATCATGCTTTTCCTCCTATAGGTGCTTAGATTCAGCTAATTCAGTGTTGCTAAGTCGGTTACCAGTTCTTCATACATTTTTGCTGACATCCCTTGTTTATTCTCTTGTCTGCTCCTCCATTCTCTTCATATTTGTGAGTTTATTGGGGTTCCTCCCTCTGCCCCCCTGCCTTTGGTATTTGCTTTTTAAAATTAAATTCCTTTACTACAGTTTTAGTGGGGTTTTAGGAGGAAGCAGAAATAAACCCATGCTCAATACATCAAGTTTATGCTTTTTAAACATGTGTCTAAGGATACTGTTTGTGGTAGGTTGCATTCTTTGCTGTTGTTCAGCTGGATACCAGACTTCAGTCTGCAAAGTTCTTCAATGATGAATATGAGCAAGAGAGACAAGCATTAGTGAAATATTTTAATACATTATTTTGAACTATTTCATGTTAAAAATTCTCTGTTAATGGATATCCATTAATGAAAATCACTCAGTCGTGTCCGACTCTTTGCGACCCCATGGACTATACAGTCCATGGAATTCTCCAGGCCAGAATACTGGATTGGGTGGCTATTCCCTTCTCCAAGGGATCTTCCCAACACAAGGATCAAACCCAGGTCTCCCACATTGCAGGCAGATTATCAGCTGAGCCACCAGGGAAGCCCTTAATGGAAATAATCCCATCCAAATGGGGGTTTTAAATTGAATACTTATAAGAAAGGTGTTCATCACAGTGTTTGGTCTTAAAATGTTGTGATTAACATAATATATAAACATTTCTAAGCTTTTCTTTTGAGGTAACTCACTGAAGGTGGCAGGTGGGTAGGAGGGCTGTTTTTTGGCTTGTCTTTGCATTTATATCACTCCAGAATGATCTTTATTCTTTGATTGCTTGAAAAAAATATTAAAGATTGCATTCATTCCCCCTGTACAATCTCTTAGAAATAGTATGTATTCTACTTTGTTCTTTCAAGAGGTACTGTGAAAGAAGGCTGAGACTTCTCTAGTTGTATATGAATAAAAATAAGTACAAATTTGTATAGATTTTCCTTACTGCACTTCTGCAGTGCAGTAAAAGTTATGCATTTGATAATGGTAGATATACTGATATAAGAATTATTGTACTACTTCCTTCTGCTTTCTGAAGGTGAAGAAATATTATATCATACTATATCACAAGAGTTGCTTTTAGATTATGAACTGAAGGGAAACTAGTTGTAAATGCAACCATATAGCAAACTATTGGTGTTTAGGATGGTACAAAGTAATTGACATTTTGTATAAATTATGTATCATCATCTCCGTGTTGACACATTTTATGTTTAGCTTTAGTTATCTATGTCACATCTTTCTCTAGTTATTTTGAATAATCCTGAGAAAAATTGAAGTAGATTGATTGAAAAATGTTTAGGCTGGAAGGATTGTAGACATTTTTTGCTTTGGCTCTTCATGCTGTTGAGGGTACTGAAGCCCAGGGGGCCAGAGGTAGTTGCCTTACATCCTCAGATTCAGGACTTCTCTTACATCTCATAATGCTATCCTCCCTCTACATGGTAGATCTTAAAAAAGTGTCAAATTTCAAGAGTCTTGTTTTTGTTAGCTAAATTTTAGTAAAGTCTACAAGTATTATACTAATGTGGGGCAGGTTCTATTGGTTTCATTTTCAGATTAGGTTAAAGGACTAGGAGAGATTGACCAGGATCACACAGTATTAAAAGGCAGAGCCAGAATATAAGCCCATATTTATCTGACACAAGAAGTTAAACTTACTTTCTGCTGCTTTCCCATGACCACAGCACCCCTCTCCTAAAAGCAGTTTCTCCTGTGAACCAGGAACTTTTATAGTGCTGTGTACACAGTATTTTTCTTTTTGATTATTGTTTATGAATAGGTAATACCTATGTAGTTTAAAAATAAAATTTGTATATATATTGGCCTGTGTACATATGTTCATACATGTGTGTGTAAATAAAAGCTAGGCCTTGAAGAATTTCCCATTTGTCCCCTGCTCCAGTTAGTGGTATACTAGAGCTTGCTTCAGAGAAGGCAATGGCAACCCACTCTAGTACTCTTGCCTGGAAAATCCCATGGATGAAGGAGCCTGGTAGGCTACAGTCCATGGGGTCGCTAAGAGTCGGACATGACTGAGCGACTTCACTTTCACTTTTCACTTTAATGCATTGGAGAAGGAAATGGCAACCCACTCCAGTGTTCTTGCCTGGAGAATCCCAGAGACGGCAGAGCCTGGTGGGCTGCCATCTGTGGGGTCGCACAGAGTCAGACATGACTGAAGCGACTTAGCAGCAGCAGCAGAGCCTGCTTATACCAGCTTGAGAGAGCTGAGTATGTGAATCCCATCTCACCTTTGCACTTAGTGAAAGATTGAAATAAGCTATCATGGGAGTTTTTAACCACAGATACTGGCAAACACTACAAATTAGGAATTTTTTTTTGTTAAGAGAACTGGTTTACTGGCACATCATTGTTTATCTCCATCACTATTAGTTTTTAACTGGACCTTCGAATGTATCTTTATGCATACATAGAACAAAGTCCTCACTCTTTCTTTTAAAGATTGTTTTACTTATTCTGGATCCTTGCGGTTCCATATGAATTTTCAAATCTGCTTATCAGAAAAGTTATGTGGAATTCTGACAAGGCATATGTTTAATCCTAGTTCAGTTTGGGTAGTATTGTCATCTTAATAATAGTAAATCTTCCAGTCCACGAACATAGGGTGTTTTCTATTCATTTAGATCTTTAATTTATTTTAATAATATTTCATAGTTCTCAGAGTATAAAATTTGCATTTCCTTTGTTACATTTATTCCTAAGCATTTTATTCTTTTTGATGCTATTGTGGATGGAATTATTTTCTTAATTTCATTTTTGAATTTTTCTTTGCAAGTGCATAGCAGTGTAGTTGGTTTTTTCTTTTGATCGTGTACTTGCAACCTTGCTGAGTTTTATTATTTTTAGAAAATTTCTAATGGATTCCTTAGAATTTTCTACATGCATGATTATTTCATCTGCAACATAGAGATAGTTTTACTTCTTCCTTTCCAATCTGAATTCCTTTTACATCTTTTTCTTTCCTAATTGCCCAGGAGAGAACCTCTAGTACAGTGTTGAATAGAAATGTTGAGAGTGGATATCTTTCTGTTTCTAATCTTAGAGGGAATGCATCTATTAAGCATGATATTATGTATAGGTTTTTCATAGATGTCTTTTATCTGCTTGAGAAAGTTCCCTTCTGTTTCTAGTTTGTTAACTGTTTTTATCATGAAAGATTTTTTTACCTTGGCTCATTTACTCCTCTCTCAACCTATGAAAGGATTTTAGATTTTTGTCAAATGCTTTTTCTGGAGCTGATCATGTGATTAAAAAAATTCTGTTGATAGCATTTGCACTAATTAATTTTTGGATGTTAAATCAACTTTGCATTCCTGGGATAAGTCCCACTTGGTCATGGTATATAATTCTTTTGAAATGTTGCTGGATGCAGTTTGCTAGTATGTTGTTGAAGACACTTGTCTCCATATTTATAACATACATTGGTCTATAGTTTCCATTTCTTGTGATGCCTTTGTCTGACTTGTGCTTATTCTTGCCAACATGATCGTTTCCCCTTTTGCTCAGCTGATGGCAGCATTAGCTGCTGTTGGGCCTCCTAATCCACGGGCAGATCCAGAGTGCTGCAGTATTCTGCATGGTCTCGTTGCAGCAGTGGAAACCCTCTGTAAAATCACTGAATACCAGCATGAGGCTCGGACTCTGCTGATGGAGAATGCAGAACGTGTTGGAAATAGAGGACGAATAATTTGCATTACTAATGCAAAAAGGTGAGATGTTAATCACAGTAATTCTTACTGAGGAATTTTTCATGTCCTATTGTAGTTTTTATTTTTAAAAAATAGAGGCAACATGTTAGCATTTAAGCATATCACATGTGGCCTTTCCAATATCAAAGCTGTGTTCCCAGTTCTAAAATATCCAGTTCACCTCAGTGAAACTGATTGTTACCATGTAGGTCAATTTGACTTTTTTTCCCTCAATAGGTTTTCATTCAGTTGGTTGTTTGGTATTGTGAATGAGCATGCTACAGACAGTCCTTATTGCAGTAATTAAGTAACTTGATACTGTAACATGATACACAGCTGAATAGTGTGTTTAATTTTTTTCTCTTATTGTTTATTTAACTTGGTTATTTTTTTTATCCCATAGTGATAGTCATGTGCGAATGCTTGAGGACTGTGTCCAAGAAACAATTCATGAGCATAACAAACTTGCTGCAAATTCAGATCAGTGAGTAAAAACGATAAATGGAATAAATATTCCATTTTTATAGTCCTGTTTATTTCATATAATTATTCCAGTAATTTAAATAGTGATCGATAGCATTCCCTTGAATTCTCTACTGGCTCTACATATTAGTCAAAATGTGTGTTTGATCAGCAACTTCTTGTCCCATTTTCCCTTTCACTTTAAAATTTTACTTTTGCTCACAGGAAAGGTGAGCAGAAGGATAACATAAGAAATTTTTTTCAAAATAAATTTATTTATTTTAATTGGAGGTTACTTTATAGTATTGTATTGGTTTTGCCATACATCACCATGAATCCACCACCAGTGTACACATGTTCCCCATCCTGAACCCCCCTCCCCACCTCCCTCCCTGTACCATCCCTCTGGGTCATCCCAGTGCTCCAGCCCCAAGCATCCTGTATCCTGCATCAAACCTGGACTGGTGATTCATTTCATATATGATATTATACATGTTTCAATGCCATTCTCCCAAATCATTCCACCCTCTCCCTCTCCCACATAGTCCAACATACTGTTCTATACATCTGTGTCTCATTTGTAGTCTCGCCTACAGGGTTATCGTTACCATCTTTCTAAATTCCATATATATGCATTAGTATACTGTATTGGTGTTTTTCTTTCTGGCTTCTCTCTGTACAATAGGCTCCAGTTTCATCCACCTCATTAGAACTGATTCAAATGTATTCTTTTTAATGGCTGAGTAATACTCCTTTGTGTATATGTACCAGAGCTTTCTTATCCATTTGTCTGCTGATGGACATCTAGGTTGCTTCCATGTCCTGGCTATTATAAACAGTGCTGCGATGAACACTGGGGTACACATGTCTCTTTCAGTTCTGGTTTCCTTGGTGTGTATGCCCAGCAGAGGGATTGCTGGGTCATAAGGCAGTTCTATTTCCAGTTTTTTAAGGAATCTCCACACTGTTCTCCATAGTGGCTGTACTAGTTTGCATTCCCACCGACAGTGTAAGAGGGTCCCCTTTTCTCCACACCCTCTCCAGCATTTATTGCTTGTAGACTTTTGGATCGCAGCCATTCTGACTGGCATGAAATGGTACCTCATTGTGGTTTTGATTTGCATTTCTCTGATAATGAGTGATGTTGAGCATCTTTTCATGTGTGTGTTAGCCATCTGTATGTCTTCTTTGGAGAAATGTCTATTTAGTTCTTTGGCCCATTTTTTGATTGGGTCATTTATTTTTCTAGAATTGAGTGGCATGATTTGCTTGTATATTTTGAGATTAATTCTTTGTCAGTTGCTTCATTTGCTGTTATTTTCTCCCATTCTCAAGGCTGTCTTTTCACCTTGCTTAGAGTTTCCTTTGTTGTGCAGAAGCTTTTAATTTTAATTATGTCCCATTTGTTTATTTTTGCTTTTATTGCCAATATTCTGGAAGGTGGATCATAGAGAATCTTGCTGTGATTTATGTCAGAGAGTGTCTTGCCTATGTTCTCCTCTAGGAGTTTTATAGTTTCTGGTCTTACATTTAGATCTTTAATCCATTTTGAGTTTATTTTTGTGTGTGGTGTTAGAAAGTGATCTAGTTTCATTCTTTTACAAGTGGTTGACCAGTTTTCCCAGCACCACTTGTTAAAGAGATTATCTTTTCCCCATTGTATATTCTTGCCTCCTTTGTTGAAGATAAGGTGTCCATAGGTGCATGGATTTATCTCTGAGCTTTCTATTTTGTTCCATTGATCTATATTTCTGTCTTTGTGCCAATACCATACTATCTTAATGACTGTGGCTTTGTAGTAGAGCCTGAAGTCAAGCAGGTTGATTCCTCCAGTTCCATTCTTTTTCTCAAGATTGCTTTGGCTATTCGAGATTTTTGTATTTCCATACAAATTGTGAAATTATTTGTTCAAGCTCTGTGAAAAATACCATTGGTAGCTTGATGGAGATTGCATTGAATCTATAGATTGCTTTGGGTTGTATGCTCATTTTCACTATATTGATTCTTCCAATCCATGAACATGGGTTATTTCTCCATCTACTAGTGTCCTCTTTGATTTCTTTCACCAGTGTTTTATAGTTTTTCTATATACAGGTCTTTAGTTTCTTTAAGTAGATATATTCCTAAGTATTTTATTCTTTTCATTGCAGTGGTGAATGGTATTGTTTCCTTAATTTCTCTATTTTTCATTATTAGTGTATAGGAATGCAAGGGATTTCTGAGTGTTGATTTTATATCCTGAAACTTTACTATATTCATTGATTAGCTCTAGTAATTTTCTGGTGGAGTCTTTAGATAAATTTATAATGCATACTTTTAATGGCTAGATCTCATACTCTGTCACAAATCTATAAAATGCCAAATCAAAACATTACAACCCACTCCAGTGTTCTTGCCTGGAGAATCCCAGGGATGGGGGAGCCTGGTGGGCTACCGTCTATGGGGTCACACAGAGTTGGACACGACTGAAGTAACTTAGCAGCAGCAGCAAAACATACAACTAATTACATTGTATGAATTAAAAAAAAAAAAAGCTACTAAAGACATGTTTGGGACAATTGTAGTGTGGGTATATGTTAGATTGAGCTACTATTAAATTTCTAGGTAGAGTACTGGTATTATTGTTAACAAGTAGGATTATTCTCACTAGGAGAAGGAAGCGTGCTGAGGTATGTAGGAGTGAAGTATCATTGCCTCTGAGTGTACATCTATTTAGCCATTTATAGTGAAAATGAATGTACTAACAGTGACTATGGGTTAAGGATATATGGGTGTTCATTATATAATTCCTTTCTTTTAATTTTTCTATAGGTTTGGAAATTTTAAAATGAAAAGTTGGCTCACAGATACAGAGAACAAACTAGTAGTTAGCAGTGGAAAGAGGGAAGGGTGAAGGGGCAAGTTAAGGGTAAGGATTAAGAGGTACGAAGTATTGGATATAAATAACTAAGCTACAAGGATATAGTGTACAACACAGGGAATATAGCCAATATTTTGTAGTAACTATAAAGAGTATAATTTTTAAAAATTGCGAATCGCACTATGTTGTAAACCTGCAACTTTTATTATTGCACATCAGCTGCACCTCAATTTAAAAAATTAAATGAAATAAAATGGAGGGGCAAAAAACAGATAAAAAGTTGGGGTAACTTTTTAGTGTTCAGTTCAGTTTTAGTAGATCCTTTATTCTTGGAAATAACCAATTATAAGTAATACAGTTGCCTGATGTTGTCCTTAAAAATGCTAGTATGTATGTATATGCTGTCAGTTGCGGCCAACTCTATGTACTGTAGCCTGTCAAGCTCCTTGGAATGTGAAATTTTCAAGGCAAGAATAGTGGCAAGGGTTGCCATTTAAATACTAGTAAAAGGAAATTAATACACAGTATATTCATTTCTCTCTGTGGCAGTTATCTTTTGAAAATTATACCAGAATGTAAGAATTTTTCCTTTATTGTGTCCTTCAAAAACACAAAATGATCATTTTTGCATTTGAATTAAATTCATAAAAATTATTCATTAAATGTTCATAGAAGGATAGCAATATACAGTCTTTCTGAATATTTAGCTTTTATGTTAACTATACTAATCTGATTTATACACTGTTTTAGTATATTAAATGTTTTATGGTTTACCTGCCTGAATTCTTTCTATAGTATGTGTTCTTATCTTTTAAGTGAAAAGTTTTTCTTTAAGTCTCATGCAGATTCAGAAATGTGAGCTAGTCTTGATCCACACCTACCCTGTTGGTGAAGACAGCCTTGTATCTGATCGTACTAAGAAAGAGGTAAGTAGAGGTCATGGAAGAAGAGACCATTGTTAGTTATTAATGATAAATACAAGGTTTAGCATAAGAATGATCTGATTGCCAACATTTTCTGCTAAGAAAATTTAGTTTTGAAATACCTGAATTGGCTCTTCATGTTATAATTGTAGATTTTGAAAGTATTTTCTGTTTTGCTTGCCTCTTGATATTTATTTCAAATAACTGTATTGTCAAACCACACACAATTTGTATTGTTTCTCAAATTTCAATTACTGTGTGTGTGTGAGTCGTTCCGTTGTGTCTGACTCTTTGTAACCCCGTGGACTGTAGCCCGCCAGGCTCCTCTATCCATGGGATTTTTCTAGGCAAGAATACTGGAGTGGGTTGCCATTTCCTTCTCCAGGGATCTTCCTGACCCAGGGATTGAACCCAGGTCTCCCACATTGCAGTCAGACTCTATCATCTGAGCCAAATTACTTTAATGTCTTCTTATTCTGGAAAACTTTTCTTTTTTCTTCATTAGAAGAAAAATACATTCTTTAGTCAAAATGTACTCCTATAGTAAAGAAATTAATTTTACCTGTCCAGAAGGGAAAAGACTAATTTCCAACCTTAGTTTTCAAATAAATTTGGCACAATTTTAAAGGAAAAGATGAGTCTGTTGATTATTAAATGGATTCACATAGCATAGACCATATCAGTGGTCTGTGTTTAGCAATACAGACATATGTGTTTATATAATGATATTAAATGTATATGTTCTTATTTCTGTGTTTTTTTAAATTTAGCATTATTTATTATAAACATCTAAAGTATTAATGATTTTTTTTATAAATGATTGGTGGGTTGTTTTTTTTTTGATTTTTTTTTGGGTTATCTCTGTCATTGTATTTTAGGTAGTTTCCAGTGTAAACCCATTTTTTTGCTAGCTTTTTTGTGACTCTTGATAACATGACAGTACTTTGACTTTACTTTATGATAAGCAAACAGTTAACTTATGATAAATATTACCCTGGAACGAATAAATTGTTACCTTGTTATAAGTGACTTTTGGCTGCCTTATTACATTTATTGGTGACAAAATATGACATTTGTAATGATTTTCATTCTTTGTAGTGAGTAGTGTTATCTGCAGAGGTTTGTCTTCTTCGCAAAATTATTTAATTATTCAACAGTATTTCTGTGGGTCGCCTCAAGTCAATTTTGCATATAGGTAAATAGAAGTAAAACTTATAAATTAAAATATATATTTAAATCAAAGATTATTCTACTCTGAGTTTCAAGAGGACAGAGATTTTACCTGTTCACTGCTGTATCCTCCAATAACTCACAATTTCTGGCAATCAATATAGTAAGTTCTCCTTACCTATCTGTTGACTAAATGAATGAATGAATAAAAATGTATCACTGAGATAATGATTACGATTAACTTATGGATCTTTTGTTTCCTATCTCAAAAGTTACAAAGTACTTAATTTTTATGGGTTGAAGTAAAATATTTAGCCCTAAATTACAATGTATTAATGTTTTGTGGGTTTTTTTCATACTTCTCTATAGTTGTCCCCAGTTTTAACCAGTGAAGTTCATAGTGTTCGTGCAGGACGGCATCTTGCTACCAAATTAAATATTTTAGTACAGCAGCATTTCGACTTGGCTTCAACTACTATTACTAATATTCCAATGAAGGTAGGCAGTTCTTTTTCTTGCTACTTTGAAAACTCTGCTTTTCTTTTTAAGTATTTGCTTGATATATATTATTTGTTTTAATGAACCTTAATTCTTTCTTCCCATATCATATTTTCTGTTTTGCTAGCCCACATTCAGTGTCTTTGACCAGGTTAGTAAATAATGAAAAGCAACATGAAAGGATCACAGAACAAAATGCAGTATTTTTTCCTAATTTGAACCTTCTATATCAGCTTTTTTGTTTTTAATTTTGTTCTCATTATTTTCATCAAAATATAATTTTCATCTGAAATGATTACTTTTTCTGTGATTCTTTTCCTGACAGTTGTTATTAGATTTAACTCACTTCGTGTGTTCTAGTATATCTTCTGTTTCCTTTATTTTGTTCTTCCCTACCCACTATAAAGGTGTTTATAACTGATAGGCCTAACTAGGGGAAAAAAGTTTATAATTTTAAACAAGTTTATTATTCTAGTTGAAAAACTGCCATATGAGTCTTATGATTTTACTGAAGGATTTTCTTAGGAATCTATTACTAACTTGTCATTTTCATTATGGGCTTCCCTGATGACTCAGTGGTCAAGATTCTGCCTGCCAATGCAGGAGCTGTGGGTTCAATCCCTGGGTCGGGAGGATCCCTTGGAGAAGGAAATGACAACCCACTCCAGTATTCTTGCCTAGGAAATCGCATGGACAGAGGAGCCTGGAGCACTACAGTCCATGGGGTCACAAAAGAGTCAGACACAACTTAGTCACTAAAGAGCAACAGCATTTTCATTATATTACTTAGTTGTCTTAAGACCAGTATGATCCCTGGCCTATAGAAAGCTTCAGATGAATTTTTATTGAGTGGAGTTAAGTTTAATTGTATTATTTATGTCTACAAACATCAAGTAGCCACTATATCTAAACATTTAAATTCATTTCTTATAAGTCCAGTTGTATTTTTTTGCATACTCTAAAAACTAATTTTCATGAGAAATGTAATCTTTTCATTATTAATTCCTTCCTTATACCAGTGGCAGGCTTTTCAGTGGAAATTATAGCCATAGATCAGTTTGGGTGAGAAAGCAATTAAGATTAAAATAGCATAATAGATATACTTTATGTAATTTCATGAGTTGTAAGCAAAATCCTCTGAGGATGATAGATACATTAATTTTTAAATTTGACCATATTTGTGTGTTATTGGTGTGATTCCTCAATCTGTCTCTTTCTTGTAAATAGATAATACTAAAGTTTCTATTTACTGTTTAGTGAAAACAAGTTGCTCAACTTGTTTATTAGTCTGTATTTGCTATTTTATATAATTGGTGCTTGTTTAATTTACTATAGGAATTTAAAGATGCTATTTCCTCCTTTAAACAACTGTTGTACAATTAGCAAACTATTTGAGTTATGTCATATTTGTGTATAAAAAAGTATTGGCAGGACAATGCATTCAGAGTAAAAAAAATTCTAAATTTCTACATTAGTCATCTACATTAATTCTGACATTACTTTATTGCTGAAATGTAGCCAGTAGTTTTTTTTCATATAGTTTGTATTGAATTGGAAAATTATTGCATCTTTAAATAGATTAATTACTGACCACATTGTCCCATTATTATAGCTAATTACTGTTGAGTATATTTGATCTCGCTTTAAGCAAAAGAAATAATTCATTTTTAAAAATCAAAGCCAAGTTATTTTTAATTTTCTTTAAGGAAGAACAACATGCTAACACATCTGCCAATTACGATGTGGAGCTGCTTCATCACAAAGATGCACATGTAGATTTCCTGAAAAGTGGTAAGAGACATTGGGAAGTAGTATTTTTAAGATCTAGCATAGGAAAGCATACTAACAGCTTTGAGAAGTTCTTGAGTAACTAACCTGATGACATTAGTTCATCCCTTTGCAAACTCTTGACAGTGTTACCCATTAATGGTCATGGAACCTAGTGTTCTTTTGAGTATACTTTGGGAAAGATGAGGCTAATGGAACAAATACAGGTATACTTTGTTTTGTCATGCCTTGCTTTAGCAGATGTAGCTTTTTTTTTTAACAAATTGAATGTTTGTGGTAATGGGTTGAACAAATCTATTGGTGTCATTTTTTAATAGCATTTGCTCACTTCATGTCTCTGTGTCACATTTTGGTGATTCTCACAATATTTCAAACTTTTTCATCATCATCATATTTCTTATGGTCACCTGTGATAGATGATCTTTGGTGTTGCTATTGTGATTGTTTTGGGGTATCACAGACTGTACTCATATAAGACAGAGACCTTATCCATAAATGTTGTGTGTGTTCTGACTGCTCTACAAACTGGCTGTTCCCTGTCTCTTTCCCTCTTCTTGGGCCACCCTATTCCCTGAGACACAAAAATACTGATATTATTAGGTTAGATAATCTCCAAGTCCATCCATGTTGCTGCAAATGGTGTTATTTCATTCTTTTCAATGGCCAAGTAATACTCCTTGGTATGTATGTACCATACCTTCTTTATCCATTCATCTTCACTGGACATTTAGGTTCTTCTGTGTCTTGACTATTGTAAATAGTGCTGCAGTGAAAACTGGGCTGCATGTATCTTTCCGAATTAGTTTTCTCTAGGTATATGCCCAAGAGTGGGCTTGCTGGATCATATGGTAGCTCTATTTTTAGCTTTTTAAAGAACCTCAGTACTGTTCTTCATAATGGCTGTGTTAATTTACATTCTCATCAACAGTGTAAGAGGGTTCCTTTTTCTTGTCAACCTCACCAACATTTTTTGTTTGCATATTTTTTTAATTATGGCCATTCTGATACCTCATTATAGTTTTGATTTGCATTTCTCTAATAATTAACAATATTGAGCATCTTTTCATGTGCCTCTTGGCCTTGTGTATATCATCTTTGGAGAAATGACTCCTTAGGTCTTTTGCCCATTTTTTGATTGGATTATTTTTTTGATATTGAGCTGCACGAGCTGTTTGTAAATGTTGGAGACTAATCCCTTGTCCATCACATCATTTGCAAATATTTTCTCCCATTCTGTGGGTCATCATTCATTTTGTTTATGATTTCCTTTGCTGTGAAAAAGCTTTTGAGTTTAATTATGTCCCATTTGTTTATTTTTGTTTTAATTTTTGTTATCTGGACATCTCTCACTTTAAATCAAAGGCTCAAAATGATTAAGCTTAGTGAGGAAGGCATGTTGAAAGCCAAAATAGGCTGAAAGTGAGGCCTCTTGTGCCAAACGGTTAGCCAAGCTGTGAATGCAAAGGAAAAGTTCTTGAAGGAAATTAAAAGTGCTAATTCAGTGAACAGAGAAATGATAAGAAAGTGAAACAGCCATTTTGGTGACATGGAGAAGGTTACAGTGGTCTAGATAGAAGATTAGACTAGCCAGCATATTGCCAAAAGCCAAAACCTGATAAAGAGCAAGGTCTTCACTCTTCAATTATCTGAAGGCTGAAAGAGATGAGGAAGATACGGAAGAAAAGTTTGAAGCTAGCAGAGGCTGGTTCATGAGATTTAAGCAAAGAAACTCTATAACATACAAATGCAAAGTGAAGCAGCAACTACTGATGCAGAAGCTGCAGCAAGTTATTCAGAAGATTGAGCTCAGTAATCACTGAAGTTGGCTACACTAAACAACAGATTTTCAGTGTAGATTAGACAGCCTTCTATTGGAAGAAAATGCTGTCTAGGACTCTGATGGCTAGAGAGAAGTCAGTGTCTGACTTCAAAGCTTCATAGGAAAGGCAGACATTTTATTAGGGGCTAATGCAGCTGGTGACTTTAAGTTTAAGGCAGTGCTTATTTACCATTCTGAAAATCCTAGGGCCCTTAGGAATTATGCTAAATCCTCTCCACCTGTGTTCTCTCAGCGTAACAACAAAGCCTGGATAATAGCACGTCAGTTGACACCATGGTTTACTGGTTCTAAGTAACAACAGGGTCTACTGATTTTTACCCCACTGTTGAAACCTACTGCTCAGAGAAAAAGGTTTGTTTCAAAATGTTACTGCTCGTTGCACAGTACATCTGATATTTCAAGAGCTCTGATGGAGACATACAGTGAGATTGTTTCATGCCTGCTAACACAACATCCATTCTGCAGCACATGGATGAAGGAGTAATTTTGACTTTCAAGCGTTGTGTTTAGTCACTCAGTCGTGTCTGGCTCTTTTCAACCCTATGGACTGTAGCCCACAAAGCTCGTCTGTCCATGGGATTTTTCTAGGCAAGAATACGGAGTGGGTTGCCATTTCCTCCTCCAGGGGATCTTCCCGACACAGGGATCAAACCCACATCTCCTTCCTGCCTCTCCTACACTAGCAGGTGAATTCTTTACCACTTGAGCTATATGGGAAGCCCTTCAGAAGCCTTACTATTTAAGAAATATATTTTGTAGAACTATAATTGCCTTTGATAGTGATTCCTCTGATTGAGCTCAGCTAAAAATTCTGGATCATCAAAAAGCAAAAGAGTTCCAGAAAAACATCTATTTCTGCTTTATTGACTATGCTAAAGCCTTTGACTGTGTGGATCACAATAAACTGGAAAATTCTGAAAGGGATGGGCATACCAGACCACCTGACTTGCCTCTTGAGAAACCTATATGCTGGTCAGGAAGCAACAGTTAGAACTGGACATGGAACAACAGACTGGTTCCAAAGGAGTACATCAAGGCTGTATATTGTCACCCCTGCTTATTTAACTTCTATGCAGAGTACATCATGAGAAATGCTGGGCTGGAAAAAGCACAAGCTGGAATCAAGATTGCCGGGAGAAATATCACCTCAGATATGCAGATGACACCACCCTTATGGCAGAAAGAGAAGAGGAACTAAAGAGCCTCTTGATGAGAGTGAAAGAGGAGAGTGAAAAAGTTGGCTTCAAGCTCACATTCAGAAAACGAAGATCATGGCATCTAGTCCCATCAGTTCATGGCAAATAGATGGGCAACAGTGGAAACAGTGTCAGACTTTATTTTTTGGGCTCCAAAATCACTGCAGATGGTGACTGCAGCCATGAAATTAAAAGACGCTTACTCCTTGGAAGGAAAGTTATGACCAACCTAGATAACATATTTGAAAGCAGAGACATTACTTTGCCAACAAAGGTCCGTCTAGTCAAGGCTGTGGTTTTTCCAGTGGTCATGTATGGATGTGAGAGTTGGACTGTGAAGAAAGCTGAGCACCGAAGAACTGATGCTTTTGAACTGTGGTGTTGGAGAAGACTCTTGAAAGTCCCTTGGACTGTAAGGAGATCCAACCAGTCCATCCTAGAGGCGATCAGTCCTGGGTGTTTTTGGAAGGACTGATGCTGAAACTGAAACTCCAGTACTTTGGCCACCTCATGCAAAGAGTGACTCACTGGAAAAGACTCTGATGCTGGGAGGGATTGAGGGCAGGAGGAGAAGGGGACGACAGAGGATGAGATGGCTGGATGGCATCACTGACTCGATGGACATGAGTTTGGGTAAACTCCGGGCATTGGTGAGGGACAGGGAGGCCGGCCTGGCGTGCTGCAATTCATGGGGTTGCAAAGAGTCAGACATGTCTGAGCAACTGAACTGAACTGAAAAAATGTTGAAAACCTTCTAGAAAAGATTTACCATTCTAGATGTTGTTAACAACATATTGTTTGTAGGAAGAGGTCTCAACAGGAGTTTGGGAGAAGTTGATTTCAACCCTCTTGGATGACTTGAGGAGTCTAAGACTTCAGTGTTGTCATTATTTTGACATCTGTTTGCTCCATTAAGACAAAAAGTGTTCACATCTAGATCTCATATATTTAACTTATAGACTCCTCATTTTATGTTTTTTCTAATAAATTTATTGGGATTCAGAACAATGGGTTATATATTTTAGATTCCTGAAGGTTTAGTTACATAACCACATTATTTTATCATTTAATGGTGTCAGAGGGAAACATGTAAATTCTTGAAATGTAAAAATTTTGCTGTTGATTTTTAATGTAGTGAATAAAATGATTTAAGTTATTAATAACAAATTTGGAGGAAAAGAAAGTACCTATTTTAATAATAACTAATATCCAAACTCTGTTTGGTGTTTTTCTAAGAGGCTTAATAAAAAGATGTTCTTCCAGACTTATTTTCTCTTATAAAGCTTAAACTCTTTCAGAAATCTTGGCACACATTTGAAGTTTGTGATCTATTTAATAATCTTAATATTTCTCTAAATTATTTTCAAAGGTGATAACCATTTAAGTGGCAGCAGTAGAGAAGGCTCATTTAAAGAAACAATAACATTAAAGTGGTGCACACCAAGGACAAATAACATTGGTAGGTACTTAAAAATAATTGAAAGTGAAAAGAATAAATCAAAAGGTTCTTTTTAAGTATTAGGTAGGGTTCACGTGTTTCTTTTGAATTTTTGTTTTTCATTATTTTAGGGGCTCAAAGAACAAGATTTTGTTTTTGCTTATTTTTCTCTTTTAACTGTAGAAATATTTATATTCTTTCAAATCAGTATTTTCTTCTATTTCAGAATTACACTATTGCACTGGCGCTTACCGAATTTCACCTGTAGATGTAAATAGTAGACCTTCCTCCTGCCTTACTAATTTTCTTCTAAATGGTAACTTTCTTTATTTGTTTTTACTGAGATCATTACAAGTGAATCATTAGAATATGTGAAAATGTGAATTCTGGAAAAGCTTAAATATAGTCTATAATCATTTTATTTTCCAAATCTGTTTGGTTTTGGTAGATAAGTCGTGTCCAACTCTTAAGACCCCATGTACTGTAGCCTGCCAGGCTCCTCTGTCCATGGGATTCTCCAGGCAAGAATACTGGAGTGGGTTGCCATTTCCTTCTCCAGGTGATCTTCCCGACCCAGTAATCGAACCCAGGTCTCCTGCATTGCAGGCAGATTCTTTACCAACTGAGCTATGAGGGAAGCCCAAAGCTGTTTTAAAATTGTATAAATACCCTTCAACAGTTTTACTAATGTTTAAAAATAAGTTGACTTTATGTCTTTCAGACTGTTGTATCTAAGTAAATTTATTTAGTATATTTTTTGGTATTTTTATTTTTAAAAATTGACATTTAGAGTCTTAAGTTGATTTTTTTGGAAGATAGAGTGGTATAGATTATCATGGCCTATTGAATTTTAAATTATAAAATATAAATGAACTTATTTCTCTTTACTATTGCTTTATCATAAATAAACATTGTATTTTCAGTAATATGTGATGTGATTCTTAGAGATATAACCTTAAATCTGTGGTTTCTTTGAGTAAATAAAAAAAAAATTTTAGGCCAAATTATTGAATTCCATTTGCTAAATCTAAATTCCAGTGACTCCTTTGGTGATTTTTATAATAACTAGGTTTTGGAACCACTGTAGTAAAGAGTTACTCTGCCTTTATCATAAAGTTAATTCAGTTGTTCTATTAAACACAGTTTGATTATCAGATTAGGTGAAGTCCAGATTAAATAACATTTGGTCATGTAAAATAGAAAGTAGTAACATTAAGTGTGCTGATAGGGAGGTATTGTAGAAGTGAATTAAGACTTGCTTTCTCCCTAAAATGGTTTGTAGCTTTGATAATCTGAGGGTTATCTAAGAGTTGTCCCACATTTTTCTAGACGTTTGGGAAGAAAATTTTTATATGAACTTGTAACTAAGTGAAACCAAACATACCAGAGACCACTATACTTATTCTGGAAAACTGTCTTAAATACCTGTGTAAGCTTGGAGTAACCAAGAGAAGGCTAGGGCTAGCATTCAAATTTTTAGAACTTGATATGCAGATAGACTGAATTAGCAGGGCTCGTTAAAATATGAGAGGCAATAAGTAAAATGAAAAATCTAGATGTCGATCTTATGGGAAAAATTAAGAGCCACTTGAATTCCATCACTGATAAGAGTAATCTTGTTTTTGACAGGCCGTTCTGTTTTATTGGAACAACCACGAAAGTCAGGTTCCAAAGTCATTAGTCATATGCTTAGTAGCCATGGAGGAGAGATTTTTTTGCACGTCCTTAGCAGTTCTCGATCCATTCTAGAAGATCCACCTTCAATTAGTGAAGGATGTGGAGGAAGAGTTACCGACTACCGGATTACAGTAAGACACTAATACCTGTAAATTTTGAGTCAGTCGTTCAGCGGACATGTAGAGGGCCTATTGCATGCTAAGACCTGTAGCAGAAAGAAGTTTAGAGAAGTTGATTTTTATTATTAATTAGGTGAATTTCCTGCAGTACTTGCTCAAAAGAGCTATTTATCACTATGTCATCTTCCTTATGTATTCAGTGTATGCTGAGATGTATGTGGATAGCATTGATATGATGGAATTAATAGGAAAGAATGGAAATTGATTTGAACTAGTACCTTCGGCTGAATTTTAATTTCTAGTAACTTAAGTGCCAAGCATAAACCTTTGAATGTTTGGATTCTGTTACTTCGAAATAATGTTGTCAATTTTTGTGTTATTGATAGGTATATACAGGGCAGTTGGGTCTATTTTTGATAGAAACTGTATTGTTCTGATTTGAACTTTTCACTCCCTACCCATCTATTAGATATTTCATGACTGTCTACTTTTTAAGGTGGTTATAACAATTAAATGTGAATGTGAACAATTAAATGTAAATTATGTATAATTCCATCATTAAAGATAAAATAAACACTGTTAACATTTTGATGTGGTATTAAGATAATTTTTAAGTAGGATGGTATTTTAATGTGACGAACTTAAGTCTTTTATCTGCATATAATAGAAAAGAGATAAATTATAGATGTGAAGAAAAATGAGTGGTTTTAAAAAGTGGAAGGAACCAAGAATATATTTATGTTTGAGCCTTTCTTAATCTCCATTGAGTAAAGGCTGGGTTTCATGCTCCAAAGAAAGGAAAAAATTAGTGTGTGGAGGGTGGTCTGCTAGAGAAAATGCTTTGTTGTATATCACAGGACAGAAGACATCAGGGGAACAGACTGTTACATGTAATCCACACTGAAACACTAGAAAATAGTTTCTAATTTTATCTTATTTGGTTATCATTAGGATTTTGGTGAATTTATGAGGAAAACAGATTAACTCCTTTTCTAGACCCCAGATATAAAATCGATGGAAGTCTTGAGATTCCTTTGGAACGAGCAAAGATCAGTTAGAAAAGCACACCCGTTACTGGCCTATGATTATTTCACAAACCACCATTTTTAATATGCAAGCGGTAAGTGTGAAATAGTTTGTTTTTCTTTTGGATTAATGATCTATCATTTATAGATAACATTTATCAAACAAAGATAAAATTATATGAGTTTGTTACAGTTAAACAATTACATTAAACAATAGAAAATGGAAATGATAGTAATAGATTAGCTCTCCATGATGATGTTTAAAATCAATTCAAGTTCTGTCTAGATGCTTTGATACTTATTTTTCATGACATATTTTCTTTTTCTCTCCTTTTTTTGGAATCTGACAGGTAGTTCCATTAGCCAGTGTTATTGTGAAAGAGTCTTTGACAGAAGAAGATGTATTAAACTGTCAAAAAACAATATACAACTTAGTTGATATGGAAAGGAAAAATGATCCTCTGCCTATTTCCACAGTTGGTACAAGAGGAAAAGGTCCTAAAAGGTAAGTTTTTTTCTTTCTTTCATCATATATCACATTTAGTTGATGCTTATTGGATTTTTTTTTGAGCTAACTTATTCCACATGTAAATTATGTGTTTTAGAGTGTGTATCTACACATACATAGGATTAAGGTGAAATGCTAAAAAAACATAAAATAGATGAATTGGACACATTATCAGTTAGAATTGCACCACTGGAAGAGAAAGGAAGCCCATGTTTAATTATCTCTTTTAACTTCATCATTAACAAGTGACACTTGGATATTATTTAAAGAATATTTTATAAGGACATTATTTTTACATCTTTACTTTAGAGATGAGCAGTACCGAATCATGTGGAATGAATTAGAAACCCTTGTCAGAGCCCATATCAACAATTCGGAGAAACATCAAAGAGTCTTGGAATGTCTAATGGCATGTAGAAGCAAACCCCCAGAAGAAGAAGAACGAAAGAAACGAGGAAGAAAGAGGGAGGACAAAGAGGACAAGTCAGAGAAAGCAGTGAAAGACTATGAACAGGAGAAATCCTGGCAAGATTCTGAGAGGTGATTTGTTGATATTAACATAGTCCGTGGTGCCTCCTGTCATATGACAGTCTACATGTAACACATTTGAACATTCAGACCTTATTTATTAGGAATGAATTTAATGTGTTTATTTTATTTTATAGCTGTTATTTTATTATTCTTTATTATTCTTTTATTATTATTTAATCTAGAAGGTCTTTCTTGGGCTTAAAGAGGTTTTTGGTTTTTTTTCCACTATTTAACAAGCAAAGGTAGTGTTTAATTTTTCGTAGTTAACTTCTGAAATCTTAATACATGATTTTTGTTATCAGTAATTGCTTTTATGTGTTATGCACATCAAAGGCATAGTTTTATTTCTTTAGTGAATATTTTTTAAATGCCTATCACATGCCAGACGTTTGGCATAAGATCCCTGCCCTGGAAGGATGAACAGTGTTGTGTAGAGATTGACCAAGTAAGTAAGCAATTTATAGCAAAGTGTGAAAGATGCTGCTATAAAAATAGGCATAGGAAAAACACTTGAAAGCACAGAAGATCATAGTCCTATTCTGGAAACCTTCCTCATTAGTACATTCTTTTTCCTCAGAAAGGTGTCAGGTTAAATGTGAAAAAATAATAATAATAATAAACATTTATAAATAAAAAATATCATGACGTATTAGTTGGATTCATCTTCTGCCTCCTTGCCAGAAATTAGGCAAAGAGCCAGGTAACTATCGTAATGGCAATAGTTAAAAGCAGAATTTACATGGAAAATTTCAGACATATGCAGCAGTAGAACAGTCAGTCACCTGTTATCTGCTTTCAATAGTTAATCAGTTTGTAGCAGACCTCATTTCATGTATATCCACATCCATTCCCCTCACCATCACCACCCTCCACTTTCCCCACGTGACTATTTTGAAGCTAATACTGAAAAGTGTATTATTTCATTCATAAGTAGGCAGAACACTTTTATTCTCTTTGGCCTTAGAAATTCACTTCTTCCTTAGGGCTGCTGAGTTTCTGACACAAAATTGTCTTGCTCTAAGAAGAGGAGGGAAGAGTATTCTCATTCTGATCCCATTGATCTTCAAGTGAAATTCAAGATAAGCTTGGAGTTAAGTTCCTAACTTATGGAACAAAAATACATTTTCACAGTACATAAACTAGTGGAAACAAATTCTAGTAGATTTCTTAATCTTAGTTCTAATTTGAAAGAGTGTTTGGTCCGTATCTTTAGAAAAATTAAAATTGTGGATTATTTTCCAAAGATAATATTATTTCTTGATCTTTTGCATTTTACCTTCCTAAATTCCCCCTGCCTTCTTTTTTTACAATTTTAGCATCATTTTACAGCTAACAACATTACTGAATAATGACACTATGATGAATAAAAAGGAAAAGTTGTATTTATATTCATTAAGTTCTCTTACCTGATTGTAAATTGAGGGTTAGCTTCTGATTTGTTCCTAGGCTTATGTTGTGAGAGCAGATATCTTAGTAAGGCTGATTTGCAAAGTCTAGTTTAATTACTGAGCCATTTAGATTTCTAAGAATGTAAACTTGTTAAGTTTTTTTTTTTAATGTGTAAGTTTTTATTATTTGTCCCTCTGAAAGATTAAAAGGAATCTTAGAACGTGGGAAAGAAGAGCTGGCTGAAGCTGAGATTATAAAAGATTCACCTGATTCCCCAGAACCTCCAAATAAAAAGCCTCTTGTTGAGATGGATGAAACTCCACCAGTAGAAAAATCAAAAGGTAAGGCAGGACTGTGGTAACTATGTAAAAAGTTTTACAATTTAGTCCTGTTGTATAGAATCCTCTCTGTTTTGTGTGAGGAAGAGCTACTCACAGCTCCTCATGTCACTTCAGTTCAGTTGCTCAGTGGTGTCTAACTCTTTGTGACCCCATGGACTGTAGCACGCCAGGCCTCCCTGTTCATCACCAACTCCCAGAGCTTTCTTAAATTCATGTCCATCAAGTTGGTGATGCCATCCAACCATCTCGTTCTCTGTTGTCCCCTTCTCCTCCTGCCTCCAGTCCCTCCCAGCATTAGTGTCTTTTCTTACGGAGTCAGTTCTTCGCATCAGATGGCCCAAGGATTGGAGCTTCAACTTTAGCATCAGTCCTTCCAATGAATATTCAGGACTGATTTCCTTTAGGACTGACTGGTTAGATCTCCTTGCAGTCCAAGGGACTCTCAAGAGTCTTCTCCAACACCACAGTTCAAAAGCATCAATTCTTTGACGCTCAGCTTTCTTTATGGTCCAACTCTCACATCCTTTCATGACTATTGGAAAAACCGTGGCTTTGACTAGACAGACTTTTGTTAGCAAAGTAATGTCTCTGCTTTTAAATATGCTGTCTAGATTGGTCATAGCTTTTTATTGTAGGCCTTAGTTATCTTGAAGGTAAACTAAATTCAGTTCTTTCAGGGTGAATGGGAAACGGTATGACAAAGGACTGGGTTTTTAACCACTGCACCCATAGTAATACAGAAAGACCTTAAGGCTGGCCAGGTTACAGTTATTGGTAGCTCATCCTAGGGAGGTGTTTGTTTTTTTATGTACTACTATTGTAGTATATATTGTAATACATCTTAATATTCTCCAGTTCATTAGTTTCTTTGAAATTAGAGATAGAGGCAGTCTTATCAAATTTGTCCATCAGGCATTTGCCAGGGTACCTGGAAAATAATAGGGTTTAAATAAATGTTTCCTGGTAAATTATCTTGTTACTCATATGCCACTGCTGATTCAGTTCAGTCGCTCAATCATGTCCGACTCTTTGCAACCCCATGAATTGCAGCACGTCAGGCCTCCCTGTCTATCACCAGTGCCCAGAGTTCACTCAAACTCATGTCCATCGAGTTGGTGATGCCATCCAGCCATCTCATCCTCTGTCGTCCCCTTCTCCTCCTGCCTCCAATCCCTCCCAGCATCAGAGTCTTTTCCAGTGAGTCAACTCTTTGCATGAGGTGGCCAATTTAGGTTAATTCTAAACAATGCTTCAACACTGTTTGGAAAATACAACTCTAAAAATTATTAGTAGTAACAAAATGTTTCAGGCAACTGAAACATGTATTAGTAAGAGAATGACTTAAATGATGGTGTGCTCAGCTTTAGCATTAGTCCTTCCAAAGAACACCCAGAACTGATTGCCTCCCAGATGGACCGAATCTCCTTGCATGTAAAGGACTCTCAGGAGTCTTCTCCAATACCACAGTTCAAAAGCATCAATTCTTCAGTGCTCAGCTTTCTTCACAGTCCAACTCTCACATCCATACATGACCACTGGAAAAACCACAGCCTTGACTAGACGGACCTTTGTTGGCAAAGTAATGTCTCTGCTTTCGAATATGTATCTAGGTTGGTCATAACTTTCCTTCCAAGAAGCAAGTGTCTTTTAATTTCATGGCTGCAGTCATCATCTGCAGTGATTTTGGAGCCAAAAAAATAAAGTCAAACACTGTTTCCACTCTTTCCCCATCTATTTGCCATGAAGTGATGGGACCAGATGCCATAATCTTCGTTTTCTGAATGTTGAGCTTTAAGCCAACTTTTTCACTCTCCTCTTTCACTCTCATCAAGAGGCTCTTTAGTTCCTCTTCACTTTCTGCCATCTTGATTCCGGTTTATGCTTCTTCCAGTCCAGCATTTCTCATGATGTACTCTGTATAGACGTTAAATAAGCAGGGTGACAATATACAGCCTTGACGTACTCCTTTTCCTATTTGGAACCAGTCTGTTGTTCCATGCCCAGTTCTAACTGTTGCTTCCTGACCTGCATATAGGTTTCTCAAGAGGCAGGTCAGGTGGTCTGGTAAGCCCATCTCTTGAAGAATTTTCCACTGCTGATTAGGATGCAGTTAATTTAGGTTAATTCTAAACAATGCTTCAACACTGTTTGGAAAATACAACTCTAAAAATTATTAGTAGTAACAAAATGTTTCAGGCAACTGAAACATGTATTAGTAAGAGAATGACTTAAATGATGGTGTGCTCATAGGGTGGAATCTATAAAGCCCCAGAGTTACTGTTGTCACAAATATCTCCTCTTCCCTCTCGCTAAGGAATATCATTTCTGATTTTAACTTAGATAACTACTTTTTCAGGAAAGACTTACCTCACCTCCTTTCTCACTTATCTGTGTTCTTTTTGAGGATAGCTGTTCTGACAGCTGTGAGGAGATATCTTATTGTGCTTTTGATTTAGAATATTGAACATCTTTCCATGTGCCTGTTGGCCATCTGCATTTCCTCTTTGGAAAAATGCATATTCAAGTCTTCTGCCCAGTTTTAAACTGGGTTGGTTTTTTTTTTTGGTGTTGAGTTTTAAGAGCTATTTATATATTTTGGACATTAACCCCTTATTGGTCATATCAATTGCAAGTATTATATCGCATTCAGTAGGTTTTGGTTTTATTTTATTAATGATTTCCTTTGCTGTGCAATCTTTCAAGTTTAATTATGTTCCATTTGTTTATTTTTCCTTTTGCTTTAGGAGACAGGTCAGAAAAAAGTCATGGCTATGATTTATTTCAGAGTATTCTGTCTGTATTTTCCTCTAGGAGTTTTATTATTAATGGTCTTACATTTAGGTCTTTAACCCATTTTGAGTTTATTTTTGTATATGGTGTTAGGGAATGTTTTTGCCTCTTCATATTGTGTAGAAAAGAGTTAACTATAGCAGGCCTGAGGCTATATCATCATTAGAAAAGCCTGCTTGCATGTTTGGCCCTTGGCTGACATCTGGGAATATGGCTTTTGAAACATTCCCCAAATGATGAAGTTATGTCTGAATTAAACACCTGCTTTCCTTCTAGGAGTTTGGAATTTTGGTACTTGTAGTTAGGAAGAGAATGCATATGTGCCCAGCCTCTATTGAACTCTTGAATCTTACTTTTCTGTGCTTTTCTGACAGAAATATTGTACACACATGGCTGCATTTTTGCTGCTGGAAGAAGTATGTACTCTGTATGAACCCTCATGGGAAGGAGAGAACATAGAAAGCCTGTAGATGGATTTCTCTAATCTTTGCCTATTGTGTCTTTCTGCCACACTGGGCTGGTTATGTGTTCTTACTGTGCTGCTGTAATGATTCTTAGCTATGACTGTAACTTAATTTTAGTTATTTCAGTCCTTCTAGCAAATCACTGAACTCTAGCAGGTGCTCTTGGAGATCCCTAAACACAAACAAATTTTAGAATAAAGAGAAGATGATATTGCTTAAATTCATATAAAGTGAACAAGAATTAGGGGTAAATTTGTAAACTTTGAAGTAATGGATTGTTCTACTTTTTTTTTCTCTTCTTCAAATATTATACCAGGGCCAGTGTCCTTATTATCTTTATGGAGTAATAGAATCAACACTGCCAATTCCAGAAAGCATCAGGAGTTTGCTGGTCGTTTGAACTCTGTTAATAACAGAGCTGAGTTATATCAACATCTTAAAGAGGAAAATGGGTTTGTATTATTTATTGTAGAAATTAGTTTTGTTAATTGCCTTATTATAATAAGTTTAAAAGATAAACACTGCCTGTTTTTTGTGTTCAGTAGTTTTGATAATGTTGCTTAAAAAGAGAAAAAAAATAACTTTTAAAAATTTTTGTTGCTTGTAAAAGACCTGATATTGTTCATTGTAACCATGAATGTTCAGTAAACATCATAGAGGAAAAATCATTAAAAAAATTTTAGTATGTAGCACTGACCCTTGTATAAAATGACAGGGAGAAAATATTTTCCTAGTAAGTAGTACAGTATTAGGAATATTGAGTTTAATTGAATAAATCCAAAATCTACAAATAATTGAAGATATATTAGGGTAAATATAAAATAATTTAAATGGTTATTTAATTGCTTTTTTAGAAGAAATTATCTTTAAAATATATTGATAAAGAAATTTTTTTAGTAGAAAAGGAAATAAATTCTTGTCTAAATGGTAAAGATTTTTTCCTTTAGTTTTACTTTGAGCAGTATAGTGAAAAAACCAGTGGCCTTTGAAATGAAAGCTTGGGAAAGTCACGTGATCTCTCTGGGCCTCCCTCAACTCTCACTTATTTGCAAAACAAGGAAGTTAAACTAACCATCAGGAACCCTCGAGTTAGTCGTTTTCTAAAGTGCTTACATTCTTCTCTTCTGTGACTATATTAGATTTTAATTTCATTTAAAAGTTAAAGAGAAAAAATACGGGTAGTTAATGAATATTTTATTTTACCAGCACTTTTTTTTCCCTCCTATTTTTCAGAATGGAGACAGCAGAAAATGGAAAAGCCAGCCGGCAGTAAGGAGTGACTTGAGCAACTGAATTTAGTATACTGCATAGATATTTTGGATGGAATTTGATATAAGAACTTTTACAGCAAGATTGTATAGTTATGTTGCCTGGACTGGTTTTTACATTTTTAAAATATTTCAACTAACTTTATCTTTTTGTATTAATTGTAAAATTGGCACATATGTCAAAAATATACATTTGTCCTCCCAAATTAAACAAATTTATTTTATGGTAGAGGGTGTTCCCTCTGGAAATGTTTTTAAAAAATTCTTAGGCTTCTCTTTGCCAAATAAAACTATTAAAATATCTAAAATGCAAAATATCAGAGTGTTCTTTTAAATAAAAGATTATATTTATATAATGGCTGACAATTTTGAGACATTTTTAAGAAATTTTAACAATTTGGGTGATATTTACAGTATTTAATATAAAATATTGCCTATGAATCTGCAACATATGCAGTGCTTTTCCAAAAACTATTGTTTTTGCTTATTATGTATTTTATTTTGGATTATTTTTTGTGTGTGTGTTGCCCTTTTAAAAGCAGAGTTTTCAGTTTGGGGATGTTAACATGTTGGATGATGTTATTTATTCTTTTTCTGCCAAAAACTTACTGTCCATTAACTTTTCATATTGAAAAAGCAGCATGAAGGAGATTGCTTTGCAGACTTATTTACCCACATTGGATGATGTTATAATTCTTTTTCTGCTAAAAACTTACTCATTAACTTTTCATATTGAAAGAGGATGAAGGAGATTGCTTCTGGGGACTTACTTACTATGTTGCTTATTTTAATCCTTGAATAGAATCTTGGTCTCCTCATCTCTCAGAAGTGTCACAGTTATATGGTATATGTTTGGTGAGTCTTCTTCCTGTGCTGCTTTTGAAGCGTATAACATGTTGCAAGAAACATGTTATTTCATTGTTAAATGCTAATTCTAGGTTTGTCATTTTTCTTTGGGTTTCTATTAGAGAACAGGAAAAACTTTGGTTAAATATAGAAATTCAGTATTTTCTATTTTTAAAAAAAATCGCTTGTGCTTAAACAAGGATTCACCAGGTTCTCTTGTCAATCCAGTGAAATTTACAACATTCTCCTTTATCCACTCCTGTGTGATTCTAAGCCATTGCATCTGCCCTCTACCCTAAGCTAGTGCCATCTTAATTCCAACCACTGTGTTTAGATACACACCACTCAAATGCATGACCAGACCTAATTAGCACCTAGACTTGCAAGATTTAAGGAGTTGTAACCCAGTAGTAAATTATTGGATCATATTTACTTGCGGTTGAATTCTGACTGTGTCTGCCTTATCCTTGATACCCATTTAATTTGACCAAGTTGAAGTCCCTAGTTTAGTTCTTAATTCAAAAATACTTTCTTTATAACCCATTTGAAAGAGACTCTTTCTACTCTCAATTTGTGCTTCTTCCTTATCTGCATTTCAGTCTTTATTTTTAAGTATTATTTTTGCATATATACTGCTGTTACTGTGTTCTACCAACTAAGAGGATGTTTCTGTGGCTGCATTTTGAACTATTGTAGGTAGGTTTCTATATTATTCTATATATTGTTGGTGGTTAATAATCTCCAGTAAACACATTCTTATCTATCTAACTAGATGCCTTTCGAGCACCTAAAATTGAGCTCCTCCTTCATCTCCCACAGAACATCAGGCTATGTATTATTGGTCTTATCCTGCAATACCTATTACAGCCTTTTGGTGGAAGTGACTGTTTTAGGACAAAAATAGACGAATGGTGAGTTTTTGGTTCTTCTAGAACAGGATCCATATTGAGGATTTACTAGTCAAGAGAAGTGGACAAAATATAAATTTAGAAAATTATTACCCTTCCAATACTAGAATCTAAGCTTAAGTCCAGACTTAGTGATCGTGGGAATCAAAGTTACCCTAGAGAGAACAAATACACTTTCTAAAGATTCTGATACAAGTATCATGGGAGCAAAAGATGTCCCTTATTTTTGTCCCCTGACTCCCCAACAACACCAATGAAAGTTTGACATCCATCCATGGACAAAAGTCCCTTTGAGGGAGCTGTGGAACTCTGCATCCTGTGACAGCCTGAGAAGAGTCTCAGCCACCTGTGTGTTGAGTAGACTCAGCCGTGGACCATGCAGTGGCTCATGGAGAGGCTCCAAACCCTCAGCCACACTCTGGGAGCCCCTGGGAAACACTATCTTAGGCGGTCACCCATGGACACGAGAGCCTTTGTGGAATTTCAGGTTTCTAGGCGAAAAGTTTCAGCACACCACTGAGTAAAAAGTACATCTGGAGGTATTGGAGTAGATAAGAGAAGCAGCTTGACCTTACTGCATCACCCGTCCTCCAACGTAACACAGCTTAGGGCCAAAAGAGATCTTAGTGTGGAGAAAGGGAGAGTGTATAAGCACCTAGCTTCCCCAGTGGTGGTAACTCTTAAAAAGTTAAAGGACAAGAGTGTTAAAAATAACTATAGCTACGATAATTTGTTAATAAATACACAATATAAAAGATGATTGTGACATCAAAAGCATGAAGAGGGGAATAAGTGTAGAGTTCTTGTATGTGATTAAAGTTATAATCAGTGTAATGTAGACTGATATGTGTATATTTTATGTAAAGCTCATTGTAACTACAGAGCAATATCTACAGTAGACTCACAAGACATAAGGAGCAGGGAATCAAAGCATACCACTCCAGAAAATAGTCAACTCACAAGGTAGCAGGAGAGGAAGAAAGGAACAAGAGAAATATGAAACAGCCAGGAATAAAGATGACATTACCAAGTCTTTACCTAAAGACTCTGATGCTGGGAGGGATTGGGGGCAGGAGGAGAAGGGCAAGACTGAGGATGAGATGGCTGGATGGCATCACGGACTCAATGGATGTGAGTCTCAGTGAACTCCGGGAGATGGTGATGGACAGGGAGGCATGGCGTGCTGCGATTCATGGGGTTGCAAAGAGTCGAACATGACTGAGCGACTGAACTGAACTGAAGTACTCAAAAAGTAAATAGATTGAATTCTCTAATTAATTAAAGACATACAGTGACTGGATGGATTTTTAAAAGATTTGAGACACAACTGTATACTCCCTGCAAGAGACTCCTTCAGATTTAAGGACACATAGGCTCAGAATAAAGAGAGGAAAGCAACATTCCATGCAAGTGAAAGCAGGGTAGAAAGAGAGCAGGGTAGATATACTTTATATCAGACAAAATAGACAAAGCCAAAAATGATGACGAGACAGTCATTATATAATGATAAAAGGGTCAATTCACCAAGAAAATATCAGAATCATATATTCACCCATAATTGAGCACCTTAAGCAAATGTTAACTTCTCTGAAAGGCTAAATATTATTGTAGTATAACAATACAATAATAACAGGGGACTTCAGCACCCTAATTTCAACAATGAATGAGTAATTCAGATAGAAACTAATGGTTAAATGAACCAAGCAGTCACACAAAACATTTCATCCAACTGCAACATAACACACATTGTCCTCACGCGCACACAGGATATTCTCCAGGATAGTTAACATGATAGGTCACAAAGTAAATCTTAGCAAATTTATGAGGAGTGAAATACCAAGTGTCTTTTATGCCCACAGTGGTATGAAACTGAAAGTTGCTAACAGGAGGAAAACTTAAAAATTTATTAAAAAATTTATAAAAATGTGAAAAATAACACTGTCTTGAACAATCAATAGGTCAAGGAAGAAATCAAAAGAGAAATTTTAAAATATCTTAAAAATGGAAATTCAGCACATTAAAACATACAAAACATGATTCAAAAGAGAGGAATTTGTAGTAATAAACACCTATATCAGAGAATAAAGATCTGAAGTAAACAACCTAACTTTACACCTCGAAACCAGAAAAAGAAATCCAAAGTAAGAAGAAGGAAAGAAATAACAACGATCAGAGCATAAATAAATGAAATTGAGGTCAGCAAAACAGCAGAAGAAATAAAACTAAGAGCTGGATTTATTGAAAAGATAAAATTGACAAATATCTAACTAGATTAAAGAAAGACTCAAAATGATAAATGAAAGTGGAGATATTTTAACTGATAATACAGAAATACAAGAGATGTTGAGACTGCTAGGAATAATTATATGCCAACAAACTGTATAACAGAAAAAAAGTGAATTCCTAAAAATATACAACCAGACTGAATCATGAAGAAACAGAATATCTGAGCAGACCAATTATAAGTAAAGAGATTGAATCAGTAATAAAAAACATTCTCCAAAGGATAAGCCCAGGAGCAAATGATTTCACTGGTAAATTCTACAAAATTGTTAAAGAAGTAATGCCAACACTTCTCAAACTTTTCCACAAAATGGAAAAAGAGGAAACATTCTCAAATGCACTCTATGAGGCCAGCATTACCCTGATACCAAATCCAGCAAGAACACTACAAGAAGAGAAACTAGATTTTATGGATATAGATGCAAAAATTTTCAACAAAATGTTAGCCAAACCAAATTCAACGACAAATTAAAAAGTGTACATACACCATGATTAAGGGGATTTAGCAAAGATGGCTAGAGAAGGCAATGGCAACCCACTCCAGTACTCTTGCCTGGAAAATTCCATGGACGTAGGGGCCTGGTGGGCTGCAGTCCATGGGGTCGCTAAGAGTCGGACACGACTGAAGCAACAGCAGCAGCAGCAGCAGCAAAAGATGGCTCAACATATAAAAATCAGTAAATGTGATACATCACATTAATCAAATAAAAAATAAAAATCATAAAATCACCTCAATGGATGCAACATAGCATTTGATAAAATACAGCATTCTTTTATGATAAAAGTACTCAACTAACGATATAGAAGTAACATATCTCAACATAATAAAGGCCTTATATAACAAGTTCACAACATACTCATTGATGAATGGTTGAAAAGTTTTTCTCTAAGATAAGGAACAAGACTACTCTTACTCAGCATAGTATTGGAAATCAGAGTAATTGGGCAAGAAAAATAAATAAGCATTCAAATTGGAAAATGAGGTATAACTGACTTTGCAGATGATATAATCTAAAATAGAAAATCCAAAAACTCTACCAAAAAAAAAACCCTGATAGAACTAATCAAAAGTTCAGTAAAGTTGAAGCATAAAACATCAACACACAGAATTAAATTGCATTTATGTACACTAATAATGAAGTATCTGAAAAAGAAATAAAATTTCACTTACCATAGTATCAAAAAGAGTAAAATACTAAAGAATAAATTTGACCTAGAGGTAAAAATATATTGAAAACTATAATCTGGTGAAAGAAACTGAAGAAGACACAAGCAAATGGAAAGATATTCCATGTTTATGGATCAGAAAAATTACTATGGTTAAAATAGCCATACTACCAAAAGCTATCTATAGATTCAGTACAATCCCTATCAAAATTCTAGTGGCATTTTCACTTAAAAAAAAAGGCTTTTTTTTTTTTTTAAGAATAGTTTGTTAGTTCAGTTGCTCAGTCGTGTCCGACTCTTTGCAACCCCATGAATCGCAGCACGCCAGGCCGCCCTATCCATCACCATCTCCCCGGAGTTCACTGAGACTCACGTCCATCGAGTCCATGATGCCATCCAGCCATCTCATCCTCTGTCGTCCCCTTCTCCTCCTGCCCCCAATCCCTCCCAGTATCAGAGTCTTTTCCAATGAGTCAACTCCTCGCATGAGGTGGCCAAAGTACTGGAGTTTCAGCTTGAGCATCATTCCTTCCAAAGAAATCCCAGGGTTGATCTCCTTCAGAATGGGCTGGTTGGATCTCCTTGCAGTCCAAGGGACTCTCAAGAGTCTTCTCCAACACCACAGTTCAAAAGCATCAATTCTTCGGCACTCAGCTTTCTTCACAGTCCAACTCTCACATCCATACATGACCACAGGAAAAACCATAGCCTTGACTAGATGGATCTTAGTCGGCAAAGTAATGTCTCTGCTTTTGAATGTACTATCTAGGTTGAGAAAACATCTATTTCTGCTTTATTGACTATGCCAAAGCCTTTGACTGTGTGGATCACAACAAATTGTGGAAAATTCTGAAAGAGATGGGAATAGCAGACCACCTGACCTGCCTCTTGAGAAATCTGTATGCAGGTCAGGAAGCAACAGTTAGAACTGGACATGGAACAACAGACTGGTTCCAAATAGGAAAAGGAGTATGTCAAGGCTGTATATTGTCACCCTGCTTATTTTTAGAATAAGAGTTCTAAAATTTGTATGGAGTCATAAAGAACTCCTGAGAAAGAACAAAGATGGAGGCATCATTGTTGCTGATTTTAAACTATACTACAAAGCTAATCAGAGCAGTATGGTACTGGCATAAAAATACACACACAGACCAATGGAACAGAGTTGAGAGCCCATAAATAAATTCTCAAATGTATGGTCAACTGATATTTGAAAAGGGAGCCAAGAATACTCAATAAATGGTGTTGGGAAAACCAACATGTGAAACTATATCCCTATCTCACAAAAATTAATTTGAAATGGATTTAAAACTTAAAAAACAAGTCTTGAAGCCATAAAACTCCTAGATAAAGATATAGGAGGGAAACTTACTGACAATGATTTTTAGATATGACACCAAAAGCACACAGAAAAAGCAAAAATTGATAAGTGAGAATACCTCAA
Organism: Nanger dama; assembly: GCA_917880005.1. Classification (NCBI taxonomy): domain Eukaryota; kingdom Metazoa; phylum Chordata; class Mammalia; order Artiodactyla; family Bovidae; genus Nanger; species Nanger dama. Next base: position 83,056,433 of record CAKJTW010000002.1, read on the forward strand.
GCCCATGGTCGAGAAGATCCTTTGGAGAAGGAAATGGCAACCCACTCCAGGATCCTTGCCTGGAAAACCCCATGGACAGAGGAGCATGGTGGCTACAGTCCATGGGTCTAAAAGAGTTGGACACAACTGAGCGACTGAGCATAGCACCTCAAGCTAAAGAGCACAGCAAAAGAAATAATAAAATTCAAAAGCAACCTTTGATATGGGAGAAAATTTTGCTAATTATGTATTTTATAAGGGGTTAATATATAAAGAACTCATACCACTCAATGGCAGAAGAGGGATTGAGTCAACATTTTTCCAAAGAAGATATACAAATCAGCAGTTCAGTTCATTTGCTCAGTCGTGTCCAACACTGCGACCCCATGCACTGCAGCATGCCGGACTTCCCTGTCTATCACAAACTCCCAGAGTTTGCTCAACCTCATCTCCATCTAGTCAGTGATGCCATCCAACCATCTCATCCTCTGTCGTCCCCTTCTCTTCCTGCCTTTAATCTTTCCCAGCATCAGGATTTTTCAAATGAGTCAGTTCTTCCCATCAGGTGGTCAAAGGATTGGAGTTTCAGCTTCAGGATCAGTCCTTCCAATGAATATTCAGGGCTGATGTCCTTTAGGATAGACTGGTTGTATCTCCTTGCACACCAAAGGACTCTGAAGAGTCTTCTCTAACATCACAGTTCAAATGCATCAGTTCTTCAGTGCTCAGCTTTCTTTATGGTCCAACTCTCACAGCCATACATGACTACTGGAAAAATCATAGCTTTGACTAGATGGACCTTTGTTAGTGAAGTTGTATCTCTGCTTTTTAATATGCTGTCTGGATTTGTCATTGCTTTTCTTGCAAGGAGCAAGTGTCTTTTAATTTCATGGCTGCAGTCACCATCTGCAGTGATTTTGGAGCCCCCAAAATAAGGACTGTCACTGTTTCCTTGTTTCCCCATCTATTTGCCATGAAGAGATGGGACTGGATGCCATGATTTTAATTTTGAGTTTTAAGCCAGCTTTTTCATTCTCCTCTTTCACTTTGATCAAGAGGCTCTTCAGTTCCTCTTCTCTTTCTACCACAAGGGTGGTGTCATCTGCATATCTGAGGTTATTGGCATTTCTCCTGGCAACTTTGATTCCTGCTTGTGCTTCATCCAGTCTGGCATTTTGCATGATGTACTCTGCATACAAGTTAAATAAACAGGGTGACGATATACAGACTTGATATACTCCTTTTCCTATTTGGAACCAGTCCATCGTTCCATGTCTGGTTCTAATGCTTTTTGACCTGAATACAGATTTCTCAGAAGCCAGGTCAGGTGGTCTGGTATTCCCATCTCTTGAGGAATTTTCCACAGTTTTTGTGGTCCACACAGTCAAAGGCTTTGGCATAGTCAATAAAGCAGAAGTAGATGTTTTTCTGAACTCTCTTGCTTTTTTGATGATTCAACAGAGGTTGGCAATTTGATTTCTGGTTCCTCTGCCTTTTCTAAATCCAGATTGAACATCTCGAAGTTCATGGTTCACATCTTGTTGAAGCCTCTCTTGGAGAATTTTGAGCATTACTTTGCTAGTGTGTGAGATGAGGGCAATTGTGTGGTAGTTTGAGCATTGTTTAGCATTGTCTTTCTTTGGGGCTCAGACGGTAAAGCATCTGTCTACAATGTGAGAGACCTGGGTTCGATCCCTGGGTTGGGAAGATTCCTTGGAGAAAGAAATGGCAACCCACTCCAGTACTCTTGCCTTGAAAATCCCATGGATGGAGGAGCTTGGTGCAGGCTACTATCCATGGGGTAGCAAAAGTCGGGCATGACTGAGCGACTCCACTTTCACTTTTTCTTTGGGATTGGGATGAAAACTGACCTTTTCCAGTCCTGTGGCCACTGCTGAGTTTTCCAAATTTGCTGGCATATTGAGTGCAGCACTTTCACAGCATCATCTTTTAGAATTTGAAATAGCTCACCTGGAATTCTATCACCTCCACTAGCTTTGTTTGTAGTGATGCTTCCTTGACTTTGCATTCTAGGATGTCCGGCTCTAGGTGAGTGATCACACCATCCTAGTTATCTGGGTCATGAAGATTTTTCTTGTATAGTTCTTATGTGTATTCTTGCCACTTTTTCTTAATATGTTCTGCTTCTGTTAGGTCCATACTGCTTCTGTCCTTTATTGTGCCCATCTTTGCATTGATCACTGAGGAAGGCTTTCTTATCTCTCCATGCTATTCTTTGGAACTCTGCATTCAGATAAGTATATCTTTCCTTTTCTCCTTTGCCTTTAGTTTCTCTTCTGTTCTCAGCTATTTGTAAGGCCTCCTCAGACAACCATTTTGCCTTTTTGCAAAATGGTTTGTTTTTGTTGGGGATGTTCTTGATCAGTGCATCCTGTACAGTGTCATGAACCTCTATCCATAGTTCATCAGGCACTCTATCAGATTTAATCTCTTGAATCTATTTGTCACTTATACTGTATAATAATAAGGGATTTGAATTAGGTCATACCTGAATGGTCTAGTGGTTTTCCCTACTTTCTTCAATTTAAGTCTGAATTTGGCAATAAGGAGTTCATGATCTGAACCATAGCAAGGTCTTGGTCTTGTTTTTGCTGACTGTATAGAGCTTTTCCATCTTCGGCTGCAAAGAATATAATCAATCTGATTTCAGTATTCACCATCTGTTGATGTCCATGTGTAGAATTATCTCTTGTGTTGTTGGAAGAGGGTGTTTGCTATGACCAGTGTGTTCTCTTGGCCAAACTCTGTTAGCCTTTGATCTGCTTCATTTTGTACTCCAAGGCCAAACTTGCCTTTTACTCCAGGTATCTCTTATCTTCCTACTTTTGCATTTCAACCCCCTATGATGAAAAGAACATCTTTTTTTTTTTGATGTTAGTTCTAGAAGGTCTTGCAGATCTTCATAGAACTGTTCAACTTCAGCTTCTTCAGCATTAGTGGTTGGGGCATAGACTTGCATTGCTATGATATTGAACAGTTTACCTTGGAAATGAATGGAGATCATTCTGTCATTTTTGAGATTGCACCCAAGTACTGCATTTTGAACTCTTTTTTTGACTATGAGGGCTACTCCATTTCTTCTAAGGGATTCTTGCCCACTGTAATAGATATAATGGTCATCTGAATTAAATTCACCCATTCCAGTCCACTTTTGGAGAAATCAATGGCACCCCACTCCAGTACTCTTGCCTGGAAAATCCCATGGGTGGGGGAGCCTGGCGGGCTGCCATCTTTGGGGCTGCACAGAGTTGGACTCAACTGAAGCGACTTAACAGCAGCAGCAGTCCATTTTATTTCATTGATTCTTAAAATGTCAATTCTTGCTATCTTTGACCACTTTCAATTTATCTTGATTCATGGATCTAACATTCCAGGTTCCTATGCAATATTTTTCTTTATAACATCAAACTTTGCTTTCATCACCAGTCACATCCACAACTGGGCACTGTTTTTGCTTTGGCTCTGTCTCTTCATTCTTTCTGGAGTTATTGAAGTGAAAGTGAAGTCGTTCAGTCGTGTCTAACTCTTTTGCGACTCCATAGACTGTAGCCTATCAGGCTCCATCCATGGGATTTTCCAGGCAAGGGTGCTGGAGTGGATTGCTATTTCCTTCTCCAGGGGGTCTTCCCGAACCAGGGATCGAACCCGGGTCTCCCTCATTGCAGGCAGATGCTTTACTGTCTGAGCCACCCCACTCTTTTCCAGTAGCATATTGGGTACCACTGACCTGGGGAGTTCATCTTTCAGTGTCCTATTTTTTTGCCTTTTCATACTGTTCATGAGGTTCTCAAGGGAAGAATACTGAAGTGGTTTGTTATTCCCTTCTCCAGTGAACCATGTTTTGTCAGAACTCTCCACCATGACCCATCTGTCTTGGGTGGCTCTGTTAGACAAGGCTATGGTCAATGTGATCGGTTTGGTTAGTTTTCTCTGATTGTTCAACAAGATGGCAGAGTAAAAAGACGTGCACTCACCTTCTCCTGCAAGAACTGCAAAATTGCAAATCACTGTGAGTGTCCATGAGTCTACAGTGGAGGCGCGGGTCAACAGTACACAAACCATAGTGTATGGTAAAATCTTCACAATCTTGTGATAATTGCATGGTTTGTTTGATGAACTATTACAGTCATAAATAGTGTGATATTTTACTCCAAAATTTTCATGTTTATATGAATACTGTTCAAAATCACTGTGTGGACATGGAAAAACCTCATTAATGCATATATCTGTTAATATATGGATTGACACTTGTATATCATGGAATAAGACTGAAAACACACAGCATAGTTTTAGAGGGAAGTTGCCAATGTTTGAATTCTTGAATATTGCTCCTGTATTCCTGACTTTACAGTACTAAGTGCCCTTAGTTGAAAGCAAAACAACCTACAGTAGTTTGTTCTCATTGTTTTATAAGGCACTGTATTATCTGCTTTGTTATTTCTGTAACACTTCAATTAAAGTCACCAGCACAATTGCACATGCGTGGAAAACACTTTCACTTTTCACTTTCATGCATTGGAGAAGGAAATGGCAATCACTCCAGAGAAGGAAATGGTAACCCACTCCAGTATTCTTGCCTAGAGAATCCCATGGACGGAGAAGCCTGGTAGGCTACAGTCCACGGGGTCGTAAAGAGTCGGACATGACTGACCGACTTCACTTTCACTTTCACCAGTGTTCTTGCTTGGAGAATCCCAGGGACAGGGGAGCCTGGTGGGCCACCATCTATGGGGTTGCACAGAGTCAGACACGACTGAAGCGACTTAGGAGCAGCAGGAGAACAAAAATGTCCAGATGTTAACTTTGTTATGGAGGTGTTGCTAATGTGAGCATATCTAGAAATGTCCATATTATTGTAAAGATTTGAAGCGCTAGACTTAATTCTGAGAACTTTGAATTTATTCTTATTAGGTTTCATTTCATTGAGCTATAGTTCTGTTATTAAAGTGAACATATTAGATTGAACCTTATAAAATTGTCATATTTACAGTAAAAACAGAATTGAATATTGGCCATTTCATGTGGTTTGATTTATAGATTTGTTTTTATATTCTGACCAAATATTCAGTAGAAACTAAATTTAGTAGCTTGTGCATATTGAAACAAGTTCCTCCTAGTGAAAGGTGCAAACTTATTTTCTTATTTGTAACATTTTAAATTAATTCTACCACGGTCCTGAGTCAATTTAAAATTAAAAGCTTCAAAGGACCTATGGCTTATTCATGATGATGTTTGGGAGAAACCAATGTAATACTGTAATTATCCTTCAATTAAAAATAAATAAACATTTCAAAAAGCTTCAAAAGAGAAGAGCATTTTGAATTTACATGCCCCTGTAATTTCTTTCTGAGTAAGGAATGTAGTAATACTCAACCATTTAGATTTGAATATTAAAAGAAGAGAGAAAGATCCTATTTAAAAGCAGACATCACATTAAATTTATGTACTTACCAGGTTCAAGAACAGTCCTTCAGAATATGGTTTAAGTGGTAGAAGAGAAGGGCAAAATAAAGGTCAAAGAGGTTAAAATTAAAAAATGCCACAAGAGTTGCAGAGACATTCAGAAGACTAAAGATTTAGACAAGGCCAACCAAAAGATATGCCAACCAAGATGTTGGGGTTGCTTCCAAAAAGCCATTGCTATGGAGTGGTGGGAGTAGAAACTAAACTGTAGTGATTAAAATGTTACTTGAATGAAGTTAGAAGGGGAGGATATGAACCAGCTCTTTCAGAAGTGTGGCGGCCAAAGTGCTCTTGCCAGGCATGGCAGCTCAATAAGAGAACTGAGGGGAGGTTTGTTGTTACTTTTTGGTAGTCTTTAAAAAGAAAATCAATATCATGTGCTTGTTTGTGAACTAAGGGTAAGAGTACAAAGGAGTCATTTTGACAATAGTTTTTCAATCCGTGAGCATGGTATGTCTATCTGTGTCACCTTCAGTTTCTTTCATCAGTGTCATAATTTTCTGAGTACAGGTGTTTTACCTCCTTAGATTTATTGACAGGTTTTGGATTTGGGGTTTTTTGCTTTTTATATTTTTGCCCTGTTAGCTGGCGGGATCTCAGTTTCCTGACCAGGGATTGAAGCCAGGCCATGGCGCTGAAACTGGTGTATCCTAATCACTCGATCCCTGGAACTCCCAATTCTCAGGTATTTAATTCTTTCGGTTGTTATTGTAAATAGGATTGTTTTCTTAATTTCTCTTTCTGATAGCTTTTTGTTAGAATTAAAAAATGCATCATATTTCTGTATATCAGTTTTGTATCCTGCATTCATTGATGAGTTCTAGTAGTTATTGTGTTGACATCTTAAAAATCTTCTATGTAAAGTATCATGTCAATGGCAGACAGTGACAGTTTTATGTCTTCTTTTCCAATTTGGATCCTGTACTTCTTTTAATTGTCTAATTGCTATGGCTAGAACTTTCAATATTATGTTGAACTAAAATGGTGAGAGTGGGCATCCTTATCTTGTTCCTGATCTTAGAAGAAATGCTTTAAGCTATTCATCACTGAGTATGATGTTAAGCGTGGGTTTGTCATTGATGGTTCTTATTATGTTGGGGGAGGCTCCCTCTATGGGGCCCTCTTGGCTCAGATGGTATGGAATCTGCCTGCAACACAAGAGACCCAGCCCCTGGGTTGGAAAGATCCCCTGGAGAAGAGAATGGCTACCCACTCCAGTATTCTTGCCTGGAGAGTCCCATGGACAGAGAAGCCTGGTGGGCTACAGTCCATGGGGTCTCAAAGAGTCGGACACGACTGAGCGACTTCCACTTTCACTTCCAGGTTCCCTCTGTGCCCACATCCTGCAGAGTTTTTAATCATAATGGATATTTAATTTTGTCAAAAAGCTTTTTATTCATCTATTAAGATGATCATATGATTTTTAATTCTTCAGTTTATTAATGTGGCATATCACATTGATTGATTTGCAGATATTGAACAATTCCTGCATCTCTGGGATAAATCCCAATTGATCAAGATGTATGATCCTTTTTAATGTATTGTTGAATTCAGTTTGCTAATATCTTGTTGAGGATTTTTGCATCTGTGTTCATCAGTGATAATGATTTATAACTTTCTTTTAGTGTATGTGATATCTTTGTCCGGTTTGGGTATCAGGGTGATGCTGGCCTGGTAGAATGAGCCTGGAAGCATTCATTTCTCTGAAATTTTTTGAATAGTTTGAGGGCTTCCCTTGTAGCACAGTTGGTAAAGAATCTGCCTGCAGTACAGGAGACCTAGGTTTGATCCCTGGGTCAGGAAGATCCCCTGGAGAAGGAAATGGCAACCCACTCCAGTATCCTTGCCTGGAAAATCCCACGGACAGAGGAGCCTGGTGGGCTGCAGTCCATGGGGTGCAAAGAGTTGGGCATGACTGAGTAACTAACACTCACACTTATACTTTGAGAAGGATAGGTGTTAACTCTTCTCTAAATGCATGGAAGAATTCACCTGTAAAGCCATCTGGTCTAGGACTTTTGTTTGTTAGGAGTTTTTAAATTACTGACTCAACTTCATTACTGATAAGTGTTTCATTCATATTTTCTATTTCCTCATGATTCAGTCTTGGGGAAAGAATTAGCATTGTTAAAAATAAAAATAACCGTACTACTCAGGTCTACAGATTCAATGCAATCCCTATCAAAATACCAATAGCATTTCTCACAGAACTAGAACAAATACTTCTAAAATTTGTATGGAAGCACAACAGATCTTGAATAGCCAGAACAATCTTAAAAAGAAGAATGAAACAGATGTATCACTTCCCTGATTTAAAACTATACTACAAAGCTCCTGCTGCTGCTGCTGCTGCTAAGTCGCTTCAGTCCGACTCTGTGCGACCCCACAGACGGCAGCCCACCAGGTTCCCCCATCCCTGGGATTCTCCAGGCAAGAACACTGGAGTGGGCTGCCATTTCCTTCTCCAATGCATAAAAGTGAAAGTGAAGTCGCTCAGTCATGTCCAACTCTTAGCAATCCCATAGACTGCAGCCCACCAGGCTCCTCCATCCATGGGATTTTCCAGGCAAGAGTACTGGAGTGGGGTGCCATTGCCTTCTCCTACAATCATCAAACAGCATGGTACTGGCACAAAAACAGACACTCAGATCAATGGAACAGAATAGAGCCCAGAAATAAAATCACACTTCTATGGGCAATTGATCTACAACAAAGGAGGTGAGAATATATAATAGGGAAAATAAAGCCTCTTCAATAAATAGTTTTGGGAAAACTGAACAGTTACATGCAAAAGAATGAAACTAGACTACTTCCTCACACCATATAAAAAAACCAACCTAAAATGAATTAAAGACTCTAAGACTTGAAGCCATAAACTTCTAGAAGGAAATGCTGGCAGTATGTTCTTTGACATCAGTCTTAGCAATTTTTTTTTTTTTTTGGATATGTTCCTTACACAGAGCAACAAAAGTAAAAATAGACAAATTAAACTATATCAAACTAAAAGGCTTTAGCACAGCAAAACAACAACAAAGTGAAAAGGCCACCTACTGAATGAGAGAAGATAGTTCCAAATAATAAATCTGAAAAAGAGTTAATATTTAAAACATACAACACGTGTACACCCATGGCAGATTCATGTTGATGTACGGCAAAACCAATACAGTATTGTAAAGTAAAATAAAGTAAATAAATAAAACATGCAAACAACTTATACAACTCAACATTAAAAAACCAAACAATCCAATTTTAAAAATGAGTAGAGGGCCTGAATAGGCAATTTTCCAAAGCAGACCTACATAGATGGTTAACAGACACATGAAAAGATATTCAACACCACTAGTCATCAGGAAAATGCAAATCAAAACCACAAGATATCATCTCAGACCCATCAGAAGAGTGTTATCAAAACATCAACAAATAACCAGTGTTGGCAAGGATGTGGAGAAAAGCAACCGTTATGTACTGTGGTGAGACTGTAGATTGGTACAGACACTGTGGAAAACAGTATGGAGACTCCTCAAAAACCTAGAAATATGATCCAGCACTTTTACTTCTTTGCATTTACCCAAAGAAATTGAAAACACTAATTAGAAATGATACATGCATCTTCATTGCAGAATTATTTTCAATAGCCAAGATATGGAAGCCACCTAAGTAACCATAGCTGATGAATGGATAAAGAATATGTGGTGGTGGTTGTTCAGTTGCTAAGCCATGTTCCAACTCTTTGTGACCCCATGGATTTCACCATGCCAAGCTTAGAAAATTGGGCTTCCCTGGTGGCTCAGATGGTAAATAATTACTCAGTTGTAATAATGAAATTTTGCCATTTATGACAACATGGATGGACCTTGAGGGTAGTACGCTAAGTGAAATTAAGTCTGCACAGTCTCACTTATATGTAGAATCTAAAAACAAAACAGATGAACAAACATAATCGAACAGAAAGAGTTATAGAGTCAGAGAATAAGCAGGTGGCTGCTGAAAGGAGGTGGGTCCGGGGAGGACAGAGATAGGTAACATACATTAAGAGGTACAGACTTTCAGTTCCAATATACTGAGTGAAGAGTATGAAATGCAGTGTCAGGAATGTAGTCAATAACTATGATATCTTTGTATGGTGACAGATGACAAGTACACTTATTATGGTGACCTTTGAAGCGTACAGAAATACTGAATCGCTATGTTGTGCACAAAGAGCTCATATAGAACTGTAGATCAATTATACTTCAAAAACAAACTAATAAACAGGAAAAGAGACCAGATTTGTAGTTACCAGAGGGGGAAATAAATGAAGGCAGTCAAAAGGTACAAACTTCCAGTTATAAGATAATAGCAATTACCAGGAATTTAAGATACAATATGATAAAGATGATTAACACTGCCATACATAATCAGTCAGGTCAGTTCAGTTCAGTCGCTCAGTCGTGTCCGACTCTTTGCGATCCCATGAATCACAGCACACCAGGCCTCCCGGTCCATAATCAACTCCCAGAGTTCACTCATACTCATGTCCATTGAGTGGGTGATGCCATCCAACAACCTCATCCTCTGTCATCCCCTTCTCCCTCCTGTTCCCAATCCCTTCCAGCATCAGAGTCTTTTCCAATGAGTCAACTCTTCGAATGAGGTGGCCAAAGTACTGGAGTTTCAGCTTTAGCATCAGTCCTTCCAATGAACACCCAGGACTGATCTCCTTTAGAATGGACTGGTTGGATCTCCTTGCAGTCCAAGGGACTCTCAAGAGTCTTCTCCAACACCACAGTTCAAAAGCATCAATTCTTTAGTGCACAGCTTTCTTCACAGTCCAACTCTCACATCCATACATGACCACTGGAAAAACCATAGCCTTGACTAGACAGATCTTAGTAGGGAAAGTAATGTCTCTGCTTTTGAATATGCTATCCAGGTTAGTCATAACTTTCCTTCCAAGGAGTTAGCATCTTTTAATTTCATGGCTGCAGTCACCATCTGCAGTGATTTTGGAGCCCCCAAAAATAAAGTCTGACACTGTTTCCCCATCTATTTCCCATGAAGTGATGGGACCAGATGCCATGATCTTCATTTTCTGAATGATGAGCTTTAAGCCAACTTTTTCACTCTCCTCTTTCACTCTCATCAAAAGGCTTTTTAGTTCCTCTTCACTTTCTGCCACATGGGTGGTGTCATCTGCATATCTGAGGTCATTGATATTTCTCCCAGCAATCTTGATTCCAGCCTGTGCTTCTTCCAGTCCAGCATTTCTCATGATGTACTCTGCATATGTTAAGTAAACAGGGTGACAATATACAGCCTTGATGTACTCCTTTTCCTATTTGGAACCAGTCTGTTCTTCCATGTCCAGTTCTAACTGTTGCTTCCTGACCTGCATATAGGTTTCTCAAGAGGCGGATCAGGTGGTCTGGTATTCCCATCTCTTTCAGAATTTTCCACAGTTTATTGTGATCCACACAGTCCAAGGCTTTGGCACAGTCAATAAAGCAGAAGTAGATGTTTTTTGGAACTCTCTTGCTTTTTCCATGATCCAGCGGATGTTGGCAATTTGATCTCTGGTTCCTCTGCCTTTTCTAAAACCAGCTTGAACATCAAGAAGTTCATGGTGCACGTATTGCTGAAGCCTAGCTTGGAGAATTTTGAGCATTACTTTACTAGCATGTGAGATGAGTGCAGTTGTGCGGTAGTTTGAGCATTCTTTGGCATCGCCTTTCTTTGGAATTGGAATGAAAACTGACCATTTCCAGCCCTGGGGCCACTGCTGTTTTCCAAATTTGTCGGCATATTGGGTGCAACACTTTCAAGGCATCATTTTTCAGGATTTGAAACAGCTCAACTGGAATTCCATCACCTCCACTAGCTTTGTTTGTAGTGATACTTTCTAAGGCCCACTTGACTTCACATTCCAGGATGTCTGGCTCTAGGTGAGTGATCACACCGTCGTGATTATCTTGGTCGTGAAGATCTTTTTGTACAGTTCTTCTGTGTATTCTTGCCATCTTTTCTAAATATCTTCTGCTTCTGTTAGATCCATACCATTTCTGTCCTTTATTGAGCTCATCTTTGCATGAAATGTTCCCTTGGTATCTCTAATTTTCATGAAGAGATCTCTAGTCTTTCCCATTCTGTTGTTTTCCTCTATTTCTTTGCATTGATCACTGAAGAAGGCTTTCTTATCTCTCCTTGCTATTCTTTGGAACTCTGCATTCAGATGCTTTTATCTTTCCTTTTCTCCTTTGCTTTTGCTTCTCTTCTTTTCACAGCTATTTGTAAGGCCTCCCCAGACTGCCATTTTGCTTTTTTGCATTTCTTTTCCATGGGGATGGTCTTGATCTTTATCTCCTGTACAGTGTCACAAACCTCATTCCATAGTTCATCAGGCACTCTATCTATCAGATCTAGGCCCTTAAATCTATTTCTCACTTCCACTGTATAATCATAAGGGATTTGATTTAGGTCATACCTGAAAGGTCTAGTGATTTTCCCTACTTTCTTCCATTTAAGTCTGAATTTGGCAATAAGGAGTTCATGATCTGAGCCACAGGCAGCTCCTGGTCTTGTTTTTGCTGACTGTATAGAGCTTATCTTTGGCTGCAAAGAATATAATTAATTTGATTTCGGTGTTGACCATCTGGTGATGTCCATGTGTAGAGTGTTCTCTAGTGTTGTTGGAAGAGGGTGTTTGCTATGACCAGTGTGTTCTCTTGACAAAACTCTGTTAGCCTTTGCCCTGCTTCATTCCGCATTCCAAGGCCAAATTTGCCTGTTACTCCAGGTGTTTCTTGACTTCCTACTTTTGCATTCCAGTCCCCTATAATAAAAAGGACATCTTTTTGGGTGTTAGTTCTAAAAGGTCTTGTAGGTCTTCATAGAACCGTTCAACTTCAGCTTCTTCAGCATTACTGGTTGGGGCATAGGCTTGGATTACTGTGATAATGAATGGTTTGCCTTGGAAACGAACAGACATCATTCTGTTGTTTTTTAGATTACATCCAGGTACTGCATTTAAGACTCTTTTGTTGACCATGATGGCTACTCCATTTCTTCTAAGGGATTTCTCCCCACAGTAGTAGATATAATGGTCATCTGAATTAAATTCACCCGTTCCAGTCCATTTTAGTTCACTGATTCCTAGAATGTCAACGTTCACTCTTGCCATCTCCTGTCTGACCACTTCCAATTTGCCTTGAGTCATGAACCTGACATTCCAGATTCCTATGCAATATTGCACTTTACAGCATCAGACCTTTCTTCTATCACCAGTCACATCCAAAACTGGGTATTGTTTTTGCTTTGGTTCCATCCCTTCATTCTTTCTGGAGTTATTTCTCCACTGATCTCCAGTAGCATATTGGGCACCTACCGACCTGGGGAGTTCCTCTTTCAGTATCCTGTCATTTTGCCTTTTCATACTATTCATGGGGAACGTTATTAAGATAATTAATCTTGAGTTCTCATAAAAACAAATATTTTTCTCTTTATTGTGATGTATCTATAGGAGATGATGAATGTTCTCTAAATCTATTGTGGTAAATCATTTAATGATACATGTAAATGAAGTCATTGCTTAAACCATGCTATATGTCAACTCAGCATTTTTATTTCTATCTCAATAAAACTTGAAAAAAATTAAAAATACAATGGAGAGGTAAGCATTTACTAATTCTTTCCTATTCATAGTCAAGTCTTAACCTATTGCAGAATTTATTATTTACACTATGCCATCATGCTGAAGTTGTAAAGAATATCTTGTGTTGGCAGTTTATAGTATTTTGTACACTGGGAAATGCTGTTACCAGTGATGCAGTTACTTTCCATAATGGATGAGTCTAGATGATTCGTTTAAGATAGTGCTGGCCTGGATGACGTAAATTTATACTTGATCATCAGGCTTCTAAGGAGAGGTAAGTAATTAGAATTAATTGGTAGAATGTTAATACAATTAATGCAGAGGGTGAAGTATTTATTGCTTTTTATTGTTCATTTTACCTGCTTTCTAGATCAGTCATCCCTGTCTGTCACACCGTTGTTGACACATCTGGCTTTCTGACAGTATCACTCCCTTCTCCTCTGGCTAATGAGATCCGCTTCATTATGAAAGCTTGTGTTTTGGAGGCTGGAAGACTGCCTACTCTTGTTGAGAGGCAACGGTGCCCCTCTCTGTAATCCAGGTGAGGGTGGAACTTCACACTCCAGAATAGGGGGCTTTCTCAGCCTTAGAACATACATTTCTTGATCTGAATTACTAACTAAGTTTCTCCTTTGAAACAACAGGGACTGAGGAAAAGTAAAAGCCTTATAGTTTCTACAGAAATGGTGTGCAACACAGGCCGCTACTGCCACAGTCAGTACACACATACTTACTAACAAAGCCAAAGGCAGATTTTTAATCTAGGGGCTATTTTCTGCTGGATCATCGAAAAAGCAAGAGAGTTCCAGAAAAACATCCATTTCTGCTTTATTGACTATGCCAAAGCCTTTGACTGTGTGGATCACAATAAACTGTGGAAAATTCTGAAAGAGATGGGAATACCAGACCACCTGACCTGCCTCTTGAGAAACCTATATGCAGGTCAGGAAGCAACAGTTAGAACTGGACATGGAAGAACAGACTGGTTCCAAATAGGAAAAGGAGTATGTCAAGGCTGTATATTGTCACTCTGTTTATTTAACTTCTGTGCAGAGTACATCATGAGAAACGCTGGGCTGGAAGAAGCACAAGCTGGAATCAAGATTGCTGGGAGAAATATCAATGACCTCAGATATGCAGATGACACCACCCATGTGGCAGAAAGTGAAGAGGAACTAAAAAGCCTTTTCATGAGAGTGAAAGGGGAGAGTGAAAAAGTTGGCTTAAAGCCCATCATTCAGAAAACAAAGATCATGGCATCTGGTCCCATCACTTCATGGGAAATAGATGGGGAAACAGTGTCAGACTTTATTTTTGGGACTCCAAAATCACTGCAGATGGTGACTGCAGCCATGAAATTAAAAGACACTTACTCCTTGGAAGGAAAGTTATGACCAACCTAGACAGCATATTCAAAAGCAGAGACATTACTTTGCCAACAAAGGTCCATCTAGTCAAGGCTATGGTTTTTCCAGTAGGCATGTATGGATGTGAGAGGACTGTGAAGAAGGCTGAGCGCCGAAGAATTGATGCTTTTGAACTGTGGTGTTGGAGAAGACTCTTGAGAGTCCCTTGGACTACAAGACAATCCAACCAGTCCATTTTAAATGAGATCAGCCCTGGGATTTCTTTGGAAAGAATGATATTAGAAGTGAAACTCCAGTACTTTGGCCACCTCATTCGAAGAGTTTACTCATTGGGAAAGACCTTGATGCTGGGAGGGACTTGGGGCAGGAGGAGAAGAGGATGACAGAGGATGAGATGGCGGGGTAGCATCACCAACTCAATGGACATGAGTTTGAGTGAACTCTGGGAGTTGGTGATGGACAGGGAGGCCTGGCATGCTATGATTCATGGGGTCGCAAAGAGTCGGACACTACTGAGAGACTGATCAGGTCTGATCTGATTTGATTTTCTGTGTTAGATGCAGTAAGATGACTGTTCCCAATTAACACACCATTGTCTGGCTCCAGAATAAGGCAAATTCCACTATATGTGATATTTTTAACTGTGCCAATTCTATATTTGGGCAACATAGCAGATGCAAAGTTTGGGTGGACATTTCTATCAGACCTCCTTAGTTTAAACATCATTTCCTGAATTTTTCTGTTAGGACACCTTTTCAGAGAACTGCCGTTGACTACACGTAAGGTTCTGTTGTACCAGTGCATAATAGTAGATCCTGGTCTCAGGGTGGTTAATACAATTTGTTCAGTGCTGCTGTAGTTTAGGTAGTCAGTGAGTTGAGCAAAAACCAAACCAATTAAATTGCAGCCAGCTTTCGGGACCCAAAGGATAATCATTTACTGATCTCATTGCAAGTGTCTAGTGAGTTGAGCTCCTATCTTCTTGATCATAAAAAGTGTAAGGAGAAACTGGGAAATAGGGTCTGTGCCCGACAGTTGCTATTATCAATTGAACTGGATTAACGGCTGTTGGAAACATGCTGGGTTGACCCAGAAGGAACAAACAAAAAACAAATGTCAACAAATACCATTTTATTTAAATATTTAACATTGTCTTGATGGTTGACTTATTTCTCCCTATATTCCCTTTTGGGGCTGATGCGTGTGTGCATGTGTGTGTGTGTGCGTGTGTGTGTGTGTGTACGCATGCTCAATTGTGCTCTACACTCTTTGACCCATGGACTGTAGCCTGCCAGGCCCTCTGTCTATAAAATTTTCCAGGTAAGAATACTGGAGTGGATTACCATTTTCTCCTCCAGAGGATTGTCCCGACCCAGGGACTGAACCTGTATCTCTTGTGTCTCCTGCATTGGCAGGTGGATTCTTTACCACTAGCGCTACCTGGTGGGAAAGCACATGTATCCTCTATTCGGGCACCACTTAGTAGCTCCAAGGAGGGAGTGAAAGGGTCTGACTTCTCTCATCTGTTTTCAGCCTTCCTCCTTCTACTCAAGGGTCAGGTTCATCCATCATAAGATATCTACTCTTTCTCTTCTGTTTTCTTTCTCCCACCTCTGTCTCCCTCTCCTCTGCTTTTCTTCATTTTCTCCCTTGTAAACAATTGCTAGATTTCACATCACAGCCTCGATGCTGCTTATTATATTTATGGAGTTTGTTAGTTTCTGAATTTCCTAATCTTCTCAGTCTTTTTCATAGAATGGAAGAACATCTTGAGATTAGCTCATTAATAGTATCGAATAACTAAGTCTGGATTGGAGGGCTTCAGAAACACAGTAATTTAGCAGTCGGTTCAAATTTCTAAACTGATTGTATATGTCTGTGTGTGTGATTTAAAAGATCAACAGGGACATAAGTTTAGGATATAAGGGACTTCCCTGGTGGTCCAGTGGCTAAGACTCCACATTCCCAATGCAGGGGGCCAGGGTTTGATCCCTGGTTAGGGAACTAGATCCCATATGCTACTAACTAAGAGCCCTCAGGCTCCAACTAAAGATCTCACATGCTGCACTGAAGATCAAAGATCCTGTGCACTACAACTAAAACTGGTGCAGCCAAAAAAGCAAATATTAAAAATAAAGGTCAGGACATGAAAGTTGTATAATTGAACAGAAACACAGTAATAACTAGTATTCTAATTTCAATGAATACACTTAAATCTCATAGAAGCTAGAAAACAATTTAAGTTTTTGCACAGCAAAGGTTTGGTGTTGTTGGAGAAAGAAGATGAGGTGACTGATTATTGCAAAAATGGAAATATGCTGCAATATAACAAAGGCAGGTGGCTTTAGATATCGTGAGTTGCACTAAGTTGGAAAGAAGAGCATCATACTAGGGAAAAGAAGAATGAATCTAGAAGACAGAATGGGGCAACTACTTAATGGAGGAAATACTATGTTGACGTGAGATCTGAGCACTGTTGCATATTTCATGGGACAGCCTAGCAGTATATGTTCTAACTACCAGGGAGATAAGTTCCAAACAGGCTCAAGTTCCATCAGCTTTCCCTCCATGGCAACAGAATTGCTTACCTCGGGGTGACATGTCCTCAGGTTTCTGAGATTCAGAATGGATAGCACATGTTTTCAGCATCTTTGTTGCAGGAAGCAATTCATATTGAGTGAGAGACAAACTGGTTATATTTTGTCTAAATGATGTCTCTGAAAAGATGATGCTGTGAAAGTGCTGTACTCAATATGCCAGCAAATTTGGAAAACTCAGCAGTGGCCACAGGACTGGAAAAGGTCAGTTTTCATTCCAATTCCCAAAAAGGCAATGCCAAAGAATGCTCAAACTACTGCACAATTGCACTCATCTCACATGCTAATAACGTAATGCTCAAAATTCTCCAAGCCAGGCTTCAGCAATACATGAACCATGAACTTCCAGATATTGAAGCTGGTTTTAGAAAAAGCAGAGGAACCAGAGATCAAATCACCAACATCCGCTGGATCATCGAAAAAGCGAGAGAGAAGCATCTTCATGATCATAGTTATGTGTCTGAGACTCCTCAAGTTTCTCAGAAAAATCATTCATTCTCCACTCCAGCAGGGACACTTTCACCTCTTAGCGTGAACGTAAATACAAAATTTGTATGGGATAGCACATTTGACTCAACTTTTTGGCTGTGGCAAACTTCTTGTTTCACCAAGTTTGGAAAGAAAGTTATGACCAACCTAGACAGTATATTATAAAGCAGAGACATTCCTTTGTCAACAAAGGCTGTCTAGTCAAGGCTACGGTTTTTCCAGTGGTCATGTATGGATGCGAGAGTTGGCCTATAAAGAAAGCTGAGCACTGAAGAATTGATACTTTTGAACTGTGGTGTTGGAGAAGACTTTTGAGAGTCCATTGGACTGCAAGGAGATCCAACCAGTCCATCCTAAAGGAGATCAGTCCTAGGTGTTCATTGGAAGGACTGATGTTGAAGCTGAAACTCCAATACTTTGGCCACCTGATGTGAAGAGCTGACTCATTTGAAAAGACCTTGATGCTGGGAGGGATTGAGGGCAGGAGGAGAAGGGGATGACAGAGGATGAGATGGTTGGATGGCATCGTCTACTCAATGGACATGGGTTTGGGTAAACTCCTGGAGTTGGTGATAGACAGGGAAGCCTGGTGTGCTGCAGTTCATGGGGTCACAGAGAGTTGGACATGACTGAGCAACTGAACTGAATTGAAAACTCTGGAGTGAATCCAAATAAAAGGGTGAGCATCAATTTAAATGTTTAATTCAAACATAGGAATTCTCCCGGAATTAAAAATCATACATGAAATTTTCCATGAAGTTATCATACAAATATGCTTCAATATGAAACAGGTTCTAAGAAAATCATTCTGATATGAGTTACCTAGTTCAGAAAAGAGAAGATGGGCAGAGAAGATAACAGGTTGCATTTAAAGAACATTCATCCAATCCCAGGCATTGGGATTGGATATATTCATTTTATCTTCACAACAAATATATGGGGATAATAATTATCCTCAATTTATAAATGATGAAAATGAAATAATAAAATTAAGTAGCTCCTCAAGGTCACACAATAGTATATTATAGAACTAGATTTCAAACCCTTGTCTGGCTGTACATACTGGATTTTTAATCAATTTTGCCTGTGTTTAGAGTATATGATGAGAGAGAAGATGGTCTTAACTTTACCAGTTGAGATTAAATTTGTTAGCAAGACTTTTTCTAATGATGAGGAATCACAAGGTTGCAACAGATGATTAGTGTCCTTCTGAGATAATTTAAGAATAATAATAACTAGATAGCACAGCCTAAGTGATGGTTTAATGTTCCTTCCAGTTTTGTTAATCTTTCATAAATCTGAATTGTATTTAATGTGTAGAGGGTAGAAAATGGATATCTTTAAATTTTTTTTAATTTATTTATTTTTTAAATTGAAGGATAATTGCTTTACAGAATTTTGTTGGTTTCTGTCAAGCCTCAACATGAATCAGCCATAGTGGATACTGTATTTTGTTGCATTTTCTTACATAATATTTTATTACAAGTTTTTTCTCCTGAAAATCTCTACACTCCTTGTAGAAATACTGGAAAATACAGAAACTATAAAGAGAAGAAAACAAAAACGTATAATGTCACCACAGTTGACATTAGGCACTATATTTTAATCTTAACACTTTCTTTTAATCTGAATATTTTAACCAACATTAGCTGGTTACTACCTGTTAGTATAAAGATTCACTGAAAAGTATAGCAAATAGAAAACTAAGCAACTACCACAATCTTACCTTGCATGTTGTTAACATCAGAAACAGTCCCATATCTTGTTAGTAAGTTTTGGGAGGTATGCGAGTGACTTATCATCATTTCAGTAGAGTCCAGGTTAAACATTATGCTGCCTATTGAAGTCTGGCTAGTTCTGGAGAATTTGCCAAAAACTAAATGTTCTATGCCTGAATACCAGTCACTAGGAAAATGCAGTAGTCTTTTAGCCCATACTTTCAGGTAACTCAAATGTCTTTACAAATTTGGGCAGCTCAGAAAGGGATAAATCTGATAAATGCATCAATGATGAGATCTCCCTAGAATAAGATTGAGTTCTCATAATCACATCAGATGATGAGTCTTCTAATTGGTTGTTGGTGAAACAAGCAGTTTGCCACAGCCAAAGAGCTGAATCAAATGTACTGTCCCATACAAATTTTGTATTCACATTCATGCTAAGAGGCAAAAATGTCTTTGCAGGAGTGGAGAATGAATGATTCTTCTGAGAAACTTCAGGAGTCTCAGACACATGACTATGGTCATGAGGATGCTCCTGTCCCAGCTGGCCTGACCAGAGCAACTACCTAAAGTCAAGGGGAAGATGGGAGGCTTCCCTTGCTGATGCTGAAGCTATCAGGAGGATATTAGGTGACTGGACAAAGCTTTTCAGGTAGACTGGGTCAAAGCCACTCCATTTGCAGGGCAATGTTGTCATTGAAGATAGTCCCTCAGAAGGTGAGGCTTTAGCCGACGTTACATCCTCTGAGATGGATGAAACAAGCAGGGCTCTTGAATACCAAGCTTGACCAACTGACTCTTAGACAATGTCAGATAAAACAGGATGCCTTTGTCTTTTTGTCCTGTGGATCAAGCTGCGCCCCTTTATTCCCTACTCTGTTGAGTCTAGTTTTCCTAATAACATTGATATGGTAGTTCTACTCTGAAAGAAGTCAAAATCTGTGAATGAAGTAGCTGTTGATACCATAGAAGGAATGACCTCAGGCAAAGAAAATAATATTCAAGGTTTGTTGTCAGAGAATTCTCTTTGGTGAATTCTGTGTTGCTACTGTATGCAGCAGCCTTGTTGTCTTTGCATACCTCGGGTTACCTGGAAAAAAGTCAGGGTTAACGATAGGAGTGGTCTGTCTTAAGCGATCAAATAAGCCAGAAATTGATGAGGCCTCATCTTTAAGGGCCTTCCCAGGTGGCAAAGTGGTAAAGAGTCCGCCTGCCAATGCAGAAGATGCAAGAGATGCGGGTTGGATCCCTGGGGTCACGAAGATCCCCTGGAGGAGGAAATAGCAACGTGCTCCAGCATTCTTGCCTGGAAAATCCCATGAAGAGAGGAGACTGGTGGCTAGAGTCCATGGTGTCGCAAAGAGTCGGGCATGAATATGCAACTGAGCAGGCACAGACACATCTTTAGGAATCCAACACGTCACTAAGGTAGATAATGAAACAGAGAAGGGTTTGTTTGGTTTTCTTGTTATCTCATTTGGCCCCATCGTTGTCACTGGGACAGCCCTTAACTGTCTGGGTCATCTTCTCTGAGGTTTTTGAGGTAATCTCCAACCTGTAATCTTATATCCTAAAATCTGGGCAGGACCATTAGAGGAAGCATGCTGTTGAAAAACCTGCACTAGTTCTGGCGGTGTTGTAGAAACCTCACGGTCCATAGGCCAGTGGAATTGTACAAAGGGACCTTGTAAAGGAATGACGTACCTGGGATCTGCAGCCAACACTGGAAGGTTCCAAAGGTGCTTGTTTATCTTGCTTCTGAAGGAGTTCATAGTCACTCAAGATGGATCCAAGTGGAAATAGTCTGCCACTGTGTGCACCAAAAAGAGACGGTTTCCAGCACCAAGAATTTCGGCAGCTGCTTTAACAGTGATTTCAGCTACATTGGTAGAAAACTTTGAGCCTCCCTGGACCCTAACACTGAAAATTTAAAAGAGCAACACAGAGTGGATTATTGCCTTATTAACAACCCGTTACTTTTATGTGGGCCTTCAGAGTGTATTTAGAATGATATGGGCTTCCCAGGTGGTGCTAATGGTAAAGAACCTGCCTGCCAAGGCGGGAGACCTGGGTTTGAGCCCTGGGTCTGGAAGATTCCCTGGAGGAGTGTATATAATATTCTCACATGGTTTATTGCTACGTCCAATAACTAGGAGAGGATGCAGGACAATTATTATAATCCCTTATATATAGTTGAGGCTTCCCTCATAACTCAGTCGGTAAAGAATCTGCCTGCAGTGCAGAAGACCTGGGTTCAATTCCTGGGTTGGGAAGATACCCTGGAGAAAGAAATGGCAACCCACTCCAGTATTCTTGGCTGGAAAATCCCATGGATAGAGGAGCCTGGCAGGCTACAGTCCATGGGGTCACAAGAGTTGGACATGAGTTAGTGACTAACGGCCAGTATATAGTTGAAGAAACTGAGATTCAAAGAGCTAAGTAAAATGTCCAAAGGAACATTGTAAGTACCTGATGCAAACCCAGGTGTTTGATGACTTCAAGTCAGAAGATAAGAATTTCAGTGGGAAAGTCATTTTGGAGTTTGAAAGTTTTGAGTTATTTAACTGATCTGAGTTTCAGTTTCTTCAAATAGAAAATGGGTATGGTAATTTCTCTTTCAGAGATTTTTTTTTTTTTTTAATGTGGGCCATTTTTAAAGCCTTCACTGGATTTGTTACAATATTGTCTCTGTTTTATGTTTTGCATTTTCATCCTCAAGGGATGTGGGATCTTAGTCCCTGACCAAGGATCAAACCCATACCCACTGCAGGGGAAGGCAAAGTCTTTACCACGGACCACCAGGAGAGTCCCAGATATTTTGAATATGAACTGACACAGGACACTTTGCGAGTCGCGTGGCACAAAAAAGCCTTTCACTCCACTGCACCGGTCCTGTTCCTTTCTGTCCCTTCTCTCTTCCTGTGACCTTTCCTATTCTCCCCATCCCTGTGTTCTGCCCTGTGTCCTTCCTTTCATCCTACCTCGTGTCCTTTCTTTCCTTGCAGCCTTCCTTTCCTTCCACCCTCCTGTATCCCTCTTTTTCCGTGCACCTTCCTTTTACTTTGCTCTCTTACACTTCTTTATCTCACCTCTTTTTCATCTAAATGAATGGTAGATTTCCTCTTAAATGCAAGTATTGACTTGTAGTTCCCGCAATTACTAAATACATTCTTTTAAGAGACCCTGATTTGACCTCAGTCCAGAGTTGGGGTCATGAGCCTAGTGTCTCTAGGAGGTCCTGGCTTTACTGAATGAAATGTCAAGTAATAATCCTCACAGATCCAGAGAGGATCTGAGCATCATGCTGCTGGTAAGTCGCTTCAGTCATGTCTGACTCTGTGCGACCCCATAGACGGCAGCCCACCAGGCTCCCTGATCTCTGGGATTCTCCAGGCAAGAACACTGGAGTGGGTTGCCATTTCCTTCTCCAATGCATGAAAGCGAAAAATGAAAGTGAAGTCACTCAGTCGTGTCTGACTCTTTGCGACCCCATGGACTGCAGCCCACCAGGCTCCTCTGTCCATGGGATGTTCCAGGCAAGAGTACTGGAGTGGGGTGCCATTGCCTTCTCCACATCATACAGCCCTGGTTTACTGTTGAAATCAATAGGCATGCTAAACCCAAAATTATATTAAAAAAATTTTTTTAGGTCTTTTAAGACAAGGAAAATAGTTATTTCCAAGGTGAAGTGATCAGAGTCTGTTCTGAAGGCTTCTGTTTCTTCCCTTCATATCTAAGACCTTCAAATGTGCCAGGGAACCCACAAGACTTTTCAAGATCCAGGGTTTGCTAACTTCTCCAGCCTCATTTCCCGCCACTGCCCAACTCACCCTGTGTTCCAGCGATGCAAAATTTTGTTTGGTTTCCTGCACATATCATTCTGCGTAATGCTTTTGTAACCATCAAAGAAGTCATTCTTTGAGACCATAGTGCCTCCTTTCTGACTAGCTAACTTCAACTTTAAAATCTATCATAGACATGATCTCATCCAAAAAGTTTTGCCAACATCCTACCCTCAGCTGGGTTAAGCTACTAATTTAGCCTCTATAACTGTTTCTTTTTACTGAAGTACAGTTGATTTACAATGTTGTGTTAGTTTCAGATGTACAGTAATGTGAGTGTTTATATATTATATATACAAATACATATATGTTCTTTTTCATATTCCTGTCCATTATAGGTTATTGAAAGATATTGAATATAATTCCCTGTGCTCTACAGTAGAACCTTGTTTATTATCTACTTTATATATATGGTGTGTATTTGCTAATCCCAAACTCCTAATTTATCCCTCCCTTTCCCCTTCATTAACCGTAACTTTGTCTTCTATGTTTTTGTTGTGTAAATAAATTCATTTGTATTATTTTTTTTTGATTCCACATACAAATGGTATCGTATGATATTTGTCTTTCTCTGTCTGACATTTCACTTAGTATGATATTCTCTAGGTCCATCAGTGTTGCTGCAAATTAGCCTCTACATATTTCGTATGGGTCTGTTATTGCATTCGTTACACTATATTACAGTTTCTTTATTACGTTCCTACATACCCTACT
This sequence comes from Nanger dama, assembly GCA_917880005.1. Classification (NCBI taxonomy): domain Eukaryota; kingdom Metazoa; phylum Chordata; class Mammalia; order Artiodactyla; family Bovidae; genus Nanger; species Nanger dama. Next base: position 83,080,253 of record CAKJTW010000002.1, read on the forward strand.
GCACTATTAGACTGAGTTCTTTGGCAACAATTTATTCCTATTATCTCCTGCTCCTGGCTTCTTCGAGATGTGGCAAATAGTAAGCACTCACTAAATTCTTAATGAATGAATGAGTAGATAAATAAGCAAAAAAATATGCCATGGTACATGCAAAGACACCTTATAAACTGTGAGTAATACATGAACACAATGAAAGAGTCACAAGGCACAAAAATGAAAATCATAAAAATATACAATGTTCCTTTCCACCTCTTCATTCTCGTTGCCCAGTCTCTCAGTTTTCCTCCCTTACTCTTGCTATAATATTGTGATGTATTCTATGCTTACAAGGCATACGTGTATTCAGGTTGCTCCCTTCTGAAAGAGAAAAGGAGGACTGTTCTCAGTTAGTGTGTGGTCCATGAGTGTAAAATAAAATGGTGTGAGAAATAAAAACTTAGTTCCCAAGAGTTCACTTATTTGGAGAGTTTGTCTTCCAGTTCAAGGAATTATCATAATAAGCTTTGCTCTAAGAGCCTGTTTATTAGCAACACTGTGAAATGTGTCTGCTTCCCTTTGTGGTGGTCTTCTGTTCCTTACTCTTTCTCTAGGGCAAGGTTTTACTTCATCATATCCTGTCTTTGCTCTTGACTAAACTCATAAGCTGAGCATCTCAAACAGCTGTCCTGGTACTTTTAAAATGAGGACACTCACCCACTTGGAGACGGAATTAAGCTTGTTTCCTTTACGTCATCCCTGTCCAGCACATGAAGGGTAGAGGTGATGGAAGCTGCTCGTGTTTGCTGGAAACAGAAATCCCCAGACACCAGCGCCATGATTTGGAAATCTCTTCCTTTGTCTTCTAAAGGCAGTCCTTGCAAGATCTTGATAGAAGGGTTATATTCTAGCCATCCTGGCAGTCTAACATTATGAACCAGTGTGACCTGTTAAGTTACATGTGAAATAAAGAACTTGCCTTTAGGAAGACATTTTACGTTTGTTTGCTTGCTCTGTTCCTGTGACACAGTACTGATAACAAGAGTTAAAGATCTCTGTTGAGATAGAAACGTCAGTTTAATCATAAATCAGTATTTTTAAACCCTGCAAATAGACATTCTTTCATCTTAGGCTCGTAAAGTCCTTATGAAAACCAAACAGAACAAACACTAAACTTTATTAAACTACTTGGACAAGTATTATACTAAAAAAAAGTTTACCAAAACCTAGCAGCTACTTAATGATTGACAATTAAGACTTGTGTCTAAAAATGTTATATTCTATTAAATTCAAATACTGAATTGTTTTTCTTCTTGAACTAAGTTCCTTATAGGAAAATTTATTTATGAGCCTTTTAAAATAACCTCATTTCTTGGTTAGTGCTCTGAGACACCTACATATAAATTATTACATGGACAACTTGGAAAGCTTGAACCATTAATTTTTTAATTTTTGTTCCTTGTGTTATACAGTAGGTCCTTGTTGGTTATCCATTTTAAATATAGCAGTGTGCACATCTGTACATCCCAAACTCCCTAGCTTTCCCTTTCCCGCTGTGTTCCCCCTTGGGAACCATACGTTCATTCTCTAAGTCTGTGAGTCTATTTCTGTTTTGTACCATTTCTTTTAGATTCTGCATATAAGGGATATTATACAATGTTTCTGCTTCTCTGTCTGACTTACTTCACTCAGTATGATAATCTAGGTCCCTCCATGTTGCTGTAAATGGCACGCTTTCATTCTTTTTAATGATCCCTGTTTATTAATAACTGCAAGAACACAGTGCTGAACAGATGGTTAAAGATACTTAAATGCTTACCTGAAACTAGTTTATTTTCCTTGGAAAGCATATGGAGGAACTGGATAATAGAATAATTTACCAATGATAGCACCTGTGTCTGGCTTGCTATGAAGAGTTTGGATCTCTTCGCATGACTAGTGAGTTGTCACAGCCAGCACATTCACAGAGACAGATGTTAGCACCAGCCCCAGACGTGATATGGTTGAAACTCTTCTGATCCAATTCAGGGACAAAGGGGTGCGGCGAGGTAGGCGCCTCTGTGTTTCTTACTGGTATCCAAGGCTCACTTGGGTAACTGGATATCACATTACTGAACCTCAAACTGCCTAAAGATAAAAGCAACAACATTTAAGCTCAGCCCATTAGCATTTCTAACTTATGTTCAGAGCAATATTTAAGGGTTAGAAGCCTTTTGCTTTCACATATCATTTGCATCAACTAACAGAGAATGGAAGATTCCCACTATTTCAAAACATCACGGCTCCATAGTGACAGTACAGTGAGTGAGAGAGGGAGGCCACTGATGCATTTTGACAGAGTCAGGCTTGTGTGGCTTCCTAGTGATTTCCATCCAGCTCTACCTAGAGTTCATATGGGGCTCACAAAAGGATGTTGATGTAATAATGCAAAAAACCCAAATACAAAACAGCAACAAAAAGCCTTCTGCAAAGAAACAGACTTATCCCATTTTCATCTGTGCCCCCATAATAGAGGTCAGAGGGTTTTAGGCATCTCTGTCCCTCATTTTCATCATAACGACCTCCCTTTGGGAAAATTTCCTCCACCTATTTCGTGACCAAATGATGTAGTGACCCATCACAGTCAACCACCTCTCTTGCCAGGCAGGTGAGCAAATAACTATGGGTTGGTCAGTCAAAATCCTCAGTGCCTCTTGCTGTTGGGAAAGACCAGGTTTAGGGAGGAGACCCAGGCTCGACTTTTACTGTGTTCTGGGGTTTTATATGGACATGCCGGGACATAAAATCTCTCCCTTTCCTCTCAGGTTGGTTGAATGTTAACCTGCGGCTTCTTATCACTGCTCCTTCCTCTCCCCACTCCGCTTCTCTCAACGCCTCTGGTTTCTGGAACTTATAGAACAGCTCAGTCACGCACGGGCACTCTGAAAAAAGTCGAATAACCCACAGGGAGAGCTACGCTTTGCTCCTTTTCAGCTCCCAATGGACTGGCGGTTGCCTCCAGCATTTCTTCTTCAGGTTGAGCGCAATGTTACGCTTAACCGGTAGAGGGCGCTGGAGAGACGCTGCAGGAAGAACGAGGCGTCTGGTTTCCGGGCGCTGTTAACGCTTGTGCCGGTTCCTGCTGAAGGACTCAGCAAGATCGTGTGTGAAAGAGGATATCCAGTGCGCCCCTTACTCGCCACACAGTGTCCCTTGGTGACCTGGCAGCCCGGCCCAGGCCCGGCTGGCCACTAACCGTGACTCTCCCGCCTGGACGCTGGCACGTTCCAGACGTTCGTCAGCAGTGGTACCCAGACCCTCGCCATGCATCCGCCTGTCGGCCTCGGAGCATCTGCACCCCGGAAGATTGTTTCCGGCGGCTGGGTACTGCGGCCCAGCTCTGCCTCAGACAACCCAGTAAACATCCCTGTCATCTCGGGGGTAGCAAGCATGCTTTTCGCTAAAGAGATCTAAACTCTGCTCTTGGAGAGTGGACCTTCTCCAGGTTCTCTCTCTCTTACGCACTGTCCAGCAGCCCTAGGTATACTTTAGAATCTTTCTTACATCTTTTTAAAGATATTCTAAGTTAATAATTCTTTACATAAAGCCTTCCCTTTTCAGATTCCTGTGTGTCCTGTTTCCTGATTGTCCAGACTGACTCACCCCTTAGTCTTAATATTACTTTTAATTTCTTTAATTGGCTTGGTTCTTTTCTTATCTTCAGGTTGGTAATGTTTTATTATTACTATCCCACCACTGAAGTCTATGTAAAATGGGAGAAATAGTGCCTTTCTTACCTGTTATTATGTATATGGAGGAGTCTATAAATTAGAAAGTGATATTTTATGTTTATTATTTTTATTATCTAACTGCCCTTCTATCTTATTTTATTTACCCTCACCCCTTCTCGGCTTCCAGGATATTGGTTCTTGACTTTTGCGTTCTCTCTCTACCTCAGCTTTTCACACTTATGGGTTCACCTTGATCTCTTGCTGGAACTCTAGGCTTAGTGTCTCCATGACCGTCTGCAGTTATTCTACACTGTCTAGATTATGGAAAATAATGTCCTTAATTTTTAATTTGACAATCAAGACTTCATTTATTCAACATTCATGAGGGCCTGTGATGTGGAAGACACTGTTGTGGGTGCTGGACATCTAGAAGTGAACAAGATAGGCAAAGCCCCTATGTTGATGGAGTTTATAATCCACAGTTTAACCCTAATCTAGCCTTCCAGACTCATCTCCCTGCTTTAATGTGTGCTCGAAGGGAAGTAAACATCTCCTAGTCATTTTCCTGCCTGTCTCCTAATTATTAAAAAACAAACAAACCCTGAAATGATCTCCATCCTCTCTATCTGCACCCTATGTTTTAAGACACAGTTAAAAACCATCATGAATATTCTGTAGAAAACTCCCAAAGCACTCAGAGCAGTGATTCACAACTTTTCCCAAGGCTTCTCTGAGAGTTAAAATATGCCCTTTTTGTAACAGCAGCCAATATTACCTTCAGTTGGAAACGGGAGGTGTTTTGCCAGAATTTCAGTATGTAGGGTTGTGTGTGTGTGTCTGTGTGTAGGTGTATGTGCAGGGGCTGGGGGTGGGAAGCATGTATAATTTGAAAGTCTTCCCGGTGATTTCAATGTATCTCCATAGAAGGACCTGGCTCCTTCCTTGTTGAGAATCACTGGTTGTGTACATTATGTTTCTCAGGGAAATAGGTGCAGCTTTAAAACAGTTTCTATTATTCAAATTCTCATGTTTCCTCTTCTTAATTAAATGGAAACACATTAGGAAAAAGTTCAGTGGGTCTGCTACTTCTTGAGATTCTTCCCTGCCCACAATTTCTACTTGTGTGTATTATACACAGAATGTCGAGAAATATTGAAATGATTATTGGTTTTACTTGTAAATTGCAAAACCAAAGCAAAACAAAATAAAATACTATTTGCCTTAACAACTATTGACCAAGCTTCCCCCTCCCACCTTTTTTTTTTTTTTTTGTCAAGGGATTCTAAGTCCATTCCCTGGCTTGTGCCTCACACTTAATTTTAGACTAAAAATCAAAGTTATATCTAAATATAAGAGTTAAAACTATAAAACTTCCTGAAGAAAACTTGGGGAAAAACTTTATGACTTTGGATTACACAAAAATTCTTAGGCTATAAGAAGCACATAATTACCAAAATTGTTAATTTCTTTTAAAGGTGACAATATCAAATGCTGGCAATAATGTGGGAAAACATTGTTAATAGTTTCAAAATGGCATAGCTACTCTGAAAAACACACCAACCATTTCTTACAGAGCTAATCACAAAAATACAGAATTTATCAAATATACAGTTTATTATTATTTCTGATGGCAATATAACATTTCAGAAACCCAAATTTGAAATGACTTTAAAGATTAGCATTTTGCTTTTAATGAGGCAATTCCTCCTTAATGTATTTTTTCCTGCACTTAGCTGTCTCTTCTTTAGTTAAACAGTCCCACCTCACTTAACTGCCACAGAGAAACCACTTCCCATTCTTTGGGCTTTTCAGTTGCTTATCTTGGTCGCTCTTTAAGTTCTCCAGCAGTCTTTCACATGAGCAGAATGAAAGGAAACATCAAGGAAGAATTTCATCTTGCCTAAATATAAAAGACCACTTCACTTAAATGATGACTGGGAGAAAATGTGGCCAAGAGCTAGCAGCATTTGATGCTGCCTTTGGGAAATGAGCTGACAGTGTGAGCATGACTGCTGGCCCTGCAGGTTTCCCACGTCTGCTGGGATCTGCCTTCGAACTCCCTGCAGAGAGGATGGGGTTGTCAGGAAGGCGTGCTCACGTGTCTCAGAAAGGGAACGTGGACCCGGACAAACTGCCATCTGTTTCACTGAGCTTAATGACCCCAAAAGTTAGAATCCATCATTCTGATGAGTCCTGCAAACAGAAAGCTCCCTCCAGTCAACAGTTTGTATCCTTCTTATTAAGCATTTAAGGCTTTATCAACAGAATGATAAACGGAAAGTGGAGGAGGAATGGGAAGCTCTGAATGGGAGGGAGTTAAGACACAAGGGTTCTTGTTTCTTTCCCAATTAGCTAGCTAGTACACTTCCTTTCTTGGCGTCTCAGATTTTGCAGTTGTTGAGTTAGAGGCGATTGGACCAAAAGTTCCCTGTGGTCTCTTTCAGTTCTTAGTGATAGGCGACAAGAGCTTACTGAAGTGAGCCCTTCTCCCTGTGGCCATCGTAAGAGAGTTGGCAGAAGTAACTGCCCTGGCTTGCTTGGCTGTCTTACTTGGAAGCACGTCAGTGTCTCCTGAGGGTGGAGGGATTGAGCACTTCAAATTCCATCTCATCATGTACACTGTTAGAGAAAACTGCAGACAGATTTATGGATAGCTTGAGAATATGTGCTTGAGTATTTTAGAGAGTTACTGTTCATTTAAATAGGTAGGAACTTAATGGGCTCTTTCTATTCTCTGTGACATGTGATAACAGTTAGAAAATAAATAATAGAGTAACTTTGCCAGAGTGTTAGATTCTGGGTTCCTTTGGTTGATGAACAAGATGATCCAAGAAGTAAACAACAGAGTATGATCTCATTCTTAAAATCTTGATTTTTAGGTACTTTTCCAAAAGAAAAGTATGTTTCATGTGTGAGATCTAAAAACCATAATAATTAAAAAATCTTTGGCTAGAAAATTCATAAAGTTTTGAGCCTAAAAAGATTTGAGGTGGCTTTTTGTTTTCTTCTCTCAGAACTTCAGCAACACATAGATAGACACACTGTTTGCAAGTGGTTGCCTAGTAACTGCTTATTTACAGTGACTATAGGGACCACTTCCCTGTAGCCTGACTCTAAAACTAGAAAGTTCAGGGAAAACACAAACACTAAATGATTTATTTCACTGATCATCAGTTTGATTTTCAGACATTCTGTAATTCTTATGTTTTAAAAGTACCAGCTTTAAACAGTGGATTAAAAAAATACAGTGTGATATTTGCTTTGTTTTAGTGGGGAAATAATGCATTTTCATTTATTGTGGTTATTGAAATATTAGGATTGTAGAAATAAATCTTCTTACATCCTTTCTCTTTGTGCTGCCTTTTCTTCTTTAATATTGCTTTCTTTCAAATTCATTAAGTTTTCCCTTATTTGAGTCTTTCACATGTACTAATTAGTATATTGAAAAGCAGAGATATTACTTTGCCAACAAAGGTCTGTCTAGTCAAGGCTATGGTTTTCCCAGTAGTCATGTATGGATGTGAGAGTTGGACTGTGAAGAAAGCTGAGCGCTGAAGAATTGATGCTTTTGAACTGTGGTATTGGAGAAGACTCTTGAGAGTCCCTTGGACTGCAAGGAGATCCAACCAGTCCATCCTAAAGGAGATCAGTCCTGGGTATTCTTTGGAAGGACTAATGCTGAAGCTGAAACTCCGATACTTAGGCCACCTCATGCGAAGAGTTGACTCATTGGAAAAGACCTTGATGCTGGGAGGGATTGGGGGCAGGAGGGAAGGGGATGACAGAGGATGAGATGGCTGGATGGCATCACCAGCTTGATGGACATGAGTTTGAGTGAACTCCGGGAGATGGTGATGGACAGTGAGGCCTGGTGTGCTGTGATTCATGGAGTTGCAGAGTCAGACACGACTGAGTGACTGAACTGACCTGAACTTAGAAATAATAGGCTCTGTGTCTTTTATTTTGGTGGTTATTCCGATTATTGTAATGTGAACGCTTGTCAGAGTGTATAGTTGTTCAATAATTTTACCTTCCAAAAATTGCAAAGAGTTTCGAGTTTTGTTATTGTTGTTTTTAGGCACACAGCGTGGGAATCTTAAGTTTCCTGACCAGGGATTGAACCAGTGGACTGTCAAGGAAGTGTCAACCTTAGAATGTTTTAAGGCTGATCACTCTCCACCCTCTCACTATTTGTAAGGTACTAAAATGGTGTTTTAGGCTAATTATTCCCACTGATTTTTATAACAGTACAACCAATGTAATCAGTTATTATAAACAATCAATGTTGTTAATTTTTTCCTTATATTACCCAATGTCTTTGTTACCATTTCTTTTGAAATAGAGTCCTTCTTTTAATTCTCGGTGAGCTCTTTGGTGGCAAATTACTCTCAGTTTTTGTTTGTCTGAAAATTATTTTCTCAAGGGTGTTAATAATAGGTTGTCAATGGTTTTATCTCAGCCTGTTGAAGATGCTCCACTAGCTCTGGCTTCTCTCACTGCTGTTGAGAAGTCAGTTGTCAGCCTAATTGCTGTTTCATTATGGGTGGCGCATCTTCTGTCTGTGCGCTGTTGGAGGCATTTTGTCTTTTGGTGTTTTGTGGCTATGATTAGGTATAGAATACTCTTTTTTCCATCTTGCTTTTTGTTTTGTTTTCATTTGGTCTTTCTGGATTTGTGCCTTTTAAGCATTCTGGGAAATTCCCAGCCATTATCCTGACAAAGTTTTTCTTACGTATTCTAGTAAGTCATTCTGGAATGATAGTTAGACCTCACTCTATACTCCATGCCTTTTAACTTCTATTTCATATTTTTCATCTCTGTCTGGGATATTTCCTGAATTTTTTTGTATGTTTCTTCCCATTCTCAAATTCTCTCCTCGGGTATTGCTAACCGATTATTCCTGCCCATTTGTATTTTACAATTCACTTGTCTCTCTCTAGAAATTCTGTTTGGTTCTCTTTATTTAATTTATTTATGTATTTATTTTCACTCTTGCATTTTATTTTATTTAAATTTTATATTGGAGTATAGTTGATTAACAAGGTTGTGGTAATTTCAGGCGTACAGCAAAGTGGTTCAGTTATAATGTACATGAATCTCTTCTTTTCCAGTTCTTTTCCCAGTTGAGTTATTACAGAGTATTGAACAGGGTCTCCTGTGCTACACAGTAGGTCCCCGTTGATAACCTGTTTTAAATATGGTAGTGTATACATGTCAATTGTTTGGTTCTCTTTAAAATCTGTTTGTTTATCTGTGGAGTTTGTTGTTCTTTACTCATATTTTGAGCTTTCACATTAATCATATTATATATAATTATTTTATATCTGTGTCTAATAATTCCAGTATCAGAAGTCTTTGGGGATCTTTTTCCCCTGTTATTTCTGCTATCTCCTATTCATTGTGCCTTGCTTCCTTGCGCAAGGAATTGTGCAAATTCATTTGTGAATTACTCCTTTTCCCTGGGTCTTTTTTTTTTTTTTAACTGAAGTGTAGTTGCTTTACAATGTGAATCTCTGCTGTACAACCAAGTGACTCAGTTATACACATATATACATTCTTTTTTGTATTCTTTTCCATTATGGTTTATCACATTATATTGAATATGGTTTCCTGTGCCATACACCTTGCTGTTTATCCACCCTAAATGTAAAATTTCTTGGATCTTTATCTATAGGAATTTTTGTGTCCTAGGTTTTACTCTCTTCTGCCAACCATTTAGGAGATAATATCACCATTTTAAATAAAATTGTTACCTTAAGAAGTTTTATTTATTTATTTGTTTGATTCAGTGGCAAACTATAAATCAGAATTCAGGCTGTAAATCTTTGTGAGAGTCAGGTGTTATTTTCTGTCAGAGAGGGTTTTTACTTAGTTAGGAGACCTGAATATTTCTTTCTTTCCTGTTATTTTATCCATCATTTTATTTGTTTCTTATTTTATCCATCATTTTATTTGTTTCTTATTTTATCCATCATTTTATTTGTTTCTAGTAAGAGAATCATTTAGGGTATCTAGTCTGCCATCCTTCTAGTAATGGAATAATCTTATGAAATTCCAAGTTGAATGCAACTTATTTTTGCCACTAGAATTTCTTTCTTGACACGAGGCGCCAGTGACTAAAAAGTCACACAGTTTGGATCAAGTTTAGCAGAAACAGCAAATGAGAATTGTTACAACATAAATGGGAGTGTAGTTCTATTTTTCGTGACATCCATGGACATAGAACCTGACACTTGCCAAATTTCAGAATTTATTGTACTCAAGATCTGTGTCATTGACTTTAAAAAGTGAAATGTGAGGGTTTAAAAAAATATTTATGCATTTGACTGCATCAGGTTTTCACTGGGTCATGCAGGATCTTCTTTTGAGATGCTTGGACTCTCTAGTTATGCCAGGTGGGCTTAAGTAGCTGTGGCATGCTGGCTTTGTTGCTCTGCTGCATGTGGGATCTTAGTTTCCAAACTGGTGATTGGACCCATGTCCCCTGCATTGCAAGGCAGATTCTTAACCGCTGGACCACCAGGGACGTTCCTGATGTGTGAGATTTGAAAGAAACTTGGATCCCTCCTGGTAACTTAATGTTAATAAACAAATTATACTGATTCAAGTGCAAGATCCACTCTGGGAGTGGTTTATACTTGATACTGGATCTGAAGGTGCAAATTCCCAGTGATGTATACAGTCAGGTGTGTTGTGCTGACACCCAGGAAAACAGTCCTCCTTGCCTTCCCTTTTTCCTTTTGCACATGGTCAGAAACAGGTGTTACTTTCTGAGAACAATTCTGAAGAATAGTTCACCTCAGAAATTTATGTGAACAAGCTATTCAATGCCAGTAGAAAGTTGGTAAATACCATGTTCCCAGGAATAATGCAAATGGCTGTATACCTGTTTCAGCCTCTATGGGGCTTGATGAAACCTGCTGTCATCTCAAAAGTTCCTCAACACAATAGCAAAATGAAGGACACTGCGTATTCAGCTAGTGCTTGCTGTAGCCTGCATAGACCCAAGATTTCCTCAAGCTTAGAAATGCTATCATTTCTTTAAGTCACTGCAGACTATTAATAGAAGCTTCCACTATCTCTGGGAATCATTTAACTGAATGCAGTTCTCGCTGTAAGGAGAGTGAGTGGTCAGTGATGAGACCACCCTTGTTCCCCAAGTCCTGTTCAAATAGGCCATCTAGAATGTTGGTCAAAAGAAGACAGATACGCAGTTCAGAATCACAGAGGAAATGACCTCACCAATAATGGTTTATTCAATAATTTAAAAAATATTTACTGTGTGTTTCCTGTGGTCTCTGGCATTGTTCTAAGTGCTAGAGATACAGTAGTGAGCAAAACAACCCCATTCTTACAGCTCATGGTCCTGGAGTGGAGGACAAATGAGAAAAAAACAGATGAGTCCATTACTAGAGGGTTTTTTGCCTAAACTCAACAGGATCCTAGTTCACTGAGCAGGGATCAAACCCACACCTTCTGCATTGGAAGCGCAGAGTCTCAACTACTGGGCCACCAGGAAAGTGCCCCATTACTAGAGCTTGATGAAGGCTTTAATAGGGGAGGTAGAAGCTGCCACCCAGCTGTCTTGGTGTGCACTCTGCTGGTCTCACACAGAGTTTTTCAGCCAAAACTGTACTACATCACAACACAGCATAGAAAAGAGCCTTCCAGGAACTATCTCCCCAAAATGAAGCAGTGCAGAGGGTGGGGTGGGAAAAGGAGCAAGAAATGATGATGAAAATATTGTAATTATTTGACCTTTCAGGAGAAGTTTCAAACATATTAAGAAAGCTTGTTTAATAAGCAAAACATTGGTACATTGTTCTGGCACATGGCATTTGTAGACAAAACTGGGAAGAAGGAAGTAAAAATTTTTAGTTTGGAATTGAAAAGCCAAATTTTAATATTTTTCTATGTTCACAAAAAAATAGCTTCATTTTAAAAATTAAATCCTCATGTAAATAATTTTTAGGGCCATGAAAATACCATCATAATGATGGACACATGTCATTTACATTTGTCCAAACCCATATGGACTTCCCAGGTGGCACTAGTGGTAAAGAACCCATCTGCCAGTGCAGGTAGGTATAAGAGACCCGGGTTTGATCCCTGGGTTGGGAAGATCCCCTGGAGGAGGGCATGGCAACCCACTCCAATATTCTTGCCTGGAGAATTCCCATGGACAGAGGTTGGTGGGCTACAGTCCATAGGGTCACAAAGAGTTGGACACAACTGAAGTGACTCAGAGAGAAAAACCCAAAGAACATAAAACACTAAGAGTGAACCCTAACATAAACCAGGGGCCTTGGATAATCATGATGTGTCAGTGTTGTTTCATCAGTGTAGCAAATGTACCCCTTTTGTTGATAATGGGGGAAGCCATGCCTCTGTGGGGGAGGAAATAGTGGGAAATCTCAGTACCTTCCAATCAATTTTACTGTGAACCTAAAATTTCTCTTAAAAAAAAAAAGGTTTTGTTTCAAAAAAGAAAATTTGCATCTTGGTCGTGTGCTCCGACCACACCCCCTTATAAAGCAGCCATATAAGTGAATGAGATACTAAGGAATAAAAGCCCATCAACACACAGTGTCTTAAATGAATGAGTGGCTCTAGCACTGGTATGTGTTAGCATTTTCTTGGGAATAATAGTTGTGAAAGTTGCTCAGTTGTATGCAACTCTTTGTGACCCTACGGGCTACACAGTCCATGGGATTCTCCAGGCCAGAATAACATGGAGTGGGTAGCTGTTCCCCTTCTCCAAGGGATCTTCCCAACACAAGGATTGAACACAGGTCTCCTGTATTGCAGGCGGATCCTTTACCAGCTGAGCCACAGGGAAGCCCAGGAACAATGGTTAAATAAAACTTAACACTCCCATTGGAACATTAAGAACATTTTTTTCTCCTTTTTCAGTTGTCAAACCCAAGAGCCTGCTTAATCATCAGCGCCCTCTTCCAAATGCTCCTTATCATTTGGTTGTTGCTGCTTGTCAGCACCTGGCTACTCTTTGTTCTCTCTGCTTGGGTTCTGGGCACAAAAGTGAAGTTCTTAGTTTTTTGCCAAGACTCCATGATGACTGGTAGGAAATAATTGATGCTTCCTTCATTGTTTGTAATGAAAGCCTGTCTCCAGTTCTATAAGCTTTCCTCTGCATCTTGCCTAGAGAAGACAAAACAGACATGTTTTCCCTGGGCCCTGGCCATCTGACCCACTCCCCAAGCATTGTTTCTCTAGATCAGGAGATTGGGGCAATCACCATTCACCCTGAGGGGTGGCAGATGAAGGGGATGTGTGTGGGAGTGAAAAAGCCTAGTTTTACAGAGAGAATATTGTGGGCACCATGCCTACCAGGATAGCCTAGCCTAATGAGAAATCTTTTATTTTTTTCATATTTTCAACACTATTCTGATCAGCATGCCTTTCTCATCACTAGTCCTATCTGAGATTTTAACATTATTCTCTGTTCATGTGGGAAAAAAAAATCTATATTTAGTTTAAAACCATTACATCATCAAGAGGGCAAAGTTTAAAGTACTTGACCTGTTTCTGAACATTGTTACAGAGCTGTCTTAACAAATGAGACATAGAAGAATGTTGAGTCCTAGGAAAATGTTATTTCTTAAGATATAGACTATACCTTTTCATGAAGATGGTGCTGAAGGCGAAGAAGGAAGCCCCTGCCCCTCCTAAAGCTGAAGCCAAAGCAAAGGCTTTGAAGGCCAAGAAAGCAGTGTTGAAAGGTGTCCACAGCCACAAGAAAAAGAAGATCCAGACATCACCCACCTTCTGGCGGCCCAAAGAAGAGCGCCCCTAAGAGAAACAAACTTGACCACTATGCCATCATCAAATTCCCCCTCACCACTGAGTCAGCCATGAGGAAAACAGAAGACAGCAACACCCTGGTATCCACTGTGGATGTCAAGGCCAACAAGCACCGAATTAGACAGGCTGGGAAGAAGCTCTATGACATCGACGTGGCTACGGCCAATACTCTGATCAGGCCTGATGGAGAGAAGAAGGCAGACGTTCGACTGGCTCCTGACTATGATGCTTTGGATGTTGCCAACAAAATTGGGATCATCTAAACTGAGTCCAGCTGGCTAATTCCAAATATAAAAATTTTCACTGTGTTGGAAAAAAAAAAGATATAGACTATACATGGGGTGTTGTGGGGATCATGGATGCTGGTCATAGTCTTGATAGTCACCTTTTATTCATTGGTGTGAAATTCCAGTAAGTGTGGCCTGCACAGGTGTTGCCAAAACTCAGCCTCTGTTCAGTGGTGCCAAATAGAAATGTGGAGACTGAGTTTTGGGTGACGTAGCAAGAAGAGTAGCTTCTATTGCTTTGCTAGACAAAGGGGCCCACAGTGGGCGAATGCCCTGAAAGCAGTGCCCTGGAGGGAGCAGTGAGGAGTTTTATAGTGTTCAAGGAGCAGAGCATGATCAGCTCTTGGACTGACTGACATCAAGGTGAAGTTTCAAGCATCATCCATCTTCTGGTTTCAACCGGTGTAGGGTCTGTATTCTTGTGGTCAGCAGTTTTCATCTGAGTAGAGGGTAGAGAGGGTGGTCTGCCTCCCATAAATTCAACTTAGGAATGTGTGTCAGGCCTTTATCTATGTCTTTCAGGGAACTGGGAATATGATGATTTCGTTACGTGGCAGAATTATTGTCTAAATTGTTACCAGTTCCCTAGCCCAACAGCTCTTCTTTGTTTCTACATCTTCACATTTCCCAATCATTAACTCTTGAGTCAGCATTTTATTTCAAAAGTCAAGGACAGAGGGGCTTGCACACAGTTCCACAGGGACCAGACCTGACCTTTTTCTTTACCTCATACTCTATACCCCAATCCTGTTGATTCTACTTTCAAAATATAGTGTGTTCCTAAATCAATCATGTCTCAACATTACATCTTAGTCCAAAACATCATTATCTATTTCCTGGGCCACTGAAATAGATTTTACTTCCATTACCTTTGACCACTTTCCCATCCACCCAGCTGTTGGGTTGGGCCACCGAGTCTCCTAAGGTTCAAATGACAAACTTTTTTCAAGGAAATTGGCTTGCTGGCTCCTCCTTCCCCTGAGTTGTTTTTGCCTTATCTGCATGGTTATCCCTGAGTCATCCTTGATGTATGGGTCCAGGTGATGTATGGGATCCAGGTGATGTATGGGATACTAGAGATGACTACATAAGTAAGAGTATGGAGCTGCTGGGACTTTCCTCGTGGTCCAGTGGTTAAGACTCTGCTTCCAATGCAAGGGCCACAGTGGGTTCCATTCCTGGTTAGTGAATTAAGATCCCATATGCCCTGTGGTGGGGCTTCCCAGGTGGCTTAGCGGTAAAGAATCTGCCTGCAATGCTGGAAACACATGATATGTGGGTTCGATCCCTGGGTCAGGAAGATCCCCTGCAGGAAGGCATGGAAACCCACTCTAGTGTTCTTGACTGGAGAATCCCATGGACAGAGGAGCCTGGTGGGCTATAGTCCATAGGGTCACAAAGAGTTGGACACGACTGAAGCAACTGAGCACACATGCATGCACATGCTCTGTGGTGAGGCCAAGAGATTTTTTTAAATTTTATTATTTTACTTTACAATACTGTATTGGTTTTGCCATACATTGACATGAATCCACCACAGGTTTACATGAGTTCCCAACCCTGAACCCCAATCCCACCACCGTCCCCATATCATCTCTCTGGGTCATCCCGGTGCACCAGCCCCAAGCATCCTGTATCCTGTATCGAACCTAGACTAGTGATTCGTTTCTTACAAGATAGTATACATGTTTCAATGCCATTCTCCCAAATCATCCTACCCTCTCCCTCTCCCACAGAGTCCAAAAGTCTGTTCTTTACATCTGTGTCTCTTACAAAAAAATGAGTAGGGATCTGCTATGGAGTGTGGTGCACACAGAGAAAAATCATGAAAAGTTCACGTTGGACAGGAGGATTTTTTGAACCAATAAAAGACTCTCATCTTAACAGTTTCTGCTTCAAAATAAACAAGTTCCAGGACAAAAGTTTAATATGCTCTAAGGGATGTAAGCTGAAGGCCACATAACTCATGAAGAATAACGTTCAGGAATTTCCAAGCAAAGATAAACATGAAGTTGGGCTTCTACAGGTGGCTCAGTGGTAAAGCTTCTGCTGCCAAGGCAGGAGATGTGGATTCAGTCCCTGGGTCGGGAAGATCCCCTGGAGAAGAAAATGGCAACCCACTCCAGTATTCTTGCCTGGGAAATCCCATGGATAGACGAGCCTGGCAGGCTACAGTTCATGGGGTTTCGAAGAGTCAGACACGACTTAGTAACTGAACAGCAACAGCAGCATACACACAAAATATGATCACCAAAGGTCCATCTAGTCAAGATTATGCTTTTTCCAGTAGTCATGTATGGATGTGAGAGTTGGACTATAAAGAAAACTGAGTGCCAAAGAATGGATGCTTTTGAACTGTGATGTTGGAGAAGACTCTTAAGATTCTCTTGGACTGCAAGGAGATCTAACCAGTCCATCCTAAAGGAGATCAGTCCTGGGTGTTCACTGATAGGACTGATGTTGAAGCTGAAACTCCAATACTTTGGCCTCCTGATGTGAAGAGCTGACTCATTTGAAAGGACCCTGATGCTGGGAAAGATTGAGGGCAGGAGGAGAAGTGGACAACAGAGGATGAGATGGTTGGATGGCATCACCGACTCAATGGACATGGGTTTGGGCAAACTCTGGGAGTTGGTGATGGACAGGGAGGCCTGGTGTGCTGCGGTTCATGGGGTTGCAAAGAGTTGGACATGACTAAGTGACTGAACTGAACCACACTATCTGAAGAATGACTATCTAATGTAGACACAATTATAGTAAAGTGAATGCCACTTGGCAAACTGAACTGTACAAGAAGCCTGTTTCTCTACAGTCCTACACTCTACCTGCTGAGCTATGGCAGGGAGTATAGGAGTCTGTTCATCTATAAACTAATTTCTGTTTGGAGCCCCCATTATTCCAATGCAGCAGGAATTAACCTCTGTCAGTTTGGGGATTTCCTCCCACATTTCCCAGAGTTGCATCAAATTTCTGGAGACTGTTCAACGGACGAGAGGTTGGGAGTGGAAGTACAAGTTTGAATCTGGCCTCTGGTCACCATCTGTCCATGCTGGCAGGCATCACAGGGATGGCTGACACTGGGAATGGGAAAGACCTGGCACCCCAGCTCCCACAAGGACTGCACCTTCAGTATCTATCTGTTGGGCACACCTCACAGTCATTTTCTAGGCTATTCCCAGGAACCCAAAAACCTATCTGGAGCTTTGGTAATGCCTCCTTCCCACCTGACTCTTGAATGAGTGAGGGAGAAGGGGAGGGGGTGGGGCCATCTCAAGGCCACGCTAGCATCTATGTTCCAACTTCTTCCTCCACCAGGAAATCTTTGTCAGGGATCACATCCTCTACATTACTGAATAGATTTCTACATCTTATTAATGCCCCGCACACTTGCCATTCTCTTTGGGGTGTCAAAAGCCAAAAGTAGCTCCTTACTTTCTGCTTTCTGTTATTCTGCCTGAGGGTGTGCATGCTTGATCACTCAGTCATGTCCGTCTCTTTGCGACCCTATGGACTGTGGTCCTTCAGGACCCTCTGTCTGTGGGATTCTCTAGGTAAGAATACTGGGGTGAGTTGCCATACCCTCCTCCAGGAGGGTCTTCCTGACTCAGGGATCAAACCCAAGTCTTTTACATCTTCACAGGCAGGCATGTTCTTTGCCACTAGCGTCACCTGGGAAGCACCTGGCCTCAGGATGATAGAATTCAAATAACCTATCTGCTGTTTGGAAGACATTAAGAATGAAGACGTAGAGAAAATAATAGAGGAAAGCATTGGCTAGTACTTAAAAAATGTATCCTACCTCATAACTTTCTACTGATTAATTCCATAACAGAGGTATGAAGCATAAACTGGAGTGGCGTCTGAAACAGACTAAATCTCTTGACACATACTAAATGATGATTACATGCTCTAATATGATACATGGGAGCTCTTAAAAATATTATTTGCAATAACTTAGAATGTCATTCGGAGAAGGCAATGGCAACCCACTCCAGTACTCTTGCCTGGAAAATCCCATGGACAGAAGAGCCTGGTAGGCTGTAGTCCATGGGGTTGTTGAGAGTTGGACACAACTCAGTGACTTCATTTTCACGCATTGGAGAAGGAAATGGCAACCCACTCCAGTGTTCTTGCCTGGAGAATCCCAGGGATGGCAGAGCCTGGTGGGCTGCTGTCATGAGGTCGCACAGAGTCAGACACAACTGAAGTGACTTAGCAGCAGCAGCAGAATGTCATTAGATTATATGGAGTTCATTTCTGCTGTGATCAGGCCATAGAATGCTAGGCTAATCAATTGCCTAACTTTCTAAGCATAGATTTTCCTATTTGTAAAGTGAGGATAATAACCTCTACTTCACACAATTTTGTGGAAATTAAATCATGTTAAATAATCAAGGTGATGCATCACAACCACTGAGTAAACTCTTATTTGTTCATTCATCCATTTATCAACTCATGGGTTCACCCTTTCTGTTATCAGGTACGCATGCCTTACTCCTGTATAGCAAGACTACAGCCACTGTTTTTATTTTTATTTATTTATTTATTTTTTTAAATTAAGGTGGATGTCTCTTTCTTTCTGGCTGCATCAGATCTTAGTTGCAGTTACAGCATGTGGGATCTCTGTTGCAGCATACAGATCCTTTGCTGTGGTGCATGGGCTTCTCTCTAGTTGGGGCACATGGGCTCAGTAGTTAAAGTGTATGGGCTTAGTTGCCCCGGCACACACGGGTTCTTAATTTCCCAACCAGGGATGTCCCCTGCATTGGAAGGCAGATTCGTAACCACTGGACCACCAGGCAGGTCCCCAGCTGCTGTTAATGAAGCTTTTGCTATATATATATATATACACAAACAGAGGTCTTTGGGTGGGTGTGCCTGCCCTAGTCATTTATCAAGTCAATTATAGATAGAAGCCCTAAGTAAGGTCAGTGAAGATTAGCCCTGGATTCACTATTCCCAAGGATCCTATGAACAACACTCATGACTAGGGCCTCCCCATTGCCCTTACTGGTTTTCAGCAGATGAGTTTAGAGCAGAAATAGTAACTTATGGACAACAACATCTCCCTCACCTTTTCTCTAAATAAATATTATCAATGATACTTTATAGGCTTCACATAGAGACTTGGATGAGATAAACTCTTAGATCTAGAGCAGAGTTCATAACTATTCTTTCTCTTTTCATTGCAGTATAATTTTTATACAATAACATGAACTGATCTTACATGTTCAAGTCAATGAAGTTTTGACAAGTCTATACACCACCACGAACAAGAATTAAACATTTTTATCACCATCCCCACAATTTACCCTCATGGGCTTCCCTGGTGGCTCAGACGGTAAGGAATCTGCCTGCAATGCAGGAGACATGGGTTTGATCCCTGGGTTAGGAATATCCCATGGAGAAGGAAACGGCAACCCACTTCAATATTCTTGCCTGGAGAATTCCATGGACAGAGGAGCCTGGTGGGCTACAGTCCCTGGGGTTGCAAAGAGCCAGACATGAATGAGCATAAAGCTAGGAGTTTACTTTCATGCCCCTTTCTAGTCAATTCTCCTACCAATATGGCCAAATTTTTTAAATTGTGAGAGTCCCCACGTATTCTTAAGGATGCCTTCTATTTTAGTTATCATTTGAATTCTCACAACTTTCATCTTTTGGAAGTAAACTAATGAGAGATAATGCTTGCTACATCATCTCAAAAATCTATAACTATTCTGGGAGGTTGGAACTATTTCTCCTTTCATTTTACAGATGAGAAAACTGAAGCTTAATGAGATAAAGTCAGTTACCCAAAGGTCAGAATGCTCTGAAGTGGGAGCTGGAATTTGAACTCAGATGGGTCTGATTATAGAAATTTTATTTTTTTAAAGACACATTTATTCAGCATCATGATCAGACTATTATATTTAGCATCAGTAGCACAGGTACAAAAAAAACCCAACTAAAACACTTCGTTGGAATGATTTACACTTTCCACAGGAGAGAAACTAAAATAACCTGTTATACAGTTAGTTGCAAACACAGTCCTGGAGGTTTCTCATCCATACATGTGAATATTGTCTAAAACATGTCTTCTTTGTTGCAGCTAGGCCCCGCCACCACTGTGCCTGGCTGAGTTCTCAAGTCTGATGTAACCTGTGGCTTCCCTGTCACTTGTCTGACTATCCTTTCTTCCTAAGCTTTGTTTCTTGGCAGTAATGAAAACCTTCTGTCACTGCCATAGCTACTGCTGGAACTGCCATAGCCACCTTGGTTTCATGGTTTGGCAAAGTACTGGCCTCCATCACCACAAGGACCTGAACTTCTGCCTCCAAAGTTTCCTCCTGTCATGGGTCCAAAATGTGAAGCTTGGCTATTGTAACTGCCAAAACCATTGTAGCTTTTGCCACCTCCAAAACTGTTCCCTTCATCACCAAATCTGTTATGGGGCTTCCCTGGTAGCTCAGCTGGTAAAGAATCTGCCTGCGATGCAGGAGACTTGGGTACAATCCCTGGGTTGGGAAGATCCCCTGGAGAGGGGATAGGCTACCCACTCCAGTATTCTTGGGCTTCCCTGGTGGCTCAGACAGTAAAGAATCTGCCTGCAATGTGAGAGACCTGAGTTTGATCCCTGGGTTGGAAAGATCCCCTGGAGGAGGGCACAGCAACCCACTCCAGTATTCTTGCCTGGGGAAACCCCATGGACAGAGGAACCTGGGGGCTTGAAGAGTCGACACAACTGAGCAACTAAACATAGCACAAATCCGTTATAGCCATCCCCACTGCCTCCATATCTGCCACCACCGTAGTTTCCTGCTCGACCAAAGTTGTCATTCCCACTGAAATCACTAGCCATCATTCATTCACCAGCTAGTGAAGCCCTAACCATCTCTTGCTTAGCTTAGGCTTTCCTTACTTTACAGTTGTGGTCATTCACAGGGTAGTTGATAATCTTGTCTACAGAGTCATGGTATCAGAGGTTACGAAAGCAAAATCTCTCTTTGCACATTGTTTCGGTCAGTCATGATTTCAAACATTTCAGTTTCCCTATACTGTTCAAAATAACCTCTCAGATGATATTCTTTTAAAAGAGGATTTAAATATTCCCATAAAAATCTTTTTTTCACAGTTAAGTGGGCACCAGATCTTTGAGAATCTTCTCCTGAGATGGCCCTCTTGGGCTCTACAGCTCCTCCATCACCTTGCATGGCCTTGCCTTCCTGGCCACATCCACCTCCTTCACAAGGCATATGTGACAAACCCGAAGCCTCTGGAGTGCTTGGTGTTTGGAGCCCTCATTACCATACAGTCTGTGAGTGTTCCCTATTGCTCAGAATGGCTCCTCAGACTCTCCTCAGTTGTTTCAAAGCTCAAAATTCTGACGAAGAGCTTCCGCAGCTGTTTGGGTTCTTTGGGAGGCTCTGAGTTAGACAATCATGCAACAGCGAGGGTGGGTGGAGATTTTAATCATGCTTACTGGGCAGTGTCCATGGGCAGAAAGGCTGGAACTTGACTTTTAAATCACTATACTAAAGAACAGGTATATCTTGAGGTTTGGCTCATGACTGCAATTGTCCTGGGTCTGAATTTGGGGCCTCTGCTATTATGACATCTGCTACAGATAGCATTAGTCACTCAGTTGTGTCTGACTCTGTGACTCCATGGACTATAGACTGCCAGGCTCCTCCATCCATTAAATTCTTCAGGTAAGAATACTGGAGTGGGTTGCCATTCCCCTTCTCAAGGGGATCTTCCCAAGCCAGGGGTTGAACCTGCAGGCAGATGATTTACCATCTGAGTTACATCTGAACTACACATCCTTATGATGACAAAAGAGAAAGAATAAGTTGGTTGACTTAATACTATCATACAGTATAACTTCCATGTCCTTTATAGTATCTTCACAAACCTTGTTACCCTTTCATTAGCTTATGCCTGCAAGATTTCTATCAGTTGATGGTTAAGAACCATGATAGTGATCATGATAATGATGAGAATTATGAAAACAAACATTTCTGAGCACTTACTACATTTAAGGTGCCATATGAGGCCCTGTATCTTAATTTCCTTATTTAGTCCTCATAACCACTTTCAGGGTAGAATCTGTCATTAACATTTTTCCAGACTAAAATATTGAGACTTTAGACAGCCTGAGTGACTTGCCCAGTGCTATCCAGTTAAGAAGTGGTAGAACTGATTTTGAATATTATCAGGCTGTCCCAAGAGCCTGCGTTTCAACCACCACCCTATACAGCCTCTTAATCCTCTATTTATGCCCTCAGTCCTATTAATAAAGAATGGTCTTGATTCGTGCCTGAACTAGATTCCACCAGTATAAATATGTGAACATGAACTCTGCCAGCTGGCACTCTTTAAGATAAGATCCTTTTAGTCCCAAACACTCAAGTCCACCTGGTCTTCAGAAACTTGGACAAGAGCCAGCCTGACTTTTGGCCAAGTTATGAAGTAGAGGAAGTTGGTCTTTGGTATTTCGTACTTCCCTGCACTCTGCCGCCATACCCTCTAAATATCCAATCAGTCAAAAACTCCTCTAATTTTCAGTTCCTGGAGCCCAAATCTTGCCAAAAGGACTGAATTCTTCAGTCTCTGCCTGTTTACTTCTTGAGACTCCAAGCTCCTCAAGCCCTAGCTTGTTGATTTTCCATCTGTATTTGAGTCAGTTTCACTCTAGTTTCCCATCCAAGCCTGTGCTAATGTCCTCATGGAGGGAGGTTGGTGGAGGCCCTCCAGACACTCAAGGCTTTCTAGAGATAGGACCCCTATCTATTGGGTTGGCCAAAAACTTCATTTGGGTTTTTCCATAACATCTTATAGGAAAACTCAAACAAATTTTTGGCCAACTCAATATTTTGGCAACTGGAGTGCTCTGTGTTCCAGGACTGATAGGAAAGGAAGAGATGGCAGCCTTAGTGATAACAACAGCTAATCACAGAGTATTTAATCTGTGCCCTAAACTGTTCTAATTCAGTTCAGTCGCTCAGTCGTGTCCGCCTCTTTGCGACCACATGAATCGCAGCATGCCAGGCCTTCCTGTTCATCACCATCTCTCCAAGTTCACTCAGACTCACGTCCATCGAACCCGTGATGCCATCCAGCCATCTCATCCTCTGTCGTCCCCTTCTCCTCCTGCCCCCAATCCCTCCCAGCATCAGAGTCTTTTCCAATGAGTCAACTCTTCGCATGAGGTGGCCAAAGTACTGGAGTTTCAGCCTCAGCATCATTCCTTCCAAAGAAATCCCAGGGTTGATCTCCCTCAGAATGGACTGGTTGGATCTCCTTGCAGTCCAAGGGACTCTCAAGAGTCTTCTCCAACACCACAGTTCAAAAGCATCAATTCTTCAGCGCTCAGCCTTCTTCACAGTCCAACTCTCACATCCATACATGACCACTGGAAAAACTATAGCCTTGACTAGATGGACCTTAGTCGGCAAATGTCTCTGCTTTTGAATATGCTGTCTAGGTTGGTCATAACTTTTCTTCCAAGGAGTAAGCGTCTTTTAATTTCATGGCTGCAGTCACCATCCGCAGTGATTTTGGAACCCCCAAAATAAAGTCTGACACTGCTTCCACTGTTTCCCCATCTATTTCCCATGAAGTGATGGGACCGGATGCCATCTAAGTACTTTATATGTGCATGTGTGCTAAGCTGCTTCAGTCATGTCTGACTCTTTGTGACCCCCATGGACTGTAGCCCACCAGGCTCCTCTGTCCATGGGGATTTTCCAGGCAAGTGGAGTGGGTTGCCATGCCCTCCTCCAGGGGATCTTCCCGACCCAGGGATCAAACCCGTGTCTCTTATGTCTACCTGCATTGACGGATAGGTTCTTTACCACTAGCACCCCTGGGAAGCTACCTGGGAAGCACTTTATACATATTAATTTATTTAATCCTTCCAACAGTCCTATGAGGTATTTTAGTCAAGGCTTCAGCAAGAAATAAGAGATACACGGAGATGAAATTCTGAAACAAATTCAAAGAAGGGACTATTTGCAGATGTGTAGGCAGATCTGAGGGAATCAATCAGGAATGCTGAGGCATCCAGGAAACTAGCCACAGTAGGAAGTCATTCCTACCCCTAGGCTGAAATGGCAGTCAAGAAAACAGTGTTAGAGCTTATGAAGAGCTTCTCCAGGAAGAGCTGCTTTCGGTCATGGGATAAGTAAGAACTCCAGTGACCTGGGGACTGGGGGAGTAGGGAACGTGACCAACGCAGGGGTTAGTGAGATGTTGGGGAAACAAGTGCTCTTAGGCCTTCTAATTTCATATCATCAGTGGTCATGTATGGATGTGAGAGTTGGACTATAAAGAAAGCTGAGCACTGAAGAATTGATAATTTTGAACTGTGGTGTTGGAGAAGAATTTTGAGAGTCCCTTGGACTGCAAGGAGATCCAACCAGTCCATCCTAAAGGAGATCAGTCTTGAGTGTTCATTGGAAGGACTGATGTTGAATCTGAAACTCCAATACTTTGGCCACCTGATGGGAAGAGCTGACTCATTTGAAAAGACCCTGATGCTGGGAAAGATTGAGGACAGGAGGAGAAAGGGATGACAGAGGATGAGATGTGTGCATGTGTGCATGTGTGCAGTGAATGGACTGACTGAATGGACATGAGTTTGAGTAAACTGCAGAAGCTGGTGATGGACAGGGAGGCCTGGCGTGCTGCAGTCCATGGGATCGCA
Source organism: Nanger dama (assembly GCA_917880005.1). Taxonomy (NCBI): domain Eukaryota; kingdom Metazoa; phylum Chordata; class Mammalia; order Artiodactyla; family Bovidae; genus Nanger; species Nanger dama. The sequence continues at coordinate 83,104,735 of CAKJTW010000002.1, forward strand.
GAGTCAGACACGACTGAGCAACTGAACTGAACTGAAACAACTAGAAGTCTCAGGTCAATCTGGGTGGTACAGGCTGGAGGTACCCATCACCATGGGGCTCAGTACATGGCTTAAGGACAGAGAAAAACCATGAAGCACGGAGAGGTTGAGCAATGGACCCAAAGTCCCAGAATTGGGAACTGGAAGCACTAGGATTAGAATGGAGGCTGATACACTCCCGTTAGCATTAAGGGAGTCCTCCCACATTTCCATCGAGTCTGCCAGCTTCCAAAAATGCCCTTGGGCTCCAGTCATCTGTTTAAAATGTCCTTTCATGTTGATGTATGGCAAAACCAATACAATATTGTAAAGTAATTAACCTCCAATTAAAAATAAATAAATAAAATGTCCTTGTCCGCAGTAGACCCTGAGCAGAAATTACTTTGTGATGGGTTTGGGTGACACTGGTAGGTCTTGGCCAATTGGGTGGATTAATGACAACTAATACAGTTAAGCTTACGAAATGGAAAGATCCTGAACTAGTAAGTTTGCTGGAAAACTGCTGAGAGGTTGGGGAGTACCATTTTGCCTCAGCAGAGAAACTGAGACCTGTGGTTTCTGGGTGAGAGAAGTCAATATGTCTTCAGTGTGAACAATTTCTGGAAAAAAAAAGAAAAATTTACCCACCTGGGTTGAACCTGCTCATGGCAGAACAACTGCATTGCATGGAGACATTTCCTGTGAAAAGTGGTACATAAAAGCACTCTCATGAAAGAGAAAATTCAAGAGAAATGCAATGATTAGAATAAGCCCGTTTTACATTAAAGAAGTGACGCTCTAATAATAGCCTTTTAGTATTTATTTATTTCTAATTAACTTTTGTTTTCTTCTTGGAAAAATTGGGCAACAAGCTAAGTACACTCCCCGCCTCCTTTTTTTTTTTTTTTTTGCTTGTGCTGGGTCTTCATTGCTGCAGGCTTTTCCCTAGTTGGAGTGAGCAGCATCTACTCTCTAGTGCTCAGGCTTCACATTGAGGTGGCTTCTTGTTGCAGAGCATGGGCTCTGGTGAAGTGGACTTCAGCAGTTACTGCACATGGGCTCAGTATTTGTGACTACTGGGCTCTAGTGCTATGTGGAATCTTCCCAGATCAGGGATCGAATCCATGTCTCCTGCACTGGCAGGTAGATTCTTTACCACTGAGCCCCTTGGGGAGCCTCTAAAGTATACTTAATGTAAGCCAGACAATGGCTTCTATGAAGAAAAAGAATGAAGCTGGGAAAGAGGTAAGAGGCCCAGGGTGATGCATTAAGAGGCACAGAGTGTAAGAAAAATATCAGCTTTCCTTATGTAATTTACCAACAGAATTGTATAGCTGTAATGGGTCACTATGGCTTGGCGTTACCTCTGTAATTTAAGAAAGAAAAGCAGTCTTAAGCAGATGGAGCAGTTTTCTGATAGAACTCTGTGAAAAGTAAATCAAATGTACTCAGCTTATAATCAAACCAAATGTTATAGACCCAGAGAACACTCTTTCCCACTAGACATGTTTCTCTCCTATTTGTTCACAAGTTGTTCTGATAAAATTCTATTCTGTTAAGCTATTTGAAATGTGAAATTGGCTTTAGGTAAGCAATCTTTATTTATCATAATAATGAAATATAATTGCCTTAATTTTTATTCTTTCCAGAATTTGGCTTTTTCTGGCATCTGATCCCATCACTTCATGGCAAGTAGAAGGGGAAAAAGTGGAAACAGTGACAGATTTTATTTTCTTGGGCTCCAAAATCACTGTGGCCTGTGACTACAGCCATGAAATTCAAAGACACTTGCTTCTTGGAAGGAAAGCTATGAGAAACATAGACAGTGTATCAAAAGAGCAGAGACATCACTTTGCTGACAAAGGTCTATATAGTCAAAGCTATAGTTTTTCTAGTAGTCATGTACGGATGTAAGAGTTGGACCATAAAGAATGCTGAGCACTGAAGAATTGATGCTTTTGAACTGTACTGCTGGACAAGACTCTTGAGAGTCCCTTGGACTGCAAGGAGATCAGACCAGTCAATCCTTAAGGAAATCAACTCTGAATATTCATTGGAAGGACTGATGGCGAAGCTGAAGTTCTAATCTTTTGGCCACCTAATGTGAAGAGCCGACTCATTGGAAAAGATTCTGATACTGGGAAAGATTGAGGGCAGGAGAAGAGGGTGACAGGGGTGAGATGGTTGGGTGACATCACTGACTCAATGGACTTGAGTTTGAGCAAATTCTGAGAAATGGTGATGGACAGGGAAGCCTGGCATACTGCAGTTCGTGGGGTCACAAAGAGTCAGACATGACTGAGCAACTGAAAAACAACTGGAGAAAGAAGGTTGGGGTATATACCATAGCTGTCTTCCCTCTTGGTGACCATAGCATATGGAATAAACATTAGAGTTGTTTTGAAAAATTATAATGGAAAAACTCAGGAAAGAGCTGGACACATCAGGGAAACATTTTAGTTCAATGGAAGGAAGCTCTGTTCAACCTGGAACGGGTTCCCTTGAGAGTCACTGAGTTTTCTTTAGCTGGAGACTCTCATGCATGGACTCCGTGATTTATGCAAAATCAAGGCAAGCATATGCAGAATACTGAGCCAGATAAATTTCAGTGCCCCTCCCGTATTCCGATGGCTACATGTCTATCCCTTCTTGAGGAAAGGAAAGAGAAATATAGCCAGAGCATAAAGTCCATGAGCAAATAAAGCCTTTGTAATGGTCTGAATGGGCTGTGTTGATGACTGACAGATTAATGGTGGAATAATTTCCGCTGTTTGTCCTGTAATGAGTGTTTGTACCTTGGGTTTACAACAAAATTCTCACCCTGTGAACTTTTCCAGCTGGATTTCAAAGAAAGGAAATGGTTTGGCTTAAGTGACAATTAACAGAATTCCTTCTTATTAATTTTTTTCTGTTTTATTTTTATCACAGGCAAATAGGGAGCTATTTGTTTCAGTTATAAACCTAAAATCCTATAAGTTCAAGATAAGAGTTTACATCCAATTTATTTACATAGCATATGATTTTCTGAATGCTTAAACTTTTTATGGATCCTTTTCTTCTGAACACAGAAATATTAAATTTATTTCTACCTAGCAGCATCCTTACATCCCCTCACAGAAAAGTATTTTTGTATTAATTTATCCATTTTCCATCTTATAAATGGGAATTTTTCTAAGCAGTTTCCCCTCTCTTTCTTTGATTAGCTAACATGTTTTCCTCTCTATTTTAATCTTTCACTCTCTCCCACTTCTTACCTCTTCTTCATTCCAGTTCATTGAGGAAAAAAGTATTGCTCTCTGCTCATCCCCTGGAAAATCCTATGAACACATCTATTTCTACACCCATCTTCTTCCTCTTCCCTTTCAGTGAAAAAAATGTTCCTCCTTTAAAAAAAAATCAAAAGCAATGTTCAATGAAGCTAAAAGAAGGGCTTGATTCTATGTTTGTGAAGAATCACATGTCACAGTGAAGAAAACCTGATCATTTATAGGAAATTAACGGCACCCCACTCCAGTACTCTTGCCTGTAAAATCCCATGGACAGAAGAGCCTGGTAGTCTGCAGACCATGGAGTCACCGAGAGTCGGACACGACTGAGCGACTTCACTTTCACTTTTCACTTTCATACATTGGAGAAGGAAATGGCAGCCCACTCCAGTGTTCTTGCTTGGAGAATCCCAGGGACGGGGGAGGTTGGTGGGCTGCTGTCTATGGGGTCACACAGAGTCGGACACGACTGAAGTGACTTAGCAGTAGCAATGAGAGTGAGGCTTTTTTTTTTTCCATAAAAAGAGGAAAATTAAATAATTTCAGAATTCCTAGTGAGCTATCTAAAATTTGGTTGCATTTAGCTTATGACATTGAGACAATCAGTCCACAAACATTTATTGCCCTTTTCCTTATTGTACACAGTAAACAATTTTATGTTTGGAGGCAGATGTACTCAAGAATGCGCAGAGGACCTGAATAAACATTTTTCCATAGAAGACATGCAGATGGCCAACGGGCACATGAAAGGATGTTCTACATCATTAATCATCAAGGAAATGCAAATCAAAACCACAATGAGATATCACTTCGCACCTGTCAGAATGGCTATTATCAAAAAGAATGCAAATAACAAGTGATAGCAAGGATGTGGAAAAAAGGAAATCTTTAACACTCGTTGGGGGAATGTAAATTGGTGCAGCCGATATAGAAAAAACAGCATGGAGATTACTCAAAAAATTCAGACTAGAACTACCATATCATCCAGCAATTCCACTTCTGAGTATATATCAGGAGAAAACAGGACACTAATCAGAAAAGACATATGGACCTTTATGTTCTCTGCAGCATTGTTTTCAATAGCCAAGATACGGAACCAACCTAAGGGAACATTAAGAGATGAATGAATATAAAGTATGAATATAAACTATGTTGTAAAAAAAGAAAATGGGAAATTAACAACTTATACAATATTATTAACTAAAGTACAGATTTTGTTCAAATTTCACAAAAATTTACACCAGTGTCCACTATATGTTTTCATACCTTAGTCAAGACTCCATATTGTATTTAATTACATTGAGCAGCTTCATCTGTGTGCAAAAATTTTTGGTAAATTCTCTTTTCATTTTTATTCTATTACAAATACTTGCTAAATTTCCTTGTTATGGCTTCTTAGATACATTCATCTTTTAAAAGTGTACATTTAATTTCCAAATACATGTGATTTTGTTTAAAGTATCTTCGATATTAATTTCTCACTTTTCATTTCATTTAAATGTTTTCTTCTCTGCAATCATCCTCTGTGCTTTTTCAGTCTTCTAACTTTACTGAGGTTTTTAATGGCTAAGTCAAAGATATCTCTTGGTAAATGTCACATTGCACTTGAGAATATATGGGCCTCTCTTTAAATATCTTTTGATACTGATTTCTAACATAATTCCACAGTGATAAGGGAACAGATTCTGTATGATTTCAATAACTTAAGCCCATGATACTTTTGCACCTTGTTTTATGTCCTTGGATCTGTTCCAGCATCTCTACTTTACAGTCTATAGGAACTTGAATAGAATTTGTATCCTACTATTGTGTGAAAATTAGACAGATTTTAATTATGTTGAATTGGTTCACAGTGCTTGTCAGGTCTACTTTATCCTTCTACTTCTCTGTATATTCATTCTATTAATTTTTGAGAGTTTGATATTGAAACTGCAACTAAAAATCTAAACTTATCTATTTAAAAAATAATTGTGATATATAGTGGAACTATATGTAAACTTGTTCTGTATTTTCCAGTTATAGTGTCCTGTAAATGTGTTATCATACTTTCATAACTTAAAAAACAATTTAAAAAGGAAAAAGAGATGAATGAATAAAGAAGTGGTATATATAGACAATGGAATATTGGTCAGCCGTAAAAAGAGTGAAATATTTCCATTTGTGACAACATGGATGGAGCTAGAGGGCATTAATACTCAGTGAAATAAGTTAGAGAAAGATAAATATTATATGATTTCACTTGTATGTAAAATCTAAAAACAAATCAAATAAGCAAACAACAAAACAAAAACAGAGCCTATAGCTATAGCCTATAAAAGTGAGAACAAACAGGGTGGTTGCCAGAGAGGAAAGGCAGTTGAGAGAGGAGAGGAAGAGGTGAGACCAAGAGGTACAAACTTGCAGTTGGAAAAATAATCGAGTCACAGGTATGAAATATACAGTGTGGGAATATAGTCAAGGACTGTGTAATATCTTTTTATGGTGACATATTGTAACTAGACTTTATATGATCATTTTGAAATGTATAGAAATATACTGTGTGCCAGGAACTAACATAGTATTTATTGTTGGTCAATTATACTTCAAAAGAGGAGAAGCAGACAAACTCATAGAAAAAGAGATCAGGTCTGTGGTTACCAGAAGCACATGTTGCGGGGGAGGGCAAATTGGATGAAGGCAGTCAAAACGGACAGACTTCTAGTTACAGGATAAATAAGTACTAGCAATGTGATATACAACATGACCAAGATAATCAACACTTCTCTACATTATAAATGAAAGTTGTTAAAGAGAATAAATCTTAAGATTTCTCATCACAAGCAAAAATATTTTTCTTTTCTCTGATTTTGTATTTATATGAAAGAATAGATGTTCACTAAACTTATTGTAATCATTTCATGATATATGTAAGTCAAATCATTATGGCGTACACTTCAAACTTATATGGTGGTGCATGCCAATTATACCTCAATAAAACTGGCAAAAAAACCAAAACCCACAACAACAACAACAAGAAAAGAAAGTGTTAAGAAATAATTGGTCTTAGGAAGTTAATATCATTCTACTACCTTTATGTCTGCTACCCACAGGACATTTGATTCATTTTGCGACAGTTTGTGAGGACTCTGAACATGAAGAGATAGTGTCTTTTATAAAAATCTTTTAATTTCTCCACACCTCCATCCAATCCATTATCATGTCTTTTGATTCAATTTTAAATGAGCCCCTTTCTCTTCATCTCTACCACCCCCACTAGAGTTCACATCAATATTATTTTTGCCTGGGTTACTACACGGAGCTTTCTTACTAGTGCTTCTACTTTATTTCTTGGTCCCTTGAGTCTTTTCTTCATGTAGCAGCCAGAGCTGTCTTATCTCAAATGCTGCTGATCAGTAGGACTCAAACCTGTCTATTAGACAAAGAAGTATAAATGTCTAGGCAGGTAGATATAGAATTCGGAATTGAACTTGGAGTGGAAAACCTGTAAGTGAAGGTAGACTCAAAAGAGAAGAGGCCCAGTGTTTAAGCCCTGGGACACAATATTGTTTCGATGCGTCAGATATACTGAGGCACCAGCAATCAGTGACGTGTCGATACAAGCAAACCCAAGAGAAGGTGGTATCCCTGAAGGCAACGGAAGCAAAGAGATCAAAGAGGAGGGAGTCGACCACTGTGCAAAATGTTGATGACAGGAGAAGATGAGGACGGAGAACCAGTGATTTAGCATCATGGAGGTCACAGGCGATGCTGATGAGGGTAGTTTCAGTGGATTCATGGGGGCAAAGCCAAAGCACTCAGAAGAGAATGGGAGGAGGACTTCCGTGGTGGTCCAGGGGTTAAGAATCCACCTGCCACTGCAGAGGACGTGGGTTCCTTCCCTGGTCTGGGGGAGATCCCACGTGCCTCGGAGCAACCAAGCCTGTGCACCGCAACTGCTGAGCCCACCCTCTAGAGGCCACATGCTGCAACTGCTGCACCTAGAGCCCGTGAGCACGCGCAACAAGGGAGGCCGCTGCGGGGAGAAGCCTGAGCTCCACGACAAACAGTAGCCCCCACTCACGGCAGGCAGAGAAAGACTGCGCAGCCACGAAGACCCGGTGCAGCCACACATGAATAGCATTTAAAGAGAGAGAGAATGGGAGGAGACAAATTGGAGAATGAGACTACGCGCAACTCTGTTCAGGAGGTTTTCTGTAAGGGGATTAGCTGTCATCAGGAGGAGATCATGACAACAGAGTAGGGGAACACAGGGGCTTCCCTGGTGGCTCAGAGGTTAAAGCGTCTGCCTCCGATGCAGGAGACCTGGGTTCGATCCCTGGGTCGGGAAGATCCCCTGGAGAAGGAAACGGCAACTCACTCCAGTATTCTTGCCTGGAGAATCCCATGGACCGAGGAGCCTGGTGGGCTACAGTCCACGGGGTCGCAAAGAGTCGGACACGACTGAGCGACTTCACACACACACACACACACACACACACACACACGGGACACAGGAAATGGCAGAAATGTGCCAGTAGGTGCTTGTGGAGCTTCTGTCTCAATTGTTTCAATTTCCTCACGAGCTGGGAGACAAGGCTACCATCAGGAAGAGAGTCAGAGCTGGGGAGCAGCTGTGGCATTTGAGGAGGGATGAGAAGGGGCGACCAGTCATACCGAGGAGTGGAAGAGAGATGGAATTAAGAAAATCTGTTCTGACAGCCTCACTCCCTGGAATTCCAGTAGTTACGATTTTAACACCAAAAAAATTTGTATTTGGGTATAGCCGATTAACAATGTTGTGATAGTTTCAGGTGAACAGTGAAGGGACTCAGCCATACATATCCAGTAGTTGTGATTCTAGAATGGGACTGGCTGGGAGGGTTTGCATTTTTCTCTAGTGATATTAGCAGTGCAGGTTGCAGCAAGCTGGGATATTGGATTTAGCCAGAGTCGCAGTTGTCTAGGTGAATAATACAGACAGAGAAGAGAAAGAAAATTGAAATAGTCCTGTGTGATGATGACAACGGACCCTAAGCCAGCTGAGTAATGAAGGAAAATAGGGCCTGTGAGAGGCGGGTTCCCATGTAAAAGTGGTGGATCAGTGGGATTTTAGCAAGCGGAAAGATGGTGGAATTAGGGTAGTTACAAAAACAGGAAGCAGATGGTAGTGAGAGTAGCTGCTTGAGATTAAAGTTTATGTTTGTAATTACTGTTGGTAATAATAAAGATCCACAACATCCTCACAGAGTGAGCAGATGAAGCAGAGAGGAAAAATTGGGGTTGATTTAAGTTAGAGACCAGGATGTGAAAAAGATCTTTTATATAGATACTGAAAGTATTATGAGTTATGCCTGAAGTGTTGGTAAGAGTAATAGTGAGCCAGAAGGTAAATCTGCAGAAAATTGAAAAGGATGACTCAGTAGTCTATAGATGACTGTGATAAAGATTCAGTTCAGTTCAGTCGCTCATTCGTGTCCGACTCTGCGATCCCATGGACTGCAGCATGCCAGGCCTCCCTGTCCATCACCAACTCCGGGATAAAGTGAGTGATGCCATCCAGCCATCCCATCCTCTGTCATCTCCTTCTCCTCCCACCTTCACTCTTTCCCAGCATCAGAGTCTTTTCAAATGAGTTAGCTCTTGCATCAGGTGGCCACAGTATTGGAGTTTCAACTTCAACATCAGTCCTTCCAATGGACACTCAAGACTGATCTCTTTTAGGATGGACTGGTTGGATCTCCTTGCAGTCCAAGGGACTCTCAAGAGTCTTCTCCAACACCACAGTTCAAAAGTATCAATTCTTCAGTGCTCAGCTTTCTTTATAGTCCAACTCTCACATCCATACATGACTACAGGAAAAACCATAGCCTTGACCTTTGTTGGCAAAGTAATGTCTCTGCTTTCTAATGTCATCTAGGTTGGTCATAACTTTCCTTCCAAGGAGTAAGCATCTTTTAATTTCATGGCTGCAGTTACCATCTGCAGTGATTTTGGAGCCCAGAAAAATAAAGTCTGCCACACAGAATATTCAAACCTGAGTACCAAAGAACAGTAAAACCAAACCTATAATGCTGGAATGTAACAGAGCTCATAAAAGAAGCACAAAATGTTATGACCACAGTTCTCATATTTTAGCAAGCATCAGAATACTTACATGATTTGTTAAAATACAGATTGCTGGGCCCCACCCCTCAGAGTTTCTCATATAGAAGGTCTGGTGTGGGGTCCAGTGATCTGCATTTCTAACAAGTTTCCAGCACATTTCAAATATGAACTTGGTATGGAAATTTAGAATAAGGAGGGATTTCTTCTGGCTAGAAAGATCAAGGATGATTCATGAAGAATATTCTGTGTTTCTTTGCATAATTTTTGAACAAGAGTTTGACATCATCAAATACCATATGTTTGGTATAGAGAAGAGTGAGTGAGTGAGTGAGTGGAGTCGCTCAGTCGTGTCCGACTCTTTGCGACCCCGTGGACTGTAGCCTACCAGGCTTCTCTGTCCATGGGATTCTCTAGGCAAGAATACTGAAGTGGGTTACCATTTCTTTCTCCAGGGGATCTTCCCGACCCAGGGATCGAGCCCGGGTCTCCCGCATCAGAGGCAGACGCTTTAACCTCTGAGCTAATTTTCAGTCACATATTTACCTACTCTGCATGTCAGAGGAACTAGGAAACATGGTTCCTTCATTTGTCTACACTTTATCAACATTTTGCACACCATATGCTAAGTCTCTTCAGTCGTGTCTGACTCTTTGCCACCCTATGAACTGTAGCCCACCAGGCTCCTCTGTCCAAGGGATTCTCCAGGCAAGAATACTGGAGTGGGTTGCTGTGCTCTCCTCCAGGGAATCTTTCCAATCCAAGGATCAAACCCATGTCTCTTTATGTCTCCTGTATTGGCAGGCAGGTTCTTTACCACTAGCGCCCCTAGGGAAGCCCCCAAATGTATGCAATGTTGTATGCCAATTATATCTCAATAAAATAGAGAGAAAAATAAAACTGCATTGTCCACAGTGAATTTGATTCTCATCAAGACTCCATCTGATGGATGACCAGGAAAAAAACTGACTTCAATCCATTCTGTTTAAACTTAGATATGTTGTTCATTAGTTGCTAAGTCGTGTCTGACTCTCTTTGTGACCCCATGGACTGTAGCTGGCCAGGCTCCTCTGTCCATGGGATTTCCCAGGTGAGAATACTGGAGTGGGTTGCTATTCCCTTCCCCAGGGAATCTTCCTGATCCATGTCTTCTGAATAGGTAGGCAGATTTTTTTTTTTTTTTTTTTGATTGATTGATTTATTTTAATTGGAGGCTAATTACTTTACAATATTATGGTGGTTTTTCCCATACAGCAACATGAATCAGCCATGGGTGTATGTGTGTCCCCCATCCCGAACAACTCTCCCACCTCCCTCTGCATCCCATCCCTCTGGGTTGTGGCAGGCAGATTCTTTACCACTGAACCACCAGGGAAGCCCCAGCTTTGATCTAGTTACATAAATTCAAGCAATCCCTGTAAGTCAGTATTTAACATCTTTGGAGTGAAATGTTTGGCCTTTCGGATTTCACCCGGTGGAATGTGGTTTTGTGACCCCGTGGCTGTGGGGGCATGGGGTCCTGCTCTGTGCTCTGGCTTCTCTCTCCTCTGCGGTGAAACCTCTTGTCTGGCGGGCTGCTGCTTCCTCTGCTGACATTCTTGGCAGAGGTCTGTGTTGGTGTAACCCATGGTCTGCTCCCTGAGCTTCATCTGAGCCCAGTAATTCTCTTTCACCAAGTTGGCATTTGCTTGCTTGCCATGGTCCCCTCTGAGTTTCTGCCCTGTCTCCTATCTGGCCACTTGCCTGATGGATTATGGATCATCTCACCTTTCACCAAAATGGGCTGAGATGTGTGACAGTGGCCCTGTGGCAACCTCACTGGGTCTCCATTCATGTGACTTCACATTCTAACCCTTGGGCTCCTCACTTTGGGGCCCATCTCTACATTGGGCTTCCCTGGTGGCTCAGGAGGTAAAGAGTCTGCCTGCAATGCAGGAGACCTGGGTTAGATCCCTGGGTCAGGAAGATCCACTAGAGAAGGGAATGGCAATCCACTCCAATATTCTTGCCTAGGGAATCCCATGGACAGAGGAGCCTGGTAGGCTACAGTCCATGGGTTCACAAAGAGTTGGACAGGACTGAGTGACTAACACTTTCACACTTTCTACCACATGGGAGCAAAAACAAATTTTGGGGATCTGCTGTCTGTCTCCCCTCTCTGCCCAATGACACTGACTCACCGCTTTTCCTCTAACATGGCACTCTGCCGCCCTCGTTTAGCATGGGAATTGCCTGAGAGACAGCCTCCTTCTGGAACTCTAACTGGAAGCAGAGCCTGACCCCGCCTCTGCCCTCAGCATTGCCCTCCAACTAGCCTGCGTGCCTCCCTCCATTTCCCTGTCTCTAACGCCCCAGGCTGAGGAGATCAGAGCATCTCACCCATCTCCCTCGCCCCTTTCTTGTCTATTCCTTTGCTGTACTTAGGCATCAAAGAAGTGCTCTCCACCCCTCTTCATATTTGAATCTCCTTGAAATTGGGTCTTAGAATTCATATCATGCCTTTAGTTTAACTAGCAGAATTTTTTCTTTCTTGGTGGTGTAATGGTGCTCCTTACAATCAGCATTGTCTTAGATTCTAAAATACTGCATCTCTTTATTTCTCCTGGATCACATTCTCCTATTTCCACTTTATTGTCACAGCTGAGCACACTGGTGTCCCTACTCTGTGGCAGGTATTATTTGTTGAAAGGGAAATAACAAATTGAATAAATTCCTTCTCCACCATTCTGGATTTTTACCTATTGTCTTGATCAAGAAGCCCCAAACACGCCCTTCTACCTCTGAAGTGAAGTGAAGTCGCTCAGTCGTGTTTGTGACCCTGTGGACTATAGCCTACCAGGCTCCTCTGTCCGTGGGATTTTCTAGGCAAGAGTACTGGAGTGAGTTGCCATTTCCTTCTCCAGAGGATCTTCCTGATCCAGGGATCGAACCCAGGTCTCCTGCAAAGACACTTTACCGTCTGAGCCACCAGGGAAGTACCTCTGCTGCTGCTGCTGCTAAGTCACTTCAGTCGTGTCCGACTCTGTGAGACTCCATAGATGGCAGCCTACCAGGCTCCCCCATCCCTGGGATTCTCCAGGCAAGACACTGGAGCGGATTGCCATTTCCTTCTCCAATGTATGAAAGTGAAAAGTGAAAGTGAAATCGCTCAGTCCTATCCGATCCTTAGCGACCCCATGGACTGCAGCCTACCAGGCTCCTCTGTCCATGGGATTTTCCAGGCAAGAGTACTGGAGTGGGGTGCCATTGCCTTCTCCGGAGTACCTCTAGTATGATTAAAATCTAGGGCTTGGTCTCTGAAATGAAGACAGCATTGAAATCTGATTATGGAGTGGGGAATAAAATGTATCTGCTTAACAGTTACAAAATAAATGTGATGCCTGTTACACATTTGAATATCAAAGCAAAAGTTACTTTTATAAAGGTATTGGTGATAATGATGGTAACAATTTGATGCTTATAGTAGTTTTCAATAGTTTAATTGCTAATAGTGAAGTTGCTCAGTCGTGTACGACTCTTTGCGACCCCATGGACTATAGTCTACCAGGCTCCTCTGTCCATGGGATTTTCCAGGCAATAGTCCTGGAGTGGATTTCCATTTCCTTCTCCAGGGTATCTTCCCAACCCAGGGCTCGAACCGGGTTTTCTGCACTGTACACAGACGCTTTACCGTCTGAGCCAGCAGGGAAGCAGGGAAGCAGCCTTAATTGCTAATAGTGATAACTAATTTTCTATTATTGGAAAGTATTTGTTTAGGTTGGGCCCTTCTTAAATTCAATTTTGTATTAGAGTATAATTGATTTAAAATACTGTGTTAGTTTCTGCTTATAGCAAAATGATTATACATACATATATTCTTTTAATTTCTTTATCATTATGGTTTATTATAGGATATTGAATGTAATAGCCCTGTGCTATACAGTAGGACCCTGTTGCTTATCTATTTTATATATCAGTTCAGTTCAGTTCAGTCGCTCAGTCGTGTCCGACTCTTTGCGACCCCATGAATCGCAGCACGCCAGGCCTCCCTGTTCAACACCATCTCTCAGAGTTCAACTCAGACTCACGTCCATTGAGTCCCCTTCTCCTCCTGCCCCCAATCCCTCTCAGCGTCAGATTCTTTTCCAATGAGTCAACTCTTCACATGAGGTGGCCAAAGTACTGAAGTTTCAGCTTCAGCATCATTCCTTCCAAAGAAATCCCAGGGCTGATCTCCTTCAGAATGGACTGGTTGGATCTCCTTACAGTCCAAGGGACTCTCAAGAGTCTTCTCCAACACCACAGTTCAAAAGCATCAATTCTTCGGTGCTCAGCTTTCGTCACAGTCCAACTCTCACATCCATACACGACCACAGGAAAAACCATAGCCTTGACTAGATGGATCTTATATTCGGCAAAGTAATGTCTCTGCTTTTGAATATGCTATCTATGTTGGTCATAACTTTTCTTCCAAGGAGTAAGCGTCTTTTAATTTCATGGCTGCAATCACCATTTGCAGTGATTTTGGAGCCCCAAAATGTAAAGTCTGACACTGTTTCCACTGTTTCCCCATCTATTTCCCATGAAGTGACGGGACTGGATGCCATGATCTTCGTTTTCTGAATGTTGAGCTTTAAGCCAACTTTTTCACTCTCCTCTTTCACCTTCATCAAGAGGCCCTTTTGCTCCTCTTCACTTTCTGCCATAAGGGTGGTGTCATCTGCATATCTGAGGTTATTGATATTTCTCCTGGCAATCTTGATTCCAGCTTGTGTTTCTTCCAGCCCAGTGTTTCTCATGATGTACTCTACATATAAGTTAGATAAGCAGGATGACAATATACAGCCTTGACGTACTCCTTTTCCTATTTGGAACCAGTCTGTTGTTCCATGTCCAGTTCTAACTGTTGCTTCCTGACCTGCATACAGATTTCATATACGCCTAATCCCAAAGTCCTAGTTTATCCCTCCCCCCACCCCCTCTCCCTTTTGATAACCGTACGTTTGTTTTGTATGTCTGTTACTCTCTGTTTTGTGGATAAGTTCATTTGTGCCGTATTTTAGATTCCACATGTAAGTGATAGCATATGGTATTTGTCTTTCCGTTTCTGACTTACTTTGCTTAGTATGCTAATCTCTAGATAAAGCATTTGAGAAACAGGGCAAATAAAATTTACTTATAATGGAAATATGATAATGATCTACTATTTAGTAAGAAAATGTAGTTTCCAAATGGTTTGAATAGCAAGATCTTTTCTATTGTTAATCTTATTTTCTGTTTTATACTATAAGCATGATTTATTTGTATATTCTTCTAAAAATCAAGCACAGTTTCTGTTACTACAAAACAGATTCTAATGTGATAATGAGATCAGAGTGAGAAGGTTATGATTTAATTCCTGATTTATGAACAAATCACCTGATTTATCTGGCCCTTAGCTTTTGTCACTTGTAAAATGAGAAAAAGATGATATTCATCTAGGTGTGGAGGACTATCAAGTCTGAGAGTGTTCTGTTTGCAAAATCAATAGGAAAACTGAGCTCAAAAGAGAAAGCGAAAACAGAAAGCGAAAACAGAAACCTAAGCTTAAACTCAAGTATTTGACTATTTCATTATAGTGTGAATTATCCAGAGGATTGCATTAGTTCTCTGCCTCACTTTGCATTATTAGTAAACATCATCAGAAACACCTACAAATGTTTTAACTTCTTCACCTATAAAAGCTTAAGAAATTAAATATATTAACTGAAAAATATACATATGTGAATAGTCACCTTCTTATTGTAATCTTAGGTTTATTAAGATTTATTAACATTGATGATTCAGTCATTTCTCATAATCAGATTGAATGATTTGCAGTCATGAATCATGGATTCTTTTCTCTCAGGCACACCTTCTGATTCTATGATACATTTTGGAGTATGAATTATGTTGAACAAACTGACAAATATGGAATTTTTGTTCTTTGAAATATGCAAGTATTACAGCAAAATAAAATAATTTTCATTTTAAAGTTAGTGATGACATGTTTCAAATCCTGAAAGATGATGCTGTGAAAGTGCTGCACTCAATATGCTAGCAAATTTGGAAAACTCAGCAGCGGCCACAGGACTGGAAAAGGTCAGTTTTCATTCCAATTCCAAAGAAAGGCAATGCCAAAGAATGTTCAAACTACCGCACAATTGCACTCATCTCACATGCTAGTAAAGTCATGCTCAAAATTCTCTAAGCCAGGCTTCAGCAGTACGTGAACCGTGACCTCCCTGATGTTCAAGCTGGTTTTAGAAAAGGCAGAGGAACCAGAGATCAAATTGCCAACATCCACTGGATCATGGAAAAAGCAGGAGAGTTCCAGAAAAATATCTATTTCTGCTTTATCGACGATGCCAAAGCCTTTGACTGTGTGGATCACAAGAAACTGTGGAAAATTCTTCAAGAGATGGGAATACCAGACCACCTGACCTGCCTCTTGAGAAATCTGTATGCAGGTCAGGAAGCAACAGTTAGAACTGGACATGAAACAACAGATTGGTTCCAAATAGGAAAAGGAGTATGTCAAGGCTGTATTTGTCATCCTGCTTATTTAACTTAGATGCAGAGTACATCATGAGAAACGCTGGGCTGGAAGAAACACAAGCTGGAATCAAGATTGCCAGGAGAAATATCCATAACCTCAGATATGCAGATGACACCACCTTTATGGCAGAAAGTGAAGAGGAGCTAAAAGCCTCTTGATGAAAGTAAAAGAGGAGAGCGAAAAAGTTGGCCTAAAGCTCAATATTCAGAAAATGAAGATCATGGCATCCAGTCCCATCACTTCATGGGAAATAGATGGGGAAACAGTGGAAACAGTGTCAGACTATTTTTTGGGCTCCAAAATCACTGCAGATGGTGACTGCAGCCATGAAATTAAAAGACGCTTACTCCTTGGAAGAAAAGTTATGACCAACCTAGATAGCATATTCAAAAGCAGAGACATTACTCTGCCGACTAAGGTCTGTCCAGTCAAGGCTATGGTTTTTCCTGTGGTCATGTATGGATGTGAGAGTTGGACTGTGACGAAGCTGAGCGCTGAAGAATTGATGCTTTTGAACTGTGGTGTTGGAGAAGACTCTTGAGAGTCCCTTGGACTGCAAGGAGATCCAACCAGTCCATTCTGAAGGAGATCAGCCCTGGGATTTCTTTGGAAGGACTGATGCTAAAGCTGAAACTCTAGTACTTTGGCCACCTCATGCGAAGAGTTGACTCATTGGAAAAGACTCTGATGCTGGGAGGGATTGGGGGCAGGAGGAGAAGGGGACGACAGAGGATGAGATGGCTGGATGGCATCACGGACTCAGTGGACGTGAGTTTGAGTGAACTCCGAGAGATGGTGATGAACAGGGAGGCCTGGCGTGCTGTGATTCATGGGGTCGCAAAGAGTCGGACACCACTGAGCGATTGAACTGAACTGATGACATGTTACGCATCTGCTGGGAATATAGATTTAATCCTTACACAGTTGTCACAAATTTATACAGCATTTTTCTTCATATTATATAAAGTTTAATACTACAGTCTTTGGGATTTTGTACTAAACTGAGAATAGATAGATGCTCTTTTGCTTATAAATCCATTTGAGAATTTCTCTAATTTAGAACTAAGATGAAAAATCTAAAAAGTGTGCTATTTGATACTTCTCATTACAAATTGAGGAACTGATAAAAAATGAAAAAAGTGCAACTTATTTTCCTGAAAATGTTACCAAAGAAACAAGTTCTGGTAGTCTATTAATATACACCACAGTTTTTTCACATTTACTAATACCCTCCCTATTTTCAGACATAATTTTTCACATTGTCTCCTTTTATTCACTGTATCTAGCTCAACTAGATAGAGAAATGATTTTGAAAATTGTAAGAAGTGTTAAAATACATGTTAAGTGATAAAGTTGTTCTAAGCAGTCATTGTACTAGTAGTTAAGGCCAAAAGAAATTTGTTATGAGATTCATATTAAATATTAATGTTTAGATGGTTAAATCTCTATTTTATAAGCAGATCATGTTATTGAGGGGAGAAGGAAATGGCAACCCACTCCCAGGAAAGAACTCTGTCCTGGGAAACCCCATGGACAGAGGAACCTGGAGGGTTGTAGTCTCTGCGGTTGCAAGTGACTTAGTGCCTAAAGCACCACCACCACGTTATCAAAGAGGAGCTGTGATAGGGAGAGTTTTCTTTCCTGGCCTTTAGAAAGGTGCTGGTCCTGATTCAATGAAAATTGCTAGTGAATAATGGGTAGCTTATGATATCTAGTGTTTGTTGACTTGTAATTACCACAATTTCCTGCTTTGTTTTGGCACTGCAAATGTCTTAATTATTCACATTAACACACATCAACTTAAAAAAGCTTAAGAATAGTCAGCTATGTGCCTTCATCTATGTGACAACAATTTTTGTAGAAGTGAGATGAGTTCAGAATGTATTGTAGATCAAAATTAATGTGGGAGCTATTAAAAATAAGTTATTTGGGAACAAGCTATATCCTGGAAGAAATATAAAGCTTGAGAGAGTAAAATCAGAAATTCTCTGGATAAGTAAAGGTTTAGCTATTTAATTATTACACATGGGAGGCAATTATTTTTAATCAAAATGTTATCATTTTATTCTTTGAGAACATTCATTCAAAGAAAGCATCTGTGGCACTGACATTCTAAAATCCAAACAAAGAATAAATGCGTCCTAACAAGTAAGCTGATCCTAGAAAGGCTGGGTCTTGCTACCCCAGCCAGGCTGCCTTGTTCTGCATCACATTATGTGGGGGCTTGGGGAGAGTTTTCTTTTCTCTTAATTTTTAAAATTTATTTATTTCTTTTTGGCTATGCTGGCTCTTTGTTGCTGTACTTGGGCTTTCTTAGTTGCGGTGCACAAGCTTCTCGTTGCAGTGGCTTCTCTTTTGCAGGCCACAGGCTCTAGGGTGGGTGAGTTTCTACAGTTGTGGTGCCTGGGCTTAGCTGCCTCATAGCAGGTGAAATCTTCCTGGACCAGGGATCGAACCTGTGTCCCCTGCATTGGCAGGTGGATTTTTTACCACTGAATCACCTGGGAATTCCAATAGTTCTCTTTATTGATCCTTACTTACCATCTGCCTCCTCTCCCCTTCTACCCTCTCCATTCTTTTTGCTTTCCTTTACTTTTTCTTTCTATATGTTTTGTACAACTTGAAAATTTTCCTATTTTTGTCTTCTTTCCAAATGATAAAACACATTTGTGTCATTATACTATTAAAGATACATTGCCAAAATACTATTTGATTATAGTAAATTCACACATACATACAGATATTAAGAGTCTATTTCAGTTTGGGATAAATTATGGAAACAAACAATAAAATGTGTTTGACTTATATAAGTAGAAAATGCTATGCACACAGGTGCCAAAGTTTATTGATCAGCTATTTCATTGAGCTAGTATTTTAATATATTTTGAATCTGAAAATATTTGACATTCACTGTAATACAAATCACTCAAGGCTGGTTTTTTTTTTTTTACCCTTGAGAGTCTCTATATAATAACCATCTTATAAATAGAAATGTTTGGAATTCTTTTGCATGTATGCTTTGAAAGACATGTATCACTGGACTTACTGTTCATGGGTGACAGTGTATGGTTTTATTTCTTTTTCTTCAGAGCGTCAGTTTTCTAAATTCTCTTCCCTCACCAAATTCTTTCTTAGTAATATACACAAAAAGACTTTCTTGGTGATCCAACGGTTAAGAATCTGCTTGCCAATGCAGGGGACACGGGTTTCATCACTGCCGGGAAGATTCTACACGCCTCGGGGCAACTAAACCTGTGCACCACAACTACTGAAGATGACACACCTTAGAGCCTGTGCTCTGCAACAAGAGAAGCCACCACTAGTCCCCACATCGCAACTAGAGAGTGGTCTCCACTCGCCACAACTAGAGAAAGCCTGCTCATAGCAATGAAGACCCAGCACAGTCACAAAAAAGGCTGTAGAAAATAATATACACAATAATACATGCCTATCAGAGGAAAGTGTCAGTCCAAAAATTAAGGAGCTTAATCTGTTTTCTTCCCTTTTATTGAGATATAATTGACATGCAGCACTGTACTCATTTAAGATGGATAGCATAATGATTTGATTTACCTTCATCATGAAGTGATGATCACAGTAAGTTTAGTGAACATCTATCATCTCATATAAGTACAAAATTGAAGAACTAGAAAAAGATTGGTGTTTGTTGTATTGCGAATTCAGAATTTACTCTTAACAGCTTTTATATATAGCATTCAGTTCAGCTCAGTTCAGTTGCTCAGTCGTGTCCAACTCTTTGTGACCCCATGAATCACAGCATGCCAGGCCTCCATGTCCATCACCAACTCCCGAATTCACTCAGACTCACGTCCATCGAGTCCGTGATGCCATCCAGCCATGTCATCCCCTGTCGTCCCCTTCTCCTCCTGCCCCCAATCCCTCCCAGCATCAGAGTCTTTTCCAATTAGTCAACTTTTCACATGAGGTGGCCAAAGGACTGGAGTTTCAGCTTGAGCATCATTCCTTCCCAAAGAAATCCCAGGGCTGATCTCCTTCAGGATGGATTGGTTGGATCTCCTTGCAGTCCAAGGGACTCTCAAGAGTCTTCTCCAACACCACAGTTCAAAAGCATCAATTCTTCGGCGCTCAGCTTTCTTCACAGTCCAACTCTCACATCCATACATGACCACAGGAAAAACCATAGCCTTGACTAGACGGATCTTAGTCAGGAAAGTAATGTCTCTGCTTTTGAATATGCTGTCTAGGTTGGTCATAACTTTCCTTCCAAGGAGTAAGTGTCTTTTAATTTCATGGCTACAGTCACCATCCGCAGTGATTTTGGAGCCCCCAAAATAAAGTCTGATACTGTTCCCACTGTTTCCCCATTTATTTCCCATGAAGTGATGGGACCAGATGCTATTTTTTAAAAAATTTATTAGAGTATAGTTGATTTACAAAGTTGTGTTAATTTCTGCTGTACAGCAAAGTGATTCAGTTATACGTACATCTACTCTTTTTAGATTCTTTTCCCATATAGGTCATTGCAGAGTATTGAAACGTTTCCTGTGCTATACAGTAAGTCCTTATTATTTATTTTTATATAACTGAACTGAACTGATACATCAATTCCAATCTCCCAGTTTATCCCTCCCTACCCCTTCCCCCACCCTGTAACAATAAGTTTGTTTTCTACATATGTGAATCTATTTCTGTTTTAAAGACAAATGATTTTTAAACTCTAAGAATACAAAGTATAGTTAATGTAGGGTTGTAACATGGCCGCTAAGAAAACCAGTATGGTACAACTTTATATGGCATTGTGTAAGGCTGCGTTGGGGGAGATGGCATACACTAAGACATATTAACATTAGAGGCATGAACCATTATGCAGTGACTGTAGGGGAGAGTATTTCAAATGCTGTGAGAATGAAGGAATTGCATGTTCATTAGAAGCAAATAGAACAGATGTTGCTGACAAGTTGTCTTAAAAGTTCTAGCATGTTCCCTTCTCATCCTCTTGTTCTACCCACTGCTGCTTACACCTTCTCTCAGAAATTGACAGACTAGAGGGAAGTGAGCATGTATTCAAAGCCTGGTGTTATGTTATCTTCATCCACACACAAACATGGACAGGAAATGACATTTGAGCCAGGTGTTCATCTCTTTAGGGAAATGAAAGTCTGAGTAAAGTGGCCGTGATGGTTGCAATATTTGAAGGAATGTTTTTGTCTAGTGTAAACCTACATCCACATGAAAAATACTAGATTCGCTTTATACAATAGCCCTCAGGCATTCTTAAGAGAAGATGCAATATAATTTGGGAGAGTTTGGGGAAGCTGAGTTTAGGCCTGTTTATTTGAGTATCTCTCAAAATCTCTTATTCAGTTTAGAGTTTTATATAATGACAAAAAATGAATATTTTTATGTCATTTATGGCAAGTTTTATTCAATATGAAGCCTGCTCCGGTTTGATAAGCAGAGATTGATTGTAATGGTGAGCCTAGCCAAATCCTGACTTAGCCCAAGGCCCAGAACTAAGGTAAAAATGGTAACAGGTTTAGTTGCAACACTTTCCTGTTACCTGGTACCCAGAAATAAGCAGACTCCAAACACTGATAAGGTTGTCATGGAGACCTACATTCCAATCTTAAATCTGTTTTTGCCAAGAAGGGTGGATTTGAATTCTACAGGCTTCTTGAATTTCCACTTGGCATTTTGTCTACTGAGATGTTCTGAAAGATGCCAGGAGACACGTGTGTGTATGTGCCTCGTCGCTCAGTTGTGTCCAACTCTTTGTGATCCCATAAACTGTAGCCCACCAGGCTCCTCTGTCCATGGGTTTCTCTAGGCAAGAATACTGGAGTGGGTTGCCATGCCCTCCTCCAGGGGATCTTCCTGACCCAGGAATTGAACCCACATCTCTTTTGTTTCCTGCATTGGCAGGCAGGTTCTTTACCACTCATGCCCCACCTAGGAGGCCCTCTAGGAGACACTGGCCCAGCCCAAACTGAATTACTGAAATGCCATGCAGCTATATATCCTCTGCTTATAATTTCACTACAAAGACTCTGATAAACACTTCCTTAAAAATATGCCTTAACAAGAAAAGGTTAAGTGAAAAACCAAAATCAAAAGCTGATGTCCTAGGCATGTCTTCTGTATGACTGAATCTGGTATTTCCATTTTTTCCTGTTCTGCCTTCACTCTATTGTGTCAACTGAAAGTTCGAAAAAATCTTTCTCAGAGTTTCTTTAGAAATTTTTCCATTTAAAAAGAAGTGTCATTTATTGCTGTGATTTTTATTTTTCATTTTAAAAATACAAACTTTCTAAAACATTAGGAAAGTAGAGAAAATTTGTTCTAGTTTTACCATACAAGTCTTTTTTTTTCTAGTATGTTGTTTTCCCCTGACATTTTAGTGACCAAACTCAATACAGAATTTTGATCCTACTTGTAAATCTTGACATAAACTTTTTTATATATTTTACATATTCTTAATAAGAATCATTGGCATACACCATGTTAGCTACTACTTCTACATCACTGATTTGCTATTGTTCAATATTTGATTTGCTTCCAATATTTATTATTATTATTAATACTATGAAAAGAATTGTGAGTAAAGTATTTTTCATATGTAGAATTATTTCCTCAGGATATACTCCTTGGATCTATATTGTCATTGAAAATGGCAGTAAAGATATGAGATTGGCTCTTTCACTATTAGCATTGGCTATTATAAGTAAAAATATTTTTTGCTATTATGAGAAATGATATCTCACTATTATATTACTTTCATTTCTTGCCTACATCCAACATTTTGCCTCTAACATTTGTTGCATATAGCTTGCCTATCTTGCTTTCTTTTAAATTTTATTAGAATTTTGACATATTATTTTACAGTTGTATGAATTAAATCTACTTGACATTTTACTTTATGTTTTATATTGATGCATATGTATTTTAAATTCAGAAATCCCTTATACATACTCATAAATATTAAATTTCATTTTTGAGTTTTTTATTGAATAACTACATTCTCCTGAATTTATCTTAAGATGTCATGTGATGTTCTAAAAGCATTAAACTAGAATTTTCAGCCAACCACGGTTTGCGAATATGGTACTACTTTACACAGGTGTGTGTATATGCCTGGATGTTGGTTAAAACTGCAGATGCAAAACCCACTAATAGGGAGGACCAGCTGTACCAATCCTCTCATGGGAACTTGAGCATCTGGGGATTTTGGTATCCGTGGGCTCTCTTGGAACCAATCCCCCACAGATACTGAGAAATGATGATATGACAGTTTATAGTACGTACACAAATGAGAGGAAACCAAGGCAAATTTGGGAAAGGTCAGGTCAAAAAAGACTTCAGGAAGCTCTCCTTGAGTTTACTCTCCCTGTTTTTGCCCTTTTCTGAGTTATGGTGCTGTTTTTCTCTTTTCTCCCCACTAGTTGGGTGCCCTTGGGTTGGTTCCTTAACTTCTCTTAGACTCAGTTTCTTCAGCTGTAAAAGAGGGCTAATAGTAAGTAGTAATTATCTCCTGGAAGTTCTTAGATAATATAGGAGAAGTGCTCTGTTCAGAGACTCAAATATAGAAGTCATTAACATGATTACTTTCCCCATCTCTTTCCTTTCTACTCACATTTGCTCTCGTCTTTCATTCTCATTGACAGTTACCAGTTTGACGGGTTTGGCTTTAGTAGTCCGTTTCCACTCATTAAGACAAGATTAAAGTTCCTGAAGTAAACCTTTAAGAGCAAGTCAGAAATCCTGAGGGATCTGGGAAATGGGATTACACGTTCAGAAATTGCTCCTAGTTTGCATTTTAGGACCTTAATTGCCCCAACTGCACTTCTTATGGTACAGGAAGTCTGTAAGAGGTGAGGGATAGTCAGAGGTCTGGTTTATGTCTTTCCATTATCAGGCTAGGGGCCATAAGCACAACAGCTTTTTCTTGTGTTAGATGGCAGTTTTCTTTCAGGGTTTTATCTGTCCCCTTTCTGTGAAGAGATAAAGACTTGCAGAAGGCAGAGTTCCCATGGGACATTGTGGGGTGGATTTGTAGTACCAGGGTGGGAATTTAGCCACTTTGGTTTCAAAATTTGTTTTCTCTAGTATGTTTGAAATTTCCCCGTTAAAAGCCAGATTTCTTTCTTTTAAGAAATTTTAAAGAATCAAATATCCCTGAGAGAGATTATCAGGCATTCACTACTGTTTACTGAAGGGGCTGATGTGTAAATAAAGCAGCTATTGACTCAGACTCTCTGGAGACAGGTCTGGTGTTGATTTTGTCATTGATCTCTCTTGCACAAGTCACAGTATCTCTGATGCTTGATTTTCTTATGACCTTTAATATTGCTTTTCTCTCAGGCAATGTTAATGACAAAAATAACTAACACCGTGTCAAACTTGTTTAATGTATTTTCTAATTTAAATCTCACAAGGACTTTAGGAGGCAGGTACTTATTGTTCTCATTTTACAGATAAAGAAAATGAGGCATCAGAGGCTGAATATTTGCATAAAGTCAGCAGAGAGTCAATTAGTGACTTAAACCAGGTTTCCCTGGTGGCTCAGACTATAAAGAATCCACCTGTAATGCAAGAGACCTAGGTTTGATCACTGGTTTGGGATGACCCCCTGGAGAAGGAAATGGCAACCCAATCCAGTATTCTTGCCTGGAGAAGTCCATGGACAGAGGAGCCTGGTGGCTACAGTCCATGGGCTTGCAAAGAGTAGGACATGACTGAGAGGCTAACACACACACAAACCAGGTCTATGTGATGCTTTATTTTTAATTATTCTGGTATAAAGTTATGATTGATGACTGTTGTCCTGATATCTAGGGGAGAACATGAAATTATATTAGAGGAAGAATAGTTGCAAATTGAAGTAAGCAAGAATTGAAATATTTGAGCAGCTTAACAGCTGGTAGTGTAAATATCTCTAAGAGGTTGGAAGAATATTTTAATAGGATGTTAACTAGAACTTTCAGTGGTGACATTGATATACAATAATTAAGACCAAGATGAAAATTGTGAAGGGAAACATGAGCTAGGCTGTTGGAGATGATAAATGATTTTGAAGTGCTTTGGAGTGCGCTGCTGCTGTGTTATGAGTCCTGTCCCACCCCCAGTGCATGGGCAAGATCCAAGCGTGTGTGTGTGTGTGTGTGTGTGTGTGTGTGTGTGTGTATACTGGGAGGAGGGTGTGGAAGGGATAACTGGCTCTCGCATCTAGTTTACTGGGAAGAACTTCAAAGGCACCACTGGGGAGATTGAATTTGTCCCCTGCAAGTAGGGAAACACAGTAGATGTCAAACCCTAGCTTTGGAAATAGGTTAAAGGTCAGGAGATGGGTTGGACACCATTCTTGGCAGGAAAATCAAACTTGCTGCTGCTTTGGGATTGGCCTACATTTGTGGAATTTTCCCAAGCTAAAAGGGTGTTTCTTGTGGATCAATCTTTAAAATGAGACCTGGTTTGGGATTATTGCTAAACTCTTCTCCACTAAACAACACTTTGACAGTGATCAAAACTAAAGTCATAAATAAGGACACAGATGGACAACACTTTCCTGAGGTCAAGTCGCCTGAGGAAGTACACGTAGTCACTTAATGTATTAATACTATTCTAGCTGGAAACGCTTAACCTATTCCAGTTAGGAAGAAATGCAAGACAAAACCAAACAGAGGACTATCCTATAAATAAATGGCCTGATTCTTCAAAACTGTCAATGTTATTAAAGACAAAGATCAAAAGACCCTGAAGAGATATGACAGCTAAATGCTGTATGTGATCCTGCATGGGATTCTGTCTTAGAGGAAAAACAATGCCATCAAGCAGTGGTCCTCAACCTTTCTGGCATCAGAGACTGGTTCTGTGGAAGACAACTCTTCCACGGACTGGGGGTGGTGGGGATGGTTTTGAGATGATTCAAGCGCATTACATTTACTGTGCACTTTATTTCTATTATTTTTACATCAGCTCCTCCTCAGATGATCAGGCATTAGATCCTGAAGGCTGGGGATCCCCTGCTATGAAGGACAGCTGACCACACTGGATTATGGACAGTAGATTAAAGTTTTAGATCAATGTTAACTTTTCTGAGCTGGATAGCTGTATTATGGATACAGAAGAGAATATCTTTGCTCTTAGGAACACATGAAGTCCTAGGTAAAGGGGCATGATATATGCAAGCTGTAGACAGATGGTTCTTAAAATAAATTGTATGTGTGTATGTGTGTGTTTGCAGAGAAAGACAATGATGAAACAAAGGTGGCAAATTATAAAAATTGGTGAATTTGGGTCAAAGTGATGTATTCTTCATAAAAAGTTACTCTTCTATAACTTTTCTGTAACTTTGAGATTATTTCAGAATAAAAAGGAAAAACGTTATTTTTTCAGCAATGCCTTCCCACTCACCAAAGTCTGTTTCACCCTACCTCTCTCCACCCCTTCCACACATGACCACTTCCTCCAGAAATGCTAGTAAACCCCACTCTAGACCTGCTAAGTCAAAAATTTCCTGGGATCGGGCCTAGGGAGCTGTGTTTTAAGATGGTTCTTACACTAAAGTTTGAGAAGCACTGGTTTAGACTAGTCAGAACCCATGCTTGGAGTTGGAGGAGAGGGTGGTGTTAACCCCACTCAGGCTGGTAGACATGGAGGAAAAATGGACAGTTCTCTGGGATCTATGACAAATCCTATGAGAATCTTATCAGCTTCTCCTTCTACATTCTTCCCTATAGCATCCTCTATTCTCATTCCTGCTTGCGCCTGGAGGCAAGTCACAGCATTTTTTAGTACAAAATTACACAGCAGGCTGTATACATGACTAAGGCATATTTGTTAGAGGACAAATCCACAGAACTCTCCCTAGTGAATATAGAGGTGGGATTCAGGAGGGAAAGGCACTTTGCCTAGGCTGTACCTAGGACACTTCCCTGGGGAAATGGAGCTTTAGGGTGTAGAGGTGGGAGGAGGGGAAGGAGGAAGGGGATTTTCTGGCAGAGGGACCATTGCATTCAAAAGCATGAAGACTGGGACTTCCCTGTGGCCCAGTGCCGAAGACCCTGAGCTCCCAATGCAAGGAGCTTGTGTTTGATCCTTGGCGAGGGAACTAGATCTCCCATGCTGCAACTAAGAATTTGCATGCAACAACTAAAAGGTCCCACATGGCACAATGAAGACTGAAGATTTCGCATGGCACAACTAAGACTCTGAGCAGTCAATAAAAAGAAAAATCATGAGACTAAAAGTACTAGATTACATGTGGGAAGTCTGGCTTCCCACGAGGCTATCAGGAGTGGAAGAGTAGAAACTAAAGTTATCAAAGGAGGAGACCAGATAATGACCACTGTGGAATGTTATGACATGGTGGTGTCATATTCTCAGTAGAGGAAATCCATTTAGATGGACCGATGCCCACAGTATCTAATATTCATACCAGCAGGTTAAAGACTAAACTTTCTTCTGTAGACAAGGAGGTGTCACTGTAAGTTTGAGCAGTTTTGATCAGATCAGCCTTGTAAGGAGAGTGCTCTGGCTTGCTGTGAGGACTGTGAGTAGGGGAGACTGGAAGAGTAGAGACTTGGGAGCAGGCAACAGGTATAGGATGGAGCAAGTGGGGAAGGTAAAGAGGAGACATTTTTGAGATAAAGGAAAGAAAGTATGTAGAGAAAAGAAGAAAGAGTGACTCCAAGACTTTGTGTCTGATTACTTAAGAAGTTGCTGATGCCGACAAAAATGATTTGATTGGAAGATGGAACATTTTGAGTTTGTGCATTCAGACAGTTAATGAGGAATTAAGTAATGTGTTTTACCCCACCTACAGCTTCATTGAATTCTTTTTAGTTGTAACCTACCACCTTTTCCCCAGTCTCAGCAGCTAAGTATGAGGCTACTATTGCTCAAAGTAGGTGTCAGGTGAAACCAAGAACACAGAGGTCAAGGGAAAAATATAATGAGCAAAAGTGTAACTTTGAAGAAAACTTTCTCATCACTCCCAAAAGGAACCCTGTGTCCTTTATTATCCACTCCAGGCCATAGGTAACCACAATTGGCTTAAAAATATTTATTATTTATTTGCCTGCACTGGGTCTTCATTGCTGCATGTGGATCTTTAGTTGCAGTATGTGGGATATAGTTCCCTGACCAGGAATTGAACCCAGGGCCCCTGCATTGGGAGTGCAGTCTTAGCTACTGAATCACCAGGGACGTCCCCACGAATTGACTTTCATCTACATGAATTTGCTTATTTTGCACATTTCATATAATTAGACTCATATAACATGTGATCTTTTGTGCCTGGTTTCTCTCACTCAGCATAATGTTTTCAAGGTTTGTCTATGTTGTAATATGAACCAGTAGTTTTTATGGCCATGTACCATTCCACTGTGTATTTTATCCATTCATCATGGATGGTCAGTTCAATTCAGTTCGGTTCAGTTCAGCTGCTCAGTCGTGTCCAACTCTTTGCGACCCCATGAATCGCAGCACACCAGGCCTCCCTGTCCATCACTAACTCCCAGAGTTCACTCAGACTCACGTCCATCGAGTCAGTGATGCCATCCAGCCATCTCATCCTTGGTTGTCCCCCCTCTTCTCCTGCCCCCAATCCCTCGCAGCATCAGGGTCTTTTCCAATGAGTCAACTCTTTGCATGAGGTGGCCAAAGTACTGGAGCTTTATCTTTAGCATCATTCTTTCCAAAGAAATCCCAGGGTTGATCTCCTTCAGAATGGACTGGTTGGATCTCCTTGCAGTCCAAGGGACTCTCTGATGGACATTGGCTATTATGAATAAAGCTACTATGAATATTTTTGTACAAATTTTTTTGTGCACATATATGCTTTCATTTCTCTTGAATACATTTGTAGAGATGGAATTGCTGAAAGTGAAAGTGACGTCTCTCTGTGTCCAACTCTTTGCGACACCACGGACTGTAGCCCACCAGGCTCCTCTGTCCATGGGGATTCTTCAGGCAAGAATACTGGAGTGGGTTACCATTTCCATCTCCAGGGGATCTTCCTGACTCAGAGACTGAACCTGGGTCTCCCACATTGCAGGCAGACTCTACCCTCTGAGCCACCAGGGAATTGCTGGGTCAAATGTTAAGTTTGTTTAACTTTTCTTAAGGACTATCAAACTCTTTTTCCAAAATTTCTAATAGCAATAGAGCATTCCATTTTTTCCATATCTTTGTCAACACTCGTTATTATCTTATTAGTCCCTTATCAGATATATGATTTGCAAATGCTTTCTCCCATATGATTAACTCTCTTGATAGCATCCTTTGAGACACAAAATTTTTAACTTTGGTAAAGTCAAATTTATCTATTTTTCTTTTGTTGCTTATGGCTTTGGTGCCATATTTACAAGACCATTGATAAATTCAATATTATGAACATTTATCCCTATATTTTTTCTTATTTATTTTTAATTGAAGGATAATTACAATATTATATTGGTTTCTGAATACATCAACACCTCTATGTTTTCTTATAGGAGTTTTATAGTATTAGCTCATATATTTAGGTCTGTTTTGAGTTAATTTCTGTATATGATGTGAGGCCACACTGTTCTTTAATAATTTAATCTGTTTCAATTGCCCATCTCTACCGGTGGTTAAAAATCTAGTCAACCCTGGTTACATTAAGTTTAGGTTTTCTCAATCACCACAGTTTTAGTCAGTAAATCTAGGACTCAGTGTTTTCCTTCATCCTTTTCTTATGTGGGATTTAGCCAAGTCATTAATGGTTAATGGTACCTGTTGACAAGTAGTACGTACAGAGTGGGTTAGAATTAGGATTAGGTTCAAATGTGGTTCTCTATCCTAGAATTAGTTTCAAAGAGAAGACAATGATAGATCCTGAAGAAAGTTTGGGAATCTGGGATTAGGGTGAACATGCATCCCAACTGAAGTACGGTTACTCTTGGAGGTAGCAAGTTTCACAGAGGTCCCTAAGGCTCTATAACAATAGCTGTACTAGGGGATTTTTCTCCTACACATTCAACATATATTTATTAACTGCCTATCATGTGCCAAGAACTCTTATAATAGTGGAGTAAAGCAGGAATGAAAACGGCCAAATTCTCTGCCATCCTGGAGCTCATAGTCTAGTGTGAGGAGACAGGACAATAAATAAGCAAATGACATGTTGTGCTAAAAAAATCTAAGAAAAATAGAATTGGGGGAGACAGAACAAATGAAGCTGAGGACAGTATTTTTACAGGGTGGTCAGGAAAAGTCTCCTGTGATATGGTGACATCAGAGCAGAAACCTAAAGCAGGAGAAGGACCGGACCCTGCAGATAACACATGGGAAAAACACCCAAGGCTGAGGGAACGGCTAGTGCGGTGCCCTCCTGTGGCATTTGTGAAAGTGAGCGAGGAGGCCAAGATGGCTGGAGAAAAGGGTTCAAGTCAGTGGTGGGAGATGAAGTCAGAGATGTGGTGGCGGGCTCTCAGAATGGTCGTGCAGGGGTGGACTGCTCACCCACTCACTCACGCGTAAGGTGCTGCTCACATATGTGTACCTGCACAGCTGCACCACATCAGCCCAGGGGGAAGATCAATATAGGGCCTTAAAGGCCATGGAAGTGACTTTAGAATTCACTCTGAGGTAGGAAGCCATTGCAATGTTTTGAGCAGAGCCTTGACCTAATTTCTATTTTAACAGCAAATGTCTGGCTTCTTGGTAGAGAATAGATCATAAAGGTGCAATAGTGGAAGAGGGGAAATCAGTGAGCAGTCTGCTGTGATCCAGGAGAGAGATGATGGAGGCATGGACCAGGGTTGTAGTCAAAAATGATTCTAAGGTTTCCAAGCTGAGCAAATGAAGGAAAGAACTGCCAGAATAGCTAAGGCAGAGAACACCTTTCGGTGGTTGACTGACCATCTATTTCATGTTAATGCAGAAGTGTGACTGGATTCAGGTCTCAAACTATACAGGACACCTCAGTGGATGTTGGTGATAGGGATGGGGTGAGGAGGAAAAAAGACATTGATTTTGGTTATATGACTTGAAGTTTGTACCTGTTCATTAGTATGAATGCACTTGTTTTATAAGGTCTTGTCCCCTGATAAGTTTGTACCTAGGGGAACAAAGAAAAACATTCATGACTTTGGCCAATAATAGTGGAGCATCCATTTGGATATTTGGCACAGGATTGTGCAACATGGGAAACCATAGAACGTAATCCACGGGCTTCTTGGATAAATAGAAACCTCCATTTTCAGGTCTTCATCAAGTTCCATCGCAAGCTTCTAAATAGTTCAATGCCTGGGAGGCTCCCAACATTAATATAGTATATCATGTAGACAGAAGAGAGTTTCTGAAACATAATAGGCATTTCTAAGTTGCTAAGTAACGATTTCCAAAGGAGAACCCAGAAGTAAGGGGAGATCTGTCAGTTACATGGTAGGACAATGACTGGGTCCAGTTTATCTCGACACATACAGGCTTTGTGCTGACATTTCCTGGATTCTGTGTCTAACATTTTATTCTCCTCTATCTTTCGTGCGTTCTAAATGTCTGAATATTAAGCTTATTCCTTCAGTATAGAACTCACCTGCCAATGCAGGAGACATGAAAGAGACACAGGTTCCATTCCTGGGTTGGGAAGATCCCTGGAGACGGAAATGGCAGAGCCCAGTCTAGAATTCTTGCCTGTAGAATCCCATGGACACAGGAGCCTGGTGGGCTACAGACTATGGGGGTTGTAAAGAATCCGACACGACTAAAGCAACTTTGCAGAACCAGCTTTACATTCCGTTATGTAAGTGTCAACCATCTTCAAAATGTAAGACAGCCTTGAACTGTAAATTTAAATTTCCATCAGTTGCACAATTTGGCACACATCTCTTTGTCCGCCCTGAGTCCCTTCACCTTTCAGCAAACCTTGCTCTGGGGGATTACTTAGGTTGAAATTCTTTGGGTGTCTAGAGTCCTAACTGCTGCCCAAGTTTGCCTTTTCCAGATCTTCCGGAAGGATAGGACCAAAGTCTTTTAAAATGGTAAGACGAGAGTTACAAAAACAACAAAGGTGTGGAAACGTGTCCCGCTGCCAGTTTCATTCATGACCGTTGGAACTTTAAGAGTTAGAAGCTTTAAAAGGAAACAAACCGAGGCTGTCAGTGAGAGGGTGACAGCGGGCTCCGGAGGTGGAAGATTAAACCTGGGTTTGGGATTAAGAGCAGGAGGCGCGGCCTCCGAAGTTTAAGAGAAGGTTCGCTGCCTACGGTTGGCTAAAAAATTGCTGGCTCGGCCAAGTGACTTTTCCCTCGTGTCTACCTGGACATCTGCTGACGGGTCAAATTTCACTAACGCCTTACATTAATACGAGAGACAAAGACCTACACTACTAACTCCACATGGAAACAAACCCTTCCCTCTCCCTCCCCACTGTCTCCCTCCTTTTCCCTCATATTTTCTTTCCTTATTGTGTATTTTGAAAAAGTTCTATTTTTTTCCTTTACTTCAACACACCTTTCTCTCCCTCTGTCAGCAAATTACCCATTCCACGCACCCACCCCGCCCTGACTCCTTTTCATCTGCAGGCGTGAGGCTGGCTCCCTCTGCTCGGGTCCAGCGCGTCCGCCCCATCGCCAGTTCTCAGGTTCCCCGCCCCCTTTAAGACGCGGGAACCGGTCTGGACCCCCGCTGTCCTTCGCCTTCCCAGGCGGGAACTGTCGCATCCCAGGTCTAGCCACTCCAGGGCGGCTCTCGGGCGACAGCTTCCCGGCTCGGGGGCCCCGCTGTCGCCCCTCCAGCGCCTCCCCGCGTTCGGTGCGCGCGCGCCGCGGCTTCCCGGGTGGCCGGGTCCCCCGCCCCCTAAAGTCGTTCCTCCCTGGCCGGGCTCCGCCCCTGCCGCCGCTGCCTGATTGGCCTCCGCCTACTTGTCCCCACGCTCCTCGGCTCCCCTTCGCCCAATGGGCACCACCACCCTGGTCCAAAAATTTCCCCGGGGACCCAAAGGCTCTGCAAGCAGCAGATCCGGCCAGGCGGCGGGGACCGCCGCGGAGGCGCGCGGAGCGCGGAGGGTTCGCGGAGGCGGGAGCGGAGGAGCGAGGAGGAGGAGCAAAGGTGTCGGATAGAAAAGTTCTGAAAGGAACAGGAAACCTGCCGGGGAGGCGGCGGCTGCGGCTCTCCCGGCGTCCCGGCGGCGCGCGTCCCGGGGTCTCCGGAGCTGCGGCTCCGGTCCTGGCAGCTCTCCCGGCACAGCTCTGTCCCTCTGGCCGTGCCTGCCGCCGCCGCCGCCGCTGGTCTGGGCTGCAGGCGGGCGCTCCGTTCCGCCTCTGCCGCTGCGGCTCCCGGAGAGGGCGGCGCGGGTGCTGAGAAGAGAAAGGGACGTCTTCTTCGGAGCATGAAGCAGCATGTCCGATAAAATGTCCAGCTTCCTCTATATAGGGACATCGTGTCCCTGTACGCGGAGGGTTCGGTCAACGGTTTCATCAACACGCTGGGGTAAGCCAGGGCGCCGGGCGGGGAGCGCGGGCTGGGGAGCCCTGACGCTTGGTCCCCTCGGAGCTCATCCCCTTCGCCTGGGGTGGCTGTGCAGGCTCTGTGCCCGCGGACAGCGCGGTGCGCTCGGCTCGCGCGCTCGCAGGAAGCTGCTGGTGGAGGCAGGACTTTCTCAGCAACTTCGTAATCTCGAGCTCAGACGCATCTGAAAAGGAGGAAGTGATTCAGAAGCCCGAACACAGGCCCGACAGAAGTCCTCGTTGGCCTCTCCGTGGGTTGTTTTGATTAAAAAAAAAAAAATTATTTTTTTTTTTACCCTACAGGTAGGGAAAAAAGAAAACGACACAAACAACACGGCTCCTCTCCCCACCTTTGCTCGCTACGACTCTCAAGCCCCTGCCCCTCACGGCCGGGTTTGTAAGAGCAGTCGATAAAAGTCTGTGGCCTTGGACGTGAGACGGGCGATGAGGCGAGCGGGAGGAGTGTGGCTTTGCCCTGCGGGAGGAGCTCACTGTCCCCGCTACGCTGAAGTAATTTCCTTTTGGCCGTGCCAAACGGGAACTCGCCCCGCCTCGGGGGTGTCCTGGGGGCTTCTGGGTTCTAGAACTCACACCTGCTTTCTCCCCTCTCCGGGCCTGGGGCCACTAAAATGCTCAGCCTCTCCTGGGACGCAGCCAAATGCTTGGCTCTTGAGATTGAAGTTGATTTTTGAATGAGGGAAGTAGGTATATAAACATAACCTGTGCTAGCTGGGTAAAGAGGACTTCGTTGATTACTAGTATTTTCTCTCTGTCCTGATGGTGAATATCAGCCTGTAGTTTTAATGCGCACTGCATTGTCTTTTGATAGGCACGGTTTTGTTGCTGTTGCCGCCTAGTCTCAGTAGCTGGGCTCCCCAGTCTTAGAGATTTTAGGCTGAGGAACTGGTGTTTCCACTTATGACTGGTCACTTTTTTTTTTTTTTCCTGCTGTTAGATTTTAGGGCACACGACTTAACATGCAGCGTCCTTGGACGGTGACTTTGAGCCATGCCATTAACAGGGTGGTGTCTACCTGACGTGGGACATGGGAGTCCCATCTTCCACAGTTTCTGTTACTTGTGCATCTCCTCTAATGAGTGAAAGAAGGGAGGTAGATTTAATGTAATTCCTTTAAGATCAGTGTTAATTTATTGTGAAACTGAAGCATGGAAGGGAAAAAACCAGCTGTAATACGTGCTTGGTGCTGAGTTTGTAAATCATAAGCTGACATTTGTTTCTGGGAGAGTTCACAAGACAAGGTCAGTGTTTGGGCCCCCAACATTTTGCAGAGGGACTCTGCTGCACCTCACGCTTCTCCACTGTGGACTCTGTGGAGGTAACACGGTTGTTAAGCTGGAGGGGCCTGGGGTCAAATCTCTGCTTTTCCTATTATGAACCTGATGACCCTGTGCAAGTTGTATAATTGCATTCCAGTTTCCTCACCTCTGAAAATGGGCAGATCATGGTTACTACCTCATAGGACTGTGCTAAGAAGTGAGTTAACATAAAGTGTTTAGTATAGCACCAGGCACGGGAGCAGTTGTATAAAATGTTCGCTATTGTAATTATCACTCCCTTGGTAACTGTGAGCAATAGTGACACTCTTGGACAAAATAATAAAAAGGATTAGGAATAAAGTATAAAACCTAGTCAAATTAAAAAGTCATGTTTTTGTGATGTGTTATTCAGCAAAAGAGGGCTTCCCTGGTGGCTCAGATGGTAATGAATCTACCTGCCATGTGGGAGACTCAGGTTCAGTCCCTGGGTTGGGGAAGATCCTCTGGAGAAGGGAATGGCAACCCACTCCAGTTTTCTTGTCTGGAGAATTCCATGGACAGAGAAGTCTGGCCAGCTATAGTCTATGGGGTTTCAAAGAGTCAGGCATGGCTGAGCGACTAATACACACGTTCAGCAGAGGAATGTGTTTGGTAACTACCTACTTAAGCACTTGTAGTATCTCTCCCGCTCAATTTGGAGGTGGAGAAACGGAGGGGAAGAGAAATGAAGTGACTTACCTACGAAGCAGAGGACATTAATGTCAAAAGCTGGAACTGTAGCCCTGTCCCCAGATTCTCAGCCAAGTGTGTATTTCTTTGGTTACATATTGTTGTCTTTAAGCCTTGAGAGAAAGAAGCTTGACCTTTAATGTAGCATGTAGATTTGTATTCAACATTTCTTGCTGGTGTTGTGGAAGTTGAGTTGCTTTAGAGTGTGTTTGTGCAGTATTATTTTTCTGTTGACAAGCGGATTCTTTCTGAGGTTACTATGACAAGACCTCTGTGTAGCTCAGTTCTAAGGTGAGGATGGATCTTTGGGTATGCTGCTGCCGGTGAGGCTTGGTGCTTTGATCGAATGTTGATCTTTTTCTTTATGGAGTCCGTGGAATAGTTCATGAAGCTATATTGGCCTGAGAGTTTTAGGAGTTACAAAACTGGCAGGAGCCTATGTGCCTGCGACATGAAATGTTCTCTAGGCAAACGAGCATCATCTACTTTGTTAGTGTAGAAGACAACTGGTAGATATGTTACCTTGCATCTTTTTTAGGGCCATAAATATGGAAGCAGCATTATAGTTTTTCATTATATTGTTGTAGGATCATAATAATACACTTTCTATCAAGAGAGAGAGCATACTTCAAATTGAATTCTCTGCTCTTCTATAGTTGGAGGGAGATCTGTTGTCTGAGGTCTATTGCTAATTATAACCTTGTTCATATCATTTATTCCCTTTTCATGTCAGCATGTCTTTGTGGAGAGTAAAAGTATATGCTTCTCCCACCCCTAGAGTATTATAAAAGTGAATGGAAGAGACAGAAAGGAAAGAGCCCCCAGTTTTTTTAGACAGTTTGTAGGAAAATCCACATTATGCTTATATTCTTGTGGTCCTTGCTGCTGCTGCTGCTAAGTTGCTTCAGTTGTGTCCGACTCTGTGTGACTCCATAGACGGCAGCCCACCAGGCTCCTCTGTCTCTGGAATTCTCCAGGCAAGAACACTGGAGTGGGTTGCCATTTCCTTCTCCAATGCATGAAAGTGAAAAGTGAAAGTGAAGTCGCTCTGTCGTGTCCGACTCTTCGCGACCCCGTAGACTGTAGCTTCCCAGGCTCCTCCGTCATGGGATTTCCCAGGCAAGAGTGCTGGAGTGGGGTGCCACTGCCTTCTCCCCTTGTGGCCCTTAAGTTTCTTCAAAGGTGTGTGAATTGTTAAAGTGAATCAGAGAGTGTGATTGAAGACGTTGGCATTGTAGTTAGCCAACATAGTTTGTTCCACTGTAGTATTAAAAACTCAGTGGAAGAGCTAAAAATGAGGCTGAAAGTTTCTGACTTCTGTTTTCACTCTTTATCTATTTGACACTTTTGGTCGTGTGATGGTTTTCAAATTCAGCTTAATTATCACGGGATAATTCATAGATACTTATTTGTCTGCAGATAACTCATATCTGATTTTAGTATCTAGTGTGGAAATTTGAGAGGATACACATTGTTATTATTTGGTTTTGGGGAATTTTTGCAATAAAGTCATGAATTTTTCAGCTGGAAAAAAAAATTACAGGTTTTCATTCTGTTAGAGTTCAGTAGGCCCTTTTAGAGGCCTTTCCAACTGGAAATGTGGTAAGATTTTTGTAGACTCTGTGACCTAGCTTTTAAGCTCAGTTTCTCAGTCTGAGAAATTAGACTGCTCCTGTTGCAAAGGTTTGCATTTTCCTCCCGCCCACCCACCTCCCCACAATTATCCTTTAACCAGAATTTACCTGATGTTTCTGAATCCTGAGTTGTTGCTAAATAAGGTAGAGTATTGTTCTTCCAGCTTGTATTGGTAACAAAGGGGCCTGGTTTATATTTTCTAACTTAATTTTTTTATCTACATATCTATTTAGGAAACACTTATATTAAGGAAAACTGTTAAATCCTGTTGGATGAAGATGGTGAATATATTTTAAATAAATAATTTTTTGCTACTGTACACTTTAAGATTATGGTTTTTATTTTTCTTTTAAAAGTGAAGGAGTTTGGGGACATGCTGTACAGTTTCAAGTGGTGTTGCTTTTTTATTTTAAAAATTGAGATATAGTTGATTTACAATGTGTTAATTTCTGCTTTACAGCTAAGTGACTCAGTTATGCATATATATATGTGTATAGTTTTTAATATTCTTTTCCATTATGGTCTAGCATAGGATAGTTCTCTGTGCTATATAGTAGAACCTTGTTGTTTATTTATTCTCTATATAATAGCTTACATCTGCTAACCACAGCCTCCTACTTTATCCCTCCCCCAACCCTCTCCCTTGGCAACCACAAGCCAGTTCTCTTATGTCCAGAAGACTGTTTCTGTTCATTTCTGTCACATTTTAGATTCCACATATAAGTGATACCATATATGGTATTTACTTTCCTCTTTTTTAAAATATTTTTGATGTGGACCATTTTTAAAGTCTTTGTTGAATTTGTTACAATGTTGCTTTTGTTTTATGTTTCTGTTTTCTGGCTCTGAGGCATGTTAGATCTTAACTCCCTGACCAGGGATTGAACTGGCGCCCCCTGCATTGGAAGGAGAATCTTAACCACTGAATCACCAGGAAGTCTGTATCTTTCTGTTTCTGATTTCTCTTAGTATGATCATCTCTAGGTCCATCTGTGTTGCTGCAAATGGCATTATATAATTCTTTTTTATGGCTGAGTAATATTCCATTGAAGAGGAACTAAAAGCCTCTTGATGAAAGTGAAAGAGGAGAGAGAAAAAGTTGGCTTAAAGCTCAACATTCAGAAAACAGCTCATGGCATCTGGTCCCATCGCTTCATGGGAAATAGATGGGGAAACAGTGTCAGACTTTCTTTTTTGGCTCCAAAATCACTGCAGATGGTGACTGCAGCCATGAAATTATAAGATGCTTACTCCTTGGAAGGAAAGTTATGACCAACCTATTAAAGTTATGACCAACATATGAAAAAGCAGGGACATTACTTTGCCAACAAAGGTCCGTCTAGTCAAGGCTATGGTTTTTCCAGTGGTCATGTATGGATGTGAAAGTTGGACTGTGAAGAAAGCTGAGCACTGAAGAATTGATGCTTTTGAGCTGTGGTGTTGGAGAAGACTCTTGAGAGTCTCCTGGACTGTAAGGAGATCCAACCAGTCCATTCTAAAGGAGATCAGTCCTGGGTGTTCATTGGAAGGACTGATGCTAAAGCTGAAACTCAAGTACTTTGGCCACCTCATGTGAAGGGTTGACTCATTGGAAAAGACTCTGATGCTGAGAGGGATTGGGGGCAGGGGGAGAAGGGGACGACAGAGGATGAGATGGCTGATGGCATCACTGTCTTGATGGACATGAGTTTGAGTAAACTCTGGGAGTTGGTGATGGACAGGGAGGCCTGGCATGCTGCGATTCATGGGGCTGCAAAGAGTCGGACACGACTGAGCGACTGAACTGAATATTCCATTGTATTTATGTACCACGTCTTCATCAGTCCATCTATTGATGGACATTTAGGTTGTTTCCATGTCTTGGCTATTGTGAATAGGGCTGCTGTGAACATAGCTCATTATATCTTTTTGAAATATAGTTCGGTCTGGATATATGCTCAGGGGTGGGATTGCTGGATCCCACGGTAATTTGTAGTTTTCTGAGGAACCTCCATATAGTTTTCCATAGTGGCTGTACCAACTTACATTCCCAACAGTGTAGGAGGGTTCCTTTCCTCCACATCTTCTCCAGCATTTGTGATTTGTAGAGTGTTTGAGGTTGGTGATTTTATTTGCACCAAATGCAGTGTTAATTGTCTCTTTCCCCTTCCTCTAGTTTTTTTATTATTGAGATTTACTTCGCTAGTCATTTTACATGTTTTTTTAAAATTTTTGTTTTATATTGGAGCATAGTTGATTAATAATGTTGTGTTTCAGATGTACAGCAAAGTGATTTAGTTATACATGTACATTTATCTTTTTTTTTCAAATTCTTTTCCCATTTAGGTTATTACAGAATATCGAGCAGTGTTCCTTGTGCTGTACAGGGAACTGTATATCCTTGTTGGTTATCCATTTTATATATAGTAGTGTGTGTATGTCAATCCCAAACTCCCAATCTGTCCCTCCCTTCCTTTCCGCCTGGTAACCATAAATTCATTCTCTAAGTAGGTGAGTCTGTTTCTGTTTCGTAAATAAGTGTATTGGTATCATTTATTTTAGACTTCACATGTAAATGATATTGTGATAACTTGGTTTTCTATTTCTGAATTACTTTACTTAGTATTATAATCTTCAGGTCCATCCATGTTCTGCACATGGCAATATTTCATTCTTTTTAATGGCTGAATAGTATACCACTGTTTTTATGTACCACATTTTCTTTATCCATTCTTCTTTCACTGGACATTTAGGTTGCTTCCACGTCTTGGCTATTGTAAATAATGCTGCATTGAACATTGGTTTGAATGTACCATTTCAAACCATGTTTTTCTCCAGGTATATGCTCAGGAGTAGGATTGCTGGATCATATGGTAGCTCTGTTTTTGTTTTTTAAAGGAAACTCTGTATGGTTCTCCATAGTGGATATACCAAATTATATTCCCACCTACAGTGCAGGAGAGTTCCCATCTCTGCACATCCTCTCCAGCATTTATTGTTTGTAGGTTTTTTTTTGATGTTTGCCAATCTGAGTGGTGTGAAGTGATACCTCATTGTAGTTTTGATTTGCATTTCTCGCGATTTGAGTATCTTTTCATGTGCCTCCTGGCCATCTGTAGGTCTTCTTTGGGGAAATATCTACTTAGGTCTTCTGCCCATTTTTTGATTGGGTTGTTTGTTTTTTGGATATTGAGCCACTTGAACTCTGTAAATTTTGGAGCCTGATTCTTGTCAGTCACATCATCTGCAAATATTTTTCTCCCATTCTGTGGGCTGTCATTTTGTTTTGCCTATGGTTTCACTTGCTGTGCAGACCTTTTGAGTTAATAAAGTCCCATTTGTTTATTTTTGCTTTTATTTCCGTTACTCTAAAAAGGCTCAAAAAGATACTGCTGCGATTTATGTCAAAGAGTTTTCTCTGTTTTCCACTAAAGTTTTATGGTATCTGGTCTTACATTTA
Organism: Nanger dama; assembly: GCA_917880005.1. Taxonomy (NCBI): domain Eukaryota; kingdom Metazoa; phylum Chordata; class Mammalia; order Artiodactyla; family Bovidae; genus Nanger; species Nanger dama. Next base: position 83,145,189 of record CAKJTW010000002.1, read on the forward strand.
GGTCTTTAGTCAGTTTTGAGTTTATTTTTGTGTATGCTGTTAATCCAACCTAGTTTTGGAAGTCTTACGCCTCGACACTTCTGACATTAGGTATTTTGGGTACATCGCCTTGATCACTGTGGGAGTGAGCGGGACAGAATTCCCAGGATGGGTGGGACAGTGGAATCAGTGAAAAGTCCACCGTTGTTTCGTTGTCTGTTCTGCTCGTAGTTCAGGGTTCAGTGAATGACGAGCGTGTGTGATCCTGTACGTCTGTATACATATATTTAAGTGATTACTGCCTTTGGTTTGAGGGTTCTTCTCAGGACCTACCAAGAATCAACACCAGCTTGTTAAGGTTTGAGAAAACGCTCAGATGACCACCCATTGAAGCAGTGACTGCCAAGTATCATAATAGTTGCTTAGCCAGAGTGGCTAAAGGTCAGGACTCCTATTTTTAGTTCAGGTTTGATTTTGCTCACTTCAGTGAGTTTTGTTTCCATGTTCAATGATGGATATCACGTAGGGGAATGGTGGGTCACACCATTTATAATTCTGACTTAATCCCTCAGATAAATGAACAAGACTGTGTAAAGTCCTATGTTTATTTTTTCCAATTATAGTCCCTTGAATTTTCCTTTCTGATCTTTTTTTCTGCTTAAAGTTTTTAATATTTAAATGTTTGCAAATTTGACTGTTAATTTTTTTCATCTTTTACTTAATTTTTCTGTACTTATACATAGTTTAGAAAATCTTCCCCTAAATAAGACTATTTAATCAGTAGAGACTCAGATGAAACAAGGAATGGTTACATCTGACTTATATTTGCATTAATTTGTAATTTATCTTTAGTCTCTTCTAGATAAAGCTCTTCCAAGTAACAGCCATTACTTTCTGCTATAACTAGGTGTATAAATTTAGCTCTGTTTTGGCTACAGCATTTGTTACTATGATAAAAGTATCTAAAAATCCATTGGATATTTGCATGTGTCTTTAAAGAGGAGGAGAAGACAGTATAATCTTGAATAGTGAGTTGTTTTGGAAAGTGTGACGGTTAGTAGTGTCATGCTATGGAACTTGAAATCAGCTGGAATACAAAGACAGCTTCTGAAGTGGTGAACATAAAGTCTATTTTAAGCTGAAAGGTCGACCATTTCTTAAACTTTGAAGTCATTCCATAAACAACAGGGTAGCTTTTAGACCCTCTCCGGTGGAGAGCTCAGTCAGGTAAACGACCATGTTTCCTTAAGTGCCTTGACTTTGGGAGAAGAGAATTCAAGGGCAAACGATTGCCCTCGTTCTTTATTTAACAGAGCTTTTTGCTTAAAACTTTTTTTTTTTTGCACAGGTAGCGCTTTTCACAATCGTGTTTTCCCCTTTGGAACTCAGCATATAGACAGCATACTTTAAAAGTTAAATTCAAACTTTTAAAACAAATTCCAGACACAAGGTGTATCTTCATATATAAATATAAAGGAAGTAACAGTGGACTTCTATGACAAATTTCTAACATAACAAGTGATTGAATTTTCCTCTTTTTGTTTACGTCAGAACTTGGTAATAAATCACCGGATAGTAATCAGAGAACTGAAATTTTAATGGTCATTCATCCATTCATTTATTTAATGAGTAAAATTGATTGTGTCTTTCAGATGCACAGTGGTTTTCTACTCTCATGCAGATTTAGGTGGGAATGTTTTTAATGTATGCTTTAGAAAACCATAATTCTGATGTAAAAATATAGAGAAAAATATCCACGGAAAACAGTGAAAGCGAAGACCTTTCAGCATGTTTTTTTAACAGTGGTGACACCGTATCATGGATGGGTGCATGGTTTTCATTTTTATTTTCATTCTTAGGTCTCCTGTGTTTCCCAGATTGTACACATGTTTCTTTAATTAGACATTTATTACTGTTAACAGTCAGCACAGTTAACTAAAATGAAAATAATGTTTTTGAGGATCTTCAGTTTCTTATCACTGTTCATCAACAATGTTTATTTTAAAAAGCATAAAGAAAGCATTTTCCTGGTCATTGTCAGTAGACAAAAACCACAAAGCAGAAATTGCATGTAGCTAAAATATATAGGTCATATGTTTACCATAAAATTTTTTGTTCCTGGTTATTTATTGTTGGTATTTTTAAAATGTATTATGGAAAAATGTTTGGCCAGAAATGCTGATCCTTTATAAATGGTTGATTTAACAATTGCTTCCCTTGTGGCTCAGATGGTAAAGAATCTGCCTGCAATGTGGGAGAACTGGGTTCGATCCCTGGGTTGGGAAGATCCCTTGGAGAAGGGAGTGGCTACCTACTCCTGTATTCTTGCCTGGAGAATCCCATGAATTCTGGCAGGCAACAGTCCATGGGATAACAGAGTTGGACACGACTGAGTGACTAACACTAACTTGTGCAGTAAATGTATAGTCTATTTTAGAAGTCTGTTTACACATGTAAGAAGTATGCCCTTCAGCATGATTGACTAGTTCATTTTAATAATCTTAGTACCCACTATGGAACTTTTATTGTCTATCAGTTTCTATGGGTATTACTTAGTGAGGGCTCTATGTGTGTATGTGATTGAAATCATTTGAGTAATTGTTTTTATTGAATATCTTTGAAATGGATGGATTAGCCCTTTCAAAATTCAAATCAATGCTTGGTTAATAATAGTGATTTTATAGTTTATTCTGACACAAACCTAGAGAACTCCAACCCTGAATTAAGACTAAATTATGAGTTTATTCAAAAAAATTTAATCATGAAATTGAAAATGTGTCCACAGCATGATCAAGTTTATGGACTGTGCTTGGTGATGTGGTTTATGCTGGAGGATGTTGCAGATGAATCACTGGTTCATTTGACACATAGTTAACAAACCCTGACTATGTGTTAGGGATCCAGCATGAAGAGATGCCAGATATTGTGCTGTTTTAATGATTATCTCAGAAATTCAAACTTCCTTTGATAATTTGTAGTATTACATGGGACTAGGATCTATCGGAGCCTAAGGGCATTTGACACCTTTGCCCTCAGAGTTGTAAATGCCACAAGATCAGGAACTGACTCTGAGTTTTAATCCTTGTATGCTCAGCACTTCACATAATTCCTGCTACATAGTAGGCATTTAATAAATATTTGTGGAATCAATGTAGTCGTTATTTAGTCATGGAGATAAGATTGGTATTGAATGACTACAACATAAAGCAGTTCTTTTCAAATAAAGATGATTAAAAACGGAGATCACAGGGAAGCCAAAATGGATTCTTTGAGTGGTATGACCCAAAGAGGGCTTCAGAGAGGAGGTGATATTTAGCTGAACTTTGTGGGATCATTAAGATGAATATTTGTCTCAAACCTGTGTCCATAATTTGATCATGTATGTGGAGCCCTATACCAAGGTCACAGAAGAAAAATCTCTGGAACTGACCAAGGCCCATAGCAACTGTTGCCATGAGCCTCTGGATCTAAATTGGCTAGTTCCTTGCCTGGTAATCGAACCTGGGCTGCAGTGGTGGGAGTGCTGAATCCTAACCACTAGACCTGACAATATATTCTCGGTACTTTTTCTTTTATTCAAAAATTACTGAAATTTTACTGTTTGATATTAATAGCTCCAAAAAGGAAGCAAAAATTTGATGTTATTGAGATGTGCAAAGATTGAAGAAATATCCTAAGAACATGTTTCATGCTTATTTATTGAATGTAAGAGCTTTAGGTTTGATTCAGGCCCTCTGAATTTGTCATGTGCTGAGACACGTTTACTGAGTTTACTCAGTTTGCTGAGACAAGAGATAAAGAGGGCAGGATATAAAGCCCAGAAACTTGGCAGTTATTTGGGGGAATTTTTATAGTATTTCCAGCTTCTTTGAATATTCTATTTTCATTCCTTCCCCCTCATTTCTCCTCACCCCAGTGTTTCATCATTTTTCTTCCTTAATCATGGACTTCAGTTGTCTTCTAGATCCCTGAAAGCTTTGCTAATAAAGAAAACTTTCCATCTAAAATAGTTATAATTTTTTTTGTTTGTTTCATAGTGCCTGAGACTGTTCAACACATGCACACATGTACAGGTGCACGCGCATGCACGCGTGCACACACACCCACACACACACACACACACACACACACACACACACACATACATTCTCCACTTGGCGTAGAGTACTGGTATCTGTGAAGCACACTCTGCCCTCATTTCCTTTGGTGTTTAACAAGCAATAGAGGCCATAGATAGATTCCCATGATGGCCAGGAAAGACTTAAGAAGTGAACAAAGCATAATCTAAATTCATATCTAAATTCTTAGAATTCAAGCACGTGTTATTAAGATTCTATCTAAAGTGTTTGAGTCATTTGAGTCATTGTTAAAATATCATCAGAAAAATCTCTTTGTGAAAATTGCAAATTGCTGGACTTCTATTATGTATTTGTTATACAAAAAACTCTACAGTGGAATCTTAGAACAAACTTTTATGTTTTTAATTAGATAATTCCTAGATGTCTGGCTCTCTAAGATCTGTGATAATGACTGATTATGAAATAGCCACTAGGAGCAGACACTACTGCTCCCCACATATTATCTCCTATTGAAAAGAGGATTCTTCAAATTGTGTAAAGAACTTATGGATTATCAGAGCTAAATATAACATATCAAACAAACAAAAGCCCAACCAAAAATGAAACTGGATTAAAAAAATTGTTGATTAACTTTTCTAGTGGCAAATCAAAGTGTATTATTTATAAAAACTAGAGAATGTTAAGTCCCCTGCAACTTGCATTTAGTTAAAATTGTTTGAAAGCCTTATATTGCATTGTCTTGAAAAGCTGCCTGTAGGTATCTCTTGTTATTCTTTTTTAAATAAAATATTTATTTATTGCTGCATTGGGTCTTCATTGCTGTGTGTAGGCTTTCTCTAGTTGCAGCGAGTGGAGGGCTATTTATTCTCTAGTTGTGGTGCACCGGCTTCTGGTGCAGGCTTCAGTATTTGTGGCTCTTGGATTCTAGAGCACCGGCTTAATAGTTGCACGTCATGGGCTTTGTTGCTCTGCAGGTTGTAGAATCTTCTCTGACCAGGGATTGTACCCTAGTCTCCTGCACTGGCAGGTGGATTCTTTATCACTGAGCCATCAAGGAAGCCCCTTTCTTGCTGTTCTTAACTATCTGATCACAAAAGCTCAAAAGATTTGGAAAGCAAAAGATACTTGAATATCTCTTCGCGCATATGGGTAAAGCTTAAGAACTGAATATTAGAAGTAAAGTTCCATTATTAGTAAGGAACAGAAACCATCTTTGGCTAGCATAAGCAAAGAAGGGAATTTATGAGTGCAAGGATCCTGGAGGAGCTCCAGGAAATTGAATGATGAGCTCAACAAGTGAACATCAAGAAAGGCAGAAACTCAGAGCTGCTGTGGGTATATCGGTAGCAGAACCTTCTGTCTGGTCCTGCCATTTACAGGACTAGGACACAGCAATTTCTATACGCTTTATCTTCTTACCATTCAAAAGGCAGAGTGATAGAATTTGGCTCTACTTGGATTAATCACTTATGTCCATGAAGAAAAGTCACAAGGCTGGATCTGATTATCAGGAAATCACTGTTAGTGGGGCTCTGATTTCTGCCTGCTTTTAGGGCAGTGTGGTATGGCAGGAAGAGAGCGTGGAGGACTTGAGTGAACTGAGATCTCATCACTTTGTAGGTAATTGAATAGTAACTTCTCAGCACCTTTTAAAATTATGGTCCTATTCATAACATAAAATGTACTGTCTTATTATTATTATTTTTAATATTTCTTTCCTTGTGCTGTGTCCTTGTTGTGGCACTCGTGATCTTCTTTCTTTGTTGTGGCATGCGGTATTGAATCCGGGCCATTTGCACTGGGAGTGTAGACTCTTAGCTACTGGACCACCAGGGAGGTCCCTCATCTTACTCATCTTCAGGTGTAACGTTCAGGGGCGTTGAATGCATTCACAGTATTGGGCAGCCATCACCATTATCCATTTTCAGTACTTTTTCATCATCTCGAAGAGAAACTCTTCACCCTTTTGAAAATAACTCCCCATCGTCCTCACCAGGGAACCCCCTTTGGTGTGGTCCTTTAGCATTTGGCTTATTTTACTCAGCATAAGCTCTCAAGGATCATCCATATTGTAGCATGTGTCAGGACCTTATTCCTTTTTATTGCTGAATAGTATATCATGATAAGGATACAGCCATTGTGTTTACACATGCATCAGCTGATTGTCATTTGTGTGGCTCCTCCCTTTTGACTATTACGAGTAATGCTGCAGTGAATATTTGTATGTACGGTTCTCTGTGGACATACTCTTAATTCCTTTGGGTATACACCTAATGAGGGGAATTGCCTGGTCACATGGTACCGTATTTAACATTTTGCCTCAGCCTTTCCTGTTCTCTTTATCTTGCTTTACCTTTTTCTTTCGTATCTTCCTATTACACACAATATAATTTACTATTTCTTGTGTTCATTGTTTATCACCTGCCTGCCCCTGGTAGAATGTAAGCTCTTTGAAGGCTGAGATCTTTTGTTTTGTCACTGAGTATCTTAAGTGCTTGACTCCATAAGTATTTGTTGAATGAATACATGTTGAATTGAGATATGAACATTCCCAAATCTCTAAGTAGATGTTAACATCAGCCCTGCTCTGGGAAGAAAGCCAATTTAATTGTAAAGTCAGTATAATTGTTCTTATTAAATACTTTGAGAAGCCATAAGGGTAATTCTTTTAAAATGGATGAAAGTTGTCACTAGATTTATAGTGCCATTAACTCTTGCTGTACTAGGAACTTTAATAAATCTCTTGGGTCATATCTCTGCACCTCCCTAGCCTAACATGTGATAAACCTTACAGGAAAAGGTAGTGTATATACCCTTATTTAATGGTTTGAGTGTTATAGACACATTAAAGTTGTTATTTCTGAAAGTTCAGTTTTATTTTTGCACATGCAAAAAGTGAATTTGTAAGCATTTTGTGAGACTGTTTCTTAATTTCAATCAGCCCTTTTTTCTTAGTGGATAATATATAACACATCCAGGGAAATATTTTGTACCCTAACAGCTTTAAGCAAAAAGTTTAGTTGAAAATATTGGTAATATGAAACTAGAGAGTATTTGGGGAATTTATAATTTTATTTTACTAAATCGAAGAGGGCATATAAAAGTTGTAATTTTTATTTCTGAAATTTAAGAATAAGTGTCTGGAAAGGGATGAGTACTTAAATGTAGGTTGAGGAGAAACAGTGAATGGTATTTTTGTTTTTCATTACTTAGTATTCTTTCTGTTGCCTCAGTCTGTTATAATGTGCTCTGCCTGTCTTATTCCAAAAGACATGTTTGGTCATTCTCTTTAAGAATTCAAAATTCACCAGTGTTGTTATTCATTCTTATTCTTGGAATTCTTCCTGGTAGCAATGTACAAATGAGAACTTCTTTGTGAGCATATTTGCATATAGAACAGAGAAATAAAGGGAAAATGTAGATGTGTACAAATGATAAAATAACGAAGCAACATAGAACAAGGTCATTCTGTTCCCTCTAGTCCTAACATGCTGTGATCCACTGTGATAGATGTTTAAAAATGTGATATCTTTAGAAAAGTAATATTGAGATAAAAGATGAATTAGGAATCCAAAGGAATTTAATGATTCAAGGACTAGTTATTTGTGTTTGGCTAAAGTGTTCAAGGTTATTGCTAGTATCAGGGATATAACTACTTGGACATTTGCGTTTCAAGTAGACTTTTGGTTTCAGCCATATTTGCAAAGAGGGTAATTTTAGTTTGGGTTTGTTGAAATTCACAGGGAAGAATTCACAACACACCTTGTTGTGCTGAGGACTCTACCTATGGCTAGGAATGGTTAATACTATGACATTTTAAGTCAAATCAAGATTACTTGTCAATGAAAGTGTTAGTTATTTAAAACTTCACTGAATGGATCCATTGCCAGGATTAATAACAAATGATAAAAGGCCTTTATTTATCTTTCTTCCCTATTTACCTGGCAGGGCATGATTTAGTAATTGAGTTCCAATTCTAAATCCATGTCAGACTGAGCCTGCTTTCCTGGTCAGCACAAATGAAGTCATTGTTATCTGTCATGGTGAAACAAAGCACTTATTTCTGAAGTCTTAGCTGCTATAGAATCTCTCAGAACAGGCTTTTAAAAACTATCAAACTGCAAGTAGAAAAACATTTTGTTACTTATTGGGGAATCTGAAAAAATAATTGTTAAAGTAAATTGATAGGTACAGGCTCTGGAGAGTCGATAATTACTTTAGCAACAAGATAGCCATAATTTTATACTATAAACATTTTTGAAAGAATAGATCAACATTCATATTGTACTTTTTCAAAATTGAAGTTGTAATACATACTCAAAAGAATCAATATCAACTGCATTATTTAGTTTGAACCAAATTTAATTTAGCAAAATGCACAATGATTTTAATTTTTGTATCAGAGGGTGCTAGTTAGTCCCCCAAATTAGTTTTTCACTCTTTCATGATAATAGAAGTATTTGAGTGTGTGAATGCTGAGAATAAGGACCACATTTCCTAGTCTCTTCTGTAGCCAGGTATGGCTTCAGACTAGAATTTGTGGTCAGACTCTTACAGGAGATGTTCACTCCCCTCTTCTGACTCCCCCAGCCCATTCCCATTCAGCTGTTTGTAATGTGCGAGGGAAGAAGCCATCTCGAAACACGTGGATGAGGCCAATACTTTAAGAGTAACAGGATATCAAGAAATGAAGCTGTTCTCTGGACATCTGCAAATCCCGGCTGTACTGTCAGTATTTGAACAGAAGATGAAACAAGATGGGCTGACAGGAGTCAGATCATGTATTCCCCATTAGGCAATGTGAAGCCCTTGTTGAACTGTTAAGAGGAAGAATGAAATGATCAAGTTTTGCTCTAGGAAGATCAGACAGTGGTAAAGAGAAGTAGAAGAAAGCTGCAAGCGGCAGGCATGGGAGGAACCAGGTTACTGATGAAAACAGCCTGAACCCAGCAGCTGGAATGGGGATGTAGAGAAGCTTCTCATCAGAATTGTTGAAGGGACAGTATCTTTGTTTAGTGTCTGACTTTAGACCCAAAGGATTTATGAATTAAAATATTCATTGTTGCATTTGAGGCTTTATTACTTTAATAATTGAGCATATAGACTTGAAAGGTTTCCCTTCATTGCTTCCAGTTGGGTAGAATGTCATTAAGTAGAACCTTTTCCTGGTTCCAGGATGAGGTACAAGCCTTGTCTGGTACCGTATTTCCATCCTGTAGCTCTGTTTTAGGCATAGGTGTTTTTTTAGTTCCACAGACATCCTGAGCTTCCTCCTAACACAGGGCCTTTCCACATGTTTGTTTCCTCTGTTGGGCTGATTTCCCCTCTTAAGCCCTTTGTGCGTGCTAAGTCGCTTCTGTCGTGTCCTCCTCTTTGTGACCCTGACCCTATGGACTGCAGCCCACCAGGCTTCCCTGTCTGTGGGATTCTCCAGGCAAGAATGTTGGAGTGGGTTGCCATGCCCTCCTCCAGAGGATCTTGCCCACCCAGGGATCGAACCCACCTCTCTTGCACCTCCTGCATTGGCAGGCAGGTTCTTTATTGTTAGTGCTATCTGGAAAGCCCTTGTTTTCCCTTAATTAAAGCCTGTTTATCATTCAGATTTCAGCTCTATGATGCGTCTGTAGTGAGCTTTTCTGACCTTCCAAACTGTGAGCTTTCTTAGCTATGTATATGCTCATACAGCACCACATTCTTTTCCTTCAGAAAGTTTATCCCCGTTGTAGTTTTCATCGTACTACTTTTATAATATTATTGGATTATCTGTGTTTCTCCCAGGCTTCCCAGGTGGCTCAGTGGTAAAGAATCTGCCTGCCAGTGCAGGAGATGTGGGTTTGATCCCTGGATCGGGAAGATTCCCTGGAGAAGGAAATGGCAACCCACTCCAGTATTCAGTCCAGTGTCCTCCTGCACTGGCAGGCAGATTCTTTATCACTAAGCCACCTGGGAAGCTTGGGAGAAACAGAGATAATCCAATTATCTCTGGATTGGATTATATCTCTGGTATAAAAGAAGTACAATTAAAACTACAACTGGGTAAACTTTCTGAAGGAAAAAAAATCCCATGGACAGAAGAGCCTAGCAGGCTGCAGTCCATGGTGTTTTAAGAGTCGGACATGACTGAGTGACTAAATAACAAATGTTTCTCCCACTAGGCTTTAAACTGTGTAAGGGCAGCAACTGTGTTGTTTACAGTTGCATCCCCACGGCCTTGCACAGTGTCTGTCACATAGTAGGTTTTCAAGAAACATATTGAGCAAATGAATAACGTTTTAGCATAATGGCTAAGAGGCTGAGTTTTTGATCAGATAAACTTGGTTTCAAATTATGTCTTTACTCCTTCTCATGGTATGATGTTTGGAAGTTACTTAATACCGAAAACCTCAACTTTCTTATCTGTAAAGAGGGATTGTTACCTATAGAATTGCCATGATGACTAATGGAAATTAACATATGTAAAACCCTTAGCTTCAGCCTCTTAGAATTAGGCACCTAAGTGTTAAATAGGTGGAAACCATTATTATTACTATTATTCTATCTGAAAAAAATCAGCAGGAGTCTCTCTGGAAGCTTGGCTAAGTTCTTACTGCATTGATTTGAAAGTTCTGCCATAATGTGTTTATAAAACTTTGCAGTAAACCAGTTTTTCAGTGGGTATTTGTTTAGTAGGCTGTTCAAAGGCACTCCGCCTTATCTGTTGTTTGCTTTGGTTTTGGCCCTTTTTTTCTCCCTTCCTTACTTTGATAATGTGTACTACTAAACTGCAGGCACTTCTGTTTATCTTGTATTAGTGGTTTGATGCATGCTATCTTTTTGATGTAATGCAAACACCTAAAGTGTATCAACATTAGTCACAACCTTTGAATTGCTTGGCATACATTTTCCATATCTTCCTTGACTAGAATTTTCAAGTCTTGTTAAAATTTTAAAGCCATCATGCTACTTCAGTGACTAACATTTCTTCCCTACTGGAACACAGTGGTGAAAGGAAACAGTTTTGTTTATTGAGACAAAACAAATGTTTGCTTTGAAACCATTAGAACAGAGGTTTTGCATAAGTTTCTACCAAGCAGCTCGTGTCACCATCCCTTCTCTGAAATTTCCTATTGCCAAGAATTCCTTCTGAGCTTCTGTGACTGTTAGAGGGATTAGCAAAAACATTTATCTAATTTGGATAATTAATTAGTTTAGAAATAAACAAAATTGCCTAGGACAATCATGTCAGATTTTAAACAGTGACTAATCAGATTATAATGGTTACTTCTGTTTAGAATAATAATGAGTTTTAGACAAAATCATAGGTATCTGAAAGGCATAGAGAGGATATCTTACTCCTGCCACTTATGTACCTAGTGAACAAAAATGATCCTTCTTTTGATTAAGACATGGAAGGAGATTTTACTATTTGCCAGAATCTTACTGTGTATATACACTCGGACTATTGAAGCACTCTTAAAAATTAAAGCATTAAAACACTTAAACCTGCTTTGCAAACTCTTGTTAGAAAATTTCTCTGTGAGAAGATATTTCCTTTTAGTTAAGAGCAATTCCTGATGGTGCAGTTTATGCCAGTTTGTTATCTCTAGTCTTACTGGACTAACTACTAATGGATAAAAGTGCTCCATTCCTTGTTCTGACAGTGAATTAGTCAATCTGAAGACCGTTTGTTAGCAAGGATGTTTTTAAGTTGCAAGAAACAGAAAACTCAGTTGGAACGATTGTTAGCAAAGAAGAGAACTTAAAAAAAAAAACTTTTTATTTTATATTGGAGTATAGCCATTAACAACGTGGTGGTAGTTTTAGGAAGACAGCAGAGGGACTTGGCCATACGTGTATATGTATCGATTCTCCCCTAAACTCCCCTCCCATGCAGGCTGGCACATAACATGGAGCAGAGTTCTCTGTGCTATAAAGCAGGTGCTTGTTGGTTACTCATTTAAAATATAGCAGTGGGTACATACATGTCCATCCCAAACTCCCTAACTATCCCTTCCTCCCTCCCCCCTCTGCCCGCTCTCCTGCCTCTGGCAACCAACAAGAATGTATTGTTTATGATCAGGGTAGCTAAAAAGTCTGTGCATAACTTTGTTATAGGCTCTCTGGCTTTATCCTGGATTCTGTTTTGTCATCAGTATTAGTCCATCCTCAGACAGGCCTTCTGCCTCTAGTGGCGGTGTGTCTGCTGGCAGCTTCATCGTTACCATCTTACATCCAGAGCTGAAAAGAGAGCGTCTCAGTTTCTTAAACTCTGGAAGTGCTGCAGTGTCTGGGATAACAGTCCCATCTTCAGCTGAACACTGTGGCCAGGGGATAAGAGGCTCTGATGACAGAGGATACGCCTTCATGCACTCTGTGGAAGAAGAGCCCTTCTCCATTCTCCTTTCAGGGCTCAGTGGCCAGAAGGAAGACAGTGAATGCTGGAAAGGCAAAGACAACACGTGTCTACTGTAGCCAGATGGAACTGCCCTGTGGACATAACAAAGCCATGTTTCCTGTGTCCTTACCATCAGGTTTTAAAATGTGAAGCCATTAGTTTTTTTTTTTTTTTTTAATTTATTTTTTTATTGAAGGATAATTGCTTTACAGAATTTTGTTGTTTTCTGTCAAACCTCAGCATGAATCAGCCATAGGTATACATATAGCCCCTCCCTTTTGAACCTCCTTCCCATCTCCCACCCCATCCCACACCTCTAGATTGATACAGAACCCCTGTTTGAGTTTCCTAAGCCATACAGCTAATTCCTGTTGGCTATATAGTTTACATATGGTAATGTAAATTTTCATATTACTCTTTCCATACATCTCACTCTCTCCTCCCATTTCCCCATATCCATAAATCTATTCTCTATGTCTGTTTCTCCATTGTTGCCCTGAAAATAAATTCTTCAATACCATTTTTCAAGATTCCACATATATGCATTAGACTATGATATTTATCATTCTCTTTCTGACTCACTTTACTCTGTATAATAGGTTCTAGGTTTGTCCACCTCATCAGAACTGACTCTAAGGCATTCCTTTTTATGGCTGAGTAATATTCCTTCGTGTATATGTACCACAACTTTATCCATTCATCTGTTGATGGACATCTAGGTTGCTTCCAAGTTCCAGCTACTGTAAATAGTGCTGCAGTGAACAATGGGATACACGTCTTTTTCAGCCTTGGTTTCCTTCAGGGTATATGCCTAGGAGTGGGATTGCTGGGTCATATGGTGGTTTTATTCCTACTTTTTAAAGGAATCTCCATACCGTCTTCCATAGTGACTGTATCAATTTACATTCCCACCAACAGTGCAAGAGCATGCCCTTTTCTCCACACCCTCTCCAGCATTTATTGATGAGGGCCATTCTGACTGGTGTGAGGTGATATCTCATTGTAGTTTTGATTTGCATTTCTTTAAATATGAGTGATGTTGAGCATCTTTTCATGTGTTTATTAGCCGTCTGTATCTCTTCTTCTGAGAAATGCCTATTTAACTCTTTTCCCCACTTTTTGATTGGGTTGTTTTTCTTACAGTGAGTTGTATGAACTGCTTTATTTATTTTGGAAATCTTTTGTCAGTTGTTTCATTTACTATTAGTTTCTCTCATTCTGAGGGTTGTCTTTTCACCTTGCTTATTGTTTCCTTTGCTGTGCAAAAGGTTTTGAGTTTAATCAGGTTCCACTTGTTTACTTTTGTTTTTATTTCAATTACTCTAGGAGGTGGGTCATAGAGGATCTTGTTTTGATTTATGTCATTGAGTGTTCTGCCTATGTTTTCTTCTAAGAGTTTTTATAGTGTCTGGTTTTACATTTAGGTCTTTAATCCATTTTGAGTTTATCTTTGTGTGTGGTGTTAGGAAGTGTTCTAATTTTGTTCTTTTACATGTAGCTGTCCAGTTTTCCCAGCACCATTTATTGAAGAGGCTGTCTTTGCCCCCTTGTATATTCTTGCCTCCTTTGTCAAAAATAAGGTACCCATAGGTGCCTGGGTTTATTTCTGGGCTTTCTATCTTGCTCCATTGGTCTATATTTCTGTTTTTTTGTGCCAGTACCATACTGACTTAATGACTATAGCTTTGTAGTATGCTCTGAAATCAGGAAGGTTGATTCCTCCAGCTCCATTCTTCTTTCTCAAGACTGCTTTGGCTATTCAGGGTTTTTGTGTTTCCATATGAATTGTGAAAATTTTTTTCTAGTTCTGTGAAAAATGCCATTGGTAATTTGATAGGGATTGCATTGAATCTGTAGGTTGTATTTGGTAGTATAGTCATTTTCACAATATTGATTCTTCCCTACCCAGGAACATGGAATATCTCTCCATCTGTTTATGTCATCTTTGATTTCTTTCATCAGTGTGTTATAATTTTCTGTGTACAGTTCTTTTGTCTCCTTAGGTAAGTTTATTCCTAGATATTTAATTCTTTTTGTTGCAATGGTGAATGGGATTGATTCCTTAATTTCTTTTTCTGATTTTTCATTGTTAGTATATAGAAGTGCAAGTGATTTCTGGGTATTGATTTTGTATCCTGCAACTTTGCTAAATTCACTGATTAGCTCTAGTAGTTTTCTGATACATCTTTAGGGTTTTCTATGTACAGTATCATGTCATCTGCAAACAGTGAGAGCTTTTCTTTTTCTTTTCTGATCTGGATTCCTCTTATTTCTTTTTCTTCTCTGATTACTGTAGCTAGTACTTCCAGAACTATGTTGAATAAGAGTGGTGAAAGTAGACACCCTTGTCTTGTTCCTGATCTTAGGAGAATAATGTTTGCTGTAGGCTTATCATATATGGCTTTTACTGTGTTGAGGTAGGTTCCTTCTATGCCCATTTTTTGAAGAGTTTTAATCATAAATGGGTGCTGAATTTTGTCAAAGGCTTTTTCTACATCTATTGAGATGATCATATGGTTTTTATCTTTTGATTTTTAAATATAGTGTATCACATTGATTGGTTTGTGTATATTGAAGAATCCTTGCATTCCTGGAATAAAAACCCAACTTGATCATTGTATATGAGCTTTTGAAGTGTAGTTGATTTCTGTTTGCTCAAATTTTGTTGAGGATTTTTGCATCTATGTTTTTCAGTGATATTGGCCTGTAGTTTTCCTTTTCTGCATTGTCTTTGTCTGGTTTCGGTATCAGGGTGATGGTGGCCTTGTAGGTTGAGTTTGGAAGTGTTCATTCCTTTGCAATTTTTTGAAAGAATTTTATAAGGATAGGCATTAGCTCTTCTCTAAATGTTTGATAGAATTCTCCTGTAAAGCCATCTGGTCTTAGGCTTTTGTTTTTGGGAGATTTTTAAAATCACAGCTTCAATTTCAGTGCTTGTAATTGGGTTGTTCATAATTACTATTTCTTCCTGGTTCAGTCTTGGAAGATTGAACTTCTCTAAGAATTTGTCCATTTCTTCCAGGTTATCCATTTTATTGCCATATAGTTGTTCATAATAGTCTCTTGTAATCTTTTGATTTCTGCATTGTCTGTTAACGTCTCCTTTTTCATTTATAATTTTGTTGATTCTTCTCTCTTTTTTTCTTGATGAGTCTGGGTAAAGGCTTCTAAATTTTGTCTGTCTTTCCAAAGAACCAACTTTTAGTTTTACTAATCTTTACTATTGTTTCTTTCATTTCTTTATTTATTTTTGCTCAGATCTTTATGATTTCTTTCCTTTGACTAATTATTTTTTGTTGTTGTTCTTTTTTTCCCCCAGTTTTTTAGGTGTTAAGTTAGGCTGTCTATTCGATGTTTTTCTTATTTCTTGAGGTAGGGCTGTATTGCTATAAACTTCCCTCTTAGAACTGCTTTCTCTGCATCCTATAGGTTTTGAGTTGTCATGTTTTCATTGTCATTTGTTTCTAGAATTTTTTTGATTTCTCTTTTGATTTCTTCAGTAACCTGTTGGTTATTTAGAAATATGTTGCTTAATCTCTGTGTGTTTGTGTTTCTTACTGTTTTTTTCTTGTAATTGATATGTGGTCTCATAGTGTGGTCACAGAAGATGCTTGATATGATTTCAATTTTGTTAAATTTCTGAGGTTTGATTTGTGACCCAAGATGTGGTCTATCCTGGAGAATGTTACATGTGCGCTTAAGAAGAAGGTGTATTCTGCATTTGGATGGAATGTTCTGAAGATATCAAAGAGAGCCATCTCACCTAATGTATCATTTAAGACTTGTGTTTCCTTTTAATTTTTCTGTTTTGATGATCTGTCCATTGGTGTGAGTGGGGTGTTAGTCTCCTACTATTATTGTGTTACTGTCAATTTCTCCTTTTATGTTTGTTAGTGTTTATCTTATGTATTGAGGTGCTCCTATGTTGGGTGCATAGATATTTACAGTTGTTATGTCTTCTTTTGGACTGATCCCTGGATCATTATGTAGTGTCTTTCCTTATCTCTTGTAATCTTCTTATTTTCAGGTCTATTTTGTCTGATATGAGGATTGGTATTCCAGCTTTCTTTTGCTTCCCATCTGCATGGAATATATTTTTTCATCCTCTCATTTTCAGTCTATATGTGTCTTTAGGTCTGAAGTGGGTTTCTTGTAGACAGCATATATATGCATCTTATTTTTGTATCCATTCAGCCAGTCTGTGTTTTTTTGGTTGGAGCATTTAATCCATTTACATTTAAAGTAATTATTGATATATATGTTCCTATTGCCATTTTCTTAATTGTTGTGGTTGATTTTGTAGATCTTTTTCTTCTCTTGTATTTCTTGACTATATAAGTCCATTTAATATTTGTGGTAAAGCTGGTTTGATGGTACTGAATTCTCTTAACTTTTTTGTCTGAAAAGCTTTTTGTTTCTCCATCGATTTTGAATGAGATCCTTGCTGGGTATCGTAATCTTGGTTGTAGATTTTTCCCTTTCAATACTTTAAATATATCCTGCCATTCCCTTCTGGCCTGCAGTTTCTGCTGAAAGATAGCTGTTAAGTGTATGGCATTTCCCTTGTAGGTTGCTTGTTGCTTCTCCCTTGTTGCTTTTCATATTCTTTCTTTGTGTTTAGTCTTTGTTAGTTTGATTAGTATGTGTCTTGGCATGTTTCTCCTTGGGTCCATCCTGTATGGGACTCTTTGTGCCTCTTGAACATGGCTGACTATTTCCTTTTCCATGTTGGGGGAATTTTCAACTATAATCTTGTCAAAAATGTTCTCATACCTTTCTTTTGCTTTTCTTCTTCTGGGACCCCTATAATTTGAATGTTGGTGTGTTTGATATTGTCCCAGAGGTCTCTGAAACTGTCCTCAGTTCTTTTCATTCTTTTACTTTATTCTGCTCTTCAGAAGTTATTTCTACCATTTTATCTTCCAGCTCACTAATTCGCTCTTATGCTTTAGATATTCTGCTATTGATTCCTTCTAGAGTATTTTTAATTTCAATAATTGTGTTGTTTGTCTCAGTATGTTTATTCTTTAATTCTTCTAGGTCTTTGTTAATTGAGTCTTGCATTTTCTCCATTTTGTTTTCAAGGTTTTTGATCATCTTTACTATCATTATTCTGAATTCTTCTTCAGGTAGTTTGCCTGTTTCCTCTTCATTTATTTGGACTTGTGTGTTTCTCGTTTGTTCCTTCATTTTTGTAGTGTTTCTCTGCCTTTTCATTATTTTTTTTTAACTTATTGTGTTTGAGGACTCCTTTTCCCAGGCTTCAAGGCTGAGTTCTTTCTTCCTTTTGGTTTCTGCCCTCCTAAGGTTGGTCCAGTGGTTTGTGTAAGCTTCATATAGGGTGAGATTTGTGCTCAATTTTTGTCTGTTGTTTGTTTTTCCTCTGAGGGCAAGGCTGAGTGAGGTGGTACTCCCTGTCTGCTGATGATTTGGTTTGTATTTTTGTTTTGTTTGTTGTTTAGCACAGGGTGCTACTGTTGGTTGGGTGATGCTGGGTCTTGTATTCAAGTGGTTTCCTTTTTGTGAGTTCTCACTATTTGATATTCCCTACAACCGGTTAGTTCTCTGGTAGTCTAGGGTCTTGGAGTCAGTGCTCCCACTCCAAAGGCTCAGGGCTTGATCTCTGGTCAAGAACAAAGATTCCACAAGTTGATTCTTATAGCATTGAGACTAAAGCAAATATCCAAAAATGAGAAACCAAAGATGAACCCCAGACAAATGGCAGTTGTAAAATCAGGCAAATAATAATTAAAATAATGGAATATACAAATATACATATACACCCATGAGCAAAGTGAGAACAGTCTAGCAAAAATATAGTAGATTGACCTGGTGAAGGAAGGAAATAAAAATTATATTTATCAGTTAAGAACAAAACTAACTAAAGCACAAACTGAAAAAAAAAAAAAAAAAAAAACTAAAGCAAGGTGCCAAGTGGGGAATAAAGCAATGAAAATAAAAGTAAAAATATGTTGAGAGGAAAGGAAAGAAAGAAGAAAAACAAAGAGTAGATATGCAGAGTTAAATAAAGGCAGATGCAGAAGATTTATATACATTATAGGTTAATTGCCAGGGGAAAAGAACAGTACAAAAGGTGACCAAAGGAATAAATGTAGAAAAATATAATATTTAAAAGCAATTAAAAATTAAAATTATGAAAAAGAGAAAAAAAAACGGAAGAAAGAGAAAGGAAGAAGGAAAAGGGAAACTCCATAGAACTGCAAAACCTCAATGTAGAGGCAGAGGTTTATAACAACAATAAAAAATGTGATTGAATATGCACATATACATATACACCCATAAGCAAAATCAAAATAGTCCAACAAAAATAAAGTACAATAGATTGACCTGGCAAACAAAGGAAACCAGAGATTATATCTACCAGAACAGAGCTAACCAAAGCTCAAACTGGAAAACACAGCTAAAGCAAGGTGCCAACTGGGAAATAAAGCAATGAAAAGAAAACTAACGTATACATTGAGAGAACAAGAAAGAAGGGAAAGAAAGGGAGACTAGACATGCAAAGTTAGATAGAGGTAGATGGAGATTCATATGTATGAAAGATTAACTGCAAGGGAAAGAGAACTGTAGGGAACAAAGCATAACAAAGGCATAAATGTAGAAAAATTAATAAATGGTTTTAAAATTTTTAAATTAAAATTAAAAAAAGGAGAAAAGAAAAAGAAAAAAGAAAACTCCATAGCACTGCAAAAGCCCAATGTAGAGGCACAGGTTTTTAACAACAGTGAAAAATGCGACTGAGGAAAAAAAAAAGCTCAAAAGCTTAATAAGATTTCATAGTGCCAATAAATTTGACAACTACAACAGAGAGGGAATAAAAAGGAAAAAAGGAAAAAATCCAAAAGAATCTACAGAACAAGTCAAAACATAAGAATAATAAATGTTTTTCTTGAGTCCCTGTTGTCAGAGTCCTCTTCCTCACTGGGAGTCACAGTCCACCTTAACTCCCGAAGATGATCTCCGGCACTGTGCTGCTCTCTGGACCTGCTTGTGAGGGCAGCTCAGATCTAACCTGGTCCTGTTCCTATGTGTTCTTGCCTCCAATGTCCACAGTGTTCTTTTGTGGGAGATCTCAGTGACCTTTTATATATTCCATAGACACAGAGTCTGCCTAGTTGATCATGTGGATTTAATCTGCAGCTTGTGCAGCTGTTGGGAGGGTTTTGGGTCTTCTTCCTTAACCACACTGCCCCTGGGTTTCAATTGTGGTTTTATTTCCACCTCTGCATGTGGGTCGTCCACTGGGGTTTGCTCCTGAGGCTGCCCTGGAAGACTTGGGTCTGCCCCTGTGAGGGCCAGGTGTGGAGGTGGTGCAGCTGCTTGGGTTGCAGGGGTTCTGGCAGCACCAGGTACTCAGGGGAGTTGGCGGCTAGGGCAGCAGGAACTATAATGCTCTGGAAGGGTATGGCAACCGTATTGGCCAATACGCTCCAGTATTCTTGCCTGGAGAACCCCTCTCTTTTACAGAGAAGGAGGCCAGTCTACAGGGTCACAAAGAGTCAGACACTACTGAAGCGACCCTGCGTGCATAGAAGCAAGAGCTTTTTTTGCCTGTGGCAGCTCTGCCCCAGTGAGTTGAGTGTGAAGGTGGTGCAGCTGCTTGGCTTGTGGGGACCCTGGAGGTGCCCAGTGTGCAGGGACATGGACTGCCTCCGCTGCAGGAATTATGGCCCTATCAGTCTTTTTTCGAGCCTCTTGTAGCTGACGATCATAAAGTCTCTTTGACCAGTCTTTCTCCGTAGCTCCACCGGTTCAGGCACATAGAGGGGTCCCCCTGTCTCGGTTCCTATTCTGTAGGTCGGTGCATCAGGCACTTAAAGGAGCACCCTGGGTGGGGTCCTACTCTGTAGTTGGGTGCATCAAGCACTTAAAGGGGCACCCTGGGTGGGGTCCTACTCTGTAGTTTGGGGCATCAGGCACTTAAAGGGGCACACTGGGTGGGATCCTACTCTGTAGTTGGGTGCATCAAGCGCTTAAAGGGGCACCCTGGGTGGGGTCCTACTCTGTAGTTTGGGGCATCAGGCACTTAAAGGGGCACACTGGGTGGGGTCCTGCTCTGTAGTTCAGTGTGATAGGTTGTTTGATGGGCCAACCTTTCTATTGTTCAGCTGCTGATGCTGGCATGTGGGGAGAGAGAGGCTATGGTGATGGCTCCACCCCTTACGCGTGACTCAGCAGTATCACCTTGCTTCCATGGCTTTCCAGCTTTCCTCCACAGGCATTTCCCACCACAGTCTCCTCCTTTACCTCCCCACCATCTGTCTCTCTGCAGTCAACAGCAGCCCTCCTCCTGCTACTGCTCCACAATCCCCAAACTCCAGCTCCCAGCGGCTGCACTTCCAGAGGACCCATGTCCCTGTCCGGGGTATGTATGGCTGCTGCAAGGACTGTTTGATTCTCGTTTCATTTAGGCTGCCACAGATCAGCTCTTTCACTCTCATTCTTAAATGTTTCTCCTCTAACTCAGACAGTTGTCCTGATGTGGGTATCGGACCCCTGCTTCCAGTTCCCCCACCCACTGAGGGCCGGTCCAGTCCTGCTGCTGCTGCTGCTGCTAACACTCCTTTGTCCCCTTAGTTCCTTCCTCCTCCTGAGTTGGCGTGGTTCTGTGTATTCTTTTCCTCTGCTCAGGTACTCCTGTCCTCTCTCAGCTGGGGTTCTGCATGCACTTCTGTGTCTGAAGGTGTGTTCCTAATGTATCCGTGGGGAGAGATGTGCTCCACATCCACCTACTCCTCTGCCATCTTGTTCTCTCTAGCTGCCGTTAGTTATTTTTGATGCTATAGAAGACTGTTGTCTTTCCAGTTTACTAGTTTTGGGTATTAAAGTAACACAATTTCAGGTGGAGTCTACTTCATGATGAAAAGGAAAATTATCTGAGTACTGTGCATGGCGTAGTAAAGCCTGATTAGTCTGCTCTGGTCTAAACTTTTCTTTGGCATCATCTCCTGAAGGAAAGAATCCGAGACTATCAAGGGTGGGGGGTGGTACTGAGGGTCAAAAAAAAGGAAGGCGGGATTTTATTGTAATGTTGATGCAAAGTGAAAAAGGAAAGAGGAGTTGAGGAAACAAGCTATTTCAAAATGTGTACATTCTTCATAAGTATATGAATAAACCTGCTTTGATAAATGAATCTCATCCTGAAGATATATGCATTTGAACCTCTTGCTCACAGTAAATTTGATTATAAATGTATTTGCTTTTAATATTCATAGCTTTTGTTTAGATGTAAGTAGCTTATCAACTTTGTAGAATAATTGTGGCACCTTATATGTACACAGTGTACAAGAATTGGTTATTATGATGGAGATGTATGTTAAGTAAGGTGTAACATAAGCAGGATTAAAAATATGAATTTTAAAACTGAACATTGTTAATTTAGATATCAAAATTAGCAAATGTTGCTAAAATACTTTTCATTAAAAATTCCCTCTGTAAGACAAGTATTTTTATGTCAGAGCTAGAAGTTAATTATAAGACCTAATTAATATGTAATATTTGAAATGTGATCTTTATGTAACATTTAGAAAATACATAGTAAATTTTTCTCTTAATAGTGTCTTCAATTTTTGTTTTAGTTCTACCTTAAATATTTAAAACTGAGGTCCATCTTGAACTATTGAACAGATTAGTTGGTTATGAAATGACTATCTAGAAATCATATTTAATTTCAAGGTTGAAGTCAAATCATTGTATAATAGATACTTGATTATGAACTTTTAAAAATATGAATCTTGTAAAGAGCTGTCTAAGTGCTTAGTTTTGAATTCTAGTCTGTCCTGAAGTGGTTGAGAACTTGGACACATCATTTAATCTCTGAACTCAGTTCCTCATCTTTAATTTGGGAGTACTACTAACACTTCTATTCTGTTCCTCAGTGGTCCTTTGAGGGTATAGAAATAATGTTATACTTGTGTGAGTGTTTGGAAAACTATATTGGTTTGTGCTGAATATTTAAAAAGTTACTATATGAGCTTAAATTTTTTTAAAAATTCAGTTTACTTAAACAGAAAAAGAAAGTTAACACATTTCTCCTACCCACTCCCCTATCTGTTGTAACCACTGGTCTGTTTCATCTGGGAGCTTGTATTATTTTTTTTTAAGAGACATTGTATGTACTTATGACTGATTCATGTTGATACATGGCAGAAACCAACACAATATTGTAAAGCAATTATCCTCCAATTAAAAATAAATAAATTTTTAAAAGAGACATTGTATGGCATTTATCTTTTTTGTCTGACTTATTTCACTTAGCATATTTCACTTCAAGGTCCATTCATGTTGTTACAATAAAAAAATTTCTTTTCTATTTTATGGCTGAATAATATCCTATTGTATACATTCATTAATATTTTGTTTAATATACAATTGTATGTGGTATATATCATATTTTCTCAGTTTATCCATCAGTTCAGTTCAGTTTCTCAGTTGTGTTCAACTCTTTGCAACCCCGTGGACTGAAGCATGCTGAGCTCTGTCTTTCACCAATTCCAGAGCTTGCTCAGGACTCATGTCCTTGAGTTGGTGATGCCATCCAGCCAATCTCATCCTCTACTGTCCCCTTCTCCTTCTGCGTTCAGTCTTTTCCAGCATCAAGGTCTTTTTCAGTGAGTCAGTACTTCGCATCAGGTAGCCAAAGTATTGGAGTTTCAGCTTCAGCGTCAGTCTTTCCAATGAATATTCAGGACTGATTTCCTTTAGGGTTGACTGGTTTGAACTCTTTGCAGTCCAAGGGACTGTCAAGAGTCTTCTCCAACACCACAGTTTGAAAGCATCAATTCTTCAGCCTTCTTTATGGTCTAACTCTCACATCCATACATGACTACTGGAAAAACCATAGCTTTGACTAGATGGACATTTGCTGACAAAGTAATGTCTCTGCTTTTTAATATACTGCCTAGGTTGGTTATAGCTTTTCTTCCAAGCAGCAAGTGTCTTTTAATTTCATGGCTACAGTAACCTTCTGCAGTGATTTTGGAGCCCAAGAAAATAAAGCCTGTCACTGTTTCCATTGTTTCCCTGTCTATTTCCCATGGAGTGGTGGGACTGGATACCATGAGCTTAATTTTTTGAATGTTGAGTTTTAAGCCAGCTTTTCACTCTTCTCTTTTACTTTCATCAAGAGGCCCTTTAGTTCCTCTTCACTTTCTGCCATAAGAGTGGTGTCATCTGCATATCTGAGGTTATTGATATTTCTCCTGATGATCTTGATTCGAGCCTGAGCTTCATTTAGCCTGGCATTTTCCATGATGTATTCTGCATATAAGTTAAGTAAGCATGGTGACAACATAGACCCTTGATGTACCCCTTTCCCAATTTGGAAGCAGTCCATTGTTCCATGTCTGGTTCTAACTGTTGCTTCCTGGCCTGCATACAGATTTCTCAGGAGGCAGGTAAGGTGGTCTGGTATTCCCATCTCTTGAAGAATTTTCCACAGTTTGTTGTGATCCACACACTCAAAAGCTTTAGCATAGTCAGTGAACTGTAACTAGATGTTTTTCTGGAACTCTTGCTTTTTCTGTGATCCAGCGGGTATTAGCAATTTGATCTCTGGTTCCTCTGCCTTTTCTAAATCCAGCTTGAACGTCTGGAAGTTGATGGTTCATGTACTATTGAAGCCTGGCTTGGAGAATTTTGATCATTACTTTGCTAGTGTGTGAGATGAGCAATTGTGCAGTAGTCTGAGCATTCTTTGGCATTGCCTTTCTTTAGGACTGGAATGAAAACTGACCTTTTCCAGTCCCATGACCACTGCTGAGTTTTCCAAATTTGCTGGCATATTGAGTGCAACACCTTGAGCAGCATCATCTTTTAGGATTTGAGATAGCTCACCTAGAATTCCATCACCTCCACTCGCTTTGTTCCTAATGATGCTTCCTAAGGTTCATCCATCAGTGAACACTTAAGCTGATTCCATATCTTGGTTATTATAAATATGCTGCAGTGAAATGGGATGTATATAGCTTTTCAAGGTAGTGTTTTCATTTTCTTTAGATACATACCCAGAAGTGGAATTTCTGGATCATATATGGTAGTTATATTTTTAATTTTTGAGGAACCTCTATATTGTTTTCCATAGTGGCACCAGTGGTTAAGAGTCTCCCTGCCAGTATAGGAGACACAAGAGGTATGAGTCAATCCCTGGATTGGGAAGATCCCCTGGAATAGGAAATGGCAACCCATTCTAGTATTCTTGCCTGGAAAATTCATGGACAGAGGAGCCTGCTGTGCTACATGGGCTCACAAAGAGTCAGACACAACTGAGCATGCATAGGCAAGCACGCACACATGCACAAATTTACATTCCAACCAACAGTGCACAAGGATTCTCTTTTCTCTACATCCTTGCTAACACTTGTTAATTCTTTGTCTTTTGTTAATAGCCATTCTAACAGGTGAGAGGTGATATCTTATTTTGTTTTTGATCTGTATTTCCCAGATAATTAGTGATGTTGAGCACCTTTGCATGTGCCTGTTGTCCATCTGAATGTCTTATTTGGAAAAACTGTCTCTTCAGGTCTGTTAACCACTTAAAAATTGGATTTTTCTTTTGCTGTTGAGTTGTATAAGTTCTTTATATATTTTGAATATTAACTCATAAATATCTGAATTGCAAATATTTTTTCCTGTTCAGTGGTTTGCCTTTCATTTTTTGATACCTTCCTTTGCTGTGCTTTTTAGTTTGACATAGTTCCACTGTTTATTTTTGCTTTTGTTGCTTTTACTTTTGGTGTTAGGTTCAAAAAATCATCGTCAAGAGTGATCTCAAATAGCAGCTTACTGTCTTTGTTTTCTTCTAGGAGTTTTAAGGTTTCAGGTGTTACAGTCGGGTCTTTAATCCATTCTGAGTTAATGCCTGTATATTATGTGAGATAGTGGTCCAGTTTTATTTGTTTGCATGTGGCTGTCCAATTTTCCCAACACCATTTACTGCAGATACTGTCCTTTCTTCATTGTATATTCTTGGCTCCTTTGCCAGAGTTAATTGAACATATATGTGTGCATTTATTTTGGGGTTCTCTATTCTGTTCTGTTTATCTATGTGTCTGTCTCTACCCGCCCCTGCCATACCATACTGTTTTAGTTACTATAGCTTTGTGAAAGTGAAAGTGAAGTTGCTCAGTCATGTCTGACTCTTTATGACCTCATGGACTACCAGGAACCTCAGGAACCTACCAGGTTCCTCTGTCCATGGGATTTTCCAGGCAAGAGTTCTGGAATGGTTTGCCATATCCTTCTCCAGGGGATCTTTCCTTCCCAGGGATTGAACCCAGGTCTCCTGTATTGTAGGCAGACGCTTTCTGTCTGAGCCACCAGGGAAGATGCTTTGTAGTAGCATTTGAAATGAAGGAGCATAATGCCTCCAGCCTTGTTCTTTCTTAAAGTTGCTTTTGATATTCAGTTTTTTTTTTTGTGATTCCATATAAATTTTAGGATTGTTTATTCTAATTCTGTGAAAAAATACCATTGGAATTTTTATAAGGATTGCATTGAATCTGTATATTGCTTTGAGTAGTATGAACATTTTAACAGTATTATTTTTTTCTATCAATGAATATAGAATATCTTACCATTTATTCGTATCTTCAGTTTCTTTCATTAATGTGTTGTAATGTTCACCATACAACTCTTTCACTGCCTTGCTTAAATTTATTCCTAGGGTTTAAAAACTGATTAAGTCATAGAGAAGTCACTGAAACCTATTTATTTTCAACAATTGAATCATATTACACATTTAATATCAGTGACTGACTTTTCCAGATTTGCTATAATTTTAAAGCCAGGAAAATGTTTCCCCTTTAGCAGGGATGCAAATAACTGTTGAATTGGTTACATAACTCAGTATTTTCTTGGTTATACTTTGTGTTTATTGATAAATAAACATATTTGGAAAACAGAAATAATTAATGTTAGTTGTGCACATCATTAAATACCTTGTTTTAGGCAGTGGTTTTAAAACTATACTCCAAATATCATCTGATTACAGTTCAACAGATCAGTCATGACATTTGGTGTGTCATTAAGGTAACCTACCAGATTACTTTTTTTAAACCTTGAAACATCAAAGAAGAGATGAGACATAAGTTTAAGATTTGTTGATTGTTAGAAAGAAATCTAGTGAAGCTGTTTCTTAAAATTGCAGTGTTTAGGGAAGCTTAAAGGACAAAACAGTAAACACAGTTACGTGTTTAAATCAAGATATTCATAAATTAAAGGAAATGTAACGTTAAATGAAGGAAAATAAAGCATTTCCTATCACATCCTTTCTTTTCCTATTTTTAAATTCCAGGCTCTTTAGAGAAAACTTTAGCTACTTAACAATTCTTTAGGCCATGGATGGAATACTTATGAGTCTGGCCCAGTAACAGCCCCTGTACTGCCAAGTTCTTGGAATTTAGATTTTCGACAGTCTGGGAAGAGGCTTTTGATTAGTTTGTGAACACAAGGAAGAACGGAACATCCCTGTGGTGCTGCGCTGAGGATAGGGAAGAATTTAGAAAGGGTGGACAGTGGGGAAGCAGTGAGTTCTACTGTATAACTTTTTTATATTCAGAGAGAATTCAGTAGTTTAGAATGTTGAATTCAGCAGGTAGCAGAAGATGTGTCATTTCGGTAATTTAGCACTGAAAAATAGGACTCTCCAGGAGAAAAGCTATAAGGATTTTGGGCAATCCTTTACTCTAGGGACTGTGCATAGAATTACTTTGAGAGAGGAAACTAGAAAAGGCATGTGGTGATTCTATTGGTAATAGTAAATCTTGTCCACAGTGAATTACGTGCCTTTTTCATAGACTTTCTTCAGACAGGACAAAAGCAAGAGCCAAATGCCATGGTGAAGGATTTTTACTCTTTATATATGTGTGTGTCTGTGTGTGTGTATGTATGTGCTCAGTCATGTCCAACTCTTTGTGACTCCATGGACTGTAGCCTGCCAGACTCCTCTGTCTGTGAATTTTCCACAAGGATACTGGAATGGGTTGCCATTTCTTCCTCCAGGGGATTTTCCCAACCAAGGGATTGAACCTCCATTCCTGGGTCCCCTGCATTGGCAGGCATATTCTTTACCACTGCACCACCTAGGAAGCCATTTCTTCTCCTGGCAGCAGTTTTCAGCATCTGCATGGATGAGACTCCCCAGTGACAAAGCCCTTAGTGTCTAATCTAGAACCAATACACAGTTGCAGAATTTTGTCTTTTGACGGATGTATTTTTTCCATGTAATTTGTTGTTGTGAACAGTATTGTGACTTAATGTGCGAAGTGAAAAACTTTAATCAAAAGCTGAAAGTTGTATTGGTTTGTGGGAGAAATTGAGTATGTTATGAAGCCTATATTTGTTTCTTAGAGGATGTCCAATAAGATGGGGCAATCATGGATGTTTATCTTTTTCTTCTTGATTAGAAGTTTGGTTTGAAATCATCAGTTTGGCAAGATGACTGGGCCCTAAAAACAGCTGCTTTAAAAGGCAATTTAAAAAATACTTTGAATAAACGTTACCTAAAGCTCAACATTCAGAAAGCGAAGATCATGGCATCCGGTCCCATCACTTCATGGGAAATACATGGGGAAACAGTGGAAACAGTGTCAGACTTTATTTTTTGGGCTCCAAAATCACTGCAGATGGTGACTGCAGCCATGAAATTAAAAGACGCTTACTTCTTGGAAGAAAAGTTATGACCAAACTAGATAGCATATTCAAAAGCAGAGACATTACTTTGCCGACTAAGGTCCGTCTACTCAAGGCTGTGGTTTTTCCAGTGGTCATGTATGAATGTGAGAGTTGGACTGTGAAGAAGGCTGAGCGCTGAAGAATTGATGCTTTTGAATTTTGGTGTTGGAGAAGACTCTTGAGAGTCCCTTAGACTGCAAGGAGATCCAACCAGTCCATTCTGAAAGAGATCAGCCCTGGGATTTCTTTGGAAGGAATGATGTTAGAAGTGAAACTCCAGTACTTTGGCCACCTCATGCGAAGAGTTGACTCATTGGAAAAGACTCTGATACTGGGAGGGATTGGGGGCAGGAGGAGAAGGGGACGACAGAGGATGAGATGGCTGGATGGCATCACTGACTCAATGGACTTGAGTCTGAGTGAACACCAGGAGATGGTGATGGACAGGGAGGCCTGGTGTGCTGCGATTCATGGGGTCACAAAGAGTCAGACACGACTGAGCGACTGAATTGAACTGAATATTTTTTTAAAGCTTGTTGTTTATCCATTTTATATAAAATAGTTGTCCTACTATATCGTACAGGGAAGGGGCTTCCGTGGTAGCTCAGTTGGTAAAAGAATCTGCCTGTGGTGCTGGAGACCCCATTTTGATTCCTAGGTTGGGAAGATCCACTGGAGAAGGGATAGGCTACCCACTCCAGTATTCTTGGCCTTCCTTTGTGGCTTAGCTGGTAAAGAATCCACCTGCAATGTGGGAGACCTGGGTTCGATCCTTGGATTTGATCCCTGGGTTGGGAAGATCCCCTGGAGAAGGGAACAGTTACCCACTCCAGTATTCTGGCCTGGGAATTCCATGGACTGTATAGTCTATGGGGTCGCAAAGAGTTGGACATGACTGAGCGATTTTCACTTCACGTCATATGTGACAAACCATGATGGAAAAAATTATGATAAAGAATATTTTTGTGCATATATATATATAATACATAAAAGTGTCACCTTGCTATACAGAAGAAACTAACACAACGTCGTGAATCAACTATAATTCAACAAAATTAAAAAAATCTGTTTAAAGCTTGACGTGATAAAAGAGAAAGAATGAGAGAGACAGATATGGAAGACTAAGGAGAGCATGGATTACCTAAAGACTGTAGCTGGCTTTTTTCATGGGGCAAAGTAACTGCTGGTGACATTGTTTTTCTCTTACCTCTCCACGGGGGCAAGACAGTCATAGCATCTTGAGGAAATGGAGAAAATCTTAACCAAAATGTCAAATGTTGCTGTCCCTAGGGAGTCATCTTTTATACCACCCATAAGTAAACTTGGCTGGTCTTATTAAGTCTACTCCCTAAATGTATGGTGTTAAAAATTATATCTTAGAGAAATTATATCTTTTCATAGATGGTTGTTATTTATATGTCTACTGTGCTGAATGAGGGAAATGTAATTTTTATTTAGAGACTGCAAATCTAGAATTGGGAGGCATAATTACTCCTTTAAGTTATTCAGAATATCAGTTTGTGAGATTCCAAAGTCATAACAATTATGTGGAAAACCTAGGATGAGAAAGAGCATATGAATGTTGGTAGGCCAGTTGCTACTTCCTGTGAATTCAGTGAAAATGGCCGGTGAAACTTAACTTCTGTCCAGACATTTTTAGAGAAGAGTGAAGGTAGTGGATCCCTCATGAATATGAATCAGTGAATTATTTGGGCAGAATAAAAAAATTCATTGTTTACCTTTGATTACCTGGTCTTCAGTTTCCCTCCATAGAATGGCAGAAAGTTGAGAAATGAGTTATCTTGTCTTGAAAAAGAATCTGCTTTTGGTTACTTAGAAGTAGAAATAGCTAAAGCAAAAGCCACAGAACACAGTCTTAGAGACAGTTTTGATGAGAAAATAATTACGATGCATCAGCTGGTGTTTAAACATCTGCAAATATTTTTTATTTTTGAAATAAGAGTAAGCAGTGACCCTGGTTCCTGTTTTTTTTTTTTTTTTTTATTTTACCATATACGAATCTGATCAGTATCAATTTAGAAGGAAACCGTTTTGCAAGTGAAAGGAAGTTGCTTTTCTTTTGGGTCCAGGAAATGCAAGTGTGAAGCATAAACAACCTATATATAAAGGGAGTTAGAAAGTAGGGCAGAAATCCACATCCATTCTCATGAAGGGGAGAATGCAGAAGATGGTACCTTTCTTGAGTTTGTCTTTGTACAGTTAATTTTCCTCTCACTTAAAATTCTGAAGATGAGGCATGTAACTTCAAGAGAAACTTCTATAATGGTAATTTTCCTTTGACTTTTGCTTGTTGCAACTTGATTGCCCTTTAGTTGTATTGAATTACAGCATGGAAACTTCCAAATACAAATTAAGTTGCTAAGGGAGAAGAAAAAAATTGGTTGTTAATAATAGCAGTATTTGTAAACTGGGCCCTTCAAAACTTAATGTGGATGGGTGTGGGTGTGGGGATGGAATTTTCCTTTTAAAAGAGATGTGTAATTCCTTTGCATCCCATCAGTTTTAAAAAGTTATTGAGCTATTTGTTGGCCAAAAACAGCTTCTAGGAAGAGGAGACTACGTGACTTGAGGAGAGGATCTAAATATTTTATTCTCTGTTCCTTGTAGCCCTTGATTGAGGTGCTATTATTTGAGGTACTTTCTAGGCTTTTAGGATTTAAGGCAACCACTTTTTGGGCTTCCCTAGTGGCTCAGCAGTAAAGAATTTACCTGCCAATGCAGGAGACGCGGGTTTGATCCTGGAGTCTAGAAGATCCGCTGGAGAAGGAAATGGTAACCCACTCCTGTATTGTTGCCTGGGAAATCCTGTGAACAGAGGAGCCTGGTGGGCTACAGTTCATGGATTATCAGATGAGCTGGACACAACTTGTGACTAAAAAACAACCACTTATTAGCCGTTAGTTTTATTTCCATAGAAAAATAAAGTATGAAAGGAGTTAGCTTCCTAATAGGTGTTCAAGGAGAATGAAATTTATGTAAAATCCCTGTTGAATAGAGTGTGTCTTCTTTGAACAAAACTATGCTAACATGATAGGAGAATTTCCGTGAGAACTTAAGACTTCTTTATCCTAAGGTATGCTTTTGTTCCAAGAGTTTTTCTAAATATTTTGGCTGGGGCCTGGGGGAGGCCATGTTCCCTTTTGAGACTAAGAGAACTATGGTTCAACTTGCCATGAATATACAGAGACATAAAATTTTACATATATTGAGGGTGTTCAGTTCAGTTCAGTTCAGTTCAGTCGCTCAGTCGTGTCCAACTCTTTGTGACCCCATGAACTGCAGCACACCAGGCCTCCCTGTCCATCACCAGCTCCCAGAGTTCACCCAAGCCCACGTCCATCGAGTCGGTGATGCCATCCAGCCATCTCATCCTCTGTCTTCTCCCACTCCTCCCGCCCCCAATCCCTCCCAGCATCAGAGTCTTTTCCAATGAGTCAACTCTCCGCATGAGGTGGGCAAAGTACTGGAGCTTCGGCTTTAGCATCATTCAGATTGGATGATGGCAAACAAAAATGTACATGCATACATAAATAAATAGAAGGAATCAGAATCTTGATTTCAAATAAGGCATAATTTAGGCTCCAAAATATAAATGAGACCAAAAAAGTATACTTTATACATTTTTCATTATGCTAAGGACCAAAATGCATAATGAAACATTTATTAATATTTATACATGAAATAGCATAGTAGCTACTTTATAAAGCAGAAACTAAAGGAGATAAAGAGACAAAAACTAATAGACTAATATAACTGTCTTAAATTTAGTAAAATCAAGTGGGAAAAATTAGAAAAAGTATCAGAGCTCTAAATAACACCATAGAGTAGAACATATGGAAAAATCCGTGTTAAACTCTGTGCCACAATGAAAGAGAACATCCTTTTTATTCAAATGGACATGCAACATTTGTGATCTACAACAAAGCCTATTATAAATTTTTAAAATTAGGTGTAGTATCATGATCATTTCAAAACATATTCACAAATTCTTTCGTATTTCTAAAATTCAGGAATAGAGTCTATATACCCTACCTCTGAACCAGAGCAGGCCTTTGTGACTGCATTTGAAATTGTTAGGCCTTTAGAAACAGCCTTTGTGTCTGGGTGATAAGGCATTGTAATGTCCTGATAAATGTGGGACAAATAATTTTAGCACATTCAGTGCTCCCTAAAACCCACTCTGTGGACCTAAGCTTGGGGCACTTGTATTAGTATGTAATTATGGTGCTTATATTAAGATGTAAGCTCTGGGTTTGGTCTGTCTTATATCTGCTGTTTACCTTGTGCCTAGTACCATGCCTTCACAGTCAGCCCTCAATGAATGTTTATTGAATGAATGAGTCAGGGACAAAATGAATGTATGTTGTTTGTGATTACATGGCCACTCTGGATTTTCTGGTTGCTTATATTCAATACTTTACCAGTTCTTTACTAGCTCTGTGCCCTTCATGAGTACATTAACTTCTTTTACAAGGAATAGAGACCCAATCTGGTTAAATAAAAACAAAGACTTTTTGGTTTGCATTGCTGAGAAGTGCATGAGGAGGTCTCGCTTCAGGTACAGCTGGAACCAGGGGTTCAGTTGATGAGACCTGGATTTTGTCTTTAGCTTCATTTATGGCACTTTTTCCACCCATGGTGGGGAAAAATGATTCCTGACAGTGTTAGACCTAACTTTCAATCAAAATTCTTTATCCTAGAAGGAGATTAGGACTGCTTCCTTTCCCATTCATTGTTCATATCTGCTTCTCTAAAGGTGCTTTGGCCCTGCTGGGGTTGTATACTGTCCTCTGGATGAAGCACTGTATCTGGGAGGATGTGACAAGAGGGGTCAGCCTAGGCCTCTTATCCTCCCTTGGGTGGCTGAGAGGTCTTCTTGGTTCTTTGCCGGGAGCTGCCATGGGAGATCTCACCCATGACAGGGTCATGTGGAAGAGAACTGTTAAGCAAGGCTTCAGAGCTCAAGGGGCTCCTAGGCTTTCTCGAGCGTCTACTCCAAAACCAGCATCTGTCTGTTTTACTGTTTCATGACTTTCATCAACTCCTCTGACATTAAGCGAGGGCTAACCCTGACCACCTTTCTCTGGAGAAAATCAGCTTAGGGCTATAGCTAATAAGTCTCCTGGACATGAGAGAAATATTTCAAATCAAACCCCCTCTGTTAGCATTCTAGCTTGCTTGGCACGTATATCCAGACACTTACAGCTATGCATGTCATTATTTACAGCCTCCCAACTGTGAGGAGCATGCAAAGCCTAAAACATAGAGCCTTTGAAAGAGTTAAAAGTTATTAGAGTAGTGCTAGTGCTGGTGTAGGATTTCATTATTGGGCCAATGCTTGTTGCTAAGTTCCCATATCTCTTATCCACTGTGCACCTGGGAATGCAGTAGTTAACATAGTGAGAATGCAAGAAAAACACGTGTAGCCTTGAATTTAACCATATCAGACTTTTGAGCTAATTGGTTCTTTTTGTAACTCGCTGCACCTTTGCTCTGTAAAAAACGTAACTCTGTTTGGCACTTTCTGAGGCTGACATAGATTAGAAAATATAAAGAAAAAACACTTTGAGGGAAAATAAGTTTTTTGGTTGAGCAGCCTCTATCAAAAGAGGGTCATACAATGTTCACGGGCCTCCAAGGTCAGAAGATACTGTACACAACATTATTTGTGGGAAAGGTATGCAGAAAAAATCATGGTTTTGATAAGGGCAAAACTGCTGGAATGTTGGGCTGATTCTGTATGACCTTGCATCTTTCATTTCCCTCTATGTACAAAAAGGTATATAAGTACTGTTCAAAAATAAAGCTGTGGATCTTGTGCATCAAAGCAGCTTGATCTCCTCGTGTCAATCAGTTTCCTCCTCTTACTCTCTCTTTCAGGCTAATTCCCATCTGGAGTACAGAGATCCACTGTGTCTACTTATTTGCCTGGGTTTCTAAGACCTGAACGGGAAGGCCCCTGTGCCTTCACTCCTCGGGAGACCGGGAAGGCACCTGCGGCCTCACATAGATGGTGCAAGTCTCTTGTTTTCTGTATAAACCAAGGAACATCAGCCTCTTTTCTTCTCTCCTCTATTTTCTTATCTACAACATTCTTGTCTGCCTCTCCCTCTCTAAATCAATCGCCGATGCCATTTCTCCTTTGGGTTTCCCTGGATCCTGCGGGGGGCTGGACCCTGGCAGTTCTTAACTATGCTCTGTTAAAGAGTTTTAAGTGGAAAATGGAAGCTTCTAAAAGGTTAAGGAGCAGAATAAAAAGTAACATATGTCTGAGGCACCTTCCCTATATAGTTCATTTCAGGTTGATATGGTCTTGGGATGTCAATGGGTCCGGGATCAAACCGCGTCTCCTGCATTGGCAGGTGAATTCTTTACCACTGAACCACTAGGGAAGCCCCAAAAGTGGTTGCCTTAAACCCTAAAAGCCTAGAAAGTACCTAAAATAATAGCACCTCAATCAAGGGCTGTAAGGAACAGAGAATAAAATATTTAGATCCTCTCCTCAAGTCACGTAGTCTCCTCTTCCTAGGAAGCTGTTGTTCTGAACAACTGGTTTTCTGGATGATATCACCAGACACACTTACATCCTCAATGGGATGACTTCTGTCTTTCTTGCAGAATTTTTGAGAATTAAGAGAATAAATGCCAACGTTAACTAAGTGAGCACAGTAATCTTGTGAAACCGGTTATAAATTAGAGAGAGCTTCTGTCTTCAGATTGCAGGCACAGTGATCTGGATTTTCTGTGCATGTTCGAGCTGTGACTTACTGGCCTTGTAATGACTCTTGTTGGGCATCAGCGTGTGCTGAACACCCTGTGCTTGGCAGGGCTCGTACACGGAACCAGTGCAGGTTGGCTCTGGGTGGGAAAGGAAATACTTTAGAATATGTGGGTGTTGTTTGAAACACTCTGCTATGTATTTCAATTATAATTTCACTGTATTTCTTTGATGTATATTTCATTCAACAATGATTTTCTAATGATGTGTATATATATATTTTTTAAAGACAAGAGGAATGTTTTCTTTCTGTACTTATCATGCAAGTTTGAGAATAACCCACTGAGGAGGGTTCAAATGTCTTGAAAATCTTGAGCTATATTTTGATAAGTTAAGACAGTTTAATTTTTAAATGCATAATGTTCTTAATTTTCTCTTTGATTCATTGTGGACCCGTGCTGAGCAGGAGACTATTAAATCCTTGATGCAGTGCTGATTTTTGAAGCTTAGATTTATAAAAAATTATTTATTTTAATTGGAGAATAATTACTTTACAATATTGTGATGCTTTTTGCCATACATCAACATGAATCAACTTCCCTGATAGCTCAGTTGATAAAGAATCTGCTTGCAGTGCAGGAGACCAGGTTTCAATCCCTGGTTTAGGAAGATCCCCCAGAGAAGGAAATGGCAACCCACTCCAGTATTGCCTGGAAAATCTCATGGATAGAGGAGCCTGGTGGGCTGCAGTCTGCGGTTGTAAGAATCGGACATGACTTAGCAACTAAACCACCATATACATGTGTCCCCCCCTATCCTGAACCCCCCTCCCACCCTATCCCTCTGGGTTGTCCCAGAGCGCCTGCTCTGGGTGCCCTGCTTCATGCCTCAAACTTGCACTGGTCATCTATTTTATATGGTGATTTACCTGTTTCATTGCTATTCTCTCAGATCATCCCACCCTTGCCTTCTCCCACTATGTCCAAGTCTGTTCTTTATGTCTGTGTCTCTTTTGCTACCCTGCATGTAGGATTGCCAGTACTGTCTTTCTAAATTCCATATATATGTGTTAATATCAGTTACTTGTCTTTTCTTTCTGACTTACTTCCCTCTTGTCAGTCCTCAAACACAGCAAACATGCTCCCACTGTGCTGTTTCCTCTGCCTGGAATGCAGTTCTCTTAGATAACTCCCTTACCTCCGTTATATCTCCTATCATGTTTTATGTTTCCTTTTTAAAGTAGTAGTTATCCCTTAGCACATCCCATGGATGGAGCAACCTGATGGGCTACAGTCCATGGGGTGGCAGAGTCAGACACGATAGAGCGACTAACACACTATGTAATTAATGGATTTATTGTGTTTATTGTTTCTTATTTGTCTCTTTCCTACTACTCCCTACTAGAGTGTTGGTTTTGTTTGCTCTTAGAACAATGCCTGGCACATCGTACTGCTCAGTCAATATTTGTGGAATGAATGAATTTCCCGATGAAGAGATTTCAGTTCATCTTTTCTATAGTGATTGCCTTACTGCTGAACTTTTTTCAACAACTACGTGTTAATAATAAATAACAGGAATGAAAATGATGAATCCTAATAATTATTGAGAATGTACTTTGTGCTGGGTATTTATATAATAAATGACATTGATGATGGTGGTGGCTATCCTGTATTGAATGTTAACTTTGTACTGGGTGTTTCACATTGTCAAATCAGTTGTTTTTTTCAGATCAACTCTATGATATTAGTACTAAGTTATCTCAGTTTTATAGGTAGGCCAGAGAAATAAGTTCCCAACATCACATGTTTATATGGAATCAGTACAGTTGTGATATTAGAATCTTAAAAGAAACATGTATTGTTAAGGGCTTTTTAAAAAACAAAAAAAAAAAAACCTTCCTGTTTTTTGGCTGTGCTGGGTCTTTGTTGCTGTGCGTGGGCTTTCTCTAGTTGTTTCTCTAGTTGTTCTACTCTTTGTTGCGGTTCTTGAGCTACTCATTGTGGTGGCTTCTCTTGTTGCGGAGCACAGGCTCTAGGAGTTAGGGCTTCAGTACTTGCGGTTCCTGGGCTCTAAAGCACAGGCTCAGTAGTTGTGGCTCGTGGGCTTAATTGCTCCTTGGCAGGTGGGATTTTCCCGGACCAGGGACCGAACCCATATCCCCTGCATTGGCAGGTGGATTCTTATCCACTGTGTCACCAGAGAAGTTCCAGAAACATGTGTTGTTAAATTTATATTATCTGATTTTTGTCCTAATCTAGTAGAGCCAGTATATCTGTTTGGGAACAATTTATTTGTGTTTTTAAATTAAAACATTAAAATGAGTATTTATTTATTTTTGGCATTGCTGAGTGTTTGTTGCTGTGCAGTTGCAGCAAGTGGGGTCTGCTCTCTGTTTGTGGTGCTTGGGCTTCTCATCGTGGTGGCTTTTCCTGTTGAGGAGCACAGACTCTAGAGTGCAGGCTCAGTAGTTGTGGCACATATTTAGTTGCCCTGCAGCATGTGGGATCTTCCCAGACCAGGGATCGAACCCTTATCTGCCACGTGGGCAGGCAGATTCTTAACCCGTAAACCACCAGAAATGTCCCTTATTTTTGATGATCACTGTCTGAAGGATTAGGGTTTAGAACTAGGAGTATCCTTTCGTTTGGTTTTCCCTGGTGGCTCAGTGGTAAAGAAGCTGCCTGCAATGCAGGAGACCTAGGTTTGATCTTGGGTGGAGAAGATCCCCTGGAAGAGATCATGGCAGTTCACTCCAGTATTCTTGCCTGGATAATCCCATGGACAGAGGAGCCTGGTGAGCTATAGTCCATGGGATATCTAAGAGTTGGACAGAGCTAAAGCGACTGAGCACACACATCCTTCTATTTATAGGTAAGTTCATTACCTAGGATTAATTATAAATTCTACTTTAAGAGTACTAGTATTTCTGCTTCTCAGTTCACTTCAGTCGCTCAGTCATGTCCGACTCTTTGCTGTCTAAGTTGGTCACAGCTTTTCTTCCAAGGAGCAAGTGTCTTTTATTTTATTTTATTTTTTTAATTAAATTTATTTATTTTTTTAATTATAATACTGTATTTGTTTTGCCATACATTGACACGAATCAGCCATAGGTGAACACAATCACCCAATGCCGAAGCAAGTGTCTTTTAATTTCATGGCTGCAGTCACCATCTGCAGTGATTTTGGAGCCCAAGGAAATAAAGTCTGTCACTGTTTCCACTGTTTCCCCATCTATTTGCCATGAAGTGATAGGACTGGGTGCCATGATGTTTGTGTTTTTAAATGTTGAGCTTTAAGCCAGCTTTTTCACTCTCCCCTTTCACTTTCATCAAGAGGCTCTTCAGTTCCTCTTCGCTTTCTGCCGTAAGGGTGGTGTCATCTGCATATCTGAGGTTATTGATATTTCTCCTGACAATCTTGATTCCAGCTTGTGCTTTATACAGCACGGTATTTCTCATGATGTACTCTGCATATAAGTTAAATAAACAGGGTGACAATACACAGCCTGACAATATACAGGTTCTTTAGGTTCTTGTTATTAATCCTTCGTTTTACAGATGGGGAAACTGAGACTCAGAGAAGTTAAGTAACTTTTATAGTGTCACACAGCCAGTAAATGGCAAGGTCAGAATTTGAATCCAAGCAGTCTGATGACACCAGAGTTGCAAATCTTAATCATTACACTATGTGTAACATTATTTATTATTTATGCTGATTGGGTAACAGTCATTTTGCCCTGTGCTCATAATTCCTGTTATATTTCTTATTCCCAACTGTTCCCTGTGTGAATCTCATTTATTGGTGGGAATACTAGGAGGATGGAAGGGAGAAGACAGTATATGAAGTAAATCAGTAAATTTGAGAGACCCGGAATATTAATGTTCTATATATTCTCAAAAAGAAAATATTTTCTCCACTTGTTGTTTTATATATTTCTATGAGAAGCTGCATGTTTTACATATGTCCGTTAGGTCAGGCTTGCCAGTTGTGGGTTTTAAAGCATGTATCCTTGCTACATTTTGTCTGCTTGCCCTATCAATAATTGAGAAATATGATGAAATCTCCCACTGTGATAATATCTTTGTTAATTTCTCCTTGTAGTTCTAAATTTTTTTTGCATAATTTGAGGCTGTTACATTAAAATTTAGAATTGCTAAGTATTCTTAGAGAACTGAAACACTTCTTATTATTTAATCACCTTATTTGTTTTGAATAATGCTTTTTCAAAAAAATTCTGAAGTCTATTTTTCTACTGTAGCTTTCTTTTGATCAGTATTTCTTTAATATGCTTTTCTCTGTCCTTATGTTTTGGGTATAATTCTAGTAAATAATGTATGGTTGGCTTTTTTCATTCAGTCTGGACATCTTTTTTTTTCTTTTAGTCTGTCTTTGAAGTGGCATGTTAAAAATTAAATTTATTATGATTAATATTGACTCATTTCTACCTTCTTACTTTGTGCCTTATGTTAATCATGATTTTCCCAAATTTTTCTTCTCTCTTAATTCTTTTTTGGATCTATTGAATTTTTGCTTATTTTTCTTTTTGTTCTGTTCATCCTTCTCTGTTGGCTCTGTGATAGTGAAGTCATTCAGTCATGTCCGACTCTTTGCGACCCCATGGACAGTAGCCAACCAGGCTCCTCCGTCCATGGGATTTCCCAGGCAAGGACATTGGAGTGGGTTGCCATTTCCTTCTCCAGAGGATCTTCTTGACCCAGGGATCGAACCCGGGTCTCCCACATTGTAGGCAGACACTTTACCATCTGAGGCACCAGGGAAGTCACTGTATTACATATTAATACTAGTTATGTTTCAGTATTTTAAAAATTATGCTATGCACACTCAGTAAAGTAAAAAGTTAATTGATATTTAGCTAATTCCTGTACAGTTCAGAGCCATGGAACTATTTAAGTCTGATCACTCTCTTTTTACTTATATGCAGATATCTGATATGTAATGTTGTACTTTTAAAAAAGTTGTATGTTAGTATTATTTTTTATACTAAAAATGTTTATTTACATTTATTCACGTTAATTTTTTCCTTCCAATATCTTCTTAGAACTGATATTTTTGTACTAAGATAATTTTCCTTCTACCTGAAGTATATCCTAGAAAGTTTTTAGTGAAAAATCTGTTAGTGGTAAAGTTTAGCTTTTATCTATCTAAAAATACTTGATATCACCCTGTTCTTAAAAGTTAATTTTCCTGGGCACACAGTTTCAACTAAATGATTACATTCAAAGAAGTGATTCCAAAATCCTCTGGCTTGTATTGAATCTGAGACGCTAGCAGCCCAGTGTGTTGTGTTTTCTGTATTTGTGGATTCATACTTTTCATTAGTTTAGGAAATTCCCAACCATTATCTCTTCAAATATTGCCTCTCTTCCATTTGTCTATTATTCCAAGGATGCTAAATATAATACATTGATACTTTCTCGTTCCATCCCTCATGTTTCTTGGGTGTTAGTCATTCAGTTGTGTCTGACTCCTTGTGACCTCATGGACTGTAGCTCCTAGGCTCCTCTGTCAATGGGGTTTTCCAGGCAAGAATACTGGAGTCAGTTGCCATTCCCTTTTTCATGGGATCTTCCTGAGCCAGGGACTGGACCCAGGTCTCTTGCATTTCAGGCAGATTCTTTAACGTGTAAGCCACCAGGGAAGTCCTGGTGTTTCTTAATCTCTCTTTCATTTTTTTCTCTTTCTTGTCCTCTGTTTCATTTCGAGTGATTTCTTAAGATCTATCTTCTAGGTTATTAATTAGTTGTGTTTGATTTTCTATATTAAACCTACCTTCTTAGTTTAGCAATTATTTTTTGTTTCTGGAAATTTTTATCAAGTCTGTCTGGCCATGTTTGATGGGCTCTTTTCTCTTTTTTAATTTAAGAAAAGTATCTTTAATGTCTATAAATATTTATAATAGTTATAGTTTAACTTGGTAATTAAATTGCCAACATCTGCTGGATCATTGAAAAGCAAGAGTTCCAGAAAAACATATATTTCTGCTTTATTGACTATGCCAAAGCCTTTGACTGGGTGGATCACAATAAACTGTGGAAAGTTCTGAAAGAGATGGGAATGACAGACCACCTGACCTGCCTCTTGAGAAACCTGTATGCAGGTCAGGAAGCAAGAGTTGGAACTGGACATGGAACAACATACTGGTTCCAAATGGGAAAAGGAGTATGTCAAGGCTGTATATTGTCACCCTGCTTGTTTAACTTCTATGCAGAGTACATCATGAGAAATGCTGGGCTGGAAGAAGCACAAGCTGAAATCAAGATTTCTGGGTAGAAATAAATGAATCAGCAAGGGAAAAGAAAGGCGAATTAAAAGAAATGAGGACAACCTCAGAGACCTCAAGAAAATATGAAACGCTCCAACATTCGAATTATAGGAGTCCCAGAAGAAGAAGACAAAAGAAAGACCATGAGAAAATACTTGAGGAGATAATAGTTGAAAACTTCCCTAAAATGGGGAAGGAAATAATCACCCAAGTCCAAGAAACCCAGAGAGTGCCAAACAGGATAAACCCAAGGCGAAACACCCCAAGACGTATTTTAATCAAACTAACAAAGACCAAACACAAAGAACAAATATTAAAAGCAGCAAGGAAAAACAACAAATAACACACAAGGGATCCCCATAAGAATAACTGCAGATCTTTCAATAGAAACTCTTCAGGCCAGGAGGGAATGGCAAGACATACTTAAAGTGATGAAAGATAATAAATAACCTTCAGCCAAGACTACTGTACCCAGCAAGGATCTCATTCAAATATGAAGGAGAAATCAAAAGCTTTCCAGACAAGCAAAGCTGAGAGAATTCAGCACCACCAAACCACCTCTCCAACAAATACTAAAGGATAGACTTTAGAAAGGAAACACCAAAAGGACGTATAAACCCGAACCCAAAACAATAAAGTAAATGGCAACAGGAGGATACTTATCAATAATTACCTTAAATGTAAATGGGTTGAATGCCCCAACCAAAAGGCAAAGACTGGCTGAATGGATACAAAAACAAGATCCCTATATATGCTGCTTACAAGAGACCCACCTCAAAACAACGGACACATACAGACTAAAAGTGAAGGGCTGGAAAAGATATTCCATGCAAATAAAGACCAAAAGAAAGCAGGAGTAGCAATACTCATATCCGATAAATTAGACTTTAAAACAAAGGCTGTGAAAAGGGACAAAGAAGGCCACTACATAATGATTAAAGGATCGATCCAAGAAGAAGATATAACAATTATAAATATATATGCACCCAACATAGGAGCACCGCAATATGTAAGACAATTGCTAACAAGCATGAAAGGGAAATTAATAATAACACAATAATAGTGGGAGACTTAATACCCCACTCACACCTATGGACAGATCAGCTAAACAGAAAATTAACAAAGGCAAACGTTAAATGATACAATAGACCAGTTAGACCTAATTGATATCTATAGGACATTTCACCCCAAAACAATGAATTTCACCTTTACTCAAGTGCACACGGAACCTTCTCCAGAATAGATCACATTCTGGGTCATAAATCTAACCTAGATAAATTCAAAAAAATTGAAATTATTCCAAGCATCTTCTCTGACCATAACGCACTAAGGTTAGATCTCAATTATAGGAGAAAAACTATTAAAAATTCCAACATTTGGAGGCTGAACAACACCCTACTGAATAATCAACAAATCACAGAAGAAATCAAAAAGAAATCAAAATATGCATCGAAACAAATGAAAATGAAAACACAACTACACAGAACCTTGGGACACTATAAAAGCAGTCCTAAGAGGAAAGTTCATAGCAACACAGGCATACCTCAAGAAACAAGAAAAAGTCAAATAAATAACCTAACTCTACACCTAAAGCAACTAGAAAAGGAAGAAATAGAGAACCCCAGAGTTAGTAGAAGGAAAGAAATCCTAAAAGTAGGGCAGAAATAAATGCAAAAGAAACAAAAGAGACCATAGCAAAAATCAA
This sequence comes from Nanger dama, assembly GCA_917880005.1. Classification (NCBI taxonomy): domain Eukaryota; kingdom Metazoa; phylum Chordata; class Mammalia; order Artiodactyla; family Bovidae; genus Nanger; species Nanger dama. The sequence continues at coordinate 83,188,041 of CAKJTW010000002.1, forward strand.
CAAAGCAAAAAGCTGGTTCTTTGAAAGGATAAATAAAATTGACAAACCATTAGCCAGACTCATCAAGAAACAAAGAGAAAAAAATCAAATCAACAAAATTAGAAATGAAAATGGAGAGATCACGACAGACAACTCAGAAATACAAAGAATCATAAGAGACTACTATCAGCAATTATATGCCAATAAAATGGACAACTTGGAAGAAATGGACAAATTCTTAGAAAAGTACAATTTTCCAAAACTGAACCAGGAAGAAATAGAAAATCTTAACAGACCCATCACAAGCACGGAAATTGAAACTGTAATCAGAAATCTTCCAGCAAAAGCCCAGGTCCAGACGGCTTACAGCTGAATTCTACCAAAAATTCCGAGAAGAGCTAACACCTATCTTACTGAAACTATTCCAGAAAATTGCAGAGGAAGGTAAACTTCCAAACTCATGAGGCCTCCATCACCCTAATACCAAAACCTGACAAAGACACCACAAAAAGAAAACTACAGGCCAATATCACTGATGAACATAGATGCAAAAATCCTCAACAAAATCCTAGCAATCAGAATCCAGCAACACATTAAAAGATCATACACCATGACCAAGTGGGCTTTATCCCAGGGATGCAAGGATTCTTCAATATCCACAAGTCAATCAATGTAATTCATCACATTAACAAACTGAGAAATAAAAATCATATGATTATCTCAATAGATGCAGAAAAAGCCTTGACAAAATTCAGCATCCATTTATGATAAAAACTCTCCAGAAAGCAGGACTGGAAGGAACATACCTCAACATAATAAAAGCTATATATGACAAACCCACAGCATTTCCCAAAGTCAGGAAAAGACAGAGAGTCACAAGGGGAGAATATGAGAAAGGAATGAAGTGTAATAAGATAATAATAAGAGAAAGTAGAAAAGAAGTAAGAATCATAAGAAAAAGAAAAACTATAAAACACTGATGAAAGAAATCAAAGAGGACACTAATAGATGGAGGATATACCATGCTATGGTTGAAAAAAAAAAAAAAGACCAAAAGATTCTAGAACCAGATAAAAATCTCAAGATTGTATGGAAATACAAAAACCTCGAATAGCCAAAGCAATCTTGAGAAGAAAATGGAACTGGAGGAATCAACTTGCTGAATTTAGGGTCTACTACAAAGCCACAGTCATTAAGACAGTATGGTACTGGCACAAAGACAGAAATATAGAAATGGAAAAAAGAAAGCCTGAGAAAAACCAAACATAAAAGGAGAATACAAGGAGTAAAGACAGTCTCTTTAACAGGTGGTGCTGGGAAAACTGGTCAACCACTTGTAAAAGAATGAAATAGACCTCCAACACCATACACAAAAATAAACTCAAAATGGATTAAAGATAAAGTAAGACCAGAAAATAAAACTCAGGGGAAAATAGGAAAAAAAATCTCCGAAAAATCACAGCAGGATCCCCTATGATCCAACCAACGGAAATAAAAGCAAATCTAATTAAAATTAAAAGTTTTTAAAAAAAATAAAAAAAAAAAAAAAAGAAAAAAAAAAAGAAAAAAAAAAAAAAAAAAAAGAAAAAAAAAAAAAAAAAAAAAAAAAAAAAAAAAAAAAAAAAAAAGAAAAAAAGGGAAGGGAACTACAGCGGGGGAAGCAAATAGTACAGCCATAGGAAAACAGGGGAGATTCCTTAAAAGCAACTTATGATCCAGATCACGGGGATAAAGAAAAAAAAAGAAAGAGACAAGTACCCCAAGTTCATGCAGCGCGTTTATAATAGCCAGGTCATGGAAGCAACTGAGTCCATCAGCAGATGAATGGATAAGAAAGCTGTAAGCAGAGGAGAAACACCATACAGTACACTGACATATATGGAATTAGAAGACAGTGATGATGACCCTATATGTGAGACAACGAGGGGGGGGGGGGGGGGGTGGGATGGTATGGGAGAATGGCATGAAAATATAACTTCCTGTGAAGAGAGATTTGGGGAGGAGGGGGGGGGAGGAGAGAGAGGGGGGGGGGGGGGGGGGGGGGGGGGGGGGGGGGGGGGGGGTGGTGAGGTAGAAAAAAAAGGTTAAAAATAAATATTTAATTAAAATTAAAAAAAGATTTCTGGGAGAAATATCAATAACCTTAGATATACAGATGGCACCACTCTTATGGCAGAAAGTGAAGAAGAACTAAAGAGCCTCTTGATAAAAGTGAAAGAGGAGAGTGAAAAAGTTACGCTAAAGCTTAACATTCAGAAAACGAAGATCATGGCATCCAATCCCATCACTTCATGTCAAATCGATGGGGAAACAGTGGAAACAGTGGCTGACTTTCTTTTTCTAGGCTCCAAAACCACTGCAGATGGTGATTGCAGCCATGAAATTAAAAGACACTCCTTGGAAGAAAAGTTATGACCAATCTAAACAGCATATTAAAAAGCAGAGACATTACTTTGTTAACAAAGGTCTGCTAGTCAAGTCTATGGTTTTGCCAGTAGTCATGTATGGGTGTGAGAGTTGGACTATAAAGAAGGCTGAGTGCTGAAGAGTTGATGCTTTTGAACTGTGGTGTTGGAGAAGACTCTTGAGAGTCCCTTGGACTGCAAGGAGATCCAACCTGTCCATCCTAAAGGAGATCAGTCCTGGGTGTTCATTGGAAGGACTGATGTTGAAGCTGAAACTCTAATATTTTGGCCCCCTGATGTGAAGAACTCAGGGTGAAGAACTCCTTGGGAAAAGAGCCTGATGCTGGGAAAGACTGAGGGCTGGAGGAGAAGGGGACAACAGAGGATAAGATGGTTGGATGGCATCACCGACTCAATGGACATGGGTTTGGGTGGACTCTGGGAGTTGGTGATGGACAGGAGGCCTGGCATGCTGCGGTTCATGGGGTCGCAAAGAGTTGGACATGACTGAGCGACTGAACTGAAATGAAAGTAAATATTAGTTATAGTTTAAGTTGGTAATTAAAGTGTATGTTTGTTGTTTTTGCTAATGCAATAGCAGCTTGCTGCAGTAGAAACTTTGGAAATATTTGAACTCCTATTTCTTGAGTATAATCTACAGTATAATTGCTGAGTTGGATAGGAAATAGTAAACAACTATATGAAAGTGTGAGTGAGTGACCAAAACCAGGCAGAAACCTGGGACAGGGGAGAGTGTCTATTCTTGGAATAAGAGAGTGTCATTAGATGAGTTTCCCATTTTATAGCCTTTTTACTGGTAGCACCTTTACGTTGGTACCAAACAGGTGGCAAAAACTCAGATAGCCATGATAATCTGGTAGTATTAGTATTAACAAAATTCTCAACCTGAACTTTACCTAGTCTGTCACTTTTACCAGTGCCAAAGATTTTCTAGCTCTCTGCAGATAGTGACTGAGAACTGGTGGTAGTTAACGTAACCTTAGCCATCATTCCTGGAGAAGGAAATGGCAACCCACTTCAGTATTCTTGCCTGGAGAATCCCATGGATGGAGGAGCTTGGTGGGCTATAGTCCATGGGTTGCAAAGAGTCAGACAAGACTGAGCGACTTTACTTTCACTTTCTAGCCATTGAACAGTTGATCTCTACTGATATTGATGATCATTTATATCCTGAGAAAGACACTTTGTAAATGCTTTGACTTTCATGAGAACAGTAATGGGCAAGCTAGAATACAATGCTGCCTACATTGGCTTGCAATAGTATTGGGTTCAAAGAAGTTGAGCAGACAGTGTAGAGAGGATCAAGAAAAAATTTATTAGATGGAGAAGGAAAATCTGAAGAAGATGATTGCTTTCTTTGGCTAGATTAAGACTTTAAGCTTTCAGAATATACAGGCAAATCCTTTCTGAAGTCATGGTGAGGTAATACATGTTTCTCGTTGCGAAGTAATGTGTAATTCTTTTAGTTTTTACCACCAGTTCTACCCGCATCCATACTCTGAATATAATTGTTTCACTAAATGATGGCTTCCTGCAGTGATTTCTAAAAATGTTAATGTGTGAGCAACAGCATTACCTTTGTAGTCCTTAGGATACGCATTTTGTTTAAAGGTCTTTAGGTCATTTGGCATAGATGATAGTGCTGATCAAAAAATTTAAACATATGGATTCACTCAGTATTTTTGGGATTCCTATGTAGTATTGTTTGATAATTTAGTGTTTATGCTATAATTTATATGTGGTTTAGATTAATTTTATCTTTCATGGAAGAACAACTGGAAACCTTTGAAATACGTAAAAGCAAGCACAATTTCAACTTTAGAAGGAACCAGTTTTAGAAACATTAGCAGCAACAAACCTGTGCATGGTTGAAAAACTTACATGTGGAATTAAATATACTTTTAATGTCTTAAAGTATTTGTGTTAGTAAAAATATATTATTGAAATAGGAAACCTAATAAGAGAAGATAATGTTCAACTTTATTGATTTAACTTTTAAAAATCTCACATTTCCAATGGCAAAAGGGAATTTAATTCTACTTGTCAACATAGGCAAAATATGATTCCAGGCCATGAGTGAATCTTCTATGTTGCATCTGTTTTACATTTATAAGTTAGGACACTCTTTGGCAGAAAGTTTAACAATGAAATTACTTCCCTTTTATGTGATTAGAATTGTTTATGGTGTTATGCAGAGGTGTATCCACAGGACTTGTCAGATCTAAGGTATGGAACTGGACATTTGTAGAACCTAGTATTTCATGTTAAGTTACTCTGAATCATGAGACACATTAGTTGGCTTACCAACAAGGATTTACAGGCCTTGTTGTTGCTCAGTTGCTAAGTCATGTCTGATCCTTTGTGACGCCACAGGCTGCAGCAGGCCAGGCTGCTTCTCCCAGGCAGGCCTGTCCTTCTCCATCTCCCAGAGTTTGTTCAAACTCATGTCCATTGAGTCGGTGATGCCATCCAACCGTCTCCTCCTTTGTTGCCCCCCTTCTCCTCCTGTCTCAATCTTTCCCAGCATTAGGATCTTTTCCAATGAATCAAGTTGGCTCTACAGGCCTGGAGGTTGGCTTTTACTTAGGCAACTTGAGTACTGGTCAGTGAAAAAATGTCCCCAGTACTAAATGGCAAGACCTTAAGATGCTAAAACACTGCCTTCTAAGACTGTGGTGAATGAAGGGAACAAAGATCACACACTAGTACTTTGCTTGGTATGATAAAATAATAAATAAACTTCAAGCAATTTATTCTGAACAGTTAAACTTTCAAACTACAATATATACAACATTTTAACCAATACAATATTGTAAAGTAATTAGCCTCCAATGATAAATAAATTTATATTAAAAAAATAAAATCAGAATTTGCTACTGAAAGGTGATACCAAAGCCAACTTTGATTACAAAATAGAATCAGAGAAATGAGAAACCACAGAAATAGAAGGAATTTGTGAGATCACAGCTGCCCCATTTAGAAAATGAGGCAGAGAGAGGTTAAGTGGCTATCATAAACACAGCTGGCTGTAAAGTGGCAGACCAAGGATTTGAGCTCACATGTGTTTCTTCTCCTCTACTACTACTTCTGAGTAACAGTACGGGAGGGTGATGTGCCAGGGTTGACTGATGGCGGGGGGTGGGGTTGTGTGGGGTGGAGGGGCTGCTGCTGCTGCTAAGTCACTTCAGTCGGGTCTGACTCTGTGTGACCCCATAGACGGCAGTCCACCAGGCTCCTCCGTCCCTGGGATTCTCCAGGCAAGAACACTGGAGTGGGTTGCCATTTCCTTCTCCAATGCATGAAAGTGAAAAGTGAGAGTAAAGTCACTCAGTCGTGTTCGACTCTTAGCGACCCCATGGACTGCAGCCCACCAGGCTCCTCCATCCATGGGATTTTCCAGGCAAGAGTACTGGAGTGGGGGTGCCATGAGGGCAGTTTTGCTAAAACTCAGAAAATTGCAGCTAGAGGAGAAATTCATATGGCCATCAGGGTGAAACGCTTAACTCCCAGTTAAGCATCACCGACTCGATGGACGTGAGTTTGAGTGAACTCCGGGAGATGGTGATGGACAGGGAGGCCTGGTGTGCTGTGATTCATGGGGTCACAAAGAGTCAGACACGACTGAGTGACTGAACTGAAGGGTGAAATGGTTTGTGACAGAGTCCTGAGAGTTCTGTAAAGGTAATTCCATTATACTTATGAACCTGGTCACAATATTAGCTCTCTTTCTTACTAATAGTTTTTAATGACACCTACTGTGGATTCCCCTTCTCTCTCCCCTCAAATTCATTTTATTTAAATGTGCTTCAAAGCCATTATATTAGAAATAAACTATATCACCTAATTGCATAAGGATTGCATATGTGTGGTAGGCAAATATCAGGAAGATAACACTTATTTTAAAAATTATGATATTTCAAAGGTAGAAATATCAGTTATGGCTTCATGAGGAAAAACATATGACTAACATATTATATTTTACCTATTTTGTGGCAGTTTCTTTAAAGTTGGTGGAATAATAAGGGACTGGAGACTGACAGAGTAATTTGCTTTTTTGGGAAGTCTACTTAAAAATTGGAGAGCCATGTATTTTTATACAATAATTTATCTACACTCCATGTATATTCCTAAAATATATGCTATTTAATTTCGCCTACCTATGCCTTCTATATAAATGGAATTATATAACATTTGAGACTTGCTTGTTTTTAGCTCAGTTTCATGTATTTGAGTGTTGTTGCATGTAGCTACAGTTTATTCATCTTTTAAATTAGTTCTCTTTTTCTTGAAATTATGCACTTGTCATGGTATATTTATTCACATTACTATTACTGATGGACATTTGAGTTTTTCCAGTGTTTGCTGTCATGAAGTGTTGCCTCAAAAACTCTTGTATCAACACATGTCTTCAGATGCATAAAATCTGCGAGATTTCTCTATGGGGCATATCTGTCCAGTTAAAATTTGATTCATGTATATTTTTGATTCATATTTATGTATAAAACCATTCAAAGTAGCTAATGAAATCTCCTTCTAGATACCTTGGAACGTCTAATTGTTGAATGATTTTTTTTCTTATTAATTACAGTAAACAAATGATTTACAGTTATGACCTTATAAAGAGAAGATAGATATGAAGGATAACAGGTTTTATGTTAGCTGAGTTTCAGTGACAGATTGATAATTTTTGGCTGTGGAATAATTGCCCATTTGGCCTACTTGCTGATTCAAACAGGGGGAGAGTAATACATTCCTTTAAAAACTGTACTGACAGATTGAAGTTGAAAGGTTCTATATAAGATACTTTTATTTAGAAAAGGCTGTCTATGTCCTTATCAGGATTTGACATTTTTGATAACTTTCTGAGATGTCACCCTTTCTTCCATCTACTATTAGTTAACCATTTGTTAGTTCCAGTTATTTTTGTTGATTTTGTGATCTATTAATACCAAAAATAACATTATTGATTGACTCAGTTGTTCGCTAAGAGTGGGGAAAGGACTGAGTGTCTTCCTTTTCACTTTTCACTTTCCTGCATTAGAGAAGGGAAATGGCAACCCCCTCCAGTGTTCTTGCCTGGAGAATCTCAGGGACAGGGAGCCTGGTGGGCTGCTGTCTATGGGGTCACACAGAGCTGGACACGACTGAAGCGACTTAGCAGCAGCAGCAGTTGTTCAAAAGTGACTCAGTCATTCCCTCAGTTAACACTTAACATCTTGCATGTTTGAGGCCTAACATTTAGATTGGGCACAGTATGCTCTCACATATTGTGATGAGGGCTTCCCAGGTGACGCTAGTGGTAAAGAACCCATCTGCCAGTGAAGGAGACGTAAGAGCCGTGGGTTCGATCCTTGGGCCGGGAAGATCCTCTGGAGGAGGGCGTGGCAGCTGCGCCGAGTATTCTTGCCTGGAGAATCCCAGAGCCAGAGGAGCCTGGCGGACTACAGTCCATAGGGTTGCAAAGAGTTGGACATGACTGAAGTGACTTAGCATGCCTGCATGCACGCAGAACAGAAATGTGCTGACTCTCCTGCAACTTATAATTTGTAGTGCTAGTAAAATATGCACGTAAAAGAAAACTGGATGGAGTGTGAAAAGTTCTCTTATAGAGGACAGCCTCAGGTACTGAGAGAGTATAGGTGCTACTAATCCATTCAAGAAAGATTGGAGAGTGTTTAGAAAATACAGATTCTTAGACTGTATCCTCAGAAATGTTTGTTTGCCAGATAGGGACCAAAGAAAGGTATTATTATTATTACCTCATGTATATATGATTCAGCCAATAAGCCAGATTTGGGAAGCACTGTTTATGAGTGAGAAAAACGGAAAGTAATGTAATCGTGAGAAGGTATTTAAATGACTTTAAAGAGGGTATAGATGGCTTTCAGATGATTTTCTGCTCACTGGCCAAAGGTTGATCTTTATATTTGTATCTATTCAATTGTAAATCCTTGTTTGTAAGTTATAAAAGTTAACTGCTCCAGTGGTGGATGGGAAAGCCTGGTTTATCAGTGGTACACGTGAAAACATCTGAAATTGTTCAGCTATAATGAGTGTCAGAAGTGGGCTTGACTTCCATGGAAGCTGATGTAATCTTAGATGGCATAACTGTAAGCTTAGTTGTCAGAAAGAAGGAGGTGAGAGACCCGTGACCCCTGCACTTGTTGGAGATGCACCTGGATTCATGTGAATAGTCTCTGGGATCACATTTATGGGGGTGTTAACACTTGGCTGCATGAAAGGATGTTGAGGTCCTTGGTAAATATCTATCTGAGAGAGAACTAGAGAGAAATAGACTTGTTCATCCTAGAAAAGAAAACTTAGTCCAAAAGAAAGAACTGAGACCAAAAAGGGAAAGTTATTTGGGAAAGCCAGTCTCATTGTTTTTCACTGATTCATTTATTTATTTAACAAATATTTACTTAGTGGCCACTGTAACTCATTCTAATGGGTGCCAAGGATATAATGGTGAACTAGATGGATTCAGTTTCTGACTTCATGGAGTTACAATTTACTGAAAGTTCAGACTAATAGGCAAGTAGTTAGAAAATGTAAGTTCTGTGATGGAACAAGACCTATAAAACAGAGCAGGCAGATGCTAAGTGGTGAATACTCCGGCCCTGAAGGTATTCAAGAAGAGGCTCTTGGAGATATTGTAGAAGTTGTTCAGTAAAGACATCTTTAACATTTAACATCTGTGATCGTATGTGTTTTTATAACATTCACACTGTTGTAAAATTCACACTTGTTTCACACTATTATAAAATTCACACTCACTTCTTTATCCACCCATTTCCTCGTAACTTTCCCTTTCTTCCATTCTCTCCAAACTCAGTTCCAGTTCATTCAGTCTGTGTGATGAGATGACTGTTTTTGTGATTTTCACAAACTTTGGTTTGTAAGGAATAGGACACGTTCTTAGAACTGAAGTCACTCTTAATTACTAATTTTTTATCTGGGCTATCAGATAATTGAGGATAGGCACAAATATTTACATAAATGCACTGTGACCTGACTGATGGCTTTAGTTTTTCCCATTCCTCTTGGTGGCAAGCCATCATGCAGGTGGAGACTCCTTGGGCGATTCTAGGGAGCCTGTATTTCTGTGGGAATGGCAGACACAAAGACTAAGTAAAATATCAATGCCACTTTTAATACAAATTTTTGTGCTCCACATGAGTTGTTGTTGTTCAGTTGCTAAGTCACGTCTGAGTCTTTGAGAACCCATGGGCCACAGCATGCCAGGCTTCCCCTGTCCTCCACCATCTCCTGGACTTGTTCACATTCATGTCCATTGAGTCAGTGATGTCCTCCAACTGTCTCCTCTCCAGTGCCATCATCCTCTGGTCTCCCCTTCTCCTTTTGCCTTCAGTCTTTCTCAGCATCAGGGTCTTTTCCAATGAGTTGGATGTTCTCATCAGGTGGCAAGAGTAGAGCTTCAGCTTCAGTCCTTCCAGTGAATATTCGGGACTGATTTCCTTTAGGATTGACTGGTTTGATCTCCCTGAAGTCCAAGGGACTCTCAAGAGTCTTCTCCAAATTTGAAAGCATCAGTTCTTTGGCCTTCAGTCTTCTTTATGGTCTAACTCTCACATCTGTACGTTAACTACTGGGAACACCATAAGCTTTCACTATACAGACCTTTGACAGCAAAGTGATGTCTCTGTTTTTTAACGTGCTATCTTGATTGTCATAGCTTTCCTTCCAAGGAGCAAGCATCTTTTAATTTCATGACTGGAGTCACCATCTGCAGTGATTTTGGAGCCCAAGAAAATACAATGTGTCCACTTTTTCCCTTCTGTTTGCCATGAAGTCTCTAAATTAGACTATGTGCTTTTCTTTTCTTTTTTGATTATTATGCTTTTAATTTTTAACTCATTTTTTAAATTGGAGGATAATTGTTATGTTGTTATGATGTTATGTTGATTTCTACTCTATATCAGCATGAATCAGTATATAGATAACCCCTCTCTCTCCAGCTTCCCTCCCACGCCTCCCCCCATCACACATCCACCCCCCCTTTCCCGCCTTGCTGTCACAGAGCACTGAGCTGAGCTCCCTGTGCTAGAGAGCTGCTTCCCACTGGCTCTCTATTTACACATGGTGGTGTATACAAGTCAGTGCTCCTCTCCCAATTCATCCTACCCTTCCCTTCCCCAACAACTTAACTGGTTAGAAAAGCTGGAGTTTCCCTCACAGCATTTTTTAGATTTAAATATTATATTGTGACATCCTTAGGACTCTGAGCCTTTCACATTCAGTGTTACAGGCTGAAATTGGATTTTGTGAAGGTTTGGGTTTGCTTTCTCTAGACCCATTGTGACTTCCTGTTTCTAAGAAAACAATTTTGAAGACTCTTAAAAGGAATTTCTTGCATGCTTGGCAGCTCTTGTAAAACCACATTTTAGCAAACCAGTATGAATGAAGTATACTAAAAAAAAATGAACTATATGCTTGATCAAATTATTATTTTGTTTGGTGGAAATTGGATCTTATAGAGAAATCCAGTGATTTAGGAAGTATCTGCTTTTGTAAACAGATAAACCAGGAACCAAAAGTTTCATCTTGATTTGGTTAATTATTCTAGTTCAAGGGACTGTTGATCATGAATTGGGGTTACTTTGTGCTGGGGTTAATGCATACTAGTGAGTGGGGCTTACTTTTGTGCTGGAGTTAATGTGCGCTTTTTAACAAAGTTGCAACTGGGGCATCCTTCTTTAAATGAGCTCATAAATTTGGACTAATTCATGTGCATTCTCATAATATTCTGGAGAAAACCCTAATGACTCTCATTACTTAGTCAGTGGAGAAAATGACTATCAGTGAGTCTTTTGGTAGTTAGATATTACCCTGACACAGAGATTCATGTCTCCTGGCTCTCAGATCAGAGATTCAGCTTTTCTGGGAATTATCCTCAAAATTGGCCTTTCATGGATATTTTAATAGGGGCAAGTTTTTGTAACTAGAAGAGTACTCTATTCATTTGAGTAAATTTTTTGAGTACTCATCACTAAGTGTCAAGCATCCTTCTCTAGGAAGATAGGAATAAGGCAGGTGAAGTCCCTAATGGTATTATCTTAAACACTTAATATTTAAGGGCCTACTCTATGCTAGAAACTGTGCTAGGTACGTTACAGCTATCAAGTTAGTCAGTCCTCCTGACAGTACCATGAGGTGGGTACTCTTATCTGTGTTTGCAGGTGTAGTGAAGGAGGTCCAAACTCCCACCTGGCTGGGCAGTGGCTGAGCCATAGTTGAACACAGGATGAGCACTTTTTATCCTATTGTGTCATCATTCTGTGAGCCTGATCTCATAAGCTTACACATTTCTTATAAAAATAAAACAGAACACGCTCGCATTCACACTGGAACACGAAAACTTGGGCAGTCTAATCCCTGTTAATGTTTTGGTGTCTGTGTTCCAGTCCTCATATGTGTCTCTGTAGACGGGTGTGTGTGTGTGTTTAAATATATACAATATCTTATTGATTTGTTCCCACTTATTTTCACCACATATTTTAAATGTTTTCCACACCACTGCCTTTAAAAATAGAATTGTAAATGGCTCTGCAGTGGTTCATGGTTTGTCAATTCTGGGATTTCTCTAACGTTTCCTACTGCTGCTTGGTGCTTAGCCATGTCCGACTCTTTGCAACCCCATGACTGTAACCCACCAGGCTCCTCTGTCCATGGACTTTTTCCAGACAAGAGTACTGGAGTGGGTTGCTATTTCCTCCTCCAGGGGATCTTCTCTATCTGGCAATTGATCCCTCGTCTCTTAGGTCTCCTACATTGGCAGACAGATTCTTTACCACTACCGCCACCTGGGAAGCCCGCCACTTAACAGTTTTTCAGTATTGAGTTTTGAAACCCTGCTTTAATTCATGCCTGTATAACCAGATCTTTTGCAAATCCATGACTATTCAAACATTTCTGAATGAAGAGTGGTATTAAAAACTTTTTGTAAATATTGATGCAGTCTCCGTGTGCATTTTGTGCTCTATGGACATGACGATGTCAACACAGTGTTAATGTTCTTTTCCTTCCAGACTGGTGGATGACCGATGTGTAGTGCACCCAGAAGCAGGGGACCTTGCCAACCCTCCCAAGAAGTTCCGAGGTAGGAAAGAAATACTTACTTTATATTATATGACCTAAGTGGGGGTATTTTTGTGTCTTAAAAGAAGTAGTGTTAGAACTTTATTCAATGTAAAACTTTCAAATAGAAATATATCTGCTGAAAACTGTTTCAAAAGTTCCCCATTGTTCTTCTTCCTTGGCACACTGAAGGACTGATACTGAAAGAACAGCTTCAAGTTTTGTTTTGCTGGAGAGTAGTCTGTATGTTGAAAGGAAATCTTGGTAATTATTAAATAACCACGGGAGGCCACTTTTCAAACTGGTAAATATAGCTGAATGATATGTATTTACATATTTCCGTGACAGTTACACCATAAATATTAGTGTTTCCTTTTCAGCTCTTTAATTTATTTTTGTAAAATCTCCAGCATGGTGACACTGATGTGTTAGTTTCACTTTTAAAATGTCACTTTGGATGGTACATAATAACTAACAATTGTCTTAGAACTCCTTTCTAGGTATAATTTTAGAGGTAGTGTCATACTATCAACTGAGAAGTTGTTCATAGTAGCAAACTGATTATGACTGTTGCAAGAAAAGGATTAATGGGACTTGAAGAGAATCATAGATAACTAAGACCAGTCATTAAGAGCTTGTGCAAATCAAATTAATACTTTATAGTGTATACTTATAATGATAGTATAATGAAAACAACTTAAAAGCAGCATTCATTTTGAACACACTGTGTCAGCATTCCTCCTCACATTGGTAAAACACAGCTTTAATAAGGGATCCTGATCTGGACAGAGAGTCAGAGGGGTTCGCTGGAGCCCCAGACCCAGGTCAGGATGCTGTTTGCGTGCATGGGGGAGGAGGGAGCCTTCACATCTGGTGAGTGTTTCTGATGCTTCATGTTCTGTAACTTTCTTACACCATTTTTATTATAAGGATTTGTAGGAGTATTGGATTTTTGTCTCAGAGAGTGACAAGCACAGTAAATGTGGTTTGAATGACATCAGTCACTTTGAATTTGCAATCCACATGTCTCCCCATGTGGGGAAATTAGTGTGAAAGCAGACTGGGGGAGTGATAGCACCCATCAGTGCGCCCGGAGCCGTGCTCAGTGGGGACACTCCCCCAGCCCTGGGCACGTGAAGTCTCACGACACAGTCCCCATGGAGGAGGAACTCACTGTTGACCTGCTTGAAGGAGAGTCAGCGGTTGTGACACACCAGACGCAGAGTGCTCCAGGACAGCTTGCCAGAGACTGTGCAGTAAGTGTGTGGAAATGATCTCAGAGGCAGAAGAGGCTAGAGGAGCCTGCTGGAAGAACGGACACTATGAAAAAGAACATACAGGTTCTAGAAAGCGTGCGCTAGTGTATTATATGAGGAGATGAGGAGACCGTGGTATGGAAGAGAGCTGAGGAGATTACCCAGAATGCAGGGTGGAGGAAAGTGGGAACGAGTCATGAAAAGCCAGTGTTGACGAGGGACCGAGAGGGTCTAGCAGCATATAATCAGATTCTAGAAGGAGAGGCCGGAGTGCATGAGAATGAGGCAACGTGTAAAGAGATACAGGTGAGAACTTTCCTGAGTTGTAGAAAGCCACTGTTTCTTAGGTGGAAGAGATATATTGAATTCAGAGAAGGGATGATAAACAAATTCAGATCCACAGACTCTCTTTTGTGAACTGTAAGATGTGGAAGATAAAAAGTTTTAAAAGCAAACTGGGACAACAGATCTGTATTTGTAGCAGAAAAAGCGTGGAGTCTGGGTTTGACTGCATTTCTCGCCGACTGTCATCTTAAGTAGGTCACCCAACCACTTAGTGTCTCCGAGGACATCTGTCATTGCCTGGTGGGACCAGGGGTGGATAAAAACAAGAATAATCTTGCCTCACAAGGCTCTTTGTGGCTTGGATTCTTTCCAGAGAATAAATGTAAAAGTGTTTTAAGTCATTATACAAATGGTAGCTAACTTATGATAGAAAGACATAATGTATTTCCTTTAAACATAATTGGCTCTTCTCTTACATTATAACCTCCTCAAGGGCAGGCTTTTCTTTTTTCCTTTTTGTGTTTCTCAGGCACAGGACTGTGCCCATAGTAGACATCAGAAAAGAATAGCCAATAGATGTTTATGGGTGAGAGGCCCACACTTTGCCTGGGATCTTGTGATACAGCTTGGTTCCCAGGGGGGCTTCTTGCTTCACGATCATGAGCTCGTGTACCCTTATTCCTCTGTCAGTCAGGGGAAGTTAATCTGTCAAAGATAAATCTTCAGTGTTTGTGGCTGTCTTTTTCCTTTAAATATTTTAGTGTGTCTGAGGGAACTCTGCAGTAACAGCTCTGTACCCAGGAGGTAATTATACACAGATACTTGGTGTTATATGATTCAGCGGGCATTGGTTCAAAGTATGAATCATTCAGGTGCTCTGTCCGCCCCTGGAAGGCTGGCTTTTCCTGTAATCTAATACGTTAGGTCATTGTCCTTGCCTGTTTTCTCTCATTTTCTACCTCTTGTGTAAGACTAAGTCATTTGTCTCCACTCATCATTGGAGAAGGAGGGTGTCTTGCTATTGAAGATTGAAGATTCCTTTTTGTCTGAAAGCTCTGACTCTTCTTGGATTCTTGGAGGCCCATCCTGACAGGGCCCCAGAGAATTCCATGAGATGGGCTTGTGTTGCTTTCCCTGGCCTTCACGTTGCTTGGCAGACCTTGTTTTCCCAATTCTGTATCCTTTCTCATTCCTTGTTCTTTTGCAGCTTCATCCTTCTCTTCCTGAATGTGTTCCTACTGTTACCTTTGGCTGTAAAAGCTGTCACTTTTGCATAGATTGACCTCCCAAGATCACCACGCCTGCCTTTCCAGACCCCTCTGCCAAGTTTCCAGAGCACCCTCCCTTATTGTTACTTTTTAGATAATATGAAGAAACAACAGTGTATCCCCAGTTCAGCTGCACCTCACTTCCTTTTGCCTCAGCCAGACAAATGGTGTCTGCAAATTAATTTGAAACAGTTTATATTTTTCATACTTACTGTATGGTTTGTTCAAGTGAATCATAAAATTTTAGAGCTTCTAGAAGGCAATTAGCAGTCCATTGAGGACTTCCCTGGTGGTACAGTAGATAAGCATCTGCCTGGAATGCAGGGGACACGGGTTCGATTCCTGGCCGGGAAGACTCCACATGCCCTGGAGCAACTAAGCTCTTGTGGCAAAGCTACTGAGCCCATGCTCTAGAGCCCATGAGCAGCAACTAATGAGCCTGCTTGCTGCACCTACTAAAGTTTGTGCTTAGAGCCTGTGCTCCACAGCAAAAGAAGCCGCCACGCTGGAGGCCTGCGCACCGCAATGAAGACTAGCCCCCACTCGCGGAAACCAGAGAATGCGCATGCACAGTGATGAACACCCAGCGCAACCGAAATAAACGAATAAAAAGTAAATTGAATATGGGTCTCCCAATTTTTTTAATGAGGAACCAAAATTTTAAAGAGGTTAATACAGTTATCCCCAGTTCACACAATTGCACGAGCAATATTCCTTTGACGGGTTCCCTCTGCTTTTCACATGAACAGAGGAAATGAAGCTTTAACAAACAAGCAGCTTCCCAAGGGTTATTTAAAACCTGGCGGATGGACAGCTATTTTCAGAAACCACACCATCAGAATAGCACTAACAGAAGCACATTGGCTTTCTCTTCAGTAAGTGCAGAAGTCTTTTCATGATCAAATAGTCTTTCATTTTTAAAGATCAGCTATAAACTTTGGAATACATTTAGGTTATGAGGAGTCATAAAGGGAGTATAGAGAGTTCCCTTCCACCCACTTTCCCCTGTGTTAGCATCTCATATAACTGTGATTCATTTGTCAAAGTTAAGAAATTACCATTTGTACATTACTGTTGACTAAATTCCAGGCTTCCTTCGAATGTCACCAGTTTTCCATTATCCTTTCCGCAGTCCTGATCCTGTTCAGGATCCCACGTGCCATTAGTCATCATGGCTGTTTAGTCTCCTCTGGTTTCTTCCACTTTCTCAGTCTTTCTTTTTATTTTTTTTTTTTTTTTTTAATGACCTTGAGACTTTTGAAGAGTACTGGCCAGATATTTTGTAGAATGTCCCTTGATTCTGGTCTGGCTGATGTTTTCATCATACTTAGACAAGGGCTAAGGTTTTGGGAAGGGATATTAACTACCTTTCTCCCTACATCATATCAGGGTCACATATTGTCAGCATGATTTATCACTATTTTTTGGTACATAGTTTTAAGATATATTTGCTGGTTTGTTTGGCTGTGCCAGGTGTTAGTTGTAGCATGTGGAATCTTTTAGCCATGCATGCGAACTCCTAATTGCAGCACGTGGGATCCAGTTCCCTTACCAGGGATTGAGCCCCGACCTCCTGCACTGGGAATGCAGAGTCTTAGTGTGAAGATCCTGATATACTGTGATACTGTTTAGCCCTCCGCTTGCATGCTAAATGATAGCAGTTATTTCTCTTGACTTTACATTCTTTCCATTTTTCTTTTCCCTGTCCTCATTCCTTTATGCATGTCTCCCCCTATTCTCAAGAGAAGTTGGGTATAGATTTTTCCAGACATTTAGACCTATTAATATGTGTGCATTTTCTATTAGGAGGAGAAACAGACCTAAATCAAAACAAGAGAGGTTTGTGTGCCCTTTTCTTAACCAAAAGGTGATAAAACACAGAAGTAACCCAGAACCCAGGGGGCCACTCCCCAGGAGAGCTGAGGGAAGAGAAGACAGACCTGTCTCTTAGACCACAGGCTTTTTGGCTGTTTGCTCTAGAAATTTCCATCTCTGTGACTCTGTGACATGTGACTATTTCATAATCCACCAGCCCTATCAAAAGGCTGCTTCCAGCAAGCAAAAAGTCATTCTGAGGCAATAGTTTTGAAAGCTTCAGGAACTAAAACAGAGACTGTCTCTGCTGTGCGATGCCGCTTGAGAGCAGGTCGTGAGTATCAGGGACTTGGGGAGAACACAGACCACACCTTTCTTTAACTCAGTTTCTTCTGGGCGTGTAACTCAGAGTGCCATTTTCAGGCTGGCACTTTCACCTTCGGGCTTCCCTGGTGGCTCAGTCATAAAGAACCTGCCTGCCAAACAAGAGACATGGGTTCAACTCCCTGGGTTGGGAAGATTCCCTGGAGGAGGGTGTGGCAACCCACTCCAGTATTCTTGCCTGGAGAATCCGATGGACAGAGGAGCCTGGTGGTCTGCACTCCATGGGGTCGCAAAAGGGTTGGACGTGACTTAGTGACCAAACGAAAACAGCAGCAACAACAATGCTCTCACTTTTTGGCTCTGCTCATGGAGGTTATGGGCTTCCCTGGTGGCTCAGATGGTTGAGAGTCTGCCTGCAATGCAAGAGACCCAGGTTTAATCCCCGGGTTGGGAAGATTCCCCTGGAGAAGGGAATGGCTACCCACTTCAATGGAATTAAGATTGCCGGGAGAAATATCAATAACCTTAGATATGCAGATGACACCTACCTTATGACAGAAACTGAAGAAGAACTGAAGAGCCTCTTGATGAAAGTGAAAGAGGAGAGTGAAAAACTTGGCTTAAAACTCAACATTCAGAAAACTAAGATCATGACATCTGGTCCCATCACTTCATGGCAAATAGATGGGGAAACAGTGGAAACAATGACAGACTTTATTTTTTTGGGCTCCAAAGTCACTGCAGATGGTGACTGCAGCCATGAAATTAAAAGATGTTTACTCCTTGGAAGAAAAGTTATGGCCAATCTAAACAGCATATTAAAAAGCTGAGACATTACTTTGCCAACAAAGGTCCATCTAGTCAAAGCTATGGTTTTTCCAGTAGTCATGTATGGATGTGAGAGTTGGACTATAAAGAAAGCTGAGCACTGAAGAATTGATGCTTTTGAACTGTGGTATTGGAGAAGACTCTTCAGGGTCCTTTGGACTGCAAAGAGATCCAACCAGTCAATCCTAAAGGAAATCAGTCCTGAATTGAATGTTCATTGGAAGGACTGATGCTGAAGCTGAAACTCCAATACTTTGGCCACCTGATGCAAAAAACTGACTCATTGGAAAAGACGCTGATGCTGGGAAAGATTGAAGGCGGGAGGAGAAGGGAGACGACAGAGGATGAGATGGTTGGATGGCGGCATTACCGACTCAATGAACATGAGTTTGAGTAAACTCCGGGAGTTGGTGATGGACAGGGAGTTCTGGCGTGCTGCAGTCCATGGGGTCACAAAGAGTCAGATGCAACTGAACTGAACCCACTCTAGTATTCTTCCGTGGGAATTCTATGGATGGAGGATCCTGGTGGGCTGCCGTCCACGGGGTCACAAAGACATGACTGAGAGGCTAACACTTCCGTGGAGGTTATACACTTAAGGACACTGGTGAAAAGCTATCTGGCTAAGTAATAGCTTTGACATTTTATATAGTTGAATGTGTCAATCTTGTCTAACATAGTAATTCTCTGGTATGAGCCAATTTATAAATATCTACTTCCTCTACCAGTTTCACAATTCCTTTATTGAATTCCTTTGGATTTGATGATCATGTAATTTTGGGGATGAAGACTGAAACTATTTCAGATTCGAAATCACTAACATGTATTGACCGAGCGCTTAATACATGCAACACTGGGCTCAGGACTTCCTGTGCATTAATATTTATAGTCATCTCAATAACCCTATAAAGTAGAAATTGTTGCTGTCTCAATTTTGCAGGTGAGAGAGTTAAGTATAAAGAAATTATACAACCATTTTAAGGTCCCCAAGCTTATTAATGGTGGAGTTAGGACTCAAAATGAATTTATCTAACTCTAGAGCTGTTTGCTTGTAAAAACTGTACTGTCTGTTGTGTAATACCCTCTTGTAAATTCTACCTGTTGGCTCTGAAAAGCCACATAGATTCTATCTAATCCCTCTTCCACACAATGAAGCTTTAAGTATTTGTTTGTTACTGGTTGGTTCAGTCGTGTCCAACTCTTTGTGACCACATGGACTGCAGCATGCCAGGCTTCCCTATCCTTCACCATCTCCTGGAGCTTGCTCAAACTCATGTCCATTGAGTCGATGATGCTGTCCAACCATGTCATCCTCTGTTGCCTCCTACTTCTCCTGCCATTCTATATTTGTTTAGAATGACTTCATTCTTGTACATCTTTTCTTCTACAGTCTTAATTTAAAAAATTCTTTCACCTGTTGCCAGCTACATCATCTTCAGTGATTTCTCTAGTCTTCATCTCGCTGCTACGTTTGGATTCTGGTTAGGCTCCTATATGTCAATGACATTCTTAGTGGTGTAGGAAGATCTGAATATAGTACATCTGGGTGTGTTGTGATGAGACCCTGCCTTGTTTTTGGATGCCACACTTGCCTCCCCAACTCCCCAAGAGGTGTTAGTCAAGCCAGACTCCTCAAACTTTTTCATTTGTGTCTCTGGACCCTGGCTTTCCTCCTCCTGTGCTCAGTACCTGGTATTTTGCAGCCAGGTGGGGGATCTGTTACGTCTCATCTTTTGAGCATTGGTCATTGTTCTAGCCTGCCAAACTTCCTCTTTCTCTCTCGTTCTCTCTTTTTCGATCTTAATTCTCATCCACCTCATTTATTCAAAATCTCAGCCTCCTGACATCTTGAAGCTGAAGTGGATCACAGGGATATATGTGATAGTCTCGTTTCATGTGTAACTCCAGTGTGACTGAACACACCTGAAGAGAACTAGATTAGGACTGTGTTGGTTGGAGCTGTTGTCACATCAGACCCTGGAAGACGTGGGTGGAGAGAATCAGTTTGGGAAGTGGTCCTGCGAAGTGTGAGGGAGTGAGGGGGGTGAGCCTAATGCAATGAGAGGTGGTGAAGTGTGCATAGGGCTTCCTGGTGGCGCTAGTGGGAAAGAACCTGCCTGCCAGTGCAGAAGATGTCAGAGATGCAAGTTTGATCGCTAGGTCTGGAAGATCCCCTGGAAGAGGGCACGGTATCTCATTCCAGTATTCCTGCCTGGAGAACCCCATGGACAGACGAGCCTGGCAGGCTGCACCCCATAGAGCTGCACACAGTTGGATGGAACTGAAGCGACTTAGCAAGCAAGCATGCAAAGTGTGCGTAAGACTCACCAGTGTGCCAGCTGGAGCTCAGTCCTTTGGGGCCCTTTGAGAAACCACAAGGAACATGCCTCAGAATCTCCTATCCAAGGCTGCAGCCAAGTTTTATCCTCGGTGGATTTGTGAATTGTGTTGTCATTCCTTCCACATGAACTTCTGGACTGCTCCTGCTTGCTAGCTGAGCAAGTTCTCCAAGTGTTGGGGAAGCGATCATGAGGACAGGAGCGATGTGGGCGCTTGAGCCTGGAACCTGCCCACATGCTGGGAACTCTTCACTGTGGTTGTCAGTGAACTTGGGCCTGAGGACACATAGTCGCGGTACTTGTATGTGCTTAGAATTTGCACCCGTTTCTTTATTTGAAAGATCTGTGATTAGACTACAAACTATTTGAGGGTAAAAACTGTGCTCTGTTGAGTTACCTAGATCAAGAACAGTGTTTTGTGTATTGTTGGGGCTGAATTAATTTTTGTTGAATTAATGAATAAAGTCCTAGAAAATTGTAATTCTGAAAGGCAATATAGTTTCAGTTCTGTCATCACATGCTTTTTTGAGGTCTTACTATTACCCAGCATGTAACATAGATGTTAGGTGATTATTTCACTCATGAGAAAGCAAAGTATAGACCTATTATATTATTACAGCCTTATATTCTCAACCTCTGAATTTCAGTTCATTGATGTTAAAACTATGTATTCTAATATATAAATCTGTAGTGTGAATAGCAGAAGATGAAAACTTTTACATGAATTAAGTGAAGTTCTTTTAGGTTGTACCATTTTATAGTTTGCTGCTACTCAATTTAGAAAACTGCAGTGAATTTCAAGCCAGAAACCCCATGGTTTATTGAAAAACATCTTTAACATTCTCCAGTTAAATGTTTCTGCTGTGTTGATTCTGTGTATTTGTGGTAAGTCATCATATTAAGAACCTTCTATAGCTAATCCCCTATTATTAAATGCTTAAGTGGCAGTGGAAATTGGATAGTAAGTTATTCTTTTCAGTGAGATTTCAGAGAAGGGCCAAAAGATGGAATAAAACACATTGCTTTGTCTCTTTGCTTCTCTTGTTGAGTCTAGTCAGGATTGTAAAAGGGCTTGTACTTTTAAAATATTTTAGTCTCTGTTGGAAGGAAGTTGCTGTCCTTCTGAGTGGTTTTCTGTTTTGGGCTGCAAAACAAGAACAACACAATTAATTGTCTATCTGTCTCTCTGTGTATATGCTGTATGAACTTTGATTCATACACACAAATGAACTTTGATTGATTTGTGGTTTTGACTTGTGAAGTTTAATTTGCTTCATGGAGAGTAAAAGTAATGGGCAGAAAATGAGCACTTGTGATGTCCACGGTTTAGTACTGTTAGAACAACTCCCTTGTTTACCGTTCTGTATCTGCAGGCCAATTTTCCGAGTTGGGAGCTTGTTGTAAAAATCTCCCTTCAAGTGTTATGCATGATGTTAAATGTGTGTCTAAATTTTTGGTAAGTAGAGAATAAATGCCTTTTGTCTGTGAACATTTTAACTTAATAACTAAGACTGCTCTTTCTACGAATTGAAATTCTTAACTTTGAGTGCTTTGGATGGCCTTTGTCCATGTTCCCTTACTTAATTTGTGGTAGCCTCATTTTCCAGATACAGAAATCATACTGTGAGGAAGTCAAATAATATGCTCTAGGTCACACAGCTGTTAGGTGATGAGACTGCCTTATCTGAAGCTGATGTTTTGAATTCTATAAGATCTCGATATATGTAGTAGAGATTTAGTGATTATTCACTGTGTGCAATGCAGTGTGTGAGCTAGTTACTAGGGTTCAAATGAGTCAGAAATTAATGCTACTCTCAAGGAATTTATAATCTAATGAGGGAGAAAAGATGTGTGTATAAATAATTGCAACCCAACAGAGAAAGTACAGGTTCAGTTCAGTTCAGTCGCTCAGTCATGTCTGACTCTATGCAACCCCATAGAATGCACCACGCCAGGCTTCCCTGTCCATCATCAACTCCCAAAGCATGCTCACACTTATGTCCATCAATTCAGTGATGCCATCCAACCATCTCATTCTCTGTTGTCCCCTTCTCCTCCTGCCTTCAATCTTTCCCAGCATCAGGGTCTTTTCCAAGGAGTCAGTTCTTTGCATCACGTGGCCAAAGTATTGGAGTTTTAGCTTCAGCATCAGTCCTCCTAATGAATATTCAGGACTGATTTCCTTTAGGATTGGCTGGTTTAATCCCCTTCCAGTCCAAGGGACTCTCAAGAGTCTTCTGCAACACCACAGTTCAAAATCATCAATGCTTTGGTGCTCAGCTTTCTTTATAGTCCAACTCTCACATCCATTGGAGAAGGCAATGGCAACCCACTCCAGTACTCTTGCCTGGAAAATCCCATGGATGGAGGAGCCTGGTAGGCTGCAGTCCATGGGGTCGCGAAGAGTTGGACACAACTGAGCGACTTCACTTTCACTTTTCACTTTCATGCATTGGAGAAGAAAATGGCAACCCACTCCAGTGTTCTTGCCTGGAGAATCCCAGGGACGACGGAACCTGGTGGGCTCCCGTATATGGGATCATATGGAGTCATATATAACTGAAGCAACTTAGCAGCAGCAGCAGCTCACATCCATACATGACTACTGGAAAAACATAGCTTTGATTAGACAGATCTTTGTTGGAAAAGTAATACCTCTACTTTTTAATATGCTGTTTAGGTTGATCATAACTTTTCTTCTAAGCAGCAAGCATATTTTAATTTCATGGGTGCAGTCACAATCTGCAGTGACTTTGGAGCCCAAGAGAATAAAGTCTGTCACTGTTTACACTCTTTCCCTGCCTATTTGCCATGAAGTGATGGGACCAGATGCCATGATCTTCGTTTTCTGAATCTTGAGTTTTAAGCCAGCTTTTTCACTCTCCTCTTTCACTTTCATCAAGAGGCTCTTCAGTTACTCTTCACTTTCTCCCATAAGGGTGGTGTCATCTGCGTATCTGAGGTTATTGATATTTCTCCCAGCAATCTTGATTCCAGCTTGTGCTTCATCCAGCACAGCATTTTGCATGATGTACTCTGCCTATAAGTTAAATAAGCAGGGTGACAATATACAGCCTTGATGTACTCCTTTCCCAGTTTGTAACCAGTCTGGTTTTCCATGTCCAGTTCTAACTGTTGCTTCTTGACCTGCATTCAGATTTCTCAGGAGGCAGGTAAGGTGATCTGATAGTCCCATCTCTTGAAGAATTTTCCATTTTGTTGTGATCTACACAGTCAAAGGCTTTGGTGTAATCAATGAAGCAGAAGTAGATGTTTTTGGAATTCTCTTGGTTTTTCTATGATCCAAGGGATGTTGGTAATTTGATCTCTGGTTCCTCTGCCTTTTCTAAATCCAGCTTGAACATCTGGAAGTTCACGGTTCATGTACTGTTGAAGCCTGGCTTGGAGAATTTTGAGCATTACTTTGCTAGCATGTGTTGCTGCTGCTGCTGAGTCACTTCAGTCATGTCTGACTGTGCGACCCCATAGACGGGTGCCCACCAGGCTCCAACATCCGTGGGATTCTGCAGGCAAGAACACTGGAGTGGGTTGCCATTTCCTTCTCCAGTGCATGAAAGTGAAAAGTGAAAGTGAAGTTGCTCAGTCATGTCCGACTCTTTGCAACCCCATGGACCGCAGCCTCCCAGGCTCCTCCGTCCATGGGATTCTCCAGGCAAGAGTACTGGAGTGGGGTGCTAACATGTGAGATGAGTGCAATTGTTCAGTATTGTGAACATTCTTTGACATTGTTCTTCTTTGGGACTGGAGTGAAAATTGATCTTTTCCAGTCCTGTGGCCACTGCTGAGTTTTCTAAATTTGCTGGCATATTGAGTACAGCACTTTCACAGCATCATCTTTTAGAATTTGAAATAGCTCAGCTGGAATTCTATCACCTCAACTAGCTTCGTTCGTAGTGATGCTTCCTAAGGCCCACTTGACTTTGCACTCTAGGATGTCTGGCTCTAGGTGAGTGGTCGCACCATCTTGGTTATCTGGGTCATGAAAATCTTTTTTGTATAGTTCTTCTGTATGTTCTTGCCACCTCTTCTTAATATCTTCTGCTTCTGTTAGGCCCATACCATTTCTGTCCTTTATTGTGCCCATCTTTGCATGAAATGTTCCCTTGGTATCTCTAACTTTCTTGGAGAGATCTCTAGTCTTTCCCATTCTATTGTTTTCCTCTGTTTCTTGCACTGATCATTGAGGAAGGCTTTCTTATCTCTCCTTGCATTTCTTTGGAATGCTGCATTCAAATGGGTATATCTTTCCTTTTCTCCTTTGCTTTTTACTTCTCTTCTTTTTTTCTGCTATTTGTAAGTCCTCCTCAGACAACCATTTTGCCTTTTGCATTTCTTTTTCTTGGGCATGGTCTTGATCCCTGCCTCCTGTTACAGTGTCACAAACCTCTGTCCATAGTTCTTTGGGTACTCTGTCTATCAGATCTAATCCCTTGAATCTGTCACTTCCACTGTATAATCATAAGAGATTGGATTTAGGTCATACCTGAATGGTCTAGTGGTTTTCCTTACTTTCTTCAGTTTTAGTCTGAATCTGGCAATAAGGAGTTCATGATCTGAGTCATTCTCAGCTCCTGGTCTTGCTTTTGTTGACTGTCTAGAGCTTCTCCATCTTTGGTTTCAAAGAATATAATCAATCTGATTTTGGTATTGACCATCTGGTTAAAAAAGTACAAAGAGCTACATAAAAAGTTATAGTAATGGTATTGTGGGATGATAGAATTTTTAAAATTTTTTACAACTTTATTGAGGTACATTGTTTAAAATGTACAATTTGATGAGTTTTGACATATACATATGCCAGTTAAACCACCACCACAATAAAGGAGAAAATGAACTACTTTTTCTGTTAATAGCAAAATAAGTAAGTTCTAGTCAAGGAGTCCAGCTGATAAACCATAGTATATATTCCTTGCTGGTAGACTGGAAAATACCTTGATGTTCTTTCCCGATTGAGGGCAGGAGGAGAAGAGGCTGACAGAGGATGAGATGGTTGGATGGCATCATCAACTCAATGGACACGAGTTTGAGCAAACTCTGGGAGACGGTGAAAGAGCAGGAAGTCTGGCATACTGCAGTCCATGGGGTTGCAAAGAGTCAGACACGACTGAGTGACTGAACAACAACAATGCTAGTAGACTCATAAGTTGGAGCAGCTGTGACTCTGTGGAGCCCAGAGGTGCAGGGATGGAATGCATAAAGATATATGGTAGGACATTGGTACTGATGGTTCATGGGGCCACTACTGCCTCCACCCTTGTTCCCAAGCCATCTGCCCTTCCTCTTGGGCACATGGACCTGTAGAGGTCTTTGATTTAGTAAATGCACTGCATGTTGAAGAATGGCACTTTATTCTTCCAGAGAGTTGCCTGGTACATCGATTGTGTCTTTAGAAAAGCATTTCAGCATTCTGTGAGACTGGTCATTCCTAGGCGCGTTATGCGATAAGCTATCCCACAACCATGGGTTATTCCCATACCTCGTTTACTGGTCATATGCTGTGCTTGGTGGACTCCATGCCTGTGAATCAGGTAATTCTCATAACCACAGGGGGTCAAAAGTAATAGGATGAAGGTAATAGGAATCACATTGAGAAAATAGAGGGTGTCAGTATACAGTAACAAGCAAGATGAGTGATAAAGAAAAGGATTCTGTAGAACCAGAAAGCTAATCTTGTTCTGTCATGTTGGATAGAAGCTAGCCTCTTCCAAAGTCTGCAAATTTTAGTCAGTTCTTCAGAGTCCTCAGTCTGAGGTTTATTGGCTTGTAGTCTGGATAAAAATGATGTATGTCTTTTCAGTTGACAAACGTATCCATAGTTTCATGCTGTGCTAATTGTTTTTAATTATTATTTATTTTTGACGGTGCTGGGTCTTCGTTGCCACTTGCAGGCTTTCTCTAGTTGTGGTGAGGTTGCTTCTCTTGTTGGGGAGTGCATGCTCAGTAGTTGTGGTGCATGGGCTTAGTTGCTCCCTAGGCATGTGGAATCTTCCTGGACTAGGGATCGAACCTGTGTCTCTTGTATTGACAGGCAGATTTTTAACTTTTGGACTATCAGGGAAGTCTTGTCATGCTATGTTCATTGTTAAGAGTGGGTGATAAGACCCTTTCTATTGATGATCAAGGGCAATCTTCCTCTGATGTCTTTTCTAGAAACCAAATGTCCATATTTCAAAAAAGGAGATTTCAAGTTCCTGTTTTGAGAGATGAGAATAGCTTCTTAATTAAGATAGCATTTTCCTTTTAGTAGAAAGATCTGTGCCTATGAGGAAGAGACATTTTGGCTTTTAGACCTTTTCATGAAAGTATTTTCTAGGGAAATACTTGGTATGCAAAGCTAAATTGCATTTCCCTTTAAAAAGTAAGTATAATACTGAGATGAAGGTGCCAAGCCATTACCCAAATAAATTTGGCCTTCTGCAGGACATAGACAAGTAGGCCAATGATAACTAAATGTGATCAAGGCTACTCTACTACCACTGCTGCTAATCACTGACATTTATTTAGTCCTTACCATATGTCAGGTGATATCTGCAATGCTTTCTGGTAGCTCAGATGGTAAAGTGTCTGCCTGCAATGAGGGAGACCCGGGTTCAATCCCTGAGTCAGGAAGATCACCTGGAGAAGGAAATGGCAACCCACTCCAGTACTCTTGCCTGGAAAATTCCATAGATGAAGGATCCTGGTGGGCTACAGTCCATGGGGTCACAGAGTCGGACACTACCAAGCAGTTTCACCTAGTCTGCAATGCTTTATATTATCTTATCCATTCCATCTTTCTGAAATCCTAAGAAGTATGCATTGTTATTAAGATATTATTATATGCGTGTACTGTACAAGGTGATGAATTTCCTGGAAGGCTCAGCAGGTAAACGGTCTGCCTGCAATGCAGGATCTCCTGCATAGGGAGTTCGACTTGGGTTCGATTCCTGGGTCAGGAAGATCCCCTGGAGAAGGAACTGGCAATCCACTCCAATGTTCTTGGCCTGAAAAATCCCATGGACAGAGGAGCTTGGTGGGCTACACAGTCTGTGGGATTGCAAAGAGTCAGACACGATTGAATGACTAAGTGCAGAATACTGCAGACCTTGAAACAAACAAACAAAAATAAGGTGCTAAAACAGAAATAAAACCACAACAAAGACCAAAGGCTTACAGAAGATAGAAGTTTATTTCTCTTTCAACTAATAGTTCTTAGGTGAGAGATACAGAACTGTCTTGTAACTGTATTGTCTTTAACATGTGGCTTCCAAAATTGCTTCAGTAGTTACTATTCTGTAGTCAGTACAAAAGAGGGCAAAGGGCAAGCAGATCTTCTTTAAGGAGAACTTCTGGATTTGCATGTATTACTCCTACTCATGTGTAATAGTCATGTAGTATATTGGGCTGAATGAGATCCTAGTTCCCAGACCAGGAATTGAACCCATGTTCCCTGCATTGGCAGGTAGACTCCCAACCACTGGACCACCAGAGAAGTCCCAGCACATCCCATTTTGTGAATGAGTAGATCAAGGTACAGAGAAGTTAAGTAACTTGTGCAAGGTCATATAACTAGTAAGAAGCAAAAAGACTGACTGAGGTCCAGACTCTTAACCACTATCTATATTGCTTTTAGTCCTAAAGGGCTATTGAAGTAAGAGAAGATTATAATTGCCTTGGGAATTCAGAGGAAGAATGGAGGTAAGCTGGAGCTGTGGAAGGACGGGCAGTTGTTAACCAGGTGGAAAGGAGAGGGCTAGGGAGAAACAGGCACAGGATGTGTAGTAGCATGACTCATCTGTGGTTGTGGTTTTAGGAAAGTTAAAAGCTGAGGAGAATGTGGAATAGTGACAGAAATGAGCTTGGAGGAGGGTCTGGGTGCTTTAATTTTTAACACCCACCCTCCTCCCCCACCAAAAAAAAATACCCCCAAACAAAACTGCGTGGCTTTCTGAGCATTCATTTGCTTAACTCCTGAATCTCTGGGTTTGCTTGTGGCTTCTGTTCTGAGCTGACTTGGCTGATCTCTGATGAACTTGTTCATGTATCTGTGGTCAGCTGATGGCTGGATGGTATGGGCTGGCTTCACTCACTTCTCTGTCTGTGGATAGGTTGTTAACAGGCGTGGCTGGGCCATTCATCTCATTCTCTGTCAGGCTAGCTCAGATTCCTCCCATAAGAAGAGTGTGAGAACAGCCAGAAAGGGCAGTCCTTCTCCCCTAGTGCTCAAGTATTATTCAGACCTGCAATGTTATATGGCTAAGTTCAGAGGCAGAGAGTGGAGAAATTGTGTCTTTTGACAGAAGTACCTGCAAAGCCACTTGTAAAGAGATATGCATACAGGGATGAGAAGAATTTATGACTGCTTGCCACTTACCTCAGTAATGAACTTGGTTCTGGCGTCCTTTCTGGCAGAAGGGTAGATCTAGGAGATTGCTGGAGATGTTAATCTCGAGGTACAGGAAAAAAATCCAGATGCAAAATACAGATTTGAAATTTGATAGCATATAGATAGAATTTAAAGCTGAGAGTGAGCAGAGTTCCCTAAATGGAATGCCTGAGAATACCAACATTTAAGGTGCTTCTCCCAAAACAACATCAAGGACCACAATGAAGTAATACTACAAAAATGACTAAAACTACTGACAATATCAAGTGTTTACAAGGATGCAGGTCAACTAGGACTCTCATGCATTTGTCAATGGTGTGAAAAATGCTCCAGCCATTGTGGAAAAGGTTTAGCAATTTCTTATAAAGTTAAACACACATACCTATAAAAGCCTGAATCTCACTCTTAAATATTTACCAAGAGCAATTAAAACTTACTTTCATACAAAGATAACTGTTCCTCAGTGCTTATATTAAAAACTGGAAAAATTAAAAACTCTCTTTTAATGAATGGATAAATAATACATGAAGTACATTACTATTCAGCAGTAAAAAGGAGTGAACCAGGGATACCTCCAGCCATATGGTGACTCAAGTGCATGACACTCGGTGAAAGAAGTCAGTCTCAAAAATCTGCCTAACATATGGTTCCATTTATATACCCATTCTGGAAATGGCTGAGGCAGGAGGGGTAAATTTAGTCAATTCAAGATAGAATAGTCCAGAAGGGAAAACTAGCCCTGAAATGGTTAGAAGTTCATGTGATCCAGAAATAAGCTCATGACTTCATTGAAAAATAATGAAGTCTCCCCACTCTATACTTCTGTGAATTTTTTTTCACCTTTAAGTTTAGCTGTGTTGAAACATGGAGAAAGCTCTTAAGCATTCAGGACTCTTTGCTTCTCTGGGCCCTCTCTGGAGGTCCTTGGTGAGGTCTTCAGATATTTACATAATACGGAATTAATTTGGGGGAAAAGAACAATCCTTATGAAAGTACAACAAAGCATATTTTAATCACTTTTATAGGATGTTTGTCCTTCTAAATATATGAAAAGTTATAGAGTATTTCTACCTGTGCTATATCCATTATTATTTTTCTATTTCTTAGGTAATTTCAAGTATATTATTCCAGTGGAATTTCATATGAGTTATGCATTGCTTTTATAATATAGTTTTCAGAAACACATCGTGGTGAGAAGCATGAACTGTTTGTAAAACTAAAGCTATGGCTCACTAGGAAACGCCTCAGTGAATTAAACTGTAGCTATTTTTTAAATTTTATTTTTTAATTGGAGGAAAGTTGCTTTACAATGTTGTATTGATTTCTGCTGTATAACAGTGCAAATCAGCCATAATTATACATATAATCCCCTGCCTCTTGACTGTCACTCCCCTCCCCCATTTTACCCTCTAGGTCATCACAGAGCACCAGGATGGGTTCCTTGTATTATTTTTAAATAAACCATTTCCCTATCCTCTCTTATTCTGTCATGTATTAGGCATATTGAAAACATATTAAAAAGTCAGTCACTCCAGTTTTCACAAGCTGTATAGCATAAAATATCCTTAGTGGGAGGGAACCCCACATTTGATATTTTAAGTGAGAGTATGTGTGAATTAAGATTATACTTCTATGATTTATGGTAGATTGGCCTTACTTATTTTACTCTTTTGAGTGTTAAATAAATTAATATATGTTTTGTTTATGAAAGTCTCCGTACATCTTATAAAACTTATTAATCATTAACTTACTCAAGCAACCACAGATAAAAGATAGATTTGTACATTGTATGCTCAAGTCCAAGTCAACTGCCTTTCTTCCCAGGTGTTGATTTAGTGAATAAGCAGCTTAAAGATCTTCTCTGATCAGGTGCCCTTGTGTACATTTTGTGGTTTTCAAGGTAAATACAGCAATTTCAGAATAAAGCAAACTGCTGGCGGGTGACAGTGTTTGTTTTACAAATGCTTGGAAGTAGTTTGGAAACGTCACCTTTTGAAGAATAAGAGGTAAAGACTGAACAAAGCAGGCCTCTGAGTCGAGATCCAGCCTCAACTGGTGGTTCACCACCCTCTCATCTTGTTCTTCTCAAGCCTTGCCATCTTTTGTTAGCGGCTGTGTGCTGGGCTTAGTCGCTCAGTCATGTGCGACTCTTTGCAACCCCATGGACTGTAGGCCACCAGGCTCTTCTGTCCATGGGGATTCTCCAGGCAAGAATACTGGAGAGGGTTGCCATGCCCTCCTCCAGGGGATCATCCCAACCCAGCGATCAACCCAGGTCTTTCTCATTACAGGCCGATTCTTTACCGACTGAGCCACTAGGGAAGCCCAGGAATACTGGAGTGGGTAGCCTATCCCTTCTCCAGGGGATCTTTCTGACCCAGGAATTGAACTGGGGTGTCCTGTTTTGCTGGTGGATTCTTTACCAGTTTGTTAGCTGAGGACCCCTGCAAAAAGAGTTTTATGCCCTGTGAAAGTGAAAGTGATAGGTCCCTAGGAGTTCTCGGAGTCTTGCTTCTTCTCTAATGTTTTGCTATATGACTGTGATTTTTGGTGATGGTGGTGGTGGTGGTGTGTGTGTGTGTGTTTGCACGTGTGTATGTTTGTGTGTGTGACTGTTCCACTGGATGACTTAGAGCCGGTTAAAATTTAAATTCTAGAGTCTTTCAAGGTCCATGAAAAACCAGAAGATAATAAGCACATCCATAAAGTGTTCTATCTTGAAATCATGGATATAGGTAGGCTAAAAATGATTTTTAAGCTAGTACTTTCTAAACGACAGAAGCTTCAGCTCTGGTGAGAAATAAGGCCTTGGGCTTTGTCCTTTTGTTTCCATTTAGATGTACTGCATAAAGCACAAGTCCAGCTATGATTATTCTAGAAAGCTTCATGGTTATTCAACTTGTACTCTGTATATGCGTAATTAAAACCTCCATGTTGATAAATAATGGAAGGTAAAAAGAGTTAAAACAAAGTTAATTATGTGGTTAGCTTGGGAGTTAGGTTTTGTGAAAACTGAAACTCACTCAGTTGTGTCCGACTGTTTGTGACCCCATGGAACTGTAACCTGCCAGGGTCCTCTGTCCATGGAATTCTCCAGGCAAGAATACTGGAGTTGGTTGCCATTTCTGTCTCCAAGGGATCTTCCCCGACTCAGGGATCAAACCCAGGTCTCTCCTGCATTAGGTTTTGTGATGTTACCACATAAAAGAAAAAAAAATCAAATACTTGAAATGTCATGTTAAAAAACCAGTGTGACCCTCCAGTGGGCAAATGTATAAAAAAAGGAAAGAGCAGCTGATTGAGTGTTAACTGATATTTTGACTTCAAGCAATAATTGGATGTTCTTTGATTCCAATTTCTTTGTCAACCCTTGCTTTTTAAAAATATATATTTGGCCAGCATCATTAATAAAACTAAAGGCAGGTACCTTCACTGGTTGGCTTCCATATAGGCAAGCCCAGAGAGCAAGCAAGTTCCCTACTTTCACCTAACACAGAGATGGGTAGCATGTTCTAGTGGCTTTTTGGGATATTCTTTCTGTATCTTCCTTGCCCTCCTAAATAAAATATCAAACAGCCTGGAATTCAAGGTTTCATCACTTAAATAGCCTAGAGCAAAAGTTGCCTTGAAACGGCAGCTTAGTTGCATAAAACCTTTTGGACTTGGAAACTGACCACTTTCTTCAGAGAAAACAAGGCAGTCAGGAGCCTTTGTTGCCTGTGTTCTCTGAGCCATGCTGTGCTGGATGTATAGCAACCAAGCAAGCTGAAGACAGCCCAGCCTTGGTTGCCAGAGGCCTTGCTGTGCTATGCCTAGTTGCTCAGTCGTGTCTGACTCTTTGCTACCCCACGGACTGTAGCCCGCCAGGCTCCTGTGTGCATGAGATTCTCCAGGCAAGAATACTGGAGTGGGTAGCCTGTCCCTCCTCCAGGGGATCTTTGCAACCCAGGAATTGAACAGGGTCTCCTGCACTGCAGGCAGATTCTTTATCAGCTGAGGAAAGCCCACTACAGGCCATAAGAGATGGTAAATGCAAAGTATGAATTACTTGTAGGACAAAGACCTAGATGTAGTTCTCTAGCTTGGGGGTCCTCAAGACCCTTTTGAGAGGGTCTTCAAGATCACAGTATTTTCATAATGATACTCAGGCATTATTTGTCTTTTCCACTCTCGTACAGTGGAGTTTTCCAGAGGCCCTGTGAAATGTGATGCTGTCTTCTCTCTGTTTGCTAATGGAACGTATGCTTGTATTTTATTGTGTTGTAGATTTCCAGTTTTAATCTGTTGTATAGTAAACATCGATAGAAACAGCCCACAAAAGAAAGTCTCTTAGCGGTTTTCAATAATTTATAAGCTTGTGAAGAAGTCTTGATACCAAAAATTTGAGAACAATTTACTAGAGAAACAATCAAGTAGCAAGAGTTAGGAATCAGCTTAACTGAGCTATAGGAAAAAGCATGTGTTAAAAGCAGTGGATAGGCAGGAAACAGGTGAGAACACTGGTCAGGGAGAGTAATTAGAAGTCCGACCAGCAGGTATACCTAAGGAGGCAGGACAAAATGAAGGGACAAGGTAGATAGTTATTTTCTGTAAATTTTTTGAGTTCAGCACTGTGCCTACAGCAGGATGGACCTTTGACAAATATTTATGAATGAATGAATTGGTGAGTATAAAGATTGTGGAATCACAAAAAGTTTGAAAAACATGAGGTGCAGTGTTTATCATAGTATTTTTTATAATGAAGGAAACAAATATATACAAGGAGAAAAAAAAGATGTAGACATTGTGATTTGTCCTTAGTGGGAATTTAATATTTTCAAGTAAAGTTTAATAACTACAAAATATGAAATGGATATATATATATATATATATATCCATATATATGGGGCTTCCCAGGTGGCAGTAGTGGTAAAGAACCTGCCTGCCCATGCAGGAGATGTAAGAGACATGAGTCTGATCCCTGGAGGAGGACATGGCAGTCCACTCCAGTATTCTTGGCTGGGAAATCCCATGGATGGAGGAACCTGGAGGGCTACAGTCCATGGGGTTGCAGAGTCAGACATGACTCAAGTGGCAGCACGCACAGCACACGTCCATATATATACATACATACTGCATCTTCTCCATCCATTCATCTGTTGGCGAGCACGCAGGTTGCTTCCATATCTTGGCTATTGTAAATGATGCTATGAAGAACATAGGGGTGCATGGGTGAGTAAGTGAGTGAAGTCCCTCAGTCGTGTCCGACTCTTATGCGACCCCATGGACTGTAGCCCACAAGGCTCCTCCGTCCATGGGATTCTGCAGGCAAGAATACTGGAGTGGATTGCCATTTCCTTCTCCAGGGGGTCTTCATGACCCAGGGATTGAACCCAGGTCTCCTGCACTGAAGGCAGACGCTTTAACCTCTGAGCCACCAGGGAAGCCCTATAGCTTTACAAATCAGTATTTATATATACAGTGGACTATTACTCAGCCATAATAAATAATTGAAATCTTACCATTTGCAATAACAGAGATCGACCTAGAGGGTATTTTGCTAGGTGAAATAAGTCAGACAAAGACAAATACTGTAATATTTCACTTATATGTGGAATCTAAAACCAAAACAAATGAACAAACATAGCAAAATGGAAACTGATCGTAGATACGGAGATCAGACATGTGGTTGTCAGAGAGGGAGTGGGGCATGGGGATGAAAGAAATGGATGAGGGAGATGAAGCAGTACAAACTTTCATTTGCAAAACAATTGAGTCGCGGGTATGAAGTGTACGGGATGGGAAATCGAGTCAATAAGGCATAATATCTTTGTATGGTGACAGACTGTAACTAGACTTACATTTTGAAATGTATAGAAACATCGAATCACTGTGTTGTATAGTAAGAAATAACATATTGTTGTAGGTTAATTAGATACCTCAGAAGCAAAACAAACAGACTCATAGAAAAAGATAATAAATTTATAGATAGAAGAAGTGCAGTGTGGGGAGGAGATGGTGAATTGGAGGAAGGCAATCAAAAGGTGCAAACTTCCAGTTATAAGATAAATAAGCACTAGGGGTGTACTATACAACATGACAAATATAATTATCACTGCTGTTAATTATGATTAACACTTAGGATTTAAGAGTTCTAAGAGTTCTCATCATGAAGAAAAAGATAGTTTTTTTCCCGTTCTTTAATGTTGTATCTACATGAGGTGATGGATGTTTGCCAACCCTATTGTGATAATCATTTAATAATGTATGTAGTCAAATCTTTATGACGTACTCTGTAAACTTATACAGTGCTATATGCTAATTTTGTCTTAGTAAAACTGGAAAAAGAGATAACGTGAAGTGTGAAAAGAGCTCTAGTTAAAATTGTAAATATAATATATTTTCAGTTATCTAAAATACATAGGCATGTATAGTTGGATATTTTGGTAACTGTATCTGTTTGCCTTTCTAAGAGCATACATCAAAATAATAAATATGGTTAACCTTGGGGCATGAAAAAAGTTAGGACTTTATTTTTTCTTTGTATTCTTTAGATTTTCCAAAGTATTGTGATCATATATCAGTTTTATATTAAGAGAAAAGTCAAGTATTTTTTTACATACACACACACTTATTTTAAGCCCCTAGAAAAAATTTTGAGTTGTTTGAGATTGAGATATTTTTCTGTCCTAGGCTCAGAATTTTTTAACTTCTTTACTGCTTGTGTGAAGCTGACTTGAATGTCTAGAGTAGGCAGAGAAAGAGGGAATTCCAGGCAGAGGAGGGAGTACTGGCAGCCAATACTGCCCTTATCAGAAGGAAGACATAAACTCAAGAAGTCATGTTAATTTGTCCTGTAATACCTATTGCTCCTTGTGACAATCTTTACCAGAATCTGGGCTGAGAAGGAGGCCTGGCTGCTGCAGAAAGCGTGCAGCAGTGAGTAGAAGAAAATAGAGAAATACTAGTTTATCTACAGCTTTGCTTGCCCTTTGCCATTTAGAAGATATAAAAACTAGGCCTATATCAGGAGGAATAATAATAATAATTAAATATATATATCATGCACACATATATTCTACTTGCTAAAGTTTTTAGTGGTTTTTCTAGCTGTAGAAATACATAGTCCTTTAGTACTTCGCTTTTTTTCTTTTCTCCTCTCTTCAGTAGGGGAAATTTCTGAACATTTAAAAGTGAAAAGACCATATACAAAAATTAGCTCAAAGAAGATTATAGACATAAATGTAAGAGTGAAAACTATTGAGATTATTAAAAACAAACATAGGAATAACTCCTTGTGGTGTTAGGTTATGCAGGGATTTCTTAGGTATGACATCAAAGGCACAAGTGATGAAAAAATAGATAGACTGGACTTCATCAAAATTAAAGCTTTTATGCTTCAAAGTACAGCATCAAGAAAGTATAAAAATAACCCATGATCTAGGAGAAAATATTTGCAAAACATATATTTGATAAAGGGCTCATATCTCAAATGTATGAAGAGCTCATGCAGCTCAATAGTAAAAAGACAAATGATGTAATTGAAAAATGGGCAAAAGATCTGAACATGTATTTCTCAAAAAAAAGATAAAAATGGTCAATTAAGCATATTAAAATATGTTAAATATCAGTAGTCATTGGGGAAATATAAATAAAATCCACAGTGACTATTACTTCACACATGTATTATGGCTGTACTAAAAACAATTGATAATAACAAGTGTTTGTGAGATGTGAAATATTAGAACCTTATACACTGTTGATGGGAATGTAAAAGGATGCATAAGTTTGGAGAACAATCCAGGAGTTCCTCAAAATGATAAAGTTATCATTTGACCTAGGAAATCATCTCTAGATATATACCTAAATGAGATGAAACATAATCCACACTAAAACTTGCATACAGATGTTCATAGCAGGATTATTTATAATAGCCCAAAGCGGGAAAAGTCCCAGATGTTCATCAGCTGATACATGGATAAACAAAACATGGTATATGCCCACAAGGAAACAGTATTTACCCATAAAAAGTAAGGATGTACTGATACATGACATGGATGAACTTGAAACCATTTCGCTAAGTTACAAAAGACTCCACATTATATGATACTATTTATATGAAATGTCCATAGTAACACAAAGTAGATTAGTGATACATAGAGATGAAGGAGGGAATGGCAATCCTCTTCAGTATGCTTGCCTGGAGAATCTCATGGACAGAGGACCCTGGCGGGCTATAGACCATGGGGTTGCAAAGAGTCAGATGTGACTGAGTGAATCACACACAGCACACACACACACACACACACACACACACACACACACACACACACACACACACACACACACACACACACATACACACACACACACACACACACACATGCACACACACACACACATGCACACACACACACAGGTGAAGGAAGAGAATGTAGGGGAGTGGCTGCTGAGTACAAGATTTCCTTTTGAGGTGATGAATTGTTCTAAAGCTAATATATAGTGATATTTGTACAGTTCTCTGAATATTTTTAAGACAATTGAATTGTACCTTAAAGTATGAACTTAATGGAATATAAATTATATATTAATCAACCTTATGAAAAGCAAAAGGTCATGTAGTCAACATGTGATAAAATGTTAAAACTCATAAGTTGTACCAACTTGGGGTACTATTATTGTTGTCCAGTCAGCCAAAATATGTGAAAATTGTTTTAGAGAGGTTATGAACTTCCCCCTCTTAAAAAGAGAGGCTATGTGGAAATAGGCACTCTTATACTCAAGGAGAAAGTATAAATTAGCACAGACTGCCTGGAGAGCTGTCTGATGAAACAAGGCTACTTTACAAGGCCTTGGCTGAGAGAGGGAAATATAAAATATCCAGCAAGCAAAAATTCTGATCTTAAATGTTAAATAATAGGTTCTGTCTCTGCCTACTAAGCATGCAAGTTCAGTGATCAGTGACTCATAAAACCTATTATTAGCTCATAAAGTATATAATTAACATAGGCTGATGAATCAAAAAGTCTAACTGATATAAACTGGAACATTTCTTTGTCCATGAAACGTAAGTAACACTCTAGAATTTTGTGTGAAAATCCAACAAAGTAGTATTTTCCATGTGACATACATCAGAACAGGGTTTCCGAGGTGACTCATTGATAAAGGATCTGCCTGCCAATGCAGGAGAGGCTAGAAACGCAGGTTCAATCCCTGGGTAGGGAAGATCCCCTGGAGTAGTTAGACTTTTCCTTACCATTCTATCTGATAACAGATCTAGATGGAAGAGCCTGATAATCTTTTCAAAGCCTTTGTTCTAGTTGAGTCTTAGCGTAGCTAGAAAGTGGACAAAGAACTTGCAGAACTTTTTTGGTTTATTTTAAAGCTGTGTTCCTCAAAATAACTAATAAAAGAAACAATCAAAATATCCAACAATTTAAGCGTAAGTAAACCATGAAATATCAGCGCCATTAAAAATAGGTGCATCGTTGCTACATGTTCTTAGGTATACATTTCCACTATGGAAGTAAAAACTCTACAAAGTATAACCCTCTTGTTTATTTTTTCATTCCCAGAAAATAGCATAGTGCTTGGCACATACTATGTACTCACTAAATGTCTAATAAATGAGCCTGGAAAATTTTATTTTTGTTAGACTTTGATTTTCTGTATATTGGAAGTAGTTCATAATTGAGAAAGATTAAAACAGAACAAAACCATGTGCCTACCTCTATTATTGCTATGTAACATTTTATTTATTAATAAGGATTCAAACAGAATATGTTCCTTTATGTTTTAAAATATTTTCCTTTATAAATGTAAGTATTATGAACAAATAAGAGCAACACACAACTTCTTGTCTTTCTAGAACACTGGGAGTTACTGTTTGGTGCAGATTGTACTTTGTTCAAAGTATCACAATCCACAATTCAGAGTCCATTATCAACCCTTCTGCTTTCTAGTGGAAGGGCCTGTAGATGTCAGGATCATTGCAAAAGAAACAAAAAGCCTGAGGAAGGAGAAGGAGAGGGGGAGAGGGGAAGGTCACTGTTCCATGTTAAATACCGCTTGATGAAGAGGAGAAAGGGAAGATCAAAGATGAAAACTGCCAATCTTAGGTCTGCTGAAACTATGCGTGCGCGTAGTCGCTCAGTCATGTCCGACTCTTGCGACCCCATAGATTGTAGCCTGCCAGGCTCCTGTGTTCATGGGATTCTCCAGGCAGCAATACCAGAGTGGGCTGCCATTTCCTTCTCCAACTGGGTAAAGCCTCAAACTAACGTTGCTCTTTTTTTATTAGACATTATTTTTAAGAGAAGTCTTAGCTTCCCAGCAAAATTGATGGCAAAGTACAGAGATTTCCCAGGTCAACATCCCCCCACCAGAGTAGGACATTTGTTATAATCGATAACTTATAATGACATATCATTTCACTGAAAGTCTGTTGTTGGCACTAAGGGTCACTCTCGGTGGTGTACATTCAGTGGAGGCTGACAAATTCTAAACATACATATCTTCCATTATAGTATCACAGAGTTGGGTCGCTGCATATGCATGTCCCCCTATTCATTCCACCCGCTCCACTAAACCTTGTCAACACCTGAGCCCTTTTTGCCAGTTTTTTTGGTGATAATTGACAAAATATTGTATTAGTTTAAGATATACAACATCATGATTTGATATATGTATACATTGTGAAACAGCTGCTACAATAAATTTAGTTAACATCCATCACTTCACTTAGTTTTTTTCTTGTAATGAGAACTTAAAGATTTACGCTTTTGCTGCTAAGTCACTTCAGTCGTGTCCGACTCTGTGTGACCCCATAGATGGCAGCCCACCAGGCTCCCCCATCCCTGGGATTCTCCAGGCAAGAACACT
Organism: Nanger dama; assembly: GCA_917880005.1. Classification (NCBI taxonomy): domain Eukaryota; kingdom Metazoa; phylum Chordata; class Mammalia; order Artiodactyla; family Bovidae; genus Nanger; species Nanger dama. Next base: position 83,227,905 of record CAKJTW010000002.1, read on the forward strand.
AGAGTGGGTTGCCATTTCCTTCTCGAGTGCATGAAAGTGAAAAGTGAAAGTGAAGTCGCTCAGTCGTGTCAGACTCTTAGCGACCCCATGGACTGCAGCCCACCAGGCTCCTCCATCATTGGGATTCTCCAGGCAAGAGTACTGGAGTGGGGGTGCCATTACTCTTTAGCAACTTTCAAATACACAATACAGTATTGTTAACTATATTGTTAATATTGTAATAGTGTTTGGTCACTCTGCTGAACTCCCTGAACTTATTTATCTTTTAACTAGAAGTTTGTGCCTTTGGACCACCTTCGCATCCCCATCCACTACCCTGCCTCATCACCGCATACCCTCCCCCAACTCCCCACCTCTGGCAACCATTAATCTGTTCTGTTTCTGTGAGTTTGTTTTTTTCTTTTTTTTTTGATTTCTCCAACCCACTCCAGTGTTCTTGCCTGGAGAATCCCAGGGACGGGGAGCCTGGTGGGCTGCTGTCTATGGGGTCGCACAGAGTCGGACACGACTGAAGTGACTTAGCAGCATAAATGGTATCATCCAGTATTTGTATTTCTTTGCCTGACTCATTTCACTTAGCATAATGCCCTCAAGTTCCATCCATGCTGTCACAAATGGCAAAATTTTTCCTTCTTTATGGCTGAATCATATTCCCTATTGAATATTATTCATTTATGGCTGAATAATATTCAACCTCCCAATGAACATATTCCATTAATATTTCTTCCAGTAATATTCCATTATATATGGTATGTACTTTATTTCCTTTTTCCATTCATCTGTTGATGGACACTTAGATTGTTTCCATGTTTTAGCTATTATAAATAATAACGCAGTGAACTTGAGAGTGCATATATTTCTTTGAGATAGTGATTTCATTTCCTTAAGATCCAAACATGGGATTGCTGGACTATGTATATAGTAGTTTAATCTCCAGTTTTTCATAGTTGCCACACCAAGTTACATTCCACCAACAGTGCATAAAGATTCCCTTTTCTCTACATCCTCACCAACTCTGTTATCTCTTATCTTTTGATGGTAGCCGTTCTAACAGCTGTGAGGTGATGCCTCATTGTGTTTTATATTTGCATTTCCCTGATGATTAATGATGTTGAGTACTTTCTCATGTACCTGTTGGCCATCTGTGTATCTTCTTTGGAAAAATGTCTATTCATGTCTGTCTAGTTTTTAATCACATTGTTTGGGTTTTTGCTGCTGAACTGTATGACTTCTTTATAGGTTTTGAATATCAGCTCCTTATCAGATATATGATTTGCAAATATTTTCTCCCATTTAATAGTTGGATTTTCATTTTGTTGATAGTTTCCTTTGTTGTGCAGAAACTTTTCGTTTGATGTAGTCCCACATTTTTTTTAAATTTTGTTTTTCTTCCCTTTGTTATTGGTGCAAAAATCCTGTCCATTTTAAAATTGGGTTGTTTGTTATTTTGCTGTTGAGTTTTATGAATTCTTTATATATTTTGGATATTAATCCCTTCTCCCATTCTAACCTCCGATCCTTTCACTTTTTGCCTTGGTTTTGCCTTTTCCAGGACGTAGCCTTTTCACACTGGCTTCTTTTACTGAAGTCTATGCATTTAAGGTTCCTCCTTGTCTTTTCATGACTTTGATAGCTCATTTCTTTTTAGAATATTAGTATATTCTGTCATCTGGATTCCCACAGTGAATTTATCCATTGACCTACTGAAGGACATCTTGGTTGCTTCCAAATTTTGCAGATTAAGAATAAAGCTGCTGGAAACATCTGAGTGCAGCTTTGTGTAGACATAAGCTCATTTGGATAAACACCAACAAGCTTGCTGGATCGGATGTTAAGATTATATTTAGTTTTATAAGAAACTCCTAAATAGTTTTTCAAAATTGATGTACTGTTGTGCATTCTCACCAGTAATGACTGAGAATTCTTGCCAGTATTTGATGGTCTTAGTCTTTTGGGTTTGGGGCGTTCTCACTGGTGTGTAGTTGTAGCTCATTATTTTAATTTGCAATTCTTTAATGACAAATGATGTTGAGCATCTTTTCAGTTGTTTCTATGCCATCTCTATATCTTCTTTGGTGAAGTATCTGCTTAGATTTTTTTGCTCAGTTTTTAATTGGGTCATTGGTTTTATCTTTGAATTTTAAGAGTTTATTGTATATTTTTGGTAGCCATCCTTTGTCAGGTAAGTTTTTTACAAATATTTTCTCTCCATCTGTAGCTTATCTTATTCTCTAGACAGTATCTTTTGCAGAGTAGAAGTTTTTAATTTTGTCTAGCTTACCAATTATTTCTTTCGTGGATTGAGCCTTTGCTACTGTATCTAAAAAGTCATCACCATACCCAAGGTCATCTTGGTTTTCACCTATGTTATCTTCTAGGAGTTTTATAGTTTCACATTTTTACATCTAGGTCTGTGATCCATTTTGAGTTAATTTTTGTGAAGAATGTAAGGTCTTCAATTTTTTTTTGGCATGTTGCTATCCACTTGTTCCAGCATCATTTGTTGAAAAGCTCAGCTTTCTCCATTTTGTTGCTTTTGCTCCTTTGTCAAAGATCTGTTGGCTATAATTATGGGAGTCTACTTCTGGACTCTATTCCATTCCATTGATCTGTTTTTCTATTCTTTCGTTCTTGGCACGTTGTCTTGATTACTGTAGCTTCATAATAAACCTTGAAGTAGCGTTTTTCTTTTTCACTAAGGACAAATTGGGAAGTTGGTGGGGAAGATGGATACCAAAATTTCACCTTTTATAAGCAAAAGGCTAGGTTTGAAGATTTGACTTGAGGCATTTTGACCAAGTGGGTATGCTGACTGTGAATCTATTAATAGAGTCAAGTACAAGTCTTTACCCAGTCACAAGCTGCATTCAGGTATTCAGGTAAGCCCCTTTATTTCCTTAGTGGGAGGAAGCCAAAGGGTGGGACACATCTCAGTTTCACTCTTCAAGTCCCATCACTAGAAAGAAACAATGGAAGTGGAAAAGAACCTTCCCCCCACCACTAATAGTACTGTTAAAACAATAGCAATATGAATGCTGATCAGCCAGCATAAAACTAGAACATACAAGCACCTCGAAAGCCCCCTGTGTGCCACTTACTCATATCCTGCCATTTCTTCCCCCACAGAGATAACCACTGTCCTGACTTTTGTGTTAACCAACCCCTTTCTTTAGTTTTATCATTTACACTATATGTATGTATTTCTAAATTAAATATACAAATCTCATTGTTTTCTGGGTCCATGAAATTGGATGGAAAAAATTGCATCCTTGTTTTCATTCCCTTTTTTTTTAATGTTTCACTATTTCTTATTAGTTGATTGCCTTTAATTACAAATGGAGCTGCTGCTGCTGCTGCTAAGTCGCTTCAGTAGTGTCCGACTCTGTGTGGCCCCGTGGACTGCAGCCTACCAGGCTCCTCCGTCCATGAGATTTTCCAGGCAAGAGTACTGGAGTGGGTTGCCATTGCCTTCTACAAATGGAGCTGATAAAACATTATTCTGAGAAAGCGTCTGTTGGCTCCACTGGCTCACTGAAGGCCCACGACACGTTCTTGCTAGGGTATTTCCTGGGAGTGGCATTGCTAGGTCTGAGAACATGTTTTCTCACTCTTACCAAGAATCAGCAGATGCTCCATTCTAGCCCTTCTTGTCAGAATTAGTCCTTTAACCACAGAGCATGGCCAATAATGTGAGAGACTGCTTTCTCAGTTCTCCAAAGAATGACACACAACCAGTCCATTCTATGTGATAGGAGAGATGTTGATTTGTTAGTGAATTTCTTCGGCATTAGGGCTTATTTCTCTCCTGGAACCACAGAGCTGGCATGCAATTCTTGGTTGTCTTCCTGGGAGCTTCTTTGTCCTGTGCTGGGTGTAATGGAGTCCAGCTGATGGAGGTTTAGACCCTGTCCTGGCCACTTACTAGGAGTGTGACTTTGAGGGGTTACTTCATCCCACTCTGTCGCAGTGAATACACTGTAAAATGACGGTAATATTGATGTCCTGGGGTTCTTTGAAAATTATACAATTTGTGTAAATTTACAAGCACAGTTACTAGCTCAAGGTGGATCACTAAGGGTTGTTTTCTTCCTAATCCCCACCCATTCCCTTTATTATTAATACAAGGGATTAGAGATATAGATGGAAGATATAGTTAAATTTCTATATCATATAAAATTTCTTCTTTCTTTCTTTTCTTTGAAATACTGGAAATTGATATATATATATATTTATATATATATGTATATGTATATATGTATACTCACTTCAGTCGCTCAGTCGTGTCCAACTCTTTGTGACCCTGTGGACTGCAGCATGCTAGGCTTCCCTGTCCATCACCAACTCCTGGAGCTTGCTCAAACTCATGTCCACTGAGTCGGTGATGCCATCCAACCATCTCATTCTCTGTCCTCCCCTTCTTCTCCCACCTTCAATCTTTCCCAGCAGCAAGGTCTTTTCTAAGAAGTCAGTTCTTCGTATCAGGTGGCCAAAGTATGGGAGCTTCAGCTTCAGGATCAGTCCTTCCAGTGAATATTCAAGACTGATTTCCTTTAGAATGAGCTGGTTTGAATCTCCTTGCAGTCCAAAGGACTCTCAAGAGTCTTCTCCAACACCACAGTTCAAAAGCATCAATTCTTCAGCACTCAGCCTTCTTTATGGTCCAACTCTCACATCCATACATGCCTACTGGAAAAACCATAGCTTTGACTAGATGGACCTTTGTCAGGAAAGTAATGTCTCTGCTTTTTAATATGCTGTCTAGGTTGGTCATAGCTTTTCTTCCACCAGCAAGCATCTTTTAATTTCTTGGCTGCCATCACCATCTGCAGTGATTTTGGAACCTCTGAAAATAAAGTCTGACACCATTTCCATTGTTTCCCCATCTATTTGCCATGAAGTGATTGGACCAGATGCCATGATCTTAGCTTTCTGAATGTTGAATTTTAAGCTAGCCTTTTCACTTTCCTCTTTTGCTTTCATTAATAGTTTTTCAGTTCCTCTTTGCTTTCTGCCATAAGAGTGGTGTCATTGCTTATCTGAGGTTATTGATATTTCTCCTGGCAATCTTGATTTCAGCTTGTGCTTCCTTCAGCCCAGCATTTTGCATGATGTACTCTTCATATAAGTTAAATAAGCAGGGTGACCATATACAGCCTTGATGTACTCTTTTCCCAGTTTGGAACCAGTCCATTGTTCCATGTCCAGTTCTAACTGTTGCTTCTTGACCTGCATAAAGAGTTCTCAGGAGGCAGGTAAGGTGGTCTGGTATTCGCATCTCTTGGAGAATTTTTCAGTTTGTCATGATCGGCACAGTCAAAGGCTTTGGTGTACTCAATAAAGCAGAAGTAGATGCTTTTCTGGAACTCCCTTGCTTTTTCTATGATCCAACAGATGTTGGCAGTTTGACCTCTGTTTCCTCTGCCTTTTCTAAATCCAGCTTGAACATCTGGAAGTTCATGGTTCATGTACTGTTGAAGCCTGACTTGGAGAATTTTGAGCGTTACTTTGTTAGTGTGTGAGATGAATGCAGTTGTGTGGTATTTTGAACATTCTTTAGCATTGCCTTTCTTTGGTATTGGAATGAAAACTGACCTTTTCCAGTCCTGTGGCCACTGCTGAGTTTTCCAAATTTGCTGGCATTTTGAGTGTAGCACTTTCACAGCATCATGTTTTAGGACTTGAAATAGCTCAACTGGAATTCCATCACCTCTACTAGCTTTGTTCATAGTGATGCTTCATAAGGCCCACTTGACTTTGCACTCCAGGATATCTGGCTCCAGGTGAGTGATCACACCATCGTGGTTATTTGTATCATGAGGATCTTTTTTATATAGTTCTTCTGTGTATTCTTGCCACCTTTTCTTAATATCTTCTGCTTCTGTTTCATATATATATATATACATATTAAAATTAAAATACAATTGATTTACAGTGTTGTGTTAATTTCTGCTCTTAGCAAAGTGATTCAATCATACATATACATAGATTTTTTTTTGTATTCTTTTCCATTATGATGCCGAATATAGTTCCCCGTTCTTTATAGTAGGACCTTGTTGTTTATCCATTCTTTATATTCTGTTTGCATCCACTAACCCCAAACTCCCATTCCATCCTTCCCCTCCTTTTTCCCTTCACAGGCCTAAGTCTGCTGAGAATTGTTCTAATTCTCACCTCTGTTACTCCAGTATACTCATGTTTGACTCTGGCGGCCTCCACATTGCTGTGACTTTGGTTCAGACTTTGTTTGTGCTCAGTGGAGGAGTTAGCACAGGTCCCTGGTGCTCTAGAAAAGCTTATGTGGGCATCGCATGCCTTGTTCCTGGCTTTGCCCACAGCGGCTACTCAGTGTCTTGCCACTCTGTGGGTCCGGTTCCACCACCTCTAATTACTCTTCAGTCTTTGATGGCCTCGTTCTCACCTTTCATTAGGTGGTTTGTGTGTGTCAGCTCATGGAATTAGTAATTTTGTGTTTAGTTTGTCTAGATTTGCATAGTGTTTGCAAAGCTTGTGTACTTTCCTTAGGTAAGGTACAGTTCATAACAGAATGATACCTTGCAATTTAAATAGCAGCTTTTGAGGGAAGTCAGACAGTTACAAACTACTCTCTGCTCTTTACAAAACAGCTGTGCCCTGATGAAATGAATAATATGTTTTAGGGCATACCTGGATTTGCTACTGTAGTTTGATTTACATAAACAAGGGAAAAACTCTAGTTATTTGAATTTGTTTCCAAGTGCAGCACAAGTCTATTCCTGTGAGAGAATTTTGAAAGAATTTTGAAAGAGTCTTGTTCCTAGGAGGAGGAAATTCTTACCTGTTAGTTTTTACAATGGATATGACCCATCTCCTACTTCCGGGAAGGGGTGTTTTACTTGAAAGGTGAGACTTTATGTGTGTGTCATTCATTTATTTCTAAAGTATTTAATGAAGACTTTTATGTGCTTTATACTTTAAAAAGTCTTTTTTATTTTCCCAGCTTTATGAAGGTTGATTGACAACTAAAATTATGTGCATTTAAAGCATACAAGGTGATGATGTGATATATGTGTATGTTAGATACTTTGATAGATGTTGGAAATCTGAAGGTGATTAATACATATGCTGCTTCTGCTCTCATGGTGTAAATGGCCAGTGATGTGCAGAACATTTTTATCTTTTTTTTTTGTCTGCATCGTGGGGCAATGGAACTTCTCTACCAGGGATCGAACCTGTGCTCCCTGCATTGAAGTGCAGAGTCTTAAACACTGTACACCACGGAAGTCCTTATGCTCGGAACATTCAAGTTTGACTTCTTGACTTTGGTCATGGTGGGTGGAGGTGGTCTGTAGAGGATCAATAACTTGTTTGAAAAGCCATATGTTTTGTAAACATTTCATTTTATATCTATCTTGGCATTAAAGAAGAAAATTTAAAGGAAAATGCTGGCTTATTTCCTTTGGATTAAGGAGAGTAAAGAAAACCCCTGTGCCCAGTTCAGAAGGAGAAGCCATAGACCTTGGACAGATGGGCAGCAGGTGAAATATTAATACTTTGGTGGCTACTGAAACTCAGTAAGGTAGTCTGGCTACTGAAGCAGGTGCCACATTCTGCCTGGCGCTTCTCTTTCTGTGTCTAATCTAGAAAGACATGGACATTCCCTTTTCTAATAAGAGGCTTTGTATTATTGGACTTGTGTCTTTTAACAGTGACATTGGAAAGTTGGGCTTTTTGGGGAGCTGTTATGGCAGTATTATGGGAAAAGGCTAGTTTTAAGGTGGGAAACCCTTTTTCTTCCTTAGGGAACCTTAATCCTCACAAAAGTAATCCAGTAAGGGTCAGTTGCCAAGCAAAAACATACAGTAAACAAAGAGGAAAAGACTAACATCAGTAATCATCAGTTACATATTATAGTAGGTAGTCATCGGTTACTTCTCAGTTTTCTTGTTTAACAAATCTTTTAAAATTGAGAAAAGGAGACATTGGTGTATATTAAATAGATACTTAAAATATACTTTTATATAATCTGTCTAGTTAATAAATAGAGAAGATTAGAAGAGGGAGATGGAGAGTGAGAAGGGTGGGAGTAGAGAGAGGATGTGGAAGAGATGGCTCCAGGTGATTGAAGAGATGGAGACCGAGGAGCCAGCCATGAGGAGGGAGGTGGAGGCAGGAGGAGAGTTACTTACTCTGGACACTTAATTTGGGTAGTTTTCTTTTTTTTTTTTTTTTAAGAATCAAGCGTTATTGACTCTTACCATTCTTTGGAATTCTAATTAGTGCATAAACAATTACTCTTTTAAAAATCTGTTTTATTTATTTATTTATTTTACTTTACAATATTGTATTGGGTTTGCCATCCATTGACATGAATCCACCATGGGTGTACGTGTGTTCCCCATCCTGAACCCCCTCCCACCTCCCTCCCTATCCCATCCCTTGGGTCATCCCAGTGCACCAGCCCTGAGCACCCTGTATCATGCATCAAACTTGGACTGGTGATTCATTTCACATATGATAATTTACATGTTTTAATGCCATTCTCCCATATCATCCTGCCCTTGCCCTCTCCCACAGAGTCCAAAAGACTGTTCTATACATCTGTGTCTCTTTTGCTGTCTCGCATACAGGGTTATCGTTACCATCTTTTTAAATTCCATATATTGCATTAGTATACTGTATTGGTGTTTTTCTTTCTGGCTTACTTCACTCCGTATGATAGGTTTCAGTTTCATCCACCTCATTAGAACTGATTCAAATGTATTCTTTTTAATGGCTGAGTAAACAATTACTCTTAATGCTTCGAGAGCTGGCTTTGACTGTCTACAAGTTCTCAAGTAGGAGAGTCAGAGCAGTCACCTCCTATCCTCACTTCCCCATTGTCTACCTCCTGACAGGGTATTTTTCTAAGGATTCTGGCTCAAGAATCCTCACAGCATAGGGTACACTTCCTGAGAGTCCAATACAGTCAAACAGATATGAATGTGTATCAGACAGAGAAAGAAGAAGAGTTGAATTAGATAAATGGGTTTTAACTTATTCGAAAATTTATGCCTATATGAAAACTAGTCTTTATCTCACCTGAGGATATAATAGGAGAAACTGGCTTAAGCAGCCTGAGGAAAGTAGCATAGACAAGAAGAGCTGTGTTACTAACCAAGAGTGCTGTTGAAATTAAGATGAGTTTTTAGGTGTCTGAAGTGAAAATTTTAAAGGATTTCTTTACTCTTGAAAGCTTATTATTAATCCTGCATATGCATTTGCCCTTTCATTATTGCTGAAAGGTAAACTGAGACACATTAACAGTTTTTTTTTTTTTGAAGCATTTGTAAACAAACACAGTTCTAATGGGACCATGCCAATCAGAAGTGGTTAGGAGCTTTCAAAGGACAGGAGCTAAGGGCAAGGTTTTTACAGGCAGGATGCAGAAACAAAGCAAAGCAATTACTTGATTGGTTATAGCTTATTCAGTTGCTTTGGGAAAGCCTCGTTGGCTGTTTGCGATCGGTTGTTCTTAAGCTTCACTTTCTCAGATTTGATTCTGGCTGCGGTGCTGGTTTGCTTACTTAGGCTACCAGGGCATTAGACGCTGCCAGCACCGCCCCCTCCACCCCGTCCTCCCCATGTGATGGCCTCCTGTTTAAATACTTAGTATACACACATAGCTGTATAATTCTGTGGGTTTGGTCAGTCGTGTGGGAAAAATAATTTTGTGGATGGGTTTAAGTTCGTGTTGATTAGTGTTATTTGTTTGGGGTGAGGTGAGGTGAGGCGAAGTCGCTCAGTCGTGTCCGACTCTTTGCCACCCCGTGGACTGTAACCTACTAGGCTTCTCTGTCCATGGGATTCTCCAGGCAAGAATAGGACCTTTAAAACTTCTAGTACAACCTGTGGCTGATTCATGTCAATGTATGGCAAAACCAATACAGTATTGTAACGTAGAATAAAGTATTAAAAAAAAAAACTTCTAGTACAAAATGAAGATTTGTACTAGATTGCTGCCTTATGACCCAGCAATCCCACTGCTGAGCATACACACCGAGGAAACCAGAATTGAAAGAGACACATGTACCCCAATGTTCATTGCAGCGCTGTTTATAATAGCCAGGACATGGAAGCAACCTAGATGTCCATCAGCAGATGATTGGATAAGAAAGCTGTGGTACATATACACAATGGAATACTACTCAGCCCTTAAAAAGAATAAATTTGACTCAGTTCTAATGAGATGGATGAAATTGGAACCGATATACAGAGTGAAGTAAGCCAGAAAGAAAAACACCAATACAGTATACTGACACATATATATGGAATTTAGAAGACAGTAATGATGACCCTATATGTGAGACAACAAAGAGACACAGAGGTATAGAGTGGACTTTTGGACTCTGAGGGAGAGGGAAAGGGTGGGATGGTTTGGGAGAATGGCAATGAAACATGTATATTTTCTTGTAAGAAATGAAGCGCCAATCTGTGTTCAATGTAGGATGCAGGATGCATGGGGCTGATGCACAGGATGATTCAAGTAGAGGATGTGGGGTGGGAGGTGGGGGGCTTCGGCATTGGGAGATTGTGTTCACCTATGGCTGATTCGTGTCAATGTATGGCAAAACAAATACAGTATTGTAATTAAAAAAAAAATGATGATTTGAGTTGAAGGTAGGGTATTGTTGGAAGTGGTAGAGAAGCGAACCTCTGCTACCGTAACTCACGCCTGCCACATGGGCTCTGGCAGCGTGAGATGAGCACTGACGATGTCACATGACTGTAGAACTGTCTCCTGACAAGTGGCCATCTGTTGCTTTGAACCTGAAGGCAGTGGTCTTTCAGCCTTTTTGATCATATGTTCCAACAGAAACAAAGTGGGAATAATAGATGTTTACTTATAGAACATATATATTATATATATATTACTGTAAACTGAGTAGTGTGCATTATTGAACATACACAGATAAGTTAAAAAATAGGGGATAAATATGAATATATTTTCAATTTTTAGACATTTCTTCCACACCCTAGTAGACTGGGCACTTCTGGAGAATGTGCATACCTTTGTGGAAACCTTCTGCCCTGGCAGTTTGCCTTTTGATCACTCAGCTGTTTTCATGGCCTGACTGGTGTTAACTAGCTACCGGATCTTGGGCAGATAATCTCACTTAACTCATGTGTAAATTTGGGAGTAATTACAGCTATCTCATGGAATCGCACTAAGACATCGCAAGTTATAGCAGTCTGAAATGTCAGCGCTTTTCCTCATTCCAATTGTCTCATCTCTTCTGTTCATTCATAATACGTACTTCCTTCTCTTCTGCTTTGGGATTCTAGTTTACTAATTTCACTTTGTGTGTTTCTCCTGACTTCCCCCACACGCCCAGTCTTCTGTACTGAGAGAGTATTGGTTTAGGCTAATTTGTGATAATGCTATGTCCAGTTTTACTGAGTCAGTCCTGGTTTTCATCTGTTGCTCTAGTGTCATTACAGTTCTTTTAACTTTTAAAGGTGTCCTGGTTTAGAGTAAAGGACATGTCCCGCCCACCCTCCTATTAATCAGTCACCAGCAAGTATAGAGGACCTTGATGGGAGCAGACCTCTTGAATGAAGGTCAGCACCTTGGCACTACACAGATGAGAGATGGTTATTTTCAGATGAGCTGTTAGTCTCTAGTTTATCCCAGCTGTTATCAGAAGAGAGGGAGGGGGTCTTATAACTTACTATCTATAAGGAAATGACCAAGGGAGTGGTAAGTATGGCATGCCCATAGAGAGATGTTGAGTGTATCTGTCTATGCAGATTGCAGAATGAAAATCAAAATTTTTTTGGATATTGAAGTTAGAAATCTACATCTGCGACCTGAAACTTGACATCATGGTGAACGTTTTCCAAACTGAGAAAAAGTTCTTTCAATGTGGAATGAAGTGTTATGCTATTATGTAAGGTTACATTCATGTTCATAACAGGAGCTTAGAAATAGGTCTTCTTGTTCTTCCCCAGGCTTTCAAGAAGCAGCAGAATCGTTTCTTGTTCTCCTAATGGCTTACTCAAGACTGGCTCCTTGTTCTGTGTTTTTTTTTTTTTTTTTTCCTTCCCATTTCTGGCTCTATGCTTCACCCCTGTTGGACACTCAGCAAATATTAATTAGCAATGGTGAAGCTTATTCTAACAGTGCTGAGGGAGGAAGAACCCATACATGATTAATAAATCATGCATGTCTTTTCCCTTTTAAAGATCCTGTAACTGTGTCCTAAGACATAGTATTTAAAATTACTAGACTTGTTAGGGAATTATAGGTAGAGAGCTTATGTTATAGTAAAGAAAATGAGTTTTTGGTATTTATTTTTACTTTTTGACATTTATGGGGATTGATCACATAAGAAGCTATTGGACAAGTTAACTTTTGTATTCCTCGAAATCTATAGGCTTCGCTTCCTAAAAAGAACATTGATATTTGGTTGTGATCCTTAGCGCTGAAATGTTAACAACCCTGACACAAGACTTGAAAACAAAGGTCTTTATTTCCTCTAGTAAAATCAGGAGCAGGTGATGAATGTAGTGGAACATATGAGCTTTTTATTGTTTCTCCAGGAGAAAAAAAGTAGAGATTGAAACTATTTGATGTGTACATTTAGAAAACCAGTTATGACTTAAATGTAAATACAATTCAGATTTTTCCAAAAAGCTTGACATTTTATATTATATTAGAATAAGCAGTGACTTTCCCCTTAGAAATTTATATGAGTAATATGTCTGAAAGCTGCTTTGCATCACAGTCTGTTTTTCATTTTCTGACCTGGACGTTTTATAAGTCAGTGCTAACCTTCTTGAGTTCTGTTTGTATTTTAGTTTCCATATTGGACTCACTGAACTGTAGGAATGATAACCCATGAGAACTTAGTAGGGAATCCAGATAATACTTTTGGAGAAAGGGTACAGGTATTTGGGTACCATAGAGTCAAATCCCTGTCAAATCAAATTCATACAGTAATGAATCTCACTTCTTTTAGTCATTCAGCACATACTTAAAGGTACAGATTTCCTACACCTAAAGGTACAGATTCCCTCAGATTTTACCCTTTTCCCTTCTCAGTTCTTATACTTCCATGTAAAAGTTTCATTGATTCTTACAGTTTAAATTGCCATCTTTGTGCTGATGGACTCTCAAATTTGTATTTCAAGTTCCTTATCATTTTCTTTTCTAGTGACCCATGGGTTTCCTAGAGGAAGTGGTATTTTAGAATCCCATCTACTATTTCACAATTTAAAAATGAGTTTATTTAAATGTCAAGAAGTAATCATTGTAATTCTCATTAAGACTAAAAGGAAGGTCTTATTTCATGTGGACAATGAGATACCCAGTGGACTTGTCCTCAGGCAACTGGGAAATCATGACCCCAATGATAAAAGGATGGTTTAGAGATACATGCCTGAAATTCAGAAATGAGCAGCTGCCAAAGGGGAATTTGCTGTATGTCTCAGGAAACTCAAACATGGGCTCTGTATCAACCTAGAAGGGTGGGATGGGGAGGGAGATGGGAGGGAGGTTCAAGAGGGAGGGGATATATGTATACCTATGGCTGATTCATGTTGTGGTTTGACAGAAAACAGCACAATTCTGTAAAGCAATTATCCTTCAGTTAAAAAATAAATAAAACTTTAAAAAGAAAAAAATTTCCATGCTTGTGATGGGTCTGTTAAGATTTTCTATTTCTTCCTGGTTCAGTTTTGGAAAGTTGTACTTTTCTAAGAATTTGTCCATTTCTTCCAAGTTGTCCATTTTATTGGCAGACTCAGTTCTAATGAGATGGATGAAACTGGAGCCGATTATACAGAGTGAAGTAAGCCAGAAAGAAAAACACCAATACAGTATACTGACACATATATATGGAATTTAGAAAGATAGTAATGATGACCCTCTATGTGAGACAACAAAAGAGATACAGAGGTATAGAATGGAATTTTGGACTCTGAGGGAGAGGGAGAGGGTGGGATGATTTGGGAGAATGGCATTGAAACATGTATACTACCATGTAAGAAACGAAGTGCCAGTCTATGTTCAATACAGGATGCAGGATGCTTGGGGCTGGTGCACGGGATGATCCAGGGAGATGATATGGGGTGGGAGGTGGGAGGGGACTTCGGCATTGGGAGATCGTGTACACCTGTGGCTGATTCATGTCAATGTATGGCAAAACAAATACAGTATTGTAATGTAGAATAAAGTATTAAAAAAATAAAGAAAAAAAGAACAGTGAGAAAGAATGATTTTTTGGTAATATTATAGGATTAGTTGAGTGTTACAAAATTAATTAGGGAAGCCTTCCTGGAGAAAGTGATTCTTCAGGGTTTTGAAGTTAGAAGGGATTTGACTTGGTGGGAAGTTGACAGGCTGAATTATTTAGATGATAAAACAACATGCATAGGTCTCTTTGGAAGGAAAAACAAGCTATGGGTTTGGGGCAGGGACTTTTTGTGTGTTTGAAACAGAATCTGTTGAGGAATAATGAGAAAAGGTCAATGACGTAGTAATATGAGATAGGAGACTTGGTGGAGCACACTCAAGATGGGGTAAATGAATTTGCACTTGATGCAGAAGAATTCTTAAACAGGAAACTATGCTAAAAGCAGTGTTGGAGGGACTTCCTTGTGGACCAGTGGTTAAGACATCGTTTTCCCAATGCAGGGGCCTGGGTTCAATCCCTGGTCAGGGAACTAGGCCCTGCATGCTACAGCTAATAGTCAGTGCAGCCCAGAAGAAAAAGCAGTGCTGGAAGAAATTGATCCAGTAGACTCAAGACTGAATTGAAAGGGGAGATATTCATGATGGAGACTCAAGCAAGGACATGTAGTTGTCTTGATGTAAGGTGATGAGCTGTGAGCTTAGGTGAAGCTGTGCAAATAGAGAATGGTAGTTGTTAAAACAAAGCAAGAGGCATATCAGAAAAACCATATTGGATTAGACAAAAATTTACATTTGAGTGAGTAAATATTAAGACAAGAGGAGTTGAAGATGTTTTTAATCATGTTTTGTTTGAATTATATGAAATTACCAATATGTGACTTTTAAAATCTTCCAAAGTGGTAGCTTTATATGATTCCTGGTTATACACACCTGGTTGGGTGATAACCACTCTTAGAAATGAGTAGCAGCACTAATAAAGAACCAAGAACTGCAAGGGTAGGAATGCTACCAGCTAACTGAAGACAGTGTTTTTAAGTGATGGTGCAATTTTTTTCAGAGCTCTGAGCTCGGAGCTGAGTAAATTACAGAACTGAGAACAAAATGAACGAAGACAGATTTCACAAATAATCTTTGAAGTTTTAAACATGTACATATTTATGCTAACTCAAAGTGCAGATAAAACAATATGGCCTTTGAAACTGGATTAAGTAGTCTTTAACTAGCGTAGAGAAACTCTGAAAGATTGATTACCTGTCCAGACAGCTTTGCTCTGACCTGGGCAATTGCTCGCTTCTGACTTACTTGGATATTTAGCAAGCAAAAGGAATTTCGTGAATCTGGAAGAGAGTCGAAGCATGTTTGCCTCACTTTTACAGTTACTCTGATGTAGCTTATAAGAGAATTAGGCTCAAGTTAATTAAGAAACTAAACAAAATACAACACACATACAGAACTAATGAGAGAGCTCTTGAGACCTTTGAAGGAACAGTCGTGTATACACAGTGGTTTTGGAATACCCACTTTGACTGAATTGCTTTGGTAATCATCTCTTTTCTTCATGTGTATCTTATTGGTGAGTATATATTAATTAATCATAAGTGGCCCACATGTGCTTCAGTAATGAAGAAAACAGTGTCGCCAGATTAAATTTGTGACCCTCGCATCAGACCAGGGGTGTTCTGAGTTTCCAGATAAAACCTCCCAAGACTTCTTTGAAAAAGACGGGAATCACCAGACCCCATCTCCCAGGAGGCAGGCTGCACCAAGCAGGACTGAACAGCAGCTGAGGAAAGAGGTGTTCATAGTTTAGAGTGGCAGATTGTTAGGCTGTTTCCGCTCATTTCCTATTCAAACTCACGTCCAGTGCTTCCTGAACACCGCAGAGAACACTAGCCCTGTCTTCTCTGGCTCAGTAGATCAGGGACATGGAAAAATAGAATGGGCTCATTCTCCAGGTGGCCTCCATTTGCATGCAGATATTACTGGGTCTTCAGGGAAGCAGCTCATGAACAGCCATGCAAGGACTGTGTGTGTGTGTGTGTGTGTGTGTGTGTGTGTGTGTGTGTGTGTGTGTTGTAGGAATATTATATTTCAAGCTGTTTGTGCTCCCTTAGGGTGAATGGGGTGAGATGTTTTATATTTAATTCCACTCTGTGTCCCCTAGGTTAGGTACTGCTGGGTTATTCAAAAGAAATTTAATGTTTAGGCTCTGAATTTGAGGGAGTTGGGAAATAAGTTGGGGAGATGAGTCTCTTTGTATAAAATAACCAAAGAACAACAAAATACTGTTTATAATCATTGTTGGATAGTAAATATTGGAGGGATCTGAGAAGGGGTTCTCTTATGAGCTGCTGCAGTCAGGAATGGCTTTTTGGAAGACTAAGGTGTATGTTTTAAAATTAAATTGGCATGTACTGAACATATACTAGGTCAGCCTCTGTTCACAGCAAGGACTAACATTTGAATTACAAATAATTCTATTTTTTACCCATTAAGTAGAGCCACTTTTGATAATGGAGTTGCATAAAATAACTTTGTGCCCACAACATTTTTTAAGCCAAATGTTTAAACCAAATGTTTCCTCATTTTTGCTTCATGAAATTTGATTGCCCTACAGACTTCTGTGGGCTTCCTAGGTGGTGCAGTGGTAAAGAATCTGCCTGCCAATGCAAGAGACGTAAGAGATGGGAGTTCCATCACTGGGTCAGGAGGTTCCCCTGGAGAAGGAAATGGCAACCCACTCCAGTATTCTTTTGTGGAAAATACCATGGACAGAGGAGCCTGGTGGGTTTGTCCGTGGGGTCGCAAAGAGTCAGAAACATCTAAGCAACTGAGCAGCGCTCCCCCACCCCCAAATACAGACTTCTGTAGTGGAGAATTTTCAGGCATTTTTTCTTTCTTAAAACAGTGGTTCTGGGAAGGCATTCAGGGGCGCTTCTTCAAACAGTGTGAGTCCGCTTTCTCTGTAGCAATTGTTCTAACAAGCTGACAGTTCAACTCTGCTGCTTGGACTATTGAAACATAATCCTGTACCATTTACCGGATTGTTAGAGCATCCAGAGTTTATGCCTCAAATACACTTTTATGTTGGTGGCACAGAAGGTGGCTGCCGTCCCTCTGCCAGGGCTCAGGCACACAGAGCTGGGAGCCTCACGACGTGCCATCATTAGAAGTGCGATCAAAACTGTGCCTCCGCTGGACCAGCTCACATTTGGCCAAGTCACAGCTGCTTTATGTCTGTATGTGTTCAAAGATAAAAGGCAAAAACACCTGGGCTCCTTTCTGTTTCCATGTTTTCATCTGGCAGGCAAGGAACACGGGAGGTCTGTTGTTCACCATTCCTGGATCACATCAAAGCCTGCCTGTTGGAGCAGAACCACAGCTAATCTGTGGGCAGGACAGGCCCCTGTGACTCGTGAGAACGTTAAGAGTGCTGTACTCGGAAGGATTCTATTGCTTTCACAAAAACATTTTAGCTCAGAAAAGTGACACCTATCGTCATTTGTCGAACTTTGTTTCACAAAAACTTCTTCAGATAGTCTAAAATGAATAATCTCATCTTGACTGCAAATTTATTTTCCTCTGTTCTCACCTTTTCCTTTTAAAAGATCCCAGGAACCACTTTCAAGAAAAGACAGTACATTTCCTGGTGATTTATTTATTATTATTATTTTTGGTGAATCATGGGTGGAATCCAGGTAAATTGCAGGCTCCTGTAGTTCTTCTTGATGTCTTTTGTTTATGGTCAAAGTGATCCGTACTTATGATGAAAGATTCAGATGGTACCAAAGATTGTGGGATTTTAGTCAACATCTGGGAAGTAATATCACTAATATTGATTCATTTCTTTCACTCCTTTATCCATGTGTGTGTGTTCATTCATTCAGGAAACATTCACTGAGCATATAGTAAGTGCCAGACATTTATCAGGTGGTGATATTTTTCTACACGAGGTAGAAAAATAAAGCAGGGTGGCTGAGAGTACAGGCTGGAAAGGGGGTGCTTGCTGTTTTCACTGTGTTGAGGCTAGGGTGTCACTGATATTTAAGCAGAGGCCTAAAGAAGGAGTCAAGAGTTGGCCATGCAGAAATGCTGGGGAAAAGGCAAGGGCAGAGAGAGCAGCAAGGCTAAAGGCCCTGAAGTGGGGGTCCTGGGTGTCAGCAATAGTGAGTTGGGGGCCCCTCGAGAATGGCCTGAGGCTGGAGTGGGGAAGTCAAAACAGCCCCTGGAGGTGTTGGAGCTGGAAGAGTGAAGCCGCTGCGGGGTTTTGAGCAGAGGCTGATGGGACCTGACTGTCTTTTAGTGGGTCCAGTTGCCCCGCCTGGTGGAGACTCGACAGTCAGAGGGGCAGAAAGAGGGAGCTTTGTCAGGAGACTTGCTGTATCCAGGAGAGAAGTGATGATTTGGTTCAGAGTGGTGAGTTGGTAAGAAAGTGGATTCTAGGTGTATTTTAAAGGTAGAACCTATAGTGTAGGTTGTCTTTTGCTTTTGTTTATGGTTTCCTTTTGGCTTCTCTGGTGGCCACTTGCCAATGCAGGAGACCTGGGTTCGATCCCTGGCTTGGGAAGATCTCCTAGAGAAGGGAATGGCTACCCACTCCAGTATTCTTGCCTGGAGGATTCCATGGACAGAGGATCCTGGCGGGCTACAGTCCACATGTTCACAGAGTTGACTGAGACCCAGTTCAGTTCAGATGTGACTGAGCAACTGACACTTTCACTTTCATGGTGTTAAAGAATGAAATAATGCCATTTGCAGCAACATGGATAGACCTAGACATTATCATACTAACCGAAGTAAGTAGGATAAAGACAAGTATCATATAATATTGCATATATGTGGGATCTAAAATATGATACAAGTGAACTTATATACAAAACAAATAGACCCACAGACACAGAAAACAAATTTATGGTTACCAAAGAGAAAGAGGGGGAGGGATAAATTAGAGTCTGGGATTAACATGCACACTACTATATAGAAAATATTATTAGATAACCAACAAGGACCTACTGTATAACACAGGGAACTCTACTCAATATTTTGTAATAACCTATAAGGAGAAAGAATCTGGAAAAGAATAGATTTTATATATATGTATAACTGAATCACTTTGCTGTATACCTGAAAATGACACAACATTGTAAATCAACTGTACCTTAACAACAACAGAAGTAAATTAAAAATAAAATTTATCTGTTCCAGTGGGTAAAAAAAAGAATGTATAGGTGTTTTATTATTTTGGATATGAGGTACAAGAGATGGGAATCAAGATTGGCGCTAGGGTTTTTAGTCTAGGCAACTGAAAAGGTGAAATTGCTTCCCTAAGCACATACTATGAGCAGTGGAGCTTACAAGCTATAATGTTAAGGACTGTAAAAGGATTTTTTTCTTCACAAAGTTCTCTGCTGAAATTTAACTCACATTCAGTAAAACACCTAAACATTCAATAAGCTTAAGTGTATCAAGAGTAAGTTTAATATATTTTTACGTATATATTCATGTAATTATCAATCAGTTTCCTTATGCCCTTTCCCACTCCTTGTCAGTTCTTCTGGTTAAAGTAACCACTATTTTTACCCTCATTACCATAAACTAGTTTCCTCTGTTTTTGAACTTTATGTAAATAGAACCATATCATACATCTTATTTTTTAATTAAGCTTTAAAATGGAGATATAATATACATACCATAAAATTCACATTTTAAAGTGCACAATTCAGTGTTGTTGAGTACACTTGCAAATCTATGCAGCTCTCCCACTCTGTAACTCCAGAACTTTTTCAACATTCTCCAAACGTTGGCCATTAACAGTCACTCTCCAATCTCCCCAACTTCTACCCTGGCAACCACGAATCTACTTCCTGTCCCTTTGGACTTGTATATTCTGGACGTTTCATATAAATGGAAACATAATATATGACTTTTTGTGGGCTTCTTTCACTTAGTATAATATGTTCAAGGTTTATTCATTTTGTATCATGAATCAACAAATCATTCCTGTTTATTGCTGAATAATATCCCATGTGGGAATATGCCATATTTTATCTATCCTCAGTTGATGGAAATTTGAGTTGTTTCCCATTTTAGGCTATTATGCTTACTGTTGCTATAAACACTCATGTATAAGTTTTTGTGTGGATTTACATTTTCAGTTGTCTGGGGTATAGACCTAGTCTTGAAAAGCACATGCCCTGGGTGGCTGGTTTCTTCTCATCAGCATTATGTCTGTGTAGTTAATTCATCTGTGGTGGTGTGTGTTTCAGCAGTTCATTCTTTTTCACTACTCTTTAGGATTCGGTTCTATGAATGTACTACAATTTACTTATCCAAATATAATTGATGGACATTTGGACTATTTCCAGTTTGGTGCTATGGTGAATAATACTGCTGTGAACAAGCACTCATTTCTCCTGGATAAACACACAAAAGTGATGTTGCTAGGTCATCCTTCTTCATCTGTCTTTCCAGATTGTTCTGGCGTGCTTATTCACGCTGGTGCTGGGCACGCCCTTGGCTTCTTGCCGACCTGCTGCAAGAGTCCATCCCTGTCCGGGCACACATTTAGGACTGACTTTTATCTGGTCTCTCTGACGCATCTTGTAACAATCCTGTCCTTCCTTAATATACCTCCCCCCACCCTGCTGTTGATTCACAAAGCCAAGTTTAGCACATTTGTGGATTTGTGGACCTCTGTGAATCCCATCCAGCTGTTTGTTCATGGTTCCCAGGTCAAGAATCTTCTCAATTTTGTGATGCCTTAAATATATCAGTCCTCTTCAACCTTCCCCCTATTCTTTAAGATCTTCTGTTCCAAGATGTCACTGTACAAGTAGGAAGGACCGTATGTGTGATTCTTTGCTACCCCATGAACGCCTGCCAGGCTCCTCCTCAGTCCACAGGGATTCCCCAGGCAAGAATACTGGAGTGGGTTACCATGCCCTCCTCCAGAGATCTTCCCAACCCAAGGATCAAACCCACGTCTCCTGCACGGCAGGCAGATTCCTTTAGTGTCTGAGCTACCAGGGAAGTCCTGAAGGACCATATATTCACATATATAAAACCGGCTAATACAGAGACCCTGACCTTGCTGGGAAAAGAGGTTAGAATTATTAGCACTTAGAAAAGTCACTGTCTTGTTGGGAAACTCTTCATTGTTTCAATTCTGCTAACCTTTGAGAAATTTTCTAATTGTATCCTTCACCACTCCTGTTAAATAAACTCCTTAACTGGAGACTAAAAGGGATACACTGCGATTGAACTGGACTCTCCCCGGCTGAAAAGGCGTCGCCCTGGCCTCAGACACCGCCAGCCTCCGAGTGGTATATGCTGCCTTGAGCTTCTTCCTCACCTGGAGCTTTCCCCTCCTCAGCCTGGGCAGGTTTCCTGCCTCAGATTTTCTTTATGGGGAATAATTGGGTGCTACTTAATCACAGAGTTCCATGGAAAAGAATATGAGTGGACTAGACAAAGTAGACAGTTAAGTAGTTCTTAGTAAGTTAGATCTTTTTCTTGGGAAAATGAAAAATTCTTGTTTAAAAGTTTTTGTTAAAAAATTTGTTAAAATTTTTTTTGTAAAGAGTTTTATAAAGCATAGGGTGAAAGTCACTTTTCCTTCCTCTGCAGTGCTCACTTCCATTCCTCAGGGTGAATGGTTCATCCTCCTTGTGTTTTTATCAAGCATATAATAGCGTGGTGTAGCTTTGTTTGTTTTTATAACACCAAGATCACATTATGCATGTGGTGTGGCTTACTTCTTCCACTCGGCAGGGCAGCGCAGACGTGCTTCTGTGGATGTGCTTCAAAGTGCTGATGCACCTTCCTTTAATCTCATCTCTCTTAATGCTTAGTTTTCTTTACTCGTGTTTAGAATAATGAGTTGATACCTTGACCTGCAAAGAAGACTCATAAGTATTTATTCGTATAACTGTGAACTCATGGATTTTTAACATATTTGCTGTGCTTTAGTCTACTTTAGTCATTAACCTTTAGGCACAGATAGCCTCATCCTTGTTGAGTAGGAGCCTCTTTTGATGTGACTCAGTTGGTGTCACTCACTTTCAGGTAGGACAAGGTATTCCAGGCTGTTCTTTCCTCCAAATTAGAATTAAAATTTGGGTTAAGCCTCAGTTTTTGTGTGTGCTGTGTTTAGGAAAATGTGTCTCACTAGGTTTAATCAGATCTCCCTGCTGCACCCCTGGGTGTGCCGTATCAGTCCATCGCCAGGTATGTGTGAGAGCCTCCAGGTGCAGAAAAGGGCAGCTAGAGCCTGATCTGTAGCCAGCAAGTCACCTCTTCCTCCCAGACCAAGGAAACCTCAACTCAAACGGAAAAAAAAAAAAAATCCTTATTATGTCCTCAGAGTTTTATCTTTTATCTTAAGACTATTTATGGGACCCCACTGATAAGAAAAGAAACACCATTGAAAAGAAACCAGTTTAGGGCTGTATACAAATTAGTGATTTTTTTTTCAGTTTTATTTTACAGTAACTTACATATAATAATAATCTTTCCCTGGTGGCTCAGAGGTTAAAGTGTCTTCCTCCAATACAGGAGACCTGGGTTTGATCCCTGGGTTGGGAAGATCCCCTGGAGAAGGAAAATGGCAACCCACTCCAGTATTCTTGCCTGGAGAATCCCATGGACAGAGGAGCTTGGTAGGCTACAGTCCACGGGGTCACAAAGAGTCGGACATGACTGAGTGACTTCACTTTCACTTTTACAGATAATAACACTCACCCGTTTTAAGTGCCTAGTTCAATAAGTTTTGGAAAATGCAGTTTTGCAGCCAACACATGATCATATTTCCATTACTCCCAACTCAAAAATTCTTTTGCCCCCTTGCAGTCAAGCCTTGTTCCCAGCCCAGTGCTAGGTGAACCACTGACTGTTTTGGATACTCTAGTTTGGCCTTTTCTAGTATTTCATATAAATGGCATCATTATGGGGTATAGTTTTTTTGTGTCCGGCTTCCATGGGCTTCCCTGGTAGCTCACATGGCAAAGAATCAGCAGGCAATGTGAAAGATCTGGGTTCGATCCCTGAGTCAGGAAGGTCTCCTGGGGAAGGGAATGGCAATCCACTCCAGTGTTCTTGTCTAGGAAATCCCATGGACAGAGGAGCCTGGCAGGCTACAGTCCAGAGGGTGGCAAAGAATTGGACACGACTGAGCAACTAACACTTTCATGCTCTCTTCCACTTTGTATATATTTTTGAGATTTATCCATGCTGTTCTGTGCATAAGTAGTTCAGTCCTTTTTTTTTTTTTGACTCCATAATATTCCATTCTGTGGATATACTAATACATTTGAAGTTGGGTTGTTTCCCTTTCTTGTTTTTGGCTATTATGAATAATGCTGATATAAACACTTGTGGACAGGAAAGTCTGACGTGCTGCATTTCACGGAGGTTGCAAAGAGTAGGACAAGACTCAGCAACTGAACAATAAACATCTGTGTATGAGGCTTTGTGTGGACCATGTGGTTTTTTAATTTTCTTGAGTAGATACCTTGGAACGAGGATTCCTGAATTATATATTCAGTGTATATTTACTTTTTCAAGATATTGCCAAAATGCCCTATCTCCTGCAGAAGCTACTCTGTCACCCCGTCTTCTAATTTTCCAACTTCTCATGTCCAGCCTGCTTTCTGAAAGTCTTCCCTTTCCTGCCATTTCCTAGTTCTTCAGTATCTTACTGCCCTGACTTCCCAACATGCAAAATAGCTGATTTCTGTGTGTCCTTTCCACTGTTAGTGTATAAAAGCACAGACTCTGATGGCAGTTATAAGGGCTTGACTCCAGCTCCACTACTTGTTTAATTCTGTGGCCCTGGGCAAAAGCTAACCTGCTACCTCCACTTTGACCATCCGTGAAATGGGAATGAGAGTAGGACCTTTCTCTCATTTTTCTTTTTGTGATGTATTTACATTTATTTTAATTGTTTAAAAATTAAAATGAAGTTTAGTTGACTTACAATATTAGTTTCTGATGTGCAGTATAGTAATTTGATATTTTTATAGATTATACATCATACAAAGTTATTATAAAATATTGACTGTATTCCATGTGCTTATACAGTATGTCCTTATAATTTATTTAAAAAATTTTTATTAGAGTATGATAGAATTGATGTGAAGCTCTTATCATAGTGCTTGGTGCATAGTCTCTGACCATTTATTGTTGTTATTAGAGTGTGTGTGAGTGTGTGTGTGTTTTGTGCAGAGAGGGTGTTTTCTTAGTTTTCATCCTTTAAACTTCAGTTCTCTGTTCACCTTCTTTTCATCTGAAAGGATCTTGTGAAATTAAGCAACTTAAGTGATAAAATATCACAGCAAGCATGCTTCTGAAACTCTGAGGTATAATCAACACAACTGTATTTGCTCATCTGGAATGTAAAGTTGGAAGTAATAATAATGGATATTTATGTAATGCTTTGAGTATTTTATCCTTTGCTGACAGATACTTCATAGTGGAAGACTTAGAAGGTCTAGGGCTGCAATTTCTTGGTCTTTGTAATAGTGAGATGCCAGACCAGTCCATGATGTGATAAACACAGATGGGGCAGGTGAGCTGTCTGAACTTTTTATCAGGAAATTCTAAACGTGAACTCTGTAACCTTTCATGCCAGTCATGTCTGCCATGGGTTCCGTCATAACACAAAAGGCAGTAGGTAGTGTATAGAGAGGGCCTTCTTCCTAACACAAGATCCCTTTGACAGCATTTCTCATCTGCCTCTGCCTGAACGCTATTGTGGAAGCTAACTTGCCTGTGATTAATTTGCTGTTGTTCTTCAAATAGCATGATCTGTATATTACACTGGCTTCCCTGTGTGCCCAGCTTTGGAGACAGGCTATTTTGTCAGGGTGCCACTTAAAATGTTGCAGGTATAATTGAGCCCAGCATTCTGAGTGTGCATCATTGAGTCTAATACTCTGAATGTGTCCCCAGTTCTCTGGTTGAAGCTCCATTCTTCCGTGAATCAGCCTGAAATGTCTCCATCACCTTTCTAGTCACAATATCACAGTATTCATTTATTATATTTGTGGTGAACATATACTTTATCATCTAAATTAGGATACTTTTGAGAGTAAAAAGGACATGGTAATTAAGCTCAGGCACCAGGCATAAGAACAGAATTGGCCTGGACACATAAAATTAAATGAAGTTGAACTCAAATCTGTCAGATACTCAAGCAGCTGCATTTTTCTGAATTTAAATTCAGAACTGTACTTTTGTTAAAGTTTCATTGTGTTAATGTTTGTCCTGTAGAGATTATTTCAAATCTAGACTTTTGTCTGTCAAATTAATTATTCATCCCCATTCTGCGCCATCTTAAAATTTGATACACACCTTTCTTGCACATCCTTCCCAGTCTTTGGTATTATAAAAGTTACCTCCTCAGATCCACAGCACCAGCTCATCTCCACTTGTAAACTGAGGCCCAGGATCTTAGATTGTTCCCGTCTCAAATATTTGCATTTTAACAGGAGACAAAAATGAATAAAACCTTTTGGAGCAGAAAGAACAGAAGTCTAACAATTGTTTCTCAGGCAGTTTGGCAGGTGTTTCCTCTGCAAATTTTGAGCATCTTCCATATACTAGATATTAGGTGCTGAGTGTAGTGCTGGGCACTGTGCTTAGTTGCTCAGTTGTGTCCGACTCTTTTTGACCCCATGAACTGTAGCCCGCCAGGCTCCTCTGTCCATGGAGATTCTCCAGGCAAGAATACTGGTGTGGGTTGCCATGCCCTCTTCCAGGGGATCTTCTCAACCCAGGGATCAAAACCCAGGGGGATTCTTTACCATCTGAGCCACCAGGGAAGCCCAAGAATACTGGAGTGGGTAGCCTAATTCCTTCTCCAGGGGAACTTGACCCAGGAATTGAACCAGTGTCTCTTGCATTACAGGTGGATTCTTTATCAGCTGAGCTACCAAGGAAGATGAATGTAGAGTTAACATGCTAACATGTTAGTTATCAAAAATGCCATCTGATGGGTAGGGAAGGTTGTAAAGGTAGAGGAGGTGTTTCCTTTACAGATTCTGAGCATTTTCCATATGGCAGATAGTAGGTGGTGAATGTAGAGTTACATGCAAAATGTTACTTAGCAAAAGGTGCCGTCTGATGGATAGGTAAGGTAGTAAAGGTAGAGGTCAACTAGAGTGGGGGTGAAAAAGAGGAAGACTTATTTCAAAGGATATCTTCCTGTTCTATTGTAATTGCCTATATAGAAGCTTCAGGGGGAAATTAATAGAAGAAATAGAAATTTTTATTTCAGAGTAAAAGCTGGATTTCAGAAGCTGATAAATCAAGAAAAATTCCTTTGATCATGTCAGTTTTCGCTCCTCTTGACAACAGAATTCCTTCCTTCCTTTGTTTCCTTTCCTTCCCCTCCTTTTCTCCTCTCTTTATGTAGATTTTTTTTTAAATTTCATTTCCTTTAACCCTAACCTGTATTCATGTGTAATCCTATAGAATAGTCACTTTCAAACACTTTATATTCCAACTCTCAGTGTGGAATACTGAATACTGTATGTTTCACATCATAATCCAGCATGTAACAAACACGTACACATGTGCATGCACACACGCACAGACACACACACACAGACACAGACACACAAAACAATTTTCTTGAATAGAATACTTGCTAGTGCAGTGACTTCTGTTTACGTTCTCTTCTCTTCCCATTCCATTTCATTCCATCCCTCTTGAAGCTCCATGGTGATGTATGGTAGAAACTATCACAATATTATAAAATAATTATCCTCCAATTAAAAATAAAATTAAAAAGTCAAATGCCATTTCATTCCATCCCATTTCATTTCAGTCCATTCAAAAAGGGCTGACTGAAGCCAAATAAATTGACTTCAAACTTGGTTTGCACAATTAGTTTTTAAAACTATAAACTATTTAACAACTATTGTTGTTCAGTTGCTAAGTCATGTCTAACGATTTGTGACCCCAGGGATTGTAGCATACCAGGCCTCCCTGTCCTTCACTATTTCCCAGAGCTTGCTCAAACTCATGTCCATTGAATTATTGTCCATTTACTTACAAATTATTTATAGAGATAGATGCTTTATGGTCATAATAATCAACAAAAAGTAGTTTTACTTGGGCACAACTCTGCAATAATAGTGATGATTAGGACTTTGTCATCTTTTTTTTCCCTTGTGGGTGAATATCTGCTCACAGAGGACCTAGCATGAGACACTGATTTTGTTTTGTTATCCTGTATGGGTGTAACAATGAATTCAACAGCTAGATAATGAACAGCAAGAAATTCTTCAATCTAAATATTACATAACTCTCCATTACATAATTACAACTTGGCATAAAATATTTTGTGTCCAACTTTAAAAAAGTTTAAGCCAGGGGTTATTATTGTCATGCTGCAATTGGTCTAAAAAGCCCATCACTCTAAAGTTATTTTACCTGTCTTAAAAGTTTAGTTTTTCAGCTATTTGAAAATTACTACTTTTAAAGTGGAGACCTTGAGACCATGAAATATCCTGCCTAATTGTTTCTAGGTTGCTACTTTGTTCCTTCTATTAAGTCAGAATTGCAGATACTCAGCCCTTTTTAAAATACATTTTTGGGTCCTATGGCACCCACTTTAGTACTCTCGCATGGCAAATCCCATGGACGGAGGAGCCTGGTAGGCTGAAGTCCATGGGGTTGCAAAGAGTCTGACATGACTGAGCGACTTCACTTTCACTCTTCACTTTCATGCATTGGAGAAGGAAGTGGCAACCCACTCCAGAGTTCTTGCCTGGAGAATCCCAGGGATGGGCTAGCCTGGTGGGCTGCCATCTATGGGGTCACACAGAGTCGTACACGACTGAAGTGACTCAGCAGCAGCAGCAGCAGCAGCAGGAGAGGTTTGCGGAGAAGACAGTGGCACCTCACTCCAGTACTCCTGCCTGGGAAAGTCCATGGACGGAGGAGCCTGGTGGGCTGCAGTCCATGAGGTCGCTAAGAGTTGGACATGACTGAGCGACTTCACTTTCACTTTTCACTTTCATGCATTGGAGAAGGAAATGGCAACCCACTCCAGTGTTCTTGCCTGGAGAATCCCAGGGACAGGGCAGCCTGGTAGGAGGCTGTCTGTGGGGTCACACAGAGTTGGACATGACTGACGCGACTTAACAGCAGCAGCAGCAGCAGGAGAGGTTTGAGCTTCCCAGGTGGCGTTAGTGGTAAAGAACCCACTTGCCAAAGCAGGAGACATGAGAGATCTGAGTTCATTCCCTGATTCGGGAAGATCCCCTGGAGGAAGGAATGACAACCCACTCTAGTATTCTTGCCTGGAGAATCCCACGGACAAAGGAGCCCAAAGAGCTGGACATGACTGAAGCAACTTGGCACGTATGCACAGGAGAAGTTAAGCATTTCTAGGAGTATGAAACCAGGAAAAGCTAGGCTATCATGTTGTGTTTTAATTTCAGTAAATGTACCTAAGTATATCTTTTATCATGTATCAGAATTTTATTCTTTTTATGGCAGAGCTATAGTCCATTGTAAGTGTATACCACATTTTGTTTATCTATTCATCTCTTGATGAATGTTTGGATTTCTTTTACTTCTTGTGAAAACAGAGATTAATCTGGAGTAAATCTAAAAACTATTTTTGAAAATTTAGTATAGATCTTCAGTTTCAGTTTCTTCATTTATCAAATTAATGCTAACCTCAAAGGGTTTTCAGAATTGTTAGGAAATGTGACAAGCTCTGATACATAGGAGACACTATAAAAGTGTATTACATAGTTATAAATGAAAATACAAGTAAACACATATAAAATATATATAAATAAGTATTGTGTATATGTATGTCTATGTTTATATGTATGGTGTTGGTAGTGGTTTAGTTTCTCAGTGGTGTCCATCTCATTTGTGATCCCACGGACTGTAGCCCACCAGGTTCCTTTGCCCGTGGAACTCTCCAGGCAAGAATAGTGGAGTGGGTTGCCATTTCCTTTTGCAGGGATCTTCCTAACCCAGAAATCAAGCCCACATCTCCTGCTTGGCAGGCAGATTGTTTATCAATGAGCCACCCGGGAAGCCCTATGTCTATATGTATCAGTTCAGTTCAGTCGCTCAGTCGTGTCCGACTCTTTGCGACCCCATGAATCGCAGCACGCCAGGCCTCCCTGTCCATCACCAACTCCCGGAGTTCACTCAGACTCATGTCCATCAAGTCGGTGATGCTATCCAGCCATCTCATCCTCAGTTGTCCCCTTCTCCTCCTGCCCCCAATCCCTCCCAGCATCAGAGTCTTTCCAATGAGTCAACTCTTCGCATGAGGTGGCCAAAGTACTGGAGTTTCAGCTTTAGCATCATTCCTTCCAAAGAAATGCCAGTGCTAATCTCCTTCAGAATGGACTAGTTGGATCTCCTTGCAGTCCAAGGGACTCTCAAGAGTCTTCTCTAACACCACAGTTCAAAAGCATCAATTCTTCAACACTCAGCTTTCTTCACAGTCCAACTCTCACATCCATACATGACCACTGGAAAAACCATAGCCTTGACTAGATGGACCTTAGTCGGCAAAGTAATGTCTCTACTTTTGAATATGCTATCTAGGTTGGTCATAACTTTCCTTCCAAGGAGTAAGCGTCTTTTAATTTCATGGCTGCAATCACCATCTGCAGTGATTTTGGAGCCCCCTAAAGTAAAATCTGACACTGTTTCCACTGTTTCTCATCTATTTCCCATGAAGTGATGGGACTGGATGCCATGATCTTTGTTTTCTGAATGTTGAGCTTTAAGCCAACTTTTTCACTCTCCTCTTTCACTTTGATCAAGAGACTTTTTAGTTCCTCTTCACTTTCTGCCATAAGGGTGGTGTCATCTGCATATCTGAGGTTATTGATATTTCTCCTGGCAGTCTTGATTCCAGCTTGTATTTCTTCAAGTCCAGTGTTTCTCATGATGTACTCTTCATATAAGTTAAATAAGCAGGATGACAATATACAGCCTTGCTGCACTCCTTTTCCTATTTGGAACCAGTCTGTTGTTCCATGTCCAGTTCTAACTGTTGGCTCCCTGACCTGCATACAGATTTCTCAAGAGGCAGGTCAGGTGGTCTGGTATTCCCATCTCTCTCAGAATTTTCCACAGTTTATTGTGATCCACACAGACACATATATATACACACACATGTCGATATGTACACATTCATTTATGTATAAATTTGCTTCAGTTTCTTTCAGACTTGATATTTGTGTATTGTGACTTGAAGACTTGCCTTTTGATTTTGAAATTAGCCTGCTGATTACACATTTTTTGATTGTCCTTGTTAATATGAAACTTTAAGAATGGGAAATTAATTGAAAATTATAAATTATGATGTTTTGGTAGTGAATTCTGCTTAGGCCTAGTGTTTGCTTAATGCTAAAATTAAAACCTTGACAGGAATGAAAATTTGGTACATTTGAATTTTATTTTTCTGTCTCACTCCAGAGGAAGCAGAATATAAAATTTCCCTTGTTTTTGAGAATTTAGCCATTAATGTAGGAATCAGGTAATAAATGTTTTTGAGACTAAGATGTTGTAACATTCCTATTAATGTCTTAACATTTATTTAATTATATATGCATTTGTGGCACACTGGGCTTCCCTTGTGGCTCAGCTGGTAAAGAATCCACCTGCAATGCAGGAGGCCTGGGTTCAATTCCTGGGTTGGGAAGATCCCTTGGAGAAGGGAAAGGCTACTCACTCCAGTATTTTGGTCTGGAGAATTCCATGGACTAAGTATAGTCCATGGAGTCACCAAGAGTTGGATAGGACTGAGTGACTTTCACTTTCACTTTCATGTGGCGTACTTCCCATGATAAAATATAAATGTACCTTTGAAGTATTATAATTGTTTTGTATCTGTCTAGATATCAGAAATCTATATATTTTTAGATATAGATAGATATCTATGGGGTTGCAAAGAGTCGGACTCGAGTGAGCAACTTTCACTCACTCATTCAGATAGATGTATATCAGAGGATTACAGTTCACATTCTGACTTAATTCCTTACCAACTTTTTGGATTTAAGAGAAGTATCAGTTTCTTTCTCTGGAATATAGAGAAAATTATCCCTGCTAACTCTCAATGTTGTTGTGAAGATCAGATGTTCTTTATTATCAATATGCATTACTCTCTATGGTTTACGAGGTGCTCCAAGGCAGTTAACTGTATCAAGTAAACCAAGTATGGTATCAGCATCTGTCACTGCGGGGCCAGACAGTCACTTCACAGGGCTTTCAGGCATCCTGTGTGTGCTTGAACTTGTGTATATTTGTAAGTTATTTCAATCTATAGATTCTATCTTGAATGACTAAGGGAACTTACTCTGAGCTTTTACTTCCTATGTCAGAGAAGGGAAAGGTTAGATTTTATCTGGAGCCCCTCTGAGTTGTAACATTTTCATAATCTAGTAAAATAGCTGACTTTTGCTTAGAAGAAGCTATCCTGCAATCTTTCCTGCACATGCTGGAAGCCATGTATTCTGATAAATTTTAACACGTGCTAACACCTGGCAGTAAATTTTCTTCGGCCTTTGTAGCATTCTAGAGGATGCTTCCCCTCTCAGACATCCTCTATCCTTGCCTTTGATCATGATCAGGGAGTAGATGTTTGGTTTGAAATTTCCACACATAAACAAAACAAAACAGACTCCTTTTAAAAAAAAAAACATACTCTAAACTTAAAGAGTTCTTTAAACACACTGTATTTCAGGATACATTTCTTAGAGAAACTGAATAACAAGAAGAGAGCTACAATTATATTTTTGGCCAGTGAATGTGTACCTCTCTCTGACCAACTGTTGATTCTAATTGCTGGTATCCAGTCACCCCTCAACTGCCTGTCCCTGGCCCTGGGGAGAGTTTTGTTACCACTTTCCATTTTATCATTGGGAAGGGCCTGTTGTCTTCATGGAACTCTGCTCCATCCGGTTTATATTAAAAACAGAAGCTCAGAGGCTCTCCCTCCCCACCTTTCTCCATGTGGAGATAATAAAGCCCTTGGCAGCCACATTCTCTGTAATCAGCATGAGGTAATTTTACAGGCTTCCATGAAAGAGCCATTTGTTGAATGCCTGCTTTGTGACACCCATTTGCTGATGGTTTAATGTTTTGCCTCATTTAAATCTTACGACATCTCTTGGAGGGAGAAGAAATGAAAGTTTTCTTTCCACCATTACCAAGGGAAATTGTTGGCTACTACATAACTTGAACTTCATGTATAATAACCTAGAATAGAGTCCTACAGACAGTTTCTGGGGTGCAAAAGCTGCCTTATATTTTAGGAAGCACTTGTATCTGTACAAAGCAAAACATTTGAGAACTATTTAGTGAGGTATTGCGAGTAGAAATTTAGATTTGTTTCCTTCCAGACGCACATGGAGTCGCTTGGAAAGGTTAGTTTTTTGATTGATACCAGCAGATCTTTCAGTTTAACGTGAACACTTCTGGGAGGTTTGATTTCCTTCCATGGTTTTAAAATAAATGTTCCAATTTTAAGATTTCTTTTAACAATATTGCTTGACTGAACATAGCCTGTTTAGTCAGATTTCTAGCATTTCCTGACTTTCTATAATTCTGCAAAAATTGCTGGCCTTAGATCTTAAGGTTAAGTTTTTTAAAAAAAATTTAACTCTGATTACATGCTTGTAATTACTTATTTGTGCTTTCGACGTTTGCTCTATGAAGCAAACTTTGCCTTTTCTTTTTAAAATTATTCTTTGAGTCTTGAAATGCTAGAGATTGTTGCTACCTAGTTAATAAATGGCCCTAAGTAGCTTTGTAATTAGAAAACTTCCTGAGGTCTTTTTTCCTAGCAGTATATACATCTTTAAATTTAGAGAATGAGCAGATGAAGGGGTTCTAGAGTTCTGGAAGCAGGTTGAGGAGGGTAGTGAGAGTGGATAGATAGGTCTAAATTCCTACATGCCAAAGAAAGTGTTAGTCAGTCGTGGCTGACTCTTTGTGAGCCCATGTAGCCCAGCAGGCTCCTTTGTCCATGGAATTCTCCAGGCAAGAATATTGGAGTGGGTGGCCATTCCCTTCTCCAGGGCATCTTCCCAACCCAGGAATTGAAAGCTGGGTTTCCTGCATTGCAGGTGGATTCTTTATCGGCTGAGCCACCAGCAAAGAGAACGGAAGGCTTTTTGTCAAGGCTGTACCCATGCTGGTGCTAGTTATTGCTTCTGCAAATTTTAAAAGATATTAAGGCTATGGTTTTTCCAGTGGTCATGTATGGATGTGAGAGTTGGACTGTGAAGAAAGCTGAGTGCCGAAGAATTGATGCTTTTGAACTGTGGTGCTGGAGAAGACTCTTGAGAGTCCCTTGGACTGCAAGGAGATCCAACCAGTCCATTCTGAAGGAGATCAGTCCTAGGTCTTCATTGGAAGGACTGATGCTAAAGCTGCAACTCTAGTACTTTGGCCACCTCATGCGAAGAGTTGACTCATTGGAAAAGACGCTGGTGCTGGGAGGGATTGGGGGCAGAAGGAGAAGGGGATGGCTGAGGATGAGATGGCTGGATGGCATCACTGACTCGACTGACGCAAGTCTGAGTGAACTCCGGGAGTTGGTGATGGACAGGGAGGCCTGGCATGCTGCGATTCATGGGGTTTCAAAGAGTCAGACACGACTGAACGACTGAACTGAACTGAACATGGTAGTGGAGACTTTACCCTCTACTTCTTGCTGTGCTTTCTCAGAGAATTCAAGAACTGTATACAAAGGCACATTTGTGGCATCTGAGACTGTGGCATCAATGAAGGGGTGAACACCTTGTCATGAATTTGACATTTTGGGGTTACGTTTGGGTTTAATCTGAGAGCTCTGCTTTTGGAAGCTCTCTGCTGAGAGCTCTGTGTTTAGTCACTTCTTAATCTTAGTAAAGCTACTGCTGAATGAATGGAGCAATGTTAATAATAATACCTTACATTTAATGCTTATTATAGGGCTTTAAAGTTCCAGAGCAATTTCACAGATTTTCTTTTTTTTTTTTTTTTTGCTCATCTCAGCAGCCCTGTGAATTAGGTGTGGCAAGTATTATTACCACCTTTATTGTGCAGTAAATTTAAAATCAGACAGAATACGTGACTAGCCCAAGAACAGATTTTTAAAAATGTTTTCTAAAGGAGGGAGAGTTACACACACACACACACACACACACACACACACACACACACACACCCACCCATCACTGTTACCACCAACATCATTTTTGCAGAGGTCTGAATGCCCTAGGTTTCTTCCTGTCAACCAGAATAGTCCTGTGATGATGATACCCACAGAAACACTTCAGTTATTTACAAAATGAGATCCCTCCTGGGGAAGGTGACTGAGGAGAACGAAACAGCTGAGGCTCTGAAAATGGAAAGGGCTTTGAAAATCTAAGCCTTAGTGTCTCAGCCAGAGTGGGAGGATGTCAGTTAGATTATCCTCACTTTCCCTCTCCCTCACCCTTCCCCACCCCACACTAATAGGTAAGACTAATCCTGTTGGTTCTGGTGC
This sequence comes from Nanger dama, assembly GCA_917880005.1. Classification (NCBI taxonomy): domain Eukaryota; kingdom Metazoa; phylum Chordata; class Mammalia; order Artiodactyla; family Bovidae; genus Nanger; species Nanger dama. Next base: position 83,262,575 of record CAKJTW010000002.1, read on the forward strand.
TTTCTTTTTTAAATCTGCAGCCACCCTAAAACTCCCATAGGCCTAGATCCTCCCTATCTCTGATCAAACTGGCAGTGGACTTTCATGCTGGGCTTCTCATCTGTTGTTTATGGTCATCCTCCACATGCTGTAAGAGCTGAAAACCCTAAGAATAGGGTGTTTTCCCTGGGGTAAAGAGCATACTCCTAACCTAAAACATGGCACCCTGCAGACCCAGATTTCAGCCAGTGTTGCTGATTTCATTTCACAGCCTGGAATGTCATTTTCTTGACCAGTTGGTAGGTCCCTAGACATTCTGCTTCTCTGCCCTTGTACTGGCATGGACTCTGAGATAACCCCCCACCCAATCCCCCCACCCCACAACCCCTGAGCATTCAAACCCTCTTGCCGACATGTTGAATTAGTATAGATTCTTTAACGCTTGACTTGTGTCTTCTCCGGAAGATTTTTCTGGATGCCCCTAAACAATGTGAGTGGGCTCTTGCATCTTTGAGGCTCACAGCACCTTCTCCAGAGCCTCATTGTGAAAACTCATCACACAGTCGATGTGCGTTTCACCCACTAGACTGAGAGCTTTCTGAGGACAGGGTCTGGGTCCTCACACCCAGAGGCACAGCCTACTAGTCAACCCTAGCTGGCTGGCTGTTTGGCTGGATGCATCACAATCGCTTTGGCTATGACGATGAGGACTGTGACAGTTTCTTTGCTAGCTACCCAAGGATGCCATTCATTAGGACTACTCCTGGGGTGGTCTAGAATTTAGGAAAAAATATTTTCTTTGTCAAAAGACTATTTCCTAATGGACTCAACTAGAGATTTGAAGTAATAGGGAACCCATTTTTTTTTTCTTTCTTCATAGATGAAGGTAGTCAGAAGTAGAGTTTGCAGAATATGGAGTTGAGTTCTACTTAAATACAGACTTGTATTTTGCTGCACTGAACAATGTAGGGTTTGGCCGTTTACCTAATATAGGACAGTTAAAGCAGTCTGCTGTGTTACTTTGGGAGTACTCTTTTGGAGATATCACTAAACAACCTTAGTATGTGTGCTTGTAAAACTTGTATATTCTTTTTGTAGATACGAATATATAGGAATAGTTCCTAGGGGTTATCAACTATGCTGCCAAGGAAAACAGTTTTTAAATCTAGTTATTTGGGTTTCACTCGCTTGTGCCTGGTGAGGATTCCTGTCTCCTGGTCTAATTATGACAGTCTTTCTGTCTACTTTGAGCAGTTAGAAGGTGTCTGTTTTCTGCTACTTATGAAATATTTACTAATCTACATCAATAACTTTTAGATCAGAAGTTAATAATGTTTTCTATAGGTGTATATATGTAGAGGGGAAGCAATCAATAGAATTTGTATTATTTCTGATTACAAGCTATAGAAAAAGTCATTATTTCTTCTGAGTTTTAAAACTTCCCTGGTGGCTCAGAGGGTAAAGCGTCTGCCTGCAATGCAGGAGACCTGGGTTCAATCCCTGGGTAAGGAAGACCCCCTGGAGAAGGAAATGGCAACCCTCTCCAGTACTCTTGCCTGGAAAATCCCATGGACAGAGAAGCCTGGTAGACTACAGTCCATGGGATCGCAAAGAGTCGGACACGACCGAGCGACTTCACTTTCACTTTCACTAAGTAATTTACAGTAATATTTCTTGATCATGTGTGCCATTATAACCAAAAGAGAGGTTTGAAAAGAGATTGTCTTGGACTTCCCTGGTGGTGCAGTGGATAGGTATCCACCTGCCAGTGCAGGGGACAGGGGTTCAACCCCTGGTCTGGGAAGATACCACATGCCACGGAACAACGAAACCTTGTACCACAGCTACTGAGCCTGTGTTCTGGAACCCTGATCTGCAACTAGCGAACCCATGTGTTGCAGCCACTGAAGCCTGTGAACCTAGAGCCTGTGCTCCACAGCAAGAGAAGCCACTGCAATGAGAGGCCTGTGTGCAGCAATGAAGAGTAGTCCCTGCTCACCACCGCTAGGGAAAACCCGAGCACAGCAACAAGATCCAGTGCAGCCAAAAACAGACAGATAAACAAAAGTATATAAAAAGAAAAGAGATCACCCCCTTTAATTCTATACTTAATTTTAAAGAGAACAATAGAATGAGCATATATATGTATAATATAGTCAATAATGTGCCTACTGGTGACATTTGAGTTGACTGAATTATACCTTTGGAAATGTATTTGAAAAATGAAAATGAATGTGAACATTAACACATAAGTCAAAGGAAGGTTAATTTATTATATAGAAGTTTTACAAATTTTTGTGAGATAAATGAAAATAATATTTGGATCTTCTGTGACAATACTCCTTTACTATGGAATATTGGGCATTGACCTATATTCTAGATTGTAATCCATTCCACAAGCATACAGAATCACTAACAAATAAAAGCCGGTTCAGGCAAACTTCCATTTTCCTCTTTAAACAGAAAAAATTTGTTTTTCCACTTAGAGGTATCACTATATTATTCCACTATGATCTTCTAACTTAATATTTAGTAGTAGAGTATAATCTTAGTTTTTTGTTTTGCTTTGTTTTTCCCCTATAACAATGCAGTTCAATCATTATAACATACTGCATCTCAGATTTCCACACCATGTTCACCCTAGATATGTGTAACCTTGGGGAATAGATGACTGAAGTGTGATTGCTTGATTGCTGTGATTGTTTCTGCTTCTTCCATCACTTTTGACTGTCAAAGATACATACCATGAATACGTAACTGATTGTACAAAGTCAGATAAGGCAAGGAAAGACACTAATCTGGTTCTCCTGACTTTCTAAGACCAGGTACCCCATTATAATTAAGAAATGCTTAATAATGTTTACATTGGTTTGGTTTCTTTATAAATCACATTAGCTATGGTTTCTTTTAAAAACCCTAAACTAATGAAAAGGTGGTATTTTAACAGACTAAATAATTATTTGGAAAGCAATGTTATGGGTAGAATTTAAGAATTTACCTGAGTATGGGCTAAATGATGTTTAAATGTTATTTGTATTCAGACATTTGAGATTCTAATACTCAGCTATAAGGGGAATCTAAAAATGCTGGTCTCCTTAGTTACAGTGTTTTCGTTTGTTGATTTGTCATAGACTGCCTCTTTAAGGTGTGCCCTATGAACCGATATTCTGCTCAGAAGCAATATTGGAAAGCAAAGCAAGCTAAACAAAGGGAACCACACAGAGGCGGCCTTGCTGAAGAAATTACAGGTAAGGACTAGCCTTCCATCTCTCTGGCTTAAGATAGAACAAGTACAACAATAACAAAAGATCTGTTCCATAGCTTAGTGATTTCCCTCAATACACTGAGATCCAGAACAGATGTGGCAACACGCTGAAAGTGGAAAGGACGGTTAAGTCTTTTTTAATTAGTGTATGACTACTGATTTCCTGGTGTGTAGGTATTGTATTTCTTGCTATTTATTAGGGTGTGCCGGACCAATTCAGATATTCACATCACACTGAAAACTAATTCAGAATCTCTGCAGGAATATCAAATCCAGTTATATTTTACTTGACATAGTACCCATTTTCTTTTGAAAGACTATCAGAAAAAAATTGAAAGTCTGTTGTTTCTGATTTGGACTCTGTGTAAATTTAATAAGACTTAGCTTGTTATTAAAATTCCTGTTACTTTTAGAATTGAAACTGTATTTTGAAGCTTTTGAAATTTATCTGTGTTTGGCTTCTCTAGCAATATTTCTTCTGAAAATAATTTTTTAAGACCAAACTGCTTAGTCCTTTTTCTGAAATTTCTAACATAAGAGCATATCAATATATTTTAGGCTACATTTCAGCATTAAACTGAGAATTGTCACACATTATAATCATATATTTAGTTACTGCCCCACTTCTGCCTAAGCACCAAGTTTAAAGCAATCCGCCTATTTTAGTCTTGATTGTATTCTTTGTTGCTAAAATAAACCTTTTTTTCTGTGTTAGCTGTTGTGCTCTATTTGTTATGGTTTCACAGTAAATATTTGATAATCACTTTATAGCATGCTGCAGAACTGGAACAAAAACAAAATGAATCAGAGAATAAGAAGCTGTTGGGAGAAATTGTGAAATACAGTAATGTTATACAAGTAAGTGTCTATTTATTTTTGTATAAAAGAGATGAATATTTTATTGATAATTTGCATTTGGTAGGAATGCCAACCTACGTTAAAATTGGGGGCTACAATAGTTTGTTCTTTGGTCAGAATTATATCAGCTGATATTTAGCACGTCATTCTATATGAATAAATCCGGTGTGTACACATAAAGAAATGAGCTTATCTAGATGAATTACACAAATTATTAAATCAAAAGGAAGAAGATGGGGAAAGCTTGTAAATAAAATAGTCTTTTAGAATTAATGAGACTAAACATGTAACATATGAAGCTTTATCTTCATTTTGTAGGGAGGAAAGTTTTCAAATTGTACTTTTCGATGAGAACTGTCCTTGAGTTATTATATCTTCTATTTCAATTAGTATGCACACTGATTTATTTCATCAGCATTTCTTCCTTGTGCTTCACTTAGATCTTTTAATTTTTACTTGGATAGATGTTAATATATTCCCCAACCTTGTTCCAAAAAGAATGTAAGGCATTTTCAAAAATACCTTTCGCATAACAAGATAAAATAGAAATAAATAAGGTAACTGGATCAAAGAGAAAATACTGATTGCATGAATAAAGTGAAGTCAAAGGTGAGGCATGTTTATCGTATCCATGTTGTAAAGACTGGTAAACTTTGACTTGAAGCCTTTTTGTTGCTTGTCTAGGTATAAGGACATGTGAAATATTGTGATATTTACCTATTAGTAGGAGGCCAGTACAGAGAACTAAGTCAGAAGTTTGGAAGCACAAACATTCTCACGAAGAGGACCAGAGAACTGTTTCTCCAATGAGCTCTCATAAAGAGGACACTGTTTTATATAGTAAACAATAGCCCTAACAACTTCCTTACCATAAACGCTACAATGAGGTGTTTCTTAGAGCTGTTTCAAAAAATAACATCCCCTGATGTTTTGTTATTGGCCAGTGGCCAAGTGCCAGAGCACGGGACCAACAGAGCAATTCTCTGATGGGGCAAGAGGAGAGACCTGGGTCTGCGACTCCCTGGTTCTTACAAGTTAATCCCATAATAGACTCTATGTTGCCTGTGGCTGAATGTCCCTTGGGTGGTCCTCCATAACTATAGTTTCTCTTAACGAAGTTTTGCTTCATATTAAGTGCCAGCAAGCAGAGCTTATGTTTCTTGTCAAGAATCTGACATGCAAATATGAAGGGCTGAGCCATGCCCTCTTAACAGGGTGGATTCCAAAAGGACTGGAGTTGGCACCTGAGCGTTTTCACCGATTTCACTGGAAATTTCTGAGATAATTTCCTTCCTATTTTGTTGATGTTAAAGCGACCATTAAAAAAAAATGATTGGAATAGTAGACAGGAAGGTTATTTGTTTCAGTTTTCCTACTCAGAATAATGTCTTGGAAAGGTTTTGCCCATGGGATCCAAATAACCCCAGCAGTGGCGCTCCCGCCTGCATCTGAGAAGGAGCGGGACCATGTCCTCTTGTGGGAGTGCAGAGGTTGTTCAGGATGAGCAGCTGGTCTCCTCACACAGGGAGATGAGGGCCGGTTTTATTTAGGCAGGGGTGGTTAATAATATGAAGTGGGTTGATGCCTTATTCCAGTTCCTTTGTTATCCTTTAATATAGTTTGCTTTTGTGGCCGGGCAGGAATTGAGAAAGAATATGTTGGGTTGGTCAAAAAGTTCATTCAGGTTTTTCTGTAATGTCTTATGAAAACCTGAATAAACATTTTGGCAACCCTATAGTTGGGAGTAACATCCTGGTCTCTTTTGGAAAGCCTGGGTTCATCCTATTTTTTATCAGTAGATGAAAATCATTCAGGGATGTGTCCTTAGTTTTTTTCCCTATGTGCTCACTTCATATGAAACAGCACTGGGGGTGGAGGTGAGGAGGAGCCCAGAGAAAGCCAACTTGGAAAAATGGTGAGTCCGCAAAAGAGCTTCTTTGTTTACTCTCTCCCCTGAGCCGTGTTATGTGGGTATGTGATATAACTGTAAACACATATGTGTAATGAACAGAGGAGATCCAAGAATGAAGGCAGTAATCCCTAACTTTTTCCTACAGCTACTGCATATAAAAAGCAACAAGTATCTGACTGTCAACAAGAGATTACCTGCTTTACTGGAGAAGAATGCCATGCGCGTGTCCTTGGATGCTGCGGGAAATGAAGGGTCTTGGTTTTATATTCATCCCTTCTGGAAGCTGAGAAGCGAGGGCGACAATGTATGTAGCTCTAAGATGAGAAAAACGTGCGTTCTTAAAGATGTTAGTTCTTAATAATGGTGAATGCAAAAATGCTAAGAAAGGAAAGATAGTTTTCAAGTTTCAATGTATTATTTTATGTTAATTTCTTTAATAGGTTGAAAGCATTTATTTATAGTACAGATTGTGCTCGGGAATCATAAAAAGACTAAGGTCAGATTGATTTAAAATCATCTTCCAGCCAGAATTTTGTGAAAGAATTTAAGTAACATTAAAATATTGACTGAGACTTAAGGGAGAGAGAAGCAGAGTTTGCTTCTCGGCCTTATTTGGGGTGGAGTGTGGCTGCATAGAAGAAGCTGTGTTAGGAGATGGAGCTTATTCCTTTGAATTTATAGAGTAACACAGCAAATCATGACAATATGTCATCTATGGCTCAGTGGCCAGTTGTTTACAATCTGTACAACTTAATAGATGTGTAATATATGAGGAGATGTGTAATGGAATGATTGGCAGTGCCTCATTGATGAAAATACTTAACTGTGTTGTATCATATGAGTTTTAGTAGTTGCAAAATATTTTTATGCTGCTTTATGGAGCAGAGAAAATAAAAATTACGTGTGATGATTCAATAGGATCAAAAGTTAGATATTTTTGTGTGCCATAGATGAAGTAGCAGGTAACAGTCCTGGCATGTGGGAGATGCTTAATAAATTCTGGTTGACACCAAATGCTCAATAAATTTTGTAAATAGAATAAAATATTGGATCAGGTGATCAATAAAAATAGTTGAAATTTTAAAAAACTAACATTAAAAATTGAAAGCAATGTTAAAGTCTTATTATTCTGACAGTTTTCTCAATCAATACTGTAATAATATTTTAAAATGTATTGGCTGTTTCTTGTCTTAGAAATGTCTTATATTGTAATAAATCTATTTTTCCAGTGAATTTTGAAGTCCAAATTCAACTCCACAGGTTACAAGCTTCATGGTATAATTTGGTTAATAGATTAGCTGATGATATCCTCCTTCGGTAAGGTTTGGGAGAAGCATGGCATGCAGGAATGTAATGCACTTTAAACTTGTTTTGGATTCCTTGAAAATAAGTTATTTTCTTTTTTCCTTTTGGCATCAAGTGATGTTTGCTGTGAGCATGACATATTTTAATTTCAGTAGGTAGTTAATTACAGTCAACTCTCAATTATTCAGGGACTGGTCATGCAGCTTAAGAACAACCTGTGTCTTTGGATGCCCTGTTTTAAAATACTTCTCCAGCCTCCCTCACTGAGTAGGGTCCCTGTTTGCAGGTAGTCAATGAAAATTAAGCATGAAAACAAAAGCTGAGCTCAAGCTCTAAAGGAATGGAATGAAATCATTGGATAAATTGGGGCCTTGAGATTTGTGTGGATTTTATTAATTCATGCTTCCTAATTTTTCATCTTATCTATTCCTTTCCCTACTTCCAAATGCCTTTATGGACTTCCCTCATGGTTCAGATGGTAAAGAATCTACCTTCAATGTAGGAGACCCGGTTCAGTCCCTGGGTCGGGAAGATCCCCCTGGAGAAGGCAATGGCACCCACTCCAGTATTCTTGCCTGGAGAATCCCATGGACAGAGGCGCCTGGCGGGCTACAGTCCATGGGGTCACAAGGGGTTGGGCATGACTGAATGACGAACAGTAAGCTCTAAATGCTCCTTGGCAATAAGCTATAATAAGGATGATTTTATTAATTCATCCTATCTAATTTTTCATCTTGTATTCCTTTCCCTACTCTCAAATGTCTTTAGAGGATCAAAGAGGGTTGACTGTAATAAACTATTTCAAATAATTAGTTGGACTGGATTGCAGGATGGGGAACAACCTACCACCCAAGCACTTCATCTTGGTTAAAGTGGATAGTATAATTGTTATGTGCAAAATAGAGATCCTCCTTATATAAATGTGCTCCATAAAGCATGGCTAAAACAACCTTACACATTGCTTTTTGCTGAAATAGCTCACTGTTTTTGCTCACCACTGTAGCTTTTGTGTGTGATTAAGGTTGCTGTGAAAGCATAAGCACATCCATAGACCTTTATTTCCATGAAAATAATTGTATCATAATACTCATTTTCCTCCTTAGGAATAGGTAGCATTTTTCTAAAATACAAGCGTACTGTATTTTATTGAAGGCAGTTGGAAACCCTGTCATTTAATAACAAGTGGTTTAATTACTATTGATTTTTTGAAGCAGTTTTTAATAAAAATTTTTAAATTATGAAAATATGATAACATTTACTAGAGACTTGGAAAATACAGAACCAAGTTACCTTTATTTCCACTATATGTTACAATTATTTTTTAAGTAGATAAGTTAAGATTTTTTTGGTTGGAGTTTTAGTATCAAACTCTCAGAAATTAGTAGAATGAATAGACAGAAAAGTTAGATTTTTGGGTTGGAGTTTTAGTATCAAACTCTCAGAAATTAGTAGAATGAATAGACAGAAAAGTAGAAGGGATATAGTAGACCTGATGAGCACTATGAACCGATTCAACATAATTAAGATTTATACAATTTTCACACAACAACAACAGGATACAAATTCTATTTGTTGCCGTGACTGTGTAAGACTGTAGATTTTTCAGAAAAACATTAAACTAAAAGGAAGAAATTGCAAGATTTAAAAGACTTTTAAATTTCTATTTTATTGTTTACTAATTAGTTAAGTTGCAATTTAGGTTGTAACAACCCAAAAGATGTTCAGTGACTGAAAGCTAATGTAAGACTGAGGCTGATGATAGGCTAGAGAGAAAAGTGCTCATGTCCTTAAAAAATCAGTAATTTCTACTGTTTAAGGCCATTTCTGTCATATATCTTATAGAATTTCAGGGTAATTTTGGGGGAAAAGTAGTTTCGTGTATCCCTCAACTTTTAGCTGTGTAGATGTCCATGCTTGTTGTTGCTCAGAAAGTCACTGGGGACAGCTTTGAAGAGAATACATAAATATTTTATTTTTGTTTATCTTCCCTTGATGGAGTAGTTAATTTTTCATCTTCAACTTTGATCTAAGAAGACATTGGTTCTTTACCTTGATAGTAGATTTTAAAAGGGAGAAAAGGTCAGATATTTCTTTCAATCAAGAAAAAGAAAAACAACCCTTGAAAGAGCCTCTTGAAATAGCACATAGATTTCACTCTTTTGAAAACCTAGACTCCTTGGAATTTCAGAGAAGGTGGGACTCGATCCCTGTTGTTTTGATTTCTACTGCAGTGTTCTTTTCACACCAGGTGCCACTTCAAAAGAAGGGTGGCTGCTGGTGGTATTGTGTTCCTCTTTATTTTCAGTAAAATCCCAGAATGAATCTTCCATGGCTGTTACATAAAATCAGCACAAATGCTTTTGGAATTGCAGTTTTTAAAATGTGTGTGCACTAGGGTGAACGTGATATGGCAGAAAATGATGTCATCCTCAAGTTCTGTATTAAATATATGGCTTCTCAGAGGACCTCTCCCCTGTCAGTGGATCAGGCTCCATGCCTGCACTCTTCTGAAAATACTACCAAATTTACCAAGTTATCTAAATAGATAGGAATTCCTCAAGAATAGAGACACTTCTAACACACGTTTGTGTTATGCCTGGCACTTCTAACTGTTCTTTTTATATCTTACGATTAGCATCATGTCCATTTCATTTGTCAGTTTTATTCATCATGTGTGATCAGAGTAACTATTGTCAACAACAAGACCTAGGACCTGGAGATTAGTGAGATAATGTTAAATTCTCCTTATGAATGCCACACTTATGAATCCTTGAAGTTGATGACATTTTGGCTATATGACTAGTCTCTTAAAGTTATAGAAGACTTTACAGCTATTGTTTTAAAGTAAAACTAATATAGGGGTTGATCCAAAGCTTACAGAAAGCTACGGTAAAATAGTGAGACTTAGAGCACTGACTATAGGTGCAACCAAAAGTATTCTTTTAATTAGAAAGATATAGCTAAAACATGTCATTATATTTAGCAACTTATTGGCTAATATTTATGTAGTATAGACAGGAATGATGGTGAACCAAATCTAACTGTTCTTTAGGAAATTGGAAGACCAGATGTAGTATTGGCAGAGTGTAGTGCCCAGTCCCAGTTCTGTGGAATGGAAGACTGCTCAGGCTTCTACGTGATTTTGAGACTTGGAGTTGGCTTGGTGTCATGTGCAATAACATATGATTTTGTTTTTTGAGGGAGGTATTGAAAATATGTCCGTGATGTTGATTTTTGTTTATAATTTAATTGCTTAAAATAGATACCAATTCATGACTCAAAGATAGAAAACAATATAAAGATATATAGGGAGAAGTCTCTTTTAATCCTTTTTCCATGTTCTCAGTTCCCACTTCTGTTTTTCACAGTTAACCACTGGGATGATTTCTTATGCGTATACTCCTACTCTCCCTGTTTTACACAAACATAGCCCAGTTCTGCCCTTTCATCCTCTCACTTAACACAGTTTCTAAATGATATCTTCCTTATCTGGACATAATAAAGAGCTTCTGTAATGGTTCTTTCTGAATCACAGCCTCCACCTGATTATGGACTTGAAAGGCAGGATGGTGAATAGAGGCTAGTCCCGTAAATAACTGAAGCTATTCCTGCAAACCAAAGAATAATCTTCTTTTGCTCGATTAACGAGCTTATGGCTTCTCTATCATATTTGAATCTCCAGGTATAGTTTGTGACAACAGTACTATAGGTGAATGTAGACTCTTGTATATAATTTATTGTCATTGCAAATGTGGAATTATGTTCCTTAAAGTCTTAGTCTAGATTCAGATCCAGGGAGAAGACGTTTTATCTGTTTTTATTGTCTCAGTCCTAATTTGTTTTTCAGTTATCTACCAGGCTATTTGAATATTTAGTTGATATGAAATATGCAAAGGGAAGCTATTGATTTTCATTTCTGAAGTGGTGAGCAATTCTGTGAAGAAGAGTGAAGGTACTATAGTAGTAAATCTTCCAGTGGAACTTGACAAAAGTAACTTTAATAACTGTAACTGTTCACTATTATCATTAAGAAAAACACAACTTCATTTCCCCCAAAATTTGAGTGATGAATAAAGACACGTAAAGATCAAGCAGACACTGTTAATAAAAAGATCAACTTTGGCTTGTTTCTTTAGAGCACTTTTCCAATAATTAATTTTAATTTTTATTTACAAATGAGCACCAGGTTTAAGGAACACTGTTAGTATTAGATATTTAAGATAAAAATGAACCAGTTGCCCAAGAGCCAAACTATAAACGAGTTCCTACAGGGTCATACGAGATTCTTCATTTTCTGAATCCAGATGATATTAGACGTTTCTTAAATTTCTGAGACTATGGGGAAGATCAAATATAGTAGATATGTTTTTTAGATTTTTTTAGATTTGTTTTTAATATAGAGCAAATGCAAATGTATAAGATTCCCTGCTTGCACTTGAAGTGCTTTCAATGTTTAGGCAGATTCTTGTTTTGTGGCAGGGGCATTTATTCTTGATAGCTCCTGTGTGTGTGGCATCAGACCTCTGTGGAGGGATGCTGACCTAATTACTGACATTAAGAAAGTTCTAACTGAAATGGCAGACCGATAAGAAAAGAATCTAGGGACTTCCTTGGGAGTCCAGTGGTTAAGATTCCATGCTTCTACCACAAGGGGCGTGGGTTTGATCCCTGGTCAGGAGCTAAGATCCCACATGACAAGCAAAAGAAAAAAAAATCTACACCAGCTTTATGAATCCATACTTATAAGCCCTGTGGGACATGATTATATAGTCATTTATCAGAAGATATTTTACCTTAAAGAGAAAGAATTAACCTAAAATTTGATAACAGGTCAAATATTAGGTCAATAATGAAGACTCTTATTTTTAGCATCAAATATATCACCACAGATCCATGCAGTGTCTCAGTTGCAACTTAATTCTGATTTCCAGATTGTGGTTGGAGATAAAGTTGTTTTGATGCCCGTGAATGCAGGACAGCCACTACATGCCAGCAACATAGAACTACTCGATAATCCAGGGTGTAAAGAGGTAAGTTTGGGAGGAAAGGAAGTGAATTTGTTGATTTTTATCATGAGAAGAAAAAGAAATCTTAAAGTTTCTTTCATTGTTTTCATAAGCATAAGCCCAGTTTATGCTAGTTATTATTACTAAGATACTTATAGATTTTGAATGGTCCTTTGAAGATATTTTTGACATACATACCCCATTGCCCAAAGTTGTTCTTTTTCTCCTTCTTCTAGTTGAAGTAATAATTCATGGTATAAAATGGAACCTGCAGTCTTATAACTTAACATCTCTTCATTAATAGGTGAATGCTGTTAATTGCAACACTAGCTGGAAAATCACTTTATTCATGAAATACAGTTCCTATCGAGAAGATGTACTAAAAGGAGTAAGTATGTTCTGTAGAACATGTCCTGGAAGAACTGAAGGCTGTCTTACTTCTAGATGCAAAACTTATATATTCACTGTGTTTGAAGTCTTGTGACTGTAAACCTTAAAACTCATGTTGAGTTTTCCTTCTTATATTTGGAAATGTATACATAATCATTAAAAGCCAAATGTTAACAGAAGGGCCCAGAGTGTCAAAAACCTACAGAGTCACCTACTACTTACATCTGTTTGTTCAAATTTTGTTGAAAATACAGCTTTTAATTTATTTTTAATTGAAGGATAATTGCTTTACAATAATGGTTTCATTTCTGCCATGCATTAACATGAATTAGCCATAGGCATGCATAGGTCCCTGCCATCTCCTACCCTTTCCCATTCCTCTAGGTGGTCACAGAGCCCTGGTTTGAGTTCCCTGAGACACAGCAAAGGAAATATGCATTTTTTTACCTCTTTTTCTAGGGTGATGTTGTTCGATTGTTCCATGCAGAACAAGAAAAGTTTCTGACTTGTGATGAATATGAGAAAAAACAGCATATTTTCCTTCGTACAACCTTGCGTCAGTCAGCCACTTCTGCAACCAGCTCTAAAGCACTCTGGGAAATAGAGGTGTGTAAATCATTTTTGGCTTTTAATAAATGCTTATATCTAAAAGACAAGGTCACTTGTATGGTTTATTGTCATAAACATCACTTGTGCATGCATGCACACTCAGTTGTGTCTGACTCTTTTTGACCTCATCACTCTATCTAGCCCACCAGGCTCCTCTGTCCATGGGATTCTCCAAGCAGGAATACTGAAGTGGGTTGCCATGCCCTCCTCCAGGGCATCTTCCCGACCCAGGGACTGAACCTGCTTCTCTTATGTCTCCTGCATTGGTAGGCAGATTCTTTACCACTAGCACTACCTGAAAGCCCAAGCATCACTTGTGATAGATCCATAAGACAATAATTTTTGTGAAGCCTCTTGTACCTCTTTACTGCTGTGACCAGTCTGAAATGTTGCTACTTCCTTTATTTATCTTCACATATATATAATTCTGCTTTTAAAAATTCCATTGTAAAGTGTTGACTTCAAGCCAACATCAGACTGCAGGCCTTGTGCCTTGAGTGTCACTGGTGTTGAGATGGAGCAGGAGGACTCACTGTAAGTTAGCATCAGAAATACACAGTCACTGAAAAGAGCATTTGGTTCTTCTGGGGGATGCTCTTTCTACTGGAGTGAGGAGAACCATAGTTAAGAATTCATTCACCTTTAAGAGATATTTTCTTAAACATGCCAATATGATAGAGTGTATAAGAAAATGTAAGGTATGGGTTTTTATTTAAAGGAACTTTCTATATACTGGAAGAGATAAGATATACCTGTGCTGTGCTTAGTCACTTGGTTGTGTCTGAGTCTGCAACCCCATGTAGCCCGCCAGGCTCCTCTATCCATGGAGATTCTCCAGGCAAGAAAGATATACCTGAGGGATTATAAACAACCTGATAAGTTCAATCTGGATTTTAATATATCTCCAGCCACTATAGCAGTGGTTCTCAACCATTTCAAACCCATCACCCTGCCTTTTACAGCAATTTATTTTGTTATACTTCCTTTATGTACGAAAATGAAATTCATGATTAATATTTTATTATATATTCTCATGATTAAAAAAATCAATAAAATGCCCAAATTTGAATATAAAGAAGATAACAAAGGAAAATAATTTATAATAAAATAATATTCATTTCAACATATAAATACATACTCTAGAAACTATAACTTTTATACCCATCTTGGGGCTTCCCTAATAGCTCAATTGATAAAGAATCCACCTGCAGTGCAGGAGACCCAGGTTTGATCCCTGGATTGGGAAGATCCCCTGGAGAAGGGAATGGCTACCCACTCTAGTATTCTTGCCTGGAGAATTCCATGGAGAGGGTAGCCTAGTAGGCTACAGTCCATGGGGTCGCATAGAGTCAGACACGACTGAGCGACTAACAAACACTTTCACCTTTCACTTTCTTTCAGCAGTACTGTTAAATGCTATTTTAAAATTTTATTAGCAAAATACAGTGATGGAAAAGTTATATAGCAAATTCCTTACACAGTGAGTTTGGTTTCAACTCTATTAGAAGAAGTTTTGTATCTTCCCTTTTATATATTTGCTGTTAGTTTTATAGCTCTTGATGTAATTTTGCCACTGCACCAAAATCCTTCCCAACAAAACGCGTGGTTGGAAATGTTATGATCCATTGAACAGTCAGAATGGAGAGAGTGAATACATTATTCAGTAATTTTGACATAATGTCTTGGATTCACGTAAGCTTCCTTATCCACAGTGAATTTCTCTAAAATGATTGGCCTTTTCATATAACTTGATGTAAAAGCTTTTCCATATGATTACATGTTACAGCACTAGCAGTTTATATTTGTGGTAGGTTTTATTTCTGTTGGAGATTTGAAAGTGATACTAGGGGACGTTTCTATACGGTGTGCTACATCAACCAGGCTTCAGTTCGGGAAGCCTGAGCATCAGGTGTTTCAAGCAGACAGATATTTAAAATTGAAATTGGTTTCAACGTTGTTGGAAGGACTGGATGGGAAAAAGTGGGATGAAGAATATGTTTTTATGTAAAGATCTGGTAGG
Organism: Nanger dama; assembly: GCA_917880005.1. NCBI lineage: Eukaryota > Metazoa > Chordata > Mammalia > Artiodactyla > Bovidae > Nanger > Nanger dama. The sequence continues at coordinate 83,277,919 of CAKJTW010000002.1, forward strand.
GCTGGAAACCAGGGCTGCCTCTTCCTGTGCTCCAGGAGTGCTCCCGACACCTCCCTGTGGGAGGCCCTGCGAGGCAGCTACTGCCACCTTTATTGGAGCCCTTAGAGGATTCTCTCTTTCACTCTCCTTTGCTTCCTGTCCTGGTGATACAGCAGGGCACTTAGGAAGACGGAGAGTGTCCTGAGTGTCACACACAGTATCTAGCCTATGCTTAAACCCTTCTGTGAATTGCAGGATATTTAATATCTTGGCCGCTGTTCATTCATTCCAGTAGCATCCCTCAAAAATCACTGTGATAAATGAAAACTTCCTCCCTTCCTTGACTCCAAGTTGTCCTTTAGGGAGCTGTATGTACTACTATTGCTAGACCCGCTAATGTAGAGGGCAGGAGTTCTTAGTCTGTGATCACTGGTGAGTGTCAAGTTATTTATTAACCTCCAGCAGTTGTATACAAAAGTTGTGTGAGAGTATGTGTGTATGTGAGACAACTCATGGATTTTATCGGATTCTCAGAGATATCTGTGTCTCTCCCAAAGGAGTAAGAGTTCAAATATTGACAAGATCATGGTAGAGGGTGGGATTAGCAAAGGATTGGTGGAAGAAGGTTGATTTGAGAACTGAACTTTGAAGGATAAGCAGGTGTTTGGCCATAGGGGGAGTATTTTGTAAGACTTTATCCACTTTGAAGTATTTTCTTAGTTATGTCATTTGAGCTTTTGGAGTATGGGAAGAAATGGGAGCTGGAGTCTAGCAAAAGGCACTGGGAAGTTCTATACGTTTGTTTGCCTGGTGACTCAGATGGTAAAGAATCTGCCTGCAGTGCAGGAGGTCCAGGTTTGATCCTTCATCATCAGCAAGATTCCCTGGAGAAGGGAATGGCAACCCACTCCAGTATTCTTTCCTGGAGAATTCCATGGACAGAGGAACCTGGAGGGCAATAGTCCATGGGATCGCAAAGGGTCAGACATCACCAAATGACTAACACTTTCACTTTCACTTCATACATTAGCACACAGAATTGAGGCTGGGGCAGGAGGCAAAGGATATCAAAAAGAAGAAGGTGATCTGCTGAAGAACAGTGTAAAGTTATCTGAGCACTCTAATATGCCTTGTGATATTTACTCCTCACAACAATCCAATGAATTAAACCTACTTAGTACATGAAGAAACAGGCTTCTGAGATGTTACATTCCTTGCTGTGATCAAACCATAGTCATTAACGTCAAGAACATGTATGCTTATTGTAGCTGCATTGTGACCCCATGGACTGTAGCCCATCTGGCTTCTCTGTCCATGGGATTATCCAGGCAAGAATACTGGAGCAGGTCATTGATGGGACCCAAAACCAGTTGTCTCTGAACTGGAGAACCTGAACTTTGCTTCAACACTGAGCCACTTGTCATAAGCAACAGTTTCAGACCTTCTACCACTTTCATTTTCAGTGCACCTAATGGCTCAGCATGTAGGGCAGGTATCAAAGGACATGGTGTTAGTAAACAAGCAGCACATGGAAAGAGCCAGGAATTAAATTAGTCCAGACTTCCAGGCCTTGGCTTTGTGGTCTCTCTGCCTGGAATGGTCTCTTCCAGTCTCTCTACATCACCGTCTCATTCTTATTCATCAGAGTGCCCATGGTGACTGCCGTATTGATCCAAAGTAGTCTTCTGTAGGGAGCTTCCTGGTGACTCAGTGGTAAAGAATCCACCTGCCAATGCAGGAGTCATGGGTCTGACCCCTGGTTTGGGAAGATAACCCTGGAGAAGGGCGTTACCCACTCCAGTGTACTTGTCTAGAGAATTCCATGGACAGGAAAGGCTGGCAGGCTACAGTCCATGTGGTCACAAAGAGGAGGACACGACTGAGCGACTGAGCACAAGCACAAGCCTTCTCTAGGTGCTCAGTCACGCACTCTATTTAATTTCCTGCTGGTGCTGCCAAATCTTATTCATTGAAGGCTCAGTCTTATTCATTGCTCTGGTCCCTATTGCCTAGAAGAGTTCCTGGCACCTGGTAAACTCTTAACATAATCTGTTGACTGAATGATTAACAAATGTGGGGAAGCCCCACAGTATTTCCAGTTTGGGCCTAGAAACATGTCTTTTGGAGTAAGGCTGTATTTGCAGATATGAAACATGAGAATCATCCAAGCCCAGTAAGGTAACTGTTCTCTTATTTATTTATGGGGAATCTTGTTTTCTGCTACATTGGACTCCTGAAAAGGTATATTAGGTTTGACAAGTTTAACGTGAACATGCGGGTACCCCATGTAACCTGTTGAGATTTGCTTGCCAGGAACATGCATGGCTTTTAGCCATTATTTTTGTTTCTCTTTTGTCTGTAGGTAGTTCATCATGATCCATGCCGTGGGGGTGCAGGACAGTGGAACAGCTTGTTCAGATTTAAACATCTTGCAACCGGGAACTATTTAGCCGCGGAGGTAAGATTAATGGATATAGTGTTGTAAAATCTCTGATTCAGAAATAGTAAAACAGGCAGTAGAGAAGATGTGTTTGTAGGAACAGTTATTGTGCACATTTGATTATTGCTAATCAAGTACTGGATTGGCATGTCCGCTGTTCTCAAAATGTAAATATTGATTGAAATCTTAAAATAATCTTTGTTTTGAAAATAAAACCAGTAGCAACCACCACAAGAGAACCATGTGGTTGGTTTGCTGTAAGGGTATTTGGAAGAGGGTATCTGATTTGCAGCTGTGTGGGATTCATCCTGAGACTTCCTGTTTGACTTCACTCTTTCAGAATGTCTGATTTGGAACCCTGATCAGCTCATAGTTGGTGTGGTGTAGTCTAGATAGCTTCAGATTGATGTTCTGTGGCTATTCTTTGACTGGTGGGTGGCTTTCATTGTTCAAACCATTAGAAAGGAAAGGCCCCCCTGCCGCCCCGCAACTGCCGCCGAGATATTGTACTGTCTTAAAACTGTCAATAAAAATGGTAAAAATGTAGAAAGGTCTTTTTTCCTCCACTAAATGCATGTTGACAGAGTGAAAAGTGGTAGAAATAACAGCAGTAAAGTTGTAGGAATGATTTAATTAAAGTTTAGTTATCTGGTTTAAAACTAGATTTGAAAATATTTGTTATAATTTTAAATTTATTTTTCTTAAATCTTTTAAAACTGAAGCATGGTTGATTTACAATATTGTGTTAATTTCACATTTACAGCAAAGTGATTCAGTTATACGTACATAATATACATGTTGTGTATCTATTCGTATTCTTTTAAAATTCTTTCCATTATAGGTTATTATAAGATATTGAATATATATCCCTGTGAAAGTGAAAGTCACTCAGTTGTGTCCTACTCTTTGTGACCCCATGGACTATACTAGTCCATGGAATTCTCTAGGCCAGAATACAGGAGTGGGTAGCCTTTTCCTTCTCCAGGCCCCAGGTCTCCCTCATTGCAGGTGAATTCTTTACCAGCTAAGCCACAAGGGAAACCCATAGTTTCCTGTACTATACAGTGAATCTTTGTTGTTTATTTTATATATGGTATTATGTAGAAAATCTTTGTTTTCAGATATATGAAACATCTATTCATTTTACTCTTAACTCTGTTTTTCAACTTAGAGTTGCTTCTGGGATTGTAAACCAGAATTTTGTCTTGGAATGTCTAGTATTAATTATCTAACTTTTGCTTTTGGATGTTTCAGAGGGTAAGTAGGTGAGGCTGGAAAGCTGATGAGAAAAGGTGGTGCAAACAGGAAGTTTCTATAAATATGCTGACCCCAGTCTAAAGTAGAACTGAAACCCGTTACCCTCTCCATCATGTTAATCTGTGATGGTTTTCCTTATTTCTCACTTTTATATGTCTTACTGACTTTCTCTGTCAGAATGAATATACTCTCTGAAGGCAGAAATTTTTTTTTTTTTTTTGCTAACATTACCACTGGATGCCCAGTACCTGGGAAAGGGCCTGGTACTTTGAAAGCATTTGGTGAATACATTTTGAATGAATGAATGAATATGAAGAAGCTATTTAGGCTTCTCTAAGCTTGCTGCTAAGTCGCTTCAGTCGTGTCCGACTCTGTGCGACCCCATAGATGGCAGCCCACCAGGCTCCCCCGTCCCCTGGGATTCTCCAGGCAAGAACACTGGAGTGGGTTTCCATTGCCTTCTCCAATGCATGAAAATGAAAAGCGAAAGTGAAGTCGCTCAGCCGTGTCTCTAAGCTTAGAGAATGGGAAAAAAAGAAAATTACAGAATTTGTATCTGAGACACATTTGAGACCATGTTTGGGCAAATTAATCTCTCTAAACTCCCATTTCCTCTGCTGGAAAATGGAGATAATCACAATATTTATATAAGTTTATCAAGAGAATGAAATGATATAAAGTGCTTGGTGTAATGTGTGACCATGGTAAGCTTCCAGGAAGGAATGCTGGCATGATTAATTTTATTATAGGCAAGTAGAAAGCATTCTTACTTTTATAAATATCTGACTCAATTTTAATGACTCAGCTCACTTAAATGAAATAGAGCTTCACAATTTATGGGCTGCTGATAACATAAATGTTTGGAAGTAACTTTTTTGGAAAAGTAAAGCTTTGGAAAAGTTAAGCAGTAAGGTAAGAGAATCTTGTCTAAAAGAATTAGAAAAGTCTAGTGGGTGTCCTATCAAAGATTAGAAATTAGGATTAAAATTCTCTTAGAAATGGGGAAACACTCAAGTGCAACACACCTTGGTAGAGGATGGTAGGGGGCACGAGGAAGAGCAGCTGCCTGGTGGATGAATAAGGCAGATGGGGAAGAGAGAAGCGTGTTCAGGCAGTGAGGCAGAGGAGATATGTTTATTTTACAAACTAGTTTCATATGGGTAATTCATGTGTATATCACACATAAGATATATGTGAGTTAAGAAGTGATGCTAGAAGGTGGGAGGGGAGTGACGGGGCCAGAAATGTAGGGTAGCTGGTATTTTCCAGTCCATATATATTAAGCCATGCAGAATGTGTTTAATCTTTCGCTTCAAGAGCAGTGTTCTAAATAATCTGTGTTAAAACAGACCACTCCAGAGTGGCGCTGTCCAGTATGGTAGTCACCAGCCGCAGGTCGGCTATTTAAACTTTACATTTTTTTAAATTAAGTAAAATTAGAAAGACTGGCAGCCTGGGAAGTCATGCAAGCAACAGGAAAATCAAATGGGCTGAGTCACAGATGCCAAGCAAGAGAAGATAGGGTTTCAACAAGGAGGGAGTGCTGCAGAAAAGGTCAGGAACAAAATGTCTTCACAGCATTTGGCAAGAATATGGTCCTCTGTGACTCCACTGAGAGCATTTTTAGTAAGACCAGAATGCAGGGGGCAGAGGAAGAAAAGAGGAAGCCAGTAATCAGAAGGAGGTGTGGACTGAGTTTTTGTATAATGGTTGTGAAGGGGGAGAAACAGAGGCATAAAAGGAAGGGAAGAGTTCTATTAGATTTTTATAATGTTTTTTTAAAAATTTTTATAAGTGGTTTTGCCATAGATCAACATGTATCCGCTACAGGTATACATGCGTTCCCCATCCTGAACCCCCTCCCTCCTCCCTCCCCGTACCATCCCTCTGGGTCATCTCAGTGCACCAGCCCCAAGCATCCAGTATCATGCATTGAACCTGAACTGGCTATTCGTTTCATATATAATGTTATACATGTTTCAGTGCCATTCTCCCAAATAACCCCACCCTCTCCCTCTCCCACAGAGTCTAAAAGACTGTTCTATTCATCTGTGTCTCTTTTGCTGTCTCGCATACAGGGTTATCGTTACCATACAGTAAGATGGATGAGCTGTTCTAGGGAACGATCTATCAGAGGGCAGGATTTGGAGGCATGTTACTGTTTTCCTCAAACTTTTCCACTTTCAACACACTTATTTATAGTTTGAAACATTAATTTAGTATGCTTAGGCACCCCTGGTCAATTGGATAATACAGTTCTTAAATTGCCTTTGAGTTCATGGTATTTATATTGGCCAGTGCAGCAAAGAGAGCCTGGAGTAGTGGGAAGAAAAGTCCCAGGTAGACTGCTCACAGTCTCTCTGCCTTGAAGCAAATATTTGACCTCTCTGAGCCTCAGTTCCTTTGTGTGTGAAAAAGGTGATAATATATATTATATGGGATTTTTGGAATTAAAGAAAATCTTGTGAATTTTAAGCATCTTGTACGTAAAGGGTATTTAGTAAGTATTAAGTCCCTTTGTTTCCATTGGGAGGAAGGGGAAAGGAAAATGTGTAGTTGTGTTTATTATTATTTTAAAATTTATCCTTATTACTTTTGTTATTCATAACTGACAGTTCTTTGTCAATCAGATAACTTAAGGGGTAAAATGTTTTGGGAATCACCACTGGGTACCTTGTATCTAGAACAGTCTCTGATAATTTATACTCAGTAAGTATTGAATAGTCTAATGAATAAATCATAGAGAGAATGAAGTTTTAAATCCAGTCATTTCGCTTGGCAAAACAGGAAACCCAGAGTCAGAGAAGTGATTTACTTTGTCCAAAGTTAAGAAACAAGGTTAATGATCGTATTCAGGCTGAATGCTACACTTGCATTGCTTCATCCCTATCAGTGAGTCTCAAGGGAGGATGGTCTTCTTCCCAGGGGGTGTTTGGCAAAGTCTGGAGACATTTTTATTGTCACAGTTGGGGAGAGGGAGCTACTGGCATCTAGTGGGTAGAGGCTCGGGATGCAGCTAAGCATCCTATAAAGTGAAGGACAGATCCCACAACAAAAACCATCTGGGCTCAAATGCCACTGGCGCCAGTGTTAAGAAACTGATGTGTGCTATACTGAAATGACATAATCATTTTACTGACTGCCTCCTAGGTGAAAGCACTGTTCTGTTATTGCAAAGAAAACAAAGATGACTAACATTTTGTCCTTGTCCTTCAAGAATGTGCAGTCTGGAGGGGAATTATATTAACTCATCACTGGGACGTCTATTTGTCAGTTGTTTCCAGCATACATAAATATCTGAGATAACAGGTTATGTGTAAGGTGTAAATTATTAACATTTAAAGACGACCATGATAAATCTCTCAGTAAGTTTAAAGGGCTGCCACCTTAAATCTAAGCACATATGAGGAAAAACACCTAAATTTTTACTTAAACTTTTGTAATCTGATATTCTATTTAACCAGTGCTTACTGGGTGGCTAAGTTATTCAGAAAAATGTAATAAGCTTATTTGTTTAGAAATGAAGGGTAAACTAAAGACTCTTTGCGACCCCGTGGACTGTAACCTACTAGGCTTCTCTGTCCATGGGATTCTCCAGGCAAGAATACTGGAGTGGATTGCCATTGGCAGTTAGACTATTTCATGTGCTGAATATTCTGTAGTCTTAACTGTGGAAACAAGACAGGTAAATTACAAGCTATTCAAGAATGGCACCATGTTTTGTGTGCGCGTGTGTAAATTGTAGAAGACATCTAGGAATTAGGATGGTGATATGATATAACACTGTTTAGACTTTATTCTGTAAATTACTAAAGTGAACTAAGGTTTAGAAATGAACCCTTACTCAGTTTGAATATCTCCAACAGTGTTGTCTTTGCGAATTAAGGGTTTATTTTTGAATACTATACAGTGCTACTGGGGCTTCCCTGGTGGCTCAGAGGTTAGAGCGTCTGCCTCCAATGCGGGAGACCCGGGTTCGATCCCTGGGTCGGGAAGATCCCCTGGAGAAGGAAGTGGCAATCCACTCCAGTATTCTTGCCTGGAGAATCCCATGGACGGAGAAGCCTAGTAGTTTACAGTCCACGGGGTTGCAAAGAGTCGGACATGACTGAGCGACTTCACCTCACCTCACCTCACCTCATACAGTGCTACTAACTCATGACAAAATGTGAAACAAAATATTTGTGAATTAGGTAACAGGGCATTTGTGACTGTATTATTAGGCTTTCTTCTATAATGTCAGTTTTTGTGGGCCATGCAAGAAATAAGGTGACATGAACGGAAGTAAATGCTCATATATTTTTGCTTTTTTTAAAAAAAATTATTTATTTTTTAATTGAAGGATAATTTTACAGAATTTTGTTGTTTTCTGTCAAACCTCAACATGAATCAGCCATTGGTATACATGTATCCCCTCCCTTTTGGACCTTGCTTTTAATATACAGCATGGTTGTTAGCACACTCCTTGCCATTTTGCCATAGATCTTTTTCTTGTATCACCTATTGCTGCAGGAGTGTTCACAATCCTGTCTGTGGTGGAGAAAGTAATTTTATCACAATTTGAATGGGGACAATATGAAAGCCTTAGTAAATAGCACTTCTACAGCTGTGAGAAGAATTATAACTCAAATATCACAATTTCTGATCTGCTGCATTTTCTTTCTTTGGATGTTATTAAGGGACTAACTTTTGATGATCATTTCCCAAGACTGACAGTGAAAAATAATTTTGTTAAAGATTTTGTAATTGCCCGTTTTAAGACAACTAGCTTGTTTATCTGTAGATAGGCCAGACTTCCACCAGATGGCAGTAAACACTTATTTCCTAACTCTAGCGTAGTCTTTGGATTTTAGTTAATTAAAAACTTAGTACTCAAAAACTTGTACATTAGCATAGGATCTTATGTATATTAAGGCTGTAGTTTTAAATACCTCAGTGTTTGGTTCTCTTTCAAATGTATCAGCCATAGTATATGAAAAGGGTCTTTACCAGCCATAGTATATGAAAAGGGTCTTTGTATATATGTGTGTGTATGTATATATATATGTATCAAAATTTATATACAATAGAGGAACATACATACCAGACTCTTTATATACAATAAATATATATCAAAATATAAATGATGCTTGGTACATGTCAGCATCCTGTAAATGTTATTTTTCCTTCTTTCCTGGCCCAAACAATAATAGCTTGGCTCTGAAATGCCTTGTCATTGGAAAGAAGAACATATAATTATTTAAAATTATACATGTGTTGACTTTATGACTTCAGTGTTATATATAATAAAAATTGATCAAAAGACATTTCATTATAAAAATAATATTTTTTTACAAAAATGAACATAAATTTTGGACTTACAACTTGCCATCTGCTGCTTGTTATTCTTTCGAGAGACAGTTGCAGCTGTCTTTAATTTGATAAGTGGTACAGCCATGACTTTCACTGTCTCGGTGCTTATGATATTAATCTGTCTCTCTGCCACTTTTCTATTCTAACTTGTCATATGCTCTGCCTGACTTCATTCTAGTCCTCTTTGGCCACTTAAATGAAGATTCCCTTCAAAGCTTAATTTCAGGACTTTCCTGGTGGTCCAGTGACTAAAACTCTGCACTTCCAGTTCAGGGGGCCTGAGTTCTATCCCTGGTCAGTCAGGGAACTAGACTCCACATGCCACATCTAAGAGAGCTCACATACCTCAACTAAGACCCAATACAGCCAAATAAATAAATACATAATTTTTAAAAATTAAAAAAAAAGTTTAGTGCCTATTTGCGCTTTCTCTTCTCTTTCTGTTACTTACTCTCCTGGCTGCAGTGACTGGCCATGGCTTTGATCTGCCATTGAAACTCAACAATCATATATATCTAAGATGAAATTGTTTCCCCAGAGGGACTAAGTTTTCTTAGCTCTGGGTGAAAAACTTGGGAGTCATGATAAACACTTTTTCTCCCTCAACCTTCAGGTTCTCTTGACTCTATCTCTGTAGAATCTTCCCCATCCGCTTTCTCCTTTCTATTTCAGCGTCTTTATTGATGCTGGGGCTCTACCACCACTTACTCCAACCCTGCACTTGGTTACATTGTCCCTTTTATCATCTGTCTGTATCTCCCGCTAACTGTGGCCAAGTGAGGGTTTTTAGTGCACTGTTTCTGTAAACATTTTCCCAGTGATATATGCAAAATCTTCCTGAAGATGCAAACCCTTTAGCATGTGGCAAAAAAGCCCCATTGGTTAGGCCTTCCTTCTTACCTTGGATCATACCAGTCCTCATTATGGGGGTTTGAGGGAAGTCATTGGCAATCAGAACTAAAAGATGGAGCTTTGGAACCATCAGACCGGTGCTTCTAAATAACGTGCTGCTCTTTAGTGGTCTGATTTTGTATGGAGAACTTCACTTAGTGTGCCCCAGGTGTCTCACCTGGAAAATGGAGTTAAGGGTTGCTTCTAATAGGATGATTGTATGGGGAGAATTAACCTTGAAAAGCATATAAAAACTATTCTATAAATGACATTTACGGGCTTCTCTGATCAAGGCTCCTTTTCTCAGATATTTGGCAGCTCCTTGTACTGCTTGTCTTCTTCATTCCAGCCTTCTGTCTGTCTTTTTTTTTTTTTTCCGGTTTTAATTTAAAATTTTATTTGTTAACTTTTAATTTTATATTGGAGTATAGTTGATTTACAGTGTTGTGTTAGTTTCAAGTGTAAAGCAAAGGAATTCAGTTATAAATATACATATATCTGTTCTTTTTCAGATTCTTTGTCCATAGGTTATTACAAGAGTATTGAGTAGAGGTCGCTGTGCTGTACAGCATCTCCCTTCCGAGAACCTATTTTATATAGAAAATATTTCCTTCTCTCCAAGTTGTAATTCTACCTATCCTTCAAGGCTTCACTAATGTGCTACCTTCTCCAAGAATAATGCTTTAAAAAAAAATCATTTGTCTGCTTATTTTTTGGTTGTGCTGGGTGTTTTTGGTGCCCTTGGGCTTTCTCTAGTTGTGGGGAGCTGGGGCTACTCTTCCTTGCAGTGTGTGATCTCATTCTGGTGACTTCTCTTGTTGCAGAGCTGAGGCTCTAGGTGCGTGGGCTTCAGGAGTTGTGGAGCACAGGCTTATTTGCTTTCTTGCAAGTGAAATCTTCTTGGACCAGGGATCGAACCCTTGTGTCCTGCATTGGCAGGCGAGTTCTTACTACTGTACCACTGGTGAAATCCCTTCGTGAATAATTCCTGAATAAATTTGCCCACCACAGATCACTCCTTCTTCTGACCTATTATTATTTATAAATTATTCATTCATGTCTTGTATCTCTTGTCATATTCTATTTTGTATTACTGCTAACTGTATTTATGTCTGTTTTCCCTCCTAGATTGTAAGGTCTTGTGGTCAGGGACCATATTCTCTTTGTCTGTGAAAATACCTAATGCCACCATTCTTTGTCCATTTTAGATGCTCTATTAATATTTATTGAGTAAATGATTGAATAACATATTAGATCTCTCTCTCCAATGCCAGATTTATAATTCATCTTTTAACATAAGGAAATACTTCCTTTAAAGTCCTAAAAGATTCAGGAAGCTTCATATCACTGTGTCTTTTTCCCCTTCTTTAGAAATATATTTTTGATTCATCCTTAGTCTAATTGCTGAATTATTGTTAGGGTTATAGTTATAGAAGGAGATCAGCAGTATAATTAAAATATATAGTAAAGCGTATATTTATTTGATCTTTGGTTAACATTGGTTAATTTATGTAGCCATAGATTTATTTGGGTATTCTTTCCTTCTTCTCCTCCTCCTTACTATTATTATTACTATATTACTTTAATGAATTTACTGAAGCAATAATTTTTTTTTTTAAAAAGGCCACATTGCAGTCTGTGAGACACAAGGTGGGACGAAATCTAACTGATGAGCACCATCTTTAGTACTGCCACCAAAGACATTAGTATGTAAAATTTAATGACATGGAATTAGTATGATTAGGCTTTAGTCATAGACTTCTTTCTTTTACAGATGAGGATCCTCAGTTCTTTCAGGGTTAGGTGACTTCTCCTAAGACTCATGGTATTTCCTTCCAGACCAGAGTCTGGAATCCACTTCCCCCACACATCTGTCACAGACTGGACTGGGTGATGCCAGAAGGGTGAAATGTGTGAAGACAATTTTAGAAAGTAACATTGACTTTAAGGTAGAATGTGACCTGTGTCTTAAAGGGTATATGTGATTCTGTGTTTGACTTTGGTACGTTAATTCCTGTTTTTTACACGTTTTAGTGATGTACATGTCGTGGCTTCTAGAATGAATTCAATTTACTTTACAGTTTCTGTAACCAACTAGTCCAAATGCTTATTGGATGAAAACTTTGACCATACGATATATCCTGGTTAAACTTGCTGCATACCTTTTGAATATAGTTTAACTATAATTTTAATATCTATATATATTTTTTTAATTTAAAAGAAAATTCTGAATTCTTCAAACTGAAAAAAAATAAAACAATGATCCTCTCTTTGTTAAAGACATTTTATTTTATTTTTAATTTGGCTACATCACACAGCATGCAGGATCTTAGTTCCCTGACCAGGGATTGACTCAGTTCCTAGCAGTGAAAACAGCCAGGTCCTAGCATTGAACCTCCACGAAATTCCCTGAAACAGTGCTACTTGACTAAGAAAGCTGAATAAACCCCTTCTGTGTCCTTTGTTGGAATTTTCATTACTACCGAGTAAAACTGTGTCTTTTGAGTTTGATTAATCAGTACACTGTCTTTTCACTTTCTACCTTTCACTGTTGGATTCCAAAAGCAAGAATAGTACTGTTCTGGAACTGACTCATTTAATCATAATTCAGGGGAATTTAAGGAGCTTGAGGTACACATCTCCATAGAAAAATAAAGTTCAGACTCAGATCTCCCCAGTTACTAGCCTGGCACCAAGAGGCAACTTGTAACTGGATTCCTATTTCATAACCCCTCCCCCACCCCACTGTCTGTCTGCTCTGAAAATTGGAAGACTGCTGTCCAGTGGCTCTTGGACTGGCAACTCCTTTCCCTTATATCCTCACTCACTCATAGTTTAGCTTTTTGTCTGTTCTTAGATTTCATATGAATGGAGTCATACCATGTGTGTCTTCTCCCACTTTAAAACTGAAAGATAGTTGACATAGTTGTAGGTGTACAATATAATGACTCGGTGTGTGTGTGTGTGTGTGTGTGTGTGTATATATATATACCACTACTATATATATATATATATATACCTATATATACTACCTATATACCTGTAGGTATACCTATAGGTATACCTATATACACACCATACATATATATATATATATATATATATACATACACCTATATATACTACCTATATATATATATCCTACCTATATACCACTACATTATATATATATATATATATATATATATATATATATGCACCAGTGGTAAAAAACCTGCCTGCAAGAGGAGGAGATGCAAGAGACACAGGTTTGATCCCTGGGTTGGGAAGATCCTCTGGAGAAGGAAATGACAATCCACTCCAGTATTGTTGCCTGGGAAATCCCATGGATGGAGAAGCCTGGTGGGCAATAATCCATGCAGTCACAGAGAGTTGGACATGACTGAAGTGACTTCATACGCACACACACACAGATATATATAGAAATGATCACCACAGTAAATCTTGATAACATCCATTATAACAGTTATAAAATTTTTTTCTTGTGATGAGAACTTTGAAGGTTGACTATCTTAGCAACTTCCAAACATACAAGTCAGTATTATTAAATGTAGCCACCATGCTGTACATTACAATCCCAGGACTTATCATTGGAAGACAGTAACTTCTGACTCTGCCTTCATCCATTTCTCCCACGACCATCCCTCCCTCTGGTAACCACAAATCTGTTCTCTAAGTTAATTTTCTGTTTTTTTGTTTCTTTGTTTTGGATGCCACATATAGGTGAGATCATACAGTATTTGCCTGTGCTGTGCTTAGTCACTCAGTCATGTCTGTCTCTTTGCGACCCTGTTGACTGCAGCCTACAGTACTCTGTCCAACTTATTTCACCTAGCATAATGCCTTCAAGGTCCATCCATGATGTTGCAGATGGCAGGATTTCCTTCCTTTTTTTTTTTAACGATTGAGTAATATTCCATGGTATTTACTTTTGAGATCCTTCCTTGTCATGTACATCAGCAGCTCTATGCTTTATTGCTGACTAGTATGCCATTGCTTGAATATGCCATGTTTTGCTAATCCAGTCTCCTGTTACATGATATACATTTTTGTCTAAGCCTAATTGCTAGCTCAGTTTTATATCCCTACCATTGTTCCTCCCCATCTTTCGCATCATCTTCGAATGAGTGTGTCTTTTAGTTGATTTCCCTCGAATATGGTCTGCAGGAAACTCCTGGAATATGAACTCAGCATACACTTTTCTTTCTTCAGCTGAGGAAAGCTTTATTTTCCACTATCTTTGATTACTGCTTATGTTTCACTTATTTTCTCTTCCTTTTAGTACTCTGGAGCTCCATTAGTTGATACCCCATTCTCTGGTCCTCTATGACTATTTCCTTTTTCCTAATTTTCATTTATTTACATATTTCCTCTGTGTTGAAAGATAGCTGTTCAGTTTTTGTTCTTTGCATCAGTCATTTCCTATAACCTCAACTATGCTCATTCCTGTTGCTGACATGGACTTTAATTTTGTATTTATGTATGTTTTCATTATTATTGAAATTCCCCTTAATTTAGCTTCTTTTTATATTGTGATTCTTTACTTTTTAATTATTTTATTATTTATCTTATTATTTTGTATTATATTTCTAGCCGTTCATATTTTGCTATCTTCGTATAGAGGCAGTGTTTGCTTGTACTTTCTTGAATGTGCCAAGCCATCTCCTGAAAACTTACTTTGAATCGTATTGGGCTTCCCAGGTGGCTCAGTGGGTAAAGAATCCGCCTGCCAGTGCAGGAAGTGCAGGAGACGCAGGTTCGATCCCTGGGTGGGGAAAACCCCCTGGAGAAGGAAATGGCAGCCCACTCCAGTATTCTTGCCTGGAGAATCCAGTGGACCAAGGAGCCTGGTGGGCAGTCCATGGGGCTGCAAAGTCGGACATGACTAAGCGAGCGCTCTTGCAGGCATACTATAGATAATACTCAGAAAGACTCTGAGAACACATTCCCCCTGTTTTAACATACTTTGTAATCTGTCCCATATTGTTTTTTTCATGCTTTCCTCCCGATTGACCTCAGAAGCAGAAGGGTTGAGTGGATGGTCTTTTTGTTCCTCTTGCTTGTTCTCAGTCCTCTTGCTGAATCTTTAGCTTCAGGACAGCTTATAGGGTCCCTGCCTACTTCCCAGTTTCAGCAGGTGTCGACTCTGAATCCCTGGGATCTCTTGCGGTTGTGTCTCTTCCTGGCTCCTCTGCTATTTCCCCATTAACTCCATCATCATGCAGTGTCAGTCCAGATTGCAGCAGCTACAATTTTTTCTCTTCTCACTGATTCTTCAGGCAGAGCTTCTTAGAAAACCCTCTGCCATCATCCATCTGCTCCCTCTGCTTTTTGCCCATTTACTTTCTGAGCTTTGTTATATCTCTTTGATTATGAGAAGCAGAAAGAGGTGATGGAGAGTGGATGGAAAGATGCGCTCAGATACTCAGTTGTGTCTGACTCTTGTGACCCCATGGACTGTATGTAGCCTGCCAGACTCCTCTGTCCATGGGATTCTTCAGGCAAGAATACTGGAGTGGGGTGCCATTTCCTCTTCCAAGGGATCTTCCTGACTGAGGGATCAAACTTGATTCTCTTGTGTCTGCTGAGTTGGCAGGCAGATTCTTTACACTAGTGCCACCTGAGAAGTCCAGATGAAGGATGAGGGGAAGTTTTCTGCTCCATTCCATAGCAGCTTTTCAGGGATGGAGAAGCACTTCTGTATGGGTCTTTGGTTGATGAATACTTAGGTTCTGTGGGTCAGCAGGCAAATTGTGGAACTGCAGCCAGTGTCTTCTGAACTGTGTTCACTTGGCCACTAGCCTGAAGTGAGGTTGAGAGTTGTCGTGAGATGACAACTGGGGAGGTATTGCCTCTCCTCCAGCTTTATAATTACTGTCAATTCACTGAAGATTTAAGGTTTAGGTTGTTTTCGGTCTAAGTCTTCAATGTTGTTGAGAGTATTTTGCTTTTTTATCTTTTTCCAGCACCTTCATTAATATTTAGCAATTAATTGGCAGGGGCATTCGTCAGAGCTATTAACCAAGTGTCATACTGAAAAAGACCTCTAGCCTTATGTCTTAAGCGGTGACTTTAATCACCTGGTGTTGCATATTATATACACAAACTGACTCACATGAATAGGATTACATTCAACTGGACAGGTGTTATTTTGAGAAAACAGCCTGTAAACCAAATGATCAACAAGGACGCCGTTTTGAAACTGTGTAGCCTGGTGGAAAGATTGAAGGGAGGAGGAGAAGGGGACAAAAGAGGATGAGATGATTGGATGGCATCACTGACTCGATGGACATGAGTTTGAGCAAGCTCCGGGAGTTGGTGATGGACAGGGAAGCCTGACGTGCTGCAGTCCATGGGTTTGCAAAGAGTTGGACATGACTGGGCAACTAAACTGAAGTCCAGTGGGAGTCAGGAGTTATGAATTCTAGCCAGCTAGAAATGTGTGGGCCAATACATAGCATATCCAGATCTCATGCTTCTCTTTGGAATGACCCCCAAACTACTCCAAGCCCAACCCAGAGACATGAGTTCTTTTTTGTTAAATAATCCTCATGCATTAGTTGACATAGGTGATACGTGTATGTGTGTGTATGTATATGTGTGTGTGTGTGTGTGTATGTGTGTGTGTATGCATGTGTGTATATGTATATATAGTTCCTCTTTTGCTTGACTTTCTTTTCTTGTGTGTATAGCATGTGCAGCAGGATCTTGAATCACAGTTAAAACTTGCCTTTGGTCTACTTTTAAAACTTGGTGTCTGCATTATTGGTCAATGGCAGGTTTTGTGGTGGGCGAAATGAAGTTTCTCTAATGCTTCCTAGGAGGTGAGATTGTCAGCTCTCACTTGTTCAAAATGTCAACTATTTGATACAAACAAAGGCCATAGCTTTGATATTTTACCTCTAGTTCCTGCCACTTGGATTTGAAGGTATTTAGTAATACCTTTTTCTTAGCCTCTTTTTATGTGAAATTTAGTTAAATATACATTGTGTGTGTGCATGCATGTGCTCAGTTGTGTCCAACTCTTTGTGACCCCATGGACTGTTGCCTGTCCACCAGGCTCCTCTGTCCATGGAATTTTCCAAGCAAGAATACTGTAGTGGGCTGCCATTTCCTCCTCCAAATCTTCCCAACCCAGGGATCGAACCCATGTCTCCTGCACTGGCAGGCAGATTCTTGATCACTTCGCCACCTGTGAGTATCAGGTCAATTCAGTTCAGTCGTTCAGTCATGTCTGACTCTGCAACCGCATGGACTGCAGCCCACCAGGCTTCCCTGGGAATATAGTGAGCTGGAATTAAAGATCACTGTTCTTGTTAATGTACTTTTAATAGCAATTCAAAACTAGTTTTTTTTTTTTTTGACTTTTAGCTTAACCCTGATTATCGAGATGCCCAAAATGAAGGGAAAAATGTGGTGAGTAGAACTATCTTTTTCTCCATAAAATACAAGCATATTATTTATATTTTGTATGAACAAATTGAAAAGTTAGTAGACAATTTGAAGACTAGGGACTCTGAGAGAGAGACTCTGAGTAGAGTTTGTGGATCAAAGATAAAAGTAAATGATGAGGTGGCTTAGAGTATAAGAAGATGATCAGTAGTGGGTGTTTAAGGAGATTTATAGCAATTTGGAGGCTATTTATGATAGAGTGCTGAAGGCAGCTGGGTCTCAGAAGTATGCATCATCTAGGTTTAGTTTTCAGAAGTGCATAAAAATTAGGAAAGAGGAGTGGAATTGGACTTAATGTTAAAATAGGACAACGGAAAAATCACTTTTGATTCAAAATAATTTGGGTTTTATTTATGCAGAGAAATTGAACTATTCAGCAAGTAGATAATTTTAGTTTCTAATATTCTACCATGTGCTACTCAAAAAGATTTCAATCATTTTTCATTAAAAATACTTATTATTATTCATCCTGCTCATCTCATCCCCACTTGTAAAGAAAATGGCTTAATGATGACAACATGATTTAATTCAATAAAATTTTAGAGAGGAAGGGATGTGCCAGAGGGAATGGGTTTGGGGTACAAGTGAAACTGTGTGGTGATAGATGGTAACTAGACTTCTGGTAGTCATCACTGTATACTATAGTATGTTGAATTATGATGCTGTATAACTGAAACTTATTAAAAATTCAGAAATTCAGGACACTTTGATGTGATATAAATAAAGCCCAGATGATGGGCTGGATTTCTTTTTTTTTTTGGTATGTCTAATTATCATTTATATTATTGTTGTTATATTTTTACGTTATTTCTGCAACTGCTGTCCTTAGAAACAACTAAGGACAAGACCTAAAAATCAAACTCCTGTTTCTCAGTTTCCTACAGGAAAAGACTGTGAACTATTTTTAAACTGATTCAGTTTCCCCTCTTTTAGTAGAAAATTGGCAATCCTGAGACTCCTGTTTTCCAGGACACACAAAAGCTAGTAAACATCTAGAAGTGGTTCAAAATTTATAAGTAAACTAATTTTATATGACCAAATAGAAAGTTTAAATAATTTTTATGATCTGAAAACACACTTAAGAGAACAAAACTTCTCAATATTTTCATGCCTAATCTTGAGAGTCCCTTGGACTGCAAGGAGATCCAACCAGTCCATTCTGAAGGAGATCAGCCCTGGGATTTCTTTGGAAGGAATGATGCTAAAGCTGAAACTCCAGTACTTTGGCCACCTGATGTGAAGAGTTGACTCATTTGAAAAGACTCTGATGCTGGGAGGGATTGGGGGCAACTTGACTTGATGGACGTGAGTCTGAGTGAACTCTGAGAGTTGGTGATGGACAGGGGGCCTGGCGTGCTGCGATTCATGGGGTTGCAAAGAGTCGGACACGACTGAGTGACTGAACTGACTGAACTGAATCTTAAACATTCTAATGAATAATTTTGATTATCTGAAATTAGTTGCACAAAAAAATATAACTAAATGTTTTAACTAATCAAACTGATCACATAGAACAGCCTTGTCTAACTCAGTGAAACAATGAGCCATAGCATGTAGGGCCACCCAAGACAGATGGGTCAAGGTGGAGAGTTCTGACAAAATGTGGTCTGCTGGAGAAGGGAATGGCAAACTACTTCAGTATTCTTGCCTTGAGAACCCCATGAATATTATGAAAAGACAAAAAGATATGACACTGAAAGATGAACTCCTCAGGTTGGTTAGGTGTCCAAGAGGAGTGGAGAAATAACTCCAGAAAGAATGAAGAGATGGAGCCAAAGCAAAACAACGCCCATTTGTGGATGTGACTGGTGATGGAAGTAAAGTCCATTGCTGTAAAGAACAATATTGCGTAGGAACCTGGAATGTTAGGTCCATGAATCAAGGTAAAATGGAAGTGGTCAAATAGGAGATGGCAAGCGTGAACATCGACATTTTAGGAATCAGCGAACTAAAATGGATTGGAATGGATGAATTTAACTCAGATGACCATTGTATCTACTACTGTGGGTAAGAATTCCTTAGAAGAAATGGAGTAGCCTTCATAGTCACAAAAGAGTCTGAAATGCAGTTCTTAGGTGCAATCTCAAAAGTGACAGAATGATTTCTGTTTGTTTCCAAGGCAAACCATTCAATATCACAGTAATCCTAGTCTATACTCCAATCAGTAATGCGGAAGAAGCTGAAGTTGAATAGTTCTATGACGACCTACAAGATCTTCTAGAATTAACACCCCCAGACTGGAATGCAAAAGTAGGAAGTCAAGAGATAACTGCAATAACAGGCAAATTTGTCCATTTAGTACAGAATGAAGCAGGACAAAGGCTAAAAGAGTTTTGCCAAGAGAATGCAGTGGTCATCCAAGAACAAGAGAAGACTCTACACATGGACATCACTGGATGGTCAATGCCAGATTCAGATTGATAATATTCTTTGCAGCAGAAGATGGAGAAGCTATACACAGTCAGCAAAAACAAGACCAGGAGCTGACAGTGGCTCAGATCATGAACTTTATGTAAAATTCAGACTTAAATTGTACAAAGTAGGGAAAACCACTTGACCATTCAGGTATGACCTAAATCAAACCCCTTATGATTATACAGTAGAAGTGACAAATAGATTCAAGGGATTAGATCTGATAGAGTGTCTGAAGAACTATGGATGGAGATGGCATTGTATGGGAGGCAGGGATCAAGATCATCCCCAAAAAAGAAATGCAAAAAGGCAAAATGGTTGTCTGAAGAGGATTTACAAATAGCTGAGAAAAGAAGAGAAGTGAAAAACAAAGGAGAAAGGAAAGATATACCCTTTTAAATGCAGAGTTCCAAAGAATAGCAAGGAGAGATAAGAAAGCCTTCCTCAGTGATCAATGCAAAGAAATAGAGGAAAACAACAGATTGGGAAAGACTAGAGATCTCTTCAAGAAAATTAGAGATAACAAGGGAACATTTCATGCAACAATGGGCATCAATAAAGGACAGAAGTGGTATGGACTTAACAAAAGCAGAAGATATTAAGAAGAGGTGGAAAGAGTACACAGAAGAACTATACAAAAAGATCTTCATGACCTAGATAACCATGATGGTGTGATCACTCACCTAGAGCCAGACAACCTGGAATGCGAAGTCAAGTGGGCCTTAGGAAGCATCACTATGAACAAATTTAGTGGAGGCGATTGAATTCCAGTTGAGCTATTTTGAATCCTAAAAGATGATGCTGGGAAAGTGCTGCACTCAATATGTCAGCAAATTTGGAAAACTCAGCAGTGGCCACAGGACTGGAAAAGGTCAGTTTTCATTCCAATCCCAAAGAGGGCAATGATAAAGAATGTTCAAACTACCGCACAGTTGCACTCATCTCACATGCTAGGCATGTAATGCTCAAAATTCTCCAAGCCAGGCTTCAAGAGTATATGATCTGTGAACTTTCAGATGTTCAAGCTGGATTTAGAAAAAGCAAAGGAACCAGAGATCAAATTGCCAACAACCACTGGTTCACAGAAAAAGCAAGACAGTTCCAGAAAAATATCTACTATTGCCTTATTGACTATGCCAAAGCTTTTGACTGTGTGGATCACAACGAACTGTGGGAAGTTCTTCAAGAGATGGGAATACCAGACCACCTCACCTGCCTCTTGAGAAACCTGTATGCAGGTCAGGAAGCACCAGTTAGAACTGGACATGGAACAACAGACTGGTTGCAAAATGGGAAAGGAGTATGTCAAGGCTATATATTGTCACCCTGCTTATTTAACTTCTATGCAGAGTACATCAGGTGAAATGCCAGGGTGGATGAAGCACAAATTGGAATCAAGATTGCCAGGAGAAATATCAAAAACCTCAGACACGCAGATGACACTGCCCTATGGCAGAAAGCAAAGAAGAACTAAAGAGCCTCTTGATAAAAGTGAAAGAGGAGAGTGAAAAAGTTGGTTTAGAACTCAACGTTTGGAAACTAAGATCATGGCATCTGGTCCCATTACTTCATGCCAAATAGATGGGGAAACGAAACAGTGAGAGATTTTTTTTTGGGGGCTCCAAAATCACTGCAGATGGTGATTGCAGCCATGAAATTAAAAGACACTTGCTCCTTGGAAGGAAAGCTATGACCATCCTAGTCTGCATATTAGAAAACAGAGACATTACTTTGCCAACAAAAGTCCATCTAGTCAAGCTTATGGTTTTTCCAGTGGTCATGTATGGATGTGAAATTTGGATTATAAAGAAAGCTGAGTGCCGAATAATTGATGCTTTTGAACTATGGTGTTGGAGATGACTCTTGAGAGTCCCTTGGACTGCAAGGAGATCCAAGCAGTCCATCCTAAAGAAATAAGTTGTAAATATTCACTGGAAGGACTGATGCTAAAGCTGAAGCTCCAGTCCTTTGGCCACCTGATGTGAAGAACCGACACACTGGAAATGACCCTGATCCTGGGAAGAACTGAAGGCAGAAGGAGAAGGGGACGACAGAGGATGAGATGGTTGGATCACATCACTGGCTTGATGGACAAGCCGGTTTGAGCCAGCTCCAGGAGTTGGTGATGGACAGGGAAGCCTGGCGTGCTGCATCCTATGGGTTTGCAAAGAGCTGGACATGACTGAGCAAATGAAGTGAATTATACTGAACTCTTTTAAACTGAGTACTACTCGCTGTTTCCCCATGGTGTCTACTGCTTCATGTACCTTATTACCTCCTTTTCTATATGTGGGCTCGATAAAGGACAGAAATGGTATAGACCTAACAGAAACAGAAGATATTAAGAAGAGGTGGCAAGAATACACAGAAGAACTATACAAAAAGATCTTCATGACCAAGATAATCATGATGGTGTGATCACTCACCTAGAGCCAGACATCATGGAATGTGAAGTCAAGTGGGCCTTAGAAAACATCACTATGAACAAAGCTAGTAGAGGAAATGGAATTCCAGTTGAGCTGTTTCAAATCTTGAAAGATGATGCTGTGAAAGTGCTGCACTCAATATGCCAGCAAATTTGGAAAACTCAGCACTGGCCACAGGACTGGAAAAGGTCAGTTTTCATTCTAATCCCAAAGAAAGGCAATGCCAAAGAATGCTGAAACTACTGCACAATTGCATTCATCTCACATGCTAGTAACTATTAAGTCACTTCAGTCTTATCCGACTCTGTGTGACCCCATAGACGGCAGCCTACCAGGCTCCCCGTCCCTGGGATTCTCCAGGCAAGAATACTGGAGTGGGTTGCCATTTCTTTCTCCAGTGCAGGAAAGTGAAAAGTGAAAGTCAACTCACTCAGTCATGTCTGGCTCTTAGTGATCCCATGGACTGCAGCCTACCAGGCTCCTCTGTCCGAGGATTTACCAGGCAAGAGTACTGGAGTCGGGTGCCATTGCCTTCTCCCATATGCTAGTAAAGTAATGCTCAAAATTCTCCAAGACAAGCTTCAGCAATACCGTGAACTCCCGGATGTTCAAGCTGGTTTTAGAAAAGGCAGAGGAACCAGAGATCAAATTGCCAACATCCACTGGATCATGGAAAAAAGCAAGAGAGTTCCAGAAAAATATCTATTTTTGCTTTATTAACTATGCCAAAGCCTTTGACTGTGTGAATCACCATAAACTGTGGAAAGTTCTTCAAGAGATGGGAATACCAGACCACCTGACCTGCCTCTTGAGAAACCTATATGCAGGTCAGGAAGCAACAGTTAGAACTGGATATGGAAAAACAGACTGGTTCCAAATAGGAAAAAGAGTACATTAAGGCTGTATATTGTCATCCTGCTTATTTAACCTATATGCAGATTACATCATGAGAAACGCTGGGCTGGAAGAAGCACAAGCTGGAATCAAGATTGCCAGGAGAAATATCAATTACCTCAGATATGCAGATGATACCACCCTTATGGCAGAAAGTGAAGAGGAACTAAAAAGCCTCTTGATCAAAGTGAAAGAGGAAAGTGAAAAAGTTGGCTTAAAGCTCAACATTCAGAAAATGAAGATCATAGCATCTGGTCCCATCACTTCATGGGAAATAGATGGGGAAACAGTGGAAACAGTGTCAGACTTTATTTTGGGGGCTCCAAAATCACTGCAGATGGTGACTGCAGCCACGAAATTAAAAGACGCTTACTCTTGGAAGGAAAGTTATGACCAACCTAGATAGTATATTCAAAAGCAGAGACATTACTTTGCCAACAAAGGTCCATCTAGTCAAGGCTATGGTTTTCCCTGTGGTCATGTATGGATGTGAGAGTTGGACTGTGAAGAAAGCTGAGCGCCGAAGAATTGATGCTTTTGAACTGTGGTGCTGGAGAAGACTCTTGAGAGTACCATGGACTGTAAGGAGTTACAGCTAGTCCATTCTAAAGGAAATCAGTCCTGGGTGTTCTTTGGAAGGAATGATGCTAAAGCTGAAACTCCAGTACTTTGGCCACCTCATTCAAAGAGTTGACTCATTGGAAAAGACTCTGATGCTGGGAGGGATTGGAGGCAGGAGGAAAAGGAGATGACAGAGGATGTGATGGCTGGATGGCATCAACGACTCAATGGACGTGAGTTTGAGTGAATTCTGGGAGATGGTGATGGACAGGGAGGCCTGATGTGTTGCAATTCATGGAGTCACAAAGAGTCGGACATGACTGAGCGACTGAACTGAACTGATATGTGACTCTCAGTAGGGCTGGATTTCTTTAAAAGCAATTTGTATGCATGTTAAATTACTTCAGTTGTATCCTACTCTTTGAGACCCTATGGACTGTAGCCCACTCGCAAGGCTTCTCTGTCTTTGGGATTCTCCAGGCAAGAATACTGGAATGGGCTGCTATTCCTTCTTCAGGGAATCTTCCCCACCTAGGGATCGAACCAGTGTCTCTTATGTCTCCTGTACTGCAGGCAGATTCTTTACCACTAGTGCCACCTGGGAAGCCCTAAAAACTATTTAGCCAGATATTTTGATATAAAATAGACAAAGTCTATAATACAGTTTGGTAGGAATTTAGCCATCCTTTTGGAATGAGCAGGTGTTATTACTGCAACACCCCAAATTCTGCTGTTTGATAGAAACAGTTGTGATATTTAAAGTGATCATTGTTTTATACTGGTATGCAGATTTATGTTCTATGAGGATAATGATTATGGAGGTGATGAATCAAATCAGAATTTCTGGACCTGAGTCAGTCCTCTTTGACTCCTCTCTGCAGAATAATTATCATGTTTACAATAGAAATAAGCTGAAGTATCAGGTCACTGATCCAGTAAAAACTTTAATTTGTGTCAAAGTATCTTTCTATAGAGAAGTAGTTTTTTTTTTTTTTTTAAAGATAAATTGGGTCTCTTGTTTTTAATTCAATTTTATCCCCTGGTATGGGCTTTTCTTGCCTTATTTTCAAGTAGCTGTACCAGGATTGTTGGGCTCTTACCTTCTGATGACTTAGGAAAATGCCATTAGTAGCTATGCTTGAAAAGCACAGTGTGTTCTTGTAAGCTTGTTTGTGCTCTCAATGGTTTCTAATCAGAGACCACCAGGAAAATACATGTACTTGAACAAATAGGGTTCATTACCCTTTGCACTCACACTGTGGGGAACTGTGGGGTATCTCAGTGAGCACATGTTAGGAAGAACCTATTTTAGGGTTTGGGCTTATGCAGTTGATTTTGGGGACGACTTAAACAGGTAAAGCTTTTCTGTGTATAGGAATGCTGTCAGGATGAAGAGGTGTCTTAATACATTTTATCTATGGGCAGGGTAGGTGAGATCCATGTCCTTGCTAAACAGGCAGTAATTGCTCATACTTGGTAGAGGAGAACAGAATCATCATTTTTTTGTGTGTGGCTCGTACATTATTCACTATCTGTTGGTGTTCAGACATGGTTATAAAGTGGTGTTTTTTGCCTTGATCCATTCCAGTCATGAAGTGGCCTTTATCTGGTGTTGCTGTTTTGTGAAATTGTCCATATTCACCAGGCCCAGCTCGAGTGTGAGTCCAGCTCCTAGCAACTCCAAGGCCTGGCTCATATACCAGGCCAGCTGTTGAATGTCAAGAACTGTTTCTCTCTTTGTCAAGGTTTATATCTGTGATATTCTGTATGGCTTCTTGAGCATGGTGTAGAGACAAGAGAGCTCTGCTTTAGCACCATAAGCTTGCATAGCCTCAGACAAGTCAGGTATAGAATGAGGACGTTTGCCCTACATCCCTCACTTGCATGTTAGGTGGATAAAATCAAAGCAGATGGATGGAAAACTCATTGTCTAAAAGATGTCAGTAGGTTAGAAAAGTATAAGTTGTTTCTCTTAAGAGGGCCTCATATCAAAGCTTCAAATTGTGTAGTTGAATTAAATCTTCTGTGCTCATCTTTTTACACTCCATAACATTTGGAGATGCTATTGATGCTTCTGGGCAGAGGTGAGTGGAAGAATATAGTGTGTGAAGGCCACACAGAGCATATAAATAAGTAGTCAATCCATGGTGAAATTCACTCTTTGTGTTAATCAAGCCTTAGTTAGACTTGCTAGATTTTGTTTCTTTGTATTCTGCAGTACAGTTTCTTCTCCATCTCTTAAGCACCCTTCTGTTTAAGCAGTGTTACTAGTGATACTTTAATTGCATACCACACAGGTGGATTTGCTTTTGCTGTAGAATTTTATGATTGGCTCTCATCTGTCATCTCAGAAGCACATCCAACTGGGACACTTGATTTCATTTTCTTTTCTCTCTAAAACCACTAGCTGAGAGTAAATAAAACTGAGAATATGGAGCAGTAAAGCTAACAATATGGCTGCTCATTTTATACACCATTTACCACCTAGCAATAATGACGTTTCTGTCTTAGAAAGGAAACAGAAGAACATTTGGAGTGTAGCCTGTGAAAAATGAAATCTGTTTCCCAAAACAATGCTATCTCACCTCAGATCTAGGTTCCAGTAACACTGCATTCACTGTGACCATGCTAATTATTTTCTTTTCTAATTTTCCTTATGTTGTCTATTTAATATCCAGTTAATATTTTTCCTGTAATTCAGAAACCTTTATCAAGTGTTGCCTTCCATTTTTGAAGTTTCAAAGGTTAATGGATGGTGCCACTGAAATGAGGCGGAGTGTGTCAGAGCTCCCATTAAGACCCAAATTGCTGTATTTATTCTACAAAGAAGCCTATTATTTCCAATCTTACAAATGTACAGCATCCACAGGGACCCTGTAAATATTGGAACTGTATCAAGCCCAGCTGGGAACCTGACAGTCATTAGTTTTTTTCCTCTGTGAAAGCCTGCATCTTTTCAGATGGCTCTTTGAAGGGGACTTTTTGGAGGATAACACCACTCATTTTCACTTACTTTATTTCTGTGGAATGTGATCTGATTTTCTGAGGGAATGTCTTTTGTCTGTGCTGGGGATTCTCAACCCCAGAAATCCTGATATATTGATGTTTGGGTCAGATCATTCTTTGGTGTAGGGGCTGTCCTTTGCATTGTAGGATTTTTAGCAGCGTCCATGGACTCTTCTCACTAGATTCCAGGAGTGGTCTCCCTGTTCTCCCCTCACCCAAGTGTGGCAACTAAAAGTATTTCTGTAAATGACCAAATATCTCCTAGGGGCCAGTTTGTCTTCCTTTGAGAACCATCAAAAACATACATGAAACAGAAATGTTTTAGGAAGCATGAAACTTTGCTGAAATAGACTTGAAACTTCTATAGATTTTTTCTTTGGGGGACAGATTCTGAAAGAAGACTCCCCCAGTTCTTTGAGTTTTACTATATATTCATCAGTGGTAAGATGATAAGGAAAAGAAAGAAAAAGGGGTCATATTAGGAATTCTTTGGAGAGCACTTGATTGTGGAGGAACCCTGGCAAGAGAAGCAGTGTTTGCAGCTTTAACTGGCAGGGTTGTGTCTGTTACATAAAGTCTGCAATGAGAACCCCAGAGGGTCTGGACCAAGACACAGATGCCTGCACATCTTAGGCTGCAGTGGCTGCGCACAGGTCTGAATCAGCCCTGAAAACGCATACATTATTTCTTACCGAATGTCTCTGGCTCCTCACAGCAGAATCCCTACGTGATGTCTCTGCTAAAATTCGATGACTCACAAATGAGTCAACAGAGAAGGTGTTACAGGAGGCTGCCTGCTGTTAAGCTATGGCAGGGTCCCGGGAGCTGGAGAAGCCAACAAGCCATTAGAATCCTCTCTGGCTTCCCATACGGGATTTTTGACTTATATAGTCTGAGAGACAGTGTGCCTTTCCTTCCAATCGCAAATGCTAGTTTTCTAAAAGCCCAGCAGACTAGGTTAACATTCTGAGGCCCTGCATGCCCTAAATTGAGAGAGTTTGGGAGAACGAGCTGATGTTAAATTTAACACCTGTTTAAGCTCTGTTGTACCGTAATGTATTTTCATGATGCAAAGAGGGAGAGAAGTGTGCTTCTGTAATTCTCAGCAGGGAACTAGTGTTTTGAGGTCTTTTTTTTTTCCTTTAAAAGAGATGTGGGTTTATAAACAAAAGCCACAAGCACACGATTTTGAATATAACTGTTTTTATATTATGGAAATGAAGTATTAATTTTCTTGTATATTGAAACTCAGTCCATTCATTTAGAAATTGTATACTTATAACTTATTATTCACATTTCACTGTTTAAAAATTCCAAAAGGCTAGCTTGAAGTTTGCTGTCAAACTGCTTATGATAGCTGTTAAGCAAATTAACAGAGTACAAGAGATTAATAGCAAAAAGGTTTAAACTGCAGCACTGTTTTAAAAAACTTCTAAATGTGTTAGAAGCTCCTATTCCCAAATAAACAATTGTTATGCTTTTATAAATGGAACTTATCTGTTCAGTAAAGCTTTTTATCCCCAAGGACCTAAGCAGATGATTTGGGGGTACAATATACATTCCATTTATCCTGTGTAATTAAAGTTAAACCACAGGTCTTAAATAGTATGAATAATTTAAAGTGAGCTTTTAGTTAGCCCTAATAAGTGAGGTTTCTGTATGGCAAGGATTTCTATTGTTCACTGTAAGAGTGTCAACCTAGAGAGGTCTCTGATCACTCTTATCAGGATTCCATGGGGAAATATTACCAAGCGGGATATAATAGAAAGTGGGGTTCAGCTGCTCATTGCTCAGAAGCCATTAAAGAGGCCAGGTTGGTATAAAATGCTTTATTTTGGAGGTTGGCAACTGGTGAGGGATAGGGGAGAGGACAGATGCCTGTCCAAAGCCAATTCCTCCCTACCCCCATGCTGTCCCCCTCCCCTCCCCGCCTCAACAGTCTGGAGGCAAGAGCTTTTATAGACAGAGGGAGGGGGCTACATGCAGAAACAGCACAGTCAGTCCTGACAGTCATCTTGAAATCGGTCACTGGTGGTCTGATCAATATCATCTTAATTGTTTTAAGCACAGTTAACCTCATTTCCAAGGATGCTTTGTTTCCGTTACTTTGAGGCCAGTTCTTTGAATTGTGGCAGCTTATGTCATGGCTACAGTGTGGTCATCCTGAAGTTGACTTCTTCCACTCTGTGTGAGTTTCAGTATCTGCAAAACAGCTCACAGACTATGGCTCAGAATGTTATCTATAGCCCTTGAGGAGGAACTAAAGGTCCTTGACTCTGCTTAATGGCTAAACTATTATGATTTGGTCTCCTTTGACTGGTTTCCTTTGTTTCTGCATGTTCTCACTTCGGTGATTAAACCTATTCTTTGGCTAAAGTTTTTCCATGGACAAAAGGCAGGCTGAGGACATGGGGAACATGGACAATAGCGTCCTGCTCCATTTCGGTAGGAGGGCAGTCTCTAGGAACCTGGACCTGCTCTCCCTTTATATGTCCAGAACATTCATTTTATTAGCTTTTCAAAAGAGGGAAAAGGAGGATTGACTCCACTAAATGAATTCACAAATGACTGATGTATAATCACAATGGCCTCTCTCAGTTCCCCGTGCTCGTGCTCAGTCGCTTATTCATATCCGACTCTTTGCGACCCTATAGACTGTAGCCCACCAGGCTCCTCTGTCCGTGGGATTTTTCTGGCAAGAATACTGGAGTGGGTTGCAATTTCCTGCTCCGGGGGATCTTCCCAACGCAGGGATTGAACCAGCATCCCCTGCACTGCAGGCAGATTCTTTAGCACTGAGCTACTGGGGAAGCCCTCTCAGTTGCTAAGTAGACATGAAGCCTTGGGGCAGTTAGTGCATTTTCCCTGAAGGAAAGTCTCCATCAAAAGCTAAATTATGATGAGAAGACTGGTGTGCAGATGGCACAGATACCTTTCAGGGATATGGAGTGCCCCCAGGAAGACTGGAATACTAATTTGTTGCATCTATCCTGGCCTGCTGTGAGAGAAACTGTCAAATACTTGTACACTGACTCTCCAATATTTAGGGTACATGCTTATCTTCTGTTAATAAAACATTTCTTCAAACACGAAAGTGAAGTGTGTGAAAGTTCATTGCTCAGACATGTCTGACTTTTTGCAATGCTGTGGACTCTAGCCTAACAGGCTCCCCTGTCCGTGGAATTCTCCAGGCAAGAATTCTGGAGTGGGTTGCCATTTCCTCCTCCAGGGGATCTTCCCAGCACAGGGATCAAACCTGGGTCTTCTACATCGCGGGTGGATTCTTTACCATCTGAGCTACCAGGGAAGCCCTTCTTCAAATATGGTTCAATATAATTGATTAGATTTTATTTTCCTTAGCTAAAATTGTGTTTTAATTATGCCTTTTTGATACTACATTTAAGCCACTTGTCTCAAAAAATCTTTCGAGGTTTTTTTCCTACAACTGCCTGATGTCATCTGTTATTTTGCATTCTTCCATTCTGAGGCAGTCTTCCCTCATGTATATTAATAACACTCATTATGTTGGTGGTTCTTTCTTTTGGCTGCAGTAACATTGCCAAATCCAGAAAGAGCTCTTTTATAATATTTCTTTGTGATTATAACTCTCTTGATCTATTTCTCCCCAAGTTTTCATGTTATAATAAAAAAAGAATTTCCTTTTTTCCTTTTAGAATTAGCATTTTCTCTTAAATCTCCCCATTCCTCTTTCTCTGCCTTCTTCATCACAGTGATTTTTATCTTCAGTATCAGATGTCACCACCATTTTTACTGTTGAGAAGGAGTTCCTGGTTACACATGGCACATTCTACTGGGCCCTGTATAAGAGAATTGTGTAGATCTTCTTGAGACCTTGACTCAGTTACTTGGAGGCGGACAGAAGTGTGATTCCTGTGTCACCAGTACATTTCAGAGCCGCCAGGGAAAGCTACTTCCATCATCCATATCTTACTATAATATCTGGGTTTTCATGTTGAGTTGGATGGCAGAGATGATGAAACAGTGTACTTTTGAGTTGGTTAGTTGGTTCTTTTATTCTTTCCTCCCTCTCTCCCTTCCTCCTCCTCTACCTCCCTGTCTCTTCCATCTTCCCTCCCTCCCTGCTCTTTCCTTTCCTTTCTTCCTTCAACAGCTTTGGTGGTGGTTTAGTCGCTAAGTTGTGTCCAACTCTTACGACCCCGTGGACTGTAGCCCACCAGGCTCCTCTGTCCATGGGATTTTCTAGGCAAGGATACTGGAGTGGATTGCCATTTCCTTCTCCAGGGGATCTTCCCGACCCAGGATTCGAACCCAGGAATCTAACCCACATCTCCTGCATTGCAGGCAGATTTTACTAAGTTATTATTCACATACCATAAGAATTCTCCTGTTTAGAAGGTACAGTGTTGTGAATCTGTAACCACTATCTAATTTTAGAACATTTTTAAATCACCCCCCCACAAAGAAAGTCTGTATCCACTAGCAGCCCCTATCAACCCAAATCTACTGTCTCTATGAATTTGCCCTTTCTGAATATTTCATATACGGAATTATACAATATATGGCCTTTAAGTGTCTGGCTTCTCTCACTTAACATAATGTTTTCAAAGTACATTCATGTAGCATGTATCCGTATGTCATTCCTTTTCATGGCAAATAATATTCCATTTGATGCATGTACCATATTTTGTGTATCATTTGATGGACTTTTGGCTTATTTCTGCTTTTCAGCTATTATAAATGGAGCTGTTATGACCATTCTTGTGCAAGTTTTTGCATGGTCATATGCTTTCATTTCTTTTGGGTAGATACCTAGAGTGAGAATTGCTGGTTGCGTCTGTGCTAAGCCTCTTCAGGCATGTCCAACTCTGTGCGACCCTTGGACTGTAGCCTGCCAAGCTCCTCTGTCCATGGGCTGCTCCAGGCAAGAATACCGGAGTGGGCTGCCGTGCCCTCCTCCAAGGGATCTTTCCGACCCAGGGATTGAGCCCATGTCTCTTACATCTCCTGCATTGGCAGGCGGGTTCTTTACCACTAGCGCCACCTGGGAAGCCTAGAATTGCTGGTTAATATTTAATATTTTGAAGAACTACCAAACTCTTCCTAAGTGGCTGCACCACTGTGTGTTCCTCAGCAATATGGGGAGAGACTGTAACACAGTCTGTCCACGTCCTAACACTTGTTATTGTCTGTACTTTGATTATAACCATCCTAAAGCATTTTCCTATTTAGTAATGAGATTGAGCACTTTTGCAAGTATTTCTTGGCCATTTTTCTGTCTTCTGTGGAGAAATGTTTGGTCTCATCATTTATTCAATTTTTAATTGGGTTGTCTTTGCAACTGTTGAGTTGTAAATGTTCTTTTTATATTCTGGATACAAGTCTCTTATCAGATATACAACTTACTAATATTTCCTCTCAGACTATGTACTTTTAATAAATTTATTTGTTTACTTTTGGTTGTCCTGGGTCTTCACTGCTGTGCGGGCTTTGCTCTAGTTTCCATGAGCTGGGGCTCCTCTCTAGTTGCGGCGTGCAGGCTTCTCACTGCGGTGGCTCCTCTTGTTGCAGAGCATGGGCTCTAGGGTGCATGGGCTTCAGTCGTTGCAGGTCCCGGGCTCTAGAGGATAGGCTCTATAGGTGTGGCACACACAGATTGTGTTTTTGTTTTTTAAACAGGCATTTGTAAAGAGCATTTTAGATACATCGCAAAAATTCAGTGGAAGATACAGATGGTTCCAATACACTGCTGCCTGCACAAAACTACAGGGTCCCCTACTATGAGCATCCTTTACCAGAGTGGTACATTTATTACACTGGTTAACCTACCTGGGCACATCATTATCACCCGAAGTCCATAGTTTACATTAGGGTTCACTCTTGGTGTAGAACTTTCTATCTCTTTGATTAAAGTGTAATGACATGTATCCACCATAAAAGTATCATACAGAATAGTTACATTGCTTTAAAAATGCTCTGTGTTTTTCCTGCTCATTCCCCTCCCATCCCTGGCAGCCACTGATCTTTTTACTGTGCCGTAATTTTGCTTTTTCCAGAATATCTTACTGCTGTATATTTGAAGTCACACAGTTTGTAGCTGTTTCACGTTGGCTTTTTTCATTTTAACTATGCCTTTAAGGTTTCTTCATGTCTTTTCATGGCTTGATAGTTCATTTCTTTTTAGTGCTGAATAACATTCGATTGTTTGAATGTCCCACAGTTTATTATTCACTCACCTACTGAAAGGTA
The DNA here is from genome assembly GCA_917880005.1 of Nanger dama. Lineage (NCBI taxonomy): Eukaryota > Metazoa > Chordata > Mammalia > Artiodactyla > Bovidae > Nanger > Nanger dama. The sequence continues at coordinate 83,310,817 of CAKJTW010000002.1, forward strand.
TTTTGTTTACTTTTATGTTTTGGTAGGTATGAATAAAGCTGTGATGCAAGTTTTTGTGTGGACATAGCTTTTCAGCTCCTATGGGGTAAATAACAAGGATGATGATTGCTGAATCATATGGTATAGCATGTGTTTCATTTGTGTAAAACCATTGAAATGTCTTCCAAAGTGACTGTACCATTTTGCATTCCCATCAGTGATGAGTGAGAGTTCATGTTGTTCCACATCCTTGTCAGCCTTTGGTGTTGTCAGTGTTTTGGATTTTGGCCATTCAGTAGGTGTATATTGTATATCATTGCTGCAAGTGAGATCTAATTAGAGAATCTGCGATTCCCTAATGACATTCGATATTGATCATCTTTCCATATATGTATTTACCACCTGTATGTCATCTTTGGTGAGGTATCTGCTCAGGTCTTTTGCCCTTTTAAAATTTCAATTAATTTTTTTCATATTATTGAATTTTAAGAGTTCTTTGTGTATTTTGGATACCAGTCCTTTATTAAATATGTTTTTTGCAAGTATTTTCTCCCAGTCTGTGGTTTATCTTCTCATTCTTTTGACTGTGTCTTTCACAGAGCAGGAGAAATTTGTTTTCATGGAAGCTTGATTATTGATCATTATTTTTCATTGAAAGTGCTTTTGGTATCATATTTTTCTCGCACATTCCTATTTTTCTTCTAGTGTCCACACTTCCCATTCCTTCCCTTATTTTGACCTTCTCATTCCAGCTATTTTTCTTTCTTTAGACTCTTTCCCTCAACCGTCTGTGAGAGTTGAAATACAGGAAATGAATGAAACTGTACAAAGGCACAAAGGCTGCCTAAATTTCAGTAGGGAATAATTAAAGACCAGTGTTTTCATGATGGAAAGGAACACATTTCAAGTCATAGAATTTCACTTGACTAGCTGCTGCCAGAGATTTATTTGGGAAGAAGTCTTTTAGCTCCCAGATGATCTATGAAGATCTTTTCCAAGCTTGAGATTCCATGAGCCTCAGCTATAATGTTACCAGGCTGCCTTCTTTCCTAACTTACTTGTCTGGCAAGGCCATTTTTATTGGGTTATTTAAAGACATTTAGGTTTTCTCTCAAGATGGGATGGTGTTTTCCCCTTCAAAGACTTGTTTTCAGTTCACAGATTTCCATGCCCTCAATGCAGATGACTGTGAATTGGGTCTTCTGACCCATGAGAATTTTTTTCAGAAACCTTAAAGAAGGTTGTTAAGCATTGCGTTTATGCCTGTTCTTTGAGGAGTGACTCACTCAGTGCCTGTGGGCTGCAGACCAGGCCTCTGGCTTTGGGTGACATGGATGGAGATGGCTAGTTAAACTTGGAGTTGAGCGTTCCTGCTGCTCTCACTGCTCCCCTCCTCCTTTCCCCCTTTTTAATTCCCTCCTCCCCATCGCGTTCCCTTCTTTCTGCTCTCTTTTCTCTTTCCTCTCCCTCTTTCTCCTCTGGTCCTCTCCCTCTCCATCCTCTTTCTTTCTCTCCTCCCCTCATCTTTCATCTCTTGCAGGTAACTGCACTCATCTCTTTGTTTAAATGAAATAATGTTCTTCCTCTTTCTCAAATTTTTGTTGTAAGATTAGCAAGAACAGCCAAGGGATGGTTTGGGTACCCTGAGAAGCTTTATGTAAATTCACACGTGTAATTTGCTTACTGTTTTTGCATTTCCTTCTTTCCTCTTTCCCTTTACTTCCTTCTAATGTGTAATAAGTTACCTTTTTTTCTGATGAATAAACATAGTTCATACTTACTGATAAGAAACAACTGTTATGGGGATTAAACTACCTGGGGAGAGTTTGTCAGACTCCTATCTTCTTTTAAGTTTGAACTTGGGTCTTTGTGGAGAGCCTATAAGTGAAAGATGCCAAGAGCTACCAGGGACTGCTAGGCTGTGTGAGATTTAGCAGATAGCAATCCTGCTTCTGCTTCGGACCCTGGCAGTTCCTCTGCCCATTTGTAGGTCAGTGGTGCTGCCAATTTGTGCATCATTTACAGAAGACACCAGCAAGAAATGGCAAGGATTTTCTGATCCAAGGAAAATGATGCTCACAGCCTTGGTATGGTGCTTTAAGTGAACATTTTGGGATGATCAGGTGTAGTACTACATTGCCATGGCGACCTTGAAAGCAAAGCTTGTCTTTGGATATGAACTGCTCTCATTTACCTTCGAGCATCCCTTCCTCCTCTATTTTCTTTCAACTTCCTTTGATGGTACAATGACAGCCGTCCTCTCTTATATTCAAATTTAATTGATTTAATAAATATGTAGAAGTATTACCAAGCTTATATTATAATTGCTGTATCCCATTTTGGTTTTCTATGTACATCAGATCCTTCCATGGGATGTAGGAACTTGGGGAAGGTCAAGAGAAAATGCATAAACATCAGTCTTGTGTTGCTCTCTGCTTAAAATGGTAGGGATGTAGTGGAAATATTGGCTGAGTTTCCTCACAAAGGCTTCTATTCCATTTGACTTCACTTTATTTGACATTATAGTATCTTCTGGGATCTTATAGAATAGCCAATGAACTGAATGGCAATCCTGCTGTTGATTCCCCTTCACTCCAAGTTAATATCCCAGTGGTGTTTCAGGGCTTAGGCAGGAACTCTGAGATGCTTCCAGCTTCCAGTTTATGAAATCTGGATGGTTCAGCCCACTGTTTCTTCTCTGTGTTTTTGTTTGTTTCATTTGGCTGAGTGAGTCTTCGTTGTGGTGTGTAGGTTTTATCTAGCTGTGGAGCAGGGGCTCTAGAGTTTTCAGGCTCGGTCAGTGCTGTGCGTGGGTTTAGTTGCCCTCAGGCATGCTGAGTCTTAGTTTCCAGACCAGGGGTTGAAATCCACATCATCTACATTGGAAGGTGGATTCTTAACCTCTGGACCACTAGGGAAGTCCCTCTGTGTTTGTTTTTGGTTTTTTTGTAGCTTTTAAAAATTTTATTTATTTTAATTGGAGGCTAAATACTTTACAGTATTATATTGGTTCTGCCACACATCAACATGAATCCACCACAGGCGTACACGTGTTCCCCATCCTGAACCCCCCTCCTCACCTCCCTCCCGAACCATCCCTTTGGGTCATCCCAGTGCACCAGCCTCAAGGATCCCGTATCGAACCTGGACTGGCGATTCATTTCTTATATGATATTATACATGTTTCCATGCCATTCCCCCAAATCATCCCACCCTCTCCCTCTCCCACAGAGTCCAAAAGACTGTTCTATACATCTGTGTCTCTTTGCTGTCTCGCATACAGGGGTATCGTTACCATCTTTCTAAATTCCATATGTGGAATGCTCAAAATTACTACTGTGAAAATAGGTTTACTATCAGGGAAGAGCCATAACTATTTTGACTGTTGCTGCTTTGATAATTTACCCAGAGGAAGTCCTCTGGAGTGTGTGAACTAGGCATCACTATAATCCAGTGAAGAAATACGTGCAAATTTAAACTTCTCTCCCAATTTAGTAAGAAACCTAATAAAAGTAAAAACATTCTACCACCTCAACAGAGAGATGGAGATCTTCCAGCTTCAAAGAAGAAACGCCAGGCAGGGAGAAGATCATGTACACTTTGGTCTCAGTCCCGCATGGAAATGACATTGCATCGCTTTTTGAACTGGATGCCACGACTCTTCAGAGAGCAGACTGCCTGGTTCCAAGGTAAACACACACACACACACACACACACACACACACACACAAAACAGGTTAAACAATAATGTCCCTTTGAATAATTTTACTGGTTGGTAAGGAATTAAAACCATAATTTTAATATAATTTTTGTGACAGCAAGAGAGCAAGTTTAAGTGAAAAAGAAGTGTAAAAATCATACATCTTTTCTGAGTAGAGTAATATAGTCGTTCTATTCTTAAAAATAAGTGAAATGTTCAGGACAAGAGAAATTCTGAAAAACTCATAAGAATTATTTATTTCTACTACTTGGATGTCTTGTGGTTACTAAAATGAAAAACAATCTAGAAGCATTTCCGTTAACACGTAACAGCATTTTTGTACTCCAGTAAAAATTAATTTAAAAATACTGATGACATTTTTATTATGTCAAATTCCAGATTTCACTCCTTTATTTATTTATTCGTCTACTTGTTCATTTATTTGGTCACTGAGTCAACAAATCTTTACTGAACATTGATTACCCTCCCAGGCATTGCCCTTGGCATTGGGAGGACCACTGTGAGCGAACTGGTGATGAACTTAAATTCAAATGGGAGAGAGAGGTAATAAACAAATAAGTGCAAACTATAAGGTCAGGTAATAAAAATGTTTTGAAGAAAAATTGAAGCATATGGAGAGTTCTGTTATTAGGTATGAGACCTCTCTGATTTAGGACATTTGAGAAAAGATCTGAAAGATCAAGCCTTTTCCATCTGGGAGAAGTGTTTGAAGCAGCAGGAACACAAAATGGAAAAATATTTAAATTTGCTAGCTGTGCTGAAGGCCCAGCTAGGAGACAAGTGGACCTAAAGGAAGACAGGGAAGGAAGATTGTTAATGAGGTAATTGCTAACTTAGAATATTTTACATTCTTTTTGTTTGGATTTGATGAAGTTTTTTTTTTTTTTTTTTTTGACCTACAGCTGTCTACCTTCCAACAATAGCACTAGGATGCAATCTCTAGATGCATAGAGTTTTGCCTTTGTTACTGAGTTTGGTGGGATTGTTCTAAATTGTCCTTGATCCTGCATGATTGTCCTTGGCCTTGGGCCGATCGCAGTGGTTAGATTGAATGTACGTGCTCAAAATGCAGACATTACTATGCAGGTTACTTTCAGAGAAGGTAAAAAGTTGCTCTACTAACACTGCCGGAAATCACTGCTCCTTGGGCTTCCTGGGCTGTTTCACAGCTGTTCTCATTCATGAGCTATGTAGCTGAGTCTATGGTCACACCACCGAGAACATGCCTGATGTTGGAAGCTAAGCAGGGTCAGACCTGTTTGGTACTTGGATGGGCAAAAGGTAGCTGAATCTTGGCCTTGCATGAGCCATTTCTCTTTGGGCTACCAACAGAGATCTGTAAAGAGATCCACACTGAAGGTTTGACTTGATGCAAGTCTCTGACCGTCTTTTCTGAGTATGACATCTTAATAAATCCTTGCTGTGACTACTCTAGATTTTAACTCAGCAAACACAGAGTCTTTCTTGAACTCTAACCAAGAAAACTTGCCTAAGGAAAAGGTAGAAATATCTCACTATATAGACAAGCCCCAGAGCCTTGCTCTGTATGGAAGGGTCCATCTATTACTATTCAGAGCTGCTGAAGCCCTTCTCATTATAGAACAGATTTTTGTATTAACATATTCTTTGTCATTAGTTGTTTTAAAGTTTCTGCTAATGAGCACTTAGTAATAACTACTATTGTAATATAACTCTGGAGCTCTTGCTGTGTGCTGAGCACTCGGTCAAGTTCTTTATAAATGCCCTGGCAGCAATTCTAACCGATCAGAGCTGAAGACTAGCTGTGCTGTGTGTGCTTAATCGCTCAGTAGTGTCTGACTCTTTGTGACCCCATAGCCCACCAGGCTCCTCCATCCATGCGATTTCCCGGGCGAGGATACTGTAGTGGGTTGCCATTTCCTTCCTCCAGGAGATCTTCCCAACCTAGGGATTGAACCCAGGTCTCCCACATTGCAGGCAAATTCTGAGCCACCTGGGATGAACTAGTTAATGCCATGCTTTTCATGTCAGCTTTAAATTGGAATCACCTGTGCAGCGTTTTTCCCTTTATGCTCTGGCCACACAAAGACCAGTGAAATCACCTGGAGATCTTTAAAAGTACTGATGCCTTCTCTGAGTCCCAGACATTCTGATTTGAATAATATGCAGTGCAGCCTGGGCAACAGGCTGTAGAAGCTTTTCTGGTGACTCTAATGTGCAGCCAGGTTGGGGAACGACTGGCTTAGTGTGACTAGGTTGATCAATCAATGTCTAGCTCATGAGGAGGAATTTGATCCTGATGTGTGTGAATTTGAAGTCTATACTGTTAACCACTATGATGCATACCTTCATCCTTTATTTTTATTTAAGATTTTTTTGATGTGGATCATTTTAAGAATCATTATTGAATTTGTTTCAATATTGCTTCTGTTTTATGTTTTGTTTTTTTGGCCTTGAGACATGTGGGATCTTAGCTCCCCAGTGAGGGATCGAACCCATACCCCTCATTGGAAGGCAAAGTCTTAAGCCCTGGACTGCCAGGAAGTCCTCCCAGCGTCTTCATATTTTAGACATTCAAATTACATCAAGATTCTAAGAAAGGATTTTTGTGGTGTAGGTCCTAAGGAGTTATCCATTTCTAGAATTCTTAGAAATTGCAAGTTATTATGCTCAAGTGTGGTCTCATTAGTTTGGAACTCAGCCATCTAGGTTGACTCCATAAACATCTATAGAAAGTGCAGGGGTGAGACTAGGGGAACCACCATGGAGCTGGGTAAGCTATGGCTCCACTTTCCAGGTGCTTAAAAATACAATGGTGAGGACAGTTGAGTCCAAATGACGTCTCCACGAAGAAGATAAGTGGTATCCCAGAGGTATTTCAGTACTGGACCTGTGCTGATTATTTGGACAATGATTGGACCTTTGCTGTTCTAGATTTTTGAAACTCAGTCTTGATCTACTTTTATGAATGAGCAGAACCATGGTGTTTGAGACTAAATCTCTTTCCCTGAAGCCTTTTTTTTTTTTTTCCAATTTGAGTTTCTCTTATTGGCCTTAATGCTTTCTGCCTTGTGTTATAGGGATTTATCTTATCTTTCCTGCTGAACTTCTTACAACTTGAAGGCAGAGAACTTACCACAATGGTTTTCTTTTAATGGACACTTTGTTCATTTTGTTTAAGAAATGATAATAAAAGTTTCACTGAAAATGATAATATTTGAGCTGGAGGAAGCTCTAGCTGTTCTTTCTCATACACCTCTCACAATTCACCTATCATTGGTTCTTATTATTGCTGGAACATGAATTAGCAAATATGGGACCATTGCTCCTAAGGGAAATACAGAGTTAGGTTCCTGCATGCCTCTGGACACAGTATATTGTCAATCAGTTAATACTCAACCTTGTTTTCTATGTGTTTTTGGTTAAAGACACCTCACTTAATAATACTTTTGCTTCATGAACACTGAATTCATGAGCATCAGCACTGTGCCTCATGCCTGGATGAAGCTTTTCTGTCGTTAGTATTTTCTCTGTAATGCACATCACAGCGTTACTCTACAGGAACACAACACAGCACTTGAGCACTACGCTTGGGACTGTTTTCAACAATAAATTCCCCAATGACAGTGAAAAACATGGTAATATACAGACCACGAAAAGACACTTGTTGACGGTTCAAGAGCAGAAACGAGAAGGCAGAGCATCGCCTTGTTCAGCCTCACTGGGGATGTGAATGGCAGGGAATCCAATTTTTGCCACTCTATGCATGTCTGAGAAAGACTGCCAAAGTGCCCCCAAGAATTGATTTTGGGGTTACAGATAATTTGTCACAAGTACATAATCTGCAATTATTGAGGACTGACTACACCATATACTTTCATGTGTAAATGGTTAAACCACAAAAGGGACTACAGTGAGACAGCCATTATAACTGAGATGGTTGCACAGTCAGTGGTTCTTACCTTCGTATACATCAGAATTTCCTGGAAAGGCTGGTAAAATGCTCACTATTGGACCTCACGCTCAGATTCTCTGATTCAGTGGACTGGGGTAAAACCTTGGAATTTGTATTTCTAACTAGTGTCCAGGCGATGCTGGTGGTACTGGTTCAAGGTCCAGATTTTGAGAACTACCAGTCTAGGTAATAATACTGCATGCTTTGAAATAGTCTGTAGTCAGATTTTCCCTTTAAATGTGACTGATCTACACTCAGTTAACTGTGTAAAATATATTTATATTCATAATATGTATGAAACTTAAATATGTTAATATTAAGTGTGTTAATTTTTATAAACAATTTTTAAAATATTATTTTTCTTTTAGGAACTCATATGTTCGGTTAAGACATTTATGTACAAACACATGGGTAACCAGTACTAGCATCCCCATAGACACAGATGAAGAGAGGCCTGTTATGTTGAAGGTAAATGTTTCTGAGAATGGTTTACTTTTCATCCAGATGCTGTGTGAACAGGATTAGGGGATGACTGACATGTTCTTACAACTGCACTTCGTCAATATTAGAAATTATTGCAATGAATTTCATCAAGGATGCAGGCCCCCAGTCAGGTCACTGCAGGGCTGTGATTCAAGAAGATGCAGCAGAGATACCAAGAGAATGGGAGCAGCATGTAGGAAGGGAAGAAGATTCCAGAAGGGCATTTCCTTTCCTCTGTTGAAAGTGAAGCAAAGAGCAAGGGTAAAGGGAAACATTGCCAGTCAGGCTTTGAGAACAGGCAGGAAACGGGCAGGAGAGATCTGTGTCTCTACAGCTTTTCATAGTGGGCAACGCTTGTAGGAATTGTGTTTGGATCACCTATTTCTGTTTTGTACCTCTTCTGCAGTGCTAAGATATGTTGTACTTTAAGAGTATTGCATCATTTTTTAATAAAGCAACTAATCTTAATGGAAAAACACATTGCAGATTGGAACTTGCCAAACAAAAGAAGATAAAGAAGCATTTGCCATTGTGTCTGTCCCACTGTCCGAGGTCCGAGACTTAGACTTTGCCAATGATGCAAATAAAGTGCTGGCGACTACAGTTAAAAAGCTGGAAAATGGCACAATAACCCAGAATGAAAGGAGGTTAGTAACTTTCTAGAATGACTTTTACTTATTTATCATTCATGTTTTTAAGTTAATTTATTTAATTAGAGGCTAATTACTTGACAATATTGTGGTGGTTTTGGCCATACATTGACATGAATCAGTCACAGTGTACATGTGTTCCCCATCCTGAACCCCGCTCCCACCTCCCTTCCCATCCCATCCCATCCCTCTGGCTTGTTCCAGTGCTTTGAGTGTCCTGTTTGATGCACTGAACTTGGACTATCATCTCTTTCACATATGGTAATAGTAATATATATGTTTCAATGCTATTCTCTCAAACCATCCCACCCTCGCCTTCTCCACTGAGTCCAAAAATCTGTTCTTTATATTTGTGTCTCTTTTGCTGTCTCACATGTAGGGTCATCGTTACCATCTTTTTAAATTTCATATATATGTGTTAATATACTGTATTGGTGTTTTTCTTTCTGACTTACTTCACTCTGTATAATAGGCTCCAGTTTCATCCACCTCATTAGAATGGATTCAAATGCCTTCTTTTAAAGCTGAGTAATATTCCATCATGTATGTGTACCACAACTTTCTTATCCATTCGTCTGCCAGTGGACATCTAGGTTGCTTCCATGTCCTGGCTATTGTGAACAGTGCTGTGATGAACATTGGGGTACATCTGTCTCTTTCAGTTATGTTTTCCTCAGTGTGTATGCCCAGCAGTGGGATAGCTGAGTCATATGGCAGTTCTGTTTCCAGTTTTTTAAGGAATCTCTACACTCTTCTCCATAGTGGCTGTACTATTTTGCATTCCCACCAACAGTGTAAGAGGGTTCCCTTTTTTCCATACCCTCTCCAGCATTTATTGCTTGTAGACTTTTGGATCGCAGCTATTCCAACTGGTGTGAAATGGTATCTCATTGTGGTTTTGATTTGCATTTCTCTGATAATGAGTGATGTTGAGCTTCTTTTCATGTGTTTGTTAGCCATCCGTATGTCTTCTTTGGAGAAATGTCTGTTTAGTTCTTTGGCCTGGTTTTTGATTGAGTCGTTTATTTTTCTGGTATTGAACTGCATGAGCTGGAATAACTTCTAGATCATCAAGAGTCAGTTGTCAACTCTTGCAGTAGCTCTCAGGTGAATGAATGACTCTAAGGAAAGACGTAGAATGGTCTCTGTGGCAGCACACCTGCTTCTCAATGAGCAGATCCTGGTGCCTAAATGAAAATAGTAACATTAAAATCTGGGGAATGTTTACACTTTCCTATTTTAGTTTGGCTTGAACACAGTTGTTTTGAGTTACTTTCTGACCTTTCCTTTTAAATGTTTCATAAGAGATGCCTTTTGATGCACTTGATTTGGTATTTGGGTTTGGAGTTTTAAAGGCCCTATAAAAGTTTTACGCTTTTTTGTTCTTATTTATTCAAGATACATTTCTCTGCTCAAGTCCCACAAAGCAAACATGTTTATGATACCAGCAAACAATCTGCAAAAGTGCAGCTTTCTGCCCTTGTAACTCACTCAAAGATACTCGAAGAAACTGGATCTTGATTCCTCCACTCATTCCATTTTGGAAATGAGTAAGAAAGAGTGATACTGATAGCCATCAGTCATTTCATCCCTACTTTATACTGGTACTGTGTTAGGCACTGTAAATATATTTCTCTAGTCCTTCAAACAGCCTTGATATGGACATTATTCCCATTCTCCATAAAGGATAATTGAAAGTTTAAGCCAATCAGGTAAGGTCACACTGTAAATGGGGGATTTAATCATGTGTGTTTTTAAAGTTCATAGGGTTCCAGCACACAGGAGCGCAAGCATTCTCTGTATTTCTCCACTTCATGGTCTGCTACATACCTTTCAGTTTGAATAAGAAAAATAAGAAATTACCAATTTCCCAGGCATTCACACACTGAAATTCTCATGCACAGCTGGTGAAATGATAATTGGTATCAGTTCAGTTCAGTCGCTCAGTCATGTCCAACTCTGCAAACCCATGGACTGCGGCACGCCAGGCATCCTTGTCTATCACCAATTCCCAGAGCTTGCTCAAACTCATGTCCATCATGTGGGTGATGCCATCCAACCATCTATCCTCTGTCGTCCCCTTCTCCTCATGCCTTCAATCTTTCCCAGCATCAGGTTCTTTTCCAATGAGTCAGTTCTTCACATTAGGTGGCCAAATTATAAGAAGCTTTCAGCATCAGTCCTTCTGATAAATATTTATGACTGATTTCCTTTAGGATTGACTGGTTTGATCTCCTTGCTTTCCAGGAGATAATTGATATAAGCATTTTGAAACATAGTTTGATAGTAAGGAGCAAAGTTTAAGGAAGCAGTCACTCCTCATGTGAGTGGAATCATGCAGTGTGTGTCCTTCTGTGACTGGTTTATTTCACAAAACAGGTTCACTCATATTGTCATATGTGACAGGATTTCCTTGTTTGTTAAACTTGTGTACTATTCTTAGGACAGTTTACACACAGTGGCAATGCAGCCATGAACAGCACAGACTCCATTCACATCCTCATGCAATTTAATGGGCTTGAGTATTGGTTCCAGTTCCCTGAGATAGGAGCTCAGAATCTAGAGCAGGGGCCATCCAGCATGTGATCACCAGATCAGATGTCCTTCTGATACAGAGTTAATATTTTCCTATAGCAATGTCATTTCCTTTGAATTTTACTTGCTTGATATTCCTGTCTTGATACCAGCTGTCCTTTGTTTAGTGTTCGGGTAGATGCCTTTTTTCAATATCCATTTGTTTCAGATTTGCCAGTCATTTTGCTTTGTTAATGTCTTGTGAGCAGGCAGGAGCTGGATTTTAAAAAATATAATCTGATAGTCTATTTGAATTCACTAAAGTTTAATTACCTTGATTTGTAATAATGTGTTTGGACTTATTTGAATACCAATGGGTATCATATTTTGTTATTTTCTTTCTCCTGTATAGCTTTTTTTCTTTTCCCTCTTCTTCTTTCTTCCTTCTGTTAGAGTGGTTAAGTTTGTATTTTCTCCCCGTTTTTACTTTTCTTCTGGTTTAGAAGCTTTAGATCCTGTTCCTGTTCTTTGCAAGTGCCCATATGGTTTTGTCATACATTTCGGCTCTATATTCTTTTTCACACAACTTGAAAATATTTCTTTCTCTCATGGGAGAAAAATGCTTCAGAATGCCTTGATTATTCTCTGCTATTTTACTTCCCATCTTTTTTTTGGAGGGGACTAGTTGTCTAGATGCATAGTTCTGAGTTTATTCTTTACTTATGTCATCTAAATTGTGATGTATCACTTTTTTCTGAAAATTGAGTTCCTAAAATTACTTTTCAGTTATTAATTATATTTCTTAATGCATTTTACCTTTTGTTTTACTAGCTTTTATTTCTTACATTTCACTCCTCTCTGGCTTCACTTTTCTTTTTGCTGAAATTTTTCCTTTAGTCTATTCAATGAGATTATAAATCTTATTAATCTTTATATGGGGATGTCTTTATTTTACCTCCTTTTTAAACTGATACTTTATGTATGAAATGCCAACTTGACAGTTCTTTTTCTTTAGTATTTTATTTTATTTTATTTATTTATTTTTTTAATTACAATACTGTATTTGTTTTGCCATACATTGACATGAATCAGCCACAGGTGTACACGATCTCCCAGTGCCAAAGCCCCCTCCCACCTCCCACCCCACATCATCTCCCTGAATCATCCTGTGCACCAGCCCCATGCATCCTGCATCCTGCATTGAACATAGACTGGCGCTCCGTTTCTTACAAGATAGTATACATGTTTCAATGCCATTCTCCCAAATCATCCCACCCTCTCCCTCTCCCTCAGAGTCCAAAATTCCATTCTATACCTCTGTATCTCTTTTGTTGTCTCACATAGAGGGTCATCATTACTATCTTTCTAAATTCCATATATATGTGTCAGTATACTGTGTTGGTGTTTTTCTTTCTGGCTTACTTCACTCTGTATAATCGGCTCCAGTTTCATGCATCTCATTAGAACTGAGTCAAATTTATTCTTTTAAGGGCTGAGTAGTACTCCATTGTGTATATGTACCATTCTTTAGTATTTTAAAGTTATAACAATTATTTTCTGTTGTATCTTGTTGCTATTAAGAATTCTTTATTGGCATTTTTATTTACTTGCTGATAATTTTGTAGATTTTTTTCTTTTGTCTTTTATATCCTAAAGTTTCACTACAATGTGTTTACAAGTAATTTTTATTTTTATTTTTCCTACTTGACACTTAGGGTATACTTTTAATCAGAATACTTATAGTTTTCTTCAATTCTGGAAAATTTTCAGCCATTTTCCTTCAGATATTTATCTTTTCCTCTTACCTCTCTTCTGGAACTCCTATTAGATGTGTGTTGAATCCTCTTAATTCATCTCCCTTATCTCTTAACTTTCCTTTTATAACTTTCCTTTTGAAATCTGTCCTGCTTCCAAGATTGATTTTTTGATACTGTCTATAAGTCAGCACATTTTCTAGAATGTGTGTAGTATTTTACCTTCATGAATTATATTTTTATTTAAATGATTATAATTTTGTTTCTCAGATTTCTATTGGTTCTTTTGCATAGCCATATTTTCTTCATTTGTATCTGCCCTCTTTTATGTATCTTGTCTTTTTGGTATATAATAGTTTTCTTAATGCTTTGAGGAGTGGAAACGCACTGATTTAAAAGTTATTTTGAAATTGTACTGTTACTTGCATTTTTTGGTAATGAAGTGGCCTCCTGGTTTTTTAGTATGATGGATGGCTTTCTTAATCTCAGTTTTTCTCTTGTGCTTTGAAATTTAAATATGCAGGTTTTTCTTGAGTGGAAATTTTTTTCTTATTCTTTCTCTGCATTCTCTCATCTTCTTTATTAGTTTTATGGTTGCTTCCACCTGGCTCATCTCAACAAGTCCAGAGCCAAGTCTGATATTGAGGGCTGAGAATTCATGTCCTCTGGTAATTTGAGGCTTTAGCCATGGAGATTGCAGGTGGTTGAGTCTAGTCCTGTCTGTGTGCTTCCTCTCCTTCCTCCTATCATTGCACAGCCAGGACTGGAACAGGGGTCACAATACTTTTAGGCTTCCTTTAAGAGGCAGAGATACCCTGCTTTAGTCTCTGCTTTTGTATCTTTAGTTCCCTGCCATATGCTTTCAGTCCCCATTGTCTTGCTAGTACTGAATATTATCTGTGCTCATCACTGTCTTTCTTATTTCATTCCTGGTTGACTGTGTTTTTGTTATGTTCTAGGTATGTCTTTTTAAAATATATATTTTGTTTATCATGGCTGCATATGATAAAAAAATTCACACAAAAAGTTTTTAGTAAAAGGAAATTAATAAGTTTGAATGATTAAAGGACCGACCCATGTCCCTGGTGGCTCAGATGGTAAAGCTTCTGCCTACAATGTGGGAGACTCGGTTTCAATCACTGGCTTGGGAAGATCTCCTGGAGAAGGAAATGGCAACCCACTCCAGTACTCTTGCCTGGAAAATCCCATGGATGGAGGAGGCCTGGTAGGCTACAGTCCATGGGGTCACAAAGAGTCAAACACAATTGAGTGACTTCACTTTCCATCTCCCAGTATATAATTGTAATTTGGTCTAAACTGAAAAAAATCAGTTTTATTTGCCACAGATGGGATGCTTGAGGTGAAAAGACAGAAATAAGGTTTCAACAGTTTTGGAGGTCAAAAGAGAAGACTCATTTTCTTGACTCTCATTGCCTTATCATTAGGGGAGGTGGGCTCTGCAAATAAGGTTAATGTATAGTCATTCTCAGTCAAGACTGTTAATTTTCTTCATCATCATTCCATTAGCTATCACCAGTTTTTAATTTATTTTTAATTGGGAGATAATTGCTTTACAATATTGTGTTGGTCTCTGCTGTACAACATTGAGAATCAGTCATAACTGTGTATATATATCCCCCTTCCTCATGAGCTTCCCTCCCAGCCCCCATCCTACCCCTCTAGGTCATCACAGAGCACCAGGCAGGGCTCCCTGTGTTACATAGCAACTTCCCACTCTTATCTGTTTTACATATGGTAGTGTATATATGTCTAAGCTGCTTTCTCAGTTTGTCCTACCCTCTCCTTCCCCTGCTATGTCCACAAGATCATTCTCTACATCCGCATCTCCACCATCATTAATTTGTAAGCTATCTGGAAGAGTTTGAAGCAGAGGCGTTTGTAGTTGCTCCCAGAGTTGTACTTCCTTAGATAACTAAACACCTGAATACAATATCCTCTAAACAGCAAGAGGTAAAAAAAAAAAACCCCAATACTTCTAAAAAGAAAATGCAGATATATTTATGCTTGGACTGGACTTGTAGATTGAGCCCTTGAGGCTCAACTCAATTTTAGTTGGCTGAAGAAGTCTGAGCTCAAAATAAATATTTTATTATTTCTGTTAAGGACAACAGAATAATTTAGAATACATTGAGTCACAATTACGAAACAAATTCACACCACATTTTGATGTGTAGAAATCATGTTTTACATTTCTGTGGTTGCCCCTAGAAATTATGTCAGTGAATCCTATTCCTAAGACAGGAATTGTCGAAACAGATTGGTTAAAATTTAAAATAGGCACACAAGAAAACATAATCTTTCTAGAATTTGGAGTAAGTTTATGAACCTTGGAGGTGTGTTGGATTTGGGTGTTGTGGCTAAATTTTGGATTATAGATGTATCCACTTGGCACCGCTCCTTTGCAGGAGTTGAGTCTGGAGGTAAGATCAAGGTGCTTCATAACTGAGTACATTTCACACTTTTCTAGAGTCACTGAATCTCTTTTTTTTTTTTTAATTTATTTATTTTTTTAATTACAGTACTGTATTTGTTTTGCCATACATTGACATAAATCAGCCACAGGTGTCCACGATCTCTTGATGTGATCTTGATTGATCATACGAATAACAGTGAATAATTATGCTGATGTATATAGATAAAGCTTATTTATTGAAATATATTTGATTTACAATGTGTTAGATCCTAGTGTAAAGTGATTCAGTTATATATAAATATACATATTCTTTTTCATTATGGTTTATTATAGAATGTTGAATATAGTTCCCTGTACTATACAGTAGGACCTTGTTGTTTATCTGTTTTATATATGGTAGTTTTTATCTGCTAATCTCAAACTCCTAATTTATTCTTCCCCCACCCTGTGCCTGCTTTTGTAACCATAAGTTTGTTTTCCATGTCTGTGTTTCTGTTAAACGTTAAAACATTGTAAATAAATTCATTTGTGTCATATTTTAGATTCCACATACAAATGATATCATATGGTCTTTGTCTTTTTTGTCTGACTTGAACTTCGCTTAGTAATGATAATCTCTAGGTCCATCCATGTTGCTGCAGATGATACTATTTCATTCTTTTCTGTCTGAGCAGCATTCCATCTTGCATATATATGACATCTTGGATAAAGGTGACTTAAATATTTGTTGGATAGTTTTTGTTGTATTAAAAAATTCATATATGATGCAGTTCCCTGGTGGTGTAGTGCCTGTATGAATTTTACAAAAAAACAGTCACACAGAAAAACGCAGGAAGGAGGAAGAAAGCTAAGGGAGGAAGGGCTCTCCAGACACTTTAGGTGCCAGACACCACTAATGTTCAAGTAAGAGTTGAAAGAATAGCCAAAATGTAGAATTAAAGGTAAACATTAGTGTATGATTCTAGGGTGTTATGATTTGTATAGATCAGTTAATACTTTCAGAGATATGATGGCTTGCTCTTGTCTTTCTTTGCAGGTCATTTAAGTTTTTCCTATTCTGTACAGGGAGAAATTGTAATGTACTAAAGATTAGAAAATGTAGTTGAGTTGATAAAAAGAACAAATTTGAGTTTGAGAATTTAGTTTAGCTGTTCTCTCATAAAGCCAAAATACCCTTCTTTGTGAGTCAGTCATGAAAAAGCATCTGCTGATCAGTGTTATCCTCTCAACACCTCTGGTTTTTGGACTCATGGGGTTTTATTTCATAATTGTCTTTGCAAATACTTGATTAGAGTTGGAGGTGGGAGTAGAGGTTGGTGGAACTGACTAAGGGATGCTCTTTGCAAAGATTTAAGTAAATATTTACTGTATTAGTTATTAAATGATTTTATTATAAAATACTTTTACTTTTTAATGTTTTAGTGTTTATTTAAAAATATTCCCAAGATTAAGCACATCATAATATTTCCTTTTCTTTTTATGATAGGTTTGTAACCAAGTTATTGGAAGACCTTATCTTCTTTGTTGCTGATGTACCTAACAATGGACAAGACGTTCTAGACGTGGTTATCACCAAGCCAAACCGAGAACGTCAGAAGTTAATGAGGGAACAAAACATATTGGCACAGGTGATTTTCATATTTTATCTTTTGAATTATAGTATCAGGAAAGTTCTTGTATTAGTTACCTATTGATGTACAACAAATTAGCCTAAAACTTAGTGTCTGAAGCCAGCGGATTAGAAATCTGGGGGTGGTTTAGGTGGGCAGTTCTTGCTCACCATGTTTCACAGGCTGCAGTCAAGGTCTTGGCTGGGTTGTGGTCATCTTGAAGCTCAAATAGGTATTACCCAGCTCACTCGCCTGGGCCTCTCCACCAGGCTGCCTCAAGCCCAGGCATGTTGTGTTCCTTAGAAGTGAGAGATCCAAGACAGAAGAAGAGAGGGCCTCCAGGTGGAGGTCATAGTTTTTTGTAACCTAATCTTAGAAACTAACATCTCATCATTTCTACCTTGTTCTCTTAGTTAGAAGTGAGCTAATAATTCCAGCTCACAGTCAAGAAGACAGGATTCCATAAGAGTGTAATTCCAGGAGGCAGGGTTCACTGGGGGCTATCTTGGATATGGCCTGCCACAGACCTCTGAAAAACCTACATGGTCAAACTGTCTGCAGAAAGCATGCTGTAATAATTTCCAGGGGAGCTTGGAAGCTGCCACCTCCATCTTCTTCCTACTTTTTCCCCATTTTCCCCTCAAAAAGTAGGGCAGTCTATTCAGTAGTCACAAGTGCTCTTTACAGTATTCTAGTTTTTCCCTGCAAGTCTAGAAATGTTCCTATGCTATGTCTTCCTGAAGTTTTTCATCACGTGCCAGCAAATTAATTTACTCCCTAATACTATGCACATTTGGACATGCCTACCTTCATGCATTCTTTTATTCTGTTAATTGCTATATAAGTAATGGGCTTCTGCCTTAATTGTGGACTGTAGGAAGATACTTAAAAATAAAATTTATGTTATTAATATACATGCTATTGTAGTTAGGAAAGGAAAACAGTAGACATTATCAATTAATATTCTGTAGCTGATTTTAAGAATATATAAAATCAACATTTTTCTCAAATAAAATAAAGGTTGCAAATCTAATGAGACAAAGTCTTTTCTAACATTAGCATTTCTTTTGTATAAAACATTTGATTTCAAGGACTTTAGAACCTTGAATGATTTATTAATATTGTTTTAACCAATATATGTCAAACATTTTACTTCAGTATTATAAATAGAAAATTCACAGTTTAGTGAATATAGAATTATTGAAGAAACTTTAATTTATATTTTATTTCATGGACTACAGAGGATAATTCTGCTTTCTTGTATTACTCCTCATGTCTTTGCCTAGGTGCTCTTTTATAAATAATTTACTCATCCTGCCAGTTCATCTCCAGGTGATCCTACCTGCTGTCTTGTTGCCTAAAAGAGTCATGCTCCTCAATGCTTTTTAAATACTTCTCAACTGCTAATTTTCTTACAAGAGTCTTGAGTCACTGGATATCACCAGCTGCCCATATAGCTCCTTATTTGTTTTGAATGCTGATACATTCATTGATTTGGTCACGTCTTTATGTATACAAATAATAAGTTAATTCTTTTACAAAGAGGTTTAAAAGCAATATTTGGAGGTAGTTTTTGATGTCAGTTTTAGATGAAAAGTAAATATTTTCCTTATAGTGTTTTGATTTTAGAACGTTATGGAGAATAACAGAAGTAGTTGTAAAGCCCATGAAGTCAAACTATATTTTAGTTCATCTGAATATGGTCATGTAACTTGGTAAAACTTAAAATCTTTAAATTTTTTATTATTTTTAACCAAATATTTATTTATTTACATTGTCCTTATTGGTTACTTTAAATATAGCAGTATGTACATGTCAGTCCCAAACTCCCAATTTAGCCCTCCTCCTACCTTCCACCTGGTAACCATAGTTCATTTTCTAGTTTGTGAGTTTGTTTCTGTTTTGAAAATAAATTCACTTATATGATTTTTTTTTTTAGGTTCTGCATATAAGTGGTATCATATGATTTTTTTCTTTTTCTGTCTGACTTATTTGGGAACTTGAACACTTCCCGAATATTTTTTTATTTTAATAAAATAGAATTTCTAAACAACATGAAGCATTTAATTTAAATATTGTTTTGTCATTTAATTTAGGGAATACTTTTAGCAGTATTTTTCTGTCCCTTAATATGTTGGTCTTATATCCCCCCCAAAATCTTTCTTTTATGTTTTTACTTTACACTAATTCTACTCAAATATTACAAAAGCCATTTTGAGTCAACGTTTTTTGTTATAAAAAATTTTAAAAATTCTAAACATGCATCTCCATTCATCAGAATAAGTCGTAGTTGTTGTTGTTTTCTTAATAGGTATTTGGGATTCTTAAAGCACCCTTTAAGGAGAAAGCAGGAGAAGGCTCAATGTTGAGACTTGAAGATCTGGGGGATCAAAGATACGCCCCTATAAGTACATGCTGAGGCTCTGCTACCGTGTGCTGAGACATTCGCAGCAGGACTACCGGAAAAATCAGGTTCACGGATAGCCCTTCTTTTTATCTTTTTAACATCTAAAGTATGGGCGAAGTTGTTTGGTTACAGTTCCAAGACATATAAATTAGGAATGGGAAATTCTGCTTTGCAATGAAGTACTTTCTCTTGGTCATTTGTGTGTGTTCCAAAATGTTTCTTTTATAATTGAAATATTTTATAACACACAAAATGACCTGTGAATGTATTTGAAATGACATATGTATTTATTATTCCTTTTAAAATTAGAATTGTTTGTTTTGCCATACATTGACATGAATCAGCCCCAGGTGTACACGATCTCCCAATGCTGAAGCCCCCTCCCACCTCCCACCCCATAGTAATGTAGAATAAAGTATTAAAAAAATAAAATAAAAATAGAATATTCAAATAATAAAAAAATAAAATAAAATTAGAATTGTTGGGGGAAAATGTCTGAGTCCTCATGTGTGCGTGGTATTAGCTCCTGATGGGCAGGAGGCATGCTGGATATATTATGTAAAGAAGAATGAGACATTTCTTGGCATTTCTAGAAACACGTGACATACCCCATCATGTGTAGGCTAATGAGTTCATTGTCTGGTGGAAAAAATATGATGTGCATCTGAAATGTAAGGCAGAGTCATAGAGTGGGTAGGGGAGATAAGACAGTATTGTGGGAATTCAGGAGAGAGAGGAGCTCAGCTCAGGTAACCCAGGAAGGGTGATTGGAGAAGGAAGCATTTGACTACAATAAGAATGATTAAAAAAAAAAAAGAATCATTTTCAGAAATTGTATGGGAATGGGGATTTTAGTAAACAGAGATTTCTGAAAAGAGAATAATGGGTCCTAGAAGGGGAGTTTCATCAAGATACACCTAACCATGGAGGACAGGGAACCCAGGTGTATCCAGGGATATAGCTTAAAGTTGCCAACTCATGTAGAATTTCATCTCATTTTTGTCTTAAAATATGACATGCAGTGGGCTCTGTAATATACATCTGCTTAATACAAAATTGTTTTCAATTAATTATCATTTGGTAAATTAGTATCCTATGTTTCTCTTAGACAGTTGGAGAGATGAGTGCATAGTTAGGAAACTTCGGTGATGAATTAGTCCATGCAGAAGGATGGTGTGGGAGCGGGCTGGAAAGGCATGTGGGCTGAGCCCTGGAGGGCTGAGGATGTCTGACCTGGAGGCTGGGTGCTATTTGGGAATCAGTTCAGTTCAGTTCAGTCGCTAAGTCATGTCTGAGTCTTTGCGACCCCACAGACTGCAGCACGCCAGGCCTCCCTGTCCATCACCAACTCCTGGAGGTTACTCAAACTCATTTCATCGAGTCGGTGATGCCATCCATCCGTCTCATCCTCTGTCGTCCCCCTTCTCCTTCCACCTTCAATCTTTCCCACCATCAGGGTCTTTTCAAATGAGTCAGTTCTTCACATCAGGTGGCCAAAGTACTGGAGTTTCAGCTTCAACATCCGTCCTTCCAATGAATATTCAGGACTGATTTCCTTTAGGATGGACTGGTAGGATCTCCTTGAAGTCCAAGGAACTGTCAAGAATCTTCTCAAATACTACAGTTCAAAAGCATCAGTTCTTTGGTGCTCAGCAAAGTAATCTCTGCTTTTTAATATGCTGTTTAGGTTGTTCTTAACTTTTCTTCCAAGGAGTAAGCGTCTTTTAATTTCATGGCTGCAGTCACCATCTGCAGTGATTTTGGAGCCCCCCAAAATAAAGTCTGTCACTGTTTGCACTGTTTCCCATCTATTTGCCATGAAGTGATGGGACTGGATGCCATGATCTTCGTTTTCTAATGTTGAACTTTAAGCCAGCTTTTTTTCTCTCCTCTTTCACTTTCATCAAGAGGTTCTTAGATATTTTTTTTCACTTTCTGCCATAAGGGTGGTGTCATCTGCGTATCTGAGCTTATTGATATTTCTCCCGGTAATCTTGATTCCAGCTTGTGCTTCTTCTAGCCAGAATTTCTCATGATGTACGCTGCATGTAAGTTAAATAAGCAGGGTTATAATATACAGCCTTGACGTATTCCTTTCCCAATTTGGAACCAGTCTGTTGTTCCATGTCCAGTTCTAACTCTTGCTTCTTGACCTGCATACAGATTTCTCAGGGAGTAGGTTGGGTGGTCTGGTATTCCCATCTCTTGAAGAATTTTCTACAGTTTGTTGTGATCCATACAGTCAAAGGCTTTGGCATAGTCGATAAAGCAGAAGTAGATGTTTTCTTTCTGGAACTCTCTTGCTTTTTCTGTGATCCAGTGGATGTTGGCAGTTTGATCTCTGGTTCCTCTGCCTTTTCTAAATCCAGCTTGAACATCTGGAAGTTCACGGTTCACGTACTGTTGGAAGCCTGGCTTGGAGAATTTTGAGCATTACTTTGCCAGTGTGTGAGATGAGTACAATTGTGCAGTAGTTTGAGTATTCTTTGGCATTGCCTTTCTTTGGAATTGGAATGAAAACTGATCTTTTCCAGTCCTGTGCCACTGCTGAGTTTTCCAAATTTGCTGACATATTGAGTGCATCATCTTTTAGGGTTTGAAATAGCTCAACTGGAATTCCATCACCTCCACTAGCTTTGTTCTTAGTGATGCCTCCTAAGACCCACTTGACTTTACATTCCAGGATGTCTGGTTCTAGGTGAGTGATCACACCATCGTGTTTATATGGATCATGAAGATCTTTTTTTTGTATAGTTCTTTTGTGTATTCTTGCCACCTCTTCTTAATATCTTCTGTTAGGTCCATACCATTTCTGTCCTTTACTATTCCCATCTTTGTATGAAATGTTCCCTTGGTATCAGTAAGTTTTACTTACTGATACCAAGAACATATTCTAGTCAGTAAATTTTCCCAGCATAGAAAACATCCCCAAGGAGAATCCCCAAGAAACTGAAGTGAGCACTTTGGACTGTGGAGAAGGTTAAGCTTTGCAGTTCTGAGATGTGGCTTGGAATAGAGAGGCTGGCTGGTGGGAAGGAGAAGCAGCAGATGGAATCATACATGGGGAAACTCCCCAGTGGCCCTGTCTTGCTCTAAGAATGGACCTTTCTGTTTTCACGTGGCTCTCCAGGACCTCACCTTCCATGTCAGCTCTTGTTTTCTCCTCACTGACGACTTTCCTGCTGCAGCGGGCACTCTGTGTTTACAGAACTCAGGAGACTGGGTTCCACCACCACGGAACCGTCCACTTGCTACTCCCATTGCTTCACTGACTTCTCTCCCCATGATTGCCTCATTAAAAAAAAATCATTTCCATCATTTTATCATTGTCATAATTTCTATCCCGGGTCAGATGTCACCTCTTCAGCACTTACCCCATCTAAATTTGTTCGCTCTTCCCATCCTTCTGCTTGTTTCATTTCACTTATCAATACCTAAAATGATCCTGTTTGTTAGCTCAGTGACTGCCCTTTATCTAGGACATGAGCTCCACGGGAGCTTGTCTGTCTGTCTTACTGCCATACCCCTGCCTCTCAATTCTGTAACATGTGTTTGCTAAAAACAAGTACATCCTCTTACATGATCATACTATAGAGCTGGAATGGCCTTCCAGAAATATCTATTGGATGAACCGGTCTGAGCAATAAAGTGATTAATCATATTAATCATATTAATATAAATATTAATATTAATATTAATCATATTAATCATATTACCTTTTTTCCCGTTTACCTTTTTATTTGTGAGTTTTTTCACTGACATTGTTTTAAAGATGAAAAGTGCTATGTAATTTTATCATTATTTTAAAGAGAAGATTTAATCATTGTAGTATGTATATATAAAAAGAAATTGCCTAGGTTTACCTGGAATATTCATAGAACAGTATGAAGCTCATTCTTCATGAACAAAATGTCAGAGGGTCATTTTCATTTCTGTAATTATGCCAAAATCCTGGGTTATGACTTTTAGTGAGTGTTTGAAGAGGGCCATCTGTTATGCTGGTGAGATACTTAGTTATCCTGTCATAAAAATTGTGATTTTAACTAGGTTTATTTTTGTTTGTCTAATTTGTAAGTGTAAGCACCATATTAAAAATTACTTCTAGACATGTAATTTTCTGTTATAATTAAAATGAGGTCTATATTAATATACTTGCAATTCCTTCCTCAAAAATCCCATTTATTGAAGAATTACTTATTTGCTTTTCTTTTGGCAATAATTTTTAGTGCGTTTTCTTTTATGAATAAATTAATCATTGTTGCTGACCCTAATAGAACCTGTTATTTCTAAGCTGTTTGGCAGCGTATTCTGACAGTCCTTCTCCTTTGCAGGAGTACATTGCTAAGAATTTCTGTGTCATGCAGTCCCAGATCGGCTATGATATTTTGGCAGAAGATACCATCACAGCTTTGTTGCACAACAACAGAAAACTACTAGAGAAACACATCACAGCAAAAGAAATAGAAACATTTGTTAGTTTACTCAGGAGAAATCGGGAGCCAAGGTTGGAAGTAGCTCATGCAGTGTTTTCTTGTGGGGATTATGGCTTATTGCTTTATTTTCAGAACTTTTGTAAAGTTAGAATTCTTTTATGGACTAGACAATGTTGGACTTATTGCTGTGATAATTATGTATCATCGTTATTATCTCATAGGAGATCAAAACCCTTTATAGATAATATATTTAAATGTGGTTGATTTTCACTCTGATAACTTACGTTTTATAGTTCTCCATAGTTTCTCAGAATATGTTCATATATATATTAATACATTGTTTCATTTAAATCCTTGCACATTCTCCTGAAGTACACTGGTGATAAAATATTATCCACATATTAGAGATGCGAAAATAGAAGCCTGCAAACCAACTAGAAAGAGAAGTTAGGGTTTCTGACTCCATGGCAAGTTGCTTTTCTCTTATACCATGCTGCCTTATCTGGGAGAAATGATTGCAGAGAAGTCAAGCAGATTGACAAAATCTTCTTAATTAGCATGGCAAATAAGTGTTAGAAGATAGAATTAGGCCTCTGACTTGACCAGACTGAATTCATATGCTGTCTGGCTGTTTTACTGAGTACAGCGTTAACTTTGATCTGGCGTTGTTTTGATACTGTAAATATAACAAGTCACAGTGCTGTGGGATGAATATCAGCAAATAAGTAGAAGCAAGCTTATATCATTTTTGGAAACAAGATTTGTACTAAATACAAATAATTGGACGTTTAATTTGTTTCTAATGATGCGTAGATAAGCAACACATTAGAATACTGTTGCATGGAAATAATATTAAAAATATATCTAGACAGTTTCATTATATCCCAAAGTGTATTTTGGGTGATGATTTTATAAGATGCTTTTTGCTAATGTTCAGTTTAATTTTTTTTTCTCTTGTCAGGTTTTTGGATTATTTATCAGATCTGTGTGTGTCTAATACCACTGCGATACCCGTGACTCAAGAACTCATCTGCAAATTTATGTTGAGCCCAGGCAATGCAGACATTCTCATTCAAACCAAGTAAGCCCAAATGATGGAGGCATCCTTTTATGTTCATTATTTGTAAGCAGGACAGTTCCTTGTCTTGTTTCTGGATGAACTTTTTCATAGATTTTTGTGTGTGTGTTATTTATTTCAAGACTGGTCTCAATGCAAGGAGACAACCCCATGGAGAGTGCCATCCTTTCAGATGACATTGATGAGGAAGAAGTTTGGCTCTACTGGATTGACAGCAACAAGGAACCTCATGGCAAAGCTATCAGGCACCTTGCCCAGGAGGCAAAGGAGGGCACCAAGGCTGATTTGGAAGTCCTTACCTATTACAGGTTAAGTATCATAGAGAACCATAATTCTCAGTCTCACATATTGAGAGGTGATTCTCAGAAATCTGTAAATCTGTGAAGTCAGATGTCTGTGAAGAAGTTTAAGAGGTTATATCAGAACGAGGGTAGCTGAAATACTTAGAATTATTTAAAATATTCACAACAAATGCAAACATCTGTGTTTTCCACATATATCACTTGCTGTTTTCTCATTTTTTGCTAGTTTGGAACTGTTGTGCAGCAAAGGAGTTTTTCCTCTTGTTGATTGGTGTGGGTGCAGATAATCGAGTTGAGAAGGAGATAGAACTGGGGCCAGGGAAGCTGATTTGGTTGTAGAGGTGGCCTCAGAGAAGGTTAGCCAGTAGTTATGTACATATTGCTCATGGTTATGTAGAGACCTAGGACTTTGGACAAACTGATGTCTACAGTTGTGAAAGTTCAGTGGGGACATATAGTAATTGAAGTTTCAGTGGTGGTTGATACAGTCAGTATAGTGAGAGCAAGAACCGAGTTGGTGTTTTTTGAGTCTAAGGCATGGAAACCCCAAGCAGAAACCAAGACTGGGCCTAAATCACAAAAATCTGAGAAAGACAAGAGAATTCCTTGTGTTCCCTGATTTCTACAGCTACAAAATCAAGGGCTACTTTCTGTATCTTGGAGGCTGATGAATCAAAGTGTACTGATGCCATTTGGACTGGTCACTTGAATAATCACTGATCATTTGGGAACTGAGTAAGTCTACACTTGGAATGTAGACATGAGAGCCTGGAACTGACTGAGCCTGGGCAAGGCAGAGAGAGATGGTTTCACGAGAGCTGTTATCCATAGCCTTTGGGCTTAGTGTATTTGTAATCCTAGGAAACCAAGAACCTAGAGCCTGATGGCAGTCACCACCAGAAACTTGTTGCTAGAACAAGTGAGAGAAATTGCAACTGAATGGGCATAGAAGTGACTTCATCTACATGCCATTCAATCACTTAACCCACTACCACAACGTCCAGTATCACATACACTTGGAAATATTAGAAACATAAAAGTAGATGTGGATTGATACTAAGACTTTATCAGGATAAGACAAATAATGTAATACATTTACTATTTTTAAGGTACCAGCTAAATCTCTTTGCAAGGATGTGCTTGGATCGCCAATATCTGGCCATAAACCAGATTTCTACACAGCTCTCTGTTGATTTGATCCTGCGATGTATGTCAGATGAGAGCCTGCCTTTTGACCTCCGAGCATCTTTTTGTCGCCTCATGCTCCACATGCACGTTGACCGGGATCCCCAGGAGTCAGTGGTGCCTGTTCGCTATGCCCGGCTCTGGACAGAAATCCCCACAAAGATCACAATTCATGAGTATGTTTGGGAGCATTTCTCGATGACTTTAAATTCAGCTGATGAACTCAAGATCAAATGTCTTCAATTTCTTAAAAAATTTATTTTATTGAAGTATGATGGGGGAGCCTGGTGGGCTACCGTCTATGGAGTCGCACAGAGTCGGACACGACTGAAGTGACTTAGCAGCAGCAGCAGCAGCAGCAGCAGCGTGATGGTTGATTTACAATGTTGTATTAATTTCTACTACACAGAAAAGTGATTCGGTTATGCATATATATATATTCTTTTCCTATTCTTTTCCATATGGGTTGTCACAGGATATTGGATATCTTTCCCTGTACTGTACAGTAGGATCTAGTTTTTTATCCATTCTATATATAATAGTTTGCATCTGTTAATCCTAAACTCCTAATCCATCCCTCTCCCAAATGTCTTCAATTTTGAAATGGAATATAAGGAAAAGCATTTCTGTGTTCAAATTTGGCCTCTTTAACCTTCCAAATGCAAATGAGAGACTCATTTCGGAAAGTAAAATGACAGCTTTTGATAATAGAAATGTTTTTCTGGAAAACAGTAATCAGGAAATGTATTAATAAAGGAGCAGAATTTGTTAAGTCTTTAATATTATGGTAGACTTTGATTTAAGCACTTTACATGCAGTAACTCATTTCAAAAAGGGCCCATTTTACAGATGAGGACACAGCATCTAGAAAGGTTGATTAATTTACCTAAACTTAGAAGTCAGGAGGTTAAAGTATATATATTTTCAAATTTAAATGACTGCAATCAATTTAACTTCCTTTATATTCTTTCTGTGTTCCCAGATATGATTCTATAACAGACTCTTCTAGAAATGATATGAAGAGGAAATTTGCACTGACAATGGAATTTGTTGAAGAATACTTGAAAGAAGTTGTAAATCAGCCTTTTCCTTTTGGAGATAAAGAGAAAAACAAACTGACATTTGAGGTAATTTCTTTTAAACAATTAATCTGTGAAGTTATTCACTTTACACTGTCTAAAATTAGGTACATTGAACATCAAAGGTTTTTTTCCCTCTAATATTTAGGATATTTTGATAATTTAGTAGTTAAATTCCTGAAGGTATGATTCCCTCTGCCATTGATTAAAAGAGTTGATACTTTAATTATACCTGATATATAAAATATTTTATTTATGTTTTATACTCTTTTCTTTGATTTTTTATTTGTGTAAACTTTACTGCCTTTAATGGACAGAGAGTTTTGCATATTTATATTTTTCATACATTTAAAAAAATCTCCATTAAAGTGATGTTCTTAGCCTCATTAAACTAAATTGAAATTATAATATCACTTTGAGTAGATAGTGACAAAACTAGAGAGAAGATGCCGTTACCTGATCCCTGGGGTATTAGGTACCTACTACTGATGTGTAACAGATTACCCCCTAACCTAGCAGCCCAGAGCAACAAGCATGATTATCTCATGTCTCTGTGGGTCAGAAATCTGGTGGTTCTGGATCAGGGTCCCTCATGAGGTTGTAAATCAAGCTGCTGATTGGGGTTACCGTCCTCTGGGGTTAGATGATCTGCTTCTGAGTTCACTTGTGTGGCTGTACTTCCTTGCTGGCTCTTGTCTAGACACCTCATTCTTCTTGCCATGTGGGCCTTTCCATAGGCTGCCAAAGTGTCCTCACAGCCTGTTGCCTAGCTTCCCCTGGGGTAACTATTTGAAAGAGAGAAAGGGCCCAAGATGGAAGTTGCAGTCTTCTATAACCTGAGCTTAGAAGTGTCTTGTCATCATTCTGCTGTATTTTGTTGGTGACACCAACTAAGCCTGGGGCAATGTGGAAGGAGACCCTATGTTGGGGACCGTCTTGGAAGCTGGCTGTCATGCCTAGTATGTCCTGTAGCATCCAGAAGATCACAAAGTGGCATAAGGAACGTGTATTTCTAGACAAATTTCATGGATAATATTCAGTTGTTAAAGTAATTCATTAATGTGACTGTCTATTAAGTGATATCCTACTGACTAAATAACTTAATATTTAAGCAAG
Source organism: Nanger dama (assembly GCA_917880005.1). Lineage (NCBI taxonomy): Eukaryota > Metazoa > Chordata > Mammalia > Artiodactyla > Bovidae > Nanger > Nanger dama. Next base: position 83,339,496 of record CAKJTW010000002.1, read on the forward strand.
AGGTCAATCATTCTGATGTAAACCTCCTTTAACCACCCTGATACATCTAAAATCTGTCTTCTTGCTTCCCCTGCGGACTGTTCACTAGATACTTCATAGTCCTGTCACATCCTGTCACATTCCTGTGATGGGGTTGATGAACTGGCCTTATTTGGATTTAATTCTAAACTTGATTAAATCAGAGGTCAGTGGTTACTTTTGCAGGTATTAAATTCCTAGGTATTAATGAGTTAGAAGAGGACTGCTGAAGGATGTATTTCCTGTTGATTAGATAGAATTCTTTTTAAAATATTTGAAGTATAGTTGAGTTACAATATTATATGAATTTCAGGTATATAACAGAATGAGTCAATATTTTTGTAGATTATACTCCATTGAAAGTTATTACAAAATAATGGCCATATTTCCCTGTGCTGTAAAGTATATCACTTTTGCTTATGTATTTTATACATAATGGCTTGTACCTCTCAGTTTCCTATACCCATATTGCTCCTCCCCGCTTCCCTCTGCTCACCGTTAATCACTAGTTTGTTCTCCATATTTAGGTGGGGTTCTTTAAAATCTACCTTTATGTTAAATGAGACCAGCTGAAAAAAAAAAAGAATTAGACATGTCTGCACAAACTTAGATAATAAAAACTCAGTGCTTATTTTTGTTCCTAATGTTTTTCTTTCTTTTCTACCCTTTTTCTTCTTTTTCTAAATTAGGTGGTTCACTTGGCTCGAATCTTATATACTTTGGATTTTACAGTTTCAGTGAATTGTTAAGGCTAACAAGGACTCTTCTGGCTATCTTAGATATTGTCCAGGCCCCCATATCATCGTATTTTGAAAGATTAAGCAAATATCAAGATGGAGGTAAGAACTTTGGAGAAAAGTTATCATCTTTTTGGCATCACTTTGAGGTGAGATGAACAAATCTGTTGAGTGGCTGTGAACATGTACCTGGTAATATATATGTGCAAGTGGACCTTCATCCTGTGATAGGACTGAATGCCAGGAGGCTAGACGTGCTAACATGCCTCTCTTTTTAATGAAAAGCTTTAAAAGACAACTTCATAAGATCAAGGAATTCCATCATGCTATGGTCAGTTCACTAGTGAAAATATTACATGTTAAAAAATAAACACTTGAGGCTTCACTGGTGGTCCAGAAGCTAAGACTCCATGTTCCCTCAAGGGGCCCAGATTTGATCCCTGGTCAGGCAACGAGATCCTGTATGCTGCAACTAAGAGTTTGCATGCCACAGCTGGAGGAACCCCATACTGCAACGAAGACCGAAGATCCTGCGAGCTGCAACTAAGAGCTGGTGCAGCCAGATTGAAAAAAAAAATTAATATTTGAGATCATCCTGGTGTGTATCATGTGCTGGCTACCCTTCATAGCAGGGCAATAGAAAAATGCAGAGAATGGGTACAGGCAGGGCCACACTAAAGAGGCAGTGGGTGCAAAGCCAGTGCAGAGGCAGCACAGGACGGTGGGCAGGAGAGCATGTGCTTTTGAGGCAGAGTGCCTCTGTTCCAGTTCTGGACTGACCACTTTTTATTAACTTAGGCAAGGCAAGTCTCCTCTCTAAGAGTTTCTTTTCTACTTGAGATATGGTGATAAGGTCAGTTTTCATTCCAATCCCAAAGAAAGGCAGTGCCAAAGAATGCTCAAACTACTGCACAATTGCACTCATCTCACACACTAGTAAAGTAATGCTTAAAATTCTCCAAGTCAGGCTTCAGAAATACGTGAACTGTGAAATTCCAGATGTTCAAGATGGTTTTAGAAAAGGCAGAGGAACCAGAGGTCAAATTGCCAACATCCACTGGATCATGGAAAAAGCAAAAGAGTTCCAGAAAAACATCTATTTCTGCTTTATTGACTATGCCAAAGCCTTTGACTGTGTGGATCACAGTAAACTGTGGAAAATTCTGAAAGAGATGGGCATACGAGACCACCTGACCTGTCTCTTGAGAAACCTGTATGCAGCTCAGGAAGCAACAGTTAGAACTGGACATGGAACAACAGACTGGTTCCAAATAGGAAAAGGAGTATGTCAAGGCTGTATTGTCATCCTGCTTATTTAACTTCTGTGCAGAGTACATCATGAGAAACGCTGGGCTGGAGGAAGCACAGGCTGGAATCAAGATTGCTGGGAGAAATATCAATAACCTCAGATATGCAGATGACACCACCCTTATGGCAGAAAGTGAAGAAGAACTAAATAGCCTCTTGATGAAGGTGAAAGAGGAGAGTGAAAAAGTTGGCTTAAAGCCTGACATTCAGAAAACTAAGATCATGGCATCTTTTCCCATCACTTCACAACAAATAGATGGGGAAACAGTGAAAACAGTGTCAGACTTTATTTTGGGGGCTCCAAAACCATTGCAGATGGTGATTGCAGCCATGAAATTAAAAGACACTTACTCCTTGGAAGGAAAGTTATGACCAACCTAGACAGCATATTGAAAAGCAGAGACGTTACTTTATCAACAAAGGTCCGCCTAGTCAAGGCTATGGTTTTTCCAGTGGTCATATATGGATGTGAGAGTTGGACTATAAAGAAAGCTGAGCTCAGAAGAATTGATGCTTTTGAACTGTGGTGTTGGAGAAGAGGTGTTGTGAGTCCCTTGGACTGCAAGGAGATCCAACCAGTCCATCTTAAAGGAAACCAGTCCTGAATGTTCATTGGAAGGACTGATACTGAAGCTAAAACTCCAGTACTTTGGCCATCTAATGCAAAGAGCTGACTCATTTGAAAGGACCCTGATGCTGGGAAAGATTGAGGGCAGGAGGAAAAGGGGATGACAGAGGATGAGATGGTTGGATGGCATCACCAACTGTGTGGACATGGGTTTGGGTGGACTCTGGAAGTTGGTGAGGCCTGGCATGCTGCAGTTCATGGGGTTGCAAAGAGTTGGACATGACTGAGTGACTGAACTGAGCTGAATGGTAGTATCTGCCTCATGGTTTCCTTGTGAGAATTAAGTGAATGTATACAGCACCCCACTCCAGTACTCTTGCCTGGAAAATCCCATGGGTGGAGGAGCCTGGTAGGCTGCAGTCCATGGGGTCGCAAAGAGTTGGACACGACTGAGCGAATTCACTTTGACTTGTCACTTTCATGCTTTGAAGAAGGAAATGGCAACCCACTCCAGTGTTCTTGCCTGGAGAATGCCAAGGATAGGGGAGCTTGGTGGGCTGCCGTCTATGGGGTCGCACAGAGTCAGACACGACTGAGGCGACTTTGCAGCCGTAGCAGCATACAACATATTGAAAGCTCTTATAACAGTGTCTGGCTCATAATTCGATAGTTTGTTTCAGATGGTGGTTGCTTCAGGTTGGATGCCCTGAAAATACCCTGTGGTATAGAGTTGTTTGCAGAATGTATATTAAAGAGTGAATTTGGGATATATTCCCTGTAAGGAAGTGGGGAAGGTGGGATTGGCATTTAGGATATACACCTGTAAGAAAGTGGAGAAGCTGAGCCACAGTGGGGTTACAGTTGAGGTCTTTGCTGATCCTACAGGGATCTCTGGAGCTGGGATGGACCCTCACAGTGGTTACAAATTAAGGCAGAGAGCCTGGGCTTTGTATCCTCATATTAGCCAGCACTGATTGCTGGCTTCATCATAGAGAAGATGTGCAGCCTTCAGTAAGGCTGTTACTTTTGGACACTGGTCTCTCTTAGTGAGAAGCATGGGTATGAGAAAGCAGCAGCCATGACTGGCCAGCAACTGAGGAAATAGAAACCTCAGCTCTAAATAGGTGATGAGCGTGGAGCACAATGTATCCACTATAGTACCCACTGCAGGATTAAACAGTGAAGCCAGAAATCTAACTTCAAATATAGAGAAGAAATATTTGACAAAGAATGATAAAGTAGCTGAAGTAATTAATTGCCGCTGCTTAAATCTCAGTTCCTTCTACAATCTGCCAAAAATTTGTACATGTCAATGAGAAGCAAATGAAACTTTATATCCCTCACCCTCAGCTGAACTAGAAGACAGAGGACAGTACGAAATTATTGTAAGTAGAAAAATGACACCAGTTTTTGGTGGCACTGCCTCACTATTCCCACTGAGAGCTTATGTGAATAGTTAGAGGGTTCTGGAAAAACCAGGTGAAAGAGACTGTGTGCAAGTCATCTATAGAAGGAATTCCCTGGCGGTTCTGGTGGTTGCAACTCTGCATCTTCCACTGTGGTGGGGAGGGAGCGTGTCGATCCCTGGTCAGGGAACTAAGATCCTGAAAGCCGTGCAGTGTTCCACACCCTCCCTCCACTCAAAAAAAAAAAAAAGGAAATCACCCTTAGAAAGAGAAGGTCTATCCTGAGGATGAAAAATATTGAAAGAGAATCCAGAATCCAGATAGATAAGAACTCTGAATAAAGAGAAATGAACTTGAATGGACACAGGGAGCAGTTTTGGAAAACTAGAGGTGAACAGGTTAAAAGTAAGACAGAGGCACCCTTTGGGCTCTTGTTGGTAAATAGGAAAAGAAACAAGGTGGGGAAATCTTGAATACCACAAGGTAAAATAAAATTGAAGAAAATAAAACTTTCTCTACAGCCTCCCAACAAGGCAGGCCAACCTTTTAAGGAAACTGCATTTCATGACTCAGACAGGAGAGGGTGCCCTTGAGCTAAAGATCATGTAAATCAGCCCACGTCACCTTGTCCATGAAATGCAGATATAATCTATTGTCATCTGTATGAAAGGACTATAAGATCAAAACAGAATGGAGAATCAAAACATTTCAGCTGATGGAAATTTCTCTCTGAACATAACCGTGAAAGAGAAGAGAATTCCAACACGATACTCTCAACTGAATTAAATACCTTCAAATATAAAAACATAAACATATGATAAACACCTTGAATCATAAACCCAAAAACTAAGGTTAGAAATGGACCAAAAAAAAAAAAAAGAAGCCCAGTAAGAAATGAAATGAAAGTTGATTTGACTCAGAAAAGAGAAAGACTTTATTATTATTATTAGAAATAACAGACTGAATTATACAATATCAAAGGGAGAATAGATTTGATTGGAAGTGTAGGAAGCACCACTGAAAAAAGGCAGAACAGTAATGAAAATGTTGCTGCTGCTGCTGCTGCTAAGTCACTTCAGTCGTGTCTGACTCTGTGCGACTCCAAAGACGGCAGCCCACCAGGCTCCCTCGTCCCTGGGATTCTCCAGGCAAGAACAGGAGTGGGTTGCCATTTCCTTCTCCAATGCATGAAAGTGAAAAGTGAAAGTGAAGTTGCTCAGTGGTGTCCAACTCCTAGCGACCCCATGGACTGCAGCCCACCAGGCTCTTCCTTCCATGGGATTTTCCAGGCAAGAGTACTGGAGTGGGGTGCCATTGCCTTCTCTGAATGAGAATGTTAAGTAGGTAAAAACAACAAGTAGAAAAGTCAGTGAGAAAATTGTTGAAATGGAGAAAGCAAAAGGGGGCCCCCATAAAAAAAATGGGGGCCTTTGAAAAAAAAAAAAAAAAAAGGAACAGACCTGAGAGTTAAAATTCCAATCCAAGAAAACATTCTGTAACTAAAAACAAGTAAAAAAGTCAGTGAGAAAATTGGTGAAATGGAAGAAAGCAAGGAGGAGCCATCATATAAATAATTGGAGTCCTTGTAAAAGAAAAATGAAACAATGGAACAGACCTGAGATTTAAAATTCCAATCCAAGAAAACATTCTGTAACTAAAAGAAAACTTCAGTTATGCATGTGGGGTTGTATAGAATGGTAATCTCCAAGATTTATGACAGAATAAAGTATTACATAAACTGTTACATATAGTATACATTCAGAGAAAGTGATGGTGGGGGCAAGGAAGCAGTATGAAAGCAAATGGAGAAATAAAAGAAAGTAGAGATGCTTCCTGGTGTGATGTTTTTACAATATCCAGTTTACTTTACATCAGACCATCCTTTAAAAACTTAAAAATTGACTTTGACTTTTGTTCTCAGTGCTGATAATCTGTTTTCAGAGTTTAATCCTAAAGAAAAGTATTTGAATCCCTTGGAAAATTGGTAGTATCTGGTATGTACTCTCCACTGTTTTATGCATGTCTGCCCTCTGAGAGACATTTATTTACTCTTTCCAATATTTTATAATTCTCATATTTTCTCACGGGCTCCATTCACCTCTGGATACCTTAATCATTTTATCAACTATATGAGAACCATTAATTAAATTGCTCAGTAAATTCTCACTGAATAATTATTACTGAGCAACTGTTGTCTACCAGACACTATTCTAGTCACTGGGAAAAATCATGAACAGGATGCAGTCCTTAGCCTAGACAGAACAGACAATAAATAGGCATAATCCCACCCCTCTCCCTACAGGGGGAGATAGTCAGATCATAAGTGAATATACACTGCTGTATTGAATAATACTGTGGACAAAAATCAACTAGGACAATATGCAGTATGATGGAGAGGGGACAGGCAGTTACTTGTAGATAAAATGGATTTTTAAAAAATTGAAGTAGAGTTGATTAACAATGTTGTGTTAGTTTTATGTATATAGCAAAGTTACTTAGTTATACATACAGATATATCGTTTTCTTTTCAGATTCTTCTCTCTCACAGATAATTAGAAAATACTGAGTATCGTTTCCTGTGCTCTGCAGTAGGTCCTTGTTGTTTATCTGCTTTATGTATGGTAGTATGTATATGTTAATTCCAAACTCCTAATTTATTCCTTACCCTATTCACCTTTGGTAGACATGTTTGTTTTTTATGTTTGTGGGTCTATTTATGTTCTATGTATGAGTTTATTCGTATCTTTTCTTAGATTCCACACATAAGTGAGCTCCTATGGCCTGTCTTTCTCTGCCTCACTTATTTCGCTTGGTATGATAATCTCTGGGTCCATCCATATTGTTGCATATGGCATCATTTCATTCTCTTTTCTGGCTGCATAATAATTCAGGGTACACATGTACCACATCTTCTTTATGCATCCATCTGTTGGTGGACATTTAGATTGTGTCCATGTCTTGGCTGTTATAAATAGCGCTGCTATGAAATTAGGGTGCATTTATTTGTTAAGATTATAGTTTTCTCTAGATATACACCCAGGAGTGGGATTGCAGGATCGTATAATAGCTCTTTTTCAGTTTTTAAAGGAACTTCCATACTATTTTCCATAGTGGCTGTACAATTTCCATTTCTACCAACACTGTAGCAGGTTCCCCTTTCTCAACATCCTCTCCGGTATTTATTGTTTGTAAACTTCTTGATGATGGCCATTCTCACCTGTGTCAGGTGACACCTCCCTGTAGTTTGGATCTGCACTTCTAGCTGGTGAATTGAACTAGCTCTCAGACATTTGAGCGGGAGACCTACGTGCATCAAGAAAGAAGAGCCTGAGGCAGAATGAGCTTGATATATGTGCATATCTAGCAGGAAGGCCATTTTGGCTGAAGTGAGGGAAGGGCCAACATAGGATAAGAGGTTGGAGAAGCTCAGATTGTAGAGATTATTACACCCTCAAACTGGAATCGTGTTCTGAGTTTGATGAGCAACTTCAGAGGATTTTAAGAAGGGAACAATATGATTTGATACCTTTGGCTGCTGAGTGGGCAGTTGCGGACATCTGTGTGGACGTAAATGCTGGAAAGATTATAGAAAGGAGGCTATTTCGGGATTGGGTGATGGTGATGGACTAGGATAGAAGGTAGAGAAGTGGTTGGTATTAGAGTGGTGCAGTCCTAACTGCTAGGACCTGATGAGAAGGGGGAAGAAGGAAGAGAATCAAAGATTGTTCCAGGGGTTTGAAAGCAGCTGGGTAAATGCGGTGCTGCTTATTGAGATAAGGAATAATAGCAGGTCAGCGAGATTATAGGGACAATCAGGGATTCCTGTTTGGGAACCTCAAGTCTGAAATGACTATTGTGAATCTCCTGGCGATGTTATAGTTGGATATGTGAATTAACTTAGAGTGTAGTCATGGTAGGAAATAGGAATGTGAGAATCAGTGCACAAGAGACATTCAGAATATCAGATTGAATATAGTCACCTAAGGAGTGACTGTTGATTGGGAAGAAATGATGTCCAAAGATTGAATCATGGATGTGCCAACACTGAACAATGAGACAGCGGAGGAGCCAGCAACAGAGACTGGGACAGAGTGCCAGCAAGTAAAGAGGAAGACCAGGAGAATACAATGTCTCAGAAGCCAAATAAAAAGTAATTTTAATTGTTTGTTGGCTTATATAATGTACTTCCTAGATAACCTGTTCATTGAGTAGTTCATGTGCTGAGTGGTTTTATGGGATTACCTTTCATGTAGTGTGACTTGGGCTTAACCTTGTGTTATTCCATTAATGAAATATGAAACACCATAATTCTATTGTAGCATAAAAAAGTGATTCATGATAGTCTTTATCAGCCAATTATAGTTTTCTAAGAAACTTTTTGTTTACTTATATGTGTTCTCCATGAACTGAGATTCAGAGGTCTTCCTTTTGAGACTGGTGTGGTGTGTAGAATGGTGTCTCTTCTTTAGGGAAACACATTTCCTTAATTTGTGGTAAGAGTTTGTGCATTTTGCCTAGATTTTTGGAATCTGAAACAATGTGTTTATCCCCCTATTTAGTAGTAAGTATTCTAGAAATCTGTTATTCTAGTTCTTGGTGTATTAAAATCAGTTTGAATTTAAGGATGAGAGTTTGATTTCTTCTCTCGATATTTGCAAATCAGAAGGTAAGTTATTTCTTTTATGCATTCCTATTATTGGATACATAATTTAAGCTGTAGGAAAATATAGTTTGTTGTTAAGCTTCTTTTGATAATAATGACAATTTTACTTACTACACACAATACCTCTGAGAGAATTTATTATATTAGCTTTCTTCATTTCTCTCAACTCAAAAAGTCCTTCTCAGGGAATTATTTTTGCTTTTAGTAACATTCACTGTTTATTTAATATCATTATCTTGATACGTATGGAAGGACAGTGCTTTCATAGTGTGGGAGGGGATCTTCCTGACCCAGGGATCGAACCCACATCTCCTAGTTCCCCTGCATTGACAGATGAGTTCTTTACAGCTAGCGCCACCTATTTAGATCTCTTTGGAGCTTATCTATATTTGTAAGACAAAAAAGATACTATACTTTTTTCAATATTGCCTTGAGATACATTTGAAAAAGTGCATATGTGGCTTTCACTTACAGTACATAAAATAAGAAAGAACGTACCTCACAGGGATACATCGTTTGTTCATAAAGGTTGCCAATATGCAAATATAATGAAATTGTGCCTGGAGTCCACAGTTTTGTAAGAGAAAAATGTTTTAAAGTACCAATATAGGAAAGCATATTTAGGGAGATTAATTAACTTGCCTAAGATTCATTAGTTAGTAGCATTGCTAAGAATTAAAGTGCAAGAAATTAGTCTTCCTTCCTTTGCACTGCTCCATTATTTATTAGTCCAATGAGCTAATACTTTAGAAAAATTCTTATTGAGGGTAGAATTGTGTTCCATAATTTTTTTAAAGTTAGCATTTCTGTAGGGGCTCAGTCTTATAGATATTCTTTAAGTAAACAAAATAGAGGTTAAAGGTAATTTTTAAAATAAAAATAATAAAATCAGGATAAAGCAACATTGTGTGCTTCTAGATGTGATGTCCTGAGAAAAGGCACAGTATTGCCTATTTCAAATTTCTGATAAATATTCATCATCTCCATCTGAAGAAATATGAGGCAGATGCAAATGATGGGGTATTTTATAGAATAACTGGCTTGAATGTTTCAAAAATGGCAATGTTACAAAAGATGAAGGTTGAAAAACTGTTTCAGAATAAAAGAGATTAAAGAAATATGACAACTAAATAGAATATGTGGTGTTGTATCAAGAAAATTATTATCTATAGAAGACATTATTGACACAGTAAAATTTGAATATGGATTGTATATTAGGTTGTAGTGTTGTATCAGATTTTCTCATTTTTCTAATTATACTGTACTGGGGATATGTAAGAGAATGTAGTTGTTTTTAGCAAATAGCTGAAGAATTGAGAGTTAAAAAGGCTATGATGTCTGGAACTAACTCTCAAATAGTGCAGGAAAGATTGTGTTTGTGTTTTTTTGTGTGTGTGAGAGAGAGAGAAGAGAGAAAGAAAGAGGATGCAAATGTGGCAGAATTTGTGAATCTGATAAATTTGATCAGAGGGTATTATGGGAGTTCTTTGTACTATTCTTGTAACTGTTTCCATAAATTTGAGAGTATTTCAAAACAGAAAAGTTAATGACTTACATAATTAGCCAAGTAGGAAAATGATTTACTGTATGTAAGATGACGCTTCAAACTTAACAGCATTATCCTGCAGCTTTTCTGGGAGCTGTGTTATTATAGCTGAATTCTGTTAGGCTATAAATTCCTTAAAAAGTCTTCGTAGACTCTCTAAATGCTTAGCAAAAGAAGCAAGAGAGAACACATTTCTGGAATTTCCAAAGGTGGAGACAGGATTGTCAGGCCTGGGAAAAATTCCTGTGGTACAGAGTGAGACTGAGGTTGATGCCAGAGAGGAAATCCCAGATTACGGGAAGTACCTGGGAAAAAAGAGTTGTTATTCTAAAGGAAAAGTCAGGGAGCCATAGCAGCGTTACCACAGCACAGCACCCGGTGTAGCGTCCTCTTGTCTTTTATATTAAAATGGTTTGGATTCTGTTTTCTTATTTTTAATTGGAAATCATTGGCAAAGCACAGTTTTTTAAAAGTAGGAGACAATCTTATAAGCATGGTGGCTGGACAAACCAGCTCTTTCAAGTAAGAGATAACAGATTTCTTTTCTCATAATGTGTCTGGAAAATTCTGTATAATAGAAATATGTCTTTTTTTTTTTTTTTAAATCCTTTGGATCTACTTACCACTTAGGAATTCTGCTCCGACGCAGTTAGGGTTATACATTCAGAGACACATGTCTCGTCATTGTTTTGGCAGGTCAGACCCAGGGGAGCGGAGTTCCAGTCCTTGCTGGCCTCAGTGGTGCCTGTCTTAAATAGGGTGTGCACACCACGCTCTTGCGTTTTTCTGGGAAATCCTATAGGCTTAGATGCCAGTGATTAGTGTTTGAGGTGATGGGGTTGGCTGCCTTGTAAAGTGGAAGTTACAGACGTTTTCCTCTTCTGGGTCCCTGGTTACAGTTCAGCGCTTCCTATCGCTGGGAGTTGCCTTCTCCCTTGAGCTGGTCGGGGTCTGAATCTAGCCCCCAGGCTGTGACAACACACCATCACAGTGGCTTTTGGTTGGCATGCGCAGCTGCTTGGCATTTTGGTGCCCTAGAGGTGGTCCATTCAGAAAATTATGGAGGTATACTCACATGGAGACAGAGGGGCTGGCACTTCCCTGCCCTTTCCTGTGGTGAGGAGAAGACTCTTGTCTTCAGAACCATCAACTAGCAACCTTTTAGCCATTATGCACTCACTTAGGAAAAGAAATATTGTTTTCAAACAAATTTATTCACTCCCAGCAGGCTATGTTGTTCATTCAGTTTGCTTTGTCTAATACCTATCATTTACTCTCAGTGATTTAAAATGCACAGGCACCATTCGGTGTAATTAATCTTCTGGGTCGAAGGATTATGTCAAACAGTGCTCTTCTTTGCCATGTCCAGAAGTTGAAAGCAGATCCTTAGACAGGCTGATAAACTGGGTATTTTCAATATGTGTGTGAAAGTACAATTCGTTTAAAAAATTATTCACCTCCCTTTCTGCTTGCTGAAGGATATATAATCCGAAGATTGGTACTGCCACAGGCATGCCTGCTTTTAATGCACTTAGCTTTACTGAGCTTTACAGGTAGTGCATTTCTTTATAAATCGAAAGTTTGTGGAAGCCCGGTCCAGCAAGTCTGCTGGAGCCATTTGCGCCACAGCAGGTATCACTTTGAGTCTCTGTGTCACATTTTGGTAGTTCTCCCAGTACTTCAAACTTTTAAAATTATTAGTATTTTTGTTGTGATGATCTGTGATCTTTGATGCTCTCTTGTAATTGTTTTGAGCCACTACTAGCTGTACCCATGTAAGCTGGCCAACTTAATCAGTAAATGTTGTGTGTTCTGACTGCTCCACCAACTTGCCATTCCCCATCTCTCTTCCCCTCCTTGTGCCCTCCTTTTACCCAGAGACACACATATATTGAAATTCGGCCAAATTAACCATAAAGTAGCCTTTATGTGTTCAATCGAATGTAAGAGTTGCACATCTCTCACTTTAAATCAAAAACTAGAAATGGTTGCACTTAGTGAGGAAGTCTTATTGAAAAGCCGAGATAGATTGAAAACTAGACCTTTTGCACCAGTTATTCAAGTTGTAAATGTAAAGGGAAAGTTCTTGAAGGAAATTAAAAGTGTTAACTTCAGTGAACACCTGAATGGTAAGCCTTATTGCTGATATAGAGAAAATTGTGTAATGCTCTGGTTAGAAGATCAGACCAGCCATAATATTTCTTTAAGCCAAATCCTAATCCAGAGCAAAGCACTAACTCTCTCCAATTCTCTGGAGGCTGAGAGAGATGAGGAAGGTGCAGAAGAAAAGTTCAAAGCTAGACAACTCTGGTTCATAATGAGGTTTAAGGGAAGAGGCTGCCTGTATGACATAAAGTACAAGATGAAGCAGCAAATGCTAATGTAGAGGCTGCAGCAAGTTATCCAGAAGATCTAGCTCAGATAACTCATCAAAGTGGCTACACTGAACAACAGATTTTCAATGTAGCCATCTGTTGGGAGATGTTATCTTTGACTTTCATAGCTAGAGAGGAGAAGTCAATGCCTGTCTTCAGAGCTTCAAAGGACAGACTAACTCTCTTGTTGGGGACTAATGCAGCTAGTGACTTTTAAGTTGAAACCAGTGCTTTCTTAGCATTCTGAAAATCCTAGAATCCTTCTGAATTTTGCAGTGTCTACTTTGTTTGTTCTCTATAATGCAGTAAAAGGCCTGGATGATAGCACATCTGTTTATACCATGGTTTACTGAATAAGCCCATTGCTGTTCAGAATAAAAAAGATTTCTTCCAAAATACTACTGCTCATTGACAGTGGACCTGGTCACACAAGAGCTGTGACTGGGATGTACAACCAGATTAATGTTGTTTTCATGCTGCTAACACAACATCCATTCTGCAGCCCATGGATCAGGGAATAATTTTGACTTTCAAGTCTTATTATTTAAGAAATAAATTTTATAAGACTATAGCTGCCTTAGATAGTGATTCTCCTGATGAATCTGGGCAAAGTAAAATGAAAATCTTCTGGAAAGACTTCTCATTCTAGATTTTGTTAAGAACATTTGTGATTCATGAGAAGAGGTCAAAAAACAAGAGTTTGGAAGAAGTTGATTCCAGCCCTCAGAAATGACTTTTAGGGGTTCAGAACTTCAGTGGAGAAAGTCACTGCAAATGTGGTATAAGTAACAAGAGAACTGGAAATGGAAATGGCATCTGATGATGTCACCAAATCGCTATAATCTCATGTTAAAATTTGAACAATTGAGGAGATGTTTGTTATCGGCAAAGAAAGTGGTTTCCTGAGATGGAATCCACCTCTGGTGAAGATGCTGTGAAGATTGTTGGCATGACAGCAGAAGATTTAGAATATTACATGAACTGAGTTGGTAACAGTGGCAGGGTGTGAGAGGACTGAACCCAAGTTTGAAAGAAGTTCTACTGAGGTTAAAATGCTGTCAAACAACTACAGAGAAATTGTTCATGAAAAGAAGCCAATTGATCCAGCAAACTTTGTTGTCTTATTTTAAGAAATTGCCACAGCCACCCCAACCTTTAGCAATTCTGATCACTCAGCAGCCATCAACCTCTCATTGTGACAAGGCTCTCCACCAGTACAAACATTACAACTTGCTGAAGGCTCAGGTGACAGCAGTTTTTAGCAATAAAGTGTTTTTAAATGAAGCTATATATGTTGTGTTTTTAGACATAGTGCTACTGTACACTGAATAGACTAAACCATGTTGGAAACATAACTTTTACATGCAGTAGGAAACCAAAGAAATTTCCTGTGACTCACTTTTATTGCACTGTATGATTTATGGTGGAGGTCTGGAATGGAACCTGCAACATCTCTGAGGTCTGCCTGTACTGATGTGATTAATTAAGATCACTTATTACAGGTGGTTGGGTATATACTGTTCTACTCGAGAGTTATTTAAATAGTTGGAACAAATGTGAATCCTACTTACACATTCTTCTAAGAGTGACATAGCATGTTAACTTGGAAAATTCTATAATCTGTTCAAATAGAACTTCACACAGTCTAGAAATGGTTTAGGTCTAATTTATTATTTGGTTATCCTGTTAATATCCTTGAATTTGTCTGTTTGTTGTTTGAATGGAACTAGGATTCAAATTTAAACCTCCAAAATGAAGCAATAAAGTCCAACCACTGAGTAAACGTTGGGCCCATATGGGTATCCAGACCACCACTGTCATTTCTTTTCACAGTCTTCCTGTCCTTGAACTCACCATAGTTTGAAAAGACAATAGATAGAAAATTACCCAAAGACCAAATGAGAGCTGAACAGTTTCTTCTTATTTTTTAAATCTCCTATCATTTTGCTTTTTCACAACTCCAAATTCTTGGGAGTTCCCATAATCAAACCCTGATATGTGGGCCTGTTCCCAGTCAGTAATCAGATAATCTCTTTTGGGGGGCATATATGTTATAATATTGAAAGAGTAAATCACCACCACCCCCAAATCAATGAAGAATTCCATTTTCTTTGAGGATTTCCTTTCCTTTGAGGTTTTTGGGTTGGAGCACAAGTGCCTTTGGTCTTAGGGAAATAGGATACAGGTAACCACAGCAGCTTGGAATGATCCTTTTTCTCTAAAGGATCCCAGCCACGCTGGGTGACTCATTGTAGCCCTGTGGGCCCAGCCCAGGGCAGGGAAGAGGGAGGGTGGGGAGGGAGAGCGACCTTGGAGACACAAGTGTCTAGTAGCAGTTTCCTTGCTCCAGGAGATTGGGGGCGGAGAGTAAGAGTATGCTACCTTCCCATCTGGTGGCAAAGAACCAGCTGCTTCTTCAATTTAACTTTTTTTTTCCCCTTGCCTTGGCTGGGACTTCACGTGATCCACCTTGAAATGCTTTTCCTGGCAGCCTCATTGCTTTTTAAAAGGAGAAGGGAAATTGAGATGGGAGGTGGAGCAGAAACATTTTTAATAGTGTTCTATGGATGGGAAAGGAAGAAAATATTTGCAGCAAAAAAAAATCTTCCAGAAAATAATTTCTTCCTTTATAAAATCAGGAGGTTAGTCCAAATGTGATTTTTGTGGTCTGTTTCAGTTCAAAACCGGGGCTCTTCGAAGATTAGTGTGTAATTCTCACTCCCTCACTGAATGCTGTTCTTCTTCATATGTGTTGCAAAACACTCCTTTTAGTAAATATCTGTGAAGCATGTCTCCTGGTTAAGAGCTGTGATTGCTCTTTGTAAAGACATCAGCTACAATGCCTTGAAACCGGGGCTTTAGTTCACTTAAAGTATTGAATGTGTCACCAAAAAGCAAGCAAGGGGACTTCCCTAGTGGTCCAGTGGTTAAGATTCTGAACTTCCTCTGCAGAAGCTTGGGTTCGATCTGGGTTGATCCTTGGTCAGGGAACTACCATCTCACATGCTGCGTAGTACAGCCAAAAAAAAAAAAAAAACAAGCAGGCAAGTAAGTTAGCAAGAAGGTATGACTGGGTGCAAAGTGGGACTCCAAGGAGGTGTCTGTGTGGAGATGCAGGATGAGACAGAACAGAAGTGAGGCTTAGTTCCATGACCATAACCAAAGAGCAGGTAGTGAAGGTCCTTTTTAGGTCTCGTTCCAGTGTCCCTTCAGCTTCTGTTAATGTTTCATTGGACTGAGCTCCTGCTCCTTCCAGTTCTGTATAAAGGACATATGTTCACAGTGGAGCTCACAGTGCTCAGAAGTGTCAGGCAGATTTACTTGCCGGATTACCCATCATCATTTGAGCATCTGTTTCATGGACTTCTGGACTTAATTTTTCCAACCACCATTCTTCCTCTTAAGATGCTTCTTTCATTTGGTCCTGCCTCATCTCAGCTTCAAGCCTGTCCCTCGCCCTTAGATCTGTCTCATCCTCTCCAGGTCTCCTTCCTCACACCTGGCTGCTCCCCATCTGCTTCTCCCTTCTATCTACAACCTTTTCTCCATCCACATTGTAGGCTTCCGGTAAAGGGAGCTAGAGCCTCGAAGAGGAAGCAAGAACACATGTGTAATCTTGTACACAGTGATAAGTCTATCTCGTCCTTTGTGTGTGCACACTGTGTCAGATGAGTGTGTTCTCATCATGCCTTGAGATTCTTCCACTGACAGCAACTTCCCTTGAGACAGAACAGGTTGTGTACCGCAGGGAGCAGAGATTAGCCCTCAAGAGGTATATTAGGGGGAGCTCTTAGGACAGCACCAGTGGAATGGAAGGGCATGGTAGGATGGAAGCAGGTCTGGGCCAAGGAAGAAACTGGATTGTGATGCAGTCTTAGGGGGATCCTGAGGGTTGTCTAAAATTGGATGTCCTTTCAGAGTTGTCTCTCATTGGATAAGGGGGCTGAGTTTTTATGCCCCTTTCGGGGGACTCTGGAATGGCATAGGCGCTTGCTTGAGGCAGCTCTCTTCAGATCAGTCAGTCCCCATAGGGCTGACCTTGAGGGCTTTCCCCAGGTGGCACTGCCAGCAGCTGATACAGTAGTCCTTCATTCCTGAAGGTGAATCTGGGCAGGACCATCACAGCATCCACCATAGATATTTTCTAGAAAAGTACCATGATTGGAAAAATTTTAGGTCAAGATTAAGCTCTCACAGGAAATACAGAATAGGAGGAACCATAAAAGTGATTCAGATCTTACAGAAGATAGAGATTTAGGGACTCCAAAGCAACATTAAAACATTTAAATGCACAGCAAAGTTCTAGACATGAAAGAAATTTCTAGATGCTACCTGCTTTCAAATGCCCCAGAATCACAGGCAAGAGAAACCTACTCTAGGCAGTAAATCCGTTATGAAATCCTTTTCTTCAGATACGAAGTTTTCTGTGACATTCTGATCTCAGGAGTCTGGTTCTTCCACCAGCTTTGTGCTATGCTGACTGCACTGCTAAGTCCTTTCTGACTTAATGTATAATGTCTTTTACACATTTATACATGTATTTTTTTTTCTCCTTCAGCTTTTATAAGTTTTAGAAAAAATACCTATAACTGTCAGGCTTTCTCTTAGTTACCAATGGTGCCTGGGAGGACTTGTTTTCCTCCCTTAAGTGTTCTCTATATAAAGAGTGTTCTCAGAAACATGATCTACACTAGATCATATCCCTTTAAAAAAGTGGGATGGGTTGGAAGGTGGGAGAGAGTTTCAAGAGGGAGGGGACATATGTATATCTATGGCTGATTCATGTTGATATATGGCAGGAATCAACACAATATTGTAATTATCCTCCAATTTAAAATAAAATTAAAAAAATCACACCCACACACACACACAATAGGCAGAGAATAATTATGTAAAATGTCTCCTTCACACTGAGTTTCCACCATTGGCCAAGCCACACATTTAGCAGGGTATCTATTTATATTTAACACCTAGCACTCATAGAGGTCTTGCATATTTTTATCTCCAGTCCTTGCCATAATCCAGCTTGTTAGATGTTATGGTCACATTTTGCCCAGGAAATAGGCTCTTTCAGAGGTTAAGTACTCACCCTGAGACCATACGGCTTGTAGCTTGCTGAGCCAAATTTTGAATTCAAGTTGCTGTCTCTTTTTCTCTAGTTCACAAAACAGGCTTCACAAGGTGACAGCCTTGCCACCAATGTGCTTTCTGCTGCTCTACTACTTTCTGTGCTGATGACTTCTTCATCTGCAGGGATCCTGCTTTCTACTTGTTCCCAGTTTCCTGAGAAAGTTTAGTACAGAACAGTAGGTGTTTATTAAGGAGTTTTGATGTAACTTAAGGTGATTTCACAGGTCAGATCCAAAAAATTTTAAGCCAAATATCTCGCCTTCATGAACCATTGCTGGACTTGTCTCAGAAGCAAAGTTTCAGTCACAAGTCTAAAACTTTTACCAGCTTAAATATCTTGAAGTTGGATGTTTCTCTTCACTCCCTGCTGGTCTCTTTGTCTCTGGTTTTGGCTTTTCTCCACATTCCTGCATAAGGATCCTTCTGAGTTGCTCATTCTCAATCTCTAGAGAGTAACAACACAGTACCTTAAGTTGATGCCTGCAGGTCTTTATCTGCGTTAGATGTCTCTAGGTCTGTCTCTTGCTGATTCCCAGTAATATGAAACAACTTTATCCTCCAGCATCAAATACTACTGTATTTCATGTATACTTTTATAACTCACTTATCTCTAGGATGAATGTATGTGACATGCTTTATGTAGGTATGCATGCATTTGAAGGACAAAAATATTGAGACCCTAATATTCCAAATGTATGTTTTTGCCTTTTGTTAATGTTTAATTTTTTTAATGTCTGTTTTTTCTAGTAGACTTACAAAGACACAATGACTTTTACAACTCCTACCTAGATAATTCAATAGTAAAGATAGAAATTTATTGGCTAAAGGAACTAACGTGGGGAGAAAAACTCTGAAAATAGATTCTGTTTCTGGTTCTAGAGTTGACTTGGACCATGCCTAACATGCTTTTTATGCATACTTGGCTTTCAAAATTATCCATTGAGTGACATGCATTTGAGGAATGTATGTAAATTATGTTTTGTATATTTGAATGATAAAAATATTTTTGAGACCATAACATTTCAAATTTATAATTTTTTCTTTTATTACTCATGAACTTTTAATTTGGCTGCCCAAATTGCCAATGAATGGGTGATACCAAGACAAATGCCAGTTGATGTTAAAATGCTTCCTGATATTTTGTTTCTTACAATTTAAGCGATTACTTATGTTATACCTTTTCAGGGATCTCTCATGCACCATCTCTTTTTTTCTTTATTTTCATGATGCTGACTTTCTTTCTTTCTTTCTTTATTTTTTTACAATTTTGTTTATTTATTTATTTTTGGTTGTATTGAGTCTTTGTTGTTGTGTCGGCTTTTTTCTAGCTATAGGCAGTGGGGGCTGCTGCAGCAGCAGGCAGTGGGGGCTACTCTCTAGTTGCAATGCATAGTCTTCTTATTGTGGTAGCTTCACTTGTTGCAGAGCACTGGCTCTAGGGTGAGTGGGCTTCAGTAGTTGAGGTGCATGGGCTCAGTAGTTTTGACTTCTGGGCTCTAAAGCACAGGCTCAGTAGATGTGGTGCACCGGCTTAGTTGCTCTGCAGTGGGGGATCCTCCTGGATCAAGGATGGAACCCATGTCTCCTGCGCTGGCAGGTGGATTCTTTACCACTGAGCCACCAGGGAAGCCCCCTATCTCTTTTTAAATTGAAAGTATAGTTGATTCACAGTGTTTTGTTAGTTTTTGGTATCCAGCAAAACAAGTTAAATATATATGAGCTATTTCAAATCCCTAAAGATGATGCTGTGAACGTGCTGCACTCAATAGGCCAGCAAATTAGGAAAACTCAGCAGTGGCCACAGGACTGGAAGAGGTTCAGTTTTCAATCCAATCCCAAAGAAAGGCAATGCCAAAGGATGCTCAAACTACCCAACAATTGTACTTATCTCACACGCTAGTAAAGTAATGCTCAAAATTCTCCAGGCCAAGCTTCAGCAGTACGTGAACCGTGAACTTCCAGATGTTCAAGCTGGTTTTAGAAAAGGCAGAGGAACCAGAGATCAAATTGCCAACATCTGCCGGATCATGGAAAAAGCAAGAGAGTTCCAGAAAAACATCTATTTCTGCTTTATTGACTATGCCAAAGCCTTTGACTGTGTGGATCAAAATAAAGTGGAAAATTCTGAAAGAGATGGGCATACCAGACCACCTGACCTGCCTCTTGAGAAACTTGTATATGCAGGTCAGGAAGCAAGAGTTAGAACTGGACATGGAAAAACAGACTGGTTCCAAATAGGAAAAGGTATATGTCAAGGCTGTATATTGTCACCCTGCTTATTTAACTTCTATGCAGAGTACATCATGAGAAATGCTGGGCTGGTTAAGCATGAGCTGGAAGAAAGTTTGCTGAGAGAAATATCAATAACCTCAGATATGCAGATGATACTACCCTTATGGCAGAAAGTGAAGACGAACTGAAAAGTTTGTCTTGATGAGAGTGAAAGAGGAGAGCGAAAAGTTGACTTAAAGCTCAACATTCAGAAAACTAAGATCATGGCATCTAGTCCCATCACTTCATGGGAAATAGATGGGGAAACAGTGGAAACAGTGTCAGACTTTATTTTGGGGGCTCCAAAATCACTGCAGATGGTGACTGCAGCCGTGAAATTAAAAGACGCTTACTCCTTCGAAGAAAAGTTATGACCAACCTAGATAGCATATTGAAAAGCAGAGATATTATTTTGCCAACAAGGGTCCATCTAGTCAAGGCAATGGTTTTCCTGTGGTCATGTATGGATGTGAGAGTTGGACTGTGAAGAAAGCTGAGTGCCAAAAGAATTGATGCTTTTGAACTGTGGTGTTGGAGAAGACTCTTGAGAGTCCCTTGGACTGCAAGGAGATTCAACCAGTCCATCCTAAAGGAGATCAGTCCTGGGTGTTCATTGGAAGGACTGATGCTGAAGTTGAAACTCCAATATTTTGGCCACCTTATGCAAAGAGTTGACTCATTCAAAATGTCCCTGATGCTGGGAGGGATTGGGAGCAGGGTGAGAAAGGGACGACAGAGGATGAGATGGCTGGATGGCATCACTGACTCGATGAACGTAAGTCTGAGTGAGCTCCAGGAGGTGGTGATGGACAGGGAGGCCTGGCATGCTATGATTCATGGGGTCGCAAAGAGTTGGACATGACTGAGCGACTGAATTGAACTGAACTGAACATACACACACACACATTCTTTTTGTATTCTTTTCTATTATGGTTTATTACCAAATATTGAATATGGTTCCCTGTGTTATATAGTTGGTCCTTGTTGTTTTTCTACTTTATATATAGTATTTGTATCTGCTGACGACCAACCTAGATAGTATATTCAAAAGCAGAGACGTTACTTTGCCGACTAAGGTCCGTCTAGTCAAGGCTATGGTTTTTCCTGTGGTCATGTATGGATGTGAGAGTTGGACTGTGAAGAAGGCTGAGTGCCCAAGAATTGATGCTTTTGAACTGTGGTGTTGGAGAAGACTCTTGAGAGTCCCTTGGACTGCAAGGAGATCCAACCAGTCCATTCTAAAGGAGATCAGCCCTGGCATTTCTTTGGAAGGAATGGTGCTAAAGCTGAAGCTCCAGTACTTTGGCCACCTCATGTGAAGAGTTGACTCATTGGAAAAGACTCTGATGCTGGGAGGGATTGGGGGCAGGAGGAGAAGTGGACGACCGAGGATGAGATGGCTGGATGGCATCACTGACTCGATGAACATGAGTTTGAGTGAACTCTAGGAGATGGTGATGGACAGGGAGGCCTGGCGTGCTGCAATTCTTGGGGTCACAAAGAGTCAGACATGACTGAGTGACTGAACTGAACTGAACCCCAAACTTCTAATTTATCTCTCCTTCCCCGTTTCCTCTTTGATAACTAAGTTTGTTTTCCTGTCTGCCAGTCTGTTCCTGTTTAGTAAATCAGTTCATTTGTGTCATTTTTTCGGTTCCACCTTACCGGGGTCCTGCCCTGGTTGGCTCTAGGGTATTCCTAGGGGGATGGCATCAGCATCTCGAAAGAGATTAATTAGAGATCTAGAGAGAAATAAGGAGGGAATGTTACAGTTAAGAAAATAGAGGAGAGAAATTGGCCGATTCCTTGGTTTATGCAGAAAGCCAATTAAGCTCCAGACAAGAACTTGCTCTGTTCACGTAGGCCACAGGCACCCACTTGAATAGCAGAGGGTACCCCGCCTTGGTCTCCCTCTTGCGTGGGTCTTAGAAGCCCAGGCAGGAAAGTGAATTCAGAGAGCCCTCCGTTCCAGGGAGTCAGCCAGAAAGCAAAGAGAATAATGACATGGGGAGACCAAGCTTCATCAGGCGTGGCCCAAACCTTATTTTTTCCAAGGAGCTTATATACCTTGAGCTTTACATAGAGAGTAATGGGAGGTTCAGAGTCATGCTGGGTCAGCAGTCCTGACCCTTATCGAGACCAGGCTTTCTTCCTGCATTCTTTCTGACATACAGAGGTCTCAGGCGATTTACATCATCTGGCCAGAAGGCCTGCTAACATTTTTATGATCTTTTCTGATAATGATTAATCAACCAGAAAACTTATTTTCTCCAAAGGTGATTATTCCAAAATCAGGTGCCACTCTCCAAAACCATTACATAAGGTTACATTCCTATAGGTTAAAGGTGAAGTGGGCTATAACATGGAAAGAATTTCTGATGTGGTTAAATCAAAGGCTACAGCTTATTATTAACTATAGTAATTAATGTATAATCTCAAAAACATAATGGGTAAGGAATACAGAAACTTAGCAGCAAATATTGGCTCAGCAATGAAACCCTCCACTAGTTCTATTCTAAGAATTCCTTAACTCGATGTAAGGCTCTATATTTTTAGAATACTATAGGCCTCCTGTGCCTCTCATGGTTGGGAGGCCATAAACAGTCACATGCATAACTGCAGCAGTCCGAACGAACCTGTCAGGCTAGCTAGAAAATCATCAGAGGGGTTTGGATTGGAACACTCTTTTTATGCCCAGGAGAATTATTAACTAAAGCTCTAAGTTGTTTCCTTCAAAGAAAAATGGTTGAGGATAGCCCCCTGTTAATGTCAGAAGTGTTGGTGAGAGACATGAAATAGTAGAACAGATTCTGGTTTGGGGGTAGATGTTCAAGCAGGTCCAGGGGATCCCTTGAGTCCTGATCTGCCTTGCCCGTCAGGTCTCTCCACATGACCTTGTCATGGTTGAGATCTCCCGTGCTGGCTCCTGGCACACATAGAAGTGATACCATATGGTATTAGTTGCTCTCTTTCTGACTTAGTCACTTAGTGTGATAATCTCTGTGCCTCCACATTGCTGCAAACAGCATTGTTTCATTCTATTTTTATGGCTGAGTAACATTCCATCATATACGTGTACACATCTTCTCTATCCATTCCTCTGTCAATGGACATTTAGCTTTAGTACACCTTCTTAACAGAATAATTTGGTTGAAATATTCCCTTACTAACTGTGGGTTAATAAATTTCAGAAGGATTTAATGGGTATGATGAATGCCTAATTTCCATTCTATACTAAGTCATGAAGCAACTGTATAACTTCTTTATTGTTCTCTCAGTCAGGGGCTGCTCACATAAAGTTATGATATATAAAAATATTTTTTGTTATACTTTGTAAGTTATTTAACTTGGTAGAAGCAGAAGACTGATTCTAATTTTATCTGTGTTTCTCTGGGGTATGTTGGAAACAAAAGAATCATCTGTAGGTTTTGAGGTTTTGGTTTTGCAAAGGTATCTGCCCCACAATGGATGAAGCACCTTTCATTTTAATGTGGAGTTTATTCTCATTCTTTAACCTCTAAAGTGACTGAAGTCTCTGAAGTTTCCTAGGAGCAATATGAATGATTCCTGGAAGCCAGAAAGAGCTACTGACATGACCAAATTCAGTTAATAAGGCAAAATCAATACTTACATGACCTCCCAAGTGATGAGAATGACTAAAGAGGACCAGGTTGTCCTCACCTTCTCTCTACTCAGTTATTTCCTCCATCTTAAGTTCTCTTTGAGCCTCAATCTCTGCTCAAGAGCATCCACCAATGACTTACAGTGAAGGACCTTATTGGAACATAAATAGAGATGATAAAACGTTAGTGCATAAAGGGACTGAAGAAATCATCTACACATTGTAAGATCTGTAGATCTTTGTAATACCCATTGCAAATGGTCATCTAGGATCTCTTGGAACAATTGAGTGACCAATATTTTACGGCTGCAAAAGGCAGCTCTAAATATCAGGTCTCCTTTGTTAGGTTATCCTAAAGATACCTCCCTCCCACTTCCAAAATGTAGCTCTACTTTTGTTCCCTGGAGCCACGCTGATATCTAGCTTCACTCCCACACATCAGTATTTTCTGTTTGAAAATGGCCAGCTTGTCACCTGTGTGTCTCCCCCTCACTGTGTCATCACCTGCAGTTCCTTTAACAGTTCCCATTATGATTCAAATATTTTTGATCACTGCTTGGCCAGAACAGTTATTTTCTCATTTATTCTGAACACTTCACTTTTGTAATGCCATCTAGGTGAAAATGAGTGTTTTGGGTAACGACCTAGCATTGATTTCTGCGTGTACTCTGCTGCGTGCTCGGTTGTTTGGTTTTGTCTGACTCTTTGCGACCCTTTGGACTGTAGCCCGCCAGGTTCCTCTGTCCGTGGGATTTTTCAGGCAAGAATACTGGAATGTGTGACCATTTCCTTCTGCAGAGGATTTTCCCCACCAAGGGATTGAATCCACATCTCTGGTGTCTCCTGCCTTGCAGGCAAATTCTTTACCTGCTGAGCCCCTGGGGAAGCTCTACTATTGATTTCTACTTGAATGAAACTCAGGTTCTAGTTTGTACTCTGTTTACATCACATTTTCCCCATCGTATACTTGAGTTGGTTTTATTTGTATCTAAATGGCAGGGAATTTCATATTTTCATTTTACCTCGTTGGATTTAACCCGTTAGTTGTCTTTTCTCTCCTTAATGTGGTATATTATATTGATGGATTTGTGAATGTTGAACCATTCTTGTGAATTTGGGATGAAGCCCACTTGGTCAAGGGGCTGCTGTGGTGGCTTAGTTAGTAAAGGATCTTCCTGCAGTGCAGGAGACCTGGGTTTGGTCTCTGGGTCAGGAAGATCCTCTGGAGAAGGGAATGGCAGCCCACTCCAGTATTCTTGCCTGAAGAATTCCATGGACAGAGCAGCCTGGTGAGCTATTGTCCATGGGGTCCCAAAGAGTCAGACATGACTGAGCAACTAACAGAACCACTTGGTCATGATGTATGATCTTTTGTATGTGCTTTGCATTCAGTTTGCAACTATTTTGTCGAGAATTGTTGCATCTATACTTATCAAAGATATTGGCCTGTAATTTTCTTTTTGGTGTTGTCCCTGTCTCGTTTTGGTATCAGAGTAGTGGTGCCTTCATAGAATGTCTTTGGGAGTATTCCTGCCTCTTCAGTCTTCTGGAAGAGTTTGAGAAGGATCAGTATAAGTTCTTCTTTTTATGTTTGGTGGAATTCACTTGTGAAGCCATCTGGTCCTGGACTTTTGTTTGTAAGAAGTTTTTCTTTTTTTTTCAATTTATTACAGATTCTATTTCACTTCTAGTGATTGGTCTATTCAAATCATCTATTTCTTCTTGATTCAGTTTTGGTGTGCTGTATGTTTCTAGGAAGCTGTCCATTTCTTCTAAGTTGTCAGATTTGTTGGCACATAATTAACAGTTCATAATATTCTTTTATGGTTCTTTGTGTTTCTGGGATATCAGTTGAGATTTCACCTTTTTCATTTCTTATTTTGTTTATTTGGGTTGTCTCTCCTTTCTTCTTGGTGAGCCTGGCTAGAGGTTTTGGCTATTTTGTTTAGCCTTTCAAAGAAGCAGCTCTTGGTTTTATTGATTTTAACCCCTTAGTTTTCAACCTGTTCATGTAGTTTTGGGATTTGATGCAGCCATTTACTATATTAGTTATCTTTCCTTGTTTCATGTTATCTTTGCATTTTCTCTTTCTGGGATTCCCTGGTGGCTCAGTAGTGGAGAATCCACCTGCCAATACAGAGAACACGAGTCTGATCCCTGGTCTCTTAATATCCCACATGCTGTGGAGCAGCTAAGCTGGTGCACCACAGTTACTGAGCCTGCACTCCACAAAGAGAGAAGCCAGCACAGTGAGAAGCCCACGCAGCGCAACTCAAGAGGAGCCCCCATTCACCGCAACTAGGGAAAGCCTGTGCCCAGCAGCGAAGCCTTAAAACAGCCGTAAATAGATAAATACTTTTAAAAAAGCGTGCTCTTTCTGACTTCACCTGTCACGGACAAAAATACTTATCTGGTGGAGGCAACAACAGAGCAGCAAGGAACCAGAGGCCCTTCAGTACTTTAAAAGTGATGGATTTAATAGTATTCTGGCTAAAATCAGCTTCTAAAATCATACCTATGAAACTGTACATTATTCAGTGTATATCTCTACAGTGTGATAAATCAGAGGAGTGGTTGTTTTTTTGTGGTGGTGGTGAGGGGAAATGTGGAAGGGATTAACTGGGAAAGGGCACAAAAGAGCTTTCTGGATAATAGAAATGTCTGACTATCTGGATGCTTTGTGGTTTATATGGGTCCTCCCTTGTCCAAACTGCTACAGCCTTTCATTTAAGGGGCTGTGTATTGCACTGTATTTAATTTACATCTCAATTACAAAAATAGTAAATCCACTTATTGCTTGCATTACTAGCTGTTAAGAATTAAAGATCAGTTTGGCAAATTAAAATGAAACCTTGAGGTTTGGAATACTGAAATGACTTTGTCAGTATTGACAGTGATGAAATTCAAAATAAGACATAGAACTCAACCACTCTTTTGTATGAACTGCTTTTTCAATTCATCCTTTGTGTAAGTCTTCTTTAGGGTGTGGGATGGGAAATAATTTTCTTCTAAGCAGTCTACTTTCTATTAAAAAAAAGATGAATAATAACATTACTATACCTTAGTAACATGTTTTCAGTAAGTTTTGCTTTGCTCTGTTTCTAACTGGAAAGTTGGAATCTGTCAATGGCTTATCAACATACTGTAGTCACTGAGTGTTTATTCAGAATGAAAAAGATTAGGTATCATATCATATCCTCTGTCCATTGAGTATTCTTTACAAACCACTCCTCTGCAAGACTCCTTCTTTTAGAGGTGGTACTTTGTGTCAACCCCACGGGTGTGTTATGATTATGAGCTATGATTATGTGTTGGAACACATACTCATTAGTAAGGTGGTAACCGCTGTAATAGAACAAAATGCAACAGAGAAGAGCTGGTTTTCAGAAGTTTAGTGAAAGCATGCACGAATCCTCTGCTTTTCATTTTGAGATAATACCTCACAATTGTATGGTATTTTTCATGACTTTTGGGGCACCTCTTATATAATTTTATTCTCACAAGAAGTTGGAAACTTTTTAATTAGGATTAAGAGTCTGAACATCAGGTGGTGAAATGGTTTGTGAAAGATTTACACTAATTTAAATCCTTCACCCCATTCAAAGCCTAGTTCAAAATTGTATTTCTTCAGTGAAGCTGCCTTTTATTCTCCTAATAATTTTCCCAATGGAAAAAAAAATGTCCTAAGCAATTTTGTATACTGTTCATGCTGTGTTAGTACTATCTGTTCTTAAATTTGGGATGAGGGGCATGTTTTCTGTTTTCTTAGTTGTGCTGTAAATTTTCTGGGCCTCTCTGGTGGCCAAGTGGTAAGGAACCTACCTGCCAATGCAAGAGATGTAGGTTTGATCCCTGAACTGGAAAGATCTCCTGGAGAAGGAAATGGCAACCCACTCCAGTATTCTTGCCTGGGAAATCCCATGGACAGAGAGAGGAGCCTGGCAGACTATAGTACATGGGGTCTCAGAGTCAGACATGACTTAGCCACTAAGCAACAGCAACAAGTTTTCTACTTCTCTTATGTCCTTCTACACTTCATGTCCCTAGTATAAAGCCAGGTGAACATTGACTGCTTAAATACTTTTGGAGCAGAGACTGCCCTTAGAATTAAATTGTGTAATGTAAGCAAAATGCTACAAGTAGTGTGTGGACAATTATTTAATATTAACTAGTTGGACTGAGGAGCCTGGTGGGCTGCAGCCCATGGGGTCGCTGAGGGTTGGACACAACTGAGCGACTTCACTTTCACTTTTCACTTTCATGCATTGGAGAAGGAAATGGCAACCTACTCCAGTGTTCTTGCCTGGAGAATCCCAGGGACAGGGTAGCCTGGAGGGCTGCCGTCTGTGGGGTCGCACAGAGTCAGACATGTCTGAAGTGACTTAGCAGCAGCAGCAGCAATTGGATGAGATCACTTGAGAATAATGTGAGCAGATTCATGATATGATTAATTGTCATCCCATATTTTCAGTACACAGTTTTAATTAAGATATTTTCTTTCTGCATTTGGTAGGTTTTCTGAGTTCTAGTATAAAATCTTTGTACACTTGGAAGGTGATAACCTTTAGTGTAGCAACATGGTACGGAGAAAAGATACACATTGATGTTAAGTAACCTGAATCTGTGACTTTGCCACTTGCTGCTGTATAAAATGGGATGGGTTCCCCACCTCCCTACCCTGCCGTGAATGGTGTGTGTGGCCTAGCACAGTATTAATACATGCAATGTGATATGCCCTCGATAAATCAGTTTCCATGATTTTGCCTTATCTCATTCTTATCTATTATATTTTTTAACAAATATGTTTTTAAGTAACATGAAATTATATATGCTTTTTGAAAAATTTAGAAAATTAAGGAAGTATAAAAGAAAGCAAAAAAAAAAAAACCCCACTCACCTTGATGAAACTTACCCTCTAGTTTAATAATACCTATTTTTTAATATAAGCCTTATAACAATTGGGCTTCCCTGGTGGCTCATTGGTAAAGAATCCACTTGCAATGCAGGAGACAAGGGAGATGTGGGGGTTCAATCCCTGGTTTGAGAAGAACCCCTGGAGCAGGGAATGGCAATCCACTCCATCTTCTTGCCTTGGAAATCCCATGGACTCAGGAGCCTGGTGGGCTACAGTTCATATCATTTTTAATAATTCATTTGTTCATCCAAATTCTTTTATTTGTGCAGTAATCTAATAAGCATTGATTGAATGACTGTAGCATGTCAGACACTGTACCTGGTGCTGGAGATAAAGTAGTAAACCAGGAAGAGCCTCTGTCTTCATGGAGCTTATGTTGTTTTTTGGGGGAGGGAAACAATAACCACATACACAAATGTAAAATATGATGTGAGCCAGTGATAATGCCTTGACTGAAACATAAAGGAGGATCCAGAGTGATGGCGATTCTTCTTTAAGAGGGTGATCAGAAGAGGTCTGAAGAGGTGACACTGCACCAGAAATCAGGAAGGATTTTGAGGGAGAGAGCCAAGTGACTGACCATCTGGGGACCTCCAGGCAGAGGAATACCAAGTTCTCTCCAGTTCCAGCACATGGATTAAAACTCTGTGCGATTGACAGAGGAATGGGTAAAGCAGATGTGGTACATAGGATGCATATACACAAAGGAATACTACTCAGCCATAAAAATAGTGAAATGATGCCATTTGCATCAGGAAGTCCATGGGATTGCAGAGTCAGACATGGCTGAGTGACTGAACAGCAACAACAATGCCATTTGCATCAACATGGATGGACCTCGAGATTGTCATACTAAGTGAAGTAAGTCAGAAAGAGAAAGGCAAATACCATATGATATCACTTATATGTGGAGTCTAAAACATGACACGATATGTACAATCATCTATGAGAAAATAGACTCACATAGAGAACAGACTTGTGATTGCCAAGGAGAAGAGGGGATAAGGAAGGGATGGAATTATTAGATACAAACCATTATTTATAAAATGGATAAACAACAAGGTCCTACTGTAGAGCACTGGGAACTATATTTAATATCCTGTAATAAATGATAAATGGAAAAGAATATGAAAAAGAATATATTTATTTATAACTGAATCACTTTTCTGTACTCTGGAAACTAATACAACATTTTAAGTTTCAACTATACTTTGATAAAATAAATTTTAAAACTATCATGAGCAATAAAAAAAAAAAAACCTATGTGGACTATATATGTAGCTCTTATTCTTATCTGACTGAACTGGGAGTGCTTAACTGGGAGTGGTTACTTACTTGTCTATTGGGATGTTAAATCTTAATCTTTTTAAAATTTAGATTGATACCATGTTCCTGTTACTCTGATTATACCATTATCTTAACTAAGGTTTTTATCTTGTGTTAATGCTTTCTCCTTGGAAGAAAAGTTATGACCAACCTAGAAAGCATATTCAAAAGCAGAGACATTACTTTGCCGACTAAGGTCCGTCTAGTCAAGGCTATGGTTTTTCCAGTGGTCATGTATGGATGTGAGTGTTGGACTGTGAAGAAGGCTGAGTGCCCAAGAATTGATGCTTTTGAACTGTGGTGTTGGAGAAGACTCTTGAGAGACCCTTGGACTGCAAGGAGATCCAACCAGTCCAT
This sequence comes from Nanger dama, assembly GCA_917880005.1. Taxonomy (NCBI): domain Eukaryota; kingdom Metazoa; phylum Chordata; class Mammalia; order Artiodactyla; family Bovidae; genus Nanger; species Nanger dama. Next base: position 83,369,738 of record CAKJTW010000002.1, read on the forward strand.
TCTGAAGGAGATCAGCCCTGGCATTTCTTTGGAAGGAATGATGCTAAAGCTGAAACTCCAGTACTTTGGCCACCTCATGTAAAGAGTTGACTCATTGGAAAAGACTCTGATGGTGGGAAGGATTGGGGGCAGGAGGAGAAGGGGACGACAGAGGTTGAGATGGCTGGATGGCATCATTGACTCGATGAACGTGAGTCTGAGTGAACTCCGGGAGATGGTGATGGACAGGGAGGCCTGGCGTGCTGCAATTCATGGGGTTGTGAAGAGTCAGACACGACTGAGCAACTGAACTGAACTGAACTAATGCTTTCTTTGTGTGTGTGTGCATACAGAAAAGTTCTTTTAGAACCCAGACCCTAACCACTGGGAGGAAGCACTGCTACAGGGAATGGTCAAAATAGAAAACTGCTCTAGTTCTAGAGAGTGTAGGCGTTTTCCAGCAAGAGGAGGTTTACAAGGAGCTGCTAAGCAGGGAGGGGAAGTAGGAAGATGTCCTGAAACATGTCTTTATGGTTTAACATCATTCTGTTTTAAATGAATTATGAAAACAGCAGATATATTTTTCCAAGTCCAACTATAAAAATATGTTTCAGGGAAATAAGAATGGTTTTGGTGTTATCCATTTTTGGCTTCCATTACTCCAAAGCATTGAGAGTTGCCTTTGGTAGGCACAAAACAAGAAAATTGCTGTGAGCAGTTATTCACAAAACTCTTATCAGATATATCTATTTCTCTTATAAATGCTTAGAAGATTTCAAAAATGTTTATCTGAAATCTAAACAACTGGAAAACCCAGATGATCAATTTTATTCTTAGGTGTTCATAGATGAGAAATATTTCTTTTAACAAAATATTTATTTGTCCATTTGACTATGGCAAGTGTTAGTTGTGGCATGTGGAATCTTCCTTGCATCACGTGGGATCTTTTGTTGATGTGCGTGGACTTTCTAGTTGTAGCCTATGGGCTCAGCAGTTGTGACACTAGAGCTTAGTTGTTCCACAGAGCATGTGAGATCTTAGTTCCCCAACTAGGGATCGAACCTGCATCGCCTGTATTGCAAGGTGGACTCTTAACCACTGGACCACCAGGGAAGTCCCCAGAGAAAAGTATTTCTAACAGAAAGAGATAGCAGGTAAAGAATGACTTTAAATAAAACACCAGAGGACTACAGTAAATTTCAATCAATCACGTAAGATTCTACTAAATCCCTTGCACTCTCTGTAAATCCATAGAAGTGTTAAAGATTGTTGAATCCCATAGTGTGGCCAGTAATAAAATGACTTTGGAATAAGGAAAAATTCAATTATGGTCAGCATAGTTTCAGTGTTATCTCTGGAATTGGTAATGGAAACTTGACTCATGAAAACCATCAAAGAAGCAAAGCAGTGAACTCTGAACCCATTTCCGGTCGCCATTTCTAGTATGCATTTACTGTACTTGTCTCGCTTTGGGGGCTTTTCTCTTGAGGGGATTAGGATTAGCATGCATGCTAAATTGCTTCAGTCATGTCCAACTCTGTGCAGCCCTATGCATTTGCAGCCTGCCAGGCTCCTCTGTCCATAGGATTCTTCAGGCAAAAGTAGTGGTGTGGATTGCCATGCCCTCCTCCAGGGGATCTTCCCCAGCCAGGGATCAGATCGGCATCTCTATGTCTCCGGCTTTAGCTGGCAAGCAAGTTCTTTACCACTAGCACCGCCTGGGAAGCCCTAAAATACGTATACAATCATAATGAAAGAACCTGTAAAGTCTGTCTGCTTTTGTTTCTAAGAAATTCCTTCCTTTGTAGTTTTACTCAACAAAGGTGACTCCCTTTCAAACCATCTCAGTACACTTTGTACATAAGTCCAAATTCTAGCTTCTGGGTTAATATAAAGGACATAAAAACTTGAATTTATTCAGAGGATTTATATTATAGTATAGTAGCCTTTTCACTGAAAATTTTTCAGTAGTATTAACTAATCATGGTTGAGAAGAGACATCCTAAGATTTCTTCTTTTGCATCGTTGAAGACTAATCACCTCTGGCTTCTCTGGTAGCTCAGCTGGTAAAGAATCCACCTTTAATGCAGGAGACCCCAGTTCGATTCCTGGGTTAGGAGGATCCCCCTGGAGAAGGGATAGGCTACCCACTCCAGTATTCTTGGGCATCTCTGGTGGCTCAGATGGGGAAAGAATCCGCTGGCAATGTTGGAGACCTGGGTTTGATCCCTGGGTTGGGAAGATCCCCTGGAGAAGGAGATCTGTAATTATCAAGATCAGAGAGTTGGACACGACTGAGTGATTTTCGGTTTCAATCACCTCTGAGTTATCTCAACAGTCCTAGAATTAAACAAAAATTTTCTGCGGAAAAAATAGAGCCTTGCTTGTCTGTGATTTATGTGGTGTTTGATTTATGTTTTCCAAGCTGTAGTAGCTCATAATTGAAGCACTTCTCATCTCCACCCCAAAACTCTGGAAGACATAGCATCTTTTCATTTGCAAACTCAGCATTGGCCATCCACTGAGATGTGAGGGAGAGTTTTGTGGCCACCAAGTGCCACAGGCATCTAATGATGTATTGCCCTGGGATGAGCCCTCCCATTTCATTGACAACATGTGTTATCTATTATGACAGAATTGGCTACTAGATTTTAATTGCTTGATGACAAGATCTATATTTGGGGGGGCTGTAAGAATTGTCTGGGCAGAATGTTTTGTGTGTAACAGTTGTTTGGATTAAATGGTTATTTTCCTTGAAATTCTAAATAAGGTGCAGACAATGTGGGTGCCTAGGATTTTTGTGTGAATCAAGGGTAAGACTAACGGAAGAGCCTGTTCTGTGTTGGCGGTAAGCAAGCATCATTTGGAGGCTACTACATATACATACTGGAACTGAGCCTCGGATAAATGTGCTGGTTGAACATTGATGATCCAAAACTGTTGCCAGCAACCAGATCGCATGCCTGCAGTTGGTAGGGAGATGCAGGAATGCTTAGTTGTTAGGATTATTTGGGAACCACAGACAATGAAGCATTCTGCCTCGAGGTTTTTCTGATAGAAAATGAGACTGTCTCAAATCCTTTGTTTCAAGCCTGTCCAAACTTGAAAATTATCTTTCATGTATTTTTTCTTATCCCCGTTTTTGGGTTTATGCTACCTGCAGTGTAATAAAAGGTCCTAGACTCTCAGACTGAAAACCCTAATTAATTTCTGCCTGGAAGATGCCACTCTAGAAAACAATATTCCTTCATTGCATTCTCAAAAATGTATTATTTCAGTACCACCCTCTTTTATGTATACTGATTTAATCTGTGGATAAGATAATGAATTTTAAAAGGCATTTCACCTTTCACAGTGTACAAATAACATCAGTTACCACTGGCCTGATGGTAATTGTGGTCTGTGCACAGGACCATGAAGATTCTCTTGAGTCATCCTTTAAATATTTTCCTTTTCTTTATTTGTTTGCCTTTCAATCCTGTAGGTATTCCCACAGTTTATGGTCTTTGCTTGGAGCTGAGGGTTTAATCTCATCCCATCTTATTTCCATTTCCCTTTCTCTTGGTTTATACCCTGAGACACTTGGGGAAAGGAAAATTCTTTGCCAGATTCTTAGGTCTTTGCTTGAGGCGAAGCTCCATGAACACCCACGAAGCAAAGACCACTGTTCAGAAAAAGAAAGCAGAGAGTTCTTTCAAATTCTCATTTCTTGTTGTAGGGATTTAGAAGTGAGAAATAGCAGAGGAGAGGGTAAATCATAGCAGTGACAGGAGGACCGTTTGGTACAGCTGCTTGTGGTCACTGTGAGGAATGAGTGTGTGGGCAGTTTTGTGCGTGCTTTGTGCTCATTCATTCAGTCGTGTCTGACTCTTCTGCGACTCCATGGACTGCAGCCTGCCAGGCTCCTCTGTCCATGGGCTTCTCCAGGCAAGAAGACTGGATTGAGTTGCCATTCCCTTCTCCAGGGGATGTGCCCAACTGAGGGACTGAGCCCACATCTCCTGCGTTTACAGGCAGATTCTTTCCCACTGAGCCACCAATGAAGCCTGTGGGCAGTTTTATTGGAGGACAAATTAAATGAGGAGCCAAACTCAAGATGCAGGAGAGGCAGGATGCCTCATTGAAAATGATGATTAGTAATTTGTTTCTGTAATTATCTCAAACACAATTGCTTTTTGTATTATGATTTTAAATTCAAATTGAGAAAGAAATGGGTAAAATGTGCTTCTTCTCTAGAAAAGAGTTTTTCTTAAAATGAAGCTGTAAAAATCCTCCTCCCAAGCTTTTTTCACAAGCATTGTGAAAGCCAGGCTAAAAAGTCCTAGGCTTGAAGGTAGGGTTAGGACAGTAGTCACCATATAAGTGTGTTCCTGTAGTCTTTGTATCCTTACTTGCAATGTACTTTATGGTAGAGATTTAAAACCTTTCTTCCTCGTGCCTCTTGGTGTGATGGATGGTAGGACTTCCTATGTTCCAGAAGGACCTGCTTTGGATATTGTTAGAACCAGCAACAACTCACCTGCCATGTGTCATTTGAAAACATTTTCTGAGAAAAGTAAACTTGTATTTCTAAAATCTGCCATTCTGAAATGTGTCTGCACTATTTTAACTTGATCTGCAAGGAAAGATCCGGAGCAGGGATGATGCTCTTCTTTCTCGTCCTTAATGCTCTTCCTGCCACATTTTCAGTCTGTTTGTGGCTAATGGATATAACAGCTGTCTCCCCAGGTGGCGTGTGTGTTGACTTGTGGGCTTTTCTTGTGCCAGGAAACAATGTCATGAGAACCATCCATGGGGTGGGAGAGATGATGACCCAGATGGTGCTCAGCAGAGGCTCTATCTTCCCCATGAGTGTGCCTGACATTCAGCCCAGCCTGCACCCCAGCAAGCAGGGGAGCCCAACTGATCACGAGGACGTCACCGTCATGGACACCAAACTGAAGATCATTGAGATTTTACAGGTAAGGGTCTAATGGGAGGCAGGCAACAAGCACCTACCTGTGCCTGTTGGCTTAATGTCTTAACTTTTGTTCCAGATCACTGCGTAAATATTCTGAAATGCTGTTGATCTAATTTTATTTCATTTAAGATAATGATAAGCCTGGTAGGAAATCTCACACTGACACTATTTAACATATTCATTACACGTGTGCATGCCCATTAAATAGTTTAATGATGATACCTAACAAATGTGGAGTGCTTTGAGGTTGGCATAACTTCTTTATTATATATTTTGTCATATAACATTGACCTTGATTTAATTTTACCTTGATTTAAGAAGGGTTTCAGAGTAGGCAAAGTTAAGATTGAATTCCAGCTCTTTTTTAACTTTTACTTGAATTGGACATTTGATTCTATGTATACAGATTTATCATAGTAAGAGACTTTTATTAACTTAAAAGTTAATTACTGTTTTTATCATTTTATGTAAGTGACTGTCTTGATGTTTTTGTTTCCAAAAGGCTAGGAACAATATATGTAACTATGTTTATTTATCTTTGTGCTTATTTTTAATTTTGTCTGTGTGGGCTCTTAGTTGCTGTGTGTGGGCTTTCTCTAGCTGCACTGAGCAGGGCTTACTCCTCATTGCCGTTCTTGCGCTTTGGTGCTTGTGGTGCATGGACTTACTTGCCCCACGGCATGTGGCATCTTCCCAGACCAGGGATTGAACCCACCGTGTCCCCTGCATTGGCAGAAGGATCCTTAACCACCAGACCACCGGGGAAGATGAATAATATATACGTTTAAAAACTAACCTAGTCTAATGCCTATGTCTATGAGGGTAAAGGAGTAAACTGCTATTTTGTGACCAGTGGTTTAGTATGGGATAGTAGATAAAATCTCATTACTATAGCTATGGATTCTTAGCATTTTTTTTTAAGTTTGGAAAGTAGTTTTATGATACTTTAATTATAGCATTTATTCCGTATTTGAAAATTGGAGCCTGGAGTTTTTGAGGATCTTTAAAGTTCTGGCTACAGTTTACTAAGTCTTTCATCCTCATTTAATGTAGACTAGCTACCGGAAGTGGGTTAGTTGTCCTAGGAGGACCTGTACATTTTAATTTAAAGTAATCAGATTTATAATCATAAAAGTTTCACAGTTCCTCCACGAATTCCAAAGGCTAAGTCCTGAGAAATTATTGGCAGGCATCCCAACCCCCTGTTCACTACCCTGAGAAATCACTCAGTTGTCCTGTTCTTAACCCAAGGAAGGTGCTGATCACCTGACCTGTGGGCCTAAAGGGCTCCCAGCCTAGTGTCATCCTCCTCATGGGACAGACTCTGAAACACATGTCCTCATTTTAGCCCAATAACAGTAACAGATATTCTGCATTTACCAAACAGTCCATTATAGCTAAAAAATGATGGCATGGTGAAACCATGGCAGGGCAGGGCAGAGCAGGACTGGCTTCCTTTTGCTGCGGCCTGTGGGTTCTATATGTATTTCTTGCTGAGCCTCTGTTCTTGCTCCAGCTTTTGTGTGTCCCTGTCTGACTCTGACTCTCCATGTCTGCGTTCCCCTGTGTGCTCCTCTTGAATGTTTCTTTTTGAATGTCTCTTCAAGAATTTCTTTGCAGCCACCTTCCTTAAGCAAGTTGCCGGCTTTCTTGCCAGCTCCTCTTCCTCTCCTGCCCTTCCTTTCTTTTCCCATCATTTTGTGTATTTTCTTTAAGGCTTTTGTTTCTCACTCACTCTCTCCCTCTGTCTATTTTCAGCCCTTTGTTAACTCTCTTTCTCTGCCTTTCTTTTGTTCTTCCCTTTCCCCCTCCCCTTCTACCTTTGATTATTTTTTCACAATTAACTATAGTAGAGATGAAAGTTTGAATTTTGGCTCTATTTATAAAATATAATTCTTTGACTATTAATCGTCAACTAAAAACCAATGAGTGTTTCATTAATTTATGTTTTCATTCTTTGTTCTTTACATGAAAGTGAAGTGTTAGTCGCTTAGTTGTGTCTGACTCTTTGTGACCCCATGGACTGTACCTGCCAGGCTCCTCTGTCCATGGGATATTCCAGGCAAGAATCCTGGGTTAGCTTTCTATTTCCTTCTTCAGGGGATCTTCGCGACCCAGGGATCAGACTCTGGCAGGCAGATTCTTAACCGTCTGAGCCACCAGAGAAATATATTCGCTTAAAAAAAAACTCTTCATTTTATGCATCTGCGGTCTAGCTTCCGCTCCTGTTATTCTGCTCACCAAGCCCACTGGTCCTTTCTCAGCCCTCTTCTCCCACGATCTGTCTCCAGCTTTGAAAATCCCCTTAGTAACTGGAATCAGTTCAACTAATAGCTGTAGTGGTGCTCAGTGCATGCTAATAAGAGTTTCTTTGGGGTTTGCTTTTCTGTCTGGATTATATATTGTTCAGAGGCAGGTTTTATATCCTTGGCACCTTTTCCGCACTCTTGGTACCTGCCTCAGTACCTGGCTCAACAAGTTTGTGGAACTTGACTGAACATAGCGGACATGGAGCATGGCTGTGACCCAGGAGGAACATAAAGGTCTAGCAGAAGAGGAATAGGGAGAGGGGAGAGAGAGAGAGGCATTCAACTTTGGACCTGTAGCTGTAAATAATGTGTTGGGTGAGCAAAGAGGAGAAAGATTGATTTGGACTGGGGAACCAGGGACAGCTTCATTTCAAAAGGGATTCAAACCTTGGAGGAGATCTCAAAAGCTAGTAATTACGGGGTAGAGGAGAAGAATATTCAAGGTGAAGTGAACACTGGAAATACATGTGAGGAGGCAAGAGAGACACTGCAGGCATTCCAGCCTGTGCTGCTGGGATGGAGAAGAACCAAAGGGGAGAGAGGAAGGGACTGGGAGGGTGGGAGGAGGGAGAAGGGGGTCTGACAGTACTGACTGTGGCATAGATAGTGAGAACTGGGTTTGGAGGGTACCACCAAACCCCAAGTTTTCTGAAACTTGCATGACCGTGACTATTTGCTGTCCCAGTGAGCATCGCTCAGGAGAGTGTAGGGAACACAGATAATTATTTCACTGGGAGCAAAGGCTGTCCCAGGACTCTCCCAGGCAGCCTGGGATGGCAGGTTGCCCTGTGCAGGTCTGCCTCTCTGTTGTTCGCCGTGTCCACTCAGGTAGCAACATACACCTTTTCCTTCTTGATCTCCATTATATTTATGCCACGTGGGGAGCCCTCGATCATTTCCTAAGTATGTTAACAGTGCTGTAGCAGGGACTGACAGCCCTGTAATTGAGACTCCGGGCTTCCACTGTGGGGGGTGAGGGTTTGATTCTTGCTTGGGGAACTAAGATTCCACATGCTGTGCAGTGAAGCAAAGAACAAGTAACAACAACAAACAGTGCTATAGCAAAAATATATTTAGTTTTTCCAACTCAGTCACTCTTCTCGAGGGCCCTGCACTCCAGGCACTTGCGCCCTTCTCAGTGCTGAGCACAGATGGGAACCTTATTGGTACTTAGTCTCTGTCAATACGTCCGTTAAAGAGAACAAGGAGAGCAACACAGAGCCAAGGAGAGCCAGGCAGCAGTGAGGCACATCCCGGGTATACCGGATGCTGTTACTTAAGCTGCCCCTCTGAAGCCTAGATCCAGGACTCCTTTTGTTATAGTCAGAATCCACACTATTGTAGCTAAAATTTTGGCCTTTCTGTTGTGAATGAGGGTCTCAGCTCCAGCACTTTTCTTGTGGAGCCAGTGGAAACTCTGCTTAGGGCTCAGGAAATTATGCCATCATAATGTCTTCATCCATATCTACTGGATAGCCCCACCTGGAATATTCCAAGAGTGATCGTGGGAAGTCAAGTTGTCTTCTTTTCAAAAACTGTTGAGGGATTTTACTGACATTGGCTCCTGCAAATGCCTCACTGTGCTTAGTGTTATGACTGTTTATCATGTGTGTGATGAAAGTGTTGAATTTTCCAGTAAAGTTTGAAGTAGTTCATGTGACATGTTGATAACATTGTTCTTGCTGTCCTGTAATGAAATGAATTTTTAAACAGCATGCTGATGAAAGGAACTTATGTTGTTTTTAATGTTTCTTATAGTTTATCCTGAGTGTCAGACTAGATTATAGGATCTCCTATATGCTGTCAATATATAAGAAGGAATTCGGGGAGAACAATGGAAATGCCGAAACGTCCACCAATGGCTCTCCTGATACCCTGCTGCCATCAGGTATTCCTTTGTGACAATATTTATTCTCTGGATGATGTGTCCATGAGAACTTGAAAGTTCCTTTTGATGTTTTAAGACAAGAAGCATCTGTATGAGACAAAAATGTCCAAATAATCTCCACCAATGAAATGAAGGAGCTGAGACAGAAATTAAATAACTTGTCAAGAATGGCAGGGAGGATGCTTGCTGCTTCTGGTGCTCGGTCCTTTGAATGTGGTTTCTCTTGTTATCTTCACAACTCCACAAGTTTGCATACTCTTTACTGTGCCAGTTTACTGACAAGAAGACCAAGATTAGAGCGATTCAGGTACTTGCTTAAAGTTATGAAGTAGTGGGAAAGGGATTCTCTCTGATTTCTCTCCAACTCCAGGTCTGAATCTTTTAAGAATTATGCTATTTTGGTGAAAATCCAAGGGGATTATTTTCTTTGGCTGGATCACAGAGCATGTGAAATGCATCTATCAGGAAGAAAGGTCTTTTGTAGGAATTACCCAACTCAAGAAGAAAGACATGGCATTCCCATAAAGGTCTAGATGTGGATGTTAGTTTTACTGTGTATGTATGTGTGTTGGTTCTTTATTATCTTGTACAGTTGTAAACTGGTACTGTTTTTCAGTTTTTCACATTTAAAGTGTGTAAGAATGAAGCTACTCTCTCTGTGAGTGTAGGAGCATAATGACAAGAGCATAAAAATTATTATAAAAATGTTGTGACTCTAGAAAGTACCTTATGAAACCTAAGAAATATTAAATCACCATATTTGTTTCTTTTCTGGCTAGATCAGGCCAGCCATGACAAGCTGGAAACTATATCATATTGAAGACAGACTCTTTATCATTGACGATTTAGCCAGTTCACAGAACTCTTTTGCTGGGGTAGGAGTTATATACAGATATGAAACTTCTTGGGAACTACAACCACTGTGATAACATCAGGGAGCCTCTTCTTTGTGCATCAGTCAGTTTGATAGGAAAGTCAGAGTAGTTAACATGGGTGCTAAGCCAAACGTCCTGCTCCGTGACTCATCGGTACCGTCCAAAGCAGCGTGCTCTACAGATGGAGGTCAGCTCTCCTGAGCTAGAAGTCTCCTTGGCACACTTGCAGCTGTGTTGTTTTTATGCTTCCCAGAAGTGTAGAACCCCAAGGGGCTATTTCCAGGAATGAGGAGGCAGAACCAGAAAATCTTGCTGGCGTCTGCATTGACACTAGCATAACAATTATTGGCTCTCAGAAGCCAGACTTCTGGAAAAAGGAGCTCTGTCAGTAAAAGTGTAGGAGAGGAAGTCTAGGGGCATCCCCCAGAAAACCAGTCTTCTTTGATTTATCTGACCTCTTAAATCGGTTGTATTTGTATGAGGTAGCTTTCTGGGAATAATTTTTTCCCTTTTTATATCTTGCTCCTTTTTCTTTTCATGCTTTGGAGATGAGAAATAAATTGTGTACCTATCATAGACATCTTCAAAATGTTAGTGGTGGGAATGGGTGAGGAATCAAGACTGGTTCACATTAAAAAAAAATGCACTCTGTCCCACAAGAAGAAGGTATGGAATTGCCAAAATAAGCTTAGGTAAAAGATCATATTGTTTGGAAGTACCATGTAATAACAAGGTTCCTTATAGGTATATTGTGATTCTTTAAAAATATTATCTTCCTATATCATTATCCATTTAAATTATATGTATGTATATAGGTATGTGTGTATGTAGTTATATATATATGTGCTTATATAGATGAAGAAACTTTGTAAATAGTTCTTTGTGATCTTTTCAATGTATCTTTGAGTATGATTTTAAAATGTAAGCTTAATTTAAAATATTGATGAATAAGGGAAACTGTATTGTGACTTTTAAAGTGTTAATTGACTTTTGGTGGCATAAATAAATTAAGACAAAAATATTTTTAGATATGCTACATTAATATAAATATTGGGACTCCTAATTATAAAAATATAAAGAATGGATTTTTTACCATTTATTTTTGCAGCTATTGTTCCTGATATAGATGAAATTGCAGCTCAGGCAGAAACTATGTTTGCTGGAAGGTATAGTAGCATTTATATATCATTATTTTATGAATAAGATTTTACTTAGAATTTTACAATAGTTGGTCATTCTCTATATCTATTTAATTTGATATCCCTTATGGTTGCCAACATAATTCCTGCCAGAAATGAAGCTGCGAATTTACTATAGAAGAGAAAGCATAGCTTTTCTTTAGGTCAGGTTAAAAAAAAAAAAAAAAAGACAGGAGAGATGAGATCAGTGTATTGAACTTTCCCCTGAATTCTTTGCTTTTCTTTCCTCAAATAATGACAGCACAGTAATGCCCTTTAAGTCCCCTGGCAAAAATATCGCTGGATCTTGCAAAACACTGCTTCCCCAAATCTGAGAAATTTGAGGCAAGAAAGTTAACTTCTTTCAATGTTATCATTAACTATATATGTGAGAACTAATGCTTATTATCTGCCAATTGAAAATGTCCATATGATTGAAGAAAATGAAATGTCTCCGCCATGGCTACCCTCCTTTGCTGTCAGGAGCCCTACTATTCATTGTTTTTAGGTTGTTTCTTTTGTTTCCCCAGAAATGAAACTAATAGTCAAAAAGAAAAGTAAAAACTGTACGATGTCTGAGCTACAAATATTGCGTTTGTAGCACCCATTTTTATCGCAGATTTGCCATATGTACCTAACAGATTTCTATACTAAGCCTTTTGTAGCATTTTCTTTGATTAGCAAGAAAGAGAAGAAAGACTCAGGGAAACCTAAAAGATTTTTATCTCTAGTGAACTTTTGGTTTAGGTTTGTCTTTATATTGTTTTGCCAGTTTCTGCTCTTGTTATTGTTACTGTGTTTTCCTATTCAAGTATTTCATTATTCCTGAGAAGAGGATAAAGCGGTGTATGATTTTCACCGTAAAATAAACGAACTTTTCATCCGGGTAATCTAGCCCAGAGCCCGAATACTGCAAACTCGCGGAGTTGCTCTGGCTCTGGCCGTGCCTGCGCGTGTGCACATGCGTGTGCTGTGCTGCACTTCCTCACTGCCGGTCCTGAGGAGGTTTGGGGCCTGGTGGGGAAGTTGGGGGGTGGTAAATTGACCCTTGATGTGCATCCAGCTGATATGCCTTCTCAATAAATGCTTCTGGATTGCTTCAGATTCTATCTTTGGTCTGTGCCTAGATTACCAGATCATCCCAGTTTGCCTGCTGCTTTCCTACTGCAGTCACCGAGAGTCCCCCATTTTAGCAACCTTCTCAGTCTTGGACAGCCTGGGACTTTGGTCACCCCTCCTTTCATGGACAGTCACAAGTTTTTCTTTATGTTCCCTTTCCTCATTCGTTGTGCCTGCAAGCTAACTCGCTTCAGTCGTGTCCGAATCTTTGTGACCCTATGGATTGTAGCCCTCTAGGCTCCTCTGTTTCTGGGGATTCTCCAGATAAGAGTAATGGAGTGGGTTCCCATGCCCTTCTCCAGGGGATCTTTCCAACCCAGGAATCAAACCCATGTCTCTTATGTCTCCTGCATTGGCAGGCAGATTCTTTACTGCTAGCGCCACCCTGGGAAGCCCCCTCATTAGTAACATGAGGCCAAAGAAAGTAAAAATGTCTTCCTTTGCAATTTCCAATTTTTTGTTGAGTGGTGATGGTGGAAATGGTATAAGTCTGAGAATGTATACACAATATTAGCCACTTATGACTAGATTTTATGTAAATACAAGTCTTTTAGAATGATTTTTTGGTTTTACAGAAAGGAGAAAAATCCAGTTCAACTGGATGACGAAGGAGGCAGGACGTTTTTACGGGTCCTCATTCATCTGATCATGCATGACTACCCGCCTCTGCTATCAGGAGCCCTGCAGCTGCTGTTCAAGCACTTCAGCCAGAGAGCGGAAGTTTTACAGGCATTTAAACAGGTGAGATTGAGTAGCCTTCAGTGCTTCCACCCGCAGAGGCTCTGAAATGTTGTTTATAGCATCCAACCTGACTTAATGGTTGCAGAGTTAATGAGACTGCAGCTTTTCCTGGGGACACTTTCTATTTTTAAAGATAGATATGGCCTTGTCTGCAGCTAAGACATGATCTACTTTAGAAGGTGATTTTTCAGTTAATATCTTTAATGTGGATGATAGGCACTAAGATTTAGGAAGGCACTGAGGGATAATACCGTAATAGGAATTTTGTTGCCCCTGCTGTTATTCTGACCCTAAATTTTACTGATCAGTTTGGGTACTGCACTGAAATAAATGTTTTGTGATTGAAAAATATATGAAACCAAATGAGAAGAATTGTGATGGAGCTAATCTTTTTCTTTGTCATCTTTGAATGATACCAATTTTGAGACCATGAATGAGGACTATCTCCAGGCTTACATGTATTTCACTAATAGTTCCTTAATAGAGCATTGATCTTCATTAGGAAATTTTACAGGAATATGTTAAAATATGAAATAATTAAAAGTAATTATATAAATAGATGAAAGTGAAAGTGAAGTCGCTTAGTCGTGTCCGACTCTTTGCAACCCCGTGGACTGTAGCCTACCAGACTTCTCTGTCCATGGGATTCTCTAGGCAAGAATACTGGAGTGGGTTACCATTTCCTTCTCCAGGGGATCTTCCTGACCCAGGGATTGAACCCAGGTGTCCTGCATTGGAGGCAGACGCTTTAACCTCCTGAGCCACCAGGGAAGTCCCATATAAATAGATAAAACTATTCATATATTCCAGAGAAGGCAATGGCAACCCACTCCAGTATTCTTGCCTGGAAAATCCCATGGACGGAGGAGCCTGGTAGGCTGCATTTGTGGGGTCGCTAAGAGTTGGGCATGACTGAGCGACTTCACTTTCACTTTTCACTTTCATGCATTGGAGAAGGAAATGGCAACCCACTCCAGTATTCTTGCCTGGAGAATCACAGGGACAGAGGAGCCTAGTGGGCTGCTGTCTATGGAGATGCACAGAGTCTGACATGACTGAAGCGACTTAGCAGCAGCAGCAGCATTCATATACTCACATAATATATACAAATTAAGCTTCAGACTGCATAGGTATTTTCTTCCACTTATTTTTATGTTTCTACCTGTTTCAAACAGGAGTCTCAGAAAAATTAACTTTATCAGTAAAATTAGAGTTGGTGTATCTTTTACTTTAAATTACTCTTTAACATTTTGAAAAGCATTGTTAGGGCTCACTTTTTTATATGTATAATTTCTTATAACATGTGAATATATTAAGTGGAATTTACAGATACTTTCAGGTAAATTTTCATGATTAATATACCTGTAAAATGTCCATAAATAGCCTAGAAATACTAAACTTCAACTGAAGGACACATATGTTAAAAGACTTGGGGTTTTTGACATAAATGAAATTCCATAAGTAAATCAAGGTTTGAAATTCTGTTTCCAGGTGCAGTTGCTGGTGTCTAATCAGGATGTAGATAACTACAAGCAGATCAAAGCAGATCTAGACCAGCTTCGACTTACTGTAGAGAAATCAGAGTTATGGGTTGAGAAGAGCAGCAGCTATGAGAACGGAGAAATGGGTGAAAATCAAGTAAAAGGTGGTGAAGAGCCAATTGAGGTTTGTTTTCAAGATCTAAATTGAAATCATCCAAACAATATCTTTTAAACTAGCATAAAATTTCCATTTGCCAAGTCGATAATCCACATAAACTTGTACTTTGGTTAATTCTTTTTAATTGTTCTTATTATATCATCTGCCTCCTTTTTCACTCTTTCTCCTTCCCACTCTTAATCTTATAATCCAAGAATCAAAACAACAGGATGGAGTGAGGTGGAGAGAAAAGGAGTAGGTCGTAAGCCTAAACCTATGAAGAGAGGGGAATTTTCATTTTTAACATTCATGGTGGCTTTTTTATTGCCAACCTATAAATCATTCTTTTCATTATTGAATATCCTTATAAATAAGTAAAAATACCCTAATAAAAGGACATTGCCAACATGAAAATCCCACAAATTTGTTTGATCTGAAAAATGGTAAAATGGTGTTCATAAGTCTTTTGTTATATTGGTTTTAGTTTTCATTGGGCTAATTTCATTGCTGTTTCTGCATTTTTCTAAATACTAAATAAACCATTAAAATTTTTAAAGCATTTTTAGAAGATTAGTACCAACACCATAATTGATAATATATTGAGTTTCTTAAATACCTTTCCAGTGTTTTATTTAGTTATTTTTTAAAATTTATTTGGCCGTATTGAGTCTTAGTTTCAACATGTGAGATGTCCGATCATAGTTCTGTCATGCAGAATCTTTAGTTGTGGCATGTGGAATCTAGTTCTCTGACCATGATCCAAACCTGGGTCCCCTGCTTTGAGAGTACCAGATTTTAGCCACTGGACCACAGGGAAGTCCCTATTTAGTTGTTATTTTATTTATTTATTTATTTTACTTTACAGTATTGTATTGGTTTTGCCATACATCAACATGAATCCGCCATGGGTGTACATGTGTTCCCAATCCTGAACCCCCCCACCTCCCTCCCCATAACATCTCTCTGGGCCATCCCAGTGCACCAGCCCCAAGCATCCTGTTTCCTGCATCGAACCTTTTAATCTACAGGAATGTAAACTGTTTAGAGGGGTTTACCTGCCCCGACTTTTCTCTTTGCTGGAATACCCAAAGTATTTTGTAGTATAGGGTGTTGAGTAGGAGGTAATTAGTGGGAATGGGAAATAATAAGATGTGAAAAATTCCAAGGGAAGGTCAGTGGTGGGTAACTACTTTCTACTTGTCTCAGGACTAATTGCCACTGATGTGCACAATATTTTTGAATTAATTCTTTAGAAACTTTTCTGTGATTTTATGATAAAAGTTGGCTCAATGGTAAAGAATCTGCCTGCCAGTGTAGGAGATGCAGGAGACATGGGTTCAATTTGTGGGTCAGGAAGATCCCTTGGAGGTGGAAATGGCAACCCACTCCAGTATTGTTACCTGGAGAATCCCCATGGACGGAGGAGCCCGGTGGGCAATAGCCTATGGCGTTGCAAAGAGTCAGACACAACTTAGCAACTAAGTACATGATATGTTAGTGGCATGTAGAATTTCTACAGCTTTTTTTTGTTATTGTTGAAATGGAGTTCTTCCATAGCATTTTTAAGATACAAGAGGAAATTCAACATTTATGTAATATTTGCTATATTACCAACTCTTACAGCAGAAACTGTCATGCAAGGTATATATTTTTAAAATGTTACAGTAAACTTGGGAGATAGTTATAAAGATCACATTTCCGAATCAGCTGAATTAACTGAAATTCAGAAAAGCCAAGGATTTTCTCACTATCAAGCAGCTCTATGAGATTTTAACTCAGGTCTTTTTAATGATAAGCTCCAGGCTCTTTAATGTAAAATTGTACTTTCTGATACAGTATTTAAGGTTATTAAGAGATGTATTATGCTTTCATGAATTAGAATACCTCTTTCTTTTACAAATACATATTTTGTAAATATTCTAGAGGATAAATGTAATGTTTTTCCCTTTTCAGAACTTTTCATCATTTTATTTTAATAGAGAACAACTCTAAACCGTAGGAAAAATGCATTATGCTTTTTGTAAAAGTTTGCCCAGAAAATCACTTAAGAGTAGAAGTGAGATGTTCCATGAGGGATGTCAGTCGCTAGTCCACAGTTTAAGTTCCCAGTCATGAGGGAAAGTGGAGAAAGAACCTGTCTCTTAAGTGTATATCCACAACATCCTCATAGAAATTTAATAAAAGTTTGTATTGATGTGAGAAAGAAGATGAATAAGTCATCTGATGATAGTCATTTTATTAAAAATAAAACTGCATTACACATGGGCTATAAAACTTTTTCTAGGGGCTTGAGATGAATATAAATCAATAAAGTTGAAATATATTTATTTGTTGAGGTCGAGATTTATCAGTTCAGCACATGTTAATAAGTTTAGGTACTTAAAGCAGGAAGTGATTTAATACAAGGAATTAAATTTTAGAAATGTCTAGAGGAATACAGTTTTAGAGGTTGCCTCTGGACTATAGAGTTCAGGGTCAAACAATCATAGCCATGATTCAGAGGCCAAGAATCTGCGTCGGCTGCTGTATAAATAACTACAGCCAGCAGCACTGACTTGTACCTTAGACATGTATGGACCCATCAGATCTGTTGGGATTTTCTTTTTCCCCTCATGCCCTCAGGAAGATGGATGGGCCTTGGATGGATAGGGCATTCAGAGGAGAGGTTTTGGTGTCAGACACCCTAGAACTTGCCACTCACTATATGTGTGACTTTGGGCAACTGATTTGAATTCTTTCAGTTTTGTTTTCATTGTCCATTCAGTGAACTTAATAATGATACTTAGCTCATAGTGTTACCATGAAGATTAAATGGGTGAACTCTGTGCATATGGTGTGTCAGTTGATGTGACTTCAGTGGGAAAATACAGACAATACGGTGACATATTAGTTACCAACAAGTCAAGAAGTAAGACTCCAGCTTTAGTTAATTTATTGTCTCACTGCAATCATTATGGACCAGTGGCCTTACACTGAGACTGATCTTCCACATGGTTGCATCAGGATATCCTCCTCCTAGCATCACAATACCCCAAGAAAGAATGTCTGTGCTTTTCTGGGTCTCCTGCTCAACAGCAAGTAAACCTTTCCCAGGTGCCCCTCAGTAGATTCTATCTCATGTCTCCTTGGCTGAAGGAGGACCACAGGTTTACCTCTAAACCAAGGGGCTGTGAGTTTAGACTAAATAAAAGATGTTCCACAGGCTACTAGAATACTCTCCCCTGAGTTATGTGGGGGAAGGATAAACAAAATCAAAATCTGCTTGTGGGGCTTCCCTGGTCTTCAGTGGCTAAGACTCCATGCTATCAATGTGGGGTCCTGAGTTCAGTCCCTGATCAGGGAACTAGGTCCCACATGTTGCAACTAAGAGTTTACATGCTGCGGCTAAAGCCTGAATGCCTCAACTAAAGATCCTGCATGCTGCAACTAACACCCGGTGCAACCAAATAAATAAATAAATATTTAAAAAAATCTACTGGCAAGGGAGAAGGAAGTAAGGATGTAGGTTAGCAACCAACAGTGTTTGCCAAAAATCTGTAGTCAGTCAATGCTTGTTATAATTATTGTTGGTTTTTATGCACAACATATTGTGCTGTTTGTTATGATGCATATGGAATTGTGAGATCTTAAAAAATACTTGTAGGGTTATCAAGTCCATTTCTTATGTGGTATTTGTTCTGTCTCTAAATAGCTCACCTAAGTGAGATATTTCTTAAAACAAAACAAACTTCTGTGATGGGAAATTCAGTATCTCCTGAGGTAGAACAGTCTGTTGAAATTAGTGTATGGCTTGCGAAATAGAATATTACCAATAAGATGTCCCCATGGTTCATCCCTGTATTCCAGAGGAAACCATTTCCATGAGTTTATGTTAATAATTTCCTTACTTATCATAGTGGCTTTACTATGTGTATCTGTATTTCTGAAACATTTAGCAAATGAAAAGAATTTCATTTAGTCTTCTTTATTGGAGTCCACTTGCTTTATAAAGTGTTAGTTTCTACTGTGCAGCAAGATAAGCCAGCTGTATGTGTCCATACATTCCTTCCTTTTGGGGCTTCCTTCCTATTCAGGGTACCACGTGCATTAAGCAGAGCTCTTTGTGCTAGACAGTATGTTCTTATTAGTTATCTATCTTATACATAGTGTCAATAGTGTATGTGTGTCAATCCCAATCACCCAGTTCCTCCCATCTTCTTACTTTCCGTCTTGGAGTTCTCTACATCTGTGTCTCTATTTCTGCTTTGCAAATAGGATCATCTACACCATTTTCTCCTCTGAGAGCTCAGATGGTAAAGAAACGGCTTGCAGAATAGGAGACCAGAGTTTGATCCCTGGGTTGGGATGATCCCCTAGAGAAGAAAATGGCAACCCACTCTAGTATTCTTGACTGGAGAATTCCATGGACAGGGGAGCCTGGTGAGCTATAGTCCATGGGATCACAAAGAGTCGGACACAACTGAGCAACTAACACACACACACAAACATACCATTTTTTTAGATTCCACATATATATATATTAATATACAATAGTTATTTATTCGACTTATTTCACTTTGTATGACACTCTTTAGGCCCATCCACGTCTCAACAGATGACCCAATTCATTCATTTTTATGACTGAGTAATATTTCATTGTATTAAACTCTTAGAGTAAAACTTAGGCAGAAGTTTTTTTTTCCCTCGACATAAATCTCAGCAAGATCTTTTTGACCAACCTCCTTGAGTAATGAAAATAAAAACCAAAATAAACAAATGGGGCCTAATTAAACTTAAAAGCTTTTGCACAACAAAGGAGACCATAAACAAAATAAAAAGATAGTCTTCAGAATGGGAGAAAATATTTGCAAATGAAGCAACTGACAGGAATAATCCTTAAAGTATATAAACAGTTCATGAAGCTCAATATCAAAAAAAACAAACAACCCAGTTGGAAAATGAGCGGAAGACCTAAATAATTATTTAGTCTGTTTTAGGTATGTTTTTGTTCTCTGTCTTCGTTGTTGTGTTGCAGTGACTTATTTTATTTTCTCTAATATACATGATTACATTTTATGCAGATGTTTATCTAGTAAACTCTTGATGGACATTTTCATTCTTTACAGTTCTAGTGTCTTGAAATTTGCTACCAAAAGGAGCTTTAAAAACTTTGAAATGTCACCTGATGCACATCTTTGAGACCCTTCAGGATATATATTTAGGTGTAAACATCTAGTATGATTACTAAACAATGTCGGTTGCTTTCCAAACACCAAATGATATTCCCAGGGCATGTAACAATTTCTGTAATTCCCCATCATGAAGACTACTGGTTTTCTCGCTTTTCCATTTTTGATAATTGGATGTGTTTGGTATATTATCCCTGTGTGATTTTCATTTTGCTGGATTTTTATGAAGTTTAGCATGTTTTTATATTTTCATTGGACATTTCACTTCCTCTTCCAGTTTAGATAAGCTCAATTCTGTGTGGGCAGGTAGTTAGATCCTACCAATTCATGTGTATCTACTGCTGAGTTTAAGAATATTTTTTATATCAAGTCATGGTGATGCTCTAAGTTTAAAATTGAGTACTGTCTTTTCATCTGTTATTTCTTCTTTACTTGTTTTAGTGTGTTGGTGAGATCTTCTGGTACAGTGTTGAGCAGATGTGGTGATAATGGCGTTTTTGTTTCGCTTCTGATTTTAAAGGGAATAATTTTAATATTTCACTACTGAACATGATGTTTATTATACTTTTTGTGGATACCTTTTATCAATTCAGGAAATTCTCTCCTGTTTTTCATTTGATACTTTTTGCCATGAATGGTTATGATTTTAATTAAATGCAGTGTATGCATCTATCAAGATTTTTCTTTAATTTTCATCTGATAATTTTAATAACATGAATCATCAATAAATTTCTGTAGTAACCTTGTAGTCTAGAATAAATAGGTCTTGGTGATATTTTATATAATACTACATCTAGCTTCTGAGGATTTGGTTACCATTTTACATCTATGTTATCAGTGAGATTGGTCTCCAGTCTTCCTTTCTTGTACTGCTCCTGCAGTTGTTGGTATCAAGGTTAGACTAATTCCATAACAAGGTGAGTTACAGACTCTTACCCTTTCTTTGGGTAAGATTGGAATTGTCTCTTCTGTCAGTGTTTGGTAGAACTTGTCTAAATCTGCATTGGCCTTGGATTTAGCTTGGGTAAATTTTAGGTCAGTTCAGTTCAGTCGCTCAGTCATGTCCGACTCTTTGCGATCCCATGAATCGCAGCACACCAGGCCTCCCTGTCCATCACCATCTCTCGGAGTTCACTCAGACTCACGTCCATTGAGTCCATGATGCCATCCAGCCATCTCATCCTCGGTCGTCCCCTTCTCCTCCTGCCCCCAATCCCTCCCAGCATCAGAGTCTTTTCCAATGAGTCAACTCTTCGCATGAGGTGGCCAAAGTACTGGAGTTTCAGCTTCAGCATCATTCCTTCCAAAGAACACTGAGGGTTGATCTCCTTCAGAATGGACTGGTTGGATCTCCTTGCAGTCCAAGGGACTCTCAAGAGTCTTCTCCAACACCACAGTTCAAAAGCATCGATTCTTCGGCGCTCAGCCTTCTTCACAGTCCAACTCTCATATCCGTACATGACCACTGGAAATACCATAGCCTTGACTAGACAGACCTTAGTTGGCAAAGTAATGTCTCTGCTTTTGAATATGCTTTCTAGGTTGGTCATAATTTTTCTTCCAAGGAGTAAGCGTCTTTTAATTTAATGGTCGCAGTCACCATCTGCAGTGATTTTGGAGCCCCCCAAAATAAAGCCTGACACTGTTTCTACTGTTTCCCCATCTATTTCCCATGAAGTGATGGGACCGGATGCCAGGATGTTCGTTTTCTGAATGTTGAGCTTTAGCGAACTTTTTCACTCTCCTCTTTCACCTTCATCAAGAGGCTCTTTAGCTCCTCTTCACTTTCTGCCGTAAGAGTGGTGTCATCTGCATATCTGAGGTTATTGATATTTCTCCCTGCAATCTTGATTCCAGCTTGTGCTTCTTCCAGCCCAGCGTTTCTCATGATGTACTCTGCATCTAAGTTAAATAAGCAGGGTGACAATATACAGCCTTGACGTACTCCTTTTCCTATTTGGAGCCAGTCTGTTGTTCCATTTCCAGTTCTAACTGTTGCTTCCTGACCTGCATACAGATTTCTCAAGAGGCAGGTCAGGTGGTCTGGTATTCCCATCTCTTTCAGAATTGTCCACAGTTTATTGTGATCCACACAGTCAAAGGCTTTGGCATAGTCAATAAAGCAGAAATAGATGTCTTTCTGGAACTCTCTTGCTTTTTCCATGATCCAGCGGATGTTGGCAATTTGACCTCTGGTTCCTCTGCCTTTTCTAAAACCAGCTTGAACATCAGGAACTTCATGGTTCACATATTTCTGAAGCCTGGCTTGGAGAATTTTGAGCATTACTTTACTAGCATGTGAGATGAGTGCAATTGTGCGGTAGTTTGAGCATTCTTTGGCATTGCCTTTCTTTGGAATTGGAATGAAAACTGACCTTTTCCAGTCCTGTGGCCACTGCTGAGTTTTCCAAATTTGCTGGCATATTGAGTGCAGGGGTAAATGTTAACTAGTAATTAATATCGTAGAGATTATAAATTCTTTAAACTTTTCTCTTGTGGGTCAACTTGTGTATTAGTCTAGCTGTATAGTTTAGTTTTCAAATTTATTCATCTTTCATTATCTTTCAAAATTTCTGTTATATCTGTAGCTCCATACCCCTTTTTCATTCTCTTCTTTTTCCCTTTAGATTTCACTCTTTGGGTTGTACAGTTCTATGAGTTTTGACAAAGGTATGATGTCAGGTACAGTCTCACCAGAGCTGTACATATTTTATTCATCTTTTTAAATGAATTTATTTTTGGCTTGTTAAGCTCCTGGGATTGTTTGCTGTTTCATTATATGTATCCTATTATACTCTAGCCTTTTATGTTGACATATTTTGCAGACTTAAAAAAATGAATGGCATAATTCTTAAGGAGCTGCATCCCACAGATTTTGACAAATGTTATTCCACAGAATGGGAAAAGGTCAGTTTTCATTCCGATCTCAACGAAGAGCCAATGCTAAAGAATGTTCAAATTACCATACAACTGCGCTTATTTCACATGCTGGCAAGACTATGATCGAAATCCCTCAAGCTAGGCTTCAGCAGTACATGAACCAAGAACTTCCAGATATAGATAGAAGCTGAGTTTAGAAAAGGCAGAGGAACCAGAGATCAAATTGCCAATATTTCGCTGGATCATGGAGAAAGAATGAGAGTTCCAGAAAAACATCTGCTTCGTTGAGTACGCTCAAGCCTTTGACTATGTGGATCACAATAAACTGCAGAAAATTCTTGAAGAGATGAGAGTACCCAACCACCTCACCTGTCTCCTGAGAAACCTGTTTGTGGGTCAGAAACAATGTGAAACAATGGACTGGTTCAAAACAGGGAAAGGAGTGCCACAAGGCTGGATATTGTCACCCTGCTTATTTAACTTACATGCAGAGTACATCCTGAGAAATGGCTGTGTTGGATGAATTGCAAGCTGGAATCAAGATTGCTGCAAGCAATATCAACAACCTCAGATATACAGATGATACCACTCTAATGGCAGAAAGTGAAGAGGAACTAAAGAGCCTCTTGAAAGAGTGAAGGAAGAGAGAGTGAAATAACTGGATTGATGCTCAACATTAAACAAAACTTAAGATCATGGCATCTGATCCCATGACTTCATGGCAAATAGAAGGGGGAAAAGTGGAAGCAGTGATAGATTCTATTTTCTTGGGCTCCAAAATCCCAATGGACAGTGACTGCAGCCATGAAATTAAAAGATGCTTGCTTCATGGAAGAAAAGCTGTGAGAACCCTAGACAGTGTATTCCAAAGCAGAGAAATCACTTTGCTAACAAAGGTCCATGTAGTCTAAGCTATGTTTTTTCCAGTAGTCATGTACAGATGTGAGAATTGGCAAATAAAGAAGGCTGAGCTCCAAGAAATTGATGCTTTTGAACTGTGGCATTGGAGAAGACTCTTGAGAGTCCCTTGGACTGCAAGCAGATCAAATGAGTCAATCCTAAAGGAAATCAACCTTGAATATTCTTTGGAAGGACAGTTGCTGAAGCTGAAGTTCTAATACTTTGGCTGCCTGGTGAAAAGAGCCGACTCACTGGAAATGACCCTGATGCTGGGAAAGATTGAAGGCAACAGGAAAAGGAAACAAAAGAGGATGAGATGGTTAGATAGTATGCACGAGAATTTGAGCAAATTCTGGGAGTTAGTGGAAGACAGAAGAGCCTGGTCTGCTCTAGTCCATGGGGTCACAAAGAGTGAACACGACTTAGTGACGGAACAGCAACAATTTTTATTATTGTTCAATATTAAAATTTTTCATTATGATTTCTTCTTTGCCCAGAATAGTTACTTGAAATGAATTTTTAAATTTCCAAATATACTTGCAAAATTTACACTTCTTTGGCTATTGAACCTGTAATTAACACACAACAAGAGAATGTGGTTATGATAATACCAGTTCTCCCAAGATCTGTTGAGACTGCTTTATGGTCTATTATATCTTCAGGTTTTACAGCTATCTTCTCATGCTCAAGTAGACTGTGGATGGATATAGGATTCCTTATATGTGACTAGCAAATCGAGCTTATTGTATTTAAATCATCCATCTACTCACTAATAATTCTGTTTTCTCTCTTTTTCATGGTCACAATTTTATTTATGAAGTTCATTTGTTCAACTTTTTATTTTTTATTTTTTTCAATTAGTGTCTTTATTCGTACTCACTGATTTTTCCCACGGGGAAACTGTTGAAGGGACAGGAGGGGAGGGCTGGGCTGGGGGAGCCATGGCTTGGTTTTCCTCCATCCAATGAAAGAAGTGACAGAGGAGGGACATAACTAAAGGGAGTGACCAAGGGCATCATCACTATGTGGACTGAGATGCATTCTAAGGCAGCCAGCAGGGAGAAGGCCAAATGTCTGAGGTGGTCACCCGACTGTGCCCCCACTCCCACTGCCCCATGACAGGCCAGGCTGTTGGGCCACCAGTGCCCTCTCGACATAGTCTCTGTTGACTCCAAGGGTGTTGTAAAGCCACAGAAAGTTGTGGAAGGAGGAGAGCCTGAAGTGTGGCAGCACCAAGGCAGCCCAAGGCATGGGTGCATTGAGAATCTCAAGGCATCTCTTGGGGGTGGCTCTGGAGGGCCGGTGAGATATGGAGGGGGAGGGACACCCAGGAGGGATACAATCAGCACCTTTACTTGAGCACAGGGCAGAGCCACTCTAGGGTTTCTTAAATTACCAGGTCGGGGTGAGAATGCTGATTAATTACAGAACTCAGGGCTGCCATGCCCACCCGGGTCCTTCTCTGGTGCTCAGGGCCCTGTGCGGTGTGCAGCAGGTGATGGAGGGGCAGGCCCTGGGGAGGCAGAGCCAGCTCAGCAGCCCAGCCAATCGGATTTGATGCTTCTGAACTTCACGCTCTTCAGACTTTTTAAAAATTAATTTTTATTGGAGTATAGTTGCTTTACAATGTTCAGTTAGTTTCTACTGTGCAACAGAATGAATCAGCCATACATATACATACAACCCCTCCCTTTTGGACTTCTTTCCTGTTCAGGTCACCGGAGTGCATTAAGTAGAGTTCCCTGTTGTATAGTATGTTCTCATTAGTTATGCTCCGCTGACAAAGATCTGTATGGTCAAGGCTATGGTCTTCCCAGTGGTCATGTGCAGTTGTGAGAGTTGGACCATAGAGAAGATGGCGTGCTGAAGAATTGATGCCTTTGAACTGTGGTGCTGGAGGGGACTCCTGAGAGTCCCTTGGACAGCAAAGAGATAAGACCAGTCAATCTGAAGGAAATCAACCCTGAATACTCATTGGAGGGACTGATGCTGAAGTTGAAACTCCAGTATTTTGGTCATCTGATAAGAATGGCTGACTCATTGGAAAAGTCCCTGATGCTGGGAAAGATTGAGGGCAGAAGGAGAAGAGGGCATCAGAGGGTGAGATGGCTAGATGGCATCACCGATGCAATAGACATGAACTTGGGCAAAGTTCGGAAGATGATGAGGGACAGAGAGGCCCGGGCTGCTGCAGTCCACGGGGTCACAAAGAGTCGGACAAGACTGGGCGACTGAACAACAACAACATTAGTTATCTATTTTATGCATAGTATCAATAGTGTATATGTGTCAGTCCCAGTCTCCCAGTTCCTCCCATATTCCCCCAACTAGGTGTCCATACATTTGTTCACAATGTCTTTGTTTTCTTGATGTAGCCATAATTGAGGGAGATTTGCTTACATTTCTCACATAGTAGTAAACTTCTCAGTTTCCCCTGTAGTTCTATTAACATGTGTATGTTTTAAGTCTATCTTATTAGATACATATAAATTTTAAACTGTTTTTAACTAGAAACAAAAACGTTTTATCATTTGTGAGTTATTTTCTTCTACTTCTGTTGATATTGTTCCATGTCTTCTGACAGCATTATTGCTGTTGAGAAGTTTATTGTGTATTGAACGTGATGGTTTAGTCACTTAAGTCGTGTCCGACTCTTGTGACCCCATGGACTATAGCCTGCTAGGCTCCATGGGATTCTCCAGGCAAGAATACTCGAATGGGTTACCATTTCCTTCTCTAGAGGATCTTCCCAACCCAGAGATCGAACCCAGGTCTCCTGCATTGCAGGCAGATTCTTTTCCAACTTAGATATGAGGGAAACCTCGTATTGAATAGTGGTGCTTTGATTCTGATTTTACAGCTGCTCAGTGTTTTCATTTGTATCTGACTCTTTGCATGTTACTTAAACCTTATTATTTCTTTTCATATCAATTAGTTTCTTTTTATATTTTCCATACCTGAGACTTTGTGCTGAATTTGAATAATTTCTTTAGTCTTGTCTGAGCCACTTTTCAGGTGTCTTATTTGTAGTTAACTTCTTAAGTTTAAAAATTTCAGCCATTATACTTTATCACTCCTGTGATTTGATTAAAAATCTTTTTGGTCATTTTTATTACCTGTTGTCGCTAATTTTTGTGATTCCATGTGGCTGTTTCATGGCCTTGTTCAGTTCAGTTCAGTCGCTCAGTCGTGTCCGACTCTCTGCGACCCCATGAATCACAGCATGTCAGGCCTCCCTGTCCATCAACAACTCCCGGAGTTCACTCAGACTCACTTCCATCGAGTCAGTGATGCCATCCAGCCATCTCATCCTCGGTTGTCCCCTTCTCCTCCTGCCCCCAATCCCTCCCAGCATCAGAGTCTTTTCCAATGAGTCAACTCTTCGCATGAGGTGGCCAAAGTACTGGAGTTTCAGCTTTAGCACCAGTCCTTCCAAAGAAATCCCAGGGCTGATCTCCTTCAGAATGGACTGGTTGGATCTCCTTGCAGTCCAAGGGACTCTCAAGAGTCTTCTCCAACACCACAGTTCAAAAGCATCGATTCTTCGGCGCTCAGCCTTCTTCACAGTCCAACTCTCACATCCATACATGACCACAGGAAAAACCATAGCCTTGACTAGACGGACCTTAGTCGGTAAAGTAATGTCTCTGCTTTTGAATGTGCTGTCTAGGTTGATCATAGCTTTCCTTCCAAGGAGTAAGTGTCTTTTAATTTCATGGCTGCAGTCATTATCTGCAGTGATTTTGGAGCCCAAAATATGTAGTACTAATTCCAGGAACTGAAGTACTTGTGAGTTTCTTGTGCTTTTTACACTTGTTTCATTATCTATTTGGTCATCTTTGATTATGAGCTCATATCTTCATTTAATAGACTTTGTTTTTAGAGCAGTTTTAGGTTTACAGAAACATTGCACAGAAAGTATAGTGAATGCCTATACATCCCCTCCTTCCTTCCCTTCATTTTTCTATTATTAGCGTGCATGCAAGAAAAGTTGCTTCAGTCGTGTCCCACTCTTTGAGACCCTATGAACTGTAACCTGCCAGGCTCCTCTGTCCATGGGATTCTCTAGGCGAGAGTACTGGAGTGTATTGCCATGCCCTCCTCCAGGGGATCTTCCTGACCCAGGAATCAACACTGAGTCTCCTATGTCTCTTTCGTTGGCAGGCAGGTTCTTTACCACTGGTGCCACCAGAGGTAAGTTAATTAATATGGTGCATTTGGTGCAGTTGATAAGCCAATACTGATACATTATTATTTACTGAAGTTCATAGTTTATTTCAGGTTTTGCTTTTTGTTGGAAAGGCTACCCACCCACTCCAGGATTCTGGCCTGGAGAATACCATGGACTATACAGTCCATGGCGTCGCAAAGAGCTGGACATGACTGAACGACTTTCACTTTCACTTGACACACACAGAACAGAAAGGAAACAAAGCCTGGATCTCGAGGAAGATGGAAGATCTGACCAGAAACCTGTGTTGGAACCAGGAATACCTAAAGGAAACACCCACAGGGGTAAACCAGGGAAACACATGGCCTATAGAAGAACAAAGGGGTACCTGTTTTGGCTTGGTCAAAGCCAAAATGGGGAGAAAAACTCTCTTGAGCTCAAGACAAGTGCACTTGCACTCAAGATTTGGGACTAGAATTCCCACTAGTAAAAGGCCCCAAAAGTTCCAAGTCGAAAACTCTGATTAACATATTCACAAAATGTCCTATACCAAAGTGGCTCTGTAAGGCAAATGAAGTCTTCTCTGGGTTAACAAACCCCAGAGGAATTCACATATTCCAAGGAATCTAAGTTCATAATACGCTTTTAAAATTACGAAATATCAAAATAAACACATTCCCAAGGACGTCTACAAAAGTAGCCAAGTTAAAACTCAAATGGCCCTCCTATTAGAAAACCACGGGATGCTAGGTACAAAGCCTGTTTTAAGCATATTTCTGGGCTCTAAAAGAGCCCACCCTCCATCTGTTATTGCTGCTGCCGCTTAGTCGCTCAGTCATGTCTGACTCTTTGTGACCCCATGAACCACAGCAAGCCAGTTTTCCCTGTCCTTCACTATCTCCCAGAGCTTGCTCAGACTCATGTCCATTGAGTCAGGGATGCCATCCAACTAGGTCCTCCTCTGTCTCACCCCTCCATCTGCCAAGTAAGAAAAGTAACCTCAGACCTGATCAGAGAGTTCTAAGCTTCTGGGCAACATGGTAAGTTTCCCTGAAGACAAATGCCAGTAACTCTGCAACTCAGAAAGACAAGTTGCTGCTGCGGCTGCTAAGTCGCTTCAGTCGTGTCCGACTCTGTTGCGACCCCATAGACAAGTTAACTCTAAGCAAATACCAAGATTGGGGTGCTAAATCAGACTCCTGCCTTCAGACGTCTCAGGCTCACAGCGCCCTCTGGCCACAGGTTGAGGTAATCCCTCATACTGTGAGGAGCAAAACATGCCATCTTTCAGCCCCCAAGATACCAACTCAAAACCTACACCCAAGTGTTTACAGCAGCTTTACACAAAATGGCCCCAAATTGGAAGCAATCAGACGTCTTTTAATAGATGAATTAGGATAAATAAACTTTAGTATATCCAGATAACGAGTAGTATTCAGCAATAGAAAGAAAGTGCTTACAGGTTACAAAAAGGACATGAAAGAACCTCAAATGTATGTTGCTAAATTAAAGAAGCCAGCCTGAAAAAGAAGGCTGAGTGCCAAAGAACTGATGCTTTACAATTGTGGTGCTGGAGAAGACTCTTGAGAGTCCTTTGGACAGCAAGGAGATCAAATCAGTCAATCCCAAAAGAAATCAACCCTGAATATTCATAAGGACTGATGCTGAAGTTCCAATATTTTGGCCACCTGATGCAAAGAGCTGACTCATTGGAAAAGACACTGATGCTAAGAAAGAATGAAGGCAGGAGGAAAAGGGGTCAACAGAGGATGAGATGGTTGGATGTCATCACCAACTCAATGGACTAGAGTTTGAGCAAGCTCCAGGAGATGGTGAAGGACAGGGAAGCCTGGCATGCTGCAGTTCATGGGGCTGCAAAGAGACATGAGTGAAAAACCAAACAACTACGAAGTCTGAAAAAGCTACATGCTGTATGACTCCAACTGTATTCTGGAGAAGAAAAAACTCTACATGAGACAGTAAAATGATCATGGGTTCCTCAGAGGTTCTGGGGTGTAGAGATTAGAAAGAGAGGAACAAACAGGTAGAGCAGAGAGGAAATTTAGGGTGATGATACTCTTCTGTATGATACTATGCATAGCATTACACATTTGTTAAAACCCATAGAGTCTAACAACACACAAAGTGAAAGTGAAAGTCACTCAGTCGTGCCCCTCTCTTTGAGTTGTGTGTGTGCATGACAAGTTAAAACTCAGTTGTTGGTTATCAGCTCTGGCTGATGCCCTTAAAGGCCAACAAATGGGTCAGTGCTTGATTATCCCTTGGAAATGTCATGTCTTTTTCTGGTTTCTGGCCTCCATTTGTTTGTTTCTCTTTACTAGTAGGAGATAGTTTAGCACTTCCCTGGTGGTCTGGTGGTTAGGAATTCGCCAGCCAGTACAGGGGACATGGGTTCGATCCTTGGCCTAGAAAGCTTCCACATGCTGTGTGGCAACTGAGCCTGTGTGCCACAGCTACTGAGCACACACTGCAAGTACTGAAGCACAGGTGCTCTAGAGCCCAAGCTCCGCAACAGGAGAAGCCCCCACAGTGAGAAGCCCGTGCGCTGCAAGGAAGAGTAGCCACTACTCGCTGCATTGCTCGCAGCCGTGGAGACACAGTGCAGTCGAAAACAAACAGAGAGAGAGTTTCAATGTTTTTATCTATCATTTCTGGATGTTGTGCAATCAGAGGGATTTCTCTTTATTTCTACTTTAGACAGTTCTTAAAAGTAGAAAACCCTTCTGTATTTTGAACCCATATATTTATCCTTGTAAGATCTTTTAGCAAAAAGATCAGCAATGCTAGATCTGAGTGTGAACCATATCTGGGGCTTCCCCTGTGGCTCAGTGGTTAAAGAACCTGCCTGCAGTGCAGGCGACATAGAAGACTCAGGTTCCATCCGATCCCTGGGTTGGGAAGATCCCCTGGAGGAGTGCATGGCAACCCACTCCAGTATTCTTGCCTGGAGAATCCCATAGACAGAGGAGCCTGGTGGGCTGCAGTGCATTGGGTCACAGCAAGCTGGACACGACTTAAGTGACTGAACACACAGGCATGATCAGACCATGTCTGAACCTGCTCTCCTTGATTGCTTTCATATTTCTCCAGACCACCACTCTTCTTTTGCACATTCTGCTAAAGGTACAACTTTATAGCTTCACCATCATGCTTCCATACCTTTGTACACACCTGAATTTCTTGTTTCCTTTCTTCACATTTGATATATAGAATCAAAACGAATATTTGAGATATGATGCTTGCTCTCAAAGATAACACACACAGAATAACACCCAGAAAACAGTATGACAAATGTATGATTAAATGTTGATCTGTTGTATCACAGAAGAGGGAGAGATCAGTGTGGGCGTGCCTGTGTGGAGAAGACTTCACTGTTTTATTTATTTATGGCTGAGCTGGGTCTTTGGTGCTGCGTGGGCTTTTCTATAGTGGTGGCAAGCAGGGGCCACTCTCCAGCGTGGTGCAGTGGCTTCTCATTGCATGGCCTCTCCTGTTGCTGAGCATGGGCTCTAGGGCAGATGGGCTTCCCGTAGTTGTGGCTCAAGGGCTCAGTAGTTGCAGCTCCAGGCTCTAAAGCACAGGCTCAAATAGCTATGGCGCACGCGGGCTTAGTTGCTGTGTGGCAAGTGGGCTCTTCCCCCAGCCAGGGATCAGACCCGCCTCTGCTGCACTGGCAGGTGAATTCTTTACTAGTGAGGTGCCAGGGAAGCCTGGCTTCCCTGTTTTGAAAGGTTGGGAGGATTTTGTTAGCTAGTAATTCAGGAATAATCACAAGACAAGCAGAATTCAACAGGAATAAGTGGTTTGTATTTGAAGTGGCTGGAGATTGGGAACCCTTGAAGATTTGGGGGAAGGATGGCTCAGCAAAAGAGCCTAAAGGTGAGCATGAGCTTGGGAGGCAAAAGTAGAAATGGAGATAAGAGTTGAGAAGCCAGGAGAATGGTACATTTCTAATGGATTAATATATGGAGAAAAAGTGAGAGACTACAGAGTTACTAACTTGTACACAGCCAAATAATCTTTGTTATGCAATGAACCAAGTGACAATTTATTGTAAACAGGATGAAATATATCACAATATCAATGGAAACAGCCAGTAGCAGGCGGCACACACTCTGGCAAGCCAGTACAGATAATAATCCTTTGTTGTGTAGTAAATCTTTACAAAGGCTCTAAACACAGGATGATTGCCATTGTTTTAAAACAGCTCATAATGTTCTAACTTTGTGCCTGCTTAGACATCAGAAAGCCAGATAACAGTACAGTGAGTTTTCATTTTGGTAATAATAAATATTTCCAATAGCATAAAAGTATTTTTTTCCCTCAGTGGTAAATTTTGTTTGTGTCAATAACTAAACTGAACTGCTGTGCCTTTCTTAGTTGCTTCAGTCATGTACGACTTTTTGTGACCCCGTGGACTGCAGCCTGCCAGGCTCCTCTGTCCATGGAATTCTCCAGGCAAGAATACTGGAGTGGGTTGCCATTTCCTCCTCCAGGGAATCTTCCTGCTCCAGGGATGGAACCCACATCTCTTGCACTAGTAGGTGAATTCTTTACCACTGAGCCACCTGGAAAGCTCTGATAATCCACCTACTAACACTACCAAATCTCGGTGTAACCACAATTATCCTAGTATTGTAGTTGATCTCATATAAACATGGTGGAGGATGGGGTAGATTGGGTCTTCTAGTAAGCTCACTGCATCCCTACTACATATGAGCTTTATTACCTATTATATCTTACAGGGTTTCCTTATTAACTTACTTTCAAGGGCATTAAAAAGGGCATTGTTGCTGAAAACTTAAAAGCTAGGGTATAACAAGTTGACAGTCTCTGTAGCATTACTAGTTCATCACATTCAAATGCATGTTGAATTCTAAATATAAGAAGGAGGGATTAACTCTGGAAGTCAGGTCTGAGTGGGTTAAATCAGGATTGCCCTTTATGCTCATCCATCTCTTTATAAACAGTTGAAAAGCAAGCCATGGAGGTATCACAGGACTTCTAACAGAAGTTCCCACTTGTGTTAAATATTTTGGTTGTTAATTTTCCTTCACAATGATTGTGTTTCTGTGTCTGTGTATGTATATAGATTTATCTCTACAAATGGTTGCCTGCTCCTTTAAAAAAAAAAAAAAAAAAAGGGTGTGGGGGTAGAGCTTCTCTCCTGGCTCAGATAGTAAAGAATCTGCCTGCAGTGCAGAAGACCCAGGTTCAGCCCTGGGTCCAGAAGATCACCTGGAGAAGGAAATGGCAACCTGCTCCAGTATTCTTACCTGGAAAATTCCATGGATAGAGGATCCTAGTGGGCTGTAGTCCATGGGGTCTCAAAGAGTTGGACACAACTGAGTGACTATGGCCCGGCTAATATTAAAACAAACAAACAAACAAACTTACAGTCTTCACAATCTAAAGTCTGATGTTTAAACTGTCTAGTTTTTCCATCAAGGACGTTTTTTTCTTTGGGAGTTTCTAATTGATTTTTTTCATATCTCTGCATTCAAGATTCCTATCTGCATGTTTTCACTTCATAATTTTTTTGTCCTTTTAATAGGTGTGTGATGTAAGGGCAGAATTAACTAGAAAGTGTCCCTGGGGGCTTACTCTGGGTTGCCTAGGCAGCAAGCTGGCTGGCTGTTTGCTGGAGTGGGGGTGGCGGGTGGGGCAGGAGCTTCTCTCCCAAGAGGCCCTGCACTGATCTGACTTCTCAGGCGGACCCCTGGCTCTTGCCTCTCAGCAGGAGGAGTCTCATTTGTATGGGCCTCATAGCTGGTAATCCCGATCAGTTTCTGCAAACAGCAGGCACCTAAATCCAGACTGCTTAGTGCCCA
The DNA here is from genome assembly GCA_917880005.1 of Nanger dama. NCBI lineage: Eukaryota > Metazoa > Chordata > Mammalia > Artiodactyla > Bovidae > Nanger > Nanger dama. The sequence continues at coordinate 83,403,396 of CAKJTW010000002.1, forward strand.
GGATGTTTTGTATACTTTCAGAGACCCCTTACTCTCCAACTTGCCCTGTTGGAAGTTGTGCTGAGAAGAAGTGGAGGTTGTTTGTCAGAAATGTAGACCTGGGATGGCGTCCAGCAGGACAGTCACACCTCTCTAGGGTGATTGAAGGCTGGGGGACACATGCCTTCCCTTCTCTGCTGACCCTTGGCTTGTGTCTTTCCGCCTCCCCTCCACCCCACTCCCCTTTCCCAGTAAGACGCTCCCTAATCCCTGCCAAGTGATGCTGTGGGTCCTCCTGACCATGCGGCAGCCACACAGGGGTCCACCTAGGGTGAGAGAGGTTATTCCTCACTTTATTTCTATGATTATTTTAAACATGTGCTTGTGTATGCTAAGTTGCCACAGTCATTTCTGACTCTTTGCGACCCCATGGACTGTAGCCGTCAGGGTTCTCTGACCATAGGATTCCCCAGGCAAGAACAGTGGAGTGGGTTGCCATTTTCTCCTCCAGAGGATCTCCCCGACCCAGGGATCAAACCCAGTCTCTTAGGTCTCCTGCATTGGAAGGCAGGTTCTTTACCACTGGCATCACCTGGGAAGCCCATTTTAAATATACATAAAGGTCCTTTCAGATGGTTTCTTAATTATTTCATTTCCCTGGGAATGATAGAGTCTCATTACTGAGTTTTTTGTTATCTACCTTAGCATTCGCTTTCCTCACAGGTATTTAAATTTTAGTTTGCAAGGAACTGAGTTCCTTCCTTCCCTCCCTCCCGCCCCTTTTCCTTCCCTCCTTTGCTTTCCCTCTGCTTTTCTGTCGACAGCCCTTCCTGGTCTGATGGTTGCTGTCTTAACTCCACATCTCGGTACTCTTTAAAAGCGAAGCCCGGTTTACATTCTTTGCTGACCACTTCTGATCTTTTTTTCTTTGATGAGGCAAACAGGCAAGGAGGCTGTTCCCTCTAGAAAGATATCTTGAGAGAAAGCTATGCTTTCCCAAGTGTTAGGACTTTGATTCTGCACAGCAGGGAAATAGTTTTATATAAACTTGGTTTCTCTGGCAAAACTTGTGATTGACCAACTGACGCTTGGCAAAAGTAACTGATTGAATGTCTAACCTTCATAGTTGGGTACAGAAAGTGTCCATGAGTTTCAGACAGAATCTTCCTAGATGATCTGACTTATGCAGGACTCTATGGTAATTGGATAGAGAACTTTTATCCATTTATTTGGGAGACTGCTTGCGTGAATTTTCTTTTCATGGAATTTGTTTTCTTCATTTTCTGTTTTTGCCCTTGACCTCCTTATATGTTTATTTTACTTGTTTATATCAGATTACATATTTCTGTCCTTTATGTCTGAGCTGATGTTACTGAAGGTGATTTCTGCACATGAGTATCACTTTAATAAGTCCTTTCATAAGACATACAGCTGAAAACTAATTTTTAGGCTTGAACCAAATGCTACTTATACACATCCTCATTCTATTTGGTTGTAATGCAAATTCTTAAATGTAGTGCTTTTATCTCCTGAATTGTTTTTTTTGAATTATTTCCAGAATAAGAATCTTTTTCTCCCTCTTGTCTTCTGGCCTGCATTTAAAATTAATGCTGTTTTATTATTTCCCTTCATGTTGTGGAGAAAGGTACTATTTTGTTCGTTTTTCCACTTTGCCATTTGTTCTCAATTTCATTTGAATTTGGTGATCTCGCGTGGCTTTGGCCTGCAACAGCTTGAAGCAGGGTTTCGGTTGCTGCCTAGAGATTGAGGTCAGTCCTCGGCAGTGAGAGCTCTGAGCCGTGCAACTAGACCTTAAGGGACCAGTGGCCAGTGACAAGGCCCTGGCCCGTCAGCTGTGTAGAAATGAATCTCCACATAGAGATGGAAAGTAGTGAAAGAAGTAAAGTGTTTTAATAAACAGCCCTCCTAATGGAAGAGAAAGAATACGTGTGGATAGACACACGGGTGGTCTCAAAAAGTCGTGCCCTCGTGGAGGTTTGACTCCCTTTTATGGGGCATTTATTCTGGGTTTCCTTTGGCCAGTCATCTTACTTTGCCTGCTTCCGAGTCCATATTTGGTGTGTCTCAGGGTCCTCCCATACGTGTGCACACAGCTGTTAGCCAAGGATTCTAGTAAAGGGGCCTGTGGGTAGGTTGATATCACTTACTAAAATGTGATGTCCCCTCTCTTTTGATCTCCAAGGGGCCTTTCTGTGCATATGTAGTCAGGGAGATCTCCTTGACTTCGAGAATGAGAACTATGTGGTCCCTATCTCTTACCTGGACAGGGCTCATCTCCTCTCTTGCTCCTGCTATTTTAGAGTATCTGTCCACAGGAGAGAGACCAGCTGCTCACCCGGAGGCCCATCTAGCTCCTGCCTCATTGGTAGTGAGGAGTGTAACTTCCTATGTTTTTTTTTCCCTTAGCAAGTGGCTTACAAGGAAATTATAGAAGTTGATTCATTCAGATCAGAGCACACCTATGGCACTGGGCCAGAAAACAACGTCTCTGTAATGACTGCTTGCCAAAGAGGGAGTTGAAGAGAAGGGGCTGGCTTCTTCCCCCGCTTCTGGCCATGCAGCCTTCTTCTCCTGGCCGCATTGGGGTTTGCTCTGAGATGATTGCGACGAGGGTTGCTTCCCTCGCATATGTCAGGTTCTATTGTGTTGCTGTTTTCACTTCCTGAACAGTGCTATGTTATTCTTGGTCACCGTGCTAACCAAAGTGTTGCCTTTCCTTTCTACATTTTATATAATACTGCTGAGGATCATATTAAAAAGTATCCTAGCTTCCCTGGTGGCTCAGTTGGTAAAGAATCTGCCTGCAATGCAGGAGACCCAGGTTCAGTCCCTGGGTCAGGAAGATCTCCTGGAGAAGGAAATGCCAACCCACTCCAGTATTCTTGCCTGGAAAATTCCATGGACAGAGGAGCCACAACTGAGCGACTAAACCACCAAAGTATTATAGAAGGTATTATGTAAAAGTATTGTACATGACTGTGCTATGCTGCTGCTACTGCTAAGTCACTTCAGTCGTGTCCAACTCTATGCAACCCCAGAGACGGCAACCCACCAGACTCCCCCATCCCTGGGATTCTCTAGGCAAGAACACTGGAGTGAGTTGTCATTTCCTTCTCCAATGCATGAAAGTGAAGTCGCTCAGTCATGTCTGACTCTTAGCGACCCCATGGACTGCAGCCTACCAGGCTCCTCCATCAGTGGGATTTTCCTGGCAAGAGTACTGGAGTGTGTTGCCATTGCCGTCTTCTGTGCCATAGTGAGTTCTTATTGCACGCCTATGGAAACAGCTCTTAGTTTACTTTGAACATACCTATCATCAGTACATTCCCTATTTTTCTTTAAGCAATGAGAAAGCACTCCAGTAGCACACACTTTTTTGTTACTTTATCAGAGATACTGATAGTCAAAGAGATTTGCAGTGTTTTCTAGGACATCTGATTAAACATCATCAAAGACTAATTAAAATGACATCAAATGAATAAAAAAGTCAATACTTGTATTGTCGTGGGACAAAGGGAAAGCAAACAGGTTTGGAGTAAGACAGAGTATGGTTTACCCTCTAGAAGGGTAGAGATTTGTGCCCAGCTTGAGGGAAATCTGGAGGAAGGTTACCTGCCAGTATTAATGTCTTCACGAAGTCTTAGAGCAGCGTTAGGCATCAACCAGGGAAGCGAAACTGTCAATCATGACCCCATGATGGTCTGTATTAGGTTTACTGCCAAGATCAGATGATTAGATTCAGGATGATGTAAGAGTTTCTGTAACCCCTTGAATATCATCATAAATGGCTGGTATGTGGTGTAACTTTTAGATGTATGGGAGAAAAACATACTTCATCCTCCCATGGCAGGGCTATCATTCAGTTGTCTGAAGGAAGTGATATTTAATATGAAGAGCTTCAATTAAATTATAATCTGGTTGGTCAGTCAAGCATCAAAGTCTGATTATTAGATTTTTTTAGTGTGTTTTGGAGGGAAGTAAGAAGGAGAAAGGGTGGCATTTGACATCTGAAGTTGGGAGGAGGGTGACTGGTAAATGATGCCACTGATTCGGTTGAGTAGTAGATACAAGAGAAGGCTAGGGATCCAGATGGTGAGTAGAATGCTTTCCAGTCTTGCTGACTTGATAACATTGCTGAAGAAGGACATCCTTTCACTTCACTGGGGTTGGGACAAAGCAAAGAAATGCACTGAGCTATTTTAATCACAGCTGTGGTAGATATGGGTGTTTCTACATTGTAGGATTTGGAAAGTTCTTTTTTAAAAGCATGATTGACCTTGTTTAAATTAAGGAGCCAGATCCTCATTAACTTGTGCCCATGTTTAGTTCACCATATGATTCATACAATATTATTTTCTTATATCATTTTTGCTGTTTATCTAAAAGAGTTTCCTTGCCTGATGCAAAATAAGTGTGGGATCAATGTGATGTTCAGAGCCAGTATTTGCTTTGGTATTCACTCTGAGCATGTCTAGATCCATGCTGACCATCTAATTTCTAGACTCTTCCAGAAATTTCTAGACCCTTCTAAACAATCCTTGCTATGATGTTTCAGAATATACTGCTTTATGTTACTGTTGCTGTTGTTCAGTCACTAAGTTATGTCTGATTCTTTGCAGCCCCATGGACTGCCACACACCAGGCTTCCCTGCCCTTCACAATCTCCCTGAGTTTGCTCAAACTCATGTCCATCAAGTTGGTAACACTATCCAACCATCTCATCCTCTGTCATACCCTTCTCTTCCTGCCCTTGATCTTTCCTAGCATCAGGGTCTTTTCCAGTGAGTTGACTTTTCACATCAGGTGGCCAAAGTATGTTACAGTATATACTATGCCATTAAAAATCTAGCTGCCTCAATAAAATCACTTGACTAAGTGGTTCCCATATTCCATTAGAGGAAATAAATTCAAATTCTTCCAAACGATAGGAAACAATTACAGTAAAGTACAAGTATTTTTGCAGTGCCTTTCTTCATCACTCTTGTCAAAAGCATAATTTAGGTATTTACTATATGCATGGCACTGCTCTCAGTGTTACACATTTTTTTCCTGAGCCTCCTCAACTCTGGGATTCTGCATAAATTACACTTCTACATTTTACACTTTACTAATATGTTGTCATTAGAATAACGCCAGGACTTTGTGGATTTGGCCACTAACCCAGGACAAAGAGGTATAGGATGTAAAAATATATAGTCAATTTCTTTCCTTTCTGGAGGAAGACAGGGCAACTTTACTTGGGGCATCTTGGCATTAAATTAGAAAATAAAACCTAACTGTAGTTACATAGTTTACATATTTCTTAAATTCCCCTGATTACTGCTTTGGGATCATCCACATGTTCTATGAGTTAATATTTTTGTTCAGTTTAATTACATTGAATTATTTTCTGAAATTAAAAGGAGCCGTTCATTGAATTCTCCAGCGTTGCCTCCTTTGTTGACTGCTGGCAATTTTAAATTAAAATAATTTTTCTTTATAATTTCCATACTTAGGAAGTTTAGTATTGTCTACATCCTCCCTTGGGCAGAACTAAAGAACATAACTTTTGTAATGTAGTACATCTTCCCTGAGATTACTTTTCTTAAAACAAGACAGTTGCTTTTTCTGCAGGCCGTTGCTTGAAAAATAGACTTAAATATATCTGCCAAAGCTTTGCCTGTATATTTGACTGATTTTTTTTAAAAGTTGAAATATATCAGAAAGATCTCCTTTCCACCTTAGGAGCTTTGTCAGTCTTTAGACTTGGTAACATCTTAATCTTGGATTGGAATACAAACTTAGTTTTCTCTATTTTTTCTCTTCCAGAAAAAAATGAATATGGCCTTTTAGATTCAGCCTTCACCTTTGTGATCAGAAAAAGGAAATTTAATTATATTTCTACCTTTGCAATGTCTACTTCTCATCAATAAATTATTTTTCTGTGAAGTAGAAACCCTGTTTCTCTCATGCTGTGACCTCCAACCTCTTCTATCCAAAAAGCTTCCATTCATCTGAGGCACTGGGGCCTTTTCCCTCTTCTATTAATACATTGGCCTCACTTACGTATATATTTTTACATTTTCTTCTGTAACTTTTTGGATTTACTTAGTGTTTATTGTCTTGTAGATACTATCTTCCATTCTTTTTTTCACTTTTTGTTTACCTAGGGTGAAAATTGGATTGCTTTCATTTCCTCCCTAGGATTTATTAGTATAGATGACACAACCTTGGAAGGTAACAGGAGCAGTGTTAATGCTTTCAGTGTTTTTATTCATGACTTTCTGTGGTTCCAGTTCCATTCAGTGAAAGCGACAAGGTGGTCAGAAAATCTTGGAGAATATCCTGTCATAATAAAACAAAGTGGAATTTAAAGACAGTGGTAGTGAACCAGAGAATCAGATGCTAAAGACAATTTTAGTCATTGAGTCATTGACACATAAAGCAATTTTAGTACAGTAGATTATTCTTTCGAGAAACTTAGTGGGGGTAATAATCCAAGATGACGTCCTAGAATGCACAGTATCATGGAAAGTGCTCAGTTAGCCTCAACTTGGGCTGTGGTTTCAGAGTTCAGAAAGAATCAGTAGAGGACAGAAACTTTTCACCTGCAGAAACAGGGATGAATCAGAGAGAAAAGGTGGGGGAGATGGAATTTAAAAATCTGAGTTTCAAAAGTTCTTTTTCTCTGAGACACAGCTGGGAATGCAGACAGTTTTGTGGATGATCCTGGATGTTTTCACATGCAGAGGAGACAGCATTCATGTAGGGGAATTTTCTTATGCTCAGTAAAATGAGAGAAGAGTTCCTTGCTGAGATGGAGTTCAGGTTGAGGACCTCCATCTTGGGTGATGTTTGCCTGGAGAAAAGCCGAAGAGAGACATGGCGCTTCCTGAGCAGTGGCGGCAACTCCATACCTGACCAAGTCTCCCTCTTGCTTGAAACCTTGGAGCAGAACTCTCTGACTAGCAAGCAAAACACAATGATTTTTTTCTTTCTTGTTTTGAGTTTATTTTGTGATTTGTCATGGAATGCAGTAGGACACTTTCCCTTTTCACTTTCATGCATTGGAGAAGGAAATGGCAACCCACTCCAGTGTTCTTGCCTGGAGAATCCCAGGCACGGGGGAACCTGGTGGGCTGCCGTCTCTGGGGTCGCACAGAGTCAGACACGACTGAAGTGACTTGGCAGCAGCAGCAGCAATAGGAAAAATAGGGACAAAATTGTATCAGTTAACTTCATTTTTTTTTTTTTTTTACTTTCTCCTAAGCTTAGATTACCTGGAGAAGGGAATGGCAACCCATTCCAGTGTTCTTGCCTGGAGAATCTCAGGGACAGAGGGGCCTGGTGGGCTGCTGTCTATGGAGTCGCACAGGGTTGGACATGACTGAAGCGACTTAGCAGCAGCAGCAGCAGCAAGCTTGGATTGGCATTCCATTTAACTGTGAGAGCTCAGCACCTTCAGTGCAATCAGGAATGCAGGGTGTTCTTTAAACCACCCTTGATATTCATCCCAAATGCAATTTTGTACTAGTTGTAGATCAGGGAGGTGGTCAGGCCCCACTCCACCTAGCTGCCTACTTTTGCAGCGTGCTTTGCCAGTTCTTGTCATTTTCTGTGCACCACTGTGCTTTCCTTTCTACAGCACCTTTGAGTAAGGTGCCTTCACCTAACCACTGTCCCCTGCCCTTCCGCATGTCGTACTTAACTGAATTGTTTTTATCTTTCAAGACCTTGGCTTAAACTTGCCTCCTTCATAAAGCTGTCTAAAATTATGTCTAGTCTCCTTCTCTCTGTCTCTGTGAATAGTAAATTCTGCTCAGTTCAGATCTTTATTTTCATATCTCTCCCTGCTTTCTTAGGTAGACTGCAATTTCTTGTGGGAAGAAGCATATCTTCTATTTCTTATATCCACTCACCATTTTCTAGTACCAGGCATGCATTAAGGATTAGTAAATGTTTGGTGATTGTATTATAACTGGTGTTTTATTTTCATATGATGACTCCAATAATTGGTATTTAAAATATGTACACTCCTTAATATTTGTCTTTTATTGTGCTACTGCAGATAGTGGTTGTTATAATAAATGTTTCTGGTGTTCTAGGTCCTATTAATATACTTTGTTAATTTAAAACATTATTTTTAATTTACATTTTCTTTCTTTGTTTCTTTTCATTTTCATAGTCTATATGTGGTTGTTTGGCCCCTAGTCATGACTCTTAAGAATGTCATGGTAACCTGTCAGAGAATTCTTGGGTTAAGGTGTTTTTACCTCTCATCTCTGAAATTATGCTTCATTATGATATGTTCCTTCAGTCTTTTTTTTTCCAGCAGTTTATCCCTGATAATAAAACTTTGCCTGCTGTACTCTGAATTTTACCATTCCTTTTTCTGTGGGCATATAAGGTCTGATACATTTAGCATAAGGAATGCACTGAGAATGTTACCTATTATTCCTTTTCCTTTCTGACTTACTCATTAATTATTAGTGATGCCATAGATCTTGTCATTTTTTTTCTCTTTTGGCTGCATTGGGACCTCCCTGAGGCATGTGGAGGGTTTGCTAGTTGAGGCACATGGACTTAGTTGCCCCATGGCATATGAAATCTTAGTTCCCCAACCAGGGATTGAACTCACATCCCCTCCATTAGAAGGTAGATTCCACTGGACAACCAGGGAGGGCCCAGATCTTGAAATTTGGTTGTTATTGGGAAGTGGTCATTTGCATGACTCCTTGAAGCCAAGGAGCTTTTTATGAGGTTAAAAAGTACCAAAGAAACATTTATGTTGAATAATAAATTCATCACAAAATAATTTCAAAATGTATTTCTTATTTATTGCAAAAGAACCAAATGTATTACAAAGCTATACAGAACATAAAACGCATCTTTGTGTTTATTTTAGGACTCAAACATTTTAAGTCCAGTGCAAGATGGAACAAAGAAACCTCAGATTGACAGCAATAAGAGCAACAACTATCGGATTGTAAAGGAGGTCAGCAACTAGTTTTATGTGGGTTTATATTTGCATGGCAAGAGAGTTTTGCCTGTTGATTATATTTAATATTGTATTTTCTATGGTTAATGATTTTCTTCTTGTTTGGAAAGATTTTGATTAGGCTCAGTAAACTCTGCGTCCAGAACAAAAAGTGTCGCAATCAACATCAACGATTACTGAAAAATATGGGAGCCCATTCAGTGGTGTTGGATCTGCTACAGATACCCTATGAAAAGGTGAGTTTTTAGGTTCTGTTTTCCTTTTTAATTTTGATGCAATTTCAGTATAGCAAAGTTGCAATTAACATTTTCCCCAAACCCTTTGCAAGTAAGTTGCCAACCTGATGCCCTACCTCCCCTGGGTCCTGGAGAGTGTGTTCCCTGTGAACATCACCCCATAACACCCTTCAAGACTGAGAAAGAACATGGCACTCTGCTGCCATCTCATCCTCACAAGCCATTCACGTGCTCCCATCATCCTAATCACGTACTGTTTGACAAAAGATCCACTTCAGAAACAGGTGCTGTTTGGTGTCATGTCTATTTAAACCTCCTCATGCTGGACCTCTCATGACCTGGACCCTTTTGAAGACAGACCAGCTATTCTGAAGACTGCCTCTTCATTTGGATCATCTGACTTTGCCTCATGATTCAATTCAGTTATGCATCTTTGGCAGGAACGTTACAGGAGTAACACTTAAGTTTTCCCACCGCTTCCTATCAGACAGCGTGCAATTTTGATTTGCCTCATGACCGGTGATGTTTACTTGGGTCACTTGATAAAGATAGTGTCTGCCAGAATTCTCACTGTGAGCCACTCAGTTTTCCTCTGTTATAAATATTTTGTGGCACAATTCTTTGAAACTAAGTAAATATTCCATTTTTGATTAAAATTTCTTTTCTTTAACCTTTTAAGTAGTTTTTTAAAATTGGAAAACAGCAGCTTTACAGTGTTGTGTTGATTTTTGCTGTACAACAACGTGAATCAGCTGTAAGTGTACACATATTCCTTCCTGTCTGAGTTTCCTTCCCCATGCATCCCACCCCTAGGTCATCACAGAACACTGAGCTGAGCTCCTTATGCTATATAACACAGCTTCCGTTAGCTGGCTATTTCTATTAAACCTTTTATTTATTTATTTATTTTAGTATGGACTCATGGATGCTCATTTCACGTAATAGGTTATATTAGGTTTCTATCATTATTTATTTTGACTGGGCCAGTAGAGCCCCTTTGGGTTAGTTGCCTGTCCTCTAACATGGCCTTATCAGTCTTCGAGTGATTCATCACTTAATTGCACATGAAATGTTCCAAGCTCACCTTGCATTTTTCTTGTTCCACCTGGAATTAGCTGTTTCTTCAGGAAGCTCCATATCCATTTTGGAGAGAATGGTATTTGGGAGAAAAATTCTGAGAACTTAATGTAATTATTTCTGTAGGGGTTTTGCTTCTTCGGGTCCTCTAAGTAGACAGATCTAGAGGATATATGTGTGTGTGAATATAATTGCTCACCTGTTAATATACTGTTTATAACTCATCTTCCACCATCACTGCTCCTGCTTCCTCCTGATGAATGCCCTTTGCACTTCACTCAGGCGCTGACCTCAGTCTGCGAGTGGATGCCCTGTTTATTATCTCTTGGAAACCAACTATGTCAGGCCATATACCCTTCCCACTTGGACTTTTCACTTCTCTTATTGAATTGCCCCCTGTCTGACTTAGTTGCATTTTAATATGTATATTTATAAGGTGGTATAATTCAAACTATGTTAGAGAATACAGTAAAGGAATTATTGAAAAGCAGCCAAACATATTAACTCCTTAGTATTTATAATTAAAATTATTATGTCTTTGATATTGTAACACAGGCATATGACATGTAATGAAGTCCCTTTTTCTAAAAAATATAACCATAGTGTTGAGTGTTTTACTACTACTTTATGTTTGTGGGTTTTCTATTTTATTATTTTTATTGTAATATTACTCATTTATAATATTATATTAGTTTCAGGTGTCCAGCAGAGTGATTTGAAATATTTTTATAATCACAAAATGATGTCAGCATACAAAGTTATTAGAATATTATTGGATATATTCCCTATGGTGTACATTACATCCTTTTTCAGGCAATAGTCCTGGAGTGGGTTGCCATTTCCTTCTCCAGAGGATCTTCCCAACCCAGGGCTCAAACCTGGGTCTCCGACATTGTAGACAGACGCTTTACCGTCTGAGCCACCAGGGAAGTTTTTGTTTATTTTATAACTAGTTTATTTTATAAGTGAACGTCTGTAACTCTTAATCTTCCCCACCTATTCGTCCCCGATCCCACTGCACTCTGGTAACCATCAGTTTGTTCTCTGTATCTATAAATCTGTTTCTGTTTTGTTTGCTTGTTTGTTTTCTCTTTTAGACTCCACATATAGGTGAACTCATGTAGTGTTTGTCTTTCTCTGATTTATTTCAGTTACATAATACCCTCAAGGTTCATCAATGTTGTCATACATGACAAGATTCTGTTCTTTTGGCTAAGTATTATTCCTTTGTGTGTATATCTATCTATCTATCTATCTATATGTGTGTGTGCGTGTATATATACATATATATATATCTCACATCTTCTTGACCCATTCATGGAGACTTAGTTTACTTTTGTATCTTGACTATTGTAAACAATGCTCCAATGAACATGTGGGTGCATATATCTTTTAAATTAGCGTTTTTGTTTTCTTCAGAAAAATACTCAAAGTGGAACCTCTGGATCATATGATAGTTGTGTTTTTAATTTTTGAGCAAACTTTATACTTTTCTATAGTGGCTATACCAATTTATGTCTCCACCAACAGGGCACAAGGGTTCTCCTTTCTCTAAATTTTCACCAACACTTGTTACTGTTTTTGACAATAGTCTTTCTAACAGGTGTTAGTTGATATCTCACTGTGGTTTTGACTTGCACTTCTTTGATAATTGGGCTTCCCTGGTGGCTCAGCTGGTAAAGAATCCCCCTTCAGTGTAGGAGACCTGGGTTTGGGAAGATTCCCTGGAGAAGGGACTGACTACCCACTCCAATATTCTGGCCTAGAGAATTCCATGGACTGTATATATAATCCATGGAGTTGCAGAGAGTCAGACACAACTGAGTGACTTTCACTTTTTCACTTCCTTGATAGTGATGTTGAGCATCTTTTCATGTGTTTGATAGCCATCTGTGTGTCTTCTTTGGAAAAAAAATGTATATTCAGTGCCCTTGCCCATTTCTTTCTTTCTTTCTTTTTTTTTTTGATGTTGAGATATATGAGTTTTTCTGTATTAACCCCTTATTATATATATCATTTGCAAATATCTTGTCCCATTAAATATTTTGCTTCTTTGTTTTGTTGATAGTTTCCTTTGCTGTGCCAAAACTTTTAATTTAATCAAATTTTGATTTAATCAAATCAGGCCCCATTTGCTTACTTTTGCTTTTGTTTCCCTTGCCTGAGGAGACATCCAAAAAGTGTTGCTGAGACCAGTGTCAAAAGTATACAGCCTGTATTTTCTTCTGGGATTTTTATGATTTCAGGTCTTAGATTTAAGTCTTGAATCCATTTTGAGTCTGTTTTTGTATATGGTATAAGATAGTAGATTCTTTTGCATGTAGCTGTCCAATTTCACCAACACTGAGAAGCTCTCTTTTCCCCAAGGTGTATGCTTGTCTTGTTTTTCATTCTTTCCTGATACATTTTCTCCAGTCTCTTCATCAGCCTAGAATATCTAAACCAAGTGATTTTTAACTTGCATCACATGAAATTTGAATAAAAGGCTGAAGAATTTTCCTACACATCACTGAAAAGCACGTACAATGTGGTATCATCTCTCCCAGAGCTCGTTCCTAGGTTAATTGACCACATGTTTTTGGGTTTATCTCTGGGCTGTCTGTTCTGCTGCATTGATTTATGTGTCTGGTTTTGTGCCACTATCATACTGTTTGAATCACTGTAGCATTGTAGTATAGTTTAAAATCAGGAAGCATGGATGTCCCGCTTTGCTCTTCTTTCTCAAGATTGTTTTGGATATTAAGGGTCTTTTGTGGTTCCATATAAATCTTGGAATTATTTCTGTGAAAAATGCCACTGGGGTTTTCTCAGCTGTGATAACTAGATTGTTCATAAACCAACAAAAAAAAAGCATAAGGTGACAGTTTCAAAGAAATACCAATTCTAGTAGAATTGCCCCTGCCATTCTTCTGTACTGGCTGGCTTTTCTGTGTGAATTGAGAGTGTTCCTGTAGCTGAAGTTGCTTTGATGTTTCTTCACTATACCTGGACTACAAACATAAAAGAAAATACTAGTATATTTTGAAATAAAAACTTCCTATTTTCAAGATGGGAATGGAGTTTTTGGACATGATTATTAGTCTAGTTAGTTCATCCCTATTTTAAATATGAGAAAATGAGTCTATTAATGATTTTAGGCTGTTGGTTTAGTTATATATGACATAAAATTTAGACTCTCAGATTAGGAAAAAAGAAAACAATAAAACATTGAATTATTTTAATGTAAACTGTGACTTAAAACATAAATCCATTTTGTGTATCTGACACTGCCACATGACCTAGCCTAAAAAATTTCGGCTTATTTCAGTGATATTCTAAAAGATAACTTTTAAGAAGAAAACTTTGCATTCTTTGTGAGTTTTGAAACTCAAGTTTCTTATTGAAATTCTTATTAGCAATGAAGTACTTTATCATAGGACTTTGGAAAAGGACAGTGAATTAAGGAAACGACTTAAGAGTATGTGTGTTAAGAAAGAGGGGACAAAGAGCATGGGGGAAGAGGAGGGCGGAAGCGAAGAGATAAAGGAAAAGAATGAGATGGAAAAAGAGGCAAAGTAAGTATTAAAAGAAGCAGGCACAAAGGAGGCGGAGAATAGAGGGAAGGTCAGAAATACTGGGTTGGCCAAAGTTTGTTCGAGATTATCATAAGCAGCTATGCAACAACCTGAATGAACTTTTTGACCAGCTTAAATATGTATATTTACAGAGTGGGGAAGAGAGGGCAGGTGAGTGGAGAGAAGAGGGAATGAGAGCAGGAGAGAAGGAGCAGAAGGAGCCAGAGGAGGAGGGATAAATGCCTGGAGAAGAAAGGGAGGAGCTGGAGAAATAGCGGGGATAGAGATGATGCAGAATGAGGAAAAACAGAAAGCAGAAGGATCAGGAAGCTCCAGGTTCACCGAAACACTGGAAGAAGGTAAATCAAGAGAGGGCAGGAAAGAGAGGGATTGGAGGATGCAGGGCAGAAGGGACCAGAACTGGGGGAGAGTGAGGAGGCCAGAGAGCGAGGAACCAGGGGACAAGGGAGGTGTGGGGACAGATGCAGGGGAGAAGGGGCAGCTTTGTACAGCGATGGGAAATTGTAGTGGACATGTGGGAAGACTGGGGAGAACGAGAAATGGACTGTGAAACAAAAAGGGAGCAGAACAGCTAATAGAATGAAAATGAGGGGAGAGACATCTGCAAAATGGGGAGAGGTGTAGACACAGAAAGAGACCATAAAACAGTGAAGAAAGCAGGAAAAAATGCATGTGTTAAAAAAAAAAATACTCTTTGATAGTATTTTTGCTCTGTGTGTTTCTCTGTATCATGTACTTCTTTTTAACTTCCAGAACGATGAGAAGATGAATGAAGTAATGAATCTGGCTCACACATTCCTGCAGAATTTCTGTCGGGAAATCCACAGAATCAAGTTCTCCTCCATAAACATCTGAATTTGTTCTTGACCCCTGGTGTAAGTATTTAAGTGATGTCTAATATTTATAGTATTTATAGTAAAGTGTGCATGTCATTTCTTTTAGCAACATTAATGGATAGAATTTTATTCATCTTTGTGCATATGTGCGTGCTAAGTCACTTCGGTTGTGTCCAAATCTTTGCAACCCCATGGGCTGTAGTCCACCAGGCTCCTCTGTCCATGGAATTCTTGAGACAAGAATGCTATAGTGGGTTGCGATGCCCTCCTCCAGGGGATTTTCCCTACCCAGGGCTTGAACCCATATCTCTTAAGTTTCCTGCATTGGTGGACAGGTTGGTTGCCACTAGTGCCACCTGGGAGGCCCCATATTCATCTTCATGACCTCATTTTATTCCCTGTAGGGGGCTTCTTCTCCTGAAAGTGAGTATCTTTCCATTAAGGGAACATTTAAAGAAACTTGAAAAATTACACAAATCTTACCTGCAGATGGCAACTTCATTTTTATGTACACAGTTAGGAAAAAGATAAGGTACAGCAAAGACTTAAGTGTGATGCCACGAGTAAGTAAATATGAAAAACTCGAAGGTGGAGTTACCTCTGCTCTGTAAAACATGTGTCAGCGAATACTAAGGAAGAGCCGTGTTTGAATAGTACATGATTACATTAATCTCAAGAATACTGCTGCCAACCTGTTGACCTCTATAATAAGCTCCCTTTTCCAACTAAATTCCTTTGTGAGCTCAGTTTTTTATTTTTATTTTTTTAATTAAATTTATTAATTTTTTTAATTACAATACTGTATTTGTTTTGCCATACATTGACATGAATCAGCCACAGGTGAACACAATCTCCCAATGCCGAAGCCCCCTCCCACCTCCCACCCCACAATACTGTATTTGTTTTGCCATACATTGACATGAATCAGCCACAGGTGCCCACGATCTCCCAATGCCATTTTTTAAATGCTGAATAATCTCATTGCATTTTGTGGAAGAGAAAACTCACTACAATTTTGCATAAAATAGAAAACTGATCACAAGCCGGGTAATATGGTCTAAGTATTACTGTAAAATAGAAAACTGATCTTGTCAGAATTACAAAGGCACATTCCTCTGTGTGTAGCTCCTTGAAGCAGAAACCATGCGGCACATCTTCATGAACAATTACCATCTGTGCAATGAAATTAGCGAGAGGGTTGTCCAGCACTTTGTGCACTGCATTGAGACACACGGCCGCCATGTGGAGTACCTAAGGTTTCTGCAGACGATTGTCAAAGCAGATGGTAAATACGTGAAGAAATGCCAGGATATGGTCATGACCGAGGTATGTTCTCAGTTTGCATTTTACCAGCTTCACATAAATAATATGCTCAAATACGTGTTTTCTGTTAATTTTGAGTGAAAAAAATCCCCCAACAACATAAGTTTGGAAAATAATTTGAGTACAACTCTTAAGCATAAATGTATTTTGCTTAGGTCTAGGAAGTGACATATCATAAGGTGATGTTATAATTTTCTAGGAGTGTATTTTTCTTTTTGAGCCTTAATGAATTTGTGTATTTTAAATAATGGGTAAAATCCTATGAAATGTTATAGATTAGTTAAAATGAAAGTGATTAAAATTTATATTTTTAAGTTTCAAACTATAACAAAAATGGATTAAACTCTGCTTTTCAAGTGCCTTTATTACTGTGTTCCTGTAATCCTAAAATGGATGTTCTTTGCTACTATTTACAGAGGGCTTTGAAGGAAATGAAATTAATAGAAATTATCTGTCAGTGATATTTTATATTTGGAAGCTTAGCTCTTCAGAGTCAGTTAAACATTTAAGAAAAGCAAATGGGTGATATATTCCATTTATTTTGCCCTCTTCATTATGATATTTCTCACTGAGCCAGATTATACAGTGAATGAGTTACTTACTAGGAATCAAGTGATACTTTGGAGAATGCATACGTGTGTGCTCCAAGTCGCTTCAGTTGTGTCCTACTCTTTGCAACCCTATGGACTGTAGCCTGCCAGGTTCCTCTATCCATGCCATTCTCAAGGCAAGAATGCTGGAGTGGCTTGCGATGCCCTCCTCCAGGGAATCTTCCTGACTCAGAGACTGAACCCAGATCTCTTATGTCTCCTGCATTGGCAGGCGGGTTCTTTACCACTGGCACCACCTCGGAAGCCTACTTTGGAGAACACTTTGAGCCTATGTGGTGGGTAGATCATTGCTCTCTGACCTAATGGTTCTCTAAAGGCCTGGATGGATTAAAGCAGCTTTCAACCATCTACAAACAGTTACCTAGTGGATTATATTGATTTGGGGGAATTTTCATAATTATACACTTTAAATTTGGAATGGGAGTAATTTCTGTATTGTTACAATGTGAGTCCCTCTTGCCCCATAGAAATTTCAAAGTTAATTCAGTGTAAAGTCCTGAGTTTTTAATGTAAATTATTGTTATTAAACATTTAAGGAGCATTTTAAATTTATAAAATTTACCTATCTGTATTCGCATTCATAATGGTTCTCCTTTGCCTAGAAATGTGGCAATTAATTCGATTTTGGAAAATCATCATGGAAAGAATTAAAATGGGAAAGCAGCAAATAGTTAAGCAAGTCCAATGGCATTTATTAGGTGACGTGTTTCTATATGTAAAGAAATATTTATAATTTTATGTTAATATATACATTTTGGACACAAATACATTCTCTTTCAACAGAACTTTCCGTGTAAGCCAGTTAATTGTCTTATCAATTTAAGTATGTTATCGATTCAAATAAAATAGAGAAAAAATTATGTAATCTGTGTTACCTACCAAAATATTTCCTGCTAGGGGTAGAAAATTGGTACTAGAACAGACAAAAGAATTGAGGCCAGCACAGGTCCTGACCTGTCTGTGGTTTGGGGCTGCTATCTGCCTCATAAAGCAAAGTAGAGGGTTTGTCTCCTGGGAAGACAAAAGTTGTCTTCTCTGCAGAAGCCTCTTATATAACTAGCCTGGGCATCTTCCAGGAATAGGAGGGCGAGAATTGAGACTTCATGAGGCTGGGTTTTCAGTTGAGGGAAAGAGAGAAGATAGCAGTGATAGTCTGGAGTGGAGTGTTATTACCTCTAGAACTCATCACTGTTAACTCAGCCAAGGTTTCACGGCAAAGTGTATTTCTTAATAAAATAATACTGTTTTTCCCCCAAATAGACAACAAGACATTATGGTGATTTAGCAATAAAATTACATCCTGCTGGAAACTCCACTTAAGTTAGTTTGTTACACAAACAAAACATTTATTTCCTAGAAGCCCCTACTTATTCATTCTTTGTCTCTCTCTCTTTAAGCTTGTATTTTTCTTTTTATTTTTCTGCTTTTACCTCCATCCCCTACTGATATCCACAACAAATGGAATCTGCAGATTCTTATAGAGTTACATTTGGTTATGTGTACTTGCTTACTTATTCCATCACTATTGAAGGGGATGGGGATATTTTAATTCATAGTAAAATGAGACTTATGAGATTTCTCATACTTGGCAATGGCATCTACCATTTGAAATTAAAGAAAGTAACTTTATTGGAATATTTTGGAGGTTTAATTTCAGTGGCTAACTCATTGAACAGCTTCCAGTCATCTGTGTCATTTATTCTCAATGCCATGTACCTCTCCCATATCTCCTCAGCTGGTTTTGATGACTTTCATAATTTATCACTTCACACATGAATACAATCTTTTTGCCATCCTGCTTTGGTATACTTCTGTTTTTGCAATGTTATCTATGTTTTTACAAAGATATACACCTGTTTCCACATAGACCAAGCCTTTGGAAATAACTGCAAAGATGAACATTTGGACTGCTATATAGACTCTCTTATTATCATTTCAGTTGATAAATGGGGGTGAAGATGTGCTGATATTTTACAATGATAGAGCATCATTTCCCATCCTTCTTCATATGATGTGTTCAGAGAGAGACCGAGGGGATGAGAGTGGCCCCTTAGCCTACCACATCACCCTCGTGGAGTTGCTGGCAGCATGCACAGAGGGGAAGAATGTCTACACTGAAATCAAGTGCAATTCCCTTCTGCCCCTGGACGACATAGTGAGGGTGGTGACCCATGATGACTGCATCCCTGAGGTAAGCCTGGTAAAAGCTTAGCAGCTATAGAATTGTTTTCAGTTTCTAGTAAGTGCCAGTAGTCCTCCTATGGTTATTTATAATGAGATAACACACTTAATCACAGAATAGTACCTAGGTATATAATTAGGCAAATTTAAAAATCGTTAAAACTTACTTTTTTGTTCTACAAGGGACTATGAAAGTTGATAAACCTTTTAAGAGTATAGCCACGGTTAGTTTTCTAGAACTTCCACTATAGAAATTTCTAGGTATGGTATTGTGATCAGACTTAAACATTTACTTGTAACTTCTAGTATGTTTTGAGCATGAAACAGGTGCTTCATAAATAATTCACAGTCATCAACAGAGGCTAGATTGGTGCTGCAGAACCACTATTAGATTCTCTATGTTTGCCTTTCCTTATGGAATAGATGCTTTCTTGGAAACAGGGACACATATTTTCCTTTAGTCATATATCGTCTTTTACCCTCCATCCTAGTTTGGCATGACAGGCAGGGAAAAACTCACTAGAGACTGGTTGTCTACCAGGTGCATTAATGAAGCTTCCAGGAATATATATGACAATAATTTCTTTTTTTATACTGTTCTAGTGTATTGTTTCAAAGTTTATAAATATGTGATATGCTGAATCCAAACATTTTAAATCACAGTAACTTTAAAAGATACCAGGTTAGGTTAATTTTCCTATTTCCAAATAATCCTGCATAGTGATGGATTTGAAAGTATATTTTTATGGAATTTTTTAGGATTGCTAACACCTGAAACTAAGAGTACTTCATGCCTTGATTGTTTTGAAGTAAGGTAGCAAAGAAAGGAAGCACAATGTTGATTAAATTGTGGGTTCTGTCTTTATTTGAAATCCTGATTCTAGCCAGTCAGTTCACTCTGACATAGCACTCTAACCTCTTATATTCACCTGCTTCACCCCTCTTCATCCTTTAGATCTTGATTCAAGTATTACTTCTTCAAAGAAGACTCTCCTAGCTTCTAGTTTTAGAGCCTTTAAGAGTCTACAATTTGAAATTTGACATTTTAATTTTATTGATTAACAAATGTCTGTAGTCTTTTCATTCTTTAACAAGATTATGAGCTCAGTGAGAGTAACAGCTGGGTCTATTTATAGTTACCATTATATTCTCTAAGCCTGGGCCTACGTTTAATAAATATGTTTTGAGTGAATGAGTGAATGGGTTGAAGAATGAGTCAGAATCTTGCATCAGTTACTTCCTACCTGTATGACTGACTCCAGCAGGTGACTTAACCTTTCTCATTGTCAGTTTGCACAATTTTGAGTATAATAACTATAGTCCATATCTGGTAAAATTGCTGGGGAATTAAATTAAGCTATTATAGAATCTCCAGAATGCTGGAGAGTCTGACACCTCCTTACCCCGTAATGCATTCAGCCTTGACACAGGCACCCTGTGGTTGAAGGTTTTACACCTCAGTCAAGTAGTGATAACTTCTAAGGCCATAAAAGCTAGCCTTGTATTCCTATTGGTTCTAACTTGGATTCTATGAGACCTCTGAAACTGTTTACCTGATTTTTTTATATATGTGATTTTTACTGGGGAAATTTATAGCCTTCATCACATTTTCATAAAGAGAGAGAGGAAAGACAAGGAGAGAGAAAAAAAGAGGAAAGAAAAGAAAAACAAAAACTATTGTCCTGTGCACGTTAGTAATGGCATATGTTGCTGAGACTCATACCAGTCTCTTATGAGAAGTTTTGCTAAATCTGGAAAAATACTTTAATATATCTTAAAATAATACCATTTTTTTGGTAAATTGTGAACCTGATTCTTCTCAGAAATAGCAGTTTAATTGTTTTTGAATGGCAATACAGTATTATTTACTCAACATATTTAAGTGTTGTATTAGATCTGTTTTAGTTGCAATGGACAGAAACCTAGTTTAGACTCATTTAAATATTAAAAGGGAATTTTATATATTGGCTCCAGTATTTGGAAATTTGAAGGATGGTTGTTCAGATGAGTCAAGAGGTTCAAGCAGTGTCAGAGTTCCATCTATCTCTTGTTCCCTTTTCCTTTCTGGTTTTGCCTCATGCCCTTTTTCTGAGCATAATTTTCCCTCTAAACACCCAGAGAAGAGGCTTCTTGGAGTTCAGGTTTACCTTGTTCCATTTGACAATGATAGAGAGGAAGAGAGGGAGAGGGGATGAATATGAATGAATGAATGAAAGAGAGAGAGAAGGGAAAAGGAGGTGAGGAGATGCGAGAGAGAGTAGAGAGAGGGGAGAGAGAGAAAGGGACATTTGTCTCAAATGTGTCAAACGTGGTCTACATGAAGTTCACATTCTCACACCAATCACTGGGCCCGGGGGAACAGAATACTAGGTCACATGTTTACCCTGGGTCAGGGGATGAAATATGTTAGTGGAAGAAAGGAGACAGGCATGCTCTCTGGGTAGACACAAATCAGACTATAATTTACTATAGGAAATAAGAGTTTTATTTAACCACTCCTAATAGATATTTGAAAATGAAGAATGTAGAAAAAACTAAAAGAAAAAACTTACTTTCTTTTATATTTGAAACTTGGCACAGGTTAAAATTGCTTATGTGAATTTTGTTAATCACTGTTACGTTGACACAGAAGTGGAAATGAAAGAAATCTACACAAGTAACCACATTTGGAAATTATTTGAGAACTTCCTGGTGGATATGGCAAGGGTAAGTTGTGCTTTGACAGTTAAATGCTGCTTCATGTTTAGTAAGGTTGTTGATGTAGCTTTTGACTAAATAGTATCAAGCAGCTATTAATAGATGAAAACTTAAAACCGCTATGTTTGGATGTCATCTGTTACATTCAAAAAGTTGTGACTTGAGTTTCACAAGACTGTGAATGAGATTTAATGAGTTAAAGTACACAAAATGCCAGTACAGTGTATATGGCAACAAGATGTTCATTTTCATTTTTACCGCTGCTTATATTGGTCTGTTAGTAAACAGAATTTTAGTAGCCATCTTACATTGGTTAGAGAAGATATTTGGCAGAGATCAATTTATTCAGCCTCATGTCGATTACAAACTGTAGGTGGAAGAAATCTCAGGATATCTTGACTATGGCTTTCAGTCAGGTAGGTACTTGACCGTGCTGTTTGGGACCTAACACTGCCTACTGTTGCCTATGAGAGTGTTTCAGTAATTGAATCATCTGGTGTTTTTACTCATATCAGCCAAAATGCAGTCTGTTTTTTACTTTGAGTCCATTTTCTCATGTTTGTGGTTTTTTGAGGATTGGGAAGGACACATGTAGACTGGTTGGCATTTTCTGGATATTGTCTAGGATATGTTTTTGTTCAGTTAATATTGACTGAATGAATGAAGAAAGGAAGGAAGAAACCTTTGATAGCACTTAATTTTAGTTAGTATATTTTATGCCCCTTCTAAGCATACTGAATTATCAAAATGTCCAAACTCTATTAATTTAGGTGCTTTTTTTTTTTCTTTACAGGGGCTAGGGATCTTCTCCAGTTTCCCCTTTGAAATTATGGGACATACTGTTCAATTAAGGGTTTCATTAATAGAAGATAATGTATAGCTAACTCCTTTGATGTGCTATGACTTATGGTGGCCTGTCCCAGTCCTTTGTCTTCCTACATTCCTGAGCACTATAGTTTACATGGGTCTTGCTAAGATGTACTGAAGATATAGTTAAGGAGGGGGTTAATGAAGTGCACATGGATGGATGCTGATTTTATCCATTATCTCACTGCCTCCTTACAGTTCTTTCTGGAAGGAGGAAAGACAAAGGGGATATAATGAAACAACTGCAGACCCAGACATCCAGGACCAATCTTAGATAATAGAATAAATCACATATTCTAGTCCAGGCACTTCTTATATTTAGTCAGGGTTAGCAGGTGGAATGTATTTATTTCATCTTTGGTTTGGAGGAGTATGCTTGAGCTCCGCTGTGTTCACACGTGCGTGAAGTAAAGCAGTTCCTGTTTTACTTTATTTCTGTAGACCTTCAAAGCCACTCGTTACCTTCCTCAGGTGGACCTGCACCTGTGGAGGAGTCATCCTGTCTTACACAGCACTTACATACCTCTTGTATTTACCCTTGTGACCTTGTGAAAGCACTTCTAAATGACTAGCCACAAGTATCTCCAGAGACTTTGGCATGAACAACGGTTTACATGCTGATAGCTGAGGTTTAAAATTACATGTGCGGGAAGATAGTAAAAATATTGCAGACTGATTTGCAGATTTGCACGGTGCTCTGGACTAAAGATAAGGTTGAAAAGACCAGAGTCACAGTCTAGACAGCATGAGCTGCAAAGCTAACAGGATTTTTATTTTTAAACTAAAGAAAGCTAATGATAACTGTCATTGATCATGCTACCTTGGAAACGGTCTTTCCATTGATGTGTTTATTCATAAGGCTAAGGGGTACATTTTTTTTTTAAAGTGTATGTGTAGACAGGATTTTTATTTTATTTTGATTAAGTAGACATAGTGTTATTAGTATTAAAGGCTCTAAGGGGAATTTCCAGATCTTCTTGGTCTATTCAGTCCTTATGTCTAACCATAATAGCTTAACTATACTACAGAAAGCATTTTTCTTTCCTTCTTGTTTCCCTCCCTCTTGTTTATGTCAAGCAGGAATTTTCTTATCCCCTCATTGAGAAAGATAAGGAATCACCCTTCTTATGTCAGGGAAGGGACAGGAAACTTGACTTTCCATATCTAGGATTTGTCTTTTTCCCCTTGAAGAAAGTTTAAGGAGCTACCACACACTTTCAAATTCAAATGCAAAATATATATGTAAGTAAGTATAATGTGGCCTTTTAGGCACATTTTCAGTTCAGTAGAGCAGTAATTCTCAAACTTTAATAAGCAGCAGAATTATGTGCAGGATTTGATAGAACACAGATTACTAGACCCTACCCCCATAGTTTCTGATTCAGTAAATGAAAGTCTTTGCATTTTTAAGAAGTTTCCAGGTGGTCCTGAAGATGCTGGTTTAGGGACCACACTTTGATAATCACTGAAGTAGGGCAGGATTGTTAAGACTAGGCATTTTAGAGGCATTAGGCAGACCAGTGTTAAAATTTAGATTCTGCCTCTTTTTTTTCCTTTTTATTTATTTATTTATTTTAATTGGAGGCTAGTTAATTTAGATTCTGCCTCTTAATAGCTCAGTTATCTTGCTGGGCAAGACATCTACCCCTCTGATGCTGAATTTCCTTTTTGTAAAATCAATACAATAACAATGCATTCTTTATAGTGTTACTGGGAGGATTCAATGAGATAATGGGTATATAGGTCTTAACACAGGCATGGCACTTAGTAAGAGAGTTGGTACTATCATCCATTTTATCCATATCATGGTAACTTCACTGGTATTATTAAGAGGTTATATGTAGCCTTTAAAGGAATTTCAAGTAGTTTCTCCAAGATTCAATAATAATATGGAGGATGACCTGAATGAGGACCAGTCAACACAGGCAGGACCCAGAAGCCATGTTGGTGAAGCTGGACACGGGCAACAGCAACCTGATATAGAGATGGACTGAATTCAGATGTTATAACAAAGTTATGAAATCCTGGGGCAACTGATTTCCATCACTGAGACAAAGTGAAGGTAATCTGGAGGAAAGGTATTTGGTAAATTGGACCTGAAGAACCATAGGATCTCAGGGTTGAAAGAAACTGCCAGTCCTGCAGTTCAGTGTTCAGTTGCTGCTAAGTCATTTCAGTTGTGTCCAACTCTGTGCAACCCCATAGACGGCAGTCCACCAGGCTCCCCTGTCCCTGGGATTCTCCAGGCAAGAACACTGGAATGGGTTGCCCTTTCCTTCTCCAGTGCATGAAAGTGAAAAGTGAAAGTGAAGTCACTCAGTCGTGTCTGACTCTTAGCGACCCCATGGACTGCAGCCCACCAGGCTCCTCCATCCATGGGATTTCCTAGGCAAGAGTACTGGGGCGCCATTGCCTTCTGTGTTCAGTACCTGTCTGTATATTTCCATTAACAGTGACTTCCGTCTTCTTTTGGGGGAAGACAACTGGTTTCATTACTAGAAAACTTGTTAAAAGTTCTTATATCGATCCAAATTTTTATGTTATACTTTTTTACCTATTTTTCCTTTTGTAGCAACATAGAATGATTCATTTCAGAAAAGATGTGGGTGTTTGCTAGTCTCCTTGTTAGTGATCTAGTTTGAAATGATAAAGGTATACAACTTAAAGCAACTTAAGATCATCTAGGTTGACTTGATAATTTTGCTCTCAAGTTCCCGAGAGATTAATTTGCTAGCGTAGGATATTTTGCCTGGCTGGTAACAGAACTGGAAGGCCTGTGGGTGCTGAATCCAGGGTTCTTCACGCAGTAACTTCTCAAGTATGTCACGATAGCCCTCGTGTCTCCTATTGTTTCCTCCATGACTTTCGGTGGTTCCTCTTCCGTTAAGATTTGTGGGCTTGTTTGCAGTACGCTTTTGAATTCTCTCTAATTTGTTAGTGTTTTAAACATGGCATTCAGGATGGAACCCAGTGCTTCAGGCAGGGTTTAACTAGCTCAAGTACGTATGTGTGTGCACGTGTGCATACGCTCCAGTCCCTCAGTTGTTCTGACCGTTTGCAACCCCATAGACTGTATGGCCTGCCAGACTCCTCTCTCCATGGAATTTCTTCACGCAGGAATATTGGAGTGGGTTGCCATTGCCTCCTCTAGGGGATGCTCCTGACCCAGGGATCAAACCTGTGTCTCAGTGTCTCTTGCATTAGCAGGCAGATTCTTCACAACTAGTGCCACCTGGGAGCTGCAAGCCAGCACAAGGCTGATGATTACAAATTTGGGGAGCAATCCCGTTTGAAAGGCAAATGAAGTATTAATGTGTGGTGGCCCCCAGACCACCTTCCACCTTTGCCTTCATGTTTCTCAGGAGTCAGCACCACCAAGTTCCTTTTGTTTGCTCTTGGTAAAGTTCTCTAAAGAGTCCCTTAATTAGTATCTTTCATGTTCCTGTTTGTACTCCCTTGTCTTTTATCTTGTTAAGACCCATGTAGGAAAAGTTTTCCTAAAGACAGTTTTTACTAAATCAAATTTGTTTAGTTTTAACTTTTATTATTTTTAAATATTTATTTGCACTGGCTTGTTTCATATACTTATTCTATTCTGATTTTCTGACAACCAGCATCCACATCCTGTAAATACACCAGATTTAAACAGACAGCAAAGCTGTTAGGCCTATGAAAAGCTGCTTTACTGTCTTTTAGAGAGCGCATTTAACAACAGCCCACTTTGATCTCTGTGTCAGTGCAGCTAAAATTGGTGTTTGTAAGGCAGAAATGCTTTTCTTTGCTTCATAACGGATTGTTGTTGCAGAGTCAGGAGATTTGAGTCCTATTAGAAGGCACATGGAGAGGGGTGAGCTGTGATCAGTGTTAGCCTCAGACTTTTTTTCCTTTTGAAGATGTTCCTAATTTTGCTATCAATTCCAAGGTTCTCTAATGGTCAACAATACTCTAAGTGATGTACTGGCAGATGAAATTAGACTGAGGAATAACTTAGAGACACACCTGCCACAGTGTCACGTCATTGTCTCATCAAACACTGCTTAACAAGACAAATCAGAGGATTTCATTTTCAAGTAGATCACTTGAGCCCCTTTGGCTTACCAAATAGGTAGGAAATAACAGTAAAGCTACAATGTATATGTACTTTTAAACACACTTTCCAGGTTCTCTAATTTGATAGAATTGAATAGGTTTTCTTTGCTTGATGAATTGATTCCATAATTTTCTTCATTGTTTTTAAGTTGAATGAGCCATTGAAAAGTCTCATTCTAGGGCCTTCTTTTTTTTTTTTAATTTTTATTTTTACTTTATTTTGCTTTACAATACTGTATTGGTTTTGCCATACATTGACATGAATCAGCCACAGGTGTACGTGAGTTCCCAATCCTGAACCCCCTCCCACCACCCCATATCATCTCTCTGGATCATCCCCATGCACCAGCCGCAAGCATCCTGTATCCTGTATCGAACATAGACTGGCGATTCGTTTCTTACCTGATAGTATACATGTTTCAATGCCATTCTCCCAAATCATCCCACCCTCTCCCTCTCCCACAGAGTCTAAAAGTCCGTTCTATACCTCTGTGTCTCTTTTGCTGTCTCAAATACAGGGTCATCATTACTATCTTTCTAAATTCCATATATATGTGTTAGCATACTGTATTGGTGCTTTTCTTTCTGGCTTACTTCACTCTGTATAATAGGCTCCAGTTTCATCCACCTCATTAGAACTGATTCAAATGTATTCTTTTTAATGGCTGAGTAATACTCCATTGTGTATATGTACCACAGCTTTCTTATCCATTCATCTGCTGATGGACATCTAGGTTGTTAAGGCCTTCTTTTTAAAATGTATTTATTTTTGGTTTTGGCTGTGGGCTACTCTCTAGTTGTGATGTGGGGGCTTCTCTCATTGCTGTGGCTTCTCTTGTTGCAGGGCATGGGCACAAAGGTCACACGGACTTCAGTAGTTGAGACTCTCAGGCTCTAGGTGTGCAGGCTAGTTGTGACACATGGGCTTAGTTACCCCATTGCATGTAGGATCTTCCCCGGATCAGGAATCAAACGCAAGTGCCCTGTATTAGCAGGCAGATTCTTAACCATTGGACCACCAGGAATGTCCCTTCTAAAAAGCCTGTTGGGTAGCATCACTGACTCAATGGATATGAGTCTGAGCAAAATCCAAGAAATAGTGAAGGACAGGGAAGCCTGGCGTGCTACAGTTCATGGGGTTACAGGGTGTCAAACATGAATTGGCGATTGAACAATAGCTGGCATGGCAGGCGAGTGAAGAATCTTAAGTATTCTATAAGTGTTATTTTGTCTGTAGCACCATTCCCTCAGTTGTAATTCTGCTTTTCTTTTCAACTTTCATGATGAATTTATAATGGTGGTGCCCGTGTGGAGCAAACACTTGTTTGACTCTTCTTCACTGACGATCGGTTGGCCCCAGTCCTGCATGGCACTTTCTGCTCTTCAAGTCATCATTAGCATTTATCATAGTTGATCGGTTCCTCCTTGAAACATGACCTCACTTGGCCCGCAGGACATCAGTCCTACTCTCAGCCTTCCACTTCACCAGGCCACTCCTTCTCAGTCTCCTTTGCTATTTCCTCTGGATCTTCCTAGCTTCTAAATATTGAAGTGTGCCAGGCACAGACCTTAAACTAGCTCCCTCCTCGCTCCACAGTCGCTTGCTGTTTTCATCTGCTCTCCTAACTTTAATCCCAGGCTGGTCGAAGCTTGGGTCATTCCTCTTATAGTCTCACATATCTCACTGCCCACGTGACATCTCCAGTTGGCAATTGAGCCTCAAACTCTTCACTCACTTTCATGTCCCACTAAAAATTAATTCCTTTTCAAGTCTTTTGCATCTCAGTAAATGGCAATGCCATCAGTCATTCTAAGCATTCAGGCATAAACATCTTGATGTCATCTGTAAATCTTACTTTCTTGCTCTTAAATTTAATCCTTTCGCGAACTCTGCAAGCTCTGACCTTAAAATATTCAAAATCTGACTACCTCTGAATACTTTGATCATTGCCACCCTGCACCAAAGTACCATTAAGTTTCATCTGGATAATTGCTGTAGCTGTTTCTCCAGCTTCTACTCTTGACCCCTCCCTTCATCTTTTCTCTATATAGCAGCCATAATGATTAAAAAGAGGAAGAACATTGGTTCAGGTTCCTCCTCTGTTCAGACTCCTCACAGAGTAAAATCAGTATATGATTGGACTCTCCTCTGTTCAATGACCACCCCAACCCCACCCTGGCTTCCCACTGTCCTCTTGTTGTCCCCTTGCCTAGCTCTCTTTTGCTTCTGGTGGCCTCCTTGCTGCTCCACACATACAGCAAACTCACTCCCTTCTCAGCAGCTCTGCATCTGCCTGGAATGTACTCAGCTGTAGGTACCCTCCATCCTCATGACTTCTTAGAGAGCCCTCCCCTACTTAAAGTCTTCAGAGAGGCTTTGGTTGACTTCCCGATGTTAAGGAACCATCTCTTCCTTCTGTACCCTCTTTTTGAGCTTAATTTTTCTTTTTAAAAACTTTTTCTATGTATTTTTGGGTGCACTGGATCTTTGTTGCTGCAAATGGCCTTTCTCTAGTTGCGGTGAGTGCAGGTTACTCTTACTTTTGGTTCTCAGAGTTCTCATTGTGGTGGCTTCTCTTGTTGCCGAGCATTTGCTCTACGTGCTGGGGCTTCAGTAGTTGCCGCTCTCAGGTTTAGTTGCTCTGTGGCACGTGGAATCTTTCTGGACCAGGGATTGACCCACGTCCTCTGTATTGGCAAGCACATTCTCAGCCCCTGGTCCACCAGGGAAGTACTGCTTCATTTTTCTTTATACAACTTATCCTTACCTGATTTTTTAAAAATGTATTTGTGTTTCTTCATGCTGCAACGAAGGATAGAGATTTTGTTTGGTTCACTGCTGCATACCTGACATGAAACAGAGTCTTACACATAATAGATATTCAATATCTGTGTTATTATTTATTTAGACTGCACTGCATATCTTGTGGAATCCCAGTTCCTGAACCAGGGACTGAACCCAGGCCAGGGCAATGAAAGCATCAAGTGTTGACCACTAGACTGCCAGGGACCTCCCAATATTTGTGGGATGAATAAATAAATCTCATATGAAATTGAAAATATTTAAAAAGTGAATCTGAAAAAAGTGTGGTTTTAGCACAGTATTAAATGGGCTTATCTATGGATGAAATAAATAGCCAGAAAATGATTTTTATTTATGTAAGATATTATGATATAATAACTAATCACCTATTAGTTCAGAAGTTATGGGTAATTTTCAGTGAAAATGCAAACTTTTTTGTCAAGAGAGGGATAGTTAATATTTTAGCTTTTCAAGCTCCCATCACAATTCTTATAACAATTACGGAAGGGAAAGGAGCGTAGACAAATATAAGTGAATAGATATGGCTAGATTTGACCCATGGTAGTTTGCCTACCCCAGATTATTAAAGTGGTGATAATAAGCTTCATCAGGTTAGTGATTTTTATATATTTTGTTGTCACTGATAGATCCCAGGTACACAGAACATCCTTGGCATAGAATAAGGGCATTCAATAAAAATTGTTGATTTGAACTAAATCAAAATGACATTTGAAGACCTGGCTCTTTGGGATGAAATGAACTTAGTTCCTGTCCTTACATCATATAATTGTATAAATTGCAATAGATAAATGTGAAATGATGAAAATGGTTTGATGTGTAGGTGTATATTTATCTGTCTTTGGATGAGAGTGTTATTTCTAAGCATAAATGCAGTAGACAAAATTAGCTATGAAAAAACATTTCCCTATTTGAAAATGTAAAACATATATATATGTGTATATATATCTCTCTCAACATCATAAAAATAAAAGAATATAAAAATAGAAAAAGTTACCATATATTTAAAAAGGCTCATAATCATTATGCAGAAAACATACATATGTATTAATAAGAAAAATACAAACAATCTAATGATAAAATGGGCCAAATCCAGGCATTTTCTGGGTTACATACAAGTAAATCCCTGAAAAAATAGTCAACTGTTAATAACTTTAAAAAATACAAAGGTAAATAAGATCTAATTTATCACTATCTAAGTATAAAAATAAAAAGATGGGATGATACTAAATATTGGTTCACATATCTTGCTGATGAGAGTAAATTTATGCCATCTTTTAGAATCACATTTTTGTAGTTCATTAAAAAAACCCTTCATATCTTTTTAATGTGTCAAGTAATTTACCTTCTAAGAATCTGTCCTCAGGAAATAATTAACAATGATATCAAGGATTTATGGTCAAGAAAGTTGAACATACTTTCATAATAAAATACAGTAGGAAATAGTTTACATATTTAATTAATAGAGAAATGGTTCAACAAATTATGATATATATCTGCAAGAATGAAGATATAGTGTCATTGTGACTATTTTTTGAAGATTTTTAATGATATGAAAGTGCTAATGATTAAGTAATGAGTATAAGAAGGAGAATAAAAGCTGATTATCCAGGATTATTTCAATTGTGTAAAATGTATCGGGCAGAGCAAGATTAGAAGAAAAGATTCCAAGATGTTAACCATGGTTTTGTCTGGATTTTAGGATTGTGGATAGTTTTTGTTTTCCATTTTGTATTTTTCTATTTTGTTACGAGGCTTCTACATTTGCTATCTTAACATCCATATATAAGTTCAGTTCAGTTCAGTTGCTCAGTCGTGTCCAACTCTTTGTGACCCCATGAATCGCAACACGCCAGGCCTCCCTGTTCATCACCATCTCTCGGAGTTCACTCAGACTGATGTTCATCGAGTCCGTGATGCCATCCAGCCATCTCATCCTCTGTCGTCCCCTTCTCCTCCTGCCCCCAATCCCTCCCAGCATCAGAGTCTTTTCCAGTGAGTCAACTCTTTGCATGAGGTGGCCAAAGTACTGGAGTTTCAGCTTTAGCATCATTCCTTCCAAAGAAATCCCAGGGCTGATCTCCTTCAGAATGGACTGGTTGGATCTCCTTGCAGTCCAAGGGACTCTCAAGAGTCTTCTCCAACACCACAGTTCAAAAGCATCGATTCTTTGGCGCTCAGCCTTCTTCACAGTCCAACTCTTGCATCCATACATGACCACAGGAAAAACCATAGCCTTGACAGACGGACCTTAGTCAGCAAAGTAATGTTTCTGCTTTTGAATATACTATCTAGATTGGTCATAACTTTTCTTCCAAGGAGTAAGCGTCTTTGAATTTCATGGCTGCAGTCACCATCTGCAGTGATTTTGGAGCCCCCCAAAATAAAGCCTGACACTGTTTCTACTGTTTCCCCATCTATTTCCCATGAAGTGATGGGACCAGATGCCATGATCTTCATTTTCTGAATGTTGAGCTTTAAGCCAACTTTTACACTTTCTTCTTTCACCTTCATCAAGAGGCTTTTTAGCTCCTCTTCACTTTCTGCCATAAGGATGGTGTCATCTGCATATCTGAGGTTATTGATACTTCTCCCGGCAGTATTGATTCCAGCTTGTGTTTCTTCCAGCCCAGCGTTTCTCATGATATGCTCTGCATAGAAGTTAAATAAGCAGGGTGACAATATACAGCCTTGACGTACTCCTTTTCTATTTGGAACCAGTCTGTTGTTCCATGTCCAGGTCTAACTGTTGCTTCCTGACCTACATACAGATTTCTCAAGAGGCAGGTCAGGTGATCTGGTATTCCCATCTCTTGAAGAATTTTCCACAGTTTATTGTGATCCACACAGTCAAAGGCTTTGCCATAGTCAGTAAAGCAGAAATAGATGTTTTTCTGGAACTCTCTTGCTTTTTCCATGATCCAGCGGATGTTGGCAATTTGATCTCTGGTTCCTCTGCCTTTTCTGAAACCAGCTTGAACATCAGGGAGATCACGATTCACATATTGCTGAAGCCTGGCTTGGAGAATTTTGAACATTACTTTACTATCATGTGCGATGAGTGCAATTGTGCGGTAGTTTGAGCATTCTTTGGCATTGCCTTTCTTTGGAATTGGAATGAAAACGGACCTTGTCCAGTCCTGTGGCCACTGCTAAGTTTTCCAACTTTGCTGGCATGTTGAGTGCAGCACTTTCACAGCATCATCTTTCAGGATTTGAAGCAGCTCCACTGGAATTCCATCACCTCCACTAGCTTTGTTCGTAGTGATGCTTTTTAAGGACCACCTGACTTCACATTCCAAGATGTCTGGCTCTAGATTAGTGATCACATCATCGTAATTATCTGGGTCGTGAAGATCCTTT
The DNA here is from genome assembly GCA_917880005.1 of Nanger dama. Taxonomy (NCBI): domain Eukaryota; kingdom Metazoa; phylum Chordata; class Mammalia; order Artiodactyla; family Bovidae; genus Nanger; species Nanger dama. Next base: position 83,436,049 of record CAKJTW010000002.1, read on the forward strand.
TGTACAGTTCTTCCATGTATTCTTGTCACCTCTTCTTAATATCTTCTGCTTCTGTCAGGTCCAGACCATTTCTGTCCTTTATCGAGCCCATCTTTGCATGAAATGTTCCCTTGGTATCTCTAGTTTTCTTGACGAGATCTCTAGTCTTTCCCATTCTGTTCTTTTCCTCTATCTTTGCATTGATCACTGAAGAAAGCTTTTTATCTCTTCTTGCTATTCTTTGGAACTCTGCATTCAGATGCTTATATCTTTCCTTTTCTCCTTTGCTTTTCACCTCTCTTCTTTCACAGTTATTTGTAAGGCCTCCCCAGACATCCAATTTGCTTGTTTGCATTTCTTTTCCATGGAGATGGTCTTGATCCCTATCTCCTATACAATGTCACAAACCTCATTCCATAGTTCATCAGGCATTCTATCTATCAGATCTAGGCCCTTAGATCTATTTCTCACTTCCACTGTATAATCATAAGGGATTTGATTTAGGTCCTACTTGAATAGTCTAGAGGTTTTCCCTGCTTTCTTCAATTTCAGTCTGAATTTGGTAAAAGGAGTTCATGATCTGAGCCACAGTCAGCTCCTGGTCTTGTTTTTGTTGACTGTATAGAGCTTCTCCATCTTTGGCTGCAAAGAATATAATCAATCTGATTTCGGTGTTGACCATCTGGTGATGTCCGTGTGTAGAGTCTTCTCTAGTGTTGTTGGAAGAGGGTGTTTGCTATGACCAGTGCATTTTCTTGGCAAAACTCTATTAGTCTTTGCCCTACTTCATTCCGCATTGCAAGGCCAAATTTGCCTGTTACTCCAGCTGTTTCTTGACTTCCTACTTTAGCATTCCAGTCCCCTATAATGAAAAGGACATCTTTTGGGGTGTTAGTTCTAAAAGGTCTTGTAGGTTCATAAAACCACTCAACTTCAGCTTCTTCATCATTACTGGTTGGGGCATAGACTTGGATAACTGTAATATTGAATGGTTTGCCTTGGAAGCATCCAAGTACTGCATTTCGGACTCTTTTGTTGACCATAATGGCTACTCCATTTCTTCTGAGGGATTCCTGCCCGCAGTAGTAGATATAATGATCATCTGAGTTAAATTCACCCATTCCAGTCCATTTTAGTTTGCTGATTCATAGAATGTCAATGTTCACCCTTGCCATCTCTTGTTTGACCACTTCCAATTTGCCTTGATTCATGGACCTGACATTCCATGTTCCTATGCAATATTGCTCTTTACAGCATTGGATCTTGCTTCTATCACCAGTCACATGCACAACTGGGTATTGTTTTTGCTTTTGCTCCCTCCCTTCATTCTTTCTGGAGTTGTATCTCCACTGATCTCCAGTAGCATATTGGGCACCTACTGACCTGGGGAGTTCCTCTTTTGGTATCCTATCATTTTGCCTTTTCATACTGTTCATGGGGTTCTTAAGGCAAGAATACTGAAGTGGCTTGCCATTCCCTTCTCCAGTGGACCACATTCTGTCAGCCATCTTTTTTCAAAATGAATTTAAAATTCTAAGAAAGCCAATTGAGTGTAGGCACAGATGACTCACATAAAAGGAAGTATAAAAGCAAATGTTTGAAAAAGCTTTGGCCTCATAAATAGAAGAATGCAAGTTAAAATAAATATGAGATATTACCTAAGATATTTATAAAAACATTTTTACTGCCTATGAGGAATAAAAAATGACTTTAAGATTTGTATTCCTTGGTCTGTATGATCAAAGGTATGTTACTGGTGTGAGCTGCCCTATCTGATTGGTTAATAATTTGCCACATTAAAATTTTAATTTTAGCCAGATAAAGTAGAATAAAAAGAAATTTTTTTGGCAATCTAGTGGTCAGGACTGAGCCTTCCAAAACAAGGGGGTGCAGGTTTGATTCCTGGTTAGGGAGTTAAGATCCCACATGCCTTGTGGCCCAAAAGCCAAAAAACATAAATCAGAAGCAATATTGTAACAAATTAAATAAAAACTTTAAAAAATAGAATACAAAATCCATTTAAGTGCTCAGTAAGCACATGGCTAGTTACTATCTTGAACATGCCAGATATAGTTTTCTATCATTGCAGACAATCCTATGGACAGGGCTGCTCCAGCATGTATATGATAAATTATTTAGCTCAGTCTGTCATCTTTGAAAGATATCAATCACTTTTAGAGCACAAGAGAGAAGGGACATCATATATAAAAGAGAAGTTTCAGAAATAATTATATCTAGAAATTACACTTAATTTGTTTAACCAACAGTTTTAAATACGTACTGTGTGTCTGTCTGTGGAGACAGATTTTTACTTGCTCTTCCCCCAGAAACTTCCATGGCTATTTCCTCAGTTCTTTGTTAAAATGTGGCCTTATACAGAGAAGTTCTCCAAGCAATTTATTAATAGATAAAATAGTAATCCTTCCCTATACCTCCTCCTCCTTCTGCATTACCTGTACTACTTGCTTTTTATTTTTCTCAGGAGCCTATTTGTTTTCTCTGTTTTTATCACTTATATGTTTGTTAATTTATTTATGGTGTACCTCTTGATTAGAATTAGAGTTCTAATAGACTATAGACTTTTCTTTTCTTTTTTTGGTTCACTGTTCTAATTCCTAGTCTGATACTTAGTTTTAATTTAATAGTTCATGTCCCTAAGTGAAATTTGAAGTTCATGTCTGTAAAATTTGACTGATATGAGATAAAATTCATCTGAAAGTAGATGAGGACAGATATTTCAAAAGATGGATTTTTTTCTTGGGAAGGATAACAAAGGTGGACTTTTTTTTCCCAGTGTAAGGCACATTACAAACTGAGAATCATTCTTATAGAACTAAATTAAAATATTAAAAAATTATGATATATACCAGAGATTTGGGGAGAGATTTAAACTGTGATTGGGCTTCCCTGGTGGCTCAGACAGTAAAGAATATGCCTGTAATGCAAGATGCCTGGGCTTGATCCTTGGGTTGGGAAGATCTCCTGGAGAAGGGAATGTCTACCCACTCTAGTATTCTTGCCTGGAGAATTCTATGGACACAGGAACCTAGTAGGCAATAGTACATGGGGTCACAAAGAGTCAGACACTACTGAGCAATTAACACACTTCAACTCCCTCCAAAAACAGATTAAAGCATAATGGTTCATTAGAGTGGAATCTATGGAATAACCTTTTGAAATAAGTGTTTAGACATTGATGGTACATAGGAATATTTGATAGGAAATAATAGTATATGAATAATGTCTGCAAACAGAAACTTTAAAAACACATGTATTGTATATAAAATTAATTTAATGTGTTGTGGGGTTTTTTTTGAGCTATTTCTAATCTTTATGGGAAAGAGACTGCCCGCCCTTAGTGTCACAATGTAAGATGCAGGCTCTAGATGTGAAAAAGTTGTCATTCATCTGTGGCAGAAAAAGTATCTTGAATGATTTATGTGGATTTCTTGTACAAATAAATTGAGAAATAGGTTCCACACAGTTGTAAACCTAGAATTTCCACAACCAGGATTTTGAGGAAAGCCTTCATCTAGAAGTAGATTCCTTTAATTTGTCCACAGACTAAAGCAAATCTGGGGGATTCTTTAGCAAATGTTCAGCTGCAGATAATGCAATGTGATTCTATGGTAGCTCCAAATACCCTCATTCAATTGGTGAAATGTCAGCTGTTTTTCCTTGATGAGGAAGAAGCATCCGTGGGTTGGTTATGGTGGAATTTTTAACCACCTACCCAAATTTAATGTATTTTTATCCTGTGTATCAGAAAAAAATCACCATTAGAGCCAGCGCTGTAAAGATAGTAAATGAAGTAAATCCTACTTTATATCCATCATGGGAAAATCAATTTTATATTAGTTCAGTGATCACATTAAATTTTAATCCAAGGTTAGATGTTCCACAAATAAAATCTAACCCTTAGTTAACCTAAGATAAATGAATCCTTTCTTATTCTCTATTATTCTTTTTAAAAATTAATTGGTCATTTACTTCATAAACATTTATTAATCATTTTGTATTTATCAGGCATTGCATTATCTGCTAAAACAATAACTAAAAGATGATATAACATCATAATTTATTGCCATTAATTGCATCATTCCCTACATAGCTATAAGATTGTGTGTATGTGCTCGATTGTGTTCAACTCTGTGACCCCATGGACTGTGGCCAACCAGGATTCTCTGTCTATGGGATTCTTCAGGCAAGAATACCGGAGTAGGTTGCCATTTCCTCCTCCAGGGCATCTTCCCAACCTAGGGATCAAACCCGTGTCTCTTGTGTCTCCTGCATTGGCAGGTGATTTCTTTACCACTAAGTTACCTGGGAACACACTGAAAACCTTTTAGTTCTGATAACACACCTGTCAGGCAGGTGTCATTTAATAGATGGGAAAAAAAGTGAGATGCCCCAACTGGAGGGAAAGTGACTTAGCAAAACACATCCTGTACCCTTTCTTCTCTCTCCTTTTAGTGAAGACTTATTTTCCAAACCAAAACACAAGGACACACAGTTTGAGAAGGGAGTTTTTCTCTTTGGTGATTTTACTTGTGTGGAGGGTATTAAAGGAATATCTGATTAAATTATATTTCCTTACTCTTTTGATTAATCACCTTATTGAAAAGAATAAATTATGTAAAATTGGGAACTGTCTAAGAACATCTGGAACATCTGGCCACCATACTGACCCATTTGTAATCTTGTGAATATTTACCCAGTCCTTGAGTCTTTTCTCACATCCTATGTTCCCTTGTTCACTTCCTTTTATTTCTTTAACTCCATTTTTTTCCCTACCACCCAACTCTTTCATTTAGTTTCAGTTGTGTATCTTGCTGCTAAGTCACTTCAGTCGTGTCCGACTCTGTGTGACCCCACAGACGGCAGCCCACCAGGCTCCCCCGTCCCTGGGATTCTCCAGGCAAGAACACTGAAGTGGGTTGCCATTACCTTCTCCAATGTATGAAAGTGAAAAGTGAAAGGGAAGTCTCTCAGTTGTGTCCAACTCTTCGCGACCCCATGGACTGCAAGCCCACCAGGCTCCTCTGTCCATGGGATTTTCCAGGCAAGAGTGCTGGAGTGGGGTGCCATCGCCTTCTCTGATTGTGTATCTTAGCTTTTGCAATTTGTCTACTCTGACATGCTTGGAAATTTACAGTTTGTTTAGCAGGATAACCAACTTTTACTCATTTACTCCCACATGGAGGTCAGGAGCCCGCGGTCTTTGTTGACGTTCCCCTTGCTCTAGAGTCGTCTCTTCTCGCTTAGCCGACTCGGAGAAGAAGGCACGAGCACAGATCCTCTGGGCTTACCAGATAATCTTTGGACAAACAAGTCAAAATTGCTGGCAAGGGTTTGACTTTTTCTTATGTTTCTGTTTTCCTCTCCAGGTATTTTCTGTGTTCGCATCCTCACATATGGGCCAGTTATTTGAGGTGAAATTGTATAGAGATATGAGCCATCAGTAATCACCTTCACCACTTTTTGTACTTATAATGGCTGTTTCCTCTTTATTTTCCTCACATCAAGTGGAAAAGTATTTTCCAGCAAAGTCAGGCTTGAGGATGGAGGGAGAAGGCTTGTGCAGGAGGAAAGAGAAGCAGATCAGGGAGAAGGGGCGGTGGTCTGTGAAAGAATTCTGGCCCAAAGATGAAATAACAATCAAACTTAAAGGCGAAGCTACTACTGAATGATAAACTTGGAATGGATTTTAGACAGGAATATTTTTATTCAAAGCAACTTTCAAAAGCAGAAGAAATGTTATCAATAACCGTTTCAGGACGATTTTTTGAAGGTTCCAATATTGAGTTATAAAGAACACACTGAGTTGTTTGGCTTCTCTTTCCAGGTTTGCAACACAACCACAGACAGGAAGCATGCAGACACCTTTTGGAGAAGTGTGTTACTGAGTCAATAATGAACATTGTGAGCGGCTTCTTTAACTCACCCTTTTCAGACAACAGTACCAGCCTCCAGGTAACATTACCAAAAAGTAAAAGCATCCTGTCACACAGAATTTCTGTACCTTATTTGAGTGGAAAAAAATGTAATATGGCCAAAGTCCTTTTTGCCCTTCTAAAGATCAGTCTTCTTTCATAGTATTCACTGTTACACCCCTTTCTGAGTTTCCCAATCTTTATTTTCAATAAATGAAACTTCAAGCTGAATTCTTTTTGCTCTCTCTAAGCAAAATAGGCACTTTCACAACTGTAGATTGACTGTTTCCCATGCGTCAAAATAAACAGGTATGGTTCCTTAAGTGGATAGACATTTTGACTCGATAATTCCAATTTAGTAAATCCTGAAAGAATTAGCATGGATTTGTCTACTAAGATTTTCACTGAAGTGTTTATAATACTTAAAAATTGATGTCAACTTTAAATGTTCACAAGCAGGAAATTAACTACTTTGGTGGCTCAGATGGGAAAGAAAATGCCTGCAGTGTGGGAGACCTGGGTTCCATCTATGGTTTGGGAAAATTCCCTGGAAAAGGAAATAGCAACCCACTCCATTATTCTTGTCTGGAGAATTTCATAGACAGAGGAGCCTGGCGGCATACAGTCCATGGGGTTGCAAAGAGTCAGACACGACTGAGTGACTGACACTTTCACTTTCATTTATAAATACTTAAAATTTGATGTCAACCTCAAATGTCCTCAAGCTGGCGATTAGCTAAATATATTGTGGTATATCTATAGATGGCTTATTATATCGCAATTAAAAGTCATGGTTTAAAAGAAAAATTGATGACTAAGGAAAATAATCACAAAGCAATATAAAGTGAAATAGGCCACAAAATTGCATTATAGTGTCCTTCAAGTTTGTGTGTATAAAGAATATATGTGCATATATACATAGAAAAACTCAGTAAGTAATTACCTTAAAAATATTGATACTAATTACCTCTACTTGTTAGGATTATTGGTGATTTTCATTTGTTTGGTTGGAAATATTCTACAGTGATTATATATTGCTCTTATAAAAATGCTATTTTAGTTATACCTTTTAGAGAAAACTTTTAGACTGTTAAAATCATGTAAAATTGTTTTTGTAGGTCAAAATTGCTGTCTCCTCTACTTGCTCATCAATGAAACCTAAACATACAATCAGTGAAACAAACAAATAAACCCAAAGCACCTGTTCTATTTATGCATGCTTGGTTGCTCAGTCGTGTCTGCCTGTGACTCCATGAACTGTGCCCAATAGGCTACTCTGTCCATATAATTTTCCAGGCAAGAATACTGGCTTAGGTTGCCGTTTTCCAATTCATGTTCTCTTTATACTTAGAAATAAACCAGGAGTTATAAAAGTATACTTAAATTCATATCATTGGCTTCAAGAAATGTCATATTTGCCACATTAAGAATGTAGGTAAAATAATGAATTTTCTGTAGTGTCTAATGTGGTTCTTGTCATGAAATGAGTACATGATATCTGTTGAATGAGATATTCATTAAATAGCACTGAAACTTAAAGGACAAGATTGTATTTTATTTTGATGGGCCTGTTTTGATAATGAATAGATATCACATCAGAAGGGTTAATGGTTTAATGACCTGTTTGCCTCTTTCTGTTTTCAGACACATCAGCCAGTTTTTATTCAGCTGCTCCAGTCTGCCTTCAGAATTTATAATTGCACCTGGCCAAATCCTGCCCAGAAAGCCTCAGTGGAGTCCTGTATCAGAACTTTGGCTGAAGTAGGTAAGTTGGAGTGTCAGATTTAGGCAGTGTAAAGCAGCTTGTGTGACTTCTATGAAAGTGAAGGGCAGAGATGAGCAAACGATTCTGAATATCGCATCCTTTTAGGGAGGAGAGTATAATTATTAAATTTCTTCTTTTTAAATATTTTTAAAATACTTATTTTTAAATTATTATATTTCTAACCTTCAATTAATATTTTATATAGTGCTTTAATATAGCTCAGTAGAATATTACACAAATGAGTCTGTTCTGTTATCTGAGATTTTATTATGGAATTGTCTGTTAAGTAGCCTAATATATTAATATCTGCAGGAGGCCTTCTTGAGGGGTTTTTGTTTTCTAATTTTGTGTGAAATCTATTCATATTTATTTGAGCTCTGTTATCCATGGGAGGCTTCAGAAATTACAGATAAAACGGAATGCCAGAGAAGAACACTTAAGGGAAGGTTAGTGTATTCCAGGAAGTATTTTTCAGAGTTCTCTCCTCTTTTTTTTTTTTTGAAGTAAATTTGGACTTTCTAGATGGCAGAAAGGAGGAGGGAAAAGAAATATAGACTTGACTGGACTCAGAAAACAAACAGGAGCTGAATCATTCATCTCAGCTAATGGTGGTTCTGCAGGCATTGCAGGCATTGGAAAGGGCAGCTTATAGTGTGTTTCATTATTGTGATCATCATCACTGCTGATATTTGTCAGCATATACCATTTGCCATGCTAAGCAATTTACATGTATTATCTCATTTAATCCTTAGATAGGCTCATCACTTATTTACATTTTACAGCTGGGGAAACAGAATTATCTAGATCAGTTAACTTGGCCAGGGTTACAGTATGTGCTCAGTAAACATTTGATAAATGAATAAATGGTTTAACTAATTAATGACCACTTGAAATATTTTAGTCTCTTCTCCCCTTGTGCAATTTGGCTTAAGTAATTTAATATTGACAAAATGTAATGATGGCCCAATTTTAATTTGAATACGTTCAAAAGGAGTTATAAGCTAAAAGGATCAATTGAAAATTATTAGAAATCAGAGATGAATGGAGAAGGCAATGGAACCCCACTCTAGTACTCTTGCTTGGAAAATCCCATGGACGGAAGAACCTGGTGGGCTGCAGTCCATGGAGTCGTGAAGAGTTGGACACGACTGAGTGACTTCACTTTCACTTTTCACTTTCATGCATTGGAGAAGGAAATGGCAACCCACTCCAGTATTTTTGCCTGGAGAATCCCAGGGACAGCGGAGCCTGGTAGGCTGCCGTCTATGGGGTCTCACGGAGTTGGACACGACTGAAGCAACTTAGTAGCAGCAGCAGCAGAGTTCATCTAGGTGATTGTAAATTGTTAATAAGTATTAAACTTGGTAGATCTTTTGTATATCCCAAAGAGAGAATACATTTGAAAAACTATGTCACAACAATAAAAATATTTTAGGCAAAATAAGAAACATGAGAGTAAAATTATATTGCTATTTTGAAGGATATAAAAGATTTTGATAAATGATTTGTTTGAATTTTTAATAAATGATTTTAACTTAATTTTTAATTTAGCAAATGGATTTTGTTGAAATTTAATCAATGGATTTATTTAAATTATGTTAAATTTATAAGATTTAATAAATAAATTGGAGAAGGAAATGGCAACCCACTCCAGTACTATTGCCTGGAAAATCCCATGGATGGAGGATCCTGGTAGGTTACAGTCCATGGGGTCACAAAGAGTCGGACATGACTGAGTGACTTCATTTTTTTTTTCCAATAAATAAATATTATTTTGGGATTATAAAATCCAACTTGTAAGGATATCAGTTCTCCACAGTTTATAATTTTACTGCTTTCAGATAGGACTCCTTCTTTGCCTACACTCTCTACCCCCTCCACTTGGGCCTAAACACCCCATGCAGGGCCACACCCCACAAGGCCACAAGGCTGTGTCCTCTGCTTGGCCTCTGCCTCCTTCTTGTGGAAGCTTCCTCCTCACATCCCACTGGTTGCACACAGCCCCTATCAGGCTATTGCTTTCTTGCCTGGTGGCCTCTGACTCTGTGCTGGGTCGCTTGTTAGCATGGATATCCATATCACCTTTGTCAGGGTGCCAGACTGTCCACCACTGTGGACAGCTTCCCCTACCAAAGTCTGATTCTCCATTCCAGGGCGCCTCCTAGGCACATGCCTTCCACTCCTTTCTGGGTTTGAACACTCTGGACCACCTCAGCCCCTAATGCATCCTTACCCAGTGTTGGCATTTGACTTTGCTCTGCTCTGCCTCTAGGTTTTAAGATAGAATGTGTGAGAGAGTAGCTCAGTTGTGTCTGATTCTTTGCAGCCCCATGGACTATACAGTCCAAGGAATTTTCCAGGCCTGAATACTGGAGTGGATAGCCTTTCCCTTCTCTAGGGATCTTCCCAACCCAGGCATCGAACCCAGGTCTCCCACATTGCAGGCAGATTCTTTACCAGCTGAGCCACAAGGGAAGCCCTACGACAGTATTGTTCAAGAAGAAAAGGAAGAGGCCATCATGAAAGTGAAAGGGTTAGTCTCTCAGTCATGTCCAACTCTTTATGACCCCATAGGCTGTAGCTCGCCAGGCTCCTCTGTCCCTGGAATTCTCCAGGCAAGAATACTGGAGTGGGTTGTCATTCCCTTTTCCAAGGGGTCTTCCTGATTCAGGGATCAAACCCGAGTCTCTTGCATTGTAGGCGATCTTTTATCATCTAAGCCACAGTGAAGCCCAGGCTATCCTACGTACTGTCAAAAATAAAGAACACAAAAGAGAACCTAAGTTTTATTTTGAAAAGATGCACATAGCAAAGTATCCAGCAAGATATAAATAAAGTAAAAACCTTTACAAGACCTTGCATCACAAATATACAGACACCATTAACCAGTCTTTCTTACTGATGATAAATTATTAATAAAATTTTAAAGATATAAAGTATTAACACAGGTTATTGCTTGGGGGTAGAATGGTTCTATTGTCCATGCTTTCCTGTAACTTGTGAGTTTTTAATAATAGATCTCAAATTTTAATAAAACAATACTAAAAGCATTTTCATTTTGACCCATGCAGCTGGGAAATATACTAAGCATCAAAAGATAATCTAAAGGAAAAGCAAAAAAATATGATGGTTTGTGTTTACAAAGGAATTTTTTTTTTTTGCATGGTCTTTGCTGTCAAGTATATTTCTGTATTTTGCATTTTAAGGCAGCCTCCCGTCTTCTTCCTCATCTTCCTGCTTCTTCTCTCCCCTTTCCTCTTTCTCCTTCGCCCCTTTTTTTTCACTGCCTTTTTGTCTCCTCCTCTTCTTCCCTAAGTATTGATATTCAGCAAATACAAGGGGGAAACATGGGGGATGGAGGGTATGCTGTTCATACCACTTACAAATTGAGAGATGAAGAGCTCTGAGCCACAAGTGAGATGCCATGCTGTATTTTCCTTTGCAAATCCAGTGTTGTTCCCCGTGTAGTCAGGCCAGTTCTTGCAGAACAGGGTGGCACAACTTTGGAAGTTTAAAACCGTCACTGAAACTCGACAGTCTAAGAATAGAATTTATTTCTATGTTACAGGACCTCATTTTCTACCATTTCCTTTACTCTTTATGATTTAGAGACACACGTGAAAGGAAGTCCAAAAATATCTTAAGTCAATAATCAAAGTAGGCTTGGAAGAGTGCTTTGGTATAAAGTCTCAGTTTTATCTTTTGTGTGGAAGCATGTTTTTAAAATTGAAATATACTTGATTTGCAGTGTTTCAGGTGCCCAGCCAAGTGGTTCAGTTGTGCATGCATTTGTGTGTGCACATGCACACACAGGCACACTTTTTCAGGTTCTCTTCCATTATAGGTTATTGGAATTTATTGAATATAGTTCCTTGTGCTGTGCAGTAGAATCTTGTTGGTTATCTATTAAGGCTTTATGTGCAGTAGTGTGCATATGTTAATCCCCAGTTCCTAGTTTATCACTCCCCTGCCACTTTTCCCCTTTACAGCCATTAATTTGTTTTCTTTTTAAAATATATTATCTTTATTTATTTTTAAAAAATTATTTGTTTTAATTGGAGGTTGATTACTTTACAATATTGTAGTGGTTTTTGCCATACATTGACATGAATCAGCCATGAGTGTGCATGTGTCCCCTCATCCCAATCCTCCCCCGCCGTGACCCCGCATCCTCTGGGTTGTCCCAGTGCACCAGCTTTGAGTGCCCTTTTTCATGCTTTGAGGTTAGACTGGTCATCTGTTTCACATATAGTAATATACATGTTTCAGGGCTATTCTCTCAAATCATCCCACCCTCAGCTTCTCACACAGAGTCTAGAAGTCTATTCTCCTTGCATCCCTGGGATAAAGCCCACTTGGTCATGATGTATGATCTTTTTAATATGTTGTTGGATTCTGTTTGCTAGAATTTTGTTGAGGAGGAACATACATCTATGTTCATCAGTGATAATTGGCCTGCAGTTTTCTTTTTTTGTGGCACGTTTGTCTGGTTTTGGTATTAAGGTGATGGTGGCCTCATAGAATGAGTTTGGGAGTTTACGTTCCTTTGCAGTTTTTTGGAAGAGTTTGAATAGGATAGGTGTTGCTGCTGCTGCTGCTGCTAAGTCGCTTCAGTCGTGTCTGACTCTGTGCGACCCCATAGAGGGCAGCCCACCAGGCTCTGCCATTCCTGGGATTCTCCAGGCAAGAGCACTGGAGTGGACTGCCATTTCCTTCTCCAATGCATGAAAGCCGAAAAGTGAAAGTGAAGTCACTTAGTCATGTCCAACTCGTAGCAACCTCATGGACTGCAGCCCACCAGTCTCCTCCGTCTATGGGATTCTCCAGGCAAGAGTACTGGTGTGGGGGTGCCATTGCCTTCTCCAGGTTAGGTGTTAGCTCTTCTCTAAATTTTTGGTAGAATTCACCTGTGAAGCCATCTGGTCATAGATTTTTGTTTGTTGGAAGATTTTTATTACATTCTTTATTTCCATGCTTGTGATGGTTCTGTTAAGATTTTCTATTTCTTCCTGGTTCAGTTTTGGAAGGTTATACTTTTCTAAAAATTCATCCATTTCTTTCAAGTTGTCCATTTTATTGGCATATAGTTGCTGATAGTAGTCTCTTACGATCCTTTGTATTTCTGTGTTGTCGTGATTTCTCCATTTTCATTTCTAATTTTATTGATTTGATTCTACTCCCTTTTTTCTTGATGAATCTGGCTAATGGTTTGCCTATTTTATAATCTTCTCAAAGAACCACCTTTTAGTTTCGTTGATTTTGCTATAGTCTCCTTTGTTTCTTTTTCATTCATTTCTGCTCTGATTTTTATGATTTCTTTCCTTCTACTAACTTTGGGATTCTTAATTTCTTATTTTTCTAGTTGCTTATGTGTAAAGTTAGGTTATTTATTTGATGTTTTTCTTGTTTCTTGAGGTAGGCTTGTATTGCTGTGATCCTTCCTTTTACCACTGCTCTTGTAGAACTGAATCCCGTAGGTTTTGGGTTGTGTTTTCATTTGCATTTGTTTCTATGCATATTTTTATTTACTTTTTGATTTCTTCTGTGATCTGTTGGGCTAACCATTAATTTTTTTTTTCTGTGTCTGTAAATTTGTTTCTGTTTTGTTAAGAAGTTCATTTACATCATTTTCTGGAATTTCACATATAAGTGATATCATATGATATTTGTCTTTCCCTATCTGACTCACTTCACTTAGTATTTCTAGGTCCATCCATGGCTCTGCAAATGGCAAGCATATTTCCTTCTAATTCCTCATTTGTTGTTTCCAACTGAACAGTTAGGAAGCATTTGTCCCCCTCTCCTACTCCATAATGGCCTAATTTGACCCTTCTTTACTTCCTTTCTGGACCATATAGGCATGTTGTGTTCTTTCCTCACTTTAAAAAAATATGCTACCAGAATAATCTTGATGTGAAATTCTGTTGTTTTAAAAGCATCAACAACAAAGTCCTCAGCCTTCAGCAGCATCCCTTTGTCCAATAAGCTAGGATGGATTCCTCATTACACATTTGTGGCCTTGCCAGCACAGTCCTGCCTCCTCTTTTGACTAGTTGCTCACTGCTTCTCACCCCCACACAGAGAACTGGATATTCTTTCCCAGATATTGCTCACATAGTAAGTCTCTTTTTCTCTCCAGTTTCCACCATTGCCATTTGTCAGTATCCTTTCCATTACTAGAAAATTTTTATTGTTCAAATTTCTCCATTAGGTCCAGATCTGAACTCATCCCCATTTGACCATTTATACTTTTCTTACAGTCTTAACTTTATCCTAGCTTACACCATCGCTAAGTATTAATCTACTAGATTTTGGGGAACAACTATGAAATGTCTGTGAAAAATACATTAATAAAAGCTATTGTCTGAGATGAAAAAGTGAAAAGCAAATTCTGCTTTGTGATGGGTTTTTCTTGTTCAGTTACCAAGTCATGTCCAACTCAATGCAACCCCATGGACTGCAGCATGCCAGGCTTCCCTGTCCTTCACTGTTTCCCAGAGCTTCTGCAAATTCACATCCATTGAGTTGGTGATGCCATCCAACCATCTCACCCTCTTTCCCCTTCTTCTCCTCCTGCCTTCCTGATGCTCTTTTCCAGCATCAGGGTCTTTTCCAATGAGTGATGGGTCGACCACATCTTTTTTGTTTGTTTATTGGTGGATATGCTTCATGGAAAACACATCATCAAAATTAAAGCATTCAGAAGTGAGCATCTGTGGTTGTAAAGGGATCCAAACCTCCCTTACTTATGTAGTGATGTTGCAGGAAGGGGGACCCCTTCCAGGGCCTGAAATTGGTCTCTTGTCTAACACTTGGAAATGAATTGTCCGAGGAGACACATGTGCTGACAAAGCAAGAGATTTTATTGGCGCCCAGGTGGAGAGCAGTAGGGTAAGGGAACCCAGGAGAAGGGATTAGTTTCCAGGTTGTCTTTAGCCAATCATTCTGACTCAAGAGTCCTTCCTGGTGGTGCACGTCTTGTTCAGCCAAGAAGGATGCCAGTGAGAAGGATGCTGGGAGGTGGTTGGACATGTGGCATCTCCTTTTGACCTTTCCCAAACTCTTCCAGTTGATGGTGGCTTATTAGTTCCATATTCCTTACCAGGACCTCCTGTTATAAAACAACGCATGCAAATGGTTACTATGGTGCCTGGCTAGGGTGGGTGGGTTCAGTCAGTGTGCTTCCTCTAACAGTGTTGGAAAACATTTGAAATATTTAGGCAAATAAAAAGAAGTCTTATCTTCCAACATTTGAAGGTGTGAATGGATTTCCTTTACAGGTTCCCAGGAATAGGATTATAATTAATATATGGCAACTGAAAGAGGCAGATTTAAATTTGTTTTGTTTTGTTTTGTTTTACCATACCACACAACTTACTGGATCTCAGTTCCCTGACCAGGGATTGAACCTTGGCAGTGGAAGCACCAAGTCCTAACCATTGGAAGCACCCAGTCCTAACCACTAGACTGCCGGGAAACTCCCCAAGAGATAGATTCTTGTCTCACTTCAAAGAATAACTATTTACAGTTAGTATATTTTTAAAATCTTAGGAGTCACATGTGACTCTTCCCATTTGTTCACTTCTATTAAATACAGTAGCAAGTTCTATTGGTTCCACTTCCAAAATCCATCAGTTTTTTTGTTCTCTTGTCAGACACTCTTTTCAAATGCACTATGATATGACATGGATTACAGAAGAGTCTCATTACTGAATAGCCTACCTTTACCCCAGTCTTGCTACAGTCCATTTTCTATATAGTATTTATAGTGCTCTTAAAATGTAAATCAAACCATATCAGTCATTTATGTAGAGCTTTCCATTGCACTAAAAATTCCTATTCCTTGTCATGACCTAGAAGGACCTTCATCATCTGAGTTTCATCTACTACTACTTTCTCCCATTTCCCTACCTCCATCTCTGATCCACCCACACTGGCCTACATTCCATTTCTCATCTGTAAACCTTTTTCTCATCCCAGGGCTTTTGCATGTACTATTCCCGTTATTTGAATCCTTCTCTCCATATGATGACATGTTCAAATGTTAAATGCTCAGTGAAGTGTCCCAGATACAGTTTTCCATATGTAGTTTTCCAGCTTCTTCCTACCCCTTGTCCTATCTTGCATCTTAGCCCTTACCACTGTTTGAAAGCACCTTGTTTGTTTGCCTCTTTGTTGTCTGCTTCTCCCTTTAGAATATAAACTACAAAATCAGGGATTTTTCTTTATTCACTGATTGCTTCTGCTTAAAAGTGTCTGGTTCTGACATAGCTGGTTTTTGAATGTTGTTGACTGACAGTAATCCCTGAGCTAGATATTTTTGCAACTTTAGGCATAGAAAGGTTAAATAACTTACCTGATTAATAAGTAGAGCTGGATTTGAAATCTAAATTTCTCTGAGTATGAAGTTGATGCCGTACCAGGTTGCTCCAGAGTCCTTTCTTAGGAAGCCTCAACATATAAACTGGGACTATGGCAGTTTGGCTCACCAGGTAGGAATCTGTCTGAAGTGTTACAGCTCAGATGCAAAGTCATTTTTGTGTTTCAACTCCTCTTTAAGAATACAAAGAGGCATTTATTACAATTGAAATATGTATGAATTTATATTAAAGAAAACAGTGAATATATGTATTTAAGAAAAATGTTACAAAGTCAAAGAGAATACTTAATTTTTATAAAGCAAAATTTCAATGCATTTACAAACTGGTAAACACATTCTTATAAAGGTAGATAATTATTGTATTGTCTATTCTAGTTATATTTACATAACATTTTGTCATTTGTAAAGTGCTCTCAAGTACATTGGCTGAACTCGTCTATCATCAAAAATATTTCATTCTTTTTCATATTTATACATTAGATACAAAGGGTAGTAAAAACAGCAAAAGCATTTACTAGGTCAGAACTTATCTTACTGGGAGCGGGGAGCATTGATTAGTGTTATTGCATGTGTATATGGTCAGTAACTCAGTTGTGTCTGACTCTTTATGACTGTAACCCACTAGGCTCCTCTGTCCATGAGATTTCCCAAGCAAGAATACTGGAGTGGGTTGCCATTTCTTCCCCCAGGGGATCTTCCTGATCCAGAGATCAAACTTGGCCTCTTGCAGCTCCTGTATTGGCAGGCAGCTTCTTTACCACTGAACCACCTGGGAAGCCTTGTTATTAGTGTTAGACAGCGTGGTAAACCCTGTGATGTGGACATAATCCGTAGGCCCATTTTAAAGATGGGGTCATGAGGTTAGCAAGGTCAGCAAGCTTAGGTAAATCGTTTGGTCACACAGGCAGGTGTGCACCCCTTCTAAACTGACATACTAGTAGGCATTTGTGATGCTCTGCTATCAGAAATCAGTTTAAATAACATTGAATTATACCTTTAAAGTACAAAATATTGATCAGGATGTTAATTTCATTAGTCAGTTACTGTTCTTTAATTTATTCATTTGTATAAAATACAATAGCACATGTTAGAAGTACTTTGAGAAAAAGCATCTAAGGATTACTCCCATTTTATTTCATTTAAAAAAGAATTTTGTTCCATGTGTTTCATAACCTTCAAATGATTTGAGGGGATTAATATTGGGTACTTTGTTAAAAACATAATCATTTTTCCAAATGGAAATTTTGCAAAATATCTGTTACAAATGGTTTGAATAATGAACATCAATCTTCAAGCCAGTCATGCTCCCAAATTTGAATGTGTATAAAACATTAACCCTTTGCGAAGAGAAATTCAGTCTCTCTTAAATCAATGTGTTTATTTTCATCTCTCTAGATGTTATGACTGATTGTATAAAGCATTTGACATAATGTATCTCTATAATTATGGTTTTAAAGTAATAATGGAAAATTTTAAACTCCATTATGACTTAAAAAATTAAATCTGAAGGAGAAGCTAGGACAAATTTTATAAACTTTTCACATATTTATTAATTCAGCTATTGATAATGAGCCCTCATTATCTGAAAAACATT
Organism: Nanger dama; assembly: GCA_917880005.1. Taxonomy (NCBI): domain Eukaryota; kingdom Metazoa; phylum Chordata; class Mammalia; order Artiodactyla; family Bovidae; genus Nanger; species Nanger dama. The sequence goes on from CAKJTW010000002.1 coordinate 83,453,700, forward strand.
ACTCTACTTGTTAGGGATATACAGTCTGGGAAACCATATTCTTACCCTCAGTGAATATCTAGTACATTGAGGGTAAATGTAACATGTACAGAAATCACAAAGCAGAATAAAACTAGATAAGTGGGATGGGGTAGAGTAGGAGGGAGGCGCAAGAGGGAGATGATACCTGTCTACATATAGCTGATTTATTTTCTTGTATAGAAGAAACTAATGCAACATTGTAAAGCAATCATACTTGAGTAAAAAGGCTAAGTGCTTTATCTGTTACAAAGTTCGAGAATCTGACACTGTGGCTAGAGCATGGTAGATTGATGAATATTTATTATATGAATAAAATACCTGAGCGAATACAAATGAATGAATATTCTACTCTTGTCATTGGCTGCATAATATCCTATTGTGTGCCTATATTCTAATTTTTTAACCCCATTATTATTTATATTGTTTCCAATCGTTTTGCTCATGAGGAAGAATAAGATAAATACCTAGGGGTAGAATTTCTGGATCTTATAATTTTGACAGATACTATAATTTGTAGAGATTGATCAATTTATATGCCACAAACAAGGCAGGAGAAAATTTATCTCCTTGATAATATGGTGTGTTATTGGATTCTTAGAGCTTTGCAAATCTTTTAAGTAAAAGTATCCATATAGATTTAATTTGTCTCTCTCTTCTTACAAGTAAGGGGAAAAAAAACCCTCTCCATATGATTGAGTCACTGGTATTTCCTTTTCTGTGAACTGTCACTTTTTATGTACTTTTTTAAAAGTTTGTTTTCCCCGATAGTCTGCATAGCCCTTTATCTATTTAAGAAAATGAGCTCTTTGCCTGTAAGTAGCCAATATTTTTTCTCAGTTTTTCATTGGTCATTTGAATTTTTTTTTGGCATGTAGAAATTATTTTCTTGTAGGCTTTTTAGGTTTTGTTTTATCTTCCAGAATAGCCTTGATAAGCCTAAGATGTTGTTTTGTAATTCCCATTGAGAATTTTCATGGTTTTAGTTTGCCTGGTCTGTTTGGTTTTTGGTGTGGCTATTTACAATTTTGAGTTATCTGGAATATATTTAGTTGTAAGATAGAGGATGTGAAATCAGCTTAATTTTTTCCAGATGAATAGTCAGGTGTGCCAATCTAGTTCTTACATAACCCATAAAATTATATATTCTTTTCTAATTTAGGTAAAATTGATATATAACAGTACACTAGTTTCAGGCTTAGAACACAATAATTTGATACATTTACACACTATGAAGTGATCACCACAATAAGTACAGATTCCATCCTTCAGCAATGTGTTTGGACTGCCTTGACTCTTCACGCGCACTTCCTAAGCCCCTTCTCCTCTGAGCTGTTCTATATATCTTTGAGTTTTGTTTTGATTTGTGTGTTCATTTGCTTTGTTTTTTAGCTTCTACATGTAAGTGAAATCGTGTGGCATTTGTGTTTCTCTCTGATTTATTTCACTTAGCACAGCCACCTCCAGATGTGTCCATGCTGTCCCAAATGCAAGAGTTCCTTCTTTTTTATGGTTGAATAGTTTCAGGTTTGTGTGTGTGTGAGATATCTTCTTTATCCATGCATCATACATTGATGGACACTTTGGTTGCTCCCATTTCTTGGCTGTTGTAAGTAATGCTGTGGTGAACATAGGGGTGTAAATACCTTTGAGTGCAGACATGAAATTAAAAGACGCTTACTCCTTGGAAGAAAAGTTATGACCAACCTAGATAGCATATTCAAAAGCAGAGACATTACTTTGCCAACTAAGGTCTGTCTAGTCAAGGCTATGGTTTTTCCAGTAGTCATGTATGGATGTGAGAGCTGGACTCTGAAGGCTGAGCACCGAGGAATTGATACTTTTGAACTGCGGTGTTGGAAAAGACTCTTGAGAGTCCTTTGGACCGCAAGGAGATCCAACCAGTCCATTCTGAAGGAGATCAGCCCTGGGATTTCTTTGGAAGGAATGATGCTAAAGCTGAAACTCCAGTACTTTGGCCACCTCATGCAAAGAGTTGACTCATTTGAAAAGACTCTAAGGCTGGGAGGGATTGGAGGCAGGAGAAGAAGGGGACGACTGAGGATGAGATGGCTGGATGGCATCACGGACTCGATGGACACGAGTCTCAGTGAACTCCGGGAGTTGGTGATGGACAAGGAGGCCTGACGTGCTGAGATTCATGGGGTCGCAAAGAGTCGGACACGACTGAGCGACTGAACTAAACTAAACTGATACCTTTGAGATTAGTGTTTTCATTTTCCTTGGATAAATACCTGGAAGTAGAGTATGTGGATCATGGCGGTTCTATCTTTAATTTTTGGAGGAACCTCCACACTGTTTTCCCCTTCATCAAATTTATATGCCCACCAACAGCAACAGCAGCCCACTCCAGTGCTCTTGCCTGGAAAATCCCATGGGCGGAGGAGCCTGGTGGGCTGCAGTCAATGGGGTCGCACGGAGTCGGACACAACCGAGCGACTTCACTTTCACTTTTCACTTTCCTGCATTGGAGAAGGAAACGGCAACCCACTCCAGTGTTCTTGCCTGGAGAATCCCAGGGACAGTGGAGCCTGGTGGGCTGCCGTCTGTGGGGTCGTATAGAGTCAGACACAACTGAAGCGACTTAGCAGCAGCAGCAGCAGTGCACAAGGGTTCCTTTTTCTCCACATCCTCTCCAATACTTGTGATAAAATTCTCCTTATTTAATTGAGGAGTCATTTAAGTGTAGATTGAGTACCAAACAGGAAAGATACAATTTGTGAAGCTGTGTTTCAGTTGTGATTTATCCTGGATATTTTGACCTGATTCAGAAAAAGGTACCACTCTGCTCACTTATCTTTCTTGGGCACTAGCCATTCTTATTCTTCTGAGCCTGTACAGAGGTGCTTGACAACAAACCAAGTATTATTAATAAATGCTTACATTTTCTGTTGCGTTTTTCCCCAACCTGTCAATTTATCTATCTAAACATTTTTTTCCTGTCTCACTTATCACTGTAATATGTGTATTCTCAGAGATTTTCATTTGCCATTTGCCACCAGTAATTTGGTCTAATTTAAAAATATCACTGAATATGCAACATTTAATGAATAATAATTAAAAATAGATTTTAATTACATCTTAAAGTAATTTTGTTATATCTAGAGAATTTTCAGGATTTGTAAGCCTAATTAGTCAGTTAGCCCAGTAATCACAATACCTATGAATAAAGATAATGCATTTTAGAGAACTAGCCATCTCTGCACAGAACACTGTAAAAGATAAATTGTTAATAACAACCCTTCTTCTCTCTTATTTGCTTTTAAAGAAATCCATATACTTATCTGACAAAATACCCTTAATGAGATAGTATCTTAGTTGCATTCTAGCTTAAGGATGAAATAGGAACATTTATTTTTAAAATATTTTAAACTTTTATATGACCACTAAAGCACAGTGGGAGTTAATGCCACATGCTGGAAGAATGATTGACTGTTGGTAATTCATTAGTTTTTTTTTGATTGGAGATAGGAGGTGTGGAAACCTTTAACCCCCAAAATACATCCTAGTTCACATTTTCAATTCACATTCTGATATTTATATCAGAATGTTTTCTACCTCAATAAATGGAAGCTAAATGTGGATCATATTTTTGGTTACATTAGAAAAATATTATTCTAGTTATTAATGTTCTTGTAAAGTGATATCATGAATTAATTCCTTTCTTTTCCTAGCCACAAATTTCTGCTTTAATTGTTATACTATATATAGAAAACTAAATTATCATTGTCAGCTTTGCTTTCAACTTACTCTTTATAATATTTTGACAGTGCTGAGAATCTATTTCAGGCCATGTCTTAAAGGTAATGATATTTTTACAATTGCTTGAAAAAGTTTTATAATTATCTGCACAGCTGACTTATTTTAACTCAAATTCTCCTTTCCCCAGTTGGTTAATTGATTTTCTTTTATTGCTTAGAAGTTGTGATTTATCATTTGACTAGAGTTTACCTTTGGGCATGAGAAAGTTTATTTTAGCCAGTTAATGTATATCTTGCAGTTTGTGCCGAGACAGAAGGCTAGAGAAAACCAGCTAGAGTGGTTCAGTTTGGGGGACAGAAACACTCTTTCAATAAAGATTGGGATAGTGGTGTCTCCTTGCTGCTGGCCATAGTGGAATAGTGGTAGCAGCTCATGGGATGTATGAGGAGGGGGTAGGGGATGAGAGTCTCTTGACCACACTGATAGGGGGCTTCATATCCTGGAGTGGCGCTAGTGGTAAATAACCTGCTTGCCAGTGCAGGAGATGTAAGAGGTGCAGGTTCGATCCCTGGATTAGGAAGATATCCTGCAGGGAGGGCACAGCAACCCACTCCAGTACTCTTACCTGGAAAATCCCATGGACAGAGGAGCCTGGTGGGCTACAGTCCATAAGGCTGCAAAGAGTCAGACATGACTGAAGCAATGTAGCATGCACTTACACACCATTGGATTACATCTTCACTGGTGTCATTAGAAAAATACTTCTTAGGTACATCTTTGTGTAAGTTGTATTCGTAGCAGCACACACTCATTTGATGGTTAGTTGTATCTAACATATCTGGTTACTAAAGAGGAGGTAAATCTATCCCCTTTGTTTAAACATTTGTGAAAACTGGGTTGCAATAAGTTTTGAGCAATTTTAAGTTTCATGTTGTTTTTGTTCAGCTGCTAAGTTGTGTCTGACTCTTTGTGTCCCCAGCTGCAACACACCAGGCTTCCCTGTCCTTCACTATCTCCCAGAGTTTGCTCAGACTAATGCCCATTGAGTCAGTGATGCCCTCCAACCTCATCCTCTGTCGCCTCTTTTTCCTCCTGCCCTCAATTTTTCCCAGCATCAGAGTCTTTTTCCAATGAGTTGACTCTTCACATCAGGTGACAAAGTGTTAACGCTGCAGCATCAGTCTTTCCCATGAATATTCAGGGTTGATTTCCTTTAGGATTGACTGGTTTGATCTCCTTGCTGCCTGAGGGGCTCTCAAGAGTCTTCTCCAGCACAGCAGTTCAGAGGCATGTATTAACCATGGACAGAGGAGCCTGGCAGGCTACAGTCCATGGGCTCGCAAAGAGCCAAGACACGACTGAGCAACTAACACTTTAAGTTCTATAATTTTTCTTATTTTCTGTTGCTTAGAAAATAACATATAAGGAATATTGTCTTCTCTTTGACTTTTGAATGTTTAGAGCAAACCCAGCATATGTGTGAAGCAGTCATTATGGGTGAATCAGTCAAGTAAGAATTAAGTATTTAAAAAAGATGCGCAGCTTGGCCATTTTGAGGCTGTTGATCCTTCAGGTGGAACTGGAGTGCATTTGCTTTGCTGTATGTGATGGACAGAAGCAGAGACATTGTATGTTGTGGGAAAGGGAAATTTATAAGGAATATTAAGAAAATATTCACTTGGGAAATTTGGACAGTAGTACAATTGATCGTTTAAGGTTGGGTTAGAGCTGTTATTGTTTCCTTAAAACTTTAGCTCGAGCTCCTGTCTAAATTGGGAACTTTTTGTCTTGGCAGCTAAAATTAAATATTTTCAAAGAAGTTTTTAAGTATCTCTGAGCATCACAACATTTTCACCAAGAGGAATAGTATTGCCACTACTGTTACTTTCCTTCTATTATATGAAGCAAGCCAGAGCCTCTCATTCTCACTCACTCTCATTTCTTTTATTCCTTCCCTCCTATTTCCATTAATTAAAGAAATCTTCTAGTGACAATTATTTTAACCTTAAGAATATCTTTTTATCCCTATCCCTTGAATAACAGGTCTAAATAATGTCTTTATCTTCATACTGTGGAAAATCAGGAAATTAACACTTCTTCATTTTCACCATTTTTTCCCCCACTTTGTGTTCCAGTGATTGGTTTATAGATTACTGGTCTGCATTATTATGACTTGTGACATTTGTATTCTATTCTGAAATACAATGAAATATCTTCAGTTCAGTTCAGTCGCTCAGTCGTGTCCAACTCTTTGCTACCCTGTGAATTGCAGCATGCCAGGCCTCCCTGTCCATCACCAACTCCCAGAGTTCACTCAAACTCACGTCCATCCAGTCAGTGATGCCATCCAGCCATCTCATCCTCTGTCGTCCCCTTCTGCTCTTGCCCCCAATCCCTCCCAGCATCAAAGTCTTTTCCAATGAGTCAACTCTTCGCATGAGGTGGCCAAAGTACTGGAGTTTCAGCTTTAGCATCATTCCTTCCAAAGAACACCCAGGACTAATCTTTAGAATGGACTGGTTGGATCTCCTTGTAGTCCAAGGGACTCGCAAGAGTCTTCTCCAACCCCACAGTTCAAAAGCATCATTCTTCGGTGCTCAGCCTTCTTCACAGTCCAACTCTCACATCCCTACATGACTAGTGGAAAAACCATAGCCTTGACTAGATGGACCTTAGTCAGCAAAGTAATGTCTCTGCTTTTGAATATGCTATCTAGATTGGTCATAACTTTCCTTCCAAGGAGTAAGTATCTTTTAATTTCATGGCTGCAGTCACCATCTGCAGTGATTTTGGAGCCCTCAAAATAAAGTCTGACAGTGTTCCCACTGTTTCCCTATCTATTTCCATGAAGTGATGGCACCAGATGCCATGATCTTCGTTTTCTGAATGTTGAGCTTTAAGCCAACTTTTTCACTCTCCTCTTTCACTTTCATCAAGAGGCTTTTAGTTCCTCTTCACATTCTGCCATAAGGGTGGTATCATCTGCATATCTGAGGTGACTGATATTTATCCCAGAAATCTTGATTCCAGCTTGTGCTTCTTCCAGCCCAGCGTTTCTCATGATGTACTCTGCATAGAAGTTAAATAAGCATGGTGACAATATACAGCCTTGACATACTCCTTTTCCTATTTGGACCAGTCTGTGGTTCCATGTCCAGTTCTAACTGTTGCTTCCTGACCTGCATATAGGTTTCTCAAGGGGCAGGTCAGGTGGTCTGGTATTCCCATCTCTTTCAGAATTTTCCACAGTTTATTGTGATCCATACAGTCAAAGGCTTTGCCATAGTCAATAAAGCAGAAATAGATGTTTTTCTGGAACTCTCTTACTTTTTTGATGATCCAGCAGATGTTGGCAATTTGATCTCTGGTTCCTCTGCCTTTTCAAAAACCAGCTTAAACATCAGGAAGTTCTCGGTTCATGTATTGCTGAAGCCTGGCTTGGAGAATTTTGAGTATTACCTTACTAGCATGTGAGATGAGTGCAATTGTGTGTTAGTTTGAGCATTCTTTGGCATTGCCTTTCTTTGGTATTGGAATAAAAACTGACCTTTTCCAGCCCTGTGGCCACTGCTGAGTTTTCCAAATTTGCTGACATACTGCGTACAGCAGTTTCACAGCATCATCTTTCAGGATTTGATAATATTTAAAAATCAGGGTTTTTTTCTGAAGAAAAATTTATGAGCCTTGCTTGTTCTGAAATGTTTTTATTTAGGTATCACTGTTGATTTTTAATTTAGATGGTTTATAAATACCTAAAAAATCTGGTTTTATCCATTGGTCTTTTTTTTGCCTCTTTATCACTTTTAAAATTGAAGTATATTTGATTTACAATATTGTTTTTGTTTCAAGTATACAATATAGTGATTCAGTATTGTTATAGACTAGACTCTATTTAGATCATCATAATATATGGGCTTATATTCTGTGTGTTTACAATATAGCCTTGTAGCTTATTTATTTTCTACACAGTCCTTTTACATATAATCCTCTGCTCTACCCCTGTTTTCCCCCACTTCCCTTTTCCCAGTGGCAGCTACTAATTGGTTTGCTCAGCAGTCTGTCTATAAAGATGTTATTCTACTGACTTCTAGCATCCAGTATTGATGATGAAAAGTCTGATGCCAGTCTGAATTTCTATAGAAACCCTCTTTTCTCTCTGAAAATTCTTGCAGTTTTCTTTTGCTTATTGGCATTTACAGTGATTTCATAGGGCAGCCATAATAAATGACCACACCTAGGAGCCCTAAAACAACAATGTATTGTTTCCCAGAACTGGTTAAAAGTTGGAAATCAAGGTGTCAGCAGTGCCATGCTCTCTCTGAAGACTTTAGGGAAGGATCTGTTCATTGCTTTCTCATAGCCTCTGGTGCCAGCTGGTAGCCCTTGGTGTTCCTGGCTTGGAAATGCATAAATCTAGTCTCCCTCCACCTTCCCTTAGTGTCTTGCTCTCTGTTTCCCTTCTCCCCTTCTTATGAGGACACAAGTTGTATTGGATTAGAGCCCACCCTAATCTGGCATCAATTTAACTTGATTCCATCTGCAAAGACCCTATTTCCCAGTATGGTCACCTTTCCAAGTACTTGGGATTAGCACTTCAACACATGTTTTCTGGCAGACACAATTCAACTGATAATAGCATTATACATTAGAATATAAAGTGAAAGTGAAGTCGCTCAGTCGTGTCTGACTCTTTGCGACCCCATGGACTGTTGCCTTTCAGGCTCCTCACTTCATGGAATTTTCCAGGCAAGAGAACTGGAGTGGGTTGCCATTTCCCTTCTCCACGGAATCTTCCTGATCCAGGGATGGAACCCAGGTCTCCCACATTGCGGGCAGACACTTTGCCGTCTGAGCCACCAGAGAGGTCCAGTTAGAATATGAACAATATGCTTATTTCATCCTATTTAACACACACAGTAGACTGTTTCAGTTAAGACTTGAAATTTTTTTCTTAAGTGTCTTCTACATTTTCTTAATCATTTCTTCTCTTCCGTTGTCTCAAATGTTTCTTTCTGGAGCTTACATTTATTAGATATTTGACTTCCTGGTGACCCTCTCTATTTCGTTTTCTCTCTGTTTTAGTTTCACTTGGACTCATTTTTATGCATAGTTATTTTATTTAATGGGGAAGGAAATGGTAACACCCCCTCTCCCCCCCCACCGGTATTATTGTCTGGAGAATCCCATGGACCAAGGAGCCTGGTGGGCCACAGTCCAGTGGGTCACAAAAGAGTTGGGCACAACTGAGCGACTAACACTCACACATTTTATTTAAAATACGGTCTATTATAATACTTCATCTATTATTATGAGTCTTCAAGTCTTTTCACATGAGTGAATTTTCTGTATAACAAATGCTTATTCCATTTAGCACCACAGTAATACTAGATGTATCTTTTTTTTTTTTTTACAAAGTATTTCCATCTTTTCATCTTTATATTGTCCCTTTGACTCTTTTATGATTTGTGTTGTGGAAGATTCCTTTGACTTTCCCAGTTATCAAAGTATTAGTTAGTTGCTCGGTCGTGTCTGACTTTTTGCAGCCCCATGGACTGTAGCATGCCAGGCTACTGTGTCCCTGGAATTCTCCAGGCAAGAATATTGGAGTGGATTCCATTCTCTAGGGGATCTTTCCAGCTCAGGGATCAAACCTGGGTCTCCTGCACTACAGGCAGATTCTTTACCACCTGAGCCACCAGGGGTCCTTACTCCTCTCTTTTTCAGCCAATTTTGAAATTTGTTTTGTACAATCTATGCAATCATTTTAATTTCCGAGATTGCTTTCTTATTTTGTATTTTTTTGAATGTAGTGTGTGCTCACATTTTCTGAGGACAATAATTAGAATTATTTGAATCTTTTGTGTGTGCTTCCCTGTGTTTGTTTTAATTAGTTTTTATTGGAGTATTCTTGCTTTACAGTGTCGTGGAAGCTTCTACTGTACAGCAGAGTGAATCAGCTGTACGTATATAAATACCCTCTCTTTTTTGAATTTCCTTTCCATTTAGGTCACCAGAGAGCCCTGAGTAGAGTTCCCTGAGCTGTACAGTAGGTTCTCATTAGATGGTCTGTTTTATTCCTAGAAGTGAGTATGTGTCAATCCCAGTCTCCGATTCATCTCACTCCCTTTCCCATTTGGTGTCCGTACGTTTGTTCTCTGCATCTGTGCCTCTATTTCTGTTTTACAAACAAGATCATCTGTACCATTTTCTAGGTTCCACATATACACATTAATATGTAACATTTGTTTTTCTCTTTTAAAAAATATTTATTTATGTGTTGGCTGTTCTGGGCTTTTGTTGCTTCTCACCAGTTTTCTCTAGTGCACAGGCTCTAGGCGCGCAGGCTCAGTAGTTGTGGCCATGGGCTTAGTTGCTCCGAGTCATGTGGAATCTTCCCGGACCAGGGATCAAACTGGTGTCTCCCACACTGCAAGGCAGACCCTTAACCAATGGACCGTCAGGGAAGTCCCAGGGCTATTCTTAATGTTCTTGCTTTTCCGTGTGATTCGTGGTGGTACCTCATATTTACAAAGATCTGTAAATGACCTGCACGGGCTTCCACTGCAGTTTTGAGAGTCTGTTTCTCTACTAGCTTTCTCAGGTAAATGACAAGGCTTACTCTGAATTCTGGGTGAGGGAAGAATACAGAAACGGGTAGCCTTCTCCAAGGTATCTTCCTCACTCAGGAAATGAACCTGAGTATCCCGCATTATAGGCAGATTCTTTACCATCTGAGCCACCAGGGAAGCCCCCGCAAAATGATACACAGGCTTTCTTGTAGTGTACGTGTGTGTGTGTGTGTGTGTGAGAGAGAGAGAGAGAGAGAGAGAGAGAGAGAGAGAGAAAACAACCTGGAAGTACTAACAAGTGTTAAAATCAGGAGGTTTTTCCCCATGGGTTGAAATCTTTGATATATTTTCTCTTTTACTGGGGTTAAAAACCCCCATCTCCCCTGTACTCTTCTTCTTATTTGATTAGGATCTTTGGAGTTACTTCAGCCCTATTCAGCTTCTCTGTCAATCCCTAATGCCTTCATTTGGCATCCTCTCAAGCAGGTATTCTTGTTTCTTGAGAGAACATTTCTGCATTTCTCTAACTTTATCCTCTGGGTAAAAGCCTCTGCTGCTTGTCACTCTGTTTATGCTCCTCAGAGAGAAGAGGGCTTGAACTTCCCAGCTATTCAGATGTTGTTCTTTCTGGAGTTGCCAGCTGACTATCCCACCTCCCATGTCTACTCTATGTATTGTTTGGCTGGGAAGCTAGGAAGGCCTGTTCTAACTCTAATCTCTTGCAGAACAATTTTTTCTCTTCTTTCTCTGATGGACGAATCTCATCTTCATTATGCTTGCAAAAATACCTCAACGTTTCTGTATTTTTTTTTTTTTGGCAAGCAATCTTGTTTTTCAGTATTGTGATATGAAATGAAAATGAAAGTGTTAGTTCCCCAGTCATGTCTGACTCTTTGCGACCCCATGGCCTGTAGCCCACCAGACTCTTCTGTCCATGGAATTCTCCAAGCAAGAATACTGGAGTGGGTAGCCATTACCTTCCTCAGGGGATCTTCCCAACCCAGGGATTCAACCTGGGTGTCCTCCATTGCAGGGAGATTCTTTACCATCTGAGCCACCCAGGAAAAACTATGTCTATTAAAATATAAATTTCAGTGGCTCTTGGAAAGAAGAACATGTACTGTTTACTATTTTCCAATGCATATTTTCTCATACTTTTCAATTTTTATTTCTTATCTCAGATGTTTTACCATATGCAGTTTTGTGCATTTTACATGTGTGTGCATACACATATACACAAAAATTATATTTATAAAATGAACTGGCAGGATTTTGTCATATATTTTCTGTTTGCTTTTTAATTGTCTTCTGCATCTAGGAAGATACAAATATATATGACTGTTACACAGTGTTTTCCCATATTGATGCTGCATAAACTATATTTTAAACATTAACCATCAAGAAATCAAATAAGTTCTTGAATGTTTAATGAGTTTATTTTAATAATTGGTCTTAAGAACTGAGACACTTTCAAGTTAAACACTTTTGTAGTTGTGTAAAATAATTTAATGGCAGAACTTGAAGGTTTGATAGTTTTCTTTTTTTCCCCATTTCATTGAGATATAATTGGCATATAATATTGTCATTGATATATGTATATATTGTGAAATGATTACTACAATAAATTTAGTTAACAATCTCACAGTCATGATTTTTTTCTTATAATGGGAACATTTAAGATCTACTCTCTTAGGAACTTTCAAATCTACGCTATAGTATGGCTAACTATAATCACCATGCTTTACATTACATATCAGAATTTGTCTCATTTTTTCTCTTTTGTATTTGTTCTATTTTAATTGTTTTGATACCAGGCAAGTAACTTTAGTCAAATTAAGAGGAAAGTGTTTAAATCTTTCTTTTTCAGCAAAGAATCGTGGAATTGCTATTCCAGTGGATTTGGACAGCCAAGTGAATACTCTTTTCATGAAGAGTCATTCAAATATGGTGCAGAGAGCAGCCATGGGCTGGAGACTATCAGCTCGCTCTGGACCACGCTTTAAGGAAGCTCTTGGAGGGTCTTCTTGGGATTATAGAAATATTATTGAAAAGTTACAGGTACAGTAAGAGCATGAAATGACATAAAATATTTTCTAAATTATAATTTTAATATATGTGGCCACAGGATGATTCAGGTAGAGGATGTGGGGTGGGAGGTGGGAGGGGGCTTGGCATTGGGTGATTGTGTTCACCTATGGCTGATTCGTGTCAATGTATGGCAAAACAAATACAGTATTGTAATTAAAAAATAAATAAATTTAATTAAAAAAAAAAAAAAACTATCAGATTCTAGTTGGGTACCAGGCTTTGCTTTCCAGTGTCCAACCAACACTATCCTTTTTAAAACATTACTTACAGATAGAAGTTGTTGGGAGTCTTTTCTTTTTTCTTTTTGAGTAGGTATTATTTAATGTGTTCTGACAGTGAAGTAATGGGTCTTAATATCAAAATAATAACTGTAATACATTTGGTGGAATAATTTACTGTAAAGACCCATGTAATAAATATTTTACAACCTTGCTTCAGTTCATGTCTCAATATCCTTTTATATTTCTTTGATGAGAATGGTGTGAGCACCTTTACTCCCAAATTATTTGCATAATATCCCACTCCTGTGTTTGGCCTGGACATTCTGGGACACTGAGTAAAGAGAGGCATTGTATTAATCTACCCAGACTGCCATCACGAAATACCACAGCCTGGGTGGTTTAACCGACAGAAATTTCTTTCTCACAGCTCTGGAGCTAGAAATTCAAGATCGAGGCGCTGGCAGGTTTGTTTTCTTCTGAGGTCTCTCTCAGGTGGCATGCTTGTCACTGTGTCCCATGTGGTCTTCCCTCTGTGCACATACACTTCTTTGTCCTAACTGCTTCTTGTAAGGCCCCCGCTCATTTCGAAGTAGAGCCCATCCATATGAATTCATTTCACTTGAATTACCTCTTTAAAGGCCCTGACTCCAAATACAGTCACATCCAGAAGCATCGCTGTGTATGTGCTGTGTGCTCAGCCACTCAGTCGTGTCTGTCTTTGCAGCCTCATGGGCTGTAGCCCTGCCAGGCTCCTCTGTCCATGGAATTTCCCAGGCAAAAATATTGGAGTGGGTTGCCATTCCCTTCTTCAGGGGATCTTCCTGGAGCAGGGACTGAACCCACATCTCTTGCATCTCCTGCATTGTCAAGTGGATTTTTTTTTTTTTTACCACTAATACCATCTGGGAAGCCTCAAAGCACCAGGATTAGGGCTTTATCATATGAATTTTGAGAGGGACACAATTCGGCCCATAGGAGATACCTTCCCACTCACATAACCAGTGAAAGATTTCATGGCACAAACTGGAGTATGGCTGGAGGGAAGTTTTTGGCATGGAGAATGGTCACAACATGAACTGGAATAAATATTATAAGAGGTAATGAGTAGATTACTTGGTGAAGATTCAGTTTTAATAGATGAATGTAGTCGCCCCCATTGGACACAGCTAGAGAAAGCCTGTGCACAGCAGTGAAGACCCAGCGCAGCCAAAAATAACTAACTAACTAAATAAAATTATTAAAAAAATGAAGGCACGGTCAGCAGACCTGTTGGTTCTTAGATGGAGATAGAGAGGGAGCATGAGGGACATTGAAGAGGCATGATGATTGGAGACTAAGTGACATTGTAGTCCCCGGACTGTCAGAAGGAAGGAGAGAATACAGTAGAAGGATCTTGGCTGTGCTCATTGAACACACAGTGAATTAGATTTATTGGCTACTGAATGTATTGGAAGGTAGGTCTATATTTGGAGGTAATAGTTGGTTGGTGTTGCTAAAATAAAGAGTATAGGGATAGGAAAAACAAATAACATTTTTTTAAGCTGCCAGAAGTTGCAGAATGGCCAAATAAAAGGAGGGGGAAAAGGCACAGTCAGAAAGGAGGCAAGCAGGTTTATGAGAGACAGGGGAGCAGACATTTCAGGGGAGAGACTGTCATGTCAACCAGCACAGAGAGAACATGTGTTCAGCATATTTCAGCATGGTCAGTGGCAATCACTGGATGAATATAAATCTGATGAATACTCTGTACCAGCCACTGTGTTAAGTACTGGAGATAGAACCATGAGATCTGTGTCCTCATGGAAAATGTATTGTAACATATTAAGTAAATGATATAATGTCAGATATTAAAACTGCTGTGAGTAAGTCATGATAGCAGTATGATGGAGAGTCACTAGGAGAGAGATCCTATAGTGAGAGCGTGCTTCTCCATTGAGAAGATGTTGACCCCCAAATGAGGAGTAAGAGTCTATTCAAAGAGAGCTTTATGGGAAAGGAAGAGTAAATGCAGTGATGCTTTGGCAAGAATGAGGTTGGGGATCTGAGAAACCAAGAGAATCCCACTGGGGCAGATGTGAGCAAAGGAAGAGAGTATATGAAATAAGGAGCCAAGTCACGTAGAGACTGCCATGCATGATAAAGTGTTTGGCTTTATTCTATTTTTTTTTGAAGGTCATTTTGGTGTTATATTTAGTAGCAAAAATGAAGTGCACATGAAAATTAACATTGAGAGAAATTGGCTTCTTTAATAGCACAAAATTGTTATCTTGAATAAGTTATTCAATCTCTCTGAAACCTAATGTTCTGATTTGCAAAATAAGATGGCTTTATTCTAAATGTGATGGAAAATCATTGGGGATTTTTAGCAGAAAATAGGCATGACTTGGTTTACCTTTAAAAAAACACTGTGGATTTTGAGTGGTGATTTGACTGTTGGGTCCAGACAGAAGCAGTGAGTCTAGTTCATTAGTTATTGCATTAATTCAGGTAAAAGGTAATGGTGGCTTGGCTTAAGTGGGAAGTGATAGCAATGAAGATGATAAATTTTGGATATAGTTGGTCCTAGAACCACTGGGGCTTGGTGGATGGATGGGAGAGTTGTGGGATGTTGAAAGAGAAATCAAGGATGAGCCTTGGTATAATATGATTAGATCATTTGCTAAGGTAAGGATGGATGGGAGAGTTGGAATCAAGAGATTCTGTATGGAGAATCTTAAGTGTGAGATGCCTATTTCAGTATCTGTATGGATGTGTCAAACAGACTGATGGATGTATGGGTCTGGGGTGGTTTGGAAAGATATCAATGCAGGAAATATAAATGTGGGAATTTTCAGCATATATATGATGTCAAAACCATGTAATTTCATGAGATTCCTCACAAGAAACTGTATATATAAAAGAGAAAGGACCAGGAATTTGGTAAAGGAGTAGTCAGGACATAGATGGAAAACAAGGGAAAATGTGATGTTACAGAACCAAGAGTAGAAAGTGTTTGATGAATCAGGAACAGTGTGTAAAATGCTTAGGTAAGATGAGGACAGAAGAGTAACCACTGAATTTAGCAACATAGTGTTGATTGCAGCTAACTGGTATTTAATGATTACTACATTAAGGAGTGGCCAGTACATGTTAGAGGCTGTTTTTTTTTTTAGTTTTTTAAGCCATTTTTAAAATGAAGCATAGTTAATTTGGGGGTAGTGTTTTTCCAGTAGTCATGTATGGATGTGAGAGTTGGACTGTGAAGAAGGCTGAGCGCCGAAGAATTGATGCTCTTGAATTGTGATGTTAGAGAAGACTCTTGAGAGTCCCTTGGACTGCAAGGATATCCAGCCAGTCCATTCTGAAGGAGATCAGCCTGGGGATTTCTTTGGAAGGAATGATGCTAAAGCTGAAACTCCAGTACTTCGGCCACCTCATGCGAAGAGTTGACTCTGATGCTGGGAGAGGTTGGGGGCAGGAGGAGAAGGGGACTCCAGAAGATGAGATGGCTGGATGGCATCACGGACTCGATGAGCATGAGTCTGAGTGACCTCCGGAAGTTGGTGATGGACAGGGAGGCCTGGCGTGCTGCGATTCATGGGGTTGCAAAGAGTCGGACACGACTGAGCGACTGAACTGAACTGAACTGAGAGTTTCCCTGGTGGCTCAGACAGTAAAGAAACTGCCTGCAATGCAGGAGAACTGGTTTCCATCCCTGGGTCCAGAAGATCCCCTGGAGAAGGGAATGGCAACCAACCCCAGTATTCTTGCCTGGAGAGTTCCATGGACAGAGGGGTCTGTTGGGCTACAGTCCATGAGGTCCCAAAGAGCTAGCTGGACATAACTAAGCAACTGTTTCACATAGTTAATTTGCAGTGTTGTATTAGCTTTAGGTGTATATCAGTGATCATTTTCCAGATTTATTTTCCATTATAGGTTATTATAAAACATTGTAGAGGCTATTGTATGTATTTATCTTTAATCCTCACAGCAAGCCTATCTAATTGCTAGTATCATTATCCTGGGTTTTCACATTGGGGAAACAGTGAATTAAAGAGATTACATAGTTGATCCATGATTGAAATAGAAGATAAAGACTCACATTATAGATGCCTGGACACAGTTTAAAGAATGAAATGAAGTTGAAAGGTAATCTGAAAGAGAGGTATGTTATAGTGATGTTTTCTTAACCACATTAACTGTGGTCACATTTGATAACCATATTGTCTTCTCGCCTTTGTATAATATCTAGTTTCCGTTTATGTGATTTTTTTTTTTCTCCCTGGTAGTCTCTCTCAACTATTATGAGGAATTTCTCAGAAAACTTATTTAGTAATTGAAGGAGAAATGATCACTTTTGCTAAAAGGGAAGGAAAGAGTTAAACAAAAGTTAACTCCTGAAATCTAGTCGTAAGAAATCAAGAAACTACCAGGAAAAAAAATAACTTAAAAATATATGCTGAGAGTAACAATAAGCAATTGGCAGCCAGTTTTCTGCTTAACAGAATAAAGCCACAGTTATGGGTGAATAAAGTATTGCTTTATGTGAGTGTTGTTTTTTTTTTTCAGTTTGTTTTCTTAGTTAATTTTAAAACAAAAGGAGAGGCTTTCATCATTAAATAATGTTCAATAAATTATCATTGCTTAAGTTAATTTAAGAAACATATCAGCTGACTGCTTTCAGCTATAATTGACAGCGAAAAGTGGCTTAAATAATAAAAAATATTTTTTTCACACACAAGAAGTCTGAAACTAGGGCTCTTCCTGAGGTGTTTAATTCAGTAGCTTCACTGGTCTGGGTCCCAACCACCATCAGTGTGTTGACTTTCAGCTTAAGGCTGGTCTTCAGAGGTCCTTTGAGGGCTGCCTAGTATTTTGAATTTTCACACTCTGAGGCTATCTTAGAAGCCATAGATAGTTTCTGAAGAAGCTGCCCTGCCCACTCCCCAACTCCATGCACACCCTCACACTCAGCAGACCTCACGTGATGTCTCGTTGGTCAAGACTGTGCCACAGAATCACGCCTAACCAGTTGTTGGCAGGGGAAGTGGAATGACCATGGCTGGCTTAGTCAACCTTGACTCTAGGGGAGGCAGGCAAGGGGCTCCTCTCCCTGACAATGTTGTTGCCTGACTGAGAAAAAAAAAAACATGGCGATTCTGTTAGCAAGGAAAAGGATGAGGAAAGGCTACTGGTAGGTGATCAATAGTGTCTGTCAAAAAGTATAATTTAAAAATGCTACTAAATGTCATTGAACCCTTGTATAGTACTAATACTGCTTCAGGTAATATATCAGGGAATTTCCTCCACTGGAAAAAAAATGGTCAGTTTCAGGTGACCAGCGACACACATGAAGTCTTTTTCAGCTGTTCCCTGAGCATACTCTAACTCCAGTTGGATGAATACCTGTGCTGTCTGTGGCCTTCCTGGTTGCCCAGTTGGTAAAGAATCCGCCTGCAATGCAGGGGACCCAGGTTCGATTCCTGGGTCTGGAGATCCGCTGGAGAAGGGAAAGGCTACCTATTCCGGTATTCTGGCCTGGAGAATTCCATGGACTGTCTAGTCCGTGGGGTCGCAAAGAGCAGGACGTGGCAGAGACCTTCACTTTCACTGTGCACTCTCTATTACAGTCCCAGACACTGCCGTGCCTGTAGCAGTGGCTGTACTGAGTTTTTATCTTTCCCGTATATTCTTAGAAATCTATAGCTACCCACTCCTCCTTTATCATATGAATGAAAAAGGAGATCCAGGAAGTATTCAGACAGAAAGCCAGCCTCTGCTTAAAGCACATGCATCCAGTGCTTTGGGAAGTAGGGTACCTCTTCTCTGAAAGTCCCACATCTCATTTCTGGTTAGTATTCATAAGCTTGTCGTATTTTTAAAGGATGAAGTCTGAGTCAGGTCTTCACATGTCTTCCCTTGTGCTTTATTCCTTAGGATGTAGTGGCCTCCTTGGAGCAACAATTCAGCCCGATGATGCAGGCTGAATTCTCAGTGTTGGTTGATGTGTTGTACAGCCCAGAACTGCTGTTTCCTGAGGGAAGCGATGCGAGAATAAGATGTGGCGCTTTCATGTCCAAGTAAGTGGGTACAGCCGAGACGCTGCAGGTGCTGCCGCATGGAGCCTGCCTCTGACATCCCTGCTTTCTGACGCTGCTAGTGCCTCATGACAGTCCACAGAGCATGTCAGGCGTCTAAAATCCCTGCAAATGCACTTCCAAAATCATTAGTGTGATTCAATGGAAATTTTGTTTTGGTGATTTTCAAGATATCATATTTATTAACATTTACTGAAAATGAAATGTATCATTGGGCACAAAATATCACATAAAAGAATATCTTGGTTCTGAGTCCTTTCTATAGCTATATGGTGTGAACTTTTAAAAGATTCCAGTTTAAGGTCACTGATTTTCCTTAAGAGAAAGAGGAGGGAAAGGGAACTAGCATTTATTGAGGTCTTACTATGTGGGCTATTGTCCTGTGTATGTATACCCATGTTATCTAATCTGTACAAATGCTCTGAGAGATTGGGCCTCATTTTAGAGATGAGAAAACTGAGGCCCAGGTGTGCTTCAGTAACCAGCTGTTAAGTCTCGACCCGGCACTCAGCCATGCTGCTTTGATGATGCTCAGCTAAAGCTCTTTCATTTATGTATTTCTCTTAGCATTTCTGTGGTATTGTCAGGACTAATGCAGTGGGTGTGTTACCCTAGAATATTTTCATTTTAATGGTAAAGGAGCAATTCTCAAGGAAATGTAAAAGTTTTAGGTAGCTCCAGAAAGATGCATCTTAATGTTGAGGACTCTGCACTGAATGATTTGTGCAGGTAATCGCATGTTGACTCAAGATGGCCAGGCAGAGGTACGTGGTCTCCTTGGGAAGAGAATCTGGATGAAAGGTCAGAAGCTGCAACCCCCTTGACCATTATTTGTTACAGCCTCTTCTGTATGGTTGAGAATATGGCTAAAATGGTCTCAAAGCCTCCTCTATTGACTGTGACATAGTGAGGCAGAAATTGAAGGATGAGGGGACACAGGAAGTGGGTTTCTTTCTTTTACCAGTTAAAGTTGGGATTTGGGGAGAGAAAAAGAGGTATGGGGTGAGAAGAACTGACTGTAGGGATCATGTTGAAGAGCAGGTGGAGTTTCTCCATTATGGCCAAAATCAGGAATTCTTTACTCTTGATCACTGTATCTGAAGAAGCCTGGGAAGAGTGGGCTTGTCTGGCTGCTAACCAGCATTTTTAAATGAAGAGGTCTAGAGTGTCTGCAAACTGCTGACTGTGGAAACCACTGGAAAAAAAAAGTAGAGGTGTTGTCTAGTACAAAAATAGGGTCTTTGACAAATATACTTTTTCTCCCATGAATATATATCAACGTATATATAACATAGGTTAAAAAGTAGGCAATAAACGTGAGATTTTTAACTCCAGGATATTCATATGATGCTATAGCTATATCTCAGAGGCTTGATGGCCTAGACAAGTGATTGACAAATTCTAGCCCACAGGCCATTGATAATTTTTGCAATTAATGATGACCCTATATGTGAGACAACAAAGAGACACAGAGGTATAGAGTGGACTTTTGGACTCTGAGGGAGAGGGAAAGGGTGGGATGGTTTGGGAGAATGGCAATGAAACATGTATATTTTCCTGTAAGAAACGAAGCGCCAATCTATGTTCAATGTAAGATGCAGGATGCATGGGGCTGATGCACAGGATGATTCAAGTAGAGGATGTGGGGTGGGAGGTGGGAGGGGGCTTCGGCATTGGGAGATTGTGTTCACCTATGGCTGATTCGTGTCAATGTATGGCAAAACAAATACAGTATTGTAATTAAAAAAAATAAATAAATTTAATAAAAAAATTTTATTAAAACACAGCCACACGTATTCATTTACGTATTGTCATCAGTGGCTACTTTCATACTATTACAGCAGAACTGACTAGTGGCCTAGTCTGCATGGCCTCCAGAGCCTAAGCTATTTACTGTTTTGCCCTTGAGAAAAAGAGTTTGCTGATTCAGTGTCAAGAATTAGTGTCAATACAATAACTATACATGGCCATTAATATGAAAGTTTAAATTCATTACAACACAGGTAAAATATTTAGTCCTTCAGTCGACATTTGCCACATGTTGAATACTCAGTAGCCCTAGGTAGCTACTGGCCAACAACTAAGGCAGCACAGTTACAGAACATTTCAACTATCTCAAATAAAATTCTGGTCTAGAACTTAAGGATATAGGTGTGTGAGAAGGTGATGTAAAGTAACTCAAAATGTCAAGAAAATATTGACCTGTGCTGAAGATGAAGCAAGTCTGTTGCAATATTAGGTAAATTCAAAGGAGAGAAGCAGAATGACATGATACTGAGAATGTATCACAGGTCCTACATTCGGATGGAGAAAGAGAAACGCACACATAGTTTAAGTGGTTAGAGAAAGGATTTTTATGCAGTTGTATGTGAGTGATTGTAGCATGGCTTGAGGCTCGGGGACATCTGTTTACTTCTTGTGTAATTCTGGGAAGAGTCAAGAGTTTTATTTGCAAGGATATCTATTATAATAAAATTAGAATTCAACATCGTTAATTGCTATAGGTCTTAAGTGGGGCCTCTGACTTCCTCAGATGAATTTAATTATTGGAACTTTTGAGTCAGATGGGTCTGCTGGAGAATGTCAGGGCTAACCCCCAGGAAAGGACCAGATTTCACATTAGTCACATGTAGTGAGAGAGAAGAGAATAGGCCATTGTGAGTATTGGCTTTTATGGTGGCTGCATGTAGTTCATTAATATCCACACTTACTCCTCCCTTATGAAGGAGAAGCTTAATGTTTCCCAAATTATGGGATGTGACTTATGAAGAGGAAACCATTGATTTGTAAAAAGAATTGGGAAAGAATATAAAATATCACCATGCATCTCATATAGTAAAGATAACTTTTTGTGATCATTGTATAAATACACTCACAGTCATGTATTTGTATGGTGAATTGTTTTGTGAAGCTTATTCTTTACTTAGATACAGAAAATTTGAAAGCCAAATGATCTAATTCAACCAAACATATTTGATAGAGGAATACTTTGTATAAATCCTAAGCAAGTGTTCATTTAGTCCCACCAATATTTTCAAATGGTTAGTGAATTAAATATTTTACCTAAAGAAGAATTAAAGAAAATAGAAATAGCTTAAGAGAGAAAAATATCAAAAGAGATTTAGTGTCTACCAAATGATTTTCATGAGATTCCTTGGTAGTTCAGCTGGTAAAGAATCTGCCTGCAATGCAGGAGACTCTGGTTTGATTCCTGGGTCAGGAAGATCCCCTGGAAAACAGATAGGCTACCCACTCTAGTATTCTTGGGCTTCCCTGGTGGCTGAGATGGTAAAGAATTTGCCCACAATGCAGGATACCTGGGTTCAATCCCTGGGTCAGGAAGATCCCCCAGAGGAGAGCATGGCAACCCACTCCAGTATTCTAGCCTGGAGAATCCTCGTGGACAGAGGATACTGGCGGGCTACAGTCCATGGGGTCGTAAAGGGTCGGACATGACTGGCAGCTAAGGACAGCACGGTCTGT
The DNA here is from genome assembly GCA_917880005.1 of Nanger dama. Lineage (NCBI taxonomy): Eukaryota > Metazoa > Chordata > Mammalia > Artiodactyla > Bovidae > Nanger > Nanger dama. Next base: position 83,475,879 of record CAKJTW010000002.1, read on the forward strand.
AGGGAAAAAACTGAATAACTCTCTTTCAGAGAGCAGGTTTTTGTTTCTTGCCAGGAGAACTTTCGACCAATAAATGTGCCTGACCACATGGACATGTAGCGCCCTGCCCAGATGTAACAAGTCTAAGAGGAAATCACTATTCCTTCCCAACATGAAATAGGTGTCGTTTAAAGCTATCATGGCCCACCTGCTAACCCAGCTCATACATTTTAGGCAGCTGTGATCTCCCTTCCTTCTGTTTTGCCACTTCCTGTATGCCATTGTTTGCCAGGTCATGGCTATTTTATTTCTGTATTGCTTCTTATGCCCTTTCCCCATCGTGTGCCCTGTTCATCTCTTACTTGTTCTCACGCTTCCATGCCCTTGTTCCCACTGCCGTCTTTTTAGCAGGTAGGCAGGATCATACAGATCCTTTAACACAGTGGTTCTCTATTTTCTATAAATTCCAGGCTCTTTGGCATAATATTCCCAGTTCTTTCTTTTCAGACTGCACTTTTTACACTGTCTTTTCCATGTCTTTAGCTGTTGGCTGGCAGTTAGAGTATACTTATTTCCTGGACATGACATCAGCTTTTCTGCCTCTGCCCTTTTTCCATTCCCTTTGAAATCCTTTCTCTCCACTGTTTCCTGCCAGGTGAAATCTTCAAAGCTAAATATTACATTGTTTCTGAAACCTTCTCTGGCCAGCCCTAGGCAGCTCCCCAACAAGATGTAATGGCTTCTTTGTCCAGTTTATGACTTTTGCCTTTCTCTCTGCTCTAACTTCTTATAAGACATAGCTATGTGTAACCTAGGACTCCTTTCATCAGTGGAGGGATGTCCTGTCTCCACAGAGTGGTGCTTCAGAATTTTGACTCTGAAGTCAGGTTCAGTTCAGTTCAGTCCAGTCGCTCAGTCATGTCCAGCTCTTTGCGAACCCATGGACTGCAGCACGTCAGGCTTCCCTGTCCATCACCAGCTCAGGAGCTTGCACAAACTCATGTACATCGAGTCAGTGATGCCATCCAACCATCTCATCCTCTGTTGTCCTCTTCTCCTCCTGCCTTTGATCTTTCCCAGCATCAGAGTCTTATCCAATGAGTCAGTTCTTTGCATGGTGGCCAAAGTATTGGTGTTTCAGCTTCACCATGAGTCCTTCCAGGACTGATTTCCTTTAGGATGGACTGGTTGGATCTCCTTGCCATCCAAGGGGCTCTCAAAAGTCTTCTCCAACACCACAGTTCAAAAGCATCAATTCTTTGGTGCTCAGCTTTCTTTATAGTCCAGCTCTTATCTCCATCCATGACTACTGGAAGTCATATGCTGCTGCTGCTGCTAAGTCGCTTCAGTCGTGACTGACTCTGTGCAACACCATAGACGGCAGCCCACCAGGCTCCCCCCGTCCCTGGGATTCTCCAGGCAAAAACACTGGAGTGGGTTACCATTTCCTTCTCCAGTGCATGAAAGTGGAAAGTGAAAATTGAAAGTGAAGTCGCTCAGTCGTGTCCGACTCTTAGCGACCCCATGGACTGCAGCCCACCAGGCTCCTCCGTCCATGGGATTTTCCAGGCAAGAGTACTGGAGTGGGGTGCCATTGCCTTCTCCATAGACCTGGTCTATTTCCAGATCCCACGACTTAACAGTTGTGTAACCAGAGGAAAGTTGCTTTACCTCTTTGGGTCTCTGTTTTCTTATTAGCAAAATTATCCTGTTACTAGAACCTAACTTGTGAGTTTGGCTTGCTGTGAGGATAAGTGGAGAAAATTCATGGAAAGTGCTCATATTTCACTCTGACACTTGATAAGCATTGACTAATCGCTATCTAGTGAAAGCTCACTTTTCCTCGGGCACTGTCCCATAGGATTCCCGTTATGTCACTGAAATCAGATCATTCCATTATAGTCTACATGGTTTTGTTTACTTCTAGGAGGATATATCTCAAGGGGTTGTTTTGAGAACCAGCTTTTTAACAACATGAGTTGTATGTGCTAAGCTGTAAATTCTGATTCTCAGCATCTTAGTTGATTCTGAGTTCTTGGAGCCGTTATATAACTGTGACCTCAAATATTTCTCTTGACAGAACTCCACTGCAGAGGTCACCACTGTAAAATTAATTAGAATCTTTGCCCAAATTATAGCGAAAATAGTAAATGGATAGACTATCCTGAATTTACTTTTTGTTTTTGCTTTTAATCACGAAAACTGCCAATTTCTACCAAGCCCTAGCAGTGAAAAATAGCAGTTATTATTAGTGGAAACTGGAAAGCATCCCATTAATGCTAAGGCTCCAGTGTTGTATGCTGCTATTATATAGTTAATGTGATATACTACATGGAAAATAATATAGTATAGCATAATATAATAAAGTGTACTATACTGCAGATATTCATATTTCTTTCCTAATAAACTTGTTTTAGTTCACATAATAGACTTGAAGATAATCAGAGTTTCATTGGTCTTTTTTAGAGTATTGTGTCCCACTAAAAGTATGTCACCTGACTAAATTTGAGACGCCCTGGGGTATACTGACTATAAAGCAAAAGTTTTATAATAGAAAGTTTATAAGTTGGAGTATAATTTTAAAACTTTGACCACATGTATCTAGTTTGCTTTATACTCTAAAATAATGGTGTGATTATTTTTTCCCTCTAGTATATGATGCTATTATATTAACTTAAAGAGAAATTACTGTCCTGTTAAGGCTTAATGTTTTGTTTTAAGGTTAATTAATCATACAAAGAAACTGATGGAAAAAGAAGAAAAATTGTGCATTAAAATTCTTCAGACTTTACGAGAAATGCTAGAGAAGAAAGACAGCTTTGTGGAAGAGGTATTTAAAATTTTTTTCTTGCTATTTGAAAATAAAATAGAATTTCTAGAATACTATAATGAATAAGTTATAATAGGCTATTATATGATTATTTGTATTACATATTATAGTGTGTGTACTTAGATGAATTAGATAATTTGAGTTTTTATGTTATTCATCTCTTAATGTTTACTTTTGATTTGAGAAGTAACTAAGATTAGAATGGCCCAAGTATTTGGTTTATTTGTTATTATTATATTTTGTCATGAGTATGTATATTTTTCTCATATAGTGTCAATGGACCAAATGATCTTTCTTAAGCATTATTAAGATTTTGTACAAAGTTCTGCTGTGAATTTAAATGGTCTGTGCATTTTGGAATATGTTGATTTTTCATTGTACATATATGTTCATGTCATTTTCTATAATATTATACCCAGTATTATAAAATAATACTTTTTAAATAAATGTAACTGTAAGTTTCTATTCTTAACTATACTAAATATTGCACAGATGATTTTCAGGGAATATCAACTTATAGATAATAATTGTCAGTCTGTTATTAAAAATGACAGCTCAGATGCTCATTAAGAGATAGCTGGCAGCATGTTTAATACCCAAGGTGATACACTTAAATATAAAATATAAATCTAATGTAGGTTTTTTTTTAGCTAGCTACCTTTACTGTTTACTTTTATGTTAGATATCAAACATAATTTATAACATGCTCCTTAATAATTTTTTGTTCTGTTTCTATAAATATTAATTATCTGGTATGTTTAAAATTTGAAAGATTTTATTTTATTTATGTATATGCTATCTAATTCCAAAAGATTGTAGTGGTAGTTTTTTTCTTAACATATTTTGGTAGAAAAGAATTGCAGTGGAATCTTGGATATTAATAGAAGGGGGATAGCTTCAAAATACAGCTTTTGAATCAGTTGTTTGCTTCAGTAATCAAAATGACTTCTGCATTGCATTAGTTCTCATCATCCTTAAAACTATATTTGGGAAACATTAATAAAATACAGGTGGTCAATGAGTTTTAATAAATATTGTTGTAGCATAGGACTCAAGAAATACGCTTATAAGTTTGACTATATGGTATGTTCTTAAAAACAGTACATAGAGTTCCTTGGGACTTTTTGTTTCTTTCTCCTTTGGTTCTTCAAACTATTGCTGTACATTGTTTGATATTGGCTGAAGTATCAGATCCTAAAGTAGAAAAATGAGGTCATATGAATTTTTTACAGATGAGTAAAGTTTATGATAACAGTTATTTGTGCTTAACAGAAGATATGTGATAAGCCTTTCAATTTTATATAATAGATGATTATTGAATTACTATAAAGGCAACTAGGAAAGAAATCAGGCAAGATTTTACTGTGGCTAGTCAGGAGAATTTCAGCACATCTCCCAAACCACTGTAAAATAATTCATGCTGCTATCTGGGTCTCCTTTACACTCCTAGGGCCATCACTAACTAGTTCAGGCTTTCATCTTCTCCTGTCTAGAAAGCACCAGTGCCCAGTTCCCTGAGACCTCCTTGAAGGGAGGCAGGGCTGCTGTTTTCAGAGCTCCAAGGACACTATTCCCATCAAGTATGATGTGAACGGCGCCCCCAGGACACGGTCCTCGGGGAAGGGGTCAGCTGAGGCTCTTCAGGCTCATTCACTCTGGCAGCTCACACTGCCTCAGCAGCTATTAAATGGTGGCCCTAGTGTCTGGGCACTGGGGAGATGGAGACCAATGGCACAGCTTACTCAGGGCCACCATGGAGTGCATTTCACATGCTTCTGGGGTCCTGTCAGTGTCTGCAGAGATCACGAGAGCCTTTCAGGAACCTTCAGGGGCTCTGCACTGCCTGGGTATTACAGGACCCCCTCTGCCTCCCCTGCCTCACCCTTCCTCATCCGTTAGCCTCCAGAAACTTGTCCTTCTCAGGGTGCCTGCAGTGTCCCTCAGGCTTTTTCAGCACTGAGCCTTCGCAATCTGGAATTGGGATTATTAAAATACAAATAAGCCTCAATACCCCCAGTGTTATCTTTGTGAAGGAGCTAATGAGGAATACTTATCAACTGTTTTTGCCAAAAGTGATACTTTCTCAATAGAATTAACAAAATACTATATGCCTCTCTCTTTTTTTTAATTAATTTATTTTTTATTGAAGGATAATTGCTTTACACAACTTTGTTGTTTTCTGTCAAACCTCAGCATGAATCAGCCATAGATACACATGTATCCCTCCTTTTGAAACTCCTTCCCATCTCCCTCCCCACCTCACCCCTCTAGGTTGATACAGAGCCCCTGTTTGAGTTTCCTGAGCCAGATAGCAAATTCCCGTTGGCTCTCTATTTTACATATGGTAATGTCAGTTTCCATGTTACTCTACCCATACATCTCACCCTCTCCCCATGTCCATAAGTCTATTCTCTATGTCTGTTTCTCCATTGTTGCCCTGTAAATTACAAAGTCTTCAGTGCCGTTTTTCTAGATTCTGTATATATACATTAGAATATGATATCTGTCTTTCTCTTTCTGACTTACTTCACTCTGTATAATAGGTTCTAGGTTCATCCACCTCATTAGAACTGACTCAGATGCGTTCCTTTTTATGGCTGAGTAATATTCTGTTATGTATATATACCACAACTTCTTTATCCATTCATCTGTTGATGGACATCTAGGTTGCTTCCATGGTGCCTCTCTTTTTAAGACATTGTATCTGGGTATTTAGTCCAAGCTGGTTTATAGATGATGTCACTGAGACCCAGAGGGATAGTGTGATTTACCCAAGGTCACACAGCAGGTCCAGAACCAGCCAAAACCAGGGCTCCTTCCTCTCTGCCTAATCTTATTTATCAGATCACAGACAACTTTTACAAATGATGTGTATCGCTATTAAGAAAGATTAGTATATTTTGTCCAACATATTTGGGGGCTGGATTTTAAGTGATAAGCAGACAGAATACAGTAGAATGTAATATCCAAAATAGATAAAAGTTTAGAAACCTAGAATTAAACATTAAGGAATATGGAAATGTAGTCATTAACTTAGAAAGAAAAACCTAAAAGAGACTTACATAAATATCATTTCTTAATTTCTATGTCTATTAAAGATGGAATAAGAAAACTGAAAAAATTCTAGATCTTAGTCAATATTTTAATTCTAAATGTTGTAGACTGAGAAGCATTTCTACTAGTAGAAGGAGAAGACTTTTCCCCCTATATGAAATTTTTAGAAAGCATGTTAGATCTAGAATAATTCAAATACCTCTGCTGGGGAAGAGACAGCAATGGACAGTCTCTGCATGTTGTCAGCTGGCCCATGTTACATGGCTGGTGCTCCCTTTTCTGCGCCAGTGGAGGGGACCTAAAGGACCCACCAGTCTGGATGAAATGGCCTTGGGTAACAGATTCAGAAGCTGGTCAAATTCACGTAAGTTATTTTACAACTTACTATGTATTTTCAGGAAAAATCCTGATTATCTGTCCTGGTTGTGTTTTCGTTACTATGTTAGTTTTCTACTTGTTATTGCTGTTCAGTCAAAGTCACGTCGGACTCTGTAACCCCGTGAACTGCAGCACGCCAGGCTTCCCTGTCCATCACTATCTCCTGGAGTTTTCTCAAATTCATGTTCACTGAGTCAGTGATTCCATCAACCATCTCATCCTCTGTTGTCCCCTTCTCCTCTTTCCCTCAGTCTTTCCCAGTATCAGGGTCTTTTCCAGTGAGTCAGCTCTTCACATCAGATGGCTGAAATTTTGGAGCTTCAGCATCAGTCCTTCTGATGAATATTCAGGCTTGATTTCCTTTAGGATTGGCTGGTTTGATCTTTTTGCTGTCCAAGGGACTCTCAAGAGTCTTCTCAATCACCACAATTCGAAAGCATCAATTCTTCGGTGCTCAGTCTTGTTTATGGTCCAACTCTCACATCCATATATGACTACTACAAAAGCCATAGTTTTGACTATACGGACTTTTGTTGGCAAGGTGATGTCTCTGCTTTTAATGTACTGTCTAGGTTTGTCATAGCTTTTTTTCCAAGGAGCAAACATCTTTTAATTTCATGGCAGCAGTTACTGTCCCCAGTGGTTTATAGCCCAAGAAAATAAAATCTGTCACTGTTTCCACTTTTTCCCCTTCTATTTGCCATGAAATGATGGGACCAGATGCCATGATCTTTGTGTTTTGAACGTTGAGTTTTAAGCCAGCTTTTCACTCTCCTCCTTCATCCTCATCAAGTGGCTCATTAGTTTGCAAACCACATGTTTATTATCTTACAGTTTTGGAGGTTGAAGTTGAAAATCAAAATGTCAATTCATTTTATTCGCCTTTTTAGCTTCTAGGGGCCTCGTGCACTCCTTGGCTCGTGGCTTCTCCTTCTGTCAAACCAGGCAGCTGTAGTGTTTTCCAACACCCTCCCTCCCCACCCCCGGCCTTGTCTCTCTCTGTCACACACACAGACACAGACACACACACACACACACACACACACACATACACAGAGAAAGACTCCATTGTTATATCCCCCACTCTTATTCTTGCCCTCCTGCCTTCCTCTTATAAGGACACTGTGATTACATTGGAACCAGCTAGATAATCTTGTGTAATCTTTAACTTAATCACACCTGCAAAATTCCTTTCCCAAGTAAGGTGACAGTCCCAGGTTTTTGTTGCTAGGGCATAGACATCTTTGGGAGGGCCATTACCCAATCTATCACAATGATCTTTTCACTGGAGAGTTTACCTATGGCTGATTAAAATGTATATGACAAAAATTGCTTTGAATTTCTATCATTTTGCTGTTTTCAAAGTACTGTAAAATATTCTGCTACCTTTCAGCAGTTCCAGGAAGTATATAGAACAGCAAGCAGTACGTCCAGGTTTGTAATGTGGAGAGACGCAGATAATTGAATTGCATTGTCACATAGTTTACCTAGGACCTGGCCGCCTGACAGTCAGCTGGGGGTCTACTGTCTGTATATTGAAGTACTCCCAAGAGATCTCTCAGAATTAAATCAAAACAGAAAACTCACACCAGGGTTTTTCACATTAGCCATCTTAATGTTGCTCCACATCCCTGGTGGCTCAGTAGTAAAGAACCCATCTGCCAACGCAGGAGACTGGAGTTTGATCCCTGGGTTGGGAAGATGCCCTGGAGAAGGAAATGGCAACCCACTCCAGTATTCTTACCTGGGAAATCCCATGGACAGAGGAGCCTGGTGGGCTCTAGTCTGTGGGGTTGCAAAATAGTCAGAAACAATTAACAACTAAACAACAGAAACATCATAATGATACGTTTGAGACTTCATTAATTTAAATTTAATACCGTGAAAGAAAATCTCCATTTTCATTTTTGTTTCACTTTTGTTTCTTGTTTCTGGTACTAGAAGTGTGTGTGTCTGTGTATGTGCATAGTGGTGAAAATTTAAAAATAGAGCAGTGAAGTAAATTTGCTTCATGGTTGAAACAGATGTCCTTAAAGCAATTTTGGACTTTGAGACCATAGTTTTCTGATTTTATTAGCCTTCTCTGTATGAAATATTAAGGAAAAATTCATGTAACTACATTTTTCTGGTATTTAGTTGATTTTTAAAATGTATTCAATTTATAATCCCTTTGATCATAGCTCCTAAATTAATTTTACTTAATATTTTTCCTTGCTTTATGTTCCTTTGCGCCAAAGGCTGAGAGAGAAGATGTGGGTGGTAATATCCTGAAGATTTCAAATAGAATAATACAAGTAAATGAAAATTTAATTTTCTATTAGGCAAGCCTCTGTGAAGCCCACTGATCATCTGTGTACCATTTGTTGCAAGTGACAATGCTTATTTTTATTGAAGGTTAAAACATGACAATTGTATATTAAAATCCCTGAAGTAGGGAGTTAGCTGAGTTTTATAAAAATTTTATAAAGTTTTATTTGTTTAGGCGATTCTGGTAGAAAAGCAGAAAGTTACAAAGGACATATATAAGTACCCTGAAAGCTCAGGTTTCCTTTGCGATGGGTTCCATTTGAAAGGATCCTTTTAGGTAACAACAGCAGGCATGTTTATTTGCACTTTAAAAAATATGTGTGTTGGAAAATGTGTGTAGGGAAAGAGAAGAGAAGGAATGTTTTTAAAACGTCTTGAGGGCAGTATGATTTCTAATACTCTCCATCCTCAGTGCCATGTTTTTCTACTCTTATTTCTGTGGAAGTGGAAGTGTTAGTCACTGAGTCATGTTTAGCTCTTTGCCACCCCGTAGACTGTGTCCCACCAGGCTCCTCTGTCTGTGGAACTGTCCAGGCAGGAATACTGGAATGGGTAGCCATTTTCTTCTCCAGGGGATCTTCCCAACAGGGATCAAACCTGGTCTCCTTCATTGCAGGCAGATTCTTTACCATCTGAGCCACCAGAGAAGCCCTTTTATTTCTGTGACTCCACCACAAAATAGAAATACCTGTTAGGATGTGTGTGATTTTGAACAGCAAAGCTTAATTTAGCACCGCACCTGAGTTTTGTGTACTTCAAGGTGTTTTTAGGTCCAGGTCTGAGTAAGGTTTACCTGAGGTGGTCAGGAGATAGAGCTGTGCAGGTTGGATGGAGGTGGATGGTCGGGATGCTGAGCAGGAAACAGTAAGAACTGTGTTCAGAGGATTGTTTTGGCTTGAAGGACTTTTTTTTTTTTTTGGTTGATTTTCTTCATCTTATGCTCTTCAGTATATATTTTCATTAAGATTTATAGAGCATTAGAAATTATTTCTCTCATAAAGGGAGAAATAGTAAAGATGTTTGTAAGATCTGATCCTGAATGTCTAAAATTCGTAGCTTCTGTCCTGTAGAATTGGAAAAGATAAAGAGCCCTGAAAATATCCCCTGGTAGCCTGTGGATCTGGTGATTTACAGTCTTTCCTTGTAGTCAAAGAAATTGACCTATTTAGAATGCCAATCATAATTTCCTCTGTGAGTATATTCATATCCACTTGTAAGTTATACTGACAATACAAAAAATCTACAGGATAACAAAGATGTTTAGTCAAGTTCAATATTCTTCAAATTTTCAGGCTTGAAATGCTATATATTCTTGGAATATTTTTGCAAAGGGATCTAGAAATCACTTCTACTCTGGTGTAGTTTTATATGCTTGTTTTTATAAAGTGATGATTGCTAGCGTTTATTTGGGAGCTCACTAAAAATCAGATACTGTTCCTGATCCTTTGTATGTATTATCTAATTTAATCTTTAACTCTTTGTCATCCATAGTATTAAGTATTTATCTCTCTTTAATAAATAAAAAATAGTGAACCCCTGGACTATAACCTCCCAGGTCCCTCTGTCCATAGAATTCTCCAGGCAAGAGTACTGGAGTGGTAGCCATTCCCTTCTCCAGGGATCTTCCCAACCCAGGGATCAAACCCAGGTCTCCTGTCTTGCAGGTGGGCTCCTTATCATCTGAGCCACTAGGAAACCTTATTAAAAATCAGATATTATTCCTGACCCTTCATATGTATTATCTTATTTAATCTTTAACTCTTTGTCATCGGACTTCCCTGGTGGCTCAGTTGGTTAAAGATCTGCCTGCAATGTGGGAGACCCAGGTTTGATCCCTGGGTCAGGAAGATCCCCTGGAGAAGGGCATGGCAACTCATTTCAGTATTCTTGCCTGGAGAACTCTGTGGAGAGAGGAGCCTGGTGAGCTACAGCCCATGGGGTCACAAAGAGTTGGACATGACTGAGCAACTAATACTTTCACTTACTTTCTCATCGGTATTACACCTCTCTTATTGATGGGGAAACCAAAGTATATAGTGTAAGTAGGTGAAGATAGGTTGTATTCCACCCAAAGATTTTGGCTTCTGATGTCTTAACAAGATGTTAGAACCAAACAGATTATACAATTTACAATCACAGCCCTTCTATTTTCTCAGATATTCACCTAAATAAAATGAAAAGCTTTTAGTTTTGTTCTTGATAAAAATTTATATGCATGTGTGCTGGAAGGCATAAAGCATTGATTCAGTGGGCTGCTGAGGAAAGGCTTGAAGATTTTAGATTGAGCTGTTTGGGAACAATGTGATGCAAGAGCTGTGCAGATTTTTAAGATTATTTTTACAGACCTGCAGATCAATATCAGAGCTTCCCAGGTCCCACCCTGTGATCATGTCTGAGTTGCTAGTAGCCTGAATATTATATATAAAAGTCCCAAGCAATGCTTATAAGATGACATGGTAGATAGCCTCTTGTGGAAACGTGGCATTCAACAAACAACATAGCATCTTATGGAGAGCTGTGATCTTTATGAATGCCCAGGTGGGACAGGTGATATTTACACACTGTACAGTGATGACTGACAGAGCTTCTTGGTTTGAAAGTTGGTATCTGGATTGATGTGGAATAAAGATATTTAAGAAAGGATGCTTCGAGTTATTTTTAAGATACCTTCTAAAGATACTTTTAACTCAAAAATTTACTGAGTTAACTAGGTTTTATTTTTTTTTCAGCAGGAAAAAAATCATTGTAATTAATCTTTTGTTTCTGATTTTGAAAAGCAGCAAAAGAATGTCAGAAAAATACAAGGAACTTCACTCCTACATCAAATATGCAGACTTGTCAGTCCCAGAAGTAATTACATTGTTGCAAATTTATAAATTGTATCAAACTCCTCTTATTGTAAGAGTCTGCAGAATTATTCACCTTTTATGCATATGCTTATTTCACTTTTTAGGAGGCAGATAAACAAATTATGTAGAATTGTTACATAAAGTGCACTGTAGCTTAAGAATTGCTTTGCTAAGGAAAAATAAGTTTCAGTTTTAGCATCAGATGCATTTTGTAGAACTTTCAAAACATAGATTTTAGAGGTGAGTGAAGTTTTCCCCCTATATTCTAATATTTTTAAAGCTGGATACAGTAAATGATGTTATAAACCTTTTGTACTGCCATTCCTGTATTGTGAGGGTGTGTGTATTGTGTTTTATCTAGGTAACTAAATGGTTGGAATATGAAAATATGTTGATGTCTCCTTACAGTAAGAGATCTGTTTAGAAATATAATTAGTATACTCTTACCCTTTGGAGTTTTTGTTTTATATTTTTATAGGGGCAGAAAGACTTAGCATTAAGGAGGGCACAAAAGAGGCAAGTAAATTTTAGAAATTTACTCACTCGTCAGTTGCTGGGCTGGCTTGGCCACTTGTTTTAGGCCATCAAAGTGATATGTTTATCAGATTTATTCATCACTGTACCCTTAATATATAAAAATATATATATATAAAATATAAAGTTCTGAAACACATCTTGACTTTACTCTCCCACTTAAAAATCTAACAGCAATGTCACTGCCTCAATGATTCTTGAGTTAAGCTTTGATTCTGTAGAGATCAATGACTGAAAGATCATGTTGAAAATATTATCAGTACTCAAAAATTAGCCAATTATTTATAGTTAATGGTTGTAGTGAAAAATGATATTTTTGGTTGTTTTTTTCATTTATTTTATTCTTAATTTTTTATTTGTTTTTGTTTCAGATTTTATTTTATTTTTTTACTTTACAGTATTGTATTGGTTTTGCCATACATCAACATGAATCCGCCATGGGTGTACACGTGTTCCCAATCCTGAACCTTCCTCCCACTTCCCTCCCCATACCATCCTTCTGGGTCATCCTAGTGTACCAGCCCCAAGCATCCTGTATCCTGCATTGAACCTTGACTGGCGATTCATTTCTTATATGATATTATACATGTTTCAATGCCACGCTCCCGAATAATCTCAACTTCTCCTCCCACAGAATCCAAAAGACTGATTTATACATCGATGATATTGTGATTAAAAAATAAACATAGGTTACATAAAAAAGTTTAAAAGAAAACAAAAAGAACAAAAGAAAAAGCTAAAATTAATGTAATAGAAAATTATTGTTAATTATTTCCAATTACATCTAACCTAAACCCTTTTTCAGGATGCATTCCATGATTAGTTTCTTTTAACTCCATATTATTCTAGTTTATAACCATTTAATTACTTATAAAATCATCTGGGTCTTGTTACATCCTTCCTAAATTGTTTCAGTTGTGTCTGCCTCTTTGTGACCCTATGGACCGTAGCCCGCCAGGCTCCTCTGTCCATGGGATTCTCCAGGCGGAAATACTGGAATACTGGAGTGGGTTGCCATGCCCTCCTCCAGGGGATCTTCCTGACCCAGGGATGGAATCTGGATCTGCTACGTCTCCTGCACTGGTAGGCAGGTTCTTCAGTGTTGACCTCTTATTATCTTGCCATTTGAAGGATGTGTGTTGTTACTTTTAAATAAACTAGGAACTCCTCAAGCACAGGTCTGATAGATGTGATGAAGAAATGCCCCGAAGAAATGCCCTTTCAGAGATTCTCTAAGGGTTTAGCTATGTATTTATCCCCAGTCCCACTCCACATGTCCTAAGCACTGTGCTATTGAGAACAGGGATGGGTGATCTTATTCCCTGCAGTGTTCCCTGTGGCGCGCAATCATTGCTCAGTGTTTGTGAACTGACATTTATACACAGCAGAAATAAATGATAGTGACTGTCTGCATAACACATTGCCCTTCACTAGTCATATCCAAGAAGTGGGTTCTAGAAGTATCACTTCACATTCTAATTTGCATCTTTGTCACCCAGGAAAGTTTCTTGGTACTTGACACACCTGCAGAGTTGGGCCAGCTGCAAGGAGATATCCATACGTTCTTGAGGGCTGGTGAAGCAGATTATCTTGTAGCAAAGGCTTTGTCTGATGTGCTGTGTGGTGTTTGCCTGTGGTCTGCCTTGGAAGGGGAAGAAGTGGGGAATCTGCCGACATGGTAACGTGGGTGCTCAGCTCAGGGAAGCTGCGGCAGAGGAAGGATGATGGATCTGAAGGCAGGCAGGTGGGAGGAAGGATCCAGCCCCTGGGCTTAGCTCTCAGGAAGGGCCCCCTTCCCCTGAGAAGGAACTTGAGAACAAGTAGGGAACTCAGGCCACACAAGAAGTGGGAAGAGCCCACTGCAGAACCGAGAAACTGAGAACAATTCAGGCTCTGGAGAAAGGCTGAGACCCAGTCAGCTGAACTGATCACTGCATTTGTCCGGTTAACTAGTCTTACTAGCTGCTGTTGTTGTCTAGTTGCTAAGTTGTATCTGACTGTTTTGTGACCCCCTGAACTGTAGCCCATCAGGCACCTCTGTCCATGGGATTTCCCAGGCAAGAATACTGGAGTGGGTTGCTACTTCCTTCTCCAGGGCATCTTCCCCAACCCAGGGATCAAACCTGTGTCTCCTGCATTGGAGGGTGGATTCTTTACCACTGAGCCACCTGGGAAGCCTGTAACTAGCTTTACAGCTCCCAGTTGCTCTCAAGCAGCATCAGGATCTCCTGCCATGGGACAAAATTGATGTTTGAAACTATTCTGCTGTTACCACAGTAACAAGAAATCAGGATGTAAAGGTTTGAAGCAGATTGGGCCTGAGACATTTTACTTTTTCTGTCGGATGCTTTCATCTGCAGACAGGTGCTCACAGTAAATATCTGACTTAGTATATGAGACACTAAAACCCATTATTGCTGTTGCTGTTATTTAACTATCATTGATTGTGCATCTCGAGAGAAACTATTTGCAAAATAACAATGTGTCTGTGGGCACTTGGAGCCTTACAGTAACTCTCTGAGGTAGGCAAATATTTTTTAATTTCCATTGTTATAGATAAGACTGAGGCCCCGGTGGGGAAATGATTTGGTCACAATCATAGATTTGTCAGTGACAGAGCTAGGGATATGAATCAAGGAGTTCTGATTCTACTCTGTATGTGATGCTTCTCCACATGGTAAGAAATCAGATAATGATGGAGAAAATACATAACCACTTAATTGTGATTTTACCTTTCGAAACCCTCTTTCAGGCTTTCACTTCTTTTCCTGCCTCTAGAAACCTGGGGAGTTCAAGCAATCTTAAAAAAAGGGAAAATGTATTTTCATTCTTTTTTAGGTACATGCTCTAAATGATAGAAACATAAATAACATCCGTGATGTCTGTTGTTTTTGTTGTTGTTTAGTCACTAAGTCATGTTCTACTCTTTTGTGACCCCATGGACAGTAGTAGCCTTCCAGGGGCCTCTGTCCATGGAATTTCCCAGGCAAGAGTACTGGAACAGTACTCTTGGGCATCTTCCCCAATCCAGGGATCAAACCCTATCTCCTGCATTGGCAGGTGGAATTTTTATCACTCAGTTTCCAGGGAAGCCCTCTATGGTGTTGACTGTATAATAAAAGTCAGGTGCTTGTATAAATACCCCACAACGTTAATTCGTTTAACTCTCATAACATCACATTGAGGAAACTCTATAGCCCAGAAAGGTTACAGGGCTTGCCCAAGGTCACAAGTGAAAAAATGGTGGAGCCAGGATGAAAACTCAGGTCTTCTGGCTCTAGAGCCCAGGTTTGCAATCACTGTGGGAAGCTGCCTTTCATTCTAGTCTAGCATCAACTTACAAAGCCCTAAGAATGTCACTCATTGCTGTCAGAGGAAAACTGTTTTCTTGTTTCAGGTAACACAAACTACCTTAAGATATTTATTCTCGAGTTTAATGATTCTGAACAGCTACCATTTGCTGATTTCTTCAGGGTAGGCTCCGTTTCTGCACATTCCATCTGGTACTTGAAAATCTTAAGCATTTTTGGATACGTCTTGGTTACTTAAAACAGAGCAGCATACAACATTTAGAATATTTGCAGATTGCTCAGTGTGATGTCAGGTTTATCTTTTCTCAGTTGTTCATAGCCTTTGGCTGAGTTTTTAATTAAAACTCAAATTACAGACAATACTAGTTCTATAGTCATGGAATAGGGGAAACAGACGTGATGTGTTAATGAACTCAACCTCGCAGCTTGGTTTAATGAGTTGGTGGCACACACACACACAAAATCTAAATGAGGGCACATGACAGTTAAAGTCAAATCAAATGCTTATAGTTAATATCAGATACAAGGAGTAATACCGATGTACTTGTAAATTCCCATCCCAGGAATTGAGTCTGTTTCCTCTTCTCTCAAAATGCCAGAGTACATTCATATAGTAACCAGAGATGTACATACCAGCAGGTATGTGGTAACCAGAAGTGATCTCATACTTGGGCATACCTTTGAGAAGCATGCTTTCTTTAGGCTTCTCACCATCTTCTACCACGGAGCATGCACTTATTTATTCATTTACCATATGTAGAGTCAGCTGAGATTCCCTGTCCCTTGGCAGAGTTAGATATGACTTCTGGCTATTGGCCGATTGCCCACTCTCTTGAAAGAGATCTTTGATGTCAATTCCACATGCCTTTGCCATTCAGGGCACAAAGTGTAAACACTAAGCCCTTTTCCCAGTCCTGTTCCCACTGCTGTCTCCATGGTATTGCCTGTCTCCTTGCCCTGAACCTGCTATTCCTCTCCTCCTCGGGCTCCCAGGCTCTTCCTCTCTTCTGTCCTCCTTAGCAAATGCTCCTGTGTCCTCTTCTCATATAAGTGTTCCCTCCACTTCCTTAAAAAAATTTTTTTAATTGATTTATTTGTTCATTTATTTCTTTATTATAGAAGTTTAGTTGATTGTCATGTTAATTTCCTGTGTATGGCACAGTGATAAAGTTACACATATACATATATTTTTTTCATATTCTTTTCCATCATGGTTTATCCCAGGATATTGAATATAGTTCCCTGTGCAATACAGTAGGACCTTGTTGTTTATCCTATATATAATAGTTTTCATCTGATAACCCCAAACTCCCAATCCATCTCCCACCTTCTTGCTTTGTTTATTTTTCATTGTATTTACTTGACTGCACTGGGTCTTTGCAGCAGCACACAGTATCCTGTTTCTTGACCAGGGATTGACTCCAGGCACCTGCATTGGGAGCCCAGAATCCTAACCACTGGACCACCAGGGGAGTCCCCCACCTTCTTGCTTTAATCAAGTCTCTTTCCCTGAGGCCACCTCTTTTTCTCAGTAGCTCTGTGGATTAGAGTTTTTCTCTCATACCCAGTATGTGAAGAGGCTCTCTGGTCTTGCTATTTCTCTTGGTTATTTCTAGACTGAGTCTTCTGCCATCTTTTAAAATCTATAGCTCTTTGAGATTCAGACCCTCTGACTCAGTCACCCTGGCTTTGCCAGCTTTCCAGTCCCCAACCCCCCCACCTTCCCTGCCTTTCCTCTCTTCAATATTTTGGAACCTAGCTCTCATTCCACGTCTCTAGCCCCAGACCTGCTGTCATTGTGTTGCAGGAAGGGAGACCCCTTCTTGGGCCCGAAAGTGGCCTCTTATCTAACACTAGAAAATGAATTGTCTGAGAAGACACATGTGCTGACAAAGGAAGAGACTTTATTGGTGCCCCAGAAGAGAGCAAGAGGGTAAGGGAACCCAGGTGTACTGCTCTGCCATGTGACTTGCAGTCTCGGGTTTTATGGTGATGGGATTAGCTTCCCAGTTGTCTCTGGCCAGTCATTCTGATTCAAGGTCCTTCCTGGTGGAGGACCCTGAATCAGGGTCCACTGACATTGCTCAGCCAAGATGGATTCCAGTGAGGATTCTGGGAGCTTAATAGGATGCATGACGTCTCTTGACTTTTCCGGAACTCTTCTGATTAGTGGTGGTTTGTTAGCTCTGTGTTTCTTAGTAGGACCTCCTGTCATAAAATAACTCACACACATGGTTACTCTAGTGCTTGAAAGGGTGGGCGGCTTCAGACAGTGTGTTTTCCCTAACAGTTGGGGCGACCAGTCCACATGGACAGCACATTCAGCACTTCGGCCTCTGAGGCCTTTGAGCCCTGCATCTGCACTTCTCCTGTCCACGTCTATCACCCACTTCTTTAGCAATATTTTGGATATTTTCATCACCAGGAGCTGCTGCTTCCCCATGATAGCAAATTCAGACGTCTCGCTGGCTGCCCTGTCCTCTTTCCCATTCAGCTTGTTTATTTAACTACAAGCATTATGACTGTCCTTTGACCTAATCAAAACCACTGACCCCTCCAATTTCCCAGTTGCCCAGCTTGGTCTCTTTGTCTGCTTATTATTTCATAGTCATAAGCCCAACTGCTGAGCAGCTGTTGAAGACAGGCCACTAACATGGAAGATGGAGGGTGGTTCCCCACTAGAGAATTGAAATATTTTTGCCAAAAGTTTAGGGAGAAGAATATCCAGGAAAACCAAAAAAACCTATGGCCATTCCAGTTTCTTCTGCAATTTGTTTCTTGACAGATTGAGTAGTTTAGATTATTTAAGTTATTTGCTTGATTTTCTATTCATGTTCCAGTGAACTGTGCATGCCATGTTTTTCCAAACAAAACCGGAATTCTTGGCTCTAAGTTCCCTGACAGAAAAACGTCTACTTCACTGTGTACACAGGCACTGTGTGTTCTCCAGAATTGAAAAATGGCTGAGGATCTCTTTTCTCAGACTGAGAAAACATATGGACGAGAGTATGCTACGTCTCGTCATCTGTAGCCTTTTGACAAGACATCTGCTGCAACATTTTTTGCTCTTGGATCACACACTATTGTTTGCCAATTGTTTTTGTAAATATTAATCTTTGAAATCTTGACTGACATCTGAGTTGTTCTTTTGGATTCTTTCCTTCTTTATATGCACCATCTTTAAATAATTGTTACATTATAATAAAAAAAGATTTTTCTCAGGAATAAGGAATAAGGATTTTTCTCAGGAATAGGAATAAAAAAAATTCCTATTTTCGAATCAAGGGCTAAAATTTCTAATTTAGTAACATATATGCTTTTTCTTACATTTGAAATCTCCCTCCTTTTCTTGTACTTAACTAAATGTATGACTATTGAAATAATGCTTCTGCTCTAGTTTTGTGAAAAGTTATCTTTCACGTCAGCCCTTGAACACCCTCAGGGAGACTTTGAAGCCTCAGATCCACCCACCTTCCTGCCCCGCTGTGTTTGGCTGAGTCCCAAAGTTGATAACTACACTCTCTTTGTGTGAAACTATGAACTTGAGAACCAGATCACATTCTTGAACTGGACTTTGAATAGCCTATTCAAGATGTTCACTAATAGTTTAAATTTCTGTTCACACCTTTGCATGAGAAGATCATTGACAAGGCTGTGATGGAAGATACAGTGAGCACACGTTTCAGCCCAGAGTCTTATCTATTGTCAGTACAATTTTCCTGGACGTGAGTGGTCTCTTCTGTGCTCTGTTAGTATATGGAAAGCAGTGTACATGTTCCACATAGCTTTTTAGGCTCATTTTTATTATGCATGATATTCATGACATGTTTTACTGTTAACTCTGGAGATCATTAATTTAGTCCACTTTAAGTTGATTCTGTTAGTCAGTCAATAAAATATTTTAGAAAGTTGGATTAAAGTATAGTTATTTACAATGTTATGTTCTGCTATATACACAGTGATTCATATATATGTATTCTCTTTTGAATACATATATGTATCATATGTATATATGATACATATATATATATTCTTTTTCATATATATATATATATTCTTTTCCATTATGGTCTATCCCAGGATACTCAGTATAGTTCCCTCTGTTATACAGTAGGACCTTGTTGTTTATCTGTTCTATATTTAATAGTTTGTATCTGCTAATCTCAAATTCCAATTCATCCCTCCCCACCGCCCCTCCCCTTGGCAACCATAAGCCTATTCTCTACGTCTATGAGTTTGTTTCTGTTTAGTAGGTAAGTTCATTTGTGTCATATTTTAGATTCCACATGTAAGTGATATCATATGGTATTTGTCTTTCACTTTCTGACTTGCTTCGCTTTCTCTGAGTCCATCCACATTGCTGCAAATGGCATTATTTCATCCTTTTAATGGCTGAGTAATATTCCTTTGTAGATATATACCACATCTTCTTTATTTGTTTATCTGTCAATGGATATTTAGGTTGTTTCCATGGCTGTTGTGAATAGTGCTGCTATGCACACTGGGCTGCGTATATCTTTTCAAATTATAGTTTTCTCCAGATATATGCCCAGGAGTGGGGTTGCTAGATCATATGGCAGCTCTATTTTAGTTTTTGGGGAACCTCCATACTGAATAAAATGTTTTTAATCATAAGAATAGAAATTGCTTCATATAGATAACCTGATCTTGAGGTCTGTTAGCAAAGACTTAGCTGTGTGTTAAGCCAGTATGCCAAACACAGCACGAGCCTCATTTGGAAGGGAACCTATTTGTTTGCAATGCCGTGGGATCATCTCTTCCTTAGTAAACTGCCTGTGTAACATTGAATTTAATTTGTTTTATAAAATGGCTTTCAAAGATCTCATTACAAGATCTTGAGAGGGATACTGCTTCCTCAGATTTTCATGTGAGATTTCCTTTTTCTTATGGTTTAAGCCAGAATGCTCTATTATTAGAGCAGAGTTAATAAATTGGAAGATACCGTCACTCACTGATGTGTGATGGAATTGTTATTTCTTCAGCTCTATCTACAGTTATGTAAAAATTAGAGTAGAAGAGATTGTTAGATGTTGCTGTTCTAAAGGGTGTGTCAGGGTCTGGGAATATATTTCACAGTTGAGATCAAGCATGGTTCCCTCTAAAGCCTGTTGGCAAGAGTCAACTGTCCTCGGCTGTGTTTAAAGACATACAGCTGGGGAATTCCTGGTGGTCCAGTGGTTAGGACCCTGTGCTTTCACTGTTCAGGGCATGAGTTTGATCCCTGGTCAAGGGGCTAGGATCTCAAAGGCTTCATGGTGGGGCTAAGGAAAAAGAGAAAAAAAAAAACAAGTCAGCTCTCCTCAACATCACCCATTTCCTAAAAGTAAAAAGAGATTCACATGTTCACCTACCATCCTGCTGATTCTTTCCAGGGATAATCTCTGGAAAGAGCATACTGAATATCTCTGCTGTGCCTCTATTTTAGGAAGAAAAGAGAATCTCACAAAACTTGGGAACCATTCTAGGGTTGGGCCAGAAATTAAGGGGTAGATGAAAGATCTGCCCCAGGGAGGCCCTCTGCCACGGCTGCCAGTGATTCCATGCTGTCGAGGAATGGCTGTTTATCGTTATTCCTCTGGGTCGTGGATTAGGCACCAGAGAGAAAATTGTTTGGAGAAAAGCCTGTCCTCACTTATACTGTTTGAGTCAGAGCACCACACCTCCTGAGAACTTGCCATGAGTTGTCATTCTCTGTGGTTTTAAGAAACTAAGAATTGATGTGATACCACCAGCATTGGTTTTTGTGGGCTGCCATCATGGCACAAAGTACCACAGACTGGTGAATAGCAGGAATTTATTTTTCCAGAGTTTTGGAGATGAAATGTCTGACATCAGGGTGTTGGGAATTTGTTTCTCTCTGAGACCATGAGGGAAGAGCTGTCCAGGTCTGTGTCCTTGTTTTAGATTGCTGTCTTTTCCCTGTCTTTATATGGTCTTCCCTCTGTATACATGTCTGTCTCCGGAGTTCCTCTTTGTATAAAGATACTAGTCATGTTGTATTAAGGCCAACCCTTGTGACCATGTTTTTTAAATGAATATTATTTGTTTATTTCTATTTCACTAATCCTATCTTCTGCCTCCATTATTCTACTATTTGTTGCCTCCAGAGTGTTTTTGATCACATTTATTGCATTATTCATTATATATTGACTCTTATTTCTTCTAGGTCCTTGTTAAACCTTTCTTGCATCTTCTCATTCCTTATCTCCAGGTTATTTATCTGTGATTCCATTTTGATTTCAAGATTTTGGATCATTTTCACTATCATTATTCAGAATTCTTTATCAGGTAGATTCCCTATCTCTATCTCTTTTGTTTGGTTTGGTAGGCATTTATCCTGTTCCTTTACCCGCTGGGTGTTCCTCTGTCTCTTCATCTTGTTTATATTGCTGAGTTTGGGGTGTCCTTTCTGTATTCTGGCAGTTTGTGGAGTTCTCGTTATTGTGGAGTTTCCTCACTGTGGGTGGGGTTGTATCATTGGCTTGTCAAGGTTTCTTGGTTAGGGAAGCTTGTGTTGGTGTCCTGGTGGGTGGAGCTGGATTCTTCTCTCTGGAGTGCAGTGAAGTGTCCAGTAATGAGTTATGAGATGTCAATGGTTTTGGAATAACTTTGGGCAGCCTGTATATTGAAGCTCAGGGCTGTGTTCCTGTGTTGCTGGAGAATTTGCATGGTATGTCTTGCTCTGGAACTTGTTGGCCCTTGGGTGGTACTTGGTTTCAGTGTAGGTATGGAGGCGTTTGATGAGCTCCTGTCGATTAATGTTCCCTGGAGTCAGGAGTTCTCCTGGTGGTCTCAGGATTTGGACTTAATCCTCCTGCTTCTGGTTTTCAGTCTTATTTTTACAGTAGTCTCAAGACTTCTCCTTCTATACAGCACCATTGATAAAACATCTCGGTTAAAGAGGAAAAGTTTCTCCACAGTGAGGGATACCCAGAGAGGTTCACAGAGTTACATGGAGAAGAGAAGAGGGAGGAGGGAGTTAGAGGTGACCCGAATGAGATGAGGTGGAATCAAAAGAGGAGAGAGCAAGCTAGCCAGTAATCACTTCCTTATGTGAGCTCCACAGTCTGGACCACTCAGAGATGTTCATGGAGTTATACAGAGAAGAGAAGAGGGAGGAAGGAGACAGAGGTGGCCAGGAGGATAAAAGGGGGGAATGAAAAGGAGAGAGACAGATCCAGCCAGTAATCAGTTTCCTAAGTGTTCTCCACTATCCGGAACACACTGGTGATTCACAGAGTTGGGTAGAGAAGAGAAGGGGGAGGGAGAAGACAGAGGCGACCTGGTAGAGAAAAGGGGGAGTCCAAAGGGGAAGAGAGTAGTCAAGCCAGTAATCTCACTCCCAAGTAAAAATGGGTACTGAAGATTGGGTTCTTAAAGGTACAAAATTGATAACAAATACCAAAAGCAAAGATTAAAGATTAAAAATCTAGAGTAGAGGCTGGATTTTCAAAAATACAATATTAAAGAAAAAAAAAAGACAAAGTCACAGAAATTATTAAAATATATATATATATATGAAGTTTGCTTTTAAAAATAGGGTCTTTTATTGCAAAGTAATTGTAGGTTATAAAAATGAAAATTAAAGGAGTAATAGAGGATTTAAAAATTTAAAAACATTAAAAAAAAGAATGATCGTAAAAATAGTGAAAATATATCTAGGACTTTCTCTGGTGGTGTTGTGGGCAGTGTGGGGTCAGTTCATTTTTGGATAGTTCCTTGGTCCGGGTTATATTTCTCAAGATCTATAGGGCCCTTCCTATGTACCATAGTTAGTCGGTACTAACTACAGGGTTTTAATCTATTGCACCTGTCACTTCCAAGGCAATTCCCCTCTGAATGAGCTTCTTCTGTTTGCTGGT
This sequence comes from Nanger dama, assembly GCA_917880005.1. Taxonomy (NCBI): domain Eukaryota; kingdom Metazoa; phylum Chordata; class Mammalia; order Artiodactyla; family Bovidae; genus Nanger; species Nanger dama. Next base: position 83,499,004 of record CAKJTW010000002.1, read on the forward strand.
CTCTTCAGTGTCTGATTTCCGCCCCTAACACAAAGGGCGTGGTGGTGGACACTTTTTAAGGTTCACCTGTTCAGTCGCGCTGTGGGGAGGGAGGGACGCTGCAAACAAATAACACTTGCGTGTGCTCGCAGTGTCTCAGCCATAGTGGGTCTGCCCCTGCTCATGGCACGTGTGCCCCTCCCTGCCCACACTGCTCAGGCTATCTGTAGGTTGCTCTGCCAGGACCCCACCGGGAACCGTCCAAGGCCGGCCCTGGCCTGCATGCACCTCCCAGGTCTAAGCCGCTCAGGTTCAGGCACTCGGGTAGTCCTCAGAGGCACAGACAGACTTGGTTGGGCCTGCGTTTTGTGCCTTTCCCATGTCCAAGCAGCTCCGGTGATGAGGTGTTTGGTGAGTGCAGTTGATGCAACTTATCGCCTCCACCATCCCTGCCGCTTGGTTTTCTGGGTGTACAACCAGAGCACCTTCTCAGGCAGATGTTGACCGTCCAGAACCCCAAGAAATCTTAGTTAGCAAAGAAGCCTGCTTGCAGTGGTAGACAATGTCTCCCTGGGGCTGCGCTTGCCCCCTTCCGGCTCTGGCTGCCTGCCACCGGAGGGGGGATGGTCTGCAGCCGGCTGTCTCTGTTCGGTCCTTTGTTCCGTGAGCGGGCCTGATGGTGTGTTAGGTTAGGGCTTTTCGCAAGGTAGCTATCCCACAGTCTGGTTTGCTAGCCCAAGTTACTTCTCTCAGCTTGCCCTCGGGGCATTCAGGCGGGTCCTTACTCTAAGCAATGCAGCCCGCGCCTCCCTGCCCAGCCCCCCTTGCTAGTGGCGGGTGCAGGCGTCTGCGCTGCTTCTCTGCTGGGGGAGTTATCGCTGGGCTCGTAATCTGTGGGTTTTAATTATTTATTTTTCCTCCCTGTTATGTTGCCCTCTGTGCTTCCAAGGCTCGCCACAGACTCGGCAGTGAGAGTGTTTCCTGGTGTTTGGAAGCTTCTCTCTTTTAAGACTCCTTTCCTGGGTGGAGCTCCATCCCTACCTTTTTTGTCTCTTATATTTTTTCCTACCTCCTTTCGAAGACAATGGGCTGCTTTTCTGGGTGCCTGATGTCCTCTACCGGCATTCAGAGGTTGTTTTGTGGCATTTACTCATCGTTTATATGTTCTTTTGATGAATTTGTACGGGAGAAGGTGGTCTTCCTGTCCTATTCCTCTGCCATCTTAGGACCGCGCCTATTTGTTTATTTATTTTCAGCTGCGCTTGGTCTTCATTGCTGTACACAGGGTTTCTCTAGTTATGGCAAGTGGGCACCACTCTCTAGTTGCAGTGTGTGCAGGCTTCTCACTGCAGTGGCTTCTCTTGTGGAGCAGGGGCTCTAGATCTTAAGCTCAATAGTTTTGGCACATGGGTTTAGATGCTCTGTGACATATGGAGTCTTTACAGACCAGGGATCAAACCTGTGCCCCCTGCATTAATAAGCACGTTCTCAACCACTGCACCAATAGGGAAGTCCGTGACCTTGTTTCAATTCACTTACTTTTTTAAACCCATACATCCAAGTATGGTCCTGTTCTAAGGTAATAGGACTTTAATTGTAAGTTTTGGGGGGTTACAATGTGAAGTGAACAATGCAAAGAAATAGAGGAAACCAGTAAAACAGTGAAACAAGAAAGACTAAAGATCTCTTTAAGAAAACTGAGAAACCATGGGAACTTATCCTGCAAAGATAGGCACAATAAAGGACAAAAATAGCAAAGGCCTAAGAGAAGTAGAACAGATTAAGAAGAGGTGGCATGAACACAGAAGAACTGTACTAAGAAACTCTTAATGATCCAGATAACCATGATGATGTGATCACTCACCTAGAGCCAGATATCCTGGAGTGTGAAGTCAAGCGGGCCTTAGGAAGCATCACTATGAACAAAGCTAGTGGAGGTGATGGAATTCCAGTTGAGCTATTTGAAATCCTAAAAGATGATACTATGGAAGTGCTTTACTCAATATGCCAGCAAATTTGGAAAACTCAGCAGTGGCCGCAGGACTAGAAAATGTGTTTTCATTCTAATCCCAAAGAAAGACAATGCCAGAGAATGTTCAAATTACCGTACAGTTGCACTCATTTCACATGCTAGCAAGCTTATGCTCAAAATCCTTCAGGCTAGGCTTCAGCAGTACGTAAGCAGAGAACTTCCAGATGCTCAAGCTGGATTTAGAAAAGGCAGAGGCACCAGAGATCAAATTGCCAACATCTGTTGGATCACAGAAAAAGCAAGAAAATTCCAAAAAAAAAAATCTACCTCTGCTTCACTGACTATGCTAAAACCTTTGACTGTGTGGATCACAACAAATTGTGGAATATTCTTGAAGAAATGGGAGTACCAGACCAACTTACCTGACTCCTGAGAAACCTGTATGCAGGACAGGAAGCAACAGTTAGAACTGGACATGGAACAATGGACTGGTCCCAAATTGGGAAAGGAGTATGTCAAGGCTGTATATTGTCACCCTGCTTATTTAACTTATATGCAGAGTACATCATGCTTTGTATGTATGTATGTATTTCATACATAACTTGAAATTCTGGGCTGGATGACTCACAAGCTGGAATCAATATTGCTGGGAGAAATATCAACAACCTCAGATATGCAGATGATACCACTTTAATGGCAGAGAGTGAAGAAGAACTAAAGAGCGTCTTAATGAAGATGAAAGAGGAGAGTGATAAAGCCGGCTTAAAACTCAACATACAAAAAACAAAGAACATGGCATTGGACTCCATCACTTCATGGCAAATAGCTGGGGAGAAAGTAGAAACAGTGTCACATTTCATTTTCTTGGGCTCAGAAATCACTGTGGATGGTGACTGTAGCCATGAAATTAAAAGATGCTCCTTAGAAGAAAAGCTGTGACAAACTTAGTGTATTAAAAAGCAGAGACATCATTTTGCCACAAAGGTCTGTATAGTTAAAGTGTGTTTTTTCCAGTTATCGTGTATGGATGTGAGAGTTGGACCATAAAGAAGGCTGAGTTTCAAAGAATTGATGTTTTCAAACTGTGGTGCTGGAGAAGACTCTTGAGAGTCCCTTGGATAGCAAAGAGATCAAACCAGTCAATCCTGAAGGAAGTCAACTCAGTTTTCACTGGAAGGACTGGTGCTGAAGCTAGAGCTCCAATACTTTGGCCACCTGATGTGAAGAACCGACTCCTTGGAAAAGACTCCAAGGATGAGGTTGTTGAATGGCATCACTGACTCAATGGACATGAATTTGAGCATATTCAGGGAGTTCGCGATGGACAGGGCAGCCTGGCATGCTATAGTTCATGGGGTGGCAGAGAGTCTGACTTAACGAATGAACAACAACAACCATCTAGGTCTTTAATCTACACATAGATAAGATGATTTCACATGTTTTCTGTGCTTGATTCTCATTTGCTCATTTGGTTGAGGGCAGCCAAAATGCACTGAGCAGATTGCTGGTATCTACAAGCAGAGATTTAGGAAGTTATTTCTAAACATCATTATTTAAGTCAGTCTGCACCAACAAAGAAACAGAAAAGGGGTTTACTTTCCTCTTGTTTCATATCTTGTATTAATGTTGAAAGAAAAGTATTGATTAGCATAAGAATTCCAGTGATGCTGGGAATTATATGGATAAATGTTTGAGCATAAAATTGGAACACTATATAGATCTGACTGGTCCTGAAAACAGAAAATGGGAAAATTTGAAAATTTGATAGAATTTAATATTTGTGATATTATTATTTAGCCTTAGCCTGACATAGTCCAGTTTTTTCCTTGGGTACTTTGACAGTGTTTCAGTGGAATATCAAAGAGTTGGAAGTTTCAGATATGATCTTTTGGAGTTTATTTATTCCAAATTAAAGAATTATTCTGGAATATCATTTTAGCAGTTTATCACTCTAGTCTTCTCATAAAAATTAAACACTTAAAATCCTTGATTGGAAAGTATTCTTTGGGGGCTTCCCTAGTCCTACAGTGGTTAAGAATTCGCCTGCCAATGCAGGGACACGAGTTCAATCCCTGGTCCAGGAAGATCCCACATGCTGGAGGGCAGCTAAGCCCGTGCGCCACACTACTGAGCCTGAGCTGTAGAGCTTGGGATTTGAAACTACTGAGCCCAAGTGTCACAACTGCTGAAGCCCTCGCGCCCTAGAGCCAGTCTCCATAACACAGGAGGCCACCGTGATGAAAGGGCGGCAAACCACAGCTAGGGAAAAGCCCATGCAGCAGTGAAGACGGTACAGCCATAAATAAATAAATAAGTGTTTTTTTGTTTTTTTTTTTTTTTTTTTTAAAGAAAAGTCTGCTTTTTCTAGAGGAGGGCTTCCTATTACTTGTAAAATTCACATGCACATTTTAATTTTGTTAGGTACCTTTTTAAAAAAATGGTTATTTCTAATACTCACATAAAGTAAAATTAAAAAAAAACAAAACACAGCCAGGAATACTACTTTTATCCTAGCCTCTGTACCTTGTTCCTTGTGCCTGTCTGTGGGATGAAGTGGCAAATTTTCCTTATTTTAAGGAAGAAAATGACTCATGTCATTGTATTGCTTTTATAAATATCCTGGCTTATTGAACATTTTTCTGATATTTTAAAGCAATGTTACTTTATTTTCTTAAGAGTCAAGTTCTACTTTTTGAATATTTAAAATCAAGTCTCTCCTGCTAACAAATGTAAATAAGCAGTACCAGAAAAATATTTTAACCATTCACACAGTAATTCCTGCTGCTCTTACAAAGGTAGCTATATAGCTAAATTAAGATTAGCTATACAGTTTTTGTTTTGATTTTGGTATAATCTTTCCCGTGGGATCCTAAATGGTCACTTCAATAACTGCACAAGAAAAGAATTTTCATGGATCATTTAGGTAAACATTTATATACATATGTAAAGCAGTAAACATGAGATATAGAATATGGTATTTGAAAATCATAGGTGTATGTGAGAAAATATCACCTATAAATACAAACTAGACTAAAGTACAGGATCCTGGAAGTGGAGAGCCAGTCTGAGCTATATAAGAACAGGCATCATCAGAGTATTTTTTCATGGATGTACCCTTTTTATGAAAAAAACAAAACAAAACAAAAACCCTAGAAGCATTTTTTAAAACTGCTATTTATAACTGTCTGCTGCAGAATTTCTCTAAGCTTAGTTTTTTTACTCCAATGTAATATACATGACCATTGTATAGTAAGTGAACAATTAGAAGTAGGTTATAGACTTTAATGTGAAAATCTTTTTTTGGTCTGATTTGTTTGTTCACTGCTGATATTTTCAGTGCATTTATTGACATGTCTTCCACACGTAGTGCTGAAGTGTGTTATGCTGGTCTGTACTTGACATTTGCCTGAGATATTTCAGTTGGCAGAATGCAATCAACTGCGTCAGGAAAGTGCAGTGAATATTGTTAGTGCTCCCAGGGAACCACATACAGAAGTGAACTTGCTCAGCTCCCAGCCATTTATCTTCTCTCTTACTTTTAAGGATATTTGTGATTTAAAAAAAAAAAAAAAAAACACATTTGCTGTAATTGATTGATTTTCTTCCCTGGTGGCTCAGTTGGTAGAGAATCTGCCTGCAATGGGGGAGACCCGGGTTCGATCCCTGGGTTGGGAAGGCCCCCTGGAAAAGGAAAGGGCAACCCACTCCAGTATTCCTGCCTGGAGAATCCCAAGGACAGAGGAGCGTGGCAGGCTACAGTCCACGGGGTCACAAAGAGTTGGACACAACTGAGCGGCTAAGCACCCGCACAGCACAGCACCAGAGATACTAGGTAGACCAGATAGAGTTCAGTGGCCTGAGAAGAAGTGCTGTTCCAGTTGGCTTATCCCTGCAGGTTTGCATAAGGATGGGTATTGCTGTAACAAGTGACGAAGGAAGAATATGAGAAAGGATAGTAAGATAGATGATATTTTCCTGGGGGATAGATGCAGTGTTCCCAGATGATATAAGTGTGTTGGATTTCATGTTCAGCTCTGTAGCCCCACAGGAAAATTCAGCACCATGTATTTCTAAATTTCAGTGACCTTAGAAATAGGTTCTAATTCAAACTCTCTGTTACTGTAAGGGTTTGAGATAAACCATTTAGACAGCATCCTTCTCCCAGGATTTGGAAGTATTGAGAGACATAGAAGTCACTCAGATTGAGGTCAAAATGTCCGCTTACTGACCGGAATATCCAACTGAAAAATATGCCTCCAATTTGTGGATATGTTTGCTAATATTTTGCCCCAACCTAATAACAACCCCAGATTCCCCCAAAGGGCAGGCCTCTTAGAATGTGGCAGAGAGCAGCCCAGAATTCACCTGCTCTCAAGGTCAAGAAGAACTCAGGAGAAGCTCTGCTAAGCATCTTCCTAGTCCTTCTTTACAACTCACCAATCAGATAATGCGCTCCCATTTTTACAGGGGAAGTGAGCTGGCAGAGACAGGTCAAAAGTGGCACTAATAGGAATTCTTCCACTCAGGGCACACAAGATGAGGAAAAAGGGACTTCTCCACTGACCTTTCTCCATTTGTTGTTATTGTTTCTCCATTGGGAGTTTTATTTCATTACATAATGAATTTTAATTGCCTTTATCCATACTAAGTTCATGTTCTCATAAGAAATACTGTATACTTATGTGCTCAGTCACTCAGTCATGTCCTGCTCTTCGTGACCCAATGGACTGTAGCCTGCCAGGCTCCTCTGTCCATGAGATTCTCCAGAAAAGAATACTGGAGTGGGTTGCCATTTTCTTTTCCAGGAGTATATGTATCCTTGCTTTATAGATTGGGAATACTAGGTTTTAACTTTTTTCTTTCTTCATAGAAACATATTGATTAGTAACATGCCATCAATACGGGTACCTCGATCTGTGCTACTGCTAAGCTATACATGATTGCCAATTTTGATGTTAAATCTTTTCTTTGTGAGCTTGAGAACCCCTAGTATTGATCTGTGTTAGTCTAGACTGACTAAAGAAAATTTCTCTAAAATGAATATTTGGAACTGATTTTCTCAGGAAGTTTACCTGTAAACCTGAATTGAAAGATACTGGTTTCATTACCATTGCTTAAAATGCTGAGCATTCCACCGCATCAGAACCATTCTGATTGGTTGGACCCTGTTTAATAGAATTCTCGGGATGTGACGCCACTGTTAGCCACTTCATCACTGATGACACAGATTTATCAAAAGCCTGCTTCCTACAAAGTACAACACTACCAAGTTCTGAGGCACCAGGAAATATCAATTATCTGCTCACAGGAAGTTTGTGCCCTAGGGTAGAATGCATGCCAGGCAAGTCCACGTGAAAAGTAAATAACGTGAATTAATTCTGTGCTTCCTGCTAAGTGAATTATATAGACGTTAGAGGCAGAATGTGAAGTCATGAACCAAAGTCATTTTTGACAGGTTTGGGATGGCTAAAAGCCATTTCCTAGGAATTATTCATAAAGTTCGAGATACTAAAAATGAGTGTTACTGTAAACTTTGCAGGAATAGATTATAATGAGATTTTTTTGGTCCTAGGAAATTTCAGGAGGGAGGTGGAATTTTAGCTGGTCCTTCAATATCCCAAGGACCAAGTCATTCTCACACTGTGTGCTGTGCGTAGTCTCTCAGTAGTGTCTGACTCTTTGCAACCCCATGGAATGTAGCCCACCAGGCTCCTCTGTCAGTGGGGATTCTCCAGGCAAGAATACTGGAGTGGGCTGCCATTTCCTTCTCCAGGGGATCTTCGAAACCCAGGGATCGAACCCAGGTCTCCAGCATTGCAGGCGGACTCTTTACCATCTGAGCCACCAAGGAAGCCCCATTCTCACACTGCATTCCACCGCATTCCACTTATTAGTAAGCAATATCACCATCTACCAAGCTCTTCAACCAAAACCTTAAGGGTCATTCTTTAGCCTCTTTCCTCTCATCCACACAGCCATGCATCAAGTTGATTCTGCCTATAATGTTCAACACACCCAGCTCCCTATTTGCCCTGCAGTTCCCTGGTTTGGTGGCTCAGACAGTAAAGCATCTATCTACAATGCAGGAGACCTGGGTTCAATCCCTGGGTTGGGAAGATCCCCTGGAGAAGGAAATGGCAATCCACCCCAGTACTATTGCCTGGAAAATCGCATGGACAGAGGAGCCTGGTAGGCTACAGTCCTTTCGCAAAGAGTCGGACACAACTGAGTGACTTCACTTTTCACTTTCCCTGGTTTGGACCCATTTCCTGACGACATTATCATCTCCTGCCTGGACTACCTGGTGATCACCTAATTCATCTCTGTGCTTCCCTTGTTTGTAACCCCCAGTGCATTTTTTCTATAGAATAATAGTTGTAATCAGATGATGCCATTCTTCTGTTAAAATCCTTTGATGTTTTTCTGCTGCTCTTAAAAAAAAAGTTACATTTCTTACCAGAATAAATAAGGCTCTACATGACCTAGCTTGTGCCATCTTTTCATCTTTCTTTTACCTTACTATAAAGATAGCCACATAATGTCCTTTATGTTCCTCAAACAAAAGGATCTCTTTCTATTTAGAGGTTTTCCACTTACCATTCCTTCTGCCTGGAATGCTGATCCTCTGGCTGTTACCACACCTGTTTCCTTTCAACCTTTAGGTCTCAGCTCAGATGTCACATTCTTAGCTCAAGTACCTTTGGTTTCTGTTGTTGTTGTTTTTGATGATGCCTATCTAAAATAATTCCCCTCAATTATCTCCTGTTATATTATCCTATTAATTGTGTCTCCCTCTATAGTCCTATAATTCCATGAGAATAAAACTCTTGTCTTTTGTGTTTATTACTGTATCTGCAGTACACATCACTGTGTTTTGGATTATCCAGTAAACATTTGTAAAATGAATAGAGAATGTAGCTTATACAAGCAGAGCAGAAAGACAGTGGTCTTGCAATCTGGGTGAGAGTGCGAGCAAAGTGCCAGATGGTTCAGAATGTGGTTTGTGAACAGATTATCCAGGGCACTGTTCCTGTTAGGGCTTCTATATAGCTCAGCTGGTAAAGAAAAGTGAAAGTGAAAATTGCTCTGCCGTGTTCGAATCTTTGCGACCCCATGGACTATGCAGTCTGTGGAATTCTCCAGGCTAGAATACTGGAGTGGGTAGCTCTTCCCTTCTCCAGAGGATCTTCCTAATCCAGGGATCGAATCCAGGTCTCCCCGCATTGCAGGTGGATTCTTTACCAGCTGAGCCACCAGCTGAGGATACTGGAGTGAATACCTATTTCTTCTCCAGGGGATCTTCCTGACAGAGGAATCAAAGCTGGTAAAGAATCCACCTGCAATGCAGGAGACTCCAGTTCAATTCCTGGGTTGAGAAGATCCCCTGGAGAAGGAAATGGCTACCCACTCCAGTATTCTGGCCTGGAGAATTCCATGGACGGAGGACCCTGGCAGGCTGAAGTCATATGGTGCCAAGTTTTCTTTAATTGTACTTGGATATAAATTGGAAAGTAAAAATAATTTATAGAAGGTCTTAAAGCTGTAGGAATAGAATTCACATTGCAGTGCATCAACTTGAAGCTACTGAATGAAGGTTTTTTGATCAAGGAATGACTGTAAGATTAATCCTTCTGTGATACTGTTGGTGAGAAATGCTGTAGGCAGAGAAGTCATGTAGGAGAGTACTGTAATTAATTGTCCATCTGAGATTTTATGAAATATGTTTCTGTGGCTCTTTCAGTTGAAAAGGGTAGACTTTATATGTCTGTCATAAATCCCAAACTGAAAGCTATTAAAAGGGAGTTATCATGCAATCAGGGCTTCAAAACTTGGACCCTGGGAAGCTTTAAAACTGGAAAGGTTGACTGGGACATATGTATCACTTCTTTTCCATTCCTTGACCCCCTTGTCCGCATGGTAGTGATACTCAACGGTTTGCATTGAGATCTTTTTGAAATTGCCTTTCTGTCTCTTCACCGTGATAAACGGACCTATAGAGCTGGGCTGCAGGGTCACAACTTATCAGTAGGTGTCACCATCTCACAAGTGATTTATTCCGCTTCGAGACTGTCAAGTCTAACTTAAAGCTGCTGCTGCTAAGTCGCGTCAGTCATGTCTGACTCTGTGCAACCGCATAGACGGCAGCCCACCAGGCTCCCCTGTCCCTGGGATTCTCCAGGCAAGAACACTGGTGTGGGTTGCCCTGTCCTTCTCCAGTGCATGAAAGTGAAAAGTGAAAGTGAAGTTGCTCAGTCGTGTCTGACTCTTCGTGACCCCATGGACTGTAGCCCACCAGGCTCCTCCGTCCATCGGTTTCTCCAGGCAAGAGTACTGGAGTGGGATGACATTGCCTTCTCTGAACTTAAAGCTAGCGTATTGTATATAAAATAAATTACTGGTTTTTTGTCTCATATATTTTGAGTTATCAGTTAATTATAAATATTCAGATCACATGAAATCGAATTTTGTCTAAATTTAGTTACATATTTAATACCATGATCACGTTTTGTTGACAGTTTTGCTGTTTTGTGATTCTTTTTAACAATTGATAGTCCGTTTAGTTTTAGCTACTGTAGTATTATGTTACTTATTTTGATAATATTTTAATGTTTGATGGACCTATAGACATCTTGGAGCAAGAGAAAAATATGGTTTGTGTACTTGGTTTTCATTTTCCTGTTTCCTTTTTTTTTCTTTTTTTACCCTTTCCTTCTAATATTTCCACCATCACAGAAAGTTCAATTAGACATCCCTGGTACAAATTAAACTGCTTTCTTTTGTTAAAGAAAAAAGTCTGAAGATATCACCAGGAGCCTGGTTTCAGGATCTTGAATGTAGATATGTTTTAGGTATGAAATTTTATTCTTTATTTGAAGGTTTTGTTTGTTTAGTGTGTATTATATTTCACTCTCAGTTTTAGAATTTTTTAACACTAGGTCATAATACTAGTAAAATGGAAAGAAGGCAAAGGTTAAATGGCTAGGCTTATATGATAGCTCAGTATTTTCAAATCTTACATTACTTTAAAACTAGATCTGTTTAATATGTTTAAATTGTGCACATTCTAGTCAATCCTTGGAAATCAACTAAGGAGTATAGAGTATATGAGGGTGGGGATTTATTGGAGCCCCTGTAGCTCCTTTTGCAGGAATAACCATCTCATGTCTGACACTTGGTTGTACTCCATGTAGCTAGTTGTAAATATAATGTAAATGCCATGTAATCAGTTGCCAGCCTGCGGAAGACTTAAGCTTTGCTTTTTGGAACTTTCTGAAGCTTTTTCCAGATATTTTTAATCTTTGGTTCGTTGAATTGGCAGATGCAGAACCTGCAGATAAGGGCTGTCTACTACTCTCATTCTTCATTTCCACCACCAAATGTAGAAGTCTCCCTGCCCCCTGCCCTTGACTCATTTTCCATCACCAGCTGGGCATGATTTAACCCAATCCTGGCACTGTCTGCCTAGAGACAGCATCAGATTCCGAAGGTTCAGGGATCAGTCCCATGAGCTTGCTCCCTCCTTCACGTGCCAAAGCAAGTCCAGGTGTTGAGCTGTGCTTCTGAGTGTGCACGACTTCCCCGGTGGCTCTGCCTACAATGCGGAAGTTCTGGGTTTGATCCCTGGCTCGGGAAGATCCCCTGGAGAAGGAAATGGCAACCAGCTCCAGTATTCTTGCCTGGAGAATCCCATGGACAGAGGAGCATGGCAAGTTACAGTCCATGGGATCGCAAAGAGTCGGACATGACTGAGCCGACTTTCACTTTCTGAGTGTGCATGTGTACATGTGTGTGCTCAATCATTTTCTGGCAAAGATTTTCCTGGCAAGAATACTGGAGTAGGTTGCCATTTCCTCCTCTAGGGGATCTTACCACCCTAGGGATTGAACCTGTGTCTCTTGCCTCTCCTGCATTGGCAGGTGAATTCTTTACCACTTGAGCCATCTGGGAAGCCCTGACCAGCTATGAATTTGAGATTCCCAGGACTCCCTCCTCAGGTTTGATAATTTGCTAGAGTGGCTTACATAATTTAGGAAAGACAATTTACTTACTAAATTATAAATTTGTTGTAAAAGGATAGAACCAGGAGCAGTGGGATGGAAGCATGTGAAGGGCAAGTATGTGAGAAAGGGGAGTGGTGCTTCCCTGCCCTCTCCCAGCGCCTCCATGCATTCAGCGACCTGGAAGCCCCAACACTGCCCTTCGGGGTTTTTTATGGACCCTTCATCATGCAGGCATGATAGATGGCTAGTGCCATTTCCAGCCCCTCTCGCTCTCCAGGTAATGGAGGTGGGGACTGAAAGTTACAGGCTTCTAATCGTGACTTGGTCTTTCTGGTGACCAGGCCCCAAGCAGGAGTCCACCGGGAGTTACCTCTTTGGAACAAAAGATGCTCCTGTTCCCCAGGCAGTTCTAAGAGATTTAGATGCTCTGTGTTAGATCCACCTATTTTGGAAATTGCAAGGGTTATAGGGGCGTTTTGTTGGAAACCAGGGTCAAAGAACAAACATAGCAGAAACCGTGGGTGGAGACTATTATTCTTTCACACTTGCTATTCACACTTAATTATACGAAAAGTAGAATATTTCATATCTGCTTTCTGTGTTGCTTGCTGAGAAACTGCAGTGTTGTATCTTCTGTCCTGGTATAATCTTGTGTGCTGTGCTACTGATTTTAATGAACTGTTCTTACTTACCAGTAGGGAAATGGTCTCTGTGTTATTATTCACTGCTATGAAAGTTTCAAAACATGTGACCGTCCATGTGAACAGCCTGTGCAGATTAAAGCTGCAGGGCATGATTGGAGGACGCATGGACTGCCAAGCCACGAGGCAGCTAAGGAGGCGTCCTCTGCCAACGACGGCATGGGATTATGTAACGCCTGCAGTGTCTGGCACCGTGCCCCACTGGAGACGCATCACGTGTTGTACAATGCTTTTGGCCCTGAAATTCAATTAGATTGCTTTGAATGATCCGTGAGTCTGCATGAGATAAGCTTTTACCGCTCTCCACTAGAAAGCAAATGGGTTGATTAGCCCCACATCAATTGAGAAATTGCCATCATAATTCCAGCAAGGATATTTGCATTTATATATATATATATATATATATATATATATATATATATATATCATTGTGCCACAGAAGAGCAGAGTATAAGCATTATGTAACCTGGATAAATAATGGGGAGAAAACACCCAACCCTCATGACTAAAAAACCCAGATTTTCTTACAGACCCTTAGGAATAGATTTTCTTTAAAATATATTTTGCTATTATCTTGAGGAATCAGTTTAAAGGCTACCTGTGTGGTGTTTATTTTATTCTTTATGTTTTGTTTGTTTGTTTACACTATGATCTGTGAGTAAGAATAAAGAAATGGATAGAGTGATAATTTGGTGGGGGTGGGCAAAAGAACTTTGATTAGGAAGAATTTTGAATTATAAGTTCAATGGCCTTTTTATACTGAGTGAGTTTACTTTCTTTGTGAATTGTAGATGATCAATTTAAGGAGTTGGGATCTATCTGAAATTAACCCCATATTGTTTGGCTGGAAACTTCTGATATCTTTTCACAAAAGAAGATCTGGGATGGAGGAGGGAAGGTCAGAGTAGATAAGGAGAAATTGAAAACTTGGAAGGTCAGGATTATCATCATACTAAAGGCTTAAAGGGCCACTGGAAAACCATCAAAATTAGTGATGTGAGCTTGACTTTCCTGCTTTCTTTTACCCATATTTTCCTCCAAACGGGATTTAATTTAAGGTTTCAACCGAAAGCACTGTTAAGAACTTAAAGTTCTTTAGAATTGTTCGGAAACTGAATTGAAACAAAAGGTGCCAAAATGCTATGCAGAGAGCTTCCGTTTTGTTCTATCAACGTGGATTAAAGAGTACAGTTCCTTTGTGGGTTTAGGCAAGGTTGTCTTGAACTGATGGCAGCAAAACCACCGTTGTTGTAGCTTTTTTCCTGTTGGAAAAAGCTTTTATTTCTCTCCTAACCTTTGAAATCCTTAGGACATGAATTTGCTCACTGCAACTTAATATCCTGCCTTTTAGTGTAAGCTGATATTCGTAAGTGAGTTGTTTTCTAACATGTCTTGGTAAAACCCAGATTTTAACAATTTTTCTTTTGATAGATTATCTAAATTTTGTGAGATTTAACAAGCATAGGTATTTCTACTGGTTTAATTTTTCTAACCATTGGCAGTAGGTATTACTACTGTTATTTTTATTAAGCAAAGGGAAAATTGATGAGTAGAGGAGTACAATGAGCTTCTCAGGTTGACACCACAAGGAGGTGACTGGACAGAGGTTCCAAAACAGATCGTAAGCCTTCTCATCCCACTATGTATTAATGGTCCTCAAATGCCGTGCCATGGACTGGGGCTAGACTGGCCCCTATTTCAAAGAAATCCTATTTTATTATGCCTAGAGTGAAGGTCTCAGATTTTGTCATTTTAAAATAGCTTCCCAGGTGCTTCTGATGTAAGATAAGAGTTGGTAGCTACTTCTTGTTTAATATTCTAAACCATAGAGATAGCATTAGAACATCTCATGCTCTACTTCAAATATATTTTTTTCTCTGTTTATCCTTCTGATATGTGTGTGTATGTGTGTGTGTGTGTATGTGTATATATGTACTTGTTGTTTAGTCAATAAGTCATGTCCAGCTCTTTTTCTACCCAATGGACTGTAGGCTCTTCTGTCCATGGGATTTCTCAGGCAGGAATACTGGAGTGGATTGCCATTGCCTACTCCAGAGGATCTTCCCAACCCAGGGACCTAACCCAAGGCTCCTGAACTGCAGGTGGATTCTTACCACTTAGCCACCAGGAAAGCCCACGTATATGAATATGCTGCTGCTGCTATGTTGCTTCAGTCATGTCCGACTCTGTGCACCCCCATAGACGGCAGCCCACCAGGCTCCCGTGTCCCTGGGGTTCTCCAGGCAAGAACACTGGAGTGGGTTGCTATTTTATATATATATTTTATATATATATATATATATTCAAACCAAATTGTAAAAACATAGTCCCTTTTTTTGCTGTTGTTTCTTGGTAAAATTTTAATAGAAAATTATCTTTTCAAAATGGACACAAAATATTTTGTGGGTAACAGTAGTATTTTATAATAGTCAAAAGAGAATAGTGGGAAATATAATTCAATAAGTGGCATCTGTTATTAAAAGGCTAGCTAGCCTCCAGGTCTTAAATTGATGCTAGGGTGTAACTTTGTTAATGAGTGAATTCAGAGTTGGTTTAATGAGTTGGTGTTGGAAGGATGGCTCATTTTCATCAGTGTATATAACTTGCTGCTGCATCTTTGCAAAATAATAAAAAGGGACTGGCGCATCCCCGGCCCTGCATAACTGGCCTTTTTTCCTTTCCCTGTTGGCATCTTTAAAAGATGATGTGCATCATTGCAGGGGCTGGGGCTTCATGAGCATCTTCCCTTTCTTCATCTCATTCCCCACCTCCATCCCCCACCTTGTCTTTTTGCAAAGATCATCTGGTTTTGTACCACAAATATTTGTCTTAAAGGCAGATGTTTGCAAAAGTCAAATTAAGTATGTGAACCTAACTTGCTTCATAACCAAACATCATGGTTTGGGCTTTGGATAGATGCAGAATGGGACTGAATGCCTGCAATGAATCTGAAAAATTTTGACAGTTCTAAGTTAATAGCCAGCATACAGACAACTTTGCAGAATATGTACTTTCTAGAAACATATTTTTAATGATTCACCTGTCACAATGGGTTTACCAAGTATATGATTGGCAGATATATTAGGCATTTTTAATTAAATTTTACAGAATACTAGTATTACATAAATTATAGAAATAATTTTCCATGTGTTATACTTAAAAAGTAAATAATAATAAATTATGATATGGTCATGTGCAAATAAACTTTTCTTGGCAAATGAACCACATATTGTCAGTTTTTTGCTGTTGAAAATGCACCATCTCACAAAAATGTCTTCAGGTAAGAAATGAAATCAGCATTATGAAAGCTGGTTAGCTGGAGTTTCTTTTTGAGGATTTATACACTGGAAAGGAAAGTACTTAAGGGCAGAATCTGGGTCTCTAATGTCCATTCTTTCAGAGTGACTCATATTGTTATATTAATGTGATGGTGTTTGGTCCAGGAAATAATTTACTCAGGTTTTCTAAAAGGAAATTGTACTTCTTACCTAAATGAATTCGCCCCAGTGCCTGACTTGTATAGTTTTCCAAAGTTGTATCAACCTATAGAAGATCCATTTCCACAAATATCTAATCAAGTTCATAAGTAGTATGTGCTTTAAAATTTGCTTGGTGTACTAATTGGGTTGAGTCAGCAAAAAGGCACAGGTTATTTTAATAGATTAATATGAAGAATTGTTAATTAGGAATTGAAGAAGTAAAAGGCTAAAATAAAAACATACTTGAAGTATGGCAGGTGGGTTCTTTACCACTAGTGCCAGCTGGGAAGTCAAGATTAGGTATAGCTGTGGGCAGGAAACACCCCTGTCAGAATAATGCGTGTCTGGAGAGCCACATACAAGAACAGGAAGCAAAAGCAGGAAGCCTGCCGGAAGCCAACAGGAAAGAAGGAGCCTCTTCCTCCAGCCCTATACACTCTCTCCTGCCTCCTGTTGGCAGAGCCTTGTTTGAATTCAGCCAGCAAAGCAGAAATGAGGTTTAAGTCCCAGCCCCTGCATCACAAGAGCTGATCTGGAGCTGAGAATCAATAGCTTAATAACTGGCATTGTTATTGTTGTTTAGTCGCTCAGTTGTGACAGACTGTTTGCAACCCCATGGACTGTAGCCCGCCAGGCTCCTCTGTCCATGAGATCCTCCGGGCAAGAATACTGGAGTGGGTTGCTATTTCCTTCTCCAGGGGATCTTCCCGACCCAGGGATGAAACCTGTGTCTCTTGTGTCTCCTTCAATGGCAGGTAGGTTCTTTACCACTGAGCCACCAGGGAAGCTCAGTAACTGGCATGCTTGACTTTTAAGTAACAAGAAAATTCTCTCAATTAAAAATTATTTGAAGTTTAGTTTTTGAATAGTTAATATACCATGTGGTACAAAAACATAAACGGAATGATATTCCTTTCACCTTCAAACCCTCCATCTACTTCCAACCAGATAATCACTGTTATTTGTTTCTTATTCAGGCCTTCCTTGGTGGCTCAGAGGTAAAGAATCTGCCCATTATGCAGGAGACCTAGGTTTGATACTTGGGTCGGGAAGATCCCCTGGAGAAGGAAATGGCAACCCACTCCAGTATTCTTGCCCAGGAAATCCCATGGACAGAGGAGCCTGGTGGGCTACAGTCCACTGGGGTCGCAAAGAGTCAGACACGACTGAGTGGTTGAGCAGTCATATATACATTCAGTCTTTATTCATTCAGAAGCAAATGCAAATACATATTCATTCTTTTTTATTGAAGTGTAATTAATTTACAATGTTGTGTTAATTACTGCTGTACAGAAAAGTGATTCAGTTGTACATACATATGTGTGTATATCTATATCTATACATATTGTTTTTAAATATTCTTTTCCAGTATGGCTTATTGTAGGATATTGAATATAGTTCTCTATGCTATAAAGGGGGCTTCCCTGGTGGCTCGGAGGTTAAAGCATCTGTCTGCAATGCGGGAGACCCAGATTCGATCCCTGGGTCAGGAAGATGCCCTGGAGAAGAAAATAGCAACCCATTCCAGTATTTTGCCTGGAGGATCCCATGGATGGAGGAGCCTGGTGGACTACAGTCCACGCTGTCACAAAGAGTCGGACACGACTGAGCGACTTCAGTATATAGTAGAATCTTGTTGTTTATCCGTTCTACATGTAGAAGCTTACATCTGCTAACCCTGCCCTCCCACTTCATCCCTTCCCCAACCCCCTCCCCTTGGCAACCACTTGTCTGATCTCTATGTCCCTGATTCTGTTCCAGAGATAGGTTCATTTTGTCATGTTTTACACTCTACATATAAGTGATATCATATGGTGTGCAAATATTTATGCTTATCTTTGTTATCATATTACTTCTCATACCACTTTTTGGCACCTTGGTATTTTTACTTAACAGTATATCTTGTTGATCTTGCTGTATTCATACATAAAAAGCTTCATCATGTTTTAGAATCTCATTACCTTAATGGCTTCTTTTACTGTTTTCAGTAGTTTTAAATGTTATTCTCTTTGGTGTTCTCAGGATAAAATGACATCATCTGAAAATACTGATAGTTTCCAAGTTTTCTATCTCTAAAATCATTTCTCTCTGATAATTGTTTTGGCTTGTACATTCAGCACATTGTTAAATATTAATGGTAGCAGTGAGCATCTTCGTCTGCTTCTGGCTTTAACGGCAGTGTTTCTAATATTCCCTGTTTAGCATGATGTTGAATTTGGGGATAAGTATATTACTTTGTCAAAGGAATTAACCATTTATTGAGCTTATTTTTTTAAGATCGGAAATGAGGTTAAATTTTACTAAGTGGGTTTTTACCATCTATAGGGCATTGCCAACCATATGACTTTTCTTTTTAAACTTAATATAGTAAATATATTTCCTTTAATTTCCTATGTAGTTAATAGTTTTCTTAGTATTCTTAAAATTGAGCCATCTTGGTATTCCTGGAACAGAGTCCACTGAGTCATAGAATTGTTAACACACCCACATATACACACACACAAAAATGATACTTCTAAAAAATTGTAAGCATTTTTTATTGTTGATCACTATTCTTCAAGTTTTTGTATCACTTTTACTGTTTCATAAGAAGAATTTAGAAGTTGTTCTTGTTTTCCTCTCCTGAAACAGATAGCACTGGAATAATCTCTTCTTTAAAGTTTGATAGAGTTTTCTGCTCAATATAATGTACCAGCCTGGATTGGGGAGAGACTTGGGGGAGAATGGGTACAGGTATACATATGGCTAAAGAGTCCCTTCACTCTTTACCTGAAAGTATCACAACATTGTTAATCAGCTATACCTCAGTATACAAAACAAAAGTTTAAAAAAAAGTTAGGTAGAATTTCCCTATGAAACTCTGAAGTTGGTACTTTTTGGGTGTTTAGCTCCTTTGATACTTTTCTCTATTTCTTTTATGGAAATAGACCTTTTAGTTTTTTTTTGTTTGTTTGTTTCATTTGGCTCAACTTTGTTGAATTATATTTTACTAGAATATTATTTTATTCAGGTTTTGAAGAAAAATGTTGGAGATGGAAAATTATGTTGATCATAGAAAATTTTATGATCATTTAATTTTTGTTTTTTTGATTATTTCCCCTTTGCAATTTATTACTTAGTGTTTTATATTATTTCTTTACTATGTCAGATGATTAATCTTTTCATTTTTCCCAAAGCAGTTTTTAAAAGTTTATTAGTGCTGTTTGTATTTCTAATGCATTACGTTATACTTCTGTATTTAAAATTTTATCTGGCTTAAATTTTTGCTAGTTTTTACTTTGGGATATGACATTTAATTTACTTTTATTGGTACAAAGGTTTCAGTTCAGTTCAGTCACTCAGTTGTGTCCGACCCTTTGCGACCCCATGGACCACAGCACACTAGGGCTTCCCTGTCCACCAACCAACTCCTAGAGCTTACTCAAACTCATGTCCATTGAGTTGGTGATGCCATCCAACCATCTCATCCTCTGTCATCCCCTTCTCCTCCCGCCTTCAATCTTTCCCAGCAATAGGGTCTTTTCCAGTGAGTCGGTTCTTTGCATTAGGTGGCCAAAGTATTGGAGTTTCAGCTTCAGCATCAGTCCTTTAGGACTGACTGGTTTAGGACTATGGATTTTTCTCCTAGCACTGCTTTACTTATATCCTGTAGCATCTCTCTCAGTATAGGAATTTACTTGTTGTTTTCTAGAAATTCTTCAATTTTGTTTGAATTCTCTCTCTGGCCCAAATGTTTAAGGAGAGTGTATTTATTTACCAGATGCAGGAGGTCTTTTGTTTTCAGATTTTAAAAACTAATCTCTAGTTTCTTTTTGCTATTGTTATAGTCTTAAAGTTTTCTTTCAGTTCAGTTCAGTCACTCAGTCATGTCCGACTCTTTGCGACATCTAGGAAAATTCTGCTATGTCTTTAAGTATTTATTCTCTTTTATTTCTATGGTTTGCTTCCTTATACTTCTAGATTATGTATGTGTTGTTTTCATTCCCTATCTTCTGTTTTTTTCACTTTTGCTTTTAATTTTGAAGAAATTACTTAATGTCCATTTTGTTTTCTTTTTCTCATCTGTCTTCTGTGTCTGATTTCTGTAGTGTCCCTTCAAATTATTTACTCATTTCTGAAGAAATAGTTTCTTAATTTCGTCTCCTATTGTACTGTCCATAGTCTCTTTATGATTTTTTTTTTTGCTCTGCTGTGTTCATTTATAGATGTGATGTCATTATAACTTAAAGAAATGTGTGTTGAAATATTTTGTTAGCGGTTTTAATCTGCATGCATAATTCATATGGGTGACATATATTGATTTGTTTTGCTGTTTCATTTTACCTTTTCCATCCTTTCATGTCTCTTTTTATATGTTCTTTCTGTTGATACAACCAAATACTTTACAGGAGGTCTTAGAGGTCCAAAAGCACTTTCCTGCCACCACAAAGACAAAACCATCTTATAAATATGGCAACTCTAGTTCCTCGGCACATCTCACATTGCTTTTCCTCACTCTCATCCTGAAATCCAATGATATAATGTAGAATGTAGCTTTTGTAGATTGGAGGGAGGGATTGGGCCATCACTTTAGGGGGTATATTTTTTGCCTTTCCTTTTTGGCCTTAGCACTTTTAATGCATCTTCCTGACACTTTATTGTGCACGGTTTCTGCCAGACAGCAGTCCTTTGTAGCCTTCAGATTGTATCTGTCTCCTCCTTCTGCTGAAAATGGAGTTTTCAGGGTTTTGTTTCTTTCGTTGTTGTGTTTGTTGATTTCCACAGAAGTATAATGATGCTAGATTCATTAGTCAGACATACACTGAAAGACAGGCTTCTCTGATGGCTCAGATGGTCAAGAATCTGCCTGCAGTGTAGGAGACCCAGATTTGATCCATGGGTCAAGAAGATCCCCTGGAGAAGAGAATGGCTATCCACTCGAGTATTCTTGCCTGTGAAATCCCATAGACAGAGGAGCCTGGAGGGCTACAATCCATGGGATCGCAAAGAGTCAGACACAACTGAGCAACTAACACTTTCACATCATACTGGAAGTCAGTATGTGCTTTTACAGACTAGCATTTTAATATTGGGCTTTGATGGTTTACCCAGGTAATACAGTAGTTATAGCAGGTGCTGTTCATATTTGAAAGTAAAATAATGTTCAGATTGCCCCCAAAAGTCACTGTAAACAATGAGAGAGGTGTTGCTTTTCAGTTTCTTGACTTTCACTTCTTTAAAAAATCAGTTTTAGTATTGGAACTTGGTGCTAGTATTTTTATAGTCCAGGAAAATTATTTTCTTTAATAAATGATATGAAGCTTCTGTTTCTTTGTGTGTGTTTTTTTCCCTAGAGTTTTCCCTTTTTCACTTGTAGGTTCTTTTTTCTATTTCTCTTCTTCTCTTGCTGGTATCAGACCAAATTGGCTCAATCTGAGTAAGATTTTATGGACCTTGTTTTTCACTGTTTTTGGTCTCTCTCTCTCTCTCTCTCTCTCTCTCTCTCTCTCTCTCTCTCTCTCTCTTTTTGATAGTGCAAAATATGTTAGTGAGTACTGAGGTAGAAATTACCTTTTGTATTTGTTAAACTGTCCAGAGTTTAGGAGAATAATTTTCTAACTCAAGGATAATTGTCTAACTTAAGGATACAATTTTAGTCAGTTGTATAAATACAGACAGCAGTAGATAATTATGTTTTGTGTGAAGAGTTAGTCATAGATTAAGTGCAAATTTTAATTGATAAAATAGGAAAAGTTGAGATCAGCTGATCATTGAATCTTATTCCTTTTTGATTATCATTGGTTACCAAACTTCAATGGCTTGAATTAAGATTAAAGGTGAATCAGTGCTATGTGTCAGCCTGGATTGGGGGGTGGTAAGGGGGAGAATGGATACATGTATATGAAGGGCTGAGTCCCTTCGCTGTTCACCTGAAACTATCACAACATTGTTAATCAACTATACCCCAGTGAAAAAAAGCTTAAAGTTTGGGGAAAAAAAAAGATGAAAGGTTAAGCTTTAGAATTAATTTGCCTTGTAAAATAACAGTTCTCCATGACAGAAAATAAATGAACTGAATCAGTGTTCCAACACTGTAACTATGCATGCAGTAGCAAGGTACTGGAGCTAACAATTTTCAAATGATAGTAGCTGGTTATGTAAGTCACCCAAGATGGCTTGATGTACTGTTATTTCCAGATGAAATTAGAAGTAACATGTGCCAAGGTAACAGGCAGGCAGACGAAAACATAACAATTTACTTTCCAATAATTATCATCACCTCTAGCCAGGCTGGAACTTGATTGATCTAGTACAAAAAAATATCTTTTGTGTGGATTTGTTTCAAGACCAGAAACATTGTAACTGTAGTAAATATTCTTGTAAATCATTTTTGGGACTTCATTAGAAGACATAGCAATAATCACTTCATTCTTTGCTATTGAATTAAATTAATACAAATTCCAGCTGGTACAATTCCTCAATTCATTTGTCCCTATTTCCATTCCCTCACTCTTGCCTTTTTCCTATCTCTTTTTAAAAGTGAAGTTAATTGGAAGCTTTTCACGTGAAAACTGATTGTTCTCAGAAATTTAGCTCATACTTTTTCCATAGTTGGTAAAATAATGAAAAAGTGAAGGCAAATCTTGGTTTATGTTGTTTGGAAGTATCATATTGTTCTTGGAATACATGTTTAAATGAGGAATTTCTAATACTTTCCGAGTCTTATTAAGCCTTCAGTTATCACTATGAAAGGGAAATGTTTTCAGAGGTTCAAAGATGGGACAAATGAAAGCAGACAGGTAACAAAGTTGGTGGAGACATAGCTGAATACTAGAGAGTTTGAAATAGTTGATGTGTGTGCGGCCTGAAGTTAGTTGACTTTCCTTTTGTATTTCCCTTTTTCAGGATCAACCACATGGGAGAAAAGTGTGTGTGTGAGGGAGAGTGAGAGAGATTGTAGTAATGGTTCTTGGAGACAATGGAAAAGTTAGATAAGAGAGAGAAGGCAGAGAGGGTGGAGAGACGGAAAGCTGTGACAAGTTAAGGGAAACCAGGAATCATCTGATGTGGATGAAATTTTATTCCCAGATGACTTTTCATGGCAGCTTCACGACTAGCTTGTGCCCAAAGTCAGTTTCTGCAGACAGAGGTGAGTCTAGACAGAATACCTTAGGAAGAGTCAAAACTGGAGCTGCCAGGGACAAGACCAGTTATTCTCCATGCAAGCTAACCCATTCTCCATGCTGGCCTGTATTGGTTAAGGTAGCCCTAGCTGTAGAAACAGATAAACCCCAAAGCGCCCCTGGCTTAGTATAGTAACTGTTTGCTTATGCTTTTGCATAAGGAAAGTTAAAATCCCAATGTGATGTTCTGGCTGAGTGGCTCCCAAGCAATATAGAGCCTTAGATTCCATCCTTCTCCTGACTCTCCATCTTCTTTTGCTGCTGTAACTTTTTGCTTCAGGCTACAGATATGAGTTCCATCCCTGGGGTGGGAAGATTTTTGGAAGAGGGTATATCAACCCAGTCCAGTATTTCTGCCTGGAGAATGCCGTGGACAGAGGATCCTGGCGGGCTACAGTCCATAGGGTTGCAAAGAGTCCAACACGACTGAAAGCACCTGAGCACACCATAGAGGAAAGATGCAAGATTCCAACGTGGGCCCAACACCTGTTCCTTCTGTTCCCTTTCATTTGGCTCAGGCTCAGTCATGTGTCTCCACCTGACTGCACGGAAAGCTGGGCAACATGGTCAAGAAGAAGAGGAAGAGGATTGGTGAAAGCCGGCCAAACTCTGCCTCTCCTACCAGTAAACCAGAGTGTCTATCTTTGCCTCTTGAGCCCGTAATGTCACACTTACAGGGCAGGGATCAGTTCAGTTCAGTTGCACAGTCGTTTCTGACTCTTTGCAACCCCATGGACTGCAGCACACCAGGCTTCCCTGTCCTTCACCAACTCCTGGAGCTTGCTCATACTCATGTCCTTTGAGTTGGTGATTCCATCCAACCGTCTCATCCACTGTTGTCCCCTTCTCCTCCAGTCTTCAATCCTTCCCACCATCAAGGGCTTTTCCAGTGAGTCAATTCTTCACATCAGGTAGCCAAAGGATTGGAGTTTCAGCTTCAGCATCAGTCCTGCCAGTGAATATTCAGGAGTGATTTCCTTTAAGATGGACTTGTTGGATCTCCTTGCAGTCCAAGGGACTCTCAAGAGTCTTCTCCAACACCACAGTTCAAAAGCATCGATTCTTCAGCACTCAGCTTTCTTTATAGTCCAACTGTCATAGCCATACATGACTACTGGAAAAACCATAGCTTTGACTAGGTGGACCTTTGTTGGCAAAGTAATGTCTCTCTCTGTTTTTTAATGTGCTATCTAGGTTGGTCATAGTTTTTCTTCCAAGGAGCAAGCATATTTTAATTTCATGGCTGTAGTCACCATCTGCAGTGATTTTGGAGCCCCCAAAATAAAGTTTCTCACTGTTTCTTTTGTTTCCCCATCTATTTGTCATGAAGTGATGAGACCGGATGACATGATCTTAGTTTTCTGATCAGGGCAGGGATGGCTGCTGCTATCTTTTAAAAACTTTTATTTATTTAATTTTTATTTTTTTCAGTTTTGCCTGTCCTGGGTCTTTGTTGTGCTGTGCCAGCTATTCTCTAGTTGTGGCAAATGGGGGCCACTTTCCAGCTGCTGTGCACAGGCTTCTCATTGCAGTGACTTCTCTTGTGGAGCATGGGCTCTAGGACATGCCAGCTTCAGGAGCTGTGGATTCTGGGCTCTGGAGCACAGGCTCAATAGTTCTGGCCCACGGGTTTAGTTGCTCTGGAACACGTGAGATCTTCCCAGATCAGGGATTGAACCAGTGTCTCCTGCACTGGCAAGCAGATTCTTTACCACTGAGCCACCAGGGAAGCCCTTTACTTTATTTTTCATTGGACGATAATTGCTTAACAATGTTGTGTTGATTTCCACCATATAACAACATGCACCAGCCATAGGTATACATATGTCCTCTCCCTCTTGACCCTCCCTTCCACATATCTGCCCCCAACCCAGGTCATCACAGAGCACCAGACTGAGCTCCCTGTGTTATCCAGCAACTTCCCACTCTATTTTACACTTGATAATGTATGTATTTCAATGCTACTCTCTCAATTTGCCTCACCCTCTGGTGCTGCTGTCTTTACCAGTGGATTTTTATAAACTGTTTTATGTTTTCCAGAAGGAACAATATTAATTTATTTTCAAAGGACAAAAATATTAACATCATGACAATACCACAGTGAATCTTAATTCTGACCTAAGCTTGGGCTTTTAAAATGCAGGGTGAAAATGCCTTTCACAGACCTGAGAGATCCCCTGGGTGAAAATGCAGCATACTCTGCTTCATGATGATACTGCAGAGTGTCTTCCTGTAAAGCGTGTGCTCGAGTGCTTGAGAGTTAAAAATTAGTGCCCTTCTGTGTTCATTGAGAGGTGAAATATGGGCAGAGGGAGGTTTGCGGCTGAACTTTGAAATGAGGTGAAGAGTAAATGAGGTAGAGAAGCACCAGGAGGTCGTTCCAGGTGACAAAAGCTGCAGAGCACAGGATTTTAGTGCCATGAATGGTAAGACCGTGTGGCAAGGTGTCACGGGGTCAGAGCTAAAGAAACTAATGCGGGCTGAAGGGTGAAAGGGGAAGACAGAAATGGCTTCAGTTTCAAGTCTTACTTTTCAGCTAAAGTGGATGTATGGAAATTCCCTTCTGCCTCACCATTCTCCAGTTGTGTGCATCAGTCCCACACACGCCCCAGACATGGCCACACAGGTGTTTATGAATTGGTCTCATGTGCTCGAGAGTGATTGTTTTCTATTCACCCTAGGATGAAGAATATTTATTTCACAGTGTGACCGTTTAGGTGATTTTGAAAAACAATCTGATTCTAAGGACACCTTTTTATTAGGAAATCAGGAAAATGTCAGAATGCAGAGGTATTTGGAAATAGAAAACAATGGATAACACGGTATATATTTACAAAAATTTACTGAATGTCTGCTAAGCCCTGAGAATGCCTTGAACGATCTGTTACACTCTCATAGAATTTAAAGTTTAGTGAAAGACAGATACCAACCATCAGTTTGGGGGGATTAATTACTTTCTTTGCTTAATGACTCTGAGGAAGATCCGAATGCTGTTTAAGACTGTGTAACTGGAGGATGCAGATTAGGTGAGGAGAGGAGCATCCAGAAGATGGTTTTTCCGAGAAAGTGACATTTAAGCTGAGACCTGAAGGGTGACAGGTGCTGGTGAAAGCAGGGAGCAGTGGAATGCTGCAGGCTGAGAGGAGCAGCAGGTTCAAAGGCTCCTGCTCCTGCACCACAGATGGGGTGATTATACTATACAGGTCTTGTCTCCTGATGAAAGCTTAGATATCCAGAAGCAAAGGGGACTGCAAGGAAGGAACTGGTTACAGCTCAGGTGAAAGCAGAGTGAGAAAACAGGAAGAAGTGAGGGGAATCAAGATGATTGTTGCTGCTGTTTGGTTGCTAAGTTGGGTGGGAGTCCTTTACAACCCCATGGACTGTAGCCTGCCAGTCTCCTTTGTCCATAAGATTTCCTAGCAAGAATACTGGAGTGGGTTGCCAGCCCCCTTCTCCACGGGATTTTTCCGTCCCAAGGATCAAACCCACGTCTTCTGCATTGGCAAGTGGGTTCTTCACCACTGAGTCACCAGGGAAGCCCCACAGTAAATAAGAAATAGGGGAACAGAGTTGGCAACAATCAAGAAAATTTGATTCTAGCTGAGTTCTATTTAATATGAGTGTTTTTCTGGAGTTCTTTTTGTTTTCTTTGACCATCGGCTTCTGCCCCAACACTTTTATTGAATATCTTCTAATTTTTCAAAACATTGTCTTTATTTTAAAATAAATTAGATGCATGTTTTCCAGAAATATTGGGGAAGAGCATATGCCTCTGAGTTGATTCTTGCTACTAAATGAGGTGTTGTGTCAGTTTGTTATCAGCATCGAATAAGATATTTGTGAAACTGTCCTGTTAAAGAAATTAAATATTTGGTGTACTTTGATTAAAATGTACTGATTCACTTGTCTTCTTTATTGAAACACTCATGCTGTATCTCGTGTAATAACAGGACTAAGTGGTCCAAAGAAAACATTCATGTTTTCATGCTGGTTCTCTCTTGAGTTCTGGGACTGAATCCTGATTTGATTGCTTAATAAGGGAAGTGATTTGGGGACATGGAAAAACTGATTCAATGACTTTGTCATTCTTTTTCTCTAAACTTTAAAGATGTGAACAAACAGGTGTAGAGTTAGGTCTTCTCAGCAAAGTGGACGGGGAAATAGCTCTTTTGAAAGCTGCATATGTTGTTTTTTTCTTCTTTTAAAAATATGCATTATTTTTTTAAAATAATTATTTTTAAAAAATTAAAAATAATTTTAAAATAGTGATACATATTAAAATAACCAATAATACATATTTTAAAAATAAAATAATACATTATAATAAAATAAAAGCATTGTTAATTTTTAATTTTATCTCTTTTTTGAGCTTTTTCTTTTGTACTGGAGTAGAGCCCATTAACAATGTTGAGATAGTTTCAGGTGGACATCAAAGGGACTCAGCCATACATATACAGATACATGTGTTCTTCTCATGCTTTGTTTAATTCTGAAATGATTGTTGAATAACATGTGGCTTTCATGTTACATCTGGAAAATGTGTAGTCTTATTCCATGGGAAGGAGCAAAAGGATGGTGGGTGGAGTACCCTGGTTGTAATTACAGTTATTGGGAAAGATCAGCATATTAGTATGCAGTGGCCAGATTAATTAAAGTCAGCTGGAATAATTCAATAGAGTTAGTTTCTATAAAAGCTAAATATCTTTGAAACTCTTGAGGTTTGCTGTAAACCTTATGATGTAAAGCCTTTGAATATGTCTCTCCCTCTACTGTGAATTCTAACTCAACTTAAAAGCTGTCCTTTTAAAACCCTCCCTCATGCTCCCCCAAAACCTTATCCACTTATCAACAAAATTAATTCTAGCATCTTCAAGAAGATCATTATTTTTAAACTAAATATTTTGTGAAACATGCTTTTCCTGAGGTTGTTTATAAAATTTGGTTTCTTACACCTCAAATGGTGTGAGGTATCCATGGAAACTGTCCAGCCTATATTCAGTGCGCTGGGCTGCCTTCCCACACAGGTCAAGACAAGCAGTCTTAGATGATAGTTCAATTTACTGTGCCTTAAACATTAGATAGTTTTAACAAGAAATTGGCTCCTAATTGACACATGCAATTTTATATTTAATTAGCAGTTTGAGCTGCTCTGTATTTTACTAACAGATGTAACATTCAAAACATGTGCTGTTTTTGATACATCTGTTGTACAAATGTACTTAAATGCAAGAACTTTGTGGCAAATAGCAGTGATGGCTCAGCTGCTTATTAGCAAAAATTTGGACAGAATTGACATTATTTTCTTTAAGATAAGCATTTAAAAATAATTGATAGCGTGAAGTTCTTTAATGTATATATTTTATAGTTTTAACAGCCTTACTAAAATTTTCATACATTGTAAAATTCACCCTGCTGAAGTATACAGTTCAATGGTTTTTAGCATATTCACAGATTTGCAAACAACACTCACTGTCTACTTTGAGAACATTTTCATTACCCTGCAAAGAAACCCCATATCCTTAGCAGTTTCTCTCCATTCCCCACCCCACCCCCTGTCAACCCTAATCTGCTTTCTCTCTCAGTGGATTTGCGTCTTCTAGACTTTCATATCGATGCATCTTAAACTACGTGGTCTTATGCTTGCTTTCACTTGCATAATGTTGCCAAGGCTAATCCATGTTCACCTGTGTCAGTGCTTCATCCCCTTTTTGTGGCCAAGTAATACTCCATGGTATGTGTTTTGTCTATCCACTCATCGTGGAGGGACATTTGGGTTTTTCTTCTTAGCTATTATGAATAATGCTGCTGTCTACATTCAGGTGCAGCTGTTTGTGTGGACATATGTGTTTATTTTTCTTTCACACATAACTAGGAGTGGAATTTGGGGTC
The DNA here is from genome assembly GCA_917880005.1 of Nanger dama. Lineage (NCBI taxonomy): Eukaryota > Metazoa > Chordata > Mammalia > Artiodactyla > Bovidae > Nanger > Nanger dama. The sequence goes on from CAKJTW010000002.1 coordinate 83,528,188, forward strand.
ATATGAAACTATATGTTAGGAACTGAATAACAGTTTTCCAGAGTGGTTGTACCATTTTATTATGGTCAACAATGTATAAAAGTCCCAATTTTTCTGCATTCACAGACTTGTTATTGCCTCTATTTTTTTATTTTAGCCATCCTAGTGGAGGTAAAATGGTGTCTAAGGGTGAATATTTTAAAAGAGAGCAATTTAATATTGTCCATGCTTTACTTTAATTTAATTTAATTTTATATTATATATTAAATAATTTATTTAATATTATTTTAAATCCATCTCCTTTATTTTTATGTTGCTCTTAGTTTGTAAGTAAAGCATACCTCATCTCTGTCAATATTTTCATTTTGTATACTGATCTTAATGTAGGCCCAATTCAGAGCATATGACATGAAAATATAAGATGATGGTGAACCGAAGGATTGCATGGAACAGGTAGCAGTAAAAAGGGAAAACACTAAAGACAACTAGCTTGATTATAAGATTAAATCCCTAAATCTCTGGTATATTTTCATCTTGCTTTATATGAATTGGAAGTAGGTGTAATAGTGAGTGATACCAGATACCATGAGGCTTTGTTGAATTCCAGTGCTAAATTAAAAGATATTTTTTTCTTTCTCGTCAATTTTAATGTGCCATGAGTTGTGTCTCTTGGGGAGAAAAGAAATGTTGCCAATTGAGGTATGGTATACCATTAATTTTAGATTGACCTGTAATTCAGGAATCCTAAAGTTTGGGTGAAAATGTTAGAATCATTGAAGTGTTTTTCAATTCTTCCTATTAAAATAAATAATAAATATATCCTTCCAATAAATATATTCTTCCAATAAATATATCCTTGTGAAAAAAAATCATTCCAATGTAATATGAGTGACTTCCTTGGTGGTTCAGTGGCTAAGACTGAGCTCCCAGTGCAGGGGGCCTGGGTTGATCCCTGGTTGGGGAACTAGATTCCACATGCTGCAACTAAGACCTGGTTCAGCCAAGTAAATAAATATATATATATATAAAAGAAATGTAGTAGGAGATGTGTTTGTGCCCTTTTAGTTTTTGAAGGCAACTTAATCATCTATGCTGCCAATACCCACAGGAGAAACAAGACTTTTAATACCTCAAAGACTGGATCAATACCTTTTATAATATAATGAGGCTTCTCAGTGTCAGAGGTAAAAGATCCTCCTGCAGTGTAGGTGATGCAGGAGATGTGGGTTCAGTCCTTGGGTTGGGAAGATCCTCTGGAGGAAGGCATGGCAACCCACTCTGGTATTCTTGCCTGGAAAATCCCATGGACAGAAGTGCCTGGTGGACTGTAGTCCATAGAGTCTCAAAGAGTTGGGACATGACTGAAGTGACTGATCATGCTAATATCATGTTAATATCCATGAGTGTAAAAATTATATTTTGCACACACTCATGTACACACACACGCAGATCAAGAAGAAAGAGTCATCAACTTACTGTTTCCGAATTTGGGAGTATGAAATTAGCAACCTACTGTTGTTGATCAGTCTCTCAGTCGTCATGTGTGACTCTTTGCAACCCCATGGACTGCAGCATGCCAGGCTTCCCTGTCCTTCACCAACTCCCAGAGCTTGCTCAAACTCAAATCCATTAGTTGGTGATGCCATTCAACCATCTCCTTCTCTGTCATCCCCTTCTCCTCTTACCTTCAGTCTTTCCCAGCGTCAGGGTCTTTTCCAATGAGTTAGATCTTTGCATCAGGTTGCCAAAGAACTGGAACTTCAACTTTAGCATCAGTTCTTCCAGGGAATATTCAGGATTGATTTCCTTTAAAATTGACTGGTTTGATCTCCTTGCAGTCCAGAGGACTCTCAAGAGTCTTCTCCAACACCACAGCTCGAGAGCATCAATTCTTTGGTGCTCAGCCTTCTTTATGGTCCAGCTCTCACATCCATACATGACTACTGGAGAAACCATAACTTTGACTATATTGACCTTTGTTGGCAAAGTGATGTCTCTGCTTTTCAATATACTGTCTAGCAACTTATAGTTTACTGAAATTTTTCTTTTCCTTGTCCTATTTGAGTTACTAATTGAAAGTAGCTGATTTACCTCAAGTCAAAATTTTGAAGATTGTGTTTTCACCATGAAAATATTTTGCTTTGTTCCTTTCCAAAGCTAACCGGACAGGTGATTGACGAGCCTGTGTGAGTGTTTATAATGCAGATCCCTTACACCCCAGCCCTGCCAAGCAGCTCAGCTTCCATAGCAGCAGAAGTACTTTGCATGTTACTAGACACCCTGGTGGCTCAGCTGGTAAATCATCTGCCTTCAATTCAGGAGACCGGGGTTCGATCCCTGGGTTGGGAAGATCCCCTGGAGAAGAGAATGGCTATATACTCCAGTATTCTTGCCTGGAACATCCCATGGACAGAGGAGCCTGGCAGGCTGAAGTCAATGGGATGGACAGAGGAGCCTGGTGGCCTACAGACCATGGGGTTGCAAAGAGTGGGACACAACTGAGTGATTAACACTGCACTTCAGACTTAAAGTGTTACTTTCTTAGTGGCTTGAATTCCAGTTACAGTTCAGGATGAAGTGAATTTTCTGCCATAGTATATGCCAGAGGGAATAAATGACTTTCAAAATAGTGTTCAAAAGACTGTAATAAGCTGAGTCAAAGACTGCAAAAGTATCTTCCTAAAGTAGGCATTTGACACTTTGTCTTTTAATCAGCTCAGGCATCTTTAGGTTTGTTTGAATTGAAATCTGTTTTCTTTTGGTAATAATTGTATTGGTACTTTAAAATGTTATTGAATATTTATGGAATTCCTAATTTCTGCCAGTTCTAAATCATTGTCTCATAGTGTTTCATTGTGGAGTTCTTTGAAAATTATGGTTAACTTCTAGAACATAGTTGGGACATATAAGCAGATGCTTACTTATACTAAAATAGGCAAGATATATGGTCTCATGGACACTTAGATGCAGGAAACCATCAAAATTAGACCTACATAATTTTTATTGTTGTAACAGCAAACACTAAGAAAAAATTATTTTAATTTGATAAGGGGAAAATGAGTTAGAAAAAAATTATTTTTGATTTTATTTTTTATAAATTATGGCACACCAAACATAATATTTTTGAGAGAAAAATAATATCTTTTTAACAGACTTGCTTGCATAATATTAAGAATTATGTTAGTCAGATCTTTGCAGTGATGTATTCAGTTCAGTTCAGTCACTCAGTAATGTCTGACTCTTTGTGACCCCATGGACCACAGCACTCCAGGCCTCCCTGTCCATCACCAACTCCCGGAGTTTACCCAAACTCATGTTGATTGAGTTGGTGATGCCATCAACCCATCTCATCCTCTGTCATCCCCTTCTCCTCCTGCTCTCAATCTTTCCCAGCATCAGGGTCTTTTCAAATGAGTCAGCTCTTCCCATCAGGTGGCCAAAGTATTGGAGTTTCAGCTTCAACATCAGTCCTTCCAATAAACAGTCAGGACTGATCCCTTTTAAGTTGGACTGGTTTGATCTCCTTGGCAGTCCAAGGGGCTCTCAAGAGTCTTTTCAAACACCATATTTCAAAAGCATCAATTCTTTGGCGCTCAACTTTCTTTACAGTCCAACTCTCAGATCCATACATGACTACTGGAAAAACTATACCCTTGACTAGTACAGCATCAAGGTTTTTCAGTAAATACAAATGTTTTTCAGTAAAAACAAAAATCCTATTTCATTAGACATATGGTGACAAGGGAATAACTTGGACTAGACTTTTAGCATATTAGTGTATTTTCTTGCATTAGACCATATTACAATCATTGATCAACATTTTACCTTCAGATTTTTCAGACTGACTGCTAGAATTGTTCACCTTTTCTTTTTGGTAGTCTGATATTTTGCTTCTTGGATTCCAACATAACTAACTTCTTTCTGAGCTGGAAACACAGTTAAGGAGTTTGTGTATTGAAAATATTTAATACGTAAGTAACTTTAAATATAATTCAAATATCTTCCAAAGTTGTAAGGCATGACAGATGTCAAATATTGCAGTCCTTAAAAAGACTCCACTCACTGTGACTCTTTTTTGGTAAATAATGCCCTCTCATTCAGAATCATTGGTTTTATACATTCATTCAAAAGTTTTTATTGAGTACTTAATGTGCCAGCTTTTGCACTAGATGTTGGAGTTGATGATGAGCCAAAAGGGAAAAAAAATGGCAGAAGGGGGAAAAAAAGCAAGTCCTCGTCCTTGTGGTTTTTATAATCTAGTAGAAAGAGATCAAAATCATTCATAGATTGATATAAATAACTATAAAACTAAGATCATGGTGAATGAAGCACATGGTATTATGAAGGGACTGAAAGAAAACTACTTTGGTAAGATTCCAGAGGATGACTCTGTTATGGTTGAGCTCAGACCTAAAGGTCAAGTCAGAGTTAATTAAGCAAAGCTGGGGGATGGAGAGGGGAGAGGGGCAAAGAAAGCATGGATGGCAAAAGGAACCATCTTTTCCAATGCCTTGAGGAAGAAGAGACATGATGAGACACTGAAAGTCTTGTGTGGTAGGAGGAAGATACAGACTGATGCACAGAACAATAATGACAAGGTTTGTAGATGCTGGGTCATGAGTCCTTATGTAAGCTATGCTGTGGGTTTTGGTCGGTATTCAAAAGCCACAGAATATACATGACATGCGGACTACCATGATGTTTAATATTTATTGAACATTTTCTTTAAATATAATATTGACTTTGTATGAGATAATATGTACAGCATCACTTTAAATTATAAAACACACTAATGTAATGAAGATGTGTGAATCCCCCAGCAAACTGAATAAGAGCATGTGTCTACATATGTGTTCTGGCTTCATCTTCCAGAGGCAACTGGTAAACTGGTAACTCTCAGTTTTAATACTGCATTTCATGTCTTCCAGGACATTTTTTTTCCCTCTCAACTTCATGTTTCTGAAATTCTTCAAGGCTGTTGGCTATTGCTATGAGGCTTTAGTTCTTTCGTATTTACCACTGTTTATTCCATTCTGGGAATGTACCACAATTTACTGATCCATTTTCTTGTCAGTGGATATTTGGATTCATTACAGTGTTTTTGTTTAATTTCTCCTGTTTGTTTTGCTATCAGTGCTAATATAAATGGCTAGGATGTGGTACTATATATCTTCTGGAGCACATTTCCCCGGGAATGTAACTGCCAGGTGAGAACACGTTTTCTAAACTGGTTGTACCAGTTTTCATTTCCATAACTAATTCATGTCCTCTTCAGCACTCATTTTGTCAGACTTCCTAATTTTTGCCAATCTAGTGCTTGTAAAATGGTGGCTTATGATAGTCTTTTTGGTATTTCTCTTTTTAAATAAACTATAACTGATTTAAAATGCTGTGTTAGTTTCAGGTGTATAGAACAGTGATTCAGATATATATATATACACATATATATTTATATATATATTCATTTTCAACCAGACTTAATTTATATTCCCTAATTACTAATAAAGGTGAGCATTTTTTCAGGCTTATTGGCCATATGTATTATATGAAATGCCAGTTCAATTCTTTGTCCGCTTTTCACGAGATCTTTTCTCATCAATTTGTAGGCATTTTTATGTGTTCTTGTATATTCACTATAGTCCTTTGTTGTTTCACAGCCCTCTGAATATCAGAGAATGAATTGCAGGGGCACCAAGTGTGTGGGGGGACACTAGTTAGCAAGCAGTATTTCCTAACGGACACTGTGTGATAATTTTATAAATGTTTAAAATATTTTTCTTACATTTCTTATGTTAAAAACAAATACTAGGGTGAAATACTGTTCTTTTCTTTCCCTACTGGGAAATTAAACCATTGGCTTTTGGAAGAGTTCTGCTTTGTACATGCACTAGGGACACTTGAAACTTATGCATGTTAATGTATTATTTTTATGAAACCATAACACACTGATCAAGTTGGCTTTGAAGTGATCTCCTACAAAATGAATGCTATTTTTCATTTGCCTTCTCTTAAACATTTATAGAAAGTTGGAGCTGGATACTGAGGTCAGCAGTTAAAACTGTGGGTATCTTTGTGGAGCTAGGCATTGTCATATCCTGTATATGCTTTTTGTGCAAATCTTTCTCAATTGAAGCTTATTTTTAATGTTAAACAATATTAAAGTAACTGTCTGTTTAGCACTTATTATGGGCTAAGAACATAAGCTTTCCATATACAGTCTCTAATTCTTAAGTAGCCCTGCAGCATAGATATTATTATTCAAAGATGGAGAAACTGAGTCCAGGGGCAGGTAAATAAAATTCTTGAGATCACAAAGCCAGTGGCAGAACCCAGATCCAAACTAATTATGTTGGTTTCCAGAACATTATCATTTTCACTAAGTGTATAGCTTTCCAATGCTGAGTGCTTTCTAAATTTCATTATTATGTGTTAGACTGTGTGTTGATAGATATCTCATTTAATTTTCAAGAACTTACCTTAACGTTGTGGCTTTGTAGAGCTCCTCTTTATTCCATTGGCTCCATAAATCTAAGAACTTCTAAATATATTCTGAACTTATTAAAAGTTGCCTTCGTGCTTCTTTTGTCAAAATATTTGCACTGATTGATAAGTAAAACAAGTGGTAGTTTTCTCCTTCCCTTTTAAGACTAATTCCATTCCAGTATTTTGGGGGAAAAGGGATGAGGATTCTCTCTCTCTCTTTTTCTCTGAAAGGGTTGGTTCTTCTACCATCTTGTTCCCTCAATAGCTCTGCCGAGTTCTGTACCCCTCTCACTGCCCAGCGAGCCACACCCTCTTGGTTGTAGACAGGTAGAACACAGCTTACAACTCATCGACCGCACTGACAACATAATATCCATGGAAATAGGAAGGTGAGTATAGGGCTGGAACATGCTGGTCTTTCCTCTCTCTCTTTTCTCTTTTTGTTTTGCTTTGTTTTGTTTTGTTGTTGTTGTTGTTTTTCTTTTCTCTCTCTCTCTCTTAAAATAGTTTTTTTTTTAAATGTTATTTTTACTTTATTTTACTTTACAATACCATATTGGTTTTGCCATACATTGACATGAATCCACCACGGGTATATACGAGCTCCCAATCCCGAATCCCCTCCCACCTCCCACCCCATATCATCTCTCTGGATCATCCCCATGTTGTTGTTTTTCATCTGTACATCATTAGCTTCACTGAGAATATCAAATTATTCTTCAAAGTAGCTACACCAATTGCTCAACTCCCAGTGTTCTTTTGCTCACACCCTTGTAGAAAGTTGATGTTGAAAGAATTTAAAAATTTTGCCAGTCTTGTGAATGAGAAGTCTCTTATTGCAGTTTAAATTTTTATTTCTCTAATTCCTTGTGAGATTGGTTGTTTATTTTTGTATGTTGTTGGGGGTGCTATTTGGCTTCTCTCTTATATAACTTGCCTGTTTGAGTTTTTTATTTTCTTTTGGATGGTGTATACTTTTTTCCTAGTGTGCAGGATTTATTTAAATATTATATATATACATATATATATATAAATTGTCTTTTCTGAGTGGTTTTATTGATGTCTTTTAATAAATGGAAGCTCTTAATTTTACTGTAGTCTTTTATAGTTTGCAGATTTTGTTTCTTGTTTAAGAAGTCCTCTCCTACCCCTTTGTCATAAATATACTTTCTCCTACATAGAGCTCTGAAAGTGTTAGGTGTTATAGTTTTTTCATTCACGTTTAAATCTTGTATCCACCTGAAATTGATTTTTTGTGGATTGTGTGAGATAGAGGTTGATTTTCAATGACTTATATATTGTTCCTTACCACTTGGTACTCCGTCTTGCAAAGTTGTACCTATCTTACAATCTTTACCAAGTGATTGTGGAAATACGAGAGGAAGCACAGCACTGGAGGATTGAAAACAGATATCATTCTTCCCATTGTCCAAGAGGGAAACTCTTCACTTGTACTTCACGTTCAGATCAAGTTCAAGTCTCTCAATTATTTTCATCTCCTCTCCCATCTTGCTTTGTTCTTTTGTGTTCTCTGAGACCTCCATAGGCTGGATCTTTATTGATCTGTACTTGGGCATGTCATCCTTCAGGTATACAAAGCTTTTACAGGAGCTTTGAAATTAACCACAAGAAATTCCATTTTTCCTGGTCTTCCATGTGAGTCCTCATGCTTGCATCGGCAACATATCGATTCCATTTTCTCAGTAACGGGTAGTTTCTGCACTGTTTACCAGGGGGTTGTGGGCTTAACTTCAGTGGTTGTATGCACTGCCATTTGAGTGTAATTTTATGAGGGAGTGATTTATGATGTGTGAATCTAGGAGTTTTGCTTCAATAGGGAAATGGTATATAAGGCTCCTCTGCTTATCATTTGCTTATTTATTCTTCTCTCAGCTCTTTATGTTCTGGAGATGAGAGGAAGACTGCTTACTGCTAAGTTCTCAGCCCTTAGAATTTAAGCAGACCCTGTATTAAAATGGGTGAGGAGGTGTACGATGCTGTTGAGTTTCATCTCAGTCTGTGTACTTCCTGGAAACCAAATACTGAGAGGCTTTTATTAAACCCCAAAGAAGATAGTTTCCTTTACTTCTCACTAGTTATGGGGCACAAACTCATCCTCTAAAACAGCGTCTGCAACCTTGTTTTCCTAGAGGTAGTTGATAGTTGATAAACCCAGAATGATGACTTGTCACTCTTACCTCCAGTATCATCATTAAATGTTTAAATATCATCCTTTACTGTTTAAATGTTCAAATTTCACAAATGGAATCAAATGGTCTGGTGACAATTATTTATTTTGAAAAACAGTGCCATATGTTTCAGCTGTACATATTTGAAGATTATTTTAGCATATGCTGCTGAATTGCTCTTCACAGCCCCTTTCCTAGTGTCTGACACATGGTAGAAATATAATATGTCTTAACAAGGAGTAAAAAAAAGGGAAGAAAGGAGATGGAAGTAGACTGTCATTCTGGTGTATGAACTGGTTTTAAAATTTGAAAAAATTTCTACATTCTTTTATTTTCATAACCTCCTTTAGTAGATTTATTGAAACATCAGTATATTTTCAAGGTTATCATGACTGTGTCACTGTGTTGATTAAAGAGTATCTGTGAACGTATATAATAACTATTCCTATTGAAGTTTGTATTTCTTATTGTAAGAAAGTGGGGGAAATTATCCGGGGAAAGAACTGGCTTACATTCCTTGGAGTCAGTGACCCAGAAATTTAAACCATCAGACAACTAGATTATAGGAGTTTGGCCACATTTTCCCAAAGGAGTTCCTTGAAGATGTAGTTGATTATAATGCCACATTTAATGTAATTCCATTAAGATACAGCTGTTGCAATAATTTATTTGAAATTAGAAATATGCCTTTTAACCTCTTGGAATTCAAATGAGGAAAACTATCTAATCAGAGAGACTATCATTAAACAGAAAGGTTAGGAGAGCACCAGTTAGACTAATACCAAGTTTAACATTAAAATAAAACTATGCAGAGGGTATGGAAACATACAATCACTTTCTTGTAGATCTTATCCAAGCTGATTAGCAACTAATTGTTAGTCCTGGAGGAGAAACGATAAATTAAGCATCTTTAGTTTGCAATTTTCATTGCATTTTAAATTTTTACTTGAGGACTTAGTTTTCTAGGATTCTGGTTGTGGGATGTATTTTGATGGTGTGTTAAGGATACTGCACACAGTAGGAAAATGTTACTTTAGTGTCTGATTTTTCCAAGGAAATGGGAACAAATGTGGATTTGGTCCCTCAAATATCACATCCTTGAACCCTTCACTCTGAATGCTACTAACTCCTAATGAGACAGTGCTGGGCTTCCTTGAAAATCAAAGAAAATCTTTAGTCCTTTTTAAGACTAATACATACTTGGTATCATTCCTATCTGTGAAAGGCAGTCATTTCTAAGCTTCTTAATTTTTGATCCATTAGAGTTGATGCAACAGGAAGTGGCCGGGCAAAACCCATCCTCTCAGATTTTCACAAATTTGTGGCTTCTCTTTTTATGGAGATGTTTTGTTGCAATTTCAGAAGGTGGTGGTTAGTTATGTTGGCTACATTATCTTTAGCACATCTGGGATGTGTTCACATGAAGGCATTGGCTAAAAACTGTGTCTTGTGGCCTGGAATTGACTCTGATATTGAAAAGACAGGGAAGGACATTCCTTGCTACTTGGCCTAACCCAATAAAGACACCTTCTATGGCGAGCCCAGTCAGGAATTCATTTTGGAAGCTTGAAGAGCAACTACAGAAGTTGAGCTGCTCAGTTTTAGGATGCTTTTCAAAATATGTTTTTAGTTCTTTCCCAAATTTCTGCTGTGGCAGTTATAGCTCTGAGACTATTATTTATAACCCTGGCACCATAATTTCTGACCTTGGTTCTACAGTTACTTTGAGTTAAAGGAATTTGTAGAAATGACTTGCCTCCAAGCTGTCAACACTGTAAGACCACCAAGAATGCCCCAAGACAGGTTGAGGCAAAATACTTGCCTCCCATCCTTCAAGTCAGAACTCAGTACTTGGACAACAGAAGTGTCTGTTGTCTGCTGAACTTGTCATGTAGCGATATCTGAGGTTTTCCAGTCTTAAATGAAGGTAGTTAAGACAAACAGAATCCTGTTCCATCTCTGCCTATTCTTCATTCGTATTTAGCCCCATGCGTGCTGAACCACTTTAGTCATGTCTGACTCTCTGCAACGTTATGGACCTGAGCTTGTGAGTTTCCTCTGTCCATGTGATTCTCCAGGCAGAATACTGGAGTGGGTTGCTGTGCCCTCTTTCAGGGGATCATCCCCACTCAGGGATCGAATCCATATCTGTTATGTCTACCTGCATTGGCAGGCAGGTCTTTACCACAAGCATCACCTGGGAAGCCCTCTTTAGCGCCAAGGTTTGCTTTTTTTGAAAACTGTGGAATCGGAACCAGTATAGAATTTTTTTCCACTTAGTTGAAGTTGGAAGGTCCATTTTAAATGGCAAAGTATGTGCAGATTAGCTCACGAGTATGTAATTTCAAGGACTGACTAATAGTGGATGAATGAGAATATTCACTTAGTTTATCATTTATTACTTTTGCCCTTTTCTTAGTATATGGGATGATTTGGTATACAGTGAGAAACTATGTACAAAATCACCGTGTCAATTGTAAGCTGTTCTGTGATCTGGTATTAATACTAGCAACAGCATCAGTTATACACAACTTACAGAGCACTTACTGTGTTCTAGAAATTGTTCTAAGTACTTTACATATTTTCCACATCACAGAAGCCCCCTGAAGGGTGTTATGATCATTTCATTTGACAGTTGTAAGTTTGAGTGCTGGATAATATAGGTGAAGTAACTTGCTTAAAACATACTGTCAATATGCGGCATAGAGGGGACTAAAGCATGGATGGTGTGGCTCCAAGGTTGAAAGCAGAATATAGAGAGACCTGTCCCCTTTCTGTGGCATTTTGAATTCACATAGTTAGAAAACATATGCTTCTAACTTGGCTGGAATTAGGTAACAAAAGTGTGGCTAATTTGATTTTGATGTTTATGAATCTGGTAAGCACCTGCAATTTCATTTTCTCTGCCTGAAAATAATTTAGAAATAATGACAAATAGGGTGCATATTTTAATCTGCCGTGAAACACTTCCGCTCTCTGATTGGTTTTGAATAGCTTTCTTCTTCTAGCAACATAAAGGGCATTTTTTAAAACAGAGGGTAAAATGTAGCTTTCTCAGTTCAGTTCAGTTCATTCACTCAGTTGTGTCAGACTCTTGTGACTCCATGAACCGCAGCACTCCTGGCCTCCCTGTCCTTTACCCACTCCTGGAGTTTACCCAAACTCAAGTCCATTGAGTAGGTGATGCCATCCAGCCATCTCATCCTCTGTCGTCCCCTTCTCCTCCTGTCTTCAGTCTTTCCCAGCATCAGAGTCTTTTCAAATGAGTCAGCTCTTTGCATCAGGTGGCCAAAATACTGGAATTTCAGCTTCAACATCAGTCCTTCCAATGAATACCCAGGACCCATTTCCATTAAGATGGACTGGTTGGATCTCCTTGCAGTCCAAGGGACTCTCAAGAGTCTTCTCCAGCATCACAGTTCAAAAGCATCAATTCTTTGGCACTCAGCTTTCGTCACAGTCCAACTCTCACATCCATACATGACCACTGGAGAAACCATAACTTTGACTAGATGGATCTTTGTTGGCAAAGTAATGTCTCTGCTTTTAATATACTGTCTATGTTGGTCATAACATTCCTTCCAAGGAGTTTAGTTCAGTTCAGTTCAGTCGCTCAGTCATGTCCGACTCTTTACCACCTCATGAATCACAGCACGCCAGGCCTCTCTGTCCATCACAATCTCCTGGAGTTCACTCAAACTCACGTCCTTCGAGTCAGTGATGCCATCCAGCCATCTCATCCTTTGTCATCCCCCTTTCCTCCTGCCCCCAATCCCTCCCAGCATCAGAGTCTTTTCCAATGAGTCAACTCTTCGCATGAGGTGGCCAAAGTATTGGAGTTTCAGCTTCAGCATCAGTCCTTCCAATAAACACCCAAGACTGATCGCCTCTAGGATGGACTGGTTGGATCTCCCTGCAGTCCAAGGGACTCTCAAAGGTATTCTCCAGCACCACAGTTCAAAAGCATCAATTCTTCAGTGCTCAGCTTTCTTCACAGTCCAACTCTCACATCCATACATGACCACAGGAAAAACCATAGCCTTGACTAGACGGACCTTAGTTGGCAAAGTAATGTCTCTGCTTTTTAATATGCCATCTAGGTTGGTCATAATTTCCTTCCAAGGAGTAAGCGTCTTTTAATTTCATGGCTGGAGTCACCATCTGCAGTGATTTTAGAGCCCCCCAAAATAAAATCTGACACTGTTTCCATTGTTTGCCCATCTATTTCGCATGAAGTGATGGGACTGGATGCCATGATCTTCGCTTTCTGAATGTTGAGCTTTAAGCCAACTTTTTCACTCTCCACTTTCACTTTCATCAAGAGGCTTTTTAGTTCCTCTTCACTTTCTGCCATAGAGGTGGTGTCATCTGCAAATCTGCGGTTATTGATATTTCTCCCAGCAGTCTTGATTCCAGCTTGTGCTTCTTCCAGCCCAGGTTTCTCATTATGTACTCTGCATAAAAGTTACATAAGCAGGGTGACAATATACAGCCTTGACGTACTCCTTTTCCTGTTTGGAACAAGTCTGTTGTCCCATGTCCAGTTCTAACTGTTGCTTCCTGACATGCATATAGGTTTCTCAAGAGGCAGGTCAGGTGGTCTGGTATTCCCATCTCCTTCAGAATTTTCCATAGGTTATTGTGATCCACACAGTGAAAGGCTTTGGCATAGTCAATAAAGCAGAAGTAGATGTTTTCCTGCAACTCTCTTGGTTTTTCCATGATCCAGCGGATGTTGGCAATTTGATCTCTGGTTCCTCTGCCTTTTCTAAAACCAGCTTGGACATCTGGGAGTTCACGGTTCATGTACTGCTGAAACTGGGCTTGGAGAATTTTGAGCATTAGCCTATGAGATAAGTGCAACTATGCTGTAGTTTGAGCATTCTTTGGCATTGCCTTTCTTTGGGATTGGAATGAAAATAGACCTTTTCCAGTCCTATGGCCACTGATGAGTTTTCCAAATTTGCTGGCATCTTGAGTGTAGCACTTGTACAGCATCATCTTGCCGGATTTGAAACAGCTCAACTGGAATTCCATCGCCTCCACCAGCTTTGTTCATAGTGATGCCTCCTAAGGCCCACTTGACTTCACATTCCAGGATGTCTGGCTCTAGATGAGTGATCACACCATCGTGATCACTCTAGTTCCCCTTTAAAAAACTATTGTTTCTCTCTCTCTTGGTTGAGTTCTTGGAGTAATAGGGTTAAAAGGCTCTTACAGAGAATAAAATGGGAGTTCGTTCACATAGACCTGGGGCTTCACTCACAATAGACTCTCTTCCAGGAGGTGCCCGTGACTTGTGCCATATCAAGAATAACAGTCCTAGGGCTTCCCTGGCAGTCAGTGGTTAAAACTGTACACTTCATCTGCCAGGGAGCACCTTTGATCCCTGGCTGGGGAACTAAGATCCTGCCTGCCACAGCCAAAATAATTAATTAATTAATAGCCATACCAAAAAAAAGAAATCAGTCCTGTGTTTTCACGTTTGTCAGTTGTATTTATTACAGCTAGGCCAACTATATGTTACAGGGTTTGAGTGAGAAGCAATCCATTCATGTGTAGAGGTGAGAACCATGATTAGTACCACAGACTGAGCTGCCCTTTAAAGAAATTAGTTCAGTTAATGTGTTCTCACATCTTGCTCTGCAGGTTACAACTTGAACCTCATAATTTATGGCTCTCAAAGGTCTTCTGTAGCATCTCCTTCTGCTGTAATGAGATACATGATAAAAAGTCCATGTGACTCCAAAGAAATGTCTTATTTTGTTTTTCCTACCCCTTTGGAAGCATCATTCTTTGCCCAGAAGAGATTATTTCAACTCAAAAGGCTTTCTTTTCACAGTGAAAAGAGAACTTTTGGTTTCTTGTTTCTTTTATAAGTCCCCACTTTGGTTTGACAGGGGAGAGTCGAGTTCTCTTCACTGGTAGAATAAACTCTTACCTACTCACTTTCTCTTCTAAGACTAGTCATCACCTTTATTCATGGCACCCCTATATGAAAAAATCTTAGATGAAGAAAGCATGAAATAGGGGGAATAATAGATGTGTTCTAAAAATTTTAAGTGTCAGTAAATAAAAGTCACTGTACGGCTCTGAGTGTCTCTTGGAACTCTTGGCACTGTGACACTGCCTGTGCATGAGGCAGCTTTGCTGGGATGATCATCTGGGTTAGCAGGGAAGTTTGCCATGTGAAACCTCTTCTGAGTCAGCCATTCCCCCATAAGCACTTCCGTAGGTCTTAGTATGGACCTCTCTTATGGAATTGATCTTATTGCAAATTCTTTGAGAGGAAGGTTATATTTTTTAAAAATTGTTTGTATTTTTCATTTATTTCAATTGTAGGATTATCACTTTACAATATTTTGATGGTTTTTGCCATATATCAATATGAATTGGCCATAGGTATACATGTGTCCCTCCATCCTGAATCCCCCTTCCACCCCAGCTGCACTCTATCTCTCAGAGTTGTCACAGAGAGAGCACCGACTTTGGGGGCCCTGCATCATACATCAAACTGTCACTAGTTATCCATTTTACATATGTTTACATATGTTTCCGTGTTATTCTCTCAAATCATCCCACACTCTCTTTCTCCCACTGAGTCTAAAAGTCTGTTCTTTACACCTGTGTCTGAGAGGAGGGTTATATCTTATAAAGTTAAGATAGTGCCTAAAATACAGTTGATTCTTAATGAATATTTGTAGAGTGAAGAGGGAAGATAGGCTATGTCCGTGCCTGTGTGATAAGTCACTTCACTTGTGTACGACTCTTCTTGATTCCATGGACTGTAGCTCCTCTGTCCGTGGGGTTCTCCAGGCAAGAATACTGGAGTGGGTTGTCATGTCCTCCTCCAAAGATATGTCCATAAGTAAGATGAAAGAGGAGCTTTCAAACTGAGAATATGATATGAACAAAGAGAAAGACTATAAAACTGTGGTTGAAGAGTCATCACACAGTTCAGTTGGGTTACAGCATAATGTGTGAAGACACTTTTGGAACCAACAGTTGAAAAAGTAGGATGGGTAGGTTTTCACAAATCATTTTCAAGTTGGGGGATATTGGAGCCTAAAAGACCAGAATGATGTGATCACCTTGAAGCCAGTTGAATTTCTTCCACTTAGGAGAGAAACACATTGAAGAGAGAAGAATTAATCCATTGTAAAAAGCTGAGTTTAGTTGCCAGTAGAACCTCCAGCTGTAGATAAGGAGATGTGAATGGAAAGAGAAGGAGGGGCTCTGGAGAACCAGGTCAAGGATGGAGGAGACACGTTTGACAGTGAGATCTGCCCAAGGGATTGTACAAGGAAGGGCTGGAAGAAGTTGCTGATGGGGAGTGGGGAGCCAAGAGTTGGAGAACTGAGGACAAAGCCTGAAGGGCGGGAGAAACAGGGACACCCAAAGCATGGGAGAGAGAAGGTGCAATGGAGTCACATGTCACAGCAGGAAAGGGAGGCATGCGAAGGGGGGCGTGCGGCATGGCCTGGCGCAATGGCCACACTTGGCCATCAGGAGCTGAGTTCAGGTCTTAGTCTGTCACCTGTTAGCTGCGTGATCTGCAGCCAGTGCATAAGATTTTGGACCACAGTGTCCTTATCGTTGCAGTTGTGATGTTAATGTAAATAGTTTAAGTCTATAGTCCTTACATAATACTTTAAAAACTACTCTTGTTCTATTCAAATCATAGCCAATAAGATGGAAGATTTGGAGTTATCTATATTTCTTCTGTTCATGCAAGCAACTATATTGCAAAATATACTATTTTAAAAATCTCTTGTAATCTATACAAAATTGAAGACAGAAAAAATTTTGGTATATTATAGAAGTTTATTGACAATAAGTGGTAAAACTGACTTTTGCAATAAATTATGTGGGAACAATTGATGTCAGTATGGAAGAAATTAAATTAAGATCTTACCTTTCGCCTGGCACAAAATTCAGTTCAAATTGGAGTATAGATCTAAATGTGAAAGGCAAAATTTTCAACTTTTGAAAGAGGACATTTGAAAGTATCTTTCTGAACCAAAGTTGGAAAGAATTTCTAACAAAAATGCAAAAACACAAGACTAGTGGAAAACACTGATAAATGTGCCTACATTAAAATTAAACAGCTCTTTTTGTTAAAGAAACGTGGTGAAAGGGTAGTAATAAACAAGACTTTACAACATACATAACTGACAAAGGACTAGAAATTAATATATATAAGGACCTCCTTTTGTCAATAGCGAAAGAAATAATCTAATTGAAAACAATCAAGTAAACAAAGTCTTTTTAAAAAGGAAATCCAAACAACCAACTAGTATATGACTACCTGTCAGCCTTTATTAGCAATCAACAGTAGAAAACAGGAATTTTTGAACTGTGTGTTTGATAGACTATCGTTTGCCCACTGTCTTCTGAATAAAGCTCTTGGAATTTAAATATAATTCACTCTGTCTTATCAAGCTTAATTTTTTGAGCACCTTCTGTATACCTAGGAGTTTTCTAGCTCTTTTTACTGGGCCTATCTAAGTGAAGGCTTTTCCTTTCCAGTTCTTAGGTTATTTATTAATCCGTGTTTTCTTTAGATGCCATGAATATTCTTACCGACACTGGGACCCTCAGCTTTTGAAGCAACTTTAAATTTATAGAGTTTGTGACTGTATTGTTCTATTGAAAATACTGTATTATTCTTTATTTCTGGAAGAGGCAACATTTTTGTTATTTTCATGGGAAATATTGGCAAATTTTTGCCTTAGAAAATGTTATACAATGTTAGTTTTTCCCTGTTCAACATCATTGATAAAATGCATTTTAAGTGGCATTTTAATGTATTGATAACTTTCCTTTTACTAGAAAAAGGAACAATAAAATTTTTCTTATCCCTTTCATTATTAGGGCAATACATTAAGAAAAATCCTCCTGAATCGATACTTTAAAGGTGATTACGGAGTCTCTATAAATGGACACCTCTCTGGAACCTACTGCAAAACTGCACAAGGAGGAGGCAAGATATAATTTTTCCCTTTATTTTCAAATTCTAATAACATCTCTGTGTGCCAGTGTTAGTCTAGTGTTTTATTTAAAAATAGCACAAATATGAAAAGATTCATTTAAAAAGCACCATCATCAGCCATAGCAAAAAGAAAATCCTGCCATTTGTGTCGTCTAGGATGGACCTCAAGGGCATTATGCTAAGTGAAATAATCAGTTATATATGTAATCTAAAAATTCCAAACTCAGAGAAACAGAGATCAGATTTGTGATTGCCGCATGCAGAGAGTGGGGAGTAGAGAAATTAACTGAAAGTGGTCAAAAGGAACAAACTTTCAGTTAAATAAAGAAATTTGGGGACTGTAATATACAACATGATGACCATTGGTAACAATATTGTATTGCATATTTGAAAGTTGCTAAGAAAATAGGTCCTAAAAGTTCTCATCACAAGGAACACAAATTAACTTTATGAGATGATTAATTTAATCTTATTGTAGTCATTTTGCAGTTTATGCATATATCAAATTATTAATGTTGTATACCTTAAACTTATACAATGTTATGTATCAATTATATCTCAATAACACTGGAAAAATAAGTATAAAGCACATTAAAAACTCTTTGTATGATTTTGGGTTCATGAAAAAATTTGAGCTTTAGAATTAATTTTGCCTTTCGACAAAGGTTTACTTATTCATTTTTCCTAATCACAGGAAGCTTTTCTGGGCAAGATTCAGATAAGATGGGGATATCCATGTCAGATATTCAGTGTCTCCTGGATAAAGAAGGTGCATCTGAACTTGTCATCGATGTTATAGTGAATACCAAAAATGACAGAATTTTTTCAGAAGGCATCTTACTTGGCATTGCCTTGCTGGAAGGAGGAAACACACAAACTCAGGTACCCATTTACCATCATTGTCGTTGGTTACATTTGGTTATTTTGTATTTCTTACTTCTTTGTCTTGGAAACCCAAGTAATGATTTTTCTTTAAGTTTCTCATGACTATCTCAAAAAAAAAAAAACCACACAACAACTTTGTATCACATTTTCCTTATAAATTTTTTGATTTGCTGTAGTAACTACATTGTTGTTGTTTAGTCACAAAGTCATGTTAGACTCTTTTGCAACCGTGGACTGTAGCCTGCCAGACTGTATCCCTGTCCATGGGATTTGTCAGGCAAGAATACTGGCATGAGTTGCCTTTTTCTTCTCCGGGGGATCTTCCTGATCCACAGATTGAACCCAAGTCTCTTGCACTGGAGACTGAACCCACGTCTCTTGCATTGGCAGACAGGTTCTTTACCACTGAACCACCTGGGAAGCAGAACTTTGCAAATTACTCAGTGAAGCAGAACATTCCAGAAATTCTCATTTGCTTAGGGAAATTTTAGCCTGACTAAGCAGATTAGGACATTTTCACTTATCTAAGAATTATATGTAAAAAAAGGAATTGCGTGCATTTATTAAATGAGGTAATAAATATATATAAATTCCTCACATAGTACTTGACATTAAAACAAGTTCTGATAACATTCACCATGCGTCTCAGTTACTTTTTTAGAAACAGAACTCTTCTGTTCCCTGTTGCCCAGATCTGCCGGTGCTGGTTACCCTGCTGCCTCTGAGTAGGTGAAGCCTTCCCTGTTGTGGGGAGAGAAGAACCATTCCTTCTCTTGTTCTGTTTACTCATTCAGCCCAGGAGGGGTCACTTGAGAGTCATTGTTCATCTACTCAGTGCCCCACTCCAGTGACCAGTGTGCTCACCTGCACGTGGGATCATCCCATTTCCCGAAGGCACACACATGACTTAAAAACTCCTGCCGTGTTGCCCCTGAACTTCCCCACACCTAAAGGCAGAGCTCGCTGTGTGGTCCTGAGAGCTGAGCCGTGTTCCCAGGGAACAGCCTTCCTCCTCCCAGCCCTGCCACTCACTAACCAGGTATTTCCAGGTTTGCCTTGGTCAGGAAGGCAAACAACTAATTGGAAATTCCAGAATCTATTTTCCCTATTCATGGCAAGTAGACACCACATCTTATTAAGCACAAAAAAAAATTACGTTGCTTCTAAAGATACCTTTCCAAAACACACATTATTCTCCTGCTTAAAGTCAGTAACTTTCCCCTATAAAGGCAAATGCTCCTTCGTGATCTAGTCTCTTCAAGTTTTCTAACTTTCCGTTCTTACTCCATGTCTCCCTGCCTCCATCCTTTCTCTTGTGCACCAGCTGTACTAAGCTCTTTATAGCTCCTCAGATGTGCTATGCCATTTCTCATGTCACTTTCTCCTCTTTGAGGACTCAACTCATGAACTTCTCTTGGAAGCCTTTTCTCACCCCGTGTCCCTCTGGGCAGAATTGTCCACTAGTGACTCTGTGCTTCTGCTGTGTCCTGCAGATATCTGCAGTAGCATTTCTGCGTGTGTGTGTGTGTGTGTGTGTGTGTGTGTGTGTGTGTGTGTGCGCGTGTTGTGCGCACATGCGGCCGCCTCTTCATGAGTACAGCAGGCTCTGTCTAGTGAATTATGAATCCTTAGAGGTTGAGACCACATGTTTTCCATCTTCACATCCCTTGTTTCTAGCACCATGTCTGGCCCAGCCTAGGGATTCAGTAAATAATCAGAAGTGAACATCCCTATGAATGAGTGGTCCAAGTCCATTTCTGTTCACAAAGTCTTCACTATTTGGCTGTGGCCTTTGGGACCACTTCTTTATCTGAGCTCCCGTAACATTTGCTTCTTGGATGCTCACTTGGCATTTTTCCTGTGCTGCTTTGCTTGGTTGTTATCTATATGATATTCTGCTTCTCCAGTTAAATGTCATCTTCTTTAAAGTAGGGGAATCTTATCTTGTTCTTCATATCTACGGCTTTATAGCCATTTAACAAATACTTGATGAAATAGTATTCAGTGATTTTTGTTTATGAAATTCTTTAAAATGGGTTATGACAGTCTTGTTTACCAGCCTTACACTATCTAGATTTCTCACTTATTCTACATCATTGTGTAACCCAGATGTCAACTGTGTGCTCCTGGCCCTAAGATATCTAATTGAGGTCAGCTGGAATGCTTACCCTCCCCAAGACTTCTGTCAAAATCCAGGGGGATTTATATTCTAATTGCCTCATTGGCCACTGCTGTCTTGCTTACTTAGTTCAGGGATTGTCTTGACACCCAGCTTCTGTAGTCCTGAATTAGGGATCTGATGCCCTTTCTTAAGTTTTACCCTCCTAGCTACATAAATAAATTTATATGTTTAAATATACTTAATTAAAAATTGGTTGAGGGAAGGAGAAAGAAGATGGTTAAATTACAATTTCAAATTGTACGCTAATAATAGCAACAATGAGAATAATGCCTCCTAAATACTGGGCCCTCTTCTTAGTGCTTTCTGTGTGTGAGCTTGATTCATCCTCACAGCAGCCTGTGCAGGAACCTGAATCCTAGCTCATCTTACTGAAGAAGAATCTGAGATACACGTACGCTCGCGTGGCTGGTTAGAAATCAAGCTAGGACTGGAGCCCGTGCAGACAGGCCCCAGTGTCTGTGCTCCTAACTGCCATAAACATCTCCTTTCAGGACTGTCTTGGTGGTCCTCTGGTTAAGAATCCAGCTTGCAATGCAGAGGTCATAGGTTCGATTTCTGGTTGTTGACCTAAGATCCTACATGCTGCAAAGCAACTAAGCCTGCATGCCACAGCAGAAGACCCCATATAATGCAGCTAATAAATAATAGATATTTTAAATGTCCTTTCTAAAATATCCTTCTGTCTACTCACTCCTGGGAAGTTTCACCGACTGATCACCCTGCATTACACCCTAGTAGCCTAGTAGTACTTCATCTCTCTGGGTCCTCACTTCATTTCTCTTCTCTGCCCTCTCATTTCTAGTCACTCTCCATCCTTCTTGGGGGAAAGTCCTTGCTCTATTACATGGAACTGTTTATCTATCACCTTGGCTTCTGAAAAAAAAGAGATTTCCCTTATACTCTGAAGCTTATGGAAGTGGTTTCCTAACCAAAACCTACACCTTTGTGAGGGATTAAATTGTTTTGCTATCTCTTGAGTTTATAAGTATATTATAAAAGCATACTATTTATCTTTATTAAAATCATACTGTTGAGCTTTGTTGTTATTTTTGTTCAGTCACTCAGTTGTGTCTAATTCTTGTAACCCCAGGGACTGCAGCATGCCAGGCTTCCCTGTCCTTCACCATCTCACAAAGCTTGCTCAAACTCATGAGTCAGAAGTACCATTCAACTATCTCATCCTCTGTTACCCGCCTCTCCTCCTGCCCTCAGTCTTTCCCAGCATCAGGGTCTTTTTCTAACGAGTCAGTTCTTCGCATAAGGTGGCCAAAGTATTGGAGCCTCAGCCTCAGCATCAGCCCCTCCAGTGAATATTCAGGATTGATTTCCTTTCTAGTTTTTAAAAGTCCATGTAAATCATTTGTTATTTTGAGCTTAAAGGGTCATTTTATACAGTGATTTAGAGTCAGAGAATCTAGATTTAAATCCTATCTCTATTACTATTATATAATATTGGGAAAGTCATTTACATTCACCAAACTTTATTTTATTGATATATAAAATGAAATAAGCATGCTATGTTCATCATACAGTTGTCCTGAAAGAATCAATGAGATAATACATATCAAGGAACAACAAAAATTATAAAACTTTGTGTTAATAGAACCACAAAGCTCTATAACTTCCTCATTAACATATAGGAATCCCTGTCTGCCTTCTAATGCCATTATATTGAAAATATTAGGGTTCAAGCATAAGTGTAATTTATGGGACCACAGAGGTCTCTGAAATCTGCCTTCACCCTCTGAATTAATAGGACCAGCTTGATGGTTTCACTGTGGTTGCTATGGTTACTGTGGCTTTTGGCCTGCTTTCTTGAATTGTTGCTAGCCCTCTGCCTAGTGTTTCCCGCTTGTAGGTATGAAACCAACTTGTAAGACTTTATGAAAATGCTTTGAGAATGTGCATCACCCACAGCAGAGATTTCAAGACAGGTGTCCATTTCCAGGCCTGATGTCATTAGACAGACTCTCACCTGCAAGTCCCAGGACCTGTGAGTCATGGTTTCAGGCACTCTTTCAGAAAGGGTATCTGCAAGAACCAAACTCCCCAGAATTGTCCACTCTATTGGATTATAGTCAATTCTACTTGACCTGGAAGTCATTATTTCTTCAGATGTCTTCTTCCATTGTCTCTCATCAAGTGTATGTAACTCTTCTCATATCAGTACAGTGACTGGAATTACTATCTTTATTAATTATTTTTACTGTATTTCTCTTATTTGTGTTGTGTCTGTCCCCTGGTTTTAGTCTTAATAACTGAAAATTTCTTGTTCAGAGCACATCACATTTCCTAACTCATATGTCTTCTGGATACTTCTCTAAGCAGACAGGGATTAGGGCAGATGATCTCAAGGTTCATTATTTCCAGAGATGTGTTTTTATCATACTTTGACTGTTGAATCCTTTCCACATCATTATTGATTGTGAAGCAGAGTTCACTTCTTGCATTTTATGGTGGGCTTGTCCTCGATCCTATGCCAAGCAATGTAGCTAATAAAATACCCAAGGGACTTAGTGCCTACTTATCAGTGGGTTCCTATGAGTGAGGCTGCCATGGTAACAGTCTAAATTAAATATACAATAATTTAGGTAAAGAGAAAAATAACTTTGTAGGCTCACATTTACCAGGATGATCACAGAATTAATGGTTGTTTTCCAATCTAGATTACAGAGTCATGAAGGCAGGAATTGTAGCTATTTCTCCTGAGTGTTCTGTCACTTCACAGGATGGGGCCTGGAACACAGTAGGACCTCAATACACAGTACTGCACAAAACATGACTTCATAATAATATAAAAATCAAAGAGCTCTTTGCATACCATTCTTATAGTGTTCTTATGAAATTTTAAAACAAATAATCACTAAAGGTGACTTCAATAACATAAAATTATGTTGAATTTTAGTGGAAAGTACTAAGCAAATATAAGCTATTATTAGGACACAGTAAGTAGTGTAGGAGACTGGTAAAGCTGTCAGTTTATGAAATAATCATGAGCAGCACATTAAATATGAGCTTTTATCCATAATGCTTGTATTTATTTCAAACATCCTTGGGGGTCGATGTCTTAAAATATGTTTTCTTGCAGTATTCCTTCTACCAGCAGTTACATGAACAAAAAAAAATCAGAAAAATTCTTCAAAGTTCTCTACGACCGAATGAAGGCCGCTCAGAAAGAGATAAGATCAACAGTGACAGTTAACACCATTGACTTAGGTAACAAAAAAAGGGATGAAGACACAGAACTGATGACATCTGGCCCACGGATGAGAGGTAAAGGGCTAGCTGAGTATTTGGGAGAATGAGTAAGAGAAAAGAGGGTAACACAATTTTTAGAGCTCATTTATCTTTGTCATCTCACTTACCTTCGTCTAATTATGCCACTTGTGCCTCTGTGTATGGAACACTGTCCTTGAATTATTGTGGTCACGGTATTGACCTTCAAACAGCTCTGTGGGGTCAGCCTCAAACAAGGAATTATCAGTGCAAAGCAACTAGTGACATGACAATATTTGATTTCATCATGAAATTCATGGTAAAGAACAACTACCCATCCCTTCTGAATGCTCATGAAATGTGAACTGTAAGAACCAGAATTATAGCACTAAACTCTATGAAAGATTCTTGGAATTTGGAATAACAAAGTCATCAGGATAGTAAAAACAAATTGTATGAATATTTTGAACTTTGTACTATTTTCTCACTTTCTTGTATTTAGGAGCTCTTAATTTTATATTTACCAGAAAGACAGGAGCCCTTCTAAAATGGGCTAAGCATTAAGATCTTTAAAAAAAATATCCCAGTGCATATTTAATTTTTTGGTTGCTCCTTCAGATTCTTTTGGGAAAAGTTGTTGCTCCTTTTGTCAGGTGATTTGAAATCCAATAGTTAAAGAATTTGGGTGACTGTCTTTTTAAGTTAGCAAATGGAAGTTAATTCATAAATATAAGAGTACTGCTTTATTTTCAGTAAGAGATTCATCATTACATTTAAAAGAAGGAATGAAAGGGCAGTTAACAGAAGCTTCTTCAGCCACATCCAAAGCATACTGTGTATACAGAAGAGAAATGGATCCAGAAATAGACATCATGTGTGCAGGACCTGAAGCGGGAAATGCCGAGGACAAGTCCACTGAGGAAGTAACAATGAGCCCTGCCATTGCCATCATGCAGCCGATTTTGAGGTTTCTGCAGTTACTCTGTGAGAATCACAACCGGGAGCTGCAGGTATTTGTTCTGTTTTGTGTGAGAGCAGAGCATCCAGCCTGTGATGATAGTGATTAAATTCAGATAAAACTAACAAGTCATTTTGGAGAGATAATAAGAACAATAGTACTTTTCTGAAATGGGAAGAAATTTTGGTATCTGGGTGAAGAAAAATGAAAAGAAAATTCCTTTATGCATTCCTACAGTATCATTCTTTGCATCCTCAACTCACATCTCTTCAGTCTCAGTGGGTATCCTCTAACCTTAAGACTCTGAGATTTGTTGAATAAGGTCAGTTTTGCCTCATCTATACCTTTCTGGGTTTTATAAGACTTGGAGGGCCTTCGTCATTGCCAACTCAGTTCATATTTCTTGAGTGAGGATACAGAGTATCTTTATATTTTATTATAAACAGAGTTAATATATGTCTATTATAAACAGTGGAGAAGACAATGGCACCCTACTCCAGTACTCTTGCCTGGAAAATCCCATGAACAGAGGAGTCTGGTAGGCTACAGTCCATGGGGTCGCTAAGAGTCCAATATGACTGGGCGACTTCACTTTTCACTTTCATGCATTGGAGAAGGAGATGGCGACCCACTCTAGTGTTCTTGCCTGGAGAATCCCAGGGATGGGGGAGTCTGGTGGGCTGCCGTCTATGGAGTCGCAGAGAGTCGGACACAACTGAAGCGACCTAGCAGCAGCATTATAAATGGAGTTAATATATGTTTTTATTATAAACAGATTAATATAGAAGAGGGTTTTCTTTCTTTTGAAGTTTAGTTGATTTACAATATTTTGTTAGTGTCAGGACTATAGCAAAATGATTCCATTATATATACACACACACACACACACACACACACACACACACACACACACATCTTTTAAAATTATTTTCCATTAAAGATTATTACAAGATATTGAATAGTTTCCAGTGCTATACAGTAAATCCTTAACGTTTATCTATTTTATATGTGAAAGTGAAAGTGTTAGTTGCCCAGTCGTGTCCAGCTCTCTGTTGCAAGGGTCCAGCCCCGGTGGATCCAGGGTAATTCGAAGCGGGAACAGAGTCGGCGACTAGGAAAGAATTAGAGATATAAAGAGAGATTAGGAAAGAATAGCGTAGTGGGAAAATTAGTGGAGAAAAGATGCTAAATAACCTGGTTTACACGGAAAACCAATAAAACCCCGAGACAAGGTGTTTGCACCTCCTACATAGGCCACAGGTGTCTTCCCGGTTTCACGGAGGAGCGGAGACACAAAGCGCCTCCCTGTTCAGATCTTAGAAGCCCAGGCAAAATTAGTAGGCCCGCACTCCAGATGGGAATTCAGCCAGAAAGGAAGAGGATGAGAAAGGACAATACGAGGGAAACCAGTCTTTCCAGGAACTGGTCCGTTTCTTTATTATCCAGGGCCGCTTTTATACTTTAAGTCATACATAGAGATAAATGGAAAATACAAATTCACACGGGGTCAGCAGTCCTGACCCTTACTGAAACCATGCTTTCTTTCTGCATTCCTTCAGATATACAAAGTTCTCAGGGGATTTACATCATCTTCTGACCAGGAGGCCTGCTAACATTTTATGACCCTTTCTGATGATGATTAGTCGACCAGAAAACTTATTTTCTCCAAAGATGATTTTTCTTAAGTCAGGCATCACCCTCCAAAGGAACCAGATAAAGTTGCTTTCCTACAGGGCAAAGGTGCAGTGGGATATAATCAAAAAAGAATTTACTTAGCCTAAGGTCTAATGTGATTAATGTCAAGGTTAATATTTATTGCTCCTATATGCTAATATCAATTAATGTGTATAAGGGGCAAGGGATAAGGAGGCTTAGCAGCAAATATTGGCTCAACAATGAAACCCTCCACCGGTATAAATTCTAACTGACTCGCTAATACTATACTAATAATTTTCTAACTTCTCAAAAGAATCTGTATTTAGAAAGTTTATGGCATCTTGTGCCTCTCACGGTTGGGAGGCTGTGAATAATCACATGTGGCTGGACAAACCTGTCAGGCAGGTTAGAGAGCCATCAGAGGAGTTTTTGGACTGAAACACTCTTGTTATGCCCAGGAGATTTATTAACTGGAGCTCTAAGTTAACTCCCTTTCAGAGAGAGGTGGTGGGGGATAGACCCCGTAATGTCAGAAGTGTAGGTGAAAGCATAATGCAGTAAGGTAGGCAGACTCTCGTTTTGGGGGTACATGCTTGAGAATGTCCAGGGGGACCCCTGAGGCCTGATCCCGCCTTTGCGTGTGTCAGACCTCCTTCCTCATGACCATTGCCCGGGCGGGATTCCTCACACTGGCTCCTGGCACTTTGTGACTCCTTGGATTGTTGCCCAGCAGGCTCGTCTTCCATGGAATTCTCCAAGCAAGAATACTGAAGAGAGTACCTATTCACTTCTCCAGACCATCTTCCTTAGCCAAGGGTCAAACCTGGATCTTCCACATTGCAGGCAGATTCTTTACCACCTGAACCACCAGGGAAGACCTATTTTATATATGATAGTGTGTGTTTGTTAATCCCGTGTGTGTGTGTGTGCTCAGTTGCAAGCTTGTATCTGACTCTTTGTGGCCTGATGGACTGTAGCCCAACAGGCTCCTCTGCCCATACAATTTTCCAAACAAGAATAATGGAGTGGGGTGACATTTCCTCCTCCAGGGAATCTTCCTGACCCAAGGACTGAACCCATGTCTCTTGTATCTCCTGCATTGGCAGGTGGATTCTTTACCACTAGCATTACCTGGGAAGCCCTTTAGTAGTTACCTTAATCAAGTTGCAAACATCTATTAGATCATAGAAAAAGCAAGGGAATTCCAAAAAAAACCAATATCTACTTCTGCTTCACTGACTGCACTAAAGCCTTTGACTCTATGGATCACAGCAAACTGTGGAAAATTGTTTAAAAGGTGGGAATATGAGACCATTTGACCTGCCTCCTGAGAAACCTGCATGCACATCAAGAAGCAACAGTTAGAACCTTACATGGAACAACAGATTGGTTCAGAACTGGGAAAGGAATACGTCAAGGCTGTATATTGTCACCCTAGTTATTTAACTTACATCAGAGAACATCATGGAATATCTATGACTCACAAGCTGAAATCAAGATTGCCAAGAGAAATATCAGCTACCTCAGATATTCACATGATATGCATGCTAATGGCAGAAAACAAAGAGGAACTAAAGAGCATCTTGATGAGAGTGATAGAAGAGAGTGAAAAAGCTGGCTTAAAACTCAACATTCAAAAATTAAGATCATGGCATCTGGTCTCATCGTTTTGTGGCAAATAGATGGGGGAAAAAGAAAACAGTGACATACTTTATTTTCTTGGACTCCAAAATCACTGAACAGTGACTGCAACCATGAAATTAAAAGATGCTTTCTCCTTGGAAGAAAAGCTATGACAAACCTAGAAAGTATCTTAAAAGGAAGAGACATCTTTGCCAACAAAGGTCCATCTAGGCAAAGCTATGGTTTTTCCAGTTGTCATGTATGGATGTGAAAGTTAGACCATAAAGAAGGCTGAGTGTCAAAGAATTGATGCTGTGGTGTTGGAGAAGACTCTTGAGAACTCTTGAACAGCAAGGAAATCAGAACAATTAATCCTAAAGAAAATCAACCTTGAATATTCATGGGAAGAACTGGGGCTGAAATGCTAGTTTTTGGCCACCTGATGGGAAGAGCCAACTCAGTGGAAAAGAACCAATGCTGGGAAAGATTGAAGGCAGGAGAAGGGGACGACAGAGGATGAGATGGTTGGATGGCATCACCAACTCAACGAACATGAGTTTGAGCAAGCTCTGAAAGATGGTGAAGGCAGTGAAGCCTGTTGCACTATAGTCCATGGTGTCTCAAAGAGTGGGACATGACCTAGTGATGAATAACAGCGGTTACAAGATTAATTATTACTAGGTTAATTACTAAGTTATTCAGTTCAGTTCAGTTGCTCAGTCATGTCTGACTCTTTGCAACCCCATGAATCACAGCACGCCAGGCCTCCCTGTCCATCACCAACTCCCAGAGATCACTCAGACTTACGTCCATTGAATCAGTGGTGCCATCCAGCCATCTCATCCTCTGTCATCCCCTTTTCCTCCTGCCCCCAATCCCTCCCAGCATCAGAGTCTTTTCCAATGAGTCAACTCTTCGCATGAGGTGGCCAAAGTACTGGAGTTTCAGCTTTAGCATCATTCCCTCCAAAGAAATCCCAGGGCTGATCTCCTTCAGAATGTACTGGTTGGATCTCCTTGCAGTCCAAGGGACTCTCAAGACTCTCCTCCAACAAAACAGTTCAAAAACATCAATCCTTCGGTGCTCAGCCCTCACAGTCCAACTCTCACATCCATACATGACCACAGAAAAACCGTAGCCTTGACTAGACACACCTTAGTCATCAAAGTAATGTCTCTGCTTTTGAATATGCTCTCTAGGTTGGACATAACTTTTTTTCCAAGGAGTAAGCATCTTTTAATTTCATGGCTGCAGTCACCGTCTGCAGTGATTTTGGAGCCCCAAAAATAAAGTCTGACACTGTTTCCACTGTTTCCCCCTTCTGTTTCCCATGAAGTGATGGGACCGGATGCATGATCTTCATTTTCTGAATGTTGAGCTTTAAGCCAACTTTTTCACTCTCCTCTTTCACTTTCATTACGACGCTTTTAGTTCCTCTTCACTTTCTGCCATAAAGGTGGTGTCATCTGCATATCTGAGGTTATTGATATTTCTTCCGGCAATCTTGATTCCAGCTTGTGCTTCTTCCAGCCCAGCATTTCTCATGATGTACTCTGCATAGAAGTTGAATAAGCAGGGTGACAATATATAGCCTTGACGTACTCCTTTTCCTATTTAGAACCAGTCTGTTGTTCCATGTCCAGTTCTAACTGTTGCTTCCTGACCTGCATACAGATTTCTCAAGAGGCAGGTTAGGTGGTCTGGTATTCCCATCTCTCAGAATTTTCCAGTTTATTGTGATCCACACAGTGAAAGGCTTTGGCATAGTCAATAAAGCAGAAATAGATGTTTTCCTGGAACTCTTGCTTTTTCAATGATCCAGCGGATGTTGGCAGTTTGATCTCTGGCTCCTCCCTTTTCTAAAACCAGCTTGAACATCAGGAAGTTCACAGTTCATGTATTGCTGAAGCCTGGCTTGGAGAATTTTGAGCATTACTTTACTAGCATGTGAGATGAGTGCAATTGTGTGTTAGTTTGAGCATTCTTTGGCATTGCCTTTCTTTGGTATTGGAATGAAAACTGACCTTTTCCAGTCCTGTGGCCAGTGCTGAGTTTTCCAAATTTGCTGGCATATTGAGTGCAGCACTTTCACAGCATCACCTTTCAGGATTTGAAATAGCTCAGCTGTAATTCCATCACCTCCACTAGCTTTGTTTGTAGTGATGCTTCCTAAGGCCCACTTGACTTCACATTCCAGGATGTCTGGCTCTAGATGAGTGACCACACCATTGTGATTATCTGGGTCATGAAGATCTTTTTGTACAGTTCTTCTGTATATTCTCGCCACCTCTTCTTAATATTTTCTGCTTCTGTTAGGTCTAGACCATTTCTGTCCTTTATCGAGCCCATCTTTGCATGAAATGTTCCCTTGGTATTTCTAGTTTTCTTGAAGAGATCTCTAGTCTTTCCCGTTCTGTTGTTGTTTTCCTCTATTTCTTTGCATTGATCGCTGAAGAAGGCTTTCTTATCTCTTCTTGCTATTCTATGGAACTCTGCATACAGATGCTTATATCTTTCCTTTTCTCCTTTGTTATTCGCTTCTCTTTTCACAGCTATTTGTAAGGCCTCCCGGGCAGCCATTTTGCTTTTTTGCATTTCTTTTCCATGGGGATGGTCTTGATCCCTGTTTCCTGTACAGTGTCACGAACCTCATTCCATAGTTCATCAGGCACTCTTTCTATCAGATCTAGGCCCTTAAATCTATTTCTCACTTCCACTGTATAATCATAAGGGATTTGATTTAGATCATACCTGAATGGTCTAGCGGTTTTCCCTACTCTCTTCAATTTGAGTCTGAATTTGGTAATAAGGAGTTCATGATCTGAACCACAGTCAGCTCCTGGTCTTGTTTTTGTTGACTGTATAGAGCTTCTCCATCTTTGGCTGCAAAGAATATAATCAAGCTGATTTCGGTGTTGACCATCTGGTGATGTCCGTGTGTAGAGTCCTCTCTTGTGTTGTTGGAAGAGGGTGTTTGCTATGACTAGTGCATTTTCTTGGCAAAACTCTATTAGTCTGTGCCCTGCTTCATTCTGCATTCCAAGGCCAAATTTGCCTTTTACTCCAGGTGTTTCTTGATTTCCTACTTTAGCATTCCAGTCCCCGATAATGAAAAGAACATCTTTTTTGGGTGTTAGTTCTGAAAGTTCTAAGTTATTACTAAATTGTGTTTATGTCAGTACATATTGAAGTATGTCCTTCTTTTTCTTTAGGTAGTTATTTATTTATTTGGCTGCATTGAGTCTTAGTTGCACATTCAGGATCTTCACTGTATCATATGAGATCTTTTAGTTGTGATGGGCAGGCTCTGGAGCATACAGGCTATGCCGGCTTCATTACTCCATTGCATGTGGGATCTTACTTCCCTGACCAGGGATCAAACCTGCATCTCTTGCACTGCAGGGAAGAGTCCCAGTGACTGAATCACCAGGAAAGCCCCCTGAAGTACCTCACTCTTATAGCTTCTAAGTATCCCAGTGTTTGGGTATACAATTATTTGTTAAATCAGTCCCATTGTGATTGGTATGGTGTGATTTTAAGTTGGTGGGTGTATCATTTGAAGCTGCACTATGTGTAAGGGATTGCTTAGTTGACTATTTGATTGCTTCCTTCCCTGATGAACTTCTGGTTTCCTTTTTCTTTTCTCCTTACCTGCTGCTTAATTATTTTTGCCCTTTGTATATAATTTTAAGATATTGACATTGAGAAATGTTTTTATGAACTGTATTGATAAATATAGATGCTTGAAAAATATATCTCTCTTTTCTTAATCCCAAGAGAAATGTAATAAATGTGCATACTTCCTTATAAAGAGCAGGGATGCTTTGGGAGAATGGCATTGAAACATGTATGCTGCTGCTGCTGCTGCTAAGTCATTTCAGTCGTGTCTGACTCTGTGCGGCCCCATACACAGCAGCCCCCCAGGCTACCCTGTCCCTGGGATTCTCCAGGCAAGAACACTGGAGTGGGTTGCCATTTCCTCCTCCAATGCACGAAAGTGAAAAGTGAAAGTGAAGTCACTCAGTCGTGTCTGACTCTTCACGACCCCATGGACTAATATCATATAAGAAACAAATTGCCAGTCTAGGTTCGATGCAGGAAACAGGATGCTTGCAGCTGGTGCACTGGGATGACCCAGAGAGATGGTATGGTTAGGGAGGTAGGAAGGGGTTCAGGATTGGGAACACGTGTACACCCGCGGCAGATTCATGTTGATGTATGGCAAAACCAATACAATGTTGTAAAGTAAAAAAAAAAAAAAAAATAAAATCTGAAAAAATTTTTAAAAATAAAGAGCAGATCTGTTCCACATTGCCATGGGGGATCCTCTTGAGTTGATAAAACACCCATAGAAAGAAAAGTGAAAACATTTAGCTTAGTGATTTTTTTTTAATGCCTTGGGTATATTTTTTTGTGTGTTTAGCACTTCCTGAGGAATCAAAACAACAAAACCAATTACAACCTTGTCTGTGAGACCCTTCAGTTTTTGGATTGCATTTGTGGAAGTACAACAGGGGGCCTGGGACTCTTGGGTCTCTACATCAACGAGAAGAATGTAGTGTTGGTCAACCAGACTCTGGAGAGCTTGACTGAGTATTGCCAAGGTCCATGCCATGAAAATCAGGTAACTGAAAGCAGTCCTTCACAAAAATTATTCCAACCAGTTAACCAAAGGATCAGCTTGGTGAAAGAGCCAAGCTTTGTGTGCATTTGAAAGAACTTTCTTTTACTTTGCCAGGTATTTTTACTTTCCTAACAATGCATACAAAGACTGAATTATGGACTAGCAAATACTATGCCATATTTTAATTTAATTTCACTGTAAAAGGAAATTCCCATGAAAACATCCCAGATAAAAATCAGAGTACAATATATTTTTTCATCATTGATCAGTTTTCATCTGTAGTCAGTCTCTCCAGGATTTGTGGCATCAGCTCCCTTTGGCTTCTTCAGCTCCACTGCAGTGGGTTGTGTATATTACCATCTTTATATTGCCAGTAAATGTCGCAAATAGGTCATATTGTTCCCACTTTGCTGATAGCTAGATTGTGACTCAGAAATTAAGTGATGTTCAGGGTCCCAGAGTAATGCAATCTCTTAAGTTGTAGGGTCATTCTTAAAACTCAGGACTTGTGGTTGAGTCTCAACAGGGTGTGCTTTCGACTGTATAACATTTTCCAGGGCAAAGTTTCGACTCCCTCTTCCAGAATAGTTGTCTCTGATTCCATTTTCTTGGATATCACAGACGCAGAGAGGGAGCAGAAGATGGACTATTTGGGCTGGTAAAGGGCGGGGGGCAGCCTGGAGTTCATTGACTCCGCATCCACACAGGTGTCAAAGAGCTACCATCACAAGCGTGGCTCCACCCTGGAGGGAAGAATTTTCAACTCACAAACATTTCTGGATATAAATTTTAA
The DNA here is from genome assembly GCA_917880005.1 of Nanger dama. NCBI lineage: Eukaryota > Metazoa > Chordata > Mammalia > Artiodactyla > Bovidae > Nanger > Nanger dama. The sequence continues at coordinate 83,561,768 of CAKJTW010000002.1, forward strand.
AGAAACCACTGAGACCAAATGTCAGTGCTTGATACAGGAAAGAAATGTTGAAAAGTAATTGTTTTTCTATTGCAAATTATATGACATGTATGTACAAAGGACACCTACATGTACATATATCGGTATGTAGAACAAAAACATGACAGATATTGGCGTAAATAATTTGTTATAGGGATCTTTACCCCCTGTAATATGCATGTGACATGGTGAAAGTGTCTGTGGATTTTGCTCTGTATTTCACTCTTCCAGGGAAATAATATAAGAAAATCTAACTATTGATTTTAAGTTAAGGAAATATATGCAGATTCAAAGATTTCATTTTGTTGTTGGTTAAAATCAAGTAAATCTATAATAGAAAGCATGTATTCACTCTGGGTTTTTTAAGAAAATGAAACTAAGTTTTGAAAGTTACTAAATCAAGTTACCTAAAAACAGAAATTAATAATAATATAGCATGAATCCCATATACTCTAAAAATAAGCTTACTATGACCCCTGTGCTCTGGAAATATGTGGAAATATGTGGAAATTTGCTAGCAAATTTCAGAAATGATCTGCAAATTGATTTCCTCTAAGTTTAGCAACCATTGTCATGATCAGAAGAACCTCAGGAAACGTAGATGAATGGAAGATACCTCTCCTTGGTGTCAGGGGAGTAAAAATTTCCTTGTGTGAAGAGAGAAATGAAGCCCATCCTGAAAAATAACAATCCTTTCAGAATTACCTTGATACCTTGATTTTACTCTTTCTCGTTTATTTTACCTGAGTTTCAGTTTTTCAAACCCCTTTGACTCTGAGTGCTACATGGTATGATGTAGTTTCACAAATTCCAACCCATGAGTTTCCAATTTTCAAGTTGTATAAAATGAATTAAATTCAGAGTCCTAGCACGGTAGGCCCTAACCTTCAAAATACTGACATTTATCTCTCAGGGTACTTTATAAACTTTTCCCAAGTCAGACTCCTCTATAAATTGCTTAAGTTTAAGGAATCTGCTGACCTTTTCCCTCAACCAGCATAATTGACATGATGTCTGAAATATCAGGAGGTGACTGTATTCCCAGCACAGTCAATAGCATAGACTGTTACTCATTTAGCGTTAAATAGCAGAGAAATCAAGATGCCACATCATTACAGGTAAAGTTGACTTACAAACCTTGGACATAAAGATTTTATAAATAGGAATATTCTCTTTAAATTGATCATTTCTTAAAATTCTAAATTTAAAGAATTTCTCTAATGAAGGACATATAAAAAATTATAGACCAAGTGTTTTACTTAACTGTTGTGTTTTGAAATTCTACAAAAATGGTTCACCTGAAAAGATACCTGTTTCATACAGTATCTTTCTCTGTGTTCTTCATACGAGTCATTTAATTAACACTAATCAAATAATAGACTCTATGTAAAACAATATGTAAAGTTAAATCTTTGACTTATATTAGACTTAATCTCAAAGTTAAATCTTAATTGTATTTTAAAGGTCAAAAAGCTAAGGTGATTCTGTTATTTTATGTCATGGCCTCTAGTGCTCTTATGTTGTAAATAGACTTATTTTTAAAATATTTTATTTTCTAGACATGTATTGCTACTCATGAATCTAATGGAATTGATATCATCATTGCTTTGATTCTAAATGACATAAACCCTCTTGGTAAATATCGAATGGACCTGGTGCTCCAACTAAAGGTAAAATAAACCCACTGGGGAGAAGGGGAAAGTGACATTCTCTATATAAAACTCACTTTCAGAGTTGACTTTAAATGTTCAAGTAGGTCTTCTTAAAAGCAAGGTATTATCATCCTTTCAAGTAATGAATTGACAAAAAGGGATAGTAAAAGCATGAGCACTGAATTCCTGAGAAAGTGTCAAATAAGACTTGAGGATACCTTACTGGAAGTGTTTTTAAGCAGCTACTTTGTTTCACTACTTTTCTTTTCTATTTGTCATTATATAGAGGAACATAAGATGCTGAACATTCACTATGCCATATGTTTTTAATTCATCTTGACTATAGAATTCTAACAAGTCACAATTAATGAAACTATGGTAGAAGAGGGCTCCATTTTCGTTTTATGTCTAGTTTCTAAAAGTTGTTTTCTTTTATATTAGAATTTTAATTTTTCCCCAATACGGTAAGCCATTTTCAAGCTCCCTTTGAGAAGTTTTTGTTTAGTTGCTAAGTCGTGTCCGACTCTTTTGCAACCCATGTTCTCTGTCTATGAGATTTTCCAGACAAGAATACTGGAATAGGTTGCCATTTCCTTCTCCCTGGGGTCTTCCTGACCCAGGGTCCGAACCAGTATCTCCTGCATTGCAGGTGGATTCTTTACTGCTGAGCCACCAGGGAAGCCCCCTTTGAGAAGCTGCTTTAGATTAAATCATGTGCATACTTTATAGCAGTTCCATTTATCAGAAGTCAGGAGCACAATGGCATTTTGAAAAAAATTTCTACAACTTTTTGTTCAAATGGAAATAAATAAGTGAATATACACAAGAAACTATATAGTTCCAAATAAAAAGACATTATATTCAATTGAGATGAATTATTAAAGACTGCACGTGTTAGGTGTTAGAACTAAAAACACTGCTTATTTAAATTTTTTCCATAAACATAGGGTTGATCCAGTATCACAGAGGATAAAGTTTACCTTTTATAGGTAAATTGATAGCCAAGAAAGATAGAAATGGTATTTTTATAGTTGTTTCTAAATATAGATTTAGATTACATAATGGAATACATATATGTCCTACCTATGTGGAGATTATGCTAATGGCTCTTAATAAGCAAACAGAGTTATGTTTGTGTGCCGGGGTCCAGCCCCGATGGACCCAGAGTAATTCGAAGTGGGGACAGAGTCAGCGTCCTAGGAATTAATTGCTTAATTAAAGATATAGAGGGAGATTAGAAAGAAATAGTGTAGTAGGAAAATTAGTGGAGAAAAAGAGGCTGAATAACTTGGTTTACGTGGGATACCAATAAAGCTTTGAGACAAGAAGCTTGCACCATCTACGTAGGCCACTGGCACCCACTTGAATATTGGAGGGTGCCCTGCCTTGGGCTCCCTCTTGCATGGAACTTAAAAGCCAGGGCAAAATTAGCAGGCTTGGTGAGCACCCACACTCCAGATGGGAATTCAGCCAGAAAAGCAGAGAACAAGAAAGAACACAGGGGAATCAGTCTTTCCAGAAACTGATCCGTTTTCTTTATTTTCAGATTTGCTTATATACCTTTTGTTACACATAGAGACAAACGGAAATTTTAGAGTCACGCTGGGGTCAGCAGTCCTGACCTTTATCAAAATCAGGTGCTTCATATAAACGTATACAAAAAGGTCTTGGGGTTTTACATCATCTTCTGGCCATGAGGCCTGCTGACATTTTATGATCCTTTCTTTCTAATAATGGTCAGTCAACCAAAAACTTATTTTCCAGGGGTGATATTTCTTAAACCAGGCACCACCCTCCGAATGTACCAGATAAAATTGCATTCCTATATGGTGAGGGGTGTAGTGGGTTACAATTAAGAAAGGAATTTACTTAGCCTAAGGTTAACATGATTAATCTTAAAGGTTAATACTTACTTCTTCTATATGCTAGTCATATTCATTATAAGGGCAGGGAATATGGAGATTTAGCAGCAAATATTGGCTCAACACATGAAAAACCCTTCACCAATATAATTCCTAATCAACCCACTATACTAATAATTTCTAACTTCCTAAAAGAATCTGCCTTTAGTAAGTCTAAAACATCTCATGCTTCTCATGGTTGGGAGGCTGTAGACAATCACATGTGGCTGGACGAACCTGTACAGGCAGGCTAGATAACCTTCAGAGGAGTTTGTAAGTTGAAACACTCTTGTCACGCCCAGGAATTTTTATTAACTGGAGTTGTAGGTTAACTCCTTCTCCGAGAGAGGTGATGGGTGAGAGCCCTCCATGAAGTCAGAGGTATAGGTGAGAGCATAAAACAGTAAAGTAGGCAGACTCTGGTTTTGGGGGGTAAATGCTCGGGAACAGGGGGTTTCCTGAGGCTTGATCCCTCCTTTGCGTATGCCGAAGCCTCCTTCCTCATGACCTTTGCCATGGGCAGAGTTCCTCCACGCTTGCTCCCGGCATTTGTGTGTTTTCACTATTTTTATTTGCAATAGGTATCAGCTTTGGATCTTTCTCTTCATAAATGAGAAAGAAGGTGATTCTCAGGTAGATTGCACTTGTGTCCTTTTCCTCATTAACTTCATTCTTCAGTTAGCAAAGTCACCCTGGCCTATATGATAGCTTAATTTGAGTTACTAGAGAAAAAATGATTTTATCTTGAATTCATCTTTAACCATATTTCAGAAAGAAACAGCATTTTGAAGCCTTAGATTTTGTTTTTGTTTTTTTTTAATCTTTCATTTATCTAAAGACTTACACCTTTAAATCTCATGTTTAATAGATATAACTTAACTGGGAGAAATACTGAAGGATTCATCAACTTAAAACAAAGTGTAGGAGACTTCCCTGGCACTCTAGTGGTTAAGACTTCACCTTCCAATGCAGGGGTTGTGGGTTGAATCCCTAGTTGAGGAGCTAAGATCACACATGTCATGGCCCAAAAAATAACACATAAAACAGAAGCCATATTGTGACAAATGCAGTAGGGTCTTTAAAAATGGCCCACATCAAAACAAAATCTAAAAATAAACTAAAACAAAGTATAAACATATAGATTATTTACAAATTCAGACCTATGGGGGGAAACCTAAATGATAGGGTATGACTTACTTGTATGAAGATATTCTTAGCTATTCAAATGAAAATCTGTTTTGAAACAAGGATCATTTAAAATTTCATTTATGTTACCTTTTCAAAATATGACAGTTGGATATGTCAAGGTATGTGTAAAATATAAAATGAATGAATTTGAATTGAAATATTTATAATATTTTACTAAGAGAGATGAGTGTATGTTTCTAAATAATCCATGAGGCTTTGTACATAATGGCCAATATGAGAACAATGTTTGTAAGACAGAATGATATAGTATACTGGCAGATTTTAGAAGGTGTAGGTAGGATGCTTTTAATTGTAAATTTCCTGGAACATTATAGAGATGCCACATGAAAAAAATGTTAAGGTTTTATTATATCATTTACTCTTAAATTTAATTACTTAAGTATAATTTTAACTATATTTAACTGTACTCATTTACTATACAATTTCATGAATTTTTTCATATATATATATCTTGTCCCTTTTAATTTATATTTCATAACTGATCTGGACTATAAATTGCTGAGTTTGTAAAGTAAGTAGGTTTTTTTGTTATTGTTACTGTTGTTGGTGGGTTTTTAGTTGTTTTGTGGGGGGCGCTAAGGACTCTAGCTTCTTTTGGAAGAGAATCCTTTATTAACACATAAAAATTGGATTTCTTAGCATATATAATCTCTTGATCTTTCAAATTGATTCAGATTTCAGTAGGTCATTTATAAGATTTCTATTCCCCAAGATAGTATGAAAAAGATTGGTTAAGGAAAACACCATATTGGCAATATTCTGAAATTGGATGTATTTTTAAGCTACTTTGCATTGGGCCTGCTGAATGAAGTTCATTAGAGAGAGTACTGTTAGTGTTGCCAGGGTTTTAGCTTTTGATTATATTGGGTCAGTTCAGATTGCTCTAAAGATGGAAGCTCTTCACTAACTCTAGAACCTTACTTTTAAAAGATATGTTGTTTGTGTGGGATGCTGGATTATAAAAAGGGAATTTTAGGATCTGTGCAAATCTGTAGAAATGAAGAATGGAGCATCATTCCAAACATTGAGGATATTGTGCTTTGTGCTGTAAGACTTTCTGTAACTATGTGGTACCCATTTTGGATAATAAATTGGCTGAATCAGGAACATTTAAGATCTCTTATAGAGATGGTAAGGTAAACATGTTTATAAGGTAAACATGTTTGAGAGAATATATTTTTAAAACCAAATTAGGAAGCACCAAAGACAACATGAACTGTTTAAACAAAAATAGAAAATATTCTACAACCCAACTTGTTAAAATGTTGCATATATATATATATATATATTACCATGTGGGGAGTCTAAACTGTTATCAATAAATTTATATTTTGTTTCTAAGTCATGAATTTAGAATTTTATAAATTAATTCTCACTAATTATTGATCAAATTTATTTAAGATTTTGATTTGCTATGAGTTGGTGTTTTATGTTAAAAACAATTGGGGTAAATTTTAATGAACTATATGCCATTTTTGTAAAATATGTCATTGATACTGATTCACCTTACTGTCTTGTTAGATTGTCTTCATAAAAGGCCTACTTAGGAAATAGTGAAGGAAGATATGATTATATTTTAATGTATCATATATAAAGTCAATCTTGTGTTTAAAATGCCTTTATAGCAATATTTAAAATTTCCTTTGTAACATATCTCGAATGATTCATTGCTTTTATCTTTGTGTTGACAATAAAATAAAACATTCTCTTTTAAAATGTTAATAAGCAAACTGAAAAGTAGGAGTTTACGATTGTGCTTGATTTAAAAAATAGTCCTGATAATCTCAATTGAAACACATGCAGGGGATCCTTAATCCATGAAATAGACTTTTCACGTGCATCAACTCCATGTGTATCTTTAGAACAATGCCTCCAAGCTTTTGCTGGCCATCATGGAAAGCAGGCATGACAGCGAGAATGCAGAAAGGATTCTTTTCAACATGAGACCCAGAGAACTGGTAAGAGCACTTTTGAAAGTCATGTCAATAATGTGTAACCTAAAGGCACAGTGTGTAGTATACATGTCAGGGGAAAAGTCTAAGGCTTTCCCTGCTCTGCCAAGACAAGATGGCGCATCACGACCTGCCATTACTGATACCTCAGAAGGCTTATGAATGCAAAGGCTGTGTGATTTGGATCCTTACGACTTCATTGGTTTGTCCACTCTAAATACTTTTCTTAACCAGCTTGTTACACTTGACTGAACTATCTGCAAATTACTTTTGCCCCCAAAAATGTTTGCTTTAGTTTGTGTATTAGGATACATGTGAGGAAGAAAAATATAAATGTTTGTACCCCTCAAAAATTATATTTATACCTCTTTCTGAAAGTAAAAGCAAAATAAGTATCTTTTGCAGTTGTCCTTAGTTAAACATGACCCAGTGTTCAGCCTGGAGAAAACTGCATGGAGACCTGATGGGAAATCCCCAGAGATCATTAGTGTTGTCTTCCTATTGGAGAGGTTATATTTTCCTCGTCATTGTGACATGGGAATTATGAAGAAATATCAGCATGCTTTAACAGCACTGAGTTTCAAAAGCATTGAGAACATTCTCAAACTGTATATCCAGTCCCCTAATAACTAAGTCCTAGTTGTTTCAGTACCCCTGTTGGTGCTATGGGCAACTCTATGAAGACATTTTTAATGTGTAAGCAGGATAAGTTCATTGATGTGAAAGAGCATTTGCTAAATATTAGAACAAACTGTGGGCCCAGGAGGTACTGGGAAGGGATAGGGAAGCAATGTGTAATGTTAACAGGAAACGTGGAAGGTTGGGTGAAGAGCAGAGAGGCGGAGAGGGTAGGGAAATATGACGTATGAAGGACCTCTTTGCTCTCTTTAAGAGTAAGGAACAGAGTGGAAGAATGTAGATAAAGAGGAAGATAAGTGTGCAATTTGATTTAACATATATTTAATGACAGCATAGTATCTGCAAGGCAGTGGGCTAGGAAGAGCAAGACACTTCCTCATCCTCATAGTTAAATGCGGGTAGTGAGTTATGTTTTCATTCAACAGCAACTCTGCACAATGGTCCTTTGAAAATATCATTTCCATTATCTACAACACTATTGTCCCATCATCCACTTCCCCCTTGAGGCCCATCCTCAACCTCCTCCTGCCTGAATTAATGCGCATGCTCTGTGCTTACTGAGTGCTTCACACTTACTCCTGCTGCAGGCAGGACTGTTATGCTGGCCTCTTGCTCACTCTTCCACTGGATGGTAAGCTCCCTGTGGGCAGAAACTCTGTCAAATCCACCACTGGGTCCTCAGGCAGAGGATGGTGTCTGTCCAGCACCATATTAGTGGACTCTTGATAAATAATGGATGCTTATCAGGGTTCCAAAGTCTCCTAATTCATGGGAACTTTAGCATTGTCAACTTTCAAAAATCAAAGCCAAAATTTCCAAGGAAAACAGAGAATTTTGTAGGAAAATCAAAGCCAAAATTTCCAAGGAAAACAGAGAATTTTGTAGGAAAATCAAAGCCAAAACTTCCAAGGAAAACAGAGAATTTTGTGGGAAAATAATTCCATAAGCATTTAAATGAAGAAGGTTTCTAATGCCATTTTCATTTAGAATTCTTGTGTATTTTCAAGTCTTAGGAGGCATTCCAGTTTTTTATTATACCCCATAAATGAGGCAAATGCACGTCGTTTGTGGCATTTCAAGTCTTGGTGTTCCCGTTGGTTTTTTGATAGGTGGATGTGATGAAGAATGCCTATAACCAAGGATTGGAATGCGATCATGGGGATGATGAGGCGGAGATGATGATGTTTCCCCAAAGGATGTGGGACACAATATCTATATCCTGGCCCATCAGGTATAACATTTTTTTCATCTCGTATTGTTTTGCTAATCTTACCAGTCTCATCTTGTGTCATGGCTTGCTGTCAATGCTTTCAAGATCTGGCCCCTCCATTTATTCGGTGCTTGTGTCCCTTGCTGTGAGTCAAGAAAAGAAAAAGCTCCCAGAATGCCCCTAGGGCTGTGGTCAGAGCTGTTCTAGAAGAAAACAGTGCTTGGTACCAAAAACGGGGCCAACAAGGAGGAGAGAATCCCATGCCAGAGCCTGAGGAATAGGTATCCATGGCAACAGATGGAAGTCTGGAAGCAGAGAGGACAGAGGCTCCTGAGAAGACAGAGAGTGTAAAGGAAGGGATGCATTCAGGTCTAAACAGACTTCTGGCCTCTTTGAATTATAGGCTAGCGTATTTCCTGCAGAGCCTGTAAAGTGACAGCCTCTAGCTGTTTTTACCGGACTTCTAAAAAATATGAAGCTAAATTCACATTCTTTCAAAGGGAAACCATTTCTATTTTGTGTTAGGATGAAAACAGGTGCTTGGTTAGTGTTATTTGACACATTTCATTCTTTTAACCTGAAGATCCACTTTAAACTTGCATCTTTTAATGCAGAGTTGTTTTAGAAGTTAAAAATTGAGATGTACGTATGTCCATTTGATTTTATCTATATCAACTCAGTTCAGTTGTTCAGTCCTGTTCAACTGTTTGCAACTCCATGGACTGCAGCATGCCAGGCTTCCCTGTCCATCACCAGCTCCCGGAGCTTGCTCAAACTCATGTCCATCGAGTTGGTGATGCCATCCAACCATCTCATCCTCTGTCATCCCCTTCTCCTCCTGCCTTCAATCTTTCCCAGCATCAGGGTCTTTTCCAAGGAGTCAGTTCTTCACATCACATAGTGATTATCTATATAGCTCTCACTTTTTTACCGAATAAAGTCTAAATTTCTATACTGTCTTGCTAGTCATTGTCCCCCATTGACAATCTCTACCTTTTCCTGCTTCCTGTATATCTTATCAGGTAATTGAACAAACATTGGTAGATATAAATAAGACTCTGAATAGATTAACTTTCTATTTTTTTTGTTTGTTTATTTTTGTTTATTTTTGCTTTTATTTTTTTAATTTTTATTTTTTAATTACAATACTGTATTTGTTTTGCCATACATTGACATGAATCAGCCACAGGTGAACACAATCTCCCAATGGAGATTTTTAAAAATTTTCCAGTTTTATTGAGATGTAATAGACATACAGCACTGTGTAAGTTTAAGGTATTAAAAATTTCCTCTTTAGATGATTCTTACCCATCTCTGTCCTCATACATAACTGCCTAAGGTATGTAACCTTGAGTATAATTCTTAACAAAAAAATTCAGAAAAGAGTCAAATTCTAGAAGATATTAATACAAGAAGCTACAATAATTTTATAGTATCATTTGCACCATTGAGAAGATTTTTAGGTCTCTCACAGTATGTTCTCAGCCACGTCCAACTCTTGGAACCCTATGGACTGTAGTCCATCAGGCTTCTCTGTCAGTGGGATTTTTCAAGCAAGAATACTGTAGTGGGTTGCTTCCCTTCTCCAGGGGATCTTTCCAACCCAGGGATCAAACCAGCATCACATCTCCTGCATTGTTTGTGGATTCTTTACCTGCTGAGCCATCAGGGAACCTTTTCACAGTATAGCAAAACTCATATATAGAACAGAAAAGGTCAGGGCAAATGGGTTATAGCTAGGAAGCTGAGAGAATTTTAAGTATTGAGGAACTGAAAGCTAAGATGAAGAGATACACTGAAGAAAGTAGAACACAGAGATTTAAGATGTGGTATAGTTTTAGAGAGAAAGAAATTGGGTGACAGCAATTGCGTCAAGCCAAGAGAAGGACTGTCCAGAGATTGAATGAGAGTAGAGAGGGAAAAAAATCACAAACTGAGAATTAAAATCATATTGGCTTCTACAGCAAAGATAGAAATAGAGTGACACAGCACGTGTACATGAGCAAGAAGTTATTTCAGAAGCTGCAACATTGTGGAAGGAGCACGACTAAAAAGAGAAGAGCAGAGTGAGCAGTAATAAGTTGTAGAAGGAAGTCAGGGAGTACAGCCACCCATTGTGTTCTTTTGACTGAAAGCTAGTCTTGCTTTGCCTGGAAAGGTTATTCTGCTGCCTGAGCAAGCAGCTACATGAGCAAGATCTAACCATGTGTCTTTCAAGTTGGAAGTGAACAACCCGACCAGCCAGGTCACCCCTGAGACAAAGAAAAGAGTAGACGTTTGAGACAAATTACCTCGAACCCGTGGAGAAGACTTAAAAATGTAATCTCATGTTACCAGTTACGAATAACAATAAAAATAGTCAGGAAAGACTGATATTAGGTCACTTCAGTTTTAAGTAGATTAAATACAAGAGTAGAGATTAGGGTTTTGTGTTGGGTTTTTGTTTTTTTTTAGCCACGCCACATGACATGTGGGATGTGGAATCTCAGTTCCCTAACCCAGGAATCAAACCTGTGTCCCCTGCATTGGAGCTCAGAGTTCTAACCACTGGACAGCCAGGAAGTCCCAAGAATACAGATTTTTAAGACAAGTTAAGGTGAATGTTGAAAAGAGTGGAGAATAAGAATAAAGAATGCAAAAGCTACTCTTAGATTGAAAGATAATGATTTAAATTATAAAAGAGGTTAAAAATGAAGACAGCATAATGTCAGTGATTTTGATGGATTTGAGTTTATGAAAGTGCTTAGAGAGAAACAGAGTCAACGATGATGGTAGAGTTGTCCAACAAGTAGGAATTCAGAACTACCTGTTAAAAAAAAAGTAACGAAGAGCTAAAAACTACTTACTGAAACAAAGAGATAATGGATGTGAAAATGGCCTGAATGGAGGTTTCTGAATCTCCCCCAAACCAAAATTAGAAAAGCAGTAGTTTGCAGAGCTGCGATGTTACAATATATAGACACATAAATAAAGTCGGACTTCAGGAAGAGGGATAATGTCAGACTGAGTGAGGGAAGGAGATCTGGAATCCTTAAGGCCTTGTGATTAAATTGTAAGAGTGTAAACATGAAACGGGAGTCCACAGGAGTCTAGGACAGGAGTGCAAGATGTGTGGAACAGTGTATGTAACCTACAGGGTGGTTAAGCAACGGCCTGCTCACTTTCTTACAATGACCCAGGAAATTGCTCCCTCGCCGCTTTATGCATGTATCCTCTATGGGGTGGCTCCTCCCACTAGCCTTAATGAAAAATTCAGGTTTCACTCAGAAGAGAGCCAACCTGTGCTCTTTTGATCTTTCCTAAAGTGACATCCTTGGTTTTCTCTAGGCCAGGATATTGAACTGCTTTCTTAGGAAGCAGAGATGATTGCTGAACTCCTTCCTTAATGAATCTGTTGTCCAAATAGCCTCCACACTGAGGCACAAATGCCAGAGACAATGGTTGTAAGCCTTGCTTCAGAAGTAGCCATGGAGCTGTGCTCCAGGAGTTTTCTGGGGTCCAAGTTTGGCTGTATCCATTGTGAATGTGAAGTTGTTTGGCTCTGTCGTGCTGATGACCGTGCAGATTGGTTTCTGCCTTTGCACAGTTCAGTAATTCCAAAACTGAGGTTCAGCTTCCTCCTTGTTTTACTATAATCATCTTTTGCACAGACAGTCTATTTTGGTGCCCTCAGACTTTCAATTTTTGTTGTTATTCTTTTCATGGTAGTTGGATAGTTCTGCTTTTTCTACCATGACATCTTTTTGGCCCTTCCTGTGGTTGGTGTTACCAGAAACAAATAATGCTTCTTGTAAGCGTCTTGTCTGATCTACATAGAACTATCAATACCTGAAAAGGGGAATTTCTTAAGTTCTAATACCATAGTGTCATGCAGAGTAATTTCCTTAAAATTCAGCTATGTGTCCTTTTACATTTTCTGTCCTTCACATGCTCTTCTCATGCATCTCTGCCTCCTCTCTCTGCTCTAGCTTTGGTCTTTTATATTCTCTTTCTTCCTATTCCTTCTCTTTATTCCTGTCTTTCTATAAAACAGGCATTGCATGAAATCTAGAACAACGTTCAGTACTTTAGATAAGTTTAACACATATGAAGGCCTATTATTTTTTTAGGGCTTCCCTGGTGGCTCAGATGGCAAAGAGTCCGCCTGCAGTGCAGGAGATCTGGGTTCAGTTCCTGGGTTGGGAAGATCCCCTGGAGAAGGGAATGGCTACCCACTCTAGTATTCTTGCCTAAAATAAAATCCCATGGACAGAGGAGCCTGGAGGACTACAGTCCATGGAGTCACACAGAGTCAGACACGACTGAGTGACTAACACACACACATTGTTTCTTTGATTCCAAGTGGCAGTTCTGTTTTTATGAGACTTTATTTTGTGTTAATTTTATTTTCTTACCCAGTTTTGTTAAGATATAATTGACACATAATATTGTATAAGTTTAAGGTGTGAAGTATGTTGATTTGATACATTAGTTAATACCCAGTTTAGTCACATGATTGCGATTTTTCTTTTGTGTTGAGAACATTTAAGATCAACTCTTTTTGCAACTTTCAGGTTTATGATACAATATCACTAACTCTAATGACTGGGATATACATTAGATCCTCAGAATCTGTTAATCTTTCAACTGGGAGTTTGACTCCCATACTTCCCCTTTGCCCTCACCTCCCAAACCCTGGTAAACACCACTCTATCTCTGCTTCTCTGAGTTTGGCGTGTTAGATTCCACATATAAGTGATCTTATGCAGCATTTTTCCTTTTCTCTCTTACTTATTTCATTGAACATAGTGCTCTCGGGGGTTCATCCAGGTTGTTGCAAACAGAAAGATCTCCTTCTTCCTCATGGTTGAGTAAGATTCCATTGTATATCTATATTGGATCTTCTTTATCCATTCATTGATTGAAAGACAACTACATTGCTTCCATGTCTTGGCTATTGTGAATAATGCTGTGGTGAGCATGTGAGACAGTTCATTTCAGTACCTACCTGAATTGAGAAGCATATGGAGAAATGCGAAATGTTATGTGCCTTGCAGTATTCGGAGAAATATTAGATAGCTTGCCTATGGACAGCAAAAATAACTCCTGGCTCTTAAGGCAAGAAAGAATGGATCGCTTTAATTGGATATATGAAATTATTTTTAAATATAGGCTTTAAATTTTTTCATCATCATTTCCCCATGTCATTAGTCTTTGAAAACACAGTTTTAATGTCTGCATAATTGTTCACCATTTTATTGCACCATAATTTATTTAATCACTTTTTATTGTTAGACATTTAGGCTTCTAATGTTTTTGATATTATAAATTATGCTATGATTAACATCCTCATACATTAGTGTTTGTCTGCTGCACTATTTCCCTAGGATAAATTCCAAGAAGTTTAATTACTAGGTTTCATGGTAGTAACTATTTTATGGTTCTTGATGCACATTATAAAATTGTTTTTACCATGTGATGGTAATTATCTTACTGAATCCTAAAATTATTACCATTTAAATAAAGATTCACCAAATTGAATAGTGTCAGGAACACAGTGACCACTCAACACATGTTTGTTGACTAAATTAATGAGAGGTAGATGAAAAGGAATTTCATTTTAATCCACATCTTTTGGATTCCTAATAAAATGAATTGTCTTTTAATATGTTATTTGGTCATTTCTACTTATTCTCTGAATGCTTGAAAATGTCTCTGTCCATTCTTCAGTTGGGTTTCATTTTTTTTCTTTGTGAATTTTAATTAAGGTCAACAAATCTTAGTCATAGTAGTTACATCTACTTCATCCTGGTTCATTTGCTTTCTAATGTTTTAATGATAATTTTTTCCATTACCTTGATATCTTTAAACACTCACCTAGATTTTTTCTGGCATCTAGGAAATTCAGTTTTTGCTCTTAATTGTTTAATTTTTCCATGTCATAATGCAAGAATAATATAAAGGTATGTTCTTGTTCTAATTTATCTGTAAAGACATAGTCCAAGATTTAGTAGTAACAGCAGTCTGGGAGGGCAGGATTTCTAGTAATTACATGACCATGATGTATGTAGGACATTAGATACCAGGGCCAAAAACAAACCACCTTCAGGGTCAAGCAAAAATAGGTGATGTGGGGGCAGACGAGCCTGGGACTATCTGGTGATCTGGTAAGCTCTTACTTACCTCTGTTGACTTTCCAATTGGGATTGCAGGCACTAAATTTCCTATTCCTCCACTACTTCAAAATGTCTGAATTTTTAAATTTAAAACATTGTGAAATCTAATTTTAAAAAATTGACAACTCATTCAAAAATTTTAAAAACATCAAGCCAACCACAATTTACCAGCAGGCAGAGTGCAACTTACGAACCATAGTTTGCCACTTGTGGATTTGTTTAGTTGCAAGGTCGTGTCCAACTCCTCGACCCCATGGACTGTAGCCTGCCAGGCTCCTCTGTCCATGGGATTTTCCATGTGAGAATACTGGAATGGCTTGCCACTTCCTGCTCCAGGGGATCTTCCTGGCCCAAGGGTCAAACCCACATCTCCTGCCTTAGCAGGTGGCTGCTTTACCACTGAGCCACCAAGGAAACCCACTTGTGGACTAAGGGATCTGAATTTCTCATCCAGCTTTTAATTCAATTATATGGTCTTTTGAGTGCTTTACCAGATGTCAGGCACTGTACTAGATACTAGGAATACAGCAGTGAGGGAAAGCAGTAAGAAATCAGCTCTCAGGAGACTTAGTTTCTGACTGGTAGCAGTGGTGAGTAGACAAACCAGAGAGAGCAGATAGTCATACAAGCTATGCAGTGAATGAGAAGAGGGTGGGATGAAAGTCACTCAGGAGGCCTACTGCAGAATGACTGATGAGGGGAGTTTTCTCTAGGGAGGTGAAATTGAAGCTAGATCTAGGTGAAAAAAGCAGAAGTCAACTGTATGTAGTGGAGCAGTGTGGGGGCGCATCCCAGAGATATCTGGAAGGTGGCAATAAGCTTGGCATGTTTCCAGGAGTAGAAGACCTGTGTAGCTGGACCCTCACCCAGTTCCCAGCACTTAAACACTATATTAATTACAAATACTACACCTGAGGCTCATTCATTATAAGATTATCATTCAGGAACATTTACTGATGAAGCACCTCTTTTTTGGGTGGGGGGCTTTGCTGGATCTTCATTGCTGTGTCGACTTTGCTTTAGTGGCAGTGAGCAGGGGCTGCTCTTGGTTGTGGTGCGTGGACTTCTCATTGTGGTGGCTTCTGTCGTTGCGGAGCACAGGCTGTAGGTTGCACGGCTGCAGTAGTTGTGGCACATGGGCTTAGTTGCCCTGCGGCATGTGGGACCTTCATGGACCAGAGATCAAACCTGTGTCCCCTGCATTGGCAGGCAGATTCTTAACTACTGGACCATGATGGGCATCCTTTGGCCTTGCTTTTCCCCTCATACTGAACATCTCTTGCATCAGGCATCATTTTAGTTGCTAAGGTAGAACATGAATAAAGTTGCCATTAAAAAGCTCACAGTTAAATACGTGTTGGAGTGGGGAGAGCTAAGTTGCTTCAGTTGTCTCCAACTCTGTGTGACCCTATGAATTGCAGACTGCCAAGCTCCTCTGTCCATGGGATGCTGCAGGCAAGAATACTGGAGTGGGTTGCCATGCCCTCCTCCAGGGGATGTTCCCAACCCAGGGATCAAACCTGTGTCTCTTACGTCTGTCTACGTTGGCAGGCAGGTTCTTTACCACTAGCGCCACCTGGGAAGCCCTGGAGTGGAGAGAGGGAGACAGATAAATTATGATAATCTAACATACTTTTCTTAAAATGGAGGTATGTACAAGACACACTTCTCTTAAGTCAGGAGAGAATTCATGGAAGTGACACTTGAACTGAATCTTGACAAATAGGGGAAATTGGGGAGAACATTCCAGGCAGAGGGCAACAACTTCTGCAAAAATACACCGCAGATATTTTACAGAAAGGAACTCCTTTGGGGAATATTGGTAAGGATTTGGTATGGTATCTACTTATGCCTTTATTTGAAATGAATTATAATAATTTGAATTGAGTCAACATCTTTCATAACTGTAATGACCCTGATTATAAGCATTTAACAAATGTTGCATGATTGAGTGAATGAATGAATAGGACATGATATACTCTAAAACTTTAAGATTTTTACCATAAGTATTGTAATTAAAAAACAAAGATATTTTCCTGTTCTCATTACCACAATCAAAATTAATGGTATTTTCCTCCAATGGAGAATAAATCCTGTGCACAAACAATTATTGTTTCTGTTCCTATGCTAAGTATCGTACGTATCTAATATAGCTAGGTATCATTTTAGATACTCAATGAGAGTTTGGGAGAATAATGTTTTGTAAAAATTCATGCATGCGGATAGTGCTCTTATATAATACAGGTACTCTAAGATCTATAGAATCCTGCAAAATTGACATTAGCATTCTCACAGTCAAGGATATTACTCAGCTGCTGTGGACTTTCTTTTTAATTTTGTAGTTTATTCTCTACCAGTCATATCAGCAAACTCTACATAGACAGGACCCTATAATATCTTCCCTCATATCAGGAACTTTTCTTACTTTCATTCAGGATACCATCTTTCCTCTGAACTAGCAAAATAACTCTCCTTGTTTTTAAAATTCATTTATTATTACCTTAGTTCCTCTAAAGCTCAAACTGAAACCTAGTTACCCCATTTCCAGTGAACAGTGGTCTTTGTTTTGAGTTCTGTTATGTCCACACCCACCCCCCCAAACTGCTTACATTCTTTCTCACTAGCTTATGCTGTGTCTAATTCTAGAATTGTTCTTTATTTCATGTATGTAGCTCTTGGCTACATTATTAGTAGTATATTCGCAAAATCTGGGCACCCATGAAGCCTCATTTAAAAACTTTTTTTTTCATGAAGAAAACTATCTCAGGGAAAAATGCTTAGGTATTTAACCACTCAAATAGGCTCCTGCATATCTTTCAACAAGCACCACAGAATCTTTGGATTACTGCCTTTCATATGACCTCTCCAAGTCATGGTTAGTGGGAGCAGTAAAAAAAATGTGTAGTCCAGGAAGTGGATTGTAATTGGACTTCTAATTGTTAGTTTGGTGTGAGGATCATCAGGTCACATTCAGCTGAAGCAATTATTTCTCTGCTTAACATTTCATGGTGGGTAGACTTATATTTATTTCTGAGTAGCATTATTAGAGCATCAATCTGAATTCTAGGAATGCAGAAGCCCTTTGTTGTGTCTTCGGTCCCTCTTTAAAAACTTTTTTATTATTATTATGTACCTGTTTTCTGGCTGTGCTGTTTTCATTGGGCTTCTTTGGTGGCTCAGACAGTAAAGTGTCTGCCTGCAACGCAGGAGACCTTGGTTTGACCCTGGGACAGGAAGATCTCCTGAGGAAGAGAATGGCAACCCACCTCAGTATCCTCGCCTAGATAATTAGGTGGATGGAGGAGTCTCGTGGGCTACAGCCCATGGGGTGGCAAGTGCTTCTCTAGTTGCAACAAGCAGGGGCCACTATCTAATTGAAGTGTGTGGCCTTCTCATTGCAGTGGCCTCTCTTATTTTGGAGTGCAGGCTCTAGGGCACATGACTTCAGTGGCTGTGGCACATGGGCTCAGTATTTGTGGCTCCCTGGCTCTCGAGCACAGGTTCAAATGCTGTGGCACACAGGCATAGCTGCTCTGCAGTGCATGGGATCCTCCTGGATCAGGAATCACACCTGCATCTCCTGCACTGGTAGGCAGATTCTTTCCCTCTGAGCCACCAGGGAAGCCCTCTTCGGCTCCTCTTTAGGTCTGCTCTGATTTCAACTATATTCTTGAATTCAAAGTCTATTAGTAGAGCTAGAGATAGCAGGCAGAGCTGTTTCTATATTTTTTCTCCGTGCAGGGAAATACATACATCCCCTACCATATTTTAACCTTTGAGTTGTTACCTTGTGCCAAAGCAAAGCCAGTATCTCTTTTTTTTTCCCTTCAGGGGTTAGAGGATGGTAGGACCTGCCACCCTGTTTCAAGGACTAGGGTGCTTTCTGTCATGCTGATGGAATTTGTTATTAATGAGTTGTTATTGCTCATTAATCTGTTTTTTTCCCTTAAAATTCTAATCTCACAGATTGAGGTATATGCATTTTAAGGGATATGCATATACATAACTCTTAAGTAGCTAAATTTTACTTTACACCAAAATCATATGAAATGTATATGTTGCTCAGATTACTTAATGTTTTCCCTGGAGACCTAGGCTGCTTCACCTCACTGCCACTTCTATTTTCTTATGCTAATATGTAGTCATCAACGTTGTTTCATTTTATTCCTAGAAACAGAAGGATGGGCCTATAACTGGATACATGACTCCTGTCCTTAATATCTTTGAAGGATTTTAACTAACTTAACAGTTACTTCATCTGTATTATTGCCTGTAGTGCAGAGAGTAGAAAACATGGCTGGATTTTCAACTCACAGTCATATGTTGGCTAGAATATGGCACAAACTGCTTAACTTGTATTCACCCTGAACTCTGTGTTGTCTCCATTAGCTGATTATGTCACTCTACTTCTCTGACTTCAGCTTTCTCTGAGGGAAAAAAACAACAACAACATGAGTATCCATGAGCTATGTTTGCAAAGCGAACTTCCAGAGATCTGTTGGACATAACTAGTACAACAGAATGGGCAAAACTAGAGATCTCTTCAAGAAAATTAGAGATACCAAGGAATACTTCATGAAAAGATGGGCTCGATAAAGGACAGAAATGGTCTGGACCTAACAGAAGCAGAAGATATTAAGAAGAAGAGGCAAGAATACATGGAAGAACTGTACAAAAAATATCTTCAGGACCTGGATAATCACGACGGTGTGATCACTCACCTAGAGCCAGACATCTTGGAATGTCAAGTCAAGTGGGCCTTAGAAAGCATCACTACGAACAAAGCTAGTGAAGGTGATGGGATTCCAGTGGAGCTGTTTCAAATCCTGAAAGGTGATGCTGTGAAAGTGCTGCACTCAATATGCCAGCAAATTTGGAAAAATCAGCACTGGCCACAGGACTGGAAAAGGTCAGTTTTCATTCCAATTCCAAAGAAAGGCAATGCCAAAGAATATTTAAACTACTGCACAATTGCACTCATCTAACACACTAGTAAAGTAATGCTCAAAATTCTCCAAGCCAGGCTTCAGCAGTACATGAACTATGAACTTCCAGATGTTCAAGCTGGTTTTAGAAAAGGCAGAGAAACCAGAGATCAAACTGCCAACATCTGCTGGATCATGGAAAAAGCAAGAGAGTTCCAGAAAAACATCTATTTCTGCTTTACTGACTATGCCAAAGCCTTTGACTGTGTGGATCACAAGAAACTCTGGAAAATTCTGAAAGAGATGGGAATACCAGACCACCTAACCTGCCTCTTGAGAAACCTATATGCAGGTCAGGAAGCAGCAGGTAGAACTGGACATGGAGCAACAGACTGGTTCCAAATAGGAAAAGGAGTATGTCAAGGCTGTATCTTGTCACCCTGCTTATTTAACTTATATGCAGAGTATATCATGAGAAACGTGGGGCTGGAAGAAGCACAAGCTGGAATCAAGATTGCCGAGAGAAACATCAATAACCTCAGCTATGCAGATGCCACCACCCTTATGTCAGAAAGTGAAGAGAAACTAAAAAGCCTCTTGATGAAAGTGAAAGAGGAGAGTGAAAAAGTTGGCTTAAAGCTCAACATTCAGAAAACGAAGATCATGGCATCCCGGTCCCATCACTTCATGGGAAATAGATGGGGACACAATGGAAACAGTGTCAGACTTTATTTTGGGGGCTCCAAAATCACTGCAGATGGTGACTGCAGCCATGAAATTAAAAGACACTTACTCCTTGGAAGGAAAATTATGACCAAACTAGACAGCATATTAAAAAGCAGAGACATTACTTTGCCAACAAAGGTCTGTCTAGTCAAGGCTATGGTTTTTCCAGTGGTCATGTATGGTTGTGAGAGTTGGACTGTGAAGAAAGCTGAGCACTGAAGAATTGATGCTTTTGAACTGTGGTGTTGGAGAAGAGTCTTGAGAGTCCCTTGGCCTGCAAGGAGATCCAACCAGTCCATCCTAAAGGAGATCAGTCCTGGGTGTTCATTGGAAGGACTGATGCTAAAGCTGAAACTCCAGTACTTTGGCCACCTCATGCGAAGAGTTGACTCATTGGAAAAGACTCTGATGCTTTGAGGGATTGGGGGGCAGGAGAAGGGGACCACAGAGGATGAAATGGCTGGATGGCATCACTGACTCAATGGACATGAGTTTGGGTAAACTCCGGGAGTTGGTGATGGTTAGGGAGGCTTGGCGTGCTACAATTCATGGGGTCGCAGAGTCAGACATGACTGAGTGACTGAACTGAACTGAACGAGAAGTAGTTGGACCATAAGTACTCTTGACTGAAAAATTCCATGGACGGAGGAGCCTGGTAGGCTACAGTCCAGGGGTCACTAAGAGTCGGATACGACTTAGCAACTTCACTTTCACTTTCACTTTCCACTTTCATGCATTGGAGAAGGAAATGGCAACCCACTCCAGTATTCTTGCCTGGAAAATCCCAGGGATGGGGGAGCCTGGTGGGCTGCCATCTATGGGGTCTCACAGAATCTGATACGACTGAAGCAACTTAGCAGCAGCAGCAGCAGCAAAGATTCTTTTACTGAGTTAGATTATGTTTTAAGTAATGTAGCAAAGTAACTAACTGGACAGCAAGGAGATCAAACCAGTCAATCCTAAAGGAAATCGACCCTGAATATTCCTTGGAAGGACTGATGCTGAATCTGAAGCTCCAGTGCTTTGGCCACCTGATGCAAAGGGCCAGTTCATTAGAAATGACCCTGATGCTGGGAAAGATTGAGGGCAGGAGGAGAAGGGGATGACAGAGGATAAGATGGTTGCATGGCATCATCAACACAATGGACATGAGTTTGAGCAAACTCTGGGAGATGGTGAAGGACAGGGAAACCAGGCATGCTGCAGTCCATGGAGTCACAGAGTTGGACATGACTTAGCATCTGAACAAGAACAACAAAACTAACCAGCTACTAGATATTTATGTATTTATTTTTACGTTACCTACTTATAAAAGAAATTTGAGGTTGAATAAGAAATGCACTTGTATAATTAGACTGTTAGAATACAAGATTGAAAGGCTTGAGAAGGAAAAGAATTGAAGTATGCTAAGTATCTTACCCAATATCCTTCTTGTTTATCAGTGGTAGTGCTGAGCTTCTTGGTAATAACTAAGAGAGGAAAATAATAAGCAATACAAGTCATATCTATACTATCCATTTATGACCAAATTATTACTGTTTTTAATTCTAAAAGAAACCTATACAAGGGCAGAAGACAACATGTTAAACAATGTTTTCTAAACTGTTCTGCAGAACACACCAGAAAAAAAAAATGAACATAGCTGTTTTTAGTCTTCAGGGATAAATAATGATCTGTATTTCTGAGTTATAATCAAGAGTTGAATATAAATAAATGTGAAGTGTGTACAGCAGTCATTCTGAAAATAGATTTGTAAGGTCACTTCATAGAGAGACTTTCATATTGTAGAAACGTTCCAATATGTGAATTTAGTTGAAAATAGCTTTTTTAATATCATGAGATTATTTTATCAAATAACAGAAAATACACTTATCCTAATTGCCCAGCTACGTGAAAAACCTGCTGTTAGTCTTGACAGATGGATATATAGAAATGTAAGCAATTAAAAGAACTTTGCCTGAAAACTGAACATAATTGCAAGTTTTCTTGTTTCAAAGAAATAGGAAAACCAGGATCAGCTATTTCCTCACTACAAGAAAGATATTTTTCTATGTTGCTATCATATGGCAATTTGACATAAGAAAATACATTGTGTGTTGTTGTTCAGGTGCTGTCGTGTCTGACGCTTTGCAACGTCATGGACCGTAGTCCTTGAGGCTCCTCTGTCCTCCACTTTATCCCTGTGTTTGCTCAGATTCACGCCTGTTGAGTTGGTGAAGCTATCTAACCATCTCATCCTCTGCTACCCCCCTTTCCTTTTGCCTTCAATCTTGCCTAGCATCAGGAAAAAATTACTGACTAATATTATTTTGAGCATTAATTTTTTTATGTTTCTTGGCAACCAAGGCATAGAAAGAAATATTTAAGTTAGATGATAATATATAATGTAAAATAACACCCTGCCCAGACCCAGCTCCCCGAAAAAACAAACCCATATTGATGATTAGTGAAGTACAACACTTCATTGTACCTGAGGAATATAGGAATTGATTGAGGGAACCTTCACTAGTAGTGTTAATTACTGGTCATATGATAGAAGTTTAGTTTAATACAGCTTTGCAATTTAAAAAGGCCTGTCAGATTCTAAATTTTATAAAGTACTTAGCTGTATCCTGTTGCCATACAGCAAAGTGATAGAAGGCAATTGTATTTTCATTAACAACTTTAACGTGATATAAAGACTGACAATTGTCTCCACAAATATTCCTACATACACATCCAGCACCTGGACAGATCCTGGTGCATCAGAATTGCTCCATCACCTTTAAGGCTCATCAGATTTATTTCCATGACTTTAAATTCATTCTCAGTTTTTTTCTTAAGTCAATGTGAATTTATTGATCACATATTATCACCTGGTTATGTTCTCAGCAAACAGATGCAGATTCCATGCTCAATGAGCCTGATGCCTGAGATCACATCACCAGTTCCTTTTGGGGAAGCCATTCTAGAGACACCAACTGTGCCACAGATGGAGAAATCTAGAGGCATGACAGTGAGATATAGTCTCTGCTCTCATGGAATCTACACTTAATTACTGGGAGACATAAAGACAATCAAGGGCTTCCCTGGTGGCAGCGAAGAATACATCTGCCAATGCAGAGATGTGGGTTCAATCCTGGGTTGGGAAGATCTTCCAGAGGAGGAAATGGCAATCCGCAACAATATTCCTGCCTGGGAGATCCCACAGACAGAGGATCCTGGCGGGGTACAGTCCATGGTGTCACAAAAGAGTCAGACATGACTAAACAACAACCACATAAAGACAATCACAGCATAGCAACCCTGCATAGGCAGTGTGTCCCTGGGGTGCTCTGGGATCTCAGGTTAGGAGTGTGCACAGGAAAGTGAGTGTGTGGCTGAGACAGAGAGAGAGAGAGAGTCAGAGGAACAGAGACATCGCTTTTCCCCTACTGGATCATTTGCTCAGCATTCAAGCAGGCAAATCAGCTTCTCTAAAAAAACCCTAGCCCATTGACCCGTAGCTCTGTTCCCTTTTTTAGCAAAACGATCAAAAGTTGTATATAATTGCTACGTCCCTTTCCTCTTTCTATTCTCTCTGAAATCCCTCCCTGCCAGGCTTTCCTCCTGATCATGCCACCAGGACAGCTCCTAATGAGGTCACCAGTGACTGCCACCTGAATAATTGAATGACTTGTCCTCAGTCTCCATCATATTTCTCTGTCACTAACATTTCACACACTGGGATGCTGTCTTCTTGAAATACTTCGCTTTCTTGCTGCACAGTTTTCTACTCTTTCTGCCTTCTTCCCAGCACTGGTTCCTATTCCTCTCCCGTTTCTATCAGAAGGAGAGTTCCAGGACCCATTCCACGGCTCTGGTTTTCTCAGCAGATGCTCACATGGTCTCATTCTGTCACGTGACTTTAAACAACAGATGTACCATAATCAACTCCCAGTTTATATCTTGAACCTGAGTCTCTCCTCTGAACACCAGATTTGTACATCCACCTGCTTAAGATCTTCACTTGAATGTCTTTTAGGCATTTTGTTCGTGTGTACTGAGTCACTCAATTGTCTCCAGCTGTTAGCCACCCCATGGACTGTAGCCCACCAGGCTCCTCTGCCCATGTAGATTTCCACTAAGAATACTGGAGTGGGTTGCCATTTCCTTCTCCAGGGGATCTTCCTGACCCAGATATCAAAACCTTGTCTTTTACATCTCCTGCACTGACAGGTGGGTTCTTTACCACTGTGCCACCCAGGAAGTCTGCATTTGAATGTCTTTTAGGCATCTCACACTTAACATATTTGTAATGAAACTCTTGATTCTGCCATAGTCTTTTTAACTTAGATACAGACCCAGACCATAAAAACATTAGTTTTGTTTTATTCATCAGTGTGTTGCCCAGTGCACAGGACTGTGTTTGATACAGTAAATACTTTGATTGAGTGATTAAATGAACGACTAGTACAGTTAATAAACTGCCACAGATGACTAGAAAGGGAAGAGCTTAGCATTGGTGTTACTGTAGAGGGCTTTGTGGAGGGGCTAACATTTTATTGTACTTTTAAAAATAATTTCAAGAGCTTTATCAGGTCTTAGTTGCTGCAGGTGGGATCTTCAGTTGTCATGGAAACTCTTAGATGCGGCATGTGGGACCTAGTTCCCTGACCAGGGGAACCTAAGGCCCCTGCATTGGGAGCTTAGAGTCTTAAGCCAGTGGACCATCAGGGATTCCCAAGGGGGCTAACATACTAGATAAACCTCATGTATTGATAAGATTTGTTTTCTTCAGTCACTAAGTTATGTCCGACTCTTTGAGACTCCCTAGACTGCAGCACGCCGGTCTTCCCTGTCCTTCACCATTTCCCAGAGTTGGTCAGACTCATGCCCATTGAGTTGATGATGCCATCCAACCATCTCTTTCTCTGTTTTCCCCTTCTCCTCCTGCCTTCAATCTTTCCCAGAATCAGGATCTTTTCTATTGAATTGGCTCTTCACATCAGATGGCCAAAGTATTGGAACTTCAGCTTCAGCATCAGTCCTTTCAGTGAATATTCAGGGTTAATCTCCTTTAGGATTGACTGGTTTGATCTTGTTTTTCAAGGGACTTTCAAGAGTGTTCTCCAGAACCACAGTTCAAAAGCATCAGTTCTTCAGTGCTCAGCCTCCCTTATGGTCCAACTCTCACATCCATACACGACTGCTGGAAAAACCATAGCTTTGACTATACGGACCTTTATAGGCAAAGTGATATCTCTGTGTTTTAATACTGTCTAGATTTGTCATAGCTTTTCTTACAAGGAGCAAGTGTCTTTTAATTTCGTGGCTTCAGTCACTGTCCCCAGTGATTTTGGAGCCCAAGAAAATAAAGTGTGTCACTGTTTCCATTTCTCCCCCATATGTTTGCCAAGTGATGGGACAGGATGCCATGATCTTAGTTTTTTGACTGTTGAGTTTTAAGCCAGCTTTTCACCCTCATCTTTAACCGTCATCAAGAGGCTCTGATAAGATTTAGATAAGCAGGAAAAGAGAGGAAGGCATTTCCATCACAGGGAAGAAATGAGCAGAGGAACCAGAACTAGTCATCATGATCTGTGTATGAAAGTGAGGAACTCTGGGACATCAGGAGAGAGAGCAGCATTGTACAGATGTAGAGGTAGCGGTGGAGAGACATACCTTACGAAGTTCTGGAGGGTTTTAAGTGCCAAAAAATAATTCAGTTGATATATTTATTGAAATATAATGTAAGTTTCTACTAAATTCTTCCTTAGGATACTTAGTTCTTATTTATGTTGCCATAAAATTAATGAGACATTAAGGACTTTGTTGAATGCTAAACGCACTAACACAGAGACAAATGGCACAGAACTTGGCTTTAAATATATCCACCAACTCCAAAGCATTATTATAAGTCTCCAAAAGATATTTTATTGACTGTACTTTTATTCCATGTGCTAATTTATACCCTGACAGTATTAAGCAAGTATTTAAAGACAGATCAATTAGATACAAACCCATGAGAAAATATAGTTAGTAAACATGTACACCAGTATAAAAACACTAGTGCCCTGGCACAAGGAGTATCCTGGATGTATGTGTTGGTGTGTATGTGCTCTCATGTATCTGCCTCTGCTTATTGGTTAACTTGTTTTTTCCAGCCCAATAAATGAAGAGAGCTTAGCAGATAGCTGACACCTTATTCCAAGGACACGTGGTAGAAGTATGAGATGGGATGGGCTGTCAGGACAGAAGGATCTACTTTATGCTTTTAATCAATAGATCCAGTGGTAGATTATTAAGGGGGAATATGAGAATAGTTATTTTCTGATTGAGTAGCGTAGAGACTTCTGTAGGTATGTTGAATCTTACTAGTAACATGATGAGCTGGTCTAGCCTTTGTGTTTTGTGGCTGTTGGTGCATTTGGAGTTTTAGAATTACTTACAGAGGCACAGAAAAGTGAAAGACCGCAGTGACAAAATAATGCTAGAAGATAAACTGTTGAACTAAAATATCAAGTTTCAGAAAGGAAAGTAGATACCCTCAGCCAGACTGAAAAAGTCCCTCTTCTACATCATAATCAAGTAGTTGTTTGAAATTATAAGAGGAAAGTTCTGGAAAGTCCCATGTTGGGATTTATGTAATCAGTAAGTAATATCAAGTCTAGAGGTATAAAGCTCTTTGGTTCAAAAGATACCTTTTCAGCTGGTAAAGAATCCTCCTGCAATGTGGGAGACCTGGGTTCAATCCCTGGGTTGGGGAGATCCCCTGGAGGAGGGAACAGCTACCCACTCCAGTATTCTGGCCTGGAGAATTCCATGGACTGTATAGTCTGTGGGGTCTCAAAGAGTTGGACACAACTGAGCGACTCTCACTTCACTATGTATCTCTCTCTCTCTCTCTCTCTCTTTGATTTTTGTCTGCTCTATGAGACCTGCAAAGTATTTGCAAGTTTTTGGTTTTGTTTTTTTACTTTTACAGGTAACTTTCGGCAAAGGGCCACCTAGTAAATAGTTTAGGCTAGTTTTCAGTTATACAGTTTCTGCTGGAAACATAAACTTACCAGTCTAGTGCCAAACTAGCCTGTGTTAAAATGAGACTTCATTGATGAAAACAAATGTTAGGCCACAAACCAGAGTTTGCCAAACTCTACTTTAGAGGATCTGTAGAATCTTCACAGTCTGAAGTTTCTCATGTTTGAAAAATCTCTATGAGTCAGAAGTGATAGGTCATTTATTTTTTATCTCTATATTTTTAACATTTAATTCACTTTGTTTATGATTGTAACACATAGGCACACACATACCACAGAAGGACATACACTTAGAATCTGCCTGGATTTTAAGTGAAGTCACTCTGCATTGCTGAGATCCTGATTTCAGCCTTCTGTGAAGAGTGGGAGCCTGATGCTAACTAACCCATTGACTGGGCAGTGTATGCTGAATCATTAGATTGAGAGTATGAATGAATCAAGTGTGAAACAGGGATGTGGATGAATCAAGTAGAACAGAAGCAGAAGAGAGGAGCATGGGGGCACAGTACTTGGAATGACACAGACCTAGGGGTAGAGGTGAGATGGCAAACTAAAGAAACTGCTAGCTGGGGGAAAGGTAGTATTTCCATCTCCAAACTGGGGAAACACTGTGATGAACCTATCTGCAGGGTAGGAACAGAGACAGACAGAGAAAATGGTCTCGTGGACACACAGAGGGGAAGGGCAGGGTGGGACAAATTGAGAGAGTTAGCATTGACATGTTTAAAACAGATAACTAGTGGGAAGCTGCTGTGTAGCTTAGGGAGATTAAGCTCAGTGCTCTGTGATGATCTAGAGGTGTGGGATGGGACTGGGCTGGAGGGAGGTCTAAGAGGGAGGGGAAATACACATACATATAGCAGCTTCATTTTGTTGTACAATAGAAACTTCACACAACACTGTGAAGCCATTATATTCTAATTAAATTTTAAAGAGTTGAGGGCAGAGCAGCGGTTATCCCTCTGTGCA
Source organism: Nanger dama (assembly GCA_917880005.1). NCBI lineage: Eukaryota > Metazoa > Chordata > Mammalia > Artiodactyla > Bovidae > Nanger > Nanger dama. Next base: position 83,590,122 of record CAKJTW010000002.1, read on the forward strand.
TCAACTCCTGGACCCTGTCCCCAGAGACTCTGATTGACTAAGTCTGGGGTGGAGCCCACAGCTGCCTCTTACCATCCATCCTGGGTATTTTTATTCAAGTTGTCCGCAGGCTAGACATTCGCCCTCGCCAGCTTCCTTCCCTAATTGTCCCAGAGCCTGGTCACCTGACCCAGATCCAGCCTCTGCTAATCTGTTTCCTGTCCCTCTCCTTTTGAAATTTCTACCTTTGTGCTATCAAACTAATCTGATTATCACCTAATTTTCTTTTACATGAAATTAAAATAATTAACCTGGGTGATTTATCCGCAGAAAGAATCTTTTAAAAAATTTACATCAAAACAAAAACCATAACTTTCTCCTCCTGGACATGGATTCTTAGATCCCCCATAGCTGTGTGAGAATCCTAAGCCTCACCACGCTTTGCTTGTAAAATTCCTAAGGATCAAACAAGAAGTGAAGGCCAGACAGCTGGGGCACAACATGGGAGAGGGCCAGGACCAGGGATGAGGCAGGGGACATTGGCAGGATCAGTCCAGGACACTTGGAGAGCTTCCGAAGGGGATTGACCTTTAGCATCATCTAAATGCAAACTCCACTCCATTTCTGGGAATGCCATGAGGAGAATGGGATGATGGGAGATAACTGCCAGGTGTAGAGTTGGTAGCTGTATAAGATGGGATATAGAGATGACTAGAGGGTAGGATGGGGGTGGAAAGAAGCTTGGTTCTGGACCTCTGGTATTTGAGGAATTTGTGAGACATTGGGTCACAGGTATATAACCTGCAGAGTATTATATGTACCTGATTCTCAGGAAAGAGACCTGGGCTTGGAACATGGATGGACAGAGATAGAAGTATATAGATGCTATTTGAATTGGTGGGCATAGATGAGATTTCTCAGGAAAAACAGTTGGAATGAGAGGAGAGAAAGATCAGGAATGAAATGCTTTATTTAAAAAAATTATTAATTAATTTGGCTGTGGTGGGTCTTAGTTGTGGCACAATGGATCTTCTTTTGCAGTGTGCAAGCTCTCTAGTTATGATGTGTGCAGGCTCAGTAGTTACAGCACGCAGGCTAGTTGCCTCAAGGCATGTGGGATCTTAGTTCCTGGACCAGGGATCAAACCTGCATCTCTGCACTGGAAGGCGAATTCTTAACCACTGGACCACAAACGAGGGAAGCCCCAAAATGGAACACTTTACAGGAAAGGAGGAGAAAGAGAAACACGTAGGTTGAGAATGAGAGGTCTGAGCAAATGGGGCATGAAAGGAAAATAGACAGACTCACAAAGGAGCAGGGGACCAGGGACTCCAGCGAACTCAATATGTAACTGTTAATTGTGTCTGACTCTTCAACCCCATGGACTGTTGCCCACCAGGCTTCTCTGTCCATGAAATTCTCCAGGCCAGAATACTGGATTGGGTAGGCATTCCCTTCTCCAGGGGATCTTCCCAACTAAGGGATCAAACCCAGGTCTCCCGCATTGTAGGCAGAGTCTTTACCATCTGAACCATCAGGCAATACCTAAAGTGCGGCCCTAAATCCCAACAGGGTTTGGCACTTAGATCACCAACAGCCTCACTAAGGGCAATCCATACTGAGTGGTGGGGCCCCCCAACAGACAGCAGTGAGCAGAGAAGGCTGTAAGGTTAATAATAAAAAGTGGATTCGCTCTGGGTGCATATTAGAGAAGCGGTGGTTCCGAGCCGCTTAGCCAGCGTATCCTCTTCTGATCCCTGTCTTAAGCATAATTAAAGTGAAATATCAGTTCCAAGTCTTTGAGGGGAGGGAGGATGAGATAAACACTGGTGGCATTACAAATCAAATTTTCTCTTTGTCACTGAGCAGCTTTTATACCCTCAGCACACGGCAGTTGCTCTTCAGATGCAACGGGTGTGTATGTGTGTGTGTGTTTTGTTTCACATGCCCATCCCAGATTTCCGAAGCCTCCTCATATAGGTTTTTCTCTGCTCTTAGCACAGTGGCATTCTCCAGAAGCACTGCCAGGAAAGGGCTAAGAGGAAATACGCATTCCTGCTTGCAAAAGCAGATCTTTAGCTGCCAGACAAGGCATTTATTTCAACTGGTACCCACCCTGCGTGGTGCTCTGCGGTTCCCAGATGGTAACTCACGTGATGAGATAGCAGCGACAGTGCCAATTAAATGTCAGTGAGCTGGGGAGCTGCAGCAGGGCCTTCATGCTCAGGTTGCTGAGACAGAAGTAGGAAGGAGCAGTGCAGCAGCCTCCCTGAGGCTCATTAGAGTTGGGGAGGGCTCAAATTCAGACAGTTGCTGGATTCAGATCCTAAATGGACACTGCAAGAGGGCCCACAAAGGAACTCTAAAAGGAATAAACAAACATTAGTCTGCATCGTTTTAACAGACAACACATCCTTTGGCATCCTTGACATCATCCATCACCCCCATTTGATTGACTGTGAACTGAATTTAGCTTGTTCTTTTAAAAAAAAGGCAACAACATTGTTTTATTGTGAAAGGCTGTGCTTCATTTAATAGGTCTTTGCTAGTTATCCATTTTAAATATAGCAGTGTGTACATGATCTTCCTAAAGTCCCTAACTATCCCAACCCCCCCAACAACCATAAGTTCATTTTCTGTGAGTGTCTTTCTAGTTTGTAAGTAAGTTCATTTATATCATTTATTTTTAGATTCCACATAAAAGGGATGTCATGTTCTCCTTCTGTCTGACTTAACTTCACTCAGTATGACACTGTTTAGGTCCGTCCATGCTGCTGCAAATGGCACTTCATTCTTGTTAATGGCTGAGTAATGTTCCATTGTATATATGTGCTACATCTTCTTTATCTAGCCCTCTGTCAATGGACATTTGGGTTGCTTCCATGTCTTGGCTATTGTAAACAGTGCTGCAATGAACACTGGAGTGCATGTATCTTTCTGGATCATGTTCTTCTCTGGATATATGCCCAGGAATGAGATTGCAGGAGAAGGGGGCAACAGAGGATGAAATGGTTGGATAGCATCATCAACTCAATGGGCATGAGTTTGAGCAAATGCCAAGAGATAGTGAAGGACAGGTAAGCCTGGCGTGCCGCAGTCCATGGGGTCTCAAAAAGTTGGACACACCTGAGCGACTGAACAACAACAGGGTAGCTCTACTTTCAGTTTTTAAGGAACCTCCATACTGTTCTCCGTAGCAACTGTACCAGTGTTCATTCTCGCCAACAGTGCAGGAGGGACCCCTTCTTTTCACACCTTCTCCATCACTTATTGTTGTGCATTTTTTGATGATAGCCATTCTGACCGGTGTGAGATGATGTCTCATTGTAGTTTTGATTTGCATTTATGGACTAACTCGTGATGTTAAACATATTTTCATGTGCTCATTGCCCATCTCTGTGTCCTCTTTGGAGAAATGGCTGTAAAGGTCTTCTGCCCATTTTGAGTGAGTTGTTTGTTTTGATGCTGTTAAGCATCATGAACTGTTCGTAAATTTTGGAGAATAATCCCTTATCAGTCACATCATTTCCAAATATTTTTTCTGGTCTGTGGGTTGTCTTTTCATTTTGTTTATTGTTTCCTTTGCTATGCAAAGACTTTTAAGTTGATCCAATTTGTATATTTTTGCTTTTATTTCCATTATTCTGGGAGATGAATGGAAAGTTGACCACTTCCACACGTTCAGCATTGAAGCAGAGGAAGGGAGAAGTCTTCCGAAGTAATAAACACTCAGCGGATCCAGGGAAGATGAGTGCTGAGGCCACAGGTGGTGACAGTCAGCCAGGCTCTATCCCGCTTCTCCTGGGGGTTCAAACGTTTTCTTTCCTTGTGCGTCACAGTCTGTATTGCAGTTGGTGGCACAGAGAAGCAGCCACCTTAAAGTCATTACCCAGAACTACACTGAGCCCCCTTTCTCAGTGATGGCACAGTTCTCTAACCAGTTCCCCAGCTGGAAAGCTGGCGTTCATCTCCACCCTCCCCACCCCCAACCCAGACAGCATGGCTCACCATTTCCTCCCTCTGACATCTCTCAGACCTGCCCAGGCTTCTTCCTCTTCTTGCCAGTTTCCGCCTTCTGCCCAGGCAGCTGTAACAGCCTCTTTCCTTTGCCTCCAGTGAAGTCCCTTTTTAATCCACTTTCCACTGGAAGGTCAGAGGGGTTGTTCTAAAATACCCACTACTTGTGTCTGTCTCCTCACCAAACTTTTCAGTCATTTTCAATAGAACAGAGCAGGCAGTCACAGACAGGCTTGGGAGACCTTTGATGCTCACGTGCCTGACTACTTAAAAAAAAAAAAAAGACTCATAGTTATCAAGTACCGAGTGCTGTATCTCATGAAATCATTACCACTCGGAGATAAATAGGAATAAAGTACTGTTACTGGAGGGCTTCCCTGGTGGCTCAGTGGTAAAAATCTGCCTGCAAGAGACACAGGAGATGTGGGTTCAATCCCTGGGTCAGGAAGATCCCCTAGAGAAGGAAATGGCAACTTACTCCAGAATTCTTGCCTGGGGAATTCCATGAACAGAGGAGCCTGGCAGGCTACAGTCCATGATTTGCACAGAGTCGAACGTGACTGAAGCGGCTTAACATACATGATGCACTGTTAGAGAAGACGCTGAGGTGAATGGAAGCAGGGAAGCTGGTGTGTTGTGTCAGTCATATCCAGCTCCTTGCGACCCCGTGCACTGTAGCCCGCCAGGCTCCTCTGTCCATGGAATTCTCCAAACAAGAACACTGGAACGGGTTGCCATTTCCTCTTCCAGGGATCTTCCCAACCCAGGGATCAAATTCACATCTCTTCCATCTCCTGCATTGGCAGGTGGGTTCTTTACCTGCTCGCGGCACCTGGGAAGCCTAGCAGCTTCTCTAACAGCACTGCCCTGAACCCTTAAGAATGCAATGCAGATTATGTCCTCTTTCTGCTCACAACCTTCTGAAAATCCTGGTTTGTAAACAGCATCAAATCATTGGCTTCAAAAGCTCCCCAATATGACCTGACCCCTGCACCCCCTCTCCCTGCCTCTGTGGCCACCCTCTTCCTCCCTACTTAAGTGACCCTGGTATCTTAAGGCTGTGTTTTGAAACCAGCAAACATACTCCTGCTTTCTATCATTGAATTTACTGTTTCTTTTGTTATTAAGTTTCTGTTACAGTGTTCTATTTCATTTGAAATAGCAGCCTCCAGCCCCTCCCAGTGTTCATTGCGCCCATCCTCTGCTTCTTGTCTTAGCACTTTCCTCTTTCAATTGACCATAGATTTGTTTCTGTATGTTTCTCCCGTGACTGGAAAGTCCATAAGGGCAGGAATTTTGTCTGTTGCATTCACTATTATGCATGCTCCTATGTTTAGAGAATTACTGGACACGCATCACAGCTTCATGAAGCATTTTAGGATGAACACAGAAGGGATTTGCCGGTCATAGTATTTAGCTCATGATCGCTTACATTATGAAGAGAATTTTGTTGTTGTCCTAGATTGGGATAAGTGGCGTTTTTTTATGTTAAATTGCGTATGCTGCTGCTGCTGCTGCTGCTACTACTACTGAGCGACTTCACTTTTTCACTTTTCACTTTCATGCATTGGAGAAGGAAATGGCAATCCACTCCAGTGTTCTTGCCTGGAGAATCCCAGGGACAGAGGAGCCTGGTGGGCTGCTGTCTATGGGGCCGCATAGAGTTGGACACGACTGACGCGACTTAGCAGAAGCAGCAGCAGTGCTTTATGGATTGAACAGTATTGTTTCTTTTATGGATAACTCATGACCTTATCATGTAATAGCAAAGAAGCATAAATTGCAGAATATAGCATTGTCTGTAGTATCTGTATGTTTGTGTTTGATGCCTATATCCTTAAATATCGACCAGTTAGCAATGTATTTTTTAAGAAAGGAGAACAAGTCTTTCTAATTGAGTATGTCTCTGAATTTTCTTTCCTCCTTTTCTCTTTTCATGGCATGCCTTCTCTTTGTCTCTTCAGTTGCAACCTGGGTAATTTAACTTCTGAATTACTGTATTACTTTTAAAAGGTGTTGGGTGTCACAGAATGAACAAGCAACAAACTCTGTCTATTTGAAATTCTTTGTTTCTTTTCAGTTTGATTCAACTTATCTGAATCCTAACTTAGAGTTGAAATTCACCTTGCCACCTCATTTCCTCCTTTATTAGGTTTGCCTTTGAATGCAGACGTTCACTTGAGCAATAATTCTCTCACTTTTGAAAACCAGTCTGCCTAGCAAAGGCTGACCTTTTTTGTTTAAAGCAGCTGTTGATTAGACAGTTAAACATAGAGAGGCACTACCACGGTAAATTTCTCAGTCTGATGTAACTCAGAAATAGAAAGCTGCAGAAACCTGAGGTTGAAATGCTTTCAAGCAATTGATCTTAAAGTTCCTGAAAATTATCTCATGGTGCTTCTGCTCAATTCCCCACATTCCTCCTCCAGTTTTACATCTGACTCATTTGGGCACTTCAGATTAGATTCCTGAGCACGCTGGCAGTGGCAGGACTGTTGTGGAACTCATCATTAGGATTCCAAGCCTTTAATTAGGCCACTTTGAAGTGGCTTTGTCAAGACTATGAGCAAGAGAAAAGCAATTGACTCATTCTTAGACGAGGTTTATCACAATGGAGAGTAGAACAGTAATACTGTGCTCTTCGCTAAGCCTGATTGGTTGAGGAATGTCAGAAACATAGGTTCTCCAGTAATTCTCTTAGATAGGGTATTGTAGGTATAATTTCACAGCCAGGTAAATTAGACATAAAAGGTCAAGTAACTGTATATGTTCCTGTGAAAGGTCAGGGGAGAACCAGAGATAATCCCTCAATGTGGATAATAAGCCCCCTTACTCCAACAATTATTTTGAGAGCAGATGTTCTCTAAGTTTTCCCAGGCAACCATAAGACCCATTTTAATATGTTCAAGGACTTCAGAAAGATAACTGTCTTCATCTCTTAATGCTCTCCTTTAGGGGGAAAAAAAGAATCACTAGAAACCGAGAAAGAATCAGAATACTTTTGAACAGATAAGCAATACTCTAATTCATCAATTCTTTACTTTGTAAGTAAACAGTTGCTTTCCTCCATAAAAATGAATTAAACCATCTTTCACATTTATAAATTATGATTCAATATTTTCTAAAAATCAATCTCTTTTGGAAAATTAAACACATTTACCATTAAAAATCAAACAGAAACTCTTTATGCCTGCCTTCTACCCACCCATCCATCCATCCATCCATCCATCCATCCAATTAATATTTATTAAGGAGTCTTTGTATGTTGGACTTTGTTGATACATGGGACACAGTCATGAACAAAACAAAATTTCTGTCCTCCCAGGACTTTACTGTAGGTGAGGGAGATACTCTAACATCAGATAAATGATAATTCACAGCCATGTTTCATTATTTTAATTAATCTTTCTGTGGAGAAAGATCCTTCTGTTCTGCTAGTGTTTCCCAAACTACATTTGAAAGATCATTAGGGAGGGGACATGATTGTAAATTTCCAGCTAATTTATTTCTAGATGATTGAAGAAGCTACTAAAGTATTATTATCCTCTTATCTCTGGGTCTGAAGAAACGCATTACTTCCTTTATGGGGATAGTCGTGGTGGTGGTGGTGAAGTCGCTAAGTCATGTCCAACTCTGCGATCCCGTGGAGTATAGCCTGCCAGACTCCTCTGTCTGTGGGATTCTCCAACAAGAATACTGGAGTGGATTGATATTACCTTCTTCAGGGGATCTTCCTGACCCAAGGATCAAACCCGGGTCTCTTGTACTGCAGGCAGGTTCCTCACCAACTGAGCTACCAGAGAAGCCCTATGGGATTAGTAAAGTCTGGAAAATTCCAAGACTTGTCTTTATTTACATAAAAGAAATAGAATCTGAAGAAAGGTCTGTCTTTCATCAATTCTACAAAGCAAAAGAAAAACTCCTAGGGTATATCATTTGGGTGTTTCCTAGAGATCACTTGCTAATGTTAATCTGTATTTTGAACAACTCCAGTAAATAAGTAGGTTAATTTTTTTGTGTACTTCTAGCCATGAAAATATTTTATTTGTTTTGAGTAGAACACTGCCAACAACGATTAATATGGAATATTTTTGTGAAATGCTGATTTCAGAGAATATAATCTACTTACATACAATTTATTTTCATGGACAGTAGTTTTTAGTCACTCAGAAAATATTCTTAAATTAATATCAGAAGCAGTTCAGCATTATATTGTACTTCTTAAAATTTTCCATGAAAAATACAAAATGACAGATATTTTCCTTCAAAATTATAAAATTTTAATAAAATACTAACATATATAACTTTTACAGTATTAAATATGAGAAAGTGTGACCTGTTTTAATTGAACAAATGAAACTAAAGAATAAATATGACAAGCAATTCTAGGAAAAAGCTAGCTTTTAGAAGGTAATTTTGTTCATCTATTCATGAAAATACATCTTTGAACTAATTTTATAAACAAATATGCTTGTATAATTATGTAAACCTTCTAATAAACATTTTTTACTTGAGTGGGATTTGGGCACAGAAATCTTTTATTTATTTATTTTATTTTTCTTGGCGTATAGTTGGTTTATATGTTGTGTTACTTTCTGGGGTACAGAGAAGTGAATCCGTTTTATATATACACATAGCCACTCTTTTTTAGATTCTTTACCCATATAAGTCATTACAGAGTGCTGAGTAGAGCTCACCATGCTATACAGTAGGTTCTTCTCAGTTACCTGTTTTATATATAGTAGTGCATATGTGTCGGTCCCATTCTCCCTATTTATTCCTGCCTGCTTTCACCCCTGGTAACTCCGTTCTGTTTTCTACACCCGTAACTCTTTCTATTTTGTACATAAGTTCACTGATACCATTTTTTTGGATTGTGCATATAAGTGATGTCATATGATACTTGTGTCTGTGTGTCTGACTTACTTCACTCAGTATGACAGTCTCTAGGTCTGTGTTGCTACAAATGGCCTTATGTCATTCTTTTTTATGGCTGAGTAATATTCTATTGTATATATGTACCACATCTTCTTAATCCATTCCTCTATCAATAGACATTGAGGTTGCTTCCACGCCCTGGCTATTGTAAATAGCGAGTACAGAAATCTTTTAAAAGAGCAAAGTGAGCTCAGAAATTGGAATCTGTGAGTGATAAGTGACCAATTTTTTTTAATTAAATGGAATACTGTTTATATGTCTGATCCCAATTTCAGCTTTTTTTTTTAATGGATTCAGTAACTACTGTTGTTAAGAGTTTTTAAATGTTTATATTTTTCTCATGTGTACTCAGTCACTTCAGTCTTGTCTGACTCTTTGTGACCCTATGGACTGTACCTCTCCAGGCTCCTCTGTCCATGGGATTCTTCTGGCAGGAATACTGGAGTGGGTTGTTATGTCCTCTTCCATGGGATCTTCCCGACCCAGGGATCAAACCTGCATCTTCTGCATTGCAGGTGGATTATTTACCCACTGAGTCACCTCCTTTAAAAACAGAATTGTTTCTAAATTTTAAGCTTAATTTTAGATTACAAAAGGGGATTTCCTGTCAAGAATATAAGTTGGTACTGGTGATAAAAATTTATTAAGGACAAGGATTCTCAACTCTTAGCAGTATTGAAATCACCTGGGGGCTGGTTAAACCAGGTTGCTGGACCCCAACTGCAGGGTTTCTGATTCTGAAGGTGAAGTGGGGCCCTAGAATTTGCCTTTCTAACAAGTTCTCGGGTGATACTGATTTCACCAGTAGTGGACCATATTCTTAGAACCTTTATATTAGCAAAAGTATTAGCAATCAGCAGGAAAGCTAGATTCTTCATCACAACAATTTGCAATATGCTTTATGGCAAAACTTTAGTTCAAAGACAACTTACTACCTTCAGTCATTTTAAAATGCATTGTTTCTTGCCCTTTTTCCCCCCTCTCTCCTTTTTACCTTGCTTCAAGGGTTTAGCTGTCAAATATTTATTTATTATGATCACTAAAGGTCTTTTATTGGTTTTACTATAATTTTAGACAGACCCTCATGAATAGGAGTCTAAATCATTTGGAAATTAGGAGTTTTAAAATTTTTGGCAAATTTCTTGTTCTTTCCCATTATCTTTAGATTGGTTACATTGTAAAATGGAAAGAATAAACTGATCTCTAAGAAATATAAAGGATTTATTTTAGATATTAGATAAGTAAGAGCTATGTTTCTTTAACACCTTAGATAACAATGCTGTAACAGAGTAATACTGGCTTTGCAGGGTCCCTCCTTCAGTCCTGCACTGGAGGGAAAGGACCAGTTCTTCACCTCCTTGTGGTTGTGTATACGTGGCAATGAAAAGAGAAAACAGTCGTGAGACCTCGTGCTTTTCTAGGTCTGGGATCCTTTGGGCTGGTGGTCCATGAATCCTTCACAGCTGCCTGGCAAGGTACTCAGGAATTTGCCCATCTCTTTCCTGGGGAGCCAAACTGTATTTCTCAGGATGAACGCTCAGGCTATTCTTTCTCCTGTTCTGAGCCGGCTTTCCTCTTGGTTACACTTTCTTAAGGGCCTTCTCTTTGGATTCTCAGGAGCCTATTTGGAAATCCAGAAAAACAAATATTGCCTTTTTCTTCTTTCATTCTGGTTACAGTCCAAATACTGCTCGAGGTAATATGGACAACTGTGTTTGACTGAGTAAGAGGGAAACCTGAGAAGGAGAACAAGGGACTTGTGAATTAACTTTTTAAGACTGAGATTTGTTGCTTTTCCCAGCTAATCGAGTCCATTATACTGTTTGGTGGAGAATCCATCCTTTCCTCTGCTTCCCATGGCCCGTCTATAGGACTCTTCCCTTAGTCTCTTTCTTACCTAACTTCTCCCCAGTCTCTAATGTCGTCACCTCCTTCCTTTGGGAAAAAGCCATCATGTTCCCCTCGTGAAAGGAGCCCTTCACTCCTTGACCTCAGACATGAGCCAAATATTAATGGGGGTTTCCTGTGGCCTGGGCTGTACTGCCTGAGGTGGGAAGGGTGTTCTCCTGTCTACCTGGAGGGCCTGAAGCCAGTTCTCCTTTGACGTATCTTAGTACAAACAACTCCTGCCATGGCGACGTGATTGTTCTCTTGCCAAGACCACCGGCTGAACTACCTCATGTGAGAAAACCTTTTCTTCTTGTCGTGGCTTTGACCCTATTCTAACAGAATAATAATTCTGGCCTCCATATCCTGGGAAAAGAGTTATTTCTTCTTTGGTGTACTTTCTTTATAAAGGACCTCACAGTCCTGGGAGTGGCTCTGGGCAGATGACACCAATCCCAAATGGCTTCTCTCTAATCCCCAGACTCCTTTTCTAATAGAAGCAAAAAGAATAGATAAGGATCTCAATTTATCTTGCCACATTAAGAGAAAAATTCCTTTATGGTTTGTATTTGTATTAGCTTCTGCTATAGACTGAATGAGTGTGAAACATATTTCTCATTGGCAAAAATGTGTTGATTGTAATGGTTCCTATTTTGATTGATAAAGATATGTTTGAGCTTAGTTATAAGGATTTAAAATTCATGGTCCTAAACTGAAATTGTGTGTACCAACCTAATATCTGTTGCTAAAAATTTTGTTGTAATTGCTTCCAAGCTTAAATGGTATAAAAATAATGATAAACTTAAAGTTCAAGCTGGAATCAAGATTGCCGGGAGAAATATCAATAAGCTCAGATATGCAGATGACACCACCCTTATGGCAGAAAGTGAAGAGGAACTAAAAAGCCTCTTGATGAAAGTGAAAATGGAGAGTGAAAAAGTTGCCTTAAAGCTCAACATTCAGAAAACGAAGATCATGGCATCCGGTCCCATCACTTCATGGGAAATAGATGGGGAAACAGTGGAAACAGTATCAGATTTTATTTTGGGGGCTCCAAAATCACTGGAGATGGTGATGGCAGCCATGAAATTAAAAGATGCTTACTTCTTGGAAGAAAAGTTATGACCAACCTAGATAGCATATTCAAAAGCAGAGACATTACTTTGCCGACTAAGGGTCCATCTAGTCAAGGCTATGGTTTTTTCTGTGGTCATGTATGGATGTGAGAGTTGGACTGTGAAGAAGGCTGAGCACAGAAGAATTGATGCTTTTGAGCTATGGTGTTGGAGAAGACTCTTGAGAGTCCCTTGGACTCAAGGAGATCCAACCAGTCCATTCTGAAGGAGATCAGCCCTGGGATTTCTTTGGAAGGAATGATGCTAAAGCTGAAACTCCAGTACTTTGGCCACCTCATGCAAAGAGTTGACTCACTGGAAAAGACTCTGATGCTGGGAGGAATTGGGGGCAGGAGGAGAAGGGGACGACAGAGGATGAGATGGCTGGATGGCATCACTGACTCGATGGATGTGAGTCTGAGTGAACTCTGGGAGTTGGTGATGGATGGGGAGGCCTGGCGTGCTGTGATTCATGGGGTCGCAAAGAGTAGGACATGACTGAGCGACTGAACAAAGAAAAACAAAAAAAACAATGATCCCATGCCCAGTCCCCAGATTCACCCTTTGTCTTGCTTTCTAAAGTCTAGTTTGTTTCTGTTCTTTTAGTGTATATTTACATACCTTCCCCCCAAATTCTTACGTTGAATCCTAATGCCTAATGTGGAGACTTCCTTGGTGGCTCAGATGGTAAAGAATCTGCCTGCAATGCAGGAGATGCAGGTTCGATCCCTGGATCAGGAAGATCCCCTGGAGGAGGGCATGGCAACCCACTCCAGGATTCATGCCTGGGAAATCTCATGGCAGGCTACCATCTATAGCGTTGCAAAGAGTCAACTGAGCAACTACTTTCAATGCCTAATGTGATGGTATTAGGAGGCAGGGCCTTTGGGAGGTAATTAGGTCATGATGGTGGAGCCCTTATGAATGGGATTAGTGCCCTTATATGAAAAAAGAGGCCTGAGAGAGATCTTTTGCCCTGTCTACCAGTAGAGTTATAATGAGAAGACATCTGACCATGAGAAAGTGAGTTCTCCTTAGACAATGAGCCTGCTGGTCCTTGTTCTTAGACTTCCCGGCAGCCAGGAATGTAAGAAATCAGTTTCTGTTCATCAGCCACCAGTCTATGCTATTTTTGTTATAGCAGCCTGAACAGACTAAGACAGCTTCCTCGGGCTGTGGTAAGAAGTTACCACAAACTTGATGGCTTAAAACAGCAGGCTTTTAGGCTGGAGGTCCTAAATCAAAGTGCTGGTGGGGCCAGGCTCTTTCTCTAGGCTCTAGTGGAAGACCCTGCCCTCCTGCTGTTATTAATTTCTGGTGGTTGCTGGCAGTCCTTGGTGTTCCTTGGCCTGTCTCACTCCCATCTCTCATGTCATCAGATGGCATTCTGTGTGTGTGTGTGTGTTTGTCCAAATTTCCTTCTTCTTATAAGGACACTAGTCAGTGGATTAGGGCCCACCAATATCTGGTATGACTTATCTTAATATCATTATGTCTGCAAAGACCTTACAGTAAGTCCACTACATACAGACCTTCAAGTTGTGAACTTTCAAAGATGCAAATATGTGCTCACATGTCCAGTCACGTAAATTCTTAATAATTCACGTATCTGGCGTACATTGTCACATGCATGTGTCCCCTACAAGTGTGTGTAGGGGATTTGTGCACTTTACTGTATGGTTATAGTACAGTAGTACAGTGTCTTTATTTCAAGCCTGGGATGTCCAGGAGCAACCATAAAAGCATCAGTGATGTAGCTGATACTACTGTACTGTACTGTAAAATTTTAACTGTTTTCTTTATTTTTGTTTATTTGTTTTTTATGTATTATTTGTGTGAAAAATATTATAAACCTACTATAGTGTGGTACTATATAGCTGATTGTGTTAGTTGGGTACCTAGGCTAACTTTGTTGGGCTTATGAACAATTGGACATGCTCTGGAAATTGAACAGAACTTGCTGTACTTCCAAATAGGTCAGTTTCACAGGTCCTGGGGGTGAGAACTTGAATGCACATTTTGGTGGATATAATTCAATCTACAGCCATATTCTGGAGAAGGCAATGGCACCTCACTCCAGTATTCTTGCCTGAAAAATCCTATGGACAGAGGAGCGTGGTAGGCTACAGTCCATGGGCCGCTAAGAGTCAGACATGACTGAGCGACTTCACTTTCACTTTTCACTTCCATGCATTGGAGAGGGAAATGGCAACCCACTCCAGTGTTCTTGTCTGGAGAATCCCAGGGACGGGGGAGCTTGTTGGGCTGCCGTCTATGGGGTTGCACAGAGTCGGACACGATTGAAGCGACTTAGCAGCAGCAGCAGCACAGCCATATTCTCCATTCACACTCCTCATGTGGGCGTTTAGTCTGGCTCCAAATTCTAGTCTTGTCTCCTGCTACCCATTCTTTGTGACTTTGTTCATGGAGATCCCTCTCTACACAGGCTAACTTCTTTGTGCTATCCTCTCCAGCCACCTCTTCATTTTATCTATTCTTTAAAAACCTTTATCAGATGCATTTCATGTGTGATTCCTTTCCTAGGATCACCACCCAAATGTGACTCCTTGTATTTCTGTCCTTGTGTTCCCTCTTTGAATTACATTCCTGTAATCATTTTAATTCCTCCAACTAAAAAGTAAGTTGTTTAAAAGAATAAAGTATCTCATTTATCTCTGTAATCCCACACTAGTTCTATGCTTTGCATATAGTAGAATCACAAAATCAGAGAAAAACAGATAATTTGGAAATATAGGCTTTGTATATTTTAAGCATCTTAGAATAGGTAAAACTTTAGTTTATACCCTCTTCTGCTGATTTCTAGCTCAAATAAGAAGAGTGGTATAAAAGCAGTGTACCAAACCTGAGCAGATAAGGCAATTATTCTGACTTCAGGCTCCAGCTCACTTTGTGATCTTTGGATAGCTGTGTCAGTTTTACCAATTAATAAAAATGGAGACTACATGAAAAAGTTCACAGATGAGAGGTGCCAAAGAATAATTATTGTTGAATAACATTCAAATGCAATTGCTTGATTTTTTTTTACTTCATTCTTACTTGGCTCCAAACTAAAATGAACACTAAAATCCTAATATTAAGAATGCAAATGTGAAATGGTTTAACAAGTTCAGTCACTCAGTCATGTCCAACTCTTTGCGACCCCATGAATCACAGCATTTGAGGCCTCCCTGTCCGTCACCAACTCCCAGAGTTCACTCAAACTCATGTCCATCGAGTCAGTGATGCCATCCAACCATCTCACACTCTGTCGTCCCCTTCTCCTCCTGCCCCTAATCCCTCCCAGCATCAGAGTCTTTTCCAATGAGTCAACTCTTCTCATGAAGTGGCCAAAGTGTTAGAGTTTCAGCTTCAGCATCAGTCCTTCCAGTGAACACCCAGGACTGATCACCTTTAGGATGGACTGGTTGGATCTCCTTGCAGTCCAAGGGACTCTCAAGAGTCTTCTCCAACACCACAGTTCCAAACCATCAATTCTTCAGTGCTCAGCTTTCTTCACAGTCCAACTCTCCCATCCATACATGACCACAGGAAAAACCATAGCCTTGACTAGATGGACCTTTTTTGGCAAAGTAATAGCTCTGCTTTTCAATATGCTATCTAGGTTGGTCATAATTTTCCTTCCAAGGAGTAAGCATCTTTTAATTTCATGGCTGCAATCACCATCTGCAGTGATTTTGGAGCCCCAAAAAATAAAGTCTGACACTGTTTCCACTGTTTCCCCAAGAGTTGCTGCTAAAAGTGAAAAGCCCAGGTTCATCATCTTTATTTCCCAATCTTGGACTTTAAAACTACCCAGTGTTAGTCAAAGACCTTACTGTAGGTTTATGTATAAGGTTTGTATTTAAAGTGTGTATACATACGTATACATATTTTAAATTGCCTATGTTCAGCTTCTCATGATTACTACTATTGATTGTTGGCTGGTTTTCCAGACTGTGGTGTGTCGTGACATCATATGATTTTGAATGCTGTGGTGAGGGTCTGTCAAGTCAAGTTGGATTTTGTAAGATGGCTGTCCTTGATTATTTAAATTCGCTGTTTTCCACTTTTTCATTAGATTTAAATTATATTTCCTACTGTGATGGCTGTTGACAGACATACCATACTTGTCTAGAAATTTAGCGAGTGTTTGCACCTTTGGTTTCCAAAGCACATAATACTAAATGATGCCATTGCATCTTTGGATGCTGGGGTTGTTTTTCTTTATTTGCATCATAGGAAAAGGTACATGGCTGATAGAATGGACAAGATGTGGCTGGAGTAAGAGCCCATCTCTGAGGAAATGCTGATGTCTCTGGTTGTCAGTGTGGCCATTCTGCAGAATATTTTTGATAGAATTTCATAAATAGAGGACTAAATATTTTTTAAAAAATTAGGTGTGTGTTCATTGGTCTCTGAGAATTTGTACTGTGCTTTTCAGTTCAGTTCAGTCACTCAGTCGTGTCCAACTCTCTGCGACCCCATGAATCACAGCATGCCAGTCCTCCCTGTCCATCACCATCTCCCAGAGTTCACTCAGACTCATGTCCATCAAGTCAGTGATGCCATCCAGCCATCTCATCCTCTGTCGTCCCCTTCTCCTCCTGCCCCCAATCCCTCCCAGCATCAGTCTTTTCCAATGAGTCAACTCTTCCCATGAGGTGGTCAAAGTATGGAGTTTCAGCTTTAGCATCATTCCTTCCAAAGAAATCCCAGGGTTGATCTCCTTCAGAATGGACTGATTGGATCTCCTTGCAGAGAGTCTCCAAGGGACTCAAGAGTCTTCTCCAACACCACAGTTCAAAAGCATCAATTCTTCGGTGCTCAGCCTTCTTCACAGTCCAACTCTCACATCCATACACGACCACAAGAAAACTATAAATTTGGGCCAAGAGAGCTCTAAACTGACACATTTTCACGCATTTCACAATCATTGAGAGAGTCTGCTTTTTTGTATTTTGCCTGTGTGATAGGAATGCCATCTTGCTTCATAAAGGATTCAGTTCAACAGTTTTTGAGTACCCAGTTCCTTCTCCAGATAGTTTACAATCTAGCAGAAGAAATAGAAGTACGTAAATAGCTATGAGATAAGAAAAAATATTAAAATATTTTATTTCTACCAATGCTGGGAATTCTGTCATCATCTGATATCTCATCATGTTTCTTCATTTGGGGGCTTTCTCATTTATTGAGGAGAAAACAGAGACAATTTACTGAAACTAATACATGTCCTTGCTCATTTAAATGCATAATGACTGTCACTAATTAACCCATTTCTTTATTTATACAACAAATATTTGTTTTTATCTATTTGATGTACCAAGTTCTGCTTTTGGCTCTGAGAATGTAGAAGTGAATAAGCCCAAGCACTTTTTCTCAAGGTCGTTTGCAGCCCATTGAAGAAAAATAATAGTTACTAAGAGGCAGTATGGAAAATTATACTCTCTAGAAATGTAAAGGGCAATATCTGAACACAGAACAATGATGAAGAAACTAGATGACTTTAGTCAGGAAAGGCCATCAGTTATAAAGAATGTAAACGATGTCTAGGTTTGAAAAAATGGAAATTACTTCTAATTTGTTTTTATTTTAAAGAATGATATATTTCAGGGCTTCCCTGGTAGGCTCAGTGGTAAAGAATCTGCCTGCCAATGCTAGAGACACAGGTTCAATCCCTGGTCAGAGAGGATCCCACATGCCAAGGAGCAACTAAGCCCATGGAGCAACTAAGCCCATGGAGCAACTAAGCTGTTGGGCCACAGCTACTGAGCCCACATGCTGCAACTACTGAAGCCCAAGCACCCTAGAGCCCGTGTTCCACAAGAGAAACCACTGCAGTGAAAAGCCCGTGCACTGTACCTAGAGTAGCACCCGCTTGCTACAACTAGAGAAAAGCCCACGTGGCAACAAAGACCCAGTTCAGCCATAAATATAAATAAAGCAGTCTTTAAAAAAAAATATATATATATATATATTTCAAATTTTCCAGGAGTTATATAGATTACTTACATATCAAGAATGAAGATAAAATAAATGTTTGAACATGTGAAAGGAGGCCTAAGCATTTTCTTAAAGTGTCTTTTTAATGTTTTTATTTATTTGACTGCGCTAGGTCCTAGTTGCAGCACATGGGATTTTCAGTCTCCATTGAGGCACGCAGGATCTTTAGCTGCAATGCAAACTCTTAGTTGCGACATGCAAGATCTGGTTCCCTGACCAGGGATCAAACCTAGGCTCCCTGCATTGGAAGCACTGGCGTCTTAACCACTAGACCATCAGGGAAGCCTTTTAGGGTGCCTCTTATCTGCAATCAAACAAGACAAATGAAACAAAGCATTTCATTAAGACTGAAGGAGAGAGAGGCCCTACCATATTTTTGTTACTCTGGATGAAATAAAAATTATTTGTGTAGATTTGTACTATTGATTATATCATATAAAATAGCATTAGTGGTTTCTTAAACTAATTATAGCAGTTTTGACACTATAGAGTGCCTATAAAGACATAAAAGCTTTTCATTTCTTTTACAAATGAGCTTATTTACAAAAAGAAATAGACTTTCAGACAGAGAAAATAAATTTATGCTTATCAAAGGGGATAGCAAGGGTTGGGGGAAAGACAGATGAGGAATTGGGGATTAAGAGCTGCACAGTACTCTATACAAAATAGCTTTTAAAAAAGATAGATTTAAAAAATAAAAAGCACAGGTCAAAATAACTCAGTATCTTGTAATAACCTATAATGGAAAAGACTCTAAAAGAATATACATTTATATGTATACACATAATTGAATCACTTTCCTGTACACTTGAAAGTAACACAACATTGTAAATTAACTCTATGGCAATTTAAAAATAGACTAGAGAAGAAAAAAATTGAAGTGTTTTAATAAATAAATTGAAAAGAAATCATTCGTGTTAAACCTTGGGAAGCTATCCATAATTTAAGATTTAAAGACTGACATTCAGTTGATTTTTAAAAGGTATGTACTGAGCATCTACTGTGTACCAGATACTGTTCTCAGCCTTGAAAATACAGCCATGAAGAAAACAGAGGTAAACCCATTTCCTCTGAGAGCATGTGCTTACATTCTTTGGGGGAGATGAGTGATAAAATATGGTTTTTCATAGTGCATGCTATGGAGAAAAAGCAGAAAATGGGGTTAGATGTGTTGGGAGAGGTGAATAAGGTGGTCTCTGAAAGCACAGTTACTGATAAGATAGTATTTGAAAGGAGTCCTGAAGCAGATGAGGGAGCAAGCCATGTAGGAAGCCAGAGGCAGAGAATCTAGGCAAAGGGGACCACACCTGCCAGAACCCTGCGATGGAAATACACTTCTCAGGCTGAAGGAACAGACAGGGGCCCAGTGTGGCTGGGACTTGGGGAGCGTGGCAGAGAGGAGTCCATAGAGGGAGCAGGGCCACGTTCTCTCATCCTCTGTGGCCACGGTGAGGACGGACTCTGACTCTAGATGAGACGACAGCCATCAGAGGATTTGGGACAGAAAAGAGGCATGATCTGATCAAAAGGACTCTGGCCTTGGAGTAAGGTGATATCTAGAAGACAAAGGTGGAGCCAGGCAGGAGACGGTTATGAGGCTATCGTAGAATTACAGGCGAGAGGAGATGGAGATTGGGACCAGGGTGGAGTGGAGGTGTGAGAGGTAGGAGATGGAGATTAGATGATAGACACTCCTGAGACCTGGTCCTGACTGATCACTGAGGCTCTCTGTCAGTCAGCTCCATTTCAAGTATCTCACTCTGACTAGCGCTTTCTACCATTGCACCAAACTCCCAACACATTTTAAAAACCACATTAGAAGCTACAATTTGTTGATCCTGTCACTTTTTCATCATTCCTCCTGGCTTCATTTCCTTCCTTATGCAGCTGAGATTCCATGGTCCCATATACATTCCTTGCACAGACTCTTAAATTCCCCCTCTCTCTCTCTCTCTCTCTCTCTCTCTCTTTTTTTTTTTTTTGGCATGTTGTTAACCCAGCAAAACCACAGTCTCATTAATGGCAACTCTCATTGAATTCCCTTTCTCTAGCTACCACCCTATTTCTTGGCTCCCCTAACAGCTGCAGTCTTCAAGATCTGCCTACACTCGTCGTTTGTACTTCCTCTCTTCTCATTCTTTTTAAACTCACTACGACTAGACATTGGTGTCCACTACTGCCTGAACTGCCACTGTGAAGGTTACCACGACTTCCAAGTTGGTAACCCCAGTGACCACTTCCCCGTCCTCATCTGATGTGATGCAGATGATCGTGCCCTCCGTTTTGAAGTTCTTTCTTCCTTTGGCTGCCGGGAGACCCGATTTCACTGGCTTTGTTCCTACTTCACTGGCCCAACTTTCCCAGCCTCCTTTGCTGGTGCCTCTCATCTTTCTAACCTCTATCAGAGTTCCTTAGGTCTCCTTTCTCTGGCTAAGCTTACGGCAGCTGATTTCTTCAAGGGTCATGGTTTTAAATATCAGCCCTGTATTGATGATGCCTACCATATAGCTCCATCCCCAACCCCTGCCTAGAATTCCTGACAAACAGCAAAGAGCCTGCTCACTCTTTCCTTTTGAATGATATCTGAAGCTTTCTGTGTCCAAAACCAAAGTCCAGATACTGACCCCTAAATTATGCTCCTCCTGCATTTTTCCTTAGTAAAGGGCATTTCTAGACTTTCATTTGCTCAGGTCAATAATTTTGGAGTCCATCCTTAACTCCTCTCTCTCTCGCATGCCTCAGATCCAATCGATAAACAAATCATGCCAGTTCATGCCTTCAAGAACTGGCCATTTCCTAGAACATATGCTAATGTGCCTAAATGATTACCATAATTTTATCTTTTGAAATGCATTTAGAGTTTTAGAAACACCTGCAAGTCACATCAAGTTTTATGACTATGGATTGTAATAAAATCTATATAATTCACATTTTAGTCAAAAATTAAATATAAATATAAAATAGGAATGGCTTTCTTGAGTGATTTATAAATATCCCTGAAAGCCAATTCTAAAATAATAGTTTAATAAAATGAGGAGCAGCATCAATGGAATGAATATATAACTTACCAAATTATCACTATCAAGGATGATA
This sequence comes from Nanger dama, assembly GCA_917880005.1. Lineage (NCBI taxonomy): Eukaryota > Metazoa > Chordata > Mammalia > Artiodactyla > Bovidae > Nanger > Nanger dama. Next base: position 83,611,151 of record CAKJTW010000002.1, read on the forward strand.
TTTATTTAGTTTCATAGATTCAGGATTATTGTTTAAAATTTATTACTATTCTTCATACCCATAATTTATAATAACATTTAATGAATAACACAAACACTTATCTATTGCTCTTTCATGTTGATGAGGGTATTGATTCTGGAACCATGCTGCTTGAGTTCAATACTGGATCTATCATTAGGTCGAGAGCTATGTTCTCATAGACAAGTTCCTTAATATTCTGTGCCTCAGTTTTCCTGTCTGTAAAATGGGGTAATAGTGCTTACCCCAGGATTTCTTACTAGTTTCACATGCATTCATGTACCTAAATGTTTAGGATAGTGTCTGGCACAGAGTAAGAGACAGGAATGGTGCTAGGAATAAAATAATTATATGTCAGAGTTTTTGTTACCAGAAGCCCCCAGGGAACTTAGGGCTTAATAGAAAATCTGAAAGGTTAATGACATTATGAGGTTTTTAGAGATTGTTCAAGACAACCATAAAAGAGCTATTTGAAGGCAATATGTATTAGTTATCTACAAAGTGAGAGAACTGGCTAACAAATGCCACTGACATTCAAATGAGAGAAAAACAGTTCTATTGACAACCATTTAAGACAATTTATAATGAAATTTTTGTGTTTTAAATCTTTGGTTTCAATTTTAATAAAACTGAGCTCTGTACTCATAAAGCAGCAATTTTGACATCTGACTATGCAGAAGCATAGGATTTTGGTACCACTACCCATTGAACTATTATAGTATTCATCAAGTTATTTTATGTGAACATGTAGTCTAAATTTATTATGCTCCTAAGTCACTTCAGTTGTGTCCAACTCTGTGCAACCCCATAGATGGCAGCCCACCAGGCTCCACCGTCCCTGGATTCTCCAGGCAAGAAAACTGGAGTGGGTTGCCATTTCCTTCTCCAATACATGAAAGTGAAAAGTGAAAGTGAAGTTGTTCAGTCGTGTCTGACTCTCTGCAACCCCATGGACTGCAGCCTACCAGGCTCCTCCTTCCATGGGATTTTCCCAGCAAGAGTACTGGAGTGGGGTGCCATTGCCTTCTCCAAAAGTTCTTATAAAGAATGTCAATTATATATCATTGTGGGCTTTTCTTCTTCTTGGCACAATTATACATTTATTGAAGATATATAGTTAATCAACAGTAGTAACTGAATAACTACTCTGAGCAAGACATGGTCATCTGCTAAAAACATACATGAATGCATGCACTGTCAGTCATGTCTGACTCCTTGCAACCCCATGGATTGTAGCCCACCAGGCTCCCCTGTCCATGGAATTTTCCAGGCAAGAACACTGGAGTGGGTTGCCATTTCCTACTCAGGAGATTTTCCCACCCAGGGATGAAACCTGTGTCTCCTCCATTCACAAGTGGATTCTTTCCCACTGTGCCACGTGGGAAGCCCTTGCTAAGAACCTATATCACCAAATAAAAATGCAAGATTGCTACAGTGATGTCATTGTTTATGCCTTTCAGATAGGCATCCTCTCCTGAAATGAAATTAATTGCCATTAGTCCCAGAACTGTGAAGTTCTATATTAAAGTGGACACAGTGTTTTCAAAATCTGTCCTCAGTAAAGAGGGGAAAAAGAACTAAAACATTTTTCTCACTTTTTCCCTTAGTTGGCCCGCCACAACAAACTTTACAGCAGATGCTCAAACCAGGATCCGATCCAGATGATGGCGATGAAGCCTTGAAGTATTATGCCAACCATACCGCACAGATTGAGGTAACCATCAGTGGGTCCAACTGTGAAAAGATATGTTCGCTTTCTCTTTCAGACCATTTTTATAATTGTTTCCTAGAACAATGACGTAGAATTGAGTGATGTAAACTGTCAAAGTATCAGCATATATACCGAAAGAGGAGATGTGAGGGGTGGTCTATAAGAAATCAATCTGCACATCTTTCAAAATTGTCTTTCTTTTTTGACCTGAACTATATGTAAATTCTCTTTTGTAAATAATAAAGTTGTTTTTATTTTCTTTTGGTCCTGGAAGATATTTTAGAGACAGAATTATCAAAATAGATTCTATCATTCAAGAAACTGTTTCTTTTAAAAACTGTGGCAGGCTTATTAAAGGAGCGCTCTCTGTATAAGAAAGTGTACAGAAGGGTGGGGAAAACGGAAGGCACTAGTAAATTTTCATATTGATAGCATGGACTTGAAATGGTTTAAGAGTTTCCATTTCAGTCTGCAGCATAGAATTGTAGAGCATAGCATTGTAGAACTGTCTGACCCCGCCCCCATAAATGAGCCCTTACTTAAGGGCTGGTGGCAGTTTTGGAGGTGTGGATCAACATGGCCTTAATCATTACGTGTTGTGAGAACCATCTGGCAGTCATTTACTAGCTATGGTATCATTTTGACACTGGTTGGCAGAAATGACCAGGCAGAAGTGAATAGAATAGTTGACGCCTGTCAAGGTAATTTACATTCATGCATTCATCCACTTCGGCAGATATTTTTTAGTTTTTAGAAGAGTGCACAATGGCATTACTGCTGTAACTCTCAGGGTACATAATCACTGTACCTTCTTGTTTACTGTTGCCAAACCTTTTCAGTAATGATCATTATTACCTTGTGTTGCAAAGTGGATCCCTTGCTCATATTGATGAACATTAAAAGCTTTGGTGGGAGACTCGACCTAGTGCAACCCACGAGCTGGGGTTTTTGCACCCACAGCAAAAACATTGCTCACTACCTCAAGTGCTTAGGGGCTGAGAAGCTGGCAAAGTTAGGAAGCCAGAGAAATTGATACAAATAGATCATCAAACCACCAAGGTTCTATGGAAGGTCCCAGAGGCCAAAGAACAAGGTTAGTAATTAGAAGAGAAGATCAGGAATAGATGGAATAGCAGGTGGACCAGAGGTAGGTGTTGAATTAATACCTCTCTGTGAGAACTGTGGACTGCGGTTGGAGCTGGACTTCTGTGGGTTCTCAGCGGTGAGGAGAGATTTAGCTGTGAATACATACATTCTGTAAATGTTTACTGAGCCTTTACTCTCTACCAGTTACATACACATAGAGAATATCATTCTGTGTAGTAATTGTATAAACAAAGGCCAAGGATATTTAGAGAAAATAGTAGTTAACTGTGCCTGGGGTATTTCAGGGTAGATTTCACAAAGAAGGTTGTCATAAAATATACATTTAAGGATTGAATAGAGGTTTCTTTCTACTAAAATTCAGGCATGGAATTCCAGGTAGAATTGAATGAAGGGAAAGAGAAAGAACATAGGAAAGGAAAAGATTCTTTTCAAGGATTATTCAAATTGCTGTTTGGAGAAAGGACTGGAAAAGGGAATGAGGCAAGGAAAGCAAGCTAGATGAGATAGGAAGATAGAAAAGAGGGAGATGGTGGTATTGAAGATGACAGATTGGAGGAAACAGAGACCTTGTATGTTACATCACACACATATACAAATACACAGGGCTTGATGCTTGATGTTGGATTCTGCATGTAAGGTGAGGGAAACACTGGAGAAAGGCTGCCCCCTGGGCTTCTGGTTTGAATAAATGGACAGAAATTGGTGTTAGGCACAAGGATCCTAACTTTGGCAGTTATTCTGGAAGGTCATTTGTTGATTCTTGGATTAATTGAATTTGAGGTGACTTCAAGAATGCATGAAGCTGGATATAGAAGTTAGGGGTTCAAAGGAATAATCTAGACTGATGATCTAAATTCTTCATGTTGACCAACCTCATGCTCATTCAAAGACCAGCTTATATCCCCTCTGCATTCATTTATTTTATCCCATTATACTCCCACAGGCATTTTGATCATTCTGGTTTTTTAAGGTATCATGCTGGAATACTGTTAGGTTCTTCAGGGTCACTGGCCCCCTACTTGAGGCAGGGACTGCTCTTAATCACCCTTTTATTTCCAATACTGAACACTGTTCTTGAAGCATAGCCTCAGAATAATAAATATTGTTGCAAATAATAGTTTGTCTATATATGATAGGCTTAAAGACCCTGGGAAATAGCAAGGACCTTATGGGTTGCTTATTTTGTTCACCAGTCCAAGGAGGAATTGCTTTGCAAAGATCCTGTTTCGGCTTTAAATTCTTCCTGTGATAGCCATATCACTACTTCAGGAGGAAACATCTGATTTGGAATAGCTAATAATTAGAAAGTTATTTTTTGATAGCACACGCAATCTGGCCCATTTTCATGTTTGTCTGCTGTTCAGACTGTTTGCTCCCCTGTCACCATGATAGCTTGGTTCAGACATTTGAGGTGCCATCATGATTACAAAATTGCAAGCCTTTATAGATTGGGGTTCATGCTTTTTCACTTTGAATTTCCCAGGACTCCTCACCTAAGGCCTGAATAAGCATGTGTGGTATAAGTGTACTGAAAAAGTATCCCTTTTTTGGCTTTTTGCTGTTAACACATCCCCATCTCTTTCAGTACTCCCTCCAGTCTGTCAGTGTCCCTTGTAAAATGTAACAACCAGGATCAAACATAACATGTTACAAAGGGGCTGAAAAGCTTGGCTTATAGTCATCAGGACATTATTTCTTAAATGCATCTGGAGAATTTTTTTTTTTTAATGTTTGGCACTGTTTGAACTGGTAAACCATTTTTTCCCATGTAGTTGCTTACCATACCAAATACTTCCAATTTTTATTTTGTATGATTGATTTTTTTAACCTATGTTCCAAGAATTTTTATCTACCACTACAGATTTCTTCTTTGTTTTATGATAGTATTCTAGTATGCGGTTTGTATACATAATATATCATTTAAGATAGTTTCAATTACAAGTAACAAAACACCAGGCTAATAGTTTTTGAACAATAAAAATATTTGATTTTCCTTCATAATGGGAAGTCTGGAGGTACCTGTAGTTCTATAATTGATTCAGTGATGCAGTGACGTCTTCAGACACTCAGACCTTTTCCATGTTTTCAGCTAAGTCTTTCTTATTATGTGGGTGCTGTCTCACCTCATGGTTGCAAAATGGCTGCCAGAATTTCAAGTAGCATTATCACCTTTTTTTCTAAGCAGGGAGAAAGAGGGTACTGATGAAAAAGAGCTGGTGTATTGTATATTTGATCTTTTGTTTGTCTCATGTGGCTTCTGTCTTTTCTAGAAGGAAAACCTCCCTTGAGAGCACCTCCAGCCCCAGGATATTTCTCCTTATGCCTCATTTTCCAGAAATAGGTCAAGTGCTCATCACCATACCACTCAGTAGCACAGGGAGATAGAATGACTCTTTTAGCTTAGACTAATTTCTGATGAATTTTTGAGGGCTAGATAGAGTATATAAATATGAACCTTGACAGGTAGTCTGCACGAACCCTGTGACACAGGGACTCTGATGAAATCATTTAACTTGTTTTTCTGTGTAAAGGACAACTGTGATCAGGGCTTCCCAGGCGACCTGGTGCACCTGCCAGTGCAGGAGATGCAGGTTTGATCCCTGGTCTAGGAAGATGCCCTGGAGAAGGAAATGGCAACCCGCTCCTGAATTCCTGCTTGAGAATGCTGTGGACAGAGTCCAGGGGGCCACAAAGAGTCAGATATGACTCAGCAACTAAGCAGCAAACTGTTACCAGCACCAGATTAGAGAAGTTCAAAGCAACAAATATGCATGTCTGAGTGTCTGCTTGAATAAGTTACACATGAGAATATGTTTGCCATTGTCAGGAAAACATTGTAATGACATAAAACGTTTTTCTCTGTAGAATGCAGGGCACATTATGTTGAATATGTCATTTGTTCCCCAGTAGCCATTTTTAGGAAGAATAGGCTAAGAGCAGGGTAAAAATATAACAAGTGCTGTGCTTAAGGTTACATAGCCAGACACTTCCCAGTGAAGACCCTCTTAGTTGTCTGATGTACTTCATAAAGATAAAAACGGGTAGCAAGCGTTTAATGTTAATTGAGAAAGACTTTGGTTTTTGTTATTTACAGTGAAGTATAATACTTATGATACATTAGTCTGATTAATTTCTCTGATTTAAAGAGAATAATATACAGGATATTTCAACTTGGCATATTTTTTCATAGGTGAATTTATAAAGTATCATTATTGAAGTCCTGCTAAAGCAGAAAGTATTCTAAGATGCTCCAAAGCTTAAAACAAATGCAAATTAATGTTTTTCAGATTGTTCGGCACGACAGGACAATGGAACAAATAGTATTTCCTGTCCCCAATATATGTGAATACCTCACGCGAGAGTCCAAGTGTCGCGTATTCAACACCACAGAGAGGGATGAACAGGGAAGTAAAGTGAATGACTTTTTCCAGCAAACAGAAGATCTCTACAATGAGATGAAGTGGCAGAAGAAAATCAGGAGTAAGTACAATGAACCAAAATGATCTGAGCATAATGAAAATGTTTTGAGCATAATGATAGATATACCAGTACTTTGGGATACATGACAGTGTTCGTTTCAATTGGCTCTTAATTTCTTGCCGTCTGATGTTACTGAAATCACTTACAAGCTTAAGTATGTAAGCTCTGTCTACAGTTGGAGCCAAGACACCTGTGGCTTAAGAAACATAGAAGGTTCTGACTAATTAGATCATCTTTTAGTACTGATCCTATAGTTTTACAAATATTATGACATCCAAGACTGCAGCTGTGGATTTCAGCTGTGGAGCAGCTGCAGGTTTGAAGTCCATGAATAGGTCTTGATCAGCCTTAAGAATCAGTGAATGGAGTGGAGAGATCCTGGCATAGCCATGCCTATCCTCTTGTATCTGTGATCTTATGATCAGGTAGACTGTTTAGTGTTTTTTCTCAAACTCATTCCTTTTTCAACATAACTGAATCTTCCCAAGTCGAAGTAAAAATTGTGTGACACTTGTATTCAAATTGGGCAAGGTTATAACGTAACACTTAAAAGTTACTGTCTTATAGTTCCCGTTTCTTATTTCTCAGGTTTAAGTCTATTTGGAAATATTATGTAACAACCAAAATGGGAAAACAATCTGAAAAAGAATAGATATGTGTACATGTATATGTATAATTGAATCCCTTTGCTATACACCTGAAATCAACACAACCTTGTTAATTAACTACACTCCAATAAGTTTTAAAAAGTTTTTAATAAGACCGCAAAAGGATTGAAAATTTTTCAGTTCTAAAATAAACTTTACTTTCCCAGATGAGAAATATCATGAGTTTTTAATAAAAATCGTTGGAGTAAAACTTTTGATTAGGTCTTTTCTAACTATTGGAGAGATTTTCCAGACAACAGGCATATGTTCTCAATACTTCTGTTCAACAGTGTTGCATCATTTTAGTTTCCTGGGAACGTCAATGATTATGGTTTATGAATTTGGTTGAGCCTGAGACATAACATCCTTGAATAAAGATTGTAGCAAGCATTGTCAAACTTTCTTAGCAGGATATTTGAAAAAAATAAAGAAAGTACTCTCCCATAGCACTTTCCTGTGAAGAACCTTCTGAAATTCAGAGAAATTTACGTATTCAGAGTACATAACAGAAACTCAATTTGAAAATCATTCATTTTATTCCTGACAAAAAGTAAACTGGATAATGAGCTAGTGCTTGTGGGGTCTGTGTTTTTGAGATAAATATTTTGTCATTTGTCAAAAAAAAAAACCTTAAAATAATTTCCAATATACAGTTTACTTTCAAAATTTGGAAGTAGCTTATGATGAGGTTTTAGACAGAATCTAATTCATTTGATGGATTTGTTGTTACAAATATATGTATAAACATCTTCTAATTTTGTCTTAATATTCTGCTTTTTAAAATGAGGACTCCTAATTCAGGAATGATGAAAATGCAAATGCTTACAATTTATGACACATTAGTCAACTAAATGCCGTAGCTAATCATAGCCTACTCCAGTGCTGGAATGCTCTATTCCAAGAGAAAGAAAACAAGATGTACTGAAGGGAAGTGTAGTTTATAAGTAAGCAGCAGATTTGAGACTGGAATTCACAGAACTTTGAAAAGCTTAAAATTTCTATTTGAAAATTGAGATGGCTTTTCCCCTCAATTGACTCTTAATATTTTAAATCTAATGTTAAACTATTAAGAGTTAGACGGTGGACAAGGCGTGAACATGTTGTGTGACAAACTTGTATGCATGACATGTCTGCTCAGTTTTTAGGAGAGGTGAAAGAAACTGAGTTTTGGCTTATGTAAATTTTATTCACTAGTTGCATCTATCAGTTCATTTCTGAAAATATTCAGCAAAACCTCTCCCACTTATTGGTAGTTTTGTTGTATCTTTCACTTTTGCTGTTGCAAAACCCAACAACTTCTTGGGAAGCATAAAGGTTTAAAACTTAGGTAATATTATAAATCACTAGTTCCCAGTAAGCAGTACTATGCCATGCTATTAAGTTTCAGAGTTTCAGGGAACTGTGACTGTGATTTGAAACTCTCACCAGAGATACATCTGTGCAAAGGTTGGGGGTTTTATTTTACTTTAAGACAGGGGAGTGAGACCAATTAATTGATATTACTAAATTACATAGCAGTGTATACCATTCCATTAAAGGGGCCCCAGGTGACTGCTAAACTGCCTTCCCCCAACCTGCTCTAGGGATATATTAAAGAGAATTAACCCAGAGTCATCTTTTTCTGACCAGAATTAGCAGTTGCAGAATTACTCACCCTTCTACAATAGCTTAGGTGTAAACTGGCTAAAGAAAACAAGGAATCCAATGGAAAACTCCTTTATGGTATTGATGATAAATATTCTAAAATAAGTTGCATTAAATGTTTGTTTATATATGCTTTTATAGTAGTTTGCAAAAATGCATTTAGGAAGATGTTATTTCAGTAGGGCTCTGGTATTGAAATCAAAATTCATTTTCTTTTCTGTCCCACCATGCCTCTTTCTCACCAGGTAATCCTGCCCTGTTCTGGTTCTCAAGGCATATTTCTCTTTGGGGAGCATCTCCTTCAACCTGGCTGTGTTCATCAACTTAGCTGTGGCTCTCTTCTACCCATTTGGGGATGATGGAGATGAAGGTAAATGCTTGTCTGTCTTTAAATGATAAGTATGTTAGAGTCTAAAAACAATACTTTTGATGCATGCCTTAACTATTTAGACCTTCCTAGTTACAACAATTTCATTCTTGTTAAATAGCTTTTCTTTATTCACTGGAAACGGAATGATTATAAGTAGAATAGGCAGAAAATGATGGTCAATATAAATATTTTTCAAGAAGTTCATATACATAAGAGCTATATTGATAAATAAGGCAAGAAAAATATTTCTACCTTACTTTTGAGCAAAAGCATTTTATGTATCATCTCAATCTTATAAATAGATGGGAAAGTGAGAGATGTATGCCAAAATGTTGATTGTGATTATCTTAAGTAGTAGAATCTCTATTTTCTCTCTTTTCTTTGCTTTCAGTATTGTCTAAGGATTCTACAGTGAGCATGCAGATAATTTGAAAAATAATTTTAAATGTACAGCATAAGGCAGAGTATAACAATAGAGCACAAAGGATATTGACCATGAAGTTAATATTATCAAACTGCTGATACATGAGATTTTGCAAAAGCAAAGACAAGAAAAATTATCCCATGTTAAGTGAAACAGCAAACAGTAGGAGAGATACACTAAAGGCTGTGGAAATTAAGTTTTCTTTAAATCTGGCAAAAGAACGTGGGAGAATATGTCACAGTCTGTATCCTGATTGGGATACAATCAGGTAGATAACTTTGGATGGGGATTGAAAGAATGGCTCAGAGGACAGGATGAGAAATACCAGCAAATAATAGCCACAAGATGCTTTTGTATCTCATCAGTTTATAGGATTATGTGAGAATTTAATGAGATGTTGTAGGTAAAGCATTAAAAATAGCAACTAGTAATCATATGATACCAAAAATAAAACTTGAATTTGCCACTCATCTTCAGCTATTTACATAGCACTTATATTTTATCTGGGCTTCCCTGGTGGCTCAGACAGTAAAGAATCTACTTGTAATGCAGGAAACACAGGTTCAGTTGGGGTTGGGAGATCCCCTGGAGAACGAAATGGCAACCCACTCCAGTATTCTTGCTTGGAGAATTTCACGGACAGAGGAGCCTGGTGGCCTGTAGTCCATGGGGTCACAAAGAGTCAGACACGACTGAGCGATTAACACTACTACAACTAATCATTTGATAAAGCTTAGCTGTTGTTGTTACAAGGTGAATATTAGTACTACAAAGGGAAGCTCAGTGGAAATGAGGGTATGAGAAGAGCAAGAGGTATTTAAACCTATTTCAGATCTGAGTAGGAAGGGGCGTGAGCAGGAAGGGAAATGGGAGTGCGAAAGTAATTTGCTATTTCTAAGGTCTGTTGCAGATGGCAGATAGCAAAGTTCTAGTCTTTGGGTATAATCTGAGTAGTTATAGAAAGGTTTGGTTTTTTTAGAAAGTACGCCAGTGCTAATAAAAGGATATTTGACAAAGGAGTAGATGTGTGAGTTAAAGAGCAGTGAAAACATAGCAAATATTTGGCCGTCCATTGTGGGGAAGTTGCAAATACAGCAGGAAGTGGAAACAGCTCTCTTCACTGTGTTTAGTCTCATTTAGTGATGATAGCCGTCTTGGCACAAAAGAACATAACTTTCGTAAGGAGAGAAGTCCAGCCTGAAATGATAAATTAGTATCATCTGCACACGGAATGCTAACTAGATTGTAGCATCCTCGTAAACAGAGCATAAAGTCTTAGATATAAAAGCAGTTCTGGAAATTATCTAATATCAAATCATCATTGACACATAAAGAGATGGAAGCCCAGAGAAGAATGGCAGATCTAAGACTAGACGATTAAAGCATTTGTTTGTGCTCTCAGACTTTTCTGCAGGATGATTTGGTTAGAAGCATGTCAATAATAGGTGCCCCTTTATACAGGGGCATCATCATCCCTAAGTTCTATGCCATGATATACCTTACAAGACCACCAGAGCCAAAGTATATAGCCTGTGCTGCCCCCTATTATATGCTAAATATGATGGTGATGGGCACGGGTACCCCTCTGAACGTCTACTCTTTACTCATTGAGGAGAAAGTAAAGCATCTGATACATTTTTTTTCATATTTGCCTGACTAATAACAGTTGTCATAGTGTTGCTAATGATGATAATAGCAACTGTTATTGTTTACTGTTTAGATTGGATGAGGCAAAGTGCTAAGCACGTCACATACATAATTCCATGTAATCTTCCTGACAATTCTATAAGTAAGTACTTCATCCTTCTGGATGAAGAACTTGAGGCTTTGGAAGATTTGATCAGTAATTCAGAAGTCTGGAAATATATACTTTTAACAAGTTTCCCGAGGTGTTACTAATACAACTGATCCTTGAAAAGAACTTGAAACCACATATATGGTAAAACTGGGAATGGGGCGCCAGCCTCAGAAAGAAATAAGACCAACAAAGACAAGGCAGGAAGACAAGGTGTACCCTCATCAGGTGCAGGTGTGCACTTTACTCTTCAGATAGGCCTGAGTAGAGGTGAACAGCAGTGACCAGGGAGGAGGCTCACTCTTAAGTATCTGGGTGTGGGTATGGCACTAAGGGGGAAGGGAAAGCATGAGCTGCCATTGTGGCAGTATGGAACCCCAAGGTTATATTTGGGTAATCTGATTACAGTTCTAAATGAGTTATTTAATTACAGCTCCATGAATCGGAGAAGGCAATGGCACCCCACTCCAGTACTCTTGCCTGGAAAATCCCATGGACGGAGGAGCCTGGTAGGCTGCAGTTCGTGGGTCGCTAAGAGTCAGACACAACTGAGCGACTTCACTTTCACCTTTCACTTTTATGCACTAGAGAAGGAAATGGCAGCCCACTCCAGTGTTCTTGCCTGGAGAATCCCAGGGACAGGGGAGCCTGGTGGGCTGCTGTCTCTGGGGTTACACAGAGTTGGATACGACTGAAGTGACTTAGCAGCAGCAGCAGCTCCATGAATAAGGTTATAGTTTTGATCAGGATTAGCTGAGCCTCTAACCTTCAGTTACATGCTATGCATAGCTGGGAAGACTGAGAAAGCAAAGTTAAGACTGATTACTGTACTTGGCCATCAAAACTGGCTGGAGAAGGTAAATTCTGTGGTGGACATGCAAGTCTCTAATGCTGGATTTTGTCAAGCGTAGACTGGATGACTCCTTGGCTGGGACGCTTTGAGATGATTTAAAGATGAATTAGTTGATCATTAAGATTCCTTCCAAAAAGTGCTATAAAAAACGATGGGAATGTGTCAAAGAACACAGGATTCAATTTGAAAGGTCTCCCAGTGGCCAAGTCTATGGAAATTTTGATATAAAAATAGTTACAGTAATACATAATAACCCACAGAATAAAATAAGTATCAGGAATCCATACTGGTAGAGGAGAAAGCTCTTCCTTACAATAGTATTCCTGTTAATCAGTGTAGAAAGAGTAATAGAAATAGAATGTTGCTATTTGGCAAATACCATATAACAGTAATAATCATCAGTGGATGCTAAAATTAACAGAGAAGTGTTAGATGAGAAAGTATAATGAGAAACAGGATATTGATGTAGTCAAAGTATTTCCCCATAATATAATTATGAAAGAGAGTGACTTTAAAGTGGAGAAATCACTTTAATTACATGATCAATGTTAATGTCACCAGTGAAGAGACACAGCAACATCAGGTGCCTCTTGACATGATGTGCTGACAAGGATATGGCATCTTCTGACAAAAATTCATAAAGTGAGGAAATTTAAGACAAATCCAGAATGAGAAATAGTCTACAAAATAATTGGCCAGTACTCTTGAAGCTTGTGAAGTCAAAGGAGTGCTGAGGAATTAAAAGAGACTAAGAGACATGACAGCTAAATGTGATGTGTGATCCTGGTTCAGAAAAGAAGACATTATTTGTGCAGTTCATGAACTTTGAATAAAGGTCTGTAGATTAAAGTGATTGTTGTTCAGTCACTAAGTGTCCAACTCTTTGCAACTCCATGGACTGCAGCATGCCAGGCTCCTCTGTCCTCCACTGTCTCCTGGAGTTTATTCACATTCATGTCTATAAAGTCAGTGATGGTATCTAACCATCCCATCCTCTGCTGTCCCCTTCTCCTGTTGTTTTCAATCTTTTCCAACATCAGAGTCTTTTCCATGAGTCAGCTCTTCACATCAAGTAGCCAAAGTATTGGAGCTTCAGCTTCAGCATCAGTCCTTCCAGTGAATATTCAGGGTTGATTTCCTTTGAATTGACTGGTTTGATCTCCTTGCAGTCCAAGGACTCTCAACAGTCTTCTCCAGCACCACAATTTGAAAGCATCAGTTCTGTGGTGCTCAGCCTTCTTTATGGTCCAACTCTGTTAATGTAAATATATCATATTAGTTTCTGGACATTGATCATTGTTGTGTGATTATGTAAGGTGTCGATATTTGGGGAAGCCAGGTAAAGAGTCAATGAGAATTTTGTATTATATTTGCAACTGTAACATTAGTCAGAAAGAGTTCTAAAAATTAAAAGTTAAAAAGAAAAAATAAGTAAATATGAGGATTCCATCCATCTCTGAGGTTCCTGGAGTCTGGGCAGAAGTTGATCACAAAATCACCTGGTGAATCCTGAGCCAGAAAAAGACCTGTGGTCCAAACGGGCCACCTTTGCCAACCCCAGATCCTAATACAAGCTGTTCCAGAGTCACTTTGACTAATGTGTCAGGTGAGGACAGAGAGGCTGGCAGTGGGGGCAATGGGCTGTGTCTCCAAGGGTATTTTCCAGCCTGAACACACAGTGAGCTTGTGGGAATCACTTGTGTCCAGATATCTGGTTCATGCTTACGTTATAGGATTAACTGAGAGAACAGTGTCTGCCATCAACCAGGGTAGTAGCGTACGATAATAAAAGGGAGATACTTAATGGAAGGTGATTCTCAAGAGTACCAGCTTGTAAGATGTCCACCCTCCCAACGCCTACTGCAAATAATCTCCTTCCATAGTCAGGCTTTCCAGAGCTTTTTTGAATTTCTTCAAGAATCCAGGGCCTGTTGGTGTGGCTGTAGATTTTGGTGTGGGTTTCCTTGTTTGGTTGATTAATTTATATGCTTAACATATGCTTCTCTAAAAATGAAACTTCTGCCAAAGTTAGATAATGAGGTCATGCTGGTTGTGGCTGAAGCCACGGCTATTGATGCTAGGGAATCTCCGAGATGTCCACTCAGAAGTTGAGCATTGCCATGCCAATGATCCCTGCCCAGTTTGGCAAAGGCAGAGGGGTTAGCAAAGAATTGTGCCTTCTTATATCCATTTAGCTGGAGAAGGCAATGGCACCCCCACTCCAGTACTCTTGCTTGGCAAATCCCATGGACAGAGGAGCCTGGTAGGCTGCAGTCCATGGAGTCACTAGGGGTCGGACACTACTGAGCGACTTCACTTTCACTTTTCGTTTTCATGCCTTGGAGAAGGAAATGGCAACCCACTCCAGTGTTCTTGCCTGGAGAATCCCAGGGATGGGGAGCCTGGCGGGCTGCCATCTACGGGGTCGCACAGAGTCGGACACGACTGAAGAGACTTAGCAACAGCAGCAGCAGCATATCCATTTAGCATGTGATTTTTTTAAATTAAATTTATTTATTTTTTTAATTACAATACTGTGATTTTTAAAAATACTGTGTTCAAATTTGGGAAGTCATTTTTTTTTCCTCAAGTACTTTGTGTTAAAAGAAATAAATCTTCAAGGTGATTTTAATTCATTCACCTTAATAGCAACCACTGATAGAGTGTGGCTGGATGCCAGACACGGTGCTCGACCCTAAGATACAAACACTGGGAAAACTGACCTTGTCCTCAAGGAACTTACAGTCTAGTTAAAGGATAAAGAAAGGAGTGAGACACAATAGTAAAGAACACCCATAGATGTATCTAATTTGCGTTAGCCCAGTTGAGAAGGGGGAAATAGGAAATCCTTACAAGTCTCTGCTGGAGGCAGAGGAGTGGAGAGAGGGGAGTAAGATGCAGCATGTTTTATAAGTTAGCGGTACCCAACATTATGGCTTCCCTGGTGCCTCATGAGTAAGGAATCTTCCTGTAATTCAGGAGAAATAGCTTGACTCCTAAGTTGGGAAGATTCCCTGGAGGAAGGCATGGCAACCCACTCCAGTATTCCTGCCTAGAGAATCCCATGGACAGAGGAACCTAGTGGGCTACAGTCCTTGGGGTTGCAAAGAGTTGGACATGACTGAAGCAACTTAGCATGCACACACAACCTTTTTGGCACCAGGGACCAGTTTCATAGAAGACAGTTTTTCCCTAGACCATGGCATGTGAGCTATGGAGAGTGGCTGTAAATACAGATGAAGCTTCGCTCACTCAGTACTGGTTTGTGGCCCAGGGGTTGGGAACCCCTGCTATAAGTAAACTTAAAACAAGTCATTGTGAAGTAGATAGGAGAGTAGAATTGAAGTCTCCAGTGTTTCTATTTGAATTTTCTTCTTTTTTTTTTGAATAAAAATATTTTATTTTATTTTTATTTTATTTTATTTTTATTTTTTATATTTTATTTATTTTATTTTTATTTTTTATTTTTTATTTTATTTTTTTTTTTATTTTTATTTATTTTATTTTTATTTTTTATTTTTTATTTATTTTATTTTTATTTTTATATTTTATTTATTTTATTTTTATATTTATTTTTATTTTATTTTTATTTTTATTTTTATTTTATTTTTTTTTTTATTTTTTATTTTTATTTTATTTTTATTTTTTATTTTTATTTTATTTTTATTTTTTATTTTGGAATTTTCTTTTATTATGGACAAGTGTTATACTCTAATATTTTAAAATGTGTAGAGTGAATTCTTAAATTGTTTTCTGTTATAAAATAATACATGATCATTATAGAAAATTAATATAAATATCAAGAATACAGTCCCCTCTTTCCACCGTTAATGGCTAAAAAATGGCTTTGACAGTCTACTATCTTCTAAAGTTTGTCAGAGGATTTCAGTTTATTTTTCTAGCTGAAGATCAAATCTTCAGCTAAAAACCAATATGATCATTCTTACAAAATATAATTACAAGTTGTTGTCAATTGACAATAGTGTAAATATCCATTTAAGTAACTTTTAAATTTATTTACTCTTCACAAATACATATTTAAACTCTGTGCAGGGTACTAAGCTAGACACTGTTTGAGTTTTCTCTACAAAGGGGTCAAATGTCCAGTTTTAAGTTCACGGTTATAATTTCTCACTGGATCAAGAGGAAATCTCAGCAAGCCAGATGCTGTCTGAGAAAGGGTGGTCCAGTTGTGGTTAGCTTATCAGGCATTAGTGACAATGCACAGTGTAACTAGCAGTGCCAGAGTTGAGACTTTTAAAATAAGAATGCCACACCAAGACACTGCTTATGAATTATACCGAAGAATCTAGGGATTGGATGAGAGTTAAGTGTGCAAAGATGCTGGCAGTTTTACTAAACCTACGAGTGAAGCTCCACAACTTGGGGAATTTATAACTAGAGATGGACTTACTCAAAACGAGCTCACAGGTTATGTTTCTATTTATAGTCAACAAATAATTGGTGCGTCCCAGGTGGCGCTAGTGGTGGAGAACCTGCCTGCCGGCGCAGGAGATGTAAGAGCCTTGTGCTCGATCCCTGCATCAGGAAGATCCCCCAGAGGAGGGAATGGCTACCCACTTCAGTATTCTTGTCTGGAGAATTCCATGAACAGGGGAGCCTGGCAGGTCCATGGGGTTGCAAAGAGTCGGACATGACTAAGCAACTAACACTTTTACTTTCACACACACATATATATAAATACACTTGTGTGTTTTAACAGTGAAAGCTTAGGTGTGTTTCATTAAAGAATGGATATTTTATATTCTGAATCTATAACTTAAAAACACTTTTTAAGCTTTATTTTGGCGGTGCTGGGCCTCCATTGCTGCTCGCAGGCTTTCTCTAGTTGTGGCGAGCAGGGGCTACTCTTCATTGCACTGAGAGCTTCTCATTGTGGTGGCTTCTGTTGTTGCAGAGCACACGCAGGTTGCAAAGAGGCCTTCAGTAGTTGCAGCACTTGGGCTCCCAGACTCTAGAGCGCAGACTCAGTAGATGTGGCACAAGGGCTTAGTAGCTCAGAGGCACGTGGGATCTTCCTGGATCAGGAATTGAACCCATGTCTCCTGCATTGATAGGCAGATTCTTTACCCCTAAGCCACCATAAGAACTTGATAATAATTTAAGAGGACAAGATATGAGTTCAGTGCCTGATTCCAAATGACTTACCTGAACCAGTAAGAAAATCTTACTAGTGGAAAACTAGTGGAAAATCCCTGTTTTGTCATCTCCCCTCTGACTTCAGCAACCTGAATACATGTTTGAGGTCTAATCAGCCCAAGAGTGTTCCCCCTTAATTTACTTCTGCAAATATAGCATCACTTGACCTTCAGAGGGGGATTCCTTGAATACACATGTCAGTGCAAACATCAATAAATTGTCCTTTTTAAAAAGGGAATGTATTTATAAACCCCTTCTGGGGCCATTTCTAAAGAAACTTTCATTGCAATGGAGTTTAGTTTTAAAACATTTGGAGCTTTTGTTTTCTGATGAAGTAAATAGCTGAACATTATTTTTAGAAGTTGAGAAACACACACATATACCTATGTATTCATACACATAAACGCACTTGTGTGTTTTAACAGTTAAAGCTTAGGTCTATTTCATTAAAAAGTAGAGTGTGCATTCTGAATTCTTTAATGTAATATAAAAACTTGATTATAATAAAACAGGACAAGGTATGAGTTCAGTGCCTGATTCCATTTGATTTAACTAAATAACTGATGGCCATTAATCATTCATTTTGAATTCAGATTCGAAAATGAGAAACCCCTATCCAAAGCATCTATCATAACTCCCATTGGAAAGAAAGACACACGTTTCAGAACTAATGTAAGGAGCATTGACTAGTGAGTATTTAAGCAGCCTGGGATTCATCACAAGCTTTCTGGAAATGTTGGTGGTGCTAGTGGTAAAGAATCCACCTGCCAACTCAGGAGACTTAAGAGACGGTGGTTTGATCCCTAGGTCCAGAAGATCCCCTGGAGGAGAAAATGGCAATCTGCTCCAGTATTCTTGCCTGGAAAATCCCATGCACAGAGGAGCTGGGGGGTGGGAGGGGGCTGCATTCCATAAGATCATGAAGAGTCAGACACCACTGAGTGTCTAAGTACAAGAAGTAATGAATAAGGTATACAAAGATATCTCAGTGTACACGGTGTTCGGTTCAGTCACTCAGTTGTGTCCAGCTCTTTGCAAACCCGTGGACTGTAGCACGCCAGGCTTCCCTGTCCATTACCAACTCCCGGAGCCTACTCAAACTCATGCCCATCGCATTGGTGATGCCATCCAACCATCTCATCCTCTGTCGTCCCCTTCTCTTCCCTCCTTCAATCCTTCCCAGCATCAGGGTCTTTTCCAATGAGTCAGCTCTTCGCATTAGGTGGCCAAACTATTGGAGTTTCAGCTTCAGCATCAGTCTTTCCAGTGAATATTCAGGACTGATTTCCTTTAGGATGGACTGGTTGAATCTCCTTGTAGTCCAAGGGACTCTGAAGAGTGTTCTTCAAAACCACAGTTCAAAAGCATCAATTCTTCAGTGCTCAGCTTTCTTTATAGTCCAACTCTCACACCCATGCATGACTACTGGAAAACCATAGCTTTGACTAGACAGACCTTTGTTGGTGAAGTAATGTCTCTTCTCTTTAATATACTTTCTAGGTTGGTCATAGGTTTTCTTCCAAGGAGCAAGCATCTTTTAATTTCATGGCTGCAGGCACCATCTGCAGTGATTTTGGAGCCCAAAAATATAGTCTGTCACTGTTTCCACTGTTTCCCCATCTGTTTGCCATGAAGTGTTGGGACCGGATGCCATGATCTTAGTTTTCTGAATGTAGAGTGGGTTACTTTGAAATTCAGTATCTTACAACTTGTCTTGCTGTATTATATGAAATCAGTTCAGTCTGTCTCTCAGTCATGTCTGACTCTTTGTGACCCTGTGGACTGCAGCACACCAGGCTTCCCTGTCCATCACCAACTCCTGGAGCTTGCTCAAACTCATGTCCATCGAGTCGGTGATGCCATCCAACCATCTTATCCTCTGTTGTCCCCTTCTCCTACTGCCTTTAATCTTTCCCAGCATCAAGGTCTTTTCCAATGAGTCAGTTCTTCACATCAGGTGGCCAAAGTATTGGAGTTTCATATATATATATATATATAATAGAGTGGCAAATGATTTAACATTTTCCAGCTTTGTCCTTAGTAAAAATAAACTCCTTCCACATTTTACAGGTACTCTTTCACCGTTGTTCTCAATTCTACTTTGGATAGCAGTGGCAATCTGCACATCTATGCTGTTTTTCTTCTCCAAGCCTGTGGGTATTCGGCCATTTCTTGTGTCAATAATGCTCAGATCAATATATACAATAGGTCTTGGGCCTACGTTAATACTTCTTGGTGCAGCAAATGTAAGTACTTTATTTAGTTTTGTACTGTTTTAGATTAATTAAAAGTGTACTAAATATAAAAGTGTAGCTCTGTGCTTTCACTCTGTAAATAAATTCTAAATTATTGTGAATCCAAATTAAATTGAGTTTAATGTGTACCTTCCTCATTGACTTTTTAGAGAAAGAAAAAATGGCAAGTGAAAATTTTATATATTTAGGATGGTAGCATCTGGGGCATGACCCCGTTCTGCACTCAATTTAACCCAATCCAATTTTAATGCCTTCGGCATCCTATATTGACAAAAATGACTGTGAACCACTGTTAACATTCTAAAGTAACTTCTAAATCATCCAAGAAAGATTAAATTATATTCAGTAGAATTTTAGAAGTGAGTATCTTTTATAAAATGACCAAAGGAAAAGGATTGCTATAACAGAAAATATGAAATGGGGCTTTTTTAAATGTGAACAACACCTATTAACTTGTGAAAGACATAGATTAAGTTTTTTTCACTGAATTTTAAAATATTAGAACAAGGGAGCACATTTCACAACCTTACTAGGTTAAGTTTAGGATAAGTAAGCCAGACTACTATTGCAGAGAGCAGTAATTTTGCCCAAGTGATAAAATTTTAAAGGGACTAAACAACTTTCTGTATGGTGCAGATGAAAGGGATATTAAGAAACAATAAATCACCAAGTTGATGAAAGAGCAAGTTGGATGTAGGCAAATAAATCTTGCTAATATGTCCACTGAATACCTAAGTACTTTCTATACTTCTAACTGGGTTTCTAACATAATGTCCTATATTCTGGTATCTGTGTATCTATATCTGGTATCTCCCCTTCTACATAAGTTCTTAAGAATGAGTAATCACTCAAAGTCTGGAACATGATTGGTACTCAACAAATGTTTCTTACGTAATTTCAGTAATGGGCGAGTAGATGAATGAGTGAAAGATTATCTTTGTATTCTTACACATTTACAGTGCCTCGCCATAAAAAATGTGGCAAATATATATTGAAAATGAATAAATGAAATAATCAACTGAAGTTTTGAGAATTATAAAGCTAAGCTAGTTTGGCCAAATCTATGTTTCTGATCTCAAAAATTGAGCATGATATATATGACAGATATGTACATAAATATGTGGTGGATACAGATATATATGTACATATATGACAGATGTACTTATCTGTCTGACCTGGCATGCTACATTCCATGGGATCGCAAAGAGTCAGACAGGACAGAGTGACTGAACTGAACTGAAGTGATATGACAGATGTATTTATATGTTTATATGTTAAACTAGAACGTTCAGGTCACCATGTTACCAATTATTCTGCAATTATTATGAATATAGTGAAGTATACTATACATACAGATAGTTTATCAGTAAAAATTCTGTAAAGTACTAAATATATTTTTCTGTAAGTTTATTGAGGGCAGAGTTTGTCACATCCATAGATAGAATCCTGTCCACCTCAATCCTTGCCCCATTTTACTTTACCTTAATACCTAGCACTTAAATATTCAAAAATGGTTTACATGAACTGAACTTGTACTTTCTGTGCTTTGGAAATAAGCTAATTTTGCAATATTTCCAGCAGGTGAGTTAAGGAATCTTCATGGCTTTGTCTGATTTTTTTCTAAACCTATTACTTCCAGCTTGTTATTAAAAAAAAAAAAATACAATGACTATTGAACCCTATTATTTGAAGAAGCAAATAATATACATAAATAGCTGATCCTCAATAAGAAATTAATCCAAGTGAGAAAATTCAAATTTGATCAGTGAAATAATAGCTAGACAGAGTTAGACCCAAAATACCAGCATATATTGGGTCTCCAATAGAGGATTTATGTTCTTGTCATCCAGAAGGTTCAAGAATATATGAAGAAATAAGGAATAACATTTTAAAGTCTATTGGGAAAACTGAAAACATTGGGAGTATTTCCCCCTCGGGAGATAGGATAAAAAGATAACTTCTGCCTAGTTTGGTGAAAATAGTTCCTCCATAAGAAATGACTATTTGTTTGACTGACAAGTTTTATACTTTAATTTCTTCATGAGAAGAAATCTACCTGGAGATAAAACTTTCTTATTAACTTTGTCAATCTGTCAATCTGTGTACTCTAAAATGTTCAGAGCATAAAACACTTATTTGCACAACCCCTAAATAATGCATTATTATCTGCTTATCTAGAGCATGTTGACTGAAAAAAAAATCAGCTTTCATTTGGGACAAATTAAATGGAATAATTGTAATTTTTATATGATAAATATTGATAGAGTTTTTATCTATAGTTTTGATATTATACAGTTAAGTAGAAATGTTTTAGTGAATATCATTTATCTTAAGATTTAACGTACAGGATCATTATAGAACTATGTATGGTTTACCATTTCCTAGGAGGTGGGGGAAAAAGAAAACAAATCAATTGTGTTTGTACCTTAGATTTTAACATATTTAGTAACTTAATTTGCACTTAAAACATTGCATTGTATAACAGGTGGGACTATAATTACTAAAGTTATAGGTATCAGAAACAGGAAAAAAATGTCTACCTGAGAGTCAAGACTTAGTGAGAATCAGAATTTCAGACCTTAGGCAAATAGCATGCCTCAGAGTTTCATTCTTTTCATCAGTAAAATGGGTTGTTGAGAAGATCAGTTTGGGAGATTAGTGTGAAGATTTTAAAAAGAACAACAGCAGTAATAATGATAAAACAGCAATGAAGGCTCGTGTTTACTAGGTACCTAATATGCGAAGTAGGATTTAATTGTATAACGTTGCTGTCATCATCCTTAAAGTGTTTTGTGTTTTGGTTCGCAGGAACTTGTTTGTTTCTGACTCAGTGTCTTTCACAGTTTGAAGCAAATACAGAAAGTTCCTTTTTTGGAAAAGGAATCAAGTGGGAGGAAAGCCTCAGTCTGTGTTCTGAGCACTTCATATTATCAGTTTCTGCTTATTACGATGCTTCATCTTTACTAGGTTCTAAAAATTGAAGTTTTATTTAGTTTGCAGATAGCTTCTCTTGTCTTGTCACAGGGGTTAGTTATCTCAATAGCCGAGATGCTTAAAAATTAAAATGTTTTTTTGTCTGTTATAAAAGCCTATCTTATAACCCAATACAATTTTCTTCCCACTCTCTGCATTACAATTTTAGCTATGGGTACTGGAAATTAACATTAGTGTGGCAAATATAAACACTTATTAACAATTTGGGATTACTTAATATTTTTTCATACCATTAAACTTATTTGTAAATCTCATTTTAGTAATGATAATATTTCCAGTTGTATGGATATCATATAATTTATTTAACCATCCCATTAATTCTTACTATTCATATATTTTTAGATTATTTTTATAGTAAAAAATAATATAGTATATATCTGTGAGAGATGTTTTCTGAGTCAAAACATTCCTATTCTCTTTGTTCTCTCTCTCTCTCTCACACACACACACACACACACACACACACACACACACACTCTCACACTCTCTGTGTGTTTCTCTTATAATATACTCACTGAGCACCTACTTCTGATATTCAGTTGCAGAGATAGAAAACTGCTCCAGTGCTAGGAGAATACTATTAATAGCATGTGTTGAATTTAGTAAGAGACACTACTGTTTATACCCTTGTTTACTGTACTGTTTTGTTGACAGTTTAAAAGTTTTCTTGGATGATTTTGACAACATAACAATTTTGCCTTAGGCTTTGACAACTGGGGAACTTTATCCAGCCCATGTAACATCACTGAAATGGAAATTTTTGAATCAAATCTCATTTTTAGTTAGAAAGTTGATACTTGATGAATATATGGTAATATAGTTATAGTTCAAGACAATAAGTTTAGTTTTGCTCTTCAATAAAGCAATCTTCTTTTATTATAATTTATTCCTAGAATATAAATAGGAACAGTGTAAGATGGGGGTGGAATTATTGATCAGGAATACACAGTCAAATAACAAATAGGGTAATATAAAGGCAACTGGAAATTTCTGGGATCACATAAAATAGCAAAATTTAAAGAACACCACTTTGAATTCTAGAGCTATGAGGCACCCTCAGGCTTATTCCCTTCTAGTCATTTCATTTTAAAAATGAGTATATACACATCCTATAGAGACCAGGAGGATTTACCAAAGTAATTAATGACAGAGACTGGAACCCAGATGGCCCAATTTCTAAGCCAGGGTCTTTCCACTATACTGTGCTGTTAAAATTTTGCAAAGACATATCAATTAAATGTAATGTATCTGTGAAACTATCGCTATACTGTATAATTAATTTACTTAGTTAAAATTAATGAACTTATTTTAGTGTACATTAATTAACAAATGAGCATTAATTTTGCTATTGTAGAAGATATTCATAAATCATTTGGATAGTGTGCCACTTTTTAAAAGGCTGTACAGAGAACTTACATTACTACTCTTTCTCTCCCTCACCCACCACTTTTTCCTCCCAATCTTCACATAATTTACCATATTCTTAATTAAAAATATTGTTGTTGTTATTCAGTCACTAAGTTGTGTCTGACTCTTTGTGACCCCATAGACTGCAGCACGCGAGGCTTCCTTGTCATTCACTATCTCCTGGAGTTTGTTCAAACTCATGTCTATTGAGTTGATGATGACATCCAACCATCTCATCTTCTGTCACCCCCTTCTCCTCCTGCCCTCAGTCTTTCCCAGGATCAAGGTCTTTTCCAGTGAATCAGCTCTTCACATCAGTTGGCCAAATTACTGGAGCTTCAGCTTCAGCATCAGTCCTTCCAATGAAAAATCTTGGGTTAGCTAAAAAGTTTGTTTGGGTTTTCCATAAGATCTTACAGGAAAACCCAAACAAAACTTATTAGTCAACCCAATATATCAAGGGCGACTTTGAAGAATAGAGAACAAAAAATACATGGGATAGTTATGATCATTTATATTGGTATTTGTGTGCTGACTGTAAGGTCCTTTCAACAGCAGTTCAGAAGAGGATGACCTTTTTAAAATTAATTTTTATTGGAGTATAGTTGCTTTGCAGAGTTGTATTAGTTTCTGCTGTACACAAAGTGAATCAGCTATGTGTTCACATATATGCCCTCTTTTTGTATTTCCTTCCCATTTAGGTCACTGAAGATTGAGCTATACAGTAGGTCCTCATTAGTTATCTGTTTTATGCATAGTGTCAATAGTGTATATGTGTCAGTCCCAGTCTCCCAATTCATCCCACTCCCCTTTCCTTCCTTGGTGTCCATATGTTTGTTCTCTATATCTATGTTTCTGTTTTGCAAATAAGATCATCTATACCATTCTTCAAGATTCCACATATATGTGCTAATATACAATGTTTGTTTTTCTGAGGATGGCCTTAACCACCTGCCCAGCCCCCCCCCCCCCAACAACCCAGCACAAAGAGGACAGTGTCCAATAAGCAGGACCGAACCAACATCGAAATCCCACTCAGAAAAGCCAGAAACGTCCAAACGGGCAAGAAAACCAGCAATCTCCACCCAAACTAACGCCTATTTCTTCAGGTTGACACTTAAACCTCAAACGTTTCTATTCTGGCGATGGTGGCTGCCAACATCAACCTCAAGAGAACAGGGCATGTCCATCAACATCAAACTTTAGGTCAAAGTTCAGAAGAATTAACTTGAAACCAATAAGGCTAATCTTTATTTTTCATGCAAAAATGGCAGAGGCCCTTTCAGGCAGAAGTGTGTCCTTGCTTTTGCATTATTTGGAGAAGTGAAATTATATTGCTCTTTTGAGAAGATGAATTCATTATATCCCTTTTACTTAGTATAAAGGATGTGTACACAGTTTTGTGCCTGACTTTTTATGACTCAGTTTAAAGACACAATATATAAATAATTTGTGTGCAGCGTATCATTCATCCTTCTGAAAAGTCATAATTTAAATCTTTAATTTCATTTTTATTGAACTCCTTATTTCTGTTTCATATTAACAATTTGAGTGAATGAATTAAACTTGCTTTTGGATAGTAAGCATAAAGACATCCATTAATACTGTAGCTATATTTAATAGTAATGTCAAGATATGATGATATAACACCAGTAAAGTAAAACTTCATTTGACACTATTCAGGTTGTTAGCAAGATGATGAAATTGATAAAGTTGATTGTTGAGAGGATATGTAATTAACATGGAGCAAACTTAGGAAAGGTTTGAAACTTTGACTTGCCATGCTGTTGATTTGGTTTGGTTAATTTATCAAGGTGCAGTGATAAGCCTTTTCTCATTTTATCTGTATTGATTTGGACTTCAGAAAGTTGACGGGAAGGTTTTTCAACTTCTCAAAATTTACTTCTGTCCAAAATGTTATTTATTCTCCTTCTTATGTTATTCAAAATCATTCCATAAGACAATTTCTTTCATATACATTGAGAAATCTATGATGTTGCCAAGAGCAAGCTCTCTTCCTAAAGTTAGATCTGGACATATAAAGACAAATATGGTGCCATTAGAAAATTTTTAAGGACTCAAAAAATGATCTGAAAGAACTAACTGAAATTTTGAAACCTGTAATTCTTTCCTTGATAACTAAATGGAAAAATTAGTCTTTCCATTGATAAATAATGCAGTGATTCTAGAACCAAAGAGATGGCACTAAGTTTATGATAGCTGTGTTCTTTGGAAATCATTGCATGGGTCATTGTTATTGCCCCAAAACCTCAGTATAAATTTCTATATTCTAAAATTATGCCACAGAAGGCAATTTTAAATGTAGTTTTTAACTTAAATATTCTACATGATACAAAGCATAATAAACACTCCAAAATGCTTACTGAACAATTACCATTACATACAGCGTAGAAGATACATGCATGTATTATATTTATTTTAATATAGGTAGATGAATATATTTATTTTTATGAATGCAGAGTAAATTTTTAAAAATAATTTTTAAAAGCTTACTTATTTAAAATAATATTCAGTGGAGAAAATCCAGGATAAAAATCCAGGACAAATCTCTTGTTGCTTTCTGAAAATGTATTTTTCTGTTTCATTTACAGTATGATTAAAACATTGCATGTATTACTTTTAATATGGAAGTTATAATAAGTAATATTTCAAGAGTCATTTTACTAAGGACTTCATATGCATTATGAATTACTTAATTCTTTGAAGAGTTCTCTGAGGTGGGAATTCCTTTATTCTAATTTTTGAGAAGAAACAACCAAGGCCTACGGTTGCATGGCCTGGATCATATAATAGTAGTGGGAAAGCTAGGATTTAAATTCAGGTCTGTCTTGATTGCAGAGCTGGGTCTCTTAATCACTCTTGCGCCCTTTTCCTGGAATTTCAGAGAATACAGGGTTTGTCTGTCTTGTGTTTACATGTAGATTTGTAAGCAGTGTTGAAAAATTGCAAAATGAGAAATCATCAAAGAAAACCACAGACTTTACAAATAATAGGTTTTGTCAATGACCTGCTGTTTTTGTGAGCTTCACCAGTATGAAGAAGACAATAAAATCGAATCTTTTCCTCCCTTTAGCTTTGTAATAAAATAGTGTTTCTGGTGAGTTTTGTTGGAAATCGTGGTACATTCACCCGAGGCTACCGAGCGGTCATCCTGGATATGGCCTTTCTCTACCACGTGGCGTATGTCCTGGTTTGCATGCTGGGCCTCTTTGTCCATGAATTCTTCTATAGCTTCCTGGTGAGTACATCTCTATGTGGACAGTCACTGCTGAAAAACATACACAATGCTGCTGCTTCTTATGCTTCTCTCTTTGATTTTTTTTTAAGCAGAGTCTGGCATTGAGGACAAATTATGTTATTTTTAGACTTGCCTGGGAAAATCATGCATTATTATTATTTTTAGTCTTTTTCTCTGAGATGCTACATAGGTGGTGCAATTCTTTATGTACTCTCTGAGACCCAGCTCTTGACCCAGGCTTCGTATAGCGGGCTGCTTTGGGTTTTAGCCACCTCATATTAGCTTAGAGATTCTTGAGCAAGAAAAGGAATTTATTTTCTTGATACTGAATTCATTGTATTTATTTATAATCTCAAGTATTTTGTATATCTTTAGAATGGCATACAAATAAACTGAGAGGGAAAGCCAACAGTCAGCAAAAAGACAATGAGTTGTTTTAAGAACAGTCTTATAGTTTCAGATTTAACATGGCGTTGTTGTTAAACTTATTTACATATATCTATTCACTGGATGGACTTGCAGATTTCTTCTAAAGTTGCATTTTGGTTTTGGTTTTTGTTGATTATCAGTTTTCCTTCCTATGTATATGCTCTCTAGCCATAAGCCAGGAGAGGAGTCGATACAAGTATATAATGTTTTGAACCGTAGAGCATTACCAGGTTAGCATCATGATGCCATAAGAGCAATTTCTTTATATCTTTAGCTTACAACTGATGTGCAGAGGAGAGCACTACCCAGTAAAAGAATTCCTAAAGAACAAGCTGAAGATCTAAAAACATTATCTTGACTGGTTTGCTTAGATCATGAGAGGCAAATCCCTAGTCTTCTGCTGCCCTGTTAGCCAGAACAGCCATGTAGGAGGATTCAGTAAGAGGCTGCATTTTCATTTACCCTAAAGCAATGGAAAGAGTCAAGTGAAGAGTAGATTTGTCCCTTATCAACATAAGGATACAAAATTATATTCTAGGCAGTTAAGTTAAATTAGTATTCAGCAATCAAAGTAGAGTTTTTTTTTTCTGATCCAGGGATGCAAATGAATATCTTCTTTGCTCTGATTCACCATAACTTTCATTTTTAAAAAATCTGCCTGTGACATTTAATAGACAAGTTATATCATGTATTATATATGATATAATAGGTTATACCCAGAACCTTTCCCTGACTGTAATATGTAAAATTTATGACAGTGTTTTTATAAAACAACACCTCCTGTTTATAAAATGGATAGGTTTAGCATGAGAGACTAATATCAAGACCCATTAAAGAAATAATATGAAAAACATGTGAAATGATGTATGTAACTCTGCATTATTGAAGGAAAGGTTTTTGACAAAATAAAGGTATATTTGAATTATTATATAAGCTCCAGTACTCTTGCTTGGAAGATCCCATGGATGGAGGAGCGTGGTAGGCTGCAGTCCATGGGGTCGCTGAGGGTCGGACACGACTGAGCGACTTCACTTTCACTTTTCACTTCCATGCATTGGAGAAGGAGATGGCAACCCACTCCAGTGCTCTTGCCTGGAGAATCCCAGGGACGGGGAGCCTGGTGGGCTGCTGTCTAAGGGGTTGCACAGAGTTGGACACAACTGAAGTGACTTAGCAGGTATTAATAGTAATGTTACTTTTAATTTGTGTTAGAGTTTTTTTCTATTTGCATTTTCCTCATCTTTCATCTTTCAAATTGTACAACACTGATGCTAATTTGTCTTCATTGGGTTGATAATAAAAGGATATGTTTCCTTTTCGTGTTTAGAGTACTAGAAGGACATTTGATTGAATACAGTGCTAAAATAATATTTCAATGCATTTTAAAATATTTTATATTGAAAAAATATATGAATATGCACTCTCAGTTATGTCCACAAATGCCCAGGCATCCTTTAACCAGTAATGAAAACCACAGATTTTTCTTTCAGAAATAAACAGAAGGAACCATTCATCTGTCTAACGTCAATACCTTTGCCTTCTCAAACTTCTGATTCCGTACATATGGAATGGGGCCCCAAAATATGTATTTTTAGCAAGCATCCCATCGGCTTCTGAAAACTAAAAACTTTCAGAAACTACCCAGACATGAACTAGATATTTTGCCGGACCTTTTCTTTCAGCCACTGTTCAACTGAGGAAAAATCTCCTTTCTGTCAACTAAATTTTTAAATAAGTTAAATAAACTGGGTCAATAATTCGAAAGCTGAATCAGCATTGCTTAATTTGTCTTTATGGAAGAATATGGACTTTATTTCTAAATGTCGTAGCTCCCTCCTGAGATAAACAGATAGCAAAATAATTAAACTTATGTTTTTATATTTGACCATCATAAAATATCAGTGTCTTAAGGTGAGCAAACAAGTTAATATCTTTACAGCAATTATTTGCACAGCTGCAATTAAATTGGTAAGTAACCATTTAAGCCTCAGTATTAAGAAAACAGTGTACAAAGCCCTCGAGTTTCTGAAAGGATGAGGGACACTGATAAGTTAAACCAGTTCAGAAATTCTAATCATTGCCCACAGATAGTAGAAGACAAACCCAATTATTCCAGTGTCAAAAATACTATTCATTTCCATACTGCTATTAATGGCTTCTTTAAAGTAACTGTTACTTTATTGCTTTTAACCAGCTTTTGATAATAAAACAGGTACTTTCTGATGTTTAATTTCAACATTATAATATAACAATAAATAAAATTTTCCTTAATGTTGACAACAGATAGCAACCACATACCTAGGTTCTTAATTAGAGCATAGATTTTCTACTACTAAATACAAAATTAATAGTAACCTATTAGAAGAAATGAATTAGCACTGTGTATTATACTTTTGTTTCGATAAGTTCATACTGAAGTAATAGATTTTGCCCTCATTCTACCTGTTTAACTAAAAAAGATGTTTACATTTCTCACATATTTTTAAATTGCATACTTTTTCTATTAATATTAAAGTGGGCTCATAAAATTGAATTACTGTCATCCCACTTCTAATCCCTTAATTAAACAATACATTGAATGAATCTGTCAATTACTCATCACTTAGGGAACATAATTCAGCATTTTCACATTAGCTATTTTACTTATTCCAGAGGCAACTGCAGAATATTGGAAAGATTAAAAATAGGGAATAAGTAGCTAAGTTGATTACATATAATATTATAATTCTAAGCTCAAATTTGAATTTTCTGTGCTATTTCCTGACTTTAAAAAGTTGATATTTTGTTGGTGAGGAAATCAATAGATGCACATTATATATTGTGTTAGAGTTATCTTTATTGAAAAGCAGTTTATTAAATACATTCTAACTAGGGAAGAAATACCTATCTTGGTTCATTTTTAAGGCCTTATTTATATTGTTATTCTCTCATGGATAAACTAAAATGGCTGCATTTGTATTTGTGATTACCCTTGCATTTATTCACTTGTTGCTTCATTGCATTTTTTCCCCTGCCTTTGTTTTCTTTTCTTTTCTTTTTCCTGTAGCTTTTTGATTTGGTATATAGAGAAGAGACTCTGCTCAATGTCATAAAAAGTGTCACACGGAACGGCCGATCCATTATTCTAACTGCGGTTCTTGCCCTCATCCTTGTCTACCTGTTTTCCATTATTGGGTTCCTTTTTCTGAAGGATGACTTCACTATGGAGGTGGATCGGCTGAAAAACAGAACTCCCATCACAGGTAATGCAGTTAATATCCTTACAAAACTCGCAGGTTTGATCCCTGGGTTGCGATGATCCCTGGAGAAAGAAATGGCAACCAACTCCAGCATTCTTGCCTAGAAAACCCCATGGACAGAGGATCCTGGTGAGCTGCAATCCATGGGATGGCAAAGAGTTGGGCATAGTGACTGATCACTCACAACTTGTATATAGCTTGTTAAGAGGATCACAGATAAACACTAATGGAAGCAATGTTTTCTTTCATTGCTTTGAAAACATTTTCTTATTCACTAAGAGCTCATGAGTGTGAAATACCCATAGGCTAAATGTTAGCTGACAGTGTGTACTATTTAGGAAAATCTCTGTACAAGAAGCATCACATAAGCTCAGTCTTAGTACAGAAGTTTCAGCAGTTGTTGACCGTACTGCAGGAGACAGTTGATGATTTCATTTCAGGGTAACTGCTTTGAGATTCTTTTCCTTCTTTCCTCCTCTTTTTCCTATTGTGGGCTATCTCTCCCAAAAATATCCAGCTTCATTTACAACCATTATTTCATACATTTTTCTCACAGTACATATATTATACTTGAATAATTGGAAAGTATAAATGCTCAAAGTATTGGCATTAATACTTTCAGAATTAAGACTGTCCATGAGTCTGTGGCTGTCAGAATTTCTGTGTGATATTTATTTTTGTTGTCTGACTGGTTAGCCATGCCCCATTTATACTCACTGTGATTCTTGAGATGTGCGGGGTGATTCTTACTTTGGATTTTTAATTTTATGTTCCCTAATGATTTCTTTTTTCCCTTTTGCCTACATTTGTTGTTTTGGTTAAGTTTTATTCTTACTCTCATTTCACTCTCCTGTTTTGCTAGATGGATGTCATAGTTACTGCACTTTGCTAACAGTTTCTCTGGGTGATTCCACTGCCTGTGGATTGCACGGAAGGGAAGCCACAAAATGACACTTTCTTTCTTCAAACCATCAAATTAAAAACAGGATTTAACTAGTGGTGCTTTTAAAATATGGCATAATTAAATGGCATTTAAACCTATTAGAGTCTAAGTGATCAAAGCGTAGAATAGAAACATCATATACGTAAGTTGCAAGTTATTAAACATGAGACTTAATTTCAGACCTAGGTAGTCGTCTTTGTTCACAGCCACATTGTACATTTTCTGTTATGAGCTTTCTTGTTCTTCCTTAAATGTTTCTTTATCCAGAGATTTACAGGTATAAATATTTATAGGAAAAGCTCATCTATACAAATACACCCAAAACTCCACTTGTACTAAACTGTGAATTCCTATTCTCAAAAATCTTTGTCTAAGTATTTCCTAGGCTTAACCATATTGATTTATTCAATACAGAGTAAGTCTGACCCTTGAGTGAAATTGTTCAGTCGTGTCCGACTCTCTGTGACCCCGTGGACTGTAGCCCACCAGGCTGCTCTGTCCATGGGATTTTCCAGACGAGAATACTAGAGTGGGTTGCCATTTCCTTCTCCAGGGGATCTTCCCAACCCAGGGATCGAACCCAGGGCAGGTCTCCCGCATTGCAGGCGAATGCTTTAACCTCTGAGCCACCAAGGAAGTCCAGGAAGCCTGACCCTTGGGCATCATAATTTCTGAATTCAAATATATATAGTCATTATTGTTTTATGAATCTTGCAGTAAATAATTTTAATTGTGTTGTTTTAAAAGTAGGTTAGTGTCATTATATTATGGATATATTTTCCTTAGAAATATTTTATTTTTAAAGTCTTTTATTTTTGTTTTACAAAATAAGTAGCACTGAAACTAAAATGTCAGGTTTGTCACTAAACATATTTATGCGTTTATATGAAAACTGTTAAATAAAGCATTTATAAATGCTATGCAAATCTAGCACTCAAAACCAGCTAACAAAGGTAAACTTTTGATTCTTCAAAGACTGAGAGCTTTTTATTTCATAGAGAGTGTATGTATGTGATACCATTTCCTTGGACAATCACTCGTATTTACGTTGTTGTTCATTGTTCAGTTGCTGTCATGTCCAACTCTTTGTGACCCCATAGGCTGCAGCAGGCCAGGCTTCCCTGCCCTTCACTAACTCCCAAAGTTTGCTCTAAATCGTGTCCATTGAGTCAGTGATGCCATCCAACCATCTTATCCTCTGTCGCCCCCTTCTCCTCCTGCCTCAATCTTTCCCAGCACCAGGGTCTTTTCCAGTGAGTCAGTTCTTCGCATCAGGTGGCCAAAGGATTGGAGCTTTGGCTTAATTTCTAATTTTATATATTATGGCTGTTGATACATAGCATAACGTTTATCCTTTCAGTTATTGAACACTATTTTCTCCCAGAGGTGAGTGAAATTATCAAAGATACACATCTGGAGAGCAAGTGAAATTGGGAGTATATAAATACACAACCCTTCAGCGAATGTGAAGAGTCAGGGAGCAAAGAGGAAGTTGAGATTCTAGAGTGAATGACAGGAGCATCACAGGCATGTGGGATAGCAGGGAGCTGATAATTTGCCAATGGCCTTGGGAATTCAGCGCAATGCAGATCCCACCTTTGGCGCCCAATCTGACTCTGTAGATGCAAGAAGCTCCATCTGACAGTGGTCAGGGGAATCCATGTGTTAGATGAGCCCAAGGAGTTGGAGAGAAGGTGGTGTCGCCAAGTGGAGGGTCCAGAGTCTCCCCTGCTATCCCTCTTGCCCCTCCTCAGCGCTGGCCTCCTATTTCTCACCCTCCTTTCCTCTTTCCAGAAAACTGTAGAAGCTTCCCAGATGGCTTCAAGTGGCATCCTCTTTTCTGCCAGTCCGTGTCGTTCATTCCAACCATGGCACTGGTTCTGTGTCTTATGGGTTCAGAACCTTGCTGGATCCTGGGCTGGCTGTGGAATGCTTCGTTTAAAATCCTTAGCCTGGAAGCCCTGCCTCGTCTGTGCCTTTGCTGTGCCCTTTTTCATACCGCTTGTTCCCAGAACTGCTACCATTTCCCCCTCCCTGTGTAAATCCTGTCTCCTCGAGATGGATCTCTTTCTAGAATTCCCTCTCCCTCTCCTGAGGTACTCCTTCAGTACTGCGCTTCCTTTATTCAGCTATAACTATGTCTGTACGTCTGTGTTCCCTAATGGATCGTGCATTCTTCAAGGCCCCAACTCTGAGCCCTCAGAGCCTAGCACAAAGTGAGTAAACATTTACAGATTTAAGGGAATGGCTATAAGGGACACTCAGGAACCTCGCCTCTCTTTCTCTGACCACCTGACTCACGCTGCACCCGTGATATACCTGCCAAGCTGTGATATACCTGCCAAGCTGCCCCAGTCAGGGTGCGGGGAGAGACAGAGGTGAAATCGGTGACCTCCTTCCTCGCGGACCCCAGCTCTCTCATCTCCAGGGCTTGTGTTAGCGGCAAACCCAGGCCTAGTCCCTCTCCTCATCACATGTCTGAACTCCAGCCACCATTCTCCACTTCCACCCTCTCCTCATTAAACAACCAGGCTAACCTCGGGCGGGGTGCTGCCCTGACATGCACTTGAATATTTTTTCAGTGTATAAAAATGGACGGATGGAAGAGGAAATGGCAGCCCACTCCAGTATTCTTTCCTGGGAAATCCCCTGGACAGAGGAGCCTGGCAGGCTACAGTCCATGGGGTCACAAAGAGTCAGACACAACGTAATGGTTAAACAACCAAGAAGACAATAAGCAAAATGTGCTTAAAGGAAAAAAAAGAAGCAAACCAGATCTTCTCCCTGTATCTTCTGGACTTTCCTTGATGGCTTAATGTAGTAAATGGGTTTGAGAGGAATGAACCTCTTCACTTTGTTACTAACAACAAACTATGTGAAACTTTTTATGTGGAGAAGAAGGTTGCTATTTTCTGCTACTTCTGGGCCAGGGAGGTAGGTGGTAAGCCAGCAAGCAGATGGATCCTTGGGGACTAAGGAAGAAAAGGAAGATTCTGAAGGGGACCTGGCGGATGCTTCTTGCTTCCTTGAGATGCTCTATGCCCTGTGCCCAGGAGCCCGCATGTTGCTGTTAGAGCCGCCACCTCCAGCCATGGGCATCAGTGGCTGAGAGCTCATGCGGTGCCAACAACCCTGGGGGACCGTGTTGCTGGCGTTTCCAAGCCACAGCCCTGAATGCATTTGGCCATGGGAAACTTGTCATGCAGGGTGGTTAGCGCCTGCAGAATTATTAATACTTTATCTCAGCCACTTTAAAAAGATAGAAAAGGCTTTTAGTGGGTTGGCCCATGAACCTATTTTCTATTTATAAAATTGCTTCAGTAGGCAAAGCTGTATTCAGAGTTCCACACTAACTTAACCGAAAACTTTAGGAAGGCAGCTAATTTGGAGTAATAGTGCCTTTTATGTGTGTGCCTTTGTAATTGTCTGCTCACTTCTTGTCACTTGTATATTCATCTCTTTACCGTGTCTCTGTTATGTGTTCTCAGGTAGCAATGCAGTTCCTACGATGACGTTAACTTCGATCCTGAGTACATGCGAAAAGGACAACTGCTCACCTACAATACCAGCTTCAAATACAGGTTTGTAAAGGGGCTCCAGGACAGCATGAACTCAATGATTCTGAAGTTATGTTTAGTTGATTAAAGTTATTACACCTTGAGGCTTACCTGATGGCTCAGTCGGTAAAGAATCCACCTGCAATGCAGGAGACCAGGGTTCAATCCCAGGGTTGGGAAGATCTCCTGGAGTTAGAAAGTTGCTCTGAAAATCTCATGGTGAGTTGAAATAGAATGGAGGGTAAAAGAACCTAAAAGTTTCAAACTAGAGAAAGGATTCTCATATCCAACATTTTGTATTCTCACCCTGTTCTTTATATCATTTCTAATCATGAGAACTTTTCACATTTACTCTGTGGTACATACTGCTAAAAATGCTATTCAGTTCAGTTCAGTCGCTCAGTCGTATCCAACTCTTTGCAACCCCATGAATCACAGCACGCCAGGCCTCCCTGTCCATCACCAACTCCCGGAGTTCACCCAGACTCACGTCCATCGAGTCAGTGATGTCATCCAGCCATCTCATCCTCGGTCATCCCCTTCTCCTCCTGCCCCCAATCCCTCCCAACATCAGAGTCTTTTCCAATGAGTCACCTCTTCGCATGAGGTGGCCAAAGTACTGGAGTTTCAGCTTTAGCATCATTCCTTCCAAAGAAATCCCAGGGCTGATCTCCTTCAGAATGGACTGGTTGGATCTCCTTGCAGTCCAAGGGACTCTCAAGAGTCTTCTCCAACACCACAGTTCAAAAGCATCAATTCTTCAGCACTCAGCCTTCTAGATTGCAAAACCATACTGCACTAAGCAAGATCCTTTCCACTGTATAGCCTTTCACTGAGTGTCTTACCTTTAACAAAAGAATCCATCCATTAACAAAAAATGGAAAAGCATGGGTTTAGAACTCAAAAGGCTTGATTATAATTCTTGACCTGTTACTTTCTAGATTTAGGTCTTGTATATATTATGTAAATTTCCTAGACTTTGTTCAGATGGCTTGTCCTAAAAGAGAGGAAGGAAGAAAGGGAGGCAGGAAGGGAGATGAGGAAGTGATAGATAGATAGATAGATAGATAGATAGATAGATAGATAGATAGATGGGGCTTATATTTTCTTGCCTGCAAAGGAACAAATGTAACCATACATACAAAAAAATTTTAAAACTCTACATTGTCCTCTTAGGATGTGGCAGGAATTTGGAAACTAGGGCATATGTGAAATTTAATGAATTGTAGAAGGAATTAGTGATCTATTTCCAGAAGCAGCAGAGATTTAGGAAGTGTTTAGCTATTTCAAGAGTTCTATATATAAAAAGGAATGGATTTAATCTCTGTGATATCTACAAAAGGCAAAATTGGACTCAGAGAAAGTGAGGGAAGCAAGAGTTAAGCACAGCATAAGGATGGATTTCCTCACTTCCATCCAGAAGGACATTGTTTAGTCATAACAATAGAGAATTTTTCCCCAAGTTGCTTGTTACCATCTGATGTCAGACTATTGCTTGAAGCCCAACAAAAGTGAACAATCCCTTCTACTGACTAAATGTTTCATTCTGTATGACCTAAAGAGCGAGTTAAACATATTCATATGTTCCACTGTGCTTCGAAGGTGGCTCAGTCGTAAAGAATCCGCCTGCCAGTGCAGGAGATACAGGAGATGCAGGTTTCCCTGGGATGGGAAGATCACCTGGAGGAAAGCATGGCAACTCACTCTAGTATTCGTGCCTGGAAAATCCCATGAACACAGTAGCCTGCTGGGCTACAGTCCATGGTGTCATAAAGTCAGGCACGGCTGAGCAAGCACACACGCATATGTTCCACTCCCATGTGCCAGCAGCTCTAGGCACTGTGAGCAGTGACCACTCAGACTTCTTTTCTCCCTGACCTCCTGGGTACCCAGTTCAGGCCTATAAACCACAAACCAGTTTGTTCTCTCTTTGTGTAGCTTTACTGTGCTCTGCAGTTTCTGAAATCCCATTATATGCCTCCTCAGGCCTGTACATCTCCAGTTTCTTCATTCTTGCCTATGTATTATGGCCATGACTCTTCATGTAACACTCCAAGGCACGAGGTTGAATGGGGTGATCATTTTCAGAATCGTGCAATTTGCAGTCACACCACACTCTTGACCCATATTTGACTGACTCTCGGTTAAAATATGCCATTCTTCAGTGGTTCAGCTATCAAGCCATAAATGCCTATTCTGTAGTCACGTAATTGGGAGTTTGGGATTTCAAGTATAAAACCATGCATTTATATTTATATATTTCTGCCAACCCATAGCCCCAGGCTGTCCCAGTTTTTCCTGTGAATAGAGGAGGGGCGTCTTGACCAGATGGTCTATAGGTTTCAGGTCCCTTCCAGTGCTCACGTGCCATGAGCTCATGGTGTCCTAATGAATCCTGA
The DNA here is from genome assembly GCA_917880005.1 of Nanger dama. NCBI lineage: Eukaryota > Metazoa > Chordata > Mammalia > Artiodactyla > Bovidae > Nanger > Nanger dama. Next base: position 83,648,842 of record CAKJTW010000002.1, read on the forward strand.
TTCTGTTAAGCAGTATATTCTTTCTCTCTCATGTCATCATCAAGTCTGATAAGCTCTAGAACAGAGGTTAGCAAACTTGGCCCATGGGGAAATCTGAGAAAAAAACATGTCAAATGTCACTTGGTTCTGTACAGCTCTCGGGCTAAGAATGTTTGCAACTGAATTCATTGACTTTATTTATAGTCCCAAATATTGTTATGTGTCTTTAGAATGGCATATAAATAAAATAAGAGGGAAAGTCAACTCAGCAAAAGGAGAATGAGCTTTTTAAGGACAGTCTTAAAGTTTCATATTTAATGTGTAGCTTTTGTTAAACTTATTTACATTAAAGTTTTTTTTTTCCTTTAAAGAAAAAGATGCATTGGAGACTATATGTAACCCACACGCCTGAAATATTTGTCTTGTGGCTCTTAACAGAATAAATTTTGCCAACCTCTAGAAGATTTTCACAAAAGGTGCTAGAAATGTTACATGGAGACAATCCTAAGAACAGAGTCCTTGGCATGCAGCCACTGAAAACATACTTTCAGATTGCTGTAGGCATGTTTTGTGCATTATTTACCCACAAAGAAATCTGTCTTAAATAAACTATCATTTAGCCCATGTTCCTCTATCTTTCTTAAAAAAGTATGACATGAGGCTATTTCTTAATGCCTCCTTACCAAAGCCTGGATACATAAAATCTGCCAGTATTCTCAATTTGAGGTTAGTCAGAACCCATACTGTCTTCTCTTGATCCTGACTCCTTCCCACACTATCCTTTAAATGACATCTCTTATCTGGGGGAATCAGCATTAATCTTATTTGTCATAGTTTGCAGAGTTTATCATAATATCAAGTTCAGGTCTATAGATGTTTCTCTTCTCTTGCTATTATCCATGATTCAAAAATCACAGACAGCTATTTCAAAGATGTAGACCTAGTTTAAGTAGCTGGCTAAATTTAAATCGCTCTTGGGATCTTTCAGCCACCTTGAACATCAATTTATTGCCTTAAGTACCTGTTACTTCTTTAATTTATCATTCTTTCTCCTTGACCAAATATGAAAACAAGTCTGTTAAAAAATTTACTTTCTTGTTAGCAAAATATTTTAACATGGTCTCAAGTAGAGTAACCCTATTCCTGCCTTGTTACTGTTGTTGTTCAGTTGCCAAGTCATATCCAGCTCTTTGCGACCTCATGGACTACAGCACGCCACATCTCTCCATCCCTCACCATTTCTCAGAGTTTGCCCAAGTTCATGTCCATAGACTCAGTGATGCCATCCAACCATCTCATCCTCTGTTGCCCTCTTCTCCTTCTGCCTTCAATCTTTCCCAGCATCGGGGTCTTTTCCAATGATTGGGCTCTTTGCATCAGATAGCCTAATTATTAGAACTTCAGCTTCAGTATCAGTCCTTCCAGTGAGTATTCAACGTTAATTCCCGTTATGAAAAGGAAAAAAAAAAAATTATTTCCTTTTTTAAAAAACAAATATACTGTAATGGTGGTTTTATTTTAAGGGGAAAATATTGGTTTGTCAGTAAACCAACAAAGAAACTGGTGTTCCTCCTGCCAGAGTTTGTAAAGGGGGCCGACTCAGCACAGCAGCTGAGCGCCAGTAGTGCTTGTCCACCACTCAGCATCCAGAAGCTCTAAGGTGCAGTGTGAGAGCCGTGGGAGCCCACTTTCCAAGAATGAGGTCCTCTAGGTCATACATGTTTGCACACATCCCAGGATATGGCTGTCCAGCTCTATGCAAGTCTGCGGATTTTAGGCTTTGTACAGTTCCCCAGGCCTTGTTGTAGATGCTCAGCCAGATATTCTGGTGTCATTGTTTCACATATTCTCACTAATTGTGATATTTTGACCTTAACATTTAACACAATGAAGTGTTTTTATAAATTAGAAATTAAGCCAAATCAGTACAGATCCTCAGTGATGACAGTGATATATTAATAATTATGAAAACCCTGTGTATTCATTCATTTCTTCGTACAACAATATTTGTTGAGCCTCTGTTATGGGCCAGCCATCCTGTTGGGTATTCAGGACGGTGTTGAATAAAAGATAATCCTGGACGTTATGGAATTTATAAAATAGTGAGGGAAGCAAAGTTGTAAAATATGGAACTATGATATGGTGCTATGATAGGTAATCACAAGAGAGCCTGGCTGCCAACAATTAGAGAAGTCCTTCTGAGGAGGGATTAGTCACACTGAGATTTGGAGAATAAAAGCGGGCCAGTCAGGCCAAGAGGAAGAAAAAGCCATCTAGACACAGGGAACTGCATAAATGAAGGCCTTGAGGCATGTTCAAGGATAGAAAAATGCTACTAACTATCCTCATATTATAGGTAGAAACTCTGAAGGACAGAGCCATTCAGTAAGATCACAGCTAGTAAATGATTTTAGATCTCTGGTTCAAAGCCTATGTTCCAACCTTCTAAATTTTATCACCTCCTAATTAAAAGACTAATCTCTACAAATGATTTATTTCCTAGCCAAAATTTAGAGATTGTTGTAATTCTGCCTACCATATTGCCCAAGAGTGCTTAGATAGATTTTCCTTATGCGTATTGTCTTCTGAGGCAATTTCTTGAAAAACAAATCTTCTCTCTTATGTGTTAATCAACTGGAGTTAATGCTCCCGCCTGTCCCCCTGGCCTGAGGATGCTTGGCAATGTCTGGAGACATTTCTGGTGGCCGTGACTCTGGGAAGAGTCCTACTGGCATTTAGAGGATAGGGGCCAGGGATGCTACTAAATATCCTGCAATACACAAGACAGTCCTCACAGCAAAGAATTTTCCAGCCCCACACGCCAGTGCACTGTGGTAATCAATCCATCTGCCAATGCAGAAGACGCAGGAGAAGCAGGTTCAATCCCTGGGTGAGGAAGATCCTCTAAAAGAGGAAATGGCAACTCAACCCAGTATTCTTTCTTGCCTGGAAAATTCCATGGACAGAGAAGCCTGATGGCTCCAATCCATGGGGTCACAAAGAGTTGGGCACAACCTGAAACAGCACAAATGTCAATAGTATTAAGACTGAGAAACCCTGTTCTGTCATAAAGCCTGTTTGGATACTGGTTTATATTATAGCTCTGAATGCACATGAATAAAAGATTTCCCACAATACCTCTGTAACCCATCACTTTTACCTACTACATTTACAGAGAACAAAACTTCCTTTTTCCCTATGGACAAATGGGGACAGTTCTTCCAGGCAGAGCACCCCAGGGGCAGAGTCTCCATTTTTTTAGGCTGGATCTGAGCTAGAAGTTGTGGGGAAAGCTGGGTATGATTTTGCAAGGGAAGCTCCCAGAGTAGGGAGGAAAGAATCCTGCAGGGATTTCAGCTCTGGAGGTGTGATAGAGAGGCTGGTGGGAGATAGAGTTGGTGCCGTAGCTGTTCATCATTAGGGATCATTCCTAAATGAGTGTTAAAAGCTACAGGAAAGCCTGTATTAATCTCCTTTTTCTTCTGTGCCCTTTTACATTTGATTGAAAATGGATTTGATCTTGGAGCCCTGGCCGCCTTGAAATTTTGGCCACATGTGTTTAACTGCAAAAGTAGAATGAAAGCTAGAACCTGGGGTTTGTTGTGCAGCATGTGTCACTTAGATTTAAAAATAACTTTGCTATGTGTAAGACCAGGGTAAATTTTAATTTGCAAGCCCTAGTGTGCATTTGTGAAGGTTTTGGTTTGTCACCTAGCGGACAGCAGGTCCACATTACAAAAGACCCAGACGCACACAGTATCATGATAACAAGCCTCGCGGGGAGTGGGAGGCTGAGCTGCCAACTCCTGAGGAAGCTCCACGAATGTGGGTAGGGCCATTGTCCCAGAGGCAGCAAATTCTCATGGCAGCCGGCAACCAACTGTGGTTGAATAAAGAAACAAAAACCTTTTATTTGCTGCAGACCTCCCTGACTTCCTGGACAAAAATATTCTCTTTAAAAATACTGATTTTCAAATAAAGTAAGACTTTTTGAGGCAAGAGCTGGATATGACTGGGCATGTACATATGCATATTATATATATAATATGCATGTGTAGGTGTTAAAGCCTCTTCAGTAATGTCCAACTCTGTGCAACCTATGGACTGTAGCTGGCCAGTCCCCTTTGTCCATGAAATTTTCCAGGCAAGAATACTGGAGTGGGCTGCCATGCTCTCCTCCAGGGAATCTTCCTGACCTAGGAAACGAACTCACGCCTCCTGCGGCTCCCACGTTGCTAGCAGATTCCTTACTCCTGAGCCACCAAGGAAGCCCTATATATGATATATACTGTAAATATTTTCTAAGTTCAAATCATTTGAATAGACAGGAAAAAGAGGAAGTTAACAGATGTCTAACATCTACGAGTTATTCACATTGAATATATTTGGTATTTTACTGTAATAAAAAAGATTGATGAATAGCAGAAACCAGTCAGTCTTTATATTGCTCTACATTTTGTCTTCCTACTGGGTGTCCAATGTTTTCAATTTTTTTCCCTAATAGTTTTTTTAAATCAGCAATTCCATATTGAGTTGATTGTGATTAAAGTCCAAGGCCAACACACAAGAAGTTGTCAGTTGTACTTACAATTTTAAATGTATCTCAATGACAATCTGTTACTTTCTAAGAAACCATAAAAAGAAATAACTTAATTGTTATAGCAGAAAAATGGCATTAGTAAACACTCTGATTCATGCATGTCCAGTATTTAAAAAATTTACAGACCAACACCTCAGATCAGGGGAATTATTTCAGAGTCAATAAGATATATTTTTATTTCTTTTCTCATATGAAACATTCCTATTAGGAATTTAAAAAAATTCCTTCCTAATACTACTAAACTGAAAATGAGGATAATTTAACCTAATATTGTTCAAGTACAGAATTCGTTGATTGTATTAAGACTATAGCTTTGTATGAGATTTGACAGCCATCTATCAATAAGAATGCTAATTATGATACCTAGAATTTATTACACCCTAAATACATGCCAAGCAGTGTTCTAAGTTACTTACATGAATATACTTAGTTCTTAAAATGTGTCCACATGAAAGTCTGTTTCCATTAAGTTTTCCTTTTTGCATGTAAACAACCATGTCCTCTCACTTCTTTTAGAACCATCTCTGTTTTTCATCATTCCCCCTTTGCCATTCATCATTAGTTCGATCATTGTTCTTATAACTGAAATCTTTTCCTTATTACCATCTATTCTCTTTTTTCTTATAAACACTTTTGGGTCTTAATTGAACCTTCTTTAGCATTCACTTATCCCCTCCAGAACTAATATCCTATTAACTCTTCCTTTTCAGTACCAACTTTTTCTCTAAAAACAATTGATGTATATTCTCTCCTTCAATTTCTGAATCAACTGTCTTCTCTTCCACTATTTGCCATCTTCCTATCATTTCCTGATGACCTAATTTTAAATCCAGTGACCTTTCCTTCTTTCTCACTGCCTTTGATCCTTGTGTAATTTTGATGTTTTTTGTTACTCTCTTCATCTTTAAATTGCTGTCTTTCTTAACTTTGAATCACAGTACACTCCTAACGCTCTTGTCCTCTCTAGCTTTTTAAACTGTTTTCTCATTTTCATATTCTATAAACAAAGATCATCTTGGATTCTTTCCTTGTCTTCATTAAAACACAAGCGTCCAATTCGTCCTTCCAAAGCTTCTGTTTCTGTGTTTAATGAGACCAACCTTTCCCAAGTGACCGCTGGCTGGAAGCTTCAGTATGATACTTAACGTTGCCATCTCCTTCCTATCAAGCCCCTCTAGTTCCTGTTCTTTCATCCTTTTATTCTCACAACCATTATTCTAATTCAGACTCATAGCACTTCATGCCTCAGTTATTACAACTGCCTCCTAAGTGGTCTTCCTACATCTAGCCATTCTCTCTTCAGTTCACCCACTATATATCACTGCTAAGACCACTTGTCAGAAATCACTGCATTGAACATTTTCTCCCCTACCCCAACTTAAGATCTCCACAATCCTCCATTGCCTGCCAGCTAAAATCCAGACTCCTTAGAGCTTTTCGGAGAGCTCCCAGTTTATCTCCAGCCATATCTTACACTCCTCTACATATTGCTATTCATCTTTAAGCAATTTTTTTTTTTTTAAACTCTGGGGCTCTCTGTCCATGCCTTGTGAAATGCCTATCTCCTGTTGTCTTACTCTATTGAATAGTCAAGGCAAACTTAGTATCTGCATTAATTAGAAGGGCTCCCCTCTCATTATCCTTATTATTAAAAGTTCTCTCTCTGTTTTGATCTCTTTGCGCCACTCTTACGGCTTTTATCATGTGTTAATTTGTGTGGTTATTTAAGTTCATGTTTTATCTCATACTATTTTGCCAGCTAGATGGTAAATCACCTTCCTTCTGTATGAAATTCTCCAGTGCCTCCTCATAGCTTCCAGGATAAAGTTAAAACTCTTCACCTGGGTGTATGATTCTTGCAATAATCTGGCCCCTATCTCCTTCTCTTCTTACAGCTCCCGTATTCATCTGTATATCCCAAAGGCCCAGCCATTCCTGGTCTACTGTCTTTTTTGGGGGGGTGGGCTGCACTAGCAGCATGTTAATCTTAGTTCTGCAATCAGGAATAGAAACCACATTCCTTGCATTGACCATGCGGCATCTTAACCACTGAACCACTAGGGAAGTCCCAAAGCCTAGCCATCCCAATCCATGTGTCATTCTGCAAACACTCCAGGTACTTTTATGCCTGTTTGCCTTTGCTCATCTCATTTTATGTGCCTGGTATGTCTTTAGTCATCTTATTGGTGAAGGATGCCCCTCTTTCAGTAGTCAACCCAGGTGCCACCTTCTTTAGGATGCTGTCCCTGATGCCCCAGCCCATGAGATGCATGTCTATCCTGCTTCCTTGGTACCCATGCCTTGCCTTTGTTCATATGCTGACCTGTGTTTCCTTGAGGACCATGAGTTTCCTGGGGGTTGCAGCACTTTCATCTTCTCACCTATATTTCCAGTACCTAGCCCAGGGGCTCTTGATGAAGTGAAATGAGGCAGGCTTGGCATGGGGAAAGCCAGCTGGTTATGTAGGTAAGTCTCCACCAGGTGGCATTTACTTAGGTGAATTCACCATGACTCAGGGCCTGGCTCTCGGCCTGAATGCCTGGGAACTTGGCTTAACAAATCGTCAATAGATCCATCTCATAAAGGTAGAAACTTATTATCCACACTCACAGAGGCTGCTATGTGAAACCAGCATGCTTAAGCACTAGTTATGGAGTGAGTGAACTGGGCTTTGCTGGCATTGACCCTGACCTGGGCACTCTGCCTTTGTTTGCATGTCACACAGGAAGCCAGTTCTCCTCATGTGTTGGCGGCCAATCTATTTTACTTCACAATGGCTAATCACGTGAGGTGCGTGTGGATTGTACTGGCTCGCCTCCTAGAGAACAAACAACCTCACTTCTCAATTATTGGGGAGAAACGGGCGCCCTTTCCTGTAGCTTCTGTGAACTGATTAACCCACATGTAATAAGTCTTTAGTAAACACTGGTGTCATATGATCAGGCAGTTGCTGATTAGATAAATAAATGCCACTAGATAGAAGTTTATTTGAAAATCTAAATATGGCAAAGCAGCCTAAGACATACTGCATATGATGGCATTGCTGGAAAACCATGTTTCTCTTCAAAATCTCCTTTACCTCTTTTGCGTGTTTCTGTTTTCTTCACATGCGTCTTGCCATCACCACCACCAGGCACTGGGACCTAACCAGGCACTTTGCACACTGAGCTCTCTCTCCGTCTTCTCTGCCTTGCTTGTCTCTTCTGCTGCCCTGATGGCTGTCACCGCAGCTTCCCCTCCTCCATCTATTCTGTCTCCAAAAGCAGTTTCCTTTCCTCCGCTTTCTAAGTCAGAACGTGCCCGATGCTCACCTCCGAGGCCCGCGGTCCAGTGCAGGCTCTGCCAGCATCTCCCGTGCCGCATTTGGTGCTTGCCCATCCCTGACTTCCGCCCTTCGCTCAAGGTGTATGTTCAGCTTTTTTAAATTTTTATTTATTTATTTTTTGCTGTTCAAAGCAAATTTATTTATTGTTCCTAATCAACACTATTAATAAATCTGGGATTCTGTATGTTATGGATTTTTCTTAGCCACTAGATAGGTCAGAATTAGAATAAATGGTGAGCAGAGGGGTATGAAAACATTTGATTTTCAAGGGAGTCATAGTTTTCCATCAGTTCCACTTCAGAATGTTTTACTAGGTATTTTTCCCCTCATCTTTCTGATTTTGAATTTCACTGTGTAACTGATTTTAAAAAACAAACAAACTAGTATTCCACTATGGAGAACAGTATGGAGATTCCTTAAAAACTAGGAATAAAACTATCACATGACCCAGCAATCCTGCTACTGGGCATATACCCTGAGGTGTATGTTTTAGAAAGAAACAACTCTGAGTAAAGGGAAAATATCAGATCCCCCATCCATGTGATATTAAAGTCAGCTTACAAGAAGAAAACCAGCCTTTTCATAACAAAGTCCTTCTTTTCCCTTTGGTAGTGGTGATTTTTACACTCACACCATAACATGCAGACTGGCTACATAATTCCAAAATTCAGCACCACTATGGTTTTTTAATCTAACGAGAAAAATACATTTCTTCTCACTTCTCAATTTAGGATATCTTGATTTTAATTTCCAACTTGGTGTGAACTTTTTATTATTTTAAGTGACTGAGCGATTACTACCAATTTTAGTAATTTTATCTTAAAAACTAGAAATTTTTCTGTCACATAGTAATTTTTTTCCTCTCTCTATTTGTCCCTAAATATTTTCACATAAGGACTTGGCAACCCACTCCCATATTCATACCTGAAGAACACCATGGACAGAGGAACCTGGCGGGCTGTGGTCTCCATAGAGTCACAAAGAGTCAGACACATCTGAAGTGACTTGGCATGCCCGTGTTCACATAAACACATTCACATAAAATAAATTATTCACATGAAACAAACTGTTCACATAAATGCATTGTAGGACTGTGCTGGTCATTCAGAAAGTGTAGTCACTTACCAAAGAAATGAAATAATATCTGCCCTCAACTTGTAAGCACTTACTATGGGTATGCCAATCTCTGTGCAGTCTTTTACATACCTTACACAAAATCCTTAAACAACCCTCCTAAGGGTTTAATCCTTAAACAGATTTCCCCATTTTACAGATGAATACATTGAGGTTAATAACTTGCCCAAGTCCCGGTTCTGGAACAGAGTAGAGCTTGAAGCTGGGCTCGCCTAGCTTTCTTGTATACATTCTTTCCCCTGGGTGAGTTGAGTGTTTTCAGAAGGTTTTATGGAACTCCCCCCATACCACAACAATGCACAATGAATAGTAACTTTCTTATATTTCATCCTTTTCATTCTGTCATTTTTCCGCTGATGGAAGCAAAAGTGATTTGGGGATATTATACATGTGGCTTTATCAGTCTGTGTCAGTCTTGGGATGCCACATAGAAAATGTGTTATTAATATGTGACTTCAAAAAGTGTGTCCTGGCACAGTTATGAAGAAATAGATCTTTAGATGTAGAAAAGAGTGTTTTAAAAATGTGAGTTTGCTGTACAGTTTGACTTTGTGTTTTTATAGCTGATGAGGAATATGAAGATGGGATTGAAAGGACATGTGACACTCTTCTTATGTGCATTGTGACTGTCCTGAACCAGGGCCTCAGGAATGGTGGAGGTGTGGGTGACGTGCTGAGAAGACCATCGAAAGATGTAAGCTGGAGAAAAATAGTTTTTCATGGAGCACACAGTCTTTTCTTTAACCTTTCTTAACAGCATTTACAACCCAGTTTTTGTTTATAGGGTACTCCATTTTATGTTGTTTGCTATAAAAATATAATGGTAGCTATTGAAAGCAACCCATTGTATCATAGAATTCCATAGAAATAGCAAATGTCCTAAAAGTCTATATATGTTAGTAGGTCATGACATCTTACCAACTTTGAACTGTATATTGTATGACAGCAACAAAATCATAACTTCTGACTTTATGGAGGAGTTTGATTGTTACATAAATAACAGAAACCAGGCTGCTCTGGGCTCTCAGTTTTTGCAGGCGTGGAGATTTATTCTTTGCCTCTGACTAGGGACAGCCTCCATTATTTGTCCACAAGGAATATCCAATCTGAACGGATTCTAACAGGATTTCATATATTAAAAGGCTGAAAAACTTCTCATTGGTGGCAGCGTCTCAAGTCCCCCACTGGGAGCTTGAACAAGTTCAGTCCTCTAACTGGCCAGCCATATCACGTTGTCCATCCATCTCATGTTTCTTCATCTATGAAACACCTAGATTATCTGATCTCTAATGTGTATTTTAATAACATTTATCAAGTAGAAATATGCTTGAGTTGAATGTACTTGACCCTATAAGGCCAAGAGCAAAATCTCTTTCAGAAATGGACAGACCGTTAGATGATACCCCAGTTTCCAGTCTCTCTGACCTTTGGAAATGGCATTTGTTTACCTTCTGGGTAGCTCCTGGGATAGGAGCCCACTGCACCAAAATGCATTTAGCATAATTGCATGTAAAGTGATTTTTAATACATGATAAATCCCTCCTTTGGAGAAGAAAAGTACAAGTACCTGGAAGGAGTCTGGGGACAGACTGGAAAGTTTTCCTCACAAAACTTATAAAGGAAATGAAGATAGAAAGTGGGTCTTATTTTTTCCAACTTGGAATACTACTTATAGTCATTGAGCAAACAGTTAGAGAATATATACTTTCTGCTAGACAATATGCTAAATCAACATGCCTTGAAAATGTAAGTTTGTATACATACACAATAGAGAGGTTTTCTTTAATGTTTTTGAAATGCTTTATTTCAGGAGCCCTTGTTTGCTGCCCGTGTGGTATATGACCTTCTTTTCTATTTCATTGTCATCATTATCGTTCTGAACTTGATTTTTGGGGTTATCATTGATACTTTTGCTGATCTCAGAAGTGAAAAACAGAAAAAAGAAGAAATTCTAAAGACTACCTGCTTCATCTGTGGTAAGTGTTCTCCAGATACTAAAATAAGAGAGAAAGAAACTGCCCACTAGAAAGGAGGGGATGGAAGGACTTTTTGTTTGTCATGCCTTGGGAAAAATTATTTCAAAATGAAAGCTGGACAAAATTCAGATTATGTAACTGAGCGTTGGACCGGGATACTCTGCTTCTAGAAATAGAAGAATCACATCCCAAAGCTCTGTCGTTATTTCTGCCATTTGTATGATTCTCTAACTATAGCATGTGTTGCAAAATGCCAGAAGGTTCCACCAACTGGCAAACAGATTTTTCATCACAATAACATATTGATTAAACAATAGAGTGATTTTTATTTTCTTTTATTAGACGATGAATCCACAGATGAGTGTTCCAGCAGCTTGACCTTCTTACTCCCTGGCAGCACTCTGTCTTCCATTCTGAGTTCTGCTTTCTCCCAGTTTCTGTCTGTCTCCGTCTCTCACACCCTGTCCTTTTCCTCTTCCTCTCTCAGACCCACCCAACTTTCCTTTCGTCCTCATTATGTCCTTTGGCTCCACCCTCTGCTTCATAGACCTCAGCCCTTTCTGGCTTTAGTTGTCGCTTTAGCTGGCTTAGTCACCCTAGGATCCTTTCCCCTCCTTTGCTTTTATAGAAGCTATAACATGGATGTAGTTTTACTTTCTTTCTTTTTTTTTTTTTTTGGCCTGCTGCGCCATGTGACATGCAGAATATTATTCCCCAACCAAGGGTTGAATCCAAGCCCCCTGCAGTGGAAGCACAGTCTTAACCACTGGACTGCCAGAGAAGTCCCCCTTTGCCCTCCTTGAATAATCACCAACTCCTGGTGATACTCCCATATTGAGCTGAAGTCACAAAACAAGCATAAGGGCTTCAACGTTCATTATATAGTAGCTAACATTTATTCTATGTAACTTAAACTGCGTCCTCAATAATCCCCTTCCTTCCTCAGTTCACCTGTCTCTTTTCCCTGAATGGCTCATCCAAGCCTTCCCAATGTCACTCCAACAGGTGGAAGTGTGCCAGATGTTAACCTGTAATAATGAGCTGTTTTCCAGGGAAACAAGCACAAATTCAACATGCCCGTCTCCAGGGTATCCACAATTTATTGTGAAATATAGAAAAAAAAAATACCATTGCTGTTTAATCCATTAGGGAAATGATAAGGAAGTTTAAAGGTTGTTAACATTTCATTGGTCCGTAGTAGAGGGCAGATGAGAAAGTCAGGAAAAGTTTCCTGGAATAGATGGTGATGGAGCTGATGGTAAAAAATGGAAAGGAGAGAGCCATATGAAAGTGGGCAGAAGCAGAGTGGCTAGCATAAGGAAAGGCATGGAAAGGAGAACAGACGAAAAGGATCTTCATTTCCTATAAACAGACGAAAAGAATCTTCATTTCCTACAAACAGACGAAAAGAATCTTCATTTCATAGTTTGGTGTTGCTAAAGTGAAAGTTTCAGAGTAGGGTATGCCAGCAAAAGAGACTGGCCAGACCATGTGTGACCTCTTATATTAAAAAGTCTGGACTTTATCCTTATGGTTTTATTATAGATGGTGAAGATGGTGAATCATTATAGAAATTTAAGTAGAAGATAACAGGGTGTAATTATTATTTTCAATCACTGTGGCAACTACGGGAAGTTGTTCATCGGGGAACAATACTGGAGGCAGAGGGAGCAGGTAGTAGTTTATTGCCATTGTCCATAAGAGGTAAGAAACCTTGACCCAGGACAGGTAGTGATGGCAGTATTCAGGGTAATGGACAGAGTTAAGTATTGGAGAGGTAGAATCTGCCTGCCAATGCAGGAGATGCAAGAGATGCAGGTTCAGTCCCTGGGTCGGGAATATGCCCTGGAGGAAGAAATGGCAACCCACTCCAGTATTCTTGCCTGGAAAATCCCATGGACAGAGGAGCCTGGTGGGCTAACAGTCCATGGGGTTGCAAAGAGTAGAACATGATTGAGCATGCATAAGCACACACAGAATCCTTAAATCTCAGTGGTTTGTAATGAATATGAAAGAATGTGTGTGCCTGGGTGGATGATAGTAACAAAAGTTGAGCCTGAGAATGGAAGAAGAAAAACAATTTTAGGTAGGCATAGGCTGACTTTGGCTTTGAAAGTACTGAAAATGAGGTATGTACTAAGCTGGACCATAAAGAAGGCTAAGCGCTGAAGAATTGATGCTTTTGAACTGTGGTGTTGGAGAAGACTCTTGAGAGTCCCTTGGACTGCAAGGAAATCAACTCTGAATATCCATTGGAAGGACTGATGCTGAAGCTCTAATACTTTGGCCACCTGATGGGAAGAGCCGACACATTGGAAAAGACCCTGATGCTGGGAAAGATTGAAGGCAGGAAGAGAAGGGGATGACAAAGGATGAGATGGTTGGATGACATCACCAACTCAAGGGACATGAGTTTGAGCAAGCTCTAGGAATTGGTGATGGACAGGGAAGCCTGGCATGCTGCAGTCCATGGGGTCACAAAAAGTTGGACAGGCCTGAGCGACTGAACAACAACAGAACACCCCAGTGGAATACACCCAGCACAGAGGTGAACATATATGTCTGAGGCTCAGAGAAGGAGACAGTACTGGGGAGTCCTCAGCCTGAATGGGATAGAAAAAGCTAGCATGTGGAGGAAGGCTTCCAAGTAAGAAGAGGAGACAGTGGGATTCAAGTGGAAAACATCAGCACTGAAAAGCTGAACGAGAAAGGAGATCACGTACACACAAGAACTATCCAGTATGAATGGTGTGAGGACAGCCAGGCACAGGTGGCATGTGCAAGTGAAAGGAGAAAGTAGCCTTGGGGGAGAATATAACAGATTATCAACTGTGCCCAAGCAGAGAAGGCCAGTAACATGAACTGAAACACAGCCTTTGAGTTTCTTGTTTAGGAGGTTTTGGAGTCTTAGGAGTTTCCATGTGGGAAAGGGCAGGGACCAGATTGCACAGTGCTGGGGAGGGACTTGCTGGAAGGAAATGACACAAAAAGAGTCTTCTCTTTATATGTCTGGATTAGGTGGAGGAACGCAAGATTGACATGGCGTCAGGAAGATGTCGTACAATAACTGGGGGATTTGAGAAGAGAGTTATTATATATTAACAGAAGGGTGAGCCTCACAGAGGAAGAAAGATAACTGCCTTTGAACAGTTTCCTGGGTCTCGTGGTCTTGCCTTTACCCTGCCTCCTCAAAGCCTTTTTCTTCACAGTCACAATGACTGTTGTGTCGGAACCCTGCCTCTGAAACATGGGCTCTTTGGAAAACCTGTCGGTACAATGTGAACCTCATCCTAAGCCATGATCCTGTCTCCCCTATTCTAACAAGAAAAAGCAGGAACAGCAAAATAAGTGCCTCACTTCACCCCCATCCCTGCTCCTCTGAGCTTTCCCTTCAATATCAAAATCCTCTCTGGCTTTTCAAAGTTATCAGAAAGCTTGTAACCTATAAATTCCTTAAAATATCACATTAAGCTTCTCCCTCAAATTGAAGTGTTTGTCTCAAACCTCATCGTGAATTTCCTGCTGACCTTTTCTTCTAGCTCAGGTTGCACATTCTCTGGGTCCATCACAAGGTCTCAGACTTTCTCACAGCCCATGATTTTATTATTGACTCCTTGTGTCTTCCCTCTGCTGACCTCTTTAACACAGCTCTATGCAGTTTATTGCCAAATATGTAGCCAAGGCTCCAGCCTCTCTCCAAACTTTCATCCTTTGTTTTCCACGGTTGATTGACATTTTAAAAGGTATGACTTCCTGGCAGCCAATTTTACCATGTCTGCGAACCAGTACATCATGCCTCTCCATCTCCCTCCTCTAACCCAGCAGCTTATCCTGACTTCCATACTGCAATTAATGACAGCCTACTGGGCTGGCAACTTCTCCATCATTCTAAGCATCTCCTTTTTCCTCTTCCAGGTGCACTACTTACCACATGCTAATGAATCTGTTTTCACAATCTCACTCACTTCCTTCCACATATTCCCACAGCCACACCTTGGTTTTTCAGGCTTACCCTGGCTCATACCCCCAAATGACCCATTCAGTGCTGCCAGACAAAATTTTCCACATTGAGCTCATCATTTCCTTATTCAAAAGACCATCAATAGCATTGTACAGACTATAACTCAAAAACTCTGATTTTCCTGGCATGCAGGATGCCCCACAATTGGGCCTCTTCTTTTTTTGCCTGTCTTTCCTTCCACTGTTCTCGCATTTATAGCTCAAGGTCTGGTTCAATTGTGTTACTCATCTTTAACTCTTTCTTTCCGTGTGTTCTCAGTTATGGTGTTTCTGTTTAGAATGCCCAAACTCCTAGGCTGTTGAACAACCACCCTCTATCTGAGACCCAGACCTAAAATCATTATTGCATGAGTTCAGCATTCTCTGGTCTTACTAATCTGAAGCAAACACCTTCGCTCCTAAATTTTTCAATCACAATTAGCTCTAGGGTACTATACGCATTTTCTGTAGTCTTCTCTCCTCTGTTAGATACTATGCATTGCCATATTATAGAAAGTAAATGAACTTTACAGTCAGATATATGTGGGTCTACACTGGTTCCCCATCCTGGCTTTGTGATCTTAGCCAAGCCTTCTTTCACCTTGAAAGTGAAGAATACGCTGCCATGTTTTGGGGTTGTGGTGGCTATAAATGAAATCTTGTATATAAAAATCCCTAACTCAGTGCTTAGCTGAAAGTAAGCTTTTGATACATGTTAACTTCTCTTCTTTAGGAGATCAACATCTACATCTTATCCATTTTTATGATTCCAGTTATTGGGTTGGCCAAAAGTTCATTTGAGTTTTTCTGGAAGATGTAATGGAAAACTCAAGATGAACTTTTGGCCAGCTCAGTATGTATTGGGGATTATTCATAAATATTTGCTTGATGAATGACTATCCGATTAGTCACCTCCAAATTAACATTGTCTCTATACTTATGTGACTTATTGCTTATAAAGGAAAATAAAGCAAGTAAGTCCTAAATTACTATATACTATAGACAAAAACCTTAATTCCACTAATTCCAAGTTATTCCAAATTTTGTTACATGTAGGGTATAGTTTCTGTGGCATACACATATCCACAGGGATATATAGTGTGAGATATCAAGAAGTATTGGCTTCCTGGCTCAAATGGTAAAGAATCCACTTGCAGTGTGGAGACCCAGGTTCAATCCTTGGGTTAGGAAGATCCCCTGGAGAAAGGAACTGGCAACCCACTCCAATATTCTTGCCTAGAGAATTCCATGGACAGAGGAGCCTGTCTGGCTACTGTCCATGGGGTCGCAAAGAGTCGAACACACCTGAGGAACTAACACACGCACAGATCAAGAGTATTAGATCAATATAGTGTATTTGTCAGAAACTTCATATTTATTCAAATATTTGAGAGGCCATTTAGGTAAGTTAACCAAACAGCAAATTTAAATAGTATTTTTTTATACTGGAATAACTGTTTTATAAAGTAGAACAAATTTAGTGTGAATATTTAAAATAAATTAGAAACTTAAATATTGAAAAATGTTTCCAAGTTCTTATAGGTGCTAATCCCTGTGACCTCAGTAACTTAAGGGTTCTTTATCCTCTACCCTCAAAAGGCAGAAATATGTATAAAGTGTTGTGATTGTGTATATGTAGATATGCATTCATTCCTGGAATTGCTTATTATATATCAGTTCAGTTCAGTTCAGTTCAGTCGCTCAGTCGTGTCCAACTCTTTGCGACCCCATGAATCGCAGCACGCCAGGCCTCCCTGTCCATCACCATCTCCCGGAGTTCACTCAGACTCACGTCCATCAAGTCCGTGATGCCATCCAGCCATCTCATCCTCTGTCGTCCCCTTCTCCTCCTGCCTTCAATCCCTCCCAGCATCAGAGTCTTTTCCAGTGAGTCAACTCTTCGCATGAGGTGGCCAAAGTACTGGAGCTTCAGCTTTAGCATCATTCCTTCCAAAGAAATCCCAGGGCTGATCTCCTTCAGAATGGACTGGTTGGATCTCCTTGCAGTCCAAGGGACTTTCAAGAGTCTTCTCCAACACCACAGTTCAAAAGCATCAATTCTAAGATCTGATATATACCACTGAAAGTGAAAGTGGCTCAGTCATGTCCGACTCTTTGCGACCCCATGAACTATACAGTCCATGGCATTCTCCAGGCCAGAATACTGGAGTGGGCAGCCGTTCCCTTCTCCAGGGGATCTTCCCAACCCAGGAATCAAACCGAGGTCTCCTGCATTGCAAGCTGATCCTTTACCAACTGAGCTATCAACGAAGCCCAAATATATACCATATATATTATAATAATATATCTTCAAGAGTGATTTAAACATGGGATATTTGGGAGTTGTATTAGCAGGCTATAAAATAGTTGTGTTTAATCTAGAAATGGTTCTTGGAACAGCCTGGTATTAAATTGTGATCCAGAGGGGAATATGGTATCAAATAACAGAAAAGGGATTCTCCACAGTAGGAATTGGCTCTAGGAATATTCCAAGGATACTCATGGTAGCGTTTGCAGAAGAGGTAGGTACTGTGACAGGCAATGAGAGCAGATGGGACTTCTAAGCCTTGAAGACATGACCAGGTGTATCAGTTATGATTCAGAAAACAATTGCTAGGGATCTAGAAGGCAGTCATGATAGGGTGGTGATGAACACGTGACAGAGCTGAAGCAGTAAGCATGGAAACAGTTTGGCTCTGTTGTCCACAGTAACTATTAATTTTGAATTACTAGAGGCTGAAGTGCAACAGAATAACAAAACAGAAAAAGGTCAGAATTCCTTTGGAGAAAGGTCAGAATTCCTATCATAAGGAGAGTCAGATTCCTGGGGTTAAAGATCTTTCTAGATGCTTGAATAGGAAATAAAGGTTATTTTGTGAGGAAAGCATCTGTGTTCTCCTCTTGGTATGTTAATTCCTCCTCTAGACCTTATGGGTGATTTTATTCTCTTATATGTTATGCATTGTTTTATTCTCTTATTCTCTATACTTATGCATGAAAGTCATTCATTCACCTGTTTGTTCAATACTTATATCCACAGTGTAGTAGGATCTTGCAGTGAACAAAACCAGACAAAAAGCACTGTCATCATGGAGCTTATTTTCTAACATACATAGAGTGTCAAATGATGATAAGGACTAGGAGAAAAATAGAGTAGAGGAATAGGAATAGGAATGCCTGGCTGCTGAGTGGATATGTGCCCTTACCTTAGTCATCCTGGGTGTGAAACACAGCATAGTGAGTGAAGTCACTCAGTCGTGTCCGACTCTTTGTGACCCATGGATGTAGCCTACCAAGCTCCTCTGTCCATGAGATTTTCCAGGCAGTAGTACTGGAGTGGGTTGCCATTTCCTTGTCCAGGGGATCTTCCTGACCCAGGGATCAAACCTGGTTTCTCGCATTGTAGACAGACGCTTTACCGTCTGAGCCACCAGGGAAGAACTGTAGTCATCTCATTTTTCTGGAAAACTTTGTATTGGGCACACAGATGGGCATTCTTACCCATCGATTCTTTCTTTTAAGTCCTCTCATCCAATGCTCTAGCTTTCATTGTTGTTTTATGTCATTTATCCTTGAACTAGTAGAGTTACATCTTGAATGCTTTTTGGAGTTTCCAGCTTCCTATCTAGCATCCCAACATTAATTTTTCTGTAGGCATCTTAAGCGAAACCCATCACATATCAAACATATCCTACCTTTAAAATCTCTTCTTTCTATTTTTTTTTCCTCTTGATTTGTTAATACTATCTTAAACTCACTCATCCAAGTCAGAAAAGTCAGAGTCATCCTTCATTCCTACTAAATCTATACCTCTAATTGGACATGAAGCCCTCTTCAGTTTTCATTTCTGAGTCCTCTTCAATCTCTTATTCATAGATTCAATTATTCTGTCAACTTTAGTTGAATGTCAGCTGTTTTCCAATTGCTATGCCAGGTGCCGGTAATACAAAAAATAAATCAGATAATAAAGTAGTAGAGCCTAAGGAATCAATAGAAACAGACAAGTTTTTGCAGAAAGACACTGAAAGGATCAACCAAGGGAGTCAGAGTGGTGCCAGTGGTGGAACTGGCTCTTGGAGAAGGAATTTCTATAAAGTGGGAAGGAGACTGGATAGAGGCTTAGGGTTTTCAAAGGATTGGGTGTGTTTGGAGAATAGTGAGAAAATCAGGGTGACCACAGGACGTGTGCAGCGTGGATAGTTAGTCCATGAGTCTGAGGGCAGCATCAGGTTCCTTGGTGGACAGGGACTTCATTAGCAGAAGAGACGAAGGGCTAGAAACATAAATCTTTGATGAGCTGAGTTTGACATGCCTATAAAGTTATTCAGGAGGCAGCAGGAAATAAAATCTAAAGTTGAGAAGAAAGGTCGGTACTGGGAATAAAGACTGAGAAATCATCAGCGTGATGCTGGTTGAAACCACACGAATGGACTATAATGCTTAGAGAGTAAGATCTAATGATGATGAAAGACAACCAATTTCCCTCCGTTACATGCCTCCTCCCGTGCCCTGGCCCCCTGGACTCCCACCCTCTCCTCTTCTCTCAGTCTTCCTCTAAATCCTGCCACCAGAAATTACTTAAAGCACAGCACCCAGTATGCTAGGCTCCACTCAGAAGCCTTCAGAATTAAGTGCAGACTCCTTAGCTTTGTGTGTAAAACTTTTCAGGGTTTGTGCCAAATGTACCGTTTCATCTTCATTTCCGAGTGTTCCCTCCTGAACATACCAGAAGAATTGACAGTTCCCCAAACAGGGCATTTGCTTTCATCTCTAGTTTTGCTGTGCTATTTCCTCTGCCCAGAGGCAAAAGAACATAGATTTGGAGTCAGGAATATTTTTATTTAAATATTGGCTGACTTTTTCACTAAGTAGAGGTATTAACATGAGCAATCAATGAAATCCCTCTGAATCTCTTTTTTTCACATGCTGAAAGGTCAGATTGATTATTGTTGTTATTATAGGATATTTAAACTCTTTATAGTTCTCAGCATAAATAGATGCTCAGTAAAAATTAAGTACCCTTTCTTACTGATCATCTCTTCTCTACTTGCCAAAGTCATGTTTCATCGGTCAGAAGTTTAAAATTTTATTCCTCATTGAAACCTTTTAAAATGTATCTGGTCAGAACTCACTTTGCCCTCCTTTATGTTTCCTTGATAGTTTATACCACTTAGAATATAATACAATTTGTCTGTTTCCTTTACCCTATTATGGATTGATTGATGGTAGACATCATTTTTTTATCTTTTAGATCTATGTACCTTGCAACAGGTATGTAGGTAGGTAATTGTTTGAATTGGATTCTAGGAGAAAGCTACTTTAAAATTTTCTCCGTTTTTCTGTAATGGCTCTGTTGAGATATAATTTACATAACCTTATAAATAGACTTATTTAAAGTATACATTTATTTAAAGTATAAATATAAATAGACTTATTTAAAGTATACATTTTCACTGATTAGCTCTAGTAGTTTTCTGGTCGAGTCTTTAGGATTTTCTATGTAGAGGATCATGTCATCTGCAAACAGTGAGAGTTTTACTTCTTCTTTTCCAATTTGGATTCCTTGTATTTCTTTTTCTGCTCTGATTGCTGTGGCCAAAACTTCCAGTACGATGTTGAAGAGTAGTGGTGAAAGTGGACACCCTTGTCTTGTTCCTGACTTTAGGGGAAATGGTTTCAATTTTTCGCCATTGAGGATAATGTGAGCTGTGGGTTTGTCATATATAGCTTTTATTATGTTGAGGTATGTTCCTTCTATTCCTGCTTTCTGGAGAGTTTTTATCATAAATGGATGCTGAATTTTGTCAAAGGCTTTTTCTGCATCTATTGAGATAATCATATGATTTTTATTTCTCAGTTTGTTAATGTGATGAATTACATTGATTGACTTATGGATATTGAAGAATCCTTGCATCCCTGGGATAAAGCCCACTTGGTCATGGTGTATGATCTTTTTAATGTGTTGCTGGATTCTGATTGCTAGGATTTTGTTGAGGATTTTTGCATCTATGTTCATCAGTGATATTGGCCTGTAGTTTTTTTTGTGGTGTCTTTGTCAGGTTTTGGTATTAGGGTGATGGTGGCCTCATAGAATGAGTTTGGCAGTTTATCTTCCTCTGCAATTTTCTGGAATAGTTTCAGTAAGATAGGTGTTAGCTCTTCTCGAAATTTTTGGTAGAATTCAGCTGTGAAGCCGTCTGGACCTGGGCTTTTGTTTGCTGGAAGATTTCTGATTACAGTTTCAATTTCCGTGCTTGTGATGGGTCTGTTAAGATTTTCTATTTCTTCCTGGTTCAGTTTTTGGAAAATTGTACTTTTCTAAGAATTTGTCCATTTCTTCCAAGTTGTCCATTTTATTGGCATATAATTGTTGATAGTAGTCTCTTATGATTCTTTGTATTTCTGAGTTGTCTGTCGTGATCTCTCCATTTTCATTTCTAATTTTGTTGATTTGATTTTTTTCTCTTTGTTTCTTGATGAGTCTGGCTAATGGTTTGTCAATTTTATTTATCCTTTCAAAGAACCAGCTTTTTGTTTTGTTGATTTTTGCTATGGTCTCTTTTGTTTCTTTTGCATTTATTTCTGCCCTAATTTTTAGGATTTCTTTCCTTCTACTAACTCTGGGGTTCTCTATTTCTTCCTTCTCTAGTTGCTTTAGGTGTAGAGTTAGGTTATTTATTTGACTTTTTTTTTTGTTTCTTGAGGTATGCCTGTATTGCTATGAACTTTCCTCTTAGGACTGCTTTTATAGTGTCCCAAAGGTTCTGTGTAGTTGTGTTTTCATTTTCATTTGTTTCGATGCATATTTTGATTTCTTTTTGATTTCTTCTGTGATTTGTTGATTATTCAGTAGGGTGTTGTTCAGCCTCCAAATGTTGGAATTTTTAATAGTTTTTCTCTTATAATTGAGATCTAACCTTAGTGCATTATGGTCAGAGAAGATGCTTGGAATAATTTCAATTTTTTTTGAATTTATCAAGGTTAGATTTATGACCCAGAATGTGATCTATTCTGGAGAAGGTTCCGTGTGCACTTGAGTAAAAGGTGAAATTCATTGTTTTGGGGTGAAATGTCCTATAGATATCAATTAGGTCTAACTGGTCTATTGTATCGTTTAACGTTTGCGTTTCTTTGTTAATTTTCTGTTTAGTTGATCTGTCCATAGGTGTGAGTGGGGTATTAAAGTCTCCCACTATTATTGTGTTATAATCAGTGAATATAGTAAAGTTGCAGGATATAAAATCAACACTCAGAAATCCCTTGCATTCCTATACACTAATAATGAGAAAGTAGAAAAAGAAGTTAAGGAAACAATTCCATTCACCATTGCAACGAAAAGAATAAAATACTTAGGAATATTCCTACCTAAAGAAACTAAAGACCTATATATCGAAAACTATAAAACACTGATGAAAGAAATCAAAGAAGACACTAATAGATGGAGGAATATACCATGCTCATGGGTTGGAAGAATCAATATAGTGAAAATGAGTATACTACCCAAAGCAATCTACAGATTCAATGCAATTCCCATCAAGCTACCAGCAGTATTTTTCTCAGAACTAGATCAAATAATCTCAAGATTTGTATGGAAATACAAAAAACCTCGAATAGCCAAAGCAATCTTGAGAAAGAAAAATGGAACTGGAGGAATCAACTTGCCTGACTTCAGGCTCTACTACAAAGCCACAGTCATTAAGACAGTATGGTACTGGCACAAAGACAGAAATATAGATCAATGGAACAAAATCGAAAGCCCTGAGATTAACCCACATACCTATGGACACCTTATCTTCGACAAAGGAGGCAAGAATATACAATGGAGTAAAGACAGTCTCTTTAACAGGTGGTGCTGGGAAAACTGGTCAACCACTTGTAAAAGAATGAAATTAGACCCCTCTCTAACACCATACACAAAAATAAACTCAAAATGGATTAAAGATCTAAATGTAAGACCAGAAACTATAAAACTCCTAGAGGAGAACATAGGCAAAACACTCTCCGACATAAATCACAGCAGGATCCTCTATGATCCATCTCCCAGTATACTGCAAATAAAAGCAAAGATAAACAAATGGGATCTAATTAAAATTAAAAGCTTCTGCACAACAAAGGAAACTATAAGCAAGGTGAAAAGACAGCCTTCTGAATGGGAGAAAACAATAGCAAATGAAACAACTGACAAACAACTAATCTCAAAGATATATAAGCAACTTATGCAGCTCAACTCCAGAAAAATAAATGATCCAATAAAAAAATGGGCCAAAGAACTAAATAGGCATTTCTCCGAAGAAGACATACGGATGGCTAACAAACACATGAAAAGATGCTCAACATCACTCATTATCAGAGAAATGCAAATCAAGACCACAGTGAGGTATCATTTCACACCAGTCAGAATGGCTGCGATCCAAAAGTCTACAAGCAATAAATGCTGGAGAGGGTGTGGAGAAAAGGGAACCCTCTTACACTGCTGGTGGGAATGCAAACTCGTACAGCCACTATGGAAAACAGTGTGGAGATTCCTTAAAAATTGCAAATAGAACTGCCTTATGACCCAGCAATCCCACTGCTGGGCATACACACTGAGGAAACCAGAATTGAAAGAGACACATGTACCCCAATGTTCATTGCAGCGCTGTTTATAATAGCCAGGACATGGAAGCAACCTAGATGTCCATCAGCAGATGAATGGATAAGAAAGCTATGGTTCATATACACTATGGAATACTACTCAGCCCTTAAAAAGAATAAATTTGACTCAGTTCTAATGAGATGGATGAAATTGGAACCGGTTATACAGAGTGAAGTAAGCCAGAAAGAAAAACACCAATACAGTATACTGACACATATATATGGAATTTAGAAGACAGTAATGATGACCCTATATGTGAGACAACAAGAGACACAGAGGTATAGAGTGGACTTTTGGACTCTGAGGGAGAGGGAAAGGGTGGGATGGTTTGGGAGAATGGCAGTGAAGCATGTGTATTTTCCTGTAAGAAACGAAGCGCTAATCTATGTTTGGTGTAGGATGCAGGATGCATGGGGCTGATGCACAGGATGATTCAGGCAGAGGATGTGGGGTGGGAGGTGGGAGGGGACTTCGGCATTGGGCAATTGTGTTCACCTATGGCTGATTCGTGTCAATGTATGGCAAAACAAATACAGTATTGTAATTTAAAAAATAAATAAATTTAATTAAAAAAATAATAAAGTATACATTTTCAGTGGGTTTAGTATGTTCAGAGTTGTGTATCTAGCATCATAATCTTATTTTTTAATTAATTAATTTATTACTTTACAATATTGTGGTAGTTTTTGCTATACATTGACATGAATCAGCCACGGGTGTACATGTATCATCATAATTTTAGAACATCTTCACTGCCCTCTAAAGAAACCTCTACCCTTTAGCCATCACTGTTCCCTTCCTTCCCATCAAACTGACCATCCTCCTCAGCCCTAGGCCACCACAGATCTATTTTCTGTCACTATAGATTTGCCTGTCCTAAGCATTTCGTATAAATGGAATCATATCATATGTGGTCATCTGTGACTTGCTTCTTTCACTTAGTATGTTTTCAAGGTTCACATTAGCATGTATCAGTACTTTCTTATTGCAAAAAAATCCATTGTACAGATATACCATGCTTTGTTTATCTTTTTATTAGTTGATGAACATTTGGGTTTCTGCTTTTTAGCTATTATGAATAATGCTGCTACAGACACTCATGTATATGCCTTTGTGTGGACATACATTTTTTTCTAAGAGTGGAATTGCTGGCTGGTAACATGGTAACTCTGTGTTCAAGTTTTGAGAAACTGCTAAACTATTTTTGAAGTATAGGAGGGTTCCAGTTTATCCATGTCATCAATACTGCTATTATTTGTTTTTTTATTATATGCATCCTAGTGGAACGTCCTAGGATTATATGAATCATAGTGACATATTCCTTTTTTTTTCTTAAAATAATGAGCATTTATTTAAAGAATACATGAGTAATTTTTAAATTAAATTTATATATATTTTTAATTACAATACTGTATTTGTTTTGCCATACATTGACACGAATCAGCCATAGGTGAACACAATCGCCCAATGCTGAAGCCCCCTCCCACCTCCCACCCCACATCCTCTACTTGAATTATCCTGTGCATCAGCCCCATGCATCCTGCATCCTACATTGAACATAGATTGGTGCTTCGTTTCTTCAGGAAAATATACATGTTTCATCGCCATTCTCCCAAACCATCCCACCCTTTCCCTCTCCCTCAGAGTCTAAAAGTCCACTCTATACCTCTGTGTCTCTTTGTTGTCTCACATATAGGGTCATCATTACTGTCTTCTAAATTCCATATATATGTGTCAGTATACTGTATTGGTGTTTTTCTTTCTGGCTTACTTCACTCTGTATAACCGGTTCCAGTTCATCCATCTCATTAGAACTGAGTCAAATTTATTCTTTTTAAGGGCTGAGTAGTATTCCATAGTGTATATGTACCACAGCTTTCTTATCCATTCATCTGCTGATGGACATCTAGGTTGCTTCCATGTCCTGGCTATTATAAACAGCGCTGCAATGAACATTGGGGTACATGTGTCTCTTTCAATTCTGGTTTCCTCAGTGTGTATGCCCAGCAGTGGGATTGCTGGGTCATAAGGCAGTTCTATTTGCAATTTTTAAGGAATCTCCACACTGTTTTCCATAGTGGCTGTACGAGTTTGCATTCCCACCAGCAGTGTAAGAGGGTTCCCTTTTCTCCACACCCTCTCCAGCATTTATTGCTTGCAGACTTTTGGGTCACAGCCATTCTGACTGGTGTGAAATGGTACCTCTAATTTAAGATAACAAATGAAGTAAGCAAAAGAGCCATCATGGAGAGCCAGGTGCTTTAATTTAGCAAGACCCGCAGCCCCACCATACGCTATTACCCAACTTTTTTCTCAGCTTCCCCCTTTCTCTCTTTTCTAGGGCCATTCTAATTCCCTCTCTCTACTTGCAGCTCTACCTCCTGACTTCTGCCAGTTTACAACTTCACTGCTTCATTGCTTTCTGCTTATATTCCACTCTTTCCTGCATCTCTTCAATTCTGTTTTGTTCTTAGTGATATACTCGTAATTCACTCAATTAATATTTTATTCAGTGCTGACTACGTGCCAGGCAATGTTCTAAACTACAGGGACCATTGTTGAAGAAAAGAGACACATATATCTGCCTGTGGACATGCAGTAAATAATCAACATAATAAGCTCATATCTAAGTTCCCAGATAAAACGTTATGCCTTTCTTTTGTGCTAATTAGCAGGCTGGATATTTCTTGTACAATAATTTTTACCTATATACCTGAGACTTGTGGTCCAGTTTAATTGAACACCTTTGATACAGCTATTTTCAGTCTGTTTGGAGATGAAAACGCTGTATGACAAAGAGTGATCAAAAGTATCAGTAGAAAGGGAGGGACAGACTGAATAAAGCAATCAAATTAAGCCCCATTGAGAAAGTGAGGTTTGAGAAAAACTAGAAGGCAAGTAGGTTAGTCCAAGAGATATCAGAGAGAAGAGAGCTGTAGGGAGAGGAAACAGTTCAAAGGCCCTAAGGCAGGGATCTGGGTGCCAGGAAAAGCAGAGAAGCCCTTGGTGGCTGGGGAGAGTTAGCCAGGGAGAGTAGGTGGGAGATAAGATTAGAAAGGCTGGAGGGCCACATCACGTAGGGTTCAGCAAGCTGCTATTGCATGGGATATAATTAAACTCAACAATTATTCATTATTTTTTCAATTTTTGAGCTTAACTGTGGATCCTATATTTTCCCTGGCAACCCTACTCATGGGCCATTATAAGAATGTTGACCTTTTTTAGAGGAGATGAGGAACCACTGCAGGGTTTAAAACAGAGAAGAGACACTATCCTCAATTCAGTTCAGTTCAGTTCAGTCGCTCAGTCATGTCCGACTCTTTGCGACCCCATGAATCGCAGCACGCCAGGCCTCCCTGTTCTTCACCATCTCTTGGAGTTCACTCAGACTCACATCCATCGAGTCCGTGATGCTATCCAGCCATCTCATCCTTGGTCGTCCCCTTCTCCTCCTGCCCCCAATCCCTCCCAGCATCAGAGTCTTTTCCAATGAGTCAACTCTTTGCATAAGGTGGCCAAAGTACTGGAGTTTCAGCTTCAGCATCATTCCTTCCAAAGAAATCCCAGGGCTGATCTCCTTCAGAATGGACTGGTTGGATCTCCTTGCAGTCCAAGGAACTCTCAAGAGTCTTCTCCAACACCACAGTTCAAAAGCATCAGTTCTTCTGTGCTCAGCCTTCTTCACAGTCCAACTCTCACATCCATACATGACCACAGGAAAAACCATAGCCTTGACTAGACGGACCTTAGTCGGCAAAGTAATGTCTCTGCTTTTGACTATACTATCTAGGTTGATCATAACTTTTCTTCCAAGGAGTAAGTGTCTTTTAATTTCATGGCTGCAGTCACCATCTGCAGTGATTTTGGAGCCCCCAAAATAAAGTCTGACACTGTTTCCACTGTTTACCCATGTATTTCCCATGAAGTGATGGGACCAGACACCATGATCTTCGCTTTCTGAATGTTGAGCTTTAAGCCAACTTTTTCACTCTCCTCTTTCACTTTCATCAAGAGGCCCTTTAGCTCCTCTTCACTTTCTGCCATGAGGGTGGTGTCATCTGCATATCTGAGGTTATTGATATTTCTTCCGGCAATCTTGATTCCAGCTTGTGTTTCTTCCAGCCCAGCGTTTCTCATGATGTACTCTGCATATAAGTTAAATAAGCAGGGTGACAATATACAGCCTTGACGTACTTCTTTTCCTATTTGGAACCAGTCTGTTGTTCCATGTCCAGTTCTAACTGTTGCTTCTTGACCTGCATACAGATTTCTCAAGAGGCAGGTTAGGTGGTCTGGTATTTCCCATCTCTCTCAGAATTTTCCACAGTTTATTGTGATCCACACAGTCAAAGGCTTTGGCATAGTCAATAAAGCAGAAGTAGATGTTTTCCTGGAACTCTCTTGCTTTTTTCCATGACCCAGTGGATGTTGGCAATTTGATCGCTGGTTCCTCTGCCTTTTCTAAAACCAGCTTGAACATCAGGGAGTTCACAGTTCACGTATTACTGAAGCCTGGCTTGGAGAATTTTGAGCATTACTTTACTAGCATGTGAGATGAGTGCAATTGTGCAGTAGTTTGAGCATTCTTTGGCATTGCCTCTCTTTGGAATTGGAATGAAAACTGACCTTTTCCAGTCCTGCGGCCACTGCTGATTTTTCCAAATTTGCTGGCATATTGAGTGCAGCACTTTCACAGCATCCTCTTTCAGAATTTGAAACGGCTCCACTGGAGATCCATCTCCTCCACTAGCTTTGTTCATAGTGATGCTTTCTAAGGCCCACTTGACTTCACATTCCAAGATGTCTATCTCTAGATTAGTAATCACATCATCATGATTATCTGAGTCGTGAAGATCTTTTTTGTACAGTTCTTCCGTGTATTTTTGCCACTTCTTCTTAATATCTTCTGCTTCCATTAGGTCCATACCATTTCTGTCCTTTATGGAGCCCATCTTTGCATGAAATGTTCCCTTGGTATTTCTGATTTTCTTGAAGAGATCTCTAGTCTTTCCCATTCTGTTGTTTTCCTCTATTTCTTTGCATTGATTGCTGAAGAAGGCTTTCTTATCTCTTCTTGCTATTCTTTGGAACTCTGCATTCAGATGCTTATATCTTTCGTTTTCTCCTTTGCTTTTCACCTCTCTTCTTTTCACAGCTATTTGTAAGGCCTACCCAGAAAGCCATTTTGCTTTTTTTTGCATTTCTTTTCCATGGGGATGGTCTTGATGCCTATCTCCTCTACAATGTCACGAACCTCATTCCATAGTTCATCAGGCACTCTGTCTATCAGATATAGGCCCTTAAATCTATTTCTCACTTCCACTGTATAATCATAAGGGATTTGATTTAGGTCAAACCTGAATGATCTAGCAGTTTTCCCTACTTTCTTCAATTTAAGTCTGAATTTGGTAATAAGGAGTTCATGATCTGAACCACAGTCAGCTCCTGGTCTTGTTTTTGTTGACTGTATAGAGCTTCTCCATCTTGGCTGCGTAGAATATAATCATCTGATTTTGGTGTTGACCATCTGGTGATGTCCATGTGTAGAGTCTTCTCTTGTGTTGTTGGAAGAGGGTGTTTGCTATGACCAGTGCATTTTCTTGGCAAAACTCTATTAGTCTTTGCCCTGCTTCATTCCGCATTGCAAGGCCAAATTTGCCTGTTACTCCAGGTGTTTCTTGACTTCCTACTTTAGCATTCCAGTCCCCTATAATGAAAAGGACATCTTTTTTGGGTGTTAGTTCTAAAAGATCTCATAGGTCTTCATAAAACCGTTCAACTTTAGCTTCTTCAGCATTACTGGTTGGGGCATAGACTTGGATAACTGTGATATTGAATGGTTTGCCTTGGAGACGAACAGAGATCATTCTGTCACTTTTGAGATTGCATCCAAGTATTGCACTTTGGACTCTTTTGTTGACGATGATGGCTACTCCATTTCTTCTGAGGGATTCCTGCCCACAGCAGTAGATATAATGGTCATCTGAGTTAAATTCACCCATTCCAGTCCATTTTAGTTCGCTAATTCCTAGAATATCGACATTCACCCTTGCCATCTCTTGTTTGACCACTTCCAATTTGCCTTGATTCATGGACCTGACATTCCAGGTTCCTATGCAATATTTCTCTTTACAGCATTGGATCTTGCTTCTATCACCAGTCACATGCACAGCTCGGTATTGTTTTTGCTTTGGCTCCATCCCTTCATTCTTTCTGGAGTTATTTCTCCACTGATCTCCAGTAGTATACTGGGCACCTAATGACCTGGGGAGTTCCTCTTTTGGTAACCTATCATTTTGCCTTTTATACTGTTCATGTGGTTCTCAAGGCAAGAATACTGAAGTGGCTTGCCATTCCCTTCTCCAGTGGACCACGTTCTGTCAGCCCTCTCCACCATGACCCACCCGTCTTGGGTTGCCTCGTAGGCATGGCTTGGTTTCATTGAGTTAGCCAAGGCTGTGGTCCTAGTGTGATTAGATTGACTAGTTTTCTGTGAGTATGGTTTCAGTGTGTCTGCCCTCTGATGCCCTCTTGTAACACCTACCATCTTACTTGGGTTTCTCTTACCTTGGCTGTGGGGTGTCTCTTCACGGCTGCTCCAGCAAAGTACAGCCATTGCTCCTTACCTTGGACGAGAGGTATCTCCTTACCGCCGCCGTTCCTGACCTTCAATGTGGGATAGCTCCTCTAGGCCCCACCGCTCCTTGGGTGGCTCCTCCCAGCTGCTGCCCCTGGCCTCAGGCTCCTGGTGGCTCCTCAGGGTCACTGCCCCTGGCCTCGGGTGCCAGGTAGCTCCTCTCAGCTGCTGCCCCTGGCCTCAGACACAGGGTGTCTCTTCCCGGCCACTGCCCTGACCTCGGGCACGAGGTAGCTCCTCCCAGCTGCCGCCCCTGGCCTCAGATGTGGGGTGTCTCCTCCCGGCCACTGCCCTGACCTTGAACACAGGGTGTCTCCTCCCGGCCACTGCCCTGACCTCGGACGCAGGGTAGCTTCTCTCCGTCACCGCCCTGACTTCAGACACATGGTAGCTCCTCCCGGCTGCCACTGACCTGGGACGCTGGGTAGCTCCTCTCGGTAGCCGCCCGACCTCAGACACAGGGTAGCTCCTCTCAGCTGTTCCTGAGCCGTCGCAGCCTGGCACTCTAGGCTGCTGCCCCTGACCTCAGACATGGGGTAGCTCCTCTCGGCCGTGCTTAGTGCGCTGCCCAGCTCTCGCAGCTGCCTGCGCTTAGGTTTTTAAAGGGTCACTCTGGCTGCTGTGCTGAGAACAGGCCTTAGAGAGGAAACATGGAAGCAAGGAGGCCTGGGGGTTATTTGGGTAAACCAGATGAGTGACAATAATGGCTCAAACCAGAGTGGTAGCCTTGGAGGCAGTGAGAGGTGATCAGATTCTGGGTATATGTTGAAGATACAGTCAAAATAATTTCTTTTTAAAATTTTTAAAAATATTTTAATTGGTAGAAAATTGCTTTACAATTTTGTGTTGGTTTCTGCCATTCAACAATGTGAATCAGTCATAAATTATATATATCCCTTTCACTCCCTTCACCCCACCCCCTCTAGGTCGTCACAAGGCTCCCGGTTGGGCTCTCTGTGTTATTTAGTAATTTCTCACTATCTATTTTATATACGATAGTGTATATATGGGCTTCCCTGGTGGTTCAGATGGTGAAGAATCTGCCCACAATTCAGAAGCCCTGGGTTCAATCCCTGGGTCAGGAATGGCAGCCCACTCCAGTATTCTTGCTTAAGGAATTCCATGGTGAGCTACAGTCCATGGGGTCGCAAAGAATCAGACAAGACTGAGCCACTAACCCACACACACACATACACACACAGTGTATATATGTCAGAGATACTTTCTCAATTATTAGAGAAATACAGATCAAAGCTCCAATGAGGTATCACTTCATACCAGTCAGAATGGCCATCACCAGAAAATCTACAAACAATAATTGCTGGAGAGGATATGGAGAAAAGGGAACCCTCCTGTACTGTTAGTGGGAATGTAAACTGATACAGCCATATGGAAAACAGCATGGAGATTCCTTAAAAAACTAGGAAGAAATCTGACATATGACCCAAAAATCCCACTCCTG
This sequence comes from Nanger dama, assembly GCA_917880005.1. Classification (NCBI taxonomy): domain Eukaryota; kingdom Metazoa; phylum Chordata; class Mammalia; order Artiodactyla; family Bovidae; genus Nanger; species Nanger dama. The sequence continues at coordinate 83,680,589 of CAKJTW010000002.1, forward strand.
GGCATATACTGTGAGAAAACCACAGTTCTAAAAGATACTTGTACCCCAGTGTTCATTGCAGCAATATTTACAATAACCAGGACATGGAAGCAACCTAGATGTCTATCAACAGATGAAAGGATAAAGAAGTTGTGGTACATGTATACAATGGAATATTATTCAGCCATAGAAAGGGATGAATTTGAGTCAGTTGTAGTGAGGTGGATGAACCTAGAACCTCTTACAGAGTGAAGTAAGCCAGAAAGAGAAAAACAAGTATTGTATAGTTAAAGCATATATATGGAACCTAGAAAAAATGGCATGAGCCTAGTAGGAACAGATTTGTGGACCCAGCAGAGGAAGGTGAAGGTGGGGCAAATTGTAAAAGTACCAAGTGAATTTCAACATGAATTGGATGTGACATATGAGACAGAGGATTCAAGGATGACTCTAGACTTTTGGCTTGAAAACTGAAAGACTGGAATGAAAAGAGGACGTGGGTGGAGCTCGTTTGGGGGAGAGGATTGGATTTTTATTTGAAGCATGCTAAGCTGACGATAGGTCAAGTAAGACGAGGCATGACCATCAGCCAGCTAAATTTTATGGTATTTCCCGTAAAAATACCCAATAATATAATTTAAAAGGTCACACCTTCATTGGGGATAAACTTTTTTATATTTATGTACTTTGTATCGTATTGTTTAAAGGGTCTTCTTCATGCCTAAAGGGCCAGATGACTTAAAAATACATATATATGTTTAGGAAGAAAGCAGCCAGTTTTGGAATTCAATTTCCAGATTTCTTCTCCAGTATCTGAACTGCAAAACCAGACTGAATCCCAACATCCCATTTTACTTGGCAGCCTAATTCATTTTTCCATAGATGTTTTTCTTCATCTCCATTCGTTTCATCTACCCTTCAACCTTTGAGAGGAAAGCATCTTACTACCCAGATCCTCTCCTCAGTGTTCTTCCAGAAGCTAAAAAAAATATTCCCTGGAAATTATCAGACCTTCCCCTCCCCAGAATGCCTGGAACACAGTAGTCTAAGGGTGGGACAAGCCTGTGAATCCTTATTGCATCCGGAGCACAGATCTCTGTGGACATTCTTTTGCCCTTCACTGATTACAAGTGGTTTTGAAGAGAGATGACTGTTAGCTGCCTTTTTTTCTCTTTTTACCCAAGTTCCTGGATAAAATGGCATTTTTTTTCTGCCCCAATTATTAACAAGCGTGCTTTTTCTTGCACAATCATTTTGACTTCTTTTTCTTAGACTTGAGGTCCAATTTATTGTAATTTGACAATTTTTATTTGGTTACATTTTAACTTGTCTGCAAATTTTGCATCTATAATAGGACTCCACTTTTCCCAGGATCCACAGGGGATAATGTTAGTTGGGAAGAAATGAAAAACTCTAGCATTTTTTCTGGAGGTCTTGTGTACTGCGTTGTTTTTAATCATAACATTTTAAATTGTCACACTCTTTCAGAAAATGTTTCTTCACAATAATGATTATGTTTTTATGCCAAAAGTGAGTGCTGATTAAATGACACGTTACACACATTGTCTCTCCTGATTTTTTTTGCAGGACTCGAGAGGGACAAGTTTGATAATAAAACGGTTTCTTTTGAGGAACACATCAAGTCAGAACACAATATGTGGCATTATTTGTACTTCCTAGTCCTGGTGAAGGTGAAAGACCCAACTGAATATACCGGACCTGAAAGCTACGTGGCTCAAATGATTGTGGTGAGTGAGGAGAGGGTTTGGATCTATGACTTTACTGCATTCTGTATGCTTCCAATTCCCTACCCTACCTTTCTTCCAAAATGCAAAGGTTCTAGCAGTCATTTTGTTAACTTTTCAATAGGATTGTCAATCACTGAAGAACCCCTGTCCTGGCTAAATCATTGGTTCTTAGTGGACGTCTTGGTTATACGAGCCAAATCGAAGCTTCAGATGTACAGATGGTGTTTTCTGGATAATTCTCTGTGCAGTGAATTCAGTCCTTTCTATCATCTTCTGACCTCATGCTTCTTGTCATCACTAATGTCTCAGTTCCCCAAATCTGGAACTTTCACATTAGCACATGATTCATACTTCAAGAAATGCCTTGAATTTCAGAAATCAAGCATTTAAGCAATTAAAGAGTTTCTGGGGAGGGGATAATATTCAACCCCAGTAGACAGCATTGACTTTTTGTCAGTGTACATTGTTTTTAAATTTTTTATTTATTTATTTATTTTTTTAAATTACAATACTATATTTGTTTTGCCATACATTGACATGAATCAGCCACAGGTGTACATTTTGGATTGATTGACCAGTGTTGGTGATGGATTTGCGATTTGCCCTGATCCTGCTGTGTCCAGTTGCTTGTGACTCCTCCTCACGATCAGTAGCATTGTGTAGAGAGTATGGTTGTCCACAATTCAAAGTTTCTTCTGTTTCATAGAAAATTAAAATGAACTGGCTTAAAGAGAAGTCAGAGTTGCAACTTTCCTGTATCCATGATATGCATTTTGTTGTTCAGTCACTAAGTCATGTCCAACTCTTTGCAACCAGACTGCAGCACACCAGGCTTCACTGTCCTTCATCATCTCCCAGAGTTTGCTCAAACCCATTGTCCATTGAGTTAGTGAGTATTATTGCATCTGGTGCTGAAACTGAAGCTCCAGTACTTTGGCCACCTAATGCAAAGAGCTGACTCATTGGAAAAGCCCCTGATGCTGGGAAAGATTGAAGGCAGGAGGAGAAGGGGATGACAGAGGATGAGATGGTTGGATGGCATCACTGACTCGAAGGACATGAATTTGAGCAAATTCTGGGAGATAGTGAAGGGCAGGGAAGCCTGGTCTTCTGCAAGTCCATGAGGTCACAAAGAGTCAGACATGACTTAGTAACTGAATAATGACAGATCTTTGCATCTGATATAAATTCTTATATTCTTATAATAAACATGGCCATATATTAGGTTTTGCCTCAAAAACCATCCTCCAAAGTTGTGTTAATTACTTGAGAATGAGGCCTTCAAAGAGCCAAGACCCTCTTTAATGCTGAGTCCCAAGAATGTGTGTATGCTCAATCACTTCAGTCGTGTTCGACTCCTTGTGACCCTGTAGACTGTAGCCGCCAGGCCCCTCTGTCCATGGGATTCTCCTGGGAGGAATGCTGGAGTGGGTTGCCATGCCCTCTTCCAGAGGATCTTCCTGACCCAAGTATCGAATCCTCATCTCTTGGATCTGCTGCATTGGCAGGTGGATTCCTTACCTCTAGCACCACCTGGGGAGCCCCATCCCAAGGATAACATTTTAAACACCAGAGTGTCAGGAGAGCTAGGTAACAGCAGGTCTACATCTTCCCCTCTGGGAGCTTATATCCACTTAGGAAGGCATAAGCTACAAGATAATGAACAACCAAAGAATATGTTCAGAGGCTAACATCTGACTAAGTTACTAACATCTTAACATTGCACTGTTTTACCTTACCTGACAATATTTATGTGTCACAGAGGGCTCCATGTAAATTGAGTTTTTTTAATTCAGCATTTTTCATCCTATTTTATTATGGGCATGCATCGTACTGTAATTTATTTTCTCTCCATTTTTATATAACAGTGGGTAGAACCTAATATTGTTTCTTTTTTCCATGTAGCCTTTTCTGCCCTCTCTTCCTTCTAAACTAGGAAACAGGTTATCATTTTGAGAATAGACACTCACAGTCATCATTTATTCTTGATCTCAAGATGCACAGAGACTATTTGTATGAAACATTTTGTTTCTGCTTACCAGGGGAAAATCATGTAATCATTCATTTAACATGTGACCTCGGGACTTGCCTATTGCTCCAGTGGTTAAAACTCCATGCAGGGCTTGCTTGTGGGTTCCATCCCTGGTTGGAGAACTATGATCCCATATGCCTTGAGGTGTGGCCAATTTTTTTTTATTTAGAAAAGTAAGTAAACACAATGTGACCTCACACTGCCATATTTTATCAAAGTTTGAGTTACATGTAATTAATATATATTTATCAGTCATCTATAATGTCCCTTGGACTAAAGATTTTGGAGAATACACTGAAGTCTGAAACATTCTTTTTCTTAAAGCCAAAGAATTTAGATCTTCCTAAGAAGAGGAGGTGAATAATAAACCTAAAGTACAACAAACCAAGTTACCTAAGAGTGGAAAAGAGAAAAGTCTGAAGGCTTAACGATGTAGAGTGATAACTAACTGGAAGCTGGTGGAAGGGATCTGAGGGCTGTGCATGTGTGTGTGTCTGCGTGTATGTGTAATACATGAGACAGAGTAGAGTTTGTGCAGATGAGGAGTGTCTACTGGATTAAGAGGGAGCAGCCTAAAGAACAGCCTCAAAATGGGACATCAAACACTTGGGGGATAGTTACTTGCCTGGTTTCACCAGCACATGGTTTACTTCTAAGGAAGTTCTGCAAGTTATGACCCAAAAGTCAACTGGACTTTTGAGTAAGAGGTGTAGGTTTTGGTCATTATTTTCTTTCAGCAAAGGGAAGCCACAGGGGTTTTACCTAAGAGAATAATACGGCCCAGTAGAGTGTTCAGGCAGAGGTGCGTGGGCTGGTTTGGGGAAGGGAAAGACAAAGTGAGAGGTGTACTTGGCAGTTGACAAGATTAGGAGGGGGCCGTGGAGGATCAGGTGAAAGGCTGAGAGCTGAGCCAGGGATACCTGACACTGTGACCCTGGTCATTGGGAGAAAGGTAGCGAATGGGTTTCAGAAAGTCTCTATGAGGAGGAGAAAGTAGTCAGAGAAGAAGACTTGTTGATTTTGAAACAAGACAGGAGGCTGAGTCATTGGGGAGATGGTATAGTGGCAACAGTAGGAGTCTTACAGCCAGAAAAATGTGGACTCAAACCCTAACTCTAGCACGGATCTGCTGTGTGGTCTTGGTATCTTGGGTGAGTCTTTGAACCTCCCTGAGACTCTGCCTCCTCACCTGAGAGGCAGAAAATGGGTGTGAGATCAGTGAGATGATGTGTAAAAAAGTGTCTTGCTTATGGTGGGTACTCAGTAATTGACAGTTTTCCCTGGGATCATCCACATGGAAAGACAGCTGGCACCATCAGGTTAGTGAGTGGCAGGAGAAAGGAGAAATATAAAGAGAGGAAAAGAGAAAGCCAGAGACAAAACCTGGGGGATCTCATCTTGAGGAAGAAGGAAGAAGACAAATAAAATAAGTAGAAAAGGAAGACAATAAAAAGGGTAGACGAAGCATCAGGAAGAGGAGTGTGTCAGAAGCCTAGAAGTGAGCATTTTCAGTGTCAGAGTTCACAGCATCAGTTGTTGCAAGGAAGAGACAGGTCCAAGCCTTTGGATCTTGGGTAAGGAAATCCCCAGGTGACTGCCAAGAAACTGTTGACCCATCTTTAGCCTTCATATTAAAATCACCATTTTGCCGGGCTCTTGTTCTTGAATGTTTAAGACTTACATTTCCGTGTGTCTGTCCATCCTCTCCTCTCTCAAGAACCAGGACAAGAGGGAGGAGAACCACGAGCTTATTCGAGCGTGAAATGTCTCATTCTCATCCAAGCAGAGCACATCCAAGAGAATCGGCACTGGTCCTGAATTTTAATGGTCAGGAGAAGGAAGACTGATATTAAGCTTAGGAAGGATGGAAACAAAAAGTCATTTGACTCTTAAGAATGTTCATTTACTGAAATAGCTCTTTTGGAAAACTTTTGAAAATCTGTAGCTGACAAACCCAGTTTGAAAAATTGTTACTCCAAGCTCCATGGAGATTATGGCCTCCTAATCTTGATCCACCAAGAGAGATTTTAGAGCTCATGGCAAGTCAACACATGTCTGTAGCTCATTTCAAAGACTGTATTTTTCTCTTCCTCCAGGTCAAAGGTACTCACTCTTAACAGCTTGGTAGGAAACCTTCCATTTTCCTACCATTTCAATTTTGGTCTTTAAAATTAGATACATTTACCAGTTTGATTTAAATGCTTGTTTATCAATAGAACTTTAGAAGAAGTTTTCATTTCTTCATGATAGACATAGGTTTTTACCCTCAAGGATTTATGCAAAATAAAATAAGGAAGTTCCTCATATTTGTTCATGAAACAACTCATCTGAGTTCTACTACACTATAAGTAAGCCCAATTTGGACCTAGGGGCCCTTAGCAAATGCTTCCTGTCTTCTGGTGAAATGAGAAAAATAAGAATATACCAAATTTGGGGCTGTTTCTCCCTTCTGTGTATTGTTTCACCTCCAATCCATCAATTTTATGCTCAGGTAAAAATGAGTATCTGGTGGCTTCCCAGGTGGCACTAGTGGTAAAGAACCCACCTACAAATGCAGGAGACATAAAAGACACAGGTTCAATCCCTGGATTGGGAAGATTCCCCCGGAGTAGTGCGTGGCAACCCACTCCAGTATTCATGCCTAGAAAACCCCATGGACAGAGGAGCCTTCAGTCTAAAAGGTCACAAAGAGTCAGATAGGACTGAGGCAACTTGACACGCACACAACATGCATAAAGAATATTTATACTTATATGCATTAAAGCATACATTATAAATACATTGATATATTGTTTCTAGGGGTTAGATTCTTAGAAAATACATTTTTGCCTCTGTGTCCACCCAGTGACAGGGTCAAACCTCTAAAATATTCATAGGAGCTTTAAACTTTCTCACTCCTGCCTTCAGACCCTGCGTCAAGCTATTTAACTATCTACTGCCTGAGTCTTTGAATTAACATAAAACTCTTTTGGGATATTGTTATGGGAGATGTGAATAGATCAAGGTATTTTGGGAATATATTTTCTTCTGGCAAACAAGTTCTCATTTTTTATAAGAGGATTGATATTTTGAGCTAGTGTTTATTGAGGGATACTAACTGGGAGACAGAAAAGGAAGGACCGTGCAGGAAAGTAAAAATAATGAAAAAGAACCCAATAAAGTAGGAGGAAAGGGCCTGGGAGGGTGAGTCTTGTAGCCTGTGCTAGTGATGGCCTGTGGGCTTCACTAAGCCCCTTTGCTTCTGCCATTACCCAAAGGATGATATTGAAGAGGAAGAAACAAAATAGAGATCGTTAGAAAAAATGCCCAAGGCTTTTAGAGGTTTCTGTAACATTTTGGAGACATTTTCAGATTTTCAGTTGCTCATTTGCCAAGGTATGTTAGGGACCTTTGGGAATATTTAGTACTTAGTTTGACAAACAGTGAGATTGAAATCAGAGGTGCCAGAAAGGCAGGTACCCTGCTTGTTCAGAGAACCACCCACGTGTTCTGCTGTACTGGGTGGCAACCCAGACCCTGACTGGCCATGCCCCATGACCTTGGCTTTGGGGGGACTAGTTCCTCATTTAATGTATGGCACTTTAAGCTCTTATGCTTATTTGACTCTTGACTAATAATTATTTGTGGACATCGTGGTGATGTCAGCTGGGACAGTTTCACTTGTTCTTTTTGGAGGGGCTGGAGTTGTATGGTTTTGTTTGTTTGTTTTCTTAATTTTTATTGGAATACAGTTGAGTTACAATATTATGTTAGTTTCTGCTGTACAGCAAAGTGAATCAGTTTTATATACATAGACACACACATACACTCTTTAAAAATTTTTTTTCTATATAAGTCATTGCAGAGTATTGAGTAGAGTTCTCTGTGCTATACTATAGGTTCTTGTTGGTTATCCATTTTATATAGTTTGTATCTACTAATCCCAGTCTCCCAGTTTATCCTGTCCCCCTTTCCCCTTCTGGTAACCATAAATTTGTTTTCTACATATGTGACTCTATTTCTTTTTGGTAAGTTCATTTGTATCATTTCTTTTTGGATTCCATGTATTAAGTGATATCACAGAGTATTTGTCTTTCTCTGTCTGACTTACTTTACTCAGTATGATAATCTCTGGTTACATCCATTTTGCTGCAAATGGTTTTATTTCATTCATTTTATGGCTAAATAATATTCCACTGTGTTTATATAACACACCTTCTTTATCCATTCATCTGCCAGTGGACATTTAGGTCACTTCCATGTCTTAGCTAAATAGTGCTGCTATAAACATTGGGGTGCATGTGTCTTTTCAGATTGGGATTGCTTGATTATATGATAGTATTTTTAGTTTTTAAGGAACCTTCATGTTGTTTTCCATAATAATTGTACCAATTAACTCATGTTTTTGTTAACATAATAGTTGTCTTGACACAAAAACAATTTTAAGTTTCTCGAAGGCCACAACTAGGAAGAGAGTAGCTTTCGTTCTGTGTAAGACCAGAGCAGGTGATATCTGTAATATACATTAAAAGTAACTCGATAGACGTTTAGTGTTTCTTCTATGCCAGCAGCTATTCTGTGGTTTTGATACATAAGACTAAACAAGAAGTAATCTCTTCCCTTGGGCTTCCCACATGGCCCTGGTGGTAAAGAACCTGCCTATCGATGCAAGAGTTATAAAAGACGTGTGTTTGATCCCTGGGTCATGAAGATCCTCTGGAGGAGAGCATGGAAACCCACTCCAATATTCTTGCCTGGAAAATCCCATGGACAGAATAAGCTGATGGGCTACAGTCCATGGGGTCACAAAAGAGTTGGACACAACTGAAGCAACTTAGCACACACAATCTCTGCCCTCAAGAAGCTTAAACATTTATTGAATGAGTACATAAAATAATGAGTGAATTAACAAATGAACAGTTTCTTCTTAGCCCTCTGGTAGTTGGACATAATTTACAGAAAGATACACCAAAATAGCTGCACGAGTTTAGATTATGAATTTCTCATTAGGCAAATATCATCTTTTCCCCTCTTTTAAAATCAAAAGGTAAAGACAAAGCAGGAAGAGTATGCCACGTGAACCAAGTATAATGGATGCAATATTAAAATCAGATGGCTGATTTGAGAGACTGGTGATTTAATCCTTCTGTCGTCTAAGTATTTCTCAAGACCAGCTCCTCCCATACATGCAAAGCACTCAGGAGTGCACCTGAGGCTGCTGGTCTGGCAGAGGGCAGGCATGCACAATGGTGGGTTGTTTGGCATGATTCACCCATTAGAATGAATTCTTCCATGATCTATGAAGACTTCAGAAAGAGAGAGGCTATCCTTTAATGAGATAGAAAAGCAATCTAGTCGCCCAGAAGGAAGGAAAAGAACTAAGAGTTTACCAGATGTTGTTTTTCTTTGTCTGGAACTCAAAATCAATCTCGTTTAGTTCAACGGTATTTTTGAGCAGTAACTATTTCAGGAGGGAGGTGGGCTCATGAAAGACATCAGGTCTTCTAAGATTTATATGCACCCCTTCTGCATCAGCAGCATTTGCTGACTTAATTGCTGCTTTATTGTCATGTGTTATAATTATGAAATTACACATTCTGATTCTATTATTTCCAATTTACGCTAGTTGTGTAATTGGATCTAATTAAGCCAATTATGAAACTGCTCAATCTTCAAAACCTATTTTAAAGTCGTTGGAACATAATAAGACACTTTCAAAATGTTTACATTTCCAGGGATGCAGGAGGCTAGAGGTTGTAGCTTCAGAATGCACAATTAAGAAGGGAACGCCACCTCTATTGTCCACATTTTAAATCCAGACACGTGACTTCAATTTAAGAGGCATCTTTTTTCAGTTCCCAACTCTGGATTTCATTCTTGTGGTGGGATCTGTCCTCTAAAATTTCCTCTTTAGTATTCATCCATATGATCCATGAGTTACCACATTTTTGTGTACATCTTAACATCTTTCTAATCCTCATCTTATTTTGAAATATAGAGATAGAAAAGGTAAATATTTCCCAGTGTGGATGTACACAGAGTCTTCATCTTAAAGATCAGAAGTGAGAGTGAAAGGATTGGGCCAAATTGTTTTAAATGAGATTCAGGGATGGAAGTGGAATGAGTAAGAAGGACCAGGGCAGGCACATGAGGTGTGGGCTCTCGGTTGTCATTGACTGGTTTCCTGAATTAATCAGAAATTGAACCTGCTAGAATTCAGGTGTGTGCTTAGTCACTTCAGTCATGCCTGACTTTTTGCAACCTCATGGACTATAAGCCCACCGGGCTTCTCTATTGATGGGAGTCTCCAGCCAAGAATGCTAGAGTGGGTTGCCATACCCTCCTCCAGGGGTGTCTTCCAGACCCAGGGATCGAAACCATACCTCTTGCATCACAGGCAGATTCTTTACCGCTGAGCCACTGGGAAAGCCCCTGGTGTCCAGGTAATAGTCCTCAAAGTTCAAGAAGCCAAAATGACTCTTGTTAGTTTTTCTAATCAGTTTTTAAGGAGAAGCTCAATGTCACAGAAGGAACCTGGGCCTCAGAGTCTGAAGTTTGATTTGCTAGGATTCCCTTATGCAAGACCCATGATTTTTCCTGATTGCTTCTGTACTTCACGTTACCTATCCATGAAGAAAGCATAGTCAGCCAGTCAACACTCAGAGTTGAATGAGCTGAATTGTGCCTGGATCCCCAGAGGCCTCCTGCTCTGTGGGATCCCGTTCCATTAGCTGCCGAATCATGAAGCGAAGAAGCGGACAGAGATCCCAAGGAAAGAAGCTGGGCAGAGAAGGCTGCAGGGTCATGAGGAGGGGAGCAGGACTTGGAGGGCTTGAGAGAGTAGGTAATCTAGAAACTAGGAAATACTGCAATAGTTTTAGCAACTAGCAAGGCCGCATCTGTGCACACCAGCTAAATATTAACCCTGTCTATAGTCAGTAATATGCTATGAGGATTAAATGAAACCCTGCATACTAGCATTACTGTGACTCATAGAAACTGACATTTGATGAGTGCTGTGTGCTCAGTGCTGTACTAAGTGAGTGACACACAAGATCTCTTAAAGGCCTTGGATCAGCCCTAGGTGGCAGTCTGTTACGATTATCCCAACTCTCCACGGGATTAAACTGAGGCTTAGAGAGGACTGGTAACTAGCCCCCAAAGGGCACGGCCAGCGGGAAGGGATGCTGTGTCCGTGACATGCAGTGGCCAGCATGCGTGCTATTGTGCTGTTACGTAAAGCTCCAGCAGTGCTGCCTCTGAGGGCGAGGTTCCAGCACAAACCTCACACTCTACAGAAGAGGGACCACAAATGTGCCCTGCAGGCTGGGCCCAGGAGTAACTGAGCCAGAAGACAGGAAGTCAGCGGACAAGCTCACAATGGCAGGAAGGCCTGAGAGAAGTACAAATAGGACCGTCCTTGTTCAGAGCTGGCTGGCAACGGCATGCTTCCTGCAAAGATTAGAAGGGTTGCAACTACAACTATTACAGTGGTAGGTAAGAAAAGCTACGGGACATTTTCATTTAATTTGACAAGCGTTTTACTGGGAAGACTATGCACGAGGCACTGATGGAGACAAGAATAAAACATCATTACTGTCTTTACAGAACCCCGGGTAATAGAACAGCTGTATTCACCGGAAAGTGTAGTCTTAGTTGCTCAGTAGTGTCTGACTCTTTTTGATCCCGTGGATTGTAGCCTCCCAGGCTCCTCTGTCCACAGATTTCTCCAGGCAAGCATACCAGAGTGGGTTGCCATTTGCTACTCCGGGGCATCTTCCCGACCCAGGGATTGAACCCAGGTCTCCCACACTGAAGGCAGATATTTTACCGTCTGAGCCACCAGGGAAGCCAATCACCAGAAAACTACAGTGCAAACCAGAACTCCTGTGAGAGAGCTAGTAGGTGTCCAGACACACTGTAGCTGGAGAAATCTCAGAACAACGTATACCAGTGCCCCCTGATCTATTCACTTATTTATTTATTTTTATCTTTTTGCCACAGTGCACAGCATATAGGATCTTAGTTCCCTGACTAGGGATCAAACCCACGTCCCCTGCATTGGAAGCACAAAGACTTAACCATTGGACCACCAGGGAAGTCCCTGACCCCTGATTTATTAAAGCTGTTCAGTGGGACTTAGAATAAAATGCAGGCTAGCATCCTGGCCCCCCTTACACCTCCTTCACCAGTCCTATTCCATCCCACTTTCCTTAGCCCGGGACAGTTCAGCTACACTAACCCTGTTCCTTTCCTTGAGAATGCCACACTTTTGCCAGGTCAGAGCCTCGGCATGTGGGTGCCTTCCACTTGCAGTTGTTGTCCCCTAGCTCTTTCCATGCCTGGCACCCTCTCTGACATCCCTGTTCCAGTTACTTCCTTTCCTGTTACCCGTGAGAGCACTTATACTCATCTGACCGAATATTGTTTTTATACTTGTTAGCAAGTTTATTCCTCTCCACTACGACTCAGCCTTTTCCACATCTGTTTTGTTCACTGCTGATTCCAAACCCCGAAATTAATGCCAGTACTTAGTGGGCATTCGGCATAGATCTGTTGAACAAAGGGAGTAAGATATTGAGGCACGGGAGCCCCAGCACCAGGACAGCCCTTTCTGGCTGAAGGCTCCAGGGACAACTGCACAGAGAAGATCTGGAGGAGTGTTGTCCTTAAAAATGAGGAGGGTGCGGTCAGGAGGGATGGAGGAAGACATATTCCAGGTGAAGTGTGTATCTTTAAAGGGGAAGGATAAGCAGAGAAAAAGAAGATAAATTCTGCATATGCTGTGTGCCAGCAGCTTTGCACATTATTTAATTATACTCATTTTCTGTACACTGAGACTCAGAGAAGTTCATTACTTATCCAAGGTACTCAGTCAGTAAGACTTGAACCAGAATCCAAACACTCATTTTTCTGGGACTTGTGTATATGATTTTACTTTAGCTTTGCTATCTCTTAGTGAAGAATCAGGTAGAACAACCAAGATCAAATATATATTAAATTCAGTGTTGGAGAAAAGGTTGGGGAACAAACCCAAACACCAACCAAAAAGCGTCCTTTGGAAGGAAGAAAGCACTTCCTGATTCTCCAATATGTATGCCAAGTCAGGGGTCCTCAGCCTCTAGAACCTAATGCTTGATCATCTTAGGTGGAGCTGATGTAATAGAAATAAAGTGCACAATAAATGTAATGCTCTTGAATCATCCTGAAACCACCCCCCACCCCAACCCCAGTGCTTGGAAAAATTGTCTTCTGCAAAACTGATCCCCTGGTGCCAAAAAGGCTGGGGACCGCTGTTTTAAGAAATTAGAATCCTTAGTTTTTAAGCTGTAATAGTTGAGGCATAACCCAAAATGTCTTGAAAATGCAGACTAATAAATCTTTTTTCATCATTTCAAGATTTGTTCATCCAGTGAAAACAGGCTCACAGGCTGAATGCTTAGTGGGCTGCCTGGGGATTCAGGGTTGAGGCAGAGACTGTAACTTCCTTCCAGAAGCACTGGTGAAATACAGCACACAGGAATCTAAAGAGTGATAATGGCGCAAGACAGCAGCAAAGTCTGCTGTGGAGCAGACGGCCTGGGCAAGGAGGCTTCATGAGGTCATGCCTGGATGCTCAAGTGAGTCAGGAAATTGGAGAGAGCAGGTGGAGGGAGCAAGTCGGCCTGTCTAGGGAAAGAGTGAAGCTGTCCAGGAGGAAACGTAACTAGGAGCCAGATCATAAGGTCCTTGTGTGCTTGGAAGTCTTTGCTGCTGCTACTGCTGCTAAGTTGCTTCAGTCGTGTCCGACTCTGCGATCCCAGAGACGACAGCCCACCAGGCTTCCCCGTCCCTGGGATTCTCCAGGCAAGAACACTGGAGTGGGTTGCCATTTCCTTCTCCAAGAATACTGGAGTGGGTTGCCATTCCTTTCTCCAAGATCTACCCGACCCAGGGATTGAACCCGGGTCTCCCGCATTGTAGGCAGACGCTTTACCTTCTGAACCAGCAGGGAAGTCTTTACCTCACCCTAAAAGCTAAGGGAAGCCCTTCAGAGTTATTAAACCAGAGAGACAATGTCAGGTGTGCATTTTAGAAAGTATGTTCCAGGACAGCGTGGGAAACGTATTCAAGGGGGCCGTCATGGCAGTTGGTATGAAATGCCGCTGGGGATTGAGAAGAAATGATGAGGATGAAAAGATTCAGGCAGAAGACTTTCTGAAGGCAAGAGGAAGGAGCTTTCAGTCTTGGGTAGTTGCGGATAGTGGGTTGAGCAGTGAGGCCCAACCCTACTCCTACCAGTTCATCAGGGGCCAGATGAGGAAGTGTGATAATCTCAGTTTGCCTCATGGTATCCAAGGGCACAGGAACAATTTGGGTTTCTAAGTGCATGTGTCCAGTAAGAAACAGAATAGACAGGTCTCCAGTTCCCACAAGGAGTTAGGAAAGATCAACTACCACAGGAGGGAGATTTCCAGAGCACAAAACAATGCCTGGTATAGGGTAGGTACTCCCTAAAGATTTGTTAAATGACCATAAAGCTTATGCCTCATGAAATATACTCGATAGCTGAATTTGGATAGTTTTCCAAGGGAGACTACAGCAGCGCGTAATTGACAGGAACGTGCTCTTAGACACAGAACTGTAACCTACATAATACTGATAATAACAACTAACAATAATAATAATGTCTAGAACCTGCCACCCAGATTTTACTCATCAAAAAGTGAATCCAGAAAAGAGAAAAACAATTTTGGTAGGAGGGCACCAAAAACAAATGTAATTTTTCATTTGCCAGCAAACTGAGCAGTGTTTATCAGTTTGTGCCTGTCTTATAACCCAACATTGATCAGTAAGTTTCAGGATAGAATTATGCTGCAAACCCAAATGTTTAGAGCAAAGCTATTTGGGTTTCATTCAATCTAAGCCTCTTTGAAACCTACTTGAATTATGACCCATCCTCAGGTATTTATTTGAACCTTATAAAGGGATGTTCATATCTCTGATTCTCTTAACCTTAATAAAAAGACTTCTTCCTGCTGTGCTGAAGAAAATTCTTGTTTCCCAGTTCTGGTCATTACCGTAAGATCCTGTTCAATTCTCAGTTGGCTTTCTGTAATAATAATGTCCACATTGTTAGGACTGATACATTTTACTCAGAAATTCTGGCTTTCTTCCAGAGAGTAACAGATGCCATCAAAATGTAAGTTGTGGGAATGAGAACTATATACCGTAAAGCCACACAGCTGCTATCTAATGGTTTTTAATAGACCAGCATAGCCTATGCCCCATATGAGTAATTAGTCAAGACAGCAATTAAGCCGAAGCACTACATTTATGTTAGGTAAGGTTATCAGGCAAACTAGTTTCCATAGGATTTTGGACTAGTTTTATCTAAGAGAATTCCTGAAAAATAATGGCTGAATTTTACAAAAATGATTCAGCACTTGGATTTCAAAGATGAGTCACTTAGTGTCATGTCTATGCAATCAGTTACTTTTATGAGGACTTAGAGATCAAGGTGTTCTGAAACATAGCATCTGAGATAATTTGCCCCAGCTCTGAATCTTGTTTCCTCACCTATAAATGACGATCCTACTCCTCTTTACCATGATTCCTGTATGTATTCAACAAAATCACATCCATCCTTGTACCTAACATGGTGTCTGACTCCTAGTCACTGGTCAAAAAATATTTGATCACTCCACTTCTACTTAAAACATTGGCCTCTTAAAATAATACTGTTTTTCAGTCACTAAGTCATGTCTGACTCTTTGCAACCCTGTGGACTGCAATACTCCAGGCTTCCTGTCCTTCACCATCTCCCAGAGTTTGCTCAAATTCATGTCCATTGAGTCGGTGATGCTTTCTAACCATCTCATCCTCTCTTGCCCCCTTCTCCTTTTGCTCTGAAATCTTTCCCAGCATCAGGGTCTTTTCCAATGAGTCAGTTCTTCACATCAGGTGGCCAAAGGATTGGAGCTTCAGCTTCAACATAAGTTCTTCCAGTGAATATTCAAGGTTGACTTCCTTTAGGATTGACTGGTTTGACCTCCTTGCAGTCCAAGGTCAAGAGTCTTCTCCAACACCACAAATCGAAAGCATCAATTCTTTGGCACTCAGCCTTCTTTATGGTCCAACTCTCATATCCATACATGACTACTAGAAAAACCATTGCTTTGATTATAGAGACCTTTGTCAGCATAGGGATGTCTCTGCTTTTTAATATGCTGTCTAGCTTTGTCATAGCTTTTCTTCTAAGGAGAAAGTGTCATTTCATTTCATGGAGACAGTCTGCAGTGATTTTGGAGCCTAAGAAAAGAAAATCTATCACTGTTTCCACTTGTTCCCCTCTATTTGCCATGATGTGATGGAACCAGATGCTATGATCTTCATTTTTTGAATGCTGAGTTTTAAACCAGCTTTTTTACTCTTCTCTTTTCACCCTCATCAAGAGGCTCTTTAGTTCCTTTTCGCTCTCTGCTATTAGAGTGGTATCATCTGCATATATGAGGTTGTTGATACTTCTCTCAGCAGTCTTGATTCTAGCTTGTGATTCAGCCAGCCTGGCATTTCACATGATGTACTCTACATGTAAGTTAAATAAGTAGGGGGACAATATACAGCCTTGTCATACTCATTTCCCAATTTGGAACCAGTTCATTGTTCCATTGTCCAGTTCTAACTGTTGCTTCTAAATCTGCATACAGGTTTCTCAGGAAGCAGGTAAGATGGTCTGGTAATCGCAACTCTTTTAAAAATTTTCCACAGTTTGTTGTGACCATATAGTCAAAGTCTTTAGTGTAGTCAATGAAACAGAAATAGATGCTTTTCAAATAATGTGGCTATTTAAATACTGTTTCACAGATTCATAGCATTCTTAAGAGTTTTAATGTTCAAACTCTTCACATTCAGCACCATGTTCTTCTTAGAGATCAGGGAATAGTCGATTTATTTGTTCAATAACTACTACCTACCATGTCCTCTTGATGAAAGTAAAAGAAGAGAGTGAAAAAGCTGGCTTAAAACTCAACATTCAAAAAATGAAGATCACGACATCCAGTCCCATCACTTTATGGCAAAAAATGGGGAAACAATGGAAACAGTAACAGACTTTATTTTCTTGGGCTCTAAAATCACTGTAGATGGTGACTGCAACCATGAAATTAAAAGACACTTGCTCCTTGGAAGAAAATCTATGACCAACCTAGACAGAATATTAAAAAGCAAAGACATTACTTTGCCAGCAAATGTCCATCTAGTCAAAGCTATGGTTTTTCTAGTAGTCATGTGTGGATGTGGAAGTTAGACCATTAAGAAAGCTGAGCACTGATTGATACTTTTGAACTGCGGTATTAAAGACAACTCTTGAGAGTCCTTTGGACAGCAAGGAGACCAAACCAGTCAATCCTAAAGGAAATCAGTCCTGACTATTCATTGGAAAGACTAAGTATTCCAATTTTCAATTTTCCAGTATTCCAATTTCCAATATTTTTTGGAAAGCTGAAACTGCAATGCTTTGCCCACCTGATGTGAAAAACTGACTCATTGGAAAAGATACTAAGGAAGATTGAAGACAGGAGAAGGAGACAATAGAGGATGAGATGGTTGGATGGCATCACTGACTCGACAGACATGAGTTTAGGCAAGCTCTGGAGTTGGTGATTGACAGGGAAGCCTGGCATGCTGCAGTCCATGGGGTCACAAAGAGTCGGACACAACTGGAGTGACCGAACTGAACTGAACCATGTCCTGGGCACTATGATGTCTCCTGAAAAGGTGGACAAAGGAGAGCAGGACAAGTGTGTCCTGTCATGGAATTTCCTGTTTAAAGCAGAAGGCAGATCCTAAACAAGCCAGGATGGTTTTTACATAGTGAATGTTATCTTTAGAACAGGCCAGGCAGAGGGACTTTCCTATCTTGTGACCTGACCCAGACTCAAGTCCTTCTGGCATTTGTTCCTTTTTATTAAGCTGAAAGTCAGGAACTCGCTCAATATTGCTTGAACCATTGAATTCATTTGAGTCCAATAAGTGATTTTAGTGTTAGTTACTCAACTATGTCCAACTCTTTGTGATCCCATGGACTTAAACCCTCCAGATTCCTCAGTCCATGGAAATCTCTAGACAAGAATACTGGAGTGGGTTGACATTTCCTACTCCAGGGGATCTTCCCAACCCAGGGATCAATCTTGAGTCTTCTTCATTGCAGTTTCTTTCCTATCTGAGCCACTGGGGAAGCCAGATCTTTCACGAAGAGCGATGGTGTGATGCTAGTAGGAAAGGTCCTACTGGTAGGACCTGGGGGCTGGGCTGTTTGGAAAGAGAACTAGGAGCTGCCACTGAGTCAGAACAAAAGCACTGGGAAAACAGATTTTGTCTGGTTTTCTTCAGGTTCCCCTGGGGGAAAGGATGGGGAGGGTGAAAACTTTGCCTTTATCTTGGCTCTGTGGTGGAAGGCATAGGAAAGTCTGTTTCATTTCCAAAGAGTACCTTTTAGGCTTCTTCAAGTGAAGAATTTACAGCATTTTTCAGTCATGTAATCACTTTTTAAAAATTTTCCCAGCATTTGATAAAGTTCTAATATAAAGCACACATTTCCCTTTAGAAAGAATATCCTGAGTTTAACTGCCCTTCTACATTGGAGCTCTACTGTCATTATTAACTCTTAAGAAAGGATTCCTAGTGTTATGCCATTCTGTGAGGTTACTGATTAGAATTTCAAACACAACTGACTTAAAAAGGAAACACCAGTTCAACAGTTCATCTGAAATTCAAAAATAGCCAAATTCATGTGTTAGTCACTCAGTCATGTCCAACTCTTTGCAACCCTAACTGAGGACGATAGCCCACCAGGCTCCTCTGGCCATGGAATTCTCCAGGCAAGAATACTGGAGTGAGTTTCCATTTCCTTCTCCAGGGAATCTTCCTGAAACAGGGATTGAAGCCGGGTCTCATGCATTGCAATCAGGTTCTTTACCCTCTAGCCACCAAGGAATCCTCATTTATTTGCAGAGGTACTTGTAACTTGACAAAGAGACAATTACCCAGGAATTCTCTCTAGCCAGCTGGGTACCATGCTGTGGTATAAAGGCCCTTGGCCCTGGTTCTGCCTGTGACCTGGAGACTCAACTGCCATGCACATCAATTTCTCACTCAGAGTGAGAATGGAAGTGGTTTCTAAAATCTCTTCTAAAGTGGTTTCTAGTTCTAAAATTCTGACAACTCTAATATTTAAAATTTTCTTTGCATCAGATTTTGAGTATGTTAATGTTTGTTTTCTGTTACAAACTGAAAGCAGTTGGGATAGAAAGTAGTTTGGAGTGCTCCAGATTTGTTTCTAGGACTGACCTCTCCCCCAACCCTTCCTGGAGCCTGGGTCTGAGGTGGTAGATGGTCTGCTGTCCATAGGACTACACATCCATGCTGCCAGAGTTCCCTAGAGGACCACATTGGTTAGTATCAGACCGTGAATTACCCTCTAAGACCTGGAGCCTCACCTCTGAGAAACCTCTGTGGTTTTGGTGGGGGTCCCTATACTGCGGGGCCTCAGAGACTTCCTGTTTCCTGAGCTCATGTTCTAGTACAACTTGGAAGCACTCAACCCAGGAGACAAGGACATAGTGCCAACAGATATGTACAAAGATAACTCATTTTACTGGGAATGATGAAACGTATGGTTACTTGAAAGGATCATGTTTTTCTCACTTGGTCCTCTAGTACATAACTCACTTGTGCCAAGTGTCTGAGGATGAAGTAAGAGCGGGGAGTGTTGCAAGGGAGCTCCTGAAGGATACCGTATGTGAGAATGACACAGCATCGCATGGTGTGTAGACACGGACTGGGGGCTCATGCAGATGCTTTTATCTTCCTGTGTCTCAGTTTCTTCATCTGAAAAGTAGGTAACCATCTCTACCTCTATGATGTTTATGATAATTAAACAAATTAATATTTTTATACAGTATCTGACACACAGTAAATGTTACATTAAAATTTAAAATATGTATCAGAAGCTGCTGTATAACACAGGGAGCTCAGCTTGGTGCTCTCGGATCACCTAGACCAGTTGGATGTGGGCTGGGAGAGAAGCTCAAGAGAGGATATATATATATAAACACACACACATACTTAGAGCTGGCCCACGTTGTACAGCAGAAGCTAACACAAACACTGTAAAGCAGTTATCCTCCAATTAAAAAAATTATACAAACCACACTCAGGAAAATAAACTTTTATATGATGAAAAATAAAATCAAATATATCAGAATAGCATTTCAAGGCTCAAGAAATTATTATTTATTCAACAACGTTTATATTTAGTGTGTGCCATGACTGTAACAATGGATTAGATCATGTCAGAAAGCACAGATAAAGGACAGATGAATTCCCAGCTATCAAGAAGTCTGTGCCTAATACAGAGAGCATAATATATGGTCACGAAGATTGGTTAATAACACCAAGTAGCCACATATGATGAGCTGCAGATAAGAAACTGTCCTACAGGTTGGGGAGAGCTGGCTGTGTGTAAAGGAAAGAAGCAGATCTGAGGAGTGATATCAAAGCATAAGGGGACCCACCCCTGGATTAGATGGGGGCTAAATGGTAGCAGTAGTGAAAGGGCAAAAGGCTGGAGGAAGGGAATCTGGTGAGCATCACTCTGATGGAAAATATGATGGAAGGAATCTAGAATGGAAAGGAAGGGTGTGGTGAGACAAAGACTGGACCAAGAGCAAGGACAGGCTGTTGCTCTTTCCCCCACCTAGGAACCAGGCAGTTTTGTCCCTGTGCCCAAATTTCCTGGCTTTTCTTTCCTCAGAAAAGGAAAATTCTTCCAACTTTGTCTCCTGCTTCCCCTCCGCTGGGAATGCCAGTGTTCAAGAACTAAAATCCCACTCCTTGCCAAGCCCTCAGGCCCTTGATAAGAGCACCTGGTCATATTTTTACAAAATCCTCAGCACTGTCTGGAAATGATATGCGAATGAGTGTGTTAACTTACTTTTGAGTCTTTGTTTCCCTGGAACCTGAACTCTTGAATGTCCTGTTCACTGTTTCCTCAGTCCCTAGAACAGCATGTGGAATAAAAAGCCTCTCAAACAAGTCTCTATTAAAGAAGTATATAAATAACTCATCTCTGAGTTATTTATATATTTTCATTCAAATAAAGGAAAATGTTAAGAACTTATATCATGGTAAATCAATGTTAACATGTAATAGTTACATGAATTTGTTCAGTGTTTAGGGCAGACTGGTGGTGGAACTAAAGGACTCCCTTGTCATTAGAACCTGGTGTGAAAAGAAGAGAAGCGAAGAGCAAAGGAGAAAAGGAAAGATATAAGCATCTGAATGCAGAGTTTCAAAGAATAGCAAGAAGAGATAAGAAAGCCTTCTTCAGCGATCAATGCAAAGAAATAGAGGAAAACAACAGAATGGGAAAGACTAGAGATCTCTTCAAGAAAATTAGAGATACCAAGGGAACATTTCATGCAAAGATGGGCTCAATAAGGGACAGAAATGGTATGGACCTAACAGAAGCAGAAGATATTAAGAGGTGGCAAGAATACACAGAAGAACTATACAAAAAGATCTTCACGACCCAAATAATCACGATGGTGTGATCACTCATCTAGAGCCAGACATCTTGGAATGTGAAGTCAAGTGGGCCCTAGAAAGCATCACTACGAACAAAGCTAGTGGAGGTGAATTCTATCAGTTGAGCTGTTTCAAATCCTGAAAGATGATGCTGTGAAAGTGCTGCACTCAGTATGCCAGCAAATTTGGAAAACTCAGCAGTGGCCACAGGACTGGAAAAGGTCCGTTTTCATTCCGATTCCAAAGAAAGGCAATGCCAAAAAATGCTCAAACTACCGCACAATTGCACTCATCTCACATGCTAGTAAAGTAATGCTCAAAATTCTGCAAGCTAGGCTTCAGCAATACGTGAACCATGAACTTCCAGATGTTCAAGCTGGTTTTAGAAAAGGCAGAGATCAAATTGCCAACATATGCTGGATCATGGAAAAAGCAAGAGAGTTCCAGAAAAACATCTATTTCTGCTTTATTGACTATGCCAAAGCCTTTGACTGTGTGGATCACAATAAACTGTGGAAAATTCTGAAAGAGATGGGAATACCAGACCACCTGACCTGCCTCTTGAGAAATCTGTATGCAGGTCAGGAAGCAACAGTTAGAACTGGACATGGAACAACAGACTGGTTCCAAATAGAAAAGGAGTACGTCAAGGCTGTATATTGTCACCCTGCTTCTTTAACTTAGATGCAGAGTACATCATGAGAAACGCTGGGCTGGAAGAAACACAAGCTGGAATCAAGATTTCTGGGAGAAATATCAATAACCTCAGATATGCAGATGACACCACCCTTATGGCAGAAAGTGAAGAGGAGCTAAAGGGCCTCTTGATGAAGGTGAAAGAGGAGAGTGAAAAAGTTGGCTTAAAGCTCAACATTCAGAAAACAAACAACATGGCATCCGGTCCCATCACTTCATGGGAAATAGATTGGGAAACAGTGGAAACAGTGTCAGACTTTATTTTGAGGGGCTCCAAAATCACTGCAGATGGTGACTGCAGCCATGAAATTAAACACACTTACTCCTTGGAAGAAAAGTTATGACCAACCTAGATAGCATATTCAAAAGCAGAGACATTATTTTGCCAACTAAGGTCCATCTAGTCAAGGCTATGGTTTTCCCTGTAGGCATGTATGGATGTGAGAATTGAACTGTGAAGAAGGCTGAGCACAGAAGAATTGATGCTTTTGAACTGTGGTGTTAGAGAAGACTCTTGAGAGTCCCTTGGACTGCAAGGAGATCCAACCAGTCCATTCTGAAGGAGATCAGCCCTGGGATTTCTTTGGAAGGAATGATGCTGAAGCTGAAACTCCAGTACTTTGGCCACCTCATGCAAAGAGTTGACTCACTGGAAAAGACGCTGATGCTGGGAGGGATTGGGGGCAGGAGGAGAAGGGGACGACCAAGGATGAGATGGCTAGATAGCATCACTGACTTGATGGATGTGAGTCTGAGTGAACTCCGAGAGCTGGTGATGGACAGGGAGGCCTGACATGCTGCGATTCATGGGGTCTCAAAGAGTCGGAAACGATTGAGCAACTGAACTGTTGATAAGTCATTCTCCCCAGGTCCATTCTGTCCTGTACAGCCGTGGTGGTCTGGGATACTATTCTCGAACCAATGGTTATACTGCGCTATATCTTTGATGGTATCCACCAGAGCTAGCCCAGAGCCCAAAGGTTACAGGTCATCGTCCCCAGCAAGACCTCCCTGACTTCAGATGCAAGCTGCACTTTGCTTGTTCTCAGGACACCTGCACTTCAGACCAAGTGACTATAAATTCAGAGTTTCCCATGAGTCCTTCGGTTTGATCATTCACTAGTGACACACAAAACTCAGAGACAAACCATACTACCCTTAACAGTTTTATTTAAAGTATAGAGATTGAGAATAGCCAAATGAGATCTGAGTGGGTTTCAAACAAGGCACTCCACTGGCCTCCCCCTGTGGGTGTGCCAAGGTGCTTCCTCTTCCCTAGCCCAGAGATGTGTTCACCGCCCAGGAAGCTTCACTGAGCTTTGGTGTCCAGAGTTTTTATCAGAACTTCATTAGATAGGCATGGTTGACTTTTTGTGGCAATTGCCAGATGATTGAACTCAATCTTCAGCCCCTCCCCCTCCCTGAAGGTTGAACTGACTCAAAACTCCAACTCTCTAATCACATAGTTGGTGTTTCTGATGACCAGCCCCCATCCGAGGCATCTTCTCTCTTAACACTGAGGGACTCATGAGTAACAAAGACACTTTGTCAAATTAGAATCTTCCTCTCTGGAAGCAGGAATTTGATTTAGGTCATACCAGAATGGTCTAGCAGTTTTCCCTACTTTCTTCAATTTAAGTCTGAATTTGGTAATAAGGAGTTCATGATCTGAACCACAGTCAGCTCTTGGTCTTGTTTTTGTTGACTGTATAGAGCTTCTCCATCTTTGGCTGCACAGAATATAATCAGTCTGATTTTGGTGTTGACCATCTGGTGATGTCCATGTGTAGAGTCTTCTCTTGTGTTGTTGGAAGAGGGTGTTTGCTATGACCAGTGCATTTTCTTGGCAAAACTCTATTAGTCTTTGCCCTGCTTCATTCCACATTCCAAGGCCAAATTTGCCTGTTACTCCGGATCAAGACCATCCCCATGGAAAAGAAATGCAAAAATGCAAAATGGCTGTCTGGGAGGCCTTACAAATAGCTGTGAAAAGAAGAGAGGCGAAGAGCATAGGAGAAAAGGAAAGATATAAGCATGTGATGCAGAGTTCCAAAGAACAGCAAGAAGAGATAAGAAAGCCTTCTTCAGCAATCAATATAAAGAAATAGAAGAAAACAACAGAATGGGAAAGACTAGAGATCTCTTCAAGAAAATTAGAGATACCAAGGAAACATTTCATACAAAGATGGGCTCAATAAGGGACAGAAATGGTATGGACCTAACAGAAGCAGTAGATATTAAGAAGAGGTGGCAAGAATACACAGAAGAACTGTATACAAAAAGATCTTCATGACCCAGATAATCATGATGATGTGATCACTCATCTAGAGCCAGACATCTCGGAATGTGAAGTCAAGTGGGCCCTAGAAAGCATCACTACGAACAAAGCTAGTGGAGGTGATGGAATTCCAGTGGAGCTGTTTCAAATCCTGAAAGATGGTGCTGTGAAAGTACTGCACTCAGTATGCCAGCAAATTTGGAAAACTCAGCAGTGGCCACAGGACTGGAAAAGGTCCGTTTTCATTCCGATTCCAAAGAAAGGCAATGCCAAAAAAATGCTCAAACTACCGCACAATTGCACTCATCTCACGTGCTAGTAAAGTAATGCTCAAAATTCTGCAAGCCAGGCTTCAGCAGTACGTGAACCATGAACTTCCTGATGTTCAAGCTGGTTTTAGAAAAGGCAGAGGAACCAGAGATCAAATTGCCAACATCCGCTGGATCATGGAAAAAGCAAGAGAGTTCCAGAAAAACATCTACTTCTGCTTTATTGACTATGCCAAAGCCTTTGACTGTGTGGATCACAATAAACTGTGGAAAATTCTGAAAGAGATGGGAATACCAGACCACCTGACTTGCCTCTTGAGAAATCTGTATGCAGGTCAAGAAGCAACAGTTAGAACTGGACATGGAACAACAGACTGGTTCCAAATAGGAAAAGGAGTACATCAAGGCTGTATATTGTCACCCTGCTTCTTTAACTTATATGCAGAGTACATCATGAGAAACGCTGGGCTGAAAGAAACACAAGCTGGAATCAAGATTGCCGGGAGAAATATTAATAACCTCAGATATGCAGATGACACCACCCTTATGGCAGAAAGTGAAGAGGAGCTAAAGGGCCTCTTGATGAAAGTGAAAGAGGAGAGTGAAAAAGTTGGCTTAAAGCTCAACATTCAGAAAACGAAGATCATGCATCTGGTCCCATCACTTCATGGGTAATAGATGGGGAAACAGTGGAAACAGTGTCAGACTTTATTTTGGGGGCTCCAAAATCACTGCAGATGGTGACTGAAGCCATTAAATTAAAAGATGCTTACTCCTTGGAACAAAACTAATGACCAACCTAGATAGTTTATTCAAAAGGAAAGACATTATTTTGCCGACTAAGGTCTGTCTAGTCAAGGCTATGGTTTTTCCTGTGGTCATGTATGGATGTAAGAGTTGGACTGTAAAGAAGGCTGAGCACCGAAGAATTGATGCTTTAGAACTGTGGTGTTGGAGAAGACTCTTGAGAGTCCCTTGGACTGCAAGGAGATCCAACCTGTATATCTGAAGGAGATCCAACCCTGGGATTTCTTTGGAAGGAATGATGCTAAAGCTGAAACTCCAGTACTTTGGCCACCTCATGAGAAGAGTTGACTCATTGGAAAAGACTCTGATGCTGGGAGGGATTGGGGGCAGGAGGAGAAGGGGACAACCGAGGATGAGATGGCTGGATGGCATCATGAACTCCATGGACATGAGTCTGAGTGAACTCCGGGAGTTGGTGATGGACAGGGAGGCCTGGTGTGCTACGATTCATGGGGTCGCAAATAGTTGGACACGACTGAGTGACTGAACTGAACTGAACTGAGAAGCAGGGATAAAGACCAGTCACATTCCTTTTTGTATAGTAGATACATTCCCTGTTTCCTATATATGTGTTTTTGCTTTTATTTAAAGTGGCTAGTAAAGTGGAAAGGAGCTTTAAAAGTTAATTAGAAGTTAGGAATCCTACTTCCTGTCTCTCTTATATAGACCCCATGGACTGTAGCCCACCAGGCTCCTCTGTCCATGAGATTCTCTGGACAAGAATTCTGTAATGGAGAAAAATAAGCAACCCAATCAAAAAATGGGCCAAAGAACTAAACAGACATTTCTCCAAAGAAGACATACAGATGGCTAACAAATACATGAAAAGATGCTCAACATCACTCATTATCAGAGACAATCAAATCAAAACCACAATGAGGTACTATCTCATGACGATCAGAATGGCTGCTATCAAAAAGTCCACAAACAATAAATGCTCAAGAGAGTGCGGAGAAAAAGGAACCCTCTTACACTGTTGGTGGGAATGCAAACTGGTACAGCCTCTATGGAGAACAGTGTGGAGATTCCTTAAAAACTGGAAATAGAACTGCCATATGACCCAGAAACCCCACTGTTGGGCACACACGCCCGAGGAAACCAGAATTGAAAGAGACACGTGTACCTCAATGTTCACTGCAGCACTGTTTACAATAACCAGGATATGGAAGCAACCTAGATGTCCATTGGCAGATGAATGGATAAGAAAGCTATGGTACATATACATGGTGGAATATTACTAAGCTATTAAGAAGAATGCATTTGAATCAGTTCTAATGAGGTGGGGATGAAACTGGAGCCTGTTATACAGAGCAAAGTAAGCCAGAAAGAAAAACACCAATACAGTATATTAACACATATATATGGAATTTAGAAAGATGGTAACAGTGACCCTATATGTGAGACAGCCAAGAGACACAGATGTAAAGAACAGACTTCTGGAGTCTGTGGGAGAAGGCGAGGGTGGGATGATTTGAGAGAATAGCATTGAAACATGTATAATATCATATGTGAAATAGATCGCCAGTCCAGGTTCAATGCATGAGACGGTGCTCAGGGCTGGTGCACTGGGATGATCCTGAGGGATGGGATGGGGAGGGAGGCGGGAGGGAGTTCAGGATGGGGAACACATGTACACCCATGGCTGATTCATGTCAATGTATGGCAAAAACCACCACAATATTGTAAAGTAATTAGCCTCCAATTAGAATAAATTAATTAATTAAAAATAAAATAAAATATACCTGTTAACCACCCTCCACCCCCAAAAAAGAATTCTGGAGTGGGTTGCCATTCCTTTCTCCATGCTTCATCAAAATACTTCATCTACTCTCTCTGGTGAAATAGATCAGAATCTACTGTTGCCAAAACTCTTACCCTCAGCTGCCACTTAGACTATTGCAGGTGCCTCTAAACTTCTTCCACATTTGCCCTTTTATTGATTATTCCTTGGAGAACAAGGTGATGATTTTTAAACTGTAAATCAGAGTATGTCACTCACCTGCTGTACACCATCCACTGGCTTTCTAAAGTACACAGAATACAGTGCAAACTTGTTTTCAGGCCCATACACTGTGACACCTGCCGTCCACTGCCTCTCTCTCATTCCTTGGCTCCAGCCTGTCTGACCTTGCTCTTCCCACAACACGGCAAGCCTGTTTCTACCTGAGGACTTTTGTATTCGTTTTTTTCCCTGGGCCTACAGCATGCCACTGTTCTTTCATATCCTATATGTTTCTGCTTAAATGTCAGCATCTCAGAAAGTCTGTCTCTGGTCACCTTTTCAAAAAGAGGCACTTCTCCTGACTATATCATTCTTAATCCTCTACCCTTCTTACTGACTCCTCTCAAACACTGTTGCAACCTGACATTATACTGTATGTTTATTTTTTAACTGCATGTCTTCCTCATACATACATAAATAACATAATCTGCAGTAAGGCAACAATGTTTTTGGTCATTGCTATATTAAGAGGACTCAAAGGCTTGGCTAGCACATAGTAGGTGCTCAGTGAGTACTTGCTGAATGAATGGATGACTTAATGAACAAATGAATAAGAAATAAATAATGATATGTCTCTAGTGGCTTAGCTTAGCATCCTAATAGTGCAGATGATGGTTGGTGAGCAAAATGGGATAAGAAATGTACAGGGATTAGATTGAGTTCACATCCCAGTTTGGCTGCTTCTGAGCTGTGTGACTTTGGACAGATTGCTTAGCCCCTCTGCCTCAGTGTCCTCATCTGTTAAAAAGGAAAAGGAAAAAAAAAAAAAAACTATTATCTACCTTAACACTTAAAACTGTGTTTGAAGACCTGGTGGTGCAGAGGTTAAAGCGTCTGCCTGCAATGTGGGAGACCTGGATTCGATCCCTGGGTTGGGAAGATCCCTGGGAGAAGGAAATGGCAACCCACTCCAGTATCCTTGCCTGAAGAATCCCATGGACGGAGGAGCTTGGTGGGCTACAGTCCACAGGTCATAAGAGTTGGACACACCTGAGTGACTTCACTTTCACTTTCATAATTAGGAAACTACTCTGTCCTAGTACTTTCCAGTATACACACATTCAAGAGGAACCTTGTCTCAGAGTGTTCAACAAGTCTAAAACAGACCAAGTAGACACAGAAGACTGAATTAGAGACTAAGAGACATGAGAGAGCTTGGCCATGTTGCTTGACCTCCTCTTGCTTCCATGTATGGAATACAAAGGGCTGACAGGCAGAGTGCATGATGAACTATGCACAGAGGTTTGTGACATTGTACAGGAGACAGGGAGCCAGACCATCCCCAAGAAAAAGAAATGCAAAAGAGCAAAATGGTTGTCTGAGGAGGCCTTACAAATAGCTGTGAAAAGAAGAGAGGCAAAACACAATGGAGAAAAGGAAGGATAAACCCATTTGAATGCAGAGTTCCAAAGAATAGCAAGGAGAGATAAGAAAGCCTTCCTCAGCGATCAATGCAAAGAAATAGAGGAAAACAATAGAATGGGAAAGACTAGAGATCTCTTCATGGAGAAGGCAATGGCAAGCCACTCCAGTACTCTTGTCTGGAAAATCTCATGGACGGAGGAGCCTGGTAGGCTGCAGTCCATGGGATCGCTAAGAGTCAGACATGACTGAGCGACGTCACTTTTACTTTTAACTTTCATACATTGGAGAAGGAAATGGCAACCCACTCCAGTGTTCTTGCCTGGAGAATCTCAGGGCCAGGGGAGCCTGGTGGGCTGCCCTCTATAGGATTGTACAGCATCGGACACGACTGAAGTGACTTAGCATCAGCAGCAGCAGAGATCTCTTAAAGAAAATTAGAGATACCAAGGGAACATTTCATGCAAAGATGGGCTCAATAGAGGACAGAAATGGTATGGACCTAACAGAAGCAGAAGATATTAAGAGGTGGCAAGAATACACAGAAGAACTATACAAAAAGATCTTCACAACCCAGATAATCAGAAAGGTGTGACCACTCACACTCACCTAGAGCCAGACATCCTGGAATGTGAAGTTAAGTGGGCCTTAGAAAGCATCACTATGAACACTGCTGGTGGAGGTGATAGTGATAGAATTCCGGCAGAGCTATTTCAAATCCTAAAAGATGCTGAGAAAGTGCTGCACTCAATATGTCAGCAAATCTGGAAAACTCAGCAGTGGCCACAGGACTGGAAAGGTCAGTTTTCATTCCAGTCCCAAAGAAAGGCAATGCCAAAGAATGCTCAAACTACCGCACAATTGCACTCATCTCACATGCTAGTAAAGTAATGCTCAAAATTCTCCAAGCCAGGCTTCAGCAATACGTGAACCATGAACTTCCAGATGTTCAAGCTGGTTTTAGAAAAGGCAGAGGAACCAGAGATCAAATTGCCAACAGCTGCTGGATCATCGAAGAAACAAGAGAGTTCCAGAAAAACATCTATTTCTGCTTTATTGACTATACCAAAGCCTTTGACTGTGTGGATCACAATAAACTGTGGAAAATTCTTCAAGAGATGGGAATACCAGACCACCTGACCTGCCTCTTGAGAAACCTATATGCAGGTCAGGAAGCAACAGTTAGAACTGGACATGGAACAACAGACTGATTCCAAATAGGAAAAGGAGTACGTCAAGGGCTGTATATTGTCACCCTGCTTATTTAACTTAGATGCAGAGTACATCAGGAGAAATGCTGGACTGGAAGAAGCACAAGCTGAAATCAAGATTTCCGGGAGAAATATCAATAACCTCAGATATGCAAATGACACCACTCTTATGGCAGAAAATGAAGAAGAACTAAAAAGCCTCTTGATGGAAATGAAAGAGGAGAGTGAAAAAGTTGGCTTAAAGCTCAACATTCAGAAAACGAAGATCATGGCATCCGGTCCCATCACTTCATGGCAAATAGATGGGGAAATGGTAGAAATAGTGGCTGACTATTTTTCTGGGCTCCAAAATCACTGCAGATGGTGACTGCAGGCATGAAATTAAAAGACGTTTACTCTTTGGAAGGAATGTTATGACCAATGTAGACAGCATATTAAAAAGCAGAGACATTTCTTTGCCAACAAAGGTCCATCTAGTTAAGGCTATGGTTTTACCAGTAGTCATGTATGGATATAAGAGTTGGACTATAAAGAAAGCTGAGCACTGAAGAACTGATGCTTTTGAACTGTGGTGTTGGAGAAGACTCTTGAGTGTCCCTTGGACTCCAAGTGGATCCAACCAGTCCATCCTAAAGGAGATCAGTCTTGGGTGTTCATTGGAAGGAATGATGTTGAAGCTGAAACTCCATTACTTTGGCCACCTGATGCGAAGAGCTGACTCCTTGGAAAAGATCCTGATGCTGGGAAAGATTGAGGGCAGGAGGAGAAGGGGACGACAGAGGATGAGATGGTTGGATGGCATCACTGGCACAGTGGACATTGGTTTGTAGTTGAGTGGACCTGGGAGTTGGTGATGGACAAGGAGGTCTGGCGTGCTACAGTCTGTGAGGTCACAAATAGTTGGACACGATTGAGCAACTGAACTGAACTGAACTGAATTAGGACTATCAGAAAAGCTTCAAGCCCTGATATGCTTTGGTTTTATAAATGAAGCCACAGGTCTTGAGAGACATGGAATCCAGAGGTGGATCAGAGAATCATACACCAAAAATGGAAGAAAGGCAGTGGTGCTCTCTTTCTCATAAGAGTCTGCTCATTCAAATAGTCACCAGGTGGTCCTATAGCCCCAACTAAATTTTCTTTGTAGGATGTTAAGCAGTCACTGAAAAGTTTAATTTCTAATCATGGTTATGATTATCATAGCTAATTCTGGTCTGTGCAGAGAAATGGCAGCAAAACGTAGCTGAAGGTGGAGTCAGATTTAGCTCCGTGCCCATGTCAGGATCACTTTTCTGTCTTACTCTTTCTCAGATAAAGCACTGCCTGAGAAGGAAGAGAAATTAGTTTATATCATCAGAGAAAGACAAGGCACTGTCTAGATATAAACAGTGATAGAAACATGGGCTAACACATGTGAATGCAATGTCTCTATCTGGCAATACATAAGTTATTTGATCTGATCAAATCATAGTACATTGTCTTTTCAGAATAAATAATTGGTTTCCTACTGCTCATTTGTAATTTTTTCCAGCTATGTGTCTTAGTTTGGTTCAGATTTCTTCTTTTTATATAATATTGTTTTATCACTCTTCTGCATCTTCCTTATGAGTTTTTATCAGATTTTTATATTTGGTTGCAAACCTCCTTTGTGAAATCGTCTCCTTTCCCATCTTCATCTTTGCATCTTTCTCAGTAGGCTTTGTGGCTGTAAATGTGATAGAAGCTAAGATTACATCATCTTTAATAAAGGAGAAAATATATAATATATAGAAGCCAGGTGAGCTATACAGAAGGAAATCAATCAGTTGGCAAATTGCATCTATGGCACAAGGTGTGAAATGCTGTTTTTGTGCAGTATTTATTGAAGAAGTTTGTGAAGAAGATGGTTAAAATGTTATATGGAAAAGTAAGGAACCATTTTGTTAAATTTAAAGTGACATTAATGTCAATTTTACAGTATGAAATCGTTCAACATTTCCAGCAATCCTTGTTATAGTATTTTACACAATTGCCTCAAAAGGCCTTCAGATATAAAAGTATATATCTAGTGTTGTAAATTAGGCACATCCTGTCTATGTATAATAGATGCCTCTACAGCCACTCCACAAAGTTCAGTAGATCAAGAATTGCATTATAGTTTAGGGCTTCCCTGGTGGTGCGAGGTTAAAGCATCTGCCTGCAGTGTGGGAGACCTGGGTTCGATCCCTGGGTCGGGAAGATCTCCTGAAGAAGGAAATGGCACCCCACTCCAGTACTCTTGCCTGAAGAATCCCATGGACGGAGGAGCTTGGTGGGCTACAGTCCACAGGTCGCAAAGAGTTGGACATGACTGAGCGACTTCACTTTCACTTCACTACACTTGGGGATTTGGAGGAGATTTTGAAGTTGATATTTTCTATTTATTTTTTTTTGAGGGGGTGATGAATTTGGCTATGTGACACAGTCTGCTTGTCTTTTGAGTTATATTTTTAATAATCTTTAGTGCCCACAGTTAACTATCCATTTTTAATGTTTTAATCAGTTCTAGTTTAAAATGATATATGGATGAGTTTCCATTGCTCTTTTGTATTCACTGTGAGAAAATAGAGTGTTGACTTTATAGAGGTGGAAAATGCATTCTTACAAAATGACTTTTCTTTCCTTATGGTTATGGCAACTGTCAATATGGGTATCCTTTCCAGAAGTGACTGTTGAATAGATTGGGATTTTTGCTATTTCTCAAAAGGAAGCATTCAAGTAAAATACACCCTCCCAGATAAATGCATGCTTCCCTCCTGCCATGAATGTAAATTGGGGTGTGCAAAGGAGGAAGGACAGTCTTGTAAAACTTGCATTTTTCTTTAGTATTCTTAGCCGAAGAAATTCTGAAACAATAGTGAAGAACACGGTAGATAGTATTTGAGTCAGTCCAACACCAGAACAATGCATCTTTTTTTTGGAGATAGAGCAGAGACAGGACTGTAGTTGAGTGGATCCTGATAAAGACATCCTTGCTAACGAAAAGCAAAAGCACCATCCAAAGCCACTTTCTGTGAAACCCTGGTACCTAATAAACATAGAAATATCAAATTAAAATTAACAAAAAGAATTGTCGACAAGGCTTTATTTAAAAACAGAGTATAAAACATTTGCAACTGGGTGTGAAATTGTAGTTAGAGCTCACAAAGCCTTTCATGACTTATTTGCAGTTTAGTTGGATTTTCCTGTTTCCTTGCTTGTTGCTGTAATTAGCCATTAAACCAGCAGAAACTACATTTTCTGCATCACACAGGCAATGTCTTTAAAGTTTGCAAAGAGAACAAGGAAAGCAGACTAAACTATTTCATAAAAGTCCACCTAATGTAGGAAAATAATAAGTGTTGCATAAATACTGAAAGCTTGTCAGCAGGCAGAAAGCAGATATTTAGCTGGCAATTAATTTAAAATAGATTTCTCTTCTGATGTCTTTTAAAGAAAGCCTCTATTATTTTTATTTTCTAGTTTAATATAATTTATAGTTTTCATGGTACATTGGAAAACGTGCAAGAATAATGCAATATTACCTAAAAATACTCTACTCCAAAATGGTTTCTATGCAGGCAATGGCAACAGCATGGGCCAGTGTCTGTGGAAGATTTCTTCTTGCCCACTCACTCCTGTACCTGTACTCCTTGTTGTTCAGTTGCCAAGTCGTGTCCAACTATTTGCTACCCCATGGACTGCATCACTCCAGGCCTCCCTGTCCCTCACCATCTCACAGAGTTGGCCCAAATTCATGTCCGTTGATTGGTGATGCCATCCAACCATCTATACTCTGGCACCCTTGTCTCCTTTTGCCTTCAATCTTTCCCAGCATCAGGGTCTTTTCCAGTGAGTTGGCCATTTGCATCAGGTAACCAAAGTACTGAAGGTTCATTTTCAGCATCAATCCTTCCAGTGAGTATTCAGGGTTGATTTTCTTTAAGACTGACTAGTTTCAGATCTTGCTGTCCAGTGAACTCTTGTGCCTTCTCCAGCACAATTCAAAAGCATCAATCCGTCAGTGCTCTGCTTTCTTTATCTGCCCTCATCACTTCACATTATCTTAATCAGACAAAGTGTTTTTAAGTTTATTTAAATTCTTTAGGTGATAGATTTCCCTTTTAATTAAACATTTTTTTCCTTTAAGTAGTAGATAAATATTTTTCACAATTTATTTTCCTTAGAGAACTTCTTTTCTGCTTCTCGCTTTCTAAAATAAATGCACAGATGAACTCATTTATTTTAGGGTTTAAAACTGTAACTCATATATGTATATAATGGTAAACGGGGGTGAACAATCTTATGTTTCAAGAATGTCATATGTGCTTAATGAAAATTTTGATCTATTACCTCTGAACTCCCATATCTTAAGTCTGGGGATACAGTGTGTCAAGAAAAATGAAACAGTTTCATTTTTTAAAATGGTTTCTATAATTAAAGTTATGGGAGCCGTTTCTTGAATCCATGCATGATTGGGGAATGCACAATGTCTTACTCTTATATTAAAAATACTGTTAGGTACTCAGGCTATGGGAATTACTGAGCTTTAAATTAAATTTACATTCTATATATAGTGACATTGTTCATTTTCCTTTCCTGAAGTTCTTTGTGTTTAAGCATGAAAATTGTCTGACTTCCTTAGAGTTTCCAGTTTAACCTTGCTGTTAACTGTTACCAGTGTTAAGTCGCTTCAGTCGTGTCCGAATCTGTGCAACCCCATAGACAGCAGCCCACCAGGCTTCCCCGTCCCTGGGATTCTCCAGGCAAGAACACTTGGAGTGGGTTGCCATTTCCTTCTCCAGTGCATGAAAGTGAAAAGTGAAAGTGAAGTCATTAAGTCATGTCCGACTCTTCACGACCCCATGGACTGCAGCCTACCAGGCTCCTCCGTTCATGGGATTTTCCAGGCAAGAGTACTGGAGTGGGTTGCCATTGCCTTAACCTTGCTTGGAAACTGCAATAAAGTTGTGGCTTGCTTTTGTACTCTTAGCTTGAGATCAGTAAGTGTTCTTTCATGATTCCTGTTCGTCACTGTCATTCCCAAATTATATCAGCTAACTGTAGTTAGACCACTGCTTTGCTGAAAATGCTTTGTCCCTGATCAAATGTGAGTGCAGTAATGTGGGGCCACCACCTGGAGAGGCTGACCTACAGCAGGTCACCAGATGGTATCTCAGGGACAGAGCTCCACACAGGTCCTTTCCCATGTGACGAAAGTTCTAGATCCTGTGCTCAGTTTCCCAGCCTCAGATCCTCAGTGCCATCAGGACACAGAGAATGAATTGGGGTGGGAATGTACTAATCAGAGTCCAAAGACAGAGCTGTAGAGAAATCAGAACACCTAGGCACTGATTTAACAAGAGAAATTATAATTTCCAAACAGAACAGGTACACATACTAGCTGGTCAGTGTATTTTTTTTTCCCTGAGAAGTGAGATTGTAATCTGAAGGTTGCTTAATGAGCACAGGTTCCGAGCAAAGGGAGCTAGTTGGATGCATGATTTGAATGTTTAGTGGATCAGACTGAGATAAACTGATCCTGCCTCATCACTGCGTGCAGCTGTAGACTGGATTGTAAATGAGAGCTTGAGTCCCGCGGGTGAGTCCTGGCTCTACCACCTACTGTCTCTGTGACCTTGGGAAGTAATCACTCTGTATAAGAGTCAGCTTCTCTGTGAGATGAGAGAGAACTAGTGCCTACCTTAGGGTTATCGAAGCTCATTCATTTGTTTGTTCATTACCAAGTATTTATTAGTACTTATAATGAACTGAGCATTATTTTAGGCGCTGGGGAAGGAGCAGTAAACAAAACAGAGGAAAATCCCTACGTTCATGAAATTTATGCTCTAACAGCAGGCCATCAGCAACATCAATAAATATCACAGTATGCTAGGTGGTGATGGATGCTACAGGGGAAAAATTAAGCAGAGAAGGGAAAAGAACGAGGGCAGTGGCGTTCCTTTTATTTATTTATTTGTCTGTGTCTGCTCTGGGTCTTCGTTGCTGCACGTGGACTTTCTCTAGTTGCAGCGAGTGAGAGCTACTCTAGCTGCGGTGCACCGGCTTCTCACTGAGGTGGCTTCTTTCGTTTCGGGTCTCAGGCCCTAGGGTGCCGGGCTTCAGTAGCTGCACCACGTGGGCTCAGCTGCTCCAAGGCACGTGAAATCTTCCCACACCAGGGACTGAACCCATGTCTCCTGCACTGGCAGGCAGATTCTCAACCAGGGGACCACCAGGGGAGTGCTGGAGTTGCTTTCAACTGCAGTGAAATAATGAATGTAAATATGACAGGGCCCAGACCATTACATTTTTCATTCTAAGTTGTTATTATTCCTGCTGCTCTCGTTTCCTCTTCCGTGGACCACATGGAGCCTAGGTGAGTGAGTGCACACAAGCCAGTTGTGATGCTTTCTGCCCACTTTGTCCCAAGCGAACTTTCTTCCTGGCAGTAGACAAAGTTGCCCTTAGGTGAGTTAATTTCATTGATTCATTAACAGTGGGTCTTGCTTTGTTCTGGAGGACATGTTATCCTTAAGTTGTCAGAGTACAAATTTCATTTATCGCAAGTTAGTTTTTAAGTCTAACTTCAAGCATTTGAGAGGCACCTGCATACTTAGAGCAATTTGTAGGATAAGATCATGAAAAGGATTCTAATATCTCATGATCCCCAGCAAAAGGGTCTTGGGGCCCTGAGAATCAAAAGTCTGTATTCTCAGTTCAGTTCAGTTCAGTCGCTCAGTCGTGTTCGACTCTTTGCGACCTCATGAATCGCAGCACGCCAGGCCTCCCTGTTCATCACCATCTCCCGGAGTTCACTCAGACTTATGTCCATCAAGTCTGTGATGCCATCCAGCCATCTCATCCTCGGTCGTCCCCCTTCTCCTCCTGCCCCCAATCCCTCCCAGCATCAAAGTCTTTTCCAATGAATCAACTCTTCGCATGAGGTGGCCAAAGTACTGGAGTTTCAGCTTCAGCATCATTCCTTCCAAAGAAATCCCAGGGTTGATCTCCTTCAGAATGGACTGGTTGGATCTCCTTGCAGTCCAAGGGACTCTCAAGAGTCTTCTCCAACACCACACTTCAAAAGCATCAATTCTTCTGTGCTCAGCCTTCTTCATAGTCCAACTCTCACATCCATACATGACCACAGGAAAAACCATAGCCTTGACTAGATGGACTTTAGTCAGCAAAGTAATGTCTCTGCTTTTCAATATGCTATCTAGGTTGGTCATAACTTTCATTCCAAGGAGTAAGCGTCTTTTAATTTCATGGCTGCAGTCACCATCTGCAGTGATTTTGGGAGCCCCCCAAAATAAAGTCTGACACTGTTTCCCCATCTTTTTCCCATGAAGTGATGGGACCAGACGCCATGATCTTTATTTTCTGAATATTGAGCTTTAAGCCAACTTTTTCACTCTCCTCTTTCACCTCCATCAAGAGGCCCTTTAGCTCCTCTTCACTTTTTGCCATAAGGGTGGTGTAATCTGCATATCTGAGGTTATTGATATTTCTCCCGGAAATCTTGATTCCAGCTTGTGTTTCTTCCAGCCCAGCGTTTCTCATGATGTACTCTGCATATAAGTTAAATAAGCAGGGTGACAATATACATACAGCCTTGACATACTCCTTTTCCTATTTGGAACCAGTCTGTTGTTCCATGTCCAGTTCTAACTGTTGCTTCCTGACCTGCATACAGATTTCTCAAGAGGCAGGTCAGGTGGTCTGGTATTCCCATCTCTCTCAGAATTTTCCACAGTTTATTGTGATCCACACAGTCAAAGGCTTTGGCATAGTCAATAAAGCAGAAATAGATGTTTTTCTGGAACTCTCTTGCTTTTTCCATGATCCAGCAGATGTTGGCAATTTGATCTCTGGTTCCTCTACCTTTTCTAAAACCAGCTTGAACATCTGGAAGTTCATGGTTCATGTATTGCTGAAGCCTGGCTTGGAGAATTTTGAGCATTACTTTACTAGCATGTGAGATGAGTGCAACTGTGTGGTAGTTTGAGCATTCTTTGGCATTGCCTTTCCTTGGAATTGGAATGAAAACTGACCTTTTCCAGTCCTGTGGCCACTGCTGAGTTTTCCAAATTTGCTGGCATACTGAGTGCAGTACTTTCACAGCATCATCTTTCAGGATTTGAAACAGCTCAACTGGAATTCCATCACCTCCCCTAGCTTTGTTCGTAGTGATGCTTTCTAAGGCCCACTTGACTTCACATTCCAGGATGTCTGGCTCTAGATGAGTGACCACACATCATGATTATCTGGGTCTTAAAGATCTTTTTGTACAGTTCTTCCGTGTATTCTTGCCACCTCTTCTTAATATCTTCTGCTTCTGTTAGGTCCAGACCATTTCTGTCCTTTATCGAGTCTATATTCTAGTTCTGACTTATTCATCATTCGTGTGACACTGGCTAAGCAATGACAACGATGAACCTTAGTTTCCTTTTAGTTTTGTCTTGCCCTTCACAGAGTTCATGTGAACTATTTAAAACAACTGTTTAGAGCAGTGAACTATGTAAAGTATTATGTGATTGAAGTAGTACCAATTTTAATGATGTTTTCAGTGGTTTCTCCTTCACTTTTCCTTTCAGATCTGTACCAATATTTTGCCCACAATCCTAAGTAGGAGTTGATATGATAAAGCATAAGCTTCGAGAATCTAAGGGATGCAATAACTAATCCAACTTTCCAGGCCAACTCAGGAGTTCCTCTTCCAAGAGAGGATCAGAGAACAAAAGTATTCACCCAAGACTGGCTGCCAGTATGCTCCCTCTCCTTTGTTTCCCACTTATGCATTCTTTCGACTATAGTATGGTACTGACTAGGACTAGGAAAAATAGCTGCCCAGTAGTTGGGCCTCTCATTTTTGCTGCACTGGGTCTTCACTTGCATCACAGGGCAGGGCTTTCTCTACAGGCTCTAGAGTACAAGCTCTTTAGTTTTGGTACATGGACTTAGCTACTCCGAGCCATGTGGGATCTTAGTTCCCAATCAGCCATGTCCTCTGCATTGGAAGACAGGTTCTTAACCACTGGACCACCAGGGACATCTCTAGTAGTTGAGCTTTAATGTTACATCAAGAATCCAAAAAGTTTCACTGCAGTAGGTTAGAAAATGATGGTGTATAAGGAGGAGAAGAATTTATTATGATGGTTTAAAGGAGTCCTGGCAGTAATGTAGTAGAGAAAAAGGGTCTGATGAGACACCAAATAAAAATGTAAGTAATCAGCGACTAAGTGAAAATAGCAGGTAGAGTTGTTGTTGTTCAGTTGCCAAGTCATGTCTGACACTTTGCAACCCCATGGACTGCAGCATACCAGGCTCCTCTGTCATTCACTGTGCTCCCAAAGTTTGCTCAGATTCATGTATGCCATATTGTTCTACAGCATCAGGTTTTACTTTCACCACCAGACACATCCAGGATTGAGCGTCATTTCCACTTTGGCCCAACCACCTCATTCTTTCTGGAGCTATTAGTAATTGCCTTCTACTCTTCCCCAGTAGCATATTGGACACTTTCTGACCTGGGGAGCTCATCTTCTGGTGTCATATTTTTTGCATGTTCATACTATTCATGGGGTTCTCATGGCAAGAATACTGGAGTAATTTGCATTTCCTCCTCCTGTGGGCCACGTTTTGTCAGAACTCTCCACCATGACCCGTCTGTCTTGGGTTGCCCTGCACAGCCTGGCTCGTAGCTTCATCAAGTTACATAAGCCCCTTCAACACGGCAAGACTGTGATCTATGAAGATGAGGGAGTGATGATAGTGAAACATCTTCCCACATTCTTCCATGCATGTATCTAGCCCCAAGTATCTGAGTGCTTGTTGGGCTTGTGTGCCGGACACTAACCAGAGAAACACCTGAGGGGTCAGTAGGTACATGTGACATCAGGAAAGGGTGAGAAAACTTGTTCTCTAAAATGTTGTGTTGATGTTTAGGCTATGAAAGCACTATATAAGTTGTTTTGTTTTTGAGAGAGAGAGACCACGTTCTTGTGAGCTCTGGGTTTGATCTCCAGCTCA
This sequence comes from Nanger dama, assembly GCA_917880005.1. NCBI lineage: Eukaryota > Metazoa > Chordata > Mammalia > Artiodactyla > Bovidae > Nanger > Nanger dama. Next base: position 83,720,552 of record CAKJTW010000002.1, read on the forward strand.
GGCTGGAGATATATAGCCAGTGACCAGCTCTGAGAGAGAGCCTGTCCAGGGCTGTTGAACTGGAGCAGGTGACAGGCACCCCACTCTCTGCAGTGTCCTGCGCGGCTGCATCGACTCAGCCTGTGTGATGGTGCTTCAGCGCTGTGACTGCAGCTGAGAGCCTTACTGGAAATGCACTGCCTTCATTTGCAGGATCCTGGGCCACTTGGAAGCTGGGCATATTAGAAACATCTCACTGCCTTGTTCCACCCGTCTCAAGCTTATTTATTATAATGGGATTCTGTGTGATAAGATGGGGATGCTATGACTCGGGCAGCAAATAGCACAGGAGATGCTGTATTAAGAAAGGGATTTGTAACGCTTAGAGGTGGTTGAACAAATTCATATCCAAAAATCATTTCCAGAAGACAAGCATGCCTATGAATTTCAACACAAAGTGTGCAAAAATGTGCTAATTTTATTAACTACTTTGTCATACACTGGCAACTTCTTTAACATCTGGAGACTACATGTCACAAAATTAGGACTCATTTGTCCATTATATACACTACATACACAACAAAACAAAATGCACATAACATACAAAAATGGTTTTGTCTGAAAATGTCCAGCTGCAAATGTACTAGCATATTATCTTTTGCAATTCTTCCCCCACCCCCACCTCCTCCAGACCACTAAACAAGTATAGACAACAGTATGCTGCTCACAGAGATAGTTTAACATTTAACATTCCCAAAGACAGTACTTCCTATAAAGCTGAGAAAAAAGATATTTACAGAGTGATATTTCACTACCTCTGCATTTGACATACTTGGGACACATGGACTAGATGTTTCAAATAAGGACTTAATTTGTCCACTATATACAGAGCAATCTCAAATAAACTACACATATGTACCAATTATAATCTGAAAGTGTCTTCATAGCCTAAGACTCTTCTCTTCTGTCCCCCCTTCCACCAACCCAGAGGGCTACAATGCTCAAATTTTCAGAAGACAATCTTTCCTAGAAACTGTTAACACAAAATGTACAAGATGTATTATTTACTAACTCTGTTTTTGTCATACTCTGGCAACCTCTTTAACATATAGAGAGACTAGCTGTTATAAATTAGGGCTCATTTGTGTATTATGTACACGTTATACACAGCAGAGTGGAGTGGTGGTGGCTACAAGGAATCAAGGGAGGAAATGGTTCAGGCCAAAATAGTCGTATTTAGAAGATGCCTCAGATTATAGCGACTGTTACACTGTTCAGTTTTATTTAACAGTGCTGTGTACATGTTGTCGTTCATTCGCTCAGTCATGTTCAAGTCTTTGTGACCTCATGGACTGCAGCATGCCAAGCTTCCCTGTCCATCACCATCTCCCAGAGCTTGCTCAAACTCATGTCCATCGAGTCAGTGATGCCATCCAACCATCTCATCCTCTGCCATCCCCTTCTCCTCCAGCCGTCAATCTTTCCCAGCATCAGGGTCTTTTCTAATGAGTCAGCTGTTGGCATCAGGTGGCCAAAGTATTGGAGCTTCAGCTTCAGCATCAGTCCTTCCAATGCATATTCAGGACTGATCTCCTTTAGAACTGATTGATTGATTTGAACTCCTTGCAATCCAAGGGACTCTCAAGAGTCTTCTCAATACCACAATTCAAAAGCATCAATTCTTGGTGCTCAGCTTTCTTTATGGTCCAGTTCTCACATCCATCCTCACATCTCACATCTCAGATCTCACATCATTTCCCTGGTGGCTCAACTGGTAAAGAATCCACTCACAATGTGGGAGACCTGGGTTTGATCCCTGGGTTGAAAAGATGCTCTGGAGAAGGGACCAGCTACCCACTCCAGTATTCTGGCCTGGAGAATTCCATGGACTGTATAGTCCATGGGGTCACAAAGAGTTGGACACTCGACTTTCACTTTCTCACATCCATACATGACTACTGGAAAAACTGTACCCTTGACTATATGGACCTTTTTGGCAAAGTAATGTCTCTGATTTTTAATAGGCTGTCTAGGAGTGGTCATAGCTTTTCTTCCAAGGAGAAAGTGTCTTTTAATTTCATGGCTGCAGTCACCATCTGCAGTGATTTTGGAGCCCCCAAAATAAAGTCTGTCACTGTTTCCATTGTTTCCATCTATTTGCCATGAAGTGATGGGACCAGATACCATGATCTTTGTTTTTGAATGTTGAATTTTAAGCCAGCTTCTCACTCTCCTCTTTCACTTTCATCAAGAGGCTCTTTAGCTTCCTATATACAGAGTGGACAAGTAAATTCTTATATGAAATATCTAGTCTTTCTAGGTATTTAGAAGTGCTTGATGCATGTAAAAGTAGAAGGGGTAGAATAATGCTTCCTGTAACTATCCTTTAAAAACTGATGGGAAATACTGTCATTGGAAATGAAATTGTTAAACCTCTCTGAACAGTGTACTCTGTGCTTTTTCATTAGGTTGTGGGAGGTGGGAGGGAAGATTGCAAGAGAGGTTTTGCTAGCATGCTAGAACATTTCAGCTTACCATATGTTAAATCTGCTTCATTTAACTTTACTATATAGGTATATGTATGTACTTTACAAATGGGTCCCAATTTTATAGTATCTAGTCTCTAGATATAAAAGAGGTAGCCAGTGTATGACAAAAGTAGGGTTAGTAAACTAACACATTTTGTTTCAAAAAAGAGAAAGTGGGATTTGGCTGGTAGAAAGTTTCTACTGCACATTGCACTGACTGCTTTCATCCTGTAAAATTGCCTTTTGCAGTACAATGGCTGTCAATATGAATAAGCATTTGCTAAATTAGCTGCTTAACCTGATGGTGCACATCAAAAGATCTCTCCATCGTTTTTGACCCTGGGCACATCATTGGAATGTCACATATAAGTGAAATGTTTTGTGTGGAAAATGGAAACATACTTCCAGTGTACCTAGGGAAGTTGTTACCTAAAGAAAGCCTGGGATTATTCCTTTAGGAAAGAAGCCTTATGAAACAAATATCAAATAATCTATTTTCTTTGGTTTTATAAATCTGGTCTTATATATCATATTATCTGAAGACACCTACCTGTCCTGGGTCAGAACAGATTATCTTTTTTCAGTAGTTGGTCATTGTATACAATCTAAACCAATACTATCTGCATTATACAGTTGTATTACCAAATCATTCCCCACATTTTTTCAGCAAATTAAAAAGAAGAGTCAAGAGACAATGGGCTTAGGGTACAAAGATTACCCTGAGGGACAGAAATGTGGGGGAATTATGCTCAATTTTATAAGATACATAAGCCATGACCAAGGATATAAATGATAACCAAATATCTTAAATAATGTTGAATAGGTATTGCTATAATTCCAATAGATAATGTAATTTTCAACCTAACACAACATAATTAAATGTGAGGCTATTTGGTAACATTCTTTTATATTCTAAGTAAGTACTCCAAGTTCCAAAAATGTATTATTTGGACAACTACAATGTCTTATAAAAGTATTTGTAATTGTCACACAAAGATGTATAATCAAATTACATTGAAGTTATCATAGAAAGAAAATATATATATTTATATCTGCCTAGTGTAATGTATAGGATATAGCAGACCATCTGTTAGAGAACTAAGGATTAATTTAAGTTCAGCAGGACCTTGGAAGTCTTGGCTATTAACACTGGCAAAGCTATCAGTTTTCCATTCCTGGTGATAAATTTTAATCCAAATAAATCCTGTTTGTTAAGGCACTAAAAAGCCTTGTCAGCTCAGAAATTAAGAAGGCATACATTGACTGGCAGCATATTGATGCCACAAACCAGGCCAAAGTGCCAACATCTCATGTAATCTCATTTTCAAGCACAAAGTTAAGGCAAAGCCAAGTATAGCTCCAAGGGCAAGGGCTTCTTCAACACAATTCATAGCATGACCCTGGGCTTTGTGACCAGACAAAGCCAAAGGTCAACATCACTTCTTTCTCCAAAACAGTGAGCCTTGAAGAAAGGTGACAAGGAGGTCAGAATGGGAAAGGGAAGAGATAAACTTGATGAGGAGGGTTTCTCTGTGCCTTGGGTGTGACAAATAAAGAAGGAGAAAGTGGAAGAGAATTAATAGTGTGTTTAGTAAAATGTGGAAGGGCTAAAATACCCTGGAACAGTCTTAGCATTTTCTTTCCGAGTAACAGTCTGGATACACCAATGTTACGGGCTCTGACTATGTGCGCACCACCCCTGGAAGCCTGACCACAGGTTGCCCTTGCAAAGAAACAGAAACGAAAAGTAGAATTCTTCCACTCTGAGCTGGCCTTCCTCTTCTCTTGTGTGTCAGTGAGTCTCAAGCAGTAGATTTTGAAATCCATGGTGACTTGAGGAATTTACATTTTAAAAGTGGGCAGATATAGGCAAAGTTGTAAGTGGGAATTTGGAAACAAATGAACAGATTCTTCATTCCCACAAGGTTACTCATGGTGGGGTGGGGCAGAATGGAGGAAAACCTTCTGAAACTCCCAAGTAGCATTCGACATGGGGAAATGTTAAAACTCAATGTCAGGGTGACTCCTTGTTCTTGTCCCTTAAAATCTGTTGGTTTCAGTGATGTCATAATCTCATGAGGCCGGCCATAGGCCAGTCTTCCCACTCTCTCCATCCTCTCTGCCCCAACCATATGTTGCCCCATCCTACACCTACACTGCCCTGCCTGGCTCCCATTCCACTCTCCTCCCACCAGAAGCGTGTTATACATATTAGTTCTTGTTCCCCAGAAGACAAAATCATTGCAATAGTTCTTCTACATCATTTCTTCAAATCCTGACACAAGTACTAAAAGATAGGTATTATTATCCCCATTTTCAGAGAATGAAACTTGAGCAGTAATCTTCCCTGATCACACACCTAATGAGAGAAAAAGCTGGACTTCAGAAAGAAAATGGATTACCTCCAAAACCCCTGCCTTTTCAGTCACAGCCTGCTTTACTGGGTTGCTGCTCATCTAAGTATTCTCTCATTTGGGAAATGTCTTGAGTGGTTTCACCTTGTTAAGTGTTAACATGAAGTCTAGGATGGCAGAAGCCACTTAACCTTTTACCTGAATATTCCTTACTTCTGACATTGCAAAAATTGGAGCAGTGGCAGAAAACTTTTCTTCCTCTGTGTCCTCCATTGTAGCCTCTGCATTCAGCTAGCCTCTATTGAAAGCCTGCTGTGCGCCAGACACTGTTCTAGGCTCTAAGAACAAGTCAGACAATCCTTGCTCTCCTAGAATTTGCATTTTATCACTGAAAACTGACAAATAACTATGTAAGGGAAGCCGTGTTAGGGAATGATGAGGGAAACCACGTGATCATCTTAGTAGAGGCAAAAAGAGGGTTCGACAGAATTCAACATTCATGATAAAAACTGACATCAGAGTGGGTATAGAGGGAACATATCTCAACATAATAAAGGCCACTTACAGCCAACCCACAGCCAACAATATACTCAATAACGAAAAGCTGAAAGCTTTCCTGCTAAATTCAGGAACATGACAAGAATTCCCACTCTCACTGCTTCTATTTAACAAAGTAATGGAAGTCCTAGCCACAGCGGTCAGGGGAAGAAAAAGAAATAAAAGCTATCCAAATTGGAAAGGAAAGGTAAAACTGTCTTTATTTGCAGGTGACATGATCCTCTATATAAACAACCCTAAAGTCTTCATCCCCAAGCTATTAGAACTAATAAATAGATTCAGCAAGGTTGCAAGATATAAGATTAATATACAGAAATATGTTGCATTTCTATCACTAAAAATTAAATATCAGAACAAGAAAGTTTTAAAAACATGTTTACAATTGCATCCCCCCAAAAAAAATGGCCATACCTAGGAATAAACTAACCAAAGAGGTGAAAGAACTGCACTCTGAAAACTATAAAACCTCAGTGAAGGAAACTGAAGATGATTCCACAGTCATGGAAAGATATCCTGGGCTCTTGGATTGGAAGAATTAATATTATTAAAATGGCCATACTACCCAAAGCAGTCTACAGATCTAATGCATTGCATATCAAAATACCCAGGGTATTTTCCACAGAACTAGAACAAGTAATCCTAAAATTTATATGGGACCACAAAACTCACATACCTCCAAAACTGGAGGTATGACCCTCCCAGTCCTCAGACTATACTACAAAATTAAAAATTAAAGTACAGTAATTAAAACATCATGGTATTAGTACAAAACCAGACATATAGACCAATGTAACAAAGTGCCCAGAAATAAAATCATGTACCTATGGTCAACTGATCTATGACAAAAAGATAAGAATATATAATGGAGAAAAGTCAATCTCTTCAACACATGGTGCCATGAAAACTGGACCACTACATGTAAAACAATGAGATTAGAACATTCCCTTACATCGTATACAAAAATGACTCAAAGTGGTTTACCTAAATGTAAGGTCTAAAATCACAAAAGTCCTAGAAGAGAACATAGGCGGAACACTCTTGGACATAAATTGTAGCAATATTTTCTTGGATCAGTCTCCTAAAGCAAAAGAAATAAATACAGAAATAAACAAATGAGACTTAATTAAACCAATGAGGAAAAGCAAAGAAAGCTGAAGGAGTAGAGGATTGGAGGTATATTCTACTGGATGAGTGAGCAAGCCATGGAGAGATGTGGGAGTCAGCAAGAGCAAGTCCCTGACAGCTATGGACTGGGCATGAGGGAGGAACAGCAGGCTGGCCCACTTGACCAGAGCTAGTGAGGAAAGCAGATGGCTATCAAGGCTATAGGAGAGGAGAGGGCAGAGACTGGATCATGCTGGGAAAGGAGATTATATTTTTACTAGGAAATTTTATTCTAAAAAAATTATCAGTGATTTCACTTTCTGCTTCAACATTGTCAGTTACCTCATGCACCAAATTCACTCCTGACAAGGAAATGGGGAGCACAGCCTAGAGTTAATAGTTCAATTCACAGAACATTCACAGGCTGGTAGATTCAAACCTCTCCTATCCACACAGGCAGAATGTAGGGAGTGAAGAGAGAACTTAAGATCGTAATCCAAAAGCATCCTTTTCGCTTTATTCTTTATCCATAAACACACCCTGGAAAAATCTTTTTACTTTGTGTGGTTATACCCTAAGTATGTGCATGCTAAGTCGCTCAGTCGTGTCCAACTCTTTGTGACTCTGTGGACTATAGCTCAACCAAGCTCCTCTGTCCATGGAATTCTCCAGGCAAGAATACTGGAGTAAGTTGCCATTTCCTCCTCCAGGGAATCTTCGCAACCCAGGAATCAAACCCACATCTCTTACATCTCCTGCATTGGCAGACAGGTTCTTCACCACTGTGCCATCTGGGAAGCAAAGAGTCAAACACGACTGAGCAACTGACCATGCACACAGATTATACAAGAGAGTAGAATCTCCCCTTAGCAATCAACCAGAAACAGTCTTATTCTTTGTTATATAACTTGGCCCTAGTTATATAAGGAGAGGAACAGGCCTGAGAGTGGTCAATGAGGAGGAAGGCAGTGGGGGTAGAAGCAAGTCAGAGGAGAAATGTGAGATCAGAAATCGCCTGTACTGCTGGGGACAGGGGTGGGAGGCACATGCATATAGCCATATCCAAGATTTCAACTCTTAAGATGTGCACCACCTGAATGAGGAGACAGTTTAAAGTGAAAGAAAGTGAAAGTGGCTCAGTCATGTCCAACTCTTTGAGACCCCATGGCCTATACAGTCCATGGACTTCTCCAGACCAGAATACTGGAGTGGGTAGCCTTTCCCTTCTCCAGGGGATCTTCCCAACCCAGGGATTGAACCCAGGTCTCCTGCATTGCGGGTGGATTCTTTACCAGCTGAGCCACAAGGGAAGCCCGACAGTCAAAAAGTCAGCCAGTATTCGGTATAAAGCAGAACAGCATCTGAGTTCTCATCAACGCAGAGCACCTGTGTGCAGCAGCCGGTCACCACCAGGCCTCACAGTGCTTCATCGACAGGCTCCATCATGTGACAGAAATGATTTTTACATGTAGGCATTGCTTCAGCATCTGTTCCCGTTTAAGTCTTGTGTCAGATTGATGTTCCATAAAGACAAATAATTAGGGAATGTTTCAAAAATGGAAACATGGGGCCTTTCCTGGCAGCTCAGTGGTTAAGACTCCACACTTCCACTGCAGGGGTCACAAGTGTTATCACTGGTTGGGGAACTAGGATCCTGCACACTGCATGGTACAGCCAAGAAATTTAAAAAAAAGGGGGTGGAATGCATGAAGATGAATAAAACCTGAATAGCCTCAGTTGGAAAAATGGGGAGTGTATTTGTGAAAGTGTACAGAAATCAGAAATACACTACCTACTGTATGATCAGTGATTGTTTCCACATGGCCTTATGGCTGCAATTCCTGTTCACCAAGACCCTGTGCCTTTTGTGACTGGGCATCTTATCATTGCAGTCAGCCGGGAGTCATTATTCAAAAAGAGCTGCCATCCCCTGGAATTCCAGTACACCCTATCCTTCTGCCAGCCTCATATTGTGTCCTGGGCAGCCCATAGCTCGGCTATGTCATGTGAAGTTTCCTTGTTCATCGCACTTGAGCTTATCTTGTTTCTTCTCACACTTAACAGCAAGCTGTCTGGCAGACTTATGTGTCATCACCTGCAGCCGTTAGGCTCCCTACATTCAGGGATATATGGACCCAGTGGCCAGCTGTTGATGCTTTGACAGTCGAAGTCAAGCTGTGCACCGTCCTGCATGCGTGCATGTGTGTTAAGTCCCTCCAGTCGTGTCTGACTGTTTGTGACCCTGTGGACTGTAGCCTGCCAGGTTCCTCTGTCCATGGGATTCTCCAGGCAAGAATGCTAGAGTGAGTTGCCATGCCCTCCGGCAGGGGATCTTCCCAACCCCGGTCTCTTGTGTCTCTTGCATTTGGCAGGTGGGTTCTTGACCACTAGTGCCACCTGGAAGCCTAGGCACCATCTTCAAAGTCCCTGAGCCAGCCAGCCAGTGGTCAGTGCTATACTCTGCAAGCTATCATCAGACGTAGAGTTCAGTCTCATGTTGACATCACATCCTGCTTGCCCCTATCCCAGAAAAACGTGTTGATTTTGACTCAAGAGTTTTTTATTCAGCCTCCTTCAATCCATATAATGCCCTTTGCAAAAAAATTTAGTGAAAATATATTAGCTCGGTGATGCTAATGAAAATGATCCAAGTGTAAGATTTCTTTGGTACAACCTGGCACATCACCTTGGCCCACCTCTGAATTTGTTTTTAGGTCTCAATATCGTGCTATCCCCAAATAGACACTCCAGATCTTTTTATTTTCTGGTTTTTTATTGAAGTATAGTTGATTTACAATTTTGTGCTAATTTCTGTATTACAACAAAGTGACTCAACTGTACACATACATACATTCTTTTTTATGTTATTTTCCATTATGGTTTGTCCCAGGAGATTGAATATAGTTCCCTGTGCTGTTACAATAGGACCTTGTTGTTTATCCATTCTAAATGTAATGGTTTGCATCTACCAACCCCAAACTCCCAGTCCATCCCTCTCCCTCCTCCTTGGCAACCACAGTTTGATCTGTGTCTGTGAGTCTGTTTCTGTTTTGTAGATAGTTTCATTTGTACCATATTTTAGACTATATATAAAAGTGGTATCATATGATATTTGTCTTTCTTTTTTACTTTCTTCACTCAGTATGATAATCTCTAGTTCCATCTAGCTGTAAATGATATTAATATTATTTTTATGGTTGAGCAAGATTCCGTTTTATTTGTTGATGGACGTTGAAGTTGTTTCCACATCTTGGCTATTGTAAATGGTGCTGCTATGAACATAGGCGTACGTGTATCTTTTTGAATTATAGGTTTTTCTTCATGCCCATAAGTGGAGTTGCTGGATCATTGGCTAGTTCTATTTTTAGTTTTCTGAGGAACTTTCACACTGTTTATCATAGTGGCTGTACCAACTTACATCCCCACCACAGTGTAGAAGGGTTTCCTTTTCTCAACATTTGTTATTTGTAGACTTTTTAATGATGGTCATTCTGACTGGTGTGAAGTGGTACCTCATTATAGTTTTAATCTGTAATCTTTCTAATAATTAGTGGTGTTGACCATCTTGTGATGTGCCTGTTGGACATCTGTATGTCTTCTTTGGAAAAATGTCTATTACGGTCTTCTGCCCATCTTTCAATGGGGTTGTTTTTTTGTTGTTGACTTGTATGAGCTGTTTATGTATTTTGGAGACTAAGCCCTTGTCTGTTGCATCATTGGTAAATATTTTCTCCCATTCCATAGGTTGTCTTTTCATTTTGCTGTGGTTTCCTTTGCTGTGCAAAATCTTGTACATTTGATTAGGTCCCATTTGTTTGGTTTTGTTTTTATTTTTTTTATTTTTATTTTTTTTATTTATTTTACTTTATTTTACTTTACAATACTGTATTGGTTTTGCCATACAAAACATGAATCCACCACAGGTGTACATGAGTTCCCAATCTTGAACCCCCTCCCACCTCCCTCCCCATACCATTCTCTGGGTCATCCCAGTGCACCAGCCCCAAGCATCCTGTATCCTGCATCAAACCTAGACTGGTGATTCATTTCTTACATAATATTATACATGTTTCAATGCCATTCTCCCAAATCATCCCACCCTCTCCTTCTCCCACAGAATCCAAAAGTCTGTTCTATACATCTGTGTCTCTTTTGCTGTCTTGCATACAGGGTTATCGTTACCATCTTTCTAAATTCCATATATATGTATTAGTATACTGTATTGGTGTTTTTCTTTCTGGCTTACTTCAGTCTGTATAATCAGCTCCAGTTTCATCCACCTCGTTAGAACTGATTCAAATTTATTCTTTTTAATGGCCGAGTAATACTCCATTGTGTATATGTACCACGGCTTTTTATCCATTCATCTGCTGATGGACATCTAGGTTGCTTCCATGTCCTAAATATTATAAACAGTGCTGCGATGAACATTGGAGTACACGTCTCTTTCAATTCTGGTTTCCTCGGTGTGTATTCCCAGCATTGGGATTGCTGGGTCATATAGCAGTTCTATTTCCAGTATTTTAAGGAATCTCCACACTGTTCTCCATAGTGGCTGTACTAGTTTGCATTCCCACCAACAGAGTAAGAGGGTTCCCTTTTTTCCACACCCTCTCCAGCATTTATTGCTTGTAGACTTTTGGATCACAGCCATTCTGACTAGCGTGAAATGGTACCTCATTGTGGTCTTGATTTACATTCTCTGATAATGAGTGATGTTGAGCATCTTTTCATGTGTTTGTTAGACATCTGTATGTCTTCTTTGGAGAAATGTCTGTTTAGTTCTTTGGCCCATTTTTTGATTGGGTCATTTATTTTTCTGGAATTGAGCTGCAGGAGTTGCTTGTATATTTTTGAGATTAGTTGTTTGTCAGTTGCTTCATTTGCTATTATTTTCTCCTATTCTGAAGGCTGTCTTTTCACCTTACTTACAGTTTCCTTTGTTGTGCAGAAGCTTTTAATTTTAATTAGATCCCATTTGTTTATTTTTGCTTTTATTTCCAGTGTTCTGGGAGGTGGGTCATAGAGGATCCTGCTATGATTTATGTCGGAGAGTGTTTTGCCTATGTTCTCCTCTAGGAGTTTTATAGTTTCTGGTCTTACATTTAGATCTTTAATCCATTTTGAGTTTATTTTTGTGTAGGTGTTAGAAAGTGTTTTTAATTCTGTTGCGCTTAGAGACTGACCTATGAAAAGCCACTCCAGATCTTGATTGCGACCATGCTGAAGCTCTTCATGATAGATTTTTTAAACAATTCAGGGACTGATAGAGAGGCCAATGATGATAAAAACTAAAGGGACAAATTTGGATTTTTTTAGCAGGAGTTCATTGGCATCAAAGAGAGATTTCAGGGACTTATTAATATCCATCCACTTTAAAAAAGAAAGAGAATGGGAAATAATGAAATGAGTGAGGCAGGCATGGACAACTCCCATGAGAATGTATCAAAACCCATTTTTATAGACAATTTACAAGTGGCCTAAATATGACTTCATAGTAGACAATATCTCACGAGTATCCTTTCAGCAATTTATGTACATAACTGCAATTGTCTTTTTTATGTAACTCTGTTTATGTAAGCTGAGCCGGGTCTTCGTGGCTGCGTGCAGGCTTTCTCGAGTCACAGTGCACAGGGGCCACTCCCCGTAGCAGGGTGGGGCTCCTCATGTGGTCTCTTCTGCCGAGCACAGGCTCTAGGTGTGTGGGCGTCGGTAGTTGTGGTGCACAGGCTTAGTTGCTCTGGGGCATGTGGAATTTTCCCCGACCAGGAATCAAACCCGTGTCTCCTGTTGGCAGGCGGATCCTTCACCATTGAGCCGCCAGGGAAGCCTCATAAATGCAGTTTTCTTATCTCCAGGCTGCTCAGATATGGAACTCTTTCATTCTCCTAACAGATTGGTCCAGATACTATAAATGATAGTCTCTGTTTTCATGGAAACAAGAGGGACCATAGTTTTGATGGGAACGATTCTGGTTATGCCATTGTCTCTGCAGAATTTTTAATAACACTCCTTTCAAGCCCAAATATGTCCCTGTTTAGCCTACAAATTGTTTGATTACTCAGTATGTACAGGAATACAGTTAAGGATTTTCATTAAGGTTCATCCAGTACTTAATGATGATATTACTGGTTAGGTCTTGAATTATTTAAAGTGGTTATTCTCAGTCTATAGTACACATCAGCATCACCCAGAGGGCTGTTAAAGCATAGATTACTGGGCCCCAACCTTAGAGCACCTGATTCTGCAAGTCTGGGTTGTGGCCTGAGAATCTGCATTTCTGTTTCCCATTTGATGTTAAGGCTGCTAGCCCAGGACAGACACACTTAAGGACCACTAACTCTTTTCCTTTGTTTTGGTAGTATTTTGAAGACAAGGAAAAAGACTTTACAATAAACCAAGCAAGTTAAAAGCACAATTTGATAAAATGTCTTCGTATTACAGGCTAGTATAAGAACATCAGCTGGTGAGCTGGCCAACTGCAGACTCAGTCTAATCAGATGATGACAGGTGAGGCCCTGCAGTGATAACCATGTGCTGGATCCTTCATTGCTTCCGTGTGTGATTTTGAGATTTGGTGACAATTCATTATATAGCTTACTTTCATGGGGGGAAAAGGACATTCTTTTTTTTTTTTTTTCCTCAGAGGAGGAATTTAAGTGGTCTTTTCAAAGATTTACTCATCTTTTTGTTTGTTTCAGACAAACCTATATGTGCTGTGTATATACACAGGCGGTGCTCAGTCACTTCACTTGTGTCTGACTCTTTTTGACCCCATGGACTGTACCCCACCAGGCTCCTCTGTCCAGGGGTTCTCCGGGGAGAAATACTAGAGTGAGTTGCTGTACCCTCCTTCAGGGGATGTTCCTGACCCAGGGATCGAACCCACATCTTCTACATTGCAGGCGGCTTCTTTACCGCTGAGCCGCGGGGAAGCACATATGTATGTATACATGTACACATACATATATGTGACACATGTATATGAGGTGCGAAAGGCAGTGAAGTTCAAACAGTAACAGATGGAGTTACGAAAACAGATTGTAATTCCATTTTTAGTATGTTGCCTTTGACTCTGGTGTAAAAGAATTTCTGGGAATGTTTTTCTCTAGGTTTTCTGTATAGACATTTTATGTATGTGTCTCCATAAAACTTCCCCTGAGCTCTACTTATAAACTGACTATTATTTTTTTACTAAATGTATTATTCTTAATTCACTTTATATTAAATCATGTACAGTGGAAATGAATGATGATATTTGAGCAAAGTTTCCGGAGAGTCCTGTCAAAATATCAGAAAAAGGTGCTTTGATCTACATTTTACTGCTTATGTCACTACTTGTTATTCAGCATTTTTCTGTAACATCATACAGACTTTTTAACCAACCCAACACATCAAAGAAATCCCTGACCTTAAAAGTCTCCTGACTTAAGGAGATGTCACCAACTGAATTTTTAGTTTACAGCATTCATAGATTAAGCTTTTTTCCTGAATCTTTGTTGTTCTGTATTTATATATGTACTTCGGATATTACTCTCCTCAATTATGACAATGAGAAGTATGTTTAGATTAAGATCATCCAGTTCTTTAAAATCAAAAAGGAAAGTCAGTAATGAAAAAAAATGGCACCTGTATGAACCCTGTAAACTGAGAATTCAGCTGGTGACATCTCCTGAAATTGATATATTGGATTGGCCAAAAAAGTTTTTTGGGGATTTTTGCATGATGTTACAGAAAAATCCAAAGAAAATTTTTGGCCAACTTGGTATCAGGAGTTGTCACCTTGGTTCTGCCACGATCTTCTGGTTTATGACTTTGGAATTAGTGGTTTAATTTACACTATCTGTAAGGCTTCCTCCATCTCTATTAGTAAGAGACCTTCTAGTAGGGTACTAATGTTTAACGGCCAGTTCGGGCGAACCAGGAATGCCATGGTAGTGGCGTTGCCCATTTCCCTGGTGTAATTACTCCCGCCATGGCTGATTCCAGGCTGCCAGTGCGGTGTCACTGAACTCAGAGATGGGCACAATGGCACCACCCAGCTCTCTCCTGTGGGAGAACAGCTGTGAAGTTCTGACCCAATAATCCATTTAGGGGCTGAATTGTCCAGTCTACCTATTCACATTAATCATGCAAACCAAATATTTTGAGCTCTTTGAATGCTTATCCCCCAGGAAAGGTGTTGCCTGTCAAATATGCATTTCCAAACACTCAGTGGCTGCCTTCAAAGCCTCCCGAGGGCTGACAGTATTGTGGAAGCACTTCCTTGTGCCCTACTCCTGCCACTCCCTTGCCATAGCCCCCAAGAATGCCCACCTGGAGATGGTGCTCTCCAAATGGAGGTCTCCCATGTCTGTTCTTCATGCAGCAGCCAAAATGATCTATTTAACTTTTATGTGTGTGTTTGTGTGTGTGTGTGTGTGTGTTGAGTACATGTGTATGTGTGTATGTGTTTGCTGCAAACCAGGAAATGCCATTCCACTGTTGGGAGTCAAAATTCTCCTCAGCTCCCACCGCCTCCAGGCCTCTCCGTAACTGGCCCCTGTCCCCCTCTGGCACCTTCTCTCTTACTTCTGTCTGTCTCTCCCTTGGTAGCACACTCTAGTTTTGTTTTGTTTTGTTGTTGTTGTTCTCCAGATATGCCAGCCTCATTTTGAACCTTGGGGCCTTTGCATGAGTGTTCCTTCTGCCTGAAACTCTGACCCATTAGTTCAGAGCACCCTTTACAGCCAGTTCAATCCACAGTAGCCCCCTCTTCTCTAAAGATAACACTTCAAGCCACGATTTTATTCATAGTACTTACCCTTATCTGAAATTATTTTCATTTGTTATCGTCTTCATCCCCTTATTCACCTTTCATTAGTATGGAAATGGGTCCTTTCTGAGCTGTTCATTTGCTTTACCCAGAGCTTAGAACGGTATTGACTACATTTGAAGAAAGAGAGGAAGGAGGTCTTTTTGCTTTGGATGAATAAAGAACAAAAAGGAAGGGGAACCATTCATAATAATAATGTCTTATTGAAAAATTCAGGTTTCTGTGTTTACTTATGTTCATTTGCACTGTATACAGCAACTCCTTATCATCCATCTCTTTTACCAACAATAGGTATCTAGTGCCAAGGACACAGAAATGGAAGATGCAAAAGACATCAGAAAGAAATACTGCCCTCTAAAGGGCTTACAAACTAAACACTTTATGAATTCTTCTCTGTTTGATGATCCCATAATTAATCAGTAATATTAATTATGTATGACATGTATTATGATATGGTTATGATATTTTATTTATGGCATGATAATTCTCCCATAGCTATGATATTAATTAAATTCAATTATTATATAATAACTAGTTAGCTGTATGACTTAGATAGGGTTTCCCTGGTAGCTCAGCTGGTAAAGAATTCACCTGCAATGCAGGAGACCCTGGAATTCCTGGGTTGGAAAGATCCCCTAGAGAAGGGATAGGCTACCCACTCCAGTATTCTTGGGCTTCCCTGGTAGGTGAACTGGTAAATAATCCTCTTGCAATGCAGGAGACTTGGGTTCAATCCTGAGTTGGGAATATCCCTTGGAGGAGTGCATGGCAACCCCTCCCCCAGTATTCTTGCTTGGAGAATCCCCATGAACAGAGGAGCCTGGTGGGCTACAGTCCATGGGGTTGCAAAGAGTCGGACAAGACTGAGTGACTAAGCACACACACTTGTGACTTAGATAAGGACCTTCAGTTCAGTTCAGTGGCTCAGTTGTGTCCGACTCTGCGACACCGTGAATCACAGCACGCCAGGCTTCCCCTGTTCATCACCATCTCCCGGAGTTCACTCAGACTCACGTCCATCGAGTCAGTGATGCCATCCAGCCATCTCATCCTCGGTCGTCCCCTTCTCCTCCTGCCCCCAATCCCTCCCAGCATCACAGTCTTTTCCAATGAGTGAACACTTCTCATGAGGTGGCCAAAGTACTGAAGTTTCAGCTTTAGCATCAGTCCTTCCAAAGATATCCCAGGGTTGATCTCCTTCAGAATAGACTGGTTGGATCTCCTTGCAGTCCAAGGGACTCTCAAGAGTCTTCTCCAACACCACAGTTCAAAAGCATCAATTCTTTGGCACTCAGCCTTCTTCACAGTCCAACTCTCACACCCATGCATGACCACAGGAAAAACCATAGCCTTGACTAGACGGACCTTTGTTGGCAAAGTAATGTCTCTGCTTTTGAATATGCTATCTAGGTTGATCATAACTTTTCTTCCAAGGAGTAACCGTCTTTTAATTTAATGGCTGCAGTCACCATCTGCAGTGATTTTGGAGACCCCAAAAATAAAGTCTGACACTGTTTCCACTGTTTCCCCATCTATTTCCCATGAAGTGATGGGACCAGATGCCATGATCTTCGTTTTCTGAATGTTGAGCTTTAAGCCAACTTTTTCACTCTCCTCTTTAACCTTCATCAAGAGGCCCTTTAGCTCCTCTTCACTTTCTGCCATAAGGGTGATGTCATCTGCATATCTGAGGTTATTGATATTTCTCCCGGAAATCTTGATTCCAGCTTGTGTTTCTTCCAGCCCAGCGTTTCTCATGATGTACTCTGCATATAAGTTAAATAAGCAGGGTGACAATATACAGCCTTGACGTACTCCTTTTCCTATTTGGAATCAGTCTGTTGTTCCATGTCCAGTTCTAACTGTTGCTTCCTGATCTGCATACAGATTTCTCAAGAGGCAGGTCAGGTGGCCTGGTATTCCGATCTCTCTCAGAATTTTCCACAGTTTATTGTGATCCACACAGTCAAAGGCTTTGGCATAGTCAATAAAGCAGAAATAGATGTTTTTATGGAACTCTCTTGCTTTTTCCATGATCCAGCGGATGTTGGCAATTTGATCTCTGGTTCCTCTGCCTTTTCTAAAACCAGCTTGAATATCTGGAAGTTCACAGTTCATGTATTGCTGAAGCCTGGCTTGGAGAATTTTGAGCATTACTTTACTAGCATGTGAGATGAGTGCAACTGTGCGGTAGTTTGAGCATTCTTTGGCATTGCCTTTCTTTGGAACTGGAATGAAAACTGACCCTTTCCAGTCCTGTGGCCACTGCTGAGTTTTCCAAATTTGCTGGCATACTGAGTGCAGCACTTTCACAGCATCACCTTTCAGGATTTGAAACAGCTCCACTGGAATTCCATCACCTCCACTAGCTTTGTTCATAGTGATGCTTTCTAAGGCCCACTTGACTTGACATTCCAAGATGTCTGGCTCTAGATCACACCATCGTGATTATTTGGGTCATGAAGATCTTTTTGTACAGTTCTTCTGTGTATTCTTGCCACCTCTTCTTAATATCTTATGCTTCTGTTAGGTCCAGACCATTTCTGTCCTTTATTGAGCCCATCTTTGCATGAAATGTTCCCTTGATATCTCTAATTTTCTTGAAGAGATCTCTAGTCTTTCCCATTCTGTTGTTTTCCTCTATTTCTTTGCATTGATCGCTGAAGAAGGCTTTCTTATCTCTTCTTGCTATTCTTTGGAACTCTGCATACAGATGCTTATATCTTTCGTTTTCTCCTTTGCTTTCGCCTCTCTTCTTTTCACAGCTATTTGTAAGGCCTCCCCAGACGGTCATTTTGCTTTTTTGCATTTCTTTTCCATGGGGATGGTCTTGATCCCTGTCTCCCGTACAATGTCACGAACCTCATTCCATAGTTCATCAGGCACTCTGTCTATCAGATCTAGGCCCTTAAATCTATTTCTCATTTCCACTGTATAATCATAAGGGATTTGATTTAGGTCATACCTGAATGGTCTAGCTGTTTTCCCTACTTTCTTCAATTTTAGTCTGAATTTAGTAATAATGAGTTCATGATCTGAACCACAGTCAGCTCCTGGTCTTGTTTTTGTTGATTGTATAGCGCTTCTCCATCTTTGGCTGCATAGAATATAATCAATCTGATTTCGGTGTTGACCATCAGGTGATGTCCATGTGTAGAGTCTTCTCTTGTGTTGTTGGAAGAGGGTGTTTGCTATGACCAGTGCATTTTCTTGGCAAAACTCTATTAGTCTTTGCCCTGCTTCATTCCGCATTCCAAGGCCAAATTTGCCTGTTATTCTAGGTGTTTCTTGACTTCCTACTTTAGCATTCCAGTCCCCTATAATGAAAAGGACATCTTTTTGGGTGTTAGTTCTAGAAGGTCTTGTAGGTCTTCATAAAACCATTCAACTTCAGCTTCTTCAGTGTTACTGGTTGGGGCATAGACTTGGATAACTGTGATATTGAATGGTTTGCCTTGGAAACGAACAGAGATCGTTCTGTCATTTTTGAGATTGCATCCAAGTACTGCATTTCAGACTCTTTTGTTGACCATGATGGCTACTCCATTTCTTCTGATCATCTTTATTCTGGACAGAATTTGCCAGTGTTAAATTAGCACCTGGTCCTATAGGTCCCTTGACACTTGCACCCATCGAGAGTCTTTAAACAGTAACAACTGATTTGTGGAAGGGATGCACAGAATTAAGAGGAAAGTGACAACCAGGCCCAGCTGGGCACAATCCAGACCAAATAAACTGGCCAGAAAGCCCCAGGCTGGGCCGGGCTGGCTGGACGGAGGAGGTCCTGCCGTGTTGCAGTGTCCTGGAAGTCAGCCTTGGCACAAATGGTGTCCTCACAACCAGAAGTCACTCTTTCACCCATTGTGAACAAAAAGAATTCTTCTTGCTAGCACTAGTGGGCGGAGCAACTAGTGGGCAGGAGCAACTAGTGGGCACTGATAAGTCATATGACTGCACTCTGACTGCCTCAGAGAGGACAGATGGGCGTCAGCCTTTTCAGCTTTCGGAGCAGGATGCTGGACCCAGCGTCCCATCATGAGCCCCAGTAGCGGTTTCCTCAGGCACAGGAGGCAGCAGGCGTTAGGCAGCCAGAAGTTGGACAGATGACCATTGGAGTATTCAATACTCTGTTCAGAATACTTTGCCCTAACCTCACCGTGAAGAAATCTCCAGTTTTCTTCTGTCCCAGTGAGATTTGCAAATGCTCATACTTGAGATTATTTGCAGAAGAAAGTAAATATATTCTCTGATTAAAAGACTAACTTACGAGAATCAATATGGAAATAAATAATAAGACAAAGAAAGGGTTAAAGTCCCAAGAATAAAAATATAGATTAAGTGGAGTTATGAACTGACAGGAAAAGAAAACCTCAAACAAGAAGGGAAATGACCTGCTCAGGGGAAGCCCACAGGTAGGACTTTGGAGCTGCCCAGTGTCCCTGAGGAAGACGGTTTCCCTGTTACACAAGCTTTTCTTATTTGTTTACTTTTCCTTTGTGGTCAGAATGCTTCCCACTTAACACTTCTCTAGGAAAACCAGCAAGAGGAAGCTAAGAGAATGTCAAGGCAGGCCCTTTGATTCTTTGATCACTCACAGCCAGTTGGCAGACAAGCCTCCCATCCTCAGACCTTTGACTGTTTCAGTCCCTGCCTCTGGGGCTGCTGTGTGTCTCGGGATCAGCTGGCCGGTGCTTAAAGCAGCTCTGAGTGCTGGACTCCCCCTCCTCTCTCTCTGAGTGATTGCCCATCTGGTTGCTGCTCAAGGTAGGGTCCATCACCTTCAGAAGCCCTACATCACAGCTGCTCCCGCAACCAGAGCCCTTCTGCCCCTTGATGTTCCTGACCTAGCAACAGGGCTAGGTCAAGAGAACTATAGCTCCCAGCTGCCCTAAGCTGTGTTGGGTCTGGGGCCCTCTCAGCCTTCCCGGCCATGGACCACTGTCTCTTCTCAGTGTAGCTGCCTCCTTGGGTGCCCTGATGTCTGGGAGCAGATCAAAACTCCTCCATTTGTGGATGTAGCTGTTGCGTTGTGTAGACACCCAAGGGCCATGGCTAGCTGCATCAGAGGTGGGAAGTCTGAGACCAAAAGAGAATCCACAGGCACTTTCAATTTGAGCACAGCCACTGCCCTACGGTTGTGGACAGACATGATGCGGCTAAGAGGGAGCCCTGAGAAGCAGAGAGGGAGCAGGATCAGGCTGGGAAGCAAGGTGGGTGCCCCGGGGCTGTGGGCTCTGCTCATGGTCCTTCCTGCTGTCAGTGATGGCATTGACTGCTCACTTCCAGGGGCACAGCTTTGTGATATCATCAGACGATAACCCATTCCAGATCACCACTGAGAGCCCTGCTTTTCAAAATCAGTGCATTTTCAGGTTGCTGGGATAGATGGGCCTTGGCAGTCACAGTTCCCTCAACCCCCAAGCAGCTGGAGCCCACCATCCAGCATGTAGACCACCCTCAGGCAGTGAGCTCTGGGTTGGCCTAGTACATGCAGTGCCTCTTGCCCATTGCAGGAGGCCGAAGTCCCCTTGAACGGCTGACTTTACCAGCACCTGGGGCTTCCCTGGTGGCTCACAGTAAAGAATCTGCCTGTAAAGCGGGACACCCAGGTTCCATCCCGGGTCCGGAAGATCCCTTGGAGGAGGAAATGGCAGCCCACTCCAGTATTCTTGTCTGGAGAATTCCATGGACAGAGGAGCCTGGTGGACATGACTAAGCAACTGATTTCATTTTTTTTTTTTTAACCAGCACCTAGATAGCTTTTTTTTTTTTTTTTTTAACCAATCTGGAAATGTTTAAGAACAGAAATCTCAACCCATGAGTCTGAAACTTGAGTCTAGCACTTTTTCTGACACTCTTCTGTAAACATTGGTTGAACTGTTTTAACCCTCTTTGCAGCCGATGAGGTCCACAGTCACCTGCTTTGCTCTGGCTCCGAAGGTGAGGAAGCCACAGAAGGTGGGCATTTAGGCTTTCATTGCCACAGAAACTGAGCCTACCAGGCCATGAGCAGTGCCTTCCTGCACCCCCTGTGCTGGGCACGGGCCAGCCGCTCCCACTGCATTGATGCTGCATATAAAACAAGGGGACTATGAAATTGGACTGGTGTCTAGTCCCTCCCAGCTGAGACTTTACCAGCCTGGGGCCCTGCCGAGATCAGTAGCCTGTTAAGTCATTTTCATTCCACCATCCCTCTTTCGGTGGTACTTCTGCTGGACCTACTTCTTTCATTGACCTTGGGAGCAGGGACTGGATAAAGTAGGCCTTGTCCCTGGAGGGCTCCTATGCCAGCAGCCCCCTGGAGGCAGGGCCCTGGAAAGGGGTCAGGCAGGAGCCCTGCAGGGATGTCAAGGTCTCTTGCTTTTCAGCCTTTGTTAAATGCCTCTAAAGGACAGATTCCTGCTTCTGTGCAGCCTGTTCAGCAGTCCAAAGATCTTTGACATTTGTACCTTGCTTTGTAAGGTTCAGGGCTTCCCAGATGGTGCTAGTGGTAAAGAATCCTCCTGCCAATGCCAGGAAATACAAGAGATGTGAGTTCGATCCCAGGGTTGGGAAGATCCTCTGGAGAAGGAAGTGGCAACCCAGTCCTGTATTCTTGCTGGGAAAATCCCATGGACAGAGGTGGCGGGCTACAGTCCATGGAATCGCGAAGAGTCAGACATGACTGAGCACACACATCTACATCTCCACCTTGTAAGGTTCAAACCACTTTCACATACGTAATGCAAACATGATGTCCACACCTTTAGATTTGTAAAATATTTCAAAGTTTGAACATGACACCGTGAAGGAGTTTGTTGCTTTACAAAAACTTTCAATACAGATTTGCCTTGAATAACTAACATATGTTAAATTTCTCAAGTCACCCAAGTAGGGTACTCTGCCACAGTTTCAGGAACTCAGTTGCAGGAGGAAGATACAGAACAGAATAAACAGAGGCAGAAGGAAGATACAGTTAATAAAGCGTGGCAAATGAATCTTCCAGTCCTGGAATGTGCTATGTTTCTAACACAGCAAAATTTTTACTCTTATTCCCTCCCTTTTTTTTAGAATTAGTTGACAAGGTTCTCATTTATTTATCAATCCAAGAATAGCGTTTTAGCTTCAAAGGACACAGCTGGATCCTTTCTTTCACTGACAGTCCCCGGTGTTTGTCAGACAAGAGTGTGTTTCCCAGCTCATCCTTCCTTCCTTTTAACCCAGGGTCTGTGTGCAAACCCCTGTGAGAATCCAGCCTTTTGTTGTCCAGATTAAACAATTCTGGTCACATACAGGTGGGATGTTCACTAGGAACAAAGCTAGAAGTCCAAATGCCAGTGTTGTGGGTGTTCCTTAAGGGTTTGAGACAACATCTCACCTGCCAGCAAGGCCGCCATATTGGTGGCCATGCCCCTCCTTCATGGAGCAGAGGCTGGGATGGGCTATATGATGCATTTCCCATTAACCCACATGATTACTTTGACTTCAGAAGTAATCATATGATTATTTTGACTTCAGAAAGAATCCTTCTTCCAGATTATTGGCCTTGGTCTGTGAAGTTCCAGGAAAGCAAGAATAGTGTCTTTCACTCAGGGACCTTCCAGTGAATAGATAGTATTAGCATTGCTGGAGTTCCTTTTGAGAGCCATTTCTGCTGACATCTTCAAACCAGAAGTGCCAAGAGAGGAATGTAGTGGGTCACACTGAGGCTTTGGGCAGATGGTTATGCTCCTCAGCCTAGGAGGCTTCACATATGGTTTTAGAATAGAAAGTGCAGTGTAAATTTAAGGCTTAGAAGAGGATGGTAACCCAGAAAAACCTTTGCAAATGGTCTTGTGACAGCATGTATTAAGCATAGAGAGTCTGAAAGTGGAGGTGAAGATACATGTACAATGGTTTATCAAAATTCCAGTACAGCACAGTACAATGGTACGTTCAGTGAGGTACCTCTCATTAGCAATATTTCAGAGCAGTCTGCAAAATTGCAGCAAATGTCAAGGGTCAATCAATGTATTTCCACAGTATCTGCATCTACATTTCTGATACAATGCCTAAAGCATTTATTTCTGATTTTCAGTAAATAAATCTTTAGCCTACCCGAGAAGAAATGTCAGGGGAATTCACGTTATAAAATGTATTCTCACTGTGCTGCATGCTTAGTTGCTCAATCGTGTCTGACTCTTTGTGACCCTTTGGATTGTAGCCTGCCAGGCTCCTCTGCCCATGGGATTCTCCAGGGAAGAATACTGGAGTGGGTTGCCATTTTCTTCCTCCAGGAGATCTTCCCAATCTAGGGATCAGACCCGTGTTTCCTGTACTCCTGCGTTGTAGGTGGATTCTTTACCCACTGAGCCCTTGGGTAGTCTCTGTTTTCTCTGGCAAGTTCAGAAGCTAAGCATTTGGCATCTCTATTAGACGTGGAGAAATAGTCCACAGTAGTGAAAAGAATACAAGATCTCCAGTCACCTAGGAGACCAAAGCTTGGCCCAGCCATTTACCACCACTCTGTGGCCTTGGCCAGTAACTAATCCTCTTCCTGTCTCAGTGTTGTCTTCTGTAAAATGGGGCTGGCAACAGCTTATGGAATTTTTGTGAGTATTGGCCGTAGCATGACTTAAGTGGCTGACACTTGCCAAGCAGCTAAAAATGGGATTATTACTATGATATAGAACGACAGTGCTTGCATTCTCTTTAATGTACATGCAGGCAACTTTTTTCCACATTTTTTGAAATTGAAGTATAGTTGATGAGATGGCTAGATGGCATCACCGACTCGATGGACATGAGTCTGAGTGAACTCCGGGAGTTGGTGATGGACAAGGAGGCCTGGCGTGCTATGATTCATGGGGTCACAAAGAGTCGGATACGACTGAGTGACTGAACTGAACTGAACTGATTTACAGTGTTTCAGGTATACAGCAAAGTGATTCAGTTATATATACAGAGAGAGAGGAATAGATGTATGTATTGTTTTCAGATTCTTTTCCATTATAGATTATCGTAAGATATCAAATACAGTTCCCTGTGCTATACAGTAGGTCCTTGTTGTTTATCTGTCTTATATATAGCAGCATATATTTGTTAATTCAAAACTCCCGATTTGTCCCAGGCATAAGACAATTTCTCCAATGTTTGGCTCACTGAACTCAATCTTATTCTACTTTTCAATCTTATTGTGATACGGAGAGAAATCGTTACACTCTTTATGTTTTCTTGAGCCTGTCGTCAATTAAACATCAGCAGGGCTAGGTTACATTATGTAAGAGCTGTTCCACTACATTAAATGGAAGGATTTATCCAGAAGTGGAAATCAAGTACAGAGGAACAGCTGTGAGACCTCAAGGAAACCTAAACTTTCTAGGATCCAGACTGGGCATCTGTAATGTGCTGAGCTTGGGTTATGTGGTTTCAAGGTTGCTTCTAGCCTAAATGCTGTGTTTCTGCTTGCTCAGTTGGCAAGCTTAGGGCTTGTCTCAGCAACTTGATTTTAAAGTTTTGAAATCATAACTCATGGAATGATGAGTTGAAAGAGACATAGAGACCACCCAGGGTTAACATGCTGGTTTTACAGACGAGGAAACTTGGATTCAGAGAATAAGGCTCCCCACCCTCCTTCTATCACATAGTTCATTTTTGATTGAACTGCAATCAGAACCCAGGTGTCCTGACTCCTAGATCAGTGCCTTTTCCTTGATATTGTGTGGCCTCTTTCCTGAAGATGGGGTATCACATTTAAGAACAAATTATAAAGACAGCGCAGGTAAGCTCTGACTGAATCTGACAACCCAATCATTTACTGAATAACTACAAAATTAAATAAAGCAGATTGATCTGACTGTTAAAAGGGCTACTTGAAAGGTTTTCACGTTCCTATCTCTCCATCTTCTGGTCTTCTAGGAAGATGCATTATTATTAAAATTTAGGGATAGCAGGAGGATCATGGCTGCCATGCTCTCTGTCCCTTCATCTCTGGGAGTTGCATTTTGGTTTTTTGGTACCTTTGAAAAGCTTCGGCTTTCCACTCACCAGGTTTCTAGGATCATACGTTGTAACCGCAGAATCTAACACTTAATCTGTAGCTTCCCAACTTTATACTACCCTGTGAAATACCCCTCTGGTCAAACATACTCATTCCTGGTAAATCAAAGAAATGATGTCATATTGACTAACCAAAGTCACCATGGGAATTTACTAATCATGAGCATGATCACAGGCTGGGCATAACCTATGTGAGTAACCAAGAAATAAAAATCAAATCAAACTGCTTTGTTAGATGGCAGGCATGTTACAAGTCAACACAGTGAGTGAGTGGTGTCTTGTTAACCAGCCAGTGTTCTGGGGTGTCTGTCCTGTGGTTCTGGCTCAGAATAAAGTCCAGGGTTTCCCTTTTCACCCTGCTCAGGCTGAGCTTCCTGTGGAAGCTGCTCCTTGTGACATTGGAGCAGAGAGAGGAAGCTTGGGGTATTTCATTGGAAACCACTTTCTGTGAAAAGCCACGTGCAGCATTTATTCTAAGAACTTGTTTGGATTTTAGTTACTTTTTGGTGAAAACAATACACTTTCTGTACTAGGAGAAATCGGTTGTGAACATTTATTTTTAAAAGGCTGGCTTTTTTGTAGGAAGAGGACAAACGCTAATCAATGTAGGGTACTTATTTTTTGCTATTTTAGTGAGATGCAAGGCATTCAAGTGAGGTTCCTAAAAATTAAGAAAAGGAACCAGAAAGCATTCAATTATGAAAAAAAAATCTTAATGACACATTATATTTTAGTTTCAGGTTATATAGTCAGTTGGTATATAACAGAGAAAAAGAGGACTGAAACAGTCTAAAATGAGTAGAGAAAAGGCTGGGAACCAAGCAAACATACACAGAGAAAGATACAGGCAGTGAAAGGAAGAAAGATGAGAGAAAGCAGACGGTTAGAAGAGAGAATGATTTGGGGGAACTTAGGAGAAAGGACAGTGGAGCCAGGTGACATTCCTCCCCAGCACTTACGTCTGATTTGTCGTTATTTTCAACATCTTTGATTGAAGTCTTATCCTCTACCTAGGCTATCACTATCAATTCCACCAGCACAAGAATCACACTGGGTTTGGCTCCCTATTGTTCTCCCGGTGCCTAGCACAGACAGGGTCAATAGGGAAGAATTACTCCATGAATACATGAACAAAGGAACAAGTGAAGAAAGAATGTGTAAGGAAAAGAGTCCCGTGGCCCAACCGGCTGGGGCAGCGGTCCCCTGAGAACTGCTTTTGTTTCCTCAAAAGCAAGAGACTGTGGACTGAGCTGACCTGGCCCCTGAGATAGCTATGATAGCAGTTTCTTGGAGGCAGTTTCCATCTCACCCATGTTATCTCTGCTAAGCATTGTTGTTGTTCAGTCACTCGGTAGTGTCCAACTCTTCGCAGTCCCATGGACTGCAACATGCCAGGCTTCCCTGTTTTCCACTATGTCCTGGAGTTTGCTCAAACTCATGTCCATCGAGTCGATGATGCCATCTATCCATCTCATCCTCTATCGCCGACTTCTCCTGCACTCAGTCTTTCCCACTAGTGAAGTCATTTCCAATGAGCTAAGTATTAGAACAGTGTTTTGTCTCTGTTTCTCTAGGAAGTGTTCTAAAAGCTGAGGCTTCCGCCATCTCCATCATGATCCTGGCACCTCCTCAGCCCAGATCCAGCCAGCCATCTGAGGCTGTCAAACCTTTCTGTCGCATCCTGGGCTTCCTAGGTGGCACTGGTGGTAAAGAATCCACCTGCCAATGCAGGAGACACAAGAGACTCAGGTTTGATCCCTGGGTCCGGGAAGATGCCCTGGAGAAGGAAATGGCAACTCACTCCAGTATTCTTGCCTGGGAAATCCCATGGGCAGAGGAGCCTGGTGGGTCCATGGGGTCACAAAGAGTAGGACATGGCTGAGTGACTGAGCATACATGTGCATATCATTTTAACATTTTTTATTTTTGGCTGCACTGGATCTTACTGGTAGCATGCAGGATCTTCAGTGTTCGTTGTGGCATACAGACTCTTTTTTAGTTAAGGCATTTGGGAGCTTTTATTTGCAGTATGTGGGATCTAGTTCCTGATCAGGGATTGAACACAGGGCCCTCTGCATTGTAAACATGGAGTCTTAGCCACTGAACCACCAGGGAACCCCCATTTAATTCATTTTATGTGTAAAGTTTTGTGGCATTCAGTACATTCACATCATTATGCAAACATCCCCACTGTCTATCTCCAGAAATTTTTCTTCTTCTCCAACTAAAGTTCTCTAACTATACCCATGATATACTAGCTCCTCAAATTCACTGATATTTTATCAGATTTCAGACTTTCTTACTCTAGTATTTTATTTCCTGAAGTTATCCTACCTTATTATTATTCAACTTTCTGTCAACAGTCTCCTTTCTGGCCAGAAGGCCTAGATACAGACAGGTCTGGTTTGGGCTTCCAGCAAAATAATTTGCTAGCCTCAGTTCAGTTCAGTTCAGTCGCTCAGTTGTGTCCGACTCTTTGCAGCCTCATGGACTGCAGCACACCAGGCCTCCCTGTCCATCAGCAACTCCTGGAGTCTACTCAAACACATGTCCATTGAATCATGGATGCCATCCAACCATCTCATCCTCTCTCGTCCCCTTCTCCTCCCGCCTTCAGTCTTTCCCAGCGTCAGGGTCTTTTCCAGTGAGTCAGTTCTTTGTATCAGGTGGCCAAAGGAATGGAGTTTCAGCTTCAGCTTCCGTCTTTCCAGTGAATATTCAGGACTGATTTCCTTTAGGATGGACTGGTTGGATCTCCTTGCCGTCCAAGGGACTCTCAAGAATCTTCTCCAACACCACAGTTCAAAAACATCAAATCTTCGGTGCTCAGCTTTCTTTATAGTCCAACTGTCACATCCATACATGACTACTGGAAGAGCCATAGCTTTGACTATCTGGACCTTTGTTGGCAAAGTAATGTCTCTGCTTTTTAATATGCTGTCTAGGTTGGTTATAACTTTTCTTCCAAGGAGCAAGTGTCTTTTAATTTCATGGTTGCAGTCACCATCTGCAGTAACTTTGGAGCCCCCAAAAATAAAATCTCTCACTGTTTCCCCATCTATTTGCCATGAAGTGATGGGACCAGATGCCATGATCTTAATTTTCTGCAAGTTGAGTTTTAAGCCCACATTTTCACTCTCCTCTTTCATCAAGAGGCTCTTTAGTTCTTCTTTGCTTTCTGCCATAAGGGTGGTGTCACCTGCATATCTGAGGTTATTGATATTTCTCCCAGCAATCTTGATTCCAGCTTGTGCTTGCTAGCCTCAGCTTCTGCATTTGTAAAATTCAGATAAGAGATAGTACAGTAGATAATACAGATTCTAAATAGATAAGAGAACTGGAGGTCACTGGATTGTCTGTTTATTATCCATCTGTCCTACCAGTCCACACACTAGTGTTCCTCACACCAGCCACTGCTCTGCTGACGTATCTAGCTTCCCGATACCTTTGTCATTCTGATGCCCTTTCCGGGAGACACACCATCTTGTATCAGTCCAGCTCTTGGCCTCAGCTGCACACCCACCTGGGCTGTTGGTGAGCCCTGATCTCTGATGGAGTCATTCCAAGACAGGGTCTCCCACTCCACCCTGCAAGCACTCAGTGGTCCCTATTTGGCTTCTCTTCCCCGGTGGCTCAAGCAGTAAAGAATCAGCCTGCAAGACAGGCTACCTGGGTTCGATCCCTGGGTCAGGAAGATCTCCTGTTGAAGGAAATGGCACCCCATTCCAGTATTCTTGCCTAGAGAATCCCATGGACAGAGGAACCTGTTCATGGGGTTGTGAAGAGTCAGACACAACTGAGCAACTAACACTTTGATTTTTCACTTTTCCCGTTCCTTATGCCAGCTACCTCAGATCTTCATCTTCACTCCATCTCTCTAATCTGCCACTACCCTAGTGGTTCTCGTTAATCTTCTATGTTTCCATAGATCGGACTTCTTAAACTTTAGTGCACCTACAAATCATTCAGGCCCCTAGGAGGTTCTGATTTCATAAGAGGTGGTGGGGTTGAAATCTGCTATTTTTACAAGCAACCCCAGGGAATTCTGATAGGCAGACTACCCAGTCCACTTTTCATGGAGGGCTGTCCTGAGCCACAAGCTCCTTGAGAGCATACACTTTGTCTTACCTGATTTTCATCTTTAAATACCTGGCAATAGATGTTGAAGCACTAATCGAATGAATCTGGCTGTCACTCTGCACTTCAGAATAAGTTACCATTCTCCTTTGAAATGCTAATTAGCTACAGCTGTTTAAATGCAGCTTAACTCTCTTGAATATTTTATCCTATCCTCTATGGCCCTTTCCACTGCCATTGGGGGTCAGGAACTATAAAGAATGTGTTGTTCTCTGACTAACAACTACCAAAGAAACCAGCCAAAGGGCCAGATGAGATTTAGACAGAAGTGCCAAGGTATGGAGGTTGGACGTTTCCCCTTTCTTCACGGGGAGAAAGAACTCTTCTGGCTCTTGTTCTAGGCATCAGCTAGGCAGACACCTTTGTAGCCACTGCAGTGGGCTTTTCTGGAGTGGAAAGAATCTTAAGCAGGAAGGTCACTGCTAGGGATCCTGGGAGAAGGTGATTTAAGGAAATAGGTAAATATAGACTGGGATTCCTGATCAGTGGCTAAAAGCCTTGCATGCTCAGTCACATCTGACCCTGCAACCCCGCAGACTGTAGCCCACCAGGCTCCTCTGCCCGTGGGATTCTCCAGGAAAAATACGGGAGTGGGTTGCCATCCCCTCCTGTGTTGGATTCCTACCCAGGGATCAAACCTGGGTCCCTTGTATTGCAGGTGGATTCTTTACTGCTTAGCCACCAGGGAAACCCAGCCAAATGGCTAACCTGCCTTCAAACCCTAGCTCTGCCAATTCCTGGCTTATGATGAGGGTAATTAAACTTTTGGGACTGCTCTATTCCTCATCTGTAAAATGGGAAACTTTCTTGAGGATTGAAAGATGGAATACAAGTAATTCACAGGGATTCTATGATGTTGAGCAATCAGGAAGAATTTTCAAGAGATGTATCTTGGTAACCATCGGTTTTTACCACAATGGAGGGAACACACACACACACACACACACACACACACACACACACACGTGCACTTACACACACACACCCCTATGCTCACAGTCAGCCTGGAAAACAGAAGTGGTACCCGCTGTTGCCCTCTGGGGAAGTCTAACTCTACTGTAATAAAATGTTTCCAAAAGGAGCAGACAGGCTCACCCAGGGCCATGCCCTCCCACTTCCCTCTTCCCCAGAGCCTGTCTTGGGGAAGTGGGAGGTAAATGGGCGTGGGCACCTGGAAATGAAACATATCTTTTATCTCCTCCTATTCCACCACCCCTTTCTCCTCTGCACCAGTGCATGGATCAGGTAGGGGAGGATAAACAGCTCAGGCCTTTACTGTCCCCACACACATTTGGGTCTGCTCTTCTCAGCCTCCAATGCCTAGCTCATCATTCATCAAGATTCACTAATTGCCTACAGGGTGCAGGATGCTGTCCTAAATGCTTATTGGGACCTCCGGGGTAGACCATAAGAAATTCATTCCAGTATTTAAAATCTTCCCTCAGCTCATGAAGACTAATGTGGAACCCTCACTTCATTCCCACCCTCAACCTCTCCCCACCCCTGGCCAGAAAGAGTACCTTTGCTTTGAAAGTGCTAAGAATGTTAATAATGTGTTCAGTTGCTCCATTGTATCTGACTTTGTGCGACCCCATGAACTGTAGCCCACCAGGCTCCTCTGTCCATGCTTGCCATTTTCTTCTCCAAAATGTTAATAATAATGAACCCTTCTAAACATTCTTTACATAACTTCAGGCTTCCTTCCATATTTATTCCCTTGTTCCTGCACATTTATTTGCTTTTAGGAGAAGAATTTGGACTGGTTTCCTCGGATGCGAGCCATGTCCCTTGTTAGCAATGAAGGTGACAGCGAGCAAAATGAGATTCGGAACCTGCAAGAGAAGCTGGAGTCAACCATGAGTCTGGTCAAACAGCTGTCCAGTCAGTTGGCAGAGCTCAAGGAGCAGGTGGGTGCCCTTCAGAGATGGAGCTGGGTGGTGGGGGGTGGGGGTGGTGATGGGAAATCTTTCACCACTGTGAGTGGGAGAGACTGGAGAATCCTGGCAATGAGATTGTTATCCACGGGATTGTAAATCACAGTAAAGAAACCCCATGCTATGTTGTAAGAACCACCTCTCAGCAAGCAGAGGCTGCTTCTGCTTATCACACGCATCTTGTGTGACACTTCTTCTGTGGAACAGGGAAGGGAGGAACAAATACTGAAAGAGAGGGACCGCTTTGGACTTTTTGATTAAAAAATCGTATATTCTGCCATCACAGCAATTATCAAGTTCATCAGAAATGCAGATCGTCATTAGTATCTATTATTTCAGTGCTACAGTCAACCCCTTCATCACGTAAGATTTTTAACCTTAGTAAAAATAGTATCAAAAGTAACTGTGGTCGCTTTTAAAATGACTAAGGTGATGATAGTGATGATATGTGACAAGCAGGGGCTGCTTTAAAAGAACCATGGTTCCTCTTTCTTAACCACAGAGAGGGGTTTGCTGTGTTTCTCTGCCTATGGAAATTCACTTTAAAAATATTTGCCCTTTTTCAATAAATATTCACTGGAAATATTCACCCAACACTGTGTGTTCCACCAGCGCTGGGAAGGAGTGAGAAAATCAGCTTAATACACTCTCTCTTTTCCCCCAGATGACAGAACAAAGGAAGAATAAGCAGAGACTGGGCTTTCTCGGATCAAACACACCCCATGTGAATCATCACATGCCACCACACTGATACCATGGGGGCAGCCGTGACTAGCCTTTCATCAGTGTGCTGCCTGATCACTGAATAAAGAACTGAGACGGAGGGGAGTGAACAGTGCCTATTGTTGAAAAGTTAAAAACAACCAAGTGCCAAGATGTTGAGTGCTTTAGCTCTGAGAACAATTTTTAACTGTGTTTTTCATGGTTGAGAAGACCAAACTTAAAATGCAGCCGCTAGAAAGCACACATCACGCATTCTTAATGCAAAGTGAAGCCGCTTGCTCCAACGGACAGTGAGAGGAGAGGGGAGGCGGGGGCGGGAAAGAGATGCCGGGCAGAGAGAGAGCTACCTTTGGCTAAAGCGATAAGGATCTGTTTTGTCTTTAATGCTCACTGAAACCTTTGTCATGGTTGGTTGGAATGTCTTTCTTTTAATTATGGCATCTGGGTCAGTGATACAGGAAGTCATATTTTGGTGGCTAAGTTTTACTAAGGGAAATAACTAAAAAGATTAAAAATGAGAGCTGCAAAGAAAAGATGTTAATGCTTCCAAACTGTAGCCATCACAGGCAATTTCCTTATTTATAACATGGAACACAGTGGATTTATGGCCCTAGGGACTAGTGCTTTGGAGCTGATGTCCCTCAGCTGACAACACGACTGGAAGATGATTGCTTTCTTCCAGATTCAGAGGGACTCTTGTCAATACGGAGCACAAAAGGAGGCTTTCATATAACTTGTTAACATCATGTTTCAAATCATGTAGAGACTAAGACTATCAAAGATTCGGGAACAAAAAAGCTGACAGTAAACCCCACAGAAGAATTTTTTGAGAACGTATGTGTGCTATTGAAATACATTGAGATTAACAAATGAAAATGCTTAAAGGTGACAGGAAATACAGAGAGACTTATGATGCTGGCATTGCCTTTTATAAACATGGAGTAAAAGCTATTTGATTCATGTTCGCTGTGCTTACGAACTGAGTGGTTTTATTTATTCTATTCCTGCAGTTAGGAAAACAATCCAAGAAATGTATTGAATACTCCAGAAAATACAACGTTTCAATTGCATATTTTAAACTCTATCAGTAAGAGCGTTGCCAAAGGTAAAAAGATAATAATCTCTTTCTCAAATTGTTTTTATGTTAAATTATGCAACTGGAATTTGTAGAGGGAGAAAATAACCTGCCATGCCTGTGTTGTCTCAGAGACTATGCCTTTAGAATGCTAAAGCAAAATTCACATCATGAAAGTGTTAGGAGAACCGCCATATGGTGAGAGAGCAAGGCACTGACACCAGACTCTGGGAGGTGCTCAGCAAGCTGACCCTTTCTGGTTGCTGCCCCCAAAAGAACAAAATATTGCCTTTTAAACTCTCGTGTTATTACCACCAAGGTTTAAGGTCTGGACAGGATTTGCTATGCCCCTTTTTAAAGCTTTTGGATTATTTGAACGTAGTTTAAGCTATTGGCTCCTAAAATTCTCTAATCACGGTCTAGGAAGATGATAAAGGATACCCAAAACCATCCTTCTTCCAC
Organism: Nanger dama; assembly: GCA_917880005.1. Lineage (NCBI taxonomy): Eukaryota > Metazoa > Chordata > Mammalia > Artiodactyla > Bovidae > Nanger > Nanger dama. The sequence goes on from CAKJTW010000002.1 coordinate 83,754,238, forward strand.
ACCCCATTAAAATGTAGACTTGGAGGAAAGCTGTGGAAACCCAGAGCAGTGAATTTTGAACTGAATCTGCTGATAACATGCCCCCCTCCAAAAATCTCCCCAAGTTAAAAATTCCTGACTCTGATGTGATAGTATTTTTCTGGACTGGTCCCTGAAGGATCACGATCAAGTGATACTCAGAAACTGAGCTATATGCAACACAGAGCCTAGGACCCAGTGGACATTCAGTGAATATATGAGAAATCCTACTGTCATTCAGTCCTACTGCTTCACTAAAACTTTAAACCATATCACATTTTGTTTTTTAAATGGCTTCACCAAAACTGAAGTAGACCAAAGCAGCCATTTTTTTAAAAAACACACAAAATAAGCCCCTTCTTGTTGTTAACAGTATTAGATGAAAAGTACCCTTTTAAAGTATTTTAACTAGGCATGCAGAGAGTTTCACAGGCAGGGTAAAGTAGTAAATACTGGCTATATTGCAGTGTCAGAACCTATCTCTGTTTAGCACAAACTAACATGTTTCTGATGGATGTCTCAGCATCAAGAAAAAAATTAGTTTGTATAGATGAGAGCAACCTCTCAGATGAACTACCTACTTTTTCTTACACATTTTTTTTTAGGGAGAATGAGTCATTGTATATGTACCTGCTATCAAGAAATGGCCTAACCTCTCCAACCACTGTGGAGCGGCAAGTCACTAGATCACAGTGTGTTTTCTCCTCTGAGAAGTATTCAGAAGGGATTGCAACTAACCAGACTCTTACTTAATCAGAATTGAAATATTGCTCAGTTGTGTTTCTCTTCTTTCCTTCCTCAATACTTTGAGATTATTAAAGTAAAATAAACGAAAGCAAATAAAAGAGGCAGTTTTCAGGCTATTAAATTCATGATGAAGCAGATAATCATGACATTCACTATAAATTTATATTTGTTTTATATATGTTTGTTAATGCAACTGGAATATTTGACCTAGACAAATGTCAATTAACATTCTCATATTTATATAGTGATATTAAAATAAGTACAATCATCTTTGATTTTGATGTTAAGAGAAATGTTTTACTGTTTAGTTATTAAAACCCATATTGGCTTAAAAGTATTAGTTTCTGCAGAACATAATTTTTAATTTTGAAGGATTTGATTCCCCTACATAGTCCACTCTGAAGCCCAAGAGATTCATGCAGGTATGTTTTAAGACTATAATACTAAAAATAAATTTTATACATGTAAAATTAACATATTTTACCTTTTAAAAGTTTGTTTAGACAAGGGCTTATTTTCTTGCGTACTGAAACTTTTCTATTGGTGATGAGGGTGCATTTTCTAGTGGATTATTGGTAAATCAGGAAGATATTCTGCTCAAGTCAGAATTGTTTTGTTTTTTCCATATTCTCAGCTCACAACTCATTGTTTTGGTTGTTCTTTTAGTTTATAGTTGTTTTATTAGAAGCAGTAATGACAAAGGGTCCACCCTATGTCCCCATGCCCCAGGACTGAGAATAAGCAGAGAAATTGAGGATCTAGAGACTTGGGGACGGAAAGTGCACATTGGGACTTCACTGTGATTAGGGGAAGGACTTCCTGGTTCCTCAGTGGTGAAAATCCCGCCTCCGCAAAGCAGGAGACTTGGATTTAATCCCTGGGGATGGAAGATCTCCAGGAGGAGGAAATGGCAACTCACTCCAGTATTCTTTCCTGGGAAATTCCATGAACAAAGGAGCTTGGCAGGCTACAGTCCAGGGGTCACCAAGGGTCAGACACAACTGAGCTAGTAATAACGTAGTATGATTAGGGGAAAGACAGAGTAAAGGGTAGATAGTAGAATGAACAGGGCTTACCCTCCAGGGACCCAGTAGATTGGGACATAAGTAAATATTGCGCAGGTATAATGATTTAACAGATTACAATCTCAAGAGATAACCCTTAAACATGCAAAGAACAGGACTTTATGGAGAGCATCCGTAAGAGGTGTGTTCCCTCCAGCAGTCCTTAAACCTTTACAGAATTGCTTATCAGCATATTCTGACCCACAGACCTGTTCCAGGAAGCCCCGACACTCAACGCAGTGCAAAGAGGGGGTGCAGCAGGCATCTTAAACACAAGCCCAGTGCCCATGGGAGCCAGAAAAGTGACTAGTGTGAGTGCAGTTGTGAGGGGTGCATTGTATGTAGGGAAGGGGAAACCCATGGGGAGCTTTCTTTTTTTAGTTTGTTTTATTGAAGTATAATTGATTTACAATGTTATGTCAATTTCTGCTGTCCAGCGAAGTGCTTCAGTCATATATGTACGTACATTTTTTCATACTCTTTTCATCATGGTTTATCCCAGGATATTAAATATAGGTCCCTGTGCTATGCAGTAAGGCCTTGTTTATCCATTCTGTATATACTAGTTTGCATCTGCTAATGTGGGGAGATTTCTGTTTACAAATCTGACACCTAATTCCACTCTGAAGAAAATGCCTGAGGCCAGTTGAGGCTCTCTAGTCATTGGTGGCTCAGCTGGTAAAGAATCCCAATGCAGGAGAGCTGGTTCAATTCCTGGGTCCGGAAGATCCCCTGGAGGAGGGCATGGCAACCCACTCCAGTATTCTTGCCTCAGAGAATTCCCATAGACAGAGGAGCCTGGCAGGCTATAGTCCATGGGGTGGCAAAGAGTTAGACACGACTGAGCAACTAAGCACAGTCACTCATTTGTTATCTCTGCAAGAATTGTTGGTAAATCTACACCATTTAGTAGAAGAAAGTACACTACACCAAAATGGAGCAGAGGAGCTAAAATGCAAAACTCAAGAAATCTGAAAACAAAGCCAGATTTCACCTCTGAACTGAGTGTTCCCACAGACTTGAGTAATTTATGAAAGTATCATACCAGTTTTTCTCATTTTACCAGAAGCCTTTTTTCCCCTGCAGTAGAAGATTGCTATATTTGGCTCAAAAAGTATGATTCTAATATATGTCAAGACCAGATAAATATAGCTTATAAATTATTATTAATAAAGTTGAATTTGTAAAACTTTTTGTGTGTGTGATACTTCAAGTGCTTTGTCATTTTTTAATGTTTCTAAATAATGTGTTGGTATGAAAATCATTACTGTTGCTATTTTACATGGTGACTTGGGGGCAAAACTTTGGCAACTTGAACCTCACTGGTGAGATAGTTCAGGTGGGACATTGTGCCCAACGCTTACTGGGAATTGGCCCGACTCCCAGTTGGCCAGCACCTCCTAGTATATCAACATTGTGCTGATACCCAGCAGGGGCTCCGTGGGCACAGATCATATGGTCATCCAGAATTTCCTAGTTCTTAACCCCCAGAGCATGGCACAGCTGAAATCAAAATGACTTGCATGAATCACGTGCAAACCACGAAGAGAATTCTCTGCTCACATGGACATTTTGCAGTGTCCTTGAAGCTGGGTGACAAGAATTGTTTTGTTTTGTTTGAGATCTGAGGAAAGGCTTTGGGAGGGAAACTGAACAATGAGTTCCTCTTCCAGTGAGAGAAATTGGCACAAATGGGAGGATACACGTGGTGGGGAGCGTCATGGACACTGAAAAGTGACCCTGCATTTGACTGTCAACTGCGGTGCTTTGAGGAAGTCTTAGGAAGCCAAGTCTTCAGAGCACAAAAATCTGCAGGCCAGAAATCTGTGCACTCGAACCACTCCTGTGTCCCTCCCCTGAAAGCAGAGTCACTGGTGTATCTCATGGAAACTGCCACATGGAACATAGAAACACAGAGACCAAACTTGATGAAGGTAGAAAACAGATAACAGAAATGAATTGTTGAACATAGTTTGGCTCGATCTAACAGAAAATTCTGGTCTTTGCACTTCAGTTTGGATTTCTGCCTTGATTAGCCTGTTTCCTTTTCCCTCTGGTCCTTGGAGTAAAATCAGCTCCAGGTAGAGCTGTCCTCACAGCTGTGGAAATGTGGATACAGGTGTGAATTTCCTCTATAATCCACCGCAGTGCCTCCTCCCCAAGTCTTCTCCGCTCAAATCTGCAGAGGGAAAAGTTGCCACTGAGGCTGCTACCTGTTCTAACAACTGTGCTTTTCGTTCTGTTTTTTTAATTGTCTTCACTGTGGACAGTTATATCTGCCTTCTTGTCTGCCATAACCTGTTCCTTCTCTTTCGACATAGATCAGATTTTTGTGTGTGATCCTGATCTTATCAGCAGTATCTTCTAATAGAAAAATTTGTGAACACAATACCTTAAAATTAGACCTGGTTGTATTAAATATATTAATGTATTTTAGATCTTTTAGGGTTTTATGGGAAAAGAAAGATCAGATTGGGGGCCGTGGACTGAGAGATCTATTTTAAGAGTTTGACCTCATGCAGTTATAGGAAAGGGGACTTCTTAGGTGGCGCTAGTGGTAAAGACCCTGCCTCCCATGCAAGAGACTAAAGAAACACTGGTTCGATCCCTGGTCAGGGAGATCCCCTGGAGAAGGGCGTGGCAACCCACTCCAGTATTCCTGCCTGGACAATCCTGGAAAGAGGATCCTGGAGGGCTACAGTCCATGGGGTCACAAAGAGTTGGACACGACTGAAGTGACTTGGCACACACTCAAGCATACACACACAGTTGTAGTGAAGAGCTGGTGAAGAATTCTGCAGAAGCCTGCTGCAACAGCATTGGCGGTTGAGTCTGAAATCACTAAGTCAGTGGGACTGGCGGTCAGAAAAAAAAGCTGGGTGTGAGGCATGGAAGGGCAAGAACAAATTACAACCCAGGAGGACAAACTTAAGATTTGTATCTGGCTCGCACAACCTTCACACTCAATGGCATAAAAAGCTGGTGGCCTTCACCATGGAATGGAATGCATCTGACCCAGGACTCAGAGAAGCTGAAGGAGGTCTGATGGGAGCTGGAAAATGGAAGACTATCATTCTCGCCACTGTCCACACCAGCATCATGAGCAGGAGATCAGGTTTCAGTGGTAGCTGTTGTCTACTCCTTCTGAATTTAGTAACTCGATTTTCATTCCCACCTTCCATATCTCAGTAAAATACTTCCTGTGGTCAAAAGTAACCTCTAATCCTCTGAGAGAGGGGATTCTGGGGGAAGACACACTAGTTGGTTTTTTGTTTTGTTTTGTTTTTCAGATTTTTTTGAGGGTTGTTTTTGTTTTGTTTTGTTGGCCACATTGCACAGCATGTGGGATCTCAGTTCTCTTGATCCAACAAGGGATCAAACCTATGCCCCCTGCAGTGGAAGCACAGAATCTTGACTCCTGGACTGCCAGGGTTGTCCCAAGATTTATTTTTCCTTGGAGTATCTTTGTTTTATAATAGTATACATGTTTCATGTGTAGAACATTATATTTCCAATTCTGTAGGCCCTACTGCTTACCCACCACCAAACATTTAGTTTCCATCATCACCGTATAGTTGATCCCTTTTACCCATGTCTCCCTCTGGTAACCACTATTCTGTTCTCTGTATGTACATGTTTGCTTTTATTTGGTTTAGCTTGTTCATTTATTTTATCTGATTTTTATATTCCAAATCTGAGTGAAATCTTATGATATTTGTCTTTTTGCATCTGACTTATTTCACTTAGAAACTGTCAAGGTGCATCCATGTTGTCACACATGGCAAGATTTTTGTCTTTTTATGATTCATCAGTATTCCATTGTGTGTCTGTATATACCACATCTTCTTTATCCATTCATCCATTGATGGGCTCGTAGGTTGTTTCCATATCTTGGCTATCATAAATAATGCCATGATGAACATAAAGGTGCCTGTATCTTTTCAAAGAGTGAATTCACATTCTTTGGATAAATGCCCAGAAGTATCGTGGCTGGATCATACGGTAATTTTAGTCTTAACTTTTTGAGGAATCTCCATACGGTTTCCCATGGTAGCTACACCAACTACAGTCCCACCAACAGTAATATACCACATTGTTTGCACATTTGTTATTTCTTGCATTTTTATAAGACCCATTCTTACAGGTGTGCGGTGATATCTCATTGTGGTTTTGATTTGCATTTCCTAGCTAGTGATATTGAACATCTTTTTAGCTGACTCATTTGAAAAGACTCTGGTGCTGGGAAAGATTGAGGGCAGGAGGAGAAGGGGACGACAGAGGATGAGATGGTTGGATGGCATCACTGACTCAATGGACATGGGTTTGGGAGAACTCCAGGAATTAGTGATGGACAGGGAGGCCTGGAGTGCTGTGGTTCATGAAGTTGCAAAGAGTTGGACATGACTGAGCAACTGAACTGAACTTTATGTGCCCATTGGCGCTTTGTATTTCTTTGGAAACATTTTTAATTGGGTTATTTGTGTTTTGTTGTTGAGTTATATGTGTTCTTTATATATTTTGGATCTTACTCCCTTATCAGATATAGAATCTGGATATAGATATAGGATATATAATGTTTTCTCCCATTCTGTAAATTGTCTTTTCATTTTGATGATGGTTTCCTTTGCTGTGCAGAACATTTCAGGATTGATATAATCACATTTGTTTGTTTTTGCTTTTGCTTTTCTTGCCTAAGGAGACATCTAGAAAGACATTGCTAACACCAATGTCAGAGTGCATACTACCTATGTTTTCTTCTAGACGTTTATAGTTTCAGGCCTTACATTCAAGTCTTTAATTCATTTTGAGTTGATTTCTCTGTATGATGTGAGACAGTGGTTCTGTTTTATTTATTTTTTTGTGCATGTGGCTAATAAAACTAGTGGTGAACAGTGAATTGTGAGTGCAACTGACAAGTGGAGGCAATAAAAAGTCCCTGCACAACCTGGAAGTTCTTTCCCCACCACTTAAAACATGGAGGCCAGGATGGAACCATCTTGAAACCCTGAGTTGGCTCTTTGAAGAGAAATACCCTGGAGATCTTTGATACACACAGCAGAACTGATATGAGTAGAAAACTTAACTGTGGTAAGTCATTGACATTTAAAAGTTTTGTTTCCTGTTAAATAAATGAGATTAGGATGTATGCAATGGTTACTATAGCATAATACAAGTCTACCTGACTAATACAGACATTTGTATTAGAGACCAGAAAACTGACCCAAATGTACAGCTTCTGAGATCTATCCAAGAAGAAGATGAAGAAAAATCTATGTTTGCAAACTCTATTTGTAATTTTAAAAACTGAATGCAGTACAAAGACCCAGTAATTTGGGTGTGTTTTAAAATTTATGATTCAATCATGGAATGGGCTGTCGTGTGTGTGTGGGGGGGTGTAGGTGTGCACATGTTAGTCACTCAGTCATGTCCTACTCTTTGCAACCCCAGGAACTTACAGATGGCCAGAGTCCTCTATCTATGGGACTCCCCAGGCAGGAATACTGGAGTGAGTTGCCATGGCCTTCTCCAGGTAATCTTCCCAACCCAGTGATCGAACGAGGCTCTCCTGCATGGCAGGCAGATTCTTTACCATCTGAGCCACCAAAAGTATGTAAACTGAGGCTACATTGGAAAACAAGCAGAATAAACTTTTAAAATGCCTACGAATTTTATGTACACTATTAACTATAGAAGAGCATGTTTCTCAAAAAGACTTGAACAAAATCCACTATAATGGTATTTATTTTAAAATAACTATGGGATTATATATTATTTTCCTTTTTCATTTTCTAAGTTTTTTGTGGTTTAAACATCTTTAAAAGGAAATGGAAGTTGTATTAAATCCAACAAGTGTTTTCTAAGAATAAGTTTTCCCAAATTCATTTACATTTTATACGATCATTGAAATTGTGGGTTAAGTAAATGCTATAGCCACAATTTATATTGATTTCAACAAGACGTTAAAGAAAAGTTGAATGATTTTTTATAGACAAGATACAAAACATCTCCTTGATGAGAATAGAGTTCTACAAATAGGTATACAGTGCAAGTAAACTTAACATGAGGGAATTTTACTTGACATGAGATTTGAGTAAAATATCCTTGTGTATGTGTGTGCTCAGTCACTCAGTCATGTCCAGCTCTTTGTAAACTCATACAGACTATAGCCTGCTAAGCTCCTCTGTCCATGGAATTTTCCAGACAAGAGTACTGGAATGGGTTTCCATTTCCTCCTCTAGGGGATCTTCCCGACCCAGTGACCAAAGCTGAGTCCTGAATCTCTTGCACTGGCAGGCAGATTCTTTACCACTGGCACCACCTAGGAGGCCCAAAATATCCTTGGCCTATTGTTAAATCTCTGTCCTTTGCCTTTTCCTGATCAACATTTATTTCAATGTCTGAAATAAAAAAAATAGCAAAATTTTTTTTAATGTGGAGATGATATAAAGTTGGGAAGTAAACAAGATGGATTACAAAGTTAACAGTATGGTAAGAAAACTAGAATGATGAACAAAGCTATTGTGATGGACTTTAACTGGGACAAATGTAAAGTTTAGCTCCAAAGAGCTCAGTTGCATAAATATAGGATATAGAAGACAATGACTCATGTAAAAAGCAAACAAACCTTGAGCTTTTCAATAACCTCTAGCTCTATATTGATCTATTCATTTACTTCAACATGTTTCTCATCTTATGCATCTCAGTTGCATCTGACTCTTTGCAAGCCCATGGACTGTAGCCCACCAGGCTCCTCTGTCCATGGAATTTTCCAGACAAGAATACCAGAGTGGGTTGCCATTTTCTCCTCCAAGAGATCTTCCTGACCCAGGGATCGAATCTGAGTCTCTCGTGTCTCTTGCATTGCAGGAGGATCTTTTACCGCTTGAGCAATTGAGGGAGCCCTCAACATGTGTATATTTAGTGTTTATTTTATTTAAGAAATATTAAAGAAGTCCAGGCAAGATGAGGGTTTTATCTTAAAGAGTAAGCATTGGGGTTAGAAAGATGGGTTTGATACAAGAAATATTCTGAAGGGAGAATCTACAGAACTTGGTGCTCAATTGGGTGCTCAAGAAGAAGGATTCCAGAATGATTCTTGGGCTTTGAGTTTGCTGAATAGGCAAAGAGTGATGATATTTATTGAGCTAGGGCATACTGCAGAAGTGGGCTCAAGGGGGAAATAAAAGATGAGTTTATTCTTGGACATACTCAGTTTTAGTTCTTTAAGACATATCCAGGAAGGAATATTTGTTTGATAGAGGTTATAAGGGTCTAAAGTCTATGAAAGAAGTCAGGGCTAGAGATAAAAATTGTGAAAGTCATTGAGACATTCATGACAGTGAGACTAAAGAAGTAAATAAATGCTGAAAGACAGAGATTAGACCTTGAGAAGAGAAGATCAAGGACAGAGCCCCCAAGAACAACTAGCAAGATAAGTTTAAAACAAAAAAAAAAGGTGAGAAAAATCAGAGCTAATGTGAGAACAAAAAAATAATGTTTCAGAAGTCAAGGGAGGAGTTTCAGAAAGATATGAAATTTCCTATTAAATATACTAGTAGAGTGTCAGAGACTCATAACTTTCTCCTAATTTCTATTCTAAACATATTAGATAATACCATCCCTAATTCCATGGAATTCTCTAGGCAAGAACAGTGGAGTGGGTTGCCATTTCCTTCTCCAATGCATGAAAGTGAAATGTGAAAGTGAAGTCACTCAGTCGTGTCCGACCCTCAGCGACCCCATGGACTGCAGCCTTCCAGGCTCCTCCGTCCATGGGATTTTCCAGGCAAGAGCACTGGAGTGGGGTGCCACTGCCCTCTCTGAATAATCTGTTATAGAAGCAGAATTCCATCATCACACATAAACTAGGTAATATACTTATTAAAGCAAAGTCTATTTAAGAGTTAAAGGAATTTTTCTAGCTACACTGGGGCCACTCCCTTGACATTCCAGTCTCAGAATTACTTTGTGGACAGTCTAAGGTAAGAGGCTAAGGGAGGAATTCCTTGGTGGTCCAGTGATTAAGAATCTATCTGCCAATGCAGGGGACATGGATTTGATCCCTAGTCTGGGAAGATCCTACATGCCATGGAGCAACTAAGCCCAAGCACCACAACTACTGAGCCCCCAGGCCTAGAGCCAGTGCTCTGCAAAAAGGGAAGCCACCACATTGAGAAGGCTGCACACCACAAGGGAGAGCAGCCCCTCATCACCACAGCTGCAGAAAGCCTGGATGCAGCAATGAAGACCCAGCACAGCCTCGAAGAAACAATTTTTTTTGTAAAAAGAAAAGAAACTAGGAGAAAAATTTGAGTCACTCTCACAATTTATCCCTTACCCAAGATATGGCCTCCGTTCTTCAAAAAAAAAAAAAAATAGCTCGCCCTCTCCTTTTACATGGGAACTATGCTCTGAGTCCATCAGTCCCCATGTCACACTTCCCCCTTCTCCCTTCTGTTCCCATCAAATCTCATTCAACCTCTAGAGATAAATTTCCTGGGTATAACTCTACAGAAAGTAGAATGAGGCAGGTGAGAAGCAAGGTTCATCTTGGCATACCTACAGGATGGAGTCCAAGGAGTTGCAAAGAGCTGGACACGACTGAGCTACTGAACAACAGCACAATGGAGGAAAACTGTTGTGACCCTGGACAGGAAGGTTACTGGGAATAATGCTTACATATATTGAATGAATAATAAATGTGCTGCTTCTAGAGAATCCAGAATCAAGAATCAGTGTAGAAGGAAAGCATGTTTTCTATGAAAAGTACTAGCTAGGTACCACAGTTTGGGCTGCCAGCATGCATAGCAACCTGCTGAAGCAAGAGAAGTGAAGTGGGAATGAAGAAAAGGGTCTTCTACCACAAGGAATTCCGTGCTCTCCTCCCTCCAGCATTGCTGACGGAAGGATCCTAGTCCATGGGGTAGCGAAGAGTCGGACACGACTGAGCGACTTCACTTTCATGTTTCACTTTCATGCATTGGAGAAGGAAATGGCAACCCACTCCAGTGTTCTTGCCTGGAGAATCCTAGAGGCGACGGAGCCTGGTGGGCTGCCGTCTATGTGGTCGCACAGAGTCAGACACGACTGAAGCAACTCACAGCAGCAGCAGCAGGAACATAGCAATACTTAGGCCATCTGATATGACAAGCCTTCACTGGAAAAGAACCTGAAGCTGGAAAAGATGGAAGGCAAGAGGAGAAGGGGGTTCTCCTCTTGTTACAGAAGACAAGATGGTTGAATGACTCACTGCCTCAATGGACATGAGTTTGAGCAAGCTCCAGGAAATGGTGAAGGATGGAGGAGCCTGGCATGCTGCAGTCCATGAGGTTTCAAAGAGTCAAACATGACTGAGTGACTGAATAACAAGGAAGGTAGCATGAAGTAGGCTCAGTGTAGCACAGAACATCCTGAGGAACCAACTCCTAGCCTTCACTTCAAGTCACCTCTCACATGGTAGGGACTTCCCTGGTGGCTCAGACGGGAAAGCGTCTGTCTACAGTGCAGGAGACCCAGCTTCGATCCCTGGGTAGGGAAGATCCCCTGGAGAAGGAAATGGCACCCCACTCCAGTACTCTTGCCTGGAAAATCCCATGGATGGAGGACCCTGGTAGGCTACAGGCCATGGGATTGCAAAGAGTCGGACACAACTGAGCAACCTCACTTACATATATATATATATATACTCTTTTCCTAATATTCTTTTTCATTATGATTTATCATAGGACATTTAATACACTTCTCTGTGCTATACAGTAGGACCTTGTTGTTTTTCCATCCTGTACATAAAAGCTTACCTCTGCCAACCCCAACCTCCTACTCCCATAATTCCCCCAAATCCTTCCTTTGTTTGGTTACATAAAGCATTACAGACAAGTATAAACTCAGGAAAATTTAAATGATAAGCATATTACTATCACCAGTTCAAACTCACTTCGTAATTGCAGAGCCCAATTTTCTGGCTTGAAGAATCTCAGCACATGACAATTGACCTGCTTTTCAGTAGTTTCAACATTGTTTTATTGGTTTGACCTGTACCTTGTAGTATATGCCTTCTCTTCATTTCAAATAAGCTAGCAGTACTGTGCATGGACATGCATATAGACAAGCATACAAACATTGGATGTACTATACTACAAGGAAGGCTGGGACTGACTTTCTCTGTGCCCCCACAATCTTCTTCCCCTAGTGTTAGCCACTCAGTCATGTCCCATAGACTTTGCCATCCCATGGACTGTATGTAGTCCACCAGCCTCCTCTGGCCATGGAATTCTCCAGGCAAGAATGCTAGAGTGAGTTGCCATTCCCTTCTCCAGGGGATATTCCTGACCCAGGGATCAAACCTGAGTCTCCCACATCACAGGCAGATTCTTCACCATCTGAGCCACCTGGGAAGCCCTTTAGGTCACCTTTAAAGACCCTGAGCTGGCTCAGTGAATGAGCTATAAAGCCAGCCAATCCAGCACAGAGCAGTAGCTGATTTTGTGAAATGCAGGCCCATCCCTACTTGTCCAGAGTCACTGTCTATCTGATATGAACTATTACTCAATAGTTGCATCTTTAAAAATAATTGTTAAAAATAAAAAGAAATAAAAGCAAAATGAAAATTGTAAAAAAATTTAATAAAAAAAATAATTGTTCTCTATATAGAGGATGAGGGATAAAGTGGAACATGCTGTGTAAAAAAATAAACTCATGGGAGGAAAAGGAATGGCCGAGAGAGGTAGACTGTGAAGCCCAGGAGAAAGAGCTGAGAGGGGAAAAAAAGAGGAGTCTGTGTTTGGAGCACTCACACTTGACTACTACTAGTACCAGCCAGCATTCCCTGACTGTGCACCAAGAAACAATACACACTGCATGTATGTTTTGACTCATTTAATTCTTCTGTAACCCTGTGATGTATTACAATTACCTCTAGCTTAAAAATGAGAAAACCGAAGCATGGGGAAATGAAGCAATTTGCCCAAAGCCCTACAACTTGTACAGTCTGAACCAACACAGTCTGACTCTAAAATCCACCCTCTCAACCCATGTGCTATCCCACGCACTAAAGAACAAAAGGTGTAGGACAAGTCATGCTGGAGAAGAGATGGGAATGTGGCAGTGTTGTTAAATAATTAAAAGTAGAAGAGACAGAGGTGGGAGGAAAGCTTGGCAGCTCTCAGAAGATGGAGATACAGGACAAATGCCTGGGGGATGGGAGAAAATGAAGACAAGCTCTGCCTTTTCCTACATTTATCTATCCATCAAACATCTGTCAAAGTCACACACTGTTCCAGGCACTGATCTGGGCACTGGAAATACAGAGACAAATAAAATATAACCACTATGCTTCAGGAGCTTGCATTTCCAGAGTGAGAAGGGCCAATGTATACTTCAATACACAGTAGTAAATACTTCACTGAGGTATGGAAGGTGCCACATCCAATGTGGGGAGAGAGGTTGCCCAGAGGAAATGGAACAATTGAATGGGAAGTTAAAAGTGGCCAAAGAAAGGGTTGGGAAGAAGAGGCATTTGAAGTGTCAGGAAGAATGAAGGCAAACAGAGACAAGAAAACGGAGCCGTGTTTACAGAATGGCCAAGTCACAATGGCTTTTGTGTCGTGGAGGAGTGCTAAGAGCCAGGCCATGAAACTGTCCATGTTATTATCCTAAGGAGCAAGGGGAGAAGGGCTAGTGGAAGCTTTGGAATAGGAAGCAGAATGTGATTGTGTTTAGTTTTAGAAAAGTAATTAGAGTGAGGGCTGGATTGGAGAGGAAGAAGATATCAACAGGAAGGCCAGTTCAGCTGGATTGTTGAGAAGATCACCTAAGGAAAGGCCTGTGCCAGGGCACTGGTATTCTACAAAGAAGCATGGACAGATCCAAGAGACACCAGCGAGGTAGAGGTGGAGGATCTTAGATCAACAGCGGGCTAGTTGTTGAGGATTATCTTAAGATTCTAATTTGGGAGAGAGGGTAGACATCCATCAGTGGAGAGAGAAAATTTTCACAGTGAACATGTTTGTCATCTATGGAATTTGAGGAATCTACCAGGCATCTGGATAAATACTATAGTAGACTCTATCATTGTTGAGGCAAAGTAATATCATCATTGTGACCTAGCACCTTATTTTCAATGCCAGATAGTTTCCTATAAAAACTTAGTAACAGGTTATAGATGGAAACGGAATTAGTGTCATTAATGCTACAGATAAACCTAGACAGCATATTTAAAAGCAGAGACATCACTTTTATGATAAAGGTCCAGATAGTCAAAGCTATGGTTTTGCCAGTAGTCATGTACGGCTGTGAGAGCTGGACCATAATGAAGGCTGAGCACTGAAGAAATGATGCTTTCAAACTATGGTGGTAGAGGAGACTGTTGAGAATCTCTTGGACAGCAAGGAAATCAAACCAGTCAATCCTAAGGGAAATCAACGCTGAATATTCATTGGAAGGACTGATGCTGAAGCTCCAATACTTTGGCCACCTGATTCAAAGAGATGACTCACTGGAAAAGACCCTGATGCTGAGAAAGATTGAGGGCAAGAGGAGAAGAGGGCAACAGAGGATGAGATGTGTGGATGGCATCGTTGACTCAGTGGACATGAGTTTGAGCAAACTCCAGGAGATAGTGAAGGACAGGGAAGCTTGGTGTGCTGCAGTCCATAGGGTCATAAAGAGTTGGATATGACTGAGAGACCAAACAATAAATAGATAGAGAGGAATTAATTGAATGTATTTTGAGTTCAGTTAAGAAGAATCAAATTACATCGTTTTACAATACTTTAACATATGGCATTACTTTTAATCCCCCAATAATCCTAAGGGTAGGTACTTAATATTCTTCCAAGATAATATTTAATATCCTTCCAATTTTGAGGAATCAAAGTCCATTGTGTCAGTTAACACACACTTATTAGTGGAGCTACAACTGAACCGCATCCTTCTACCTTTGCCTGGAGAGAGACAATCCTCACAAGACTGAAACGCCATGGAGATCATACTCAATCTTATTAACTCTTGTGATTCTGATGTTCATCACAATCCCTGGTGTATGGCAGCATCAAATCACTGGATTTATTCATTTGTATGGATAACATTTTTAAAGTCTTCACTTTGTTAAATAACATGATTACATTTCTGAGTAACTGTTTTCACGGAAATGAAAAATTAAAGGGACATCCCTGGTGATCCAGTGGTTGAAAATCCACCTGCCAATTCGGGGGCACGGATTCCATTCCTGGTCTGGGAAGATTCCACATACCCAGGATCAATTAAGCTTGTGCACCACAACTGCAGAGCCAGTGTGCCCTTGAGCCTGTGCTCAGGAACGAGAGAAGCCATCCCAGTGAGAAGCCCCTGCATGGCAGCTAGAGAGTAGCCCCCTCGCTGCAGCTAGAGAATGTCTGAGCAGAACAGTGAAGACCCAGTGCAGCCAATAAATAAATTTATTTTAAAAGAAAACTTATATTAGTCAGAAAGGTGTTACTTCTTGTGGAAAAGCTTGGGAGAGAGGGTAGATTCCATTAGCCAAAATAACACATGTGGGAGAATTTGTGTTGTAAAGAGAATATATAATAAGAAGTGTGACTGTGCATTACTGGAGAAGGCACTGGCACCCCACTCCAGTACTCTTGCCTGGAAAATCCCATGGACGAAGGAGCCTGGAAGGCTGCAGTCCATGGGGTCGCTAAGAGTCAGGCACAACTGAGCGACTTCACTTTCACTTTTCAGTTTCATGCATTGGAGAAGGAAATGGCAACCCACTCCAGTGTTCTTGCCTGGAGAATCCCAGGGACGGCGGAGCCTGGTGGGCTGCCGTCTATGGGGCCGCACAGAGTCGGACACGACTGAAGCGACTTAGCAGCATGTACATTACTGGCTCAGTCATGCTTGACCCTTTGCAACCCCATGAACTGTAGCCTGCCTGGCTCCTCAGTCCATGGAATTCTCCAGGCAAGAATACTGGAGTAGGTTGCTGTTCCCTTGCCAAAGGATCTTTGCAACCCAGGGACTGAACCCGGGTCTCCCAAATTACAGGCAGATGCTTTACCATCTGAGACATCAAGGAAGCCTATAAAAGAGATATTTCTGTGTAATCAAGTTAATTTCTCATGCTGTTGGCAGGAAGCCCCTCTCCTGAATCCCACCTGAACAAGGCTTTTCATTGCTCACTTTTCAAGGTTGTGTCTATACACCAACTCCTCGCCTTCTCTCTCTGCCTCTCTCTGTTTTATTACAGGACATTTTCATTGAGCTATTGAAATTGGATGTGTCAGACACATTAAAAGCAATGGCAGTTGTGGCAAGTTAGTTGATATATTTTAAAATAAACCAAGAGGGCCATGTAGCTGTCAGGGGAATAAATTGCTCTGTTTAGCAACAAGTGATTCATTTGACGGCAGTAGACAGGGTCCAAGGGACGCCAAGCTGCATACATTTGGGGGAAAGCTGAGCAATTTTCTCAGAAATCTCTCAGATGGGACCAAGGTAAGAGTTGGAGGAGTTTATGAGAAGATTAATTAAATTCTTGACTTGGGAATGACCCCAAGGAATGAAGTTTATTTCCCATGTGCTGCAAGGTGAGACACATTCCAGAAGCATCAAGTATGAGCAGTGACCCAGACTTCATGGGTTTCCCCCAAACTGCCACAGCAGCATTTTCCTTGCTCACCTGTGAGGACAAAGTGTGATGTTTCCAAAAGAGTGCTGAGCGAAGAAGCTCATGTCTTGGATTTCACTCCTTCTTCCTCTCTGCACTCAGCTTTGTTTGGTGCCTGCTTGATATGTATAATCAGTGTATGTGAATTGATCGAAGTCTAAAGTTGCACAGAGGCTAAAAGCATGGGCCCCATTCTAGAAGGGTCCACCTGCCAATGCAAGAACCATAGGAGACGCAGTTTGAATCCCTGAGCTGGGAAGATCCCTGGAGGAGGGCATGGCAATGCACTCCAGTATTCTTGCCTGGGAAACCCCATGGACAGAGGATCCTGGCAGGCATCACCAAGAGTTGGACATGACTGATGATACACATGCACCATTCTAGAAGGCCCTGGTTGGCATCCTCCTTCTGCCTCTTACTCACTGTGTGACCATGCACAAGTAACTGGCCTTCCTGTACCTCATTTTTCTCATCTGTAGCTAAAGATAGTAATAGTATGGACCACATACAATTAATGTGATGTTAACTGAGTTACAGACTGGTTCCAAATAGGAAAAGGAGTATGTCAAGGCTGTATATCGTCACCCTGCTTATTTAACTTCTATGCAGAGTACATCATGAGAAACGCTGGACTGGAAGAAACACAAGCTGAAATCAAGATTGCCGGGAGAAATATCAATAACCTCAGATATGCAGATGACACCACTCTTATGGCAGAAAGTGAAGAGGAACTAAAAAGCCTCTTGATGAAAGTGAAATGGAGAGAGAAAATGTTGGCTTAAAGCTCAACATTCAGAAAATGAAGATCATGGCATCTGGTCCCATCACTTCATGGGAAATAGATGGGGCAACAGTGGAAAGAGTGTCAGACTTTATTTTGAGGGGCTCCAAAATCACTGCAGATGGTGATTGCAGCCATGAAATTAAAAGATGCTTACTCCTTGGACAGAAAGTTATGACCAACCTAGAAAGTGAAAATGAAGTCGCTCAGTCATGTCCGACTCTTTGACACCCCATGGACTGTAGCCTATGAGGCTCCTCCCTCCATGGGATTCTCCAGGCAAGAATACTGGAATGGGTTGCCATTTCCTTCTCCAGGGGATCTTCCCAACCCAGGGATCGAACCCAGGTCTCCCACATTCCAGCAGACGCTTTAACCTCTCAGCCACCAGGGAAGCCCAATAACCAACCTAGATAGCATGTTAAAAAGCAGAGACATTACTTTGTCAACAAAGGTCCGTCTAGTCAAGGATATGGTTTCTCCAGTAGTCGTATATGGATGTTAGAGTTGGACTGTGAAGAATGCTGAGCACTGAAGAATTGATGCTTTTGAACTGTGGTGTTGGAGAAGACTCTTGAGAGTCCCTTGGACTGCAAGGAGATCCAACCAGTCCATTCTAAAGGAGATCAGTCCTGGGATTTCTTTGGAAGGAATGATGCTAAAGCTGAAACTCCAGTACTTTGACCACCTCATGCGAAGAGTTGACTCATTGGAAAAGACTTTGATGCTGGGAGGGATTGGGGGCAGGAGGAGAAGGGGATGACAGAAGATGAGATGGCTGGATGGCATCAGTGACTTGATGGACGTGAGTCTGAGTGAACTCTGGGACTTGATGATGGACAGGGAGGCCTGGAATGCTGCAATTCATGGGGTTGCAAAGAGTCAGACACGACTGAGCGACTGAACTGAACTGAAATGAGTTACTACAGTTACAGAAAGAACCACATGGGATTGTCCCTTCTCTTATTTTCTGATCCACCATTCCCTCTCCATTGATTGATTCCCCTCAGTGTACACATTCTATTGTAATATCTCCCTTGAAAAAGAATCCTTGATCTTACATCCTGCTCCAGTTTAAACCTTATTTCTTTTCTCTACTATTCCAGTGAAATTTTTCATCAGAATGACGAGTGAACTCCATCTTGCCTAGTCTGAAGGTCAGTTGTAAAGGTCCTCTCGTGGGACACAACATTTCAGCAGCATTTGACTCATCCTGGATTCCCTTGTTCTGAAACACAACTCTTTCTTGTTTCTTTTCTTTCTCCACTGGCCACTCTTCCTTCGTCCCCTTTACAGACACTTCCTCACTGGACTGTCCGAGGGGTTAGTCTCTGGAACTTTTCTGTCCTTCTTTCTGTGCTCCCTTGATGATTTCATTCAGTCTCATGAAAGCTACAGATATAAATACATGACAATGGCTCTCAAGTCAGTACCTCCTGCCTCAATGCTTCCCCTGGAATGCCCCAGAATCTCTTTTTTCATATCTTCACTTGGATGAATAATAGGCCTCTTAATCTTAATGCAATCAGTCTTCATTATTTGAGAATTTGTCTATTTGCTGACATTTATCTGCGACCCCCAAATCAATACAGATGGTGCCTTCTCAATCATTTGCACACATGTGCAAAGCTGCAAAAGTTTGAGTCATTCAACATGCACATTCCAACTAAGGTCAAACATGGCAACACTCTGCCTTCTTGTATCAGCTCCCATAATGTAAATAAGTTTCCTCTAGTAATCTCTTTAATACAACATTTAAAAAGTTTGTGTACTTTCCTTTTGATTTCCCTGTTTAAAATGATTCCTAAGCATTGTGCTGAAGCACTGTCTAGCATTCCTCAGTGCAAAAAGGCTGTGATGTGCCTTATGGAGAAAATACATGTGTTACATGAGCTTCACTCAGGAATGAGTTATGCTGTTGGCAATGAGTTCAATGACAGTGAGTAAACAACACATATTAAGTAATATGTCTTTAAACAGAAGCGTACATAAAAGAAGGTCCTGTATTGCAGCTGACAAAAACATTGTTATCAGGGGATCCCTGGAAGTTATCCCTATATTTCCCCTAGGTGCAAAGGTTCAGTATTCATTAATTCAGGGTTCATGGTGACTTTGTAGAATATTAACTATTGTGAATAAGCAGAATTGACTGTATATCCAAACCTTAACTGTGAATTCCTCCCACCCCATTCTTAATATCAAAAAATAACTTTATTGCTCTAGTTACTCAGCCCAATCTTTGTTCATCTTTTCCTCTCACCTCCCACCTGCAATCAACCAATCCTTTCATAGATTCCTTTGAAATTGCTCCACTTTTTACACCTTCATTCTTTCAAGCCTGGTCCAAATTGTGATCACCGTGATGATGGTAATAACATCCTAACTGGTTACCCTGCTCTTATCCATGACCGTGCCCACCCTTCACATTCAGGTAAGTGACAGTGAGACACTCCTCCCTTGGGAAGCTTCTCCAGTGACTTCTCATAGTATTCAGAGCAAAGGCCAGAGTCTTACATGGCTTTCAGCCACGCTGTCCTCCCTGCTGATCTTCTATCACATCATGAACTGCTCACCCCTTGACTTTTCACTTTCTTTTCTTCAAACATTCATCCTGCAAGGGTTCATGTGTCTCTCGCCTTTGTGTCTCTCCTCAAATGTCAGCTTATCAGAGAAAGCCCCCTTGGTAGTACTCTGCGTAGAATTGCAGCTCCCCCAATCTCTCTCCCTTTCCCTGCCCTATTTTTCTTTTTTAAAAACATTTTCTTTCTTTATTTATGGCTGCGCTAGGGCTTTGTTGCTGGGCACGGACTTTCTCCAGTTGTGGTGCGTGGGCTTCTCACCGCAGTGGCTTCCCTTGTTGAGGGGCACCGGCTCTAGGTGCGCAGACTTCAGCAGCTGTGGCTCTTGGGCTTTAGAGCACAGGCTTAGTGACTGTGGGGCACTGGTTTAGTCACCCTGCGACATGTGGAATCTTCCCAGACCGGGGGTGGAATCTGTGTCCCCCTGCATCGGCAGGCACCATTTTAACCATTGGACCACCAGGGAAGTCCCCTGCTTTATTTTTCTTCATATCAGTTTTCATTCATCATATTATCCATCTGTTTAATGTTTCCTCTCAATAGAATGTAAGTGTTTTGAGGGCAAGAACTTCACCTAGTATGTTCACCGCTGTTTCCCCAGTGCCTAAAACAGTACCTGACACAAAGTAGATACTAAATAAATTAGGATTCTGGGTGATTCTTTGATTTCTTTTATGTGAAATGGAGATAATATTATTCTTATTTCATACTGTGATTTATCCCTGTGTGCCTGCATGCTCAGTTGCTTCAGTCGTGTCCAACTCTTTGTGACCTCCATGGACTGTAGCTCCAGGCTCCCTCTGTCCAAGAGATTTTCCAGGCAAGAATATGGAACTGGGTTACCATGTCCTCCTCCAGGGGATCTTTCAGACCCAAGAATCGAACCCAAGTCTGCATTGCAGGCTGATTCTTTACTAACTGAGCCACCAGGGAAGACTCAATTTATCCAGAACGATATTAAAATATACTTCTGACTGCCATCCTTTTCTGCTGGGCATGCCCCTGGGCCATCTTCAACAAGTTTACTTAGCAAGGACTTACCTCGCAGACCAGTGGTTAAGACTTTGTGCTTCCAGTGCTGGGGTACATGTGGCTAAGATACCACATGCCTCAAGGTGAAAAAGCCAAAACATAAAATAGAAACAATATTGTAATAAATTCAATATGTTCAGTCATTTCAGTCTTGTCCAACTCTTTGTGACGCCATGGACTGTAGGCTGCCAGGCTCCAAGGGATTTCCCAGGCAAGAACACTGGAATAGGTTGCCATTTCCTTCTCCAGGGAATCTTACCAACCCAGGGACTGAACCCACATCTCCAGTGTCTCGTGCATTGCAGGCAGATTCTTTACCTGCTGAGCCATTGGGGAAGCCCTAACAAATTCAATGAAGACTTCTAAAGTAGTCCACATCAAAAAAATCTGAAAAAAAAATTGGTAGAATTCATCTATGAAGCTATCTGGCCCTGGGCTTTTGTTGGAAGATTTTTTATTACAATTTCAATCTCCATGCTTGTGATTGGTATGTTCTTATTTTCTATTTCTTCCTAAATCAGTTTCAGTTCAGGTCAGTTCAGTCGCTCAGTCGTGACCAACTCTTTGCAACCCCATGAATCACAGCACGACAGGCCTCCCTGTCCATCACCAACTCCCAGAGTTCACCCAAACTCATGTGCATCGAGTTGGTGATGCCATCCACCCATCTCATCCTCTGTTGTCCCCTTCTCCTCCTGCCCCCAATCCCTCCCAGCATCAGGGTCTTTTCCAGTGAATCAACTCTTCCCATGAAGTGGCCAAAGTATTGGAGTTTCAGCCTCAGCATCAGTCCTTCCAGTGAACACCCAGGACTGGTCTCCTTTAGGATGCACTGGTTGGATCTCCTTGCAGTCCAAAGGACTCTCAAGAGTCTTCTCCATCACCACAGTTCAAAAGCATCAATTCTTCGGTGCTCACCTTTCTTCACAGTCCAACTCTCACATCCATACATGACCACTGAAAAAACCATAGCCCATTTAGGAAGGTTATATTTTCTAAGAATTTGTCCATTTCTTCCAAGGTGTTCATTTTATTGGCATATAGTTGCTCATAGTAGTGTCTTATGATCCTTGGTATTTCTGTGTTATCTATTTTAATTTCTCCTTTTTAATTTCTAATTTTACTGATTTTCATCTTCTCTCTTTTTTTCCTTGATGAGTCTGGCTAATGGTGTGTCACTTTTATCTTCTCAAAGGACCAGCTTTTAGTTTTATTGATCTTTGCTACAGTTGCCTTCATTCATTTTTCATTTATTTCTGCTCTGATCTTTATGATTTCTTTCCTTCTACTAACTTTGGTGTGTGTTGTTGTTGTTGTTCTCTTTCTAGTTGCTTTAGATGTAAGGTTAGGTTGTTTACTTGATGTTTCCCTTGTTTCTTAAGGTAGACTGTATTGCTATAAACTTCCCTCCTAAGCACTGTTTTTACTGCATCCCTTAGGCTTTGAGTTGTGTTTTCATTGTCAATTGTTTCTATGCATATTTTTATTTTCTTTTTGATTTCTTCAGTGATCTATTGGTTATTCAGAAGTGTAGTATTCAGCCTCCATGTGTTGATGTTTTTCATAATTTTTTCCTGCTGTTGATATCTTACAGCATTGTGATCAGAAAAGATGTTTGAAATGATTTCAAGTTTTTAAAATTTACCAAGGCTTGATTTGTGGAATCTAATTGAACTTAAAAGCTTTTTCACAACGAAGGAAACTATATGCAAGGTGAAAAGACAATCCTCAGGATGGGAGAAAACAATAGCAAATGAGGCAACTGACAAAGGATAAATCTCCAAAATATACAAGCAGCTCAATACCAGAAAAACAAGCAACCCAATCAAAACTTGGGCAGAAGACCTAAACAGACATTTTGCCAAGGAAGACTTGCAGCTGGCTAATAAAAACATAAAAATATGCTCAACATCACTCATTATTAGAGATATGCAAATCAAAACTACAATGAGATATCATCTCACACAGGTCAGAAGGGCCATCACCAAAAACTCTACAAACAATAAATGCTAGAGAGGGTGTGGAGAAAAGGGAACCCTCTTACATTGCTGGTAGGAATGCAACTTTATACAGCCACTACAGAGAACAGTTATGGAGATTCCTAAAAAACTAAGAATAAAACTGCCATATGACCCAGCAATCCCACTACTGAGGAAACCATAATTGAAAAAGACTCATGTACCCAAATATTCATTGCAACACTATTTACGATAGCTAGGACACTGAAGCAACCTAGATGTCCATCAACAGATGAATGGATAGAGAAGCTGTGGTACATATACACAATGGAATATTGCTCAGCTAAAAAGAGGAACGTATTTGAGTCAATTCTAATGAGGTGGATGAAGCTAGAACCTAATATACAGAGCAAACTAAGTCAGAAAGAGACAGACAAATATCATATATTAATGCACATATACAGAATCTAGAAAGTAATACAAATGATCCTATGTGCAAGGCAGTAAAGCAAACACAGACATAACAGACTTTTAGACACAGTAGGGGAAGGAAAGAGTGGGATGATTTGAGAGAATAGAATTGAAACACACACATTACCAGACGTAAAATAGATAGCCAGTGGGAGTTTACCATGTGACACAGGAAACTTAAAGCCAGTGCTCTGCGACAACCTAGATGAGTGGGAGGGGGAGGGAGGTGGAAGAGGCCTACAAGAGAAAGAGGACATATGTATACCTATGGCCAATTCATGTCAATGTATGGCAAAAATCATCACAATAGTATAAAGCAATTATCCTACAATAAAAAATAATATATATATATAATATAAATTTAAAAAAAATTTGCTTAGGAAAGACACATGTTCACTGTGGCCCTAAGCAAGCCATCCCAAGCTAGATATCTACTACCCCAGCCTCTCAGCTTTGGTAAAGGGAATTAAGAATGACTGTGTTGCTTTAGAATACTATCTTGAAAGCTCTATGCGTGATGGAATTTTATTGTCCCATAAATTGCCTGTTTTCTTCCCAGTATGAATTGTGATGGCTACAGCTTTCTCCTCAAAGGAAGATGTGCAATTTGAAAAGTTTTGTTACCACACAGGGTGCATCATAGTGAGATTACCATCCAGTCAACTATGGAATTGTGACTCAGGATGTTCATGTAGACTTGATGCTTAAGAAGTTAACTGCATGATTCCCAGCTGTTAGGGCCTGTGACCAAGGATGTTTGCTTAACTTTAAAAGAAAGCTTTCCTTTGGAATACACTTCCTAGTGAGCAGGATCAAGTGTTGCTTAATAGATATTAAATATATACAGAGTAAACCCCAGGCTTATGCAAGGTAATTAACAGCCTAGGCAAACTCACTGTTCACTTTTGGTCAGCAAACCAGAATTTTAGGGCAGAGTCAGGTCTGGAAGCCACATGCATTGAGGATCTATGAAACCACCCACAGAGTCCTCATTCTTCCAGGTTCAGGCTTCTCAAATAAAAATCCCACTCTGTTCCCTGGCCAGAGAGCCTCCAGGGCTGGCATTGCTCAAGCCTTAGTTCACAGACATGTCACTGTATTCATTTGCTCCATAGGTATGTGTGCAGGTTGGCCTCACACACGAGAGTCCCAGTTAACAGGGACTTGATGTTTATGGCAAAAAGAACACATGTTCATTGTGAAAATTTGGAGGTTGAAGAAACATCATGAATAAAAAAGGATTCACAATTCTAAGGCCCAGAAACTAAACACTTAACAGTTTAGTGTATATCCTTCCAGCTGTTTATTATATGCATGGGAATATATATAGTTTTTAAAAAGTTGGATTATTCTCACCTGTTTTATAATCATTTTCTACTTACTATTGTTGACATTTTCCCACATCTGCTAGGAAATTATTAATTGTTCTGCTATAGTGATTTTTTGAATAGCTATCCACTATTCCAAAATACAGAGGTCCTATATTTTAGTTATTAACGCTTTGCAGTTTAACATTTAGATAATTTCCAGTTCTCCATCATTAAAGACAATGCTGTGATGAACACTGTTGAACATTAATGTTTGTATACAATACTGATGATTTTCTAAGAATAAATATCATTGAAGGAAAATCATATGTTCAAAATATGTGAAGTTTTGGCCAGCATATACTGCCTCCCACAGAGTAGGCAAGGGTCACCTTTCCAGAGATGGCTTTTAGAATGAGGCTCCTCTGGGAGTCCCTCTTAGGATCCTCCTAACAGATATAACCTGCACCCCTAGAAGCTGCCCCAGGGCAGTTGTGTGCAAAAGGCCGTCTCTGGCGTCAGGGCCTTCTGGGCCGTATTTACTCATCTCTGCAGCAGGGCCAGCCGAAGCATGTGGAGGTCAGGTGATGTGTGTGGGGTCATGCAGCCAGCGGTGACTCAGCCGAAACCGTTCCAGCTCCTGAACCTTGCTCAGATCACAAGGCTGAGAGCACTTGCTTCCCCGAGGCCCATTATTCCCAAATAATTAAAAGGCCGCTTGCCTTTGAGTTGGTGGATATTCAGTTTTGGAATGACTGGTTCAGCCCCATGACTTTGCTAATTGGTGACACTAAACGCTGCACAATCCTGTTTTCCTCGTCCTTTTGGGAACCAGTCAGAGAATGATTTGTAGAGTTCTCCCTCTGTGACATAATTTGCAATCTAACTGTGTCTGGGTGGCTCCAAGTGTCCACCTGAGCCTCTCAGAGACATAACTGCTGAACTGGATCAAAACAAAAATTCTGATTCATTATGGCTCATACATAAAACCCAAGCTGCCTGGTGAGGCACCAGAACATCCTTATCAACATAAGAAAAACTCTGGTGACACAGATTGGCCCTAAGATGAAGGCCAATTGTCTACATGATCCTTCGCCCATTAAGGTGAATTCAATTCAGGTGACCCGTCGTCAGCAAACTTAGTAAGACTAAGAATTCACAGGTGATTAGACCAGTATGGGAAATGACTGCATCTGATACAAGATGGTTCTTTGCTTTCATTGGTTTGCCGTCCTTGGATTACTCCCTGAAATGATGCCTATGAATTCAAGGCTCTCCATGGTCATTGTACTTTGTTCTGACACTTAGCCATAGACAGGGCGTGTCAAAGCCCAGGTGTTCCCATAGTTGTGGACACCACCTGCTCACGGGGCAAGAGAAAGTGAAAAAATTCCGATTTAGTATTTATAGTAGATATAAGCCTATTCAGATTGTCTGTTTCGTACTGTGTGTTTTGGCATATTGTAAAGTTCAAGGAATTGTTCCATTTCACCTAGTTATCAAACTTGTGGTCATAGAATTGTTCATGGTATTCTTTTTTTTTTCCCCATGGTATTCCTTAATTAACCCCTGTAAGGTCCATGAGATCATGATGACATCCTTTTTTTTCATTTCTGTTATGAGTAATTTGTGTCTTCTCTCTTTTTCTGTTAGTCTAGCTACAAGGTTATTGATTTTAGTGATCTTTCCAAAGAACCAGCTTTTGATTTCATTGTTTTTATTTATTAAATTCCCTCTTTTCAATTTCATTGGTTTTGCTTCACTCTTGATCATTTCTTTTCTTCTGTTTCTTTGGATTTAATTTGCTCTTTTCCTAGCTTCTTAAGACAGAATCTTAGATGGTTGATTTTAGATATTTCTTCTATACCATAAAGAAATATTTATATTATATTATTATTTTATATATTATATGATTAAATATTTTTTTGCTATGTTTTTCATTCAATGCTATAAATTTCACTCTAAGTACCACTTTCACTACCTCGCATCAAGTTTGATAAATTGATGTTTCACTTTCATTTAGTTAAAAATATTTTAAAAATCCCCTTGAGAATTCTTCTTTTTGACCCATGTGTTATTTAGAAATTGTTGTTTAATCATTTGGGAGTATTTTGGGGTTTTCAGTTATTTTTCAGTTACTGATTTCTAGTTTTAATTCTATTGTAGTCTGAGAACAGACTTGTATGATTTCTAATCCTGTAGATTTGTTAAGGTGTGGTTTATGGCCCAGCTGTAGTCTATCTTAGTCAGTGTTGCATGTGAACTTGAGAAGAAGGTGTATTCTGCTGTCACTGGATGAAGTTGTCTACAGTTCAGTTCAGTCCAGCTCAGTGGCTCAGTCGTGCCTGATACTTTGCGACCCCTTGGACTGAACCATGACAGGCTTCCCTGTCCATCACCAACTCCCCGGATCTTGCTCAATACTTGCTATTGTGCCTATCCACTTAAAAACAAATGTATCATAAGTTGTATATTAGCAGTCACATATAAGTATACAATTTGATAACTTTTCATAAATATATGCATCATGTAACAACCTGCCCAGTCCGAAAATTCACTTGTGCTACTTTACAATCTCCTCTCCCCTCCTCCTGACTCTCTGACAATCACTGATGTGAGTTCTACCACCATATATCAATCTTGCTGGTTCTACAACGTCACAGAAATGGAATCAGACAGTGTGTAATCTTTTCTACCTGGGTGATGTCACTTAACGTATTTGAGATGTACTCATGTTGTCCGTATCAGTCTGTTCCTTTCTATTGCTAAGATTCTATTTTGTGAATATGCTCAAATATATTTACTCATTTTATTGTAGATGAAAATTTGGGTTGTTCTCCAAGCTTTTACAAATAAAGCTGCTGTGATTATTTCAACACAAATCATTTTATAGACAGGCACTTTGTTTCTCTTGAATAGATACCTAGGAGTGAAATTTCTGGATGGTTTCCTAAGTTTATGTTTAAATAAAAAACTGTCAAACTTTTTTTCCAAGTTGCGGTACCATTTCTTTCACTCCAGCTACCAAGAGTTCCTATTGTTCTACATTTTCACTAACAGTTAGAATTTTTAGTTCTTTAAATTTTAGCCATTCTAATGGTTTGAGATGTTATTGTAGTGTTAATTTGCATATCCCAATGACTACTGGTAAGTACTTTTTCATGTACTCTTTGGCCATTTATAGAGCTTTTAAAAAATTATTATAACTTTCAGATGTATGACATTGTAGCCCAACATCTGTATACACTGCAGTGTGATCAGCATGCAAGTCTAGTTACCATCCATCACCATACATTGACCCCAGTCACCCATTTTGTCCTTACCTCAGCCCTCTTCCCTTTTGGTAACCACTAATTTGTTCTCTGTATCTATGAATTTGCTTTTATGTGTTGATTGGTTTCGTTTACTTTTTTAATTCCACATACAAGTGAACTCATACAGTATTTGTCTTTCTCCATCTGACTTACTTCATTTAGTGTGCTACACTCAAGGTCCATTCATGTTGTCACAAATGACAGAATTTCATTCTATTTTTATGGCTGCTCACATTTCATCATGTATAGATATACTACATCTTATATATCCTTTCATCTGTCAGTGGACACTGAGGGTGTCTAAAAATTTTAGATATTGTAAATAATGCCACAATGGACATAAAGTACATGTGCATGCATGCATGCATGCTAAATCATTTCAATTGTGTCTGACTCTGTGACCCTATGGACTATAGCTCGCCAGGCTCCTCTGTCCATGGGATTTTCTAGGCAAGAATGTTGGAGAGGGTTGCCATTTCCTCCTCCAGGAGATCTTCCCAATTCAGGGATCAAAACTCCGTCTCTTGCATCTCCTGCATTGACTGGTGAATTCTTTACCACTTAGCACCACCTTAGTGTTGAGTCACCTGTCGTGTCTGACACTTTGCAACCCCACGAACTGCAGCACACCAGGCCTCCCTGTCCCTCACCATCCCCCAGAGTTTGCCCAAGTTCATGTTCATTGCATCAGTGATTCCATCTAGCCATCTCATCCTCTGATGCCCTCTTCTCCTTCTGCCCTCAATCTTTCTCAGCATCAGGGACTATTTCAATGAGTCATCTGCTTGTCTCAGATGGCCAAAATACTGAAGTTTCAGCTTCAGCATCAGTGCTTCCAGTGAGTATTCAGGGTTTATCTCCCTTAAGATTGACTGGTTCGATCTCCTTGTTGTTTAAGGGACTTTCAGGAGTCTTTTCCAGCACCACAGTTTGAAGGCATCAATTCTTTGGCATTCTGCCTTCTTATTGGTCCAGCTCTCACAACCATACGTGACCACTGGGAAGACCATAGCCTTGACTATACGAACCTTTGTCAGCAGAGTAATGTGTCTGCTTTTCAACACAGTCTGGGTTTGTCATCGCTTTCCTGCCAAGAAGCCAATGTCTTCTGATTTAATGGCTGCACTCACCATCTGCAGTGATTTTGGAGCCCGAGAAGAGGAAATCAGTCACCACTTCCACTTTTCCCCTTCTATTTGCCATGCAGTAATTGGAAAAGACCCTGATGCTGGGAGAGATTGGGGGCAGGAGAAGGAGGGGATGACAGAGGATGAGATGGCTGGATGGTATCACTGACTCGATTGATATGAGGTTGGGTAAATTCTGGGAGTTGGTGATGGACAGGGGGCCTGGCGTGCTGCGATTCATGGGGTCGCAAAGAGTCAGACACGACTGAGCAACTGAACTGAATTGAACTGAACTGAATGGAGCTAAATGCCACGATCTTAGCTGGTTCTTTCACTCTCCTCTTTCACCCACATCAAGAGACTCTTTAGGTCCTCTTTGCTTTCTGCCCTTAGAGTGGTATCATGCACATATCTGAGGTTTTCGATGTTTCTCCCACCTATCTTGATTCTGGCTTATAACTCATCCAGTCCAGCATTTCTCATGATGTGCTCCATGTATAGGTTAAACAAACAGGGTGACAGCAGACAGCCCTGTCCGACTCCTTTCTCCATCTTGAACCAATCAGTTCCACCACCAATTGCCAGTATATTATTTATTTTCTGGTAGCTTTTGTGGTTCCCCTCTGCTCCTTTATTTTCTTACCTTTTATCTCGTGTTTTGGTGACATTTGGCAGTGTTATGCTTAGATTTTTTTTTCTCATTTCCTTTTGTGTATTTATTAAATTTTTTCCTGTGGCTACTGTTAGGTTGAAGTAGCCACAGGAAAACTGAAGAAATGAAGAAAGTAGGGAAACCACTAGATCATTCAGGTAGGCCTAAAACAAATCCCTTACAATTATACAGTAGAAGTGACAAATAGATTCAAGGGATTAAATCTGATAGACAGAGTGCCTTAAGAACTATGGATGGTGGTTTGTGACATTGTACAGGAGGCAGAGATCAAGACCATCCCCAAGAAAAAGAAATGCAAAAAGGAAAATGGTTGTCTGAGGAGGCCTTACAAATAGCTAAGAAAGAAGAGAAATGAAAGGCAAAGGAGAAAAGGAAAGATATACCCATTTGAATGCAGAGTTCCAAATAGCAAGGAGAGATAAGAAAGCCTTCCTCAGTGATCAGTGCAAAGAAATAGAGGAAAACAATATGACGGGAAAGTCTAGAGATCTCTTCAAGGAAATTAGAGATAACAAGGGAATATTTCATGCAAAGATGGGTGTAATAAAGGACAGAAACAGTATGAACTTAACAGAAGCAGAAGATATTGAGAAGAGGTGGCAAGAATACACAGAAGAACTATACAAAAATATCTTCATGACCCAGATAACCATGATGGTGTGATCACTCACCTAGAGCCAGACATCCTGGAATACGAAGTCAAGTGGGCCTTGGGAAGCATCACTACAAAGTTAGTGGAGGTGATAGAATTCCAGGTGAGCTATTTCAAATCCTAAAAGATGATGCTATGAAAGTGCTGTACTCAATATGCCAGCAAATTTGGAAAACTCATCAGTGGTCACAGGACTGGAAAAGGTCAGTTTTCATTCCAGTCCCAAAGAAAGGCAGTGCCTAAGAATGCTCAAACGACTGTGCAATTGCACTCATCTCACACATCAGCAAAGTAACGCTCAAAATTGTCCAAGCCAGGCTCCAACAGTTCATGAACCATGAGCTTCCAGATATTCAAGCTGGTTTTAGAAAAGGCAGAGGAGCCAGAGATCAAATTGGCAACATATGTTGGATCATGGAAAAAGCAAGAGAGTTCCAGAAAAACATCTACTTCTGCTTTGTTGATTACGCCAAAGCCTTTGACTATGTAGATCACAACAAACTGGAAAATTCTTCAAGAGATGGGAATACCAGACCACCTTATCTGCCTACTAAGAAACCTGTATGCAGGTCAAGAAGCAACATTTAGAACTGGACATGGAACAACAGATTGGTTCCAAACTGGGAAAGGAGTATGTCAAGGCTGTATATTGAAACCCTGTTTATTTAACTTATGTGCAGAGATTTCATGTGAAATGCTGGGCTGAATGAAGCACAAGCTGGAATCAAAATTGCAGGGAGAAATATCAATAACCTCAGATAAGCAGATGACACCACTCTTACAGCAGAAAGTGAAGAGGAACTAAAAAGTCTTTTGATGAAAGTGAAAGAGGAGAGTGAAAAAGCTGGCTTAAAACTCAACATTCAGAAAATTAAGATCATGGCATCTGGTCCCATCACTTCATAGCAAATAGATGGGGAAACATTGGAAACAGTGACAGACTTTATTTTCTTGGGCTCCAAAATCACTGCAGATGGTGACTGCAGCCCTGAAATTAAAAGATACTTTCTCCTTGGAAGAAAAGCTATGACTAACCTAGACAGCACATTAAAAAGCAGAGACATTGCTTTACTGACAAAGGTCCATCTAGTCAAAAACTATGATTTTTCTAGTAGTCACATATGGGTGTGAGAGTTGGACCATAAAGAAAGTTGAGCACTGAAGAATTGATGATTTTAAACTGTGGTGGCGGAGAAGACTCTTGAGAGTCCCTTGGACTGCAAGGAGATCCAACCAGTCCATCCTAAAGGAAATCAGTTCTGGATAGTCATTGGAAGGACTGATGATGAAGCCGAAACTCCAATCCTTTGGCCACCTGATGCGAAGAACTGAATCATTGGAGAAGACCCTGATGCTGAGAAAGATTGAAGGCAGGAGGAGAAGGGGACAACAGAAGATGAGGTGGTTGGATGGCATCAGGGACTCAATGGACATGAGTTTGAGCAAGCTCTGGGAGTTGGTATGGACAGGGAAGCCTCGCGTGCTACAGTCCATGGGGTTGCAAAGAGTCAGACACAACTGAGCGACTGAACTGAACTGTTAGGTTCACATGCAACATTCTCTGTAAATAAGTTAGTTTTAAGTTGGTAGCAACTTAAATTGAATACATCTGCAATTCTTACCTTTTTACACCCCCACCCCACATTTTAACTTCTGATGAGATGCTCCATCTTTTTATTTTATATCCCTTTACTAATTACTGTAAGATTAGTTACTTTAAATAGTTTTGTCTTTTAACCTTCATGTTTCCTTTATGAGTAATTATTTCACTACCTTTTAAAATACATTTATTATTTGCTGTGAGATTTTTACTTTTACACATTTTCTTAATATTAATTAATGTCATTTCTTTATATTTTAAAGAATTCCTTTTAACATTTTTTATAGGGCTGGTTTTTTACAGGGTTGGTGAACTCCTTTAACTTTTGCTTATCTGGGAAACTCTCATTCTTTCCTTCCATTCTAAATGATAACTTTGTTGGGAGGAGAATGAAAGTTTTATTTCTTTCATTGCTTTGAATACGTCTTTCTACTCCATTCTGGCCTATGAGGTTCCTGCTGAAAAATCTGATAGACTTTTGCAGTTTCTCTTGTATATAATGAGTTGCTACTTTTACGATTCTTTCTTTATCCTTAACTTTTACCATTTTAATTATAATGTGTCTTGATATGTGTATCTTTGACTTCATCTTTTTATAAATCTTTGGACTTCCTGGACCTAGATTTCTGCCTTCCCAGATTAGGAGGAATTTTCAGCCAGTATTTTAAAAATTCCTGGTCCTTTCTACTCTCATCTCTAGTATTCAGCCAGTATTCAAAAATTTTTCTGGACCTTTCTCACTCTCATCTTCTTTTGGGACTCTTGTAATGTGAGTGTTATTTCACAATGTTGCCCCAAATGTCTCTTAAGGTATCTTCACTTTTTCTTTTTATTTTGCCATTCTAAGTTTCGTTGCTTTTTCTTTCAGCTCACTCATTCTTTCTTCTGTCTCATCTAATCTGCTCTTGAACCCCTCTAGTGTACTTTTCAGTTCTAACTTCTGTTTGGTATTTTCTTATATTTTCTATTATTTTTTGGAAGTTCTCACTGTTTTTATACACTTTTCTCCCAAGTTCAATGAACATCTTTATGACCATTATTTTTAATTCTATCAAGTAGACCACGTATCTCATTTTCTTTAGATCTTTTTCTGAGGTTTGGACTTTTAGTTAGAATATTTTCCTCTGACTCTTCATTTTGCCTAATTCTCTATATCTGTTTCTATGTATTAGGTAAATCATCTACCTCTCCCACTCTGGATGGAGTGATCTTATTTAGGAGATGTCTTGGGATGCTCAAGAGCACAATCCCCTCTGACTACCAGAGCCAGGCGTTCAAAAGATTTCCCCTCTGTATACTGCATGCATTGTCTAGTTGTGGCAGGGGCATGGTCACTACTAAAGCATGCTGGTGGGCAGAGCTGGCCCTCAGAATGCCAACAGAGACTAGATGTGGCAGCAGCTCTAGGCTGGCATGTCAGGCTGACCTTCAAATGGCTATAGGACCTAGCCATAGTGGTTGTTAGGTGCTGGAGGGCAGGGTTATTGCCCAGCCTGCTGTGAGACCCAGCTCACGCGCAGGGTTAATGTATGCCCACTGAAACTAACAGATTAGATGGAAAATTTCAAAATGGTGCCCACCAGCACCAGTATTAGCAAGGACACAAAAATGACTCTGTCTAGTGTCACAGTCCTCAAAGAGCATCCAAACTGGTCCCTGCCTCTCTAGCAGATGCTTCAGGATAAGTACATGCATCTCCGTCACCTACTGTCCATGAGATTTTCAATCTGGTATTTTTGTGCTGATTTTCAGGTCAGCTGAGCCTGCACACTTTGACAGTGGATTTTTCTGTACTCTCTAGGTCTATGCTGTTTCTTAGATGTATTCCTCACTGGTTCTCAAAACCAGGTGTCTTGGGGTCTCATCATCCCTGTGCAGGATTTCAGGGTTGGGGCACCAGATGTGGCAATCTCATCCCTCATTCTTCGAGGAAAGATCTATACCTTTATAATCCTTCTGACTGTGGCTCACTGCAGCTGCGGTGTGGTCTTTTTCCTTGGCACGACCACATCTCTGTATCTCTGTTTCTCCTCTCTGTCTCAGCACTGTCCCTTTACCCTTTCTTGTGAAGATTTTTCAGTTTTCAGAGGGAATTATTCTATATGTCGTTCCATATGTAGATTTGTTGTGTCCACGGGAGGAGGGACTTCAGAAACTTCTTACGCCACTATCTGTAACTCTCTCTTATGTTATAGACTGTTTCTGTGAACTTTCTGTTCCCATCTCATCCATATTTATTTGTGCCACTTCTTATTCTTGAGTTATAAGTTTTGCTATTCTGGATTCAAGTTATTTTCCACATACATGTATTGATAATATTTTTCCCAAATTACTTTTTATTTTCTTTCTCTGGAAAGCACCTTTTAACTTTATAAAGTCCAATTTATTAATATTTTAATGGCTAATAAAATTGATATTTTGTATGAAATTAGGAAAAAGTATCCATTTATTTTTAACACTGTAAATAGGCTAAGGTTTACAGTTGATCAGGTTCTATATGCTAATGAGGAATAGACAAAGCAAGTAAACCAGCAAACAAACTGTCTGTCAAAAACGTAACTACAAAGCAACTTATCTTAATCCAAGAAATCTGAGTTTTAGTAAAAGAATCAGTTTAGTTCAGTTCAGTCGCTCAGTCGTGTCCAACTCTTTGTGACCCCATGAACTGCAGCACACCAGGCCTCCCTGTCTATCACCAACTCTCGGAGGTCACTCAGATTCAGGTCCATAGAGTCAGTGATGCCTTCCAGCCATCTCAACCTCTGTCATCCCCTTCTCCTCCTGCTCCCAGTGCCTCCCAGCATCAGTCTTTTCCAATGGGTCAACTCTTCGCATGAGGTGGCCAAAGTACTGGAGTTTCAGCTTTAGCATCATTCCTTCCAAAGAAAACCCAGGACTGATCTCCTTTAGGATGGACTGGTTGGATCTCCTTGTAGTCCAAGAGACTCTCAAGAGTCTTCTCCAACACCACAGTTCAAAAGCATCAGTTCTTCAGTGCTCAGCTTTCTTCACAGTCCAACTCTCACATCCATACATGACCACTGGAAAAACCATAGCCTTGACTAGACAGACCTTAGTCGGCAAAGTAATGTCTCTGCTTTTGAATATGCTATCTAGGTTGGTCATAACTTTTCTTCCAAGGAGTAACCGTCTTTTAATTTCATGGCTGCCATCACCATCTGCAGTGATTTTGGAGCCCCCAAAATAAAGTCTGACAATGTTTCCACTGTTGCCCCATCTATTTCCCATGAAGTGATGGAACCAGATGCCATGATCTTCGTTTTCTGAATGTTGAACTTTAAGCCAACTTTTTCACTCTCCACTTTCACTTTCATCAAGAGGCTTTTTAGTTCCTCTTCACTTTCTGCCATAAGGGTGGTGTCATCTGCATATCTGAGGTTATTGATATTTCTCCCGGCAATCTTGATTCCAGCTTGTGCCTCTTCCAGTCCAGCGTTTCTCATGATGTACTCTGCATAGAAGTTAAAGAAGCAGGGTGACAATATACAGCCTTGACATACTCCTTTTCCTATTTGGAACCAGTCTGTTGTTCCATGTCCAGTTCTAACTGTTGCTTCCTGACCTGCATATAGGTTTCTCAAGGGGCAGGTCAGGTGGTCTGGTATTCCCATCTCTCTCAGAATTTTCCACAGTTTATTGTGATCCACACAGTCAAAGTCTTTGGTATAGTCAATAAAGCAGAAATAGATGTTTTTCTGGAACTCTCTTGCTTTTTCCATGATCCAGCAGATGTTGGCAATTTGATCTCTGGTTCCTCTGCTTTTTCTAAAACCAGCTTGAACATCTGGAAGTTCACAGTTCACGTACTGCTGAAGCTTGGCTTGGAGAATTTTGAGCATTACACTACTAGCGTGTGAGATGAGTGCAATTGCTGATTAATCATTTTTCAAAGCAGAAGATAGCACAATAGTATCCACCTGATGGATACATGTTGTGATTCATGTACAGTCGTGAAAAGGACTTGCTTGCTTAGTTTTCTTTTTCGTATGCCCATTGATTCCCTCAAAGGAGGGAATTTGGAACCCATGTTGCTTCCAGAGTCTATTCCCTTGTGACTGAAGCTATAGAAAAATAAAGTAACTACAGGTTTTGTTTGCATTTATTTGAAAATACAAGTGCATGGCAGTTTCACAAATAACGTAGGAACACATAAAAAAGCGATCTTCTACCTCTTTTGTGTTTGGCAAAAACATGGTGTTCACCTAGGTGTTGCTATTACACAGACAGCCTAAGGACAAACAGTGTAAGGACTGCCACAAGTTCCACTGCTTAGAAAAGTCGCACTTACCCAGATGCTGAAAGCCCTCAATTAGTTAGTGGACAGGACACTTCCCTAGAGTTTCAATTCAGCTTTCTTCAAGTTTCAGCAAATAAATTACTTTTTCCGAGGCTCTGCTTTTTTCCTTTTTAAAGTAGGGTGCTATCTTTCATAGCTATTATAATTGTTAAATGATATAGCTTAATAGGAACATCTAAGACAAGTCCCTGTATTATCTACAGGAAAAATACTCAATAGAGTAAATTTTTTCTAAATGAGTTGCATGTTCAAGGTTGCTATTGAAACCAAGGGGTTCTATTAAGCTACCATGGGTCATTAGCAATTTATTGCAAGGTAGTTTTTCAGATTTTCCTGTTTCCTAGCAAGGACCTTATAGGAATGCACGACTAGACAGTCACTTTTGAGCAGGGAAAGAAAGTCATATCAAAGAATGAAGAAAAAAATATCAAAGATGTAAGGTATTTCCCAAAGTGGTTTTCATCTCTCGGGTGGGGTTTCACCTTTTGACTGAGGTTTCACACTAGGGCAACCAGAGTGGGTTATGTTATGTTGATTGGTTGCCCTGGGAGGGAGAAAAGCAAGAAAGAAGAAAGAAGCAGAATGTAAGATTACTAAGTCAGTGTTTTCTCACTTTACATTTAACCCTTGTCTTAAATCATTTATTGTTTCAACAGATTTTTTTTTCAGATCACAATGGACCTAGCATTCTGCTGAATACTATATAGATGGTTCAAACCTAGTGCCCATATTATCCAGTAACTAAAGCCATATATATATAAAATGGTGATTCAGGGCCAAAATTATTGGCACGGCCAGTGATGGTAAATTTTAATGTATCAACTTCACTAGTCCATGGAATGATCATATATTTCATCAAACATTATTCTGGATATATTCATGGGGGTGTTTTGGTTCTCATTAACATTTAACAATTAAAAATCTACTTTAGTTTGTATAAAGTAGATTGCCCTTTCTGATGTAGATAGGCCTTGTTCAATTCATTGAAAGCCTGAATAGAACAAAAAGATTGACCTTCCCCTGAACAAGAAAGAATTCTTCCTATCTATGGGCCTTCAAACAGGAACATCAACTTTTTCTGACTCTAACTGAAACATGGGTTCTTGCTGGGTCTGTAATCCACTGGCTTCCAGACTGGAATGAAACCAAATACTCTCCTGGGTCTTCAGCTTGCTAGCTACGCGTCTTTGAACTCGCCAGCCTCCATAATTGTCTGAGGCAGTTTCTTATAATCTGTAGAGTGTGTATTATATATTCATCCTATTAGTTCTGTTTCTTTGGAGAACCTGAACCAAAGACAGACTGAATATGTTCGGAGTTCTAAAAGAGGAGGTGAGATTTCAGAGTAGAGTTGCCAATGAAGGCCTATGAAACAGATGTTAAAATATGATAGTGAGATAGGGTAGTCCACACAGAACACCTCTCAAGTCTCAGAAGTGTGGACTGGTAAACAGAAGGAGTCACATCTGATGAATACAAAGGGCACAGTGTTTCCTTGGGTCTTAGGCCTTGAATAAGTCTCAGTTTCAGTGTTACCCCTTGACTAGTACCCCACGGCAGACAAAAGACCTTCTCTGCTCTAATGAGCTACTTTCTCTAAAAGGAAATGAATAAACTTGGTATCCATTGTTGTCTTCCACTCTAATCTCTCTAGACTTCATGTAGATTCTTAAACTAAAAATATAATATTACACCATTATAAGATAAATATTATTTATTTACACCATGGCCTTTCCCCATGGCCATGATATAATCATAAATGGTTTGGGGAGGGCTGAAGATAGAGGAGGGACAAATAGGTATGACATGATTTCTGTAGCAGAGACTGGCTGAACTCAAAATTGCCTCTCTCCTATAATGTTGACCCAGTCCTCTAGACAACATTTTGTAAGCTTGTCTTGCCAAGACTGATTTATTTTTTAAGAGACTCATCCATCTTTCAAACCAACCAATTGTTGATAGTTTCTTGACCACCAGTCTACTAAATGCATTAAAAATTGTTAAGTTTAACATGACTTAGACAAAGAACCTGGACCGCCAACTCTTGCCATCCTGCAGGGATAGTGTTAGTAGCAAGGAACCCACAGTCATCAACTTCTTAAATATCCATCTAGTGATATCAAGGTAGATGTTGCAGTGGAGTCATCAGAGGGATTAGAACATAGGCTTGTATCATCACCACCTTGTGCCAGGGGCTCTCTATGATTCACCTTCCACCAGCAATGGTCTCCTTGCTATCAGCCAGGAGTCAAAATCTAATTTCTGCCTATTTTATAGGACCACTCCTAGATGGGCTTCTCCAGAAGAAGATACTGAGATAGAGTTTGGAGCCAATGTATTTACTAGAGATGAAGACCTATAAAGGATGGATGAAGAAGCAAGATTAGGTAGAGAAATTTGAATGTGATGGAAAGCCCAAGAGCTAAGATTGCTCATCAGTCATCCTACAGTGTGGAGAAGGCAATGGCAACCCACTCTAGTACTCTTGCCTGGAAAATTCCATAGAGGAGCCTGGTAGGCTGTGGTCCATGGGGTTGCGAAGAGTCAGACACGACTGGGTGACTTCACTTTTCATTTTTCACTTTCATGCATCAAAGAAGGAAATGGCAACCCACTCCAGTGTTTTGCCTGGAAAATCCCAGGGACAGGGAGCCTGGTGGGCTGTTGTCTATAGGGTCGCACAGAATCGGACACGACTGAAGTGACTTAGCAGCAGCAGAAGCAGCCTGAAATGGTTGTGGGGGGGGAGGTGGTGGTGAAATAGCTTGGACTTTGTTTTTGCCTTCCTCAGTCATAGATGTGGACCACTCTTATAAGACTGTGAGATCAGGCAAGGCAACTCTGGCAGCTGAAGTAGACCCTGAAGAAGCTGACACAGAATTGTTACAGATCACACTGCCCACAGCTAGGGAAGCAAGACATTCCTTCCAGGGGAATCTGGACAGCGTATCGCCAAGGCTAGCACAAGACCTGAGCCACGATGGATACTGTAAGGAGTTTCAGATAGATGGAGAGAGAGAATGAGAGGTAGATGGAGAGAGAGAATGAGAGAGAGATAGAGAGATATGTTTATTCAGATATACACACAGACTGAGAGAGAGAAGAAGAAGGAAGAAGGTGAAAAAGTATGAAACGGCATCAGTATTTTCTATAAATTAAGAAGGCAAACTAATTTGTGAAGGTCAAGGACAGCATGGCTGAAGATTAAAGAAGTTGGGGCATTTGGAAATACTGACTGGGAGGAATGTTTGAAGTCTTCTGACAGAATTTTTATTTTTATTTATTTACTTATAAATTTACTTATTTTAATTGGAGGTTAATTACTTTACAATATTGTATTGGTTTTGCTCTACAGGTCAGGTGAAATTTCTAGTGTAAACTTGAAGACAAATCCCGTAAGATTTTGAATCTTTATTCCACAGTCTCTGGGGGATAAAGGCAGCTCCAGAGTACATAATGAGTGCAGACTAGAGTCTGGGATTGGCATGATGGACTTGGCAAAATGCCACATGGATAGAGGAGTCTAGTATGGTAGGGACAATGTTATAATAGTTGACTATGAGCCCAAGCTGAATGAAGTATCAGGAGGAGTTGGAAGGTGCTGGTGTTGTAGAAAGAATGATAAGTGCTTGAAGGTAGCATAGAGGTAAAGGAGGACTTTTATTTCTTGTGAGTGAGTGAAAGACAGACTAGATGAGGAGGTTGCAATCAAGGACTAATTTGAGACCTTGGTTGGGAAGTTTCTCATGAAGAGACTCAGGATATAGCTACAGGTAGAAACAGGTATGCACTGGAAATGAGTGCCCATAAAGTCCTAGAAGGTAGGCGAGTGTGTGGTCAACAAGTTGTCATCATCCTTGTCACGAAGAATGTTTCAGTAAAGGCTGGAATCTGATGAGATTTGAATCTTAGGTGCCGCACAAGGCACAATAATGGATGATATGTCTGGCCACTAAGATTTATTATCCAAAACCCTTGAAAGGAGATGAAAGCCAGCTTCCTCATTCTTGGAGACAAGTCCTCAATTGCTGTTTCCAAACTGAGAGGAAACAGAAGAATGTTTTGGTGACAAGTATTAGGTCTAAAATGTGAAAATATGTCGAAAACTCCTTTGGTGGAGAGAGGATCAGAACACACTTTTTTTTAAAGAGCAGACATTGAATGGCTTCTTCTTTCACTTTCTGCCACAGTGTCTGCTAGGCAAGAAAATGACTCATTAATATGTTTAGCACCAGAGGTCTGACTCATTCAGAAATCTCATAACAACCACCTCACCCCATCTCACTATACTTTAGCTAATGATATTCTCCAGCTCAGGCTGTCAGGTTTATGCCTCACATGTGGGTAATAGGTTTTATAGTTTATACCAGAAGTAGGCTAGTAGTATTAATTCCTATTTTAGTGATGCAGATGCTGAGCTAAGTGAATCATCTTAGACATTGAACAGAGGCTGAAACTGTACTTCTTACCACCAAAATTAGCAACATGTCCACAGTGAAACACTGACTTCTAGAGTAGGTATTCCAGGTGATGGTGTGAAGTCTAAGCCCAGTGGCTGCACAGAATACCACATTTGAAGAAGTGATAGCATATCTATGAATGAGCAAGTCAAAGGCAACAATGATTTCTCATTTCTATATCCTGGGCCTAGCACAAAGCTTGGTAATAAATATTTAGAAAATAAGTTAAATGAATGAATGAAATATCTTAAGTATTAATCTTGTGATTACTGTCTTTCCTAAAAGAAATACAATAGGGTCTTCCCTGATGGTTCAGTGGTAAAGAATCCACCTGCCAGTGCAGGAGACATGGGTTCCATCCCAGATCCAGGAGGATCCCACTTGCCTCAGCGCAACTAAGCCCATGCACCACAACTACTGAGCCTGTGCTCTAGAGGCTGGGAGCCCACACACCATAACTACTGAAGCCCACTCGCCCTACAGCCCATGCTCCACAACAAGAGAAACAACTGCGATGGGAAGCCTCGCATCACAACCAGAGAGTAGCCCCTGCTCTCCGCAGCTAGAGAAAAGCCCAAGCAGCAACAAAGACCCAGCACAGTCAAAAATAGATAAATAAATTAAATTATATTAAAAAAGGAATACAATAAAATGAATGCTTTGTCACTTAGAGAAATTCCATAATTCTCAGCAGTGGATTGTACTCAGATGCAAGTATCAAAGATAAAAAGATCTATTGAATTACAGAATTTTCTCTTTCCTTGGTTTACTTTTTTGATCAGAGTTTGATGCTAATACACATGTAGTCCTGAGGCAGGGGTGGAGAAGGAGCCCAAACAGATCTCCAGCTTTCTGAATTGCCAAAGCTTTTTATTTTTATGTTTATCATTTGAACCTTAGAAGCTTCTGTACTCATGGGTTAGAGAACGTGGGTGATTCTAAAAGAAGTCAGATCTGAACAGTACTTACTGACATATACAAAAATGTCATTTGAGGGTTACAGGATGGAAGATAGAGGCTTTCTCTCAAAGTGTTTGCCATCTACTTGGGGAGAGAAGACATCAAAACTATGAAAAAGTGACAATAAAAAGGATAAATAGTCAATTTAAGATCTTGAACATGGTCACAGGACAGCCTATGACTATGTAGCATTCATCTCCCCACTTCTGGATTTCTATCTGCAGCTCAGCTGGATTCAAGTACTCACCCCTCCTGGTGCCAGAGGGGAAGATGACTCTCTCCCAGGGCAGGTGTAGATCCTAATTGTTGTTGTTGTTGCTTAGTTGCTAACTTGTGTCTGACTCTTTGTGACCCCGTGGACTGTAGCCCTCCAGGCTCCTCTGTCCACAGGATTTTCCAGGCAAGAATACTGGAGTGGGTTGCCATTTCCTTCTCCAGGGGATCTTCCTGACTTAGGGATCGAACCTGCACCCTCCATTGCAGGTGGACTCCTTACAGCTGAGCCACCTGGGAAGCCCTTAGATTCTGATTAGCAAAGACAATTAACACATGACATTCCCTGTGCTACTGCTATTGGTTCAGCAGTGGACATGTGACTAAGGCTGGCTGCAGCTGATTGGAGGAAAACAGCTACCACTTGAGGAGAGGGTTCTTACTCTCTGTCACTAGAAGGGAACAAAACAGAGCATAGCCCTAGTCGCATTTAACAGCCCTCTTGTTAAGGAAGAGGAAACCAGACATGGGATGGCACTGTGGAGAAAATTTGCATCTCCAGTGATGCATCTGAGTCCCTGAATCAACCTTGGAGCCTCTCCTAACTCAAGGCTTCCTGCTACATGAGATAATAAATTTCCCTATTGCTTAAGCTGGCTTGGTGGGGAATTTGTTTCCAAAAGGATCTCAAGGAGACAATGATCAATTGCCAAATGCGTGGGCAGATAATAATTACTGCGAGAGTTCAGCATGGGGAGAGTTCACATCAGGCCAGAGTGGTCAGGACAGCATTCAGAGAAACAGAACCTTTAGAAATGAATAGAATATGTACAGGAGAGGCCAGAGAATGACATTCCAGGCAAAAACCAGCAGATGAAAGGAATTTGAGGAGCAATAAAGGAACAGAGGGTGCAAAGTGAGAAAGGAAAGGTCACATCAGACTTTAGAAGACCTTGAAGATCAAATTAAAGTACCAGGTACTCTGATATTTAGGCACCAAGGCTACAATAAAGATTTCTGCACAAGCAAATTGTCTGTGCCTGCCTGAGCATTTGAAGCTGGGTCCACCCACCACCACATTATACTCCTGCTGGCCCATAGAAACAGTTTCAAACTTTAATGGGTGCTTTAAGCAAATGGCTCACCCCACCCCACTGCCCCTCACCCTGACCTTCCCACACTTTGGTCTCACATCTCTGGCTCCACACTCATGGCTCTGAGATTCTGACTTTGATCCTGTGTCTTCAGTTTCTTCAGATTAATCTCTCATCCTGCTTGTCCCATCATTTAATCCATGTTTCTTCTCTCATGGGGTAATGTGTCTTTTCCCATGGAGCCCCACTGTGTTCTTCAGGGATGCTTTATTTCCTCACAGACCAATCTCCACCCCAGACACTCAAGAGAGAAGGAGAGGAAGAAGATTCAGGTAGAAAGGACAGTGCATAAGTGAGCCAAATAGGGTTGTGTCCATGGTTAGAACCAAGGTTGTTTTAAGGGAAATCACACCCCACTCCAGTACTCTTGCCTGGAGAATCCCATGGACGGAGGAGCCTGGTGGGCTGCGGTCCATGGGGTCGCGAAGAGTCAGACACAACTGAGTGACTTCCCTTTCACTTTTCACTTTCGTGCATTGGAGAAGGAAATAGCAACCCACTCCAGTGTTCTTGCCTGGAGAATCCCAGGGACGAGGGAGCCTGGTGGGCTGCCGTCTATGGGGTCACACAAGAGTCAGACAGACTGAAGTGACTTAGTAGCAGCAACACAGGAGTTAATATCCTTGCTATACAAATAGCTCTTAGAAATTGACAAGAAAGATACAAGAAACTCAGCAGAAGAATGAGTAGATGGCTAACCAACATGAAAGGGTGCTTGAATTCCTTAAGATCATGGGAGTTCAAATTAAAGAAAACTATGAAATATCACTTTACTAATACCTATTAATTTGGCAAAAGTAAAAAAGAACTCTACTACCTATTGTCATTGGGATTGTAGGGGAAAATGCACTCATACATTACTGGAAGAAATATGAAGACTTAAAGTTTTATTCATGAGGGAAAAATGGCAGCATCTCTTGCAATTAAAAATGCACATACCCTTCAATCCAGCAATCTCTTCTTGTTTTAAACTCATAGAACTAAAAGCAGCAATACAAAAGACTTAAGTACACATACATACATATTGCAATGCTATTTGTATGAGGGAAAACTGGAAAAAGAGAGAATATTCACCAAAAGAGGAACTGAGTAAATTATAGAATATTATGCAACCCTTACAGTCAATTAGTGCTCTGCCAGTTGACATGGATGGAATGACATGAGGAATAACAATGGCTCTGGTTTATCTGGTGCTTCCTAAATGCTAGGCATGGTTCTACTGCTTCACATGTATTGACTTATCAATCGTCATAATAAAGCTATGACTCAAGTATTACTACAGAGAAATTGAGTAACTTGTCCAAGGATACACAGTACATGGCAGAGCTGAGGTGTGAATCCTCAGGGGTGCAAAGCTGCTGAACTGAGTGGAATAGGGAGAATAAGAAGGGAAAATCTAAGTTTGAAAATAAGCATGTTGGACTTTACTTTCATAAAAAACAGCAGGTATGACATAATAGCATTTATGTATTATAGTACCATATAGTTGTGTGTATAAAGAAAATTGGCTTTAAAAAGAGAATTCATGGAATCATGAAACCCTACAGTTTGAGAGGAATGTAGAAATCACGTAACACAATCACCCATTCGAAGCTTGAAACACTTCCATAATATCTGTGCTGCTGCTAAGCCACTTCTGTTGTGTCCGACTCTGTGTGACCCCACAGACGGAAGCCCACCTGGCTCCCCCCGTCCCTCGGATTCTCCAGGCAAGAACACTGGAGTGGGTTG
This sequence comes from Nanger dama, assembly GCA_917880005.1. Taxonomy (NCBI): domain Eukaryota; kingdom Metazoa; phylum Chordata; class Mammalia; order Artiodactyla; family Bovidae; genus Nanger; species Nanger dama. The sequence goes on from CAKJTW010000002.1 coordinate 83,799,044, forward strand.
CCATTTCCTTCTCCATTGCATGCAAGTGAAAAATGAAAGGGAAGTTGCTCAGTCTTATCCAACTCTTAGCGACCCCATGGACTGCAGCCTACCAGGTTTCTCTGCCCATGGGATTCCCCAGGAAAGAGTACTGGAGTGGGGTGTCATTACCATCTCCGATATCTGTGCTTGGTAGTTGACAAACGTACCAGGATGAGAAACTTAATATATTTTTCAGATAGTCCCTATTTTTAAGTATATTCTTATTTATTTTTAATTATTTTTGGCTGCACTGGGTCTTCATTGCTGCATGCGGGCTTTCTCTAGTTGCAGTGAGCGAGGTGAGGGGCCACTCTCTAGCTGTCGTGCAGAGCCTTCTCATTGCAGCGGCTTCTCTTGTTGCAGAGCGCAGGCTCTAAAGTACAGGCTCAGTAGTTGAGGTTGCATGAGCTTAGTTGCTCCGTGGCATGTGGGATCTTTTCAGATCAGGGATGAACCCATGTTCCCTGCATTGCAAGGTGGATTCTTAACCACTGGACCAACAGGGAAGCCCTCCCTTATTCTATTTGAATCTCTGAGTCTTAGTATCAATTAGCTCTTGTTCTATCATCACTTGGATGTCATGTAGAATAAGCCTGTTTTCTCTTCCACAAAGAAGCACACCAAGTGTTTCAGGAAACACCATATCACCTCTAAGTATTCTCTTTCCCAAAGGCTGAGTATCTTCACTGAGCCTTCAACATGGTTTTGAGTTTCCATTAAATTGATCATTCCTTTACAAATATAATCTCATTTGTCTATATCTCTTTTTCAAGGATGGTACTCTCAGTTGGACACAGCAGTATAGTTATAGCTGAGACACATGGTTACTAGTCTAGATTCTCATACTCTGTTGGTGTGAACTAAAACCATTTTAGTTTTTGTCATCACTGAACCATGCTGTTGGTTCTAAGTGGGCTGTTGCTCTTTAGTCCTTGAGTCGTATCCCAGTCTTTGTGACCCCATGGACTGTAGCCCACCAGGCTCCTCTGTCCATGGGATTTCCCAGGCAAAAATACTGGAGTGGGTTGCTATTTCCTCCCCCCAGGGATCTTCTCAACTCAGGAATCAAACCCAAGACTCCTGCATTGCAAGTGGATTCTTTACAGCTTAGCCACCAGGAAGCACTCTAAAAGGGCCACTGTCAACTAAAAGCACAGTCTTCATCATTGCAAAGCTCTCTCGCATACACTTTATGTGGAGTTGTTTTTCAGATGCAAGTGACATCAAGGGAGGATCTTTGTAGAGAGACTGACCTGATTTGAATCTTGGCTCTATCATATCCTAAGAGACTTCAGGAAAGCCAATTGCTTTATTCAATTTCAGTTACCACAACAGTAAGAATTCCACTACAAAGTTGCTTTAGGATTAGAAATAGTTTGAAGCTGGGGCTTCCCTTGTGGCTCAGTGGTAAAGAATCTGCTTGCAATGCAATAGACTCGGGTTCGATCCCTGGATGGGGAAGATCCCCTGGGGAAGAGAATGGCAACCCACTCCAGTATTCTTGCCTGGAGAATTCCATAGACGGAGGAGCCTGGCGGGCTATACAGTCCACGGGGTCACAGGAGTTGGATACAACTTAGTGACTAAACCACCACCACCACCATAGTAAAGCCAGTCATTATAAGTACAGAATTAAAAGACAGCTTTTTAAGATCAATTTATTGTCATTCGTAGATTTAGCTCACTATAACAACATTTGGGGGCCATTTATGGTTGGGCTTTTGCTTGCTTGCATTGCTTAAGTCATGTCCGACCCTGTGCGACCCCATGAACTATAGCCTGCCAGGCTTTTCTGTCCATGGAATTTCCCAGGCAAGAATACTGGAGTGGGTTACTATTTCCTACTCCAGAGGATCTCCCAGACCCAGGGATTGAACCCACATCTCTTGTGTCTCCTGCGCTGGCAGGCGGGTTCTTTACCACTAGTGCCACCTGGGAAGCTTCTTTATATTAACTCTTCACCCTTGCTTTCTGTCAGGTGTCATCAAAAATATCTTCTGATTTATCTTCATCCTTTGGGTAAGGTCAGAAATTACTTTATTTTTACATCTAATTATCCTTTTCTCCAATTATCCTTCAGCTATTTTGCAGAGAAAGTAAGCAGAACCTTTTACCTATAGCCAACATTATTTCATTTTTTCACAGTTCCACAAAAAGTCACCAATATTGAATTCAGTGATCTCATGAACCAGGAGAACTGGGCTCATCTAGAGCAGTTAAGGGAATCAGACCACTTTCTCTCTAAATTCCCATCAATTGCATTTTTGCCAAGACATTCTTCCTTGTTAAAGTAGAGCTTTTCTTGTCTCTCCCTCCACTTACTGATTGATGACTCTGTCAGTGGAGTAAAACAGGAATTTGTCAGATGCTCTACTTTTAGCCAAGTGAGACTGTCTGCAGGTGCCCTCTTGGTTAGAGTAGGCTTCTAAGCCATGTTGAGATCTGGGTCAGGAATTTATCCCCTCTGCCAGCTGGCCCCATGTGTGTTCTCCTTTCTGGAAACCACCCATATTCCTGTCTAATGTTCTCACCCTCAAATTTATACGTTTCTACACTTTTATGGAGATGTACACTTCTCGACGGGCAGCTAAACTGCATCCTCTCCTACTGGGTTAGATCTTTTTTTTTTTAGTCTATTGAACTTGGAAAAGTTTCACTATCCATCATGCCCCCTTCATGTCCCCACATCCCTCCTTTGTTATTGTTGCGTTTTAGTCATCAAATCATGTCTAACTCTTTGCAACCTCATGGACTGCAGCCCGCCAGGCTCCTCTGTCCATGGGATTTCCCAGGCAAGAATACTGGAAGTAGGCTGCCACTTCCTTCTCCAGGGGATCTTCCCGACCCAGAGATTGAATCTGCATCTCCTGCTTTGGCAGGTGGGTGCTTTACCACTGAGCTGCCAGGAAAGCGCCATTTCACTCCTTAGTGAGCTTAAATTCCATCATTAAAATAACTGAACAAGCATCTCAGATATCTTCCTCTTTTTTGTGTATCATACTCACCTAATTAAACTCTGATTCTGATTACACCCTATATTGTGCCTACATTCTTAAGTCTTAACCTTGCTGGAAAAAAAAAATCACAGGATCACGCTAAACTGAATGAAGTCGTTCAGTCGTGTCCGACTCTTTGTGACCCCATGGACTGTAGCCTACCAGCCTCCTCCATCCATGGGACTTTCCAGGCAGGAATCCTGGAGTGGGTTGCCAGTAGTCTTGCTTAAATTCATGACCACAGACCTCAGACGGGCACACCACACTGCCTGGTGCACCACATCATTTTTATAGCAGTAGATTTGTCCCTCTCCTAATTGACTTTTTTTCCACATGCCTCTTTACTCTCCAAATACTCAACATCCACTACTCCTCCTGTCCACCTCCAACATCCACTCCTCCTCCTTTCCTCCTTTCCATACTAATGCCCTTTCTTTTCACTTGCATTTGTTGTTACCTTGAATGCTTCTCCTCCTAACTCTCCTAACTTCATGACTTATTCCTTCATTTTATTCATGTCTGTATCTGGGCCTTCCCTAGATAACTCAGCTAGGCAGGGCATGCTATCAGCAACTCTCTTTTCCCTTCATACTTATTTCTCAGGTACTTATTTCTATCTGAGTTGTTCTATATATATATTTTTTCCTACTATTAGCTGAAATTTTTAAAATTTTTACTTTTGTAATTTGCATCTGCATATTCTCAGTTCTTTTGGGTGCTCCATCACATTACCACCTATAGTATCTACATTATTGAGTTTGGATACCTGTCTCCTAAGCACCCAATCCTGCTGTTTCAAACTTTACAGATTGTTTTCAATGTAGGTTGTATACTTATTCTAAATCTTCACCCTCTCCTAAGTTGAATCCACTCTTTTCCAGATCTTTGTATTGAAGCACATCTTCTGGGAACTAGGGCCTCCTAGACTCACAGAACCCAGAGCTGTAGGGACAGGGAGCACACATTTCCCAAATGGGTCACTGATGGTGGTAAGTGACCATCTTATTTTCTAGACCACTTCTCCTCTTATTTTCTAGACCTATTTATTTTATCTGTTGGAGGCACAGCACAATATAGTGGTCATTGATTTATGGCAGCTATTCTTAACAAGGATTCTTCGTGATAATCCAGCCTTAATGCCATAACATATCCATTATATACAATGAATTATCTTTCCTCCTTAGAGTCTAGAATAGTATTTATTAGCTGTGGATCAGCCTTGTGAAAATTGAGAAAATAGTCCCTCCAATAATTTGGGGTGTGGCTTAAAATCTCTCATGGAATTCTGATTGAGAAAGACTGAGGGTATATCCTCTACCCCAGAGGATGACATATCTACACTGTGGTTTCTGCAAGCAAGCACATTCAAAAGGCCATTTCTTCTTGGTGGCACAGTATGTGATACAACCAGTAGATATTATAGTCAAATATCCAATGTCACATATTCTTTGCTATTAAAAAATGTAGTTCTTAAACATTAGTGTGCATTAGAATCATTTGAAGGGCTTGTTAAAACACAGATGTCTGGGCCCTACCATAGTCTTATGAAAATTCTTGGGTGGGATCCAGAAATTTGCATTTCTAATATCTTTTCCAATGATGCTATTGGTCCAGGAACCACACTCTGAGAACCACTGCTGTAAAGTGAGTTTGTTATACATAACAAACCACTGCTGTAAAGTGTGTTGTTATACATGATCCCAATTCAATGGATCAAACACTCTATAAACTTTTTGATAGCAGTGCAGGCTGAAGTCCTGGGAAAAATAAAACCACACCCAGAATATATGCCACTGTTCTTTTCAGGTGGAAAGGGTCCAGCATAATCAGCTTGCCATCAAGTGTCTGGTCAATTCCTTGAGGAATGAGATCATATCAGGGCCTATAATTGGTTTCTGTTGGTAGCAGACTGGACATTTGGTGGTAGGAATAGCTATATTAGCCTTGGTGACTGGAAGTCCATGTTACTGAGCCCATGAATAGCCCCAGCTATGCTATGATGGTACCCCACGTAAGCACTTTGTGCCAGCGCTGGACTGACTAATGACAGAGGCTTGCTAATGTCAGCTAGCAAGCATCTGTCTACCTGATATTTTATGCTTTGTTTGTGGTTGATGCTATCTGGTATGTAGGTAATATATGACACAAAGATTTTATACCTGTGAAAATCTGTCTCCCATAGATCCATCCAAGTCATCTTGAATTTTTGAGACTTGTTTTGTGGCTCGAAATATGATCTATCCTACGAAATGTTCTATATGTGCTTGAGAAGAATGTGTGTTCTACTGCTATTTTGTGGAATATTCTGTTTATGTCTATTAGGTACCTTTGGTCTCTAGTGTGATTCAAATCCACTGCTTCCTTATTTATTCTCAGTAAGGATGAGCTGTCCATTGTTGAGAATGGGGTAGTAAAATCACCGACTATTATTGCATTGTCATTTACTTATCCTTTCAGTTCTGTTAGTATTTGCTTTGTATATTTAGGTGCTCAATATAGATTTGCAATTGTTGTATCTTATTGATGAATTGACCTCTAAATCTTAATATAATAACCTTTGTCTTTCATGACAATTTTTAGCTTCAAATCTATTTTGACTGGTACAAGTATAGCCACCTCTGCTGTCCTTTGGTTATTATTTGCTTGGAATATCTTTCTCATTCCTTAAATTTCAGTCCATATGAATTTCAGTCCAATTTCAGTCTTTAAGGCTGAAGAGTAGGCAGCATATTGTTGTATCTTGGAGTTTTCTGCTTCCTTTTTATTCATTCAGCCACTATATGATCAGGTAATTTAACTGATTTACATTTAAAGTAATTATTTACAGGTAAGGACTTACTATTGCCATTTGGTTCATTGTTTTCTGACTGTTTTGTAGTTCCTTTGTTACTCTCTTCTTTTTGCTCTCTTCCTTTATGACTTGGTGACTTTTTGTGAACATGTTTGGATGTCCTTATCTTAATCCTTTGTGTATCTACTACAGGCTTTACCTTTTTGGGGATGGTGAAATTTATGTAAAATATCTTGGAGTTATAACATCCTATTTTAAGCTGAAAACAACCTGACTTTAATAGCATATTGAAACCCTATACTTCTACTTTTTTCCCCCTCACATTTTAGGTTGCTGATGTTACAGTTGTAATCATTTCTACATTGTGTATCTACTAACAAATTATTATAGTTGTATTTATTTCAATATGTCTGTTTTTAATTTTTTAATTAAAATTGAAGTGATTTGTGTTTCACTATTACAATACTAGAAAATTTCTGAAAATCTATTTACTTTCACTGGTAAGTTGTGAACACATATGTTTTTATGATGTTAAATAGCATCCTTTAATTTCAACTTGAAAAATGCCCTTAGCATTTTTTTGTAAGGCAAGTCTAATGGTGATGAACTCTCTCACTTGTTGTGTGTTTGGGAAAATTGTTATGTTTTCTTCACTTCTGCAGGACAACTTTGCCAAGTATAGTATTAGTTCAGTTCAGTTCAGTTGCTCAGTTGTGTCTGACTCTTTGAGACTCCATGGACTGAAGCCCACCAGGCTTCCCTGTCCATCACCAACTCCCAGAGCTTACTCAAACTCATGCCCATTGAGTCGGTGATGCCATTCAACCAAGTATAGTATTCTTGGCTCACAATTTTTTTCCTTTAAATATTTTCAATATGTCACCCAACTGTCTTCTGACCTGCAAAATTTCTGCTGAGAAATCCACTGATAGTCTTGTAGAGATCCAATGGCTTCCTATTATACTTAGAAAAATCCAAATTCCTCACCATTACTTTCAAAATCTGATGAGGCCCTGTCTACTTTTCCAACCTCATTTCTTCCTACGTTCCTCTCATTTGCAATCCTCCAGCTACTCTGGCTTATTTTCTGAAATTTCCAGGTGGGATTCTCCCTCAGGGCAACTGTGAATGTGGTTCCCTTGGCTTAGATTATTCAGTCTCTATTCCCTCACATTGTGAATCCAACTCATAATTTAGGACTTCATTCAAATAGTATATCCTCAGAAATGCTACCCTGACCATCTCCCTTTTCATGTTGACTGCCCATCTCTCTACATCTCTACTGGCAGTCTCTCAGTCTTATCACATTTTTTCTCATAGGAGAAATCACTGTGTACAATACTCATTAATTGAATTGTTATCCTGTTTATCTTTTGTCTCGTTCCCTCTCATTTTTTAGTTAGGCTCCATCATTGAATGGCTCTCATCTCTTTCATTCAGTGCTCTATCTTCAGCACCCCAACAAAATAGGCACCCAATTCATATTTGTTGAATAAATAAATATGTCAGTAAGAAATTCTATCCAGTTTTATTAATATGTATGAAATTAAGCCCAAAGATGTACTTTTGGACTAGCCATAGTCCTCTTAACAAGCCCAACTTCCACTTGTCCCCTCCTAAGTACATACATTAGCTTGAATAACCCTTGGTAACTTGGAAAAGATCCAGCCTTCTTCTTCTTGATTTTTTAAACAAGATATTTTTAAAATTTTAATTGAAGAATTATTGCTTTACAATGTTGTGTTGGTTTCTGCCATACATCAATATGAATCAGCCATAGGTATACATATATCCCCTCCCTCTTGAACATCCTTCCCACCTCCCACCACATTTCACCCTTCTATATTGTCACAGAGCACTAGGTTGAGCTCCCTAAGCAAGGTATTATATCTCTTAAAATTTAAGGATAAGGTACACCTTAATAAACACGTTTTTCTAAAGCATGGATTCAGCCTACTTCCTGCACCTAGTCACTACAACCCATTCTGGGATCAAATTCTCAAACTGTTTCTGCCGCTCTGCCCTCTGGCATCTTGCCTTATTCCCCACCTAAGCTGTGCCCTTGAAGTTTCCTCAGAACTTTGTTACAGAGGACCAGATCCCTTCATCATCACCTGCAGCTCCCTTTGTGAATTGCCCACTCTTGCTGCACTGATATGGAAGGCTGCTCTCCATCACAGGTATGACTCACCGTGTCTTTTCCTTCTCGATTTCTTCTTTCCATGTTTCTACCTGCCCCTCTCCATGATAACTGTTTCCCCAGGTTTATCTAATTGCTTTCCTCCTTCATCCACTATATTGAGTTAAAAGCCTTTTGAGTCTGTCAGTCTAGCCTCTGGGCAGACACATTATTTCTGTGCCTGTGAAAAGTGAACCACTTGTGGCCAAGAACCCAGTATTCCAGTATCTTAAGCCAGTGGGCCCCAAATCTAAATCCAGGTTATCAACACTCTCTGGACAGGCAATCATTGATCTCTTAGCTCTTTCTCTTTCATCTCAAATCCATACTTTCAGTAGAATTAAGTGATAAAAACAGCACCTGTATCCCAAGTAGTTCTTTGTTGTTATTCAAGAGTTTATACTCTCTAAAGGTTCTGTCCTAAGAGCCTCTGATTTTCTCTGTTTTCAGATTCAAATGCTGCCTCTCTGTTTTTTCTCTGCTGCAGCAGCCAGGTTTCCTGTGGGCAGGTCTGGGCTTTGAGCATCTCTTTACAATCAGTTTTGACACAGGCCAACAATTTCTTTGTCCCCATACTTTCATATACCTCAGACATCTTTCCATCAGTCATATCAGAACGATTCATGCTTTAAAATGTAGTTTCTTATAGAGCTGAAATCCCCAAATCAGGAGAGCTGCAGGAGAGCTAAGAGAGAATGAGCAGGTGAACACAAAAAAGAAATGATAGAGGAAAATGAGCCCAGTTTCTAGTCAAGAATTATGATGCCCTTGGATTATCTGAAAACTTTAAAAACATATAAGTGAAAATGGAAGAATCAATGAGGTCAGCTCAGGTTGTACTTTTTTGCCTTTTATCACATACCATAAACTTTACAGAATAATCTGCCTCCAAATCAAAATATTGTTGAAATATCTGCACCATTTAAGTTATAGATAAAATATTAAAAATATAATAACTACAGTATTGGAAAGACAGAACATCAAACTCTTTTCCAAATTGACTAGTCAGTTTATTTATCTAATTGTGAATGCAGCTAATATGTCAAGCTATAAAGCTATAGCATAAAGTGTTTGAAGAAACAACTAGTTCAAAATAATCACCATCAAAAGAATAGAATCCAGCAGCACCATGGGGTTTACAATCAGATTCAAATGTTAGGTCTACCAGTTATTATTCTGTAGCATTCAATCTATCTGAACTGTCCTATACTTATATATAACAATGGAAGCAAAGACTCCTTTCTGGGTTATTCTAAAGATTTAATGACACAATCTATAGGAAAAAGCTCCAGCATAGTGCTTGATACCTTGTTATTCAATGTTTGTCTACTTTTCTCCTTATCAGACTGCCAAGCACAAACTCTAAGATTTTAAACCCTATATAAATATTAGACATTCATAGCTCTGTTCGTTTAAAAAGTAGGAGGAAATAGCTTTGTTCCACCTCCCTAAGAGGTCATTGGATAGAACAATCCTTCTATGCCCACTCAATACTCTTTAGAAAAGAGAATGTCAAGTTTTTCTGCCAGTGATGTTCAATGGTGGAACACAAGGAGTGTCAGGGAATCAATGTTTCAGTCCAGTGGGAATTTCAATTCAGACTTCAAACCAGAAAAATCTTAATCCTATCCAATAAATGTGTCCATAGAAGAGGAATAATGAACTAGATGAATCAAAACTTGACGAGAACCAAATAATCAAATACACTGATATTGTTTATTTGTTTAGTGATGAAGGCCTGGAGTTTCATGTCAAATCTCATTCCACGTCCTTAATTTGCTATGTACAATTTTGTTTAAATTAATGTAAAGCTTAATGTAAAACTATGGTTCTCATTTCAAATTGTGCGCTCAGTCATTCTCAACAAAACGTTTGTCTTCATAAAGTTGTTGTTGTTCAGTTGCTCAGTCGTGTCCAACTCTTTGCGACCCCATGAACTGCAGCACATCAGACTCCACTGTCTCCTGGAGTGTTTGCTCAAACTCATGTCCATTGAGTTGATGATGCCATCCAACTATCACATCCTCTCTTGCCCCCTTCTCTTCCTGCCCTCAATCTTTCCTAGCATCAGGGTCTTTTCCAATGAAGTCGGCTCTTCGCAGCTCAGTTCAGTCAGTCGCTCTGCCGTGTCTGACTCTTTGCAATGCCATGGACCGCAGCATGCCAGGATTCCCAGTCCTTCACCAACTCCAGGGAAGCATCACATGGCCAAAGTATTGGAGCTTCAACTTCAGCATCAGTCCTTCCAGTGAATATTCAGGGTTGATTTCCTTTAAGATTGACTGGTTTGATCTCCTTGCTGTCCAAGGGATTCTCAAGAGTCTTCTCTAGCACCACAGGTTGAAAGCATCAGTTCTTTAGTGTTCAGCCTTCTTTATGTTCTACTCTCACATCCATACATGGCTACTGGAAAAGCCATAGCTTTGACTATATGGACCTTTGCCAGCAAAGTAATGTCTCTGCTTTTTAATATGCTGTCTAGATTGGTCATAACTTTTCTTCCAAGGAGCAAGCAGGCTTTGTCGGTAAAGGGATGTCTCTACTTTTAATGCACTGTCTAGCTTATCTTTGTCATAGCTTTTCTTCCAACATTTTAAAAAAATGTTTTTAATTTCATGGGTGCAGTCATCTTCCACAGTGATTTTGGAGCCCAAGAAAATAAAATCTGTCATTGTTTCCATTCATGAAGTTAATGAAGCCAAAACTCAGGAAGGAAAACAGTGTCCATGACCACTGCGCCTTCAGTCCCTCCTCCTATTTCCACAGCAGGCATCACACCGCATCAGTCACTCCCACTCACCTTGGATGTGGTCTCAGAATTGCAGCCAAGGTGCAGAGCCAGAACAAGTGAAGGCAGGTGAGCAGTACTGGGTACAAGTCTCCTGTCTCTCTAGGTAGGCTGCATACCATGCTGGTCACAGGTGGAGTCACCATCACGAGGATGAGGAGAACCAGGCTCTATCAGAGAATGCCAATCCATATTTGCACCTGACTGGCCCCAGAGAGCTTGCTACTCTGTTTCTACCCACTTGGCTTGGACTTTTGACCTCCCTTCCTTGGATATCACTGCCCTTGTTCCTCTCTTCTGAAGGCCAAGCCTACATCTATGGCCATGCCACTCTGAACGTGCCCAATCCTGTCTGGAGGCCAGGCCTTCCCCTATGTGGTGCACAGCTCTGCTTCTTCCCTGGTATCCGCTTAGCTCCAGCCCTTACTCCAGACGCTCACTCAGTGCTGCTTTTGCTCACTGAACACAGGTCTCAGGACTTCCCAGCAACCCACTGCTTCCTGCTACTCCTGGGCAGAGCCTGCTGTGACCTTCACGGGTGGCCACTCTCTGTTGTCCTCACCTGGTCCGATTAACCCAGTTCTGGGAAGCTGCTCTGTGGGGTCCAGCCTGGCCTGCCCTGGCCTTGTCCGGCCTTGGCACTGGGGGCGGGGGGAGGGGGTCTTCACAGCCCACATCTTTCCTCAAGGGACGGCCTGTACCTGAGTCAGCCCACACCAAAAGGCGGCCTCCTCTTCCTTTTCTGGATTTGTGGTTCACTTGCTATTCCTCAAGCCTACCACAGTTGCCTTGGCAGCAACACACCCTGGGGCCTGCTGGGAAAATTCCACACTCTGATTTGGCACCTGTTCCTGATGGCAGGCAGGCCTGGACTGCTGGGGAGAAACATAGGCATGATGAATTAGATATTGAACTGACGGGGGAACAGTGGAGTCCCTTGCTATGATAGTGGCCTGGAGAGCAGTGTTAGAGAGATACCTTCTTTTCTTTCTTCTGTTAGCAATAAATCCTTCTGCCCCAGGATGGCCTCAGCTTGGCAGGTTGACACCCCAATGATTTCTGATGGCCTACGTGCTGACCACAAGGCGAGCTTGAGCGCTGCCAACTCAGCCCCCACAGAGAATCTCTTCTCTGGGGATGAGAGTGCCGTTCCAAACCCCAGCAAGCTGGAAGGCATCCACTCCTCCCCCTTGCATGCAGCTACAGTGAACAGTGGTCAGCCGAGGCAGGAGAGCAAAGGCCCGGCCTGTCTGTGCGGGAAATGTTATTCTACGCTGGGAAATCTGAGACATGAAGGGAAATTTGGCCACGGAAGAGCTGCAGTTCCAAAACTGATAAAAATGGTCCAAAATCTCACTCTATCATATGCTTGATTGCACCAGTGGTCGGGATGACAAATGAGCTTCCACCTTAATCATAGCTCAGGAAAGGATGCATAGACCGTTCTCTGACTTCTGCTCTCTTCTGTCCATTCCAAATAGCTGCTTTAAAAGGAAGGGTGAAGAAGAAGAGACGTAAATAGCATGCCATGTACGGTCTCATTTGCTCTGGAAAATCCCCTAAAAGGTTAATGTTGCGTCTTATGCTTCCAGGCATGTGTGGCACCCATGCTGGGATCTGAGAGGCAACTCCAGACTCCTGCCATGGTGATGTCCAGCCAGGCAGATAGGGAAAAAAAGACACCAGGCGGCACAAACATAGGCTCTAGTAAACCCGTGTTGACTTCAGGATTTCGTCCGTGACTAGAAATCACATGAGGAGAGAACTTGCCGTTTCCCTTCCCCGGGAGAAGGATGGAGCAGGAGAGGAAAGGGTACAACAGTGATTTAACACTTTCAAGTGTTAAAGGGAGGAAACCCCTCAGACAATGTGGAGATGGAGGCCACTCTGCCTCAGATGATGTAAAAGCATCCTGATCCCCGAGGAACAGGGACACATAAGTTTCTGGTTGGCACATGATGAGTTTCTGGTGCCAAGTATCCTGAGCAAAGCATTTTGTGGCAAGGAGAAAAGAGAGGAGGAAACAGATCAAATCCCACTGGAGACTGTCTCAGGGGGAAAAGCCAAATAGCTGCTGCTCAGTTTTCCTGTAGTCTAATAAGAGTCTCATACTTAAGGCAGGGGGCCCAAGCCTCACACAACTTCACAGGCAATAAGAGGCCAGGAGACCTGGCCTGAGTTGATTTTCTGTGGGGGGTGAAAGCGGCTACATCCTTCTAGAAGGTATGGGATTCTTTGGTATGTTTCTGGAGAAGGTACAAAAGTGATTAGTCGCTTCAGTCATGTCTCACTCTTTGCCACTCCATGAACCACAGCCTGCCAGGCTCCACTGTTCATGGGATTCTCCTACCAAGAACACTGGAATGGGTTGCCATACCCCCCTCCAGGGGATCTTTTCCCACCCAGGGATCAATCCCCCATCTCCTGCACCTCCTGCATTACAGACAGATTATTTACTGCTGAGCCACTGGGGAACTTAGAGATTCAGGATGCCTGTGAAAGTAAAATAGGGAATGCAGCTGGAGCAGGTTGAAGGCAAGCTGGGCATGCGTGCTCAGTTGTGTCTGGACTCTTTGAGACCTCATGGACTACAGCCTGCCAGGCTCCTCTGTCTATGAGATTTTCCAGGCAACAATACTGGAATGGGTTGCCATTTCCTTCTCCAGGAGATCTTCCTGACCCAGGGATTGAACCCACATGGATTCTTTGCCGCTTGAGCCATCTGGGAAGCCCAGGTGTCCTAAGCAGACTAATAGAGAAGTGGACAAAGGCCTCTGATGGCAAGGAAAGCAAGAAGACACAGTGAGTTCAGCACCAGGATGGTCTGGACTATGAGAACTCACATCACCACCACCACACACCCCTGCCACCCCCCCACCCAGCTACCTCTGTGACTTCCCAGCCTCATGTGGTTCTCACCTGCCAGCAGAGGCTCTTGGATCCGTACGAAATATGCTCCCACTGGTGTCAGAGGTGGACCCCGCACCCGGATGCCCTAGGAATCACCAGCAGCAGAAGATCATGGCTGTCCCATTTGCCATCCCCGCTTTCAGCCTCCAAGTCCAGCGGGCAGCTGGAAAAGGGTTGAAGACCTCAGCCTGCTCCTGCTCTCCACCCGCCTACTGGAAGCGGTGGGCCCAGACAATGAGCTTACGGTTCTCTGCCTGTTCTGGGTGGGATTGTTGTTGCTGCCGAAGATCCCCAGCAAATGCAGCTGCTTGTGAGTGACTTTAGAATGGGTCCCTGGAAATATGGAAGCAAATGGTCTGTCTGGGGACTTCTGGGACTAGCCCCGGGCCATGGGCACTGTGCCCTAGGAGGATGTAGCACAGCCCATGGCCACCTGAAGTAGTCTGTTTCTGTCTGTCTATTTTTAGCCCTTTGGGAGGGGCAGGCTATGGCAAATTCTTGTTGTGCTTTTGCTTCTATTAATATTCTTCAACCTGACCACATTTATTTAGGGAATCAGGGGCCTCTAGGAGGGGTGGTCTTCTGTCTCTTGCTTCCAGGGAGGTCTGTGCCATTAAATAAAAAAAGGACTGAATTTTAGCTGCAAAGATTTATACTCCTCCACCCCCAGCATCTGTCCGATGCCCTGAAAATTTCAGAGATCAAAGAGTCTCTGTATTAACAAAAATATATACTCGAATGAAATAAAATTTATCGTGGAAGCTTAGATTGATTTCTTTAAAGAAAGTTATTGATTGCTTAGTATGTACCAGTCACCAGTGAAACTAGGCTTAGAGAGATTTATTAACTTAAGTGTAGACATAGCTGGAGAGAAGGAAATGGCAATCCACTCCAATATTCTTGCCTGGAGAATCCCGTGGTCAGAGGAGCCTGGTGGGCTGCTGTCCATGGGGTCACACAGAGGTGGACACGATTGAAGCAACTTAGCAGCAGCAGCAGCAGCAGATATAGCTAGTATGGAAGAGGATCAGAGTTGGAACCCACATCTTCTCAACTCCCAGTCTAGTGCTCTTACCATAATGCCATAAAGAAGGGGAGGAAATAAGATGTCTGATCTTTAACATCTTAAATATGGAATTTCTTTTAAATAATACAGTTCATACACAAAAAATGTTTGCAGAAACATTTTTTTCTGGTAAAATTCATGAAACCTAAATCATATATAACCAGTGCTTCTAAAACTTAAGAAAGCAACATTTCCACAAACAAGGACCAAGTCTGGTCCTGATAACTTGTTCTTCTGATACTATGCTTAGCAAAACACTTTTTCTTGGCCACTTGCATCTTAAAGAGAATGAAGTCAAAATGACTGGGATCCCGAAATGCTCAGGGCCTCTTCTATGGTGAGGTAGACTTTCTATGCCCATGTCATTCACTGAACCATTTTCCTTAAGCATAAAGTGTGAGTTCCCTGGTGGTCCAGTGGTTAGGACTCTGAGCTTTCACTTCCAAGGGCCAGGTCAGAAGCTAAGATCCCACAAGCCACGCAAGCGTAGAAAGAAAAAAAATCAGAAAGAACTTATAATTTTCCCTGCAGCTTTTGCTGCAGCTTTTGTGAGATGAGCTCGAAGGCTCTTTCCCAGTTGGTCCTTCTCAGCACATCTCCTACCTCAGAGCTGACAAACTTGGGAAGGTGGTCTGGTACTCTCCCATCCCTCAGCCAGGACAGTCATAGCTAATCTGGTATGGCTCTCCTTCCCAGTGACCTTTGGGGTGACTCAGAATCCTTTTCAACACAGCACTCAAGACAGCAGCTGTCAACAGAGAGAGGTGACATGTAAGCTGACACACAATTGCCAGTATGGTTTTACCTGCTTCTTTTTACTCAGAGAATTGGCAGAAGCTCCCACTTTTCTCTGCAGTTTGCTCTTTACCTCTATTCAATTGTAGTAGGGTCACAAATTTACTTAGGGTGCACTGAGATGTGTAGGGAAAAAAGTGTTTTCATATTGTGCTATAGCTGCTTAAGTTGAACTTACTGGACAATGAGGAAGGGACAGAGAAAGATTCTGTACTTTAGACCAGTGCATCTCAAACTTTTATGTGCATCTGAATGAATTATCTAGGGATCTGCTGAAGAATTCAGAATTCATTAGGTCTGGAGAGGGTCCTGGGTTCTAGACTTCTAATGAGTTGCCAGATGTAGCTGTTGATTTGGGGTCCACACTTTAAGTAATGAGGCTTTTAGACACTACAGTAAACTTCTCCAATGGCTCAGAATCTGCCTGCAAATGCTGGAGAAGAGCCTGGTGGGCTCTTATGTCCATGGGGTCGCAAAGAGTCGGATGTGACTGAGCACACGTGCTTGCCAGGGTCCAGCCCCGGTGGATCCAGGGTAATTCAAGGCAGGGATGGAGTCAGTGTCCTAGGAATTAATTGCTTAATTAAAGATATGGAGGGAGATTAGAAAGAAACAGTGCATTAGGAAAATTAGTGGAGAAAAGGAGGTTGAATAACTTGGTTTACATGGGATACCAATAAAGCTTCAAGACAAGAAGCTTGCACTACCTACATAGGCCACTGGCGCCCATTTGAATATCGGAGGGTGCCCTGCCTTGGGCTCCCTCTCGTGTGGAACTTTAAAGCCAGGGCAAAATTAGCAGGCTTGGTGAGCACCCACGCTCCAGATGGGAATTGAGCTAGAAAAACGGAGAACAAGAAAGAACGACATGGGGGAATCAGTCTTTCCAGAAACTGATCCGATTTCTTTATTTTCAGGTTTGCTTATATACCTTTTGTTACACATAGAGACAAATGGAAATTTTAAAGTCACACAGGGGTCAGCAGTCCTGACCTTTATCAAAATCAGGTTCTTCATATAAATGTATAAAAAAGGTCTTAGGGGTTTTACATCATCTTCTGGCCATGAGGCCTGCTAACATTTTATGATCCTTTCTTTCTGATAATGGTCAGTCAACCAAAAACTTATTTTCCAGGGGTGATTTTTCTTAAACCAGGCACCACCCTCTGAAGGTACCAGATAAAGTTGCATTCTTATAGGGTGAGGGTGTAGTGGGTTACAATTAAGAAAGGAATTTACTTAGCCTAAGGTTAACATGATTAATCTTAAAGGTTAATACTTATTTCTTCTATATGCTACTCATATTCATTATAAGGGCAGGGAATATGGAGATTTAGCAGCAAATATTGGCTCAACACATGAAAAACCCTTCACCAATATAATTCCTAATCAACCCACTATACTAATAATTTATAACTTCCTAAAAGAATCTGCCTTTAGTAAATCTAAAACATCTCGTGCTTCTCATGGTTGGGAGGCTGTAAACAATCACATGTGGCCGGACAAACCTGTACAGGCAGGCTAGATAATCTTCAGAGGAGTTTGTAAGTTGAAACACTCTTGTCATGCCCAGGAATTTTTATTAAGTGGAGCTGTAGGTTAACTCCTTCTCTGAGAGAGGTGATGGGGGAGAGCCCCCCATAAAGTTAGAAGTGTAGGTGAGAGCATAAAACAGTAAAGTAGGCAGACTCTTGTTTTGGGGGTAGATGCTCGGGAACAGAGGTTTTCCTGAGGCTCAATCCCGCCTTTGTGTATGCAAAGCCTCCTTCCTCATGACCTTTGCCATGGGCGGAGTTCCTCACGCTGGCTCCTGGCACGTGCTGCCCATTTTTATGGCCTTCCCTAGTGGCTCAGATGGTAAAGAATCTGCTTGCAATGCAGAAGACCCAGGTCTGATCCCTGGGTCAGGAAGATCCCCTTGGAGAAGGGCATAGCTACCCATTCCAGTATTCTTGCCTGGAGAATTCCACTGGACTGAGGAACCTGGTGGGCTGCAGTCCTTGGGGTTGCAAAGAGTTGGAAACAACTGAGCAACAAACACAATAAACTTAGTCTGGTATTAAATTTCAACAGTCTCTTTAGGAAGCTCTTCAGTCTGTCTTACTTTAAATGCTTAGTCCATCAGAGGTTCATTAGACCTCATGGTGGAATGGGAAAATGGTACCCATGAACCACATGGAATCTTCTGGATCATCCCTAGCTTCTAGTAGGAAGTGAGTGGTCTGGGCTGCTCTACAGACTGGTGACCAGTAAGGCTGAACTACTCTCTTCTCTGGGCCTGATTGTGTTCAGACTCTCAGAAGCAAATCTGATAAATTGATCTTGTGAAGATATTGGGAATGGCATAGAATTCCTGTCCTGGTATAGAGAATCTAGGAGCATTTAGAGAAGTGTGAGCAAGATGGCTGAATACAGTTTGGGGTGGGGGATTTTCAATACACTTAAACTGCAAGTGGTTACTTAGGAATAAGACCATACTACATGCTCAATGTCTCTGAGACTTAGTTTCTGTTTCTGTAGATCAAGCCCATACACGAACTGCACTTTTTTTTCTGTATACAAACTGTACTTTTTAGTGTTTTCCCACAGCTGCAAAGAAGCGTAGTGAATCTATTTTTGGTTTCACCTCAATCCAAGCGAAACTTGAACTCTGCTGAAGTAACAGGCTGGAAGTTAACGTCAGGATCCTGATGTTGAGGATCCTAAACACCAAATCTTGAGAATTCCAGAGTGAGGGGTGAAACTTAATGGTAGGTGACTTTTGACTAATCAAGATTTAGTCATACATGCCTTCACTTCTCTGGCCAGAAACATTAGTTAAGCATTTAAATGTGACTCACACAGAGCCATGGACTAGACTATGAGTCTGTCTTTTGAGGTAACTGAGCATATCAAGTTCAAGGCCACAATGCAAAGAAACAAAGTCTGAGTTGCCTTAATTTAAAGAAGGAATATAACAAACTTTCATTTTCACATAAATCTTGCTCCAAAATGGTCTTGACTTGAGTCTTATTGAAAGCCATTCTAAGTAACACTCTAAGGGTCCCTGACATTTTCTCTGGAAGCTGGAAACCAGAGGCTTTTAGAAAGCTCTGCAGATTGCTAATAAGAGCTCGCATTTACTTGCAAATACACTTGACTATCAAAAGTGAAGTGAGAAGAGGAGCCAAAGTCTTGTAAAGAGAAAGAGGTCATTATTGCACCAATGAAACCAACTTGCTCAAACCTTTCTACTCAACTATTGAATTCTCCCTGCTCCCTTTTGGGTTGTTTCACATTTTGGAAAGGAGCAGATAGATTGAATGACTTGTCCAAGGCCAGAAAATGTGCCACTGTTGGGCTTTGGAATGAGATATATCGTTACTGGTTCTCAGGGCCTTTCCCTGACAGCCTTACAGGGAGACTAGGGTTGCTATGAAGACAAAAAAAAAAAAAAAAAAGAGGTGCAGAGAGTCAGGCAGCTGTATTATTTTTATAGCCCTATTGTATGTGACATCTGCCCTTGGGAATTTGCTCAGTTAGATGAGGAACACTAAGGATTTCATTATTTAGACATCAAATAAGACCTGGTCACCAGTCCTCAAGTTGATGGGAGGGCTGCCAGTCCTTGAGTGTTTGAAAACTGAAAGCTGATGGGCTGAGCCTGCAACCCTGTCTTGACGAGCCAACTAGGTCAGAGGTAGGTGGCTTAGCTCTCTATTATGAAGCAGGAAATTAACTCATGATGTCAGTGGTCCCAATATTGGAGGTGTGAGTGGATGACACACTGTAAATGAGCAAATGCGTCTCACCCTTGGCACCCCGCCTCTCCCAAAATGTTGACCCAGTTCACAGAGTAGAATGAATTGTCTTGCCAAGCACCTTCATAACACTAAAAAGGGAATACAGTCCCAAGGCTCACAGTTAGAAAGCTGGCTCTTGCTAACTCCCAGCCCTTGGGGTCCAAGGGCATTGAATGAATTCTGTTCTTTGGCCAGTCAACACTTTGCTGGATCTGGGACTGGAGTGGACAGTCCAGCAGAAACCATGCTGCTCTTTACCTCCTGAATGTCACTCAGGGCTTAGAGCTCCCATAGTGGGCACAACCTGAAGGATGGTCTCTCCTTGCTATCTCATTGGACCATGCTTGATGCTCCAGTGTCCATTGAATGTCCTGGACCCTGTGCATTGGGCCAGTGATGCACTTGGCTGAGGTCAGGCTCTGTAGCTGCCTTGCTTCCCTTTCACCCATGCCTTCATCTTAGAATCCTCATCTTCATCATTTCCCTCCTTCCCACCAATAGAAGTCTTGACAAGTTTAGAAGGCTGCTCACCACTACTGTGACAAGGTCAGTATGGATCAAGGTGGGAGACTGTGTAGCAAGCCATAGAAGTAGTCCAGGGGTTGGCAGAGTGAGTTATGCAAGTTCCCTTCCGAGGGCTATTACATCAGCTGCCTGGAGAAATGGCCTTGGTGACCCTAGGAGTATAACATACGCAGAACCAGCCTTAGATCTGGGATCTGGGCCCTTGCCCTGTATCCTGTGCCTTAGTGGTCCCTGCTCTGACCCTTATCCAGATGAATGAGGGTCCACAGGTCCCACCCACCACACATGCTTCTCTTCTGACTACTTCTCCAGGACCCTGGAATTCCTTCCAAACAACTCGAGGCCCATTTTCAGGGCCCGCCCGGAGCCTTTTCCCCAAGTTCATCCCTGACTTGTGGATAGTAAGTGGACTAGTGGTGGAGATTGTGAGTTGTACACAAGAGGCTGGGGTCTCCACACACATGTACACAAGGCCCCTTCTGATGTGGTTATAGAGCCTCTGTCTGTGCTCCTGCCCAGGGGCCTGTGCAGGCCAGGACAGAAGAAATCCCTAAATATTCTTTTCTGGAGTAATTTTCTACTCTGCATCTACTTAGTCGGTTCATCATTCCCCATGAGTTATACCAGCTTCGTGCTAATGACATCTTAATTTATATTTTTTCTTTGCTGAACTCTAGAATCTCTATTTGGTATTCCAAGTTAAATATATCAGATGTCTCAAACTTAGCAAGGTTAAGACAGATTTCTTGATCCCTTCCACCAATAATGGTGCTCCCACTGTGCTTTTACATTTCACTAACTGGTGTCACTATCTACCCAGTTGCTCAAGCTAAAGACCTGGGAGCATCCTTACTGAATCACCCCTTTACCCTCCAGTGTCAAATCCATTGGAAAATTGTGTTGGTTCTACCTCTGATCTCTTTCTTGTGTCTCTTTCCATTGCCTTCTATTTGGCCCAAGCCACCATCACCTCTCACCTGGACAACTGAAATAACTTCTTGTTTTTCTACTTCCATTCTTGTCCTCCTATGATTCATTCTCCTGAATGACAAAAATACTCTTCTTCCATGTAAGCTAGATCATGCCTTCCTGCCTGGCACTTGTGCAAAAGGAGGAAATGGCTTCTTGTTCTATTTTATGAATCCTTTCTTCTTGCCTGTCTTCTCAGGTCCCTTAGTTACTCTAGCACTCTCGGCTTTCCCACACCTTGCCTGACCAGCATCATCTCATCATGAGAGTCTCAGCTTAAATGTCACCTCCTCTGAGAGCCCTCCCTGAACAATCCAGCTAAAAATGGTCCTGATCCCCCAACCTCCTACACTGATTCTCCTTCTCAGCCCCTGTTTTGTCTCCGGCACAGCAATTAGTATATTTGAAAGTATTACTTTAAATGATGTGTTTTCTAATCCTTCTATCCTACTAGACGCTAAGCTCTTTAAAGGCAGGATCATGTCTGTCTAGTTCACAATGTGGTCCCGGCGATAGACAGTTTGAGGCACACAGTCAGCGCTGGGGAAATGTCTGCTGTCTGTGTAATGAAGGTGGGGACAGGACTGGTGGGTGTGGCAGACACATAAATAAGAATAGAATCTTTTACACCCTCAGGGACCTAGGCCTACTCATTTTTCTGTACTCCAAAGGTCAACCACTGATGGCTGAATTTCCCTTTTCTCCTGATCACTCATGTTGGTTTCTAGATCCTCTGTATGTGATCTCAGAGGGCCCCTTCTAATCTATATAGAAAGAATGCAAGGCCTTGGCTAAAGCTGAGGCTGAGAAATTCCACTGAACCTCAGCAATCAAGAGGAACCCATTCCCACCTGGAGAGTGACAGGTTATAGCTCTGCTCATAGGGCAGCCCCATCCTGAGAGTCCAGTGTGGTTGTTTTGGTGCAGAGATTACAGAAAGTCTCTCTGTTTGGGGTGGGTTTTCTTCGCTTTGTTTTCTTGTGTGCTCCGTGGCTTGTTCCTAACTCGTGGCCAATCACCACACTGCCAGATGGTGCGAAAGATTTACCGGAATTTCGTTTTCAAATAAACCACAAGCTTGGATGAGCTAATGTTGTTCCACATAAGAAAGCCACAAAAACTGGACAAATTAGCTTTGTTTCAAGAAAAGAAACTTGTCCAAGCCATCAACTCTGCCCTTCTCAAAGGGCTCTGATAGCTGCCTAAAGACACTGAGGGTGGGAGTCATTCTCGTGTGAGGCCACCACCCCAAAGGACAGGGGGTGGTCTCCCTCTCTCTACTGCTGGCTCTGCAGAATGACTTGGAAGTGCTGTGGGGAATTTCATTCTCCCGTGGAACTGGATCATTTTTGGTCAAGTTCGTCTCAGTTACACCAAGGATGGCAATGACCTCTTGCAGCCTGTCAGGGGGCTACCGTGCCCCCTCAAACACAGACTGGCCATGAGCTTTCCTGGACAGCAGGTCACCTTTCCTGCTCAACAGAGACGTGAGGACAGATAATTTATATGCCACGGCTGCAGAGGGTGTTCCAGGTAGCAACCCACACTCCACCCCCCACCCTACTCTGGCCCCACACCACACACCCAGTAGTAATGGCAATATAGCCTGGTATTAATAGATGATGTTTCCAGAATCAGAATCCTAGATTCCACCCCCAGCTGCACCACTTACAGCTGTGGGGTCATGGGCAGGTTGCAAGTC
Source organism: Nanger dama (assembly GCA_917880005.1). Lineage (NCBI taxonomy): Eukaryota > Metazoa > Chordata > Mammalia > Artiodactyla > Bovidae > Nanger > Nanger dama. The sequence continues at coordinate 83,821,568 of CAKJTW010000002.1, forward strand.
TCTAAGGAACCCTGTTTTCTTGTCCTTTAGATAGAGATAATAATATTAAAACAGCAGGGTCATGTTAAGAATAAAGTTGACATAAATGTGAGCTATATGGCAGGGGGTGATGATGGTGGTGGTGGCGATGCTGGTTATGTGGCTGCCCCTCCCCCTCCTCCATCCTACAGCACTCGGAGAGGCTCCAGGATGACACACCCACAGAGGAGGTGTGTCATCTGCTTCCTGTGGTCAAAATACCATGAAGTAAATCAAACCAAGAAAGCAATCAATATAACTCAGCTGAAAGAGCCCTTCTTAAAGAATCTAAAAATTGCCTTGTCCCTTATCCTTTTATTTTTTCCTCAACCAGACATCAGATTGGTCCCTTATGACCTCTGTGTTACACTAGAATTCTATGAGTTTGCCTCCCTTGGAAAATTTTTATCTTAAATATACATAGAAATACTCTAAAGGGAGGCCTGTGATCTGGTCTTGGAACTTCATTTTGTTACAGGGGATAAAGCAATCTGGAACTTATTTGAGCAGAAATTCAGGTTCATGAACTCAATAATAATAACCAAAATAGCTACCATGGACTGAGTACTTTCCAAACTAAAAAATTTTCTACCCTTTATTCTATTGAATCTCTGCTATAAATTTGCAACATTTCCCCATTTTACAAGCAAAAATACTAGAGAAAGATTGTACTCATCGTACAAAGGTTGGATCTGCTTCACCGTAAGGCCTACTCCTGCTGTTCTCCTTATGTTTGAGGGCAGAAGTTACTAGAGAGAAACAAAACAACAATAATAATAATAGTAATGTTAATATCACCGTCATTATCATTACTGAATGTTCGGAAGCCATTTACAGTGCCTTAGAAGTATTGCCTCAGGCCTCATAAACCTAGAAGGTGTGCCTGCCTATAAGGTGCAGACTCTCACTGACTCCATTTTACAGATGAGGGAACCAAGCAGAGAAGCCAATGGCACATCAAAGTCACTTAGCTGGTGGTGGGTGGCAGTGCTGGGATTCAAGCTGAGGCACTTGTGACCTTAACCTCTGTGCCTCTGTGACTTCTCAAGGGCAGAGCTCGAAGCTTTGTGTGTTGAGGCAAATTTCCTTACATCAAGACAGACTTCCCGAAACTTCTGCCGCACCTCCGCAAAGTAAGGTAGACACACCGACTCTGAGAGAGAGAGCCCTGTACAAGGACACAGATTTAGGGTGTGACTGGCTGGAGTGAAAGTGTTAGTCGCTCAGTAGTGTCTGACTCTTTGTGAACCCATGGGATGTAGGCCCTTCAGACTCCTCTGTCCATGGGATTCTCTAGTCAAGAATACTGGAGTGAGTTGCCATTTCCTTCTCCATGGGGGTGTTCCCGACCCAGGGATCGAACCCTGGTCTCCTGCATTGCAGACATATTCTTTACCTTCTGAGCCAGTGGGGAAGCCCTTTGACTTGCTAAGATAGCACAATAAAGCCTGTGAGAAAGCACAATAAACCCTTCCTGGACATGTTGAAAAAGCATCTCTAGGGGCAAGGATGGGGGGTGGGTTCATGAGAAATAATTTCATAATGTGAAAATCTACAAGTGTGACTGAATTTCTTAGAAATATGCAAAGGGACAAATAATGTTTGGTCCACTTTCTTACAGAGCTTAATTTCTTATCCTTGGGGGTTTGTTTGTTTTACCTCAGAATGTGATAAACAATAGCATATCTTAATTTCTTTCTTTCTTTCTGGATGAAAGCAAACCTTTTAGTTTCTCGGTTCCCACCTCTCAGATTTGTTTCATTTCTTGGGGTTCAGAAGAGGTTTGGAGAAAACTCTGTTCATTTTGGAGCCTCATGTCTAGGGCCTGGAAGAAAGCTGTAACTGCAGCCTTTCCAAGATAGGAAAGCCCCTGTCGGCTCAGCCACAGGTCTAAATAAACAGTGACTCTCCTCTCACAGAGTGCCCAGCTCCTGGAGTTTCTTCAGCAGCTTGGCATGAAAGTCTGGGTCGGGCGGGGTGGGGGCCTCATTTCAGGGCCCTCTGTGGTACTTTCCCTTCCCAGGGCTGACCCCACCAGCCACTGACTCACAGCTTAACATCCTTTACTAGAAGTTCCGGATAAAGCAGTGCAAAGGGGAAATCCACTGTTTCTACTCCCTAAATCTGACCATGACTCATTATTCAGCAAACACCAAATGGTTCCACGTCCTCCTCCTGAGAAGGAGGCACAGGGTGGTTACATAAGCAGCTGTCTACAGCTGCTCTTGGGTAATTGAAAGTGAAGCCCTCCTGACTGGAAGCTTGGCTGGGAGCAACATGACTCTTTCCTCACCTGGTGATATCCATCTTTATGAGAGGAGGAAACTCTCCGGGGAGAGGGCCCCAAAGCCAGAGTGTGTTGCGGGGTGTAGTTTTTGCACAGTAGGCTTGAGGGTTGGAATAGCCCAGTATTTTTGGCCTTGTTAAAACAAGGCCCTTCTGCAACGTCTCTGATCTTATCTCTTGACAAGCTAGAGCTGAGCTTCCTGAGGTACAATCTGCCCAGCATGCTGAGCAGAGGAGGAGGCGTGGTATGGGATTCCTGCGCTTGGGGGAACCCACCCAAGAAGGACCACCCAGGAATGATCCATCTGAGGGAGAGGATTCGTGAGGGCTGTTTCTGTGTAATAAACTCAGCACTGTGATCATAGAAAATAGAGTTGAATTGCAGAGCCCAGAGTATAGGAAACAGTTGTTTTTTTCTGGTTCAGGGAGAGGAGAAGTGATTCTAAATTGCTCTAGGAAAGAAACTGAGGCGTTAGATGCATCTTCGCTGGGCTCAGTAATCCTGTCTTCCTTCCCAGCATACATGACTAGGGCGTCACTTTTTGAGGAATGGTGGGAAGCAAACCAGATTCTGAACATCCATTTCTGGAACCTGCTTCACGCACTGAAGGCTTACTTATGGACATCACAGGAAGTACCAGCTGATGAAGGGAACACTGGCTTTTCAAATGCCACCCTGAGGGGCTTGGGAGAGTGGATGTATATACCTGGCTTCTTGGGCAAGACCACAGCTCTCCTTAACTGGGCCCGGTGGTCTGCTTGAGCAGAACTGGGAAGGGTCTGCAAGAGAGGAGCGGTGGGTGAGGGAACACAGTGGCCTCCATCTCAGCAAGGCAGCCATCCTCAAGAGGAATGTTCCAGGAAATATCCCCGATACCAGAAGAAATGAGATCCTGGAGAAGACTGGCCTAATGAGCTCAGAAAGACTGGTAAAACTAGAATACTTTGTAAGGAACGGAAGGGCACTGTTGGGTTATCTAAATGTGTGTATGGCCATGAGTAGGGGGGCTGTCTGGAGTTCCCAGCCTTCCTGAAAGTCACAGACATGATATCATAGCTAAATTATGTGTCCTCTTTCCCAGCACCAAACTGATCTGTTGAAGTTCTAACCTACACCCCCACCCCAACTCAGTATCACAGGATGTGACTGTACTTGAGACGGGGGCTTGAAAGAGATAATTCAGTTAAATTGAGGTCATGGGTGGGCGCCCCTCTAATACCACCAGTCTCCTTAAAAGAAGAGATGATCAGGGCACAGACAGGCAGCAGGGAGGCCATGTGAAGACACAGGGAGAGATAACCATCCACAAACCAAGGCGAGACATCTACCCTGCCAGCACCTTCATCTTAGACTTTCGGCTTCTAGAACTGCAAGATGATACATCCATTTCTGCTGTTTAAGCCACCCAGCCTGTGAAACTTTCTTGTGGCAGCCCTAGCAGACTAATATAATCCTTCAGCGCTTGGTGACCCTGCAACTGCCCTAAATCTGGTGAAAGGGTCAGTTGTGTCTATGGGCTGTAGTCCACCACGCTCCTCTGTCCATGGGATTCTCCAGGCAAGAATACTGGAGTGGGTCCTCCCTTCTCCAGGGGATCTTCCCAGTCCAGGGATGAAACTCTGGTTTCCAGCACTGCAGGCAGACCTTGGCTTTTCTTTAGAACTCAAAACCTGTCCCTTCTATGGATGATTCTCGGAAGAAAAGCTAAGGCACAGAGAGAGAGGCCTTCCTCCCCTATCACAGTCCTGAGTACAAATGGATCTTGGAGATTGGGTTCCTGAGTGTTTTAAGAAAAATTCTGAAGGCTCCTAAGCCCTGGTGCAGAGAAGAATGCAAAGACCCAGTAAGGAAATGCAGTTCTATGGCCCTTCTTCTCCAGGATGTTCTAACCAGCACTTTCTCAACAGGGTGCTCAACTCAGGGACATTCTCCTCCAGCCCCTCTTGACAATCCTTTTCCTGGAGCCCAGTCAGGCCCTCCAGCAGTCCCTTCTCAGTTAAGAACCTGCCAAAGGAATGGTTTATACATGTGCCTCATGTATATCAAGGGAAACAAGTCCAAGGGTTTGGCTGAGAGGGCCTTAGGGAAACTTCAGGAAGGAAACCTACATGATACACAGCATTAGATAGAAGGCTATTAGCTTTGCTAGGGCTTAGTTTTGTTTTTACTCTCCTGTGAGGCAGGGTTTGGACATCAACATGAACAGTATAAAAGCGCTCAAGGATTAATTATTGGGGCCCTCCCACCACCACCATCTCAATTACTTCAGTTATAATCTTTTCTAACCTTTCCTTAAATCTGATATTTTAATGAAATATTCCGGGGTTTGCCTTTTTCCTTTCTTTCTTTTTTTTAAAAGTCTGTTTGAATTAAATGCTGTCTGGCTCCCGGCAAAGCTGAGCTCCACCGTCAGTGCCCCTGGAGTGTGCAGGAAAGGTTGAGTCTAGCTGCCTTCAGGGCTGCCCCATCCCTCCCTGTCCGCACTGCCCACGCCTATGTGAGGACTAGGACAATGGGGCGCCACAGGCCAGCATCCAGGACAGCTCCTCAGAGCCACTTCTCCCAACACTGCTCTCCCTCAGGGCGGGCAAGTGTAGGTGGGACCTGAGAGAAGCTTCCAGCCTCATCATTTTCTTTGAGACAGAATTTAGAGAAGTGTTAAGAAGAAAACAGGGCATAAACCAGTGTCGTAACACGTGCTGCGATTCAAAGACAAAGTGCATTTTTAAGGAAAAATCCCTTTTCCTGGACCCATGCTGCTGCTGCTGCTGCTGCTGCTAAGTCGCTTCAGTCGTGTCCGACTCTGTGCGACCCCATAGACGGCAGCCCACCAGGCTTCCCTGTCCCTGGGATTCTCCAGGCAAGAACACTGGAGTGGGTTGCCATTTCCTTCTCCAATGCATGAAAGTGAAAAGTGAAAGTGAAGTTGCTACAGTCGTGTCCGACTCCTAGCGACCCCATGGACTGCAGCCCACCAGGCTCCTCCGTCCATGGATTTTCCAGGCAAGAGTACTGGAGTGGGGTGCCATTGCCTTCTCCATCCTGGACCCATAGGTAAGAGCTAAATCCTGAAATAAACGTCCCATAAACTTGAAACTTCCAACCCAGCCCTGAGAATGCCGTGCGCCTCCCACGCGCTGATGGCAGGCCTGGCCCTCCGCCAAGGAGTTCAGTTGCAAAGCTGGAAATTCCCTGACTTAAAACAATGTCTGGGTGTTTTCTGCTTCCTAGGAGCTTGGAAGGAGGGGAAAAAAGTTTAATAAAAGTGTTGCTTAATTTGACTTCTCCTGCCCTGCGTACCTATGTGCTTCATCTGTCTTCATTAGATGCGCCAGCCATAAAAAGCGGCTATAAAACACTCAGTGAGCCACACGAAGAGATTACTTCATGGTTCTCGTCCAGCAAATAGCAGTGTGCTCAGGTATTGTATAAGACAAACACCTCCCCCTCAAAAAAAAATTGGACACAGTCCCTGCTTTCTTGGAGTCAATAAACCAAGGAGTCCAGATAGAAGGCTAATTAATACTTCAGATATGTATTTTTTAAACAAATTTTTTTCCATTATGATTTATTACACTTCCCAGGTGGCACAGTGGTTAAGAATCCACCTGCCAATGCAGGTCCAGCGAAGACCCAGGTTTGATCTCTGGGTCGGGAAGATCCCTTGGAAGAAGAAATGGCAACCCACTGCAGTATTCTTGCCTGGGAAACCTCATGAACAGAGGAGCCTTGTGGGTTACAGTCCATGGGGTTGCAAAGAGCTAGCCACAACTGAGAGTGTGCACCCATGAGCACAGCACACACACACATACACACATGGTTTATTACAGGATATTGAATATAGTTCCTATCCTAGGACCTTGTTTATCCATTCTCTATATAATAGCTTGCATCTGCTGGCCCCAAATTCCCAATTTGCCCCTTTCTTTTCCTTCACTTGGCAAACACAAATCTATTCTCTATGTCTGTGAGTTTGTTTCTGTTTTGTGGTTAAGTTCATTTCTGTCATATTTTAGATTCTATATATAAGTAATATCATACAGTATTCGTCTTTCTCTTTCTGACTTACTTTGCTTAGTATGGTAATCTCTAGGTCCATCCGTGTTGCTGCAAGAGGCATTATTTCATTCCTTTCTATGGCTGAGTAGTTTTTATTTAAATCTGTGTGTCATATCTCCTTTATCCACTCGACTGTTGATGGACATTTGGGTTGTTCCCATATTCTGGCTCTTGTGGATTGTGCTGCTATGAACATACAAGTGTGTGAAGATTTCTTTTCTGCTTCACCTGCTTCTTCCTATTCTTACTTCCCTATCCTTTCACCCCCCTTCCCCTTCCTCCATTCCTTGCCCTTTCCTCCTTCAGGCCCTCCTTTCTGTGACAGAGGTCAAGGGCACGACAGCTTTTTCATTGCTCTCAGGGTTAAGGGCAAAAGTGAGTGATTAGAGCTCACTTCCCTTCTCACCCCACTTCTCTTGGCTGAAGCTCACTTTTAGGAGGAGTAAAAGAGAAAGGGAGGGGAAATAGAGGCAGGAACACCTCATCAAAAAGCTTTTTCTGGCAGTGAAGAATATAAGCGAATACGCAAACAGTAAAGCACAGAATTCCAGGGAATGAAGAAGACTTTGAGCCTTGGAAACTTACTCTCTCACTTTATAGATAAGAAAAATGAGATCCAGAAGTCTGATGGCCTACACAAAAAGGGAGCATCATCATCAAAGAGTCTAAGACTCAAGCCTTCTTGTTTCTAAATCAGTGCTCCTTCCCTGGGTATATTAGATGCCAGATAAATATATGTGCCTGGGAAGGCAATCTGTGGGCCTAATCCTATCCCACCACTGCAAGTTCTCTCTGATCCCATCATATTAAATGAAACTGCCCAGGGATGTCATGTTAAGGGCTTGTCTACTGACTGTGTCTCCAGGTAAATGAGTAATGTGAGAGTGGTTAGGACAGCAAGTCCCGACCCGCCTCCAGTGATCTGGGCAGAACAATCTGGATCAGTGCTCTCCAACAGTTATAATGCAAGCCATGAGGGAGAGCCACTCATATAATTTTGAATTTTCTAGTAGTCATGTTAAAAAGAAAAGTAAAATGAAACAAGTGAGATGGATTTTAATATATTTTACTGGACCTAATCTATCTAAAATATAATACCAATGGACCATCAGTTTTAAAACTGTATTAATGAGATATTTTATATTCTTTGGTTTTGGTACTGAATGTTTGACATTGAGTGTGTGTGTTGCACTTACAGTGTCTTCGGTTCAGACTAGCCATTTCACTAGGCTACACATTCCTAGTGGGCCACACTGGAACGTTGTGGACCCTAGCACACACTGGACAGGGCAGATCTAGATGTCTCATCTCATCTGTAAAAATTAGAAATTAAGACCATCAGGGATTTTCAAACTTCTCTGCTTCAAGTCCTAGGAATTCTTTAGAGGCACCTCAAGGAGAAAGAGAGCAAGAGAGAGAGAGAGAGAGAGAGAGAGAGAGAATGTGTGTGTGTGTGTGTGTGTGTGTGTGTGTGTGTGTGATGGGATAAGTAGAGACCATCTCCTTCCACTTCAAGCCAGATAATTCCTGCATTAACTGTTTCAAATATTGGACTTTTGTGTGACGTTTTGTTGGGAGACGACATTCTACAGCTAAATAAAGATGCTTTCTAGTTCTAGTTCAGTCGCTCAGTCGTGTCTGACTCTTTGCAACCCCATGAATCGCAGCACATCAGGCCTCTCTGTCCATCACCAACTCCCAGAGTTCACTCAGACTCACGTCCATAGAGTCAGTGATGCTATGCAGCCATCACATCCTCTGTCATCCCCTTCTCCTCCTGCCCCCAATCCCTCCCAGCATCAGAGTTTTTTCCAGTGAGTCAACTCTTTGCACGAGGTGGCCAAAGTACTGGAGTTTCAGCTTTAGCATCAGTCCATCCAAAGAAATCCCAGGGCTGATTTCTTTCAGAATGGACTGGCTGGATCTCCTTGCAGTCCAAGGGACTCTCAAGAGTCTTCTCCAACACCACAGTTCATCAGTTCTTCGGTGCTCAGCCTTCTTCACAGTCCAACTTTCACATCCATACATGACCACAGGAGAAACCATAGCCTTGACTAGACGGATCTTAGTCGGCAGGTAATGTCTCTGCTTTTCAATATGCTATCTAGGTTGGTAATAACTTTTCTTCCAAGGAGTAAGCGTCTTTTAATTTCATGGCTTTAGAAAGCTTTGAACAGCATAATCTTGTAAATTTCACCAAGTACTACAGCCTAGTTGAATGGAATGGAAAAGGAGTAAACAGATATCTCCCAGCTTAAAAAAAAAGGGGGGGCAGGTGACAAGCATGGGAGTGGCCCCATACCCAGCTGGTTGTAAAAGATGTGGCTGTGACCTATAGATGAGTGTGTCAGGCACAGACTGACTCTTTCCCCACCTGGGCAGGTTAATGGGTAACAGTTTGAGCTCTCAACCAGGATTTTGTCTAGTAGGACTGTCCTGGGGCCCTAGCCTTTCCACAGGCAAGACTGTCTGTAATCTGGACTGATGGATGCACAGAGGTCACAGAAGGACAGGCTTTTGTGGAACACAAGACCTTGGTTTTGTTATTCCCTAAGCATCCCAGCTTGAGGACACACTGCACACAGGGCTCCATGTGTGGCCCCAAAGACTTTATCCTGCTGTCTTCATTTTAAACTGTAATATACAAGAAAATACAGACAACAGCTGCAAGATTCAAACAGCTATTTAATCCCACCCTCTATATATCTGTGTCTCTTTTGCTGTCTCACATACAGGGTCATCATTACCATCTTTCTAAACTCCATATATATGTGTCAGTATACTGTATTGGTGTTTTTCTTTCTGGCTTACTTCACTCTGTATAATCGGCTCCAGTTTCATCCATCTCATTAGAACTGAGTCAAATGTATTCTTTCTAATGGCTGAGTAATACTCCATTGTGTATATGTACCACAGCTTTCTTATCCATTCATCTGCTGATGGACATCTAGGTTGTTTCCATGTCCTGGCTATTATAAACAATGCTGCAATGAACATTGGGGTACATGTGTCTCTTTCAATTCTGGTTTCCTCAGTGTGTATGCCCAGCAGTGGGATTGCTGGGTCATAGGCCATTCTATCTGCAATTTTTAAGGATTCGCCACACTGTTCTCCACAGTGGCTATACTAGTTTGCATTCCCACAAACAGTGTAAGAGGGTTCCCATTTCTCCACACCCTCTCCAGCATTTATTGCTTGTAGACTTTTGGATCACAGCCATTCTGACTGGTGTGAAATGGTACCTCATTGTGGTCTTGATTTGCATTTCTCTGATAATGAGTGATGTTGAACATCTTTTCATATGTTTGTTAGCCATCTGTATGTCTTCTTTGGAGAAATGTCTATTTAGTTCTTTGGCCCATTTTTTTGATTGGGTCGTTTATTTTTCTGGAGTTGAGCTGCATAAGTTGCTTGTATATTTTTGAAATTAGTTGTTTGTCAGTTGCTTCATTTGTTATTGTTTTCTCCCATCCAGAAGGGTGGGATGATGTGGGAGAATGGCATTGAAACATGTATACTATCATGTAAGAAACAAAGCACCAGTCTATGTTCGATACAGGATACAGGATGGTTGGGGCTGGTGCACGGGGACGATCCAGAAAGATGATATGAGGTGGGAGGTGGGAGAGGGACTCAGGATTAGGAGCTCGTATACACCCGTGGTGGATTCATGTCAATGTATGGCAAAACCAATACAGTATTGTAAAGTAAAATAAAGTAAAAAAAAAAAAAAAAAAAGCTATATTAGCAAAGGATGCAGTGTTGGAGGATATCATTAAATCCAGGTTCACGGCCAGCAGCCAGCACACCCACTCACTTCCCAGGGCCAGGCCAGTGTGAAATGGAGACTGTGGCCACAGTCCTTTGAAACTCAACTGCTCAGGAAATTCACACATTTTTGTTAGATTGCTATTCTCTATTTAACGAGTTATTAAGTAGCCCCACTGTGTTCAGTTAGACATATGGTCACCACCCTCTGGAATTTCTCAAATATTCTGGTAAAATGAAGATGTCCTTTTCAGTTTGGCTAAAAATTCTCAGAATCTTAAGCAAGCTAGAGATGAAAATATATACAGCAGTCCATGAATGTTTATATTACCAAGGAGACAAAAACATAGCCTGAATAGGCTATTTCCTCAAAAATTAAAAATAGAGCTACTATGCGTATATGCTCAGTCGCTCAGTCATATCCAACTCTTTGCAACCCCACGGGCGATAGTCTGCCAGGCTCCTCTGGCCATGGGATTCTCCAGGCAAGAATACTGGAGTGGGTTGTCATGTCTCCCCCTTGGGGCTCTTCTCAACTCAGGGATTGAACCCTGGTCTCCTGCATCTCCTGCATTGGCTGGTGGGTTCTTTACCACTGAGCCATCTGGGAATCACAGAGCTACTGTGTGCTGTGCTTAGTTGCTCAATCATGTCTGACTCTTCACAACCCCTGGACTATAGCCCTCCCGGCACCTCTGTCCATGGGGACTCTCCAGGCAAGAGCTATCATATGATTTAACAATTCGACCTATTGAAAGGAAATGAAAACTCCAGCACAAAAAGATATGTGCACCCCCATGTTCACTGCAGCCTTATTTACAATAGCCAAGATATGGAAAATGACTTAAGTGTTCATAGATAGATGAATGGATAAAGTAATGTGAGATACATACATGTGCACACCATACACACAGTGGAGCATCATTCAGCCATAACAAAGAAGGAATGCCATTTGCAATGACATGGATGGACCTTGAGGGCATTATGCTAAGCGAAATAAGTCAGACAAAGACAAGTACTGAATGATTTCACCTATATGTGGAATCTTAGGAAAAATAGTACAAATAATAAATTCATGGATTCAAAGAACAGATTGGTGGTTGCCAGAGGTGGAGAATGGATAAAATGAATGTGGTTAAAAGCTACAAACTTCCAGTTATAAGATAAATAAGTAAATAAGCTCCGGGAATGTGACGCACAGCATGGTAACTATGGTCAATAATACTGTGTGGTGTGTTTGGAAGTTCTTAAGAGAGTAGATTCTGAAAGTTCTCATCACCAGAAACAAGTTTTTTTAACTTTGTGTGGTGATGGATGTTAACTAGACTTACAGTGATTATCATTTTGCAATACATACATATACTGAATTATTACATTATGCATATAAAACTAATATAATGTGTCAATTATATCTCAGTTTTTTGAAAAGCAAGGTCTAGGCCCAGATCTATCCCTTAAAAGAAGAAAATGAAAAAGAAACAGCCAGTACATTCCCTACTTTCCCAACTCTTCTCCATTTACTTACCTCTGTTTGGGGATAGCTGCATCTTTGGATTGAGTATAAACAGAAATCCTCTAGAAAAGACTCCCCAAACTTTGGATTGTGGTGAAGGTACCTCCTCTCAGAGCCGTGCCATCATTAGATTAGAAATAAAGTATACAATAATTGTATTACATTTGAATCATCCCCAAAGCACTCTCTACTCTCTGGTCTGTGGAAAAATTGTCTTCCACAAAACCAGTCTCTGGTGCAGAAAAGGTTGGGGACTGCTGCTCTAGATGTTCCTTCAGGTACAAGGGAAAATACTACCTTAAGTGTCTAGCAACACACAACCAGTCACTCAGTTCAGTCACTCAGTCATGTCCGACTCTTTGCGACCCCATGGACTGCAGCACGCCAGGCCTCCCTGTCCATCACCAACTCCAGGAGTTCACTCAAACTCACGATCATTGAGTCGGTGATGCCATCCAACCATATCATCCTCTGTTGTCCCCTTCTCCTCTTGCTCTCAATCTTTCCCATCATCAGGGTCTTTTCAAATGAGAAAGCTCTTTGCATCAGGTGGCCAAAGTATTGGAGTTTCAGCCTCAACATCAATCCTTCCAATGAACACCCAGGACTGATCTCCTTTAGGATGGAGTGTTGGATCTCCTTGCAGTCCAAGGGACTCTCAAGAGTCTTATCCAACACCACAGTTCCAAAGCATCAATTCTTCAGTGCTCAACTTTCTTTATGGTCCAACTCTCACACCCATACATGACTACTGGAAAAATCATAGCCTTGACCAGATGGACCTTTGTTGACAAAGTAATGTCTCTGCTTTTCAATATGCTGTGTAGGTTGGTCATAACTTTCCTTACAAGGAGTAAGTGTCTTTTAATTCCATGACTGCAATCACCATCTGCAGTGATTTTGGAGCCCAGAAAAATAAAGTCATCCACTGTTTCCACTGTTTCCTCATCTATTTGCCATGAAGTGATGGGACCAGATGCCATGATCTTAGTTTTCTGGCTGTTGACCTTTAAGCCAACTTTTTCAGTCTCCTCTTTCACTTTCATCAAGAGGCTCTTTAGTTCCTCTTTACCTTCTGCCACAAGGGTGGTGTCATCTGCGTATCTGAGGTTATTAATATTTCTCCCAGTAATCTTGATTCCAGTTTGTGCTTCTTCCGGCCCAGCGTTTCTCATGATGTACTCTGCATATCAGTTAAATAAGCAATTGACAATATACAACCTTGACGTACTCTTTTCCTATTTGGAACCAGTCTGTTGTTCCATTTCCAGTTCTAACTGCTGCTTCCTGACCTGCATACAGGTTTCTCAAGAGGCAGGTCAGGTGGTCTGGTATTCCCATCTCTTGAAGAATTTTCCACAGTTTATTGTGATCTACACAGTCAAAGGCTTTGGCATAGTCAATAAAGCAGAAATCGATGTTTTTCTGGAACACAGACAATAGTAGTAGCCATTTATGTGCAAGACACTGTGTTGCACATTTACTTGGACAGGTTGCTTCATTTAATTTTGTAGCAACTTTTATCAGTAGCCCATGATTTATGAAAGACAGGTTGGCTCAGTGAGGATCAGAGTCTTCCTCAACATTACAAAGTCAGGGCATAGTAGAACTGGAATGCTAACTCAAGCTTAAAGGATATGCCAGAGCCTCCGTGTCTTAACTAACAACATTCCCTTGCCATCCTATCTGTGAACCAATCTGTGCATTTTTTAAAAAGACAATTCTGTAGAAATTTATTAAACCATAGTTGTACAGAAAAGGACAACTCAGTATGTTCCTGCTCAGTATTTATTAATTCGGGAGGGGATAGTAACTAAATGGGGCTTCCCGGGTGGTAAAGCTAGTGGTTAAGAACCTGCTGCCAGTGCAGGGGATGATATGAGATGCAGGTTTTATCCCTGGGTTTGGAGGGATCCCTTGGAGTGGGGCATGGCAACCCACTCTAGTAGTCTTCCCTGGAGAATCTATGGACAGAGGAGCCTGGCAGGCTACAGTGCATAGAGTCACAGAGTTGGACACGAAGCACTGCAGATGGTGACTGCAGCCATGAAATTAAAAGACGCTTACTCCTTGGAAGAAAAGTTATGACCAACCTAGATAGCATAGTCAAAAGCAGAGACATTACTTTGCCCACTAAGGTATGTCTAGTCAAGGCTATGGTTTCTCCAGTAGTCAGTGTGGATGTGAGAGTTGGACTGTGAAGAAGGCTGAGCACCAAAGAATTGACGCTTTTGAAGTGTGGTGTTGGAGAAGACTCTTGAGAGTCCCTTGACTGCAAGGAGATCCAACCAGTCCATTCTGAAGGAGATCAGCCCTGGGATTTCTTTGGAAGGAATGATGCTAAAGCTGAAACCCAGTACTTCAGCCACCTCATGCGAAGAGGTGGCTCATTGGAAAAGACTCTGATGCTGGAGGGATTGGGGGCAGGAGGAGAAGGGGACAACCGAGGATGAGATGGCTAGATGGCATCACTGACCCGACGGATGTGAGTCTGGGTGAGCTCCGGGAGTTGGTGAGGGACAGGGAGGCCTGGCGTGCTGCGATTCATGGGGTCGCAGAGAGTCAGACACGACTGAGCGACTGAAATGAACTGAACTGAACTGGAGTGGCTTAGGACGCGCGTGCGCACTCACACACATTACCTAAATGATATATACTTATGTTTGACAGACACAGAGAAGGTCTCCACAGTTGTTAAGCATTATTATTGGTCTGGAATAATAATACTTAATTCCTGTAGGAAGCCACTTTCTTCCATTTGAAAAACAAATCAAGTCTTTCCTTATTCTACTCTGATTCCTACCAAGAGCCTGGACTTATGTTACATTTCTGTAGGAGAGAAAATGGGACATGTGGGTTGAGGAATTTTTTTTCTTATATGTGGATTTAATTATATCAAATCTTGCAATGCTTTTCAAATGAATTACTCTCAGTTCTACACTAACAACTTACTTCTCATGAAAAAAAAAATGGAGTAAAATGTAGATTGCCCAGGAAAAAGAGGGCAAAAGCATCATGCCCTGAGGTTCTTACTTCCAACAGTCTGACAACTCAGACCTTTTCTGATGTGAATGTGTTACAAGAGAAAGCCTGCTGAATACCGTTTGGGCTTCTAAGTATCTGCATTTTAATAGAGTCCACTTGAAAATCAGACTTTTCTAGACCCCAATAATGGGACTGTAATCATGGGCTGACCTGTGGTTGAGCTAATGTTTTGGATAATAGTCCTCATTTTCCTAGATGATCTTGTCACAGCTGTGGTCTCCTCAAAACTCCAATACTTCTGATCTCTTTTGGCTTATGACTTTTTCCCTGTTTCACTGAGAAAAAGAGAAGCAATCAGATGAGAACGGCCACAAATGTCAACCCCCAACTCCCCACATGACTGTATCTATTGCTATATATCCTGCCTTCCCTCCATTTATCAGAGATGAATGGTCTCTGCTTCCAACTAAGTCCAAGCCCCAGACTTAATCATCCTCTTTCATCAGCTCACTAACATCATTTAACCTCGTCTCTCCTGTATCAACATTTCTTTCCTTTTCTACTGGACCATTTCCATCTGCATACAACTCTGCTGCAATTTCACCCATTTTTAAAACAAAAGAAAACAACCACCACAAAAAACAAGACACCCTCTGTTGACCTTACCTATACTATTCTCTGATTATTGCCATATTCCTCTTTATAGAAAATGTCTCAAAAGAGTTCTCTTTATTCATCATTTCCTCCTCTTCTTTTATCTTGACCTCATTTGCACACCAAGTTTCATCCCTACTACTCAATGAAATAGCTCTTTTCAAAGTAACCAATAAATTCTGAGCTTTTCTTCCTGGATGAAGCTAGTTGCTCATCCTCTTCTCCTTTGCTTTCTTCTCTTGGCTGCCAGGATGCCAAACTCTTTGGCCATTGCCTGTCTTCTTTGATTCTTCATCTTCATGTTCTCATTATTACTGGTGCTTCACCCTCTGCTGAATCTCTACTCTCCTAGAGATGTCATCTAGTTTCCTGTTTTTAAATAACATCTTTTCACTGCATGTGTATCTCCAAACCAGATCACTCTCCTGAACTCATCTTGCATAACCAACCACCTGCTTGGCATCTTCACACAGTTATTTCAGTCTTCTCGACCTTAACATATCACCTTGAACCTGCTCTTCATATAGCTTTCCCTCTCTCAGTAGAAGCTTTATCCTTCCAGCTTCTCAGAGCCAAAACCTTGAAGGCAGGAAAAAGAGGACAAATATAGTACCTATCTCATGGGCCTATTGCGTAGATTAAATGAGTCAATATTTGTCAAGAACTTGGAACAGTGCCTTGTATATAATTAGCACTATATAAACTTCTCTTAAATAATTAAAATAAATCATCATCTTTGGCTCTTCTCTTTTTCTCATACTATTTATCCCTAGTGGCTCAGATGGTAAAGATTCCGTGTGCAACAGAGGAGACTGGGGATCAATCCCTGGGGAGGGAAGAGCCCCTGGAGAAGGAAATTGCAACCCAGTCCAGTATTCTTGCCTGGAGAATTCTATGGGCACAGGAGCCTGGCAGACTATAGTCCATGACTATATAGACATGACTGAGAGACTAACAGTTTCACACTTTCAGTTTCTGTTAAATAATTAAATACATTGTCATCTTTGGCTCTTCTCCTTCTCTCACACCCATTATCTAATCATTAGCTAATCATGTCGACTCTCCTTTAGAAATAAAATGTATAAAACATGTTCTCTTCTTGTCTCTCCCATTGCTTACACCCTGATCTAAGCCAGCATCACCTCTTGCCTGGATTATTGCAGTAATCCCAGCTTCTGTTCCCCAGCTTCTGCCTCTGTCCTACTGCAGTCAGCCTCAACCCAGCAACCAGAGTAATCTTGTTAAAACAGAAGTCAGATTGTATCACTTCTTTGCTCAAAACCCTTCACTCAGAGTGAAATCACAGGTCTTAAAATGCCCTGCAAGGCCTTTCATGCTCTACAAGCCACACCAAGTCTACGCCTCTGAACTAATCTCTACCATGCACCCTCTCCACTCCATGCCACACCCACTCACATGCCCTTTCTCCTCTTAAATGAATATACTGAGAGTGCTCCTGCCTACAATCCTTTGTATATTGTGTTTTCTCTCTGCCTGGGTTGTTTTTTCTCAAAGGAGCTGCATGATCCCCTCCCTTGCTTCCTTACAGATGTTGCTGTTGTTTAGTCGCTCAGCCGTATCCTACTCTTTGCGACCCCATAGACTATAGCCCGCCAGGCTCCTCTGTTTATGGGATTTTCCAGGCAAGAAAACTGAATTTCCTTCTCCAGAGGATCTTCCTGAGTCAGGGACTGAGCCTGAATCTCCTGCATTGGTAGGTGGATTCTTTACCAATGAGCCACCTGGGAAGTCCACCTGACATGATGCCTGCATTTTAATATAACATTTGGACTAAACCTCATCTTGTTGGACTTCCTGGTGGCTCAGACAGTAAAGCGTCTGTCTACAATGCGGGAGACCTGGGTTCGATCCCTGGGTTGGGAAGATCCCCTGGAGAAGGAAATGGCAATCCACTCCAGGACTATTGCCTGGAAAATCCTGTGGACAGAGGAGCCTGGTAGGCTACAGTCCATGGGGTCGCAAAGAGTTGGACACGACTGAGCACGAGCACGAGCTCATCTTGTTAGAAAAGCTCTGGGCCTCCATTCCACATGCAATGGTGACTGCTATCATTCCACTTCTATCATTCCAACTTCTCCTTTTCCTGCTTTGCAAGTTTTCCCAAAGTCCTAACAGACCAAACATCAACAATTATTTATTTTGTGATTATCTCTCCCGCAACTGCAGACCCCATGAGGGCAAGAACTTTTGAATACAGCTATGACTCCAATACCTAGACCAGTGCTTGGCACAGAGCCATTGTTCAGTACATACTGGCTGAAGAATTAACAAGGGAAGCCTTATTACTAGGGCAGCTGCTCACTTGCTCCCTCATAAGATTGGCTTTATGTGCATATAGCCCAAGGGAACCCATATTTTGAAACATTCTGAAACATGAAATCCTTCATATTCCACTTGTTCTAAAGAAAAGAAAAAGATGTATTCCATGAGTGTGTGTTAAAGTTATTTAAGATGTGTCTAAGATACACATCTGATAAAGGCTCTCTTCAGCTTGTGAATATCCCACTAACAAACAGCCTGTTTACATAATGCATTTGCCACTCTCAAACTACCCCAAGGTCTTTTGATTAGCAACGAAGCTACAAGTACCAAAAGTACCACCTAGTGGATAAAGGGTTCAGAATCAGAAAAGGGTGAGAAATGAGAAATGGGTATAAGAAGCTGCTTTGAGAAGATAGAATAAGTGAAGACATGTAATAACTTAAATGCTAGGCTTTAGGTTGTATAGTCCATGGAATATGGTTAGTGTTTAAAATCTCAATTGAGTAAACCACTAAGAATTAAGCAATCTTAATGAGCTGTGCTCCAAAGAGAACACAGTAAAAGGTACACTTCTTGCTTATAGCATCTTCTACTGATGAGAATTAAATATTAAAAGCATTTTTTAAAATAATAGCTACACTGAGATATAATTTTTGTGTAATAAAATTTATCTATTGTAATTAGACAATTAAATGACTTGCAGCAAATTTAGAGTATTGAGAAAGTATCACTACATTCATAGTTTGGAGAAATTCCCTTCTATTATTTGTGTGGTTATATTTTTAATTATGAATGGCTGTGATGTTTTGTCAAATGCTTTTACTGCTTGTATTGAGATGATCATGTGGTGCTTGTTCTTCATATTTTAAGTTGATTTTCAGATCTTGAACCAACTTTGCATTCTTATGATAAATCTTACCTTGTCTTCATTTTTTATGTCGCTGGATTCAGTGACACTAAAATTGTCTTAATTATTGTTTTTCCCATAATTATAAAGGTCATTGGTCTGTAGTTTTCTTTTCTTGTGAGGTATTTGTTTGACTTTGGTATCAGAGTAATACTGGCCTCATAAAATGAGTTGAGTACTGTTCCCACTTCTATTTTCTGGAAGATTTTGTGAAGGATTGTATTACTTCTGTAAATATTAGATAGAATATTAGATAGAATTCATCAGTGAAACTCTCTGGACCTGAGTTTGTCTTTGTGGGAAGATTTTTAATTACTAATTTAGTTTATTTATTTATTATAGATCTATTTCAATTTTCTATCTCTTCCTGAGTCAGTTTTGGTAATTTGAAACTTTCTCAAAATTTGTCCATCTAACCCTAAGTTGTTGAAATAATGGGCATACAGTTATTCATAAAATTCCCTTTAATCCTTACAGTTTCTCAAGGAAGAAAATTAGCTTTCTGTCTAAACTCTGCACCATTTTTTATTATGTGCATGCATTATGTTGATATAAAAATGTTTAAGAGTTTATAGTTTTTTCAACAAGAATCAGTGCTTTCTACATGCCTAGTACTAAAATTGTACCAGTCAATATAACCTAGATATTTATCCATTTTTCTTTGAAGAAATCATGTGTACTAAACAAGGTACTGTACTTTACTCCTCTGATATAGAAATCAAATAATTTTCAGTGCTGCCTCATTAAAAAACATTCTCCTGCTCCCCACAGCTATTTTTACTCCTTTTAAGATGCCAGTGAGTATTAATTCAGAATGCCTTTTTTGTATTGGTTTCTTGTGATTGCTGAGTCAGTTTCACCAAACCAAAACCAAGGTATCGACAGAGCTGCCCCTCTCCAGAGGATGTCAGGAAGATCCCACTCCTTGCCTCTTTCAGCTCCAGTGGGTGCCAGCACCCCTTAGCTTGTGGCCACATCACACCAACTGCTGACTCAGTGCTCACACTGTCTTCTCCTCCTCTGTGTCAAATGGCCTCTTTCTGTCTCTTATAGGAATGCCTGTGATTATGTTTAGGGCCTATCCAGATAATCAAGGTTCTGCACTTAATCACATTTCCAAAATCCTTTTTGCCATGTAAAATAACATTCATGGGATCTGGGATTAGAAAATGGATATCTACTGGGGGCAATGATCCATCTCCCAAACTTCAGTTCTTTAGATTTTTAGTCATTGAGTTAACTTCCAATGTCTGTTTAAATGAAGGAACTATCTTTGAGGTGAAAATGAAATTTAAAAATCTAAGTTATTTAGGGCTCAGAATCCCTGTGAAATGGAGGAAGAAATGGCAACCCCTTCACTATTCTTGCTGGGAAAATACCATGGACAGAGGAGCCTGGTGGGCTATAGTCCATGAGGTCACAAAGAGTTGGACCTGTGTGAGCTACTGAGCGCACCACTGTGAAATTGAAGTATGTGATTGCAGAAAGTGTCCACATTTTTCAGAGCTAAGTATTTTGCTTAATTAGAATAGCTTCTCTTACTCTTTACACTCTCTCTATCTTATATAACATTCAACTTCTTTTACTCATTTAAAATATTTTGTATTTCATTAATGTCTTTAAGTTGGCAAAGGATTACTATAATGAACTGAATAAAAATATATCTACAAGAAATTCATGTTTTCATTTATTATTTGTTAATAATTACATTGCTCAAGTCCATCACAGTCTTTCTTCAAATGTTAACTTTGTTTTATAAAAGGTATGTGTTTGACTTTTGTACATATTTGCTTTAAACAACAAGAAATTCTGTGGATATAGAGTCTCTGTTTACCTGTAGTCTGAAAAATGCCTCTAATCACTAGGTGTTTAAAACTTCATCCTTTTACAAGAATAGCATTATGCAATTTTAGCTTTATTAGACACAATCACAGTTCATAATAAAAATCATTTTCTGTCAGATTTCCCTTTCATTAAAAGTTTTGAAAGAAAGAAAGGAAGGAAGGAGGAAGGAAATAAAGAAAAGAAAGAAAGTGACATAGAAAAAGGAGTATTTAAAGGAGTTTCACAGGTCAATACCCCCAAAACATTTACTCGTTCAAGTCCTTTCATTGACTGGATCTTCCAGCTTGGTGCCAATGTCCTGGAACAAAGAGAAACCATTGTGGTTAAACAAGTGAGTAAAACTGAAGGTTCTCGTCTGGATCTCAGAGGGAGACCTGGTACTCTCTGCAAATATGGAGAAACCACGCCACTTGTAAATTACTGGTTACTGGTTTCTTAAAACAAGTTGTGCCTTCTCTTAATGGTGATCTAAGCCCTGGGGACTCATGAGAAAGCAATCTAGCTTTCTCTTCCCTGTTGTGTCCCTGTTCTAGCCATAACAAAATATCTTAACAGTTGGCTTTGAAAAATTAATGTCCCCATGACTTGTGTATGGATGGCGCTATTCCATTTTAGGTATTAATTTTATAAAAGGGCTTCAAGGAAACATTTGCCTTATTTTGCAACATAGCCCTTCTTGCCTTTCTGAGAAAGAGTTCAACCTTCTAAATATCAAATCTAAAGAACATGCAATTATAAAAAGTATTGTCATAACCCAAGCTCAGCTTTTCCTCTATGTATCTTCCTTATGTGTGTGTGTATGTACATATGTCATATGTGGGAATGAGAAACAGAGAGGCAGGCTTCCTATGACTGCCCTGCTTACAAGCACTCCAGTGCCTCCCAAACTCTTTTCCTGGTCAGCTCCCAAAGGGAGCTGACCTCAACTTACCTCCTCACTCCTATCTGGTAGCAGCCTGCCCCTACGGCACTCTGATCAAGATTTCTTCATCTTCTTTCTCTGATTGCCTAACCTCACTGTTGGGTATGAACTCTCGCTGTTCCTCCTGCCTGGAATGCTTTCCCTCAAAAAATCATTGCATGGCTCATTTCTTCTCATTACTAAGGTCTCAGATCAAATGGTATGTCCCAAAAGAGGTCTTCCCTCATTATCTCAATGTGGCCTTGCCCCTTCACTCTCTCCCAAAAGACTCTGCTCTTCATAATATTTATGCTATCTAAAATGTTTGTGTTTGCTTATATTTCATTGTCTGTTTCTCCTACATGAATGTAAGTTTTGTTACTCTCTATACAACCAGCTCTTAGAATGATGACTAACACAAAGTAAGTATTCAATAAACATGTATTAGAGTATTAAATCTTTTACATTTCCTTTTCCTCTTGCTCTTGCTCTTGATTCCCCACCCCCCACCCCAGTAGCTCAGTAGTAAAGAATTTGCCTGCAAGGCAGGTACGTGGCAGGAGACTCAGATTTGACCCCTAGGTCCGGAAGATCTCCTAAAGGAGGAAATGGCAACCCACTCCAATATTTTTGCCTGAAAAATCCCATGGACAGAGGAGCCTGGTGGGATACGGCTCATGAGGGTACAAAGACTTGGACACAGCTGAGCCACTAAACAACAAACAAGAGGCATAATTATTCTGGAAAAGCTCAGAGCATTCAAAGATCTGTGGATCCAGTTATAATAAAGGCACCTCAGGGCTAAGATCAGTTAAGGGCTTGAGGGCTAATACCTTGAACACCTGGGGGTCTGACAAGGAGAGATAATACCCACCCTTCCAACTACCACATTCCCATCCATCCACCTCAATCTTGGCTGGCTTAGTATAGCCAAGAAACAGCTTCCTAGTCACTTCTTACCTAGAAGATGCTTGGACAATGGAGTACAAAAATAATTTAATGATCCAGGCTCTACCGGCCATGTCTGGTAGATGAGCTTTAAGACAGCATGAGTAGGCAAGCTGAAATGTTGGCGCACACTCACACAGCCATATTACAAGCTCCCTGTCCTGTTGCCACACTGTGAAGGGGTTGCCTGGCGGAGTTACTCCAGGTAGGGGCAAGGCTTAGCAGAAGAGCCAGCTGTGGGGACTGCCTCCTTCTGGAGATGTGTTTTTCTTGTCTTGGAGGAGAAGAGCTGAAATGGAAACTTCTAGCTAAATAAATTTGAAAGGTGGGTAGCAAGGATAGTGGTGGTCCTGTCTTTCTGCACCAGGCTGAATCACTTTCATTATCGCTCAATTTGAGTTAGGTTAAAAGCAGATGGCTTGTCTCTTCAGTGTTTTATTTCTCCTTTCAGTATCCAAAAGTCTAGAAATTGATGTAATTTAAAGTTAATGAAAAGAAAGTTCAGCAGCTGCATCGTATTTCATGCCATTCTTTCCTTGTCCTCAGTCAGGCCTCTCCCAGCTCCCCCAGCCTTCTGTTGTGTTGCCAAGGGCACCACACAGAGCAGAGGAGCCTGTCCTGAGACCGTGGCAGGCTTCCCCATGGCTGATTTCACATTATTCACTTGCTCAGCAGAGATAAGCAGGAACCCGGTCCTTTTTCCTGTTGAACAGGTGAAGAATGTTTCTGTTTTTTGGTGGCATTGACCGATGATGGTGCTTGTTTCTGTTTTACCTACTAACTCCAAAGTCTGATGTGTTTTAGCTTTAAGTTGCATGTTTGATTTATCTGTCAAATGCAGGGGGAAAGACAATCCTGACCGCTTTGGAAAGAGTTTATGCAATTCACCAGCTTACTCAGTCATTGTGGGTGTCGCCTGTTTGCACGGGTGGTTGTACACAAGACAAAGATGAAAAAGCAGAAGCAGTGGAAGTTTCTCCTGCAGCATGGTTCCATTAGCATCACAGAGATTCCTAGATCACTGTTTTTCTTCCTAGCATAAGATGACCTTCAGAATCTGCTGATGTCAGGCCCATTAACTGTCACTGGAAATTTTCTTTAGCTCCTCTCCTCACTTTTTTGTGTTATGTGATACTTCATGAGAGATCTACAACAATCCTTCTAAAGGCAAAAAACTGACACAATACTAGAAAGAGTGATGACTTGATGAAGGGGAGAAATATCTCATTATTTGCATACCACACCTCTTCATGCATCTAAAAGGGTTGGCTCTGAAATCCTGGTTCTCTTTAGAAGTATCAGGATGTAGCTCCACAGAGGATAAGCCCAGGTTTGAAAAGGGAATCACCAAAGGGCAGGAAGATGACTGGGAAGAAATAACTATTGCTTATTGACAAGGAGCATTTGGAGCTTACTGTTCGTCAGTCGTGTCCAACTCTTTGTGACCCCATGGACTGTAGCCCACCAGGAGAATTCTGTCCATGGAATTCCCCATGCAAGAAAGGCACAATGGGTTGCTATTCCCTTCTCCAGGGGATCTTCCCCACCCAGGGATCAAACTCAGGTC
This sequence comes from Nanger dama, assembly GCA_917880005.1. Taxonomy (NCBI): domain Eukaryota; kingdom Metazoa; phylum Chordata; class Mammalia; order Artiodactyla; family Bovidae; genus Nanger; species Nanger dama. The sequence goes on from CAKJTW010000002.1 coordinate 83,845,303, forward strand.
TCCCACTCTGCAGGCAGATTCTTTACCCTCTGAGGCACAAAGGAAGCCCAACATTTGCTGCAGTAACCCCAAACAGGAACACTTGAGGTTGGTGGGACTGACATTCCTGTTGTGGTTCTCATGTCACACTGAGAAAACCCAGTGTATATTAGATACACAGAGGCTTGTTATATTAACCAGAGGCCAGACTTTCATCTAAAAGTTTGAAGTCTACTAGAAAATTCTCTAAGGAAGCATGCTTTGGAAACTGTTCTCTATTTTGAATGTTAATTGTGAACAAGTATGCCTTGATGGTTAAAGTTGGGTGTAGGGTTAGGAGAAAGGGAAATTACAGGTAATGATAATAATTAGCACAGATTGATCCTTTAGAATGTTCTAGGCACCATTTCCAGCACATTACAGATACAAACTCTTACAATCTTCACAACGACTCTGTGAGGTAAGTGCTCTTATTAATTTCATGGATGAAGGGATGTAGGTATAGAGTAGTTAAGGATTTTTTTCCTAAGAGTCTGTAGTTGGTTGTTGTTGTTGTTTAGTCACTAAGGAAGATCCCCTGGAGAAGGAAATGGCAACCCACTCCAGTATTCTTGCCTAGGAATTTCCATGGATAGAGGAGCCTGGTGGACTACAGTCAAGGGATGGCAAAAGACTCAGACATGACTTAGTGACTAAACCATATGTCCTGATAAATGGTAGCAAAACCTAGACTTGGACCCTTAGCAATCTAACTGGTTCTGGAGTCTGTGTCTTTAAGTGAGGCCAACAGCAGCTCCTTGGAGGATTCCAGTCCTCAGCGTCATCTCATCAGCACCAAATGCACACTGTCCAGGGGCTGTTTATTCTGCCCCTCAGTGTTCCCCAGCCACTTAGAGTTGCTCCTCTTCAAGCAGGTTCTTGGGTTCCCCTGAATCACTCTTTCCTTTCCTCTGCTTACTCGGGGTCATTGAGGTTGGGAGCACATGAGTAACTTTTATTTTATTCCTTTATTTTATTTTACAAAAAAAAAAAAAAAAGTGTAGAAGAAATGTCCTGGAATATATTAGCAAAATGAACATGGGGTTTTCACCTTGATCAGGAAAAATAAAAACACACGCTTACTCTCCTTGAGAATATGGAGTGGGGATTTCCAATTTGTTGAAGTCAGAAAGTGTGTCATTGCAGATTCCAGTCAAACAGAGAAATATGGCAAAGAGTAAAGAAACAAAACAAAACAGAAAGAACTTATGCCAAAGACAAGTTAAATAGAGAAATGAAAGAGAAGTTTAGTAACCTTGAGCAACTTACTTACCCTCATGTGGCCTCAGCTTGCTTTTCTGTAAAAGGAAACAAGTTGGACAAGAGGCTTCCTTCCAGCTTCCTTCCAGCTAAAAGGCAATGATGTTAAGATAAAGAAGCAAATGCTAAGGAGAAAGGTTTGGGAGTGAACTACAAAAACTGCAAAACATTTTCTTTTCCCTTTTCATATTTTTTTCCTTATTACAGTAAAACAAGTGTGCTGAATAACTGATCCTGTAAATAACAAGTTTCAATAGTTAAAACCTGAGAGCAAACATTTCTCCTTTTGGATTTATGTCAAGGGCCCTGACTGTACTTGGAAAAAAATGCAAGGTTGTAGAGTGTGGAAGGGAGTATAATCCGGGAGGTCAGAGAACAGAAATACTATTTCTAAAAAAAAATTTTAAAATCTGATAATTTCATTAAAACAACAACAACAACAAAAAACAACGCACCTGAAATCTACTCGCAAAAGGGTACACGAACCTTCAGTAAATCCTAGGTTTCCACAGAACATAGTTAAAAATTCCCTGGTGCTGCCCTTTGAGCCCCTCACATGTGTATTCAGTCTGATCTTCCAAGTCTTCTTCATCCAGAACTGCTTTTTGAGGAAAGAATACAAAATGTGCAGTACAAAACTCTGCGGGTACATATCCTGTCCCCACTCTTAGCCCCGCCCCATTGTACGTCTTCCTCTACGTGAAAAGAAAGCAGGGAAAGAGTGAACTTGGGGTAGAAGGGGAGGGGGTTTAGAGTCAGGGTTAGTCCTGGGTGGTAGTGGTTTAGTCACTAAGTCGTATGGGACTCTTGCGACCCCACGGACTGTAGCCTGCCAGGCTTCTCTGTCCATGGGATTCTCCAGGCAAGAATACTGGAATGGGTTGTCATTTCCCTCTCCAAGGGGTATTCCTGGTTATTCCCTATTTCTACAATTATTGGAGTCATGGGTGTGGCTTGGAGTGTTTGCCGGTGGTCAGATGAGATCTCAGTACATTTCTCCTAAATAAAAGGAAGGAACCGCCCCTAATCAAATAGTTCTCTTCTTGCCTGTATTTAATTTCTATTTTTAATGCACAGGCATGCTGTGAATCTAAATCTCATCTATCTCAGCTCTTCAGGGAGCCCAAGATGTCAATTTATAGAACTCTGCATTTATAAACCCATTTATAAGCCTGTGAGGAGGCTCGCATCTTAAGCCCACTCTGGCACCTGCCCATGGCGCCTCTGGGGCCAGCAACATGGCCTGGTAAGAAGAGCTTCGAAAAAGTCCTCTGCAGATTTTATCTCTTGGCTTCTAGGGCTGACCTTGGCTATCAAGACATGGATCCAAAAAGTTCAAAGATCCCAGTTTGCTTTGAGCCATCTTACTGTCACACAGAGGTCCCTCCTAGGGCTTTGCCAAGGTCCTGTCCCTGTGTGGAGTCTGATGCTGGGCATGGACTCAGAGCTGATGGATGAGGAGGAAGAAAGCAGTTCTTCCAGCTGGGTTTGAAAGAAGAAAGAAGTCACATATAACTGTGCAAACACTTAATTCATAAACCAGCCAGCATTTCCAAAGCAGAAATGGTGGTTTCCTTCCCACTGTGTACTGCCCATGATTGGAAGTTCTTTGTGACTTTTTCACTCCCTCAAAGCCTACATGAGGCTTTTTTTTTTTTTTTTTAATAACCTGGAGTCCTCTATATCTATGGGAGTAGAAGAGTGGCCCACGGGTGGCTCTGGGCTCTAAAAATCTTCCTCTGGCCCTGGTACATCATTTCCCAGGTCAATGAGCCTCAGGCTTCACAGATGCCAGGACTGCAAAGCCCTGAGTAGAGATTGTGGCTGGGAAATAAACACAACAATATCATCTGAATTGCACTTCAGTGTTTGTAAGGGGCAGAGGGAGCACTGATTCGTACTTAGGCTCCAGAGTGTTATTGTTGCTGTTCAGTTGCTAAGTCATGTCTGACTCTTTGTGACCCTATGAACTGCAGCACACCAGGCTTCCCTGTCCTTCACCATCTCCCAGAGTTTGCCCAAACTCATGTCCATTGAGTCCATGATGTCATCCAACCATCTTATCCTCTGTTGTCCCCTTCTCCTCCTGTGTCTAGCATCAGGGTCTTTTCCAATAAGTAGGCTCTTTGCATCAGGTGGCCAGAGTATTGGCACTTCAGCTTTAGCATCCATCCTTCCAATGAATATTCAGCATTGGTTTCCTATACGATTGATTGGTTTAATCTCCTTGGTGTTCAAGGGACTCTCAAGAGTCTTCTTCAGCACCACAGTTCAAAAGTGTCAATTCTTCGGTGCTCAGCCTTTTTAGGATCCGACTCTCATCATCTGAATTGCATTTCCAGTGTTTGCAAGGGGCAGGGGGATCACTGTTTTGTACTTAGGCTCCAGAGGACAGAAACTATTAATTTGTGTGTTGCTGCACCATGATTTGTTATAGGAATTACACATGCTACCACTGTTTTCCTGTTTCCTGATATTTTCCTAAGTTTCACTTTCTTGTAGTTTATACTCATCAATGGGTTTCCCAGGTGGCACGAGTGATAAAGATCCCTCCTGCCAATGCAGGAGACATAAGAGACACAGTTTTGATCCCTGCACTGGGAAGATCCCCTGGAAGAGGGCATAGTAACCCACGCCAGTATTCTTGCCTAAAGAATACCATGGACAGGGGAGCCTGGTGGGCTACAGTCCATAGGATTGCAAAGAGTCAGACATGACTGAAGCAACTTAGCGCACATGCACACACTCACCAGCTTTATCATCATCAGTTACATAGCATTGACCATAGGCTCCATTCTAAACCTATCACAGACAATCATTCGTTCATTCACTCATTGGTTTAGTCCTTCACAAAAAGCTTATAATTACCCTTCAGATGAGGAAACAGAGTCAGAGAGGCACAGCAAGGGTACTTGGCTTGCCCAAGGCCACACACTGGAATTCAAACCCAGGCAGCCTAATTTTAGAACCATGCATTTAATGACTATATATATATATATATATATGTTTGTTTGTTTAGTCACTAAGTCGTGTCCGACTCTTTGTGACCGCATGGACTGCTCTATCCATGGGATTTCCCAGGCAAGAATAGTGGAGTGGGTTGCCATTTCTTTCTCATATATATATAGATAGATAGATGGAGAAGCTCTATATAGTCAGCAAAAACAAGCCCAGGAGCTGACTGTGGCTCAGATCATGAACTCCTTATTACCAAATTCAGACTTAAATTGAAGAAAGTAGGGAAAACTACTAGACCATTCAGGTATGACCTAAATCAAATCCCTTATGATTATACAGTGGAAGTGAGAAATAGATTTAAGGGACTAGATCTGATAGATGGAGTGCCTGCTAAACTGTGGATGGATGTTCATGACATTGTACAGGAGACAGGGATCAAGACCATCCCCATGGAAAAGAAATGCAAAAAGCAAAATGGCTGTCTGAGGAGGCCTTACAAATTACTGTGAAAAGAAGAGAAGTGAAAAGTAAAGGAGAAAAGGAAAGATATAAACATCTGAATGCACAGTTCTAAAGAATAGCAAGGAGAGATAAGAAAGCCTTCCTCAGAGATCAATGCAAAGAATTAGAGGAAAACAACAGAATGGGAAAGACTAGAGATCTCTTCAAGAAAAGTAAAGATACCAAGGGAACATTTCATGCAAAGAGAAGCTCAATAAAGGACAGAAATGGTATGGATCTAACAGAAGCATAAGATATTAAGAAGAGGTGGCAAGAATATACAGGAAAATTGTACAAAAAGATCTTCATGACCTAGATAATCATGATGGTGTGATCACTCACCTAGATCCAGACATCCTGGAATGTGAAGTCAAGTGGGCTTTAGAAAGCATCACTATGAACAAAGCTAGTGGAGGTGATGGAATTCCAGTGGAGCTATTTCAAATCCTGAAAGATGATGCTGTGAAAGTGCTGCACTCAATATGCCAGCAAATTTGGAAAACTCAGCAGTGGCCACAGGACTGGAAAAGGTCAGTTTTCATTCCAATTCCAAAGAAAGGCAATGCCAAAGAATGCTCAAACTACCACACAATTGCACTCATCTCACATGCTAGTAAAGTAATGCTCAAAATTCTCCAAGCCAGGCTTCAGCAATATGTGAACTGTGAACTTCCAAATGTTCAAGCTGGTTTTAGAAAAGGCAGGAGAACCAGAAATCAAATTGCCAACATCCACTGGATCATAGAAAAAGCAAGAGAGTTCCAGAAAAACATCTATTTCTGCTTTATTGACTATACCAAAGCCTTTGACTATATAGATCACAATAAACTGTGGAAAATTCTGAGAGATGGGAATACCAGACCACCTGACCTGCTTCTTGAGAAACCTGTATGCAGGTCAGGAAGCAGCAGTTAGAACTGGACATGGACCAACAGACTGGTTCCAAATAGGGAAAGAAGTGCATCAAGGCTGTGTATTGTCACCCTGCTTATTTAACTTCTATGCAGAGTACATCATAAGAAACACTGAGTTGGAAGAGGCACAAGCTGAAACCAAGATTGCCGGGAGAAATATCAATAACCTCCGATATGCAGATGAAACCACCGTTTTGGCAGAAAGGGCAGAGGAGCTAAAGAGCCTCTTGATGGAAGTGAAAGAGGAGAGTGAAAAGGTTGGCTTAAAGTTCAGCATTCAGAAAACAAAGATCATGGCATCTGGTCCCATCACTTCATGGGAAGTAGATGGGGAAACAATGGAAGCAGTGTCAGACTTTATTTTTGGGGGCTCCAAAATCACTGCAGATGGTGACTGCAGCCATGAAATTAAAAGACGCTTACTCCTTGGAAGGAAAGTTATGATCAATTTAGATAACATATTGAAAAGCAGAGACATTACTTTGCCAACAAAGGTCCATCTAGTCAAGGCTATGGTTTTTCCAGTAGTGAAATATGGGTGTGAGAGTTGGACTGTGAAGAAAGCTGAGCACCGAAGAATTGATGCTTTTGAACTGTGGTGTTGGAGAAGACTCTTGAGAGTCCCTTGAACTGCAAGGAGATCCAACCAGTCCATCCTGAAGGAGATCAACCTTGGGATTTCTTTGGAAGGACTGATGCTAAAGCTGAAACTCCAGTACTTTGGCCACCTCATGCAAAGAGTTGACTCACTGGAAAAGATTCTGATGGTGGGAGGGGTTGGGGGCAGGAGGAGAAGGGGACAACAGAGGATGAGATGGCTGGATGGCATCACCAACTCAATGCACATGAGTTTGGGTGAACTCTGGGAGTTGGTAGTGTACAGGGAGGCCTGGCGTGCTGCAATTCATGGGGTTGCAAAGAGTCGGACACAACTGAGTGACTGAACTAAACTGACACACACATATGGTGTCTCAAAAGCATATAAACCCTGAATTCAAAGGGCCCTTAAAATAGCTTTCTGGGATTTCTTAAATATACTCAAACAGGACTGTGTGTTTCCATATTACTTTAATAAATATACTTAAAATATGTAGTCCAAGTTTAAGAATTTTTTTCATTAAGCTTTATTTTTACTGTTACCTTAAAACAACAATTTTATATTCAAATCCACTCTTATATACTGTTCCTTAACTTCCCTACTGTTGAGTGTCTCCAAAATACCCCAAGCTGGAAGTATTTTTAGCGATAGAAGAGACCAGGAGACAGTGACAGAGACAGTGAAAACATTAGAAATCTGTGGGTTTGGTAAATTCCCATGATTTATAGTTGAAAGAATTTTTTCTTATAGTTCAGATAATATTATTTAATATTCTGGAAAGACTGGGATTCTACAATTGCCCTTGGTAATCTCTACCATATCTTGCACATTGATAGTTAGGAATGCCAGTCTAGTATGTATTTTCATTCCTTCCTAGGCAGCAAGTTAGCATTAGAAAAGAAAATGGATTTATAATGACACTTGCATTAGCTATGATGAGTTGCCTTCTGAGTTGTTCTTGCAGTACAAGTAGCCCTCATCCACCTCTGGCTGCAGGTTGTATTCAAATAAACAGAAACAATCTGACGTTCTCAGTTAAGGTAGACGTGAACTCCACTGTGTCTCCTGGAAATTGGAAACCACAAGAAGCTAAACTTTTTTCTTATTATTTCAAGGTTGATTGTGATTTTCAAGTTACATGCCCTAAAATTTTTCACTGGCAGGCATGTAGCTCCCAGTTCTTGTAGGGGCTTAGGCTTCAGAGATCCTTGTAAAATCACTCTTGTGAAGCCAGAATGGAAGCCCTGTTCTGCTCTTAGCTTTTTCTAACTCAGTGAGCTGATATGATGAGACCTGGAGGCCTATTTGGGCTTCCCAGGTGGCACTGGCAGTAAAGAACCTGCATGCCAATGCAGGAAACATAAGAGATGTCGGTTTGATCCTTGTGTCGGGAAGATCCCCTGGAGGAGGGGGCATGGCAACCCACTCCACTCTTCTTGCTTGGAGAATCCCATGGACAGAGAAACCTGGTGAGCCACAGTCCAGAGGGTCACAAAGAGTTGGACATGACTGAAGTGACGTAGCATGCACATGGAGACTCGGCACAGCACAGTTTCTTACAAGTTCAGTTTGGTTGCTGCTGGCCAGAGACACACACACACGGCACTTGCTGGACTGGTATCTGGTACAAAGACCTTGGGTAAATGGCAGAGGGCAGCAGGCACAGGGGGAGGCAGCCCCTCACCTCTTCTCTCCAGGCTGCCGGGGACACTTCAGGAGGCTGTTGGAGTTGGCTGCACGTCACCAAGTTTAGGGAGGGGTCCCTTCTGAAAGCTTTGCTGAGGGCTCCCGTGTCACCAAGCAGGGACAGAAATCTACCTCCAACTGAAACTAATCACATATTCATCTCAGGCGAGAAAACGTCTGATGCAGAAAGAAATGAGTAAGAGCCTTGAGGGATCCTTGAAAGAAGAGGTCCATGGGGAAGAACGAGCAGGCTGAAGCAGGCAGTCCCCCCCCCCTCTCTCTCTCTCTCTCTCTCTCTCCAGCACCCCTCCCATGGGCGGCTCTGGCAGCAGAACCAGATGTCACCTAATGCCGAGTGTTTTATTCATCCTGGTCTATACCCCTGCCTTATATAGCAAAAAGCTCCTTGGCAACACCCTGCAGCAGTTCTTCGCATTTTTAATTGAATCCAAAGAGGTTTTTTTTCTAGAGATACCAGCTTAAACTAATTCCCAACAGGGCTAATCAGGGTTTCATAGACAATAAAGATGGAGAACACCTTACCAATAGGTTTCTGTCATTCTGCTCAGAGGGTTCTCCAGTCTGGGGCAGTGATCACAGTTCTTGGAATTGTGGGCTATTAACAGGAGCCTTGAAATAAATCCGGCTCAGCTAGATAAGAGCAACTGATTTCACTGCCTGGGTATATCTCCTCTGGTGACCAGACACACACACACCTTCCATTTTCATCAGTTGTTTATCAAAATCAGATTAGTAAGAGAAACATCTGACGGAGTTGTTAATGCCCATCTCAGTCTTGAATTACAAATGACTTTCTTGTGCTGTTTGAGCAAAACACCATGACCTATAGATGAACCAGGCTTTGTATTTCCTGCACCTTGTCGTGAACTTATACTTCCCCAAAGACCACAGTTAAGTCTTACTGGTATTGGGATCGTTGATCTGAATAAGATAGGTGAGGCTCACTCCCTTGGGGGCTGTGGCTAGGTGGGTAATAGATTCCGTCTTTGTGATAAGTCATAAGTCACGAACGGGTTATTTTGAGCTCTCCCAAGTGGAAGACAATGGAGCATTTAGTAGGTTGTGTGGTTACGTAAGACATCTCTTTCCAAACAAAGAGGAGGCAAGACACCCAGCCAAAGGATTGAGCCCAGGAGGCTGTGTGGTCTGGTGGTTCCAGGGAGAGACGTGGGGCCAGAGCTTCCTGGGTTCAGCTACCAGCCGAGACTCTGACTCAGGGGGAGTAGAGCCAAGGCTCTTGGCTTGAGGCAGAAAGACTGTAAAACCCAAGAGAGAAAACCACAGGTCTGTGCTCAAGGACTCTGGGGGAAAGCACATTTTGGAAATAAAAATTTAGAAAGAAGATCATCCTGTTAAGTTACAATTTGGGCTTTTTTCAATAAGACATGAGCATTTTTTCCCTGCTTATTGCCTGACACGTTCTCCCCTGGGCATCAGAGTGAAGCCAAGCCAGGCTCCGAGGGTGTTCTGTGTGGGATGAATAGAGGAGCCCAGGGTCTGAGCGAAGGCAGTCAACCTTGGTGAGTTGTCACAGGCAATGCTCAGGAAGCCTGGCACTAGGGGCAATGAGGTTCCACATGGATTCTTCCCTTTGCCTCCCATTCTGCCTTCCACAATAAAGAGCCCTCTGAGTTGGTGGGAGGAGAGAGTCCTTCCCACAGACTCTGCCTGCTTCCCTTCCATGAGTCTGAGCTGGCGTTTGCTCAGCTGTAACCGGTGGCCGCAGCCTCCACAAACCTACGCGGGTTCCCAAGCCACAGCTGGAGTCAGGGCCCAGGGCAAATGTCCTCCATGTCTCGCAAGCTCTGAAGCTCTGCTTCCTCTGGCCAGACAGAGTAGGTGGCTGCCCACAGGATTGGGTTGGAAGGACAACCGGGCAGGTCTCCCCCCTTTGGCATCATGCCTCCTTTATCTGGACCTGAGACATTTTCTGATCTTTAGAAATAGCATATGAAAATGAAAACCATACTTTCAGGCATCTCTGTGTTTAAAGGAAATCAAACCTGAATATCAACCCTTAATACTCATTGGACGGATTGTTGCTGAAGCTGAAGCTCCAATACTCTGGCCACCGGATGTCAAGAGTCAACTCACTGGGAAAGACCCTGATGCTGGGAAAGATGTACGGCACGAAGAGAAGAGGGTGACAGAGGATGAGATGGTTGGATGGCATCACTGACTCAATGGACATGAGTTTGAGCAAACTCTGGGAGATGGTGGAGGATAGGGAAGCCTGGTGAGCTGCAGTCCATGAGGTCACTGAACAACAACTGTATTCAAGGTCTTTACCCAACCCTGCACTCCGCACCAGAGTGAATAACACCTTAGTTGAGTCTCACGGGCATGGGCCAGGACATGAAGGAGGGGCAGGTTTTGCTGTGGGATAGGGTGGGAGTGGGGAGCTGTCTCTTCTCTGGAAGAGTAGCGAGCCCAGGAGAGAGATACATCTCAGAAGTAGAGGTGGTCTTCTTGGACATTTGACCTACAGTTGTCAGGTCAACTTCAAAATCTTCAAAATCTGGCAGTGTGAGGGTTGTACCAGGACGGCTGCTTTTACTCTAAGCCAAGCCGGGCCAAGTGGGACCCAGTTTCTCTGTCACAGCCCCTCATCCAGGGCCCAGATACACTCAAGATGTCTCTCCTCTCTACATCTGTCTAAGGACATGCTCCCAGCTGCTGGATACATAGCCAAGCTCAATGTCCACAGTGTAAACTTCTCTATATAAAATACATAAGTGCGCTCACTCTTTTCAGTTGTATAACCATCCTTTGGTCACTTTTGTTGCAACCTAAGAAAAAAATTTACTAAAAATTGGAAATCCACTCTTGCACATAAAAGTATCTGAGGGAACATTGCCTACTTTGTAAGAATATGTGAATTCTATCCTGAGGGAAAGAGAAGTAAAAATAATCCACTGAGGCTGGTGAGAACTTTAATCCCATAGCGTTCAGACTCTGGTTCCTCTACTTCCGACGGTTCACTCTGCTGGTACACCACTTTCACAGGTACTAACAGTCTATTAAACACAGGCCTTGGAAGATGTGGGCTTCCCAGGTGACGCTAATGGTTAAGAACCCGTCTGCCAGTGCAAGAGACATAAGATATGCGGGTTTGATCCCTGGGTCAGGAAGATCCTTTGGAGGAGAGCATAGCAACCCACTCCAGTATTCTTGCCTGGAGAATCCCATGGACTGAGGAGCCTGCCAGGCTACGGTCCACAGGGTCACAAAGAGTTAGACATGACTGAAACAACTTAGCAGCAGCAGCAGCTAGGAAGATTTGGGGAGACGAATCGTAAGATTACAGTCATCTTCTCCAGTCACAAGAGCCATTGCTTGTTTGGTCCTTGAGAGTAATCCTCTTGCTCTCTACCAGCACACCGGGTTGGGAAGACAATACACCAAGTTTCTGGGGAGAAGGGTCTGAGTAGAAAGTCAGAGTGGACAGAGCACCCCACCCAGAGAGAGGTGTCTTCAATGTGTCCTGGTTCAGAGACCCCAAAGTGCCCCTGGCCTCTCACTGTTCAGCCCCTCTCTGTCTATGCCTCCTCTGTAATTCCTGGCAGCAGGATTCCAGGGACCCCTACCTCCCTCTCCAGCAGGACTCATGTGGAAGAGGAAGGACCAGCACACATGCCACAAGTCATCCCATCTCCCTCCCTTGCCCCAGCCAAAAGGTTTTGTTAAACAAAAGGCTTCATTCTCAGTTGAAATCAACTCAATTGAATTGAAATAATTCGATAATTTGAATTATTGCCCTAATATCTGCTTTCCCCCAAATAGAGCTGAATGTATATCCCTCATCTCTTTGATTAAAGGATCTTTCTGATGATCTTTCCAAACAGAAAAAGACTTCCTCTAAGAACCCAGGCTTTGGGAGGAATCAATAAACATGCTCAGCGGTGTGCTTAGTTGCTCAGTCATGTCTGACTCTTTGCAACCCCAAGTACTATAGCCCGCCAGGCTCCTTTGTCCATGGAACTCTCCAGGAAAGATTACTGGAGTGGGTAGCCATGCCCTCCACCAGGGGATCTTCCGAACCTCATGAGGTCTCCCTCATTGCAGGCAGATTCTTTACTGTCTGAGCCACCAGGGAAGCCCAAGAATACTAGAGTGGGCAGCCTATCCCTTCTCCAGGGGATCTTCCCTACCCAGGAATTGAACTGGGGTTTCCTGCATTGCAGGCAGATTCTTTACCAGCTGAGCTATCAGGGAAACCTGAATAAACATATATGTGTGTGTGTGTGTGTGTGTGTGTGTGTGTGTGTGTGTGTATTTGTTGGAAAGAAATAGAAGAATGAAATATTGTCTCCAAGCTGGCATCCCCACACATTAGTTTTATTTTCATTCGCTTACAATCTGAATTTTCAGTGTGCAGTAGCTGACATTAGTCCTGTACTTCATAAACACTAAACTTATAAAAGATGAATTTGTCAAGTAAAAAAACAATTTATAATAATTTGTCCTGAAGTACAAAGATAGATAGACTGTATCAAGGGAAAAGTAGATTTTTGGCTGTAGGGTTTTAATAATTAAATTCACCACAAGTATAAAGATTTATACAAATGTTTTCCTATCCAGCCTGGAGATTCGCTGATATTTTCTGCAAAAATACACAAAAATAAAGCCTTTTATGATCCTTGAATGAGAATCAGTGATCCACAGAATCAAGCACATTAAAGGTGTTCAATGGTTGGTTTTTAAATAAATGAGGGATTGTATGTTACAACCTAATAAGCAGTAGAGTAATAATGTATAATACCAATGCTTGATAAAGTTACACTTTAAGAGTTGGGGTTAAACATGCTTCTGTTACATAAAATTCCAAGGGCTATAAAAATCAGGAGAAATGTCTCAGTTTCTACTTCTGCCAGAGAGAAGTGTTGAGAGAAGATGACACATTCAGGTGTGTAAACCAACAAATAGGGATCCCACCAGCAAATGATTCCATGCACACCATGAGTAAGAACTGGTACTATCTTATTCTAAAAGCAGAATTTCTGTTTGATATTGTTGATATTTGATATTGTTCCTGGCTTATTAAAAGGAAGTATTAAAAGAACCCACCTGCCAATGCAGGAGATGTGAGAGATACAGGCTCGATCCCTGAGTTAGGAAGATACCCTAGAGGAGGACATGGCAACCCACTCCAGTATTCACACCTGGAAAATTCCATGAACAAAGAAGCCTGGCAAGCTATAGTCGTGCATGCTAAGTTGCTTCAGTTGTATCTGACTCTTTGATACCCCATGGACTGCAGCCCATCAGGCTCCTCTGTCCATGGGATTCTCCAGGCAAGAGCACTGGAGTGTGTTGCTATTTCCTCTTCCAGGGAATCTTCCCAACCCAGGGATCAAACCCATGTCTCTTACATCTCCTCATTATCAGGCAGGTTCTTTACCACTAGTGCCACCTAGGATGATGCAATCGATGGGGTTGCAAAGAGTTGGATATGATTGAAATGACTTAGCATGCATGCATGCAAGGAAGGAGGAAACCAAATATTCATCAAGCTCCTTCTATGAGCCACTTTGCAAAGTGCTATTTCATCTAAACTTTCCCATGACTCTGTGAGGCAGTTATGTTTTTCTCCACTTTATAGATAAAGAAACAAAACTAAACAGTTTGTCCAAAGTCACAGAGCCAGAAAGTGACAGTCAGATTCCTAACCCTAGGACTTGCAGTCTTAGGACTAAGGACAGTAAGTCCAGCTCAGAGCATGTGTCCTAATGGTTACTCCTTTCCTTTGGCATTCTACAAGCTGAACTAGCATTTTACAGTTTAATCAACTATTTAAATTGCCTCTGAGCTGGTAAGAAGGAGCCCTTGTTTTCAGGTTTGAAATGGAATAGGCTGTCTGTTTTTATATATAATTCAGTGTTGAATATGATTGAGCATATGATACTCCACACGTATCCCATTCTTTTAGGCCAAACTTGGGGCTTCCTAGATGACTCAGTGGTAAAGAATCTGCCTACCAATGCAAAGAATCTGCCTACCAATGCAGAAGCAGCAGGAGATGTGGGTTCGATTCCTGGGTCAGGAAGATCCTCTGGAGGAAGAAAAGGTAACCCATTGCAGTATTCTTGCTGGAATCCCATAGTGAGAGGAGCCTGGCGGGCCACAGTTCATGGAGTTGGAAAGAGTTGGATACAACTGAGCCTGCATGTTACCTAACATTTATATGTATAAATGAAGATCAGCATTCCAAGTATCTTTTGCAAAAAAATTTTTTTCAACTCCCTTTGCCTGGAGAGAATTTACAACCTTGACTTCAACAGTGGATGCAGTGTACCCAAAGACCACTGGAATAAAGGAGTCAAAATTCATATTGGTGCTTGTCTACTCTAAACCCAGATTTTTATGTAAACACTAAGTTGAGACATTTTATGTAGACTAGTTCATGTGCAACGTACCATCACTTTAAAACACATTCAAACACAGTGTTTTCAGAGATAATGAAAATTTTATTAACAAAGAAAATCTACATTATACACACCCTCTCAAAAACAACCACCTCAAACATGTAAGATACACTTTGGTTTCTACTCACTATACCCTCAACGCCAGAAGAACAAAACCACAGCACCAAAGTATAGACCAATATTTTCAAAGGGACTAATTCTTTGAGATAATAAAATACTAGACAATTAGAAGAACCCATCACAGGCTCATTTCACAGGCTGAGCCACTGAGACTTTCTCCAAATGAATGTTTCCACTGTGAGTCAATATATGTGGCCATCTGCACTTTGTAACACTACCCTGAATACACGTACATCTAAACACACGATCGAGTTCTTTGAGTACAGTGAGAACTGAGTCAGCAGGATTTATAGAAATGTATGGCTACACAGCAACAGTTCAGTGACAGGAGCTAGAAAACGTAAAGGTATGCATCATGATAGGATGTGATTGGTTTTTCAAGGCAACATTTAAGTTCATTTCTGATTATCGTTAACTGATCCATCTCTGTCCCTCGGAAACACCCTTGGATATTTTCTATCCCACCCTTTACTAAACAGACTTATAAACATAGTCCAGATATACTGCATGCCAGAGAGGAAGTACAAGAAGTTGAACTGTATCTTGATACCCTGGATCCAACTAGAAAACACACACATAACGTGTCTCGCTGTCAGAACACACTGATGCCTGCAGCTGAAAGGTCCCTCAAAAGAGATCTAATGGAGGTTTAATTCAAGGAGGGAAAAAACTTAGGCCTGTTACTTGACTACAGTTTCCAGGGCCTGGTGTAGCTATATTTTTAGGAATGGCTCCAAGGAGCTGCCTACACAAATTTGGATGAAGCAAGGGAGGCACAGATGGTGGTCACGTGAAAGCACAGACCGATCTCGGGTGGGCTTGGTTACAAAGTCTGCACATTTAGGCTGCTGTATTCCTCCTATTTCAAGTGCTGCCAAGTCCTGGCTGTTCCCCCTCTTTTCAAAGTCTTGATTCATTTAATTCCCCTGAAGGAGGTGGGAGAGGAGGAGGATTGCGCAAATTTTACTCTTCCATGGTTTAGAAGAGACAGTCACCATCTTGGCTCCTTGTCAGGTTTTAAATGTAACATTTTGCTAAGTGTAAAGCTCTGTATCTGTTCCTTTTCTGTTGCCATTACTGTAACTTCAATATTTGCAAAACACAACCTCAAAATACTTCAAGTTCAGCCCAAAGCAGTTTGTTATTCATGCAACACAATTCTCACATGTATCAATACAGAGTGAGTTTGCAGCACAGAAATCTTCCCTTTCTTTCCTTTTAAATTTTTTTCATTTTATTTTTAATTCTTGAACTGAACTAATTTTTTTTCTTTCTTTAGGGATTTCAGAATGATTCAGTCACACAATAGCAAAATCCTCATTATATATACAACATATATGTGGTGTGTGCTTAGTCACTCAGTCGTGTCTGACTCTTTGTGACCCCATGAACTGGGGCCCGACAGGCTCCTCTATCCATGGGAATTCTCCAGGCAAGAATACTGGACTGGGTTACCATTTCCTTCTCCAAAGAATCTTCCCAACCCTGGGATTGAACCTATGTCTCCTGTGTCTCCAGAATTGGCATGCAGATTCTTTACCACTGAGCCACCTGGGAAGCCCTACATCACATATACATACATATGTTTATATATATATATATATATATATGTCTCCTGATGATTATCAAGTTTATCATTATGTCAGTTCTTACTGGTTGCATTATTAAAAAAAAAAAGGAAGCACATAACCTAGAGTTATTCTACCATTTGAAATACCCTGTGAGTTGCTTGTAAAGCATGGAGCACCTTAGTGTTGTGTAGGATTTAATTTTCTGATAGAAAAATTTGTAGTGTTTGCCATAAAAGTTTTTAAGGTATTCAGAGTGTGCTTGCAAGGATGCCTTATTCATAGTAATTAGCACCATGGATGGGGAGCCTGGTGGGCTGCAGTCCATGGGGTCGCTAAGGGTCAGACAAGACTGAGTGACTTCACTTTCACTTTTCACTTTCATGCATTGGAGAAGGAAATGGCAACCCACTCCAGTGTTCCTGCCTTGAGAATCCCAGGGATGGGGGAGCCTGGTGGGCTGCCGTCTGTGGGGTTGCACAGAGTCGGACACGACTGAAGTGACTTAGCAGCAGCAGCATTAAAGCACTGGTTTCTTACTCTTTAAAAAGAGCCCACAGAGTATCAGTCATTTTCTTTTGTAGGAAACTATCAAAATAAAAAATGGACTCAGTTATTGAAACTTTTTAAAAACAGGGCACAAAGTATTTTTCAGGTTGTCACCAAGACGCTTGTGTTATGTTGATGTAATTTTTGTGCATGATCAAACCTCTGCTCTTGAGTCATCCACTAAGCCTCCAAATGTGCATCCACTAAGCCTCCAATCCTAGCTAGTATGTAGGAAGGTCATTTTTAAAGCAAGTCAATACATAAAAAGGTTTTAACATCTGTTAATCAAGTGTTTTATCTGGAGGGCATAAACTGTATTTATAATCCTCCAACTAACTTAATATTTCCTGTTTTTAAATATTTATTGTATGTAATAATTGACACTTCTGTCACAGTCAATGGAATTATTCAAATGCCTTATAAGGCAAACACAGGAATTATTTTTTAAGGATAGGATTTAATTATTAGTAAAATATATCTATAGGCAATGTGGAGAAGGAAGCAAATTTAAGCTCAGTTATTATCTTGAGTTTCTGCTTTCAACAGAGCAGCCTAATAGAGAAAGTTCTTGGTAACATTTATGCTACTTGAACTTGCATCTGAGCTCCTTCTTTAAAACATTGATATTGTTCCAAATTCAATGATAACAATAATTAGGGAAGAAAGTCTCCCACCATAGTGTACTTGTACGCTTTTAAGTCAGTCACTTCAAAACAAAACCAAACCGAACACTACCCTCCAAGTCAATGGCCCAGTGTTCAAACAAGGACCTCAAAATATTCATTTAAGGCTGTAGTTGACTGTGCATAAAAATCAACACTAGGATTACATATCAAATAGAGTTTCATGAGTGGAACACATCAGCATTACCCAATCTTCCTCAAAAGTACTTAGCTGCCAAGAGAGAAACTTTATAAAACATCACAAATGTGCTATTTGTATAAACATTTCCCACTACAAATGCTCTTGTTTTTATTTAAATGAGTATTTTTAACCTGAGCTATTAATTAAAAAAATTTTTTCTCCCTTGTAAAGCTTGGCTTTCACAAGGAAGAATCATTGAGCCTCCTCTCTTGTGAGTAATTTCTCCTAATACCGATGGTGCTACGTAAGTACAGCCAGAGCTCATTAAATAGACTTCTGAGCATCGTTATAATTAACAATTAGCTAGAAATTAGTTTTAATGATTTGTTTTAGATGACAGAATAGAAGTATAATGTAATTATTTTTAAGCCTTCTACATCAGGGAAGCCCCATTAAGAACACAGCTACCACCAACTTTCAATTATTGAGAAGCAGACAATCACCCAAAGCATTCACTAAGCGATCTGCTTACAGACCCAGACTGAGGGAGTGGAGGAGAAAGGCCACCCCAGCCCAGGTGTTTGTAATTATTTAGCTGTTTTACAAAGTCTCTTCCTTTTCTACTCTGCTCTTTTAGGCTGTTTTTATGCCTTGGAGACATCTCTACTAGGGAAAATAGAACAGAGAGAGTCACCCTGGCTGTTCAGTTCTGCCTCCTGTCTTCCTCTGAAATGCAGTGACAATTGTGGCAGGAAGGGTGAGGGGCTGGAGGAAGATTCTAGAAAATTTAGCAAGTGGGCCTGAAACTGTCCTAATCGAGCTGGAAATAACAGGAAAGAAGATTATATGAGCAATAGATACAGAAGTATTAAGAACAGACTCTAGACTCTAAAGGTAGATCTATACCTTTCTCTCTCTGTTCTGTGTTGGTTTTTTTTCGTTTTTAACATCTCAAAGTCAATTTAGATCTTAAGAATTTATTTTAAAAATACTATGGAAACCTGAAAAATGCTCTTTCATTTCCTGAAAAATAGAAAAATATCCATTTAGAATGGTGAATACTGATTATTGTCAAAAGTTTTTCTTCCTTCCTTCTCTTTCTCTTCTTTAAAAAAAAAATCTCAGTTAGTCAGGCTGCTGTTTGCTCTTCCACCTTTGAGCAAGAATGTTAGACCTTTTGCTGCTGACCTTCGGAAGCTGTCCCGGAGCACATCCTGACACCCACATAAAAGACCTGGTACCTGTGTTTCCACATCACAAAGCAGGCCAACAAGCACACCAAGCCACAGACCAAGTTCAGAATCATCTGGATGAGTAGGAACAGTTTGAAAGTGCCAGTGATGCTGGTACAGTCAGGCACATCCCGGTACACAAAGGTCCTGCTGAGGGGCTCGGAGGAGGGCAGTTTGCACTGGCAGGAGTCGAACACGGTTCCGCAGGTAAACTGTGCGAGCTGGGCATAGTGGTGAGCGGCGAACGCCACGGCCAGCACACAGACTGTCAGGCCAAGGGCACTCAGTACAAAGTACAAGAGCTGCAAGAAAGCAGAAGAAAGGCTTTACAGTTACAGAGAATGCTGGATGACTACCGCCAAAGCTAATACAGACTTCTCTCTAGGAAGCTCCCCATCTATCCTCAGAAACGTGGTGCCCAAGACATGACAATGGCTCCTTATGGACTGTTAGTGAGCCTTCCTGGAACTCTGATGGTCTTTTCATTTGTTGTACAGATGGAGGGTGTTTTCATGAATTGAGCCAACAATTTGAGCTTAATCTGGGGCTGTTTGCGTGTGGGTGTAGCAGGCAGCTTAGATGAATCCCAAACACAAGAGCCATCCCTGAAGGACAGACGGTGCTTGTTTTGACCTTAATGATATAAAGACTGCAACAACACTAGGAGTGGAGAACAAGTTTCTGCAATGTAAACACTGTGTTGGCCAAAATTGGCAATGATTGGTCAACTAGCGACATGTGTTAATAAAAAAACAAGAAACTATGTTCAATGTGCTAAGGTACTTCAGTCGTGTCTGACTCTTTGCGACCCCATGGACTGTAGCCTGCCAGACTCTTCTGTCCATGGGATTCTCCAGGCAAGAATACTGGAGTGGGTTGCCATTTCCTTCTCCAGGAGATCTGCCTGACCCAGGGATTGAACCCAGGTCTTTTACATCTCCTGCACTAGCAAGCGGGTTCTTTACAACTAGCATCACATGGGAAGATGCTCAGTGGAGTGGTTGCCAAACTATGTCCAGGAATGCCAATATCCCCAGTCAGAGGTAGCTGGGAAAAAAATATATATACATAGCTCCATAAAGTAGGTTACTCAACGTTAGCTTCATTATCTGGTCTCCTGTGGTCCCTCTGGCCCCTTGGTCACCAAGGTTCTAAACACCATTAGCCTGTGTGTTAGTCTTGGAATGGAAAAGTCTGGTGAAAGTTCTAACTCTGCTATTAAAGAACCATGGAATCCTTGAACAACTCAGACATTTACCCTAAACCTGAAATATTTTGATCATGAAATTGTGAATGCTTGTTGCTGTGACTGCTATATAAACCATTTTATAGAACAAGAAATCTTCTTGTGATTGGACTTCCCTACTGGAATCCTTCCTCTTAATGGTCCAGCCTACTGAGGATCTAGATAAGGAACAGAGTCCCCAGCTTTTGGCACTGGTGTACTGAACTAAGTTCTTAGTGTAAGAGTTGCACACCTATAGTCAAAAGGTGCTCATAGAGCAGTTCTGGTGAATGTGAACTCCTCAAAGGAAGATCAGGCACATCCAGTCCAGGTTCAGATTAAAGTTGATCTGAGGGAGGGGGAGGGAATCTCATGAGGGAGGGGGCTTTTATATATATATATATATATATATATATATATATATATATATCTTCGAAAGTGTTAGTTGCTCAGTCGTGTCCAACTCTTTAGACTCTTTGTAGCCATCCAGGTTCCTCTGTCCGTGGAATTCTCCAGGCAAGAGTATATATATATGTATATATATATAATATTATATAGTGTATATTATATATATATTATGACTGATTTCCATTGCATGGCAGAAACCAACACAACATTGTAAAGCAATTATCCTCCAATTAAAAAATTGCTCTGAAAAGATTATGTCCTCCCCCCGCCTCCAAGTAAATGCAACTCAAAATAAAAACATACATGTAAGATTATAAAATACATGCATATAAGTCCCACAGATAAGTGATTTTCCTCACAGGGACAATTTCAAGTCTTAAATATAGAATACTTCAAAATTTATTTTTTCCTACTTGAATGGGGTATGTGGTATGGTGTGTGTGTGTGGGTGTGTGTGTGGGTGTTGGGGCTCTGTGCATGGATCTGGTTTGCTTGCAAGCTTCACTGCAGACACAAGAAGAGAATAGACTCTGGTTAAAGCCAGTTGGACTTCACATGGCTGCAGGAGCAAAGAATGCAGGGGTTCTTTGGATCTTCTCAACAAAATCATCTTAAACACACATTCCCCTTTTCATTTTCAAATCATATGAGAAGGATTGTCACATATAACCCACGTTTCTTCACACGTGACACAGTTTATGGAAACCTCTATCTCAGGGACCTAACAAGGATAATCTATGCACAACATGTTTATTCTCTTTTGGAGGAAGGGAACCACAAACACACACAGTTGGCACTATTAAAATTAAGAGGAATTATTTGATTTGTAATATTGAATGGATGGCCTTGGTTCTGCCTGTCCCCCACATTTTCACTGGGCATATTTTCTACAAAAATAGGCTAAAATGTATGGATTTATTTTGTGGGGTCATTGAGGCAGAATATATGAAACATTTGGGGTTGTTTTGAAATATTCAGGCTTGACGACTGCCTTCAAACCCCTGGTGACCAGACTACACGGTGCTGGCCACGTGGCCCGTGCCTGCCGCTGTAAGCTGCGTCTCCAGCGCTGACACAGGGGCCTGGAAACAAACTGCTCTGGGAACATGGATACAGCAGAGACTCTACCAGCAGAGAAGGCTTAAATTAAAGGGATAATTTCCCACCCGAGAGTCATCCGCTCTTTAGAAAGGCCCCAACTAGAGTATTCTTTACACATTTTATTGTCATCAATGGATGGTACTAAGGAAGTTTTGTCATAACACACCCGCACACACACTCACATATATATCCTTAGAGAATTTCTAGAGCAGCCACTGATGCGTTGTCTTGAAACAATGACAATAATCCCTTATTCTCGATCTGTAAATTAGTCAAGTTGTTGCAAAAAAATTTTTTCTCATAACCATTATGAAAATCCATTTGCTGAAATGAGAGTTTTGTCTCTTCTTAAAAGAGAACTTTTTGGCCTAAAGATCAAAAGATTTGCCAAGACATTTACCAAGTGCACAGCAGGGCTGGATGAGGATTACAGGCATGCGCTGGGGAGCCAGACAGCCTGGGTTAGAATCCTGGTTCTCCCCCCTTAACTATGAACCTTGGGCAAATTAATCAATCCCATGTGTCCCTCTATTTCTTCATCTAACACTGGCTTCACAGCATTACTCTCAGGATCCAAAGAGTTGATCTATGTACAGGGCTTAGAACAGTGGCTGGTACGCAGTAGCACTATTTAAGTATGTGTGAAATAAAACACATTAGTAGACGTGGAAAGAGCTGCCTGTTCTCAGGACTTTAGGATATCAATCCTACTGACTGTCTTCTATGTCATGTGAGAGTAACAACACATACTTGGCTTGTATAAAAGATGTAAATATTTACACAAATACGGAGAGATTACTCAGCTTTAACCGAGTATCTTAAATATGCTCAAAGCCTCAGGAGCACCAATGAAAGCCATGCCTCTCCGCTCCTTTAAATACGAATACATTTTCATTGGTGCACTAGCTCACACATGGTGATTCTGCTTCCTCCCACTGCAGAAAAGCATCGGGCCAAGTAAACAAGAGTGAGCCACAGTATCAAGTTTCTTCTCCATTTCAAGACATAAATATAGACTTGATCGGCCAAAGCCTATGGGCCACTTCTGCAGCGCTATAGCATTTTTCCTTCGCGGCTTTCAACTCAGCCGACAGCAACAAGATTCTGGGTCAGAATCTGTAATTTAAAATCAAGTGGCTGGTTTTACCTACAAGGCACAAATAAACTATCAATGAAAGTGTTTACGATGACCTTGGGAATGCCAGCGAATATATCTTGCTAGCAGCGCGGCTCCGGCCTCATCTGTCTCGCGGGTGACACGCCGGCGGCCGGCGCAGGACAGCGGGCGGAGGCGGGCGCCCCTGCACTTATGCAACCGCGGCCCCGCGCTCGCCGCCTCTAATTGGTACCCGGCCGCCGCTTCAGCGTTCAGTTACTTCGGGAGGAGGGCGGTTCGGCTTCAATTTAATTATCTTCCCGGTGGCAGGCAGGGTAAGGCCCCTCTGCTCCTCGATGGGCAGGGGGAAGCGGCGGCAGCCAGGGGACCTCCCGGAGGGCGGTGGGTACCGGGCCATTGCGCCTCCAATATCCTCGTAGGAGAATGTGTTTCCGCAAGCACATGAACCAGACACGATTGTGAAAACCATCAAGGTGAGCCCCGAGAAAATAGAGCCACGAGAATAGGCAGGAGGCCCAATCCACGGCCAGATGGCCCCCAAGCCCAGGAGCAGAATCCAGGGAGAAGAATGGAAGGATGCTTACAGGGTGTGTGTGTGTGTGTGTGCGTGCGCTTACAGGGTGTGTGTGTGTGTGTGTGTGTGTGTGTGTGTGTGTGTGTGTGTGTGTGTGTGTGTGCTTACAGGGTGTCTGTGTGTGCGTGTGCTTACAGGGTGTCTGTGTCTGTGTGTGTGTGCTTACAGGGGTGTGTGTGTGTGTGTGTGTGTGTGTGTGTGTGTGTTGGCCATCTGGGTGTTCAACATAAGGTGTGGCCAGGATATCAAGCACTAAAATGGTTTTGCTAGTAAGAAACATCACAGGAAGGTGCGTTTCATCCCCTCTCCTTTAAACGATGTGAGAAGCACAAAGGTAGAGTGGCTGTAACCTGTCTTGACTTTGGAAAACCCGGAGATTGACTGAAGCTCATTTTCGATCTGAAGATAATATAGCAGGCACCTTAGAGAGCTGGAAACTAGCATCACGAAAGCTCACATTCAGAAGAGAAAGTGTTTCTGTATTTCTCAATGTCTGTCACAGGTGGGGAAAAAAAAAAAAAGATAGCTAATGAGATCTTCCTAGTGCGGACTTCTCAACCTGGCTGACATTAGCAATGCCTTTTTATTTTATTTGTCCTTACACCTTAAGTGAGGACGTTAGGCTTTAGGGGTCTCTGTGAAGATGCTGCTGTTGCCTCTACTGTCTCCTGGGATCTTGGGGGAGAGAGAGAGGGAGGGAGATGAGGGCGGTTCACAGAAATTGATGAACCTAGCTTAGAGCCCTTTTAACCTCATGAACGAAGTTCACATGCTTTAACATATCATTTCTTACTAGGCTCTCTGGCTTTGAAAAAAAACCATTACTAAGCTTTGCAGTTTATTCAGACTTCTACTCAAAAAGTAAGCAGGGATGATGTCTGCTTAGTCTGGACTTCTTTAAGGAACACCCTCAGACAGAAAAAGTAAAATTTTCAAGTGAGGCATATCCACCAAAATTCTAACTCTATCAATTTTGAAAATAGCATCCATTCAATTTTTAAATTAAAAAGTTACATCTAACTATTTGGAGAACACCTCAAAATTGAATAGAAAAACCTACCAGAATGTATCTATAATCCCACCACTCAGAGAAACTATTTTTTTCAATGTACGTAAGAGATATTTTTTATTTTTGTACGATCATACCATATATTTTGTGTAGCCAGTTTTTTTGCTAGTCAAAATAATTTGAGTATTTCTTCACTAGTTGATCTTTTACAGTGACTTAACTATATATACATATATGTATGTATCAGCACATTGTTTTTTATGTCGATATACTAGAATATACTGACATCTTATTTTCTTCATTTTTGTAATTTCCAAATAATATAGTTAATTTACTCTTATGCCTTATGCTTTCTTATTTTAGTGAACTAAAGAGTATCCAGTTTTTGTGTGTTTTCTTGTAGAAGAAAAGTAAACAATGTGAGGGGATCAGTTTAGTTCAGTCGCTCAGTCGTGTCTGACTCTTTGCGACCCCATGAATCGCAGCACGCCAGGCCTCCCTGTCCATCACCATCTCCTGTAGTTTACTCAGACTCACGTTCATCGAGTCCATGATGCCATCCAGCTATCTCATTCTCTGTCGTCCCCTTCTCCTCCTGCCCCTAATCCTTCCCAGCATCAGAGTCTTTTCCAATGAGTCAACTCTTCCCATGAGGTGGCCAAAGTACAGAAGTTTCAGCTTTAACATCATTCCTTTCAGAGAAATCCCAGGGCTGATCTCCTTCAGAATGGACTGGTTGGATCTCCTTGCAGTCCAAGGGACTCTCAAGAGTCTTCTCCAACACCACAGTTCAAAAGCATCAGTTCTTCAGTGCTCAGCCTTCTTCACAGTCCAACTCTCACATCCATACATGACCACAGGAAAAACCATAGCCTTGACTAGATGGACCTTAGTCGGCAAAGTAATGTCTCTGCTTTTGAATATATTATCTAGGTTGGTCATAACTTTTCTTCCAAGGAGTAAGCATCTTTTCATTTCATGGTTGTAGTCACCATCTGCAGTGATTTTGGAGCCCAAAAAATAAAGTCTGACACTGTTTCCCATCTATTTCCCATGAAGTGATGGGACCGGATGCCATGATCTTCGTTTTCTGAATGTTGAGTTTTAAGCCAACTTTTTCACTTTCCTCTTTCACTTTCATCAAGAAGCTTTTTAGTTCCTCTTCACTTTCTGCCATAAGAGTGGTGTCATCTGCATATCTGAGGTTATTGATATTTCTCCCAGCAGTCTTGATTCCAGCTTGTGTTTCTTCCAGTCCAGTGTTTCTCATGATGTACTCTGCACAGAAGTTAAATAAGCAGGGTGACAATATACAGCCTTGATGCACTCCTTTTCCTATTTGGAACCAGCCTGTTGTTCCATGTCCAGTTCTAACTGTTGCTTCCTGACCTGCATATAGGTTTTTCAAGAAGCAGGTCAGGTGGTCTGGTATTCCCATCTCTTTCAGAATTTTCCACAGTTTATTGTGATCTACACAGTCAAAGGCTTTGGCATAGTCAATAAAGCAGAAATAGATGTTTTTCTGGAACTCTCTTGCTTTTTGGATGATCCAGTGGATGTTAGCAATTTGATCTCTGGTTCCTCTGCCTTTTCTAAAACCAGCTTGAACATCTGGAAGTTCATGGTTCACGTATTGCTGAAGCCTGGCTTGGAGAATTTTGAGCATTACTTTACTAGCATGTGAGATGAGTGCAACTGTGCAGTAGTTTGAGCATTCTTTGGCATTGCCTTTCTTTGGAATTGGTATGAAAACTGACCTTTTCCAGTCCTGTGGCCACTGCTGAGTTTTCCCAATTTGCTGGCATATTGAGTGCAGCACTTTCACAGCATCATCTTTCAGGATTTGAAACAGCTCCACTGGAATTCCATCATCTCCACGAGCTTTGTTCATAGTGATGCTTTCTAAGGCCCACTTGACTTCACATTTCCAAGATGTCTGGCTCTAGATGAGTGATCACATCATCATGATTATCTGAGTCGTGAAGATCTTTTTGTACAGTTCTTCCGTGTATTCTTGCCACCTCTTCTTAATATCTTCTGCTTCTGTTAGGTCCAGACCATTTCTGTCCTTTATCAAGCCCATCTTTGCATGAAATGTTCCCTTGGTATCTCTAATTTTTTTGAAGAGATCTCTAGTCTTTCCCATTCTGTTGTTTTCCTCTATTTCTTTGCATTGATCGCTGAAGAAGGCTTTCTTATCTCTTCTTGCTATTCTTTGGAACTCTGCGTTCAGATGCTTATATCTTTCCTTTTCTCCTTTGCTTTTCACAGCACGAATTCAGTGCAAACTGGATGACCAACTCAAGGCTCAGTGGAGGGGAGTTCCCTGGCAGTCTAGTGGTCAAGACTCCATGCTGACACTGCCAAGAACCTGGGTGCAATCCCTGGTCAGGAAACTAAGATCCCACAAGCCATGCAGTACCGCTTTAAAAAATGGGGGAAGGTAAAAAAGACTCAATGGAGGAATGACTGGAGGCAGAATCCACTCCGAGGCCCATGCCCTGAGGGTGGGAGTAGAGCTGGGGGTGGCAGAGCAGGAAATAGCAGAGAGAGGCAGAAAAAGCTCAGGATCCAAGCAGGTTGTGTAGAACAAGCAGGCACACTGTGGGCCCACAGCTTCAGAAATCCTGGGCTCCAAAGCGAGACAGGTCTCCCCCAGTCACCTTGAACATACAGACCTGAAGACTTGTGTACGTGTTACTGTGACTTGGCAAGGCCACCAAGCCAGCCACTCTGTTGTTTATTCTGTCACTTGCTCCCTTGCTCTCCAAAACTTACAGGCTGAAAATCAGTGGCTGAAGATTAGTGTCAGTAACAGTCGTCTCCTATTTGCCAGTCAGTGCTGCCAGACTCAGAGGCTGATCCTTACAGGACCTCGGACCAGGAGCTGAGCTCATTCTTACTACAGTATCTACTCAGAAGGTAATCAGGATTGCTCTAGTGCTGTCTGAAGGCAACAAAATAGGTGGACAGTGATTATCTCTGGTCAGAGTTGATTCAAGCAAAAATATGAGATTTTCAGTCAATGACAAAGGTAAAGGAAGCTTGTAGCAAGTTTTCTAGCAATGAAAAGAGGGTCATGACATGCTTAGTTTTGAAGAATGTGAATGGATACCCCCAAAAAAAACCACCACTAACATTACAGAAAGCTTTTTGTTCTCTGCTGCAGGAATTGAGAGAGAATGTAGGAATTGAATGTCTACTAACTCTGATGGCTGAGTGGGGTGTTTATCTCCCTAAACTCTGAAAGGGTGTGTCTGTGTTTCCCTTTGGAGCAGATTCTACTGTGCAGTGAAAATGCTGTGTACTTGAACTGGCTCCAACCAAATGCACCGTCTCTAACAGGAAAAAGACACACACAGGAAAGACACACACACTTGCTACACCAAGCATATCCCAGTCTCCCACCTTTGCCCCAGACTCTTGGCACAGATCATTTGGGTGCACCCAATATATTTTTCTCTGTCTTAGTGATCCCACCTACAAGGGGAAATGCGCTTAAACTGCTTTGTTATTAAAGCATTCTAGAAAAAAAAGCCCAACATGGGAAAGTGGGCACTGATCTAAGACACCTTTTCCTTAGCCAAGTGTTTTGTTGAACTGACAAATTTTCGATATTCCTTTTAAGGGCATTGGAGGACAGACTTCATATGCTCCATGCAAATCCAGTTCAAGGAAATTAAGACTTATCAAAAAAAAAAAATCGGCATTACCTCTGGCGGCTGGACGAATGCCCTCCTAAAACATTTTTGGCCTGCCTAAAAATCCAATTTCTAGAATAATCAGATATGCAACCCCTTAAAAAGTCCTCCTTGATTTTGTACTCATGTTTCTTTCTATGTGACGATAAAAGAGAAAGAAAAATGACAACTTACTTTCATGGCAAACTGGATACATGTCCGTTCGTCAACTTGATAGGAGACACAAAGCATAAACAAACCGAGATAGGCCACTAAGCAGACCTGCAACCAAGAACAAGGATGAAAGGATGCTATCAGGGCAAGCTTTCTAATGACATCAATCTCTGTGTCTTTCACCAGTAACATCCTTGTTATCAAGGTGTTCATTTCATTTGCTTATCTTTATGGGATATTTTTCCTCAGCTTGTGGAACAGAGTTTTAAAAATAGGAAAGTCCATTTATTTCAATTTAGCCAGTATTTATTAAGTCCTTTTGATGTGCCAGGTGCTATGCAAGGTCCTTCAGTGCATACGATGATGAACAAAACTTCCTCAACCTCAGGAACTGTATAGTCCAGGCCAGGCGACAATAAGTGCTCACACAATTCTAAGGCAGGGCATTCTGTGTCAAATGCTATTGAGAGAAGTACAAAAGACGGAAAAAACAACATTGAGTTGGGCAATTTAAAAAGCCTTTGCTAAAGAGGTGGATTTGAAATTGTTCTTGAAAGGGATGACGATAATAGTAATGATCACTAACTGTCACTGGATACTTTCTTTGTGGCTGGGGCTCTTCTAAGAGTTTTGTGTGGATTTCTTCGTGTAATCAGGACAAAACCCTATGAAGTAGGTGCTATTATGATCCCTGTATTATGAATGAGGAAACAGAAGCGCAAAGCTAGTAAGTGCTGGAACCAGCCCTTAAATTATGTAGCTTGGGTGAATCAGTATGGGCAGCAGCACAGATACAGGAGTGTGTGTGGAAAGAAGGGTAAACATGTATCCACAGTGGAAATAACACAATATAGAGCAGGAAAGGTAGGTGGAAAATCTGGTGAGGTAGAACTGATTTAGCAAAGAGTGGGGCTCCCTTGAGCACTTTTGATCAGAGGATGACATTTTTCAAGACATGTTTCAGGAAAATGAGCAGTGGGTGTTGGGTGGCTTGGTGGTGAAAACATCAGAATCTTGTTTTACTCACCTAAAAGCAGGATTAATCCATCCAGTGGGCTAGATTAATCCATCAGAGGGTGGTGGACAAAGTCAGAGAAAGAGGTGAGAGGAAAGGTGAAGTAAAAGTAACATATGTACATCTTGACTATTGTGTGACTGATGGGTGAACAATGGAATGGGAGAAATAGAAAGCTGTCTTCAAGCTCTTGAGTGTCAGTGACCGAAAAGCGGGGCTGTGCCTGACAGAAAGAAGGCTGCAAGAGGCATGGCAGCTTAGCAAACATAATCAATGTTTAAAACAATTTTTAAATCAAAGCACAGTTAATTTATAGTGTTGTGTTAGCTTCAGGTGTATAGCAAGGTGATTCAGATACGCACACACACACGCATATATATATATATATATATATATATATATATATATATAAAATTTCTTTTTTAGGTTCTTTTCTACTATAGGTTATTATAAGACATTGAATATAGTTCTTTGTGCTATACAGTTGGTCCTTGTTGTTTACCTATTTTATATATAGTGTTTATCTGCTAATCCCAAACTCCTAATTTATCTCCCTTCTCAGACAGTAAAAATCTGCTTGCAATGCAGGAGACCCAGGTGCAGTCCGAGTCAGGAAGATCCCCTGGAGAAGGAAATGGCAACCCACTCCAGTATTCTTGCCTGGAAAACCCCATGGGCAAAGAAACCTGGCAGGCTACCATTCATGGGGTCACAAAGAGTCGGACATGACTGAGCAAGTAACACTTTCACTATGTGTGTGTGTGTGTGTGTGTGTGTATATATATATATATCTTTTAAACGTTCTTTTCCATTGTAGGTTATTACAAGACACTGTATATAGTTCCCTGTGCTATACAGTAGGTCTTTGTTGTTTATCTATTTTATATATAGTAGTTTGTATCTACTAATCCCAAACTCTGAATTTATCTCCCCCTCCAGCCCCACTATCCCCTCTGGTAACTGTAAGTTTGTTTTCTATATCTGTGAATTTATTTCTAATTTGTAAATAAGGTCATTTATGTCATTTCTTAAGAGCCCATATATAAGTGATATCATATGATATTTTGCTTTTTCTGACTTTACTTAATGTGATAATCTCTAGGTCCATCCATTTGTTGCAAATGGCCTTATTTTATTCATTTCTATGGCTGAATAATGTTCTGGAGAAGAGACTAATTTGAAAAGGTATGAACTTCAGAGTTCACTGCAGCACTATTTACAGTGGCCAAGACATGGAAGCAACCTTAGTGTGCATCAACAGACGAGTGGATAAAGAAGATGTGGCACATTAAACATGTGTGTGGATAGTGCTCAGTTGTGTCCGACTCTTTGCAACTCCACGGACCAGCCAGGCTCCACTGTCCATGTAATTTTCCAGGCAAGAAGACTGGAGTGGGTTGCCGTTTCCTACTCCAGGGGCTCTTCCCGATCCAGGGATCTGAACCACATCTCTTGTGTCTCCTGCACTGGCAGCAGATTCTTTACCACGGTGCCACCTGGGCTTCCCGACATAAAAACATACTTGATCTGATTTACTTTTCAGTGCATTAGAGTTTCTGAAACTCTGATTTACAGTTTCTAATCAGAGCATACCTATTCACACTCAACTTTGGAAACCTTAAAATGTTGCTAAGTTCTACTTTAGGATGGAAAACATAAGCAACCAAACTGCGTTTTCCGATAAACACAGTTTTCCTAGAGACAAAGTTGGAAGTGTGGCTGAGAGTCGCCCAGCAAGTCATCGAATGGCTGGTTTGGCGATATCATAACTCCTACCCCCAGGGCCAGCTTTGAACCTTGGACCATCTCTGCTAGAGCAGTAGATCTATTTATTTACAAAGCCCACATAGCATGTTAAGGTAGCACCTCTATTCCATTCTCCCTTTGATGACAAAATCAGTAAGTATCTTATGCCCTCATAGCTTCCCAAGTTGAGAGTTGGTAAGGTTTCCACTGGGCTGTGAAGCCAAAGCCAAGTCTTCCTTGAGTGCAAGCTGTTTTCAGGGTTTTCTGCCACTAGGACAGGCTGATGGTTAAAGAACATAGATGACATTTCTGGTGGAGAGACAAGAGTGTGGGTTGGAGAGGTTTGGGTAGAAAATATAGCAGATAGAACCCAGAAAGGCAGCTTTTCAGCAGAGCATTGACAACTGTGGAGGTAATGATACAGAAATTGTTCATGTAGACCACAATGTGGCTGTATTTTCAAATGAAGCATGAAATTCTTTTTCAAAGTTTGTTTTAAAAATATACCTAGGGAGGGAGATTCAAGAGAGAGGGAATATACGTACATCTATGGCTAATTCATGTTGATGTGTGGCAGAAATCAAACCAATATTATAAAGCAATTATCTTTCCATTAAAAATAAATACATTTTAAAAATATATAAATATATCTAATTGAAGTGTAAATTTGATAAGGCCTATAGAGGCTTACTATGTATTTTTCAAATTAAGAATCTACAGAACTGAAACAATGGAAAAAGGCCTTTTTTGTTTATTGGCCACAAGCCCAGTGGAGACTTTTAACCTTGCTTCCATGGGGACTGTCAGACCCTAAGCACGTGTCTGGGGTCTTTCGTTAACAACTGTCCACAGGTGCACAGAGTCAGGTTCTCTCCCACGTAACTGCTTTTGTCCCTAGCGGCTGCTGGGAAGTTAGCAACTGCCAAGACTCTCTCCTTTGTCTTTAGGAGAGACACGTTCCAACAATCAAGCCTAACTGACCAGTATCTTAAAAATCTAACTCTGCCTTCCTTGCACAATTTTTCTGACTTCAGTAATATCTACTTCTGTGAAGCCTTAATTTAGCTTGTTTCCAGCAAGAAGTAGCACAGGAACATATACTCTTACTCTAGAGTATTTCATTTAGTCATTTAGAAGTATTTTCATTGAGAAGTTTTTTTTTTTTTTGAGGCCAGACTTTTTCAACATCTCCAGGAACTGAGTGATAAGAAAAAGTTTCAGCCTTCAAGGAGCTCTCAGTCCAGTGGGGAAAGACAGTGAAGTTACAATACCATGTAAGTACTAGACTGTGTCTACTGTAATACATGGAAGGAGTGATTAGTCTGAAGGTAACTTGAAGAAACCTCCCGAGAGATGGATTTTAAGAGGTAATTAGGAATCAAGCAGAAGGATGTGAGGAAGAGTAGAGAGAGTACTAGCAGGTACGAAAGCATGGAGAAATGCACAGTAAGCATCCTCTCCCATAGTTCCGGCGCAGAGGATGGAAGAAGAAAAAGCAAAAGATGAGCCTGCAGACATGGACAGAGAGTAGGTCACAAAGGACTCCTTTCAGTCTAGGACTTTTGAAGCAAAGGAGTTACGTAATTGACTCCGTCTTTTAGAATGGTCTTTCTGGCTATGAAGCATGGATTAGGGAGGAAGACCAGCTAGAAAGTTGTTCTTATCTACAGAGAAATGGGGCATGCCTGAGCAGGTAATTGAGAGAAATAGGTGTGTCTGAGTGATGTGAAGGAAGCAGATTTAGGGCTCTGAGAACTAATTAGATGTGAGGGCTGAAGGAGAGGGAGGGATCCATGAGATGCTCAGTTACTGCCATGAGGTGCCAGGTGGATGGAGTTCGCATTTAATAAGTCACATTTAATAAGAGGAAAAGCAGAATGGGAACTGAAACCAGTGAAGCCCACATGAACTCAGAGGTCAGTCACATGGGCCTGAACTCAGAAAGAGGTCTGAGCTGAAGGTAAGCCCTTGAGGCAATGGAAACCATCAGAAATGCTGTTTCACCCAGAGACAGTCTAAGGAAAACAAAAAGAGCCAAAGAAATTACCCAGTTATGAAGAACCTTTGGATAGTTTGAACAGAAATCACCTTAAATACACTTAACTTTGGTTGTATCCCATGACATGTCTAAATACTATGAAAATGATCATCCTTTTGGATTTTTAAAAGTTTCAGCTTCTATGTCCTGCTGCTGCTGCTGCTGCTAAGTTGCTTCAGTCATGTCTGACTCTGTGTGACCCCAGAGACGGCAGCCCACCAGGCTCCCCCATCCCTGGGATTCTCCAGGCAAGAACACTGGAGTGGGTTGCCATTTCCTTCTCCAATGCATGAAAGTGAAAAGTGAAAGTGAAGTTGCTCAGTCATGTCCGACTCTTAGCGACCCCATGTACTGCAGTGCACCAGGCTCTTCCATCCATGGGATTTTCCAGGCAAGAGTACTGGAGTGGGGTGCCATTGCCTTCTCTGGCTTCTATGTCATACTATAGGTTATTTTCTATAAAGCCTGAATCAATCCAACATATTTTAACTTCTTGGCTCGATTAGTTCTGGAAGGAGAGTGAGGGAGTTCATTTTCTCACCTACAGCTCTGCATATTAGAACAATACATTTTTTAACGTTTGTCCAAATTGTTTTAGATAAATGTTAAAACACAAAATATTATAGATACAATTGAAACCATTATTACCCTCCCAGTCCCAAAGAGGAACACTATCCTGAAGTTGATCTGCAACTTTCCTAATAATTTTTCCCATTACACTCAATTACATACATCTCCATAACAAAACATAGCATCATATTATTTCTTAATAATAAGTAAGTCTTACCATACTACATACCCAGGTCTGCATACCCAGGTATGCTTTTGTAACTTGCTTTTAAATTTATTTATTTTTAATTTAAGGATAATTGCTTCACAGTATTATGTTGGTTTCTACCAAACATCAGTATGAAACAGTCATAGAGAACAATACTTCTTTATCAGAAAGTTTATTGGAGTTTAGAATGCAAGCACCTTATAGAAAAGTAGTATTTATCGAATTGTTGGTCAGTCGCCAAGTTGTTTCTGACTCTTTATGACCCCGTAGACTGCAGTACTCCAGGCTTCCCTGTCCTTCACCATCTCCTGGAGTTTGCTTAGATTCATGTCCATGAGTAAGTGATACTATCTAATCATCTTATCCCCCACTGCCCTCTTCTCCTTTTAGCTTCAATCTTTCCCAGCATCAGGGTCTTTCCTAATGAGTTGGCTCTTCCCAAGGTAGCCAAAGTATTGGAGCTTCAGCTTCAGCATCAGTCCTTCCAGTGAATATTCAGGGTTGATTTCCTTTAGGATTTATTGAATAGTCAAAGCTGAAGGCTTTATGACCACAGGGAGCAAAGCAGATTTCTCATACCAGACCAAGCGTCTTGTTTCCTGAGCCAGCAAGACCTGGGCATGCCAGGAAGACAGGGTGTTCTGGCTTCCCCAGGCGGGAAAGGGCAAGTTCTTGATCATGAGCAGTAACACTCGCCAGGCCTCTCTGGAACAACATTCTTGGATTCTGAGCAAGGGCTTCCGTTAGATATGAGGAGGTGAAGCCCATGGAACAGGAAAAAGGCAGTTATGTAAGATTTTCAAGAAGGCATCCATTGGACCAGGGGCAGACGTAGAATCACTGAACAAAATCAGACAGGACCTGGGTGGCAATGAGAAAACTAGCGCTGAGGGGTTAGCCTCGAAGAGCTTGTTAAGATCTAGTTCATATACAGATGGATAATTACGTTGATAGCAAAAACTTGAAAGATGTTTTTAATGAATAAAGAAAAAAGCCATCATTTAAAACCTATTCTTGGATGCGTATTTCTGCAGTCTGTTTAGCAAGAAGGGAAAACCTAAGTCCTGAATTTCACATTCTAAAGAGCTTCTTTGTCTGCTCAGAGTGAAGACTGCATCATCTCTTGTGAGTTAGAAAGTTAAGCAGAGTTGAAATGTTCTCTGAATCTTAAATCCATGTTCTGAGTCTTGTCACTCTTGGTCTTTATTTGTGTTATTTGGCCTATTGTACCTGCAGTGGTTCATTGTGAGGGTTGGCTTATTATGAATAAAGAGAGAATGTTGCACCCAGGGTCTTGCAGATTTACCTACATATCATTTTTTTTCCCTTTTCATTGTGACATAGCAAGAAGGTATCACCCTATAACATTTTGTGAGAATGTGAATTATTGGTATTTACTTTGCTCCATGTCATATTTATATTCTGGTCTTGTGACATTCACACAACCTCCAATTTATTTGTTTTCTTCTTTGTGTTGTCGACAGAGCTGCCTGACAGGGCTATCTGGGGAATATAACCTCCCCTGTCAAATGCCTTTCAAGGTTTCTCTCCTCCTTTCATCCTCCCTTTCATTTGTATACCTGAAATGTGATTCTATTTCTGTAAGTTAATCAACGTTCATCCTTGTATTTAAAGTACTTTAATTCAGTCAATAGAGTAACAAAATGAACCTTATTCTTATGTTTGCACAGCCAAGATGATCAACAAGAGATGGAGCAGAACTATAAATGTTTCTCTAGATATTTCTTAAGAGAATTTCTATGGATTTTCACCTATTTAGTAGAATTTAAGATAGTGTATCAGAAATAATTTGCAACAAATGATAGTTATATTGTAATCTGTCAAATGAAGCAGTCTCAAAAGAATTGCTTATGAATACATAGCTTATCAGAGACTTAAATAATATTCAAGAGGACATTTCATGAGAATCTATTAAAAGATATCTATTGGATCAAGATTTCAGAATAGGATAGAATATTTTAGCACAGCTTAAGCATTTTTACTAGATTCTCATTGCAACTGCCTCTGATAAGAGGTAACCACAAGTCTAAGCTAGTGGTTCAGAGTTACTTGGAGGACTTGGTGAAAACTCATTTATTTCCAGGATTTCTGATCCAATAGGTCTGGGGCAGAGACCAAGAACTTGTATTTCCAACAAAGAAGACAACACTTTGAGAACCACTGCCTGCCTGCTAAGTCACTTCAGTCGTGTCTGACTCTTTGCAACCCTATAAACTGACGCCCACCAGGTTCCTCTGTCCATGGGATTCTCCAGACAAGAATACTTGGGTTGCCACTCTTGGGTCTTTCCAACCCGGGGATCGAAACCCCGTCTCCTGCATTGCAGGGGATTCTTTACTGCTGCGCCACCAGGGAAGCCCTGAGAGCCACTAGTCTAAGCTAAAAATGTACTCTTCTAAATGCTGATGCTATGGCGTTTATCTGGATGGTTAGGGGTTAGAAGTGACACACTGACTTGTGGAGTTCCCTACAGAAGAGTTGTTTATTACCAGTAGTAATGAGATGTAACGGTAGTTTCCCCATAATAAATTCAGTCATGGCTATTGTAGCAAAATTCCTTAAAATTGGAGGGAAATATGCTTTGTCTTCATTACTACTTGAATATGACCTCATTCTAGAGCTTGTAGCGTTAGTGTGCGTAGTCGATGATTGGGGAGCATCTCTAAATCATCACAGTGCGACGTGGCACTCCGCTACTGTTGACAGGCACTGCCTATGGCACTCCAAGCCAGAGTAAAGCAAACATCCAATGCTGGACCTTTTCTCTAGCAGGGTGCTGGTAAATGATTACCAGCTGCAGAGGTGGGAGCTGCTATTTGCAGCATTTGCTAATTTCCATGGTGGAACTACTGCTACCAGTGCTGATTTAAAGCTACCAATGTGAAGTCACTGAGCACAGAGCTGGGAAGAGATGTACACAATCAGTTTTCACTAGACCATCAGCTGTACCTTAGTGCACCCCACACCCCTACCGCACTGTCTGTCCATCAGAAGTGCCCTAGAGCATCCTGCGCTTCCTACCACATTGTATGCCTCCTCTTTGGAAGCATCTGGTTACCCAGTGGGATTAGTTTGTAACTAAAGAGCAAAGTTTGGCACCTGATGCAAAAACCGACTCCCTGGAAAAGACCCTGATGCTGGGAAAGATTGAGGGCAGCAGGAGAAGGGGACGACAGAGGGTGAGATGGTTGGATGGCATCACCGACTCAATGGACATGAGTTTGAGCAAGCTCTAGAAGATGGTGAAGGACAGGGAAGCCTGGCGTGCTACAGCCCATGGGTTCACGGAGTCAGACATGACTGAGCAACTGAACAGCAACAACAAAGAGTAAAGTTTGACACATTACTTTTTATTAGGTGTTTAGAATCACTGAAACTAGCCTACAGAATCAGTATAAAGGTGTAATAGTATAAAGGTGCAGGGGAATAAGCCAGGGAGAAACCCTAGTACTCATTTCCTAATTTGTGAAAATGGAGTAAGAATTGTGGCAGCACAGTCTCTGAGCTCTTGTTATTCATGACCATGCCAATGTAGGCATCAATCCCCAAATGAGTTGAGCTCAGCAGCTTTTTTGTGGTAGGCACTAGGAAGAAGAGTAAGATAGGGCCTTTGTTTTTTAGAAATTTACAGTTTAATCTCTACTTTGCAGAGAAATTGAGGCACGGGAAAATCAAGCGCCATGGAGAATGTCATTTGACCAGGATAGATTCAGTGTAAGAATGAGCAGCCGATAGCAACTCATTTAAACGGTCATTTCCTGACTGCTCATCAAAACCTCTCATGCTGAGACTTCCCTGGTGGTCCAGAATCTGCCTGACAATGCACAGGACCCAAGTTCCATCCCAGATCTGGGAAGAACCCACATGCCCCGGGACAAATAAGCCCGTGTGCCACAAATACTGAACCCAAGCTCTAGACCCCATGAACCACACTACTGAGCCCATGTGCCATAACTCCAGAAGCCTATGTGCCTACAAGCTGTGCCCCTCAATAAAAGAAGCCACCAAAATGAGCCCATGCACTGCAGCTAGAGAGTAAGCCTTGCTTCTTGCAACTAAAGCCCATGCACAGCAACAAAGACCTAGTGTAGGCAAAAATTAATCAATTAACTAACTAATTTAAAAACGCTCATGCGTTCCATAATGTAAGGAACACTGAATCAACTGTGATTTTTTTTTCCTGCTGTGCCTTAGTTTTTAAAGACAGCAAAGTATTTTCTGTCAATCAGATAGGCTGTAAATATGGTAGAATGATGAAGTTATCCACTCTCCACATTTGTTATCATTATTATGTTAAATTGCATTTTAAGGTAAAAGCAAGATAAAAGGACTAAAAACTACTCCAATCAGATGAGATGAGAAAGGTAAAAATAACTCAAAAGCATGAACATCAAGTTACAGTTCATTCAACAAGTGATTACTGATTCTTTAGTTTTGTTAAAATCAAATCTAGAACTATAATCAAGGAGACAGTGCTGCATAGTGGAACAAATGTGGGCTTTAGAGTCTGATTCTTGACCTTGCCACTTTGCACCTAAACGATCTTGAACAAAATTAGAGCTTCTTAGCCTTGGTTTTGTTATCTGTGAGATGCAAACAATACTGCCTTCTGTTGATGGTCAATTAAAGAATTAATGATAATGTAAGTAAGGGGCCTAGGATAATATCTTAACAAATGGATAATAACTTCTAGTGGTTACTACCATAATTATTATTGCAATTAGAGTCACTCGTACATTTATTACAGTAAGCCAAATTTAGAGTATATTCCAGGGATCAGAAATGTATTACCAACTTAAGCAGGTTTAGAACTGAAAATACATGTACTGTCTTGGTTACAAACATGACACTATCTTTTATTAGCACCAGTGGATACTTGGTGCAATCTTTATGTAAGAAAAACTAATTAACAAGTCTAGATTGTTTGACATTTTAATGCTAATATTGAGCAGTTTTATGTGCCAGGCATTAAACTAAGAACTCTTTGTAAATTATCTTCTTTGGTATCATAAAATATCCTTGAGATAGTTGCTGTTATTACCCCATTTTTATAGATGAGGAAACTAAAGTTCAGAATGGTTTTATGCTCAAGGTCATACAGCAAATACAGAGCTCAAGGCTGTATGTGGTCAGGAGTACAGAGTCTGACTCTTAACCATTACACATCCTGGCTGCCTCTCTCTGGAGGACTCAAGACAGACCTATAAGAGAAGGAGAGCTGCAGAGATTTAGAAAACATTCCATCATCTGCTCCTCTCCTTGTGAGAGGGCAGAAAGCCCTGCTCCTGAGGCATTGTATAAAGATCAGTCTTTGAGATCCAGACTCTGTCTAGGCTGGGGGATAGGGACACAGTTGTTGAGACTCAATCTCATCATGTATAAAACAGAGAAAATAAAACTTACTTTATAATTTAAGGATCATAAATAATGTGCTCAGAAGGGTAGTAGGTATTACTTTTTCCATCTCATATGACCTCAAACTGTGCCAGTGCAACTTACTCTGAAATTTGAGCTGAAATGAATGATATAAATAGATGTAGCCCTCTATCACATCTTAGAAATAATCTCATTCTCTTCATTTAGCAAGTGTTCACTGTGTATCTGCCATGTGCTAGACAGTGTTTGAGGCTCTGGAGATACTAGAGGCTCCAGAGGCTCTGGAGAGTTAAGAGAAGAGGAAAAATTGCTGCTTTAACAGAGCCAATGCTTTAAAGTAGAGAGGCAGACCTTAACAAGGAGCCTGGTAGGCTGCAGTCCATGGGGTCGTGAAGAGTCGGACACGACTGAGCGACTTCACTTTCACTTTTCACTTTCATGCATTGGAGAAGGAAATGGCAACCCACTCCAGTACTCCTGCCTGGAGAATCCCAGGGGGTGCGGGAGCCTGGTGGGCTGCCGTCTATCGGGTTGCACAGAGTTGGACACGACTGAAGCGACTCAGCAGCAGCAGCATAACGTGCTGAGGCTTCCCTGATGGTCCAGTGGCTGAGACTCTGGCTCCCAATGCAGGGGGCCTGGGTTCAACCCCTGATCAGGGAAGTATATCCCATATGCCACAACTAAGGATCCTACATGCCACAGATAAGATCTGGTACAGCCAAATAAATAAATATATATATTTTTTAAAGAAATGTAATGTGTCAGTCATTGAGAAGAGCTATGGAAAGCATAGCACTTAACATCATGGCTTCTTTTTCATACAAACATGACATATAGTAATCAGCAAAAAATAAATAAATCCTTAAAGTGATATGTTCTCTCTGAAAATGAATTGGTAATACCCAGCAATTCCTTAAGACAAGATGGTAGACTCTAGGTATTGTTTCTTATGAGAATCTCATTGATTATTATTTTAAGAACATGTATCCACTCTAAGTTAGCTAAGACCTCACAAGTTCCCAGAGAATGGACAGTAGAGGATAACTACATAAAGGTTTAGAGCAAAATGAGCTGCATCTAAATGGCAGAAACTGGGTCAGTATATCTTAGCTCTGGATCTGACAGATCGGGATTCAAAAGCCACCTCCATCACTTTTTAGCTCTCAGTCTAAGACAGGTAACCTCTTTGAGCCTCAGTTGCATCATCTTGGGATGATAACCACAGTACCTACTTCATAAATTGCTGTGAAGATTATATAAGACAGCATGTGTAAAAGGTTTATTATAGTACCAGCACACATGAAGCAGTCAATACTTGTTTGTCAAATACATAAATGAATAAATGAATCCATTCATTGAGAGATTTGGGCTACTTTTGCTTTCATAGCAAAGACCTACTTTTCAAAAATCTTTCTAATAATGTGACCTAAATAGCTTGCAAAGACCTAAGAATTATAAAACCTCTTTCTCTATTTCTTTTCTTTTGTGCTACAATCTAAATATTTATTATGTACTACTCAGGAAGTGCCAATCCTGGTAACCATGCCGAGCTGTATATGTTTCTCTGATTACACTATTATGGTTTTACAAAGATAAGCATTTAATTTCTGAAAAAAATGCCATGCCGTTAAAAATATTTTCTACCAACAGATCCAAAATTAATGTTACTTTTTTAAAAAGCAAAATTGTTTCAGCCGAACTTAGTGTGCAGATATTAATAGGAAGTTCCAAAAGTGATAGGCATGTAAAAGTAAAGGTTCCAAATTAACCAGAATTTATGGCAGAATTGAACATCAGGATGAGAGGAGAACATACTTATGGTCAATTAATGTACAACAGAGGCAAGAATACACAGTGGAGAAAAGACATTCTCTTCACTAAGTGGTGCCAGGAAAACTGGACAGTTCCACGTAAAAGAATTAAATTAGAGTACCCTCTAACACTGCATACAAAAATAAACTGAAAATGGATTAAAGACCTAAATGTAAGACCAGAAACCATAAAACTCCTGAGGAAAACACAGGCAGAACACTCTTTGACATAAACCATAGCAATATTTTTTTTGGATCTGTCTCCTAAAGCAAAAAAATAAAAAATAAAAGCAAAAATAAACAAATGGCGCCTCAGTTCAGTTCAGTCGCTCAGTCGTGTCCGATTCTTAGCGACCCCATGAATCGCAGCTCGCCAGGCCTCCCTGTCCATCACCATCTCTCGGAGTTCCCTCAGACTCACGTCCATCGAGTCCGTGATGCCATCCAGCCATCTCATCCTCGGTCGTCCCCTTCTCCTCCTGCCCCCAATCCCTCCCAGCATCACAGTCAACTCTTCCCATGAGGTGGCCAAAGCACTTCCCGCTTAAGAACCCATAATATGTTTCTATTACCTAGTGTCTATCATTTTATTGATGTATATAAATGTGCTGGGCTTATTCTAAGTCCTTAAAAATATCAACTCATTTAATCCTCACAACAATCCTGTGAGGTAAGAACTGTGACTTTCCCTTCTTATAGGTGTGGATGCTAAAGCACCGAGATGATGAATAACTTGCCCGAGATCACACAGCCATCAAGTGATGGAGCCATGATTCAAATTCAGTCTGTGTTTAACCAGTATACTGTGCTGTCTCCTCTTGGAGCCATTGCACCTACATCATGTTTTATATTTTGTTTGGTTATCTATCTATTTGGCTCTACCAGGTCTTAGTTGTGACATGCAGGATCTTAGCTGCAGCATGTGAGATCTAGTTCCCTGACCAGGGATCAAACCCAGGGCCCCTGCACTGGGAGCACAGAGTCTCAGCCACTGGACCACCCGGGAAGTCCCCCATGTTTTGTATTTTGTAAACACCTCTCATTTCTCATTTGACCCAAGCCTTTAGCCTATTCACCCATAAATCCATCTCATTTGAGTTCTTTTTAGTAAAAGATCCTCTAGTTCAATGAACCACCCTCCCTATGTACCAATTTCTACCTCTTGCACATTTGCCCATGGGGATGCTCTTGCCTGGCCTCTCTTTCCATTCATCTCTCTTTGTCATACATAGATCATATAAATTATGAACCAACACAATACTGTAAAGTAATTAGCCTCCAACTAAAATAAATAAATTTAAATTTAAAAAAATTATGAATATTTGTCATTGTAATATATGAACTTCTTGCAAGATGTAACTCAGTTCTCAAAGGAGGCCTCTGAGCTCATGGAAGCCTCTTTTCTTCTTTGCCCTCTCTCAATGAGTGCACACAAAGCCAATTGTGATTACACTTTCTTCCAAGAACATCCTCACACTCACCTTTTGCTCTGACACCTTCTTCATAGGCAGAACTTAGAGCTATGACAACTGCTTTCTCACAACAAGAAGGGAGTTGGCTCAACCCTTGATGATCACCCCACCCGCTGGTTCAACTCACCCCACCAGATTATGAGCTCCTCAAAGGCAGGTACTTCAAAATCTCATAGCATTGTAGGGAGTCAGTGTGAATTTGTGATACATTAGCATGCAGTTCCACTTTGCTTTCTACTTGTTACATATATACAGATGCACAGATGCATACACACATTTACACATATGTTCAGGCTTCCTTGATGGTTCACTGGTAAATAATCTACCTGGCAATGCAGGAGACACACGTTTAATCCCTGGGTCAGGAAGGTCCCCGAAAAAGAAACAGCAACCCACTCCAGCACTCCCGCCCAGGAAATCCCATGGACAGAGGAGCCCGGCTAATTAAACTTAAAAGCTTTTGCCCAGCAAGGAAACCATTGACAAAATGAAAAGGCAACCTGCTTAATGGGAGAAAATACTTGCAAATGATATGACCAATAAGGGGTTAATATCCAAAATGTATGAACAGCTCATACAACTTAACATAAAAAAAAAAATTTAAAAATGGGCAGAAGACCTAAACAGACATTTTTCCAAAGAGGAAATGCAGATGGCCAAGAGGCACATTAAAAGATGCTCAATGTGGCCAGTCATCAGGGGAATGCAAGTCAAAACCACAGTGATGTATCACCTCACACCTGTCAGAATGGTTGTTGTCAAAGAGAACACAGATACAAATGTTAGCAAGGATATGAAGCAAAGGGAACTCTCCTATACTGTTGGTGGGGATGTAAATTGACGCAGTCATTATGGAAAACAG
Organism: Nanger dama; assembly: GCA_917880005.1. Classification (NCBI taxonomy): domain Eukaryota; kingdom Metazoa; phylum Chordata; class Mammalia; order Artiodactyla; family Bovidae; genus Nanger; species Nanger dama. Next base: position 83,888,367 of record CAKJTW010000002.1, read on the forward strand.
ATTGTAGGTTCCTAAAAATAGAACTACCATATGATAAAGCAATTCTACTCCTAGGTATATACACGTGAAAAAAAAGAAAAACATGCAGGATACAGGATGCTCAGGGCTGGTGCACTGGGATGACCCAGAGAGATGCTATGGGGGAAGGAGGTGGGAGGGCGGTTCAGGATTGTGAACTCATGTACACCCATGGCGGATTCATGTTGATGAATGGCAAAACCAATACAGTATTGTAAAGTAAAATAAAGTTAAAAATGATAATAATAAAAACATAATTTGAAAAGATATATGAACCCTAATGTTCATAGCAGCAATATTTTCAAAACAGGCAAGACATGGAAGCAACCTAAGTATTCATCAACAGATAAATGGATAAAGCAGATGTGATATGTATATATGTGACATATATGATCTCTATACAAAGATGTGGTATATATATCATATACACATGCATAATGGAATACTACTCAGCCATAAAAAAGAATGAAATTTTGCCATTTGCAGTAATATGGATGGACTTGGAGGGTATTATACTAAGTGAATTAAGTCAGACAGAGAAAGACAAATACACTTATATGTGGAATCTAAATACAATAAACGAGTGAACACAGCAAAAGGAAGCAAACCTACAGATATAGAGAATAAACTACTGGTTACCAGTGGTGAGATGGGGAGAGGGCAATATAGGGGTAGGAGATTAAAATGTACACACTATTTTGTATAAAATAACATACAAGGATATATTGTACAACACATGAAATATAGCCAATATTTTATAATAACCATAAATGGAGTATAACCTTTAAAAATTGTGAATCACTATATTTTACATCTATAACATATAATCACCTATGCTTCAGTTTAAAAATTCCAACAAGAAAAAAAAGATGAGGGGCAAACTGTAATTATCTGTCTCTAAACACTACAAATATAACTGTATATGCATTAAAACATAGCACACTAATTATAATTTTGAAAAAAATTTCTTGGTTTTTATTAAACTAAGCTGGTGGATCTAGAGGTAAAGAACCTGCCTACCAATGCAGGAGACATAAGAGATCTGTGTTCAATCTCTGGGTCGGGAAGATCCCTGGAGGAGGGTACGGCAGCCCACACCAGTATTCTTGCCTTGGAATCCCATGGAGGAGCCTGGAATCCCATGGAGGAGCCTGGCAGGCCGTGGTCCATACAGTTGCAGAGTCAGACATGATTGAAGCAACTTAGCACGCAAAATAGCAGCTTCTTTTCTATCACAAATAAAGCTACAGCTAGCAACAACTTTTTATAGCTAGTAAGTTTTGTTAAGGAGTGTTTTATTTGGCTGACACATTAGGAAGATACTCAATGCCTTTCTACTTGCCTTAGGAATCTACAACCTCAGAACTTCATTGCTCTACTCTTGTTACTTTCATTTTTCCATTAGAGTAAAAGTTGTCAATGAAGAGATGTAGTACAGAAATACTCTCTTCATCTAAGGATTAAGTTCCACCTGCCCCAGGAAGAGTTTGGGTTATGAAACACATCCCCATCTGTGCATTTCTATGTATTTCTTGGAAGGAATATTTGTAATCTTTAGTTTGCAAGTCAGATTATTTTTATAAGAAGCTGATAAAGATCCAGATCAAAATTTCTCAGCAAAGAGGTAATTCTAGATGATGAATTCTCTCAGACAAAATTATTTCTTTGCAGAGTTTAAAGAGAGAAGACCCTCGCTGAACCACACCTAAGCTGAGCTCACCTGTAGCATCTGTCTTTTTCTTCCCCTTTGTTACTATCATTGTCTTCTTGCCTGAGGAGTTGTTACTTGACAGATCTATGTCTGAATTGCTGTAATTCTATGGACTTTTCATCTATGAGTTTGCAAAGACATTCCAATAGAAGCAAATTAAATGATTTATGTGCTAATAAATTGAAAAAAGCAGGTCTATCATCACCTAGAACTTCCTTTAAGCTAGATCACTTTGGAAAATAAATTGTAGAAGTAAAATTTCTAAGAATTTATAAGACAATTCTTCAGGAAATTACTGCTCTTGCCATTGCCAGCAATGAGAGTGGATTCAACTGATTTGTTGTGATAAAAGATCTGATTGCCTGGCCAAGAAATATGAAGTGTTGAGAAGCACATACCAGGCTGAAGTCCTTTGTTTGGTAAAATATATCCTTTCTAATTCCAAGTAATGGGTTTTATCATGATTTGAAGCTATCCAATAACCAGAATTTTATATCTATATCTGTGTTTATTTTGATATTAATATAGCTATATAGCTTTATAAATCTCTTATATACAGAAAGATTATACATATGCATAATTCATGATAGGTAGAGTTTATACACGTATTTAGAAAAAAATTTTAACCAATGTTACATTATACTTTGCACTGCTGTGGAGCTTAGCCAGATCTGTTGAATCAACACAGAAAGAGTGAGGAGGACAATGTGCTGTTGGGTGACTACCCTGTTTCTTAGCACACGTTGTGCTTTGCAGATGTTTGCTTATATCTCCTATGTTGGTTTAGAAGATGTTAGAAAACTATCCTGATGGGACTGATAAAGATGAGTTGGAACCTGTGACCAGCAGCTGGATGAAGGGAGCCTGAATCCTCCAAATCCTATGGATATAGTGTGCTTTCCTTGATGTTCCTGCCAAAATAAGGTTGGAAAGCTAGGGAGATCTGCAAGAGATGTGTCAGAACAAAGCTGCTACAATTTCTAAGTTTCAAAAACCTTGCTTGAAAATGACTGCAAATTAGCTCATAATTTTAAAACCAATGAGTCTCACAACTGTTTCATCAAATTACTTACAGAAAACTGAGAGAAAAATCCGACAACTATCCTGTGCATGACTTGTCAAGCAGACATTCAAGGAGAGTCCATTTCGTTTGGGCCCTATTTTAATACTGCAATGCAGATTTGCACATCTATGCCAAGATACATATTTTATAGGAACTGCCGAGAGCTTTGCAATTACACCCTCAAAAAACTGAATAAGCACAGGGGACTTCCCTGGTGGTCTAGTGTCTAAGACTCTGCACTCCCATGCAGAGGATTTGAGTTTGATCCTTGGTTGAGGAACTAGATCCCACATGTTGCGGGGCAACAAAGCCCATAAGCTGCAACTAGAGAGGCCCACGCACTGGAACTGCTGAGCCCACGTGCTCTAGAGCCCGCATGCCGCAATTACAGAGGAGCTCCTACATGCTGCAACAAGACGCAACACAGCCAAAGATAAACAAACAAAAGTCTGTAAATGACATTAAAAACTTAAAAAAAAAGATTGAGTAAGCATGAACAACAAAATTGTTGAGCAATAAAGTTACTTATCATCCTGGAACTCCTCCTTCAATCATTTTGAATCTGGTATATTCATTCTTCAAACTCTGTTCAAAGATCCTCTATACTCATTGCCCACTTTGTACACTTTAGCTCATTTATTCCCCCAAACAAGGTAATAAGAAAAAAAAATACCCCATTTTATAGCATATTGTAACTTAGGTGAAAAAACTTGCAAAAAAAAAAAAAATCCAAAGAAGATTTTTTAAAGCATTAAGAGGTTTCACTTTTACACAGTATTAAGGACAAAATGATAAGAAACTTCTCCCTATAAAACATTTTCAAATGCATTGAGCTTATATAGGCTAAGAGATGGATCTAAGACCATGGCATAAAGGTAGGCCCCTAAATGGCTACACACCCTTATAGGACTACAAAATAATTAACCCGGTAGCACTGAAATTCATCAATAAATTGTTTTGTCTCAGTCGATGGTGTGGGGTAGAGATTTTGAGGGATTTTAATACTTGCAGAGTCTTGGAACCCATGAAGGTGAGAAAATAGAAATAACATGAAAATGATCCTGAATTCTCTTTTTCAACAAATAAATTGTAAGAGGGAGAGAGTGGGAGAGAAGAAAGAAAGGAAAAGGCAAAGAAATAAGACAAAGGAAAGAGAAAAGGTAAATCTCTGAGTAAAGTGGATGTAAAAATACATGAACCAACTGCTGTTCATGAATTTTGTTGGGATCCTGATTTCAACAAAGAGTGAAGAAATATTCCTGAGTTAATCATGAATGTTCAAACTCCAATTTCATCTTGTTAACTTGTTAGGTGTGACTGCTATTTTGATTATTTTTTAGTTTTCATCTTTTGACTTAGTGACATATTTATGGATGAAATTACATAATATCCAAGATTTACTTCAAAATTATCCAGTGTGTGATGTGTCGGTGTGAAGAAAGTGCCAGAATAGGCAAATGAAGCAACATTGATCATCTTGTAATAATTACTGAAACTGGATAATGGAATCACAGGAACTGGTTATACTATTTTATCTACTTTTGAGTGTCTGAAAAATTTCCACCATAAATAGGTAAATTTTTTTAAAAGGCAATTCTTGGATCATGATACCATTGGGACACTTGGCAAGGCAAACTGTTTGGAAAGGTTACACCACACTAAATTATCACATATAAAGCCTCTTAGAAAATGAACTCACAGAACCACTTACACCAAACATACGAAGAACCAATTCATTAGTAAAGGCCAGCAACCACACGCATATAAATGTGTATGTATGCACACACACACATTCTCTTTCTCTCCTCTCTCTTTTCCTCTTTCTCAGAATTAAAGCCACATGAATTTCAAATAGCAGAACTAACAAATAGAGCTTATAAAAAGTACATTCAATATAGAACTATACTATTGGTTTACAAAATAATTTTGTTATATATGTGATTTGTAACTATTTTTTACGTAAACATCTACTGTGAACATATTTGAATAAACAAACATTTTTCAAAGTACATTCAAAGTAAACAGATGTAAAAGAAGGAATTGAAAATACAAATAAACAACAGGGCACTTTTGAAAATTCCAGGAACATATTAAAAAAATCAATAAAAGCAAAATAGGAGCTCTAGAAATGAAAAAGAAAATCATTGGGATTAAAAGCTCCTGGAAAAGTAAAAGGCATATTAAATTCAACTGAAAAGGGGAATATTGAACTAGAGATTAGATATGAAGAAATAACCCAAAATATGGCACAGAGGATACAGGTAAATGAAACTTAACAGAGAGGTTGAGAAATATGGAAAGAAAACAAGAATGTCCAAATACATCTAATAGCATTTCCAGCAAAGCAACTGAAGAGAAGAGGGAGATAATCTTTGGAAGAAATAAATAATGGCTCAGTTTTTTTAATTGAGGAAAGACACAAAAATCTTAGATTCAGGAAACGTACAATAGAACCCACAGATACGCATATTTACAAAACCCCAAAGAGAGAAAATCAGAAAAGCAACCAGAGGAAAGGGGCATGCTATCTATAAAGGAAAAACAATTCTATACCAAACTACTTAGCAGCAATAACTGCAGTCAGAAGACAATGAAATGGTATATTTTTTAATGGGAAAAAATAGCTGTTAACCTCAGACTAGTGAAATATTTTATAATCACTATCTTGTATGTGGTTATTAAGCAGACTAAAAATGTTTAATGAAAATGGGAAAACGAGGAGAAACGTATTCATCTAACAATGAGAAATTTGAATACACATCTCTCAGTGTGATATTCATATCAAGCTGAAAAATATTACTAAAGATGTAGAAAATTAAACAACATGATTTAAAACCTTGATTGTTAAATGAAATACAGAACCCTAATTTCAAAATGAGAGAATTCACATGTTTTCCAAGCTAAATGGAACATTTATTAAAAAAAAAATTAGTCACATACTAGATCACAAAGTAAGTCTCATATGTCAAAGGATTGATAGTACGAAAAACACATGAACTGAGCACAAAGCAATTAATTTGAAATTAATAATCAAAAGATAACCAAAATGGATATTAGAGAAAATTCAAGTAAATGGTGAGATATGCTTTGCTCACACAGAAAGTACAAACTGAATGAAAATACAAAAGTATTTTTCTTGGAACATGAGAAGCCAAATCTAAAATACATACAGAAGAAAATATAGCTAAGACTCAGGACAATTTTGAAGGAGAATAAGATAGGGGTAGGGATTCCCAGGTGGTGCAGTGGTAAAGAATTTGCCTGCCAATGCAGAAAAAACACAGGAGACGCACGTTCGATCCCTGTGTCAACAAGGTTCCCTGGAATAGGAAATGGCAACCCACCGCAGTATTCCTGCCCGGGAAATCCCATGGAGAGAGGAGCCTGGTGGGCTATAGTTTATGGAGTCACACAGAGTTGAACACTTCTGAGCGACTGAGCAAATATGCAGGGAGGAGTAGGGGTGGATCTGCTTATGCCGTCATCTTTATAACAAGATGCATTATAGCGCTACTTTAACTTAGATAGTGTGATAGCAACACAGTGACAAAGAAAACAAGATTGAAGAGAATCATAGATACACTCCTCAAATCCAATATGGAAACTTGGTAGATGATAAATGGAAACTGCAGATCAGTGTGAAAGTTAATAATCACTGATTATTGATGGTACTAAGATAATTAACACTCCAAAAATAAAATATGAACACTACCTCACATCCATATGCAAAAAGTTAGACCACTTAGAGATATAAATACAAAAGCACATTTTCAATATTTTCAGAAAACACTAGAGAAAAATACCTCTTTGATCTTGAAGTAGGGGAGATTTCCTTAAAATATATCAAAGCATATACCATTAAAAAGCTTAATATATGTAAATGCATTAAAATTAAGTATTTTCCACCACAAAACCATCATAAACAAAAGCGATGATACCAACTAGGAGAAGATATTTGCAGCACCTAAAACCACAAACACTAAGTCACAATGTTAATAAATCTTATAAAAACAATAAGAGAAAAACAACTCAGAAAATATTCATTGAATAAATAAAGGATAGGAAACACAATTAAGCAGTCAATAAACATATATGTTCAACTCCAGTAGTAATCAGAAAAATATAAATTAAAATAAGGTATCATTGCACACAAGTAAGATAGGCAAAAACTATAATTATCTGCTACTTGGCCATAAAAAATAATGAAATTTTGCCACTTGCAACCAAATAAGTGGACTTGAACAGCATCATGCAAAGTGAAATAAGTCAAACAGAAAAAGACAAAGGACAAATACTGTATGATATTGCTTATATGTGGAATCTAACAAATACAACTAATGAATATAACAAAAAGAAGCAGACTCATAGAAGAAACTAGTGTTTACCAGTGTTCAGGGAGGAGCAGTATGAGATGAGGGGCAATGTTCACTGCAGCACTATTTACAAAAGCTAGGACACGGGGCTCCCCTGGTGGCTCAGACGGCAAAGCGTCTGTCTACAGTGCAGGAGACCCGGGTTCGAACCTTGGGTCGGGAGGATCCCTGGAGAAGGAAATGGCAATCCACTCCAGTATTATTGCCTGGAGAATCCCATGGACAGAGGAGCCTGGTAGGCTACAGTCCATGGGGTCGCAAAGAGTCGGACACGACTGAGCAACTTCACTCACTCACTCAGGACACAGAAGCAACTTAAACGTCCATTGACGGATAAAGAAAGAAGCTACGGTACACATAGACAATAGAATATTACTCAGCCATAAAAAGGAATATATTTGAGTCATTTCTAATCAGCTGGATGAACCTAGAGCCTATTATACAGAGTGAAGTAAGTCAGAAAGAGAAAAACAAAGAGGGGATGAGAAGCACAAAATATTGGATGCACGATAGGCTCAAGGATGTTGCACAACCCAGGCAATATAGCCAATATTTTGTAATAACTGCAAATGGAAAGAAACTTTTAAAACTGCACTGAAGTCTGTTAATTAAAAAATATAAGTATTTTAAAGTTAAAATTGTCTGGAAGTAACAAATGCTGGCATGTATACAGGACAGTGGGTGGGACTTCTTACTTACTGGGAGTGTAAATCTATACAACTTTAGGTTTGCAGTACTGATTTGGCAATATCTAAAAGTTGAAAATGTCTGTATCTGAAGAGCCAATAATTCAATTGCTAGGACTATTCTTTAAAAACTTTGAAATGTATGTATAAAGAGCCAGGGAACAGAACGTCCACTATATCACTGTATGTAATTGTGAGGAAAAAATTCTCTTTTGAAAGCAATTTAAATTTTCATTAACAGGAGAATGAGTAAATTAATTGCTGCATACTTATATAATGAAATATAGTATAGCAAAAATGAATATGATATATAGCAAAAATGATATCCATGAATTATTATAAATAAATCTCAAAAACAATATATTTAAAAATGACATTTTGCTATCATTTATAAAAATTTAAAACAGAAAATAATTGTTGGTTATGGATCTATACATAAAAAGTATGAAAACATGCATAGGCATGATAAATACCAAATTCAAGATATAATCAACAGATACCTCTGGAGAAGGAGAGTAAGGTAGGAGAGTATGATTAAGAAAGGAAAGAGGCAATTTCAATGTATTGCAGTGTTTTCTTTCTTAACAAAATGGAAACAATTATGACAAAATATTAAAACTTGAGGAATCTGGATAGGAAGTTACTTTATTATTCTGTCTATGCCATTATATGGGATTCTCAGGTAGCGCTAGTGGTAAAGAACCCTCCTGCCAATGCAGGAGACGTAAACTGGTGAGGGTTTGATCCCTGGGTTGAAAATATCCCCTGGAGGAGGGCATGGTAACCCATTCCAGTATTCTTGCCTGGAGGATCCCATGGACAGAGGAGCCTGATGGGCTACAGTCCATAGGGTCGCAAAGAGTCTGACATGACTGAAGCGCCTTACCATACATACATGCATGCTATTATACAGTTACACCTTTTTATAGTTAAAATCATAGGATTGTACAGAACTGGCCATACTTGTTCAAACCCGCACGAAAATAAAAATAACCTAAATTTATTTGAAAATGGTAGAGCTGGGATTGTACCCACATTTGTTTTACTCCAAAACTAGAGCGCCCTCTGCATTCTCAGGCCCCTCTCCTTGTCTTTTCTGATTCTTCTCAAACAGGATTAATCACACCTTCTTCTGTGCCACTTTCTTCAAACACTTGGTTTTTAAACTTATTGCAGTTGACTGTGTGTGTGTATGCATGTGCATGTGTGTCTATTCCCCCATACACAGCTCCTGGTGGCAACCTGTATGGCATATGGAAAGACACAGGGAGAACGGCTACACGTGAAAGGTTTCTGTTTTACAAGTCAGTAATCTTTCTCTAGGGCTTCCCAGGTGCCTCAGTGGTAAAGAACCCAACTTCAGTGCAGGAGATGCAGGTTCAGTTCCTAGGTGGGAAAGATCCCCTGGAGGAGGGCATGGAAACCCACTCCAGTATTCTTGGCTGAAGAATGCCATGGACAAAGGAGCCTGGCAGGATACAGTCCATGGAGTTGGACATGACTTAGTGACTAAATAACAATCTTTCTTTCATAGGCTTCTGTTCTGTTGCTTTTCAACCACCTACCTCATGCTTATGGTGACTTACCAGAAGCTAATCATCAATAGGTTCTACAAATACATACTTTTGCAAAGTAATCTATTTTCAAAGAATATAAGAGAAACTAAAGTCATGCTTCAGCATCTCTCATGAATCAACACAAGGGTTAGAAGTGCTACATATTTGTGGAAAAAAATAAAGTACAACTCATTTGTTCCATTTCAGGATTTTCAAGTCCTCAGAAGCGAAAGGAATCTTATAAATGTGGATTTAGCCTACTCCAGAGGTAGAGAGAGGCTTCCCAAGTGGTACTAGTGGTAAAAAACCCATCTGCCAAAGCAGGAGACATCAGAGACATGGATTCAATCCCTGGGTTGGGAAGATGCCCTGGAGGAGGGCATGGCAATCTCCTGCAGTATTCTTGCTTGGAGAATCCCATGCACAGAGGAGCCTGGCAGGCTATGGTCCATAGGATTGCAAAGAATGGGACATGACTGAAGTGACTTGCACACACATGCAGAGGTATAAAGTCCAGCTGTATTTTATGATACAGGCATAATTAAGTCGGTTCTCAAATTAGGTCCCACTTTAGAAATGATTGCACAGATAATTCTACATTAATACTCCTGGGCCCATCTCTCTGAAACAGCACAGTAAATGAAATTTGATGAAATGGTCCAGTATATAAGAATTATACAGTAAATCAATACAAAGTCAATCATAACTGAAGCGTAAATGAGAGAACCATCCTGTACAGCCTTTAAAAAACATTATCGGGTGGCTTTTCTAATGAGTAATTTTTACCAAAACAACAACAACAACAAAACAGGATACAATGGAACGCCAAGTAATATACAGTAACATTACTTTTTTAAAATGTGTTTTGTCCTCTTCAGCATGAAGAGGTCAGTGTCCCCCAGGCAGCCTGCAGTCTATCCCGCATTTCCTCTCTTCCCTTCCATGGCAACATGGGTTAGCAAGACACTGAGCTTTTTGTGATGTGTGTGTGAGGACAGGGAGAAGGGGGAGCGAGCCTTCAGGGGAGGTCTCCAGGTGGAAAAATTCGTGACGCACTAGATTGAGTGACTGAATGAGAATTGTTTACCGAGAGTTCTCGAACACAATAGTTACGGTTACCTTATGTTCATTTTTAAATTTTTTGCTTGGTCTCAGGGCCCTTAACTCTTAAACCCTCTCATGGTAGGCATCCCAGACAACGTATTCATGAAAGGTTACATGACAAAGCCAGCCGGTTTGATATATTTCAGCACCTGAGTGACCAGGTGCATGACAGACATGCATACATTTCCTGAATGTGGAACATGTATATTAAAATGGTCAAATCCTGCCTTTCCTCTGTAGGCGGTCATGGAGAAGTTATTTTGCTTCAGTTATGAAGTGTCCACCTTCCAGAGACCTAGCTTGCCCTTTCACTGCCTCCGAAGCTGCACCCCTCCACTGAGACAGGAGGGATGTTCTTCCTGTGTTCTTCTCCCTGCATCCTCTACCCTCCACCAGAAAGGATGAAGGCTGAAATACTATTTCCCTTATCTTAGAAAATGCCTCCTTCATACTTTTCCTGGCACAGCTAAATGGCACGGCTAAAAGCCTGATATGTGTGCCACACTTGATACTTCAGACGGAAGCTGGTAAGTGTTTTTGGTTTTTTTTTTCCCTTAGTAATAAAGCAAAAATCCATTCCTTAGTCAGGGTCTAGTTAACACATTAGCAATTCCTTCTTTATTTTCTTGTCACCTGTCATTATCTTCTACACAAGAGAGAGGCCTTGATAACAATCTATCTTAAAGGGATTTTAATGGCTCGTTACAGCAAATGCCGAATCAAACACTTTCAAAACAACAGTTGAGTGGGATGCCACTAAAAAGAGCCTCCTTGAGGTTTCCACAGCCTCTCCCAGCTGGGGAGAAGTTGCTCATTTCTGCAACAACAGAAGCAGGCCCAGCAAGCTTCTTCAGCAGAATGTGGGAATGCGATCTGTGAACAAACCATTTGCTTTCTAACAGCCACTTACTGGCCTCATGTCAGAGCACAGGAAAGACAGCACTGAAACACTCAGATTCATGACTGTGTTAGGCTGTGGATGTGGCTCTAGCAACCTTAGATCAGAGAGCATCGACTTTAAATAAGCTCAAAAATCAAACCAGTGACATTCCAGGATGTCTCTGGAACCATGGCCCTGCCTTTTTACTACTCGTTTTGGACTGGGATTGGACCAAAAGGCGGCGTATCAGATGGTTTTAGTCACTCCTCTTTGGGATGGTTGGGGTTTGTGCAGCACAGTTCAGGGTTTCTAAGCTGGACAAACAGGATCAGACGAGAAGCCCTGTGTGTGAGCGCTCAGTCGCTCCAGTCTTGTGCAACTCTTTGAGACCCTGTGGACTGCAGCCCGCCAGGCTCCTCTGTCCATGGGATTCTCCAGGTAAGAATACTGGAGAGAGTTGCCATGCCCTCTTCCGAGGGATCTTCCCTACCCAGGGATCGAACTCACATTTCTTGTGTTTCCTGGATCACAGGTGGATTCTTTACCACTGAGCCATCGGTGAACCGGGAGAAGCCCTGATGGCAGACCAAAGCAGGGTCCACCAGGGGCTTCGGGCTGGAGGCTGGGACAGCATGAGCCCCCAGGTGGGAGCACCTCTCAGGCTTTATTTTGACCCATTCCACAGAACAAAGACTGTTTGCCTAATTTTCAAAATCATCATCATAAAATGAAACCATCAGCTGCATTATTATAAAGAAATCATCAGCTACATATTAAAAGCATCAGCTGTATATTATTCGGGGAAGAGAGCTGGCTTCCCTGAATTCTAGAAAGACCAAGCCTGAGATCACTGCTCCCAGAGGCCAGAGGGCTCATCCAATTGCTGAAAATCTGAGCGTACCCCCCAAGGCCGGGCTCAGTCTACCATCCTCATTTCCTTGCCTCAGAAGCAGGGTGTCATGTAGCTAGATCCTGACAGTGACTCACGCCTGGAGCAATATGAAAAGTTAGAGATTTACTAAACGTGAGTACTAAGCTTTAAAAACTGAGGGGACAAAAGAAATGCCTAAGCTATCCTTAGAATTGTATGTACCACCTTAATCTACTTGATTTTATTTTCACTGAAAATTCACACACACACACACACACACACACACACACACACACACCACATTAGCAAAATGCCTTGAAAATACCTTCCTCCATATGTTTCACTACTGGCATGAACCTCAGTCATGCCACCTCACAGCACTGCCGAGTGTCAGCTTACTGGCTCACAATATTCAAACTTCTAGATGTTCCATGAAAGCCATGGGATCTTCATGGAAAACATGAGAAAACACAGTTATGAATCACTGAGGTGGCTGTACAAGTAGATATTCCTCACTGAAAGCACTATGGATTGAATTATGCCCCCCTCCACCCAATTCCTATGTTTAAGCCTTAATCCTCAATGTGACTGTATTTGGAGAAAGGGCTTTTAGGAGGTAATTAGGGTAAAAGAAGTTATAAGGTGAGGTCCTAATCCTATAAGACTGGTGATCTTAGAAGAGGAAGAGAAAGATTCCCTGTTCTCTCTTCATACATGCATCAAAGAAGGACCACATGAGCACAGAGCAAGAAAGAGGCCATCTGCAAGCTAGGAAGACAGCTCCTCACCAGAACCCCACCATGCAGGAGCAGACTAAGACAGAAAGGAAGATGTACTTTAGTTATTGCTGTACGTGTAAGTTCACATGTATCAATTTTAATATCTATCAGGGTGACCAAGTGAGTTGCCTTGCTCAGGCTTCTGACAGTTATTCCTGCCAAGTTTTATCTCATACACTGAGATCCGAGGCAGCATCCAAACCATTTGAAAGAGGACATGCCTCTAAGATACACTTTTATACAGTTGTAAATACTGTTCCCCACATCCATAAGAAGTTCCCCTGCAGCTTACAAACTCATTGTATTAAACCTAGACTTGAATATTTACAGCAAGTAGCAACTAGAGGGTTAAATACGTCATCACAAGGTCCCATCCAACTCTGGATTTTGATGGGCTCTTTTGAGCAACATGTCTCTGGTTTGCCAGGACCTAAGTCCTAAGAGTGAACTATGCTTTGCAGCAAAATGGTGTCTAATTAAAGTTTAATGAGTGGATTCCGCCCTATTCTACAGTAACACAGAAACATGCACCCTGAGCTCTTCCCATACCTTTCTGTGTATCCTTTAATGTCGATGGCAGTCCTTCAGGGTGCAACACAGGCAAGCGGACCCAGGTAAAGAACACCCTTAAAAGAAATGTCATGGGCAAGGCTAATTGCAATAAAAAGTCCAGAAAACATCCATTTCCTCAGACCAAATTAAAACTAGACATCATAATGGCAATCTAGGAAACCATTAGACCAAATATTAGGAAAACCTATACCACAGCTCTCTTTGTAAAAAGGTAAGGTTGCAAATGTTGACATCTACCATTCAGCCACATCAATCCCAATTTCTCCTAATATATTCAAGTTATGGGAATGCAAAATAAATCATGTGACTTCTTGTTTCTTTTTTAAATCCTGCAATCATCTTATAATCTGAAATAAAATATCTCAATAATTCTAAGTTAACATATTCTGAATATTTTTGAAACTCAAGAGCCCAAAATGGAATAATAACACATTCCTTATTATTACCTCTCAGTGTTTTTCAGCATTATCAATAAACTTAAAATGCTCTATTTTGGAAAATACATTTGTAAGTCATTTTTTCAAACCATAGTTTAAAGTGGATATATACAAGTTAAAACAGAAACTCTAATAATAAGTATGGAATACAGTTCAATTCAACACACATTGGATACCGTCATGCATCAGAATACATAATGGCCCCATGGACACCTAATAGACTTAAAGAGAATTACCTGCTTTACTTTCTATTTGATCATCCCCAAAGTCTATGCAGGCCTTCCCAGGTGGCACAGTGGTAAAGAATCCACCTGCCATTGTAGGAGACACAGAGACATGGGTTCAATCCCTGGGTCAGGAAGATCCCCTGGAGTAGGAAATGGCAACCCACTCCAGTGCTCTTGCCTTGAGAATCCCAGGGATAGGGGGAGCCTGGTGGGTTGCTGTCTATGGGGCTGCACAGAGTCAGACACAACTAAAGCAACTTAGCAGCAGCAGCAGCAAGACTCTTATTATAATTCATAAGTTTTATGAATGATATTAAAGAAAAACAATATTCTTCCCTAAAAGCCCTTTTCTTAAACTTTCTAAAGTGATTCATGTAGTGTATATCTCAGAGATTTTATTCCAGGTAGACAGGGGTAGGAAGTGGGGTATGTGAGCAATGGAGTAAGAGTGAGGAAAGCTAAAACCACAATAAGGCAAATAAGTTCCCACTTTTCATGGGAATATTCCCTACAAGGGCCAAGAGACTAACAAATACTAAACATCCCCATTGGGATGAGAAGCAAGAGTTTGCTCTTAAATTGACTTCAGAGTAAAGATGCCAAAGCAAATAAATCACTGTAAGTGAAATACTTTGAAAGGCAAATGGACTTTAAAAATATTTGCGTAGGTTAAATTTTTTAATCGGAAGTATTCATTACTGTCAGATATGATAAGGCCACATGTCCATCAGGATCTCTGGAGATCTCCTCCTAGTATATGATTCATTATTTTTAAACCAATACCTAGCTGGGCAGACATCCCCAATAAATGTTACTGAGTGAAGAAAAATAAGCAAAGATTCAAACATGTTATGCTTATGACCAACCTAGATAGCATACTGAAAAGCAGAGGCATTACTTTGCCAACAAAGGTCCGTCTAGTAAAAGCTATGGTTTTTCCAGTGGTCATGTATGGATGTGAGAGTTGGGCTGTGAAGAAAGCTGAGCACCGAAGAATTGATGCTTTGGAACTGCAGTGTTGGAGAAGACTCTTGAGAGTCCCTTGGACTGCAAAGAGATCCAACCAGTCCATTCTGAAGGAGATCAGCCTTGGGATTTCTTTGGAGGGAATGATGGTGAAGCTGAAACTCCATTACTTTGGCCACCTCATGCGAAGAGCTGACTCATTGGAAAAGACTTTGATGCTGGGAGGGGTTGGGGGCAGGAGGAGAAGGGGATGACAGAGGATGAGATGGCTGGATGGCATCACTGACTCGATGGACGCGAGTCTGAGTGAACTCTGGGAGTTGGTGATGGACAGAGAGGCCTGGCATGCTGAGATTCATGGGGTCGCAAAGAGACACGACTGAGCGACTGAACTGAACTGAAACCAAAATTGTATTAAGTAAAATGGAAGTAAAGGCCCCAAAGTTCTCAGATTTCTTCAATCCACACACAGCTTTTCATCAAGAATAATTCTGGAATGATGACAAATTTGAATGCCTATTCAACCCAGCTACTCAAGCCATTAATAGAATAAAATGCTGTGCAAACTTGGGTTTCCTAGGATCCCCTTCCCCTAGCCAAATGCATCCTCAAAGACCCTGGTTGACTCTGCATTGTCCCTGTGAAGTAACTTACAACCCTCAAGCTACACAGAAAAAAATTTAAGAGAAGAATGGCAGGTTACAGGTTACATAGCCTCCATAGCGGCTCCATTCTTTTTCTTCTTTCCTTTATGAGAATCTTTTGTAATTGAAGTAAAAGACTTCACTCATCTCTCTGATGGAGAGTGAGAGGTAAGTAAGAAATAAGTTGTTTTTCTAAAATTCCTTGACATAAACCTCAGATCAAAGAATACCAATGTCTTTTTCAATAACTAGAATTTCACTGCATATTCCTCAAGTCACCCAGATACTGGTCACGAAGAAGTTACTTAAGTGAGTTTATCTGTATACTTAGATTATATCATGGGAATGGTGATACCTAAATCCCAAAGTAATGGGACAGCAAGCCTTGTTAAAATGAACGCAGTATCATGGTCAGAGGCAACCAATACAAGCAGAAATAGAGGAGTGAAGCAGGTCAAGCTGTGGATGAGGACGGTGCCTCAATCTAGGTGCCCTGCTTGAATTCAGCATACATTCCAGAAGCAGGTTTGACTCTGCCCTATTCGCAGGGAGTGTTGACCTGTACTTTGGTCTAGCATGTCTGCTAAACAGCACAAACTTTCCAGTATTCCTTGGCAGATATACCAGGCCAGAATCACTCCCTGTTCCTAGGGAAAATGACCCTGAGGAGGCCCTTTCCCCCCACCCCACCCCCTCAAGTTAGTTTTTAGAAACCTCCAGAGAAATTCAGAAAGTGTTTTCAGTTTTTCAGTTCAGTTGCTCAGTCATGTCATTCAGAAAGTACCGGACTCAACTAAGACTGCTAACAGTAACTTGGCTGAGATCAGAGAAAGGTGAGATGGCCGAGCTGATACCTCCTTTAGGGTTCAAACTGGTCTTGGAAATGGAGCAAGTCCAAAGTGACTGTTCTTCATGATTAGAGATAAAACAGAGCCACGGCTACTTCCAAGAGTGCTGCTACCAGTGACCGCTCCACTCTTTGCTAATAAGAGGCACAAACTCACTGAACGTGTACCCCAAGTCAGGACTCTAAGTGTAAGAACATGCATTCACTTATCTATTCCTCAGGACAACCCTAAGAGGTAGGAATTATCATTAACATTTGGATTTCATCAATGAAGACACAGAAGCCTGGAAAAGTTGAAGGAACTTGCCTTGACTGGGTTATTCACTTAGACTTACTCAGCGAATAACAGTGAGGGGTGGAGGGGGCAGGTTCGTCTCCAGGCAGAGTTCTGCTTCTGTGCTTTACCATCCTACCTCCCTGCCTTTTCTCTTCCCTGAAAACTTGGAAGAGCGCCCGGGACCAACCACAGACAGCATGACAAGGACAACAAGCATGGTGTCTGTGGGAAACAGGGACAAGTTGCCTGCAGCCTTGGCCCAGCTGTGTTGAATTTTTCCTCACGAGGCTCCTCAGGGTCCCTCCGCACTTGTCTCAGGCCATCTCCACTAAATGCTCTGCTCTAAGTATGCTCTCCGTTGAAAGAGAAGACTACAGATATCACCAGCACAAATATCACTACCAGAAAACTCCACGTGGATCCCAGATCATAACCTAGAAACTTGGAAAGAAAAAAAACAGAACTGGCTAGAGATAACACTCTTTGCAACACACCCAAGGAGCTTCCTGGGAACATGTGATGCTCCTACAAGCTGCTCAAGAAATTTCAGAGTTGCAAGGTTTGTACGCTCCTGTCTTGAACATTAAGACAATTTTTCCCCAGCTAATCTGCTTTTTTGGTACTGGACTTTTTAAAGTTGGAGTAAAGAATGGAGAGAAAACACATTTGCAAATAATATTCAAAACCACCACCATATGAGAAGCTTCATTCCTTTCTTCCATGAATTCGCCTAGCCTTAAAGAACATATTTTCCTCTGAGTCTGTTGCCAGTCACTGAAGTGACTAAAATACCCAGTATATCTTAGTGAAAAGCTATTTTTAAAATCACTTGATTTAGAAAACTCCAATCATGATAATTTCATGGGACTTTTTAGTACACAAATTAAAAGTTTTAAATTACTCTGCAAGAATTTGAGAGTTCAAATACTCTTAATTAGAAAATACCTGCATCAATGCATATTTAATCAGGTGTTTTTAACATCTGTCCCTGATACAAAATTATTCTGAGGGTTGTTTTATGAGTTATGGTTCTTCTGGTCAGTAATTACGGTGAGGATGCCATGTGAGACTGGGAACCAGAAATGTGGATCCTGGTCCCTCCTGGCTCTCCCATGCCTCACCTCTGGACTTTGAGAACATCATTGAACTTATCTTAGCCTGTTTCCTCATGTCCACAGATGAATAACAGTTCCCACCTCAAAGCGTTGTTCCATAGACCAAATGAAAGGATGCAGGTAGAAGAGATTTTAGTGACTCCAAGGCAACATCATATAATATTAAAATTACAGACTAAATGTAGGAGTGACGTGGCTTAGTGAGGAAAGTGCAAATGTATTCTAGAGCAGAAAGGTATCAGCTTTGGCTGATTTGCCAACTCATGACCTTGGTTCTCTCAGTTGAGAAATGGAAGGATAAGAACTATCCCATAAGACTAATGTGAGGGTTAGAAATAATATGTAGGGCCTCTAGCAGGACAGGCCCAAGTAGGTGCTCAATAAATGGCACCCGTTTCTTATCAGAAAAACGTTTAAGCTAAAAGTATGCTGTGTGCAAGCACAACAGCTGAGCGGGGTTCTGCTTGGAACAGTACATCCATTAGCTGGGTCCCAAATAGTCTCCCGCCTTGGCCAGCGCCCTGGGTTTATCCCACTTTAGACTCCAGTGGATTAAGGCTGTGCTTGCTGTATTTGCATTTCCTGCCTTCCACCACGGTTTTCTAAAACTTCCTAATGGAACCTCCGATTTAAAAAATAAAATCAGTTCTACCCAATGGGGCCACTCCACGCACAGGATTTTTCCTAACTTGCTTTCACAAGCTGAACTTATTCACTTTTTTGCTAGTCCTGGAGGGAGGAGGGTGGGGTCCGTGGGGCTAGGGGAAGGAAAGAGCCGAAGTGGATCTGCTGTTGTTACTGAGAATGTTCAAAGTGGCCAGGATAAGCAGCCAGGGCCTCGCCTCCCCAGCTCCAGCGCCCAAGGGTCAGGAGTGTCGGAGGCGTTCGGAGCCGCAAGCAGGACAAGGGCACGAGCCCGGCCGCGCCGGGCCTGGGCAGACCTGGTCCGGCGGAATCGGTCACTGAGCCGCCGCGAGTTAGAGGCTTGTTGCCGGGGAAGGGCGCATGCAGGTGGGTTAGTGGTAACTCGACCATGCGGCGTGGCATTCCTGTCTGGCAACGCGCTCAGGCAAAACAGACTCGATGCTTACAATGATCCCAGCCCAAAATGGAGTGTCTCTGACTAGCAGGGAGGAGCTGATGCCGGCCATGAGGAAGCCCACCACGGTCACGGCGATGCCCAGCGCCAGCTGCAGCAGCGCGAGCAGCAGCGGGAACCGGCAGCCGCAGCACGTCCGGGCCTCCTCCCCGCTCTCCTTGGGGGGCCCCGCGCCCCTCTTCGGCCCCATGTCGTCGGGCCCCGCGGCGTCGGCGGCCGGCGGTCCCCCTGGCTCCGCGCGCCGCGGCCGGGCCGCTCCCTGCCCATGGCGGCTGCGGGGGCGGCAGCGGCGGGGGCGGCGCGGGGCGGGTCGCGCCGGCCCGGCTCTGCGAGTTACGGAGGCTGAACAAATATGGAAAACATTCGGAGCGACTGGCCGAGCCTCCGAAGGCCACGGGGAGCCCGCGGCGGAGGGGGAGTCGAGGGGGTCGCCAACTGCCAACGCGCCGGGCAGGACGCAGCGCCCGCAGACTCCGGCAGGGTGGCCTGTCTTTGGACAGGCTGCGTGCGCGCGCGCGTGCGTGTATATGTGTGCGCACGTGGGGGTGTGCGTGCATCTGCACGTCTCTGTGTGGTGTGTTTTCCCCACTTCAAACCCCAGGATTTTTCGCTTTTCTTCTTGTTTTCTGAGAGGTGCAGTGCAAGGTGATGAATGTTTAAATCACTTGAGTTTAATTAGTAGACAATTTAATCCAAAAGAGGCGTTACTAGGCTCCAAGCTGTGAAGTCGTTTCCAGAAGTTAAATTGTTCCCTATTTTCCATCCAAGGCCTGGGCTCTTTCTTTTTAAAGTTCTGCGATCCAGCTGACAAATCAAGGCATTTTTCCCATTGAAAATGGTATTTGCTTTTGAAATGACTGTTTATAGAGATTCTCGGCTAATTGGGAACTCTCTCAGGTGTATTTGTTTTTAAAACCCCTTTAACCGTTTATGCAAAGTCCCTAGCCAGTCTTTGCCAATCTCCACAACGGTGCCTAGGGGGATTATTATACACCTTGAAAGCTAGAGGGTTTAATAACTCTTGTCCACATCTGAGATACGTTTAACTCACCTACAGTGTGCTAGAAAAGAAGGATGCTCAAGGTAGATTTGGTCCCTGCCTTAAGTCACCAAACAAATCAATAAAACCAATTATTGTTATTCCCACATAGCTTTCCTCAGTAGCACTTAGAGCAAACTTCAGTAAAACCACTAAGAAATGATCCCATCACTTTGGAGTATTTATATCTACTTTGATATGGTCATTTTAGCATTCCGAGAGCTTTATTAAAAACTAAGTGATGTTGCCAGGATGCTAGGATAAAGGCTACTCCTAGACTGTTTGCTATCAGCTAATTTAAAGAAAAATCTAACTCCTTGCTTTGTCTCCAAATAAGAAACTAATCGTCATCAGCTTTTCCCTGGGCACCTTTGAAGGTATGAACTGCAGTGTTTTCCTTATACCTTCTTTCTGGATCAGGCTTCCCAGATGGCTCAGTGGTAAGAGAACCCACCTGCAATGCAGGAGATGTGGGTTCAGTCCCTCCGTCTAGAAGATCCTCTGGAGGAGGAGATGGCAACCCACTCCAGTATTCTTGCCTGGAAAATCCCGTGGGCAGAGGAGCCTGAGGGGCTTCAGTCCCTGGGTTGCAAAAAGTTGGACTCGACTTAGGAACATGGGAGTCCTTCTGGATCAGTGAGAAAAATATGGTCTATGGAACAAATGCAGTAACTTAAAAAGCAGAAACCAAACTGCACATCCCAGTGCTCTACCTAGAAGCAGTAGAAGCAGCACTCACTCTCACAAGCGGAGCAGTGGGATGGAGGAAAGGTCGCTGTCAGCTTTGGGGCCCTTATGCCATTAGGATTTTTAGTGAGAACAAATGAAAGCTCTTGCTACGCCAAGGTACCCACGTGACTTGTGTCTGATTGAGAACAACCCAAAGGACCAAGTTTTTCTACATAAACCTAGAAAACTTTTAGGAAACTAACTGACTACTTGGAATTAATTATTTGTTCTTAGGGATGATCCGGAGAAGGCAATGGCACCCCACTCCAGTACTCTTGCCTGGAAAATCCAATGGATGGAGAAGCCTGGTAGGCTGCAGTCCATGGGGTCGCTAAGAGTCGGACACAACTGAGCGACTTCACTTTCACTTTTCACTTTCATGCATTGGAGAAGCAAATGGCAACCCACTCCAGTGTTCTTGCCTGGAGAATCCCAGGGACGGGGGAGCCTGGTGGGCTGCCATCTATGGGGTCGCCCAGAGTCGGACACAACTGAAGTGACTTAGCAGCAGCAGCAGCACGGATGATCCAGCTACCAGTTACTGAGTATCTATTCTGTAACAAGCACATGCTAACTACTTTATTTCCTGACTATTACTCCTTACAAACACGTGTAATTATAGTTTCTTCTTTTAACGATGAAAAACTGAGTATTGGAGCTATTCATTAACCAGATTATTGATTGAATGCCACATCTAGTTAGGGATGAGTGAGGGGAACCGAATGTGAACCCTTGTAGATTATCTGTTTTATTCATTATTCCCTGTAAACAAACAAGTGGGAGAACTGTTTAAATCATTTGTGATGCGAAACAATTTAATGATCATTGTTGTTTGTCGCCCAGTTGTGCTGACTCTTTGCGACCCCATGGACTACAGCACGCTAGGCCTGTCTTTCCCTCACCATCTCCCAAAGTTTGCCCAAGTTAATGTCTGTTGCTTCGATGATGCCATCCAGCCATCTTGTCCTCTGATGCCCTCTTCTCCTTTTGCCCTCAATCTTTCCCAGAATCAGGGACTTTCCCAATGAGTCAGCTGTTCGTATCAGAGAACCCAAATACTGAAGTTTCAGCTTCAGCATCAGTCCTTCCACTGAGTATTCAGGGTTGATTTCCCTTAAGATTGTTTGATCTCCTTGCTGTCCAAGGGACTCTCACAAATCCCTTTAATGATCACAGGTAGTATTTTGTCTATCACAGAATTCACTATTAGCCTTGAACCTAAGAGTATTTGAGTACATTACAAAAAATATGTTGATCCACCACCATAATATAGATGAGAGTTGATTGAGACCCTTATTTTTATTACTGACTTATAGCTAGATACAAGCTTTATTTGCTAACCATTCTGCTGGGTTATCAGTTAGCTAAGAATATTCTTAACCTTTTCCTCAATATCTTAAATTGGAATAGGTAAACAAAATAATACGATATTCCTGTAGGTTGGTCTTCTGAGTTTCAGAACTAGTGTGGCTTCCGGTGGCACATAAATTATTATAATGAAGGCTTACTTTTAATTGCTTAGCTGAGACAAGTTACAAGCAGCAGTGAACAACAGCCCAGATAAATTGCAATCCTTCTAGTCTGATTACAACTGCCACCTTCAATTTTCAGCTTCCAGTGGAGGAAGGTGGCAGCAGTGTGGGGAGCCTTACACTTGCTCAGATTCTCAACTGAATTCTTGAATCTGTGTCCAATGGGGGCCTGGTCTTTGGCAATACCACAAGGGAGTAGTGATGAGGATGATATTTTCATTACATCGACGTTACACAGTAGAAACAAGAGGGTGAGAAAGGTTGTCAAAAGGTTAGTGGCTTTCCTGGTGGCTCAGGAGTAAAAAATATTTCCAGTGCAGGAGACACAGATTTGATCCCTGGGTCAGGAAGATCCCTTGAAGAAGGCAATGGCAACCCACTCCAGTATCCTTGTCTGGAGAATCCCATGGATACAGTAGCCTTAAGTGACTAAGTGACTAAATAACTTTAGTCATGACTTAGTAACTAAACAACAACAAAGTTATAGAGCAATCAAGGCTAAAATGGGATAAAAGGGTCTTTAAAAACAACAACAAGGAAGCTCTTCCTTTAATGTCCTTCCCATGAGAAAATCACCATTTCAGTTCATCATATAGTTTAACAGAAATGAACAGGATTTTTTTAGTATTCATAAATTATAATGTCTCTGTTTTACAGGCTAAGTAATAATCTCTTCAGATATTTATATTACTGGGGGAAAAAAGGCAAAGTAGAAAGAAATTGTCTTCAGATACTCTATTGGTGCTTCCATTATTCAAAACTGACAGAGACTGTAAATTAGAAATTGCAGGAGGGTAGGTAATATAAGGCTTGAGATTATTTCGATCCTCTGGGGAAAACAACAAAAATAAGCTTAGTATTTCTCCTTTCTGTGTTTCAATATTGTTTAGACATATTTATGCTTCAGGATTTCAGAACTGGGGAAAAAATTAATGTCATTACAGGAAGTCCTTAGGAAATATTAATACAATGAGAAATAATCCAAATCAACATGATCTTAGATTCACTGAGAACAAAAAGGTTTCATAGGAGAAATTATTATAGTTTCAAGGTCTGTGTCAAGTTTCTTTAGTGTGTAATGAATTCTATTTTAAATATTCAATTAGATTTGATTTAAAGAACTATCAGATATTCTACAGAGAACAATTGAGAGCCCATTTATGATTCGAAGCACCGTTGACTTCTCTGTCTCATCTAAAATGAGACAAGATATTATCGATGTGTATGTACACAACAAATAAAAAGAAAATCTAATTTTTTGTGTTTTCTTTATTTATATATCATTAATTCTAATGATATCTTCTGGCTCAATTTTTCTCTAAAGAATCGACCCATTTATGATCTTTGAACGGCAATTTGTGTTCTCAAGTTAAACATCATATATGCAGTGTACTCTCTGTGGTACACAGGAGTCATAACTTTCTCACTCTGTAGAGAATTGATAGTGATAACTATCAATTCTTTTCTAATGTATTCCACCTCTTTATATGATGTTATTTATAACACCAAATTATTCTACATGTAATTTTGTAAATATATTTGTCTATACAATTTTGATGTGTCCACTGCATATAAGGCAGAAATAACTATTTGTTATAATTAAGAAATACATGGAGAAGAATGGACAAATTGTGGTGCAATCATACCATGAATACTACTTGCTAATAATAAGGAATGAACCACTGATGCAGGCAATGACTTGAATGAATCTCACTAAGAGTTTGCTGAATGAAAGAAACTAGACAGAGAGGAATATACACAGCATAATTCCATTTATATAAAAATTAAAAAGGCAAAATCTATGATAATTGCCTTTTAAAAGTGTTTGTGGAGTTGGGATGAGAGAATTGACCAGAAGGGAACAGGAGGGGATGTTCTGGGGTGCTGGAAGTCTTTTATATCCTGGTTTGGGCAGTAGTTACATGGATGTGAACAACTGTGAAAAACTCACTGAACAACACTTAAGACCTATGCATGTTGTTATATGTAATGACATCTCAATTTTTGAAATGTAATAAAAGGAGAAATATGGGAAGTGATTGTATATCCATTGGTTATTAACAATAGAAAAAGTAAAGTTATTTTTTAATCTGAATTATCTTACTAAATTCATTTTTCCCATGCCATTCTGATTCTTCTATTGCTGTATAATAAATCACCCAAAACTTAAAAACTTACAAGTTTGGAATAACAGTTCTTATGGGTTAAATATTCAAATAGGGTATAGCAGGGATCATTTGTTTTTCACATTTTCTGGGGTCTTAGCTGAAAGACTTAAAGACTGGGGCCTGGAACCACTGGAGGTATTGACTGAGGCAGAAAGATTTATCTTCAAGGTGGCTCCTTCCTCTGGCCGCAAGTTGGCTCCCTTCCATGAGGCCTCTCCCTGCACTGGCCATTCCACAGGGTTGGTTGAGTGTCCTCAAAGCATGGTGGCTGACTTCAACAAGAACAAGAGAGCCAGAGATCGAAAGAACAAGACAAAAGCTATCCTTTATATGACGCAGCCTCAGAAGTCACTTAGCAACAACTGAGACACTTTCTTTTCTTTAAAAGGGATTCATTCAATCCAGATCACATTTAAGGGGAAAAGAATTAAGATCTGTCTAGGTCTATCTAGTCAAGGCTATGGTTTTTCCAGTAGTCACGTATGGATATGAGAGTTGGACTATGAAAAGGCTGAGCGCCGAAAAATTGATGCTTTTGAAGTGTGATGTTGGAGAAGACTCTTGAGAGTCCCTTGGACTGCAAGGAGATCCAACCAGTCCATTCTGAAGGAGATCAACCCTAGGATTTCTTTGGAAGGAATGATGCTAAAGCTGAAACTCCAGTACTTTGGCTACCTCATGCGAAGAGTTGACTCATTGGAAAAGACTTTGATGCTGGGAGGGATTGTGGGCAGGAGGAGAAGGGGACGACAGAGGATGAGATGGTTGGATGGCATCACTGACTCAATGGACGTGGATCTGAGTGAACTCTGGGAGTTGGTGATGGACAGGGAGGCCTGGCGTGCTGCGATTCATGGGGTCGCAAAGAGTCGGACTCGACTGAGCGACTGAACTGAACTGAACTGAACTGACTGATTCAAAGAAAGAGCAGTAAAGAATCAAAGAGTATTCATAATGAGAAGCTACTGTATAGCACAGGGAACTCTACTCAGTGCTCTGTGGTGACCTAAATGGGAAGGAAATCCAAGAGAGGGGATATATGTATATGGGCTTCCCAGATGGTGCTAGTGGTAAAGAACCAGTCTGCCAATGCAGGGGACATAAGAGAGGTGAGTTCAATCCCTGGGTCAGAAAGATCTCCTGGAGGAGGGCATGGCAACCCATATTCTTGCCTGGAGAATCCGATGGACAGTACGGTCCAGAGGGTCGCAAAGAGTCAGATACGACTGAAGCGACTTAACACATGCACATGAAGGGGAAGAAAGAGGAAAAGCTGTAGCAAAGGGGATAATTTAAAGTTGAGGAAAAGTGTGCCTCTCTTTTTATCGACAATTGATCAGATAAGTTTCTTGAGGTGGGAGAATTAGTCAAAAGGAAAGTCCCTTCACAGGATGAGATAGAAGGAAAGAATGTAAGATTAGATAAAACACAGGTTAGTGAGCAGGTGTGGGAGGAAGGCGGTTGATGGAATTTCTATCTTCTGGCCTTGTCTAGAATATTCAGACAATGAATATAGTCTCAATATTCTTCTAAATGATAAGGAGCCATTCTACTTCCAAAGCCATCCCATAGCACATTTTACTGCTGTATCTCATGGATAAGTTCTAATGAAGCTACATTATTTTCTGAAATATTCCTTTGAAAGAACAAAACCCATCATTTTCGATAAAGTACAATAATGATGATGTCTGGGATACATATACATATATAGATATATACACAGACATACTTACATATATTTTATAGATTGCGAAGTACTCAAATGATTACTCTAAATCTAACCAAACCCTATGAAGTTGAAATTTCTTCAGGGGTTAAGTGACTTGCTAAAGGCTACATTTTTTAAACCATTCTTAAAAATTATGTTAGTTTCAGGTGTGCATCAAAGTGATTCATGTGTGTGTGTGTGTATATATATATATATAAAACATATACGATATTTTTGCAGATTCTTTTCCATCAAAGATTATTACAGGATATTGAATATAGTTCCCTGTGCTATAGAGTAGGTCCTTGCTGTTTGTCTGTTTTATATATAGTAGTGTATATATAGATATACACTTCCCAGATAGCTCAGCTGGTAAAGAATCCTCCCGCAATTAGTGAGACCTCAGTTCAATCCCTGGGACAAGAAGTTCCCCTGGAGAAGGGATAGGCTACCCATTCCAGTATTCTTGGGTATCCCTGGTGGCTCAGACGGTAAAGAATCTGCCTGCAATGAGGGTGACCTGGGTTTGATCCTTAGGTCAGGAAGATCCCCTGGAGGAGGGCATGGCAACCCACTCCAGTATTCTTGCCTGGAGAATCCCCATGGACACGGGAGTCGGGCAGGATACAGACTATGGGATCACAAAGAGTTGGACATGACTGAGCAACTAAGCACAGCACAGTGTGCATATGTTAATCCCAAACTCCTAATTGATCTCCCCACTCTTGCTATCCCCTTTGAAGGCTACAAGTCCTAAGCTCCAACTCCACTGCTCTTGCCATTTATATTTTAGCTGAATGACGTGGAATTTTTTTTCAACTTTATTGAGATTTGATTCATACATTAAAAATTGAACAAAATTACTGTATATATTTTGATGGATTTTTATTGTTTTTATTGAGA
This sequence comes from Nanger dama, assembly GCA_917880005.1. Lineage (NCBI taxonomy): Eukaryota > Metazoa > Chordata > Mammalia > Artiodactyla > Bovidae > Nanger > Nanger dama. The sequence goes on from CAKJTW010000002.1 coordinate 83,915,672, forward strand.
AATGGCATTAACACATTGCACACACAGGCAGTCATGCATGGGAAAGATAAATGTGTGCTAACATATGTATTAAATACGCTCACATATATGTTAAACATACATATTTAGGGCTATGCTCTCAATTCTACTGTGTGAGTTTTCCCACCAAGCAATTCTCCAATACCATCTGGCTGTCCCACAATTCAACTCAATTCTGACACTGTCTACCCAAGTACACCATCAGAGTCTACAGGTTAGGGCAGTCCCACAAGACTGCCCCCACTTCATATGCAAATTTAAAGTACAGATGGTAATCTGTACTTCTGACCCATTGATGATAAATCAGAGGTTTCCACAACTCCTTCCTTGGGGCCCATGAATTTAGAACTCAGGAAACAAGTTTATTCACTAAATTGCCTGTTTATTACAAAGGATATTAACAGACACAAGTCAATAACCAGATGAAGAGATACAGAGTCATGTTCCTAACAAAGGAGCTTCTGTCCTCCTGGAGTTTGGGGCCATTCAGTGTGGCACATGGAAGTGTTCTGGTTCACCAACCTGGAAGCTCTCCCAATTCTTTTCTTTTTGTTTGATTTTTATGGAGTCTTCCACCAGGCAAGCCCCAGTGACATAGGCCTGATTTATTAAATCACTGGCTGGTGGCTCAGACCACATAGAATCTGCCTGAGATGTGGGAGACCTGGGTTTGATCCCTGGGTTGGGGAGTCACTGGAGGAGGGCATGGCAACCCACTCCAGTACTCTTGCTTGAAGAATACCCATGAACAGAGGAGCCTGGTGGGCTACAGTCCATGGGGATGCAAAGAGTCCGACAAGACTGAGTGACTAAGCACATTGGTGACTGGTTCAACCACCATGGTGGGAGGGGGCGGTGGAGGGGGGCGGGCTGTCTTCCCTGGGGATCTTGGGATTGGGACTGAGAATTCCAACCCTCTAATCACATGGCTGTGAAAGATGATGCTGTGAAAGTGCTGCACTCAATATGCCAGCAAATTTGGAAAACTGAGCAGTGGCCACAGGACTGGAAAAGGTCAGTTTTCATTTCAGTCCCAAAGAAATGCAATGCCAAATATGTTCAAAATACTGCAAAATTGCACTCATCTCACATGCTAGCAAAGTAATGCTCAAAATTCTCCAAGCCAGGCTTCAACAGTATGTGAACAGTGAACTTCCAGATGTTCAAGTTGGATTTAGAAGAGGCAGAGGAACCAGAGATCAAATTGCTAACATCTGTTGGATCATCAAAAAAAAAAAGAGTTCCAGAAAAACATCTACTTCTGTTTTACTGACTATGCCAAAGCCTTTGACTGTAAGGATCACAACAAGCTGGAAAATTCTGAAAGCGATGGGAATACCAGACCACCTGACCTGCCATGTGAGAAATCTATAGGCAGGTCAAGAAGCAACAGTTAGAACTGGACATGGAACAACAGACTGGTTCCAAATTGGGAAAGGAGTACATCAAAGCTGTATATTGTCACTCTGCTTATTTAACTTATATGCAGAGTACATCATGCGAAATGCTGGGTTGGATGAAACACAAGCAGGAATCAAGATTGCTGGAAGAAATATCAATAACCTCCGATATGCAGATGATACCACCCTTATGGCAGAAAGTGAAGAGGAACTAAAAAGCCTCTTGATGAAAGCGAAAGATGAAAGTTAAAAAGTTGGCTTAAAACTCTACATTCAGAAAACTAAGATTATGAAATCTGTTCCCATCACTTCATGGCAAATAGATGAGGAAACAGTGGAAACAGTGTCAGACTTTATTTTTTTGGGCTCCAAAATTACTACAGATGGTGATTGCAGCCATGAAATTAAAAGATGTTTGCTCCTTGGAAGGAAAGTTATGACCAACCTAGACAGCATATTAAAAAGCAGAGACATTACTTTACCAACAAAGATCCATCTAATCAAAGCTATGGTTTTACCAATAGTCATGTATGGATGGGAGAGTTGGTCTATAAAGAAAGCTGAGTGCCAAAGAATTGGTGCTTTTGAACTGTGGTGTTGGAGAAGACTCCTGAGAGTCCTTTGGACTGCAAGGAGATCCAACAAATCCATCCTAAAGGAAAACAGTCCTGAATATTCATCAGAAGGACTGATGCTGAAACTGAAACTCCAATCCTTTGGTCACCTGATGCAAAGAACTGACTCATTTGAAAAGACCCTGATGCTGGGAAAGATTGAAGGTGGGAGGAGAAGGGGACGACAGAGGATGAGATGATTAGATGGCATCACCAACTCAATGGACATGAGTTTGAGTAAGCTCCAAGAGTTGGTGATGTACAGGGAAGCCTGCAGGCGTGCTGCAGTTCATGGGATCGCAAAGAGTGGGACAGGACTTGGCGACTAAACTGAACTGAACTGAATCACGTGACTGGTTCTCCTGGTAACCAGCCCACACCTTTAGGTGTGTTCCAAAAGTCATCTCATTAACATAACAGAACACAACTTTGTAGCTTTCTCCCTTAGGAAATTCCAGGGATTTTAGGAGCTCTGTATCAGAAACAGTGATGAAGACCAAATATCTATCATTTGTTATAAATCACAAGAGCATAAGTGCTTTGTGCATAGATATTCCTACCAAGTCCCAGGGTAGTAAGAACAGAAGCGGTGTAGAGTCTGTACCATAAACACGGTCAGGGCAGATATCTTGGTTTTTAGTCTCTATCGTTTCCACAGTACCCAGCTCAGTGCCAAGAACACTGTATGGTTTTAATAAATATTTATAGATCCTAAATAGTCATAAATTTACACACAAGATTCATTTGGATTCAGATATTTTATATATATAAAATATATCTTTAAAATCCTCGAACTGCATATTTTGTCCATTTTTCTTTTTAAGAGTTGTCTTTAGGAGTAACTCAACCAAGACAGTTTGGATGAATTCTAATCAGTTTTTCTAAATAATAATATTAAAAACACCATGAAGTCATTTTAAATATCCTATGTGTTATAAACAAACTGTATGATTTTCACTTTGACTGCTAATCTTCCTCTTTAGAGTAACTGAGTCACTGTCTGACTTTAAGCCAGACTGACATCCTTTTCATTTTTATAATATGCAGAGTTCCATAGACTTTACAACTCCCTGCATTTGGTTCTATATCCAGTCATCACTCTCTCTAAAGACATTTTTGGCCCTGAGACAAATCTCTGTAGCCTGTTCTTTCCCCCACCATTCCGCTATGAATTCTCTCTCATATTTATGTGGCAGTGAGTGCAAACACTGGGCTCAGACAGCCTGAGTTCCAACTGAGGCTCTAATTCTTACCAGCTGCGTTCCTTCATCTCTCCAGGCCTCGATTCTATGAAACGTGAATATTAAAAGTACTTACCTCATTTATACTATGTAGTGTAAATACAATAGTTCATGCACAGAGGACGTTTCCTGACAGGGATAACTAATCAGCAGGTGTTAGCTATTATCCTAGCCCCGCTCTCTTCTAATTCACTTTTCCTTCCTGTGCGTTATCTTCCTTTGCTCCTTGGTAAGTCTGTCCTTGTTTCTCCTGCTACTCTCCCCACAGAATGTTTAACTCTCCCCGTTGTTCTCCTATACTCAGCATCTGATATCTCTGAAACTTCAACTTCTGAATTAGAGATTTGCTTCACAATGTAATTTTATTTTTCCTCATCACCACACTCTCTACTCAGTGCCTTTTCCAGAATGACCTCTAGAGAAAGATGAGGCGTCCCCCTTTCTTCTAGTGTTCTATTTCTTTAGAGGGCCCCCTCCTCTGAGCTTTGACCCCACCCCTTGCTTCAGGAAACTGTGTGTGCTCAGTTGCTAAGTCCCATCCAACTCTTTTGTGACCCCATGAACTGAAGCCCCGCCAGGCTCCCTGTCCAAGGGATTCTCCAGGCAAGAATAGTGCAGTGGGCTGCCATTTCATCCTCCAGTCGGATCTTCCCAACTCAGGGATCAAACCCTCGTCTCCGGTATTGGCAGGTGGATTCTTTACCACTGAGCCACCTGGGAAGCCTTTCAGGGAAGTGACCAAACTGAAATACTGTCTGTCATCCACCCCAGCCAATCAGAAAAGGGTTGCCATTTTATTTATAATCTTTAGCTATGCCCCTTGTGAAGGTAACATCAAAATAAATAGGTAATTCTCACTTGATTTCTCCAAATGAATTCAGATTATTTCACAGAATTACTGATATTGCTGATACTTCAAAGTGTTGATCATCTCACATTAAGCTAGATTAGTGAAATCTTGACAGAAAGAAAGTTCACATTTTTCAAGTGTTATATTCCCTAAAAGAGCATACATGGTATAGTATTTGTCAATGATTTTGGCCTAATATCTGTCTTTATGTTGGGGAATGACTCCTTACACATGCCAACTGCTGCCCACTCCATGATCACAAGAGTGGGCCTTTGGACATGGTCTGGCCAATTGTAGTACCCCTGCCCCCTGCCCTGTATCTAAAGGCCGGGCACATGAAGGACTAATTCAGTGCAGGATGAATCAGAATTCTCCAACTGGCATGAGATAAGGATGCTGGGATGGGGTGTGGTCCTCTCTTGTTTCAGAGGGAAGGCTGTCAGTTATAGTTCTTTCCCATAACCTGGAGGGGTTATTCCTATGATAGGTGAGAATAAGGCCAATGATCAAAGAGGAACAGAGGCTAGAAGAGCCAAAAGATTGGGGAGTTTATGGAGGAGGTGAAGAGAAGAGAGGTTTGTTGACATTTGAGCCTCAGAAAACAACTGTACCTAAAACAGCTCATTGATGTTCGGACATCCCAAGGCAGGAGGTAGTCTTGTTCACACTGCACCATCAATCTTGACTTGCACAAGGGACTCAATCAGTATTTGCTGAATGGTTAAATAAGTAAACAAGACAACAAATATTCCTTTTGCTTAATTATTTTTATCCCTCGAAACTGAAGGTACCCTGAATAATGCACCTACCCAGGTGAATCTGTTCTGCTGTGAGCATCCTCGCCTCAGCAACAGACCTGCAGTCGCCTAATAAAAACATACAGGAGTAACAAGTGAGCAGTAAGTATATTTCCAAAGACAGGAATGTTAAAATATCGGGGTGGGGTTTTCTCTGTCAAATTGTATCAGAAGATACAAATTATACCAGAAGATATGAAGCCTTTGTAGGGGAGGGTAGGTATTTTATTAAGTGTCTATTTACAATATGTTTGCAATGTGGCAAATGAGGAAATGCCAAATGCTATTTTATAATCGATACCACTTTCATCTTAGGTGTATTTGTATGAGTATTATGCTCAACTAGCTAATTATACTTGGACTTTTGTTGCTCTTTTATTAGCCCAAATCATAAAATTAAGTACTAGGTTAACAGATACTTGTATGCACTGCTTTTAAGCCAGAGATGTTGGTGGGAATCACCTATAGAATACTAAAGACATGTTTTTGATTTGAATGTCTGATTTAGTTATATTTTAGGTGGAGTCTAGGTAGTTAGTCCATTTAGGTTGCACCCGATCCCTGGGTCAGGAAGATCCCCTGGAGGAGGAAATGGCAAACCACTCCAATATTCTTGCCTGGAAAATCCCATGGACAGAGGAGCCTGGTGGGAAACAGTCCATGGGGTCGCAAAGAGTCAGACACAGCTGAGTATGCATGCTTGTGATTAAGTATCACTCTGAAAACCTGCCCAGAACACACTCCAAGCTAACTCAACACTCTAGCCATCACCTACAGCAATAAGAAACATTCCTTTTTCAAAGGTCAACTGTAACTTTATAATTTTATTTCTTCTTGGTACTTCTTTCTCAAGAGTGAGCAATGTACAATGTTCTTTCTTGAGTTCATTCAGTAAACATTTATTGACTGCTTAATATGGCCAAGTGAGCCATCAGGCACTAATGGTAGAAAGGCAGCAGGTTCCTGCTCTCAGGGAGCTCACATTCAACTGGAGAGAGGCAAACACAACAGAGAAGTGCAATCAAGTGTTACATGTGCACGGACAGACGTGTGTATAAGGCACAGCAAGGCATAAGGCACAGTGACTCTACTAGAGCGCATCACAATCTAAGGCACACAGCCTGTGTGCCTGGGAAATGTGTGGCAGAGCAGAGGGATCATTCAACCTCGTGGATTTTTATCCATGGGTTGATGCTTGATGTGAGATGTTGGACCTGCTGGTTCAAACTTACCGTGTCACGGCACCCAGTGAACAGCTCCTTCCTTATGGCTGGTCCTTCCAAGTTTCAGTTTGGTGGTCCTCTACTTCAGGATAGTGAAGATACAATCAGACCAGGACACAGTGGGCGGAGCTGATTGGTTCAGTGTGTGCATGCATGCTAAGTCATTTCAGCTGTCTGACTCTTTGCGCCAGGCTCCTCTGTCCATGGGATTCTCCAGGCAAGAATACTGGAGTGGGTGGCCATTCTCTTCTCCAGGGATCTTCCTGACTCAGGGATTGAACCCAGGTCTCTTATGTCTCCTGCTTTGGCAAACAGGTTATTTACCACTAGTGCCACCTGGAAAGCCCCTCAACCATCTGGCTGGGCCCTTGGAAGACAGCCCTCTCTCAAGCTCTCCTGAGTACTGAAGAACCAAGGTCTTGCTGGAGTTCATGAACCCCGTGCCTGTCAATCATTTGCAACTTTCTTCAGCATCGATTTTTCACTTAGTCATATTTTTTATCCCTAAGCCATCTATACTAAACATGTAATACATCATGCAGGCTTTGGGAAGGGGCATGGTTTTCAATATCATGCATTAGTTTTTTTTTTCTGTTCCTAAGAGCCTAAACAATCCATATTTTAAATCAAAGTAATCTTCTTGTGCATCTTGTTTAGAGAGAGCTGAGAAAGCGTGTGACATGCTTATTGAAGGAAGCTGTCTGAGGTTTAATAAGAATGAAACTAGCACCTAAACCTAGAAAAAAATTCATCAAGATGCTCAAAGCGGTTGCTTGGGTACAGTGGGACATGCATGATATTTTCCACTTCTTCCTATTTTTCTATTGTTCGTGAATGGGCACATTATATTATCATGTAACCAAAACAAAACACAAACCAAACCAAACACCCCCTATACCCTTAGTTTTCAAAAGAAACTCACTTCAGTAAAGATTGAGTCTTACATTTATTTTAGAGTCACCTAAATAATGGAGAATTAGGTGCGTAACAGATGCTCAGTTAAAAGATATTACACTTGGTAGATAAAGAAATTCTCTCTAGATTGAATCTTCATATATTAATTGAATTTAGTTTCAATAATGAGATTCTGCTAAGGTTATATTTTTAAAAGAAAAGATAGGTCTAATATACTAAGATAAAAGCAAAAATTTCTGAAAGTATGAGAGATTATAGTAAGCCAGTGGTTCTTATCCTTGACTGTGTATCAGAATCACTCATAATATTCTTTTTAAATGTTTGTGACCAAGACCTTCCTCTAGAGATTCTAATTCAGGAAGTGGGTTGACATACAGTGTCTGCAATTTTCAGAGGTTCCATAGATAATCTTGATGGATAGCTGGGGTTGTAGGCCATTATCCCAAATAAAATTCATCAGTCAATCCAGGCACCAACTAATGCATCTGAAATAATCCACGTCCTCCAACTTTGTCAATGAAAAGAAGGTAAACTTTTACTTAGTAAAGCTCTAATTGCTCAAACATTTGGAACTTTTCTTTGGGAAATTTGGTAAAAAGATGATTGAAGAGCCAACCCATATTAATAAGTAATAAGAGCCCTTATTACTTAAGGCTTGTGTAAACCTAGCCTGCTAATTTTATTAAAGATTGATTGCTAACTTGGGACAGAAATGTAAAGTCAGGTAATCACCTTATCCCTCCCCTCCTGTTATCTGCTCCGCATAGTGAATGCTGGCTTAGCTTCTATTGAATGAACAAGTGAGTGAGTCAGTGAATGGATGATTCTGCTTCCTCATTTTCACTGAGGGCCTCAGGTTAGCTGTGCCATTTGCCCATGGACTCACTACTAGTCAACAGCAGTGTTGTGTCTCAGAATCAGAAGGGCACATTCTCAGTGCTCCATTCCCCTCAACCAGCCACCTGCTTCACTCATCTCCAACAAGTGTTGATTGTCCCCAAAGATTAATCCATTCTTCCAAAATACTGTTAGCATCCAAGGAGAGTATTTAAAATAATAAAATCAATTCTATAACCTTAATTAACAAAACTACTTAGAGCAACAGTAACACCATGTGAGTGGAACACCTTCCAAAGTGACTACTTCGAAGGAAACAAATTGATCTCTACCTATAAATTCTGGTTTCTTAACACTCAGTCTTTGATTTCTAAGTTGCACAGTGTACCTTTCACTTATAAGTGTTCCAATAAGGGGCATTGATGTGCCAGGTTTAGTTACTAATTTTCATCAGGCCACTATCTCACTGGACAAATTTGGCTCAGATCACCCTACAAATAATAATAATAAAAAAAAGATAGCTAAACTTTGATCTGTGATTAATAGGCATCTCTGTTTTCACTATACAGTTTTAGATACGACTGCCAGATTGCCTACCTAATTGCCTTGTGTAAACTGTCCTGTTGAATCCAGAGAAACTAGTTTTTTTTTTTTAATGCATTCTAACCATACCCCTTTTATAAGCCATCTTTGGGGAGAAAATTATAAGGAAAAGGTATCACATGAAGGTTACCATTGTTGACCAATCTCCCTTCATCAATAACAAAGTTGGAGTAGGACTTTGGTCTTAAATAATAACTTTTGTTTAACAACATAATTTTTGCTGTGATCATTTCTTCAAACAGAAGATAACACAGAATTTGGATAAACAAAGAAATGGATAAAATGCCTCAACTATACTGAGAACAGCTTCTTGAGATATAAAGGGAGAAATGAGTACTAAACTCTAGGAAAAGAAAAAGATTTTCACAGATACCATAGTTTTGTACTGATATGACCAAAATGAGAGGGGGAAAAAAAAGCATGTGTATGCACAGTAATGTCCAGCTTTTTGTGACCCCATGGACTGTAGCCCTCCCGGCTCCTCTGTCCACCGGGATTCTCCAGGCAAGAATACTGGAGTGGGCTGCCATTTCCTACTCAGGGGATCTTCTCAAGCCAGGGATCGAACCCACATCGCTTGCATCTCCTGCACTGGTAAGTAGATTCTTTACTACTGCACCACCTGGGAAGCCCAAGAAAGAAAATAGATCCCTTTTAAGCAAAAGTAAAACTTGTATGAGATTCTGTGCAGTTAAGGGAATCATTCTGGTTTTGTTAAGCCTGCTTCTCATTCTCAAACAGTATCTTCTCTGGAGCACAGCCAAACCAGCAAGGATTATGGAGGCTGTATCAGTGTGAACATCTGAATCAACTGGCAGAAAATAGGGCTTATTTCTCCCTTGTTGTTGTTTAGTCACTAAGCCATGTCTGGCTCTTTGGGGATCACATGGACTATAGCTCACCAGCCCCCTTGTCATGGAATTGACATGGGATTTCCCAGGCAAGAATACTGGAGTGGGTTGCGATTTCCTTCTCCAGGGATCTTCCTGACCCAGGGATAGAACCTGGGTCCCCTGCATTGCAGGCAGATTCTTTACCGCTGAGCCACCGGGGAAAACCTATTTCCCCCTTAGATAATTTTAATTCTTCTATCCAGACCTATAAATTCTGCTGCGTATCTTTCCACTTTTATTCTTGCCCTCAAGATGCTCTATGCGTGCAAACCATCCTTGATAGATGTTTAGCTTGGAGTTGAACTCAGCATTTGAGTCCCTTACTTGTGTGGAGATGCTGTATGATTAGGAGAAAATGAAAAGACAAAAAAAAAAATCTAATTTCCTCCCCATTCCTCTGAAAAGATCTCAAGCACCTTTCAAGTTTTCTTGTATCTTAAAGTAATGCTTCTTTCACCCTGTAATATCTCTCTGGACTCAAATTGATTTGTTATTAAACCATGTACTTGAAAGTTAAATTTCAGATTTGGGAAAAATATGTTATTGTGCTCAGAACACCCAGGGGACAGTTAAATGGGAGAAATCAAATTTCTTAAACCCAGCGGTGCAGTTTATATTTTGTAGCCTGAGCTTATGTATGTCAGGTAGGTTGTGTGATGGTGGGGCTTTCTGAGCTGATGTGGGAGGTGAAGTAAAAGTCCCTTCCCTTCCTGTTACCTCTGACAAGGTTCCACCACCATCCTGTGCCTAAAGGTGTCGGGACACTCTGTTCATTGTGTCAAGAAAAGAAAGTTCACTGCTCGGTGCTTGATCGTGTGAATGAATATTCAGCACCTCCAACTCAGATTCTCGGCTAACGGTCAAGATGCTGAATTTTCAAGGGCCAACTGTGTAGCCTCATTCTTGCAAAGTGCCTTTCCTTTTTAGCAGTTTCATTATTTGTTCACACCTCCAGGAGAAGAAGTGGAGAAAAAGATGAAATATAAATTCACTAACTTTTTTCAACTACATCCAAAGTTCTTCAGCTACTTGCCAAAGTACTGTAGTTCCGAGAGGGCTTGTGGGAGAGCAGAGAACAGTCAGCGGGCACTAGCCTTTGCTGTGCCAACAAAATGCCACACAGGGCACACTTCTTCACATCAGGACCAGCTGAGTCTCTTCATACAAAAAGACAGCGTCTGAAGTAAATATTTGACTATGGCCCTGAAAGACAGAAAATAAAAGAGCCTGGCTGAACCCAGGATCCAACTCTCTGAAGGTTCCAATTACCCAGGTGCTGCCCTGAGCAAAGAGACTGCAGCACTGTGTGTGTGTGTGTGTGTGTGTGTGTGTGTGTGTGCTAGATAGAGAGAGACACACACAGAGTGCACACAGCTGAAAACAGATCGGTTCTGTTGCCACTTTCAACAGGTAGCCTTAAACTGGGGCATGAACTTGAGTTTGTTTGTTCTTGATGACTTTCACATAGTTTGCTAACGCCATTTGCAAGGCCTCTTAGAAGGCATTTGGAACTAAAATCATAAGCAGGACAGCCAGTGTTTCTGATGCTGTTATGGATACAGTCACGAGAAACTGAACACAACACCCATGCAGAGCTTTGGTTTATCAGTGATGGATTAAGGAATACAGAGTCCCCAAGTGAAACTATGAAGTAGAGGGGATTTCTCTTGATGCGGGCCTGCATTGCTTTTGAACCCTCCTGTGTCCTGATGGCACCGTGTTCCCACCTCCCTTCCCCACCCCATGTCCTAGTGCCTGGGCTTCTACACCCAACAAAAGAGGAAAAGGTAATCCTTCAGTATGCATGAAAGCCAGCCCACAAGTGACGAGTTTAATCTCTTCCACCCTTTCCCATTACCCTCTGCAGAAAAGTGCAGACCTCTTAGCCACACTCCCTTGCTGTTCACTCTGCCCTCACCTTCTCCTCTCTGTCTCTTCTCCAGGCACATGAGAATCCTTCCCTCCCTCAAATCTGCTACCTTCTTGTTGCTAGGCCTTTGGACACTCTGTTCTCCGTGCCCAGAACACGCTTCTCTGCCCTCCCCCCACTAGCCATCTCCCAGGAAGCCTGCCTGGACCGCTCAGCCTTGGTCAGCTCTGCCCTTCAAGCCCGTTTGCAGAGCACCCGTGCTTCTCCTGTGAAAGTCGCCCTGTCATGGTTAGCCCTTTGTGTCTTGTCGTGATTCTTCCTCTGCGGTCAGCCTATGAGCACTTACATGTTTATTGCTACAGTCCCAGCACAGAGCCTGGCCTACAGCGAGTGCCGAATAAATATTTACCATGCTCTTAATCAGGGGACTTCCCTAATGGCTCAGATGGTCAAGAATCTTCCCACAATGAAGGGGACTTCAGTTCAATCCCTGGGTTGGGAAGATCCCCTGGAGAAGAAAATGGTTCGGTTCATTTCAGTTTAGTCACTCAGTTCGTTCCGATTCTTTGTGACCCCATGGACTGCAGCACACCAGGCCTCCCTGTCCATCACCAACTCCCAGAGTTCACTCAAACTCATGTCCATTGTGTTGGTGATGCCATGCAATCATCTCATCCTCTGTCATCCCCTTCTCCTCCCACCTTCAATCTTTCCCAGCATCAAAGTCTTTTCAAATGAGTCAGTTCTTCCCATCAGGTGACCAAACTATTGGAGTTTCAGCTTCAGCATCAGTCCTTCCAGTGAATATTTAGGACTGATTTAGTTTAGGTTGGACTGGTTGATCTCCTTGCAGTCCAAGGGACTTTCAAGACTCTTCTCCAACACCATAGTTCAAAAGCACCAATTTTTCTGCACTCAGCTTTCTTTATAGTCCAACTCTCACATCCATACATGTCTACTGGAAAAACCATAGGTTTGACTAGATGGACCTTTGTTGGCAAAGTAGTCTCTGCTTTTAATATGTTGTCTAGGTTGGCCATTACTTTCCTTCCAAGGAGTAAGCATCTTTTAATTTCATGGCTGCAGTCACAATATAAGCGATTTTGGAGCCTAAAAAAATAAAGTCAGCCACTGTTTCCCCATCTATTTGCCACAAAGTGATGGGGCCAGATGCCACAATCTTAGTTTTCTGAATATTGAGTTTTAAGCCAACTTTTTCACTCTCCTCTTTCACTTTCATCAAGAGGCTTTTTAGTTCTTCTTCGCTTTCTGCCATAAGGGTGATATCATCTGTATATTTGAGGCTATTGATATTTCCCCCAGCAATTTTGATTCCATCTGGTGCTTCATCCAGCCCAGTATTTCTCATGATATACTCTGCATATAAGTTAAATAAGCAGGGTGACAATATACAGCCTTGACGTACTCCTTTTCCTATTTGGAACCAGTCTGTTGTTCCATGTCCAGTTCTAACTGTTGCTTCCTGACCTGCATACAGAGGCAGGTCCTCAAGAGGCAGGTCTGGTGGTCTGATATTCCCATCTGTTTCAGAATTTTCCAGAGTTTGTTGGGTCCACACAGTCAAAGGCTTTGGCATAGTCAATAAAGCAGAAGTAGATGGTTTTCTGGAACTCTCTTTTTTTTGATGATCCAACAGATGTTGGCAATTTGATCTCTGGTTCCTCTGCCTTTTCTAAATCCAGCTTGAATGTCTGGAAGTTTACAGTTCACGTATTGTTGAAGCCTGGCTTACAGAATTTTAAGCATTACTTTACTAGCATGTGAGATGAGCGCAATTGTGTGGTAGTTTGAACATGCTTTGGCATTGCCTTTCTTTGGGATTGAAATGAAAACTGACCTTTTCCAGTCCTGTGGCCACTGCTGAGTGTTCCAAATTTGCTGGCATATTGAGTGCAGCACTTTCACAGCATCATCTTTCAGGGTTTGAAATAGCTCAACTGGAATTCCATCACCTCCACTAGCTTTGTTCGTAGTGATGCCTCCTAAGGCCCACTTGACTTCATATTCCAGGATTCTGGCTCTAGGCTGGTAATCAGACCATCGTGATTATCTGGGCTGTAAAGATCTTTTTGTGTAGTTCTTCTGTGTATTCTTGCCACCTCTTCTTAATATCTTCTGCTTCTCTTAGGTCCATACCATTTCTGTCCTTTATTGTGCCCATCTTTGCATGAAATTTCCCTTGGTATCTCAATTTTTTTTAAAGAGATCTCTAGACTTTCCCATTCTATCATTTTCCTCTATTTCTTTGCAATGATCTCAAGGAAGGTTTTTTTTTTTTTTTTAAATCTCTCCTTGCTATTCTTTGGAACTCTGCATTCAAATGGGTATATCTTTCCTTTTCTCCTTTGCCTTTTGCTTCTCTTCTATTCACAGCTATTTGTAAGGCCTCATCAACCATTTTGCCTTTTTTGCGTTTCTTTTTCTCAGGGATGGTCTTGATCCCTGCCTCCTGTACAGTGTCATGAACCTCTGTCCATAGTTTTTCAGGCATTCTGTCTATTAGATCTAATCCCTTGAATCTATTTCTCACTTCTACTGTATAATCATAAGGGATTTTATTAGGTCATACCTGAATGGTCTAGTGGTTTTCCTTACTTTCTTCAACTGAAGTCTGATTTTTGCAATGAGGAGTTCATAATCTGAACCATAGTCAGTTCCCAGTCTTGTTTTTCCTGACTGTATAGAACTTCTCCATATCTTGGTATTGACCATCTGGTGATGTCCATGTGTAGTGTCTTCTCTTGTGTTTTTGGAAGGGGGTGTTTGCTATGTCCAGTGTGTTCTCTTGGCAAAATTCTATTAGACTTTGCCCCACTTCATTCTGTACCCAAGGCCAAATTTGCCTGTTACTCCAGGTATTTCTTGACTTCCTACTTCCGCATTCCAGTCCCCTGTAATGAAAGGGACATCATTCTTGGGTGTTAGTTCTAGAAGGTCTTGTATGTCTGAGCCACACACATCAAAGAATGTGGCCTTGCACTTCATGGCCTCAAGTAGTTAGGTAACTGTTAAACAGCTGACACAGGAGATTTGATCCATAGGCCAATGGTGAACTGAGACTTGCGGCCCTATTCAAATGACAATATGGACTAATCAGAATCCTCTCTGGACAGTCTTGAATTGGGAACTGAGCAGCTAGTCCTGTTGTTAGTGGATGTGAGAGACAGCCAGTCCTGATACACGGTAGATAGGAACTGGATGAGGCCATGCTGGGTCTTGTGTGCTTACTGAAGTAAGGAGGTGGTTGCCACAGAAGAGTGAGCATATAGTCCGAAACAGACGAGAGACCATACATTACTTAAGACTGAGAGATACCAACTCCAGTTCCTGATTTTTCTGGTTTCCAGTTTCTAGGATTTCTGTTGCTAGTAACCAAAGGATTTATGATTAGAACTCAATTACTTCAAGATTTCTGTTCCCAAGGAACCCAGTTGGTCCTTCCAGGTGAGCCTAAGAAGTAGAAAGGTGTTATTCATGGGAGGTGAGGCAATAGGTGGTGCTGATCCCTGGGCGGCTTCTGTTACCTCCACAGTCCCTCCCTGGGATGATCCTGACTGAGTAGCCATGGGGCAGTTTGACTGCTCAACGCTGAGCACCTCTAAGGACTGTGCATGCAAACAAAGGTCCCCAGTGGTACAGTTTTTATTTGAGTTCAGAGCCACAGCAACAAACCCCCTATGCCCGGGTTTCACAAGTCTAGGCTGGAATAGCAAGCCACTCAACGTGAAATTCTTGTATTCAGTAATGCCAGTGATGTCCTGAGAGACAGAAAGGAATAATACGAATATGATAACAACATTAAAATAATGTTTTGTGTTTCACAAAGCCCTTTTACTTAAATCACCTCATTGGATTCTTGCCATGACCCTCTATCTATTCAGTCACTGAGATTTGCTAATTTTATATTTTGAACTTTTTTTATTCTATCTCCCTCTGTTCTTCTATTCTTATTTCCTTAAGAATAAAGTTCAACATGAACAGCTTGGCAAAGTCACACTAAGAAAACTGGACTTTATGCTTAAGATAATAGAAAACTATGGCCAAGATTTGATCAGGAGAGTAGTAATGTGTTTAGATTTATATTTTGAAAGCATCACTGGGCTGCAGTGTGGATAATGGACTAAGGGAGGAAAAGAATGGAGGCAGGGACATCAAAGGGAGGCTGCTGTAAGGACCCAGAAGAGAGACAATGGGAGTTTGGACATGGTAGAGAACTGGGGATGAGGGTGGAAAGAAAATAGTGCCCAAGTATCTGACTTAAGGAAGGTGGGGATGGTGTTTCTATAGTAGAGGATTAAGTTACTTCCAAAGAATATGCAGATCATGCAACTTCAATTACTCTGTTTTTTTTTTTTTTTTAAACCACATCACATAGGATGTCTGGACTTTTAACCAGTGGACCACCAGGGAAGGCCCAACAACTTCAACTACTTTTGAAGGAATGTGTAGTTTTACTCTGAACAAGCACCAAGAATATAGCAATAGGAGTGATAAAGAAGATTTTTAATACAGAAGTTTCTGAGAGTTGTTCAGTAATGTTCAGCTTCCCATTGCCTACAGAAAGATCCAGGTCTAAGAGGGCTGAATTTAAAATATACTGCTTTAACATCCTTATCTAAAATTTGTCTAAATTCCAGGATTAAATATATCAAAATCTTTACACCACTTTAAGAATACAGAAAGCCTTGTATTATTAAGGAGTAGGGCCATCATCCATAGTCTCCCTTACATTTGTTACTGAAAGTGATTCACATAGCCCAATAGTCTATGGCCAATTCAATGATTATCAGTCTTCTATCTATAAAAAGGATGAAAGATAGAGAGACTAAATAAATTATTTAATTGAAACAATTCAGGTTAAAATATCTAAATGAAAACAGAAAGAAAGAGACCAACAAAGCAAAAGAATTCCTATATCTGAAATTTTTTATAGTTTAAGAAATTCAAAATTCTATACTCAAAATATATTCCCTTTTAAAACCATGAAAATATGGCTTTGTGATTTTTTTTAATTTTAAGAAACAACATCTGTTTATTCCATAAAACTATACTAACCATAGTAACTAACAGCTTTAGTAAACTGTCCCTGAAATGTAGGTTTGAAAGGATGAAGTATCACCTTGGATTTTCTGTATAGCTAAGAAACTGAACTGGGTGTGATTGTCTAGATATGATTATCATCATTGTTGAAAAAATGAAAATTTCCTTAAAGACCACAAAAAAATTTCTAGGTGGTAAGAGAAGAAAAGACAAACCATAGACTGGGAGAAAATATTTGCACACCACACAGACAAAAGACATACCCAGAATAAAGAAAGAACTCTCAAATTCAGTAACAAAACCCAAATAATTCAATTTTAAAAATGGGCAAAAGATTTGGATAGACACTTCACAAAAGAAGTATATGGATGGCTAATAAGTACCTGAAAAGATGTATAACATCATTAATAATTATGGAAATGCAGATTAAATGCAGATATCACTACACACTCATTAGAACGGCTAAATTCAAAAGACTGCCCATTCCAAGTGTTGACAGGAATGTGGGGAAACTGGAACTTTCATTCACTACTGGTAGGCATGCAAAATAGTACAAGCACTATGGAAAAGAGCTTGATAGTTTCTTTTAAAAGTTAAGTATACACGTGAACTAGCCTAAGAAAAATGAAAGCTTATGTCCACACAAAGATGTGTACACAAATGTTCATTCCAACCGTATTTGCAGTAGCCCTAAAGTGGAAACAAACACATTGAAGAATTTAAAATAATTATTCCAAGAGAAGAAAGCAAGACAGAAAAAAGTACATATAGCTCTATGAAAGCCTAGAAAATCCAAACGTATCTACAGTGACAGAAAGCTAATCAGTAGTTTCCTGGAGATGGTAAGGGAGATGGGGAGGACAAGGGGGAATAGATTACAAAACTTTTGCAGGGTGATGGATTTGTTCATTATCTTGATTGTGGTCATGATTTTTTGGGTGCACGTGTCAAAATTTATTAAATTGTACTTTTAAAATATGTGCAATTTATTACACATCAATTAAACTTCAATAAAGCTGTTAAAAGTGAAAAAACTCAGATGTGATCAGTATTAGTGGTCTAGGTTGAGCCTGAAGAAAAATCAATATTTAACCAAGATAGTATTTAAAGATCAGGTATGTAAATAAGTTAGTGATAATGTCCTGCAAGTGTATTTGACCTTCAAATGTCTAACATTTTTGTGGCTACGATGAGGAAGTTTCCTGATTTATTTTTACTTCATCTTTCAGTCAGTTCAGTTCAGTCGCTCAGTTGCTTCCAGCTCTTTGCGACCTCATGAACTGCAGCATGCCAGGCCTCCCTGTCCATCACCAACTCCTGGAGTTCACTCAAACTCACGTCCATCAAGTCAGTGATGCCATCCAGCCATCTCATCCTCTGTCATCCCCCTTCTCCTCCTGCATCTTTACTAGGTTGTAAACAAGGTGTATTTGTTTTCTTGATAACCAGTGAAATACTGGCTCCTTCCTCCCTAGGATACTTTTAACCATGAGAGCTCTGCTTTCCATGTCTTAGGATGTTCCACTAAAAGAAATTTATGAATTTAATACAGAAATCACATGTACCACATATTTTATCTGAGTTTTTGAAATGGCTGCAGATGTATTTTTCCTTGTCTATCAGTTTTATGATATTAAATAAATCTCCATTTCTTCATTCATCCTCAAAGATATTTAAGCTTAATCATCCACATGCATGGGCCACAGTCAACAGAATAACAAAAGAAATAAGAAAAATGATCAGGGCAATATATTTTAATGTATTGGGATTTAGCCCCAAATTTCTTGAAACATAAAATTTGAAGATATAATGGCTGGTCCATCAATCCTTAAAAATAGCTTTTAAGAAAAATACCATGGGCTTCTGATATAAGATAATGATTGACCATATGTATCTGCCTATCCTTTTTACCAAGACCCTATTTAAATGGCCATAAAGAAGGAAAAGAAGGAGGAAGAGAAGGAGAAAGATGAGGTAGAAGAGGAAGAGAGAGAGGAGGGGAGAAGAAAGGCATAAGCTTGCAAGAGTACAGAGAAAGGAAAGGGAAGGAGTCATTAGCATTTAAAGGAAATCAAAAAACATCTGGACATTGGGAAGAGGAAGGGACAGGAGAAGCATCCCTGATTATTCCCTAAAAGAAGGGGTGCAGAGACAGGGTCCTGAGGAGAGCCCTAGGGAGGCTCTGGGTTCCGGATCTGCAGGAATAGAAGACAAAGGTCAGAGGTGGGCCTGAAAAGTTAGGATTTAATTAAAATGCTCTTTAGAGAACAGTGGCACCTGTCATCCCCATCTCCACCTTCACTTTTCAATGCTGACAGCACCCTTCCAGACCACCCTGACAGTTACCTCCACACTCTTTCTGAATGAAACAGTTCAGATTTCTAGCTAGCAGGTCATGCCCCAGACTACACGTCCCAAATTCTGGAAGTTGGGAAACACTAGAAGCCTGCCAGTCATTCTATCCTGCCTCCCCAAAACAGAACGATCAAAATGGATAACCCTCAAAAGGAACATGGAGAACTGGGGATACAGAAGAGGACTAGCTAACATTCTTAATGAGTCTTCTCGGGCTATCAATGAAGATGTTGCATCCATAAAATAAGAATTTGAAGTCATCAAAACAGTGGATTGAAACAAGAAGTCAGATGATTCAGAGAGAAAATGAGAAAGATCTCTGTAGAGGAAGTAGATTCCTTGTATTTAGTGATTATATTAATGTAATAAATAATCAAAAATCAGGATATTTTTGAGTATATGCTGAAAACACATTTGACTTTCAGGCTGGAAATTTTCTCCAGATCTTCAGCTGTTCAGTGATATTTCAATCAACCCATAGATACAATATAGGAAAAATAACTTGATACAGGATAAAAATGCTATCAGCTTCAAATCTTCTTCTTCCTTAGGGTAGAGACAAGAGATTGTGTAAAACTGTAATGTAATAAAAAAGGAAAAAGAGGTGGTGGGGCAGCAAGTAGAGTTCTAATTATCTTATTTTAAAAGATATATTAGCATCTATTTAGGGATAAATACACTGAGCTGTATCCCCATCTTTCACAGCAGGGACTTTTTAGACACTGTGTAAAATTTCCAGTCAAAGTAGAGGAGTAAGCCTGTTATTTAGAGCTGTGATGGGAATTACACCTGGAACTGAAAATAGCCATGGATAAGAGAAGATATTTACCTCTGGAGAGTGGAAGTGATGGACTAAAGACCAGGAGATATTTTTCCCACTCAAAAGCCTTCTGGAATATTTGGATTTTCTTACCATGTTCTTGAATTATTTTAGAATTTTTAAAATTCTAAAGTGAGTGTCTATGAATTAAACACTGAAAATAAGCACTGAAATAAGCAGGATCTGCTACTGCTGCTGCTAAGTTGCTTCAGTCATGTCTGACTGTGTGACCCCATAGACGGCAGCCCACCAGGCTCCCCCAACCCTGGGATTCTCCAGGCAAGAACACTGGAGTGGGTTGCCATTTCCCTCTCCAATGCATCAAAGTGAAAAGCGAAAGTGAAGTTGCTCAGTCATGTCCGACTCTGCAACCCCATGGACTGCAGCCTACCAGGCTCCTCCACCCATGGGATTTTTCAGGCAAGAGTACTGAAGTGGATTGCCATTGCCTTCTCCGAAGCAACATCTATTGCCCATTGAACACTATGAATGACTCTTGTGACTTGGGGCAGTTTCACTTGATTGACACCTTGAGGCAGTATCTTATCTGATCTACACCTAGGGGGCAAGGAGGTGCTTCTTTCTTGTATTGGGGAGAACCAAGATTTGGTGCCTTTAGATGGTTCCCCCATGCACAGAGGTGAGAGCTGGCACAGATAAAGCCTGCGCTGGAGCCCTCTGATGCCAACCTCAGTATTCGTTTCTTCCGTACCAGTGGTCCTCAAAAGTTTGATTTCCAATTCTTTTATACTCTTAAAAATTATTAAGAAGCCCAAAGACATTTTATTTAAGTGGATCACACCTATGAATGTTTACCATATCAACAGTTCAAACTGAGATCTTTAAAAATATTTATTCATAAATGCATTTTAAAACAAAATAAAAATTCATATACTAACAAATATTTTAATAAGTATAATTCCCAAAGCAAGAAAAGAGTGAAAACAGGGACATTGTTTTAAATATTTGTAAATCTCTGGGTTGATGGAAGACAGCTGGGTTCTCGTAACTGCTCTGCACTCGTTGTATTGTGAGAGCACACATCAAGTAAGCTCTAGGAGACTTCACTGTACACATAAGAAGGGCAAATAATATCTTAGTATAATTAAGAATTTGTTTTGACCTTATAACTCCCCTGAAAGGGCTTCAGGGACCTCCCGGGGACTCCAGACTCTATTTTAGATTCCACTTTTTCAGGAACCTTTCTCCCCAGGAAGAATTCAGTAACCTTCAATATCATCCCCACAGTTCATTCCTTGAACCTCAAGTCAGTCCTGATGTTTGTATAATAGCTGTTGACAAATCCATGTGCTCTACTAAGCTGTGAACTCATCTATGGTTCAGCCCCAACCTAGTGCCTAATAGAGGGATATATACTAGGAAATAATCACTGTGGGATACATCAAATAAACAAAGCTCAACACAGTGTACCACAATATCACAACAGAATGAGCTCCAGTGCTCCAGTGGCCTTCCCAGGTGGCGCTAGTGGTAAAGAATCCACCTGGCAATGAAAGAGACGTGGGTTGAATCCCTGGGTCAGGAAGACCTCCTGGAATAGGAAATGGCAACTCACTACAGTATGCTTGCCTAGAAAATTCCACAGGCAGAGAAGCCTGGTGGGCTACAATCCAGGGGGCCACAAAGAGCTGGACACTACTGAGTATACACACACACACACACACACACACACACACACACACACACACACACACAGCTCCAGTATAGAAATGGAGCAACCAAGCTAGAATACAGAGGCATTGTTAAGAAAAGCTAGCAAGTTAAAAATGAATGGGTTTTGTTTGAACCTCTGCCACTTACTAGTAGTCTGACTTGAGCAAAATCAGTTCCGTTCAGTCGCTCAGTCATGTCTGACTCTCTCTGACCCCATCAATCTCAGCACTTCAGGCCTCCCTGTCCATTACCAACTCCCCGGACCTTGCTCAAACTCATGTCCATAGAGTCCACGATGCCATCCAACCATCTCATCCTCTGTCATCCCCTTCTCCTCCTGCCCTCAATCTTCCCCAGCATCAGGGTCTTTTCCAGTGAGTCAGTTCTTTGCACCAGATGGCCAAAGGATTGGAGCTTCAGCTTCAGCATCAGTCCTTCCAATGAATATTTAGGACTGATTTCCTTTAGGATGGGCTGGTTGGATCTCCTTGCAGTCCAAGGGACTCTCAGGAGTCTTCTCCAACACCATAGTTCAAAAGCATCAATTCTTTGTTGCTCAGTTTTCCTTATGATGCAACTCTCACATCCATACATGACTTTTGGAAAAACCATAGCCTTGACTAGACAGACCTTTGTCAGCAAACTAACGTCTCTGCTTTTTAATATGGTGTCTAGGTTGATCATAGTTTTTCTTCCAAGGAGCAAGCATCTTTTGATTTCATGGCTGCAGTCACCATCTTCAGTGATTTTGGAGCCCAGAAAATAAAATCTATCACTGTTTCCATTGTTTCCCCAACTATTTGCCATGAAGTGATGGGACCAGATGCCATGATCTTAATTTTTTGAATGTTGAGTTTTAAGCTAGCTTTTTCACTGTCCTCTTTTACTTTCATCAAGAGGCTCTTTAGTTCCTCTTCGCTTTCTGCCATATGGGTGGTATCATCTGCGTATCTGAGGTTATTGATATTTCTTCTGGCAATCTTGATTCCAGCTTGTGCTTCATCCAGTCCAGCATTTCGCATGACATACTCTGCATATAAGTTAAATAAGCAGGGTGACAATATACAGCCTTGACATACTCCTTTCCCAATTTGGAACCAGTCCGTTGTTCCATGTCCTGTTCTAACGGTTGCTTCTTGACCTGCATACAGATTTCTTAAGAGGCAGGTAAGGTGGTCTGGTTTTCCACAGTTTGTTGCGGTTGCCACAGTCAAAGGCCTAGAGCAAGATACTACATCTCAGTTTCCTCATCTATAAAATAAGGATAAAAGTAGTCCAGACTTGTAAAGTTACTGTGATGGTGAAATGTGACAATTTATATAAAGTAATTATTTTTTATTACTATTAGAATATAGTTGCTTCACAATGCTAATTTCTACTGTACAGCAAAGTGAATCAGTTGTATGTATATGTATTATACAGTTATACATATATCCCTACTTTTTGGATTTCCTTTCCATTTAGTTCATAGGGCATTGAATAGAGTTCCCTGTGCTATACGGCAGGACCTCATTAGTTATCTGTTATATACATAGCATCAATAGTGTATATATATATATCAATCCCAATCTCTTAATTCATACCACTGGCTTTCCCCCTTGGTATCTATATACACTTGTTCTCTATGTCTGTATCCTTATTTCTGCTTTGTAAATAAGATTATCTATACCAATTTTTTCAGATTCCACATATATGTGTTAATATACGATATTTGTTTTTCTCTTTCTGACTTATTTCACTCTGCATGACAATCTCTAGGTCCATCCATGTCTCTACAGATGAACCAATTTCATTCCTTCGATGTCTGAGTTAATATTCCCCTGTATATACGTTCCACGTCTCCTTTATCCATTCCTCTGTTGATGGACATTTATGTTGCTTCCTTGTCCTGGCTATTGTGAATAGTGCTGCAATGAACATCGAGGTGCATGTATCTTTGAATTATGTTTTTCTCATGATATATGCCCAGTAATGGGATTGCCTGGTCATGTGGTAGTTAAATTTTTAGTTTTTAAGGAATCTCCATACTGTTCTCCACAGTGGCTGTATCAATTTACATTCCCATCAACAGTGCAAGAGGGTTCCCTTTTCTCCACGCTCACTCTAGCAATTATTATTTGTAGATTTTGTGATAATGGCCATTCAGACCCACGTGAGGTGATACCTCATTGTAGTTTTGATAATGCTTGACAAATGATGAGCATTTTTACATTTACTATTACTTTTGTAACCGAACAGACAAAGCTGTGTCTCTCCATCTGCACCCTTAGACTAATAAGTGAGACCAAAATGGGAGGTACTATCTCACTCAGAAGAGGGACTTGCTCAATAACTATTTATTCAATGAATTTCCAAAATATAAAATATCAGATTCTGAACCGAAGCAACTTTCCTGTAACATACTTGGAATTAGCAAATTATGGATCACAGGGAAAAATTAGAGTAATGACAATAGATGATTAGAGAAGAAGAGGTGAAGCATACAATTCAGAAATGAGTGTATAGATTTTTCACAGTGCTTTGTTACTTTGAAAGGATTTCAAAAGTGATAATCAATCCACTTGTTTGGATCTCAGTAAATACATAAAGACTCTTAAATTAGCTCTATATTCTAAGTCGGTTTTAATGTCATTGGAGGAAGATGGTCTGATAATGGCTTAGAACAGTTCTTACTCAGAGCAATTGGAAATAATTCTGCACATTTTGAAGACAAGTTTCTTAGTTCAGCTTTATCCTATACTTATTGAGTTATACTGAAAATAAGTTATTGCTGTCATTCCTCATTGAACTCCTAATTTTAATAATATGTAGTAGTACTGAATATTCACTTACATGGTATACATTCAGATGTACCCCAAAATATAATTTATTACATTACAACTTTTCAGATTTAAGTCTGCACATTGTTGGAGGATTGGAAAGTGGGAGGGTGGTCAGAGGGTACATAGTTTCTTTATTCTACACATGGTAATCCTATCCGGTCATTTGCACTATCTCTTCAGATAACAGCTTCTGCTTAGGTGACTTCAGATAAATGCTTAGCCATTTAGAAGCTGCCTCCCCTCCTCTGTTCCTCTCTTTGAAAGCTTCTGGGTGTAGGACAGGGGCTGAGGCTCTATGTCCCCATAGGAGAAGCTTGGGGAGATGTGGGGTGTGCCACTCCTTGGACTGGTGACCTCTGAGATATGACAAAAATCTGCCTAGCTTTTTTCTGATTAGATTTTAAAACTCAGTCTTTCTTTTTCCCCCTTATTGAAGTGGAAGAAAAGCTATGACAAACCTAGACAGCACATTAAAAACAGAGACATCACTTTTCTGAGAAAGGTCCATATAATCAAAGTTATTATTTTTTCAGTAGTCCTGTACTGATGAGAAGAATTGGGCCATAAAGAAGGCTGAGTACAGAAGAACTGATGCTTTTGAACTGTGGTGCTGGTGAAGACTCTTGAGAGTCCCTTGGACAGCAAGGAGATCCAACCAGTACATCCTAAAGGAGATCAGTCCTGAATATTCATTGGAAGGACTGATGCTGAAGCTGAAGCGCCAATACTTTAGTCACCTGATGCGAAGAACCAACTCATTGGAAAAGACCCTGATGCTGGGAAAGATTGAAGGCGGGAGGAGAAGGGAATGACAGAGGATGAGATGGTTGGATGGCATCTCCAACTCAATGGACATAAGTTTGAGTAAACTCTGGGAGTTGGTGATGGACAGGGAGGCCTGACATGCTGCAGTCCATGGGATCACAAAGAGGTGGACATGACTGAGCGACTGAACTGAACTGATGCTGGGAAAGATTGAGGGCAGGAGGGGAGGGGATGGCAGAGAATGAGATGATTAAATAGCATCACCTACTGTGATGAATTTGAGCAAACTCTGGGAGATAGTGGAGGACAGAGGAGCCTGGCATGTTGCAATCCGTGGAGTTGCAAAGACCAGACACAACCTCTGAGCCACCAGGGAAGCCCCAACTCAGTGTCTAAACAACAACAAATAGTTGACTTACAACATTGTGTTAATTTCTTACGTACAGCAAAATGATTGTTATACACACACACACACATATTCTTTTCCATTATAGGATGTTGAATATAGTTCTCTGTGCAATATGGTAGAACCTTGTTGTTTATTGTCTAGCTTTTTGAAACTACAAACGTAGTCTCCAACACTAGAATCTGTGGTTCAGGTCACTTGCCTCTAAGTCTTCGAGTCTTCAGTCTCCTCTCTCCATACCTAAGCCTCTGCTGGTCTACAGCCTCTTTCTGCAACCCTAGCACCTTTCCAGGAGGGTCCCCTTTAAGGGCACATATGTGAGCAGGAGGAACCAGTTGTTCACCTCTTGAACCGTGTTGTCCTCTACCCTGATGCCATCTTCTTCATGCCATCTTGGATGTGTATAAAGTCAAAGACTGGAGCTTTTTCTAGGAGCCATAACTTCTCCTACAACACTAGCATCAGACAAGTAAGACATCAGTCCAAATGTCCTCAGCTTCCACATACCTATCTGGATGTTTCTAAAACCTTACTAACTGAACTTTTAGTTTCACATGGGAGGTAGGAGTGAGGGGTTGGTTATCTGATCTCAGAATTCTTGTCTTCTTCCCTTGGACCAGAAGGCACAGGATTCCATTTTTCTGCTTCCTCTGTGTCATATCCTTTTTCTCCTCAGTCAGCCATCTTTATAGCTTAACTCTCTTAAGGGGTAAGAGCTCTCCTCTCTGAATTATGGAAGAAAATCTATGATTTACATTATCATGGCTTAGTCTTTATAGTTAAAGAAATTTAGAAAAATCTTTCTTTCTGGGAGAAATCTAGCTAAATGACTATCATATGATTTTGAAAATCATATTTTAATGTCTGAGGATAAATACTAACCCCACAAAAGCCCTTTGTATCCATTCTTTCTATAACATTCCTAAATTCTCTCAAGGCAAATGGATGCTCTGGAAAAAAAGAGAAAATATATGGGAAAACCTTATAAATATATTTCAAAAGCATCCCTCATCATGAGTGACTGTCATTACTCAGAATCCAAGCAATATTATTCAGTTCAGTTCAATTCAGTCACTCAGTCATATCTGACTCATTGTGACCCCATGGACCGCAGCACGCCAGGCTTCCCTGTCCATCACCAACTCCCCGAGCTTGCTCAGACTCATGTCCATCGAGTCAGTGGTGCCATCTAACCATCTCATCCTCAGGCAATATTATTGGACAGCATTAATTTGCACAGTAACTGAAACCCTTCCAACTACTTTTGAAAGGCTGAAAAAAAAGAGCCAAAATTAGAAAGCAGAATAAATTCTTTGGGAGTTTCAAAACTAAAGAAATGCCTGCTGACTATAGAAATAGTTTTCAAAAGTTCCCTAGAATTCCATAATTCCAATCAGCTAACAAGATATTTGATGTTGGATAATCCACCATTATATTGAATCATTTTTCCA
Source organism: Nanger dama (assembly GCA_917880005.1). Classification (NCBI taxonomy): domain Eukaryota; kingdom Metazoa; phylum Chordata; class Mammalia; order Artiodactyla; family Bovidae; genus Nanger; species Nanger dama. The sequence goes on from CAKJTW010000002.1 coordinate 83,942,287, forward strand.
AAACTATGCTCAGAATCTTTCTTTTAAAAAAAAAATTTGGGCTTCCTTGGTGACTCAGTTGTAAAGAATCCACCTGCCAATGCAAGAGATGTGAGTTCAATCCCTGGTCCGGGAAGATCCCACACATAGAGAAGCAACTAAGCCCATTCACCACAACTATTGAGCCTGTGCTCCAGAGCCTAGGAGCCACAACTGCTGAAGCCCTCATGCTCTAAAGCCCATGCTGTGCAAGAGAAGCTACTGCAATGAGAAGCCTGTGCACCTCAACTAGAGAGCAGCCCCAGAGAAGAGCCCAAGCAGAAACAAAGACCCAGTACAGCTAAAAATAATCTTTAAAAAAAAAAAAAACCTTAAGTAAATCTAGCTTTCTTTCTTTATCTTTTAACATTATTAATGGTACCACATTTCTCCCAGCCTGAAAATCATCTTCAGCCCATTTCATTCAAACCACATTTGAATGGCAGGTACCATGTTAGCCCCTGTGGCTTGTCTAAGGCACAAACACTGTCCTCAAGGAAACTTCTATATAGAGCTCTATATCTCATCAATCACTAAGCCACACAGATCTTGCCTTTGAAATGTGTCTCATGTTTCCTTGTGTTCTTCTTTGCTCCTGCCACCATGTCCTCATGTCTGAATCACAGCCATGGCAGTTTGATGCCCACCCTCTCCATACCACCTTCCTCCTGTATACCAGAGTACACCATCTTCTGATACTTTTAACCTCAATGTTGCTGAGGTTAGATTAGATTTAATTCCACTTTCCAAAGCCCCCATAGATGACTCTGACCAGCATAAGAACTGTATCCAGAGGTAAAGAGAGGATCAACTGCAAGGTCAGTATGATTTCATTCATGGGGAGGAACCATCCATGCTTGCTGCCTACTCCCACTGGGTGGTCTACAACTGCCTTGGAATACTAGGTCAGATAGATCCTTCCTTCTCTGCACCATTCTGACATTTTTTGAACTTCTTTTCTTCATCTTTCTGTGGATGTCTTATGCACAGAATAATTTCTTAGTGCCCCTTCTTTCAGTGTTTTGTGTCAGTCACAAATTTAATCCTATGAATGTTTTCTTTGCTATTTATTTTCATTCTTACTGTCTCAAAATAGTGAACCAGCAATACTAAGGAATGATGATACTATTACCTTAAGGACTGCAATTAATGGCCATTTCCTCACTGGGGAAGGAGAGGGAAGGAGCTGGGTGTTTGGTATCTAAGCTCCAGAACCACTTCTATTTCAGAAAAACTCCCACTTCGCCTTGCTCCTTTGTGAGTCCTTAGATCATTGTGAAAAATGTGCGTGCTAAATGGCTTCAGCCATGTCCGACTTTGAGACCCTATGAACTGTACCCTACCAGGCTCCTCTGTCCATGGGATTCTTCAAGAGAGAATACTGGAGTGGGTACCCATGCCCTCCTCCAGGGGATCTTGCTGACCCAGGGATCAAACCTGCTTCTCTTACATCTTTTGCAAAAACTGACATGCAGGTTCTTTACACCTACCACCACCTGAGAACACAGAATACTATTACATCTCTTCAGAGAAAAACTCAAAGTTTCCTCACATGGTACACCTATTGGTAAATAATCTTTTCTGAATGGAGGGCAAGTCTTTCATGCCTATTGGCTCCTTGTGTTGATGTGGGTAGAAAGCAGAGAAGATTTTTAAAGAAAGCCTGTTTTTTCCTTTTATAGAGAGGAATATGCTGAGGAGATAAAGACTGAGAAGTTGCTGGAGCAGAACAAGCCACAGACACCAAAGTCAAGGGTCCTCTGCAAACCCCACCAGGCAGTTTCAGTCTAATAGAGAGCTGTTCATTGTCCTTTTATGCATTCTGATGCTTTTTCTAATGTTTTTCCACAAAGTTTTTAATATGTAAGTAACATAAAAATCATATAAAAAAGTAAAAAGAGATGAGAAAAAAAATCAACAAAATCCAAAACTTTTCCCCAGTTGCTATGTATAAATGTTTCCAGGTTTTTTTTCCTCTCATGTGTATATCAATAATATTCTAGACTCCAATAAATGTTTTTGGATAACTAAATTAATTTTTAATTAGAGGATAATTACTTCACAATACTGTTATAATTTCTGCCATATATCAACATGAACCGGCCATAGGTATACTTATATCCCATTCTTCTTGAACCCCTTCTGCTACCTCCCTTCCCATCCCACCTCTCTAGGTCGTCACAGAGCACCAGTTTCGGGTGTTGGATCACTAAATTAATTGAATGATGAAAGGCTATAAGGATATAGTTCCATAACTTGGTGCTCTGATTTTTTTCCACTTTACTTAACATAATCATTTTATATTTCAATATTGTTAATGATGTTGAAGCTGAAACTCCAATACTTTGACCACCTGATGAGGAGAACTGACTTATTGGAAAAGCCCCTGATGCTGGGAAAGATTGAAGGCAGGAGGAGAAGGGGACAGCAGAGGATGGATGGTTGGATGGCGTCACTGACAATGGACATGAGTTTGAGTGAACCCCGGGAGCTGGTGATGGACAGGGAGGCCTGGCGTGCTGCGGTCCACAGGGTTGCAAAGACTGAGTGACTGAACTGAACTGATTGTTAAATTGTCACTGTCTTTTTTCATGGTTTTGAAATAGTCCATTGAGTGGATGTGACACAGTTTATTTAATAATTTTTATATACTTGGGAACCTTTACAATTTTCCCAATCTCTCTATGTAACACAATGATGACAAGTGTATTCTATTCTTCTGGATAGATTCTCTAGGTTAGGAATAGGAAACCGTTCTTGTAAAGGGCCAGATATAAATCTGTTTGGCTTTGCAGGCCATATGGTCTCTGTCTCAGCCACTCAGCTCTGCTGATGTAATAAAAGCAGTCACAAATAATATGTAAATGAAATAAGCATATCTGTGTTCCAAGAAAATTTTATACATGTGCAATGAAATTTAAATTTATTTAGCTTTTAGTGGGTCATTAAATATTAGTCTTTTAAAATTTTGCTCCAATCAGGTGAAAGCCATTCTTAGTTTATAAGCTGTACAAAAATAGGTGGCAGGTCTAAGACTAGATGGCCTATAGTTTGCTCTAGAGTCTAAGGATTCCTGAATCAAAGAATACACAATCAACCAGGGCCTTGCTGGTAACTTTGACAGTTTCATTCAACCATATTTCTTGGTCATTAATTTTCTAGGTTTAGGTATTTAAATAATCAGTGTTTTTATCCTAGAGTACATAATTATTAAGAGACCGTGCAAGAGTTCCCAATGCAGTTTGTTACCTCTAAAACATAACAGTTTCCTGAAACTGACTTAAGAGTGATGAGATTGTATGAGATCATCCAATCCAACCTTCTGCAGTGGCCATCTGAAGCAAGAAAGCCCAGTTAAAATGTGTCCAGCAGGAGCATTCCAGAATTTCATCGTTTAACCTTAATCTTCCCAGTTCCAACACATTTCATTCTAATTCTTCAGCTGAGTCTGCGAACACCTGGCCAGCTGCCACCTTAAAACACAAAGGCAATTATTAACTTAATCCTTTTGCATTTCTTTTTCTATCCTGGATTGATAATGATGAATAAGAACTATTTTCTTTTTGTGGGTTGTGAAATTGAAGTATAAAAGTACCTTTTCTCTGATTGCATGGTGACTCAGAGAAAAGGAAAACCATGTACCCTGCCTCTAGGGCTAACTGTCGTGGTCATAAATTAATATTTATTAACCATATCCTGCTTACATTACACTGTGTGAGGCAAAATGGCTATTAGTCCCATTCATTACTGTACCTTAAAAATTTTTTTTCAATTTATTAAAATTGTATCCCGGTTGATTAGATTGCTTCAGGCCATAAGTACAAAATTGAAAATATTCAATTAGGATGCATATAACAAAGTAGGACTTCCCTGGTGGCTCAGACAGTAAAGTGTCTGTCTACAATGCAGGAGACCTGGGTTTGATCCCTGGGTCGGGAAGATCCACTGGAGAAGGTAATGGCAACCCACTCCAGTACTATTACCTGGAAAATCTCATGAACAGGGGAGCCTGGTAGGCTACAGTCTATGGGGTAGCAAAGAGTCGGACACGACTGAGCAACTTCACTTCACTTCACTTCATAACAAAGTAGAAGTAGTTAAAACATGGTGCATTAAAACATCAGCTTGACAGCCACTATTCTCAAAATCTAGAAGGGGCAGATTTATAAGATGTCCTGAAGGCTGAAGGACTGGGTCAGACCAAGAAAGACAGTGAACTCTTTACAAAGAGGAAATCCTTTCTTTTCCCAGCTTTCTATAGATGCTATTTGGGGCTCAAGATTTGTGGTGACTTATCTTCTAGAGCTTTTCTCAGTTATTTCTTAATTTTTAAAATATGAAGATGGTATAAACCTTTATTCTTATTCCAACTAGAAGTTAATAACCTTTCAAATAAATATACTCATTCAAAAACTCTTCTTCCTATAACCACTGTACCCCCACCCCACCTCCACCATCTAAGTATTTTTGTATGGGATGTTTGTATAAACCAGGCAATAAACTACATACAAAGAAAAGAGTCATTTATCTTTATGGGAATGACATGAAAGTTAAGGCCAAAGTTACTCATGGCTGAGGACCACTAATAGGTAAAGTGATATTCCATAAAAATCAGTTTGAAGAGAAGAGTTAGGAGGGGGTTTGCCTATCTGCATCTTTACAAATAAAAGAAGAAATCAAATGTGGGCTTGTAAATATGTCACTAGTTCTATCTTACATTGAACTGTTGAAAAATATTACAGAGAAAGAGACAAATTCAAGGGTAGCCTTGATTAGATTTTTAAAGATCAAAATGATGAAACTTAATAGGGACATTTAATAGCGTGAAATCTAATACGAACAAATATAAAAAGATATACCATCTAGGAAATAAAAAGTGAACCAAGAATACAAATGCAATATAGGGAAAGAACTGGTTAGGTCTCCATATGCTAGAAAAAAAAACTTGGGCTCATATTTGACAATGAAGCTCATATTGATAATCAATAATATAGTGTCAGGAGATAAGCTAATATAAATTTAGGATACTTTGATGCTTCTCATCCTGTCATAGGTTCAGATGTGTAAAAATCATTCTGTGTTAAACCCAAACAGCATGACTTTGAAACAGTGCCAGAGAACTACCTAGATTCTTTAAAACAAAGACTCCAGCACCCAACACTGCAAATATGATACAGTAAGTTCTTGAGAAGGAACCTCAAGAATCTGTATTTTAAACAAGTTTGAAACATAATTTATATGCAGGTTTGTCTCTGGACAAGGCTTTGAAAAACATTATTCTAGAGGGTGATCAATTCTTTTTAGTCACTGTTTGTAGTTCAGGTATCTACCCTTGGTACACAGTGATGCTGTAATTTTCAGTTGAGTAATCTGCTTACTGGGTTTTATACAGACCTGAGAATTAAGAGTAGATATAATACATTCATGCAGGCAATCTACTGCTGCTTTTTATTTCTTTTAAAACAACTCTTCATTAAAACAATTGCTCAAAAGATACACAGTATGGACAGAATTTCCTCTGTCAACTAAGCTTCTTGAAAGCAGGAACCGTTTTTGTTCACCCTCATGACCTTAGTACTTATCACACTGGAGTTCATTATATTTTTTGCTCTATGTTAGGCACAATGCTATTGATGTTTAATGTTTTAAGATATGCCATATGATATATGACCTATCTGTGCCTAAGAAATATAAATCTTTATTGGAGTAACAGAGGTTCCCACTTTAAGTAAGTGTTAGTCACTCAGTTGTGTTTGACTCTGTGACCCCATGGACTGTAGCCCTCCAGGCTCCTCTGTCCATGGAATTCTCCAGGCAAGAATACTGGAGTGGGTTGCTTTTCCTTCTCCAGGGATCTTCCCCATCCAGGAATCAAACCCGGGTCTCCTGCATTGCAGGCAGGTTCTTTATTGTCTGAGCCACCAGGGAGCCCTTCCACTTATATTCAAGCTTTAGAACTATGAACAGAAAAATTTTCTCACTTATTCTTATGTTCCACATTCACCTATTTCTCTTGCTCTGGCTGAGGACTTCAGAGTCATTTCATATTATCTTAACAACTAATTACAACTTGTCATAGAAAAGGTATCGATTGCCTTTTTAAGTCTAGTGTGTCTCACTAGACTCCTTGCATTTTACTGTTAGTACATTCAAGTCTAAATCTGCCCTCTCTCAAGAAAAACTGCTTTTCTTGTCCTACCAAACTTAGCAGGTAAGCTTGGCCCCGGCTGATACTCCCTCACAACCCCATCCTGCCAAACCCAGCAGGAGTGCAGTGCATATAGGGGACACATTTTGGCACTGGTGGTCAGGGAATTTGCATTTCAGGGCCCCACGGGACTGAAACAATCAGAGAGACAAGTCTTGGCAGGCTGACTCACCCAGGGCACTTCAGAGACAGTAGACTAAAAATGCAACCCCAGTGTTCCTATGACTACTCCTTCAAGACTGGAAGAGGTAGTTATTTCATGTTATACACAGAAACAAACACAGAAAGTCAAGAAAAATGAAGTAGCAGAGGACTGTGTTCCAAAGGAATGAATAAGACAAAATCCCAGGGAAAAAAAATCAAAATCTTAGTGAAACAGGAATAACTAATTTACCTCATAGATGGTTCAAAGTAATGGTCACTAAGATAACTTCCCAATCTCAGGAGAAGAATGGGTGATCACAGAACTTCAATAAAGAGAAAATACAAGAAAGTACCAAAGAGAAATCATAGAGCTGAAGAATATAACTGAACTGAAAAATACACTAGAGGGCTCAACAGAAGACTCGATGAAATTGGAGAAAGGATAGAGATCTGAAAGAGAGGGCAGTGGAACTCATCCAAACAGAGCACCAAAAAGAAAAAGGATTTACTAAAATGAAGATAGCTTAAGGATCTCAAGCTATATACACCAAGCAGAATCATATTTGCATTATAGGATCTCAGAAAGAGAAGAGATAGAAAAGCAACAGAAAAGCTACTTGAAGAAATAATGGCTATAAACTTCCTTAACCTGGAGAAGGAAACAGATACTCAGATCAGATTCAGAAAGCTCACAGAGTACCAAATAAATTAAACACAAAGAGATCCTCACCAAGACATATTACAGTTAAAATGCCAAAAGTTAAAAGAGAGTATCCTAAAACCAGCAAAAAAAACCAACTTGTTATATACAAGGGAACCCCTACAAGACCAGTGGCAGATTTTTCAGCAGAGACTTTGCATACCAGAAGAGAGGGACATGATATATTCAAGGTGCTGAAAGCAGAAAACTTCCAACCAAGAATACTCTACCTACCAAGGTTATCACTAAGAACTGAAGGAGAAATAAAAGAGTCCTCCAGTTAACCAAAAACTACAGGAAGTCACCAGCACTAAACTAGTCTTACAAGAAATATGAGAGAACTTCCTTAAGCTGAAAAGAAAGGGCACGAGTTAGTAACAAGAAAACACATGAAAGGAAAAAAAATCTCAATAGTAAAAGTAAGTGTATAGTAAAGGTAATGAACTAATCATTGTAGAATATGAAGGTTAAAAGACAAAAGTATATTGTCACCTTGCTTATTTAACTTATATGAAACATTAAGTAGAATAATATTTGTATTATAGGATCTCAGAAAAAGAAGAGAGAGAAAAGGGACAGAAAAGCTATATAAAGAAATAATGGCTATAAACTTCCTTAACCTGGAGAAGGAAACAGATATTCAGATCAGATTCATAAAGCTGAGTACATCATGTGAAATGCAGGGCTGGGTGAAGCACAAGCTGGAATCAAGATTGCTGGGAGGAATATCAATAACCTCAGATATGCAGATGACACCACCTTATGGCAGAAAGTGAAAAGGACCTAAAGAGCTTCTTGATGAAACTGAAAGAAGAGAGTGAAAAACCTGGATTAAAACAACATTCAAAAAACTAAGATCATGGTATGTGGTCCCATCACCACATGACAAATAGATGGGGAAACAATGAAAACAATGAAAGACTTTATTTTCTTAGGCTCCAAAATCACTGTAGATGGTGACTGCAGCCATAAAGTTAAAACATGCCTGCTCCTTGGAAGAAAAGCTATGACCAACCTACACAGAATATTAAAAAGCAGAGACATTGCTTTGCTGACAAAGGTCTGTCTAGTCAAAGCTATGGTTTTTCCAGTAGTCATTTTCCAGTAGTCATGTATGGATATGAGAGTTGAACCATAAAGAAAGCTGAGCGCCAAAGAACTGATGCTTTCAAACTGTGGTGCTGGAGAAGACTCTTGAGAGTCCCTTGGACAGCAAGGAGATCCAACCAGTTCATCCTAAAGGAAATCAGTCCTAATTATTCATTGGAAGGACTGATGTTGAAGCTGAAACTCTAATCCTTTGGCCACCTGATGCAAAGAACTGACTCATTTGAAAAGACCCTGATGCTGGGAAAGATTGAAGGCAGGAGGAAAAGGGGATGACAGAGGATGAGACAGTTGAATGGCATCCCCAACTCAATGTATATGAGTTTGAGCAAGCTCCAGGAGTTGGTGATGGACAGGGAAGCTTGACGTGCTGCAGTCCACGGGGTTGCAGAGTCAGACATGACTGAGGGACTGAACTGAACTGAAAAGAGGAAAGTAGCAAAAAAAAAAAAATAATAATAACCATAATTACAATTGTTAAAGGGTCCACAAAATAAAAAAGATGCAAAATGTGACATGAAAAACCTGTAATATGCGGTGGAAGGAATAAAAATGTAGTTTTAGAATGCATTCACATGTAACAATTTCAACTTAAACTAAAGTTATATATATATATATATATATATATATATCTTTTGGTAATCATAAAGCAAAAACCTACAGAAGATACAAAAAAGATAATGATAATGGAATCTAAACATAACACTAAAGAAAAACATCAAATCACAAGGAAAAAGAACAAGAGAAGAAGAAAGGCACATAGAGGAACTGTAAAACAACCCCAAAACAATTAACAAAATGGTAACAAATATATAACTATCTATAGTTACTTTATGTAAATAGTAATACGTATACACCTATCTATAATTATTTTAAATGTAAACAGACTAAATTCTCAAAAGACATAGAATCAGTCAGTTCAGTGGCTCAGTCATGTTCGACTCTTTGCGACCCCACGTACTGCAGCACATCAGGCTTCCCTGTCCATCATCAACTCTCAAAGCCTACTCAAACTCACATCCACCACATTGGTGATGCCATCCAATGATCTTATCCTCTGTCCTCCTCTTCTCTCTCCCTGCCTTCAATCTGTCCCAGCATCAGGATCTTTTCCAGTGAGTTGGTTCTTCTCATCAGGTGGCCAAAGGATTGGAGTTTCATCTTCAGCATCAGTCCTTCCAATGAATATTCTGGACCGATTTCCTTTGGATGAACTGGTTGGATTTTCTTGCAGTCCAAGGGATTCTCAAGAGTCTTCTCCAACACCACAGTTCAAAAGCATCAATTCTTCAGCACTCAGCTTTCCTTTTTTTTTTTCTTTCTTTCTTTCTGTATTTATTTTAATTGGAGGTTAATTACCTTACAATATTGTGGTGGTTCACATGAATCAGCCATGGGTGTACATGTGTTCCCCATCCCAAACCCCCCCTTCCACCTCCCTCCCCATCCCATCCTTCAGGGTCATCCCAGGGCACCTTGTCTCATGCATCGAACCTGGACTGGCGATCTATTTCGCATATGATAATATACATGTTTCAGCGCTGTTCTCCCCAATCATCCCACCCTCACCTTCTCCTACAGAGTCTAAGAGTCTGTTCTTTACATCTGTGTCTCTTTTGCCTGTCTCACATATACAGTCATCGTTACCATCATTCTAAATTCCATATATATGTGTTAATATACTGTATTGGCCCTGGAGAAGGAAATGGCAACCCACTCCAGTATTCTTGCCTGGAGAATCCCATGGACAGAGAAGCCTGGTAGGCTACAGTTCACGGGGTCGCAAAGAGTCAGACACGACTGAGCTACTTCACTCACTCACTCACTCACTCATACTGTATTGGTGTTTTTCTTTCTGACTTACTTTGCTCTGTATAATAGGCTCCAGTTTCATCCACCTCATTAGAACTGATTCAAATGCATTCTTTTAATAGCTGAGTAATATTCCATTGTGTATATGTACCACAAGTTTCTTATCCATTCATCTGCCGATGGACATCTAGGTTGCTTCCACGTCCTGGCTATTGTAAACAGTGCTGCAATGAACACTGGGGTACACATGTCTCTTTCAATTCTGATTTCCTTGGAGTGTATGCCCAGCAGAGGGATTGCTGGGTCATCTGGCAGTTCTATTTCCAGTTTTTTAAGGAATCTCCACACTGTTCTCCATAGTGTCTGTACTAGTTTGCATTCCACCAACAGTGTAAGAGTGTTCCTTTTTCTCCACACCCTCTCCAGCATTTATTGTTTGTAGACTTTTTGATAGCAGCCATTCTGACCGGTGTGAGATGGTACCTCATTGTGGTTTTGATTTGTGTTTCTCTGATAATGAGTGATGTTGAGCATCTTTTCATGTGTTTGTTAGCCATCTGTATGTCTTCTCTGGAGAAATGTCTGTTTAGTTCTTTGGCCCATTTTTTTAATTGGATTGCTTATTTTTCTGGAATTGAGCTGCAGGAGTTGCTTGTATATTTTTGAGATTAATTATTTGTCAGTTGCTTCATTTGCTATTATCTTCTCCCATTCTGAAGGCTGTCTTTTCACCTTGCTTATAGTTTCCTTTGTTCTCCAAAAGCTTTTAAGTTTAATTAGGTCCCATTTGTTTATTTTTGCTTTTATTTCCATTACTTTGGGAGGTGGGTCAAAGAGGATCCTGCAGTGATTCACATCAGAGAGTGTTTTGCCTATGTTTTCCTCTAGGAGTTTTATAGTTTCTGGTCTTACATTTAGATCTTTAATCCATTTTGAGTTTATTTTTGTGTATGGTGTTAGAAAGTGTTCTAGTTTCATTCTTTTACAAATGGTTGACCATTTTTCCCACCACCACTTATTAACAGATTGTCTTTTCCCCATTGTATATTCTTGCCTCCTTGTCAAAGATAAGGCGTCAATAGGTGTGTGGATTTATCTCTGGACTTTCTATTTTGTTCCATTGATCTATATTTCTGTCTTTGTGCCAGTACCATGCTGTCTTGATGACTGTAGCTTTGGAGTATAGTCTGAAGTCAAACAGGTTGATTCCTCCAGCTCCATTCTTCTTTGTCAAGATTGCTTTGGCTATTCAAGGTTTCTTGTATTTCCATACAAATTGTGAAATTATTTGTCCTAGTTCTCTGAAAAATACCGTTGGTAGCTTGAGAGGGATTACATTGAATCTATAGATTCATTTTTGCATAGTATACTCATTTTCACTATATTGATTCTTCTGATCCATGAGCATGGTATATTTCTCCATCTCTCTGTGTCATCTTTGATTTCTTTCATCAGTGTTTTATAGTTTTTCTATATATAGGTCTTTTGTTTCTTCAAGTAGCTTCATTCCTAAGTATTTTATTCTTTCGTTGTAATGGTGAATAGAATTGTTTCCTTAATTTCTCTTTCTGTTTTCTCATTGTTAGTGTTTAGGAATGCAAGGAATTTGTGTATGTTAATTTTATATCCTGCAACTTTACTATATTCATTGATTAGCTCTAGTAATTTTCTAGTGGAGTCTTTAAGGTTTTCTAAAGGTTTTCTAGAGGATCATGTCATCTGCAAACAGTGAGAGTTTTACTTCTTCTTTCCAATCTGGATTCCTTTTATTCCTTTTTCTTCTCTGATTGCTGTGGCTAAAACTTCTAAACAATGTTGAATAGCAGTGGTGGAGTGGGCATCCTTGTCTTGTTCCTGACTTTAGGGGAAATGCTTTCAATTTTTCACCATTGAGGATAATGTTTTGCTGTGGGTTTATCATATATGGCTTTTATTCTGTTGAAGTATGTTCCTTCTATGCCTGATTTCTGGATTTTTAAAATCATAAATGGATGTTGAATTTTGTCAAAGGCTTTCTCTGCATTTATTGAGATAATCATATGGTTTTATCTTTCAATTTGTTAATGTGGTGTATCACACTGATTGATTTGCAGCGCTCAGCTTTCTTCATGGTCCAACTCTCATATCCATACATGATTACTGGAACAACGATAGCTTTGATTGGAAGGACCTTTGTTGGTAAAGTAACATCTCTGCTTTTTAATATGCTGTCTAGGTTGGTCATAGCTTTTTTCCAAGGAGCAAGCATCTTTTAATCTCATGGCTGCAGTCACCATTTGCAGTGATTTTGGAGCCCCCAAAATAAAATCTCTCACTGTTTTCATTGTTTCCCCATATATTTGCCATGAAGTGATGGGACCAGATGCCATGATCTTAGTCTTCTGAATGTTGAGTTTTAAGCCAACTTTTTCACTCTCCTCTTTGACTTTCATCAAGAGGCTCATTAGTTCTTCTTCACTTTTTGTCACAAGGGTGGTGTCATCTGCATATCTGAGGTTATTGATATTTCTCCTGGAAATCTTGATTCCAGCTTGTGCTTCACTGAGACAAGCATTTCACATAATGTACTCTGCACATAAGTTAAATAAGCAAGGTGACAATATACAGCCTTGACGTACTCCTTTGCATATTTGGAACCAGTCTGTTGTTCCATGTCCAGTTCTCACTGTTGCTTCTTGACCTGCATACAGATTTCCCAGGAGGCAAGTCAGGTGGTCTGGTATTTCCACCTCTTTCAGAATTTTCCAGTTTGCTGTGATCCACACACTCAAAGGCTCTGGCATAGTCAATAAAACAAAAGTAGATGTTTTTCCGGAATTCTCTTGTTGTTTTGATGATCCAGTGAATGTTGGCAATTTGATCTCTGGTTCCTCTGCCTTTTCTAAATCCAGCTTGAACATCTGGAAGTTCACAGTTCACATACTATTGAAGCCTGGCTTGGAGAATTTTGAGCATTACTTTGCTAGTGTGTGAGATGAGTGCAATTGTGTGGTAGCTTGAGCCTTCTTTGGCATTGCCTTTCTTTGGGACTGGAATGCAAACTGACCTTTTCCAGTCCTATAGCCACTGTTGAGTTTTCCAAATTTGCCGGCATACTGAGTGCAACATTCTCACAGCATCATTTAGGATCATCTCAAAAGACATAGAATAGCTAAATGGAGAAAAACATGCTGTCTAAAGATTCGCTTCAAATGTAAGAAAACACACACATGTGGAAAGTGAAGAGATGGAAAGACATGTTTCATGCAAAAGGAAACCAAAAAAGCTGGAGTAGGTATACTTACATCTGACAAAATAGACGTTAAAACAAAAATTGTAATAAAATACAAAGATGAATACTATATAAATGATAAAAGGTCATTCCAACAAGATGGATATAACATTTGTAAATATTCATGCACCCAACAAAAATCACCTAAACAGGTAAAGGAAATATTAACAGACCTTAAAAAAAGATTTATAAAAATATAATAGTAGTATATGTTGTTGTGGTTTAGTCACTAAGCCATGTCTGACTCTTTTGTGACCCCATGGCTGTAGCCTGTTAGGCCTCTCTGTCTATGGGATTTCCCAGACAAAGTATGTGACTTCAATACTCCACTTACATCAATAGCCAATCCAGACAGAAAATCAATAAGGAAAAATTGGCCTTAAATAATACATTAAACCAAACGGACTTTATATATAAATGCACACATAGAGAATATTACAAATCATATATGTGATAAGGGATGAATATCCAAAATATATAAAGAATTCATACAACTCAGTAACAAAATATACAATTAAATATTACTCAGTCCTAAAAAAGAATGAAATCTTGCCATTTCCAACAACATGGATGGATCTCAAGGGCATTACACTGTCAGACAACGAAAGACAAATAATGTATGATTTCACTATACGTGAAATCTAAAAACACAAAACAATCAAAATAAAACTCACAGACATGGAGAAAAGATTGGTAGTTGTCAGAAGGAAGTTTGGATGGTGGGCAAAATTAGGGGAGGGTGTCAAGAGATATAAACTTTCTGTCATTAAGAAAAAGTAAGTCAGGATATAATGTACAGTAGTCTGACTATAGTCAATAATATTGCATTATATATTTTGTAACTTTGATGGTGACAGGAAGAAACTAGACTTATGATCACTTCATAATGTATACAAATTGTTATGTTGTACACCTGAAACTAATATAATGTTGTATTTATAATATTATACCTCAATTTTAAAAAAAAGAAGGAAAGAGAAAGAGAGAAAGAAAACACTGCTTTCAATTTCTTCATGCTGTTGATGCTATGGCCATATTTGTATTCTACGTTCCAAAGTCCCAGGCCTCATGCTTTTTGTTCTGTTGGTTGGCAATCTCTGTCACTCTACCCCACCTCCCCCGCCCCCACACATATACATTGAAACATACAGGTCATTTTGAAGTTGTACCTTAATGGGACTTTTCCTACCATGAACATTTCAGTGTTTAAACCAAGCAAAACTCTTTTAAGACAAGTTTATGTGGTTTCCTCATAAAGGCCATTCTTGCTCCCCACTAAAGTCTCAACTTTAGTCAACTGATGCAGTCAGTAACTTGCTGTGAAATATATTTTTCAAAGTGGCATCTTTTCAGAAAAAAAAAAAAAGTCTCCTGGAGAAAGATTAATGATATTGGTCTATAGACTAGCATGCTGAGGGTTAGATTTATTTTCTTAGGCTACAGGGAGGGCTTCATGGGAAGATATGTCTGGTGACTAGTTATCCAAGTTTAAAGAGAATAAAGGAGAAATTCAAGGCTTCAGTTAAAGCAAGAGAGCCGTAAGTTTAACAGCAGGAGGAACTCAGCTGCAACAGCCAACTGACAATAGCAAATTCATTGGATTTTCATTTGCCTAAAAGTAGGACTGGCTGAGAGGTTCTCTTGCAGTCTTACAGACCTAGATGAATGACAGAAAGCACAATTACATGGGTAAATGTGGAAGTGATTTGAGATAGCAACAGGTACCCAAAAGGCAAATGAGGTGATGACTAAAAGGACTGGCCAGTGATATGTCACACAAAAGAAGGACAAAGGTTCAAACAAACTGACATGTACCACAAATATTTGCTTGTACTGGGTTGCTGCTGCTGCTAAGTTGCTTCAGTCATGTCCGACTCTGTATTACCCCATAGACGGCAGCCCACCAAGCTCCACCATCCCTGGAATTCTCCAGGCAAGAACACTGGAGTGGGTAGCCATTTCCTTCCCCAATGCATGAAAGTGAAAAGTGAAAGTGAAGTCGCTCAGTTGTGTCTGACTCTTAGCGACCCCATGGACTGCAGCCTACCAGGCTCCTCTGTCCATGGGATTTTCCAGGCAAGAATACTGGAGTGGGGTGCCATTGCCTTCTCTGGGGATTTGCCTACTACATAGCAAATATTGTTCTAGGTACTTGAACAAAATACAAATGCTTGTCTTTGTGGAGTTTACATGCTATTAGAGGGACAGTAAAAATAAGTAATAAACATAAGTGAAAGTGTTAGTCACTCAGTCATGCCTGACTCTTTGCATCCCTATAGGACTGTAGCCCACCAGGCTTCTCTGTCCATGGAATTCTCCAGGCAAGAATACTGGAGTGGGTAGCCATTCCCTTCTCCAGGGCATCTTCCCAATCCAGGGGTCAAACTCAGGTGTCCTGCATTGCAGGCAGATTCTTTACCACTGAGCCATCAAGTAAGCCCGGAGTCCAGATAGCTAGTGCTCAAAACCCTCAAATTCCCTGATGGATTTCATCAAAGTATTTTTAAAAGCTAGGTGAGGGAGAGGGAGTCCCAGGGCATGTGATCAGCTCATGCACAGTTCTCTAATTGGCTGACAGTGAGGTAACAAGGTAGTGTCACAGGGGTTAACATTATTAATCCCTAGGTGCCAGTCAGTCTGGGGGCTATGTACACATTGGCATCAAGTAGTTAATTTCTTCCATTTGGTAGTGGTTTTAGCATTTGTAGAAAAACACAGGAAATGTGCATCAGATACTGTTATCTAGGTACTTCAGAGAAGAGCTAAAGCAGAGGATTTGGGGGAGCAGTCTGTCCCAGGAAGGCCCCATATCCGCTTGGGTACAGGATTAGGAGCACAGGGAAGCACACTGAGCTGCAGATTTAGAGTAGTCAGGGCAGGCCTCACTGAGAACAAAGATTTGATCAAAGACTTACAGAAGACAGGGAGTGAGCCTGATGGCTGTCACTGGGGAAGACTGTTCCAGGATGACAGGAGAGCTAATGCAAGGGTTCTAAGGCCCGAAGCACTTGATAGTTTCCAGGAACAGCATGGAAGCCACGTGGCTGGGAGTGAGGGAAGAGAAAAAGGAGAGATTGAAGTTAAGAAGGGTGAGAATAGATCATGAAAGGCTCTGCAGACCTTGCTAAAATACTCTGCATTTTACTGCGAGTGAAAGAAACAAGAGCCATAGCAAGGGTTTAAGCGGAAGAGTGATGGGATATGACTTTATTTTAAAATGTTCTCTCAGACTGCTGTGCTGGGAACAGGCTGAAGACGGGAAGAGAAGCAGAGCTATCTTCACGAGGCATTTGCCCTAAGACTATAGATGGGGGACTTCCCTGGTGGCTCAGTGGTGGAGAGTCCACCTGCCAGTTCAGGAGACACGGGGTTCAATCCCTGATCCAGGAGGATCCCGCATGCCGTGGAGCACCTAAGCCTGTGTGCCACAACTACCGAGCCTCTGCTCTTGAGCCTGGGCGCCGCCACGATTGAGCCCATGCAAGGCAACTATAGAAGCCTGTGCACCCTAGAGCCTGTGCTCACAAGATTAAGAAGCCCATGCACCACAACTAGAGAGTAGCCCCCAGCTCCACAACTAAACAGCCTTCACAGCAATGAAGACTCAGCACACTCCAAATGATAAACAAATAAGTAAAGACTAGAGATGGCAGTGGCTCTGACCAGGGTGGCAACAGCAGAGGCAATAAGTGAAGAAGAACCAAGCAGATTATAAAGAAGGAAGAAAAATGATGAAAGAGCTGCCACTGACAAGCTCTACTGACACAGAAAAATTCACACATCCCTTTCTCTTATCAAGGAGACAAACCATAGTATGTTTATGTTGAATGTTGCTGCTTGCATAAATTCTCAAAACGACTGACAGCATTTGATGTAAAGATGGGCTTGCGAATAGCAGAGTAATTTCTCATACCACCTAACACAATGATACGTCATCTGGGTTTAGATGGCAGTGATTAGGTGGGTCTGCAAACAAAGTAAATTGACTTCAAATTGGAAATAAAAATAAAGAATAACCTTGAAAGTATATTTTAGAAAACATGAAGGGGCAGGGGGAAATTAGAAATATAAAACGAGTGTCCATGTATGCACTATATTGGGGGGACAGGGCAGTCAATGTCATGTCCGTGGTATGAGAACAATCTTTCAACAGCATTCAACTAGGACTCACAGCACCTGGCTTTCAAGGGCCACTATGTGACAGTGGGCAAATCAGAGTGTCCTAGACATAAAAACTAAATGAGATCCTAGTGGTCTTCTTCAGGAGCAGCCCGTCCTTCTGGGCTCCTCAGCTCTATGTTTTTAGCAACCTCCCATCCAACTTCTCTCGGCGAGGACCTTATCTGCCTCTTCTGGTTACAGAAAGAATTGCTAGCCCCCGTTAGAGTCAATGAGCGTTGTCAGAGGGATTTCCTGCCAGTCTGTGGTGCAGGTCTAAGGAGCTGTATTCAGAGCTTAAAGGCGCTACAACTAAGCTATTAAGCAGTCTCCATCCTGGCCAGTTTCTTGCCCAGGGATGTTAGATGTGGCCAGAAAGGTTATGTGTCTGTTTAGACAACCCAGGCAGGGTAGGCTCCTCTATGGGGAAGAGGCGGTCTAGAACAGGAAGTAGGTAAGGATGTTCAAATACAGAAGCTCAGTCATTCAGTTGTGTCCAACTCTTTGTGACCCCATAGACCATAGCCCACCAGGCTCCTCTGTCCATGGGGTTCTCCAGGCAAGAATACTGGAGTGGGTTGTCATTTTTTCCTCCAGGGGATCTTCCTGACCCAGGGATCAAACTCACGTCTCCTGCCATCTCCTGCCCTGGCAGACAGATTCTTTACTACGAGCACCACCTGGGAAGCCCCACAAATACAGAATAATTCAAAACAAAAGGAAGGAAGAAAGACAGAGTGAGAGGAAGGAAAGGAAGAGAGGAGGTGGGGAGGAGAGAGACAGGAAGGAAAGGAGAGAAAGAGCAAAAGGAAAGAAGAAGAGAAATGACAGAAGTGAAGGAGGGAAGGAGGAAATACAGTGAGGTGGAGAAGAGACTGAATGGTAACAGGGGTTAGCTGTTAAGATTCTAGAGATCTTCTCTCTCATCAAGCTACACTGATTAATATCCCACTTCTGTCTTCTGTTATGTTAAAACAAACAAGTTTTCTACCATCCAAAACAAAACTTCTTCTCTAATTCTAATTGCCTTGGATTTAAGATTTCAAGCAAAGAAAAAGATTAAGTACCCCTTTATCACAGCTCAGAAGGTGGCTAATGAGATTTGTGTGCTTTTTCTTGTAAAAATATTTTGAATCCTGAACAAACCATGTCAAAAGGAGAAATGATCAAGCACATCACCCATCTGGACTCAGGAAATAGCTGATTCTTCATGAAGAGTCTGGATAGTGGCCAAGGCATTGATTTCTGTCCTCTACTTTGGGGGTTGCCATGCTGTTAATGAGCCACTTAGTCTTACTGATACCAGGGAATATTTATTTTATCCAAATGGAATGAAGCACGGCTGCAGAATATAACCACAGAGTGTCTACAGACATTCAACGGCAAACTTTAAAATCACTTGGACCATAATTTCTAGTGTCTTCTACTCATCCTAGTTCAGAAACTGGGAAAAGAGAACTGGGCATTTTGACTTCCTTAAATAACAAAATTGGTTATCTGAACAGTCCAAGAGTGTCAGCATGAATTGGTAATTGTGAATATATCCAACATAAAGCTTTGTGGGCTGAAATGAGTTGATTCTGTTCTGAATGGGTCAGAGTTAATTCAGTCCATTGTACTCAGACAAGTTTAAGAGTGAAACAAAGACTTCAGGGTCAGGGTGAGGAGTGGGGGTTGGGGGTGGCTGTGGTGTGCATTTCCCAGCTGTCAGTTTACATCTGTGAATGACCTTTAGCTGGCCGTCAAAGAACTGCTTTCCAGAGGATGACTGTATCCTGGATGGCTGCAAACAAAAGGATCTGCTGTCAAATCCCCAATCACTTTGTGAAGTCAGCGTCCACCTTTGTTAATTATTAGCCCATACGGGGTTAAGGTTCTATATGCATCCGCACCTGGAAAATACTACCGCAGGCAAACACAGCATGAACAAGACTGAACTGAATGGCATTTTCATCTAGAAACCAAGGTTGCTTTTGTTAAAAACTAGGTAAGTTTTTAAAAAGTGCTACCTGTATGGCACAAAGTAAAGAGCTCAGCTCAAAAATATTTCCCGCATAATCTGAATCTCCAGATTCACCATTAGAAACATATTGCTTTACATGACAACTTGTTCATGTACTAACCACACTTGACTTAGGGTCTGACACCTAGAGTCTAAAACTTAGGCACCACGAGCAAGTCCTCAAACTCTCTGGGCCACCGTTTCCTTCTATGCAAATTGGTGTAATTAAACCTAACCCACCCGCTTTGCAGGGTTGTTTTTCCTCCACAGCTATGTGGCTCCTGATCCTATCTATACAGTAACCACACTTCCTGTCAGGCACCTCTAGAGAACGCATCTCCCTGAGCTCCTCTCTGTTTATCCCTTTTAAAATGATTGTTTTCTGTGACATATCTGTTGCAGTCGGCAGCAGTATGTCAACTGTCTGGGATCTCTTTCTTGTCACAGTTTGGGGTTTCTTGAAATCACATGTTTAGCATCTCTGAACATCTCGTGCGATGACCCATGCTGGCCTTTCTGAGCCACTCCGTTGCTTTGTTTGTCACTCAGAGCCTTGAAGAGAGACCTTTTGGCCAGAGGAAAAAACAGGTGGTGTGAGCCTAATTATCACCTTGTGGTCCTCCCTTTCTCATTTCCTTTTTTGTCTTTCTAGTCATGCTTTATTTGCATGTTTGCCCCACCATTCGAAGGAGATGCCATTTCTGCTCTCTCACACCCAGCCTCAGTACTTCCTTTCCCAAGGCAGCTGTTCAAATGGAAATACTGTGGGCTTTCTAATGCAGTTGACAGAGGTTCTAATCCTGGCTCTGGTATTTACGAACTCAGTGATTAACGGTGACTTCTGCACTTCGATCTCCTCATCTGTGTGAACGGAAATCACGTCTATTTCAAGAGTTCTTGGGTGATGAAGGGGCATTATATACGTGCGCCTGAGTTTGCAAGATGATCAATAAATATGAATTCCTTTACTCCTTTAGAAACATTTTCCTCTTTGCTGTGTCTTATTTTCATTTTAAAATTCTTTAACATCAAAGTTCTTTGTATTCCCCCTTCCCAGTCCTTTCCGGAGCTTCATCATCTTCTCAGCTGGGCAGAACAGTTAAGCACTGGAGTCATTGTCTCAGAGAGCCTAGATGTGAAACTCAGATCTCCTGCCTCTAAGACTCATCTCCACAAAGTTACGAAGTTACCCCATTAAGCGGGGTTAACCAAGGCCTCATCTTATGGGTGGCTGTCATTCAATGTGGCGGTACATGTAAAAAGCATGCCACGGTGGGCTTCATAAGTCACAAGTACACGGTTCCTATTGTTAGTGCTAACATTTGTCCAGCTTCCCTGGTGGCTCTGCTGGTAAAGAATCTGCCTGCAATGAGGGAGACCTGGGTTCGATCCCTAGCTTGGGAAGAACTTTGTCCCCCTGATTCATTATTAAATCTTGCTCTTTCCTTTACATTCATCACGAATGATCTGCTTTCATGTTCTCCTAACCTCAGATTTCCTCTTATAGATTAACTCTTCCCCTTTCTGCCAAATCACTCTCTCGCCTACACACCTATTGCAAAGCCATTTAAGGGGCATCAGTCTATTACTGATGGGCCAGGAGATACTTTCTTAAACGTTAAGGTATTTTTCCTTTGAGGTCTTAAAGTTGTATGCTATAGCCATTTAGGAATAAAGTCTGGGTCATTTTTACATTGTTAAGGCTTGTTTATCTCTCATTTTTTTCTCTACCCCAAACCATCTCCTTCTATTTCAGACACCTTCTCCTGTTCCCTACATCTGTGGCCCTCTCTTTCCTGTTCACAGTTATTTCTTCTTTTTCTCCACTTATCTGGTGATTCACCTCTTCCTGGTCAATCTGAACTAGTAACTTTAATTCACGATTCTCTCTCTATTATTTGACCTACCCAATATAAGAATGAACAGAGGTTACCCAGTGACCTGGCCTCATATGATGAACCGTCATTCGTTTAAAATGAGCCCACAGCCAAGTTGTTCTGCTTCAATGGTCTTAGAACACGGTTTTGCTTTTTCTCTAAAAAATAGATATTCAGAAGTGAAGAACAGAGATTCTCCAACATTTTGATAAATATTCAGCTATCATTCCTAATAAAATTTTTCCACCTATGAAAACTGATTTATTCCTCTGTCATTCTACTGTCATGAGCAACCACGTTATTACACACTTAACACCATGGTGCCCAACCTCCAGGCCCAAACTCCACTTCTTCCTAAGGCCCAGGATCTGCTATGACTCTGTGTTACTGGTTCCAGTTCTACTGTGCTCTAGACACTCTCCTGCTCTTCAATCTGCTTGCTGATAATATGCAAACAAACAGCTCTCTATAGCTTCTAGTCATTGAACTCATACTAGGTACCACATTCTGAGCTAAAATGTTTCCTTACTCCATCTCAATTAATTCTCAGAGGTACCATTTTTATTCTTATTTTACAGATTAGAAAACTCAGAGTTTAACACCCACTAAAGAAAACATTACAGTTCCTCCCATTTAACATATTGCAAAGTTGAGACGTAAAAAGGCTAAGTAATTTGCATGAGTTCATGGGAATAAGGTAATAAGACAGACAGTGGTAACGTGGAGAGTGGGGGGCTACTTTAGATAAAATCATCAGGGAAGACTCTCCTAGGACATTATATTAGTTAGAATTTTCCAAAGAAACAAGAACAATACAGGAGATAGATAGACAAATAGATGAAAAGAGATTTATTATAAGGTACTGACTCATGTATGGGCTTCCTGGTGGCTCAGATGGTAAAGAATCCACCTGCAATGCAGGAGATCTGGGTTCAATCCCTGGGTTGGGTAGATCCCCTGGAGGAGGGCATGGCAATCCACTCCAGTGTTCTTGCCTGAAGAATCCCCATGGACAGAGGAAGCAGGCAGGCTAGAGTCCATGGGATCACAAAGAGTTGGACACAACTGTGTGACTAAGGACACACATACACATTAAGCCATACTTAATCTCTTCCATGGAGAAGGAAATGGCACCCCACTCCAGTACTCTTGCCTGGAAAATCCCATGGATGCAGGAGCCTGGTAGGCTGCAGTCCCTGGGGTCACTAAGAGTCAGACACGACTGAGCGACTTCATTTTCACTTTTCACTTTCATGCATTAGAGACGGAAATGGCAACCCACTCCAGTGTTCTTGCCTGGAGAATCCCAGGGACGGTGGAGCCTGGTGGGCTGCCGTCTCTGGGGTCACACAGAGTCGGACACAACTGAAGCGACTTAGCAGCAGCAATCTCCAAATATAGACAATGAAGTCATAACTCCACCTAACATGATCTACCTATCCTGCATGCAACCTATAACATCCTAATCTCTTCCTCCGAAGAAGAGGTGAAATTCTGAGTATTGTTGACTCTTCTCTTTGATTTCTCATAACTGAAATACTGTGATAATTTAACAACACTTAAAAGACTATGATATAAATCCAATATATCTTATGTTACATGATAAGGAAATGAGAGGGAAATAAAGATATCTGATACACACAGCTATTCATAACTAATTAAGGAGGAAATAGTCCTCATTTCCGCAACTGGTCACAGGATATTCGTAACTACTACCTTCTTCCATTACCCACTCCATATTCCCCTCGCCTTCAGTAAGCACCAAGCAAAGCAAACAGCTAGGAGCACTGCTCAAAGTTCTGCTTCCTGAGATTTCCCATCACCATTCTCCTTCAGGGATGGCCCAGAAAGGAGCTGTAGTGCCCCAGCTATCCACCTTTGTGTTCTGGCCGCATAACATGCAAAACCATCTATACACCAGGCCTGAGTCTCCTCTCTTCCTCTATGAACTGATGTTCAGGAAGGCCCCATCAGATCTCACGTGCAGTCTAGGGAAGAGAAGCCATGCAGCAGGAGTGGGGGCCGTGGGCCTTTGGGCCACTTTTTCATGCAACTTACTGATGTCTCCTGAGCCTGCTTAGGACTTATCAGAGATACTAATCTTCCAACTGAGGATGCAGTGCTGCTGTGCATGTCTGATTTTATGACTTAGTGGATCAGACAACACCCTGTTCATGATGGGCAGCTCAGGTTGCCAGGTAACTTGGTGGCCCATGGTTAACTGTTCAGTCTCTACTAAGATGCAGTAGCAGGTCAAAAACTGTTTCTCAACAGGAGAGTAATTATCTTCAGAGAGTGGAAAGGCTTTGTTCTAAAGTCGCAAGGGCCCACACTATGATTCTCCTATGTGAAAGAGAGAGTTACATGAGACTCTTCGTGATCCCATGGACTATAGCTGCTAGGCTTTCCTATCCACGGAATTCTCCAGGCAAGAATACTGGAGTGGGCTGCCATGCCCTTCTCCAGGGGATCTTCCCAACCCAGGGATTGAACCTGGGTCTCCCACATTGCGGGCAGATTCTTTACCATCTGAGCCACTCCAACAGAGGCTGCCAAATGCTCCAACAACATCCCTCTCTGCCTCTGACATCTGCAGGACCAACGAGATCTCCTGGGTCACATGGCCCAAGTGGCAGAGCATCTTGCTCAATGGCCCGGATCTGTGGCAGAGTCTTCTCTTGTTCTGGGTCCCATCAAAACTCACAGCTATTCAATCCCTGAATTGGTAAGATCCCCTGGAGAAGGGAAAGGCTACCCACTCCAGTATTCTGGCCTGGAGAATTCCAGGGACTGAATAGTCCATGGGATTGCCAAGAGTTGGACATGGCTGAGTGACTTTCACTTTCTTTCAGATTACTCAGTAAATGGGCCATAGTAACACACCCCAAATGAGGACTATGTTGCCCCCAAATCCAAAGAGACTCAATAGGTGCCATGCCTCTTTCTTGGTGGTAGGAGGGCCTAGGTGCAACAATTTATCCTTCACCTTAGAAAAAAATCTCCCTACATGTCCCATCCCACCAGACCCCTGGAAATCTCACCGAGGTAGAAGACGTCTGAATTTTTGTCAGATTTATTTTTGTCTGAAATTTTATCAGATTTCCCACCCTCTGGCATGCAAACATCATTACTGATAAGTCTAGAAACATAGTTTCTCACTATGTTCAACTAACATAAAGTCCTCAATTTAATGGATCAATGTGATAACTTGTGGAAGAAAAAGGTGATGCAGATGCACATAAACTGTCTTGTATCTCATCTTATAAGGACACTAATCCCCATTCATGGGGGCTAATTATTTCCCAAAGGCCCCATTTCAAAATACCATTGAAATAGAAATTAGGCTCCAACATATGTCAATCGTGAACTTCCAGACATTCAAGCTGGTTTTAGAAAAGGCAAAGGAACCAGAGATCAAATTGCCAACATCCGCTGGATCATGGAAAAAGCAAGAGAGTTCCAGAAAAACATCTATTTCTGCTTTATTGACTATGCCAAAGCCTTTGACTGTGTGGATCACAATAAACTGTGGAAAATTCTGAAAGAGATGGGAATACCAGATCACCTGACCTGCCTCTTGAGAAACCTGTATGCAGGTCAGGAAGCAACAGTTAGAACTGGACATGGAACAACAGACTGGTTCCAAATAGGAAAAGGAGTAAATCAAGGCTGTCACCCTAGTTATTTAACTTACATGCAGAGTACATCATGAGAAACGCTGGGCTGGATGAAGCACAAGCTGGAATCAAGATTGCCGGGAGAAATATCAATAACCTCAGGTACAAAGATGACACCACCCTTATGGCAGAAAATGAAGAACTAAAGAGCCTCTTGATGAAAGTGAAAGAGGAGAATGAAAAAGTTGGCTTAAAGCTCAACATTCAGAAAACTAAGATCATGGCATCCAGTCCCATCACTTCATGGCAAATAGATGGGGAAACAGTGGAAACAGTGGCTGACTTAAATTTTGGGGGCTCCAAAATCACTGCAGATGGTGACTGCAGCCATGCAATTAAAAGATGCTTACTCCTTGGAAGGAAAGTTATGACCAACTTAGACAGCATATTAAAAAGCAGAGACATTAGTTTGTCAACAAAGATCTTTCTAGTCAAGGCTATGGTTTTTCCAGTAGTCGTGTATGGATGTGAGATTTGGACTATAAGGAAAGCTGAGCACTGAAGAATTGATGCTTTTGAAAGGTCGTGTTGGAGAAGACTCTTGAGAGTCCCTTGGACTGCAAGGAGATCCAGTCAATCCATCCTAAAGGAGATCAGTCCTGGGTGTTCATTGGAGGGACTGATATTGAAGCTGAAACTCCAATACTTTGGCCACCTGATGCAAAGAGCTGACTCATTTGAAAAGACCTTGATGCTGGGAAAAATTGAGGGCAGGAGGAGGTGGGGACGACAGAGGATGAGATGGTTGAATAGCATCACCGACTCAATAGACATAGGTTTGGGTGGACTCCGGGAGTTGGTTATGGGCAGGGAGGCCTAGCATGCTGTGGTTCGTGGGGTCTCAAAGAGTCGGACACGACTGAGTGACTGAACAGAACTGAACTGAGTGATTTCACAGAAACCTAATGAGAAGGAATCAGGCCTGGAATTCTGTGAAGGAAGAAACAGCATTTCCAGCAGAGGGAACAAATGCCAAGGCCCCGAGATCAACTGTGTTTTAGAAAAAGAAAGGCCAGTGTGGCTGGCGTGTAGTGCTTGAGTAGGCCAATGGGCAAGATGAAGCTGTAAGGCAGGCTGTAGCCAGATGATGTAGGGTGTTATTCGGCATGATAAGAGCTTGGGTTTTCTCCTAAGGACAATGAGAGTGCTGAAGATGGGAAGTGATACTGCTATGATGTGATACATTTTAATAGTACGCCTCTGGCTACTGTATGAAGAATGAACTGCAGATAAAAGTGGAGGCAGAGAGAGCAAAGAGGAAGACATTGCAGAAACACAGGTAAGACATGCTGGTGATGAGAAGTGTGATGGGAAAAGGGAAGGAAGTGATTCAAAGTGTGTTTCAGAAGGAGAGTCAATATGATTTGCTATTGGACTAAAGGAGAATGATAAAAGAATTAGAGGAATAGTTTATGATTTACTCTGATTTTGACCTGACACAGTGACTTGTGAGAGTCAATTCTTAAATTTTTAGGAATTCTATAAGCCAGTTGTTAAACATAGCCACTACTAAAAATTATGTTGTATAAATTTATAATTATATTAAAATTTTAATGTTTTGAACTGTCAAAAATTCACCACTTCCTAAATATCTTACTTGCACTACATGTTTACTATACCTAGGATCTCGAAGTTATCTATGGCTACATGTCTGTTTGGTGGAAACAGTACACAGTGATGAACTGTGGCACTTCTTGTCTACATTCACTGACGTCACATCGGTAGCTTGAAATCAGCCACAATCAAAGTATTTACACCATGGAAACTGTAAATGCTATAATCAGGGCTTGACTTATTGTTCTGTTGATTGTCTAGACTTACAAAAATGACGGGGGAAATGTAAACCATGCCAATTAGACAAGTGTGTTGTGTCTATAGTCACTGAATTATGGATAGCACAAAATATTGAGAAAATGGTCTTCCAGCATACAGAAGTACCTGACGCAGCACTGCTTTTTTCAGTTCAGAGACTAAGTGTTACATAAAAGCAATACATTGTTGCATTGGATGAGAAAACATCTAGCTGTTTTGTTTTTTTCCTTCCAGGCAGGGTACATAAGGAAGATTATATCAGATATGGACAAAATTTTTAAAAATATGTATTTTCTTCATGTCTGAGTATGTTAGTGAATTTGCAGTCACACTACAAGCAATTTGTAATAGACCTCTTTAGGCCACATGGACTCTTTAAGCAAGCTGAAGTCTGGATCTTGTCATTCATAGGTATATGTTCTCTGTGAGCTAAATTGCAAGGTCCATGAGAGCAGGGAGACTTGTCTGTTCACCAATGTAGCCTGAGAACTTTGAACAACTCCCAATACACACTAGGCATTTAATAAATATGTGTTGAATTTTCTAAATGTGACAGTGACAGTTTATATGAAAAGTATAAACTTTATTATATATATAGATAGTGATAGTGAAGTCGCTCAGTCGTGTCCGACTCTTTGCGACCCCCATGGACTGTAGCCCAGCATGCTCCTCTGTCCATGGGATTCTCCAGGCAAGAATACTGGAGTGGGTTGCCATTTCCTTCTCCGGGATCTTAAAATCCTCAACTGAGTCTCTAAACTTCTGTTCAGAGAAGTTTATATTATATTATATATATATATATATATATATATATATATATATATATATATGAGGAAGCAGTTGTGCTGGGCAACAGCAAGGGAAAAATTAACACAATGTATGTGACTATTTTTCATGGTTGAGAAAAGGTCTAAATAGGAAAATAATGTAAATACAAATGTAAATATCGCAGATTGAACTTTTTTCCCTTCACTTTCTCTCTGGGCTCTCTTCTAACACCTCCAAAATGATTTGGTAGTGTTCGATGGTTTTGCTTGGGTATTCTAACAAAAGCTGATCTCATGCTGGCATTACAGTGCAATTTTATTCAACAGACCTGTTCAAAAGCAAATAGGCACTTAAAAGTTCTCGGAGAGAACAGTCCTGGAGATTTTTAAATATATAACAGCCCCTTTATTTCTAAGTCCCACCTGAAAACCCCACCAAGATTTGGCTTTCTGGAGCCTGAAACACAATGAAGATGAATTTCTGTATCTTCACAAATTGTGGAAATGATTGCTACAGCAAATCATTTCTTAACCACTGTTCACACTGGCCAATGAATAGCATTCTTGAGTCCTCTAGTAACAGAGCCAAACAAGTGACTTCAGACTTCAAATCCCAGGGGTGATTTTGGCCTGGCTCTGACTTTCCCAGAGGCAAAACTATCCTCATGCAGAACACATCACAAATCCCAGTGATGCCTCTCTTTCCAGGTTTTAAGAAGGGTCTAAGGAAACAAAGCCCATGCTTCCTTCCAAAATCCACTTGCATTCACAGCTCTGGGCCTTATGCTCATTCATTACAAAATGTCCTCGGCTCAGGGTCTCAAGAATCTCCCTTAAGACTTTTTTTCCAGAGGTAAGTAGGTTATAGTAATTTTGATGACTCCCCAAATTAAAAATGTACAGAGATTTGCACAAAAAGAAAATATGTAGCTTTTCTCTTGACTTTTTTTTTTAACTAGGACATTTATAAACAATTCTTTATGAAGCATATTTAAACTCTATGCATAGGACAAAGAAACAACTTAGTCATTCCTGGGAAGAGAAAATCATTAGCTTAAAATCAGTTTTATAGCATCAATATGTAAAACTACAACTGGTTAATAGACTCAACTATGAGGGTGCCTTTTGGGGTCGACTGTCACACAGACATTTTAAAAAAACTTTCGCTAAAATGCGCTGTTCAGGGTTAGAATATTTATCTGTGAGATGTTGCCACAGAGCTTTGTATGAAGTGGAATGTGTGAGACTACGGGTAGGACAATCAGAGCACCCTTGTGCTGCCCCAGAGTCAAATCCACTTTTTGATCTCTGCAGAGTGCTTTCTTTCTTCGGGCTAATGCGCGCTTGGCCTTGAGCCCTCCTGACACAATCAAGAGGGAGCTATAAACCATGGGTGCCCTAGGTTAAGATGGTGTTCAGTCAGCCGGAATTATCTTCAAATTTGAGACAGCACACCGTATAGCATAGTTATGTGCCCATGTTTCTTCCTGCATTTGAGAAGACTTGAGATAGTATTGACCTTGAGAATATATGTCTCCCAACATAGGAGGGTTTAAATTTTAGGACCTCTCCTTCAAAAACTTCAGGTGCAGACTTGTGGACACAGTGGGGGAAGGAGAGAGTGAGACGAGCAGAGAAAGCACCATCGACATATATACACGATCGTGTGTCAAATAGATGGCTGGTGAGAAGTTGCTGTATAACACAGGGAGCCCAGCCTGGCACTCGGTGATGACACAGAGGGGTGGGATGAGGGGAGGAGAGGGAAGCTCAAGAGGGAGGTCATATATCTATAGTTATGGCTGATCTGTATTGTCGTATGGAAGAAAACAATACAACATTGTGAAGCGATTTCCCCCAATTAAAAATAAATTTAAAAAACTTCAGGTGCAGTGTGTATGGACTTGTGTGTATGTGAGCATACATGTTTATACATGTGTGCATAGCTACATATATTACCTACATAATAAGAGGTGTAGTAATTGAGTCATAGGGTATCACATTATTTGATTAATAAAGATTACAACACAGGTCCCACATAGAGTAACACGTATTTCCAAAGTAGTAGTATTGTGGCCATTGCTGTTGTTGACAATAGCAAGAGGCAACACGCACTGAAGACAAATGATGTGCCAGATAAGTATATGCATTGGCTTGCTTAATTCTCACAAGAAACTTATGAGCTATATGTGATTATCAATGAGACACAGAGGCGGAAAAGGAGGCTAAGAGAGGTGAGATAACTTGCCCATGATCAGAGCTAGGCAAAGATGAAGCTGGGCTTCAAGTCTGATGTTTGGCTTCTCTGAGGCCGATTTTTTATGCTAATAAAATGAATTAAATAGTGAAATTACTAGGGACAAAATTTGTTCTTTCTTTGATGATTTTTAAAAATCCCCATTGTCCCAGTGCCTCTCAGTCACCATTTTGGTCACTAATTACCACATACGGTAAATGTATAAAAAGTAGAAAGTGTTAATATTTCCAATCCTGAGAGTTACAAACGAGTAAACTTTCATGGATGCTTACAAATGCAGCAACACAAGCAAACAGACACAGTACTTTTGAGGTGGAATTTATAAACTGCATCACATCTAAGCCAATTTAAAAGTAGTTTTTATACACCAAGTAAAGGGAGTAAGCCCTACATTCATCAATTTATACTAAGTGCTTCTTCACAACAGAGAAATGTTTCAGAAGGGAAGTCTACCATTACTTTAAAATACAAGATCATCTGATGATTTTCTAATTGCAAACCTTAAACAGGAAAAATGCTTGATGGGGGACAAAGAATTTCTGATTAAAAAAAAAAGTCCAGGAATCTGCATGGGTCGCTCAGAAGGTCTGAGTATGTAACAATACAGGTAACTGCACTAAGATTAGCCAGTAATGATAGGGCAGACAGAGCATTTTGTCCGCTATGACTCTGGAAAGTCTTCATTCATTTTTAAGACATTTCTGAATGGAAATGTTGCTTAAGAGCACCACTGAGAGAATCTCATAAGATAAAGAAAGCTTTTTTAAGAAGAAAAATTCACCATGTTACAATCCTTTGAGCTCACGGTGTTCACTTGATGTAGACATAGTTTTAGAAAGCCATGATGAAACAGGATGGAATTGAATGAAAATATTATAGAATACAAGATGCAAAAATCATAAAACCTGAAGCAGAGGAATTCTGACTTGTTCCAACTCCTCAATTTTTACTTACATCCACTCTAAACGCTGCACATCAAATTGGTCTATATTTTATCATCACACAAGCCTACAGAATTCACTTATTTATCTTACAAAATCAAAACTAGAGCATTCAGCTGCCTGGGTTTTATTCAGATCAGTTAGGGTTTCCTACCAGCAGCACCCAAAATAAAAATACAAACTAGGCAGTATCCTACTTTATTTACTCCACAATAGCATTCACTTGGGCCATGAATCTGAGGAAGAAGCTAGGTGACTCCTCAAAGTAAGGTTGAGATACACAAAGCCATGGAGATAACCTGACTCTCGGTGTGTAAAAGGAAGTGTGGTAGAAGGATGGAAAAGGAGCCAGGCTGGATCACACAGGTCCTTGAAAAGTGGACTGTGTTAATGTACAGGTCTTCATCCACAGGCAAAATCTCTTGAGTCCCTCCCTTAACAGAAATTCACATAATATAATTACAAATCACAAAATAAATGTACTAATTATTTATAATCTCATGGCCATTTCTATTTATGAAGCTTTTACTTCATTATATAAATATTAAGATGTATTCTAAGCTCTGAAAAGGTCTCTTAGATACAATGTAGATATGTATTTTAAACACTACTTCTTAGGTTGAATAAAACAAATCTTAAACATTTTAAGCTATTTGCGCTTATTGCCAGTAAATAAGGGAGATCATGACGTCACATGCCTCACTTTCACATTTGCCATGCCGTCTATTACTTACAATGTGGAGACATTCATATCCTCCTTTACTTCTGGTGGGCATGAATGATGCAGCCACTTTGGAAACCCGTCTGGCAGTTCAGTTACCATATGATCCAGCAATTCAACTCCTAGTTTTGTACCCAAGAGAACTGAAAGCATGTGTCTACACAAAAACTTGTACGAGTGTTTACAGCAGATTTTTCATAATAGCTACAAGTGGAAATAGCCTGAACGTCCATCAACTGATAAAGTGTGGTATATCTTTGCAACCCCACGGACTGGAGCTTGCCAGGTTCCTCTGTCCATGGGATTCTCCAGGCAAGAACACTGGAGTGGTTGCCATGCCCTCCTCCAGGGCATCTTCCCTATCAAAGAATCAAACCCACATCTTTTATGTCTCCTGCATTGGCAGGCACGTTCTTTACCACTGACGCTAACTGGGGAGGCCCATTATACACTTTAAATAGGTGGATGTTGTAGTATGCGAATTATACCTCAATAAAACTGTTATTTAAAAAATTTACAAACAGTAAGTTCCCCTTAACTCGCTCTCTGCGTGGTTTAAAAGGTTAATAGTTGTGTGTGGAGGGGGTCGGGTTCCTATTACTACTAAAGTTAAGATGAATTTGCAGTTTAAGAAATTACGCAGATAATTAAATCAACTGATATCAGAGAATCACTCCTGGGGGATACAATTCAATAGCATAAAGGTTCCTTACACCTCTTAACCAGAAATGGTCCCAACAGAGGTCAGACTGAGGATGAGATTGAGGGTGCTCCAAAACTCACCCTAAGAGTGAGGTAACTAACGCAGTCATACCTCTGTCCATCCCAGCACATACACCAAAGTAGATTATGTCTCTGGAAGAGGAACGTTGTTTAGAGGCAACTATCTCAAGGTGATTCATGGGGTCGCAAAGAGTCGGACACGACTGAGCGACTGAACTGAACTGAACTGAACTGAACTGATCTCAAGGCAAGCACAAGAATTGCAGACTCTTGGTGGAAGGCCACTGGGCAGCATTCCAATTCTATCCTCGTGGAGCAGGTAGTCATCTCCACTGGTACCCAACCCAAGGCTGTGACCCCATTTCTGTGTGAAGAGTGTCAGGAACATGTCTAGGACTGTGGGAGCAATAGAGAATGAAAGCTGAGATTGAGACTTGGATACTTGGAAGCATTCTGAGGAGTCCCAGAAGTATTAGTGGACAGAGGCTCTGACTTCAGAATTCCCCGCTGTCCCGTGTGGGAGCCCACAGCCATCGGGGAATGAATGCTGATGTCCCAGGGGTAGCAGACACCACTGTTTTCCCTGCCCTGTGCCCCCACCCCCTTTGATATAGATCCCACCTCACTGCCAACCATAAGGGCAAACCTGTCACTGAGGCTAACGGATCAGAGCCCCTTCCCAGCCCTTCTAGGAAATATAGATGAATAACTCCCAAGAGGAGCCAGTCAGAATCCTTGAGCTAAAACTGGAAAATCCTTCTCTCTGATTACAAATCTGTGAAGATGTGTCTCAAAGCTGCAGCCTCCCCCCCAACCCCCTCCCATCCCCCACCTCTGGTTTAGCCTAGGGAAGAAACTGGCTTGAGAAGATAAAGCTAATTTGCCAAGAGAACTCAGATGAGAGCTGGAGAGAAGGACACCTAGCGATGTTCTCATCTGTACTTCTGCCGCCTTGCCCTCTGCTCAGTTGGTTCCAGTCACCATTTATCTCCTTTGCAGCTTCGGCTAATTTGAATCTGGTTTCAGCCACTTGCACGGGGTGAATCCTAAAGAGTACAATGGTGTTATCTGACCAGTGAAGTCTGAGATATTCTGATTCCGGAAATACTGATGTGACAGGAGTTTGACAGACGTGTCAATTCTAGTTTTTCTTAATAACTGGCAAAAACATAGACTATATACAATTCATAGACCATGGATTTGAGTGGGTGGGTTTGACAGTATTAGAATTCTTTCTTGCTCCAACATATAATAAGAGTCAATCATTTAAATTTGCTGTTATTGAATTAATTGAAATAATAGTTGAAAACATACTATATGGGGCTATAGAAGTACTTACATACTAGCAAATTTATCATTATGTTGAAGAATCTGGAAAAGTAAACTGAAAATAATAGTCTGTATGGCTTTGGCAGAGAAAAAAGGTGACCAACTCCTAATTTTTCAATAGGATTTTAGACTGTGAATAATATAATCACAGACTTTGAAATGGAAAGATTTCGTATATAATCCATTTCACCTGTCAGACAGTTATCCCATTCTATAACACCATTCTTTCAACAAATTTTAGCTTCCTTCAGGATCTGTCTTGAAGGTCAGTGGCAAACAAAATGGCAGAGCCCCTACCTCCTATAGTTTGTACCTGCCTCATATTGCAAAATTGCTACAGGTTGTATTCTACCCATTGACAGATCTTGTTTTGTATTTGTTACAGAACGGGGAAACTGAGCTCTGCTTGAGAGGCTCAAAGTCTTAGAAAGCACAATTTATATATTATAGGTTACAATTTCAACAGGCCAGTGGGAACAAAGACCATTCTCCAACTTACTGTTAAGCAGTAAAGAACCAGGGGGACTGGCTACTGATACTAAGGCTGAAGTAACAATCTCTCTTAATGTTCATCTACTTCGGGTACTAAACTCTCTTTAGGTCTTTCACTCCATTAGACTCACTTGTTCCTACGTTAGAGTATTTGGCCAGGATTTTATTTTCGTGCTTTGTATACTATGGCAAAATTCTGCATCCTACATCTCTAACTAAACGAACTGATCTCATTCTAGTATTTGTTTCAATCAGCAAGTCTTTTGTTTCATCAAAGAAATGCAACTATTTCTTTCACACGCAAATATATCATATTTTTATTTCTAACTATTCAAAATGCATACCTGTTTATGGGCAATTAATTACAAAATCCTTCTGTAGGTCTCTGAATACCCCCTCTTGTATTCTACTTGCCTTGGCTCAAGATTACCTACAAAGTCACCTGAAAGGCACTAGAGAAATAGGAGCTCTGGAGACAGGGTGCCAGCTTTAAATCTTAGCCTTTCATTGACTGTGTGGTCCTGAGCAAGTTACTCAACCTCTCTTGAGATTTCTATCCTCCACCTATGAAACTGGAATAATAAGACGACCAACCTTATAGGTTATCATGAAGATTAAAAGAAATCATATGTATAAAGTTCTTGCAGAATGTCTGTGACAGTAAGCATTCAGTAAATAATTCTCTATTATGACTACATGGGAACTCATAATGATCAAGTGTCTCAACATGATACACTCCAGTCATCTTGAAGAAATATTTGGCTTAGCTGTTTGGTATCACCTCTATTTATTCAAATGATTACTGTTCTTTTTTAAATGTGAGTAAATGTTGGTCTCCAAAATATTTGGTACATTCAGTGGTCATATTCATCATAAGCATGACATGTGTGAGATATTCTACTGAGAACTGCAAGCCATAAAAACTAAGTAAATTATTGTCTCTGCTTTCAAGATATTTACAAGCTAGGAGGGAGATAATTAGACCAAAGTACAAAAAAATAAAATATAACAGTCACCATAAAATTGGCACAGGTAAGGAGTGGTAGTAATTCGAGAAAAGTGATGGCATTCATCTGAGATGACCTGAAAGAGGCAACATTTGAAACAGGTGCTAAATCACAGGTGCAGATGAAGAACCCAGGCACCTCTGGGCAAGAGAGTTTATTCCCGATTCTTTCCCTTCCTCTCTGACTATTCCACCTTGGTCCCATTCTTGGATCAATCTTCTTCCTTCCAATGCATAAAAATTGCTATTTGACAGCATTTCACTCTTGACCCACTTCTCTTCTAGTCTCTCTGTCTGTGGAATTCTCTCAGACACTCACACCATGTATGCCACTGGCTCTCAAACGTAAACCTCACATCCTATCCTTCCCCCAAGCTTCAGATCCAATTATCCAAGGGTGTCTCAGGTGTCTCCTCCACACTCCTGGCACCTCAAGCATGTCATAGTGAAATCTGTCTCCCATTCTCCTCCTGTATTCTCTATTCTTGGTGGTGGTATCACTCTCTGCCCAGTCACCCAAGCCAAAGACCTGACAGTCATTCCTATTCCTTCTTATCCCGTATTTAATACAATAAATTGGTCTTCAATCCCATAAAATACACTTCTAAACTACTTCTCCCTGTCATTCTCTATCTTCATTGCTACTTCCCTAGGGTCTTTTATCTTGACAATGGCTATATCCACCCCACTAATACCCTACTTCAGCATCCCTCCCCTTCAATCTATTCTCCAGAATATCATCAAAATGAATTTTTACAGTGCAAAAGTGACACAGATTACAACCCTTCAAGGACCCCTAACTGCCACCTGGACAAATTTAAAATCTCTCTGTAGGTCATACAAAGTCACCTGTGATGAAGCATTTTCTTCTCACTTTAGGCTCCCAGGTAGCCAAACCACCTGCAATGCCCCTAATACCTTTCTAATTCACACCACTGTGCCCTTGCCCCACCAACCTCCTCTGCCTAAAAATCCACCTGCTCTTTTTCTCTTTAACCTGGCTTTACTTTCTTATTTTTGCATCAAGATTCTTCCCAGTAGTCATTCCTCTGGAAAGACTGCCAAGGTACTTTTCCTATTAGATGCCTGCTGCTGCTAAGTCACTTCAGTCGTGTCTGACTCTGCGACCCCATAGACGGCAGCCCAGCAGGCTCCCCGTCCCTGGGATTCTCCAGGCAAGAATACTGGAGTGGGTTGCCATTTCCTTCTCCAATGCATGAAAGTGAAAAGTGAAAGTGAAGTCTCTTAGTCATGTCCGACTCTTAGCGACCCCATGGACTATAGTCCATCCGTCCATTGGATTTTCCAGGCATCCTGGGGTGGGGTGCCATTGCCTTCCCCGATTAGATGCCTAGAATACCCCATGTGAGACCCTTTCATAGCAGTCATTATACTGTTCCATGAACCCCTTTCATAGCACTTATTATGCAGCTTCATTTATCTTCTTGTCCATCTACTGTGTGCATCCTGGGGCAAAATGCCTGTTTTCATTCACTTTTTTCAACAAATACTCAGTGAGTGCTTACTGGGTGAACGTGGTACATTAGATTTCTGATTTCGTGAAGTTTCTATTTTAATGATGTGTTTGGTAAGGGGTTACAAAGACAATAAACATATTATTTTGACAATTTCGAACCCTGATTAAGGCTATAAAGAAAATAAAATGCAGATGCAGACATAGAAAAAAACGTAGATGCACTTGAGAAAGGAGAGGGTGGGACAAATTGAGAAAGGAGCCCTGAAACATATATATTACCATTTGTAAAATAGACGGCTAATCAGAAGTTGGTGTTTAACACAGGGAGCTCAAGCTGGTACTCTGTGACAACCTAGAGGGGTGGGATGAGGTGGGAGTTGGAGGGAGATTCAAATGAGAGTCTCTTCCTAGTCCCAAGGGATGAGACCAGGCTGATAGCACTGAAGATGGTGATGATTGTCCACATTCAGGAAATATTTTAGAACAGAACTTGCTATTGGACTGGATGCAGAGAGCAATGAGAGTGGAGGGCCAAGGATATGTCTTAAATTTGAGGTTCAATCAACTGATGTACTGTAGTGTCATTGACAAGAGCGGCTTTGGGGCAGAAGGTGGACATTAAGATGTATCAGACTGAAACAATCAAGTTTAAGACAACTAGTTTAAGATATCCAAGGAGAGTCATCAATTAGGCAGCTGGATTTATGAGTCTGGAGCTTGCCACCAGAATGAAGGTGGAAACATAAATTTGGAAGTCATCAACATAAAGACGATATTAAAGTCATAAGCCTAGATGAGATCATTAAGGGAGAAAAAGTAGGTAGAGAGAGGGCAAGCACGTGTTTTGGGCAGGCTCTGTTCATATTTATAGCCCTAGCATTTAGTCTTGGCAAAGAGCAGCCCCTCAATAAAATGCTGATGAATACAAGACTAATTCTGGGCTAGACATTATTAGAAATTAAATTATATAAACAGAAACTAAATAAACCATATTAAAAACAAAGGTAATAAATACTCAAAACTCATCTCTTCCTAATTGTTTTACTGCATTTTTCTGTTCTCTGTGCTCTTGAGATTATGTCTGTTGTAACTCCTCAACTCCATGTTCCGTGATGTTGCATCAGTAGCTTAAAATTGGTGGTGGTGGGAGTGTGTGTGCCATGGAAATTGGCAAGCACTACAGATTAGGGCTTGGTTTACTATTTTGTCAATGCTTAAACTCAAGAAAGTGATAAAGAAAACATTAATCATGCAGATTAATTTTGTCATGTGTATAGTCATCATATTGTGTATAGCACAAAAAATTCAGGAAATATTTTTCCAGAATGTGAAAATTATCTGGTTTAGTAAAGAAGTTGCTCATATCGTTGATGAATGAGTGAGGTTCCAACAGATGTCTTCATTGCTTCGCTTTCACTTTTAGTTATGAATGTAATATTACAGAACATTAACATAGCAACTCATAACATAACAAATAAAAAAATAAACCAACATTCATGTAGGAATTACACTTGTAAATTAATTGCAACCATAGGTTGGCCAGGGATAAAGAGTTTGGCAAAAAAACAATAAAAGCATTCAGTGAGAATCAATTGACTACATGGAGTTTAGAAAATGCTGTAATTTTATTGTTATGTGTAAATGTGTGCTTTGCTACATATCCTTTAAAACAGTAAAAGTATACTGAACTATATACATACACCCAAACATACATGCACATATTTCCCCCAGAGAACTAGTTAATGGTTTACCAGCATCCTACTTCTTACATACAAATCCAATAGGCATATGGTATTACATGCAGTATTAAAATTATTACATTACTATCTATTTATGGGAAGCAAAATATTCACGGCAAATTCATGATCAAAATATTGATGAGCTATGTCATTTGGATTCCAGTAAAATTAAAATGGATCTGTCAAATATCATAAAACCCAGAGGTTGAGGGCTATAGCTTCTCTTTGCCTGAATTTGTGCTTGATAACTGATATTTTTCTTTCCCACCCAGAAGTCTTAGATACCTTAGAAAAAGAAAAGACTGAGAAACTGACTTGAATTTTTTGAAACAATTATCTGCTTATGAGCCATTTGGACCTAATTAACCATCTACACTTTCATTGAGCAATACAATTATCCACTAAGCGCATGTGGCTATTTAAACTCAAATTTTAATTCATTAAAATTAAATAAAATTTGAAAATCAGTGTCTTAATTAAACTGATCACATTTCAAAAGCTCAATAACCACACAAGGCTAGTGGCCACCGTTCTGGGCAGTGCAGATTACAGAACCTTTCCATCATCACAGAAAGTTCTGTGGAACAGCACTGATGAAGAACATGCTTTCCACATAGACGTGCTTCATTATTAACTGAGTGATCAAGTTTTTCCCTATTTTTCTAAGCTGAAAAGTTACAAAGAAGTCAAGAATTTAATACTCAGGAGGAAAGAAACCACCAAGAATTGGGCATTTGGATATATTTAGATATTTAGTAAACAACGTTGGGACATCTTTCTTGGGCATGCATCCTTCTATGTATCACACAAAGTATTTGTCACTCTCACAACAGCTATATAATATCTTCACTATGTAAATAGTGAGGATGCTGGGGTTTGCAGCAGCTCAATACCTTGCCCTCAGACAAACAGGGCAAAGTTTAACTTTGTGCTCAGTTTCAGGTTCCAAAGCCCAAGTTCCTTCTGGCACCATGAACCTCTCTTCTCTAAACAAAAAGTCACGGATAGTGAATAGAAATATTTCCTTTTCCTCTGGATACTGGAGAGGCTATTACGCAGAAAGGAAATAAAACAGGGGATTGTGGGCACTGACTATGGAACCCTGGCTCTGCCACTTACGAGTTGTGTGACGTGGGCAAATTAGTGCTTCCTGTGCCTCAGTTTCCCTCTTTTCTGAACGGCTTCATCACAGCTTCCATCTCAAAGGACCACTTAGCAGTTAAATATATTAACATTTATAAAACACTGAAAGAGAGCGTGACACCAAATAACTGCTACAAAACTGCTTGCTATTATTATTAGGGTAGATGGAATAAAGCAGAAATAAGTCCATGCATATTCTACGGCCAGGTAACAGAACTTGAAACTGAGGGGCTGCCCTGGTGGTCCAGTGGTTAAGAATCTACTTTGCAGTTTGGTCCCTGGTCCAGGAAAATCCCACATGCCCCGGGGTAACCAAGCCCTTGTACCACAGCTACTGAGCCCGTGTGCCTAGAGGCAGTGCTCCGCAACAAGCAAGCCACCATAGCAAGAAGCCCGAGCACCGCAACTAGAGAGTAGCCCCAGCTCGCCGCAACTACAGAAAGCCTGGGTGCAGCCAAGACCCAGTGCAGCCAAAATAAATAATATTAATAAAAAAACAAACCCTTGAAACTGAATTCAGTCGTGTCATTCATTGAAGACCTGAAGAAGACTTTAACTAAGACAAGCATGGGCTGATAGTGTCTCCCCACACTCATGCAAAATGTGGAACTGTGTGACCTCTCAGAAGAGCCTTCTGATGAAGAGTATGATTCAAAATCATATGGTGGTGGTGAGTGGTGCCCATTTTCAACGAGGACATGAAATAGAATTACACCTCATTAGTGGAAAATCACAGAGACAGGTCTGGCCTTCTGTTTTACTTGTTATTCACCTATTAGTAAACAAAAGAATAACTGAAAGCAATAGGTTTACCTCTTGAACTTAAAATGTGTTACTTAATCTATCAATTATTTTCAAACCATACTCTATGATACCCATAATTTGAACCCGGAAGCTACAGGAGGACAATGACAGCTGTCATTTACTGCTCACCTCTTTGGTCACCTGATTCAAACAGCCAACTCACTGGAAAAGACCCTGATGCTGGGAAAGACTGAAGGCAGGATGAGAAAGAAACGATGGAGGATGAGATGGTTGGGTGGCATTCCCGACTCAGTGGGCATGAGTTTGAGCAAATTCTGGGAGATAGTGAAGGACAGGGAAGCCTGGTGTGCTGCAGTCCATGGGGTCTCAAAGAATCGGACACGACTGAGCAACTGCACAGCTGCTCACCCAGTAGGCGGCAGGGTTCCCCGTGCATTGTCACTAACCTGCCCCCAAACCAGGTAGAGGTAGGCACCAATACCTCTGGGTTTCATTTGAGAAAACTGACACATGAATAACTTTCCCAAGGTCAGCTGGACAGGGGAAAACAACACTTGAATGCAAGTCTCTTGGTCTTAAAGCTAGAGCCCACAACATTCTGTCACCATAAACAGGAATGTGAAATAATA
The DNA here is from genome assembly GCA_917880005.1 of Nanger dama. Lineage (NCBI taxonomy): Eukaryota > Metazoa > Chordata > Mammalia > Artiodactyla > Bovidae > Nanger > Nanger dama. The sequence continues at coordinate 83,983,062 of CAKJTW010000002.1, forward strand.
TGAAACAGGAGAGAAATATGCGATGTGTCTATTTCATTACCTATGTCTGAGACAGAATTTCTAAAAACAAACAAACAAACAAACAAAAAACCATAGGTTCCAGAAAAATCATTAGCATTACTATCTAAAATCACAGTAGGCTCAGAAATGTATGGACCGGATCACCAAGGACCTGGGTTTGATATGGGTAGCCTTTATTTTGCAACCTCATGATCAGGAAAATCAATGCTGTCTGTCTGAATATATTAGGAAATAGTACCTCTGTGTTTCTGCAAATGTGAGTGCCAGGAGTAAATGCAAAGTTGGTTTGGGGGTGAGGCAGAAGTGGTTCTCCCCACTGAAAAACACCCCGCATTAGCAGCATCTCATGCCAACCTGGTTCCTGCCTCCTGCATCTCACTCCAGCTCTCTTTTGTGTGCACTGTTGCCTCACTCCTTGTCTCCTCTGTGCCTACCAGTTTGGCATTCTGATGGGTTGGCTTCACTGGCTCCCAACCCTTCCACTTTGTTCCACAGTCTGAGGATTGACTCCTACATCCTGGCACAGTGCTTGTTTCTCACTGCACTCCTGGTAACCGAGCTTGCTGGCACTGCCCCATGACCCCCTCCTGTGATCCACTCTGCCCAGCAGACCTGTAAACACAGACTGCCATGCCAAACACTGCACCCCCACCCCACTGCTGGCCTCAGAGAGCCAGGCCCTGGATGTTACATCTCCAGCCCACAATCTCTAGAGGACCTGTGGAATTCAGCTGGGCTAGTTTCAGCCCCTGAAGGCTCTGCCTTGCCTATGCACACTGCAAAAGGAAGTACAATTCTGTGAATGAGAACACCAACTCACCAAGACTGGTAGGAAGCATGCTGGCAGAGTTGACTGCCTTCTGGGCACAGAACATGTCCACCTTGGCACGGTGACCAACGGCCATTCCAGAGGCCCAGACCCTAGGTCCCAACAGAACTGCCTACACCTCCAGTAGAGACCCTGCTGGGCTCCTGGGATTCCTCCATCTTAGAAGCATTTACGATTCTGATCATCATATACCTGGCGAGGCCAAGAAAGAAACATGCAGAAGTGCCCAGTGCTTCTGCTCATTAGAGCCAGATCATATGGGGAGGTGCCAGGCAGAGGACAGAAGGGTAGGACCCAATGCTACATTTCCTACTGCACCTATGAGGCTCCTTCAAATGCTAGGTGGCTGGGTTATGACTTTTCCTGGAACAAGGTTTCAGTTCACATGACCCCCTGAAAGACGACTAGGAGGACAAGAGTTGAAAGGAGTTTGGGATGTGGGGAAAAGGCATTTCAATCAGTAGGGAAGTTGGGACAATATTAGTGAAGGACCTGAAAGGTCAGGGTACATTTGAAAAAGAAAGATTACAGGGAAGCCAGAATGCTAGAGAGACAGAGAAATGAGAGATAAAAGGAGGACGCTGGCAGAGGCCAAGTCTAGACAGTGTTTCTCAGGCCACTGAGGAATTTCTTATTTTTATTTTAACCTGATGGAAATGGGAATTAAAAGGTTTTGATCAAGGGACTGACATGAACAGAAAGCTTGCTCTGGTCATCGTGTAGAACTGAACTAGGTGTGGTGGAGGCAGAAGGCAGTCCCATATGGTAGATATGGGCGTGAGCTGTCTGCTGTCAACTCTACCCCCAGATCCACTGCCTTCTCCCCAGGCTCTCATGACAGGTGGTTTGGGAATGATGTTTTACACTCTCCCGTGCCCACAGGGTTTCGGTTTAGATGATACTGATGAGAGGCCCTTGTGCAAGAGAAGGAAAGTGGAAGAGATACACTATGTTTCTCCAGCCACGTCAGCAGAGAGGAGGTTCATATTCGCTTCCAGGCAAGCCCCTGCAAGTCAGCCTCTTTAGCAAGGCAGACTGCTGAGCCCAGAGGCATTCAGGCTTTCCTGAAATTTCAAACAGTCAAGATTCCCTTAAGGTTGGTAGCTATTATTCCTAACCTCGACTGCCCCAGCTTATATATCCAAAATTATGTATGCTTCCAATCTCCTAGGTTAAATCCTTCCCACTTAAGATATGGAGAGTTTCTGTTTTCCTCACTCAGCCTCAACTGTTAAAGTCAGTTAAGAAGTTTTTGCAGTACTGGGAGTAAAAAATTACGAGGGCTTGATCTCGGGTATAGGCAGTGAGGATAGAAAAAAAAATTAGGATGGATTTAATGTGGATTTAAGAAGTGGCATTTGCAGGACATTGTTCTAATTGATAAGGGGAATAGGGGAGAAGAAGGGGTCAAAAATCACCACCAAGTTTTTGGCTTTATGTTCAAGCAATCTTGTTAAATTTGCCAGCCAGTCCATGCAGCCACAGGGGTATGGACACCAGGCTGCCCCAAGTGGCAGCCCTACCCAGGTTCCTTTCCAGACTGAAGCCAAAGAAGAGGAAGTCAACAGACTAGTGGTGAGGAAGACGTGCCCTTTTACAGGATGGGAAACTCTACACCATGGATGCTAAGGACCATTGTAATGGCTTATCACCTTTTTCAAAACCGCTCCAACTTGTTGCGGAGCAAAGAAAGTCTGCTAAGCCAAGATCTGTCCAAATCTCCCCTAAAAAGAGGCAACAACCAAGCAGCTGGGGCCAGGGTGAGGGCTGAGTGACAAGGATGAGCAGGAGCTTCGTACTGGAGACTACAAAGGATACGGAACACCAAGGAGGCAAACCGATTCATAAGCCACAGGGCAAAGTTTAGATTCAAATATCAAAGAAAGACAGCTCAGACACTAAGCTATGGGAAGATCAGGCCACAGGAGACGGCGCAATCAGAGACAGAGCAGATGAAGAGCATATAAAGTAAAGTTGTAGATGCTTGGAGAGGGTGGGTGTTGAAGGGGGCATTCCCACCAACATCAAGAAGTCAGGGTACATCGGGGAGGGTAATGGTGGTCTCGGCAGCTTGTGGGAGCAGGGCAGATAGTATTTTCCTTGTCCATCTCCCCATTGAGGGATATTCTGTTTACAGGAGGACAAGGCTTAACCAGAGACAAAGGTCACTGACTACACCTCCTGGAATGACTTCTAAAGTGCTTTCTAGAGAAGCATAAGCTGTAAGGGTATCTCAAATGCCCTGAAAAGGAGGTGTCTGAGTATAGACTTTGAAACATGAGAAGGCTTTAGGATAACTACTCAGCTTCCTTACTGACAGCTCCTCTTTGAGAAATTATGATCCATTAAATTGTAAGGCTGTTGAGACAAGGTTCCTTACTGAATCCCTAATGCTCCTCACAGTGCACAATAAATATCAGTTTAGCAGATGAAGATAGCAGATTTCACAATGCTGGGCAGCTTCATCCAGTGGGCTAACCACAATGTTTATCCATGTGTCCATCTGTGAGGAAACATTCAAAATTCCCACATAGGAACACCCATATCAGGAATACCACTCCACAATTAGAATGGGGTCAAGAATGGCCCCTCTCATCATCTTCTTCATTTCTCAATAACTCCTTGAAACAGCCTCTGGGGATGGTTCCCAAAGCCTGGAGTATCGACTTTACCAAAGGAGGTGAAGTCTTCACTGGCGATTCCCCTGAGGGCTGAAGGGGGAAGGTTTCTTTAACAGCACTAGACTCCTCCTGGTGACTATACCAGGAGCACACCTCAGGACCCAGGTTCCCTGCTGTCTGGCTTTGCAAGTTACCTAAAGTCTCTAAATCTGAGTTTGTCCAGCTATAAAGTAGAGTTAGTGGTGCCTCATTCAAAAAACGGAGAGATCTAAATAATGTTTGTAAGACACCTGTCTTAATACCTGTCCACTAAAATGCTCCAAAGCTGTATTCTCTTCCAGAATTCACCTCCTGATTCCAGTCTCAGAGACTATCCCTGCTTGCTCGTCTCTTATTACGTTCACCCACTCTTCTCTCCTCCCTCATCTGCTCCAAAACTGCAGTCACAAAGCTCTCCTCCTAATCTCCTGATATAAAGTATCCTGTATCAACTTGGCTCCAAGCAGACAGAAGAGCAAAGTCCTAGCTCCCTTCAGGTGGTAACTATCAGAAGGTAAATTTCTGCTGGAAGTTTCTGTTCAGTCCCTCTCAGTCTCTTCAATTCAAATGCCTGGGGCAGAAGGCAGAGCAAGGGGACAGATGCAACTACATTAAAAGGAAGACAATTGTTTTCCAGAAAATACTGCAGCTTCAATTTGCATTCTAAAGGAAGGAAAGCAAACACTTTAAATTCCCTCCCTAGAAAAGCAGAGTTCTGCAATTAATAGAACTTACAAATACAGATGTTAAAGACCATGTGCTTAAGGAATTAGTTAAGTACGTTCAATTGCTTATGGAAAGACTGAAATTTTTCTGAAATTGGTTTTAAATACCTTATACAATAAAGGGACATTGCCAACACATATGGCATGGTGGAGGGGGAAAAAAAGGCCCACTGATGAAAAATGAAAAGGACCAGAACAAGCCATTTCCTTTCGTTGTTAGCACCACAGAGATGGCTAGCGCCAACTGAGTATCTTCTCTACTCCCTCTTTACTAAAGAACTCCCTGTATTTTGGAGGGAGCCTTAAATAGTAAACTGTATTTCTAGTCCCTAGGGATTCAGTTCAGTTGCTCAGTCGTGTCCGACTCTGCAACCCAATGAATCGCAGCACGCCAGGCCTTCCTGTCCATCACCAGCTCCCGGAGTTCACTCAGATTCACGTCCATCGAGTCCGTGATTCCATCCAGCCATCTCATCCTCGGTCGTCCCCTTCTCTTCCTGCCCCTAATCCCTCCCAGCATCAGACTTTTTCCAATGAGTCAACTCTTCTCATGAGGTGGCCAAAGTACTGGAGTTTCAGCTTTAGCATCAGTCCTTCCAAAGAAATCCCAGGGCTGATCTCCTTCAGGATGGACTGGTTGGATCTCCTTGCAGTCCAAGGGACTCTCAAGAGTCTTCTCCAACACCACAGTTCAAAAGCATCAAATCTTCGGCGCTCTGCCTTCTTCTCAGTCCAACTCTCACATCCATACATGACCAAAGGAAAAACTATAGATAGCCTTGACTAGACAGACCTTAGTCGGCAAAATGTCTGCTTTTCAATATGCTATCTAGGTTGGTCATAACTTTTCTTCCAAGGAGTAAGCGTCTTTTAATTTCATGGCTGCAGTCACCATCTGCAGTGATTCTGAAGTCCAAAAAAATAAAGTCTGATGCTGTTTCTACTGTTTCCCCATCTATTTCCCATGAAGTGATGGGACCAGATGCCATGATCTTCGTTTTCTGAATGTTGAGCTTTAGGCCAACTTTTTCGCTCTCCTCTTTCACTCTCATCAAGAGGCTTTTAGTTTCTCTTCACTTTCTGCCATAAGGGTGGTGTCATCTGCATATCTGAGAAGCAGAAATCAATGGGTGGAGCTTATAAGAAAAGCTCTTTAAAGGAGACTCAGCTAGTAAACACCCTTTTATCCTTCCCTGCAGGAGCTCCAGCATCCATCTCGTGACAATGAGGCAATCCTGAAGATGGTGTGGAATGGAGCATAAGTCTGGGACACTGATGTCACTATCACTGCTTCACATTACCCCTGGACTCCTTTCCCCACACTTCTTTTAAGGGATTAGGAAAGAAGTTCCTCATTTGTTTAAACTGCTATTATTTTGGCTTAAATGCAGTTCTTAACTGATACTCACACCTAGCTTAGGTTGCCATTAGTTTCCTTGTGCATGAGACCTATAATACCAGAAACATATGATTTTTTTCATAATATGAATTCCTGATTTATTGAATAAAATTTATACCAATAATTCAAAGTGTAGGTTAAATCTAGTCTTTTGTTGCCGTTATAAAAGTGCCAGATTCTATTATAGATAGCTCTCTGCCTTGGGTGGACACCCTCTGAAGACTGAGTCAAGAACCAGGCCCTTAATGGGCAGGTGAAATAAGTGGCTTAGTATATCTTATTCCTATTGTGTTTTACACAATAGCACAAACATATATCTCTTAAAGAATTTCTAAGGATTTTCACCAACAGTGATAAAAGAAACACAGGAGTTAAAAGTCCCCTCTTCATGCAGCTTCTCTTAAGCTTCTCTTATCTGCATCATCCAGCTGGTCTGAGAACCCAGAAAAGGGCAGTGATCACTTTGTGAAAATTCTTATGGATGTGTCATCTGCTTCTCACTCTACTTTTCCGGTCTCTATTAGTGTAAGAAGCCCCAGGTAGATACTTTAGGAGAGAAGAGCCAGGGGATCCCCACAGTGGTCTGAGGCTTGGCTCTCCTCTAGTTGGCTTTTGTATGTAAGAACTCCAGGAACATTGAGCATATGCTAAATTCAGGCCCACATGCACATAACTTCATGTAATTATTTCAACAATTTCAATACTTCTGCAGGTAATTTCAGTAGTAATAAAATTCATTTCCTATATTTAATATTACCTGCTCCATGGTGCTAAGCAAAGTCTAGTAAGTATATAAACTTCTTGAGTGGTGCTGCATATATAAAACGTGATTCAGGTGTATGTTTACAACACAAAGACACAATAATTGGTAGCCTACAGAAACACTGAAGTTCTTTTACGAATTAAATAGAGACACTTGTGCTAATTCGCTGAAGATGCAACTAGAAACCCCAGCCTTCTATTCTGGGATCTTAAACCTGGTGCCTTCAGCAAAGAGCATTATCAACGATGTGAAGTCCTATTTGGCTTCTTGTGAATGGCAGTGGGGTTTTCCCTCCTTAGATGCTCCTATGAGGTGGTGTGTCTTCCTCCTGTGATGTGCCTGACAACACTAACCTTTCTCCCCTGAGAGCAGTGTGCATGCCCAGAGGAGGAGCTCCCGGGGCTTCACACATCCCTGATCTATCATCTCCCTCTAGTCCACGCCCGGTAGCCTCCCCTTTGATTTTAGCATCAACCCTAAGCATTTTCGATTTTCTTAAACTGATTCATGAAGGTTTTATTTGATGTAAAATGATATAGAATGACCAAATTCTTGTCCACTACCCAAAACAGAGGTGATTAAGAAAGGCCTCTGCACACCTGATGGTGCACCTCTCCAGCAGGCAGGAGGCTCCACACCCCTGGGCAGATCTGGGGCCTTAAAGGCCATTAGAGATGCAGGGGTAGTTTGTCCCAAACACCGTAATCACCACTCTGGGAGACTGGCAAACCTTGTAAAATCCTAAAAAGATAGGACACCTCTTCTCCATGGAAACTCTAATCCTCTCTGGAGAGTTCATTTTCTGTTGGAAATTCAAGACTTTGCAAACATCATAAGACCTTCCAAAGTCACAAGGTGACTATAATGAGTGTTGGGCTTAGAATAATTAGGCCAGGGTGACGGGAGAGGGGTGGGACCTGCTTTAAGTGTTCTCTTTAATTAGAGTCCCAAATGATTTTAAGTGATTTCCCTAGTTAACCAAGAAAAGCAATAGCAGCAGCACCCCTCCCTCCACCATTAAAAGAAGAAAGATGTTTATCTTTAATTGAAAGCAAAGCAGCACAAAACTCTTTAATTATAGGCTCAAAGGGGCTTTGAGCTCATCTTGTAGGTTCTTGGCTTTCAGCAGGACAGTATTAAACCTTCCTAAAAAGATAAGACTCAACCTATTTTTAAATATACCCAAAGAGGGCATTCTAGTCTTCTGTTCCTTTCTTAGGTGAGTTTTTTTCCCTTTTCTTAACTTACCAAAGGTGAACTTCCTATCACTAACCTGAGACATCACATTACATTAGAGTTCAGCTTAGTTTGCTCAGTGGAAGTAAACAGCTGGTCACAATTAGCCTTTTTCTCAACTGTACTTTCCTGTCCATCTGTATGAAATTATAACAAATTATGTCAATTAGTTAAGATATTTCGGTTTAAATCAATACATTTGGGGCTAGATGCCAATGAAATCACTTACTGATTAAAGATTGCCACCCTTCCTTTTTTTTCCATACCTTTTACTTTCTCTACCATGGGCTCCAATACTAACGTCTCTCCCTTTCCCATCTCTCTTCTACACACACACACACAACAATAACAATGTGCACACTCCTTCTTAATGTAAATTAAGAAATATCCCTGAAACAGCTAGTTAACATTTAGATCTTGTCCTCACTGTTCACATCCAGGGGTAATAGTGAAGAACGCAGACACTGGAGCCCAATGTCTGTGCTTAAATCCTAGCTCTGGTGCCATGAACATATTTTATCTCCTTATGTGTCTATTTTCTCATCTGAGAAGTGGAGACAATAATAGTATCTACCTTACATGAGTTACTACATTAAAAGCCCTTTAGAATGGTGCCCAGTACTCTAATTGTAAGTGTATTTGTAGCTATTGTTACACAGTCCTTGCAGCAAAGTGACATTCAGAGGCATTAAATGATGCCTGATGTCTAGTCAAGGGTATGGTTTTTCCAGTAGGCATGTATGGATGTGAGAGTTGGACTGTGAAGAAGGCTGAGCACTAAAGAACTGATGCTTTTGAACTGTGGTGTTGGAGAAGACTCTTGAGAGTCCCTTGGATTGCAAGGAGATCCAACCAGTCCATTCTGAAGGAGATCAGCCCTGGGATTTCTTTGGAAGGAATGATGCTAAAGCTGAAACTCCAGTACTTTGGCCACCTCATGCGAAGAGTTGACTCACTGGAAAAGACTTTGATGCTGGGAGGGATTGGGGGCAGGAGGAGAAGGGGACGACAGAGGATGAGATGGCTGGATGGCATCACTGAGACGATGGACGTGAGTCTGAGTGAACTCTGGGAGATGGTGATGGTCGGGGAGGCCTGGCGTTGCAGAGAGTCGGACATGACTGAGCGACTGAACTGAACTGAAGTTCCAGTAGGCAAAAGTCTGTGAAAGAAAAGGAGTAGGATTTAAGTTTAAGGGCAGTGAAAAAGCAAGAAGAGTGAGGTGCGAAATTTACACAGACAAAAAGGAAATAAGACAGCAAAAGCTACAGGGAAAGAGTAAAGCAGACATTTAATGAGGGTAAAGGCAGGAAGAGAAAAATAAAAGGCGAGGGGGAAAAAAGAGTAAAAAGGTGGGCATGAAAGGGAATGGAGGAATGAGAGTAACAAGAGAGACCAAACACGAGCAAAGGCTCCACTTAGAGCCTGAACTATCAGAAAAAGAAAGGAGTGAAAGAGAAAACAGAAACGTTGGAACAGAAGAGATAGGGAAGAGAGGGAGATGAAAGTGGTGACAGGAAGGCTTCATTTGCAGCAAGGCCTCTCTGTCTTTGAATTAGGGGAAGTTTACATCCAAAATTAACACACTTCTGATCGGCCAGACTTCCTTCCCAATTCTTCCGATTGCCTTGGAGTCTGCCCGGGATTAGCTCCCTAAAGTTTGTCCTAGTAAGCTGTCTGCCTTGGGTCTGGTTCTCTCTACCCTCAAGGCCAAGACTTCACTACGTTTTCCCTAAATACTCCAACCATGCTTTTCAAGTGAAAAATTAGCTCTAGAGCAAATATTTACACCCTCTTCCTTCTCCAAACCGTCAGAAACCTATAAGGGGTGCTGGTATTTCATTTTTTTAATCATTCACTTGAAACATTCCCCGCCCCTCCCTTTTTTGGGGGAAGGGGTGTTATTTAGAACAAGAGGACAAAACGATACAGTGCCACAGGGGTATGCCGCTTTTAGACCTACCATTTGTCCTTCCCACCAAAGGAAATTAATCACCCAATCACTTGGAAACGAGAGACTGGCTCTAGATCTAAAAAAAAATACGATCAGTATTTTTATAGCAAATACTTTTAAAGTATTACCATGATTAAATTGCCTGTTTGGTGCAAAATACGCCTCCCTCTTGGAGGAAGTCTAGAGACCTTAGAGTAAGGCCCTCTGGGCAAACGGAGCGGACGGGCCGCGAGCGTCTGCTCAAGCCGGGGTGAGCCTGGGCCGCCGCCCCCGCCGGAGTCACGAAGCCAGACGCGGCGCGTCTCCGCCCATGACCCGGGAGACTGCAGCAACGCGGCCGCAGCCCCGGCGGTTCCCGGAGGCTGGGAGGAGACGCGACTCCCGCAGACACGTGACCTCCTCCCGGCCGCCGCTTCCCGCGACCCAGACCCGTCCCCGGAACCCGCGCTCGGCGGGGCGGGCCGGGGGACACGTAGCGACGGCCCCGGTCGCTGCTGCGCCCGGGTGCGCGTGCATTTCAGCGTACATCGCCCCTTGGTTCACGTGCCACTGGCAATAACGAATGTTTCGGGGATCACCCGGGAAAATGCAGGAAGGAAAGACGTTGGGTTTGAAATCGATCTCCTTGTATACAGACAGATTAACATATCATCTCTCCATCCTTGCCCTGTGAGACACAAGTGGCGGCAGCGGGGCCAGAGACCTGGGGGTCCCGCAGAAGGCGCTTCCCCATGCTTGGTCTCCAAGGTCCCTGGCCCTCCGCTGCGCTAATGCGGGCACCTCCGGGTAACTCTCACCAGCAGTGAGTCATGGTCCTGGGATGGTTCTGGGGAAAGGTAGCCCTGCTCCGCTGGCCTGTGCTTTCCCCGAGCCGAGCGCCGCGGCTGCAGGGCGAGCGCGCGCGCGCACGGGTTCCCCCGCGCAGTGATGTGGCAGCCGCGGCAGGTCGGATCACGTTGCTGGCCCTGTGCTGGTACCCGTTGGAGACAGGATTAAGGAGGGAGGCTTTGGAGGTGCCAGCGGTAGTAAACGTGGGCTCTGCACACTCCCGGCGACGCTTATCACACGCGGGGGAGGGGGCGGGGAAAGCACGCAGCGCCACCCGAGACGCGGAGGGGGCGGCAGAGTTGAGCCCGCGAACGATACTGCTGCATTGCTTCTCCGCCGTCGCCCCTCTCTTGCCACCCCATCCTCTCCCCTCCCTCCCCGCTGCGTCCCTCCGGGAGCGCCTGAGGCCCCGAACGTCGTCATCTGCGGCTGTGACTAGCGTGGCACCGCAATTCCGGCGGCTGCGGGAAGTTTGGGTGGCCCAGGGACACCGTGTGGCCGAAAGACGCTCGGGTTGCGACATTCTGTCCTAGTGGCTACAGCTTCATTTATCTTAAATCCTTCAGGGAGCGGATTTCAAATTGTCCCTTTTCGGGACAGCCTCCAATCAGGGCTATAAGGGGGTTCCCCCCACCCAGGCCGCCCAGCGGTGAGCAAACAAGTTTCCAAATTGTCCTCTGGGACTGAAGTTGACCCACCGCGAATTCTCTTTCTCTTTCCTTTCTCTGGTCCAAACCAACAGCACAGTCGGTGGAAAGGCAAAAAGCCACGTTCACGTTCCTGAACCGTCATGACGGACGGCTGGAGGGAGTCGCACTTCCGAGGCGAGGAAGCCCCGGCGGCCCCGCACCCCCGGCGCCCCCTCCCACTCCCCAGCTGACTGCACCGCCCTCGGGAAGATGAATAGCTTGGCTGAAGTTGTTTTTCCTTTCCGGTGGCCCTGATCAGGTGTCCCCGCCCCCTCCCGCCGTTCGCCTCCCCTCGCAGCCTGCTCCCTGCGCCCCCTCCCGGCCCGGCCCCTCCTCCCCCGCCCCCCTCCGGGCTGGACCGCGGATGGTACGTTCCGCACGTGAGCTGGGTGCTGGTCTGGCCGGCGACGCGCGTGCCCTGTGGCCAAACACTGCCCGGAGTGAGAGCAAACTACCAGCGCAGTGGGGCCGGCGCGAGTGTGCGTGCGTGTGTGTGCGTGTGTGTGCGAGAGAGCAAGCGCGGCGGGAGGGGGGGACCAACTGCTTCACACTTTCAACACTGCACTGAAGAGGGAGAGAGAGAAAGAGAGACTGGAGACCTACAGATCCCCCAAGATCTCCCAAAGCTACCGTCCCACAGATTATAAACCCCAAAAATCGAAACAGAGGAAACGGACAGCGGTTGAACATGGACGAAGGAATTCCTCATTTGCAAGAGAGACAGTTACTGGAACATAGAGATTTTATAGGGTAAGGTGCACGCACCCTTGCGAAAATCTGTCTAGGCTTCAGTTTGAAATTTTTTTTCCTCCAGAAAGTGGTATGGAGCGGGCGAGGGCAGAGCCCCTCCCCGAATGGGTGCCTGATGCTGATTTCTGTTTTGCAGACTGGATTATCCCTCTTTGTATATGTGTAAGCCCAAAAGGAGCATGAAGCGAGACGATAGCAAGGTAAGTGTAGTTTCCGATGTTTCCCATAACCTGCCTGGGTAGTTAATTAGGGCCATTGATTTCACAGGGGAGCTCTGCCCGCAAATATATTCCAGCCTTTGAGCTTCCCCAACTGTGAATTTTAAGTGGTTTGCTGGATACTCTCAGGGGGAGATTAAACATCATACCTGAATTTAAATTGCATTTCAGAACTGCCCAGAGGAAAGAGGTGTCTTGGGCATAGTTTCTCACGTAGTATTGGGGGGGGCAGTAAGTGAATATTTAGCTTATCGTTTTTTCTCTTCCATGACTCTCATATTTGTAGGATACCTACAAATTACCGCACAGATTAATAGAAAAGAAAAGAAGAGACCGAATTAATGAATGCATTGCTCAACTGAAAGACTTACTGCCTGAACATCTAAAGTTGACAGTAAGATGCACATTTTTATTCTTTGCTGTTCTCAGGGGTCGTGTTAATAGCCTGGTACCACTCCCAAGAGATATAAGAATAAATGTAAATATCACATGCCTTACAACTTGTGCTATAGTGTAGAGTTTCCTGCAAACTCAAGAGTAGGTGTTCACAACTGAAGGCAAGAAATCATTTATAACCTGTATGGTGGAAAACTCAGTAAGTATAGGAATAGTACTTCTTTCAAGTATTTGCTTAAATTGCTGTGCCAAATGGAGAGCCAGTCAAGCCAAACGTATGTTTTTAAGTAACCAAGTGCTCTTTTTTTGCATCATTGCAGACTCTGGGGCATCTGGAGAAAGCGGTAGTCCTGGAATTAACTTTGAAACACTTAAAAGCTTTGACAGCCTTAACGGAGCAGCAACATCAGAAGATAATTGCTTTACAGAATGGTAAGTCAGTTCGGGGAGGCCAACCCACCCCAGATGAAGGAGGGCAGAGGAGCAGTGTTAGGATTCTTACCCCACCTCCACCTCCTTCCCAGGGCTCACTTTCATTTGTTAAATTGCTTACACTTTCCCTTCATTGGAAAGTGACCACTTCGACGCATCCTAGAGGCTTCCAGCAGAATTCGGAGGAATCAAATTTTTATTTAAAGTGGTGGTTGCGCCCTCTCCACTTTAGTTTCTCATCTGGGACTAGAGCGCCCCCCCTGCTTCCCCACCCCCGCCACCCCCTATTCCTCCCACCCCTCGGCAACCGGTGGATAATATCATGCGAATACAGAGGAAAAACCGGGATCACTTTAGTCAGTGCAGGGCCCACGTGATAAGCAGATGTTTCAACGTCGATATTTTTCTTCTTGCATTCATTCCTCTGTTCCCTTCCCCGCCCCCCGCCCCTTCCTCTTCCTAGGGGAGCGATCTCTGAAATCGCCCATTCAGTCCGACTTGGATGCGTTCCACTCGGGATTTCAAACATGCGCCAAAGAAGTCTTGCAATACCTCGCCCGGTTTGAGAGCTGGACGCCCAGGGAGCCGCGGTGTGTCCAGCTGATCAACCACTTGCACGCCGTGGCCACCCAGTTCTTGCCCACCCCGCAGCTGTTGACTCAACAGGTTCCTCTGAGCAAAGGCACCGGCGCGCCCACGGCCGCCGCCCCCGCCGGCTCTGGGGCCGCCCCCTGCCTGGAGCGCGCGGGGCAGAAGCTGGAGCCCCTCGCCCACTGCGTGCCGGTCATCCAGCGGACTCAGCCCAGCGCCGAGCTCGCCGCCGCCGAGAACGACACGGACACCGATAGCGGCTACGGTGGCGAGGCCGAGGCCCGGCCGGACCGCGAAAAGGGCAAAGGCGCGGGGGCGAGCCGCGTCACCATCAAGCAGGAGCCCCCCGGGGAGGACTTGCCGGCGCCCAAGAGGATGAGGCTGGATACCCGCGGCGGCGGCGGCGGCGGCCCGGGGGCGGCGCGGCGGCGGCGGCGGCCGCGCTCCTGGGGCCCGACCCAGCTGCCGCGGCCGCGCTGCTGAGACCCGACGCCGCCCTGCTCAGCTCGCTGGTGGCGTTCGGCGGAGGCGGGGGCGCGCCCTTCGCGCAGCCCGCGGCCGCCGCGGCCCCCTTCTGCTTGCCCTTCTACTTCCTCTCGCCTTCGGCGGCCGCCGCCTACGTGCAGCCCTTCCTGGACAAGAGCGGCCTGGAGAAGTACCTGTACCCGGCGGCGGCCGCCGCCCCGTTCCCATTGCTGTACCCCGGCATCCCCGCTCCGGCGGCCGCCGCCGCTGCCGCCGCCGCCGCCGCCGCCGCCGCCGCCTTCCCCTGCCTGTCCTCCGTGTTGTCGCCCCCTCCCGAGAAGGCGGCGGCCGCCGCCGCAGCCGCGACCCTCCTGCCGCACGAGGTGGCGCCCCCTGGGGCTCTGCACCCCGCGCACCCGCACGGCCGCACCCACCTGCCCTTCGCCGGCGCTCGCGAGCCCGGGAACCCGGAGAGCTCTGCTCAGGAAGATCCCTCGCAGCCAGCAAAGGAAACCCTCTGAATCCGTGCTCCACTTGAGAGGGGACCAGGGTTCACGCGGAATAATAATATTAATAAGTTAAAACACCCTTAACGTTTTTAAGGGAGGAAGTGTAAGAGACGCACGACAGGCTTTAAAAAAAAAAAAACAACCAACACAACAACACAGGTGTTTTGTGTACATGTGGAGTTCCTGTTTTGCTCACCCCTCACCGCCCACTATCCTTCACACACCTACATCCCCTTTCCCCCCGACCAGCTGTCAAAAGAACCTCCTAGATATCGAGTCTTTTCTTTCTTTGAAGAACTCCCCATAGTAAGTTTGGCCTTCTTTTAGGCCACGTTCCATTCTCTTTTAAAATACAGAACCGAATTCTCGAGGAAGTGAGAACGGTCTGCTCTCTGAACCAGGGTAGGAGAAGGTAACGTGGAACCCCAGGTAGCTGGTCTCTGCCTGCGTCTCAGAGCTGTCCTGCCTGCTTTAGGAGGCTTTCCACAGGCACAAGGAGGACCTTTTCGAGTTTGACTTACCCCAGTATTTTATAATGTTTAGCTTTTTTAAAGGCGTGCATTTGTCAAAGAGGAAGAGGTGAGAGTGCAGGCGCTCGGCGTTGCAATCCATTCTGAACTGGTTTGAGTGGTATCTCTTACTTAGTACTTGCACTCGTTTAAAAGAGGTGTGGAGTTGGGCCATGGTCTGAACTAAGTCAGGGAAAGGGATGAGGAAGGCCAGAGTCATTCTCAGTACATTTGCTAGCACTTTATTGAGAAATTGACCGTGAATCAATTAACTCATCTTAATTTCATATATATACATATATGTGTGAAATTGAGTGCCTCTGTTCTTACCCTGTCATTATTTAATCCATCATGTTTCTAAGTTTATATCATCTTCCTGTTAAAAAACAATGTGCACTGAACTTTAAAAAGTCCAAACTGATTTATCCTATATTCTGTTAATTCACAAAAGTGGAAGAGGAAGGCATGGACAGTTTCCTTTGGAAATGCTGTAAACATGTGGAATGGAGCCCTGTGAGGCCTTCCTATCTCCAAGTCTATGTATTTTCTGGAGACCAAACCAGATACTAGATAATCACAAAGAAAGCTTTTTTAATAAGGCTTAAACCAAGACCTTGTCTAGATATTTTTAGTGTGTTGCCAAGGTAGCACTGTGAGAAATCTCACTTGAATGTTATGTAAGGGGGTGAGACACAACAGTCTGACTATGAGTGAAGAAAATATCTGGGTCGTTCAGTCCGTTTGGTGCATTTGCTGCTGCTGTTGCTACTGTTTGCCTCAAACGCTGTGTTTAAACAACGTTAAACTCTTAGCCTACAAGGTGGCTCTTATGTACATAGTTGTTAATACATCCAATTAATGATGTCTGACATGCTATTTTTGTAGGGAGAAAATAAGTGCTAATGATATTTTGAGTTAAAATATCTTTGGGGAGGACTTGCTGAAAAGTTGCACTTTTGTTACAATGCTTATGCTTGGTACAAGCTTATGCTGTCTTAAATTATTAAAAAAATAAATACTGTCTGCAAGAAACCAGCTGGTTTAGAAAAGTTGAGTATGTGAAGATAAACTAGAAATCATCTTTATATTCTAGTATTTTCAGCACTCCATAAATTCTATTACCAAAAATAAATATTGCCATGCTATTTTGTGATTTTAAAATTCTTACTAAGGAATAAAAACTTTAATATATGTATGCTATGAGATCGTCTAATAATTAAAAAGGCATAAGGGATGCTCGATTAGTTGTAAGATATCTAAGAATACAGGGATGAAGGTCATTTAGGTTCTCAGATACCCAACTTTGTGGCTTGATACTACACATTTCAAATGTCTTGCAAGCCTCCAGGTTCTAGCTGTATCTACTTGCTTGTTCCCAATGCATCTACATGAAAAGTGCAAAAGAAAAACCTGTCAATCACTCACCTAGTTTATGTCACACCCAGTTTTCTAATGCTTTCATGATTGAGGTGTGTTTCCCTTTTCATCTTTGACACCAGATAGCCTCTGATATATGGCCTGGTGTTTCTCTTTCACTGGGTCCCATATAAATACTGTACCACTTAGGAGTGGCTAATTTCTCGGTATATTTTAGCTTCTTAAGCTTTATAAAGTAAGTCTCTTGTGGGACTTTATTATGGAATTCAAGTAAGAGAAATAATTATTTCTAGACTTTTCTCAAGTTTATAATCAGATTTGGATTTGATACCAACTGTATGAAGGATTGTCACTATTTAGTTTCAATAATGTTCACAACCCCCTTGATTTCTTAGAGGTATTGAAATAATAGTCAAAATTTATGAGATATAGAAAAAGTGCTCCCTCTGCTGACTTTATGGCACCCAAACTGCAAGTCATAGAAAGTGGAGCCGGAAGGAAGCTCAGAGAACAGCTGTCCAGCCCCCTGCATTTTAAATAGAAATGAAGCCCAGAGAGATCAGATATCTGCCCAAGGTCACACAGCTACCTAGAGCGAGCACTTGAGGCCAGATCTGTTGTATTCCCCAGTCAGTGAACTACTTCCCACTGCAGCATCTTGAACCAAATAAACCAAATTTGATTGGACAGCATTCAAATAAGCCACAGGAACAAAGGAAACAAATATTAACATCGCAAAACTATGTAGGATTTTTGAGCATTTTAACTTCTTGAACTTTAAAAAAGTATTCTGTCTAAACCAAAATAAAGGAAAAAATAGCATTTTGAATACTTTGAGCTACATGTTAATGACATGTTGTAATAATCTGTTTTATAGCTAAAAGAGATGCAAAGTAAGTCAGGATAATAAAATGTTTTACCATTTGTATAGTTTTGGTATAATAAAAGAAAAACCTTAGGGTTGGATTAGATTTTAGAGATTAGATTTTTAGTTCAAATGCCTTTATACTAGCATGGTAATAAGATAAAGCTGCTGAGGATAGAGCTGCAAAATAATATTATCTGTACTGCATCTGAAAAATGTTATTTTAGTCATTGATTTATTTTAATGAACCAAAAGACAAGTCATCATAATTTGCTGAAGAGGATTCTATACCTATTGCTGTGAAGTTTAGCCTAGATCCTTTGTAGTATATGTGATTTTTCAATATATGACAAATATGAATCTTGGGTCAATAATGTTTTTACACGTATAGTATTATATCAATTAATTTTACATACACAGAGCTCTTAGCAAAGTTCATACTGAACTGATAAAAATCCTTTCCTACCCCCAAAGGACTAAGCACATTTATAAGGCACTAGGAACTATATTTTAATAGCTCTTGAAAGTATGGCTGGAATTTTAGTTTCTATCATTGTGAAAACTATTTTTCATTTTCTTCTCTGTTACTAACCATACAGTCCACAGCTTTTGTTATTGCCCATTACCTGAGGTTTGTTCAAAAGTATGTCAAGCCTCAGGCTGTTCCTGCCCATGTCACAGGTCAATTCTGAACCTCTTCATGGGAGGTGAACTCCAGTAGAGATTCTGAGAAGACAAGGCTGTACAGACTAGGCAGGACTTTTACTTTAGATAGAAATGAACAGAGCTCTCATGAGCAAATTAAGCCCATCATAATGCCAAAAGTTGGCTATATTATTGTGATAATAGTGTTTTACTTCAGAGAGCAATCTAATGTTTTTCATTCAAGAAAAATTCTTAACCTATTAGACCCTCAGATCAGTATTTAGGCCCACCCATTGTTCTAATTATGCTGTTTTAAATAAGTCCAAATTGGGTATACAGTGCATAGGTGTGTGAAGTCACTTCAGTCATGTCCGATTCTTTGTGACCCCATGGACTGTAGCCCACCTGGCTCCTCTGTCCATGGGATTCTCCCAGCAAGAATACTGTAGTGGGTTGCCATTTCCTTTTCCAAAGGATCTTCTTGACCCAGGGATCAAACCCACATCTCTTGCATTGCCTGCGTTGGGAGGTGGATTCTTTACCAATAGCGTCACCTGGGAAACCCCCATGAAGATGCGTCACTGCCCATATAGTGCATGCTTAAGCCCAGTGTAAGTTCCAGTTTTTCATAGAATTTAACAGGGGATTGACATGGAAAATTATCACATATTTTCTATGATTAGGATAGGATTTATACTAAAAAAAAAAGTGCAGCATGTATTTAAAAAAAAAGCTCCAGGAAAGGACTTGGACATTTGTCTTAAAATTAGTTTTCTTGAACTTGTTCAGTGATTCCATATTGAAAACTCTGAACAAATGTAAAACTAAACCTTTACAAAAGTTGACATTTTAAAATCTTGAACTAAGTGATGTCCAATTTATGTTACTTCGGGGAATGATATGTGTCCCAGGAAACAATGGTTGAGAAAACAGAAGCTTCTATGTTCAGGTGCCAACACTGTCTATCTTTTCTTTATTTTTCTTTAGTATTTCAGTGAAAAGCTTTAGTAAAACATGATACATGTATCTTAGAAAGAAATACCTTATCTATAGTTCACCTTTCTCAATAATTCAGGGTCATCATTATAAACATCACTTTTGCACTATGGATATCATCTGGGAAGACTGGTACCTGCACTAAATTCCTTTTTGAGTCCTTATATCTGCTTTTTTATAGGTTTTTCAGTCTCTTTACTCAGAGTCAGGCTACCAGCTTCACTTCTTGATGTGTCAGAGCCTCTGCCTCCAAGTCTTATCTAATTTGCTACATCTGAATTACTATAGCCTGGGAAACCATTTAACCAAAACCACACCCTTTGAAACGCATATAAAATGAGAATAAATATGTTCTAACAGAGTACCTGAGGGGCACTTCTCTAAATTCTGTGAACTTGTAGAATCAATGACATGTTCATCTTGCCAATTTATTTTCTTCCTTTAACTTTCACATTCTGAGCAATATTCTATATCAGAAACACTTTCACAAAAGCCTTCAAACACTTCATATATTTAATCATTTTATTACATAAAAATGGTTTTATTTTACAGTTACTACAAAATAAATTCCAACGCCAGAAGCCAATTATTTGATTTGATAAATACTCTTTCTCTCAGGTTGATAGGAATAGGGGACTAATGGCCTTCGGTGAAAACTGATCCTGCATTTTGATTCATGGATGACTCTGGACCCCGATTCTGGTGTACCATCTCCTCTGCCTCTGGGTTTTGGATATCTTGGTTGGCAGGTCCAGCTAAAGCACTCTGGGAACTGACAGGGAAGACATGTAGGCCCTGATGCTGTCTCTGAATTTAGACATGCCCATTGGAGAGCCTTGAGAGGTTCTAGACTCCTTGTGTGTGGATTGCAATAGACTCTTTTTCCTTGAGCCTACATACTCAAGAAATAGTGGACATGGGGTTCCGGGTATTTGTTTTTCTCCTACTGTGTGTGAGATGCTGTGGTAAGAGCTGGAAAATTAAAGATTAATGATCTCAGGATCTCAAAGTCTACTAGGGGTGACAGACCTACACTAAAATAAATTACAGTGCAACACAGTAAGTGCTCTGTAGCCGTGATTATAATACTTGGGGGTGAAGGTTGCTAATTTCATCTGGGTGGACCAGAGAAGACCTTAAGAAGTAGCTGGGTTTTACAAAAGGAACAGGAGAGTAAGTCCATCTCCAAAGAGAAGGCCCGCCCTGGCACAGTCTGGTCCTGTGCTAAGGACCGGGACCGTTTAATTGGTTATATTTGACTTGAGGTCTGAGTAAGTACTTCCTAACTTCTCAAGTCTCTTTCTAACTTGACTGCCATACTGACTCTCACCATCATCTCCTCCTGAGGATCTAGGCCATTCGGTGGGATTGAGGTAGGGTCATGACATTTCCTACTGCAAAGAATAGTATTCATAACTTGATAATATCTAATGAAGTAGAGGGGAAAAAAAAATAGTACCTGGCAAGCAGCTCTGTCTCACCTCACCCATCCATCTTAAAAAGAAACTAAGGGTGACTTCTTCCCCTACAGGTAGGGGCATGATGATCCATGTTCTCCACTCAGTACCCAAAGGGGAAATGAGAGGAAGGAGCCCTAGAGGGAAGCAAGAATCCTAAAGCCTGTTTTTCCAAACCTCTGGGACAAAGCTGAAGCAGCCAACTAATCCGAGGTCAGGTAGCTCAGTAAGTAGCAGAGTCAAGACTAGAACCAGATTTTTGGTTTTAACTCCACTGTTCTTTATACCATTATCCTATAGTATAGTAATTAGGAGGCGATAGGCTGAGGTTTTCTCTTTAAATGAATGAGGTAAGCCAGTCCATTTGAGGTCGTAAGAAGCAGACTATATGTTTTTGGTGAACAAGGGAAGATTAGCACGGTGATAGCCTTTTCAAATTATGTCATAAGAGCATGTGATAATTATGATGGTGAAATTCTAGGAAAACAGTTTTCAACATACCCTACAAAGAACCATACAATTTTGCTGTCTACTCACTTTGGAGACCTCCAGAAAGGTTTCCTCCTTGGTTTGGAAATCCCCACATAATCTGGTGCGTTTACCACCTCTGTCTCTACCCCTCTGTACCTAGTGATTCTAAAGTTTCTCCATAAAAGGAGGGATCAAGTTAAGCCAAGCATCTGGACAGAGAGAATCTTTAGAATTGAGGAAGTAGAAAAGAGGGTGATTTTCTACAGTTTTTATATGGGGTATTTTCAGGGTGTTGTCAACTTTACAAGGCTTCCCTTGTGGCTCAGCTGGTAAAGAATCCGCCTGCAATGCAGGGAGACCTGGGATCGATCCCTGCGTTGGGAAAACCCCCTGGAGAAGGAAAAGGCTACCCACTCCAGTATTCTGGCCTGGAGAATTCTATGGACTTTATAGTCCATGGGGTCACATAGAGTCAGACACGACTGAGCAACTTTCACTTCACAACTTTACAATGTGAAGTCTCTTACATATGGGTATGCACGTGTATATACACTATTACATGCTGAGTATCCACCACGTAACTCTGTAAAACTTCACTTTCACATGCGGCTTTACAGGTTCAAGCAGTGTTTCAAAAGCTAGTTTTAACAAGGGGACTGCAGTTTGGATTAAATTTCTGAAGACCTTAATTACTTCGAGTAATTATAAAATTCCCTCTGACAGGGGATTTTAAAGACGCTGGCTTCTCTTTCGGTGGTTTACACGGAGTTTTGTTTTCGAGTATATATGTGTGTGTTCACGGGGCTTATCTGCACAGCTATAACGTAGCTGTGTAGTCCGCATGAGACCAAACTGGTGAAGAAACACGACTAGCCACCCGCACCCTGGCGAGCTCTGCAGACACAAGTGGGCGCGATAAAGGACCTATTTCTGAGCTCTGTGTTTGAAACGTACTGATTTAAAAACTGGGAAACCAACTCTAGTTCTGAAATCGCCGTTCGAGCGCGGCGTGGTGGGGGAGTTAAAGCAAGAGGGGAATAATGTCATCAGCCGGCAGATCTTCAAGGAGCTCTAGGATTGGAAAGAGAGACGCATTCTTAGGTTGCCTAGCGATAAATCGGCCGATGATATCATTCTCCCGGAGGCCGGCCTCCCCCTCCCGTCCCCGCCAGGCTTTCCTTCCTCCGGGCCCCCTTCCCCCCCTCCCCCCTCCCACGCCCGGGTTCAAAGTACAGCCGAGCCGGGTGGGGGAGCCTGGGCCGGACGCGGCGCTGTCACGTGCAGCCGCACATGCCGCGGCGCACGCTGCGCGGCACGTGAGAGGGGGCGGGGCGGGGACCTGGAGACTCCGGCGCGCTGCCTTCTGCGCGTGCGCGCTGGACCCCTTGCCCGCTCCCCAGCTCCCCCACGAGAAACGGACTCGAGGGAGCCGGCGGGTGGCTGGGGTGGACTGGAGGGCGGTCCGGCGGAGGGCCGAGCAGAGGGTTGGGCGAGGCGGTCGGGCGGGGACGGGGACGCGCCCTCCCGACAGCTGCGCCGCACCCTGCTTCTCCGAGTCCTAGCGGGCCGGCCTGCGGTAGTCATTCCTCCCGAATTAAAGCTGGCTGTGACTCCGCGCTCCTCGAACCATCCTGACACAGCAGTTTCCGAGCAGCCCTGCGGGCCGCGGGTTAGAGGAAGGTCGACAGCCGCCCCGGAGGGCCTGGGGGCGGGAACTTCATGCCTGGGCTGGCCGCAGCCGGGGGAAGTGACAAGCTAAGGGGTGGGGGTAACACCCTGTGACACGCCCGGCGGCGCCGGGACGCGGGCCAGACCCTGGCCTGACCTGGGCACGTCTTGTTGAAGAAACCTCTCGCAGTGGCAGGGGGCAAGGTTGGGGGGCGGGGTTTGGGGGAGCATCTTTCATTGGTCTCAGTTTTGCAAATTGAATTCTCATTAATTAATCAGTAGGAGATTTATTTGTGATTAATATATTGGGACTTTCCAGGCAAGCTGTAAAGTAAAAGGAGTGATTGTATGGCCCTAAAGGATTCTGCAGGGTGCAGTAAAGTGGAGGAAATTATTCAGGGGCTGGGGGATGGGTTTTATATTTTCAAAAATTACTTAGAAACGCTTTCTGTTAGGAAAAATGAGCAAGTCTCACACTTCGGCTTTTTGAAGTGATCTCAGTTAACTTGATTTTGTAACACGTCTGGAAACGTGCATGTTTATAAAGGATCTAAACTGAGTAATTCCTCTGAAGGAATGTGGAGTTCGTGAGGCCCTTTGGCCAAGCGGGTGCACACGGCAGTGTTACAAAGATAGAGAATCCTCACTACCCCTTTGCAGATTTGGTTTGGGTCATGTGATGGAAAGTGAGCTCTGGGGTTGCCAATAATATTTGGACAAGTCAGGTGCCAGTATTTGCTAAGACGTGCTAAGAGTGGTTGTAAACTCTCCAGAGTAAAGGGCACACTGAGTGCCACCCTGGAGGGAGACTGCTGTGAGCAAACAGACAGTCACAAAACACAAAACGAATTCATGGTTGTTTGCTTCCTACTGATATGTATGCACAATGTCTTGCAGGTTGAGTTTGAATAACACTTCTGTACCACCCAAAGTGTTTGTAGGAGACAGCTTAGTTATCTGTAATACTCTGAAAATTGAAAAAGCAAAGGTAGATTTATTCAGTCAACAAATATCTATCAAGCTCTTAATATATGCCAAGCATTGGCTATATAGCAGTGACTCATATAGACGTATTCATCACCCATCATGGTGCTCAAAACTTGCAATTAAGCCTTGCAAGTTCCCAGGCATTTGCCAACCAATTATTATTTATGGCCTCTAGAGATCATAGCTCTCATTGCACTGGATTTTTTTTCAGTTGGTACTTAGGAAGATACCAGGCAAAGGCATCAATTCCCCTCCCCTCTCCCTTCCCTCACCTCTTGGAGCCTACTAGCCTCCCTGCACCTCTTACAACGGGACAAGCTTGATCTTTTCCCAGAATGTGTGCACTTGCTCATCCATCTGCCTTCAACACTCCAATCCCCAGAAGGGGGATAGTTGACTCCAACCGCACCCCCACCTTTTTTAGGTCTTTGCTCAAATGCCAGCTTCTTCAGAGAGGTTTCCCTCTGAGCAGCCTGTAGGCAATGCCACTTACCATTTTATTTTTGCTTTTTTTTTCTTCATAGCAGGAATCACCCAGACATCATGTATGTACAGATTTGTATGAATATACAGACATATAGTTTGTTTATTGCTTATCTCATTGGGATGAACATGGACTTTATTTTTTCGCAGTCCTTTGTCTAGTGCCAAGAATGGTACCTGGCAATAAATAAATATTTATTTGCTTTTTTTTTTTTTTTAGTCTGCGCTGGTTGTTTGATGCTGCGAGCCGGCTTTCTTTAGTTGCAGTGATCAGGGCTACTGTCATTGTGCTGCATGACCTTCTTATTGTGATGGCTTCTTCTAGATCACTGGGCTCTTGGTGCACAGGCTTCAGTGTTGCAGCACGTAGGCTCAGTAGTTGCGGATTGCTGGCCCCAGAACACACAGGCTTCAGTAGTTGTGGAGTACAAGGGCTTTGTCCTTCGGCAGCATGGAATCTGCCCAGACCAGGGATCTACTAGAGTCCCTCGCAATGGCAAGTGGATTCTTGTCCACTGTGCCACCAGGAAAGTCCTATTTGCCTTTTATTTTTTTTAATTTTTTTACTAAACATGTATTGATCTTAGCTAGACATTTGCTGGATGAATGAATGAACATCTCTGGCAAGCATTTTAGCTTGATTACCTCACTAAAGACAACAGAACACGGCCTCTCAAAGCAACCCTTGCATGTTAAAGTTCATTTCCTCAACACTTATTGAGCATCTGGGTGACACAGAGACACCAGCAAGTGGTAAGGAGTCAAAGGCAGTTAACGCCCGATACCTGCAAATGGGAAACAACTTGGGAATGATTTGGAGGCTGATTGATTGTCGCATAACATTATAGATATGGTATTTAAGCATTAATAGATTTCCCCTAACAATAGAATTAATATCATTTCCATCTTAGTCCAAATGATTACAAGTTATGGTTAAAAGAAATTGTTCACTAAACTGAAATACCTGCTTTGAAATTAAAAAATTAGACTGAGCATTTCCCCATCCTGAGGCAACCTGTAGAAGAAGTACGTTTCAAAGATTCTGTCTCAGCTGTCAGATGGTTACTGAGCCTGCGTGGAAGTGAGTGGGATCCTCAGACTTCAACCCATGATGGAATTTACCGTACATAGGGCTTGAAGGTCCCAAATGCTTCTATTCTTCATTGGCTTTGCCAGGTGTGATAACCTTTGTCCTTTAGGCAATGAGCTGCTTCTTGGGGAGAGCCAGTCAGCATTTGTCAGTGTGTGCTCAGCATCTAGCACAATGCCTGGCGTACAGTAAGCACTCAATAAATGGCTGATGAAATCCAAACTCTCCTCTCCATTTCCACAATCATCGTCCTAATTTCAAGTATTATCGTCTCACACCTGGATTATTGCAAGAACCTGCTCAGTGGCCTTTTTCCAGTCTTTCTTTCCCATGCATTGACCGCACTGCCAGCTCAGTTAACTCTTTCAATATCAACAGCACACTAAAGAATAGTTAGAGACAACCCATTATGAGAAGAAGCCATGAAAACTTCAATTTCTTCTAGTTTCACTTCCCTTGACTCTGCCCCTTCTCCTATTGCCCCCAACCAGACGATGGGCATCAGTTGCCCTAGCTGCACTGAACTACCACAAGTTCCTTAATATGCTTTGTACTCTCAAATGTTTGTCTTTGGGTGAAATAACCTTATTTGGAGTCTCCTCCTCATGCGTCAAAACTCAGCCCAAATTACATCTCCTCTGTCAAAACTTCCAGAACTGTCTGAATCAAAAGGGAACCTCACTCATTCCTTTGCTTTGTGTTCTCTTAGCCCTTTCTTTAAATCTCCACTTGGCTTTTTAAACTCTCACTGCACAAGCATGCGTGTGCAAGAAATGATGTCCTTATTTCTCTCATTAAGTCTAACTTCAAGCCACCTCCCCAAAGGCTGGGGGAAGAAATCTCAGTCACTATGGGCCGTCCCACTTCCACCCTCCTTAGGATTTCACAAGGACTTGGGACTCCAGGATAACAAAGAAAGGTTCTCTTCATACTCGTACTGTCTGAGATGCTTGTCAGTGTCTAAGACTGTCACTGTCTAGGTATAGTCTTTGCTGAGGCTGGGAATCCAGACCTTAGGAGCACGGAGTCCCCATTCCCACTTGGGCCTTTGCCACATCAAAAGAACTGTAGACCTGTGACCACAATGCCTTATTGCTTCTGCCTCTACTCCTAAGGTAATCTCCAGCTTTGGAGAGGGTTATAGGAGCCAGGCAATTAACTTAAATGAGTGATGTTGGCTGAAAATAAGACCATAGAGAACGACGGGTCACAGTGAACTGGAGGTTGTACCCCCGTAAGAGAGGCAGACATTATTCCAACTAATTGTAGCCAGGTGAAAAGGTTGCCCAGGACTTCCAGGTCACTGGACTTTTCCAGGAGAATCTGAAGTCTAGATTTTAATGTGAAATCTACTCCCAGAATGTTGGCGACTATTTTTAAAAACCTCAAAACACTTGCTTATAAATGAAGCATGTCTGTCAAAAGTCTTAGCCTGGAGAAGTCACTCTGAGACCTCTGCTTTAAAGAAGGGTGGGAGTGGGATGGAAGGAAGGCATGATGAAAGGTTTTCTTCAAGCATTTAACCCCAAACTTCCCTGATACAAGTAGCCCTGAAGTTATTCTTGAAAATGGGTGAAGGGAAAAATTCAATGAGAACAAACATTGATAATGTCTCAATAAATTACCCTCTCACCCTGGGATTGTTCACATTGTGTTGTAATTAACTGGGTGTGTCTTCCACACCCTGGCACCAAACATTGCTCCCGCTCAGATTGGCACCATCTCCAGCCTCTCTTGGCCCTTGATGCTGTGACTGTTGACTTGTCCTTAGCTCCTTCTCATATTTCCTTAATGACCCTCTGTCTCGGACCTTTGTCCCACTTACCTCAAGTCTTCTGTCAATCTTCCCAGTCTTGGAAACTCCTACTTCAAATCATAAGGCATCGTCTCCCCAGCCCTCACCCTTCCTACCTACCTCCTCCCACACCCTCGTTTTCCTTCCTGCCACTACAGAGGAAAAAGTCGCCCTTCTGTTCAGAGCCAGCCCTTCGACCTGTGTCACTGATGACTGTTAAACCACCACTCTCCTTTCCACAAGGTGAGTCCAGATTTCTGTTAAAGGAGTTCTGTTATCCATTCATCATTGTATTCCTGGAGTCTAGTACACTGTCAGGGATAGGCAAGATGCCTAATAAACATTTATCAAAGAAAGTGTTAAAGTGTTAGTCTCTCAGTCGTGTCTGACTCTTTGCAACCCCATGGACCACAGCCCGCCAGGCTCCTCTGTCCATGGAATTCTCCAGGCAAGAATAATGGAGAGTAAAACCCGCCCCCCCTGCCCCCGCTTTCTTTTTAAAGTCTGGGGGCTATAGCCCCATTCCTAAAAAATTGTCTGGATATGAAAGACAACTGTTGACACCTGATGCTTTGTGGGTATTGATGTAGAGACAGTAGTTTCCCCTGACTCGAGAGTGTGGGCTAAATTTGGAGGAGATAATCCAGGCCCGAATGTGGCTGGCAGGCTAGGGAGTTCCTCCTGGGTCAGGGCGGTGCCGTCCAGCTGTGAGTCTGCTGTATTAATACCTCTTATTTGTCTTCTCTGATTACTGCTGGTGAGGCTGGCTTCTGGCACTTGCTGAGGAGAGCAATGGGGAAGCCTCCATGTCCAAGGTGTCACATTGCTCTCTGTCCCCTTGGGTTCTACCTAAGGACACCACTGCTGAGTTACCAGGTTGTCCCCTGGAGAAAGACTATAAAAGCACTAAGCTTGCTTTCTTCTTGTATGTTTTGAGACATTTTTCTATTCTCTTTTCCTCCAATTTTTAAACCTTTAAAAATATATTTTGATGGTATTTTAAAGTCTGTATAAGTTAATTATATTTATCTTTAATCCTACTCTCATATTTTATTTTATAACTTCCTTATTACCTTGTTCACCTTCAACCTTTTTTAATTTTGACTTTCATCTGTTTAAAATTATTTCTTAACTAACTTTCATTCTTATTTTAATTTTAATAGTTATTTTAACCTACTGGTATCCTTGTAAATTTTACTTTCTTGTTCTTATCTTTATTCAGCTTATTTTATAGTCCATGTTGTACTTCTGTTTTGTAAGTTTTTATAATTCTCCTGGTGTAAGATTTCACCTTGTTATTCCTTGAAGAGTTTCTTATTTCTCAGTTTTCAGCTTTTAATTAGTTTTAAGTCTTCCAGAATCTTTTAGGATCACATTTTAATCTGTATTCTCTCTTCCCTTCCTTTTTGGCTCTGTAATTTTCTACATTTTTCTCTTCTTTATTACCTGTCAATCAGCCTAGTTCAAATAATTATTTGTAAGAAGCACATTGAAATTAAGAAAATATCTGTCCCCCACTGCCAGCCATCACTGTAAATACATTTTCTTTTTTTACATTCATTTTTTTTTTGACACAGCTTTCTGTGCAATCTTGATTTTCATATTGTGTATTTTTAATCCGTGGTTTCTAATGTTTTAATTGATTTCTTTTGGTTGCAAGGAACAAACTCACTCCGGTTCCCTCAAGTGATGGCATTTTATTTTAAGAATGAATGTGCAAAAGAGGAGATAGGAGTCTCAGCCACTCTGCAGGCCAGGTATCATGCCTATTCTATGGATCGTCTTCAGCAAAAGCTGAAACTGTTACACATTTGGGCACCAGAAAAAAAAAATTAGAAGCAAATGTCATATCAAAGTGGGAATCTTCATTCTGTTCTTTGTTAATACCCATAACCTAAATCTGAATTTCAAAGAAGAGAATCTTATCAATAACCAGGAATAAGAATCAAGCTACCCAAAAGGGGAAAATGAGGAAAAGTTCAAGTAGCTCCAGATTCCTCCACAGCAATATTCACTGCAGAGGACAGAGGAGTAGTGTTACCCACAAGTGTGGTACATGAACCAGCAGCATTGGCGTTTGGGGGAAGCTTATTAGAGATGCAGGATTTCATTTGCCATTTCATAGCTGTTGAATCAGAATCTGTGCTTGACCAGATTTTTCGGCTGACTCCTAGGCTGCTGCTTTGAACTTTGCTTGCAATTTTCTTTGGTCCTTTGTTTCTCTTTTTCCTAAGAAAGCCTGTTTATGTAATTTTTTTGAAATTGGAAGTATTTGTTTGCAAATTAGAACCACTTGAGGAATTTCTTAAAAACCGCTGCTGCATGGATCATATGCTCAGAGAATTTGATTGAATTGGTCCGAGAGGATGACCAGAAGCCAACGGTTTTTCAGAAGCTGCCAAGGTCACTGGAGAAGGAAATGGCAACCCACTCCAGTACTCTTGCCTGGAAAATCCTATGGATGGAGGAGCCTGGTGGGCTGCAGTCCATGGGGTGGCGAAGAGTCGGACACGACTGAGCGACTTCACTTTCACTTTTCATTTTGATGCACTGGAGAAGGAAATGGCAACCCACTCCAGGGCTCTTGCCTGGAGAATCCCAGGGACGGGGGAGCCTGGTGGGCTGCCGTCTGTGGAGTCGCACAGAGTCGGACACGACTGACGTGACAGCAGCAGTAGCCAAGGTTATTTCAAAAGGCAACTCAGACTGAAATCGCTGAATCAAGGGAAACCAAACCCATGAGTGCTTTTTTTCAGCAAAAAAAATTACTGAAAGATCGACACTTAGAGAACAGAGAAATGAATCAAAAGAAAGAGTTCAGAAATGAAGATGCTGCGGTGAAATAATTATTGAGGTAAATAAAAATACATTACCCCAAAATAACTCAAAATTTCAGTTAAGTAACATCTAATTGACACTCTAGAAGGTAGACATGCTACTGTGTACCCTCTAGCTTTCTACTTATGTTTGGGGCCCACTCTGTCCCCAAGTCCACTACTTTTTTGCGTTTTCTATCATTTGTCCTCAGGCATTCACACAAGTGATGGCTGCTCCTGGTCCCTCCTTTTGTCACATCACCCCTGGCAAGCTCTTCTTCAGCTGAGAGACTTGGCATGAGAATGGTGACTTCTCTCATCTGGGTTTCTAAAAGAGTGCCAGAAGTATGGACTAGAAGACTAGGGAAAGCCTTGTGATACTAGATTATAGTTAGAAGGATCAGTGTGAACTCTTGATGGTATTTATATAAACTGCACAGCTCCTGCCTGAGGCCCTGCCTTGCAGATTCTAGTGCTTCAGCTGCCCAAGGCCCCATCTCCTCCTCCTCAGCTCAGAGGGACCGCTGCTCTCGGCTTGGATTCCAGATCGCCACACTGCAAGCAGGCGAATTTCCCCAGGCAGACAGCCGGGAGTCATAAGGCTCCCCTCTTAGGTTTCTCTGCCTTCAGGGATTGATTCTCTGCCTGCTCTACCCTGTGTTGTTGCTTCTCCAATGTCTGAAAACACTTGCCTTAGACATTTTGTCTAATTTTATAGTTAAGGTGAGAAGGTTAGTATCAGATCCTCCATCACAGACAAAAGCAGAAATGCTGAACTATATAGTATTTGATGATAGTATTGTATTTATGTAAAATTTCCAGGAATTGATCACTGTAGTGTGGCTATGAAAAAACTCCTTATTCTTGAGATATACATGTGGAAGCATTTGGGACAAAGCTGTCTACAGCTTACTCTGAAATGGTTTAGTCGAAACAGTAACAATACAAATAGTATTAATATGTAGATGTGTAAAGGGAGTGAGAGAGACTGATAAAGCATGTTTCTTGGGGAGAAACTAGATGAAGCACATATGGGAATTCATCACGCTATTTTTGTTAACTTTTCTGGAAGTTTGAAGTGTTTTCAAAATAAATAGTAAACAAAACATCCCACTTGAGGGTAGACTGGGATTACATCCAAAGTTAGTATGGAAAGAAAAAGTAGTAATTTATAGTGAAGAACCCTGGGAAGTACCACCTTCACTTGGAGATCAAGGTCGACATCACCACTTGTAAGTCATGTGGACATCAAGTACCCACTGACACTATGTGATGAGCAGATTTTCTTAACTCAAAATTCACAACCCAAATTAAGAACTAAAGGGGATCCTTAAATACACGTTCCCTTAAATACATTTTCAAATAGATAAATATTAGCCATTTCATTTATGTCTACCTAACTTAAATAGCATCTGTCTCTAGAGAAATAAGGATGCTATATCTGCATTTATCGACTCCATTCTAGTTCTAGAGTCCTGAGAAATTCATGACAGTGAGAAATTAGGTACTCTGGTCACTGTCCTTCTACCCAGCCCAACTCATCGAATGGTGATTGGCTCTCCCTCACTGTGTGGCCTCTGTGTTACCTGTGGATGAAGGCCTACCTTCCTACAGCTGACCTGGCTTGAACCCAGATTGTCCAGTTTCAGAGGACTGGATGTCAAGCTGTTGAGTTGGTTTGTCATGTCAGTAAACTCTCCACCTGCCTGTGGAGACTAGGACTCCTTTCCTGGACAGTTGGCTGTGGTAAGGGCCGAGATGCGCTGGCTCTCCTCACAGGCTTTAGCATCAGCCTGC
This sequence comes from Nanger dama, assembly GCA_917880005.1. Classification (NCBI taxonomy): domain Eukaryota; kingdom Metazoa; phylum Chordata; class Mammalia; order Artiodactyla; family Bovidae; genus Nanger; species Nanger dama. The sequence goes on from CAKJTW010000002.1 coordinate 84,014,483, forward strand.
AAGACGTCTCGAAGTTTAATACCCAGCTCCCCTCCCCACATCTGCGGTTTTAGTCATTTTTCTTTCTGGTTTTTGGGAATAGATGTTTTGGCAGAGGTAAAGGTGAACTGCCCATCTTTATTATTTTTTCAATTTTATTGGAAAATAGTTGATTTATGGTAAAGCGTCTGTTTGCAATGCAGGAAACCCAGGTTCGATCTCTGGGTCAGGAAGATCTCCTGGAGAAGGAAATGGCAACCCACCCCAGTATTCTTGCCTGGGAAATCCCATGGACAGAAGAGCTTGGCGGGCTACGGTCCCTGGGTTGGAAAGAGCTGGACACAACTGAGTGACACACACATGCGCGGGCATGCGCGGGCATGCGCGCGCCGCGCGCACACACACACACACACACACACACACACACACACACACACACACACACACACACACACACACACACACACACACACACACACTTGGGCTTCCCTGGTGGCTCAGTGGTAAAGAATCTGACTGCAGTGCCATAGACACGAGTTCGTCTCTGGATTGGGAAGATCCCCTGGAGGAGGGCATGGCAAACCACTCCAGTATTCTTGCCTGGAGAATCCCGTGGAAAGGGGAGCCTGGTGGGCTACAGTCCATAGAATCACAGAGTCAGACACAATTGAAATGACTTAGCACACAGGCGTAGTTAATTTACAATATGTGTTAGTTTCAGGTGTACAACAAAATGATTCAGTTATACATAAATTCATTATTGTTCAGATTCTTTTCCCATATAGGTCATTACAGAATGTTGAGCATAGTTCTCTGTGCTTTACAGTAGGTCTTTGTTGGTTATCTATTTTATATACAGTAGTGAGTGATTCTTAATCCTGGGAACTTTTTTTTTTTTGATGGTGTCACGTGGCTTGTGAGATCTTACTTCCTCAATCAGAGATTGAACCCTTCCCTTGGCAATGAAAGTGTGGAATCCTATCCACTAGACTGCCAAGAAACTCCTGAATTGCTCATCTTTACATCTGTCAAGTTCCAAAGCACTGTTATCAAGAATTCAAGGTTATAGTTCAGGAATCTTTTCCCTTCAGTTTGGATCCAGGTTTACAATAAACTGTAAATGTTTTGTCTTACCATTGATGGGTTCTGCCCAAAAACATGTAGTTGGTTTGAAGTGCTTGTCACCCCTTTCCTGTCACAGTGGGAGAATGTGCTCTCTGGCTCACACAGACAACAAAGTAATTGAGCCAGAATAGGACAAAAACAATGTCTCCTAAATTCTATTTTGGAATTTTCCTCACATGTCTTCACTTAGAATACTTCCAATGGACTTACTTTTCTTGTTGCTGCTCATGAAGTTATCCTGATTATATTGACCAGGTAGGCTATTGGGTTTTGGTTAATTATTAATCTGGATAGCCCCAGTACCTAACACCATGCCTGGCATTAAGTAAATATTTTAAAAATTAGTTAATGCATGCATTCACCTATAAAATGAATGGACCTTCTAAAATCTCTTTTAATATCTCTACTATTGGAAATAGGTAAAATTTGGCAGTATTGATAATATATTATGTAGTTGAGAAAAGCATTGCATTACTTTTTACTTCATGGGCTGAAAATATTTTGAGAAAATTTTATCTTGTGAGAATAGTATATCCTACATTTATTATAAATTGATACTTGATAATTAACTAGGGCTTCCTAGGTGACTCAGTGGTAAATAATTTGCCTGACAATGCAGGAGCCACAGGAGACATGAGTTTGATCCCTGGGTCAGGAAGATCCCCTGAAGGAGGAAATGGCAACCCACACCAGTATGCTTTCCTGGAAAACCCCACGGACAGAGGAGCCTGGTGGGCTATAGTCCATGGGGTTGCAAAAGAGACAGACACACCTCAGCACCCATGTTACTTGAGATAACATTAAATAAACTTTACAACTAAGCCTAAAGAGATAAACTGGTCAAACACTTGATATGTTTTCAAGCTGCATTGAGATGTTAAACCGGCTTACTATAGACTTTGTAAAAATGGCTCCAGAAGAGTAACAAACTGAAATCTTTGAGATCACACAGGTTGGAAATATGTACATAACTGCACAAGGTGTCAATTCTGCTATACAGTACAGTTTTAGTCAGTTTTAGTTGCATAGGTTTCCATTGTATTTATAGTCTGTTTATGCTAAATCTGGCCAAAGATGAGCATTGTCCACCGCTAAAATGCCTCTGCCACTTTTGAATTCTGTGCTAATTTTGTGGCCAGAATGCAGTGATCAAAATGCTCAATCTTTTTACAGTGGCATAGGAAGATCCACCTCCCAGAATACTGGAAATAAAAACAAAGATAAACAAATGGGATCTACTTAAAATTAAAAGCTTCTGCACAACAAAGGAAACTATAAGTAAGGTGAAAAGACAGCCTTCTGAATGGGAGAAAACAATAGCAAATGAAGCAACTGACAAACAACTAATCTCAAAAATATACAAGCAACTTATGCAGCTCAACTCCAGAAAAATAAATGATCCAATCAAAAATGGGCCAAAGAACTAAATAGGCATTTCTCCAAAGAAGACATACGGATGGCTAACAAACGCATGAAAAGATGCTCAACATCACTCATTATCAGAGAAATGCAAATCAAGACCACAATGAGGTACCATTTCACACCAGTCAGAATGGCTGTGATCCAAAAGTCTACAAGCAATAAATGCTGAAGAGGGTGTGGAGAAAAGGGAACCCTCTTACACTGCTGGTGGGAATGCAAACTAGTACAGCCACTATGGGAAACAGTGTGGAGATTCCTTAAAAAATTACAAATAGAACTGCCTTATGACCCAGCAATCCCACTGCTGGGCATACACACCAAGGAAACCAGAATTGAAAGAGACACATGTACCCCAATGTTCATTGCAGCATTGTTTATAATAGCCAGGACATGGAAACAACCTAGATGTCCATCAGCAGATGAATGGATAAGCAAGCTGTGGTACATATACACAATGGAGTATTACTCAGCCCTTAAAAAGAATAAATTTGACGCAGTTCTAATGAGATGGATGAAACTGGAGCCGAAACTGGAGCCGATTATACAGAGTAAAGTAAGCCAGAAAGAAAAACACCAATACCGTATACTGACACATATATATGGAGTTTAGAAAGATAGTAACTATGACCCTGTATGTGAGACAACAGAAGAGACACAGAGGTATAGAACGGACTTTTGGCTTCTGTGGGAGAGAGAGAGGGTGGGATGATTTGGGAGAATGGCATTGAAACATGTATACTATCATGTAAGAAACGAAGCACCAGTTTATGTTTGATACAGGATACAGGATGCTTGGGGCTGGTGCACAGGGATGATCCAGAGAGATGATATGGGGTGAGAGGTGGGAGGGGATTTCAGGATTGGGAGCTTGTGTACACCTGTGGCTGATTCATGTCAATCTATGGCAAAACCAATACAGTATTGTAAAGTAGAATAAAGTAAAAACAAAATTAAAAAAAAAAAAAAAAAACAAAGTTTTCTCGGGGAAGGAGGGGAAATGTGGTGAAATGGGTATGAGGTTCCTGATCTCTGTAACTCTCTTTTACATTTAGATGCTAAGGTCTTTGTGATTGCAGACATCGCTGAGCTCACAAAACCTCCTGGGGATGCCTGGCAGTGTTATGAGACAGGCAGCACAAAGGCTCAAGACTAGCTTGGGGGCTTCAGCTGCAACCAAGATTGTTATTTCTATTTTCTTTCTCATGCTCAGCAATCCCCTATAGATTTAACTACTCTTCCCTGTCAGACTTTCTGAAATCCACAGTAAGCAGTAGGTTATTAGATCACCGTAGTGGAATGAGCTTTAGAGAGAGCTTTTGTCCTCAAGGGTGATGGAAGATTCTCATTTTGTGATCTCTTTCTGAGTCTTAGCATCTTAGACAGAGAGTTCAGTTCAGTTCAGTTCAGTTGCTCAGTCGTGTCCGACTCTTTGTGACCCCATGGACTGCAGCACACCAAGCCTCCCTGTCCATCACCAACTCCCAGAGTTTACTCAAACTCATGTCCATTGAGTCGGTGATGCCATCCAGCCATCTCATCCTCTGTCGTCCCCTTCTCCTCCCACCTTCAATCTTTCCCAGCATCAGGTGGCCAAAGGATTGGAGTTTCAGCTTCAACATCAGTCCTTCCAATGAATATTCAGGACCGATTTCTTTAGGATGGACTGGTTGGATCTCCTTGCAGTCCAAGGGACTCTCAAGAGTATTCTCCAACACCACAGTTCAAAAGCATCAGTTCTTTGGCATTCAGCTTTCTTTATAGTCCAACTCTCCTATACATACATGACTACTGGAAAAACCATAGCCTTGACTAGACGGACCTTTGTTGGCAAAGTATTGTCTTTGCTTTTAACATACTGTCTAGGTTGGTCATAACTTTCCAAGGAGTAAGCATCTTTTAATATCATTGCTGCAGTCACCATCTGCAGTGATTTTGGAACCCCTCAAAATAAAGTCAGCCACTATTTCCACTGTTTTCCCATCTATTTGCCATGAAGTGATGGGACCAGATGCCGTAATCTTAGTTTTCTGAATGTTGAGCTTTAAGCCAACTTTTCACTCTCCTCTTTCACTTTCATCAAGAGGCTCTTTAGTTATTCTTCACTTTCTGCCATAAGGGTGGTGTCATCTGCATATCTGAGGTTATTGATATTTCTCCTGGCAATCTTGATTCCAGCTTGTGCTTCATCCAGCCCAGCATTTCTCATGATGTATTTTGCATACAATTTAAATAAACAGGGTGACAATATATAGTCTTGATGTACTCCTTTTCCTATTTGGAACCAGTCTGTTGTTCATGTCCAGTTCTAACTGTTGCTTCCTGACCTGCATATAGGTTTCTTAAGAGGCAGGTCAGGTGGTCTGGTATTCCCATCTCTTTCAGAATTTTCCACAGTTTATTGTGAGCCACACAGTCAAAGGCTTTGGCATAGACAGACAGTACTTGTTCACTAAAGCTGGAAGGGTTTCCACGTGGAGTGGAATATTCCTGACCTATTACTTTAAGGATATTGCATAAATCTCAAGATGTGCTCTGCAATACTCATCTTCAATAGACAAGACATTCCCAGGTTATACAAATCTTATATATCACTGTAATATATCTAGACTGTACAAATGTAGTAACCAGGATACAGGTTATCATCAGGTAATTCAATCCGTCTAAAAGTGTTGTCTGGACAGGCAAAGCAAAGGCAAAAATAGGCGAAGGTCTTGGCCTCAGCACTCTTTCACCTTAAGCTGGGCTCTCAGCATAGCTCACCCTGTTCCATTTGAGCATTCCAATTGTAAATTCTGCTGAGGTTCAAAACGCCTGGGGTGCAGATCTTGGCTCCACTGTCTAATTGCATAAACTTGAGAGAATTGCTTACACATCCTTCTGTCCATTTCCTTACTGATGTAAAGAAATGGTGATGGTATAAGATCCTTGAGGCTTTGGAGCTTCATGAATGTTCAGATGCTAAACAAATGTTAGCTGTAGTTGGTTCTTAGGAGCCAGTCTAGCACAGAGGTCAAGAGCATGGACTCTGAAGTGAGACAGACTAGTTTTCAGTCTCACTTATCCGCTTTATGACCTTAGGTGTTACTCTTTAAATCTATGTTTCCTTGCCTGTAAAAAGGACAATTTTAATGAGCTAAAAATGGCGATAAGGGTTAAATGACATCATCTTAGACTTGCTGTATTTTCACTGCTTTCTGGAATGCCGGGAAGGAAGGGAGACAGATGTGGTCTCTGCTTGGGACGAGGGGTCAGCATGCCCCAGCTAGGTCGGCCCTTTCTGGGGCCACAGGGCATCAAAGGCTCTGCAGCTCATTCCCACGCTCGCCCCTCTTGGGGGCAGTGAGGGGCAGTGGCCCTGCCCTTACCACTCCCCAGACAGTGAGACCGACCCTCAGCCACTCTGTAGGTTGTAAAACTAGTTTTCTTTGTGTCTCAGCATCTAATCAGTTCTCATGTGAGGGTTTTTCTGAGTTAGAGGACCGTGAGCTCTTGGGTTCACTGTGGTCAGAGACAGTGGCCACTGAACAGGAAGCTGCTTCACGAATGAGATACGAGATAACTCAGAATTTCTTCAAGAACGTCTGTCTGTTGCTGGGTAACAAACTCCTGTATCTAAAATCCACACAGACCTTCCATGTTTCTAACCAGCACAAAACTGAATATATGCTTAGTCAGAACATCCCAGGAGTCCCAGGAGTCCCTTAATTGCATCCAGACAGATCTCATGTCTGGAACCCTGAACTGCTAAGGAAGTCACGTGAGTCGAGTCAGGTCAAGATGGTCTTTTCTCAGTCTGGGTGGAGGAGAGTTTGGGGGAGAATGGATGCATGTTTATGTATGGTTAAGTCCCTTTGCTATCCAGGTGAAACTATCACAATGTTGTTAATCTGCTGTTTTCTAATATAAAGTAAATAGCTTTAAAAATTTAAAAATAGAATGTGTAACGCCCTGTATCCTTGTAGGATAGTTGATGCTTTAAAAAAAAAAAAAAAGTGGCCCATGAACAGTCTTCGTATTTTTGGTGTGGAAAAGGGAAATGATAGTGGCTATTTGCCATGTGCCTCTTACTATATATACTGCTGGCTACTGTGCTAAGCACATAGCATGTACTGATTTATGAAATTTATGAGGTAGGTGCTAACAGATAAGGCAACCCAGGCACTGAGAGATTAAGCAACTTGCTCTAGTCACACAGCTAACCTCGCCAGGCTTGTTTTGCCCTTTGCTAGTCCATACCTGATTTTAGCAACCAGTCAGAGGAAAGAAAAACAAATTTCTATAGTAACATTTAATTTGTCCCTAATAATTGCTGAAGACTACTTCTTTCTATCACTAAATTTACTATAAATAATTTGATTCCAAATAGTTATATAAAAAACTTCAAAAACTAGTCTAATTTTACAGTCATGTAATTCTGACTCTAAGAAATTTATATTTGTGTCAAAAATCCTGTATCATTTTATTACCGAGTTGTTTTCTTAAAAATTGCTTTATTCCCCTAATGTGAAATCTTACTTTCATCTTATTTTCTTGCATACCTACTCTGGTTTTGGTTTATTGTGACCTAACCTGCCTGATATGGATAGGATTCTAATTAAATGCTTCCAAAACATCCAGACGAAAATTTCATGCAGACAATAGGGCTTCCCTGGTGGCTCAGATGGAAAGAGTCTGCCAGCAGTGCAGGAGACCTGGGTTCAGTCCCTGGGTCAGGAAGATCCTCTGGAGAAGGGAATGGCAACCCACTCCAGTGTTCTTGCCTGGAGAATTCCATGGACAGAGGAGCCTAGCAGGCTCCAGTCTACAGCGTCGCAAAGAATCAGACACAACTGAGCAACTAATGCTTTCACTTTTTCCACAAATTAAATGCTTCCAAAACATCCAGATGAAAATTTCACCCAGTCAATTATTTTGTCATGTATAGTAATACCTTTATATTAAATCCATATTTTTTGTTTTGTTTAATTTTTCCTGAATGAGGTTTTCTTTATGGTAACAATGATTTTGTTGCTATTTAGACACTTATCTGTTTAACTGCAAAATGTCTTACACCTTGCTTGCTTGCTAAGTCACTTCAGTCGTGTCCGACTCTGTGTGACCCCATAGATGGCAGCCCACCAGGCTCCCTGTCCCCGGGATTCTCCAGGCAAGAACACTGGAGTGGGTTGCCATTTCCTTCTCCAATGCGTGAAAATGAAAAGTGAAAGTGAAGACACTCAGTCGTGTCCGACTCTTATTGACCCCAGGATTGCAACCTACCAGGCTCCTCTGTCCATGGGATTTTCCAGGCAAGAGTACTGGAGTGGGCTGCCATTGCCTTCTCCGGTCTTACACCTAGTAGGCACTTAATAATAGTGAATGACATTAATTAATATGTACTTTTCACAATTCTATGCTGCTGCTGCTGCTAAGTCGCTTCAGTCGTGTCCGACTCTGTGTGACCCCATAGACGGCAGCCCACCAGGCTCTGCCGTCCCTGGGATTCTCCAGGCAAGAACACTGGGGTAGGTTGCCATTTCCTTCTCCAATGCATGAAAGTGAAAAGCGAAAGGGAAGTTGCTCAGTTGTGTCCGACTCTTCACAATCCCATGGACTGCAGCCTACCAGGTTCCTCTCAATTCTATATTTACACCCATATAGTATGAAAATGCTCAATTTATAACTGTTTAAAAAAACTATTAATCAGAAGAAAAATTTGTTCATGGACTAGCTACTAACCATTTCTTATTACTTACTATTCCCTTCTGTGCAAACAAGAGTATGGTGGGGCAGGGGGAGGGATGGTGAGGTAGCTACACCTTTAGAACCTTGGATCTCAAACCTATTAAGACTCAAAGCCCCCTTTATATAACAAATATTTTGGTGTCTTCCCTTACTACCCTGAAACAAAATCCATAGAAAATATAATTTATAATACACAAATCTAAATATATATATTATTTTCCCTATAATATAAAGAAGAAATAACTAGAAAAAATATATATGAAAATGCATAGATATAACTCTACTATAAAACACAATGTAGTCAGATACTTACACTGATAATGTGTAGAATTTAAGAGATGTAGAAAAATCTTCAAGTTGATTCTCTTGTGTTTGACATCATGAATGTCGACCGAGAGGCAGTAAGTCTCCTACATACTAACAGGTTCCACACCAAGAACATATTCAGAGGTCCAATTTGTTCATAAGCCTAGGAAAATAGGTTTATAATATGTTCACATCTTTGAAAGTTTGCAACTTGAAGGTTCATACATAGGGAACGCACTGTATCTAACTGTACACACAGAATTACCATACATCAAAAGTTACTGACACAAACTGTTGCCAATATGTTCTACTGATAACTCAGTACCACAAGCGGAAAGGCTGCTGGCCACGCGATCTTCCGAGCCAGTTCACGACTGGTAAAGTCTGGAAAAAATAAAGCACAAGTTTCCTTCGATGAACCTGGTAGTTATATTCTTGGAATGCTCGATTTTTATTAACAACATACTAGAAATGGTTCATGCTTATACATAAAATAGACTTCATTTCCGGGATCAAAAGATTATTCACAAGTTTTCCACTGGTCAATTTGTCAGTCACTTCCGTCGTGTTCAGCTCTTTGCGATCCCCAGGAACACAGCTGACCAAGTTCCTCTGTCCATGGAATTCTCCAGGCAAGAGTACTGGAGTGGGTTGCCATTTCCTTCTCCAGGGGATCTTCCCAACCCAGGGGTTGAACTTGGGTCTCCTTGCAGGTAGAGTCTTTACCATCTGAGCCACCAGGGATGCCCTGGAAATTTGAGGCAGGGCATTAAAAGCTGTGAGGCACACATGATGATACTTTTTCAGTGTTAGCGGTTCCCCTGTGCATTGTGCGAGGTTTACCATCCCTGCTCTCCACTGTGTAACGTGGCGGTAGTGCCTCTAATCACTGATACCACCAGGAATACCTTGCAGGTCTCCAAATGCCCCTCGTGGGTAGAACTGCCTTTGTTGAGAAGCACCTTCCTGGATGTTGGTGATAACCTGAGATATATACATATCTTTTTTTTTTTTTTTTTTACAAAATCTTTCCAAAGAGTCCGGAATACCCAGCAATGATTCTTATTATATTGTTTCACTGAACTTTCAATCTAGTTTTTACAAAATTTTTATTTGGGAAATCTTATTGGAATAATTGAATATGATATTGCTATGTTTGAGCCAACTCATCTGTAAGGCAATGCTATGCCCACTTTTGGTAACCAGATAGCTTTCCATAGCTGGACAAATAGTTTTGTAAATTATTTCCTTTAAAAATATGGACTTGTAGATTCTTGTTTCTGTTTAGGACACTCTGATTCTTCAGTGATTCAAGCCACACTGAGTGACTGAGTGTGGACTTTGTAATGGTTACTAATCCTTGGCAGTCTTGGCAGTACTCTCTGAAATCTGCATACCCTTCGTGAGTTACAAAATTGTCACCTGACAGCTGCTAAGTGGCCTCAGTGAAATGAGTTGTTCCCTTTGATCAAATGCATGAGAGAAAAATGACCAATGGCTACCAGGTTTTACAGAGAAACAGTTTACATCCATCTTTCAGACTCTATTACTTTGTCATTTTAGAAATGAGTCACAGAGTGTCAGCAAATAAAATATGTTTGCTACTTACTTCTTTTCTGGCAAAGCAACGCTTTAAGTCCCTGGGGTGAGAGGTCCATATACTTTCAAAAACAATACAGCAAGGCAAATTAAAATAAACAGCAAACTTCTTAGGTAGACTTTCTGCCAGTCTCTTCAAGGACTCCTAATCCTGCCGCTTTGGAGCCCCAGAAGGTTGATGAAGGGTAGTTGCTGCCCCCTAGTGTAGAACACTTGTTACTGCAGGCATCTCCAGTAGCCCACTGCCAGATGCGTGGGAAGTAAACAAAGGTGCTGTTTAACTGATGCAGATAATTGAGAACTTTTAGAAGCGTATCATTCTCTTAGAATGAGTAGCTATAACATTTATTTGTAATTGTTTGAAGAAAAAGTCCTATAAATGTTTTCCTGTCATTGCTTCAAATTTGGTGTTCTCATCATCATTTTCTGCTTTTTCCATTTCAGGGCTTGTGCAGCCCTGATGAAAGCCCACCTAATGAAAGCCCACCGCTAAATGAAAATGTGGGATCATTTGTTTAAAAATCAGGACAAGAGTGCCATTAAAGTACTAAAATAGATATTAAAATCTTTTTTCTTTTCTACTTCAACCTCTCCCTTAACTTGTTATGGTGATTTTATTTGCTATTTTATGTAAATAATGTAAAAATTAAAAACAAAATTTTATTACTTGAATGAATTTTGTCTTTCATTCTTATATTGTGCAATATATTATGCCCCTTATCTTGTGCCCCACATGAACTCTGACAACATTTAAAGTGTTACAGGCCCTGGACAAGTTTTGCCTACTTCACTCTGTGCAAATCCTTAAGAACAGAGTGCAAATATAAGAATAAATATAATTCTATTAAGCACGCACAAATGTAACTCACACTGTGAAATTATTGAAACTACACAATTCGTATTTTGTAGCTCATACACACTTATGTATTTTGTTCTTCCCAGAACAATGGAAATGCTAAACAAAAGTACTTCAACTATTTTTATTTTTTAATTTCACTTCCTGCTTCACGTACATCCAACCAACATTCTCTGCCTTTGGCTCACTGATGAGTAAGTAAGGATGGAAAGGAAAAGGGACTGTGAGTTGCCCAATGTTTTCCCCTTTTCTTCTGTGTCAAAGCATACAGTATAAATGCTTGGATAGATAACAGGAAGGGGACGTGGAGAATGCCGTTTGCAGATGAGGGGCCGAGGAACAATGACACGCATGTCTTGTGTATCTCTTCTGCTCACGTGCTCACTCCACTCTCCCATTTGACTTCACGTACAAATCACAAAGTCAAAAATAAAATTATCAAGAATTTCATGACAGTCACAGCAGAGCATTAATCCAAGCACAGGAGGGCCCTCAATTTCAGGGCCCTGGACAGATTGAAGGCCCATGGATCTGGCTTTGGGTCAGTTTCATCGGTTCCACAAACGTAGATTCCAAATCTATTTTGCATGTTCGTACTTCATCAGTCATGAATGGGAATGTGTAATTCAGAGTCTTTGGGAGAATATGGAGGCACTTTTCTTTGTGTAAAATCACCAGTCGACAGTTACTTGCAGGCAAGGGCAGCTGAAGTGACGTTCTGTGACTGAAGCCTCACGCTTGGGTCCCACCTGGGGAGGGTTGGTTTCATTCAGCACCATCATTTTGAGGTGAGAATAAAGATGGTTATTGTAGGAATTGTGAGGGCATGTTTACTAATGCGGCATATTCTAAAACAGCAGTTCCCAACCTTTAGACAGTAAAGAGTCTGCCTGAAATGCAGGAGACCTGGATCAGGAAGATCCCCTGGAGAAGGAAATGGCAACCCACTCCAGTATTCTTGCCTGGAGAATCCCATGGACAGAGGAGCCTGGCAGGCTATAGTCCATGGGGTCGCAAAGTGCTGGACTCGACTGCCTGACTAACACACACACAGCCTTTTACACCAGGGACTGTTTTCGTGGAAGATGATTTTTCCTCAAAATGGGGGTGGGGGGACTGTTTTGGGATGATTCAAGAGCATTACATTTATTGTGCACTTTATTTGTATCATTATTACATCAGCTCCACTTCAGATCACCAGGCATTAGATCCTGGAGGTTGGGGAATCTCTGTTTAAAAGCCTAGAAAGATATTTGCTGTAAAGAAACCAGAAAAGATTTTCTGACTCTTCAGCATAATTATGTGACAAGAGGCAAACTTAACTAATTTTTCAGATTTGTAATATTTAAGAAGAGACTAGTAGCAGTGTTCCTTCAGCTTAAACTTTCAAGGTGTGACTAAATAGGCCTGGTATCTGGACCAAATTTTAGTTGAAAATTTATGCAATTAATTTATCAAGGATTCAATCACAGTGCACTTGTTCTGAGCCCCAGGCTTAGAGCCTGTGCTGAGAGTGAGGGAGTCTGGAGGCAGAAAGCAGAATTCCTGCCTTCTAATACCCCATCTGGTTTGGAAATCAGAACAGCAGCCACAAAATTATAAAGAAACAGTGTAAGGCCAGTTTTAAATTTTTTACTAGTCTCGTAATGAAATTTTAGCTTACTCAGTTTAAACAAAAAAATCTCTTAAAGGCATAGCTTGGTTTCCTACCCTCTTCAAGCATATCTTGAATGTAGTTTGATTTTTTTCTTGATCGCCAACCCTAATTGGCATTAGCCCATTAGGATTTTAAAACTATTTCTTCTCTTCTGTCTTTTCTTCCTCCAAGAAATTTTATTCCTCTTTTCTTCCCTGGATGTAGAGTCATCAGCTGTTCCTTCTGCAAATGATCAGCTTATGTGTTTACCAGATCTTTGATCTGTTTCTACCATTTCTTCATTTGCTGCCTTTCATCTGGTAGAGGCTGGAATATGAGCAAATGAAATTTGTTCAATGCAGGTCTCTTTACTTCTTTTACTCCATATTTCCAACTGGTATCGTTTTCCTTCTACCTGAAGGACTTGCTTGAACATCTCTTGTACTTCAGGTATTTTGGCCATGGAGTTTTTCAACTTTGTTTATCTCTACTTTTTTTTTTTAAAAGATGATAATGATCTTCACAATCAGCCAGATATGAGATTTGTTTTTGAATGCATGTACCTCTGTTTTAATGAAGTTTTTATCCCACTGATATTGGGATCTTGACCAATTAGTCCACCGCTGTAGATATGTATTTGATTTTCCTACAAGAAAAGAGTCTATGGATTGGGCTTCATTTCTTCTAGTTTATAAAGCATTCTGCTACTTTATGAAGAAGTAAAGTGTTGTCTCTTATCAATTATTAAAAGCACTGTATACTGACCTATGGAGAAGGCAATGGCACCCAACTCCAGTACTCTTGCCTGGAAAACCCCATGGATGGAGGAGCCAGGTGAGCTGCAGTCCATGGGGTTGCGAAGAGTCAGACACGACTGAGCGACTTCACTTTCATGCATTGGAGAAGGAAATGGCAACCACTCCAGTGTTCTTGCCTGGAGAATCCCAGGGATGGGGGAGCCTTGTGAGTTGCCGTCTATGGGGTCGCACAGAGTCAGACACAACTGAAGTGACTTAGCAGCAGCAGCAGCATACTGACCTATAAGTCCAAGCCACAGATCTATAAGAATTAGAGTGAATCTTAGAATCGTGTAGTCTTACCGCCTGACATAAGTCCACACACAAAACTACATTTGACAGATCAGGAAGCTGAGACAATCATGTAAGAATTTTCATTTGCCACATGTATATAAGAGAAGCCATATTTTATGTATGAAGATCGTATTTCTCTGCCTCAGATTATCTGTCCACATTAGGGACTGGAGATCCACTGTCATATCTTTGAAATCAGTTTGGGGATAAAGCAAGAAAAATGAGGAGCAGGCAGCAACACATTAACTTCCAAACAGTACAGGAACATTTCCTCTTAGCTTTAGTTTACAGGGTTCAGGGTTAGTCTTCTTTATATTCACAGGACCTGGCAGAATATCTGACTCATAGTACGTGCTCAGTAAATGTTTTTATTGTTGGTTGATAAAAGATCATTAACTATTATCCCTTCAGAGTCTGATGCTGGATACTAAAGAATCTACAGGGTAAAGAAATACCTATGTAATACATAATTGGAAAGAGGATGGAGAAAGAAAGAAAATTTTTTTGAAAATTTAAAAACATGATCAAAATGACTATGTCATTGCTTTTTCTTGAGAAACTTACATGTATGATCATTGACTTCTGTTTAAGAGAGTACAGCAAATGCAACAGACTCATAAATATGACCATTAAATAGCACAAAACACAAGGTAGGGGATAAAAATAATTTTTATAGGACTTCTTAAAAAGTGATAAATATTGACAGAGAAGGATGACCCAGGAGTAAGCATAAGGTGACTAATTCTGAGAGCTGGAAGAAATCTTGGGGAATCGTGCTGGTATGTCCTTTAATTTTACAGACGGTAACAGCAAAGCCCACAGGAGTGAGATGGCTTTTAAGGCATCACAGTAAATTGCAGAAGATGAGGCTTAGAGGCTAATTTCTCTCTCACCATAACCCTTTCTGCTCTTCAGCTCAGCCTGCTCCAAATACTTTCTCTTCAATATGGAAGATCAAATGAAATATAGACTTAGGTTAAAGATCTAGAACAAAGGGAAAACAAGAAGGTAATTATTTTTATATGCCAAGGGATTTAAAAAATAAAATCAGAACATGGATATCCATGTCAGAATTTCCACCCAGATTTGAAAGTCGACCACACACCAGAATTTCTGTGTAGACAGAAATTTTTAGTGGAATTTAGTAGCGTGGAAACAAATCCCCAGTTTTAAACAGACGGGAATTGGCAGTTAGCGGGTAACAGTGTCAGGAGCTCAGGCTTCCGGCTTTGTAAAGACTGCAGGAACTTAGAGGGAGCTTCGGCTACAGTGAAGCCAGGACAGAGTCCTCCGGCAGAGGGCGCCGGCGACCAGGCAGGAGAGCGTGCCTGTCAGCTCGCTGCATCCCCGGGGAAGGTGGGAGCCTTACATCAGGCTTTGATTCATAATCACGCTCCGGGGCAACTGAATCACTTTCGGCTTGACCTTCGTACTCCACGCGGGCAAACGTCCTCCCTCTTTCTTCACACGTTCTCGGTGCTACAGGCTGGTTTGGAGAAAGACAGGCTTTTTAAAAATCCAATAAATGGTCAACAGAGGTAGAGGAAAGTCTGTAGAGACTGCTTTTTCTCTGAGTTGTGAAAAATAGCACAAACAAGTAAAAGGATCATAGAAAAGTACTTCGAGTCATTGAAACTTTGAGAATTTGCTTTAATGACATTATACAGTGAAAAAAGCTAGTTAAACTAATTTCCATTTAGGCAAGAATGTGTTTATCCTATTTCTTAGGGATATTAAGCTTAATGGAGTTTTGAAGAAATATTTTATTTATTGAAATACAGAGGATTTACAATGTTAATTTCTGCTGTACAACAAAGTGATTAAGTTATATAGTTACATACATTTTTTTCTGTATTTTTTTTCTGCTATGGTTTACCCCAGGATATTGAATATATAGTTCCCTGTGCTCTGCAGTAGGACTTTGTTGTTTACCCATTCTATAGGTAATAATATGTATCTGCTAATCTCAAACTCCCAAGAAATATTTTAATAAGAGGGAGCTGTGGGCATGGAAGACAGAAAGAGGGAGCTAACAGAGGTAGCAAGTAGAATGGACATGTTGAGGAATGTAGCTCTGGGCAAGAGAAAGAAAATTGAGGCAAAGGACACCTGGGCTTTGGGAATGGACCTCGAGCTTGGCTTCATGGATCAAGGACTAGCCTCAGGTTACATAACCCAGGTACCTGGGACACAGACAGAATTGCTGCACTAGGAATGAGACGTGATCCTGCCCACTGGAAAAAATACAGGTACCATATGTTAACCCGAGTGTTTGTGTACTGCAGTCTGTGGTTGAATAATGTTGCCTGCCGTATCAGAAAGTCAAGCCATCGGCCACTGCAGCCATCCACAGTTGTGTACCCCAGGGGATTCAGAATGGAAAAAACCAGGAGTTTGGCCCCAGGTAGTTAAGGTGGATATCGAAGAAGTGATTTCAGTGAGCTCAAACTCTTGCAGCTTCCCATACAGAGAAAAGAACTAAATTCATTAACTTGAGGTAGCTGGTTTTCTTTAATTAACAGTAATCTTTCGATGTTCTAACTGCCTGAGCTTTTGTTGCAAAAACTGTACATCCTGGCTCCTCCCTTACCTCTTCGGAGCCATCCCTCAGAACTATCTGAGGCCGCCTCTCCGGGTTTAGTCCTCAGAAAGTCCACTGAATAAAACACAATTCTCAGCTTTCACCTTGCGCTCCCCCCTCACCCAGTCGACAAGTCCATGATATAGATGAAGATGCAGGAGAGGTGAGAGGTCCTGGTTTTGGATTCTTCAATACGATCCTCTAAATGAGGGTTAAGGCTGCTGGGCCAGATGCTAAGACCTTCTGCAAGCAGACAGACTTCTTAGGGTAGATGCCAAGTCAGTATTCGTAAAGTATATACTGACCATGGGTGAACAAGCAGAGGAAGGGCAACTGAGAAAAGACCAGTCCGGAGCCACCTCTGTACCTGCATCGCCCTCACCACCTGGTCCAGCACCAGTGCGACCACTAGGAGACTGAAGTCTAGAGGAAGGTGAGGAGGCTCCTGGCATGGAGGACAGCTGGGTGGTGGAGCCAGTGAGAACAGATCCACATTTCTGGATCTCACTTGTTAGTGATATGACATGGCTAATAAGTCTTCATCTTCTCATATGCAAGCTGAAACCCATTCTTTTCATTCCATTAAATTGTTGTTGCTCACCCAGTCATGTCCAACTCTTTGCGACTCCATGGACTGCAGCACATCAGGCTTCCCTGTTTTTTACCATCTCCCGGAGCTTGCTCAAACTCATGTCTGTTGAGTCGGTGATGACATCCAAGCATCTTGTCCTCTGTGGTCCCCTTCTCCTGCCTTCAATCTTTCCCAGCATCAGGGTCTTTTATAATGAGTTGGCTCGTCGGATCAGGTGACCAAAGTATTGGAGCTTCAGCTTCAGCATCAGTTCTTCCAATGAATATTCAGTACTTATTTCCTTTAGAATTGACTTGTTTGATCTCATTGCAGTCCAAGGGACTCTCGAGAGTCTTCTCTAACACCACACTTCAAAAGCATCAGTTCTTTGGCTCTCAGCCTTCTTTATGGTCCAACTCTCACATCCATATATGACTACTGAAAAAAATCATTCGACTATATGGACCTTTGCTGGCAAAGTAATGTCTCTGCTTCTTAATATGCTAAGTTGGTCATAACTTTTTTCCAAGGAGCAAGCATCTTTTAATTTCATGGCTGCAGTCACCATTTGCAGTGATTTTGGAGCCCAATAAAATAAAGTCCGTCACTGTTTCCATTGTTTCCCCATCTATTTGCCTTGAAGTGATGGGACCAGATGCTGTGATCTTAATTTTTGAATGTTGAGTTTTAAGTCAGCTTTTCACTCCCCTCTTTCACTTTCATCATGAGGCTCTTTAGTTCCTTTTTACTTTCTGCCATAAGAGTGGTGTCATCTGCATATCTGAGGTTATTGATGTTTCTCCCAGCAATCTTGATTCCAGCTTGTACTTCATCCAGCCATCATTTCTCATGATGTATTCTGCATATAAGTTAAATAAGCAGGGTGACAATATACAGCCTTGACATACTCCTTTCCCGATTTGGAACCAGTCTGTTGTTCCATGTTCAGTTCTAACTGTTGCTTCTTGATCTGCATACAGATTTCTCAGGAGATAAGATAAGGTGGTCTGGTATTCTCATCTCTTTAAGAGTTTTTCACAGTTTATTGTGATCAACACAGTAAAAGGCTTTAGCGCAGTCAATGAAGCAGAAGTAGATGTTTTTTCTGGAATTCTCTCACTTTTTCTATGATCCAAAGGATGTTGGCAATTTGACTTCTGGTTCCTCTGCCTTTTCTAAATCCAGCTTGAACATCTGGAAGTTCACAGTTCACGTACTGTTGAAACTTAGCTTGGAGAATTTTCAGCATTATTTTGCTAGCTTGTGAAATGAGTGCAATTGTGCGGTACTTTGAACATTATTTGGCATTGCCTTTCTTTAGGATTGGAATGAAAACTGACCTTTTCCAGTCCTGTGGCCACTGCTGAGTTTTTCAAAGTTGCTGGCATATTGAGTGTAGCACTTTAACAGCATCATCTTTTAGGATTTGAAATAGCTCAACTGGAATTACATCACCTCCACTAGCTTTGTTCATAGTGATGCTTCCTAAGGCCAACTTAATTTTGCACTCCAGAATGTCTGGCTCTAGGTAAGTGATCACACATCGTGGTTATCTGGGTCATTAAGATCTTTTTATATAGTTCTTCTGTGTATTGTTGCCACCTCTTCTTAATAGCTTCTGCTTCTGTTAGGTCCATACCATTTCTGTCCTTTATCATGCCCATCTTTGCATGAACTGTTCCCTTGATATCTCTAATTTTCTTGAAGACATCTTTCGTCTTTCCCATTCTATTGTTTTCCTTTATTTCTTTAATATTGACTGCATATCAAATGGCAGTGACTGTGATTGGTGCTGGACATGGTCTCTGCCCTTTTGGTGTTTAGGATAGTAAGATAGACATTAAATGATCTATGTGTATGTGCTTAGTTGTGTCAGACTCTCTATGACCCCATGAACTCTAGCCCATCAGGTTCCTCTGTCCATGGGATGTCCCAGGCAAGAATAATGAAGTGGGTTGCCATTTCCTTTTCAGGGGATCTTCCTGACCCAGGGATCAAACCCTAGTCTTTTGCGTCTCCTGCCTTGCAGGCAGATTCTTTACTGCTGAGCCACCAGAGAAGCCCGAATGATATATAGGAGATAGATATCACATAATCAGACAAACCACTATCTAATTATAACTTCTGTGATTGGAAGTAAAGGATGCTATTAGCATATGGACCTAATTGATGGGGTGAGAAGAAAGGAAGTATGTTAGGTAAACTTCTTTATCTACAGCCAGGAAGGCAGGTATGAGGACTGGAGGCTTGGAGACAGAGGGCCTTCTTCCTGCAGGGTCACTCTTTAAGCACAATGGACAGCCTGATATCCAAGGACACCCTGCAGTGAGGATTTGGGAATGGTAAAGTTTAGCCAGAGGAGGGTCTGTCCAACCACACTGAGTGGGGAGACGGGGTCCTCATCCTAGGTGTTAGGAATTAATGACTGTTAACCTCTGAGAAACTGCTTCCAATAAAGTCTATCAGAAAAAAAAAAAAAAAAGCAACTCTGTTGGCAATAGTGCATGCTAAGTCACTTCAGTCTTGTCCAACTCTCTGTGACCCTATGGAGTGTAGCCCACCAGGCTCCTCTGTCCATGGATTCTCCAGGCAAGAATACTGGACTGGGTTGCCATTTCCTTCCTCAGGGGATCTTCCTGACCCAAGGATCGTACCTGTTATCTCTTAGGTCTCCTGTATTTGCAGGCAGGTTCTGTACTATTAGCGCCACCTGGGAAGCCCCTGGTGGCATAGAGGGTAAATGAAATGAAACGGCATGAATTTCTTCACAACACTAAAAGTTAAATAAATATCAGATTTGTTCTTTTTCATAATTATATGCTATATCAGTCAGTTTTTGGTATTTTCCTCCCCTCCTCTGGATAGCACAAGGAGCCCCGGAGCTATATAGTTGAAGAGAAGAGGTGACGGGCCTGGTCCTTAGCCCCCACTGGGGGAGGAGCCCTGGAAGGCAGCAGACTGAACCCACAGCTCTGCTCTCCCCACCTCTTCATGAGCCACACGAGCCTTCCCGCTTCAGCCACGCTCAGTCTGGCACATCCCCTGCCCTGCGGAAGCCTGTGTGGATGTCCCTAGAGCCCACAGCCCTCACGTCCTCTCCATCTTGGCTGATCCTGTTTTCCTCCAGGTGTTGGTTATTCCTCCCTATTCAACCCTCACTTCTCAGGCCCAATCCAATCTATTGCCTTTTGTTGTCCTGCTAGCTTTATTTATTTTTTTAATGATTAAAAATACTTTATAAGGGATGCAGTAACTTGGAGTTCAAATCACCCTTTTTTTTTTTCATGTATGAAACACTTCATTATTTTGAAGGAATTTTTAAAACTATTTCTTAATCTTTTCCAAATACTTGTCAGCATATCATGTATCTTAAAATGTCAAGTATCTCAGTTTTTTAATTTTTATTTTTAAGTGGAGGAAACTTGTGTGCAAAACCAACCAATGTGTTGGTTTCTGTCATACAACATAAATCAGTCATCACAGAGTACCAGGTGGAGCTCCCTGTGTTATTTAGCAGCTTCCCAGTGGCTGTTTTACGTGTGATTTGACACGTGATAGTGGTCAATGCTACTCTCCATTCACCCCCTGCCCCTTACTGTGTCCACAAGCCCATTCTCCACATCTGCATCTCCAGTCCTTCCCTGCACATAGGTTCAGCAGTGACACTTTTCTAGAGTCCATAGGTATGCGTTAACATACATTTTAGTCTTTCTGACAGAACTTCTTTGTCTTATGTCACTCTGTAATACAGGTTCTAGGTTCACTCACCTCACTACAGCTGACTCAAATTCATTCTTGTCTATGGCTGAGTAATATTCCATTGTGTATATGTTCCACATCTTCTTTATCCATTCATCTGTCAATGGACATCTAGGTTGGCCTGTTTGCTTTAAATCATCGAGATTATTTGTAGGGCAGTTTACTCCCATCTCAAAATTCACTTCACCTACCCTAATTCACCAGAGAAGGCAATGGCACCCCACTCCAGTCCTCTTGCCTGGAAAATCCCATGGGTGGAGGAGCCTGGTGGGCTGCAGTCCATGGGGTTGCTAGGAGTCGGACAGGACTGAGCGACTTCACTTTCACTTTTCACTTGCGTGCATTGGAGAAGGAGATGGCAACCCACTCCAGTGTTCTTGCCTGGAGAATCCCAGGGACGGGGAGCCTGGTGGGCTGGCCTCTGTGGCGTCACACAGAGTTGGCCACGACTGTAGCGACTTAGCAGCAGCAGCACTCTAATCCACCCGCATACAAGAAGCAATTTGACATATTAAGAGGTAAAAAGAGCTCAGATATTTGGATACTCTGTGATATTTTCATCCCTTCTGAACATGCATTTTTGCCTGGAGAATCCTATGGACAGAGGAGCCTGGTGGGCTACAGTCCATGGGGTCGCTAAGAGTCAGACACGACTGAATGACTAACACTAACTGAGCATGGAGGCCAGAAGAGCAGAGAAAGAGAATACTGTTGTATTCTTTACAAAATCTGGAGTTGCTACAGACAAAAGACACTAAAAGCTAAAAGGCATTGGTTAAATTTATCCTCATAGTTGGGACTGACATATATGCACCATTGATACTATGTATAAAATAGATAACTAATGAGAACAGACTGTATAGCTCTGAACTTGACTCAGTGCTCTGGGTGACCTAGATGGTAAGGAAATTTAAAAAAAAAAAAAAAAGAGGATATATGGGCACGTATAACTGGTCCACTTTGCTGTACAGTAGAAACTAGCACAGCATTGGAAAGCAACTACACTCCAATACAATTTTAAAAATTTGTCCTCCTACCGTCTTGTTCAGTTCAGTTCAGTCGCTCAGTCATTTCCGACTCTTTGCGACCCCATGAAGTGCAGCCCAGGTGCAATTCGTTTAGACTGGCATTCTAGCATCTGCCCTTAGATGATGACTTTTCTCTTGATGTTTTCAGCTTCTGATTCTTCCTCGTCTATCTTTCAAGACTTGGGTCCATCAGCTTCATAAATGCAGATGGTTCCTCAACTCCTGCCCTTGGCCCTCTCCTGGGTGAATCCCAGAACTCCTCCAAGGTGAGCATACATGTGAATATCATGTTATTGGCATTAACATACAAATTCTAACTCACGAAGTCTGGAGTGTGGTTAGACTACATTTCTAGAGAGTTCCTGGCTGTCCCCGAGACTGCTGGTCCTCTGATCATACCGAATAGCAAATATATATACTTCTCCCTAAGAAGACTCACCTCTTCTTTCATTAAAAATATATTTGTACTTTTTTTTAGGGAGGGGGTGTTTTCTTGCATTTTCAACTGTTGTCGTCGTGTGGATAGTTTCTGTAAATCCATCTTCAGCTTCGTTTCCTGCTCAAGCTTCAGACCTGCATGTTCAAATGCTGACTGGATGTTGTTTAGTCACTCAGTTGTGTCTGATTCTTTGTGACCCCATAAACTACAGCATGCCAGGCTTCCCTGACCTTCACCATCTCCTGGAGTTTGCTCAAACTCCGTTGACTTGATGATGCCATCCAACAATCTCATCTTTGTTGCTCCCTTCTTCTGCCCTCAGTCTTTCCTAGCATCAGGGTCTTTTTCAAAGAGTCGGCTCTTTGCATCAGGTGGCCAAAGTACTGGAGCTTCAGCTTCAGCCTCAGTCCTTCCAATGAATATTCAGGACTGATTTCCTTTAGGATTGATCTCCTTGCTGTTCAAGGGACTCTCAAGTCTCCAACAACACAGTTTAAAAGCATCAATTCTTCAGCACTCAGCCTCCTTTATGGTCCAACTCTCACATCTGTACATGACTACTGGAAAAATCATAGCTTCAACTATACGGACATTTGCAGACAAAGTAATGTCCCTGCTTTTTAATATGCTGTCTAGGTTTGTCATAGCTTTTCTTCCAAGGAGCAAGTATCTTTTAATTTCATGGCTGCAATCACTGTCCACAGTGATTTGGATCCCAAGAAAATAGTCTGTCACTGTTCCCATTTTTTCCCCCATCTGTTTGCCTTGATATATCATGTCTGGATATGTCAATGCAGATTCTACCAGCATCTCAACAGGAAAAGTACAAATCTAGACTCACCATCCTCTCAGTAGCTCCTTTGCCAGTGGATCCCACCCCCATGACAGATATCTTAAAGTGGTAGAATTCCAGAATGATGTCCATCAGCATACAAGTGCCCTGAATGGACCTGAAGGGCATGCTAATGTTTGCTGATTTGGAAGAATCAAGGATACAACTTTGAGGCAAGAAAAATGAAAAGCAGTGAAAATCTGGTTCAGAAGCATTCTCCCTTTGTTTGCTTATGTCATAAAATAAGAAATAGTCAAGGAAACAAGAGACTTATGGTTAGATATGAACTGGTTTCTAGCAAATAGGTTTTTAAGAGTTTGCCTAAACGTCCATTTGGTTGCTTGACATAACGTTTCATGAGTATTTGCTTAGGGAGGACTGTGGAAAGTGTTGATCCACTGTTTTCTTTAAATCCTATATATTTATTTGATGCCAGAGCTCTTGGCAAGAGAAATATGGTCAAATAGCAATACTGATTCCAATGCTTTACTGGAGACGCATACTGGAGAGTTTGTACACAGTGGTATTCAGTAAGAAGAAAGGGTTTTATTTGGCTGATATTATATGTATTATAATCAATATACACATGTACTCTGATGGTTAATTTTATGGGTCAACCTGATCTTAAGCCAAAGGCCAGGTCCTGAAATTTTTGCTCTGCCATCATTTGGACAATCTCTCCACAACTGTCTTTGCTCTGCAGTCTATAGATTTTTCATTTACATCCACCTGGGGTTTTTATCATGGGCTTTATTAGATATAATACATTTTGATTCCAATCCCAAAGAAAGGCAATGTCCAAGAATGTTCAAACTACTGCACAATTGTACTCATCTCATACACCAGCAAAGTAATGCTCAAAAATTTCTAAGCAAGACTTCAACAGTATGTGGACCATGACCTTCCAGATGTTCAAGCTGGATTTAGAAAGGCAGAGGAACCAGAGATCAAATTGCCAACACCTGTTGAATCATTGAAAAGCAAGAGAGTTCCAGAAAAACATCTACTTCTGCTTTACTGTCTATGCCAAAGCCTTTGAATGTGTTGATCACAACAAACTGTGGAAAACTCTTAAAGAGATGGGAGTACCAGACCACCTGACCTGCCTCCTGAGAAATCTGTATGCAGGTCAAGAAGCCACTGTTAGAACTGGGCATGGAACAACAGACTGGTTCCAAATCAGGAAAGGAGTACATCAAGGCTGTATATTGTCACTCTGCTTATTTAATTTATATGCAGAGTACATCATGTGAAATGCTGGGCTGGATGAAGTACAAGTTGAAATCAAGATTGCTGGGAGAAATATCAATAACCTCAGATATGCAGATGACACCACCCTTATGGCAGAAAATGAAGAGGAACTAAAGAGCCTCTTGATGAAGGTTAAAGGAAAGTGAAAAAGCTGGCATAAAACTCAACATTCAGAAGACTGAATGAAGAGAAGACTTTTGAAAGTCCCTTGGATTGCAAGGAGATCAAACGAGTCCATCCTAAAGGAAATCAGTCCTGAGTATTCATTGGAAAGACTGATGTTGTTGCTGAAACTCCAATACTTTGGCCACCCGATGCGAAGAACTGACTTATTGGAAAAGATCCTGATGCTGGGAAAGATTGAAGGCAGGAGAAGGGGACGACAGAGGAGGAGATGTTTGGATGGCATCACTGACTCGATGGACATGAATTTGAGCAAGCTCCGGGAATTGGTGAAGGTCAGGGAAGCCTGGCGTGCTGCAGTCCATGAAGCTGCGAAGAGTCAGATAGGACTGAGCGACTGAACTGACATATGGAATCTAGAAAGATGGTAATGAAGAACCTATTTTAAGGCAGCAATGGAGATGCAGACATAAAGAAGAGACATATGGACATGGAGGCTGTGGAGGGGGAGGAAGGAGAGGGTGGGACAAACGGAGACAGTGGCATGGAAACATGTATACTACCATATGTAAAACAGATAGCCAGTGGGAATTTGCTGTATGACTCAGGGAAGTAAAACTGGTGCTCTGTGACCACCTAGAGGGGTGGGACGGGGTGGGAAATGGAAGGGAGGTTCAGGAGGGAGGGGACATGTCTATGTAATATGTCCATATTACCTATGGCTAATTCACAATAAACTGTGGAAAACTCTGAAAGAGATGGAAATACCAGACCACCTGACCTGCCCCTTGAGAAACCTGTATGCAGGTCAGGAAGCAACAGTTAGAACTGGACATGGAACAACAGACTAGTTCCAAATAGGAAAAGAAGTGCGTCAAGGCTGTATATTGTCACCCTGCTTATTTAACTTATATGCAGAGTACATCATGAGAAACACTGGGCTGGAAGAAGCACAAGCTGGAATCAAGATTGCCAGGAGAAATATCAATTACCTCAGATATGCAGATGACACCACCCTTATGGCAGAAAGTGAAGAGGGGCTAAAAAGTCTCTTGATGAAAGTGAAAGAGGGGAGTGAAAAAGTTGGCTTAAAGTGCAACATTCAGAAAATGAAGATCATGGCATCTGGTCACATCACTTCATGGGAAATAGATGGGCAAACAGTAGAAACAGTGTCAGACTTTTTTTTTTTTTGGCTCCGAAATCACTGCAGATGGTGACTGCAGCCATGAAATTAAAAGACGCTTACTCCTTGGAAGAAAAGTTATGACCAACCTAGATAGTATATTCAAAAGCAGAGACATTACTTTGCCGACTAAGGTCCGTCTAGTCAAGGCTATGGTTTTTCCTGTGGTCATGTATGGATGTGAGAGTTGGACTGTGAAGAAGGCTGAGCGCCAAAGAATTGATGCTTTTGAACTGTGGTGTTGGAGAAGACTCTTGAGAGTCCCTTGGACTGCAAGGAGATCCAACCAGTCCATTCTGATTCTGAAGATCAACCCTGGGATTTCTTTGGAAGGAATGATGCTAAAGCTGAAACTCCAGTACTTTGGCCACCTCACGCGAAGAGCTGACTCATTGGAAAAGACTCTGATGCTGGGAGGGATTGGGGGCAGGAGGAGAAGGGGACAAGAGAGGATTAGATGGCTGGATGGCATCACTGACTCCATGCACATGAGTCTGAATGAACTCCGGGAGTTGGTGATGGACAAGGAGGCCTGGCGTGCTGAGATTCATGGGGTCGCAGAGTTGGACACGACTGAGTGACTGAACTGAACTGAATTCATGCTGATGTACAGCAGAAACAAACGCAATATTGTAAAACAATTAGTCTTCAAATAAAAATAAATTAACTAGAAAACAACATGACTGATGAAAGCCTACTAGTTGTTCCAGAACCCGTGCTCTCTCTTTGATGGAGCTTGTTCCTGCTTTCTGCTCACCTCTGATGTGCTCTAGCAGCACTCTGCCCTCCAAAAAAGTAACCTTGTTATGAATTTGACTAAAGTCCACATATTCCTTCTGGGATTTATTACTTTCAGAGTGTTTAGGGATGATGAGTATTCTGATAAATTAAGATTCTGCACATGCTTCCCCAGATTCAATTCCACCACACATACAAATCAGGAAAGACTTGGCTAGCAGCAGAAAATGTAAAAAAAAAAAAAAACAAACCAGGATTTTAGCCAACTTTCAGCTCCATGATTCAATAATGAGACAAAGTTCACCAAAAACCTAACCACCCACCCAGCTGAGTTTTAGGCTGCGTGGCAATGAATCAGGTTCCTCCATGGTGACCTGGTCAGATCACAGACGGAGTTTTGTGCTCAGTCCTCTTTGCCACATTCAAATGTGGAGACTGGAAAATATACTACTTAAACTTTGGGAGAGAGAATACTTGAGGGCCTAAGAGATGCCTTCAAGTATGTGTGTGTGCTCAGTTGCTCAGTCATGTCTGACTCTTTGCAAACCTATGACCTGTAGCCCACCAGGCTCCTCTGTCCATAGGACAAGGATACTGGAGCAGGTTGACATTTCTTTCTCTGGGGATCTTCCTGATCTGGGAATCAGACCCACATCTCCTGTAGGTGATGGTGAGTTGGCAGGTGGATTCTCTACTGCTCCTGCAGAGCTCTCAAATATCTGAAGTGCCGTCACATTGGTGAAAGATTGTTTCTTCTGTCTGGGTCTTAGGGAAAGTTGGAAACAGCAAGGAAATCTATTTAGGCTCAATAAAAAGGAGACCTTTTTAACCTGTCGAGGTGGCCCGGGTGGGTCTAGTCCTTGGGGGTCCTGGTGCAAGCTGTGTTTGGTGGGGATAGTGTGGAAGCAGTCGGGCAGTGCTGTGACTGCCCCTCTGGGTAGAGTGGGGCATTCCTGGTATATACTACCACCCCCGCTCTGCCCGGCCTCCTGTGTGCTGTTTGTGACTGTACGGCAGGTAGCTCATTGTGTTCTTTGCTTAAAGTATCTATGATTTGCTTTATTATTTAAAAGCAGTATTTATTACTAAGAATTCCTTGGAAACAAGGAAAACAACAGAAAGGGTAAGACGCAAGATCTCTTCAAGAAAATTGGAAATATCAAAGGAACATTTCATCTAAAGATGGGCACAATAAAAAACAGAGATGGTAAAGACCTAATATAAGAGATCAAGAAGAGATGGCAAGAATACACAGAAGAACTAGTACAAAAAGATCTTAATGACGGATAACAATGGTGGTGTAGTCTCTCACTCAGAGCCAGACGTTTGGGAGTGTGAAGTCAAGTGGGCATTAGGAAGCATTCCTGTCAGTAAAGCTAGTGGAGGTGATGGAATTCCAGCAGAGCTATTTCAAACCCTAAAAGATGATGATATTAAAGTGTTGTACTCAATATGTCAGCAAATTTGGAAAACACATGATTGAAAAGGTCAGTCCTCATCCAAATTCCCAGGAAGGGTAGTACTAAAGAATGCTTGAAACACCAGACAATTGCACTTATCTCCCATGTAAGGTTAGACTAATGGAGTAGCCATCATGGTCAACAAGAGAGTCAAATATGACAGAATGATCTGTTCTTCTCCAAGGCAAACCATTCAATATCACAGTTATCCAAGTCTATGCCCAACCAGTAACGCTGAAAAAGCTGAAGTTGAACGGTTTTATGAAGACCTACAAGACCTTTTAGAACTAACACCCAAAAAGATGTCCTTCTCATTATAGGGGACTGGAATGCTAAAGCAGGAAGTCAAGTAACACCTGGAGAAACAGGCAAATTTGGCCTTGGAATGCACAATGAAGCAGGGCAAAGACTAATAGAGTTTTGCCAAGAAAATGCACTGGTCATAGCAAACACCCTCTTCCAACAACACAAGAGAAGACTCTACACATGGACATCACCAGATGGTCAACACCAAAATCAGACAGATTATATTCTGTGCAGCCAAAGATGGACAAGCTCTATACAGTCAACAAAAACAAGACCAGGAGCTGACTGTGGCTCAGATCATAAACTCCTTATCACCAAATTCAGACTTAAATTGAAGAAAGTAGGGAAAACAGCTAGACCATTCAGGTATGACCTAAATCAAATCCCTTATGATTATACAGTGGAAGTGAGAAATAGATTTAAGGGCCTAGATCTGATAGCTAGAGTGCCTGATGAACTATGGAATGAGGTTCATGACATTCTGCAGGAGACAGGGATCAAGACCATCTCCATGGAAAACAAAAGCAAAAAAAGCAAAATGGCTGTCTGGGGAGGCCTTACAAATAGCTGTGAAGAGAAGAGAGGCGAAAAGCAAAGGAGAAAAGGAAAGATACAGGCATCTGAATGCAGAGTTCCAAAGAATAGCAAGAAGAGATAAGAAAGCCTTCTTCAGTGATCAATGCAAAGAAATAGAGGAAAACAACAGATTGGGATAGACTAGAGATCTCTTCAAGAAAATTAGAGATACCAAGGGAACATTTCATGTAAAGATGGGCTCAATAAAGGACAGAAATGGTCTGGACCTAACAGAAGCTGAAGATATTAAGAAGAGGTGGCAAGAATACATGGAAGAACTGCAAAAAGATCTGCACGACCCAGATAGTCATGATGAGGTGATCACTAATCTAGAGCCAGACATCTTGGAATGTGAAATCAAGTGGGCCTTAGAAAGCATCACTACGAACAAAGCTAGTGGAGGTGATGGAATTCCAATTGAGCTGTTTCAAATCCTGAAAAATGATGCTGTGAAAGTGCTGCACTCAATCTGCCAGCAAATTTGGAAAACTCAGCAGTGGCCACAGGACTGTAAACAGTCAGTTTTCATTCCAATTCCAAAGAAAGGCAATGCCAAAGAATGCTCAAACTACCGCACAATTGCACTCATCTCACATGCTAGTAAAGTAATGCTCAAAATTCTCCAAGCTGTACATGAAGAATTCTCTTCAGCAGTACGTGAACTGTGAGCTCCCTGATGTTCAAGCTGGTTTTAGAAAAGGTAGAGGAACCAGAGATCAAATTGCCAACATCCACTGGATCATGGATAAAGCAAGAGAGTTCCAGAAAAACATGGATTTCTGCTTTATTGACTATGCCAAAGCCTTTGACTGTGTGGATCACAATAAACTGTGAAAAATTCTGAAAGAAATGGGAATACCAGACCACCTGACCTGCCTCTTGAGAAATCTGTATGCAGATCAGGAAGCAACAGTTGAACTGGACATGGAGCAACAGACTGGTTCCAAATAGGAAAAGGAGTATGTCAAGGCTGTATACTGTCACCCTGCTTATTTAACTTCTATGCAGAGTACATCATGAGAAATGCTGGACTGGAAGAAACACAAGCTGGAATCAAGATTGCCGGGAGAAATATCAATAACCTCAGATATGCAGATGACACCACCCTTATGGCAGAAAGTGAAGAGGAGCTAAAAAGCCTCTTGATGAAAATGAAAGAGGAGAGTGAAAAAGTTGGCCTAAAGCTCAACATTCAGAAAACGAAGATCATGGCATGTGGTCCCATCACTTCATGGGAAATAGATGGGGAAACAGTGGAAACAGTGTCAGACTTTATATTTTTGGGCTCCAGAATCACTGCAGATGGTGACTGCAGCCATGAAATTAAGACGCTTACTCCTTGGAAGAAAAGTTATGACCAACCTAGATAGCATATTCAAAAGCAGAGACTATTTTGCTAAGGACCGTCTAGTCAAGGCTATGGTTTTTCCTGTGGTCATATATGGATGTGAGAGTTGGACTGTGAAGGCTGAGCACCAAGAATTGATGCTTTTGAACTGTAGTGTTGGAGAAGACTCTTGAGAGTCCCTTGGACTGCAAGGAGATCCAACCAGTCCATTCTGAAGATCAGCCCTGGGATTTCTTTGGAAGAAATGATGCTAAAGCTGAGACTCCAGTACTTTGGCCACCTCATGAGAAGAGTTGACTCACTGGAAAAACTCTGATGCTGGGAGGGATTGGGGGCAGGAGGAGAAGGGGATGACTGAGGATGAGATGGCTGGATGGCATCATGGACTCGATGGACGTGAATCTGAGTGAACTCCGGGAGATGGTGATAAACAGGGAGGCCTGGCGTGCTGAGATTCATGGGGTCCCAAAGAGTCGGACACGACTGAGCGACTGAACTGAACTAAACTGAACTGCTACTGCTGAGTCACTTCAGTCATGTCCATCTCTGTGTGACCCCATAGACAGCAGCCCCCCAGGCTCCCCCGTCCCTGGGATTCTCCAGGCAAGAACACTGGAGTGGCTTGCCATTTCCTTCTCCAATGTATGAAAGTGGAAAGTGAAAATGAAGTCTCTCAGTCATGTGCGACTCTTAGCAACCCCACGGACTGTAGCCTACCAGGCTCCTCCACCCATGGGATTTTCCAGGCAAGAGTACTGGAGTGGGGTGCCATTGCCTTCTCCAGGTTAGACTAGAGATCTCTTATAGTAAGGTTATATTCAAAATCCTCCAAGCTAGGCTTTGCATTATGTGAATCAAGAACTTCCAGGTGTTCAAGCTGGATTTAGAAAAGGCAGAGGAACCAGAGATCAAATTGCCAACATCCACTGGACCATAAAGCAAAATAATTCCAGAAAAACATCTACCTTTGTTTCATTGACTATGCTAAAGCCTTTGACTGTGTGGATCAAAACAAGCTGTGGAAAACTCTTAAAGAGGTGGGAATACCAGACCATCTTACTTGTCTCCTGAGAAACTTGCATGTAGGTCAAGAAGCAACAGTTAGAACCCTGTATGGAACAACTGACTGGTTCAGGATTGAGAAAGGAGTATGATAAGGCTGTTTATTGTCAGTCAACCTCTATATTTAACCTATACGCAGAGCACATTATGCAAAATGCTGAGCTGGATGAACTACAAGCTGAAATCAAGATTGCCAGGAGAAATATCAACAACCTCAGATATGCAGATGATGCCACTCTAATGGCAGAAAGCAAAGAGGAACTAAAGAGCCTCTTGATGAGGGTGAAGGAGAGTGAAAAGCCAGCGTAAAACTCAATATTAAAAGAATTAAGATCATGGCATCCAGTTCCATCACTTCACAGCAAATAGAAGGGGGAAAAGGTGGAAGCAGTGACAGATTTCCTCTCCTTGGGCTCTAAAATCAGTGTGGATGGTGACTGGAGCCATGAAATTAGAAGACAATTGCTTCTTGGCAGGAAAGCTATGACAACATAGACAGTGTGTTAAAAAGCAGACATCACTTTCCCGACAAAGGTCCCGTCTAGTCAAGGCCCTGGTCTTTCCAGTAGCCATGTACAGATGTTAGAGCTGGACCATAAAGAAGGCAGAGCACCAAAGAATTGATGCTTTTGAATTGTGGTGCTGGAGGACTCTTGAGTGTCCCTTGGACAGCAGAGATCAAACCAGTCAATCCTAAAGGAAAAAAAAACCCTGAATAGTCTTTAGAAGGACTGATGAGGAAACTCCAATACTTTGGCCACCTGATGCGAAGTTCTGATTGATTGGGAGATACCCTGATGCTGGGAAAGACTGAAGGCAGAAGAAGGAGACAGAGGATGAGATGGTTGGATGGCATCACTGATTCAATGGACATGAGTTTGAGCAAATTCCAGGAAATGGTGAAGGGACAGGGAAGGCTGGTGTGCTGCAATCCCTGGGGTTGCCAAGAGCTGGACATGACATGGCTACTACACAACAACAAAATCCCAATTCACTTATTTTTCACCAGCAGTTGCAAGAAACTTATAAATATTGACCTGGCATAAACAGAGGTGAGTTTGTATTGTCTGTCTTCTCTTCGCTTCTTTTCATGCTAGACCAGTCAGACCTTTCCATCATCTTGGGCATGTTCCCATGGCAGATGAATGCAAGTGGTGAGTGCAGAACATAAAGTGGAGTGTAAATGTGGGAAAACAGGCCTTCACCATTCCAGAGGAAGAGACTGGGGTGGTTAAATTTGGTGCTGCAAGGAGCTTTCCCCCAAACCTCATCATTCTCACAGGAAAGGCTGCAGGGGGTGTGTACTGGGAGGGGCTCCCTGAAGGCCCATCTCTCAAATACATATTCTCTGCATCTTTATTCCCTCCCTTCTCTGCCTCCTGTCCCAAGCTTTTCCCTTCAGCAAACAGAACAGAGTACCTGGACTACTCATCATTGAGATCCACAATACCATTTCCACCCTTTCATCTAAGGATGCAAACAGCTGTCAAACACCGGGGGTTTCTTGGATTCCTTTTTCCCTCCTCCACCATTTAGACATCATATCCTTTGCTACTGTCTACTTCAGATGTTCATGATCTGTTTGGTTCTCTTTTCTTGACTGCATAGTAGGTGCTCAATGAAACTTGTTACTGACTACACCCTAATAGCTATCTTAGTTCAGTATCCCGGACACCTGCAGAGCTCATAAGTGGTCCTTCTTGCCTCTAGTCTTCACCCTTCTGGCAGTTCTTCATGATGCCAGTCAGAAAGATCTCTCTAATATGCTAATCCAATCACTTCATTTCCATGCTTAAGACTCCTTCGTGGCCCTAAGGATAAAGTCTAAACTTCCAGGGCAAGCCAGGCCCTTCAGGATGGATTCCTATCTTCTCTCTTAGCCTTTCCAGCCTTTTCATAATTCTATCTTCTAGTCTGTGCGGGAGGCCCTCTCCAGTTTACATCCTCCCCTCTGGGGCTTGCCAACAACCTGGGTTGGGGTGAAGCCCTCCTTTAGTGGTGGTCATTAGACTATAAACCTCCTTGAGGTGCAAAACAGATCATATTAACTTCAGTCCAGTGTCTGGTCAACAGCAGAGGCTCTCTGAGTGTCTGTAGAAAGCATGCATGTGCCCAGCACGTTCATGTCTGTTTTATTGAACTCTGCTGGTCCTTCCTTAGGGAGGCAGCACAAACACGTGGAGTAGGCAGCAGGTAAGGAAGACAGGATGGAAATTAAAATTCTAAAAGCCCTCCAAACTAAGGCATAGAATAATTTACACTTTGAATTACTATTTCTCATTTCTCTTCACTTTTATAACATACTATTATTCATATGTATAATTTCATGATCAAGATCTAACTTCTACTTATAAAAAATATAAAGATCATTTATATATTTCCATATTACTTCCTAGGTGGCCCTAGTAAGAATCTGCCTGCCAATGCAGGAGATGCAACAGATGCAGGCTGAATCCCTGGGTTGGGAAGATCTCCTAGAGAGGAAATGGCAGCCCACTCCTATTTTTGCCTGGAGAATCTCATGGACAGAGGAGCCCTGCAGTCCATGGGGCCACAAAGAGTTGAACACAACTGAGCACACACACGCACACACAAGTGTTACTTTCACATTAATAAGCAATTAGGGACTTGCCTGGCAGTCCAGTGGTTAAGGCTCTGTGCTAGACCAGGAGTTGGACAACACGGAGCACACACGCATGCACAGATCAGACACGACTGAGCAGGACGCATGGGTAACCTAAGATCCCCCATGCCAAGCAGCGCAGTCAAAAAAAAAAGGCAGTTAAAATGTAGAAGCTGGTTATTGTATAACTGATTACGCAGCTTTATCATGGGATACAGGAAAGTACCTTGGTATCTGGAAGGACTAAATTCACCAGCCCTGTGAACTACTTATGAGTTATGTAATTATGTAAAGTTCCGGGATGGTGGAACACACCTCCTATTGTGCCTGGCAGGCCAGGTGGGAAGTTGTGAACTGTTCTTTCTCTTCCTTTCACTGATGGTTTTAGAGAGATTTGGGAATACAGAGCTACAGTAATAAATAATTTTTCTTTTACTTTTGAAATAAAAGCGAGGCATATTACTTTAAATCAGTTTCACTTAGATGAAGCAGCTCTCTTGCCAGCAACAGGTAATGCCTTACCTATAATAATTAACATTACTTTTAGAAAAATGTAACTCTGTGTCACTGCTAGGCAGACCTTTTCTCTTTGGCATTTTTAAAAAGGAAATAAAATTATACTTTACAATATTAAAGAAACAAGCCAGCAATTGTAATGCCCCAGTGAATCCTGAAAATTTATTATTTGGGAGAATATCAGATATTGATCCTTTGTTTTACAGCTCATGATAATAATCAGAAAATATACATTTTGAAATGACAGTTAAAAGAAATAATTACATATAATACAGATTACAGATATTTTACTTGTACATAAGCAATGCAGTACTAAAAGCATACTTATGGGTTCATAGTAGGTGAACATGGCAATTTTCCGTGTAAAGCTGCAGCAACTCAAATCCTCTTCGGGTCAATAAAGAAAGACAGATTGAGAAATACATTTAGGGCTTATCACTGTGTCTGGCTGTAAACCTATTTTTTTAACCTTTCCCCTCCCCCATATATATATGTATATACTTTATTGCCTTTATATTTCTGCTGGTTTAATATAATTAGTATACTAAATAGTTATCTGCATTTATTTGGTTTCTAAAAATATATAAAATGCATTGGAATAGAGCTCCTGCAGCTTCCAAGCAGTCACTGTCCTGGCATCGAAAGCTTATTCTGGAAATGTAAAGCAGCAATACTGAATAAATAGTGATTGTTTTGTCTTCTCCATACAGCTGATGGCCTTCAACTCAAACTGAAAAACACTGTAGCAAACAGCATAAACATGCAATTAAAAAAAAAAAAAAACTGACATAATATAAAAGTAAGACTTAACGAGCTAAATTTTAATACAATATGGACTAATAAAGACAACTTTAGGTAGAAGAGGGATGTGAACACAGCACTGTTATTTACATATAAATTAAGGCCCAATTTTTCAAAGGCAATGTACACAGGGAACCGTCCATCTGCTCATGCCCTTTGCACACCTGAAGTCAAGAGTTTTTTTTTCCTTTTCCATGTTATTTCTTCAATCTGTTACTATAGTTCTAACTTGGAAACGTGTTCACAGAAGTGGATTTAAATGAAGTTTCTTTTCTTGAAAGGCCACTTTGCTCTTATTCACAAAGAAAATATTCTTTTAGTGCAGGTACAAAATGTATTTGTGTTCTGGAAGTGAGTGCTTTTTGTTCTTCTTAAAGATTGTTAATATTCACATTTCACACCATAAGTTCTATGTTTTTACTGTCTTAGTCTTGTTTTAGCTCTCATCTACAGTTAATTTGAACTATAGAAATTGATGACTAGCTCAGTGATGGCTGAGGGAATTAATTAATTGGGTAACTCCTATTAACACCAACTGAAATCTCACATATAAATTCCCCATGCATCAGGAAAAAAAAAAAAAAAAGCTAACCAAAATATTTCATCAGAAAAAAAAGGACTGAGGCAACCCACTACAGATCATTCTCTGAGAATGACAAACACTCCAAAGGGTCAAATATACTAATACTATTTCAAATTATCCCTTGGTAAGGAAAAAAAAAATATTCTAATGTATTTAATACCTGTAGAAAATCACAATAAAACAACTTTCAGTGCAATAATTAAAAAAAACTTATAATCTAATTTAGTATTCAGAAACTGAATATTCCCCCAGATCAAAATTTTCTATTTAGTATTTTTGCATACCAGTGCCCACTTCCTCTCTCTGAAATATATCCAAAGATGTGGTACTTAATCTAACTCATTATATTTACAATAGATAAAAATGATCAGAAATAGACTAAGATATTTTTAAGATGTTCTAGGGAGATGATTTTTCTTTCCTCTATTTTAAAAAAGACTTAGAAAAATTTCTTAGAGATGTACTTCCAGAAGTTATATAACTGTTTAAAAAGTACAGCTGCTTGTTGTATTAATCAAATTCACATTTATATAATCTTATCTAGGAAATAGTATTTCTATCTGTAATTAGGTCTGTGAAGATTATTTGGCAGCTTG
Source organism: Nanger dama (assembly GCA_917880005.1). Lineage (NCBI taxonomy): Eukaryota > Metazoa > Chordata > Mammalia > Artiodactyla > Bovidae > Nanger > Nanger dama. Next base: position 84,050,600 of record CAKJTW010000002.1, read on the forward strand.
AAAATTCAGATGAACTGTCAGGATCTGGCCAGCCTTCCTTTAAAGTTATTAGGTTAATGCTGATAATAACTGACAACAATTGAGTTGGATCCTGACTTTGTGTTTTTCATGGTATGCTTAGGCATCTTTGCAATGAAAAATTGCAAAGTCTAATATGTCTTCAGTTTAATGTTTTGATTTAAATAGAATGTAATCAATTTATAAAAATGTTTTTCTTTGTGAATAAGATCTCAATTCTCTGAACAACAATAACAAAATGACCCAGTATAGAATGGAACCTTTTAAAAATAAGGCATATATCGGGCATACATAAACCATTATTATCAGAAAATCTACAAATTATTTTGATTTTTAATTCTAATTTTTAAATATATATAGATATGAAATAACTATTACAAACTGAGAGCAAATGTGTATAGGTTGTGGTTATTAGGTAAGAATCATTGATTTATCAAGTTTTTTTGCAAAACAGATAATGGCAAGGTCAACTTGGTAATTCTAAGAACCCAAAGAAAATATCTTTAGTTGAGGTCTGCCATTTAGCTGGACTAGAAAAGGCAACTATGCATTATTACTTTCAGTTCAGAAGCTTCTATATATTGTCATAGCCATTCTTAAAAATTTTCACTGGAAACCTAAATATAGCAGCATTCTTAGCATTCATTAAACCGAAAATAAGTCAAATATGTTTAAAACATCCAAAGTTGCCCTCATGCATAGCATATAACTTACATCTTTTTATTGTTACCATGGCATTAATATACTAACCCACTGTTATTCTGTTGCATGTCAATAATACACACAATATGTTTTCCCAGAATTAAAAACTATTTTAAATTTTAGAATAAAGTCTAAACTGTATTGTACCAAATTCTGATCAGAGGGAATGTGAAAATGGCTAGGCATCTGACCACATCCATCCAGATAATCTGGTCCATCTCAGTCAGGTCAGTAGTCATGGTAGGGGTGTTGACTCATTTTTGGTTTTAGAAACAAGAAAATATATGCACAAAGGGAGCTTCATGTCCTGTAAAAGTCGAACTGAAAATTAATGAAAACAAATACTGAATTTAACTTTATTTCCTTAGTTAAAAAGTACCTAACTCCAATCTACTTTCTGTCTAAATGACTGGAGAAATTGCAATCGTTTATAATGTACACAGTAAATTATGTGCAAGCAATAACTTATCCAGGGTGCTTTCAGCAATAGACCATACATACAAAGTGGGTTATTTTAAAAATTATATCACTTAAAGCAACCTTCCTGAAAATATCCTCAGACATCTCTAATTTGTCTATTATGGCAACTCTGAGGATCCATGAGACTAAAATAAAAGGCAGGGCAGAAACAAAACACATCATGTTATGGGAAACCCCATGCCTGTTTGGATAGATATTCAGCAAGTATATTTTTATTCAACAGTGTCTGAAGCACTGCAAACATTTTAAACATATATATAAAATTCACTTCATGAAAATATTTCCATTTTTGTATGTGGTCATTCCTATGCTGGAAATACTGTAAAGATTAAGCTTCAGATTAAAAAGAAAACCTGAATTCCCTCACCTAATTAAGCAGTGGCTAGGATGGGTTCACAATGGCAGAGCATCCTCCGACACTCGTGGAGCTGTAAATCGGCAATGCGTGGAGTCTGGCGACATGCACACAAAGTCATTATCACGCGGTGCACGTAATGTAATTCAGTCACAGGATAGGTATTAATAAAAAATATTAAAACATCAACATTCACTCATTAATTGATTACATGGAATAAATAAACTAAGTCAGTCACATATTTTCTCTTCACTCTTAAGTCACGGCTTTATTTACGTATGCACACTGTATAATACTTTCCTAATGCTCTCAAAATGCTACAAATAAAAATGAAGGCTTGGCATTACAGCTGCTGGACAAAAGCGTCAACACTGTGGATGTGTGAAAACACAGTTTCTTTGTTCTTTTAGCATCAGTGCACAGGGTATGGCTCCAAGTGGTATGCAACTTAGGACAGAAAAAGATACGGTGGCTTGTGAAACAGATCCTCTGTTCATCATTGGCACAAAATCAAACAAGGAATCTTCACTGTCCGTGGTACCTTTACTGGATCTCTACCCTGAAGACAGGTAATGTTATACATATATGCCTTCAGGATTAAAACCAGATGAGATAGGATTCTGTAGAATACGCAGGTTACTGGGGAGCTGCCGAGAGGAGCCAGGCCGCTTCAGAGACCCGGACTGGAATGGTGCCTCTAAATAAGAAACAGAGAAAGTCATTTGATGTTTGCACCAGTGACATGGACATGAGAAATTAGAACTTTCCCTGTTCTCAAGAACCAAGTGATACAGAGTAATGACTGCGCCCCCATAGGTTCTGGGTGAGAGTACAGGCTGAGTCTGCTTGACCCTCTCAGTTGATAAAATAGCTTCCATTCATCTGAGGAGTTCATCATCTTTTGAAAAAGGTGAGCACTGTGCCTCTCTTTCTGGGTTGTTCATATCATAAGCATAGGCAGATTTAGAACTGTCTTTTAAATACCAGCACAAATTAATAATGAAGACTTTTAGGGGAGGAAGAAGGGGCCTTAGGAACAGAGAGATGTTACCACTCAGTTTAATAGACCATGACTCACATATATTTCAGGAGAAGTTTGCAAGGAAACAGTTTAAGATGAGTGATAGGATAACTACCCATCTAAGTAAATAAATAACATAAATATTATTGATTCTTTCCAGAAAAAATTTCTTTAAGTGACCTCAGAATCAGCTTTGAGTAGTAGGAGAATGTTGCAACCAAATGTAAGCAGTTTATTCAAAGTCAACAGTGAAAATCAAGCTTTTGAAAAATGGTTTCTCAAATCTTACCCCTTTCTATGTCTGCATGCAAGGCCTCCACTTCAATGGGTTCCGCTGGCAGAACGGTGACTTTCGTCCCTGTCTGCTGGATAAACTGCTGGAGGTTGACTTGCCGCAGCTCTTTGGTCAACTGCTCCAATTCTTGTTCTTTGTCCTAGACGGAAGTTAAATTTTTTCTAAAATTTGAGGATTCACTATTGGCCAGCTACAGACATCCTGGTCACTGTCCACCTGCTACAGGGTTAAATGTGGGATGCTCACTTTCACAAGAGTGCTTGTAACAAACGCGCTTTATACTGACATACTGGGCTGAAGAGGTCAAGCTCACTCTGTGGCATGGGCCAAAAAAATAGGCAAATAAAACACAGCTTCTTCAGTTTGTGCTTTTAAAGGTCACGCCTTCCTCTGCTAGGAGTACACTATGTACCTGATGAAATAAATCTATGTCTACAGACTTCCATGAATAAAATACTGGATTCCATCTATCCTGGTGTTTATAGCAATCTTGGTAAGCTCTTCGTAACTATACTTCCCCATTATCTACTTCATAATAAGTGTTAGTCAATCAGTTGTGTCCGACTCTTTGTGATCCCATGGTTTGTAGCCCATCAGGCTCCCCTGTCCATGGAATTCTCCAGGCTAGAATACTGGAATGGGCTGCCATTTTGCTCTCCAGGGATCTTCCTGACCCAGGGACTGAACCTGGGTTTTGCCTGCACTGCAGGCAGACTCCTACCGACTGAGCCACCAGGGAGGCCCATCTACTTCATAATATGCAGCAAAGTTAACAGTCATTTGGTTCATGAGATTTGGGCTCCTTGTTGTTTTTTTTTTTAAACTGTTTTTAAGTTTTCATAAAATGCTTTACTGAGATTTATGTTAGAGCACGAGGAAGGCAAGATTTCCACTATGGGGCTTCTAAATCCTTGACAAGCAGGTCTGTGAACTGAAGAGCTCTAAAGCAAGGAGACCAAGTTTGGATAGCCAGAAAGCTCCAGAGGCAAGGAGCGGCATTCTGTTATTCAGTGGACTTTCTTCTCTTCCTCTCTTAGGGCACTGTAAGGAAAAGCAGCAGCGCCTTATCTAAGCTGCATGAGTCTGGAGGATCTGGTAAGGGTAGGGAAGAGAAAAGAGAAAGGAGTGGTTGTTTTTTGCTACTTTGAGTGTAAGGGGTACTTGGAGATATCTGAGTAATTTGATTCTCAGATACTTTTCATAGGAAGTGAAATTTACTAATAACAATTTTCACAAATTAGTATGTAATATCAAGGCAATATCACTTCCAAATGTACCCTTAAGTGTCTAAATAAAGGGTTGACAGAGGATGAGAAGGTTGTATGGCATCACCGACTCAATGGATGTGAGTTTGAGCAAACTCTGGGAGATGGTGAAGGACAGGGAAGCCTGGCATGCTACAGTCCATGGGGCTGTGAAAGAGTCAAACATGACTGAGCAACTGAACAGAACAGCACAGTACTGACCAATCACAGATTAACAGCCGTCTATTACTGAGAAATTCCTGATTTTCCAAATTTTGGTGGTAGTTCTACCTCTTACCGGAATGAGTGGCAGAGACAGGAAATCCTATCAGTTCTTCCTGAAACCTCAGCTTTCTCTGCTTGTGGAACTTTTCCTCCTCTAAAGCATCTCTTCTCAAACTCCAATGTGCACAGGCGCTGTTTGGAGATGCTGTTACTATACAGTCTGCATTTCTAACCACTGTGCCCTGAAGCCCCATGGTTCCCTCTCTGATCCATGATTACAGAGCTTCTAAACCCATTACATGAGCCCCTGAACATATGTGCTACTGAGCACTTGAAAAGAGGCCAAATATGACTAAAACAGAAATTTAACTTTATTTAATATTTTTAAACAGCTTTATTGAGTATTATTTAACTTCCGTTTAAACCTAAGTAGCCAGGGACTTCCCTGGCGCTGCAGTGGTTAAGTGTGACTTCTGTCCCTGGTATGCCTCCTGACCGAAACACTAAAAATGAATAACTAAAACAGAAGCAATACTGTACCAAACTCAAAAGGACTTTAAAAATGGTCCACATCCACCCTAAAAAATCTTTCACCAAATGTTAAGTAACCATTTTATAATCAATTGTGTCTCCTCCTCATTTCAGCTGTTAGAAACTGATACCTCTTTGCAACTCCCGTAACATTCAGCACAACACTGTCTTTCCAAGACTAGGCATCCAAGAAATATAGGCTGAGTGGTCATGGTCTGAGTGTGAAATACAAATGTCCCTGTATGTGGTTTAGAGATAGGAGAAAGTCAGGGAGGAGCCTGCCCCTCTGGAGAGGAGAGAAGACGTGGTTAGCAACAAAGGAGAGGCGATTAGATACGCACACAGCTCGCCACACAGCCTCTGTGAACCACTTCTCGGTGATCTCTGTCAGCTTTGGTTCCTCTACCTTTAAAAGGAGGAGGTCAGACTCACTCCCGCATCATTAGTGCCCACGCCTGCTCTGAGGCTCTCATCTCCTGTCTCCAGTTACCTAGTGCTGCTACTACCACAGTTAAGAAAGCTGCTTGCACGGAAAAGGACCTGTGGCTCCAGCTCTCATCTTTGGTTTAGTCTCCTATCTTAGCATTGTCATAAGTCACACAAATTCTAAGAAACTTATAAACCAAGGTAGGTTTCTAACTCTAAATGTAAGGGAAAATGAATAATCATTAAAGAAGATGCCGAAAGATATTCTTTTAAACAGATTTTTAAAAAATTCTTTTTATAAAAACGTTCTTTCTTACCTGTAATCGTTTGGTGGCTTGGCCAAGAGATCTTTCCACAGCTTTAATACCATTTTCCAGCCTTAGACTCTGCTGGCCTTGAATGTCAATTTCCCCTCTGACCTTACCGATCTTGCCTTTAACCTCTTCTTCATTTACTTGTGCCTCTTGGACTTCCCGTTGCAATTTTTCTGCTTCAAGACCACTTTCCATAGTCTGAATTTGAGCCAAATAGTCCTTTAACTTGCTTTCACATTCTGTTATTTTCTGTCTTATTTCTTGAAGTTGATCTTTCAGCTGTTTTTCATTTTCCTGTTCAATCTGTAATTCATTTTCCCAAAACTCTTCCTCTTCAATTTCTACATCATTTCTTTTGATCTTTTGCTCCAGGCGGACAATTTCCTCTTCAAGGTTAGAATTATATTTTTGCTCCCAAAATCGTATTTCTATTTCATTTGATTCTAGCTCTTTCTCAATGGATTGGAGCTTCTCGGTCTGCAAACGGATCAGCTTCTTCAACTCATCTGCTGTTGTTTTGCAGTTATTCAGCACCTTTTGCTTAAATTCAGTTTCTTTACCTTTTCCAAAAATGTCCATTAATCCTTTGGCACCTCCTGTAAATGTTAATGATTTCCTTTTAGGTTCTCTCCTTTTGATTGTTTTGTCAATCTGAGGCCTCAGTTTAGCTAAAGGGGGCAAACTCTGCCTGTACAAAGTTCTTTCAGGAATTCGAGCCACACTATCCGATGTGGGTCGCTCACTGAGAGATGGCCCTGTGCGACGTAAGATCAGCTGTACATCGCTAGCATACTGCCCCCATTTGTTTAAGGATATGATAGGATTTTCATGAGGTGCTAAGTGCCTTTCAGTATCTCTCCATTTTTCTATAAGCGTGTACCTTCCAGTTCGACCTAGATAAAAAGACAAAAATAAATTTTCAAGATGGGATATGTAATAGCTAAAATAATGCCTCCAAACAGAGGACCTATTGGATAATTGTGTCTTCTCAATAAGCATCACATTCCAGTCTATGATGCCTTTAAAACTTCACTCGAAGATACTGAACTCCTTAAGATATGTAACACATAAAATATGGGATGTGAATTGCATATACCCTTCAGACTTGCTTTAGAAAATCATCTTTATACTTTAAACCTCAATAAGAATCTTAACCTATCTTCCCGTCTGACTGCCCAGACCTCGTCTGGGGCAAGACCTCCTGATGAAACTAAGGAGATCACTAGAGAGTCCTGCTAGAAGCCAGGACCTGGTTCCAGGAACCAGGAAGGACTTCAGAACTCGAGCAAATGTCTGTTTGGTGGATCCTGCTGATTTCCCTGCACATCAGGACTTGGGAAGCTTGGGGCCCCTGTTTCTCCTCCTGAAGGGAGATATGGAGCCAATGGAGGGCCTGCTACTCAGCTAACAGGCATTGGACAGGCCTTTCCTCTGTCCCCACCTTCCTGTACACCTGTGGCAAAAAAAATAAAAAATAAAAAAATCACCTCAATGAAAACAACCCTTCAAAACAATTTCATATAAAAAGTGGGACCTGAAGAGAAGTCCTGTTCACTTTTGATAAATAATAACTTCAAAGAGTCTTTAAAAAAAAATTAACAAGGCAAAAATGATACTATTAAGGAACAAAATTAGAATAAAATTTATATTAAAATATACTGAATATAACAGTAATTATGGAAGATAAAGATTCAGAAGACTTTATGTCACTAGTTTGAATACACTTCCTAAATATTTCCATTTAAGACGTGTGGGTCGGATGGATATTAATTTGTGAACAATGTCTATTAGACATCTGAAACTAATGTTATATATCAATGAAAGTGAAAGTTGCACAGTCGTGTCTGGCTTTTTACGACCCCATGAACTGTAGCCTGCCAGGCTCCTCTGTCCATGGAATTCTCCAGGCCACATTACTGGAGTGGGCAGCCATTCCCTTCTCCAGGGGAATCTTCCCAACCTAGGGATTGAACTCAGGTCTCCCGAGCCACCAGGGAAGCCCCTATATATCAATGATATCTCAATTTTAAAAAGTATCCATTAATAGTTAATATTATTACCAAAAAACCTCACTCTGCCATCTAGCAATTATAATACTGGCATATACAGCTACAGATTTATTTTCTGTGTCTTCTTTTTAATTTCATGAACTTCTGGACCAGTAGCAGTATTTCCTCAACTCCTGGTCCAATAAATGGAAATCTGGATATGCACATATGAACATCCACATATGCAATTCAAAAGCTGAAAATGACATTGCTCTAAGTATATGTGTATGATCTTCTTTAAGGAAACTGGAATTTTGGATGCAGCTGAAAACTTGGAAGATTTGAAAGCAAACAGACTGGAGTTTTAATTTTGGGTAAACTACTGAATGGATGAACAGCATTCCTTCACTTGTACAGTGGGGAGGGCAGGAGCACCTCACAGGTTCTGACAGTCAGTGTGTTAGTCACTCAGCTGTGTCCAACTCTTTGTGACCCCATGGACTGCAGCCCGTCAGGTTCCTCTATCCATGGGATATTCCAGGCAAGAATACCGGAGCAGGTTGCATTTCCTACTCCAGGGGACCTTCCCAACCCAGGGATCGAACCCACACCTCTTGTGCCTCCTGCATTGGCAGGCGGATTCTTTACCACTAGTGCCATTAGTTGTTACTATTATCGAAATACCTGGGCAAACAAGGAGACTGAAATGTCTTTGCAACCTGGATTTGGCTTTCTGGAATAAAAATGTTCTTAAGATTTTCAGGTTAAAAATGACTGTAATTACCCGCAGAAAAACCACATGACCAATCTTCAAGGTTAAACTCGTTCCACATGTATATACTGCTTCAAAGATCACAGCACTTTGTGTTCCTTACTCTGGTGTCTGTCAGCGACTTTTAGGACCTCTCTCCTGCCACCTGGACCCCATGTCCTCACCAGTTTATATGAAGGGTTAGACAAGACCAACAGAATGTTCTCTAATCCTACCAGGCCATGAGGTGTCTTTAAAAAGAAAACTGAATAATTACACTGTATGGACAAAATTAAAATTTTTAAGGCCTGTAACTGAGTCATAATTATATATAAAGCTCATTCTTCCAATGCTTAATGGTCCTGCTACTCCATGAGAATGCCTTGGTAGATTATTTAATATTGCTTTTACTGCCAGCTTTTCCTTTCTGTTAAATAATGCATATTAGGTAAAAAAAAAAAAAAATCCAGCAACATAAAAAAGCTTTTTAAGAGGTAAATGAATCAATACTTTGATTTTATTATAGAAATTGGGTTTTAGATAGTTTATGTAAGAGTTAAATCCCATAATCATTGTTTTTAATACCTATACTTGGCAAGGTCTTACAGAATCTGAATACTTCATTTAGACAGATTCCAATTCTTCCTGCAGAACTCCTTTTAGTGCAGTTTATTAAATGGATACACTTAGTTTTACCTTGTATACTATCTCAATGTAGCCTAAAACAAATAAAAAGGAATATCTATCTATCTGTGGCATTTGTAGTTTAAAGCTTTTGGCTACCTGGGTCTGAATGCTATAATCTGTAATGATAAATACTGGGAAGGGCTTCCCTGGTGGCTCAGAGGTTAAAGTGTCTGCCTCCAATGTGGGAAACCTGGGTTTGATCCCTGGGTCGGGAAGATCCCCTGGAGAAGGAAATGGCAACCCACTCCAGTATTCTTGCTTGGAGAATCCCATGGACAGAGGAGCTTGGTAGGCTACAGTCCACAGGGTCACAAAGAGTCGGACACGACTGAGTGACTTCACTTTCATACTTTAGAAGAGTTGAAGCAATTGAGTATAATCCCAAGAATCATTAACTTCATGTAATAAGGAAAATCACAAAGAGATTTTAGTACATAGGGAATCTCACTGTATGAGTGACATCATTAAAAGGAGGTAACAGATGACTTTCACCTAATTTAAAGTGGAATACAAGACTATGAAGTAATATGAAGTTTTAGAAATATATAACCAAATATATACTCAAATATTCAAACATGAGTCATCCAGAAGCATTATGCCCTTATTTCAATAATTTAAAAAGAGTGGCAACTATTGTTTTAGAAACAATTTTAGGAAATTTCTTAGAGACAAAAAGTAAAATCATCATTTAAAAGTGTCACATCATGTTATTTATTCAACAATATACACTGAATATACTTTTATCAGAAATAGTGTCAGGCCATGAAAATATATTCAATTAAACACCCTGATTATAAATGCTCTGCAGAAATATTAGTTTTAACTGACATTTGATTTTTTTCTCCAGTATCAAATTCTCCTTACTCCAAAGATGAATAATGTATGTTCTTCAAAAGAACATGACAGAGACCTAGTACTGATTTCTTATGAATTTAATGCTAACATATCCTCCTGTTTCTGGACATATTATAAGTAATTTCAGTTAACATTGGACTTATTCTATATCTGTAGTGAAAAATCTATGCTGTCTGACTCAGTTTTTCTGACAATACTTTGCCCCTTGAGTTATAAACATTTTGAAATTGGTTAGTGAACCTAATTAATTCGTTCCGTAATGGCTCAGAATTCTTACAGTAAACACTGCTCTGTAACAGAACTTACACTGTATCATATATATAAACACACACACACACACACGGTCTCTTCCCTGGTGGCTCAGGTGGTACAGAATCTGCCTGCAATGCCGGAGACCTGGGTTCAATCTCTGGGTTGGGAAGATGCTCTGGAGAAGGGAATGACACCCCCATGGGATTTCCCAGGCAAGAAAACTGGAGTGGGTTGCTTCTCAGAGGGATCTTCCTGACCCAGGAATCAAACCTGAGTCTCCTGCACTGGAAGGCAGACTATATACATACATACATACATACATACATATATATATATATAAATTTCCTGATGATATGCAAGTATTCTACAAATTTGTCAGTCATTTTCTATAGGTCCTGCATGTAGCTATTAAGATAACTTACCATAGAGTATTTTTTACGATGACAGTGACACGGTATAACCTGTCAGCTAGCTGTGCATTCAACACATTGTTAAATCATTCACAGTATATCTTCTCAGTATGTTGATGAGACTATCACACAATCACAGAATTACAGCATATTAACTTAGGACTTACTTAGGGTTTTATTACAAATTTACTACCATTAAAAATAATGAACATTTATTGATTTCATAATGAAGACTCTTGAGAGTGCCTTGGACTGCAAGGAGATCCAACCAGTCCATTCTGAAGGAGATCAGCCCTGGGATTTCTTTGGAAGGAATGATGCTAAAGCTGAAACTCCAGTACTTTGGCCACCTCATGCAAAGAGTTGACTCATTGGAAAAGACTCTGATGCTGGGAGGGATTGGGGGCAGGAGGAGAAGGGGATGACCGAGGATGAGATGGCTAGATGGCATCACTGACTTGATGAACGTGAGTCTGAGTGAACTCCAGGAGATGGTGATGGACAGGGAGGCCTGGCGTGCTGCAATTCATGGGGTCACGAAGAGTTGGACACAACTGAGCGACTGAACTGAACTGAACATCGAGTATGTCCCCTATATAGTAGGCTTTGTGCTGGTTACTTTACATAAATAGTATTAACCAAAATAACAGCTAATACGTCAATATAAACCACTAAGTTTTGGGGGATTGTTTATTAATGCACATAATCTTACCCATCCTGACTGATGCATGTTGTGAATTACATGTGTTCACATTTGTTAAAATCTTTTAGGGAGTGGAAAATATAGAAGATACTTAGAATTATGGCTGATACACTATACTATTGCTATAAATATAAAAATTGTAAAAGATGATCTTGGTTATAAAAAGTCGTATATTTTACTACTAAGGATTTTTAGTTTTCACTTCAATGTAATTCAGTTGGTAACTATATTTGCTAACAGTTGTCCACTGGGATTATAAAGGATATAAATAACGCAGTATAACAGTAGTTAACAGTGGGGTTCTTGAGCCAGACTTCTGGTTTGAATCCCAGGATGCTCCTTACCAGCTACAGGAGCTTGGGCAAGTCATGTAACATCTTTGTGCCTTGCTCCACCACCTCCAAAACAGGGATCATAACAGGGTTCTTCTCATAAGACTGTTGTGAGGATTAAATGATGTGGAAAATTTAATTCCCAATTCAGTAGTGAAAAGTGAGACTCTAACTATGAAGCTTTATGGACAGTGAAATCTTTTTTTTTTAAAGCTCATCTGTAGGTACATAGAAAGCATTGCTTGTAATGTTTACTTCTAGGAAGCAAGGTCATGAGCGATTCTTTTACCTTCCCTGTGTTTTGCTAAACTTCAAAACAGTCTACAATCGATAGTGCCACTTTGTAAGCAGATACAAAATTAACCAATTCATAATTTTCTAAAATTGATCATATGTATGAGATTAAGAGTTAAATGTGATGATACATTATTTTCTTTATCTTCTAAAGGATCATATAATCTTACAGATGAATAGGACATTAGGTGGTCACCAAGTTCAGTCTGTACTGTACAGTCCAGCCTGCATCAATTTCAACCAAGTTCACAGAAACTTTAAAAATTCATTCATTTATTCACAACTGTGTGTGAGTGTCTGCTACATGCTAGACATGGTTTTAAGCTATGGCAATAAGGAATAAGCAAACAGTGGCAGGCAATACACAGCACATGGATGAATGAATGTAGGTCTACTGTCCGTTATCCAACAGCTTTAAGGTTAGATATGCTAAAAATTAAGAATTTTTGGATGACAGAAAGGTAGCAGAGTGCTATCCTGCAAGTCCACAGTCGAACATATTGAAAATTCTTCAGTAAAATATATCAATTTCATGCCAAACTGAATAAATATAGATTAAAACAGCCTCAGCTTCATATCAAATCAGATCAGTTTTTACTCCCAAATGAGTTTAACGTATACAGGTATGGCTAACAAACTAACTATGATTAAACTTTAGGGTTTCAGAATTTTTTAGGTTTCAAAAATGTGGATAATGGATTGTGGTCTATAGGTAATGTATTGGGGTGCAATAGAGAAAAATAGAGTGTGGCAGATGGGGAGTACGCGCATGTGTGTGGATATGTACGTGCAGCTATGCATGGATGGGCAATCAGGGGACCTACTTAAAAGCTTTTGCACAGCAAATGAAACAGAAACAAAATGAAAAGCAATCCACAGATTGGGAGAATATATTTGCACATGATGTGACCAAGAAGGGATTAATTTCCAAAATTTACAAACAGCTCATGATGCTTAACAGCATCAAAACAAACAACCCAGTCAACAAATGGGCAGAAGATCCGAACAGACATTTCTCCAACGAACATGTACAATAGGTACACAAAAGACGTTTCATATGGCTAATGATAGAGAAATGCAAATCAAAACTATAAGGAGATATCACTTCACACCAGTCAGAATAACCATCATCAAAAAAATCCACAAACAATAAATGATGGAGATGGTATAGAAAGAAAGGGAACCCTCCCACCTTGTTGGTGGGTATGTAGATTGGTACTGACACTATGGAGAACAGTATGGAGGTTCCTTAAAAAACCAAACATAGAGCTACCATATGACCTTGCAATCCCACTCCTGGGCATATATCTGGAGAAGAACATGATCTAAAAGGATTCATGCATCCCAGTGTTCACGGCAGCACTGTTTACATTAGCCAAGACAAGGAAGCAACCTAAATGTCCACTGACAGTAGAAAGGATAAGGAAGATGTGGTACATATATATAATGGAATATTACTCAGCCATTAAAATGAAATAATGCCACTTGCAGCAACATGGATATACTAGGGACTGTCATACTGACAGAAGTAAGTCAGACAAGAAGTATCCTATGACAACCCTTATATGTGGAATTTAAAAAGAAATTGTACACACTGTTATATTTAGAATGAATAACCAACAAGAACCTACTTACTGTGTAGCACAGGGAACTCTGCTCAATGTTATGTGGCAGCCTGGATGGGAGGGAAGCTTGGGGGAGAATGGATACATGTATATGTTTGGCTGAGACCCTTTGCTGTGCACCTGAAACTATCACAGCATTGTTAGTCAGCTGTGAAAGTGCAAATCGCTCAGTTGTGTCTGACTCTCTGCAATCCCATGGACTATACAGTCCATGGAATTCTCCAGGCCAGAATACTGGAGTGGGTAGCCATTCCCTCCTCTAGGGGATCTTCCCAACCCAGGGATCGAACCGGGGTCTCCTGCACAGCAGGCGGATTCTTTATCAACTGAGCTATATTCCAATACAAAATAAAAAGTTAAAAGAAAAAGACCCAGTGCTAGCCAAAAATAAATAAGTAAATAAAATTATTAAAAATATTTTTAAAAATATGACATTTAAGCAGTGAGCCAAGGAAGTGAATTTGGAAGATATCTGGGTGCATAGTATTCTCAGCAGAGAGAAGAACAGATACAAAGACTAAGGCAGAAATGTCTCTGATATGTTTAAGAGGAAAGCAATCAACAGTGAGTAAGATTGTGGGTAAAGCAGGGATTCATCTAGGGTGCTGAAGACCAGTGCATAGACTTTAAAATTTTCTGAGTGAGTCTGCTGACTATTAAGGGGTACTGAGCAGAACACTAATGATAATGTGCATTTTCTAAGTATTACTTTAAAATAAATCTGTTGAGAATAGGCTGGAGGGGATCAGAATGATACAGGGAAATGAGCTGGAAGGCCACCGCAAAAATCTCAGTGAGTCATGATGGAGGCTTATATCAAGCGTTAGTGGCTATGGGGAGGGGCAACATGATTCTGAATATACACTGAAGGTAGTGTGGGCAGGACTTGTTGATGGATTAGTTGTAAGGTACTAGATAGTTGTAAGGTACTAGAACAGGAAAATAATCAAAGATAATACAAAGATTTTAGATCTAATCAATTAAAAGCAAGTGTTGCTGCTGCTAAGTTGCTTCAGTCGTGCCCAACTCTGTGCGACCCCATAGACGGCAGCCCACCAGGCTCCCCCGTCCCTGGGACTCTCCAGGCAAGAACACTGGAGTGGGTTGCCATTTCCTTCTCCAATACATGAAAGTGAAAAGTGAAAGGGAAGTCACTCAATTGTGTCTGACTCTTAGCAACCCCATGGACTGAAGCCTACCAGGCTCCTCTGTCCTTGGGATTTTCCAGGCAAGAGTACTGGAGTGGGGTGCTATTGCCTGCTCCAAAAGCAAGTGTTACTGGTCTGCAATTCTGGGCTCAGCCCCTCGTCTCTGAGGTGCAGGTGGGGTCATTTTGACCTCAGCAATATGTGAACTGTGAACTACCATTTGTTCAAGCTGGTTTTAGAAAAGGCAGAGGAACCAGAGATCAAATTGCCAACATTTGCTGGATTATCGAAAAAGCAAAAGAGTTACAGAAAAACATCTATTTCTGCTTTATTGAACATGCCAAAGCCTTTGACTGTGTGGATCACAACAAACTGTGAAAAGTTCTGAAAGAGATGGGAATAACAGATCACCTGACCTGCCTCTTGAGAAACCTGTATGCAGGTCAGGAAGCAACAGTTAGAACTGGACATGGAACAACAGACTGGTTCCAAATAGGAAAAGGAGTACATCAAGGCTATATACTGTCACTCTGCTTATTTAACTTCTATGCAGAGTACATCATGAGAAACGCTGGACTGGAAGAAACACAAGGTGGAATCAAGATTGCCAGGAGAAATATCAATAACCTCAGATATGCAGATGCACCACCCTTATGACAGAAAGTGAAGAAGAACTAAAGCACCTCTTGATGAAAGTGAAAGAGGAGAGTGAAAAAGTTGGCTTAAAGCTCAACATTCAGAAAATGATCATGGCATCTGGTCCCATCAATTCATGGCAAACAGATGGGGAAACAGTGGCTGACTTTATTTTGGGGGCCCCAAAATCACTGCAGATGGTGACCGCAGCCATGAAATTAAACAACGCTTACTCCTTGGAAGGAAAGTTATGACCAACATAGACAGCATATTAAAAAGCAGAGACATTACTTTGTCAACAAAGGTCCATCTAGTCAAGACTATGGTTTTTCCAGTAGTCATGTACGGATGTGAGAGTTGGGCTATAAAGAAAGCTGAGTGCAGAACAATTGATGCTTTTGAACTGTAGTGCTGGAGAAGACTCTTGTGAGTCCCTTGGACTGCAAGGAGATCCAAACAGTCCATCCTAAAGGAGATCAGTCCTGGGTGTTCACTGGAAGGACTGATGTTGAAGCTGAAACTCCAATACTTTGGCCACCTGATGTGAAGAGCTGACTCATTTGAAAAGACCCTGATGTTGGGAAAGAGGAGGAGGAGAAGGGGATGACAGAGGATGAGATGGATGGCATCACTGACTCAATGGACATGGGTTTGGGTAGGCTCCGGGAGTTGGTGATGGACAGGGGGTCGTAGGGTCGGACACGAATGAGCGACTGAACTGAACTGAGGAGGCCCCTGGGCTCCTCTGGCCCCACCACAGTGAAAGACGGGGAAAGAAGTGGAGGTCATGAGGCAGGTCTATGAGATCTTGTCCAGAGTTCTGCAGAGAGCCCTTTGCTGGCCTTTGGGGCTAGGCCTGTAGTCTGAGGTGGGATGGGATGCAGGAGGGCCTGCCTGCTGATGCATATTTTATCTTTACTTCTTCCTGTTTTTCTTTCTTCCCCTTGCTCCTCCTTTAGCTCATCCTTTAATATTACAATTAAAATTTTTTATTTGGATAAAAAAAGCAAGCATCCTCATTTGTGGAGATGAGAACGAAGAAATCTGAGGATGGGTAATAGATGGGACACAAAGCTTGGGTTTTGACATTTTTAGTCTAGATAGCAATTAGTCATATTACTACAATAGCTAGTAGCCACTAGCCACATTTAAACTTTAATTAAACATTCAATTCCTCAGTTACACTAGCCACACTTCAAGGAGATAATAGCTATGTGTGGCTCAAGGCTACCGTACTGGACCTGCAGGCACAGAAAATCACCATCCTTGCAGAAAGGTCTATGGGGCACCACTGTTCTAGAAACTGTTTTATCGAGCAGCTGCTTCAGGAAAAGCAACGGTGTAAGAAAAACAAGCAGGACCTCCACACTTTGAAGGAACTTTCAGAAAAGAGAAAGAAATATTAACAAATAGTAAAACTAGAGTTCAGTATAAAATGTGTTTGTGTGAGAACTGATTCTGTTGGGGCAAACTCTAAGAAATGTGGCTTCTTAGAACAGTCCATGCCACCTTGGGCCCCCAGCTCCAATCAATTTGTTTCTAATAAAAATGCTAGCTCTGGCCCACAAGAGCTTCCCTTGTGGCTCAGCTGGTAAAGAATCTGCCTGCAGTGTGCGAGACCTGGGTTCAATCCCTGGGTTGGGAAGATCCCTTGAAGGGAAAGGCTACCCACTCCAGTATTCTGGCCTGGAGAATCCCGTGGACTGTATAGGCCATGGGGTCGCAAAGAGTCAGACAGGGCTGAGTGACTTTCACTTTCACTGGCCCCAAATGAAAAAAGATATGAGGACAAGAAGTGGGAACAGACAAAAACTCTGAATCTTCAGTACTTTCACTGGCACTAGGCAACAACGCAGTATGAATCAGAAAACCTTTCCCTTAGTCTCCCTGATTGCTTCCTCTTCTCTTCCTCTCTAATCTTTTGTCAGCTGTACTTTAAGTTCTAAGCTACTTGAGGGCAGAAGTATCTTCTTTTCATATTTTTTGTTTGTGATTTTACCAAAGCAAATATATTTTCTCCACTATAACTTGAGACAGATAAGTTGTCAAAGGTTTTCTGTTTCACATACAGTTTTGAGAAGCAGTTTGAACTCTGAAATAATGGCATTTCTGGGATAGTTAATGGGAAAACCAAGGTTGAATATTTATGATTGGGAATGTTTCAGAAAGCCCAGGGTGTACAGTGACCAACACAGGGCACTTCTGCTGGGTAGTTTAATCACTTCACGCCAATTAAGTGTGGCATCGTGGTTTCACTTTTAGTTACTGTCTTGTAATTTTAGAAAGTGTTCGATTTCTACCACCCAAATATAACCTGTCAAGTAGTCAAATATCAGAGTAGAAAGGATTTTCATCTATACTAGAAGATAACACATAAAATCTTTTATCAAGGGACTTCTCTGGTGGTCCAGCGGTTGGGAGTCTGCCTTCCAATGCAGGGGCCATGGGTTCGATCCCTGGTCAGGGAACTAGAAGCCCGCGTGCTGCAGGGCAGCTAAGCCCATGCCTTCCAGCTACTGAAGCCTCGCGCTTGGAGCCTGCGTGCTGCAAAGAAGTTCCTGTCTGCAGCAACAAAGACCCAACGCAGCCAAATAAATATTAAAAAAAAAAATCTTTTATCAAGTTATGGTTTGTCTTAAGCTCTTTTCTAACTTAATTTGATTGATCAGTATTGACAACATTGAGTCAGAAACTGTTAGCTGTTATATATATTTGCAGATTGCCAACTTGTGTACATGTTTTTATATCCTGATGGTTTCCTGAAAGCAATTTTAGCTATCCAGAAAAACTCAACAATCCCTAATCATATGTATAGTGCCCCTATATGAGGCAAATAAGTGGACTTAAACCCAAGAGGCTATTCTGTAAGTTGCTTCACTATAAATTTTTTAGAAACATCTGCAGTTTTGCTCAGTCCATATGCTGCTCTTAGTGCAACTAAACGTATACTATGTGAAGCCACAGAGATTTCTCCAGGTGTTTGTTATAGCAGAAATTTCCCTAATTAATAAGTCCTCTATTATTTTTTATGGTAGAAATAAGGTCAAAATACAGTAACATTTTCATTTAATGTTTAGACTTGGAGTATCAATAACTCTCATGACAAGGGAGATAAATATCTAAGTGTGTATCAGAAGCATACTGAATATGAGGCTGGGAAAATCTCATGGTACAACAGAAGAGAGGTTCAACAGTTGAATCATCTCTCAGGTGAATTCTAAATTCAATGAAGTATTTATGAATCAGAAAAAGAGTTGCTTAGCCAGGTATGGAAAAATGTCATAAAGCCTCTTGTACTCAAGTTGTCAACTTTTCAAAATAGTTCTGGACTGAGTTACTGAGAAAGCAAAATTGGGGGATAGGTCCAGTTAAAGCTTCTTTTAGCTTGTCCACAAACGAGTATCCTTTTTAGTCCAAATGGACAAACACACACCTGGTACATCTGGACAGTTTCCCCTTGAAATTCTGTGCAGAGAACACGGTTACCATTTGAACAAAGGCAGCTTACTATAGTCTTAAACTACTCTGACTTTTCTAAAAACTACTTGTTGTTTTTTAACCACTGTCCATGACTTGATTCTCAAATACAGCAAAAGAAAGTTAGATTTGATACTTGCTAATTCTAGTTTTCACTAAGAAAGATAATAAACCAACAATACTAAACATTTACTCCAAATAAATTATGTGAGGCTTTTAAAGGGGGCGAGGACTAAGTTGCAAAGAATATGAGATAAAATTAAATGCCTTAATTTCCTCCTCTCTAATAACTAAATTTATGTCTGCAAACACAACAGTAGTGCCGAATGTAAGAAAATTTCAAGGGATGTGAAAGCCTAGCACTCTCAGCATTGTTTTACTATGTGAGTGTGCTATACAGTGTTTCAGGAAAAATCAAAAGGCGTCAGCATTAAAGGAAAGCCTCTGTCTGCACCGGGACACTGACAGCTTCTAACAGTGCACCTGCCGCAGTGCTGGGCTATAGTCACCTCTACCAGATGCAAAGGCGCCATAGTAACAGTGACTTGTCTTCAGCCTGAGCTAGCTCGACATGCTTCCAGTAAAAACTAGCCTGACACCTAGCACAGCGCACAATGCAGGGGTTGGGGCACCAACTCTTCACGCAGTTGAAAATCTGCATGTAACTTACAGTCAGCTGGCCCCCTCTATCAGCAGATCCTCCACATTCATGGATTCAACTAACCTTGAACTGTGTAGTAGAGCAGGATTTACTCCTGGGAAAAAAACCACATGTAAGTGGACCTCACAGTTAAAACCTGTGCTGTTCAAGGGTCAACTCTACATGTTTGCTAAGTGATGGATTTAAGATGCAAATACAAACTTTAGCCCACATCAATGGCTTTACTGGTATAGGTGTTTATGTGCTCATCATGTTCCAAAAGGAATTACAGCAACTGAAATATATGCATAAAATATGATAAAGATGAATTGAGAATAAATAAGAAAAGTTGCAGCACGGCAAGTGGATAAGACGGAGCCAGCAAGCATGGATCTGACAACTTCACCTTCACTGCATAAAGTTTAAAAGTGCATGTTATCTTCCTGTACTTTTTACAGGAGGAAATATGTCATTTAATTTGTTGTATTTTCTTTTCTAAAAGTATTCAGAATAATAAGTAAATTGGATTTTCCCTAATGAAGGGCCTGGGAACTTGAAATCCATGTTTTGGCTCAGGAAAACATTTTCAGTTCCAGAAGTTGTTGTTTAGGATAAACATCAGGAGAAGAAAAGATAGTGCAGACTCTAGACTCAAGATGAGTGAAATCCAGGAGAGGTAGAGAAAAGTGTCTTCACAGATCGACCTAAGCTGGGCGTGGGGGACAGCAGTCAGTGAAAGCGCACCTTAGAGGTGCATCATGGAACCAAATGAACAAAACCCACACAACTCCTATACTTGAAACAAACGAACAGAAACAAAAACAGAGAGCACAGGCATAAGTATCTCAGACACCCCGAGAGTTCACTTACCTATTGCTTGAGCTAAGGCTATGACAACCTCCTGGCAAGTTGTGACCTCGGTGACCCCACAAACAATCCTCTGAACTCCGTCCACCCATACTTTGAGCTCCATGGTGCCCCAGCCAGTCACCCGAGGGCCCTGAGACTGGGCATCAAGGTGTCAGGTCATGTCTCTGGCCACGAAAGCACGGAAAAGGCAGAGACTGTGTAGTCAGCTAAAAAGAGGAAAAACACTGTTAAGAAAACACATCTTAACATTTCTTCTAATAAGTAAATGTTACCAAAACAAATTTTAATACAGCATAGTCCTACCACATTAATGACCATGGGCTTACTTATTCACAGAGCTGAACTGCACTGAGCAGTGTAAATACAACCATGGGCACCTTTCGTGACATCTCATGGTACCACTGTCTTTACGATTAGAATATTATTCATAACATCACTCTCCACTGACTATAAGAAATCATATTTACTTGCCTGAGCCCTTTTGCTCGACTTACAAACTATTAATTAAAAAAATATTTCATTAGGATAATTTCTGAGGTTAAAAAAAGATAAAAAAAGAAAAGTTTTTTTTCTGGTCATTTTAGAAATCATAAATAATTGAACCAGCTTCTGCAGCCTTGCCAACATTTGTAAAGATATCTTCCCTACGGTTATGTAATCCTTCTTTGACTGAATCTTCCCGTGTATGAGTTACTTGTCCTCTTCCTATTTATTTAACAAGAGTTAGATAATTGCCTTAAATTAAAGAGTTATTCCAATAATGTAAACCTCAATCTTTTTGTTTTACTTGTTGTGCTTCCACAGTGTTTGATATTTTATTTAGCTGCATAAATAAAGTGAAACAGAAAATTTTATATTCTCATATGATCAAATCAAATGTCTTGATTTCTTCTATTGATTACAAGTTACTACTACCCTACTAAAAATCAATCACATGCAATTCTTTTCCTGTGGGTTTTTAAAAACTCAACTGTTCCTGTGTTTAATAAAAATCCTTAGTCAGTCTACAATTTGTTTGCCCATTGTCATCTTCCTATTTCTTTGCTGTTTCTAAAAAGAATGTTAAAGTTTATAAGATTGACTTAATTAAAGAAAACATTTAAATTTGTTTAAGGGTTTACAATGGCCAGTGCACTGAAATGCCAGTGCGCATTTCAGGATTAATTACTTATTAAAAAACTTATTTAAAAAACAATAAAACTTTTCCTACAAAATATTAACTTAGTCCTTGTACATTCTCTTACAGGACCTAAGACAGTTCTAGGTCACCTTGGTCACCCGGGCAGAGTCAGAACACATGTGAAATGAAGGAGAATAAACCTAATTACTTTTTCTAGAGAAGGTACAAAATATTTTCTGTCGTGCTGAAAACAAGGGGAAGAAAGACTTGAGGCTCCCAGGATGCAGGATGCAGACATCCCAGGATGTCTCCACTGCAGCCAAGGTGGCTTCGCAAAGCCTCTTTCTGCCCGGAGAAAGGGCTATTTGCCTGCAACAAGCTGATTCCCATAACTGTGTTCCCTCATTTACAAAGCACTGTAAGATGTTAAAATTTCTGGGGAAATAGGGTTTCAAAGCCAAGGAAATGTAAGAATTCCAGTAGATAAAGCCTGAAAAGTTCCTTTGCAGCTAGACTTCCTGGAACATTATATAGGCTGGTGTACATGCCAGATTTCAAACAAAAGATTTACATGCTACTATTCCTAATCTATTTAGAGACCACTTATAGAAAGGAAACCTAAGAGTTCTGACTTAAATACAAATGATTTCCTTTTCTGGTGGGCACTCTGTTTCCTAAAAATAGAATAGGCGTTATTTGTTTTAGGGATAAATTAAGACGAAAAGCAGTCAAACACTAATATATTGTATTACATTAATATATTTAAATTATTTTATTAAAAATAAAAAACAGCTGAATTTTTAAAGCTGAAATAAAATATATTTAATACCTAGTCCCTTATGTTTCATTTAAAGATTAAACTTGGACCTAATTAAAAGCTTTTGCCCAGCAAACAAACCATTAACAAAACAGAGACAACTTAGTGAATGAGAGAAAATATTTGTAAATAATATGGCTGGTAAAAGATTAATAGCCAACATATATAAGTAGTTCACACAACTCAACATCAAAAAAACAAACACTTCAATTTAAAAAAATAGGCAGAAGAACTGAATAGACATTTTTCCAAGGAGGAAATGCAGATGTCCAACAGGCACATGAAAAGATGCTCAACATCACTAATCATCAGAAAACGCTAACCAAAAATCACAAGAAGATACCACCTCACACCTGTCCGAATGGCTATCATTACAAAGAACACAAATGACAAATGTTGGCCAGGATGCAGAAAAAAGGGAAGCCTCATGCACCGTTGGTGGGAATGTAAACTGGTGCAGCCACTGTGGAAAAATAATATGGAGGTTTCTCAAAAAAACGAAACATAGAACTACTATATGACCCAGCAATTCCACTTCTGGGTATATATCTGAAAAACCCCCAAATGCTAATTTGAAAAGATACATTCACCCCAATGTATGCAGCGGCATTATTTACAATAGCCAAGATATGGAAGCAACCTAAGTGTCCATCAACAGATAAGTGGATAAAGAAGATGTGGTACATATATTCAATGAAAACTACTCAGCCATTAAAAATAATGAAATTCTGCTTTTGCAGCAACATGGACAAACTTGCTATGCTAAGTGATATAAGTCAGAAAAAGACAAATACTATATATCACTTACACGTGGAATCTAAAAAAATACAATAAACTAGTGAATATAAAAAAAGGAGACACAGAGAACACACTAGTGGTTACTAGATGTGGGGGATGATATAGAGTAGGGGAGTGGTTGGTACAAACTATTGGAAGTAAGATAGGCTCAAGGATGTATTGTACAACATTGGTAATGCAGCCAATATTTTGCAATAACTGTATATGGAAATAAAACTTTAAAGCATTAAAATTTTAAACATTATAAAAGTAAACAATTATTTTTAAAAAGATTAAACTTGGGAAAACTAACAAGAAAGACAGCAGATCTCATTAAAAGTCCTCCCTCTCCCACCCCAGGAAGCCTGTTGTTTAAAAGAAACCTCTGAAGTTCATTATTAAGTTCCATAAAGGTTTTAGTATACCATCACATATTTTCCTCTCTGCATTATTATCTATTCACCTTGAATTTTTAATCATTAACTGAATACAAATAAACATAAGACATATACATCTGTTAAATATCACAGAGTATAGTAATGTTGTGGGAAAACACAGAGCATAAATAATACTGCTTAATTAATATAAACTTCAAGGTATTTATCCTCTTGATCAGAGACGTCCTACCACAGCTCATCACTGCGAAGATCAGCATCTGCGTTTTTAACACTGCTAATAATATCTTTCAGATTCTTAAGAAGGGTAGGAAACACCCTTATGGATCAGATCAAAGAACCATATGATCTAAAATTCTATTGCAGGAGGATCATTTTGCTTTTGTCAAGTTTGGAGCTACATTGACAATCATCCCTTCCTTTCTTTATGATCAGGGTTACTCAAGAGAGTCATTTGAAAAATATCTTCTAAGCAGAAGCCCCAAGTACTCTCTGTTAAAAGCTGCAACCCTGTTCTTTCCTTCATACCCTCTGAGTCCAACTCTTAAGCTCTGCTCCCAGAACTAGACTAGAGGGGAAAATGGAAGTCCTACACTGTAGGTGCGTGTGGTGGATTGGTCATCATTGGAACTAAAAACTCAGGAAGCAGAAGGACCATAGCATCTTAATTGGAATTTGGAATACATTTTTCCCATGGAAACAGTGATGTAGGTGGAAGTAAGGTTCTACTGCAGAGTTGTTATTGTTTTCATTATGAGGTTTCTATATTCAAACCACTATTATTTTAATAATTTTTATAATGAAGAACTAGGTTTATTCAGTAACTTGCAACTGGGCAGCAAGTATTCTTTTAGCTAAGAAGCATTTATTATCTTAAAAGTTGACTGGACCCATGCACTTACAGTCAACTAATCTATGACAAAGAAGGCAAGAATATACAATGGAGAAAAGACAGTCTCTTCAACAAGTAGTGTTGGGAAAGTCAGACAGGTACATATAAATCAAATAAATTAGAACATTCCCTTACACCATATACAAAACTACATTCAAAATGGTTTAATTATAAATTTAAGACATGACACCATTAAATTCCTAGGAGAGAACATAAGCAAAACATTCTCTGGGACAAACTGTAGCAATGTTTTCTTAGATCAGTCTGCCAAGGCAAAAGAAATAAAAGCAAAAATAAGTGGGGCCTAATCAAACTTAACGGGCTAGGTTGGTGACTCACTCGTAAAGAACTCGCCTACTGGAGTGGGTAGCCATGCTCTTCCTCAGGGGATCTTCCTGACCCAGGGCTGTACTGGGTCTCCTGCCCTGCAGGCAGGTTCTTTACCATCTGAGCCAGCAGGGAAGTCTAACACTGTTGGGAATGTAAACTGGTGCAGTTACCATGGAAAATAATAGAGATTCCATAGAAAACTACAGCCACCACTCCACTCCTGGGAATATATCTGGAAAAACACGAACACTCTAATTCGAAAAGACACATATGTCTTCTTTGTATGTTCATATACCCAAATGTTCACAGCAGCAGTATTTATAATAACCAATAGATAGAAACAACCCAAATGCCCATCAACAGACAACTGGCTTAAGAAGATGGGATGCACATATATACAACAGCACACCACTCAGCCGTAAACCAAAGAATGAAATGTTGCCATTTGCAGCAACGTAGATGGACCTAGAAAATATTATTCTTATGAAGTCAGACAAAGACAAATAATCGTATGGCATCACTATATGTGGAATCTAAAAAATAATACAAATAAATCTACATACAAAATAGGAAATGACTTACAGACATAGAAAACAAACTTATGGTTACCAAAGAAGGGAGGGAGGGAGAAATTAGGAATAAATTGCTATAAATAAAGTAGATAAGCAACAAGGATTTACTGTATAGAACAAGGAATTATATTCAGTATTTTGTAATGACCTATGTGTGTGTGCTAAGTCGTTTCAGCGCGACACTATGGACTATAGCCCACCAGGCTCCTCTGTCCATGGGATTCTCCAGGCAAGAATACTGGAGTGGGTTGCCATGCCCTCCTCCAGGGGATCTTCCCGATCCAGGGATCCAACTTGTGTCTCTTATGCCTCCTGCATTGGCAGGTAGGTTCTTTTCCACTAACACCACCTAGATCTATAATGGAATATCATCTGAAAACAAAACAAAACGGAATCACTTTGCTGTGCTCCTGACACTAACACAGTATTGTACATCAACTATACTTCAATTTAAAAACGTCTATTGGAATTAAGCACCTAAATTTGTGGAGACATATTACCCCAAGATCAGTGCTTTTAATAAACAATTAATTACATGCAATCCTCATTACCTGTGGATTCCTTATTTGTGAATCCACCCACTCACTAAAATTTATTTGTAACCCCCAAATCCACACCTGTGGTACATTCATGGTCACTCACAGACATGTATAAAGAGGTGAAAAACTGGAGTTGCTTGGCTTATGTGTTCCCTGCTGGGGTTGGGCAAAATCAGTGCTGTCTTATTTCAGCTTCCACTCTGTCAACAAATGCCCTTTTCTCAGTCTATATATAGGGTCATATTTTGCATTTTTGTAGTTTCTGTTGGTGATTTCACTGTTTAAAAAGTCCCCATGCACTGTGCTGAAGTGCTGTCTAGGGTTCCTAAGGGCATGAAGGCTCTGATGTGACCTAGAGAAAAATACACATTGTTAGGTAAGCTTTGTTCAGGCATCTGTTGCAGTGCTGTTGACTGTGAATTCAATGTTGGTGAACCAATGACATATATTAAACAAAGTGTCTTTAAATGGAAAAACACATAAAACAAGGTGATATGCCATGAGATGATGAAACTGTTGTGACCAAAGGCTCTTGCAAATGACGAGAACTAATGGCGTATCTCTAAATGATATAGCTTCTTTGTGATAGCAACCATCAAACTGTTGAGCAAATCTCATCACTCCCCGGACACTGCATGCAACCATACACTAGCTTACTGCCAACTTTAACATTTCTTTCGTTGCTGGCTTTGTTTAAGATCTGACACTACCGCATATCAAAGAATTCTGTGTAAAAATACTATACAGATAAACTGGGTTATAATAAAATTTTCATAATCAAACTAGTTACTTTACTTAAACACTGATGCTGGCCGCTAGCTCCTTCTGCGTCACAGAGAAAGAGATTCATTACAATGAACGCAATATATATTCTGAATAGTACTTTTATAAGTACTAATAACCAGATATTGAAATTCCCCTTTGCGTAAAAAATTGGTAAAAAATATAACTAAAAGGAGTTCATATTAGCTCGTTCTAAAACTAATTTGATGTGAGAATTCAATGAAACTGTATAAAATAACAGCTACCAAATAAAAAAGTAATAACTTCTTAATATTCAAATATTACTGATGTAAAAAGTGTCTATGGGTACCTCCTGTCTGCAGAAATGGGAAAAGAACTGAAGAGAAAAACAACCTGGAGAGCATGACAGGATGAAGCATAATGTGAGAGAAGAGACAGTGAAAACACACTAGAGGAAAGGTGATGAGAAGCCAGATTTGGCAGATAGAGGTAACAGTCTTTGGAAAGTTGCCTCAGATACCAGTCAAAGGTTACTTTAATCAAACCCATTATTTCACTATAATGCAGTTCTATAAACGGTATCACAGAAAGTGGGTTGTTATAAAAGGTACACAAGGTCAAGAGTGGTACTAAGGAGGATGACCTTAGTACAACAAATAAGTCTCCCAAAATGAATTCTGGATGAAGCCCAAGCTGGAATCAAAATTGCTGAGAGATATATCAATAACTTCAGATACACAGATGACACCACTCTTAGAGCAGAAAGCAAAGAACTAAAGAGCCTCTTGATGAAAGTCAAAGAAGAGAGTGAAAAAGTTGGCTTAAAACTCAGCAATCAGAAAACTAAGATTATGGCATCTAGTCCCATCACTTCACGGCAAACAGATGGGGAAACAATGGAAACAGTGACAGACTTTATTTTTGGGGGCTCCAAAATCATTCCAGATGGTGACTGCAGCCATGAAATTAAAAGAGGCTTGCTCCTTGGAAGAAAAGCTATGACCACCGTAAACAGCATAATAAAAAGCAGAGTATGGCAAAACCACTATAATACTGTAAAGTAATTAGCCCCCAATTAAAAAAAAAAAAAAAAACAGCAGCAGAGACATTACTTAACCAACAAAGGTCCATCTAGTCAAGGCTATGGTTTTTCCAGTGGTCATGTATGGATATGAGAGTTGGACTATGGAGAAAGTTGAGTACTGAAGAATTGATGCTTTTTAACTGTGGTGTTGGAGAAGACTCTTGAGAGTCCCTTGGACTACAAGGAGATCCAACCAGTCAAATCCTAAAGGAAATCAGTCCTGGGTGTTCATTGGAAGGACTGATGTTGAAGCTTAAACTTCAATTCTTTGGCTACCTGATGCAAAGAACTTACTCACTGAAAAAGCCCTGATGCTGGGAAAGATTGAAGGCAGGAGAAGGGGATGACAGAGGATGACATGGTTGGATGGCATCACCGATGTCATGGACATTTGAGTAGGAGTTTGAGTTTTGAGTAGGCTTTAGGAGTTGGTGATAGACAGGGAAGCCTGGTATGCTGGGGTCCATGGGGTCACAAAGAGTCGGACATGAATGAGTGACTGAACATGGCACCCCACTCCAGTACTCTTGCCTGGAAAATCCCATGGATGGAGGAGCCTGGTGGGCTGCAGTCCATGGAGTCACTACAAGTCGGACAAGACTGAGCGACCTCACTTTCACTTTCACGCACTGGAGAAGGAAATGGCAACTCACTCCAGTATTCTTGCCTGGAGAATCTCAGGGACGGGGGAGCCTGGTGGGCTGCCATCTATGGGGTCACACAGAGTCGGACACGACTGAAGTGACTTAGCAGCAGCAACACTGACTGAACTGAACATTAATTCTTGAGAATGGCAGTCCTAAGAGATGCACCATGGGAAATAAAGTCTTCCAGTTCAGTAATTTTGGGAAACATGTCATCTCTGGGAGACAAAGGTTCTGATACCCCATGGTAGAGAAACTAGTCACACTCTGTTAAACTTAGTGACTTAGCATGGGGGCGGGGGGAAGGTGAGCAGTGGAAGTGGCCACAGTGCCTGTAAAAGTCTTTATTTTATACTATAGGATGCAAACGACTAGCTTTTAGAAAATATGCCTATGTATAACAGTAAGATTTCTGCCCACTCTTTAATGTATTTTGAGGCACTTAGAGGCACTTAGAAGTGGTGATGGATACAGCTGGAAGTTTTACTTGTAGGAACAATAAAGGACAGATGAGAAAATTTAATAGAACCCTCGCTTTCTCTTTTGCTTATAAAAAAGTCCTCATTGCCACAACAAAGTCATCTCTTCTAAAGAAGGGCTTTCTATCGTTTCTTTTTTTTTTTTTGGAGGTTTAATTTATTACTGCTTGACATCCAGTGACACTGACATACCCTTGCCGGGCCTGTGGACCCCCGCCCTGGCGAGTCTGACCTGTCCAATAAGATACAGTACAAGGAGTGGACGGCTACCCACATGCATCCACAGCTTTAAACTACAGTGACTCCAAACTGCGGCCGAAACAGTGCTGCCGGGGAAGGGGAGAAAGACAGGTGTCGCCTGTTCCCCAAGTCATAATTCGTTTTTTCCCCTTTTTCTCGTTTCTTTTCAGAAATCTGTCTAATCATAGAATTTTTCTTTAATAGTATGTTTTTAAACGTTTATAATGCTAAGTACTGCATGTGTATTCACTATTAAATCCAATAAACCCATACTCTTTCCTCTGTTACTCATCGTACTCAGGTCACAGCACTTAAACACATGCAGTGACCTAATGCTTCCCAAACATGGCGTGTGCATGTGGCCACTCTGCAACCACGGCAAGCAGCGCTCATGTGAGCATAACCATCTGCCAAGCCCAGTGCATCGTGCCTCATTTATCCCTCACAGCACAGCTCACTGAGCTCAGTACCACTCATCTTCTTTTAAAGGTGAAAAACTGCATCTCAGAAAGCTTAAATAACTAACTCTCTCGAGGTCATGAACCTAGTAATTTAGGGGCATATATTCACAACTGGGGTGAATAAAGAAACCAAGAAATGAATAAGGCTAGTCTCTAAAAGGATTCTCTGTACCCAAATAAATGCTCTTAAAATGTCCTAAATTACACTAAGAAATCTCATCTGTCATCTCTTGGAAATTTACTTCTAGTAATAAACAACAATGGGACAGCAGGTACAAATCTGCCATTCCAGGAGATAGAGGAGGCAAATTACCTATTAATAAACTGTGCTAAGAGACTACAGTTTTAGTTCAGAGAACCAATGATAAATAAATGTGCATTTCAGCAAAATAAGTGTTTCATCACATTTATTTTTCAGTGCCAACAAATTATTCCTCCAGTTTTAGAAAATTATGTTGATGTTTATTTTACAGAGTCCCTAAATAAAATATGCTTGCCTATTTGTGATGATTTTTAACTCTTGCTTTAAATATAAAGCAAAGCTTCTTAGATATTTCCGGCATTTCCTTAAATTCACACTATTAATAACTACTTCCTGGAATAAGCCACTTTTTTCAAGGGAACATTGATCAGGGTGATAGCATACTGAGTACATCACTTCAACCAAGATGCATAACTTCTCAAGTGACATTTGTGAGAAACAGAATGCCTTAAAAAAAAAATAAAGTCATTGATATGAAAACACTGATCCTTCTACTAAGAACTATCTTTTTAAAAATTAAAATTTTATAATAAACATATCTAGCAACCTCAGTTTTTCTTTAGCATGAAATTTGGAGTTTCTTATTGAAAGCTCATTTCTAGATATCTTATTGACAACTATATTTTTCTGAATCAAATATAAGGTTAAACCCATATCTATGATTTTGAAATGGAGACTTCTCCCACACCGAGAGGTGTAAACAAACAGGTCATAAAGCAGTTATCAAAAATCTTTTAGTACTTTGCCAGGACAGTACTTATATATGGACTAACAATTTGGGTAGATTTTGACCTGCGAATTGAAACTCTGAATACAAAATACAGGATTTCTATGTAATAATTATAATTCAAGAAAAAGTAAAATCTTTAATTATCCATTTTAGAGAACAGATGTTTTTCCAGTAACCGAAGTTCATCTCAAAAGCAAGTTCTTCTAAATAACTCCTTTTATCAGTCTAATATACTGACATCACCAAAAAGTAATTTATTTCCTAATCCTCTCAAAATGGTTACCATTTGTAAAATCATTCTAATATCCCATGGAAACACAAAGACATGTTTATTAGCTTGAATTCTTTGACTTCTGGCTAACAGAATACTCATAAGGGAAGTGTTCTGCTTCGAATTTAACTTGTTAATTCGCATCTTGAAAAAGGTCACAGGAGAACAAGACATGGAGAGGCCAGGAATCTACGGGGGGCATGAGACAAAGGCCATGTGGATAGACTGAAGCCATGTCATCAAAGTGATGGAAATGAACCAAGACCAACACACAAAAATGGACAATTCAGTCTCAGGGGCCTCCAAGAGCCTCTACAGCCCTGACTGTAAGCCAATTCCTGATGGCTGAAATCTTCCAAGTGGTAGTAAGCCTGAGTCAACTTCATCTGGAATGCCACCATTCTGCACGAAAGCTACTAACCTCAACACATGCATCTTTCTCTTTTTTTTCTGTTGTTCCAGCCTTGCCATATTTTCCCTTTTAAGTCACAAGCCTACTAATGTCACTCAAAAATAATCTGGCTCTCCAGGGTGAGGTCCCAAGGAAGCTGTGGATTCCTTATACCTAGACACGCCAGGGAGGGATGGCCACATGACAGTGCTTTCTCCAGACATATACTGGCACTCACTCCAGAGAGTTCACTGAAACCAGGTGCACAGGTATCCTGCTTTTCAGAGCTAGCAATCTGCTATCCAGCAACTAGTATAATCAGTTCACTGAGCACAGAAGGCTGAGGTCTGGTCAAACTGTATCATTTGATTAAGGTCACATGGACAGACATTAGCCAATCTCTGGAGTAATATCAATTTAGATTATTCTGAAAACTGAAAACAAATAATTAAACTTAACACATATTGAGATAAAGTAAGTGCCCAATATAGAAGATGTTGAGAGAGCTGCTCCTGTTAAGAACTCTAATGAAAACAGTTGGACCATAAAGTGAGGAGTGCCACTGACATAAGAAAATTAGCATGAAAAAGCTGTATGTTGCTTATTTTTGCCAATTTTCTTAAATGTTCATAGAAGGTGGAATAGTGCGTGACCTTACAACTTGATTTTACTGGTTAAAAAATCTAAAAGTACAAAAATAATACACCACTGGGTTCCACTTTGTGGAAAAAGGAACATAAAGTCATCTGTTTTGAGATGGCTAATAAACACATGAAAAGATGCTGAACACCGCTCATTAGAGAAATGCAAATCAAAAATACAATGAGGTATCAATCTCAAACCAGTCAGAATGGCCACCATCAAAAAGTCTATTAACAACAAATGCTGTAGAGGATATAGAGAAAAAGGAACTCTCTTGCACTGTTGGTGGGAATGCAAATTGATACAGTCACTATGGAGAATGGTATGGAGATTACTTTTATAAAAACTAGGAATAAAACTACCATATGACCTAGCAATTCCACCACTGGGCATACACCCTCAGGAAATTAAAATTGAAAAAGACATATGTACCCACCGCAATGATCACTGCAGTGCTATTTACAATAGCTAGGACTGGTAGCTCAGACAGTAAAGAATCAATATATTTAAACATACGCACCGCCCTATATAAAAGAGACAGCCAGTGGGAATTTGCTGTATGATGCAGGGAACCCAGAGCCAGTGCTCTCTGACAACTTAGAGGGGTGGGAGCGGGTGGGAGGTGGCGGGGAAGTTTAAGAGGGAAGGGACAAGTGTATGCCTGTGGCTGTTTAATGTTGATGCATAGCAGAAACCATCACAATATGGAAAATTATCCTCCAATTAAAAATAAAATAAAAAATTAAAAAGTCATGTTTTATAGTTATACCTTCTGTAGATGCCCCAGTCTATCCTATGACACTTTAGAGATAGCTTCAGGCATGTGTGTAGAGCCACCTTCTGTGATGGTTTAATTTCTGTTGGAGCTCTCAGGACCAGAAAAGAGATCACACTCTCCAAGTCTTAACATGCTGCTGCTGCTACTGCTAAAGTCGCTTGAAAACCCTGAATTCTGGCATCAGTTAAATCATGCTTTTTATTATATATGCTATTTCATGGCTCTCCTTTAAGCTCATTAGAAAACCGGCAGTGAGCAATAATGGTATAATGTATTTCTACTAAAACAGTCACTGAAAACGTGGTGAGATTTTAAAAGATAGAGTGAAGTACAAATAGATTTGTGCTGTGTGCTGTGCTTAGTTGCTCAGCTGTGTCCGACTTTCTGTGACCCTATGGACTGTTGCCCGCCAAGGCTCCTCTGACAATGGGGATTCTCCAGGCAATAATACTGGAGTGGGTTGCCATGCCCTTCCTCCAGGGGAACATCCCAACCCAGGAATCAATCTGGGGTCTCCTGCATTGCAGGCGGACTGTTTACCAGCTGAGCTACTGGGGAAGCCCAGATTCATGCTATTTCTCCTTAAATAGATACCAAAGTGTATATATATCAAGGTACCTCAATTGTAAACCAAACACTTCAAATGAAAGCATGTCTTTGTTACTTAATCTAGCAACAACAATAATAAACAGCTAACACTGAACTCTTACTATGTGAGAGATGCAAAGCTAAGTGTGTATATATTTACATGTATCATATATGTAATAAATGTGTGTATATAAAATTTTATTTAATCCTTGTGATACTCATCTATGTGATATGAATTATTATGAAACAAATGAGGAAACTGAGGCATAGAGGAATTAGTAACTAGGCCAGAGTCACTAAATCAATATGTGGCAGATCCTTATCTGATAATACTCATAACTACTAAAAATTTCATTATATTGGAGCGCCCTCACCTGGGCAGTTGAAGGCGTGGCCAATCACTGCTGCTGCTGGAGGGGTGCAAGCTCAGAGGTCAACAGGAGACCCATCTGAGGAGGCTGTCAGGGCCAGGGAGGCACGGGGCTGTGTCTGTCACCGCGCCAGGGGACGGTGCCCGGGCACCACTGCCCCTGCGTGGGCCCGAGAGCCATTTGCACGGAGACCCTGGATTCTGACCCCTCAGGATGCTGAACCCACCAGAACTGGAAGCGAGCCTGGCAAGGAGTTTCGGCATCCTGAAAGACTTCAGGCATCCTGAAAGACTTCAGCTACCCATTTCTAAGTGTCAAGAGTATCTGCAGAGTCCCGGGGAGAAGGTGTCAGCCAGTTTCCCAGTGCGAGCCACCATTCACTTCTACAGCAGTGAGGAGCAGGAGGAAGACGGCCAGTCCTCCCACCCCCAGTGTGAGGAAGCCCAGGAGAAAGAGCAGACAGCGGTTGATGAACCCAGCGTGGCGATTTGGAGGCCGCAGTGGCACTCCCCGACTCTGTCCCTCCAGGGGATGCTGTGTGGCCCTCATCCAAGTAAGTCAGTTTCTCCCGCACCACACCCACTCCCCGTGCGCCCTGGGGGATGGCTGTGGGGCACGGCCCACGCCAGGACACGCTGTGTTCCCACGGGCTGTACAAGGACGTAACTGTCTCCGGTCAGCTCCCAGCCCATGGCAAGGACAGGGCCTTTCCTCATCCTTCTCCTGGCGAGTCTTCGTGCTTCATTCATATCTTTGAGAAAGGATTCCAGGACCATGAGGTTTGCATCCCAAGGGTGATTTATTGGGTGGGGCCAATTTTCAAAGCGCCTTCAGTAATGTCACTGTGCTGATCAAATGACAAATCATTCCATGTCGATTAGTAACCCCCCACGCCTCTCACTTAACCTGGGACCCCTTATTGGGCTATTTCTGCTTCTATAAAAATGATTTAAATTCTGTCTGAGGTTGATTGTGGTTGCTTAGTGGCATTCTGAACAAAAATTTATTTATGGAAAACACATAAACACATGGAATAATTTCCATAAAAGTAACAAAATAAAAAGGTTAAGGATGGGGAGGCGAGACCATTCTGGATAAGTGTGTATGATTCCTGTCTAAGGGCTGCTTGTATGAGTAGAGCTTCAACTCTTAGTTGGGATCTGCTTTGGGTTTGCCACTGGAATAGAATATTGCTGTTTTCAAAGTATCGAATGCAATATCATTTTCAGCTTTTTATATTTTGATGACCAAATGAGTGTACTCCTCAAGGTTTTTTACTTAACTATTTTACATGCGATTGTCTTCCCAGTTTCTACTTGAAAGTAAGTAAGTATTTTATTCATACTGATGAAATAAAGTTACTAGTAAAGCTTGCCAGGACATTTGTAATCATCAGTTCTGGCTCAGAAGAGAAAGTAATCAGGTAGATAGGACCATGGCGGCTATTAATTCTAATGCCACTAGGCTGAATGACTTGAGTGCGTGTATGCTAAGTCACTTCAGTTGTGTCCAACTATCTGCAACCTATGGACCATAACTTGGCAGGCTCTTCTGTCCATGAGATTCTCCAGGCAAGAAAACTGGCGTGGGTTGCCATTTTTTTCTCCAGGGGATCTTCCTGACCCAGAGATCCAACCTGCATCCTTATGTCTCCTGCACTGGCAAGCAAGTTCTTTACCACTAGCACCCCTAATACTGCTAGGGTGAATAACATACTTAGCCTAATTACTGGCACAGAACTGAGAAGCACGGAGCTGATGTTCAATGATCCAATCAGACTCTGAGGAACACATGATCCTTGAGGTTCCTGCCAGTCACCCTCGTCTCAGTAAAGCAGGGACAGAGCTTCTGTCTGAATCAAAATGCTTTCAAACTTCTGGAGTCTATTTTCTTTCCACTACAATAAGTCAATGTGCAAGGCAGAATTACTTTTCTTCTCCTTAGCCAAATAGATATGGGCTACTGCATTGTTGGTTTTCATCCATTTACATGATATTAAATCATGTTCAATACTTTACAGCCTCCATTCAGGTAAAGGGAATCTGTTTTCTGAATTTAGCATTAATGACATTCTGCAGTGAAACCCATAGTTTTACTTAATATAAAAGTAAATGTATTTTTCACCTATAGATTTCTCACTCTTAATATCTTAAACATCGAGTCCATTAATTCTGACAAACAAGCCCATTTTTACAGCTATGATGAATTAACTGCATAAACTTTTCGACAAAACACTTTTTGACTAACAGTTACAAAGTGAAGTCACTCAGCGACTCCATGGCCTGTAGCCCACCAAGCTTCTCCGTCCATGGGTTTTTTCCAGTCAAGAATACTGGAGTGGGTTGCCATTTCCTTCTCCAGGCGATCTTCCCCCACCCAGGGATCGAACCCAGGTCTCCCGCATTGCAGGCAGATGCTTTACCCTCTGAGCCACCAGGGAAGTCCTACACAGTTACAATGGTGACTTAAATAGCCAGATTTTATATACTGAACATGGCGTTCCCTTCTGGTTCAGTGGTAAAGGATCCACCTGCAATGCAGGAGGCGGGGGTTGGATCCTTGGGTCAGGAAGATCCCCTAGAAGGAAATGGCAACTCATTTCAATATTCTCGCCTGGGAATTCCCATGGACAGAGGAACCTGGTGGGCTATAGTCCATGAGGTTGCTAAGAGTCAGACAACTTAGTGAATAAACTACCACCACTACCGCTATATATCAAACACACTCCTTTTCAGGTATGTATTTCAAAGCTAAATTAGTATCTGAACATTTCAAAATAAGATTAGTATATGAACACTTCAAAATAAGATAATCTGAGGAGGAAATAGTAATAAAATAAGTATATAAAATTAAGGAAAAGGTGAGCACCTTTCTTTGACTGACTGTCAAAGTGGTTATTAGACTATAAAACTTTACAACTTTAATTTTAAGATTTAATTAACACAGTAGAGCAAGGGTAACAACTGTCTTTCTTAAATACAAATTTGACTTTATACTCCTGCTCAGATTCCTCCAATGGCTTATAAAGAGGGTGGTGGTAGCAGCTGTTGGAGGCCCTGGCCTGGACTGATGTGTTCACATCTGTGTGCTGGTCTCCGTTTCCGTCACTTATGACACCCCTTCATACTAAACAAGTGGCCACTGTCTCATGCTACCCATGGCTCCCTGGCCTTTCCAGGCCTTCTTCTCCTGGGACCAGCTGATAAAAGCACAAACTGCTTTAAAAGTATGGAAAGCAGATTTTATATCTTGCAAAATTAACCAGGCGTGATCTCTAAGCATCTTTGTTGAACTAGAACTATATCAAATCACAGAAAGAAAATTTAAAATGTATCCATTCAAACCATCTGAAAAGAGTGCAAAATTATTTTGCTTATTCTATGTATTTCCTAAAGAAAATATAAGTTGATTAAGTAATGAAATCCCTAGATGATGTGCAAAAATAGGTACATCTTTTGGTGATATTTAAAAGTACAGGCATAGTTTGGAGATATTGAGGGTTTGGTTTTAGACCACTGCAATAAAATGATTATAGCAATAAAGTGAGGCTCACAAAATATTTTCTGCTTTCCCAGTGCATATAGAAGTTATGCCAAAGTCTATTAAGTGTGTGATAGTATTCTGTCTAAAAAGACAATGTACATACATAGCTTCCTTAAAGAATACTTTAACCACCATCTGAGTCTTTTTGCAACAGCAACATCAAAAATCACTGGCCACCATAACAAATACAATAATGGTATGAAAGTTTAAAATACTGTGAGAATCACCAAAATGTGACACAGATGCTGCTGGAAAAATAGTACCAACAGACTTATTGATGAATGGTTGTCATAAATATTCAATTTGTAAGAAGCACAAATTGAAGAATTCCTAGAGAATTCCATGGACAGAGGAGCCTGGTGGGCTACAGTCCATGAGGTCCCAGGGTCTGACACAACTGGGTAACTAACATTTTCACTTTCACTGGATAGAAGGGGGTTGGGGATGGTCCTGGGGTAATGTACGTGCCTAGCAGTTGAGAAAAGCCGATTTTTGAAGGAACAATTAAAGTAAAACATACGACAGAAAAATTCAGCAATAAGTGTGATGAATTTTCACACAGCAAACACACTCATGTCTAGTCACTTCCAAGATCAAGAAGAAGCCTTCTCCTAATCCTGACCCCTCCCTGAAGGGGCCTCTCATCACAGACTAGTTTTGCCTGGTTTGGGATTCTGCATAAATGGGGTCTATCTTATGAAGTGGTGCCTGGTTTCTGTGGCAACAGTATGTCTGCTGGGCTTCATCCACATTGCTGCTCATAGCAGGTACTTCGTTCTTTCTCACTGCAGTCGGATTTCCCATTGTACAAATAAACCACAATTTATTTATCTATCTTCTCTTGATGGACAGCATGGTTGTTTAAAATTTTTGGTTATTACAACCGAGGCCGCCTGGCTTGGAGTGGAGTTGCTCCAGCCTGTGATGGCCTGCCAACTGATCCCTCTGCCCTCCCTCCCATCTCTCTCTCTACACATTCATTTTATACATTATTGCTACAGAAAATCTTTCTTAAACACAAATTTGATTCTATATTCCTGCTCAGAGTCCTTTGATAGCTCTCCGCTGCCCTCTGGTCATTGATGGACGACCACTTAACTACGTTGCAACTCTCCCAGCTCCAAGATATTTCAGCTTTTTGAATATATCATTCTCTCAAGCATCTTTACCCTGCATCCACTGCTCTCCTTCACTGGAAAACATTTCTGATTCCTGCACATCCTTCATGTTCACTGCAACCTCCTTCGGGGCCTTGTTCCCCAGTCTTTGGGCCCCTGCTCCGATCTGGAGGTGGCTACTCTCCCCTGTGCTTCCAAAGAGCTGTTTTGGTTTTACCATGGCAGCTCTCAAAGCGTTTACCTGCTAGCTCCTCTGATTCTCATTCTAGCTTCTGAACACTCCAGCACAGTGGCTGACGCATGCAGGATGCACCATGCATTTGTTGTGCTAACCGCACATGAAAGACTTTACAGTTTACCATTAACTGAGGGAGAAAAAGCACAGAACTAGTGAGAAAGTGTCAGTGTGAACCTAGAGGTGACAAAATTGGCATTCAAGTATTTTAAGGTCAGTAAAACCTGGCATTATTGATTTAAACTCAGGAATAAATGTTAAATCTTATCATTAAAGATGCTACTGTGAATATTACACCATATTGTAAAGTTCTCAAATATATCCCAAGTCAATACCTAGAGAAGGAATACTATTATTTTAACCTACAATTTGTGGCTTCCATGTGATCTCAAATAAAACATATACATATACATATATATATATTATATATTGGGGGGCAGGGGTGTGCCATATGGCTTGCAGGATCTCAATTCCCTAACCATCGATTAAATCTGGTCCATGTAGTCAAAGTCCAGAATCTTAACCACTAGGCCACCAGGGAACTCCCAAATAAAACATTTCATTTAAATAATTTTAGAAATATTAGTTTTAAAATAATTAGTGAAACAAAATGTGCAAGTAAATCACATTTATGAAAGAATAAATAGAAACATAATTGCAAAAAATGTCTAATGTTCAGAAATGGCAAAAAAAAATCAATGTAGTATAACATTCTCCTGACACAGCTCTTTCTCAGTACCTTATCACTTAAGCAAAGCTTCTCTTCTTTAAAAACAAATTAATCAAAATAGGCCAAATGTCACCAGTCAAGAAGAAACACAAGCACCACCCTACAAATTAAGAGGGTTTTTAAGAAAAAGAATGTAAGGAATCTAATGAAATCAAAACAAAGGAACTGATAAAAGTAAACAGCACAGACTTCTCAAGCCATTTTCAGATTCTGGTTTATGAACTATCTATCTGAATAACTTAAGATTATGGAGATAAACCCATAGACAGGCTGTGGTTAATATCCTTTCCCATTTTATAGCCTGGAAATATATGAATACAACACATGCTCTTTACCCAACTGTTCCTTCAAATACATTATTTGTTTTCTCAGTCAGCAAGTTCTTAAATTTCTGTTTAGCTCTTTAGGTAGGGAAAAAATAAACAGAACTTTTTGACTTATAATTATATTATTTCAGGATAGAATTAACATATACCTCATCTCATTTTTAAAACTAGACTCTAAAAATGGCAAAACATCCACAATAACTAGCAATTCACTATCTTAATGTGATTCTGCCATAAATGAAAAGTTAATTACATTTGAATTTGTAAGAGCAAAATATTTCTGTAGAGCATCCAACAAAACGGCAAATTTGTACCTCATGCTGAGAAGACAGATCCAACACATCAAAGCATCGGAGAGGAGACAAAGTTTTATAGCTTGTATAGTCATGTATATGCTAATTATCCCTTAAACAGCTTCTCTTTAGAATTACTGTAAAATTTATATTGGGTTGTCCTATGCTTTCACTTTAAGACTGACCTAGACAATTAGTATTTTAGGTCTAGCGATTTATATTTTAACACATGTACATGTGTATGATGGTTTTCCTGGTGGCTCAGAGGGTAAAGCGTCTGCCTGCAACGTGGGAGATCTGGGATCGATCCCTGGGTCGGGAAGACCCCCTGGAGAATTCATACATGTGTATACACACATGTAAGCATGTGTATATATTTATGTATATATGCATGTTTCTATATTAAACATATGCACATACTTTCACACAAGTGCCCATGTACACATATACACACTCTCTTTGTTTATAGCTTAACTAGAAGTCAGGATACCCCCCTTTTCAAAACTACGAATCCTGTAAACAGACTGCATGCTCATTAATTAATGAATTACCCAGTAGATAACTGTTCAAATTATATAATCATCCAATGTCAAAGTCAGGAGATTTATGCATTTCTGATTGCCTAAATTTCCACAAATCCGTAATATTATTCTGAATTCCCAAGAAGCAACTGTACGAACCTCTAAGGAATAAATTAAACAGTGAAGCACTCTAAAAGCTGTATATATGAAAACTAATGTAAAAAAAATCTCATGACTTGTGTTCAATGTGATGGATAACAATATATTCAGGAGAGAAGATAGATTGTTAAATTTTAGACTATGAAAAAAATCATACAGAATAAAACTATGCTAATCATGGTCTAAAAAAATCAAATAAAATACACTTCTTAGTTCTATATATTCAGTGCTCAGAAAACAATAAAAAATCAAAGCCCAATAAAGAGTCAGCAGTTACCTCATTAATAAAAGGGGAATCGAGGATTGATTTAAGACCTAAGGAGTTTACTCTCAGATGGCTGGGGTGGGGTGAGGGGAGGGGGGTGGGGATGGGACTAAGGATATTTCTTCATTGTTAACACAGGACAGATGTTTTCACTGTCAAGAGGTGTCTACAGCACTAGTAGGTGCTGAAGCACTAGTAGAAGTCTAAATTTGGACTCCTTTTGAAAATTTTCCCACTGTTCACAATTTACCTAATAGTGGCAAAATGATTAAGAGAATGAAGCTGCTAATTTTTTTTAAATTCAAATCCAATCATTTGTGCTCAGCTACTGAACCATAAATCTTACATTACAATGTGCTAAATTCCTTTTTAAAAAGTAAGAAAACTATTCATAAATGGGGTTATTTGATATAAAAAGAAGTACTGTCTTTAAGTATTCCATCTTTGGCTTGAAAATATCCCTTACTTGTATAGACCCTAAGCTGGAGAGCTTTCCTTTCTGTCATTTCCCCTTTGCTTTCGTATGACCACATGTTTTCTGTACCAATCACTTAGGAAATAAGTGAGCTCTCTCTTCATTGTCTATTTAGCATTTCTTTTTGAGTTTCAAGATGTATGGAACATGGAATATTACTCAGCCATTAAAAAGAATAAATTTGAATCAGTTCTAATGAGGTGGATGAAACTGGAGCCAATTATACAGAGTGAAGTAAGCCAGAAAGAAAAACACCAATACAATATACTAACACATATATATGGAATTTAGAAAGATGGTAACAATAACCCTGTATGTGAGACAGCAAAAGAGACACAGATGTATAGAACAGACTTTTGGAATCTGTGGGAGAGGGAAAAGGTGGGATGATTTGGGAGAATGGCGTTAAAACATGTATAATATCATGTAAGAAATGAATTGCCAGTCTAGGTTCGATGCAGGATACAGGATGCTTGGGGCTGGTGCACTGGGATGACCCAGAGAGATGGTGTGGGGAGGAAGAGGGGGGTGGTTTAAAAAAGAAAAA
Source organism: Nanger dama (assembly GCA_917880005.1). NCBI lineage: Eukaryota > Metazoa > Chordata > Mammalia > Artiodactyla > Bovidae > Nanger > Nanger dama. Next base: position 84,092,218 of record CAKJTW010000002.1, read on the forward strand.
AGATGTATGTAACAATAAATGTCACTTAATACTGAAAAAAAGTAAGAATACTAATATGTCTAAAGTTGTTATTCAAAATTAACTAAAAACACAAAAACAATGTGACTATTACTAAAAACAAAACAAAAGGTCACTGTTTAAATGAATCCAACACAAATTTGTGGAGCGAATAATCAAAGTCAAGGAAATAATTTAAAATATACAGTGTGATTCCCATGCTCTTTGTTAATCATGGCACCACTGGGATCAGATATTCAGCAACATGTGATTATACAGAAAAGATACAAATAACGAACATTCTTTTTCTTTTTATAGTTACTCATTAAATCTAGGCAAATTAGTTGATTTCTCTAAATTAAGCCAGTAGTTATAATTTTTCCCAGGTGGTTTAGTGGTAAAGAATCCACCTGCCAATGCAGGAGATGCAGGAGACATGGATTCAATCCCTGGGTCAGGAAGATTCCCTGAAGGAAAGAAGGAAAACGGCAACCCACTCCAGTATTCCTGCCTGGAAAATCCCATGGACAGAGGAGCCTGGCGGGCTACAGTCTGTAGGGGCGCAGACAGACACGACTGAGCACGTATAATCTTTATCTAAATAAATCCACTCAAGAACTAAACAGCAAGTAAAAGCAAAAGGCACCCTTTCAACTCTTAGGTCACAGGAAGATTCCTTTGAAGGTAACAGGCTAAGAGCACTGACATGAAACCATACTATTAGAAAAATCGGGAGCAGATGACATGGAAATCATTGATTACTACTGCTGTTCACAGACCATGATGTTTCACACAATTGACCACAGTGTGGGAGTCATTAAACCTCAAGATAATACTTTTTACCCTGAAAGATTCAAATAGTGTTGATAAGTATTAGATCATTTATAAAGTTAGGCAAGGCAGTTATCACAATGATTTTATTAACACCCCTTCCTACCACCAAAAACAAAAGAAAACACACCAAAACAGTGGGTTAACTAAACTGCTCAAGAGTTAAGTTAATAAGAACTCAGGTTTCTAATCTTCTGTTCTCTAACTACTAGCCCCAATAGAATGTACCATGAAACTCACCATTCAGACCCCTATCATATCCCTCAATTTATCACAAGGGAACTATAAGCAGATAAATCAAAAGGCCACTGTACATCTGCCTACAAAACCAAGGAATGGAGATTGACCTGTCTACTTAGCAAGGCTAGTTCTTCTGGAAAATGCTGTGAAAGTCCCCTTCCTGACCTTTGGAGCCTGATCCTGAGCAGTAGGCTCAATTTCACTGGCAGAGGAGCCTCACAGGTAACGCACAGCCTTGGATCCTGTTTCCAGCTCAGTCACGAGGAAATCCTAAGATGTTCCTCCCAGTCCTGTGATTCGAATACCTCACACTGCAAGTGCCATTAACGTAGTTTTTAAAAAAAAAACCAACTCAAAACACACTTGAAGAATATAAATATTTTCTACGGAAAAAAAGTAGTTCTACAATCATATAGGAAGAATGAACATCTGTGAATGTTCCACAAATCTCTAAGTAGAAAAAACTGACGGAGACCTGAGTGATAGGAAAGGTTTGTCTCTGAAAACAAAGTAGTAATTTATCAGGCCAATAAATTCATTGTGAAGATATTAAAATCAAATTAAATAAAACCAACAAGAGACAAAGCAATGTCCTAGTTTTGTGTGCTGGGAGCTAAGGCTTCACTGAGCACTAATTATATCTGCTTGGAAATGAAGCAAATTAAATATGTTCCCTTTTAAATGGGCTTAAAAAAAAAAACAAAAAACACCCAAAACTTTTGAAGAAGGAAGCATTTTGAATTATTTTCCCAAATTAATTTTGGGAATTGAGTAGGTTATACAAGTAACTTTTTTTTTCCTAACATGCCCTCGGTAACAATGATGAAAGTGTATGCTGAAGATATATTTAAAAACCAAATATCTAGTTCTATAGTTTTGGGCTCTCCGACATGCTTCAGAAGCTGGAGTTCTAAACATAAAGTATAAAAAACACATAAGTAATTATGCAGGGTCTGGGGTGCCCAAAATTAATGGAGAATGTAAATGCTTTCAGGAAACTGTCAAAACCACATATTTTAGCTTATTTATCTTTGTGGTCTTCATTGCTTTTTAAAAAATGGTCTCTTTCCAAAAGGGCTTAGGAAGCTCTCCTTTGAGACTTTGATCCTGAAACAACACTTCACTCTAAAAGTAAAACAGTAGGGAAGACACTATTCAGAGAGCAAACTTTTATTATGTGGCATGAGTTCATCTCAAGCACATATATAATACTATGTACGGCTTGTTTACAATCGCAGGCTTGGTATGTTAAGTGACAGTGGAGACATGTAGGGTAGAAAGACAATATCCCAAAGAGAAAGTGAGCTCCTAAGTATCCACACATCACAGGCACTCAAGTTCAAGTCAAGAATGGAGCTGGCCTTGGCTTAATTTACATTGAGGTTGGCTGGGCCATTATTTTCCTTTAGTCTCTGACTCTTGGGAAAGTGGTGGCCTTTAGAGGTAGCTTTTTGGACACAGCCACTCTTCTGAAGCTCTTTCCCTGCATCCAGCTTCCTTCTCTCAATCTGCGTTCATGAACATGTCCATGCACACCTCCCCCTGCCTCCCACCCCCGCCAACCACCACAAGTTGTGAGAAGCCCACTGAGGTAGTCATGGAGGCCCACTGGCCATGCAAAGGCTGTCGATGCTATGAAACAGATTTGCTTTTGAAAAGAATTACCTACATTTACTGTGCTAAACTTATCATCTCAATGCTAACCTGACTGCTGGTTGTCTAATAAAAAAATAAGACATTCATTAATCTTTGCTAAATAACTTTCCATTTATTCCCCAGTTACAATTTTCCACTTCAGAAAAGAGAAGTCCTTGTCAAAAGGTTTGAGCTGAATCTATACAGTGAGTCATAGATTTCCCCAACATGCACTGCAATCATAGAGGTATGATTTACAAAGAATATTCAGATGGTTTCTATCAACAATGAACTAAAAATTCATTAAGCCAGTTGTTTCTAACTCTTGTCAAAATGTGGGTACAGAAACAAGAAGGAAGAAATATCATGGAAACCACAGAAACCTTGGAAGATACCTGACATAACCCAAGTCAAATGTAGATAAACAAATCCACGCCAACTTTCTGAACATTCTGGTCTTCTCCATATTAAACTGAGAGGCTGAAATGATTTCTCACCTTTGTTTGCTTCTGATTTTTCCTTGCTGCCAATTAAAAGAAGAGAATTTAACAAACTCTGAGGAAAACAGGGGCTTCCCTGGTGGCTCAACAGTGCTAGGCTGCTGCTTTTCATTATCTCCTAACTAGTCTGCTTTAACATGCTCTACTCCAGAGTGATATTCAGAGTTCATTGACACATACCTGCTCCATCACCAGGCACAACTGCTTCTCCACCTTTTGTTTCAGGGCAGTCTCCCACCTACCCTGGGCTTCCCAGGTGGCTCTGTGGTAAAGAATCCGCCTGCTGAGTCAGGGCCGCAGTTCCGATCCCTGGGTTGGGAAGATCCCTTGGAGAAGGAAGTGGCTACTCACTCTAGGATTCTTGCCTTGGAAATCTCACGGACAGAGGAGCCTGGTGAGCTACAGTCCAAGGGGTCACAAAGAGTGAGACCCACTGAGTATGCATGCACGCCCACCTCCCTTACTATGGTAGCTCTTCTGCAGCAATTGCACACATTTCAAAGGATGTAGACCTCTTGCACTTGAAAGAACCTGGAGATCATCTGGGTTAGGGTCTCTCTGTTTTCCAGCTGCGACACCACAAGGACAGGATACTCAGCTTCCACGGATACAGTGGCCAAGGGCTGAGCAGGGGGATGGGAGATGTATCCACTGCGGCAGGAAGGAAGAGCCCCATGCTTACCTAGGATTTTCCTCACACTTACTACTTCAAAAAATAAAACTTTTGAGTGGGAATGATCAAGCAATCTTCTTAGAAGATTAATCATGATTTTTTTCTGATAGGCTAAGTAACTCTAGGTCCTCCAGCATTTACTGTCTGCACTTCAAATTCAGAAAACTTTGCAAAACTTCCTGCGACTTTATTAAAAAGCAGAGGGGAAGGGGAGGTGAAGTCAAATAAACGTTAAGACATGGTCCAAATATAGCAAATTATTTATTACATCTTTTCTATGTAATATACCCATTAAAATTTGTGATACTGGATTAAGAACTGGTTTAAAAGTCCATCTAACTAAAAACCATACAGTAGATTCACCAAGAAGCTACAGAGTTGTTCTAATTGGTCTGTTGTAGACTGTTCTTATCTTTTCAGGTACCTTCTCTGTATTGAAGCAGTTTGGTTTTAATTTCTATGTGTATTAGTCGCTATGAACTTCATCCTGTTTTTGAGATTCATGAAGATAACGCCAGCGTTTCCCAATAAACTTTAATGGGCATTTTCCCAATTGTTCAATACCATTGATAAAAATTATTAACTCCCAGAGGTAAGGTTAATGAACTTCTCTAGACGGTACCAAAGCAATGACCCTTCTTGCGTGGGCATGACTGTCTGCCAGTTTTACTCTTGATTAATAAGTTGTATGGTTTAATGACAGTCCACTCCTATTTTCACAGTTGGCTAAGAATAAATCACCTGGGTTGAAAAAGAGCTTTTTTCATACATTTAACATTTCTTTAACAATAACAAAAACAGAAATGTTCACTGAAGGGGGAAAAAAATAGAAAATACTTAAGAGATGAATATATAAAGCCATCTATGCCTCATTCCTCTAATCTTAAGTGTTCAAACTCAGCTTAACTAGCACACACTAGACCCCCTGGTGGTCCAGTGGTGAAGACTATGTGCATGCTAGCCTGCGTTTGATCCCTGGTCAGGTACCTAAGACCCTGCGGCTGTGCAGTGCAGCCAAATAAAAAACACGCAGATACCATGACAACCTCTCCGTTTTTTAGTTTTTTTCTCAGAAAAACTGTATCCAACAGCAACCTAGTTCATTCCCTCATTGATTCCTTCATTCATTCACTCTTAATGTATATCTAGGCCTCTTATGCTCAAATCCACCAATGTTCCTCACTGACGTTTAGGATAAAGTCCACGTTCCTACCAATGCCCATGTCACTCCAGCCCCTTCCTCAATGACACTTTCCCTTTGTGAGGCAACCAAATCTCCGTGTCCCACCATGTATAATATTCTCTGCTGGGAACATCTTCTTCCTTCCTATCTACCTCACCAGGTGAGCCCCAGGTACCTTCTGGACCTGCTTAATGAGGTGGTGGTAGTAAGGAGGCACCAGCAGATGCCAGGAGCTTCCTCTATGCCAGGACACTTGTGAACTCAGAAGCACTAAGGAAATGCTATTTATCATGCTCATTTTACAAGTAAGAATGTAGAGGCTTTGAAACGTTAATTCAGTTCAGTTCAGTCGCTCAGTCATGTCCGACTCTTTGCGACCCCATGAACCACAGCACACCAGGCCTCCCTGTCCATCACCAACTCCCGGAGTTCACCCAAACCCATGTCCATTGAGTCGGTGATGCCATCCAGCCATCTCATCCTCTGTCATGGCCTTCTCCTCCTCTGTCATGGCCTTCTCTTCCCGCCCCAATCCCTATCAGCATCAGGGTCTTTTCAAATGAGTCAGCTCTTCACATGAGGTGGCCAAGTACTGGAGTTTCAGCTTTAACATCATTCCTTCCAAAGAAATCCCAGGGCTGATCTCCTTCAGAATGGACTGGTTGGATCTCCTTGCAGTACAAGGGACTCTCAAGAGTCTTCTCCAACACCACAGTTCAAAAGCATCAATTCTTTGGCGCTCAGCTTTCTTTAGAATCTGACTCTCATATCCATACATGACCACAGGAAAAACCATAGCCTTGACTAGACGGACCTTAGTCGGCAAAGTAATGTCTCTGCTTTTGAATATGCTATCTAGGTTGGTCATAATCTTAATGACTCTAAGTTTATTTCTCTGAGAATGGAATATTCACTTTCATATTATATCTATCATAAGAAAACCAATAACCCTTCATGTTATTCATTTTCCCTCTAAAATAAGAATCTGGATAGTGTGATTTTTCTAGAGAAACCATTTCTATTCTGGAAAATTTTAATATGCTTTAGGATGAAAGAGTGAGATAATAACTTACTAAAAGCACACCTTAGGAGCATAGTGGAAAAAATATGGGAAAGCTCACTATTCTTGTTGTTTTATGTTGTAAAACCAAGAAATGATATACACAATTTGTGGTTTTTCTGTTGCAACCTGAAAGATCACAAGTTTTACATAGAGCTTCAGTATTTATGTAAGCAGATACCAAATTCTTTTGATCAAAGGAGTTCCAATAGATTCTGTAGCCACCTGGGAACTGAGCCACACAGTTTTAGTAAGAATTTGATCTCCAACTGATCCTGTCTGTCTCATTATGGAATATTTGGGGTTGAATTGAACTCTTCAGCAACATTTAACCTGTCCTTATTTTTACCTTAAAGAAAAAGTCACGTTTCAAGGGTGGCTGAAGCATCTGATATATTTAGTTCCTAACACATCTGCTTTAAAATAAGACCACACACAAAAATTGCTCTCTGTAGGACATCTGTAGGAAAGAAGCTCTTTTGACTGACTAGGTTTAATATTTTAGTTTTGGTAGTAAAAGATTCCAGATGTTTACCCTAACAGCTTTTGTAGACACACGGGATTAAGGTAGGCATGTAATCCCTGGGTTTGGAATACAGCCAAAGTGTGTACATATGCCATTTAATTATGTGGACAATCTTGGCATATCAAACATCAGAATTTCTCAGCTGATCTTGTTTTAAATAATCAAAGAGTGATAAAGAATCTGGCCTTGCACTTACTAATGAAATCTATGTAGCCCCTTTTAATAGATTTGGACATTTCTATGGATTAAAAATTCATGTTTTATCAATTAAAAACACAGGTAAATATAATATAAAACCTGCCAGAAAATATTTTCAAAATTCTTTGCTTCATACCAGTGTAGCAATTTCCAAATTCTTTTTGTTATCGTTCTTCTTTCTAAAAATTCATCTATCCCAAGGGAACCTTTGACTAAGCCCTGATGATTTCCCATGAGTTCTCGAACTTGACTTTGGGATATACTTCTCTATACAAACAGTGCCAGAAGTTTGTTTTGAATAAACATTCCAAAGTTCCTTACCTACATGATTTTGAACAACCTGCTGTGAATCTAAAAGCATACAGACACAGTAGAATTGTTCTATATTAATGACTCAAATTTCTCCCACTTCCTTTTAGGAAAAATGCAGCAACAACAAGCAAAATATTTCCACACGTTTTTCCAAAAGACAGTTAGAAGTTTTATATGTGAAAATAAATTAGTAAATCATCACCAAAAAAATGGATGAAGTGAGCTAAAAGAAAGTGCTACAAACTATCTTAGAGGAAAGATATTTTCAGTGAAGCAAGCTCAGTGGAAAAATTCCTAATCCAAAAGTTTTCCAGATATAAAATTTTCAAGTTTCCCAAGGCCATAATTTAGTTACTTGCTCTCCTGGGATACGGGAAGTTTCCTTTATGTGCTGTAGGCTGCTGTATCATGCATATAAATTTAAACTAAACACACACAAATATATACAGCATTAAAATAGCATATGATGATGAGAAACAAGATATTTTGGTATATTTATCTGGAACATATTTATAAGTAAAATACAGGTCATATCAAACCATTAAAGCATTTTTTTTCATATTTGTCGAATTTCTTTAAATGAGAAATATTTTTAATAATGATGGGGACAGCTGTAATTTTACATGTAAATTTTACTGAAATCTCTATTAAACCCTCCAGCTCTCCTACCCCAACTCTGATTATCCAGACTTAAAAAGCACCTCTAGAATCAGACGTTTGTTTTCCAATACTTTATTCTGAAACTTCTCAATCAACTGATTGACATCTTCACTGCCAATAGTTCAAAACTTTTGTTATCTCAGGCATTCATAGCTTTATAACTGCTATGCCGTTCCGCTGTCCTGGCCCACTGCTACCAAACTGTACCCTTCCCTCAGCCTGGCTCAAATCTGGTCTATATGTCTAGTAAGCTTCCTTGTAGCTCAGTGGTAAAGAACCTGCCTGCCAATACAGGAGACAAGGGTTTGATTCCTGAGTCGGGAAGATCCCCTGGAGAAGGAAATGGTCGCCAACTCCAGTACTCTTGCCCGGATAACCCCATGGACAGAGGAGCCTGGTGGGCTACAGTCCACAGGGTCACAAAGAGTCAGACATGACTTAGCACACATGCACACCTCTACGAAGCACAAAGAAAGAGGTTTAAGAAAAGGTGGGTAATCCAGCTCAAGAACTCTATATTAACTTCACAGCATCTTGATGAGGAAGCATGGATCCCAAGTGTAACACAGAGCCAAAGCATACTCTGAAAGCTCGAGCAAGGGATACAACTGAAAAGGAAAAACCTAACCAAATCTAGCACCCTGTAGTGTTGACATTTTAAAGGTTTAGCAGTTGGTAAAATCAAAGTAACCCAGAAATCTGGCACAATGAAACTCCCCAAACCTACACCTGAGGTAGAGAGATTATAATGCTAGCAAAATAATATGAAAGCGATCCTGCCATTGTCAAATGTTTCATTTATGGAATGGCAAAATATCATAAACTTCCAAATACCTCAAAATATAGAAGGAAAAAAGTCTGCAAGTAAATCCACTGTTCGAGAAAGCCTATTGCATTGTTTTATCAGGCATTATATCACTGTAAAGAATCTTCACTGACGCTGAAAGGAGCAGCAGCCAAGCTGGTCAGAAGTCAGATATTTATACTGCTTCAACTTGCTGTCTCTATGATCATACTGGAAGGGATTATTAGTAAGCTATGTAGGGTCTGTTGCTTGTTTCTGTAAATAAAGTTTTTTTTGAAACAGAGTCACGTTCATTCATTTACCTACTACTGTCTATGGCTGCCATGTGCTACAGTGTGGGAGCTGAGTGGTTCTACCACATGGCCAGGAAAGCCTCAAATATTTACTGCCTGGCCCTCTACAGAAAGAGTTTGTAGACCTCTGACTAGATGATCAAAAGGAAGGTAAATAACCTTGATGATGTGAAGTGTAGCCATAAGAGGTGTGGTAGCAAATAAACTACTTTCCCCCCTCTTTATATTTACATTATTATTTTCTAATACTGTTTCAACAGTAGTTATTTTTGATAAGGATAGGAAACAATAGTGATTAAAATATCATCATGCTTCATTTTAAAAGTCTGTAAACACAGTAACTGGATGTATGTTTCTATATATGCTATAGCATATTTATTTGTACTTTACAGATCATCTACATGGTACTGATACTCTGTAAAATGTATTTGCAGATATTGAGTAATTAATACATTCTTTCTGTAACAATTACACAGTCTCTATATTGCTTTATTACTATATGACATTGAAATACTGTTTCTCTAGAAAGTAATATATTAAAATAGTGTATCATATGTATCTGAGAGATTAAGATGTCTTAGATTATCAATAAAAGTGAAAGTGAACAATGCTCAGTTGTGTCTGACTCTTCACAACCCCATGGACTATACAGTCCATGGAATTTTCCAGGCCAGGATAGAGTGGGTAGACTTTCCCTTCTCCAGGGATCTTCCCAACCCCTGGACTGAACCCAGGTCTCTTGCACTGCAGGTGGATTCTTTACCAGCTGAGCCACCAGGGAAGCCCAAGAATACTGGAGTGGGTATGTATCCCTTACTACAGTGGATCTTCCCAACCCTGGAATCGAACCAGGGTCTCCTGTATTGGGGTGGATTCTTTACCAAATGAGCTATCACGGAAGCCTAGATTATCAATAGAATAGTGGTTAATGGTTTAAGAAATGTAGTAATTAAGCACACTCTGGCGTTTGACTTAATCGCTTTGTGCCATAGTTTTGATATTCTGTGATACACAATTGGCCTTGAAAACCAGTTGTTGGTATACTATATGTTAAAAAAACTCTTTTTGAGTTTTAACTGTTTTAGATGTTACTTTGAAGTTGCTTATCTATAAAAATCTAATTCTGGGGGGAAAAAGAGAAATTCAAAGATACCTACTTGATTTACAAAAGAGGTTAAATATTATCCACTAGAATACACTTTTCTACTATATTTAGAGTAACATGGGAATTACTGTATCATACCAGGTGTTAGTTGCTCAGTTGGGTCTAACTCTTTGCCAGGATCCTGTGTCCATGGAATTCTCCAGACAAGATTACTGGAGTGGGTTGCCATTCCCTTTTCCAGGGGATCTTCCTGACCCAGGAATCAAACCCAGTCAGATTCTTTACTGTCTGAGCCACCAGGGAAGCCCCAAACACCTCGGCAAAAATGCCTTTGGGGTGAGTAACAGTTCTGCTGAACATAACAGGCTGATAATTCTGTGTGTGACAGACAAAAATTCAATACTGTATTATAAACTCCATCTTCTCCAGACAAGAGGCTTTAAAAGTCATCCTACAGAGCCTCACCTCACAGAAAAGTCCTTTCAAAGCAGGCATAATTATGTGGAATGGATTCACTTCTGCTTCTTAAAATCCCACTACTCAGAATTATAAGGCATGAGAAACAATGTAGGTCTAAATTCTGAAAACCATGGCTCCTGAACAAAACTGCCTTTTATTTTCTTGTGAATGTAAAGCATTCTTTTGATCATGGGGAAAAACTACCAAGAACCATTTTATCATTAACTGTAACTATATTGATCACTATAACATTTATCAACTGCTTATTAAAAAACAAATGAATTAAAATCAGTTTTGAGAAAATTTAGGGATTCAATAGTGCAATCTGTACTCTAAGAGAAAGATACCTTTATCTCTTTTGCCACATTTTTATTTTAAAATAATTTTTATATTTTTAGTAATATGCCTTTGTTGCCCTAAATCTAGCCCCCTCCTTTTCCCCTTAACAAAGTGAGGCAAAATAACCAAACCAATGAAAACCACCTGAAAACAAAACTGACATTCTGGCTGCCATTTACTGATGGACTAAACAAGTTAAAGATAAGTATCTCTGAGGAAGCAACCCAATTAAATATTGGATAGAGAGTTGATTCAAAAATAAATAAAGCTAGGAGTATAAATCATACAGCATAATTTCAGGTGGATAGTTTCTTTAACCATTAGGTAAAACTGTTTTTCTATTAGAATGATCACTAACAATTAAGAACTTAAAACGAACAGAGAAGTTTTAGGTTTTAATTACATAAAAGATTATCAAGAAGACAATCTTGTTAAGAAACATTCTGTTAAGGAAATATTTTGGATCTTGAATTAAGGCCAAGCATGAATAAAGAACACAGGTGATGAGTAACAAAAGAGGCAGCAGCATTTAAACATGGTGGCAAAGACACTGGTTTACTTGGAATGAGTACATGGGACATTGTCACACACACACACACACACACACACACACACACACACACACACACACAAAGTATAAACATATGCACACAATTTCAGCAGAAATGACTTACCTCAAGCTCTGTATCTCTTGAATTGGGGCTTATTGTTTCAGCCACCAGATGTCACCCTTCCCCAGAGAGATTTAAAAAAAAACCAAAGAGAAAAAGCACTTGTGTATTTGTTCTAAGGATGCTAAGTCACTTCAGTCGTGTCCGACTCTGTGCGACCCCACAGACGGCAGCCCACCAGGCTCCCCCGTCCCTGGGATTCTCCAGGCAAGAACACTGGAGTGGGTTGCCATTTCCTTCTCCAGTACACGAAAGTGGAAAGTGAAAGTGAAGTCCCTCAGTCGTGTCCGACTCAGTGTGACCCCCATAGGCAGCAGCCCACCAGGCTCCCCCGTCCCTGGGATTCTCCAGGCAAGAACACTGGAGTGGGGTGCCAAAAAATACACGTTTGCAACATTCTTTCCCTAGCCAAACCATATGAGGACGGACTGGCCTGCCCCCTGCCACCACCTTGCTCCTTAATGCAGAAACGCAGGTACTGGACAACAGAAGTGAAACCAGCCTGAGGCTGACATGATGAACAGAGCTAAGCAGTGACGGATGGACACCGGGATGCAGTTTCTTGGCAGAAGATTTGTTGGATGGCTACCATGCTAGTGAGGGAGAATGGAGAGAACTGGATGAGAGACTTCAAGACTTTCTACTCTATTATAAAAAGAACCATTCCTGGGCATTTTCAATTATAGGCTGCCATAAAGATTTATATTGCTTTTTAAATCTAGTTTTGCATGTCAAAGTCACATTTTATCTACCAAATCTAGCTTTCAGGGAAAAGGAAATTAGCCAGGGCTCCTTCAGGGTCTCTCTACATATACATATATATTTACAAACAAATTGGAGAGAAAAAGACCCTGACTTCATCACAGTGTCTTGCACTAAACACATGGTAGGTAAACACTTTCCCGCTCACCACAGCTCATATATAATACAAGAAAGGAAGTGATGATCAAAAGTTTCAATCTCTTTTTTTCAATCCCATTAGGTAAGTGAGGGCCCTATTCTCTCTATTTGCTGTCACTCTACTACAGCTACAAGGAGAAGTAAAATTCAGGGTTAGAATAGGTTAATACTTCCATGTGTGTGGATTTTAGAAGCCAAAAGACAATTCAGCAGAGACCCTTATGATTACCTAAGGCTTCAGAACTTTCCAAAACACATTTTTTCTTATTCTATGTAAAATTAAATGAAATTCCAAAGAAAAGGGTCTTTTGTAGCCCAGAAATTTTTAGCAATTTGTGAAATACTTGTTTAGAAAACATTTTTTTGTATTCCAACATATTGATAGATAAGGCTATTGCACATTGCTGTATCTTTTGGAAACATTCTGGATACATTATATCTTTTAGACACTTTCTCAACTACAAAGGCAAAATATGTTCTTTATAGAAAATTCCAAAAACCGAAGGAAGGCGCCAGATAATAAAATCACCCATAATCCCACAGAATATGGGAAAAGAGAATGAAGTTATGAGTGAAACATATTTTCAAATATGCAAAATATTAAATTTATACATGGTTCAAGTTTTTACAGTTATAATTCATTTCCATTCATCTCACAGAGTTGATAACCTGTCCTCCATTTGCCAGTGAAGCATTCCCAAGACGTTTCCCAAGAATCTCGTGCCTGGTGGCCCGCATCTTAGGACTCAACTCACTCTTGTATCTTCTTGGTGCTTCTACAGCATTGACGCTGCTGACCATTCTCTTGCAAACACTCTTTCCTGATTTTTTATATCCTACTTTTCATAGCTTCTTCTATCCATCTGGTCATTCTCCACTAGTCATCACTGTGGGCTGTTCTTTTTCAGGCTGATGTTAACTAGTGAATTTCTGGCTCTATCCTCTATGCCACTCATTTATACCCTCTCCCTGAGTGACCAAAGTCATTGTCATGGCATCAATGACTAGCTACATATTGACAGGCCAAACACACAATAGATGCTTAACATGTTTAATTTTATTAAGGACTTAACAACTTGCAAACTCAGTCTCCAGGAAGTTCTCAGCTCCAAGGCCAGAGCTTCATAGCAGAAGTCTCGTATCTACTATAATTGAGAATGGTAATGGGCTGGTTAATTATAAACGTGGGTTAGGCAGTAAATAATAAAACATGACAAGTATTTTACATATTTGATATTAATCAAATATATGTCCAATCATCTGCCAATATTTTTAGAGTCGGTGTCATGAGATAATGATAATGGGTAAAATTCCCCAGGAAGACACAACAATTATAAATATACATGCACTCAAAATCATAATATCTAAATATATGAAGCAAACACTGACAGAACTGAAGGGAAACAGACAGCAATACAATAATAGGGAACAGCCATACCTCACTTTAAACAATGGATGGATCATTCAGAATAGATTAGGAAACAAAAGATTTGGACAACACCATAGACCAAATGGACCTAAAGACATATATACGCACAGAACATTCTACCCAACAACAGTAGAATGTATATTCCTCTCAAGTGTACATAAAACACTCTCCAGGATAGATCAAATATTAAATAACCAAAAAATTTTATCAAATTTAACACTGAAATCATAACATGTATCTTTTCTAACCACAATGTAATGAAATTAGAGATCAAAGGTAGAAGCAAAACAGGAAAATCCAGAAATATGCAGAAATTAAGTGGAATGTTCTTGAACAATCAGTGGGTCAAAAAGTAAAAGAGAAATTAGAAAATATCTTGAGACAAAATAGAAAACACAATAAGTCAAAATTTATGGACCAACAAACTCAGTACTAAGGGGATTGTTTACAGCAATAAATATCTATATTAAAAGGAAATTAAAAAACCCTCAAATAAACAACCTAACTCTATGCCTTAAGGAACCAGAAAAGAATAGTAAACTATGTGCAAATTTAGCAGAAGGAGGGAACTAATAAATATGAGAGCAGAAATTTTTAAAAACTGAATTAATGCCACTCCTTCTCATTCTTCTCAGACCCCTTAAAAACTGAAGAGGAGGGAACACATCCAAACTTATTTTGAGGGCAGAATTACTCTGATACCAAAGCCAGACAAACATAGTATAAGAAAATTATAGGTCAATATCCTGAAGAATATCGATGCAAAAATCCTAAATAATACACAGGAAATCCAAATTAAAAAACACATTAAAAGGGCCATATACTATGACCAAGTGCAATCTACCCCTGGGATACAAGGATGATTCAAAATACAAAAATCAATTAATACGACATCCCACATATCCGAGTGAAGGATAAAAATCCATGATCTCATCAACGTAAAAAAGCATCTGACAAAATTCAATGCCTTTTCATAATAAATAATCTCAATAGACTAGGAGTACAGAAAATTAACTCAACTTATAAAGGCCACATATGAAAAGCCACCATCTATCATCATCCTCAAAACTGAAAAGTTGAAAGCTTTTGTTCTAAGATTGAGAATAAGGCAAGAATTCTCACTCCTGCCACTTCTATTCAACATAGTACTGGAATTCCTAGCCAGAGCAATTAGGCAAGAAAAAGAAATAAAAGGTCTCCAAATAAGGAAGAAAAAAGTAAAACTATCTGCTTGCAGATGTTACTACCTTATATATAGAAAACAAGCATCCACACACAAAAAATGTTACAACTAACGAATTCAGTGAAGCAGGATACAAAACCAACACACAAAAATCAGATATCTAAACACTAATGACAAAACACCCATTAAAAGAAATTAAGAAAACAATGACATTTACAACTGCATTAAAGAATGAAATACTTAGGAATTAAGTTAACCAAGCAGGTGGAAGACTTGTAGACTGAAAGCAAGACTTAGATGCAAGAAATTACAGAGTACACAAAGGGAAAAACACTCCACGCTCAGGTACAGATAGTTTAAAACTGTTAAAATGTTCAATCTATCAAAAATAATCTATAGGTTCAAAGCAATCCCTATCAAAATCTCAATGACATTTTTTACAGAAATGGAGAAAACAATTTAAAAATTTATATGGAACTGCAAATAACCTCAAGTAGTCTCCCCCAACACAAAAAAATCTTGAGAAAGAATAATAAAGCTGGAGGCATCACACTTTGTGATTTAAAAACATATAATAATACATCCACAAGTAAATAAACGAAATTGGACTCTCATCTCACAAAATACACAAAAATCAACTCAAAATGGATTAAAGACTTAAATGTAAGACCTGAAACTGTAAAATTCTCAGAGGGTAACATATTGGAAGCTTCATGACATTAGGGTTGGCAATAATTTCTTGGATATGGCACCAAAATCACAGGCAACAAAAGCAAAGATAGACAAGTGGGAGGACATAAAACTAAAAGCTCTGTACAATAAGGGAAGAAGTTAACAAAGTGAAAAGGCCACCTACAAAATGGGAAAACATTTGCAATACTTGCAAAACATATGTGATAACATTTTAATGTCCATAATTTACAAGGAGCTCTTACAATTCAGCAAAAATAAGCAAACAAAAACAAACAAATAACCTAAGTTAAAACTGGGCAAAAAATTTTGAATAGGTAATATTTTTCCAAAGGTGACAAACATACCATCTACAGATGCTCATCACCAATCATCAAGGAAACAAATATTAAGGACACAGTAAGACATCAGCTCACACCTGTTAGGACAGTGATTACTAAAACAAAAACAGAACGAGCTGGTGAGGTTGTGGAGAAACTGCAACCTTTGTATTCTGTTGGCAGGTACACAGTCATGAAATGGTGCAGGCTCTTTGAAACAGTATGGAACTTCCTTCAAAAATTAAAAATAGGACTACCATATGAACCAGCAATCGCACTTCTGAGTATTTATCCCAAATAACTGGAAATCAGGATCCCAAAGAGATATTTATACACCTACGTCCACTGCAACATTATTCACAGTAGCTAAGAGTAGGAAATAATCTAAATGTCCCTCAATGGATGGATGCATAAAGAAAATGCAGTGTATACAGGCAACCACAAACCACATATTCTATCACAAAAAGGAAAGAAAGAAATCCTGTCATAGCTACAACATAGATGAAGCTGGAACATATTATTAAGTGAAATGAGGCAGTCACAGAAGGACAAATTCTGCAAGATTCTCCTTATATGAGGAATGCGAAGCAGTCAGATAGAAGCAGAAAGTAGAACGGTGGCTGCCAGGGGATGGGGTGTGGGACAACGGGGAGTTGCTGTTTAATAGGTATAAAATTTCAGTCAAGCAAAATGAAAAAGATCTACTGATGCAATATACAACAGTGTGTGTATAGTTAGCAGTACTGTATTGTATACTTAAGTTTGTTGAGTATAAATCCCATGTTATTACTATTTTTTAAAAAAAAGAACTTCCTTTAGGATTACTTGCAAGGTGAATCTGTAAGCAAGAACTATCTTGAATTTTGTTAATCTGGAAATGTCATTTTGATTTTATTTCTGAAAGACAGTTTTATAGGATAGAAGACTGTTAATTGGCAATTTTTATCATCCTTCTGACCCCCACTGTTTCTGATGAGAAGTCAGCTATTAATTTTATTGGGATTCCATTCTAGGTGACTAGTTGTTTTCTCTTTTTGCTTTGTTTTTCTGCATTTTATAATCATGTGCCTGAGTATGAATCTATTTTTGTTTATCCTTGTTGGAGTTCATCAAGCTCTCTGGATGTATAATGTTTCTCATCAAATTTGGGATATTTTCAGCTATTATGTATTCCATTTTTTCCCTTGCTCTTTTCTCTTTGTTCTCTCCTTCCAGTATTCCCATTACACCTATGTCAGTAGCCCTAGTGGTACCATTCTCTGAGGTAGGTGCTGTCCATTTTCTTCATTTTTTATTCTTTTTTTTTTAAAATTGCCTGGCCTCCTGTCAATTCATCTTTGAGTTCATTAGTTTCTTTAGCCAGTACAAACCAACTGCTGACCCCCCTCTAGTGAAGTTTTCATTTTGGTTACTGTACTTTTTGTTGTACTTTAGAATTTCTATTTGGCTCTCTTTTACAGTTTCTATATTGATAATTTCTTTATTCTGTCAGTGTGACGAGAAGCTGTCATCATGGCTTCCTTTACTTCATTAGCATAGTTTCCTTTGGTTATTTGAACATCTTTACAACAGCTGCTTTGAGGTCTTTTTCTGTTAAATTCAACATCTGAGTCCTCTCACAAGTAGTTTCTGTTACCAGTTACTTGCACCCCCACCCTACCCCTACTTAGAGCATCTGCCTAGGTTTTGGGCTTAAAGAATTGCTGACTTATTGCTCTATTGTTGCAAACAATGCTCAGTTCAGTCGCTCAGTCATGTCCCACTCTTTGCAACCCCATGAATGGCAGCACGCCAGGCCTCCCTGTCCATCACCAACTCCCAGAGTTCATTCAGACTCACGTCCATAGAGTCAGTGATGCCATCCAGCCATCTCATCCTTGGTCGTCCCCTTCTCCTCCTGCCCCCAATCCCTCCCAGCATCAGTCTTTTCCAGTGAGTCAACTCTTCTCATCAGGTGGCCAAAGTATCAAAGTTGCAGCTTTAACATCATTCCTTCCAAAGAAATCCCAGGGCTGATCTCCTTCAGAATGGACTGGTTGGATCTCCTTGCAGTCCAAGGGACTCTCAAGAGTCTTCTCCAACACCACACTTCAAAAGCATCAATTCTTCAGGGCTCAGCTTTCTTCACAGTCCAACTCTCACATCCATACATGACCACTGGAAAAACCATAGCCTTAACTAGATGGACCTTTGTTGGCAAAGTAATGTCTCTGCTTTTAAATATGCTATCTAGGTTGGTCATAACTTTTCTTCCAAGGAGTAAGCGTCTTTTAATTTCATGGCTGCAGTCACCTTCTGCAGTGATTTTGGAGCTCCCAAAATAAAGTCTGACACTATTTCCACTGTTTCCCCATCTATTTCCCATGAAGTGATGGGACCAGATGCCTTGATCTTCGTTTTCTGAATGTTGAGCTTTAAGCCAACTTTTCACTCCTACTTTCACAATGCTATGGGGCATAAATTATTTCATCAGTTCAGTTCAATCGCTCAGTCATGTCTGACTCATTGCGACCCCATGAATCGCAGCACGCCAGGCCTCCCTGTCCATCACCAACTCCTGGAGTTCACTCAAACTCATGTCCATCCAGTCGGTGATGCAATCCAGCCATGTCATCCTCTGTTGTCCCCTTCTTCTCCTGCCCCCAATCCCTGCCAGCATCAGGGCTTTTTCCAATGAGTCAACTCTTCGCATGAGATGGCCAAAGTATTGGAGTTTCAACTTCAGCATCAGTCCTTCCAATAAACACCCAGGACTGATCTTTAGGATGGACTAGTTGGATCTTCTTGCAGTCCAAACTGTTTCATAGTCTGATGCAATTCAGTGTGGGCAGTGGCAGTTTTTTCAGCTAGTCTTTGAGGTTTGTTCTGACTTCAGGAAGGCTTTTCTTAGCTCTTTCCTAGGTTCTCTTTTGTGAAACTGGCCTATGGTTTAGCATTTTGTTTACTAAGAGGTTCTACCAGCCGTCTTTCATTTGCTTACTTTAGAGATTTCCATTGTTTCTGAGAATATCCTGAAACTTGAACTTCCCCACACTCTTGTTTCAAATAAAGTCAGTTCCCGTGGAAAGAGCTTTGAAGCTCTCTGTTCTTATGGACTGTGTCTTCCCCTAGGCAAAATCTCTGAGCCACTGCTCCAAGAGCTGAGTGCAGGTAGTAGCTCTGGTCTCCTTGGCTTGCCTCTCCCAGTGTGGAACTTCTGACCATCAAGCAAGATGGAGTGAGGGCACCTGGGGCCTTAGTATTCTAGATGCCACACCTGCAATGGCATCTTCATTCTATCAGTAGGGGCTGGGTGAAGGAAGGGAGCTCCTGACCTCTTGGCTGCGCTTACCAGGAATCCAGCCTCTGTAACTTGACACTGGAGGAGGTGAGAAATGCTGGCAGCCTACCCTCCTGGTAAGACATGGTATCCCTTCATGCGAGATGAAAGGAGAGGAAGCCTGTCTTCTTAGCCACACCAGTTGAGAGTGGAGATATTATAATACTGAGTTGAGGGCAACAGGGTAGGAGTAGGTCATAACTCGGCTGCCATATTGGTTGTCCTTACCATGTGTGAGTAGATTTTCTTGAATAAATCTTTCTTCATTTGGTACATACCTGTGGGGCAATACCCAGTGACTATTTTATTTTTTAATAGTTTCTATCAATTATGTTTGTATTCTGCTGTGGGGCAGGTCTGCTACTGTGGAAGTGGAGCCTTTCTTCAGTATATGTGTTTCAAATGCAGGAAGAAGGAAATGAATTTTGAAGTCATCAGGTAAAGAAATCTCCTAGATTACAAATTTTTATTCCAATCTGTATTATACACAAATGAAAACACTACATTGCACACTTAAAGAGTATGCTAGTCATTGTTTTGAGCTCTGAGAAAATATCACCACATTTAGTCCTCTATAAGGTGCACAGGTTGTTTCACCATGCTTTTCGAGGATGGAAACAGAAGCCCAGAAATCTGAGGTACTTTGCCCAGACTGCACAGCTAAGAACTGGCAAAGGAAGGATTAAAAAAGGCAGATTTGCTCCATACGTTGCTTTTTACTTCATATTTCTTTTCGTATGGAATAGATTAACTAATACTTAAATTTGGTTCATAATGTAAAAAAAAAATTCTGTTTTTACTTAGGATTATGCGATAGTCATATCTTGACCTTAAATACTCTTTGAAAACAGTTTCTAATAGTTCTATAATCTTGCTCCATTTTAAAGTGTATGAAAATGCTTGTCTTATTATCTCCACACTATGACTAAATACAATACTCTCTTTTCAAAAGTAACTGTCATTCTCAAAAAAAAAAAAAGTTGTCTTTCTCTTTGTAAAATATTTTCTATGATTTACCTTATATCTACATTTTATTATTGTAATTGTGTCATTACTGATTATCTTAGTTCAGGCTACTGGAACAAAATATATAGACTTGATAACTTAAACTACAGTTATCTCTCATAGATCTGGAGGCTGAGAGGTTCAAGATCAAGATGCCAGCAGATCTGCTGTCTATCAGAGCGCACTTTCTGGCTTTTAGACAGCCACCTTCTTGTATCCTCATATGATGGAGAGAAAGAGAACTAGCTCTGTGGTCTCTTCTTATACAGGCATGAAATCCATCATAGGAGCTCTATCCTCATGACCTCATCTAAGCCTGTTTGCTTCCTGAAGGTCTCACCTTCAAATACCATCACAATGGAGTAAGACCATAGCACATGAATTTTAGGGGAAAACACACATTCAGTCCATGCACAAAGTGATAAAGAATTTTCTCTTACAGTTCTAGGGATCAGAAGTCCAAAATCAAAGTATCAGCAGAGCCAGGTCCCTACCAAGGTACTAAGAGCAGTTCTAAGAATCCTTCTTCAAGCCTCCAGTGGCTCAGGCATTCCTTGGCTTGTGGCCACATCACTATTGTTTCTGCCTCCCACTGACTCATCTTTGGCCTCAAAAGTTCCCTCTGCCTCTTTCTTGCAAGGATAGATACGACTGCATGAGGGCTCATTTAGATAATCCAGGATAAGGATTTGAGATCCTTATTTCTTTTCCATATAAGGTAATATTCAGTCTTTTACCACATGAATATACTTGTGAATACCAAATGATATTTATTTTTATACCTTTCCTATTATATCTTAGACAAATGCCATAAAGTTATAACTTTTAAACTATAAACCCTAGAGACATAATTTAAAAATCACTATCAAACAATGGATATCCAGAAAATTAAATTCCCTTTCATGAGAGAATTATGTAAAAGATCACAACTTAAAATGTGGTATTACAATCTAAGTAGTGCATTTTAAAAACTAATCCAAGCATTTCTTTAAAATAATAACTCAGTGTCCTGCAAAATGATAAATTAAGAAAACATTCCAATTACAACTACATCAAATAAAATAGAAATAAATTTTGCCAAGGCAGTAATATGACATTGGTGAAATATGAAGAAGACACACTAAATGAAAAGATATTCTGTGCTCCTGGGTTGGAAGAATTAGTACTGTTAAAATTTCCATACTACTAGTGATTTATAGATTCATGCAATCCTTATCAAAATCTCAATGGTATTTTTCAGAGAAATAGAATTACACAATCCTAAAATTTGTATGGAATCACAGAACACTCTAAATAGTCAAAGCATTCTTGAGAAGGAACAAAGCTGGAGGTGTCACACTTCCTGATTTCAAACTATACTATAAAGCTATAGTAATCAAAACAGTGTGTTACTAGACTAAAAACAGATACACAGGTCAGTGAAACAGAAGGGAAAGCCCAGAAATAAACCCTTGCATATATAGTCAATTCATTTATGATGAAGGAGCCAAGAAGATATAATGGAAATAGGATAGGCTCTTCAAAAAACAGTTTTGGGAAAACTGGACAGACACATGCAAAAGAATAAAACTAGGTTACTATTTTACACTATACACAAAAATTAACTAAAAGTGGATTAAAGACTTGAATGGAAGACCTGAAGACAAAAAATTCCTAGAAGAAAAGACAGGCAGTAAGTTCCTTGATAGTTTTGATAAGATTTTTGAATCTGACTCCAAAACCAGAAGCAATAATAGCAGAAATAAACAAGTTTGAGATTACATCAAACTAAAAGTTCCTGCACAGCAAAAGAAACTCAAGAAAATTAAAAGGCAACATGTTGAATGTGAGAAAACATTTGCAAACTCTTATGTTCAATTAGGTGTTGATAACCAAAATATATGAAGAGCTCATACAACTCAATATCAAAAATAAACAACCCCCCCCGCCCAAGCCAAGCAACCAGATTAAAAAATGGGCAGAGGACCTGAATAAGCATTTTGCCAAAGAAAATATGCAGATGGCCAACAGGCATGTGAAAAGATGCTCAACAGCACTAATCATTAGGAAATTACAAATGGAAATCACAATGAGCTATCACCTGACACTTGTCAGAATGAATATTATAAAAGGACAACAAATAACAAGTGTTGGAGACGATATGGAGAAAAAGGAACTCTGGTGCACTGTAGGTGGAAATGTGAACTTGGTGGAGAACAGAGGTCCCTTAGAAAATTAAAAATATACGTATATACAATCCAGCAATCCCACTTTTAGATATTTATCCAAAAAAGAAAAAGCATGCTAACTCAAAAATATATATCTTAGATAGTCAGCAGAAATTTGCTGTATGATGCAGAGACTCGAATCTGATGCTCTGAGACAACCTAGAGGGGTGGGATGGAGTGGGAGGGAGGTTCAAGAGGGAGGAAACATATGTATACATATGGCTGATTCATGTTGATGTATGGCAGAAACCAATACAATATGGTAAAGCAATTATCCTGCAATAAAATAAATAAAATTTAAAAATTATCAATAATTTCTGGCAATGAGAAAATTCTTTTGGAGTAAAAAGTCATGTATTTTTGTAAGTGTGTAACAAATGTGAAAACAGTCGTTTGTTAGACTAATGTGAAACAATTTTATATATGCTGGAAAATATATCTGTTATAGATATATTAGGATAAACTTGGACAATCTAATAGTTTTTATTCCAGATATTTTTAATTTAGAAAATGCTTTAAAATAATTAAAGGGTTTATAAAACAGATAAAAGATATATATCAGGTATATATGCATTAAATAAACTCACCTGCTATTTTCTCTCATTCTCAAGACAGGTTCAACATCATATTGATTACTTTAACAAAATAAATACTCAAATTGATTTGTATGTATAATACACATGTATTAAATACTATGATTCTCAAAAGAAAATCATACACACACCCTTATGTTCATTGTAGCATTACTTACAATAGCCAAGAAATGGCAACAACCTAAACGACCATTATGGATAAATAAAGAATATGTGGCATGTATACACACACACACAAATATTATTCCAGGAAATCTTGCTATCTGCAACAACATGGAAGGATCCTGAAGCATTATACTACATGAAATAAGGGAGAAGAAGATATATCATGTGATCTCACTTGTAGGTGGAATCTAAAACAATAACAACAAAACCCCAAGTTTATAGCTACAGAGTGGTGGTTGCCAGAGGCAGGAGGTGATGGAGGGGGGTGGGCAAATTGGCTTACGAGAGTCAAAGGTACAAGCTTCCAGTTATAAAATAAGTAAGCATGGGGATATAATTGGTAGCTCAGATGGTAAAGAATCTGCCTGCAATGCAGGAGACTGAGGTTCGATCCCTGGATCAGGAAGATCCTCTGGAGAAGGTCATAGCAACCCAATTCAGTGTTCTTGCCTGGAGAATCCCATGGACAGAGGAGCCTGGAGGGCTACAATTTATGGGGTCACAAAGAATCAGACACAACTGAGTGACTAATAAACACACACACGGTGACTATAGTTAGTAAAACTGTACTTGAAAATTGCTAAGAGAAATTATAAAAACTCACATTGCAAGGGGGAAAAAAAAACCCCAACACACAAAGAAAAAGTCCTCATTTTAAGAAAAACATATCTTGTAAGGGGATGGTGTTAACTTATTGCAGTGACTGTTTCACAATATCAAATCCTCATCTTGTACACCCAAAACGAATATGTCACTTCTACCTCGATGAAATATTAATACATTAAAAAGCCCTGAGCCACTTGGTACTCCTGTGTGTTTGAACTGGCCCCCATGTTCTACTCTGCAGCCTCTGGACTCTGAAGACTGATGAGAGACATTTGCAATCCAGTCACATAAGTGTAATAAAGAAGTATTTGTCCTGATGGAAGAAGAGCAACACTTATCAGTGAAAAATACCAAGATACAGGAATCAGGAGAGCAAACTTTAAGTCAAGTAAGCAACTCTGAAGTCAGTGATCAGAAATCCCAAACTTCAAGTCTTGCTTCAAACCTGGCCATGCCAGGAAAGGAGGTACCATTCTCAATGCACCACGCAAGATTGGTGATGCCAATCTTCTAAAATTGGTGTTCACTGGTTGCCTTGTTTGTTTCAGAATACCCAGAATCCTTCTGTTGCCTTGTGCACGTTCATCCCTGTGCTCCCCTGTAAGTCTTACTGACAAACCAGCTAAGGAACAAAATCACACAGAATCCACTCCCCAGGGTGTGGTGATTGTGTTTTGAGGTTGGATATTCTTCTAAAGGTAATAGATAGTGCTTTACTCAAAAACAAAAAAAAAAAAGTCCTCCTTTGTCTCTATCCACCCACCCTGCGTCACCCATCAAACCCCAAACTGTGATTGCAAAATAGGCAACAAGAATATGCAGGTTAATTAAAGTAATGTTACACGAAAAATCCTGGACACACAGCTATGGTCCAAGGTTACTGAGAGATGTTAAAACTAGTGAGAAGCTAATTCTTTATCTAAAGGAACACTATAAATCAAGCAAGGAAAAAGCAGTGGTCAGACATCAGAAAAAGTGTCACAAAATCCAAAAACAAAACAAAAAATACCAGTCAAACAACCAACCAAACCCCTAAATAGCCCGTAATAACTTCCAGACTTTTAAGAGTTTAAAACAAAACAAAATGAATGAATTTCCCATGTGTTTCAAGGGTAAATAGGCTCTTCCTGTCTCTAGTTAAACAAACTCTTCAGTTGAAGGTTTTGACTCTACAATTTTGGACAGTATGACTGCCTGACAGGCAAAATACAGGATAAAAATAAAGATAATAGTAATCTGGTAACAAATTATAAACTTCAACTGGCCACTAGCACTTCAAAGTAACCATTAGAGTTAGTGGGGTCTGTGGTCACAGTCTTACAGAGAAGTATTATCTTCTGTTTTAAGAGTATGAATATCCAGAACCTTATCAATAAAGAAGAAATAGAAATGGTATTACTGAGAACAAGCAGAGTGACTGAAGAAATACTACTAACCAGTTATTTCGTTTCTTTGCAAATTGAGATAAGTAACTTAAAATACTTAAAGTTACTTAGGTTAAAAGACACCCACAAAAGACAAGCAATTTTCCATGACCTTACACAGTCTTCCAGGGGAATCTTCTCAACCCCAGGATCAAACCCAGGTCTCCCACACTGCAGGTGGATACTTTCCCATCTGAGCCATCAAGTAAGCCCAAGAATACTGGAGTGGGTTGCCATGATCTTCTTCAGGGGGAACGTCCCAACCCAGGAATCAAACCAGGGTCTCCTGCATTGTTGACGGATTCTTTACCAGCTGAGCTAGGGGAAGCCCCATATTACACATTAATCTGGATTAAATCTCACCCTCAATCTCTTTGTTGATTGAATCGCCTACCTATAAAAACATATTTTGATATGTTTTCTGTTTTCTATTTCTCAGTATATAGCTCAGATTTCAGAGGAGAAAAGAATGAATTTTCTAGAAATTTGAACACTAAGCAGCAGAAATGACAATTAAATATTGTAGGTATTACTGATCTTTGGCTCGAGAATTCTGATACTGAATCCTGTGCCAAGATGCTCTTCAATAATCCTGCAGTGGGAGCAGCCCCTTTATAAATCAAGGAGTCAGAAGAGGGGCTTTCCAGGTGGTCCAGTGGTTGAGAATCCACCTGCCAATGGGGGGACCATGGGTTTGATCCCTGGATCAGGAAGATCCCACATGCCTTGGAGCATCTAAGTCCGTGTGCCACAGCTACTGAGCCCACTGAGTCTGTGCTCTAGAATCTGTGAACTGCAACTACTGAAGCCTGTGTGCCTAGAATCAGAGCTCTGCAATAAGAGAAGCCATGACAACGAGAAGCCTGCCCACCGCAACTAAAGAACAGTCCCAGCTTGCTACAGCTGGAGAAAGTCTGTGTGCAGCAATGAAGACCCAGCAGCCAAAATATATATAATTTAAAAAAACTTAAAAAGGGAGAGGGGCAGGAGAGACACTGGAATGTCTATCTGATCATTTGTGGAATTAAAAAAAAAAACAAAAACCCATCTTCAGTCAAAGTAGTAGCTACGGTCAAAAGGGAAAAGGACTAACTAAAAGCTGTAATCCTAATAATTTCCAGTTTTAACCATAACACAATTTTAAATTCAATTCTTATAGGATTAGTATTTTTGATCTATGATTAAAATCTAATAGGGATTCCACAGCCAGTTTCTGCTGTTAAAAAAAAATCTAATTTCATTAAAAACTCCATGAACATTGTCAAAATTTGTTTGTTTCAAATATCTATGAGAAAAATTTCAAACATATATACATAAATGAGTAATTAACTTGTCTTAAATTTTTTTGAAATGGAGATCATTTTATATTATTTAAAGTGGAATTTAACCTGTATTAAATTTAATTGTTGAAGAGGAACTGAAGAGCTTCTTGATGAAAGTGAGAGTGAAAACCAACATTCAAAAACTAAGATCATGGCATCCTGTCCCACCACTTCATGGCAAATAGAAGGGGAAACAGTGGAAACAGTGACAGACTATTTTTGGGGCTCCAAAATCACTGCAGATGGTGACTGCTGCCATGAAATTAAAAGACACTTGCTCCTTGGAAGAAAAGCTATGACCAACCTAGGCAGCATATTAAAAAGCAGAGACATGATTTTGTCAGCAAAGGTCCATCTAGTCAAAGCTATGGCTTTTCCAGTAGTCATGTATGGATGTGAAAGCTGAGCACTGAAGAACTGATGCTTTTGAATTGTGGTGTTGGAGTAGACTCTTGAGAGTCCCTTGGACTGCAAAGAGATCAAACCAGTCAATCGTAAAGGAAATCAGTCCTGAATAGTCACTGGAAGGACTGATGCTGAAGGTGAAGCTCTAATACTTTAGCCACCTGATTCGAAGAACTGATTCATTAGAAAAGACCCTGATACTGGGAAAGACTGAAGGCAGGAGAAGGTGACGACAGAGGATGAGATGGCTGGATGGCATCACCGACTGAATGGACATGAGTGTGAGCAGGCTCTGGGAGTTGGTGATGGAAAGGGAGGCCTGGCGTGCTGCAGTCCATGGTGTCACAAAGAGTCGGACATGACTGAGCGACTGAACTGAAATTTAATTGTCTACTTCAACCAAGACTTCTATAGAAAAATACTGCATGTTTGTTCTTCTGATAAAATACAGCAATTATTTACTATATTACTTCCCCAAAGCAAATCAGCCCAATTTCAACATACCCACTGGTGTGTTAAATTCCATGGAGAGGAGCCTGGTGGGTTACAGTCCATGGGTCCACAAAGAGTAGGACATGACTGAGCACACACATGGACGGGCAGCATATACATGCGATATGTTTCACCATCCCTCCTATGGAAGCTGCTAGTTAGGGACACATTTTAGTGCTCAGACAGCCCTGGGTTCAAATGCTGGCCTCTCCACTCATTAGGTACATTACCTTAGACAAATTACTAGCTTCCTTGGCTCTAAAATGGGAATTGTTGTTGTTTCGTCACTAAGTCGTGCCTGACTCTTTTGTGACCAAGTGAGCTATAGCCCACCAGGTTCCTCTGTCCATGGGATTTTCCAGGCAAGAATGCTGGAGTAGGTTGCCATTTCCTTCTCCAAAATGGGAATAATAATCCTTACATTTGTCAGAGCTTAGTTACAATAACTATGAAGACTTAAATACAACCTGGCATGTAGTAATGACTTTAAAAATAGCTGCTATTAGTATTTCGGAAGGAGTCTGAGTCCTTCAGAGCTCACTAGTGACTGATCAGTGAATGTGACCTTGGACTAGGCAGGCCTCTGCCCAGATCTGCTGGAGTGGCGACTAAGCTCACACTCGGCAAGTCGCTGGACCTGTGGCACGGGCAGCTGTGGCTGCATCTGCCGAGCAGAGGCACTGGACTGGCAGCTCATGCCAGGCACACAAACACAGCTCCATGGAGCAGCAGACGGCCAGGGCCACCCCTCTCACATACCTCAGACCAACACTACGGGTCTGTGGTTTGTCCACGCAATACAGAAATGTGCCTTTTACTCAGAATGAGGCTTAGGAAAATAATGGTTACAAAAATAGGACCATTTCACCCTTCCTGGGACCACTCACCTACCTACCAGTATAGGATAAGAACTGGTCATTACACTTTTCTAAGAATTTCAGAGTCTTAATCTAGGCCTGCTCAATACCAGCTACAGTGAAAGAGAACAAACTTCAGTCAACATGAAATCCACTTCAAAGACGAAGAGTATATATCTATATACATTTATATACATAAAATGAAAAAAGGACTTAAAAATTTAAAGCTGGTTAGAAAATTCTTATGTTATATGTGAATGAACAATATTGCTAAAAGGAAACTAGGTCCTTTTATTATAAAAAGCAGCTTTCAACAGTTATCAAATATAATAGCATTACTTGAAATTCTAACCCCATGATTATGATTTCTAATTAATAGGATTGGCTTTGACACCTGGGACTATTACATGATTTTACTGAGCTTGAGTGAATTTGACTAGACATCAGGAAAATGGAAGGGCAGAGGATTTACAGAGTCAGCAGACCTGGGGGGCTCACTGCTTATTTTACTGTCTCACCCTGGACACCTTTAAACCCAAGGATTCTTATTTCTCCTGTAGAATACTGATAAGACTGTTTTCTCTCCCTTGTTTGCTGTGAGTGTCAAACTAGACTCGTCTACTTACAAGTGCTGTTTGAACACTGAAGAGCTGTCGCACTGGGTGGCCACTGCTAGAGAGGCCACGTCTTGCCATGGATTTATTAAACAGACTTGGGTTGTTGGGAACCAATCTGGAAGCTGGGAGGGTGGTCCCTGGGCACACCACACAAGGATAACTCTGCCCTCATTACTGGACAGAACTGCCAAGCTCCCTGAGGACGAGTCCATGCCAACACAGACCCAGTGGATAACAGGCTACTGGCTGCATGGATATCTCATCTTTTTTAAATTCTGGAGATATAGTTTCCTTTATTTTGATTCTATAAATTTGGGTGGAGGGACAAAGCAGGAAGATGGACAAACTCACATGACATTAAAGATCATGGATACTGAAGACCTAAGAAAAAAAACAAATCAAGATATTAATCACAATCTCCCCCAATTTTTTAAAATCCAACTCAGTCTTATATGAGCACAGTTACGTTTAGGTGTCAAAGGTGATATACAGACATGAGGCCAGATGGGAAGATGACTTCTATTCCTTCATCTTCAGAAATACAAGGAGCCATTTACAGCCACTGGAAGAAGACTAAATAACTACAGTTCACACAGCCAGCACTCAAGCCTTCACTGCCAGTTATAATGCTATTTGAGGAAGAAGTGGAGATTTGGTTTTCTCACTTTAAAAATATTAAATGCCTGACAGCTTTTGTTAAAGTATTAACATTTATTAAATATTTACCATATGCCAGGCACTATTCTAAGTGCTCTGGATGTAAAAATTTAATCTCATAATAATCTTAAGAGACTAGTACTATTATTGTCCCTACTTTTTAGAAGAGGAAACCATGGCACAGAGAAGTTACAAAACTTGCCCAAGATCACATACCTCAATAGGGGAAAAGCCAAGACCTGAATCCAGGCAGCCTGCAACCAGAGATCAAACCCTGAACTAATAAATACTGCCTAATAAAATGATAAATAATTAAGCAGAATATATACTTAAAAAAAAGCATCTCCTAAAGGCATATTATTCTTACACATATGAAACAAAAGATTTAAAGACACTAGATTTAAATGGAAGTTCATGGGCCAGTCTCCATTTATTAGTTAATTAATCATGTCATCACATTTATTTGATTTGGGTGCTTGAGGGATAGGAGGTGAACAGGAAGCAAGGGCTGAGAAAAGTAACTACCACTATTAAAAATAATATTGCTCATCTGGAAAACACCTGACTAATCTAGTCTTCATGAACAGGTTTGATCCTAACCAGTCTCCCTTCTACTCCCAGTTCCCCATACCCTCTCCTTGTAGGGATCCAACAGTTCCTCACGTTGCCCTTTGTTTGTCCAAAAGCCCTGATGAATCATCTCCTGCTGTGCCATCACAATAGAATTTTGCAGCCCAGAGCACTCTTCTTCATCAAGTCCTCTTCAAGTTGGCTCCAGTGGCTGAAGTCAACCAGATATGAAGGCAGAAAGGGTATATCAGACTAACGACAGCACTAAAGCTTCCCAGGTGGCCCAGTGTAAAGAATCTGCCCTGCAAACAGGCTCATCAGTACCATCTTTCTAGATTCCACATAAATGTGTCAATAGTCAATATTTGTTTTTCTCTTTCTGACTGAATTCACTCTGTGTAATAGGCTCTAGGTTCATCTACTTCATTAGTACTGACTCAAATGTGTTCCTTTTTATGGCTGAGTAATATTCCACTGTGTATGTGTGCACACATGCACATACACACCACAGCTTCTTTATCCATTCATCTGTCAGCGGATACTGAGGCTGCTTCCATGTCTTGGCTATTATAAACAGTGCTGCAGTGAACACTCGGGGACGCGTGTTCAAAAGGAACTCTTGACTTTACCTCCCTAGTCTGCTGCACCCTCACTCTTTCACCTCAGTTCAAACCATCCAGAATGCATCCTTTTAGGTGCTGAGACCAAATGCCTACAGTTAATACTGACTCCTCTCTCTCATTACCCATTACCCAATCTGTCAGAAGGTCCTGTTGGCTCTGGTTCTATCCACCCTACCATACTCTCCACCTGAATTACCCCAACTGCCTCCTAATGAGTCTCACTGCTTCTCCCTGCACGTCCTTCACCTTCAGATTGATAATTCTCAACACAGACGCCAGAAAGAAGAGAAATAAAAGAAAAAAATACGAGACATGAACTTAAATTCGTAAAGAATAAGACACATGAAATACAGCTGACCCTTGAATAACCTGAGTTTGAACTGTGTGGGTCCATTTACAGACGGACTTTTATTCAATAAATACTACAGTACTACCTGATCCACGGCTGGTTGAATCTGTGGACGCGGAGACACAGCCATGGGACTTCAGCAACCTCAGATTTTGGAATCTGGGGTGGGCCCTGGAAACAAACCTCCACGGGTGCTGGAGGATGACTGTAACTAACTGCAACACTCACACCGATATCACGACTACAGCAATGATGAAGTGCAGGCTACTGACAGGTACGCTGATAGGAAGCTCAAATCCTAGAAAAGGCGCTGCTGTCTCTGACACAGGTTTTTTAAGACTGGGACAATACTTTTTAAATTCCAATTAAATATGTTTTCCCTTAGTCTGGGCTTCTCTAGTGGCTCAGATGTTAAAGAAATACTGCTACTAGGTTAATAGTACAAGTCACTATTTATATTTCTGCCTCTTGATATAATGAAAAGGTTGCGAGTACACATTCAAATGACCCTTGGAAGCAAAATGGAGTAGAAATGGCAGTTAGTATCGGCCTATTTTTCTGAAAGGCATTATTTGTTGCCTTAAAAAAAGAAAGCAATATTTAATGATTTCATCCCTCACACAGTCCTCATTCGGACAAGGTAAATTTTGCAAAGAATCTGCACAGTAACATACTCCAGTGGCTAGAGCAGCTCACAGGAGAAAGTATTAAAGTGAATGGAACATTAAATCAACTAGCTAGAAATAGTATAGCTTTCAGTGTTATCTGTTTATACCTATTTTTTAAAGTGAGAACATTTTAAAGTAGCAATCTCCTTCTGAAGAACAAACGTATATGTTAAATATTTATTTTGAGACTATAATGAAATCATCAAGAATGAAAAGCATCAACAAATTTTTTTCCTTAGAGATATCTGAAGTTTAGGTTACTCCAGATCATCAATATTTCTAATTATCTTCAAACTAGAACTTTATTTACTTATATATCATTTATCCATTCAATTACCACAAAGCCCAGAGCCCCTAAAAGGAAAGCTTGTTTCTGTCAAACTAGAAAAAGAATACTGTTTTTAAAAATCAGTCATCTGCTTCTCATCCATATTCATCTTCAGATCAAGATGTACTTGTTTATCCCCAAACACATCATGCTCCTTATGTGCCTTTCTAGGTTCTGTATATGCTATTTCCCAGGCTCTTCGAGAACGCCTTCTCCTGCCTCCCTGCAGACCAACTCACCTTTCAACAGTTGGCTCAAGTGACCTCTACAAGCAGGCCCCCTTGACCTCAGCAGCCGCAGCGGCTCCCCTGTGGGCTCCCACAGCACCGCCTGCATTCCACTATTTTTCTTTTTAAAGTTTTTTATATTGGGGTATGTTCAGTGGCTCAGATGGTAAAGAATTTGCCTGCAATGCAGCAGACCTGGGTTTGATCCATGGGTTGGGAGGATCCCCTGGAGAAGGAAATGGCCATCCACTCCTGTATTCTTGCCTGGAGAATTCCATGGACAGAGAAGCCTGGCGGGCTACAGTCCATGGGGTCACAAAGAGCCGGACACAACTGAGTGACTAACACTATTACTATCATGGTTGATTAATAACGTTGGGACAGTTTCAAGAGAACAGCTAAGGGACTCAGCTATACATATACATGTATCCATTCTCCCTTTCATTTCACTAATGCATAGTTTATAACATGACCATAACCAGTCACTTATCTAGCCCCTAGTAAACTCTCTGGGAGTCAAAAGACTGGGCCATACCATGTCCAACAGAACTGCTGATGAAGAGAACAACTATGGAAGATAATGGTGAAAAGTTGCGATCATTTTACAAAAGATCCAAACTTGGAGGTCTACTATTTCCTACAGTTTTGTGTTGGGACTTCCCTGGTGATTCAGTGATTAAGAATTCACTACCAATGTAGGGAACACAAGTTTGATCGCTGGTGGGGGAACTGAGATCCCACATACCAAGGGGCAACTCAGCCCTTTCACTGCAATCGGAGAAGCCCATGTGCCGCAACTACAGAAGTCAGCACATCACAACTAAGATTCCACGCGCCACAACTAGGACCCGATACAGCCAAACATATAATAAATATTAGAAAAAGAAAATCAAATTTGGTATATATACTACCAATTATCCTATCAATTTAAGGTTCAGCTAGTAGATATTTTTCCCCAGGGAAGAAATACATCTCTACAACTGACATTTAAAACAAGTGCCTTTGATTCACACAAAGTCTATTAAATGCATATAAACATTCACACTTATCAGATATTTACCAGGAAAAAAAAATTCCCCTAGTTAGATTATGATTCATCCAAAAAACAGTAAGCAAACACACAAAAAGCATACCACAGACACTTCACAGGGAAAGTGGGTGTGGTTATTGAATACTACAACTCATGCCTTTCAGGGTCAAAAGTGCTTGAACTTGGGCAAACTCCAAGAGATAGTGAGGAATAGGGAGGCCTGGAGTGCTGCAGTCCACTGGGTCACAAAGAGTAGGCCACAACTTGTCAACTGAACAACAAGAAGACTAAACTCCCACTGTAAACTGTAGAACCACGTGTGTAGTTAGTTACGATTACCACCTACAGTGTCTGGTCAAAAGATACAGAAAGGAAGTGTGAGAGGTGAGTACATAGCACAGCGGGAACACCTATGAACAAAACTTAGCCACCAGAGCCACTAAAGTACCCTACAGAGATGGAGAGGGGATTCAAGAGGTATGCAATTACCAGGTGTACATTCATGCTTTATGAGATCACGGTTTCATCTTTACAGCCATCACGTAAGACAGTTATTGTTAACCTCGATTTAACGGTTTAATGATTTCCGATAAGCCCTGAAAGATAAAAGCAACCTCACTTGTCCCATGTGCCCCCATCTCCCTCAGTGGACAAGGGCCCAAGTTCTCTGAGCCTGCACCACAAATCAGGTACTAGAGACAGATATACACTTGGGGTGACGATTCATCCAGGTTTGCCTGGAATAGCCAGAGTTTGCATTGGTATCCCAGCATAATTATCCATAGCACCATGGTTCAGAGAATAAAGAATATGTCTACAATGCAGGAGACTGGGGTTCGACCCCTGGATCAGGAAGAAACCCTGGAGAAGGGAATGGCTACCCACTCCAGTATTCTTGCCTGGAGAATTCCATGGACGGAGGAGTCTAGCAGGTTAGAGTCTATGGATCACAAAGAGTCAGACACGACTGAGTGACTAACACTTTCACTTCACTTTCACTCTCTGAAGTGTCAGGTTTGAACAATTATATAGTCTTCTTAAGCATAAAAGAAAGAAAATCTACTTACATAAAAATATATCTAGACTATGTCTGAAATGAGACTGAAGCATTTGGGGAGAGCAGCACTATTTTGATAAAAATGACCATCATCATTCATTGAATTTTTTACATACAAAGTCCTTTACACACGTAACTTACTCTTCAGTTTAGTTCACTTGCTCAGTTGTGTCGACTCTTTGCGACCTCATGAATCACAGTACGCCAGGCCTCGCTGTCCATCACCAACTCCCAGAGTTCACCCAAACTCATGTCCATCCAGTTGGTGATGCCATCCAGCCATCTCATCCTCGGTCGTCTCCTTCTCCTCCTGCCTCCAATCCCTCCCAGCATTAGGGTGTTTTCCAATGAGTCAACTCTTCACATGAGGTGGCCAAAGTACTGGAGTTTCAGCTTCAGCATCAGTTCTTGACACCTCTTCTTAATATCTTCTGCTTCCGTTAGGTCCATACCATTTCTGTCCTTTATCGAGCCCATCTTTGCATGAAATGTTCCCTTGGTATCTCTAATTTTCTTGAAGAGATCTCTAGTCTTTCCCATTCTGTTGTTTCCCTCTATTTCTTTGCAATGATCGCTGAGGAAGGCTTTCTTATCTCTCCTTGCTATTCTTTGGAACTCTGCTTTCAGATGCTTATATCCTTTTCTCCTTTGCTTTTTGCTTTTCTTCTTTTCACAGCTATTTGTAAGGGCCTCCTCAGACAGCCATTTTGCTTTTTTTGCATTTCTTTACCATGGGGATGGTCTTGATCCCTGTCTCCTGTACAATGTCATGAACGTCCGTCCATAGTTTACCAAGCACTCTATCAGATCTAGTCCCTTAAATCTATTTCTCACTTCCACTGTATAATCATAAGGGATTTGATTTAGGTCATACCTGAATAGTCTAGTGGTTTTCCCCACTTTCTTCAATTTCAGTCTGAATTTGGCAATAAGGAGTTCATGATCTGAGCCACAGTCAGCTCCTGGTCTTGTTTTTGCTGACTATACAGAGCTTCTCCATCTTTTGCTGCAAAGAATATAATCAATCTGATTTTGGTGTTGACCATCTGGTGATGTCCATGTGCAGAGTCTTCTCTTGTGTTGCTGGAAGAGCGTGTTTGCTATGACCAGTGCAAAGTCCAAGTTTTTGGCAAAACTCTATTAGCCTTTGTCCTGCTTCATTCTGTACTCCAAGGCCAAATCTGCCTGTTACTCCAGGTGTTTCTTGACTTCCTACTTTTGCATTCCAGTCCCCTATAATGAAAAGGACATCTTTTTTGGGTGTTAGTTCTAAAAGGTCTTGTAGGTCTTCATAGAACCATTCAACTTCAGCTTCTTCAGCATTACTGGTTGGGGCAGAGGCTTGGATTATCGTGATACTGAATGGTTTTCCTTGGAAATGAACAGAGATCATTCTGTCGTTTTGAGATTGCATCCAACTACAAGCATTTCGGACTCTTCTGTTGACAATGATGGCTACTCCATTTCTTCTAAGGGATTCCTGCCCACAGTAATAGATATAACTTACTCTTACCCAACCTCAAATGAGAAAACTGCAGTAGAGGATTCCAATCACACAGCGAAGTAAATGATACCTAGACTGAATGGTCCATTCAGGTAGATGGAGGCACCATCTCAGTTCACTGGGACAGAAACCAGGTCATAGAGAACGACTCTACGAAGACAAAAGTCACTGGTGCATTCAGGAGGAGATGCAGACAACTCACATAATTACACACTAATCTCATCTTCACAAACTCAGCCAAATGGAAGAATGCCAACCAGCAATAAATATTCACTGTAATATTCAATGTGTAATCTGATAATCATATTTGCCTTTAAGATTATTCTGGTGATAAAAGGAGTCAACTTATAAAGAATTTTGTGTAATACACACACACACATACACGTGTACACATGCACAGATGTAGCAACTGTTATATAATTTAAAAAATAGATATAAATACATATTCCTTGCATACAAAGATACCCAAGAAACTGTTAACAGTGGTACTTTTAGTTAAAAGATGAAAAATGAAAGGAGGTAATCTTATTTTGCATTTTATCCCTTTCTATACATTTTGTACTTACTGAATTACTTTTAAGTTAGCAATTTCTTTCAATATAGAAATTAATCCTTAGTCACAAAGGGGCTCTGGTGCCCTCAAATCTATAAGCATTACTGAAAAATATTAAGAGTTGTATCCAGGAAAAATAGCACAAGTAAATTAACAAGGTACTACTTCAGCACTGAGAGATACGGCATCTCTGTGAAAAGAAGGAACTGGGGACAGAAGGGAGACTGGTTAGGACAGTAATGTTTATGAAAACTAGATTAGAATAGGTGTATTTCCTAAAAATTTCTTTAATTTCTTGCTCAGGTATAATCACTGTAAACAAAGTGGAGTCAATGGGGAAATGGGGCAGAAATAAATCATAAATCAAAGTATCTATGAAATTAAAATAAACATTCTAATT
This sequence comes from Nanger dama, assembly GCA_917880005.1. Classification (NCBI taxonomy): domain Eukaryota; kingdom Metazoa; phylum Chordata; class Mammalia; order Artiodactyla; family Bovidae; genus Nanger; species Nanger dama. The sequence goes on from CAKJTW010000002.1 coordinate 84,129,205, forward strand.
CTCTCATTCAATCTATAAACATTTTATTAAGTTTGATTCAATGTCACTGGCAATCAATCCTGGAACATTTAGACTGCCGTGACACGGGGGAAAGGGAGAAGGAAAGGGAGAAGATTTAAACATAGGGAGCCACTGCTCTTTATCATTCCCAGGGATGCTGGGCCCCACTTTGGGAAAGCACAATCCCAGATACACAGATACATGCCACAGTCTAATGTGAATGGCAGCCTGGGAATGCAGACTGTCCAGCCCTGCCCAGAGACCGATGATCCCTTCAACACTTGATTCTGTGTATAGCCCACCTCAAGAAATACGTCTTTATAGTAAAATTTTCAATAAGGCATAGGATGAATCTCAGACATGGTCACAGTCATGGTCAAACTTTAAAAAAACAATCTATTTTCAAATTTCTAAATACAAATATATTTGTTTTAGAGAACCTGTAATAAACTATCTACAGACAAACAGGTAGATAGGTAGACAAAAAGATTATAGTACTGGCCACAGAGTAGTCTGTCTTCTAGTTGCATTACATGAGCAGTTTGCTCTTTCTTATTTCTCCCAGTGCCAACATTAGGAATTACATATGTCTGCTTATGTTGAAGCAGGTCACTCATACCACAGGATATTAAAGTTGAACAAACCTTTAGGTCTACACCTGTTTGTATTTTTGTTTAAACTGTCCACTAGGAACTATTTAATACAATCTCAGTTTTAAGTTGTTACAGAATATTGAGCAGAGTTATACAAGAGGTTCTTGTTGGTTATGTATTTTAAATACAGTAATGTGTACATGTCAATCTCAAGCTCCAAAGATATACAGGGGGCCAAGAGGCACAAGATGCCAAGAAAAGATGCTCAACATTGCTGATTATTAGAGAAATGCAAATCAAAACTACAGTGAGATATTACCTCACACCAGTCTGTATGGCCATCATCAGAGAGTCTAGAGTAAATGCCTGAGAGGATGTGGACAAAAGGGAACCCTCCTACACTGTTTGTGGGAATGTACACTGTATAGTGACTATGGAGAACAGTATGGAGTTTCCTTAAAAAACTAAAAACAGCTACAAATTAATTTTTTCAAAAATATTTACTTATTTATTTTTGGCTGCGCTGGGTCCTCATTTTGGCACATGAACTCTTGGCTGTAATACTGGGCTCAGTAGCTCCATGCCCCATGGAGCATGTGGGATCTTAGTTCCCAGACCAGGGATCGAACCCAAACACATGTCCCCTGCACTGCCAGGCGAATTCCTAACTACTGGGCCACCAGGGCAGTTCCTACAAACTAATTTTTAACTGGGCATTTATTTTCTTACTGACTTGAAGGAGTTCTTTACATACAGGTATTAACTCTAAAAATATATATGTAATAATATTTACACATACATACACACACATACATAGAGAGAATACTTTTTATGAGTTGACATACGCAGATTTTAATTTTTTTAATGTAACTACATATATAAATCATTCTCTTTTAAATCTTTACATCTGTATTTTACTTTATCTTTCCCTAAAAACCCCAAGTCAGTTATTTCTGAACATTCTCTTCTAGTGTATTTATTACTACATTTTTATACTTGTTAGTTGTTATTTTTAATCAATATAACATTATTCTGGGCTGTCTATTTTGTTTCAAGTATTGGTCTACTTTATGCTATTTTTGATATCATGCTATTTTTGAATCACTATTTATTAAAAAGCAGAGACATTACTTTATCCACAAAGGTCTGTTTAGCCAAGGGTATGGTTTATCCAGTAGTCATGTATGGATGAGAGAGTTGGACTGTAAAGAAAGCTGAGTGCAGAAGAATTGATGCTTTTGAACTATAGTGTTGGGGAAGACTCTTGAGAGTCCCTTGGACTGCAAGGAGATCTAACCAGTCCATCCTAGAGGAGATCAGTCCTGAGTGTTCATTGGAAGGAGTGATGTTGAAGCTGAAACGCCAATACTTTGGCCACCTGATGTGAAGAGCTGACTCATTTGAAAAGACCCTGATGCTGGGAAAGATTGAGGGCAGGAAGAGAAGTGGACGACAGAGGATTAGATGGTTGGATGGCATCATCGACTCAACGGACATGAGTTTGGGTAGACTCTGGCAGTTGGTGATGGACAGGGAGGCCTGGTGTGCTGTGGTTCACGGAGTCGCAAAGAGTCAGACACGACTGAGTAACTGAATAGAACTGAGTTCGCCTTTATTATTCTTTATATAAATATTTCTTGGCTCTTATTTATTTTATAAATATGAAATTCAGAATCACTGACCTGTAAAAATTCCTGCTGGTATTTTGATTAGATTATATTAAACTTATAAGGTAAGGTAAAGTCACTCAGTCGTGTCCGACTCTTTGTGACCCCGTGGACTGCAGCCCACCAGGCTCCCTCCGTCCATGGGATTTTCCAGGCAAGAATACTGGAGTGGGTTGCCATTTCCTTCTCCAGGGGATCTTCCTGACCCAGGGATCGAACCCAGGTCTCCCGCATTGGAGGCAGACGCTTTAACCTTATAAATCGATGTAAAGAGATGGAAAATAATTAATGAACTGTCTTCCATAGGGAGTCTCTGCATCCTGAAAGATGGTTAATGGTTTCCTTCCCACATGCCACTTGCAGTTCTCACAAAATTTAATCCTCAGTACAATTTTTGTTGCTACTATGAATGGGTTCCTTTTTTTCTAACATTTTGGAACAGGTTATTATTACTATATAGATCATGAAGTGAAGTCGCTCAGTCGTGTCCGACTCTTTGTGACCCCATGGACTGCAGCCTTCCATAGGATTTTCCAGGCAAGAGTACTGGAGTGGGGTGCCATCGCCTTCTCCGATATAGATCATGATATTCCCATTATCTGCGTTGGAACTTTACTATAGTCTATCAGTTTTAGTTGACTGTCTTTGTGATTTTTTTTCATTATCTACAAATACTTTTATCCTCCTTTCCAACTGTTTTCTCTCTTGCACTTTTTTCTTAATATACTGATTAGGGATTTCAAAGATATTTTAGGCAGTAGTGTTGTCAGCTAGTTTGTTGCTTATTCTAATAGGAGAAAAAAACCCTGTGTTTCACCATTATTGGTATTTTGGCTATTAACAGCTTGATTCCAATTTTGTTTATACAATTATAGCTACTTCCCAGACAACAGAAAGAGCTGAAATATCTCTCAACAGTGAGATAGAGGGTGATTTTATTTTGCTTCACATTTTCCCAGTAAATTATTGACTAGGTTTTCTCAATCTACCTTTCTATATTTTAAAATTCCAATTTTACTGATTTATGTTTTTAAAAAATCATCCATTTGATTAAGATTCTCAAACATATGTGGAGAAGTATATACAAAAGCATTACCATTTTTCATTTAGAATACAGTCATATCCCATAACTGCTTGTTGTGTATATATTTGTGAAATGAGACTAGCCATAAACTCTTCCAATTTATTTTCCATGTTTCCTAAATTGAATGGACACACACATCCTTAACTCACTATTTCTAAAATTTCTTGCTTGAGGAGAATATTTTTAACTCCAAATAATCTTGGTTAGCAATGAGTATCTTGCAGAAGGCAAGAAAGAAGCAAACCCTAAAAAAACTTTCTCTTTAGAAATACTGTACTGTTCCTTGTAAAAGATAACAGATCTAAACATAATGTCTAAATACAAATTTCTCAAAGTAAACCTATTCTGCTAATAAAAATGACCTTCATCTTCTTTTTTAAATATATGCATGCTTAAGACCACAGTCCAAGATGCCATAAAATAGTAACAATCTGATATTAGGAAATTCGTAACATTCCCAAATCACAGCTTCATGAAAAACAGATTCTAATACTGTTTAAGACTTGCACATTAATAAATGTGTGTGGCAATCTCTTCAAATCTTCAGCAAATCCTGTTTCTTTCATATTTCATTAAGTAACCATTATAGTGAATCTGTCTTGCCATCTGAAATAGCTTGAGATACATTATCAGAAAAATATCAACTTCTAATACAAACAGCTACATTTTTTTCATTTTTACCCTACCAGGGAAATTTCAAAGTGCCAAAAATGCAAACTGCTAACTGTTTCCTAAAAACAGAAATGAAATAATTAGGTCACAATAGATGGCTCCTTTCTCCTAGAAAAAAAAGATGATGATGAATGCAACTGGAATGTTTATTGTCACTGAAATTCTTCAGGCCTGGATTCCAGGCCTTGATGCAGGTTACTATGACAACTTAAATTACAGAAAATATTCCCCCTTCTTTCTCCACAAGACCATTTCAAGCCTCCTGAAGCCTGTTTGGATCAATCTATAACAACAAAAATACACCTCTTTACAAGTTTTAACAAAAATGCCCCCATCTAAACCCTTAAAACCAAGAACAAGCATATAAAAATAAATTCCATTAATTCTACAGGGGATAGAACACCTAACTTGAAAATGTACATACAAAGCTTCAAATATAAAATGCTGAGAGTACTCTGAAACTGCTCCCCATTACCAGGGGCACAGGGTGTATTACTACCATATGCTTCATTACAGAAACTATGGGAAATTACTTGCAAGGCAGTTTTGAAAGAAGATTATAGAGCTAAGCCATGTTTACCATTATTCCCCCTCACTAATGCTTTTTACAGGAAAGCACCAGAAAAGGAGGGTGGGGGGATACTACAGTGCTATTTAGAACAGAGAGAAGCATAAATAAGCAATCCGTAAAATCTAAACTTGGTTTTACCTCATCTTTTACACAAAACATGGGCTTTATTTTATAGTTAGCTCTCACACAGCCCTCAACTTTATAAACTAACAAAGACGCCTTTTGATAAATAACACTGTGAGTTATTCTCTATCCTCATTTCCTAAGAGAATAATAGCTTAGGAGACATTGCACTGTGATGGAGAAAGGTGACGTCGTAGAGTTATTCTGATTTTTAAGTCAGTAAAAATTTACAGTAGCTGCATTAAAATAAAAGAGGTAGTTTTACAATAAAGCAATACTAAGAATTTCAAAGTTGGTTTGGCTGCTCATCAAAGTTAACATGACTAAAACGACATGCTTCATTTGAGAAGGCTAGGGAACTCACATATGCTGTTCCTGTGAGTAAGCTGGCTCAGTATTCGGCATGGGCAAAAAAGTTTTGTTAGTTCAAACAAAGTTTTATTTAAAAGAAAAACAGCAGTATGCTTAATGCTAAAGGGGTCTCTTTGCTCTTGAAGTCAAGAATCAAAGACTGTTACTGAGCATTTGAGAAGAAATAGTGAAAAATAAAAACTCTTCAGCAGTAAACTCCAAGCAACTCAGATATCGCTGTCCTATTTGTATTAGTAAATAAGTACTAGTGTTCCAAGAGAAACAAAATAACTGAAGCATTCAAATCCAAATGTATACTATCCTTAAATGTTAAACCTGAAGCACAGTTCCTTCACGGTGTAACTTAAACATCAATCCTCCTGTATAGGATATAATGAATGTGTAAGAGAAAGACCTGTAGAACAGGTCCGTCAATAATAGCTAAAACTAAAATTTAAGTGATGATACAATCATGGAGAGAACTTTAGTCAATGGAGCTACATAATACAATACAATTCTTCCTTATGCTTTTTTTTTTTCTTTTTTTTTTTTGATCATGCCCACTGTATATGATTTATTTTCTAAATTTTAATTGCAGGCTAATGGCTTTACAATATTGTGGTGGTTTTGCCATACATTCACATGAATCAGCCATGGGTGTACATGTGTTCCCCATCCTGAACCCCACTCCCACCTCCCTCCCCATCCCATCCCTCAGGATCATCCCAGTGCACCAGCCCTGAGCACCATCTCATGCATCTAACCTGACTGGCAATTTATTTCACATATGATAATATACATGTTTCAATGCTATTCTCTCAAATCATCCCACCCTCGCCTTCTCCCACAGAGTCCAAAAGACTGTTCTTCACATCTGTGTCTCTTGGTTTTTTTCTTTAGTCTGTATTACAAATTGCAGGGCTCAACTAGGATTTTTCAGTGCTCACATGAATATAATGAATTTACCTTATTACAACCAGACTATCCTTCATTCTCAACACTTGGAGCCTTCTAGTCATAGTTTTTGCTAATGCCAGAGCAACGCAGTAGAGTCCACAAGAGAACTGAACCGATGTGGATGTTAACTTGTGGTTTTAGAAATCCACTCCTTCCACTGCCTAGCAATTACTAGAAGGCTCTAAGGGGAAATTAATTTATAGGAGACCTTCAAAACTTATCATCTAGGCAAAAATGCAAGCACATAACTTTTGTAAATGAGGGACTAAGGAATTTATACAACAGCATGCTGGTTGGTGCCCTTAAAGAGTTTATTCACCTGCAAAATGTGAATGGTTTATTCGTAAGTGATTCACTGACTACAAACAAGGTCAAATTATTTCCCCTCTTGAGACCAATAAGTCACCTTAATGTTCAAGAGACAAGAGACCATACACATTGAGCATACAAAAATCAAGTGGAAAATAGTTGTATAGTCCCACCTCAGGGGCTTTTGTGCCCAGTTATTTAATGAAGCCAATTATTGACACTATTACATTCAGATGGAAACTCAAACTATAAGATATATGTCAGACTTACCAAGATCTTCTAATCTTCAACTGTTAGAAATTACTTCTCTGTTTTAAAAGAAATTGCCAAGTTTAAAGCATTAACAGAATAGTGCTCTGGAAGCCCAAGAATGGTGATACACCAGTTTGCAAAATTTTGCCTCACACTCCAAGTTTGAATCTAGAATTTATAAGGCAGTGAGACAAAAGATACTATTGCTAACCATGCTTCGTACTTACTTAAATGAAGGGTTCACAAATGATTTGCTAGTGAACACAAACTCTGAAAGTCTCTCAAAACTTTGAAAATTATTCTTTGAAAAGCCACTGTAAGCGGTAGTGTTCTAGGATGCAGGAATGGAGTACAAACTTGCCGACTCACCTTCTCGGGCTGGAGTCCCCAACTGGGAGCAGTGTGAGGTAGTCTTGAGGAAGGGGCGGAGCACCAGACAGGTATTCTAGGAGGAGCTACGCAGGCACCTGGAAAGGTCCACAGTGTTCTTAGAATCCTGGCTAACTTTTATCTTAGACATGCTAAATCATTCCCATTTTAACTTTTAATGAAAGAAAAAAAATACACAAGCTTTTAGCTTCAAATGATTTTTCAAAAAGAATTTTTCCTCCCCTCATGGGCCCTCCCCTCTGGTCATCTGACTGCAATGCTTGTGGGGTAGATTGGTTTGGTTTCAATTAGTGTGCCTTTGAAAGAGGAATTTTCGTTGTTTCTCTACAAGGTCATTTGATGGGCCCATGGTGTTCTAGGAAAGATGTTGTGCCTTCTTCTTCTCCTGACCAAAGTTCTCTGAAATACCACAATAATTTCTTGAAAGCAGTTTAGCAGTTAGACATTTGGAAAACTGCCTAACGCCAGGGTCTAAAAATGAAGCTAAAGGGGAGAACTTGGGGTTTTCAGTCTTCAAAAACAAAAACAAAAACATGCCACATTCCTCCTTGGTGAGTACAAATGACAGCCACTGGCTAACCTAAGAACCAGGGTAACTTGGCACCAGTCCTTTTGACCATTCACTTGCCTCATACTGTGAGAATGTGAAACTCTGCCATGACATTAGTTATAAAGAAAGCCAAAGAGAGAACTCTTGGCCACAAGATGGGAATTGACGCAACTCTTATGTCTGCCACATTCAGACGATGCCTTTTGCAGACGTTTCTGAGTTTATTTATAGAAAGGTTGACTTTAGTAACAAAACCATGTTCCATTAATGATACTTTTAAAAATATACCAAAACACTCAACTACTTTTATTATGAATAGGAAATACCACCCCGAAAAGTTGATAGTCCTTAAAGTCTTAGCTATGACATAAAATAAAGTATCAAACTAGAAATGGTATAGAACTATCTGGTGGACCCCAAATCTCAGGCAAGCTATCAGAAAATATATACATTCCAAACACAACGGAGGAAGGGAAAATTAGTCCAAACCTCCCTCTTCCAGAGCACTGGGTTCTCCCTGTTCAGCTTCTACACCCCCTGCGTGGAGACATTGCTTCCAAATCTGGTTACTAGTCAAGTACTTCATATAAGTCAAGAGCTGTTGTAAAAGTGCCCTTCATTTTCAGGTTACTTTTTCCATAGTGTTACAGCTCCAAGTGCAGAAGTGCATTAGTGCATGCTTCTAAGTTTTAAAGAAAAGAGTAGCACTCACATTAAAATATTTTCTAATGAAAATGAACAGGCTTTAAGCCAACTAGATACTGTAGAATTCCTGTTTCATCATCTTCTATCAGATGGGTTAGAGCCTTCTGGCTTCAACAAGACCTACCTACCTCCTCAAGAAGCTACAAGACAGACACAGATTGGAAGCAAACACTCCTTTGGTAAAAGAGCATGTCCATGGATTGTGACATTGTCTACAAAGCAAGGAAGGCTCCACCCTGCTGGGAGAGAGGGCTTGCAGAGAACTGGGCGGTGAATTCAGAGCCACGTGAGAAGAGGCAAAATAGACTAATCACCCTGCTTTCCACCTTGGACTTAGAAGCTAGCTATATGCAGTTTGCCTGGCAAAGGGATTCTTATTTATCTAATTCAGAATTTCTTTCCCCAATCGTCTTCTTTTCTTTAAAGCCTCATCACTCTTTTTAGCTTTGCTTTTAAGCAAGTCTTTTGGAATTGGGAACGGGTACTTGAAAAGTAGTTTCTAAAATTGACATTTATTGTTGTTCAGTCGCTAAGTAGTGTCCGACTCGGTGACCCCATGGACTGCAGCATGCCAGGCTTCCCTGTCCTTCCCTGTCTCCCAGAGTTTGCTCAGATTCATGTCCATTGAGTCCAGATTCTATTTAACCATCTCACCCTCTGCTGCTCCCTTCTCCTTTTGCCTTCTATCTCTCCCAGCATGAGGGTCTTTTCCAATGAGTCAGCTCTTCACATCAGGTGGCCAAAGTATTGAAGCTTCAGCTTCTGCATCAGTCCTTCCAATGAACATTCAGGGTTGATTTCCTTTAGGATTGACTAGTTTGGTCTCCTTGCTGTCCAAGGGACTCTCTAGAGTCTTCTCTAGCACCAGAGTTCAAAAGCATCAGTTCTTCTGTGCTCAGCCTTCTTTATGGTCCAACTCTCACATCTGTACATGACTGGTTTCCTGCCAAAAACCAGATCAAGTTTGCCAGGCTTGTGAGGAAACCACCTTGGCAGAAGATCTTCTAGTTCCAGTCAAGCCTTCCTGTGGACCACTTACAGCACAGGAAGAAATCTGGGCTGCAACCTCATGAAACATCCTGAGCCCCAGCTGGGGCCCCTAGGACTTTTCTGACTTCCTAATACAAAGAAACTAGGTGAGATAAAATGCTTAAGTCCCTAAGTTTCTGGCAACTTGTTATGCAGCAATAGATACTGTCGCCCAAACAGCCTTTATTTAAATTAGCTCATAAGAATGCAAACAGAAGTTGTTTATGTAATTGAACGCAGTATCAGGATATTATGGGCCTTCCAGGTGGTTTAGGGTAAAGGATCTGCCTGTCGATGCAGAAGTCACACGAGATGCAACCCCTGGATAAGGAAGACTGCCTGGAGTAGTAAATGGCAAGCCACTTCAGTACTCTTGTCAGGATAATGCCATGGACAGAGGAGACTGGTGGGCTACAGTCCATAGGGTCGCACGCATAGAGTCAGACATGATTAAGTGCCTGTGCATGCACACATCAGGATATTTCAATTCCTATACACTGAGTCCAAGCAAAACAAGATGACTAAGGATAACTCAAGAGCAAAGTAAATTCCAGTTTCTAAAAGGTGTTGCCTTTTTTTCCCATTAGAATGCATAAAATGCAAAAAAAAAAATTTTTTTTCAAGAAGGTAGGCCCTTCATTTGCTTGTATTAATAGATGTCTCTGCACAACTGCTGATTAATTGTTGTATATATTCTCTTCCCCCAAACTAGGTCCACCAGGGTGGATAATAAATGGACAGCAGGGGCATTTTTATTACTGTAGAAATCAGAAAAGAGCTTATCACTGACTATTCAAGTCTCACAGGTGATATAAGAAAAAGCCTAAAGGAAGCTACTCTCTACTCTCCAAGATGCCAGAAAGTTCAAAAGCACATTCCTTCTTATTGAAAAAAGAAAGCCATCTAACATTCAAATGTAAATATTCAACTGTAAATAAAATGTGATGGCACATTTTCATAAGTGCTATCCCTTTGTTTTCACAAAATAAAAACACAAATATAAAAATCAGAAATTTTCCTAAATTCCTAATTTTTTCTAATAAAAGAAAGGTAGGAACATTCAGGTTTTTCTTTTCCTTTTTTGATACCAAAGCTCACAGATGTCCCACATCTTTGAATCATCAGCTCTGCTAAGAGCAACATGCAAAGGTAGTAAGGAATGTATCTTGGGTTCTACATATTCCATATGAAATATTAAAACAATACCATGACTACAGAAACAATAATGAAGATTTTCTATGCAAATGAATCCATTATGAGGCTATCAGCTATATTAGTTTGTAAAGCAGAGGGAAATGGTAGTAACAATAAAAATAATTATTCAATTTTAATAAACATTTACTAACTCCTTACTATATTTAAAATACAGTAGAAATTTAAGGGGCTTTCCTGGTGGCTCAGATGGTAAAGAATCTGCCTATAATGCAGGAGACCGGGGTTCAGTCCCTAGGTCGGGAAGATCCCCTAGAGAAAGGAATAGCAAGCCACTCCAGTATTCTTGGGGCTTCCCTGGTGGCTCAGATGGTAAAAACAAAAAACAACCAGACAGTAAAGAAATTATGAAGGTAAATTAATAAATGAATTTCATCTTATCAACTGTGCAGTTTTGTGAGATGTAACTAATATTATGTTGGCCAACCCAATATGTAGTAATAATACCACCAAATAAATGTTTTGGAAGCATTAAAGAGACTTGTAAAAAAAGCTTACAGTGGAGTTCATATCCTGGGAGATATTCAGGGAGTTTTTGTGAAATAAGTCTTTCTACTTGTATTATGGCTATAAATTTTCTTAGCTTTTTCATATTAAGATCTTTGAAGTCCCTAGATGACAAAGATGAGGTTCACAAAGATTAGACAATTTGATTTGAACCCAGTTAATGTCTTTTAAATGGTTGAACCTGTGTATCCTGTGGCTCCTGCATTGGCAGGTGGATTCTTTACCACTTGAGCCACCTGGAAGCCCAAGTAATAGTTCAGTTTGCTCAGTTGTATCCGACTCTTTGTGACCCCATGGGCTGTAGCACGGCAGGCTTCCCTGTCCATCACCAACTCCCGAAACTTGCTCAAACTCATGTCCATTGAGTCTTTGATGCCATCCAACTATCTCTTCCTCTGTTGTCTCCCTCTCCTCCTGCCTTCAATCTTTCCCAGCATTGGGGGCTTTTCCAATGAATCAGTTCTTTGCATCAGGTGGTCAAAATGTTGAAGCTTCAGCTTCATCATCAGTCTTTCCAATGAATATTCAGGACTGATTTCCTTTATGATTGACTGGTTTGATCTCCTTGCAGTCCAAGGGACTCTCAAGTATCTTCTCCAACACCACAGTTCAAAAGCATCAATTCCTCGGCACTTAGCTTTCTTTACAGTCTAACTCTCATATCCATACATGACTACTGGAACAACCATAGCTTTGACTAGATGGACCTTTGTTGGCAAAGTAATGTCTTTGCTTTTTAATATGCTGTCTAGGTTGGTTGTAACTTTTCTTCCAAGGAGCAAGCATCTTTTAATTTCATGGGTGTAGTCACCATCTGCAATGATTTTGGAGCCCAAAAATATAGTTGCTCACTGTATCCATTGTTCCCCTATCTATTTGCCATGAAGTGATGAGACCAGACACAACAAGCTTTGTTTTTGAACACTGAGTTTTAACCCAACTTTATCACTCTCTTCTTTTACTTTTATCAAGAGGCTCTTTAGTTCTTCTTTGCTTTCTGTCATGAGGGTCGTGACATCTGTGTGTTTGAGGTTATTGATATTTCTCCCAGCAATCTTGATTCCACCTCATGCTTCATCCAGCCTGGCGTTTCTTATGATGTACTCTACATATAATTTAAATAAGCAGGGTGACAATATACAGCCTTGATATACTCCTTCCCCAATTTGGAAGCAGTCCACTGTTCCATGTCCAGTTCTAACTGTTGCTTCTTGACCTGTATACAGATTTATCAGGAGGGGGGTAAGGTGGTCTGGTAGTCCCATCTCTTGAAGAATTTTCCACAGTTTGTTGTGATCCACACAAAGGCTTTGGTGAAGTCAATAAAGTAGAAAAAGATGTTTTTTCTGGAACTCTCTTGCTTTTTGATGATCCATGGGATCGCAAAGAGTCAGATTGGACTCAGTGACTAAGGCACACCCACAAGGGATGTTGGCAATTTAATCTCTGGTTCCTTCGCCTTTTCTAAATTCAGGTTGAACATCTGGAAGCTCATGTACTGTTGAAGAGTTATTTTCAGAAGATCAACTGCAGAGTTTGTAGAAAGTAGTCTCAAATTATCTAGGTGTCTTTACTGAAGATCCTTTACTCTAGCTTGAGTTGGCCCCAAACCAAGAACACTGTTAAATGCATCCAGATGAAAGTACAAACATAACCATGCTAACAGAAGCTGAGCTTCCCTATAGAACACTTAGCAGAAAAATGTGACACTGGGACACATGAGAGAACTACATCCAGCAGCAGTGAGAAAAGGACCACAGGATGACCGGCGTGGCCCAGTGATACAGGCGGAACACGTGGCTGGATTAATGACTACATCAGGCAGCACTGAGAAAAGGACTGGTGTGGCCCAGTGATCAGGGCAGAACATGTGGTTGGATTAACATTTTAAGAGGAAACCAATGGGAGAGAAATGTTAGGTAGGAAAAAGACCTGAAGAATAGAAAAGGAAGCAGAAACAGGCTCCTTCGCCAAAGGATATATCATAAGGCTGTCTTTGCCACTGCTCAGAAAGTGCAAGGCTCTGGGAAGGCACAGTGATTTTCAGAAGAATTTAGGTGGAATTACTATACCCTTCTGAACCCCTATACTCCTCCAAGACTGGCACAAACTCAAAAGAAATTAACTGGCCTTTAATTTAAATGAAGTAAACTACAAAGGTTAAAAAAAAAACCCCAACACTTGATAAAGTTGTGAATTGTTATTAGCAGATAACAATTTCTCTGAACACAATGAAAAGAGTCTGTTATTTGTCGGACCCACGCCCCTCCTGCACCATGGAATTCTGCCTGTTTCTTCTTTATAGTCCCAGCACCTAGCACCAAATCTAGCACACTCAATGAATGAGGACGGAGGGCGGGCCAGGAGGAGGGTCCAGATAAAGCAGGAATTTGACATGCTATTTCCTGAGGTGGCAATGCAGGCAGCCAGCTGACAAATTTCTCTTTTCCTTTTCTCCCTACAAGGAAGGACTGGTGGGGGAGACTGGAGGAAGGTAATTTTTTTAACTGAAAGAAAACAATTTTTAACTAACAAACTTGTGGCTTTATTTTTGCACTCATATAAGTGAAAGCTCAAATACTGATTTCAACTGACACTCCCCAATCACCCTGGAAATTTTCCTAAAAACCACAGATTGATCTAGTTAACCTCTTCCTAGCTTATCAGATTTCATTATTCAGCTGGATTGTTATCAATTAACCATCTGTTCAATACTGCTACCAGACAACAGGAAAAATTCCAAGGTTGTTTTTAAATACCTGACAGTTCTGACTAGAAGGTTGTTTGCATGGATGTTTTAAACTTTCTCCCATTTTTTTCCCTAATGGTCTCAACAGAACTAATTTTTAAAAGCCCCTACCTAGGTGGTTCAGTGGTAAAGAATTTGCCTGCCAATGTAGCAGCCACAAGAGATATGGGTTTGATAAGATCTCCTGGAAGAGAAAACGGCAACCCCATACTAGTATTCTTGCCTGGAGAATCCCATGGACAGAGGAGCCTGGCAGGATACAGTCTATGGGGTTGGAAAGAACTGGACATGACTTAGTGACTAAACATGAGGGATTTCTTTTTTAAATAATGTGAATTAATTTCAAGTGACAATGATTTTCATTCTTCATTTAAAATAAGGGATGGTAGAAAATGTTAGCCTGTGTTTAAAAAAAAAACACAAAATAAAGAGCAAAGAATATTCTACTACTAAAATTGAAAATTACTATAGTATGTTGGCATCTTCAAGTACACTTTAAACAATTACCTCATTTCCTAAATTGCACTGTTTGAAAATTACATTAATCTTGAATAAATGTCATTTCAATACAAAGAAAAGTACAAGCAATAAGCCTACCTTAAGCTGAAGAACAGAGTATCTTAAAAGAGTATGTTTAAACAATACTTATGCCAGGCACTTGTGTGGATTACACTTCACCTATTTCTGAAACCTTATTTCTTGCCTGAATGTCTTAAAGAAGGGACATCCTTATACCGTTTTTGGAATTACCATCTCCCACAGTTTGCGGTCCACTTCTGATGTACTCTCTCCCCTGCTGACAGCACATGGTATTGACTACAATGCTGTGTTAATAACGACCACTTTGGCTCCAGGCTAATTAAAAGAAAGCTGAGAGGGGAGACTGCACAGATCATAGCACCTATGATGGATTCAACTCTGACCCTGTTCCAGTTCATACCAGCTCGCTGTGTAGTGATGAACTCCCAGGTGTGGGAAAATGGCAGAAGCACACAAGGGCTACAAGAGGGGAAATTATTAAAGCCAACAGAAGCAGCAGCAAGTCACAGAGAACTTCAGAGTTGTGAGACGGCAATGACCACAGGTCAGACATGAGGGAAACTCAGAGACTAAGCCAATGGATATCTCATCTCCCACACACTTTAGAAAGAATCTGGGTTAGGAGGGCAGAGGGGCTCCCTAAAAGGCAAGATGCCCTGGCATACTATGCACAGTCTGCATCTCAAAAGGCCCCAAAGGGCACATGGAATCCAGAAGCCCAGATGGCCCCTGCTGACCCAAGAAGCGCAGTGTCATATGCACTGTATGAATTCAGGGCTCCAAAGAGGAAACTCTCCTTGTCCTCTGCTGGCCTGAGAGGCAGCACAGCCCACACCCTCCCCCAGCTCTGCTGAAGTAGCTTTGGAACAGTCAGACCCCCCTGGGCCTCAGGGTCTCATCTGCAGGGCCAGCTCTGGGGAACGAGTGCAGCTGAGTGTCTGTTCACTGGCAACATCCCTCTGGCCCTGAAGACCACAGGATCCTGGAGGAGGAAGACCGGTACATGTCAATCATCAAGGCCACGCCCACCTTCCTGGTGCAGGGAGAACCCAGATTGGGATGCTGGGGAAACCAGACTAGACGCAAGCATTTCAGCCCTTTCAGACTGAGGGCAGGCTCGCTACGAGCCAGAAACCAGGAGAACTGTCTGCTTCTTCTGGTGTTTCTCTCAACACTGCAGTTTACAGCCTTTTCTGTGTCAAACCACTGTTCTAAGTACTTTATGCATATTATTTCATTTGCTTTCATTAATTCATAAGAATCTCACTTTCTTTTAGCCACAGGCTTTATTGTTTGAATATTTGCAACTTCTATCTATACACAAATTTTAATTTCTTACAAAGCTCTATATTCCGTATTGCTAAGTCCCTTCACTCTCCATTTTATGCCACATTTCCATCCAGAACTATTTCCCCAAATCACAATCTGGCTGATTGTATGCTGTTGTTCAGTTGCTAAGTTGTGTCCAACTCTTTGCGATGCCATGGACTGTAGCTCACCAGGCTCCTCTGTCCATGAGATTCTCCAGACAAGAATACTGGAGTGCGTTGCTATTTCCTTTCCTAATCTCTGATTTTATGATGAGGTACGAGACATGGGGTGGTTAGACAGCTTACAATCCAGCCCCCTGCCGCAGTGCACAACACCACCCCCCCCACCAGCAAAGAGCAGTCAGCACACATGCCCAGTCCTGCTACTGCAGTCCATGCTTTGAAGCTCCCCCAAACACAGCCTCTGGCACAGAACCCAGCAGCTGGCTCTCCTGACTAGAAGGCTTTCTCTCTCCCAAATAACTGAGTTCAGCCATCCTTCCCTAACTTCCACATCAGTAAGACGGGGTAAGACCACCACTTTCTCCCCATTGAAACAGCATGCTTTTATGTGAAAATGACTAACCAATATATGAAAAGATGCTCTACACCAGGGGTCCCCAACCCCTAGACTGGTACAGTTCATCGTCTGTTAAGAACTGATTCACACAGCAGGAGGTAAGTGGTGGGTAGAAAGTGAAGAAGAATCAAAGAGCCTCTTGATGAAAGTGAAAGAGGAGAGTGAAAAAGTCGGCTTAAAGTTCAACATTCAGAAAATTAAGATCATAACATCTGGTCCCATCACTTCATGGCAAATAGATGGGGAAACAATGGAAACAGTGAGAGAATATTTTGGGGGCTCCAAAATCACTGCAGATGGTGACTGCAATCATCAAATTAAAAGACTCTTGTTCCTTGGAAGAAAAGTTATATGCTAGACAGCATATTAAGAAGCAGAGACATTACTTTACCAACAAAGGTCCATCTAGTCAAGGCTATGGTTTTTCCAGTGGTCATGTATGGATGTGAGAGTTGGACTGTGAAGAAGGCTGAGCGCCGAAGAATTGATGCTTTTGAACTGTGGTGTTGGAGAAGACTCTTGAGAGTCCCTTGGACTGCAAGGAGATCCAACCAGTCCATTCTAAAGGAGATCAGTCCTGGGTGTTCATTGGAAGGACTGATGCTAAAGCTGAAACTCCAGTACTTTGGCCACCTGATGAGAAGAGTTGACTCATTGGAAAAGACTCTGATGCTGGGAGGGATTGGGGGCAGGAAAAGGGGATGACAGAGGATGAGATGGCTGGATGGCGTCACCAACTTGATGGACCTGAGTCTGAGTAAACTCCAGGAGTTGGTGATGGACAGGGAGGCCTGTTGTGCTGCAGTCCATGGAGTTGCAAAGAGTCAGACATGACTGATTGAACTGAACTGAGCAAGCAAAGCTTCATCTGTATTTACAGCCAATCCCCATCACACGCACTACCACCTGAGCTCCGCCTCCTATGGTTCTGCATGGCATTACATTCTCATAGGAGCTCGAATCTTACTGTGAACTCTGCATGTGAGGATCTAGGTTGCCCATTCCTTACGAGAATCATCTTGAAACCATCCCCCAGATGCCTGTCCCAGTCTGTGGCAAAATTATCTTCCACAAAACCAGTCCCTGGTGCCAAAAAGGTTGGAGACGTCTGCTCTACACTATATGTCATCAGGAAAATGCAAATGAACACAATGAGATCCACTATACGCCTATTAGAATGGCCCAAATCTGGAAAAGACACCACCAGATGCTGGTGAGACTGTGGAGCAACAGGAACTCATTCACTGCTGGTGGGAATGCAAGAGGACACGGTCACTTCGGAAGGCAGTTTGGTGGTTATAAAACTAAACATACTCTTAGCATACAATCCTGCAACTGTTCTCCTTGGTACTGACCCGAAGGAGTTAAAAACTATGTGCACAAACACCTGTGCATGGTTATTTGCAGCAGCTTTATTCATAACTGGCAAAACTTGAAAGTACCCAAGATGTCCTCCAACAGATGCATGGATAAATAAACTGTGCCACATCCAGACAACAGAATATTACTTAGCATTAAAAAGAAATGAGCTAAAAAGCCCTGAAAAGACATAGAGGAAATATAAATGCCTGTTACTAAGTGAAAGAGCCAATCTGAAGAGACTGCACACCATAACTCCAATGATATGACACTTAGGAATAGGCAAAACCATGGAGGCAGTAAAAAGATTAGGGGTTGCCAGTGGTTAGGAGAGAGGGTGAGATGAATGGGCAGAGCACAGAGGATTTTCAGGGTAGTGAAAATACTCAGCATGAGGTTATAATGGTGGATACATATCATTATTTGTATGTTATTTGGATACATTTGTCCAAACACACAGAATGTACAATACCAAAAGCGAACAGTAATGTAAACTATGGGCTTTCTACCACAAAGACGTGTTACTGTAGGCTAGTCAGCTGTAACAAATGTGCCACTCTGGTAGAGGGATGGTGATGACGGAGTAAGCTATGTATATGAGGGGGTGGGGGTAAACAGGAAATCTCTGTACCTCTCCCTTGATCTTACTGTAAATCTAAAACTGCTTTTAAAAATGAAGTCTTCAAAGTCATGCCCAACAACAGCTGGCACACTGCAGATACCCAAAAATTGCTAATTCACTCCTTCACCTTATGTAATCACTACCTAGATGGAGGCCACCCTCTGCCCAGCCTTCCATGTTTACCTGTAGCTGAGGCCCTGGTCATACTGGCTCCCTGCACAGCCAAAGAGCAATCACAGGGTGGAGAATGCCTTTCCCCCCAAAAGCACCAGTGTGTGCGCCCCTGTGACGGACACAACCTGAATCTAGAGGTGCCCGGGGAGCTATGGACAGCATAGGACTTGTCTGAAGCCAGCAACAAAAGACCCTCCGTTTCTAGGCTGTTGGCTGGTATACTATTACAACATGCCACAGGCCCACAGTTACAGCATTTGACAGGAAAAAAACAAAACAAAACAAAACAAAACTTTTAGCAAACCACAGAACTGTGGGATGTTTTTTAGAATATCTTTCTGTACAGTGCAGCAAAGGCACGTTACCCTCAGGGTCTACCTGAAAGTTTGCTCCTACTTCTACCAGCCAACAGATCGGGGAAAATCAAAACCCCACACTCAGAATCCACGTGACCTGCATGTGAAAAATGAAAGGCTCACAAGCAGGTCTGCATCACCACCCTGGATGTTTTCCTCTGGACACATTCCAGCTTGTTAATGTTCAGAAAACTTGGCTCCCAAATGGCCTGATTTGCACGAAAGATTTATTACCTGTGCTGATCCCTCCCTTGGCTTTTTCGGGTTAAACTATTTTCATTAAATGTTAAACAGGTACAAAATATAAAGAATGAGATGGTTAGATAGCATCACTGACTCAATGGACATGAATCTGAGCAAACTTCAGGAGACAGTGAGGACAGGGGAAGCCTGGCATGCTGCAGTCCATGGGGTCAGAGTCAAACATGACTCAGCAACTGAACAACAACAAAGAATTTCAAGGGAGCAAACATTTGTGTACCCATAATCAATTTCACGAAGAAAAAGTAAATTACTAAAACCTCTAAAGCTCCTTTTGACTCCTTAGACACTCCCTTTATCCTCCACTAGCAGGCAATAACTCTCCTAAATTCTGTGTTTATTCTTGCCTTTTAAAATTAGTCAAATCACACCTCTGTATCCTGAAACTACCTAAAATCTACTGTTTAGTGTGCTTAAATCTCTGAACTTCATCTAAGTAGAATTAGACCACATATGACCTTTGCAATCTGCTTTTTCCACTCAACATCATGTTGATATATGAATCAGTGATCCATTCATTTTCAAAGCTGGGAAAGGGGCCGACATGCACAGGTGTGGGCTGAGGCTTGCTGTTTCTGGGCAGCACCCCTTCTGACTGAGTGGTGCCATGCTGTACTGGCTGGTCATCATTTCCAGTATTACTCCATTCTACAGTAGTTCACTGTATAAACTATACCACAGTTATGTTTTATACAATCGATGTTTTGTTTTCTTGCAGGTGTTCTGTGGTGGCACGTAAAGCGCTGTAAACAGTGGTGGCCGTAACAATATCTGTTTTCAACTTCATTAAAATCAGTTTTCCTGAAAACTGTGGTAATAACCACTGGTGTTTGTAAAATTTCCTAGATAAAATCCAACTTTTTTTTTTTTTAAATGAAAAACTGCAAATTAGAAAGGAAAACAGCAAAGAACACTACCCTTAGGAGGATATGATCAGTTTCTCAAAACATTGGCTTAAATTATACACATGTATCTGTATGTCTACCCGTGTCAGTAAATGAGTGCCTTACTATGGGTGACGGTCAAAAGGCTCAGAATCGCCTTCTAGTTGATTAACTCTCTTTGCCTATGTCAAATTTAACTCTCTTTGCCTTTGTCAAATTTACCATTTACCATTTTGATTTTTAAATTCCAATTATATATTTATTTAATTTATCAAAGCTCTATTTAGTTTTCAGACCTGTCACGGTTACATTCATTTGCTACTTACTCACAGTTTTAACCTTCTCATTTCTTCAGTACAAAGCTATTTTACGTTCTCTGTCTGACAGCTGTATCTGGAATTACCACATGTCTAATTCTGTTCCTACTATTTTGTCTGGTTCTATTGGTGACACTTTGCTTTACTTGTCTGTTTTATAGTTTTTGACTGTGAGTTAAGTTTTCTTGTGGTTACATTTTTTTAACTCTTTGAAGCCTAGATTGAACAAAGATTCCTCCAGAAAGCCCCTGTGCCTGCTTCTGCCTGAGCTACTATGCCACAACCACTGTTCACAACTGTACATATTTCCCCCTTTGGGGGCTCACCTGGATAGATCCAAATTAGGGCTGTAAACCTGCATGGATTCTGGCTACTGGTTACAAAATATTAGACAGGCAGCTTTCCTTCGAGTTGCTAAGGGGCTGGGAGGAGGTCGGGGGAAAGCTGTGTTTCTTGCTCAACACTGTGCTATAGAAGTAGCCTTCAGGGAGGTGGTCCCAGAGTTCCGTGGAGACGCCTTATATCAGACATTTTCCCCTAGCACAGACTCTGGGCTTTGTCTCCTGTCTCCAAAGCAACAGGAGCCCGAGGATATCGAAGCATATACATTTGCTAGACTTGGCAAGTGCTCTCACTGGATGTCCACTCACCTCTCTGGGTTCTCACTTTCACTTTCAGTCCAATGTTTCTTTCTCAACAATTTTATAGCCATATTTGTAAAATTTATCTAGCATTTTTATTTTTAGTTTGTGGTGGAAGAATAGAGTATACAGTCTCAAATACCACCAGAAATGAAAGTTTGGGCTAACTTCTTAAACAACCGGTATTTCCTATTAGCTTGTACTAAACTTGTTCCACTAAAACCATTAGGTCTTTTTCATATGAGCTGTGTTGTTTCCTCATTCCTGTACTTACGTAACTGTTATTATTTTGAATCTAAATGCAGAAATTCATATTCTGACCCATTAAATTTAGCCTTTTAGTGTTTCCTTGTTTTAACTCATTAAAATCATTCTGAATTCTGTCATTTTTAGATTTTTATCTACGTCCTCAGACTTTTCCATTCACAAACTTGATTAACATACCCCTATAGATCAATCCCAAGTTGAAAAAGATGTGGACTCTCATGTTATTCAGCATATAATTCACTATAAAAATAATTTCTGAAAACAACTGATATATCCAGAAAGTAGCACCCAATATCTCCAATATTATATAAGATGTTTGCCTAGAAATGTGCTTTTCTATCAATAAAATCATGATTATAAAAAGTTTTAATATAGACCCTTGACATAGGGATTGCTATGCTTCCATCACATACCACAAGTTAAATTTGATACAGATGTGAAAGTAGGAGAGTAGGTTAAAGTTAACAAGAAGGATGCCTTTGAAAACTATAAGGTAGAAATCATCAATCACCCTTTAAGTGGTGCAGACAAGTAAAACCCTGACAGTAACAGCAAGATCCTTCAGGAAAGGCTGAGAGTCACTCTGAGGTGAACACGCCTTTGTTTCAATGATTAATTTTTCAAGAAGCAGCACGGCCATCCAGCACGCCTGCCTCATTCCACCTCTATGGGAAAGAGATCAGCAACTAAAAAACACATTAATGTTATGTAGGTGACCATATAATTTACCATTTATATTTATAAGGCTGGCAGTTTGATATCCTTCATTCTTAAGATGAAAGTTTTAAAGGAATTTATCTTTTAAAAAATCACTGAATTAAAATCTCATTCCATGAATTAAAAACAAGAACTAGCTTGATTTTAATTATTCTTGAAATGAGACTATCCCGACAGTCCAACATTTCCATCCCCCGGCGGAAGATACTCAGGTAACCAAGAAGTCCTCTCCCACGTAAACCTAGGACTTTAGCGCTGCGCTGACCCCACTCCCACCAGCTAACAGGGGATACTGTTCAAGTTCTCAGAGCACAAACCCACCTTCTGTTATCTGGGATTTTGTTCTGTTTGACCAAAGTAAGTGGTTTTCTTTTTTTTAAGGATGGAAGTTACCCCAAATTCCAAACATATGACTTCTCTGAAAAAAAAACTTGAAGATTTGTCAAACCCTGGCCCACCCATGTGTCCTAAGGGCAGTGATCCACGGGAGCTGAGCAGGGACTGCCCCTTTACCCCCACCGTAGGTAATTCGGGCGGTCTCTAATTTGCCACAGTCCTCACCACTCATCTTTACACCAAAGCCACTTTTCCCTTCATGCCATCTCCCTGCCTGCTGCAATGAGTGCAAACTCTGCCTTAAAGGGCTTGTAAATAAACACGCACCCCCACACACGAGAAGGCTCACTCATTCAAGACCAGGGCACCGTGCGCCCAGAGCCCCCAGCACCACCCCAGGCAGCATTCTTTGCTCAGTGCAGGCTCCTCCTCAGCTCTGCAGCTTCTCCATATGCCAGCCTCACTCTAGCAGACCAGCTTCCCCAGTGGGCACTTAACTTGCTGTCCTTTAGGAAATCTCTCCAAGGCTATTTTCTCATTTGTTAAATGAGTAAATTTACCTCACAGAATTGTGAAGATAAACGAAAATGTGAGCGAAGAACCTACTGCAGCCCTGAGCATATGATGACCACTTAGTTCATGGTTCTTACTATTATTTAGGTCAGGAAACCCTCAAGCAAGACCAAGAGTGAGCCACTGGAATAAAACAACTTTGGGATAAGTAAAAAAATACAAACAAAAATACAAACAAAAACCCACAAACCACCCCCCCGTTTTATGGAATTTATTGGGTTTCAAAAAGTTATAATTTGCTTGCTTTTAAAGACTAGATAACAAAACTATTACATAAATAAGAACCAATAAATTCAGCTGCATCACATAACCACATAGTGGAGAGCAGGCACCTGTGGCCCAGAGGGACATTCACTCAGAAGGGCTGGAGAGATTTCCAGAACTGTTTTGTGCTAATTCCCCGTTCTCCTCACTCATCTAGGCAACAATTTTATCTCTTGTAAGGTGCTTTTAGTGAAAGCACAGAAATGATTACAGAAGAAGAGTAAAGACTCCACAGAAAGCATAATGGTTACTTCATCTTTTTAACCAAAAAAACTGACCACTTTACTGCATATACGTATGTGCTTTTTTCTTAAAATAGAACATGCGAGGAAGTCTTTGGTTTTTCTTTCTCTAGAGAGAAAGTCACATGTAATTATGAGTAATAGAACACACCGACGCACCTAGCCAAAACAAATAACAACAAAATGTCCACATTTGTGGGTTCAAAACCTCATCAGGACAAACTCACTGCATGCTTTTAAAGACATGGCATGTTTGCTTGAATCAGTCTTTAACCATGGGAGAAGGGTACTTAAAAAATTTGATAAAAACATAAAGAAGCAGACCTAAGGATGAAATCCGGTTTCTCACATGTGATGTTTTAAATCAGCACTCTGAAGTTTGCCACTGTGAGCCTCAGTTTAAGGGTCTTCTCCAAGAGGCCTTCCCTGATTCTCCTCTCCCACCTCCCACAACGAAAGCTGGCCCCTGCCTCCCTGAGTTCCGACTCCACCTCAGCAGCGGGAACTACCTGTGCTGCTGAACCATCCTCAAGCCTTGTGAGATTTCCTCAAGGCGCTGTCTCTGTGTCACCACCACTCAACTCAGGACAAAGAATACACGAGCACCAGCCTCTCTCATCCACAGTGAACCTTCAGGATGAAACGGCAGCTGAAGTCCACGGCGGTGGAGCCATGCCTGAGTAAGAACCTGAGCTCTTCTGCCCTACTCTTCCACCTCTGTGAATTTGGGCAAATTATTCTGTGCATCAGTTTTTGCATAGACTAAAAGGTGAGGAAAAAAGCAGAGACTCTCTGAGGTGGTTGTGAGATTTAAATGAACTAATGCATATAAAGTGCTTAGGACCTGGCACATTACAAGTGCTCAGATACATTATACACCAAATGACTCCCATCATTTAAAAATTGACCTACATGTCCTCAGACTCCTCAATTCAGTGCTACCTCACTCTTCTGGAGATGATCACAAAGGCTCTCCTCATCACCAGAAGTAAAGTTCTTACCCTACTTGGCTTCCATCTTCAGCCTCAACGCAGCTGGCTAGCTCTTTGTTCATGAGGCCGTCTCCTTCACGTTTGGGAGGGCGATACTCTCAGTCTTTCTCTCCAATTTACCTTCCTGCCCGGGCCACTGTGAGTGCTCCCCGCAGGTGACTCTCTTCTTCACCAGCTTCCAGCTCAAGCTTATCTAGTCATTGTTCTTCATCTACTACCAACTGTGGTAACTACTGTCACATGTTGGTAAGTAGGGTGGAAAATTCAATATATTTTTCCTTTGGGGGATAGCAATAGAATATAGTGACATAAAGGTTAAATTTATATTAAGACTTAGAAAAATATATATATATGCATGCCATTGACTCACATCTATTCTACAGGTAATGTATCTGACCTCTCTCCCCCAAATCATGTATATCAAGTTTAACTACCAAACTGCATCTACCACATACTCAACTATGTAAATATTTGCACATTGCATTCACCAGGCTGTAGCTTGTTTAAAGTGTTTGTACGTATGCATGGGTGTCAAAACCTTAGCTTTAACCTCAGCTAAAAATGTTTAAATCTTTAGCCCATATTTTTCTTAGAAAATTACACCCGAGACTCACTCAGTCTTTAGGCCGCCTGAAGTTGGTATAATGCAAACAGACGTTAAGCAGATAATATACACATGTACTACCCATGCTACCATAGTTTGGGCAAAACCCACTTTCCACATTTTGTTGAGACTATTCTCTAATCAAACTAATGTGACCGCTAATAAGCACACCTCTCTTTTTTATTAAATACAGTACACAAATAATAATGTAACCTTCCAAGATATTGCAACAGCCGAGATAAGTTTCAACATCTGTAATATACTCTTGGAAGATTTTCAGCAGGAACAGCCTGTGTTAGTCTGTGACAGTGCTGAGGCTGATGGGGGAAGGAATGCATTGTCCAAGGGGCGGGGGGGGGACACACTTGAGAGGGTGTTACAACAGACAAATGTTTTGGGGACACTTAGCTCATTACCTACTGGGTGGATTTTCTTTGGTGGAATCAGCAGCTTGCTAATTAATTAGCATGATGAGTGTTAGAAACAGGATCACATTGGTGAAATTAGATAATTCTAGTAAGTGAGCTTACTAAGGTGTTTCAGAGACACTTCTGCCTCTGAATGAACAGGGTAAGATCATCTCAGTTCAGTTCAGCTGCTCAGTTGTGTCTGACTCTTTGCAACCCCATGAATCGCGGCACGCCAGGCCTCCCCTGTCCATCACCAACTCCCAGAGTTCACTCAAACTCATGTCCATCCAGGCAGTGATGCCATCCAGCCATCTCATCCTCTGTCATGGCCTTCTCCTCCTGCCCCAATCCCTATCAGCATCAGGGTCTTTTCCAGTGAGTCAACTCTTCTCATCAGGTGGCCAAAGTATTGGAGTTCCAGCTTCAACATCAGTCCTTCCAATGAACACCCAAGACTGATCACCTTTAGGATGGACTGGTTGGATCTCCTTGCAGTCCAAGGGACTCTCAAGAGTCTTCTCCAACACCACAGTTCAAAAGCATCAATTCTTCGGCACTCAGCTTTCTTCACAGTCCAACTCTCACATCCATACATGACCACAGGAAAAACCATAGCCTTGACTAGACGGACTTTTGTTGGCAAAGTATTATCTTTGCTTTTCAATATATTATCTAGGTTGGTCATAACTTTCCTTCCAAGGAGTAAGTGTCTTTTAATTTCATGGCTGCAGTCACCATCTGCAGTGATTTTGGAGACCCAAAAAATAAAGTCTGACACTGTTTCCACTGTTTCCCCATCTATTTCCCATGAAGTGATGGGACCAGATGCCATGATTTTAGTTTTCTGAATGTTGAGCTTTAAGCCAACTTTTTCACTCTCCTCCTTTTCATCAAGAGGCTTTTTAGTGCCTCTTCACTTTCTGCCATAAGGGTGGTGTCATCTGCATATCTGAAGTTATTGATATTTCTCCCAGCAATCTTGATTCCAGCTTGTGCTTCTTCCAGCCCAGCACTTCTCACGACGTACTCTGCATATAAGTTAAATAAGCATGGTGACAATATACAGTCTTGATGTACTCCTTTTCCTATTTGGAACCAGTCCATTGTTCCATGTCCAGTTCTAACTGTTGCTTCCTGACCTGCATATAGGTTTCTCAAGAGGCAGATGATCTTACTGCTGCGAAGTCGCTTCTGTCGGGTCCGACTCTGTGAGACCCCATAAGACGGCGGCCTGCCAGGCTCCCCGGTCCCTGGGATTCTCCAGCCAAGAACACTGGAGTGGGTTGCCATTTCCTTCTCCAATGCATGAAAGTGAAAAGTGAAAGTGAAGTCACTTAGTCATGTCCGACTCTTCGTGACACCATGGACTGCACCCTTCCAGGCTCCTCTGCCCATGGGATTTTCCAGGCAAGAGTACTGGAGTGGGGTGCCATTGCCTTTCCAGATGATCTTACTAGTAAAGCCCAAGTCTCTGATGGTAACTTAAAGACCAAGAACCTTCTCTGCCATGCTGTTTTCTGTTTTGAGTAAGCATTTCTCGAAAGGTGTACCAGAATACCTAAAGACACAAAGCTTAAAAGTCAACTGCATGTGTAGCAGTCGAGTTGAAACTGGCTTTTAGCCTGACTGTGAGGTTATAAGAGAACAGAGAAGCCCTGCTGCTTCAGGCTTCTTTCATAGACACCCTCATGTACTGACTCTCTCAAAAAGACACCTAGAAGTTGGCCATGACCAATGTGACTGTGGAAGAATGTTCTGGATACCTGTTATATTAGATGATGTAGTCTATGATTGAACTTGACATGGAGAATGTGAGTGATGTTTAAGCCTACCATTCGCAGACGTTTGCTGTGATAATCAAATAATAAGATGTGAGATTGACCTGAAAACTGTAAGGCACCACCATTATGTGTAATACTCTTATAACTTTATTGACTATACTTTGAAGGACGCTGGCCTAGCTGTTGGCCTGCCTCTTTCCTGGATATAAATTTTTTCCATGTGCCTGTTTTTAAGGTTCTCATCCCATGGCTTTTGAATTGGCTCCCCAACAAAATACACACACACATGCAGGTTTCTGCCTAAAATCTAAAACATTCTGGACTGCAAGTGAAACAATATTTATTATCTATTAACACAATTAATATCATTATTAATAAATTATATGCATAGTAGTGTATAATTAATGTAATATGAAATAAATAAAGATAGGAATGAGGGAGCTTAGAGGTTTTATGACTGCCACTGCAGGTATTCTTGCTAAACAGGAGAGGCTGGCCAGTCTGGCTTCCAGATATATATGGGTATTATATTTAGGCATTGCCCCAGTCATTTAAGAGCTTAAAAATAACTTGATTTGACCTTAGAATTTTACAAAGTGTTCCAGATCGGCTCTCTCTATTAGAAGCTCAGAAGCCTCTGCATATTTGATTAGAGTCTATTTTATTTTTTAAAATAGTATGTTAGAGGAGTTCCATCTTCATTTCTGAGACAGACCTAAAACTTACTGTCATTAATATAATGCCATCAAATTGCATTCACCCAGCGCTGATAAACAAGTACTTACTTTTATCTATTCTCTCTTGGGTGCCTTTGTTATCAGACGAGGAAATGCCTCCATCTCCCACACTTCCTTCAGAGACAAGAAGGGCCAGTGGGGGAGTGAGGCCTGGCCCTACTGGTAACAGAGGGCACTTGAGGATTTGAACAGAGAAGTGTGGCAAATTTGAGTCCCTCATCAACTATTATGCGACCTCTCACTTCTATTCTCCAGGGGCGGCTCTTCTGAAAGAGAATATGGTAAAACGACCTCCCAAGCCTCTCCCAGGGTCAATACCACCACACCTCTATAGGAATCCTACAGGTTAGAACTTGATGTCCGTGGTTCTTAATTATAAAAATCAGTATCTTCTCCCTTATTTATAGCTGCCTCACAACCTAGTTGTTCTCAGTAGTGACGTTCAAAGGGCCAACTCTGTTGCTCTGGACAAAATCAAAGAACATATTTAAAGAGCAAGTTTCTCAGTTTTTTTTCCTTACAAGTATTTTAAGTTGTGTACTTAACTTGGCAAGTCCTATTGCTTAAAAATGATTCACAAAGGTAGTACACACTTAACTGTCTTAGATTGCTAAATATCTGAAAGACAGAAAAACAATTCTCCTGCTAAATGTATGAGGTTAAGAATAAAAATTCTGATGATTTGTGTTTTTATTTTCAGAAAAAAAAATTATCAGTTGAATGATAAATGCTTACTAAAAAGTTAGGCTGTTCCTTAGAGAAAAAAAAATAAGATGGCTATGGGCAAACTCCCATATAAGCCAGTCAATTTCGGTCTGTGTGATGATTATGGATGTAACCCATAATCTCAGCCATTTCAAAACACTTAAGTCACACCCAACGGGGAGGAACCCATGCAAACATCTTGTCGATGTCATAACAGGGCAGGCATGCATTTATCAGCAGTCAGAATCAGTGGACTGGAAGGCCAGGGCATAAGGACTTCATGGAAGGAACCCTGGACCAAAGAGGGTCCTGACGTTGCTATTTCTAATCCGTCCTCAAATTCTCCTAGCTGAACCATCTTGGGCTACTCATTTAGGCTTTTGGCAGTGACTTATCTGACTGTAAATTACCTGATCTATTCCCAGTAACTGTTAACAGTCAAATATGAACACAAAAATGGTTGAGAAACTGAACCGTGGGACTTCCCTGGTGGTGCAGTGGGTCACAGGGATAAGAATCCGCCTGCCGATGCAGGAGACACGGGATCAGTCCCTGGCCGGGAAGATCCCACATGCGGTGGAGCAGCGAAGCCTGTGCACCACAACCACGGAGGCTTGCCTAGCGCCCGCGATCAGCCACTGCAATGAGAAGCCCACGCACCGTAACAAAGGGCAGCCTCTGCTCGCAGCAACTAGAGAAAGCCTGCGCCGAAACAAAGACCCAGCGCAGCCAAGAATAAATAAATTTTTTATTTAAAAAGAGAAAAACAGGCCACACTCACAGGGGAGATGCAGGTCACATCCCCCAAGAGACACATGACTGCCAGATCCAAGACCCTTAAAGGGACTGACAAGTGTGTCCTGGGTGAAAAAAACAGAAAAGAAAAACTGAATTGTGTTCTGAAAAAAATCTAAAGTGAGGAGAATCAACACTGAGTGATTAAGCTCTGACCAGGGAAACATCCTTCAGGTTCTAAACCCAAAATCACAACTTTCCTGGTAATCTGTGCAAAACCAGTAGAGTCTCTGTCATGTGGTGTCAGGATAAGGTGAACTGGTTTTTCTTTTTCTTTTTTTCTCTGTTGGCCACAGCCTGCAGCATGTGGGATCTTAGTTCCCTGACCAGTGACTGAATCCATGTCCCCTGTAGTAGGGGGCTTCCTGGTGGCTCAGACAGTAAAGAATATGCCTATGATGCGGGAGACCTCAGTTCGATCCCTGGGTTGGGGCGATCCCTTGGAGGAGGGCTTGGCAATCCACTCCAGTATTCTTGCCTGGAAAATCCCATGGATAGAGGAGCCTGGCGGCTACAGTCCGTGAGGCAGCAGAAAGTCAGACACAGCTTAGCGACTAACATTTTCACTTCTCTTTCCTCTGTAGCGGAAGCCCCAGGAGTCTTAACCACTGGACCATCAGGGAAATCCCAAGGTGTGCTGTTTTCAACACAGCAGATAGGAGACTAGAGACAGTGATGGCCTGGGATGGAGAGAAGACCCATAGAAAACTTGTTCAAAAAGCTTGGAATAAAGTCCAAATTCCTCAGTGCAGCAGGTAAGATACTCACTGTCGGGGCTGAGCCTTGTTTCTCTTTACTCCCAACAACACCCCCAGACTGAGTGATTCCAGACACTGTGCTACGTCCCAAGGGTACTCTACATAACTGCGATCCTGGGCTGGCCTGCACCGAGCGCTTCTCTCCAGCCCTGGGCCCACCTTCACACCACTGTCCACTTGTCACATTTCTTTTGGTCCTTCAGTCCACGATCAGAGTGAACTGTCTTCTAAACAGATTTCTCTGCTTTCCATAGTTGTAAGGAACAAGCCCTTCCTCTTTGCTTTTGCTATTATCTTTATTTCCATAAGGAGGCTTTTGAAAGTTCAAGTTTGCTTTGTTAACTGTAAGCTTCCTGAAAGGCAGAAGCCATTTCCTGTCTCTGTTTTACCATCCACAGCAAAGAGAATTCCTTAAGCTTCACGTATGCTTCGTGAATGTCGGCTGAATAAAAGGTGACCTCAGTACACTGAACTGGAAGGCACAGAATCCTGGCTAATTCTGAAACAATCTCAACATTTCCCAATGTAAAATCGGAAGAGATAGAAACCTTAAAGCAGGACAGAGTTGGAAAAATTGTTTCTCATAACCAACATTGTCATCAACAAAAAACTAAACAAACTTCAGGGCAAGGTGATATCCTTTCCCCCGGGGAGGATCGATGACTCCTATGCTGAGCTCCTGCCATTCCCCACTCCACGACGCCCATCTAACCTTAGTGACACCAGGAATAGCTGCAGTTCTCCCCAGGCCACGCTCTCCCTCCCACACTGTACCTTTGCACCTGCTATTTTATTTGTATGGAAGACACACGGGAGAAAGAGCCTTTTCATCCTCAAGTCTCAGTTCACTCAGAGTGAACTTTCCTTTTAAACCTCCCCTGAGTTCCTCAGACAGACTAAGGACCACCTTTCCAGCAGTACTCACTTCCAACCCCTCCCCCAGGATCTCACATCTCCACTTGATCATTATCACATTCCAAAAATGACTTCTTCAAAGGCCCAGCCCAGATAAAAAGGAGCTCAAAGATAAGACTGGTTCTTTTTCACTTTTGCATATCCAGCCCACAGGCCCTCAACAGATGCTGACTGAAGGGATCAACAATGAGTAAAGGTGCTTTACAAACTACCAACCTTGTTTATATTCATTGTAAGGACTGATGCTGAAGCTGAAATTGCAATACTTTGGCCACCTGATGTGAAAAATGACTCATTTGAAAAGACCCCAATGCTGGGAAAGATTGAAGGCGGGAGGAGAAGGGGATGACAGAGGACGAGATGGTTGGATGGCATCACCGACTCAACAGACATGAGTTTGAGTAGACTCTGGGAGTTGGTGATGGACAGGGAGGCCTGGCATGCTGCAGTCCATGGGGTCGCAAAGAGTCGGACACGAATGAGTGACTGAACTGAACTAAACCTCGTTTACCTACAAATAGCTAGTCTTCCCTGTTTACTAGGTGGGGCAGTGGCAAAGAATCTGCCTGCAAAAATGGGAAACCTGGGTTTGATCCCTGCGTTGGAAAGATGCCCTGGAGAAGGAAATGGCAGCCCACTCCATTATTCTTGCCTGGGAAATGCCATGGACAGAGGCACATGGCAGACTACAGTCTGTAGGGTCGCAGACAGGACTGAATGACGTGTGTGTGCATGCAGACACACACACACACACACACACACACACACACACACACACCTCCCTAAGCTCTACAATGCATTCGGGGTGAGGTGCTCAGCCACTGCTTTCCTTGGAAGAGGCTGACAAGCTAGATTGCATCCCCAGCAGTTTTTACCAGACCCGAGTACCACTCCCATAGAAATCCCAGGTGGTGCTAATGGTAAAGAACCCGCCTGACAATGCAGGAGATGTCAGAGATGTAGGTTCCATCCCTGAGTCGTAAGATCCCCTAAAGGAGGGCACAGCAACCCACTTCAGTATTCTTGCCTGGAGAATCGCATGGACAGAGGAGCCTGGCGAGCTACTGTCCCATAGTGTTGCAAAGAATCAGATATGACTGAAGTGACTTAGCACGTGCCCACGGAAAAAATACTACCCATGAACAGGGTTCCAGGCTGGCCTTTGAAGCCCTATTCTATTTGAAAAGATCTCAAATAATTAAAATTGTTAGTAATTTGAGGACTCTCAGAGCTAGAAAGGAGAAGGCAATGGCAACCCACTCTAGTACTCTTGTCTGGAAAATCCCATGGACAGAGGAGCCTAGAAGGCTGCAGTCCACGGGCTGGCTAATAGTTGGACATGACTGAGCGACTTCACTTTCACTTTTCACTTTCACCCATTGGAGAAGGCAATGGCAACCCACTCCAGTGTTCTTGGCTGGAGAATCCCAGGGACGGGGGAGCCTGGTGGGCTGCCGTCTATGGAGTCGCGCAGAGTCGGACACGACGGAAGCGACTTAGCAGCAGCAGCAGAGCTAGAAAACGTAATACAGGCACACTTCATCTTCTTGCCCTTTACTTCACTGAGCTACAGAGATAGTGCATTTTCACAAATTGAAGGCATGGGGCAATCCTGTGTTGAGTAAGCCTATGGGCACCATTTTTCCAACAGCATTTTCCACAGAATTGTTTCTATGTCATTTTCATGTATTTTTCACAATGTTTCAAACATTTTCACCATTATACTTGCCACAGTGATCTATGACTAGTGATCTCTGATGTTACTACTTAGTGGCACCGTGAACCCTGCTCTTCTCTTAACCGCTAAATGTGTGTGTTCTGACTGTTCCACTCACTGGCCTTTCCCTTGTTTTTCTCTCTCTCTCCGTGAGTGCGTGCTAAGTTTGCTCAGTCGTGTCCGACTTTGTGCGACTCTATGGACTGTAGCCCTCCAGGCTCCTCTGTCAATGGCGATTCTCCAGGCAAGAATACTGGGGTGGGCTGCCATGCCCTCCTCCTCTCTCTCCTTGGCCCTCCCTATTTCCTGAGACACAACAATATTAAAATTAAGCCAGTTAATAACTATACAGTGGCTCTGAAGTGTTTATAAGAAAGGAAGAACTGCATGTCTCTCACTTTAAATCCAAAGCTGGAAATGATTAAGCTCAGTAAAGTAGGCATGTTGAAAGCAGAGGCAGGTCAAAAACTAGGCCTCTTGGGCCAAAGAGAGTAAGCCAAGTTGTGAATGCAAAGGAAAAGTTCTTGAACAAATTAAATGTGCTACTCCAGTGAACAGAGAAATAAGAAAGTGTAACAGCCTTATTGCTGATATGAAGTTTTAACAGTCTGCTTAGAAGATCAACCAGCCACAACATTCCCTTAAGTCAAAGCCTATTCCAGGTGAAGGCCCTCACTCTCTTCAATTCAGTAAAGGCTGAGAGAGGTGAGGAATCTGTAGAAGAAAAGTTTGAAGCTAGGAGAGGTTGGTTCATGAGGTTTAAGGAAAGAAGGTGTCTCTGTAACATGAAAGGACAAGGTGAAGCAGCCAGCGCTGATGTAGAAGCTGCAGCAAGTAATCCAGAAGATCTAGCTCAGATAATTCATGAAAATGAGTACACTAAACAACAGATTTCAGTGTGGCTGAAGCAGCCTTCTGTTAGAAAAGAAACCACCTAGGAATTTCATAGCTAGAGAGGAGAAGTCAATGACTGGCTTTAAAGCTTTGAAAGACAAGCTGACTATTTTGTTAGGGGCTAATGCAGCTGGTGACTTTATACTGAAGCCAGTGCTCTTTAGTGTTGTGAAAATCCTAGGACCCTTCAGAATTAAGACTAAGTCCACTCTGCCTGTGCTCTGTAAAGGGAACAACAAAGCTTGGATGATAGCACATCTGTTTACAACACGGTGTGCTAAATATTTTCAGCTATTCTTGAGCTCGGGGGTGGAGACGATTACTTTAAAAATATTACTATTCACTGATAGTGCACATGGCCACCTAAGACCTCTGATGAAGATGTGTAATGAGATTAATGTTATTTTCAAGACTGCTAACACAACATCCATTCTGCAGCACATGGATCAAGGACTAATTTTGGTTTTCAGGTCCTATGATTTAAGAAATACATTTCACATGGCTATGGCACCCACAGGTAGTGATTTCTCTGATGAAACTGGGAAAAATAAACTGAAAACCTTCTGGAAAGGAATCACAATTCTGGATGCCATTATGAACATTCATGATTCATGGGAAGAGGTCAAAACATCCATTCAAAACAGGAGTCTGGAAGCAGTTGGTTCCAATCCTCATAAATGACTTTGAGGGATTCAAAATTCCAGTGGAGGAAATAACTGCAGATGTGGTAGAAACAGCAAGAGAACTAAAATTAGAAGTGGAGCCCAAAGAAAGTGAAGTCGCTCAGTGTTGTCCGACTCAGTGTTGTTGCGACCCCATGGACTGTAGTCTACCAGGCTCCTCTGTCCATGGGATTTTCCAGGCAATAGTCCTGGAGTGGATTGCCATTTCCTTCTCTAGGGGATCTTCCCAACCCAGGGCTCAAAGCCGGGTCACAGACGCTTTACCGTCTGAGCCACCAGGGAAGCAACCAGAGCTGTAACTGAATTGTTGCAATCTCATGACCAAACTTGAATGGGTGAGAAGTTGCTTCTTAAAGACAAGCAAAGAAAGTGGCTTCTTAAAAAAAAAAAAAAAAAAAGAAAGTGGCTTCTTGAAATTAAATCTCAATCTACTCCTGGGGAAGACTGTTGAAATGACAACAAAGGATTTAGATTAGTGTATCAACTTAGTTGACAAAGCACTGGCAGGGTTTGAGAGGAATGACCCCAGTTTTGAAAGCTCTGCTGTGGGTAAAATGCTAACAAACAGCACTGCATGTTACAGAAAATTCATTTGTGAAACGAACAGTCAATGAATGAAGCAAACTCCACTGTTGTCTTATTTTAAGAAATCGCCACAGCTACCTTAACCTCAATAATCGTCACACTGATCAGTCGGCAGCCATCAAGAATGAAGTAAGTCCCTCTACTAGCAAAAAGATATGACTTGTTGAGGATGCATGTGATACTTAACTTTTTAGCAATAGAATATTTTAAAATTATGTACATTTGTCACTTTAGACATATGCTATTGCATACTTAATAGACTATGGTATAGTGTAAACACAACCTTAAATGCACTGGAAAACCAGAAAATTCATATGACTTTGCTTTACTGCAGTGGTCTGGAACTAAACCTGCAATATTCCTGAGGCACACCCATATTAACAGAAGTTCCCTGCCTGTGGTGTGGGCAAGACTAAAATCTTAGCCTTCCCTTTTAATGTAAGTACCATGGAGAAAGAAACCTTGCAGTCCAAATCACCATGGACTTTACGGGATTCACATTATAATCAGACAGTGCTCTCTTCGTGGATTGGTCATGCCCTTCTTATGTGTCAGGTGGCTTTCTCCCTCCTTCCTTTTTCTACCTCCTCCACTTGTATGGTCAGGAAGAATTCGTTGAATATTAGCCCAAGTAAAACATATAAATGCAGCTTCTAGAAGAAAAACTCATACACTGCCTGCACATTTATGTTCTCACCATAGCTGGGCCCTCAACAGGGCTGAACTCTCCCTCTACTTTCCCTGGAATCTCCAGCTCACTGAGGACTTGCACTGCCCGCCCCAAAGCTTCTCTGCTGTGCTCAGACCCCCACCTCAAAGCTATGTACCTTCACTTGCGAATAACCCCCACCTCACTTTATAGAGAATTTCAATGAATGGCAACTGGACAGGAGTTCCCTCCCTGAGCATCTGCCCTTTCTAACTCTAAATTTTATCCACTTATTTTTAATGTTTATTTGTTCATTGGGCTGCACTGAGTCTTAGTTGTGGCATGCAGAATCTTTAGCTATGGCATATGGGATCCAATTCCCTGATCAGGGATTGAACCTGGGCTCCCAGCACTGGGCTCACCAAGTCTGTGGCTAACTCCAAATTTTAAATGAAGGACCTCACCATCTGGCAGACCACTTCACAGACTCACCATTGTTATCTCAGTTTATCCCCATGTCAGGTTTCTAAGGAAGATATCATCACACCCAGATGACTGATAGATGAGCAAACTGAGGGTTAAAGGAATTAAGGAATTCAAGGATGTGTCCACAATCCCATGATCACTAAATGACAAAACAGAATCTGGGTCTCCTAACGCTGAGCTCACATTGTACTGTACCACGTTTCAGGACAGCCTCAACCTACCTTCTCAACTCTCCTTCAAACGTCCTGTGGTATAATCTAATTGACCAACCAAGTCTACACAAGCACTTTACAAATAAATTGCCTTTGCTCTTAAAAAAAAAAAAAAAAGCCTTTTCTGATTGTAAGATACATGCGCATTATAGAAAATTCTGGAAAACACAGAAAAAGATGAAAGTGTAAGATTAAAAGTCATCCATAAAGGACTTCCCTGGTGGTACGGTGGGTAAGAATCTGCCTTCTACTGCAGGGGACACGGGCTCGACCCCTGAGCTGGGAAGATCCCCCGTGCTGTGAGCAACTACTGAGCCTGAGCTCTAGAGCCTGCGAGCGGGAAGCCCCTGAAGCCCAGGCACCAGAGCCCGTGCTCTGCAACCGAAGTAGCCCCTGGTCTCGGCCACTACTGAAAGGCCACAGGCAGCAGCGAAGACCAGCAAAACCACAAATAAATAATTAAATAATTCTAAACAGGCTTCCCTAATAATAAGAATAAACGATCTACAATCATACACAGCGTGGATGAATCACACAACACTGAGTGTGAGAAGCCAGACACTAAAGAGTACATGTTGTCCGATTCCATTATAAAAGGAACAAAAAAATACTCAGAGCTACAGAATGCCATAAGGAGTCAGGAGCACATCGGGGTTTGTGGGAATGAGGGTAACATCCTATTTCTTCATCTGGGCACTTGTTGCATGAGTATGTTCATGCATGAACATTCAATGAGGCTTAATTTATGATATGTATGCACATGTGTACACAACTGTACATGTACAAACATACATACACATATATAATATGCCTGAAGTCAGACAAAATGTTTATATTTTTGTGTCTTCTTCCTGGTGCTTCTTTTTCCATTGTTAAATTATGATCACAGTTTATATAAAACTTTATCTTCTGTCATTTCAGTAACAAAAAGCATATCTTACCTCAGTTACTATAAATGCTTCATCAACACTTTTAATGGCTGTGTGACAGTCTCCCTGGTGCCTGCATCAGTGCCCTGCGATCAACCACTGAGATGTTTCCAATGTTGATTATTACAGATACTGCTGCAGTGAATGCCTTTACCCTTTCAGTCACTTAGCCACTCTCCTGCTCTCCTTTATATATTTATAATATTTATCTTACAGCATATTCTGCCACATGTATTCACTTATCATACCCTCATTGCTCATAATAAGCTTCCCCAAACTACAGACCCACATTACCCTTCCTTGCAACCTCCACAGAACCTTCCTTCTAAACACAGTAAGTGCTTATTATTTGTTGAAGTGTTTCCAGAAGCCAAAGAAAACCTTCTTTCCTACAAACCTAGATTTCAGTTATCATCTCAGTCATCCATATATAAAATGAATGATTCAGCCAGCTATATTCCAACTCTTGGTTTAGTCTGCACAGCTAAATACTTAAGAGGCAGTTTATCACGGTTCCTCTTGAGGGGATAATGTTGGCTAGAATTCATCCAGCAACTAACAGTGTTGTTAGTGTGCTGATCCAAGCCCTAAGGATCTAGTGAGGATCAAACCAGTTCCTCCCATCAAAGTTTACAGTTGGTGGACCATCACATAAATACAGATCTTGCATTCAGGAAACCATAGTCTAGTAGGAAAGGTAACATGAAACAAACTCCAACTCCTCCTCAGCTTTCAAATCACAACTGTACAGACAGGAACAAATACCGGCCCCAGAGCCAAGCTCTGAAGACTTGGCCTGGGTGGGTGCCTTCATGTCTTTGTCTGTGAACAAAGATGCTTGCTGTCTTTAAAATACACTTTAAGTAGTTTTACAAACACTATGAATCCCATCGTATCTGATAATGTAAAAAGTACAACACGTTTAAAGTGCTAATAAAAAATAGATGCAAATATAACAAACATAAAAGGAGAGCTAATAAAA
Organism: Nanger dama; assembly: GCA_917880005.1. Taxonomy (NCBI): domain Eukaryota; kingdom Metazoa; phylum Chordata; class Mammalia; order Artiodactyla; family Bovidae; genus Nanger; species Nanger dama. The sequence continues at coordinate 84,167,203 of CAKJTW010000002.1, forward strand.
ATAGCTAAGTAGGGTAAAAAAATATTTGGGAAGAAGACTGAAGAGCAAAGGATGAATGGGGCGAAAGTGAAAAAAGTTAACTTATACCTATTATAACCTAGCAGTCATAATTAACCAAAGAACTTCAGAAGTTTCTCCATCCTGAACACAACAGGATGATCAGAACCAAAGGTGGAAAGCTGGCCCAGTGTTAGTTCAGGAGGCCAGGAAATTGCTCTAGAACAGAAAAGCTGAGCACACAGGGCTGAGCCCATTGAGGCTCTTGCAAACCAGGAGGTGATGAGTGACCTGGACTCCAAGGGCTACTAAAAGGCTCCCCAGGCTCCAAAGAGACCATGGAGGGAGCCACCTGCCTCAAGAGATTTTTAATATGGACAAAGCCGCTCCACTTCAGAAAGAGATGCCACACAGAACATCCAGCAGCAAGGGCAGAGCGGGCTATAAAGCTTCAAAGAGCCAGCTTACACTCCTTGAACCGGATCAGGAGACTGCAAGCTTAGAGTCTTCTTAGTCACTTTGAACCTGTGAACAAATGAGCTTAAGAAGAGGCCCTCAGAAGCTCAGCTGTTTCAAGTAGAGAGCCTCTGAAATTACAATGCAAAGGAAGGAGAGAAATATACATGCATGTGGTAGAGAAGGAAGGGAAGACGGACTCCTGAGGCAATGAGCACCTCCTTCAGGAGCAGAGGTTAGCCAGGTTGAAGGGTATTTTGCTAGGGAAGGGAAAGGTTGAACCATTTTTTTCATGTGATCAAATAGCACGTTTAGATGTTTCAGCATCAGTGCGTGAAACAGCGTGTTAATTCAATTCTGCTAGAGCCTGGCTCGTCCAGATGACAGGGGAAAGCTGGAGGGCAGCCAAGCCGGGAGGCAGGGCAGCCACAGGGTGGGAGACCAGCGGCGGATTTCACAGGTCCTGTGGGCTGCAAGAGTCCAAACTCAAGCCTGCAGGCAGTGACGGAGTGGAGTTTTCAGCAAGTCAGTGAGATCCATGTATCTAAAAGCTCTGGTGATATGCAGAAAATGGGTCTCAGGCAGGGAGACCAGTGACATGGCAGCAGTCCAAATGAGAGATGCTAAATTAGGGTAGTGAATGATGGAGAAATAGAAACAATTTCCTGAGCTATCCAGAAGGGTGCTCAGGACTAGATGAATTAGTCAAGGTGAGGCAGTACAGGAAAGGCAAGATTAGGAACAAGGTGGATGAGGGTGCCACAAAGCCAGGTCAAGCATCAAGGAAGATGTCAAGCGGCATGCTGATCCTGAGGGACTGCTGTGTGTTTTGTGGAGAGGGGTCTGCAAGTCACAGTACAGAAACAAACAGAATTTTGAAAAAATATTCCAAGTGGCTCAGAGGCCCCCTGCTGTCCACATAGAACTGGATTTTAAGACATCATAGGTGTCAGGGGCAGGGAGGGAAGGTAGGAGGGAGGTCTCAAGCAGCCTTTCTCAACCAGGAGGCTACTAACAAAATACAAGGGACATGTCTTCACCATGTGGCCCAGGTACTGCCTGCTACACATTGGAAATACCTGTAACCTGGACTCTGTGACAACCAAAAGATGCCCCATGTATCTCCAAATGGTACCTGTGTTTGGGAGCTTCTGGTCAAAAAGGAGAGGACAAAGCAAAGAATGTTTAGTCTGAAAGATCAGAGATGGAAAGAAAAGCAGATCTCAGCCTCCCCTCCAGCCAAAAGGTCAACCCCCTGTCCAAACACACCACTGTGTGACCCTTCTCTCCATTTACACCACTAGCACCTTACTATTCCATCCCTGGTGTGAATTACTGCAGTCATTTCCTCACTGCTCTTCCTGCTTCCACTCTTTTTCTCTCCTTTTTATTAAGTCACCATGCTGTACATGACTTCCCTCGGGACTTATAACTGTTTTTGTACTGTGTGACTCCCTTCACCCATTTCATGCCCCCCCATTCCCACCCCTTATTTGTGCAATTGTAAAAGACTGCACATATAAGTGAGATAGAGATCATATAGTATTTGTCTCACTCTAACTTATTTCACTTAGCATAATGTCCTCAAGGTCCATCCGTGTTGTGGCAAATGGTGGTGTCTCCTTCTTTTTCCTGGCAGAATAATAGTTCACTGTCTATGGACACTGCATTTCCTTTATCCATTCATCCACTGATGAGCACTTAGGCTGTTTCCACATTTTGGCTTCCCGCTTCTATTCTTTTTTAAAGAATATTTATCTACTCATTTATTTGGCTGTGTGGGATCTTCTGTTGCAGTTTACGGACTCTCTAGTTGTGTCCTGCTTCTGTTCTTAATTTCCCCTTTTACAAGACAGCAAAGTGAACCTTTTCAACATCACTATTTTATTTAACAAGCACTTTTGTAATGTTTGGGGCTTCCCTGGTGACTCAGATGGTAAATAATCTGCCTGCAATGCAAGAGACCTGGGGGTTCAATCCCTGGGTTGGGACGATGCCCTGAAGAAGGGAATGGCTAACCACTCCAGTATTCTTGTCCGGAGAAATCCACGATCAGAGGATTCAATCCATGGGGTCACAAAGAGTCAGACACGACTGAGCGACTAACCCTTGACAGTGTTTACGATCTGCCATGCTCTGCTCTTTACAAGCATGAACTCACTGAATACTTAGAACACTGGGAGATAGGTGTCATTCCTAATCCAACTCTACCAGTGAGGCACAGAAGTTACTGGACTACTCCAAGGGCACAGAGCCAGTACGTGCAGGGCTGGGATTTCAACCCAGCCAGCCAGCCCCAGAGTCCACGCTCTTGCCGACTACTCCGTGTTACTCTCCAGTTGATCCATTCCTTTGTTTAAGACCGTCAACTGTCTTCTTACCCAAGAGTGGAAACCAAAATCCATGTTACAGCCAATAAAGCCCTGGTACAGGGGCCCCGCTGCCTGTTTTCCTTCATCTCCGACAGCTGGTCTGGCTCCTCTGATGGGCACACCCCGTATGTGCCTGCTCCAGGGTCTCTGCACTCATTGTTCCCTCACCCTGGAGAGTGTCTTCCTCCAGACGGCTACAGGGTGGGCTCCTTCACTTCCTTACTGTCTCTACCCAAATGTGCTCTCCTCAGTGAGGACGTCCTGCCCATCCGATACCAGATTACATCTCTGCTCCCACCCTAGTATTCTCAATTCCTCCACTCTCCTATATTTTTTCCTCCAAAACATTTATCATTATAAAATGAGTGTACAATTACTCATTCATTTATTATCTGACTCCCCTAGTAGAGTACACTTTTCATGAGAACTGGAGTCTATGTGTTTTGTGCTATATTACAGCCCCACACAGGGAAGGGCATGCAGTTTATTTTTGAATGAATGAACGAAGAGTGGTGACAAGGAAGCCAAGGAGAAGTTTCGAACCGAAGAGAAAGAGGTCAATAGTGTAAACATGCTACAGAGAACTTTGGTCGTATCAGGGTCTTCATATTGAAAAGCTCCTATTGATTCTGGCAACTAGGATATTGGTGCCTGTGGCAAAAAAATATTTCTAAGAAATGGCACCTTTGGAGAGTGAGTTGGCAGGTAATGTAGCAGAGGTAGTAAGCACAGACAACTCCTGTAAGAAGTAGGCTGTGAAAGGAGACAGAAGGAGCAGGAAAGTCAAGAGAGACTTGGGCATGTTCTTTCCAGGCTGAGGATAAGGAGCTGAGGAAAAGTGAGATAGAAGTTTAATGAGGTCCCTGGGGGTCCAGTGGCTAAGACTCTGCACTCCCAATACAGGGGCCGGAGTTCAATTCCAGTTCAGGGAACTAGATGCCACATGCCACAGCTAAGACCTGGCACAGACAAATAAACAAATGATTTTTAAAAACAAGAAAGAAAATAAATTCAATGAGTGGAAGGGTTATCAATGGAGAAGGCTGTGGGGGTGGGGAGGGCCACCCACGTCCAACCAGCAAACTTTCTACTCCCACCCTGGATGATTGTCACTGACAGTGTTCTAACTCAGGTGTTCCCTGACCATCGATCTGGACAAGCTGCAGAGGACTGAGAACTAGGCCTCTCCACAGAGTCCTGAGGCCTGTCCAGACCTCCAGTTCAAGATAGAGTTCAGTAGAGCTGGGTGAGGGGAAAGGCGCCAGCTCCTCACCAAGACACTTCACATACTTTCATTTCCACATACACACAGACATCTCTTATTCCAAACCAGCCCTGAGTGACAAATCAGTAGCCCCATTTAAAGACTGGGAGGCATGAGGCTGGGCCAGTATCATAACTTTTCTAAGGCTACCCAGGTCCAGCCTGGCTTTTAACTCAAGTGGTACTCTTTCCAATGTGCATTTTATGTCATTACTCAGTAGAATATAACACGAGGAGCCGCCCTATGGTATCTTACTTAGTTCCCCGACCACGGATCAAACCCTTATGTATTGGAAGGTGCATTATTTAACCACGCCCATCAGGGAAGTCCCCTAACTTTTTCAATGTATAAACTTATATCTAGAAGAATAACGTAATCTTTATTTTCAATTTTCCAATATGAAAATTACTGTTATTAAAAGATGAATATGATTTAGCACTCAGAAGCCAATGACAGTAAACGAGAGTGACAAAATATATTGCCCACATAAATAAAACCTCGTGGAAAACTATCAAAACTCTCTTGTTAAAACCTGTATTTTTATCTGGTTTCTTATCAAAACAAAGAATAAAACATATACTTCTGAATGAGAAAATGCCTTTCTTCATACATAAAACTTGGACAGCACTGGAGTTAAATGTAGTGTGATCTGTGATATATCTGAATGTGACCAAAAAAAATAAAATTGCCAAAAATAAGTCTCCTAAATCCTATAGCAAAGTTGTGAAATAAACAAGTAATAAATGCTATTGGTGCTAAAATGCTTTCAGCAACTTCAAGGTCATGCAGTTCAGTTCGGTTCAGTCCAGTCGCTCAGTCGTGTCCAACTGACTCTTTGAGACCCCATGAACCACAGCATGGCAGGCCTCCCTGTACATCACCAACTCCTGGAGTCCACCCAAACCCATGTCCATTGAGTCGGTGATGCCATCCAGCCATCTCATCCTCTGTCGGCCCTTCTCCTCCTGCCCTCAATCTTCCCCAGCATCAGGGTCTTTTTCAGTGAGTCAGCTCTTCGCATCAGGTGGCCAAAGTACTGGAGTTTCAGCTTCAACATCAGTCCTTCCAATGAACACCCAGGACTGATTTCCTTTAGGATGGACTGGTTGGATCTCCTTGCAGTCCAAGGGACTCTCAAGAGTCTTCTCCAACACCACAGTTCAAAAGTATCAATTCTTCGGCGCTCAGCTTTCTTCACAGTCCAACTCTCACATCCATACATGACCACTGGAAAAACCATAGCCTTGACTAGACGGACCTTTGTTGGCAAAGTAATGTCTCTGCTTTTAAATATGCTATCTAGGTTGGTCATAACTTTTCTTCCAAGGAGTAAGTGTCTTTTAATTTCATGGCTGCAGTCACCATCTGCAGTGATTTTGGAGCCCAGAAAAATAAAGTCATGTTTACTGGCTACTCTGCATGACCTTTTCTGGGCTCCAAGGTCATGCAGAGTAGCCAGTAAACATGTATACACAAGGGCTTCAACAGTAACTTTCTTCTCCAGCACAGGATGGCTGAAGGTCAGGTGGTACGTACGAATGGTAAAGAATCCTCTGCTAATGCAGGATTCACAGGTTCGATCCCTAGGTCAGGAAGATCCCCCGAGGAAGGGAATGCCAACCCACTCCAGTATTCTTGCCTGAAAAATCTCATGGACAGAGGAGCCTGGCAGGCTACCAATCCATGGGGTTGCAAAGAGTCAGACATGATTGAGTATGTGCACACAACACACACAGGGTGCAAGTATTCTGAGGCACAGAGCCTTCCCACAAAGGCATGTCACACTGTGCACCCCTCTTCAGTCCCACTCCCAGTATTTTTATACAAGGAAAAGCAGGTTTAAATAAGGATCAAGGTGAGGAAAAGGGTCTGGCTAGAGAGGGCATTTCTACTTGTCATGCCTTCCTGACTAGAAAATAAAAGATGCGAAAATGAGAGAATGATAAGAACAATCTTGAGTGAAGCCCATGTGTGAAAAGCTGAAGATATCTTTTCATGATGTTAACCAGGTAAACTACCCACTTCTCTTCCGTAAGAGCACCTGGCCCAGAGCTTGGCACATAACAGGAGGCTCAAACGCTTTCATCTCCCTTGTTCTACTCTCCCCCACCTGAGGGCATCCAGCTTTTAGGTGGCAAAAACTCAAGGTCCAAACCACAAAGATACAGAACATGTGGGGAAAACTAGAGGTTGAGTGCAAAGAAATAAATCCTACCATCAACTCCTAAGTTCCCTGTACACTTGGTGACCTACCAGATACAAAATTGGGAAAGAACTGGAATTACTGCACGCTGAGGGTATGAGGGGTAAGTTCTAAAACGAAATCAAAGTCCTAAAAACTAACGTCAAAAGAACATGTGGGTGATTATGCAAGAAGTAGAGGCCAGAAACATTAATAAAGACATAAATACTTCAGAGTCATAGTGCATCAAGTGAATATTTTGTAAAGAGCAACCACATGACAAAAACACTCAAAGCTTTAAGCCTTCCTTGGCCTTGGAAAGTCATGAGACTTTTTGGCTAGAATAAGGAATGCTTTAGAGAGAGGGGAAAAAGAACTTCCATACCTCTAGGTGGCTCCCATTTTTAAGCAACTACCTCTTTACCTTAACTAAATGGCCAAGCGATACCTAGTTATTTATACAAGTTACAGCAACAGCTGGACAGTATTGGGCATCTTCAGCTCTATAACTCTCCTTTTTCTACCAATTTGTCCTTCCTTCCTTTGAATTCGGTCACCATGTAATCCACAGCTGCTGACTAACATGTTATCACATGACATGCAAAGTAATATGACATGGTAAGGTCTTTTCATCAGCACAGGATTACTGAAAGAAAAAAAAAACCTAATCCCTTTAATGATGTACTTAGAAAAAAGGATTATCTACAGAAAATCACAAGAGTAACACTAATTAAAAGGAGTCTCAGTTTATTTATGAATTTTCCACAGAGCTTCAATGTATTCATTTTACCTGATATGTGCAAAGGTTATTTCATGGTATACATAAAACCAGCAAAGAAGGAATGTAGGAGATAACCAAGCCTGGCTTCTGTGTTAGGAGAAGTAGGTTTAACAGTGATAAAGAAGGCAATCAATATACAAATCACAACTTGTATTACTGTATTATTCATTACAATAATATTTATTAACCATTTACTATACACACAAGAAGCACTGGTATCTATAGACTAGTGAGTAAACCAGGCATTATTTCTGCTCTCAAAGGCATGAGAAAAGCATGAGGCAAATAATAATTATAAATTGTGGTAAGCATTAAGAAGGAAAAGCTAACTCTATGAGGGAGACAATAAAGGGGTTCTAAGTTGCATGACTTTAAGAGTGGCCTTCTCAGAGAAGACCTTTATAGAGGATATCAGAACCAGCATAGAGAATGAGAAATTCCTCGAGGGGGTGATCCTGAAACAGACCACCAGCAGTAGCCCTAGCTGAGCTGGCTGTAGAGTTGGATCCTGTGGCTGACCAGAGATGATGATGGGGGACGCTGCCAAACCACACAGGACCTTGTAGATTTTATATTTCATCCCAAGAAGAAGAGCTCTGAAGACTTTAAACAGCAAGTGACTTCTTTTTTTCCCTTTCTGGCTGCTGGTGGGAAGAAGGGCTGGAAGGAGGGCAGAGCGTGAGCAGCAGGTCTCTGCAGTGGGGAATGAGGATGGTGGCTTGAACTAAGATGGGAGCCCAGTGGAGACTGAAATCAGGTTTCAAAGAGATTATGCCAGAAAAAGTAGACAGGACTTTGTGACAAACTGGCTAGGTGGGGGTGACAGAACAAAAGACCTAGTGGAAGATGACTTCAGCCTGAGACACTCATTAGGTAGATGAGCTGAAAAACAGAGGAGGAACAGTCTGAAAAGTGGAGTAATCATGAGCTTGGTTTTTGAGAAGTTGCAGATGCTGCCATTTATTGGCTAAGATGTGTCAGGCATCACTTTTACTAATGATATCCCCATTTTACAGAAAGCAAACTGTAGCTCACAGATGTGGAAACAGCTGAGCCAAGCTCACTCAGCTGGAGTAACAAAGTTACACTTATCACCTGAGTCTGGCTGGCTGGCTATGGGATAAGCATTCTTTCCACTACAGGGAACTCTTGGAAACTACCTCTGCACTCTGAATTTTGAAATCTATTTAGGGTTGGAGCAAGCTAGTATTCAAGGAAAGTTAACAGGTGATACGTTAGTTTTAAAATCCATATCCTCAGAGTTATGCTGCACAATGCTTTCCTGTCTCACTCTCATCCCCGCTCCATTTCTACCTGCAAAGATTTTTGCAATGTTTTAAATACCAGTAAGATATCTGGGACCTTAATGCCATACAATAAACAAGCAAAGTCATTATTCCAGGAATCAACCATAACGAAAAGAGCAGTAATATTCAATGACGAACAATATTTTTTCTCTCAAGTCATTACCTATATCAACATACGATAGACCAATTATCGAGTAAGAAACTCTCAAACCCATATCACAGCTCAAAATGGCTAAGGCATTCAAGTCAAAAATTAACACAAGCCACCCAGTAGAGAGGCTACAGAGGCCAAGCATTGAGATTCACATTAAAAAATCAAAATCTTAATAAAAATAAAATTTTAGACAAAAAGAAATGATACCACAACCTTATAGTCTAAAATCTGCAATTCCCACAATATCTCAATCAAATGCCAAATTCAGGAAACATGCACCCTAAAAGCAATCTAAACATTCTCCCTTCTTTTTAACTGCTTCTCCCTGCAGCATGCTGACACTTCAGCAAACTGAAATGCCTTTCCTCTCTGCACAGTCTCATGATTTCCTCCTTCTCAGATGTACCCTTTAGCTACTGAAGCCCCCAAATTAGGCATCATCAACGAACCTGGAAAGAATTCAAAGCATTACTGCCAACTGTGTCTCTTATTGAGAGCACCAGTTTGAGACTCTTAAAAGGTGAGAAAATGAGGAAGGGGAGATTTTTGGAAGGTTTTTACCATCTATATTACAAATTTTATTTTTGTTGGGTCTGATCCTTCAAAAGAATGACCATCAAATCATATTTGGTCTTCTTTAAGTGGGGGATGGCCACACGTAATGTTTATGGTTTGGGGACAGTTCCCCATGGGGATAAACAGGATTAAAAGTCCAATTAATATGCCAGAAAGAAGATAACATCTCACATAGACCACCCTCCAAAACTACAGCCTCTGTCCTGTCTTCTGATTCCGGGGTCCATTCAGCACTTCCCCGCAGAGTGCTAGCTGGCATTCACTGCTGCCTCGCCCAGGCAAAGGATGGGATGCTGAAAATCCATCAAGAAAGCTTCCCATTTTTCTGTTCCTTCACAATATGACTGCCAACTCCTGGCAGACCAGACATGAAAAACTTAAGAAAAAAGAAAATTAAAAGCCTGGGGCCTCCTACCAGAATGGGTGGTTAATCCAATCGACACAAAATTAGAGATCTATACGTATTTAAAGGGGCTTCCTGCGGACAAAACAGATCTAGCGAAGAACTGCTGAGCCACATTATACTGGAAAAGTCATAAATGTTTGTCCTTGCTGTCACCAGGCTGGAGGATTAAATACAAAAACCAAAATGCAATGCGTCCCTGTATTGACTGCGCTAACCTGACGGGTTTAAGTCAGCTATGAAACGTGCCCTGCATCTACTTCCCGTCTGAATGCCTAAAGATCAGTGGACAATTACATGCGACGCTTGCACTGCTCAAGATGCCGTTTGATGCTGAGAAAGTAGTGGTCTAGCAACGCCAGGCGGCTCTAGGATGCTAAAATAACAACGCAACACTCGATTAGGAGTCCAGGTACTCGGGTTGTAAGACACTGTGCCACCCGTGGACCTCACATTCAAAGCTCACGTCCCTTCAGGTTCAATCTTACTAAGCTTTCCGCGACGAATCCTCTCAAAGTTTCTAGTTGAAAAACGGAATTACTTTGAAAGTCCCCTCATCTGGACTCCCCTCCCCAGACGGATTGGCGGCAAGCGGGAATAGGAACAGGATGGTTAATTGTTCAAACAACATTTAAAAACCTGTAAACCAATCATCGTTTCAGAGGAAAGAAATAAGCTTTCACCAAGCCGACGCTGGGCAAGCGAGCATCCGATTTCCATTCAGAGAGAAAAATATTACAGAAGCAAGACATACGTTTCCCTTCCCAACAAAAGTGGCCTCTAAACTCCCCGGCCAAGGACACTGGGAGGAAACAGAGAGGCTGGGAACAACCTCGCTGTCTTGGTCAAGGCGCGGGTCTGCGGCGGGGTGAACGCGCAAAGGGGGAGACAGCAGGGAAAAGGTGAACCGGAGGAAGCCGGAGCCCGCGGCGGCGGCGGGGCTGGAGCTGACCGGGCGAGGAAACCCGAGGTGCAGAGAGGGGCGGGGAAGGGAGAGCCCAAAGGCTCCGGGAGGAGGAGGGAGGGGTCCCCGGACGCTGCCCAGAAATCGCGGCCGCCCAGTAAAGTTAATACTTACTCAGTTTCGCAACTGCGCCGCCCCCGCAGGCCGCCCCGCGGGGTCGGCTGGGGCGCTGGGGACGCGGCGGCGGCCGGAGCCCAGCGGCCGCCCAGCGCCGGTCCCCGGCGGCGCAGCTCCGCGCGCCTCGGTCCCCGGCGCTCCGCCGGCCGCGCGCCCCGCACCGGCGGGAGGCCCCGGCTCCGCGGCGCGCCCTCTCCGCGCACCTCCGGGCTGGCGCTAGGTGAGCGCGGACGCCCCGGGCGGGGGTGCCGGGTGTGCGAGCGCGCGGGCAGCCGCGGCGCCGCCGGCGGGAGCTGCTCCCAGCGCCGCGCAGATGGCCGCGAGCGGGCGGGCCGGTGAGGATCGGCAAGCTGCTGGGCGCCGGGCGCGGTGAGAGGCGCCGGACGAGGCGCTGGCGGCGGACTCGGCGGCCGGCTCGCTCCCGCGGCCGGTGCCTCTGGGCAGGGGGCCGGGCTGGGGGGCCGGGCCGGGCCGGGCGGCAGGCGGCTCCGCCCCCTTCGCCGGGCCGCGGGCTGAGCCCGCGAGAGCGGCGGCGCGGGGGCGCCCCCCTCGGCCGGGCGCTCGGGTTACAGCCGCCGCTCCCCGGCTCCCCCTCCCGCGCCTCGCCGGTTCGCCGGCGCCGGGAGAGACATTGTAACGGAACTGGGACGCCAGCGCTGCATTGTGGGATCTTTTAAAGCGGCGGGAGCGCGGCCCGGCCGCTCGGGCCCCCGCCCCCTTCGCCGGCTCGGCCCCCGCGCCACCCGGCCCGCGACGCACCCCCCGCCCACCGAGGCCCGGTGGACCCGAGAGCCTGACACGGTGCCTCGCTGACTCTCACGGAGCAAAATCTTCCATCGCCCGGGGGTGAGACTTGTAAAACTGTCCTCCTCGGTCACCCCGGAAAGTAGGAGGCTTTTTCTGCAGACTCTGTTAAAAAGAAAGAAAGAAAGAAAAGGGCCCTTCCATCCCCCCCAGGACTGACGGTCTGAATTGCTTTTCATCTGGAGTGGCAGTGATTCAGCGACCCCCTTCTCAGCAGCAGGCAATAACAGAGACAGGAGACGAAAAACACAGCGAATGAATCAGACGTGAGTAACCAAGTTTAGAAAGAGCTGGGCTCAGATTCGGAAAACCGCTCCCCCACCCCACCCCAGCCCCTACACACATCTACCTTTGAATAGAGCACATCGTCGAGGAAGGAGAGCGGTGTTTTTATTTGGAAGCGCACATATATGTGTCGTTTTCACTGTTCGACTTCTTTTCTGTGCCATGAGGTTACTCTAGTCACCGGACAAAATTCGGTCTTTGGTTCAGACTTGTACTCACACAAGCTCACAACTCAGAAAGGGCTTTCAGTCTGGAGGGAGATCGCATGAGGATAGATGATGAATGAGACGCAAGGAAGCATTCCGAAGATAAAGTGCCCCTTTTGATTGTCCAGACACTCGTCTTTTTGTTGGTTTTTAATAATTGAAACCGGGATGATTACATATGAAGCACAGCTTGTGACCGCTCACCTTTCTCAGGCTTGACTTGTTTGGAGTTTGGGTTGGTAGACTTTTTGTTTCTTCCTCTTGTTTTTTTGACCTTTAGCTCTTGCACAGCTCATTAGTTCCTCTGCTTCGGAGGTGAACTGAGGAGAGAGATGGTAAGACTCAAATTTGGCTAATCAACAGCTGAGGATTTGGGGACAAGAAGAGTTCTCTATGATTCAAGTGTAAAACCCAGGGGAACTTTTTTAAAGATGGAGGGCATTGGATCCTCTTCTCAGAGGAGTTTTCCAGCCTTAATGTTAACATTTCTTACGCTTTCATTCCCTGTAAACCTTTCACTCCGCTGAATAACATCAGTCACTGCCTGACTGCCAAATGCAATGGAAAAATTCAACCCCCATGTGGCATTTGCCAGTGTTGACCCCTCCTTCTTTTGTAGAACCTGCCTCCCTTGTTTTGCTGAAATAGTCACCCTTCTTTTATGGAGGTCCTGAAACAGGGATGAGTGATAACAGTGTGGGGTGTGATTACTGTTGAACCTGGGCTCCAGATCTTACCAAGTAGAACCTTAATCTTGTTTCTCTAGATCACCAGGAGGGTGCTGACCTCAATTTTATCATCTGTCCAGAGGTGAACAAGTTGACTCATGACAGCCACCTTTCATATGACCAGAATGTAAATCAAGATGAAATTTATTATGATTGAGTAACTGTGTCCACTGTTTAAGAGAAGCACTTACTAGGATCCAGGAACCTGTTGAGGTGTCCTCATGCCCACGTGTTGCCCTCTTGGTGGCTATAGATGCCAGTGAACTTATCACTGTCCAGCCTGGATAAACCCAGACAAGTCTCTTCCCTACCTTAGCCTCATGCGGTTAATTCATTCTTTGTTCAGCGTATAGTATAATTTGTTTTGAGCTTTCTTAGCTGTAAATCACATCCCTGTTAAGCCTTCCTGAGATCACACCAAATGTCCTTGGCAGGATTTGTAAACAACCTTTATTTCTGGTCTCTAATTATATTCCCTGAAAGTAACCTAACTCGAATGAGTATTCATGCACTTAAAGCCCTGTGACACAGTCAGATTTTATATGTAAGAGAAGAATCTGAGAGGGTGGATTCAGAAAAGAGGAATATCACAAGGGAGAGAGACATATGTCTCCTCTTTCCTGAATCAGTGCGAATGAACTAGTCAACAGCACCTGGAGTTATGTTGTATGTATTATTAGTTTCCTGCTGCTAACTGTAAACAAGTTACCGCAAACTTAGAGGCTATAAGAATGTGTTATTACAGCACCAGAGATCAGAAATCCCAAAATCAAAATGTGGGCTGTTGTTTGTCTTGGAGGCTCTAGGGGAGAATCCACTTAGTTGCCTCTTCTAGTTTTTCCATCTCTTGGCTTATGGTCTCTTTTGCATCTTCAAGGCCACAGAATGGAATCTTCAAATCTCTCTTTTATGACTTCTGCTTCATGGTTAGGAAGACACCTCTTTTTCTGGGCTAGGCAAAGAAAGTAGGAATTGATGTAGATACATTTCTAGCCATATATGTCATGAACTGAATTGAGTTATTTGCAGAAAGAAAAGATACTGTCTTCATTACTAGTGAAATTGTTATCTGAATAGCTTTTTTGACTGTGTGATTGCTAAAATGATGCCTCATTAGTCCAATAAAATCTCTTTACTTCTGGTGACCTATATAACTGAAACCCAAGGTATTAACACACTAAGTTCACATGTGCAGTTCATGGAAATAAATTCCTTTCTCTGGAAATCCCTGGCAACTCTTTTTATTGTGTCTATGGAATCATATGGCTAAGCTGGAGAAATATGTATCTAGGCCAGCATTTTCCAAACTGGTCCACCAGAACACCACCTTGTAAGATGGGATGCTGGGAAGACAGTTGTACTGTGCTCAGATAAGGCCCATGAAACACAGTCGTGTCTATGGCTTAGGCCAGAAGAAGCTTGCAGTAGGTCAAATCCATTAAGAGCCACTTGTCGGGAGGAAGTCCCAAGGGAGAAACAAACATTTTTGTCTCGAAGAAGGTATGTGTTCTGGAAGGAGTGAATTGTGGACTTTAACTTAGACATCCCATTATTATGTAACTCCACTGTTCTTTGTTCTTTCCCCCTCCTTCGTCACACCCTGTGTTTTACCCAGAGTACAGCTGCCTAATCTCAACCAGTGGCTCAGGACCATTCCTAGGTTCTCTTACCATGTGACCCTGAAATTGCTTGTTTACCAATGGAGCCTCCCTCTACTCCCCAACCTCGCTCCCCCATCCCCTTCGTAAAGCCAGGGGCTGTCTTGTATTTGTCTGTGTATCCCCCGTGCATGACACAGGCCTGGCTCAGACTGGGAGCTCAATTAATATGAGTTGAAATAACAGTGAAATAAATGAAAGGCAGTCTAAATGCAGTAAACTCCTATCATCTGCTCATGTTGTATTTGCCTTGGATCATCTTTCTAATGCATAACGAGCAGACAGTTCCATTTCCTTAAATAATAAACATAACAAAAACATAATAAATATGTTATTGTGCTAGGTTCTGAGCTTAACACAAATTGACATGACATAATCTCAGCCTTCTGTGAGCTCACAGTCCATCTGAGAAAAGTGGTGCAAAAAGAGGAAAAAAAAAAAGTGATGTCGCTCAGTGGTTTCCAACTCTTTGGGACCCCATGGACTGTACCAGGCTCCTCCATCCACGGGATTCTCCAGGCGAGAGTACTGGAGTGGGTTGCCATTGCCTTCTGCAGGGGATCTTCCCAACCCAGGGATCGAACCAGGTCTCCTGTACTGGAGGCAGACGGCTTTACCACCTGAGCTACCAGGGAAGCCCAAAAGAGGAAAAGAGGCAAATAATGCTAGTTGCCTATCCCATTCTCTTTCTCCACTTCTTTCTTAGAAGTAGAAACCTGATTTTGTGCTCAATGAGAAGTTCTCTCTCACAGCCTTCCTTGCAGATAGGGGTTACTAAGTTTTGGCCCTGTGGACGGAAGGTGTTGTATGGGCCTTCCAGGAAAACTCAGTTGTGTGTCCTCATTTATGAGCACGGCTGACTCAAGCACTATTCTTGCCTAAAACACAGATGTAATAGCTGGAGTTCAACTCCAGTCTTGTGACATCAAGGCTACCTAGAAGCCTGAGGTCATCTACTAAAATTTGTACAAATGGGATCATTTAGAGTTTTTCAGACACTTACCAAGCCTGCATTTAAGTCACTGTTACAAGTTTAGAAGGAAAAAAAAAATCTCTCCTCTTCAGTATGTGTGTAGAAAGCAATTAAATGTGGTTTTCTTTATCATTCCTAATGAAAATCTTGTACACATACTGAAACACAGCAAAGATCTATAATTATTGTGATTTATTTGACCAACATAAAGGGCCTTTTTAGAAACAACAATTCTCAGATCTATAAGAATTTTTAATTTAATGATAGTTTCTTGTTTAAAAAAATAATAAGACATTTAGATACCAAATCATAAACAGCTCCTTAAAGATCCTGTAATAATGTGATGGGGCAGGAGGATGATGATCAATATATTTTATTAAACAGTGAAAAGCAGTATGAAAAGAAAAGGCATAAACTATAAAAGGAAATTATAACAGGGAATATCAAAAGAAATAAATGCAAATATACTTAGAAATAGGATTTAAAATGTGATTGGCTTATTTCAGTAGAAGTTTTTGAGAGGATAATCCCATGAAAGTTTTCTTATTTTTTTAATTATAGGCTAGAAGAGTGGATTTAGTCAGCTGAAACTAGCTCAGCAAGAGCCTATACTGGGATTAGAATATTGGGGAAAAACAGTGAATGCGGTGTTTGATGTTATGAAGTTGTACCTTTGTAAATATGTGCAGTAAAATCTAAACTGTCTGACATTCTTTCAGCCTGAATGCCACTCACCAACTCCCTCCGTGTCTCCAGTGCTATAATTGGGGTTTATAATGATGATCCCATATGATTCTGAATTGTAGCAGAAAGATTAAATTATCTTCTGCTTTGCCTTCATGTATTCAATTATGTATTTTTATTAATTGCAAACTGGAAATTTGATCTGTTTATAAGACCGCTGGTTTAACCAAAGCCTCCTTATCAAGGACCCAGTCATAGACAATAATAGAGTTTATAGTTCCTGGAAAGGAAACAGCCCAACAACGAATTTAAAAATGTGAGATTTATATGATTATAGTAAGAATAATTAGTCTAAAATAATTTAGAATCATTCAGCAGCATTTGAGAGAACTGTAACATGTATTGATTAATAATAAATGCTGCACATCCAGTTCTTTTAACACGTATTATAATTCATATTCTGTAAGAAGAGAAAAATTAGAGTATGAACCAAGTAAATCTTCATTTCAAATTTGGTAGAAGGTGGACTGTTAATGTTAGCAGAAGGGCAGATATTGGGTGTAGGGCCAGGAGTAGGGAGCAGCAGAGGATGAGATGGTTGGATGGCATCACCGACTCAATGGCCATGAATGTGAGCAAACTCTGGGAGATAATGGAGGACAGAGGAGCCTGGCATGCTGCACTCCATGGGGTGGCAAAGAGTCAGACATGACTTAGTAATTGACCATCGACAACTGGAATACTATACACTGAGTTGGATTATATGTCCCCATTTGGTTAGGGTCCTGTCAAGCTGTTCCTCTTCTCACCCTTGGTTTCCCCAGAGATGTATTGCTATGGTGACAATAAAGGACCTCTAGTAAACACGAGATGAGCATGTATCTTAGATCAGGTTCTCTGGAAGTGGAGCCTGAGGCAGAGATTCTGTGCTTCAGAGAAAGGGGGAGGGGAAGTGCTTCCTATGGGAAATCCAGAGCAGGAACTGGGTTGCAGAGTTGGTCCCCTGGCCCAAAGAGACTGGCCTTTTACACCCCTATTATCGGTCACTCATTGGCTGTGGGTTGGTGGTAACACCTAAGGCATGGCACCTCCTATTCCCCAAGGGCAAAAGGATTCTCTGAAAGGGAGGCACCTGCATTTAGTAACCGACACACAGCCCCGAGAAAGGGATCTGAGAAGGGTACCAGCAGTACCCACTAATAGAGCCCCACACCAACCCTTACTGATCCTGTAACAACTGAAGCACACTACTAAAAGTTCCTCAAAGGCCAAGTACCACGTGTGACCATGTTTCTAAAGGAAGATATGTTCAGAGCACAACTTGGAGTTGTGAGGAGCCAACTCCCTCCCTCCTCACCGCGGGGGTGGATGGGGGGTGCAGGGACTGTGCCCCAGCAAGGAAGGAGCAAAGGATGTTAGGGAAATGTAGGATAGCTCCAGACAGGCTGGGATGGGACAGGGGCACCTTGGGTTAAGGCTTATGTCTGTGGCCCACTTGCCAAGCTCCCCCTTTCTTCCACTGCCCCTAGAAACATTACTTGCCTATTTATCTTTCTTCCATCAATCCCTGAGCTGCACACCAGGGTTTCTGTCTTCCCTGGCCACTGGAGCTGTACTTGCCTTTCTTCAAACAGCTTTTAAGAGCAGAATGGCTCAGAGGTTAAAGCATCTGCCTGCAATGCGGGAGACCTGGGTTCAATCCCTGGGTTGGGAAGACGCCCTGGAGAAGGAAGTGACAACCCACTCCAGTATTCTTGCCTGGAGAATCCCATGGTCGGAGGAGCCTGGCAGGCTACAGTCCATGGGGTCACAAAGAGTCGGACACAACTGAGCGATTTCACTCACTTATTCACTTTTTTTTTTTTAAAATTGATTTGCAGTCTTGTGTTAGTTTTGGGTATATAGCCAAGTGATTCAGTTATACATTCCTTTTCAGATTGTTTTCCCTTTTCCCCACCACTCTTGATATAATAAACATTCAACTTCAGCTTCTCTAACATCCTATAATACTTTGACAGCTAAATGTGATAGTGGACATGGGGAAGTTTTTAATTTGTCAGTCACTAAGTTGTGTCCCACTCTTTGTGACCACATGGACTGCAGCATGGCAGGCTTCTCTGTCCTTCACTATCTCCCAGAGTTTGCTCACACTCGTGTCCATTGAGTGGGTGATGCCATCCAACCACCTCATCCTCTGTCGTCCCCTTCTCCTCCTGCCCTCAATCTTTCCCAGCAGAAGGGTCTTTTCCAGTGAGTCAGCTCTTCACATCAGGTGACCAAAGTATTGGAGCTTCAGCTTCAGTATCAGTCCTTCCAGTGAATATTCAGGATTGATTTCTGTCAGGTCTGACTGATTTGATCTCCACGCAGTCCAAGGGACTCTCAAGAGTCTTCTCAGCACCATAATTTGAAAGCATCCATTCTTTAGCATTAAGCCTTCTTTATGGTCCAACTCTCACACCTATACATGACTACTGGAAAAAAACTATAGCTTTGACTAGATGGACTTCTGTTGGCAAAGAGATGTCTCTACTTTTTAATATACTGTCTAGATTTGTCATAACTTTTCTTCCAAGGAGTAAGTGTTTTAATTTCAGGGCTGCAGTCACTGTCAACAGTGATTTTGGAGCCCAAGAAAATAGTCTCTCACTGTTTCCACTGTTTCCCCATCTATTTCCCATGAAGTGATGGGACTGGATGCCATGATCTTTGTTTTTGAATGTTGAGTTTGAAGCTAGCTTTTTCACTCTCCTCTTTCACCTTTATAAAAAAAACAAACAAAAACCTCTTTAGTTCCTCTTCACTTTCTGCCATTAGGGTGGTATCATCTGCATATCTGAGGTTGTTGATATTTCTTCTTGCGCTCTTGATTCAGCTTGTGCTTCATCCAGCCCAGCATTTCTTATGATGTACTTTGCATATAAGTTAAATAAGCACGGTGACAATATACAGCCTTGACATACTCCTTCCCAGTTTGGAACCAGTCTGTTGTTCCATGTCCATTTCTAACTGTTGATTCTTGACCTGCATCCAGATTTCTCAGGAGGCAGGTCAGGTGATCTAGTATCCCCATCTCTTGAAGAATCTTCCACAGTCTGTTATGATACACACAGTCAAAGCTTTAGCATAGTCAATGAAGCAGAAGTAGATATTTTTATGAAATTCTCTTGCTTTTTCTATGATTCAGCGGATGTTGCCAATTTGATCTCTGGTTCCTCTGCCTTTTCTAAATCCAGCTTGTACATCTGGAAGTTCTCAGTTCACTTGCTGTTGAAGCCTAACTTGAAAGATTTTGAGCATTACCTTGCTAGCATGTGAAATGAGCACAATTGTAAAATAGTTTGAATATTTATCCATCCCAGGCTGTTTCCCTTTCTAAGTTTAGCTCCATGAGCCAAGCCCAATGTGGGTACTATGGTTGGTCTTTGAGAAAAACAGGCTGTGCTGTAAGGCTGCATTTCAGGGGAGCACCCCAAGGCTATCCTGGGAGGTGCTGAGGAAAGGCTCTGTGGTCCTCTGGGGGAGTGAGGGAGGCAGATGGACAGCCCTCTGGGAGACGCAGGTGTGGGCAGGTGTACAGGAGCAGTTACAAGGCAGTTAACGCTGTTCCTCTAGCAAACTCAGAGACTTCCCTTCTCTTCCTTCCCTGGCCCTTTAGCCCCAAGCCTTCCACTGAAGGCACCATTTTAGACTAATGGAAGGTACATTTTTGGCATGAATGAATAGATGCGTATGGGGCAAGAGTGTAAGATACTGGCTATTATAGGCTCTGATTGAAGGGAGGAAAACCATAATTTTTCCCTAATCAGGGAATGAAAGAGATGTTCCCTTTACTCTATAGGCTGGGATAGAAATAAATGACTCCAAGAACTACTGACGTTGAGATTACGAATAGTACCACCCTGGCTGGAACCAGAATATTTCCCGATATGGTTCTCAAATAATTAAGGAGTTGGGGTGCCCTTAGCAGTACAGCCCACATAGGTGCCGTGTGACACACGGGGTGGCTGGTTAAGACAGTAATGGTGTCATCGTCTTATTCCTCACCCTTTCCAGGAGAGACCCTTCCCTTCCTGCTGCTGCTCATCTCCCTGGGTGGGGATCCCAGTCTTCCTGACCTGCATGGGAGATAAGGCAGTCTGTTGAAATAAAAGAGCTTTAAGAGAACTCTAAAGCTCTTTTCTCAGAAAAGATTGGGAGGATATCAAGATAGATCTTGGTTCAAGTCCTAACTCTGCTTCTTACTATTTGAGACCTTAGCTTTCTTATCTGCAAAAGAAGTATGGGGAGGGGAGAAGAGAATAATATTGGTAGCATGTAAAGAGTTACAGTGATTAACTGGAATAATGTGTGTAAAGCATTTACATGGCTTGATATCATTTACTTACATATCAAGCATTTACTGCTTGATAAGTAAGTATTGTTGTTGCTATTATTATTATTATCTGCAGGCTTATAGGTGAGAATATACTTTCAGTTCAGTTCAGTCACTCAGTCGTGTTCGACTCTTAGTGACCATGGACTGCAGCACACCAGGCCTCCTTGTCCATTGCCAGCTCCTAGAGTTTGCTCAGACTCATGTCCGTTAAGTGGGTGTGCCATTCAGGCATCTCATCCTCTGTCGTTCCCTTCTCCTCCTGTTCTTCATCTTTCCCAGCATCAGGGTCTTTTCAAATGAGTCAGTTCTTTGCATCAGGTGGCCAAAGTTTTGGAGCTTTAGCTTCAGCATCAGTCCTTCCAATGAATATTCAGGGTTGATTTCCTTTAGAATTGACTGGTTTGATCTCTTTGCTGTCCAAGGGACTCCAAGAGTCTCCTCCAGAACCATAGTTCAAAAGCATCAGTTCTTTGGCACTCAGTCTTCTTTATGGTCCAGCTTTCACATTCATACACGAGTACTGGAAAGCCATTGCTTTGAGTAGATGGAACTTTGTCAACAAAGTGATGTCTTGGCTTTTTAATACTGTTCTAAATACCTCTAACATAATAAATTTTAAAATATAGCAACCCATATCATATATACTATTATCATACCCATTTTATAGATTAGGAAGCCAAATCATAGTCCATGATTAGATGTGGCACAGCTGAGATTCAGATCCAGGAAGTCTGGTTTCAAAATCTACACTTTTTCCTAGTATGATATGTGGTTAATGAGTGAGGCAAGACTTAAAAAGAGCTGAGAGAATGAAGCATACAGTTGGCATGGGCTCAGGGTGCAGAGATTAGACTGGAATTGTAAATTGAGGTCTGGGTTAGGCAGATCCCTTTCACCTGGTCCTCCAAGTGTGCTGAGGCTGAGGGGTAGAGAGTAAGGATTGGGCACTCCCAGCAGCATCAAAGCTTTCTCACCATGGACTGCTCACCCAGCAAAATAAATTAACCTACTATTTTAGAATGATTGATAAGTTTCCAAGTCAATTTACAAGCAAATCAGGCATAGAACCCACAAGTGAACTATGGCTAAGACAATGATGTGCATTTTCAGGGACATTCCTGGTCTTACACGTCTTTTACCGGATAAGAGACCATCCTGGTAAATAACCCACTTAGTGCTAGTTCTTCTGCTTGATTAGCTTTGTGACCCTGGGCATGTCCATTTGCCTTCTTGCACCTCTATGTGGTGGAAGCATGGCCTGACAGAGGTTCTTTGACCTCAGCATTGACTGATAGAGCTGGCTGCCTGATGGGAATCCCCTTTCCTCTTCTAGTGTTCTCTGAATACCCTCCATCTGTGTTTATTCCAAGTGGACCAAATATACATGTCGGTCTGCATTCCTTTCACAGCAAGGGCTTATAGAATTACCTTAAATGTCACATCTAACTCTAATATTCTGAGCATATGGATCAGAAATTAAAATGATTAGTGCCATTGAAAGAGAAGAGACATAGAAGGCTTGCTTTAGCTTCTAATAATGACCCAAAGAGCAGTTCATAAATCCAATTAAGAAAAAAAAAAAAAAAGTTAGGCTTCATTTGCACCAGGAACATAATACTCTGCTATTTTTTTTTTTAAACCTTATTCTGTGACTTCACTCCTAGCATTCAATTTGTATATTGATTTCTGAGCATTGGTTTCCAAAACAGTCATCATCCTGTAAAGAATACAGGCCACCAGGGCTTTATAACAAATAAGTGGACAAAGACTGGATACTTTATGAAGAAATAGCCTCGTGTTTCTTGCTGCCCTCAAAACTGTGACGTCCATGTACTAATAGGGGTCATGACAGCATGTCAAGCTGCAGGAAAAACTGCATAATACTCTAGTGATTCTAGACGGAAGTAGATAATCAATTCAGCCCTGGACAGCTTCAGAGAGTAAGTCAAAAGAGATCTTTTATTTCCCTCAGGGCAGAGATGTTTTTGGTTCTGTGTTTTAATTTTAGCACCTGCTGTTTTCCTAGGGAAGTGTTAGTTAAAACAAAAACTATTAGATCCAAGTGTCAGGAATTAATCAGAGATGAATAGCATGTCAATTTCCCTTCTCCTGTAATATAATAAAAGAATAATCATGACTGTAACTCTGGGGGTCTGTGTAGGTAAGGAGTCTAGTCCTCTCTGGCCATTTTATATAGCCACAAATAAAGGAATATAAAAGAGTTATTAAGAACAAGTTAAGTTTAAAAAAGCAAGACAGAATGAAACATGGGAGCTAAAATTCCAGTCCTTGGCAGTCAATCCCTAGATCTGGGTGCTCTGCAGAAAAAGGAAACTGATAGAGACCCCATGGCAGGTCATTTTAACTTCTGCCTTTCCAGTAGTCTGGAGTTGGAAAAGGGAGATAGTGATCTGGGTGTAGGAACTACTTTACATGTAATAAATAGTTTACTGTGAGTGCTCAAAGGACATCCTTAGGATATATTTTAGAGATAGTGAAGAATTCACATGAATAAATAAAATTCAAGTTTCTAAAACTGAGAGAAAGTATACTATGGTGATACCCTAATTTCTTAGTATGGGCAGAAAGTAACATGGGCAGAAGAGAAGATGCATTGGGAAGTAACACAGGTTTAAAGGAGGTTTGAAAGGTTTCTAAGACCAGAATATAATCCTCCCAGGGTGTGGATAGCATCTTGGAGTGTTCTCTTCTTTCAGACGGGCTCTCCAGCAGCCAATTTAGTAGTCACTAGGCACAGAAGAGGTGCTTGCATGAGTCTTTTTGTTAGATAAATGAAAAGCAAATTAATGCACTTTTCAGAACTCCCTTCAGAGTCCTGAGCCTGAGCAAGGACAATTAGCAAAAGCCATAGACTATTTGAGAATGAAGTATATTGAAGTCTTCTAATGCTGGTTGTCAGTTTTTAACCCTTCTTCATCCTCCTGGTTACTCTTGCCCCACTCTTGAGAACAGAGCTGGGTAGATGCCCCCAGGCAACCCGGAAGCGAATGGATTAGCATCTAGAATAGGGCTAATAGGGCTGACTTCAGGTTGTTTATCTGTCTGGGCCTTCATCTCTGCATGTATAAACAGAGATGATGATAATGAATATTTACCAAATAATGTGATCTGACCTAGAGGGGCCCCTAGTTCAAGGTAGCCTTTATCCTTACTCTTACTATAGACATCAGAAGTTTCAGGTCAAAGGCCTGATGTTTTAGTGAGATGCTTTCCCTTCTATCTCATGGTGGGACAGTGAGTCAAGTGTGAAACCAGAAACCCAGCCTCTTCATTAGGAACGGGGAAAGGAATGCCCTGGTGATGATTCAGAAGCAAGCACCAATATCAGGTGGGCAAGTATGAGACAAAACAGTTTCTTCACATAGTTGTTTGTTTGTTTTTTTTTGTGTGTCCATTCTGCTGATAAACATACTCACTCAGAAGTTATTACTTCAAATGAAAAATACTGATTAGCCAAGTGATTTGGCTGAACCGATTGCTGAAGCTCTCTGTAAAGCAGTCAAGTCCATTGTTACGGACAAACTGAATCTGAGAAAACTTGAATTACTGCCTGTCAGTTGAGCTGGATGGGGTCTTAAGCTGGATGGGGTCTTAAGCTCATCTCATCCAATGTCTTCGATTACTGGTTGAAGAATCAGAACCAGAGATGTCTGAGGACTGCTCATCATGCAGCAAATTAGACTCAGGGTTAAGACTCAAGACTGGATGCAGACAAACATTTGTATTTAGTAAGCTACACACCATTTCTATTCCTTGTGTCAATAACTTGGATTGCCGGGAGAAATATCAATAACCGCAGATATGCAGAGACACTACCCTTATGGCAGAAAGTGAAGAGGAGCTAAAAAGCCTCTTGATGAAAGTAAAAGTGGAGAGCAAAAAGTTGGCTTAAAGCTCAACATTCAGAAAATGAAGATCATGGCATCCGGTCCCATCACTTCATGGGAAATAGATGGGGAAACAGTGGAAACAGTGTCAGACTTTAATTTTTT
Source organism: Nanger dama (assembly GCA_917880005.1). Taxonomy (NCBI): domain Eukaryota; kingdom Metazoa; phylum Chordata; class Mammalia; order Artiodactyla; family Bovidae; genus Nanger; species Nanger dama. Next base: position 84,191,505 of record CAKJTW010000002.1, read on the forward strand.
GGACTCCAAAATCACTGCAGATGGTGACTGCAGCCATGAAATCTTAAAAGACGCTTACTCCCTGGAAGAAAAGTTATGACCAACCTAGATGGTATATTCAAAAGCAGAGACATTACTTTGCCAACTAAGGTCCGTCTAGTCAAGGCTATGGTTTTTCCTGTGGTCATGTATGGATGTGAGAGTTGGACTGTGAAGAAGGCTGAGCGCCGAAGAATTGATGCTTTTGAACTGTGGTGTTGGAGAAGTCTCTTGAGAGTCCCTTGGACTTCAAGGAGATCCAACCAGTCCATTCTAAAGGAGATCAGCCCTGGGATTTCTTTGGAAGGAATGATGCTAAAGCTGAAACTTCAGTACTTTGACCACCTCATGCGAAGAGTTGACTCATTGGAAAAGACTCTGATGCTGGGAGGGATTGGGGGCAGGAGGAGAAGGGGACGACCGAGGATGAGATGGCTGGATGGCACCACGGACTCGATGGACGTGAGTCTGAGTAAACTCCGGGAGATGGTGATGAACAGAGAGGCCTGGCATGCTGCAATTCATGGGATCGCAAAGAGTCAGACATGACTGAGCGACTGAACTAACTCACTCTGCAAAATAGTCAGTGCAGCAATAAACCAGGATAAGAGAAATTTGTGAGTGAAATTGTGCTGACAGGTTCAGGGTTGTCTTAATAGTCTCTGAAACCACAAAGAGCATTTGATTCAATAGTTTGCAGCCAATTTGAGAATTTATATTTATTTTCAAAAGGTGCTTCCATTTTCAGAAGTTAAAGAAATCTCTGTTTCATGTTCAGTCTTCAAAAAGGCTGGGTGGGCTGGTGATACCCGTGGTGATGGTTCTTTGTGGCCAGTGCCACTGTTAGACCAAGCACTGCTCAGAAAACAGTTTGATGCAGTTTTGGAGGAGCCCAATGTCATGTCTTTCTGATTATAGTACGTGCGGTTGTCAAGTGAGAGAAACCGCATCCCTTGGTGAGTGCTACAATCAATGGGCTGTGAGCAGTCAGCCATGCTCGTGGGGAACAGCTTTCCACTGTATTTAAGACACAAGACTTAAGCCTGGATCAAGCTGCTCAAAATTGCCTTTTTACTCAAGATCAAGCATCTTCAGAAGTCCTTTTGTATTAAGGAACTATTAAGTTGCACTGAAATAATTTAACTTGAAAGAAAAAAAAAAATGTGTACTTGAAAGATGCAAAGAATTACCTTCATAGGGGCCCCATTCAGGTGTATCTTTTCTGCTATCAAGATTCTTCTAGTTGACTTTTTTTTTTTGGCTGTGCTGGGTCTTCGTTGGGGCTCAAGGACCTGGCACAGGGGCTTAGTTGCGTCATGTGAACTCTTTGTTGGAGCACATGGGATTTTAGTTCCCGACCAGACATCGAACCCACATCCCCTGCACTGGAAGGCGGATTCTCAACCACTGAACCACCAGGGGGTCCTCTAATTTGCATTTTGATATTGATATGTTTTCCTTTTCTTAATTTTAAACCACAAATTTTCCTTGTGCCAATTAGAGTGAAATGAAATAGAAGTCAGTCACTCCCTAAATTCCTCTTATATCGTGAACATTCTTTCTCTTCCTGTGGTCATGTGCATGCTGCCTCTACCAGTCTGAGACCCTCATGGCAGGCAGTAATCAACGTCCTGGAGATGGGATCAGGAAAACTCAAACCTCATTCCCCCTAGATGGATGCCTGTGTCCGCCTTGGTTCCTTTCCTCCACACACAGCTGTGTCTTTCCTTCTGCTCATCTCTTTATTCATGCCTTGTACACTAGAGGCTTGAGCATAGGAGATTTTTCCTCCCTTCTGTTCTCTTTCCTGGTTACCTTTAGACTCCTCTCCTTGTACACCCCTGTTCATTATATTCTCCCTCCCATGTTATTCCAAAAATCTACCTGTAATGCATGGCTGGTAAGCATATTCATTTTGCTTATGATTAACCTTGAAAGAGGACTGCACATTTTGGTGTGTTTTTTAAATTAAAGAACCACCACCAGAATACTTCTGAGAGTTCACTTTGACTTTATATTAAAAATATTAATATTCATTTCCCACTCCCCCACCATATCCTTCTCTAATTAAACTTAATTTCCTTACTGAAAATATTTTAAAAATTATTTCTGGCTCACATCTTGAGTGCTGCAGTACAGTATTGTGTTCCAGTATCTTTCATTGCAGATGCACCACAGGAGGTAAATGAGCCCTTTTGAAATAATTTTGGAACCTGGCCATTTTTAGAACATTGTTTCTATGAGAAAACAAATTCCCAGCTTTTAGAACATGATTTATTTTAAGTGGGGTATTTCCTTTTTGTGTTTGATACCAAAAAAAAAATCTTTTTGATGTGGTGACACAAAATCAAAGAGACCTGCCTTAGTTTCTACCTTGTTTAATATTTTCATAGTAGAAAAAATGGAACCTGTTGATTTCTTACATTTTATTGCTTTGGGGGCATTCTAGAGACCTTTGCAATGCACGTGGTTGGTGATTTGTGAATCACCATAATTAGAGTATGTGGAGACCGCAGTTGTCCACTATTTCTGTTTTCCTCTCTTCCTTCTGGGCCCATAGAGGGACTGCCATGATTTCCCAGTCTGCCATGGCGCCAGGTGTGGCCATGGGGCTGGGTGCTTGCCCATGGAATGTGAGTACAAGCGGCTTGAAGAACTTTTGCCTTATCTGCTTAAGTGGATCTCCCTGGCCGGAGACTCCCTCTCTTTCCCCTACTAGACCAGCTAAACCTGAACAGCCCTGCATACCAGCTGTTGAGGGCAGAACTGTTGCCAGCCTGGGTCTCCAGTGACTGACGCAGAGCTGCCCACCAAGCTGGGGCGCTTATCTTGCCCTGTGAGCTGCGAGACAAATAAACTTCATTGTTCTTGGAGCCACGTACTTTGGGGCTCTTTTCTTAATGGCAGTTTAGTCTACGCCATAAAATTATTACAAAAATTGTTTTACAAGATGTCCTATTGTGTTTAGCCTCAGTATACTGAATAATCAAACTATATAAACAGAGTCATTTTCCTCAGAAAACAAAACTCTGCAGACATTCATCTTTGTTTCTCCTAGGAGTTTTCTCTATGCATTAAGAAATAGCTAAGGCTAATTTAATCTTCCATTCAAACATAAAAATCTGTTTGCCAAAGCCAGACATATTTTCCAAAGAGTAAGGCTCATTTAATCTTCCATTTGAACATAAAAATCCGTTTACCAAGGCCAGACATATTTTCCAAAGAGTTGTTGTTTGAAAAGGGTAATATGTTCTGGCCTTCATTATATCTATTAAAGGAAAATAGGTAAAAGAATACCCACCTCAGAAGCACATTTCTTTGATATAGTATCCCATGATAATCCTATTTTAATTAAGGCCAAATTCTGCTTATGATCAAATGTGGTCTCAAGAAACAAAATTCTTCAGGGGTCACTTTATAACACAATAATGAAAGAAGCATAAAGCAAAATTAACATCATTGAATTTCAAAAAGAAAAATTATAAATTGGAATGAGGGCAGAATCACACACATATTCATGGTTTGTTTTTATACCACAGTTGGTGTCATATCTAATGGTACTTCTTTGCTGAATATTTTTGTTTATGTAATTTGTTGATTTGCTTTGTTTTCCTCACAAAGTAAAATAACATTTATAATTAAGGCTTTTTGTATGCTTCTTCCATTAGTATCCATTAGAATAGATACTGATAAAATAATATAAAATATGAAAGTTAAAATAAATAGTGCTAAATTGGCCCATGGCTAAAGAGAAAACATATAGGCCTTGAATGAAATAGGGATGAATTCATTCCTCAAAATCTAAAAATTGGAGACGTAGAAAATGAGGTTACAGAAGAATCTATGAGATTAATGTTGCTGTTGTTTAGTCACTAAGTCACCTCCAACTCTTTTGCAACCCCATGGACTGTATAGCTCACCAGGCTCCTCTGTCCATGGAATTCTCCAGGCAGGAGTACTGGCTGCTGCTGCTGCTAAGTTGCTTCAGTCGTGTCCGACTCTGTGCGACCCCATGGACGGCAGCCCACCAGGCTCCCCCATCCCTGGGATTCTCCAGGCAAGAACACTGGAGTGGGTTGCCATTTCCTTCTCCAGGGGATCTTCCCAACCCAGGGATCAAATCCATTTCTCCTGCACTGGTGGGCAGATTCTTTATCACCAAGCCACGAGGGAAGAACTAGTGAATATTAATGTATTCTTCATGGAACTCAAAACTCTGGGTAAATTCTGAGACAGAACTTTTAAGAGAATAAAATAGGCATTCAGTTCAGTTCAGTCACTCAGTCATGTCTAACTCTTTGCAATTCCACGGACTGCAGCATCCAGGCTTCCCTGTCCATCACCAACTCCCAGAGCCTACTCAAACTCATGTTATCAAGTCAGTGATGCCATCCAACTATGTCATCCTCTGTTGTCCCCTTTTCCTCCTGTCTTCAGTCTTTCCCAGCAGTAGGGTCTTTTCCAGTGAGTCAGTTCTTTGCATCAGGTGGCCAAAGTATTGGAGCTTCAGCTTCAGGATCAATCCTTCCAATGAACATTCAGGGTTGATTTCCTTGAGAACTGTCTGTTTTGATCTCCTTGCAGTCCAAGAGACTCTCAAGAGTCTTCTCCAACACCACAGTTCAAAAGCATCAATGTTTCAGCTCTCAGCTTTCTTTATGGTCCAACTCTCATATCCCTACATGACTATTGGAAAAACCATAGCTTTGACTAGATGGACCTTTGTTGGCAAAGTAATGTCTCTGCTTTTTAATATGCTGTTTAGGTTTGTCATAACTTTTCTTCCAAGGAGCAAGCATCTTTTAGTTTCATGATTGCAGTTACCAATTGCAGTGATTTTGGAGCCTAAGAAAATTAAGTGTCACTTTTTTCATTGTTTCTCTATCTGTCTGCCATGAAGTGATGGGACTGGATGCCTTGATCTTTGTTTTTTGAATGTTGAGTTTTAAGCCAGCTTTTCATTCTCCTCTTTCATCAAAAAACTCTTTAGTTCCTTTTCACTTTCTGCCATAAGGGTGGTGTCATCTACATATCTGAGGTTATTGATATTTCTCCCGGCAATCTTGATTCCAGCTTGTGTGTCATCTAGCCCAGCATTTTGCATTATGTACTCTGCGTATAAGTTAAATAAGCAGGGTAACAATATACAGCCTTGATTTACTCCTTTCCCAATTTGGAACCAGTCCATTCTTCCATGTCTGGTTCTAACTGTTGCTTCCTGACCTGCATACAGATTTCTCAGGAGGCAGGTAAGGTACTTCAGGAAAATATTTCATTCTTTCCTGACATATTTTAAGTAGTAGTAGGTTCATCTTTAAAAAACACAATCCATTAAGTCCCCTACATACGAATGAATTTCATTCTGAGAGTATATTTGTAAGGCCAATTTGTAAGTCCAGAAAAATTAGCCTCAGTTCAGTTCAGTTGCTCAATCATGTCCGACTCTTTGCGACCCCATGAATTGCAGCAAGCCAGGCCTCCCTGTCCATCACCAACTCCTGGAGTTCACTCAGACTCACGTCTATCAAGTCAGTGATGCCATCCAGCCATCTCATCCTCTGTCGTCCCCTTCTCCTCCTGCCCACAATCCCTCCCAGCATCAAAGTCTTTTCCAATGAGTCAACTCTTCTCATGAGGTGGCCAAAGTACTGGAGTTTCAGCTTTAGCATCATTCCTTCCAAAGAAATCCCAGGGTTGATCTCCTTCAGAATGGAATGGTTGGATCTCCTTGCAGTCCAAGGGACTCTCAAGAGTCTTCTCCAACACCACACTTCAAAAGCATCAATTCTTCGGCCTAGTACTCAACTAATACAAATGGCTACTTGGTATTGTACTGTAATAGGTTTATAATAGTTTTCACTCAAATAATGAAAAAGAAGCACAAAAATCAAACATTTGTCTTACACTACAGTATCTTGAAAAGTGCAGTAGTCCAGTATTACAGCTGGCATTCAAGGGTTGGCATCAAGTGAAAAGGCAAGAAGAGTTGCTGACTGGAAGAGAGAGGAGGTGGGAGATGGTAGAGCTGAAGGATCATAAGCAATAGGAGATGGAACGCCAGCTGTAACTTTCCTCATGCCTGATGTTGATGGCACAGGTTTTGGTTTCTTGCTGAACTAGATGCTGAACTAGTTGTAACGTTCTCGTGTCAGGGACTTACTGTACTGGACTTTAACTCTATCGGCCAGTAAAAGATTATGGTAGCGATTGTCTAGATCTTCTTTACTCATACAAAGCTTTTTACTTCAGCTTTATACCGACACCTGTAGATCTTTGCTGTAGTAAACATTGCTTCCCTTCTTCCACCAGTCCCTGGCTGCCTGACTAACCCAAGTGGAAGCATCGTAACCAGCCACCGACCGATGAGAGAACATGCTTATATCAGGCGGAGCCAGTATAATACAGATTATAGGTCTGAAAAGAAACTTGATTAAATTTCGTGTCTTGGTTTCTGTGCTTAAAAATATAATATATATATTATAAGCCACATTATAGTAATTGACTGCAATGTGACAGTTCTTCTAGAGTCTTAGTGAAAAGCATCTTCAAATGTTGGCTTTAGTGCTACTCAACTCTTTGATAGATCCAAACTGGGCCTCAACTTCCATATCCGCAAATGGGAAGACAATTTTTTTCCTAAGCCCAATTTAGAGGAAGTCTCTACCTGCAGGAGATAACGTGGCACGCAACTCTTCATTTAAAACAAACATAAAGACAGCTTTAAAGAGGAAACAGTATCACAATGGGGAGGGAGGAATAAGGGCTGAGGAACATGTGACTATGGTGATGGCCCTGAAATGGGTCAGCCAACCAGAGGACCAAGTCCAGCCTGTTCATAGTAATCCAAGTCTATGCCCCAACCAGTAACGCTGAAGAAACTGAAGTTGAATGGTTCTATGAAGACCTACAAGACCTTTTAGAACTAACACTCAAAAAAGATGTCCTTTTCATTATAGGGGACTGGAATGCAGAAGTAGGAAGTCAAGAAATACCTGGAGTAACAGGCAGATTTGGCCTTGGAATACGGAATGAAGCAGGGCAGAGACTAACAGTTTTGCCAAGAAAATGCACTGGTCATAGCAAACACCCTCTTCCAACAACACAAGAGAAGACTCTACACATGGACATCACCAGATGGTCAACACTGAATCAGATTGATTATATTCTTTGCAGCCAAAGATGGAGAAGCTCTATACACCCAACAAAAACAAGACCAGGAGCTGACTGTGGCTCAGATCATGAACTCCTTATTACCAAATTCAGACTTAAATTGAAGAAAGCAGGGAAAACCGATAGGCCATTCAGGTATGACCTAAATCAAATCCCTTATGATTATACAGTGGAAGTGAGAAATAGATTTAAGGGCCTAGATCTGATAGATAGAGTGCCTGATGAACTATGGAATGAGGTTCATGACACTGTATGGGAGACAGGGAACCAGACCATCCCCATGGTAAAGAAATGCAAAAAGCAAAATGGCTGTCTGGGGAAGCCTTACAAATAGCTGTGAAAAGAAGAGAGGAGAAAAGCAAAGGAGCAAAGGAAAGATATAAGCATCTGAATGCAGAGTTCCAAAGAATAGCAAGAAGAGATAAGAAAGCCTTCTTCAGCGATCAATGCAAAGAAATAGAGGAAAAGAACAGAATGGGAAAGACTAGAGATCTCTTCAAGAAAATTAGAGATACCAAGGGAACATTTCATGCAAAGATGGGCTCAATAAAGTGCAGAAATTGTATGGATCTAACAAAGAAGATATTAAGAAGAGATGGCAAGAATACACAGAAGAACTGTACAAAAGGATCTTCACAACCTGGATAATCATGATGGTGTGATCATTCATCTAGAGCCAGATATCCTGGAATGTGAAGTCAAGTGGGCCTCAAAAACCATCACTATGAACAAAGCTAGTGGAGGTGATGGAATTCCAGTTAAGCTGTTTCAAATCCTGAAAGATGATGCTGTGAAAGTGCTGCACTCAATATGCCAGCAAATTTGGAAAACTCAGCAGTGGCCACAGGACTGGAAAACGTCAATTTTCATTCCATTCCCAAAGAAAGGCAATGCCAAAGAATGCTCAAACTACCGCACAATTGCACTCATCTCACATGCTAGTAAAGTAATGTTGAAAATTCTCCAAGCCTGGCTTCAGCAATATGTGAACTGTGAACTTCTAGATGTTCAAGCTGATTTTAGAAAAGGCAGAGGAACCAGAGATCAAATTGCCACCATCTGCTGGATCGTGGAAAAAGTAAGAGAGTTCCAGAAAAACATCTATTTCTGCTTTATTGAGTATGCCAAAGCCTTTGACTATGTGGATCACAATAAACTGTGGAAAATTCTGAAAGAGATGGGAATAGCAAACCACCTAACCTGCCTCTTGAGAAACCTGTATTCATGCCAGGAAGCAATAGTTAGAACTGGACAGGGAACAACAGACTGGTTCCAAATAGGAAAAGGAGTACGTCAAGGCTGTATGTTGTCACCCTGCTTATTTAACTTCTATGCAGAGTACATCATGAGAAACGCTGGACTGGAAGAAACTCAAGCTGGAATCAAGATTTCTGGGAGAAATATCAATAACCTCAGATATGCAGATGACACTACCCTTATGGCAGAAAGTGAAGAGGAACTAGAAAGCCTCTTGATGAAAGTGAAAGAGGAGAGTGAAAAAGTTGGCTTAAAGCTCAACATTCAGAAAATGAAGATCATGGCATCTGGTCCCATCACTTCATGGGAAATAGATGGGGAAACAGTGGAAACAGTGTCAGACTTTATTTTGAGGGGCTCCAGAATCACTGCAGATGGTGACTGCAGCCATGAAATTAAAAGACGCTTACTCCTTGGAAGAAAAATTATGACCAACCTAGATAGTATATTCAAAAGCAGAGACATTACTTTGCCAACTAAGGTCCGTCTAGTCAAGGCTATGGTTTTTCCAGTAATCGTGTGTGGATGTGAGAATTGGACTGTGAAGAAGGCTGAGCACTGAAGAATTGATGCTTTTGAACTGTGGTGTTGGAGAAGACTCTTGAGAGTCCCTTGGACTCAAGGAGATCCAACCAGTCCATTCTGAAGGAGATCAGTCCTGGGTGTTTATCAGAAGGGCTGATGTTGAATTGAAACTCCAGTACTTTGGCCACCTCATGTGAAGAGTTGACTCATTGGAAAAGACTCTGATGCTGGGAGGGATTGGGGGCAGGAGGAGAAGAGGACGACAGAGGATGAGATGGCTGGATGGCATCACGGACTCGATGGATGTGAATGTGAGTGAACTCCAGGAGTTAGTTATGTATAGGGAGGCCTGGCGTGCTGCAATTCATGGGGTCGCAAAGAGTCGGACACAACTGAGCAACTGAACTGAAATGAACTGAAGAATGACTTTTCCATTTTTATTTTTTTTAATAATACTAATATTAATGTTAATATTCTTTAAGATGGATAATTTATTGTTTTTATTTTGGACCATTTTTGAAATGGTTTTGGAATCTTTCCCAGAAGTTTGGTAGCTTATGTGTATGAGATGGAGTTGAAAGGATGAGACTGAAATTAACATGAAAGATTCAAGAAAAGGAGTGGAATGAGTGTTCAAGAGGACAGTGTTGAAGTCACTTGTCTGGAGTCCAGATTGATTGGTAAAGCAAAGGAAACCAGAAGGAACTTGATCAGCTAGGATTAGAAAGAAGACTTAAGAAAGAAATGAGACCGAGATGTCATTTCTGTAGGATAAAGCAAGGAGAAAAGATAGAAATCAATGAAGATGAAATCAGAAAAAGGACTTCTCTTCTTCACCATAACCAAATTAAAGATCTTGTAATATTGAGGCTAAGGTGTAAGATCTGGCTATTATGGGGACTGTGGGAATGTCAGAATAAATCTGAAGATGGAACTCTAGGAACGTCTGCTTTATCCTGGAAGATATTTGTTCCACAGGAAGTTTTTCTGTCCATGGATAAGTGATGTCTGAGCTGTTGCTAGTGGGACTAGATCACAGAGACCAGCCTTAGCCAGAGAATCTCAACTTGAACGTCAGGGGTTTGGTTGAAACTAAGTAGTCCTTTGGAATGGAGCTGAACAATGACTCAACTCATGGACTTTGGCTCACTGGGCACCCTTTCCCTCCCTCCTAGGGAAACTGAGATTGAATGAATAATAGCTGTGAAACACTCCCTTGAGAACAAGACTCCTACACACTAATAAATACTAAACGCTTTTTCATTACAATTTATGTGAATGACTTGCTGCCTTTCGAAATGCCTCATAAATGAATGGCATGAGAATGATATTTCTACAAAATGTTGCTCATTAACACTAATTTATTATAGACCCATGAATGTCTACCGATTTTGTTTGAAAATTAATTTACATAAATATTTGTGGAATGGTAGGAAGGAACGTAATAAATATCTGAACCATTTAATTATTTGAAGTACCTAGACTTAACTAAAATTTACTAAAGGATAATTTTAAAGCTTATTCAATAAATAGTGATATTTGGGCCTCGTTTGAAATTTTAAAAAATCTTTTATTTATTTTTTCTTCAGCTCCTGTTTTATCTCTTCTCCCCTTACCCCTGGTCCCAATCCCCGTCCCATCCCCCTTGCCCCCAGATACTCTTTCAGAAATTCAGCAGTATTAGGTAGGAAAATATTCACATATTCCAGAAAGCCAATAATTTCTTGGTCTTCATGACATAAGAATACTAGCTCTCCCACAGAGAAGCAAATTGGATGACAATTTTAGGATAATTGAATTGCTTGGTGCTTTTCAGGTTGTTGGGAAACCAGTGCTGTGAAAACCAGTTTATTTTTCAGTGCTACCTGTAGTTTCCTCTAGCAGGAGACTTTCTATTTACACATTAAAAACAAAACACAGAGCAAAGACTTGCAGATTTGTGAGTAGGTTTATGTTATCCAGTGGCTTTGAAAATGGATACTTGGTAAACTAAATTAAAACAAATTGAGTTGCCCAAATTTTCAGTGAGTTCCATATAATAATTTGGAGTGGGCAAAAAAAAAAAAAAAAATCTGTATAAAAGAGACCTGTGGATACTAATTTTAAACCATCTCTTTTACCTCTTTTGGGATGGAGATGAGGGGTTGGTAATTAGAGCCTTTAGGTATGAAATAATTGATAATGAAACCAAACAAAATGGTTGGTAATCACAGAGACTAAGGCACAAAAATAAAAGTATCTAGGCAGAGACAAATCATGGGACTGAAGAGAAGCTGAATGACTTAGGCCTTTGTTTCTCAACATTGACCATGCATCAGAGTTACCTGAAGGGCTTATAAAAACACAAATCTCTAGATCCCACCCCAGGAGTTTCTGACTCAGTTGATCTGGGATGAGGCCTGAGAGTTTCCTTTCTACCAAATTTTCCAAAGATGTGGATGCTGCTCATTCACTTTAAGAACCACATTTAGGTTGATTTAGGGCAGTGTCTAGAGACAGAAAGGTTTAATAAGAAAGCATTGAGGACCTCACTGGTGGTCAAGTGGTTAACAATCTGCCCACCAGTATAGGGTGGTGGTGGTTTAGTTGCTAAGTTATGTCCAACTTATGCGACCCCATGGACTGTTGCCTGCAAGACTCCTCTGTCCATGGGATTCTGAACCTGAACCTGAAGTCACTCAGTCGTGTCCGACTCTTTGTGACCCCGTGGACTATAGCCCACCAGGCTCCTCCATCCATGGGATTCTCCAGGTAAGAATACTGGAGTGGGTTGCCATTTCCTTCTCCAGGGGATCTTCCTGACCCAGGGATCGAACCCAGGTCTCCTGCATTGCAGGCAGATACTTTAACCTCTGAGTCACCAGGGAAGCCCGCATGGGATTCTCCAGGCAAGAATACTGGAGTGGGTTGCCATTTCCTTCTCCAGGGGATCTTCCTGACCCAGGGATCGAACCCAGGTCTCCTGCATTGCAGGCAGATACTTTAACCTCTGAGTCACCAGGGAAGCCCGCGTGGGATTCTCCAGGCAAGAATACTGGAGTGGGTTGCCATTTCCTTCTCCAGGGGATCTTCCCAACCCAGGGGTTGAACTTGAGTCTCCTGCATTGCAGGCAGATTCTTTACCAACTGAGCTGATGTATAGGTCCTGTCCCTGGTCTGGGAATATCCCACATGCCACAGAGCAACTGCACCTGCATGCCACGACTGTGGAGGCCTGCACACGTAGAGCCTGTATTCCACAACAAGAGATACCATGGCAGTGAGAAGCCCATGTTCTGCAACTAGAGTAGCCCCCACTTGCCTCGCTTGATCTAGAGAAAGCCCATGTGCAGCAATGAAGACCCTTTGCAGCCAAACATTTATTAAAAATCAATATTAATTTTAAAAAGTGTTGATGACTATGATAAGAGATAAGAAGCCAATTTATTGGGGGAAATTAAAGGGAAGATGGAATTAAGACAATGGGGTGATGACTAAAATAAAATTAAAATAAAAATAAACTTTAATTAAATGACAAGCTCTGTGCTAGACTCTTTACCTTCACATTTCTGCCAGGTAGTCAGAATAATAACATTATGAAGGGGCACAAGATATTCACATGAGTGGATAAGAATGACTATAGTAAAACAGGTTTGCAAGGTCAACACAGTTAAAAAGTGGTCCTGAGTTCCAAGCCACTTAAGAGATAGACAAGGAGAAAGACAGATGGAGGTCAGAATACCATACTTATTGCTGATTAAGGCTGGAGGGATAATGTGGGGTTAGAAGTGCAGCATGCTTCTTAATGCTATAGCTCAGAAATAGGCAGACCAGTCTACTGGGCCAGGCCAGATGGACACGTCTCCTCCCGTGGGGGCCTCCTCTTGTAAAGCTTCCAACATGGGGGACAAGATGTGCATACATGTGCATTACTGGAGCCGTTCCCCAAGGAAGGAGAGTTTGACAGTGGCTGAACTTTTGCAGGGCCTATTTACTTTTCTCAAATTTATCATTCAGTAATTTGCTGTTCATTCTCTGAGACACATTGGTAAAAGAGTAAGGAGGCTAGAAATGTTACATAAACTGAGGTCTCTCTAGATGCAAGGAAAAACATGAGGAGCCTGGAATAATAATACCCCCCTGTAGGTAGGAGAACCTAGGACAAAAGCTGACTCTTTCCCTCTAAAGCCTGCTGTTTCAGTGATTCTCTTGGCTTCTAGAAAGAAAGCACAGCAAAGACTGGGGAGTCAGGAATGATATTTTAAAAACTAGGATTCTCGGGACTTCTCTGGCAGTCCAGTGGTTAAGACTTTGCCTCTCAGTTCAGGGGGTGCAAGTTCGATTCTTGGTCAGGGAGCTAAGATCCCACATGCTTCATGGCCCCAAAATTGAAATATTAAACAGAAGCAATATTTTAACATATTTAATAAAGACTTTAAAAATGGTCTATATAAAAAAAATAAAAACTTTAAGGAAAATAAAAGCTAGGATTCTTTTATGCAAGGTGAAGGAACCAGTTCTGTATTTTGGTAGCATGATAACCTGAATTACTGCTGCCCAACCACTGGTGATGGCCTGCAAGGCTGAACACTGGAAATACGCCTGACTGGTGGCTGAGTCAGTATCCTGAGGCTGATTGATCTAAATTTCATGCACATCTTCTAATCTGCTCCTCTCTGATTGTGGCCATTTTGACTAGTTTTTGTTTTCAATATACTGACGGCTCCTTAGGAAAATGGCTTAAATTGACATTTGGACACATTTGGGAAGGAAAAAGAAACTAAAGAGCAGACCTATTCTACTCAAACAATGTGCAATCAGGCTAATATTCCCAGTAGTACAATCTGCCACAAGTCTCAGCTCATCACATCTTCAGAGGTGTGTGCTCTGTTGCCTGGAGAAGCAGAGTGCCTCTACCGTTCCCCTTCTGTCTGTCCCCTCACTACAGTGTCAGCTTGCTCTCCAGATGTCCTTGAAGTGGTGCACATGTCCACATCCAATGGATGAGGTCAGGCTGACGCTCAGAGAGGTCCCTCACAACCTGACTTTTTCTGCTCAGTAGAACAGTTCCTGGGCACAGTAAAGTTAAGTTGGACTTTGTTGAAATGTGCCTCTGGAGGCACATTTTAAAGCTGATATATTAATTGTATGCCAATAACTACTGCTGCTTCTGTGTATCTAACTGAGTACCTTATGTAGTTCTAAGAGCCTTAAAGATTTTACTCCAATAGTGAAGGTTTATGTATTCAGTGGGTTTTTGTTGTTGCTGTTTCAGGGTAAATGTTTGAATTTTGACAGTTCTTGCTAGAAACACAAAAGAGAAATCAGAAGCTGCGCACAAACTCAGTGATTGAATGGCTGAAGATGGATGTAGGGAAAAACAGTGGGAAAATGGTATCTCAAATGACTGAAGTACAGAAAGGCCTAGAACCTGCACACATTTTTAAAAAGTTCTCTAAGATGTCTAGATTTATTTGACAAGCCAGAAGGTTTGTATTAGTTTATTATCATTTGTCCAACTCTTTGCTACCCCATGGACACCAGGCTTCTCCATCTGTGGGATTTTCTAGGCAAGAGTACTGGAGTGAGTTGCCTTTTCCTTCTCCAGGGAACTTCCCGACCCAGGGATCAAACCCAGGTCTCCCGCACTGTAGACAGACACTTTACCGTCTGAGCCACCAGGGAAGCCAGTTAGTGGGGATAAGAGAATTTAAACCTGAACTTGAAGTCAGACCTATAGTTTTATAAAAATTTTAGTTAAAAACAAAAGAAAACTTTTAATATCTCTTTTAGAAGTTTTAAGCACCTCTATAAAAATTCTCAACACTTGGAAAAATTGTAAATTTGCAAGTATTGTTGTTGTTCAGTTGCTAAGTCGTATCTGACTCTTTGCGACTTTGTGGACTGCAGCACGCCAGGCTTCCCTGTCCTTCACTATCTCTTGGAGTTTGCTCAAACTCATGTCTATAGAGTTGGTGATGCCATCCTACCATTTCATCCCTTGTCATCCCCTTCTCCTGCTGCCCTCAATCTCTCCCAGCATCTGGGTCTTTTCCAATGAGTTGGCTCTTCACATCAGGTGGCCAAAGTAGTGGAGCTTCAGCTTCAGCATGTGTCCTTCCAATGAATATTCAGGGTTGATTTTCTTTAGGATTGACTAATTTGATCTCCTTTTTGTCCAAGGAACTCTCAAGAGTGTTCTCTAGAACCACAGTTTGAAAGTGTCAATTCTTTAGTGCTCAGCCTTCTTTATAGCTCACATCCATACGTGACTACTGAAAAAACCCTTAATTACCATAAATGTGTCTTCCTGATTATTTTCTTAATATTAGTAAAATGACTTCAAAATTTCCTTTTCCTAAATATTCACTGAGGTTAGCGCAGGTGTTCACTGTAGTTTATAAGTAACTCATTTAAAAACAGAGATAGGAAGAAAATGAAAAGAGCAAGCTTCTAGTCTACATTCTGCCATAAACCAGTGGTATGATCTAAGGACTGGTTAGTTTTCTTGTAATTAAAATACCTATTGTAGTGTTCAGAGATACATCATAAAGATAAAATGAGAACACGTATACAAAGCACTGAAAAAAATTTGACATGTTACGTGACTTTTAAAGTAATTTTAGAGACTTCCTTGGTGGTCCCTGTAAGAGTGGCTAAGATTCTGTTTTCACTGCATAGGGTCTCAGATTCGATCCCTAGTCATGGAACTAAGATCCTGAATGCCACTCATGGCGTGGCCAAAAAAAAAAAAAAAAAAAAAAGTAATTTATTATCCTCATCATCATTTTAAATAGATGAATAGCATAAACTAAAGGTGTTTGGCTTAGGGAAGTTAAGATTAAAGTGGTAAAACAAAGTGTCTTCTGAGATTTGAGGGCTGCTCAGACTTTAAAAGCTGGTGGGAGTACAGTCCAGTTGTTTTCAGCATAACATAATAAAACAGCTGTCTGCAGCCATGAGCAGATGGCCTTATGAGCGAGTGATCCAACTGTCCATGATGGTGTGCATGCCAAGGTCCTATACTGATTGTCAGGGACGCCCTTTGTGACATTTGCTGCTGTAATTTATCATTGGACCAAGAGTCCTCTAAAATCCTTGACAACTTTCGAGCCTTTGTTCCTGTGTCCATCCAGATAATGAATCAATGGATTTTGTGGTCATTTGATTTTGTTGACTATGTTTATATGACAGGATAGAATCAGGTGGGAAAATATATTCACTTGGGCATATAGTAATGATCATATGTGTTCTCCAGAGAACAGTGGTATTCGCAGAGCATGGGAGGGCAAAGTGCTTAGTAGGGAGGCCTTAACCCTTCCAGAAGTGCCTTTGTGAAGCAGCAGTGCTTGAGACTACCAATCCCAACCCTTTTGGTACCAGGGACCAGTTTCATGGGAGGCAATTTTTCCATGGATATGGAGGTGTGGGAGGAGGCTGATGGTTTGGGGATGACTCAAGTGCATTACATTTATTGTGCACTTTATTTCTATTGTTATTACATTGTGGTATATAATGAGCTCAGGCAATAATGTGAGTGATGAGGAGCAGCTGGAAATACAGGTGACACTTCTTTTGCTCACCTCCTGCTGTGCAGATGGGTACCAGTCTGTGGCCTGGGATTTGGGGACCCCTGCTTTAGACAGTCATTTGATGTTAGCAATAAAAATCCAGTTGAAGATATTTTATACTGTATTACATTATATAGCATCATTTGCTCCATATGAGGGCTATCTTTCTGATTTAAAATCAAGGAAAGCCTTCCCTTTTTGAGGAATTAGAATATTTCCTTTTTCCAGTAACAAAGCTTTATAATTTACTGTGTCCATTGTCCTCACTTTGAGGAAACACATCGCAGATTTGAAACAATCATGACAACTCTGATGGTTCTCAGAGTTGGCTTGTTTACATTATCTTTTCCCCGCTTGGTCTGAATCTCCTTTTTCTTTTATAATGTTTTAAACTATTAAAAGCAAATTTTAAAAGGATGATCATACTTTTAAAATAATCACTTAGATGCCTTCAGTTGATTTTGCTAAAAGTCTTTTATGCTTTCTTTAGCAAACAACCTTTGCTGTTTTCCACAAAGACACAGATGTGAGTGTGTGAGTGCACACATAAATGCACACACAAAGTGTACTATTCTCTTCTTTTCAAAATATGCAAGAAATAAATTTAATAAAGCACAGTAAATTATTTGCAGCTCTGAAGGGTTTGACAACCAAATAAATCTGATTATGTCCTTCTTTTAGATGATACCGTATTTGCCTAAAGATCAGGATGATCCATGGTTTCTTGGTCTTCTCCAGGTTGCAGAATCTGTGACATATATTACTTCACAGTCCCCACGAGTGTGACAGCCAAGAGGTTTTGGACAATGAAGAGTTTGGGACTCTTTTGATGCTTATGGCAGATGTTAATTTGAAGTTCAGAGATGCGTAGTCTCTGCCAGTTTTTCTTGCCATTTATTTATTCAAATTGTATTCCTGTAGCCTGATCCTCATTCCTGATGATAGCGCTTAACCCTTTTATAAAGAAGCTTCCTTTTGTCTTCGTAAGCTCCCTTGAAGTCAGCTATTACAGTGGATATTTGGCTTTCAATTCCATGGACATTCTTTTGCTTTTTCAGGAAACTCTGGAAAGCAGGCACCTTCATCTTCACGTCTGAACCTGCCGCAGATCTAACATGGAAAGTTTTTGTATTTCATTTTGAACATAGATTCTGTATGCCTTCTATTGTAAGCAGCTAAATTTTTTGGAAAGGAAGTTATCTTTTTAAAAATATTTAAATATAGTTGATTTAAGATGTTGTGTTAGTTTCAGGTATATTATATTGTTACTTGGCATTTGCATGTATATTACAAAATGAACTCCACAATAAGTCTAGTAACCCTGTGTCCCAATTCAGAGTTACTACAATATTGTTGATCATATTCCTTATGTTGTATGTTAATATCCCTGTGGGTTGTAAATTTCATAACTAGAGGTCTGTGCCTTTTAATTTCCTTTACCTATTTCACCCGACCTCCTATGCACCTCTGTTCTACCAACCATCTATTTGTTCTCAGTATCTATGAGCCTGTTTTCATTTCATTTTGTTTGTTTTATTAGAATCTACATATAAGTGAGGCCGTACAGTATTTGTCTTTGCCTGTCTGATTAATTTCAATTAACTAAATGCCCTCTAGATTCATTTATGTTGTTGTACATGGCAAGATTTCATTTTTAATGGCTGGGTAATATTCCAGTATGCATATGTGTGTGTGTGTGTGTGTGTGTGTGTGTGTGTGTGTCTTTGTATATGTAAATCACATCTTTATTCATTCATCCATCAACGAAAACTTAGGTTGTTTCTATATTTTGGCTATTTTAAATAATTCTGCCATGAACATTGGGGTGCATATATCTTTTGGAATAAATGTTTTTGTTTTGTAAAAAATACCCAGAAGTGAAATTCCTTAATCAAGTGGTAGTTCTCTTTTCAGTTTTTTGAAGAAGCACCATACTGTTTTCATAGTGTCTGAGTCAATTTTCAGTCCCACCAACAATGCACAGGGTTTCTTTTCACCATATCCTCACCAACACTTACTTGTTATCTTTTTGATAATAGCCATTCTTACAGGAATAAGGTGGTATCTTGCTGTGGTTTTCATTTGCATTCCTCTGATAATTTGAGATACTGAGTATCTTTTCATGTGTTTGTTGACCATCTGCATGTACTTTTTGGGAAAATGTCTGTTCAGATCCTCTGCCCATTTTTGAATCAAGTTGTAGGATTGTTTGATGTTGAGTTATGTAAGTTCTTTGTATATTCCAGATATTACCCATCATCACATGTGCCAGTTACAAATATCTTCTTCTACTCAATAGGCGGCATTTTCATTTTATTGAGTTTTTTTCACTATGCAAAAGGTTTTAGTGTGATGTTATCTCATTTGTTTATTTTTGCTTGCCTGAGGAGACAAATCAGTGTGTAATCAAGGGTTGTGATGCCTCCAGCATCGTTCTTGATCTCAAGGTTGCTTTGGCCATTAGAGATCTTTTGTGTTTCCACACAAATTTTAGAATTATTCATCCTAGTTCTGTGAAAAATTCCATTGGGATTATATTGACTCCGTAGGTTACCTTGGGTAGTACAGTAATTTTAACAATATTAATTCCTCCAGTCAATGAACACAGTGTGTCTCTCCACTTGTATTCTCATCACTTTTGTCAGTGTCTAATAGTTTTCAGAGTACAA
The DNA here is from genome assembly GCA_917880005.1 of Nanger dama. Taxonomy (NCBI): domain Eukaryota; kingdom Metazoa; phylum Chordata; class Mammalia; order Artiodactyla; family Bovidae; genus Nanger; species Nanger dama. Next base: position 84,210,694 of record CAKJTW010000002.1, read on the forward strand.
GTCTTTTACCTCCTTGGTTAGATTTATTGCTAGGTATATTTATTCCTAAGTATATTTCTTTCCCATGAAATTATGAATAAATGAGATCATTTTCTTTTCTGTAATTTTATTTATTTTCGTATGTGCTGAGTCTTCACTACTTTGTGGGCTTCTCTCTAGTTGTGATGAGTGGGGGCTTGTGGTGTGTGGACTTTTCATTATGGTGGCTTCTTTTATTGCAGAGCACGGGCCATAGGGAGAAGGAGATGGCAGCCCATCCCAGTATTCTCGCCTGGAGGATTCCATAGACACAGGAGTTTGGTGGGATGACAAAGAGTTGCACATGACTGAGTGACTAAAACACATGGGCCCTAAGGCAAACGGACTTCAGTAGCTGCAGCATGTAGGCCCAGTAATTGCAGCTCCCAGGCTATAGCGCAGAGTCAATAGTTGTGGCAGATGGGCTTAGTTACTTCGTGGCATGTGGAATCTTCCTGGATCAGGGATTGAACCTGTGTCTCCTGTATTGGCAGGCAGATTCTTTACTGCTGAGCCACCTTGGAAGCCTGAGATTGATTTCTTAATTTCTCTTTTTAATAGTTCATTATCATTGCGTTAAGTTCAAGTTCAAGTTCAGTCGCTCAGTCGTGTCTGACTCTTTGCGACTCCATGAATCGCAGCACGCCAGGCCTCCCTGTCCATCACCATCTCTCGGAATTCACTCAGACTCACGTCCATCAAGTCCGTGATTCCATCCAGCCATCTCATCCTCTGTCATCCCCTTCTCCTCCTGCCCTCAATCCCTCCCAGCATCAGAGTCCTTTCCAATGAGTCAATTCTTCGCATGAGGTGGCCAAAGTACTGAAGTTTCAGCTTTAGCATCATTCCTTCCAAATAAATCCCAGGGTTGATCTCCTTCAGAATGGACTGGTTGGATCTCCTTGCAGTCCAAGGGACTCTCATTGCATAAAAACACTGAATATTAATTTTATATCCTGCAACTTTACTGAATTCATTGATGAATTCTAGTGTTTTTGATACTTTGGCCACCTCATGAGAAGAGTTGACTCATTGGAAAAAGACTCTGATGCTGGGAGGGGTTGGGGGCAGGAGGAGAAGGGGACAACCGAGGATGAGATGGCTGGATGGCATCATGGACTCTATGGACGTGAGTCTGAGTGAACTCTGGGAGATGATGATGGACAGGGAGGCCTGGCATGCTGCAATTCATGGGGTCACAAAGAGTTGGACACCACTGAGCGACTGGAATGAACTGAACTGAACTGAACTGAACTGAGCCACCTTGAGCCTGAGATGATTTCTTACTTTCTCTTTTCAATAGTTCGTTATCATTTCATAGAAACACTGAATATTAATTTTATATCCTGCAACTTTATTGAATTCATTGATGAATTCTAGTTTTTTTGGTGGCATCTTGAGAATTTTCTGTATATAGTATCATGTCATCTGTAAACAGTGACAGTTTTACTTCTTCCTTTCCAATTTGGATTCCCTTTATATCTTTTTCTTGTATAATTGCTTTGGCTAGGACTTCCAATGTTATGTTGAATAAACTCGGTGAGAGTGGACATCTCTGTCTTATTCTTGATCTTAGAGAAAGTGCTTTCAACTTCTTGATCTTAGAGGAAATGCTTTCAACTTCTTGATCTTAGAGGAAATGCTTTCAGCTTTTCATCTTTGAATGTGGTGGTAGGTTTGTCATAGATGACCTATATTATGTTGAGGTGTGTTCCTTCTGTGCCCACATTGTTGAGAGTTTTTAATCATAAAGTGGTTATTAAATCTTCTTCAAAGCCTTTTCTTCATCTGCTGAGATAATCATGGGTGTCCCTGATGGCTCCATGGTAGAGAATCTGCCTGCAATGCAAGAGATACAGGTTCAATCCGTAGGTCAGGAAGATCCCCTGGAGAAAATGGCAACCCACTCCAGAATTCTTGCTAAGAAAATCCCACGGACGGGGGAGCTGGAAGGCTACAGTCCATGGGGTTGCAAAGAGTCAGACATAACTGAAGTGACTGAGCATGCATGCATTGAGATAATCATATGATTTTTATAGATTGGTTTGTGGGATATTATACGTCCTAGTACCCCTGGGATAAATCCCACTTGATCATGGTATATGATCATTTTAATGTACTGCTGAATTCTCTTTGCTAGTATTTTGTTGAAGATTTTTGCTTCTATGATCATCAGTGATACTGGCTTATAGTTTCTTTCTTTCTTTCTTTCCTTCATTCCTTTCTGTGGTGTCTGTCTTGTTTTGGTCTCAGGGTAACACTGGCCTCACAGAATAAGTTTGGAAATAATCCTTTATCTTCAGTTTCTTTTGGAAAAGTTTGAGAAGGAAAGCTATGAATTCATCTTTAAATGCTTGGTAAACTCATCTGCAAAGCCATCTGGCCCCAAACTTTACATTTTGGGTGGAGTTTTTTGTTTTTATTTTTTAATCACTGATTCAGTTTTGCTGCTGGTAATTGGTCTTTTCATATCTTGGAAGATTATATGTTTTTAGGAATTTATCCATTTCTTCTAGGTTGTCCAGTATATTGTGTGTAATTGTTTATAATAATCTCTATGAGTCTTTGTATTTCTCTGGTGTCAGCTGTAAGTTTTCTTTCATTTCTGATTTGATCTATTTGGGCCCTCTGACTTTTTTTCTAATTGAGTCTGACTGAAATTTTATTGCTGCTTCCCTGGTGGCTCAGAGGTTAAAGTGTCAGCCTGAATGCAGGAGAACCAGGTTCGATTCCTGGGTTGGGAAGATCCCCTGGAGAAGGAAATGAATTTTGGTTATTTTTCAAAGAACCAGGTCTTAGTTCCATTGAATTTTTTTATATTGTTTTTTTTCAGTCTCCTATTTCATTTATTTCTGCTCTGATCTTTATGATTTCTTTCCTTCTACTAAATTTGGGATTTGTTTGTTGTTCTTTTTCTAATTTCTTTAGGTTTAAGGTTAGATTGTCTATATGAGATTTTTCTTATTTCCTGAAGTAGGCTTGTATCACTGTAAACTTCCCTCTAAAACTGTTTTTGTCCCATCCCGTAGTGGCTTGTACAGTTACTAAATCTGCCTGCAATGCAGGAGATCTGGGTTCGATCCCTGGGTCAGGAAGATCTCCTGGAGAAGGAAATGGCTCCCTATTCCAGTATTCTTGCCTGGAGAATTCCATGGACAAAGGAGCCTGGTGGGCCACAGTCCATGGGGTTGCAAAGAGCTGGACATGACTAAGCAACTAACACACACACACACACACACACACACACACAGATTTTGTATTCGTTTTCATTTTTCTCCAAGTATTTTTTGTTTCCTCTTGATTTTGTCAGTTAGTTATTGGCTGTTTAGTAAGCATATTATTTATACTCCATGTGTTTATGTTTTTTGCAGCTTTTTTCCTTATAATTGGTTTTTAGTTTCATACCTTTGTGGTGGAAAAGATGCTTGATATGATTGCAGTCTTATAGTTCTTGAAACTTTTTTGTAGCTACCATGTTATCTATTCTGAGGATTGTTCAATGTACTCTAAAAAAATGTGTATTCTGCTGTTTTGGGGTAGAATATTCCATAGATATTAATTTTATCCCAGTCTGAAATGTCATTTAAGACATGTTTTTGAACCTTCATGCTAGCTCTATACATGGTTGACTTGCTATCTTTACTATATATTTACCTTGACTGGTGAGATTTTTTTCTTTCATAATTTCCTTATTTCTAGTTGTATCCTTTTCTTTTCTGCTTAGAAAAGTCCTTTTAAACATTTCATGTAAGAACAGTTTAGTGATGAACTCTTTTATCTTTTGCTTGTCTATAAAATTCTTTAATTCTCCTTTGCATCTGAATAATAACCTTGCCAGGTAAAATATTCTTGGTTTTAGCTTTTTCCTTTCATTGCTTTGAAGCTATCCTGCCACTCTCTCTGGCTTGCAGTTTCTGTTGAAAAATCAGCCAATAGCCTTCTGGGAATTTCCTTGTATATAACTGATTTCTTTTCTCTTGCTGCTTTTAAGATTCTCTATATTTAATTTTTGTCATTTTAATTTTAATGTGCCTTGGATTAGACCTCTTTGGATTTATCTTGTTGAGGACTCTCTCCTTGAACCTGAATATCTGTTTCCAAGTTAGGGAAGTTTTCATCTATTATTTATTCAGGTATGTTTTCTGCCTCATTTGTGCTTAGTCGCTTAACCATGTCTGATTGTTTGCGATGACCCCATGGACTGTAGCCTCCCATGTTCTGTCTGTGGAAATTTCCAGACAAGAATACTGGAATGAGTTGCCATTTCCTACTCTAGGGGATCTTCCCAGCCCAGAGATTGAACCCATGTCTCTTGCGTCTCCTGGCAGATTCTTTACCACCGCACCACCTTCTGGGACCCCTGTAATGTGAACGTTATGCTTGAGGTTGTTCCAGCGGTCTCTTAAACGGGGCCCACCTGGGTGGTTTCCACTATTCTGTGTGTGTTGGCCCATTCTTCTGCATCGTCTGTCTACTGTTGCATCCTTCTAGTGTATTTTTTATTTCCGTTATTGTAATCTTCAGCTCTGTTTGGTCTACTTTATGTTTCCTAACTCTTTGTTTAAATTCTCACACTATGTTCATCCATTCTTCTCCTGACTTTGGTGAGCACCTTTAATCACTACCATCATTAATCAAGCAGATAGGTTTCTTATCTCCACTTTGTGTAGTTCTTTTCTGATGTTTTTGTCTTATTCCTTCATTTGGAACATATTCTTCTGTCTCCTCATTTTGTCTAATCCTTTGTGTTTATTTTTTTTGTGTTTATTTCTAGGTGGGTGGTTATGTCTTCTAATACTGGAGGAGTGGCTTTATGTAGGAGATGTCCTGTGGGGCCCATTTGCATGCTTTCCTGTGGTCACCATAATGATAAGCTTTCAGGGGTGTCCTCTATGTGAGCTGCAAGGGCTTATCTGTTTTGTGGGGTCAATTTCTGTGAGCATGCTGGTCAGTGGGTTTGCCTTTGGCTCAGTTAGATGTGAGGTTCTGTCTCTTGCTGTGGCTGTGGGCTCACTGGTAGACAGAGCTGGTTTCCCAGGCTGCTGGCTGCTTGGCTTCTGTGGGCCCACTGGTTGGCAGGGTAAGCTCCAATACTAATTAGATCAGAGGGAAGATTCCAAAATGGTGCCTGCCGGTGCAGGTGTTATCAAGATAGATCGGACTCCAGAATTGGCTGCCATCAGAGTTTTTGTCCTTAGCAGGCATGCCGGTTGCCTTCTCCCTCTCTGACAGGCTCTCCAAGATCAGCAAGTAGGTCTAACCCCAGCTACTTTCAAACTACTGCCTCTTTGCTTGTCTTAGAGCATGTGAAATATTTTTGGGTCTTTTAAAAGTGGAGCCTGTTTCCTAAAGGCCCCACTGATCTTCAGAGCCAGTTGTTCTGGGGGCTCATCTTCCTGGTGTGAGACCCCTGGGCCTCGGAGCCCAACATGGGGCTCAGACTCTTCACTCTTCGGGAAAGACCTCTGCAGCTGTGGTGGTGTTTCATTTAGGGTCGCTAGGGGTGTTTGTTGTTCCTGAGCATGTCGCAACTTGGCCGTGCCTGTCGGTCTCATTGTAGCTCCTTCTTTTTGTCTTCAGTTGTGGAAAGTCTTCTGCTAGTCTTTAGGTCATTCTCATAGACTGTTTCTCTGTAAGCAGTTGTGATTTTGGTGTGCCATGAAAGGAGGTGGGCTCAAGGGTCTTCCTACTCTGCCATCTTGGCCACACCCCAAACATGTTATCTTATAAATAATCAAACAAACAAATTAATAAGTCACCTTATCTTCTGTTTATACAGCTGTTGACATATGATTGAATTTTTAATTTTGAGGCTAGATATCCTGGTTTGTGGACTTCCCTGATGTCTCAGCAGTAAAGAATCTGCTTGCAATGCAAGAGCCATGAGTTGATCCCTAGGTAGGAAAGATCCCCTGGAGGAGGGCATGGCAACCCACTCCAGTCTTCTTGCCTGGAAAATCCCATGGACAGAGAAGCCTGGCGGACTACAGTCCATGAGGGGCAAAGAGTCGAACATGACTGAAGCAACTTAGCACAGCACATCATTATGGTTTGTGCCTACTCATTACTTTATTTAAATTGTTCTGACTACAGAACATGTGTAATTAAGACATTATTGTTTTTTAACAATCAAAATTATTTAGCTGGGCATAAACGAGGCTTTTTTCTTATATAGTCTGTTTAAGAATAGAATATCTAGGGGAATTCCCTGACTGTCCAGTAGTTAGGACTTGGTGCTTTCACTGCTGGCGCCTGGGTTGAAGTTCTAGCTTGGGAACTGAGATCCCATAAGCCGCAGTGCATAGCCAAAAACAAAACAAAACAAAAAAAAGAAATCCCCAAATATCTAATGTTATAGTAATTTCCTAGTTTTTGACCTGTCATTATGAAGTTTTTTACCATTGTGATTATTTTTGTTTTAAAAATTACATGAAATGTTTTAAAAGAGTCTGTGCAAGGTTTATAAAATATATCTGATACTACTTAAAATTATATCACTTTAAAGAATGACAATAACAAATATAGCTATAAAAATGGCAGTGTAATTTCATATATTATTTTTCTCACTTATATCCTTATTAAATTTACTAATTAGTTCTATAAATAATATTTTTAATTGCTCTTGTTGTTGCCATCTTCCTTGGAATGTGAAGGCTTTCTGCCTCTTATATCTTATAAAGATTTTGTAAAAAGAATTCAGATGACACTGATAGTGATTCGTAAACCACAGTTAGACGAGGTTAATTTTCCTTCATCAGATTTGGGGTAGAGGGGTAGTTTTAATCTCTTGGTGGTATTTTAAAACTCAAAGGCAACAAGACTGCATAATTAATTCTGGTTTACCTTGGTAATTTTTTCAGTTGTAAGTTTAAAAATGATCCTTCTAAACTAGATATCTATATTGTTTTTGTAATTTATATATGGGAAGACATTTTGAAAATAGATAAATAGTGCCATTTTTCATAAAACTTTTACCCAGCTAGCTTTAGTATCCATTGATGCTGCAGTTCACGAGGTTGCAAAGAGTCGGACACGACTGAGCGACTGAACTGAACTGAACTGAACTGAGCTGATGATCTTTTGTCTCCATTATTGTTTTCCTTTATTAATTGATATCCTGCTATAAGGAAGCATGATCTCTTCTTATTTATTTCACTGGATATGGACTCATAGATTCTTATTTTATTAAATAGGTTATAATCTGTTACTATCTTCATGCATTCTGATGCTCAGATTATGCTAGATTTGCCTGGGGGAACCTCCAAGAATCATTTAGTGTCACTTTCATGTACCCCCATTATTTTTTGTTTATTTTGGTTGTGCTGGATCTTTGTTACTGTACATGGGCTCTCTCTAGTTGTGGAGAACAGGGCCCACTTCCCAGCTGTGGTATACAGGTTTCTCATTGTGGTTGCTTCTCTTGTTGCAGAGCATGGTCTCTAGGTACATGCGCTTTGGTAATTGCAGTGTGCAGGCTCAGTAGTTCTGGCACAGGGGCTCGTCAGCTGTGGCTCTTGGGTCCTAGTGTGGGCTCCGCAGTTACGGCTCACAGGCTTCGTTGCGCCACAGCATGTGGATCTTTATGGACCAGAGATTGATCTGTTGTCCACTGCATTGCAAGACAGATTCTTATCCACTGTACCACCAGGGAAGTTTTATACACCATTATTTTTGAATAATCCTTTACTTTTTGTGAAATAAGATGTTCTGAGCTCATCTTACACTTACTCTGCCTCAGTTGTGAAATCAACCATTTCTCCAGGCAGCTATATTTCCTTTTAAAAGAGAATGACACCAAGATCTGAATGTTAAATGTGGTTATTGCTACTGGTATGCTGTTATTTCCAGGCCATTTCAGAGGGAAAAATGTAGATATGTAATTTTAAACTTTATAGTTGCCATGTTTAAAAAAGTAAAAAAGAAACAACTGAAATCTATTGTAGTAATATATCTATTTAACACAATATATCCATTTCAACATACAATCAGTATAAAAGGTTATTAGTGAGATACTGTATTTTTCCCTCTTGTAGTAAGTCTTCCTAAATGAGTGTGTATTTGATACTTACAGCATGTCCTCAGTTTGGTCTAGCCTCATGTCAGGAGTCAAAAGCCATATGTGGGTAATCCCTGTTCTGTTGCACAGCTGAGTTCTAATTTCCTTACTTTCTGTATTGGTTATCCCATTCCTCGATAACAAGAAACCTGGCTCCCATTACTTCCAAAAGCCTAGCATTTTGCTCAAGCCTAGAATATGCAGGAACAAGTCTCAGTATGGCTAATTTATACCACTGGGGAAAAAAAAGCTGATTAATGTTTGTTTTAAGCATACAGTAAAAGCCATAAGCCTTATATGTGCAATTCAATGAGTTTTAACCAGTGTCTACACCTGTGTAACCTACATTTCTAGCTTTTCCGTGATCCCTGCACTCTTTCCTAGTCCATTGTCTGCCCCTTCCAGAGGCAACAGTTTTTCTGACCTTTTCCATAATGGAATAGACTTTCCTCTTCTAGGAATTATATAAAGATAATCACATTGTTGTTTTTAGTGTGTGTGTCTGGCTTCTTTCTCTTAGTATAATGTCTATAAAATTCATCTAGTAGTTACATGTATCAGTAGTTGTTTTTTTAGCCACTTAAAATGGTTGAATTGTATAAAGATATACACTGTTTCTTTTTTGTTTTGATTTATTTTATTTATTTATTTTTATTTTATAATATTGTATTGGTTTTGCCATACATCAACATGAATCCACCACGGCTGTACACGTGTTCCCCATCCTGAACCCCCTCCCACATCCCTCCCCATACTGTCCCTCTGGGTCATCCTAGTGCACCAGCCCCAAGCATCCTGTATCCTGCATCGAACCTAAACTGGCGATTCATTTCTTATATGATATTTTACATGTTTCAATGCCATTCTCCCAAATCATCTCACCCCCTCCCTCTCCCACAGAGTCCAAAAAACTGTTCTATATATCTGTCTCTTTCGCTGTCTTGCAAACAGGGTTATCGTTACTATCTTTCTAAATTCCATATATATGCATTAGTATACTGTATTGGTGTTTTTCTTTCTGGCTTACTTCACTCTGTATAATTGGCTCCAGTTTCATCCATCTCATTAGAACTGATTCAAATGTATTCTTTTTAATGGCTGAGTAATACTCCATTGTGTATATGTGCCATGGCTTTCTTATCCATTCATCTGCTGATGGACATCTAGGTTGCTTCCATCTCCAGGATATTATAAATAGTGCTGCACCAGAAAATTACTAGAGCTAATAAATGAATATAGTAAAGTTGCGGGATATAAAATCAACACACAGAAATCCCTTGCATTCCTATACACTCTGTTTCTATATACAATTTACACACTCTGTTTTGGGGGCTTCCCAGGTGGCTCAGTGGGTAAGGAATCTGCCTGCAATGCAAGAGACACAAAAGCTGTGGTTTCAGTCCCTGGGCCAGTAAGATCCCCTGGAGAAGGGCATGACAACCCACTCCAGTATTCTTATTCTTGTCTGGAGAATCCCACAGACAGAGGAGCCTGGTGGCCTACAGTCCATGGGGTTGCAGAGAGTCGGACACACCTGAAACGACTGAGACCTCAGGAGGTCTGTGGAGCCAAGGCAGGTCAAGGGTGAGAGCAGGACCCACAGGCATGGGGATCTCTAGTAGCACTGAGCACCTTCCCTGGGATGTTCCTCCTAACGAGAAAGACAGAGCTCTGACTTCAGCCACAGCAATAGATACCAACACAATCTTACAATCTACAGTTTAGGTCCCTTGGCCAGATTTTTTCAGTAACCGTGGTGACACATTGATCTATTGTTTCCAGGGCTGGATTATACTCCAGGGGAAAGAGATGCACAACAGTATTTACAGACATACTTGTGTAGACAATAATATCATTGTCAGTCACTGTCAAACAAAACAAACTTTATGGTTGTTTTCTTCCCCAGCCATTTGTTCTAAGTGATACTTCAGGTTTCACTTTAAAATCTGGGATTGCATAGTGTTCAGAATTACTTAGTTGCTATTGAGAGTGAAATGGAGTTCTGGCTTTTAAGAGTTGCAGAATGGGACCAAACCAAACAAAGCAACAGCAATAATAATAAAGCCCAAGCCAAATGGTAGACATGAGATCAAAGCTCCTGGTCAATTCACAATCCATCATCAAATTTTTGTTTATATTTTTAGACTGTAGAAGGGTTGATTAAGGCACATTAGTGAGGATGTTACTAATAGTAAGCCCAGTATTCTTGGGATCAACCCAGAATGTATTTTTCCCTCAGAGCAGGAGCAGCATACAGAGTAGGGACAGATGGCAAGATTTTTTTTTTTTTTAATTCTGTCTCAGACATGTTGATAATAAGTAAGTACGAGTTTTGATTAGAGGACTGTCTTTTTAATCTTGTTTTTCTTTCCTTCTTGCGTGATAAAACCTCAGTCTTTAGCCTTCCATTTGTTTTCTTTTTTTCCTTTTGCTTTGCCTTATACTTTTTCTGGTTTTGACCAAGTTTCCCAAGTCATTTTGATTAAAAAATGGAATCTTGATTTTATCTCTTGGTCATATTTTGTGATTATAAAACATGAAAAAATCTTATAGCCAAAAACTTTTAGCATTAATGTAAGCAATCCTCTGTCCATTACTGAGACCAGATAGTGTCATGCTGCTGCTGCTAAGTTGCTTCGGTCATGTCCGACTCTGTGCAACCCCATAGACAGCAGCCCACCAGGCTCCCTGTTCCTGGGATTCTCCAGGCAAGAACACTAGACTGGGTTGCCATTTCCTTCTCCAATGCAGGAAAGTGAAAAGTGAAAGTGAAGTCGCTCAGTTGTGTCCGACTCTTAGCGACTCCATGGATTGCAGCCTACCAGGTTCCTCTGCCCATGGGATTTTCCAAGCAAGAGTACTGGAGTGGGTTGCCATTGCCAGTGCTAATCCAAAAAGGCAAATTATATTGGTGACCTGTAGCAGCCTCACAGATTAATTTGCCTATTTAAAAATCAATTACTACAAAAGTATTAATAGAAGCATGACATCTTTGTAGTTCTTTTCAACACATTTTGCAGATAGTAAACTATGCTAGTTTAACCTCCATAAATACAGTTGGAGATGTGTTTGTGTTAATAAATACACAGTAATATAGATGTCACTTTTATAAATGAATAAAGTCCTGTGCTTTCTGAATAAAGAGAGAAAAAAATTCAGCTCAGAAGTTACCCTTTCCATTTGTGCTTACAGAAGCAACTTATTAATCAGGGTTGGTCTAGTTTTCCTTCTTACAGGCTGTCTTAGAAGGGGGATTATGAGTTAGGAAACACTGAGGAGACCACCCTAAGGATTACAGGCCCCAGCTTTGTGCATAATCGGATGAAGGACATCCTCAAGGTTTTTAAATTGCCTGTTTGAACACTTCCCTTGTTTGTTGGTGATTTGCTCCAGTTGCCATAAAAAGGGGTTTTTTTATAGGGCCTGGCTTCCATGAAAATCAATCATGGCTTTCCTCAAATTCTGAGGAGTTTTTATAAATTAGTTTGTTCGTCATTGTATGAGATGTCTACCTGGAGACTTTATACAAAGAGGATATAGAAATGAGATCCTATATGTTTAAACTGTTTTTCCACATGTACAGATATATTAACAAATACTATCACATAACCTTTATAGTCAACAAAAGAGTCAAAATGCAGAACTTGGGTGCAGGCTCAAAAATGATAGAATGATCTGGGTTCATTTCCAAGGCAAACAATTCAATATCACAGTAATCCAAGTCTATGCCCCAACCACTAATGCCAAAGAAGCTGAAGTTGAATGCTTCAGTGAACACCTACAAGACCTACAATTCACATCAAAAAGATGTCCTTTTCATCACAGGCAACTGGAATGCAAAAGTGGGAAGTCAAGAGATACCTGGAATAACAGGCACTTGGCTACGAAATGAAGCAGGACGCAGGCTGAAAGAGAATTTTGTGAAGAGAATGGGCTGGTCATAGCAAACAGCTTCTTCCAACAACACAAGAGATGACTGTATACATGGACATCACCAGATGGTCAGTACCGAAATAAGATTGATTGTATTCTTTGCAGCCAAAGATGGAGAAGCAAGATGGTGGAAGAGGAAAGTGAAAAAGCTGACTTTAAACTCAACATTCAAAAAACGAAGATCATGGCATCCAGTCCCAGCACTTCATGACAAATAAATGGGGAAAAGTAGAAACAGTGACAGACTTAATTTTCTTGAGCTCCAAAAGCACTGTGGACAGTGACTGAAGCCATGAAATTAAAAGATGCTTGCTCTAAAAAAAAAAAAAAAAAAAAAAAAAGATGCTTGCTCCTTGAAAGAAAAGCAATGACAAACCTAGACTGTATATTAAAAAGCAGAGACATTACTTTGCCTACAAGGGTCCGTCTAGTCAAAGCTGTGGTTTTTCCAGTAGTCATGTATGGATGTGAGAGCTGGACAATAAAAAGAAACTGAGTGCTGAAGAACTGATGACTTAGAACTGTGGTGTTGGAGAAGACTCCTGAGAGCCCCTTGGACAGCAAGGAGACCAAACCAGTCAATCCTAAAGGAAATCAGTTCTAAATATTCACTGGAAGGGCAGATGCTAAAGCTGAAGTTCCAATACTTTGGCCACCTGATGTGAGAAGTCAATTCACTGGAAAAGACCCTGATGCTGGGAAAGATGGAGGGCTGAAGAAGGTGATGACAGAGGGTGAGATGGTTGGATGGCGTCATTGACCTGATGGACATGAGTTTGAGCAAGCTCTGGGAGATGGTGAAGAATAGGGAAGCCTGGCATGCTGCAGTCCAGTGGGGTTGCAAAGAGTCAGACATGACTGGTTGACTGCACAACAACTGTTCATTTGAGATTAATTGAAAATTTTTTCCAGTATATTCAGTATATTTTCTTTTATAAAGAAGTAGCTAAATTTATGTTTTTATAAAGATATTTTATGGACAGATATTTCAGTATGTATCTGTAAAAATAATAAGTTTTTAAATTAAAAAAACCCACTTTCCTTGCTATAATTCTCACGTCTGTAACATGAATATAAGTTTTGAAAAGTTGGGAAATAGTTTGGGCTGTACTGGTTGTAATTATAAATAATAAATTGATATTATCTGGAAGTTAGGGGAATTGCCAGTCACAGGTGTGAGTATAATTATTGATGAAGAATGACAATATTCTCTGTTGTGACTCTGAGCACTGACCTTAGTCATAGCAATGGAAACCAACACAATCTTACAATCTATAGTTTAGGTCCCTTGGCCAGATTTTTCCGTATCCATGGTGAGACATTGATCTAATATTTCCAGGGCTGGATTTAACTCCAGGTGTAAGAGATTCACAACAGTATTTACAGACTGATAATATTCTCTGTTGTGACTCTGGTATCAAATAGAATATATAATTCACATGAATCATTTGATATCTTTACTAAGAAATGAAAGGTAAAAATGGAAGGATAATTTTGGAAGAATTTAAAATTGTGGAATTATGTCCAAGGAGGGTCTTATTAACTATTGAAAGTCCTGTTTACTTTGATCTTTTCAACCCTGTTAATTCTCAAGTTTGAGTAAAACCCCATTATACATTTTTAGTGCCCTATTTCTCAGTTAATGAATATTTCTTGAGAAATTTATTCTGTGCATTATTTAATCTTTTCCAGACCCTTACTGTACTTTGGTAGTCTTTTAGTTGATCCACATTGGATTTCCTGTGACATTTATGTAGATGATAAGAAGTCAGACACATCTAGATGAGCCCCATGGAGACTGGAGAAGGGCAAGAGGGAGGGGCATAAAGCTGGTTGGGAGTGGGGGCACATTTCAAGGATCAGATGGTACTAGGAAGTCATCAACATAGACTAGAGAGTGAGATAAGTCATGCCTTCAAACTCAGGATCAGATAGCAAGCAGGAATTGCACAATGCCTCAATTACAAAGTTATCTGAAAAATTCCCAAATATCCTCAAATGACATATTCTCAACCTATGAGTAAAAGAAGAAATCACAAGAAAGTTTAGAAAATATTTTGAACAGAGAGAAAATGAACATAGAACATATAAAAACTTGTGGGATGCAGTCAAGGTAGTTTTAGAAACAAATTTATAACATTTAATGCTTAGACATGAAGAAAGGTCTCAAAAGAAGGATCTCAGAAGAAAAAAAAAGAACTAGAAAAAGAGAAACAAATTTAACTCAAAATAAGCAGAAGGATGGGAATAAGGGAACTGAACTGAGACTTGAGAAAACGAAGACAGAAAACACTAATCATAAGTGAAGAAGGGAGCGCTACTACAGATCCAACAAGTTATGTTGTGTTCTTGCACATTCATTGAATCTGTCCTTGATTTGTTTTTTATCAGCCCCCAACATTTAACAGATGATAAGGGTATATTGTGAGCAACACATGAAATTGACAGATTCCTAAAGAGATGCAAACCAAAAGCTCACTCAAGAAGGAACAGAGTATATGAACTGTCTGGTATCTGTTCAGTTCAGTCACTCAGGCGTGTCTGACTATTTGTGACCCCATGAACCACAGCACACCAGGCCTCCCTGTCCATCACCAACTCCTGGAGTCCACCCAAACCCATGTCCATCTAGTTGGTGCTGCCATCCAACCATCTCATCTTCTGTCAACCCCTTCTCCTCCTGCCCTCAATCTTTCCCAGCATCAGGGCCTTTTCAGTGAGTCAGCTCTTCACATCATCAGTCCTTCCAGTGAACACCCAGGACTGATCTCTTTTAGGATGGGCTGGTTGGATCTCGTTGCAGTCCAAGGGACTCTCAAGAGTCTTCTCCAACACCACAGTTCAAAAGCATCAATTCTTTGGCACTCAGTGTTCTTTATAGTCCAACTCTCACATCCATACATGACCACTGGAAAAACCATAGCCTTGACTAGATGGGCCTTTGTTGGCAAAGTAACAACTCTGCTTTTTAATATGCTATCTAAGTTGGTCATAACTTTCCTTCCAAGGAGTAAGCGTCTTTTAATTTCATTGCAGCAGTCACCATCTGCACTGATTTTGGAGCCCAGAAAAATAAAGTCAGCCACTGTTTCCACTGTTTCTGTATCTGTAGAAGCAATGAAATTTATATTCATTTAGCTGGATTTGTTTGACTCCAGAGCCACTGTGAAATGAGGTGGTCGAGGTTGTTCAACAAAAACTCTTGCTATTCTGCCTGTCCTCACAAAATTTCTCTATGAGCCCATCCAATCAATTTTGTATTCCTCTTGAGTCTAAGAATAAAGTGTTTCTAGTCACTGATTCTCAAATATACTTGGTTTTGCTCATGCAAGCAGGATGAATTAATTTTCAAATAAGAATTAGGATGAATTATGGGAGACTTCACTGGGGAGATAAAATTTAATTTGGGTGTTAAGATGTAAGGATTAGTGGACATGGGAAAAAGGGAAGAAAAGTTTTCTCAATTGTAGTGCCATGCTAGGACATTCTTGATGAATTTCCAAATGGCCTCTATTCATTGGAAGGGTTATTGAAATTGAAACTACAGCTTCATTTCTTTACCTGGAATACAGTTGGAAACCAAGATTAAGGAAGAGATTGATCAAATGCCAAGAAACATAACTTGTTAGAGGAATGATTTATTTTCCTCTAAGAAGACAACAGGCATTTTGGTCAGGGCAAAGCTTTTCGAGGGGATTTTTAAGTTATTAACTGATTGAAGAACAAATTTTGTCATGGATAAATGACTAGCTTGGAGACCTAAAGCAAAAGCGTAAGTATTTTCTAAATAAAATAGCTTACCTGGGATCAGTACTAGAACTGAGTTTATTTAAAATTTTTATAAATGAATGAAAACTTCAGATTCACAAATGATATGATATTTTTCTAAGTGGAAAGATGCCAACTGCAAAGGGAAAATCTAAAACGATATCTGAGGCTAGGTTAATGGGCTGCTGCTGCTAAGTTGCTTCAGTCGTGTCCGACTCTGTCCGCCCCCCAGGCTCCCCCGCCCGGGATCTCAGGGAGAAAACGGGGGGGGGCCATCCTCTCCAGGCATGAAAGTGAAAAGTGAAAGTGAGTCGCTCAGTAGTGTCTGACTCTTAGCGACCCCATAGGGACTGCCCCCACCAGGCTTCTCTATTCGTGGGATTTTCCAGGCAAGAGTACTGGAGTGGGGTGCCATTGCCTTCTCCAGAGTTAATGGACAGGAAAGTGGCAAATGAGTTTCTTTCTGACAAATGTAGATTATCATTCATTTACATAAAAATGTTTCAAACTATATTTATCAAATAATGAGCTTCAATATGTAACCACACTTCTAAAAAGGAATTCAGAAGTTACTGTAAACGATTCCTATTTCCCTGATTTTAAAAGGAAAATTAAATAAATAGAAAAGGGAAGAAAAAATGAGTGTGTTTGTGAAAATATTTTAATGTCACTAAAAATGCTCAAGTTCTAACCAGTGACACCAGGCATCCTAAATTGCCTAGAAATGGCTTGCATGTACGCTCAGCCACTTCAGTTGTGTCCAACTCTTTGCAACCCCAGGGACTATAGGCCGCCAGGATCCTCTGTCCATGGGATTCTCCAGGCAAGGATACTGGAATGTGTGGCCATGCCTTTTTCTTCAAGAAATGGCATAGTGTTACGTTATAGTCAAAATTTCATTAAACTCCAGAAAACAAAGGAGTCATCGTTTTAAGACATCCAGCAGAGTGTCTTTGAGTAGATGGCAGTGAGAAGCACAGGTTGTAATTTGTAATTACATCTGTGTGTATAGTCACATATTTACTTCTTCTTGATGTCAGTCAGCCTGAAATAATTATGTGTTCCAGATTGGCGTGCATTCAAAGTTCTGTTTAAAAGTTCACGCAGATATCCCACTTTGCTTTAAGAAAAATCTGCTCCTGGTGTCATGCTCCCCTCTGGCATTCCATAAATGGGCACCCTAGTGATCAGAATAGCTAATAAGTAGGACAACTTAAGAATAGCTTTTCGCAAATCAAACTGGAACAAATGTGAGATCCACCTAGCAGTAACCAATATATGCTTTCCCAAATCATATACACACATTTCAGCTCTGAGTATATCTTATTAACAAATTTGAGTTTGAGCCTCACTTTAGGTTGGGCTCTAATAATGCAATTTAAGAAGTGAGAAAGGCTTTACTTGTTCAAGAAAACTGAAGTAGAATATTAAACAAAGAATATTTAACCTCATTCTCCTTGTGGTGTGTGGCAGCCATCGTTTTTCTTCGGTTTAGCCCTTATACACCTCAGTGCACCATTTAGGTGAACATAATGGTCTTCATTTCAGCCCTTTGTTCCCAGCAGCCCCCATTTATGAGGTTATTTAAAAAACACTTGAACATGCTGTTATGGCTGCTTCCTCAGATACATCTGTGCTTAGGTCAGGCAGTAAAACTAGTGAATGTTCAGGGGGTAGGTAGGGCCCAAGGAGATTGAATCATGAAAGCAATTACAGATGATAAAAGCCTTCCCTTCTCCTACTCAGAATTCTAAGAGGCTCTTGATTCAGTTGCCCTACCCTTTCCTCTGAATCCCTTCATTTCTATGTACTGAAGAAGTCTGTGTGCCACTTAGTTCCGAAAAGCTCTTGAGGAAAGGGTCTGAGTGGTTCTGGTCTCATGGAAAACAAAGGGTGAATTTATTAAGTACAAGAGCACAAAATTTCCGCACATCCACACTAAGTGCATTCTATTAATAGTTCAGTGGCTTAAATCAGATAGTCACCGAGGAATCACAGATTTGGTCCTTCACACACATTTTGTTTTATTTTTTTAGTTAAGAATTAAGTGTGTGTACAAAAAATTGTTCTTATGCTGCTGTATTTGTTTATTAACTTGTATATATATTTTTGGCTGCACTGGGTCGCCGTTGCTGCGGGAGGCTTTTCTCTGGTTGTGGTGAGTGAGGGCTGCTCTCTAGCTGTGGTGCACAGGCTTCTCATTGTGGTGGCTTTTCTTGTAGAGCACGGGCTGTAGGCACGTTGGGCTTCAGTAGTTGCAGCCCACAGGCTCAGTAGTTGTGGCACACGGGCTTAGTTATTCTGCGGCATGTGGAATCTTCCTGAACAGGGATCGAACCCGTGTCCCCTGCATTGGCAGGCAGATTCGCATCCACTGTGCCACCAGGAAGCCCCAAACACACTTTCTATACTGAATATCCTTGCTCTGGGCAGAGAGAGAATCTTCTGTAATGAAGTAAGCGGTTCGTGTTTCTGACTCCACTTTTAACCTTCATGCTCAATTGTTTGTGATGTAGGAGCTCAGCAGAGAGCATGAAACTGTCTAGGATCAGCGTCTTTGAACAGGGGTATGTTTCCAGGGCTTGGAGTGACAAATGCACGTGAGTCCTGGCTCAGACGCGTGGCAGGAGTTCTCTAAACCAACCTAAGTCTCTTGGTTTGTAGGTGGTAGTAGTAATAATAACAACAGCAAGGCTACTTTCTTCCCCCACATGTGTTTGCTTCAATTTAATATGGTTTTACTTGGAGCTGACTGAGATGCTGTGTTTAGTCCAGTGTCCTAAGTTTATGTGGTCCTTACAGAACAGCAGCAAAGCTACTTACTTGTCTGGTGCTTTTCCATCCTGAAGATGGAAAGAGTTGTGTTTGAAAATACTTTGTAATCTGTAAAGCATCCTGCTAATGTTCATTATTGCTATTGTTCCTTGTATTTGATAACAACACTTCCACCATTGTTTTTCTTAAACCAGTTTTCGGCTAGCCTCTGCGTGGATTCTGAATTGTTTGAAGTGGACAATGACTGGCAATTGATTATTGCCCTCTGCTTGCTATGCACACGTAGTCCAGAGGCACACAGCGCACAGCCCTTGGCAGGTGTCCCACCGTTGTTTCAAACGCCAGAGTGGGTTTTGCTTTTGCCTGCTGCAGCACCAGTGTAAACTCAGATTCCCCTTGGACTCTATGGCTCCACCTTCAGTTGCATCACTTAAGATACACATGGTGGTTAAGTAATTCAATATTTAGCTGGTTTTTGCTTGATCTTCAGAACTTGATAAAACATTTAAAAAAATCTGTGTGACCTTGAACAAGTCATGTAATCTTTCCAAGTTTTTTTTTTTCATTTATAAAAGAGGTTAAACTACATTATCTTCTGCAGTCTTCTCCAACTTAGAATTTTTGTGATGCTACTGTAATGTTTCCCTAAATGGTTAGAAAATGTCACCAAATAAAGATGCCATGTGTAATAGGGTTTTCCTATTTTTGAATGGATTAACATTTTTAGAAACTCTTTGGCTAAAGAACTTTCTGTGAACTCAGTGTCTCACTCACCAACCTGTTGACTTCAGGGTATTTCTAACTGAATTTAATATTAAGAAAGATTAAATTTGATACCCACAGGCATCATCATCTCTGTTTCAATCTTTTCATGAATATAACATGTCAGAGTTACTACCCTGCAAATCAAAAGGGTTATTAACCATCGCAATTCCAGGTACCAACTAAGCAGAAAATCCCTTTGTCTCCACGGTACATCTTCAGATGTGGGTGAGAGCTGTTCAGGCCAAGACCAAGGGTGCTGTCCCGAGGGTGCTGTCCTCTAATGGATTCTTTCTTCACTGGAGAAAAGGCTTCTCAAAGTGAGGGATCAGAGCCAGGCAGGACACCGTGGACCCCAGGAGAGCTTGATGGAGCTGTGCTTTTTCCCTTTCTGTTACTCTGCCCAGGGCCATTACAATCTCAGATTCTCTCTCTGTCGGATCCACAGCACAAAACTGGTAGAGTTTTGAACTTCTCTGGTGGGCCAATGGTTAAGAATCTGCTCTCCAAGCTGGGGTTGCAGGTTCAGTCTCTGGTCAGGGAACTAAGATCCAGATGCTGAGGGCCAGCTAAGCCCTGGCACTTCAACTACTGAGCCCACATGCTACGATGAAGACCCAGGGCAGCCAAAATAAAATGAAAAACAAGCAAACCAAAACCCCCAAATAAGCAGAGTTTTAGGTAGTTTGATGCTTACACATACTCTGCATACAAACATGTGCATTTACATATACATAGACATGTATAAAGGTATGAATGGGTGTATTAGTATTAATCTTTAAATACATTATCTTTGCTCTCAAGAAATTTACTGTCTTGAAGGATGGAGATAGAAATGTGCAAGTGCTTTGGTAACCTAGGTGTTCCTAAAGAGAGATATACACATGGATTATCCAAATATTTTATGACAGCTAGCATGGTATATATATACCATGTTCTAGGTCCAACTTAAGCTCTTTACACATGTTGCAGCTAATCCTTCTAAACAACTTTGTAAGGTAGGTGCTACTTGATGTATGCATGTTTTTATGTATGTATATCTTATGTATTTTTTTCAGTCACTAAGTCATGTCTGACTCTTCGTGACCCCTTGGACTGTAGCATGCCAGGCTTCCCTGTCCTTTATCTCCTGAAGCTTGCTCAAACTCATGTCCATTGTGTCGGTGATGCCATCCAACCATCTCATCCTCTGTCACCCCCTTCTCCTCCTGCCTTCAGTCTTTCCCAGCATCAGGGTCTTTTCCAATGAGTTGGCTCTTCGAATCAGGTGGCCAAAGTATTGGAGTTTTAGCTTCAGCATCAGTCCTTCCAATGAATATTCAAGACTGATTTCCTTTTGGATTGACTGGTTGGATCTCCTTGCAGTCCAAGGGACTCTCAAGAGTCTTCTCCAGCACCACAGTTATTTATGTATAACATAAATATAAATATGTGAGGTAGATACTATTATATATTCAATTTATAGATACTATTATATATTTAAGTCACACAAAGATTAAGGAATTTGCTCAAGGTCATATGACCAAGCAAGTGGCAAAGAGGTAGGACTCCACCCAGGCATTTGGCTCTAGAACCCAGGCGCTGATCTCCTCCCCTAGGCTGTGTGTCTGCTAAATGCAGGTTCCAGCCAGCCTGTGGTGGGCAGGTGCCTCTGAGCATGCCTCTCTGCACTTTGCCGGGTTCTCACTGAGTGGCTGGGCACGGGATTAGTGGCTTGTCAGGAGCCTCGCCGGCAGAGTGGTCCTACCAGATTCTATCCTTACTGTCAAAGGCTATTTGTAGACTGATTTGTAGACTGTCGACCATTTGTAGGCCATTTGTAGATTGATCTTACTTAGAGTCTGAGATGGAGATTTGTGTGCAGGCAGTTATGTAGTTAGTGAGAGCTCTGAGGAGCCCCTGTGAGGGGCTGAAGGAACAGGGAAGAGTCAACATCCCTGAGAGGTACAGACCTGGGCTGTGATGCAGCTGTCACCGAAGCCTCAGCAGATCGCCAGTAAAGTTCAGGAACTGAAGTCCTCTTTCTGAACTGAGGTGATGGTGCTGGGCCTTTGTATATACCCCTCCCTCAAGTAGTCCCTGGATGCAGGCTGCCCAGGGAGAGCAGGGCAGCCCTCTTTGACTGAGAGCAGTTCCTGGGGAGGAGGTCAACTATGAGGCATCAGCAGGTAGCAGTTCCAGCAGCAGAGGGAATGGGGGTGCAGCCTGCAGGGGGCATCTGCAGCCACTCTGATGCTATGAGTCATGGCGAAATGGCAGGTGTTGACTGTAGTACTTGAAAAAGGAGTTCTCTGCTGTTCCTCTGCAGTGTTCCTCTGCCATCAGAAGGCAGATAATGTTCTGGAGAATGATGTGTGTCTGTGATGGGGGTTGGTGAGCAGGAATGAGGGGGACGATGCTATCTCCCACTGCCACTTCTTTCCACACTGGGCTGGATTACCAAAGCTCTTGGAAAAAGAGGTTGGGTAGACTCAGACTTTCTCTGTCTCTCTGGAAGGGGATGACTGATGGGCAATGTCTCCCACTCCTTTCCCTGGAAGAAAATTTCTTGCCCCTTCTCTGGGAAATTAAAGTAATATATCCATCTAAGTGGAAGCTGACTCAGTATAAAAGCCATAGCTCAGGTAAGTTCTATATTAAACCTGAAATGCTGAAATGATAAAGTAACAAAAATATATTTCAGTAGGCTTCTCCTCTCACAACAGCATAGAATGATTGCCCTCTTCTCTCCCTTCTCTTCTCTCCCTATCTTTGGGGTATGTGTATGTGCATGTGTGTGTGTTGGGGAAAACATGGATATTTGTTATATATTTATAGCAATGTTTATCACGTACTGAAAGGTGCCTATATGCCATATACACTGAGAATTAAGGGCTTCCCTGGGGCTCAGCTGGTAAAGAATCTGCCTGCAACATGGGAGACCTGGGTTCAGTCCCTGGGTTGGGAAGATCCCCTGGAGAAAGGAAAGGCTACCCACTCCAGTATTCTGGCCTGGAGGACACTCCATGGACTGTATAGTCCATGTGGTCGCAAAGAGTCGGACACAACTGAGTGACTTTCACTTTGTGTATTCATATATTATTGCTAACTAGGGCTTCCCAAGTGGCTCAGTAGTAAAGAATCTGCCTGCAGTGCAAGGCGTCATAGATTCAACCCCTGGGTCAGTAAGATCCCTGGAGGAGGAAATGGCAACCCATTCCATTATTCGACCTGAAAAATCCCATGGACAGAGGATCCGAGTGGGCTGCAATCCAAAGGGTCACTCAGAGTTGGATGTGACTGGGCACACGCACACCCATATTGCTAACTATCCCAATAACCCTATGCAGTAGGTATTAATCACACTGTTTTCCACAATAAGAAATTGTTGCCCAAAGAGTTTATGTGAATTGCTCACGATCCATAGCCATTAAGGGATAGAAGCACGTTGTGCAAATCCTGAACTCACATCGACTTTCCTTGTGTCTCACCTGGGGTGTCTTGGGTCACTAGTTAGCAAGATGAAAGGCAAGACAATAAGTTTAGGTGTGAATGACTAGGACTTGTACTTAAGCTCCTGCCCACCTTCTCCAATCCACTCTTTGTACCCTGTGTGTGATGGCAGGAGTTAATTGCTTACCCATTCCCCAGTAACTCAAAGTCTTTATTTACCGAGAAAACTTTAATAACTGGTTTTTGCCTTGCTAGTAACAGCCTCTAATCTTCCTAGTAGAAGGTGGTGAATTTTCCTCTCACAGCTGGTCCAGGCTTCCATTACAGTAGAATAGTTAACTGTTCATCTGTGGCAGGAACTTGAATAGGAATACACAGTATACAATTGTATAATGTTGTAATCCAAACTCAAAAGAACTTGCCTTTAAATGTTGTTTACAGCATTTTTCCATGCTATTTAATATTGAAGCTGGTAAACTTATCCGAGGACTTAAGACCCTTCTTGCCAGACATCTGCAGAGAATTGTTGTTATTGTGTCCAGCTCTTTTGTGACCCCATGGACTGTAGCCTGCCAGGCTTCTCTGTCCATGGGATTTCCCAGGCAAAAATACTGGAGTAGGATGCCATTTCCTTCTCCGTGGCATCTTTCTGACTCAGGGATCGAACCCATGTCTCCTGTATTGCAGGCAGATTCTTTACAGCTGAGTCACTCGGGAAGTCTTCTGAAGAGAATGCCATTATCTAAGTGATTACTCCTCGTGGTGAAAATGATTGGCTTTAGTGCCTTTCAGTTAGAAAGAAGGACCCTAATCTTTGCCACTTGCTCCCAGGTCAGGACCCCCTCCTCCCCCCCCAAAAAAAAAGAGATAAAGACACGGGATGATTCAGGGAGAGGATGTGGGGTGGGAGGTGGGAGGGGGCTTTGGCATTGGGAGATCGTAGACACCTGTGGCTGATACATGTCAATGTATGGCAAAACAAATACAGTATTGTGGGGTGGGAGGTGGGAGGGGGCTTCGGCATTGGGAGATTGTGTTCACCTAGGGCTGATTCGTGTCAATGTATGGCAAAACAAATACAGTATTGTAATTAAAAAAATAAATAAATTTAAAAAAAAAAAAGACACTGTGATGGCACTTTGGTCCTTACTTTAGACTCTGAATGCATACAAAGCTGTGATTGCCCATCTCCCAGGAGCCTTCCCAAAGACGCCTCTTCCACAGGAGTCTGGTCTCCTGCGTGCCCAGCCCTTAACCCATGATATTTTTCCTTAAACAGTACCACATTTTAGAGAAAGAAGTAAGGTTGTCAAATTAGAGCAGGTTAAGTGTTTGTGCAGGTTAAGGTCTTTACTCAATGCATTGAGTTACTGAAAGATTAGCACTTAAGCTGAAATACTCAATGGCTGTAGAAGAAATCTGAGAAACACCATTTAATATTATTAAAAACTTGAAGGGACAGGAACTGAGTCATGAGGAAAGAAAGAACTGAGGAGCAGGGTCTAAGGGTTTCTAAGTCTTTCTGACTGAAGACTTGGAAATGTGTTAGGATCCGTACTGGAGGGAAAAGGAGGAAGTAGAACTCTTATCAGTTTTTACTGTAGTCAGCTTTAGTACGCTTTTACATCAGTGGTACACAGATGGTTAAATATTGCCTACAGGTAACTTGAATGACTTAAAAGCAGTGTAGCTTTCTGAATTGTGACCATGAGAAAGATGAGTGCATTCGGCTTATGATATTGTTTGTTAAAAGATTACAGCAAAATCTTTAGTGACAGCATGATATATTAGCCAGCACAGCATAACAGGACAGAAACAGAGTAAGACACACACACTGAGCAAGGATGCCATAGGCAGTTTCCACCATGTCAGGCAAGACCCCATAAAGTGCACCCTGAAGAGCAATTTTGTTCAGCACAGACCCCATAGGCCTTAGCAGACAACTTTAGGACATAAAGACAGAGGGCTATGAAAGAAACTTTTTGGACTCTGCTGGGTCTTCACTGTGGCCTGGGGGGCTCTTTGTTGTGGCACACAGTCTTCTTGCACACAGGCTTAGTTGCCCTGCAACCTGTGGGGTCTTAGTTCCCTGACCTGGAATTGAACCCACATGCCCGACATTGAAAGGTAGATTCTTTACTACTGGACCACCAGGGAAGTCCCAGGACTGTGAAATATTAATTGTATGCTGCTGCTGCTGCTGTTAAGTCACTTCAGTCGTGTCTGACTCTGCATGACCCCATAGACGGCAGCCCGCCAGGCTCCCCCATCCCTGGGATTCTCCAGGCAAGAACACTGGAATGGGTTGCCATTTCCTTCTCCAGTATATGAAAGTGAAAAGTGAAAAGGAAGTCGCTCAGTCGTGTCTGACTCTTAGCGACCCCATGGACTGCAGCCCACCAGGCTCCTCCACCCATGGGATTTTCCAGGCAAGAGTACTGGAGTGGGGTGCCATTGCCTTCTCTGACTAATTGCATATAAAGTTGTTAATTTTGTAGCAACCTTATGAAGAAAGGTTAGTGTAGTACAGTAATAACAATCCTGTGGCACTTACAGTGTTATATGGAGTTCACCCCACAACTTCTAAGCATGTTATAAATGTATGGTTTTGCAAGAGGGAACACTCCAGAACAGATAGGCTGGCTATTTTATCTGAGGGCTCCCAGCAAAATGAATATAGCCAGACTGTGGTCCTTAGTACCTCCTGAAATTATGCTTCTTATTTCCCTTCCCTGGTAGCTCAGCCGATAAAGAATCTGCCTGCAATGCAGGAGGCAGTTCAATTCCTGGGTCTGGAAGACCCACTGGAGAAGGTATACGCTACCCACTCCAGTATTCTTGGGCTTCCCTGGTGGCTCAGCTGGTAAAGAATCTGCATGCAGCATGGGAGACCTTGTTCGATTCCTTAATTGGGAAGATGCGTGGAGAAGGGAATGGCTACCCACTCCAGTATTCTGGCCTGGAGAATTGATGGACTGTATAGCCAAGAGTTGGACACGACTGAGCGACTTTCACTTTCTGATCCATTGCTCATGATTTTCCTTCCTGCATAAGAAGAAACAGTGTGACTGTATCCCATCACCCCCACCTTCTCCTTTCTTTCAAGTACAATCACCTAATCATCTTCTTTCTCAGTCACTGTATTCCACTCACCCCTTCTGATGTCTTTGATAATGCACAGTGCTTATTGCCTACAGTTTTTGTGTGTTTGAAAAATACAGTTTGCCATGAAGTTCATCTTGATTTGTAAGATCTGTCTTCCCTTAAATAGAAGAAATAGGGAACTTATTTGTACTCTAAAACAATTCTTATACTTTTATGTTTTTACCCAAACTTCTTAAATAATGCTAAACTCAAAACAAGCAGTCCGCAAACACATGGTAGAAAACGAATGAATGAAGCAGTTGTGTCTATTAGGAACTGCCAAATCTCTAGTAGCAATTATGTGGTAATAATGACTTTTAAAAGACAAATATTTATTTTCCTTACCAAAAAAAAAAAGTCTGCAAGCAGGAAGTCCAGGGCTAATAGTAATTATTCAATATCGTCAGTGCCCTCAGGCTCTTGCTGGGTTTCTGTTTCATTATCTTTAGCATGTAGAGACTTCTTAAAGATTTCCTCGTGGTGTTAAAATTGCTGCTGAAGTTCCAGTCATCATATATCTCAGTCATGAAGAGGAAAAGGGGAGAAAGGACAAAAGGAAACAAACCATCCAGATGCGTTCGCCTCCATTTAAGAGTATTTCTGGGACTTCTCCCCCAGATGACTACTGCACATCTCTCATTGGTGACCTCTATTTGTAAGGGAATCTGAGAAGTGTAGTCTTTGGTGCTGCACATTGTCATGCTGAAAAGAATTAGATTCTATTAATATTAGGAAGGAAGACGGATATGAGATCAGCAGTTAGTAATCTCTAGGTAATAATCAAAGTTGCCTCCTGATTAGGGCTTAATCTCTTAGTATGTCTACAAGATGAGATGTTCTCCCAGTGCATCTGGGGGTGGGGGAGAATAAGAGTGCTTTGGAATTTAGACAAGGAAATACGTAAAGAGGTTTTATATCAGTTATCCTAGATGGAAATGATGAGTCAGGGATTTGAAGATGTCAGGCTGAGACTGTAAGGAACTGGAGATTTTGATGAAGTTGAAAAAATAAGTATCATGGGAATGACAGGCATATAGGAGCTAGAAAGAGAGGCAGCTTTGGTCTGCATGTGGAGGATTTAAGACTCGAGAGGCTTAGCTGTTCTAGCAAGTGAGGGAAAAGCTTCAGGCCCTGGTTTTCAAAATACAGAGCTGAAGGTCTTCAGAGTGGAAAAGATTTATAGGCTCCCATGGAATAGAATCTTATCTATTGAATGAAAAGCGAGAGCGAGCAAAAAGTGAAAAAGCAAAATTTGCTCAGTTGTGTCTGACTTTTTGCAACCTCACGGACTATACAGTCCATGGAATTCTCCAGGCCAGAATACTGGAGTAGGTAGCCTTTCCCTTCTCCAGGGATCGAACCTAGATCTCCCATATTGCAGGCGGATTCTTCACCAGCTGAGCCACAAAGGAAGCCCAAGAATACTGGAGTGCGTAACCTATCCCTTCTCCAGCAGTTTTTCTGGACCCAGGAATCGAACCAGAGTCTCCTGCATTACAGGTGGATTCTTTACCAACTGAACTATTGGGAAAGCCCATTCTAGTCTATTGAATGTGCTTTATATATTTCTTAGCTGTGCCAAGCACAAATGGATTTTCTTTTCTGCTGAAAAAATAATTACATATTAGAAAATAGAGGGGGAGAATCTTCACATTTCCACTGTCTACACAACTCATGTTTCAGTTCCACATGGTTTACATCGTTACAACTATAGCTTACAGATGATTGCCTATCCTTTTTTTTTTTGATTGATAATTTAAGATTTATTGTGACAAGATATGTCTATAAGTGGTATATTCAATTTTGAGCAAAAACCTTGCAAATGGAGGAAATATAGAGAAAGATTGCCTGTCCTTTTAATTCAACATGATAATGTAAGCATTTTCCATGTTGTAACATAGTTATTAGAATTAATTGGTGGGTTCTAAATAAGTATTTCAAATTACAATTTGGGGATACTCCAGATCCTCCATCAATGTCACTTTCTTGTGAAACCAAAAAAAAAAAAAGAATTGTGGAATTTCAAACAAATTATCAGAAGTAAAGAGGGACATGACTCATTTTTGTCTTGCTGAAACTCATGGGTTTCTGGTTTCTCTTATCTTGATGTTGCAAATATCACTCTTTCGCCAACTGCATTCCTCAACCATTTGAAGTTAGAGATATTATAAATGTGTGGGGGTACAAATCAAGATCTGTATGCAGTGGATGTAAGAATTTCATTAGATGGATCTTCCTGCATCCCAACCCCACCCCAAGGCTTTCCTTTGGAAGGCACTAAGAAGATAAGCCTGGACTTCCCTGATGGTCCAGTGGTGGAGCATCGCCTGCCAGTGCAGGAGACGTGGGTTCTGTCCCTGCTCTAGGAAGATCTCATGTGAGAGAGGTAAGCCCATGCACCGTGACTACTCACCGCATATGCCTAGAGCCCATGTTGTAGAATAAGAGAAGCCACCACAGTGAGAAGCCTGCACACTGCAATGAAGAGTAGCCTCCGCTCACTGCAACTAGAGAAATCTCATGTGCAGCAATGAAGACACAGAGCAGTGAAAAGAAAAAAAAAATTTTTTTAAGTAAAAAGCAAAAAAGATTAGTTCTATATTCTTCTTATTGGTACAAGTAAGAAATTTATAAAATTTCCCTGGGTTCTTATTTCTTTACCTGGGACCAAAGAGCATCTTTTGTTTTCTCCTGAGTTGCAAAAATTTACTTTAAATTTGCTAAAAAATGATAATTTAGTGGAGCAATAATTCATTTTACACTATCGCTGCGTTGGCTATTGAATTCAAAGAATACTCAGTTTCTCCTGTTTTGACATCCTTCTTTGTGCAATTTAGAATCAAATCCCTTGTTACTCAATTTCTCCTGTTTTGACATCCTTCTTTATGCAGTTTAGACTCAGATCTCTTGATGTTGCTTCCTCCTGGCTGATGTGTCCAGCAGACTCCCCACCAGGGTTCAGTTCACCCACTCTTTTGGATCACCTTATGTTGCTATAGAAACTCTTCTATATGCAAAAAAAATAGACTCCTTCTTTATGCAATTCAGATTCAACTCACTAGGACTCTCAGATCTCTTGATGTTGCTTCCTCCTGGCTGATGTGTCCAGCAGACTCCCCACCAGGGTTCAGTTCACCCACTCTTTTGGGTCACCTTATGTTGCTATAGAAACTCATGTGGCCCTGTGGATAGAACTCTTGGAAAAGCAAGTTTTCCATTGTAGACCAGGCTCAGTGCCACTTAGTAAACTTTATACTTGTCCCTGGCCTTTTCTCCCCCGCCATGTCCCCCACAAAAGCTGATGCAAACATTCCCACATCAACCTCTAGCATGTGGATTCTTCAGGGTTCTGCCCTGAGTCCTTTCTCTTCTCTCTTTGTTCATTCCCCTGCTGTAACTACCATTTGTTGAAGATCTATCTCTGAACTCCACCCTGATCCCACACGGGACGCATGCACATTGCACCCAGTACTTGGATATTTGTGCTCTTTGGGTATCACACAGGCACCTCAGAATTAAGCTCATTATATTTTATAAATGTTAAAACTTTCTTGTTACAGGTTCTATACCTCTTCAGCCACCAATTCAGAAATCTTGAATGATTGTTTACTGTTTCTTCTCCCTGACCCCACATAAGTATTCTCATGGTGATAGCTTATGGTGAATGGTGTCAGATTTGTGACCTCTGAAGAAGAGAATTTAGCTTCGGGACCAGAGATGAGGCTTGATTCCTTAGAGCTTTTGTGTAGCATAGTTTTATTACAGTGAAAAAGGAACAGAGAAAGCTTCTGACATAGACACCAGAAGGGGGCAGAGAGTGCCCCACTTGCTAGTCTTATCAAGGCCTTATATAATTTTTCAGTTGGTTACTAACAATAGAAAGGTCTTACCAGACCGGCTCCCATAACATCTTAAGATAACAGGATTAGTCTGAAGGTTGCTGTAAAAAAGGAGAAATATGTCCTCAGTTCAGTTCAGTTCAGTCTCTCAGTAGTGTCTGACTCTTTGAGACCCCATGGACTGCACAGCACGCCAGGCTTCCCTGTCCATCACCAACTCCTGGAGCTTGCTCAAACTCATGTCCATCGAGTCAGTGATACCATCCAAACCTCTCATCCTCTGTCGTCCCCTTCTTTTCCCTCCTTCATTCTTTCCCAGCATCAGTATCTTTTCCAGTGAGTCAGTTCTTTGCATCAGGTGGCCAAAGAATTGGGAGTTTCAGCTTCAGCATCAGTCCTTCCAGTGAATATTCAGGACTGATTTCCTTTAGGATGGACTGGTTTGATTTCCTCGCTGTGCAAGGCACTCTCAAGAGTCTTCTCCAACACCACACTTTGAAAACATCAATTCTCCATAATTACTTAGAAAAAGTTCAAATTCTTTAACATAACAAAGTCCTTGGTAATGAGAACTCAGTCTTACCTTCCTAGTGTCATCTCTTGCCTCCACCATTCTCCTGCAGTCAGCCACACCAAACATTCATTTCAGCAAATGTACCCCTCTTTCACATTGTACCATGCTGTCCCTTCCTTCCCCAGGTGGCACAGTGGTAAAGAATCTGCCTGCTATTGCAGGAGATGCAAGAGACATGGATTCAATCCCTGGATTTGGAAGATCCCCTGGGGGAGGAAATGGCAGACCATTCCAAGATTCATGCCTGGGAAATACGTGGTCAGAGGACTCTGGCAGGCTGTGGCCCATAGAGTCGCAAAAGAGTCGAACATGACTGAGCATGTGCTCATGCTTGCTGCCCCACAGATGTTCTATTTTCTGCTGATCATCTGCTGGGCTTCAGCTGATTCACCTACTTCCTGACCTCTAGGCAAAGTCAGGGCCTTTCTCCTCCCTCTTCCCCTGGTTCTTCAATCATGCTTCTATCACCACTGTCAGCACATTTTACTGTGGCTATTCATATTTCTGTCTCCTGTTCTAGATTATGAGTCCCTTGAAGGCAGGGATTAAATCTCAAGATAAAATATCTTCCTAGTGTCTGACAGATATTAGTTATCTGGGAAATGTTTTTTTTTTTTTTTAAAGTAGCAACCTTCTTACACTGGGTCCTCCGTAGCTCCCATCTTGCACTCATTTCCCTTCATCCTTCTAGAATGAATTTTCAATGCCACGTAGCTATCTCCACCCTTTACTTCCCATTCACCGTTCAACTTGGGTACTCAATTCAGTTCTACCATCTCTGCTTCCAACAGGCACTCTTGGAAAAGTCAGTGTTACTGGCATATTGCCAGACTCCATACACACTTTGCAGTACTTGACTTACCTGATTTACCCCATGCCTTTGACACCGGAGCTACTCTCTTTATTGCAAACCAAGTGTTCTCTCCTCTCTCTCTAACACTGGGCACTCCTCTGCCATCTCTACTTCTTTGTCCTCCTTTGTAAACTCTTATCTGCTTGCCCTTCTCCAAGGTTTGATTCTTAGTTCACCTCTATCCTTTTTTTCCCATGCTCAGTGTAGAAAATGTCCACGGTGTCATTTCAGCTCTGCAGGTTTGGTTTGGTTTTGCCATGTGGGATTTTAGTTCCTCAAGGGATCAAACCCTCACTCCCTTCATGGGAAGCTCAGAGTCTTAATCACTGGATCATCAGGAAAGTCCCCCATGCTTT
Source organism: Nanger dama (assembly GCA_917880005.1). Classification (NCBI taxonomy): domain Eukaryota; kingdom Metazoa; phylum Chordata; class Mammalia; order Artiodactyla; family Bovidae; genus Nanger; species Nanger dama. Next base: position 84,242,204 of record CAKJTW010000002.1, read on the forward strand.
TGCTAAGTTGCTTCAGTTGTGTCCGACTTTTTGAGACCCTGTGGACTCCTAGCCCACCAGGCTCCTCTGTCCATGGGATTCTCCAGGCAAGAATACTGGAGTGGGATGCCATTTCCTCTTCCAGAGGCTCTTCCCAAGGATCCAACCTATGTCTCATGTCTCCTGCAATGGCAGGTAGGTTCTTTACCACCAGTACCACCTGGGAAGCCCAAGGAAATCCCCTAGGTCTGCAGTTTTCACTACACTGACTTTCTAATATGTCTCCTAACTACATCCAGCCCTCACCTCTCATCTGCACTTTAGACTTGAATATCCATCTGAAATAGGAGGGAAGCAGGGTAGCAGCCATACACAACCTTTAAAAGAATGACATAGCCCAAGGACACAACATAAGCTGATTAGAACCAAATAGGTCCAAGATGGCAGGCAAGTCAACTTCTTGAGCCTCAGTATATGCTGGCCTATTGCTTACTGTAACACGTCAGCAAGCTAAATGACACAACCACAGGCTTCATGACAGTTCCAAAACCAAGCATCAGAGGCCAAAAGATGGGCGGTGGCCCAATTCCTGGAAGTCCCCTAGCCCTCGCCCAAAATAGCTGGAATATTCCTCCCACTCATTAGCCTATGAAATTACCCAGCCATATAAAAACTGACAACCCAACACCATGGTGCTGTTCTCGCCTTCTGAGACAACCCCCACTCAGTCTGTAGAGTGTGTTTCTTTCTAAATGAATCTATTTCTTACCTAACACTTTGTCTCACTGAATTCTTTCTGCAATGACACATCAAAAACCTCAGCGTTGTTGTTGTTTGGTCATCAGTTGTGTGCAACTCTCTGCAACCCCACGGACTGCAGCATGTCACGCTTCCCTGTCCTTCAGCATCTCCTGGAGGTTGCTCAAATTCATGTCCATTGAGTCGGTGATGCCATCCAACCATCTCATCCTCTTGTCACCCACTTCTCCTCCTGCCCTCAGCCTTTCCCAGCATCAGGCTCTTTTCCGATGAGTCAGCTCTTCACATCAGATGGCCAAAATATTGGAACTTCAGCTTCAGCATCAGTCCTTCCAATGAATATCCAAAATTGATTTCCTTTAGGATTGACTGGTTTGATCTCCTTGTTGTCCAAGGGGCTCTCAAGAGTCTTCTCCAGCACACAGTTTGCAAACGTCAATTCTTCAGTGCTCATCCTTTATGTTCCAGCTCTTATATCCATACATGATTACTGGAAAAACCATAGTTTTGACTTAAACAGATCTTTGTCAGCAAAGTGATGTCTCCACTTTTTAATATATCTAGGTTTGTTGTAGATTTTCTTCAAAGGAGCAAGCATCTTAATTTCATGGCTGCAGTCACTATCCACAGTGATTTTGGAGCCCAAGAAGATAAAACCTATCACTGTTTCCCCTTTTCCCCCATCTATTTGCCATGAAATGATGGGACCAGATGCCATGATTTTAGTTTTTTGAATGTTGAGTTTTAAGCCAGCTTTTTCACTCTTCTCTTTCACCTTCATCAAGAGGCTATATAGTTCTTCAGTTTCTGCCATAAGGGTGGTGTCATCTGCATATCTGAGGTTATTGATATTTCTCCCTGCAATCTTGATTTCAGTTTGTGCTTCATCCAGCCCAACGTTCCCCATGATGTGCTCTGCATATAAGTTAAATAAGCAGGGTGACAATATACAGCCTTGATGTACTCCTTTTCCAATTTTGAACCAGTCTTTTGTTCCATGTCTGCTTCTAACTGTTACTTCTTGACCTTCATATAGTTTTCTTAAGAGGCAGGTAATGTGGTCTGATATTTCCATCTCTTTAAGAATTTTCCACAGTTTGTTGTGATCTACACAGTTAAAGGCTTTAGTGTAGTCATTGAGCAGAGGTAGATATTTTTCTGGAATGTTATTGCTTTCTCTATGATCCAGCGGATATTGGCAATTTGATCTCTGGTTCCTCTGCCTTTTCTAAGTCCAGCTTGTACATGTGGAATTTCTTGGTTCATGTAGTGCTGAATCCTAGCCTGAAGGATTTTAAGCAGTACCTTGCTAGCATGAGAAATGAGCACAGTTGTACTGTAGTTTGGACATTCTTTGGCATTGCCCTTCTTTGGGATTGGAATGCAAACTGACCTTTTTCCAGTCCTGTGGCCACTGCTGAGTTTTCCAAATTTGCTGACATACCAAGTGCGGCACTCTGACAACATCATCTTTTAGGATTTGAAATAAAGAAAGTGAAGTCTCTCAGTTGTGTCTGACTCTTTGCAACCACATGGGCTGTAGCCTACCAGGCTCTTTTGTCCATGAGATTTTCCAGGCAAGAATACTAGAGTGGGTTGCCATTTCCTTCTCCAGGGGATCTTCCTGACCCAGGGATTAAACCCAGGTCTCCTGCATTGTAGGCAGACACTTTACCGTCTGAGCCACCAGGGAAGTCCAAAAGAAAGAAAGAACATGAGTTCAAGATGCAATCTACTTTTCTAAGTTGCATGATTTCACAACTGCCCACGGGACATATATATATGTTGCATAACTCACTTAATCACCAGTGCTAACCTGCGTGAAACATCTGCCCTCTAGCCTTCCTCATCACTGTGCACCCCTCCCCTCCACACCAAAGGCTCCTTCTGGATTCATCCTATGAGTCAGCAGAAACACTAAGCAGTCAGTCGGCTTCCAGCCATCTGTGCTTTCTCTCACCTCCCTCCTCCGCAGCTAATTCTTGAGTTCTCAGTATGGCATGCACCTTAAGCCCTCCCCTTGGAGGAGCACAGATGATGTGCTCCCCCATGTTGTGAAGCACAGATCCCACCTTGTCCTTCCTTATTTTAAGCTGTTCAATGGTTTTCTGTCCTCTAGGCTTAAGCAGACATTCCTGAGCAGAGCTCAGCAGGCTCACCTTGACCTGGCCCCAGCTCCTTCTCCATTTCCCCTCCAGGCACTCCCTGCTTTGCTTGTTTATGCTCTAGTAACCTTGAACTGCTTGTAGTTCCACCTTACCTCTTTGTTTTGTTTGTGGTAGTCTCTCTGCCTAGAAAGCTCTTTAACTCTTATTTGCCCTGATGATCTCAATCATAACTCAAGTCTTCTTTCAGGACATTTTCTCCACCTCTCCAGCCTGGACCACTTTCTCCTGCACACTCTTGCCTGACATTCTTCCTCAGCTTGTATCATTTTATACCAGAGATTGTCTTCCTCTGTTACCATTCAGCTCTTATCACTTCATACTGAGATTGTCTTTCTGTGTTACTGTTTCCCTCAGGGAAAGACTAGGGACTCTAGAATTATTTTGCTTGGGCTCAAACCCTGTGCCACACCTTATTATTAATAGCTGAGTGACCTTGGAAAAGTTTACTAAACTCCTCCAATTTTGAGTCTCCTCAACTAGCAAAACAGAAATCAAAATAGAAACTAATTTACAAAGTTGTTAGAAAATTAAACACAGATGCACAGAGCCTGCCTCAAGGCAAATACTCAGTAAATGTTTTATAACATGATTATCATTCTTCTGCACTTCACCTTATCTGTTCTTATCATCAGATATAAGCAGTGCTTGGCATATTGCAGGTACTCACCCTATAGTTATTGAATTGAATGAAGTTAAATGAATTAATGAATGAACTGGAGAATATTTATGCATGGTGTCACATTAAGAATGTACAAACGAGCCAGACAGAACAAATCTCAGTTAATAAGTGCCAGTTTATCAGTTTCGCAGGTTAAGTACCAACATTATATGGTAGAAAGAGGCTGATACTTAGGTATTCGGTGCCCTGGTGGAGAACTGCTCCATCCACCCTTCAGGGTGGGAGCATGCACTCCTCCGTGGCTGGGAATGTAATGCTGACTTCTCACAGCTGAGTGAGTAGCTCTCTCTGGTCACTGCTCTGGGCCAGAAGCAGCCACTTTATTCAAGGTGCTGCCCCTGCCTACATCTACATACTGGTTGGCAAGAGGGACCTTGCTTCAGCTCGCCACAGCTTTGCAGGGCCGTCCCAGCTGAAGGACTGGGTGAGGCTCTGTTGGGACTTCATTACAGCTCAACTGCTCCCTCTGCCCGATCCACCTTCCTTAACATTTGTACAAATATTAACCCCAAGAACACACCTTGTAACGCCCAATGCATAGTCTTCTGTTTTAGGGTCTGTTTCCAGGAGAATTTAACCTGCAACATTTTGTGAGCCATAAGAGTTTGGTGAGTTACTTGTGTTGTTTATGTTGATCGTACTGCAAGGTTTGCAGGATCTTAGTTCCCTGATCAGGGATTGAACTGGGGCCCATGGCACTGAGAGTGCCTGCATCCTAACCATTGGACTGCCAAGAAGTCCTGCTTTTAGACACAATGTGCATGACAAGTATAGGCAGTGACTCACAGTATGGCTGACACGAAAATGGAAGATATGATGATGATGATGTTTTTTGGGGTGTTAGAATTTAGGTGGGGGTGCCAACATAGAAGTGATTGGTCGTGCCAGTTCTAATCCCAGTGCTTGCTGTACTTTGGGTAAGATAGGTTGTAAGTCCTTTAGGCTCTGTGCCCTCTTGAGTGTATTTTTTGTCACTTGTGTTCTACTGGGAAATGCAAGCATGGAAAGTGAAAACAAAAGTTCCTGAGGTTCCTGCCCATGGCATGCTCTTGGGGAAACTGGTAAACCCAATGTTGTGATCTTGTAGCCCCTGGCAGGCAGTGATTGAGTCAAGTGGCCTGCTGCATTAGAAACAATGTGTTACCTGTCCATATTATGTTAGAATTTTACTTTAAAAGTATTTGTGGTAGAAAAAAAACTCACTACCTAACTAAATCAAAGAGATTTTAGTTATTAAGCTTACCACAAGGGTCTTGCTCAGCATAAGATAATTCGTAGCATGCATGACCACGGCAGGTTTTTTTTTTTTTTTTAAACTATAAGATATAGTTTTTTGTATGAATTACAAGGGAAACAGGTATATATTTGACTGCACATAATACACACACATAAAAAACTAAATTGTACAGAATTATCCCTGGTGGCTCAGAGGTTAAAGCGTCTGCCTCCAATGCGGGAGACCCGGGTTCAATTCCTGGGTTGGGAAGATCCCCTGGAGAAGGAAATGGCAATCCACTCCAGTACTGTTGCCTGGAGAATCCCATGGACGGAGAAGCCTAGTAGGTTACAGTCCCTGGGGTCGCAAAGAGTCGGACACGACTGAGCGACTTCACCTTATACAAAGTAAAAGGCTTCTCAGGTGGCACAGTGGTAAAGAATATGCCTCCCAGTGAAGAAGATGCAAGAGACATGGGTTCACTTTCTGGGTCAGGAAGATTTTCTAAAGTAGGAAATGGTAACCCACTCTAGTATTCTTGCCTGAGAAATCCTACGGACAGAGGAGCCTGGCAGGCAACAGTCCATGGGGTCGCAAAGAGTCTGACACAACTGAGCTACTGAGCAAGGCACATCATAGGAATTAAGAAGTGGAAGTCCTTCTCCAACCAATTCACCACTCTATCACTCCTCAGAAGCAGGCACCATTAAGAGTATGATGCACATCCGGGAGAATGTGTCTCTTGTATATTTATAATATATAATAAAGTATCTCTCATATATTTATATATTTATAATTTATAATAAGAAATATATTTATATTTGTGGTGAAAATACATAACCATGGATAATGAATCTAAAAGTTAAATTTCTTAAGCTAATCAAAGTAGATATGAAAACTTCTACTCTCTCCATCATCCTTCCATTCAGTTGAATCTCCTGGGTATATAACATTGCTAGAATATTGCCATTTTTTTTTCCTTCTTTCCCAAAACGTCCCATGAGAACACTGGTGGGCCTGTGTGTTTCTTTGGAAGTTCAGCTTCTTTTGAAAATGGTGACATTATCTCATCACACTGCAACCTTGTTAGGAGGACTCCTTCTTTCTCCTGCTTTTAATTTCTTGAGTCCCCATGTTCATGCTGCACTAAGCGAGATTTGCCGCTTTCCTCAGTTCATATCACTTTCGGCTCAATAACAACAGAAAACCAGAAAGTTTCTGATTCTTACCACATTGCTAGTATTTCTCTTTCAGACAGTGGGTACCTCCGACTTGTTCTTTCTCCTGTCCCCAAAACCAACTGCGTTTCCAGCAAAAGGCCTCAGTCATTCCTGCAGAAATCATTAAGAGAGAACTCCAAATCTTCAGGCCCATAAGCCATGAAATGCACTCCCATTGAAAATGATACCAATTTCCTTGGAAAATTCTAAGACAAAAAGTTTGAACATAAAAGATTAGAAATCATTCAGTTTCATTTTACTGAAGATGTATTTTCAACAGCACAGCAGAGTGATGTAATATGCAAACAGTAAGTATGTCAGAACTATGAGTGACTTAGAACCAAGTGCATTTAGAGACCAGAATATGGACAGATACGTTTGGATAAATAGATTCAAAGATTTGATGAAAGACCTGGACCAAGTCCTTTGTTTTAAGAGAGAAGTTGTTACTGCTGCTTTTGAACATCTGCAGCAAACTGGGCAGAAACTAACTGATCTAAAATTGTGCCAGTTAAGTGAAGACATTTTTTAAAAAGAGAGTGTTAGCCAAAGTTGGAATTTTTAATAAAGGAGTTATAAATCTAGATTTTTCAGGTTTAAATGAAAACATGTGGTCCTTAATTATAGATAGCTACTGTTTTTCTTCAATAAACAAAGGGCTAATTTATATTTGTGTTTTCTTTATCATAAAAAGTAGATAGAAATAGACACCAAATTGCATCTCTGCAGCCCTAACTGCAAATAGGATATGTTTTTAGATTCTTACTGGCCATTTGCAAGTCTTTAAATCCTTGCTTTGGAATTAGCCTTGTCATTAAAACTCCTCCTTTAGAATGAATGGGACTTCCCTTCAAAGAAGAGCATTCTGTAGAGAGATGAAAGGCCTGTGCTATGTAATGTCCACCAGCAACAAAGGGATGCAATTATGATAAGAATTTAAATGTGAAATGAATCTGTGAAATGAAATTGTGAAAAACATAAACATACTGAAAACTTAATGTACATTACGGTAGAATTCTTTAGAGGGAAAAATAAAAAAGCTGCAATGTGTCAGAGAATCAGTCATGAAATCATTTCTCTGAGACAGTAGAACTGATAGGCATGGAAACTGTCTTTTACATTGTCTGTTTTGTAGGCGTAGAACTTTGATCTTAACGTGGTCATCCTTCTTAGAACAAAAAAAATGGTCCAGGAGGTGGGTAGTGATCTTCAGAATACAGAAAGACTACAGATCTTTCAATTGCCATCGTGGTTTTGTACCAGACACCATTTAAATTTTTTTCTCAGTCTGTTATAATAAGCATACCTGAGGCAGTCAAGCACAGACCTTCATACAATAAATGTTTTGAATGCAGTGGCTATTAAACACACCTTGGCTGTTATTTACTCAGACCTAATGCAGTTCACCACGCCTAGGTAAATAGAAGACATTGCCCCTGCAACTATCAGCACAGCCGGTGCCCAGGACAACATACAACAAATCCTATTGCAGGGATCTAAGCCTGAGATTGGTGATTTTACACTGAGAGTCTCTTGAATCTTCCTGGCATTTATGAGGTTAGATCCTAGAACATCTAAGAAGAAAGAAAGTAAGTAATTCTAACACAGTGCTGGAAAGGGGCTAATAAATTCTTCAACATTAGCACCATAGTCTGATGCAAATGAATTTAATCTCCTTTCATCTCCTTGATATTCAGGGAGAAATGCAAGCTAGTGGATTAAATATGCAAGTCTTCTTTTGGTGCCAGTATTGCAAATATGACAATAACCTTGAATCATCATCATTACTGGAAAGCTACTTCTTAGCTATATTGAACATATTTCCCTATTGAACATTTGTACACTTGGAATTTTGCTAATGAGCACATTCATTACTTTTCAAGATCCTGAATGTTTTCTTTCATAAAATTTTGATTTTGAAATAGACAAGTTTTCTGTGTATGTTACTATACCAGTATCTTTTGAAATAGATAAGCTGTTTTACTTTTGCCATAATTGTATCGAAAGCTTTTTTTGGTGCTATCTTAAAAGATCTGCTAACCATAAGGTTTTTGTGAGAAAGCAAAAGAGATTAGGAATTTTTAGACTTTCTATCTAATACCGAAGTATTCACAAGATGATGAGAAATATGTTCTCATAGTAAATATTTTCTGTTATACTTTTATAGCCAAATGTTTCAATAAGATATTTCAAACTCTGGAATCACTCCCACTCATATGAAGTTTAAATATGTATTTCTCAAGTCATTAATTCATTATCACTATCACATTGGTGGAAGTGTATTTATATAGCTCACTGCATTACACTTTCTGCTGACAGTAAGAAAAGAATTCAGAAAAGGATGAGCTGATTTTGTAAACTGCTTGTCTTGACAAGTTATGGATTTGTACTTAGTCTAGGGCTCTTTCTCTGAATTAGGGAGGAGGTTAAGTTTGGTTTTGTAATGGGCTTCCCTGGTGGCTCATAAAGAATCTGCCTGCCAATGCAGGAGACTTGAGATGGAAGATCCTCTGGAGAAGGGAATTGCCATTCTTGCCTGGAGAATTCCATGGACAGAGGAGCCTGCTGGGCTACAGTCCATGGGGTCACAAAGGTTGGACACGACTAAACAACTAACACAAACACACACAAACACACTTTGGTGCTTGAAGTGAAAGCAGAATGCCTCTTTTCTACCACCATATTAAAAAAACAATCAGTATCTTTCAGAGATTATATTATCTGGAAAAGTCAATGGAAAGCAATAAAACTAAGATAATGACGTCCGGTCCCATCACTTCATGACAAATAGATGGGAAAACGATGGAAACAGTGACAGACTTTAATCTTTGGGGGCTCTAAAATCACTGCAGATGGTGAGTGTAGCCATGAAATTAAAAGACACTTACTCCTTGGAAGAAAAGCTATGACCAACCTAGACAGCATATTAAAAAGCAGAGACATTACTTTGCTGACAAAGGTCCTTTTAGACAAAGCTAGAGTTTTTCCAGTAGTCATATATGGATGTGAAAGTTGGAGTATAAAGAAAGCTGAGCTCCAAAGCATTGAAGCTTTTGAACTGTGGTGTTGGAGAAGACTCTTGAGAGTTCCTTGGACTGCAAGGAGATCAAACCAGTCAATCCTAAAGGAAATCAGTCCTGAATATTCTTTGGAAGGGCTGCTGCTGATGCTGAAGCTCCGATACTTCGGTCACCTGATGTGAAGAACTGACTCATTAGAAAAGACCCCAATGCTGGGAAAGATTGAAGGCAGGAGGAAAAGGGGATGACAGAGGATGAGATGATTGGATGGCGTCACTGACTCAATGGACATGAGTTTGAGCAAGCTTCAGAAGTTGGTGATGGACAGGGAAGCCTGGTGTGCTGCAGTTCATGGAGTCACAAAGAGTCGGACACAACTGAGTGAACTGAACTGAAATTAGGAGGTACCCCCAGATTTCTTCAGATAAAGCATGTGTGTGTGTGTGTGTGTGCGTAAAGAAGTGATTAGAGAATGTACTTCAATGCTTAAACAAAACGACTCTTCCAAAGACCCTTAACTCTGAAAATCCTCCAAACTTTATAAGTCAGTCAGTCTTCATCAGGACGGTAGAAAGCTTCTAAGAAATTTAAGAGGCACACTCACATTTTCTTCTCTTTTCAGTTTGTGATTTTGAGATAAGGTTAATTGATAAGGACTTTGGTTAGCCATTCGAGACAAAAACTACTTCCTTCAGAATCTTTTTCTTCTTTTCATACAAGAAGGGCATATTGGTGGGTTTGTTCCACTATTTTCTGGATAGAAATATGGCTTCAGTCATTAGTTGTTTATTTCTTTGACCAGAAATTTAACAAATATTTAGTGAGCGTCTACATAGCTAGGTAGGTACCGTGGAGGATAGAAAGATGAAAGAGGCACAGTCTGCCTGTGTTTAACCAAAATAATAGCAACACCAAGAAGAATGTGATCAGTGTCTCAAGAGATGGTCACTAAAACTGTGTGATGTTACTGATTGATGTGCTTTGTTTACTACTCTTGGTAATTTTGCCTAGAAATATCCAGAAAATACTTCCATGTATCCATACTTTTAAGGCATAGTGATCTATAGGTCCAGACAGAACAAACTATAAATTAAAACCACATGACCTGTCAGAAGACTTTGTGATGAGAGAGAAGATGAAATTCAGTCAACACTATTGCCATCTAAGTTATAAGAACAACTCTCTTTGGTAACTTGTTAGATATGCTCATGTTATAAAAGTAGAAAATGCCTCCTTTTAAAAAATAAATATAATGTGAAGATAATGTTCAAAGAATTTTTTTTAATCTAAATGACAATAAAAAGTTTAAATCTTTAAAAATATTTTTAAAATTTAAAAATATTTAAACTGGTTTAAAGTTAGGTAGAAAACAACCAAGCAAATAAAAAGCAGAGATTCTTTCTTGCTTTAGCTCCAAAATCAGAGTCTAATGTTTATGGGAGATGGTAAGTTATATTGTCACAGGATTTAAAAATTTCATTATCAGTGCAAAATAAGTCAAACCTATAGTTAACTTCTTAATGTCACAAGCATATATCAACATTTGAATATGAAACAAGTCTATATTTCCTCTTTTGAATTATTCATTTTTGTATCAGAGATAATGTTTATGCAAACCAATGAAAATTTGTTGGCTATGAGTACATTCTTTGGTGGTTTACTGGTAACCCTCCAGAGATAGAAGCTGTAATTTTTCTTTCTCAATTTTCATTTTAATTCACATAGTTTAAAAAAGCCCCTAGATTTTTAAAGGCAATTAAGCATGTTTGACTGGAAGATCTATTGATTCATCCTTTTGAACACTCACCATGGAGATAGGTAGTATTAAATCACGGCAGAGTTTAGGTACTATATTTCACACAGCATTTGCATTTTTAAGTAGTGATGGTTGTGGAGAAAAAAGCCTATTTTCGTTCATCAGAGAGCAGATCTGACAAGGCCTTTGGTGACTGAGTTCTCTCAAGGCTCAAGCCAATGTCAGCTTAATCGGCCTCTTCCCACCTCATTATGTTGATAGTCTATTTAGAAATTGCAGACTAACTCTGTAACAGCAAAAACCTGGTTCAGCATGATCAAAACCTCATGTTTCCTGTCTACTCAAACCCATTCGTTAAAGAAGAGGGTAAATTTGTCCAGCCCTGAGTAAAAGAAGTTTGTGAATGAATAAAGATATATTTGGAAAATCTCAATCCTCCATTATAAAGTTATATTTATAACATATAGTTATAGAGCTTAATGAGCAGTATTACCTGTACTCAGCGTGCACATATAAATGCTTCTAATGTCACCTCATTGATACTTTATGCGTTTTGGCTCCTGTTCTTCTTCAGATCCTCTGTAGCAAGTGTCTGAATAAGTGCAAATGCATCTTAAATATAACTCCCAAGTTCATTGCTGGAGTTAATTTTGTTTTCATTTGGCTTTGAGTTGCTCAGGGGAGGGGCTGCCTCTGCTGTTTCCTTTACAACTTTCCTGATAGCAAGATGTGCATACTTGCCATTGGGACTCAATGGTCATCATCACTTGCTTGCCATCAGAGCTTTGTTAATAAGCAAAGAACTGAAAAATAAGGTTGGTTGGAAGCATGTGATAAAGCCAGATGGAAGACCTTATCTGCCAGGCAGATTTGGACTCGATAATGTGTGAGTGTGAGCAGGGTGAGTGGAGCCACAGGAGCTGCACCAGAGGCAGCCAAGCTCAGCAGGTGGGCAGCGTGGTGGGTCTGGGGGAGAGGATGGACTAGGCAGTGTGCAGCCTAGAGTTTAGGCAAGAAGAGGCAAAGGCCATACATACAGAGTGTAAATGTATATCACAGTGAAGGAAAGCCCTGACCGTTAAAGTCTGAAGGAAGCGGTGAGGTTCAGAGTTGGAAGAAAATGACTGAGCAAAAAGGGAAGGGGAGACTATTCTAGTGTGCTACAGACATTAATGGAATTAATGAAATTAATGAAATGTCAACAATAAAATTATTTTTGACAAAAATTCATGTCTTCCTCACCAGGTTAAATAGTTTTTTCCTCCCTCCTTTCCTTCCTTGTGTCTCCTCCTTCTCCTCTTCCTTCTTCAAAAAACACTGTCAACAAATCCTACAGTTTGATTTCCCGCTGACCCCCAGGGTCTTGGTTTGATTTTGTTGATTGGAAACTGCCTTCCTCTGGACTATTCATTTCTGCAAAATATGTTATCAGACCTTGAAATGAATGACACAAAAAGGTTAAGAATAAATTCTCTGGAGAATTTTTTTCTCAGATAAGTATGCAGAATGTTATGGACATGGATTTTTGAAGACTCCTTTTGGTTCCACAGTTTCCTTGGACTCCCTTGGCAGAGGTCTGGAAATTCTCTCCGGTTCCTCTAAGATTTGCATGTGTCCTCAGTCACTTCAGTCATGTCGGACTCTTTGCAACCCCATGGACTGTAACCTGTCAAGCTCCCCTGTCCATGGGATTCTCCAGGCAAGAATACTGGAGGAGGTTGCCATGTCCTCCTCCAGGCGATCTTCCCGACCCAGGGATCGAACCTGCATCTCTTGCATCTCCTGCATTGCAGGCAGACTCTTTACCCACCAAGCCACCTGGGAAGCCCATCTAAGATTTATGTCTGTTAAATAAGGCCCGAATCTCTAGGAATGTGACCTGGAGGGAAGTACATGTTGCTTGCTTCCATCGGCAGAGCCTGCTTTTCTTGTCAGACCCTCCTTCCCTGCTGTGTGTGTATGTGTGTGTGTGATAGCGAGAGAGAAAGAGAGAGGGGGAGGAGAGATAGCAGGCAAGTGAAGTCTTTTATCAAAGGTATTAGCATATAGGACCAGAGGACTGAACACACTCTTGTGTGTTCTAATCTAAATTGAATCACCAAGCAAAAGACTCCATTAAGAGAAAGGAGAATTGGGATTTCTCTGGTGCAGTCAATACAGGGGCCGAGGTTTCATTCTTGGTCAGAGAACCAGATCCCCATGCTGCAACTAAGAGTCTGAATGCTGCAACTGAAAGATTCCACATGCCCCAATGAACACTGAAGATCCCATGGACCACAACTAAAACCTGGGTGTTTTTTTTTGTAGGTCACTCAGTCATGTCTGACTCTTTGCAACCCCATATAGCCCATGGACTTCTCCAGGCCCAGAATACTTTGAGTGGGTAGGTTTTCCCTTCGCCAGGGGATCTTCCCAGCCCAGGGATCGAACCCAGGTTTCCCGCATTGCAGGTGGATTCTTTACCAGCTGCGTCACCAGGGAAGCCTTGTGCAGCCAAATAAATAAATATTTTTAAAAAAGAAAGCAGAGTGGAACTCTAAGTACAGTCGATGCTGATCTGAGAAGTTCAGAACTGTAATGCCAATATTGGAGTCACTCTTTAGAAGGGGCCAGCGTGACTCAGGGAGGTGCTGCGTGCATGCATGCTGAGTCGTTCAGTTGTGTCCAACTCTGTGCGACCCCACGGACAGCAGCCCACCAGGCTCCTCTGTCCAAGGGACTCTCTAGGCAAGAATTCTGGAGTGGGTTGCCATTGCCTTCTCCAATGAGAAGGTGCTAAATTTACGTAAAGATTGGAATGGTTGGAGTTGTCTTTCCTGGTCCAAAGTCACCAAAGTAATGAAGCTTAGCAACAGCATCTCTCCAAAATACTTTGTTTTTCATTTGCAAAAGGAGGAACAAAATGCTCCTTGTTTTGTAAGTCATCAGCTGCTCTAAATCTTTAATCAGCTTTATTCCAGGAAGGAGGGAATTGATTGAACTGAATGATTTTCTGAGATAGTATGCATGTATGCAGGCATGTTCAGTCATGTCCAGCTCTTTGCGACTCCATAGACTGTAGTCTGTCAAGCTCCTCTGTCCAGGGAATTTTCCAGGCAAGAATACTGGAATGGGTTGCCATTTTCTACTCCACAAAGACAGTATTTTTTGTAAATTGAAGAGATATAGCTTTACAGTTTAAAGTTCAGTCTCTAGAGTCAAACAAACCTGGGTTTAAATCTTTGTCTGATATTTTATTAGCTTTATGAATTTGGGCAAGTTGCTTAAACTCTGTAACCCTCTGTTTAATAATCTATAAAAAAAGGATAACAATGGAACTTATCTCTTAGGATTTGGGGGAGGATTTAATGAAGTTAAAAACATAAAGTTCTTGGAACCATGCCTGACATAAAGTAAATGCTCAATAATGTTAGTGATTTTTACCATTATGATCATTTTCAGTCTAAGTTTTCCTTCTCCCAGATTAATATTGAATTGCTATTCTTTTTATTTATTTATTTTTGGCTGCACGGAGTCTTTATTGCTGTTTTAGGCTTCTCTATTTGCTACAAGCAGGGGCTGCTCTCTAGTTGCTGCTCACAGGCTTTGCAGCGTGGACTTAGTTGCTCCGCTGCATGTGGGATCTTCCCGGACCAGGGATCAAGCCCGTGTCACCTGTATTGAGAGGCGGATTCTTAGCCATTGGAAACTGAGGAAGTCTTGAATTGCTATTCTTAACTGACTGTGTTTATTCCTATCTCCAAAATATCAATGTACTAGAGTCAGCTATCTAATAATTTAGCAACATTTTAATTATTTATCAGGTACAGATGACTTTAGCAGATGCTGTATGAGAGATGAGAAAGACATGAAAAATTGAATATTGGTCATGAGACTCCTATTGCCAGGTTAGAGACAGAAGATAAATACACAGAAAAGAGAGAAGAAAATGTGCAAATGAGTTCTTTAATAAACAAATTAATTTGCTATTAACAGAAGTAATAAAAGAAAAATAAGTGTTGTAGTTTTTATTATTAACATTTTAACAGTTTTTTGGTTAAATTATTCATACTCATGGGGAAAATGTAGGCAGAACACAAAAGTATACACTTGCAAGTATATTTCAAGATTCCTTCTTTTATTTTTATTATTTACTTTCTGTTTCAGGAACTTCCTTTAGGCATTCTTTTAGAGTAAATCTGTTGATGACAAATTCTCTTTGTTTTATAATATGTTGATTTCCTCTTCATTACCAAAGGATACTTTCACTGGATATAGAATTCTAGGTTGCTGGATGTTTACTTTCAGCACCTGAAAATGTTGTATCACTTTCTACAAGCCCTCATGGCTTCTGATGAGAAATTCTCTGTCTTTTAATTGTTTTTCCCCTCTAGGTAAGACATCACTTGTCTCTTGCTGCTCTTAAGAATTTTTTTCTTTGCCTTTGGTTTTCAGAAGTTTGACTATGATGTGTGCTATTGTAGAATTCTTTTGAGTTTCTATTTGGAGTTCCTTGGGGGCTTAGAGGTTAAAGCGTCTGCCTGCAATGTGGGAGACCTGAGTTCCATCCCTGGGTTGGGAAGATCCCTGGAGAAGGAAAAGGCAACCCACTCCAGTGTTCTTCCCTGGAGAACCCCATGGACAGGGGAGCCTGGTGGGCTACAGTCCACGGGGTTGCAAACAGTCGGACACGACTGAGCGACTTCATTTCACTTCACTTCACTTAGTGTCTTCAATATGTATGCATTGTTCCAAATTTGGGGAAATTTCAACCATTACCTAAAGATGTTTTTTCAGCCCTGCTTCTTTCTTCTGTCCTTCTGGAACTCCAGTGACACCAATGTTAGGCCTTTTGTTATACAGACTCCCCCCACCCCGTTTTTTTTTTTCCCTAGTCCATTTTCTCTCTGTTCTGATTGGGTTATTTCTATTGTTCTGTCTTCAAGTTTACTGATGATTTTTTCTGTCCTTCCCATTCTCTTATTGAGCATATCCATTAAGTTTTTTTTTTTCTTTTTTGATTATTGTAGTCCTCAATCCTGAAATTTCTATTTGTTTCTAATTTCTATTTGTTTCTAATTTATATCATCCTTACACAAACTACAACTTTCTATTGTTTTCATTTGTTTCAAGTGTGTTCACAGTTGTTAAAGTATTTTTATGATGGCTGCCAGAAAGTCTCTGTCAGATAATCCAGCATCTGAATTATTTTAGTTGGCATCTAAACAGATGGACATCGATTTTTCTCCTTCAAGTTGCGATTTTGCTGCTTCTGGTATGATGAGTGATAATTCAGTTGTATGCTAGACATTTACAGTGTCATGTTATGAAACTCTGGATCTCATTTAAATCTTCTGGTTTAGGAGAGTTTCTCTGACACTTTTCCAGAGGGGAAGTTAGTGGGAAGCTGCCTCCTCCATGCCAGGTGGTGGTAGAAGTCTTGGGTGCCCACTTGGTCTGTGTTGCTAGCTGAGGGGCAGAGTGGGCAGGAGCGGTCCCATAGCTGATAAGCAGGCAGAGGGGTCAGGCTCCCCACTAGGCCAGCAGCGACATGACCCTGGCCAGGGGGAGACGGTGCCTCCTGCCTGCTCCCCACCTGGTCTCCACCGACTCAGCTTTGAAGGCGGGGTGCCTTGCTACTACTGAGTGAGGGTGGCGGTCCACGTCTAACACATATGGGGAGATAAAGGGCTGCTTCGTTACCACCAGCTGAGGCTCAAAGTTCAGGCTCCCGCTGTGATCTCCACTGACATTGGGTGAGAAGCATGTTACTGTCAGGCTAGAATGAAATTCCTGACTCCACTAAGGGAGAGGGTGGCCTGCTAAGGGCCAGCAAGATCTCTAACCCCCTCTCGGCCTTTGCTGACAGAACTGTGAATAGGCTGTACATTTTTCTCTCACCTTTGGGGTAGTGTCAGTGGAAACATTTGGAAGCCAACCCCGCTTAGCACCAATGGTGGCGACCAAGTGGGGAGCAGGAGTGAGGTACCCCTCACCTTTAGGCTAAGAGTGGATTGGGGTAGGGGCAGTTATTGTCTAAATGTTCTCTGTCTTCCTTGGTTACTCCTTTCTGAGTCCTTTGGTTAGAGAGAATTGACTTGCCTTGGGGCTGTTTTCCCTCTTGTCTGTGCTCATTGGCTGTTATAGGTGACTGCTTCTCCAGCAAAAAGAAAATCCAGGGAGTCACTTCAGTAACGTTCCCCAGGTCCTGAGCTCTCTACCTTTTCTCTATCTGTCAAAGTCTTCTCTCTCTTTTTTTAATTGTTGATTTTGGCTGCACTGGGTCTTCACTGCTGTGCTTCGACTGCAGAGAGTGGAGGCTACTCTCTTTTGGTGGAGCCTGTGCTTTAGGGTGTGCAGGCTCAGTAGCTGTGGCTTGAGGGCTCTGGAGGATGGGTTCAGTATTTGTGGCTCATGGACTTAGTCATTCCACGGCATGTGGGGTCTTCCCTGACCAGGGATCGAACTGGTATTTCCTGCATTGGCAGGTGAATTCTTAACCAATGGACGACCAGGGAAGCCCCCAGAATCTTCTTATGTTTATTTTACATATGATGTCAGGAGTTTTAGTTTACCTCCTTTTTGTTCCTATCTTTGAGCCATAACTCATAACTGGTGAACATGTAAATTTATTCTGTCCTTTGTATTATAAATAATTCTCCAATGAACATGTTTATGACTAGAACCTTAGGATAGATGAACAAGAAAGGAAATGACCAACCTGAAGTATGTGAACATATTTAAAATTTTTGATATCTTTACCAGATTATTTTCCAGAAGGAACATACCCACATGCACTTTTACTAGCAATGTGTAAAAATACTCATTTCAAAAGATACCCTAGACAACTGTAAAATTTTCCTAATTTTAAAGATGCAAATTGGTATGAGAGTTAAATATCTACCATGGTTTTAAATAATATGAAGGATTAGCATCATTTATCGGAGAAGGCAACGGCACCCCACTCCAATACTCTTCCCTGGAAAATCCCATGGACGGAGGAGCCTGGAAGGCTGCAGTCCATGCAGTCACTGAGGGTTGGACATGACTGAACGACTTCACTTTCACTTGTCACTTTCATGCATTGGAGAAGGAAGTGGCAACCCACTCCAGTGTTCTTGCCTGGAGAATCCCAGGGACGGGGGAGCCTGGTGGGCTGCTGTCTATGGGGTCACACAGAGTCAGACACGACTGAAGTGACTTAGCAGCAGCAGCATTTATTATAAAGTAATTCCCCAAAAAAGGTATAACAATCATAACATCACCTTTTTGAATGCTTAAACAGTGTCAGGCGTGCTGCTGAACCTTTAACATTTTATTCTCATACCAACTTAATGAGGTAAGTATTATGATCTTCATTTTATGAGACTGGGCGAGTAGAGACAATTTGCCTAGGTCACATAATTAGTAAGTGGTAGAACTGAAATTTAATCCAGTGTTCTCCAGCTCCAGATCTCTCTCGTGAATTCACTGTGGGCAGTAATAGTGAGCTGGTTTGTTTAAATGATTCACAGGCTCATTCACTGTCAGAAATGAAGGGCAGCATTAGACCATTTCCTCACTGAGTATCAGCAGATGGCACAAGAAAAAAACCTTATTCAATCTACTGATTCCAATTTCAATATGCAACTATTAATAAGTGGTGATGGAGAAAATCAGTCAAAGATGCCAGATCTTCACCTTAATTGCAGACTATTCAGTTCAGTTCATCAGTTGCTCAGTCGTGTCCGACTCTTTGCGACCCCATGAATCGCAGCACACCAGGCCTCTCTGTCCATCACCAACTCCCGGAGTTCACTCAGACTCACCTCCATAGAGTCCATGATGCCATCCAGCCATCTCATCCTTTGTCGTCTTCTTCTCCTCCTGCCCCCGATGCCTCCCAGCATCAAAGTCTTTTCCAATGAGTCAACTCTTAGCATGAGGTGGCCAAAGTACTGGAGTTTCAGCTTTAGCATCATTCCTTCCAAAGAAATCCCAGGGCTGATCTCCTTCAGAATGGACTGGTTGGATCTCCTTGCAGCCCAAGGGACTCTCAAGAGTCTTCTCCAACACCACAGTTCAAAAGCATCAATTCTTCGGCACTCAGCCTTCTTCACAGTCCAACTCTCACATCCATACATGACCACTGGAAAAACCATAGCCTTGACTAGACAGACCTTAGTCGGCAAAGTAATGTCTCTGCTTTTGAATATGTAGACCATTAAAAACCTTCAAATCAACATCTAGTTTTAAATTATGTGGATGATTTATTTTATGAGAACTGCATCCTGGAAATAATGATCAAATCTGGAAGAAAACACAGGCTGACTTCTATTAAATTGGGGTTGGGTGGGATTGGATGTGACTAAGGCATCAATATGCTAAGGGATGGAAAAAGAGATCTTTTGCTTTTAAAAATTTTCACTCAAGCCCTTTGGAGATGAACTTTGATTACCATTAACGCTCTGCTATGATGACAGTGCTTTGAAATACTCAGAGGAATGAGCCAACAAGATACTTCCTTTCCAATCTCATCTAATGTCGCAATTATAATTTGAATCAGAGCCAAGGGGGTCATAACAATTGCGCAGAGTCAAATGGCAGGAAAACCAAGGTTTATTCCTCACATTTAGACCATCATCAGTAAAACCCTATGGACAGTCTGGAGACTATGCAAAATGTCATAAATTGGTGTAGGTGATTTTTATGCAAAGTGGACAGAGGTACAGAATTATTGTAAAAATAATTTTTATCTAACAATTTGGAAGTCGAGAGAATGTGCCTGTATACAGAGATAAGTTAGGCCCCAAAGTTCCAGTTCAGCTATTTACCACAGCGGATTAAACTGACCCTACCTAGAGAGACATCAGTTGTTCCCTGTTGCTGTGGTGTGGTATCATTTGAACAGCCCAGATTTTCCCTTTGTGTCACTTGTTAAAATGGGTGGTGTGTGGAAATGATAAGACATAAATCATAGTATGATAAAAATACTGAAATCCACATTTAATGCCTGTTGTTGCTTGCAGTGGGATTCTGATAAAACAAAAAGCCTATTATATATAAAGTTTAAATATTACGTTAATCAGAAGGCCTGCTATTGTTGACATCTGTTTTTATATTTAATTTTTGTTAATTAACAGTGTGTTTGTTTAGAGAGAGGACAATACCTTGTTAAATAGCTTTTCATACAAATGCAAATGAAAGATTATTTGACAACCAATATGCAAACAGCATGTATTCATTTGAGAACATGTTTGAGGGAAATCTTTTGCCTGCAAAATTTTAAGAGTATTTATTAATATATTACATATAGATATGTATTTATCTGTTTGCTTATTTATCCATTTATTTCTATAAATCCTTATTATTTATATCAGTTCAGTTCAGTCGCTCAGTCGTGTCTGACTCTTTGCGACCTCCTGAATCGCAGCACACCAGGCCTCCCTGTCCATCACCATCTCCCGGAGTTCACTCAGACTCACGTCCATCGAGTCAGTAATGCCATCTAGCCATCTCATCCTCTGTCGTCCCCTTCTCCTCCTGCCCCCAGCCCATCCCAGCATCAGAGTCTTTTCCAATGAGTCAACTCTTCACATGAGGTGGCCAAAGTACTGGAGTTTCAGCTTTAGCATCATTTCTTCCAAAGAAATCCCAGGGTTGATCTCCTTCAGAATGGACTGGTTGGATCTCCTTGCAGTCCAAAGGACTCTCAGGAGTCTTCTCCAACACTACAGTTCAAAAGCATCAATTCTTTAGCACTCAGCTTTCTTCACAGTCCAACTCTCACATCCTACATGACCACTGGAAAAACCATAGCCTTGACTAGACTTTGTTGGCAAAGTAATGTCTCTGCTTTCGAATATACTGTCTAGGTTAGTCATAACTTTCCTTCCAAGGAGTAAGCATCTTTTAATTTCATGGCTGCAGTCACCATCTACAGTGATTTTGTTATTTATATGCATGCTTGTTTTTCTGTTTCTCTGAAGATCATTAAACATTTTCTCCAGGTGAGGAAACCCTCCATTTCCTTATAAATTATTGAGAAAAATTGATTAGTAACACTTCAGTTGTCAATTCTATGCTAGGATGACATACAATGCAATCCATTGTGACCTAAAGATGAAGGTTAACTCAACCCTGATGAAATTTGTTGAAGATAAAATTAGGAGATGTAGTCAAAACATGAATAATGCAAAAGAATCTGATTAAGTTTTGCATCCTCTAATGAAATGAGATTTTATATGTAGAAGCTAGAGTGATTTACATTTAATACATATGTGTTTGTTGCACTCAAAATTTTAAAACAAAGGTATTTATTTTTATAAAAACAAGGAATTAATATGAAATTTGGAGAAATAATGTATATAAATAAAATAACTCAAAACATATTCAGTGGAAGATCATACCTGTCCATAGTTCACGGTACTTGTATATGGTTTGATATATATGAAAAGAGTCAGTCACTCAGTTGTGTCTAGCTCTTTGCAACCTAACAGGATCCTCTGTCCAAGGAATTCTCTAGGAGTAGGTATCCATTCCCTCTCTAGGGGATCTTCCCGATCCAGAAATTGAACCTGGGTCTCCTGCATTGCAAGCAGATTCTTTACCATCTGATCCACTAGGAAGCTCATTGGGTATATATAAAGAGTATATATGTGTGTATGTATATATAATTTAAGTATTCTTTTATGTTGAGTTCAGTTCAGTTCAGTCACTCAGACATCTCCAACTCTTTGCAACCCCATGGACTGCAGCATGCCAGGCTTTCCTGTCCATTACCATGTTCAAACTCATGTCTGTCAAGTCAGTGATGCCATCCAACCATCTCATCCTCAGTTGTCCCCTTCTCCTCCTGCCTTCAATCTTTCCCAGCATCAGGATGTTTTCCAATGAATCGATTCTTTGCATCAGGTGGCCAAAGTATTGGAGTTTCAGCTTCAGCATCAGTGCTTCCAATGAATGTTCAAGGCCGATTTCCTTTAGGATTGATTGGTTTGATCTCCTTGCAGTCCAAGGCACTCTCAAGAGTCTTCTCCAACACCACACTTCAAAAGCATCAATTCTTCGGTGCTCAGCTTTCTTTATACTCCAACTCTCACATCCATACATGACTACACATAGCTTTAACTAGACAGAACTTTGTTGGTAAAATAATGTCTCTGCTTTTTAATATACTGTTTAGGTTGGACATACCTTTTCTTCCAAGGAGCCAAACATCTTTTAATTTCATGGGTACAGTCACCATCTGCTGTAATTTTGGAGCCTAAAAAATAAAGTCTGTCACTGTTTCCATTGTTTCCCCATCTATTTGCTATGAAGTGATGGGACCAGATGCCATGATCTTAGTTTTCTGAATGTTAAGTTATAAGCCAACTTTGTCACTCTCCTCTTTCACTTTCATCAAGAGGCGCTTTAGTTCTTCACTTTCTGCCGTAAGTGTGGTGTCATTTGCATATCTGAGGTTATTGATATTTCTCCTGGCAATCTTGATTCCAGCTTGTAGTCTAGATTCCAGCTTGATTCATATAGTCTGGCATTTCGCATGATGTACTCTGCATATAAGTTAAACAAACAGGGTGACAATATTCAGCCTTGATGTACTCCTTTCTTGATTTGGAATGAGTCTGTTGTTCCATGTCTAGTTCGAACTGTTGCTTCTTAACCTGCATACAGATTTCTCAGGAGGCAAGTAAGGTGGTCTGGTATTCCCATCTCTTTAAGAATTTTCCAGTTTATTGTGATCCACACAGTCAAACGCTTTGGCATAGTCAATGAAGCAGAAGTAGCTGCTTTTCTGGAATTCTCTTGCTTTTTCTATGATCCAGTGGTTCTTGGCAATTTGATCTCTGGTTCCTCTGCCTTTTCTAAATCCAGCTTGAACATCTGGAAGTTCAAGGGGACTGTTGAAGAGTGGCTTGGAGAAGTTTGAGCATTACTTTGCTAACATGTGAGATGAGTGCAATTGTGTGGTAGTTTGAACATTCTTTTGCGTTGGTTTTCTTTGGCATTGGAATGAAAGCTGACCTTTTCCAGTCCTGTGGCCACTGCTGAGTTTTCCAAATTTGCTGGCATATTGAGTGCAGCACTTTAACAGCATCATGTTTTAGAATTTGATGTAGCTCAACTGGAATTCCATCACCTCCACTAGCTTTGTTCATAGTGAGCACTTGACTTCACATTCCAGGATGTTTCGTTCTAGGTGGGTGATCACACCATATATATTTACAATATATATATATATATATATATATAAACTTTTAATTTGGGGAGATAAGAAAGTTTAACAGTATGTTTTGTTATATATGTTTTAACCGCTTTTGAGAATCAAAGTATTGTTGGTTATAGCTGTAGGAAATAAGAATTACATCCATGCTGCTGCTGCTGCTGCTACTAACTCGTGTCAGTCGTGTCCGACTCTGTGCGATCCCAGAGACGGCAGCCCACCAGGCTCCCCCGTCCCTGGGATTCTCCAGGCAAGAACACTGGAGTGGGTTGCCATTTCTTTCTCCAATGCATGAAAGTGAAAAGTGAAAGTGAATTGCTTAGTTGTGTCTGTCCCTCAGCAACTCCATGGTCTGTAGCTTTCCAGGCTCTTCCGTCCATGGGATTCTCCAGACAGGAGTACTGGAGTGGGGTGCCATTGCCTTCTCCTTGCTACTGGGAAACAAATGAATGTATTTACAACTTATATTTTATATCAGAGTTAATATAAAAGAATACTTACAAATTAATAAGATAAAAATAACCCAGTTGAACATTTGGCAAAATATGAGAGAAGCTGAAAAAAATTGAACCTCAACTGTAATCGACTATAATGAATGAGATATGATATATTGCTCACTGAATTGGCAAAAAAAAGGGCAAATATTCAGAGTTGGTTGGTGATGGTATAGGAACATGGGTACTGTTGATGGAAGTATAAAATAGTATATATTTTTAGAAAACTTTTTGACAGTATATTAAAAATGTAGACATGTGGCTGATTAATTCCATTGTACAGCAAAAGCAGCTATGAATGAATGAATGAAGTCACTCAATAGTGTCTGACTCTTTGCGACCCCAAGGACTGTAGCCTACTAAGCTCCTCTATCCATGGGATTTTCCAGGCAATGGTACTGGAGTGGATTGCCATTTCCTTCTCTAGCAGATCTTCTCAACCCAGGGATTGAACCTGGGTCACCTACGTTGTAGACAGACGCTTTACCATCTGAGCCACCAGGGAAGTCTATACCTCAATTTAAAAAAATAAATGTATATGTCCTTTAATCTCATAATTGGAGTTAAACAATTTATCATATAGAAATATTCATATACATGCACTAAGATATCTGTGTTTGTTCACTGCAACCTTGTTCATAATACTATAAAGAGTGATATTTAAATGTTCATTTATAGGGTAGTAATGACAAAAATTATGGTTTTCTGGACTTCTATGAATTCATTAACCAGGGAACTTTATATTAGGACCATACAATCTATCATCCAAATTAGGCTACTTTTGACAGTGAAAAAGGGCACTATTAATAGTTAATCCAGGACAGTGGGATAAATCTAGACATGTGATTGCTGAACTTAGTATGCACTGATGTGGAAAAATGCCCAAAACACATTGTTAGGTAAAGAAAGCATTTGAAAGAAAGAAAGAAAGAAAAGGAAGGGAGGGAGGAAGGGAGGAAAGAGAGAGAGAGAGAATTAAAGATATATATATATATATGTATATATTTGAATCTTTCAAAACTAAAGCTGTGGATGTGAATATTTGTATAAATGCATAGAAAGAAGCATAGAAAACTGCACACTAGACTGCTAATATGTATTAACTTCTGGGGTGGGCCGTGGAATTAAGGAGAAGGGTAAAGATAAATTTATTCTTTTAAACTCTTTTCTACATATATATATATATATATATTTACAATGACAGTCATTTATGATTACAAAATGAAACAGCAATAAAAACCTTCCAAAAATTAAGATCATTAAAGAATGGTCTTAATTTAGTCCAGTTCAATAATTTAGTTTTGTTAATTGTGATGATTGCTTCAGCTGATTTGGTCACCTCCAAGTGAAGACGCTTTTCATACTGTTTGTGGGGTTCTCAAGGCAAGAATACTGAAGTGGTTTGCCATTCCCTTCTCCAGTGGACCACATTTTGAAAAATATCTATTTCTGCTTTACTGACTATGCGAAAGCCTTTGACTGTGTGGATCACAATAAACTGTGGACAATTCTGAAAGAGATGGGAATACCAAACCACCTGACTTGCCTCTTGATAAATCTGTTTGCAGGTCAGGAAGCAACAGTTAGAACTGGGCATGGAACAACAGACTGGTTCCACATCGGGAAAAGAGTACATCAAGGCTGTATATTGTCAGCCTGTTTATTTAACTTATATGCAGAGTACATCATGAGAAACGCTGGGCTGGGAGAAGCACAAGCTAGAATCAAGATTGCCGGGAGAAATGTCAATAACCTCAGATATGCAGATGATACCACCCTTATGGCAGAAAGTGAAGAAGAACTAAAGAGCTTCTTGATGAAAGTGAAAGTAAAAACTTGGCTTTAAAGCTCAACATTCAGAAAACAAAGATCATGGCTTCTGGTCCCATCACTTCATGGCAAATAGATGGCGAAACAGTGGAAACAGTGACAGGCTTTCTTTGAGGGGGCTCCAAAATCACTGCAGGTGGTGATTGCAGCCATGAAATAAAAGATGCTTACTCCTTGGAAGGAAAGTTATGACTAACCTAGACAGCATATTAAAAAACAGAGACATTACCCTACCAACAAAGGTCCATCTATTCAAGGCTATGGTTTTTCCAGTAGTCATGTATGGATATGAAAATTGGACTGTAAAGAAAGTTGAGCGCCAAAGAACGGATGCTTTTGAAGTGTGGTGTTGGAGAAGACTCTTGAGAGTCCCTTGGACTGCAGGGAGAGCCAACCAGTCCATCCTAAAGGAAATCAGTCCTGAATATTCATTGGAAGGACTGATGTTGAAGCTGAAACTCCAATACTTTAGCCACCTGATGTGAAGAGCTGACTCATTTGAAAAGACCCTGATGCTGGGAAAGGTTGAAGGCAGGAGGAGAAGGACGACAGAGGATGAGATGTTTGGATGGCATCACCGACTCAATGGACATGAGTTTGAGTAAAGTCTAAGAGTTTACTCAGGAGTGACAGGGAGGCCTAGCGTGGTGCAGTCCATGGTGTCACAAAGAGTCAGACATGACTGAGTGACTGAACTGAGCTGAACTGAAGACCCTAAGATGTCTAAACTACAAGGCTGAAGGCAATGAAATGATTTTCAACAAAAACCCTTTCTCAGTATTAATGAGTAATGAGTGTTTTGTTGTTATCAGATAGAATAGAAAGGTACAATCATGAATAAGTGCAAATTTTATATTAAAGAATTTAACGCAGTTTCATAGTCATTAAATGTCAAGTGAAAACTGTGTAAAATTATTTTTAAAAGTTTGTTTTTAATTGAAGGATAATTGCTTCGGAATATTATGTTGGTTTCTACTGTACAACAATTTGAATCAGCCTATAAATTATTAATGTTGTGATCGAAGCCCTAATTATAGTGCCTTATACCAACTTCTGTGTTGATGGAAACAGTTCAGACTGTATCTGACTTTGTTAGTGACTTCCTGATGGAAAAAACAATAGCCGCAGGGTTCTTTCCGTGGTAAAGATTTTGCTGGTCAACCTTTTAGGCCTGCAGAACACCATGGTTGACAGTCATGCTGGACCAGCAGTTTCGTCATTCGGTTTTTACCATGTGCCGGGTACTGTTCTAAGTGCTGGAGAGACAGGAAAACATTAAAAATCCTTGCTCACAAGGAACCAACTTTCTAGTTGTGGCTAAGTGGAAGATAGACATGAAGTGATAAGTAAAGTAAAAGCATTAGATTGTTTTGAGTGTTATCATAAATGTAAGTTGAACGGTGTTTAGTGATATTATCTTAGTGAACAGGAGGGATATTTTATTGTTAAATAAAATGGTAAGGAAAGGAAAAGACCTGAAGGAGTTGAGGGAGCAAGCCAGGAGGATAACTGAAAGGCAAGGGAAGCAAGTGCTCAGTTTGCTAGTGTGTCTGAAGGCCTAGGAACAGTGAGGAGGTTAGCATCATTGCCTCAAAAAGAGGGAGGTAAGAGGACTTGAAGAACTGAGGTCAGAGAGTTGGGAATCTTCTCTTGTAGGGCCTCTGGGTCATCATAAAGACTCACTTTTACTCAGAGTAAGATAGAAAGACACTGAGAGATCTTAAGTGAAGGTGAGTTGATTTAACTTACATTTTAATAGGATTCCTGTTTAAGCGCTTTCTTCTATCAGCTGCTTTCATCCATTTAAGAAGCCAGCTCACTCGGGTTCTGACTATTGAATTCCTTTATGGCATGTTCTTCCAGGGAAAAGTTGATAGAAGGTGTCTCTAGAAATGTACTTATATTTAGATCTTAATCTCAAATAACCTCAGATGAAAATGACAATCTTTATCCAGTCCATGGAAGAAGAAAGCCAAAATATTTTATTCACATATACTTAGATTCTAAGGAGAAATTCAAAACAATTGGCATCTTGTGTCTGAATTAAGAAAGATCAAATCTCTTAAGTACATCTTTATTTTTTTCTTCTCTGCTGCCCCAGACTTGGTTCAGGACAACATCATTTCTTCCCTGGAGGACTGTGATAATCTCCTCGTGACTGGTTAGCAGACTTTGAACTAAACTTCCCTTCTGTCAGTACCATAGTTCAGATATCATTCCTTTTCTAAAAGGACGACAACGGCTTCCCCTAACCCGTCTTTCTGCCTGCACCCTTGCTCTGCCTTCAGGATACTTGCAATTGTGTCACCACAGAACTTTCTCTTTTATGGAAATTTTATTCTCAACTAAAATTTTTAGATAGCTATGTAGAGGACTCAGGTTAAACTTTTTAGGATGCCAGAGAGGCTTAATGGTCTTATCTAGTCCTGTGTACCTCTATCTAGTCACACTCTCAATGTTATCTATAAAGAACTACCAAAAGCTTCCTGAATATGCTATGGTTTACCTTTATCCCATACCTTTTCTCAGGCTACTTCCTTGGTTCACTTCTACTTATAATTTAAGATTCAGTCCATGTGCTGTCTCTTTTGGGAAGTCGGCGTTACCTGCCTTTCCTGTATGCAACCACAGTTCATTTCAGTTCAGTTGCTCAGTAGTGTCTGACTCTTTGCGACCACATGAACCGCAGCATGCCAGTCCTCCTGTCCATCACTAACTCCTGAAGTCTACCCAAACCCATGTCCATTGAGTCGGTGATGCCATCCAACCATCCCATCCTCTGTCATCCCTTTCTCCTCCTGCCCTCAATCTTTCCCAGCATCAGGGTCTTTTCAAATGAGTCAGCTCTTCGCATCAGGTGGCCAAAGTATTGGAGTTTCTTCAGCTTTAGCATCAGTCCTTCCAATGAACACCCAGGACTGATCTCCTTTAGGATGGACTGGTTGGATCTCCTTGCAGTCCAAGGGACTCTCAAGAGTCTTCTCCAACACCACAGTTCAAAAGCATCAATTCTTTGCCGCTCAGCTTTCTTTATAGTCTAACTCTAACCAGAGTACATTTTGTAATTATATAACTGCTGATCTTTCTGCCATAAGGGTGGTGTCATCTGCATATCTGAGGTTATTGATATTTCTCCCGGCAATCTTGATTCCAGCTTGTGCTTCTTCCAGCCTTGTGTTTCTCAGGATGTACTCTGCATAGAAGTTAAATAAGCAGGGTGACAGTATATAGCCTTGACGTACTCCTTTCCCTATTTGGAACCAGCCTGTTGTTCCAGGTCCAGTTCTAACTGCTGCTTCCTGACCTGCATATAGGTTTCTAAAGAGGCAGGTCAGGTGGTCTGATATTCCCATCTCTTTCAGAATTGTCCACAGTTTATTGTGATCCACACAGTCAAAGGCTTTGGCATAGTCAATAAAGCAGAAATAGATGTTTTTATGGAACTCTCTTGCTTTTTCCATGATCCAGCAGATGTTGGCAATTTGATCTCTGATTCCTCTGCCTTTTCTAAAACCAGCTTGAACATCAGGAAGTTCATGGTTCACATACTGCTGAAGCCTGGCTTGGAGAATTTTGAGCATTACTTTACTAACGTGTGAGATGAGTGCAATTGTGCAGTCATTTGCGCATTCTTTGGCATTGCCTTTCTTTGGGAATGGAATGAAAACTGACCTTTTCCAGTCCTGTGGCAGAAAGTGAAGAGGAACTGAAAAGCCTTTTGATGAAAGTGAAAGAGGAGAGTGAAAAAGTTGGCTTAAAGCTCAACATTCAGAAAACTCAGATCATGGCATCTGGCCCCATCACTTCATGGGAAATAAATGGGGAAACATTGGAAACTGTGTCAAACTTTATTTTTTTGGGCTCCAAAATCACTGCAGATGGTGATTGCAGCCATAAATTAAAAGATGCTTACTCCTTGAAGGAAAGTTATGATCAACCTAGATAGCATATTAAAAAGTAGAGATATTTCTTTGCGAAAAATGTCCAGCTAGTCAAGGCTATGGTTTTTCCATTGGTCATGTATGGATGTGAGAGTTGGACTGTGAAGAAAGCTGAGTGCTGAAGAATTGATGCTTTTGAACTGTGGTGTTGGAGAAGACTCTTGAGAGTCCCTTGGACTTCAAGGAGATCCAGCCAGTCCATTCTGAAGGAGATCAGCCCTGGGTTTTTATTGGAAGGACTGACGCTGAAGCTGAAACTCCAATACTTTGGCCACCTCATGTGAAGAGTTGACTCATTGGAAAAGACCCTGATGCTGGGAGGGATTGGGGGCAGGAGGAGAAGGGGACGACAGTGGATAAGATGGCTGGGTGGCATCACCGATTCAATGGATATGAGTCTGAGTGAACTCCGGAAGTTGATGATGGACAGGGAGGCCTGGTGTGCTGTGATTCATGGGGTCGGACACTACTCAGCGACCTAACTGAACTGAACTGCTGATCTACTCCATTGGTTTATGCACTATTTAGAGGGAGAGTCTAAGTTTTATTTTCCTTTGTATTTTCAAGACCTAATATACAGCAGATGATAAATAAATGATCGTTGAAGGAGATAAAGAAATTACCTTGAAGAAAGTAAAGAGGAAAAATTGGTATGTAATTTATAAATGACCCCTGTCCTGAACTATAAAGAAATGGAATAGAGATGCCAATAACTGACTGAAGTTATGTGAGGCAAAAGAAACTGGGTAAGCACTCTTACTTGCCCAGAATTCATTAGCTACTTAAAATAAATCAGAATATTGAAGCAGAACTTGCAAGTTATGACTGCTTTTACTATTAATATCATTATCATTAGTGTCTCAAATGCACATTTTTGTAATTCATACATAGATTTGTTAATCTACATTTGAATGTAATTTTTTTTCTTTAAAATTCCAAAGAATATGAAGGTATCATCGTGGCCTCTTGATGGATTAGACTAGAGGAAGAGTTTCTCCTCTAACAGCTATTGCTACATTGATTGAAGTTGTTTCAGTAGATTTGCAAAGGAGATATGGGAAAGTACTTCCTGTGCTAAAGTCTGTGACAGTTAAATCGACTCAGGTACAGATAACAGAATGCATTTATTTAATTTAACAAAGATTTGACCAGCTATGATGGGCTAGGTACTGGAGATAAAATTTTAAACTAAAAATAATGCTACCCTAAAACCCATACTACTTGTATTAGAATGTCTTTTCTAATTTCCATTCTGTAAATGAGCATGGGGGAGAAATGGTGTGAGACCAAAAGATTCAACAGGTCTAGTTTGGCCTTGAAAATGAGGAAAGTGGAAGAAATCTGAAAACTTAGCTTTCTGTCATACCCCTGGCAATTCTGTAGACTCAGAACTGAACTAAGGGAAACTTTGTTCATACCACTTTCCCGATGGGTAAGTTTCTCTCATGGACATTTTGCAATTCTGCTTGGCCTTAATTCCTTTGCCCATATATGGTTTTTGTATCTGTATTGGAATTTCCAAAAATTCTTATCTTTCATTTTTTATAATTTTTCATCTTCATGAACTAGGACACTCCATATTTGGATTAAATTTTTAAATTTGTTTATTTTCTTTTTGGCTGCATGGGCTTTCTCTAGTTGCAGCCTGCAGACTCAGTAGTTGTGTCGTATGGATTTAGTTGCCCCAAAGCATGCGGGATCTTAGTTCCCCAGTCAGGGACTGAACCCGCATCCCCTGTATTGGAAGGTAAATTCTTAACCACTGGATCAGCAGGGAAGTCCCTGTGTTAAAATATTTGAAAAGAGAATATTACTACTTCCAGATAGTAGAGTGACATATTGGGGACACAGTAAATTTCCTTAATGCTAAACAATAACTTCTGCAGCTGAGTTATACGGTAAATGCATAGTGTGTTATAGCGATAAGAAACCATTTGTCATGTTTTCCCAATTATTCCTTTGGCATTCATAAATATTCAGTGTACAAATCCAGCTAAAGTAGGTGATTGCTAGGTAATCATCTTAGCAGCAACTGGAAGTTACAGATCATATGTTAAATTAGTGAATGGGTACAAAGATTTGGTCATCTCAGTTGGAGATGACTTTATTTTTTAGTCTTTATCTTATTCCCAAGGAGACTGCGGGGATATTGACCAAAAAAAAAAAAAAACTTAGGAAAGAACACGAGGGTCATAAATAGCAAAGTGTTCTGGAGCTGGCCTTCTAGCCCTGAAAAACAACTTTTGTTGCATTACGATGTATTTTTTTCTATTACTCTATTATTGTTATTCTGTTTCCATCACTAATGTTTGTCTCTCCGCATCTATGTGTGCATGGGTGCTAAGTTGCTTCAGCCGTGTCTGACTCTTTGTGACCCTGTAGACTGTAGCCCACCAGGCACCTCTGTCCATGGGATTCTCTAGGCAAGACTACTATAATGGGTTGCCATGTCTCCCTCTAGGGGATCTTCCTGATCCTAGGATTGAACCCACATCTCTTGAGTCTCCTGCATTGGCAGGTAGATTCTTTACCACTAGTATGACCTGGAAAATCCTTATAGGTTATTATAAAATATTTAATGTAATTCCCTATACTATGCAGTAAATCCTTGTTGTTTATCTATTTTATATGTAGTAGTACATCATGAGAAACACTGGGCTGGAAGAAGCACAAGCTGGAATCAAGATTGCTGGGATAAATATCAATAACCTCAGATATGCAGATGACACCACCCTTATGGCAGAAAGTGAAGAGGAACTCAAAAGTGTCTTGATGAAAGTGAAAGAGGAGAGTGAAAAAGTTGGCTTAAAGCTCAACATTCAGAAAACTCAGATCATGGCATCTGGTCCCATCACTTCATGGGAAATAGATGGGGAAACAGTGGAAACAGTGTCAGACTTTATTTTTGGGGCTCCAAAATCACTGCAGATGGTGACTGCAGCCATGAAATTAAAAGACGCTTACTCCTTGGAAGGAAAGTTATGACCATCCTCGATAGCATATTGAAAGCAAAGATTCAAACCGCTTTGGTCTCAATGGAAAACCCAAACTGAGATTCAAACCGCTTTGGTCTCAATGGAAACCCAAACTGAAATTCAAACTGCCCATGTGGAGGCCCAAACAACTGTCTCAGTACGAACTCAGACTACTCTGGTTTCAGTAGAAACTCAGACCATCGAAGAAGTTAGAGATGAGATGGAGGACAGGAGACAAAGAGAAAAAGAAAAACAGGTTTCTCCAGTCTATCCCTGGGATCATATGCGCAGAACAGCCAGAGAGACTGAGGAACAGCCACGCAAGCTGTTGCCTCTTTATGAAACACCCCACCGGGAGAAATAATCAGTCCATGAGAGTTAGTAAGCCTTTTTCTTATCAAGAAATACAAAGAATCAAGGAGGATCTGGGAGACTATTTAGAGGACCCAGAAAAATATATTAGAGCTTTTAAAGGTGTTACTCTGCTTTATGACCTTACTTGGAAGGATGTGATGTATATCTTGGGACAAACGCTGACTCCCGACTCAAAGACTCGAGTTTTGGGGGAAAGCGGTTGCTTATGGAGATGAATGGCTTGGTAATGAATCAGTAGGGAAGCGGGAGGAGGAGATAGCGGCCCTCCCCACTGGGAATCAGGTGGTCCCTACTATAGAACCAGACTGGGAGTATAACACAGCTAAAGGAAGATGGGATCAGAGTCATTTTGTCACATGTATTCTTGAAGGACTCAGGCAGGCATGTTCTAAGCCTTTAAACTATAGCAAATTGACAGACATATAACAGGAGGAGAAGGAAGCTCCTGGTAAATTCCTAGATAGACTAAGAGAAGCTCTTTGCAGATTCACTGAGATTGATCCCGAAAGTGAAGAAGGAAAAGTGATCTTAAAGGATAGATTTATCACTCAGTCAGCTCCAGATATCCGCCATAAGCTACAAAACGGGCGTATGGACCAAATCAGTCTTTAGTTACTCTGTTACAACTGGCTCAGACAGTCTATTACGGTAGGGAATATGAGGAAAAGAAAGAGAGGCAAAGAAAGACAAAGGAAAAGGCGGAAGCCTTCGCTATGGCTATGAAAAACACTCTTCAACAGCCGGAGAAAAGGCCCAGAGGGGCCCAGGTGAAACGACGCCCCTTTTCCCTAGGCAACATAATTCTCCTAAAGAAAAGGGGGGAATGAGAGGGTAACAGGCAGGAAGGCCAGGGGTCTCCAAACAGAGGAAATAGCCTGCAAGTGTCAGACATTTTCTCTCTCTTAAGTGGCAGGAGGAAACAAACTAGCCATATTTTTTCCTTCTCTATACAAATTTAAAAGGAGGTTTCTCTTAAAATTCTGTGTTGCCATAATGACACTTGGTTTCACTTGAAGTTAACCATTGCCTTTTCTTATGGAAATGTTTATCTTAAGCTATGCTAATATACTATGTATTTACCCCAAGCTCTGTCTTCAAGTCGGTTCCGCCTTTTGGGCTCAGAACCTACTTGATAAACCAATATGTTATACTCTGATATTGTTCCTCTAATCTATGTAAATGAAACTATTTGTATGGTGATCTGCCCTTCTTCACATTCAAGTTAATCATTTTATGGCCCAAGATAAACCATTTGGAGCCAAGGTTATCCCAAAATACATCTTATGGGGAGGGGCCTGGTGCCATTCTAAGTTTTGAGACATTCCTTTCTTTCATTAACAGACTGCTGGTGACTATATAACATCCAGCTAAAGACTAGCAGGGGGTACT
Organism: Nanger dama; assembly: GCA_917880005.1. Taxonomy (NCBI): domain Eukaryota; kingdom Metazoa; phylum Chordata; class Mammalia; order Artiodactyla; family Bovidae; genus Nanger; species Nanger dama. The sequence goes on from CAKJTW010000002.1 coordinate 84,276,189, forward strand.
CTTTCTGCCCCCTTCTGATGCCTATGTCAGAAGCTTTCTCTATCTCTTTTATACTTTAATAAAACATTATTACACAAAAGCTCTGGCCCCGGATTGAATTCTCCTCCTCTGGGGGCCAAGAATCCCAGCGTTGTGATTCAACAACAACCTTTCATTACTTTGCTGACTAAGGTCCATCTAATCAAGGCTATGGTTTTTCCAGTGGTCATGTATGGATGTGAAAGTTGGACTGTGAAGAAAGTTGAGCGCCGAAGAATTGATGCTTTTGAACTGTGGTGTTGGAGAAGACTCTTGAGAGTCCCTTGGACTTCAAGGAGATCCAACCAGTCCATTCTAAAGGAGATCAGCCCTGGGTGTTTAAAATTCCAATACTTTGGCCACCTCATGTGAAGAGTTGACTCACTGGAAAAGACTCTGATGCTGGGAGGGATTGTGGGCAGGAGGAGAAGGGGATGACAGAGGATGAGATGGCTGGATGGCATCACCGACTCAATGGGTGTGAATTTGAGTGACCTCCGGGGGTTGGTGATGGACAGGGAGGCCTGGCGTGCTGCAATTCATGGGGTCGCAAAGAGTCGGACACACCTGAGTGAGTGAACTGAACTGAACTGAACTGAGTGTGTATCTGTTAACTCTCAATTCCCAATTTTCCCCTCCTTTCCCTTCCCTTTGGTAACCGTAATTTTGTTTTTTACATTTGTGAGTCTATTTCTGTTTTGTAAATAAGTTCTTTTTTTTTTTTACATTCCACATGTAAGTGATGGCTCAGATGATAAAGAATCTGCCTGCAGTGTGGAAAATCTGGGTTTGATCCCTGGATTGGGAAGATCCCCTGGAGAAGGAACTGGCAATCCACTCCAGTATTCTTGCCTGGAGAACCCTATGGACAGAGGAGCCTGGCAGACCACTGTGGTCTGACCACAACCACATGATGTGATGATATAAGTGATATCATGATACTTGTCCTACTGTATGTGACTACTTCACATAGTGTGATCATCTCTAGGTCTACCCATGTTGCAGCAAATGGCAAGATTTCATTCTTCTTTATGCCGAGTCATATTCCATTGTGTATGGATATCATATCTTCTTTATCCATTCATTTGTAATGAATGCTTAGGTTGCTTCTATGTCTTAGCTATTATGAAGAGTGCTGCCATGAACATTATGGTATATGTATCTTTTTAAATTAGAATTTTTCCAGATATATACCCAGGAGTGAGTTTGCTGGATCATATGGTAGCGCTATTTTTAGTTTTCTGAGATAACCTTCATACTGTATTCCATAGCTGCTGCACCAGTCTGTGTTCCCACCAACAGTGTTAATAGGTTCCCTTTCCTCCATACCCTCTGCAGTGTTTACTACTCATGACTTTTTGATGATGACCATCCTGACCAGTGTGAGGTGGTACTGGTCTATAGTTTTGATTTGATTTTCATTTTTGTAATGTTGAGCAGCTTTTCCTGTGCCTGTTGGCCATCTGTATGTTCCCGTATCTTTTGTAACAGATTTTTATGTAATACTTACCAATTAAAATTATCAGTACTATAGCCATACAGTAATAAATTATTATAGAATTTAATAAGTTAAATTTAACAACTCAAACCTTGGGTGCTAAATACGTATCTGTTGGAAAAATTAATGAGTTAGTTAACAAAGCTGGCAAGTTAGCAAATCAGTCATTGTAGAAGAAAAAAAAGATTCCAGCAAAAGAAGTGGGAAACACTTTTAGGCACTGAATTTTTAGGCAGAAAACTAGAGCAGCAAAAGTTATGTTTTCATTGTGTCTTTTCCACTGGAGTAGGACACAGGAAAGATAGAGCGATCTCTGGGAAGAGAACTACTGACAGTACAATTAGTGTTGATAAAATGGGCTTGGATACCTGGACCATGATTTAATATCATGGAAAGATAGGCTCTTGGCTAGAGAGAGGTGCATATTACAAAATGAGGAAGAAGAAACATGTTTTCCCAGCGGTTAGCTGACCTGTTCAAGAGGGCTCTGTGTTGAAAATATAGAGAAAGCTGAATAAACTCCCAGATAAAACCCTGATACTGATTTCTTTGTAGGAGAAAAGATAGTATACAGAAAGAAAAAAGGACTGAAAGAGTTTCTCAGTGATTCATATGGGAAAATAATGAGAGGAGATGGGAAATATTACTTAGAAATTCAAATACCAAAGCATATGTAAAGCATATAGGTTGTAAATTAAATGAATGCACCATTGTGAAATGTATACACATATATAAGCTAATGAGAAGTATTAAGACTTGTTGGAAGCATTTTTATGAAATAGTTCATCTCATGCACCAAATAAATAATTATTAAAAATCTGATAGAAGAAAATTATAATAGTGCAGTATGTCAAGAAGATGCAATTTTAAGGAAATCCATAAAATACATACCTTTTAAATGGATAAAAGGGACAAAAATGATGTTGAAATGACTGTAGAGAAGAAACAGATGATGTACTCTTGATATATTTTACACAACTAGCAGAGAATCAAGATATATAGTAGTAATAGGTATATGAACTTCCAGATGTTCAAGGTGGTTTTAGAAAAGGCAGAGGAACCAGAGATCAAATTGCCAACATCTGCTGGATCATGGAAAAAGGAAGAGAATTCCAGAAAAACATCTATTTCTGCTTTATTGACTATGCCAAAGCCTTTGACTGTGTGGATCACAATAAACTCAAAAATTCTGAAAGAGATGGGAATACCAGACCACCTGATCTGCCTCTTGAGAAACCTGTATGCAGGTCAGGAAGCAACAGTTAGAACTGGACATGGAACAACAGACTGGTTCCAAATAGGGAAAGGAGTACGTCAAGGCTGTATATTGTCACCCTGCTTATTTAACTTCTATGCACAGTACATCATGAGAATTGCTGGGCTGGAAGAAGCACAAGCTGGAATAAAGATTTCCAGGAGAAATATCAATAACCTCAGATATGCAGATGAAACCACCCTTATGGCAGAAAGTGAAGAGGAACTCAAAAGCCTCTTGATGAAAGTGAAAGAGGAGAGTGAAAAAAGTTGGCTTCAAGCTCAACATTCAGAAAACTTAGATCATGGCATCTGGTCCCATCACTTCATGGGAAATAGATGGAGAAACAGTGGAAACAGTGTCAGGCTTTATTTTGGGGGCTTTAAAATCACTGCAGATGGTGATTGCAACCATGAAATTAAAAAATGCTTACTCCTTGGAAGGCAACCTAGATAGCCTATTCAAAAGCAGAGACATTACCTTGCCAACAAAGGTCTGTCTAGTCAAGGCTATGGTTTTTCCTGTGGTCAAGTATGGATGTGAAAGTTGGACTGTGAAGAAAGCTGAGTGCCGAAGAATTGATGCTTTTGAACTGTGGTGTTGGAGAAGATTCTTGAGAGTCCCTTGGACTGCAAGAAGATCCAACCAGTCCATCCTAAAGGAGACCAGTCCTGGGTGTTCATTGGAAGGACTGATGCTAAAGCTGAAACTCCAATACTTTGGCCACCTCATGAGAAGAGTTAACTCATTGGAAAAGACTCTGATGCTGGGAGGGATTGGGGACAGGAGGAAAAGGGAATGACAGAGCATGAGATGGCTGGATGGCATCACTGACTCAATGGACATGACTTTGTGTGAACTCCTGGAGTTCTTGATGGACAGGGAGACCTGGCGTGCTGCAATTCATAGGGTCTCAAAGAGGCGGACATGACTGAGTGACTGAACTGAACTGAACTGAATGGGAATATAATCTGGCCATCTGCTGGAAGCCTTTGTCTATTGACTACAGAGCATCTGACAAGTTCTTGACCTGCTTGATGGAAATTCTGACACCCAGAGGCTGAAGCAAAATGTCAAAACTCATCCTGGATGTGGCAGAACTAATATGCTAGCCTTTTGTATTTTTATACAAAAGAAAAGAAATTTCACATGATTATGTGTTGGATGCATTTTTATACTTATTTTCAAAACCTCTGTGAGGACACAGGAGGAACTGGTGGCATCGTTTCCTCCATTTCCTGGAGGTTGGTGACTGAGGTAAAGCAGAGATAGTTTTCACTGTTTGTTTTATGTTAGAAACTTTGAAGTGCTTATTTCAAAGGTAAGTTAAAATAATAAAAGACATCCCTGAAAACAAAAAAATGCAAATTATCATTTATGCTTGGTAACAGGGAAGGATTCTTTTAAGGTAAAACAGCATTTTGCGTAAGACTTTATTAAACTATTTACATTGTATTGCAATAATGTAATATGAGGAGGCCTCTTAAGGAGTTTACCAGATTAACCAGAGAATTTCCTGCTGTCTGTAAAATACACTGTTAGATGCTGCAGGCTCTGTGGATGCTCCCAGCTGGGAGTCCCTCTTTCTTTCCTCATGTCTTTGTGTCCCTCCATTTGGGGTGTGTACTTACCAAGACTCAGCTGTGTGTGTATCCAAATCTGATTATGTCCATTGTTCTTGATATTTTAAGACATGTAATTTAATTAAATACTAAACTGATGTGATATTAAGGGTGGAGTGAAAGTTATTATTTCTTGTTAACATCTGAATGCTTTGGAAAGACTGTATAAAAATAAGATGCTAAAATAAGTGCTATTAGAATAGATATGAGCAAGATAGCTGTAAGAGACTGGGGAAAAATCACAAACTCTACATGGTTTTAAGACTCCAATACTGTACAGTACTGTTATATTTTTACTCTATTTTAAATAAACAGAAACTAGAAATGAGAGATTATGTGTTATGGCTCTACAGGAAAGACAATGCAAAATTCCATTCAGCAGTCACACAAAAGGACTTGATGCTCTATCTTAAAGTTTGATGAATGAATGTGTATTTTAAAGACCTAAGTTATAATTATGCAGTTCATTTTTTTATGTGTTGTGATTTTTATGTGTTGTGATTAATAGTTTCTGTCTAACTAACTGACCACAGACCTTATCCTTTGTTGGCTTAAATATCTGACTTTTTTGTAGAAAAATGTTAAAAGAGGAGCCATGTCTTGTTCATCTTTGTAACCCCTGTGCATCATGTGGATCTAAGAACACAGTGTATGGTCAGTTAATGTTTAATTGATGAATGTTAATTGTTAAATGTTAATAAATGAATAATTACTATGCCAAAAGTGTTGAAAGTGGCCTACATATATATTTCTAAAATTAGTTAATTTATGTTTGACTGCACTGGGTCCTCAATGCTGCGTGCAGGCTTTCTCTAGTTGCAGTAAGTGGGGACTACCCTTAACTGTGGTGCACAGACTTCTCATTGCAGTAGTTTCTCTTGTGGAGCATGGGCTCAGCAGTTGTGGCACATGGACTTAGTTGCTCTGCATCATGTGGAGTCTTCCAGGACCAGCAACTGAACCCATGTCCCCTGCATTGGCCGGAGAGGCAATGGCACCCCACTCCAGTACTCCTGCCTGGAGAATCCATGGGCAGAGGAGCCTGGGAGGCTGCAGTCCATGGGGTCACAGAGTCGGACACGACTGAGCAACTTCACTTTCACTTTTCACTTTCATGCCTTGGAGAAGGAAATGGCAACCCACTCCAGTGTTCTTGCCTGGAGAATCGCAGGGATGGGGGAGCCTGGTGGGCTGCTGTCTATGGGGTCGCACAGAGTTGGACACGACTGAAGAGACTTAGCAGCAGAGTCAAGGCCAACAGAAAATGACAAAGAAACCAGAGGGGGAAAATCAACATGTTAGGAGTCCATAGCAAGAGTAAATTCATTTGCAATCTTATGGCCATACCCTTTTCAACATTCCTCTACTGACTTTCAAGACAAAATACTTAAAATGAGCTTTCAATAGATGATATTCTGGAAATTGCTAATTGTTGCTGCTGCTGCTGCTGCTAAGTTGCTTCAGTCGTGTCCGACTCTATGTGACCCCATAGACAGCAGCCCATCAGGGTCCCCTGTCCCTGGGATTCTCCAGGCAAGAACACTGGAGTGGGTTGCCATTTCCTTCTCCAATGCATGAAAGTGAAAAGTGAAAGTGAAGTTGCTTAGTCATGTCTGACTCTTAGCGACCCCATGGACTGCAGCCTACCAGCTCCTCCGTCTGTGGGATTTTCCAGGCAGGAGTACTGGAGTGGGGTACCATTGCCTTCTTTTAGAACTAATTCTATAGGAGTTTGTTGGTAAGAGGAAATGATCTTGGAAGAAAACTCAATCATTTTAGAGTGTGATAACCAGGGAGGGGGAAACTTTTCTTAGATGCACATAGTAGACCCAAAGAATTTCCCAAAGTATGTTCTGTGGAACCTGAGACTGCAATATGCTGCATTCTCTGGACTACACAGAGTACATTTTGATTTCTTCTTTTTAATTGGAGTATAATTGCTCTACAATGTTGTGTTGGTCTCTGCTGTACAATGAAGTGAATCAGATGTATGTATACATATACCTCCTCCCTCTTGAATCTCCCTCCCACTTCCCGCCACCCTCTTCCCACCCCCTCCAGGTCATCACAGAGCACCAAGGTGAGCTCCTGTGGTATACAGCAGCTACCCACCGTGTTTTACACATGGTGGTATGTATATGTCAATCGCAGTCTCCCAGTTCATCCCCACCCCGGCCCGCCGCCGTGTCCGCAGGTTTTGCATCTGTGTCTCTCCTCCTGCCCTGGAAATAGGTTAATCATTTTCTTAGTAATTTGTTCTCTATTCTCTGTTTCTCCTTCTGGAATGTAATCATCACAAGAGAACCGGCTCTTCTGGCCTGTCTTGCTTACTGCCACAGGTCCACAGTCTTAAATAGTGCCTGGCATGTATGACGTGCCTCAGGAGTATTTATTAAATGAAGGGCCAGGGAACAGTGTGGAGCAGCAGGAACCCAGACAGCCCCAGAAACAGCAGGGATAGAGGTTCACAAAGAGGATTGCAGGTGAAAGTCATTGTGAACCCAAACCCCCACCACCAAATGAGCTATTTTATTTATAAGTTGAAAAATAAACAGAGCTCCTTTTTTTTTTTTTTTTCACCCACTACAAGGCATCATAGTAGAGATGCAAGGTTCCAGGCATCAATCAGAGAGGGCAATGGCAATCCACTCCAGTACTCTTGCCTGGGAAATCCCACGGACGGAGGAGCCTGGTAGGCCACAGTCCATGGGGTCACTACGAGTCTGACACGACTGAGCGACTTCACTTTCATTTTTCACTTTCATACACTGGAGAAGGAAATGGCAATCCACCCCAGTACTCTTGCCTGGAGAATCCCAGGGATGGGGGAGCCTGGTGGGCTGCCGTCTATGGGGTCGCACAGAGTCGGACACAGGTGATGTGACTTAGCAGCAGCAGCAGGCGTGAACGCCTGGGAGCCTGGTGGTAATATTGTACAGGATGCTTGGGGCTGGTGCACGGGATGATCCAGGGTGATGATATGGGGAGGGAGGTGGGAGGGGGCTTCGGCATTGGGAGATCGTGTACACCTGTGGCTGATTCATGTCAATGTATGGCAAAACAAATACAGTACTGTAATGTAGAATAAAGTATTAAAAAAAAAAAGAAATAGAGAAGACGTATCTCTATGGAAGGTGAAAAGGCTCGTTAATTACTTTTACCGAAATTCTTATCTGCTTGGTTTATGGGGAAAAAAGTTCATTGGCTGGTGAACATAGTTTCCGTAATTTAAAAATACAATTTATGAGACTGTTTCATAGTAACTGTAGGAGCTACTGTATCATTTCTCTCTAAATCACTCAAATGAAAAGACAGATTGATTATGCAGTCATCTTAATTAAAGAGATCATGTTCATATCATAATCTTTTAAAAAAATGACTAAGCTGGGAAACTTCAGAACAAAAGAAAGAGAGAAAAGTGCTTCCTGCCTTTGCATATATCATTGCACAGAGAGCCGAAGCTCTCAACACTGGTAGAATCACCTGAGAGCTTTAGGGGACAAGCAGATGGCAATGGCTTGTCATCCCAGAATTCCTGAAGGTGGGGCCTCAGCGTCAGACTTTTTAACATGCTCTCAGGGTGAGTCCTGTGTGCAGCGGGCTGAAGACCAGGAAACGAAGCCTGCTATGAAGGGAAGTACTGGAGGCTGTCTTTTTGAGAAGAAGTCTGAACCGTAGTGGCAGTTGAAACAAATTCATGTCCACGGTTTTGAATCTGAATGCTCTAAATATGTATTATATGGAACCTCTTTAACGTCTCATATTACTATAGATTTTTTTTCCCCACTGAGGATTCAGTTCACTGATCTGGAAGTAGACTCTTCAGAAAAGATAGAACTGGAAAGGATAAGATCAGACCCACTGGAAATGGTCACTATTTTTATGTCTGACTCTTTGCAACACTTTGGACTCTAGCCTGGCAGGCTCTTTTGTCCATGGAATTCTCCAGGCAAGAATACTGGAGTGGGTTGCCATTCCTTTCCCCAGGGGATCTTCCTGACCCATGGACTGAACCTGAATTTCCTGCGCTGCAGGCAGATTCTTTACTGTCTGAGCCCTTGGGGAAGCCCCACCAAGGTCACTGTATACCCAATCTGATTTTTTAAAATATCTTTTTGAGGTAAAGATTGTGACCCACTGAAATAATTTGTCAAAAGAGGTTGTGAAGATAATTTCTTTATAAATACTTGACATTAAACTCGTGTTATTTATTTTGAGGTCTTTGGACTGAGTTCTGCCTAGTGAAAGAGAGACAGACCAGATGATTTAAAGAAATTATTTTCCAACCAGAAAGCTTACTTATTTTTATGTTTTAATCTATGGTTAAATTTTGCTGAAAGACTCTGGAAGTCGGTTCAGTGGTATCTGGTACTGCGACCACATATTCCGTTTTTAGGAAGATGGCTAACAGGCTGCCCAGTGTGGGTGTGGACAGATGCCTGGTCCCTGACGATTGTGACGGTGTGGCTTACTCCAGTAAAGGGACACTCCGTTTCCTTATTCTGCTCCTCCCCTCCACTGTCAGTCAGCTTTCCCAACATCACAGTCAGTCCTCTGGGCCACTACTCTAGACTGAATACTTAACTCTTTACAACTCCATGGACGGTAGCCCGCCAGGCTCCTCTGTCCTGGGATTTTCTAGGAAGAATACTGGAGTGGGAGTGGTAGCCATTCCCTTTTTCAGGGGATTTTCCCAACCCAGCAATCAAATCCGGGTCTCCTGCATTGCAGGCAGATTCTTTATCATCTGAGCCATCTGCCTACCAACAGTTATGCTCCAGGATATCACAATACTGCTACAAGATATTGATAGATACTGTTAATATCTCAGCTTTATTGATGAGGAAAGAGGGGCATGGAAATGTAAGGCAACTGTGCTAATCACCCAGCTAGTGAGTCTTAAAGCCATCCTTGGAGCTGAGGTTGGTCTGGCCCTTCTGTCCATCTCAAAAGCATTATGCTAATATTTGCTGCTTCATCGTTTCACTGTGGATGGATTTCCCACACTCTGGGCTGCTGCCCACTGGAGTCAGATCTTGTCTATCCAGCCTGCAACATGGAACACTTCTGCTGTTTCTTACTCTTCACTACGTGGATCGGTCATCCTGACCCCTGGATACCACACCCAGGATATGTGGCATCTAGGAAAAATCACACCAAAGGGTAAAACTAGGGATAGACTGGAAAAATCAAAGCATTGCCCTGCTGCCCACAGCCTGTGGTTTTGCTCAAAGAGTGGTCCAGTGGTACTTCAGTTCCCCCTCAACCATTTCCTCCTGTTCCCCTGGGCTAGAGGGTCATGGTTGCTTTCCGGCTATTACCTTTAGACTTTCCCTGTTGCAATGGAGCTGAACACTTCTGCTAGGATTTTCTCTTTAGAAGACCCCAGGAGGCTTATCCATAATCAGTAAATCAGGTCTCCCTACAGTCTTTATAACCAAAAATTTTTTTAAACTATGTATTTAAAAGCAAGTGGTGGCTATCATTGCTGTCCTGAAAGTATTACAGTTCCCTTAAAGGCAGGTGACTGACTTTTATCCAGCACTATAGATATTTCAAATCAGAATCATTGACTTATTGAATGCCTTTGCATAATTTATCCCAAGAAGCAAAAAGTCATCCACTCAGAACCTGGTTAACTGCCAGGAGAAATCAGTGTCATGCTCTTTAGAAAAATAAGGGGGAAAAATGTTAATTGTTGTTTATGATGAAAAACCTAGTGAATTAGTCCCCTAACAACATAAAGGTATCCAGTATTGCTTAATCAACACAAAACTATTTGGAGGCTCAGAATAACTGGCTCTGTGAGTCACATTAAACACCAGCGTATCCTCATTTGCATCTGAAATGATACTGTTCACCTCAAGTGCAGTATATCTTATCTGAGGAGACCCATTTAGGTGAAGAGTTCTCTAAAGAGAGAGAACTTGTAGTACAAATATTTTGGGTAAATCATGAGGATGATCAATTATATACAATTAATGCTTAGGAAAGTATGACTTTGAGTCGGGTGCTAAATTTGTTTTTCTTATTGAGAATTTCAAATATCTTAAAAGCAAATTTACGTAGAGGGTCCAGTTGCCCCAAATCAGTTTGTAAAGAAATGCAAAGCACTTAAGATTCTACCTGCTGAGTCTTGAGCCTTATATGAGGCTCTTTCGTTGATAATAATGTAAAGATTTTTTTATAAGTATATAGATGCTATGGCAACCTGCTCCAGTATTCTTGCCTGGATAATTCCATGGACAGAGGAGCCTGGTGGGCTACAGTCCACGGGGTCTCAAAGAGTCAGGCGTGACTGAGTGACTGAGCCCACACACAGATGCTGTCAGTGGATTCCAGGAAGATCCTTGAAGAGAATATGGTAACAAGGGTTTTAAATAGTTTTTGTCCTTTGAAAGGTTAGTAATAAAGCACGTTGAGAATGAGTAGAAAATTTACTGGGCCTTAAATCTTAGAACCTGGAAAGTGAATAAGAGAATAACATTTGCAGATCTATTTATTATCATATTAAATTCTCTACTTGTTTTCTTAATATTCCATCACTGCATGTGGTGTGTTATACTATGGAAAATATCAAGTAAATGTTTTGGACTCAACTGCATTAACAGCTGCACAAATAGATTAAATGTGGAGTGTATTGTTCAGAGACTCAGGCTGATGGAATGCTATCAGGAGTCAGCACAGTAGACACCTGGTGGTTTGGCTTGCTCAGTACTACTTCTCCTTAAATACAACACACCTGTCCTTTTGGGGTCACCCCTCCACCCGGGTCCACATGGTTTCAATCAGGTGACTATATATTTGTACAGATGTGAGAGTTGGACCATAAAGAAGGCCAAGTGCCGAAGAACTGATGCTTTTGAATTATGGTGCTGGAGGATGTTCCTGGACAGCAAGGAGATCCAACCAGTCAATCCTAAAGGAAATCAACCCTGAATATTCATTGGAATGATTGATGCTGAAGCTAAAGTTCCAATACTTTGGCCACATGATGCGAAGAGCTGACTCATTGGAAAAGACCTTGATGCTGAGAAAGATTGAAAGCAGAAGGAGAAGTGGGCAGCAGAGGATGAAATGGTTAGATGGCATCACCAACTCAGTGGACACAAATATGAGCAGACTTGGGGAGATGGTGAAGGACAGAGGAACCTGGCATGCTGCAGTCCATGGGGTCATGAAGAGTTGGACCCTGAACAACAAAAAACAACAACAATATATCTGACATCAGGGATGGGGTACATGATCCAGATCTGGTTGATGAGAATACAAATCCTCTTGACCACTGGGAATGGTTCCTGTTGACCATGTAACCCAACTCAGGACAGTTAGAGTCCATCCTAGGGCTTCAGGAGCTGACAGGAAAGAACACACTTTTGCAAGAGTAGAGTTGCTGAGTTCACAGGATGTAAAGATGCATGAAACTAATAATCATTGTTAATGCTACTCATGAAATAAATGTAAAACAAAGAACAAAGAAAATTGATCCAAAAACAAAGAAGAGCTTAGATGTGGAGAGAGGTCAATACCTGAAGATGTTTGAACACTTGAATCATATTCTACCCAAAACCCTTGAATATCCCAGATATGTGAATCATCATCTTTGCTTTTGCTCAAACCAAATAATACTATGTTCTGTTCCTTACAAATAAGCTATCTTATTAATATACCTAATTCAGATAATGGTAACAGTAAGTAGCTATTTTAATAGCGTCAGAGAAATGTAATAACCAGGCAGAAATTTTAGAAGAAAAAAAATCTATGCACATGAAATAGCACACAAAGTGAGAATACATTTTATTAGACCATTTCAAGTTTTAGATAGGTTCCTGGTGAGCTGCCGTCTGTGGGGTCACACAGAGTCGGACACGACTGAAGTGACTTAGCAGCAGCAGCAGCATAGAATGTTAGGACTATCGTGATTACTTCTTTCAACTTTCTAATCTTTAAACTTGTAAGAAAACTGAGGTCCAGAAGGAAACCTCTAACATATTCAATAAAGATTATTGACAAGTGCTTCCCTGTGATTAGAAAATGGAAATAAACACTATGTTGCTGAAGGAGTTGTTCAGTCGCTCAGTCCTGTTTGTGTGACCCCACCGAACTGTTCCGTCTCCTCCACTATCTCCCTGAGTTTGTTCAAACTCATGTCTATTGAGTCAGTGATGCCATCCAGTCATCTCATCCTCAGTTGCCCCCTTCTCTTCCTGCCCTCAATCTTTCCCTTCATCAGGGTGTTTTCCAATGAGTGGGCTCTTCGCATCCAGTGGCCAGAGTATTGGTCTTAAAAGATTTCTGTTTTTCAAGGGCAACTTTGACTATTAGGAACCAAGTCAATACTATTTTTCATGCAATCTAATCTGGCCAAAAGGAACTTTAGGAGTGAAATAGAATATGTCTACCTTATGTAAAACTCAGTTAATTCCTTTTTCTTAAAAGCAACTTCACTCTTCCTTCAACTAGGAAATGTAGATAAGATTTACAAACAGGTATGCATCTAAAAACATGAGTCACTTTATGTAATGTTAAAATATTTAGTTTGTTTACTCTTTAAAGAAATAAGTGCTAACCCTATTGAAGTCAAACTTTGGTTAAAAGTACACTAAATTATAAATTAACTTTAATTCCTAAGCAGCTATCAGTATTTTCCCATCACCAAAGTTGATCTAGTCATTGAGGAAAAGTGGGGCTCATGGAGCCCAAACAGATGGCTGACTTGGATAGTCTTCACTCTTCCGCAGATTGACTGCCGTGGTATGCTGGCCTGGCAGAGGATTTGAGGACCCTGAATTTGTCCTTAACTGGGAACATTAAAACCCAAATGATTGGTACTTTGAAATATGTTTTAAAATTTATTTTAGTCACTAACTGATTTATAATTGTGAATCTGAATGTGGAATTATGGGTTCGATTTTTTATGGGAAGATTTGAAAGGTTTCCAAAACAGAAAAGGAACTTTTCATCCCATCTTTGAAAAAAACAACAGAACACAGTGGAAAGGTTTCACATCACACGAAGATAATATATAAATAGCAAGTGGATTGTGTCAATTCATTATTATATCAACACCGGGCACACTTTCTACTCATCTATCTTTTGTGAAAAGTATACATACTAAAAGCTAAGCCCATTGTTACTTTGAATACAAAAGGTAACAGGTTATAGCAAAATATAAGGTTATCCAATTTCCTTGAAATAATCATTGAAATTTCAAAAACTGAAAAAAACACAGTAAAGATATGAACACTGATCAAAAGAACATATAGATAGACATTGAGTGAAAAGGCTGAAGTCACCCGATTCATGTTGGAAACTCCATGATTAACAGCATTGTTGGTTCACAGACCAATGACTTAAGCTACTGTAACAACATGGCAAATGATTGACCACATTCCATGTTGTTAGAAAGTCATTAAAATTTTGCTTAGCTGATTACATACTAATTATACAGAAACTATGGTCTGAAAGAACTATTACTAATAAGCACTGAGAATATAATAGGAAACAATACAAGTAGAAGCAGATATTATTTATATACTAAAAGTGCTGGTAGCATTTCCTCTGTTTAAGGGGGTTAAATGAAAATCTTTAGAAATTATATGAAACTTATCAAGAAAACCAAGTCAAATATTAACATGTTGCTAGTCTGAAGGCAAAAGGAGAAGGGTGTGGCAGAGGATGAGATGGTTAAATACCATTACTGACCCAATGAGCATGAATTTGAGCAAACTCCAGGCAATAGTGGAGTACAGAGGAGCCTGGTGTGCTACATTCCATTGGGTTGCAAAGAGTCGGGCATGCCTAGCGACTAGACAGGCACACCAGTCTGTAGGGGCTCCAGGTTAGAGCAGATTGTTTACCACTGTCATGCCCACTGTTCCCTTAGGTAGAGGCTTCAATAAACAGCTGGCTTCAGGTCACATCCTTCTTTTAAAAAATAACATAGAAGTGAAACAGGTTAAGATGAAAATACCCTTTTATGCATGTGTGATTATTCTCAAAGACTTTTCTATATACATGCGAACATATCAGGGCCAGGACTAGGCTTGGCAGGTGAGGCATCTAGGATGTATAATTTACATAGATACAAAGAGTTTTGTGCCGTAGGCATCTCAGTCACCTCCTCCTGGTCCTGAATATATGTATTCCATCCTCCTGCAAATATATGTATGCAACTTTGTATAAATTTACAAATAATATACTTAAAATCAAAATGCGATCATAGTGTACCGTGCATAACTTGCTTGATTCACTCAACAATATATGCCAAGCACCCTTCCTTTGAATATATATGGACCTGTATCATTCATTCAAATATCTGCATAATATGTTATAATTTGAATGTACTACAATGTATTCAATTTCCCCTCTGTTGATAGATGCTTGTATCACTTCCAGTTTTGGAGTACTGCTCATCATATTGCAATTTTATATATACATGCAGTTTTGTGCATTTGTGTATTTTGACTGAATAGATTATTGTCAGCAATACAGTTGTAATGTTCGCATTTTAAAGGTTGATGAGTACTGACAACTTTCCTTCTAAACTGCAGCAATGTCAAATCAAACTTTCGAAAATGATGGAAATGTTCTCTACATTGTCCAAATATGGTGGCCACTAGCTACATGAAGTCACTGGGCACTTGGAATATTGCTAATGATACTGAAGAACTGAACTGTGATTTTGTTCCGTTTTAAATCTAAAATTTTTAATTGACTGTTTTTGGCTTTCTTGGCTTAAGATCATTGGCTAGGGCGTCTGTAAAAGCACTGAAGATAGCTGTGAACAAGCTGACTTTTCATGTTCTGAGCTTTAATTAGAATCCTTCATGTGCCTCACCACGTTGTGACATTTGTTGTTGGTTTCTGTTAGATGGTTTTCATCAGAGTACGAGAGACTGCTAGTGGGCTAACCCCAAAGAGATTCTGTGACCTTTTACTATGGATGCTGGAAGAGCCAGTTACTTCCTCTGTTAAGGGGAAGTCTATGGACATGTAAAGAGAGAGAACATTTGAATCCTCTTAAGCAGGGATCCCCAGACCCTGGTCTATGGCCTGTTAGGAAGAGGGCTGCATGGCAGAAGGTAAGTGGCAGGCGAGTGTGAAGCGTCATCTTTTGCCCCCATAGCTCACATTACCGTCTGAACCATCCCCTACCCTCACAATCCACTGAAAAGTAGTCTTCCATGAAACCAGCCCCTGATGCCTAAAAGGTTGGAGACCACTGCTCTTAACAGTTAGGTGTCAGTGTGTATGTGAGTGCAGAGCTAGTTAACAATTCTTCTCTCCCTGCATCCAATCTTAAATCTGTGGCAGCCTTTCTGATAATAAGCAACCAACATGAAATGACGAATTGACAGCTAGGCATGTTCAGAATACAAGGATGGAGTGAGATGAGTCCCAGATTATATTTTTACTCACTAAGCCAGTTTTGAGACTGCCTGCTTATGAAATTCTTACAAAATAAATAGAAAAAATTATTATAGCTTAAACCACCATGGGGCTTCCCTTGTGGCTCACCTGGTAAAGAATCTGCCCACAATTCGGGAGACCTGGGTTCGGTCCCTTGGTTGGGAAGATCCCCTGGAGAAGGGAAAGGCTACCCACCCAGTATTCTGGCCTGAGAATTCCATGGACTGTACAGTCCTAATAGAGTTTTGCCAAGATAATGCAATGGTCATAGCAAACCCTCTTTCAACAACACAAGAGAAGACCTACACATGGACATCACCAGATGGCCAACACCGAAATCAGATTGATTATATTCTTTGCAGCCAAAGATGGAGAAGCTTTACACCAAAAACAAGACCAGGAGCTGACTGTGGCTCAGATCATGAACTCCTTATTACCAAATTCAGACTTAAATTGAAGAAAGGGAAAACCACAAGACCACTCGGGTATGACCTAAATCAAATCCCTTATGATTATACAGTGGAAGTGAGAAATAGATTTAAGGGACTATATCTGATAGACAGAATGCCTGATGAAAAATGGATGGAGTTTCGTGACATTGTACAGGAGACAGGGATCAAGACCATCCCCATGGAAAAGAAATGCAAAAATCAAAATGACTGTCTGAGGAGGCCTTACAAATAGCTGTGAAAAGAAGAGAAGGGAAAAGCAAAGGAGAAAAGGAAAGATACAAGCATCTGAATGCAGAGTTCCAAAGAATAGCAAGGAGAGATAAGAAAGCCTTCCTCGGCGATCAATGCAAAGAAATAGAAGGAAACAACAGAATGGGAAAGACTAGAGATAAGGCAATGGCACCCCACTCTAGTACTCTTGCCTGGAAAATCCCATGGATGGAGGAGCCTGGTAGGGTGCAGTCCATGGGGTCGCTAAGAATCGGACACGACTGAGCAATTCACTTTCAATTTTCACTTTCATGCATTGGAGAAGGAAATGGCAACCCCTCCAGTGTTCTTGCCTGGAGAATCCCAGGAACGGGGGGAGCCTGATGGGCTGCTGTCTATGGGGTCGCACAGAGTTGGACATGACTGAAGTGACTTAGCAGCAGCAGCATAGATCTCTTCAGAAAATTAGAGATACCAAGGGAACATTTCATGCAAAGATGGGCTCGATAAAGGACAGAAATGGTATGGACCTAACAGAAGCAGAAGATATTAAGAAGAGGTGACAGGAATACACAGAAGAACTGTACAAAAAAGATCTTCATGACCCGGATAATCATGATGGTGTGATCACTCATCTAGAGCCAGACATCTTGGAATGTGAAGTCAAGTGGGCCTTAGGAAGCATCACTATGAACAAAGCTAGTGGAGGTGATGGAATTCCAGTTGAGCTGTTTCAAATCCTGAAAGATGATGCTGTGAAAGTGCTGCACTCAATATGCTAGCAAATTTGGAAAACTCAGCAGTGGCCACAGGACTGGAGAAGGTCAGTTTTCATTCCAATCCCAAAGAAAGGTAATGCCAAAAATGTTCAAACGACCGCACAATTGCACTCATCTCACATGCTAGTAAAGTAATGCTCAAAATTCTCCAAGCCAGGCTTCAGCAATACGTGAACCGTGAACTTCCTGATGTTCAAGCTGGTTTTAGAAAAGGCAGAGGAACCAGAGGTCAAATTGCCAACATTTTCAGGATCATGGAAAAAGCAAGAGAGTTCCAGAAAAACATCTATTTCTGCTTTATTGACTATTCCAATGCCTTTGACTGTGTGGATCACAATAAACTGTGGAAAATTCTGAGAGAGATGGGAATACCAGACCACCTGACCTGCCTCTTGAGAAATCTGTATGCAGGTCAGGAAGCAACAAGTAGAACTGGTCATGCACCTTATATATATATATATATATATATATATATATATATGTATAGGCTGGTTCCAAATTGGGAAAGGAGTATGTGAAGGCTGTATAGTGTCACCCTGTTTATTTAACTTTTATGCAGAGTACATCATGAAAAACACAGGGCTGGATGAAAAGATTTCCAGGAGAAATATCAATAACTGCAGCTATGCAGATGACACCACCCTTACGGCTTAAAGTGAAGAACTAAATAGCCTCTTGATGAAAGAGGAGAGTGGAAAAGTTGGCTTAAAACTCAACATTCAGAAAACTAAGATCATGGCATCTGGTCCCATCACTTCATGGCAAATAGATGGGGAAACTGTGGCTGATTTTACTTTTGGGGGCTCCAAAATCCCTGCAGATGGTGACTACACCCATGAAATTAAAAGAGGCTTACTCCTTGGAAGAAAAATCATGATCAACCCAGACAGCAAATTAGAAAGCAGAGACATTACTTTGCCAACAAAAGTCCATCTAGTCAAAGTTATGGTTTTTCCAGTGGTCATGTGTGGATGTGAGAGTTGGACTGTAAAGAAAGCTGAGTGCTGAAGAATTGATGCTTTTGAAGTGTGGTGTTGGAGAAGACTCTTGAGAGTCCCTTGGACTGCAGGGATAATCAACTAGTCCATCCTAAAGGAAGTCAGTCCTGAGTGTTCATTTGAAGGACTGATGTTGAAGCTGAAACTCCAGTAATTTGGCCACCTCATGCGAAGAGCTGACTCATTTGAAAAGACCCTGATGCTGGGAAAGATTGTGGGCAGGAGGAGAAAGGGATGACAGAGAATGAGATGGTTGGATGGCATCACCGACTCGATGGACATGAGTTTGGGTAAGCTCCAGGAGTTGGTGATGGACAGAGAGGCCTGGTGTGCTGTGGTTCATGGGGTCACAATGAGCCGGACACGACTGAGCGACTGAACTGATGACTGGAGCCATCATTCATAGTGTTTTCTGTTCCTGTCCACCAGAGTATTCTTTTTTAAAAATATTTATTTTGGCTGCATCAGGTCTTAACCTGCAGCACAGGGGCTCAGTAGTTGACTCGCATGAGCTTTAGCTGCCCTGCAGCATACGGCATCTTTGTTCCCCAACCAGGGAAGTCCCTGGAGCATTCTTAACCAAGACTTCAAATTAAGAACACCTTTTCTTTTTTTTTTTCTGTCCTGAATTTTATAAGTATTATTAAAACCAGCAATGAGGGGACTTCTCTGGTGGTCCAGTGGCTAAGACTCTGCTCCCAATGCAGGGGCCCAGGTTTGATCCATAGTGACTGCATCAATTTACATTCTTAACAACAGTGCGTGAGAGGTGCAGGAGAGGTCTGTTTTCTCTACTTCTGTCACCAACACTTGTTGTCTCTTATCTTTTTATAATAGCCACCATGATAGGTGTGAGGTGGTATCTCATTTTGATTTCCATTTCCCTAATTTTTAGTGACACTGAGTACATTTTCATATGTCTTTTGGCCATTGGTATATTTTCCTTGGAAAAATGTCTCTTCAGATCCTGTGCTCATTTTTATTTATTTGTGACTCTGTTGGATCTTAGTTGTGGCACACACGCTGTCTAGCTGTGACCTGTGGGCTTAGTTGCCCTACAGCATGTGGATCTTAGTTACCTGACCAGGGATTGAACCCATGTCCCCTGCATTGGAAGATGGATTCCCAACCACTGGATCACCAGGAAAGTCCCTGTGACCATTTAAAAATCAGATTTTTTTTTTCTTTCAATATTGAAGTGTATGAGCCCTCTGTGTATTTTGGATATTGGTCCCTTACTGGATATATCATTTGCAAATATTCTCTTGTTTGGTAGATTGTCTTTTATTTTGTTGCCTGTTTCTTTCCTGATGTGAAAGCTTTTAGTTTGATGTAGTCTCATTTGCTTAATTTTGCTTTTGTTTCCCTTGTCTGCAGAGACCTAAAGAAATTAAAAATTGCTAAGTCCAATGTCAGAGAGATTACTACCTACATTTGCTAGAAGTTTTGTGATTTCAGGTCTAACATTTCACTCTTAAATCTGTTTTGAGTTTATTTTTGTATGTGGTGTAAGAATGAAATGTAGTTTCATTTTTTTGCACGTAGCTGTCCAGTTTTCTCAACATCATTTGTTGAAGAGACTCTCTTTTTTTCCCAGTGGGTATCCTTAGCTCCTTTGTCACAAATGAATTGACCATATAAGTGTGGATTCATCTCTGAGCTCTCTGTTCTGTTCCGTTGATCCGTGTGTCTGTTTTTGTGCCAGTATCATAATGTTTTGATGATGGTAACTTTGTATTATAGTTCATGCTGCCTAACCAAATGTTAACTTAATTCTCGGCATGGTGAGGAATTTACCTGGTGTGTTAGTTTAGAAAGATGATGTTAGCGTACATTTGTGATAATATTAAAATTACTATAGATCAAGAAAAACTACATTGATTTTATTTAAAAATTTTAAATTTTATGTTGGTGTATAGTTGATTAACAATGTTGTGCTAGTTTCAAGTGTAAAGCAAAGTGATTCAGTTAAACACATACGTGTATCTATTCTTTTTCAAATTCTTTTCCCATTTAGGTTATCACAGAATATTGAACAGAGTTCCCTGTGATATATGGCAAGTCCTTGTTGATTATTTTGAAAATAGCAGTGTGTACCTGTCAATCCCAAATTCTTAATCTGTCCCTCCTGCCCACCCTTCATCCCTGGTAACCACAAGTTCATTCTCTAAGTCTGTGAGTCTATTTCTGTTTTGTAAATAAGTTCATTTGTATCACTGTTTCTTAGATGCTACATTAAGTGAGCTCATATGATATTTGTGTTTCTCTGTCTGACTTATTTCACTTAGTATGATAATCTCCAGGTTCATCTATGTTGATGCAAATGGCATTGTTTTACTCTTTTTAATGGCTGAGTAGTAGTCTATTATATATTTGTACCACATTTTCTTTATCCATGTATCTGTTGATGGACATTCAGGTTGCTTCCATGTCTTGGCTACTATAAACAGTGCTACAGTGAACACTGGGATGCATGTGTCCTTTAGAAGCATGGTTTTTCCTGGATATTGCTCAGGAGTGGAATTGCTGGATCATGTGGTAGCTCTATTTTTTTTTTTTAGGAACCTCCATGGAGAAGGCAATGGCACTCCACTCCAGTACTCTTAGCCTGGAAAACTCCATGGACAGAGGAGCCTGGAAGGCTGCAGTCCATGGGGTTGCTGAGGGTTGGACATGACTGAGTGGCTTCACTTTCACTTGTCACTTTCATGCACTGGAGAAGGAAATGGCAACCCACTCCAGTGTTCTTGCCTGGAGAATTGCAGGGACGGGGAGCCTGGCGGGCTGCCGTCTATGGGGTTGCACAGAGTCGGACACGACTGAAGTGACTTAACAGCAGCAGAAGGAACTTCCATAGTGTTCTCCATAGTGGTTGTACCAACTTATATTCCCACCAACAGTGAAGGAGGGAGGATAAACTGCATTTTGAGACACCTCTTGCTTGTAACGGCATAGAAACCAATCAGTATGATCTTGTGATTGCAGCAAGAAGAGGTTAGAAGTATCATGAAGTCATGAGGATGCAGGATGCAAAGAGTTGAGGCAGGCAGGGGTGAAGGTGACGCCTCCAGGACCTTTCTCAGCTGTCTAGATCCCACCAGTATTTGAAAATGAGAGGAGATCAGTGAAGAAAGTGATGATTTACAGGGTAATGGAATTATACTGTCATCGTTCTTCAGATCAAATTCATAAAGCAAATGCAGGGAGGCATAGTTTCTGTGGTTGCTACCACTTGATTTGAAAGACATTTATTAAGAGAGTTGTTTTGGCATAGAAAAGAGCAAGAGATAATTTCTTAAAGGTTAAGACCATATTTCTCCCTAATACAAATTGTATACCATAGTCTTTTACAACTGCAATTGTTACTCATGAAAAAGTTACTTTAGAAAGATGGTAAGTTGCTTAGATTTATTTTTGCTTTTAAAGTTACAGTGATGCATTAACTTTAATTAAAAGGGAACTTCAAAATTATTCTTTTATTCTATCTTCTCTCCCTTGTCTATAGATCTGTAATATACTCAGTCTTCATGTATAGTCTGTACTAGTTCAGACTCAAGATAGATTGATTCCACTGTACTCCTTAGAATATTCTGTGTCAGAGACAGCAAATTAGTGTGTATGTTATTTTCTTCACTTCATCTGTATTTAAATTCTCACCAAATTTTTGTCTTCATCTTAGCTATATTGAATAAAACCATAATCAAAGAAAGTCAGGTACTAAATCCCTAATGGTTACTGTTTGCTTTTTATTTTTTAACAGAAGTAGTCACAATCAAATCAGAATCAGAACATAAATCTGTCTCCCATAGATGTCCTAGCAGTATCTATAGCTTTTCAAACTATATATCAAAGTAAATAGTCTTGGATTTTTTTTTTTTTTAACATATCCAAGGAATCTGAAGAATTTCTTTACCTTAAGCAATTGGAACAAATGGGAGTTTGTAGGCTTTTGGTTGGGATTTTCTCAGTGGCCTCAAGGAAGATCTTTCTCATCCATCCTTCTGTAATTAAATGTCAGGCATTTAGAGAGATAAGAAGCAGGCTGTCCACTCAGAAGCACCATCTCACCAATCAGGAAGAGCTCCCAAGTTAAATATCTGTGAGATTCCCTACCAACAACAATAGAAGCAGAGGGATCTGGATGTAGTCAGAAATGCAGGAAGATGCCCACAAATGAAAAGTAAGTCTGTAATTTCTAACACATGCTCTTTCATATCTTCTTTGAAGGATTTTAAATGCTATTCAAGTTCTCGCAACTGCTTTCCTCCTCCAAGGTTGAATCACTGCTAACATTTACTAAAGGAAAGTGGATTCTTTCTCTTGGTCTTAAGAACAATTGTTAAGTTTTTGCTCAGTCTCAGTGAAAATGGTAATCACCCTAGTGGAGGAATTAGATGATTTAAATAATTTGGGGGAAGTTGAGCTTTGTTTTGTGGTCCTGCTCTCTTCCACTTACTATTTGATCTCAGTCACTTTTTAAGTCTCTGTCCACCCGTTTCCTGATCTACAAAAGTGAGATAATAATAGTACCCCGAAGTATTGAGAATTGTTCCATATTGACATAAGCATTGTTAAATACATATGCTGGAGTAGCCTTTCTACCTGGTGACTTTCAAGTATAAAATCTTTGTCTGATAGGTAAAGGATAGTGACATCAACATTGGGTGTTACTTCTGCACATGGGATTTGAGTTGGCAGTTAAGAAAAATGAGAATATGGTCCTGACCTTACACATTAAATTTATCTGTGTGTATAAAATATACAAAGTTGTTTTCAGCTTTGAAAATTTATTGAGGCATGCACTTTGTGTACTTTTAATGCATGTTATCTATCAATAAAAAGTTAGAACAAAAATAAACAATTACTATGGCAATCCTACAGTGTGAAGTGTGAAAAAATGAAGATATTTATAGCCCAGATGAAATTAGAATTAATATCTTCCCTTTTTGGAACCACCACACTAAAAATAAAGTAAAAATCATCATAAATCACTACTAACCTGGTACCCTTTATAAAATTGGAATTGGTTCCCAAACTGAAAGGTGTGCCTATTTATAGGACAACCAAAAGAAATGACTTATACTGTGTCTACACTATTTGAACATGACCTCCTAGAAAGTTTCAAGAAAACAAGTCTTCAGAGGAGTTTGCTAAATTAATCTGTGACCCACCAAAAGCAGGAGAGAGTTTTTCTTCTTACTCTAGCAGAAGAGTTCTGGGACAGAATGGATGACTGTGCTTATCAGATGCCTCTCTCTGAACTGGGCATTGAGTTTAGGGGGTGAAGCTGTTGCCTGGTTTTTGACGTCATGGGGAGTGAGAGCACTGTGACCCACAGTCCCCAAGGCAGCATGTTTTGGGAAGATGGTTTTCTGGAAAGAAGTGAAGATAAGCAGACAGCGTCTACTTTTCTTTAGGTAGCATGTAGAGAAGTTTAGATAGTCTCCTGCCTGATCACAATTTCAAAGTGGAGACCTGAAGAAACCCAGGAACTGATTTAAAGCTAACAGTTGCAATTTAGGCAGGACCAGTGAGGACAATGGCTAAGGGCAAGAGATGTGATAGGATCTGATATCAGGATGTAGTGTCTACAGGAATGACTGACTCATTGACTGCAGAGGACCTGTGAACTACAAGGAAGATCCAGGGTCCGCACCTGTTACAGAAACAAGAAGAGAAGTCAACTGAGGCAGAAGAAAATGATGAGTTCAGTTTTGGATATGATGAGCCATAGAAAAGAATAGTAAGTTGAGAAAACATGAGTAAAACCATACAATAAAATTTTTTTAAAAACCTAGATTCATTTGACAAATCCAAGATTTATTTCATTGAAAACATTTACAGAAGGAAAAGAAAGAAAGAATTCAGTAATTTTGCCAGTTTCTTCTGGCAAAACAAGTTCATTGTGTAGCCTGCTTTATTTGGGTAACTGAAGCAACTTTGGTTTCTATTGAGAATATCTTTGTTCCACTACATTTTATTATTACTAAGAACACTGCTTTAAAGAATATAGTTTTTCTCATTTCAAAGTAATTCATATGTTTTAGGGCAATTTGAAAAAGTAAAATAAAACACTAAATCATATGCACTAATAAATATCTTGACACAGTCCCATGTTTTCAGTTATAAATAACTTTTGTCATTATAAGAAACAGTATTGCAATACTGAAAAAGATCACTAAAGAGCATTTTTCCCTTGCATTTCAGTGCCTTGAGATAGCCACTGATAGTATTTGCGACTATGTTTTTATGCCATTCACACACACACACACATATACACATATAGATGCAAATTTATTTAAATAAGGTCTTATCACTTATCCTTTTTGAAATCATCTCTATATTTTAAAAAACTGTTTTATTATTTACTTATGTCTTATTTATTTTACTTATTTACTTATGTCTTCCTTCTTCTCTTATCATTTCTTTATTCTCTCTCCCAAACAACTTATATTAATTATATATATATACACTTAGTAAATCATGTATTGAATATTTTATAAATGTGTATGTTTATATGTGTGTTCATAATGTATGATATCAAAATTTGGAGGAATCAGTCATTGCTTTGACATTGTTTTTAAAATCTAGGGTCATATTATAGACACTTTTTTTTTCAATTAAGGAGTTTTCCCTGTAAAAATACATCGTGAAAATCCCCCAAGTCAGTTGCTTTAGGTATCATGTAAGTGTGTTTTAGCTACTTGTTTTTTGTAAGACCTTATATCTCATAGCATACAGCAGGGACTTGAGAATGAATATGTTGATATTATCAATATTTTGAAGCCAGGCTCTTGAGAATAAAAATATCTGGGCTGAGTAATTGGCCAAAGCTCATTTATGTGAAGCATGGAGTGACTGAACTCAGCACTTCATGAGGTTGATAATACTTTTACTCCCATTTCACACATGAAGAAAATAAGGTACACAGACTAAAACATAACTTTTCCAAGAACACAAAACCTGTGCACTGCAAGCCTCTACACGCCAGTCTCACAGATGCCAACCAAATGGTTGTTTTGTAAAGTAAATGGTAACCATGATAAAATCAACATGCCCTTCTTGTAATGGGGTAATTTATCTTGAGGACTCACACCACAGTCTGTGCCTGGAGCTTTTTATGCTTTTGCCGTGGTCTTTTGTGATGAGTAGTGGACATCTGCTTTCACATTCCATCTGCAGAGGGCAAGAATGAGACTCAATGAGGGTAAGTTATTTGATCCAATGACATATAACAAGTCAGCAAAGGAAAGAGACCAAAGAAACAGTTCTGTTGATCCCCAGGCTAGAATTCTGCCTCCCAGTAAAATTTGAACTCTGGAAAACCCCACACAGCTTAAGTTTTCTTATAAACGGTGAATCTCAGAACTTCTTTAATTTATGGCGTTTAAGGGGTGCTTGGTCTGGAGCTGGTGCATAGCTGGGAAGGCAGAGCCAGGCTGCATCTCTCCTGAGCTGGGTGTGCGGTGCTGATCGTCCGCATTGGTCTTGCAGAAAGCCTGTTGAAAGGCAGAGCCTGGGTCCACACCCTGAATCAGAAATCTGGCTGAGGGAGCCTGGAATTTGCGAGATGGACTCTGTGGTATACACTTTTAATAAACATGCCAGATAACTTTCATACATACAAATATTTGAGAAAAATTGTCCTTCAAAGGTCCGTTTTGGGCATCTTGGCTTGTTGGGAAAGGCAGCCATTTACTGCCACTGCTGCCTCTTGGGGAATTACTTAAATTCCCATAACCATAAGGTGGGGATAACAGCGCTTATTAACACATAGGATTATTGTTAAATTAAAAGTAATGTATGTAAAGATTCTGGCACCCAGAGATTAAATGGCATTCAGCCTAAATTAATCATAGTAAGAGCAAAAGCTCGTTGAAGGTATTCTAGAAACATCAGTTCAGATCATTCTCTCAGTCATGTCTGACTCTGCAACCGCCTGGACTGCAGCACACCAGGCCTCCCTGTCCATCACCAGCTCCCGGAGTTCACTCAACTTCATGTCCATTGAGTCGGTGATGCCATCCAACCATCTTATCCTCTGTCATCCCCTTCTCCTCCTGCCTTCAATCTTTCTAAGCATCAGGGTCTTTTCAAATGAGTCAGTTCTTCGCATCAGGTGGCCAAAGTATTGGAGTTTCAGCTTCAGCATCAGTCCTTCCAATGAATCTTCAGGACTGATTTCCTTTAGGATGGACTGGTTGGATCTCCTTGCAGTCCAAGGAACTAAGACTCTTCTTTAGCACCACAGTTCAAAAGCATCGATTCTACGGCACTCAGCTTTCTTTATAGTCCAACTCTTACATTTGTACATGACTACTGGAAAAATCATAGCTTTGACTAGACAGACCTTTGTTGACAAAGTAATGTCTCTGCTTTTAATATGCTGTCTAGGTTGCTGACAACTTTTCTTCCAAGGAGTAAGCATCTTTTAATTTTATGCAATCAACCATCTGCAGTGTTTTTGGAGCCCCCCAAATAAAATCAGCCACTGTTTTCCCATCTATTTGTCAGGAAGTGATGGGACTGATGCCATGATCTTAGTTTTCTGAATGTTGAGTTTTAAGCCAACTTTTCACTCTCCTCTTTCACTTTCATCAAGAGGCTCTTTAGTTCTTCACTTTCTGCCATAAGGGTGGTGTCATCTGCATATCTGAAGTTATTGATATTTCCCCCGACAATATTGATTCCAACTTGTTTTCCATCCAGTCCAACATTTCTCAGAACCTGGTTAATTTCATGCGGTTTTCAGCTGGGAAAGAAATATTTTTTAAATCAGTTTTATGTCTATGTATTTATTCGGCTGTATAGGTTCTTAGTTGTGGTGTGTGAACTCTTAGTTGTGGTCCATGGGATCTAGTTCCCTAAACAGGGGTCAAACCTAGGTCCCCTGCACTGGGAGTGCTGAGTCTTAGCCACTGGACCACCAGGGAAGCCCCCAGAAAAGAATTTTGAGGAAAGAAAGTTAGGAACCCAGTGATACACAGTGACTAACCTCTAAAGAAGGTCAGGATTCTCAAACCCCGAGTGAAGCAGCATCATTCCCTCCTTCTTTAGGAGCAGATGGATGGGCAATACAACAGGAGGCTGAGCCAGGCAGGGGAGGGCAGTTGTGAAGCATATGCAGATGGGGTGGCACTGTTCAGATAATGGTGATAAAACTATACGGAAGTTAGTGCCAAAAGGTGAAGCAGTGATGCCAAGACAAACTGGAAAAGAGCAGCACACATGCAGGCCTCTTGGGAAAAGATTAGGCTGTGCCAAATTAGGAGAAGCAAAACAAACTGCAGGGTCTTCATGAATTATAGCTTTGTAAGTGCATGTGATAGGAAAAAAATCCATATGTTTCCTCAAAAAGAGAAGCAAACACCAAAAAAAGAAATTTAAAAGCAATTCTGATGAATAATGTGAAAATTTTATCAGGAGAGCTTAAGTAGGAGTGAAAAACCTTTGCTTTAGAGATCTCAACTCTGGAAAGAATAAGTAATTGTTTCTTAAGGCCTGTTTCAGTGAGAAGCTGCCCCAGTTCCATAATAACACGATAAAATGCTGGCTTTCAGCTAACTTTGTGTAAGTCCTATCTGAATTAGGAATTTTAACAAAAGGTCGTTTCCTTTGGTAGTTTCCCTTTGTTATGCAGCTTGCTTTATGTTCTCTTATGCATTGTTCCTTTCTGAAAAAAACAAGTTAATCAAATCCTGGAATGGAGATATGAACAGTTATCATTTCTGAATGCTTGGGCTTAAACTAAACCTAAGCTTAGTTAACTTAGGCTGGGCACTTGAAGTGGAGTGAAGTCGTGCAGTCGTGTCCGACTCTTTGTGACCCCGTGAACCAGACTCCCTCTGTCCATGGGATTCTCCAGGCAAGAATCCTGGAATGGGTTGCCATTTCCTTCTCCAGGGGATCTTCCCAACCCAGGGATTGAACCCAGGTCTCCTGCATTGCAGGCAGTCGCTTTAACCTTAGGCTGGGCACTTCATTAAGTCCTAATGGTAAATGTTCTTATGATGTCCATTTTAGTTACAAGGAACTAAAGCAGCTGGCAAAATTTTTAACCAAGCAGGTAGGGTCTGAGAGGGCATTGGACCCATGCCTCCAGACTATGCACTAATTACAATTTGGAGAGAGAGAAGGATCATGCCTTGTTGTTTGAAGTAAAGAATTTAGGAGGGAAGGTCTTGATTCCTTCAGTGACTGGAGAAACACTGCTTGTGTTAGATTCTGTTATATGTCCACTCCGGTATTTGCCCTGCTTTCTATTCCTGAAATCATCCCCTCAGAGACCCAAAGCGTAGCATTACAGCAATGAATGAGCCATCTGTCACTGAATGTTTTGGCTACAAAGCTTTATTTTGGATCCAGTAGGTGAGAGAAAGATCTGACAGGGCTTCTGCAGGGGTGAAGTCCAGGGCAAAGGTCTGGTAATGACTTTGCTGGTGAATGGAACCCTTCACTTCCACCCCCGAAGGGCTTCCACCTGCCTGCTCTCCAAGTTTATTTTGATGATCTTGGAAATATTAGCAGGAAATAATTCTGTCTACTGTCATACTGCTTCACTTTTGTTATCTGGAATGAAGGAGAACTTCCCTGGTGATGTAGATGGAAAAGAAACAAAATATTTTAATGATTTTCAAGATGAAAATCATTTAAATCATAAGATGATTTTCAGCCTGTGGCCAAGAATACTTTGAACATTCTTTATTTTTTAAAATTAAAAGATCATGCTTTCATGTAGATTCCCAAAATTTATGTTTGAAGCAAAGTTTTCTGCTTTGGCAAAGATTCCACATTAAACAAAAAAGCATGGAATTTCAAAAGTCTGTATTTCAGTTTAGGAAATCAGATAGGTAACAGTTTTAAAAATTGAATGCAGGAAGAAAACTTTATTATATTTGCATGAATATAGCAATTACTAATCAAAACCTGTTTTTTTTTTTACTAACCAGAAAAAAAAAACCCAAAACCACTTCCTAATAACTGGCCTCAGAAATGGGCTTGAATCTACAGGAACCAGGGACTGTACTTATCAGGAAACTAGCTACAAACAACTTTTGTTCCAGTCATACAGAAAAAGGCACCTCAGAATTCTTCTATTAACTTCTCAGCTTCTAACAGCATGGCTGGCAATTTACCAATCATAAACCTGAGCTCATCTTTAATAACCTCATAGGTTTGGGCATTTGGGCAACATATAGCCATAAAATTGGTTTAGGATATCTTCCTAGAACACCCCAATACCATGATCACCATCATCCCTGGGCAAGTGATTTATAAGGTACTTTAACACTGGTTGGTACCTTGTTGACCACCTGCAAGGGTGCAGAATCTAGGAGAGATAAGATTGACCCAAACATAAAGGAGACACAAGTTGTTTTAACTACACAACTGAGTAAAATCAATAATGTGATTGATTTTTATCATGTGTCAATGGAAGAACAATGTGCATAGCTTGGTTTCTTTCAGATACTTCCTTGGAATGTTAACAGTATGCCATTTAAACTTTGAAAAATTTCATGTCTAGAAATTTAGATATGGTTCTCAATATTATTTCTAACTGCTTCTTTCTGTACTTAAAATATGTTTATCTTTCAAGAATATGATAAACCTAACAATATTTTATTAATTCTACTTGCTAAGTGTGGCCACTCTGGTGGCTCAGATGGTAAAGAATCTGTCCCCAGTGCAGGAGACCTGGGTTTGATCCTAGGTTGGGAAGATCTCCTGGAGAAGGGAATGGCAATTTATGCCAGTATTCTTGCCTAGAGAAATCCATGGATAGAGGAACCTAGGGGGCTACAGTCCATGGGGCTGCAGAATCGGACGTGACTGAACAACTAACACTTTCAATTGTGGTAGACAGAAGCTTAAAGCGGTCCCCCAAGATTCCATGCCCCCCCCCGGTCTCTGGAGCCTGTGAGAGTGGTGGTGTATTGTATGGCAGAGTTAACCTTTAGAAAGAGAGATAATTCAGGTAGATCTAATCTAACTGCAGGAACCCTTAAGAGCAGAGAGCTTTGTCTTGCTGATGGCAGAAGAGGAAAAAAATTTCAAGGCAGGAGAAGGATTTCATATACTAATGTTGGCTCCACAATGGAGGGGTCATGTGATGAGGAATGCAGGTGGTCTCTAGAAGCTGAGAGCAGTTAGGGCTAAACAGCCAGCCATGAGATGGAGCCTTCCGCCCTTGGTAACAAGGAGCTGGGTTCTGCCCATTGTCTGAGTGTATTTGTGAACAGAGTCCTCGCCCGAGCATCTGGATAAGAGCTGCACCCAGCTGATACTTTGACTTTGACCTTGTGGGACTCTGAGAACCCAGTGCATTTTCTTGGCAAAACTCTATTAGTCATTGCCCTGCTTCATTCCGCATTCCAAGGCCAAATTTGCGTGTTACTCCAGGTGTTTCTTGACTTCCTGCTTTAGCAGAAGACTCTACACATGGACATCATCAGATGGTCAACACCAAAATCAGACAGATTATATTCTGTGCAGCCCAAGATGAAGAAGCTCTATACAGTCAACAAAAACAAGACCAGAGCTGACTGTGGCTCAGATCATGAACACCTTATTACCAAATTCAGACTTAAACTGAAGAAAGTAGGGAAAACAGCTAGACAGTTCAGGTATGACCTAAATCAAATCCCTTATGATTATACAGTGAAAGTCAGAAATAGATTTAAGGGCCTAGATCTGATAGATAGAGTGCCTGATGAACTAGGGAATGAGGTTTGTGACATTGTAGAGGAGACAGGGATCGAGACCATCCCCATGGAAAAGAAATGCAAAAAAGCAAAATGGCTGTCTGGGGAGGCCTTACAAATAGCTGTGAAAAGAAGAGAGGTGAAAAGCAAAGGAGACAAGGAAAGATATAAGCATCTGAATGCAGAGTTCCAAAGAATAGCAAGAAGAGATAAGAAAGCCTTCTTCAGTGATCAATGCAAAGAAATAGAGGAAAAGAACAGAATGGGAAAGACTAGAGATCTCTTCAAGAAAATCAGAGATACCAAGGGAACATTTCATGCAAAGATGGGCTCGATAAAGGACAGAAATGGTATGGACCTAACAGAAGTAGAAGATATTAAGAAGAGGTGGCAAGAATACATGGAAGAACTGTACAAAAAGATCTTCAAGACCCAGATAATCATGATGATGTGATCACTCACCTAGAGCCAGACATCTTGGAATGTGAAGTCAAGTGGGCCTTAGAAAGCATCACTATGAACAAAGCTAGTGGAGGTGATGGAATTCCAGTGGAGCTGTTTCAAATCCTGAAAGATGATGCTGTGAAAGTGCTGCATTCAATATGCCAGCAAATTTGGAAAACTCAGCAGTGGCCACAGGACTGGAAAAGGTCAGTTTTCATTCCAATTCCAAAGAATGCTCAAACTACCGCACAATTGCACTCATCTCACATGCTAGTAAAGTAATGCTCAAAATTCTGCAAGCCAGGCTTCAGCAATACGTGAACTGTGAACTCCCTGATGTTCAAGGTGGTTTTAGAAAAGGCAGAGGAACCAGAGATCAAATTTACAGCATCCACTGGATGATGGAAAAAGCAAGAGAGTTCCAGAAAAACATCTATTTCTGCTTTATTGACTATGCCAAAGCCTTTGACTGTGTGGATCACAATAAACTGTGGAAAATTCTGAAAGAGATAGGAAAACCAGACCACCTGACCTGCCTCTTGTGAAATCTGTATGCAGGTCAGGAAGCTACAGTTAGAACTGGACATGGAACAACAGACTGGTTCCAAATAGGGGAAAGGAGTACGTCAAGTCTGTATATTGTCACCCTGCTTATTTAACTTCTATGCAGAGTACATCATGAGAAATGCTGGACTGGAAGAAGCATAAGCTGAAATCAAGATTGCCGGGAGAAATATCAATAACCTCAGATATGCAGATGACACCACCCTTATGGCAGACAGTGAAGAGAAGCTAAAAAGCCTCTTGATGAAAGTGAAAGAGGAGAGTGAAAAAGTTGGCTTAAAGCTCAACATTCAGAAAACGAAGATCATGGCATCCGGTCCCATCACTTCATGGGAAATAGATGGGGAAACAATGGAAACAGTGTCAGACTTTATTTTGGGGGCTCCAAAATCACTGCAGATGGTGACTGCAGCCATGAAATTAAAGACACTTACTCCTTGGAAGAAAATATATGACCGACCTAGATAGTATATTCAAAAGCAGAGACATTACTTTGCCGACTAAGGTCCGTCTAGTCAAGGCTATGGTTTTTCCAGTGGTCATGTATGGATGTGAGAGTTGGACTGTGAAGAAGGCTGAGCGCCAAAGAATTGATGCTTTTGAACTGTGGTGTTGGAGAAGACTCTTGAGAGTCCCTTGGACTTCAAGGAGATCCAACCAGTCCATTCTGAAGGAGATCAGCCCTGGGATTTCTTTGGAAGGATTGATGCTGAAGCTGAAGCTCCAGTACTTTGGCCACTTCATGGGAAGAGTTGACTCATTGGAAAAGACTCTGATGCTGGGAGGGATTGGGGGCAGGAGGAGAAGGGGACGACAGAGGATGAGATGGCTGCATGGCATCACGGACTCGATGGATATGAGTCTGAGTGAACTCCGAGAGATGGTGATGAACCGGGAGGCCTGGCGTGCTGCGATTCATGGGATCGCAAAGAGTCAGACACGACTGAGCGACTGAACTGAAGAAGAGAACCCAGCCAAAACCCTGAGACTTTCACCTTACAGAACTGCATGCTAATAAAAGAATGTTGCTTTACTTTGCTGCTGCTGCTGCTAAATCACTTCAGTCGTGTCCGACTCTGTGCGACTCCATAGATGGCAGCCCACCAGGCTCCCCCATCCCTGGGATTCTCCAGGCAAGAACACTGGAGTGGATTGCCATTTCCTTTTCCAATGCATGAGAGTGAAAAGTGAAAGTGAAGTCACTCAGTCATGTCCAACTCTTAGCGACCCCATGGACTGCAGCCCACCAGGCTCCTCCATCCATGGGATTTTCCAGGCAAGAGCACTGGAGTGGGGGTGCCATTACTTTGCTAGTCTGTGGCAATTTGTCACCCAGCAGTAGATAAATGTGTTATCTGTTACATCTAGACAAATGGGACTCCTGGCTGAGTGATGGAATAAATGAACCTCATCTAAGCTTTCATTCTAAATTTCCATAATCCTGTGGCTTCATCCTCGCTGACATTTCTTCATTAGCATTCATTCTACTTAGTTGGGCACAGGAGTATGGTTTGGCTTCGGTGTGTGGCTCTCTGACAGCCTGGAATGAATGAGGCTGCACTTAATTGTGAATCAGCTGATGTAGGATTTAGCTGCTGAAGTCGGATTCACCTGCTCCCCTGTGCAGGGAAATCACCCAGATGATAAAAATTTGCCTCAACTGTCACTCACTCCTAGAAACTTTGATTTTGTTTTTGTGATTGTGGTTCAGTCGCTCAGTCATATCCTACTGTTTTCAACCCCATGGACTGCGGAACGCCAGGCTTCCCTGTCCTTCACCATCTCCCAGAGCTTGCTCAAACTCATGTCCATTGAGTCGGTGATGCTATCCAACCATCTTGTCCTCTATCATCCCTTTCTCCTCCTACCTTCAATCTTTCCCAGCATCAGGGTCTTTTCTAATACTGGGATAAAAAAAATTTTTTTTAGCAGATTAATTACAGGTTGCTAAGATTGGGATGCTGCAGATGGAAAAAAAAAACAACCCAAAAACCTTTCAGTCTTAAAATCATGCAGATTTTCAAAGGTCCCTGAGATGCAGCGCTCACTGCTGTTCCTCTTGGACAGATGTTCTGGAGAGCTTGTGCTCCTTATATATTCATAAGGGAGCTGCCACCGGGTACAAGGAGAGGCAAATCCAGCTAATTCTGGAAGGATGTCCCACCTTCCCTTCAGAACTGGGACTGTAAAGCCTTTTAAAAACGTGAACAGAAGCAAAATGACCTGCTTTGTGTTTTATCTTCCTTCTCTCCTTGTCCTGAGTATGAAAAGAGGCAAGAGTCCAAGCAACTATCTTCGGGCCTGATAAGCTAATGTCAGTGTTACCCTTAAGTGTGCGTGAAAGGACACAACCCCCATCTACTGGCTGAGAACCAAGGTGGAGCAATGAGTTCCAGTCCCTTATTTTATCAGAAAATTAGCATCTTCTCATCTCAAAAATAGGGAACACAATACTTACCTCCTAGGGCTGTCATGAGAGTTAAGGGTAAAGTGTGTGGAAAGACTTCAGCACTCTGCCAGGCAGTTGTAAAGGCTCCCCATGGAGTAGCTTTTGTTGTTATTTTCACTTCCTTCTTCTCTGGAAAAGGCACAGCAGTGTGTGCCTGGAGCACATTGTTAATTCCTGGGGTGGCTCTTGCAGCTTAACATTTAATTTTTGGCTTCCGGTTAGCAATGGCCAGGCAGCACAAGAATTACAGGGCCCTCTGATGCTGGATGGTGATTAACTTAGTTAAAATGTGCCAAGCACTTTCAAATATAGCACTGATTTAGGAGCTGCATTTAGAAGTGATCCTGATAGATGTACGACATTCTGTGCACATAATTGTATCTTTGGACATACACACCTAGCTGATAATCATCAATTGTAATATAGGTCTTTATAGAGAGTGAAGAGCCTTATAGCAGGATTTTGAAGGTAACTAATGCCTGTTGTCAGATTTTATAGTTTGTAAAGTGTTCTGTGAGATGAGTGCAATTGTGCAGTAGTTTGAGCATTCTTTGGCATTGCCTTTCTTTGGGATTGGAATGAAAACTGACCTTTTCCAGTCCTGTGGCCACTGCTGAGTTTTCCAAATTTGCTGGCATATTGAGTGCAGCACTTTCACAGCATCATCTTTCAGTATTTGAAATAGCTCAACAGATGTTTAAGCTGGTTTTAGAAAGGCAGAGGAACCAGAGATCAAATTGCCAACATCTGCTGGATCATGGAAAAAGCAAGAGAGTTCCAGAAAAACATATATTTCTGCTTTATTGACTGTGCCAAAGCCTTTGACTATGTGGATCACAATAAACTGTGGAAAATTCTGAGAGAGATGGGAATACCAGACTACCTGACCTGCCTCTTGAGAAACCTATATGCAGGTCAGGAAGCAACAGTTAGAACTGGACATGGAACAACAGACTAGTTCCAAATAGGAAAAGGCTGTATATTGTTACTCTGCTTATTTAACTTATATGCAGAGTACATCATGAGAAATGCTGGTCTTGATGAAGCACAAGCTGGAATCAAGATTGAGGGGAGAAATATCAATCACCTCAGATATGCAGATGACACCACACTTATGGCAGAAAATGAAGAGGAACTAAAAAGCCTCTTGATGAAAGTGAAGGAGGAGAGTGAAAAAGTTGGTTGAAAGCTCAGCATTCAGAAAATGAAGATCATGGCATCTGGTCCCATCACTTCATGGGAAATAGATGGGGAAACAGTGGAAACAGTGTCAGACTTTATTTTTGGGGGCTCCAAAATCACTGCAGATGGTGACCACAGCCATGAAATTAAAAGACGCTTACTTCTTGAAAGGAAAGTTATGACCAACCTACATAGCATAATCAAAAGCAAAGACATTACTTTGCCAACAAAGGTCCGTCTAGTCAAGGCTATGGAAGGACTGATGTTAAAGCTGAAACTCCAGTACTTTGGCCACCTCATGCGAAGAGTTGACTCATTGGAAAAGACTCTGATGCTGGGAGGGATTGGGGGCAGGAGGAGAAGGGGACGACCGAGGATGAGATGGCTGGATGGCATCACTGACTCGATGGACTGAGTCTGAGTGAACTCCGGGAGTTGGTGATGGACAGGGAGGCCTGGCGTGCTGAAATTCATGGGGTCGCAAAGAGCTTCACACGCCTGAGCGACTGAACTGAACTGAGCTGAAAGTGCTCTGTAGCAGTGATTATAATGGTCCTTGAGGTTACAGTAAAGTATCATCGTTGCCATTGTTATCTCCATTATACAAATGATGACATCAAGACTGAGGAAGGCAAAGTGACCCACCCAAAGCCGTTCTTTAAATTCCTAGGGAATAAGATTGTTATTTTCTCTGTAAATGTCTTTGTGAAGGGCAACTTATTCCAAGAAGGTATTGATATACTCAATTATGGAAAGACAGATTAACTCTTTTATGTCACCAGGAAACCAAATTAGAGATTATCTCTGCATAACACAATGATTTCTAACATTCTCAATTGGCCATCAAGACAGGTAAATTAAGAAATGAAAGTTGGAAGCCTTCAGTGTATTCGTACCTAAGCACAGAGTTGAAGAATGGGGTGATATTGTATTTGTGATATTTAAAAGATGGTAGAACCATGCACTACATTTGCTAGGCATAGTTCTATTTCTCCCTTTACTCATTCACAACATAAATTTTGAGAAAAGAAAGATATGTTTTGTCATTTGCTTTCGTTTCTAATTGTATATCTGTGGTCATGGAAGAGTAAGCTTCTTGTCTGTAAATTCAGAGATTTGAAAAAAATTCTGGAGTTGTAGCCACTTAGAAGCTCATTTATAACAGCTCTGTAACCTCAGCCTCGTGAAGTCACTTCATACAGATCTATCTCTGCATCTGCTTTCTTTCTTCTGTCTACATTTTGGAGTAGGTGGTATCTTGGTAATAAAACCACGAAAGTTGATGTTACTATAAACATTGCAGGAAAAGAAGTCACAGACTGACCCTCTGGAGAGTGTGTTTGAGGAACGGGTAACTTTACCCCATTTCCTTGATGATACTGTTAGAAATGACAGATTGCTTATGTGATCAAGATGTTTGTATTTTGCCCCCACCAACTAACCAGCTGTTGCTTTTCTTCCAATAGCTACCCAAGCCTCAGTGCTTAATGTGGTTCCCAAAACACAGGGCCTTGGGCAGTTGCCTGCAATTTGCTGTAGGTTGCTTGGCATTAACACGTACATTCTTATTTCTATGACAACAGTATTTCTACATGTATAACTCTGGTGCCGTTTAGAATGATGCTGCTGAATTTCTGTGGACCTCTGCCTTGAGGTGATGAGATGTAGATCATCTGCAGTAAAATCAGAAGAAATCGATCCCCTGGGGAAAAGCATACGCCTTTTAGATAAGCATAGAAGTAACCATCAGCTGGGCTTCTGTGCTGGCTCTGTGGTAAAGAATCCACCTGCAACGCAGAAGACACAAATTGGATGGGTCAGGGAGACCCCCCAGGCGAGGGCACGGCAACCCACTCCAGTATTCTTGCGTGGAAAAACCCACGGACAGAGGAGCCTGGCGGGCTGCAGTCCATAGGGTCACAAAGAGTTGGACACGACTGAAGTGACTTAGCACGAGCAAAACCATCAGCTGGGAGAATCCTTTCCCTTGAGGCTGGGGAAGGATGGGGAATAGTTTCAGAGTATTCTGATTTGCAGGATAAAATGGGTCCACAGAGGAGGCTGTCGCTGGGGTAGGGGAGCTGGGATACGTGCAGTGGGGGAGGGATCCTCAGGAAAATAAACCAAGAAGCTGACCTGTCAGCAGACATTTTGCTCCTTGGTCTCTCCCTCTCGCTCAGTTTGTTGTATATTTTGATGATATCAGAGCATCTGAGTTAATGGGGAGTTTTGTTCCCTGTGATGATGTAGAGAAATGTATTGTGTACCAGGTATTAGTCTGGGGCTGATGAGGATCAGGGAGTCACCTGACCACTGCCAAATATCACTCAGGAGGGCTGAGCATCCAGCGAGGCAGGAGCAAGTGGCCAGGACTCTCTCTTAAGTGGCTGCAAGGGCAGTGGGGTGGGGGGTGGGCTGCCTCAGTGGCTGGTCCAGATCAGTCCACATGGAGCAGGGTGTGAAATGGGATTTTTCCTGTTGCATCACTGGGGGATTAAAGGCACCAAATACTAAGTGACAGCAGCAGGAGGGCCAGCTACCACCTCCAGGGTAGAGTGAGAAGCAGCCAGTAACCAACCCCTTCCCTACTCTCTCCCACCCCCAGCTAAGGCCCCCACGTTAACATGGTGGTATGGGGGCAGGGAGATAAAATGCTGTCTTTAAAAGGTGCTATGCTTGTGCAGAAAAGTTATTCTTTCTGCATATACGCATTCTCACCTCTCGAGAGGAGACAGGGAAGGGAAATCCCAAGATCACTGCCAAGAAAGTTTGCAGAGGTGGGCATAGGGGTAGGTGGAATGAAGGTAGGGGTGGGTGGGGGTGAGGGTGGGGGTGAGGTGGAGTGGGGGTGGGGTGGGTGGAGTGGGAGTGGGGAGGGGAGGGCAAGAGGTACCTGAACTCTTCTGCTCTCTCCAACATCCCTTCCACCCTCCCCACCCCCCCTCCTCAGGGAGGAGTAAGAGTAAGGATCTCTCCTTTGAAATTTGAGACCCTTTGGGCCTGCTGAGCTTAGAGCTCCTGGGACCTGGAGAAAGGTCAGCAGAGAGAGGCTGGGACAGCAGGTCTCCCAGACACACTGGCGCTCCCACCATCTGGGGAGAGGAGGAGATGTGAGTTGAGTCAGATGTGGCTGGGTTATTTTCTGAAAGAGGAAGTTCTCTGAAGCAAGAGGCTGGGGCGCTAATGGCCCGTGGAGGGAGCTGAGAGTGAGTGAGTGGTCTCCTTCCAAATCTAGAAAACTTGCCATGGAAGGGTTGGCCTTGCAGAAAACCCGTGTTTCCAGATCAGTGTTTGACTCCCTGACACACAGATGACACCAAAGCCAGTCATTCTGGGCCAGAGGAACAACAGCAACAGTCTCACACAGTCAGGGGTCAAGTACGGAGGCCCATTTCTTCATTTTCTTGGGACTCTGACTCTGGGGGAGATAGTGTGGAGAAGAGGAGAGCAAGGGAGTCCTGCTCAGGTGAGAGACTCCCATGTCCTTGAGACCCACCACCATCCCCACCACGCACGTTCCTGTACAGAGAGCCCAGCAGGAGCTAAGGAGGCAAAAGGAGCAAATACCTGAATCCAGCAACCAACTGCTTGTTTTCAAACAAGTAGTACTGCATTTTTCTTTCATTATTTCTTTTTCCCCTTGCTTTCCTTTCTTCCTTTCTTTCTTTTCTGGGCCTTTGTTGCTGTGCGCAGGCTTTCTCTAATTGTGGTGAGTGGGGGCCGCTCTCTTGCCTGGAGAATCCCAGGGACGGAGGAGCCTGGTAGGAGGCCTTCTATGGGGTCGCACAGAGTCGACACAACTGAAGTAACTTAGCAGCAGCAGCAGCAGCAGCAGGGGCTGCTCTCTAGTAATGATACACGAGCTTCTCACTGTGGCGGCTTCTGCTGTTGAGAAGCTTGGGCTCCAGAGCCTGCAGGCTTCAGTAGCTGCGATGCACGAGTTTAGTTGTCCTGCGGCATGTGGAATCTTTCCAAACCAGGGATCAAACCCGTGTCCCTTGCGTTGGCAGGTGGGTTTCTAACCACTGGACCACCAGGGCAGTCCAATACTGCATCCTAAACACTGGAGTTAGACTATTCTAATAAGTAAAATAGTTGAAAATGTTTTTAAGGGAGTTGGTAAGCAAGGGGGAAGGAGAATATTGACAGAAATGTTTGGAGGCCATTGCTTATTGGAAGAAATTCTTTGTTTACACACAGAGCCAATGGAGGTTCTTCAGTAAACTGCAGCTGACCTGACTGGGCAGACTCTGGAGCTTAAAGAATACAGTGCATCAGGCAAAGTGAGTGCTTCCAACAAGGGAAGGAGAGAAAGACAAGAAATGGAGGGAGGAAAGTAGGCAGTGTAGCTTTCTTGGCTTCTCCCAAGTGGAGGGCTGTTGAAACTTCAGTAATGAATTTGAGAAGCTGCCCTCAATGGCGTCTGAGTGGAGAGGGTGTTCTTCAGTCTCTTGTGCTACATCTAATCCTTGCCTAATAACCAAAACCAGTGGCTGCTCCCTTTCATAATTGTCAATAAGTGTCTTTTCTTTGAATTGAACATGCATAGTTTGATGCATAGATTGAACATGCATAGTTCCTTTCATCAGCAAAATCTTTCATCATTTTTACTCCCCTTCCCTTGCTCTCAGAAGTGTCTTCCCTTTGACTTTTAAAAAAAAGTATTTTAACAGGCATTATTTTCTAAGTCTTTCATTTCCCTTCATGCACATAAGTTATCTGTTGATTTCATGCCCTGGATGTAAGAAGCAGTGGCTAAATCAATACTACTGAATACATTTGCAAGAGAAAAGAATTTTTAAACAAGTTTTCCTAGGCATGAAAATAGATGAGCTGGTGGGATAGATTATTCCTCTCATTTCTAGAAAACAGAATAGTTATAGATTCTTTTCACTAAAGCAGAAAGAGTTTATTTCTTGCCATTCTTTATACTGTTTGATGTCAAAAGACTAAGGCAATGTCTGTAGTTATTTGGACAAACTGTTGCCACTGAGATTGCCTACTTTTCTATTAAAAAAAAAAAAAAACTTTTCCTCTTTTCTTGATCAAGGAAATTTTATCCCACCTCCTACTTCCAACTGGGCTAAATGTAATCATCAAGTTGCCAAAATAAGTGACCTTTAAATTGAGAGTTTTACTGAAACAATCAACATAGATGGCTGCTGCCATCCTGTATGAAGGGTCACAAATACATCACCTTGAACGCTCGAAGGAGCT
Organism: Nanger dama; assembly: GCA_917880005.1. Classification (NCBI taxonomy): domain Eukaryota; kingdom Metazoa; phylum Chordata; class Mammalia; order Artiodactyla; family Bovidae; genus Nanger; species Nanger dama. Next base: position 84,316,990 of record CAKJTW010000002.1, read on the forward strand.
TTCTGGAACGGTATAAATTTTACTCCCACATGCTTTTGATTTTATAAGAGACCATAACTTCTGGAATTCCTAATAAAGAAGAAAAAGGGTTATTTTTAGTGGATGCTTTTAGAAGAAACAATTCGACATATTCTGCCAGCAGCCTTAGAGGCTGTGCAGGTGCCTTGTAAATACCCAGGTTTAGCTGATGTCAGGAACACATTTATTGCTTTGATACTATTAATAATACAGACATTTACTATCCGGTATGACTCCATAGGAGAGCTCCATCAAGCACACTTAGATCACAGGATCTAAGAAAAGCTGACTTTGGGGTATACTTGAAAAAACAAAACCATGAGACACATACTGTAGACTGTGGATTAATGACTGTTTATAGATATCAGAGGTTTTTATTTTTTTCTGCTCACGATCTTCTTAAGCAAAATGAAACAAGTCAGTTTTTGACTTTTATATATGTGTATGTATACACACACATATATAATCATTTGCAAAGAAGTTCACCATGTTTTAAAACTATTGCTTTCTAGATTCCTTTTCCATAGACTCCCCCCCCCCCCCCCCCCACATCAGAGCTTCCCTAGTGGCTCAGATGGTAAAAAACCTGCCTGCAGTGCAGGAGACCTAGGTCAATCCCTGGGTCAGGAAGATCTTCTGGAGAAAGGAATGGCAGCCCATTCCAATATTCTTGCCTGGAGAATTCCACGGACAGAAGAACCTGGCAGGTTCTCGTCCATGGGGCTGCACAGAGTCGAACACGACTGAGCAACTAATGCTTTCACTTTTCAGTGAAGGTATTTTGTTAAACAACAACTTTAATGAAGCATTTTCAGTGAGTCACTAAACTGTTCAAAGGGATTCTTTTTTCTCTTCTTTACTTTTGGGTATTCTGTAACAGTTTGCTTACCACTGTCTAATCCTCCTCCAGAAATGTTCACTCTCCAGTCTAATGGTAAGGACTGTGAGAGTAACCTCAGGCCACAGTGCCAGACTTCTTTGCTCCTGACTAAAGAAATTAAAAAAACAAAAAACAACTATGTATCTTTCAGTCATTTTATAACTGAGATCTATACATTTTAAAATTATGTTTAAATTTTATTTTTGTTACTAGGAGATAGAAAGTATTGAACATCTTGTAAAACGAAATGAGGATTGACTGTAATTGGGTAGATATTTCACAATATAGTTTGATGAAATACATTTTAATATTTTAATTACCTTATGAAATAAAGCACACTGAACGGCAAAGAAGGCATGTAAAATTTATAGCCATGGAGGTTTTTCAAAATATCTTAAAATTTTTGGTAGTCCTGCAAAGCCCTCCAACTACAATAAAAGAATCAGTGTCTCTGACACATTTCCTCAATTGTTCTAAATTCAGAAAAATTATGGGCTAAAATACCATCTTTTTTAAAGAAAAGTTTCTTTTCATTTTCTTTTTATTTTTAATTGAAGTATAGTTGATTTACAATGTTGAGTTTATTTTTAAATTTTTGGCCACATCCTGTGGTATTCGGGATCTTAGTTTCCTGATCAGGAATTGAACTTAATTTTGTATGCAAACTCTTAAGAATTTGCAAAGTCCAGTATAAAAACCAATTATCTAGGCATTATCTTCCATTGTATCTTACAAATCTTTTACGATTTTACAGGGCACCATATGACTCTCAATCTCTTGAGTCCGTGGTTTCCTTATTGAAGTCAGGGTGACTAATAAATAAACATGTGAATAGTGACAATGTCAGGATTCAGTGGCATGCTGGTAAATGCTTAACAACTGGCTCTTGAGGGGAAAAGGAAGCCTGATTTATAGCTTTTGCCCATTTCTGTGACGTAAATACTCCCACCATGGTCTGTTTCAAGCTACAGCATGAAGTCATCTGCCTTGCAAAATTCCTGAAATTAACAGTCAGCGCTCAGGCTCTCCTGAGCTGGTCCAAGCCAGTTGTAGCACATCAGTGTGTCATGATTTATTCACTATTCTGTTCTGATCAGTCAGCTTGAAGGTCACTAAGTTTGTGGTCCCCTGGTATTTTTCAGTATTGTTGTTGTTTACTCACTAAGTCGTGTCCGACTCTTTGTGACCCTGTGGACTGCAGTATGCCAAGCTTCCCTGTCCTTCAGCATTTCCAGAATTTGCTAAAACTCATGTCCATTGAATCAGTGATGCCATCCAGCCATCTCACCCTCTGTCACCCCCTTCTCCTGTCCTCAATCTTTCCCAACATCAAGGTCTTTTCCAATAAGTCAGCTCTTCGAATCAGGTGGCCAAAGAATTGGAGCTTCAGCTTCAGCATCAGTCTTTCCACTGAATATTCAGGGTTGATTTTCCTTAGGATTGACTGGTTTGATCTCCTTGCAGTCCAAGGGACTTTCAAGAGTGTTCTCCAGCACCATAATTCAAAGAATTAATTCTTTGGCACTCAGCCGTCCTTATAGTTCACCTCTCACATCTATATATGACTACTGGAAAAATCATAACTTGGACTATACAGACCTTTGTCAGCAAAGGGTTGTCTCTGCTTTTTAATATTCTGTCCAGGGTTGTCATAGCTTTTCTTTCAAGGAGCAGCAGTCTTTTAATTTCATGGCTATACTCACCGTCCACAGTGATTTTGGAGCCCAAGAAAATAAAAACTGTCACTGTTTCCACTTTTTCCCCGTGTATTTACCATGAAGTGATGGGACCAGATGCCACAATCTCAGTTTTTTGAATGTTGAGTTTTAAGGTTTTCAGTATGCATGCTATTCCATTTACATATTTATAAGAAAGCAGCACCTTTCTTCTGGCTGCCATCTGACACCTCCTTCTCCATCTATACCATTCTCTGGCCTTGCATATAGACTGATGAGTTACCTGTCCTTCCTTGGTGACAGCCTACTGTGGTTTCCTCTGAGTGTGTGAAGACTACATTATGCTTCTGGGACCAAACTTAGGCAATTGAACAAATGTCTATTTGCTAATATGTTTTAAAAAACAGTTGTTGTTAAAATGTCCTGTTTTACTCATTTCTTTATCGTTGCAATTTTGGTTGTATATTTTGTGTATTTATAAAATACTTGAAGATATCAGCTAGAAGATGTCATTATGCTTACTGAGTCATGTCCTCCTGATTTGGTCTCTTGGAAGCAGACCCTGAGATAAGTATTTGAGTGCAGTTTGTGAGGTGCAGGAAACACCACTAGGGGAGCAGAGAAATGATGCAGGGAAAGTAAAGCATCCCATCAAAGGTATATTATTGAGTCAGTTACTGAGTGAAAGACTACTGCTTACTTCTCTTGGTAAACCTTAGTGAGCAGCGTAAACACATGCTTCAGAATTACCCTGTCCGAGAGGCAGGGAGCTGGGACATGGCTGAGGGCTGCTTTGGAGGTTGTTCATTTCTGGTCCTTCCATTCTGCTAGGAACATGGACCTTTTGGGCCTCAGTCCTTAGGCCAGAGATGCAGATATTGGCAGTTGGAAAAGGCCCAAGCATGTTGAGAAGTCAAAGAGTAAAGGCAGGCAAGGACAATGTCTGCTGTGTTTAGAAACTTTTACCAATTACGGTGGAGAAAGAAATAGCAACCCACTCCAGTATTCTTGCCTGGAGAATCCCATGGACGAGCCTGGTGGGCTACAGTCCATGGAGTCGCAAAGAGTCAGACACAACTGAACACGTAGCGCACACACACCAATTATGGGCGTGCTTTATAAGTATTATTTTACATAATATATAAAATATATTTTATATAAAGGATCTCCAGTTTCTTACACAGCATGTGCATGGCACCTAAAGAGACCAAAATCAAATCAATCTGTTGATCAAGGCTTCTTACACTAGTTGGACATTTCTGTGAGAATCTCATAGAGAAAAACAGTTCCAAACACAAAAGCCAGAAAGTGAAGTTGCTCAGTCGTGTCCGACTCTTTGTGACCCCATGGACTATAACGTACCAGGCTCCTCCTTCCATGGCATTTTCCAGGCAAGAATACTGGAGTGGGTTGTCATTTCCTTCTCCAGGAGATCTTCCCAACCCAGGGACTGAACCCGGGTCTCCCACATTGTAGGCAGATGCTTTACCATCTGAGCCACCAGGGAAGTTCCCAGATAAAAGCCAGAGACACCACTTACTCTGTGTGTGTTTTTTTTTTTGGGGGGGCACGCCTTGCAGCATGTGGGATCTTAGTTCCCCAACCAAGGATGCAACCGTAGCCCCCTGCATTGGAAAGAGGATTCTTAACCAGTGGGCCACCAGGGAAGTCCCAGCCCCACTTAGTCTTTAATGCATCAAAATTTGAGAGTCTTTAGAAGCTGATTCTCAAATGCTGGAAGAGGAAAGTTTGTTATGGAACAACCATCTGGGGTTCTATAAATCCAGGGTTGCCCTCTAGACCCCCTTTCTCTAGAGCTATGGCCATCTCAGAGAGGATGGAAGCTTGGTGCCCTTTCCCACTTACCTTGTCCTACTCACCTCTCCCATCTGGCTATCCCTGAGTATTATCCTTTTATAGTAAACTGATAAACAGAAAGAAAAAAAAAATTTTTTTCTAAAATGTGTGAGCAACTTCAGCAAATTAATCAAACCCCTGGAGGGGGTGGAGGAAACCTATAAACTATATATATTTGGTCAGTTGAATCATAAGTGACAATCTGAACTAGAGATTCGCATGTTAAGCATGTGAGATGGGATGGGTGGGGCTGTCTTGTGGGTCTTTAACATGTAGAATCTGATGGGCTACCTCTAGGTAGAAAGTATCAGAATTGAGTGGAGTTGTAGGGACACCTGGCTTGTGTCAGAGAATTGTTTGGCGTAAGGAGAAAAACCCACACACTGGAATTTTTTCAAAATCTTAGAAGCAGGCCTGTGGATGTTCACCAACTCTGCTTAAGCATTTTATTATTATTATTATTATTATTTTAATTTGGCCTCGCTGCATGGCACGTGGGATCTTAGTTCCCCATGTAGGATTGAACCTGCATCCTTGTATTGGAAGCATGGTGTATTAACCACTGGACCACCACGGAAGTCCCTCTGCTTAAGCATTTTAGAGAGGAAATCTTCCCCTTTGGTCACACAGTTGAATAATATCTTGCCTCCCCCTTACTCGCATCCTCCAGTATTTGTCTTCCTAGATTTTCTGTGATAAACGCTGAGTATTTTTAAGTTTTCTTTTATACAGACTGTTTTCTTAAAACTTAGTTAGAAATCGTGCTAGGTACAGCAGCTCTTCCAGAAGTCTTGCCTGGCTCCCCGTCTCTCCGGCCCCCTGTCCTCCAGCAGAGGCTTACATGGAGACGCTGTGCTTTGTGTTAGCAGCTCCTGCAGGACTGCAGGCTCCACCAGGTGTGGGCCTGGCTTCCTCATCTTTGTCTTCTCATCCTTGAACACAGTACCTGGTAAATAGTAGGTATTAAAAAGTAACCACCACGCAAAACCACATTGCTCTTTAGAAGCACGTGAAAGAAACCCAGGAAGACAAACATTCTTTGTGAAACAAAAACATTTATGAGCCCTTTTGAAGGTGAATGTTCATCTTATTAGCTATAAAAACTGATAGGCTTTCATAAACGAGCATTTGTACTTAATTTCTAAAAGGATTGATTTGGTTAGTGTTCCTGCAGTAAAAATATTCCAGCGATTCATGACCTTGGACCAATCACCTGTGTGTGCCTTTAGTTGTTGTTGTTCATCAGATAAAGAATATGGGTGCCTTTTACAGGACATTGTAGACAGCAATGTTATCTGTGATGATCAAGATCATCATAAAGGCAGTTTGGTTCATTAATCCTTTAACTCAAATTTTTTTTAGTAAAGAATGGCACCCCTTTCCAGTATTCTTGCCTGGAAAAATCCATGGACAGATGAGTATGGCGGGCTATAGTCCATGGGGTCACAAAGAGTCAGACATAACTTAGCAACTAAACAGCAGCAAACAGCAACACGTCATTTGTTAAAAGGCACTAAAGGCAAAAGAAAATAAGAAAGAGGCTAAAAAAGATGGTGAACTAATTAAAAATTTCCTGCTAACAACTTGTACTAATAAAATTATGCAAAAATAAAATGTTAGTCTGATGATGTGAGAAATTCCCTTTGTGAAATATGACTGAGAAATAAAAATTTTCAGTGGTTTATGGAAATATGTTTTGTTTCATTACTCTAGGGTCACACCCTGTATAGTCAAAGCTACGGAAGAAATTATTGGGAAGTGTTACAAAATTTATTTTCTTGGAGATTCATAAGGTCAGGTTTAAAACCCCTCTACCCGATAGATTCCACCAGTGGTCTGGCTTAGACTAGAGAAGCCCCCTTCAGTATTCTTCAGTTCTCAGAATCTGTAACAGTGCCTAAATAGGTCAGACTGGGTTAGAATAAATTTATTTCAAGAATAAATTCATCCTTATAAAGAGAGGAAAATGCTGCAATTCAGTGATAATGCTATATCTATTTTGAACTCCTGAGATTCAGATTGTTATAAATCTGAATCATATAGACATTATAGCATGCAGACGATGTAGTTGAGATGCTGGAGCTTGCTCTCATGATATTAAAATTAATCCTACCAGGGAATGCTGAATGTGAAGCAGAAAAATATATTCTCAAATGAATATTTGATTTCATGTTAAAACAACAAAAATCATCATTTTGTATCATTTGATATTGGCTGGTAATTCCTTATGATAAAACAAGATTTTCTCCCTCCCCTCACGTCCCTTTCTTTTTGCCCTAGAGGTTACATAGTTAGTTTTTAATTTGGTAATATTTTTATGAGTTCCTGATAGGAGCTCATAAAAAACAAAGGAATTGCTGAGTCAGTGACAACATGAAGAGCACAGTCGTCTCACTTTGTGTTGACAAAGGGGAAGAGGAAAAGAAAGATAAAGATTGTATGAAAACATCAGCTTTTAAAAAATGGAGAATGGTTAAAGTGCTCTTAAAAATGGCCAGATTTATAGCCCGAAGACTAAAGACCCCATTTATTCACAGAGGAGGCTGGAAGGAGTTATCTCCACTGCCTGGTGACTCATTTGAGGAGCTGGAAGATTCATCTGCAGATGGGAGGATAATTTGGTTTTCTAGAACGGTTCACTCTTCTTCAGTTTACTCACAAAGGTGCTAATTAAAGGAAACTGTTATGGTGTTACTTTTCCACTTTCATATCTGTTCCCCGTGAGCTGGACACTGAAAACAGCCATTTCGTAGAAGCATCCAGGGCAGTTGGATGGCAGTGGTTTTGAGTCATTGTTGTGGTAAGCTGGAGTGTAAACCAGAGCCTGTGGATGAAGGGATCAGAGCCACATAATCCATGAACTCCCCCTGTTCAGGTAAATAAACTGTCCATGCCAAGGTTAGGAACCATAGCAGCCAATCCAGTTTAAAAAACAAAAACAAAAAACACACCAAAAACCAGCCAACCCCCTCCACACGCACACACACACACACACACACACACACACACACACACACAAAACCAGTAGCTTTTGCACAAAAGAGAGATGAGAAATAACGAGTATGTTTTCATTTTTTTTTCTTAGAAATATGAATGCTATTTGTGCCTGGCTTTGTCCTAGGTGCTTCACATGTATGATATTGTTTAACCCTCACAGAAACCTCAGGTGTAAGGGGAGGTATTATTGTTATTTTTGTTGTTGCTGAGTTGTACCCAATCTCTGTTTCGACCCCCCACTAGACTCCTCTGTCCTTGAAATTTTCCAGGCAAGAATACTGGAGTGGGTTGCCATTTCCTTCTCCAGGGGAACTTCCCGATTCAGGGATTAAACTCATGTCTCCTAAGTGGTTTACCACTGAGCCGCCAGAGAAACCTGTGGATATTATTATCACCCCCATTTATAGAGGGCAAACAGACATGCAAAGTCATGCTACTTCAGTGAGGAATGAGATGGTTAAGTGATGGGTGGTAAGTTGAGGATTCTAACTCAAGCAGTCTTAGAACTAAAAATGAAATGAAATATCTTTATGTTTATACTTAGATTTAGATAGAGAAACAATCAGGACATATTGTGTAACAGAAAGCCTGGTAGTCTTTACATGAAGAGTTTATCTTAGCCGGCCGGAGCTGCTGCTGCCAGCGACATGTTCAAGGTAATTCAGAGGTTCATGGTGCCGGCCAGCCTGAGCCTGCTCACCTTCAAGGTCTATGCATCATCAAAAAGAACTCACCTCACAAAGATACTGTGATCTTCCGTTCCTGAGGATCAGTCTAAATATGTGGAAGAACCAAGGACCCAACTTGAAGAAAGCATCTCTCATCTCCGACATTATTGTGAACATATACAAGTTGGTGTCAGGAAAAGTACTCCCAAAATAAGCCCAAGTTGCAAAGTTTGGTTCAGTGGGGGTTAGACAGCTATGAATATATCCAAAATGCACCTCCTGGATTTTTTCCAAGACTTAGTGTTATTGGTTTTGCTGGAGTTGTTGGACTCGTTTTGGCTAGAGGTTCAAAGATAAAGAAGCTGGTGTATCCACCTGATTTCATGGGATCTTCTGCCTCTCTTTATTATCCACAACAAGCCATTGTATTTGTCCAGGTCAGTGGAGAGAAATTGTATGACTGGGGTTTACGAGGATACATTGTCGTAGAAGATTTGTGGAAGGAGAATTTTCAAAAGTCAGGAAGTGTGAAGAACTCACCTGGAAATAAGTAGAATACTCCATCCTCTGCCCATTTTAATCAGAAAAGAATGATGAGATGATGTGAGGAAAGTTATAGGTAAACATTGGAAACTCCATATGGTAAACCAGTATTTCTACAGAAAAATGGCAGAGAAGTCAGTATTGAATGTAGTAAATTGGCATTCTTCTTCTGGAAAAACTATCCTCGGCCTCTTTGTTATCTTGGGTGATGCCATACTCCAACTGGACTAATCTGAAATTCTTCCACCTAGAGATAATGTATAAGCCTTAGAACTCCTCGTTCTCATGTTGCTATTTATGTAGATGATTAAAGATCTAAGTTAAAAGAAAAAGTTTATCTTAAACTAACTCAAGGGTATCATTCAAGTTTTGCCTACCAAGACAACATAGAATTAAAAACTTAGAATTAGAACTTCCCTAGTGGTACAGTGGAAGAATCTGCCTGCCAATGCAGGGAATGTGAGTTCGATCCCTGGTCTGGGAAGATCCCACATACTGCAGAGCAACTAAGCCCATGAGTCACAACTACTGAGCCTACATGCTGCAACCACTGAAACCCTCGAACCCTAGAGCCTCCACTACAAGACAAACTAGTGCAATGACAAACCTGCCCGCCACAACAGAGAGAGCCCCTGCTTGCAGCAACTAGAGAAAGCCCACACACAGCAACAAAGACCCAGTGTACCACCCCCCACCAAAAGAAACCCTTAGAATTAAAAATTTAGATCTTAGAATTAAAAACCTCCAGAGGGACTCCCATGGCCATGCAGTGATTAAAACTTTGACCTTCCAATGGAGGGGCTGCAGGTTTGATCCCTGGCCGGGGAACTAAGATCCCACATAGCATGTACTGTGTGCCACAGCCAAATTAAAAATCAAAACCTCCACAATCTAGTCCTGTGATATCTTGATACTTGCAAGAGTCTCACCTACTCTACGAGTATTCCCCACAACCCTCACTGCCCATATTATGTGATTTCAAGTGTGAACACCAATTTGAATATCCAAACTGGGACCCAAAGGAGAAGCTAGTATAAAAGGTTAAAACAAACTCTTGCTTCCATTGTACATTGCCTGTGAGACTATCAAATATCTAAGAAAAGCTGTAAAATAATACCATCCCAATGATCTCTTTCCATTACTATACACAAAGCCCATAAATGGTTATTGTTATTGCTGTTTTCTTAGTCCATTTTATATAATGTAGATATCAAGGGGCAGAGAAATCTAGTAACTTTTCACTACCATTGGAAAAAATATTGATGATAAATCATTTGTGGTATAGAAAAAAATGCTATTTTAAAAACTATGGGTCCCAAGTACTTATTCAGCAAACTTGGGAATCTATAGAAATAGAAGATTTTAAGTGTCTGATAAAACTCTCCTATAATTTGCTTTCAGTTTCAATTTCCTATCAATAGGAAATTTCCTCTGCTGTTTCACTATTTGTTCATATGCTGAAGAAAATAAGAATTTTGTCACTGTTTCCTTTTTATTGGTGTCTATTCGTTGGCATAAGAAAATCATTCTCTATTGGTATCATGTTATCCATTGAATAGGAATCAAAAAGATCCCAGTTAAGCTTCTGAATTACAACATTTCAACTTCTGAAAAGTATTTCTGGATTTTTATTGATTAGAAGATATTTCGGATACTATCAATTTCCAATGTAGTACCTGCCATCACATTTACCATGTTTCATTCCTACTGTTGCCATAGATGGTTACACTAGGGGTGGCCAAAGCTTCTAGTCTAAATTATAGATAACAAATAGAAAATATTTTGGAGGGTACATCATCAAGATTGCCTTTCCATACCTGCTTTGTCATATGACCTTTTTTGGGAAGTTGTATAATTCCGTTTTATAAACTTAATTTTGTACATCATTCAAGGTTTGGCAACATATTCTTTTCTACTACATGATCAGAAGAACATTCCGCTGGTGAAAACATAGGAAACATATGAATAAGTCTTCTGGTGTATAACATTTTTATAATTTAATTTTTGTAAATACAAAAATTCCTTTCCTTGCTTTCCTTATCCTAGCGCAAGTACTCCAGGCATCAGCTGTTTCTGTTTTGGAAAGCCTTTCAGTCGCTCAGTCGTGTCCGATTCTTTGCAACACTATGGACTGTAGTCCACTAGGCTCCCTCTGTCCCTGGGGTTTCCCAGGCAAGAATACTGGAGTGGGTTGCCATTTCCTCCTCCCGGGGATCTTCTCAACCCAGGTCTCCTGCATCTCCTGCACTGCAGGCATATTTTTTACTGCTGAGCCATCAGAGAAAGTTTAGAGAGGCTGTTGGTTCAAGGTCATTGTGTTACCATGTGATGTCAGAAGATGGTTTCTGTCACTTACTCCACAAACATTTAATTTTTCTCCAAGTATGATGTTGCGTATTGTTTCAACTTTCCTCTTGTTAATCATGCACTTCATGAGCAATCCCAATCTGAACTGAAAGGAATGAGTCATGGATGATGTAGCTATGGATGTGTGATGCAGTTTTGGCCAAGGAGACAAACATTTTTATGCCCATTTCACAAAATAAGTGATGGAACTAAATTGTGTTCCTGACCCCAAGGTCAGCCATTGTCTTTCTTCTGCCCATGGGAGCACCCAGGGAGAGGATGCATATTTTTAATAATGTGCCTTAATGTTTATTTACCATCTGTAATATCTGTTGCTGCATAGCAATCCCCAAACGTTGTCACTTGCAACAACAAACATCTATTGTCTCACAGTTTCTGAGGTTCAGGCACCCAGGAAGGGCTTAGCTGATGGCCTTGGCTCAGGCTTTCTCATATAGTTGCAGTCATACTTGGCTCAGTGCCAAGACATTTGATGGCAGCTTCTAGAAACAGAGAAAAATAGATACAGGGATTTGGGTTAAAAGTTCTATTAAATTTTTTCACAGTTTTTGTATCAGAAATTTCCCAATTGTGATTTGTGAGATCTTAGGGGAAAAGAGAACAGTTACTGTAAATCTCTGTATTTAGCATTTATCATATTATATTACAGTTATTTACATAATATAATATAATATATATTGTTACATATAATGGTGATTCTCCTTTTAGACCAGGGGTCTTCAACACTGGCCATAAATTATAATTACTTAGGAGCTTTCACAAAATATTCATACATGGGCCCCATTCCCATCCAATTAAATCAGAATCTCTAGGTATGAGTCCCTCAACTCATTAGTTTTCAAAAAGCTTCCCAAGAGATTCTAGTAAATATCTAGAATAGAGAACAGTTATTTTTATAATTAATTCTTATTTTTTGTGTATGTTATACAAACTTTTGGGGATTTGATGTGAGAGTTGGATGGTGATGAAGGCTGAGCGCCGAAGAATTGATGCTTGTTGGAGAAGACTCCCTTGGACTGCAAGGAGATCCAACCAGCCATTCTGAAGGAGATCAGCCCTGAGTTCTTTGAAGGAATGATGCTAAAGCGAAACCCAGTACTTTGGAACCATTCGAAGAGTTGACTCATTGGAAAAGCTCGAGCTGGGGGGTGGGGGCAGGAGGAGAAGGGGATGCAGGGCTGAGATGGCTGGATGCATCAGGACTTGTGGATGAGGAATGACAGTTGGTGCTGGACAGGGGGGCCGGGGGGCTGAGTTTATGGGGTTGCAAAGGGACTCGGACACGACTGAACTGACTTGGATTGTCTGCACCTTCATGAATTTTTATTCCAATTTCAAAAAATTGATGGGTCTACGTAGAACCCAGGTCCTGACCTCAAGGCCAGCCATTGTCTTTCTTCTATACATGGGAGCACCCATGGAGAGGGTGCTTATTTTTAGTAATGTGTTTTTTTCTTGTATTATTTTTAAAATTTATTTTAAATTGGAGGATAATTGCTGTTTGGTATTTATTTACCATCCATATTGCTGTCTGTCACTGCATAAGAACTCCCATACTTGTCACTTGGAACAACAAACATCTATTGGCTCATATAGTCTGAGGTTCAGGAACTTGGGAGGGACTTAGCTGATGGCTTATCTTTCTCCATAGATAAATGTGATCTGTACCTTCAGGAATTTTTTGGCATAATTTCAAGGAATTAAACATCCCTGATTTAGGTTGTGAACTCCTCAGTGGTTGCAACTGTGTTTTTCATCTATGTGTATTTTTAGTATGAACTTTCCTCTGCCCTTACCCACCTCCACTTCTAGAAGTGAGAGTTTGAGTCTTGGCATAAGGATGGACATTATATAGACCAATGGATTAGAACTGAGAATCTAGAAATAAATACACACATCTATGGTCAATTGATTTTTGACAAGGGGGCCAAGACAATCCAGTGGGAAAAGAATAGTGTCTTCAACAAATGGGGTTGAGATAAACTAGATAGCCACATGCAAAAGACTGATGCTGTACCCCTACCTCACACCATATACAAAAATTAATGTAAAATGAAACAACAACTTACTATATAAAATTTAGATCCACAAAACTCTTAGAAGAAAATACAGCCCTTAAATCTTTGTGAGTTTGGATTTGGCAGTGCATTCTTAGGTATGATTCTAAAAGCAGAAAAAGGATAAATAAATTGTACTTCATCAAAATATAAATCTTTTGCTCATCAAAAGACATTATCAAGAAAGTGATAAGACACCCTACACAGTGGGAGAAAGTATTTGCAAATCATATATATAATAAAGGTGTAATATATATTTTTAAATAAAGGTGTAATATTTAGAGTATACAAAAAATCCTATAACAACACCAAAGAGACAACCTAATTAAAGTGTGTACTGTGCTCTTGACTAGACATTACTCTAATGAAGATAGATGGCTAATATGTACCTGACAGATGCTTAATATAATTAGGCAGTAAGGAAATGAAACTCAAAACCACAGAGATACCACTTTACACCCAGTAGGATGACTATTTATTTAAAAACAAACAGGGACTTCCCTTGTGGTCCAGTGGTTAAGACTCCACACTCTGAATGCAGGGGGCACCAATTTGGGCCCTGGTTGGGGAACTGAGATCTCACATACCGCACTTCACAGCTTAAAACAAAAATCAAAATGCAGCTCTCAAGCCCACAAAAACAGAATAAATCTTGGCAAGGATATGGAGAAATTGGAAACCTTATACACTGCTGGTGGCAATATAAAATGGGTGCAGCCACTGTGGAAAGCAATCTGTTGTTTTTCAAAAAGTTAAACAGAATTATATTATCTAGCAATTATACTCCTGGGTGTGTATATATATATATACACCTGAAAAACAGGTGCTAAAAAACACTTGTACACAATGGATGTGCATAGAAGCACTATTCACAATGGCTAAAACGTGAAAAACATTCACTCTCTGTCCACTCTCAACAAATAAACTTAGGATAACTTAGAATATATATGAACAGTATTATTCAGCCATTAAAAGGAACAAAGTTTTACAGTATTGTAAAGCAAGTATACTCCAATAAAAATTAATTTAAAAACAAAACAAGGTGTTGATACATGCTACAATGTCGATGAACCTCTAAAACCCTACACTAAATCAAAGACTCCAGACACAAAGAGTTCCATGTTGTGAACAAGAGAGGAGTAGGTGGACATGGACTACATCTCTCGCCACAGATATATCGGGAATATACCTTCAGGCACAGCAGCGCATGCAGAACACCAGCTGAGAGCGAACAGGAGTATCTAATCAGCGGAAAAGAATATACAGAGCCACGTAAAACTCAAGATCAAGCCCTGAGCCTTTGGAGTGGGAGCACTGATTCCAAGACCCTAGACTACCAGAGAACTAACCTTAGGGAGTGTCAGATAGTGAGAACTCCCACAAAGGAAACCACTTGAATACAAGACGTGGCATCGCCCAACCACTAGCAGCACTGTGTGCAGGACGCCTCCTCCAAATAACAAACAAAACAGAACTACAAACCCAATCACCAGCAGACAGGATTACCACCTCACGCAGCCTTGCCCATCAGAGAAAAAACAAAACAAAAAAACTCAGCACAATCTCACCCTATATGAAGCTTACACAAACCACCACATGAACCTTAAGAGGGCAGAAATCAAAAGAAGAAAGAATTCAACCTAGAAGCCTGGGCAAAGGAGACTTCAAGCAAATAAGTTAAAAAAAAAATAATGAAAAGGCAGAGAAATACTGTACAAATGAAGCAACAAACTAGGATTTGAAATAGCTCAACTGGGAAATTTACTGAATCCTTGCCTCGTGTTAAGTGTTTTATGTGCACCGTGTCATGTGATTCTCCCCAGCGCTGTGCAACAGGTATTTCACCCCAGCTAGGCCACAGGACTGGAAAAGGTCAGTTTTCATTCCAGCCCCAAAGAAAGGCAATGCAATGCCAAAGAATGCTCAAACTACCCTACCGCACAATTGCACTCATCTCACACGCTAGTAAAGTAATGTTCAAAATTCTCCAAGCCAGGCTTCAGCAAGTAATACGTGAACCGTGAACTTCCAGATATTCAAGCTGGTTTTAGAAAAGGCAGAGGAACCAGAGATCAAATTGCCAACATCCTCTGGATCATGGAAAAAGCAAGAGAGTTCCAGAAAAACATATTTCTGCTTTATTGACTATGCCAAAGCCTTTGACTGTGTGGATCACAATAAACTGTGGAAAATTCTGAAAGAGATGGGAATACCAGACCACCTGACCTGCCTCTTGAGAAAGCGTATGCAGGTCAGGAAGCAACAGTTAGAACTGGACATGGAACAACAGACTGGTTCCAAATAGGAAAAGGAGTATGTCAAGGCTGTATATTGTCACCCTGCTTATTTAATTTATATGCAGAGCACATCATGAGAAGCGCTGGCCTGGATGAAGCACAAGCTGGAATCAAGATTGCCGGGAGAAATATCAGTAACCTCAGATATGCAGATGACACCACCCTTGTGGAAGAAAGTGAAGAAGACCTAAAGAGCCTCTTAATGAAAGTGAAGGAGGAGAGTGAAAAAGCTGGCTTAAAGCTCAACATTTAGAAAACTAAGATCATGACATCTGGTCCCATCACTTCATGGCAAATAGATGGGGAAACAGTGCAAACAGTGTCAGACTTTATTTTTCTGGGCTCCCAAATCACTGCAGATGGTGATTGCAGCCATGAGATTAAGAGATGCTTACTCCTTGGAAGGAAAGTTATGACCAACCTAGACAGAGATATTACTTTATCAACAAAGGTCCGTCTAGTCAAGGCTATGGTTTTTCTAGTGGTCATGTATGGATATGAGAGTTGGACTATAAAGAAAGCTGAGCACAGAAGACTTGATACTTTTAAACTGTGGTGTTGGAGAGTCCCTTGGACTGCAAGGAGATCCAACCAGTCCATCCTAAAGGAGATCAGTCCTGGGTGTTCATTGGAAGGGCTGATGTTGAAGCCAAAACTCCAATATTTTGGGCACCTGATGTGAAGAGCTGACTCAGTGGAAAAGACCCTGATGTTGGGAAAGATTGAAGGCAGGATGAGAAGGGGACAACAGATGATGAGATGGTGAGATGGCATCACTGACTTAATGCACATGAGTTTGGGTAAACTCCAGGAGTTGGTGATGGACAGGGAGGCCTGGCATGCTACGGTTCATGGGGTCGCAAAGTGTTGGACAGATGACTGAGTGACTGAATTGAACTGAATGAAAGAAATCAAAGATGTCATAAACAAATGGAGAGAACTTCCATGTTCCTGGGTGGGAAGAACACATGTTCATATGCTAGTATTTTTTCCCATAGTATAAACATGTTTTTTTCCTCTCTGTTTTTGAATGTTTTATTTTGTATTGTGGTGTAGCCAATTAATGGTGTTGTGATAGTTTCAGATGAACAGTGAAAGAAAGCAGCCATGCATATCCATGCATCCATTCTCCCCCATCAGGCTGCCCCATACCACTGAACAGAATTCCATGTGCTACACAGTAGCTCTTTGTTGTTATCCATTTTAAATATAGCAGGGTGTGCATGTCTAACCCAAACTCCCTAACTGTCTCTTCCTACCATACATTCAATTTCTAAGTCTGTCAGTCTCTTTTTGTTTCTGTTTTGTAAATAAGTTCATTTGTATCACTTCTTTTTAGATTCCACATATAAGGAATGTCATATGATATTTCTCCTTCTCTTGTGTGACTTACTGCACTCAGTATGACACTCTCTAGAGAGTGGCTGCAAGTGGCATTATTTCATTCTTTTTAATGACTGAATAATATTCCATTTTATTTAAGTACTACATCTTTATCCATCTTTATGAATAAATCCATTCCTCTATCAATGGACATTTAGGTTGCTTCCATGTCTTGGTGGCTGTAAATAGTATATGCTGCTATTTTAGACTTATACCCTTATGTTTAACACTACCACACCTAACAACACATTCCTGGATACTAAATTAATAGGCCTTCAACACATGTTCAGTACTTGCCTCTGAGAAGCTCAGAATATGCTGTGCATTAAGTGAGGCTCATTATAGTTCACACATGGTTACTGTTACACCAGGTTGAGAGGAATAATTACAGCATTTAGTTTTGTAATCCTTTCAATTAATAAAGCAGATGTTTCATAGTTCAAACAGGATCGGCAATAAGGCTATTTGTAGGTAGATCTAGGCTCATTGCCACTTCTGATAGAGTAAATCCAAGTCAGTTCATAAAAAGTGCATTAAACAGGCATTTTTAAAATTTCAGCCACTCTGTCCTTCCCTCAAGTCTGTTCACAGTCTCTCATCTTATTCGTGTCAATACATGCCACCATCGACCACCCAAACACTCAGCATTGGAACATGAGATTCACTGTGGATTCTTCCTTTTTCTTGCCTCTCGGCACCTCCTCTACTACCAAGCCACATCTCTCCACTTTTGTCCATCTTCTCTGTTCCATCTTAGTCCAGCTGCCCACTTCTCTTACCAGGGCTCTTGCAACCAGGGCTCCACTTTTGCTCTGTCCTCCTTCAGTCTGTTCTCTGTAAGTCAGGCAGAGCAACCTTTGCAGAAGTGGAGCCAGACACTGGGGTTTCTACCTAAAAACTAACCAAACTGATCACATGGACCACAATGTTGCCTAACTCAATGAAACTGTGAACCATGCCATGTAGTGCCACCCAAGACAGACAGGTCATGGTGGAGAGTTCCTGACAAAACATGGTCACTGGAGAAGGGAATGGCAAACCACTTCAGAATTCTTGCCTTGAGAACCCCATGAGCAATATGAAAAGGCAAAAAGCTATGACACTGAAAGATGAACCCCTAGGTTGCTAAGCGTCCAATATGCTACTGGAGAAGAGTGGAGAAATAACTCCAGGAGTGAACAGGCTGAGCCAAAGTGAAAACAGCACCCACCTGTGGATGTGTCTGGTGGTAAAAGTAAAGTCTGATGCTGTAAAGAAGAAGAATATTTCATAGGAACCTGGAATGTTAGGTCCATAAATCAAGGTAAATTGGAAGTGGTTAAGCAGGAGATGGCAAGAGTGAACACGGACATTTTAGGAATCAGTGAACTAAAATGGACAGGAATGGGCAAATTGAATTCAGATGGTCATTATATCTACTACTGTGGGCAAGAATCCCTTAGAAGAAATGGAGTAGCCCTCATAGTCTATGAAAGAGTCTGAAATGTAGTACTTGGTGAAGTCTCAAAAATGACAGAATGATCTCTGTTCATTTCCAAGGCAAACCATTCAATATCACAGTAATCTGGGTCTATGCCCCAACCACTAATGCTGAAGTAGCTGAAATTGAACGGTTCTATGAAGACCTACAAGACCTTCTAGAACTAACGCCCACAAAAGATGTCCTTTTCATCATAGGGGACTGGAATGCAAAAGTAGGAAGTCAAGAGGTACCCGCAGTAACAGGCAAGTTTGGCCTTGGAGTACAAAATGAAGCAGGGCAAAGGCTAACAGAGTTTTGCCAAGAAAATTCACTGGTCATAGCAAACACCCTTTTCCAACAACACGAGAGACATCTCTACACATAGACATCACCAGATGATTAATACAGAAAACAGATTGATTATGTTTTTGCAGCCAAAGATGGAGAAGCTCTATACAGTCAGCATAACAAGACCAGTCAGATCATGCACTCTCTATTGCCAAATTCAGACTTAAACTGAAGAAAGTAGGGAAAACCAATGGGCCATTCAGGTATGACCTAAATTAAATCCTTTATGACTATACAGTGAAGTGACAGACTCAAGGGATTAGATCTGATAGACAGAGTGCCTGAAGAACTACAAATGGAAGTTTGTAAATTGTATAGGAGGCAGTGATCAAAACCATCCCCAAGAAAAAAGAAACACAAAAAGGCAAAATGGTTGCCTGAGGAGAACTTACAAATAACTGAGAAAAGAAGCAAAAGCAAAGGAGAAAAGGAAAATATAGGCATCTGAATGCAGAGTTCCAGAGAATAGCAAGGAGAGATAAGAAAGCCTTTTTTAGTGAACAATGCCAAGAAATAGAGGAGAACAATAGAATGGGAAAGACTAAAGGTCTCTTCAGGAAAATTAGAGATACCAAGGGAACACTTCATGCAAAGATGGGCACAATAAAGGACAGAAACGGTATGGACCTAGCAGAAGCAGAACATATAGAAGAGGTGGCAAGAATATACAGAAGAACTATACAAAAAAGATCTTCATGACCCAGATAACCATGAAGATGTACCTAGGCCAGGTATCTTGGAGTCCGAAGTCAAGTGGGCCTAAGGAAGCATCACTGTGTACAAAACTAGTGGAAGTAATGGAATTCCAGCTGAACTATTTCAGATGCTTAAAGATGATGCTGTGAAAGTGCTGCACTCAATATGTCAGCAAATATGGAAAACTCAGTAATGGCCACAGGACTGGAAAGGTCAGTTTTTATTCCAATCCCATAGAAAGTGAAAGTGAATTTGCTCAGTGGTGTCTGACTCTTTGTGATCCCATGGACTGTAGTGTACCAGGCTTCTCTGTCCATGGGATTTTCCAGGCAAGAGTACTGGAGTGGGTTGCCATTTCCTTCTCCAGGGGATCTTCCTGACCCAGGGATCAAACCCAGGTTTCCTGCATTGCAGGCAGATGCTTTACCCTCTGAGCCATGCAGGGTCAACCCCATAGAAGGGCAATGTCAAAGAATGTTCAAACTACTGCACAATTGTGCTCACTTCACATGCAGCTAGCAAAGTAATGCTCCAAATCCTTCAACTCAGTCTTCAATAGTATGTGAAAAGAACTTCCAGATGTGCAATCTAGATTTAGAAAAGGCAGAGGTATCAGAGATCAAATTGTGAATATCTGTTGGATCATAAAAAAAGCTAGAGAATTCTAGAAAAACATCTACTTCTGTTTCATTGACTACACTAAACCCTTTGACTGTGTGGATTACAGCAAACTGTGGAAAATTCTTTAAGAGATGGGAATACTAGACCACCTTAACTGCCTCCTGTATGCAGGTTAAGAAACAACAGTTAGAACTGGACATGGAACAATGGACTGGTTCCAGAGTGGGAAAGGAGTACATCAAAGTTGTATATTGTCACCCTACTTTTTAACCGCTATGCAGAATACATCATGTGAAATGCTGGGCTGGATGAATCACAAGCTGGAATCAAGATTGCTGAGATACATATCAATGACCTCAGATATGCAGATAACACCAGGAAGAGTCACAAACTAAAGAAAATGAAGAGGAATTAAAGAGCTTCTTGATGAAGGTGAAAGCAGAGAGTGAAAAAGCTGACTTAAAAGTCAACATTCAAAATTCAAAATTCATGGGATCCAGTCCCATCACTTCATGGCAAATAGATGGGGAAACAATGGAAATCATGATAGACTTTATTTTAGGGGGATCCAAAGTCATTGTGGATGATGACTTCAGCCATGAAATTAAAAGATGCATGCTCCTTGAAAGAAAAGCAATGACAAACCTAGAAAGCATATTAAAAAGAGGAGACATTACTTTGCCAACAAAGGTCCATATAGTCAAAGCTTTGGTTTTTCTAGTAGTCATGTACAGATGTGAGAACTGGAGAACAAAAAGGCTGAGCACCAAAGAATTGATGCCTTTGAACTGTGGTGTTGGGAGAGACTCTCGAGAGTCCCTTGAACTCCAAGGAGATCCAACCAGTCAATCCTAAAGAAGAAAGTCAGTCCTGAATATTCATTGGAAGGACTGATGCAGAAGCTGAAGCTCCAATACTTTGGCAACCTGATGTAAAGAGCTGACTAATTGGAAAAGACCCTGAGGCTGGGAAAGACTGAGGGCAGGATAAGAAGGGGATATCAAAGGATGAAATGGTTGGATGGTATCACTAACTCAATGAAGATGAGTTTGAGCAAACTCTAGGAGATGATGAAGGACAGGGAAGCCTGGCATCCTACTGTCCATTGGATAGCAAAGAGTCGGATATGACTGAGCAACTGAACAATTCTACTTAAAGGGGTCTTCCCTGGTGACTCGGTGGTAAAAATCCACCTGCCAATGCAAGAGTTTCATGTTTGGTCCCTGGGTCAGAAAGATCCCCTGGAGAAGGAAATGGCAACCCATTCCAGTATTATTGCCTGGAGAATCCCATGGATGAAGGACCCTCTCTGGCTACAGTCTAAGGGGGTCACAAAGAGTCAGACACTACTGATCATGCATATATTCTAACTAAACTGGGTGTCTACCCCCAATATACATCAGCCATTATTACCTTTCAGCCCTTGTTTGTTTCTTTCATAACATTTACAGTTTTAAAATTATTTCATTACTGTTTGCTTGTTTGTTAGTTGGCCTTTCTACCTTTAGAATGAAAGCTCCATGACAGTGGGCTGCATCTTAGTGACTATAGTCTGTCCAGCTTTGTCAGTGACCTGGTTACTGCTTATAGAATCAATGTGTCATTTCCCTGAGGTCCTTCCAACTTTCTCTGGCTCTTCCACAACTGCAGCCTTCAGTCCTCTGCAGATTCACTAGAAGCAGGTGAAATGATTGAGAGAAGTTAAACTGTCTTATTTGCTGCCCAAAGGATTTTCTTATGTATTAAAAAAATCCCCCCACAAATATATGTGTGTATAGGAAAGATGTGAGTAGGGAAGAAGAGTGTGAAAGAGTCACACATTTTCTTTCCAACTTGTGAGAAGTAGAAATGAAAAGGAAAAATCTCTTGTAGAAAGTATGAAAATTAAATGTCTTTGGAGGCAGGGTCATGACTGATTGCCATGCACCCATTTCATGTAAAGTGAACCTAGTAAAAGATACATCACTATTAAGAATTTGGGGAAAACAGGTAATAAGCACCTACTGGATAGCACAAGGAACTGTGCTGAATACTCTTTAATGGCCTATATGGAAAAATGATCTATTAATTTAAAAAAAAGTGCAGGTATTTTGTTTTTGCTATTTAGTCACTAAGTCATTTCCTACTCCTTTGTGACCCATGGACTGTAGTTCACCAGGTTCCTCTGTCCTTGAGATTGCCCAGACAAGAATCCTGGAGTGAGTTGCCATTTCCTTCTCCAGGGCATCTTCCTGACCCAGGAATTGAACCTGTGTCTTCTGCATTTCATGCAGATTCTTTACAGCTGAGCCACCAGGGAAGCCCTGAGAGAAATATATGTGTGTGTGTGTGTGTGTGTGTGTGTGTGTATGTGTGTGTGTGTGTGCGCAAAGATTCACTTCAATATATACCTGAAATTTACACAATATTATAAATCAATAAAAAAGAATTTGGAAAAAAGGCATAAGCGATCCTTTTGGGTTTTTCATAGAGTTTTACCCTAAGTAGATATACAAAATTTCCTTTTCTTATATCAGCTTATCATTTGTTTTCTTTCTCTTGACATATGTTCACCCTTTTTATTCTTGTACTTTCACGCAATGTGGTTCACCTTTTTACCCAGTGAGGCATCTCATGTGATTCAGCCAGTTTCCTGAATACATTTTGTCCCATCAAAAAGCCATATCTTTTAAATTACTTTCTAAAAGAGACCAGGTCTCCAGAAAACTTGGGATATAGCACATCTGGTTTAATTCAGGGGATGTTCCCAGAAATGGCAGGATCATTTCTATGTGGGCTCATAGGCAAATAGCCTTAAGGAGATGCTCTCCAGACAATCAACAGTCCCTTTTGCTGATCAGTCTTACCACTTGCAATGATGCTATGATGGTCAAGTGAAAGTGAAAGTTGCTCAGTCAGGTCCTGAAAGTTGCTCAGTAATGTCCGACTCTTTGCGACCCCCAGGACTATAGCCTGCCAGGTGCCTCTGTCCATGGGATTCTCCAGGCAAGAATACCGGAGTGGGTTGCCATTCCCCTCTCCAGGGAATCTTCCTGATCCAGGGATTGAACCCAGGTCTCCTGCACTGCAGGCAGATTCGTAACACTCTGAGTCACCAGGGAAGTCCTATGAAGGTCAGACGACCTTTAACAGTAAATAAGTGCTTCGTGATCTTTGGGCTTCCCTGGTGGCTCAGAAGTGAAAGCGTCTGAGCCTGGTGGGCTACAGTCCATGGGGTTGCAAAGAGTCGGACACGACTGAGCGACTTCACTTTCACGTTCACTTTCATGATCTTTATTCTCGGATTCCTAAGTCATTTTCTTAGGATACGTTATGGTTACGCTTATTGTTCGCTTATCCCCTTACCACCTTTTTAGATGTAAGTATTGCTTGCATACATTTTGACTTTTGTCAGATGTTACGGGTCAAAACTGTTTACCATAACATACAATAAATGGTGGAATAGTAAGGTATTCTGATAGCAGCATAAGTGCTGAACTGAGTGAAACATTTCCTTTGGTCTAGAGTGGTATTCGGGCTTCCCTGGTGGCTCAGAGGTTAAAGCGTCTGCCTCCAATGCGGGAGACCTGGGTTTGATACCTGGGTTGGGAAGATCCCCTGGAGAAGGAACTGGCAATCCACTCCAGTATTCTTACCTGGAGAATCCCATGGACGGAGAAGCCTAGTAGGTTAGAGTCCACGGGGTCGCAAAGTGTCGGACACGCTGAGCGACTTCACCTCACCTCAGAGTGGTATTCATTTCACTACAGGAAATATTCAGTAAATATTCCAAGTAACCTTTGCAAAGAAAACAAAGGAAAGAACAGTCGTTGTCTAGCAAACAGTACATGTTTTAGAATCCATGCAACTCAGGAAAATGATGTTGAGTGCTCTTTGACTGAGGATCTTTGCAGTATGGTGAACTAATACTCTTTAGCCAGGAATATGTGAACAATACAGTTTGTTGGCTAGATCTCACAGACTGAGAAGGCACCGGGAACTTCGGTGGGGAGGAGGGAAGACATCTCTATGCATAAAGTTTATTGTAATGTATATTATGTATATGTGCATTACATGTACTCCCATTGCATGTTACTTTTTAAAAGAAAATATTTCAGAGATTTATAGAAACTTAATCAGCACTGTGTATAGCATTATCAAAATGGGTCTATATGTATTCCCTACAAATGAATTTCCAGAAAATGCTTAAGTGAATGCTCCCAACAAATTATAACTAGATTTAGATAGTATACCTGGTGTTTCATTTCTTTGTGCAATTAAATTAGTTGATGATATTTTCATTTACAGCTTACAACTGAGAAAACAGAAATCTGGCTATGTCATCCAAATAATTCCACTGGACCGTGCTGCCTCTCAGAATTCAGTGAAACAGGTATTTAGACGATGAAATAGTTATTTACAATTTTAATTTACTTCGCCTTGTCATTCCTCACAAATCATCTGTATGCTGCCTTGTAAGTGCCATGTGCTTGCTGTTAATTAAAATCCTAAAGCAGCAGAACCAGCAAAGTGTGTCATTATTATTCATAGGACATTGTTGGCTAAGCCTTTTATAATAAATGTGTAACACAAAATTGTACAATGTGAATATTTATGAATTATCCTATAAAGAAATTGAGCTCTAAAGGAAATCTAAACAAAGTATACTTCATGAGGGAAAAATCTAGTTTATAAAAGAGGAATGTATCAAATAATCTATTGTAATGATTAAATGAATGAACTTGTTAAAACAGGAATTGGCTATAAAATGTCATAAAATGTAGCAGATTAAGCTACTTTTTTGAAGTCTTGCCAGATTTTTTTTAATGAGTTAATATATTGCTTTTTAACAAAGAACTCCTGCAGGCAGAAAAGAAATTATATCTGACTTGAAAATTCCCATCATGCTTCATTCTCTGGTGGAATTTTGCAGCCTTGATGGATTTGTTACATAATCAGCTTTCAATGACTTCTTTTATTATAAAAAGAATTCTTGCCTAAAACAGCCCCACTCCCTTTTTTTTCCTGTTTTCAGTTTCTGAAATTACAAATGCATTTAAACAATGATCAAGTCATGCTGCAGCAGGCACAGGGAGCAAATGAATAACCGCGGCAAGAAATTGCTAAACTTCGGTCTGAAATGCTAGCATTGGAGAAAAACTTGAAATCAATACTACTCAAAAGTGTGAGCTGATAGAAAATAGGACATAGCTCCATTTCAAGAAAAACTTGAAATCAATAGTACTCAAAAGTGTGAGCTGATAGAAAATAGGATATAGCTCTTCACTTAGCACATGGACAGCTGGTATATGCAAAACATTAATAAAACAGTGACTTGCCATTTCTAACTATGTGTATTTGGAAGTATACTGATGCAACTGTCATACTTTTTTTTTCTCTAAATACTGGGCAATATAACAATTAGAAAGAGAGATGAAATTTAATTAATGCAATAAAAAGACTATTTGACTTAAAATTTGCTTTACGATCGACCTAACATGTAGTAGATAGAACTCCTAAAACTCAAAGTATCCTTGAGCCTTCGGATCCCATTGAAAATATGTTGCTGCTTTTTGTTTCAGATAAAACATCTCAACCTTCCTCCACATATTATTAATATATTAATTTCTTCCATATTAACCCAATGTATTTTCTCAGCAACAAAAACCAAATTTCTCACTGCAAAATAAGAGATATTTTCTTACAATCATGTAAAATCTCCCAAAGATATATGTGAAGTTTATATAAGTATCAGCAGCTATTGCTATAAACTCTTTTAATCTAATATTTTACTAACAAAATTGTTCTTATCTGGTGATGATGGTCACACAATGTAAATATGCTTAATGCCACTGAACTCTATACTTAAAAATTGCTAAAATAGCCAATTTTGTATTCCATATATTTTGCTAAAATTAAGAAAACACAAACAATTTTAAAAGTATAGTTATGCAGTGTTCCCTGGATGCCCACCACCAAGCTTAAGAACACTTTTTTGAACTTTGCCATTTTATGAGAGACCTTCTAAGATCTCATCCTTCCACTTCTGTCTTCACAGCCCATCCCTGTCCTGACTTGAATTTTATGTTGTTATTCCCTGCTCATATCATTTATTTATTTTTAATTAATTAACTAATTAATACATTATTTTTTACTTTTTGTTGCACTGGGTCTTCTTTGCTGCCAGTGGGCTGTCTCTAGTTGCAGTGAGTGGGGCCACTCTCTCATTATGGTGCACGGGCTTCTCGTGCTGCAGAGCAGAGGCTCTAGGGTGCTGGGGCCTCAGTAGTTGTATCATGTGAGCTGAGTACTTGTAGCGCGAGGGCTGAATTGCTCCACTGCATGTGGAATCTTCCCAAATCAAGGGTAGAATCCATGCACCTTGTATTGGCAGGTGAATTCTTATCCACTGTACCACCAGGGAAGCCGTATTACATCATTTAGTCTTGCATGTCAAAGAACTTTATAAATGGAATCTCATACTATGTCCTTTTATGCAATAGCTTTTTTTTGTTTAACCATTAATCCCTGAGATTCATTCACATTGTTACATGTAGTTGTACTTCAGTTGTTTTCACTGTTATATAATATTTTATCACACGGCTCTACCATATCTACTTATTCATTTATGATTGATCTTTTAATTGCTATTCAGTTGCTTCTGTTTTTTTCTTTATTTTTGGTTATTACATATATGAGCCTTTTTTCTCCCTGAATCTATGAATAATTTTTTTTTAATAGTAGTATTTTAGCTGCCCCTGGAACAAATGACAGCTCTATCGATTCCTCTACTTCAGTGTGCCTGCAGTTTATTCAGAACCACACAATCTAACAAACATCATTTCAGGTCAGTCGCTCAGTCGTGTCCGACTCCTTGTGGCCCCATGAATCGCAGCACGCCAGGCCTCCCTGTCCATCACCAACTCCCGGAGTTCACTCAGACTCACGTTCATTGAATCTGTGATGCCATCCAGCCATCTCATCCTCTGTCATCCCCTTCTCCTCCTGCCCCCAATCCCTCCCAGCATCAGAGTCTTT
Organism: Nanger dama; assembly: GCA_917880005.1. Classification (NCBI taxonomy): domain Eukaryota; kingdom Metazoa; phylum Chordata; class Mammalia; order Artiodactyla; family Bovidae; genus Nanger; species Nanger dama. The sequence goes on from CAKJTW010000002.1 coordinate 84,343,877, forward strand.
TCCAGTGAGTCAATTCTTTGCATGAGGTGGCCAAAGTACTGGAGTCTCAGCTTTAGCATCATTCCTTCCAAAGAAATCCCAGGGCTGATCTCCTTCAGAATGGACTGGTTGGATCTCCTTGCAGTCCAAGGGACTCTCAGGAGTCTTCTCCAACACCACAGTTCGAAAGCATCAATTCTTTAGTGCTCAGCCTTCTTCACAGTCCAACTCTCACATCCATACATGACCACAGGAAAAACCATAGCCTTGATTAGATGGACCTTAGTCGGCAAAGTAATGTCTCTGCTTTTGAATATACTATCTAGGTTGGTCATAACTTTTCTTCCAAGGAGTAGAGATGCCCTATTTTCATAGATGAGAATAAGTGGCAGACATTCATGATTCCCACATCAGGAGAACTGACTTTGTAGTCAGACAGACCCAGTTTCAAATACTCCCTCCTTCTCTTAGAAGTTATATGAAGTTAGATAAGGTCTCTGGGCTTCAATTCCCTTAAGTCTCTTTGGGACTAATAATATCTATTACATAGGGGTGTTGAGTAGATTTAATTAGATAGTCTACTTATAGTGCTAATTATTTAATACATTCTCAGTAAATAGTAATGATTAGTGGTATCATAATTACAAAATAAATGGCCAGCAATCTTGAGAAAGAAGAATGGAACTGGAGGAATCAACCTGCCTGACTTCAGGCTCTACTCCAAAGCCACAGTCATCAAGATTGTATGATACTGGCACAAAGACAGAAATATAGATCAATGGAACAAAATAGAAAGCCCAGAGATAAATCCACGCACCTATGGACACCTTATCTTTGACAAAGGAGGCAAGAATATACAATGGAGAAAAGACAATTTCTTTAACAAGTGGTGCTGGGAAAACTGGTCAACCACTTTTAAAAGAATGAAACTAGAACACTTTCTAACACCATACACAAAAATAAACTCAAAATGGATTAAAGATCTAAATGTAAGACCAGAAACTATAAAACTCCTAGAGGAGAACATAGGCAAAACACTCTCTGACATAAATCACAGCAGGATCCTCTATGACCCACCTCCCAGAATATTGGAAATAAAAGCAAAAATAAACAAACAGAACCTAATTAAAATTAAAAGCTTCTGCACAACAAAGGAAACTATAAGCAAGGTGAAAAGACAGCCTCCAGAATGAGAGAAAATGATAGCAAATGAAGCAACTGACAAAGAACTAGTCTCAAAAATATACAAGCAACTCCTGCATCTCAATTCCAGAAAAATAAACGACCCAATTAAAAAATGGGCCAAAGAACTAAACAGACATTTCTCCAAAGAAGACATACAGGTGACTAACAAACACATGGAAAGATGCTCAACATCACTCATTATCAGAGAAATGTAAATCAAAACCAAAATGGGGTACCATTTCACACCAGTCAGAATGGCTGCAATCCAAAAGTCTACAAGCAATAAATGCTGGAGAGGATGTGGAGAAAAGGGAACCCTATTACACTGTTGGTGGCATTGCAGACTAGTACAGCCACTGTGGAGAACAGTGTGGAGATTCCTTTAAAAACTGGAAATAGAACTGCCTTATGACCCAGCAATCCCACTGCTGGGCATACACATCGAGGAAACCAAAACTGAAAGAGACACGTGTACCCCAGTGTTTATCGCAGCACTGTTTATAATAGCCAGGACATGGAAGCAACCTAGATGTCCATCAGCAGATGAATGGATAAGAAAGCTGTGGTACATATACACAATGGAGTATTACTCAGCCATTAAAAAGAATACATTTGAATCAGTTCTAATGAGATGGATGAAACTGGAGCCGATTATACAGAGTGAAATAAGCCAGAAAAAAAAAAAAAAACACACCAATACAGTATAGTGAAGTTGCTCCATCGTGTCCGACTCTTTGCGACTCTGTGGACTGTAGCCCACCAGGCTCCTCCGTCCATGGGATTCTCCAGGCAAGAATACTGGAGTGGGTTGCCATTTCCTTCTCCAAGGGATCTTCCTGACCCAGGGATCGAACCCAGGTCTCCCGCATTGGAGGCAGACGCTTTAACCTCTGAGCCACCAGGGAAGCCCTTCAGTACAGTATACTAATGCATATATATGGAATTTAGAAAGATGGTAACGATAACGCTGTATGCTAGACAGCAAAACAGACATAGATGTATAGAACAGTCTTTTGGACTCTGTGGGAGAGGGCGAGGGTGGGATGATTTGGGAGAAGGGCATTGAAATGTGTACAATATCATATATGAAACGAATTGCCAGTCCAGGTTTGATGCATGATACAGGATGCTTCGGGCTGGTGCAGTGGGATGACCCAGAGGGATGATATGGGGAGGGAGGTGGGAGGGTGGTTCAGGATGGGGAACAAGTGTACATCCATGGCAGATTCATGTTGATGTATGGCAAAACCAATATAATATTGTAAGGTAATTAGCCTCCAATTAAAATAAATAAATTTGTATTAAAAAATAAAATAAATGGCTGTACCAAGAATCACTATGCAGAGATACTTCAATTATTAAAATAAAGAAACTTAAACTCCAGGGAAGGTTACTGTAACCTAGATCTCAGAGCTAAGAGCAGCAGGGCAAATGAGTTGGTGACACAGCACCAGGGCCATCATCCATAAGATAAGGAAAGTGTACAAAATGTCTTCACCTTCTCTTTCTCACCCCAAGTCCCCATTAAGCTCCTAGTTCAATCCAACTGCGCCATGATGAGCAGTAAAGAGCAGAGTGATTAGGAAGATAGATAATGACACAAGACCACAAGGATTTCTTGGAAGCTGGACTACAGTCCTTCTCCAGCTCTCTATTCATGTTGAGCTCTTGGGCAGCACAGAGAGCTTGTGATTAACCCTCAGTCATGAACAAAATGACATTCAGTTCAGTTCAGTTCAGTCGCTCAGTCGTGTCTGACTCTTTGCGACCCCATGAATTGCAGCACGCCAGGCCTCCCTGTCCATCATCAACTCCCAGAGTTCACTCAGACTCATGTCCATTGAGTCCGTGATGCCATCCAGCCATCTCATCCTCTGTCATCCCCTTCTCCTCCTGCCCCCAATCCCTCCCAGCATCAGAGTCAACTCTTTCCAATGAGTCAACTCTTCGCATGAGGTGGCCAAAGTACTGGAGTTTCAGCTTCAGCATCATTCCTTCCAAAGAAATCCCAGGGCTGATCTCCTTCAGAATGTACTGGTTGGATCTCCTTGCAGTCCTAGGGACTCTCAAGAGTCTTCTCCAACACCACAGTTCAAAAGCACCAATTCTTCAGTGCTCAGCTTTCTTCACAGTCCAACTCTCACATCCATACATGACCACTGGAAAAACAATAGCCTTGACTAGACGGACCTTTGTTGGCAAAGTAATGTCTCTGCTTTTCAACATGCTATCTAGGTTGGTCATAACTTTCCTTCCAAGGAGTAAGCATCTTTTAATCTCATGGCTGCAATCACCATCTGCAGTGATTTGGAAGCCCCCAAAATAAAGTCTGACACTGTTTCCCAATCTATTTGCCATGAAGTGATGGGACCAGATGTCATGATCTTAGTTTTCTAAATGTTGAGCTTTAAGCCAACTTTTCCACTCTCCTCTTTTACTTTCATTAAGAGGCTCTTTAGGTCTTCTTCACTTTCTGCCATAAGGGTGGTGTCATCTGCTTATCTGAAGTGACTGATATTTCTCCTGGCAGTCTTGATTCCAGCTTGTGCTTCTTTCAGCCCAGCATTTCTCATGATGTACGCTGCATAGAAGCTAAATAAGCAGGGTGACAATATACAGCCTTGATGTACTCCTTTTCCTATTTGGAACCAGTCTGTTGTTCCATGTCCAGTTCTAACTGGTGCTTCCTGACCTGCATACAGATTTCTCAAGAGGCAGGTCAGGTGGTCTGGTTTTCCCATCTCTTTCAGAATTTTCCACAGTTTCTTGTGATCCACACAGTCAAAGGCTTTGGCATAGTCAATAAAGCAGAAATAGATTGCTGCCCAACTATAATCTAGTTGGGAAGTTAGAAAATCTTATAAAGACTATTGGAGAGTAGTGAAGAAAAGGTGCTTGTGTAACTGTGAGTTTTAATTTAATAGCCATATCCTAGGAAAAGCTACATGATACAGGAAATCATTATCAATTAAAATTGAGTATTTGTTTCAAAACTTGCCACTTTGTTTTTTTAAAAGGCAAATGTTCTCTACATCTGCGTCTTTATTCTTCCCTGCAAATAGGTTCATCAGTATCATCTTCCTAGATTCCATATATATACATTAGTATACAATATTTGTTTTTCTCTTTCTGACTTACTTCACTTTGTATGACAGACTCTGGGTTCATCTGCATCACTACAAATGACCCAATTTCATTCTTTTTTATGGTCAGTTAGTATTCCTTTGTATACATGTACCACAGCTTCTTTATCCATTGTCTGTCAATGGACATTGACATGTCCTGGCTATTGTAAACAGCACTGTAGTGAACACTGGGATGCATGTGTCTTTTTCTGTTATGGTTTTCTCAGGATATATGCACAGGAACAGGATTGCTGGGTCATATGGTAGTTTTATTTTTAGTTTATTAAGGAACCTAATAAATAAGGAACCTATACTATTCTCCATAGTGTTTATATCAATTTACATTCCCACCAACAGTGAAAAAGGGTTCCCTTTTCTCCACATCCTCTCCAGCATTTATTTTTTGTAGATTTTTGGATGATGGGCATTCTGACTGGTGTGAGGTGATACGTCCTTGCAGTATGGATTTGCGTTTCTTTAACAATGAGCAATTTTCAGCATCTTTTCACGTGTTTGATGGTCATCTGTATATTATCTTGGGAGAAGTGGCTGTTTAGGTCTTCTACCCATTCTTTGATTGAGTTGTTTGGTTTTTTGATGTTGAGCTGCAAGAGCTGCTTGTATATTGTGGACACAGTAAGGGAAGGAGAGGATGAGACCGACTGAGAGAGTGGCATTGACATATATACACTGCTGTGTATAAAATAGCTAGCTAGTGGGAACCTGCTGTATGAACAGGGTGTTCAGCTGGGTGTTCTGTGGTGACCTAGATGGGTGGGATGGGGAGTAGGAGGGAAGGTCAAGAGGGGAGGGGACATATGTATCCATATAGCTGATCCATGCTGTTTTACTGCAGAAATTTAACATTGTAAAGAAATTATACTCCAATTTAAAAAAATAAAAGGACAGTATTTAAATAAAAATATAAAGGAGAATGTGCTTATAATTCAGTATTTTGTTCCCTATCCAAATATCAGCGGTGGTTCAACACGATATATCTATTTCAAGTTAATTTGCTGTCTTTGTCTGTGTTTATCAGTGTCTTAAAAAGTGGTTGTTCACTTGACTGACAGGGAAGGTGGATCAATTCCCTGCAGTTTAAATGACTGAGCCTGACCAAGGATACCTGCAGACAGGGAGTCGTTTTCACAGACAGAGCTGAAATATTGAAACTCGTCGCTCTATACCTCTCCCCTCCCTGCATTCCCAACTCAAGTGAAGATCTATTTTTGTCTGGGAGGTCTAAGCCAGGCATCGTGTTGGTGACAGGATGAATGGCTCTCACGGGGAACCCGAACTCCAGCTTCTCAGTGACAGCCTGACCCTGCCTCTCCCCCAGGGTGCTTTGCTGCTTATCAGTGGGACGAAGACAAGCAGACGGAGGCGCCACTGTGCTGCAGTGCCTTCAAAAATACAGCACCCGTGGATATAAATCAGGACTTCCATTTCTGAAGCAATTCAACGACTCTTTAGCCCAGAGGATGGTTACAGTTTAAGAAGATAAATTTGCAGAAGCCTTTGAGAGTCGTTTTACGTTAAGATACCCAGAAAACAAAACAAATGAATTGAAAAAAACAAAAGCATCGGCCACTCCATTGTAAATTTGAAAAGACTTCTCTACCTATACTGGTTCTGAAAGTAAATCTACTCTTCTCCCCGGGTGGCAAATACAGATGTAAACACCTAGCTAGCAAAATTTTCCTCTCTGGGTGTATACATTGCCTTGTTTCCAAGAATACTGGTTTAGTGAAGGTGTCAGCTGTCATACTTACAGCCGTCACTCATGCCACAATTGAAATGATGTGCTCTGTGTTCGTCCACGCTTAGGACAGGATGCTTATCGTCTAGTCAGGAAATGAAGCTTCTGACATTCTCTTTAGCTGGTAAAGATAAAATGCCTAAATATGTGCACTAGCTCACTGCTGAATAAACATCTTCATTCACAGTACACCTTTGATAATCCTTCCTGAGGTCATCAGAGGATGTGTTCTCTCTCTGACCATACTGAAAGCAGTTGGGGACAGCTAGTCTGCCTTCCTTGTCTAAAGGGGGTGATTGCTTTTAGAAAAAAATTCTAAGAACAATAGACACTTTTAAAAAGAGGTAAACCAGGGTGATGGTTTCCACCATAATTCTTGCATTCAGAGAAGCCAATAATTCTACAAATAATTAGGGCATACCACCTCTTTAAGGTATTTATATAGTCAAAGATTTTTCTCACGTGCTTCCTTCTAAAATAATTGCTTATTATAGAATGAAAATCTGTTGAAATTGAATGTGAATCTGAATTTGTTTTATACTAGAAAAAGTGGAGAGGAACTGTCTCATACAGATAGGCCCATCAGAAAAAAATTTCAAAAGAAAGATTTGTTATCATTTTCCCAAAGGATCTATCTTGGGGATCACTACTGGCATATGTGCAGGAATGGCCCAGCTGTTTATTCAGTTCAGTTCAGTTCAGTTGCTCAGTCTTGTCCGACTCTTTGCAACCCCGTGAATCGCAGAACGCCAGGCCTCCCTGTTCATCTCCATCTCCCGGAGTTCACTCAGACTCACGTTCATTGAGTCCATGATGCCATCCAGCCATCTCATCCTTGGTTGTCCCCTTCTCCTCCTGCCCCCAATCCCTCCTAGAATCAGAGTCTTTTCCAATGAGTTCTCCACTGATCTCCAGTAGCATACTGGGCACCTAATGACCTGGGGAGTTCCTCTTTACTGAGACGTAATTGACACATTACATTGTATTAGTTTCATGTGTATGGAATGGCCAAGTTCTGATAAAGGTAGTTGGTTAGGTACCTGGTCTTGTCTTTCTTTCACCTCAACAAACTATATTGCCTTCTTTTGGTTTCTTCTCTAGCTACTTGATCAATGTCCAGCAGGTTTCTAGAGTAAAATGTTTCCAGAGTTTATGCCTTCTGCTCATGGATAAGTGTAAGTTGGTTTTTAGCATCAAAATGTCAGAGGGCTGTTTTGTTGGAAGGTGAGGGGCTCCAAACAGCAGGTAGTTGGTGATTGAGCTTTCAGATGCTTTCTGTGATGCTGAGTTAGAGGGTACATGCCATGGTCCCTCCCTGCTCATTACTAAATTCTGGATTCCTCCTCCTTACTTAAGTGTGGTGGGAATCAGTAGCATCCTTGGTACCTGGAGGTCTGTTAGAGATGCAAAACCTCAGATCCCTTCTTTAGGTTTACTGAATCAGAATCTGAGTTTGAACAAGATCTCCAGCTGACCTCTAGGCACATGGAAGTTTGACAAGTGTTTCTGTACTGTATCAAAGAGTCATCCTATTTGGACTTTGCTGATCTCTCCCTTTGCCCTTGTTATTTTAAGCCACCCCCTATTTCTTCACTATTCAATTTAATTACCTACGGATAGGGATTACAGGTTAGATTCTGCCTTTTCTGGTAGAATATGAATTCTGGATTAAGGAATGACAGTATAAAAACTGGGACATTTATATATTAAATCCTAGACAGTCTGAGTATGTTGCATGAAAAATGTATCCTTGGGACTTCCGCGTAGCCCAGTGGTAAAGAATCGGCTTTACAATACAGGGGACACAGGTTCCATCCCTGGTTGGTGAACTAAAATCCCATGCTTCCGCAAAGCAACTAAGCCTGCACACCACAACTGGAGAGTCCGTGCACCCCACTGAGAAGATCCCACAAAGATCCTCCATGCTGCAGTGAATTCCTGATGCAACCAAATAAATAAATGAGTAAATACAGTATTTACTGTGCTATGTGCTAAATTGCTTCAATCATATCCGACTCTGAATGACCCTTGGGCTTTAGCCCCCAGGCTTTTCTGTCCATGAAATTCTCCAAGCAAAAATACTGGAGTGGGTTACCATGCCCTTCTTCAGGGGATATTCCCCACCCAGGGATCAAACCCACATCTCTTATAGCTCCTGCATTAGCAGGTGAGTTCTTTACCTCTATAATGATAATTATAATAATAATATCATAAGTAAAATAGGAAAATGAAACTTTTTTTTTGCCTCCGAATTTCCATATTTCATGTGTTTGCCAATATCATAATTGCCATCACATTGGGAAAGGATCAAACTGATTTAAACCTGAAGAAAATTAAGTAAATAGGTGCGAACGTCTTAGAGAAGGTTCCTGAAGCTAATGTCTTCAGCGTCTGAAAATTTAAATGAAAATGTGTCTTCTGTTCTCTTCTTGAAGCTGGATACCAGGGATAATTTCTGTGTCACACATGTCTGTGTCACAAAAGTCTAGACTAGGGGAATGTCACAGTTCTACTTGTTCAAGTCATTCAGAATTCTGTGATGATCTTTTCATTTGACCACTTTAGGGTCATATCAGTGATTTCAGCTAAAATCTCCATAAGCACACTGTATTAGATGTGATCAAATTTTATGAAAAGAAAAAGAAATTATTCAAAAGTAAACAAATAGGCAAATTACAGTATTCTAACACCCCGCAATGAAAGTTGTTTACAGTATGCCAATTACTGGGCTTCCCAGGTGGCTCAGTGGAAGAGAATCTGCCTGCAGTGGAGGAGACACAGGTTCAGTCCGTGGGTCAGAAAGATCCCCTGCAGGAGGAAGTAGCAACCTAGTCCAGTATTCTTGTCTGGAAAATCCCACGGACAGAGAAGCTTGGCAGCTGTAGCTCATGCAGTTGCAAAGACTGAGCATGTGTGCAAGTACGCATGTGTGCACACAGACACACACACGTGCACAGAGACACACACACAGACATGCTGAAAGTGAAAGTGAAGGTTGCTCAGTCATGTCTGACTCTTTGGGACCCCATGTCCATACAGTCCATGGAATTCTCCATGTCAGAATACTGGAGTGGGTAGCCTTTCCCTTCTCCAGGGGATCTTCCTGACCCAGAGATCAAACCCAGGTCTCCAACATTGCAAGTGGTTTCTTTACCAGCTGAGCCACAAGGGAAGCCCAAGAATACTGGAGTGGGTAGCCTATCCCTTCTCCAGCAAATCTTCCTGACCCAGGAATCGAACTGGGGTCTCCTGCATTGCAGGTGGATTCTTTACCAGTTGAGCTATCATTAATTACTTGGTGTACATTATCTTCAATTCTATTACATTATTCTGGTCTTAGGGTTCAAGAAACTAAGGTTCAGAGAAATCTAAACACTTTCCCAAGTTTATACAAATAGTAAATGATGGAGTTTTCAAACTGAAATCTGCCCTTCCCACAGATTGTATCTTTAGAAGCTATATAGCTATTAATCACTTGACATATGATGAGTAATTGCCATTTCAGAAAGAAGGGAGAGGCAGCTGCAGGTAGGAGCCTCCTGCAGTACTCCTCAGCCATGCACAATGGAGTCCTTGGCACTGTTGGCCTGTAATAACTGTCTATTGAAATGCTAGGTTGAAGTGAGCCCAGGTTTCCAAAGATCTGGCTTGAACTGCCCATAAGGGATTTGTGTTCACTTGGCAATTTGTTTTATAACTATAGTAACTTTTACCAATGCTGCTATTTCCTGGAGGTATTTTCTCTATCATTAGTCCTTTTCACTTTTATATTCTACCTCTCCATCAGTCTCTTTCTTTCGTTGTTATGGGGACACTCAAACCTCCACCCTAGGACTTTCCTAGTGGTCCAGTGGTTAATCCATTTGCCAATGCAGGGTGCACAGGTTTGATCCCCGGTCTAGGAAGATCCCATATGCCAAGGGACAACTAAGTCTGTGTGACATAGATACTGAACCTGTGCTCTAAAACAAGAGAAATCACCACAGTGAGAAACCCATGCACTGCAATGAAGAGTAGCCCCCACTTGCCGCAACTCGAGAAAGCCCTTGTGCAACAATGAAGACCCAGAACAGCCCAAAATAAATAAATAATAATAATAAAAAACTTCTACCCTAAAAAGACAGCCAACCACTACCCACAGACATGCTTCCTTGACTCTGGTTCTCCTTCATACTATTGTTCCTACACCTCTTTACCCTCTTACTTCTTGACAGAGTACTATGTCACCAGGTCAGTTCAGTTCAGTTGCTCAGTCATGACTGACTTTTTGCAACCCCATGGACTCCAGCATGCCAGGCTTCCCTGTCCATCACCAACTCCTGGAGCTTGCTCAAATGCATGTTCATTGAGCCAGTGATGCCAATCCAACCATCTCATCCTTTTCATCCCCTTCTCTTCATGCCTTCAGTCTTTCCCAGCATCAGGGTGTTATCCAGTGAGTCAGTTCTTTGCATCAGGTGGCCAAAGTGCTGGAGCTTCAGCTTTAGCATCAGTCCTTTCAATGAGTATTCAGGGTTTATTTCCCTTAGGATTGACTGGTTTGATCTCCTTGCTGTCCAAGGGACTCTCAAGAGTCTTCTCCAACAGCACAGTTCAAAAGCATCAATTCTTCGACACTCAGCTTTCTTTATAGTCCAACTCTCACACCTATACATGACTACTGGAAAAACCATAGCTTTGCATAGATGGATCTTTGTCGGCAAAGTAATGTCTCTGCTTTTTAATATGCTGTCTAGGTTTGTCATAGCTCTTCTTCCAAGGAGCATGAGTCTTTTAATTTCATGGCTACACTCACCATCTGCAGTGATTTTGAGCCCAAGAAATTAAAGTCTGTCACTGTTTCCATTGTTTCCCCATCTGTCTGCCATGAAGTGATTAGACAAGATGGCCATGATCTTTTTAAATGTTGAGTTTTAAGCCAGCTTTTTCACTCTCCTCTTTCACTTTCATCAAGAGGCTCTTTAGTTCTTCTTTGCTTTCAGCCATAAGGGTGGTGTCATCTGCATATCTGAGGTCATTGATATTTCTCCCGGCAATCTTGATTCCAGCTTGTGCTTCTTCCAGTCCAGCGTTTCTCATGATGTACTCTGCATAGAAGTTAAATAAGCAGGGTGACAATATACAGCCTTGACATACTCCCTCCCATATTTGGAACCAGTCTGTTGTTCTATCTCCTCTAACTGCTGCTTCCTGACCTGCATACAGATTTCAGGAGGCAGGTAAGGTGGTCTGGTGTTCTCATCTCTTTAAGAATTGTCCACAGTTTGTTGTGATTGCTATATCACTTACTGTCTATATATCATTAGTTTTCATTCATTTCTGAGCCTTTAACCCTCCAGTTTTCTCTTCCATCACTCACTGAATCAAATGTAACCCTGCTTAATGGGTGTTATTATACTAAGGCCCAACATTCTTTCTAATGGAGGAAAATGAAATAGAATATAAACTATCTTTTGGATTAGCTATTCTAAGCCATCTTTATGCAGTGAATTTTGTATATTTTTTCTCATCTACCCCTGATAGTAACCCTGTGATATTTTAAATCATCAGTATCATTATTTAAAACTTAAGAAACAGGTTCAGAGTCTTCAATAAAAATAAGGCAGAAATCTGACCCAAACCCAGTTCTATCTGGCTCAGTATGCCATGTTTTTAATTGCCCCAAGAAAGAAAGAAAGAGAAAAGGGAGAGAAATCAGGAATGGAAACAAAAGAGGAGAAAAGGACTGCAGGCAAGTTGGAAGTAAAGATTTGAATTCAGGGAAGTTTCTCTGCAACAAGGAAGAGATTCATGGTGGCCATTCCATTAGTTTCATTGCTACTACTGTGTTTTAATTTTATTAACAAAGATCCATCTAGTCAAGGCTATTGTTTTCCAGTAGTCATGTATGGACGTGAGAGTTGGACGATAAAGAAAGCTGAGTGCAGAAGAATTGATGCTTTTGAACTGTGGTGTTGGAAAAGACTCTTGAGAGTCCTTTGGACTGCAAGGAGATCCACCAAGTCCATCCTAAAGGAGATCAGTCCTGGGTGTTCATTGGAAGGATTGATGTTGAAACTGAAACGCCAATACTTTGGCCACCTAAAGTGAAGAGCTGACTCATGGGAAAAGACCCTGATGCTGGGAAAGATTGAAGGTGGGAGGAGAAGAGGATGACAGAGGATGAGATGGTTGGATGGCATCACCGACTCAATGGACATGAGTTTGAGTAAACTCTGGGAGTTGGTGATGGACAGGAAGGCCTGGCTTGCTGCAGTTCATGGGGTTGCAAAGAATTGAACAGGACTGAGCAACTGAACTGAACTGAGCAAGAATACCTTAACAATTGGCTTCCCGGTGGCTCAGCAATAAAGAATCTGCCTGCAATGCAGAAGATGCAGGAGATGCAGGTTTGATCTCTGGATCAGGAGGACCCCCTGGAGGAGGAAATGGCAACCCACTCCAGTGTTCTTGCCTGAAGAAGCCCATGGAAAGAGCAGCCTGGTGGGCTGTAGTCTATGGGGTCACAAAGAGTGGGATATGACTGAACATACACATATCCACCTTAATATAGGCCTAAACATCACAGACAAAGAGGGGAAAAAACAACATTAGCAACAAAAATGCAGTGTACTGAATGGAAAGACCTCTGAATCTCTGTTCAATTATATTTTCATTGAAAAATATTTTGCATTTAGGATATCAGCTTGTTAATATGGACTTCCCAGGTAGCTCAGTGGTAAAGAATCTGCCTGACAAGCAGGAAACTTGGTTCGATCTCTGGATCAGAAAGATCCCCTGGAGAAGGAAATGGCAACCCATTCCAGTATTCTCTTCTGAAGAATCTTATGGACAGAGAATCCTGGTGGGATACACTCCATAGGGTCACAAAAGAGTCAGACACTACTTAGCGACCAAACAACAGCAATCTACTTGCCAATACTGCCACCTTGCTCAACTTTCTGAGGTTTCTGCTAATGCCCAAGAAACTAAGGTATAGAGCTGACATGGAAGGAATTTACTGATCTGTGTGTGCTGTTTAAATTTCTTGAAATTATTCAGATTTTTCTGGCCTAGAAATCAGGGCACAATCTCAGGACAGATGGCTTGGTAATGAGTTTTTCACCTCTTTCAGCTGCCAAGCAATTTGGAAATTGCACGAGGCCAGGCCCTGTCAGTGCAGTTTGGCGCTTCAACTTGAAGACTAGTCTGACACCAGGAAGTTGTCAGCATCATCAGCTAATGCTTAGCAAATGTGGCACACCAAGTGTCATGGAAATGGAAAGAAAAAAAAATGTCCTGTTCCAATTATAGCCTCCTCACATGTTTGGGACGCAACCAATTTCTCTGTTGAGTTAGATGCTCAACTTCTGTCTCCAGTCCAGGCACTCTTCTTAGTTTTGTTCTCCTGAATTTGGTTTTCTATTGGGCATCTCTACTTGGATATCGTGCAAATACCTCAACATGCCTATCCTCAAAACTGAGTTCTTGATATTACCGGAGAAAACTCTTGCTCCAGTGCCTCCTGTTAATATCTTCAGTTCAGTCCCTCAGTCATGTCTGACTCTTTGTGGTCCCATGGACTGCAGCACACCAGTCTTCCCTATCCACCACCAACTCCCAGGGCTTGCTCAAGCTCATGTCTATCAACTCAGTGATGCCATCCAAGCATCTCTTCCTCTTCATCCCCTTCTCCTTCTGCGTTCGATCTTTCCCAGAGTCAGGGTCTTTTCCAAAGAGTCAGTTCTTCGCACCAAGTGGCCAAAGTATTGGAGCTTCAGCTTCAGCATCAATCCTTCCAATGGGTATTTAGGACTAATTTCCTTTAGAATTGAATGGTTTGATCTCCTTGTTGTCCAAGGGGCTCTCAAGAGTCTTCTTCAGTACCACAGTTCAAAAGCATCAGTTCTTTGGTGCTCAGTTTTCTTTATGGTCCAACTCTCACATCCATACGACTACTGGAAAAACTATAGCTTTGATTAGATAGACCTTTAATGGATTAGATAGACCTTTATTTATAGAAAATAAGAATAAGATATTTATTACTATCTTAATAAATATTAATATCATACAGCCATCTATGGCACAGCAGTAAAGAATCTGCCTACCATGCAGGAGATGCAGGTTTGATCCCTGGGTCAGGAAGATCCCCTAGAGAAGGAAATGGCAGCCCACTCCAGTATTCTTGCCAGGACAATCCCACAGACAAACAGACCTGGTGGCCTACAGTCCATGGGGTTGCAAAGAGTAAGACACGACTGACTGAGCATGTCTACTGGTTACATCTGAAATCTTTCTTGACTAATCATCTCCCTCCCTGCACTATATCCATCCACTCACCAAGGTGTGTTGGTTCTGTTTCCTAAGCATTTCCTGAATCTGTCCATTCCCATTCAGACCATCAAATTTGGCCCATACGATATATTAAAAAGCAGAGACTTAACTTTGCCAACAAAGGTCCATCTAGTCAAGGCTATGGATTTTTCAGTAATCATGTATGGATGTGAGAGTTGGACTGTAAAGAAAGCTGAGCACTGAAGAATTGATGCTTTTGAACTGTGATGTTGGAGAAGACTCTTGAGAGTCCCTTGGACTGCAAGGAGATCCAACCAGTCCATCCTAAAGGAGATCAGTCCTGGGTGTTCGTTGGAAGGACTGATGCTGAAGCTGAAACTCCAATACTTTGGCCACCTGATGCGAAGAACTGTCTCATTGGAAAAGACCCTGATGCTGGGAGGGATTGGGGGCAGGAGGAGAAGGGGATGACAGAGGATGAGATGATTGGATGGCATCATAAATTTAATGGACATGACTTGAGTAAACTCTGGGAGTTGGTGATGGACAAGGAGGCCTGGAGTGCTGCAGTCCATGGGGTTGCAAAGAGTCGGACACGACTGAGTGACTGAACTGAACTGAACTGAACTGGGTGTAGGTCCCCCACTGAAGCACATTACCATTTTCTTTTCTGCCAAATTCATTTTTTTCTGTGAAGTTAGGGTGATATTGAACATCAGATCATGCCATTCTCTTGGTGGAAATTGTCCATGCTTTCTACTGGTTGGAAAATGAAGTCTGAACATCTCAGCATAACTTAGAAGGCTGTTATCCACCTCTTCAGCATTATTTCTTACTAGTTAGTCATTTAGTCAGCAAATATTTATTGTGTTTCAGACCTTGTTTAGGCTCTAGATATACAGTAAAAACTTACATACTATTGGGAGCACACAGTGAATAAACATGGAAATAAATAAGTGAATAACGATTTTCAGTTCAGTTCAGTCCAGTCGCTCAGTCATGTCTGACTCTTTGTGACCCCATGAATCACAGCACGCCAGGCCTCCCTGTCCATCACCAACTCCCGGAGTTCACTCATACTCAGTGTCCATCGAGTCGGTGATGCCATCCAGCCATCTCTTCCTCTGTTGTCCCCTTCTCCTCCTGCCCACAATCCCTCCCAGCATCAGTCTTTTCCAGTGAGTCAACTTCTTCGCATGAGTTGGCCAAAGTATTGGAGTTTCAGCCTCAGCATCAGTCCTTCCAATGAACACCCAGGACTGGTCTCCTTCAGAATGGACTGGTTGGATCTCCTTGCAGTCCAAGGGACTCTCAAGAGTCTTCTCCAACACCACAGTTCAAAAGCATCAATTCTTCGGCACTCAGCTTTCTTCACAGTCCAACTCTCACATCCATACATGACCACAGGAAAAACTATAGCCTTGACTATCAGATGGACCTTTGTTGATTTTAGGTGCTAACAAGTATTCACAAGGGATATATTCATAGTATTTACCTCTTACCAGCTTTCCCTTGTCCCGTCTAAGCTAACTTATGTGCTTCTGACTTGTGCTCTCCTGTAAACACACATTTTTGTTGTTGTTGTTTAGTCCCTAAGTCATGTCGAACTTTTTGTGAACCTGTGGCCCACCATTTTTGTAGCCCACCAGGCTCCTCTGTCTATGGGATTTCCTAGGCAAGAATACTGGATTGAGTTGGTTGCCATTTCCTGCTTTAGGGGATCTTCCCAATCGAGGGATCAAACTCCTGCCTTGCAGGTGGATTCTTTACTACCAGTGAGCCAGCAGGGAAGCCCAAGCACATGTTAAAACTGTTGTAATTTAGCACTCTTTATTTTAT
Source organism: Nanger dama (assembly GCA_917880005.1). Lineage (NCBI taxonomy): Eukaryota > Metazoa > Chordata > Mammalia > Artiodactyla > Bovidae > Nanger > Nanger dama. Next base: position 84,360,038 of record CAKJTW010000002.1, read on the forward strand.
TTCTTGCTTATCTGTCCTCTGTGCTTGATCCTCACAGATTTGACAAGAGCAAAGATTCTTCTTTAGATTTTTGTATCTGATCCCAGTGCCTAACTTTTGCCTGGCATGTCAGGTGTTTAACAAATATTTATGAAATAAATAAATGTTATTACTTCCTTAGTATATAAGTTCTTATCTGATTGGGTGAGAAAAAAAATATGGCGACATAAAAAACTGAGTGAAAATAAAAGCAAAATTGGCCTTCTGAAATTTGTGCTTTTCAGATATTATAGAGTCACATAAATTATGCTGAACTTTCCAGCATAGAAATTGAGTAAAATATTCACTCCAAATCCTCGCAGATAATAAAATTCTATCTATTACTGATTTCTTAGCTTTTCTCATTTGCTGAGAAAACCAAATTGAGAAAGAACTTTGGAAAATTGCAAGATGATAAAAATATGGTGTGTATAGCACTTGGAAGGAAGACATAGATGGCTTCCATGGCTGCATTAGGCAAAAAGAAAGAAAGAAAGAAAATAAGAAAGCAAGTGTGATAGAAATGCCTGATCATTTTGGGAGATGCTATGTTAATATCATTCGTTGGTTCAGTGCGCTGACCTTTCTAAGATTACACCTATTAATACAGCCTATCAGACTTTAAGTTTTTGTAAGGAGTAGTAGCAAGGTGTTTTGCCCTTTGAAAGGAAAATGCCATGACCACATGATCGTCCATTCTCAGGCTCTGTGGAGAGCATTTTTGTCTACCTGTGCTCACTACAAAGCAAGAAACTCACAACACATATCCACTTGAATAAAGGTTTGATTGGCTTTTATTTGTTTTTCTCAAAAAAAAAAAGTTTGTCCCACCCTTAGAACAAAGTATTTGGTTACTCATTTTTACTGTTTTTTCCTGCTATGGGTGAAAGAAACTTCTGGAAGACTTTGAGTGCCAGCCCATTATTATTTTCTTCTTAAATTCTTTCTTATAATATCCTGTGCTTTTTCTGTGGTGGTTTAGGGTGTGTACCAGAGTTTCTATTACAAACGTTAGCTTTCAAAAAAATCTTGGCATGCAAACTCCAAGAATAGTTGTCTTATCAAATTCTTTTAAAGATGAATAGTGCTTTTTCACTCACCACCATTCCTCACCAAGCTCACAGCTTGAAAATATTCCATTCTATATATCTATGGTTGGAAATCATATTTGCTGGGTTCCCAAAAGGAAACAGTTACAGACAGAACGCAGCACAATGTTTTGGAAAAGCCATGGGCTTTGGAGCTACAAGCCACCATGCCAGGGGGTGTGTGATGCATGCCACCCCTTTTCATCTCTCTTCAATTTTTATGTCAAATTTACCTCTTGAGTCCCTCAGTTCCAAACTGGTCAAGGACTTGGTGTTGGTGTCCTTGTAGTTGCTGATTTAGCCAGCCTACTGTCTTTGTAGAAACTCTGTAAAGCTTTGTAGAAGCTCCAGGAGATGGCGAAAGACAGGGAAGCTTGGCAGGCTACAGTCCATGGGGTCGCAAAGGGTCAGCCCTGGCTGAGAGACTGAACAGCAATAGAAACTCTTCCTTGCTTATAAACTCCAGTACATAAACCCTTGGTGGAACAGAAAACCTTCCACATACTTCTTAACAATTATAATGTACCCTATACTTTGCTGTACATAGCCTTTACTGTCAAGTAGTCTATCTCTCATTCCATAACTTAAACCATGAGTGAAAGATGGACTAGTAAGAAGAACCTGGTCTGGAAAAACATCTTGCTAACGAATTCTGCAAACCTGTGTGGCAGCCAGATGAAGACTGTGACGTCCCAACTGTTTAAAAAAGAGAAGAAAAAGTACAAAGATCACAATTACCAGTGGCAACTTGGAAAAACCCATAGAGCGCGCCCCTGGCAAAACTCCTCAGAGAGATGGCTTCCCAAATATGGAAATATAAAACAAAACCTTCTTTATTTATGAAAATGATTTGAATTTCTAATTCTCTAGGCCTCATGGTTTTATTATGAAAACCAAAGTCAGTTCGCTTAAGGGGTGAGAAAGAACCACTTTCTATTGCATCAAGTTATGGAATAGCACATTTTTAAAGCTTTGTAGTTTGTTTCTGGGGTAGCATTAGATTGTCTTACGTAAGTCTGCCTTGGTCTTTGAAACACAGAAACATTTTACCCTTGTCACAATTTGGAATTTGGAACAGCCTGTGAAAACATGAAGAACTTCATTTTTCCATTTGAAAAGTCCCTAAACACAAATTGATAAATTCTCAAAGAACTTCAGTGCAGAGTTTTCAGGCTAGCACTTCAACTGCCAAGACCTATATTCAAAGTGTTTGAACTGCCAGAAAAAACACAGCTGTTATTCTATATCTCAGGCAATCTGTGCACTATCTTTTAGGTAGAAGAGATTGCAAACTGGGCCAAAGGTTAGATGCAAGTCCTAGAAGAATAAGAAATCAGTACTGGGAGGGAACCTACCCGAAGTCCAAGAGATTAACACTAAGTTGGAATATCAGAAGCTTTAAATTAATGCTTATTTTGAAAGGACCCTCTCTCCTCCTGATTTCAAAAGAGAAAAAAAAAATCATGGGCATCCATCAACCAAAAGTTTTCTCTGAGCCTTCAGTTCTACTCTTGATAAATGCTCTTGTGTTTTGTTTTACCTACAATTTAAAGGGTTGTGGTAGCCTAGAAGCTGGCCACCTGGGGTAATTTCATGGCCTTGTGGGTGATGAGGTCAGGGTGGCTGTGACAGAGACAGTCTTTGATATTTTCATAAACCAAATTGAATTCTTGGCACATTCTGAGCTTGGATAGCATGAGTTTCCAGCCCTGCTCCTTTGCTTGATCAATTTTGCTTGAATTTCTGCTCTGATAATGTGATAAAGTGGGCCATTTTTAAAGTGAACTCTGATAGTGATCTAAATACAACAAACTGTTCAAAGAATAAAGGAGTTTGTTTCTTAAAATGTGAAAAGCATCCTTGTATTTTCTCAGTGTCTTTTATTATTAGAGTATATGTTCCTATGCCTAACACCCCCAGGGTGAATCCGCTGCTGTAGAAATAAGATAAGCTTTGGGCTACACGTTATTTCCAACACCCACGCTCTAACTCCTGTCTTTTCCCACCACTTTTGCAACTCTCCAGTGTGTTAGGATATTCTCATGAGAAACCCTGTCCTAGATATTCTGGGATCTGTTCAGTAAAACCAATTGGTTGCTCACACTCTTTCACTTCAATGAGTATATCTACCTTATGTCAGCCTTTTATAAATAATGTTTTGATTAACCCTTACAAAAACCCGTATTTGCAGATGGAAAAATGAGTCCAGAGACTTTAAGTATTTTGTCCAAGCATACACAACAAAGAAGTGGCATGCCAAGAAGTCAGTTCATGTTCTCTGGAACTACTGTGCTTAGATGCCATTACTTACTTTGAGATCCTTAAGCTGACACAGTGGATGCGTGTGTGACAATGGAAACCATGTTTCTTCGGGGCCACTGGGACTAGCGATGGGTTCAGTGAGGTGCCAATGTGGCCCAGGGAGTGCACTCAAGGACCTAATTTGTGCTTTCTCTCTGACATTGGATTTTGTGGGTGCTGGTGATGTAAAAATTTGTTTAATACTATACCAAATTGATATTTCCATTTCAGAAACTTACGTTACTTGCAGTCAATATTAATTACATCAAATATGTGTGCTCAATTGTGTACTCAGTCACTCAGGCATGTCTGACTCTTTGCGACCCCATGGACTGTAGCCCACCAGACTTCTCTGTCTCTGGAATTCTCCAGGCAAGAATACTGGAGCAGGTTGCCATTTCCTTCTCCACGGGATCTTCCTGCTCCAGGGATTGAACCTGCGTTTCCTGCATTGACAAGTGGATTCTTTACCGTTAAGCCATCTGGAGAGCCCAATGCCATCAAATATCAGTGGTTTATTATTCCATAGGTCTCAAGAGAATTATAACTAACACTTAAACATACATACTTCCTATTACAATTTAATGAACTGCCTCGGAGCTTCTTGTTACCAGGTACTTTATTAAATGTAATGAATGGCTTCTCTTAGGCAATTCTTTTGTTCAGGATGCAGGTAACGCTGAGACTCACTCTAGCAGCAGTAGCTATGATTTTAATAGGATTCATGCCACTGTGATCTTAAGGATCTCCTAATGAAAATCACAAAACTATTTGAGTAGGGAGAAAACCTTAGAAATCAACTTGTCCAAAAGTCTTAAACTGACAGCCTCCAGGTCACAGATAGTCCTGACTGTGTGTTGTTTTTCTCCAGAGTAATGACCCTAGTTGAGTTCTTATGCTGCTAAGTCACGTCGGTTGTGTCTGACTCTGTGTGACCCCATAGACGGCAGCCATCCAGGCTCCTATCCCTGGGATTCTCCAGGCAAAAACACTGGAGTGGGTTGCCATTTCCTTCTCCATGAGTTCTTATAGTGGTTTTTTGTTTTTGTTTTTTAATAATGGTGTCTGTTTTATTTATGTGTTTATTTTTATGTCTGACTGTACTGGCTCTTTGTTGGGACACAGGCTTTCTCTTGTCATGGTGCTCAGGCTTTGTTGCCCTGTAGCATGTGGGATCTTAGTTCCCCAACCAGGGATCAAACCCCAGTCTGCTGCATTGGAAGGCAGATTCTTAACCACTGGATCACCAGGGAAGTCCAAGTTCTTCTAATTTTTTTGAATTGGTCACCAAAATTTTTGAGTGTGTTTCAAATAAAAATCTAAATGTTAGGCTTCTCTTGAAAAATTGAAATATTAGGCATCACTGGGCCTGCATTCCTGCAGAGAAGCCACCAGCCACAGTGGGTAGCAGATGCTGCTGTAGATGGGGCTGAATTCTGGCAGTCTCTGGCAGGCTGGCAATATTGTAGACAGTGGTCTGTTGACCTTGATCATTGTGTTTGTATTATTGTTTTCTTGTTGTGGAGTCAAGATTAAAGATATTTCTGTCTTTGTCAAAAATAGGAAAATAGGATATAATCTGAAGGAGTACTGTATTTAAAAAAAAAGGCACACGTTTCTTTGTGGAACAGAAGAATGTGCCTTTTGGTTAATATGCAAACGAAGCATCTTGGCTTCAAGTTTATTTATGTTATTTGCTTGGCCCTGTAACTCTTGCCTGGAAAATCCATGGGCAGAGGGGCCTGGTAGGCTGCAGTCCATGGGGTCGCTAGGAGTTGGACACGACTGAGCGACTTCACTTTCACTTTTCACTTTCATGCTTTGGAGAAGGAAATGGCAACCCACTCCAGTATTTTTGCCTGGAGAATCCCAGTGACGGGGGGTACCTGGCACGACTGAAGCGACTTAGCAGCAGCAGCAGCAGCAACCATTTGAGAGCCGCGACAGGGTCTTCTCTTGGCCAACTGAATGCAGAGATGAAAAGAGGTTAAATGGCTTCTGCAGGGTTAATGTTTTTAGGCCATATCTAGAGTGAAGTGTACCTTTAGTACAGTGCTTTTCACGTGGAAGAAAACAAATTCTTGAATTACTTTGTGGGCTGAAATCTAAAAAAAAATTATCTTAGTGTTTTGAAATGTTTTAAGAAAAAGAAGATGAACTGAGACATGATATTAAAGAAATTTATATAAATTCGAAGTGGACGCACACACTGGGGGATAAAAACTTAGTTCTATGGGGACTTTGGAATTAGCTGTCTTTCCTCTTATCAGGTACTTAAGCAAGACAACCTTTTGCCATCTTCTGTGTCTGTCAGGTATATATTTTGTCCACCCATTGCAGAACTGTACTGGAATGTATCTCAAATCAAACTATTAGGCAACAATAAATATTTTTAAGAAAAAACTCTCTCTCTCTCTGACACACACACAGGCACACACACACACATACCAGCTCAGGAAAATAATCTACAAAATTTATATTTAATCATTCATATTTTTCAGAGTTCTTATCTTTTCCTCTGTTACTCTAAGACTTCAATACTTCTTTGGTTAAATTAAATGTTTATGGGTAGCTTCTTACCCATAAACACTAACAGAAGTCTCGGGAAACAATGAAAAATAAAGACACAGAAAAGAGAGGCCTGTTTTCATACCTTAATTTTTTTCAGTCTGAACTAACCACAGGAGTCAGTTCTTCTTAGAGGCACAAATATTTTGAGAAGTTATGGGTCCATTCTTTATTATCCGAAACTACCTAAGATATCAGTCCAGACACTTTTCAGGGTGCTCCAGATACAGTCATTCTACATCTTAAAGGAAAGTAGGAAAATTTCTACACATGCAGAAGTTCTAGAACCTAAGTGTAGCCTCTTGATAGTTCACATTATCTCTCAAATATTTTATTGGTTTCTGTGATTATTATTATTTTATCTCAAGAGGAAGAGATTCCAAAATGACAGTCATGCTTAGAAATCACTGACAACCTATCTTCATTGTCAGGAAGGTGTTTCTCATGTTTACCCTCGACACTGCATGACAACCTTTACAATCATTGCCTCTGTTTAGTCATGTTAAACGGAAAACAGCTGATTAGCATCCTCAAGAGAAAATGATTTTCCCCCTCTAGTCTCACCTCAGTCTTCTTTTCTGTTGTTTAATAATTGTGGGTGGTTTTTTTTTTACGCTATTTATTTGTTTATTTGTCTGCATCGAGTTTTAGTTGTGGGACACAGGATTTTTAGTTGTGTCATGTGGGATCTAGTTCCCTGACCAGGGATTGAACCCAGGCTCCCTGCACAGGGAGCCTCGAGTCTTAGCCACTGGACCACCAAGGAGCCTCAATTGTGGCTTTTAAAAAGTGGTTCAAAGATAAGGCCTGTGTGATGTCAGTGATTTCCAAAAGAGCGTTAAAAGGTGGTCAGGGACCCTGGCATACTGCATTATCCCAGAGTATCTGGAGGTCCCACACTCTGTGTGTTCTCCTGAGCAAATACCACAGATTTGGCCGCTCCTGCTGCCCTGCCTGGTGGAAAGGCCCCTGGGCATCATGAACCCTGGTGGGGAGACACCTTGAGATGCTGGCATTTGCTGTTGAGGCAGCAGAGAGGCAGTGTGGCCTGCATTGTGAGGAGGTATTAGCAGGAAGGTAATTTAGAGGAAAAAGCATAGGCTTTGGATCCAGATGGTAGGACTTCAAACCCTGATTCTGCAACTTATATGACATACGATCTTGGACAAACTTCATAACCTCCCTGTTTATGTTTCCATTTGCAAAACGAACTCCCACCTTGGTCAGAATGGCCATCATCAAAAACTCTACAGATAATAAATGCTGCAGAGGGTGTGGAGAAAAGAGAACCTTCCTATGTTGTTACTGCTGCTGCTAAGTCACTTCAGTCGTGTCCGACTCTGTGCGACACCATAGATGGCAGCCCACCAGGCTCCCTCGTCCCTGGGATTCTCCAGGCAAGAACACTGGAGTGGGTTGCCATTTCCTTCTCCAGTGCATGAAAGTGAAAAGTGAAAGTGAAGTAGCTCAGTTGTGTCAGACTCTTCGCGACTCCATGGACTGCAGCCTACCAGGCTCCTCTGCCCGTGGGATTTTCCAGGCAAGAGTTGGTGGGAATGTAAAATAGTGTATCCACTAGGGAGAACAGTATGGAGGGTCCTTAAAAAACTAAAAATAGAGTACTATATGATCCAGCACACAAGCTGGACTCTGATGCTGGGAGGGACTGGGGGCAGGAGGAGAAGGGGACGACAGAGGATGAGATGGCTGGATGGCATCACTGACTTGATGGACGTGAGTCTGAGTGAACTCCGGGAGCTGGTGATGGACAGGGGAGGCCTGGCGCGCTGCTATTCATGGGGTCGCAAAGAGTCGGACGGATGACTGAGAGACTGAACTGAACTGAACTGAACTGATATGATCCAGCAATCTTACTCCTGGGCATATATCATGAGAAAACAATAATTCAAAAGATACATGCACTCCAGTGTTCATTGCAGTACTATTTATGATAACCAGAACGTGGAAGAAACCTAAAATGTCTATTGATGGAGGAATGGGTAAAGGAAATGTAGTACATACATACAGTGGAATAATACTCAATCATAGAAAAGGACAAAATAATGCCATTTGCAGAAACATGGGTGGATGATATGGCTTATATGTAGTGTCTAAAAAATGGTACAGATGAACTTATTTGTAGAACCAAAATGGAGTTGCAGATGTAGAAAACAATCCTACAGTTACTGGAGCAAAAGGGGAGGGGAGGGGCAAATTGGGAGATTGGGATTGACATATATGTACCTCTCTCTCTCTCTCTCTCTCTCTCTCTCTCTCTCTCTCTTATATATATATATATATATATAAGATGATTGCAGCCATGAAATTAAAAGATGCTTACACCTTGGAAGGAAAGTTATGACCAACCTAGATAGCATATTCAAAAGCAGAGATATTACTTTGCCAACAAAGGTCCATCTAGTCAAGGCTATGGTTTTTCCAGTGGTGATGTATGGATGTGAGAGTTGGACTGTGAAGAAAGCTGAGCACCGAAGAATTGATGCTTTTGAACTGTGGTGTTGGAGAAGACTCTTGAGAGTCCTTTGTACAGCAAGGAGATCCAACCAGTCCATCCTAAAGGAAACCAGTCCTGGGTGTTCATTGGAAGGACTGATGCTGAGGCTGAAACTACAATACTTTGGCCACCTCATGCGAAGAGTTGACTCATTGGAGAAGACTTTGATGCTGGGAGGGATTGGGGGCAGGAGGAGAAGGGGACGATAGAGGATGAGATGGCTGGATGGCATGACCGACTGGATGGACATGAGTTTGGGTGAACTCTGGAAGTTGGTGATGGACAGGGAGGCCTGGCATGCTGTGATTCATGGGGTCCCAAAGAGTCGGACATGACTGAGCGACTGAACTGAGCTGAAGGACCTACTGTATAGTATAGGGAACTCCACTCAACACTCTGTAATGACCTACATGGGAAGGGGAATCTTTAAAAAAAGGAGATTATATGTATTATATATAATGTATTAATATTAAATATTAATATTTATACACCAACATTTGATTAATATATAAATATTAATATAAATATATTAAATATATATTTATATATAATCCCTTTTAAAGATTGTATATATATTTTTATATTGTATATATGTGTTTTAAAGATATGTGTATATATATATATGTTTAACTGATTCACTTTGCTGTATACCTGATAATAATACAACATTGTAAATAAAATATACTGCAATGAAATTTTAAAAACATATTTCTATGAGAAAGAGAAAAATTATTTCCAACCTTACCATGTTATAAGGATGATATCAGATGTAAAATGCATCAAAGCTCCCTGCTAGACTTATAGAATATAGTCAATAAGTGCTCTTATTATTGTTGACAATATTAGTATTACTCCCATGTAAGGAACATTTCTCTCTCTCTCTCCTTCTCAAACTTATATTTTTGTTTGTCTTTGATTGTCTGGGAATTCAGTACTCAAAATAAAAGTCAGCACTTAAATTCCATTCAAGGTCTTCTGAAGTCCACCATCCTTTCTCCTGAGTGTTAGAAGGAGTGAGGCTGAAGGTAACTGGTACCTTCTGTTAGTAGATGGAAGTGGCTTGATGAGAGGTTACTGGTAGGAGGCACTACCCTTTAAATTTCAAGTTCATACTAATTATTCTACCTTCAGAGTATTTATTCCTGAAGGTGCTGAAGTATTTTCTAGAGCAGCCTATTTAACTATCAGCATCTCTAGTGGAAGATCACCCCAGATGTCTTTGTTCAGACAAGTCCGTCTTTCCATTTCTGCATCACCTTGCCCTATAAAGGAGCAGAATCTGGTGGTCACAAGCTGTGCCTATTAAAATTAAAAATTAAAATAATAGCTACATGTGACTGGTGGCTGCTGTGCTGGAAAGCACAGGTTATAGAACATTTTGATTACCGCAGAAACTTCTTTTGGACCATGCTGCTCTAGAGCCAAAATGACCCACCAAAATGACTGGATTTAAATGATATCTGTAACACTTACTGTCTGTGGGACTTTACATAGGTAATTTAATCTTTCTGTGCCTTGGTTTTATCATCTATAAAATGAGGATATAAGAGTCAACTTACTGGAAGCCTTAATGAGAAATCAGATGCATTAATATATGTAATATATTTAGAGCTACCCTTAAATATCACATGGTACTTTCTCAATAACTGCTAGCAATTACTATTAATCAAAACCAGGAAAAAAACAACATCTATTTCAGAAAGAAAACAGAATATATAGATCAAACGAGGGTGGCTCAGAGTCATTGCCCATTAGCTGTATTCCTTAGATCCACATGATCCAAAATTGTTGCGAAACTCATCATAAGACTTTATGATTTTCTGTGTCTATGTCTGTTTTCTTTACTAGACTTCATGCTTTGGGAATTCAAGGACTAGTGTCTTATTCCCTTTTATACCTCTAACCCCTGCCGTGGGGCATTGAGCACCCATGACCCTCAATTAGCACTTCATCTTCAACAGTGTTGCACTAACTTAAGTGCTCAAGAACCAACAGGCTTCTTACTTTCTATTAATATTATCTCAGTGGGAACAGTAGGATTGGAGTTTAGCTAATTCCTTTATATTTTTTAACTGGATAGGGATAATGAATTTATAGTTAGGTTTAAGGACAATGAGGAAGAATATTTAAAATCAAGAATGGATGAGAATATCCAGAACAGATGATCACTTTACAAACTGAGAGGAAGGAAATGAAATAGAGAAAATTAAAAAAAAAAAGGAAATAGAGCTGATAAGTCATCTGGGAGAAAGTTCAAAGAAAAATTTTCCCTACTTCAACGTTTTACCACAGGCAGATCCTGAAGCCCTAGATATAATTATCTTGGCTGCAATGCCTGGGCTAGAGTAAACAGAAATCTGAGTGTGTCAACAAATTATTTAATTAAGTAGAGTAGGTGGCAATGTGCAACCAAAGTCATGATGTGCAACAGGATAATGTGATTGAAAGCTTTAGCTGTGATGGAATGTGGAGAGACTAAGACATGAGTGAAAAATTATGCAGTCCTGGAGATCAACCTCTGGACCTGGTTAGCCAACGTGACAAATTAAACAAGAAATAAGAACAAAAAAAAAAAAAAATGAAACTCTCTTATCCAAGAAAACACTTCTTGTGTATAAACATAAATTTAAAAGCAATTGAGATTAAGCCATCACTTTCGATGAGACAGGGGTCAGGAGCAGGACTGCAAGTGTCATTAAAAAGACCCTGAGGATTTGTGCCATCAGCATAAAAGTGGCAGTTAAAAGCAGAAATGAAATGACTAAGAGGTAGAAAAACTAGAAATGAACAGATGCTCAGGCAGGCAGCATGCTAGGCTGCTCACATTGGGTATATTTTACATTTCATTCCAAGTTCACAAATATTAGGATATTAAAATGCATGCAACATGGTCTGTATCCCATCTTGCCATGTTTTTGTTACTAAGTTAGAAAGAATTAGGCAGCACGGACTGTATGCAGGTGCATCAGTCTAAGCAAATGCTGGGTCAAGGGAGATCAGGAAGGTCAGCTGGGTTTCTCTTTTCCAAAGAAGAGCCTGGTCAGTTGTACACTGAGCATCCTTTGTAGGGCTATTCCTAAAGTGGTCACCCATGTCCAGAAAGACTGTGAAGAAGGTTAGATTGCTGGTGACATTTTCTTTAAAGGTGACAGTGGCCAAGCCTCCTAGCACATTTATTTTTGGTTCAAGCGGTAAAAACTTAAGGAGTGTGTAGTATGTTGACTCAATGCATGGAAGACGTTTTTATTGGACTACAGTATGTCATTTACCCTAAGCAGCCATCAATAAAATGTAGCTGCACTATGATCAGTTGCTCTTTAGATATCAAGTCATGTCTGACTCTTTCGAGACCACATGCACTATATAGCCCACCATATATAGCTCACTATATAGCCTACTATATAGCTTTCTGTCCATGAGATTTCTCCTTCAAGAATACTGGAGTGGGTTATTTCCTTCTTCCAGGGGTTCTTCCTGACTCAGGGATTGAACCCAAGTTTCCTGCATTGGCAGGTGGATTCTTTACCACTGAGCCACCAGGGAAATCTTACAATGATCAGTAAATTCAGGTTCAGTCACTCAGTCTTGTCTGACTCTTTGGTGACCCCATGAATAACAGCATGCCAGGCCTCCCTGTCCATCACCAACTCCTGGAGTCTACCTAAACCATGTCCATTGAGTCGGGTGATGCCATCCAGCCATCTCATCCTCTGTCATCCCCTTCTCTTCCTGCCCTCAATCCTTCCCAGCATTAGGGTCTTTTCCAATGAGTCAGCTCTTCACATGAGGTGGCCAAAGTATTGGAGTTTCAACTTTAGCATCATTCCTTCCAATGAACACCCAAGACTGATTTCCTTTAGGATGGACTGGTTGGATCTTCTTGCAGTCCAAGGGACTCTCAAGAGTCTTCTCCAGCACCACAGTTCAAAAGCATCAATTCTTCGGTGCTCAGCTTTCTTCACCATCCAAATCTCACATCCATACATGACTACTGGAAAAAAACATAGTCTAGACTAGATGGACCTTTGTTGGCAAAGTAATGTCTCTGATTTTAAATATGCTATCTAGGTTGGTCATAACTTTCCTTCCAAGGAGTAAGCGTCTTTTAATTTCATGGTTGCAATCACCATCTGCAGTGATTTTGGAGCCCAAAAATATAAAGTCTGACACTGTTTTCACTGTTTTCCCCATCTATTTCCCATGAAGTGATCAGACCAGATGCCATGATCTTCGTTTTCTGAATGTTAAGCTTTAAACCAAGTTTTTCACTTTCCTCCTTCACTTTCATCAAGAGACTTTTTAGTTCCTCTTCTCTTTCTTCCATAAGGGTGGTGTCGTCTGCATATCTGAGGTTATTGATATTTCTCCCGGCAATCTTGATTCCAGCTTGTGCATTTTCCAGTCCAGCATTTCTCATGATGTACGCTGCATAGAAGTTAAATAAGCAGGGTGACAATATGCAGCCTTGACATACTCCTTTTCCTATTTGGAACCAGTCTGTTGTTCCATGTCCAGTTCTAACTGTTGCTTCCTGGCCTGCATGCAGGTTTCTCAAGAGACAGGTCAGGTGGTCTGGTATTCCCATCTCTTTCAGAATTTTCCACAGTTTAGTGTGACCCACATAGTCAAAGGCTTTGGCATAGTCAATAAAGCAGAAATAGATGTTTTTCTGGAACTCTCTTGCTTTTTCTATGATCCAGCAAGACCTAGGTAATACCAGACTGTCACTATGAAACTGTTTCTCACAAAGTTTGTGTTGGTTCTGGAGCTTTATTCATGGATTGACTTAGGCAACAGGGTGAGAACAAGGTTTTCATTGTTTTACAGCGTTATTGATTAAGAAATATGAGTATGTTTGACTAACTGACCTCTCTTCAACTTCTTTGTTTGATCTCCATCCATGTCTAGGGTTCTGTAAGCAGATGATGACTCTGATTCTCTAATGGAAAACTTGTTAAGTTTCTTTTTGCATGACTGGGAAACAGAACATGTGTTCTGGGCCACCAGGTTCTCATCTCTGCCTTCAGCATTCATAGTGATGCATTCTTGGAAATGAAGAGAAGTTTATCCAGCCCAATTTTCATTTTTACTTGAACCAAGATAGTACTATATTGATTCATTCAATCAGTCATATAATCTATATATTTTGAGTGCCCACTATATGTGCTAGGTACCAAGCCAGGAACTTAGAATAAAAGGATCTTTGTACTTGTGTTTTTAAAAATTAATATATTTCTCACACCCTGTGTTTATTAACTCTGACTCCTTTTGACATAATGTAAATGCAGTGTAGAAAAACTTCCACCTAATATCTATGGATGCTGCAGCTGACACATAAAGAAATACTCAAGACTGTATGTGCCATTCCCTATTTGCATTCACCTGCTCTGAGTTATGGCCAAGAAATATTGTATACAGAAAGGAGATGTCTGTAAAGGCATCATTTGTCTTCCCAAGTTGTGAAGTCATTGGGAGAAGAGTATTTAGCTTCCTCTATGCATCCGGTCCCATCACTTCATGGGAAATAGATGGGGAAACATTGGAAACAGTGTCAAACTTTATTTTGGGGCTACAAAATCACCGCAGATGGTGATTGCAGCCATGAAATTAAAAGATGCTTACTCCTTGGAAGGAAAGTTATGACCAACCTAAATAGCATATTCAAAATCAGAGACATTGCTTTGCCAACAAAGGTCCATCTAGTCAAGGCTATGGTTTTTCCAGTAGTCATGTATGGATGTGAGAGTTGGACTGTGAAGAAGGCTGAACGCCAAAGAATTGATGCTTTTGAACTGTGGTGTTGGAGAAGACTCTTGTGAGTCCCTTGGGCTACAAGGAGATCCAACCAGTCCATTTTAAGGGAGATCAGTCCTGGGTGTTCATTGGAAGGAATGATGCTAAAGCTGAAACTCCAGTACTTTGGCCACCTCATACAAAGAGCTGACTCACTGGAAAAGACTCTGATGCTGGGAGGGATTGGGGGCAGGAGGAGAAGGGGACGACAGAGGATGAGATGGCTGGATGGTATCACCGACTTGATGGACGTGAGTTTGAGTGAACTCCAGGAGTTGGTGATGGTCAGGGAGGCCTGGCATGCTGCGATTCATGGGGTCGCAGAGTCACACACGACTGAGCGACTGAATTGAACTGATGCACCTGAAACTCCAATACTTTGCCCACCTGATACGAAGAGCTGACTCATTTGAAAAGACCCTGATGCTGGGAAAGATTGAGGGCAGGAGGAGAAGGGGACAGCAGAGGATGAGATGGTTGGATGGCATGACTCAACGAACATGGGTTTGGGTGGACATGACTGAGCAACTGAACTGACCTGAACTGATTCACCATACTAACAACTGAAATGAAAAATCACTCTGACCAAAAAGAAAGAAACAAAAATATGTGTGGTCATATATATAAATACATAATTTTATATGGTATACATAAAGACATAAATGCATGTGCAAGTTAATGTTTATTTTAATTATATATGTATAATTTACCTATGTATAAATACTGATACAATGGAAAATAATATTTAAATTTATTTTTATTTTTTAAATTATGAAATTATGATAATACATTTACAGGAGACTTGGAAAATACAGAACAAAGTTACATATAGCTCCACTATATATTATTAATATAATTTTTTAAAGTGGATAAATTTAGATTTTTAGTTGAAGTTTCAATGCCAGACTCTCAAGAATTAATGGAATGAATATATAGAAAAATAGAAAACTATAGTAGACCTGAGAAGTACCATGAGCCAACTGAATATAAGAAAATAACATAAAATTTTAAATAAGGCAGCTTTCATTGTAGGCATGGACTTGATCAAATATCATCATATGTTTATGTGTATGTGTGTGTGCGTGTGTGTGTGTGTGTGCACGCACAGGAGTGGATGGCCCATTTGGGTGTGTTGGGATGGGGTGGAAGCTGGGGGAAGATGGAGATACCCTGAGAAGGGGACTTTGCTGGTGGTCTTGGGGCTTCCTGATAGCTCAGTTGGTAAAAATCTACCTGCAATGCAGGAGACCCTGGTTTGATTCCTGGGTCAGGAAGATCACTGAAGAAGGGGTAGGCTATCCACTCCAGTATTCTTGGGCTTCCCTTGTGGCTCTGCTAGTAAAGAATTCGCCTGCAACGTGGGAAACCTGGGTTCGATTCCTGGGTTGGGAAGACTCCCTGGAAAAGGGAAGGGCCTCTCACTCCATCTGGCCTGAAGAATTCCTTGGATTGTATAAGTCCATGGGGTTGCAAAGAGTCGGACATGCTGAGCGACTCTCTCTTTCACTTCCTGGTGGTCCAGTGACTAAGACTTCACTCTCCCAATGCAGGGGGTCTGTGTTCGATCCCTGATCAGAGAACTAGATCCTTTGTGCCAAGGCTAATACTTGACGCAGCCAAATAAGTAAAATAATTTTTTTGGTAAAGGAAGGGATGCAGAGCACAGAAACAGAATCCTTTGGCATCTTCCATCATGATTATTGCATGGGTATGGAAGGTGCATCAATCATGACCAGCAGTGATGGCAGGAGAAGGGATAGGATGGAAAATAATGATTAGAGAATGCCAAGATGGTACCTTGACTACATTAATAGCATATACTGCTGCTAATTTAACACATAATACTATATGTACATATTTAATATTTTGACATATATGTTCACATATACACAGATATCAGTGCATAAGTTATGTACCAGTAGTAAATAGAAGAATCTACATTTTCAAAGTTTATAAATTATAAACAAAGTTTATAAATTATAAATGAGCTTTCTTTAGATGATAGCAGGGTTAAGCCGACTTTATTTATAAATATAAACTATATATCAAAAGTAATTTTAAAATCCATCTGTTTGAAAGTTGGAATAAAAAAATGAGTATATTTTAAAACTACTAAAATATGTATATCATTTATATCCATACCCAGCTATGATTACATGTTTTTTTAAAAGCCAATAATTATTTCAGTATTCATCTAAAATATTCTGATTGAGTGAGGAGATAAATCTGTGATTAAGACATGAAAGGAACATGTATATGTAAAATCATCAAAGAGTATACTTGAGAGAATTCACAAATGCTTGACAAAAACTTATGTAAATATTTTTTAGAAACTTAAATGCAAAAAGTTCTAAAAGTAGTATGTTATCTCATAAATATGTATCATTCTAAAAGTAATGCTGAAAGCATAAAGTATTCCTTTTGGGATAAACAATATTTAATGAAAATAGGAAAACACTTTGGAAGCGTCTTGATTGCTAAGTGTTTACAACAGCTACAACTGTTTCACTAAAAAATAAACATAGATGTTTCAGCGAAGAGGACAAGTGATGTATGCTTTTTCTTCATCGAGTCTGGCTTAAGGATTAGATATTTCAAAAATATTGTTTTAAGAGCTTTAAACTAAGAACTAAGTTGAACAATAGAGTATATTTTCAAGGAAATTTTAACTACAAGTTCCTTTCACTAGCTCTGCAGTTACTTTCATTCTCCCAGTTATGGCCTCGTGGTCTTAGAACACAGAGAACAGGAGGCACGGACAGAAGCATGGATGAAAGAGACACTGGGCTAGAGGATGGCATGCCCACTAATGCTAGGGATTTGAGATCCACTTGGCAACCCACTCCAGTATTCTTGCCTGGAAAATCCCATGGACGGAAGGAGCCTAGTGGTCCAAGGGGTCGCAAAGAGGCAGGCACGACTTCACTTTCACTTTCACTTTCTTTCACTTTCATAAAAATAAGTGGCTAATATTGAGTGCTTACCACATGCCAAGTATTGTGAAAGATGGTTTTTCATTTATTTAAAAATGTAATCCTCCCAAAACCCTGTGAGAGTTACAATCATTACCCCCACGTGCAGGTGAAGAAACAAAGACGTAGCATGATTTATGTGAACTTGCCCAAGGTTGAGCAACTAGAAAACGGGCAGTGCAGGATGCAACTTAGAAAGCTATGCCTTTAACCACTACTCTCGACGGCCAACCGTATGAAAAGCCAGCTATAACTCTTTATGATTAATTTTCTCTCTGGAAGTCAGAGACCTGTAAAATAAGCTGCCCAAGGTTATTTCACAGATTAAGTGTCAGAGCAGGATTTAAACCCAATCTGTCTGGCTCCAAAGCCACCTTCCACTGTGCTTTGCTGCCTTTCATTTGAGATGTTGCCAAATACTTGTGCCACATACTGGCATCTGCAGTCTATTGGGCAGGTGGCATCTGGTCAAGGACCCTCACGGAGCGCTAGGTGTGAGTAGGGGCCAGAGGAGGACCCTTGCCTTAAAGTCCATCCAACCTGTTCAGTTGGAGGTCACCATCTGCTTTCTCTATGCCATGGTGACTCAAAGGACCGGCATCCTCTACAGTATGGAACTGACCACACTGTCTCAAAATGAGTTAAAAGGTGTGAATAGGCATAAATCATGAGCGGTATATTTGAGTCAAAAATCAGACTAGGCATATTGTTAATAATAAGGAGAATAAGAATATCATATATGTACTGGAGTTTCTAGAAATTAAACAAACAGTAAGAAATTTATCTGAATACATATAATCTGTTATGCAACTAAGATACTGACTTGCTTAGAACCAGATTTTTAAATTAATGTAGCCTTTTGTAGCTAATAATCATAATACTATCCATTATTATGGATAGTAATCAAAATAAGCATTAGTCTTTGGAAAAACTTGATGTCAGTAACGCATATCCTTTATTACTACATATCCTAATATTGCAGTAGTCCTCTGCTTCAGTGACCGTTGTGTAGATCTGTGGGTGAATTTCCTCCAAATAGCCCTTGAGGGTCTAGATACTTAAAATGTGTATGTGTGTTTTACGATCGCTTGAATGTGGATATGCTGACAATGGAAATAAGAACTTTAGGATTATTAGAAATGCACGCCTTCAAACAGATTGTTTTTAGTGAACACAGAGGCGTTTTGAACTTTGCCCAAACAGGTATTTCATGCAGAGAAGGCTGCCGAGACCAAATGTTAAAATTATTAAGGAACCATTAGAGAAATTTGAGATAGAAAGAGTGCAATGAAAGGACAGAATTTGATGAGACAAATGACCTTTCAGCATTGCTAAGGAATTCTGATGGTGAATTTTTCTCCTAATCCAATAGCCAGCAAGTAAAGCAATAAATCTGAACGTGCCCGACCACTAGGAAATCATTTCTCCTGTGAAAAGGAGTTATAATAGGAAGCAGAACTCAGATGGTTGGGCTGATGAAGTCCTGCCCCCATAGGGCCCATCCTTCAGTGATGTGCTTTCCCGAGAGTACCGCGGCTGATAAGCTGCTGACTCGTGGAGTCCTGCCCCTGCCAGCTGACATGAAGTGGCGGACACAGAGGAGACCTGTTCCTCTGCATCAGCCAGCCTCACCCTCCTCCTGTCCCGGACAGAAGGGACTCCAGGGCAGTCCATACCCACCCAGTGTGACGCAGGGACTTCTCCATGTACCTCTTTTTCCTCCTCCATCTGTTGATTCCTTCAGGTCTGGAGAACTGGAAAAAATCCCTGAAGAAATAGAACTCATCGCTGTCCTGCCAGGAGACGCTATAATTTAAGAAAAAGGTTTTTTCTTCACTAAGGAGTGGATGTTATTGAGATTGTTTTAGGGCTCTCTTTATTTGACAAAACTTGAAAAAATACTTGCTACATTTTGTGGCAAAAAGAGCAAATACACATAAATAAAATAAGCAAAGCCTGTCTAAAAGGTATTTTATACCCAAAGTTTCCATTATGCACTGATTTACTATTCTTTGTAAGTTATTGCACTAGTTAAGTTGCTGCCAAGTGAACCATTTTTAAGGATAGAGTTATAGCTGGGGTATAGATTCTGGACCAAGTGCTTGTTTTTGTTTTTGTTTTTTTCCTGTTTTGTTTTCCTTCTATCCATAACTACATTGTTCTGTATTTTAAGAAAGTCTAATTTGGATTGAATTATTCTTTCACCAGGATGGCCTGTTTGAGAAATTTCATGATGCTAACACATTAAGGGATATGCCCTATAAGTGATTATAGCTAATTGAATGAGTTTTCTAAACAACAGAAGAAAAGACTGATGAGCTTCAAGTGAGATTCTTGAGGGATTAATTCACTATTAAATCTACTACTCTGCATCTTGTCCACATGTGGTTATCAGACAGATCTTCCTTTTAATGCCTTGCTCAAGGCACAGCCATGACACTGGTTAGCTCTCAAAATATGTTAACACAAATAAGATCTCTGTTAGGAAAAAAATTTAGGCCAAAGCCCTACGAAAAGATGATGCCAAAAAATGTGTTTTCAGGAAACAAGCAAACAACCTTGTTTCTGATGAGGCTACTTCTCTGATCCACTGGGAGAGGCTCCTTGGTCCACAGGCCTGGAGTTGATTTAGTACGGAAAAGCTAAAAGATCAATTCTGGAGAGGAGCAATTTGGGCTGGGAATTGGGAATCTTCAGTTTTAATCCTGGACTTTGCCAGTAACATGCTGGGCCAGGTTAGGCAATGTTATTGTATCTCTCAGATTTCAATTCTCTTATTTATTAGATGACAGGTAAGGCTTTTTAGCAGATCACTATGATAGTTGCCAACCTAACATGCCATGGTCTCAGCTGCACTTGAACTATCGTGAATACCTAAGTCAGACATACTGCTTAATAGTATTTGGAAACACCTTTCAGATTCTCATGTAAGTGTATTTGGAATTATACACTGTGTGCATGAGTGATTTTTTTCCTCTACTTATTTCTAAGTAATCATGAATATAAGATAGTTTCATTATGTGTTTAGTTCCAAGAGGGAGAATATAGTTGTAGGATAATTTGGGAAGATTCTGTATTTAAGGGACAGTTACTTTTACTACATTCTTGCTGAAAATCCTAAATAGGATTTTACATTTCCCAGGAACTAATGATCCTACAGATATCCCTGAATTTTATCCAAGAAGAGGTCTCAGTGAAATGGTGAGTGTCTGTTTCTTAAACCATGGTTTTTTCTACATTTTTTTTCCCTAATCAAGTAATTAGAATAAACTAAATCATTAATTCATTTTGCTATTTCTGAGTGTCTACTAAGTGTAGATCACTGCTAGGAACTGTGGAGATTAGAGAAATAAATGAGACACAATTCCTGCCCTCAGTATAGGATTATGTTTATATGCTCACAGGATTGGAGAAGGCAATGGCAGCCCATTCCAGTACTCTTGCCTGGAAAAGCCCATGGACAAAGGAGCCTGGTAGGCTGTAGTCCATGGGGTCGCGAAGAGTCGTACATGACTGAGCGACTCCACTTTCACTTTTCACTTTCACGCATTGGAGAAGGAAATGGCAACCCACTCCAGTGTTCTTGCCTGGAGAATCCCAGGGACGGGGGAGCCTGGTGGGCTGCCATCTATGGGGTCACACAGAGTCGGACACGACTGATGCGACTTAGCAGCAGCAGCAGCTCACAAGATTCAGACATTCAAAGAACTAATAGAATATGTCAGTTATTTCCATACGATATTTCTTTTTTTCTTCTCGTTCTAATTATATCAACACAGGGAGAAGAAACATATGCCATTTTTTAAAAGACCGTATTGATAGGGGGTAATGCTTTATCACCAGGGAGAAAGTTTTTCTGGTGCAGAGAGGAGTCATCTTTAGTCTGGTGTTGCTAGGGTTGAAACCATGCACAAACCATGTCCATTTTGAAACACGACCTGCACTAATCCTTAGACATCAGGGTGTGCCTGATGTTCATGTCAGCACTCCTTTGAAGGCTTCTGTTTTCCATCACAAAGCAGCTTCCGAGAACCCTTGCGTAGATGTGGTGTGCATTGCTTCCTATCTCTGTAGCAACTGCAGTGTGTCTTCTTTCCATCCATACAAAGACTGGGAGCGTGAGAAACATCACAGGGCAGAGGGCCTGGGGTGCTGCAAAACTGGACAGGACTCGTTTGCAGTACCCTTGGATGAAGTGCAGCTGAGGAAGCCCTAATTTGCTTCCAGATTTTTCATGCCAAACCACATGAGAAATTGGATCGCTACAGACTGTATCCTTCAGTCAGTGAACGTTGGCTATGAATGACACAATAAACATGAGAGATATATGGTGACCACACCCAGCTGCAGTGAAAGACTTGTTTTACTGTTCTTTGGTGGCAAGACTTGACCTCACAGAGTCACTTGGAGGAGAAAAGAGATATGTCAGAAAGTGGAGAATTTTGAGCCAGTTAAGAATGGTATGAAGGTGGAATTAGTCACCCACCCAGTGTTCACAGGACAGACAAACCAGGACTGCATGACCACAGTTGGAGATGAAGGAAGTCAAGTTTTTGATCTGAACTGTTCTGTCTCTGTGATTCTGTGGCTTAACTCATCTTTTAAAAGTCTCTACTGGAGACTTTGAAGTAGATAAGCGTAGTATAGATTTTCCTCAGTTCTGTCCCATGCAATATGAATTCTTGGAGTTTCCTGTTATACCAGAAATAAAGGAGTTCTGTGATGAAACACATTTGGAAACCACTGGACACTTAGACCCTAGATCCCTTTGCTGGGGATTCATGGTGGGCATGACCAGTACATTTGACCAGTGAAAGTGAAAGTCATTCAATTGTGTCTGACTCTTTGTGACCCAATGGACTGTAGTCCATGGAATTCTCTAGGCCAGAATATTGGAGTGGGTAGCCTTTCCTTTCTCCAGGGGATCTTCCCAATGCAGGGATCGAACTCAGGTCCCTCCATCCCCCAACCCCATTGCAGGCGGATTCTTTACCAGCTGAGTCACAAGGGAAATCCAAGAATACTGGAGTGGGTAGTCTATTCCTTCTCCAGCAAATCTTCTTGACCCAGGAATCAATCTGGGGTCTCCTGCATTGCAGGCAGATTCTTTACCAGTTGATCAAGTTGGTAGTAAAGCAACTTGCTTTAACTTTAACTAGGTATTTCCCAAGCATTTATCTCAAACACTGTAACTCATTGTTTTCATAAAGCTAGTGTTCCAAAATCCACAGCTTGAGAAATGTCCTGTGATAAAAAGAATGTGACTTTTTGAGTCATGTCAGTTTGGCGGTAAGTGTGATTAAAGCCACCGATTAATTACTTGAGCTTAAAGGAGCTTGTTACCATGGTGAGCTTTCATGCCTTTATCTGAAAAATGGAGGAAATACCCATGTTGGTTTTTATGGGTATTAAAATAAGTCTTATAAAATGCCTAATGGTACCTGGGCAACAGTAGGCACTCAATAAATTATGACGACTTCTGTCATTACTATTATCAGGATTTTTTTCTTTTTCCCACTTGTGCACCTAATCATTCCGCTTGAAGTTCAAAATCTACTTCCTTTTATCTGTCTTCAATGGAGATAGGAATAGTGTCATAAATCATTAAAATAACCCTGATTGCAAAATTTGGTAAAACAGCTGTGGCCTCAAGGCCCGGTCTTTGCCATGGACTGTGTGGTTCCCCAGACCCTAATTTCAGGAAGGAGCTTTATTTTAATCATTCCTCTCTGATAAACCAGGGCTGACAGGCACAGTATCACAAAGGAGCCCTAAGCAGAGTGTCTGAAGGTTGAAGAACATCTGCTCAAACAGTGGTTCCCTTCTCTGAACTTCCACAAAATTTTGTTTCAACTCCAGTTATAGGACTAACATTTTAGGATTTTTTTTAAGATAGATTTTAAAATATTTCTTTATTTATTCTTGGCAGTGCTGGGTCTTCGTTGGTGCCTGTAGGCTTTCTCTAGTTGCAGAGAGTGAGGGGCTACTCACTGGTTGTGTTGCAGTAGTTTCTCATTGCAGTGGCTTCTCTTGTTGCAGAACATGGGCTCTAGGGCATGCAGCCTTCAGCAGCTGCAGCGCATGGTCTCAACAGTTGAAGCCTCACTCTGGAGCACAGGCTCAGTAGCTGTGGCACACACGCTTAGTTGCTCTGTGGCAAAACAGGGTCTTTCCTAATCAGGGATAGAGCTGGCGTCTCCTGCATTGGCAGGTGAGCTTGTTCTTTACCACCAAGCCACCAGGGAAGCCCCATCATTATATTTTGAAGTTCATTTCTTAACAATCAGATGATTATCATCATATAACTTTTTGTCAGTGTCATTTGGTTGGGTATTGTGAGATGATTAGTAAAAAGAAAATTTCATTCCCACTAGGAATTTATAGTCTCCTTTAAATGTTATGCGATGAAAGAGTCATTTCACCTAAACACAGGGAGGAAACATATTTTCTTATTGGTGTCACTGAATCTTCACTGAATTAAGAAATTCAGAAATCATATGTATTCCACAACTTTTTCCACTAGAAAAAAATACAGTTTAAAATTAGTTATTTAGGAAGGACTATCTTATAAATTTTGGAGAAGGAAATGGCAACCCAAGCCAGTGTTCTTGCCTGGAGAATCCCAGGGACGGGGGAGCCTGGTGGGCTGCTGTCTATGGGGTCGCACAGAGTTGGAAACGGCTGAAGCGACTTAGCAGCAGCTGCAGCAGCATCTTATAAATTTAAATTTCATTTCAATTTTATACCAGGTCTTTAAAATATTTATTCATCAGATTACATTAGTGATTCCATATATTATTATCCTCAGACTCCTTCTGGTAGCTTTCTATATAAGGATCAACAAATATTTTTGAATAAAGGGAATCACAACTAAATTAAGTTTGGTGACTTCTAGATGGCACAATATGTGGGCATGCCATTGCATTGTCTTTTTTTTTCTTTTTAGGAGAGAAATTTAATAGTAGAAGCTAAGAGGGAAACATTGATGTTGGTAACAATCCAAACATAAGGCAATAAGAGATTAGCTGACGGTGAGGGAAGGTGGGAAACTGGAGATGCCAGTTTGTTAGAAGGGACTTACAGGAATGAGTTTTCCTACCACCATCACTGTTATATGGGCTTCCCTGGTGACACAGAGGTTAAAGTGTCTGCCTGCAATGCGGGAGACCTGGGTTCAATCCCTGGGTTGGGAAGATCCCCTGGAAAAGAAAATGGCAACCCACTCCAGTATTCTTGCCTGGAGAATCCCATGGATGGAGGAGCTTGGTGGGCTACATACAGTCCGTGGGTTGCAAAGAGTCGGACACGACTGAGTGACTTCACTCACTTATCACTGTTACACGGTGCTTTAGATTTTCAAAGCTCTGCACCTTCCATTTCAGCTGAGGGAGAAATATTTCTTACATCAACTAAAGCTTTTCCTCATTTCTAACTTTTAAAACATGGAGATGAACCATAATTTTTCTGTTTTTTTTCCTCTAAACCAAAATATGACTTGAGTTGTAAATGCATTTTTGGTTTTACTGATTTCTCTTGTAATTTACATTGTTTGGCTCATTGATAGGAAAGTAGGAAAGAATTGTGGCATCCGGGGCTACAAGAAATCAATGTTTGAGTGTTCTTTATGCTAATATTGCCCAACTTATGTTCATCTTATAAACTGCATAGAAACCCTAAGTGTCTTAAAATAGATTCTTCCGAGGGTTCATCCAGCTAGTCCAAGGAAGTTACATCACTCCCCACCAGCTCCAAAACACCCAGACTTTCCTCATGTTACTGAGCTCACGCATCTTCCAAACTAGATCAAGTCTCTTCAACTAAAAATCACAGATTGATTCTGACTTACAGATTAAAGCAATCATGTCACTTAGTGCTTCGTCATACAAACAACATAAAGTGGACCCATATGTTTTGTGTCTCTCTCAAAGTTTTCTCAAGACTTTCAGGATAGATAGAGCATATCTAACTTTACTGCAAAGGTTAATCATATTTTTTTCTTCCTTAATATATAAAAGCTCACTGCTTCCAAATCACTTGCTTTTCTAACTATAGGTGTGCAAGAAAAATAAACATGTGATTAAGTGCTTTAGTAATACCAGGTGCTGGGGTGTGTGTTCAGTAGCTCAGTCGTATCCAAATCTTTGTGACCCCATGGATTATAGTTCACCAGGCTCCTCTGTCCATGGGATTCTCCAAGTAAGAATATTGGAGTTGGTTGTCATGCCATCCTCCAGGGGATCTTCTCCATCCAGGGATTGAACCCCCACGTCTCCTGCGGCTCCTGCTTTGGCAGGCAGATTTTTACCACTAGCACCACGTAGGAAGGCTGGGGTGAGGAATAACTTGGACTCTTATACGCTGCTGATGGGAGTATAAATTGATATGATCACTTCAGAAAATCATTTTTCAGTATCTACTGAAGCTGAATATGGGCTTCCCAGGTGGCACTAGTGGTAAAGAACCTGCCTGCCAATGCAAGAACTATAAGAGACGCAGGTTTGATCCTGGGTCGGGAAGATCCAAGGGCATGGCAACCTACTCCAGTATTCTTGCCTGGACAGAGGAGCCTGCGGGGCTATAGTCCATGTGGTCACACAGAGAAGAATGAAGCAACTTAGTATGCATAGAAAGCTGAATATATGCATACTCATTGACAAAGCAAGTGTTACGTAATATGTAGCTGTGTTCATCAAAACCCATGCATACGCATGTTCATAGCAGCACTGTTCCTAATAGCTAGCAACTAGTAACTATCCAAATGTCTACCAACATTGGAATGGGTAAGTAAACTGAAATGTATTTATGTAATTGGATACCACACAGCAGTGAGATTTCAGAAACCGCTGCTACACAAAACCATATGCTTGAAGTTCAGAAACTTATGTTGGGCAGAAGAAGTTCTTGCAGTATGATTCCATTTACATAGAAGTCAAAAACCAAGCCAGAATACTGGTTGCTTTGGAGTGCTAGGGACTAGGAGAGGGCATGAAGGGCTGTTCTGGGATGTCTTAAACTCATTAGGCTGTGTACTTGAGACTTGTGTACTTCTCTGAACATGTGTTATATATTTCCCTTAAAAATATATTTAAATTCTCTAGTGTTAAAGTTAAGATATTGAACTGATGGCATTCCAAATAATGCTATATGAATTAATAGGCAAATTGGTTACCATTTTCTCCAGAAAAATCTTCAATGATTCAACACATTTATGACTCAAGTTTTATGAGCTTTCCCTCTTACACTAACCTTCATCCTGGACATTTGATGTCCTGTTTCTTTCAGTGCATGAGTTAGTTGCCTCTCTGTGTGTGTGTCTGAAATATAGCTCCCAGAGGCAAAAGATCATTCATTTTATAACTTTTGTTTACCAGAAAGACCCAAAGTCCATGAATAGCATTTTCTCAATCTTTGCAGAGGTAGGAGAAGGCAGTGATGCTCTGTATGTGACTCCTGACTCAGTTCTGCTATAATTGGATTAAATAAGATGAAGTATGTAAAAACTGCATTGTAAACTTAAGTGCAATTCAGATGTTTGATATAATGTCTCATTATTTCAAAACATTTCTTAGTAAAATATGCAACATTAAGAAATCGATTAAAAGAAGCAACCAGAAGTGAAATCCTTCAATGAAAAGATCAACTATAAGATAAATCTCTAGATGGGGTTTGCCCATTCACATACATGTATTGAAAGCATTTTGACATTCTAAGTGACTGTAAAAAGATGGACACGAACATTTAATAAGGAAATATCACTTACCTTTTTGTACTTTCTTTCTACTGTTGATGTGTAATCATATAAGATCAAGTATTCTCTGTTTCATATATGTTATTTTACCTGCAATTCACAATTTCAATTTGGTATTAAAGAATAAGCAACACAATGATGAAGTTCCTTGGGCACCAGACATGCTTTTGTCAGTGGCCAGAGGACCTTGGAAAGGAGTTTAGAGTGGCAAAAATTAGAGATGAACCTGCCATTTTGCCAATGAGGATGGCAAGGCTGCGAAATACTGGATTATTAGCAATGGATCCAGGACTAGCACCCAATTCTCTAAAAACTAGTATGCCATTATTATAATCCTTTGTCCAAAGGGAGCAATTTTTAAGTTACATAATTTAAAATACATAAATCAAGTCAACTGCAAAATCTTAAAACTGGCATCTGACTATTTCTTCAATTACTCAATCTTTTTATTTTTATAGTTCACTTTAATTTTGAAGAGTTGATATATAACTATCTAGGCTTTTCTGTTCTGCATTAAAGCATAGGTTTTTCTGTATTAGAATTTAAGGACTACACAGTCATACATTCACACACATATAAACATATATGTTTTAGATGAGAAGTAGCTCATTTCATTCCTTGTAGTTGGGATCTCCCATAATTTTGAATTCCAATTCATTCTAGCATTGAAGATTGGTATAAAGTTGAGGGTCACAAGAGCGCAGATAGTACAGGAAAAATAGAAGTTTTCTTCCAAAGATCATAACATTTCTTATTATATGTCTCATTTTTTATCAAAATGGAAGAGCAAGTCCCCATTTATTTCATTTCATAGAATGACCAATGAAACTTTACTACTTTGAAGTTGTAAGAAGTTTAGTTGCTAACCAAATTGAGAAAATAAAAGCATAACTTTCCTTTTTGCCAGAGGAGATGAAGTAATACAAGAAAAACTCAAACTTAAGGTTTTCATCTAGAACCTTAAAATGTATTTCTCATCTATTAGATGTATAATTTTGTGATGACTAAATCACTTGAAAGCTCAGAAATGGTAAACAAACAAACAGCGATGAGGATTGGTTTTGAGGTAGCATCTTGCTGCTCTCATCTCGGGCAAGCCATTTGGTCTCTCCTTAAGCGATTTCATGTGACAATTAGGCGGGATTACATCTGTGAAAGTGCTTTGGAAAACAAAGTTTATAATTGTAAAATGGTATTATTGTTATTAACTCAATATATATGCCCGCTAAAAGGCTGGCATAATTTTTTCAGTGCTGGCAAGCCCTTTTCTGTTTTGCTTTCCTTCCTCCCTACTTCCAAGTTTTCTTCAAGATTTTTTTACAAGTACGTTTTCTTGGCCAGCCAAATTTTAAGAATCAGTAGAAGAAAATAGTGGATTCCCAGTACATTAAAGAGAAAAATAATTAGTTAAAATGAGAAAAATTATTTCACAGTTTTAAGAGATGTCGTCAAAAACTCCCTTGGTGAGAAGAAAATCCGATCTTTGAGTCACAGATTGATACACAGATGTCACAGTGTAGTGCTGTTGTCAAAATATCCATTTTATGAATGATAATCTCAAGAATTGAAATACATGGAGAAATGTGCCTCGTGGAATACATTTTTGCTGTTGATTGCTATATTTAAGCATAGATGTATTCCAGAAAGAATATTTGTATTTTTGATGGAACATACAATAGCATGAAAATAATTTCAAAAGTGAAAGTGTTAGTCGCTCAGTCATGTCGGACTCTTTGCGACCCCATGGACTGTAGCCTGCCAAACTCCTCTGTCTGTGGAATTTTCCAGGCAAGAGTACTAGAGAGGGTAGCCATTCCCTTCTCCAGGGGATGTTCTCGTCCAGGAATTGAACCTGATTCTCCTGCACTTCAGGCAGATTCTTTACCATTTAAGCCGCCAGGGAAACCCATATAACAGCATTCGTGCTAAGTAGCTTCAGTCATGTCCCACTCTGTGCAACTCTATGGACTGTAGCCTGCCAAGCTCCTCTGTCCATGAGATTCTCCAGGCAAGAATACCGGAGTGGGTTGCTGTGTCCTCCTGCAGGAGATCCTCCCAACCCAGGGATGGAACCTGCGTCTCTTACATCTCTGGCATTAGCAGGCTGGTTCTTTATCACTGAGCCACCATGGAAGCCCATTTAATAGCATACTTTGTATTAATACTCACAGAAGTAGATGTATACAGAATTGTCAATAATCTAAACATAGCTAGAAACAAGACTAAGTCAAAGAAGTTCTATTCATGTCACAATTGGCTCTACTATTTCACTACTGATAGATGTTTAAGATTCTATATTTGCAAGTCATATTTAACTAATATTGATGAAGTGCCTTGGCAAAACACTGTGCATGGTGCTAAGGCTTTGTATAGATGATGAAGGGCATATTTTTCACTCCACAATATTCCTTTCCATCTCATCTCTGAGTTTCTCATTTCTCTAGGTTATAAGCTCTGGGCAGAAATCATGTTTTATAGTGCAAAAAGGAAAATTAGGCAGGAAAAGGACATAATAAATGGTCTTAGGAGAAAGAAAGAAGGAACCTAAGATGATAAAAGCTACGAGAAGGAAGTTATGACTTTGAGTTTTATTAATTAAAGAAAGAATACATTTGAATCCGTTCTAATGAGGTGGATGGAACTGGAGCCGATTATACAGAGTGAAGTAAGCCAGAAAGAAAAACACCAATATGGTATAATAACACATATATATGGAATTTAGAAAGATGGTAATGATAACCCTGTATGCGAGACAGCAAAAGAGACACAGATGTATAGAACAGACTTTTGGACCTTGTGGGAGAGGGAGAGGGTCGGATGATTCGGGAGAATGGCATTGAAACATGTATACTATCGTGTAAGAAACGAATCGCTAGTCTAGGTTCAATATAGGATACAGGATGCTTGGGGCTGGTGCACTGGGATGACCCAGAGAGATGATATGGGGAGAGAGATGGGAGGGGGTTCAGGATTGGGAATTCATGTATACCCGTGTTGGATTCATGTCAATATATGGCAAAACCAATACAGTATTGTAAAGTAAAAATTTTTAAAAAGAAATGTATGGATAAAGACTCAATATCGTCAACGTAATCAGTGCTTTCCCACTTCATCTATAAGTTCAATGCAATCCCACTCAAAATCTTAAATATTGTAAATATTGACAAACTTACTCTAAATTTAATACAGAAAGGCAAAAGACCCAGAGTAGCCAACAGAATATTGAAGAGGAACAGAGTTAGGGGACTGATACTACCTGACTTCAAAATCTATTATAAAGTTACAGTAATCAAGATGATATAGTATTGATGAAAGCATAGACAAATAGATCAATGGAACAGAGGAGAGAGCCTATAAAGAGACCCACACAAATATCACCAACTGACCTTTGACAAGGGCTTCCCTGGTGGTTCAGATGATAAAGAAACTGCCTGCAATGCAGGATGTCTGATTCAGTCCCTAGATCAGGAAGATCCCCTGGAGAAGGGAATGTCTACACACTCCAGTATTCTTCCCTGGAGAATTCCATGGACAGAAGAGCCTGATGGGCTACAGTCCATGGGATCGAAAAGAGCAACACAACTGAGTGACTAACACTTTCAATTTTCTTCGACAAAGGAGCAAAAACAATACATTATAGCAAAGATAGCTTTCTCAATAGGTGGTACTGGAATAACTGAATATCTATGTGCAAAGGAGTGGAATTCAACACAGACCTTACACCTTTCACAAAACCTAACTCAAAGTGGATCTTAGACCTAAATGTTAAAACACAAAACTATAAAACTCCTTGAAGATAGCATAGAAAAACAATGTAGATGACCTTGGATTTGGTGATGACTTTTTAGATGCAACACAAAAGGCAAAATTTGTGAAAGAAAAAAAGTCGACAAGTTGGACTTCATTGAAAAAAAAAACTTCCATTTTGTGAAAGGCACTGTTAAGAGAATGAAAAGACAAGTAATGACTGCTTAAAAATTGGCAAAACATATATCTGATAAAGGACTAGTATCCAAAATATGCAAATTAATCTTAAAACTCATTAGAAGAAATAAGAAAATAACCAGATTCAAAGATAGGCAAAAGATCTGAAGAAACCCCTCACCAAAGAAAATATAGATGGCAAAGTAGCCTATGAAAATATGCTCCACGTCATAGGTTATCAGGGAAATGCAAATTAAAATAACAATGATATACTAGTATATATACCTATTGCTGCTGCTGCTAAGTCGCTTCAGTTGTGTCTGACTCTGTGCGATCCCAGAAATGGCAGCCCACCAGGCTCCCCCATCCCTGGGATTCTCCAGGCAAGAACACTTATTAGAAAGGCCAAGATCCAGAATACTGACAGCACCAAATGCTAATGAGGACATGATGGAAGAACTCTCATTCATTGCTGATGGGAATACAAAAGGGTACAGACACTTTGGAAGACAGTATGTCAGTTTCTTAGACCTGAACTTGCGCTCTTATCATAAGATCTAGCAATCGAACTCTCTGGTAATTACCCAAATGAATTAAAGACCTGTCCACACAAAACCCTAGCAATTTTATCCATGATTGCTAAAACTCGAAAGTTACAGAGATATCCTTCAATAAATGGACCGATACACAAATAGTAGTACATCTAGACAATGGAATACCATTAACAATAAAAAGAAAAGAGCTATTAAGTCATGAAAAGACATGGAAGAAACCTAAATGTACATTGCTAAGTGAAAGAAATCAATCTAAAAAGTTTACTAAATGTGTAATTCCAAACAAATGGCATTCAGTTCAGTTCAGTTCAGTTCAGTTTAGTCGCTCAGTCGTATCTGACTCTTTGTGACCCCATGAATTGCAGCACACCAGGCCTCCCTGTCCATCACCAATTCCTGGAGTTCACTCAGACTCAGACTCACGTCCATCTAGTCAGTGATGCCATCCAGCCATCTCATCCTCTGTTGTCCCTTTCTTCTCCTGCCCCCAATCCCTCCCAGTATCAGAGTCTTTTCCAATGAGTCAACTCTTCGCATGAGGTGGCCAAAGTATTGGAGTTTCAGCTTTAGCATCAGTCCTTCCAAAGAACACCCAGGACTGGTCTCCTTTAGAATGGACTGGTTGGATCTCCTTGCAGTCCAAGGGACTCTCAAGAGTCTTCTCCAGCACCACAGTTCAAAAGCATCAATTCTTCAGCGCTCAGCTTTCTTCACAGTCCAACTCTCACATCCATACATGACCTTCTTACACTGTTGGTGAGAATGCAAACTAGTATAGCCATTATGGAAAACAGTGTGGAGATTCCTTAAAAAATTGCAAATAGAACTGCCTTATGACCCAGCAATCCCACTGCTGGGCATACACACTGAGGAAACCAGAAGTGAAAGAGACACATGTACCCCAATGTTCATTGCAGCACTGTTTATAATAGCCAGGACATGGAAACAACCTAGATGTCCATCAGCAGATGAATGGATAAGAAAGCTGTGGTACATATACACAATGGAGTATTACTCAGCCCTTAAAAAGGATAAATTTTACTCAGTTCTAATGAGATGGATGAAACTGGAGCCTACTATACAGAGTGAAGTAAGCCAGAAAGAAAAACACCAATACAGTATACTGACACATATATATGGAATTTAGAAAGATAGTAATGATGACCCTGTATGTGAGACAACAAAAGAGACACAGAGGTATAGAACAGACTTTTGGCCTCTGAGGGAGAGGGAGAGGGTGGGATGATTTGGGAGAATGACACTGAAACATGTATACTATCATATAAGAAACGAAGCGCCAGTCTATGTTCAATACAGGACACAGGATGCTTGGGGCTGGTGCACAGGATGATCCGGGGAGACTGTGTGGGGTGGGAGGTGGGAGGGGGCTTCGGCATTGGGAGATTGTGGACACATGTGGCTGATTCACGTCAATGTATGGCAAAACCAATACAGTATTGTAAAGTAGAAAAAAGTATTAAAAAAAAAAAAGAGGCCACAGAGAAATCC
Organism: Nanger dama; assembly: GCA_917880005.1. Classification (NCBI taxonomy): domain Eukaryota; kingdom Metazoa; phylum Chordata; class Mammalia; order Artiodactyla; family Bovidae; genus Nanger; species Nanger dama. The sequence continues at coordinate 84,393,028 of CAKJTW010000002.1, forward strand.
CTAACTTCTTCTACCATGTGAAGACAAAGTGAGAAGTCTTCTGCTGTGAAAAGGAAGAGGGATCTCTCCAGAATGCAACAATCCCAGTGTCTTGATGTTGGACTTCATAGCCTCCAGGACTGGGAAAAATAAATGTTTGCTGCTTAAGCTACACAGTCCATGGCAATTCATTATGCAGTCCAAATTGACTAACACATAGTGTGTACCCTTTTTTTTTTCTGGTTTCTTTCACCCAGCATAAATATTTTAAGATTCATCCATGTTGTTGCATGTATAGTTCATTTTGTTCATTATTGAATGTATTTTACCTCATGGCTACTCCAGCATTTTTTAATCCATTGATCAGTTAGTGAACATTTGGATTATTTCTGGTGTTCAGCTATTATAAAAGTTGCTATGCACATATGTGTGCAAGTCTTTGTATAGACGTATGTTTTCCTTTCCCTTAATGCGTAGAAGTGGAAAAGCTGAATTATATAGTAGGTTCACGTTTAATTCTTGAACTGTTTCTCAAAGTCATTGAACCATGTTATAGTCCCATAAGCAAGGTATACAAATTCTTTGTCAGTACTTGGGATGCTCAGACTTGCTAATTTTAACCATTTTAATAGATGTGTAGTAGTATCTGATTTTTTTATATTTACATTCCATAGTGGCTATAGACACTGAGCAATTTTTCATGTGCTTATTTGCCATTTCGTAGATCTCTGATAAAAGGCTATTCAAAGCTTTTTCCCATTAAAAAAACATTGTGTTGTTTTCTTACTATAGAGATTACAAAGTTCCTTATATATTTGGTATATGAGTTCTTTGTTAGATACATGAAGTAAAGATATTTTCACTCAGTCCGTGACTTATCTTTTCATTCTCTCTTAATAGTGTCTTTCAAAGAGTGGAAGCTTTTAATTTTGGTGATATCTCATCCATCAACTTGTTTTTCCTTTTATGAATTGTGTTCCTGGTTTTGTACTTATTGAATTGTAAGGAATGCATGGGGAGTTTTCGTTTGATTTTGGGTTTCGCATGTGGGTGTTCATTTGTGCCCCCATCTTTAATTTCAGAGGCTCCCCTTTCTGCTCTGGTTGCCTTTACATTTGTTAAAAATCTGTTGCCCAGGACTTCCCTGGTGGTACAGTGAATGAGAATCTGCTTGCCAATGCAAGGGACATGGGTTTGATCCCTAGTCTGGGGGGCGAGGGGAGAAGGGGACGACAGAGGATGAGATGGCTGGATGGCATCACTGACTCGATGGACGTGAGTTTGAGTGAACTCCGGGAGTTGGTGATGGACAGGGAGGCTTGGTGTGCTGCGATTCATGGGGTTGCAAAGAGCTGGACACGACTGAGCGACTGAACTGCACAGAGCATGGAGCAATTAAGCTTGCGCACCACAACTACCGAGCCTGCGTGCTGTAACTACTGAAGCCTGTGCACCTGGAGCCTATGCGCCATAACAAGAGAAGCCGCAGCCATGAGAGGCACTCGCACCATGACATACCCCTGCTCACCGCAGCTCGAGAAATCTCCTGTACAGCAGTGAAGACTCAGTGCGACCAAAATTAATAAATAAGTAATTAATTCAAAAAATAGGTTTCCCACCTATTTAGTCCACAGAAAACTCAAGAGATAATAAATGATATCAGACTGTAATTGTAGATTTATTTCTCCTTTAAGTTATATCCATTTTGCTTCACATGTGCTGAAGCTCCATTGTTAGGTGTCTAAATGTTAAGGATTATTAGGCCTCTTGATGGACTGACCCCTTTATCATTATGAAATGCTTCTCTGTCCATGGTAATGTTTCCTCTGATATTAATGGTGTCACTCCAGCTTTCTGATTCACACTGGCAGGCTACATAGTTTTCTATCCTTTACATTTAACTTATTTGTAGTTTTCATACCAAACTATATACTTGGCTTTATTTTACCCAATCTAACAGGCTCTGTCTTTAATCAATGTCTTCAGATCTTTTACATTCAGTGTAATTAATGTCTTCAGATCTTTTATATTCAATGTGATTATTTTAACCTATCATGCTATTTTCTATTTACCCTATATATTTATGCTATTTTCTCTCTTTCTCACTAATAGTTTTAGACTGAGTTGTTTTGTTCTGTGATTTCACATCATCTCCTTTGTTAATGTATTAGCTATAGCTAACTTGTTGCATTAGTTTAGTTGTTGCTTTAGGATTTATAGCATTCATCTTTAACTTATCACAGTTTAACTTCAAGACTTGTATATTTCAAGTATAACGTCCTTCTAAAACGTACCTCCATTGTCCCTTCCCAGTTGCTGTGTTCCTCTCATACATTTTACTTTATATATGTTGTAATCGCCACAATGTCTTATTAGTATTTCTGATTCAATCTGTTAATTACCTTTAAAAGAGATTTAAATAATATATTCTTTAAAAAATATTTATCAGGGTAGTTACTTACCGTTTCTGGTCTTCTTTATTCTTTTTGCAGGTCCAAATTTTGATCAGATATCATTTCATTCTGCTTGAAGGATTTACTTTAACCCGTTTTATAGTTATGTTATCTGATTATTATTTTTCTGTTATTTGTATGAAAAAGTGTTAATTTCATCTTTAAGATATTTTCATTGGGTGAAAGTTTCTATGTTGACAACTCTGTTTTGTTTTGTTTTTGTTTGTTTTCATTTAGTCCTTTAAAGATGTTGCTTCAGTTCCTTATAGCTTGCATTGTTTCAGTGAGAAATCAGTCACTTTTTCATTGTTCCTCTGTATGTATGATATCACACCCCCATATGACTTTTAAGATTTACTCTCTAATTTGGTCTTCAGGAATTTTATTAAGATGTACCTTGCTTGTCTTGTTAGTTATGCTAGGAGATTTTTGGAGCATTTAAATTTGTATGTTTATCATTTTTATCAACTTTGGAAAAATTTGATAATTATTTCTTCAAATATTTTTCTCCCACTTCACTGAGGACCCTAATTATACATATATTTGGCTACTTGAAAGAATACCATAGTTCACGGATGGCTTTGTTTTTCTATCTGTGTTTCACTTTGGATGGTGTTTATGGCTATGACTTCAAGGACACTGAACTTTTCTTCTGAAATGTGTAACCTGTTTTTAATCTCATCCAGGGTATTTTTACTTCAGCATTGTAGATTTCATCTCTAAAAGTTCAATTTCTGTCATTTCTATATTTTCTGTATCATTATTTAACATGTCAATTTTTCTGCTGGCTTTTTGGACATTTGAGATGTGATAGTAATTACTGATTTACTGCCTTTGTCTATCAGTCCTACCACCTGTGTTATTTCTGAGTCAGTTTGGTTTTTAATCTAGGGCTAATTATTTCCCCACACGGTTGAGGCAAAACCTTTATTCATATTCTAATTTGTGTCTCATGGGTATTCCGTTTTGGCTTTTGGGGTTAGAGCCTGTGTCCTGGCCCTATTTGAGCTTCAGTTATTGTTCTAATAATTTCTACTGGATCCCAGTGTGGATGGTTTCCTCAGACATATGCCTAATCAGTACTCAACTGAATTCTTGAGAGGGACTATAGTTCTTTTGAGTTCTGTCTTTGTGCAGCCCTCTCCTCTTCTGTTGGAAAAGGCAATGGCACCCCACTCCAGCACTCTTGCCTGGAAAATCCCATGGACGGAGGAGCCTGGTGGGCTGCAGTCCATGGGGTCGCAAAGAATCAGACACAACTGAGTGACTTCGCTTTCACTTTTCGCTTTCATGCATTGGAGAAGGAGATGGCAGCCCACTCCAGTGTTCTTGCCTGGAGACTCCCAGGGACGGGGCAGCCTGGGGGGCTGCCGTCTGTGGGGTCGCACAGAGTTGGACATGACTGAGAGACTCAGCAGCAGCAGCTCCTCTTCTGTACTGTGCCCTGAGAACTGCAGCCACCCTGACTTCCCCCAGGTTCCTGGCTCTGTCTGCTTATTTCAGGGAAACTGCCAGACTCTGCCTCAGTTCCCCTCTGTGCTGTCAGTCAGAAAATGTTCTCCAAGCAGTAGGCTGTAGCAGTTATACTGCCTCACTTTACTTGCTTTCCTCCTTATAAGGTCATTGTCCTTTGTTACTTGATGTCCTGTTGTTTCATATATTTTGCCCATCTTCACAGTTGTTTTAAGTAGGAGGGTAAATCCTTATCCTTTCACTCCGTCTTGATTGGACATGGAATTCTGAGTTAACAATTTCTAGAAATATTATAACAATTAGGTCCTCAGTGGAAGAGGAACTTAACATTTACTGAGGGTTTCCTATTTGGGGCACTGTGTTCAGTTCACAGTATCTCAAGCACAATGAGAAATAAATATCATGAACTAAAACTGTAGATAAAACAGAGCTTGAAATAGTTTATTCAAAACCACACAGCTAGTAAATAGTAGAGCTGAGATTTTAAATGTTGAGAAAGCCCAATTTGTTTTCATTTTAAAGACATCATCACCCTCGACACTTTATTAGACTTCTGCTGATAAATTTTCCTCCTTACAAGTGAATTTTAACAACCTACCACTACTATTCCTTTGGAGTGTATGTGATGAGGCTTGGTTCATAGAAGCATGTATAATATATGCTTTTCCTAATTAAGCCCAATATGTCACATTGGTCTCACAGAAAGGATAGGAAAGATACCGTAATGCATCTCGATGTGACCAAGTAAAAAAATAAGTCAAAACCTATTTCCCACTGATGGTTTACTAGCATCATCTATATATTCAAAGTCTCGATATATCATTTTTATGTGCTGCTTGAAGCTGAGACCCTCACATGTTAGTGTGCTAGAAAAATTTTACTTTATAGCAAATGTGCACTTTTTCTTTGTTAAAATTTTAAAAGTGGCATGATAAATGCTTTTAACTACAATTTAAGGGAAAAGGGTATCTGAATTATGACTGTTGCAAAATAATTTCTGGAGTCAGTGTTTCTGGATTTATAATCACTAAGAAGATACTTTAAAACTGATTTTTTCTTATCACAATATCCCTGTTGTATCACAAGGCAGACACAAGGTTTTGACCCCCTGGAATGACCCATGATTAAGGCGGAACCAATGAGTTACCATAGAATGTTAGTGTAACCACCATAGCAGTGTTACATAAAATGTAACCACCATAACAGGGTTGTCTCTGCTCCATCTGAGCCTTCCTGTGGCATTTTTCCTCTCCAGAAACCAGTTCTTCTCTATCACCATGCTGTGAAATATTACCTATGCTCTCTTGTCCTCAGAAGTACCTTTCCACAGCTAGGCAATGCCTGGAAACCATGTCCCCTCACTATTGAAATGAGAGAGCTTTTAAATTTAAATTTGTCCTCATCTGCTCATCATCTGAAAATGAGAAACACTGAGATAAGTTGCGCCTATCCAATACCTTCTAGTAAATTCTTCCTAGATGATCAGAGTCCTTCTGGAACAGTTAAATAAATGAACAAAATTATCTCGGGTGCTAATTTCTGTACTGACTTTTAAATATCCTCTTATAGCTGAATGCATTTACATCTGGCACTTGAGAACAAGCCACTTGGGAGGGGAGCTGTTGAACATAAAATTTCATATAGATTGAATGCAATGTGGAAACGTTTGACATTTGAGTAAAGAAGAGAATTGGGAATTAGTCTGTTAAGAGCCAACTGTGTCTCAACCACACTCCAGATTTATAAATACAACTGTTTCCATAATTCAAACAACACTTGCATTACATTTGCACTCTGAAATCCATGACATGAATAAGCTCTGTGAAAGGACAGTAGCTGCAGCTAGAGATCCAATGAGATAAGAAGTTTTATACTTTAAAATTTCAAAAATTATACAACTGGTTTAGGTGTCTTGCATAGAGAATGTGCTAAATAAATGTTTGCTAAATTTGAGTCATAGATTGCTCATACCCATGAATACTGGAAAAGTTATGGAGAATTTGACTGCTTGATCACTGATTCTTCAGGACAGCCACTCCCTTGATGGCCCAGTGAACAGCCACTTCTCTCACACCCTACAGCATTGTACTTCTGACCCGCAGAGTGAAGCTGTGGTTAGAATCACCACAGTTGATGACTGTAAGTTAGTCTGGTCAGTGGCAGCCAATGCATGTTGCCCATACTTGAATTTTCCACAAGCTTACATATATGATTTATAACTTCTATAGTACCTTATTAAGGGCAGCTTGAAACAGTTCCAGCTGTAGTAGAAGCTTCAAATTTCATGTTAATTATGTGCAATAGTGTAGAAGCTCCCTTTCTTGTAGGAAATGGGAAAGTCTCTTCCCGTTTACCTTGCAGGAAATTGACCAACAGGCAGAAAAGGATGTGTACTCACTAGTTAATATCAGAAATGATAAAATGTGATTTCATGTATGTAACACGTTATTAAACCAATTACCAGGTCTTATTCAAAGACATGACAATGTACCTGGTGATTCCTAGATACTTCCAGGAGGGAGACTACACTTTCAAGCAGGTGGGAGTTGGAAGCATTGGGATTAGAAAATTAAAATTATTAACTGATTAGGTTAGATTGTTATTCCATATCTACACTTTGATTCCCTCAATTCCTTTAAACTTCTTTATTTAAATGCCCCTTAGTAGAGATGTCTTTTTAAAAATTTTAATAACATTTAATTGACTCAGTGTAGCCAAAATAGTATCATTTAAACATGTAGTCAATAAAAATTAATGAGCCATTTCAGCTTTTGGTGCTGAATCTTCAAAACCCAGTGTATATTTGACACAGTGTATCTTAATGTGGACACTAAATTTTCTTTGGAAATTCTTTTTTTCCCCCTTTCTATTATGGTTTATTACAGGATATTGAATATAGTTCCCTGTGCTATGCAGTAGGACCTTCTTGTTTATCCATCCTATATATAATAGTTTGTATCTGCTAATCCCAAACTCCCCATCCAGGGCTTCTCGGCTCTACCCACCACTAGGGCAATCACAAGTCTGTGAGAGATCACAAGACTGTGATCGTTTTTGATCATACTTTATCTCTACATAGCACCTTACTCTGTTATTCTTTCTCTTTCTTCTTGCTCTGTTTTATTTTTCTTATTAGTACTTATTCTAACTAACATATATTTAGACTGATTTGTTTATTTTATATGAGCTGGGATTTTGGTTCATTTGCTTCTATATCTCTAGCACTTAGAATACAAGCATGTAGTAGCTGCTCCATCAAATGTTCAAGAGATCAGTATTAATAAATATGATTGGCATGTGGATAATTTGTAATTTATACAGTACCTACTCTGAATGATGCTAAAGCTGAAACTCCAGTACTTTGGCCACTTCATGCGAAGAGCTGACTCATTGGAAAAGACTCTGATGCTGGGAGGGATTGGGGGCAGGAGGAGAAGGGGACAACAGAGGATGAGATGGCTGGATGGCATCACTGACTCGATGGACGTGAATTTGAGTAAACTCCAGGAGTTGGTGATGGACAGGGAGGCCTGGCGTGCTGCCATTTGTGGGGTTGCAAAGAGTTGGACACGACTGAGCAACTGAACTGAACTGAACTCTAAACAAGGCTTTGCTGTGCTGTGCTTAGTCACTCAGTTGTGTCCAACTCTTTGTTGACACCATAGACTGCAGCCCGCCAGGCTCCTGTGTTCATGGGATTCTCCAGGCAAGAATATCGGAGTGGGTTGCCATGCCCTCCTCCAGGGGGATCGTCCCAATCCAGGGATCAAACCCAGGTCTCCCTCATGAACAAGGTTTTAGGCAGATATTAAAACCCCCAAAGTTATAGATCCTAGCTGTCTTCATGGAGTTTGCTATTTTGTGGGATGATCAAGTGAAGCCGTTTTCTCAATAACTTCTCGCTTTATTCTCTCCTCTCAAAACCTAGCAGTACTGCCAAGGAAACAGCACCATTCACAGGTTTATAGACCCTCAGACTGTCTTTATGACTTCTTCTCCTCTTGAACTTCAAAACTGACTTTGATGTTCATTTTAGTGTCTAGAGAAAGCTAGCACATGGTGAACGTTGCCATTGTATCTGTTTGGCTGACAATAATTGTTCAGCTCTTGAGGTCAGAGGAGCCATAAAGGACAATGACTGTATTAAAGGGATGAAATATTTGTCTGACACTTGCCTTCTAGAGGACATCCATTGACTCACCTACTTGTCTTGGGTCTGAGGTTAAGTTGTATTTCCATGACATGATCTGCCAAAATTCTCAGCAGTTTCTCAGAAGGCAGAGTCCCCTCTCCTCCAACACCATCATTCCTTCCCTAGAAAATACAGAGTAAAAGTTATTCCACTTAGAAACGGGAAGACATTTGGCATTTGGCTGACCAGAATGGAATCAGGTTGTTTGGTGTTAAAACAGAAGCTCAGTTCTGCTAGGACAGAATGGCACAGCAGAGAAAAATCAACTGAGAGGCCAAAGGATTTGCATTTGAATCTAAGTTACATACATGCTGGCTCTGTGACCTTGGGCATTTAATCTCTTCAAGCTGCAGTTTCCCCTGCGGAATAAATGCCAAGGATAATAGCAGTCCTTATCGCCTATGAAAGTTCTGAAGATTAAATAAGAGAACATATGTAAAATGCACTTAGCACTTGGTGCCCAGTCTCAAAACTTTTTCTATCATTAACATTAGAATAACAGACCTCTTAATATTAGACATTTGGAATAAAGCATAATGTAGATACTAGATACAGACCAACTTAAACAGCATCTTCTCTTAGTTTTAAATTGCAGTGTTAAAAATGAGACATTTGTTTTTCATTTTCCAACTGTTATATGTCAGCACATGTCTAGAACTAACCCTTGTATGTGAATATTTGCATGTTTGTATATATATATGAACTGAACAGTTGATTGATCAACCAAAAGATGTTTATATCCTGATTCCCCTAATCAAATAAAAAATTATCATTAGCTTTTTGCATCTCCCATCTCATACATCACCATACCTCAAAACCCACAAAATGCCCTTTTTGCTCCCTTGAGCTGTAGAAGTATTGAATTCCTCTACATTTAAACAAATTAGATAAAATTTGTACAAATCAAGTTAAAGAGAACCACTGATTGATTGGATGCTGGGAAAAGTTGAGGGCAGAAGGAGTAGGGGGTGACAGAGGGTGAGATAATTGGATAGCTTCACCAACTCAATAGATATGAGTTTGAGCAAATTCTGGGAGATAGTGAAGGACAGGGAACCTGGTCCATGGGATCACAAAGAGTCTGACACAATTTAGTGATTGAACAACGACAACAGCACCAATTGAAATGTCCTATAAAGCTTATTTTTCTGACGTGAAGTGACCAGTGTCGCTTTCTTATTGTTTACTGATTGTTAAATGGTCAGTGTTTCAGAGAAAATAAGATATAATTCCCACTGCTGCTGCTGCTGCTGCTAAGTCGCTTCAGTCGTGTCCAACCTCTGTGCGATCCCATAGACGGCAGCTCACCAGGCTCCCTTGTCCCTGGGATTCTCCAGGCATTGCTTGACCTCAGTACCAGGGTGAGGTTTGTTTTATTTTTTTACATGAATTACTTTGTGTTAAAAGTGAATTATCAAAAAGTAAGGATCACAACAATGACAACCTTTGCAAGATCTCACCATTCAAGTGGAACCAAATTAACACACTGGAGTAGACGTGGCTTCCTGTCCTCGTGACTGTATGGCCATCAGAGATTAAGAGTTTCTTCAGGCTGACAGAACAAAGCACTGGAAGCCACATGGGGGTGAAATAAATAACCTAGAGGTTGAGGGGTACATGAAGAAATATGTAGGAATTTTCTTTCACTTCTAAGCGAAGTCAATTTAGATTATGAGGGCATCGACCTGGCAGTTAAAAGGAAGAACTCTCTGTGAACTTGAGCAAATCATTTAACCTATCTGACTGGGCTTCCCATTCTAGGAAATAGGGCATACGCGCTAAGGACATGAGAACTAAGAAAAATAGCCAGACCTTATGAGGGTATTGGAATATAAAATAGTTCTTGGTAAATGTCACTTAGGTTATTTATATTACAGAGAAGAAAATACAATGATGCAGAAGATTGAAAAAACTCTGGAGGTTCTATTGTAGTATTACAATTTAAATCCTTTCCCTCCTTCAATTATTCTAGAAGTATCATTGGGAAGATAACAGTCTTCTTTGACAGTAAATCACTGAATGGAAGGTCAAAAGACTTGAATTTAGATTCTTAAACGCCAAGACTATGGGAAAGCCATTTAATCCTTCTGCGTTTACTCATTTTACAAATTAAAATATCACTACCACACTTGGAAAGCTATTGAGAGGATCAGAGTTTAAGAATCACTGATATTCTGAATGAATTGTCTTGCTGAGTGATTTTAAGGATTCTTTTCATAGGAAAAGTTAAGAGATCCAGTGGACATTTTTACCAGTTGCAGTTAGAAAATGGAGAATGATACCAGTTTCTCTTTCTCTGAGCCTAATATAAATTTTTATAGTTTACAATGAATTATCTTAGAACTAATTATTTTTCAATGAACTCACAAGTAAAAAAAAACTGCATAGCTTAATGCAAATGTTCAGGGACCGTACATTCACTTTCTCTCTCTTCCTGAACAGTTCTGTCCAAATTGCATTAAATTGGGCTGAGCAAAGTAGGCTTCTGAGAATTGGAGTGGGCAGGTTGTACCAGAATAGCTAGAGCATGGTGTCACAGCCCGAATGGAGTGGGGGATCTACATGGGGTGGCAGCCTGGTCTGGAGTTTTTGGGTGAAGAACATTTATGCCAGTAGAAGAGGGAGGCAGTGGTAGTCATGGCAGATTGGCTACACAGTGGGGATTAATGAGAAATATGCAAATTTATTTGTACAAATAAGAAATAAGAACTATACAAAAGATAACGGCAGCCAAGTTCCATACTGTCAGTGAAGGAGTACAAAGATGAATAGAGAAAACTAGAAGAAATCTATGGTATTGGACTGGAATTGGAAATAGCTGTTTGAACTCAGGCCTTTCAAAGAATGGAGCTAGATACAGGAGTAAATACATGTGTATGGATTAATAAGGAGCATACCTAGCACAATTCTCTGCTAAAAAGAACCAGGACTTCTTGAAAATAATGCCTGATCCTGGGTTCAGGGCAGGAAAAGTATTAAATAAGTCTAGAACATGTTTATGTACCAGAAACAAAGATGAAAATGAGTAATAATAGAGTCATGTACTCTGGGGTAGGGGTGTTGAAAATGGAGGAGACTATGCATGTGTGGGCACAGGAGTTTATGGGAAATTCCCAAACCTTTCCATCAATTTGGCTGTGAAACTCTTAAAAAACAATCATATTGAAAAATAAAAAAAAGACATAGAGACCAGATTGAAGGGGCTCCCTGGCCAAACCTTGACAATTTGAGCAGCAGGATAAATATTTATAGTAATGGATTAAAACTGATGAATAAAATATGAGTCCATGAGTCTATACTGATATAAATTAGTGAGAAAGTTGATAGTTTGATGCCAAATGCGATATTTATAGAGTTTCAAAGTTCTTTTCCACAAACTGCTTATTAATTTCAAAGGGAAAAAGTAGCTTCACAGAGAAGAATTCTGGCAGACACCTTAATCGAGTGATTTCATATCTCCAGTGATGAAAGTGAAAGTCACTCAGTCGTGTCCAACTCTTTGCAACCACATGGACTATTCAGTCTATGGAATTTTCCAGGCCAGAATACTGGTAGTGGGTAGCTATCCCCTTCTCCAGGGGAATCTTCCCAACCCAGGGATCGAATCCAAGTCTCCCACATTGCAGGCAGATTCTTTACCAGCTGATCCACCAGGGAAGCCCAAGAATACTGGAGTGGGTAGCCTAGCCCTTCTTCAGCAGATCTTCCCAACCCATAAATTGAACTGGGGTCTCTTCAATTCAACTGCAGGTGGATTCTTTACCAGCTGAGCTACCATGGAAGCCCTCCAGTGATGGGCAAGTAGAAATGGATGGGATGCAATGAGAAGAACACATCGTCACTTCCTTGAAGTTACTGCCAAAGAATGAAAATCTAATCAGGAGGAAGCCTTGGATAAACCCAAACAGGAGCATTCTACAAAATAACTGACCACCTAGAATCTTCAAAATTGTCAAGATTATGAAAGTCCAGGAAAGACTGAAAACTTCCTAGATGCCACAGAAACTAAATGCAGCATGTAATTCTGGACTGGATCCTTGTTCTTTAAAAGAAATTATTGGAACAATTTGCAAAATGCCAGCAGGGTCTGGGGATTTATTGTTAGTAATGAATGCATCAGTGTTAATTTCCTTATTTTGATGGTTTATTTTGACTATGTACACGAGAATAACCTTACTTGAGAAAATCCCCAGTAACGTATTGGGGTTATCAGACATCATATAAGCAGCTGCCTGGTGAATTAGTTCAGAAAAATAAAAGATTTGGGGACTTCCCAGGGTGATCTATGATTCCACAGCAGGGGGCATGAGTTCATCCCAGGTAGAGGAGCTAACATCTCACATGTTGAGGAGTACAGCAAAAATAGATTAATTTAATTTAATTTAAAAAGAAAATAAAATTTTTATACAATTTCTGCAATTTTTCTATAAATTTCAGGTTGTTTAAAAATTATTCATAAAATAACTATGTACTCAAAGAGACAAAATAAAATCAGACTGCTTATTTATTTTTTAACAGATTGAAAAATTCTCATGTTATTTCAGCTAAAAAAAAAAAAAAAACGTTTAGTGGTTAAAAACCCTAGTAAAATTGTTGCTGTTGTTCAGTCGTTCAGTTGTGTCAGTCTCTTTGCCACCCCACGAAGTCACAAAGGCTTGCTTGTCTGTCATCATTTCCCGGAGCTTGCTGAAACTCATGTCCATTGAGTCGGTGATGCCATCCAACCACCTTATCCTCTGTCATCCCCTTCTCCTCCTGCTTTCAATCTTTCCCAGCATCAGGATCTTTTCCAATGAGTGAGCTCGTCATATCAGGTGACCAAAGTATTGGAGCTTCAGCCTCATCATCAGTACCTCCAATGAATGTTCAGGGTTGATTTCCTTTAGGATTGACTTGTTTGATCTCACTGCTGGCCAAGGGACTCTCAAGAGTCTTTTCTAACGCTACAGTTCAAAAACATCAATTCTTCAGTACTCAGTCTTATGGTCTAACTCTCACATCCATATGTGACTATTGGAAAAACCTTTGTCAGCAAAGGTTTTTAATATGCTGTCTAAGTTTGTCATAGCTTTTCTTCTAAGACACAAGCATCTTTTAATTTCAAGGCTGTAGTCACCATCTGCAGTGATTTTGGAGCCCAAGAACATAAAATCTCTCACTGTTTCCATTGTTTACCCACCTATTTGCCATGAAGTGATGGGACCAGACGCCATGATATTTGTTTTTTTTGTTTTTTAAAATTTATTTATTTTTTACTGAAGGATAATTGCTTTACAGAATTTTGTTGTTTTCTGTCAAACCTCAACATGAATCAGCCATAGGTATACATATATCCCCACCCTTTTGAACCTCCCTCCTACCTCCCTCCCCATCCCACTCTTTTAGGTTGATACATAGCCCATGTTTGAGTTTCCTGAGCCATATAGAAAATTCCCAGTGGCTATCTATTTTACATATTATAATGTAAGTTTCCATGTTACTCTTTCCATACATCTCACCCTCTCCTCCCCTCTCCACATGTCCATAAGTCTGTTCCCTATGTCTGTTTCTCCACTGTTGCCCTGTAAATGAATTCTTCAGTACCATTTTTCTAGATTCTATATATATGCATTGGCTTGCCATTTCCTTCTCCAATGCGTGAAAGTGAAAAGTGAAAGGGTAGTCACTCAGTCATGTCCGACTCTTCGCAACCCCATGGACTGCAGCCTACCAGGCTCCTCCATCCATGGGATTTTCCAGGCCACAGTACTGGAGTGGGGTGCCATCACCTTCTCTGATATATATGCATTAGAATATAATATTTCTCTTTCTCTTTCTGACTTAGTTAACTATGTACTATAGGTTCTAGGTTCATCCACCTCATTAGAAGTGACTCAAACGCATTCCTTTTTATGGCTGAGTAATATTCTATTGTGTATATGTACCATGATTTCTTTATCCCTTCATCTGTCAACAGACATCTAGGTTGCTTCTATGTTCTAACTATTGTAAACAGTGCTGCCATGAACAGCAGGATACATGTGTCTTTTTCAATTTTGGTTTCCTCGGGGTAAATGGCTGGGAGTGGGATTGCTAGATTGGTGGTTTTATTCCTAGTTTAGATGGTGGAATCTCCATACCATCTTCCATAGTGGCTGTAGCAGTTTATATTCCCACCAAGAATGCAAGAGGGTTCTCTTTTCTCCACACCCTCTCCAGCATTTACTGTTTGCAGACTTTTTGATGATGGCCCTTCTGACCAGAGAGGAAATTGCCAACATCCATAAGATTACTGAAAAAGCAAAAGAATTCCAGAAAAACATCTATTTCTGCTTTATTGACTATCACAAAGCCTTTGACTGTGTAGATTATAATAAACTGTGGAAAATTCTTCAAGAGGTGGGAATACCAGACCACCTGATCTGCTCCTTGAGAAATCTGTATGCAGGTCAGGAAGCAACAGTTAGAACTGGACATGGAACAACAAACTAGTTCCAAATTGGGAAAGGAGTACATCAAGGCTGTATATTGTCACCCTGCTTACTTAAATTATTTGTAGAGTACATCATGAGAAACGCTGGACTGGATGAACCACAAGCTGGAAACAAGATTGCTGGGAGAAATATCAATAACCTCAGATATGCAGATGATACCACCCTTATGGCAGAAAGTGAAGAACTAAAGAGCCTCTTGATGAAAGTGAAAGAGGAGAGTGCAAAAGTTGGCTTAAAGCTCAACATTCAGAAAACAAAGATCATGGCATCCAGTTCCATCACTTCATGGCAAATAGATGGGGAAACAGTAGAAACAGTGTCAGACTTTATTTTGGGGGCCCCCAGAATCACTGCAGATGGTGTTTTCAGCCATGAAATAAAAGATGCTTACTCCTTGAAAGAAAAGTTATGACAAACCTAGATAGCATATTAAAAAGCAGAGACATTACATTGTCAACAAAGATCCATCTAGTCAAGGCTATGGTTTTTCTAGTAGTCATGTATGGCTGTGAGAGTTGGACTATAAAGAAAGCTGAGCACCAAAGAATTGATGCTTTTGAACTGTGGTATTGGAGAAGACTCCTGAGCGTCCCTTGGACTGCAAGGAGATCCAACCATTCCATCCTAAAGGAAATCAGTCCTGAATATTCATTGGAAGGACTGATGTTGAAGCTGAAACTCCAATATTTTGGACACCTGATGGGAGGAACTGACTCATTTGAAAGGACCCTGATTTTGGGAAAGATTGAAGGTAGGAGGAGAAGGGGACGACAGAGGATGAGATGGTTGGATGGCATCACCAACTCAATGGATATGCGTGAGTAAACTCCAGGAGTTGGTGATGGACAGGGAGGCCTGGTGTGCTGCAGTCCATGAGATCACAAGGAGTCAGACACAACTGAGTGACTGAACTGAGCTGAACTGATTCTGACCGGTGTGAGGAGATATCTCATTGTACTTTTGATTTGCATTGATTTCATTTTGGTAATGAGTAATGTTGAGCATCTTTTCATGTGTTTGTTAGCCAGCTGTATGTCTCCTTTGGAGAAATGTCTGCTTAGGTCTTTTTCCTACTTTTTGATTGGATTGTTTGTTTTTCTGGTATTAAGTTGTATGAGCTACTTGTATATTTTGGAAATTAATCCTTTGTCAGTTGTTTCATTTGGTGTTATTTTCTCCCTTTCTGAGAGTTGTCTTTTCATCTTGCTTATGGTCTCCTTTACTGTGCAAAAGCTTTTAAGTTTAATCAAGTCCCACTTGTTTACTTTTGTTTTTAATTCCATTTCTCTAGGAGGTGGGTCATAGAGGATCTTGCTTAGATTTATGTCATCAAGTGTTCTGCCTGTTTTCCTCTAAGAGTTTTATAGTTTCTGGTCTTAGATTTAGGTCTTTAATCCATTTTGACTTTATACTTGTGTATGGTGTTAGGAAGTGTTCTAACTTCATTGGTTTACATGTAGGCTATCCAATTTTCTCAGCACCATTGATTGAAGAGGCTGTCTTTGTCCCGTTGTGTATTCTTGCCTCCTTTGTCAAAAATAAGGTACCCATAGGTGCATGGATTTACTTCTGGGCTTTCTATCTTGTTCCATTGGTCTATATTTCTGTTTTTGTGCCAGTACCATACTGTCTTGATGACTTTAGTTTTGTAGTATAATCTAAAGTCAGGAAGGTTGATTCCTCCAGCTCCATTCTTCTTTCTCAAGACTGCTATGGCTATTTGGGGCCTTTTGTGTTTCCATATGAATTATGAATTTTTTTGTTCTAATTCTGTGAAATATGCCATTGGTAATTTGATAGGGATCACATTGAATCTGTAGATTGCATTTAGTAGTATAGTCATTTTCACAATATTGATTCTTCCTACCCAGGAACATGGAATATCTCTCCATCTGTTTATGTCATCTTTGATTTCTTTCATTTGTGTCTTATAATTTTCTGTGTACAGTTCTTTTATCTCCTTAGGTAAGTTTACTCCTAGATATTTAATTCGATTGAGATTGATTCCTTAATTTATCTTTCTGATTTTTCATTTTTAGTATAGTATATAGAAATCCAGTTAATTTCTGTGTATTGATATTGTATCCTGAAACTTTGCTAAATTCACTGATTAGATCTAGTAACTTTATGATAGTATCTTTATGGTTTTCTATGTACAGTACCATGTCATCTGCAAACAGTGAGAGCTTTACTTCTTTTCTGATCTGGATTCATTTTATTTCTTTTTCTTCTCTGATTGCTGTAGCTAAGACTTCCAAAACTATGTTGAATAATAGTAGTGAAAGTGGACACCCTTGTCTTGTTCCTGATCTTAGAGGGAATGCTTTCAGTTTTTCTGCTTTCTCTCCATTGAGAATAATGTTTGCTGGAGGCTTATCATATATGGCCTTTACTATGTCGAAGCAGATTCCTTCTATGCCCATTTTTTGAAGAGTTTTAATCACAAATGGGTGCTGAATTTTATCAAAGGCATTTTCTGCATCTATTGAGATTATCATATGGTTTTTATCTTTCAATTTGTTAATATGGTATATCACATTGATTGATTTATTGAAGAATCCTTGCATCCCTGGAATAAACCCAACTTGATAATGGTGTATGAGCTTTTAGATGTGTTGCTGAATTCTGTTTGTTAAAATTTTGTTGAAGGTTTTTGCATCTATGGTCATCAGTGATATTGGCCTGTAGTTTTCTTTTCTTTGTGTTGTCTTTGTCTGGTTCTGGTATCAGGGTGATGGTAGCCTAGTAGAATGAGTTTGGAAGTGTTCATTCCTCTGTAATTTTTGAGTGAGTTTTAGAGGCATAGGCATTAGCTCTTCTCTAAATGTTTGATAGAATTCTTGTGAAGCCATCTGGTCCTGGGCTTTTGGTTTTTGGGAGAGTTTTGATCACAGCTTCAGTTTCAGTGCTTGTAATTGAGTTGTTCATAATTGCTATTTCTTCCTGGTTCAGTCTTGGAAGATTGAACTTTTCTAAGAATCTGTCCATTTCTTCCAGGTTATCTATTTTATTGCCATATAGTTGTTCATAATCGTCTCTTATAATCCTTTGTATTTCTGCATCATCTGTTGTAACCTTTCCTTTTTCACTTCTAATTTTGTTGATTTGATTCTTCTCTCTTTTTTCCTTGATGAGTCTAGCTAAATTTTTGTCAACTTTATCTTCTCAAAGAACCAGCTTTTAGTTTTATTAATATTTACTATTGTTTCTTTCATTTGTTTTTCATTTATTTCTGCTTGGATCATTGTGATTTATGTCCTTCTACTCATTTGGGGTGTTTTGTTGTTGTTGTTCTTCTTCTTCTTCTTTTTCCAGTTGTTTTAGGCATAAAGTTAGGTTGTGTATTCGATGTTTTTTCTGTTTTTTGAGGTAGGATTGTATTGTTATAAACTTCCCTCTTATAACTGCTTTTGCTACATCCCATAGGTTTTGAGTTGTCATGTTTTTATTGTCATTTGTTTCTAGAAATTTTTGATTTCCCTTTTGATTTCTTCATAACGTGTTGGAAGTTCTCAGTTCACGTACTGTTGAAGCCTAGCTTGGAGAATTTTGAGCATTACTTGGCTAGCATGTGAGATGAGTGCAATCGTGTAGTAATTTGAACATTCTTTGGCATTGTCCTTCTTTGGGATTGGAATGAAGACTGACCTTTTCCAGTCCTGTGGCCACTGCTGAGCTTTCCAAATTTGCTGGCATAGTGGGTGTAGCACTTTAACAGCATCATCTTTCAGGATTTGAAATAGATCAGCTGGAATTCCATCACCTCCACTAGCTTTGTTCACAGTAATGCTTCCTAAGGGCCACTTGACTTCACACTCCAAGGTGTCTGGCTCTAGGTGGAGTTTAAAGGCAGCAATCTTTTAAAAAAATTGAAGTGTAGTTTATTTACAATGTTGTATTCATTTCAGGTGTACAGCAAAATGACTCATTTATGTATATCTATTTATATTATACATAAATATATAGTTTCAGATTCTTTTCTATTATAGATTATGACAAGATAGTTCCCTGTGTTACACAGAAGGTCCTTATTGGTTACCTATTTTATAAATAGTATTGTTTATTTGTTAATCCCAAATTCCCAATTTGTCCTTTTCCCCATCTTTTCACCTTGGTAACCATAATTTTGTTTTCTAAGTCTGTGAAGATTGCTTATTTTTATTAAACTTATACATATTATTCAATGCCCAAGGCTCAGAAAATACATGTATCTTAATCCAATTAATTAAATAACATCAGAGATGAATAGGAACAAGAGAACAGAGAGTAATATGTTTACTGATTTAGATCTAGGGAAGGGAACTATTCTTTTAAGTATACACATATGCTGCATAGCAACCAAGTTTATTCTCCTTTGATTTAAAATTTTCTCTTTCTTTTTCCAAATATAGGTAAACTTGCCTTTAAAAACCAAGCTCATTTTTCTTAAACAATAAAATATGTCAAATTTTATTCATGGATTTGTAGCAATGTTGAAAGTAAAAACATAAATGGCTTCTTTTCAAAGACATTGTGGAAGGGATTACGATAGATTAAAATAAATTAAATATAATATAAATATATAAAAACAAAATGGCATGTGACATCATTAAATTGAGTTACTTCTGTGTTGTCGCTGGGTGTCCAAGGGCATAAGCTTCTCAAGTTCACAGAGGAAAATGAAAGTGAAAGTGAAAAGTGAAGTGAAGTCACTCAGTCATGTCCCCGACTCTTTGTGACCCCACAGACTGTAGCCTACCAGGCTCCTCTGTCCATGGGATTTTCCAGGCAATAGTACTGGAGTGGATTGCCATTTCCTTCTCCAGGGGATCTTCCCAACCCAGGACTTAAACCTGGGTCTCCCACATTGTACACAGACACTTTACCATCTGAGCCACCAGGGAAGTCTAGAGAAAAGGAAGTGTCAGATTCCTTGGAAGGGAGTAACTGTGTGACCCATAAAAAGATATCGATCAGCATTCTCAGACGGGGGCATAGCCCAGTATCTGTATAGTATCAAGAACCACTGTTGAGTAGATGGGGGTATGATTAAGCTGTTAAGTCTTTCACTGTTGTTAGAGGATCCATCAGATTAGACACTGAGAACCATACACTCCAAATGAAATTCAGCAGAAATTAACTGATGCTTTGGTTTATAGATAAGCCAGGAATGAATGACAGCCCCATCATAGAAAACCTGTATTTCAATTCCACACAAATGAACAGAACAATCAGTTTCAAGTTCATTTGTTTGCACTTGAATTGCCCAACATCCAATCCCCAGAAATAATTCACAGTACCTACCAATTCCTCTTTAGTGTTCTTTTAGCCATTGCACAAAAATTTAAAACAGCTACATCCCACCAACACTGTCTTGCCCAGAACACATCCGAATCAAGGAAAGGAGTAGAAGCCATAGTCCTCCTAACTCCACAGAGGACATGATGCAGGCTCAGAGTGCCTCAGGCAATAGGAAGTTTGTATATGTATTAACTTAGACACTCTACTATATGTAACATAGGTAACCAGCAAAGACCTACTGTATAGCACAGGGGACTATATTTAATATCTTGTAATCACTTATAATGGAAAAGAATATGAAAAAGATCTATGAATCACTTTGCTATACCTGAAAAAAATGTACAACAATGTACATTAACTATATCTCAGTTTAAAAATGGCTTTAAAAAAACTAAGCATTTATTCTGGGAGCTTTTGGATGGTAGGTACAAAACAAAGCCTGAGTCTCAGTGAGAGCTCTAAAAATATTTCTGTTGAATTGAGGAGTAATGTTGGGCTTCCCTCATACCTCAGTTGGTAAAGAATCTGCCTGCAATGAAGGACACCCTGGTTCAATTCCTGGGTCAGGAAGATCCGCTGGAGAAAGGATAGACTAACCACTCCAGTATTTTGGGGCTTCCCTTGTGGCTCAGCTGGTAAGGAATCCACTTGCAATGCGGGAGACCTGAGTTTGATCCCCAGGTTGGAAAGATCCCCTGGAGAAAGGAAAAGCTACCCACTCCAGTATTCTGGCCTGGAGAATTCCACGGACTGTATAGTACATGGAGTCACAAAGAGTTGGACATAACTGAGCGACTTTCACTTCACTTTCACTTACAATTAATTAATTGACCATAAATAAGTGCCTAGGTTTATTTCTGGGCTTTGTATCCTATTCCATAATTTGTATATTTTATCTATATCTGTTTTGTAGCTGTACTATACTTTTTGATGACTGTAACTTTGAAGTATAGTCTGAGCCTGGTGGGCTACCATTCATGGAGTTGCAAAGAGCTGGGCACGGCTGAGCATGCACACTGTGTGTGTGTCCACACAAATTTTAAGGTTTTTTGCTCTAGTTCTGTAAAAAATATTTTTGATAATTTGATAAGAATTTCACTGTATTCATGGGCTTCCCTGATATCTCAGCTGGTAAAGATCTGCCTGCCATGCAGGAGACCCCAGTTCATTTCCTGGGTGAGGAAGATCTGCTGGAGAAGGGACAGGCTACCCCCTCCAGTATTCTTGGGCTTCCCTGGTGGCTCAGCTGGTAAAGAATCTGCCTGCAATGCAGGAGACCTGAGTTCAATCCCTGGGTTGGGAAGATCCCCTGGAGAAGGGATAGGCTACTCACTCCAGTATTCTGGCCAGGAGAATTCCGTGGACTGTATAGTCCATGGGGTTGTGGAGCTGGACACGACTGAGTGACTTTCACAACATGTCACACACAATGTCACTGTATTTATAGATTCCCTTGGAAAATATAGTCATTTTGACAGTATTGATTCTTTCATTCTAAGAACATGGTATATCTTTCCATCTGTCTGTGTCATCTTTGCTTTCTTTCATCAGCATCTTAAAGTTTTCTGTGTACAAGTTTTTTGATTTTTTAGGTAAGTTTATTCTCAGGAGTTTATATATATATATATATATATATAATGTAAATGGGTTTGTTTCTTTAATTTCTCTTTCTGATCTTTTGTTTTTAGTGTATAAAGTGCAATAAATTTCTGTGTTTTGAATTTTTGTATCCTAAACTACAGATAGATATCACCTCACACCAGTTAGAATGGCCATCATCAAAAAGTGTACAAACAGTAAATGGAAAAAGGGAACCCTCCTACACTGTTGGCAGAAGTGTAAATTGGTACAGCCACTGTGGAAAATAGTATGGAGGTTCCTTAAAAGCTAGAAACAGAGCTACAATATGTGCCAGCAATCCCACTCCTGACCATATATCTGGAGAAAACCATGGTTCAGAAGGAAACATGTATACCAGTGTTCATTGCAGCACCATTTACAATAGCCAAGACATTGAAGCAAACTAAATGTCCATCGACAGATCAATGGATAAAAAGATGTGGCACATATAACAATGGAATATTACTCAACCATTAAAAAGAATGAAATAATGATATTTGCAGCAATATGAATGGACTGGAAGATTATCATACTAAGTGAAGCAAGTCAGACAAAGACAGATATCATGTATCACTTATATGCAGAAGGACTTCCCTAGAGGCTCAGATGGGAAGAAGTCTGCCTGTAATGCAGGAGACCCTGGTCTGATCCCTAAATTGGGAAGATCCCCTGGAGAAGGAAATGGCAACCCACTCCAATATTCTTGCCTGGAGAATTCCATGAGCTGAGGAGCCTAGTGGGCTACAGTCCATGGGGTCACAAAGAGTTGGACATGACTGACACATGACTAACACTTACATGCGAAATCTAAAAAATGATACAAATGAACTTATTTACAAAACAAAAACACTCACAGACTTAGAGAATGAACTTATGGTTACCAAAGGGAAAGGGTGGGGTTGGGGCATGAAGGGATAAATTGGTAGTTTGAGACTGACTTGTACACACCAACAGGGAACTCTACTCAGAATTCTGTAATGACCGAAATGGGGAAAGATTTTTAAAAGAATAGATACTTGTATATGTGTAACTGAATCACTTTGCTGTATACCTGGAAGTAACACAACATTGTTAATCAGCTATACTCCAATATAAAATTAAAAAAAAAATTTAAGAGTGAAAAAAATGTTTAATTTCTTGAAAAAAAAAAAAGTTAATGAAAAATCTGACCTGACTCAGCCTCTCATCAAAACACTTAAATAAAATTTATATATATATAGTTATTTTCTGTAAATATTTTCTTGAGTCATTTTGAGAGACAGAGGAGAGGGGAATGAATAATTATCTTCCTCTTGGTAACTACCCTTCAATTGCTTGGGAACCATGTGTGAACAAACTCTTTTCTGCTTTAAGCAAGAGCAGTTGTTTTCCCATCTGATTCATTTTCCAATAATTAAACATGTTTGTCATTTCCCTTCGGGATTGCTTCCAAACCTCTCTCTTCTTTGCGTGCGAGGCTCCAGATTGTCTCCACTATTCTAATAAATGCCTAGTTCAGTCCAAATATAGGACCAGAAGGATAACCCAATTTTATTCCTCTAGTCTTCTCATTACGACGTGAGCAATGTATACAGTTTGTGATTTATCTTCAGATAATTTTATTCAATATCTGTGGGTGTGATTTTGCCATGCTAGGGTAATACATAACAAGCTAAATGGGAAAAGCCCTCCTTTCTAAGAAGCAAAAATAAATCAGATAATGTGATTTAAAAGGCTCACAAAAAATGGCAAGGAATTTTAAATGGTACATGAAATAGAAGGTTACAGAATAGCAAACCTCAAAATTATGAAATTATTGAGTATAAAATATAATTAGAATTTTCTTTTATGCCTGTAACAAACAACTTTCCCATTTTATATAAAAACAGTTAAGAGAAATGATACATGGAATATTGTCTTAAGTTATTTGAAAATAAGAAAGTTAGAGCAGTATTCTTAAAACGGGTTTATCTTTTCTGTTTCTTTCCTAATTTGTTTCACAAAGAAAACACTTCAACAATGTGTAAGAAAGATTTAAAGTGAAATAATTATAATTTATAGTCACAGTTTCTTAAATAGCAAAAGTATTAGCATTTTTCCAGCTTTATTGAGATAACAGTTGACATATAACATTATGTGAGTGATAATAACATTTAAAAAATTTTTATTTTTGTAATGGGGTATAGCCTATTTACAATGTTGTTTGATAGTTTCAGGTGGAGAGCAAAAGGACTCAGCCATACATATATACCTGTATCCATTCTCCCCAAACTCCCCTCCCATCCAGGCTGCCACATAACTTTGAACAGAGTTCCCTGTCTTATACAGGAGGTCCTTGCATATTTTAGAATAGAATTTCTTCTTTTAACAGCTTAAGAAGCAAATCAAAAAATGTTTTACCTATTGTTCAAAGAAATATTTCTTTATACTGCCATAAAGAAGACAGAAGTCTTTTTCTATCCACAGTTACCCAACATTTGGATCTCACATAAATAAGACTTAAAATCCAAAGAGAAGTTGTTGGATGAACTTCATCGAGCTTTTTAAAATCAAGGTACAAAGGGATTCCCTGTCCACAGTAAGGTTCTTACACGCATGCAAGGCAAATCAGACCAGTGTCCTCTTAGTTGAAGCCTAGGATAAAAGTCCTAGACAGACAATTTTGGATTAATGCAACCTATGTGTGGAAATAATGCACAGTATAATGAGCATAATGGAGGCTAAGAAAATCATCCTTCTTTTTTCTTTTACCCATTGAAAGCCAGCAGTGTAAGTGGCCTGTGGACCTTCAGTACTGGAGGAGATGCATTTGTCTCCCAATGTTCCCTTATGAAGCATTTAGCTTAAAATATGAAAAAAAAAAAAAAAAAAAAAAAAACCTTAGGTAATTGTTCTTAGAGCAGATTTATATGAATAGAACATTTGTGTTTCTGTGTGTATGTTTGGGACTGTTGTTTTCCCAGGCACATACAGAAGACAGATTGTTAACAGCAAATGTTTAGTCAAGGGTGAGACTGTTTTCGTTTTAGTTGCAAGATCTTTTCTACCAGCCAGATGATAACTTCTTCTTTCAATCAGTGCTGCAGAAGCTTTTGTGCTTTATAGGAGTGCTGCTAAATATGATGAAATGGCCTCATCTTTTAATTTAGTCCCAGTAGGAGAATAAGCTATTCTTCTTTTAGTAGGCAACAGACGGGGACTTTTTATGTTACGTAAAGCTCAGCTGGGCAAAGCCTTTTGAGAGATGGTGCTATCAAGTCAGACTTTCTTGAATCATTTACCAGAGGCAAATGGTTGTCTGCATTTTCTACAAAGCATTGATTTTGAATTAGAATGCTCTTTACAAGGGAGCCTGTCCAGGCAATATGTACACATTTAGGGCATTGCTTGACTGCTTTATACTTGGTGGGTGTGATGGGACAAAAAGAGTTAACCTAGGAGGATGGCTCTGGCTTGGTTAGCTCAGTTCCTTACCCTTCCAGCAAACAGAGGAAGGCTCCACCAGTTCCAGGCAAACCTTTGGACTTTCATGATGGAATGAAGATGAGATAGGCCAAAAGCAAAGCCAATGAGTTTTTGACCAAAAAGAAAAGCAGAGAAGAGCTCTCATGTCCCGGGTTCTATGTACAAGCATGTGTATGTGTGTGCTCGGTCATTTCAGTCGTGTCTGACTCTTTGTGACCCTATGGATTGTAGCCCACCAGGCTCTTCTGTCCATGAGATTCTCCAGGCAAGATTACTGGAGTGGGTTGCCATGCCCTCCTCCAAGGAATCTTCCCAACCCAGGGATAGAACCCAGGTCTCCTACATTGCAGGTGGATCCTTTTACCCACTGAGCCACCTGGGAAGCCCCCAGGGGTCTATAGACAAGGCATATCCATTGCTAGGGGCTCTGGGAAGAAATGATGAACTTTTGGAAGGAATGGTATAGAAATATAATCAATTCTTCTGGGAGAAAGAAAGTGGAAGGCTTCCAGAGGCTTGAGGCACTATATTGGGTTGGCCAAAATGTTAGTTCAGGTTTTCCCCTAACATGTTATGAAAGACCAGAGCAAACATTTTGGCCAAACCACCCTCCTTCCGAAGAGAGAATTTTAATGAGTTTTATTTTTATCCTCTTTAAAGATGTTGAAATGTATACATAAACATTGGATGTCCTATCTGAAAAATAATTTTCTGAATGTAACCGCCCGTCTGGGCCTAAGCCATGTGATCATGGCTTCTTTGGGATTATATTTATAGGATAGTTTTGAGCCTTTATAATGGGCTTTTTCTCTGGATGTTTCCTACTTTAGACACATTTTGGTATATTGGAAGATTTCCAGTGATGAGAGGTTTCTGTGGGTATGTGATTATCTATCTGTGAACCTATAGGCTTATTTATCTACAAGGCTGTGAAGTATTTTTTATGTCACCCAAGCAGTATATCTGCTGACACTCCTACCTCATAAAATAAGATTTGTGATGCCGTTAGAGATACAAGTTGGTGAGTGATGATGACGGAGCACAACATCTTAAGAGCGTGAAGGTGAGCTTGAAAAAGTAAAATCAAATTTTAAGAGATTTATTTAGCAGTATTGGTCTAGAGAACACTTGGAAGGGTGTGTAGAAAGATGTAAGTATACAAGTCCACTATGAAGTCACTAGTCTTCCTTTCGTTCAAAATCTTTCTATTGGGTAGAATTCTAATTGACCACTTGCTGAATGTTCTCTTGAATCTCTGAAATTTTTCTGGGACTTTATAACCTTAATAAAAGATTTTCAAAGGCAAATCTAATCTAAGCACCCCTCAAGAATAATTTCCCATTTCTAAGCATGGATCTCTGATTCTATATAATAGAATCCATTTTCTAATTTTTAAAGTCCTCTCTATGCCCACTTGTTTTAGGAGTCACAATATACCACCCATGAACCTGAATCTACCCCAAAGAAAGACAGTGGGTTGTAATAATCCCTTTGGTTTAAATCTTCAGCGAGGTTCTTCAGTCACTTTGGGAGATCTTGTTGCTTTGACTACAGCCAAGATTGTGGGGACCCTGGGAAGGATGAAGGGCAAGATGAGCCTTGGAGCACAGAGTTTTGACCCCAGGTCACGTTTGCTCTTTCTTCATGCTGTGCTCCTCATTTTATATTAACTACTTGCATGCATTTCTGTGTACAAATAGATTGTGTTGTCAATCACAATACAATGCTTTATGTGGAGAACCGTGATTTCCCATGAGGTCCACATTGCCCTTTAGCTGTAACAAAGGATTTGGAAAAAGAGAATCATGGGGATAGTCTTTTTTAAAGAATTTTGTGGGGGGACGTAGACCATTTTTAAAAATATTTATTAAATTTGTTACAATATTTCTTACATTTTATGTTTTTGGCCATGAGGCATGTAGGGTCTTAACTCCCAGGCCAGGGAAAAAATCCCATGGAGATAGTTTTTCTTCCGTGTTCTGAGAGCACATTTATTTACTTATTTTCTGAGAGCACATTTGCATCAACCCTTTATAGATATTTTAGTGCTTGAAGTAACCCATGAGGTAGGTGTTTCTCCTAGTTGGGATAATTCAAACTGCTTTAATAAGCAACCTCCAACTCTCACTGATTTAACACACTAAACATTTATTTCTGGTTTACCCAAAGTCCAAAGTCATTGGTCCTGCCTGGCAGTAGGACTTTTGCAAGGTCATTCAGAGGCTCAGACACCTTCTAGTCTGTAGTTCTGTCATTCCCTGTGGGTGGAGAGTCCTCTATTAGATCTGCTGGTGGGACCTAGAAAAAAAAGGAGAGCATGGAGTGTTACTTGGATGGTTTATGTGGGCCAGACCTAAAGGTGGCATCCATCACTTCTGTCCTTATCCTAGTGGTCAGCACCATCTGGTCACACTCAACTGCAAGAGAGGCTGGGAATATAGCCTAACTCTGTGACCAGGAGAAAAGGGATTTGTGTTTGGAGAGAAACTGGCCATGGCATAGTGACCCACTTTACTGATAATGAGTAAACTGAGACATAAATGAGGTCAAGAAGTATACCAAGGTCACCTGACACGTGGTAAGCTAGTATCTGAACCCAGGAATCTGCCCCCGGAATGTCCTGTTAAACTACAGAGCTGCCGCCCAGATAATTAATGCATGGTGCTTCCCATTACTTCAAATAAGTTTAAAAAAAAAAAGGTGAAGGAAGATCACATGCCTCCTCCTAGTTAATAAAATGCAGCAGACACAGGATTAATATTCCTTTACTCCTTAGAATTACAGTCCCATATAGGATGAGTGGGGTCCCTCTGATTTCAGTGGTTCTCTTCCTGAGCATCTTTGGGGAATAGGGATGTGTGTTCCAATCTCAGTGAATATTTTAAAGTGAGCCAACTTATTCAATCACCTGAGACCCTTGTTTCCAACAGCATGCAACAAAGGAAACAAGTGTTTAAAATTAGGGATCATGGAGTCAGCCAGACAGGCAGTATGACATGGGGTTAAGAGGCAGAGTCTGGAACCAGAGCTCCCAAATCAGAAAAATCCAACCTAAACTCTGCCACCAGCTGGCTGTGTGACTTCAGTTACTTAATCTCTCTGTGCACTCTTTTGTAAAATATTGGAAATAGTACCTACCTTATACACTGCTAGGTAACTCATACATGTAAGGTGCTTAGAATAGTATTTGACATATCATAAACAATTATTGTTGCTATTATTGTTATTTACTTGCCCCTGATCAAGCTAAAGGCATTGCACACCTTTTGCTGACACATAAAGAAATCTCTCATCTCAGTAAATGGCAGCTTTAGCTGCTCAGTGGCTCAGGTTATTGGACTCAGGCCTTCCTCATCCCCAAACTGCAATCCATCAGTCAGCTCTGTCAGTGCTACTTCCTATGTATTTATTTCATGGGAAATAGATGAGGAAGCAGTGGAAACAGTGTCAGACTTTATTTTTGGGGCTCCAAAATCACTGCAGATGGTGACTGCAGCCATGAAATTAAAAGACGCTTACTCCTTGCAAGGAAAGTTATGACCAACCTAGATAGTATATTCAAAAGCAGAGACATTACTTTGCTGACTAAGGTCCATCTAGTCAAGTCTATGGTTTTTCCTGTGGTCATGTATGGATGTGAGAGTTGGACTGTGAAGAAGGCTGAGCACCGAAGAATTGATGCTTTTGAACTGTGGTGTTGGAGAAGACTCTTGAGAGTCCCTTGGACTGCAACGAGATCCAGCCAGTCCATTCTGAAGGAGATCAACCCTGGGATTTCTTTGGAAGGAATGATGCTAAAGCTGAAACTCCAGTGCTTTGGCCATCTCATGCGAAGAGTTGACTCACTGGAAAAGACTCTGATGCTGGGAGGGATTGGGGGCAGAAGGAGAAGGGGATGACAGAGGATGAGATGGCTGGATGGCATCACTGACTCGAGGGATGTGAGTATGAGTGAACTCTGAGAGATGGTGGTGAACAGGGGAGGCCTGGCATGCTGCGATTCATCGGGTTGCAAAGAGTTGGACACGACTGAGTGACTAAACTAAACTGAACTGAACTGAAGTGCTCTCCATCTTCCCCCTTCACTCCAGTTCAAGCCTCTATTATCTCTTGCCTAGACCACTGCAAAAACTTAGGAAGTTCCTGCTTTTCTTGTGCCCCTACAATCCAGTTGCCACACAGAAGCCAGAATGATCTTTTAAAATATTTATATAAATCAGACCGTATAATTCTCCTGATTCAACCCACTGATGACTTTCTACCTCATTGAAATAAATCTCAAGTTCTTCCCTGAGTCTTTGTCTCAGAAAGGGGTACATAATTTCTTGTGTTGGTGCAAAGTTCCTTCAGTTATGTCTGACTCTTGGCGATGCTATGGACTGTAGCCTGCCAGGTTCCTCTGTCCATGGGATTCTCTAGGCAAGAATACTGGAACTGGTTGTCATGCCCTCCTCTGGAGGATCTTCCCGACCCAGGGACTGAACCGTGTCTCTTACGTCCTCTACACTGGGAGTCGGGTTCTTGACCACTAGCACCACGTGGGAAAGAAAAAGTGAAAGTGAAGTTGCTCAATCATGTCCGACTCTTTGCGACCCCATGAACTGCAGCCTACCAGGCTCCTTCATCCATGGGATTTTCCAGGCAAGAGTACTGGAGTGGGGTGCCATTTCCTTCCTTGGGGGATCTTCCCGACCCAGGGATCGAACCCTGGTCTCCTGAATTGCAGGCAGATGCTTTACCTTCTGAGCCACCAGGGAAGCCCAGCACCACCAGGGGAGCCCCCATAATTTCTTAGTAGGTCCTAATTTGCTCAAGAAAATCTTAGCTTATACTATTGTTCAAGGATTTTTGTTAACAGCATCTCCTTTCTCTCTCAAAAGTGTCCTGACTTAGATGATGAATTATATGATTTTCCTACCTATGGCCCCTAAGCATCTTCACCCAAATACTACTTCATAATAAATATTTTGGTGATGAGGTCACCCCCTAAATTAATTAAATTTCATAAGCCTTAAACACAGAGCTTGAAGAAGTTTTGATTGTAATACTGAAGTTAGTATCTAGTTTGATTAGCTTTTTTGCTGTATTTTAAAAGAATCCTTGAGTTACTTGTATGTGGGCGTCTCTGTCCAAACACCGCCTTGTTTTGTAGAGGACTTCATCTCTGGAGCGCAGCCTGAGGCCACCAGCTACTCTCCAAGGCTGTTGTACATAGACCCCCTCAGGGAATGTGGACTCTGACTCTTCAGACAAGAGAAGATCTGATCGCCAGCTACCATCACAATCTCTCCTTGTTCCCTCTCCACTTGTATCTCACCTAGAGTGGTGAGAAGCTTCTCCCATTGACTCCCCCTTTTGACTGGGGATTTTCCCTTTTCTCCTGCACCTGGGATTTGGGAAGACAGAACAGAGCCTCTGACCTCACTTGCGCAGGACCTATGCACACCTTGTGGAACCACGCTCTGTGTAAGGTCTGTCACTGAGAGAAACTAATCTATTTCTAGTCGTTAACAGACTTGCCATCTGGCCTCACCCTATTTCTTTGACTTCAGCACCTTTCAGTCTTTCTCTAGATTAGCCACACTGCTCACATTCTCTTTGTAGAATATCCCAAGCACCATCCTGCCCCTGTCGTAAGGTCTTTGCTCTTGCAGATCTTCTGGCTGGAATGCTGTTCCCCAGGTCTGCTTGACTCAACTTAAACATCACCTTTTAAAGAGATCTTCTCTGATGATACATTATAACTTAACGTTCACAGTCACTTTCTTTGTCAAAATCCTGTTTTATTTCCTTCACAGTACTTATCACTATTTAAAACTATTTTGCTGATTTAATTGCGAACCTTTCTTCCAAACTCCATGATAACAGTAATAATAAATAGTAGACTTGCTATTGTTACCAACACTCTGGAGTCAGTCCCCAGTAAGGGTCCCAGTGCCCAGTATCACAGGCGCCAGTAGAATCAGACAGATTTCAGTTCAGAAGCAAAGGAAAGCTTTATTCTTCAGTCAAAGAATGGAGAGATTCAAGCTCAGGCTCTGGAGCACATGCTCCCTGAAAGGCCATAGGCAAGGCTGCTTTCTAGGCTTCCTGTCTGCAGAGGGAGGGGTGGGGTTCTCTCCCCATCCTGCACAGACATACTACTGTTGGCACCCCAGATCTAGGTACTGGGTGCAGTATCTCTGCACATGGCCTGCTGCCACTATCTTGAATGGAGGGGTGTGTAGCACTTCTCCAAGTGGCTTGAAGTCAGGGGTGTTGGGAACAGCAGTTCTATGTTGCTCCAATCCAGTCTGTTAGGTGCAAGATCTCTGCCCCCTCAGGAAAACACAGAAGAAGAGATAAGACCTTGTCTAATCACCCAGATTCCATCGTATTTTTCCACAGGGATCCCAGTGGGCTTTGTTGAGCTTAACCTTCTTTTAAGTACTCTACTTTGATTAATTTTAAAATCTTTATAGTCATCTTATGAGAGAGGCACTATTATCATTCCCATTTTATTAAATTTTTAATGTTTTTAAAAAGAAACTAAGATTAAGAGAAATAAAGTAACTTGACTAACGTTACAGAGAGGGAACCAGAATTCAGGCCTAGACAGTCTGGTTTCAGTGTCTAACCTGAACCACCAGACAAGACTGCCTCCATCCAAGTCCTCCCCAGAGGACAGAACTTCTGTGTCCTGTGTGCACTGTATCTACTTCTGTGATATTGTGATTTATAAGAAGAGATACATATTTGGTCTTTGTCCAGGTTCTGGCACAAGGCTCCTAAAACCATTGAAATTTCCTAAGTGTTGAGAGCAATAGCAATTGTCTTTTGTTATGGTACCGAGTGAACTCTGGAAAGCACCTGAGGATGGGAGCTGGTTGCCAGGGGTGCTAATCATGTGATTAGAGGGTTGGGCCTTTCAGCCCCACCCCTTGATCATGGGGGAGGAAGGATATGCTGGAGATTTGAGTTCAATCGCCAATGGCCAATGATCCAATCAATCATGACTATGGAATAAAACCTCCAATTCAGTTCTGTTCAGTCACTAAGTCACGTTCAACTCTTTGCAACCCCATAGACTGCAGCATACCAGGCTTCCCTGTTCATCACCAACTCCCAGAGCTTGCTCGAACTCATGTCCATCGAGTCAGTGATGCCATCCAACCATTTAGTCCTGTCATCCCCTTCTTGAAGCCTCCAAGAAACTCCAAAAGAAGAGAGTTCTGAGAGTTTCTGGGTTGGTGAACACGTGGAGAATTGGGAGAAGGGAGTAGAAGCTCTACACTCCTTCCCACATTACCTTGCCTTGGGCATCTCTTCCATCTAGATTGTTCCTGAGTTGTATGCTTTTATAATAAAACTGTAATCTAGGAAGTAATATGTTTCTCTGAGTTCTGTGATCTGCTCTAGCAAATTAATGGAACTTGAAGAAGGGGGTCATTGGGAGCCCTGTTCTATAGTTGTTTGGAGGGGACAGTTTTATAGGATTGAACCCTTAAGCTGGAGAATCTGACACTACCTCCAAGAAGCCAGTGTCAGAATTTAGCTGAATTGTAGGATATGGCAACCCACTCCAGTATCCTTGCCTGGAAAATCTCATGGACAAAGGAACCTGGTGGATTGCAGTCCATGGGATCGCAAAGAGTCGGGCACGACTGAGCGACTAACGCACACACTGAGAATTGCTTGTTTGTCTATTGTGGGGAAACTTGCCCTCCACCCGCCACCATGCCAGAATTTTCTCACACAAGACTTGGCTAAATTAATGTTGGTTGAACTTTGAGTGAATAAATGTTGTTATAAAACCTCAACCCTGGGACTTCCCTGGTGGTCCAGTGGCTAACACTCTATGCTTCCAATGCAAGAGGCCTAGGTTCAATCCCTGGTCAGAGAGTTAGATCCTGCATGCCACAACTAAGATCCAGCACAGCCAAATAAATGAATACATACTTATTCAAAAACAAGGCCAAAAACCTTGACCCTGTTTGATTTTTAAAAACAAAGAAGAAAACTTCTCACTTGCCTGTCTAATAGAAATGCCAGAGCCCAGTCTCTTGTTAAGAGCAGCTGGAGGCAGGGGCCCAAACAAGGACTCCCCTAAAATGTGAATGGGGGAAAGTGCTGGGTAGCCCGTGGCAGATCCTGCATGGAGTTCTGAGAAGTTTCTAGGAGTGACATTCCATGGAATTTCTGAGTTAGTCATAAAGGAGGCCATCCAGCACCAGGTTACTGATGTTAAAGGGAGCAAGATGCTGACATGGAAGCCAAGCACAGAGTGAACTAACAAATCTCTTCACACCTTCCCCACCATCAAGGTGGGCACAGAAAATTAAGGTGTCTCAGACTGAATTTCTGCTCCTTGCAGCTGACTACTAGGGAACCTTCTTTCTGTTTCTCTGTTACACTCCTGGGCTCCTCAGCATTCTGTACAAACCTGGATCTCGTAACTTGTCCCTTTATATAGAATTTCACTATCCATCTGTCTCCCATCCCCTCTAAATGGTAAATAAATTCGTTTAACAATACCATGTCTAGTTCATTCTTTATATGCCGTGGCAGAGTTAATGTTATAATAACATATGCTTCCTAACGTTAGCGGAATCAACCTGACCTGCATCAGTTCTGTTCTCTGAGAGTGAAGGTGAGAGTCGCCACACAAGTGACACAGAGATCTGCACGTTGTTTTCCGTGGGCTGCGTCAGGCAGGTGAGGCCTGTGCCTGGCTTTTGTTTTAGATTCAGGCCCCGGGACAGACAGATGACTCTTTGTATGCACTGTGAATCTGGTTGTGATCCAACTAGTTTTAAACTAGATGAATATACCCTTTGAATGTCGTGTTTCCATTTGCCCCTGTATCTCTTCCCTGCACTGCTGGTTATTTATGTATTTAATATGCAAATAAAGACACACCAGCTCATGCATCAGAGGCCTGCGCCCAACATCCCTGGGTTCTATTATATCTTGACTAGAGTGAGTCCCTTTGAGGCGATTCATCTGGGCTGGCTGTGTTTATAAACTGCGGCTTCTCTTTTTTCTCCCCTTTACTCTCTTTGTATTACTGATATTTGTAAAACTATTGTTTGGCTCTTGTTTTTGTGGACATCTGTTATACAGCCAATCATTAAAAAAAAAAAATCTAACCTGAGCTAAACGTTTCAACCATAACTATACTTCCTTCAGTCCCCAGGGAATTTCAGCCTATTTCTCTAGCTGCAGAATGTAAAGTCACTGACTAATATCCTTTATGTTATTCTAAGATTAACCGTGAATGTGCTGAAAGCCTTGAACAAGTTCTGGGATTTCTTAATCATCAACTTCTTTACCACTGAAAACAAACAAGAGAAACTGAACCACTGTGTTTCACAGCATTAATCCTAATAATCTTTAACTAAGTTGAAGGCATTTAACTCCATAGGGATTTTCTGCTGGTCAGATCTGTTTTTTTTCTCTCATAGTCACTCATTCAATAAATATATATGTTGGAAGTCCTATGTGGAGGAAGTAAAACTCAGAAGCCTCAAATTTTCGATATTGAGTCCATTTATTGACCATTTTATCAAAAATTTATTGTATTTTAAATTGAAGGATAATTGCTTTACAATATTGTGTTGATTTCTGCCATACATCATCATGAATCAGCTGTAAGTATACATATGTCTCATTCCTCTGAACCTCCCTCCCACCTCCCACGCCACCCCACGCCTCTAGATTGTCACAGAGCACTGGGTTGTGCTCCCTGTGTCTCACAGCAGACTCCCACTGGCTTTTTACACATGGTAATGTACATATGTCCATGCTGCTCTCTCCACCCATCCCACACTCTCCTTCCCCTTCTGGGTCCACAAATCTATTCTGTATGTCTGCGTCTCCATTGCTACCCTGCGGATAAGTTCGTCAGTACCATCTTTCTAGATTCCATTTATATGCATTAATACACCATATTTGTTTTTCTCTTCCTGATTTACTTTACTCTGTATAATAAGCTCCATCTTTTGACATGTACAAGTGTCTAAATGTCTTTGAATACATTCTGTGCTTCCTTGGACTACCTTAGCTCCTTCATTTCTTTCTTCAGATGTGAGACCCCAACAGTATTCTTTCAGACCTAGCACAGAGTGTATAGAGAAAAGACTTAATGACGTTCCTTTCTGAGGAAATTAGAGAATATTTTATTTCCTGACATGTAGGTAAGCAGTATGGAGTTTTTGCATAAACAAGAATGGATGAAGTTAAACTCCAAATAAAAAATTTCAAGTGATACTGAACAGGCTGCATACCTTCTCTTGTTCAGTTCAGTCGCTCAGTCATGTCCGACTCTTTGCAACCCCATGAAGCGCAGCACGCCAGGCCTCCCTGTTCATCACCATCTCCTGGAGTTCACTCAGACTCACGTCCATCGAGTCTGTGATGCCATGCAGCCATCTCATCCTCTGTCGTCCCCTTCTCCTCCTGCCTTCAATCCCTCCCAGCATCAGAGTCTTTTCCAATGAGTCAACTCTTCGCATGAGGTGGCCAAAGTACTGGAGTTTCAGCTTCAGCATTATTCCTTCCAAAGAAATCCCAGGGCTGATCTCCTTCAGAATGGACTGGTTGGATCTCCTTGAAGTCCAAGGGACTCTCAAGAGTCTTATCCAACACCACAGTTCAAAAGCATCAATTCTTCGGTGCTCAGCCTTCTTCACAGTCCAACTCACATCCATACGTGACCACAGGAAAAACCATAGCCTTGACTAGACGGACCTTAGTCAGCAAAGTAATGTCTCTGCTTTTGAATATACTATCTAGGTTGGTCATAACTTTTCTTCCAAGGAGTAAGCGTTGTTTAATCTCATGGCTTCAGTCACCATCTGCAGTGATTTTGGAGCCCCCAAAATAAAGTCTGACACTGTTTCCACTGTTTCCGCATCTATTTGCCATGAAGTGATGGGACTGGATGCATGATCTTTGTTTTCTGAATGTTGAGCTTTAAGCCAACTTTTTCACTCTCGTCTTTCACTTTCACCAAGAGGCTTTTGAGTTCCTCTTCACTTTCTGCCATAAGGGTGGTGTCATCTGTATATCTGAGGTTATTGGTATTTCTCCCGGCAATCTTGATTCCAGCTTGTGTTTCTTCCAGTCCAGCGTTTCTTCCAGTCCAGCGTTTTTCATGATGTACTCCACATAGAAGTTAAATAAGCAGGGTGACAGTATACAGCCTTGATGTACTCCTTTTCCTATTTGGAACTAGTTTGTTGTTCCATGTCCAGTTCTAACTGTTGCTTCCTGACCTGCATACAGATTTCTCAAGAGGCAGGTTAGGTCGTCTGGTATTCCCATCTCTTTCAGAGTTTTCCACAGTTTATTGTGATCCACACAGTCAAAGGCTTTAGCATAGTCAATAAAGCAGATATAGATGTTTTTCTGGAACATGTATTTTTTTTTGCTTTTTCCATGATCCAGCGGATGTTGGCAATTTGATCTCTGGTTCCCCTGCCTTTTCTAAAACCAGCTTGAACATCAGGAAGTTCACGGTTCACATATTGCTGAAGCCTGGCTTGCAGAATTTTGAGTATTACTTTACTAGCATGTGAGATGAGTGCAACTGTGTGGGAGTTTGAGCATTCTTTGGCATTGCCTTTCTTTGGGATTGGAATGAAAACTGACCTTTTCCAGTCCTGTGGCCACTGCTGAGTTTTCCAAATTTGCTGGCAGATTGAGTGCAGCACTTTCACAGCATCATCTTTCAGGATTTGAAACAGCTCAGCTGGAATTCCATCACCTCCACTAGCTTTGTTCATAGTGATGCTTTCTAAGGCCCACTCAACTTCACATTCCCTGATGTCTGGCTCTAGATTAGTGATCACATCATCATGATTATCTGGGTCATGAGGATCTTTTTGTACAGTTCTTCCATGTATTCTTGCCACCTCTTCTTAATATCTTCTGCTTCTGTTAGGTCTATACCATTTCTGTCGTTTATTGAGCCCATCTTTGCATGAAATGTTCCCTTAGTATCTCTAATTTTCTTGAAGAGATCTCTAGTCTTTCCCATTCTGTTCTTTTCCTCTATTTCTTTGCATTGATCGCTAAAGAAGGCTTTCTTATCTCTTCTTGCTATTCTTTGGAACTCTGCATTCAGATGCTTATATCTTTCCTTTCTCCTTTGCTTTTCGCCTCTCTTCTTTTCAGCCCTCTTTTCCTTTATCATCAGCGGACTCATAGGTCTTTGTGAGCTGATAACCTTTCTGCCCCATTTCCTCTCCTCCTGTTCTTACACCATTGACCTTTGTGATTTTCTAGGAACAATGTTCTGAAGGTTTTAGAAAGAGAAAATGCATAGTCATAGTGTTAAACTTTGTGCTCATTCTCACAGCACCTGTAATGAGACGAAGTAGAAGAGAGGAAAGCATGCATTTAATTCAACAAATATTTGTTGAATATTTACATGTATTCCTGATTTAAGTACTGAAGGTAAATAAATAAATGAGATGAACAATGTTTTTATTCTTACAATGGGAGAAGAGAGTAAACAAGCCATTATAGAAACAGAAAAATATCAGAGAAGGAGTATTTTGGGGGAATTAAAGTGGAGTGCAGAGAGAGAATATGTCTGCTAATCGCTTTACCTTGGGATATCAGGGAAAGCCTTTTTCAGGAGGTGATTAGGATATTCATGTTTTCCATTTTCTATGTTTTATGATGTGATCTTGGGGCCTTGCTAATCCTGGAGAGATGCCCTCCCTGAGCTAATCCTGCAGATAGGAGATGATTCCCCGGGGGGCATGTTTTGCTATGAAAACCTGAGTTCACGCTTCCATAACCTCCTCTTATCAGGCTTCTGCAGCGCAGGACACTATTCCCTTCCCCAAATTACCCAAGACTTGTACCAGACTACTAGGACAATTGTCAAACTATCCTATCCTAAACTTACTTGGGGGCTTATACTGCTTTGATCATTCCTCCCCATAAACCACAGTAAAGGCTCAGGACCATGCTTTCCTCTTGCCCTTTCTGTTTCCTGACCAACCTCAATGCTTCCCCATGTGGTCCTGTGTGCTACGCATTCTGTTTCTAGGCACCCCTGAGTATAAAGACCTTCTTTCCTCATAGTAATCATTTCTATGTCTGCAATTCTTACCATGCCTAATCCAAACAAATTCCAGCTTACATTTCTATACAGTGATACTTAAGTTGAGTGGAGAAGGAAATGGCAACTCCCTCCAGTATTCTTGCCTGGAAAATCCCATGGACAGAGGAGCCTGGCATGCTACAGTTGATAGGGTCTCAAAGAGTCGGATATGACTGAGTGACTAAACAACAACAACTTCAGCTGAGATCTGAATGACAAGTAGGACCAGTCACACAAGGATAGAGATGAGAACATTCTAAGTAACAGTGCAGAGACTCGAAGCTTGGCAAATCAAGGACCACACAGAGGGATACACCTGGAGAAAACACCCTCTCACATCCTACTTCTTTTACTTTACCTTCCAGACATTTCTTGATCTCTGTTAATCCACAGTTCCCTAAAGGTGAATATGTCTAAGGAAGTCAGATGTCCCACCATCCCTTTTATACAAGTCAGTGCTTAAGTAAGTAGATGACTGATGAGAAGAACTGAAGGTCTCATTAAAGCACTTCACACCAAGGTGTGCATGAATCTTTGCTAATGTATTTTCATT
Source organism: Nanger dama (assembly GCA_917880005.1). Lineage (NCBI taxonomy): Eukaryota > Metazoa > Chordata > Mammalia > Artiodactyla > Bovidae > Nanger > Nanger dama. The sequence goes on from CAKJTW010000002.1 coordinate 84,431,591, forward strand.
GAAAGAGGGAGTTTATTAAATGAAACACGTTTTTAAATATGCCACTTAATAGTTTTTTGTTTTAGTTAGTTAGTTATTTATTTCAGTCGCTCAGTTGTGTCTGACTCTTTGCGACCCCATGAATCACATCATGCCAGGCCTCCCTGTTCATCACCAACTCCCAGAGTTTACTCAGATTCACGTCAGTTGATTCGGTGATGCCATCCAGCCATCTCATCTTTTGTCATCCCCTTCTCCTCCTGCCCCCAATCCCTCCCAGCATTAGAGTCTTTTCCAGTGAGTCAACTCTTTGCATGAGGTGGGCGAAGTATTGGAGTTTCAGCCTCAGCATCAGTCTTTCCAATGAATACCCAGGACTGATCTCCTTTAGGATGGACTGGTTGGATCTCCTTGCAGTCCAAGGAGCTCTCAAGAGTCTTCTCCAACAACACAGTTCAAAAGCATTAATTCTTTGGCGCTCAGCTTTCTTCACAGTCCAACTCTTACATCCATATATGACCACTGGAAAAACCATAGCCTTGTCACTCAAATACCCAATATATACTTATCAAACACATCTCTCGTTACACTCAGGTTCTAGAGATGGAGTGTGGTGCAATCATCTTTCCTAACGAGTCAGTAACTATTGTTATCACTCTATGCTCTTGTGATTTCTTGTTCGGAGTCCATCTTGTCCTTTATAATTATACAAAGCTACATGAAGGTAGGAGGTATGTTCAACTCCTTATCACTAGCAAAATTTAGTGTCTTGCAGATTGCAGCCAGTCCATTAATGACTTCAAAATGAAAGTTATTAAATCAAATTATACTAAAAATTTAAGTTATACTAAGATAAAGTATAAATATGAATGGTAAAGGTAATTTCCAATATTATAGTCACTTAGGACCCAGGAAGGCTAAATTTCTTAGACTTAATGGGTTTCATTTCTGGCTGAACTTAAAATCCACCAAGAAGTTTTTAAACTGTAACAGTACCACTCCCCATTACAATCAGCTGAGTCAGAACCTAAGGGTAGAATCTGGGTATTAGCATTAAAAAAAAAAAAATTCTCTAGGTTATTCTAATATGCAGCCAGGGTTGAGGAACACAGATCTAGGCTAAAGGCTACAGACAGTAAAGGTTAATGCAGCTGGCCGGTGTCTTTAGGCAATGTGAAGAATAGCTATCAGAATTTGCTCAAATCGATAGGAAAGTAGAATTCTCAAGGACACAGAGGTTCACAAAGGTCTATGCTTCAGAGATACAGGGAAATGGGCAGAGAAGCTTTAGACCGAAACACAAGCTGTGCAACCAAGAAGGAAGAAAGTGGATCGTCATATGTCCCAAAATGAGTTCTTTGTGTTCATTTTCAAAGTGCTTCCAGAATTTCAGGTGACTGAAGTCATTGGCAGGCATCTTTGCAGAAATGCAGATCATAATATTTGAGAAACAGAAAGGAGAGACCCTGAGGGCAGAGTTTATATTGTTCTTTTCAGAGATGACCTGGAAAATCATACTTCTTTTGCTGCAAGAAATTATTATGCTGGCAAATATTTGTAAAAATAGTTCAACTCATGAGTTTTATTTTAGCAGACATCCAGAGTAGGGTCCACTTGCGTAAAACAAATGCCAACTTTCCTTTCCATTCCCAGGTCCAGTACTGGATCTCAGTTTATGCTTTCTTATAATGAGATCTGCCATGAAATTTTAAACTAACAAATTGCTATGGTTTACAAAAAGCTGTCCAAACGAATCCTTATCAACTGGAAACCTTGTTAACGACTTGGTATCTGAATTTATTACTAAAAAGTTCTTTAGGAACAAATTCATACACCAAGTTAAAATCAATTAAAAAGCAAAATAGATTAAAGTCTCATCTTCCATGGTTATATGAAAGATGATCATTCTGTTAGTTGAACATAAAGTTTGCCCCCAACTTCTCTCCTTTTTATTTCCTAGACATTATGCTTTGTATTTCTGCAGAGATGCCTGCCAATGACATCAGTCATCTGAAGCTCTCAAGCATCTTTAAAGTAAACAGTAAGAACTCACCCGACTGATACACATTTGTGAAATATTGTTTCAGCTCATGAGTTTTATTTAAATAGCTGAAAGTGATCCTAGCATAGGTACAAGATTAAAAAAAAGCATAATCTCTTGATAAAATCCTGACTCCACTATTTCATAAAATCAATACTCGTTTAACAAATATTTATTCAGTACTTGCTAGTAATAGGCACTAGATGTTTTGGATGATTGGAAGGTACTGGTGAATAAAAGAGAGAAATAGCTGTACCTTCTTGATGCTAGCACTGCTACTGAAGAAGACTAACAATAAAAACAATACAATAAATTTAATTTATTAACACAGTGTATAGCACATTAAAAGTTAAACATGTACATATTTTTTCAATAAAGGGTTTGGGGATGCTGAAAGGAACAGGAGTGTTTTATAATATTAAATAGAGTAAGCAGGGTAGCTTTCATTGAGAAGGTTGTTATATGAGTAACTGCTTGAAGGAGATGAGGGTGGCCTTGTGGATATCTAGGGGAGAGTGTCTGGGAAGATGGAACAGCAAGTGTTTAGTCTGGTAGCAGAAGTTTGCTGCTGTGTTTGATGACAGCAAGGAGGCAAGAGTAGCTAGAACAACGTGAACAGGAGGAGAGAGAAGTACAAGATGAAGTCAGAGAGTCTGGAAGAGGGAGGCAGGTCCCAGGGTCTGATGGGCCATTGTAGGGACTTTGGCTTTTCTTCTAAGGGAGGATGGAAGGTCTTGGAGGATTCTAAGAGGAATAGCATGGTCTGACTTCTGATTCAAAAGCTTACTCTGGAAGAGAGTCTACTTCTGGCATGACAGTGGGAGGAGTTCCACAGATCCCCTCCCTACAGAAACTGGTGAAAATTACTACCTTTGATCTATTACCTTTCAATAGTTTTTTCATTTTTTTAATTGTCAGATAATTACTTTACAATATTGTGATAGTTTTTGACATACATCAACATGAACTGAATAGACATACATACATCCCCTCGTTCCTGAACCCTCCCTCCACCCCCGTCTCTACCCATCCCTTAAAGGTTGTCACAGAGCATAGGCTTTGGGTGCCTTGCATGATACATCAGACTCTCACTGGCTATTTATTTCACATGTGGTAATGTGTATGTTTCAATGTTATTCTCTCAAATTAGCCCACTCTCTCTTTCTTCCACTGATCCCATGTGTAGGGCAGCAAAGGAGATCCAGACATAAAGAAATTGCTTTTGGACTCAGTGGAAAAATTACTTTTTAAAATTAACCGTTTAGGGTCTCAGGAAATGGCCCAGAGAGCATACAGGAGATAAAGAAACATTAATTCAAGAAATCTACTGAAACTTGGTAGAAACCACAAGTTGTGGTATTTGAGCCAAGAACTCTGAGTTTCCTCCCAGCTCAGTGATACAGAAACTGTGCTCCAAACTTGTACAGCCATGAACACAGGTTCTCTCTGCCAAGCCCCCAGTTGGAAGGGCTACCTTCTGGGGAAAGGTCATACGTAAATACTGTTCATCTTGCCTTCAGTCATCTACTGGTGAAGCTAAATTCCTGGTGCATGTGGTTGGGAATTGGAGGCTCCTTCTGTCGAACCACCACTCATGGGATGGAGGCTATTCTGTGGTCGTGGCACTACTGAGAATGCTAGAGCCCTGATTGCTCTTTCCTTGGCTTGTAAGAGTAGGCATTCTATGCTGAGAGAGGCAAGCCAATGAGACCTGGGGCTGCTGACTTTCCAACCACTGAATGATCAGCTCCTGAAGTGGAATGTCACTCAGAGAGAAGAATGCCATTTGTGCCCATCCATAACATCAATGACATGGCTAAGAGATTTTTGCCTAAGAGGAAGAGCAAGCCATACAACAGAGAGTTTGAAATTCTTCCCCAAAGATGTCATTTGCAATCGTTCAAGACTAAGGTCACTCTCAAAAACAGTGGAAGTCTTGGTGAAAGGTCAGATTGACAGATTCTTTGGAAGTAAAGGCTAAACTCTAGGCCAGGTAGCTTTCCAGAAAGATATGGGGAAAGACATGGCTAGGAAAAGCCTTCCCAGAGTCAGTTCAAATCTCACATGTTGACTTTGGGTACTATGCCTTTCAAAGAGCCAAATTTGGATTGGATTAGTCTCTGCAGTAATTTATGTGCCAATGCACTGTTGAAAACAATAAAGCAATCAGTCTGCAATTAATGGCACTTGACAACTAGGTGTGCTCAAGGAAAGAGACAATCAGAAAGAGCCGTGCCAAAACCACTCTCGTCTTGGAGTACCTGTGGGTCTCAGAGAAATGCGGGGCAGCATTCAGTGCACCAACATAGTTGTAATGGGAATACCAGTAGAAGAGAAGAGAGAGAAAGGAGAAGGAAAATATTTGAAGAAACGACAGCTGAAAACTAATGAAACTTATTTTTTAAAACATGAATTTATACATCCAAGAAGCTTAGTGATTTCCAAGTAAGATAAACACACAAAAAATATACAAGTAAACACATGTCTAAAATCTGAAGACAAGGAGAAAAGCTTGAAATCAGCAAGAGAAAAGTGACTTGTTACTTACAAAGGAATTGCAATGAGATTAACAGCTAACTTAGAAACAATGGAGCCAAGTGCTCAATGGGGGAAAAAAATGTATCAAGAATCCTGTAACCAACAAAACTATTTTTTGGAATGAAGGTGAAATAAAGACATAAAGACATTCCCAGATAAAGTCTGAGTGAATTTACTACTAGCAGATTTGCTTTAGAAGAAATATTTAAAGAAAGTTCTTCAGGCAGAGAGCAAGTGGCCCTAGATATTAATTGGAATCACTGAGAAAGGTAGTTAATATAATTATAAAAACAGTATAAGTGCATATTTTTATCCTCCTCTGAACTGATTTTAAAAGAAATTGTGTAAAATAATGTGTATATAATGTATTTTGGGCCCTATAACATATAAAAATGGAATATAATTGCCAATAATAGAAAAAAAGAATTGAGTAGAAGCAAAGATGTATTGGGGCTTCCCTGGTGGCTCAGACGGTAAAGAATCTGCCTGCCATGTGGGACACCTGAGTTCAGTCCCTGGGTTAGGAAGATCCCCAGGAGAAGGGAATGGCTATCCACTCTAGTATTCTTGTCTGGGAAAATCCCATGGACAGAAGAGCCTGGCTGGCTACAGTCCATAGGGTTGCAAAGAGTTGGACATGACTGAATGACTAAGCAGAGCACAGCACAGCATAGCAAAGCTGTATTGAGCTAAGGAAATGCCTCTATATGCTAACTCAAACTTATAGGAGAAAATGGAGTGATATGGTGACAATAAATAAGAAGATCAATATACCTAAAGATAAAAGTGTACATTTGCTATTCTTATTTTTCCCTCTCAGCTTCTTTAAAAGACGAAATTGCATAAGGTAATAATTATGACGATGTAATTCTGAATCTGTAACATTTATAGGTGCAATTACTATAATAATAATATAACCAGAAATGGAGAAAGGGGACAGATCTAATGGAAGTAAGGTTTCCATAGTTCACTGAAATTAAATTAGTATAAATCTCAAATTAGCTCTAATAAGGTAAGCCCCAGAACAACCATTAAGGAAATAACTCAAAAATACATTAATAAAAATCATTAAAGAAATTAAAATGTTATTTTAGAAAATATTCACTTAAGACAAATGAAAGCAGTAAAGTAGGAATAGAGTGATGACAACAACAAAAAGACATAAGATAGAAAACAAAAAGTTAAGTGGCAGAGGTAAATCTGACTATAGTAATAATTACATTAAATGGCCATGGAGTTAAAAGTCCTATCCAAAGGCAGAGATTGTCAGATTTGATAAAAACAAGCCAGATACAGCTATATTCTGTCCATAAGAGACACACATTAGATTAAAAATACAATAGATTCCCAATTAAAATAAATAAATTTATATTAAAAAAATGGATTAAAGACCTAAATGTAAGACCAGAAACTAGAAAACTCTTTGAGGAACACAAAGGCAGAACTCTTGATGACATAAATCAAAGCAAGATCCTCCATGACCCGCCTCTGAGAGTAATAGGAATAAAAACACAAAAGTAAACAAGTGGGACCTGATTCAACCTAAAAGCTTTTGCATAGCAAAGGAAACTATAAGCAAGGTGAAAAGACAACCCTCAGAATAGGAGAAGATAATAGGAAATGAAACAACTGACAAAGGATTAATTTCCAAAATATACAAGTAGCTCATACAACTCAGTACCAGGAAAACAACCAATCAAAAAGTGGGAAAAAGACCTAAACAGACATGTCTCCAAAGAAGACATACAGATGGCTAACAAACACATTAAAAGATGCTCAGCATCACTCATTATTAGAGAAATGCAAATCAAAACTCCAATGAGATATCACCTCACACCTGTCAGAATGACCATCATCAAAAAGCCTACAAACAGTAAATGTTGGAGAGGGTGTGGAGAAAAGGGAATGCTCCTGCACTGTTGGTGGGAATGTAAATTGATACGGCCACTATGGAAGATGGTATGGAGATTCCTTAAAAAACTAAGAATAAAATCACCATATGACCCAGCAATCTCACTCCTAGGCACATACTCTGAGAAAACCAAAATTGAAAAAAGACACATGTATCCCATTGTTAATTGCAGCACTATTTACAATAGCTAGAACATGGAAGCAACCTGGATATCCATCGACTGATGAATGGTTAAAGAAGTTGTGGTCCATATACATAATGGAATATTACTCAGCCATAAAAAAGAATGCATTTGAGTCAGTTCTAATGAGGTGGATGAACTTACTAGAGCCTATTATACAGAGTGAAGTAAGTCAGAAAGAGAAAGATAAATATGATATTTGAATGCACATATATGGAATCTACAAAAATGGTACTGAAGAATTTATTTGTAGGGCAGCAATGGAGAAACAGACATAGGGAAGAGATTTATGGACATGGGGAGAGAGGAGGAGAGGGTGAGATATATGGAGAGAGTAACATAGAAACTTACATTACTACATGTAAAATAGATAGCCATCGGGAATTTGTTGTATGGCTCAGGAAACTTAAACAGGGGCTTTGTATCAACCTAGAGGGGTGGGATGGGGTGGGAGATGAGAGGGAGGTTCAAAAAGGAGAGGATATATGTATACCCATAGCTGATTCATGTTGAGGTTTGACAGAAAACAACAAAATTTTGTAAAGCAATTATCCTTTAATTAAAAAATAAATTAATTTTTAAAAATACAATAGATTGAAAGTAAAAGTGTGAAAAAAGATAATCACGTAAACATCAATGACAAGAAATCTGGAGTGACAGACAAAATATACTTCAAAACAAAAAATGTTATTAAAGAAAGATACTGTGTAATGGTAAAAGTCAATGAGGAGGGTATAATAATTATAAACATACATGCACCTAACAGCAGAGTGCTAAAATACATGCAGTGCAAAAAGAGAAAAGGCAATTCAACAAGAGTAGCTGGAAACCCCAGCAGCCCCTTTCAGTAATAGATAGAGCAACAAGGACAAAGGAAGCAGAAGCCTTGAGCAACATTGTAAACCAGTTGCACCTAGCAGACATGAATAGCACATTTCACTCAGTGGCAGTAGAATATGCATTTTTCTCAAGTGGACATGGCGTAGTCTCCAGGATAGACCATATACTAAGCCATAAAACAAACCTCAATAAATCTTACTGGATAAAAACAATAAAAGAATACAAAATGTGTTCTCTGACCACAGTGGAACTAGAAACCAATAACAGAAATTTGGGAAATACTCAAATATGTGGAAATTAAACAACACATTCCCAACTAACTAACTGGTTAAAAAAAAATCAAAAAATTATAAAATACTTTGAGTGAAAGTAATGTGAAAATGAAAATGAAGACACAACATACCAAAACTTTATGCAGCTAAAACAGTCCTTAAAGGAAAACTATAGCTATAAAGCCTACATTTTTTAAAAAAGAAATTTCAAATCAATAACCTATACTTCTACCTAATACACTGGCAAAAGATCAAACAAAACCTAAAGAAAGCAGAAGAAAGGAAATAATCAAGGAAATTTATGAAGTAAATAATGGAGAAACAGTGGAGAAAATCAATGAAAACAAAAGCTAAGTCTTTGAAAAGATTAATAAAATCAACAAACCTGTTGCTAGATTGACCAAGAGGAAAAAAAAATAAAGAAGACTGAAATCACTAGAATCAGAAATGACAAAAGGGAATATTTCTACCAACCTTAAAATAGTAAAACAATTATATAAGAATACTGTGGACAGTTATATGCCAACAAATTAGACAACTTAGATGAAGTGGATAAATTCCTAGATAGATATATTAGCTTACTCAATAAAGTGTTTAAAATTTCATATAGAGTCAAGGGTGGAAGTAGAGCTGTTGGTTGTAAATGGCAGCAGAGGATGCTGAGTCCACAGCAGTACTAGCAGAGGAAGTGGTGAAAAGTGCTCAGAGTCTGAATACATTTGGACAGTGGAGCCAATGAGATAGATTGGCTGATAGATTGAAAGTGAGAGAATCAAAGATGACTCCTTGTTTTTTCTTGGAGCAAAAAGCAGGAGGGCTTTTCCATCAGCTGACAGAGGGGAAGACCCTAGGTGGAGTTGCCTTGGGGGTAGGCAGGGTATCTTTTTATTTGCCCCTGTTAGATCTCTTCATTTTGTTCTGTGCCCCACGAGACTGACTTCTACAGAGCTCTGCAGCTCTGCACTCTGGCTTTCCAGGTATGTTCAGTAAATGGGGAATACTAAGAGATATAAGGGTTAGAGGAGTTACTTTAAACACATACGCCTCCACCAAGGGTCACAGCCCCTGTCAGCTGACCTTCTACCTGTCTCTCTATTTCTGTCTCTCTTCCTCTCCCTCTGCACCCCAGTAACCGCTGCCTCGTTTATTCCTTTACCCTTCAGAGTTGATGGGACAATACTGCCTTTGTTACACTGGAGTATCGTGCTATCTTTTGTGGCTTCCCTACATCTTGTAAACAGCTCCTTTATTAACATGGCCTCAAATTACCAAAATTAAATGAGTTGCCTGTTCTTGGGCTTCCCTGGTAGCTCAATGGTAAAGAATCTGCCTGCCAGTGTAGGAGATGTGGGTTCAGTCCCTGGGTCAGGAAGATCCCTTGGAGAAGGAAATGGCAACCCACTCTAGTATTCTTGCCTGGGAAATTCTATGGACAGAGGAGCCTGGTGGGCTACAGTCCATGGGGTCGCAAAAGGGTCAGACACAGCTTACCAACTAAACAGCAACAACCTGTTTCTTGCCAGAACTGTGGCCGATATGGGAAGAAGATCAGAAATTTGCTTTTGTACATACTAACTCTGAGATCTCAAAGGGAGAAAGAGAGGAGGCAGTTGGCTATTTGAGTCTGGAATTCGGATTAGCAGAAAAAAGATAGCTAGAACCAGGGGATGAGATCTCTGAGGGAATAAAAGAAGATCAAGAAAAGAAGAGGACTGAGACCTGAGTCTTGGACACTCTATTGTTAAGAATGCTGGATAGATGATGAGGAACCAGAAAAGCAGAAGGAGCAGTTAGGGAGGTAGGAGGAGAACCACAGGAAGCCAACGGAGGAATGTATACCAACGAGGAGAGTGAGTCACTGGGTCAGATGCTGCTGAAAAGTCAGGTGCAAACAGGACTAAGAATTCACCACTGAATTTAGCAACGTGGAGGTCATTGGTGACCTTGGCAAGAATAACTTAACTAGGGTTCAGGGTAGCAAGATCTGTGTAGAGTATGTCTTAAAGAGAATGAGAAGAACTTGAGAGAGCTCAGTACTCAGCGGCTCAGTCGTGTCCAACTCTTTGCGGTTCCGTGGACTGTAGCCTGCCGGTCTCTTCTTGTCCATGGGATTTCCCAGACAAGAATACTGGAGTGGGTTGCCAGTTCCTACTCCAGGAGATCTTCCCAACCCAGGGGTCTAGCCCTCATCTCTTGCATTGGCAGGTGGATTCTTTACCACTAGTGCCACGTAGGAAGCCCCAGAAAGAGCAAGTTTAGACAAATGAATTTTGCTATAAAGGTAACAATATACAGTTAGTGGCTAGGGAGGGAGGAGAAATTTTACTTTTATGATCATTTATTTTGTTTTATTGAGGTGAGAGAATAACAGCAAGTTTATATGCTGATAGGTATGACTCAGTGAAAAGAAAAATAATAATGCAGACGAGAAATGGGGCACTTGATGAAGGATGCTCTGGAGTAGGAGAGGGTGGAGTCTGAGGCACAAGAAAGGTTGCCTGGAGACAGGAGCACAGAGCACACAGTTCATCTATAGTGACAAGAGAGAACGCAGAGTGTGAAGTTCAGAATTTCACTTCCGATTATTTTCTCAGTAGAATAGAAGGTAAAGTAGTCGACTGAGAGCAAGGATATGAGGGAGGGTTTGGAAATTTTAGGCGAAGCTGTGTATAGTTGGCTACAGGTGTAAAAGTTAATGACCTAAGGAAACGTAGTGTGAATGCTGGCGCATCAAGAAATCCCTTACAGCTCGCTGTCATGAATTGAAAATGGAGTCGTGTTTAGCTGAAGGGATGCAGTTAGAGAGTAATAGAAGTTGGAGTCAATAAGAAGTTAGGGTTTTCTTAAGCAAGTTTTCTGACCTCATATATAAAATTGGAATAATAATGCTTGAGAGTGGCTGTGTGCAACCGTGAGAGTTTTCTTAAGCAAGCCTTCTGGCCTCATATATAAAATTGGGATAATAATACCATGAGAGTTGCTATATGCATTACTTAGATAACACAAATAAAGGTTTATCACAGTGTCTGGTACATAATAAGTCCATGATTAACTTGTATAGTAATTATTGGTATTCTAACATCTAGTAGGGCTTGGAAAACTTCCAGAATGGAAATATCTCTTTTAATCATTCCTATAATGACCAAATGGGGCTTTCCAGGTGGCTCAGTGGTAAAGAATCTGCCCGCCAATGCAGGAGCCACAGGAGACACGAGTTTGATCCCTAGGCAGAGAAGATGCCCTGGAGGAGGAAATGGCAACCCACTCCAGTATTCTTGCCTGAAAAGTTCCATGAACTATAGTTCATGAGGTTGCAAAGAGTCGAACATGACCGAGTGACTAAGCATGAGCACTCTTCTTAGCACAGGTCTTTTTACCAGATGGGGACCTAGACACTACGTCTATGCTGTCTTTACAACATTTTGCTTCCACTAGGCATCAGTTCAGTTCAGTTTAGTCACTCAGTCGTGTCCGACTCTTTGTGACCCCATGAATTGCCACACGCCAGGCCTCCCTGTCCATCACCAACTCCTGGAGTTCACCCAGACTCATGTGCATCGAGTCCGTGATGCCATCCAGCCATTTCAGCCTCTGTCATCCCCTTCTCCTCCTGCCCTCAATCCCTCCCAGCATCAGAGTCTTTTCCAGTGAGTCAACTCTTCTCATGAGGTGGTCAAAGTATTGGAGTTTCAACTTCAGCATCAGCCCTTCCAAAGAACACCCAGGACTGATCTCCTTTAGGATGGACTGGTTGGATCTCCTTGCAGTCCAAGGCACTCTCAAGAGTCTTCTCCAACACCACAGTTCAAAAGCATCAATTCTTCGGTGCTCAGTCTTCTTCACAGTCCAACTCTCACATCCATACGTGACCACTGGAAATGCACAAAACAGCTCAGGGAACCATTTACATGTCTCTGTAATGCTTCAGTTCCACTGTAGAGCAGTAGCTGGATAGCCTTGCTGCTGTTTGTTAGAGACTTCTGACATTTGATCTTTTTGCTAAATTCTTGGCAATGCCCTTAAGACAAATAGGAATCAAACTGCTTACATTAATATAACTTTGAAGTTATTCCTCTTTTTCTAACAGTGGTACTTAAAGTACAGATAGCTGGTATGCCTTTCTTGACCCTTCAAACATTATTTCTTTCATTCTGGACATTGATCGCACTTGATTAAGCTATCTGTGTCACATTACCTTGACTGGGGTGTGTGTGTATATGTGCATGTTAGTTGCTCAGTCTTGTCCTACTCTTTGTGACCTCATGGACAAGGCTCCTCTGTCCATGGAATTCTCCAGGCAAGAATACTAGGGTGGGTTGCCATTCCTTTTCCCAGGGGATCGTCTCATCTCAGGGATTGAACCCAGGTCTCCTGCATTGCAGGAGGAATGGCGCAAATTGTTACCAACTGAGCCACCAGGGAAGCCCCTACTCTGCTATGTTTACTGTTACATTTACTGCAAAGATTTTGCTTTGGAGAAATCTACATGATCCACGGAATAATATACTATTTAATTTAGTGATACACTCAACACATTTCTGAAGAGAACTGACATTATCTCTTTGTTGAGATTTTCTATTCTTTCATTTGCTTCAAGAGGATATGTACTGGATTGTTGACGCATTTTTATTAGAGCTGCTTTGACCTTATCACGTAATTCCAACATCTGATTCCTGTCAAAGTTGGTGTCAATCAATTGTCTTTCCTACTGAGCGACTTCACTTTCACTTTTCACTTTCATGCATTGGGGAAGGAAATGGCAGCCCACTCCAGTGTTCTTGCCTGGAGAATCCCAGGGACGGGGAGCCTGGTGGGCTGCCGTCTTTGGGGTCGCACAGAGTCGGACACGACTGAAGTGACTTAGCAGCAGCAACAGCATCCAAGTTCTGATATTCTTGGTTCTCGGTATGACAGGTTTTTTTGTTTTTTTGTTTTTTAATGTTGTATCCTAGGCATTTTTTCTTTTATCTTAGGAGACTCTGGATTCCTACTTAAATATTTTATTTTAGCAGGCTCATTTAGATTTAGCACTTGGTCTACTTTTATATGTTTGTGATTATGATGCAGTTTAATTTTCAGAGCCTTATTTTGATCTGCTTGGTTTATCTTGGTGCTGATGGGTTCTCAATCACCTGGGTTGGTGCCGCCTAAAGGGGTAGGAGGTGTCCCCAAGTCAGGCTTCTGGATGTCTCTTAGTCTGGGAGGGATATGGTGACATCTTCCCTGTTGGTGTCCCCAAGCTGCCTACTGTCTCTGGGCAAGGAAAGAGAATTCTCTTGAACCCCTGGGGACAAAGAGCCTTCCCAGTTCAAACCATTTGCTGTATAATTGAGTGAGTGCCTTTGGCCAATTTTATACCTCCTTCACCTCTTCTGATGCCTTTAGGCAGTAAGTACAGTTATACAATGCAAATCATTCTCTCTTCTACAGAACAAGTTTTAAAATAATATTAAGAAACCTGACCATATAAATAAATAAATAAATATGTAGAAAATACTCAGTACTTTTAATTAAAAAATTTCAACCTCACAGAAAAGTTGAATAAAGAACAATGAATACTCATATACCCCTGTCTGGATTTATCTACTATAGAGTTACTAGGTAAAATGGCAGGACTCCCAGTTAAAACCGAATTTCAGATAAATGATAAATAATTTTTAATATATGTATGCATGCAGTATTTGGGACATGCTTATGCTAAAAATTTATTTGTTGTCTATCTGAAACTCAAATTTACCTGGGCATCTTGTGTTTTCTTGGGAAATCTGACAGCCCTAACTTGCCATTAACATTTGGTCTCACTTGTTCCCATACTTTTTCTTATACATTTCTCCTTTCCCAAACCATCTGGGGATCATTAAAAAGGTAAAAGCTCAGATAGGCTTTGTATATGTATATGAAGAAAATTCATTTGCATGGATTTTTTAAAAAAGAACTTCCTATTTTGTATTGAAGAATAGCTGATTAACAATAGTGACAATTTCCGGTGGACAGCAGAGGGATTCACCATACATATATATGTATCCATTCTCCCCCAAACTCCCTCCCATCCAGGCTGCCACGTAACATTGAGCAGAGTCCCCTGAGCCATATAGTAGGTCCTGGTTGGCTCTCCATGTATTGGTTTTTTTTGAAACTAGTGCTTGAAACTGCATCTGCCATTTGTTATTATATAGCACTAATTCTCTACTCTTGCCTAAATCCTGCCTAGTTCTTACTGCATATCCATATGTAGTTACAAAAGCACCTCAACTCTCATGTAGAAAAACCAGTTTCTATCACCAGTGAAACAGTAATCAAGTGGCCTCTAAGCATCCTTCTTCTGGAACGCATACTAAAGCCATTTTTAAGCTAAGGGTAAGCCCTCTACAGAAACTCCTGTATTGACTAAAGAATTACCACTGCTTGGTTCTGGTGGATTTTTTAGCTTTTCTCCATTATTTTAGTATGAGAGGTCTCACCTAAGTTCCCTTTTTTAGACATAATCTTATTTGTAGAAACTTTATGAAATGGTCAAGAGTACAAGTCTAGGTATCAGACGATCATGGGTTAAAGTCCTGTCTTCTGTAGTCATGGAAGTTCACGTAGTTCTAGTTCTCATAGTTCGAAGAAGTTATTTCTTTGTGACTCATTTTCCTCATCTGTCACGTGGAGTAAAATATCTGCCTGCAAGGTGAGCCCTGTGCCTGGTACACGTAACCTGGAGATCATCATGTGGAGTTCTGCCTGACCTTTCCTGGAGTCAGTTTTGCATTATGTGTTTCTTATGTTTCTTATCTTTTCTTGAAAATAACTCCCACACTGGGTATGACTACTTCTAAACCACAACTACTGCTCACAACTTTGTTCCAACAGACCAGATACTCATATATAAACGAATGGAGGTTAAAGGGGATGATGTCTCAGTTGTATGCTGAGATCCCTGATAAAGATCTAAGATAAAAAGATGTGGGTCAGGGAGCCTCATTAAGATAGAAGTATAGTAGAGAAGGAATTTGACTCCATCATCAACCGTATGGTGTGTGTGTTTGTATGCACATGTGTGTACTAGGACTGAAAAAATGATACCAGGATATATAAGAGTTTATGAGTTATATACGGAGATTTATGTTTCCTTCATACTTCATATTGCTCAGACATTATCAGATCAATATGTCCAGTGTGAGTCATCAGATCTTCAGAAGAATGTGGGGAAACTGGAACTGATGCAGAGAAGAGAATCACAAATATGCAAATATTATATATGAAAAAAATAGAGAGATTTGAAACTGTTTAGCTTGAAGAAGGTAAAAAATGATTTGTTTTTAAGAATAGGAAGAGCTTTTCATATTCAGATCAGCTATTCCTTTTGTCCACAAAGGACCAAACAAGGAGAAAGGAGTACATTAAAAACACTGATATTTTTTATTTTGTGTAAGGAAGAATTTTTTGCAAACTTGGTGATAAAATAGTCAATGGACTGCTGAGTTAGTTACAGGGTCTGCAGTAGGGGAATTTTCTCTTAAAGCTTTGTGGATAATCACCAGACCTAGTTATTTTCAATTTGGCATCTACCTAAACCAGGTTGCGCACCAGATGAATGCTAAATTTTTGCTTTGGAGTATAACTGGAAAATAGCAAGAGGTTGCATATATAAGATATGTTGCACAATTAAAGATCTATCTGTTGAAGAAGTGGGTCAGCCACAAAGCAAAAGCAAGCGTTTTAGCATGCTCTTGCTGTTATACAGAGCACAACGTGCGACCCATCAGTCAGCTGCTAAGAGACAATCCAGGTCAGCCAGACTGACAGCATTTTTAGTGCTGATTGCATTGAATTTGCATTTGCTATTATGAAAGGGGCAACCGACAACTTCTTAGAATAGTGTGTATGCGTTGACCCATAACCAGTGAAACAAACAAAATTTAAAAAGCTGCTGTTAAATGAATAATTCTTCATGTGGATAGGAGCTTTTTCCTTATTAAATTCAGAGTGGATTCATTCTAGGAACAATTTTGGTGTAGAGGCTCTCTCACTTGTTACAGATTACTGACTACAGTGCTATGCTGCCAAAATACTTTGGCTCATTCTCAAGCCTCAAGAACTGCATAAATTTTTCCTCTCATCATGCCCCAGAGCCATCAACAATATCTCTAAATGTATTTTCCTCTCATTTGATTTAATTCTTTTGTCTCAAGTTCCCTAAGAATTTTTGTGTACTGTTTATTCCGTCATATGTTAATTACAGGTCATAGTCATACACTGATTCACATGATCCATATACTGAGCACGATTGTGTACCTTTGTTCCTTTACCTGACCTCTATGTTTTCTTAAGCTGTCCACAACCTCAAGCATCTGCAAGTCTGTATTATTCCTCTCACCTGCATGTGGATTGGCACAGATACTGACACACAAATGTATTTTTCAGCCAGTGATTGTTGTCTCTGACCATATCTAAAAGACTTGATTGTCCATATGCAACAAACAGAACAGAACAACAATAATAATGAAACAAATCAAAACAAAAGCCTTGTCAAAATCAGCTGGAAATTTATCTCCCACAGGGAAAGGTCTGGAAGTAAAAAGTCCAGGGCTGCTGAGGCGGCCCCAGCATTACAGTTTGGGGTTCCTTCCAGTTTGAGGTTCCTTCTGTTCAACTGTCCTGGCATCCTCTGTGCATGGGCTTGTTCTTCAGGTGAGTTGCTATAGTGTCAGCCATCATGTCCACATTCCAGGAGGTAGAATGGAGGAAAAGAAGGAAGAGCAAATTCACTTCCTTCCAGAAAATTTCTTGGAAGTTCCACACATCAGACCTAGTTGATTCTCACTGGCTAGAACATTGGCACATGGCTGCTCCCAGCAGCAAAGTGTGTTGATAGGTATAGTTTTTTATGCCAGGTGACAGTGTGCCTGACTATCAGTGATAAAGTAATCAATGAGATGACAAAGTAGACAATCGGCAGTCTTTACCCCAGAGCCCAAATGTTGCATTAGCAAGAAGAGGTTCAATCCAGGTACAGTGATTTTAAATGTCAGAGTGACGTGGATATTTCCCTTTGGTAACTAGTCACCAAGCACCATGCATAATTTATTCATTAAGAACTACATCCAAAATTCTTCATAAAAACATGGGAAGAAGGTGTTGCTTTATGTCATACTAAGACTGAGGACTTCCCAGTTGATGGTAAAGTTGGTAACTGAACCCAAAAGTTAGATCCCTGAACCTGTATTATTAACTGTATCACTGTGATGTCTAGTGGAGTGTAGTGATGCAGTGTCGCTCAGTTGTGTCCAACTCTTTGCAACCCTGTAGATTGCAGTCCACCAGGCTCCTCTGTCCATGGGATTCTCCAAGCAAGAATACAGGAGTGGGTTGCTATTTCCTTCTCCAGGGGATCTTCCTGACCCAGGGGTCGAACCCAGGTCTCCCACATTGCAGGCAGACGCTTTAACCTCTGAGCCACCAGGGAAGCCCCTAAAGTAACATAGGAACATTGCTTTTCTAGGAGTTTTTCAGCATAGTCTGTGGCAGAACTTTCAGGGACTCTGTGATGCTGCCTTTATTATGACAACACTCATGAACATATTTAAACATATTCTATCTTATTTAAACACATTTATATCTATGCCTTCATCTGGACATGATGTACAATTTTCAGGAGATGCTCTGAACTGTTATGATGGGTTAGTGGTGACATACTGCCACTACTTCATTTTTCATTTGTTAAGTGTTGTCTTTAATTTTCTGCTTCATAGAAATGTGGAACCATTTAAAGTTTGTGTTAATTAAGTCCAACTGATACAATGCATTCATTCTTTTGCAGCATTCTATTCTTATAGCTATAACTGAGATGTACTCATGATTCAGGATGGTGACATCAGGCTGTTTGGTTGGGGAATGGCCAAACTGTTATAAAGCCTTGTCAACTCAGGCACAGGATGGATGACAAGCTCACTGTAGAAAACAAGATTAGCAGGTTTTAGGGGAGTTGATTTGAGTTTAGAAAAAGATGTCCTATTGTTTTGATTGTAGAAAGAAATCAAAATGTTCATCATTATACAGTGACAGATGTTTGACAAATTGAAAAACATACCTTAGTCCTATTGAATGTCAAATTAATAGAATGTTACCTTAGGGGAAAACTAATCTCAAAATAGTTTTTTAAAATTTATATGTTTTCTAACTCAGTGATTATATTTCCTTCATACCAAATCAAAACCTTCTAGTCAAGGGTCCATGATGTCAATATTTCATGCCAGTTGATGTGTGAAGTAGCCTTCTTTTTCAATAACTGATGATAGGATAGGGAAGATTTGATGCTTATGGAATGCTTTATTATTTCAGAGAACTCTTGAAGGAATTTTCCTAGTTCTTTGTTTCTATGAGTCATGTCAGAGTTTTTCCAGGAAGAATTGAAAAAAATGGAATAAAGATATCATAACAATGTTTTAAAAATATTTATTACAGAAATCATCAAACACAGGAAAAACAGGCATAATACTACTATTATGAGCTCTCAAGCACCCATCCCCCAGTTTCAGCAGCTATCAGTCAACATATGGTCAATCAACTTCAGCTTCCCCTCTGTCCCACCTCCTTCCCTTCTCCATGCTGGATTATTTTGGAGTAAATCTCAAAAGCATCTCATTAATCTGTAAATACTTCATTATGAACTTATGAAAAATATGGATTCTTTGTTTTTTAAACATAAAAATGGGTGTGAAAGTGTTAGTTGCTCAGTCGTGTCTGACTCTTTGTGGACCCATGGACTGTAACCTGCTAGGGTCCTCTGTCCATGAGATTCTCCAGGCAAGAATACTGCAGTGGGTAGCCATTTCCTTCTCCAGGGGATCTTCCTGACCCAGAGATGGAACCTGAGTCCCTTGCATTGCAGGCAGTTTCTTTACCATCTGAGCCATCATATATGTAAACCCAAACATAATATTCCTTCTGCAAAAATTAATAATGGTGTTGAGAACATGATATGCTTATTCTTTTTCTGTCTTCTTTTTAACACTTGGTATGTTTTAATCAGAATTCCAGCAGGTTTACATATTGCATTTGGTTGTTATGTCTCCAGTGTTCTTTTAGTATATAAGTTCATTTTTCTTCTGTTTATTTTTCTTGCAATTTATTAGTTGAAAAAAATTAGAGTATCTCAAATTGTGAATTTGCTGATTTGTGTTCCTGTGGTGTCATTTACTATGTTCCTCAGTTCTTTGTTTTATAAAAATTAATGATTCAGGTTTCACTTATTTTTCCTTTTTACAAGAATACTTCCTAAATGTCATTGTATACTTCTTAGTGCATCATACTAGGAGGATATAATACTTCGTTGTCTTTTGTGATGTTAATATTGATCAATTCTTGTTAAGTAATGTCAGCCAAATCTTTTCATTGTATAACCTTTCCATTTCATCAGCATTTCACCTAACAATTTTAATAGCCATTTATGATTAACACCTAAACCAATTATTCCATTAAGGATTGCAAAACTGAGGTAATCTAATTCTATAATTTATTCTGCACTTATTAACTAGAATTCTTCTATAAAGGATAGCTTTCCTACGTCAACTATGTGGTTACTTTAAAGTATGTGTGTGTATTAGTTGCTCAGTCATGTCCAACTCTTTGTGACCCTATGGGCTGTAGCCTGCCAGGCTCTTGTCCATGGGATTCTCTAAGCAAGAATACTGGAATGGGTTGCCATTCCCTTCTCCAGGGTATCTTCCCAACCCCAGAGTATAGGAAAGGCATATAAATTCTTGGTTCTTTCCTTCATCAATTTTCAGAATTCTAAGCTAATTCCTTAACATTGGGCAATGTTCACCAGTGGACTTTTAAGTATTATTGTAAACAAATGGTCTTAAAACATATTTATTATGCTTCAGTCTACTGTTGTTATTCATTTCTGTGTTTAAATTATTCTATCTTTGAGCAGTGAAAACATTTTCAAATTAGATCTTGTTTTTTTTTTTTTTTTTCAGGACTTTCTGGTTCAACCAGATGATCCACGTTCATTTTGTACATTTCTGACCTAGATCTCAGATCATCTTCAGTGTTCTTTTTCACAGAGAATGGTATTTAGAATACCCAGTCTAGTTACTGGGTCATTTTTGTTCCTGGGCCTTTTCAGGAGGTCAAAGCTAGAAAAAGAGAAATTCATGCTGATATTTTCAATTCAAATTCTGATCACTGAGTTTTTACCTATTCAGTTTGGAGAAGGAAATGGCAACTCACTCCAGTATTCTTGCCTGGAGAACCCCATGGGCAGTCCACGGGGTCGCAGAGTTGGACACGACTGAGTGACTTCACTTTCACCTATTCAATCTGTAGTTGTATCTTTTTTCTCTTTCACTGAAAAACTTGGTTTCTAAAAGAATAGTGTAATTATGTATTTGCTTTGTCTTATAAAAATTTTGAGGGCTTCCCTGATGGCTCAGTGGTAAAAATCCGTCTGCCAGTGCTGAGACACGGGTTTGATCCCTGGTTCGGCAGTATCCCCTGGAGAAGGAGATGGCAACTCACTCTAGTATTCTTGCCTGGGAAATCCACGGAGAGAGGAGCCTGGTTGGCTACAGTCCATGGAGCCCCCAAAGTGACTAAACAACAAAATAAAAATTTCAGAAGAAGAATATATTAATTCTAACAATATGGTTATTGAGAAGAGATTTGATTATTGAGGAGAATTTTTTTTTTTTGCATTTGTTTTGTCCTTAGGGCTTCCCTGGTGACTCAGACAGTAAAGAATCCGCCTGCAGTGCAGGAGACCTGGGTTCCATCCCTGGTTTGGAACGATCCCCTAGAGGAGGGCATGGCAACTCACTCCTGCTTTTGCCTGGAGAATCCCTATGGGCAGAGGAGCCTGGCGGCTATAATCCATGGGGTTGAAAACAGTCAGACATGAACTGAGCAACTAAGCACACAGAATATATCCCAGTGGGGATAAATTTTGCTGTTTTAAAGCAAAATTACTGTTTTAAAGTCACTTTGAAATATCTCTTCCCTGAGTGGTTAAGTGACAAACTCAAAAATATTTTTTTCTTTTAGCATTCTAACTTTGGGTGTTGATTTTTAAGTTCTTATTTTTTAGAATGCTATAAAGCATTTATATGTTTCCAAAGTAAAATCTGCAAGATATTTTGAAAATCTAACTTCCCTTACCCACTTCACATTTTCACTAAAGGTAAACATTGTTATTAGCTTTTGGTTTATCTTAGCATTTCTAAAATAAAAAGTGTGTGTGTGCGTGTGTGTGTTTGTATTGTCTCTCTTTCTTAGCTATAAGATGGCATAGTATGCACATACTATACACACCGCTTTTCTCCTTTAATGATGTATCTTTGTGATCACATCTGCATAGTACTCATTTCGTTGGTGTGACCTTAGTTTATTCAACCAGTGCACAGTAGAACACAATTTGGGTTCTTCCTGATCTTTTACTATCACAGATTTGCAATAAATAGCCTTCTTTACAAATACAATTTATTTGACCCATATTTTGATGCGGACATTTGAAAGGATTATTTCAAACATTTCTTTTTAAAACCAAAGTGTGATAAGCATTCTTGTACATGAAACTGTACTAGATTATAAGCTCCCTGAGAGTAAAGCGTTTATTTCTTCTATGTGCATAACACAAAGCACATAAATTTGAAGGTAGTGATTGATTAAGTGAAATGAGTCTCAAAAAATACATCAGGAAAACACTTTTTTTTTTTTTTGAAAACATATGCACATCAGCTTGTTACTGATCTTCAAGACCAATAACGTAAAGATTCTTTTTTATTGAATAGATTTGTCTCTGTATTTTGTTTACAGAAAGTTTCTATAAACAGAAATTATTCCCTAGTAAACACTGAATGAAGTTAAAAGGAATACAAGAAAGAGTAGTACTATTTATTGATCATCTACCATACTCAAGTTAGTCAAACAGACCACAAAATTAATTGAGATTAATTAATTCAAGTGTTGGATATAGTGTTAAATTGCAGATGGCATTCTTGTCTCAAGGAGCCTATTTTCTAGAGACATAAGTGGGAAAACACTGGTAATAGATACATAATGACATATACAATATATTTTAGAAAACTGATAATATTGGGAGGGACATTCTTGGGAAGGGAAGTAGGGTGGGATTCAAAGCACAAACGGTGGGTACAGCCTTGGCTAGGACCAGAGGCTGGTGGATTTAGGGAAAAGAAAATAAAGTCATCCCTTTTTATTTCACATATGTTCTAGGGAAGAATGCAGTGAGAGTGGGTGGTGAGAGGGTATTAGAAGGGGTGAAGTCATTAATTTGGAGAGTGAGAAAGTATAAGGTACTAGGGGAATGTACTTGATATCATGTTTGGTTCTTTATTTGTGAGAGTTTATTTAGCAAAAACTGTCCTTCCAACAACCTCTGTTAAAGGAAATTTTGCTACCTATGGTGTGGCCAAGGGGATTAAGAAAAAAATTTTCCCCTGCTCTCACTAGGCTGATTTGAATAAGAATTAGCACTGGACTAGTAGGAAATCCATAGATAGCAATGTCTAGTGTACGGTGTATCACCTTTGACATGAATGACCTTAGCAACAGTTTCCTTCCTTTGGGATTTGAAACTAGGAACCAAAGAGAAAGAGGCAATTAGCAGAAACTGAAGGAGAATAGTAAGAGATGGTATTACACAGAGTCAGGTTCCTGACAAGTTAAAGTCAGGAGAAAGCAAAATCTATGCTGAAGCTGAAGAAATCTTTCAGAAAGAACAGGAAGGATATGCAGAGAGAAGCAAAGAAGGAAGAGAGGTGGAACAGAGTCTTTCTAACTGCCTCATTTCCTGAACACATTCCAGGTCCAGTTTCTTTCTTTTTTTTTTCTTTTTCTAAAACTGATTTTTATTGGAGTATAGTTTCTTCAGTTTAGGAGCAGGAGGAAAGTGAAAAAGTTGGCTTAAAACTCAACATTCAACAAACTAAGATCATGACAACCGGTCCCATCACTTCATGACAAATAGATGGAGAAACAGTGGAAACAGTGATAGACCTTATTTTCTTGGGCTCCAAAATCACTGCAGATGGTGACTGCAGCCGTGAAATTAAAAGACACTTGCTCTTGGAAGAAAATCTATGACAAACCTAGATAGCATATTAAAAAGCAGAGACATTACTTTTCCAACAAAGGTCTGTCTAGTCAAAGCTATGGTTTTTCCAGTATTCATGTATGGATGTGAGAATTGGACCTAGAAAGAAAGCTGAGCCCTGAAGAATTGATGCTTTTGAATTGTGGTGTTGGAGAAGACTCTTGAGAGTCCCTTGAACAGCAAGGAGAGCAAACCAGTCAATCCTAAAGGAATTCAACCCTGAATATTCATTGGAAGGGCTGATGCTGAAGCTGAAGTTCCAATTTGGCCACCTGATATGAAGAGCCGACTCATTAGAAAAGACCCTGACGCTGGGAAAGATTGAAGGCAGGAGGAGAAGGGGATGACAGAGGATGAGATACTTGGATGGCATCACCAACTCAATGGAGATGAGTTTGAACAGGCTCTGGGAGATAGTGAGGGACAGGGAAGCCTGGCGTGCTGCAGTCCATGAAGTCAAAAAGAGCTGGACGTGACTGAGTGACTGAACAACAACATCAGTTGCTCTGCAATGTTGCATTAGTTTCTGCTGTACAGAAAATGAATCAGCTGTACATACACATATACATTATTCACTCAGTCATGTCGGACTCTTTGCAGCCTGTGGACCTGTAGCCTGCCAGGCTCCTCTGTCCGTGGGATTCTTCAGGCAAAAATACTGGAGCGGATAGCTATTCCACCCTCCCTTTTAGACTTGCTTCCCATTCAGATCATCACAGTGCATTCAGCAGAGCTCCCTGGGCTGTACAGTATGTTCTCATTAGTTATCTATTTTATACATAGTATCAATAGTGTATGTGTGTCAATCCCAGTCTCCCAATTTCAATTTCAATCAGTGTGTTTCCTTAGAGAAAATCCACTTTGACTGGAACGAGGTTGAGTGGATGGCTGCCATCTCAGTGTACCCACCACTCTACTTTATCTGGCTAATAGCAGGCTCATTCTTCAGAACTATTCTTCCTCACTGAAGTCCATGAAATTTGGATGCAGCTGATTTTTAGGTAGCTTGTCATTCTTCTCCACCTTACCGCAACTTTCTGATTTATAAAAGAGAAGGCACCAGAGCTGACCTCTAAGGCAAAAAGAGGAAAAAAAAACTAGTACCTGTGCTCCCATCTCTACTCACCCACCTCCTCCTGGCCTGTGACTCACTGAGCCCAGATTCTGCCTTAGTCATTGTCATGAGGGATAGATCCTGTTTGCTTTATCTGCTTGATGTTTCTTAAAGCTCTGAATCCTGTCATCTCCTGGAGTTGATTTCTTTTGATAAATAACTGACAGCAATCAGGAGAGAAATGTAGTCTTAGAATTTTAAAGTTTTGTCTAAAAGCTTTGTATTAAGGTATAGGCTACAAAAATGAATTCTGACAGATTATAGTATTAAGTATACCTAAGACAAAGAAATTGTGCCGTAATAGGGAAAAATTTGCCAGATTTTCTTAAGAACCTTAAGATTGAGTTGAAACATAAGATGCAGTGATTGCATCACCCTTTCATAGTCACCCAAGCTTAGAACATGCCATCACCTATGGCTGCTCTGAACATCAAATCAGTCACCAGGACCTTGGCTACATCTGTTTCTTCATGACCATTCCTGTTGCCACCAGGGCTGGCCCAGGGCTTCGTTATCTTGTGCCTAGATCATTGCAGTATGGTTACAATTTGTCTCTGACTGGATTTTTTTTTTTCACTTGTTTCACTATGCACACATGTTCCTATGGCCTTGCTAAGATGATAGATTATCACAGCATCTCCCGGATCAAAACCCAAACTCCATCTCATAGCTCTACGAATCCTCTTGATTTGATCCGTACCTGCTTTTCACTCCTTTATGTGAGCTTTCTGCCTAGTTCAGCAAATAACACAGTCAATGAGTCTTTATGGGGTAGCAGGATCTGTGATATGGCTGGATATGCAATTAGGAATAAGATAAGATACTGCCTTTATCATCCCAGAGCAAATATTCTACTGGAGCAGCCAGACAAGTAGGGAGGAAATAAGATCCACTGGAGTGAATTCTATTCCAATGAGAGCATGGAGAATTAGGGGATACAAATGCAGTAGCAACTCATCCAGTTCTGGAGGCCCCAACAAGGCTTATTGAGAAGATGGCATCTCTCTTGAGTCCTGTAAGACAAGTAGGCCTCTTTGTTCATTGACTCAACATATAAGAGACACCCTTTAAGATGCAGCTCAAACTTCAACCCATGAAATAATTCCTCACCACCAGGTTAGTGCCTCTCGTCTCCTCTTCCTGCTCTGAGCTGCTGCTGTTGTTCAGATGCCAAGTTGTGTCTGACTCTACACGCCCCCACAGACTGCAGTGCACAAGTTTCCTCTGTCCTCCACTATTTCCTGGAGTTTTCTCAGATTCATGTCTACTGAATCCGTGATGTTATCTAACCAACTCATCCTCTGCCCACCCTTCTCCTTTTGCCTTCAGTCTTTACCAGCATCAGGGTCTTTTCTAACAGGTCAGCTCTTTGCATCAAGTGGCCAAAGTATTGGAGCTTCAGCTTCAGCAACAGTCCTTGAATGAATATTCAGGTTTGATTTTCTTTAGGGTTGACTGGTTTGATATCCTTGCAGTCCAAGGGACTCTCAAGAGTTTTCTCCAACACCACAATTCAAAAGCATCAATTCTTCAGAACAAAGCTTCTTTATGGACCAACTCTCACATCTACACATGACTACTGAAAAACCCATAACTTTGACAGTATAGACATTTGTCAGCAAAGTGATGTCTCTGCTTTTCAATACACTGTGTAGGTTTGTCACAGCTTTACTTCCAAGGAGTGAGCTGCTATAGTATTCATCTATTTGTTCATTCAATCAGCAAATATTTAATATGTCCTAGTAGGTAGCAGGAACTTCTAGGTTTTGAGATACAGCAGTGAATAAAGAGTAAGTCCTTGATCTTGAGAGCTTATATTCAAATGGAGCAAAAAGATAGTATTAGACAAACATGTAGCATGTCATGTGGTGGTAGTCCCTGTGAAGAAAAATAAAACATGATAAGAAACAGAAGGTGGGGAGGAGCTATTTTAGATAGAATGAAAAGACGCATTAAGTTTAAAAAGCTGAGGGAAGAAGTTTCCAGGCTGGAGGACCATTGAGTGTAAAGGCAAGCAGCCAGGAATGTGTGGAGTTAAAGGAACAGTGCTGACCTAGAAACAGTCATTTGACTTTTCAGCGGCTTATTGTTGTTCAGTTGCCAAGTTGTGTTCAACTCTTCATGACTCCGTGGACTGCAGCATGCCAGGCTTCCCTGTCCCCTCACCATCTCCCAGAGTTTACCCAAGTTTATGCCCATTGAGTCGGTGACGCCATCCAACCATCTCATCCTCTGTTGCCTTCTTCTCATCCTGCCTTCAATCTTTCTCAGCATCAGGGTCTTTTCCAGTGAGTCAGCTCTTCGCATCATGTGGCCAAAGCACTGGAGCATTGCCCTTTTCATATGGATCTGAGCTGTCCCTTGCAAACATGTTTTCAGTTTATGGAGGCTAAGAACTTCCAGTGAATATTCAGGGCTGATTGCTTTTAGGACTGACTAGTTTTATCTTCTTGCTGTCCAAGGGACTCCTCTATAATTGTCTCTACTATTCTTTCTTCTAATTTTCCACATGCAGACCAGTGTCTCCACGAGGCTATCAGGAAGTGTTCACTAACTGAAGGAAGTGGGATTTACGATTTACTCATGCTTTCAATGAATTATTATGTGTTGTAAGGCACTTGTACTTCCCCTACCTGCCTGATATTAAAAGAGCACACTCCTTAACCACAGAAATAAAGGGGGATGTGGTGGGGAGGCGGGTGCAGAAACTGAAACTATCCTCCAAATATCAATTTCAGGAGCCTGAGAGTCTGCCTCTAGGGCAAGAACTAGAACACTTCTGGAAGAGTTTCTGTGGATTTTAATGTGGTAGGGACAATCTGGGAACCAGAGTTGAATGAATGACTCCCTTAAAACTGATTGAGTGAATTATAGTCTGTGGGCTGATTAAGTATTGATCAGTGACTCTGCTCAGGTCTGAAACAGCCTTAGAACTACCTTCTGACAAAGCCATAAAGAAAACGACTTGTTCCGTGATTTAACTGACAGTATCATTGGGGAAGCTGGGAATAGGAAATCGATAAATTTTGAAAATTTCCTTAATTGTTTGACTTTTAAAAATATTGATGCTCAAGATATCACTCAAGCACATAATTTAATTAAGGAACAGATGGCCCTGAAATCTCCAGATTTATTCTTATTTGAGGCTCAGAAAGTACCTGATTCACTTTTCATTAGTCATTTTAAGATATGTTTAGCATGTGAATTCTTGAAGGGCTAAGTTTGACTAGAGTGGTCTGTGGACTTCTGGGGACCCTCTGGGGACCCTGTGATATTTTTGTAATGATGCTAAGATGTCATTCTCTATTCACTGTGTTAACATCTGCACCAGTGGTAGGGACATCTGCTGGTGCCTTTGCAAAAATCAAGTAGGGAGCCCCAGACATCGTGTTCTTCATTAACATGCACTCAGTTTAAAAAGATGCAAGCCTTACCGTGTCCTTGATGAAGCAGTGAAAATTTATTAAATCTCAGCCCTTGAGTGCATGTCTTTCAAAAAGAATGTACACATTAAGCATACCAAAATGCAATGATTGGCTATAGGAAAAGCCATTGTTGAGCTGCAAGCAGAACAACATTTTTACTTAAAGGAATACCTATAAACCATTTGTTTTTTTAAATCAAAAAATGAATAAAGTGGACCTGTCACTTCAAGGAAAATAGCTGATATTATTATTTAAATTATTATTTGAAAGCTTAAATTTTATCATTGTTACCAAATGTCAGTTATTTTCCTTGAAGTGACGAGCCCACTTTATTTATTTTTTGATAAAATGATGGTTTGTAGCTCTTCCTTTAAGTTAAAATGTTGTTCAGTTTGCAACTCAAACGACAGACACAAATTGATATAAACATCTTCTTAGGCTATCAGCTCTTTAGGATCCTTAATTATATATATAATCATTACATAATAAAAATGATCTAATAATCTAATCAGTAACACAGAAAACTTTCTCACTTTCCCTTGTTGGCGTGAATGACTGCCTAGATAAATGAATTCAGTATATGCATGGATAAATATTTAGATGGATTCTTTCTCTCAGCTTCAGTCTTGGAATCAGAGGGTTAAGTTAAATACCAGCCTCAGTTCATGATTAACGTTCCCTGTAAAGTTCTGGTCCTGTTTTCTTTGAACTCTTCTAATGTTTGCCAGATATCCTTTCTTTTTTAACATGTGTACTTGTAAACACATATTATGGTTTCATGTTGCATATGTTTAATTTGCATTAATGTGATATAATAAATACATAACTTATTTTTTATTTTCAATTTTAGCACTATATTTTAAAGATCTAGCCACTGCATGCCAATGAGAAAAGCTGTACAGAAACAACATCTGACTTATGTACATTTTTCTCATCATGTATAGCTAGAGATTTTATGGCAGCATTAGAAAGTTTTGTCCTTTAACATGACAAACATGAAAAACCACCTCTAAGCTATAAAATTTATGCAACCAAATACAAAATGACTTTACCAATTGCTCTCAAAGACCATAGCACTGAACAGCTTTTATTGATGGTCTGTGTGGGCTGTGTGCTTATTCACACCATGAGAGTTTTGAATAAACATAACTGCAAGGCTTCAAAATCTTGGCTCCACAATTGTCTGATCGTAGGAAAGATATTTAACCTGTCTTTCAGTCTCATTATCTGTAAAGTGGGGTTAATAATTGTACCTACACCACCTACATCGTGTTGACATGAGACATGACATTAAATGTATTAATATTTGTCAAGTGCTGAGAACAGCACGTGGAACATAGGAAGCAAGCATTATATAGGCACTTGTGAAATGAAATGAATGACAAGAGTAGCCGTCAGAGAGCATCAGCTTGTTCCCATGAATCATAATATGCTTTTCCCATTACAGCATTTCTCTCCCTTTATCTTCCTGAGCAAAGTGTTTTGGTAAAAAAACACTGAATGATCATGGATAGAGTTCGGTGGCTCATACTCATTATTTTAATACGCATTCAGTTTTCATAACTCAGAAAGAAATCTTAAATGCCCTGAGAGTGACATCACATCCTTTGAATTTTTTAATGAAATATTTTAAATAGCTATTAGATTCTCAGTATAAGAATGAGGAGCTGAGACTCATGGATCAGAAAGACTCTTGTGCATTTGCACACTTAGTCACTCAGTCGTATTCGACTCTTCACAACTCCATGGCCTGTAGCCCATCAGGCTCCTCTGTCCATGGATTTTTCAGGCAAGAATACTGGAGTGGGTTGCCATTTCCTCCTCCTGGGGATCATCCCAACCCAGGGACTGAACCCACATCTCCTGTATCCCCTGCGTTGCAGGCAGATCCTTACCCACTAAGTCACTGGGGAAGCCCTTGGTGCATTTACACTAAGAAAAGGATGCACATTTCACATCAATACAGTAAGTTGCCAAGTTCTTTAAGGGCCACAGGCCATCCTCTTTTCCCCATCATGACTTCTGTGAATTCACCAGTCCCTCCTGGCCACAGCAAACAGAATTCCCAGTCCAGAGTTGTGAAGTTGTAGCAACTACAAAATGGCAACCCACTCCAGTGCTTTTGCCTGGAGAATCCCAGGGACAGGGAGCCTGGTGGGCTGCCATCTATAGGGCTGCACAGAGTCAGACACTACTGAAGTGACTTAGCAGCAGCAGCAGCAACTACAAGAACTTCCAGGTACTTTCATGACCAAATAATTCCTGGTGTAGGCACTATAGCGTTCACTGTTTTTCCCCTTATCACTAATGATGATGTCACTTGGATGCACTAACTGAGTATCAGAAATAGATGAACATTTTTAATGGGACTCTGAGGAAGGCTTTCAAATGAAAAACCAACCATGGGATGAATTTCTTAATTTGAAAACCAAGCTAAATGTAATCGTTCCAGACTGTTTTGCATTATGGGCCATTGCTAACTTCCTTCCCAAGAGTGCTTGCAATCACTTACTTTTCAGATTGGGTGCTCTGGGATATAGCCAGATTAACTCTGAGCTGTGAATTTTACAAGTGCTCTTGTTTAACCTATAATCGATTTAAACAGAGCCATTCCACAAAAGGCAAACATGGTAATTGGTGGAATTTTATTTTAGTTTTTGCATGAAACAGGGTAAAAGAATATGCTGGCTTTGACTTTCTGGATCTTTGCACAGCCAGAAGTCTGAGAGAATAAGCACTGAAGTTCAAATTAGAGCCCCAGATGGAAACACAAACAGGGGCCACCACTGTGTCTTTTTCATGCTTCAGAGCTCAGCTCTGGACAGAAATGTGTTTCTAGTTAAAATGTAATCATTTCCAATTCCTTCTGATCACTGGATCATATTGGAAAGAAACAGCCCGAGGACTACAGTTGCTTTTAATTACCAGTGAATGTTGATTGAAATTATCATTTCCTTCCTATACATTTGTATTTTTATAGAACAAACAAGAATAAAGACATGGCATCTTTATACTTTAAGTGTATTTTGAGAAAGATCCCTGTTTAACTTTACACTCTTTGGGTTAGAATTTTTTTCAGGATTGGATTTTCCCAAGTTACCTCACCATAGACTGCAGAAAGAGCTAGGTCAGTTTAACATCCTTGAAGGATCAAGTTTTAAAATATAGGTGGTGTTTTTAATATTCAGTAAGACTCTCAAAAGTCCATGTGCTTCTCTGATTGAAGAATTCATACTGTAAGATACTCTGGACAGTTTGTTGTTTTTTCCCCTAACTCTACCGTCTTTTTACTTTCCCAGACCATTTTGACAATGAATGATTACTGAGAAAAACAAATGAAAAACCAAAAGCCAAAAACACCATCTTTCACACTAATGTCATAGTATATTCAATATTTAAACTTTTATGTTAGTTTTAATATTCATATATTTTTAAAATGCTGTAAATAAAAGCTATTCCTCTTCTTAGCTGGAACCTGAGAATTGTATCCTAAAATCCAGCAATGAATAGTGGCATGGAATTCTGCTCAAAATAGGAATGAACAGCAAACATGAAGAAATCATAAACCTGATGTGATGTCTTCTCCAGCATCTTAATTCTGAACAAGTTACATGGCTAAGTAAATGTGCTCTCTGATATTTTCCTGATTATTTCAAGGTTTCTATTTACAAGTTTAAGAGAAATGTCTCTGGAAATTGATTCCATTGTAGAAATACACGATCTCTAAAGTGAATCTTGTATTCGGGTTTCCCAGGGAGACACTGGCAATAAAGAGAGGAAATTTATCTGTATTATCTGGCAGGATCTCATAAAGCAGTATGTTTAATCAACCCACAGAATGTTAATTAATTGCATAAGATGTGGAGTCACAGATTCCTAGGTGGTTCAGATTCATCATTACTATTTCTGTGATCTTGGGCAAATAATTCAACTTCTCTATGTTCAAATTCTCTCACCTGATAAATGGCTAATTATAACCCCTCCCTCAAGAGCTCTGGAGAGAAATAAATCAGATAAAATGAAGTGTTTGGCAAGGCAACAGAAACATAATTAGTCTTGAATAGCAATTATTATTATTATATGTGGGTATATGGCAATACACCAGAAAGAATAAACTATTGGCCCTGCCTTCAGGAATATTATCCTCTCCCTTAGGTTTTGATACACATTTATGAGAAGACATATTTATTGCAAATCAGGATATAATTTAGTGAGCTTAGTAAAATTTTAGGACTCTAGAGAGAAAGAAATTGCTATAGAATGCAGTGGTGTGATAAGGTTTAATGGGGTGAGAGGATTTGAGCTGTACCATAAATGAAATGTAGTATTCAGACACTGAGAAAAGAGGTATGGTTTACTCCAAATATGAACAGTGGGAGGGAAAATGGTCTTGTGTGTGGGACTTTGGGGATGTCTCTAGACAAATGGATATGCACATTTGGCTACAGCAGAAGGTCATTCTTGTACAAGAGACTATGAGAAACTTGTGGAAAGGTAGGTTATAGATGTCTTTAATGGCTCTGAGAACTTTTGAGTAAGGGAATGAGATGGTAACAGTTGAGGAAGGTTTATTTGGTTGCTTATGTTCAGAGAGCTGAAGGAAGGATCAGACAGAGGAAGGATGATGAAGTAAGAGGTAATTTATATGGGGACCAAAATGGAGGTCGTGATCTTGGAAAGAGAAGGTAATGATAATCCTAAATTAAATAATGCAGTTTATAGCCATAATCTGAGTCAATCCAGCCAACAACCCTAAATAATAGATACCATTATTTTAGCCACTTTGTTGATAAGGAAAAAGGCTTCTCAGGTGGCACTAGTGGTAAAGAACCCTCCTGCCAATGCAGGAGACTTAAGAGATGCTGGTTTGAGCCCTAGCTCAGAAAGTCCCCTGGAGCAGGAAATAATAACCCGCTCCAATAATCTTGCCTGAAAAATTCCATGGACAGAGGAGCCTGGCGGGCTACAGT
This sequence comes from Nanger dama, assembly GCA_917880005.1. Classification (NCBI taxonomy): domain Eukaryota; kingdom Metazoa; phylum Chordata; class Mammalia; order Artiodactyla; family Bovidae; genus Nanger; species Nanger dama. The sequence continues at coordinate 84,463,966 of CAKJTW010000002.1, forward strand.
TCATGGGGCCAAACACAGCTGAGCAACTGAGCACATAATTGATGAGAAAACTGAAGCCATCAAGGTTAAGCAAATAATCTGGATAGCACATCTAGACTGTGAAAATGGTAGGATTTAAAGCCTGGTTCTCTGATTCCAGAATTCAGTCACTTATCCATTGTACCACACTGCCTGCTACTTAGGAGAAAACTGGTGCCTAGAAACTTATATGGTATTTACCTTATTGAATACCGTTTCTTCTTAGATCACATCCTACCTTGATTAATACTGTGGGGGAAAAAAGAAAACCAAGCAAATGAGAAAAGCAAAGTGGGAAAGCTTCATAGTGGAAAAAGAAAAGGCTGCAGGTGTGCCGTGATTGAGTGCTACTGGCATGGAGAAACTGTAGGCAGGCTAGCTAGAAATGGGGCATCTTATGTGACTGATGAGGGGTATACACTTAACTTTCCCTGGTTTGGTAGTAAGTTGGGAGTGGGCGCAAAATGAGGGAAGCTATCAGTTATTAATCAAGCCCAGGCCATTTGAGGTCAAGTGGCCTGACTGTTACAGAAGTTACTGTTTAGTTTTCTGGATTGTCACTAGAGATAGCAATCTGATTTTCTTACGTCTAACTTATAGCTGGCTGGCTTCTTGGGTGGTTTATTATACATAAAGGGTTTGGTTTCCTAGGCAGCTTGCTGCAGATTTTGGACTAAAGTTTTGTTTTTATATACAGTTTTCTGGCTGTTTCCTATTTGTATATTCAATCTCTGAATACTTTTTTAGGGTTTAGTTGTTTTCAAACACCTTACGTTACTTTCTGATTTGGGGAAAAAAACATAATTCAAGATTTAAATGTTAGTAATTTAGTTGAAAATTTATTTGGCAGCACAGAATTGAAACAGAGTATTTGAGGCTTACAGATGTGCAATTTTACCCCAGAACCAACTACAGGCACAATCTACCCATGGCTGGTTGTATATCTCATCTTCATGCCCACCCCTTTTCTGTATCTTCCTTGTATCATAGGGGAGGAACCCTGGAACTACAGTTTTCAGAATCCCAAGCTAAAGAGGAAATCCATTATTCTACAGCAGCAGCCACAGGCAGGCAAGTGAGGGTTGGTGGATGGTTCCCAATGGGTGTTGCCAGTGCTTCACAAAAGACAGCCTAAGAATCATTTTATTTGTTGAAACAGCTGAGATCCAGGAAGCAGCTTTCCTGATAATTTTTGTACTTGTAAATTTCCTAAAAGCTTGCAGGGGCTTTCCTGACCTTTGCTCTCTTAGCCCTTGGAATGGTTTGGTAAATCTTTAATTCGCAACTGTTAAATCATGTTTTATTCAAAACCTGTAGAGTGATTTTTATCATTCTGACTGACCCTGACTGAATGGTCGGACACTCTGCCAAATTTAGGAGTATACACAATGCTCTAAGACTATGCTGGATGAAACTAGGATATGCTTTATCGTTAAACAACCAAGACAACTGGGACAACAAGAGTAAATACTTTAGGTTTTATATATTATACTTAGCTTCTTAATATAGAAAAGTGAGAGTGTTAGTCGCTCAGTCATGTCCAACTCTTTGCAACTCCATGGACTGTAGTCCTCTAGGTTCCTCTGTTCAAGGAATTCTCCAGGCAAGAATCTTGGAATGGGTAGCCATTCCCTTCCTCTAGGGGGTCTTCCAGACCCAGGGATAGGGTCTCCTTCATTGCAGGCAGATTCTTTACCATCTGAGGCACCAGGAAGCTCTTCTTTATATAGACCTCCTTCCTTATTTTCTTTATCTTCTCTATGTTCAGCACAAAGCCTAGCACAAATTAGCCACTCAAAATAATTTCTGTTAAATCAAATTGAATTAAATAAACAGGTGAATGGAGGATGAAATAGGAATATTGAAGCAGACCAATGCAGAAAAGCAGTTGATCAAAAATGAAAGTAGATATAAAAAGGAAAATAATACAATCATAAGTTACAGTAAAAATATATCCTGCTAAGGCCCTTCTACAAGAGGAAATTCAACATCAAAGCATTAATTAGGAACAGTCTTAGAATTATCCTAGGGCTTATTTCTGGTTGTATATCACTTTCTAAGGCTTTCCCTCACATTCCTTCGTGTCTACTTCTCTTAACTCCTTCCAGACGGATCTCAGATCAGGCTCAAATTTGAGACTGATCTCAAATCATGTTCTGCCGTCTCTATTGTTTCTGTCCTAATCTGGGCAGTGCTTGTCTCCTTGGACTTTTGCAGTAGCCTCCAAACTGGGCTGTCGCTTCCAGTGCAGCCCCTCTGATTTATTCTCTAGTGCTACCCTGTCTATACGGTAGCCACCCAGCCACATGTGGCTACAGAGCACTGGAAATGCCGCTTGTTTGAATTTCAAAGACTTAGTAAGGGGAAAAATTGTGAGATGTCAACTTTTTTTTTTTTTTTTAACATTGCTTATGATAATGACTGGCCTTCCTTGGTGGCTCAGATGGTAAAAATTCACCTGCATTGTAGGAGACCTGGGTTCAATCCTTGGGTTGGGAAGATCTCCTAGAGGGGGCACAGCAACTCACTCCAGTATTCTTGCCCTGGAGAATCCCATGGACAAAGGGGCCTGGTGGGCTGCAGTCCACAGAGTCACAAAGATTCTGAAGTGACTGAGTGACTAACACTTGCTCTAACTTCAGATCTGTCCCTAGAGCTATTGACTGGTCTGCAGCAGTCAGAGATACACATGCAGATTTTTATATGCAAACCCTAGAGGAATCAAATCCCTATCCAGACAGAGGTCCATATAGTCAAGGCTATGGTCTTCCCGGTGGTCACGTGTGTTTGTGGAGAGCTGGACCATAAAGAAGGCAGAGCACCAAAGAATTGATTTCTTTGAACTGTGGTGCTGGAGAAGACTTCTGAGAGTCCCTTCAACAGCAGGGAGATCAAACCAGTCAATGTTAAGGGAAAGCAACCCTGAATACTCACTGGAAGGACTGATGCTGAAGCTGGAGCTCCAGTATTTTGGTCACCTGATGTGAACAGCCAACTCATAGGAAAAGACCCTGATACTGGGAAAGAGTGAAGGCAAAAGGAGAAGAGGGCGTCAGAGGATGAGATGGCTGGGTGGCATACCTATGCAATGGACATGAACTTGGGCAAACTTCAGGAGATGGTGAGGGATAGGGAGACCTGGTATGCTGCAGTCCATGAGGTCACAAAGAGTCAGACATGACTGGGCAAATGAACAACAACATGATAATGATCAGGTAGTTTGGATATGTTGAGTTAACAAAGTATATCAATAAAATTAATTTGATAGGCATTTTTTTAACTTAAAAACATGACCAATAGAAAATTTAAATGCCCTATGTGGCTGCTCTAGACAATAGAGCAGTGGTCTTTTTAAAACAAAATTATATTATTACCCTGCTTTAAATCTTGCCCATAAGATAAAAACCAAAATGTGTACTATTTCCTTCATGCTCCTGCCTAATCTGGCCTTTGCCCACCTCTCAAGCCCTATTCATGTTCCTCAGTGGCTGATAACTTTCCCCTTCTTGCATCCTTTTCTTCTTAGCAGTTCCTTTTCACATGTTCTCTCCAACCTGAAATGCCTTTCCTTGTATCTTTTGTAATAAATTAGTAATCTAGTAGGTAATATGTTGAAAAGACTCTGATGCTGGGAAAGATTGAAGGCAGGAGGAGAAGGGGATGACAGAGGATGAGATGGTTAGATAGCATCACCGCATGGACATGAGTCTGAGTGAATTCCAGGATATGGTGAAGGTCAGGGAAGCCTGATGTGCTGCAGTTCATGGGGTCACAAAGAGTCAGACACAACTGAACAACTGAAGGATGACAATGAGCCACTCTAGCAAATTATCGTATCAAATCAGTGTGGCGTTGAGGAGAGGGCATGGTTGCTTTTGTGGAACCTCCAGTTTGTAGCCAATCAATCAGAAACACTGGTGACAACCTGGCCTTATAATTGGTAGCTGAGTTGGGCAGTGGGCACTGCCATTAGCTGGATCCCACATCCTGCCATCTCTGGCCACCAAGTCACTTTCCTTGTTTGTGGCTACACTTCAGTGGTGGGAGTGCCCCAGGGTAAGCTGTTCAGTGGACAGTGTTCATCTTTTCTTAAAACTTTGTGCAGTTGCCAGCCGTCTGCTTATGTGTATGTATATGTTAAAAATCATGACTGAAATTAGAATTATAAAATTGGAATTTAAAAAGCTGCATGAATTTAAGGTTTATATCATGGGAGAATACTCCTTTGTCACAAGCTAAAGCCCCACTGGAGTTTAAGGCATGGAGATGAAATTTCTGTCACTCAAAATGGGATAACACATGGAAGTGATCCTTGTTTAAAGGTCTGAAGCATTAAGGAAGACCTAGCATGGCACTCCACTCCAGTACTCTTGCCTGGAAAGTCCCATGGACGGAGGAGCCTGGAAGGCTGCAGTCCATGGAGTCGCTGAGGGTCGGACACGACTGAGTGACTTCACTTTCATCACTTGTCACTTTCATGCATTGGAGAAGGAAATGGCAACCCACTCCAGTGTTCTTGCCTGGAGAATCCCAGGGACGGGGGAGCCTGGTGGGCTGTTGTCTCTGGGGTCGCACAGAGTTGGACACGACTGAAGTGACTTAGCAGCAGCAGCAGCAGCAGCAGTGATTAGTGGGAGAAGGAAATGGCAACCCACTCCCGTATTCTTGCCTAGAAAATGTCATGGACAGAGGAGCCTGGTGGGCTGCTGTCCATAGGGTCGCACAAAGTCGGGCATGACTGAAGTGACTTAGCAGCAGCAGCAGCAGCAGCAGCAACCTCAATTGTATTGTATCTTCTCCAAGTTGGGTATTATGTAGAAACACTCCATCTTTTCAAAAGGAACTTCAGGCCAACTATTCTATTATGCCATTTCTCTGCCAGGTTTTATCCTCTCAGAGCAGTTGGTTGGTTTTCCCATGTACTATCTTAAATGAATTGTCAGCAAGATCTAGTCTCAATTACTTCACACCTGAGCTCTATTATAACTCTGTTTCTCTCTACTCTGTCTTATCACAAAAGCCCATGATAGCTACTGAAGTCTATTTCATCATTCACCACTCTAATAGTCAGTGGTCTTTTGATGGCCTGGATCTACCTGTACCACATTGATACGCTGATGGAGCCTAGCAATTTGTTCCACTGTGGAACCTCTAACAAAGTACTCCAAAAGGCAGAACAACCCCAGGTTGAAAATCCTCTCTTTTTAAATATGCAGCCAAACAATGTGATACAACCACTCTATAAATTAGATGCATATCTGCCTTTAGGAAAAAAGTTCTGATTATTTTAATGGTTGGAAAGTTACAAAATACTTGTTAATCCAGCTCCTCCAAAATTTAGATGCCAAGATGGGATTAAACACACAAAAAATGTAATTAGGGAAATGGCTTTGAGACAAAAGGGAGACAGAGAAGGCTGAGAGATTCTTTTGATCACAGTGCAAAGAGAGCGAACAAAAAAGAGGGAAGGAAGGTTGGATGGAAAGATCTGAAACGATCGTGTGATCTAAGAAGGTTCAACAAGGTCCTCAGGGAGTCTTGAAGCCATAACTGGATATCAGAGAAGTCCTGCACTCCCAGGAATGGCCTATCTCAGAAGTCCTGCAGTGCTCAGTCCTTGTGGGAAAGAACCCATGAGAAGCCTGGCCCCAGTGCAAACCCAGGGACGGATCTGAGAGTATCATAGCTGGAGCCCTTGATCCAGTTCTCTGGTGAGAGGTATGCGAGGCATGTTCTTATGTCCACGACAATATTTTCTTAAAAATTTAAATGTAGGACATTCCTGGTGATCCAGTGGTTAAGAATCTACCTGCCAATTCAGGGAACATGGATTCAGTTCCTGGTTTGGGAAGAGTCCACATGCTGTGGGGCAACTAAGCCCGTGTACCACAACCGCGGAGCCTGCACTCTAGACACCATGCTCTGCAACAAGAGAAGCCACCGCAGTGAAAGACTCGTGCACCCCAACTAGAGAGTAGCCTCCAGTCGCCACAACCAGGAAAAGCCCGTGAGCAGCAGTGAAAGCCTAACAGCCAAAAATAAATACATTTTTAAAATTTTAAATATAATCCAGGGTTCAGGAATTAGTTTCATATAAATTATTCAAATGCACCTAATTACAATTTCTATCACAGTAGGATTTTTATATTTTTACTGAAACAATACTGGACATAGTACGAACTAAAACAAATAGTCCTCAAATCAACATACTTCATAAGTCAGGAGCAAATGAATCTTACTGCCAAGGTCCCAGTGATGAGCTGATTTCATTTACTCCTTAAAGCTGACATTGTTATGGCTTGTTGCTGCTGCTGCTGCTGCTAAGTCGCTTCAGTCGTGTCCGACTCTGTGCGACCCCATAGATGGCAGCCCACCAGGCTCCCCCGTCCCTGGAATTCTCCAGGCAAGAACACTGGAGTGGGTTGCCATTTCCTTCTCCAACGCATGGAAGTGAAAAGTGGAAGTGAAGTTGCTCAGTCGTGTCTGACTCATTGCGACCCTATGGACTGCAGCCTACCAGGCTCCTCCATCCCTGGGATTTTCCAAGCAAGAGTACTGGAGTGGGGGTGCCATTGCCTTCTCCGTTGTTAAGGCTTAAGCAATAAAAAACATTAGGCTACACTTTCTTTTTAATTATTCTTATTTTTAATCTATTTTTATAAGAAAAATTAATTTTTATTTACTTCTGTTAACATCTTTTTTTTTCATTTGAACTTTTTCTTTTATATCATGTCTGTTAGTTGCTCAGTCATCTCCAACTCTTTGCTACCCCATGGATTGTAGCCTTCTAGGTTCCTCTGTCGGTGGGATTCTCCAGGCAAGAATACTGGAGTGGGTAGCCGTTGCCTCCTCCAGTCTTTTATACTGCAGTATAGTCAATTAACAATGTTGTGATAGTTTCAGGTGAACAGTGAAGGCTGCCACATAACACTGAACAGAGTTCCACGAGCTTCTCTGGTGGCTCAGACAGTAAAGAATCCGCCTGCAGTGAGGGAGACCTAGGTTCAATCCTGGGTTGAGAAGATCCCCTGGAGAAGGGAATGGCTACTCACTCTAGTATTCTGGCCTGGAGAATTCCATGGACAGAGGAGCCTCGCAGGCTACAGTCCATGGCATTACAAAGAGTCAGACATGACTGAGTAACTTTCACTTTCACATCTATGTGCTATATGATAGGTCCTTGTTGGTTATCTATTTTCATTGGTGGCTCAGTTGGTAAAGAAACCACCTGCAATGCAGAAGATGGAAGTTCGATCCCTGGATCAGGAAGATCCCCGGAAGAAGGAAATTGCAACCAACTTCAGTATTCTTGCCTGGAAAGTTCCATGGACAGAGGAGCCTGGTGGGCTATAGTCCATAGGATCACAAAGTGTCTGAGCATGCACATGTTCTGCCAAGTTCCCTGGATGCATAACACTCTCTATTTTAATGGGTCATATCCCCAATTATGTTTTCACAAAATGACCTTCCCTAGCATAGAAGACTGGACACTAACTGTAGCTTGTTCAAATAATTTCTATATCTGGCTTTAATAATATGACTCATATATTCTGAAATAGTATTGAGACAGAACTCAAAGAATTTAGAAAAGATAATAAGCCTACTCATTAGACTAACCTAGATGTTCTCAATTACCTGAGACTGTGGGAAGATCATTGGCCAATCCCTAACAGAGGTCAATTTATGGCAGAATTTATAAGAGAATATTAGAAAATAAACAAAATGTTATTTTAATCATTGAAATGTTATTTTAATAATGTTTATTTTTTTAAACATAACTAATCTAGCAAAACCTTGAGTTTACAGATAAGGTTAAGTAAAACCAAAATTTAAGACAAATATCAAGTAATATTATGTTGGTAAGCAGACAAGGCAAAAATCAAATGGTAAAGATGGTGTGGTAGGCTGGATAATGGGCCCCCCACCAACGTCCACATACATATCCCAGAATCTGAATGTTACCTTATATGGTAAAAAGGACTTTGCAGACATGATTAAGTTAAGGATCTTGAGATGGAGAGATTATCCTGGATTATCTGGATGGGTCTAATGTTGTAATCACAAGGATCTTCTAAAAGGGAGGCAGAAAGGTTGAAGACAGAGAAGTAGGTGTGGCAAGGTCAGCGAGAGGTTAGAGTGATGGGAGGGAAGGGCCAGCTGCCAAGGAACACTGGTGGCCTCTAGAAGCTGAGAAAGACAAGGAATGAATCCCCCTGAAACTCCAAGAAGGAACCACTCCAGCCAACACCCTGACTGTAATCCCATAAGACTCACTTAGACTTCTGATCTGCAGAAATGTAAGAGAATAAATTCCTCTCCTTTTAAGCCGTTAAGTCTTTAACAATTTATGATAGCAGAAGTAGGAAACGAATACAGTTGACAGTCCAATGACTGACATTTGGGCAGCGTTGCTTTAGTAAGTGTCCGCAGGTATATTATGTTGTTGATCAAGGCAATAGTCATAAAGTAGATTCCAGGCTTCAGTGTGTTTTGTGTATTCATCATTCAACAAATGTTTCTGCAAGTTTTTCACTGTGCTCTGCTTAGTTGCTCAGTCGTGTCACTCTTTGTGTCCCCATAGACTGTAGCCCACAAGGCTTCTCTGTCCATAGGGATTCTCCAGGCAAGAATAGTTGCCATGCCCTCCTCCAGGGGATCTTCCCAATCCAGGGATCAAACCCAGGTCTCCCACGTTGCAGGCAGATTCTTTACAGTTTGAGCCACCAGGGAAGCCAAGAATATTGGAGTGGGTATCCTATCCCTTCTCCAGGGGAATATTCCTGACCTAGGAGTCAAACCAGGATCTCCTGCATTGTAGGCAGATTCTTCACCAGCTGAGCTACCAGGGAAGCCCAGCTGTTCACTACCCTGGTGTATAATTCATCTAAATCTGGAGACCTGAAATCATTTTTATAATTTAGTGATAATAATTACAATAATTAGTAGCAGTTATTCTTGAGATTCCCTTGGGCTGCAAGGAGATCCAACCAGTCCATCCTAAAGGAGGTCAGTCCTGGGTATTCATTGGAAGGACTGATGCTGAAGCTGAAACTCCAATATTTTGGCCACCTCATGTGAAGAGCTGACTCATTGGAAAAGACAGTGATGCTGGGAGGGATTGGGGGCAGGAGGAGAAGGGGACGACAGAGGATGAGATGGCTGGATGGCATCACCGACTTGATGCACATGAGTTTGGGTAATCTCCAGGAGTTGGTGATGGACAAGGAGGCCTGATGTGCTGTGATTCATGGAATCACAAAGAGTCGGACATGACTGAGCGGCTGAACTGAACTGAACTGAACTGATGGAGTATTAAGCAGGTCAGGCATTGTTCTAAGAAGTTTATACATATTAACTAACTATGGGATATTATTTAAATTATGGGATAGTTTCTATATTAATCCTCATTTTATAGATGACCTTGCTGAGGAATAAGAGGTGAAATACTTGCCCAAGATCACACAGTTTCGGCATCAGGTTTGAAACTATAGATCTATGTCTGTTGGGAGCCTGGATTTTTACCAAGTTTAAGGGGCCCTGGATTTCTCTTCTAATTTCCTTGCCTAATGTGGGTTTCAGTCCCCCACTACAATGTTGGCTCACTCGCTTGGCTGCAGAAGACAAAGCAAAGTAAGACTGGACTAGTTCCAACTTCATTCTGCTATCTGATGACATCAAACCATTTCCTACCCATACCTTCTGTCAATTCTGAATGCTTGTCACCCAATATTTACTAATTCATTGTTTACTAAAAATTTTCTCAATAAGCAGTTACTTCAAACATAATTTAAAGTAAAATAGTTTTTAACAGTACTAAGCAAAAACTTATATGCAGAGTACATCGTGAGAAATGCTGGGCTGGAGGAAGCACAAGCTGGAATCAAGATTGCCAGGAGAAATATCAATAACCTCAGATATGCAGATGACACCACCCTTAAGGCAAAAGTGAAGAAGATCTAAAGAGCCTCTTGATGAAAGTGAAAGAGGAGAGTGAAAAAGTTGCCTAAAGCTCAACATTCAGAAAACGAAGATCATGGCATCCAGTCCCATCACTTCATGGCAAATAGATGAAACAGTGGAAACAGTGGCTGACTTTATTTTTGGGGGGCTCCAAAATCACTGCAGATGGTGATTGCAGCCATGAAATTAAAAGATGCTTACTCCTTGAAGGAAAGTTATGACCAACCCAGATAGCATAATCAAAAGCAGAGACATTACTTTGCCGACTAAGGTCCATCTACTCAAGACTATGGTTTTTCCAGTGGTCATGCATGGATGTGAGAGTTGGACTATAAAAAAGCTGACTGCAGAAGAATTGATGCTTTTGAACTGTGGTGTTGGAGAAGACTCTTGAGAGTCCCTTGGATTGCAAGGGGATTCAACCAGTCCATCCTAAAGGAGATCAGTCCTGGGTGTTCATTGGAAGGACTGATGCTGAAGCTGAAACTCCAATACTTTGGACACCTCATGAAAAGAGCTGACTCATTTGAAAAGACCCTGATGCTGGGAAAGATTATGGGCAGGAGAAGAAGGGAACGACAGAGGGTAAGATGGTTGGATGGCATCACTGACTCAGTGGACATGGGTTTGGGTGACTCCGGGAGTTGGTGATGGACAGGGAGGCCTGGTGTGCTGCAGTTCATGGGGTCGCAAAGAGTCAGACACGACTGAGCCACTGATCTGAACTGAAGCAACAATAAATAATGGAGAAGTAAGAAAAATGTAATGCTCAGTTATTAATTTAATGCCATTAATTTCTTTTGCAAGAATTTAAACTGGTATGTGCCTTTGCCCTTGCTTTCTGGGAAGCAATAAAGGTTTTCTCTCACATTTAGGCCCCTTTGGGCGTCAGTTCTCTCCTCTGAAAAACAAGCTGGACTAGAAGATCTCTACAGCTTCATTCAGTTCTTTAAATTCAGTGACATCAAAATATATGTTTGTTTGGGGGAAAAATAATTCAGCAGAGTCCTGCCTGTTAATGACACAGGACCCTGATTTACCAGTAAATATCACAGCCATTTCTGACAAGTGCCTTTGATGACAGACTTCTCATTGATCTTGTAGGCTGCTTATGAAATGGGCTCTGTTTCAGTGGTTGGGACCATTTCAATGTAGTTGCTTAAATGGTCTACCTTGCTCTTGTGAACTTCCTACCTCTTGGAGGAAATCTGAAACAATTCTCATTTTTTTTTTTTTTTTTAGCTTGATCTACTCCAGTTCTCCAAATACTGCCTGCTTCAGCCACATCAGTGATTAACATCACTTAGCTGGCAGGCTCAGCAATGTCCAGAGTGAAGAATGTTGCAGAAGGGACTTCCTAGTGGTCCAGTGGTTAAGAATCTGCCTGCCGATCCAGGGGACACTGGTTGGATCACTGGTCAGGGAACTAAGAACTCAAATGCTGCAGGGCATGTAGAGAAAACCTGTGAGCCATGACGAAGAGCCTGCACAACCAAATAAGAATAAAAAAGAATGTTGTAAAAGAAATATGTGCAGTAGGTATATGGTTGGACTACCCAACTTCTTAGGATGATGAGCTGTCTCAATTCCCTAGGGACTATCCAAGTTTTAACACTGAAAGTCGTCAAACCAAGGAATCTCTAAATGCTGGGGAAACCAGGATAGTTGGTTGCACTTTTTGAGATTCTTTAAATCCTAAGACTCTAGATCAAGTGCTGTCCCACAGAAGTTTCTCCAGTGACAGAAATATTCTATAGCTACACTGTCCAATTCAGTAGCTTGTGTGGCTGTTGAGCACCAGAAAAGTGGTCAGTGCCATTGAGGAACTGAATTTTTAATTAAATTCCTTAATTTAAGTAGCCACATGTGACAAATGGCTACTGTATGGAACAGCCCAGTCCTGGGTGATGCCATGAAAATACTCATTAATGAGATGTTTAGTGCAAATGGTACAATTGCACACTTGTCTGACACAACCCCTCAGCTTTATGCCTTGTATCCATTGTTATACTGACAAGGAAGTATAAAATTTCATCCAGGAATACTGATAAGACCTACCTTTATCAAGTGTGTGCATACTAAGTCACTTCAGTCATGTCCAGCTCTTTTTCAACCCTATGGACTGTAGCCATCTCACACTCGAGGTCAAAGGATTGACTGACTCTTAGAGAAACACGTGATTTAAGTTGTGTAGTCAGTCTGAGTTTTAGTAGATGGGTAGTCATATCCAGCTTCTATGCAGAGTGCATCATGAGAAACATTGGACTGAATGAAGCACAAGCTGGAACAAGATTGCTAGGAGAAATAGCAATAACCTCCAATATGCAGATGACACCACCCTTATGGCAGAAAGTGAAGAACTAAAGAGCCTCTTGAAAGTGAAAGAGGAGAGTGGAAAAAAATTGGCTTAAAGCTCAACATTCAGAAAACTAAGATCATGGCATCTGGTCCCATCACTTCATGGCAAATAGATGGGGAAGCAGTGGAAAACAGTGGCAGACTTTATTTTGGGGGTTTCCAAACTCGCTGCAGATGGTGACTGCAGCCATGAAATTAAAAAACACTTACTCCTTCAAAGCAAAGTTATGACCAACCTAGACAACATATTAAAAAGCAGAGACATTACTGTGTCAACAAAAGTCTGTCTAGTCAAGGCTATGGTTTTTCCAGTGGTCGTGTATGGATGTGAGAGTTGGACTATAAAGAAAGCTGAGCACTGAAGAATTGATCAGTCCTAAATATTCATTGAAGGACTGATGCTAAAGCTGAAACTCCAATACTTTGGCCACCTGATGCGAAGAGATGACTCATTTGAAAAGACCCAGATGCTGGGAAAGATTGAGGGCAGGAGGAGGTGAAGGGGATGACAGAGGATGAGGTGGTTGGATGGCATCGCTGAGTCAATGAACATGAGTCTGAGTGAGCTCCGGGAGTTGGTGATGGACAGGGAGGCCTGGCACGCTGCAGTCCATGGGGTTGCAAAGAGTCGGATGTGACTGAGCGACTGAACTGAACTGACCGGAATCATATCCAAGGGCTTCCTGAGTGGCTCAGTGTGATACAGAAGCCACCTGCCAATGCAGGAGACACAGGTTTGATCCCTGAATCAGAAAGATCCCCTGGAGAAGGAACTGGCAACCCTCTCCAGTATTCTTGCCTGGGAAATGCCATGGACAGAGGAACCTGGTGGGCTACACAGTCCATGGGGTCACAGAGTCAGACATGACTTGGTGACTGAACAACAAATCACATCCAAATAAAAACACTCTGGTAGTTAGAACTTTGTGGATTTGCTACTGTTTCATGAAAGCAGTTGTGGGTTTTAGGTGTATGAAGAGTGAACCAGTTTTGACTCAGCTTGGTGGTTTAGTGAAGTAAGGGATATTATACCAATTAAGTTTCAACTTGGAATAAAGGCTGATTAAAATTTTTCCTCTCAAAGACAAACCCAGGGAACTGTGAAAATTGCTGTGTGACATAATAGTGAGCATTCAGCAGAAATAAAAACACAACATTACATCCTAAAGGAGAAAGGGTATTTTTTTGAATTGCAGAATGTTGACACCATACATCTGTTTGACATCAAAGCCATTGGTTATAAATCTTGCAGATAGAGCAGTATCCCAAATCCACAAAGGCACAAGTTGGAAGAGAAGTTGGAACATCACTTGGAACATCAGAAGAGACAAAGAGGCAAAGAAACTCCTCAGCCCCTGCACTAACTGAACCTTGTTACAATGTGGCATATATCTTAGGTTTCTGCAGGTCGATCTGTCTATTTAAATGCTAATGTGCAAACTGGCATATTCTAGGAATTAAAGTGCTGAAGCAGGCCACAGCTCTGAAAATTTCAGAATGTTGTTGAATATTAAGTATCCACGTGCTAAAGAGCTCAGGTATACTTTTAAATGTCAAAGAACAAACCACACCACTAATTATGCCGTGTTCTGAGTTCCTTTGGCCACGTTCCACTTTTTTTCAGGAAAGTATGGGTCATTTGTGTTTTCAGGGATTTTTTTATTCAGTTGATTTGATAAGTCAAACAAGAGGTCATCGCCTGTGAGTTATAGATAGGGAATTAATTGAAAGGCAAATTCAAAAGTTCCTCTTGGTTAAAGTTTTTTTTTTTTTTAATCTCTTAAAGTCTCAATTGTCATCAGTTGTGAGAACTAAAAACTGTCAGGCATTTAAGGTGCATTTCAGGATTTTGTCTGATTTTCTTACTCTCTGTTATGCAACACATTAAAGCCTTATTAATATATCAGTGAGCCAGCAATGGGCAGACACTTTGAGAGGTGGTAATAACTGTTATTAAAACTGGTGCCTTGAGAAAAGGAAGGAGATGTCCAAAGGCTGATAGTGAGTTTCCAGAAGGCCGAACATGACTTAGTGACTAAGCAACAACAGCATCAGATCATTGCTGTGTGGATAACTGCTATAGTCTCCAGAGAACATGGGTTCTTCGAATTCATTCCAAACCTATGGAGTCTTCCATGCCTCAGACATGGAGCTAGGTGCTGGAGATAACAGTGATACTAACAAGCACTCATACACGAATTGCCCCATGAAGAGCACTATGCAAATGCTTTCCTTGCACTAACTTATTCAGTCCTGTAAGGCTGTAAACACTCTTTGTGACCCCATGGACTGTAGCCTGCAAGGCTCCTCTGTGCATGGAATTTTCCAGGCAAGAAAACTGGAGTGGGTTGCCATTTCCTACTCCAGGAAAATCTTCCTGACCCAGGAATCAAACCCACGTTTCTTGTGTCTCCTGCATTGGCTGGCAGATTCTTTACCAACTGTGCCAAACCCAATCATTGCAAACTTGACACTCTTAAAACCACAGTTGATGTCGTTTTAGTCACTAAGTCACATCTGACTCTTTTGCGACCCCAGGAACTGTAGCCTGTCAAGCTCCTCTGTCCATGGAATTATTTGGGCAAGAATATTGGAATGGGTTGCCATGCCCTCCTCCAGGGGATCTTTCCAGCCCAGGGACTGAACCCATATCTCCTGCATCGGCCGTCAGATTCTTTACCACTGAGCTACCAGGGAGTCCCCAAACCGTGATCCATAGCGTCTTAATCTTTAACGTTACATTCCAGTAACATTTTGACCGGTCCTCTATTCCAAATTTTTTAAGTATTTTTAAAAACTAAAATCCTGGTTCTCAGTAGCTTTGAGATTTTCCCCATAGTGTGGTGACTTGCGTATAAATTGGATGTTTTGTCACTGTTTGTGATACAGTGTATTGTAAGAGGGATGGTTTGTAAAGTCAGAGGAACCTGGATTGGAATCCCAGCTCAGCTACTTCCTCAGTTCGTGAATTCAATTCCTTCATTTGCAGACTAGAAACACTGTGAGGATTAAGTTATTGTGAGGACTGAGTGAGAGAATGCTATAAGGTTTTTAGTAGGGTACCTGACACATGACCAACTTTCAAAAAAACACTATCATTGTTTGAGTAGATAATTTGTTTTAAACAATCCTTTAGCATTACTTCCACTTTAAGCTAGAAATGAATTTAAGAATATGGAGCTGTAAAACCTGAGAGGATCTGAGCCCCACCCTGGAGCTGAAAAGTGAAGTCCAATCAGACAAGAGCACTGGTCACTTAATTTCCAGTTGAGGTTTTTATACAGAGAGGTCCTTGCTCCTTCCCTCCATCCTTTCTTTCCTTCTATTACAAACTCATTACGTACTGTTCAACTCACTCAATACATTTTTCATTGAGTGTGTTCCAGCTCTGGCTTCATCATTCTTGACTCAGTTTATAAGAGTGGTTCTTGGAGTGTGGACTATGGACCAGCAGCAGCAGCAGCAGCAGCATCCTTTGGTGTGATGACTGATCTCATGGGTTAACTTGACTGGACCCTGAATGTTTGGCCAAACATTATTCTGGATGTGTCTGTGAGGGTATTTCTGGATAAAATTAACAATTGACTTAGTGGACCAAGTAAAACAGATTGCCCTCCCTGATGTGTGTGGCCTTAGCGTCATGGATTGAAGACATCAATAGAATACAAAGGCTGAGTAAGAGGGGGGGACTCCTGCCCGACTATGTGAACTGGGGTATTATTGGTCTTCTCTGAATTTGAAATTAAACTTAAAAATCAGCTCTTCCTGGGTCCCAAGTTTGCTGGCCTTTAAAAAAAAAATTTATTGGCATATAGTTGATTTACAATGTTGTGTTACCTTCTGTTGTACAGCAAAGTGAATCAGTTAAACGTACATGTATCCACTCCTTTTAGACTCTTTTCCCATATAGGTCATTACAGAGTATTGAGTAGAGTCTCTGTGCTACACAGTAGGCTCTTTTAGTTACCTATTATATATATATATATATATATATATATATATAGTATATATGTGTCAGTCCCCAATTCTCCCAATCTGTCCCTCTCCTCTTCACCCCCTCATAACTATAAGATTGTTTTCTACATCTGTGACTCTATTTTGTTTTGTAAATAAGTTCATTTGTATCCATTTTAAAGATTCCACATAGAAGCAATGTTACATAAAATTAGTCCTTCTCTGTCTGACTCACGTAACTCAGTATGGCAATCTCTAGGGCCATCCACGCTGCTGAGAATGATGTCCTTCTCTCTTTTTAATGGCTGAGTAATATTCCACTGCACATGTGCACCACATCTCCTTTATCCAGTCCTCTGTAGATGGATGTTCAGGCTGCTTCCATGTCTTGACTATTGTAAATAGTGCTGCAGTGAACACTGTGGTGCATATAACGATCTGAAGTATGCTGGCCTTTGGACTAGAACTTACACCATCAGTTCTCCTGGGACTCCAATTTGCTGATTGCAGACCTTGGGACTCAGCCTCCATGACCACATAAGCCAATTCCTTTAAATCAATCAACAGTCAGTCTCACTGGCTCCACCTATGAGTGGGGGCCCTTGATCCTGTCTAGCCAAGCCCTCCAGGTAACTCTGATGTGTACTAAAGCTTCAGAACTTCTCTGCTCAAGGCACACAGCTCTGATTGATCTGACCAGTCAGGAGGGCAGGATTCTGACACCAGCAGAGTTATTTATTTTCAGATATCACAACTGGACATTGTTTCCTGAACTGGTCCATTTTGATAGCATACCTTTCCTTCAGTAACAACCAGAAAGCCCTGATTGTCCAATACCTCCTAATGAGCTTGAAAAGAGAAAGTGTCTTCAGTCATGTCTGACTCTTTGGGACCCCAAGGACTGTACCCCACCGGGCTCCTCTGTCCATTGAATTCTCCAGGCAAGAATACTGGAGTGGGTTACCGTTTCCTTCCCTAGGGAATCTTCACAAACCAGGGATTGAACCTCTTGTCTCCTGAGTCTCCTGCATTACAAGCAAATTCTTTACCCACTGAGCCATCCTGGAAGCCCAAGTTAGATAAATAAATATATATTAATACAAATAAATATGTTCAATATTTGTTGTTGATGTTGTTTAGTAAAAACATATTCTGAAGACTAACTGAAACAGGTAGGAAAGCTTTCCTCAAATCCCACATGGATTCTAACTGCTTTCATTTTTTGTGTGTGAGGGACCTTATCTAAGGCAAGTGCACTGCAGTGATGATAAAATATTCTTCCACTCCCCAGAGTCCAGCAGAGCCTGCTGGAGTCCCATGGTGCTCCCTCCCGGGCACCTTGGTCTCTATTATTCCTTCCTTGTGATTGACATCTTCTGGGTGTTCAAGGACAGCCAGAGGTGCTGCAGGGATTCACATTCTGCTGCACCACTAGCAAATCATGTGCTCTGTTTTCAGGGCTATTCTAGGTTCCTATGAACTGTTGGTGGGGCCCATTTGCCATTTGCCATTTTCATTGAAAATAAGAGTCCATAATGAAAGTCATAGGCTTTTTTTTTTTTTAGCTTCAAGGAAGATCATCCAGAGAGTTTTATTTCTTACCTAATAGAAGGGGCATTTGAACAGATAATAGACGTTCTGTGTCAAACACACTGTATCAGTATGTGGTACATGTATAATATACCCACAGAGGTAAGACAGACCTTCTGCCAAACAGTGGGTTCTGGAATTCTTTGCAGACAGAGCAGCAGTCTATTTTTTAGTAAATGCACACAACAGATAGATTGTAACCTGTTATGGGCTGTTAATCATATTTGTCCAGTCTTACCTCATTTGAATACAAATATTCATTGAGAACTACTGTGTGTAAGGCAGTGTCAAATACTGTGATACAAATACACATACACACAGACTTCAAGTCATCATCATCACCACCAAGTGTATATTAGTGCCTGCCATGTAAAAGCCAGTGTCCTAGATAATTAGGCACAAACACCCCAAGAATAAAAAGTTATTTGTTGACTGTCTTTATATATAAATGCCTTTGTTAAGCCGTTATGTGTATACACCTGCTCTGTCGCTCAGTCATGTCCGACTTGTTGTGACCCTTTGGATTATAGCCTGCAGTTCCTCTATCCATGGGATTTTTCAGGCAGGAATACTGAATGGGTTGCCATTTCCTCTTCCAGTGTATCTTCCCGACCCAGGGAGCAAACCTGAGTCTCCTGTGTCTCCTGTTTGGCAGGCAGATTCTTTATCACTGAGTCCTCAGAGAAGCCCCATTATGTGTGTGTGTACATATATGTGTGAGTACATATATACACATGCATATACATACATATGTATGTATATATACATATACATGGACTTCCCTGGTAGCTCAGCTGGTAAAGAATCTGCCTGCAATGCAGGAGACCCAGGTTCAATTCCTGGGTTGGGAAGATCCCGTGGAGAAGGGATAGGCTACGCACTCCAGTATTCTTGGGCTTCCCTGGTGTCTCAGTTGGTAAAGAATCTGCCTGCAATGCAGGACACGTGGGCTCAATCCCTGGGTTGGGAAGATCCCCTGGAGGAGGGGATGGCAACCCACTTCAGTATTCCTGCCTGGAGAACCCCCATGGACAGAGGAGCCTGGCGGGCTGCAGTCCATAGAGTTGCAAAGAGGTGGACAGGACTGAGCAACTAAGCACAATACATATGCACATATGTAGATACACATATATAGATACATATACATGTATATACATACACATATACATATAGTGTACATAGGCTTCCCAGGTGGCACTAGTGGTAAATAACCTGGCTGCTAATGTAGGAGACATAAGAGATGCGGTTCCATCCCTGAGTCAGGAAGATCCCTAGAGGAGGGCATGGCAACCCACTCCAGCTTTCTTGCCTGCAGAATCTCATAGACAGAGGAGCCTGGCAGGCTTTAGTCCATGGGGTGGCAAAGAGCTGGACACGACTTAGCACAAATATATGTATACATATACATATACATATACATATACATATACATATAATAACTATACCAAAATCAGGTTGATTATATCTTTGCAGCCAAAGAGGGAGAAGCTCTATACAGCCAGCAAAAACAAGACTGGGAGCTAACTGTGGCTCAGACCATGAACTCCTTATCGCCAAATTCACACTTTAATTGAAGAAAGTAGAGAAAACCACTAGACCTTTCAAGTATGACCTAAATCAAATACCTAATGATTATACAGTGGAAGTGAGAAATAGATTTAAGGGACTAGATGTGATAGACAGAGTCTCTGATGAACAAAGCACAGAGGTTCGTGACATTGTACAGAAGACAGGGAGCAAGACCATCCCCATGGAAAAGAAATGCAAAAAGCAAAAAGGCTGTCTGAGGAAGGCTTATGAATAGCTGTGAAAGAAGAGAAGCAAAAAGCAAAGGAGAAAAGAAAAGATATAAGCATCTGAATGCAGAGTTCCAAAGAATAGCAAGGAGAGATAAGAAAGCCTTCCTCAGTGGCTAGTGCAAAGAAATAGAGGAAAACAATAGAATGGGGAAAACTAGAAATCTCTTCAAGAAAATTAGAAATACCAAGGGAACATTTCATGCAAAGATGGGCTCAATAAAGGACAGAAATGGTATGGACCTAACAGAAGCAGAAGATATTACGAAGAGGTGACAAGAATACACAGACTGAGTAAAGTCACTCAGTCGTGTCCAACTCTTTGCGACCCCATGGACTGAAGCCTATCAGGCTCCTCCATCCGTGAGATTTTCCAGGCAAGAGTGCTGGAGTGGATTGCCATTTCCTTCTCCAGGGGATCTTCCCGACCCAGGACTCGAACCTGGGTTTCCTGCATTGCAGGCAGATGCTTTACCATATGAGGCACGAGGGAAGCCCTAGAATACACGGAAAAACTATACAAAAAGATCTTAATGACCCAGATAATCATGATGGTGTGATCACTCACCTAGAGCCAGACATCCTGGAATGTGAAGTCAAGTGGGCCTTAGGAAGCACTATGAACAAAGCTAGTGGAGGTGATGGGATTCCAGTTGAGCTATTTCAAATCCTGAAAGATGATGCTGTGAAAGTGCTGCACTCAATATGCCAATGAATTTGGAAAACTCAGCAGTGGCCACAGGACTGGAAAAGGTCAGTTTTCATTCCAGTCCCAAAGAAAGGCAATGCCAAAGAATGCTCAAACTACCACACAGTTGGACTCATCTCACATGCTAGTAAAGTAATGCTCAAAATTCTGCAAGCCAAGCTTCAGCAATACACTAACCGTGAACTCCCTGATGTCAAGCTGGTTTTAGAAAAGGCAGAGGAACCAGAGATCAAATTGCCAACATCCGCTGGATCATGGAAAAAGCAAGAGAGTTCCAGAAAAACATCTATTTCTGCTTTATTGACTATGCCAAAGCCTTTGACTGTAGGGATCACAATAAACTGTGGAAAATTCTTTAAGAGATGGGAATACCAGGCCATCTGACCTGCCTCTTGAGAAACCTATATGCAGATCAGGAAGCAACAGTTAGAACTGGGCATGGAACAACAGACTGGTTCCAAACAGGAAAAGGAGTATATCAAGGCTGTATATTGTCACCATGCTTATTTAACTTACATGCAGAGTACATCATGAGAAGCGCTGGGCTGGAAGAAGCACAGGCTGGAATCAAGTTTGCTGGGAGAAATATCAATAACCTCAGATATGCAGATGACACCACCCTTATGGCAGAAAGTGAAGAGGAACTAAAGAGCCTCTTGATGAAAGTGAAAGAGGAGAGTGAAAAAATTGGCTTAAAATTCAGTATCCAGAAAACAAAGATCATGGCATCCTGTCCCATTACTTCATGGCAAATAGATGGGGAAACAGTGAAAACAGTGTCAGACTTTATTTTGGGGGACTCAAAATCACTGCGGATGGTGGCTGCAGCCATGAAATCAAAAGACGCTTACAACTTGCAAGGAAAGTTATGACCAGCCTAGACAGCATATTAAAAAGCAGAGATATTACTTTGCCAACAAAGGTCTGTCTAGTCAAGGCTATGGTTTTTCCAGTAGTCATGTATGGATGTGAGAGTTGGACTATAAAGAAAGCTGACGCTGAAGAATTTATGCTTTTGAACTGTGATGTTGGAGAAGACTCTTGAGAGTCTCTTGCACTGCAAGGAGATTCAATGAGTCCATCCTAAAGGATATCAGTCCTGAATGTTCATTGGAAGGACCGATGTTGAAGCTGAAACGCAGTCCTTTGGCCACCTGATGCAAATGCTGATTCATTGGAAAAGACCCTGATGCTGAGAAAGATTGAAGGCGAGAGGAGAAGGGGACAACAGAGGATGAGATGGCTGGATGGCATCACCGACTCGATTGACTTGAGTTTGAGTGAACTCCGGGAGTTTGTGATGGACTGGGAGGCCTGGTGTGCTGTGATTCATGGTGTCGAAAAGAGTCGGACATGACTGAGCAACTGAACTGAACTGATGTATATGTATACATACATATATATATAAAATAACTATTATACTCTCAACATTAAATGAGGCAGGCATTGTTGTTACCATTTGATAGGTGAGAATGCAGCATAAGAATTGTGGAATAATTTGCTCAAAATCACTTCTTTGGGAAATGACAAAACCAAATCTTAAACCTACATCTTTCTGAAAGTAAACTCTGTAAAAATTTCCCATGTTTCCCGAAGTTTTTTTAATCTAAGTAGTATACCAGAACACATACCTTAACAAAGCAAACCAAAAAATCCCTCTCAAAAGTAACGTAAATATGCAAGTATAAGTGATAGGTGAGGGCTAAGAAGAGTAAGAATAGACGGACATGGGTACTGTTCTACCAAGGTCCAGCCAGTAAACCGGAAGCCACACCAGATGTTTTATTGAAGAATTTGACCAAATAGATAGCGGAGGAATGAAAATTCAAAGGAGAAGCCAGAGGTAACTGCAGGCAGCAGCTGCCACTCCCAGACTGCAGAAACAAAGATGGGAGTTGGCATTATCAGAGCATAAAAGCTCAGACTAGAGGCCCTGCCCAGTTGAACCAGTCCTCTGAGCAGGGAACACTACTGGCTGGTACTGGTAATTCTGAAGGTGATGGTCAAGTTGGCCCTGGGGAGGTGGGGGAAGGAATCTGAAAACTGCAGCCAATTGTGACTGCAACTGCTTTGGATGAAAAAACAGAAAAAAAAACAAAAAAAAAAAAAAAACCCTGCTGGTGAGACACTCAAAGGAGTAGGAAGCAGCCAGGGGGCACCCGAGGAAGTGTAACAGAAAGTAGAGTCCAGCTGCTCACCACTTAGAAGTCAATAAAGGGCCAAGGTTGGTGGAAAGGAAAGTTTGCTTCATTTTGGATGCTGGCAGTAATAGGGGTGGGAAGGGGTGAGGCAGACGTCTGCAAAGACTGACTTTCCCCCAATGACAGTCAGTGAGCAAGAGATTTTAGAGGCAAAGGGAGGGGCCTTCGTGCAGGCGCAGCACAGTCAGCTCTAGCAGTCACCTGCAATCCGGTCATCAGTGGTCTGATCAGTGTCATCTTGCTTGTTTTAAGTAGATTTAATCTTCAGTTCTAGAGTCGGTTTGTTCCTGTTTCCTTGAGGCCAGTTCATTCTCAGAACTGTGGCAGCTTATATCATGGCTACAGTCTGGTCATCTTGTAGTTAACCATTTCCACCTGGTGGGGGTTTCAGTATCTATAAGACAGTTCCAAAGATATTGTTCAGAACATTATGTATAGCCTTGAGAAGCAACTGAAGGAACTATGCTTAATGACTCAACTATTATTATTTGGTCTCCTTTGATTGTTTTCTTTTGTTTCTGAATGTTCTCACTTCTCTGATTAAACTTACTCTTTGGCTAAAGTTTTTCCACAGGTGAAAGGCAGGCTGAGGGCATGGGGAGGGGGGAAGAACCACAGGATCTGGCTCCATGTCAGAAGCAGAGAAACAAATTCCCTTGTCCTCATTCAGCCTTGTAGTCTGCCACTCAGGCTGCTACGGTCAGAGCCTAGCAAGGACTC
Source organism: Nanger dama (assembly GCA_917880005.1). NCBI lineage: Eukaryota > Metazoa > Chordata > Mammalia > Artiodactyla > Bovidae > Nanger > Nanger dama. The sequence continues at coordinate 84,487,272 of CAKJTW010000002.1, forward strand.
AGCCAGCAGAGCAGAAGAGCAGAGCTCGGAAACCCTCATCGCTCCTCACTAGTGACACCCATCTCTGCACAGATTGGGCTTCCCTGGTGGCTCAGATGGTAAAGAATCTGCCTCTAGTTGGAAAACCTGGGTTCGATCCCTGGGTTGGGAACATCCCCTGGAGAAGGGAATGGCTACTCACTCCAGCATTCTTGCCTGGAGAATTCTGTGGACAGAGGAGCCTGGCAGGCTACCATCCATGGGTTCGAAAAAGTCAGACATTACTGAGTGCCTAACACTTTCACACTCTCTGCACTGATTGGTTCATGAACTTGGAGGTGGGGCCCCAAGTGTGCAGTGTTCCGTCTCTTTATAGTCTCACCTCTATTTAGTGCAGCTCTACTGATGATCTTGGCTCAATTCACTCTTACAGATGAAAGAAGGTAACATTTGCTGGGCTGTCCCCACAACTTTGTGGGCTTCCCTGATAGCTCAAGTGGTAAAGAGTCTGCCTGCAATGCATGAGACATAAGAGACCTGGATTCCACCCTGGGTCAGGAAGATCCCCTGGAGGAGGAAATGGTAACCCATTCCAGTATTCTTGCATGGAAAATCCCATGAACAGAGGAGCCTGGCGGCTACAGTCCATGGGATCACAAGGAGTCGGATACGACTGAGCACGCATTCATGCCACCACAAGTTAATAACTGGTGTCTGAATTCACTGACTCAGCTTTTAAAATTTTACTGCTGCTGCTGCTGCTGCTGCTAAGTCGCTTCAGTTGTGTCCGACTCTGTGTGACCCCATTGATGGCAGCCCACCAGGCTCCCCCGTCCCTGGGATTTTCCAGGCAAGAACACTGGAGTGGGTTGCCATTTCCTTCTCCAATGCATGAAAGTGAAAAGTGAAAGTGAAGTCGCTCAGTCATGTCCGACTCTTGGCGACCCCGTGGACTGCAGCCTACCAGGCTCCTCCGTCCATGGGATTCTCCAGGCAAGAGTACTGGAGTGGGCTGCCATTGCCTTCTCCCAAAATTTTACTAGTTGCTCCTGATACATTGCTCCCTGTAACAGAACAGATGTTCCTCCCATATGGCATGTCTTTCCGATTTTCTTCTCTTTTTACAAATAGAAGCCCATCAGTGTTTAGTTTTTCTTTTTCCACATTATTATCTTCTGATCAGAATTAGTCGTCATTCTTATTTGAAGATGTGGATGAAATCCCTGGGGTCTGGGACTTCAGAGAGAAGGCTAGTATAGCAAAAAGAATCATCAAATAACATCAATCAGTGGTTCTCCAGACTTTAGACCAGCGCTTGTTTATGCTGTTTTCTCTAGTGAAAAAGAAAAACAATGTGAGAAATATGAGAGGCAACAGACCACCGTGGTTAAGGGTGCGGACTGTGAAACCAGTCAGCCTGGCTTCGATGCTGGCTCCACAATCTTCTGGAAGTTATATAACCATTCTACACGTCAGTTTTTTTCATCTGTATCATGTAATAGAAATAGTTGTAGCAAAGGGACTTATGATGATCTGATGTTACTACATGTAAGCACATGGAACAGTAAGTACTCAATAAATGATGATATTATTTTTGGAAAGATTAAGGGTACGAATGTCTCTTCCTTGAGAAGGACTGCCTATATGAAATCATTCTACTTTTTTCTATCTGAAAACTCTTTTTGCATAGAATGTAATTGACAGTAAATGTAATGAAATCAAAGTCTTAGAACACTACAATGAACTGCTCCTAAGATATACAAAAAAATGAATAAACATCAAACAAGAATTTGGTCAGAGCTTTTGAGTTTATAAACTAATAATTTACTCATTCAGCACTAGTCTATAGGGTACCAGCCATATACCTGCCAGACCCTGAGACTATGCTGGAAATACCATGATGAGCAAGACAGGCATGGCTCCTGTCCTCAGGGTGGTAAGTCTACAAGACTTTTCACATAACTTACTTAATTTGATCCTCACAATCAACTTAAGAAGGGATAATGTTATTATTACCTCTCTTTTCAAGAGAAAACTGAAACTTTATGAGAGGAAATTCATTCTCTACATAGCACAGTAGAAGAAAATTGGGGATTTTTTTTTCATTATAACTTAATGATATGCTAGTGGGACTCTGTGGACCAAGGTCCATTTTTCCAGTAGTCATATACGGATGTGAAAGTTGGACCATAAAGACGGCTTAGTGCTAAAGAACTGATGCTTTTGAATTGTGCCGGAGAAGACTCTTGAAGATCCCTTGGATAGCAAGATCAAACCAGGCAATCCTAAAGGAAATCAACCCTGAATATACACTGGAAGGACTGATGCTGAAGCTGAAGCTCCAATACTTTGGCCACCTGATGCAAAGAGCTGACTCACTGGAAAAGACCCTGCCACTGGGAAAGACTGAGGGTAGAAGGAGAAGAGGGCAGCAGAGGATGAGATGGTTAGATAGTGTCACTGACTCAATGGACATGCGTTAGAGCAAACTCCAGGAAACAGTGAAGGACAGGGAAGCCTGGCATGCTATAGTTCATGGAGTTGCGGAGTCAGACTTGATTTAGCAACTGAACAACAATACTCTGTGTTGGTTTAGTCCTTTTCCCAGGAAGCGTATCTCTGCTCTTTCAAGGGAAGTCTGTGGGGAAATGTGCTTAATAAACTTGTCTGAAGCTCAGTTTTTCTGGAACACATCTAGTCTGTGAAATTAGACTGTTCTTTCTCTAGTAGAACACTTAGCTCTGAAATTTAACAACTGGGCTTCCAGTCATCTCATATCTTACTATTAGTAGAATGTGAAAGGTGTGAATTGTATCTTTAATGCCTTCTGACCTGTTCTTTCCACGTTCTTCAAGACCTTTTGCCTTTCCTGTCCTCCAACAGGACACTTTACTATGTTAATATGCCTTATGGAGCTCCAAACAGGGGAAGAAAACATACTTTGTTTCCCTCCTCTTTCCACCGATTTGTTTTTTCTGGCATTATCTTTTAAAAAAAATTTTTATTGGAGTATAGCTGATTTACAATGTTGTGTTATTTTCAAGGGTACAGCAAAGTGATTCAATTATGCATGTACATATATATTCATTATATTCAGATTCTTTTCCCATATAGGTTATTACAAAATATGGAGTATAGTTCCCTGTGCTATACAGTAGGTCCCTGTTGGTTATCTACTTTATATATAGTAGAGTCAGTTCAGTTGAGTTCAGTCGCTCAGTTGTGTCCGACTCTTTGCGACCTCATGAATCGCAGCACACCAGGCCTCCCTGTCCATCACCAACTCCAGGAGTTCATTCAGACTCACGTCCATCGAGTCCGCGATGCCGTCCAGCCATCTCATCCTCTGTCGTCCCCTTCTCCTCCTGCCCCCAATCCCTCCCAGCATCAGAGTCTTTTCCAATGAGTCAACTCTTCTCATGAGGTGGCCAAAGTACTGGAGTTTCAGCTTTAGCATCATTCCTTCCAAAGAAATCCCAGGACTGATCTTCTTCAGAATGGACTGGTTGGATCTCCTTGCAGTCCTAGGGACTCTCAAGAGTCTTCTCCAACACCACACTTCAAAAACATCAATTCTTCGGCGCTCAGCCTTCTTCACAGTCCAACTCTCACATCCATACATGACCACTAGAAAAACCATAGCCTTGACTAGACAGACCTTAGTCGGCAAAATAATGTCTCTGCTTTTGAATATGCTATCTAGGTTGGTCATAACTTTTCTTCCAAGGAGTAAGCGTCTTTTAATTTCATGGCTGCAGTCACCATCTGCAGTGATTTTGGAGCCCCCAAAATAAAGTCTGACACTGTTTCCACTGTTTCCCCATATATATCCCAGGAAATGATGGGACCAGATGCCATAATCTTCGTTTTCTGAATGTTGAGCTTGAAGCCAACTTTTTCACTCTCCTCTTTCACCTTCATCAAGAGGCCCTTTAGCTCCTCTTCACTTTCTGCCATAAGGGTAGTGTCATCTGCATATCTGAGGTTATTGATATTTCTCCCAGCAATCTTGATTCCATCTTGTGTTTCTTCCAGCCCAGCGTTTCTCATGATGTACTCTGCATATAAGTTAAATAAGCAGGGTGACAATATACAGCCTTGTTGGAACCAGTCTGTTGTTCCATGTCCAGTTCTAACTGTTGCTTCCTGACCTGCATACAGATTTCTCAAGAGGTAGGTCAGGTGGTCTGGTATTCCCATCTCTTTCAGAATTTTCCACAATTTATTGTGATCCACACAGTCAAAGGCTTTAGCATAGTCAATAAAGCAGAAATAGATGTTTTTCTGGAACTCTCTTGCTTTTTCCATGATCCAGTGGATGTTGGCAATTTGATCTCTGGTTCCTCTGCCTTTTCTAAAACCAGCTTGAACATCAGAGAGTTCACGGTTCATGTATTGCTGAAGCCTGGCTTGGAGAATTTTGAGCATGACTTTACTAGCATATAGTAGAGTAGTGTGTGTATTTTAATCCCAAGCTGCTAATTTATCCCTCCCCACCCCCCCAACCCTACACTTTTCCTGTTAGGTAACCTTAATGTTTTCAAAATCTCTGAGTCTTTCTGTTTTAAAGGTAAGTTCATTTATATTATTTTTTAAATCAGATTTCATTATGAGTGATAGCATATGATATTTTTCTTTGTCTGACATGCTTCAACTAGTATGATAATCTCTAGGTCTATCCATGTTGCTGTAAGTGGCATTATTTCATTTTCTAGTGGCTGAGCAATATTTTATTGTATGTGTGTACCACATCTTCTTTATCCATTCCTCTGCTGATGGACATTTAGGTTGATTCCTTTCATTGGAATAGTCCTGCAATGAACCTTGAAGTACATGTTATGTTATCTTTTTGAATTATGGTTTTGTCCAGAGACATGCCCGGGAATAGGACTGCTGGATTATATGGTAGCTCTATTTTTATTTTTAAGGAACTTCCATACTAAGTCCATACTGTTTTTATAATGGCTGTACCAATTTACATTCCCACCAACAATGTAGGAGGGCTACTTTTTTTTCTACAGCATCTCCAGTATTTATTGTTTATAGATTTTTTTGAGGATGGTCATTCTGATCAGTGTGAGGTCATATCTCCCAGCAGTTTTGATTTGCATTTATCTGATAATTAGTGATGTTGAGCATTTTTCATGTGCTTTTGGCCATCTGTATGTCTTCTTCTGAGAAATGTCTGTTTAGATCTTCTGCCCATTTTGAATGGGTTGTTTGCTTTCATAACCTAGAGGTCCATGAGCTGTTTATATATTTTGAGAGTAACCCCTTGTCGGGCCCTTGTTTGCAAGTATTTTCTCCCATTCTGTGGGTTGTCTTTTCATTTTGTTTATGGTTCCCTTTGCTGTGTAAAAGCTTTTAAGTTTAATTAGGTCCCATTTGTTTATTTTTGTTTTTATTTTCATTACTCTAGGAGGTGGATCAAAAAGATACTGCTGTGAATAATGGAAATAAAAACAAAAATAAATGGGACCTACTTAAACTCAAAAGCTTTTGCACAGCAAAGGAAATCATAAACAAAATGAAAAGACAACCCACAGATTGGGAGGAGAAAACCTCTGCAAATGATATGACCAACAAGGTATTAGTCTCCAAAATTTACAAACAGTTCATGATGCTTAACAGCATCATGCTTAACAAACAACCCAGTCAACAAATGGGCAGAAGACCTGAATGGATATTTTTCCAAAGATGTACAGATGACCAATAGGCACATGAAAACAGGTACAACATCACTAATTATTCAGTTCAGTTCAGTTCAGTTCAGTCGCTCAGTCGTGTCGGACTCTTTGCGACCCCATGAATCGCAGCACGCCAGGCCTCCCTGTCCGTCACCAAACCCGGAGTACACTCAGACTCATGTCCATCGAGTCCCTGATGCCATCCAGTCATCTCATCCTTGGTCATCCCCTTCTCCTCCTGCCCCCAATCCCTCCCAGCATCAGAGTCTTTTCACATGAGTCAACTCTTCTCATGAGGTGGCCAAAGTACTGGAGTTTCAGCTTTAGTATCATTCCTTCCAAAGAAATCCCAGGGCTGATCTCCTTCAGAATGGACTGGTTGGATCTGCTTGCAGTCCAAGTGACTCTCAAGAGTCTTCTCCAACACCACAGTTGCAAATCAAAACTACAATGAGATGTCACCTCACACCAGCCAGAATGGCTATCATTAAAAAAAAAAAAAATCCATGAAAAATAAATGTTGGAGAAGGTGTGGAGAGAAGGGAACCCTCCTTCATTGTTGGTGGGAATGAAAATTTGTATAGCCATTATGGAGAACAGTATGGAGGTTTCTTAAAAACTAAACACAGAGCTATCATATGACGCTGCATTCCCACTTCTAGGCATATATCTGGAGAAAAACATGATTTGAAAGGATATATGCACCCCAGTATTCATTGTAGCACTTATTTACAATAACCAAGACATGGAAGCAACCTAAATGTCCATCAACAGAGGAATGGATAAAAAGATGTGGTACATATATGGGATATTACTTAGCCATTAAAAGGAAATAATGCCATTTGCAGCACCCCAGTACTCTTGCCTGGAAAATCCCATGGACGGAGGAGCCTGGTGGGCTGCAGTCCATGGGGTCTCAAAGAGTCAGACACAACTTCACTTTCACTTTTCACTTTCATGCATTGGAGAAGGAAACGGCAACCCACTCCAGTGTTCTTGCCTGGAGAATCCCAGGGATGGGGGAGCCTGGTGGGCTGCCGTCTATGGGGTTGCACAGAGTTGGACATGACTGAAACGACTTAGCAGCAGCAGCAGCAGCAGATGGACCTAGAGAATGTCATACTGAGAGAAGTAAGTCAGACAGAGGAGAAATATTGTATGACATCCTTTATATGTGGAATCTAAAAAGAAATGATACAAATGAACTTATTTACAAAACAGAAAGGCTCACAGACTTAAAAAATGAACTTATGGTTGCTGGAGGAAGAGATAGTTAGGAGTTTGGGATGGTCGTGTACACACACTACTATATTTAAAATGGATAACCAACAAGGACCTATTGTATAGCACATGGAACTCTGTTCAATGTTATGTGGTAGCCTGGATGGGAAGGGACTTGGGGGAGAATAGATACATGTTTATATATGGGTCCCTTCTCTCTTCACCTGAAACTATCACAACATTGTTAGTAGGTTATACCCCAATATAAAAAAAAGTTCAAAACAAGAAATGAAAAAGATACTGCTGAAATTTATATCAAAAGTGTTCTTCCTATGTTTTCCTCTAAGAGTTTTATAGTGTCTGGCCTTACATTTAGGTCTTTCATCTACTTTGAGTTTATTTTTGTGGATGGTATTAGAGAATGTTCTAATTTCATTTTTTTCACATTTAGCTGTCCAGTTTTCCCAGCACCACTTATTGAGAGGACTGTCTTTTCTTCATTGTATATTCTTGCATCTTCTGTTGTAGATTAATTGTCCATAAGTGTGTGGGTCTATTTCTGGGCTTTTTATCCAGTTCCATTGATCTATATAGAGAGAACTTATTCAACATAATAAAGACTGTATCTGACAAACGCACAGCTAGCATCATTCTCAACAGTGAAAGGCTGAAAGCATTTCCTCTAAGATCAGGAGCAAGACAGGGATGTCTGCTGTTGCCACTGTTATTCAACATAGTTTTGGAAGTTCCAGCCACAGCAATCAGAGAAGAAAAGGAATAATAGGAATCTAAATTGGAAAAGAAGATGTGAAACTGTCACTTCATTTGCAGATGATGTGATACTATACTTAGAAAATCCTAAAGACGCTACCAGAAAACTACTAGAACTCATCAATGCATTTGGTAAAATTTCTGGATACAAAATTAATACACAGAAATCTCTTGCATTCCTATATACTAGCAATGAAAGAGAAATTAAGGAAACAATCCCATTTACCATCACATCAAAAAGAATAAAATATCTAGAAATAAACCTACCTAAGGAGGCAAAAGACCTATACTTCAGAAGCTATAAGATACTGATGAAAGAAATCAAAGTTGATGCAAATAGATGGAGAGATATACCACGTTCTTGGATTGGAAGAATAAATATTGTGAAAATGCCAATACTCAAAGTAACCTATAAATTCAGTGTAATCTCTACCAATTACCAATGCCTATTTTCACAGAACTGGAACAAAAAATTTGTACGGAATTAATTTGTTTGGAAAGTTAAAAAACCCAAATAACCAAAGCAATCCTGAGAAAGAAAAATGAAACTGGAGTTATCAGGCTCCCTGAATTCAGGCTATACTACAAAGCTACAGTAACCAAAACAGTATGGTACTTGCTTCCATTATCTTTAAGCAATATCTGCAAAGGGGTGATTTGTTAACAGTAAGTAAGCAAAGTCTGCTAAGGGTGACTTGTTAACAGTAAGATGATAAAAATGTCAAGCTTCAAAGGAATGGAATTCTGAAGTGACAGAATTCTGCTGTCAAAGAGAAGAAAAAGCAAGACTTCTGCTCTTTGTTTTAGCTTTGGTCCATTAATGTCTCATGAACCTATAGTCACTGGGATAAGATAGTCTTGTTACATTTACACCATCAACTTCTGAGGTAGTATGGCAGGTGCCTTTCGTACACAAGCTTATAACTCCTTACAGGAGCCCCAGTAGGTAGGTACTTGATATACAAAAGAGGAAATAGAAGTTGCCTTTAAATGTCCTCCCTCCTTTACATCCTTTTTTTAAATAATAACTTGGAAACTTAATTATAGAAAGGATTTGCTGATAGGTTAAGTGAATGAGGCATGTAACTAAAAGCATTGGAGCTAAGACTTGAACCCAGAGCTCTATGGCAGCAAAGTCTGTGCTTGTCCACTTATTCTAGTGATTCACAAACTTTCTACAGCCAGACGTGAATTCTACAAGCTATTCAAGTGACATCCATGATCAAATATGTTTGTGGAATACTGAATGTATTTGATTTCTTTGGAGATTCACAGTGTACACTTAGCAAATTTAGATGCTAGGGACTGCTAAATAGAAAAAAAAAAAGAAAAACTATTTATGTTCCTTAACCTAGCATTTGAGTTTCTGTTCCCTTCCTGGTTCAAACACTTAAAACACTCACTGTAGGATGGAGAAATGTGACTCTGCAATGCAGCAGTTAAAGTGATGAGTAAACCAGGACAACTGCTAGGCTTGAATAAAAGACTTCCCTGTGGAGCTAAGGTCACTGTCTGGGTCAGAATGATCTGCTACAATCTAGAAGGCGGTGTTAATTATGGTCTTAGGAACAGAAAGTGTTACGTAAGAAATGGAAAAAGTCCCTTAAAAGGGGGAAAGATTTATGTGGAAAGGATCCCATTTAGCTGGAAGTGTAGCTACAGTATGCTAAGCAATAAGAGGCTGCAATTAAAAATAGAATCATCAGGTTGTATTTTATAGATAGTTATAACTGAGTCCTTTCTCATTTTTCAGAATAAGACCAACAAGAGAGATTGATTCATTTTCCTAGGGTGACCAACCATTTAAGTTTGCAGGATTATCAGTCTAAAACTGGAAGAGTCTTGAGTAAACCTGTACAAGTGGTAAAGCTACGTTTACTGAAAAATGATTATTTGCAAAGGTAAATACTCAGGCACCATATCCATGCAATATGAACATGTTTTAAAAGTTCATTCTCTTCATCAAGGGTTCACATGGATAACTGATGATACAGTTTTGATGTAGAGTGAAGCGTTTTCAACGTTAGATGTTAATCATATAGTTTGAGATTCATCAGGGACCCATCAAATTTTTATTCTTAGCAAGTCAGATCAGAGGGCAGTGTAATTAATCTGATACTGGAGCCCTTAGTGATGTCGGCCTGACCCAAGGAGACCTGTGCTAATTCTAGGGCTGTCAGAATCCACCTGGGAGGCAGAAAGCAGAGAGTTTCAGGGTTGCTGCAGCCTCTAGGGGCTTCCCAGGTGGTGCTAGTGGTAAAGAATCTGTCTGCCACTGCAGGAGACGTAAGAGACATGGGTTCTGTTCCTGAGTTGGAAAGCTCCCCTGGAGGAGGGAATAGCAACCCACTCCAGTGTCTTTGTCTGGAGAATCCCATGGACAGAGGAGCCTGGTGGGCTATAGTCCATAGGGTCGCAAAGAGTCAGACATGACTGAGCAACTAAGCAGCGGCAGGACTTACTTTTATAAAGAAGATAGCAGTCTGTTTATTTTCCAGTTAAAAGAAAATGAAAGAGTTGCTCTCTGAAATTTCAGTACTGGAGTTCACGGTCCTGCATAGCTTCTGAACCTGCATAAAAACGTCTGATTTGCAGGAGGCTGGTTGTTGAATGATGATGCTGAGAACTGTGCCATCACACGCTAAAACCTTGCAAAACAAATGCCCTTGTAAAGTCTCCATTGAAATATTACACTTTTTCCACTAGGGCATCTTATAGAAGGTTTCAAATGACTGGAGGGGAAATAAAGAGATTAATCACTTTTAAGCACCAATTATTGTGGCTCTGGACAATCAATTTTTAAAAGAAATAAAATTTCTAGGACTTAACACTGCTGTGCTTCAGCTAAAGACTGTTTATTTTTTCCTGGCTTAACTGGTTTATATCCTTAAACATATCCTAATTTATGTAAGGTTTATTTGTTGTTGTTGTTGCCGTCGTTTTCAGTTGCTAAGTCATGTCTGACTCTTTGCAACCCCATGGACACTAGCCCACCAGGCTCCTCTGTTCATGAGATTTCCCAGGCAAGAATACTGGAGTGGGCTGCCATTTCCTTCTCCAGGGGATTTTCTTGACCCCGAGATCAAACCATCTCCTGCATTGGTAGGCGGATTCTCTACTGCTGAGGTTTATATCCTTATTTATATCCTTAAAGTCCTAACAATTATTTCTTTGTCTTGAGTGTCCAGTTTCAGATTTAACTGAAACTTTAACTGGTCAGTTTGTCTGAAAAGAAAGATCTAGAAATAAGAAGTGGTATAATTTTCCAAAAGCAACTATGTAGATTATAAGTTGACTTTCTTGAGGAGCAACTTTCTCAGATCTTCTTACATCCCTCGGTAGGCTTACCTAGTTATTTAATTATCACTCTATTAAGCTCATTTCTTGTTGCTCCTTTTAATATGGACAGTCTTAGGGTTTTGCGGTCTTTTTCGCTCTTCTCATGTACTTTCTCTAGACCATCTCCTCAACAGCCATGACTTTAACTGACGTCTCTAAGCTTATGACACTAAATTTATAGCTCTACCAGAGACTCTCTAAAGCTCTTTCTGTACCTTTCCCTGGAAATTTCATAGTCATCTTAAACTCAACATCTCCAAAGCTGAGCTGGCCATCGTCTCCTTCTCTTTTATTCGCTACTTCAGGAAGTGATACTACCACCTACCAGCCAGCCAGGCCAGAAATTATGAATTATTTTAGATTTGACTCTCCCTGCAGAATGGCCGTCTCTAAGGATTGCTCACAGTCCCCCATGAGCAAGTTCCCTCGCCATCAGTGTGGCTCCTTATGGCTCTGGTCGTCCATCTCACACTGGAAGGTGCCATTAAAGTTCTCCTGCAGCACTAATGATGCATGGAGGTCTGGACTGAGGGAGAGGGGATGTCCCCTCAACTCTCTGGGTCATGTGTCTTAAAAGCCAAATCACAGGTCCAGCTCCTCCTCTCTCCTTCAGTCAGTTGTGATTCATGATGGTGAGTACAAGACAGCTACCAAACTGCACTGAGAACCATTCCTATATTCTACCTGCAGATGTGTTTCTGGAAACAGTATGGAGGAGTCTCAAAAAAATTAAAAATAAAACTTGCACATAATACAGCACTTTCACCACTGGGTATTTATCCAAAGAAAATGAAAACACTAATTAAAAAGATACTACTACATACATCTCTGTGTTCACTGCAGCATTATATAAGCAAGGTATGGAAGCAATGTAAAAATTCATCAGTGGATGAATGGATAAAGAAGACTGAGTATATATATGAATATTAGTCATAAGAAGAATGAAATCTTGCCGTTTGCAATAGCATGAGTGTACTAGAGGGTATTATGCTAAATGAAATAAGTCAGAGAAAGACAAGTACATACGATTTCACTTGTAGGTGGAATCTAAGAAACAAAACCAACCAGCAAACTAAAAAAAGACTCATATATACAGAGAACAAATTGGTGATGACCAGAGGGGAAGGGGATCCGGGGGTTGGGCAGAATAGGTGAGAGGAATCAAGAGGTATAAACTTCTAGTTATAAAATAAGTAAGTCATAGGGATATAATGTACAGCAAAGGGAATATAGTCAATACTATTGTAATAACTTTGTGTGGTGACAGATGATTATTGGACTTACAATTGTGATCAATTTGTAAAGTATATAAATGTTGAATCACTATGTTGTGCACTTGAAACTAATATAATGTTGTATGCCAACTATACTTCAATTAAATTTTTTTAATTAAAATAAGATAGGTCTGAATTCTCCAAAGGATGCTTCTGGGTATCACTTTTCACACATCCAGAACGTCTGAACCCAGTTTAGGCTCAGGCTTGAATGTCAGGCATCCACTTAGACAAATGATATGTGCAGCTTGAGGCTCTAGACAATTCCTGAATGCCTTTATTGACCAGGTCTGGGGTCATGATTTGAGGAGTTACTTGAAAACCACCATTCACTTGTCCAAACACAGCAGTTCAAGTGGATGCTCTCATAACATTTGAAAAGTGCTTTGGCATTTACATGAAGAAATTAGAAAGAGGCTCCCTTCCTACGGTCCCTGCAAATAAGGCTCTTTGCTAAACAACCATGCTGTTTGAAGCACAGTTCTTTTAAGCCTTTGCCCCCTAGAAAGGGCTTCCTGGGTGGCTCAGCAGTAAAGAATAAACCTGCAGTACAGGAGAGCTGGTTTCAATCCCTGGGTTGGGAAGATCCCCTGGAGGAGGGCGTAGCAACCCACTCCAGTATTCTTACCTGGAGAATCCCATGGACAGAGGAGACTGGTGGGCTAAAATCCATAGGGTTGCAAAGAGACACGACTAAAGCAACTGAGTATGCACGCACACACGCCAACTAGAAAAAGGACTCTGATCATCCAGCTTGTATAATGTGATCTTGAGTCGGCAGTGATTTGTCCCTGCAGGCCCACTGAACAAGCGCTGAGTCACCCCCAAGTGTGGTTGGTGATCTTACTTGAAGTCATTACTGAGTTTCAACCAATTTTCAAGAGATTTTTTTCTTCAGTGACCATCCTCAGTGTCATACTACTCTTGCAAAACAAAAGGTCTGAGATTTTTCTTTTCTGACATTTTTTTGTGGATGGTAAATTAAGCTTTGTGGAAATGTCTGGCTCATTTTAGAAAGAGTCTGCCCTTTAGTACTAACAGGTACACATAATCTTCAGAGCCTCAGACCTTTCACAGGTACTTAGAGAAATATTGAACTTATGATATTATCTAATTAAATGAATGAAAAACTAAGAGTAAAACCAACTAAAATTTGGCTTTCCTCTGATCACCTTACTGGAATCACAATACTTTCAGAGGTCATCCCTTTTTCCCTCCCTACTCCTTGGGAGCAATGTCAACATTTTTTCTTACATTCTACTTCCTCTTCTTTTTTTTTTTTTTTTCATCCTGAGAGCGACATGGTCAAATTGCTATTTTAGAAGGACCAGCCCAGTATCTGAGAGGAGAATGGATGGGAAGACAGACTGGTCGGGGGGTGGAATTAGACTAGGGGCAGATGCCATATCCAGACAAGCTGAGAGCCTGGCTGAGAGAGGACTGGAGGGTCAGGTCAGTAGCACCAGGTACAGGAAGGTCCAAGACAGTTATGCTCTGGCACAGGTGTAGCTTCTGGAGATGGATGAGGTGGAGGGTAGATGCGGGAGGGGGTTGCTGGGGTGGAAATGCCTTTGGGACATTCAGGGAACATGCTCAGAGACGACTGTGTTGGAGGAACTTGTGTCTGTAAATGGTATGGGTGTTATTAACTAAAACAGATCTGAACTTCCCCACAAGCTCCTAAGCACTGTGCATGCAGGGTGGAGGGTGTAAGGGAAAGCCAATCAATAAACACCCTTTTCCTCTCTAGTTCAAATCGTCTAACCCCTTTGAGTCAGTGCTCAGTCTTTGTTTTTAAATTTTAATTTGTGCTATGTACTTAGTCACTCAGTCATATCTGATTCTTTGTGGCCCCATGTAGCCCGCCAGCCTCCTCTGTCCATGGGATTTCCCAGGCAAGAATACTGGAGTGGGTTTCCACTTCCTACTCAAGGGGTCTTCCCAACCAGGGGACTGAACCTGGGTCTCTTGTGTCTCCAGCATTCACAAGCAGCGGTCTTGTTGTTGAAGCAGGTTCAAGCCACCCAGCAAGCGCCACAATTTAGTTTATTTCTCTCTTCCTTAGGAAGCCATAGCATCTGATTGCATGAGACTCCACCCCATCTCTATCTCTATGGGTCACTTTTTGTCTCTGTGTCTTTGAGGAACAAAGAGAAGTCCCTTGTGCCCAGAGAATAGAGAGCGGGGTTGTGGCGGCCGGCCTCTGCCAGGTGAATCTGGGATATTGTAAGAGCCGGACCATGAGGACCTGGCGAGCTATATTGGGAGCTTTGGTCCCTATTCTAAGAGAAACCAGAAGCTCTTTATGGGTCTTAAAAGGGTGAACCAGTTCCTGACGTGATTTTTTTAAAGTCCAGGACAGTGCAAAGAATGGAACTGAGCAAAGCAGGAGCGGGCCTGGCTGATTGGAGGCCGAGGCCACGGGCGAGGGGAGGCTACGCCTCTGCAGCTGCACCGACAGCGAAGGGGGCTGAAGTGTTAGCAGGCGACACGCCAGAGCCTGGGGGCTGTTTAGGTGGGGATTCCTGAAGGCGACGGCTAGCATGAGTCCAGGCTGTCCGCGAGGAGCAACCGGAGACGTGGCACGTGGTGAAAGAGGAGGAGGAAGGGCAGGCTGGGAAGGGGGAGGGTTCTCCCAGGTGTCCACACCCATTCCTCCTGCCCCATCTGCCCAGCCAGCTCTAGCTGCCAGTCCCCTTTCCAGATGGCCAGCTGCAGCCACAGAGATAACTCAGCCACTGACCACCACGCATGCATATTCTCCAACCTCAGCTGCGACGCCTGGCTCTTCGGGAATATTGTGTCAATTTCAAATTGAATCTTTTTCTGTTCCTCATATTAAGTTTTAAAAACATTTTTACTTTTTCCATATTTCTTTTCTTCACTTTATTGTAGTTTCAGTAATGCCATTAGCCCTTTAAAAATATAAATGTATTAAAGGAAAAGCATACAATAGCATAAAGAATATTATCTTTAACCTCCTAATTATACTATAAATAATATTATATAGTATAAACATTATTATTAATAGCTTTTGACCTCCTTATTCTATTCAGCTCCATGGCAACCACAAGATACATATTAGTTCCTGTTAAAAATGGGCTTTTCAAGAAACACAAACTTGGCTTCCACAGTCTCCTAGGTCCCAAGCTTCCTTACAATGTATCTTTCCCACCCGTCACTTGCCTTCCTATTTAAGTTCAATGGCTGTCAATATTTTTATGTATTTCTTAAATTTAATTTTTATTGGAGTATAGTTGCTTTGCTTCATTGCACAGCAATGTTAGTTTCTACTGCACAGCAAAGTAAACTAGCTTTATGTAACATATACCCCCACCCTTTTCTTGGATTTCCTTCCCAAAATGAAAGAGGAGATTGGAAAAAGTTGGCTTAAAGCTCAACATTCAGAAAATTAAGATCATGGCATCTGGTCCCATCACTTCATGGGAAATAGATGGGCAAACAGTGGAAACTGTCACACTTTATTTTGGGGGCTCCAAAATCATTGCAGATGGTGATTGCAGCCATGAAATTAAAAGACACTTACCCCTTGGAAGGAAAGTTATGGCCAACCTAGATAGCATATTCAAAAGCAGAGACATTACGTTGCCAACTAAGGTCCGTCTAGTCAAGGCTATGGTTTTTCCAGTGGTCATGTATGGATGTGAGAGTTGGACTGTGAAGAAAGCTGAGTGCCGAAGAACTGATGCTTTTAAACTGTGGTGTTGGAGAAGACTCTTGAGAGTCTCTAGGACTGCAAGGAGATCCAACCAGTCCATTCTAAAGGAGATCAACCGTGGGATTTCTTTGGAAGGAATGATGCTAAAGCTGAAACTCCAGTACTTTGGCCACCTCATGCGAAGAGTTGACTGACTGGAAAAGACTCTGATGCTGGGAGGGATTGCGGGCAGGAGGAGAAGGAGACAACAGAGGATGAGGTGGCTGGATGGCATCACCGACTTGATGGACATGAGTTTAAGTGAACTCTGGGAGTTGGTGATGGACAGGGACACCTGGCGTGCTGCGATTCATGGGGTCACAAAGAGTCAGACATGACTGAGCTACTGAACTGAACTGAAGGTCACTATAGAGCACTGAGTTAAGGTTTCCTGAAATATACAGCAGATTCTCTTTTCATATTTCTGGTTCTTTCTTCCTTCCTCAGTTTTAGCAAACTACCTTGGTTCTTAATTTACTTAAAAATATAGAAGCCAAAGGATGTGATTTTCCTCAAATTTTCTTACCCTCAGTTTATAACCTCTCTGAACCTTCATTCATTCTCTTTTTCTTTTTGCCTCAGTGGAAGAAATCTCTCTCTCTCCTTCCCAAGCTTTTTTTTTTTTTTTTCTTCCTCTGTGTCCCCATCCCACCCCATTCCACTTTTCCTGGAGCATTGTCTTATAGACTACCCCCATCTCATATCTCATGTTGAAGGAAATGGTGTTTTTCTTTTCTTTTTTTTGTTGAGCCCAGAATTTATACACTCAATGTAAAAAATTTGGAAGATACAGAAAGGAACAAAGACGAGTGCAAAAACCACCCACAATCTCATACAATAGAGAAAACCATGTTTGATTTCTAATTAAAAATTAAATTTCTCTTGCTACTGATTCCCTCCCCTCAGCCTGAAAATATGTTTAGTTCTCTTATTTCTCCTCTTGGTTTTCCTATTTCAGTTAGTGGTGTTATCTTTTTTATCTTATTATCATTTATTTAGGCAGGGTAGACAATACTGAACTGAACTGAACTGAGACAATAGGGAATCATCTTTGAGTCTTCAATTTCCTCAGTTCAACATAAAATTCTACTGATAATATTATATATTGATTACTTACTTGTGTTAGGCACACTGCTAAGTACATTAGCTGTGTTTTCCCAGTCTTTCACTGTACCACATTATTCCTGTTTTACATGTAAGTAAGCAGAAACTTTGAGGTTCACAGCCAAGCAATGAAGTCAGAATTTGAACTCAAGCCTGATTATTTCCAAATTTTTTGTCATTTCAATTTGTTCTCTCCTGTCTTTTCCCACTCTGGTGCTCTGTGCATGAGTGTTAAGTTGCTTCAGTTGTGTCTGACTCTGTGCAACTCTATGGCTTGTAGCCCGCCAGGCTCCTCTGTTCGTGGGATTCTCCAGGCAAGAATACTGGAGTGGGTTGCCATGCCCTCCTCCAGAGGATCTTCTCAACCGAGGGATCAAACCCAAGTCTCCTGCAGCTTCTACATTGGCAGGCGGGTACTTTACCGTTAGCACCACCTGGGAAGCCCTACTGTGCTCCAGCTAACATTATCCAATACCCTAATAGTCAAGTCACCCCACTAACAACACTTCCCAATTTTCATTCACACTCATCACTGGAGATTAGTAGAGGTCTGGTACATTGAATGGCCCAGGTCCCATCAATTTAGTTGTGTCTTTACCAAGAAACAGTTGATTTTATCAGCAAGCCAATCAGTGTACTTGTACTGTTCATTATGTTACAGCATTTAATTACATATTATATAAACCAGTGAAGCCTTGAGTGTAAAATAGAGTTGTTCCTATGAAAACTAAGTTGAGAGTCTTTGGAAAGACTTGGTGAAAGTGAGTGGCCTGAAAATATAATCCAAATCAGTACAGGAAAGGTTAACCAGTCATGACTGCAAAAATTTTGTAAACATATCTTTAAGATTCTGCACTCAGATTGCATTTTGCTGCAATTTAAAGAAACACCACAGTGAAGTACCATTTCACACCAGTCAGAATGGCTGTGATACAAAAGTCTACAAGCAATAAATGCTGGAAAGGATGGGGAGAAAAGGGAACCCTCTTACACTGTTGGTGGGAATGCAAACTAGTACAGCCATTATGGAAAACAGTGTGGAGATTCCTTAAAAAATTGCAAATAGAACTGCCTTATGACCCAGAAATCCCACTGCTGGGCATACACACCGAGGAAACCAGAATTGAAAGAGACACATGTACTCCAATGTTCTTCGCAGCATTGTTTATAATAGCCAGGACATGGAAACGACCAGATAAGAAAGCTGTGGTACATATACACAATGGAATATTACTCAGCCCTTAAAAAGAATAAATTTGACTCAATTCTAATGAGATGGATGAAACTGGAGCCTATTATACAGAGTGAAGTAAGCCAGAAAGAAAAACACCGATACAGTATACTGACACATATATATGGAATTTCGGAAGATAGTAATGATGACCCTGTATGTGAGACAACAAAAGAGACACAGAGGTACAGAATGGACTTTTGGCCTCTGAGGGAGAGGGAGAGGGTGGGATGATTTGGGAGAATGGCATTGAAACATGTATACTATCATGTAAGAAATGAAGCACCAGTCTATTTTTGATACAAGATACAGGATGCTTGGAGGTGGTGCACGGGATGATCCAGAGAGATGATATGGGGTGGGAGGTGGGAAGGGGCTTCGGGGTTGGGAGCTTGTGTACACCTGTGGCTGATTCATGTCAATGTATGGCAAAACCAATACAGTATTGTAACGTAGAATAAAGTAAAAATAAAATTAAAAAATAAATAAATAAATAAAAGTAGATATAATAAGCAAAATAAAATAAAGAAACAGAAGCTTGAGTGTGGCTCCTCCAAGAAAAATGATACAACTCTAATTAGGAGACACTCAGAGGAAGGGCCTTGGCATTCTATTCTATTATACAATTGCTGAATGTACTTATATATGTCTTAGGTTAAACTATAATATCTAAGATATATGTGTATAACTTTTAAAATCCCCTGCCTGTTAAACCAGGTAAGTCAGTGTTAGTTGTTCAGTTGTGTCTGACTGTTGGCAAACCCATGGACTGTAGCCTGCCAGGCTTCTCTGTCCACGGAATTCTCCAGGGAAGAATACTGGAGTGGGTAGCCATTCCCTTCTCCCCAATATCTTCTCGACCCAGGGATGGAACCTGCATCTCTTGTGTCTCCTGCATTGACAGGTGAGTTCTTTACCAGCTGAGCCATAGAGAAGCCCTTTAAAAGGTCAAATCATGTTAAAAAGAATTATTCCCTTTAAGGTTTGTCATTTTACATAGTCCTTCCATTCAAGAATGGTTCCCATTTTAAATCTAAAGCGTGGCACAAATAAATCTATCACAAGAAAGAAACAGACTCATAGATATAGAGAACAGACTTGTGACTGCCAAAGGGGAGAGGGGAGGGAAAGTGATGAACTGGGAAGTTGGGGTTAGCAGATATAAGCTATTATAAATAGAATGAAGAAACATCAAGGTCCTACTGTATAGCACAAGGAACTATATTCAATATTCTATGATAAACCATGATGGAATTAGAAAGCATATATATATGTCACCCTGGGGTGGGATGACTGCCAATTTATCCTAGGATAGTTCTCATCTTATTAAAACCTTTTAAAATGGGAGCCATTCTTAGAGAAGGAAATGGCAATCCACTCCAGTATTCTTGACTCAAGAATCCATGAGCAGAAGAGCCTGGCAGGTTACAGTACATGGAGTCGCAAAGAGTTGGACGTGAGTCTGAGTGAACTCCGGGAGTTGGTGATGGACTGGGAGGCCTGGTGTGCTGCGATTCATGGGGTCGCAAAGAGTCGGACACGACTGAGTGACTGAACTGAACTGAGCAACTAACAGCAGCACACCTCCCATTTTCCCCAGGGTAAAGAAGAGAGTGACCTCACCTTTGACTGGTCAGTGGCTGCAGGTGACTCTCCGTGCATCAGGAATATCATTGTTTTCCTTACTCGCTACAGCCTGAAGATTTAGCAGCAAGGCTGGTGCTTATATATAGAAGGAAGCTGATTACTTCATTTCATTCTTTTGTTGGAACATTTTCCTACCCACTTACCAATGATCTTCCCTTTCCTTCCACAGCTCCTCTCTGAAGAGACCAACAATAGTGCATTCATCAGAAGAGCGCCGGTTGGAGCCCAGGAAGAGACAGCAGAAGCCTGGAACCGGGCGGGCTGGCTAGAGGTCAGTGTCCACCAGCTCCTGGGTAATTGGCTCCCAGTCTCTCCACAGGGATTTCTTAACAGAGGCAAATAGAAACTTCCATTTAATTCCATGTGGTATAAAAATGTAATTGTTTCACCCATAAAGGCAGTCATGTTTCTGTAACAATGGCTTCATTCAGGGCTTTCAAGAGTCATTACTACAAGTTCTTTTAGGGACTTAAAAGAAGTTCTTTTCTTGATCTGAAGCAAAAAGGAATCAGAACACAAGGCTCTCTTTTTCCATTTTTGTTTTCATTAAATAAGGAAAGCCATCACCTGAGTGCTTTAATCATGAGCATCTTTGAGATGACAGTGGATGTGGGGCACTAAATTAATCTCTGACCTAAAGTCATAGCACTTTAATCAGTTCTGATGCCCTTTCATGGAGATATTAACAGCTCAATAAGGACCACTCATGGAAAAGGTAATAAACCAAGAGTTTGGTCCTCTTATGTGCCATCTGGCAGCTCTATTTATTTATTTGGCTACATTGGGTCTTAGTTGTGGCGCAAGGAATCTCAGTTGCATCATTCAGGACCTTTTGCTGTGGTGTACGGACTCTCTAGATGCGGCACGTGGGCTTTGTTGCTCTGTGGCATATGGGATCTTAGTTCTCTGACCAGGAATTGAACCCATGTCCCCTGCATTGGAAGGTGGCTTCTTAACCATTCAACCACCAAGGAAATCCCCGTCTGGCAACGCTTGATAATACAAAATGGCTGAAAATTTCAAGAAAACCTCATCCAATCTAAGAAGAATTCTGTTTATTATTTTTTTTAACATTTCAAGAATATATTTGTAAATTTAAGAGTAGACTTGCCTGATCAGCAGGGCTAAAATCGATGAGTGCTCTGGCCAGCAAGCCCTATGCCATGACTTCCTCTAATTCATACATATAGGCTAATGGAAACTCACTTTCAGAGTAAATAATAGAAAATTAACAAATAACCTAAATATTCAATAGTAATATACTAGCTGAAAAATACACATAAAATCATTAAATGAAATTATTAAAGTAATGTTGTGTGTGTGTGTGTGTGTGTGCACGCGCGTGCGCGCATGCTAAGTCGCTTCAGTCTTGTCTGACTCTTTCCTATCCTATGGACTGTGGCCATGGTATATATGTATGTAACTACATGAAAAAGCAGGTTAAAAATAAGTATAACATATAGCTCCATTTTTGAGAAATATATGTAAACATACAGAAATACAAACATATGCTATTTATGTGTGTGTGTATATGTATACACACACACATGCAGTCTATATATTATCCAGGAAAAAAAAATTGGAAGACTACACACCAAAATGTAGTTATCTTCCCTGATACGTTTGTTTGTTTGTTTTTGGCTGCGCCGGATCTTCACTGCTGTGCGCTGGCTTTCTCTAGTTGCGGTGAGCGGGGGCTACTCTCTAGCTGCAGTGCACAGGCGTCTCGTTGTGGTGGCCTCTTTTGTTGCAGAGTGTTGGCTTTAGGGCTGCAGGCTTCCATAGCTGAAGCCTGTGGGCTCCAGAGTGCAGGCTCAGAAGCTGTGGCACCTGGGCCCAGTTCATTCATCCCATGTGGGATCTGACTCCTTGACCAGGGATCAAACTCACATCCCCTGCACTTGCAGGTGGATTCCTAACCACTGGACAATCAGGGAAATCCCCATCTGAAAAGTTTTTGACTGACTTGACTCTTTTCTTCTGCTGAAGAAAGTGTACTAACTTCTTTGTGTGTGTGTGTGTGTGTGTGTGTGTAAGAGAGAAAGACATAGATTGTTATTTTTATGTGATTAAAAAGAGTTAAAACCCTAAATAATGGATTGGGGCTTAAAAATAATTAATAATAGTTACTTTAAAAGAGGTATTTGTGAACTAGAAACCTGAAATACATTGAAAACCACCTAGGCAAGTTAAAAAGAAAATCTAAACATTCTGAGGACAAAATATTGACTCATTTGCCAGTTTTCCACCTGTAGTAACTATGGCTTTATAACAACATAAGCCAAATTATAACAATAAAAGCCAAAATTACAAGTTAAAGTGAGTCATCAATTTATAAAGTAATCCAACCTCAAATGTTGATTGCATTTAACAATCCCATTCAGAAGAGCAATATTATATTCCCTTTACTCTAAGCCATTTGTTACTGAAAAAATAAATTAAAAGTGAAGAAAGTGTTAGTCACTCAGTCATGTCCGACTCTTTTCAAATGGACTTTAGCCACCAGGCTCCTCTGTCCATGGAATGCTCCAGGCAAGAATACTGGCAACTCTTGAAAATACAAAATGCAGTGGGTAGCCATGCCCTTTTCCAGGGGATCTTCCTGACCCAGGGATTGAACCTAGGTCTCCCACATTTGTGGCAGATTCTTTACCATTTGAGCTATCAAGAAAGCCCAAGCCATTTGTTACTCAACAATCAAAAGATACAGTGTATAAAGGAGTTATACATTTTGGACTCTGCATTAGTTTATTAGAAAAATGTGAGAAAAGAGGTGGGTTTAGATGTGGTTTTCTTTCCCTGATTTCTCCCCTTGGAAGAATTATATTCTGGTTAATCCCCAAGGTAAGAGGCTGAGGCGGGTATTTACGAACACGTGGTAGAGTGTCTATCAGGAACCAAACTGGTACACTTAACATTCACAACAATCCTGTAAGATACAGGTGTTTGCCATTTAAGAGACCAAGGAGCAGAGAAATGTCCTGCCTTCATGGTCACACAGCCAGTAAGGTGGTGGTACCAAGATGCATATGGGGCCTTTCTGACCCCATAGCCTCTGCTCTTTCCAGTTAGGCCACAGTTCTAACATTCCACGGTGTTAAATTGCATAGTTTTTCAGTATTAGTCGATCTCACCTTTCCTATAAGACTATACATCCTGTCCCATTTCTTTTGGGTCTGGCCATGTGGCCTGCTTTGACCACTGGAGTATGAGTAGATAAGATGAACACTACATACTTTAAGAGGCATCGTGGGTTTCTGTCTACCTTGCTTGCTCTTTTCCCTCTGTCATATGAATGTCCCAAATAGAGAAGCTTCTTCAGTATGGGTTCCAGAATGTGAAGGCACCTGGAGTAGAGCCAAGCGGGTTCCAGCAGCTGCCAGCACAGAGCTGCCAAAATATGAGTAAGTGTGCACTCGTCGTTTTCTGTTGCCGCAAACAAATTAACACAAACTTAGCACCTTAAAACCACAATGTATCATCATCTCCCAGTTTCTATAGGTCAGATGTGTGGGCATGATGCTCCTGTGTATCCTGCTGAGTATCTCACCAGGCTGAGATCAAGGCGTCAGCTGCTATTCTCATTTAGGATTTGAAGTTCTTTTCAGAGCTCACTGGTTATTGGCAGAACATGTCTCCTTATGATCATAGGACTTAGTTTCTGTTTTCTTACTGGCTATGGGCCAGGGCTTGGCCTCAGTTCCTAAGGGCTCTTCTCAGGCCTTTTGGTATGGCATCTTTCATCCTCAAGCCAGTAATGGCACATTGAATCTGCACCCTGGCAAGTCTCTGACCAGAAAATACTCTGCTTTTAAAGGGTTCACATAATTAAGGGGATCAAACCAATTAATCCTAAAGGAAATCAATCCTGAATATATTGAAAGGACTGATGCTAAAGCTGAAGCTCCAATACTTTGGCCACCTGATGCGAAGAGCTGTCTCATTAGAAAAGACCCTGATGCCAGGGAAGATTGAAGGAAGAAGGAGAAGGGGATGACAGAGAACAAAATGGTTAGATGGCATCACTGACCAGGTGGACATGATTTGAGCAAGCTCCAGGAGATGGTGAAGGACAGGGAAGGCTGGCACGCTGCGGTCCATAGTGTCACAAAGAGTCAGACACAACTGAGCAACTGAACAACAACAGTTAGGGTAGGTCTACCTTGATAATCTTATCTTCACATCAACTGATGCATAAAGAGGAGGTGCCAAGGAAGATAGCAGGACTTGAGCCTGTGCACTGCTGGCTCCATAAGGGGTCCCCATGGCGCTCCTGGGGACCATGGGCAGCGTGGGAAGGAGCTGGGCAGGAAGAGCCAGCGCCAGGACAGGAGCAGGACAGGACAGGCAGGACAGGAGCACACGTAGGGGCTGGACCAGAGGGCAAGGAGCCCAGCAGGGCCTGCAGAATCCCATGTAAGGTAACATCACAGGAGTAACACCAAGGGATTGAGACCATGGGGGCATTCTTCGAATTGTGCATACCACAAAGAGAAAACTGTGTTGAAAGCCACAGAAATTTTGAAAGATTGATTTTTACTGCTTCATAGCTGACTAATGCAATTGGCTACCTGAAATGGTGTGTCTGTGCATATAGAAAAGGATGCAGATCTGAGGGGCAGTTCCATGAACTTTCACAAAACGAACACACCTCTACAACCACCACCCAGATCAAATAAATATACAAAAACAAGAAAATAGACAAAACCCAGAAAATGATTAACAATACAGAAACCCCTTTTCCTTTCCTAGACGCTAAAATAACCACAATCCTATCTTCTGACACCATAGATTATTTTTGCCTGCTTTTGAAATCGTACAAATGGTCTCTGGCTTCCTCCTCTCAATACTACATCTTTGAATTTCATTCCTTTTGTTGTGCTTAGTTTTAGTTTCCTCCCTATATTATATTTCATTATGTGGATTTCCACAGTTTGTTTTTACTGTCTTCGGTTGTTGACAGGCATTTGGTTAGTCTCCAGTTTTTAGTTGTTACCAATCTTGCTACCCAAGCTGTTTATGCTGAGATTCTTTCTCTCCCTGTCCCTCTTCCTGACTCCCTCTCCCTTTTTCTTCCCTTCCTTCCTTCTTTTTCTTTCTTTCCTGGTTGTTCTCTCTATCTCTTTCTTTCTTTCTTTCAGATGTCTTTATATCTTAGATCTAATCTTCCTTCTCCCCAATAAGGAGGGAATCCAATTTCCTATTGTCAATACCTTTCAAAGTTATTGGCAATTTAAGAGACCCTCTCTGAAAGATTGTTTGGAAAACCACAGTGAATGGATTCAGACCAAGGATGTAGGCAACTGCAGGAGGGGTAAGTTTTCACACCCTTGGTTTATCTCAGGGCAGAAACTGCTTAGGGGAGACTAAGATCATTTCAATCATCACTCTGAGTGGAGCCATGAAGCATAATGGGAAACAGGATAGACCAGAGGCACCACTAAAGGCTCCAAATTGGTTCCTTTTTCTAGCTGATAACCTTGGCAAGACCACCTCTCTGAGCTTCCTTTCCTCCATCTGTCATGGAGGCGGTGATAACTTTCCATTCAGATGTTTCCATTCCTTTCCATACTTATATCCCTTATTCAGAAAACAGCAACACATTTTGCCCAGACCCCATTGCACCATCTGTTTTCTGATCTTCTCTGCCTTGCTTATGTCCCAGAAAACTGGCCTCTGTAGACTGCATCACCTGGTTCTGTTACTGTTTTGTTCTGAACTGGGTTCAGCCAGTGGAAGGCACTGGCAAGGCACTGGAGGGAAAGAAGGGAGAGAGGTTGGATGATTCTTTTGCACACACACTGCTCCCTCCCTGCCCCACTGTTGTTCTGGAGTGGCTGTGTCCCCTCAGGCCACAACACCTTTGTCCCTCTTCTATTCTTTTTTTTTAATTAAAAAATTATTTTAAGATTTCCCATCTATTTTATTTTTTTGATTATTTTTTATTGGACTATAGTTGATTTTGTGCAAACTCTAGGAGTTGGTGAAGGACACGGAAGCCTGGCGTGCTGCAGTCCATGGGGTCACAAAGAGTCAGACACAACTGAGTGCCTGAACAACGATAGTTGATTCACAATGTGGTGTTAGTTTCTGCTGTGCAACAGAGGGAATCAGTTTACATATACATATATCCACTCCTTTTAGATTCTTTTCCCATATAAGTCATTACAGAGTATTGAGTAGAGGTCCTTGTGCTTTACAGTAGGTCTTTATTTTATATATAGCAGTGTGTATGTGTCGATCCCAATCTCCAAATTCATTCAGTATTCTCCCCCTCCCTTACTCCCTGCTAACCATAAAGTTGTTTTCCACATCTGTGACTATTTCTGTTTTGTAAATATGTTCTTTTGTACCATTTTTTTGGATTCCACATATAAGTGATACTGTATATTTATCTTTCTCTGTATGACTTACCTCACTAACAATCTCTAGGTCCATCCATATTGCTGCAAATGGGATTATTTCGTTCTTTTGATGCCCGAGTAATATTCCATTATATGCTAAGTTGCTTCAGTCATGTCCGTCTCTGTGTGACTGCCAGGATCTTCTGTCTGTGGGATTCTCCAGGCAAGAATACTGGAGAGGGTTGCCATTGCCCCCCTCCAGGGGATCTTCTGGGCCCAAGGATCGAACCCTCACCTCTTATGTCTCCTGCATTGTCATGTGAGTTCCTTACCACTAGCTGCTGCTAAGTAGCTTCAGTTGTGTCCAACTCTTCTTGGCCTCATGGACTGCAACCTACCAGGCTCCTCCATCCATGGGATTTTTCCAGGCAAGAGTACTGGAGTGGGATGCCATTGCCTTCTCCATTACCACTAGCACCACCTGGGAAATTCAGTTCAGTTCAGTCGTGTTCAGTTGTGTCCAAATCTTTACGATACCATGGACTGCAGCACACCAGGATTCCCTGTCCATAAACAACTCCCAGAGCTTACTCAAACTCACGTCCATCGAGTTGGTGATGCCATCCAACCATCTCATCCTCTATCATCCCCTTCTCCTCCCACCTTCAATCTTTCCCAGCATCAGGGTCTTTTCCAGTGAGTCAGTTTTTGCATGAGGTGGCCAAAGAACTGGAGCTTCAGCTTCAGCATCAGTCCTTCCAATGAATATTCAGGGTTGATTTCCTTTAGGATGGACTGGTTGGATCTCCTTGCTGTCCAAGGGACTCTCAAGAGTCTTTTCCAATACTGCAGTTCAAAAACACCAATTCTTTGGCATTCAGCTTTCTTTATAGTCCAACTCTCACATCTGTACATGACTACTAGGAAAACCATAGCTTTGACTAGATGGACCTTGGTTAATAGCCCATTATATGGATGTATGTATTTGGGTTTCCCTGGTGGCTTAGACAGTAAAGTATCAGCCTGCAATGCAGGAGACTGGGGTTCAATCCTTAGGTCGAGAAGATCCCCTGGAGAAGGGAATGGCAACCCACTCCAGTATTCTTGCCTGGAGATTTCCATGGACAGAGGAACCTGACTGGTTACAGTCCATGGAGTCATGAAAAATCAGACATGACTGAACAACTAACACATACACATATCATTATAATATATTTATAATATATATATATATATCTTCTTCATATAGAGATATGCCATATCTTCTTATCCTTCTGTTGATGGATATTTGGGTTGCTTCCATGGCTTGGTTATTATAAAAACTGGTGCAGTGAAATTGGGGTGCATGTATCTTTTTGAATTATGATTTTCTCCAGATATATGCCCAAGAGAGGAATTGCTCCTCCTCCTACTTTAAAGGTGTTTGTGATTTCTCATTCATTGGTGTTCCACCATCCTTTGCTTCTTAACCCAGTCCTTATCTCTGTAAGTGAAGTCACTCAGTCGTGTCCAACTCTTTGCGACCCCATAGACTGCAGCCTGCCAGGCTCCTATGTCCATGGGATTTTCTAGGCAATAGTACTGGAGTGGATTGCCATTTCCTTCTCCAGGGGATCTTCCCAACCCAGGACTCGAACCCGGGTCTCCCGCATTATAGACAGAGGCTTTACTGTCTAAGCAAACAGTCCCTTTATTATACTGTTAGGCATAAGCCCTTTGAAGTGGATACTTGCGATGTCCCTGATACTGGAGGAGGAAGCCCTATCATATTGTCAAACCTGATGGGGAACTAGAAATAGTATCAAAAGCTGGAAGCCAAAGAAAACCAGGGATTTAAAGAACCAGAGAGGTGAGACAGAGGAATGATGAATCATAGAGTCACATGAGCAGTTTCTGCGATCTCTCTTAAGTTCTTTACCTGCATGGCATTTAACTTCTGTGAGTTAATATAACTACTTAATCTAGAGGTGAGGAAACTATGCCTTAGAGTGGTTAAGTAATTTCTTGACATCATTCTTTCATAAATGACAGAGCTAAGATTTGAATCCATGACATTTTACCTCCCAAACCTCTGCTCTTAAACAAAACAGAAATTTACTCTTTACTGCAGAAACAAGAGCTGTGGTTGACTACTAGCTTTACATACTGTCAAGACTTAGCATGCAGCATAACTGTGCCTTGAAGACACAGAAATGGGACAGATAATTTGAAGATCCTTAGCAAGTTTATACAGGTGTTAATGAGTACAGAGTTGGAAGGTCATGATGCCAGCAGCTGGCATCTCTTCTCCCCTCACTTCCTAGTCCCCAAGCTTTGACAACTTCTTATTGACCCCAAAACAGAATCCAGCCTCCTTTGCTTTCCCTTTAGGGTTCTCTGCAATCAGACCGCATCTCTCTTTGGGGATGACCTCCTGCCCATCACAAACTCAACTTGCTGTGATCAAACTGGCTTACTCTTTGTGGTTCACATGTTTCTTCATCAAGTTGCCTTCTCTCTATTTCTCTTCTTTGAAATCCTCTTCAGCCTTTTGTCCCACTTAAAAATGACTTCCTCTAGACAGACATTTTCTTATCACCTCCCTCCTCTGAACGTTGACAGCTTTGTTTACGCTACTTTCTTTGCACATATATGCTACTCGGACTCCTAGCTGTCTACATTCATCTCTCTTAGATTTTAGGAGCTTGGAGGATGAGGAACACTAAGATGAGGGAAACAGAACCCCTACCCACAAGGTGGTAAGAGCACAAAGACCTATAAATACCAATGCCTCTGTGTATTGGGGGATTTTACTTTAGGCCACTGATAAGGATATGTAAGAGTTAATGTTCATATATAGTTGAGGGAATCAGGGAAGGTTTCTTGGATAAAAAGACATTTGGTATGTATCTGGAACTCTGGTTGGGCTATCCACCATTATAAGCTGGGGAGAACATTCTTGGGAGAGACAAAGTGTTGCTTTCATTGTGCATCCCAGTATCTCTGATGATTAATGAACCTAGTAACAGTGTCTATCATTTGCTGAGTGCTTAATAGATGCCAGACATTGTGTTACATGCTTTTTGTACATTATTTCATCTAATTCTCATGAGAGCATCCCCATTTTTCAGATGTGAAAAACTAAGGCATAAAGAGATTTGGTAATTTGTCCAAAGTGGCCCAGTTAGTAAGAGGCAGAACTAAATCTTATACCTGTATCTAAATGACTAGAAAAGTCCAGGAGATGAAATATGAAGCCACATTGCCTTTCTTGTTACAACTTGACATGATATATAATCCTTATTTATGCATCTACCACCAACATTGCAGAGAAAATTCAAATCCTCAAAGAACCATATGAAGCCAACATAATCCTCACATAATATTTATAAAATGACAGATTTTAAGCAATCTAATTATTTACAATGTGTCTCTGAGGTTCTTTTTTGAGAGTTCTACATTTTTAAAAATAATATTTCAAAACAATGTTCCATGTATCTTTTTAGATTGATGCATTAAAATTACACCTCTTTAATCTGAGGTCCCTAATTAATTCCAAAATGTCTTTGGTTTTCTCTTGAAGTATTTTCTAAAAATAAAATATGGCCCCACAGTAATTATGTTAGTCACCATTCAAATCCTGGTCTCTATTTAAATTCAAAACTGTGTCTAGTAAGTTTAAAAAAAAACTTGGTCTTTGATATTTTTATCAGGATGAAAAATGTCACAGTGCCTTCCAAATCTACAAATGAAATTAAATTTGGAGTTAGGAAACTGCCATGCATTATAGGATACGGGAGAAGTTACCCAAATCAGTGAGACTGCATTTTCCAGATGCTCAAGCAATGAATGTTAGCATTGGGGTTTCCTGGGTGCAAGTTATAAACTAGTACAAGCTGAGAAAGAAATCTCAGTATTTTTCTTAATTCATAAAACCCCTTTTCCCTGCTGTTATGAAATGTTTCTGTGCCCTGTGGTGATGAATTTTCATATTAACAAATATGATTGCACATTAAGATGTTGACAAGTATGTGACTCAAAGTCTTCAACCCCAGGATGAATTAAGGGGCAGCCTCCATATTGCACTCTGTTAGAAATGGAGCACCGAGGTCAGTGCTTAAGGACAGATTGCTAGCAAAATCTGCTAAAGAAGTGAGAAGGAGCCTTCCAGGCATACATTATTTTCTACCAATAGGCAGAAGAATGGCAGATGTTCAGAGGTGTGGCTCCACCAAATAGAGTGCTCTTTCTCAGGCCTCTCTTTGGATGCCTTGCATTGGTGCAGAGAAGCAGCTTTGGAGAAATACAGGAAATGTTAAAGCTGGAGAAGGCAATGGCACCCCACTCCAGTACTCTAGCCTGGAAAATCCCATGGACGGAAGAGCCTGGTGGGCCGAAGTCCATGGTGTGGCTGAGAGTCGGACACGACTGAGCGACTTCACTTTCACTTTTCACTTTCATGCATTGGAGAAGGAAATGGCAACCCACTCCAGTGTTCTTGCCTGGAGAATCCCAGGGACGGGGAGCCTCATGGGCTGCTGTCTATGGGGTCCCACAGAGTCGGACACGACTGAAGCGACATAGCAGCAGCAGAAGCAGCAGAGACTCCAGTGCTAAAGATTTGGGGGAAAAGTCAGGCCTGAAAGACATAAAGTTTGGAATTGTTTGGGTTTTGGTTCCATTTAGTAGAACTAACAGTCACCAGAAACAAAAGGACAGTGGAAAATGGAATTGGTGCAACTTTATCGAATCATTGTTGTATGCATGCATCAACATATGAACTTTGGGGAATTAACAAACAGTATGGGCTTCACTGGTAGCTCAGCTAGTGAAGAATCACCCCAGCTGGATTTCTGGGTGGGGAAGATCCACTGGAGAAGGGATAGGCTACACACTCCAGTATTCTTGGGCTTCCCTGGTGGCTCAGCTGGTAAAGAATCTGCCTGGAGTGCAGGAGACCTGGGTTGGATCCCTGGGTTGGGAAGATCCCCTGGAGAAGGGAAAGGCTACCCATTCCAGTATTCTGCCCTGGAGAATTCCATGGACTGTATAGTCCATGGAGTCACAAAGAGTCAGACATGACTGAACAACTTTCACTTTCCAGATCACATGTTCTTGTTAAGATATGTAGAGGGCTGAAAACATCTCCCAGAATGATCACAATTGTCTATTGTTATGCTTGGCAAGAATTGAACTATAATATGGGTAAAAATTTGATTTGTTTAAATTATTTTTCACTCCCTAGAAAATACCTCCAGCATCATGAACATCAGTAGGCTGATAAATATAATGTATCTTATGGAACAAGATTCAGGATGACTAACCATCCTGGTTTGTCTGGGACTCGGGAGTTTCTCCAGGACGTGTGGCTTTCAGTGCCTCTGAAACCACCACTAGCCTGAGGTAGTACCAGGATGGATGGTTGGTCAAATAACAATAAAATCAAATGTTTCACTTTCTGTTTCATATGCTAAATTGATATGAAATTTAAAAGTGCTAAGAACAACAACAACAAAAAAACCAGCTCTTTTATTTTTAAGCCACTAACTTCTATTCCTTTTTTAAAAATTTATTTATTTTGGTTGCAATAGGTCTTAGCTGCCCTGCAGAGGATCCTTTGCTGAGAGGTGAAGGCTTCTTAATGGTGGCGCATAGGCTCAGTAGTTGCAGCTGACAGGCTTAGTTGCCTCACAGCATGTGGTATCTTAGTTCCCTGACCAGGGATCGAACCCTCACCCCCTGAATTGGAAGGTGGATTCTTAACCTCTGGGCCACCAAAGAAGTCCCTATTTCATTTATTCTTATTATTAATTTGTTGGAAAACTGATTTTTTTAGTAATAAAGCAAGGCAATAAAATGTTACCTTCTATTACAAACTGAAGATTTTTTAAAATAGCTTCTAAAGAGTGATTCAATCATTTCGTTACATTAAAGCATATCAAAGCTTTTGCTGTAAATAGAGACCAAATAAATAAGCCAAGTCAAAAAGCAGGCAATAAAATAAGTCCTGGAAATGAATACAGTGAAAGAGAAGGTGTAGCTATATGAGGGAGAGCCGTTGCATTGGCGATGTTCATTATTCTGATGGGAGCTCTGTACGGAGATGTGCTGAAGGACTGAAAGAAGCTGAGAAGCAGTGTCTTATTGGAGATAGAGCAGACAGCTGCAGCTTGGGATGAAAGGAAGAGATGGGAGGGGTTGAGCCGCTCTGTGCCACTTGCTTGTACTTGGGCCTCCTTGACAGAGGACACACTGCAATGAAGCAGGAAGAAGGGCAGGATAGAATGTGAAGATGCACACCAACACCTGAAGATCATCCTTCTTAGTGTGCTTCAGAGCAGGGCTTCAGGCATTTCTGATTATTGCATTAGAATTTAATAATAGCTGAGTGGTTTTAAAAATACATTTTAGAAAGAACATTGCACATGTTTGTGAGTCATTCTAACTTAAAATAGAAGGCGTTCTATTTTCCTTCCTTGCTTTTATATTGTGCTAATTGTGCCTAAGTGTACCTCATTTAACTTTTGTCAAATGAGTGAAGCTGGATAGACAGCAAGATGGCAATCATGGTTTAGGTTTTTTTTTAAAGGGCATATTTTATATACATCAAGAAGCAATAAGTAAATTAAATTTACTAAATATTACTAATGTAAGCTACTTCCAGGTTGGAAAATAAATCTTAATTTTATTCTGTGTGATTTCCCATTTCTCCAAAATGAATGGGTATTATTTTCAGAGTAGAACTAATAGTCTTTCAGTAAACATTCTTTTTCGAGAAAAATGAAACATTTTGATTACTTTCATATTTATTAGAGAAAGTGATAACATGAGAAGCATTTCTTGACTATTTCCTACAAATAAAGAAGAAGGCATGATCAATACCTTCAAAAATTGTAAAACATATCAGGAAAGGCAGACTGAACCTGAAAAAAGAAAAATCCCAAGTATTAGGTTGTGATAATAAAAGTCAGTATTATTCAAATTCACTCACTAAAAAAGCAGTTTTATGGGGACTTCCTGGCCATCCAGTGGTGGAGAGTCTGCTGTGCAACACCAGAGGCCCTGGTTCCATCTTTGGTTGGGGAACTAAGATCTCGCCACAGAGAAACTAAACCCTGGGGCGCAGCCACTGAGCCTGCACACCTCAAGGAAAGATTCCTGCCTGCTGCAACGAAGACCTGATGCAGCCAAACAAATAAATAGTTTTAAAAAGCAATTTTAGTATTCTTTTGTGCTATGTCCTACATCATACATATATTGAAAAAAAAAACCCACTCATTAGAATACCCCTTAATCCTGGAGTACAGAATATGTTCTAGAAACTGCCTCTGCCCCCCACCACCATAAAAGCTTTATACATAGCTTCCCAAAACAGCATCTAGTCTAAAATAATCCAGTTTACCACAAACACTGATGAATGTTCACCCTCTCTTCAATCACTTCCAACTCTCCATTTGTCATTCATCTCACCAATAGGTGTCTGTGTTAAGTCTCCCTATTTTGTAGTCACTGGAAAACCAAACCAAATGGAGAAGAAGAAAAGGACCACATTTTCAGAGTTTTAATATTTAAATGGCAATCCACTCCAGTACCCTTGCCTGGAAAATCCCATGGACAGAGGAGCCTTGTAGGCTACAGTCCATGGGGTCGCAAAGAGTCGGACACGACTGAGTGACTTCACTTCACTTGGATTCTAATTGGATCTACTTTGTTTACAATTCTAATCATTTGGGTCAGTTATTTTCATTTTAAACTAAGATAGATTACCTGTATTATGATGCTTCTCTTTACTCATCTGTAAAATGGAAATAAAGCTGATCACATAGAATAAAGGTTATGCTCTATCTTCCACTTGCTGAGAAATATTACATTGTCTGAAGTCTTTGTGGGAAAATTAAACATCAAACAATTACAATGATTGACCACTAAATTTTTAAAGGGTAAGAGAGCCTCTTTTTTTCTTCTGTACCCAAATAAGTGGGAAAAAAAAACCCAGAAGTATTCTCTAAATAGAACAACCGAAAATTGTTTTTTACCTTCCCTAAGAAATCAAACTTGTTATCATTACCATGGCAACAAGTTGTCAGTCTGAAGACTGGAGTTTCTCTGGCCTGCCCGCTTATTGAGCAGAAGGAAGTAGAACACTTTATTAGTATTATTTTATTTTAAAATTAAAAATCAGCAATGTATTGAACTTCCCTATTGGTCTAGTGGTTAAGAATCCACCTGCCAATGCAGGGGACGTGGATTTGATCGAGTCCGGGAAGATTCCACATGCTGCAGGGCAACTGAGCCCACTTTTCACAGCTACGGAAGCCAGGGCGCTCTGGAGCCCATGAGCAGTAACTAAAGAAGCATCTTAATGAGAAGCAACTAGAGAGCAGCCCTAGCTTGCCACTGCTAGAGAAAGCCCTCACATAGCAAAGAAGACCCAGGATAGCCATAAATAAGTAAATAAAATGTCAAAATTAATGTCTTTATGTTCTTGAATGGTCAGAATATACATAGAGTAATAAGAACCACACTGCAAAAGGAATTTGGGCAGGGGTACTAACTAAGGGAGCTAGGCTCAAGGCACAGAATTTGCCATCTGTGACCTGCTGGTGGCTGGGCAGTGACCTCTTGGCTGCCCTGACTGGACTCTGAGTCCCTTCACTTGGCCTTGTTTCCTTGTCTCTGGAGGGAAATACTGGGTCAGTGACAACATGTGTATGAAAATCCATTTTCTCACCAGTCAACAAGTGCTTATTCAGTGCCTATTATCAAGCTGGTGCAAAAGTAATTGAGGTTTTTCACTGTTGAACTTTGCCATTTGGTATTGGAGTACATTCTTAAATAAATGTGGTTATGCTATACATCATGGGCTTCCCTGGTGGCTCAGGTGGTAAAGAATCTGCTTGCAATGTGGGAGACCCACATTGCAAATCTGGAGACCCAGATTTGATCTCTGGGTTGGAAAGATCCCCTGGAGAAGGGAATGGCTACCCACTCCAATATTGTTGCCTGGAGAATTCCATGGACAGAGAAGCCTAGTGAGCCACAGTCCATGGGATCATAAAAAGTCAGATATGACTGAGTGGCTAATACTTTCACTATATATCATTTTAATGCACATTTTCTGCTTTATGTTTTTTTCCTAATGACTTATTGCTTGCTATGTATTTTTATATGTATTTGAGACTATGGAAATGATATTAGACAAAAAGCAAATTCAAGCGATTTTATTATTCAAGTTCAAAATGGGTTGTAAAGCAGCAAAGACAACTCACAACATCAAAACACATTTGATTCAGGGACTGCTAACGAACATGCAGTGCAATGGTGGTTCAAGACGTTTTGCAAAGGAGATGAGAGCCTTGAAGATGAGGAGTACAGTGGCTGATCATTTGAAGTTGACAACAACCATCTGAGAGCCATCATCGAAACTGATCCTTTTACAATGACACAAGACATTGCTGAAGAACTCAACATCAACCATTCTACAGTCATTTGGCATGAAGCAAATTGGAAAGGTGAAAAAGCTCAATAAGTGTGTGTGTTGTGAGTTGACCACAAATTAAAAAATTTGTCATTTTGAAGTGTCATCTTCTCTTATTCTATGCAACAACAACAAAGGGAAGTGAAGCCGCTCAGTCGTGTCCGACTCTTTGCAACCCCATGGACTGTAGCCTACCAGGCTCCTCCCTCCATGGGACTCTCCAGGCAAGAGTACTGAAGTGGGCTGCCGTTGCCTTCTCCAGGGACCATTTATCTATTGGATTGTGATGTGCAGAAATTGGATTTTATATGACAACTGGCAATGACCAACTCAGCTCAGTGGTTTGGCTGAGAAGAAGCTCCAAAGCACTTCCCAAAGCCAAACTTGCACCAAAAAAGGACATGGCCATTGTCTGGTGGTCTGCTGCCCGTCTGATCCACTATAGCTTTCTGAATTCTGGTGAAACCATTACATCTGAGAAGTATGCTCAGCAAATCGATGAGATGCAGCCACACCTGAAGCCAGCATTGATCAACAGAAAGGGCCCAATTCTTCTCCATGACAAAGCCCAACTGAACGTTGTACAACCAGCACTTTGAAAGTTGAACGAATTGGGCTACAAAGTTTCCCTCATCCAGCATATTCACCTGACTTCTCATCAACTGACTACCACTTTTTCAAGCATCTCAACAACTTTTGCAGGGAAAACACTTCCACAACCAGTAGGAGGCAGAAAATGCTTTCTAAGAGTTCCTGAGGCATGGATTTTTACACTACAAGAATGAGCAAACTTATTTCTTGTTGGCAAAAATGTGTTGATTGTAATGGTTCCTATTTTGATTAATAAAGATGTGTTTGAGCCAGATATAATGATTTAAAAGTCATGGTCCAAAATCACAATTATGTTTGAACCAATCTAATACCTACCAGGTACCACTTCAGGACCTGACATGATGTTTGAACAAACAGACAAAATCACTCCCACCATAGGCTCACATTCTTGTGGGGGAAAACAGGCCAAAACCAAACAGGTAAACCAAAACATAACATCAGATAGTAATAGAAACCACCGAGAAATATAAAGCATATTAAGACAGTAATAGGAAAATTTTTGAAAGAAGAGGGAAATACTGAAAAACTAAAAGCTTCCGAGAACCATAATGCATGTACAACTAGGCCTGATAGATGTAGATATTTACACATGAATATACTAATGTATCAGTCATTTTTAAAAACAAATTGAATAGGACCCTCTGTTTGTCAGATATTGGGATCATTGCTGAGAAAAGTGAGACAGACTCAGTTATAGAGTTTAAAGTATTTCAAACCCAAATACTGCTAGTGAAAGCCCCAAATTTGAGATCTTCAATTCTCTTAGGACTATATATTTTATCCCTCTTGAGTAAATTCCTTTAAAGTGTTCCAAGTATGCTTTAAAAAAAAGAAATTATTTTTAATTGGAGGATAATTGCTTTATAATATTGTGTTGGTTTCTGTTGATGTATTAATAGCAACATGAATTGGCCATAGGTATATGTATGTCCTCTCCCTCCCCCAAGTATGCTTTATTGTTCTAAAAAATGCCTTTTAGGATATTTTTATGTAGTTTCTTACCCCCACCCCCCAAAAAAAGAGAGAGAGAGAGAGAGAGAGAGAAGACCTAAAACTTCTCATTGTCTGGCTTACTGTTTTACATAGCAAGTTTTTTTGTGGAACTCAAGATTCTTGAGAGTCCCTTGGACTTCAAGAAGATCAAACCAGCTAATCCTAAAAGATTTCACCCTGAATAGTCCACCCTGAATATTCACTGAAAGGACTGATGCTGAAGCCGAACTTCTGATACTTTGGCCACCTGATGTGAAGAGCTGACTCATTAGAAAAGACCATGATTCCGGGGAAAGATTGAGGGCAGGAGGAGAAGGAGGTATCAGAGGATGAGATGATTAATAGTATCATCAACTTAATGGGCATGAGTTTGAGCAAACTCTGGGAGATGGTGAAGGACAGGGAAACGTGGCATGCTGCAGTCCCTGAGTGGCAAATAGTTGGACACAACTTAGCGACTGAACAAACAGAAGAAAATAGACATGGCGTCTGAAAGAATTTGAGCAGTTTTGTGAAAAGCGGAGCCATTCCTAGCAACAAAGTAATGCTGAAAGGTTTGGAGTGTGCACTCTGCTAAGGAGCCTATAAAAACAGAGATTGCCCCTTGGGATGAAGAAGTGGGCAAGGCATACAGTGCGGAAGGACAACCAAGCCCTCCCTCTCCTGCGGAGGTTGTGCTGGCAACAGATAACAGAACTTCAGGAATACTGGACCACCCGGTGTGGCAATTCCTGTGTTCTTATCTGATTGTATTTATTCTTTATTGTCTCATAAAGAACCTTTCACCAACTTGGCAGTTTTGCCAAATAACACGTAAGCACTGTATTTTTATGTGGCCATAAAACAGCAGTGATTGTGGTAAGCACACTTAACTGCTTTTAGGATGGTCAGCGCTCAGCATGGATTATAATTGTTTGCTTTCTTTACCTGGATTGAAGACCATATTCTGAGATGCTTTGTAAATAATTCTGAGATGTTTTGGAAATACTGTAGGCAGCAATATAGAAATGTTTCTTTTACAGCGATAGACAGGGTCGAGCAAAACAGGGCATTTTCAATAGAACTCTTGGGAAATACTGAGTCTAGAAACTTGCAGATGCATTTCTAAGGGTTGAAAGCTGTATTCGTCCTCATCTAAAGTTTTGCTTTTTGTTTGGTTGGTTGATTGGCTTTGTTTGTTTGCTTTGTTTTGTTTCAAGCGCTTGTTAATCTTCAGACCATCAGAATAATCTCCTGTTGCCCTTGGGTTAATCTTGCTCTCCCATTTGGGACACGACTGTGTAGTGTCAGGTGCCTTTGAGAATCTCATCAAGGTGAACAGCTGATAACGTTGAGACCTGCAGCATCTCTGATGAAAGCTTAGGGAAAAACTGTTCATGTAGGAGCTTGTCCATCTCTGGGCTTTTTGTGCCCAGGCCTCTCTTTTCCACTCACAGTCTTACATGTACTCGCATTAATTCTCTTCACAAGAGGCATTTTTGGTGCTTTCCAATTCAGAGGATATTGTAATAGGAGCGCCATTACCACAAGTTCTGGGTGGTGGAACACCATGGTTCCGCCCCTTTCTTCCAACAGAACAGCCTGTACCGAGGCCAGCGGCAGCAATCTTTGGAAGATGCTGACAGTCAGTTAATTAATGGCAGAACCCACGTGTGCATAGGGGATATTATGACATGTTCCCTCTGAAAGATTATTTCTACTCAAAAGTAAAAATGTTAATAAGCTAATGAGCCTATGATTTTTTTTTTTCAGATTTGGAGACTGATTTTAATTGCATCAATAGAATCAACATATTCTCATTTTCCTTCCTACATTAATTTATTTATTTTGAAAAGCACAGATTGCGGAGATTGGGTAAACTATAACTTACACCATCTCAGCATTGCTCTGTGCTTGCTACAGGCTCACAGCATTGATCTACCTCTTTCAAGTTCTTTTTGTTTTCCTTAATTGCCAGCCTTGCCTGAATATGGGCTTTTTTGCCTTTCCTTTCTATTTTTTTGCCTTCCACTAGCCACACCAAGGCTCAGCTGTTTCCTTTAGTTGCCATTCAGCCCTCAGAAAGCAAGGTTCTACTTTGACTTTTGAAGTACTTGTCTGCTTTCCGTACTTTCCCAGTTTAGAGTATTTTGGTTGGGTTGTCATGACATGCTGCCTCATTCTCCTGTTGCTTTCTTACATCCTTGCCTGTGATTCTATTTGATTAGATATAAGTGGATGAGTCACTTTTGCCTATTATTGTTTAGCTGCTAAGTCATGTTTGATTCTTACAGTCCTGTGGACTGTAGCTCACCAGGCTCCTCTGTCCATGGAATTCTCCAGGCAAGAATACTGGAGTGGGTTGCCATTTCCTCCCCAAAGGAATCTTCCCAACCTAGGGATCAAAACCAAGTCTCCTGCATTGGCAGGCAAATTTTATACCACTGAGACACCAAGGAAGCCCCCACTTTGGCCTTATATTTGAATAAAATCTGCTCTCTTCTCAGCTGTGTGTGTGTATGTGTGTGGTGAAGGCTAGTGGTGGTGATGGGGTGAAGAAGAAAATTTGTGGAGAAAAACCTTCTTATGCCTGTGATATTAGCACCTTCTCCCAGTCCAAGGAAGGATTCTCCCATTGAGATTCCCTAGAAAATACTGAGACTCCCCAAAATGCTTACAGACCAGCCTAGGTTTCTCTCCAAACCCAGACATTCTTAGGGTTGCTTGGCAAATGAATGCAAAGAGATCTCTGAAAATAAGAATTTGCTTTTCAAAAGCCCCACATCTGTCCAGACTGATTTTTTTTTAATTAAAAATTTTGTTTTAAATTTCAGGCTGGTCAAAATGGTTAGTTTTTTCAAATCTCCCTAGGAGCCTGTATCATGTGGGAAGAAGGGATGATACAGACGATCACATGTGGTTGATTGAAAATGTATGTGGGTGAGCAGGTCAAGATCTTTTTTTCATTGACAGTGAGTGATCTGTACACAGTAGACACTCAGAAAACATTTAATTTAAACATATTTAATATTTAATGTTTATTGCTTACCAAAAAAGCTTTTGATAGGGATAAAAATACATGTTGAGTTGACTGAAAAGTTCATTTGGGTTTTCCTATAACATCATCTGAACAAACTGTTTGGCTAACCCAAGATAAGCTAAAATGTTTTAAAATAACTTCCAAAACCTTGTGTAAGTAACAATCAGGCAGAGATGGACCAAGCAGTGCTCAGCAAGCCCCAAGAAAGGGCTGGAATGAGGAATACAGGAAAATCTTGCTTAGCACGTTCTTCAGGGGCCACTACCTGGCTGGTGAGCTGGCATCACCAGTGTCGCACCCTAATTTGGTTTCATGACCCCAGGCTTTGAAGGGTCACCTTGAAAGGTGATCTCAGCACCAGGTGCCACGGTCACTGACCTGGCATGACCTCTCCCGCATCTGCGTAGGCCCCGGAGCTAAGGAAGCTTTCACACTCCCAGATCCCAGTAACTCTGTGGGTGTCCCTGTCCTGGTCGGATCTGCCTGCAGGCTGTTGTTCTTGCTGACCCACACTTAACAGGAAGCATGACATCAGACAGAAGCTATTTGCTTCTGTGCTCCTCCACATTCCTCAGCCCCCCTCCGCTGTTCCCCAGGGAAGCAGGTCCCCCGGAGGTGCAGTCTGGCTGAGGACCAATGCCCATCAAGTCAGAACAGAGAGAAGCTGGGGAACTTTGCCCTCTCCTAATTCTTGCAGCCCAACCTCAGCCGATGAGGCCTTGAGTCAGTCCGGCAAATGTGCTGGACAAGAGATGCCAAAACCGGAGGATAGTCGCTATTTGACCTGTGCCATACCAGCCCCTTTTGGATGATTGTTTATGCCCTAATAGGGACTTCCCTGGTGACTCAGACGGTAAAGCGTCTGCCTACCTGGGTCAGGAAGATCTCCTGGAGAAGGAGATGGCAACAGACTCCAGTATTCTTGCCTGGAAAATCCCATGACCGGAGAGCCTGGTAGGCCGAGCGACTTCACTTTCTTGTTCACTTTATGCCCTAATAGGGCTTCCCAGGTGGCGCTAGTGGTAAAGAATCAGCCTACCAATGCAGGAACTCAAGAGATGCACCTTCCATCCCTGGGTCAAGAAGATCCCCTGAAGGAGGAAATGGAAACCCACTCCAGTATTCTTGCCTGGGAGATTCCATGAACAGAAGAGCTTGGCGGGCTACAGTCCATGGGGTCGCAAAGAGTCGGACATGACTGAGCACACAGCACATTCTTGCTTACCCTCAGCTCAGCTGGCCTCGCTTTTACTCAACCCTGCTGCATTGTCTCCAGCCTTTCAACAGTCTGAATTCAACAGACAGACTTCATGGTAGAGGCATGAATTCAGGAGTCCCACTCCCTGAGTCTTGCTTCTTCTTGCTTCCATGCTCCAGTGGGTATTTACCTATGCTGTACTAGAACTTGATGTGGGGCCACACTCACTTTTTTGTTTAGAGTTTCTGTACTATACAGT
Source organism: Nanger dama (assembly GCA_917880005.1). Lineage (NCBI taxonomy): Eukaryota > Metazoa > Chordata > Mammalia > Artiodactyla > Bovidae > Nanger > Nanger dama. Next base: position 84,529,125 of record CAKJTW010000002.1, read on the forward strand.
AGGTTCTCATTAGTTATCTATTTTATAAATAGTAGGGTATATATTGGAGAAGGCAATGGCACCCCCACTCCAGTATTCCTGCCTGGAAAAGCCCATGGACGGAGGAGCCTGGTGGGCTGCAGTCCATGTGGTCGTGAAGAGTCAGACATGACTGAAGCGACTTAGCAGCAGCAGCAGCAGTGTATGTATGTCAGTACCAATCTCCCAATTCATTCCGCCCTCCTCTTCCCCTCTTGCTATCCATTTATTTGTCCTCTGTGCTGTGCTGTGGTTAGTCACTCAGTCGTGTCCGACCCTTTGCAACCTCATGGACTGTACTCCACCAGGCTCCTCTGTTCATGGGGATTCTCCAGGCAAGAATATTGGAGTGGGCTGTAATGCCCTCCTCCAGGGTCATTTGTCCTCTCGGTTCAGTTCAGTTGCTCAGTCATGTCCAACTCTTTGCGACCCCATGGATTGCAGCATACCAGGCTTCCCTGTCCATCTCAAACTCCTGGAGCCTACTCAAACTCATGTCCATTGAGTCGGTGATGCCATCCAGCCATCTCATCCTCTGTTGTCCCCTTCTCCTCTCATCTTCAATCTTTGCCAGCATCAGGGTCATTTCCAGTGAGTCAGATCTTCGCAGCAGATGGTCAAATGATTGGAGTTTCAGCTTCAGCATCAGTCCTTCAAATGAATATTTAGGATTAATCTCCTTTAGGGTGGACTGGTTGGATCTCCTTGCTGTCCAAGAGAGTCTCAAGAGTCTTCTCCAACACCACAGTTCAAAAGCATCAGTTCTTTGGTGCTCAGCTTTCTTTATAGTCCAACTCTCACATCCATACATGACCACTGGAAAACCATAACTTTGACTTGATGGACCTTTGTTGACAAAGTAGTGTCTCTGTTTTTTAATATGCTGTCTAGGTTGATCATAAGTTTTCTTCCAAGGAGCAAGCGTCTTTTAATTTTATGGCTGCAGTCACCATCTGTAGTGATTTTGGAGCCAAAGAAAATAAAGTGTGTTTCCATTTCTTCCCCATCTGTTTGCCATGAAGTGATGGGGCCAGAAGCCATGATCTTGGTTTTCTGAATGTTGAGTTTTAAGCCAACTTTTTCACTCTCCTCTTTCACTTTCATCAAGAGGCTCTTTAGTTCTTTGCTTTCTGCCATAAGGATGGTATCATCTGCATATCTGAGGTTATTGCTATTTCTCCTGGCAATCTTGATTCCAGCTTGTGCTTCATCCAGCCTGGCATTTCGCATGATGTACTCTGCTTATATGTGAAATAAGCAGGGTGACAAAAATACAGCCTTGATGTACTCCTTCCCCAATTTGGAACCAGTCTGTTGTTCCGTGTCCAGTTCTAACTGTGCTTCTTGATCTGCATATAGATTTCTCAGGAGACAGGTCAGGTGGTCTGGTATGTGTCCTCTATGTCCATCTATTTCTACTTTGCAAGTAAGTTCCTCTGTATCATTTTCACACTCACTTTTCAAACATATCCAGGCTATTGGCTACATTCTGGGAGGTCAGAGCCATTGCTGGTTTAGTTTTCAGAGCTGGAGTTCTTGTTTCCTTTTCTTGCCTACTGGCATTTCCCACTGAAGTCCCAGCATACATGCACACATCTGTATGCTAAGAGCACACACCCTTCTTCTGCCTGTTAGAACTCTAATCTGTCTAGATCTCATGCTGCCTGTAGCTGGCTGGAGTACTTGCCAGTTCTCCCCTGCTTGTCTATCTCCCTGGTCCTGGTGCTCCTCTCCTGTAACTAATTAGGTCCTGGCAGGACAGAAGGTCCTTTCAGATCATTACTGTTCTTAGTGATGCTTTACTTACCAATCAGCTTCCTGGTTTACTCCATCATCTTCACATAACCAGGTGAATCTGTTCAAACTGTGTCAAGGATATTCATGCTCAATAAATATCTGTTGCCATTGATTTGATTTGCCCAATTATTGTGTGCCTTATGAGCTGTGTTCTCTCAAAGAAACTCAATGAAAATGAACTGAGCTAAGACAAACAAATTGGGTGATAGTGTTAGTCACTCAGTCGTGTCCGACTCTTTGCAACCCCATGTACCACAGACCTCCAGGCTCCTCTGTCCATGGCATTCTCCAGGCAAGAATACTGGAGTGGGTAGCCGTTTCCTTCTTCAGGAGATCTTCCTAACCCTGGAATTGAATCTGGGTCTCCCACATTCCAGGCAGGTTCTTTACTGTCTGAGCCACCAGGGGTGATAGTCAATGGCTTTAAAATGGATTTATAAAAATATCAACAGAAAGTTCCTTTATGTAGTGTTCTGGTGCATTTCTAACTACTGACAGAAAGAGGGATAGAGAAACAGTGTCAGGAATGGTACTGGCAGACAATTAAGCAGACATAAAGACAAAGTATATTTAAGCCAGTAAGAGTTGACTGCCTAAATTTTATTCAGCCACAGCTAGTCAGTAAGAGCTAGATTAAAGAAAGCTTCATTATAGACTAATTTGTATATCACAGATGAAATTGTCTCTATTCTCCTTAAACCTCCAACCTCATGTCCTCTTAATGCAGGAACAAAAGTAAGCCATGTCCATCTCATCCTCCATTTCTTTGTTTTTAATTTAAAAATTTAATTAAAGTATAGTTGGTCTACAACAGTATATTAGTTTCAGGCATAGTGGTTCAGTATGTTTACAGCTTATACTCCACTAAAAATTACTACAAGGTAATAGCTGTAATTCCCTGTGCTACATCCTCATCACTTATCTATTTTATATAATATTTTGTGTCTCTAAATTCCCTACCCTGAAACTGCCCCTCCCCACTTCTCTCTCCCATTTGGTATCCTCTAGTTTGTGTTCTATATCTGTGAGACTGATTCTGTTTTTGCACATGCATTCATTTGTATAAATTTTTAGATTCTGTATAAAAGTGATAGGGCTTACCTGGTGGCTCCGTGATAAACAGTCTGCTTGCAGTGCAGGAGACCTAGGTTCTGTCTCTGGGTGGAGAAGATCCCCTGGAGAAGGAAATGTCAACTCACTCCAGTATTCTTGCCTGGAGAATCCCATGAACAAAGGAGCCTGGTGGGCTATGGTCCATGGGGTCGCAAAGACTCAGACATGACTGAGCGACTAAGCACACACACACGCCCAAAAGTGATGTCATACGATGCTGCAGTGTCTGTACACAGACTCCTCAGCCTTTTTCTCTGGGAGACAGTGTGGTAAAACGGACAATGAACATGGCTTTGGGGCCTAAAAGCCTGTAGGTGTCACTTGTCAACAGAATGGCATATAACTGGATCAGTTACTTACCTAGACATAAATAGATGACTTGTTGAAGGCATCTGTGAAATGAGGACTAGCACATATCCCTTAGGCAACACAGTGGTGAAAAATCCACCTGCCAATGCAGGAGACTCTGGAGATGAGGGTTTGATCCCTCGATTGGAAACATCCTCTTGAGAAGGAAATGGCAACCCACTTCAATATGCCTGAAAAAGGAGCCTGGTGGGCTACAGTCCAGGAAGTCGATAAGAGTCAGATACAGCTGTGCAACTGAGCACGCACATATCCCTGGGGCCTTGTGATGACCAAATGATGAAATTTCTTCAAAGTATTTTACAGGGTGTCCAGCTCAGTACACAGCAGTTTCTTATCCCCTCTTTCTTCACTTTTCATATTTTCTCCCCAAAGAGGGAAAAAGAGCATGACTGAGAGTATCTCCTGTGCCGAACTGCTGCCCCAGCTCTCCCGCAGCCGGCTCCACTCACACTTGCCCTTCCTTCCAGGCGCAGTAGCTCCCCTCACCCCAGGCACTTTGTCTTCTGCCTGTGATGGCATCTTGAGAATATCTTCTGCTTTTTTCTTAGTCTCTGATGATTTTCTTCTTTTCAAAGATAATATACTAAGATGAGCTATGAGTTTTCACTACCAATTTTCTCACCATGTGTCATCTCCTTAATTCTTTTATTGATTTATTTTTACATTTATTTTTAATTGGGGAATAGTTGCTTTACAATGTTGTATTGGTTTCTGCCATAGAACAATGCAAATCAGTCACAAGCATATATATGTCCCTCTCCCTCTGGAACCTCCCTCCCAGCCCTCTAGCTTGTCACAGATCACCGGGTTGAGCTCCCTGTGGCTCACACACTTTTAAGTCCCTCTAGAAGGGAATCTCCAGTCTGGAATGCTGTCATTCTGGCTTGATGAGATGACTAGTAACTTTGAAGAGTTCTCCATGCTCATTAGGTGATAAAAGTGTTTTGGCATGTGTAAGGGGCTTCCCTGGTGGCTCAGAGGTTAAAGCGTCTGCCTCCAATGTGGGAGACCTGGGTTTGATCCCTGGGTTGGGAAGATCCCCTAGAGAAGGAAATGGCAATCCACTCTAGTATTCTTGCCTGGAGAATCCCATGGACAGAGAAGCCTAGTAGGTTACAGTCCATGGGGTTGCAAAGAGTCGGACACGACTGAGCGACTTCACCTCACCTCAAAGAGTTAAAGACCTTAGAACTTTTTGTATTGTATTGGAAAGGCTGCCTTAAAGAAAAAGATAAACAGGGAATTCGGGTCACAAAATTAGAAAATTCTGTAATCTTATATTTCCATCAGCACTAACTAAACATTTGTGTTTCTGAAGTAAGATATAATATATAATTAATAATCTAATGATAATCTCTAAATTGGTCAATATAACAACCAATAAGAAATGGGCTTTAGATATATATGAACAAAGAAAAACAGAAAGATTGACTTGTGTTAGTGTCCCTTTAAGAGATATCTGTTATTATTTTGACCCATTTTTCATAGAGTGAAACCCTTCCAGAAGCATCATATATTTTACATTTGGCAAATTACGGCACTTTAACCTAATTGCTCCTTTAGGAGCTAATGACCCCTTTGCAGCTTTGTCTAAGACACCTGATGCACTCAGCACAGAAAAGGTATGCTCAGCCTCATCCATTGCTTTGTAGATTTGCACTTAGTTCAAAATTACGTGCAAAATTTCAAAGTGTCTTTAAAAAATCTAATCAGTCTAGTATACTGTAAGCCTTGCTGAAACTTACACATTTCTAAAAATTTGTAAAGGTGACTTTGGTGAATGGATTTTTGTCCTTAAATAGACACAGCTTGCTGTATATGCAAAATGACTACTTGTGCAGAATCAACCCTGGAAATTCACAGAATGTGCCCTTTGCTCACTTAATATTGAAAATCACAGCATAACCTTAGTGACCTCATTTAGTTAAGAAATCTGTGTGTGATTATACATATATGATGCAGAAACCTTATCATGATCTATGCCCAGCATGCTTTTCTGTTATTTGTAGAAGTCAATTTGTAGATTGGATTTTCTATTATTTTTGAATAAATACTTGATTTCTTGGCAAATAAAAGGTGTTCAAGCAGATTTAGAAAAGGCAGAGGAACCAGAGATTAAGTTGCCAACATCTGTTAGATCATTGAAAAAGAAAGAGAATTCTGGAAAAACATCTACTTCTGCTCTACTGACTACGCCAAACCCTTTGACTGTGTAGATCACAACAAACTGGAAAATTCTTCAAGAGATGGGAATACCAGACCACCTTACCTGCCTCCTGAGAAACCTGTATATAGGTCAAGAAGCAACAGTTAGAACTGAACATAGAGCAACAAACTACTTCAAAATTGGGAAAGGATAAAGTCAAGGCTGTATATTGTCACCCTGCTTATTAAACTTACATTCAGAGTACATCATGCAAAATGCCAGGCCAGATGAAGCACAAGCTAAAATCAAGCTTGCCAGCAGAAATATCTATAACCTCAGAAATGCAGATGACACCACCCTTATGGCAGAAATTGGAGAGGAACTAAACAGCTTCTTGATGAAAGTGAAAGAGAAGAGTAAAAAGTTGGCTTAAAACTCAACATTCAGAAAACTAAGATCATAGCATTTGTTCCCATCACTTCATGACAAACAGATGGGAAGAAATGAAAACAGTGACAGACTTTATTTTCTTGGGCTCCAGAATTACTGCAGCCAGTGACTGCAGCCATGAATTAAAAAGACGCTTGCTCCTTGGAAGAAAAGCTATGACAAACCTAGATAGCACATTAAAACAGAGACATTACTATGTCAACAAAGGTCCATGTAGTCAAAGCTATGGTTTTTCCAGTAGTCCTGTATGGATGTGAAAGTTGGACCATAAAGGATGCTGAGGGCCAAAGAATTGATGCTTTTGAACTGTGGTGTTGGAGAAGACTCTTGAGAGTCCCTTGAACTGCAAGGAGATCAAACCAGTCAGTTCTAAAGGATATCAATCCTGAATATTCATTGGAAGGGCTGATGCTGAAGCTGAAGTTCCAATACTTTGGCCACCTGATACCATGAGCCAACTAATTAGAAAAGACTCTGATGCTGGGAAAGATTGAAGGCAGGAGGAGAAGGGGATGACAGAGGATGAAATGGTTGGATGGCATCACCGATTCAGTGGACATTAGTTTGAGCAAGCTCTGGGAGACTGTGAAGGACAGGGGAGCCTGGTGTGCTGTAGTCCATGGTTTCATAAAGAGTCGGACCAGACTGAGCAACTGAACAACAACAAAGCTTCATGAAGCTTAAAAATAGCTTTCTGTAAGAAGGTAAATAGTATAACTCAAAACTACTTCTCTATTCATATAATCTGAAAATTGTAAAGCTGGAAGAGACCTAAAAATATAATATATTTCAATATCCTTACTACACTGGCAAGCAAAAAGAGATCCATGAGATACCAAGTGACTTGCTAAGGTCTATTTCTCCCTGAAAATTTGTTACCAAACTAGGATAAGAACCTAGTTTATGAGATACTTGATTGCGTGGAAAAGGGGAGGCCATACACACTTAGGAAGAGATTTTTCAGGAATTTGAAAATCATTTCATCCAAATCATGACAATATGGTGTAGAAGTAAACAGACTTGTGTTGGAAAACCATCATTATAATTAGTTGATTTTTTTCGCCTATATAGAGTATCCTTTTCCAACTGAATTTTCTATTTGTTCACATTTCTTTTAAATGAAAATGAGTAACTCAACAGTTATTTTCATTTGGAGTTTCACAAACTAAGGATTTAATTAGTTACACTGATAGAAAAGAAGTGTCTTAGGTAAGTGTGATATATGAAAGCTATAATGAGAAGTTTTTTACCTATAAAATATAATCATCTATAAGTATTATCCATTATAGATAAATATAGCCAGAAGATTGTTAGTTTTGCTAATTACAGACAATCTTTATTCATTGTAAAATATTATCTACTAGTTTAACCTGGCTTTGGTGGTTATTTTTACCTAAAAATAATGAAAGTGTAGAATTGAATATAGACTACTCTTTAATTCTGACTTTTCACTCACATCAGTTTGTATTATAGTATATAAACTGAGAGGATTTGCTTATGGTGGTATTTCTCTGAAATATGTTTCCCTGCTGCATATGTTCAGTCTACTTTTTCCTCCTGTAATAGTCAAAACCAGGGAGTATTGAAAAGCCAGGCCTTCAGATTAACACATGTGGGTAGCAGACACCATCAGTCCCAGCCTAGCTGCCCCTCTAAGGAGCTTTGAGAAAATCTCAAATTAAAACAAAGGAGATCCAGGGCCAAGTCAGGTGCTGGGAGTCCATCAACAGGAAAGCAGAAGACAATTTAAAAGGGAGTTTAGATGCTGTAAACCAAGATTAACTGAAGAAGGTAGCACAATCAAATGATAAGTTAGAGGCAAATTAGAATTCAGAGCAACAGGAGAGGGCTGTGAGATCAGAGGGAGCTGAGAGGGAGATTAAGACAAGGATGTTTTCAGAACCCATTTATTATACAAACACTGACCCCTAATTGCCACACTGTCTGGGAATAACTGGCCTCACCTGCTGGGCTGGGGAAGGTCTGCCATCAGGCACCATCTAGACCACCACCTAGGTTGGGGTTCATCATTTACCAAAAGCATTAATAAACATCTACTATGTGTGAGTATGCAAGATACAGAGACTACAAAGAGGAATAAGACAAAATTGTTATTCTTCAGAAGTTCAATCTAATGCAGAGTAAAACTCATACATCCTGAAAACCCACTATGTGCCGGCTGTCGTGGAGGGATGTCACATACATCATCTGTGATGGGAAGCGATATGCTGAAGTCCCAACCCCAGCTGGGACATCACTGTAGCTCAGCTGGTAAAGAATCTGCCTGCAGTTCAGGAGAGCCCCCTTTGTTTCCTGGGTTAGGAAGATCCCCTGGAAAGGGAACGGCTACCCCCTCCAGTATTCTAGCCTGGAGAATTCCATGGATTGTATAGTCCATGGGATCGCACACGACTGAGCAACTTTCACTTTCAACCCCAGGACCTCAGAATATGACCACATTTGGATGTCCCAGATGTCATTAGTTACTGGACTAGTAGATATATATTAATTCAAAGTGTATCTGCATAAGGGTTTGTATTAATATAAGAAGATGAGAAGAGACACAGAAACACAGGAAGATCGCAATGTGAGGACACAGGCAGGGAATAGAAGAACGATCTGTCAGCCAAAAAACCAAGGAGTGCGGCTGTCACCAGAAGCCAAGACAGGCATAGAACAAACGGATTGTCCCTCAGAACACTCAAAAGGAAGCGACCCTGGTTACATCTTGATTTTTGATCTAGCTTTCAGACTGTATGGCTCAGCGGGTAAAGAATCCACCTGCAATGCAGGAGACACAGGAGATGTGGGTTCGATCTCTGTGTTGGGAATACCCCAAGAGGAGGAAATGACAACCCACTCCAATATTCTTGTCTGAAAAATCTCATGGACAGAGGAACCTGGTGGGCTACAGTCCGTGGAGTCACAATGGTTGGACACCACTGAGCACATAGCATAGCAGATTGTATGCCTGTGAACTACTCAGAAACTAATATACCATCTAATTTAATCTTTCTAAGAATTTGCATGGTAATAGTGTTGTGTATGTGTGTGCTCCGTCATGTCCAATGATTGACTGTTTTGTGACCCCATAGCCCGCCAGGCTCCTCTGTCCATGGAATTTTCTAGGCAAGAATACTGGAGTGGGTTGCCATTTCCTACTCCAGAGGATCTTTCCAACCTAGGAATCGAACCCATGTCTCTTGTGCATCTCCTGTGTTGGCAGACAGATTCTTTACCACAGTGCCACCTGGGAAGCCCAAGTAGTATTAGCCCCACTTAGAAACTAGATTTTTAAAAAAATGAAATAAGAGCATTCTTTAATACCATACACAAAAATAAACTCAAAATGTATTAAAAACCTATGTAAGACTTAATACTATGAAACTCTTAGAGGAAGACAAGAACACTCTTTGACATAAATTACTGCAATATAGTTTTTGATCTATCTCCTACAGTAATGTAAATAAAAATAAAAATAAACAAATGGGACCTGATTAAACTCAAAAGCCTTTGCACATCAAAAGAAACCATAAACAAAGTGAAAAGATAACCTGGAGAATGGGAGAAAATATTTGTAACTACCTTTATTTCCAAAGTAATAGCTTTGGGATTAAATCGAAGTGGATTCACATTCTGGTCAGTCACTGGCTAGCTAGAAAAACTTGGACAAATGGTTTAAACGTTCCTAAGCCTACATTTGTCTATTTGTATGGAGATCATCCCACTGAGGTTCATACTTCCTGACTCACACTGGCCACTAGGAAGCTAATGACCAGATTTGTAGCCCAAGTAACAGGATCCCAGGTATGCTACTCTGTGTGTTTAAAAATATTTTGCTACCATATAAATTTTTATTTGGCTGCTGTAAATTTTTGAGGGGGTAAATTAAGTTAGAAATAAACATAATTTTAGATGAGGCTGATCCCAATAAAATATCATCCATAAATCACAGGACAAGATCTAAATGACTGGCCTCCAAAACAGGGTTTTATACTCCATGAGATGAGGGCTGGGGGAAGAAAATGTTAGAGCTAGTATTTATATTTTTATTTCTCAAAAAAGAAAGGGAATATGCTTTCCTAACAGTTGCTAAATGTTGACACTCATAGTCTCATGTGATCCATGTTAGGACAGTCAAGTGTGAGACAGCCGGAGAAAAAGCAGGAGTTGGCGGATGACTGCAGTGCGCACCCTGGTTCTTCCATGAAGGCAGATTGTAAAATGTTGCACCTGATCTGCACCTGCTTAATTGAAGTTATAAATCACATTATTTAGCATGACAAAGCTTACCCTCACAAAACAGACACATGGCTTAAAAAGAGACCTGCAAACAAACGGTGGATAGGAGATAATATGCAAATACAAGTGCACAAGAAAACTGCAAGGTGGACACTCCTGCTCCTAGAAAAAAAGCTCATTTTCAGCTACATTGTGCAAGTACAACAACGATGATTTAATTATATATGATGGGAAATTAACCCTGAAATTCAAAATCATCAGTAAGATTATTTGAAATACGAATTGTATTCACTATCATGAATAAGCCCTAAGTATATACTATGCTTTGAAATGTTAGCTGAAAGTAGTCCATGCGAATTATTTTATAAATTGCCTGAACAATGAACATATGCTCATCATCACCCTCTTCCTAAATCTCTCTTTAAGCTTCCTTACAGAATTGTTTCTGTAATTACAAAACCAGTATGTGAAGGGTCATCAAAATGTTTTGGAAAATGGATCCAATGTGATAGGTTCAGAAACATAATTTATTAACAGCTTTGATATTCTCTTAGTGTCTCCACTATTATGTCCAATGGAACTTTATACAATAATAGAAATTTCTATATCTGTGCTGTCACTGACTACATGCTGCCATTACATACTTGAAGTATGGTTAGTATGACTGAGAAACCGAGGTTTCAATTTGATTTAATTGTGGTTAATTAAAAATTTTCATTTAAATGCCCACATGTGGATAATGCCTACATTACTGGACAGCACAGTTCTAGTTCATGAGGTCCTTGAGACAGGCTGCTGAGTTCCTTCTACGATTTCCCCAGCACTCAGCACAGAGCCTGGTACATATTTGTTATATGAAATGATAAATCAGTAGATGTAGCACACGTTATTAGAGGACGAAGAGTAATTCCCATGGCTTGCATGCATATCATTGCAGTGGCCCCTGCACTCGTTACCCTGATATGTAATGTGGAAAGAATTTACTTAGGAAAATAATTGTGAAAAGCCCTTTGTTTACAGGCTAATTCATATAAGGTAAAATATTTAAAAATAAATTTTCTGTATGATTAAACTGGGTTATCAAGCAGATAAGAGCCCATAAAACCTATAAAACTTGTTAGAGCCTTGCCAGGGCATGAGAGCAATAAACTCACAAGCTGACTTCCTTTTAAGGTGGCTGCCTTTCTGGGTGAGATAGGAGCAAATCCTACTCGTGCTGGGTGTTCCACGTTGCTTCCCTGAGCAGGCACATCGGGCCAGCCGTTCTGTCCTTTCACTGATGTGGAGCTAAGGAAATTTGGCTGCTCGAGCTGTTACTATGACTGTGTGTGCCAGACTGCTGCTAGGTCTGAGTAAAACCGGAGAAAAACTGGGGGAAGGTATTTTCAACAATCAGCTAGAGCAGTCAGCACTGGCACTTTCAGAGTCCAGACTCACCACACTAAATGGGAAATGGCTGCTGGATTTTTTTCCACTGGGCAGTTAACTGGCTTACCTCATTGCCTTTCTATGGCTATTAACACCTGACACTTTAGAAAATGGTCATATTTGTCATCACTGCTGATAGGAAAGAACAGTATTCATAAATGTATTAATGGAACTTCTAAGATAGTGAAAATGACATGAATTAAAAGGCTATTTTTGAGCAAAATATAATGCAATCTATTGTGAAGTGAAAAAAATTTTTTTTTAACAGATACACAGTATGATCCCAGGATTGTGGAAATAAACATGCATGTATAGAGTAAAAAGGGCTTCCCTGGTGGCTCAGATGCTAAAGAATCAGCCTGCAGTATAGGAGACCTGGGTTCAATCCCTGGATTGGGAAGATCCTCTGGAAGGGTGCATGGTAACTCACTCCAGTATTCTTGCCTGGAGAATCCCCATGGATAGAGGAGCCTAGCGGGTTATAGTTCATGGGGTCACAAAGAGTCGGACACGACTGAGAGACTAAGCACACACACAGAGTAAAAACAGGAAAGACGCATGAAAACATGAACAGAAGTGTCTCACAGAAGTGGACTTTTAGGTGATCATTCCTTTTGCTTATCAGTATTCTCCAAATTTTCTCTAACATAAACACATTACTTTTATAGTGAAAATAGCTCTATACTTTAAAAACTACATTTTCTATCTTGAATGACTAAACAGTCCTTTGCTAGTGATGATAGTAATGGGCTTCCCTGGTGACTCAGTGGTAAAGAATCTACCTGCAATGAGGAAGACTCAGGTCCAGTGCCTGGGTCAAGAAGATCCCCTGGAGAAGGAAATGGCAACACACTCCAGTATTGTTGCTGTGAAATTATATGGACAGAGGAACCTGGCGAGCCGCTGGAATCAGCCAGCTTCTGTAGAATCAGACACGACTTAGAGACTCAACAACAGTAACAGAATTGGCAAAAAGAAAAAAAAAAAAAGAAAGGAAAGGTAAAAAAAAAGTCCTCAAATTTGTACTAAAAGCTCTACTTTTACCAATTTTCAGAATTTTTTCTGTCAGTTGCAATGAAATTGACTGTTTTCACAGACTCTTAGTCAAGAGGAACCATTTTGGTCAATTGGAGACAGTCGACCCAGTTTCAAGATTTTAAATGAAATAAATTCATTTAAAAATTATGATAAATGCTTCTTTGGGTAGATAATGCTGGGAATTCAGTGGATGATAAAACTGAAAGGTTTAAATATTTATTCAACTGGTTAGTGCTGGAAATGAGGCAACATGCTAGGGATAAAAGAGTAACCAAGACAGATACAACCCCTGAGTCATAAATTTAACCATACGTATTTTTTTCTTTTTTTACTAATAAAGTAACTTGTTCTAAAAATTGGGTGTGTTGGATTGTAAAAAATTCTACAAGAAATTATTGTTTTTTGGGAATACCACATTATGGAATGGCCAATCTATTCAACAGAAAGGCATCGAAGCCCTATTCTACCATTTTAAAGGGTCCTCAGTGGCTCAAGTGGTAAACAATTCACCTACAATTGAGAAGACACAGGAGACCTAGGTTTGATCCCTGGATCAGGAAGATCCCCTGGAGAAGGACATGGCAACCCACTCCAGTATTCTTGCCTGGAGAATCCCATGGACAGAGGAGCCTGGTGGGCTACAGTCCATGGGGCCGCAAAGAGACACAACTGAGCATGCATATATGCATACGCATGCATCAGCCACCTCTCTCATGTGATATATACATGGTATGAAGTTTTTATATTAATGAATTATGAAGTTGAAAGACCAAAATGTAAACACTTAATCTGAAAACAAAGTTTCTAGAGAAAAGCTAGATTGCATGTAAACTTTCCGAGACCCAGTAGATCCCACCTACTTTATAGGGATTTTCTAAGGCCACTGGGACATCACATTTGAAATTTTTTCAACTCACTACAATTGGAATTTTGTTTTGGCCATCTGTTCAGTTAGTAGTGATTTCTCTCTGATGTATGGTTGACACGTCCTCGCTGCATATTTCCAGTCTACTTTTTCCTCCTGTGATAGTTAAAGCCAGAAAGTATTGAAAAACCAGGACTTTGGGTTGACATAGTGGGTAGCAGATACTATCAGTCCCAACCCAGCTGCCCCATAACGTGCTGTGCTCAGTTGATAAGTTGTGCCTGACTTTTGTGACCCCTTGGACTGTAGCCCACCAGGCTCTCCTGTCTGTGGGACTTTCCAGGCAGGAATACTGGAGTAGGCTGCCACTTCTTCCTCCAGGGAGTCTTCCCAACCCAGGGATCGAACTGGAGTCTCTTACATTGAAGGCGGATTCTTTACCACCTGAGCTACCTGAGAGGCCCCTCTAAAGAGCTCTGAGAAAATCTCAAGTTAAAAAAGAAGGAAAGATCCTGGGCCAAGTCAAGTTCTGGTGGTCTGTTAACAGAAAAGCAAAAGACCATTTAAAAGGGAGATTCAGTTCAGTTCACTTCAGTCACTCAGTCATGTCTGACTCTCTGTGACCCCAAGAACTGCAGCAGGCCAGGCCTCCCCGTCCATCACCAACTCCCGGAGTTTACTCAAACTAATATCCATTAAATCAGTGATGCCATCCAACCATCTCATCCTCTGTCATCCCCTTCTCCTCCTGCCCTCAATCTTTCCCATAATCAGGGTTTTTTCAAATGAGTCAGCTCTTCGCATCAGGTGGCCAAAGTATTTAGATGCTATAAAACAAGATGAACTAGGGAAGATAGAATTCAGAGCATCAGGAAAGGGCTGTGAAATCAGAGGAAACTAAGAGGGTAGAGGCTAGGATGTTTTTGTGACCCATTTACAAATATTGACCTGTAGTTGCCATAGACTCTCTGGGAATAACCGGCATGTTCCTGCTAGGCTGAGATAGGTCTGCCACCATGCACCATCTAGAACACCACCACCACGTCTCTTAGTTTTGGATTTATCATTTACTAAAAAAAAATTGTCCAATTCGTTAGAACTGGACATGGAACAACAGACTAGTTCCAAAGAGGAAAAGGAGTACATCAAACTGTATATTGTCACCTTGCTTATTTAACTTATATGCAGAGTACATCAGGAGAAACGCTGGGCTGGAAGAAACACAAGCTGGAATCAAGATTTCTGGGAGAACTATCAATAACCTCAGATATGCAGATGACACCACCCTTATGGCAGAAAGTGAAGAGGCACTCAAAAGCCTCTTGATGAAAGTGAAAGAGAAGAGTGAAAAAGTTGGCTTAAATCTCAACATTCAGAAAACTAAGATCATGGCATCCAGTCCCATCACTTCATGGGAAATAGATGGGGAAACAGTGGAAACAATAGTAGACTTTATTTTGGGGGCTCCAAAATCACTGCGGATGGTGACTGCAGCCATGAAATTAAAAGACGCTTACTCCTTAGAAAAAAGTTATGACCAACCTAGATAGCATGTTAAAAGCAGAGACATTACTTTGTCAACAAAGGTCCATCTAGTCAAGGCTATGGTTTTTCCAGTGGTCATATATAGATGTGAGAGTTGGACTATGAAGAAAGCTGAACATGAAGAACTGATGCTTTTGAACTGTGGTGTTGGAGAAGACTCTTGAGAGTCCCTTGGACAGCAAGGAGATCCAACCAGTCCATCCTAAAGGAGATCAGTCCTGGGTGTTCACTGGAAGGACTGATGCTGAAGCTGAAGAAACTCCAATACTTTGGCCACCTGATGGGAAGAGCTGACTCATTTGAAAAGGCCCTGATGCTGGGAAAGATTGAAGGCGAGAGGAGAAGGGGGTGACAGAGGATGAGATGGTTGGATGGTATCACCGACTCAAAGGACATGAGTTTGAGTAATTTCCAGGAGTTGGTGATGGACAGGGAGGCCTGGCGTGCTGCGGTCCATAGGGTCACAAAGAGTCAGACATGACTGAGCAACAGAACCGAACTGAACTGAAAAAGAAAAACATTAATCCAGGTACCTTGATTTCATTTTTTGATCTCTAAATGTGACTAGCCAAGATTAGACCTTCATTCCTGTCATCAAAAGTATTATTGTATTATATAAAGCCCCAATATAACCAAGCCAGATTTCACTCTAACTCATAACCCTATAAGGAGAATCCTTTCCCTTCCTTCTGTTTGACACATCCCTTCACCACCTACTCTCAGAGCACAAGCTTCGTAAATGAATCCCAGACTACCACACAGCAGTGGAAACATGGCTCTTTATTTTCCAGTAGTTAATATGTACTGAGAACCTACTATTTCTAGGCACTTTACATGCATTATCTTTCCTCAAGTGCATAATAACCCCTAGGTAACCATACCCCCAGTTTAAAAGGATAATTCAGCATTCAAAGTGGTTAGAAATACACTCCTAGATATATGCCACAATCAGGATCTGAATCAGTTGCTCTGACTTCAAGCTCGAGGCTCTTTGCATTATACTATGATGGGTATCCTATTCAGATCTCATGCTGTGTGGTCCATTTCACTGTGTCGTTGCTGAATTAGCACCCTAGAGCTCCCTAACCACATGGCTGCTTCTCAGCCACACATAATTGTACCCTTTACTAGCAAAAGTCAGGCTTGGCAGGTACTTTTGAAAAAGTTTTAGTAAATGCAGAGTAATAATGTCTGAGCAATCTAACTCTTGAAAGTGGGGACTTGTTCTAACGGTCACAGCCCCTCGTCCTTCAGCTCCCTTACTCTAGAGCCGCTATTGCAATTTACTCATTAATTTTATCAAAGCTTCCAGTCCACTGATGCTGCCGCTTTTCACAGCTTTCACTGTCTTGGCTTCTCTGTATATCCAGCTTACAATTCACAACCTATTATCAAAATAATTTTCTTGAAAACTTGCTAAATTCAGGTATAGGCCCCACTCTTCCTGTACTTGCCTGGCTAGACCCCAATCCTATGAGAGTCGACTAGCCATCCTCTCTATGTCTCTACCTACTGGAGATTATATCACAGTTGTCTGTTGTTTGCACTTTAAATTTGTGATTCCAGACCTCAAATATGCCCACATTACTGCCAAAGGGCCTTGGCTACCTTTCCCTAATAAAGTTCCCTTTGGAGTCTTTGAAATGACTATTTCATATTTCCTCTCTCCTCAAACCTCCCACACTGTCTCCCGGCTCATTCTTATCTGATGACTTAGACTCATGCTTAACTGAAAAAAATCTAAGCCATGTTACAGGAACGTCTGCATCTTATTAAATGTACACACCTTTCAGTCTCTGTGCCCATATTCTTTCTGTATTCTTTTTTTTTTTTTTAATAAAAGTGTCTTTTCCTATCAGAGTTTGATCCTTCCACTCATACTCTGATCCCACCATTCTCACCTTTCCAAGGATTTTGCTCTTCTATTTTGTTCTACTCTATACCATCAATGTCTTTCTCTGCACCATATAATTCCAGGCAGTATACAAACAAATTCTGTAATCTCCAAAATTACAGTAACCCAAACCTTCCCTGTTGATTCCCTCCATTGTACTTTTCTGTGCTTTTCACAGCAAATTTTCTCAAAATACTTCCCCAGCATTCATTCATTCTTTGGTTACTCTATCTAGCTTCTGCTTAAGCAGTCACTGAGTCAGTTCTTGTTGGGGCACCAATAATCTCATTACTAGATCCTGTATACGCGTCTTCTGTTCTCAATGTATTCTCCTTTCAGCAACATCTGATCCAACTGCCCAACCCCTTTTTGGAAAACTTTTCTCTTTTGGCTTTTAAGACAAATACTGTCCTGCAACTAGGTCTGGCCTGTCCTTTGTTTCTTCTCTTTTACCTAAATATTGGGATATACCAGAACATAATACTGGACTGTCCTCTAAATATATAAACACTTTTCCCAGGTGATCTCATCCAATCCATAACATTAAATATCAGCCATTTGTAGAAGACTTCATCTGCCAACCACCTGACACCCTTCCCTGAAATCCAGATTTGTGTAACCAACTGACTACTTGTCACCTTGACTTGCGTAGCATAGGTTTTGTGTGGTACTTTCCATCGAAAGTCTATCCAACAGTCATTCCTCCCTTCTTCCTTGCCATCAGAAACCTCGAATTTATGTGGTTTCCAGGTGGACCATACCCAGGGGTGATTAGACATCCAGGTGAAGCTTATTATCAGGCTACCATATGATGCAGTCTAGTCTCACTCCTGAGCATACATTCAGGCAACAGGGAGAAAGAAGTTGTCTTGAATCAGGAGTAGGGCCCTAACCAAGAACTGATCATGCTGGAACCCTGATCCTGGACTTGCAAGCCTCCAGAACAGTAAGAAAATGTTTCGTTGTTTCAGCCACCCAAGCCATAACAGTCTGTTATCACAGTCTAAATGGACTAAGACACCTCATCTCTCTTTGGCTATCTCTGCTGACAGGTGCCGGGGAATTCATATTAGCTCTGTTTTCCAAATATAACTTTTTCCTTTCAAAAGAATGTTTCAAAGTTTTCTTTTAGAAGAAAGAAAACTCTAATTCAAAAAGGTACATGCACCTCTATGTTCCTAGCAGCACTATTTACAATGATCAAGACACTAAAGCACCCTAAGTGTCCATTAACAGTTGAAGATGTTAATATGTAACAGTTGAAGATCTTCATATATAATGGAATATTATTCAGCCATAAAAATTAAATATTGTCATTTGCAGCAACATGGATGGACCTAGAAATTATACTAAGTGAAGTAACTCAAACAGAGAAAGACAAATATTGTACAATATCACTTGTGCGGCATCTAAAAAGTAATACAAATGAACTTATTTACAAAACAGAAACAAACTCACAGACATAGAAAACAAATTTACCAAAGGGGAAAGGAGGGTGGAAAACTAGGAATATGGGGTTAACAGATACAAACTATACATAAAGTAGATAAGCAACAAGAATTTGCTACATAACACAGGGAAATATTTTTTATCTTATAATCCAAAATGAATGGGGAAAAATGGAAACAGTGACAGATTTTATTTTCTTGGGTTCCAAATCACTGTGGATGGTGACTGAAGCCACAAAATTAAAAGACGCTTGCTCCTTGGAAGAAAAACTATGACAAACCTGAACAGTGTATTAAAAGCAGAGACATCGCTTTGCCAACAAAGGTCCATCTAGTCAAAGCTATAGTTTTTCCATAGTCATGTATGGATGTGAGAGTTGGACCATAGAGAAGGCTGAGCACTGAAGAATTGATGCTTTTGAACTGTGGTGTTGGAGAAGACTCTTGAGTGTCCCTTGGACAGAAAGGAAATCAAATCAATCAATCCTAAAGGAAATTAGTCTTGAACGATGCTGAAGCTTCAATGCTTTGGCCACCTGATGGGAGGAACGTGCTCACTGGAAAAGACCCTAATGCTGGGAAAGATCGAGGGCAGGAGGAGACGAGGGCAACAGAAGTTAAGATGGCTAGATAACATCACTGACTCAATGGAGATGAGTTTAAACAAGCTCTGGAAGATAGTAAAGGACAGCGAAGCCTGGCATGCTGCTGTTCATGAGGTCGTAAAGAGTTGGAAATGAGTTAGTGACTGAACAGCAACAACAAAATGGAAAAGAATCCGATATATATATATATATTTTTTCCAGTTATTTGCTGTATAACAGAGACTAACACAATTAAAGTGAAAGTTAGTCACTTAGCTGTGTCCAACTCTTTGTGACTCCAGAGTCATAAAGAGGCCAGTAGACATTCAGTGTCTACTGGAGTTCTCTGTCCATGGAGTTCTCCAGGCAGGAATACTGGAGTGGATTACCATTTCTTCTCCAGGGGATCTTTGCAACCCAGGATTGAACCCAGGTCTCCTGCATTGCAGGTGGATTCTTTACCAACTGAGCTACCAGGGAAATTGTCAACACGTTCAACTATACTTTTCAATTTCAAAAAGTGCATGTGATATAATTCTGGCCAATGAATTAAAAGGGAAGTTGCTATACAGAGCCTTCAGGAACATTTTCCTAGGTATTAAATAAATAAATATGTAAATCAGATCCTATCTCTTCCCTGTATAGCCAATGTTCTATAAGATCTTCTACAATCAGGCCTTTGCTTATGTTTTTCATTTCATGCCATTCTTTCCTTTGTTTATTCATCATGCTCCTATTTTCCAGCACACTAAGCTTTCAAAGTCTTGGCTCTGCCTGATTCCTCCAGTTCTTTGTGTGTCTTGCTTATGTCATCTGCTTTAAAAACTCTTCCTTTGCTTATTTCACTGTGACTCATTTACTGTTTAACTCTTATCACAATCTAAAACTGCTATTTTTATGTCTATATTCTTGATTATTTTCTGTCTTTTCCACTTATCTTAGAATATGAGATCCTTGAGAAACTTATTCTTGACAGAATATTCTTCAAGGCTCTTATTTTGTGTGATATTTCTAGTCCCTTAAAAAGTGCTTGGCATATTTGCTGAATCACTGAATGTCTACTGGCCTCCAATATTGAAAATATGTGATAAACATGACAGGACCAAATAGTATACTTGAAAATAAAATCCAGAGAGGTTGATTTGCAGGCAGTATATTGTAATCGACTGTAATTGAGCTCAGATTGAAATTAATCCAGATATGGCACCAGAATGAAATTAATCCATTAACACCAGCTAGGGGAGCTCTGTCTCAAAATAAAAGTCCTGAGAAACAGTTTCTCAATGCTTTTCTTTTCCAAAGTGAGGAGAGGAAAGGAGATCAAAAGATAGGTTTGTTGTTTATGTAGTTTTGAAAGAAAAAGTTATATTTGGAAAATAGAGCTAATATGAATTCCCTGGCACCTGTCAGCAGAGATAGCCAAAGAGAGATGAGGTGTCTTAGTCCATTTAGACCGTGATAACAGACTGTTATGGCTTGGGTGGCTGAAACAATGAAACATTTTCTTACTGTTCTGGAGGCTTGCAAGTCCAGGATCAGGGTTCCAGCATGATCAGTTCTTGGTTAGGGCCCTTGCTCCTGATTCAAGACAACTGCGTTCTCCCTGTTACCTCACATGGTGCAGTGAGAGACCCTTGGTCTTCTTATCCCCTTCTGGGTACACTAATTCCATGATGGGGGCTCCAAGACCTGATCTAACCCTAATTACCTCCCAAAGGCACCACCTTCAACACCATCATGGTGGGGATGAGGGCTTCAGTGTGAGGATTTGAGGAGGACACACATTTTCAGCCTATAACACGGAGGTATTGTGAAAAGCAGTGACACTAAATAGTTGAACTCCCCAGGTCGGTAGGTCCCCAACATGCTACTGGAGAAGAGTAGAGAAATAACTTCCAGAAAGAATGAAGAGACGGAGCCAAAGCAAAAACAGTGCCCAGTTGTGGATGTAACTGGTGATGGAAGTAAAGTCCAGTGCTCTAGAGAACAATATTATATAGGAACCTGGAACATTAGGTCCATGCATCAAAGTAAATTGGAAGGGGTCAAACAGGAGGTGGCAAGAGTGAACACTGACATTTTAGGAATCAATGAACTAAAATGAACTGGAATGGGCAAATTTAATTCAGATGACCATTGTATCTACTCCTGTGGGCAAGAATCCCTTAGAAGAAATGGAGTAGCCCTCATAGTCAACAAAAGAGTCTGAAATGCAGTATTTGGGTGCAATCTCAAAAATGACAGAATGATCTCTGTTCATTTCCAAGGCAAGCCATTCAGTAACACAGCAATCCAAGTCTATGCCCCAACCAGTAATGCTGAAGAAGCTAAAGTTGAATGGTTCTATGAAAACCTAAGACCTTCTAGAACTAACGCCCCCAAAAGATGTCCTTTTCATCATAGAGGACTGGAAGGCAAAAGTAGGGAAGTCAAGAGAAACCTCGAGTAACAAAATGAAGCAGGGCAAAGGCTAACAGAGTTTTGCCAAGGGAACACACTGGTCATAGCAAACACCCTCTTCCAACAACACAAGAGAAGACTCTACACATGGACATCACCAGATGGTCAATACCAAAATCAGATGATTATCTACTTCGCAGACTCTGTGTGATGCTATGGATTATAGCCCACCAGTCTCCCTGTCCATTGAATTCTCTAGGCGAGAATACTGGAGTGGGTAGCCATTCCCTTCTCCAGGGAATCTTTCTGACCCAGGGATTAAACTTCGCTAATGTTCACTCTTTTGAAAATCTAAGGGCCCTTCAGAATTATGAGACCTTTACTTTTCCAGTGCTCTATCAGTGAAACAACAAAGTTTGGATTATGGCACATCTGTTCACAACATACTGAATATTTTAAGCTCACTGTTGAGAACTACCACCTGGAGAAAAAGATTCCTTTCAAAATATTACCACTCACTGACAGCACATGTGATCACCCAGGAGGCCTGACAAAGATGTGTGATGGGATTCATGTCATTTTCCTGCCTTTTAACATAATGCCCATTTTGCTGCCCATGGATTAAGGAGTAATTTTTACTTTCAAGTCTTATGATTTACAAAATGCATTTCATAAATCTATACCTGCCATAGATAGTGAGTCCTCTGATGGATCTGGACAAAGTAAATTGAAAACCTTCTGGAAAGCATTCAAGATTCTAGATGCCATTAAGAACGTTTGTGATTCATGGAAAGAAGTAAAAATGCCAATATTAGTAGGAGTTTCGAAGAAGTTGTTTCTAAACTTCATGAATGACTGCTGGTTCCAAGATTTCAGTAGAGGAGGTAACTACAAGTGTGATGGAAACAGCAAGATAACTAGAATTAGAAGTGGAACCTGAAGTTGTGACTGAATTGCTGCAATTTCATGGTAAAACTTGAGCAGATGAGGAGTTGCTTCTTAATTGATGAACAAAGAAAGTACTTTTTTGCCATAGAATCTATTCCTGGTGAAGATGGTGTGAAGATTGTTGAAATGGCAACAAAGGATTTAGAATATTAAGCAAACCTAGTTGCTAAGGCTGTTTGACAGGACTGATTTTAGTTTTGAAAGAAGTCTTACTGTGAACAAAATGCTATCAGACAGCTTTGCCTAGTGCAGAGAAATGGTTCCGGAAATGAAGAGTCAATTGCTGCAGCAAACTTCATTGTTGTCTTACATGAGGAAATTGCCAATCACAGCAGCCTTCCGTAACCACCATTCTGATAAGTCAGCAGCCATTAAAATCCTGGCAAGATCCTCCACCATTGAAAAGATTATAATTTGCTGAAGGCTCAGATGATAGTTAGCATTTTTTTTTAACAATAAAATATTTTTAAAATTAAGGTGTGTATACTTTTTTCAAGCTTATTGAACACTTACTAGATTACAGTTCAGGGTAAATGGAACTTTTATATACACTGGGAAACCAAACATCTTATGAGTCACTCTGTTGCCCTTTATTGTGGTGGTCTGGAACCAAACTCACAGTATTTCTGAAATATGCCTATAATAATAACCTTACCAGGTAGGGACTATATTATTATTATTATTATTATTCCCCTTTAATTGATGAGGTAACTAAGACTTAAATAATTTGTGTTAGGTCACATTGGTAGTAAGTGCCAGAGACAATTATTTGAACCCATTTTTTCCTGACAATAAGCCCCAGAACATTTTTGTTGTACCTAGCTTACTACATCGGCCAATAATTTTGTTATTGCCATTTGTTTTTGCAGTCAGCCTACTAGTTTAGAATACCTAACTTGTAAAAGAAAGGAAATTAAGATATAAATGTTACCTATTCTTGGTAAAATTCCCTTTCTGATACTTTAATAAAGTTTTATAAAAATAAATACAAACAGAACTCTTCTACTTACCAAACCTATTCTATGCATCTATTAATCCATTCAAAACTTATTTTTGAGCACATAGTATATGTCAGACTCAGTAGTCGGTGCAGAAAGTATTTTTTTGTTTAACTTTTCAGTACTGAGCATTTCCTGGTATCCCATAAATGTTTGCAGTATGAGTAAATGAACAGAAAACTAAAATACACTTCAAATTAAAAAAACATTCAGTCACCCCCAAAAGAAGCCCTATACCCATCAGAGGTTACTTTTCATTCCCCTCCCTTGTCCCCCAGCTTGGATCAACCACTAACCTATCTTCTATTCCTATAGATTGTCATATCCTGGTTATTTCATATAAAGGAAGCTTATAAACTGTGGTCTTTGTGCCTGGCTTCTTTCACTTAGCGTAATGTTTTCAAGGTTCATCTATACTGTAGCATGTATCAGTCCTTAATTTCTTTGTATTGCTCAATAATATTCTATTGAATGGATGCACTACATTTTGTTTATTCATTCATCAGTTGATGGATGTTTGGATTGTTTCCATTTTTTGGTTATTATGAACAATGTTTCTATAGATATAGATGTACAAGTTTTGTGTGGATATGTTTTTATATCTCTTGGGTATGTATCTAGGAATCGAATTGATGAGTCATAAGGTAACTCTATATTTAACACTTTCAGAAACTGCCTTTTTCCAAAGTAGCAGCACCAATTTACATTCTCCTAAAAAAAATTCATGTGGCTTACAATTTGTCCACATACTTTCCAACACTTATTGTTGTCTCTTTTTATTAAAGCCATCCTAGTGTGTGAAATGGTATCTCATCATGGATTTGATTTTTATTTCTCTGATGACTAATGATGTTGAGCATCTTTTCATATGCTCGATGGCTATTTGTATATTGTCTTTGGATAAATGTCTGTTCAGGGACTTCCCTGACGGTCCAGTGATTAAGGCTCTGCACATCCAGTGCAGAGAGCATGGATTTGATCACTGGTCAGGGAACTAAGATTCCTCATGACACACAGCACAGCCAGAAACCAACAAAAAAGAGGTTTAAAAGAGAAATGTCTGTTCAAATACTTTGCCCATTGTAAAACTGGATTATTTGTCTTTTCATTGTTGAGTTGCAAGAGTTCTTTATATATTCTTTGTATGAATACAGGCTGTATTTAATGTAAATTTTAAGGTCAATTTCCCAATCTCTGCAAGAAAAAGAAAGGTAATGGGATTTTCATAAGATTGCATTGAATCTGTAGATGAATTTGGGGAGTACTGTCATCTTAACAATATTGAATCTTCCTGTCCATGAGCATAAAATATCTTCCTCTCATTTATTTAGATCTTTCTTTCAACAGTGTTTAGTTTTTGTATCTTTTTAGTTTTCTGAGTACACATTTTGCATTTCTTTTGCTAAATTTATTCATAAGTATTTTATTCTTTTTGATACCACTGTAAATAGAACTGTTTTCTTAATTTTGATTTTGGGTTATATATTGCTGATGGATAGAATTACAATTGTTAAGTACTATTGGATAGAAATACAGTTCATTTACATATATTGACCATGTACCCTGCCACTTCACTGAACTCATTTAGTAGTCCTAACAGGTTTTTAGTAGATTCCTTAGTATTTTCTGTATACAGGATCATGTTATTTGCAACTAGAGATAGTTTTACTTCTTTCTTTCCAACTGGAATGCCTTTTAAAATACTCTTGCCTGATTTTTCCTGACTAGACCAATCTGAAGAAAGAAAAACAATATCCTTCTTGGCCACACCCATCCAGAATAGCTCCTCCATTGCACTGAACTGGGGGACAGGTAGGAAGTTGTAACTTGAATGCCGAAGGCTTGATATTCTTCATGAGATTTAGTAGATTTTCTTAAATAACTATTTCTCCATTTTCTGTATAACCTTAGGACAATTTTCAGAGGCTTTAGATAGATGATTGTTGTTTGTATAATTTTCATTAGGTATGATTTTTTTCACTGAGGAGAGGGTCTACAGAGTTCCTCACAGCACCGATGAGAAGTCCTTCTCCTTAATATGGAGCATTCATTTCCTACAGCTGCTGTGACAAATTACCACTAATTTAGCAGCTTAAAACAATGCAAATGTATTCTCCTACAGTTCTGGAGGCCAGATGTCTGAAATCAGTCTCACTGAGCTAAGCCAAGGTGTTGGCAGGACTGGTTCCTTCTTGAGGCTGAAGGGAAAAATCCATTCCTTGCCTCTTCCAGGTTCTGGAAGGGGCTGGCATTCCTTAGCTTGGGGCCATAAAATCATATCTTTTGCCTTCGTCATCACAAAGCCTACTCTCTGACTCTGACTCTTTCTGTATCCCTTTTTAAAGAAACTTTGCGATTATGTTAGGCCCACCTAGATAACCTAGGATAATCTCATTTCAAGATTTTTAACTTTGATTACATCTGCAATTTTCCTCTTGACAGGTAAAGTAACATTGCCCAGGTTACTGCTGCTGCTGCTAAGTTGCTTCAGTCGTGTCTGACTCTGTGTGACCCCATAGATGGCAGCCCATCAGCTTCCCCATCCCTGGTATTCTCCAGGCAAGAACACTGGAGTGGGTTGCCATTTCTTCTCCAATGCATGAAAGTGACAAGTGAAAGTGAAATTGTTCAGTCATGTCCGACTCTTAGCAACCCCATGGACTGCAGCCCACCAGGTTCCTCTGTCCATGGGATTCTGCAGGCAAGAGTACTGGAGTGGGGTGCCATTGCCTTCTCAGCCAGGTTACGGCAATTGGTGCTTAAACATCTTGGCACAGGGGGATGTGGGGAGAGGAGCAATTTTTCAGAATTGTGCAGTTTTAGTGTTTGGAAAAAGCTTTAGTCTTTGTGCCTGGAAGAACCTATAGCTTGGATTGTTAAAATCATAATGAACGTCTTATGACTAGGTGTGACAGATCTAGAAGCAGGTCTCCAGACGCCTGTTTTGGAATATTAGATTTTAATGACTAAACAAAAATAAAAATATTATCTGTGGATTCTAAGCCACAGATAAAAATTTTAAATTCGGGATTACAAAAACTTAAAATTAGTTTTTATCAAAACTGGTTTGTTGTTGTTCAGTTGCTCAGTCATGTCCAACTCTTTGTGACCCCCGTTGACTGCAGCAAACCAAGTTTCCCTGTCCTCCACCATCTCCCGGAGCTTGCTCAAACTCATGTCCATTGAGTCAGTCAGTCATGTCCAACTCTTTGTGACCCAGTTGACTGCAGCAAACCAGGTTTCCCTGTCCTCCACCATCTCCCAGAGCTTGCTCAAACTCATGTCCATTGAGTCAGTGATGGCATCTAACCATCTCATCCTCTGTTGTCCCCTTCTCCTCCTGCCTTCCGTCTTTCCTGGCATCAGGGTCTTTTCCACTGAGTCGGCTCTTCCCACCAGGTGGCCAAAGGACTGAAGCTTCAGCTTCAACATCAGTCCTTTCAATGAATATTCAGGAATGATTTCCTTTAGGATTAACTGGTTTGATTTCCTTGCAGTCCAAGTTTTATCAAAACTGGCTGTCTAAAACAAAAATAATATAAGCAATTCAATCGTTACATTTGAATTTTACCTTTCATAACATCTCTTACCTTTTAAAGACAAGAATTGGCTGCAAGCAAGATGTTTTCCCCAAGTTAATTTAATTCATGTTCATGAATATATGCAACAAAATATAGTTACTACCATATGCACTGTGAAATAAACATACACACATTTATATAATTTATGAAGCATCTGTCATTTCATATTCCAAATGAGAGAAATTATCCACAATTTCAGAAAGAATCTGGAAAACTTAATTGAATGAACTGTGTGTGATATGAGAGGGTCTCTTTCCAAAAAAATATTTTTACTAATTGAAATTTATAAAGTGTGATTCTGTCCAATGCTTTTTTCTAGGTTGTTTTCTCCCCAGCTCCTGAAGGATGTTCAAGGCACTAACATTTCTCTGTGACATAGAATGACCCGTGGAAAGCACTGATTAATGATTGCTTGCACACAGTTCTTTGAGGAAAAAGTCATCATGAGAGTTGGAACTGCTCCTTTTAACAACACTGTCTGCACTTAGAGTTTTTCAAAGCTATTTCACTTTAAAAAAGAAAGAAAGAAAAAGAACACACCTCCTTCCCTTGGTCCCTCCCTCCCTCCACGAATGCCTTTCTCAGGCACATCACCATCACTCAACAAGAAGTTGAACAATAAGCTATTGTCAGTTATAAGCAGTAGTTACAGAGAAAGAATCTGGCCCTTGAAAAGGATAGATTCCACTGCCAAAGAGATTTCATCTGACCCTCTCGTTAGCATGGAAAATTCCCTTTGTAGTATCAGTTCAGAAAAAGGAAAAAAAGATAGCATGAGGGTGTTGGCACAGGATTTGGGTTCTGTGGAATAGATCCTTTTAAAAAATTGTAGAATATTCTTTACTAAACTTACAGATTTACTGCTATTCTATAAATTGAATGCCAAACTCCATCAAACATTTTCTCAAATGACTGAATTAAAGGTCTCCTTTAAAAGAATCATACAACAAATCTCTTTCATCAATAAAAGCCATTGTTTGATGTATTCTCAAGGGATGTTCAAGCTCATTGAGAATATTTTGAGGTTTTGGGTTGGGTGGGAGCAATTTTTTTATGATTATTCTGTTGAAAGTTCTACCATCTGCATAGAACTCTTAGCCTGGGAATAAACAGGGAGAAAAAGTGACACAGTGCAATGCATGTTTAACTATAGAACAATGTTTCTAATCTCTATTGTACTCGATCCTCTAACCAAGATGTTCACTTTTAGTGGGAAAGGACAAAGCTCTTAGGTTCCAGTAATTGCTGTTAGGAAATTCAGCCTGGAGAATCACTAGCTATATTGATCAAATTGTACTTAATATATGTTCACAGAACATGAATCTTGTTACAATTCCTGCTCCTCTGGAAGTTGAGTTTTACTTGTTTTCATTAGGGGAAATATTATTGACATGACAGCATTTAAAAATCATAGTCTGTTCACTTAACTTAAAAATATGTGTTGACTGCACCCCAGTGTTGATCAGTTCAGTTCAGTTCAGTTGCTCAGTCGTGTCCTACTTGATAGCAGCATTATTTACAATGGTCAAGATGCGGGAGCAACCTAAGTGTCCATCAACAGACAAATGGAGAAGAAGATGTGAAATGCATGTCTGTGCACACATGTGTATATGCACGCACATGCATACACATAAGAATATTACTCAGCCATAAAAAGGAACAAAATTCTGCCATTTGCAGCAAAATGGTTGGGTTTGGACAGCCTTACACTAAGTGAATTGAGTCAAACAGAGAAAAACAAATACTATATGACATCATTTATCTATGGAAGCTAAAAAATACAACAAACTAATGAATATAACAAAAAGAAGCAGACTCATAGACATAGAGATCAAACTAGTGATCACCAATGGGGGAGGGCAATATAGGGGTGAGGGAGAGGGAGGTACAAACTTTAGGTATAAGATAGGCTCAAGGATGTATTGTACAACACGGTGAATATACCAGTTCTTTGAAATGACCGGGAAATGGAAGGTAGTCCTTTAAAAATTGTATAATTTTTTTTTAATTGTTGGAGCATATGTATAAAAATATCGTGAGTATTCAGGTCTATTAATTTTAACAAATTTAACACACCTCTGTAACCAGCACTTAGAATAACCAATTTGTGAAGAGGACTGAATTATTAGTTTTAAATCCACAGACACTTTAATTAAGACTGTAACTTTAGAAACGAGTTCTGTACCCAGCTCAAGCTGTTGGAGGCCACCACTAGAGGGAGACAGGGTCACTCCCCGGGCTCAGTCTCTCTGGGTCATCACCTGGGCCTGTCTTGGTGGTGAGACCAAGGATCAGGCGGCACTCTGGCAGCCGTCAGGCAGGAAAAGTCTTTCTGGACAAAGTTCACTGCTCAAAGGATGATGGGAAGTTAAGGAGTAAGCACAGAGGTCTGAAAAGAGTCGGTTTAAGAGAATAACAGGAGCTGAAGAGCTCTGACCTGGAAGAAGCAGAGAAGGCTCTAGAATCCCTCAGAGACAGCAGACCAGACTATGGGGTCCATTTCACAGAAATTGTTCAGTGACTCCCCTAATATTATCAGCAGAGAAGCAAGGACCTAAGTGGGGTTCCCAGTAGTAGGAATGTGAATGCTTGGACCAGAATGCTCATTTTGTTCTTTATTATTACTCAAGTCACATTATTTTGATACTGTGTATTACTAAGTTGTGCTGCAAAGTTGTGATGGCCCAGGGACCTTAAAGTTGAAAATTAGAGGCAGGCAGCTTTGAAAGCTATTGGTTGAGAGTTACTGTAAAATCGGATATGTTATTATTCAAAGGGCATTACGCTCAGCTGGCTAGGAAAAATGAGGAGCAGTGTAAATGAAAGCAACTCAGCTGCAGGGATATGTCCATCAGCATTCTTGTTCTGGGTGTGTGTGTGTGTGTGTGCATATGCATGTGCCCAACACTCAGATCTTTTGTGGCTGTTGTAATGCTATTACATATTTACTTTTGGCCTACAGAACTCAGTTTTTCCATAGCACCTGAGAATATTAATAGTAGAATAAAAGTTTCACTGCACGGGCAATGTGTGGATGCTGAGATGTTTGCCATTTTATTTGCCTTCAGTCAGAGGTTATAGATAACTTCTTTTATTTCTTTTTAACATTTTTACTTTTATTTTATTTTAAATTTTTATTGGAGTCTAGTTGATTTACAATGTTGTATTAGTGTCAAGTATACAGCAAAGTGAATCATTACACATAGATATATCCACTCTTTTTTTAGATTATTTTCCTAGATAGGCTATTACAGTGTATTGAGTAGAGTTCCCTATGTTATATGCATAACTTGTTTTATAAAAGAGAGTTTGTGGTCTTTATGTGTTTTGAAACCCAGGTCATATGGTTTAATGTAATTTAGTTTTAAATTAAAGAACATCTGAATAGTGCAAATAATGGTCCTTTAATCCTCCTTTACCTTATACAAAAATTAGTATTATTAAAAACTTGTAAAACTTAGTGGATGTGTTTGGGTTTTCACAGTCTGTAACTATGGCTAGATAGCTCTTTTTTCTACTTTAAGCAAGCCAAGGTCACTGGTTTAATCCTTACATTAACTCATTTTTTTTTTTTTTCCATCGCTTTGGTCTGGGTCACAGGTATGGACTGAGTACCTCTTCCTTGTTTTCTATTTTGTGAATGAAAATTTCTGAAAACCAGGGAATCCCATGTAAACTGAGTTTGGTAGTTTTGTAGACAGTATTCAGGTTAAGATTGATAGCAAACTGTAAGGATAATTTAAGCCTTAAGATTTATGAGTTTGAGACGTGAGTTTGAGGAAACTCCGGGAGACAGTGAAGGACAGGAAAGCCTGGTGTGCTGCAGTTCATGGGGTCACATCACAAAGGGTCAGACACAACTTAGCGACTGAACAACAACAACGAAGATTTACGATTCTATGAGTTAACCACTTCTAAAAAGAAAAATCACTGACTCAGGAACAACTCAAATTGCATCCTTATTGATGTGCTGGTTGTGTCCTTTTTATATGTGAAAGGTATTTTTCAGTTCATGTTGAATATAAGAACAGTCATGGTGACCTCTGAGGGGAGCCAATTCAAGTACAGGTCAAGTCTGGGCTAACGCTAGGGTGGGCTCTCAGGTGCAAAGGCCCAGTGAGAACTCATGATACCTGGTGGGCGCACAGGCAGCCATTTCCCAGGAAATTCCAAAGGTTGGATTCAGGGAAGCTAAATTTTTTCATCAGGTCCACTTCTGAGTGCAGGCAGCAAAAGGCAGGCGAGAGCTTTGGAACAGACGCTGGCTGCACTCTGGAATGGAATTGGATGGGACAAAAGGGGCAAGTGATGTGAGAGGGTCTAGGCAGTTGCTGAAAATAGCAAAGCATGTCTGGGGGTGTGTTTGTAGTGTCTGTTCCCCATGTATGTGGCCAAAGGACTGGATCAGAGCACAAACCCAGCATTATTGGAGAATGAGGTATTTCACTTTGATAGATTTTCCAGATACCTGAAACAAATCCTTCTAAATGTGTACATTCAATATTTCCAGAGAAATCTTTTATGTGGATTGTATGATTCCTAATTTTTAAACGCAGAGTGTAGGAGTTTAATGTTGTGATTCAGTCGCTAAGTCATGTCTCTTTGCGACCCCATGGCCTGCCGCACGTCAGTCTTCCCTGTCCTTCACCATCTCCCAGAGTTTGCTCAAACTCATGTCCATTGAGTGCATGAGGCCATCCAACCATCTCATCTTCTGTCATCCCCTTCTCCTTCTCCCTTCAATCTTTCCCAGCGTCAGGGTCTTTTCTAATGAGTTCTTTCTTCGCATCATGTGGCCAAAGTATTGGAACTTCAGCATCAGTCCTTCCAATGAACATTAAGGATTGTTTTCCCTTAGGATTGACTAGTTTGATCTCCTTGCAATTCAAGGGACTCTTGAAGTTCTCCAGCACTTTCAGGGAACGTTTAATATTAAGGAATCTTATATGTTGTTTTCTGTTTCTCAAGGGCCCTCTGTTCTTTATCAGTTTCTGGAAAACAGGAAGGAGTAAAGCTGCATGCAGTTTTCAGGACTGAGGTCATGAGGCAGAATGCATACATGGATTCCTTTCAGTAACCTTTTCAGTTTAGCTCAGTTCAGTTCAGTTCAGTTCAGTTCAGTCACTCAATCCTTTCCAACTCTTTGAGACCCCATGAATCACAGCACGCCAGGCCTCCCTGTCCATCACCAACTCCCAGAGTTTACCCAAACTCATGTCCATCAAGTCATTGATGCCATCCAGCTATCTCATCCTCTGTCGTCCCCTTCTCCTCCTGCCCCCAATCTCTCCCAGCATCAGAGTCTTTTCCAATGAGTCAGCTCTTTGCATGAGGTGGCCAAAGTACTGGAGTTTCAGCTTCAGCATCAGTCCAATGAACACCCAGGACTGATCTCCTTCAGAATGAACTGGTTGGATCTCCTTGCAGTCCAAGTGACTCTCAAGAGTCTTCTCCAACACCACAGTTCAAAAGCATCCATTTTTCAGTGCTCAGCCTTCTTCACAGTCCAACTCTCACATCCGTACATGACCACTGGAAAACCATAGCCTTGACTAGATGGACCTTTGTTGGCAAAGTAATGTCTCTGCTTTTAATATGCTGTCTGGGTTGGTCATAACTTTCCTTCCAGGGAGTAACCGTCTTTTAATTTCATGGCTGCAGTCACCATCTGCAGTGATTTTGGAGCCCAAGAAATAAAGTCTGACACTATTTCCACTGTTTCCCCATCTATTTCCCATGAAGTGATGGGACTGGATGCCATGATCTTCATTTTCTGAATGTTGAGCTTGAAGCCAACTTTTTCACTCTCCTCTTTCACTTTCATCAAGAGGCTTTTTAGTTCCTCTTCACTTTCTGCCATAAGGGTGGTGTCATCTGCATATCTGAGTTATTGATATTTCTCCCAGCAATCTTGATTCCAGCTTGTGCTTCATCCAGCCTGGCATTTCTCATGATGTACTCTGCATATAAGTTAAATAAGCAGCCTTGACGTACTCCTTTTCCTATCTGGAACCAGTCTGTTGCTTCCTGACCTGCATACAGGTCTTCTCAAGAGGCTGGTCAGTTGGTCTCGTATGCCCATCTCTTTCAGAATTTTGCACAGTTTATTGTGATCCACACAGTCAAAGGCTTTGGCATAGTCAATAAAGCAAAAATAGATGTTTTTCTGGAACTCTCTTAACCTTTTACTTTTCTGTAAAACTACTTAGTCGTGTTCTTATTTCCAACACATGGATTGTCTTCTGGCCCTGTGACGATTGTCCTTCTCCTAGTTACTCTTGTTATGGCCCTATGACGATTGTTATTCCCTTAGTTACTGTTATGCGTCTGGTTTCGGTGTTTTTACTTAACTTTATTATTTGCCTAAAGCGCCTGGTGGGCTACAGTCCAAGGGGTTGCAAAGAGCCGGACACAACTGAGTGACTTCACTTCTTCACTTCCTTGTATTACAATATATAAACACACACTGCCATGAATAAAGCACCCTTGTTCCTCTAGAGACTTGGGTCCCCACGTCCTTCTCTTCTTCGCCTTCTTTTCGTCAACTCCTGTCCCCGGGTTCCGGTCTGTCAAGAAGACCGTAACACAGCACCACAACAATTTAAAAGCATCACTTCTTCAGCACTCAGCCTTCTTTATGGCCCAGCTCTCAGTCTGTTCATGACTACTGGTAAAACCATACCCTTGACTATACAGACCTTTGTAGGCAAAGTAATGTCTCTGTTTTTTAATATGCTGTCTAGGTTTGTCATAGCTTTTCTTCCAAGGAACAAGCATCTTTTAATTTTATGAGTTTAACAAAACCTTACTAAATGACCATTCCTGACTGTTTTGTGCTTTAAAATAGTGAGGCCTTTAGGTGTATTAAGCTTTAACAGACTTCTTGTCCATACAAAAAATATGAAGTCTACCCAGACTTACACAGTTAAAAAAAAATTATGTTTATTTAAATTTGGTATTTTTTCTCCTCAGCAGTGCATTGGTATTTCTTACTGTATCTAACCCTTCTCTGTGTGACCACCTATTACTGCTCCTCCCTTGTCATCTACTTATTTCTGATTTGTCTGTTTGGGGCTACAAAAACAGATGTTTAGGTTTGTTAAAATTTTGTGTAAAGTAAGAATGGGGTCCTGAAAAAATGATTTCTGAATTAAGCGTATAAACTTCAGTGCATGAATGCCCAACTTCAAACATCTATTTAACTACTCAAAATCCTTTTAGTGTCTTTATATTTTCTTCTGGGTTTTTGTTATGGTTTTTAATTTTTTATTGGAGTATAGTTTATTTGCAGTGCTTTGCTTGTTTCAGTTGTATAGTGTTTTTTTCTTTTTTTTTTTCCATAGCTGAGATTGTCAGTGGTTATCTCCTGACTATCTGAGGCAGTAACATAATCTGAAGTGTTATTTAGCACTATCCATTTGCTGTCATGTCTTTTCTAGAACTGTGACTGACAGAGTGAGGTTTAACAAATATTTGTTGTAAGAATAACAACATTCGTTGATGAATGAAAGCAGGATGTGCGGTTTCTGTCATGCAAAATTCAGCTATGTACCCAGTTTAACAAAGGTACATATCAGTATTAACTAAGAATGATGTGGATGAAAGCCAATGATGTCTGATCATTTTAGGACTTTGCAAACTCAAAGTCAAGGGCAACATGGGCCAGCACAACTTTTTATTTTATGTCACTGCCTGTGGACAAGCATGCACTCCAGTTCACTGGCCTCACCACTGCTTTGCTGTTTTAGACTTGGCCATGTCATACAGTTAGGTGCCTGCCTGGCATACCCTAAGAGTGTTTAGATTTTAGGGTCTCTGAGTTGCTGTCTTGTGTGCTCGGTCATGTCCGACTCTGTGACCCCATGAACTGTAGCCCACCAGGCTCCTCTGTCCATGGGATTTCCCAGGCAAGAATACTGGCATGGGTTGCCATTTCCTTCTCCAGCGGATCTTCCCGCTCCAGGGACTGAACCCGTGTGAACCCGTGTCTCCTACACTGATGGCAGATTCTTTGCCACTGAGCCACCTCTGAGCCCTCCTTTAGGTTACTCACTCTCAAAGCTGCACCAGAAAAGCTGTATTCCATTCTGCATCCCCTTGCTTCTGCTGTTGTTCCTTATTGTTGAATACTTTTAAAACAACATCTACTAATTGAGAAGGATCCATCTCAAATACACCATCTAATTTCCATAATTTTTAATTTCTGGGGCACTTTGCCTGATGAAGGTCGTGTTTTATCATCTTTACATTCTCAGGGGCCTCGGGGCCCCCAGGCCTCATGGTCCTCAGAACTGTGGTTTTACATAATCGTTATTGAATACTCTCACCATACAAAGCAGTCTGAGACGGCGAGAAAAATGTTCAAAATCCAAGTTCTTGATTTTCCTCCAATCCCAACCGTAGTTCTCACAGAGCCTTCCCAATTCAGTAAACGCCCTCCTTCAAATGTCTAAAATTTTAGGGCTGTTCCTCTTCCTTTCATTTCCCATTTCACTCCATCAGCAAATCATACCATCTTTGAAAGATATTTAGAATTTAGGCATTTTCTCATCACCCCCATCACTACTATGCTGATCTAACCTACCATTACCCCTGGCCAGGACTATTGGTCTAGCCCCTGACGTCTCCATCTGCTTCCACGCTGCCCTCTTAGAGTTCTCCCACAGGGAGATTCTTTTACTAAAGAAGTAAATCCCATCAATTCTCTGTTAAAATCATCTATTAATTTCCCATCTCACTCAGTGTAAAGGCTAAAGTTCTCTCCATGGCCTATAAGTCTGGCCCTTCCTTCACTTCTCTGACTATCTGTCTTATTCCCTTCCTCTTTGTTCACTAGAACCATCCACATCAGTCCCCAGCTGCCCCTGGAACATGCCCATCATGCTCCCACCTCATGGCCTTTGCATCTGCTCTTTCTTCTCTTTGGCCCTCTTCGCCTAGACAAGCAAATAACTCACTTCTTTCCCTCCTCCAGGTATCTGCACAAGTATCTGCCTCTTAGACAAGCCTTCCACACCTACCTTTGCTAAAATAGCACCCTTCTGTCATTTTCTAGCCTCTCTCCCATGCTCTCTTCCTTCACAACAACTCCTTACCTGATAGTAATTATTTATTAGTCAGTGTTCTCTGTCAAGAATGTAATCTTGGGACTTGACTGGTGGTCCAGTGGTTAAGAATCCACCTTCTAATACAAGGGGTATGCGTTTGATGCCTGGTTGGGAAATTGAGATCCTGTATGCCTTGGAGCAACTAAGCCCTGTGCTGCAACTAAGCCCTGTGCTGCAACTAGAGAGAAGACCATGTGTCACAACGACCCAGAAAGACCAAAAAAAAAAAAAAAAAAAACTGTCTTTTTCTTTTTTTAATAATTGTATCTATTTGTTTATTTTTGGCTGTGCTGGGTCTTCATTGCTGTGTGGGCTTTTTTAGTTGCTCTCTGGTCTCAGTGTGCAGGCTTTTCATTGCAGTGGCTTCTCTTGGTGTGGAACACGGGCTCTAGGGAGCTCAGGCTTCAGTAGTTTGGCACATGGGCTCAGTAGTTGCAGTTCCCAGGCTCAGTGTCTGTGGTGCACGGGCTTAGTTTGCTCTGCGACATGTGGAATCTTCCCAGACCAAGACTCGAACCTGTGTCTCTTGCATTGAGCCACCAAGGAAGCCCACATGTGATCTTCCTAAGGCGAGACACTTTGTTCATGATTATTTCTTGAGTGTGTGGAAGAAGGCCTGGAGTTAGGAGTTTAATCAACTTATTTTGATTGAACAAATGAATGAATAAGTGAAAGAAAAAATTAACATAAGAGATATATTCAGGCAAGAAGTATTGGTTGTGTGTTCATTACGTGTCATGCATTGCTCGAGGCCCTTGGAATGCTTCAGAGAAGAAGCCAGAGGAGACCTGCTCTTCTGGAGGTGGGGTTCAGCAGTACCTGGATGGAAGATGCAGACAGTAGCAGCCCAGGAGTGTTAGGAGGGCCCAACTCTGATGCCAGCTCACCCAGCTTTGAGTCCTCTTTTCTGCCACTTGTGGCCTAGATGGGGTGAAATACCTGTTGCACAGCACTGGAGAGAATCACATGACACGGTGCACATAAAACACTTAGCACGAGGCAAGGATTCAGTAAATTTTCCAGCTGAGCTATTTCAAATCCTGAAAGATGATGCTGTGAAAGTGCTGCACTCAATATGCCAGCAAATTTGGAAAACTCAGCAGTGGCTACAGGACTGGAAAAGGTCAGTTTTCATTCCAATCTCAAAGAAAGGCAATGCCAAAGAATGCTCAAACTACCGCACAACTGCACTCATCTCACATGCTAGCAAAGTAATGTTCAATATTCTCCAAGCCAGGCTGCAACAGTACGTGTACCATGAATTTCCAGATGTTCAAGCTGGATTTAGAAAAGGCAGAGGAACCAGATAGCAAATTGCCAACATCCACTGGATCATCGAAAAAGCAAGAGAGTTCCAGAAAAACATCTATTTCTGCTTTATTGATGATGCTGAAGGCTTTGACTGTGTGGATCACAACAAACTGTGGAAAATTCTTCAAGAGATGAGGCTACCAGACCAGCTGACCTGCCTCCTGATAAATCTGTATGCAGGTCAAGAAGCAACAATTAGACCTAGACACAGAACAACAGACTGATTCCAAATTGGGAAAGGAGTATGTCAAGGCTGTATACTGTCACCCTGCTTATTTAACTCATATGCAGAAAACATCATGAGAAATGCTAGGCTGGATGAAGCACAAGCTGGAATCAAGATTTCCGGGAGAAATATCAATAACCTCAGATATGCAGATGATACCATCCTTATGGCAGAAAGCAAAGAGCTAAAGAGCCTCTTGATGAAAGTGAAAGAGGAAAGTGAAAAGCTGTCTTATAACTCAACATTCAGAAAACTAAGATCATGGCATCTGGACCCATTACTTCATGGCAAATAGATGGGTAAACAATGGAAACAGTAAGAGACTTTATTTTCTTGGGCTCCAAAGTCACTGCAGATGGTGACTGCAGCCATGAAATTAAAAGACGCTTACTTCTTGGAAGGAAAGTTATGACCAACCTAGACAGCATATTAAAAAACAGAGACATTACTTTGCCAACAAAGGTCCGTCTAGTCAAGGCTATGGTTTTTCCAGTAGTTATGTATGGATGTGAGAGTTGGACTATAAAGAAGGCTGAGTGCCAAAGAATTAATGCTTTTGAACTGTGGTGTTGGAAAAGACTCTTGAGAGTCCCTTGGACAGCAAGGTGATCCAACCAGTCCATCCTAAAGGAAATAAATCCTGAATATTCATTGGAAGGACTGATGCTGAAGCTGAAACTCCAATCCTTTGACCACCTGATGGGAAGAACCGACTCCTTGGAAAAGACCCTGATGCTGGGAAAGATTGACGGTGGGAGGAGAAGGGGACAACAGAGGATGAGATGGCTGGATGGCATCACTGACTCGATGGACGTGAGTCTGAGTGAACTCCTGGAGTTGGTGATGGACAGGGAGGCCTGGCGTGCTGCGATTCATGGGGTCACAAAGAGTTGGACATGACTGAGCGACTGAACTGAACTGAGAACAAATGAAGGCATGGCAGCAGACAGTGCTGGCTTTAGAGATGAACACAATCCACTCAGGGTTTTGTAGGAAGAACAAGGTGACCTGGTGCCTGAAGCTGCAATGGTGACTTTAGACTTTTGTGTTCAACATAAGAGAGAGGTCAGTTCAGAGAAAAGACAGGGAGAGCAAAGTCAAATTGAATGACCTGCTCTGTGAGAAGCTAGCATGTCCCTGGAGCCCATTAAGATGGACAAGTTAGGTAGCAGTTTCAACAGTTTTTGTTTTCCCTGGCAGGAAAAGCTAGGAGCTTTACTCCTATCATGTTGAAGAAAAAGAAACTTTTATGTGGAAAAGGTGCGTTTTAGCATATATCTTATGCTTTAGAGAAATAGCAACAACAACAAAACACACCCATTACATTTATTTTGCTAACTGTGAATGCTGGAATTGAGTTCATAGAATTCAAGAGAAGACATTAAAGTTCTTGTTAACATTTAAAAAGGCCTATCTGCGATTTTTCTCTGAAATGCCCTTTTAAAACACGAATGGGGAACTTCCATTGTGATCTGGTGGTTAAGAATCTGTCCTGCAATACAGAGGATGCAGGTTCAACCCCCGGTCAGGGAAATAAGACCTCACATGCCACAGGGCAACTACTGAGCCCTCATACTCTAAAGCCCATGCTCCGCAACTAGAAAAGGCCTGCATGCTTCAGAGAAGACCTGGCGCAGCCAAAAGTTTAATAGCATGGAAAACCCACAGGCTCCCCTGTCCACAGAATTCTCCACTCAGTACTGGAGTGAGTCGCCATTTCCTACTCCAGGGGATCTTCCTAACCCAGGGATCGAACCCTGACCTCCCGCATTGCAGGCAGATTCTACCATTTGAGCCACCAGGAAACCCATAGGTTTTGGCATTCCATCTAAAAATACAATCATATATGGGAACATGCAATTTCCTCTGGAAAGGGAGCTCCATCATAACTGAAAGTAAACTATGGCAATAGTCAAGCTTTTTTCCTTTTTCTCAGCATGGCACACCCAAATTTCAAGTCGAATTTACATTATAAACTACACATGGTCATCACTGTATGCATTTCACATCTCTTGAATATTTAAAAGCTAAAACTTTTGGAGATAGAGAGTTCAGAGGATTCCCTGAGAAGGGTCAGAGACTTCCACTCTGAGTTATTCGATTACTGCCAGAATTTACATGTTAGCAGAAAAATCTTACAGTGAATGCTTCAAAAGGGAGGAATTAGAAAATTTATGCAGAATGAGCTTTAGCGAAAATTCTCTTGTATTAGTTATGCCCAGGAAAGGTTGATGATCCAGTTTGCTAAAAGGAGTCTGTCCCTAGGCAGGGCCGGGTGGTGGTGGGGTCAGGGAGTGAACAGGAGGGAAAGGCAGGAGTGCTAGGGAGGGGCTGCAGGAGGCCCTGTGCTCTGCCCCACCCGGCGAGGGCTGGAAGTTTGCTTTGGAAAAAACAGCAGAAGGAGCACCTGCAGCCTTAGATCATTCTTTCCTGGATCTCAGCCTGACTACCATCAGCCAGGCTGCCCGGAAGAACCATCTGGAGATGGGAATATTCTCCTGAACATCTTCTCTGGCAAAGATAGCCATAATGGGGTGGGGTGGAGTCGGAGTGGTAGTCCCTTTTAGCCATTTTATAAGCTGATTACAAAGGGGGACTCAGAACTTTGAGTTTATTATTATATATTTTACTTGCACTGGAAAGAAGTGAAAGGTGATTCTAATGTGCAGCCGGGGCTGAGAATTACCAGCTTAAAGGAAAGGAGAGTTCTGAGGAGGGATAAAAGAATTTTAATACTTGAAGTACCATTACTTTGGGTTAAGAATTTTCTCCCGTAAAATGGAAATGCTCTAAGAAGTTGGAGCCACATATTAAACCTCTAAAAGATCTTAGTGGGAGTGATTTTATCAACTTTCCTTTCTCCACATGAGTAGATCTTCAGGAAGGGCTGGTAATAGATCAAAGAAGCCAAGGTTGGCCAGAAAGACTTTGACTTGCTCTGTGTTTATTTTGTTATTTAGAATTTTTATACTTTAAGTCAAACTGATAATCTTCTCTTCATTTTTCATTTTGGGTATTAATCGTAGTATAAAGTTGGAAACCTAGTTGATAATGTATAAATTATCTACTAAGCACATACCACCAACCCAGCAATTCTACTTTTTGGATATATTCTGGAAAGACTGCTGTGTGAATGCACAGGCAAATATATACAAAGGTGTTTTTTGTATTGTTTTTAACAGGAAAAATTGGAAACAATCCAAATGTCACTGAATACAGAAATGGATCAATAAGTTGGATCAAGTTATAGAATGTCTTAAAATAGTGTGGCAAAGACTATGACTCAGTCATCAAGCCTCTCTTCTGGGGCAAATCATTTCACAGTGATGAAGATGGGTGATGAATTTCACTCATTCAACAGGTGTGTAATGAATGGCTGCTAGGTTTTAAGTGTAATAATACTATGCTAGGTACTGCGGATACATAAAGACAGATCACCTGCTTTCACGAAGCTCATAGCCTGGCCATCTTTGTATTTTACTGACCAAAGTATGATCCTAAAATTTATTTAGAGTTATCTTTTTATCATTTTAGCAGCTGACTTGGTCTTGGAGTCAATTATTAAATTACATTGACAAATATTCAAATTGACATCAAATGATTTTACTGACAGAGCAAATCATTGACTTTCTAGTCAGCCTTGGTTTCTTTGATTCTACTGTAGGCCCTTCCTGAAGATCCCCTCACAAGGAGAAAGGAAAGTTGATAAAAATCACTCCTGGTAAGATCTTTTTAGAGACTTAACAAGGTGCTCCAACCTCTTAGAGCATTTCCACTTTAAGGGAGAAAATTCTTAACCAGCCAAAGTGATGATACTGCAAGTAACAAATTCTTTAATTTACCTCTCAGAACTCTTTTCTGAGTTCTGGGGAACAATTCTTAAAACCACTGATCCCTGAGCCCTAATAGAGACCGATTAAATAAGAATTCCCAAAGGTACAGCCTGGGACCTGGAATTTTCTAGGAGCTCCCTTGGCAACCCTAATAGGCAGAGTTGGTTGAAATCAATCAAAATGTCCATCTCCAGTAAAATTCTATGGTTAGCTAATGCATAACAACCACAGAGGGACAAACCGGAGACTGAAAAGACCATTCTTGTGATAGTACTAGTGATGAAGAATCTGCCTGCCAATGCAGGAGACACAAGAGATGCAGGTTCGATCCCTGGGTTGGGAAGATTGCCCTGGAGGAGGAAATGGCAACCCACTCCAGCACTGTTACCAGGAGAATCCCACTGGCAGAGGAACCTGGTGGGCTACAGTCCACGTAATCACAAAGAGTAAGACATGACTGAGGTCTGAGCACAATTCATCTAGAAAAGTTAAGATTGGGGAAATGATTGAGAGAGCAGTCTCTGGAGTCGGACCAGGCAAGTGTGTGTCAATGCTGCACACACAAGCTGTGTGAGCGGCTACATCAATCCCTTGACCTGTAACATGGGAGCAGGAATAATACCTACCTCTCCTAACCCTGGGATTTCTTTGGAAGGAATGATTCTAAAGCTGAAACTCCAGTACTTTGGCCACCTCATGTGAAGAGTTGACTCATTGGAAAAGACTCTGATGCTGGGAGGGATTGGGGGCAGGAGGAGAAGGGGACGACAGAGGATGAGATGGCTGGATGGCATCACTGACTCGATGAACGTGAGTCTGAGTGAACTCCGGGAGATGGTGACGGACAGGGAGGCCTGGCGTGCTGCAATTATGGGGTCACGAAGAGGCGGACACGACTGAGTGACTGAACTGAACTGAACTCCTAGGATCAGTATGAATAGAAATATTGGGTTGGCCAAGAAGTTCATTTGGTTAGTGAATGCACTGTTCAATAAAGTTCTTGGTGAAAATTAAAAAAAAAAAAATGTGTCTTATTTTTTACTTAAAACTGAACAAACTTTTTGGCTAAGTCAATACTTAGGCCAGAGTCTGTCTATTACCATTAGATCCTTCCAGTGCTGCTTCAAATTTCCCCTATTCTTTAAAACTTTCTTTCAGGCACTCAAGAAGAGTGTATTACTTGCTTCTCTGGGCTCATACTTTCTCTACTGAGACTAGGATTACTTAGCTGTTTATCACTTGGCAATGCAGTTGATGTTCTTCCTGTCTATCTCCCCTTACAGGAGTTTTCTGTTAAGTGAAGTGTTTTACACTAGGGAGAATTACCTTATCACTAAAGGAAATAAACATCAATTCATACTTTACTGATATTTGAAAATCACCCTTCCTATTTGAACTCTTTGAGAAAGTAGAAGCCACCAGAAGAAAATGTCTGCAGGCTCCCACCACCACCTCTAACCGCCGCCTGCATCCATGCCAATATATCCACCCACCTTCCTTTACTATCATGGATACATGATCCTCTCCCCTAATAAAGGCCATCCCCTCCACTGGCTCATGAGGTCTCATCCTTTCTTGTCTACTAAGATGCTGCCTTCTGAATTTGACTAGTATCAGTGAAGTGTCTGTTGCCTCCAATCAAGAGGCAGATGGTACCCAAGATTGCACAGGGACACTGGAATTCTGTAAAATTCACTTCTTACCTAGGTACTACTCATTAAAAATAAATAAGGGAAAACCCTCTGCCCAACAGGGCCTCTTCTTTAATATTAACGGTGATGTTAATATTAATTTCAGGCCATTACTCAACCATTAACATTAATGTTAATATTAAAGTTGATGATAATATTAATAGCAGCAAGGGGGAAAGCGAATCTCAGCCAGAGCTTGTGAGTCTTACTAGAATGTGTAAGTTACTGAGCAAGTTATTTATCTTCCCTGAGCCTCAGTTTCCTCTTTTTGTAAAGCAAATCAGGATAAAGATTCAATGATATAGAGCCTAGCACAAATGTCTGACACATAGTAAGTGCTCAAGAAATGCTGGGTATGAATCATCCAAAAACTCAAAGTCGCTCAGTTGTATTTGACTCTTTGCAACCCCATGGACTGCAGCCTGCCAGGCTCCTCTGTCCATGGAATTCTCTAGGCCAGAATAATGGAGTGGGTAGCCGTTCCCTTCTCCAGGAGACCTTCCCAACCCAGGGATTGAACTCAGGTCTCCCACACATGCACGCAGATTCTTTACCAGCTGAGCTACCAAGGAAGCCTTGATTCATCCAAGTCTTTCCTTAAATATTTCTTTCTTAGTCCTTCACTGACCACACTATCTAAAATAGTATCAGTCATGTCATCTCTTTAACCTGCCTTATTTATTTTCTTCATAGACCTTACCACTACTTGAGAGTATGAAGTGTGTGTGTGTGTGTATGTGTGCATGTGTGTTAGCAACTCCAGATAGAGGTGATTAATTATAGGGAATGACATGCTTTTTTCAGTTTATTCATTTATGTTAACAAGAAACATTTGAGTTTCCCTTAAAAATGTTAATTTTGCTGAATCTCTATTAAGTGCTGTGGCATTTTTCTTATTTCTGCAGTTAGCAGAAGAAAGAAAAGCTCTATCTCATTGAACTCACAAAAATCCCTTTGAATAGGTCCAATTATGTTAAAAAGTTGAATGGTAAAGCAGATTTAATAGGCACATTCTACCCCTGGAGTTTTGCTGTTTCAAGGAAAATATCTTTGACTGATAAACATTTACCCTTTAATCTACCACACATAATAAAGGGAAGCAGCCAAAATGGTGAGCAAAGAAAACATAAATTTATAAAGAACTATTTAAATAAGAAATCAGTTTAAATGAGTCTCATTCTAGCATCATATTTGCGGTAAAGCTCTTGTTCTCTCAGGACCTAGGGTTCAGCACTGAAAATGTTCTCATTTTACTTAACTTACTCGCCTGTATGAAATAATTTCATGGTCAATATGAAGTTAACTTGGCTTGTCAAATCACTTATCTGGGAAATAGATCAAGATGGACAGGAAGACCCAGAAAGAGAGGCAGGAAAGGCAGTGGTCTATTTCGCAATCATATTTGGGGAGTTTTTTTCATTAAACTTCTGTTCTTTTGGAGAAGAAAATTGCAACCCACTCCAGTACTCTTGCCTGGAAAATCCCATGGACAGAGGAGCCTGGTGGGCTGCAGTCCATGGGCTCACAAACGATGGGACAGGACTTCACTTTTACTTTTTTTCTTTACGGTAATATACTGCAAACATCCTTAAGTTGAATACTTGAATGCTAGCACTAAGCCATTATATTTGACTAGACTATGGATGGGATGTACTTAACTATCTCAACTCACTTACAGAGTCAAGGATTCCACAGTGTGCTTCCCTCCTCTCACCCCCTCCCTCTTCACTGTGTCCTTTAACTGCCTCTGCTCAGGTGTCCCCATCCTTAATAAAACCAACAACCCCCTCCCACTCCCACCATAATCATCAAACAGGTTCCTTTGATCTCATTAATCTTCTCCTTCAA
This sequence comes from Nanger dama, assembly GCA_917880005.1. NCBI lineage: Eukaryota > Metazoa > Chordata > Mammalia > Artiodactyla > Bovidae > Nanger > Nanger dama. Next base: position 84,574,005 of record CAKJTW010000002.1, read on the forward strand.
TTGAGTGGTGCTTTTCTTTATGTCATTAATTTTCGTGTTCTCCCCTTCCTTATGACCTACTCATAGCCCAACATCTTAGGTAATTGCTCTCTGATATGCCACTAAAATTACCCTTTAACAGTATGTATTCTTAATCACCAAGAAGGATAGCTTTCTCTCAGTATTTATTCTTCCTGACTTCCCTGGCATTTGATGATTAAAAAAAAAAAACTTTGGACTGAGTTCAGTTCAGTTAAGTCACTCAGTCGTGTCTGAGTCTATGTGACCCCATGGACTGCAGCACACCAGGCCTCCTTGTCCATCACCAACTCCCAGAGTTTACTCAAATTCATGTGTGTTGAGTCAATGATGCCATCCAAACATCTCATCCTCTGTTGTCCCCTTCTCCCACCTTCAATCTTTCCCAGCATCAGGGTCTTTTCCAAGGAGTCAGTTCTTCACATCAGGTGGCCAAAGGATTGGAGTTTCAGCTTCAGCATCAGTCTTTCCAATGAACACTCAGGACTGATTACCTTTAGGATGGACTGATTGGATCTCCTTGCTGTCCAAGGGACTCTCAAAAGTCTTCTCCAACACCACAGTTTAAAAGCATCAGTTCTTCAGCACTCAGCTTTCTTTATAGTCCAACTCTCACATCCATAGATGACTACTGGAAAAACCATAGCTTTGACTAGATGGACCTTTGTTGGCAAAGTAATGTCTCTGGCTTTTAGTATGCCATCTAGGTTGGTCATAACTTTCCTTCCAAGGAGTAAATGTCTTTTAATTTCATGGCTGCAGTCACCATCTGCAGTGATTTTGGAGCCCCCCAACATAAAGTCTGACACTGTTTCCACTGTTTCCCCACCTATTTCTCATGAAGTGATGGGACCAGATGCCATGATCTTCGTTTTCTGAATGTTGAGCTTGAAGCCAACTTTTTCACTCTCCTCTTTCACTTTCATCAAGAGGCTTTTAGTTCCTCTTCACTTTCTGCCATAAGGGTGGTGTCATCTGCATATCTGAGGTTATTGATATTTCTCCCAGCAATCTTGATTCCAACTTGCAGTTCATCCAGCCCAGCATTTCTCCTGATGTACTCTGCATATAAATTAAATAAGCAGGGTGACAAGATACAGCCTTGACGTACTCCTTTTCCTATATGTCAAAAACAAATTTATGGTTACTAGAGACTAAGAGCAAGGGGAGGGATAAACTGAGAGATTGGGATTGACATATCCACACTATGATATATAAAATAGATAACTAATAAGGACCTACTGTATACAGGGAAGTCTACTCAATATTCTATAATGGCCTATATGGGAAAAAAAAATCTAAAGGAGAGTGTATATTTATATATAAATATATGTATAACTGATTCACTTTGCTATAAAGCAGAAACTAACACAACATTATGAATCAACTATAGTCCAATAAAAATTTAAAAACAAACAAAAACTTGATCCCTCTCTTTATATCCCTACCCTGGATTATACAAGTTCTCTTCATTCTCCTCTGCTTCTTCTGATTCCTGTAAACCCTTGAAAGTAGATGTCTCTCAAGGTTCTCTTCTCTCTTTAAAGACACCACTTTGAGGGTCTTACCTACTCCCACAGAGTCAACTGTTAAGGGAAGAAAGCTCCGCAGTTTTCCTTCATTCTTAGCCTCTGGTGCCACCTCAAGCTCTACATGTTCAAAACCAAACCCAACATTTTCCCTGGCAGTTGGTTGTGCCTTAAGCCTTTCTCGTTGTATGTGATGAATGAAACCACTATTTTCCCAGTCCAAATTAAAAGCCTTGGAAATTCTGTGGCTTCTCTCTCTCCCATCAAATGAGATGCCATCTAAGGAGGTATCTACATCTCTATGCCCTTCCCATCACACACCATCTGCACTATGACCCTCTAAAACAGCCTCTCGTGGCCTTTTTTCCTGGAACATTACTTTGCGTGCATGCAGGCGTGTGTGCTGTCCCTTCAGCTGTGTCTGACTCTTTGTGACTCTATTGACTATAGCCTGCCAGGCTCCTCTGTCCATGGGATTCTCCAAGCAAGAATACTGGACTGGGTTGCCATGCCCTCTTCCAGGGGATCTTCTCAACCTAGGGATCAAACCCACATCTCCTATGGCTCTTGCATTGCAGGTGGATTCTTTACTGCTGAGCCACCAACAAAGCCCGGACCATTACCTTATTTCCTAATTATCTCCCTCTTTCTGGCCTCCAGGCTGTCTTTCACTAAGGCAACTGTAGCCACTGACAGCCTGTGTTCAGAAGCCTTCGAGGCCTTGCATTGCCTACTACATTAAGTCTAAATGAAGGGGGCCTTAATCTGCATCAGGTACATGAGGATGTCTATGAAAAGAGTAAGAGGGGTAGTAAACTGCTCCTCTGCACATAATGTCTTCAGAATTGTGTCCTATGGAAGTGTTTCCCCTAAAGGGGATATCAGAAACACTGAGTTCAGTCAGAATTCAGTGACCATGATGGGGAATGATGAATGACTATATCATAGAATGAATGGTTTTAAAAACTGGAGATATTTTGGCCATAAGGACCACAATTGAAAAAAAAAAAAAGACATTGGAAAAGGGCTTTTGTTCTGTGTGGCCTTCAGACGTAGAACTCGAGCAAACAGATTCAAGCCATAAGACAAATGATTTTCGCTCAATAAAGAGAAAATAGAAGTAAACAAAGTTGGGGCAGGAACTCTCAAGAGGTGGCAGATTCTGTTATCAGAGGTTGCCATTTAAACTAGATGTATTTGCAAGAATGCTAAAGAATTGAATCAAGAATACAGTTCTTTTCAGTCAGGCAACTGTTTGGTTGCATAGCTCTTTCTTAGTCTAGTAGGAAAGAGCAACTCATTTTCAGAGCTTTCTCCCTCAGTTTCCATGCATGTCTATGTTATTACCTAGCTGCAGTTTCCTTGATTTATATTTTCTCCTGTCAAAGTCTTACCGACTTTTGAAAGGCCACATCTCCTATTTCGGTATTGAGTGTAGTTAATTTATAGGGTTGCTGTTGTTGTTCAGCTGTTCAGTTGTGTCCAGCTCCTGCAAACCAAGGGACTGTAGCACAACACAGTCCTCTCTCCTCCACTGTCTCCCAGCATTTGCGCAAATTCATATCTATTGAGTCAGCGATGCTAGCCATCTCATCCTCCGCCACTTCCCTCTCCTTTTGTCTTCAGTATTTCCCAGCATCAGAGTCTTTTCCAATGACTCAGCTCTTCACATCAGGTGGCCAAAGTATTAGAGCTTCAGTTTCAGCAACAGTCCTTCCAATAAATATTCAGGGTTGACTTCCATTAAGATTGACTGGTTTGATCTTTTTGCAGTCCAAGGAACTCTCAAGAGTCTTCTCCAGCACCACAATTTAAAAGCATCAATTCTTTGGTGCTCAGCCTTCTTTATGGTCCAGCTCTCACATCTGTACATGACTACTGGAAAATCCATAGCTTTGACTATACAAAGTGATATTTCTGCTGTCTAGGTTTGTCATAGCTTTTCTTCCAAGGAGCAAGAGTCTTTAAACTTCATGGCTGCAGTCACCATCCACAGTGATTTTGGAGCCCAAGAATATAACATCAGTCACTGCTTCCATTTGCCCCTTCTATTTACCATGAAGTGATGAGACTGGATGCCATGATCTTAGTTTTTTGAATGTTGAGCCGGCTTTTTCCACTCTCCTCTTTCACCCTCATCAAGAGGTTCTTTAGTTCCTCTTCACTTTCTGCCATTAAAGTGATATCACCTGCATATCTGAGGTTGATATTTCCCCCTCAGTCTTGATTCCAGCTTGTGATTCATCCATCCTAGCATTTTGCATGATGTATTCCACATAGAAGTTAAGTAAGCAGGATGATAGTATATGGCCTTGTCATACTCCTTTCCCAATTTTGAACCAGTCCATTGTTCTATGTCTAGTTCTAACTGTTGCTTCTTGACCCATATACAGGTTTATCAGGAGAGAGGTAAGGTGGTCTAGTATTCCTGTCTCTTTAAGATTTTTCCACAGCTTGTTGTGATCCACACAGTCCGAGATTTAATGTAGTCAGTGAAGCAGAAGTAGATGTTTTTCTGAAACTACTTTGCTTTCTCCTTGAAGTAAAGAAAGTTGGCAATTTGATCTCTTGTTCCTCTACCTCTTTGAAACCCAGCTTGTGCATCTGGAAGTTCTCAGTTCCTTTACTACTGAAGCCCAGCATGAAGGATTTTGAGCATAACCTTGCTAGCATGTAAAATGAGTGCAATTTTATAGTAGTTTGAACATTTTTTGGCATTGCCCTTCTTTTGGATTGGAATGAAATCTGACCTTTCCCTGTGGCCACTGCTGAGTTTTCCAAGTTTGCTGACATATTGAGTGCAGCACTTTAACAGCATCATCTTTTAGGAGTTTGAATAGCTCAGCTGGAATTCTGTCACCTCCACTAGCTTTGTTTATAGTAATGCTTCCTAAGGCCCACTTGACTTCACACTCCAGGATGTCCAGTTTTAGGTGAGTGACTGCACCATCATGGTTATCTGGGTCATTAAGATCTTTTTTGTATAGTGTATTCTGTGCCACCTTTCTTAGCCTCTTCTGCTTCTGTTAGGTCCTTACAATTTCTTTTATTGTGCCCATCCTTGCATAGTGTTCCTTTGATACCTCCAGTTTTCCTGAAGAAATCTTTAGTGTTTCCCATTTTGTTGTTTTCCTCTATTTCTTTGCCTTGTTTATCTAAGTGGACCCTCTTATCTCACCTCACTGTTATCTGAAACTCAGCATTCAGTTGGGTATGTCTTCCTCTTTCTCCCTTGCCTTTCGCTTCTCTCTTTCCTCAGCTAATTGGAAAGCCTCCTCAGACAACCACTTTGCCTTCCTGCATTTCTTTTTCTTTGGGATGATTTTGGTCAGTGCCTCCTGTACAATGTTCCAAACCTCTGTCCACAGCTCTGCAGGCACTGTGTCTACCAGATCGAATCCCTTGAATCTATTCATCATCCCACTGTAAATTCCTAAGGTATTCCATTTAGGGCTTCCCCGACTCAGATGCAATAATCTGCCTGCAATGTGGGAGACTTGGATTTGATCCCTGGGTCAGGAAGATCCCCTGGGGAAGGAAATGGCAACCCACTCCAGTGTTCTTGCCTGGAGAATCCCATGAACAGAGGAGCCTGGAGGGCTATAGTCCATGAGGTCAAAAAGAATTGGATACAACTGAGTGATTAACACACTGAAATGCCTGGTGGTTTTCCCTACTTTCTTTGATTTCAGCCTGAATTTTGCAAGAAGGAGCTCATGATCTGAGCCTGTCCATCTTGGGTGGCCCTGAACAGCATGGCATATAGAGCTTCACTGAGTTATTTTAAACCTTCAGCATGACATGGCTGTGATCCCTGAAGGGTTTATAGTGTTGTACCAACATTATATTGAATATAGTTCCCTATGCTGTACAGTAGGACCTTGTTGTTTTTCCATCTTATATATCATAGTTTATATCTGCTAATCCCAACTCACAGCTCTTACCTCCCAAGCCCTCCTCCTTCTTGCCAACCACAAGTCTGTTCTTTATGTCTATAAGTCTGTTTCCTAGATAGGCTCATTTGTATAATGTTTTGATTCTACATATAAGTGATATCATATGGTATTTGTCTTTTTCTGACTTACTTCACTTAGTATGGTGATTTCTGGTTGCATCCATGTTGCTGCAGATGCCTTATTCCATTCTTTTTTTTTTTTTATTCCATTCTTTTTATGGCTGAGTAACATTCCATTGTATCTATGTACCATGTCTTCTTTATCCATTCATCTGTGATGGACTTTTGGCTTTTAGGAATAGTGCTGCTGTGAACATAGAGGTGCATATATATTTCTGAACTATAGTTTTGTCTGGATATATGCCTGAGAGTAGGATCGAATGGATCATATGGCAATTCCATTTTTAGTTTCCTGAGGAATCTTCATGCTATTTTCCACATTGGCTGCACCAATTACATTCCCACTAACAGTGCAGAAGGGTTCCCTTTTCTCCACAGCCTCTCTAGCATTTGTTATCTGTAGACTTTTGATCATGGGTGTTCTGACTGGTGTGAGGTGGTACCTCATTGTAGTTTTGATTTGCATTTATCTTATAATTAGTGATATTGATCATCTTTTCATGTTGCCTACTGACCATCTGTATGTCTTCTTTGGAGAAATGTCTACTAAAGTCTTCTCTGCCCATTTTTTGATTGAGCTGTTTGTTTTGTTGTTTTTGAATTATATGAGCTGTTTGTGCATTTTGGAGATTAAGCCTTTATCTGTCACATAATTTGCAAGTATTTTCTCCCATTTTGTAGGTTGTCTTTTCATTTTTATGGCTTTGTTTGCTGTGCAAAAGCTTGTAAGTTTGATTAGGTCTTAAGGGCCAAATCCTGTTTTATATTTTTAAAGAAAAGTTCTCTCTTCCAACCTCAGACCCCACCATGAATTTTTGAGTTGTTCTTCTACTCTAAAACTTCAGCGCTTCATGTATCCATTTGGGGCACTTTAATATTCTTGCTCATGTTATTTGTGTATATTTCTCCTTTTCCCTAATGGGATATCAGTTTCCTGGGAATTACCTAATTCAAAGGAATTACCTTTATGTCCTCTATAAACCTTACTATAATAGAATTCCTTTCTTAGTCATTCAACACACATTTATTGTTTCTTTAGAATTAAAAGACTGGACTAAATCATCTCTAAGGAGCCTTCCAACTTAAAAAAAAAAGTGTGTGAATCTAGTTCTAGGACTTATATAATGAATGTACAAAAGACCTCTCTGTGCCCATATTGACTATGAGAGTTAAGAGTCAGATATGTTGATGTCACACTGGTGTTATAGGGAAGTTTATAAAATCTGATTTTGAAAAGTAGGTAAGTTTATTTTTCAAGAACTTTCGCAACCTTTCTATTGAGATAGTCAACACATGTTCCTGATAGAACTTTGAACATTAAAAGAATTGCACATCTGGTTATAGTTTTATGAAATTAAGTGACAGTAAATCAGAGCTCCACAAAGTTAAAGGTTGTATAATTAAGAACATTCAAAAGGTAAACAGAGAACTCTGGCAAGACTTAAGAAGGGGAACATCTTATTGTGATCTATCAGAAATATTTACCACTCATTTATCTCTACCATTTATTTCTTCCTGCTCTTCACGGCAGCAACCATTGTTGCTGACTTGTGCTTAGCAAATTGCTGCCAAGAGTCCAGATGTTTCTCAGTGTGGATCTATGGAAACTTGTGTTGTCCAAATTTCAGAAGATGGGCTCTCAGACTAGGTTAGATAAAACAAGGGGAAAAAAAACAAAGCCCAGAGCAACTTAGAAAATGAAGCCTGAGGGGGTTTTTGTCTCAATTCCTCTCCTCTTTTCTCTTCCCATCTGTGTGCAGTTCTCAGTGACTCAAATTAGAGAGGTTAAAAACCAAATTAGTTGGAAGGCATGTCTTCCACCTCCAGGAAAATCCAAGTATATGGAAGTTTAGTGGGGTAGTTTGATCAGGTCAGAACTGTCTTTTACTTTCAGTCCTTCTCAGGAAACAGTCTTCAGAATTTTTTTCGGCTATCAGACATTAAAGTCAAGTCTCTCCGTTACGTCCAATTTTTTGTGACTGCATGGACTGAAGCCTGTCAGGCTCCTATGTTCATGGGATTTTCTAGGCAAGAATGTTGGAGTGGGTTGCCATTTCATTTTCCCGAGGGTCTTCCTGACCCAGGGACCGAACCTGGGTCTCCCACACTGCAGGCAGACCCTTTACCATCTGAGCCACTAAGGAAACCCTCAGTCATTAAAAGCCCTTTAGAAAAGTTTGAGAGGAAGCTTTTCCATATAAGTCTGAGGCAAAGGTGATGCTGAGAAGAAGAGAAAGTCCTGCAACTCCTTAACCCCAAGGGCACCTCCAGCATTCACAGAACTCAGTGGTTTTCCTCAAAGCACAGCCTTGGCTTTCTTTTATTTTTGCAAACTTTGTATTGGGGTATAGCTGATTAACAGTGTGGTGGTAGTTTCAGGTGAGCAGTGAAGAGGCTCACTGTATATTTATATACATGTATCCATTCTTCCCCAAAGCCCTCTCCCATCCAGGCTGCCACATGACACTGTGCTATACAGTAGGTCCTTGTTGGTTACCCATTTTAAATGTAGCAGTGTGTACACGACCTTCCCAAAGTCCCTAACTGTCCCTTTTCCCCAGCAGCCATAAGTTCATTTTTTAAGTCTTGAGTCTCTTTCTGTTTTGTAAGTAATTTCATTCATTATGTTTAGATTCCACATATAAGGGGTGTCATACGATATCTCTGTCTGATTTACTTCATTAGTATGACACCCTCTAGGTCCATCCATGTTGCTGCAAATGACATTATTCCTGCAGTCCCACTCCTGGGCCTATATCCGGAGGAAAACAAAATGATCAGAAAGGATACATGCACCCTAGTGTTTGTTGCAGCACTGTTTGCAATAGCCAGGACGTGGAAGCAATGGCTTATGCTTTCTGCTGCTTGCCCCTCCATCCTCTGACTTCTCTTCCCTTTCAGCCTGAACAGGAGAAAGTCAGAATAATACAGTCCAAAAACAATCAACAAGATGGTTTCAGGCTTTTTCTTTTCACCTGGATACATGCTCTAAAGAAAGAAAAATTAAGGATTAACAAGTTGCAATGAGAGTCATGCTGCCCAATTACAAGTGTGATCTCATACTTTTCTGGTAACTTGACAATGAGACTAAACGATTTTAAGATTTAATATGACCCCCTTCCTGCTTTTTCTGATATTAAAAGAAGCATTATTAAAAATAATCAAACTCTGACATTATTGCCTAAAACATGCTTTCTAACATTATGGCGTAGGCATTAAAGTGTTGATGGACTACTCAGAAAAGAATGGTTTATAGCAAGAGTAGAACATGAGGACTGATGATTGAATATTGATTTTCTTTTCTCATAAACTTGAATCTTGTGCTTCCAAAGCATTAGCCTTGTTTTGCAGGGGAATTGAATCTTCTCTTGGGCTTTAATCCCCACAAATGTGTGAGTTCTCTGGAGTAATGTGTGTAGGATAATGGGTGGCTGATTTGGGTTCAGACACTTCTGCCAGTGCAGGGACCCATGGGGTAAGTGGACGTGGGGGCATCTGCACACTGAACAATTGTTTGTGCAGTCTACACTCTCTGAAGTCTAACTGGTAAACTAGAAAGCATTTTAAAAAAATAATTAAAAGACTATGTGGAATAGTCTTACCATAAAGATTGTAAACCTCATAATCCCTTCCTGTAAATTTGTCTGGTACCCAGGACAGCAAAACAATAATAAGATTCTTTATTTTTAATGTCAGCAACTTATAAAATGAAAGATGTAATATAAACAAAAAGCATATGTAAAATAGATGTAATTTAAAAATAACTAAAATGAATGAACTTCTATCTACCACCCAGCTTGAGAAATAGGAACAAATTGAGTGTTAACAGTGTCTTATAGTCACCTGCGTGTCCATTATCAATCCCAGCCCCCAGTATGCACCCTCAACCATCACTCTAGTTTGGTGTTTATCAGTTCTTTTCTTTGCAATTTTACCCCTTATGTATCTATCTCTAACATGCATGTATGTAATTTTGTGAGTTTTTAAATTTTATATTAAAAAATCATACTTGTTATCTGTTGACTTGATTTGCTTAACATGTTTGTAAGACTCATTCATGTCGATGTGTGTGTGCTCAGTCACATTCAATTCCTTGTGGCCCCATGGACCATAGCCTGCCAGGCTTCTCTGTCTGTGGGATTTCCCAGACAAGACTACTGGAATGGGTGGCCGTTTCCTACTCCAGGTGATCTTCCCATCCAGGGATTGAATTTGCATTTCTTGCGTCTCCTGCATTAGCAGGCGGATTCTTTACCACTAGCACCACCTGGGAAGCCATAGATGTGTGTAGCTCTAGTTAATCTGTTTCTGACTGTTAAATAAATGGAAATATTATTCTTTCTCCTATTGATCAATACTTAAATTGTTTCCAGAATTTTGCTGTTATTAATGATGTTGCTGTAAACATCCTTATGTATGTATCCGGGCTTAACTCATCGACCTGGGTTCAATTCCTGGGTTAGGGAAGATCCCCTGGAGATGGAAAAGGCTCCCCACTCCAGTATTCTGGCCTGGAGAGTTTCATGGACTGTATAGTGCATGGGGTCGCAAAGAGTCGGACACAACTGAGCGACTTTCACTTCCACTTTCTTTTCATGTATGTATCCTGGACAGTAATTGCTGGGTTGTGGGCATACATGTGTTAGCTCTGCTAGATAATGCCCCAGTTGTTTCTTCAGATCCCATGGACAGAGGAGCCTCATAGGCTGCAGTCCATGGCGTCGCTTAGGAGTCGAACAGAACTGAGTGACTTCACTTTCACTTTTCACTTTCATGCATTGGAGAAGGAAATGGCAACCCACTACAGTGTTCTTTTCTGGAGAATCCTAGGGATGGGGGAGGCTGGTGGGCTGCCGTCTATGGGGTCACACAGAGTCGGACATGACTGAAGTGACTTAGCAGCAGCAGCAGCAGCAGCTTATAGAAGTTTCTGTTCTTCCATAGTCTCACCAAGAGTTGATATTATCATACTTTTAAAACACATTTGGTGGGTCTTAAGTGCCAAGGCCTTTGACTGTGTGGATCACAATAAACTGTGGAAAATTCTGAGAGAGATGGGAATATCAGACCACTTGACCTGCCTCTTGAGAAATCTGTATGCAGGCCAGGAAGCTTAACAGTTAGAACTGGACATGGAACAACAGACTTGTTCCAAATAGGAAAAGGAGTGCATCAAGGCTGTATATTGTCACCCTGCTTATTTAACTTCTATGCAGAGTACATCATGAGAAACGCTGGGCTGGAAGAAACACAAGCTGGAATCAAGATTGCTGGGAGAAATATCAATAACCTCAGATATGCAGACGACACCACCCTTATGGCAGAACGTGAAGAGGACCTAAAAGCCTCTTGATGAAAGTAAAGAGGAGAGCAAAAAAGTTGACTTAAAGCTCAACATTCAGAAAACGAAGATCATGGCATCCAGTTCCATCACTTCATGGGAAATAGATAGGGAAACAGTGGAAATAGATAGGAAACAGTGGAAACAGTGTCAGACTTTATTTTGGGGGCTCCAAAATCACTGCAGATGGTGATTGCAGCCATGAAATTAAAAGACGCTTACTCCTTGGAAGGAAAGTTATGACCAACCTAGATCGCATATTGAAAAGCAGAGACATTACTTTGCCGACTAAGGTCCGTCTAGTCAAGGGTATGGTTTTTCCAGTAGTCATGTATGGATGTGAGAGTTGGACTGTGAAGAAGGCTGAACGCCAAAGAATTGATGCTTTTGAACTGTGGTGTTGGAGAAGACTCTTGAGAGTCCCTTGGACTGCAAGGAGATCCAACCAGTCCATTCTGAAGATCAACCCTGGGATTTCTTTGGAAGGAATGATGCTAAAGCTGAAACTCCAGTACTTTGGCCACCTCATGCAAAGAGTTGACTCATTGGAAAAGATTCTGATGCTGGGAGGGATTGGGGGCAGGAGGAGAAGGGGATGACCGAGGATGAGATGGCTGGATGGCATCATGGACTCGATGGACGTGAGTCTGAGTGAACTCCGAGAGTTGGTGATGGACAGGGAGGCCTGGCGTGCTGAAATTCATGGGGTTGCAAAGAGTCGGACATGACTGAGCGACTGAACTGAACTGAACTGAAGTGGTATCTCATTGCATTTTTAATTTGTGTTTCCCTGATTACTAATGGTGTTGAGAATATTTTTAATGTTTAATGACTACTCAGTTCTGATTTTTGCCTGCTTTCCCATTGGAATTTTTCATTTTCATTAATTAACATGCAGGCCTTCTTCCTTTTAATTGTGAAATATACGTAAACAAAACTCCACCAAACATTTATGTACAACTTAATAAACAATTTCAAGGAAATATGCATGTAAATACAACCTATGTCAAGAAATAAATGTTTCCAGTATATGCAGGGAGGGAGTCATGATAGTGGATGAGAGAAGGACGCTGAGCTCACCTTCCCCAGTGCACACATCAAATTTACATCTACATATTGCAGGAAGGGAGACCCATTCCAGGGCCTGAGAGTGGGCTGTTGTCTAACACTGGGAAAGGAATTGTCTGAGGAGATACATGTGCTGACTAAGCAAGAGACTTTATTGGGCAGAGACCAGGAGGATAAGGGAACCCAGTGAGAACTCTGCCATGTGGCTCACAGTCTCATGTTTTATGGTGATGAGATTAGTTTCCGGGTGTCCTAGGCCAATCGTTCTGACTCAGGGTTCTTCCTGGTCATGCACCCATTGCTCAACCAAGATGGATGCCAGTTAGAAGGATTCTGGGAGATGAAAGGACATGTGGCATCTTCTTTTGACCTTTCCCAAACTCTTCTGGTTGGTGGTGGCCTATTAATTCCGTATTCCTTACCAGGACCTTGTGTCATAAAATAACTCATGCAAATGGTACTATGGTGCCTGACTAGAGTGGGCAGTTTCAGTGTGTTACCCCTAACATACATGTGGAGTAATTCTCACTGAAAACAAACTGGAGACTGGCAGAAAGACTCTTCTGCAACTAAGACTATAAAGAAAGATCTACCTGGAACCAGGTAAGAAGGGAAGGAGCAACCACCAAGGCAGGGCCTACACAGAAGAGGAGGGAATTACATAAGCTCAGAGATCCTCCCTAGGGACTGAGGGATCCAAACCACATATCGAGGCTCCCACCCTGGGATCCAACACCAGGAAGATGAGTCCTCTTATTTGGTTTAAAAACCAATGGGACTTACAGGAGGGCTGTAGGAAACCAAGGCTCCATTCATGAAGAGTGTGCACACGCTTGCTTACTTCCCTGTACAAGGTGGGAAAAGCATTGAAACTGCCCAGGGCTCTGGCCAGTCCTACCCCCAACCCTCTAGCCCCAGTGCATACCCTCACCAGGGGAGAAGGCTGCCGTACCAAAGAGAGTGCACACTTCGGGTTGGGGGACAGAGCCAGCTGGGACCCAGTAGTGCATCTGAGTGTGTGGGTGCAGTGTGGGTGGCCATTGCTGGTGCTCTTGAAAGCAGTGGATCTGGATCAGTCTGCAGGTCAGATTGGCATTCTGGGACCATCCCAGTATGTACCCTGGCTGACACTGGATGCCCACTCTGGCCCACTTCTTTTAGCACTGTTCCCCCACTGAGTTGAAGGTGCTATTGCCAGGAGATGGGAGAGTGCACATTTAGAGGGAACAAAACCAGCTCAGACCAGAACCTCAGGGCTTCTGACTTAGCATTTTAGGACCCAAGCTCAGCCTAGATAGGATGGGTGACACCCACTGAGCATAGGAGAAGCCCCAGATCACACATGGCTCTGGCTCCAGCCTCTCCATTTTCAGCCCCACCTACCACCAAGTAATAGCTGTCATCACAGCTCAGGGAAGGCAGGGCTCACCCTCACTTCAGATCCAGCTCTCCACCAAAGTCACTGGGCACATGAAGACTGCATAAGGATGCTCCCACACAAGGAAACTCCTTCAAGACCTGCATAGATAACTATTTAATCCAGTTTCATAGAGACAAGAGGTTAAAGAATCCACCTGCAATGCAGGAGATGCAGGAGAGGTGAGTTCAATCCCCGGGTCAGGAAGATCCCCTGGAGGTGGGCATGGCAACCCACTCCAGTATTCTTGCCTAGAGAATCCCATAGACAGAGGAGCCTGGCAGGCTACAGTCCATAGGGTCGCAAAGAGTCAGACATGACTGAAGCAACTGAGAATGTGCATAGAGACGAGGTTAACAAAATAAGACAGAAATTTGTTTCAAATGAAAGAACAAGAAAAACCTCTGGTTGGGGGGTGAGGGGGAACTAACAAAACAAAGATAAATAATTTACTAGAGAAACAGTTCCAAGCATTAGTAATAAGAATGCTAACTGAACTTGTGAATAAAATACATAAAAGAGAATTTTTAACTAGGAACCAGAAGGTATTAAAAAACCACTCAGAGCTGACGAATACAATAACTGGAATGAAAAAGAAAGAATTGATAGCAGACTAAGGGATACAAAAGAATGCATAAGTGATGTGGGAGATAAGACTAGTGGAAATCACCCAAACAGAAAAGCAAAACAAAATAATTTTTAAATGAAGACAATTTCAGGGACAATATCAAATAGATGAAAGGTTGTTGCTGAACCATGCAAAGACACTAGGATTCTTGGCCTCCAGATGAGAAGAATTCAATCTGGGGCCAGAGACAAGGCTTGATTACTCAGAGCTTTTGTGTAATAAAGTTTTACTCAAGTATAAAGGAGATAGAGAAAGTTTCTGATAGGCATCAGAAGGGAGCAGAAAGAGTACCCACTTGCTAGCTTAAGCAATGGAGTTATATACTCTCCAATGAATCAAAAGAATGTCTTGAGATTGTAAAGACCTTATAAGACCTACTCCCATAATTTACACTTTAAGATAACAGGATTAGCGAGAAGGTTTAACCCTGAGACTTTCCTCAGGCAGGATACATTATTGTTCAGTCAGTTGAGTTCAGTCTCAGTCGTGTCCGACTCTTTGTGACCCTATGAACTGCAGCACGCCAGGCCTCCCTGTCCATCACCAACTCCCAGAGTTCACTCAGACTCAAGTCCGACGAGTCAGTGGTGCCATTCAGCTATCTCATCCTCGGTCGTGCCCCTCTCCTCCTGCCCCCAATCCCTCCCAGCATCAGAGTCTTCCAAAGAGTCAATTCTTCACATGAGGTGGCCAAAGTACTGGAGTTTCAGCTTTAGCATCACTCCTTCCAAAGAAATCCCAGGGTTGATCTCCTTCAGAGTGGACTGGTTGGATCTCCTTGCATTCCAAGGGACTCTCAAGAGTCTTCTCCAACACCACAGTTCAAAAGCATCAATTCTTCGGCGCTCAGCCTTCTTCACAGTCCAACTGTCACATCCATACATGACCAGAGGGAGAAATCATAGCCTTGACTAGACGGACCTTAGTCGGCAAAGTAATGTCTCTGCTTTTGAATATGCTATCTAGGTTGGTCATAACTTTTCTTCCAAGGAGTAAGGTAAGTGTCTTTTAATTTCATGGCTGCAATCACCATCTGCAGTGATTTTGGAGTCCAATTAAAAAAAAGTCTGACACTGTTACCACTCTTTCCCCATCTATTTCCCATGAAGTGATGGGACCGGATGCCATGATCTTCATTTTCTGAATGTTGAGCTTTAAGCCAACTTTTTCACTCTCCTCTTTCACATTCATCAAGAGGCTTTGGTGTTCCTCTTCACTTTCTGCCATAAGGGTGGTGTCATCTGCATATCTGAGGTTATTGATATTTCTCCCAGAAATCTTGATTCCAGTTTGTGTTTCTTCCAGTCCAGAGTTTTTCATGATGTACTCTGCATATAAGTTAAAGAAACAGAGTGACAATATACAGCCTTGACATACTCCTTTTCCTATTTGGAACCAGTCTGTTGTTTCTTGTCCAGCTCTAACTGTTCCTTCCTGACCTGCATACAGATTTCTCAAGAGGCAGGTCAGGTGGTCTGGTATTCCCATCTCTTTCAGAATTTTCCACAGTTTATTGTCATCCACACAGTCAAAGGCTTTGGCATAGTCAATAAAGCAGAAATCGATGTTTTTCTGGCACTCTCTTGCTTTTTCCATGATCCAGTGGATGTTGGCAATTTGATCTCTGGTTCCTCTGCCTTTTCTAAAACCAGCTTGAACATTAGAGAGTTCACAGTTCACGTATTGTTGAAGCCTGGCTTGGAGAATTCTGAGCATTACTTTACTAGCATGTGAGATGAGTCCAATTGTGTGGTAGTTTGAGCATTCTTTGGCATTGCCTTTCTTTGGGATTGGAATGAAAACTGACCTTTTCCAGCCCTGTGGCCACTGCTGAGTTTTCCAAATTTGCTGGCAGATTGAGTGCAACACTTTCACAGCATCATCTTTCAGGATTTGAAATAGCTCAACTGGAATTCCATCACCTCCATTAGCTTTGTTTGTAGTGATGCTTTCTAAGGCCTACTTGACTTCACATTCCAGGATGTCTGTTTCTAGATGAGTGATCACACCATCATGATTATCCGAGTTGTGACGATCTTTTTGTACAGTCCTTCCATGTATTCTTGCCACCTCTTCTTAATATCTTCTGCTTCTGTTCGGTCCAGACCATTTCTGTCCTTTATCGAGTCCATCTTTGCATGAAATGTTCCCTTGGGAGCTCTAATTTTCTTGAAGAGATCTCTAGTCTTTCCCATTCTGTTATTTTCCTCTATTTCTTTGCATTGATCGCTCAGGAAGGCTTTCTTATCTCTTCTTGCTATTCTTTGAACTCTGCATTCAGATGCTTATATCTTTCCTTTTCTCCTTTGCTTTTTGCTTCTCTTCTTTTCACTGCTATTTGTAAGGCCTCTGTAGACAGCCATTTTGCTTTTTGCATTTCTTTTCCATGGGCATAGTCTTGATCCCTGTCTCCTGTACAATGTCACAAACCTCATTCCATAGTTCATCAGGCACTCTTATCTATCAGATCTAGGCCCTTAAATCTATTTCTCACTTCCACTGTATAATCATAAGGGATTTGATTTAGGTCATACCTGAATGAGTCTAGCAGTTTTCCCTACTTTCTTCAATTTGAATCTGAATTTGGCAATAAGGAGTTTGTGATCTGAGCCACAGTCAACTCTCGGTCTTGTTTTTGCTGACTGTATAGAGCTTCTCCATCTTTGGCTGCAAAAGAATATAATCAGTCTGTTTTCAATGTTGACCATCTGGTGATGTTTATGTATAGAGTCTTCTCTTGTTTTGTTGGAAGAAGGTGTTTGCTATGACCAGTGCATTTTCTTGGCAAAAACTCTATTAGTCTTTGCCCTGCTTAACATGCCTAGGAAATGACTCTCTCAGTATAGTAACATTCACACCTTAGAGGTCTCAGAAGAGAGAGAAAAGCATAGAAAATATATTTAATGAAAATGTGGTGAAAATTGCCCATACCTGAAGAAGAAATGTACCTTCAGGTACAAGAAGCAGAGAGTGTCTCCACAAGATGAATCCCAAAAGCCTATACCAACATAAAAGTAAAATAGCCAAAAATGTCAAAGAGATAATTTTATATATCAGAAAAATAAAAACAAAGGGTCACATACAAGGGAACCACCATAATGCTACAGCTAATTTTTCTACAGAAACATTGCAGGCCAGAAAGGAGTGACATGATATATTTAAAGTACAAAGGAAAAACCTGCAACCTAGGATACTTTACCCAGCAAGGTTATCATTCAGAATTGAAGACGAGATAAAGAACTTCTCAGAGAAGCAAAAACTGAAAGAATTCAACAAAACTATACCACACTACAAGAAGCATTGAAAGTGGAAGTCTAAGTAGAAAAGAAAAGGCTATAATATGAAGTAAAAATTTATAAAGGAAAAAATCCCACTAGTAAAGGCAAATATATACTAAAGGTTGTGGATTAATCACTTAAATAAGCTAGCATGAAGATTAAGAGGAAAAATTGCAATATCAATCATAACTGCAACAAATAGTTAAGGGATAAGATAAATATAGTATCAAAAATGCAAAAATGGAGGAGGGAGTAAAAACATAAATCTTTTAGAATGTCTTTGAGCTTAAATAACTATCATTTTAAAAGTAGGTTATGGGAGGCTGTGTAAGTATGGGACATGATCAAATCTATGTTTCAGGAATATTACCTTCAAGATTTTATAGAATTTAGGAGGTCAGCTGTATAGTGAGTATTAGGGTTGGCTTGATTGATAGTAACCCAAAATAACACTACTTTAAAAGCTTTGTCTACCCAGAAACAAACACATTATAAATCAATTTTACTCCTATAAAATCTTTTTTTAAAAGTTGTGTCCAGAGACCCAGTTCAAGGTCTAATATGGCATCAAAGGCTCCCTAGTGCCAACGACTCAGTGTCTTCTTACATTGCTGTTCTCATGAGTGGTCCCAATCTAATGCCCAAGATGGCAGTATCCACATTTCAGGCAGCAAACTTCAGTAGGGACACAGTAAAAGAGGTCAAAGTATGTCCATCAACAGTCCTTTTAAGAAGATTCCAGGAAACTGTCAATGACTCTTCTACTTACCTCCCATTGGCCAGAACTTAGTCACATGGTCATACTCACTGCAAGGTAAACAGGAAGTGTAGCAGAAAAATGGAAGTGCAGGCAACTGGCAGTTTTTGCCACTGAGAAGCAAAATTTTGCAAACAAGAGGGGAGCAATAACTACTGCAGACTACTGTAGTATTGCAGTAAGAAATAATAGGGACTATGATTGTGAGGTTGAAGTGTGAAGGCAAGATCTAAGAGGCTGTCTGGGAAGCAGATGGCTTAAAAGATGGTGATCTAGGGGATGGGTTGATGGCTCTTGATTTCTGGCTGGAGGGACTGACTAAATAGAAGTCACACCATGGGGAATTTTCACTATCACAAAGCAGATAGAAAGAAAAAAACAAAATGAGGGGGAAAGGCAAAATAGTTTGGATTTAAAAGCAGAAGGAGAGATACATATATCCAAATAACATAGGATGCTGGGCATTTCCTTCTAGCCAAGAGAGTGGAATATAAAACTTCCAGACCTGATTGTCACCAACTAGAACAACTGTGGGCAAGTGATTTCATCCTCTGGACCTTAATTTTCTCATCTATAAAATGGCTTCCCTGGTGGCTCAGACAGTAAAGCATCTGCCCGCAATGCAAGACACCCAGGTTCAATCCCTGAGTCAGGAAGATCCCATGGAGAAGGAAATGGCAACCCTCTCCAGTACTCTTGCCTAGAAAATTCCATGGATGGAGGAGCCTGGTGGTCTACAGTCCATGGGGTCACAAAGAGTCAGACATGACTGAGCAATTTCACTTTCATAAAATAGGAAATTTCCACCAGATAATGTCTAAGTTCTCATCAGCTGTAGAACTATTGGATTCACCAATTAGACCAATCACCTGTGCTAACCATCAGGATAAGTGCACAGCCCTGCATCACTCCAGCCCATGCATTCTGTGCCAATGGAGAAAGTAGAGAGGCTCTATCTTTAAGTCCAAGTAAACACAATTTCCTGTGTAATTGCTTCATATCTCTTTTCAACTTGGCTGTAGGAAAGCTAGTTTTGTGTGGTCAGATGGTATTAAACTTCGGCAAATTTACAAAGTCTCTCATTAAAGTGGGGGTGGTTTTGTGAAACTTCACTTCAAGATCATTTTAAAGGTTTTACTTGGTGAAAAAAGATTACTTTTCCTATTATGTACATAAGTCTACATGTGGTAGTTGAAAATATCTCCCTTGAATTAAGAATTTTCCCTTTGGGTTGGTCAAGTATCATTGTTCCATCTACTACAAAGGATTAAAATGACTTGCTTCATCGCAGAGCAAAATAATGGCCACAGCATGTGATTTTTGGCAGAAAGAACACTTTGTAATTGCTAATTTCCTATATCCAAACTCAGCTGAAGATTGCACCCTGAGTCCACAGTGCTTTGCAAGTCTTAATAACAGGACCGAAGGACTCTACCAGGCTTTGTAAAATGCCAGTGAATCTAGACTAGCAAGGAGTTTGCTGAGAATGCGACTTTTGAAAGGAATATTCAAATCTAAGACCCCAAATGCTTTACGGAGACCTGAAAGAGTCCGCAGGACACAACTGGTAGACTCAGGTGTTGCCTTTGGCTGGTGTCTCTCTTCTTATCTTCATTGTGTTCTATGCCAACTGGCAGCTGTCCTCAAGGTCAGACTCTTTTTTAAAAACTCAGCAATTTAAATGAGAGCCAGTGGTGCTTTCAGCAGGTATAATCCCTTTTACTTGGAAAGTGTTTCAGCTAGTATTTCTTTTGATACAAAAAGTTTGGAAATCTGATATAAGTATAATATTTTCAAACTCATCTTTCACACCAAATTTACATTCCACAGCCAAAGAAAATATTTTTTTACTGAATAAGTATCAGATCCCCATCTACAATGAAAACATACATTTTCTAAGTAGCCAAAAGAAAACAAATGATAATGAAACTATGATGATAAAATCAACTTTGATGCCACAGTTCTCTATCCTTCTAGTCCCCAAATAATCTTCAACATTGTCTCTTCTATTTTTTTAATGAATTATTCTTTACATTCAAAAACCAGACCTTAAAGTGCAAATATCTTTAATCTTTGTCAAAGCAGTCCAGTTCAGTTCAGTTCAATCTGTCAGTCATGTCCGACTCTTTGCGACCCCATGAATCGCAGCACGCTAGGCCTCCGTGTCCATCACCATCTCCTGGAGTTCACTCAGACTCACATTCATCGAGTCAGTGATGCCACCCAGCCATCTCATCCTCTGTCGTCCCTTTCTCCTCCTGCCTCCAATCCTTCCCAGCATCAGAGTCTTTTCCAAAGAGTCAACTCTTTGCATGAAGTGGCCAAAGTACTGGAGTTTCAGCTTCAGCATCATTCCTTCCAAAGAAATCCCAGGGTTGATCTCCTTCAGAATGGACTGGTTGGATCTCCTTGCAGTCCAAGGGACTCTCAAGAGTCTTCTCCAACACCACAGCTCAAAAGCATCAATTCTTCGGCGTTCAGCCTTCTTCACAGTCCAACTCTCACATCCATACATGACCAGAGGAAAAACCATAGCCTTGACTAGACGGACCTTAGTTGGCAACGTAATATCTCTGCTTTTGAATATGCTATCTAGGTTGGTCATAACTTTTCTTCCAAGGAGTAAGCATCTTTTAATATCATGGCTGGGATCACCATCTGCAGTGATTTTGGAGCCCAAAAATAAAGTCGGACACTGTTTCCACTGTTTCCCCATCTATTTCCCATGAAGTGATGGGACTGGATGCCATGATCTTTGTTTTCTGAATGTTGAGCTTTAAACCAACTTTTTCGCTTTCCTCTTTCACTTTTATCAAGAGGCTCTTTAGTTCTTCTTCACTTTCTGCCAAAAGGGTGGTATAATCTGCATATCTGAGGTTATTGATATTTCTCCCGGCAATCTTGATTCCAGTTTGTGTTACTTCTAGTCCAGCATTTCTCATGATGTACTCTGCATATAAGTTAAATAAACAGGGCGACAGTATACAGCCTTGACGTACTCCTTTTTCCTTTTGGAACCGGTCTGTTGTTCCATGTCCAGTTCTAACTGTTACTGACCTGCATACAGATTTCTCAAAAGGCAGGTTAGGTGGTCTGGTATTCCCATCTCTTTCAGAATTTTCCAGTTTATTGTGACCCACACAGTCAAAGACTTTGGCATAGTCAACAAAGCAGAAGTAGATATTTTTCTGGAACTCTCTTGCTTTTTCCATGATCCAGCGGATGTTGGCAATTTGATCTTCCATGTAGATCCATTTGCAGAATGTGGGAACTGAAGTTACAGCTGATACCACTGAAACACTGCACTTCCAATTAGGTCTATAAAATATCTTGAATTATGTAAAATTTGTGAATTCTCAAAATCCCAAACACTGTGTTATGACTTTTGCTGACCAAGAAGTGGAGATGTGTGCAGGAACCATGGTGCTATAGAGCAAAGAGAATTGGCTCAGTATAACCACTGAGTCATACTCAAGGCCAAGTTTGTCCCCTAACTAGCAGGGTGATCCTAGCAGAAAGTGAAGAGGAACTAAAGAGCCTCTTGATGCAAGTGAAAGAGGAGAGTGAAAAAGTTGGCTTAAAGCTCAACATTCAGAAAACAAAGATCATGGCGTCTGGTCCCATCATTTCATGGGAAATAAATGGGGAAACAGAGGAAACAGTGTCAAACTTTATTTTGGGGGCTCCTAAATCACTGCAGATGGTGAC
Source organism: Nanger dama (assembly GCA_917880005.1). NCBI lineage: Eukaryota > Metazoa > Chordata > Mammalia > Artiodactyla > Bovidae > Nanger > Nanger dama. Next base: position 84,595,824 of record CAKJTW010000002.1, read on the forward strand.
TGCAGCCATGAAATTAAAAGGCACTTACTTCTTGGAAGAAAAGTTATGATAATGTAGATAGCATATTGAAAAGCAGAGACATTACTTTGCCAACAAAGGTCCATCTAGTCAAGGCTATGGTTTTTCAAGTGGTCATGTATGGATGTGAGAGTTGGACTGTGAAGAAAGCTGAGTGCCGAAGAATTGATACTTTTGAACTGTGGTGTTGGAGAAGAATCTGAGTCCTTGGACTGCAAGGAGATCCAACCAGTCCATTCTGCAGGGAGATCAGCCCTGAGATTTCTTTGGAGGGAACGATGTTGAAGCTGAAACTCCAGTACTTGGCCACCTCATGTGAAGAGTTGACTCATAGGAAAAGACTCTAATGCTGGGAGGGTTGGGGGCAGGAGGAGAAGAGGACGACAGAGGATGAGATGGCTGGATGGCATCACTGACTCGATGGACGTGAGTCTGAATGAACTCCAGGAGTTGGTGACGGACAGGGAGGCCTGGCGTGCTTTGATTCATGGGGTCGCAAAGAGTTGGAAAAGACTGAGTGACTGAACTGAACTGAACTGAGCAGGGTGATCTTGGGTAAACTAGTTGGCCTCTCTCTCACCAATACTCTGTAAATGTTTCAGTAACTCTTTAAGTGAGAAAAATCATCACTATGTTGCATATATGAGATAGGCTACTTATCCTGTCTGTATCTATCTTATCTGTTGGATTGGCCAAAGAGTTCATTTGGGTTCTTCCATAGAATCTAACGTTGAAGGTCAGGAACCGGTGGCGGTAAGGAGATACCCCTCATCCAAGGTAAGGAGCAGCGGCTGTGTTTTGCTGGAGCAGCCGTGAAGAGATACCCCATGCCCAAGGTAAGAGAAACCCAAGTAAGATGGTAGGTGTTACAAGAGGGCATCAGAGGGCAGACACACTGAAACCATACTCACAGAAAATTAGTCAATCTAATCACACTAGGACCACAGCCTTGTCTAACTCAGTGAAACCAAGCCATGCCTGCAGGGCAACCCAAGATGGGCGAGTCATGGTAGAGAGGTCTGACAGAATATGTTGAACTGGAAAAGTGAATGGCAAGCCACTTCAGGATTCTTGCCTTGAGAACCCCATTAACAGTATGAAAAGGCAAAATGATAGGATACTGAAAGAGAACTCCCCAGGTCAGTAGATGCCCAATACACTTCTGGAGGTCAGTGGAGAAATAACTCCAGAAAGAATGAAGGGATGAAGCCAAAGCAAAAGCAATAACCAGCTGTGGATGTGACTGTTGATAGCAGCAAGATCTGATGCTGTAAAGAGCAATATTGCATAGGAACCTGGAATGTCAGGTCCATGAATCAAGGCAAATTGGAAGTGGTCCAACAGGAGATGGCAAGGGTGAAAGTCGACATTCTAGGAATCAGCGAACTAAAATGGACTGGAAATGGGTGAATTTAACTCAGATGACCATTACATCTATTACTGCGGGCAGGAATCCCTCAGAAGAAATGGAGTAGCCATCATGGTCAACAAAAGAGTCAGAAATGCAGTACTTGGATGCAGTCTCAAAAACGACAGAATGACCTCTCTTCGTCTGCAAGGCAAACCATTCAATATCACAGTTATCCAAGTCTATGCCCCAACCAGTAATGCTGAAGAAGCTGAAGTTGAATGGTTTTATGAAGATCTATAAGACCTTTTAGAACTAACACCCCAAAAAAAGATGTCCTTTTCATTATAGGGGACTGGAGTGCAAAACTAGGAAGTCAAGAAACACCTGGAGTAACAGGCAAATTTGGCCTTGAAATGCGGAATGAAGCAGGGCAAAGACTAATAGAGTTTTGCCAAGAAAATGCACTGGTCATAGCAAACACTCTCTTCCAACAACATAAGAGAAGACTCTACACATGAATATCACCAGATGGTCAAGATCGAAATAAGATTGATTATATTCTTTGCAGCCAAAGATGGAGAAGCTCTATACAGTCAACAAAAACAAGTCCAGGAGCTGACTGTGATTCAGATCATGAACTCCTTATTACCAAATTCAGACTCAAATTGAAGAAAGTAGAGGAAACCGCTAGACCATTCAGGTATGACCTAAATCAAATCCCTTATGATTATACAGTGGAAGTGAGAAATAGATTTAAGGGCCTAGATCTGATAGATAGAGTGCCTGATGAACTATGGAAAGAGGTTTGTGACATTGTACAGGAGACAGGGATCAAGACCATGCCCACGGAAAAGAAATGCAAAAAAGCAAAATGGCTGTCTGGGGAGACCTTACAAATAGCTGTGAAAGAAGAGAGGCGAAAAGCAAAGGAGAAAAGGAAAGATATAAGCATCTGAATGCAGAGTTCCAAAGAATAGCAGAAGAGATAAGAAAGCCTTCTTCAGTGATCAATGCAAAGAAATAGAGGAAAACAGCAGAATGGGAAAGACTAGAGATCTCTTCAAGAAAATTAGAGATACCAAGGGAACATTTCATGCAAAGATGGGCTTGATAAAGGACAGAAATGGTCTGGACCTAACAGAAGCAGAAGATATTAAGAAGAGGTGGCAAGAATACACGGAAGAACTGTACAAAAAGATCTTCAAGACCCAGATAATCATGATGATGTGATCACTCATCTAGAGCCAGACATCTTGGAATGTGAAGTCAAGTGGGCCTTAGAAAGCATCACTACGAACAAAGCTAATGGAGGTGATGGAATTCCAGTTGAGCTATTTCAAATCCTGAAAGATGATGCTGTGAAAGTGTTGCACTCAATCTGCCAGCAAATTTGGAAAACTGAGCAGTGACCACAGGACTGGAAAAGGTCAGTTTTCATTCCAGTCCCAAAGAAAAGCAATGCCAAAGAAGGTTCCAACTACCACACAGTTTCACTCACCTCACATGCTAGGAAAGTAATGCTCAAAATTCTCGAAGCCAGGCTTCAGCAGTACGTGAACCGTGAACTCCCTGATGTTCAAGGTGGTTTTAGAAAAGGCAGAGGAACTAGAGATCAAATTGCCAACATCTGCTGGATCATGGAAAAAGTAAGAGAGTTCCAGAAAAACATTGATTTCTGCTTTATTGACTATACTAAAGCCTTTGACTGTGTGGATCACAATAAACTGTGGAAAATTCTGAAAGAGATGCGAATACCAGATCACCTGACCTGCCTCTTGAGAAATCTGTATGCAGGTCAGGAAGCAACAGTTAGAACTGGACATGGAACAACAGACTGTTTCCAAATAGGAAAAGGAGTGCGTCAAGGCTGTATATTGTCACCCTGCTTATTTAACTTCTATGCAGAGTACATCATGAGAAAGCTGGACTGGGAGAAACACAAGCTAGAATCAAGATTGCCGGGAGAAATATCAGTAACCTCAGATATGCATATGACACCACTCCTATGGCAGAAGTGAAGAGGAACTAAAAAGCCTCTTGATGAATGTAAAAGAGGAGAGTGAAAAAGTAGGCTTAAAGCTCAACATTCAGAAAACGAAGATCATGGCATCCGGTCCCATCACTTCATGGGAAATAGATGGGGAAACAGTGGAAACAGTGTCACACTTTATTTTGGGGGGCTCCAAAAGCACTGCAGATGGTGACTGTAGCCTTAAAATTAAAAGACGCTTACTCCTTGGAAGAAAAGTTATGACCAACTTAGATAGCATATTCAAAAGCAGAGACATCACTTTGCCGACTAAGGTCCGTCTAGTCAAGGCTATGGTTTTTCCTGTGGTCATGTATGGATGTGAGATTTGGACTGTGAAGAAAGCTGAGCACCGAAGAATTGATGCTTTTGAAGTGTGATGTTGGAGAAGACTCTTGAGAGTCCCTTGGACTGCAAGGAGATCCAACCAGTCCATTCTGAAGGAGATCAACCCTGGGATTTCTTTGGAAGGAATGATGCTAAAGCTGAAGCTCCAGTACTCTAGCCACCTCATGCGAAGAGTTGACTCTTTGGAAAAGACTCTGATGCTGGGAGGGATTGGGGGCAGAAGGAGAACGGGATGACAGAGGATGAGATGGCTGGAGGGCATCACCGACTCGATCAACATGAGTCTGAGTGAACTCCAGGAGATGGTGATGGACAGGGAGGCCTGGCGTGCTGCAATTCATGGGGTCACAAAGAGTCGGACACAACTGAGCGACTTTAGTGAACTGAACTGAACTGAACTGATAGCACCTTATTATTTGCTTTCAAAACAAATGTTTTGGGCAACCGAATATCTGTCTATCTATCTATCCATCTATCTATGTATCATTCATCTACCTATCAGTAAACTAGTAGCTTGATTCCTAAATCCCTGAAGTCATCTTGTCTTCTCACCTCTCACTCCTCACTTGTAATCTACCACCAAATTCTGCCAACATTTCTTTCAGAATATACCCGGAACCTGACCCTTCTTATCGCCTTCATTGTTCATGGTGGAGACCAGCCCTGTTAGCTCTCTTTGGATGATGGCACTGACCACCTCCCCTGATTTCTCTGCTTCTTGCTCTCCTTCAAGGTATTTTCAACACAGAAGCCAAAGTGACTTCTTAAAAACAGAAGTTACCTCTCTCAGTCCTCAGCTCAGTGACTGATCAGCCCCTGAGGATCTGGCCTCCCTCATCGCTCTCTAGCCCTTTTTCTGCCTCTTCTCTCTCTCCAAACCTCAATAGCCTCTTGCCAGACATGCTGCTGCCTCAGATCTCTGCATTGCTGCTTGCTCTGCCAGCAGAGACTGGTTCGCTAACCCAAGCTTGAGTTAATGTGGGCGAAATATTTGCATTGAATCATTGGGAATGAAAAAGATATAGTAAATCTAGAACACATTCTTATAAAGTAAGTGCTAGTAAGTGTTAGTTGCTCGGTCATGTCTGACTGTTTGCAATTCCATGGACTGTAGGCTGCCAGGCTCTCCTGTCCATGTAATTCTCCAGGCAAGAATACTGGAGTGGGCTGCCATTTCCTTCTTCAGGGGATCTTCCCAACCCAGTGATTGAACCCGGGTCTTCTGAATCGCAGGAGGATTCTTTATCGTCTGAGCCACGTTCCTAACAAAGGCACAAACTTTACAGGACTGAGTGACAAATTGGAGAAAGGGATTAAAAGGGTAAAAATATCTGTGTTCCTATATGAACCAAGGATATTTTTAAATATTTTGTTATATTATTTAAGTAACATTATATATTATGTTCCAAAGTTTTTCAGGTGTGGAATTAGTATATATTTCAAGTTCAGCATTTTAAAGTCTCTTCTAACTCTGCTGCTAAGTCACTTCAGTCGTGTACAACTCTGTGCAACCCCATAGACGGCAGCCCACCAGGCTCTCCCGTCCCTGGGATTCTCCAGGCAAGAACACTGGAGCGGGTTGCCATTTCCTTCTCCAATGCATGAAAGTGAAAAGTGAAAGTGAAGACGCTCAGTCGTGTCTGAATCTTAGTGGCCCCATGGACTGCAGCCCACTAGGCTCTTCCGTCCATGGGATTTTCCAGGCAAGAGTGCTGGAGTGGGGTGCAATTGCCTTCTCCATCTTCTAACTCTAAAATACTATAATTAACAAGTGCTATAAAATAATTATGTAAATCAAATACAGATATGCTTTCTCACATTACTGTGCTTATAGAATATTGATGCATTCTTATATGGCTTCCCTTGTGGCTCAGCCGATAAAGAATCTGCCTGCAATACGGGAGACCTGGGTTTGATCCCTGGGTTGGGAAGACCCCTGAAGAAGGAAAAGGCTACCCACTCCAGTATTTTTGCCTGGTGAATTCTCGGACATGACTGAATGACTTTCACATTCACTTATTTAAATACTAGATTTATGTTACTGTATTTAACAAAAATAAATTTTTTCAGGGACATTCACTTATTTAAATATCAGATTTATGTTACTGTAGTTAAGAAAAATTTTCTTTTCAGCTATGTGGTTTTATGAGAAGTATTTTTCTACTTTTCAGAAATAATTTACGAAGAACCAATGAAGTCTTAATTTTAATCTTGAGCATTCCACCTTTCTCTTGCTAGACTGGAGTGTGTGTGTGTGTGTGTGTGTGTGTGTGTGTGTGTGTGTGTGTGTGTGTTATGTGTGTTTAATGAATTCATTAGTTCATGCAGAAGCCAAAAAATTAAAGTGGATCACCAATTTCAGACAGCTAAGCTACCTATTATTTCTTGTATGCATAAAGATTGATGGTTTTTAACCTATATGATGTATTTCAACCTACATGGATCAGATATAAAAGGTTGCTGTGCCTGTCCCCTGATCCAGTGCCAAGGAGAAAAGAAGTTTAAATAATTCTAACTTCTTAATAGCTTATCCAGACAACAAAGCCTCTGCCTTTGGATAATGCTGCAGTTTCCTTAAAGTAGTGTTTGCACAGCACTTTAGAAGAGCTATTATTAAAAATGCAGGTCTTTGAGCCTTGTTTCAAACCTTCTGAAAGGTATTTCTAGTACTGAAGCAGGAATCTGCTCCCTAGTTGACCCACATATATTAAAATTTGAAGATTACTGCAAAGAAGGTATATTCCACATTCAGTATGAAAAGGAGAACCTAACAAGCATCGCTTGAGGATTCTAAGTCAATATGTTGAAAACATTCCCTTAACATTATCAGTCACGTTTTGTGTTAGCTACTAGGCTGTGTTAAGGGCTCTGGGTATTCAGTTGTTATTGTATTATTGTTATGTAACTGACAGCTTTATTCAGCTAATTTATATACATCACTCATGCAACGTGTGCTATTTAATGGTTTTTAGTATGTTCATAGAGTTGTGCAACAATCCTAACAATTAATTGTAGAACATTTTAATCATTTTCAAAAGAATCTCCACACCCCTTAGCTTTAACGTCTTTCCTCCTCAACCCAAGGCAAACACTAACCTAGCTTCTGTGTCTATAGATATATGGTGAACATTTGTGTACAAGTTTTGGGGTTAACATATGTTTTCATTCTCTTAGGCTTTTACATTGAGTAGAATTGCTGGGTCTAATTGCAACTTTATATTTAACTTTTTGAGCAACTGCCAAACTGTTTTCCAAAGTAGCTGTACCACTTTACATTCCTGCCAAATGTTTGAGAATTCTGATTTGTCTACATTCTCACCAACACTTACATTCTTTTTGATAACAGCCATTCTAGACAAGTGGTATTGATTGGCATTTCCCTAATGACTATGTCAAGCATCATTTCATGTGTTTATTGTCCACTTGTGTATATTCTTTAGGAAATGCCTGTTCAGATCCTTTGCCAGTTTTTTAAAGAGTTTTAAAAATCTTTTTATTACTGAGTTGTAAGGGTTCTTTCTCATAGTCTAGATAGTCCCTTATCAGATGGATGATTTGCAGATATTTTGTGCCATTCTATGGATTTTATCATTTTCTTGGTAATCCCCTTTGTTGTACACAAGGTTTTAATTTTATTGATTTCCCATTTGTTTCTTCTCTTGTTGCTCATATTTTTTTTGTCCTAGCTAATAATTTGTTTTCAAGTTCAAAGACATGCAGATTTATTCTTTTGTTTTCTTTCAAGAGTGTTATAGTTTTAGCTCTTAACATTTAGATTTTTCATCAGTTGAAACTAATTTTTGTATATGGTGTGAAGTAGGGTCCAGCTGCATGCACGTGTCCAGTTGTACCATTATCATTTGAAGATTCTTCTTTCCCTTATTGAATAGTTTTGTTGTTTAGTCACTAAGTCGTGTCGACTCTTTTGCAACCCTATGGACTATAGCCCTCCAGGCTCCCCTGTCCATGGGATTTTCCAGGCAAGAATACTGGAGTGGGTTGCTGTTTCCTCTCCAAGGGATCTCTCTGACCCTGGTATCAAACCCGAGTCTCTTGCATTGGCAGGCAGATTCTTAACCACTGAGGTAACAGGGAAGCCCTTGAATGGTTTTAGCACCCTGTAAAAGTCAATTGATCATAAATGTGAGAGTGTATTTCTGGACCCTCAATTCTATTATTGATCTATTATATATTCATCCTATGCCAGTAGCATACTGCCTGGACCACTGTGGCTTTATGATAAGTTTTTAAAATCAGGAAGTAATGGCACACCACTCCAGTACTCTTGCCTGGAGAATCCCATGGATGGAGGAGCCTGGTGGGCTATAGTCCATGGGGTCGCTAAGAGTCGGACACGACTGAGCTACTTCATTTTCACTTTTGCTCTCATGCATTGGAGAGGGAGATGGCAACCCACTCTGGTGTTCTTGCCTGGAGAATCCCAGGGACTGGGAGCCTGGTGGGCTGCTGTCTATGGGGTCGCACAGAGTCAGACACGACTGAAGTGACTTAGCAGCAGCAGCAGTAGCAGTAGCAGTGTGTCCTTCAAGTTCATTCATCTTATATTAATAAAAGATTTTTTTGGTTATTCTGGGTCCTTTGGGTTTCCAAATGAATTTTAGGATAAGCATGGCAATTTCTACAAAGAAGTGTGGCAGGATTCTGATAGAGATTTCACTAAATTTATAGATCAGTTACAGAAATAAAGCCATTTTAACAGTGTTAAGTCTTCCAATCTATAAACATAAAATGTCTTTCTATTTATCGTTCAGTTGAGTTGAGTTGCTCAGTTGTGCCTCCATGAATTGCAGCACACCAGGCCTCCCTATCAATCACCAACTCCCAGAGACCATCCAAACCCATGTCCACTGAGTCAGTGATGCCATCCAACCATCTCATCCTCTGTCATCCCCATCTCCTTCTGCCCTCAATCTTTCCCAGCACAGGGTCTTTTCAAATGAGTCAGCTCTTCGCATAAGGTGGCCAAAGTATTGGAGTTTCAGCTTCAAAATCAGTCCCTCCAATGAACACCCAGGACTGATCTCCTTTAGGATGGACTGGCTTGACCTCCTTGCAGTCCAAGGACTCTCAAGAGTCTTTTCCAATACCACAGTTCAAAAGCATCAGTTCTTTGGCACTCAGCCTTCTTTACCGTCCAACTATCACATCCAAACATGACTACTGGTAAAACCATACTTTTGACTATGCAGACCTTTGTAGGCAAAGTAATGTCTCTGCTTTTTAATATGCTGTCTAGGTTTGTCATAGCTATCTTCCAAAGAACAAGCATCTTTTAATTTCATGGCTGCAATCACCATCTGCAGTGATTTTGGAGCTCCCAAAATAAAGTCTTTTACTGTTTTCATTGTTTCCCCATCTGTTTGCCATGAAGTGATGAGAACAGATGCCATGATCTTAGTTTTCTGAATGTTAAGTTATAAGTCAGCTTTTCACTCTCTTCTTTCACTTTCATCAAGAGGCTCTTTAGTTCCTTTTTGCTTTCTGCCATAAGGGTGGTGTCATCTGCATATCTGAGGTTATTGATATTTCTCCCGGCAATCTTGATTCCAGCTTGTGCTTCATCCAGCCCCAGCGTTTCTCATGATGTACTCTGCATAGAAGTTAAATAAGCAGGGTGACAATATACAGCCTTGATGTACTCCTTTCCCAATTAGGAACCAGTCCATTGTTCCATGCCCAGGTCTAACTCTTGCTTCTTGACCTGCATACAGATTTCTCAAGAGGCAGGTCAGGTGGTCTGGTATTCCCATCTCTCTCAGAATCTTACACAGTTTATTGTGATCCACACAGTCAAAGCCTTCGGCATTGTCAATGAAGCAGAAATAGATGTTTTTTTCTGGTACTCTCTTGCTTTTTCCATGATCCAGCGGATGTTGGCAATTTGATCTTGGGTCCTCTGCCTTTTCTAAAACCAGCTTGAACATCTGGAGGTTCAAGGTTCACATATTGCTGAAGCCTGGCTTAGAGAATTTTGAACATTACTTTACAAACGTGTGAGATGAGTCCAATTGTGCAGTAGTCTGAGCATTCTTTGGCATTGCTTTTCTTTGGGACTGGAATGAAAACTGACCTTTTTCCAGTCCTGTGGCCACTGCTGAGTTTTCCAAATTTGCTGGCATATTGAGTGCAACCCTTTCACAGCATCATCTTTCAGGATTTGAAATAGCTCAACTGGAATTCCATCACCTCCTCTAGCTTTGTTTGTAGTGATGCTTCCTAAGGCCCACTTGACTTCACATTTCAGGATGTCTGGCTCTAGGTGAGTGTGAGTGATCACACCGTTGTGGTTATCTGAGTTGTGAAGATCTTTTGTGTACAATTCTTCTGTGTATTCTTGCCATCTCTTAATATCTTCTGCTTCTGTTAGGTCCATACCATTTCTGTCCTTTATCGAGTCCATCTTTGCATGAAATGTTCCCTTGGCATCTCTAATTTTCTTGAAGAGATCTCTAATCTTTCCCATTCTGTTATTTTCCTCTATGTCTTTGCAATGATTGCTGAGGAAGGCTTTCTTATCTCTCCTTGCTATTCTTTGGAAGTCTGCATTCAAATGCTTATATCTTTCCTTTGATTTTCACTTCTCTTCTTTTCACAGCTATCTGTAAGGCCTCCTCAGACAGCCATTTTGCTTTTTGCATCTCTTTTTCTTGGGATGATCTTGATCCCTGTCTCCCTGTACAATGTCACGAACCTCCATCCATAGTTCATCAGGCACTCTATCAGATCTAGTCCCTTAAATCTATTTCTCACTTCCACTGTATAGTCATAAGGATTTGATTTAGGTCATACCTGAATGGTCTAGCAGTTTTCCCCACTTTCTTCAATTTAAGTCTGAATTTGGCAATAAGGGGTTCATGATATGAGCCACAGTCAGCTCCCGGTCTTGTTTTTGTTGAATGTATAGAGCTTCTCCATCTTTGGCTGCAAAGAATATAATCAATCTGATTTCGATGTTGACCATCTAGTGATGTCCATGTGTAGAGTCTTCTCTTGTGTTGTTGGAAGAGGGTGTTTGCTATTACCAGTGCATTCTCTTGGCAGACCTCTGTTAGCTTTTACCTTGCTTCATTCTGTACTCCAAGGCCAAATTTGCCTGTTATGCCAGGTGTTTCTTGACTTCTTACTTTTGCATTTCAGTCCCCTATAATGAAAAGGACTTCTTTTTCTGGTGTTAGTTCTAAAAGGTTTTGTAGTTCTTCATAGAGCCATTCAACTACAGCATCTTCAGCATTACTGGTCAGGGCATAGGCTTACTTGGATTACTGTGATAATGAATGGTTTGCCTTGGAAACCAACAGGGATCATTCTGTCGTTTTTGGTATTGCATCCAAATACTGCATTTCTGACTCTTTTTTTGACTATGATGGCTACTCCATTTTTTTCTAAGGGATTCCTGCCCACAATAGTAGATATAATGGTCCTCTGAGTTAAATTTACCCATTCCAGTCCATTTTAGTTCACTGATTCCTAGAATGTCAACGTTCACTCTTGCCATCTCCTGTTTGACCACTTCCAATTTGCCTTGATTCATGGACCTGACATTCCAGGTTCCTATGCAATATTGCTCTTTACAGCATCAGATCTTGCTTCTATCACCAGTCACATGCACATATGGGTATTGTTTTTGCTTTGGTTCCATCCCTTCATTCTTTCTGGAGTTATTTCTCCACTGATCTCCAGTAGCATATTGGGCACCTACTGACCCGGGGAGTTCTCTTTCAGTATCCTATCATTTTGCCTTTTCATACTGTTCATGGGGTTTTCAAGGCAAAAATACTGAAGTGGTTTGCCATTCCCTTCTCCAGTGGACCACATTTTGTCAGACCTCTCCACCATGACCCACCTGTCTTGGGTGGTTCCACGGGCATGGCTTAGTTTTATTGAGTTAGACAAGGCTGTGGTGTTAGTGTGATTAGATTGACTAGTTCCTGTGATTATGGTTCCAGTGTGGAAGCAACAGTTAGAACTGGACGTGGAACAACAGACTAGTTACAAATAGGAAAAGGAGTACATCAAGGCTGTATATTGTCACCCTGCTTATTTAACTTATATGCAGAGTACATCATGAGAAACGCTGGGCTGGAAGAAGCACAAGCTGGAATCAAGATTGCCAGGAGAAATATCAATAACCTCAGATATGCAGATGACACCACTCTTATGGCAGAAAGTGAAGAGGAACTCCAAAGCCTCTTGATGAACATGAGAAAGGAGAGTGAAAAGTTGGCTTAAAGGTCAACATTCAGAAAACAAAGATCATGGCATCTGGTCCCATCACTTCATGGGAAATAGATGGGGAAACAGTGGAAACAGTGTCAGACTTTATGTTTTGGGGCTCCCAAATCAGTGCAGATGGTGACGGCAGCCATGAAATTAAGACGTTTACTCCTTGGGAGAAAAGTTATGACCAACCTAGATAGCATATTGAAAAGCAGAGACATTACTTTGCCAACAAAGGTCTGTCTAGTCAAGGCTATGGTTTTTCCAGTGGTCATGTACGGATGTGAGAGTTGGACTGTGAAGATAGCTGAGGGCAGAAGAATTGATGCTTTTGAACTGTGGTGTTGGAAAAGACTCTTGAGAGTCCCTTTGACTGCAAGGAGATCCAACCAGTCCATTCTGAAGGAGATCAACCCTGGGATTTCTTTGGAAGGAATGATGCTAAAGCTGAAACTCCAGTACTTTGGCCACCTCATGCCAAGAGTTGACTCGTTGGAAAAGACTTTGATGCTGGGAGGTTTGGGGGCAGGAGGAGAAGGGGACGACTGAGGATGAGATGGCTGGAGGGCATCACCGACTCGATGGACCTGAGTCTGAATGAACTCTGGGAGTTGGTGATGGACAGGGAGGCCTTGCGTGCTGCGATTTATGGGGTTGCAAAGAGTCAGACATGACTGAGGGACTGATCTGAACCTGATAATTACATGGTGGTTCCCCTGGCAACCAGCCCCCATCCTTAGATGGGATCCAAAAGTCACTTAATTAACATGACAAAAGACTGATCACTGTCATCACTTAGGCAGGCAATTCAGAAGGGTTTTAGAAACCAGTTCTGATTCTGCTGATCATATGGCTGCTGTTAATGTACTAGGGATAAATTAGAGGGCCAGGACTGCTTTTTCTTAGTCAAAACAGGAGCTTTTTTTTTTTTTTTTTAACCCCTAAAGCATCTAGTTTTAAAAATCTGAATCCATTTCCAATGGTGGCATCTCTTTTGCTGATGAAATATGAGGAGCAATTAGGTAGTTCTGTTGGTTAGTCAACTGTCAAGATTGGTAGCATAATCATAGGAATTTTCAGAAGATCTTCTTATTCCTCAGTAAGGAAACATTTCACACTTCTTGGGTATGGGCCCCATGCTACCAGGTGTTTTATATTTTCACATGGACAAGAAGGGATAGAAACAGAATAGAGAGAGAGGTTTTTGTATATAAGAATAAATATATTTTCTAACCTAGATTTAACTCTTTTAACATCAATTGTTTCTATCTATCAATTTTCCATGTTAGAAAGTAAATTCCTAGGATAATATTAAAAGAGTTTTATCAAAAGAGTTTGGAACAATTATTTTTTTCTGTTAAATCTCGTGACCTAGAGGTATTCAACTTTTCTTTATCTCAGAATCACTTTTCCTGGTTTTAACAGGTTTCAGAGGGCCAGAGAAATAAAACAACTGATCACATCACCAATCTTGACAGTTGGTTTATCAGCTGCACTAACTAGTTGCTCCTCATATTTCATCAGCAAAAGAGATATCTCCCTTGAAAATGGATTAAGGGAACATCCCTGGTGGGCCAGTGGTTAAGAATTTGCCTTCCAGTGCAGGGGTGCAGGTTCCATCCCTGGTTGGGGAATGGAGAGCCCATATGCTGCACAGCACAGCCAAAAAAATAAAAATAAATGAAACAACAATATGAATAGTAAAATAATTCTTAAAAGAAAATGGATTCAGATGTTTTAAAACCAGATGCTTTAGGGCTAAAACGATAGTAATTCCTATTTTGGTGAGAAAAAAGTGCTGAGCCTCTAATTTATCTCTGTTGTTAAGTGTTAGTCACTCCGTTGTGTCTGACTCGCCACCCCATGGACTGTAGCCCACCAGGCTCCTCTGTCCATGGGATTCTCAAGGCAAGAATATTGGAGTGGGTTGCCATTTCCTTCTCCAGGGGATCTTCCTGACCCAGGAATCAAACCTATGGATGATGAACAGTACCTATTCTATACCACATATATGGATATCCAAATATATGTATGCATATGCATATGATTATGAGGTTTCCCTGGTGCCTCAAATGGTAAAGAATCTACCTGCAATAGGGAGACCCAGATTTGATCCCTGGGTGGGGAAGAGCTCCCAGAAAAGGGAATGATTATCCATTCCATGGGGATCGTGAAGAGTTGGACACAACTGAGTGACTAACACTTTCACTTCACTTTCATGCACATGTATATTTTTAACTTCATAGACAATTCACAGCCTAAGGAGGAAAGAGTTTGAAACTAAGATATATCATTGTTTCTTCTTTAACATAAAATTTTATTTTAGATTTATGGTTTGAGTCAGCTTATGTCACATAATTTATAAACATCAAACATACTCAAAAACAAAGTTTGGCTTATTTGGATATTTCATTGAGCTAATAAACCCAAGGGTAGATCTTGATTGACTTATAGGTGAGTTTGATTAGCAAATATTTCTGAGACAAATCTTCAAAGAGCATTTTTATTACTTTGCTCTAGTGAATTCCCACTCCAGTACTCTCGCCTGGAAAATCCATGGACAGAGGAGCCTGGTGGGCTGCAGTCCATGGGGTCGCTAAGAGTCAGACACGACTGAGCGACTTCACTTTCACTTTGACTTCCATGCAGTGGAGAAGGAAATGGCACCCCACTCCAGTGTTCCTGTCTGGAGAATCCCAGGGACGGGGAAGCCTGGTGGGCTGCCATCTATGGAGTCTCACAGAGTCTGACATGACTGAAGCGACTTAGCAGCAGAATCAGCAGTGAATTCCAAGATTTCGTGCTGTCATATAGTAACAGGCTGCACATAGAAACCTTAGTACTGACTCGACAAATGACAGCTGGGGCACTGCTCAATACTGGTGCCTAGTCTGAACTGGCTCTAGTCTACACCAATGGTGGTCAGTCTTCATCAGAATATGAAAAAACTTTCTCCTTTACATGGTTTTGCATTAAACCGATTCACATACACGTGTAATACACTGTATGATCAGTATCTCAAGTAACGCTGAAAGCATATCCTATTTGTATTTGGTGACCAATCCTCACGAGCTTCCCTAAGGAGAAAAAAAACTACAGAGTTGAGTAGTTTGTTTGGGGCATAGTCTCACCTACCAGAGTGTCACTGCTTTCCTAAGCATGACGCATCTAAGTCCTCAAACGAAATCTACTTGCCCAAAGGCACTACTGTAGCATTTCGCTCAAACCTGCCCTTCCATGCGCCGGGACCACTTGGCCTCCTCCTCTCTGGTGGCATTTAAACTCCCATTTAAGGAAATGTCATGTTTTAGGAATTTAGGTTTGTCTACAGTAGTGTAAGAGTGATCAGCTACTCTTCCCAGTCTGTGTGTGTGTGTGTATATGTGTACACACATACAAAGGTGCTCTGTGATGTAAAATGCTTGGATGGATGACCTGCTTCCTGTTTTGCTGTGTGAGGTGGGAAAGGAAGACAAGCAAGCAGGTGTGTAATCAGGAAGGTGAGCAGTACAAGAAGCCTCTCAGAAAGTGAAGCTGAGACACTAGCAGGTGGAAGGAGTCAGTCCACTGGGATTAGAGAATGGGTTCTCGCCATCTCCTCTCTAATCCCAGATAGTCTCCTACACAGGCTCCATTAAGATGGGATGGGAAGACCAGCACAGACCCCCTATGCTCTTAGAATCTATTTTCTGAATGCAAGGGTCCTTCCTAATGGTTCTCTAGAAGAGAAGCAACTGGTCCCAGTCAAAAGGTCAAAGAAAGAGAGGTTTGTTTTTACTTTCTATCTCCCTCATTGAGTTTTTTACAGACCTTCTCAATACATAATGGAAACAATGTATTACATCAATCCTAAAATGATTTTTTTTCACAATTCAACTCCTCTGAAACTGAGATGCATCCTATGATCAATGGCAATTTACGGGATTGATGTTGCCTGAATTGAATTTCTTATATGAGCATGTATTTCCACTAGGGTCACTACGGACCTGAGACCACTTTAAATTAGATTACCTCCCTGAGTTGTTTGCAACGCACTGGTGGTGTGAATGCAAATCTCATACCTATGTGAGTAAAGGTTATTGTTCAGAATCTCAGGGAAGAGTTTTATTTTCTCTCTCCTACCAGGGCTGAGGTTGAAAAATGAAATTGTCCCTTGGGGACTCCGGCTTTATGCCAGGGTCTCTTATTAGATTCCCTATCCTAAACTTTTTTCTTGGTAGTTGATAAAATAATGGCTTATCTTATAGCCAAAAGAATTTAAGAAATTTCATAGTGGAATTAAAAATGCTTGTCTCCAGGGAGAAGCATTTCTTCCCAGTTTCTTACTTGAATTGAAAATTGAAATTGGTTGTCTCCAGGGACAAGCATTCTTCCCAGTTTCTTACTTCTGAGCAGCAACACTGCCTTCTTCAGGTCTTCACTTGTCTTTCAGAGCCTGCCAGACCTCTCCAAAAGAGCCGGGTAATCATGCTCCAGATGAACGATTCACTGTGCAATTTTTGGATATAATGGGATTTGTTCATTTGTAATTTCATCAAGATATAATTTTTGAGTAAATATTGTTATAATGCTATAATTACCACTGTGGTGAATTTGTTCATTTGCTTTTGCAAATATTTATAAGGTTATCTATTCTATGCACTGGGGAAGGAAAAAGATGCCCAAGAAATGGCCCCTGGCTTAAGGGAGCTTTGAGTTTGTTATGATTGGATAAGGGATGTACTAAATAACTGTAATGTAATGTAGAAAGTGATAATACCGGGGAAAGGAATGGAAAAGCTATCCCATGATATTCAGGAGAGAAAGAAATCATTTCTAGTCTGGGAGAATCAAACAATACTTTACGGGTGATATGAGTTATGATATTAAAGGGGGAAAGTAAGAAGGATTATCATTTAAAATGCTTTGTGCACTTAGTCACTCAATCATGTCTGACTCTTTGTGACCCCGTGGACTCTAGCCCTCCAGGCTCCTCTGGCCGTGGGATTTTCCAGGCAAGAATACTGGAGTGGGTTGCCATTTTCTTCTCCAGGAGATCTTCCCGACCCAGGGATTGAACCTGGGTCTCCTGCATTGTAGGGCAGACTCTTCACCAGGGAAGTCCCTAACAATGGAGGAATAGTTGTCAAAGATGAGGCAGTGATTCGGGGGATTGCGTGTCTTGGAGAAAGTAATACTAGAAGAAATAGTGAGCACAAGAGAATATGGGACATTAAGGTCCTGTCCTAATGAGCTTAATTATAAGTATCCCAATACTGTCTGTGCCAGCAGAGTAAGAGTTTAGGAGAAAGGGCCAAGCAATCGTAGGATGTAATCCCAGTGGTAACGAGGCACAGCCTGCCTTCCGGGCTTAAATTTTAACCTACGTCCTTCAGTAAGACTAGTGCCCATGGAGGGATAATCTTAGACCAGAGTGCCTCAGACTCAAATATGGTTCAGGGAGGTACCATGATATACAAAAAGTGATTCTCATGCATGGACCTTGGTGACTCATGAAGTACGGGGAGACTCATTCTCATCAAGGAAGACATTTCAGTGCCCAGTGAGAGAGACTGAGAGCAAATCTGAACCACAAGGAAAATGACTAATTTATACTAAAAGGGGCTTTTCTGGTAGCTCAGCTGGTAAAAAAAAAAATCTGCCTGTAATGCAGGAAGCCCTGGTTCAATTCCTGGATCAGGAAGATCCCCTGGAGAAGGGATAGGCTGCCCACTCCAGTATTCTTGGGCGTCCCTGGTGGCTCAGGTGGTAAAGAATCTGCCTGCAATGTGGGAGACCTGGGTTTGATCCCTGGGTTGGGAAGATCCCCTGGAGGAGGGCATGGCAACCCACTTCAGTGTTCTTGCCTGGAGAGTCCCCATGGACTCTCCAGGGTTGAAAAAATCTGAAACCATCAGTAGGCAGTTGAAACTGCTCGATTCGTTTAAGAGGAGAGCATAAACAAGAGGTTTTAAAGTCATAAAGATACAATGTGTGTGTGCTCGGTCATGTCCAGCTCTTTGAAACTCCCTGCACTGTAGCCTGGTGGGCTACAGTCCCTGGGGTCCCAAAGAGTTGGACACGACTGAGAGGCTGAGCACAGCACAGCCATTTCTTCCCCCGCTGCTAGTTACCAGTTTCCCAGGGTACGAAGTTGATTTTTAATCCCCATTCTATTGCTAGGCAAACTGGTATAAAAATCGGGCATCAGAGACTTAGGTGGAAGGATGAGCCAGAGTCTTCTGGCTAGAGCTTTGTGGTCTTTCAGTGGAAGACTGAAATGTTATGCTCTCCACCTCTCTAGGGATCTGTTAATTTCAAAGCACCCTTACATTAGGCATAAAGAAGTCAAGGTAAGGTGAGGTGAAGTCGCTCAGTCGTGTCCGACTCTCTGCGACCCCGTGGACTGTAACCTGCTAGGCTTCCCCGTCCATGGGGTTCTCCAGGCAAGGATACTGGAGTGGATTGCCATTTCCTTCTCCAGGGGATCTTCCCAACCCAGGGATCGAACCCGGGTCTCTTGTATTGGAGGCAGATGCTTTAACCGCTGAGCCACCAGGGAAGCCCCAAGGAAGTCAGAGGATTACATTACTTCCAGTCCATGTTTGTTTACAGAGAAGGTAACTGATATCTGCTGCCAGCCTGAGTTCTCGTTTATTCTAAATATATATATATTTTATTATTGCGCTTTGTTTGGGTCTTTGTTGTTCATGGGCCTTCTCTAGTTGTGGAGAGCGGAGGATATGCTCTAGCCACAGGGTGTGCAGACTTCTCATGGTGGCTTGCCTTGTTGAAGAGTGTGGACTCTAGGCGCATGGCTTCGGTAGTTGTGGCTCCCAGGCTCCAGAGTCCAGGCTTGGCAACTGTGGCACTTGGGCTTAGCTGCCCCATGGCATGTGGGGATATTCCCAGACTAGGGATCAGATCGGTGTCCCCTGCATTGCAAGGCAGATTCTTAACCACTGGACCACTAGGGAAGCCCTCATTAATTCTAGAACAACTCTGGGTAGCTAGAGTAGAGTTGGAAAAATCTGAAACCATCAGTAGGCAGTTGAAATTGCTCAATTAGTTTAAGAGGAGAGCATAAATAGGGGTTTTAAAGTCATGAAGATACAGTGTGTGTATGCTCTCTCATGTCCAGCTCTTTGAGGCTCCCTGCACTGTAGCTTGTCAGGACCCTCTGTCTGTGTAATTTTTCCAGGTGAGAGTACTGGAGCAGGTTGCCATTTCCTCCTCCAGGGGGTCTTCCTGACCCAGGGACTGAACCTGAGTCTTTTGCATCTTCTGCATTGGCAGGCAGTTCTTTACCACTGCAGGACCTGGGAAGCCCCTAAATGGATACAATGGTTGCAATTTTTTTTTTTTTTAAAGTGAAATTGTTGAAGGAACTAGGAAAGGGAAAAAGCAAACAGACGGAAGATCCAAGGACTGACACAAAGGGATCCTCTGAACGAGGAGAGAAAGAGGAGGAAGGGGGAGCTGACAAGAATTTGGAGGGAAGGGGGACAGGAGAGAATGACAGATGTCATACAGAAACGAGGAGGAATAAAACCATTAGATGGTCTACTAGGAGGTCGTTGTGACCCCTAAGAGCAAGCATGACTTATGCATGAGTGAACAAATCATACCACAGTGGATGTAACATGAGTGAGCGGTAAGGAAATGAAAGCAATATAGTTTTTCCCCCTAAAAGGTACTTGCTGTGGAAGGAAGGAGAGGAGAGGCAGGAAAGGATATCTGAGCATAGAAACTCAGAGTTGAGAGACGTTTTTTCTTTTGATTTTCAAATCTTTGAAGTGTTGTCTTTGAAAAGAATTTTCTCTAATCTTCAGTGTCTTATTGCTTCTATTTTAGGCTGTGGGATTAGAGAGGGTCCTGGATTCAGTTTATGCTACTGTGTGCTAGCTTTACCTTTTCCATGGAGCATAAGGTGTATGATTTTGACACGTTACTTAATCTTACTTATTTCACATGCAGATGAACATTACGCTTTGTTTACTTTGTGATCCTTCTTCCCAGGAGAAGGTCTGATTAAATCAGTTGTCATCATTCAGTGAAGCACAACACTTCTGCAGACAACAGTTCACCAAGACCTTCTCAGAGGTGCTGCTAATCTATGTGCACAGGTTTTTACAAGATAAATGATTATGAGTCTAGAATAGTAATACTGCCTTATACGTGCATTTTTCTTTAAATATTTACAAAGAATTTTACAGGCATTTTGCTAATTAAATTTGCATAACACTCTCTGAAAGCAGAAAGAGTAAAGTAGCTTAAAAAAAAAAAAAAGAAAAACTAGATAATGAAGCCAAATAAAAATTGCCAAGTAGCAAAATAACTTGAATCTCACCTTGAATTTGTCATGGAACCTATAAGCTATAGGACCAGTTCTTTTGTCTAAGCACAATCAGTTCAGTTCAGTCCAGTCGTTCAGTCGTGTCCGACTCTTTGCGACCCCATGAATCGCAGCACGCCAGGCCTCCCTGTCCACCACCAACCCCCGGAGTTCACTCAGACTCACGTCCATTGAGTGCGTGATGCCATCCAGCCATCTCATTCTTGGTTGTCCCCTTCTCCTGCCTCCAATCCCTCCCAGCATCAGAGTCTTTTCCAATGAGTCAACTCTTCGCATGAGGTGGCCAGAGTACTGGAGCTTCAGCTTTAGCATCATTCCTTCCCAAGAAATCCCAGGGCTGATCTCCTTCAGAATAGACTGGTTGGATCTCCTTGCAGTCCAAGGGACTCTCAAGAGTCTTCTCCAACATCACAGTTCAAAAGCATCAATTCTTTGGCGCTCAGCCTTCTTCACAGTCCAACTCTCACATCCATACATGACCACAGGAAAAATCATAGCCTTGACTAGACGGACCTTAGTCAGCAAAGTAATATCTCTGCTTTTGAATATACTATCTAGGTTGGTCATAACTTTTCTTCCAAGGAGTAAGCGTCTTTTAATTTCATGGCTGCAGTCACCATCTGCAGTGATTTTGGAGCCCAAAAATAAAGTCTGACACTGTTTCCACTGTTTCCCCATCTATTTCCCATGAAGCGATGGGACCAGATGCCATCTTTGTTTTCTGAATGTTGAGCTTTAAGACAACATTTTCACTCTTCTCTTTCACTTTCATCAAGAGGCTTTTAGTTCCTCTTCACTTTCTGCCATAAGGGTGGTGTCATCTGCATATCTGAGGTTATTGATATTTCTCCCCCAATCTTGATTCCAGCTTGTGTTTTTTCCAGTCCAGCGTTTCTCATGATGTACTCTGCATATAAGTTAAAACACTACTCAATAGGGAAAGATATATATGGTTGTTAGTTATTTGCTGACTTATGTCTGACTCTTTTGTGACCCTGTGGACTATAGGACACCAGGCTCCTCTATCCATGGGGTTTCCGAGAAAGAATACTGGAGTGGGTTGCCGTTTCCTTTCCTGGTAGTTCAGACAGTGAAGTGTCTGCTTGCAACGCAGGAGAGTTGGGTTCAATCCCTGGGTCAGGAAGATCCTCTGGAGAAAGGAATGGCTATCCACTCCAGTATTCTTGTCTGGAGAATCCCATGAACAGAGGAGCTTGGCGGGCTATAGTCCATTGGGTCACAAAGAGGTGGACACAACAGAACGACTAACACTTTCACTTTTTCTTTCTCCAATACACACACACACACATATAGATATAATCTAGTTAAAAAAAAAAGGAGGGGGGGCAAAGGACCTGAATAAACATTTTCCCAAAGAAGACATGCAGATGACCAAGAGGTATGTGAAAAGATGCTCAACATCACTAATCCATCAGAGAAATGCAAATCAAAACCACAATGAGATATCACTTCACACCTGGAGATGGTTTTGTCAAAAAGACAAGCAATAACAAGTGTTAGTGAAGATGCTGGGGAAAGGGAATCCTTTCATATTGTTCGTGAGAATCTAAAATAGAGTCAAAATCTGCAAAAAATAATGATGAATCTTCACTGTCTGTAATTTTTACAAGTAGGAAAAGATCAGTGAGGATAAAAATAACACAATTATTGCTGTTACTTTAATTGAGACATATAAAACCCTATACTCAACAAATTCAGAATATGCACTTTTTTCAAAAGCAATAAAAAAACTTTACAAAAGTGGACCATATGGTTGCCATGAGGTAATAAAATTTCAAATAAATTATTCAAAGTATGAACTCTGGCCACAGAGGGATTTAATTAAAACTTACTAACAAAAAATAACTTGAAAATCTTTATATGTTTGGAAATTAAGCAAGAGCTATCTAAAAACTATGTAAATTTAAAAATACATATTTAAATAAAGGATAATGAAAAAACTGAATAGTAACATTTATGGAATAAAGTTCTGCCTATATTAGAAAATAAAAATATGATGTAATTATCTAACTATCCATCTCAAGAATTCACAAAAATAATAGAAAACTGAACCCAAAGCAAATTTAATAATGTATAATAAAGAGAATCAAAAGCCAGTGATTGGTTCTTTAAAAAGACTGAGCAAATTAATGAGGGGAAAAATAGATAGAAGAGCCAAATAACCAGTGTTAGTAATGAAAAGGAGATAACATCATGGATTCCACCAACATCAAAGAGACTATAAGAAAACACAGCTTACCAGAAATCAGTAAAGAAGAAATAGAAAATATAATCAGCCCTATAAGTAAGTAAAGTCCAGAACCAAAATATTTCATGAATAAATTCTACACAGGACATAAGGAAATCATAATGCCAGTCCTGAGCAATGGAAAGAGAGAAAACATTTACCAACTTGTTTTAAGAAACCAACATAATATTTCTTTTCTTTTTTTGGACAAGGTAATGGCTATGATTCCCTGTGTTGTACAATGTGTTATTGATGCTTACTTATTTTATACATAGTGGTTTTTATCTTTTAACTCCTCTTCCCCACTGGTAACCACTAGTTTGTTTTCTAAATCAGTGAGTCCCTATCTGTTTTGCTACATACATTCACTTGCATTATTTTTTTATATTCCACATATAGGTAATATTGTATCCCAACTCAGGGATCAAACCCAGGTCTCCTGCATTGCACACTGACTTCTGCATTGCAGGTGGATTCTTTACTGACTGAGCTATGAGGGAAGCTCATTTATGGCTGAGTAATATTCTAGTGTGTGTGTGTGTGTATGTGTGTGTGTGTGTATCTCTCTCTCTCTCTCTCTCTCTCTCTCTATATATATATATATATATATATATATAAAACGCATCTTCTTTATCCATTCATCCATTCTTGGACACTTGAGTTACTTCCATATATTGGCTATTGTAAATAGTGCTGCTAGGAATATTGGGATGCATGTATTCCTACAAATCAGTGTTTTCATCTTTTCTAGATACATACCCAGGAGTGGAATTGCTGGATCATCTTACAGTTCTATTTTTAGTTTTTGAGAACCCTCCATATGGTTTTCCACAGTGACTGAACCAATTTACATTCTCCACCAACAGTGCACAGGTGTTCCCTTTTCCCCCACATCCTTCCCAACATTTGTTATCTGCAAACTTTTTAATGATAGTCATTCTTATAGGTGTGATACAATAGCTCATTGTTGATTTGATTTGTGTCTCTCTAGTAATTAGCAATATTGAGCATCTTTTCATGTACCTGTTAGCCATCTGTACGTATTCTTTGGAAAAATATCTATTCAGGTCTTCTGCCCATTTTTATTGGGACATTTGTTTTTTGATTTTGAGTTGTATGAGCTGTTTATATATTTTTGGATATTAACACTTTGTTTATTGTCATTTGCGAATATTTTCTCCCATTCTATAGGCTGTATTTTCATTTTGTTTATGGTTTCTTTTGCTGAGTAAAAGATTAAAGTTTAATTAAGTTCTACTTGTTTATTTTTGCTTTTATTTCAGAGACCAGCATAACCTTCATACCCAAACCTGACAAGACTATTACCAGAAAGGAAGATTACAGGTAATCCATTTTTTCCAGATTGATCAGTACAGTTGGTGCAACCCCAAACAAAATCTAAGCTGGTATTTTTACAACTGACAAACTGAAAGTGAAAGTCACTCAGTTGTGTCCGACTCTTTGTGACTCCATGGACTTAAAGTCCATGGAATTCTCCAGGCCAGAATACTGGAGTGGGGAGCCTTTCTCTTCTCCAGGGGATATTCCCAACCCAGGGATCGAACCCAGGTCTCCTGCACTGCAGGCGGATTCCTTACCAGCTGAGCCATAAGGGAAACCCATAATTGACAAGATTATTCTAAAAGTTCACATGGAAATGAAATAATCTAGAATGGTAATGATACTATTAAATTTTTCTGAAAGACCTGTATACAATACTGGGGCTTTGCAAGTGGCTCAGTGATAAAGAATCTGCCTGCCGATGCAGGAGATGAGGGAAGATCCCCTGGAGAAGGAAATGGTAACCCACTCCAGTATTCTTTCCTAGAAATCCCATGGACAGAGGAACCTGGTGGGCTACAGTCCGTGGGGGTCTGAAAGAGTAGGACACAACCTAGCGACTAAAACAACACAAAGTATACTACAATATTACCTTAATTGAGACAGTGTGTAATGGCACAAGGATAGACAAATATACTCTACTCATAAAATGCATCTTTCAGAGAGTGAAAATATAAATTATAATCTGAGAAAATATATTTGTAATACATAAATCCAGCAAAGAAATTTGATCTGGATTAAAGTATGTCTATGAGTCCAAAAAGAAAAAGAAAAACACACATACTTTTACATACAAATAGAAGCAGGAAACTCCTGAAATATCCTGTTCAGTTCAGTTCAGTTGCTCAGTTGTGTCCAACTCTTTGTGACCCCGTGTACTGTAGCACGCCTGGCCTCCCTGTCCGTCACCAACTCCCAGAGCTTGTTCAAATTCATGTCCATCGAGTCAGTCATGTCAACCAAGGAAATATTCTGTAATTAATCTCACTATTGACATTGTTGTTGTTTAGTCCTTACGGCATGTCCGACTCTTGTGATCCCTTGGACTGTAGCCCAGCAAGCTCCTCTGTCCATGGGATTCTCCAGGCCAGAATACTGGAGTGGGCTGCCATTTCCTTCTCCAGGGGATCTTCCTGACCCAGGGAGTAAACTGTCATCTCCCGCATCTCCTGCACTGGCTGGTGGATTCTTTACCACGAAGCCACCCATGTAGTGCATACTGAGAGTGTATTCTACTCCTTGGCCTGGGTTCACAGCCCTCTGATCTGGTCTCCACTATGTATCTGACTCTCCCTAGCTCTGCACACTCAGGTCATCTCTCTGCCTCAGCCATTAATATGCCTACACCATGCCTATCCCGGATTTGGATGCTAGCAGAAAAAGTACATTCAATACTGTCAAATCATAACAAATAACTAATATGACTCTGTTGAGTGAATGCATGCATGAAAGAATAAAATCATATCTTCCTTCCTGTTCTCCGCTTTTCAAAATCCTATCTATCCTTTGAGGTCCACACATACTGCATATCCCATCTCTTCTGTAAAGGCTTTCCTACTAATTCTTCTCTGAGTTCTTTCTCTTAACAGAACTATCCTTTGATTTTTATCACATTCTGTAATGCATTTTTTTTCATATTCACAGATACTATTGTCCCATCAAAAGAATAAATACCAGAAGAGCAAGGAACATATCTGTCATCCACTTATATTATAAAGTATCTGTCCAACTGTCTTATAACCAGTGGTGCTCAATATTTTTCAGGGAAAGACGTGTAATGATGAAAAATGCAGTCCCGGAAATTCAAATAGATCTGAACTCTGGCCTTGGTTGTGCTGTGTGACGCTGAGCAGTTACCTGACTGCTCTGTCGGTTTCCTCATCTGTGAAAGATGGATAATGATGCATCCTTAAAAGGATGCAATGAAATAATATACATAGAGTGCATGCGTGTGTGCATGCCCAGTCTTGTCCGACTCTTTGTGATCCCGTGGACTGTAGCCCTGCCAGGCTCCTCTGTTTATGGGATTTTCCTGGCAAGAATACTAGAGTGGGTTACCATTTCCTCCTCCAGGAGATCTTCCCCACCTAGGGATCAAACCCACATCTCCTGAGTCTCCTTCATTGGCAGGCAGATTCTTTACCACTGTGCCACCTGGTAAGCCTATAATATACGTAGCACAAATAGGAAATACATGGTAAATGATAGCTAGCAGTAGTAGTAGTGTTCAGTATTAATTATGGCTCTGACTTGTAAAAGCATTCACTCTGAAAATTAACAGAGAGACAAACATGAACACAGAACAGTAACCATAAAACTAAGAATAATAGAACAACCAAAGTTCCAGCATGTAAAAATGTCCAGCTTGTCTTTCTTCTATTGCAGACTAATCTACACATGGCCAAAGGTCTTCAGGGAGTTCTGTTTCCTAACACTTCAGGAATTTTGTCATTCCATCTCGAATGTCTGCTTTCTCCCCTCTTTCTGATATACAAGGTCTCAAACAAATGATACAGGATAGCTTCAAGCACAGTATTATCCACCCCAGTAATTTCTTTTCTGTCCGTAGTGAAGGTCAGAAGGGTCCTTCTCTTGCAAAAGACATAATGCAAACCTCAGGGTTCGTCTATCCTCAGGATCCTCTCCGTTTCTCCTGTCTCATTAGCACAGGAGGAGAAAAGCTACTAAACAACCTACATTTAATTTACTGATTTACATTTGTTTATACTTCAAATTAAATGATTAGATAGATTAGATAGTATCAGCGACTCAATAGCAAACTCTGGGAGATAGAGGACAGAGGAGCCTGGCATGCTACAGTCCACGGGGTCACAAAGAGTGGAACACAACTTTGCAACTGAATGACAACAAAAATACTTCTCAAAAATTATTCTCCTGACAATAATGAAAGCATCTCCATTTATGTATCTAGTATTCTCACGGGATTTCTCAAGAGTAACTGATCCATCCTTAGTAAACGGTACCCCTTATTGCCACCTATTGCTATCATTATCATCAATGATGAATAATGCTGAGAGTAGCTACCACAGATAAAATTTGTTATGTGTGCCCTAACCAAGTTGGAAGGGGTGAGTCAGGATTGAAGCCCCTTCTTGCCTGGATGTGCTTCCACATTGAGTTGGGAGAGGCTCCATTCAATCTTATATTTGTGCCTAACACCATGGGCAGAGCCCATATTCAGGTTTCTAATAACTTTCTTTCATACTCCTTTAATCCATGGCTACTCACACTTGTTCCCAAGGGGCACTAGTGTTCCAAGCTGTAGAGAGCAAGCATTTGACTGTAATATTGAATGATTGCCTTTACCCTGTTTGCAAAGGAAAAATGTTAATGGATCACATATTCTCAATTCAAATTTTTCTCCGATCACTTTTTACAAGTCCTTGTCTCCAGACACCACTTTCCTGCTTAAGGTTGCCAGTAGATGAGAGAAGAAAATGAAATTGCAAATTCCTATGAAGAGGAACTCTCAAAACTAATCATTTGCTCTTGGCTGAACACTTTGTTGGGTGATATATTTTATTTTAAGATGTGTGAGCTGGTAGTTGTGAGTTTATATGGTATCCAAATAATATAGGTGCATTTCTTTTTGCTAGTAAAATATATATATAACTACAGTGTAGAGGAAGTAAAGATGTATTGATCTGTATTTTTGAAAATATTTAACAAAGAAAATGTTCTGCAAATAAGAGCATGTGTTCTGGATCCCTGAGATGCCCTGTCTCAGAATAGATATTTTATTCCTCCAAAGAAAGTGGATAGAAATGATTCATGGATAAAGGCTGAGCCTCAATATATGTACTTATTTATTTTATGTGTAATTACATGTATCTATATAGTTATTTATGAACTGTTGCTGAAACTGATATGAATGTTTGAGGATTCAAACTATTTGACATTTAGTATCGCGTAAACAAATCTAAGTTCTTAGTGTTCTTTGGCAATAGAATTTTGTGATTGGGAAGGGCCATGAAGGTATTCAGAGCAAGATATCTGAAACTTGAACCTCCCAATCACTAGCCCTCTGTCCTTTCCTGTGAACACTTCCAGCAGGACCTTCACGTGACCCTGGCTTCAAGGTGAAATAATAGCATCTCCTTCCAAGGCTGTGTAATTTACATATGGATCCGTGTGAAAGATAAGAAGCAATACAGCACATTTTTACACTAGCAAGATGCTTTACAATAGAAATTTGTACTATAATATGAGTGCAAATGCTAAAGTGTATCCCTATATATACAAATTCTTTGAATCATAGATAGTGGAGCAAAATCATGTTTTAAATTGTAACCTTCAATTACATGATACTCAATTTTGAAATTTCCATCTATGGTCTGAGAGGGGAAGAAAATTCTCTTTACATATACTACCTTCATTTGCATAAGACATTTTATTTATATTACTGATTTAATCAAAATCTCCTACTGTGCAAATGTTCTCCATATGGGGAAACAGAAGACCAGAGTGTATAAAGCCAGCTCTTTGTGTCTTTCAACTTTTAAAAAATTATGGACATATAATGTTTTGTCTATTTTTTAGATTACAGAATATGTATTTTTTTCTTAATCAAGGTAAAAGCTCACAATATAAAACTCAGTTATCATCATCCTATTTTGCCCTATATATACTCTTTCAATTTCTCATGCAAAATTCTGATGTCTTCCCAATAGAGGATATGGCCAAAGAGAAATGACAGAGTCTTGACAATGGGAGAGAATGATCTGAGACCATAGCAAAGAGAAAGATCAGGACTGAGCTGGTTCAGGGGCAGAGAAGTAGTTATGTACTTACCATGGAAGGAGTTAGGAAGCTATTGGACAGTAATTACAGCAGAGAAACAGGAAGTAGAGTGAAGGGGATTTTGTAAGAAATGGATGAGAGACCAAATCCTGGCTCAGCCATCCAGTGGCCATGTAACCTTGGAAGAGATTTTCATTTCTCTGGACTGCCACTTCCTCAAATGGGGAGACTCCCATCTTCCAGAGCTGTAGTGAAAGGACCTGTGTGAGGCCAGTGAACCTCATAAACAATGTTTTTGCTTTTCCCTTTCAGCTCTAACTTGACTCTGTCCTTCCTGAATTAGAGACAGCCATGATGAGGCAATGGCACCCCACTCCAGTACTCCTGCCTGGAAACTCCTATGGACGGAGGAGCCTGGTAGGCTGCAGTCCATGGGATCGCTAAGGGTCGGACACGACTGAGTGACTTCACTTTCACTTTCATGCATTGGAGAAGGAAATGGCAACCCACTCCAGTGTTGTGCCTGGAGAATCCCAGGGACGGTGGAGCCTGGCGGGCTGCCGTCTATGGGGTCGCACAGAGTCGGACATGACTGGAGCGACGTAGCAGCAGCAGCAGCAGCAGCAGCATGATGATGATGTTATCAGTGTAAGGAGTCTGTTGTTGTTATTGTCCAGTTGCCCAGTTGCGTCCGACTCTATGACTCCGTGGACTACAGCACTCCAGGCTTCCCTGTCCTTCACTGTCTCCCAAGTTCATGTCCATTGCATGGGTGATGCCATCCAGCCATCTCATCCTCTGACACCCTCTTCTCTTTTTCGCCTTCAGTCTTTCCCAACATCAGGCCTTCCCGGGACTTTCCCAGTGAGTCAGCTGTTCACATCAGGTGACCGAAGCTTCAGTATCTGTCCTTCCAATGAATGCAGAGTCTACACATCCCCAAATGACCCTCCCTTTTCACTACAGCGAATTTCAAAATTTATAGAAAAAATAAACAAAATGTATAACAAACCTCTGTGTACCCATTACCCAGCTTCAACAATTACAAGTCATTGCCATCTTTTTCATCCACAACTCCATCCACTCCCTACTTTCTGCATTATTTTGAAGCAAATCTAGACATCAGATCATTTTATCTACAATGTTTCATGATGTATCTCTAAACAAGGAATCTTTTTTAAAAATACAGTCATAATACCATTGTAGGTTGTTTTGTTGCTAAGTCATGTCTGACTCTTTAGCAACCCCATGGACTGTAGCCGAGCAGGCTCCTCTACCATGGGATTCCCCAGGCAAGAATACTGGAATGGGTTGCCAATTTTCCTCTTTACATAATACCATAATGCTCTTTAAATATTTAACAGTTACTCCTTAATATTATTAAGTATCCAGTGTACTTAAATTTCCAATGTCTTTTGCATGTTTTAGTTTGCTTGAATTCAGATGTAAATTCAGATCCACAAATTACACAGGTTGCCTTTAAAATATCTTGATCTATTAGCTAACGTGCTCTTCTGTTCTCTATATTTTATGTAAATTAGAAGATTCATCAGATTCATGTTGATTTTGTTATTGTTGTTGATACTGTTATTACCTATGTCAGTTCAGTTCAGTTTAGTCGCTCAGTCATGTCCGACTGTTTGTGACCCCATGAATCGCAGCACGCCAGGCCTCCCTGTCCATCACCATCTCCCGGAGTTCACTCAGACTCACGTCCATCGAGTCAGTGATGCCATCCAGCCATCTCATCCTCTGTCGTCCCCTTCTCCTCCTGCCCCCAATCCCTCCAAGCATCAGAGTCTTTTCCAATGAGTCAACTCTTCTCATGAGGTGGACAGAGTACTGGAGCTTCAGCTTTAGCATCATTCCTTCCAAAGAAATCCCAGGACTGATCTTCAGAATGGACTGGTTGGATCTCCTTGCAGTCCAAGGGACTCTCAAGAGTCTTCTCCAACACCACAGTTCAAAAGCATCAATTCTTTGGCACTTAACTTTCTTCACAGTCCAACTCTCACATCCATACATGACTACTGGAAAAACCATAGCCTTAACTAGACGGACCTTAGTCAGCAGACTAAGGTCTCTGCTTTTGAATATGCTATCTAGATTGGTCATAACTTTTCTTCCAAGGAGTAAGCATCTTTTTTTTTTTAATTAATTAATTTATTTATTTTTTTAAATTACAATACTGTATTTGTTTTGCCATACATTGACACGAATCAGCCATAGGTGAACACAATCTCCCAATGCCGAAGCCCCCTCCCACCTCCCTCCCCACATCCTCTAAGCATCTTTTAATTTCATGGCTGCAGTCACCATCTGCAGTGATTTTGGAGCCCCCAAAATAAAGTCTGACACTGTTTCCACTGTTTACCCATCTATTTCCCATGAAGTGATGGGACCAGATGCCATGATCTTTGTTTTCTGAATGTTGAGCTTTAAGCCAACTTTTTCACTCTCCTCTTTCACTTTCATCAAGGCTTTTCAGTTCCTCTTCACTTTCTGCCATAAGGGTGGTGTCATCTGCATATCTGAGGTTATTGATATTTCTCCCAGCAATCTTGATTCCAGCTTGTGTTTCTTCCAGTCTGGAGTTTCTCATGATGTACTCTGCATATAAATTAAATAAGCAGGATGACAATATACAACCTTGACATACTCCTTTTCCTATTTGGAACCAGTCTGTTGTTCCATGTCCAGTTCTAACTGTTGCTTCCTGACCTGCACACAAATTTCTCAAGAGGCAGGTCAGGTGGTCTGGTATTCCCATCTCTCTCAGAATTTTCCACAGTTTATTGTGATCCACAGAGTCAAAGGCTTTGGCATAGTCAATAAAACAGAAATAGATGTTTTTCTGGAACTCTCTTGCTTTTTCCATGATCCAGCGGATGTTGGCAATTTGATCTCTGGTTCCTCTGCCTTTTCTAAAACCATCTTGAACATCAGAAAGTTCACGGTTCATGTATTGTTTAAGCCTGGCTTGGAGAATTTTGAGCATTATTTTACTAACATGTGAGATGAGTGCAACTGTGCAGTAGTTGGAGCATCCTCTGGCATTGCCTTTCTTTGGGATTGGAATGAAAACTGACCTTTTCCAGTTCTGTGGCCACTGCTGAGTTTTCCAAATTTGCTGGCAGATTGAGTGCAGCATCACACGAACACACCAAGTGATATTGCCTTTGATGATGTGATTTTTCCAACTGATGAACAACTTTTGGAAAAGGTCTGAACAAGCCAATCTATAATCTTCCCTCACTGTAAATAATGCTTAGTTACTTTCTGGAAAATATTAAAATGTACAAAAATAATTTTCACTTATATATAATATAGAGTTGGGCTTTACTTTAGACTCAGGTAATTATAAATTAGTTTTCATCTCCATGAATGTCTAGCAAGTCAGATGGTACACAGGAAAATTCTTTACCAAGGAGGATTATCTGCCACGTTGTAGAAAATCTAACATTTCTGGATCCACTAAATGCCAGTAGCACCCCACCAAATCTTTATGACTACTGTTAATGTCCCTTCATGGGATTTCCTGGTGGGTCAGACGGCAAAGAATCTGCCTGTGATGTGGGAGGCCCAGGTTCAGTCCCTGGAAGATCCTCTGCAGAAGGGAATGGCTACCCACTCCAATATTCTTGCCTAGAGAATTCCATGGACAGAGGAGCCTGAACAATGACCCCTCATATTCACAAAATTCCCTGTGATTCACTTCATCTCCTGTTGAAAACTACTGGCTTAGTTTGAGAAGCAGCAACAGAAGAAATTGATTTTAATTGCATATATGCTCTAGCTTGGGATGTAGATAAAGAAAACGTCTTGTGTGGGGAATATCTATTGAAATCTTCACAGAGTTACAGCTTTTCAACATTTTTCTCCATTGGTAGATTTTGTTTCTCCAAACAATATTGGAAAATGTGAATAGGTTTTCTGGTAAAACAAATGATATCATAATGACAACATGGGAATATATGTGGTTCAAATACAAAATTGTTTAGTATCTAGGAAACCATCCCCATAGGAAGATGTAAGGAAACTGGGATGGTGGCAAAAAGTAATAAATGCATTTTAATTCTTTTCTGAACGTAAATATAAATTTATAGATCTCTTTGTGTTGATATAATTGGCCTATAAATCTAATAAGGAATTTCCCTTCATCCTGAGATGAAGAAAATATAGTCAAATGTTTGCTCTCCTCAAGTTTACTTGTATCATTATGTGATATACTTCTTGCCTTTTTCTTAAAAGTTTCTTTCTTTATTGTCCGTTGTATTGATATTTACATACTGTGCATCATTCCAAGATGAAAGCCATTTTCTAATCTAAATTAGAAGATATTTTGTCACTATTCCTTGAGGCAGGAATTGTTTGTTCATAGTACCTTGATGGTTCCTGGTAATAGTAAGTGCTTGTTTAAATATCTATTGAATGAACTTACTCATCCAGTAATCATCGTTAATATATCTTATTACTATGCACAGTTATGTACTTTCATGTGTGTTAATTGTATCCCCATGCTGTTATTATTATGACACATTAACTGTGGATCTTTTACTCAAGGTAGAATCTTAACTGAGTGATCTCTTCTAAATCATATCGCTGGAATAACTAGGAGAAGAATTTAGAACTCCTGGCTTTGGTTTCATTATTTCCACCAATCGGTTTCTTTTTGCCTCAAAATATACACATTTTCTGTTTGTGCTGCCTAGTTGTTGCCATGTCTTCAAAAAGCATTTGTCAAAACAAATGAGCCAACACCCCACCCCCCACCCCCAGAACATGAGCAACTCCCCCAGATTTGCATACTAGCTCTAACCCTCAGATATTCAAAACAGGATAACAAACATTTCGACGACAAAATTTGCCTGGTAAGAGAAATGGCTGTCTTAAAAGCGATTTACGTTATTTGATGTGTGCAAACTGCAAAGCAGGTGCGGTATTAACACAGCGATTGCTCAGAGGCTGGAACTTTGTAGCTATGGAGACGCTGCCTCATAGTGTTCCAAGAGGCAGGGTCGGCCAGATGTGGAAGCTGTAATCATAAAGGTAGTATTGCTGGGTTGCCGCCCTGTCTCTCGAGCTGCTTCCAGTGAGAGCTGCACACCTTCCTCTTGATTTGTGTGACATTCTTAGCCAGTGTCCGCAGTGGCGATGTCGGAACTTACACATTCACGTTAGAATCCTGGCATCAGCTTGGCGAAGAAGTCATGATGTCTGGAGAGTTCTTTAAGGGAGTTAGATTAACAGGTGAGGTCACTTGAAAAGAAAATCTGCCTTGAATCTCAGTTCTCTTCATTGTCTAATGCCATAATTTATTTTTCCAGAAAAGAGAAGACTCTTGTTTTCCAGCCAATGCGAGAGACTCAGAAACTGTTCAGGAAATGTCGGTGGTGCTGCAGAGTGGAGTCCATGAGCTAGAAGATAAGATGGAGACTCAAGCACAGTAAGAAAGTCACAAATGAGTTTCAGAGGATGAGGATGGAGCATTTGACCTTTTTATTTCAAAACGGCTTATAAAATAGAACTAGAATCGAGTCTACAAAGCTCTTAAAATTAATGATAACATACTACAGTTTCCTCAACCACTGTTTTATAATGTTTAGTCCCCGAGTAATAGAAAAATTCACCTAGATCGCCATCATATCAGACCTGGCAGTTTCCAAAACTCATATCTAAACATGTTGAAGTAATTGGCAGACAGTTTCTTTAACTACTTTACTAACAGAGAACTGTTGGAGAATTTTGGTTTAGGAAATGTCTAGGAGGATGTTAAAATTAGAACTCTCTGTTTTTTTGCTACTAATGTAAATCATTTTATCAACTACAGCATCAGCATTTGTTTTCCAATGTTTGGTTAAAAAATGATCTTTAAGAAAAACAACCACATGTTAATGAATATATATGGAACCCAGAAAAGATGGTCCTGATGAATCTATTTGTAGGGTGGCAGTGGAGACATAGACATAGAGACCAGGCTGTGAACACAGTGGGGGAAGAAGAGGCAGGGACTAATTGAAAGAGCAACATGTAAAAGAGATAGCCAGTGGGAATTTGCTGTATGACACTGGGAGCTCAAACCTGGTGCTCTGTGACAACCTAGAGAGCTGGGAGGGAGGGGACATATGTATATCTATGGCTGGTTCATGATGACGTATGGCGGAAACTAACATAATATTGTAAAGCAATTATCCTCCAATTAAAAATCGTTCAGTTCAGTCGCTCAGTCATGTCTGACTCTTTGCAACCCCATGAATGAGCACGCCAGGCCTCCCTGTCCATCACCAGCTCCCGGACTTCACTCAAACTCATGTCCATCAAGACGGTGATGCCATCCAGCCATCTCATCCTCTGTCGTCCCCTTCTCCTCCTGCCCCCAATCCCTCCCAGCATCAGAGTCTTTTCCAATGAGTCAACTCTTCGCATGAGGTGGCCAAAGTACTGGAGTTTCAGCTCCAGCATCATTCCCTCCAAAGAAATCCCAGGGTTGATCTCCTTCCAGAATGGACTGGTTGGATCTCCTTGCAGTCCAAGGGACTCTCAAGAGTCTTCTCCAACACCACAGTTCAAAAGCATCAATTCTTCGGCGCTCAGCTTTCTTCACAGTCCAACTCTTGCAACCATACATGACCACTGGAAAAACCATAGCCTTGACTAGATGGATCTTTGTTGGCAAAGTAATGTCTCTGCTTTTCAACATGCTATCTAGGTTGGTCATAACTTTCCTTCCAAGGAGTAAATGTCTTTTAATTTCATGGCTGCAGTCACCATCTGCAGTGATTTTGGAACCCCCAAAATAAAGTCTGACACTATTTCCACTGTTTCCCCATCTATTTCCCATGAAGTGATGGGACCAGATGCCATGATCTTTGTTTTCTGGATGTTGAGCTTTAAGCCAACTTTTTCACTCTCCTCTTTCACTTTCATCAAGAGGCTTTTTAGTTCCTCTTCACTTTTTGCCATAAGGGTGGTGTCATCTGCATATCTGAGGTTATTGATATTTCTCCCGGCAATCTTGATTCCAGCTTGTGCTTCTTCCAGTCCAGCGTTTCTCATGATGTACTCTGCATATAAGTTAAATAAGCAGGGTAACAATATACAGCCTTGACGTACTCCTTTTCCTATTTGGAACCAGACTGTTGTTCCTTGTCCAGTTCTAACTGTTGCTTCCTGACCTACATACAGATTTCTTAAGAGGCAGGTCAGGTGGTCTGGTTAAATGATCTTTAATATTGAATATACACAATTTTTAAAGCCAGTGTTACTTTGGACTTAGAAGTCTTGTGTTTACTGATCAGTTCAAGTCCATTTTAAAAATATTTGTTCTTAGAGGTCATCTGAGAAATATTAATAGCTGTTGTCAATATGACCAATGCCACTTTGAAATAACATTGAAATGCTGGAATTGAGTATTTACAACTACCTCTGCTTTAGTGTTAACTAGTTACAGAGGAAGCACAATACCAAATAAGGGCTTGGAAAATTCCACATGGGAAAGGAAACCTAACCAAGCACCAGGAAGAAAGTCTCTCGTCTTCCAAAAGGAGTCTAATAAGTCTGTGAGGGCAGGGTTCAAACGGTGGGCTGCCCCATGCTCATCTCTTCCTGAAATGTTTTAGTTTTTCCAACAGTGCATGCTGCCATTAAAAACTTCTTGTTCAGCTACAAAAATAAGAACCCCCTGTGGCCCTAGACCAGATTTCTTTGATCATAACATTTGCAAAAGCTCATTGGGAATCTTTCATGGAATTAAATTTATTTGGAAATGCAATTGTTTTACCAAAGGAAGAAAAAAATTGGAGCTTATAAAATGAACATGCTGAAAGATATAGTCAGTTATCTTTAATGAAACCCAGATGGAAGGAACTTTGAAAGAGAAAGGTCGTTTTACTGCTTATTCTAGACAGTGTCAGGGAAAAATTATGTCCTATGATCTGTCTCATTTTAGACAGAGATGAAATGCTTGTGATTTGACAATAGACCTCTGTAGTCTCATTTTCATTACCACCCCTGTCATACTCAAGACGGTGTCTTCATAGGTTAGAACTTCTTTGACGAAAGCTGAGTGGTTGGGAAGTCAGTGGAATGGCGTGTGTGAAGCTTTTTAAGTACTGCACAGTAATAATGCAGGCTTTCCAGGTGTCACTTGCGGTAAAGAACCCACCTGCCAGTACAGGAGACACGAGACACGGGTTCGATCCCTGGGTTGGGAAGATCCCCTGGAGAAGAGCATGGCAACCCACTCCAGTATTCTTGCATAGACAATCTGGTGGACAGAGGAGCCTTGCAGGCTACAGTCCATAGGGTCGCACAGAGTCGGACATGACTAAAGCAACTTAGCATGCAGAGTAATAATGCAGCTGCAATGCCATTTAATTCTTTTTTAAAGTTGCCTGAGATATTTGTGCCTTGTGAGGACACTTAGAGAGAAGTCTGATTTTGAGTAGAAAGATCTCCAGATATATAACATTTATGATGAAGGAACTTACTAATTATAGAATAAAGCAATTGTGACTACCTCTTGGTAAACAAAGAGATTGAGAGTAACACCAGAAAGATGGCAGATTAGGAAGTTTCAGGCCTTTGTTCCCTTACATAAAGATTTGGAAAAACAAAAACAAAACAGGACTGGCTCAAATAACATTATGGGAACTCCGGAAAATGAGATCAAAATAGAGATGGTGCGTAGAGGCAAAACACTTAGTTCATGACTTATAGACATGTGGCCCCCAGGAAGGCAGGGCTTAGGCTGTCCACGAATCTGGTTTTTCAGAGCTAAAGGATGGGACTCCAGGACCTTGCATTAAAAACACACACGGTCACAGGCACATGGATTGCTTTGAGGTTACTGAGAAGAGCCTCAATGTGAGTCATAAAATGCAGTTGTCATAAGCCTTTTCATGAGCTACTCCATGAAAATATTGTTTTACTCATAAAATATCTGTATTGTGTTTTAGGGACTTTGTTTAAATCAATACATACTATACTTTTATATTTATAAAAAAAACCTCTTTATTCATAGTAAGATTTACTTACAAAAATAATGCCTGAAGAGTAAGTCTGTCTTCTCTCTTTTGTGCTAGTCCCTTCAGCATCCACACACATGTACACAAGTACACACACACGTACACATGTGAGCTGTATTTGTAGTTATTAATTTGTAGCATGTATTTGAAAGCATACATTAACTGTAGATTTTTATAAATGCAAGACAATTAAACAACAGGAGAAATTAAAGGGAAAAGGTATAGTAAACAATGATATATTAAACAGAAGTGATAATCATGTTAATGGAAAGGGAGATATAATATGTGGTGAAAGTGGGATGGGTGAATTTAATTCAGATGACCATTATATCTACTACTGTGGGCAAGAATCCCTTAGAAGTAATGGAGTAGCCCTCATAGTCGACAAAAGAGTCCAAAATCCAGTACTCGGGTGCAGTCTCAAAAATGACAGAATGATCTCTGTTCGTTTCCAAGGCAAACCACTCCATATAGCAGTAATCCAAGTCTATGCCCCAACCATTAGTGCCAAAGAAGCTGAAGTTGAACAGATCTGTGATGACCTACAAGACCTACTAGAACTAACACCAAAAAAAAGATGTCCTTTTCATCAAAGGGGACTAGAATGCAAAAGTAGGAAGTCAAGAGATACCTGGAAAATAGGCAAGTTTGGCATTGGAGTACAAAATAAGCAGAGCAAAGGCTAACAGTTTTGCCAAGAGAATGCATTGGCATTGCAAACACCCTCTTCCAGCAACACAAGAGACAACTCTACACATGGACATCACCAGATGGTTAATACCAAAATTAGATTGATTATATTCTTTGCAGCTGAAGATGGAGAAGCTCTCTATAGTCAGCAAAATAAAAGACCAGGAGTTGATCAGATCATGAACCCTTTATTGCCAAATTCAGAATTAAATAGAAGAAAGTAGGGAAAGCCACTAGACCATTCAGATATGACCTAAATCAAATCCCTTACAATTATACAGTGAAAGTGACAAATAGGTTCAAGGAATTAGATCTGATAGAGTGCCTGAAGAACTATGGATGGAGGCTTATGACATTGTACAGGAGGCAGTGATCAAGACCATCTCCAAGAAAAAGAAATGCAAAAGGGCAAAAGGTAGTATGAGGAGGTCTTACAAATAGCTGAGAAAAGAAGAGAAGCGAAAGGCAAAGGTGAAAAGGAAAGATATACCCATCTGAATGCAGAGTTCCAAAGAATAGCAAGGAGAGATATGAAAGCCTCCAATTAAAATAAGTAAATTCAAATTAAAAAAATAAAAAGACACCAACAGCATGTTTAAAAAACAAAAAAAGAAAGAAAGAAAGAAAGCCTTCCTCAGTGATCAAAGAAACAGAGAAAAACAATAGAATGGGAAAGACTGGAGATATTGTCAAGAAAATTAGAGATACCAAGGGAACATTTCATGCAAGGTGGGCACACAGAAATGGTGTGGACCTAACAGAAACAGAAGAAATTAAGAAG
The DNA here is from genome assembly GCA_917880005.1 of Nanger dama. Classification (NCBI taxonomy): domain Eukaryota; kingdom Metazoa; phylum Chordata; class Mammalia; order Artiodactyla; family Bovidae; genus Nanger; species Nanger dama. The sequence goes on from CAKJTW010000002.1 coordinate 84,634,990, forward strand.
AAGTGGTAGGAATACACAGAAGAACTATACAAAAAGATCTTCATGACCCAGATAATCACTGTGGTGTGATCACTCACCTAGAGCCAGACATCCTGTAGTCCAAAGTCATGTGGCTCTTAGAAAACATCACTACAAGCAAAGCTAGTGGAGGTAATGGAATTTCAGCTGAGCTGTCTCTAGTTCTAAAAGATGATGCTGTTAAAGTGCTGTACTCAATATGCAAGCAAATTTGGAAAATGCAGCAGTGGCCACAGGACTGGAAAAGATCTGTTTTCATTCCAATCCCAAAAAGGCAATGCCAAAGAATGCTCAAGCTACCACAAAATTGCACTTATCTCACATGCTAGGAAAGTAATGCTCAAATGTCTCCAAACAAGGCTTCAACAGTATGTGAACTGAGAAATTCCAGATGTTCAAGCCAGATTTAGAAAAGACAGAGGAACCAGAGATCAAATTGCCAACATCCATTGGATCATCAAAAAAGCAAGAGAGCTCCAGAAAAACATCTACTTCTGCTTTATTGGCTATGCCAAAGCCTTTGACTGTGTGGATCACACAAACTGAAAATTCTTCAAGAGATGGGACTACCATATCACCTTGCCTATCTGCTGAGAAATCTGTATGCAGGTCAAGAAGCAACAGTTAGAACCAGACATGGAACAATGGACTGGTTCCACATTTGGAAAGGAGTATGTCAAGGCTGTATATTGTCACCCTGCTTATTTAACTTATATGCAGAGTACATCATGCAAAATGCCTGGCTGGATAAAGTCCTCCTGACTACAATCTTTCCCAGCATCAGGGTATTTTCCAGTGAGTCAGTTCTTCCCATCAGGTGGCCAATATTGGAGCTTCTGGAATCAAGCTGGAATCAAGATTGCAAGGAGAAATACCAAAACCTCAGGTATGCACATGACACCACCCTTATAGCAGAAAGCAAAGAGGAACTAAAGAGCCTCTTGATGAAAGTGAAAGAGGAGAGTGAAAAAGTTGGCTTAAAACTCTACATTCAAAAACCTAAGATCGAGGCATCTGTTCCCATCACTTCATAGCAAATAGATGGGAAAACAGTGGAAACAGTGACAGACTTGATTTTAGGGGGTGGGGTCCAAAATCACTGCATATGGTGACTACAGCCATGAAATTAAAAGATTCTTACTCCCTGGAAGAAAAGCTATGACTAACCTAGACAGCATATGAAAAAGCAGAGACATTACTTTACCAACAAAGATCCGTCTAGTCAAGGCTATGGTTTTTCCAGTGGTCATGTATGGTTGTGACAGTTGGACTATAAAGAACGCTGAGCACAGAATTGATGTTTTTGAACTGTGGTGTTGGAGAAGACTCTTGAGAGTCCCTTGGACTGCAAGGAGATCCAACCCGTCAATCCTAAAGGAAACCAGTCCTGAATATTCATTGGAAAGACTGATGCTGAAGCAGAAGCTCCAATATTGGCCACCTGATGGGAAGAACTGACTCACTGGAAAAAACCCTGATCATGAGAAAGATTGTAGTCAAGAGGAGAAGGGGACTACAGAAGATAAGATAGTTGGATGGCCTCAATGACGTGATGGGCATGAGTTTGAGCAAGCTCTAGGAGTTAGTGATAGGGAAGCCTGGCATTCTGCAGTCCCTGGGGTGGCAAAGATTCAGACAGGACTGAGCGACTTACCTGAACTGAAAAGTGGGATATAAATGGTTTATGGAGTCTCAATTTTGAATGAAAAAAAAAAAGTCCTGGAAGGAAAAAATATTGAATCAGTACATTGTACATCTCAAACTAATATAATATTGGAAATCAATTGTATTTCAATTTAAACATTTTTAATACAAATAAAAAGCCTGGGAGGAAATGGTAGAAATTTTAGTTGGTGGGATTGTAATAATTTTTATTTTCTTCTTTCAGGTTACACTTTCATAAAGCTATCTGAAATAGGAGTTTATTGATTTTTAAATAGAAAAAGAAAAGCTTGACTTGATACTGAAGTGTTTTATTCAAATTGTTAAAACTAAAAATATAAGGTACTCTTCTGTAGATGCATAATACCTTTGAAAAGCAAAATGACAGTGAATGCTTCTTGTGTTCGTAGTCTATCATTTTGACTGTCTCACTTTGTTATACTCATTTTTGTACGCAGAACGAAAGACTCACAGGATGACTTTCCAAAGAAACTGCCATCTTTAGTGCATTTCTTGCCAGTATCGACAGATTCAGATAGCACGACGCTGCCGTGTTCACGGTCATTCTCTGATGAAATCCCTCTCAGTTACTGTCTGTCTAGCCCTCAAGTTAGTGGAGCAACTATATCAACAATTGGACCAAAGCCTCTTCAACCAGCTCTAGTGACCCATTCCCACTCAGAAAACAGCTTGGGTAAGCAAAACACAAACTTTTTTAGAGTGTTTTTAAACTCATATAGTTTGAGTCATTATATGCCTCGAAGTCAGAATGAGGTTTTATTATTTGTCTTCAGTTCAGTAGATCAGTCGGGTCCGACTCTTTGCGACCTGATGGACTGCAGCACGCCAGGCCTCCCCATCCATCACCAACTCCCAGAGCTCACTCAAACTCATGTCCATCAAGACGGTGATGCCATCCAGCCATCTCATCCTCTGTCGTCCCCTTCTCCTCCTGCCTTCAATCTTTCCCAGCATCAGAGTCTTTTCTAATGAGTCAGTTCTTTGCATCAGGTGGCCAAAGGATTGGAGATTCAGCTTCAGCATCAGTCCTTCCACAGAACACCCAGGACTGATCTCCTTTAGGATGGACTGGTTGGATCTCCTTGCTGTCCAAGGAACTTTCAAAAGTCTTTTCCAACACCACAGTTAAAAGCATCAATATTTTGGCACTCAGCTTTCTTTATAGTCCAACTCTCATATCCATACTACTACTGGAAAAACCACAGCTTTGACTAGACGGACCTTTGTTGGCAAAGTAATGTCTCTGCTTTTTAATGTTTTCTAGGTTGGTCATAGCTTTTCTTCCAATGAGTAAGCATCTTTTAACTTCATGGCTGCAGTCGCCATCTGCAGTGATTTTGGAGCCCCCAAAATCAAATCTGTTACTGTTTCCACTGTTTCCCCATCTATTTCCCATGAAGTGATGGGAACAGATGCCATGATCTTAGTTTTCTGAATGCTGGGCTTTAAACCAACTTTTTCACTCTTCTCTTTCACTTTCATCAAGAGGCTTTTTAGTTCCTCTTCACTTTCTGCCAATAAGGGTGGTATCATCTGCATATGTGAGGTTATTGATATTTCTCCCAGCAGTCTTGATTTCAGCTTGTGCTTCCTCCAGCCCAGTGTTTCTCGTGATGTACTCTGCATATAAGTTAAAGAAGCAGGGTGACAATATACAGCCTTGATGTACTCCTTTTCCTATTTGGAACCAGTCTGTTGTTCCACGTCCAGTTCTAACTGTTGCTTCCTGACCTGCATGCAGGTTTCTCAAGAGGTAGGTCAGGTGGTCTGGTATTCCCAGCTCTGTAAGAATTTTCCAGAATGTCTCCAGTATACTCATTTCTTAATGCCATATGCAAAATAATTTAACTATACTCACCATTGATTCTAGCACTGGAAGTCATATTCAGGTCACATAAATATATGTGGCCAAACACATCATCTCTATGATTAAAGTATCTTATGTTGTCATAATGGTTCATGGATTGACCAATTAGATGATCTAGAATTGCTGGATAACTGAAAGTTTTGTTGTATGGCATTAACTGCCTTTCCTGTGAATGCCACCAGAAAGATTAACAATATTGTCCATATTGTGCTATAGAACTATGGCTTACAGAAGGAAAGACAGCTAAGAGAAAGAAGAAATACAAAGTGCGTAATAAAATGGTGGAGAGAAAGGGAGAAACAGTCATTTGGAAACAAGGAAAATGGCAGTGAAGTTTTGACAGTTGCCGCAAGGCACTCAGCAGGGTTCACACTATGAGGTGTATGGTCCTCACTGTGTTTGCGGAACTTTGAGTTTTCAGCGTTTAATGAAAAGACTACTGTCTTTGGGAACAGAAAACCTTGGTTCAAACCTACAATGTGAAACATTTGGAATTAAATTAGTTCATTCCCACTCAAATGAGAATTTGCTTAATCTTTACATGAGACATTAGTTTAGATATTTGGTATCTCTGAGTCTCATTTTCCATACCACAAAATGCAGGTAAAAATATCAACTTCAAGGGCTATTCTAAGTATGAGATATTTATGAAAATCACCTAGCACATAATAAATGTGCTCAAGTAAAGTTAGTTGTGAATCTGAATGTATCTGTACCTTCTCATATAATAGGCTAAATTTGAGGTTTGCATTACCTCCAACTAACAAATTTCAGAATTGTTAGTACAAATACACCCATGACTACTTGATGTCTTCATTGTCCCCTACCATTCTGTGCACATCTACAGCCTCTATATTTCACTTTGTTCCTGATATCTTCTTAAGATTTTGACACAGTGTCATATAAGATTTTGACTTTCTGCCATTATTGCCATATTCCCTGTGCTTCAACGTTTGTATGCCTAAGGTACATTTTTCAAAGCAGCCTCCTAAGTTCACACCAACCTTGAGCAATGACCAGTATCTCTATGCTTAAAAGTAAAAATACACATTTTATATCTAAGGAGGTAATATTTCTCATGCTTTGGCACTGTATCATTGTGTATGTTCTCTATTTGGGTTGAACTGTGGCAGCTCTTAGTATGGAGGGGAAAATAAATGTACTGGTTTCCCCTTACAAGATGAGAGTGGTGCTGGGATAGAGTCTTTCCCTTCAGTTACTGCAGATCCTGACTCTGAAGATAGGTATCTGAGTCTCCCAAGACTTGTTTTGCATTTGGTCCATTTCATTTCTAGATGAGATGATAATTGGAACCCAAGATCTATGTGTCTTCTTCCCTTTCAGAGTACAAAGATTTTCATCCCTCAAGATGAGCTGTTAACAATGCTAGTTTCTTTCTTCAAAGGAATTTAAAGATTTAGCAAATACTCATTTGAATAGGGACGAACTAATTCCAAGTATTTCTTCTAAACAAAATCCTCTATGGAATCTTCTTTAGGAACTATGTGTTTTATTTTTTTCATATCTCGCCTTGATTTGGTTTTGTTAAAGACACAAGAAGATAAAGCGCACTCTGCTGCTGCTGCTAAGTCACTTCAGTCGTGTTTGATTCTCTGTGACCCCAGAGACAGCAGCCCACCAGGCTCCCCCGTCCCTGGGATTCTCCAGGCAAGAACACTGGAGTGGGCTGCCATTTCCTTCTCCACATCCTAGATTGTCTTAATCCTTTGATGATTTTGGACCCAGGGTCACGTTAGCCAAAGTCCCTGTGCTACAACAATTGCTATCATTTATTGCTGCTGCTGCTAAGTCGCTTCAGTCGTGCCCAACTCTGTGTGACCCCATAGACAGCAGCCCACCAGGCTCCCCCATCCCTGGGATTCTCCAGGCAAGAACACTGGAGTGGGTTGCCATTTCCTTCTCCTATCATTTATTGAGTACCTGCTAAATGCTAGACATTCATCTATATTATCTGCAATCCTCACATTGCCTCACACAAGGTAGTATTATCCTTATTTTATTTTCAAGAAAACTGAGAATTAGGTTTAAATCATTTGATTTAAATCAGTAAATAACAGAGCTGGGATATAAGTGTGTCTAACTCCAAGACACAGTGCTCTATTTCATCATGATGTCTCTCTATAATGTTTCTCTCTGCAGATACACAATTAGATTTATCCAGCATGATTCCTGCTATACAAAATAATGAAACCCATTTTATGTTTGAATCTTAGTATTGAGAATTTTAAAAGAGTAAATTTCCAAGAGGACATTAGAATCTGATTAAGCATTACTTTATCTTCCTAATAAAGTATTTCAGTTGATTAGAGGAAATTTAAGTCTGCCTGCCTTTCCACTGGTAGGAAAGAACTCATTTGAGAGTTTAATTTATGCATAGCAATTTGGGGAGAAGAGCTAATTATGAAATAGAATAAACTGTACATATCCAAATTTGAGAGACTCAAATGTTTTTTCTACTCAAAACTTACGTTGCTTCTACTACAACTTAATTAAATTATAATTATGTTGGTGGTTGAGAGTTTTAAGATAACTGAAATAATCTCTAAGAACTGACTGTCACTAAAAATAATCACTTACTGGTTGTTTTACAGACTTTGGTTTAAAGTTTCTAACTATCCTCATTGAGTTTGACTGTGACAGTAAAGTATATAAAGAATATTGTTTTGTATGGAAGCAAGGAATAAAGATAGTAGCTTTGGGTCCTTTTACTCTTTTATATACTTCTCTATATTTGGTTTCTTTGAAAGGACTCAACATCATCAAAATTCCAAAGAAACACTCTATTCCAGTCCTTGCTGGTGAGCCAGCTGTGATTGGGGAAGGGGAAGATTATTTCCTGTCTTTGTTTGGTGATACAAGGAAATTTGTGCGCTCATTCCACGAGAAAAGTTGGAAGCACTTCTCTATGATTCTTGAAGAAGTGGGCCAATCTAGATCCAGGTATATACTCTGTTTGAACTATTTATGTCGTCTATTGGAGTAGGAGTAATAAATTAGTAGAAAATAAAGATCTAATCATTGTTAGATCCAAGGTCTCTTCTACAAACCCTAAGCAATCCATTAAAATATAACTATTTAATATTCTGGGCAATTAAAAGGGATAAATGCAACTTTCTAAGGACCCAAACAAGGAATGTTAGTTCTTCGAAGATGCCAGAGAAAACAGCACTACATAAGTCTTACCAATAAAGTTAACTCTATATAAGAACCTTTTTATTATTGGCAAAGCATTCAGATGGATTTAGAATCTTTTTTTCATCTGCTTTGAGTTCAAGACAGAGGGAGGAAAGTGAACGTATAACTCACTTATAAAAATATCCATTTTTATGGTTGTTAGTATCTACAGAAAAAAGAATTGGTCAGAAAGAAAGTTGATGTTAGAATCAAAATAAAAGATGACTCATTTATGCATTTACTTCACCCTGCTTTTCTTGTTGCATGAGCAACAGATTAAATTGTGAATTTTTAGTAATAAACATATTTTTAAAAAGCTTTTATAGAAGAATCATTGGTTTACAGTGTTGTGCTGGTTTCAGGTATCCATCACATTATTTGTGGACTTTTTAATGACAGCCATTCTGATAGGTATGAGGTAATTCCTCACTGTGGTTCTGATTTTCATTTCTCTATTAATTAGGAGTGTTAAGCATCTTTTCATGTGACTGTGTGTCTTCTTTGAAGAAACATCTATTTAGATCTTTACTTATGTTGGATACTTTTTTTTTTTTTCCTATTAAGTTGTATGAGCTGTTTGTGTACTTTGGATATTAACCCCTTGCCGGTTGCATCATTTGAAAATATTTTCTCCTATTCCATAGATGTCTTTTCATTTTGTAGATAGTTTCCTTTGTTGTGCAAGAGTTGTTAAGTTTGATTAGGTTCCACTTTTAAAATTTTCCTTTTCTTTTTGCCTTGGGAGATTGATCTAGGAAAATATTTCTATAATTTATGTTAAATTATGTTCTGCTAATGTTCTTTTCTAGGAGAAATGGCAATCCATTCCAGTATTCTTGCTCAGAGAATCCCATGGACAGAGGAGCTTGACAGACTATGGTCTATAGGGTTGCAAACAGTCAGACATTACTGAGCAACTGACCATGCGTGCACAAAGCTAGAGTAAACTAAATGGCACAAAACTAGACGTAAGGGCCAGTGCAACAGGATAAGAAGCTCAGAAACAAATCCACACGCCTACTACCAATCAATATTATGACACAGGAAGTAAGAATATACAATGAAGAAAAGACATTCTTCAACAAGTGGATATTTTTTACAAGTGAGTTATACGTCCACTTTTCTCCCTCTCTTGAACTCAAGATAGATGAAAAAAAAAAGATTCTAAATCCATCTGAGTGATGTGCTAGTAAGGTTATGGTCAAAATCCTTCAAGCTAGGCTTCAGCTGTATGTGAACTTTGAGATGTGCAAGCTGGGTTTAGAAAAGGCAGAGGAACCAGAGATCAAATTGCCAACATTCATTGGACCAGAGAGAAAGCAAGAAAATTCTAGAAAAATATTTATTTCTGCTTCATTGACTACACTAAACCCTTTGACTGTATGAATCACAACAAACTGTAGAAAATTCTTAAAAAGATGGGAATACAAGACCACCTTATCTGTCTCCTGAGAAACCTGTATGCAGGTCAAGAAGCAACGGTTAGAACTGGACATAGAACAACAAGACTGGTTCCAAATAGGAAAAGGAGTACGTCAAGGCTGTATATTGTCACTCTGTTTATTAACTTATATGCACAGTACATCATGTGAAATGCTGGCTGGATGAATTACAAGCTGGCATCAAGATTGCCAGGGGAAATATCAGTAACCTCAGATATACAGATGATACCACTCTAATGGCAGAAAGTGTAGAGGAACTAAAGAACCTCTTGAAGAAGGTGTAAGAGGAAAGTGAAAAAGCTGGCTTAAAGCTCAACATTAAAGAAACAAAGATTATGGCTTCTGGTCCCATCACTTCATGACAAATAGAAGGGAAAAGAAAAATGGAAGCAGTGGCAGATTTTATTTTCTTGGGCTCCAAAATCACTGGATGGTGACTGCAGCCATAAAATTAAAGGCTTACTTCTTGGAGGAAAGCTATGACAAACCTAGACAATGTATTTAAAAGCAGAGACATCACTTTGCCAACAAAGATCTGTCTAGTCAAAACTATGGTTTTTCCAGTAGCCGTGTACAGATGTGAGAGTTGGACCATAAAGAAAGCTGAGCCCTGGAGAACTGATCCTTTTAAATTCTGGTGCTGGAGAAGACGCTGGAGAGTCCCTTGGACCAAAAGGAGATCAAACCAGTCAGTCCCAAAGGAAATCTACCCTGAATAGTCATTAGAGAGACTGATGCTGAAGCCACAGTTCCAATACTTTGGTCACCTGATGAGAAGAGCTGACTCACTGGAAAAGACCTAATGCTAGGGAAAATTGAGAGTAGGAGGTATGGCAGAGGATGAGATAGTTAGATAGCATCACTGACTCAGTGGACATGAATTGAGCAAACTCCAAGAGATAGTGGAAGATAGAGGAGCTTGGCATGCTGCAGTCCATGGGTTCACAAAGAGTCAGACACTACTTAGCAACTGAAGAACAAGAAGGAGCTATATGGTGTCATATCATACATTTAGGTCTTCAAACAATTTTGAGTTTACTTTTGCATACGATGTGAGGAAATATTCTAATTTCATTGATTACACCCAGCTTTAGCTGTCCAGCTTTCCAAATATCACTTAAGAAATGGCATTTTCTCCATTGTATATTCTTACATCCTGTGTCATACATTAATTGATATTAGGTGTGTGGGTTTATTTCTCGGCTCTCTATCCTGTTGCACTGATCCATATGTCTGTTTTTGTGCCAGTACAACACTATTTTGATTGCTGTAGTTTGTGCATGCATGCTCAGTTGCTCCGTCAATTCCAACTCTTTGCAACCCCGTGGACTGTAGCCAGCCAGGTTCCTCTGGCCATGGGATTCTCCAGGCAAATATACTGGAGTGGGTTGCCATTTCCTCCTCCAATGGATCTTCCAGACCCAAGGATCAAACCCAGATCTCCTGTGTCTCCTCCACTGACAGACAGATTCTTTACCACTCTGCCTTCCGGGAAGCCCACTGTAGCTTTGTAGTATAGCCCAAGACTGGAAGAGTAAAACTGCCAACTTTGTTCTTTTTCCTCAGGATTGCTTTGATAATTCTGGTTTTGGTTTCTTACTCTTGATTTGGCAGTTCCATATAAATTTTAGGATTATTTGTTCTAGTTTTGAAAAAAAATGCCGTGGGTATTTTGGTAGAGATTACATTAAATCTGTAGTTTGCTTTGGGTAGTGAAAGTGAAAAGAAAGTGAGGTCGCTCAGTCCTGTCTGACTCTGCGACCCCGTGGACTGTAGCCTACCAGGTTCCTCTGTCCATGGGATTCTCCAGGCAAGAATACTGGAGTGGGTTGCCATTTCCTTCTCCAGAGGCTCTTCCCAACCCAGGGATAGAACCCAGGTCTCCCACATTGCAGGCAGATGTTTAACCTCTGTGTGTTCTAGTTTTTAGCATGGAAATCTTTCACCTCCTTGGTTAAGTTTACTCCTCGGTAGTTTATTCTTTTTGATGAGATTTGAGGGTTGTTTTTGAGGGTTTTTTAAAATTTTTTCTGTCTGTTTCATTATTAGTGTATAAAAATTGAAGAAATTTCTGTATATTAATCTTGCATCCTGCTACCTTGCTGAAATCATTTATGAGTTCTAATAGTTTTTTGTGTGAAGACTTTAGGGCCCTCCATATAGAGTGTCACATCATCTGCAAATACTGACAGTTTTATGTCCTTCCCTTCCAACCTGGATATCTTTTATTTCTTTTTCTTTTCTAATTGCTATGGCTAGGACTTCCAATTCTATGTTGAATAGAAGTGGTGAGAGCTGGAGTCCTTGTCTTGTTTCTGAATTTAGCAGGAAGGCTTTTAGCTTTTCACCATTGAGTATTATTTGGCTATGGGTAGCTTTAATTATGTTGAGATACGTTCCTTCTATGTCTTGTTTGGAGAAATATCAATTTAGATCATCCACCATTTTTTATTGGGTTGTTTTTTGTTGTTGTTATTAAGCAGTATGCAAATATTTTCTCCCAGTCTGTAGGTTGTCTTGACATTTTGTGATGATAATGTCCTATTTTACGTTTTAATGCTTATCCTTTTACTGTTTATTATGGTTATAATCACTTTTACAATTTTTTCAATTTTTAAAAATCTACATACTAACTTATTTAAGTGATTTTCAATCCTTCTATATATTTGCCTTTCCTATTGTGATTTTTTTCTCTTTCCTATAGATTATGCTTTCTTTTCTATTTAGAGAAGAGCTTTCAGTATCTGTTTTAGGGTAGGTTTTTGTTGTTTAGTCACTAAGTCTGGTCTGACTCTTTGCAACCCCATGGACTGCACCACACCAGGCTTCCCTATCCTTCACTATCACCTAGAGTTTGTTCAAATGCACGTCCATTGTGTCAATGATGCCATCCAACCATCTCATCCTCTGTCACCCCCTTTTCCTCCTGCTCTCAATCTTTCTTGGCATCAGTGTCTTTTCCAATGATTTGGCACTTCACATCAGGTGATCAAAGGATTGGCTTCAGCTTCAGCATCAATCTTTCCAATGAATATTCAGGGTCGATTTCCTTTAGAATTGACTGGTTTGATCTCCTTGCAGTCCAAGACTCTCAAGAGTCTTCTCCAGCACCACAATTCAAAAGCATCAATTCTTTGGCGCTCATCCTTCTTTATGGTTCAAACCTCACATCTGTACATGACTAGTGGAAAAACCATAGCTTTGACTATATGGACCTTTGTCAGCAAAGTGATGTCTCTGCTTTTTAATATGCTGTCTAGGTATGTCATAGCTTTCATCCCAAGGGGCAAGAGTCTTTTAATTTCATGGCTGCAGTCACTGCCTGCAGTGATTTGGAGTCCAAGAAAATAAAATCTGTCACTATTTCCATTTTCCCCCATCAATTTGCCATGAAGTTATGAGATCATATGCCATGATCTTAGCTTTTTGAATGTTGGGTTTCAAGCCAGGTTTTTCACTCTCCCCTTTCGCCCTCATTAAGAGACTCTTTAGTTTCTCTTCATTTTCTGCCATTAGAGTGGTATCCTCTGCATATCTGAGGTTATTGATATTTCTCCCAGCAACCTTGATTCCAGCTTGTGATTCATCCAGCCTGGCATTTCGCATGATATACTCTGCATATAAGTTAAATAAGCAAGATGACAATATAAAGCCTTGGCATACTCCTTTCCTAATTTTGAACCAGTGCTCAATTCTTTTTGCTTGTCTGAGAACTTTTTATCTCTCTTTCTGTTCTAAATGATAATCTTGCTGGGCAGAGTATCCTAGATTTTAATTTTTCTCCTTTCAGGACTTTGAATATAGCATGACACTCCTTTCTGATCTGTAAACTTTCTGCAGAGAAACCAGCTGATAGCCTTTTAGGGGTTCCCTTGTGAACGACTTTTTGTTTTTCTCTTGCTGCTTTTAGAGTCCTCTCTTTACTGTTAACTTTTTGTCATTTTAATCATGACATGTCTCGATGTGGGTCTATTTGGTTTCACCTTGTTTGGACTCTCTGTGCTTCCTGTGCCTGGAGGTCTTCTTGCTTTAAGTTTGGGAAGTGTTCAGCCAAAATTTCTTCAGATACCTTTTTAATCCCCTTGTCTCTCTCTCTTGCCTCTGGAACCCCTCTTATGTATAGGTTTATTTTATATTATCCCATAGATTTGTTGCTTTCTTTTCTTCTTCTTCTTCTTCTCTCTTTTTTTTTTTTTTGGTTTTTCTGTCCATTGTTCTGATTGGTTGATTTCCATTATTCTACTTTTCAGATCACTTATTTGTTCTTCTGTGTTATCTAATTGGCTACTCACTGCTTCTAGATTTGTTTTTATCTCAGCAATTGAATTCTCTATTTTTATTAGTTCATTATTATCATTTCTAATTTCTTGTTTTTGGAATCTGCATTTCTATCAGTAATCTTTCTTAGCTCACCATTTTTATTACCACCTTTTCTGAACCTGAGAGTCTAGTAGACTGCTGAACTCTGTTTCATCATTCTTGCAGAGATTTCCCTTGTTCTTTTAACCAGAATTAACTCTTCTGCTTTTTCATTTCACTCAACTTTCTCTATCTCTATGAATTCAGGAAAAATAGTTATCTAGTGCAGCCTTGAAGAGGTGTTTTTGTGTGGGAACATTCCTGTGTAGACTGTGTCCAGTGCTTTTGGTGGGATGACTGCTTTTGCTATGGACACCTACGTATATTTTCTAGGGTCATGCTGGCCATTAACCCTGTGATAGGCATGTGGTTGGTGTTACAGTGTCTAGAGTCTGTGCAGGTTGTGAAGCAGGGCTTGCTGCTCTGCTCTGTGGCTGTTGCTGTACACCTTATCGGAAGCAAGGTATACTCAGTTGTTGGAGCAGAAGCCCTGAGTGTCAGACTCTGTTGCCCTTAGGTGTATGCCCTGCCCCAAAGGAGGTCATTGCTGCAGCACATGAGGTCTGTGCAGTCACAGAGGACCTTTGAACCACCTGTGTAGGTGTCTGCAGTTCTGCTCAGAAGCAGCCCCAAGGTCATGTACCTTTCTCTGTTTTGTTTGTCCCAGATCTAGTGCATGGCTATGACGTGGAATTGCCTGGGGTTAGGGCTTGAGGCATTGTGACTACTGAAGTTGAGGCGGTTCAGCTGCTGAGATTTGGGCTGCTTCTGTGGCATCTTCTTCCAGGACCTGTCTGCCCTAGACCTAGTGCTAAGCTGCAGTGTGGGGCGGGCAGAGCCAGGGCGCTCTCACTAGGAAAGCTGCTGCCTACTCCTGACTGTGCTGACAGTGGCCGCCACCACTCCATCCAGACCACACTGCAGGCTCTCCTTATTGTCTTTGCATAGTGAGATTGAGTCCTCTTCCAGGGCCTGTCGCCTGTCTGCCCAAGATTCAGTGCCTACTGACGGCATCAAAATACTTGCTCGTTTCCATTTTTATGTCGTCTTTGTTCCTTGAGTATTTAGAAGTGCATTATTTAGTTCCCAAATAATTTTACAGATTTTCCATTTCTAATGACTTTCCAGATAGCCTTTTAAAATTAATTAATTAATCACTATTATTATTGGCTGTGCTCAGTCTTCACTGCAGCACTCAGGCTTCTCTCTAGTTGTGGTGAGTGGGGGATGCTCTTCGTTGTGGTGCAGAGGCTTCTCATTGTGGTGGCTAGTCTTCTTGCAGCTCATGGGCTCTGGAGTGCAGGCTTAGTAGTTGGGGCACATCGGCCTAGTTGCCCTATGGCATGTGGACTATTCCCAACCAGGGATCAAAGGATCCCCTACATTGGCAGACCGATTCTTAATCACTGGATCACCAGAGAAGTCCCAGATATCTTTTATTATTGATCTCTAATTCAGTTTCATACTGGTCAAAGAATATAATTTGTATGACTTAAGTCATACAATTTTAAATGTATTGAGACTTACTTTTTAGCAGGATATTGTCTCTACTGGTAATTGTTCATTTTACAAAGAATGTATATTCTGATGTTGAGTGAAATGTTTCATAAATATTGATCAGGTCAAATTGGTTGATGGTGCTTTTTGTCTTTTTTTTTATGTTGTTGATTTTATGTCCATCAAAGGTGTTAACATTCCCAACTATAATTGTGAATTTGTTGATTTCTCTTTGCAGTTCTCTCAATTTTAGCTTCATGTATTTTGAAGCTTTTGTTTTCAGGTGCATAAACATTTAGGATTGTTACTTCCTTTTGATGAACAGATGTCTATATCACTATGAAATAACCTTTATCCCTGGCATTATTCTTTGCTCAGAAATCTGTTATATCTGATATCAATATAGCCATTCCAATACTGGTATTAACATGGTTATTTTTTTATCCTTTTAGTTTTAGCCTATTTGTCTCTTTATATCTAATGTTATATTTTATAGGTAGCATGTAATAGACTTGCTTTTTCACCTTCTGACAATCTCAGTCTTTTAGTTTGGGCTTTTAAACTATTCATGGTTAGAGTAATTATTAATATGGTTGATAATGTCTGTTATTTGTTATTTTTGATTTGCTGCAACTGTTCTGTGTTCTCTTTTTTTCTCTGTCTTCTTTGGAATTAATTATTATTATTAATTCCATTTTGTCTCCATTGTTGGCTGATTTACTACAACTGTTATTTAGAAGTTCCTTCCAAGTTTATATGATACATCTCAAGCCTATTGCAGAATACTTTCATGTTATCTTTTACCACTTCTCAAATAGTATAAGAGTCTTCAGTTCAGTTCAGTTCAGTTCAGTCGCTTAGTCATGTCCGACTCTTTGCTACCCCATGAATTGCAGCATGCCAGGCCTCCCTGTCCATCACCAACTCCCGGAGTTTACTCAAACTCATGTCCATCGAGTCGGTGATGCCATCCAGCCATCTCATCCTCTGTCGTCCCCTTCTCCTCCTGCCCCCAATCCCTCCCAGCATCAGAGTCTTTTCCAATGAGTCAACTCTTTGCATGAGGTGGCCAAAGTACTAGAGTTTCAGCTTTAGCATCAGTCCTTCCAGTGAACACCCAGGACTGATCTCCTTCGGAATGGACTGGTTGGATCTCCTTGCAGGCCAAGGGACTCTCAAGAGTCTTCTCCAACACCACAGTTCAAAAGCATCAATTCTTTAGCACTCAGCTTTCTTCACAATCCAACTCTCACATCCATACATGACCACAGGAAAAACCATAGCCTCAACTAGGTGGACCTTTGTTGGCAAAGTAATGTCTCTGCTTTTCAATATGCTATCTAGGTTGGTCATAACTTTCTTTCCAAGTAGTAAGCATCTTTTAATTTCATGGCTGCAGTCACCATCTGCAGGGATTTTGGAGCCCCAAAGAAATAAAGTCTGACACTGTTTCCACTATTTCCCCATCTATTCCCCATGAAGTGATGGGACCAGATGCTATGATCTCCATTTTCTGAATGTTGAGATTTAAGCCAACTTTTACTCCCCTCTTTCACTTTCAACAAGAGGCTTTTGAGTTCCTCTTCACTTTCTGCCATAAGGGTGGTGTCATCTGCATATCTGAGGTTATTGATATTTCTCCCAGCAGTCTTGATTTCAGCTTGTGCTTCCTCCAGCCCAGCGTTTCTCATGATGTACTCTGCATATAAGTTAAATAAGCAGGGTGACAATATACAATCTTGACGTACTCCGTTTCCTATTTGGAAACAGTCTGTTGTTCCATGTTCAGTTCTAACTGTTGCTTCCTGACCTGCATACAGGTTTCTCAAGGGGCAGGTCAGGTGGTCTGGCATTCCCATTTCTTTCAGAATTTTCCACAGTGTTTTGTGATCCACACAGTCAAAGGCTTTGGCATAGTCAATAGAACAGAAATAGATGTTTTTCTGGAAATCTCTTGCTTTCTCCATGATCCAGCGGATGCTGGCAATTTGATCTCTTAGGATACTATAATTTCATTTGTCTTCCCCTAGTCATTGTGCTTTTGCTGTCATATGTTTTACTTCTACATATGCTGTAAATCATTAAATCATTAAATGAAATTTAATGATAAGAAAAATATCTTTTATATTTACCCTTATGTGTTTTCACTGTTTTCTCTGCTTTTTATTTCTTTTTATTTGTTTATTTGTCAGTTTTTGGGGAGGAGCTCTATAAATTATATCCCCATCCATTATAATTATCTTAGTACTTGAAAAGAACTTCCTTTAATATTTTTTATATTAAGGGTCTGCTCATGATGATTTCTACTTTCAGTTTCTTTAATCCTTTTTTTTTTTGAGATACATTTCCATAAAAATGCATTATTTAAGATGTACAGCTTGATTTTTTTATCTTTTGGGTTTTTTTTTTATTGAGATATAGTTGACAAATAGCATTGTGTAAGCTTATACAATGATGACTTGATACCCATATGTATTGTGAAATAATTATCATAATAAGGAGAGTTAACACATCCTCACACAATTACCTTTTTTTTCTGGTGAGAACTTTTTTTTTAAAGATCCACTGTCTTCAAGTATATAGCAATATATTTTTAACTATAGTCACCATGCTATACATAAGATTCCCAGAACTTATTCATCTTGTAACCAGAAGTTTGGATCTCATAACCAATATCACCTCCATTTTCCTTACCATCTATTCCCTGGCAAACACTGCTCTAATTTCTGTTTCTGTGAGTTCACTTTTTAAAACTACACATATAAGTGAGACTATACAGTGTTTGTCCTTCTCTGATTTATTTCACTAAGCATAAATGTGTTTAATATCCATCTGTTTTATTACAAATGTCAGGTTGTCCTTTTTATTATAGTTGAATAATACTCCCTTATAGATATTTATATGGGTTTCCCAGATGGGTCAAGTGGTAAAGAATTTACCTCAATGCATGATATGCAAGATATGTGGGTTTGATCCCTGGGTCATGAAGATCAACCCCTGGAGAAGGAAATGGCAACCCATTCCAATATTATTGCTTGGAAAATCTTATAGATAGAAGAGCCTGGTCGGCTACAGTCCATGGGATCACAAAGAGTCAGACATGACTGAGCAACTGAGCACATATATAGAGGTGTGTGTGTGTGTGTGTGTGTGTGTGTGTGTGTGTATAGAGAGAGAGACAGAGAAAGAGACAGAGACAGAGACAGAGAGAGACACACATACAAACAACTGACCCTTGAACAACACAGGTTTGAACTGCATAGGTTCACGTATAGGTGGATAGTTTTTTCAATTAATACTCCATTACTACATGATTTGTGGTTGGTTGAATCTATGAATATGAAATCACAGATATGGAGACTTGACTGTAAAGTTATATGCTGACTTTCCACTGTGTGGGGGGTCAACATCCTTAAGTCCTGCACTGTTCATGATCAACTGCATTTATAAAACATATACCATATTCACTTTATCCATTCATCTGTCTATGGACAATTAGTTTGTTACTGTGCCTTAGCTGTTTGTGAATAATGCTGTAATGAACATGATGGTGCAGATAACTCAGCAAATGGTCATTTCATTTCCTTCAAATAAATACCTAAAGGTGAGATTACTGGATCATATGGTAGTTCTAGTTTTCATTTTTTGAAGAACCTCCATAGTGTCTTCAGAGCTTTGCATCAATTTACATTCCCACCAACAGAGAACAAGGTTCCCTTTTCTCTACATCTTTGCCAACACTTATTATTTGTTGTCTCTTTGATAACAGCCATTCTTACAGGTATGAAGTGCTATCTCTTTGTGATTTTGATTTGTGCTTCCCTGACGATTAGTGATGTTGAGCACATTTTCATGTCCCTGTTGACCATTCATACATCTACTTTGGAAAAATGTCTATTCAGGTTTTTTTCACTTTTTAAATTGGATTATTTCATTTTTGCTATTGAGTTGTGTGAGTTCTTTATGTAGTTTCGATATTAACCCCTTGTCACACATATGATATGCAAATACTTTTCCCATTTTGTAAGTTGCCTTTTCATTTTGTTGATTGTTTCCTTTGCTATACAGAAGCTTTTTAGTTTGAGATAATCCTCAGATTCAGTTCAGTCACTCAGTCATATCCGACTCTTTGCGACCTGATAGACTGCAGCACGCCAGGCCTCCCTGTCCATCACCAACTGCTGGAGCCTACTCAAACTCATGTCCATTGCATCGGTGATGCCATCCAACCATCTTATCCTCTGTCTTCCCTTTCTCCTCCTGCCTTCAATGTTTCCCAGCATTAGGGTCTTTTCAAGTGAGTCAGTTCTTTGCATCAGGAGACCAAAGTATTGGAGTTTCAGTTTCAACATCAGTCCTTCCAATGAATATTCAGGATTGATTTCCTTTAGGATGGACTAATTGGATCTCTTTTCAGTCCAAGGGACTCTCAAGAGTCTTCTCCAACACCACAGTTCAAAAGCATCAATTCTTCAGCACCCAGCTTTCTTTATAGTTCAACTCTCACATCCAAACATGACTACTGGAAAACCATAGCTTTGACTAGATGGACCTTTTTGGTAAAGTAACGTCTCTGCTTTTAATGTGCCATCTAGGCTGGTCATAGCTTTTCTTCCGAGGAGCATGCATCTTTTAATTTCATGGCTGCAATCACCATCTGCAGTGATTCTGGAGCCCAAAATAATAAAGTCTGTCACCATTTCCACTATTTCCCCATCTATTTGCCATGAAGTGATGGGACCAGATGCCATGATCTTAGTTTCCTGAATGCTGAGTTTTAAGCCAACTTTTTCACTCTTCTCTGTCACTTTCATCAAGAGGCTCTTTAGTTCCTCTTCACTTTCTGCCATAAGAGTGGGGTCATCTGCATGTCTGAGGTTATTTGTATTTCTCCCAGCAATCTACTTTTCTATAATTGCTTTTGTTGCCTGTGCTTCTGTAAGACACCAAAGGATGTCAGAGTTCTTGACAATAAGAAATTATTGTCAAGATTGATGTCAAGAAGGTTTTCCCTTATGTTTTCTTACAGAAGTTTTATGGTTTCAAGTCTTATTAAATCTTTAACCCATTTTGAGTTGACTTTTATGTATAGTGTGGGATGGAGGTGCAGTTTATTCTTTTGCATGTGAATATCTACTTTCCAGCATTTTTTGAAGAGACTATCATTGCTTTTGGCCCTCTTGTTGAACAGCAGTTGACCATAAATATATGGGTTCATTTCTGGGTTCTCTATTCTGTTCCACTGGTCTATATGTCTTTCTTTATTCTAGTACCATACTGTTTTAGTTACTTAAGCTTTACAATATAATTTGAAGTCAAGAAGTGTGATATCTCCAGCTTTGTCCTTGCTCAAGAATGCTTTGGCTATTTGGGGTCTTTTGTATTTTCACATAAATTTTAGGATTGTTTTTTACAGCTTCTGTTTAAAAATGTTATTGGTATTTTGGTAGAGACTGCATTGATTTGGTTAGTATGAGCACTTTGACATTACTTCTTCCAATCCATAAACATGGAAGAATATTTTTCCATTTCCTTGTGTCTTTTTAAATTTCCTTCATCAGTGTTTTATGGTTTTCAGTACATAAGTCTTTCATTTTTGGTTAACTTTATACCTAAGTATTTTGTTCTCTCACTGCTAAGGTAAATGGGATTTTTAAATTAATTAATTAATTTTAATCAGAGGCTAGTTATTTTACAACATTGTAGTGGTTTTTGCCACAGATTGACATGAATCATCCATGGGTGTACCTGTGTCCCCCATCCTGAACGCCCCTCCCACCTCCCTCCCCATCCTATCCCTCATCATCCCAGTGCACCAGCCCTGAGCACCATCTCATGCATAGAACCTGGACTGGAGATCTGTTTCACATATGGTAATATATATGTTTCAATGCTATTCTCTCAAATCATCCCACCCTCACCTTCTCCCATGGAGTTCAGAAGTCTGTTCTTTACATATGTGTCTCTTTCACAGTCTCACATATAGGGTCATCATAACCATCTTTCTAAATCCCATATATATGCATTAATATGCTGTATTGGTGTTTTTCTTTCAGACTTACTTCACTCTGTATAATAGGCTCAAGCTTCATCCACCTCATTAGGACTGATTCAAATGCATTCTTTTTAATAGCTGAGTAATATTCCATTGTGTATATGTACCACAGCTTTCCTATCCATTCATCTGCCAGTGGACATCTAGGTTGCTTCCATGTCCTAGCTATTGTAAACAGTGCTGCGATGAACACTGGGGTACATGTGCTCTTTCACTTCTGGTTTCCTTGGTGTGTATGCCCAGCAGTAGGATTGCTGGGTCATAAGGCAGTTCTATTTTCAGTTTTTTAAGGAATCTCCACACTGTTTTCCATAATGGCTGTACTAGTTTGCATTCCCACCGACAGTGTAAGAGGGTTCCCTTTTCTCCACATCCTCTCCAGCATTTATTGTTTGTAGACGTTTTTTGATAGCAGCCATTCTGACTGATGTGAAATGGTACCTCATTGTGGTTTTGATTTGCATTTCTCTGATAATGAGTAATGTTGAGCATCTTTTCAAGTGTTTGTTAGCCATCTGTATGTCTTCTTTGGAGAAATGTCTGTTTAGTTTTTTGGCCCAAGTAAATGAGATTGTTTTCTTAATTTCCCTTTTGGTTAGTTAGTGTCCAGAATCATCACTGATTTTTGTATGTTGATTTTTGTATCCTACAAATTTAATGAATTTATTTTGTGATGTTCTTAGGGTTTTTACTTATAAAATCACATCATCAGCAAACAGAGATGATTTACTTTTTACCTTCTGATTTGACACCTTTTATTTATTCTTGCCTGAATCCTTTGGGTAAGACTGCCAGTGCTATCTTGAATAGCAGTGGTGAGAATGGGTGTCCTTGCCTTGTTCTGGATCTTAAAGGAAGTTTTACCTCATTGATTGTGTTAGCTGAGGTGTTTTCAAATATAGCCTTTATTATGCTGAGGTATGTTTTTTTCTTTACCTATTTTTTGAGTTCTTAGAGTGAAAAGATGTTGAATATTGTTAAAAAAATTTTTCTGCATCTGATGTAAAAAGTGTGATCATGTGGTCTTCGTCTTTCCTTTTGTTAATGGCAGCTATAAACATAGGTGTCAGTCTTCTCAGATAATGTTAGATGCTTGCATACTGGAGGAACTGAAATGCTAAAGATAAGTTCAGTAAACTTTAGAGTAGCAAAACCCTAAAGGCAGATAAGTAGCATGGAGCTATCAAGTAGAACCCTACAAGTAGAGAAATTAGAGCTTAAATAATGAAATTATCATTTAAAAATAAGTGGCCATTTGTCTTTTCAATATCTATAAATCAAGATCATGCAAAGGCTACTGACAGAATGTTTAGTATATCACTCTACACTCAGCCCATCTCACTCAACTTATAAGCAGAAGTTTCAAGTCATTTTCCTACTAAAGAAATAATGGGAAGGCTTACAGGGAAGAAAAAAGATAACTATAAAAGGCTGTGTGATAGCAGATTAACAGCCCTGGCTCTGTGAGTTTCCTTGTACTGTGTGAAGTATTTTTCTGTAACTTTTGGCATTATATTAAAAGGAAGGCAAATGAAATTAATATCCATGATATGGACAATAGTATTTTTTTTCTTTCAAAAAAGCTAATCTATTCTACTTATATACATAAAATAAAAATTTAGCATCACTGAATAAACATTTCACTTGAATAATAGGACATTTTTGAAAAGCAACTATACATATCCAATAACATACAGATGCCAAGGGGATAACTGAGATATCCTAGGGTCTTATCTGTTTAAAAGGAAAACTCAACCTACTGCTCATCATCCCAGGCAGAAAAGGCAAGTATGAAAAACAAAAAGGAATTCTGTCAAGAAATGAAAACATCCCACAGAGAATTCAGTAGCACTAGAATGAGGATGACACTGAGAAATTCAAGGGCTATCAAAGAACCATAAAAATGTTTATATATATATATAACTTAGTAAGAACCATAATGCTAATGTAAAAGAAAAGAACTGGTATATAAATTGCTCACAAATGAACCTCTACAAAATAGGCATCCTTGTACAATGTAGTATGAGTATAAAATGAGACTGCTGAAAGCAGTTTGTTAGTGTAGATTAAGATTTCATAGATCTTAATTTATTCTCCTTTATTCTCATATAAATCATCCTTTATTCTCACAAGCCCTCTTCTAAGAGAGGGAACTCAGAGTGATAGTCTGACATTTGGAGCCACCTTTCTCCTCAAAACAGTTGTCGATTTGAAAGCAGCAGCTAAGAGGCTGAAGAATTTAACCAGAGATTTTGGCAGTCTCACTAGCTTTCCTGATGGCTCAGCAGTAAAGAGTTCACCTGCAGTGCAGGAGACTCAGGTTCCATCCCTAGGTTGGGAAGATCCCCTGGAGAAAGAAATGTCTACCCCCAGTATTCTTGCCTGGGAAATCCCAGAGACAGAAGAATCTGGCAGGCTACAGTCCATGGGGTCGCAAGAGTTTGACACAACTTAGTAACTAACCTACCACCACCAAGAGGCTGAGAATTTAATCAGAGACTTTGGCAGTCTCACAAGACTGGGTGAATAAAAACTGAATTTCAGGGCCTGTCAAGAAGGAGGGTCATCCCAGATTTTCAGTTATAACTTCAAAAGTACATCCAATAATAAGGCTATATTCAAAATAAATGGCTGACCACCTGAAGAAGTACAGTTCCAATATTGTAGAGAAGCAGGAGGAAGCAACCTCACTGCCACTTTATGTGTGTGACACGAGAACTCACTAAAGAAGGACGTTCACCTCACCCAGTGAAAGCTGTACTTAAAACTCTAATTCCACCTGCACATACATGCAAGCACCTAGTATAAATTCTTTGTAATATGTGATACTTTATTAATGTATTAAAGATTCAGTTCACTTCAACTGCTCAGTCATGTCCGACTCTTTGCGACTCCATGAATCACAGCACGCCAGGCCTCCCTGTCCATCACCAACTCCAGGAGTTCACTCAGACTCACGTCCATCGAGTCAGTGATGCTATCCAGCCATCTCATCCTCTGTCATCCCTTTCTCCTCCTGCCCCCACAGTCTCTCCCAGCAACAGAGTCTTTTCCAATGAGTCAACTCTTCTCATGAGTTGGCCAAAATACTGGAATTTCAGCTTTAGCATCAATCCTTCCAAAGAACACCCAGGGCTGATCTCCTTCAGAATGGACTGATTGGATCTCCTTGCAGTCCAAGGACTCTCAAGAGTCTTATCCAACACCACACTTCAAAAGCATCAATTCTTCAGCACTCAGCCTTCTTCACAGTCCAACTCTCATATCCATACATGACCACTGAAAAAACCATAGCCTTGACTAGACAGACCTTTGTTGGCAAAGTAAGATTACAACTAGCTAAATTTATTGTCACTGTGTATATAATGTTTTGAAGTGACATATATTTTTATAAAGTGCTGTTTGGTTGGGGAAAAATTTGCCTAAATGTTTGAAATGTGTGAATTTTTTGGAACTTATTAGACAGAATGATTTAACTTTTAGCTACATTATTTTCAGATTAGTATGTTTAATGGTGGCATGTTTTGGTTCTTAAATTTTTTTGCTTCTTAAACTAATAAGACCCTGACCAAACAATATACTCCTCATTTCTGTGGGTTACAACCCATGCATTCAAAAAGTAAAACTTTGATTCTAATGTTTATATCATAGATTCTTCAGATAAAACATTTAATTGCTGAAGCACTGCATAAGAACATTATAAAGATTTTATTTTCTAGTAAAAATTTCCTCATACATAATTGCTAATATGTAGATGATCTCTAATGTATACATAATATTTACATTATGAGTAATGTTGATAATGCCATTTATCATGCTTTAAAAATAGTACACAAAAATGTTGTCACCTTATGTATTTTATTTACACCTTTCATATGAGAGTGACCATATTCAGCCTTTTTGGTTAAATGCCACATCCAAAGACTCATGGCAGTAAGTTACAGATTAAAGCAAAAAAAAAAAAAAAACCCCACCCTGTTAATTTAGTTTAATTTGAAACTGTATTTAGTATTATATATTTGCTAGGAATTTGATATTTGGAGAGAAGAAAGTATAGTTGGCCCTTCATATGGAAAATATTTGAAAAAAAAATCCATGAAATTCCAAAATCAAAACTTGAATTTGCCACTCATCTTCAACTATTTATATAGCACTTACATTATATCTGGAGAAAGCAATGGCAACCCACTCCAGTACTATTGCCTGGACAATCCCGTGGACGGAAGAGCCTGGTGGGCTGCAGTCCATGAGGTAGCTAAGAGTCAGACATGACTGAGCGACTTCACTTTCACTTTTCACTTTCATGCATTGGAGAAGGAAATGGCAACCCACTCCAGTGTTTTTGCCTGGAGAATCCCAGGGACGGGGGAGCCTGGTGGGCTGCTGTCTATGGGGTCGCACAGAGTCGGACACGACTGAAGTGACTCAGCAGCCGCAGCCGCAGCCACAGCCGCAGCAGCAGCAGCCGTGCATTATATTGGGCTTCTCTGGTGGCTTTGATAGTAAAGCATCTGCCTGCAATGCGGGAGACACAGGTTCGATCCCTGGGTGAGGAAGATCCCCTGGAGAAGAAAATAGCAATCCACTGCAGAATTCTTGCCTGGAGAATTCCATGGACAGAGGACCCTGGAAGACTCCAATCCACGGGGTCACAAAGAGCTGGACTGAGCAACTAACACTACTACTAATTTGGGCCAAAGCTTAGTGTCAAATTATTTTACACCCTGATTGGGTTAAAGCAATTTCCCCCAATGTCGGTGGCTGCCAGAAACTAAAATAAATCCTCTGTGGACTGAGAAAACATTATACATAGCTTTATATTACCTCTGCAGAGTTTAATATATTATATTGATACTAGGCACTAAGTCAAGCATAACAAGATATACAAGCAGTAAAACTTGACCCAAAGCTAAGATTAAAAATGAACACAAAAAACAGGCCTAGGTGATCCACATATTATGGTTATCTGATAGGGATTTTTAAATAACATTGTCTAAAATAGTCAAGAAATTAAGTGGCAAGATAAACATTTTTAGCATAGAATTGGAAACTAAAATTAAAGACTCAATAGGAAATTCTAGAAATAAAATACAACCTATAACAGAAATTACTATTTCAAAAGTATATGAGTTTAACAATATATTTGATGCAACAGAAGAGAGAATTATTGAACTGGAACATTCTCAGAAAAAAACATCCAGACTGAATTATAGAGAACAAAGAGATTGGGGGGAGGGGAGCGGGCGGGAGAGAAAAAATAAAACCAAGCAGAAGGACAAATTAGGCCAACATTTTAAAAATCTAAATTCTTTCAATTGAAGTCATTAAGGACAGGGAGGCCTGGCGTGCTGTGATTCGTGGGGTTGCAAAGAGTTGGACACGACTGAGCAACTGAACTGAACTGAACTGAACTGAACTGAAGGAGAAGAGAGACTGAGGTAGAACAGTACTGGTGGAAGTACAGCAGAGAATTTGCCCTAAAATGAGAAACATCAAGCCACAGATATAAGCAGCACTACCTACTCCCAGCAAGAGAAAAGATCCAGGGGCGGGGGTGGGGAGGGAACCCTAGGAATATTGTAGAAAAACTTCTCAAACAGAAGAAGTAAGGAAAATCTTAGAGAGTCAGAGGAAAAGGACACTTATCTTCAAATGAATAACAAAAAAGTTGACTGTTGGTTTATCAACAGAAAAATACAAAACAAGACACTGAAACGAATCTCTAGTGAGGGTTTTGGGACCAAAACTTGCAAGCATCAGCACGGTGATTCTAAAATTCATAAGTAAGTGTTAGTTTTCTTTTGCTGTCATAACAAATTATTACCAACATAGCAACTTAACGTGTATAATACCCACTTATTACCACACAGTTCTTCTTCTGAAAATGTGTGTATATTTAAACGTTTTAAAATATAAAACATCTCTATTGAAAGGGGCTTCCCTGGTGGTGCAGAGGTTAAAGCGTCTGCCTGCAATGTGGGAGACCTGGGTTCGATCCCTGGGTCGGGAAGATCCCCTGGAGAAGGAAATGGCAACTCACTCCAGTATTCTTGCCTGGAGAATCCCATGGACGGAGGAGCTTGGTGGGCTACAGTCCACGGGTCGCAAAGAGTTGGACACAACTGAGCAACTTCACTTTCACTTTCTCTGTTGGACAAAATTTTACGAAAAGGCAATTTTCAGAAGAAAACTGAGTAGCCCATAAGTAGCTTATTCAACTGAATTCAATTGATTTCCATCAGGGGAAATCAATTTAAAATAACAATGAAATATTCTGCGCCCATGATACTGAAAGTATCAAGAAATCTGAGAATTTCAAGTGTTGGGGAACAAGAGGAGGGAACAGACCATGCATAGGCAATGGGTAAGCATGCAATGACATAAATTATTACAAGTCTTGTGAGAAATTCTTGGGGTTACAGTTTAAGCAAAATAGGGGGAAACAAAATTAAAGAGGCTAATAGATTACTTAGGACCTTATTTCCATGCTGTAACACTGGTGTTTTCCCCAGAAAGAAATGGTCAGACTTTGAAGGATTTATTCTTGTACAAATATTGCTCTGGAAACAAAATGTTGAATGGTTAGGAGGGATGGGAGCAAAGAAACCAGTTAGGACGTCATTACAATGTGGCACAGAAGTGATGAGAACCTAATGAAGACAGCAGCAGTGAGGATGGAAAAAAGGAAATATATAGAAAAGATACTAAAGAATAATACTAACAGAATGTTGTCACAGATAAGGCAAGAAGGATAAGAGACCAGGAGAGTAATAAAAGTTTCAGACATAGCCAATGGGATGAATAATGATGAAACTCACTGGAGTCGGGTTCCTACTTTTCTAAAATGATGAGTCCAGTCTGGGGCTTGTTGATTTAGAGGTTCCTTTGGTGTCTTCTCTTCTTTTGGGGTCAGTTGTTTCTGTGGATCTGAAGCTCAGCAGAAAGATTTAGATTTAGCAGTCATCAGTGTATTAACCTTACTGAAAGCCCTGTTCATGGGTGATACCTCTTGTGTAGAGTGTGATGGAATAAGAGGATCAGAGCCCCAGGGATGAACATCTGAGAGGTGGGTGAAGGAAGAGAAATCTGAAAAAGAGACTAAAAAGGAACAACCAGCCTGGTAGAAGGAAAACAGTGACCTTGGAGAAACATGGAGAATAGAGACTATCTGGCAGAGGCAAATACCACAGAGACATGAAGACAGAGACCGAGCTGGTGAGAATATAAATTTAACCACCATGGGAAACAGTGCAGAGGTCCTTCAAAAAATTAAAAACAGAACTATCATTTAATCCAGCAGTCCCCCTTTTGTATATTTATCCAAATAAAGCAAAACCTCAAATTCAAGAAGGAATATGCACCATCGTGTTCATTGCAGGATTGTTTACAGTAGCCAGGATACTAGAAACAACTGTAATGTCTGTCAGTGGATGAGTAAATAAATGAGTAAATAAAATGAATCAGTAGTAGTAGTAGTAAACAAAATACATAAAATTAATGAGTAAATAAAATGTGGTAAAAATGTAAAATGCAATATTATTCAGCTATTAAAAAATTAAATTTTGCCATTTGCAAAAACATGGATGGGTCTTGTGGGCATTATGCTAAGTAAAATAAGCCAGAGAAAGACAAATACCGTATGACCTCACCAGTGAAACCCGCTGCCCCCCACAAAAAAAAAAGAACTCATAGATACGGAGAAAAGATTGGTTGTCAAAAGCAGGAGTTCAGTTCAGTTTGGTTCAGCTGCTCAGTCGTGTCCAACTCTTTGCGACCCCATGAATTGCAGCATGCCAGGCCTCCCTGTTCATCACCAACTCCCAGAGTTCACTCAGACTCACGTCCATCGAGTCCGTGATGCCATCCAGCCATCTCATCCTCTGTTGTCCCCTTCTCCTCCTGCCCCCAAACCCTCCCAGCATCAGAGTCTTTTCCAATGAGTCAACTCTTTGCACGAGGTGGCCAAAGTACTGGAGTTTCAGCTTTAGCATCAGTCCTTCCAAAGAACACCCAGGGCTGATCTCCTTTTAGGGGGTGGCAAAATGGGAAAAGGAGGGCAACAAATTTCCATTTATAAAACAAATAAGTCATGGGAATATAATGTACAGCATGGTGACCATAGTCAATATTCAGTAACACGGCATTGTATCAAAAGTTTTTAAGAGAGTAGATCTTAAAAGTTTTCATCATGAGAAAAAGAATTGTAGCTATATATGGTGATCAATGTTAATAGACTTATCATGATCATTTTGCATTGTATACAATTATTGAATCATTATGTTGTATACCCAAAACTAATATAATGTTATATGTCAATTATACCTCAATTTAAAAAAAGTTACCACTCAATTCACCAACTGAGAAAGCATTGATCATCTTGTTCTAAGGCAGAAATACACTGTTGTGGTTGAGGAAATGAATAAGAGATGAATTCATGACGTTGTCTTTCCTAAAGCTGGGTTGTGATGGCCATGTGAGGTGAAAGAGGATTGTGAGAATTGTCTTCTTCTGCATTGAATGGTGTAGCACTTGGCAGATATGTACATATTTGGGGGAGAGAGGCAGTTTGAGGGAGAGGTTAGTGTCAAAGGAAAAGAACGAATGGAACTGAAACCCCAAAGCAGCTGGAGGAGATGGTAAGCCAAGTTTCATTTCCGATGGAGAAGGTTTCCTCCTGCACTGAAAAGAGGTGGCTGGGACGAAGAGGTCACTGTGGGCAGGAGTGAACCTGTTTCTAAGGCGAAAGCAGGAAAACACATTATCTCTGATGGCCCTATTTTCTTAGATCATTTTCTGACAGTAAAGCTGGAGACATGAGGCAGGGACTTGAACGTTGCTGAAGGAATGACAGAATGTGATGGCTCAGTTCACGATCACAATTTGCTGCCAATGACTGAGGAGCCAGGGGGTGGTTGGAGACCACTGATTCATTTGGTGTCAGCAATCTGTGCTTTGTGTGTGTGTGTGTGTGTGTGTGTGTGTGTGTGTGTGTGTGTGTGTGTTGTAACAGTGCTCAACCACCACGTTGTATGCAAGATTTGAACATTTTGAATGATTTGACCAAACCTCTTTGAGAATTTACTAGCTGAAAAAGAACAACACTAACATTTATTGAATGACCTTGGACATGGTAACTGATGTCTCTAAACCTCAGATTGCTTATCTGTGGGCGTGCATGCTAAGGCGCTTCAGTCGTGTCTGACTTTTCAACCCTATGGACTATAACCCACCAGCCTCCCCTGTCCATGGGATTCTCCAGGCAAGAATACTGGAGTTGGTTGCCATTTCCTCCTCCAGAGAATCTTCCCAAGCAAGGGATTGAACCCACATCTCTTACATGTCTCCTGCCTTATCAGGCAGTTTCTTTACCACTAGTGCCACCTGGGAAGTCCCTTCTTATCCATAAAGTGGGATTTAAAATAGCACCTGTCTCATTGAGTTGTTGTGGGAATTAAATGAGATGATACAGTATTTCTCAAATTTTTGATAGTCACCTTCAATAAGAAATATGTAGCCTTATTGTGACAATTAAATGAGTAAGTACAAGTCCACAGTACCTTCACCAAAATACTTGAAGACTTACATGTTTCCAAAATCAGAATTTGGAGGATTTTAAGAAAGTAATATAGTGACTAGAACACATATGACATAACGCCCCAAGAGGGCTGAGAGAAGTATCCAAAATCAAGCAATAATCTTTCCACAGTCAAACTAATGAGTAGTCACACAAACCATGAATGAGGACTATAACTAAGCTTGCCTCAGTTTCAGATCAGATTTGGCCATTAAAGGAATTGAATCAAATTTTGCTTTAAATCTTTTTTGTTATTTTTTTTTTGAAGAAAGCTTTTGGTTTTTCAGATAGTTTTGTATTTTGGAATTATGGAAAAAAACTATAGCCATATAGAAATATAAAATTTTAAAAGTCTCTGGCATGTCATAAATATGGTTTATATCATTGGTTCCATTTTAAAAATGATGACCCTAACCCACCTATGCCAAAGACTTTGACTGTGTGGATCACAATAAACTGTGGAAAATCCTGAAAGAAATGGGAATACCAGACCACCTGACCTGCCTTTTGAGAAATCTGTATGTGGGACAGGAAGCAACAGTTAGAACTGGACATGGAACAACAGACTGGTTCCAAATAGGAAAAGGAGTACATCAAGGCTGTATACTGTCACCGTGTTTATTTAACTTATATGCAGAGTACATCATGAGAAACACTGGACTAGAAGAAACACAAGCTGGAATCAAGATTGCCGGGAGAAATATCAATAACCTCAGATATGCAGATTATACCATCCTTATGGCAGAAAGTGAAGAAGAAACAAAGAGCCTCTTGATGAAAGTGAAAGAAGAAAGCGAAAAAGTTGGTTTAAAGCTCAACATTCAGAAAACAAAGATCCCATCACTTCATGGCAAATAGATGGAGAAACAGTGGAAACAGTGTCAGACTTTATTTTTTGGGGCTCCTAAATCACTGCAGATGGTGACTGCAGCCATGAAATTAAAACATGCTTACTCCTGGGAAGAAAAGTTATGACCAACCTAGATAGTATATTCAAAAGCAGAGACATTACTTTGCCAACTAAGGTCCGTCTAGTCAAGGCTATGGTTTTTCCTGTGGTCATGTATGGATGTGAGAGTTGGACTGTGAAGAAGGCTGAGCACCAAAGAATTGATGCTTTTGAAGTGTGGTGTTGGAGAAGACCCTTGAGAGTCCCTTGGGCTGCAAGGAGATCCAACCAGTCCATTCTGAAGGAGATCAGCCCTGGGATTTCTTTGGAAGGAATGATGCTCAAGCTGAAACTCCAGTACTTTGGCCACCTCATGTGAAGAGCTGACTCATTGGAAAAGACTCTGATGCTGGGAGGGATTGGGGGCATGAGGAGAAGGGGACGACAGAGGATGAGATGGCTGGATGGCTCAGTGAACTCCGGGAGATGGTGATGGACAAGGAGGGCTGGCGTGCTGCAATTCATGGGGTCGTGAAGAGTCGGACACGACTGAGCGACTGAACTGAACTGAACCCACCAAAGGAGGTTCATGATGTACTAATAGGCTGTGACTCACACTTTGAAAAATGCTTATATATAAATGGTTAGCCTGGTCTCTGGTACATGCTAAGCTCTCAACACATATTAGAAAAAACACCATCTCATATTGATATCTTGTTTTAAGTTTGCAGAATTCTTTTAAGCACATAGATGCTATTCATGTTCACAGTAACTTTATCAGAAATAAACTAGAGATGGAGAAGCTCTATAGAGTCAACAAAAACAAGACTAGGAGCTGACTGTGGCTCAGATCATGAACTCCTTATTACCAAATTTAGACTCAAATTGAAGAAAGTAGGGAAAACTGCTAGACCATTCAGTTGTGACCTAAATCAAATCCCTTATGATTATACAGTGGAAGTGAGAAATAGATTTAAGGGCCTAGATATGATAGATAGAGTGCCTGATGAACTATGGAATGAGGTTCATGATATGGTACAGGAGACAGGGATCAAGACCATCCCCATGGTAAAGAAATGAAAAAAACAAAATGGCTGTCTGGGGAGGCCTTACAAATAGCTGTGAAAAGAAGAGAAGCAAAAAGCAAAGGAGAAAAGGAAAGATATAAGCATCTGAATGCAGAGTTCCAAAGAATAGCAAGAAGAGATAAGAAAGCCTTCTTCAGCAATCAATGCAAAGAAATAGAGGAAAAAAACAGAATGGGAAAGACTAGAGATCTCTTCAAGAAAATTAGAGCTCCCAAGGGAACATTTCATGCAAAGATGAGCTCAATAAAGGACAGAAATGGTCTGGACCTAACAGAAGCAAAAGATATTAAGAAGAGGTGGCAAGAATACATAGAAACTGTACAAAAAGATCTTCACGACCCAGATAATCATGATGGTGTGATCACTAATCTAGAGCCAGACACCTTGGATGTGAAGTCAAGTGGGCCTTAGAAAGCATCACTACGAACAAAGCTAGTGGAGGTGATGGAATTCCAGTTGAGCTCTTTCAATTCCTGGAAGATGATGCTGTGAAAGTGCTGCACTCAATATGCCAGCAAATTTGGAAAACTCAGCAGTGGCCACAGGACTGGAAAAGGTCAGTTTTCATTCCAATCCCAAAGAAAGGCAATGCCAAAGAATGCCCAAAGTACCGCACAATTGCACTCATCTCATATGCTAGTAAAGTAAAGCTCAAAATTCTCCAAGGCAGACTTCAGCAATACATGAACCGTGGACTTTCAGATATTCAAGCTGGTTTTAGAAAAGGCAGAAGAACCAGAGATCAAATTGCCAACATCTGCTGGATCATGGAAAAAGTAAGAGAGTTCCAGAAAAACATCGATTTCTGCTTTATTGACTATTCCAAAGCCTTTGACTGTGTGGATCACAATAAACTGTGGAAAATTCTGAGAGAGATGGGAATACCAGACCACTTGACCTGCCTTTTGAGAAATCTGTATGCAAGTCAGGAAGCAGCAGTTAGAACTGGACAAGGAACAACAGACTGGTTCCAAATAGGAAAAGGAGTGTGGAAAAGCTGTATATTGTCACCCTCCTTATTTAATTTATATGCAGAGTACATCATGAGAAATGCTGGACTGGAAGAAACACAAGCTGGAATCAAGATTGCCAGGAGAAATATCAATAACCTCAGACATGCATATGACACCACCCTTATGGCAGAAAGTGAAGAGGAACTCAGAAGCCTCTTGATGGAAGTGAAAGAGGAGAATGAAAAAGTTGGCTTAAAGTGCAACATTCAGGAAACGAAGATCATGGCATCTGGTCCCATCACTTCATGGGAAATAGACGGGGAAACAGTGGAAACAGTGTCAGACTTTATTTTGGGGGCTCCAGAATCACTGCAGATGGTGACTGTACCCATGAAATTAAAAGACGCTTAGTCCTTGGAAGAAAAGTTATGACCAACCTAGATAGTATATTCAAAAGCAGAGACATTACTTTGCCAACAAAGGTCCGTCTAGTCAAGGCTATGGTTTTTCCTGTGGTCATGTATGGATGTGAGAGTTGGACTGTGAAGAAAGCTGAGCACCAAAGAATTGATGCTTTTGAAGTGTGGTGTTGGAGAAGACTCTTGAGAGTCCCTTGGGCTGCAAGGAGATCCAACCAGTCCATTCTGAAGGAGATCAACCCTGGGATTTCTTTGGAAGGAATGATGCTCAAGCTGAAACTCCAGTACTTTGGCCACCTCATGTGAAGAGTTGACTCATTGGAAAAGATTCTGATGGCGGGAGGGATTGGGGGCAGGAGGAGAAGAGGACGACAGAGCATGAGATGGCTTGATGGCATCATTGACTCAATGGACATGAGTCTGAGTGACCTCTGGGAGTTGGTGTTGGACAGGGAGGCCTGGCGTGCTGCGATTCATGGGGTCGCAAAGAGTCGGACACGACTGAGCAACTGAACGGAACTGAACTGAACTTTCCTCTTGACCTACCGCAGAGTTTTATATCTCAGTGATTTTGTGAAGAACAGTAAGAAATTTAAATAATAATAATTACAGCTTCCTATGGCATTTTGGACTTCCTAGGTAGTCCCACTCCAGTGTTCTTGCCTGGAGAATCCCAGCGACAGGGGAGCCTGGTGGGCTGCCGTCCGTGGGGTCGCTCAGAGTCGGACACGACTGAAGTTACTTAGCAGTAGCAGAGCTAGTGGTAAAGAACCTGTCTGCCAATGAAGGAGACTTAATGAGATGCAGGTTCAGTCCCTGGATCAGGAAGATCTCCTGGAGGAGGACATGGCAACCCATTCTAGTATTCTTGCCTGGAGAATCCCATGGCTAGAGAAACCTGGTGGGCTACAGTCCATAGCATTGCACCGTCAGGCATGACTGAAGCAGCTTAGCATGGCATGGCATGGCATCGTTAGGGCTCCCCTGGTGGTCCAGTGGTTAAGAATCTGCCTTGCAATGCAGGGGACACAGGTTCAACCCTGGGTCAGGAAGATCCTCTGGAGAAGGAAACAGCAACCCATTCTAGTATTCTTGCCTGAAAAATCCCATGGACAAAGATGGTGGGACAGAGGAATCTCGTGGGCTACATCCATCCATGTCCACAAATAGTTGGACATAACTTACCAACTAAACGCCAACAATGGCATCTTTACCTTGGTATCTGAAGCATTTTTAAAGCTCTTTTTAAGTATTTTATATAAAACTAATTCTTTTCCACAGATAAACATGCAGAACTAAGAAATCACACCATTTGCTTTGGGCACAAAATACACTATTTCTACATGGAATTTGTCAAACAGAATACACTGCTCAGCAACCACTTCCAAAGAATATTTATTTTTCTGTCCTTAAAGTGTGCTAAAGACCCGCTCCTCTGAATGCAATTTATAATCTTTGCATTTTATTTGCTAGTGCTCTTGGAGACATTAAAATAGCTGAGGTGAATGTCAAGGGTTTATTCGTGAAGCTCATTAACTCTTCCCCCGACAAAGAGCTGGAAATTGGAAATCATACTCTCCAACAAAATGTGGATGGACAAACAATCTCTCTCTACCGGTTCCTTCCCGGTATCATAATGCAGGCCAGTTCCACAGTAACAGTGAGTATGAGATATAAATACAGGAAAAACTTCATTTCCCCAGTCAGACTGTGGCTTAGCACTGGTGGTTTCTTTGATCTCTCTGTTAACTGTGACTTTGGGTTTCTGTTAGTTAATTGTGTCACTTTGTCCATCTCTGAAAATAAATTCTCATGATTAAATTTCTGCAGCTTTCTTCAGTTTGGCATACAATACTTTGTGTTTTTATGCTTTAACTATCAAAATGAAATATCTAAGTTCTTAAAACTAAGCAGCATAGTCTTTAAAAGAAAGGAAAGAGAAGGTTTGCTTAGGTGATACAAAAGAGCTCCTCCCTCTTTCTCAGGAATCCCTCTAAACTACATACACTAGCTTTGCAGTTATACAACTTGACGTTACAGATTATTGTTGCTGTTCAGTCATTAAGTCATGTCTGACTCTTTGCAACCCCACGGACTGCAGCACTCCAGGCCTCCCTGCCCCTCACCATTTCCCGGAGTTCGCCCAAGTGTGTGTCCACTGAATCAGTGATGCTGTCCAACCATCTCATTCTCTGCCAGCCCCTTCTCCTTTTGCCTTCAATCTTCCCCCAGCATCAGGGTCTTTTTCAATGAGTCAGCTCTTCGCATCAGGTAGCCAAAATTTTGGAAATTCAGCTTCAGCATCAGTCTTTCCAACAAGTATTCAGGGTTGAGTTCCCTTAGGATTGACTGGTTTGGATGTCAGTATATTTTAAAGACCTCTGGGACTTCCCTGGAGGTTAGTAGTTAGGACTTCACCTTCCAATGCAGGGGTGCAAGTTCAATCCCTCATCGGGAAGCTAAGATCCCACATACCTTGAAGCTAAAAAACCAAAACATAAGCTTCTTTCAAGAAGCAACATTATGCCAAATTCAATAAAGATTTTTTTAATCTTAAAAAAAAACTCACCTGTTTAAAAGATGTGTTGCAATAACTCTTACAGTTATAAAACTACATTGAACTCCACTGGCAATTGTCATTAACAAAATCTTTTCTTACAGGTCTGGACAGCAGCATCTGAAGTAAAGCATCAGTCACCATCTGATTTTCTTTGGAAGGAACAAAACAGGTTTCACACAGGCCCAAACTGTACAACCATCCTGTGCAAACCTAATGGTGAAGTCAGTGTCCAGTCCTTAATAATAGTTTTTAATAAGAATGGATAGCTCTGCTGTGTCCTCCTTTCCCCTCTTAGCTTGCTTAATGAGTTTTTCATCTTTAAAAGCTTGGAAAGAACCGTCACTAACTGTCATAACATGTCAAGCAAATCAGTAGCAGCCTCGCTTCAGTGCCAAAGAGGTGCTTATAGTTTGGCAAAGATAATTTTAATATCCTGTGTTTCTAGAAGCGACTTCAAGTTTCAGAATCAAGCATGGATCTTATTTACGGCATTTGGCCTTCTCCTGAAGAGAAGGATGAGAAAGGAAGGAACTACATGTGGGCTTTTTTCTATTAGTTTCTTCATTTCTCAATTGCTTGTTGAGGTTCTTCTCTATTCCCAGGGCTGTGATAAGTGTGATGAATGTTGGGAATATAACACAGGTCAAGATCCCTACTCTCAGAGGACTACAGACTCTAACTTGTGGCCACTATACTTTATTTGGGCTTCCCAGGTGGCGCCAGTGGTAAACAATCTGCCTGACGATGCAGGAGACGCAAGAGATGCTAGTTCGACCCCTGGGTGGGGAATATCTGCTGAAGGAAGAGGAAATGGCAACCCACTCCCAAGATTCTTGCTTGGAAAATCCCATGGACACAGGAGCCTGGTGTCCACTGGGTAGCAAGGAGTTGGTCATGACTGACTAAGCACACACACATTATACTTTATTCACTGTAAAATTAAGTCTGTATAAATACCTCTATGATTCAGGAGGGAGGGGATATATGTATACCTATGGCTGATTCATGTTGAGGTTTGACAGCAAAATTCTATAAAGTAATTATCCATCAATTAAAAAATAACTTTACATAATTTATTACCAATATCCTGCAATTTTATACTTTCACTCTGCCTTTTTTGGTATAATATTAGCCTAAATATATACCTCAAAACATGCCAGTAAAGTGTAAAGGTATCCCTTTTACAACAAAAAATTTACTCCTTTCTCAAAGCCATTCTTTAGATTTTTTAATCTCTGCCTTTTCTTACCCCAAGCCTAAGTTACTATGTCCTATAATTACTAATTCACACAATATATTGATCAAAATCTATTTCTGAGTTTCTATCTTGCTGCATTATACCTGACTGTCCCTTCAGAGTAGATTTGCTAATTAATTAAGAGCCATTTAGTGTCTTTTTGTGAGAACACACAGTTAGCATTAGATGGAGTGAACACTCTTTAGACGTAAATTTGCAGGCTTTACTCACTTATTGTCTCATATTTCTATGGGCACAAACTGAATTCTATAATACTTCCAGTAGTTGTCACTGATGGGGAAAATAAGGTTATGTAATCTAAGTTATTTACTCACCCTCATAAGAAATCATTAGCAGAACTCAGGTTAGGATTAAGGCATTATTGTTTCAGATCTTTCAGCACATTTATCCACCACATTTAGCCATTATGTAAATACTTTGGGCTTCCCTGGTAGCTCAAGATGGTAAAGAATCTACCTGCAATGCCGGAGACCTAGGTTTGATCCCTGGGTTGGAAGATCCCCTGGAGGAGGACATGGCAACCCACTCCAGTATTCTTGCCTGGAGAATTTTATGGTGAGAGAAGCCTGGCCTGCTACAGTCCATGGGGTCACAAAGAGTCAGACACTTTGTATATACAGTGTCCCAAGCGCTGGGTGTTGAACCAGACAGACAAGGTCTCTGAGCTCCTGGAAGGCAAATTTTAGTGAACTGTCCCTCCTTGCCACTGAATTAAACTTGGCATTTTGAGTTTTCCTTTTACTGATTGGTTTGATCTACTTGGCACATATAGGTTCAGACCATTTCTTCAGGGTGATGTAAACACAAGTAATTTTGTCTGCTAGTATAAGAGTTAAACTGGTTGGTTCATACGGAAAATGTTTACATATATTTATTATCTGCCAAGCTTTGTGCTAGAACCTGGGGAAAAAACATAATTGTTGCATGATTCTTGTCCTCAGAAGACTCATGAGTCTGGTATTAAAAATTGATATGTAACAATAAATAATTGCATTACCGTGAAACAATGCTTTAGTAGAAGTTGGTGCACAGAGTGTGGCAACTCAGATTAGAGTTTCAATCCTGTAAAGGAGAGGATCAAGAAAAACATTAGAGAGCATAAAGCACTTGTTTTAAGTCTGCAGATGAGAGAAGTTCACCCAGTTGACTTGAATCATAGTGTATTGCCCCTTTCCTCCTCCCTAACTCACACCTCCCTGTGGCTTCTCTTATTTTCCAGTACTTAATTGCTACCTCAACCACAGGGCCTTTGCACATGCTTTTGCCCCTCCATAGACTCTTTCTCTCTTCCTCTACTTACCTTTAATTCCTACTCACCCTTCAGGCTTCAGCTCAAGTCTTTTTTAAGGTCACTTCCTATTGGAATTTCCACCCCATGGTAAAGCAATCAGCATTGTTTAATTCAAATAGAAAATATTTCCATTAACTACACTGAGGTGTGACATTGTCAATCTAAAAACCCTAATATAAGTACAAAATTCTCCCCCCCTTTTTTAAACAACAATTAATTGCTGTTCTCACCTCAGTGATAGTGGATCTCACTATCTGCAGTTGCCAGGCAAATTTTCCTTGAAATGATAGATTGCTACATTCCCATAGACATGCTGAAAAACAGATCCAAGCTTTCTTTGTGATCCTGGAATTGCTTTTGTTGATATAACTTGTGTGTTGAAAATAATTAATATCTTATATCTTGTGAGGAAAGTTGCAGAACCTGAAATCTGACTAGAACAATAGTACACAATGACATAGACTAGAATAGGTCCTGAGTCTGGACTTGAAAAATACTTAAAAATAAAAAAAAGTGTGGCAAAGAGAAGTTATATCACTGTTCAATCACTAAGTTGTGTCCAACTCTAAAAATAGAAACCTAAAATAAAGTATGACAGACTACTTTTTGGTTCATCACCAACTTGGCAATACTTAATATTCAATCAGTTACAAACCATATGGTGTAATATAAAGGTAGATTTAGTCTTGCTTTGTCATGAGTTTATGCAAGATTATATAGTACAATCACTATGATTCTATGAGGCTATTGATTTTTAAACAAGGCTAGATTTTTTTCACCAACCACTTTTTTGTCCTATATGATTTGTAGCCTCTACATTACATGTCAAAAATTGAATAGGCATCTCATATGACTGAACGCCTTCAATTTTCCCAATGCATTTTTCTCAGAAAATATGGAGCAGTGACTTCTGGTGCTGTAGCAACTCATGAAGGCATGTCTATATGTGCATTATCTCCTTTGATTCTCAGATTATTTAAGCATTTTACAAAGGAAGAAAATGGGGCTTGGAAAGTTAAATGGCTTTCTTAAGATCACATGACTGGCAAAATAGCAAAAGTAAAATAAAACCAGACATTCCAACTCCAAAAATTTTTCTGTTAGGTACTAAACATAGCCCACAAGGTTCATATGGTCAATATTTCAGAAGTGAGATTAAAACTACATCATTTTATTTGATCACATTATAATTGTCATTATCAGTAGATATTTTTAAGTCTCTTATAATACAGGAAGAAATAAAATATTGCTCTTGGCTAGGAAAGGCTTACAATCTAATTGAGAGAGATTTCACTCGAAAGATGATTAACGTATTTTCCACAAAAATATCTATTTGAGCTGCAAAAGAGGAGAATCCTTAACTGATGACCTGAACCAAAAGTGGGGTTTTCTGCTGTGATCTATGAAATTAATTTTTTTAAATCTTTCATCTTTCTCTTTCTTTGCCTAGCTTAACTTGCCTTGTGTTGTCTTTATGTATGTTTAACTTATCAAGGCATACAGAGGGTTTTTCAATGGATACAACATCAATCTAATTCTCTATAATTTTATAAACTAAAAACAGATCACAAGAACAAGTAGATGGGGTTCACTGCAGTGCTTAACTTTCCCTGTTGAACAAACACATAATTACCAGTCCCTACACATGATTTTTCTGAATGATTTTTGCACATATATGTTGTATACATGCCACGTATTCAGGAAACCAAAACAAACTCCCCACCTAGGATTCTAGCTTGGAGAATGTGGTTTCCTCTTCATGTCTTTAGTTTTAACACCCGTTTTCCCAAATCAAATAATATATGTATAGAGAGTGAGTGGCCACTTCCTTCTCCAGGGGATCTTGCCAAACCAGGGACTGAACCTGTATCTCCTGCTTTGCAGATGGACTCTCTACCACTGAGCCACCAGGGAAGCCCCATATTTAATGTATATTATATGTAATTTATAAAAATTAGTATATAAATATGTAATATACAAATATATTAACTATTAAACTTCACTTAA
This sequence comes from Nanger dama, assembly GCA_917880005.1. Lineage (NCBI taxonomy): Eukaryota > Metazoa > Chordata > Mammalia > Artiodactyla > Bovidae > Nanger > Nanger dama. The sequence continues at coordinate 84,675,145 of CAKJTW010000002.1, forward strand.
TATAACTTTTTGCACAGTTCTTTTTAATTATGAAATTCAGTAGCTTAATTGAATCTCATAATGCTGTCATATAGCCACCACCTTCCCCATTTTCCATAGGAGGAACACATTCCAAGGGAGTAAGTGATAACCTGCCTGAGTAGATGCAGCTTGAAATTTTCAGAGTGGGAAACTAAGGCAGGATGTCTCACTATAGCCTCGTTATATGTTTCACTAGTCATTTCACAGTACCTAAATGGCATTACAGTTTGACTGAAATTTTATTGCAATGAGCCTGAAGTAAAGTGAAGTGAAAGTCACTCAGTCGTGTCCGACTCTTTGTGACCCCATGTACTACACAGTCCATGGAATTCTCCAGGCCAGAATACTGGAGTGGGTAGCCTTTCCCTTCTCCAGGGGATCTTCCCGACCCAGGGCTCGAACCAGGGTCTCCCGCATTGCAGGAGGATTCTTTACCAGCTGAGCCACAGGGGAAGCCCAAGAATACTGGAGTGGGTAGCCTTTCCCTTTGCAAGGTGATCTTCCCAACCCAGGAATCAAACTAGGGTCTCCTGCATTGCAGGCAGATTCTTTACCACCTGAGCTATCTGGAAAGCCTACAATAAGCCTATGTCATTTTAAAAACTTAACTCTAATAGTATTTAATATTAACGAATCATTTTTGTTAGGCTGTTGCCTGGTACACTCCCATTCACTGGAAGCAAGCATGGGAAAAATTAGAGACTGACATCGAATTTGACAGATGTTCAATAATAAGTGCAACACCTCAAAGGCACATGTCTCATTGGCCAGCAGTTGCAACTAAAGCTAAAGAAAAACAAGATCAGTGTAAGACAGATTCCTCAAAATGCCAGGCGGAACAAGTTCAAGCTTCTCTTAAGAGGTAAAAGTTGCTCTTTTTTTAATCGCACTTTTGTCTGTGCTGGGTTATTGTTGCTGCGCAGGCTTTTCTCTAGTTGTGCAGAGTGGGGGCTCTAGTTGGGGTGCGCAGGCTTCTCGTTGTGGTGGCTGCTCTTGCTGCAGAGCATGGGCTCTAGGGCATGTGAGCTTCAGTAGTTGCAGCACATGGGCTCAGTACTTGCTGCTCCAGGCTCGAGAGCACAGGCTCAGCCGTTGTGGCTGCTGCTGCTGCTGCTAAATCGCTTCAGTCGTGTCCAACTCCGTGCGACCCCACAGATGGCAGCCCACCAGGCCCCGCTGTCCCTGAGATTCTCCAGGCAAGAACATTGGAATGGATTGCCATTTCCTTCTCCAATGCACGAAAGTGAAAAGTGAACGTGAAGTTGCTTAGTCGTGTCCGACTCTTAGCGACCCCATGGACTGCAGCCTTCCAGGCTCCTCCATCCATGGGATTTTCCAGGCAAGAGTACTGGAGTGGGGTGCCATTGCCTTCTCCACACAGGCTTAGTTGCTCCTTGGCATGTAGGATCTTGCCAGATCAAGGATCACATCCATGTCTCCTGGATTGGGAGGCAGATTTATTACCACTGAGCCACCAGGGAAGTCTGCTTGATTTTTTTTTTTTTCAGTTGAGTTCTTCCCACAGTTCATAAGGGTTGAACAGGTGGCAATGACTGGGTGACAATGTGATGAACAAATAAATCAATAAAGACAAAAAAAAACTTCTATTTTGAATAGGACCATAAAAACCATAATAGCTTTTATGTTTTAAAACACAGAGCAAGCAGAAACACACTCATGAGAAAATAGAGGCTGGCAATTTCCACTAGTTGATATTAAGACCCCCTCTGGTTGTTTCTGTTTCATAACAGCCCTCCTGTTAGCAGTAAGGCCAAGGAGCAGAGCAGAGAGGAAGTCACCGCCGTGCCTTCATAGTGCTTAGGGAGAGGAAGATTTGCATCAGCTAGAACTTTCATCTTGGATCAAGAGCTGGCTGTGGCTGAAAGTACAGAATTTATGTCATTTATGTGTAGTCAGATGCTTCCGATGTGATAACAGGGCTGCCCACAAGATTGGAAAAGCCATGCTCTCTGATCTTGTAACATGCTTTCACTCTAATGGAGGCTTCATTTTTCACATCACTGGGTGAAGTGGCTTTCGAGTTCAATTTGGGCTCAATTTTTCTTTTACAGAGAAAAAGAAATTCCACCAACCCTTTTCCCCACTCGCAGCCCATGGTGCCACAGTCCTAATGTCCCTGCACACCCCTACTGTGCACTGACCGATGCTCACAACACCTCCGTGGCTGAACACAGCTTAAACAGACAGCCCAGGTCAACCTGGACTAATCCAGTCCAGGTAGGTCAAAGGGATACTATTCCAATGGAGGGTAAGTGATGTATGTGTGTGTGTAGAACTAGTAAAAATGTGGTTAAGTAATAAAAGTCTCTTAAGTGTTAAAAATTATTCATATCCTCAAGAATAGATGGCCTCTAAAGTCAGTACCATGAGCTTGTTGACTTATGTCCGTTCAGGTTTTCCATGTAGTGGAGCAGAAAAACCCAAACAAACTTTTAGCCAACCTAATACTTCTGTTCTAGCACAGTATCTGAGTTATTGTTGTTGTTGTTCAGTTGCTAAGTCATGTCCAGCTCTTCAAGACCTCATGGATTGCAGCATGCCAGGCTTCCCTCTCCTTCACCATCTACCGCAATTTGCTCAGATTCATGTCCAATGAGTGGGTAATGCCATATAACCACCTCATCCTCTGCTGCCCTCTTCTTCTTTGGCCTTCAGTCTTTCCCAGCATCAGGGACTTTTCCATTGAGTTGGCTTTTTGCATCAGGTGTCTGAATGCATCATCAAAAGAACATCATGAACAACAAGAGGACATAGGATTCTTTAAGTGTGGTCAAAAGTATACTTTGCTTCTCATAAGACAGGATGGACTTCCCTGGTGGTTCAGATGGTAAAGCGTCTGTCTATAATGCAGGAGACCCGGGTTCGATCCCTGGGTCGGGAAGATCCCCTGGAGAAGGAAATGGCAACCCATTCCAGTACTATTGCCTGGAAAATCCCATGGACAGAGGAGCTTGGTAGACTACAGTCCATGGGGTCGCAAAGAGTCAGACAAGACTGAGCGACATCACTAGTGACTAGTTAGACAGGATAAATGGATAAATGGGTCCTATAAGTTAAGCTGTGCTAAAAAAAAAAAAATCCATTTTTTTTCTGAACACATTCTAATATTAATCCCAAATTCTTACTCTTTTTCAACTAGAAGTTTATTATATAAGTCCTTTAAGTAAAGCTTCTAGAGTTGGTGTTATTAGTCCAGGATCTGTTCATGGACTTCAGGAAGTCCACGAATCTGTTAAACTTGGAGGAAAAAAAAAAGAAAGTAAGCCTATATGATGTTTTCTGGCAAGAAAGTTCACAAGGTTCACCAGAGGCTCCCAAATAATTAAGAACCGATTAGACATGGTGCTAGATCCTAAGCTTTCATATAGCAGCTACATCCTGGAGAAGTTAAAATTATTTACAAAAATATTTAGCAGAAAGATGCTTTTTAAGTGAAATCTTGGGCAGAATCCCAATATATGAAATGGATGAAAACAGACTCATCCAAGTTGAAGAAAAGTGATTCCCACTACCCACTACAGCTATCTTCTTCTTTTATTTATTCATTTATATTAATATTTTGCTGTGCTGGGTCTTAGCTGCCATGAATGGGCTTTCTCTAGTTTCAGTGAATGGGGGCAACTCTCTAATTGTTGTGTTCAGGCTTCTCATTGCAATGGCTTCTCTTGTTGCAGAACTCAGGCTCTAGGGTGCTTGGGCTCAGTAGTTTTGGTGCATGGGCTTAGTTGCCCTGTGGCATGTCAGATCTTCCTGGACCAGGGATCAAACCCATGTCCCCTGCATTGGCAGGTGGATTCCTATCTTCTGGACCACCAGGAAGTCCCACCCATTTTCTTCTCTCCTCCTTCCCTGTGACCTCTGAGGCACTTATTTGGAATCACAGGATCTGTACACTCAGGATGAAAACCACCATGCTAGGGTGCTAATGCATGCTAGAAATAGCAGCCCCCAAAGTAGTGCCTTTTAGAAGTGGAATGGTGGAAATTATGTAAATTCCTGAATATATTCCATTTCATAAAATTAAGTATCCTATGTCTTGTGCCTGAATTGCTTCATCTATAAAGTATGAGACTTGGATCTGAAATTTAAAAAGCTCTTTCAGCAATAAGTTATATATATATATATACATACATTTAATATACATATACCTTTTGTAGACATACATATTTAAGACTTTAGGACTTAGACTTGAGATTTTAAGAAGTACCTTCATATTTTTCTCCAATTAATGATAGCCTTCACTTATTCTGAACAACTAGTTTACCAAAGAAATTTGAAGTCAAATTTTCTTGATACATCTTTCTATAGTGATGGCAACTTACACTGATTATTCAGTAAATTTTTTGTTCAACATAAGTTGCACTATATTTGTATATTATAAAGTGATAGTTTTAAAATTTACTTATATATTTATGTTTTTTACTGTGCTGGGTCTTTGTTGCTGCACTAGGGTGTTTTCTAGCTGTGGCCAGTGGAGGCTACTTTTGTTGCAGTGTGAGGTCTTCCCATTGTGTGGCTTCTCTCACTGTGGTGGTCTCTTGTTGCAGAGTATGGACTTTAGGGTGCACAGGCTCAGTAGTTGCAGCTCATGGGCCCTAGAGCACAGGCTCAGTAGTTGTGGTGTACAGGCTTAGTTGCTCTGCAACATGTGGGATCTTTCCAGATCAGGGTTCAAACCTGTGTCTCCTATGCCAGCAGGTGGATTCTTAACCACTGGACCACCAGGAAAGTCCCATATAATGATAATTTTAAAAGACAATTGCTTTAACGCTTGCAGGGCATCTGTTCATTACACACATTTAAAATTTTCTATTCATTAAATTTTCGCTACTAACAGATATACATCAGAATTTTAAGAGGTTTTCTTTGACTTCAGTTGAGAAAATTGCAACTATATCAATTCATAAAATATATTGTATAATTGAAATCTTTTAATTTATGTAAATAGCACTAAATACAGCACATGACTTACAGAAATTGTTTAATGCATGTTGATAAAGGACAGAGTAGGTGACACTGAAGGTTTTTAAAGACGCATCTTTTAGAGTTTTATCTGCATTTTAAAAGAGAATTTTAGAAACAGTGTCGAAAATGAAGTGGAGTGGAAAATATTCCAAAATCTAGGAGGAAAGAAGGAAGGAAGGAAAGAAGAGAGGAGGAAAAATAAGAAAAAGAAGAACAAAGCAGGTTTGAAAAAGGAGTTGTAATTTGAGTCCCAAAAGAACAGGTGAGTAAGACTGGGGCAAGAGTTATATTTAAAGAAATAATGCAAAAGTCTCAAAAGCTGATGAAAGACATCAAGCCACAGAATCACGAAAAATAAATTCTAAGCAGCACAAATTCAAAGGTACTCTATATTATAATAAAACTTTAGAAAACCAAATACTGGAAATCTGAAGACTAGGGAATGATATCTTCAGTGTGCTAGAAGAACTACTGTCCTAGAGTAGAAAGATACATGTGGATGCATGGCTGAGTCACTCTGCTGTGCACCTGAAACTGTCACAACATTATTAATCACCATACTCCAATATAAAATAAAAAGTTAAAAAAATTTAAAGAACTATTATGCTAGAGTTCTATACCAATTAAAAATCAACTTCAAAATATGAGATGAAACAAAGACATTCTCAGGCCAACAAAAACAGAGAATTCATCAACCACAGACCACATTAAGAAAATACTTCAGTTAGAAAGAAAATAATCCTAGAAGGATGCACAGAGATGTTGGAAGAAGTGAAAAAAATACAGAGTCAAGACATGGTTCAACATAAATGAATATTCACTACACAGAATTATACTCATATTGTCTTGTAGAGGGTAAAATAGAGGATTTAAATACATAACAGCTGTCTTAGTTTCCCAAGGCTACTGTGAGAAAGTATTACAAACTCGATGGCTTAAAACAAACCTATTCTCTCACCGTTCTGGAGACTAGAAGTCTGAAATCAGGTTGTTAGCAGGGTCACACACTCTCTCTCTGAAGGCCTTAGGGGATGATCTTCCGTGCCTCTTCCTACCTTCTGCTGGTTGCCAGCATTCCTTGGTGCTCCTTGTCTCATGGATTGCATCACTCTAACCTCTGTCTCCATCTTTCCACAATTCGTGCATCTGTATCCATATTTTCTTCTTCTTATAAGGACACAAGTCACTGGATTAGGGCCCACTCTAATCTACTAGAAACTCATCTTAACTTGATTACATCTGCAAAGACTCAAGTTCCAAATTAAGTTACATTCACGACTTCAATCAAGAGGTTAGGACATATATGTATACATATGCATTTGGAGGGATACTGCTGCTGCTGCTGCTGCTGCTGCTGCTGCTGAGTCGCTTCAGTCGTGTCCGACTCTGTGCAACCCCATAGACAGCAGCCCACCAGGCTCCCCCGTCCCTGGGATTCTCCAGGCAAGAACACTGGAGTGGGTTGCCATTTCCTTCTCCAATGCATGGAAGTGAAAGGTGAAAGTGAAGTCGCTCAGTCGTGTCCGACTCTTAGCGACCCCATGGACTGCAGCCCACCAGGCTCCTCTGTCCATGGGACTTTGCAGGCAAGAATATTGGAGTAGGTTGCCATTGCCTTCTCCTTGGAGGGATACTACTGAACTCAAATAACAACATCAATAGCACAAAAAATTAAGAGCGGAGAAAATGGAGTTAAAGTATTCCAAATGTCATGATTTGTTCAGTAAGTTGTAAAAATATCCACTTATATTAGACTTCAGTAAGCTAATTATGCATGCTGGAATTCAGGATAAACACTAAAAGAACAGTATATGAAATGCTCTGTCTCTGGCATGACCTATGCCATACTTTCATTGTTCAGTTCAAAATATATCCTAATTTTCAATGTGATTATCTTTGATATGTGGGTTATTTGGGGATAATATATCACAAAGTTTATTTCAAGAATCCAAAGTTGATTCAACTTTGAAAATTAATTAACAAAAAAAAAAGAAAATTATAACTATCTCAACAGATGAAATTCAAATATAATTTCCTTTATGTCTACAAAATTCCTAATGTAAGCTATCATACTAAATGGTAAAGTAATTGAAGTTTTCCCCTTGAGATCCAGCTCAAGGCAAGAATTCTCTCTATGACAATTCCGACTCAGCATTGTACTAGAAGTCTGGGTGCAATAAGGCAAGAAAAATTAATTAACAAATATCCCATAATTCATCAGTTTTAGTCCCAGGAATCATATATGCCTAACAAATAGACACATATGGGGGCCACATGACATAGACACTAATGACCACAGCAACTCTTTTTGTAAAAGCCAAAAATTATGAGCAATACCTGGACATCAAACCAGTCAGTCCTAAAGGAAATCAGTCATGAATATTGATTGGAATGACTGATGCTGAAGCTGAAACTCCCACACTTTGGCCACCTGATGCGAAGAAAATGCTGGGAAAGATTGAAGGTGGGAGGAGAAGGGGACGACAGAGGATGAGATGGTTGGATGGCATCACTGACTCAATGGACACGAGTTTGAGCAACCTCTGGGAGTTAATGATGAACAGGGAAACTTGGCATGCTGCAGTCCATGGGGTTGCAAAGAATCGAACACGACTGAGTGACAGAAGTGAACTGAGAAGCAATACAATGGTTCATTAACAATATCATGGATTAATTACGATATATTAATACAATCCGACCAAGATAATCATGATGGTGTGATCACTCACCCAGAGCCAGACATCCTGGAATGTGAAGTCAAGTGGGCCTTAGAAAGCATCACTACGAACAAAGCTAGTGGAAGTGATGGAATTCCAGTAGAGCTATTTCAAATCCTGAAAGATGATGCTGTGAAAGTGCTGCACTCAATATGCTAACAAAGTGGCCATAGGACTGGAAAAGGTCAGTTTTCATTCCAATCCCAAAGAAAGGCAATGCCAAAGAATGCTCAAACTGCAGCACAATTGCACTCATCTCACATGCTAGTAAAGTAATGCTCAAAATTCTCCAAGCCAGGCTTCAGCAATACATGAACCATGAACTTCCAGATGTTCAAGCTGCTTTTAGAAAAGGAGGAACCAGAGATCAAATTGCCAACATCCACTGGATCATTGAAAAAGCAAGAGAGTTCCAGAAAAACATCTATTTCTGCTTTATTGACTATGCCAAAGCCTTTGACTGTATGGATCACAATAATCTGTGGAAAATTCTGAAAGAGATGGGAATATCAGAACACCTGACCTGCCTCTTGAAAAACCTATATGCAGGTCAGGAAGCAACAGTTAGAACTGGACATAGAACAACAGACTGGTTCCAAACAGGAAAAGGAGTACATCAAGGCTGTATATTGTCAGCCTGTTTATTTAACTTATATGCAGAGTACATCATGAGAAACGCTGGGCTGGAAGAAGCACAAGCTGGAATCAAGATTGCCGGGAGAAATCAATAACCTCAGGTATGCAGATGACACCACCCTTATGGCAGAAAGTGAAGAGGAACTCAAAAGCCTCTTGATGAACATGAAAAAGGAGAGTGAAAAAGTTGGCTTAAAGGTCAACATTCAGAAAACAAAGATCATGGCATCTGGTCCCATCACTTCATGGGAAATAGATGGGGAAACAGTGGAAACAGTGTCAGACTTTATGTTTTGGGGCTCCCAAATCAGTGCAGATGGTGACAGCAGCCATGAAATTAAGACGCTTATCCTTGGAAGAAAAGTTATGACCAACCTAGATAGTATATTCAAAAGCAGAGACATTACTTTGCCAACAAAGGTCCGTCTAGTCAAGGCTATGGTTTTTCCAGTGGTCATGTACGGATGTGAGAGTTGGACTGTGATGAAAGCTGAGTGCTGAAGAACTGATGCTTTTGAACTGTGGTGTTGGAGAAGACTCTTGAGAGTCCCTTGGACTGCAAGGATATTCAACCAGTCCATTCTGAAGGAGATCAGTCCTGGGTGTTCATTGGAAAGACTGATGCTGAGGCTGAAAGTCCAGTACTTTGGCCACCTCATGTAAAGAGATGGCAGGAGGGATTGGGGGCAGGAGAAGAAGGGGACAACAGAGGATGAGATGGCTGGATGGCATCACCGACTCGAGGGTCATGAGTCTGGGTAAACTCCAGGAGTTGGTGATGGACATGGAGGCCTGGTGTGCTGTGGTTCATTGGGTCGCAAAGAGTTGGACACTACTGAGCGACTGAACTTGAATACAATCCCATCAGCAATGAAAATGAACTACTATTATATGCAATAATACCAATGAATCATATAAGCATGATATTGAACAAAAGATGCCAGTCTGAAAGGAACATACATAATATGATTTCATTTATATAAAATTCAAAAACATGAAAATTAAACCATGGTGTTAAATATTATAATAACACTATCTCTGGAAGAAAGAAAGAAATAGTACTTGGCACTTTAACAAAACTGCTTCTAGAATACTAACAATGTTCCATTTCTTGATCTGAATGATGTTTACATGAATCATTGTTTTTATCATGCTGTGCAGTTATGACTTGTGAACTTTACTGCATGTAAGTTATCCTTAAATAAAAGTTTTTTAGAAGTTTGATAACCAAAAAGGAATATTATAAAGGAAAGGAAGCAAAGTTACAGTAATGAACACTGACAGCTTATATCTTGTCAAGAAAGGAGAAAGAAAACCTAAAATTATAGACCATTTATTAACATTCAAAGTCAATATTAATAATTATTCAAAGCAATATTCACTTTGAATATTAATAATATGAGGCATATTTAGTGTAAGAGAAAAATAGTCTAACCTGAAACATATCTAAGCATATCAGTATATTACAATGTATTAGTCTTATGATAGTTCATCAGAGCTCAGTTATTTCCAGAAACACTCATGGCAGAGACGGCTAATTACTGCCCCTAAACCATTGTTCCTTTAGACACAAGACCCGAAGGTCCAGGGAAACCTAAACTCATGGCCACCAAGAATAAAGCCTGTTTTTCTCAGTCTCTGCAGCTAGGCAGGACAGTGTGTCTGCACTCTGTAGGATGGAACAGGAACAGAAGCTATGTACACAGCATCTGGATCATGGCCTTGGACAGTGTGCTCCTCTGTGTCACCTCTGTACCATGATTACAGACTGGAGCTGCCATATTTCAACCTAAGGATGAAGCCATGTGTTGAGGATGGAAACGCCATCCTGAACACCTGTTGGCACATCTTCAGGCTAAGCGAGAGAGAAGCCATCTTGTGTAGGCCATTATTATGTCTGAGCCTGATGGCCCACATGGGGTCACTACCATTTAGTTTTACTTAATAGACTATTGGCCAGAAAGAAAGCAAAGCAAAATTCTCAGCTAGACAACACACTTTAAGACAATTAGGTAAATCTGAATATAGAATGAATATTAGTTTGACAAATCTTTGTTCTTTCCTTAGGTGTGTTTATTGTGTGTTATTTGTGTGTTATTGTGTTGCAGTCATATTGATTGTTCTTAGATCAAATACAGAATCTTTGCTTGATTCCTAATGGTTTGGTGTGACATAAGCATGGATAGATAACGCAAATGTGCCAAACTATTAATTACTGAGTCTAGGTGACAGGTATACAGATGTGCTTGTGTTATCCCTTCATATTTCCTGCATGTTTGGAATTATCCACAATAAGAATTTGAAAAAATAAAACAAGTAAAACATTTTTGATAGAATGTAGTATGCACTTGGAGCTATCACAGTACTGACTGACTACAGCATAAAAGAGTCATTCTTGGAAAGGTTAAAGGCCCTTCAACAAAGCACGTGTTTCCATTGTGCTGCCGCCATTGTTCCCAGACCAAGTGTGTGCTTTCATCTTGCTGAGAAGAGCCAACAGACTGTGGACAACTTTATCAACTTTCTTCTGTTAACTCAAATGGCAGAAACTAGTTGGAAGAGAATATCCTACAGACGTTGCTACAAGCTAACACTGAGGGTATGTGCACTGTTTGAGGCACTTTATTTGCACACTAATATGTTTACCTATGTATTAGTGATATGTGATCCATATGGCACATTGCAGTGCGTTCATTTTATTTAGCGACTCAATGGCTGCTACCATCTTCCATACCAATGTTGTTATAGTGTTGTTTTGTTGCTAAGTCATGCCCTACTCTTTGGCAACCCCATGGACTGTAGCCCACCAGGCTCCTCTGCCTATGGGGTTTCCCAGGCAAGAATACTGGAGTGGGTTGCATTTCCTTCTCAGGTCATCTTCCCAACCCAGGGACTGAGCTTCCGCCTCCTGCACTGCAGGTGGATTCTCTGCCACTGAGCCACCAAGGAAGCCCATTGTTATAGTAAGGATGACAGCAGTGTTCCTGGATTTCTGAGGCTTGCAAAGCCACACTTTAAAAATCAGTCTACTAAAAGACAGATGAAACCAGAACAGAGTTTATGCAGGAATTTCATCAGTGTAAACTCTATATTTAGATCACATTCTTGGAATTTTACTTTAGTTTAGACTGTGGGCCATTTCTGACTTGTTACAGTTCAATAAATTCAGCTTTATCTGTCCTGAGACGAAAGTGTTTTTCTCCCATAAGAATATACTTCCAATACATAATGGTAACAAAGGGAAAAAAATGCATCCTTCATATAAGTGTCTGTTCTGTTTACTCCTGTTTAGACCTGTACTGCATTATTTGCATTTATCAGATTAAGAATTTAGAATGTCAAATGTCATTTTCTATGAATGGCCATATTTTCAGTTAATATAATATATGTGTGTATATATACATATATATTGTATATGTATATATATATTTATGTATTGTATACAATACATACATATATTTGCATATACCTATGTGTATATATATGTATATATACATACGTATACATATATATATTGTAACTGAAACATATAACTGAAAATATGGCCATTCATAGAAAATGACATTTGACATTCTAAATTCTTAATCTGATAAATGCAAATAATGCAATCCAGGACTAAACAGTAGAAAATGGAACAGACACTTGGGAAGGAATGATGCTAAATCTGAAACTCCAGTACTCTGGCCACCTCATACGAAGAGCTGACTCACTGGAAAAGACTCTGATGCTGGGAGGGATTAGGGGCAGGAGGAGAATGGGACAACAGAGGATGAGATGGCTGGATGGCATCACTGACTTGATGGACATGAATCTGAGTGAACTCCAGGAGTTGGTGATGGACAGAGAGGCCTGGCGTGCTGCGATTCGTGGGGTCACAAAGAGTCGGACACGACTGAGTGACTGAACTGAACTGAACTGAACTGATGTGTGTGTGTGTGTGTGTGTGTGTGTGTGTGTGTGTGTGTGTGTGTGTGTGTATGGAGGAGCTACCCCACCCCCGAGGCCAGGGGTGGAAGCCAAGAAGAGCAACACCACGTCCAAGGAGCAGTGGCTGAGTGGGCGCAGGAGGACTGAAGGGGCTATTCCACGTTTCAAGATCAGGAGGGGTGGCCATAGGGAGATACCCCTCGTCCAAGATAAGGAGCAGTGGCTGCGCTTTGTTGGAGCAGCCGTGAAGAGATACCCCACGTCCAAGGTAGGAGAAACCCAAGTAAGACAGTAGGTGTTGCAAAGGGCATCAGAGGGTGGACACACTGAAACCATACTCACAGAAAACTAGTCAGTCTGATCACATGGACCACAGCCTTGTCTAATTCAATAAAACTAAGTCATGCCCTGTGGGGCTACCCAGGACAGGTGGATCATAGTGGAGAGGTCTGACAGAATGTGGTCCGCTGAAGAAGAGAATGTCAAACCACTTCAGTATTCTTGCCTTGAGAACCCCATGAACAGTATGGAAAGGCAAAATGATAGGATACTGAGAGAGAAACTCCCCCAGGACGGTAGGTGCCCAATATGCTACTGGAGATCAGTGAGAAATAACTCCAAAAAGAATGAAGGGATGGAGCTAAAGCAAAAACAAGACCCGATTGTGGATGTGACTGGTGATAGAAGCAATATCTGATGCTGTAAAGAGCAATATTGCATAGGAACCTGGAATGTTAGGTCCATCAATCAAGGCAAATTGGAAGTGGTCAAACAGGAGATGGCAAGAGTGAACACTGACATTCTAGGAATCAGTGAACTAAAATGGACTGGAATGGGTGAATTTAACTCAGATGACCATTATGCCTACTACTGTGGGCAGGAATTCCTCAGAAGAAATGGAGTAGCCATCGTGGTCAACAAAAGAGTCCAAAATGCAGTACTTGGCTGCAACCTCAAAAACGACAGAATGATCTTTGTTTCTTTCCAAGGCAAACCATTCAACATCACAGTAATACAAGCTAATGCCCCAACAAGGAACACTGAAGAAGCTGAAGTTGAACAGTCTGTGAAGACCTATAAGATCTTTAAGAAATAACACCCAAAAAGATGTCCCTTTCATTATAGAGGACTAGAATGCAAAAGTAGGAAGTCAAGAACACCTGGAGTAACAGGCAAATTTGGCCTTGGAATACAGAATGCAGCAGGGAAAAGGCTAATAGAGTTTTGCCAAGAGAACACACTGGTCATAGCAAACATCCTCTTCCAACAACACAAGAGAAGACTCTACACATGGACATCACCAGATGGTCAACACTAAAATCAGATTGATTATATTCTCTGCAGCCAAAGATGGAAAAGATCTATACAGTCAGTAAAAACAAGACCAGGAGCTGACTGTGGCTCAGATCAGAAACTCCTTATTGCCAAATTCAGACTTAAATTGAAGAAACTGGTGAAAACCACTAGACCATTCAGGTATGACCCAAATCATATCCCTTATGATTATACAGTGGAAGTGAGAAATAGATTTAAGGGCCTAGATCTGATAGAGTGCCTGATCAACTATGGACAAAGGTTCATTACATTGTACAGGAGACAGGGATCAAGACCATCCTCATGGAAAAGAAATGCAAAAAAGCAAAATGGCCTACAAATAGCTGTGAAAAAAGAGAAGCAAAAAGCAAAGGAGAAAAGGAAAGATACAGGCATCTGAATGCAGAGTTCCAAAGAATAGCAAGGAGACATAACAAAGCCTTCCTCAGCGATCAATGCAAAGAGATAGAGGAAAACAACAGAATGGGAAAGACTAGAGATAAGGCAATGGCATCCCACTCCAGTACTCTTGCCTGGAAAATCCCATGGATGGAGGAGCCTGATAGGCTGCAGTCCATGAGGCCGCTAAGAGTCAGACACAATTGACTAACTTCACTTTCACTTTTCACCTTCATGCAATGGAGAAGGAAATGGCAACCCACTCAAATGTTCTTGCCTGGAGAATCCCAGGGACAGGGGATCCTGGTGGGCTGCCATCTATGGGGTCGCACAGAGTTGGAAACAACTGAAGTGACTCAGCAGCAGCAGCAGCAGAGAACTCTTCAAGAAAATTAGAGATACCAAGGGAACATTTCATGCAAAGATGGGCTCAATAAAGGACAGAAATCGTATGGACCTAACAGAAGCAGAAGATATTAAGAAGAGGTGCAAAGAACACACGGAAGAACTGCACAAAAAGATCTTCATGACCAAGATAATCATGATGGTGTGATCACTCACCCAGAGACACACATCTGGAATGTGAAGTCAAATGGGCCTTAGAAAGCATCACTACGAAAAAGCTAGTGGAACTGATGGAATTTCAGTTGAGCTTTTCAAATCTTGAAAGATGATGCTGTGAAAATGCTGCACTCAATATGCCAGCAAATTTGGGAAACTCAGTAGTAGCCACAGGATTGGAGAAGGTCAGTTTTCATTCCAATCCCAAAGAAAGGCAATGCCAAAGAATGCTCAAACTACCGCACAGTTTCACTCATCTCACATGCTAGTAAAGTCATGCTCAAAATTCTCCAAGCCAGGCTTCAGCAATACATGAACGGTGAACTCTCTGATGTTCAAGCTGGTTTTAGAAAAGGCAGAGGAAACAGAGATCAAATTGCTAACATCCGCTGGATCATGGAAAAAGCAAGAGTTCCAGAAAAACATCGATTTCTGCTTTATTGACTATGCCAAAGCCTTTGACTGTGTGGATCACAATAAACTGTGGAAAATTCTGAGAGAGATGGGCATACTAGACCACCTGACCTGCCTCTTGAGAAATCTGTATGCAGGTCAGGAAGCAACAGAACTGGACAAGGAACAGCAAACTGGTTCCAAATAGGAAAGGAGTACGTCAAGGCTGTATATTTTCACCCTGCTTATTTAACTTCTATGCAGAGTACATCATAAGAAACACTGGGCTGGAAGAAACACAAACTGGAATCAAGATTGCCGGGAAAAGTATCAATAACCTTTGATATGCAGATGACACCACCCTTATGGCAGAAAGTGAAGAGGAACTCAAAAGCCTCTTGATGAAAATGAAGGAGGAGAGTGAAAAAGGTGGCTTAAAGGTCAACATTCAGAAAACAAAGATCATGGCATCTGGTCCCATCACTTCATAGGAAATAGATGGGGAAACAGTGGAAACAATGTCAGACTTTATTTTGGGGGGCTCACAAATCACTGCAGATGGTGATTGCAGTCATGAAATTAAAAGATGCTTATTCTTGGAAGAAAAGTTATGACCAACCTAGATAGCATATTCAAAAACAGACACATTACTTTGCCAACAAAGGTCCATCTAGTCAAGGCTATGGTTTTTCCTGTGGTCATGTATGGATGTGAGAGTTGGACTATGAAGAAAGCTGAATGCCGAAGAATTGATGCTTTTAAACTGTGGGGTTGGAGAAGACTCTTGAGAGTCCCTTGGACTACAAGGAGATCCAACTAGTCCATTATGAAGGAGATCAGTCCTGGGTGTACTTTGGAAGGTATGACGCTAAAGCTGAAACTCCAATACTTTTGTCCACCTCATGTGAAAAGTTGACTCATTGAAAAAGACTCTGATGCTGGGAGGGATTGGAGGCAGGAGGAAAAGGGGATGATAGAGGATGAGATGGCTGGATGTCATCACCGACTTGATGGACATGAGTCTGAGTGAACTCCGGGAGTTGGTGATGGACAGGGAGGCCTGGTGTGCTGCTGATTCATGGGGTCACAAAGAGTCGGACATGACTGAGTGACTGAACTGAATGAACTGAGTAGAATATATAAATGTGTGTCTATACATATATACAGACGGCAGTGTTAATCAACAGTATTACTATAGTTGATACACAGAAATTTTTAACAGAACTTGACTGTCATGTGGAATATAGAAGGGCAATTAGTTGGACCTTTTACAATATCAGACTGAGTTCAAAATAATTGCTTGTTAAGAACATTGCAAAATCCCAAAGGTTTCTGTTCATTTTTTAATATTTAATAATAGCATCAAGAAAAGGAAGAACTCTTATAAGGAAAATTATATTAAAACATATATTTAAAAGTAATGATTTTTCTCTTCTGCTTGATTTCAGAAGATTTAGATTATAATATCACTATAACTTCTGTAGTTTCTTTTAAAGACTAGAAAGGAGGGAACCATTTATGTGTCTCTTCCTACAACTGAAACAAACGTTTTTTTAATGACCATATAAACAATTCTAAGATATTATCACTAATGACAGAATGATTGGGTAGCTTCATGACTAGATTTTTATTTCAAAACACTTCAACTTTATAAAACAGAGGTATTTTACAGTTATGAAACATTATAATCTAATATATGAAAATACATCGTTAATGATCTCTTGCTTCGCAAAAGTAAAAATACTATTTTTGGAAGTAAAAATATTCAGATTAAAGTTCAGTTCAGTCACTCTGTCATGTCTGACTCTTTGCAACCCCCTGAACCACAGCACGCCAGGCCTCCCTGTCCATCACCAGCTCCTGGAGTTCACTCAGACTCACGTCCATCGAGTCAGTGATGCCATCCAGCCATCTCATCCTCTGTCGTCCCCTTTTCCTCCTGCCTCCAATCCCTCCCAGCATCAATCTTTTCCAATGAGTCAACTTTTCACATGAGGTGGAGTTTCAGCTTTAACGTCATTCCTTCCAAAGAACACCCAGGGCTGATCTCCTTCAGAATGGGTTGGTTGGATCTCCTTGCAGTCCAAGGGACTCTCAAGAGTCTTCTCCAACACCTCTGTTCAAAAGCATCAATTCTTCAGCACTCAGCTTTCTTCACAATCCAACTCTCACATCCATACATGACTACTGAAAAAGCAATAGCCTTGACTAGATGGACCTTTATTGGCAAAGTAATGTCTCTGCTTTTGAATATGCTATCTAGGTTGGTCATAACTTTTCTTCCAAGGAGTAAGAGTCTTTTAATCTCATGGCTGCAGTCACCATCTGCAGTGATTTTGGAGCCCCAAAGAAATAAAGTCTGACACTGTTTCCACTGTTTCCCCATCTATTTCCTATGAAGTGATGGGACCAGATGCCATGATCTGAGTTTTCTGAATGTTGAGCTTTAAGCCAACTTTTTCCTTCTTCTCTTTCATTTTCATCAAGAGGCTTTTGAGTTCCTCTTCACTTTCTGCCAGCCATAAGGGTGGTGTCATCTGCATATCTGAGGTTATTGATATTTCTCCTGGCAATCTTGACTCCAGCTTGTGCTTCTTCTAGCCCAGCGTTTCTCATGATGTACTCTGCATAATAAGCAGGGTGACAATATACAGCCTTGACATACTCCTTTTCCTATTTGGAACCAGTCTGTTGTTTCATGTCCAGTTCTAACTGTTGCTTCCTGAATTGCATATCGGTTTCTCAAGAGGCAAGTCAGGTGGTCTGGTATTCCCATCTCTTTCAGAATTTTCCACAGAGTTTATTGTGATTCACACAGTCAAAGGCTTTGGCATAGTCAATAAAGCAGAAATAGGTGTTTTTCTGGAACTCTCTTGCTTTTTCCATGATCCAGCAGATGTTAGCAATTTGATCTCTGGTTCCTCTGCCTTTTCTAAAACCAGCTTGAACATCTGGACATTCATGGTTCACGTATTGCTGAATCCTGGCTTGGAGAATTTTGAACATTACTTTTGAGCATCACTAGCGTGTGAGACTAGGTGCTAAATATTTCAGGCTCAAATAACCCAAGAAATTACCACCATCACACTCTGAAATGGAAGCACTACCAGTGACAATCCCACCATTAAAATTCAAGAAATTATAGATGGGAATATTCTGTAAGTGTTTGTAGCTCTAAAATACAATACTCTGCTGAAGAACAAGCTTTTGGGGTGCAATTCAAAACCTTCATCTTCAGGCTCATCATTCTGGAAGGACACACATAAAATATTTACAAGAGTGTTTCATGCCAACAAATTGCTCCAAAAGATGAGAAGCGATGGCTAGATTGCTCTGTCTAAATGATTGCCTGTTTAAGGAAAATAACTTAGAAGCTTGTTTATATTCCAGATCTATAACTCACTACTCAGAAAGTTAACACTGTTATGTGCCAAACAGCATCCTGATTCATTAGATTTAGAAACCTATTAGCAGCTAAGAGAATCACTGTGTTAACCAGCAACACTCTGCATTTTTGTTACTTTTTCTTGAACATCACATTTTCACACTTTGTAATCAGTTCAGTTCAGTTCAGTCGCTCAGTCGTGTCCGACTCTTTGAGACCCCATGAACCACAGCACGCCTAGCCTCCGTGTCCATCACCAACTCCCGGAGTCCACCCAAACCCATGTCCATTGTGTTGGTGATGCCATCCAGCCATCTCATCCTCTGTTGTCCCCTTCTCCTCCTGTCCTCAATCTTTCCCAGCATCAGGGTCTTTTCAAATGAGTCACTTTTTCGCATCAGGTGGCCAAAGTGTTGGCCTAGAATGTTGATGTTCACTCTTGCCATCTCCTGTTTGACCACTTCCAATTTGCCTTGATTTATGGACGTAAAATTCCAGGTTCCTGTGGAATATTGCACTTTACAGCATTAAACCTTGCTTCTATCACCAGTCACATCCACAACTGAGTGCTGTTTTTGCTTTGGCTCCGTCCCTTCATTCATTCTGGAGTTATTTCTCTACTGATCTCCAGTAGCATATTGGGCACTACTGAGCTGGGGAATTCATGTTTCCATGTCCTATCTATTTGCCTTTTCATACTGTTCATGGGGTTCCCAAGGTAATACTGAAGTGGTTTCCCATTCCCTTCTCCAGTGGACCACATTCTGTCAGACGTCTCCACCATGACTTGTCCATCTTGGGTGGTCCCAAAGGGCATGGCTTAGTTTCATTGAGTTAGACAAGGCTATAGTCCATGTGATCAGATTGGCTAGTTGTCTCTGACTGTGGTTGCAGTCTGTCTGCCCTCTGCTGCCCTCTCAGCACCTACCATCTTACTTGGGTTTCTCTTACATTGGATGTGGGGTGTCTCTTCATAGCTGCTCCAGCAAAGCGCAGCCACTGCTCCTTACCTTGGACACGGGGTAGCTCCTCTCAGCCACACTCGTGGGCTATCAAATACTAGAAACTCACTTGACAGTTCTTCTGAACTCACAGAGAAGGAAAAGAGATAGGCATGACCGAGCAGCTTCCCTTGAGTTGTCTTTTCTGGAGGAGTGCATTGTAATCTGCACCTAAAATATTATTTTTCTTTCCTCTCTTGTTTTACAAGAATAAAATAACATTTCATCTCTGGGCTAGAAGTAATTTGTACTTGGGATCATCCATCTGGTACTGTTTCAGTTTGATACACTTGGTTTTTTTCTATGTAGGAATTATATTTTAACAAAGTGGCTTTCAGTCCCTGCCCAAACAGATGGAAGTGACGGAGGCCACCACTCTACCCTGGTGATGAATAGTCAACTCATTCATCACCAGTGTAGAGCCACCTAAACTGGCAGGCTAGGTGGTGTCTGCTTCTGTCCACACATCTCCTTGTATTAATAACTTTCTCCTGATGCAACCTTATTCCTGAACCTCCCTTCACTGGCTGCTGCATCATTGTGGTTGCTGGAATTGTCGAAAGCATTTGAGGAATTTTACAGGCTGGTAAAATTATTCTGCAACCTCAGTTTTTAAAAATACATCTTCCAGATATTTCTTCTCTCAAAGTTTTAATTATATCTTGAAATTTATGTTCCCTTTTAAAAAGACTCAAAGTTTGGACTTACTGATCAAATCATACTTTTCCAGTGGTATTTAAACCCTTTGATTCAAGTTACTATTAAATATTGTCCTTATACCTTAGATTTTTTTATTCAAATGAAAGATAATCCTTTGGTTGTTAGTTTATTCCAGGGTTTATTTTAATGTGGAAAAAATAATGCTTAGCATATAGGATATTGCTCATCTGCCTAACCTTGAGCCTTTTCTTTGGGGTTTGCAGAGATCAAGAAAAAACCGGACATCTGAGTTACAAAAGCAATAGGCAGTCAATTCAACATCTAAAGGTGAGTATATAGAGATATTGCAAATTTGCCTTTTTCGCAGAAAAAGAAAACTAAAATAATTTGTAGATACATCTTTAGAAGCCATCAGATCATGGAATTTTTTCATGTATCTTGTAATGATTAATTTTCTGTTAAATATTTATGCTGCATTTGGAGCCATCAGTCTTTGTCATCTCTGTTGTATATAAACTTTCTAAGAATGGGAAACAAAGAAATAGCACATCTTTACTTTTTGCCCTCATCCTACCTTTATATCCTTATCCTATCCTTGTTGATGGGTAAGTTAAGAGTGACTGAACTTCAGAGGCAGTTAGAATACTTACAGAAATGCTCTGTGACAACCTAGAGGGGTGGGATGGAGATGGGTGTGGGAGGGAGGTTCAAGAGGGAGAGAATATATGTATACTTATGACTGAGTCATGTTGTACAGAAGAAACCAACACTTGTAAAGCAATTGTCCTCCAAATAAAAATAAATTCAAAAATTTTTTAAACCTCAAACATTAAAAATAATAACAGCCAGTGTTGGCAAGGATGAGGAGAAACCTCCATTCTCATTCATTGCTAAAGAGAGAATCAAGTCCTTTCCAAACTTTAAAAACCATTTTGCAGCTATACCAGTACATTTTAGTTCCTATGAGCAACAAAATATTAATAGTATAACAGAATTATTCTGGTTAAGGAGACTATGGAAGCTGTGTAGTTGTGTATCTTTTAAATGGTGATGAAAGAGTAGGAGCTCTGGCCTCTGCTATTTATTTGATAAATGGCTTTGCATTGTTTAACCAGTCACTTCCTACATTGCCTCATCTTTTTCGTGCTGTTATCTACATCTAAGTGATATCTACAATGAATTTCTGTTTTACAAGTGGTTGTGTTTAAACTCTTGTCCAAAGAGCTGGTGACAAGGCAATTTGGGGTCAAGGCCTCTTTTTGGTTAGTATCCTTCTTGACACCCTTTGTTGCCCTAGTCCATGACTGACCTGTTTATATGTCTTATTGATCTTTTTTTCTGATGAAGCTTTATGTTTACTCCTTGATTTCAGAATAAAGCTACAGGCACTGGATCCCTAACTTGCTAATATTCTAGACCTTGCTGACAAAAATGACTTAACACTACTACCCTACACAGCCCGCTGGCCTTTCATGGTCTCACTAGCCATGTACTAGTCTATGTACCAACCTGTCAAGTTTTCTCTGGTTGCTCAGCTGTTCAGTTTCTTTCAGTTTGTCTCTGCCTCGGTTTTTCCTGATCATCTTCTATTTTTCTGAATGTTACCTACTCTTACACAAGTCCACTCTTTCCATTTCTATAGCCTCGTTATCCTTGAGCTTCCAACCTCTTAAAAACATGATGGCTGCCTCTTCCTATTCTTCTGGAAAGATGTCTTCTCAGACACTTCGCATAAAACATTAGGGCTGTAAAGAATTTATTGTAGCTGCTTCATTCTAGAGTGAAAGAAACGGAAGTCTGTGGAGACAAGTTTACCAAAATTCACCTAGTAATCAACCACAAGGCCAAAATTAAGGATTTTTTCATTGCAAAGAACTGGAGAATCCAGCCTTGGCCCCCACTGATATAATCTCCACTCCCAGAAGTCTTCTAGAGTTTTATCTACACTGGGATCCATTTCTTCCAGTTGGCATAGCCCTGAGCATGGGAGTCATTGAAATGCAGAGGATGGGATCTGCAATCTGCCACAGGCATTAGCAACCAGCACTTCTATCCTTCAATTACCCTTCACTTTCTGTAACCAGGAGAGGATTGCACTGCATACGGAAAGTGCAAATGAGTTGGAATAGGGACATTATATTAAAAACAAAAACAGGACTTTGTTCTAGTCGGTTTTGGTTGGAAAAAAACTGTTCTAAATCCTCTCATGTAATTTTGGCAAAAAATTGTAACCTTTGTTGGTCTTCTTCAGTCATTATTCTGCTTAACTACCATGGTCACAGATCTGTTCTCTGAGCCTCTCTGTGGAAAATTCTTTTTTTTGTTGCACCTACTCTGTTTTGAAAAGTCCTAGTTTTCTTGAGATGCCTTTCTTTTGTTTTCTCAGAGCCTCCATCCCTTACTGGCGACATCTTTAGGATGGATCATTAATGTGCTCTCAGAATATTTTCTGAAGCTTTTAGTGGGAGCAAAATTTTGCTTTATCTGTCAGTGAATGACTTCCGTATTGCAGTCATATCTGGTGTGTCTGTTCTTGGAAAACTGTTCAAAGTCATTATTCAGTTCCCACTGGTATTCATAATCATTCCTTGGCGACTTATATTGTTACAGATCTGTATAGGATTTCATGGTTTTCACATTATCTTGTTTGAATCTATGAGATATAGGTAGGGCTGATATTATCTCCATTTTATGATTGTAGAAACTTCAGCTCAGTGATTCAGTGACTTTCCTAGAGTTACTAACATAGTAAGTGGCAGAGTGAAGACTAAAATCTTAGCCTAATGCCAGTGCTCTTCCACATGACTCTACTAATCAAGCATGAAGATTGTCTTTGTCTGATTGCACCCCACCCACTTGTCTGAAAGGCAAAAACACCCCACGTTTAGAAGTAGGACTAGAAAAAGACATCTTCATTCACATGAAAAAAAGCAGTTTGCTACCATGAGACTCTTAAGACATTTCCTTACACCAAAAAGATTCAAGTCTTATTTCCAAAACTGCTAACTGAAGAATGTCAGTTACAAACACAGAAAATTAAAGTTCAATCTCCAGCATCTCCGACTGCTAATTACATTTTTACGCTAACCACATTTCATGCTACAACTGAATAAATCTATGCCTTGCACTTGGAGTCGCAGCTCCCAGAAGCTCTTTGCTCAGTTCTTTGCAAGGAACGTGTGCGAGTTCTACTGTCTGACTAATGGGCCATGCAGATGGATGATGCCACAGATGGCTGCAGAAATAGAACTCCTCACAGGTTAGAGTAGAGAACTTTGGCAAGGCCAAGTCATGTCCCTGTCTGCCACCTGCTCCATGAACTTTCAGATTTGCCATGAAACACTGAGGAATCTAGAATAGAGAAAGAAGGAAGACAGATCAAGGGCAGAAGTGGAACTTGTTACATTTCGTCAGTACTGTCCTCAAGAGTATGCCATTGCAAAAAAAGGGGGGGAGTATGCAGTTGCTTAGGACCTGGTAGAAGAGCAGCAAAATTGCAAACATGGCATACTAAGTTCATAATTGGCTAAAGTTCTTACACTTGTAAGGCACTCTATTAGGGCTCCTTAAAAAGTAATACTGATAGAGTCCTTCCATGAACTGGTCTGTGTTCACACACCACTTACTGTTCTAAATGGCCCAAACTGGACAGCTGAAACATGGGCTATCGTTCTTGTCCTCCTCTGAACCTTCCTTGTGACCCTGACAAGAACTTGTGAATATGTTTGTTAGTCACTCAATCGTGTCCAACTCTTTATGACCCCATGAACTACAGCACGCCAGGCTTCCCTGTCTTTCACCATCTCCTGGGGTTTACTAAAATTCATGTCCATTAAGTCAGTGATGCCATCCAACCATCTCATCCTCTATCATCCCCTTTTCCTCCTACACTCAATCTTTCCCAGCATTAGGGTATTTTCCAATGAGTTGGCTCTTTGCATCGGGCAGCCAAAGTATTGGAGCTTCAGCTTCAGCACCAGTCCTTCCAATGAATATTCAGAGTTGATTTACTTTAGGACTAAGTGGTTTGATCTCCTTGCTGTCCAAGGGACTCTCAAGAGTCTTCTCCAGTACCACAGTTCAAAAGCATCAATTCTTTGGCACTTCTTTATGGTCCAGCTCTTACATCCATACTTGACTACTGGAAAAACCATAGCTTTGACTATTTGGATCTTTGTTGGCAAAGTGACATCTCTGTTTTTTAATACATTGTACATTGTCTAGGTTTGTCATAGCTATTCTTCCAAGGAGCAAGTGAGTTTTAATTATATGGCTGCAGTCAATATCCGCATTGACTTTGGAGCCCAAGAAAATGAAATCTGACACTGTTGCTACTTTTTCCCCATCTATTTGCCATAATGTGATAGGACTGGATGCCATGATCTTATTTTCTGAATGCTGAATTGTAAGTTAGCTTTTCCCACTCTCCTCTTTGACCTTCATCAAGAAGCTTTTTAGTTCCTCTTTACTTTCTGCCACTAAAGTGGTATCATCTGCATATCTGAGGTTGTTGATATTTCCCCCTGCTTGATTCCAGCTTGTGAGTCATCCAGTCCAGCATTTCATATAATGTACTGTGCATATAAGTTAAATAAGCAGGGTGACAACGTACAGCCTTGACATACTCTTCCCCAACGTTGAATCAGCCTGTTATTCCATGTACGATTCTAACTCTTGCTTCTTGTCCTGAAAACAGGTTTTTCAGGAGGCACAGAATGTGGTCTGATATTCCCATCTCTTTAAGAATATTTCAGTTTGTTGTGATCCACGCAGTCAAAGGCTTTAGCGTAGTCAGTGAAGCAGAAATAGATTTTTTTTAATTCCCTTGCTTTTCCTATGACCCAGCATATGTTGGCAATTTGATCTATTTTTCCTTTGCCTTTTCTAAATCCAGCTTGTACCTCTGGAAGTTCTCAGTTCACATACTGCTGAAGCCTAGCTTGAAGGGTTTTGAGCATAATCTTGCAAGCATGTAAAATGAGTGCAATTGTACAGTAATTTGAGCATTCTTTGGCATTTCCTTTCTTTGGGATTGGAATGAAAACTGACCTTTTCCAGTCCTGTGCCCACTGCTGAGTTTTCCAAATTTGCTACCATATTGAGTGCAGCACTTTCACAGCATCATCATTTAGGATTTGAAATAGCTCTGCTGGAATTTCATCACCTCCACTATCTTTGTTCATAGTAATGCTTTCTAAGGCCCACTTGGCTTCACACTCCAGGATTCTGGCTCTAGGTGAGTGACCACAACATTCTGGTTATCTGGGTCATTAAGAGCTTCTTTTGTACAATTCTTTTGTGTATTCTTTCCGCCTAATCTCTTCTGATTCTATTCGGTCCTTGCCATTTATGAAAGGAGTTTTGAAAGTCTAGTGATTAAATTTTCTGATGTCAGCGTTTTCTATGTAGATTTTGTTGTATGTTTCTTCCATCTATGTCTTTCTCCTCTCAGTGCTCAAGGTGGACTGTTTGCAAAATTCTTCAGTTAGTTGAAATGTCAAGAAGATTTGTTTCTCATAACCTCCCTTCTTTCAAGTCTGTCGGCTACCCTGTTCTCTGTGTACCCAGCCACACTTTCCTGTGCCAGGCAAGGTTGCATGAGAGGAGTAAAACCACCTACAATTTAGACTCTTCTCCATGCTGGATCAGAGATACTCCATAGGTTAGAGGAAACTACATGTAGGTGAGATGTCTTCAGCTCCATTTCCTCAGAGGAGGGAGAATATAAACATCTGAGACTGAGAAGTCTCCTGCTAAGACTCCTAGAGAAGACTCAAGCAGTTGCAACAGAGAAACAAAACTTTCTCTTCCTTTTTATGTGTATTACCTGGTATGTTGTAAATCTGGGGCATATCTTAGCTATTTAGCGGAAAAGCTAATCAGATACTAGTTAAGTACCACCAAGAAGGAGATGGAGGGGTGAAAGTTTAGAAATGAGTCATTAAACTGGTTGTCTCAGAATCACTGGGATCTTTGTAGTTAAGACCAGAAGGAAATAGTATCCATGATCAGGAAGTGAAATAGCTACACTGCTTATGAGTCAGGACTCAGCATAAGAACTGTAACCTGAATAAGCACACAAATTACCAAGTTGAGTTAGAATGAGAGAAAAGTGAATACTCCTTTTGCCCTGGAAAAGGTAAGGCATCAGCAAATAACTTCTTCCTGTTATTGTCCCCCATCCATGAGTCTGTTCTAGATCTGCTATTTCCATGTCTTCATTTAAGAGGAATGTGAAGAACTTGATCATTTCTACTTTATATTGCTCTGACAATTTCAACATGTTTACAGTCTGTAGTATATTTCACCATGCATTTCCATTTTATCTTTTGTTCAGGATGATAATATTCTAGTCTGGAGAACAACACAAGGATGCCTGACATGATGCAGCCTGACTTCCACACAGGAAAGGAGAGGAAGCCAGCAGCAAGCAAGAACATGGTTTCTTTTAGAAAAGATAATTCCTCGGGACTTTCCTGATACCATTTGTTAAAGAAGGGAGATAAGAGTTTGTGCACAAATTGAAACATTTGTTGTCCAGGGTGTTACAGAGAAAAATACTGGTCAAAAGCAAAACCATCGCAGTTTTCATTTTATGCACATGAAGTTTCCCAATCATTAATTTCAGTCTTTTATACCCTGCCCAGATGTTAGGTCACCCACTTCAGCCATTTATGCAGACATATTTTCCGAAAGCACATGGTTTAGGAATTCCGAATCTTGTGGTCTGTCTGATTTTCTACACTTGGAATCTATCTCCCTAAAGCACGTGTTAATCTGGCTTCCTAATGTCTAGAAGTAATAGAGGAAGTTTCTATGGGATACCTAGTTGGGAGTTTTTAAACCTGCCTGCACGTGACTCAGATTCAGCCAAAATGATCTCTTCCACCTTGTGACACCAGATACAAAATCCCATAGGTAGGAAATACCAAGAGTGTTTTTATTAAGTAATCGGATGGAGCTACTTTTTTTTAACAAAAAAATTTTTAACACAATCCTCACTTCTTATTTTTTAGCGATCTTATTCTATACTCATCAAGAGTATACAGGTTGAAAAACTAATGAACTTGTTCATTCTTAATGTTGACCCTCCCTTCATAGGCAGAAGGTATGATTGCTTCTGTTTCTGAGAACAAATCCTGTCTACGCCTTATAGCCCAGCTTAATTTATTTTAATTTTTGTTTATTTATATAACACATGCAGAAGATGGGGCATATATAGTCTTGAAATGTGAGAGGAGCAAGAAAAGTGAGGATTTTCCCCAAATATACTCTGTTTGAAAAAAAAAATAAAGAAATGTAAAGTGAAAGTGAAAGAAAGTGAAGAAATGTAAAATAATCCCCAAACCCATTAGTGGTGACTACTGAGTTTTGTTTATTATATCCAAATCTCAAGGACTGAAAATACTTTATTTTTAAAAAGTCACATTCCAAGGAACTCAAACATATACTTGTATACCAGTGTTAATAGCGGACTATTCATAAGTAATAAAAGATGAAAACAACTCAAGTGTTCATCAACAGATGAATGGATTCTTAAATTGTGGTATATACCCATAATAGAATGTTATTCATCCATTTTAAAAAAATGTTAATATATGCTACAAGATGGTTAAACCTTGAAAATATTATGCTAAATGAAATAAGCCAGACACAAAAGGACATTTGAATGAGGTACTGAGAATAGGCAAATTCACAGAAATGGAAAGTACAATAGCGCTGTACCAGGGGCCAGGTCAAGGGGAGAATGAGGAGCTGTTTTTTAAGGGGCACAAAGTCTCTGTTCAAGATAATGAAAAAGTTCTGGAAATACTAATGATAGTTGTACGATATTGTGAATGAACTTAATGCTGCTGATTTGTATGCTTAAAATAGTTAAAATGGTAAACAAACAAATAAAACGCTAATAAAATCTGATCGGTATTTCCAAGATGGAAAAAAACCATATGCCAGTTCTAAAGCATCTGAGAAGACTTACACCACTTGACAATAATTTGTCATAAACTTTGGTTTGAGATAAAAGGCGTTCACATCAACCCCAGCATAATGATGCAGCATAAATATTTTCTAGTCACTAGGCCACACTGATTACATCATTTCCTTAGTCTTTAGACACTTAGGAGTAGACTTGTACATTTTCAGACAACTCTCAGTAACAGCTTATGCCACTTTGAACCATGAAGTGCAATCTTTGAGTCACACATTGGCTGAATTGTGAAGGCTCTTCTGTCTTTTTCATAGTTACCATAGAAACTGGGTAGCCATGTGTTGTGAAGAGACAATAAGAGCATCTAAGGGTGTACAATCAAAGTTAACCACGTTTCATGGTTCATAATCTATTCCAGCTGACTCCATGTGTGATTATCATGTTCACATTGGGAGTATAAACATACAACCCAAAGGACTCAGGGAACTGAAGCCAAGAAACCATCTCACCCATGCAGGCATCCCTCCCAACCTCCTCCCTCAAAGATTTGTGAAAGAACCAGCATGTGAGCCTCAGGTGTTTCCAATTATATATATCCCTCATGTGAGCAGAGATTTCCTAATTCAAAACATATTTTAGCTCAAATAGTCTTCCTTATACTTGAAGACTGTGTATCTTCAGGAGAATTTCATCTGATTCATATCCTATTCATTGACACTTCATCAGTAACAACATCTCCTCTGAGCTCTTCCTCTCTGGGTGGTCAAAAATACAGTGCATTTAAGTATTGATTATTTTTATGAAGCACACTCTCAGAAAGTGTATAACCTTTTGCCCTTGCAAGAAAAAGAGAAATAAATGCTCCATGGGTAGATTTCTTGTCAGTGACATCACCATGGAGTTTTCTAGCACAAGCCTAAACCATCTTTCTGCTCAAGGACAGTCAGTCTCTCTCTAGAAATGGTATAGAAGGAGGAAGACTGAGTTATATAAATATATCTCCTATGCTGATATAAATCATTAACTGCCTAAATGTTAATACTACTCAGGCAAGACTATTCAGGGATTACAAAGAAAGAATGTGAGTTTGGAGCATTTTGTTTTCCTACGTTTCTTGAATGAAAGATCTAAGACTGATCCTTTAGGCTTCAGCAGCCTTAGACAGCAGCAAGCTTTATCTTACAGCCCCGGCACTTTGCCGCTTCATCGTTGCCTCTGCAAGTTGGGTGTAGCACTCTGCTTATAGCCATCTTATAGGAGTTGTGTGAGGGTTATTTTATGAAGTATCTGAATAATAAGTATTGTTAAATAATATTCACTGTTTAGGGAAACAAATTCATCTACAGATGGATGAACAACATGAATTACAATGAAAATAAATCCAAAACTTTACCTTCTGCTCAATATGCCACAAAAATAAGTGAGTATTTTAAGCCCTATCCCAGTACGCTCTCTCTCTCTCTGTTACACACACACACACACACACACACACACACACACACTCTTATGATTTTGGCATGAAATAGTGAAAGAAATTATGAAAGGATAAATTGTTCTTATGATGAAGTATTCTTGGTTAATTGCCAATGAGCCTTGTAGAGGAATCCAAATTTTTAGATCAGTATCAGGGCTAGAGTTCTTGAGGGGATAAACTCCTACACTTGGCACTTAATACCAAATCTAAGTAGAGGAGGCGTTCGTTAGAATCTAGCCATCTGAGTTAAGTTTAAAATGTGTGGTAACAATACGACTTTGGGCTCAAATAATATAAATGGTTACCACTCAATTATGTTTATAAAAATACTCACTTGAAATATATCTGATAGTCATATCCAGAACATATTCTTTGGAGCACATTTCAAGATGTAAATAGAAATATTATTTTTCAGTTCAGTTCAGTCGCTCAGTCGTGTCTGATGATTTGCGACCCCATGAACCACAGCACGCCAGGCCTCCCTGTACGTCACCAGCTCCTGGAATTTCCCCAAACTCACGTCCACTGAGTCAATGATGCCATCCAACCATCTCAACTTCTGTCATCCTCGTCTCCTCCTACCTTCAATCTTTCCTAGCATCAGGGTCTTTTCAAATGAGTCAGCTGTTCACATCGGGTAGCCAAAGTATTGGAGTTTCAACTTCAGCAACAGTCCTTCCAAAGAACACCCAGGACTGATCTCCTTTAGGATGGACTGGTTGGATCTCCTTGCAGTCCAAGGGACTCCCAAGAGTCTTCTCCAACACCACAGTTCAAAACCTTCAATTCTTTGGTGCTCAGCTTTCTTTATAGTCCAACTCTCACATCCATACATGACCACAGGAAAAACCATAGCCTTGACTAGATGGACATTTGTTGACAAAGTAATGGCTCTGCTTTTTAATACGCTATCTAGGTTGGTCATAACCTTCCTTCCAAAGAGTAAGTGTCTCTTAATTTCATGGCTGCAATCACCATCTGCAGTGAATTTGGAGCCTCCAAAAATAAGTCAGCCACTGTTTCCACTCTTTCCCCATCTATTTGCCATGAAGTGACAGGACCGGATGCCATGATCCAGCTTGTGCTTCTTCCAGCCCAGCGTTTCTCATGATGTACTCTGCATATAAGTTAAATAAGCAGGGTGACAATATACAGCCTTGACGTACTCCTTTTCCTATTCAGAACCAGTCTGTTGTTCCATGTCCAGTTCTAACTGTTGCTTCCTGACCTGCATACATGTTTCTCAGGAGGCAGGTCAGGTGGTCTGGTATTCCCATCTCTTTGAGAATTTTCCACAGTTTATTGTGATCCACACAGTCAAAGGCTTTGGCATAGTTGATAAGGCAGAAATAGATGTTTTTCTGGAACTCTCTTGCTTTTTCCATGATCCAGCGGATATTGGCAATTTGATCTCTGATTTCTCTGCCTTTTCTAAAACCAGCTTGAACATCTGAAAGTTCTTGGTTCATGTATTGCTGAAGCCTGGCTTGGAGAATTTTGAGCATTACTTTACTAGTGTGTGATGTGAATGTGATTGTGCAATAGTTTGAGTATTCTTTGGCATTGCCTTTCTTTGGGATTGCAATGAAAACTGACCTTTTCCAGTCCCATGGCCACTGCTGAGTTTTCCAAATTTGCTGGCAGATTGAGTGCAGCACTTTCACAGCATCACCTTTCAGAATTTGAAACAGCTCAACTGGAATTCCATCACTTCCACTAACTTTGTTCGTAATGATGCTTCCTAAGACTTCACATGCCAGGATGTCTGGCTCTAGGGGAGTGATCACACCATCGTGGTTATCTGGGTCATGAAGATCTTTTTGTACAGTTCTATGTATTCTTGCCACTTCTTCTTAATATCATCTGCTTCTGTTAGGTCCATACCATTTCTGTCCTTTATCGAGCCTATCTTTGCATGAAATGTTCCCTTGGTGTCTCTAATTTTCTTGAGAGATCTCTAGTCTTTCCCATTCTATCGTTTTCCTCTACTTCTTTGTACTGATCACTGAAAAAGGCTTTCTTATCTCTCCTTGCTATTCTTTGGAACTCTGCATTCAAATGGGTATATATTTCCTTTTCTCCTTTGCTTTTCACTTCTCTTCTTTTCACAGCTATTTGTAAGGCCTCCTCAGACAACCATTTTGCTTTTTTGCATTTATTTTTCCTGGAGATGGTCTTGATCCCTGTCTCCTGTACAATGTCATGAACCTCCGTCCATAGTACATCAGGTATGTTATCAGATCTAGTCCCTTAAATCTACTTCTCACTTTCACTGTATAATCATAAGGGATTTGATTTAGGTCATACCTGAATGGTTTAGTAGTTTTCACCACTTTCTTCAATTTAAGTCTGAATTTAGCAATAAGGAGTTCATGATCTGAGCCACAGTCACCTCCCAGTCTTGATTTTGCTGACGGTATAGAGCTTCTCCATCTTTGGCTGCAAAGAGAATATAATCAATCTGATTTCAGTGTTGGCCATCTGGTGATGTCCATGTGTACAGTCTTCTCTTGTGTTGTTGGAAGAGGGTATTTTCTATGACCAGTGCATTCTCTTGGCAAAACTCTATCAGCTTTTGCCCTGCTTCATCTGGTACTTTAAGGTTAAATTTGCCTGTTACTCCAGGTGTTTCTTCATTTCTTACTCTTGCATTCCAGTCCCCTATAATGAAAAGGACATCTTTTTGGGGTGTTAGTTCTAAAAGCTCTGGGAGGTCTTCATAGAACCGTCCAACATCAGCATCTTCAGCATTACTGGTTGGGGCATAGACTTGCATTACCGTGATATTCAATGGTTTGCCTTGGAAACGAACAGAGAACATTCTGTCGTTTTTGAGATTGTATCCAAATACTGCATTTTGGACTCTTTTGTTGACCATGAAGGCTACTCCATTTCTTCTAAGGGATTCCTCCCCACAGTAGTAGATATAATGGTCATCTGAGTTAAATTCACCCATTCCAGTCCATTTTAGTTCGCTAATTCCTAGAATGCAGATGTTCACTCTTGCCATCTCTTGTTTGACCACTTCCAATTTGCCTTGATTGATGGACCTGACATTCCAGGTTCCTATGCAATATTGCTCTTTACAGCATCGGACCTTGCTTCTATCACCAGTCACATCCACAACTGGGTGTTCTTTTTGCTTTGGCTCCATCCTTCATTCTTTCTGGAGCTATTTCTCCGCTGATCTCCAGTAGCATATTGGATCCACTAGTCGGCACAGGAGCAGTGGTGGCACAGTACAGGAGCTGCCAAAGGAGCTACCCTGACATCCAAGGTCAGGAGTGGCAGCTGTGAGGAGACACCCCATATCCAAAGTAAAAGAAACCCAAGTAAGATGGTAGGCGCTAAGAGAGGGCATCAGAGGGCAGACAGACTGCTATCACAATCACAGAAAACGAGCCAATATGATCACATGGACCACAGCCTTGTCTAACTCAATGAAACTAAGCCATGCCCTGTGGAGCCACCCAAGATGGATGGGTCATGGTGGAGAGGTCTGACAGAATGTGGTCCACTGGAGAAGGGGATGGCAAACCACTTCAGTATTCTTGCCTCAAGAACCCCATGAACAGTATGAAAAGGCAAAAAGATAGGGCACTGAAAGATGAACTCCCCAAGTCAGTAGTGCCCAATATGCTACTGGAGATCAATAGAGAAATGACTCCTAAAAGAGTTTTATTTTTAGAGGAGTTTTATTTTCCTAATACTGAGATTTTATTTTTCTTAGGCTAAAGTCAAGTTCATCATGCTCTGCTGTGCATGCTCAGTTGCTCAGTCATGTCCGACTCTTTGCAGCCCCATTAACTATAACCTGCCAGGCTTCTCTGTCCAAGGAATTTTCCAGAAACAGTACTGGAGGAGGTAGCTATTTCCTTCTTCAGGGCATCTTCTTGACCCAAGGATAGAACCTGCATCTCTTGTGTCTTCTGCATTGGCAGGCTAATTTTTTACAACTGCACCACTTGGGAAGCCCTCAGCATATTGAATGCCATGTAATATCATATAAGCCTGTTGGTTATGTTTTACCACAATATTAACAGTGTAAAACCTTTGGGATTATCTGAAAACAGAATCGTCTGTTCTAATTAGGCTGAGTTTGTGTCTGTATTGTGGTCCTAGAAAGAGGGGGAAAGGTTTCTCTAAGTAAGAGGCCACTAGAATTGCTGGGCAGCCAAATGTTGCCTTAATATCAACAGATTGCCAAGGTGAGTAATAATACTACTTTCTGCCTGTGTTACACATTAGATTTTATATTAGTCAATGAAAAATACTTTTAGGACTAGAAGAAGGAACACTGTAACCATGAGCAGAAGTACCATAGGAACTGCTTTTAAGCTCAAGCCTCATACTGCTTCCTCTGCTGAAAACAGGGAAACCACAAGGCATTCAGGAAGGATGTAGCTGGGGAAGACACCCACTCTCAGAATGGTTCATTTACATGGCAGGCACACTGGTACAGACTGCTCTCCCCAAGGCAGTCTGGACTTCCCCTCACACAACTTTTTTTTGCATTTCTTTTCCATGGGGATGGTCTGGATCCCTGTCTCCTGTACAATGTCACAAACCTCTTTCCATAGTTCATCAGGCACTCTATCTATCAGATCTAGGCCCTTAAATGTATTTCTCACTTTCACTGTATAATCATAAGGGATTTGATTTAGGTCATAACTGAATGGTCTAGCGGTTTTCCCTACTTTCTTCAATTTAAGTCTGAATTTGGTAATAAGGAGTTCATGATCTGAGCCACAGTCAGCTCCTCGTCTTGTTTTTCTTGATTGTATAGAGTTTCTCCATCTTTGGCTGCATAGTATATAATCAATCTGATTTCAGTGTTGACCATCTGATGATGTCCATGTGTAGAGTCTTCTCTTGTGTTGTTGGAAGAGGGTGTTTGCTATGACCAGTGCATTTTCCTGGAAAAACTCTATTAGTCTTTGCCCTGCTTCAGTCTGCATTCCAAGGCCAAATTTGCCT
The DNA here is from genome assembly GCA_917880005.1 of Nanger dama. Classification (NCBI taxonomy): domain Eukaryota; kingdom Metazoa; phylum Chordata; class Mammalia; order Artiodactyla; family Bovidae; genus Nanger; species Nanger dama. Next base: position 84,709,523 of record CAKJTW010000002.1, read on the forward strand.
GTTACTCCAAGTGTTTCTTGACTTCCTACTTTTGCATTCCAGTCCCCTATAATGATGAGGACATCTTTTTTGGGTGTTAGTTCTAAAATGTCTTGTAGGTCTTCATAAAACCATTCAACTTCGGCTTCTTCAGCATTACTGGTTGGGACATAGACTTGGATAGCTGTGATATTGAATGGTTTGCCTTGGAAACAAACAGAAAACATTCTGTCATTTTTGAGATCGCATCCAAGTACTGCATTTCTGACTCTTTTGTTGACCATGATGGCTACTCCATTTCTTCTGAGGGATTCCTGCCCGCAGTAGTAGATATAATGGTCATCTGAGTTAAATTCACCCATTTCCAGTCCATTTTAGTTCGCTAATTCCTAGAATGCAGATGTTCACTCTTGCCGTCTCTTGTTTGACCACTTCCAATTTGCCTTGATTCATGGACCTGACATTCCAGGTTCCTATGCAATATTGCTCTATACAGCATCGGCTCTTGCTTCTATCACCAGTCAGATCCACAACTGGGTATTGCTTTTGCTTTGGCTCCATCTCTTCATTCTTTCTGGAGTTATTTCTCCACTGATCTCCAGTAGCATATTGGGTACCTACTGACCTGGGGAGTTCCTCTTTCAGTATCCTATCATTTTGCCTTTTCATACTGTTAATGGGGTTCTCAAAGCATGAATACTGCAGTGGTTTGCCATTCCCTTGTCCAGTGGACCACATTCTGTCAGACCTCTCCACTATGACCCACCCATCTTGAGTTGCCCCACCGGCATGCTGTGAAAAGAAGAGAGGCCAAAAGCCAAAGAGAAAAGGAAAGATATAAGCATCTGAAGGCAGAGTTCCAAAGAATAGCAAGAAGAGATAAGAAAGCCTTCTTCAGGGATCAATGCAAAGAAATAAAGGAAAACAATAGAATGGGAAAGACTAGAGATCTCTTCAAGAAAATTAGAGATACCAAGGGAACATTTCATGCAAAGATGGGCTCGATAAAGGACAGAAATGGTATGGACCTAACAGAAGCAGAAGATATTAAGAAGAGGTGGCAAGAATACATGGAAGAACTGTACAAAAAGATCTTCATGACCCAGATAATCACGATGATATTATCACTCATCTAGAGCCAGACATCTTGGAATGTGAAGTCAAGTGGGCCTTAGAAAGCATCACTACAAAAAAAGCTAGTGGAGGTGATGGAATTCCAGTTGAGCTGTTTCAAATTCTGAAAGGTGATGCTGTGAAAGTGCTGCACTCAATATACCAGCAAATTTGGAAAACTCAGCAGTGGGCATAGGACTGAAAAAGGTCATTTTTCATTCCAATCCCAAAGAAAGGCAATGCCAAAGAATGTTCAAACTACCGCACAATTGCACTCATCTCACATGCTAGTAAAGTAATGCTCAAAATTCTGCAAGCCAGGCTTCAGCAATACATGAACCATGAACTCTCTGATGTTCAAGCTGGTTTTGAAAAGGCAGAGGAACCAGAGATCAAATTGCCAACATCCACTGGATCATGGAAAAAGCAAGGGAGTTCCAGAAAAACATCGATTTCTGCTTTATTGACTATGCCAAAGCCTTTGACTGTGTGAATCACAATAAACTGTGGAAAATTCTGAAAGAGATCGGAATAACAGAGCACCTAACCTGCCTCTTGAGAAACATGTATGCAGGTCAGGAAGCAACAGTTAGAACTGGACACAGAACAACAGACTGGTTCCAAATAGGAAAAGGAGTACATCAAGGCTGTATATTGTCACCCTTCATATTTAACTTATATGCAGAGTACATCATGAGAAATGCTGGACTGGAAGAAACACAAGCTGGAATCCAGATTGCCGGGAGAAATAGCAATAACCTCCGATATGCAGATGACAGTACCCTTATGGCAGAAAGTGAAGAGGAGCTAAAAAGCCTCTTGATGAAAGTGAAAGAGGAGAGTGAAATGTTGGCTTAAAGCTCAACATTCAGAAAATGAAGATCATGGCATCCGGTCCCATCACTTCATGGGAAAAAGATGGGGAAACAGTGGAAACAGTGTCAGACTTTATTTTTGGGGGCTCCAAAATCACTGCAGATGGTGACTGCAGCCATGAAATTAGAAGACGCTTACTCCTTGGAAGAAAAGTTATGACCAACCTGGATAGTATATTCAAAAGCAGAGACATTACTTTGCCAACTAAGGTCCGTCTAGTCAAGGCTATGGTTTTTCCTGTGGTCATGTATGGATGTGAGAGTTGGACTGTGAAGAAGGCTGAGCATTGAAGAATTGATGCTTTTGAACTGTGGTGTTGGAGAAGACTCTTGAGAGTCCCTTGGACTGCAAGGAGATCCAACCAGTCCATTCTGAAGGAGATCAGCCCTGGGATTTCTTTGGAAGGAATGATGCTCAAGCTGAAACTCCAGTACTTTGGCCACCTCATGCGAAGAGTTCACTCATTGGAAAAGACTTTGATGCTGGGAGGGATTGGGGGCAAGAGGAGAAGGGGACGACAGAGGATGAGATGGCTGGATGGCATCACGGACTCGATGGACGTGAGTCTGAGTGAACTCCGAGAGATGGTAATGAATAGGGAGGCCTGGCGTGCTGTGATTTATGGTGTCACAAAGAGTCAGACACAACTGAGAGACTGAACTGAACTCACACAACTTACTCAGGTTCCAAGAGTGAATGTCCTCAGAAGCAGGAAGTGAAAGCTACCCATTCCTCAAGGTCTTGATGCAAAACGTGCACTTTGGTATGTTCAACTGTTAGTCAAGCAGTTGCAGAGCCCATGCTCAAGGAGGAGTCATAGACTCCACTTCTCTACAGGAGACCCTCTTTTAAAACCACCACTATGTATAAATCATCAAAACTTAAGCATACTTCTTTTTAACTAGATTTTGCCCTTATAATCTTACCTGGGCATGTCTGTCCCAATCTTGGAAAATTAAGTACATCCCCAAGTTCAGCTAGCAAATCCTGATGTTTCAAAGAATCACAACAAAATAGGCAAGAAACTGTGTGACCTTACCTTTATTTAGGGGCTTCCCAGATGGCATGGTGGTAAAGAACCCACCTACCAATGCAGGAGATGCAAGAGAGGCAGGTTCGGTCCCTGGGTGGGAAAGATCTCCTAGAGAAGGAAAAGCAACCCACTCCAGTATTCTTGCTTGGAGAATCTGCAGGGACAGAGGAGCCTGGTGGGCTAGAGTCCATGGGGTCGCAAAGAGCTGGACACAGCTGAGCAACTAAATAACAACACCACCTTTACTGGGGTATGTTGTCAATTTAACTGAAACAAGGGAAATCTCTTTGAAATATTGTCCTGAAGCAATAATTGGCTCCAGAGATTATAAACTATCTCTTTAACTTCTTGCACCACCATTCAAGAATCCCTTAATGTTTTCCCCTCTTCTTTTAATCACCAGAATCTAGGTGGATTAGCTGGAGATGTGTCTTAAAGGGCTCGTAGTTGTCTGTTGAGTCTGTATTTTGCAAGCTTATTTTTTCCCTGTCATGCATTCTTAATCACTAGTTATTTTGAGCATCTACTATATGATAGGCACCGGGATTTTTTCAAAGTACATGATTTGTTCTTTTATGGGAGTCATAGACCAGTGGGAGAGATACTTTTAATGAAGTAAAGAATCCTAAAATAAAGAATCAAAGAAATACTAAAATAAAACTAAATATAAAATTACATGTGCTTTCTGGAACATGGAGAGTTCCAAATAGGTGCCATGGAGCTGATTTTAAGAAACAAGTGAAGATGCTTCGAGCAAATGGAGAAAAGCCGCTCAGCACATATGGCAGATAGAAGTCACTAGGTGGGCGACTCTGAGAAATGGTCATTCATATTAGTGTGTGTGTAGAAGACAGAATAAAAGAAGGAACAAGGAAATGGGGCTAGAAAAGTAGACTGAGCCATATCATGAGTGTTGTGTTCCGGGGCCAAGTGTTTGAACTTGCTCTCGTGTGTTATAGAAGGGAAATAGTCATTCCAGATTCTCCTTTAGCATCTGGCAGCACACTGGCTAGTGACGGAGAGTTTATCTCATAATACAGCAGTTATTTGTCGAAGAAACCTCAACGTTTCCAAATTTGGTTTTTATAAGACTTACTTTAAAAGAAAATATAGATCAGAGAATTTCTAGCTACATATACACAGTTGATAAACTTAAAAACCATACAGCAAATATGGTGGTTGATTATTCCAAGCTTTGACAACCAAGCAGGACCCACCGAACTTCCCTGGTGGCTCAGATGATAAAGAATCTGCCTGCAGTGCAGGAGACCAGGTATCCATCCCCTGGGTTGGGAAGATCTCCTGGAGAAGGAAATGGCAACCTACTCCAGTATTCTTGCCTGGAGAATTCTATGGACAGAGGAACCTGGTGGGCTACAGTCCATGGGGTCGCAAAGAGTCGGACACAACTCAGCCACTAACACATACACAGAGGACCCCGTGGTGCCTTCCTGGGACAGACTCCTCCTCAATACTCTCTGCTTTAGCTCCTCCACGAGGTACCGAGGTACCGTGATGGCAGTATTTGATGCACATTTACTGAGCTGTTTTACAGATTCAAAAACCCCCACCAAATGGAAAATGTTAATTACTTGATGACTATGAGCACATAGCCCCAGGCCTCTAGGAACGAAAGGAATAAAAAGTTAACCCCTGTGACACGACCCTGTTACCTAACCATCAGCCAATCAGAGATTGTGCACAAACTGATCACAAGGTGTGACCACCCCCGCCCACCTCCGTCACCTGGTTTTTAAAAATGCTTTGCCAAAACCCTTTGGTTTTTTGAGGGGTGTGAGGCTTCCCCCGTGGCTCAGGTCGTAAAGAATCTGCCTGCCAATGCAGGAGACTTCAGTTCGATCCCTGGATTGTGAAGATCCCCTAGAGAAGGAAATGGCAATTCTTGTCTAGAAAATTCCATGGACAGGGGAGCCTGGTGGGCTACAGTCAGTGTGATCACAAAGAGCTGGACACAACTGAAAACATATGCACACAACTATCTCCGTGCATCCTCATTTCCTCAGTGTTAGCCACTCATTCGTGCCCGATTTGCAACCAATGGACTGCAGCCCACAAGGTGTCTCTATCCATGGGATTTTCCAGGCAAGGATACTTGAATGGTTTTCCATTTCCTTCTCCAGGGGATCTTCCCCAACCCAGAAATCGAACCTGGGTCTCCCTCACTGTAGGCAGATTCTCTACCGACTGAGCTACCAGGGAAGCCCTTCTCCATGCATGGCCCTACATTAAACCTTTCTTTGCTCCAAACTCCAACCTTTCAGTTTGTTTGGCCTCACTGTGTGTTAGGCACAAAATCCGTGCAAACACTTTGGGTTCAGAGTAAAGGTCTGTCTTTATAGTCATCACGGTCCTCTTAAAATGCTTTTTGCCATTATATGCTGTTAGAACAAAGCATACAGATACTCAAAGGCAGCCATGGTCTGTGTGATAATTCTCCCTTCTCCACCCAGAAATTTGGTGTTAAGGCAATATCAGTCTATACAATGTAGCTCATATGCCCTGGCTAATAGATGGCACATTGTCCCACCTTCCTTATGAAAATATGCTATCGGGAAATTGCCATGTTCAAAGAGCTGTCTCAGGAAATGAGGAGGGTATCTTATTAAGAGAAAAGAATGGAGGTGTTGAAAAGTTGTCTTGAGCTATTCTCCTAATGTCCTATAAAATTTTCAGGTAAAAACTTTATGGGGTATGGGAAGATACTCTAATTTTAAAAAGACTTTTGAAAATGTCCTATTGAGATTGATCCATATACTTTCCTGGGGGCTTCCTAGGTGGCTTGGCAGTAAAGAACCCGCCTGCCAGTGCAGGAGATGCAGGAGCTACAGGTTTGATTTCTGGGTTAGGAAGACTCCTGGAGGAAGAAATGGCAACCCATTCCAGTATTCTAGCCTTGGAAATCCCATGGACAGAGGAGCCTTGTGGGCACAGTCCATAGGGTCTGAAAGAGTCAGATACAACTGAGCACACATGCAATATGCTTTTCTACACATGCCCTGTTCATTCTGCCAAACTGAAAATTCACAAAGTAAAAATGAAACTCACCACAGTTCAAGACCTACAATGGCTCTAACTCACCTATCGTCTGAAACCTCAAGTGAAATCTAAAATGTATTAAGTCTTCTAGTTGATTTCTAGCCTCTCCCTTCTATATCTATGTACACATTACTGTCTCGATTAGCAACTTATTTTTATGTAGTCATCCCCCTAAAAATGTTCTCAAAGACTCATTATCCTGCTCCCCATCATGTGAAGCCCCCATCTCTCCCGTATTGCTGGGGATTGCTGACTGTCAATTGGTTAAGTTTCCCATGGTCACTGATGACTTCCTTCTGAATTCAACATGGGCTGTTCTGGTCTTGCTTTCTGCATGTGCTGTCTTTTCCCACAATCTGAACACAACCATCAGGCTGGACACCACCAGAATCCTTCCCACCCCAAACTGCTTCCTACTCAGGGCTGTATAATGTATACAGCATATAGTGCATCATACTAGTATAGAGGGTTTGTGTGAGCCTGTTGCAAAGCAAATAACAGAGCTGAATGTCTAACACTGTGTTCTAAAGTCTTTGGGGCATTCCTATACTCTGCACCCAATTATAATATGTGAATTTTTTCTCCTACGCCAAGAAATTCTCAGACAACAGCTGGTTGTCCAACAGTTTAACTCAGTTCTGACTATCTACCTGGAGGGAACATCAGATGCCACAGGTTAAGAGCTCAGTCCTATACGATGATCACCCTCACCACTACTTCAGACGCCCATCCCAAGTCCAGGTTGTCACACGGGCTCCTGAAGAACCGGCTATAGATGGCAGGTTCCCCTCCTTGCATAGATTAATTTGCCAGAGTGGCTCACAGAACTCAAGAGAAATATTTTACTCTCTAGATCACTGGTTTATTATGTGTGCTAATTCACTTCAGTCATATCTGACACTTTGCAACCCTATGGGCTATAGCCCACCAGGTTCCTCTGTCTATGAGATTCTCCAGGCAAGAATACTGGAGTGGGTTGCCATACCCTTCCCCAGAGGATCTTCCTGACCCAGGGATGAACCCATATCTCTTGCATCTCCTGAACTGGCAGATGGGTTCTTTACCACTAGCGCCACTTGGTTTATTATAAAAGGAACAGCCAGATGAAAGAGATGCACAGGGCAAAGTGTGGGGAAAGGGGCAGGGAGCTTCCCCCAGAGCACACCATTCTCCTCCAATCTCCATGTGTTCACCAGTCACAAAGTCTCCAAACCCATCCTTCCGGTGTTTTACGGACTATCACTACAGAGCCATGTTTGATTAAGTAATTGGCTGCGGCTGCTGAATTCATCCTTATTTCCCTCCTTGGAGGTCAGTGAGGGTGGGACTGAGAGGTCCAGCCCTCTAATCACATGGTTAGTTCCCCTGGCAACCAGCCTGTCCTTAGATGTTTCCCAAAAGTCACTTATTAACGAAACAAAAGAAACCTTTGCTCTCATCACAGGAAATTCCAATGGTTTTGGGAACTCTGTACCAGGACAGGTGTTGAGAATGTGTGCTAAGTCACATCCAACTCTTTGCGACCCCTGGACTGTAGCCCACCAGGCTCCTCTGTCCATGGGACTTCCCAGGCAAGAATATTGGAGTGGGGTGCCATTTCCTCCTCCAGGGCTCTTCCTGACCCAGGGATCGAAGCCTCGACTCTTATGTCTCCTACAGGCAGCTTCTTTACCAACTGAGCCACCTGGGAAGCCCTATCAGGAACAGGCGGAAGACCAAATATATATTTCTTATTGTAAATCACAATGTCACACTACCTCTGGGAACTTCTCAAGGCCATTCCCCTCATAAAGGCATACTGCTCCATCAGCCTCCCTTCTTAGCCACACGTCCTTAGTTTCCTCAGTTCAGTTCAGTTCAGTCGCTCAGTCATGTCTGACTCTTTGCGACCCCATGAATCGCAGCACGCCAGGCCTCCCTGTTCATCACCATCTCTCGGAGTTCACTCAGACTCACGTCCATCGAGTCCGTGATGCCATCCAGCCATCTCATCCTCTGTCTTCCCCTTCTCCTCCTGCCCCCAATCCCTCCCAGCATCAGAGTCTTTTCCAGTGAGTGAACTCTTGGCATGAGGTGGCCAAAGTACTAGAGTTTCAGCTTTAGCATCATTCCTTCCAAAGAACACCCAGGGCTGATCTCCTTTAGAATGAATAGGTTGGATCTCCTTGCAGTCCAAGGGACTCTCAAGAGTCTTCCCCAACACCACAGTTCAAAAGCATCAGTTCTTCGGTGCTCAGCTTTCTTCACAGTCCAACTCTCACATCCATGCATGACCACTGGAAAAACCATAGCCTTGACTAGACGGACCTTTGTTGGCAAAGTAATGTCTCTGCTTTTCAATATGCTCTCTAGGTTGGTCATAACTTTCCTTCCAAGTCTGCTTTTAACTCTCCACCCACCTATCACCTCCACAGTTAACTTCACTGTTACTCCTTTTATGGAAAGTTACCCTTTCCAGCTTGTTTTGTTAAAGCCAATCATCTTCCAAAAGCAACAGTAGTTTCAGATTCATTAAGTAATGCCTTCTGCACAAAGTTCTCTAATCAGCATTGGATTTTATCAGTATAAAATGCTGAAATGTTATTTGGTTGTGCTCTCTAACAGTTTTATTTGGTAATTATTTTTATAGAGAGAAGAAAAAAATACAGCTATTGAGCACACACTTGGTACCAGCCACTGAGCTAGATACTTTAAGGTTTCATTTTATCCTCAGGCAACATGGGCTCCCCACACCAAAATGGCACCTGGCCAAGTGCATGAGGGATTACTTCTGACATCTACTTCACTTTCCTTTTTTTTTTTTTTTTGCAGGTATTTTTTTTATTTTTAAAGAATTTATTTTTTAAAATTTTTATTTTTTTAACACTTTATTCTACGTTACAATACTGTATTGGTTTTGCCATACATTGACATGAATCAGCCACAGGTGTACATGAGCTCCCAACCCCGAAGCCCCCTCCCACCTCCCACCCCATACCATCTCCCTGGGTCATCCCGTGCACCAGCCCCAAGCATCCTGTGTCCTGTATTGAACATAGACTGGCGCTTCGTTTCTTACATGATAGTATACATGCTTCAATGCCATTCTTCCAAATCATCCCACCCTCTCCCACTCTCTCAGAGGCCAAAAGTTCGTTCTATACCTCTGTGTCTCTTTTGTTGTCTCACATACAGGGTCATCATTACTATCTTTCTAAATTCCATATATATGTGTCAGTATACTGTATTGGTGTTTTTCTTTCTGGCTTATTTCACTCTGTATAATCGGCTCCAGTTTCATCCATCTCATTAAACTGAGTCAAATTTATTCTTTTTAAGGGCTGAGTAATACTCCATTGTGTATATGTACCACAGCTTTCTTATCCATTCATCTGCTGATGGACATCTAGGTTGTTTCCATGTCCTGGCAATTATAAACAGTGCTGCAATGAACATTGGGGTACATGTGTCTCTTTCAATTCTGGTTTCCTTGGTGTGTATGCCCAGCAGTGGGATTGCTGGGTTATAAGGCAGTTCTATTTGCAATTTTTAAGGAATCTCCACATTGTTTTCCATAATGGCTGTACTAGTTTGCATTCCCACCAACAGTATAAGAGGGTTCCCTTTTCTACACATCCTCTCCAGCATTTATTGCTTGTAGACTTTTGGATCACAGCCATTCTGACTGGTGTGAAATGGTACCTCATTGTGGTCTTGATTTGCATTTCTCTGATAATGAGTGATGTTGAGCATCTTTTCATGTGTTTGTTAGCCATCCGTATGTCTTCTTTGGAGAAATGCCTATTTAGTTATTTGGCCCATTTTTTGATTGGATCATTTATTTTTCTGGAGTTGAGCTGCATAAGTTGCTTGTATATCTTTGAGATTAGTTGTTTGTCAGTTGCTTCATTTGCTATTGTTTTCTCCCATTCAGAAAGCTGTCTTTTCACCTTACTTATAGTTTCCTCTGTTGTGCAGAAGCTTTTACTTTTAATTAGATCCCATTTGTTTATTTTTGCTTTTATTTCCAGTATACTGGGAGGTGGATCATAGAGGATCCTGCTGTGATTTATGTCGGAGAGTGTTTTGCCTATGTTCTCCTCTAGGAGTTTTATAGTTTCTGGTCTTACGTTTAGATCTTTAATCCATTTTGAGTTTATTTTTGTGTATGGTGTTAGAAAGAGATCTAGTTTCATTCTTTTACAAGTGGTTGACCAGTTTTCCCAGCACCACCTGTTGAAGAGACTGTCTTTACTCCATTGTATATTCTTGCCTCCTTTGTCGAAGATAAGGTGTCCATAGGTGTGTGGATTTATCTCAGGGCTTTCTATTTTGTTCCATTGATCTATATTTCTGTCTTTGTGCCAGTACCATACTGTCTTAATGACTGTGGCTTTGTAGTAGAGCCTGAAGTCAGGCAAGTTGATTCCTCCAGTTCCATTCTTTTTTCTCAAGATTGCTTTTGCTATTCGAGGTTTTTCGTATTTCCATACAAATCTTGAGATAATTTGATCTAGTTCTGTGAAAAATACTGCTGGTAGCTTGATAGGAATTGCATTGAATCTGTAGATTGCTTTGGGTAGTATACTCATTTTCACTATATTGACTCTTCCGATCCATGAACATGGTATATTTCTCCATCTATTAGTGTCCTCTTTGATTTCTTTCATCAGTGTTTTATAGTTTTCGATATATAGGTCTTTAGTTTCTTTAGGTAGGTATATTCCTAGGTCTTTTATTGTTTTCGTTGCAATGGTGAATGGAATTGTTCTTTAACTTCTTTTTCTACTTTCTCATTATTAATGTATAGGAATGCAAGGGATTTCTGAGTGTTGATTTTATATCCCGCAACTTTACTATATTCATTGATTAGCTCTAGTAGTTTTCTGGTGGAGTCTTTAGGATTTTCTATGTAGAGGATCATGTCATCTGCAAACAGTGAGAGTTTTACTTCTTCTTTTCCAATTTGGATTCCTTCCATTTCTTTCTCTGCTCTGATTGCTTTGGCCAAAACTTCCAGAACTATGTTGAATAGTAGTGGTGAAAGTGGGCACTCTTGTCTTGTTTCTGACTTTAGGGAAATGCTTTCAATTTTTCACCATTGAGGATAATGTTTGCTGTGGGTTTGTCATATATAGCTTTTATTATGTTGAGGTACATTCTTTCTATTCCTGCTTTCTGGAGAGTTTTTATCATAAATGGATGTTGAATTTTGTCAAAGGCCTTCTCTGCATCTATTGAGATAATCATATGTTTTTTATTTTTCAGTTTGTTAATGTGGTGGATTACATTGATTGATTTGTGGATATTGAAGAATCCTTGCATCCCTGGGATAAAGCCCACTTGGTCATGGTGTATGATCTTTTTAATGTGTTGTTGGATTCTGATTGCTAGAATTTTGTTAAGGATTTTTGCATCTATGTTCATCAGTGATATTGGCCTGTAGTTTTCTTTTTTGTGGTGTCTTTGTCAGGTTTTGGTATTAGGGTGATGGTGGCCTCATAGAATGAGTTTGAAGTTTACCTTCCTCTGCAATTTTCTGGAATAGTTTCAGTAAGATAGGTGTTAGCTCTTCTTGAAATTTTTGGTAGAATTCAGCTGTGAAGCCGTCTGGACCTGGGCTTTTGTTTGCTGGAAGATTTCTGATTACAGTTTCAATTCCCATGCTTCTGGTGGGTCTGTTAAGATTTTCTATTTCTTCCTGGTTCAGTTTTGGAAAGTTGTACTTTTCTAGGAATTTGTCCATTTCTTCCAAGTTGTCCATTTTATTGCCATATAATTGCTGTTAGTAGTCTCTTATGATTCTTTATATTTCTGTGTTGTCTGTCGTGATCTCTCCATTTTCATTTCTAATTTTATTGATTTGATATTTTTCTCTTTGTCTCTTGATGAGTCTGGCTAATGGTTTGTCAATTTGATTTATCCTTTCAAAGAACCAGCTTTTGCTTTGTTGATTTTTGCTATAGTCTCTTTTGTTTCTTTTGCATTTATTTCTACCCTAATTTTTAGGATTTCTTTCCTTCTGCTAACTCTGAGGTTCTCTATTTCTTCCTTTTCTAGTTGCTTTAGGTGTAGAGTTAGGTTGTTTATTTGACTTTTTCTTGTTTCTTGAGGTATGCCTGTATTGCTATGAACTTTCCTCTTAGCACTGCTTTTATAGTGTCCCAAAGGTTTTGTATAGTTGTGTTTTCATTTTCATTCATTTCTATGCATATTTTGATTTTTTTTTTATTTCTTCTGTGATTTATTGATTATTCAGAAGGATGTTGTTCAGCCTCCAAATGTTGGAATTTTTAATAGTTTTTCTCCTGTAATTGAGATCTAACCTTAGTGCATTATGGTCAGAGAAGACGCTTGGAATAATTTCTGATTTTTTTGAATTTATCAAGGTTAGATTTATGGCCCGGGATGTGATTTATCCTGGAAAAGGTTCCGTGTGCACTTGAGAAAAAGGTGAAATTCATTGTTTTGGGGTAAAATGTCCTATAGATATCAATTAGGTCTAACTGGTCTATTGTATCATTTAAAGTTTGCATTTCTTTGTTAATTTTCTGTTTAGTTGATCTGTCCATAGGTGTGAGTGGGGTATTAAAGTCTCCCACTATTATTGTGTTATTATTAATTTCCCCTTCATGCTTGTTAGCATTTGTCTTACATATTGCGGTGCTCCTATGTTGGGTGCATATATATTTATAATTGTTATATATTCTTCTTGGATTGATCTTTTAATCATTATGTAGTGGCCTTCTTTGTCTCTTTTCACAGCCTTTGTTTTAAAGTCTATTTTATCGGATATGAGTATTGCTACTCCTGCTTTCTTTTGGTCTCTATTTGCACTTTCACAGAGGTGTGCAATGTTGCTTTCTTGTGCTGTTTAGTGCATGGGCTTCCCAGGTGGCGCTAGTGATAAAGAATCCACCTGCCAGTGTAGGAGACAAAAGAGACACGGGTTCAATCCCTGTGCCGGGAACATCCCCTGGAGGAGGGCATGGCAATCCACTGCAGTATTCTTGCCTAGGAAATACCATGGACAGAGGAGCCCGGTGGGCCACAGTCCATAGGGTCACATAGAGTCAGACACGATGGAAAATGCTAGTCAAAGCTTAATCTCTAGAGCAGTTGCATTGAATCACCTGGGAGCTTATTAGAAATCCATCACCTTAGAATCCACCTAGACCAACTGGGTTAGAATCTACATTCTAATTCTATCCCTCGGTGGTTAGTATGCACATTGAATTTAGAGAAGCACTAAATTAGAGAACTCTGTACATTTCTACGATCACATAAACTTCACAAATGCTTGTTCGTTAAGCTCTGTATTCAACTAGGATTGCTGGCTCAGAATATGAGGATGCCAATTGCCCTACCTCTCCCCTCATCACTTCCCCCGAAAAAAAAAAAAAAAAAAAGAAAATTTAACTTTTTATTTTATTTATGTATTATTTTTGGCTGTGCTGAGTCTTCATTCTGTACACCAACTTTCTCTTATTGAGATGAGTGGATGCTACTCTTCACTGCAGTGCTTGGGCTCCTCCGTGCGCTGGCTTCTCGTGGGTCTCAGGCTCTGGGAGCGAGGGCTTCAGTAGCTGTAGTTTGCAGACTCAGGAATTATGGCACACAGGTTCAGTTGCTCCCTGGCATGTGCGATCTTCCCAAATCAGGGATCAAACCCATGTCCCCTGCATTGGCAGGTGGATTTTTATCCATTGTGCCGCCCAAGAAGTAAAAAAAAATCAAATAGTTTAATAAGGCAAGAGTAATGAGAAAGGAAAGCCTTTAGTTCCAGACTGAAGCTATTCACAAAAATTTAAAAACAATTTTCAGATTTCTAGTTCCCTTCCATAACCCCATAAAATAAGGGTTTTTCCCATACCTTTGTAAATGCTTCATTTTTAAATTTTGTGAATTTATCCACTCCATCTAGATAATAAATGTGTTACTTTTGTTTGTTAGCAACTAAAGAACGTACACTTTGTTAAGAACTGTAATTGCCATGTTTTGGAAATTATGTCCCTGAAAGAAGTATTACAGTTTAACCTTCACTTATATTAGGAACATTTTACGAACATACATAAATGCTGTTTGAATTTGCCAAATGGAGATTTTGCTAGTTATTTTGTGGCTAACAAAAACCACTATAGATGTCCATCATTATCTGGTGTTTCTTTGCTAACTTTGGGTTTATTTGCTTATTTTTTATTTTTTGCTATATTTTTAAGAAGGAGAGATTAGAAAAGATATGAGATTGTGTTACAGAAGAATAAATTACACATTACAGGCTTATTCAAAATCTTCAAATATTGAACAAATGGGGAGGCGTTCAGGAAGCTCAAAGGAGATACACTCAGCTGGTTTTTATTTAAACTCAAATACTTTTTTTTTTAAACTAAACTTTTCAGTTTCCTTTAGATTTTATCAGCAAAGTTTTCACAGGCTCTCTTTGGTGTGAAAATAAGCCTAATATATTACTTTGAATTAAAATAATAAATGTATGCTGCTGATAAGTCACTTCAGTCGTGTCCGACTCTGTGTGACCCCATAGAAGGCAGCCCACCAGGCTCCCCCGTCCCTCGGATTCTCCAGGCAAGAACACGGGAGTGGGTTGCCATTTCCTTCTCCAATGCATGAAAGTGAAAAGTGAAAGGGAAGTCGCTCAGTCGTGTTCGACTCTTCGCAACCCCATGGGCTGCAGCCTACCAGACTCCTCTGTCCATGGGATTTTCCAGGCAAGAGTATTGGAGTGGGGGTGCCATCACCTTCTATAGCCATAAAGATTTTGAAAGCCATAGAAACAGGTACTCTTGAAGTCAGTACATACAATCTTTATATCCTACTTCTTTTTCTTCTTTTTGTTTTTCAGTAATATCACTGGACTTTCTTATGTAATTTTATTATAGGCATAGTACATATTGCTTCATAGTCTTCATAAACTAGATGATCATTGGGTCAAATCTCATGACTTATTTATTTATTCACTTAGTATTTCCAAATGCTTCCTATTACAAGCAATGCTTCCAGAAACACATTCAGAGACTTCCCTGGTGGTCCAGTGGTTAAGAATCTGCCTGCCAGTGCAGGGACATGGGTTCAGTTCCCGGTCTGGGGAGATGCCA
This sequence comes from Nanger dama, assembly GCA_917880005.1. Taxonomy (NCBI): domain Eukaryota; kingdom Metazoa; phylum Chordata; class Mammalia; order Artiodactyla; family Bovidae; genus Nanger; species Nanger dama. The sequence goes on from CAKJTW010000002.1 coordinate 84,724,673, forward strand.
CATGCCACAGAGCAGCTAAGCTTATGTGCCACAACTACCAGGCCTGCACTGTAGAGCCTGAGGCTGCAGCTACTGAAGCCAGTGAGCCTAGGCCCTGTGCACCACAGTGAAGAGTAGCCCTGCTCTCTGCAGCTAGAGAAAGCCTACATGTAGCACAAAGACCCAGCATAACCAAAAATAAACAAATAAAATAAAGGGTTTCTTTTAAAAAAATAAAGAAAGATCATATTCATGCCTATTGCTTTTCTACACATTGGGTTTTGAGGGGTATCCAAAAATGCTAAAATAAAATAGAAGAGTTTAATTGAAAACTCTAATTGGATAAAACATGAACATTTTCTAAATGACTCTCCCATTCTCAAATTCAAAAATGAAAGGAAAAAAATCTGGAAGAAAAAGCTCACAAGTAACTATCCAGGTAACTTCATAACACTTTTTTCTCAATAATTACCTGGAAAGTTTGAATTTAATCCCCTTCCTGACTGAACTTTGCTTTACATGAACAGACACCATCCTTAAGGTTAGTCAGTACAATTCAAGCTCTGGGTACCCTAAGTCTTAGCGCTTCAAATTATTTATGTCAGCAAAGAAACGTTTTAACAAAGGGTAGAATGGTTAGAATTCTAATTCATACATTTTGTGGGGTTACTACCAAGGAATATCAGCTTTATTCATTAACTGTTCATTCTTAGAGAGCCATACTGATATTTCTTTTTAAAATTTTTATTGGAGTATGGTTGTTTTACAATGGTGTGTTAGTTTCTACTGTATGACAAAGTCAGTCAGCTATGCATATAGATACATTCCCTCTTTTTAAATTTCCTTTAGGTCGCCACAGAGCCTGAGCTATACAGTTAGATTCTCATTAGTTATCTATTTTATACATAGTATCAATAGTGTGTATGTGTCAATCTCCCCAAAATAAAACTGGGTCACTTATGGAGACATGGATGGACCTAGAGACTACCATAGACAGTGAGGTAAGTCAGAAAGAGAAAAACAAATAAATATTAACACACACATGTGAAATCTAGAAAAAGGCACAGATGATCTTATTTGCAAAACAGACACAGATACAGAAGACAAATGTATGGACACCAAGGAAGGAAGGGGGAGCAAGATGAACTGAGAGACTGGGATTGACATATATATACTATTGATATTTCTTATACCCATTTATTCTCTGCTGTTGGTCTTTCATTTTCAAGTGTATGTCAAAATCCAATGGAAAAAAGTCTCAGACAAATGACGAACAAGCACTCTAAAGTTAAGAGAAAAAGATTAGTGGATCGTGTGACAATAATTTTGCAAAGACACTGCTGCTACTTTGAAAACCCTAAAGTTATCCTTCCCAGACTAGATGGGGGATGTAGGCACATGCACGTTTGGAAGAGCACCGTGGCCTGGCAGCATTTTCTTCTGTGAACACAGAATTTCTGAGCTCAGAACACTGTTGACAAATGATAATTAATTTAATTGTGAACAGCTGTTTCCTAAGCCTGTGCCTTTTCAAGTGAGGGGGCTGAACACAAACACAGTCACCAGCCGGGGGCTGGGGGACAGGGCTTCAGAGAACACGCTGCCCTTGCTCTGGAGACACGGAGAAGTACATCTTCTGAAAAACATGGAAACATTCTATGTCTTCATTTTGGGAGGAGCCTCTTGTCTCCGCTTCTTGAATTTCATTACTGAATCTCACTTGGGAACATTAGCAAATAACCTATCCAAAATGTAACTGATTTTGTCCATAGGAAATGAGACAACCCCGGATCATTCTCAAAAAGCATAATGAATCAATGGTTAAGTATTACAATTCCTTATTGAGGCAGCTAGATTTGTGTTAAGTCCTGGGGTGTAACTTTTTTTCTTCAGGAAAGTAGATTGTGTTAGAAATTCAAGATTAATGATCCCTAACAACTGTAATGGAGAAGGAAACGGCAACCCACTCCAGTGTTCTTGCCTGGAGAATCCCAGGGACGGGGGAGCCTGGTGGGCTGCCGTCTATGGGGTCGCACAGAGTCGGACACGACTGAAGCGACTTAGCAGCAGCAGCAGAGGCAACAACTGTAAAAAGTATAATTAGTGGGAAATGTACAGTTAAACATGGTGGAGACTATTGAAGCTGAAGTGATTCCGGACTCGATATGCAGTTATTAGGTCTCAATATGCTTATCTCCTGTTGATTCTAATCAGACTTAGCCAATTAATCACTTTAACTCATAGTTCAAACGTGTACTGCTGACAACAGCCATTTTACAGCCTGAAGTTTAGAGAATGTGGAATTCTTCATTGCTGCTATTTGTTTTTGCCTCCATTTTGCTCTTAAACTTATTCTGAACTGTTTTTCAAATTACTTCACTTCCATCTAGTCATTTATGATTAGTTTTGTTCCATTACCACAAAGAAAAATACTGTAGAAAAGATTTTTTTTTTTGGCTGCACTGCACAGCTTGTAGGATCTTAGTTCCCCAACCAGGTATTGAACCCAGATCCTTGGCAGTAAGAATACAACAGACTCTTAACCACTGGACCACCAGGAAATTCCTGCTGAAGATTTGAGTTTCAAAAAAAAGTATTGCTTGACTTGAAACCTTCAAATGGAACCTCAGAAGAATTTATTTTCAATCATATCTATACAATAGAGCATATATATATCAGAACATACATAATATATATATATGATATGTATATCAGAGGAAGAAATATTGTGTTTGTATATGCTGGTGACTGAAGAACATATCCACTGACCTACCTTATTAAAGTAGGTGGTTACTTAAGTTTGGGATTGAAAGAAGTCTTGGGAAATCTGGCTGCTGAAGAATATCTGTACTGTCAAAACAGTTACACCAGGTACCCTTGAGGGTTTAAAGGATTTCTACTGGAATTTAGCTATTGTCTATCCAGGCACAATTTAGCCATGACAAGTTCTAGATTTTACAGAGCCAACCTGATTTCAAATCACTATTCTATTGTCTTTGAATCATCATTTCTCTCTCTCTCTCTCTCTCTCTCTATATATATATATATATATATGTATATATATGTGTGTGTGTGTGTGTATATATATATATATATACACCATCAGTGCCCAAACTCTACATACCAGGTTGCACAAAAAGTCTGGAAGTGATTCCCAAATGCCAGACCAATTTTTGATTTATAATATACTTTGGTCACTCTATATATAATTTTAAAAAGTAATATGTGAAACTATTTGCAAGCAATGTATTCAACACAGAATGACTGAGTGCCAGCTCTGTTCTCACCAACTGTTCACCTTGCTGCAGGGTGTCCTGGGCTGGGGTAGGTGTGAGAAACAGACAAGTTATCTGCCTTCACAGAGCTTATATTTTAGTGATAGGAGACTAACAGTGAATAAGTAAGTGCAGCAATGTGCCTGTTAGAAGGTGCTGTTATGCTGGGAAACAAAACCGGGAGGGTCAGAAGGGAAGGCTAGAGTGGGTTTACTGAAATTTTAAATACGTTAGACAGGGAAGGAGTCCCTAAGAAGGTGACATGACAGCTGATAGGGAGGAAAATGAGGAACAAGCCAAGTGGAGACGTGGAAGAATTTCATCAGGAGGATAGTGAGCACAGGGCTTCGGGGTGGGGTTGGGTCTAGTGTGTGTGAGCAAGAGGACGGAAGCACGACTGGACTGGAGAGCATGGAGGAGAGTAGAAGTAGGTCAGATCAGAGAGGTACAGGGGAAGCCTTATTGAATAAGATCTTGCTTAAGGATTCCTGATTTTAAGGAGTGTCACAAGGACATTCTTCTATGTTTATTGCAAATGTCTAAAGGAATCTAGGATAAATGGGTTAGTTGTTTTTCACTTAGTTTTGAAGACTTTAGGGGTTTTGTGTATTATTCCTCTTGTTTTCCATTTGGCATGAACTACTTATACTTAAAAAAAAATTAAACTGACAAGCAACAAGAAAAAGCTACTGAAGCCTGAAAGTTGGGTAATAACACTTACTTTCTCATGTCTAATAACACACAGCTCATTTGTTATGAATATCCAGTGCAAATCAAGAATAAACAGCTACTTTGTTTTAAAACAAATAAAAATAAAAAGTAAAGAATGCCACAAGCCTTATAGCTTCAGGCAACAAGGAAGACAGGGTTGCTCTCTAGCCCACAATGCACCCATATGGACAGTAGTGTCTTAGTGGCGCAACTGTAACACGGTCTTTATTTGTGGATTGCAAATCATTTAGGGACTCAGTTCAGTTCAGTTCAGTTCAGTCGCTCAGTCATGTCCAACTCTTTGCAACCCCATGAACCTCAGCATGCCAGGCCTCCCTGTCCATCACCAACTCCCGGAGTTTACCCGGGAGCATGTCCATCAAGTCGATGATGCCATCCAGCCATTTCATCCTCTGTCGTCCCCTTCTCGTCCTGCCCCCAATCCCTCCCAGCATCAGGGTCTTTTTCAATGAGTCAACTCTTTGCGTGAGGTGGCCAAAGTACTGGAGTTTCAGCTTCAGCATCAGTCCTTCCAAAGAAATCCCAGGGTTGATCTCCTTTAGGATGGACTGGTTGGATCTCCTTGCAGTCCAAGGGACTCTCAAGAGTCTTCTCCAACACCACATTTCAAAAGCATCAATTCTTCAGCGCTCAGCTTTCTTCACAGTCCAACTCTCACATCCATACATGACCACTGGAAAAACCATAGTCTTGACTAGATGGACCTTTGTTGGCAAAGTAATGTCTCTGCTTTTCAATATGCTATCTAGGTTGGTCATAACTTTTCTTCCAAGGAGTAAGCGTCTTTTAATTTCATAGTGGCAGTCACCATCTGCAGTTATTTTGGAGCCCCCCAAAATAAAGTCTGACACTGTTTCCACTGTTTCCCCATCTATTTGCCATGAAGTGATGGGACCAGATGCCATGATCTTTGTTTTCTGAATATTGAGCTTTAAGCCAACTTTTTCACTTTCCTCTTTCACTTTCATCAAGAGGCTTTTTAGTTCCTCTTTACTTTCTACCATAAGGGTGGTGCCATCTGCATATCTAAGGTTATTGATATTTCTCCCGGCAATTGATTCCAGCTTGTGCTTCTTTCAGCCCAGTGTTTCTCATGATGTACTCTGCATAGAAGTTAAATAAGCTGGGTGACAATATACAGCCTTGACGTACTCCTATTTGGGCGTATTTCCTATTTGGAACCAGTCTGTTGTTCCATGTCTGTTGCTTCCTGACCTGCATATAGGTTTCTCAAGAGGCAGGTCAGGTGGTCTGGTATTTCCATCTCTTTCAGAATTTTCCACAGTTTATTGTGATCCACACAGTCAAAGGCTTTAGCATAGTCAATAAAGTAGAAATAGATGTTTTTCTGGAACTCTCTTGCTTTTTCTATGATCCAGCAGATGTTGGCAATTTGATCTCTGGTTCCTCTGCCTTTTCAAAACCAGCTTGAACATCAGGAAGTTCACAGTTCACGTATTGCTGAAGCCTGGCTTGGAGAATTTTGAGCATTACTTTACTAGCGTGTGAGATGAGTGCAATTGTGCGGTAGTTTGGGCATTCTCTGGCATTGCCTTTCTTTGGGACTGGAATGAAAACTGACCTTTTCCAGTCCTATGACCACTGTTGAGTTGTCCAAATTTGTGGGTATATTGAGTGCAGATTTGAAATAGCTAAACTGTAATTCCATCACCTCCTCTAGCTTTGTTCATAGTGATGCTTTCTAAGGCCCACTTGACTTCACATTCCAGGATGTCTGGTTCTACACACACAAATGCATCTTATAATATAGTAACACAAAAAATACAATAATAGAATATAGTAATAAAACAGTGCCTTGTGAGTTGCAGACAAGGTGCTGGGAGACAGACTTCAGCAGAGATCAGGCATTGAACACAGGAGAGGATTTCAGGAAGAAGGGAGAATGAGACTTGTTTCCCACAATTCATGGTATTTAGGAAAGAGCAGCGCAGAGTGGGACAATTCTGCATTAGCTGAGGCAGAAGATCACAGGTCTGCTTGGCACACAGAAGTCTGACATTTTTCAACTTGCATCTTACCACTCATCATATTATTTTCCTACCCCTCTACACTCAGAGCTGCTGCAAACCAGACAGCATCTTTCTGCCCAATTTGAAAAAGGCTCCCTTTCTTCTAGACAGTTTGCGTTCATCTGCTAGCATCTTGCAGCACATTGATTTTGTGAGAACAAGATGCTTTACTGCCATCTGCCAGGTTGCCAGGATAAAGCATACGCACTGCATCCACAGTGGGAGCACATCTTCCCGAGTTCCGCAGTGCACACGCTGCACAGCCGTGCGTGGTGGATGTGCGGGTAGGAGTTAGTTGTGAAGAAGGCAGGCAGGGCAACAACCCTTTAATCTGGTGCTGCCCAGAAGGATGGGGAAACCTCAGGACTATATTCATTGGTTCCAAAACAAATCCACATTTTTCCATCCTAGCTGGACCTCCATGCTGGTTATATCCCCCAAGGCAGATTTTCCAAACTGAATCCTCTTTTTTCCCATCCCAGGTGATGCTAGTGGTAAAGAACCTGTCTGCCAATGCAGGAGACATAAGAGATGCAGGTTCAATCCCTGAGTCGGGAAGATTCCCCGGAGGAGGAAGTGGCAACTACCCACTCCAGTATTCTTGCCTGGAGAATCCCACGGATAGAGCCTGGTGGGCTACAGTCGATGAGGCTACAAAAGAGTCAGACATGACTTAGCAACTGAGTATGCATTAATCTACTTTTCTCCCACCTCTAGTCTTATCCATGACCTCTCACATTAATAGGTAACTTATCTTTCAGTTTTCTTCCTTCCAACTCATTGTTCTCAGTCTTCCCCCATCTGCCCCTCTCCACTCCCGGACAAAGAGCTGCCCCCGCTGCTTTCTTCCACAATCTGTAGTCACAGTTCTGCATTAGAACAAAGCTCTGTGGGTCACTTTTCTCTAGTTGCTCAGTCTCTCCCCCTCTGTTGCCTCCTTTCTCTGAGATCTAAACATGCCAGGCTCCTTCATGCACTAACATAAACTTTTGTTTCCTCTTTGCCTTCAAGATATCTTTGCAATCTAACTTTCTCTTTGAAGCCAAATCTCTGGGGAAAAACCTAAGGCAGCGTTTCTTCATAGGAAAGCTATGAATTTCCCCTCAGAAAATATGTTCCTATCACCTACATACAAAATTTTCACCCGATTTCAAGAGGTTAATGAATCCTCTGAAGCCCTTCCATGGATCCCAAGGGTCTGGGGATGAGGACAGAGGGCTCATCAGTTACACTGACTCAGAAACTCACGCTGGTACAACAGCGATGACACCAGATGAGTCTGGCTGCTGGTAGCAGCTACGTCTCAGCTACTTGTTAGATCAGCCCTGAGCATCCTGGGAGAGTCCCCCAAAATATCATTTCTGTGACTCAGTCCTGTAAATGACACTGGCAATCATATTCCATTCCTCCGCCATCCAGGAGTGTGTTTCCTGCTTTCAGTCAGGAATGCTGCCCACCATGCTCACAGACGACTTTCCAATTTGGTTTTAATATTCATGTAAGTAAAATATCTGGGGCTTTCCCGCTGGCTCAGTAGTAAAGAATCCGGCTGCCAAAACAGGAGACATGGGTTCAATCCTTGGGTTGGGAAGATCCCTTGGAGGAAGAAACAGCAGCCCACTCCAGTATTCTTGCCTGGAAAATCCCATGGATAGAGAAGCCTGCTGAGCTACAGTCCATGGAATTGCAGAAAGTCAGAAATGACTGAGCACGCACACAAAAACAAAGTCAAGTAAAATATAGAATCCAAGAGGGTCGAAACAAGGAGAAACTCTAGAAATAGCAAGTCTGGACCTCTCCGTTCTACCAGATCAGCCCCACAGCATCCATGTGACCTTGGGCCAGTATTTAACCTCTTTATTCCTTGGCCTCCTTACCTGTAAAATGAAGGGAGTAAACAGCTACCCTACAGAGCTGTCGAGCTAATGGAATAAATTACTTGAGAAAAAGTGTGAAGAATTTAGCACAGCGTCTGACACATGGAAGTCAGTAAGGAGGATGCTCTGCTTCTCATATGGTTCTTACTCATCTGGTCCACCCCCGACTCGTTAGTAGCAAAGCAAGAAAACTCAGGTGCATAAGGCCTGTTCCAGCAACCTCCCTACTACACCATGACTGTATAAGTATCACGTTTACATGTAGGAAGGATACAAAACTTTGTAATAGTGTATACAATTGATGTGTGCTAGATACTTGATGAAATAAAGAGTTGGGCCACACTGGCCTTCCAAACTCCAGAGAAAGACAAGCTGATAGCATTGTCAAATGAATACAATTATTTGCCTTAGATTTCTCTTTTTAATCAACTTATTTTGGGTACAAACCTCACAAAAGAAGAGCACGTGCAACTGGTTAGCCATTTTTCACTGAAGTGAGTATCTTCCCTCATAACTATGCTGCATTTCATTAAAAATTCAGTGGGATATGGAATGGGATCCTGCCTAACCACAAGCTGGGGGAGTAATTATCTGTCCTGAATTTTGAGATTACTCTTAGCCTGCATGCTCATTTTGTTTAAATGATCATATTAAACCAGCAGGGATTTATCATCACCAGGTCCCCACTGCTGCGTGCCAGCTTGCTGTAGCTGCGGCGAGTGGGGCTCTCTCTAGTTGTGGTGTGTGGGCCTCTCATTGCAGTGGCTTCTCTCGTTGCAGAGCCCAGGCTCGAGGCACACAGGCTTCAGTAGCTGTGGCACATGAGCTTGCCTGTCCTACAGAATGCGGGATCTTCCTGGACCAGAGATCAAACCTGTGCCCCCTGCACTGGCAGGCAGATTCTGAACCACTGGACCACCAAAGAAGTCCCATCATTTATTACTGTTGTTGTTGCTGTTATTATTATTACAAACACACCAAAGAGATTCAAACAGTAAGTAGCACAGAATCCAAGTTACTTTACAAAGAAGGCTCAGAAACTGAGCACTGTCTTTCAAAAATATGTGAATGTTCTGAAATCTTTTTAAAGTTTTAAAAATGTGAGAATGCTATATGCTGTAATAGTTAAAGTCATTAACTATCTCATAGTTAAAGAATAGTCATTTGGTAAGTATAACGTGGGAGGCTTCCCAGGTGGCTCACTGGTATAGAACCTGCCTGCCAATGCAGGAGACAGAAGAGACGGGGATTCAATCCCTGGGTCGGGAAGATCCCCTGGAGGAGGGCATGGCAACCCACTCCAGTATTCTTATCTGCAACATCCCATGGAGCCTAGCGGGCTACAGTCTATGAGGTTGCAAAGAGTCAGACATGACTGAGCATGCACACACACATGCAAATATAAAGTAAATCCAGTAAGAGCTATTTACACTTTTGTTCATTTTTTATTACTAGTTTTTTTTTAATCTGTTAAAATGTAATCAGTTCATCCTCCTACTTTCAGGCAGGAACACACTTAGCAGAACTTTACCAGACTTTCTTTCCTTTATCCATGAAGATCACCAGAGGAGACTCTGTCATCTTCCTTTCTTGGCCTCTCTAGCAAAAATAAAATGAGACAACAAACCAAACACACTTTCTCTTCATGCTCTTAATGAATGTCAAGGACTTATTTTTCCTTTTTACATCTTTTACATTTTGCAAAAACATGCTGCTAAATAAAGTGCTCCCAAGAGAGGAAGCTGGAGTTACCTATGCTGAATCAGGCAGGTCTGATGCCAGCATTCCTGGGCACATTGCTGCACCACCTTTCAGCAAACCCAGCATTTGCATAAGATCTTGAAAGGTGTGGCAAACACTTTAAATGCCTACCTCTACCCAACATCCTTGTTTCTCCTCTTCCTTATCACAGCCCCAATTTATACGTGGCAGCAATATGACCATCTAAAGGGTGGTACTTCCCAATGACATTCTGGCTTTGGGAATGTAACAGAAGTGCCTGTGACTTTCAGGAGCTATTTCTAGACAGAGGGCATGCCGTCCTTCTCCTTCTTTCTCCCCCTCCCCCACTGTGTCCCCTCCTTACCTTCTCTTCTCTTCCTTCGCTCCTGCTTCTATGTTATAAACATAGCCATGCTAACAGCTGGATCACTAGCAACCATACTGAACCATGGAGTTAGCGTAAGAATGGAAGTCATGTGCTTAGGATGACAGACAAGGGAAACAAAATCTTGGATCCTGATGAACTTGGACTGATGAAGACAGAAATAAACCATATCGAATTTAAGTCCCTGTTATTTTGACTTGTTTCATATCATTATTTTGTCATGTGGAACTGAACTTGATCTGAACTGAAGCTCCAATTGGCCGCCTGATGCAAACAGCCAACTCACTGGAAAAGACCCTCCCACTGGGAAGGATTGAGGGCAGGAGGAGAAAGGGGTGACAGAGGATGAGATGGTTGGATAGCATCACGGTCTCAATGGACATGAATAGTACAGGACAGGGAAACCTGGCATACTGCAGTCCATGGGGTGGCAAGAGTCGGACATGACTGAGCAACTAAACAACAACAACAGGAGATCACATGGATGTTTCAGAAAATGCAGAGAGAACATCAGTGATGTAGTACCCATCCACCCCACCCACCATGCCTTCCCCAGGACAATACCAGAATTAGAACACATACATGGGTAAACAACAGTTTTAAGTTGAAACTTTAATTGAAGTTTATAAGATACCATGAATTGGTTTAAGGATGTTCTATCATAAAAAGATCACCCTGATTATGGACTATACTAAAGTACAAGAAATACAGAAAACTACATTAGGATTTCTCTTCTCAACCTAAGTGTCCATTGACAGATGAATGGATAAAGAAGATGTGGTACATATATGTAATGGAATATTACTCAGCCACAAAAAGAATGAAATAATACCATCTGCCGCAACATGAACGGACCTAGAGATTTTCATACTAAGTGAAGAAAGCCAGGCAAAGACAAATCTCATATAAAAACACTTATATGTGGAATCTAGAAAAAAAAGGCTACAAGTGAATTTATTTACAAAACAGAAATAGACTCACAGACATAGAAAACAAACTTATGGTTACCAAAGGGGAAGGAGGAAATGGGTACATTAGGAATTTGGGATTAAAATGTACATACTACTATAGGAACGGTGGAGAGGAGCTACCCCGCGTCCGAGGCCGGTGGCGGCTGGCAGGAAGCACCCTGCATCCGAGGTCAGGGGCCGCGGCCGGGAGGAGAAACCCTACCTCCAAGGCCAGTGGCGGCAGGGGAGGAGGAACCCCATGTCCAAGGCCAGGCGAGGCCGGGGAGAGACACCCCGCGTGCGAGGTCAGGGACGGCCAGAAGAAGCCACCTCACGCTTGAGGCCAGGGGCAGTGACGCTGAGGAGACACCCCGAGCTCGATCCCGAGGCCACGGGCAGCAGCTGAAAGGAGCCACCCACGCGGGAGGCCAGGGCTGGCGGCCGGGAGGATCAACCCGAGGGAGAGGTGGCTGCGCCGGAGCAGGAGGGCCTCGAGGAGCTATCCCACACTGAAGGTCAGGAAGGCGGCGGTAAGGAGATACCCCTCGTTCAAGGTAAGAAACAGCAGCTGTGGTTTGCTGGAGTAGCCGTGAAGAGATATCCCACGATCAAGGTAAGAGAAACCCAAGTAAGATGGTAGGTGTTGCAAGAGGGCATCAGAGGGCAGACACACTGAAACCATACTCACAGAAAACTAGTCAATCTAATCAGACTAGGACCACAGCCTTGTCTAACTCAATGAAACCAAGCCATGCCTGCGGGGAACCCAAGATAGACGGGTCTGCTGGAGAGGTCTGACGGAACGTGGTCCACTGGAGAAGGGAATGGCAAGCCACTTCAGTATTCTTGCCTTGAGAACCCCATGAACAGCATGAAAAGGCAAAATGATAGGATACTGAAAGAGGACATCCCCAGGTCAGTAGATGCCCAATATGCTACTGGAGATCAGTGGAGAAATAACTCCAGAAAGAATAAAGGTATGGAGCCAAAGCAAAAACAATACCCAGCTGTGGATGTGACTAGTGATAGAAGCAAGATCCAATGCTGTAAAGATCAGTATTGCATAGGAACCTGGAATGTCAGGTCCATGAATCAAGGCAAATTGGAAGTGGTCAAACAAGAGATGGCAAGGGTGAACGTCGACATTCTAGGAATTAGCGAACTAAAATGGACTGGAAATGGGTGAATTTAACTCAGATGACCATTATATCTACTACTGCGGGCAGGAATCTCTCAGAAGAAATGGAGTAGCCATCATGGTCAACAAAAGAGTCCGAAATGCAGTACTTGGATGCAATCTCAAAAATGACAGAATGTTTTCTGTTTGTTTCCAAGGCAAACCATTCAATATCACAGTTATCCAAGTCTATGGCCCAACCAGTAATGCTGAAGAAGCTGAAGTTGAACGGTTTTATGAAGACCTACAAGACCTTTTAGAACTAACACCCAAAAGAGATGTCCTTTTCATTATAGGCGACTGGAATGCTAAAGTAGGAAGTCAAGAAACACCTGGAGTAACAGGCAAATTTGGCCTTGGAATGTGGACTGAAGCAGGGCAAAGACTAATAGAGTTTTCCCAAGAAAATGCACTGGTCATAGCAAACACCCTCTTCCAACAACACAAGAGAAGACTCTACATATGGACATCACCAGATGGTCAAAACCGAAATCAGATTGATTATATTCTATGCAGTCAAAGATAGAGAAGCTCTATACAATCAAGAAAAACAAGACTAGGAGCTGACTGTGGTTCAGATCATAAACTCCTTATTGCCAAATTCAGACTGAAATTGAAGGAAGTAGGGAAAATTGCTAGACCATTCAGGTATGACCTAAATCATATCCCTTATGATTATAAAGTGGAAGTGAGAAATAGATTTAAGGGCCTAGATCTGATAGATAGAGTGCCTGATGAACTATGGAATGAGGTTCATGACATTGTATGGGAGACAGGGATCAAGATCATCCCCATAGAGAAGAAATGTAAAAAAGCAAAATGGCTGTCTGGAGAGGCCTTACAAATAGCTGTGAAAATAAGAGAGGCAAAAAGGAAAGGAGAAAAGGAAAGATATAAGCATTTGAATGCAGAGTTCCAAAGTATAGCAAGAAGAGATAAGATAAAGCCTTCTTCAGCGATCAATGCAAAGAAATAGAGGAAAAGAACAGAATGGGAAAGACTAGAGATCTCTTCAAGAAAACTAGAGATATCAAGGGAACATTTCATGCAAAGATGGGCTTGATAAAGGACAGAAATGGTCTGGACCTAACAGAAGCAGAAGATATTAAGAAGAGGTGGCAAGAATACATAGAAGAACTGTACAAAAAGATTTTCAAGACCCAGATAATCATGATGATGTGATCACTCATCTAGAGCCAGACATCTTGGAATGTGAAGTCAAGTGGGCCTTAGAAAGCATCACTACCAGCAAAGCTAGTGGAGGTGATGGAATTCCAGTGGAGCTGTTTCAAATCCTGAAAGATGATACTGTGAAAGTGCTGCACTCAATATGCCAGCAAATTTGGACAACTCAGCAGTGCCAACAGGACTGGAAAAGGTCCATTTTCATTCCAATCCCAAAGAAAAGCAATGCCAAAGAATGCTCAAACTACCGCACAATTGCACTCATCTCACATGCTAGTAAAGTTATGCTCAAAATTCTCCAAGCCAAGCTTCAGCAATACATGAACCGTGAACTCCCTGATGTTCAAGCTGTTTTTAGAAAAGGCAGAGGAACCAGAGATCAAATTGCCAACATCCTCTGGATCATGGAAAAAGCAAGAGAGTTCCAGAAAAACATCGATTTCTGCTTTATTGACTATGCCAAAGCCTTTGACTGTGTGGATCACAATAAACTGTGGCAAATTCTGAAAGAGATAGGAATATCAGACCACCTGACCTGCCTCTTGAGAAACCTATATGCAGGTCAGGAAGCAATAGTTAGAACTGGACATGGAACAACAGACTGGTTCCAAATAAGAAAAGGAGTACGTCAGGCTGTATATTGTCACCCTGCATATTTAACTTATATGCAGAGTACATCATGAGAAACGCTGGGCTGGAAGAAACACAAGCTGGAATCCAGATTGCCGAGAGAAATATCAGTAACCTCAGATATGCAGATGACACCATCCTTATGGCAGAAGATGAAGAGGAGCTAAAGGGCCTCTTGATGAAGATGAAAGAGGAGAGTGAGAAAGTTGGCCTCAAGCTCAACATTCAGAAAACGAAGATCATGGCATCCGGTCCCATCACTTCATGGGAAATAGATGGGGAAACAGTGGAAACAGTGTCAGATTTTATTTTGGGGGGCTCCAAAATCACTGCAGATGGTGACTGCAGCCATGAAATTAAAAGACTCTTACTCCTTGGAAGGAAAGTTATGACGAACCTAGATAACATATTCCAAAGCAGAGCATTACTTTGCCAACAAAGGTCCGTCTAGTCAAGGCTATGGTTTTTCCTGTGGTCATGTATGGATGTGAGAGTTGGACTGTGAAGAAGGCTGTGCGCCAAAGAACTAATGCTTTTGAAGTGTGGTGTTGGGAAAGACTCTTGAGAGTCCCTTGGACTGCAAAGAGATCAACCCTAGGATTTCTTTGGAAAGAATGATGCTAAAGCTGAAACTTCAGTACTTTGGCCACTCATGCAAAGAGTTGACTCACTGGAAAAGACTCTGATGCTGGGAGGGATTGGGGGCAGGAGGAGAAGGGGACGACAGAGGATGAGATGGCTGGATGGCATCATGGACTCGATGGAGGTGAGTCTGAGTAAACTCCGAGAGATGGTGATGAATAGGGAGGCCTGGCGTGCTGCGATTCATGGGGTTGCAAAGAGTCGGACTCGACTGAGCGACTGATTTGAACTGAACTGAACTGAACTATATATAAAATAGATAATCAACAAGGACCTACTGTATAGCTCAGGGAACTATACTTAGTATCTTATAATAACCTATAATGGAAGAGAATATAAAAATATATGTACATTTTATGCATATGAATAACTGAATCTCTTTACTGTATACCTGAAACTAACAATAAAAAATTTTAAATAAATGAAGCTCTTTTCTCAAACAAAGGAGCATGGGTACATGTGTGCTCATGTCCAACTCTTTGCAATCCCACGGACTGTAGCCCACCTGGCTCTTCTGTCCAGAGTGTTTTCCCAGCAAGAATACTAGAGGGGGTTGCCATTTCCTTCTCTAGGAAACCTATGGAACCTCATCCATTAATGTTAATTTCTTGATATTTAACACTTTCTCAATCTTTCAATCACGTGTTTACAGTTTTCTCCCAAATTTTTCTTCTTCTTCAAAAAGAAAAAGAGAGGATTTCAGTGAGACCCGTGGATAATATGTATACTAATGTTTTATTGCTATTGAAAAAGAACATGGTCGTGCTGAAGTGTAACTCTTAGTTCTCAGAGAATATTTCATTCTTCTGAAATAAAAGGAGTTGAATTTTTGTAATAATATAAAAGATAAATGTATTTTTAAAGCACCCAAATAATTCACAGAGGCACTGTTTGTAATAGCAAAGAATTGAAAATAATGTAAATGGTCTGACAGCAGAACAGAGAATCTGTAAGTATGTTCATAGGATGAAATATGCATGACACAGTAATAAAAATGAGCACCTACAGAAACAATGTACATAAACTCACAAACAAGTGCAGTGCAGAAGAAAAGAAAGTTGTTCAGTCGAGTCTGACTCTTTGCAACCCTGCAGACTATAGCCCGCCAGGCTCCTCTGTTCACACAATCCTCCAGGCAAGTATACTGGAGTGGGTTGCCATTCTCTTCTCCAGAAGATGTTCCTGAACCAGGGATGAAACTGGGTCTCCTGCATTGCAGGCAGATTCTTTACTGTTTGAGCCACAAGGGAAGCCCCAAAGAAGCCAGATACAAAAGAATATAGAGTGTATGAGCCTATTTACAGAAAGTTCAAAAGAAAGGAAAACTAATCACCCAAGTTAGTAGTTAGGATAGTGGTTTCCTTTGTGGGAGCCAGTGATTTGGAGAAAGTAGGATGGAGTATCAGTGAAACTGCTAATGTTCGATCTCTTCATCTAGATTACACACTTTAAATAAAGGCTAAGTTCACTTTGTAAAGCTGAACTAACTATAAATTTATGAGCTTTTACATTTATGTACGTAAAATAAAATCACTTCAGATGGTGACTGCAGCCATCAAGTTAAAAGGCTCTTACTCCTTGGAAGAAAAGCTATGATAAACATAGACAGTATATTGCAAGCAGAGACGTTACTTTGCCAACAAAGGTCCATCTCGTTAAAGCTATGGTTTTTCTAGTAGTCATGTACGGATGTGACAGTTGGAGCATAAAGAAGGCTGAGCATCAAAGAACTGATGTTTTTGAACTGTGGTGCTGGAAAAGACTCTTGAGAGTCCCTTGGACTGCAAGGAGATCAAACCAGTCAATCCTAAAGTAAATCAACCCAGAATATTCATTGGAAGGACTGATGCTGAAGCTGAAGCTCCAATACTTTGGCCATCTGATACAAAGAGCCAACTCATTAGAAAAGAAAGATTTAAGGCAGAAGGAGAAGGGGACGACAGAGGAGATGGTTGGATGACATCACTGACTCAATGGACATGAGTTTGAGCGAGCTCTGGCAGATGGTGACGACAGGGAAGCTTGGCATGCTGCAGTCCATGGGGTCAAGAAGACATGGCATGACTTGACAACAACAAGATATACTTCAAAAAGTAGTTTACTTTGATAAAAACAAATTGAAATAATCACCATCTGATTTGATATTCACATCCTTGCTTCCCAAATCCAGCTGAGAAGTTAGAATATTTGCTCTCTTACCCTCCAGCCAGCATCAGGATTTTGAGTGACATGAGGATCATCTCTTCCCTACCTTTGTTTCTCCTTAATAGTTCCAGTTTTGAATGGAAATCACCCAGTCCTATGCATTCCTTTTGTATTTTCTCTAACTTCTCCAGGATCGTATTTGAATTATTTGGGGGACACTCAAAATTCTAGGTTTCTTTCCTTTATAGTTCTTTTTCTTTCTTTTTTTTTTGTTTTTCACTTTTGCTCCCAGTGGCAGACAGGGAGTTTCCATTGTACTTTCTTCTATTAATAACCGAGCCGCAGTCCTAAACCAAAAGATCTGCCAGGTCACTGGCATGGCTTCAGCAGTACATATTCTAGATATGACTGATCAATGGCTCATCCATTACCCTAGCAGGTTAGTATACTTGGAGCACTCACTTTAAATTAGCTCATCTGAGGAGGTTAACAAACTAATTTGTCTGCTATAGCCTTGACTTTTAAAGTTCTTTTATTGTTATTTTTATTACTATTGTAAATGTTCTCTGCACTTTCGCTATACTTTCAATAATTGAGAACAGAGCTCCAAACACCTCCAAGCCAGGCCCAGAGGACTCTCAAGTCAGAAGAGCATAAGCTAATCCATGGCAGCATCTCTCAGGAGCCACAGAAGGCCTGCAAATGCAGGTATGATGCTAGACAGCAGACAGCAACAGAGTCACAGCTGCAAAACCCTTCTTCAGGGACTGAGGATTTTGGCCTGTAAAGTTCTTCCCAGTGATACCCTCACCCTCAGATAAATTCCTCTGCTGATAAAATAAATGGCAGAGCAAAAGATGTTTTTGATAATGGCTGATACTATGGAACTGAGAGTGGTTTGCAGACCCTTCTTGACCTTGGAATCTTTTATCCAAGTCCATTTAGGTAGAAGGGTCCTGTCTGCTTGAAAGAAGGGCTTACCCCATGAGCTGCTCCCTTCCCATCAACTGCTTCTAAATGGGCTCCACTGGGTCACTGGGCACCTCTGCACTGAATCTTTGTTCTCATAAAGCAGTATAGTTCTCAAGCCACTGGAAGAGCATTTCTCAAATTTAATCCTCCAGAGGATGCCAGATTGCAATGCCTGGGAAAGCTGGTTAATACTCAGATTCCCAGGCATGATCAAATTCAGTAGTGGATCCTGGGAACCTATATATTTAGCAAGGTCAATAGGTGGTTCTGATACACAGACAAGCCCAGGAATCATGGTCGTAGCCTAGATAAAAACCTACACCCATGTTTTTGGGGAAGTGAGGACCAAGGACCATTAGTACCAGAATCACCTGTGTGTCTGAGATGTGCACATTAGCACTTATGAGGCTAGGCTGACATGTGGAGCATGGGGACTACTTTAATTGAGTTGAATGAGGGTTCACATCTTCACTGTATTGAAAGCAAGATGCTCTTGGATCCAAAACCTTCCACGTGGATCCAAGTTTCTGCCCACAGTTTCTCTGATAGAATTTCTGCACTTCAGACCAAGGTGTCTTCTAAGAGACCCACCAATGTCTTTGCTCAATTTGATTACTTTCTTCTCTCTTCTTCCCCCATTCAAGAATCTTTTTTAAATTTGTTTATTTATTTTTACTTTACAATATTGTATTGGTTTTGCCATACATCAACATGAATCTGCCAGGGGTATACACGTGTTCCCAATCCTGAACCCCCTCCCCCTCCCTCCCGTACCATCCCTCTGGGTCATCCCAGTGCACCAGCCCCAAGCATCCTGTATCCTGCATTGAACATAGACTGGCAATTCGTTTCATATATGATATTATACATGTTTGAATGCCATTCTGCCAAGTCATCCTACACCTTCCCTCTCCCACAGAGTCCAAAAAACTGTTCTATACATCGTTACCATCTTTCTAAATTCCATATATATGCGTTAGTATACTGTATTGGTGTTTTTCTTTCTGGCTTACTTCACTCTGTATAATCGGCTCCAGTTTCATCCACCTCACTAGAACTGATTCAAATGTATTCTTTTTAATGGCTGAGTGAGTAATACTCCATTGTGTATATGTACCACAGCTTTCTTATCCATTCATCTGCTGATGGACATCTAGGTTGTTTCCATGTCCTGGCTATTATAAACAGTGCTGTGATGAACATTGGGGTACATGTGTCTCTTTCAATTCTGGTTTCCTTGGTGTGTATGCCCAGCAGTGGGATTGCTGGGTCATAAGGCAGTTCTATTTCCAGCTTTTTAAGGAATCGCCACACTGTTCTCCGTTTATCTAGGCTTAGGGCTAGACAAATCAGTTCAAACTGATTCATGTTCTAAGTCTCTTTTCATCTTCTTGGATCTCTGCCAAAAAATCAAGTTCCTTTTCTCTGTAATCTGCTGAGACCTCTTTTCCCAAGACATGAAGATGGAAAACTCCAGCTATTTGAGGTAGAGAAAGGACCTCAGGGGGTACAGGTAAATGCAGAGGGCAAATGGACACCAGTTCATGAAAACATCCATTTCTTCAGCTGACTGTTAGGCACCAGGTATGTTCAGCTTGGGCTTCCCTGATAGCTCAGTTGGTAAAGAATCCTCCTGCAGTGCGGGAGACCTGGGTTTGATCCCTGGGTTGGGAGGATTCCCTGGAGAAGGAAAAGGCTACCCACTCCAGTATTTTGGCCTGGAGAATTCCATGGACTGTACAGTCCATGGAGTCACAAAGAGTCAGACACCACTAAGCGACTTTCACGTGTTCAGCTTGTAAAAACACATGGATTTGTACAAAAGTACATTTGTAATTTGTGCATTTTTGTGTGTCTGTATTACAGAAGGACCAAACCAGTCAATCTTAAAGGACATCAACACTGAATACTCATTGGAAGGACTGATGCTGAAGCTTCAGTACTTTGGCCACCTGCTACAAATAGCTGATTCATTGGAAAAGACCCTGATGCTGGGAAAGATTGAAGGCAGATGGAGAAGAGGGCCACAGAGGATGAGATGGTTGGATGGCATCATCGATTCAGTGGCCATGAACTTGGGCAAACTCCAAGAGATGGCGAGGGACAGGTAAGCCTAGCATGCTGCAGTTCAGGGGGTCATGAAGAATTGGGCACGACTTGGTGACTGAACAACAACGTATATACTTTACTATCTTGGTTAATACCTCAAAACCAATACAGATTGATTGGTAGAGACAAAGATAGAGATATAGATACATTCTGAACAGAAATTGTCAGTGGAGACACTTCCCTGGTGGTCCAGTGGTTAAGAATCCACACTCCCAATGCATGGGGCATGGGTCAGATCCCTGGCTGGGAAACTACGATCCCATCTACTGTGAAACAACTAAACCTGTGCACTGCAACTATTGAGTCTGTGCACTCTAGAGCCTGTGTGTGGCAACTAGAGAAAGCCCACGTGCTGCAACTAAGAGCCCTTTACTACAACAAAGACCCAGAAAGGCAAAAAAAAAAAAAAAAAAAGATTGTCAGTGGAAGTTGTCTCAGTATTATAATTAATTACAAGTGATTTTTATTTTCTTCACATTTATCCATATCCTTCAAACTGACTATCATGAACTCTTAAATATTTTTTTAATTCTTCAAGTTTCTATTCTAAATGTGGACAATAATTAACAGCAAAAGCAACATCCCCATTATGTTACCTGGAGGTGACCTCTGGGGCCTGCTCCAGCAGGAAATTGTGAGCATGTTGTCTTTCATATCACTTCGTGGTTGCAGAGTTCATTTGCACAGGAACGATTTTCATCTCTGTATATATCTGTACACACTTGCTGGAGCCAAAAGAAAACTTCAAAGAACTTATAAGAAATAGAATGCTTTTCAGAGACCTTTGCAAAGTCAGAGCCCTGTAAGTATTTATATAAGAAGCCACTTAATGTCTACTTGACTGATGGGAACTTAAACTGCAATAAGGCAGCTGCTGAATAGAAAGGAAAGTGTTCTTAGAGATGAAAGAGACAAAGTTCATCTCTGCTTTCTCCCAAGGGTCAGCATGATCCAGCATCCCTGCCAAAGGCTCACACGAGGTCTTCCTGAATGACACTGAGGGCTGGCTTAACAGAATTTGGAAGCAGGCAGAACTGGCTTTGATGCCCAAACAACTTTCCCCTCAGAACCCCTCTCTTCCCCATCCCAACCCCTTCTCCCACCCCAGCCACTCACCATTTAGTTTTCTATTCTTTTTCCCTTTTCGCTCAGCTGGAGGACATTAAATACACATAAAGAGATGAACTGATCAGTGTTACCTGAAGGCAGGTAACATGTTCCCTGTGTCCTTCCCTTTATAAACAGGGAATTCTGGAAACAGAGGGGTTTTCAGACAGATGGTCAGGATGGATATTTCTGGGCAGAAAGGAGCCATCTCCACCTCACCTCAGTGTTGTCCTAAGAGGCATGTTTCCACATGAAGCCAGCTCAGTCCCTCTCTTGCTTTTAATAGTTCACAGGAATTCCAGAAACCTGTCTCCTCTGCTACCAGGCTCAGCAATGAGGTGGCCTCTTGTGCCAGTGGCTTCTTCGTGAAGGATAAGGAACGTGCCCCATGGCTCTCTCCACCACCACATATCTTCCCCAGCTCTGTTAGCAGGTACATGAATTTGCAAAGGTTTAGGGTGCCTCCCACCCATCCCAGACCAGACAGCTGCCTCCTTCCTGATCCACAACTTAGTTTTCAGCATGTGAATGCAATGGTGAGTCAAGATTAGTAACCCAGACCACATCCATGTGACCCTTCAACATCAGTCCTGCCAACTGCTTGGAACAATGTGTGTTTTACTTCTCTGGGCCTCTGTTTTCTCATCTGTAAAATGGAAAGAACAATAGTACCTATCTTATGGCATTATTGGAGATAAAATCAAATTAAATCAGGCAAAATGCTCATCACAGTGTCCTGCAAATAGTACTAAATACATGTTGCTAAAACATCCAAAATCATTCCTTTCAGAGACTGTCCACAGGACAAGGGTGAGAACTCCTGGTTAAGACCGTATTAACACCTTGTTAGCATTTTGTATTGGGCTTCCTTGGTAGCTCAGCTGGTAAAGAATCCACTTGCAATGCAGGAGACTCCGGTTTGATTCCTAGGTTGGGAAGATCCCCTGGAGAAGGGATAGGCTACCCACTCCAGTAATCTTGGCCTCCTCTGGTGGTTCAAACAATAAAGAATCCGCCTGCAATGCAGGAGACCTGGGTTCCATCCCTGGGTTGGGAAGATACCCGGGCAGGGGTGGGGTGGGGTGGGGCATGGCAACGCACTCCAATATTCCTGCCTGGAGAATCCCCATGGACAGAGAAGCCTGGTGGGCTGCAGTCCATGGAGTCACAAAGAGTCGGACACGGCTGAGCAACTAAGCACACAGCATTTTGTATTAGGGTCTGCATCAAGCAGTCCTCTACTCAGATGCCGCTCACCAGGGAGTCACAGCTCCATTCACTACCGCTCACTGCGTGCCCAGCACCCTTCACCTGCGCCATCTTCCTGACTCCTCATGACAGCCCTATGAGGCCAGTGCTGCTGTTCTCCCCATTTTATAGATGACAAATTGAGGTGCACTGAGGTTAACTAGTAAAGTGATGCTCAAAATTCTCCAAGCCAAGCTTCAGCAATACATGAACCGTGAACTTCCTGATATTCAAGCTGGTTTTAGGAAAAGCAGAGGAACCAGAGATCAAATTGCCAACATCCCCTGGATCATGGAAAAAGCAAGAGAGTTCCAGAAAAACATCTATTTCTGCTTTACTGACTATGCCAAAGCCTTTGACTGTGTGGATCACAATAAACTGTGGAAAATTCTGAGAGAGATGGGAATACCAGACCACTTGACCTGCCTCTTGAGAAATCTGTATGCAGGTCAGGAAGCAACAGTTAGAACTGGACATGGAACAACAGACTGGTTCCAAATAGGAAAAAGAATACGTCAAGGCTGTATATTGTCACCCTGCTTATTTAACTTATATGAAGAATACATCATGAGAAATGTTGAAATGGAAGAAACACAAGCCGGAATCAAGACTGCTGGGAGAAATATCAATAACCTCAGATATGCAGATGACACCACCCCTATGGCAGAAAGTAAAGAGGAACTCAAAAGCCTCTTATTGAAAGTGAAAGAGGAGAGTGAAAAAGTTGGCTTAAAGCTCAACATTCAGAAAATGAAGATGATGGCATCTGGTCCCATCACTTCATGGGAAACAGATGGGGAAACAGTGGAAACAGTGCCAGACTTTATTTTGGGGGACTCCAAAATCACTGCAGATGGTGACTGCAGGCATGAAATTAAAAGATGCTACTCCTTGGAAGAAAAGTTATGACCAACCTAGATAGCATATTCAAAAGCAGAGACATTACTTTGCCGACTAAGGTCCGTCTAGTCAAGGCTATGGTTTTTCCTATGGTCATGTATGGATGTGAGAGTTGGACTATGAAGAAGGCTGAGTGCCGAAGAATTGATGCTTTTGAACTGTGGTGTTGGAGAAGACTCTTGAGAGTCCCTTGGACTGCAAGGAGATCCAACCAATCCATTCTGAAGGAAATCAGCCCTGGGGTTTCTTTGGAAGGAAAGATGCTAAAGCTGAAACTCCAGTACTTTGGCCACCTTGTGCAAAGAGTTGACTCACTGGAAAAGACTTTGATGCTGGGAGGGACTGGGGGCAGGAGGAGAAGGGGACGACAGAGGATGAGATGGCTGGATGGCATCACCGACTTGATGGACGTGAGTCTGAGTGAACTCTGAGAGTTGGTGATGGACAGGGAGGCCTGGCATACTGTGATTCATGGGGTCACAAAGAGTTGGACACGACTGAGCGGCTGAACTGAACTGAACTGAGGTTAACTAAATGTCCAAGTTTGCATGGCTACTAAATGCCAGGACTGACGTTTGAATCGAAGCACCCTGGCTCCACAGTCCACATCTCAGCTACTGTTGCAAACACACGTGGTGGTATGAGAGTCTGTCTGGCTACGTCACACCTCCTTCCTGCACTAAGCAGGGCTTGCACTCAAATGATAGCCCAGTGATGGAATGTTTAATGTTCTGAGTGCTTTGAAAATTTCAAGTATGTGTAACACCCATAGTCTGTAAACATTTCCCTTGGACAGTCAGGAATAAAAATAGCATAGCTTTTAAACAACAAATACTTTAGCAGTTATAGGGGAGACATCATTTTGCCTCTACTTTCCTGCGTTCTTTGGTTGACACCCTCCATAATAAAAGACAGATCAACAGAAAAAATATTTTTAAGTATATACTTACAAGAGCCCTACATAGATGTGAGATACCAAAAGTGGCCAGAAATTGAGGTTTAAATACCATCCTGAGCTAGGAAAAGCATAGGGAACTAGAACTTCAAAGAGAAGGAGGGTGAAAGTTTGTTAAACAAAGGCTGCCCTGTTATGCTCTGATTGTAGCTCTCTTCCTGGTACAGGCCCCCTTTTAATGTAAATTTCCCCTCTGCCCTGTTTCCAGAGTTTCTCCTGCGTCTGCAGTTTTTCAAAATAATCTTATAGCACAGAGGCATATTTTGAGGTGGCACAGTCTGCTCACCTGCACGGTTAATATACTCTAGAAACTGGGCTGAGTGCTTTATGTTGAAGGGCTTCCCAGGTATCACAGTGGTTAAGAATCCACCTGCCAGTGCAGGAGACACAGGAGAGGTGGATTTGATCACTGGGTTGGGAGGAAATGGCAACCCACTCCAATATTCTTGCCTGGAGAATCCCATGGAAAGAGGGGGCTGGCGGGCTACAGTCCATAGGGTCACAAAGAGTCGAGAGCAACTGACTATGCATGATAGCTTTACATTGATCCTGTCTTCATCTTCACAACAGCTCTATGAAATAGGTATTGTGGTTTCACTCATTTTACAGATGGGACCCAGAAAGGGCAAGTAACTTGCCAGAAGCCACACAGTGTTAGCACCTAACTTGTAGGGTTGTTTAGGGGATTAAAGGAGATAACGCATGTAAACAAGTGCTTAGAATAGAGCCATATTCTAACTGTTGGTTTAATCCTTGACCAATGAGGTTATTAGACAGGCAGACCTTCCTCTTCCTACTACTGCCACTTCTCACAGCATAACTTGGATATGTAATCAGATTAAAAGTCTCCTTCCTATCATTTGTGCTGTTCACAGACTGATGCGTTTTAGTAGGGCTCTTTGTCTCACTCTCTTAGGAGAGCCCATTCTGACTCAGTCAATATGGAAAGAGATCTTTATCAACTAAAACAACCACACCCAGTCACCAACTAGAAGAAAGATTTTTAAATCGACTGCCTATGAAGAATATCCAGATTCCACAAATTTCCTCTTTGAACTCAAATTAACTTTTGGATCCCCAACTTAATCAATTTAGTAAATCTAACAGTAGGAATTTTCAGGAAGAATAAACTATAGTCAGGACTACATCATATATTTCTCTTTTTATCATTTAATTATATTCTTGCTATTTAAAAATTTGGTGGAAATTGTAATTTAGATCCTGAAATAAGTCAGTTCCAATGAAACAGACACTTTATTGGGATCTTTTCCTTTTCTATCTCTTTTCCCACTCAAAGCCTCTGACTCCAAATCTCCCATCCATCACATCTCCAGAGCCAACTCAACAATTGCTCCTGGTTCCATATTGGGATGTAACTGGCTTTCCAACTTTTCAATGGAATCCTTGACCAAAGAGGTTATTAGACAGGCAAACATTACTCTTCCTAATACTGACCACGTCTCATAGCATAACTTGGATATGTAAGCAGATTAAAGCCCCCTTCCCATCAGGGGTGAGGATGATGAAGGGAAGAAAAGAGAAAGAACCCCTGCTCTGCCACGCTCTGTGTTACCCTCTCCCAGCACGCGGGAGGGCCAGTGCTGACTCAGCAGAAGCCATGGCTGACTCCTTGTCCCCTCTACTGACCTCTTCTGGGAACCTGTGTCTTTAAACTCCCAGAGTTTTCAAAGGGTTAACAAGCACACTCTCAAATGCCTTCTTTCTCCCTGCCCTTTCCTCCCCCGCTCTGACTCATCGCTTTGTTCCATGGAGTAAACCTGGAGGCTCTCGCCCCCACATTTCTCCACGGGCACTGAAAGGTGAGCAGACACAGTACAAATGGCAAAATGGACAGCATTTTAGTCACCTCCTATCCACCCCACTGTCCAGGGAGAGAGAGATTCCTGTCCCAGGGTTCTGAGATGATGGCCAATCAGGTGACAAGCAACCCTGGACAGACGGGATGAATGGCAGCTTACATACAGCTCAGACTGTAACGATTCTGCCTGCAGTGCAGGATGCCCGGGTTTGATCCCTGGGTCAGGAAGATCCTCTGGAGAAGAGCATGGCTACCCACTCCAGTATCTTGTCTGGAGGATTCCAAAGACAGAGGAGCCTGGCGAGCTACAGTCCAAGTGTTCGCAAAGGGTCGGACAAGACTTAGTGACTAACACTTTCACTTTCTACATTCATAGCTCAAGGAGAGAAGATAGTACCCACACAGGCCACATGGATGTTGTGGTCAGGGGCACAGTGAACCACCACCAGGGGCTTTGCAATATCAAGAGGACAGGGAGCCCCGCGGTTCCCACAGGAGGATGCAATTGGTTTGTTTAGCTTAATAATCCCACAATAATCAGGAAACTAAAACTCATCAAGAAAAAGCAGAAACTGTGCCTAGTCCCTTGATAAAGAAGGTTTTTGGCTAGGAGACATTATCCATGAGAGCAGAGTGAACATGGAGACATGCATTAGGCCACTCAAAGCCCTCCCCCAATATATCAGCTGTCAAGGTAGCAACATAATGTTAATTTTAGGCCTTCCATCACAGAAGGTGAGTGCAAAGGGAGTCTGTGAAGACAGCTCTCGGCATACACAACTAGGTGAAGAGCAGGTTAGAAACCCGAGAGACAGAGTCTATCGTGCAAGCCTGGATGCACTTCTTTAAAGCCAGAAATAGAGCATGATGAGCAAAAGCCTTCCAAAAAGCAGAGCTCTTCTCTCAAATCTCCAAATGCTTGTTTTGCTTTTTTTCTTCTTTTGTAGGATTCTTAGGAATTTTGTTTGCTTTATATTAAACCCAAGTAATGATTTCAGAGAATAAAAAACGTTAGGACTATATACGGCCATAAATTATAAGGTCTTATATCAACGCAGGGGCTTCCCTGGTGGCTCAGATGGTTAAGAATCTCCTGAGATGCAGGAGACCCAGGTTCGATTCCTGTGTTGGGAAGATCCGTCAGGCTTCAGAGCAACTAAGCCTGTGTGCCACAACTACTGAAGCCTGTGCACTTCAGAGCCCGTGCACCACTGCAATACAAGCCATCACACCACAACTAGAGAAAAGCCTGTGCAGCAACGAAGACCCAGCAGAGCCATAAATAAATCAGTAAAATTTTAAAAAAAGGAAAGGACCACCTCAAGAAACTGGCAAGACCATCCCGGGATTCACACAGGACTAGAAGGACTTCGTGTTCCCACCTGTCAGAGTGGAAAAATGCCTTAATATGCAAGGCATCAGACAGAGAAGACAGCACTTAGTAGCACTTAGTAATGAGCCTAAAGGCTGCTCTGGTCCTGCCTAACAAGGCTCAAAAGGATCCTCAAAACTTTTCAAGCAACCTAAGGGGAATGTTTAAGAATATTTAAAGTGGTACTGCAATATCCAATAAGCAACAAGAAAAAATTGCCATATCCAGCATCCAATAAAAGCCTAATAAGTATGCCAAAAGGCAGGAAAATACAGCCCCTGATGAGGAGGAAAAAAACAATCATTCAAGGGATAGAGTCGCAGAAATGACACAGACGATAAAATCTGCAGACATGAGCATTAAAACAATTATAATAAATATATCCCAAATGCTCAAGAAGGTAGAGAAAAGATTTAGCTTGTTAAAAGGAGATGTGGATGGCACGAAAAAGACTCAAAACTTTTAAGCCATGAAAAATACAATGGATGGTATTTCCGGTGTCCCAGGACCACCCACATGGAGAAAGGCTCATTACCACAGAGGTGGTGTAATCATAGCTATCACTTATTATAGCACAATAATGCATAGCAGGCCCAGCAAGGGGGAAAGACACAGAAGGTGGAGTCTGGAGGAATTCAGACACAGGCTTCCAAAGTTCTCCCTTTGGGGCTGAAGAGGGGAGAGTTGGGAGGGTCACACAAAACACTTAAACAGAAATCAGTGTTTTTCCCAGCCAAACCGGCTTAAGACTCAAAGTCCAGGGTTTTCACTGGAAGCTGGTCATGTTGGCACTCTCTGCTTGTGTGACGAGCCACAGCTACCAAAATTCCAGACTCCCGTAGGAAAGCAGGTGTTCCCCATGGATACACCGTCTGTACAGTTAATCTAGGCAAGCTGGTGCAGCAGGGTCAGAGCCCAGGTGGGCAAGACAGCCTTATCAGTGTAGGGAGCATTCCAAAGTCAAGTTCCAAGATGGCAACCAAAAGCTAGCCCTTCAAGTAGTGCTTTTAAAGGTGTCCAAACTCTCTCCTGCCCAGATGAGATTAACATCAGATCAGATACTGCTGAAGGAGAGATTAGGGAGCAGCAGCAATCATCCCAAACAAAAGCAGGTGAAGGCCTTCGCTGGTGGTTGAGAATGTGCCTTGCAAGGTAGGGGAAATCAGTGTGATCCTTGGAATGGGACGATCCCACATGCCTCGAAGCAACTAACTCCATTTGCCACAACTCATAAACCTGTGCTCTAGAGCCCAGGAGCTGCAACTACTGAGCACAAATGCCACGGCTACTGCAGGCTGCATCCCTAGAGCCCAGGCACTACAGCAAGAGAAGCCACTGCAGAGAGAAGCTCGAGCACCGCAACCAGAGAGAGCCCACGCGCAGCAAAGACCCAGTGCAACGAAAACCAAATAAGCAATATAAAGAAGATGAATGTGATGACACTGACATTTCTGCCTTGAGCAATCTAGAAAGTGGTGGCACTAGCAACATAAGAGAGCAGGCATTCCATGATTCTTAAAATATAATTCTTGAACAAGCAAGCACTAAAATAACCCACTATGCAGTTTTATGTAGACACCAAGGACTAGTCAGGTCTTTATCTGAGTATTAATTTTTGAAACATCCATACCTGAAGCTTGATAAGGATATTTCTACATAGCCAAAAAGCAAGAAAATGAAAATGTTAAGCTAGTAAACATTTTAGGAAATGACCTCTGTCAGAAATAAAGAGAAAAAAATATAAAAGGATGCAATGTATTGATGAAGACGAGAGACTGACGGAAGGAACAGCATTCACTGTTTGCCTATAAGGCACTTCCTATACAAGAATCTGACTTAATCTTCACAACAATTTAAGACTTATTTTACAGATGAGAAAGGAGAGGCTAAAGAGGGTTTAGTAAACACTACACAAGGAAACCTCAGTCCATAGTTCATCAGGCACTCTATCTATCATCTAGGCCCTTAAATCTATTTCTCACTTCCACTGTATAATCATAAGGGATTTGATTTAGGTCATATCTGAATGGTCTAGCGGTTTTCCCTACTTTCTTCAATTTGAGTCTGAATTTGGTAATAAGAAGTTCATGATCTGAGCCACAGTCAGCTCCTGGTCTTGTTTTTCTTGATTGTATAGAGTTTCTCCATCTTTGGCTGCATAGTATATAATCAATCTGATTTCAGTGTTGACCATCTGGTGATGTCCACATGTAGAGTCTTCTCTTGTGTTGTTGGAAGAGGATGTTTGCTATGACCAGTGCATTTTCTTGGCAAAACTCTATTAGTCTTTGCCCTGCTTCAGTCCACATTCCAAGGCCAAATTTGCCTGTTACTCCAGGTGTTTCTTGACTTCCTACTTTAGCATTCCAGTCCCCTATACTGAAAAGGACGTCTTTTGGGGGGTGTTAGTTCTAAAAGGTCTTGTAGGTCTTCATAAAACCATTCAACTTCAGCTTCTTCAGCATTACTAGTTGGGCCATAGACTTGGATAACTGTGATATTGAATGGTTTGCCTTGCAGATGAACAGAGAACATTCTGTCATTTTTGAGATTGCATCCAAGTACTGCATTTCAGACTCTTTTGTTGACCATGATGGCTACTCCATTTCTTCTGAGGATTCCTCCCCACAGTAGTAGATGTAATGGTCATCTGAGTTAAATTCACCCATTCCAGTCCATTTTAGTTCGCTGATTCCTAGAATGTGGATGTTCACTCTTGCCATCTCTTGCTTGACCACTTCCAATTTGCCTTGATTCATGGACCTGACATTCCAAGTTCCCATCCAATATTGCTCTTTACAGCATCTGACCTTGCTTCTATCACTAGTCACATCCACAGCTGGGTACTGTTTTTTCATTGGCTCCATCCCTTCATTCTTTCTGGAGTCATTTCTTCACTGATCTCCACTAGCATATTGGGCACCTGCTGACCTTGGGAGTTCCTCTTTCAGTATCCTATCATTTTGCCTTTCCATACTGTTCATGGGATTCTCAAGACAAGAATACTGAAGTGGTTTGCCATTCCCTTCCCCAATGGACCACATTCTGTCAGGGATCAAGATCATCCCCATGGAAAACAAATGCAAAAAAGCAAAATAGCTGTCTGAGGAGGCCTTACAAATAGCTGTGAAAAGAAGAGAGGTAAAAAGCAAAGGAGAAAAAGAAAAATATAGGCATCTGAATGCAGAGTTCCAGAGAATAGCAAGAAGAGACAAGAAAGCCTTCTTTAGCAATCAATGCAAAGAAACAGAGGAAAAGAACAGAATGGGAAAGACTAGAGATCTCTTCAAGAAAATTAGAGATATCAAGGGAACATTTCTTGCAAAGATGGGCTCGATAAAGGACAGAAATAGTATGGACCTGACAGAAGCAGAAGATATTAAGAAGAGGTGGCAAGAATACACAGAAGAATGGTACAAAAAGATGTTCATAACCCAGGTAATCATGATGGTGTGATCACTCATCTGAGCCAGACATCCTGGAATGTGAAGTCAAGTGGGCCTTAGAAAGCATCACTATGAACAAAGCTAGTGGAGGTGATGGAATTCCAGTGGAGCTGTTTCAAATCCTGAAAGATGATGCTGTGAAAGTGCTGCACTCAATGTACCAGCAAATTTGGAAAACTCAGCAGTGGCCACAGGACTGGAAAAGGTCTGTTTTCATTCCAATCCCAAAGAAAGGCAGTGCCAAAGAATGCTCAAACTACCACACAATTGCACTCATCTCACATGCTAGTAAAGTAATGCTCAAAATTCTCTAAGCCAGGCTTGAGCAATATGCGAACTGTGAACTTCCTGATGTTCAAGCTGTTTTTAGAAAAGGCAGAGGAACCAGAGATCAAATTGCCAACATCCGCTGGATCATGGAAAAAGCAAGAGAGTTCCAGAAAAACATCTATTTCTGCTTTATTGACTACACCAAAGCCTTTGACTGTGTGGATCACAATAAACTTTGGAAAATTCTGAAAGAGATGGAAATACCAGACCACCTGACCTGCCTCTTGAGAAACCTGTATGCAAGTCAGGAAGGAACAGTTAGAACTGGACATGGAACCACAGACTGGTTCCAAATAGGAAAAGGAGTATGTCAAGGCTGTATATTGTCACCCTGCTTATTTAACTTATATGCAGAGTACCTCATGAGAAACACTGGACTGGAAGAAACACAAGCTGGAATCAAGATTGCCGGGAGAAGTATCAATAACCTTAGATATGCAGATGACACAACCCTTATAGCAGAAAGTGAAGAGGAACTAAAAAGCCTCTTGATGAAAGTGAAAGAGGAGAGTGAAAAAGTTGGCTTAAAGCTCAACATTCAGAAAACAAAGATCATGGCATCCGGTCCCATCACTTCATGGGAAGTAGATGGGGAAACAGTGGAAACAGTGTCAGACTTTATTTTTGGGGCTCCAAAATCACTGCAGATGGTGACTGCAGCCATGAAATTAAAAGATGCTTACTCCTTGGAGGAAAAGTTATGACCAACAAAGATAGTATATTCAAAAGCAGAGACATTACTTTGCTGACTAAGGTCTGCCTGGTCAAGGCTATGGTTTTTCCTGTGGTCATGTATGGATGTGAGAGTTGGACTGTGAAGAAGGCTGAGCACCGAAGAATTGATGCTTTTGAAGTGTGGTGTTGGATGCTTTTGAAGTGTGGGCTGAAGGAGATCAGCCCTGGGATTTCTTTGGAAGGAATGAGACTCAAGCTGAAAGTCCTGTACTTTGGCAAACTGATGTGAAGAGTTGACTCACTGGAAAAGACTCTGATGCTGGGAGGGACTGGGGGCAGGAGGAGAAGGGGACAATAGAGGATGAGATGGCTGGATGGCATCACAGACTCGATGGACGTGAGTCTGAATGAACTCCAGGAGTTGGTGATGGACAGGGAGGCCTGGCGTGCTGCAATTCATGGGGTTGCAAAGAGTCCGACACGACTGAGCAACTGAACTGAACTGAACTGAACACAAAGAAACAGTTAATTCCATGGGAGCAAGAAAAATAAGCCCATAACTCTGTCTTCAAATTCCTTTTTTTAGGGGTGAGAGAGATTATATTCAGAAGGATATTTTAAAACTTTTTACTTTATATTGGAGTATAGCTTATTAACAATGTTGTGATAGCTTTAGGTGTACAGCAGAGCAACTCACCTGTACATAAACATGTATCCATTCTCCCCCAGACTCCCCTTCCATCCATGTTGCCACAGAATATCGAGCAGAGTTCCCTGTGCTATATAGTCGGTCCTTGGTGGTTATCCATTTTAAGTGTGTACATGTCCATCCCCAACTCCCTAACTATCCCTTCCCCCTAGCCTTCTCTCCTGTCTCCAAATTCTTTGTGCTTTCCATTGACTTCTGTTTTTATTCAAAGTTAGGACAGACAGAATGAAAGAAGTAATTTTTAAAACAAATATAGAGAAAGAGAGAGAGAGTTCTTCCAATGACTCATCTGAACAGAGAGGGAGCATATCAGTGCTAGGAAGGTGGTAGACCAAAAGTGTGAATTCCAAAGGCTGAAATCACCCTAACCTCTGCTCTCTCATCTCCCTCCTACAGAAGGGGAAGCAACAGTTATAAGTAAACTCTATTCCACTTACAGAATTTTTATCTCTAGAATTTTATTCCTTTGAAAGGAAATAATTCCATCATAAGTAAAAACCATAAGGCAAAGATGGGAAATAGGCAATCACTCCTTTCATAGAAAGGAGCCATTGTTCATATATCATGGCCCTTTTCCCCGCTAAACCCAGACGCAGCACCAGAAGCCTTCTCAACACATCGTTCCAGGCAGCCCTTTCCAGTGATGGAAATTAGAACTCAGAACGAAACTTCTTCAGCATGTTTACTCTCAGAGTCATCTGTTATCACACAGTGGTTAGTTAGATTTCAGGCTCCAAACCTTGGCTGTGCATGCATGTTAAGTTCTCAGTCGTGTCTCAGACTCCACGTACTGAGACCCTCCAGCTTCCTCTGTCCATGGAATTTTCCAGGCAAGAATATTGGAATGGGTTGCCATTTCCTACTCCAGGGGATCTTCCTGACTCAGGGATCAAACCCAGGTCACCTGCATTGGCAGGAGGATTCTTTACCCTGAGCCACCTGGGAAGCTTGGCTTGCCTGGACTCAAATGCTATCCCCACCACTTTACTAACTCTAAGTGAATTTGAATAATTATCTTAACCTTTCTGATTCCTCCCTTATTTCATCTATAACTTGGGGCTAGTAAGGGTGTCTACATTAGAAGTTTCTGTGAGAATGAAAGGAGTTAAAATAAATGCAATGCTTAGACTAGAATCTGGTGCACAGCACTGTAGGCCCAGTTGTTGCTGCTATTATCGTTGTTGTTATTAAAACCAGATGGATGAGGTCTTGATAACTGGCTTTGGCAATAAGCAGAGAGAGAAGGGAGCTGAAGGTTTTAGGCAACCGAGCAAGAAGAGGAACAAAAGAAGATAGAATGGAATAAATCCTTCATAGAATTTTACTGTCTCAATCCAGCTGACAGTGATGATTGAACGCTGGTACACAGAAGTGAGAACCAGACCATCCCTCCAAGCTTTTTCTATCCTTCTAAAGTGCATAACATTCATGTAAAGAAAAAAAGAAAATTATACAAGTACTTCTACCTAAAACATTTCAAATGTCCAACAACAAAGTATTTAACCGGTATAAGCTCTGACCTGTTCATACAATGAAATACCAAATGTCTCCATTAAAATGCACATTTTAAAAAATTTGAGACCTTAGGAAATAAAATATATTAAGTTGAACAATAATACTCCAAATCATATATGAAATTTTGGGGTTTTGTAAAATATATACAAATACTAATATAAGGTCCATCTAGTCAAGGCTATGGTTTTTCCAGTAGTCATGTATGGATGTGAGAGTTGGACTGTGAAGAAGGCTGAGCACCGAAGAATTGATGCTTTTGAACTGTGGTGTTGGAGAAGACTCTTGAGAGTCCCTTGGACTGCAAGGAGATCCAACCCGTCCGTTCTAAAGGATATCAGTCTTGGGTGTTCTTTGCAAGGAATGATGCTAAAGCTGGAACTCCAGTACTTTGGCCACCTCATGCGAAGAGTTGACTCATTGGAAAAGACTCTGATGCTGGGAGGGAATGGGGGCAGGAGGAAAAGGGGATGACAGAGGATGAAATGGCTAGATGGCATCACCAACTCGATGGACGTGAGTTTGAATGAACTCCAGGAGCTGGTGATAGACAGGGAGGCCTGGTGTGCGACAATTCATAGGGTCACAAAGAGTCAGACACGACTGAGCAACTGAACTGAACTGAACTGAAGAAATATTCTATATGTTTATTTGGTACATATATTGCCATATTATACTTATTGATATAAAATAAATAAATAAATTTATATATGTAAAATATGCACATAGCCTACCTACAGAAAACATGGGTAGACATATACCAAAATGTTAGCATGCTGTATTTGAATGTAGGCTTATAACTGATTCTTAGTTTTTATACAGTATTGTATTTATCAAATTTCTAGGTAAGCACACAATATTTTTATTTAGATTCATTTTATTTTAACTATATATTTTAACTATATATTTTAACTATATATTTAACTGTGGTCAAAATGTCAACATTTATTGGATAAAACTGGCATTTTTTACTTGTCCTCAACAGGGTATTAATTCAAAAGACATACACAATTAATGAAGACAGAAATCAATAAAATCTATATATCCTTAAAATAAAAGCTTCAAGGTATTTATACAAATTCATTCACATAATTTGCTTCACACACAAAAAAACCCAATTTCTTTCTATATAATTTAAAGAAAAGTTATTTTTCCTGAATAATTGTGTCTAACCTATATTTCCTTGTATCAAACCAGAAACAATTCCTTAAAAATCCTTTCCAAAGTCCACAAGTCAGGCATTCAAACAGTGCTTCCCAATTTTCAGTACAGAGGACTATTTATAATATCAGGCGTCAAAGCTTCTAAGCCAGGCTGTCCCACCACATCTTGGCTCCAGTCCCCTGGGAAACAGAGCCTCATGTACAATTTACATGCGAGCACCCCTGCTCCCAGGACAGCAACAGTCTGAGGGCAGAGGGGGATGGGAGACGGTGCAGGACAGAAAGCAAACACGAGGCAGTGTGGTGGAGAGCTGGCCACGGCCCCACAAGAGAACCTTGCTTTGCTGCACAGATATTTCTAAAAAGGCCATTGGAACCACTGAACCTCAGAAGAGCAGATTCAGTGAAGGATGAGAGGAGGATTTATGCTCTGGCCCTCTTCTGTTTCCTGTCCAAGTAAGCTGCGTGAAGCAGCACAGCCCCCTGCTGTTGCTCAGTCATTACGCAGCGGTGTCTGACTCTTTGTGACCCCGCGAACTGCAGCAGGCCAGGCTTCCCTGTCCTTCACCAACTCCCAGCGTTTGCTCAAACTCATGTCCACTGAGTTGGTGATGCCACCAACTATCTCGTCCTCTGTCACCCCCTTCTCTGCCTGCCCTCGATCTTTCCCAGCATCAGGGTCTTTTCCAATGAGGCTTTTTGAATCAGGCGGCCAAAGTATCAGAGCTTCAGCTTCAGCATCAGTCCTTCCAGTGAATATTCAGGGTTTGACTAGTTTGAACTCCTTGCAGTCCAAATGACTCTCAAGAGTCTTCTCCAACACCACAGTTTGAAAGCATCAGTTTTTTGGTGCTCAGTCTTCTTCATGGTCCAGCTCTTACATCCATACATGACTACTGGAAAAACCATAGTTTTGACAGCTTTGACTAGACAGACCTTTGTGGGTAAAGGGAAGTCTCTGCTTTTTAATATGCTGTCTCGGTTTGTCATAGCTTTTCTTCTAAGGGAGAAAGCACCTTTTTTATTCCATGGTTGCAATCACCATCCACAATGATTTTGGAGCCCAAGAAAATAATATCTACACTTCCAAGCTGTTTCCATCCTGTTGGGGCAGCTGCTGGGGAAGCCACATCCTGATCCATAGGAAGTACTTCCTTGGAACCTGGAAGAGGCAGCTGGAGTCCAAGCCCGAGTGAGACACTCCATCAGAAAAGGATGCTAAGGAACCCTCACCCAGGGTTCCTAAGGCTTAGATAGCAGGTAACGGCAAGAGGCCAGGGTTTCTCCTTGAGAAAGTTGCCCAGGCCTGAGGGACAGCTGGGGAGATGCAGAAATGAGTATAGTGTCTGCCACTAGGCCTGACCCACCAGCCTTAGCCCACAGTTTCCTCCTTTTCCACAGTCCTGAAGAATGAAACTACCACTCGTAACGTGAGGGTTCCACAGAAACTGCTCTGAACTAAGTCAACTTTGCCTACAAGGTGTGATTTGGCAAGTCACTGTCTTTGGAATTTCTCACTACAACTTTATTGCATTCATCTTCAATAATTTTTTCCTCATTAAATTCATCTTCAGATATTAAGAGAGTGACATGCTTCCCACTGAAAGCATGAAATAATGCAAAAAAGGAAAATTAATAAGCTCCTTTCCCTACTTAACCCCCTTCTGAGTCATAACTGATATTTACGGCCCAGCCTATGTGTACACATTTTGTAAGCTGGAGAAACATGTGAGGGGAAAGAGTCCAACTTGTATGAGCCTTCTATTATTTTCTTTTTATTCACAAGGGACCATAACATTCAGTCATTCTAAAATCTGGTTTTCTCAGTTATAATACATCAGAGACTTTCCTCCAGGGAAATATGTACAGTTCCATCTCATTCAAGTACAGACTTCAAATTCATCCTGAAACATTTTCTTGTGATAATGGTAATTTTATCTTCCTATGTAAAATTATTTATTCTGTTTCATTAAAATTATATTTAGATTTTCTTCCTAACATAACATAGAGGCAATATAGCACGGTGTCTAAGCATGCAGCCTTGGATGCAGGAATGCTTGAGTGCAATTCCTAACTACTACCAGGACAAGTTTCTTAATCTCTCTCTGCTTTAGCATCCTTATCTGCAAAAGAGATTACAGTTCTTGCCTCCTGAATCATATTGGAGAATTAAATGAGTCAATACAACTAAAGCACTTAAGACTCTGTGTGTGTGTGTGTGTGTGTGTGTGTAAAAAGAGTCAGATACAAGTACCAAGTCGTGCTAGTGGTAAGAACCCACCTGCCAATGCAGGAGACATAAGAGATACAGGTTCAATCCCTGGATTGGGAAGATCCCCTGGAGAAGGGAATGGCAACCCACTCCAGTATTCTTGCCTGGAGAATTCCACGGACAGAGGAGCTTGATGGGCTACAGTCCACCAGACAGAGTTGGACATGACTGAAGTGACTTAGCATGCATGCATTCTTGCATCTGAGGCTGCATGCTTAGACACTCTGCTATATTGCCTGTATATTATGTTAGGAAGAAAATCTAATTTTAATGAAACAGAATAAATAATTTTACATAGGGAAAAGTACTTAGCACATAAGAAACACTTGAAAGAACAAAACTGAAAGCATCATGCTACCTGATTTCAAAGTGTATTACAAAGCTGTAGTAACCAAAACAGTATGGTATTGACATAAAAACAGACACACAGATCAATGGAACAGAATAGAGAGCCCAGAAATAAACCCATGTACTAATTTATAACAAGGGCTCCAAGAATATGCAATGGAAAAAGTACAGTATCTTCAGTGAATGCTGTTGGGAAAACCGGACAGCCACATGCAAATGAATAAAACTGGACCCACTATCTTATACCCTTATATTAATATACAAAATTAATTCCAAATGGATTAAAGAATTGAACATAAAACTTGAAATCATTAAACTCCTAAAATAAGAAGTGTTTGGTAAATGTTAACTATTACTGTTATAATTATTAGCAGTTCATGGTGCCTACATAAATAGAAATATACCCACTTAAAGAAACAAAGTGAACTGAGCGCTGCTATGTGTCTTGTGCTAAGTGTATAAGGACAACCAAAACTTGATCTCTGCCTCTGAAGAATAGTGAAAAGATACAAAGGCAGGTAAATCACCATATCACATGGTTCAATTCAGTTCAGTCACTCAGTCATGTCCAACTCTTTGCGGCCCCATGGACTGCAGCATGCCAGGCCTCCCTGTCCATCACCAACTCCCAGAGTGTATTCAAATCATGTCCACTGAGTCAGTGATGCCATCCAACCATCTCATCCTCTGTTGTCCCCTTCTCCTCCAGCCTTCAATCTTTCCCAACATCAGGGTCTTTTCAAATGCATCACTTCTTTGCATCAGGTGGCCAAAGTATGGTCTAAAAACAATAGAGACCAATGGCTGTGAGGTTCTGTGATGCGAGTAAGTAACTGAGTCACAAGACACGCTTCAGGTTTGAGATGGGTCTTGAAAGATCAGTAGTAGGAATTTGCAAGTCTGCTGCTGCTGCTGCTAAGTCACTTCAGTCGTGTCCGACTCTGTGCGACCCCATAGATGGCAGCCCACCAGGCTCCTCTGTCCCTGGGATTCTCCAGGCAAGAACACTGGAGTGGGTTGCCATTTCCTTCTCCAATGCATGAAAGTGAAAAGTGAAAAGTGAATAGTGAAAGTTAAGTCACTCAGTCTTGTCCAACTCTTCGTGACCCCATGGACTGCAGTGTACCAGGCTCCTCCATCCATCGGGTTTTCCAAGCAAGAGTACTGGAGTGGGTTGCCATTGCCTTCTCCAATTTGCAAGTCAGAGTGGTAGTATTTGAGTGGATGTTCTAAGACAAGGAAGTAGTATATACAAAAATGAAAATATTCCTCTGACAAACTTGTTCCATGGAGATAGGAAGACATGACGATTTTTCCTACTTTCCAAAGTGTGATGTCTCAGTAATTCAAGCCAGAGCATTTGGTCATTTGCCAAGAAGCACTTTGCAAAACATTTTGGTTCCAGTGACTCATCACCACCATAGACTAATCAACTGCTATGATTCATTTCAACCCGCTTGGATTTGTACTGCTGCAAAGCATATTTTTGCATGAAATATGCCTCCAAGTGAGTGACTAAACACTTGTTAAGGACTACACCGGACAGTCACTAAGCATAACTGTCATATTACTAGAGTCTATGCTTCGACACTGATTTCTGCACTGCCAGTGAATTTGTCAGGGACCAAGAAATTGACATTGACATACCTAAAAAAGGTAGAGATGAGCAGTCTCCACATGAGTCAAGGAGTTTCATATGGCTACTTTATTGATGTGTGCACAAGATACTGTATAGCAAGTACTGCAATGTGCAGTTTAGAAGCCAACGATTCACAAGTGGTGGCACTAGGAGTAAAGAACCCGCCTGCCAGTGCAGAAGGCGTAAGAGTTCAGTCCCTGGGTTGGGAAGATCACCTGAAGGAGGAAAAGGCAACTCACTGCAATATTCTTGCATGGAGAACCCCATGGACAGAGAGGTCTGATGGTCTACAGTCCATAGGGTTGCAGAGTCGGACACGACTGAAGTGGCTTAGCATGCACAAGTAAACTTATCAACCCTGATGATTCCTTTCTGTCCCCATGACTTCACAGAGTAAGAAGGATGAAGAATTGGAGAAAATCCTGTTCATCTAAACTATCTGTTTTGTTTGATCATTTAAAATCAGACTTTTCTGCTTTTAGGGGATATGGACTATACCACTGTAAAGTAAGTATCTTACAAGAAAATAGTGGCTCAGATGGGGAAGAATCTGCTCGCAATGCAGGAGAGCCAGGTTTGATCACTGGGTCAGGAAGATCCTCTGGAGAAGGGAATGGCTGTCCACTCCCAGTGTTCTTGCCTCGAGAATTCCATGGACAGAACAGCCTGGTGAACTACAGTCCATGAGGTCACAAAGAGTCAGACATGACCGAGCAACTAACACTTTCTCTTTCACCGTAACGACTGGAAAAAAACTAAATGCCCACCAGTAGGGGAACATATTAATACCATAAGGGATAATCAACCAGGAAACATTATGAAGCAGTCGAAACAACTGAACCTGGATCAACTTCAAAAATGTAATGCTGGAGCTTCCCTAGCAGCCAAGTGGGTAAGAATCTGTCTGCCAGAGGAGGGCACACAGGTTCTGACCCCGGGTTCGGGAAGATCTCACATGCCAGGAGCAACTAAACCAGTGTGCCACAAATACTGAGCCCTCACGCCACAGTTGCTATAGCCTGTGTGCCTAGAGCTTGTGCTCCACAACAAGAGAAGCTATAGCTTGCCACAGTTAGAGAAAGCTCGGGGCGGCAATGAAGACCCAGCACAGTCAAAAATAAAATAAAGCAATAAGACTTAAATGCAGACACTAAATGTGATGCTGAAATTAAAAAAATACGCAACATGGAGAACACATACATGTGATGCTATTTCTGAAACCACATAAAATATTACGACATATAAAATATGAGTTGGAAGTACATAGACAAAAACTCAGGAGAGTGGCTGCTCTGAGGGAGAAAGGAATGTAAAATGATATTGAGAGGATGATGAAAATTAAAATACACTTAACTTTAAGGCTAAAAAGACAAAGAAAAATGTTGACAGGACTTTTCTGCACTTTTTCATTTTTAAGTAAAAACATGATTCATTCTTCTGTTTTACAGCTTACTTTATAGTTTCCTATTTCCTTTAATATCAGAGATATGAATTGGTCCTACCATATGAACTTCAGACATGAACACTAATTACAACTTTTTTTACATCAGAGGACAATTAGAAAAGGGGCTTCCCTGGTGGCTCAGAGGTTAAAGCGTCTACCTGCAATGTGGGAGACCTGGGTTCGATCCCTGGGTCGGGAAGATCCCCTGGAGAAGGAAATGGCAACTCACTCCAGTATTCATGCCTGGAGAATCCCATGGATAGAGGAGCCTGGTAGGCTACAGTCCACGGGGTCACAAAAAGTCGGACATGACTGAGCGACTTCACTTTCACAATTAGAAAAACAGAAACAATTCTGTGTGTTTCAAACAGAAAAGGATTAGTACATTGAAGTCGATGATTTCAAAACCACTGGAAGAGCTGGGAGTAGAAATTGCAGGAGAGGGGGGCCCACAAGCCTTTGGTATATTTTGCTAATTTTTATTGGAGTATAGATGCTAAACTAGCCTTCAGGATTTTGGTGGAGTTTTAGTCCAAAGAATCAGCAGGATCCTTCTGCTACCCAATGGTCTAAAAATTGCAGGAAACCACTGCTAAAAGTCACAGCTGCATACAGTTCTGGTGAGGGTAATCGAGGTCCTGGTGAGACTAGCAGGGAAATGGAATAGACAACTGTAAATCCCGCATTTGCTCAAGTTCACACACCTGCCACTGATGCCGGAGGAACTTCCCTTTACCTTCTAAATGCCACATGAATACATCTCATTATCATTACTTAAATTAAATCCAAATCTCTGCAGGAAAGGGCGTCTGCAGATGCAAATCTCGGTCTTTTCAGCTCCTGGGGTACAGA
Organism: Nanger dama; assembly: GCA_917880005.1. Lineage (NCBI taxonomy): Eukaryota > Metazoa > Chordata > Mammalia > Artiodactyla > Bovidae > Nanger > Nanger dama. The sequence continues at coordinate 84,766,274 of CAKJTW010000002.1, forward strand.
GGGTAGCACAGAAAGGGATGGAAATAGTGCAAAGTGCCAAGGCAACATTTGGACCGCCTTTATTTTGTAATTCTTTTACTTTAGTCACCATTTTTTCTTAGCCAGAGTTAAGAACAAATTTAAAAGTGTTCCGCTAACCATTCATCCTGGGTGATAAAATCAGCAAGGAGCAAAACAGGGACCAGCCCAGCCCAGCCAGAACAGAGTTTTTCTTCTCACCAAGAGGTATAGACCACCTCCCTCTCTATGAAGTAGTGTCTGACTCTTTGCAACCCCGCGAACTGTAGCCCGCTGGTCTCCTTTCCATGGAATTCTCTAGGCAAGCATACTGGAGTGGGTTGCCATTTCCTATTCAGGGGATCTTCCCAGGGACCAAACCTGAGTCTTCTGCATTGCGGGCAGATTCTTTCCCACCTGAGCCACCAGGAAGCTGATGAAGCAAAGCTGATTACTAATTAAGCAAGCTTCCTTCTGTCTCAAATAAGCAAATCCTACGTCTTTCCAGATTGCCAAATAAATGATGTTATTGTGTCTTCGGACTCAATGCTGAAGAGCACACAAAAGCAGGATGGCATCAGAGTTTGGCAGAAAGGACACAAAATCCACAGTCCAGAGACCTATATTCTATCTCCAGCCTTACCACTCACTGTTTAAGAGACATCAGGAAAACCACTCAGCTTGCCTAAAAGATGAACTGTATCGTTACTCAAGGCTTCCAGCTCTCTAATTCAGTTCTCAAGTTTTATTGGTACAACAATGTGGTAAAACTAAATGTCACTGTTAGAAGCCATCATTCTCACCTTATCACAAATAACCCAGACTCCAGTATCATATTTTCTTGCAGAGAATGAGTAGTTAAATATTAGTTTCTCTTGGCATTTATAAACTGCATATGTCAGACGTGGCTTCCAAATCTTGATGAGATACTACTAGATCTAAGTAACCATCATCAATGGTTGCTAAAATGATTAGGTATAAGGCTAATGGTGAACTTTATAATGGATAAACAAGTTGACAATATCTTCATGTATTGATCATCCTCATCATCACGAAAAGAGAAATACATAGATACTATTTGCTTCAAGAATGAATGTCCTAAGTACTCAACTCCGTCTCTGAAATTTTAGTGTCCTCCTCCTCCTCCCATCAAATCTGTTTAGGTTTCTGGATCTAAATAGAAGACGGCAAGAAATACAGACTACAAAAATACTAGATTCTAGGAAAACAGAGGAAGAAATAAGATATTAAATGTCAGCAAAATCCAGTAAATGAAAACTTCTATAGGACGAATAAACCATTTTTTCCAAAAGTAAATGGCAAGGTAAAAATGAGAGCTGAAAACCTATGGATTAGAAAAAACATAATAATTATGTCAGCCAAGTTCAATAGGTGAAATTTGTTTATATCTGGGACTCAAGCCAATAGTAAAATAAAACATTTATAAGATAATATAAAAAAGAACACTAAGAATTTGATAACATTAAGGAATTCATTTTGGAGGGTGACTGGCTTTACGGGTTGCTTTTACTTTGTTATTGTAGTTTTGCACTATTTGGATTTTATAAATCATTAGAGGTATGGGGAAATAAGGCACTGACCTAAATAACTTTGGACATGAGTAAAGACTGTAAGACTGAAGACAAAGAAATTGCACACAAGAATTGTATCTTAGTTGATAAAGTTGTTTCCTTGGAGATTGTGTTCACATTTTGGAAACCACTCTACGTGTGCATGTGTGTGTGTGCGGTGTGTGCGTGCGCTAAGTTGTTTTGGTCATGTCTGACTCTTTTCCACCCCGTGGACTGTAGCCCCACAGGCTCCTCCATCCATGGGATTTTCCCAGCAAGAATAGTGGAGTGAATTGCTGTGCCCTCCTCAGGGGATCTTCCTGACCCAGACATCGAACCTATGTCTCTTTCATCTCTTGCATTGGTAGGAAGGTTCTTTACCACTAGTGCTACCTGGGAAGCCCCTATACCTGTATGCTGCTGCTGCTGCTGCTGCCAAGTCTCATGTATACTGGTATTAAATTATTAATACTACATAAATGGATGGCAGAAGGCAAGAGCCAGGATTCTCACTGGTGGAGTGGATATTAAAAGAGCAGAAAGCTTGAACAGGCTTATGTGGTATTGAATTAGAGTTGGAGATACTACTATGAATTCATTTTTAACTTAATACATATATATATGGTTACATATAGAAATATGTATTGATATATGTATCCACAGTGTATTTCTTTGCAGAGCCAGTGATACCTCAGTAAGGATAAGCACACCTAGCACCTAGTTCTTAGTTTCTCATTGTTATTGTTGTTCAGTCGCTCAGTTGTGTCCAACTCCTTGCAGCCCCGTGGACTGCAGCATGCCAGGCCTCCCCTATCCTTCACTATCTCCCAGTTTTCTCAAAGTAGTGTCCCCCAATTAAAAGAACCAAAAATGACTGATTCTAGGACTGGGGCAGAAAATACACAATACGTACCTCAAGCAACTAAGGAAGTGCTTGAAAAACAATCAAAATTTTTAAAAATCCACAATGCTGTGGATATGCCAAAGGACACAGAAAACCAAATGAAAGAGTTCTCAGTGGCTAAAACTGGAACAATTGGAGCAAAAACTGAATAAGTTAGTATGGGATTATAACTCAAGATATAAGACAAATACCTATGAGTATATGTGTGTGCGTGCATGCTCAGTTGCTCAGTCATGTCTAATTCTCCGTGACTCTATGGACTGAGCCGGCCAAGGCTCCTCTGCCCATATTTCTCAGGCAAGAATACTGGAGTGGTTTGCCATTTCCTCCTCTAGGGGAATCTTCCCAACCCAGGGGCTGAACCTATGCTTCCTGCGCCTCCTGTATTGGCAGGCAGATTCTTTACCACTGAGCCACCTGGGAAGCCCTATGAGTATACACTGCTATAAACAAATAACCGGATAAATAAGTAAATGGCAGAGAATGGACAAACCTCCCAACCAAACTGCAAATAATCTATGTAGATATTTCCCTTCAAGGAGGTAGAACATAATTTCCCTCTCACGTGGACTGCACAGCAAGTCATCCTTCCAAAGAGCACAGTGTGCAAACAGGGATGAACAGTAATTTTACAGTGAAGGGAACTGACAGCAGCACGTCAGCCAGTGATCGAGGCTAACAGAGGCAGTGACAGAGCATGCTGATGATGCACCCCAGTGATATGATGTGAGGAGCAGGGCACTTTGCCTCTGTAGTTTCTGTCCCCAGAACTCAAGGTCCTAGTCTACTTTTGAAAAAAAAAAAAAATCAGACAAGTCCCAATTAAGGAACATTTTACAAAAATATTTGACCAGTATTAAAAAAAAAAAAAAAAAAAAAACAGGGAAAATTTGAGAAACTGTTGCAGCCAAGAGGAGTCTAAGGACACATGATAATGAAATGTAATGTGGGGTCCTGGATAAGACCCTAGAAAATGGACACTAGGGAAAAACCAAAAGATCAGAACTAGCTGTAGACTTTAATTAGTACAAATGTATCAGTATTAGTTCAGTAGTTTTGGCAAATTTACCATACTAATGTAAAATATTAATAATAGGGTATATGGAAACTCTCTGTACTATGCAAACTCTCTGTACTATCTCTGTAAATTTTCTGTAAATCTAAAACAATTCCAAAATAAAATAAAATTTTCATTTTTTTAACAAAAAAAAAGATAATGTATAGGAAACAAAAAATCCTTGGAGAATCATTCTGCAGTGAAATGTCCAGTACTTGCCTTAAAATAATCCACTTAACAGTAGAGGGGCTGGAGATAGAGGAAATGGAAGGAAATACACCTAAAACAGAGACATTACTTTGTCAACAAAGGTCCGTCTAGTCAAGGCTATGGTTTTTCCAGTGGTCATGTATGGATGTGAGTTGGGCTATAAAGAAAACTGAGTGCAGAAGAATTGATGCTTTTGAACTGTGGTGTTGGAGAAGACTCTTGAGAGTTCCTTGGACTGCAAGGAGATCAAACCAGTCCATCCTAAAGGAAATCAGTCCTGGGAGTTCATTGGAAGGACTGATGTTGAAGCTGAAATACCAATACTTTGCCTAACCGATGTGAAGAGCTGACTCATTTGAAAAGACCCTGATTCTGGGGAAGATTGAAGGCAGGAAGAGAAGGGGATGATAGAGGATGAGATGGTTGGATGGCATCACCAACTCAATGGACATGAGTTTGGGTGAATTCCGGGAGTTGGTGATGGACAGGAAGGCCTGGCGTGCTGCGGTTCATGGGGTCACAAAGGGTCAGACATGACTGAGCGACTGAACTGAACTGAACACCTAAAACAAGATTGGGATTGACATGCACTACCATGTATAAAATAGATAACTAACGAGGACTGACTGTATAGCACCGGGAACTCTACTCAGTGCTCTGCGGTGACCTAAACAGGAAGGAAATCTCCAAAAGAGGGCTATATGTATATGTCTAGCTGATTCACTATGCTGTACAGTGGAAACTAACACGACGTTGTGAAGCAACTGTGCACTCCAATAAAAGTAATAATAACTACTTTCAAGCTTTCCTCAGAAATCAGACAAGCAAAAAGAGTATGGACTAAGATATTTTAAAGTGTTGAGAGAAAAAACCCACCAAACTAAATTCTGTATCTTGCTGAATTACCCTTCAAAAGTGGAAAGAGAAATATAAGTTTTCTCAGATGGAAAAAAAAAAAGGCCAAGAAGTTATAACTGATTAAGTTGTAATTGTATGTCAGGGATCACTGTTTTTCTGAGGTACAAGTTATGTTTCTATATTTCCTGTACTGATCAGCACTTATTCATGTATCACTGGAAAGATGAATGAAGTATGGATTTTGTGGTCAAGAACAGCCACATGTTTCTCAGTAAACATTGGGTACTCAGGGTCAGGGAGCATAGTATCATAGCCTAGCACACTACTCTGGCTAATGTGTCTGAGTCTAAAACACTGAGCTATCCACCCAAAATATCATGCTATGATGCTTTCAAACCATGTAAAGAACTCCTTCTGTCCCAAAGAACAATATAGCCACTCGTTCACTCCAGAATTTAGTAGAAATTCCAGAATACAAAGTGGAAGTCAATTTGATTTTTACTTCATGAGAAATTTTATATCATGAGTCTGAACCAAATTAATATACTTAAAATATTTCCCTGAAACATACATATTTTATATGTTTTATTTTAATCTTTACAGTGAAATTCAGGCAGAAGTATTAATGCCAGATAGTGATATCCAATGAATATACCTTATTGAAAAAATACTTCTATTTTTATGATCTGTCTGGACAGCTGTGAGTTTCTCAGCTGTTGAATTCCTTGTCCTTTAGACATAAAATATTTCTAAAGTAGCATTTTTATATGTTGCAGAATGATTCATTATTGATAAGGGTAGAGCAACTAGCTTCATGATTTAGGTTAGAGAATATATTTTAAATAAAAGAATATAATTCATTTTGCTAACTCTGTTCTTTCATGTTTACCATTTTCCTTTTAGGGCATGGTTTTAAAATAGATTTATTCTAAACATTCAGTTAAATGGGTATTTATTCTTTAGGAAATAATTAATAAAATTTAGAACTGTAGTCTTTATCAAACGCTTTGGTGAATTATTATAAATAATTCATAAATGACCTTTGGAAGACATAACCAGCAGAATCAGGAGACAGAATAATGTAGTACTGTTCTGTGCAAAATGTACTCCACACAGTTCTAGCTATGTGGAGTGTTACTAGCTATTATTTGCTAAGGTGGGGGAAAGTTCTGAAGTTAAATAAATTTAGAAAACACTCTGTTGATGGGAAGATAGCCTCCAGCATTTTAGATGAATTTGACCACAGAACTCTTTTCATTTTCTGAGTCACCTTACAGAAGACCATTTATAACAGAAGGAGTAGAGGGCAGGTTGGGGAAGAGAGAGGGCACAGGTTCTAGAGGCATGGGAAATTCAGTCTGCAGTAAAATTCTGACTCTGCTACTTACAGATGGAATGATGTCAGGCAAGTGGTCCACTCTAAGCTTCATTTAAATCTTAAAGATGACATCAACCCCGGCTTCCCTGGTGGGTCAGTGGTAAAGAATCTGCCTGCAATGCAAGAGACACGGGTTTGATCCCTGGATCCAGAAGACCCCTTGGAGAAGGAAATGGCAACCCACTCCATTATTCTTGCCTGGGAAATTCCGTGAACAGAGGAGTCTGGAGGACTACAGTCCTTGGGGTCCCTGAAGAGTCAAGACATGACTGACCGACTAAACAATAAAGGTGATATTCACCTTCACATAAAGGTGGTGATATCAATTTGCATGGTTTTCATAGGGATTAAAAACAATTTAGATGAGTTCTATTTTAGGTTACTATATAAAAGTCCGCAGCAGGCTAGAGCTCTTATTCTAACAAGTAGGGAGAAGATGGATAAACTGGAAAAATGGATACAAAAATGTCTAGGGAACTCACTTCCAGACAGGGGAGAACCTTTTTCTCCTTGGTAGCATCTGCCAAGTGTGGCACAGGTAGGTAACTGAGCTTGCCACCTGAAAGGAAGTCTTCTTCCAGGGAAAGCAAAATCTAACAGTGTCTAACACTGCTGCAATAGCCTGAGTGATATATCTGAGCCTGGAGGAGTCCTCCAAGGAACAAACTGCTCTCCCCATCAGCTAGTCTTTGCCCATGAGACTGCTGATGAACGCTGGGCAGCTTGTGAAGCGAGGCACTAGGTTGGAAAAGGTAGAGAGAGCTCCGCATAGTGTGAGTGATTAAATCTCAGAGTCACATGGAGGGAGCGGCTGCACTAAACACAGGACAGATCTTAGTACATTAGAAGCCAGATGTAGTCATCTGCTTAGGAACCAAAGCAATGTAAACCTGTGACCCTCTCAATCCCAACTCAGTTCCTGATGGAACTGAAGGCATTAACCCCTCAACTTTGCTGCTTGATAAAGTAAAATGTGTGCCCCACCTGAAAAGAAATATAGTTAAATCATAATACAATGCCTAGCACAAGATGAAAATTAACAATAAAAAGGACATGCAAAGATGTAGGAAAGTCTAACTTATAATCAAAGAAAATAATAGAAGTAAAACAAAAGATGATCCAGATGATAGAATTAAGACACATATCAAAATAACTATTATTAACATGTTAAAATAGAGGAAAAGATGAACAAAGTGAATGAAAATATGAAGAATTTAAGCAGGAAGTAGAATCTCTAAAAGAACCAAATAAACTTTCTAGGACTATATAATACAGAAAACTAGGATTTCATGGAATGAGTCAGTGAATTCAAAGACAACTCAAAACAAATTATTCAAACTGAAGCAGATAGGAAAAGGAATTTAAAAGAGAAAAAGACAGTGTCAAACAGCCTAATGTGTGCTAGCGTTCTAGAAGAAGAGAAAAGGAATGGAGAGAAGAAGTATGTACAGGGATAATGTCTCTGAATTTTCCAAAACTAATAAAAGACATCCTCACAGACACGAGAAGCTCAGTGAACCCCAACTGAGATAAATACAAAGAAAAAACTCCCAAGAACATCATAACTGCTCAACTCAAAGCTAAAGATAAAAGGAAATTTTAAAAACAGCCAGAGGGGAAAAAAGACATTTTCAAGGGAACAATTACATAATGCATATGCGAGCTCAGTCACTTAGTCATTTCTTATTCTTTGTGATCCACCGAGTTCCTCTGTCCACAGGATTCTCCAGGTAAGAATACTTGAGTGGGTTGCCATTTCCTCCCTCCAGGGAGCTTCCCAATCCAGGGATCAAACCTGTGTCTCCCACATTGGCAGGCGGATTCTTTACCACTTTGCCGCCTGGGAAGCCCAATTATGTGAATGGTGGAAACCAAAGACAATTAAATGACATTGTCAAAGTGCTAGGGAAAAAAAAGGAAAGGAAAGAAAACTGCTGACCTAAAGTTCTTTACCAGTGAAAATATCTTTCCAGAAGTAACAGGGATCACCACTTCCCTGGTGATCCAGTGGTTAAGAGTCCGCCTGCCAATGCAGAGGACAAAGGTTTGATCTCTGGTCTGGGAAGACTCCACATGCCTCAGGGCAACTTAGCATGTGTGCCATAATCTAGAGCCCACAAGCCACAACTACTGAACCTTCGTGCTGCAAGCTACTGAAGCCTGTAGACCTAGAGCCCATGCTCTACAGCAAAAGAAGCCACTGCAAAGAGAAGCCCACGCACCACAACATAAAATAGCCCCCTCTCACCGAAACTAGAGGTAGCCCTGCGAAGCAATAAAGACCCAGCACAGTCAAATAGAATAAAATTAAGTAAATTTTTAAAAGTTTGGAAATAAAAGCAAAAATAAACAAATGGGACCTAATTAAAAGCTTCTGCACAACAAAGGAAACTATAAGCAAAGTGAAAAGACAGCCTTCAGAACGGGAGAAAATAATAGCAAATGAAGCAACTGACAAACAACTAATCTCAAAAATATACAAGCAACTCCTGCAGCTCAATTCCAGAAAAATAAACAACCCAATCAAAAATGGGCCAAAGAGCTAAACAGACATTTCTCCAAAGAAGACATACAGATGGCTAACAAACACATGAAAAGATGCTCAACATCACTCATTATCAGAGAAATGCAAATCAAAACCACAATGAGGTACCATTTCACACCAGTCAGAATGTCTGCGATCCAAAAGTCTATAAGCAATAAATGCTGGAGAGGGTACAGAAAAAAAAGGAACCCTCTTACACTGTTGGTGGGAATGCAAACTAGTACAGCCACTATGGTGAACAGTGTAGAGATTCCTTAAAAAGTGGGAAATAGAACTGCCTTATGACCCACCAATCCCACTGCTGGGCATACACACCAAGGAAACCAGAACTGAAAGAGACACGTGTACCCCAATGTTCATCGTAGCACTGTTTATAATAGCCAGTACATGGAAGCAACCTAGATGTCCATCCGCAGATGAATGGGTAAGAAAGCTGTGGTACATATACACGATGGAGTATTACTCAGCCATTAAAAAGAACACATTTGAATCAATTCTAATGAGGTGGATGAAACTGGAGCCAATTATACAGAGTGAAGTAAGCCAGAAGAAAAACACCAAAACAGTATACTAACGCATATACATGGAATTTAGAAAGATGGTAACGATAACCCTGTATGCGAGACAGCAAAAGAGACACAGATGTGTAGAACAGTCTTTTGGACTCTGTGGGAGAGGGCGAGGGTGGGATGACTTGGCAGAATGGCATTGAAACATGTATAATATCATATGTGAAATGAATCGCCAGTCCAGGTAAGATGCAGGATACAGGATGCTTGGGGCTGGTGCACTAGGATGACCCAGAGGGATGGTACCGAGAGGGGAGCTGGAAGGGGGTGGTGGGTTCAGGATGGGGAACACATGTACACCCCTGGAAGATTCATGTTGATGTATGGCAAAACCAATACAATATTGTAAAGTAATTAGCCTCCAATTAAAATAAATAAATTTAAGTTAAAAATAAATAAATAAAAAGAAGCAAAAAAAATAAAATAAAATTTAAAAATAAGAAAGTAAGTAAAGGTAAAATAATGATATTTTCAAACAAACCAAAGCTGAGGAAAATTTTCACAAGCAGATCTGCAGTACAAAAATCCTAAAAGAAGTTCTTCAAGATGAAAGGAAATGATTCCAAATCGAAGCATGAAAGTTTAAAAAAAAAAAAATGAAGGGCTCCGGAGAGAATAAGTCTAGGATAAATGCAAAAGACCAAGTCCTTCAAAACTTTTTAGAAGACTAGTGACTATTAAAAACAACAAAAACAACATGTAATAGAGTTTATGACATAGGTAGAAGTAAAATACATGACAATACAAGCAAAAGAGCAATCGTAAGTAGCAGTCATGATATAAGCTTTTACATTGTTCATGAAGTGGCAAAATACTACTTAAAGACTCTAAGAAGTAGAGAATGCATTTTATAATCTCTGGAGCAGTGGTTTTCAAAGTACAGTCCCCAGACCAGAAGCATCAACATCACCTAGAAGCTTGTTAGAAATACAGTCCTGGTTCCTATTCCAGACCTACTTAATCAGAAATTCAGGGGTTGAGTCCAGCAACCTATGGTTGTTGTTTTTTTAATTATCTATTTTACTTTATTTTTGGTTGCACTGGGCCTTCACAAACGCGTGAGAGCTTTCTCTTGTTGCAACAAGAGGGCCCACTCTTCATTGCAGCACACAGGCTTCTCATTACGGTGGCTTCTCATTACGGTGGCTTCTCTTGTTGCAGAGCACAGGCTCTGGGCACACAGGTTTCAGTAGTTGCAGTTCTCCGGCTCTAGAATGGGCTTAGATGCTCCACGGCATGGAATTTTCCCGGACCAGGGATGGAACCCGTGTACCCTGCACTGGCAGGCAGATGTACCACTAGGGAAGTCCCCAGCAATCTATGCTTTGAACAGCTGTTCAGCTAATTCTAATGCAAACTAAAACTTCAGCAACTCTGTTCTAGATCTGGAAAGACAATAGAGAGGACACTCTTCTCAGTGGTAGACTGGTACACGGTACAACTGGTCGTTTGGATGGAAGGAGAAGTGATCCAAGGTGAGGTGTAAATATTTATATACAAGAGACAAGGAGGCCTGTGGATAGACAAATATGTGACAGCATAAAGGGTGAAGACTTGTGTATTACATGTGGATACAGACCAGAAAGCATCTACTACAGAAAAGCTCTGAACAACCAAGGAGACAAAATGAATAGTCACTTGACATTAGTCAGCCTTTGTCATCAATCACACAGAGCAAGCAGAATAGACACACAAACAGAGTGGATATGGTGGTAGAAACAGAAGTTATATGTAAGCCCAAGAGCATGAGCCCCAGTCACCAGGGCCAATCCAACTACTGCTGCCTCTGAATATCCAACTTGGCAGCAACAGAGATCAACCCTGAACCCCCAATTCCATCATTGCTTAAGAAAGTCAACCGGCCTCTTAGCAGCAAGTTGACTACATGGAGCCCCTCCATCCTGGAAAGGCCAGCCATTCATCCTCACAGGGACAGACATAAATACCAGAGTCTGAGTCAGCATCATGCCCAGGGGCCCTACGCAGTGCCTCAGCCACAGACTTGGACACCCACGTAAGGCATCCAGCCAGGAGACCTACTTCACCATGCAGAAGATGTGGGAGTGCACCCAAGACCATGGATCCACTCATCACCACATTCAATAATGCACCATCCAGAGGGGGCCAGAATGCTGGGACCAGGACCACTTCTTCTTGGGTAACAAAAGACCTCCTGTCATTTTTCCTCAGTCTATTGTCATACTTGGCCGTGAAGACACGGGAAGCGGAGAATACGTACATACAGAGAGCAGAATGAAGTGATGACATAGAGAACAGCAAACACAGGAGACTGAGAGCGTCCTGATGTCTAGTTCCCAGCTCTTGTGTTGGCCACAGTCCATGAGACATCTCTGTTTCCTGGACAATAAATTACCACTCCTTTTTGCAAAAGCATGCCTGATTTGGTCTCCATTACTTGCAACTAAAGGTTCTTGTCTAATAAAATGAATTCTAGAGGCAAGACTTTGCACATTAAGAACTTCTGATGAATAATACGATTGTCCTAAAATGGAAAGAACTTCTCTTACTATTTTTAGATTTTGATAGCCCCTCATCAGTGTGTAGAGAGACTTTGCCTGTTATAAATAAATAAGCCCTAATTTTCGGGAAAATATCAGGAAAAGTATGATATGGAAAATGGAATTGTTGCACTCTTTGGCATAATGATGAGTCCCTAACTGCACAATAATATTCCAAAAGAAGATCTGCAATAATACATAACATTGGAGGAGAAAAAAAAATGACAGATACATATTTAGAATGTTTTTTAAAACCTGAAAAAAATTTATGATTTATTTTTAATTAAATTAACCCACCAAAAGGCTAGAAGTTAAGTATCCAGGGTTCAAAATAGAAGAAAAATAGCAAATAAAATATCCTATGTATGTATGGGCTTCCCCTGGTGGCTCAGAGGTTAAAGCGTCTGCCTGGAATGCAGGAGACCCTGATTCGATCCCTGGGTTGGGAAGATTCCCCTGGAGAAGGAAATGGCAACCCACTCCAGTACTCTTGCCTGGAGAATCCCACGGAGGGAGGAGCCTGGTGGGCTACAGTCCACAGGGTCGCAAAGAGTCGGACACGACTGAGCAACTTCATTCACTTTTGTATGTACATTATTATTTACTGCTGAGGTGAAAATGGTAAAAAAAAAAAAAAACCTCAGGAAAAAATAGACAAAATTCGTTTTACTTTCTCTTGATATCACTACCAACAATGCCCTCTAGCGGTCAGCAAGTAGGCACTGAAGAATGGAAAAAATGAAACCTAATCAAGCAGCCCTGTTAAACTCATTGCTAAGATTTTCATGAAAATATGAACTTTTACACTTCCAGTTGGTAACTAAATGTTATATTTGGCAAGAAAATGAATCTTTACAAAGTATCACACCATATACCTTAAAGCATAGCCATTTCAAAGCCAACTTTCCCCTGTGGTTTTCCCTGAACACCTGCCAAACAGCACATGAAAATAGCCATCTGTAATGTCTTAGAGGGGGCATTTCTGGGTCACAGCTTCCACTGTGTACCCAAAAAGAAAGCAAAATCTACTTTTATTGAGGAGGAAATCAATCTCCGAAATACTTCTGCTTTAAACCCAATTACCTTCAAGAATTATGGCTTCAGACAACACTAATGACTTTTGGTACCACTTTCGAGATCTTATCTGAATTCTGAGCTCATCAACTAGACACAATCCCTTTGCTTGAGAATTCTTCAAACTACAGCTCTCAGCTGCTAGGGTGAGCCAGTCAAAACAACAGTTTCAGTCACAGGAATGAAATTTCTCCAACCCACCCAGGCTCAGCAAAGAGTTTCCCAAAGGAACTTGAGAAAGGAAGAGAAAGAAGACAAGGCACAAAGTTCACTCCCCTCTAATTCAAACCAGCCAACTGCTGGCTCTAGTCTCTGACTCAAGAGTTCTTTGTCTCTGCAAACTGTTCTCCTTTCTCTGGGTTCCAAGCCTCCCTTTACTCATACTCTCCAATCATCCTATGTTCCCTTCAGTAACTCATTACCTGTGTGATTTTGAGAGACACTTAGACCCGTTTTGCTGACTAGATTTGCATGAGAATATTTGCTGTGACGCTCTGAATGACTTTCACTAAGGCATCAGCCTACTACTCTGTTCTGAGATTTCATTTATTTAAATAGAAAGAAACACACTCTCAATAGCTATGCTGTGCATTGACAGGGCCATTAATATTAATACTAGTTCCCTTAGAAAGACTGGGATGACCTCATATTGGGAATGCTAAACATTTCCTGGGTCTGCACTGTGAAAATGAAATCCAAGCACTAGAAATAAGTCTTTGAAGACTCTTGCTTTCATCACCCTTAGACAAAGTCTCATGAGGCAACCTGAATGTCAATATCATTTTCTCCATTACCATTTCTGATGTACTAGAAAGACCTTAACTTCTGGAGTCTGTAAATCTCATCATTGCCACTGACTTGGCTATTCTGTTCAGCAAGTAATTTATAAAAGCCAGTTAAATTTTGGGAGGATTTGCAAAATAATTAGCTGACAATTTCCCCCACACCTTAGTTCTAGGACAAATGAAAAAATACTCTATGCTGCCATATTGAGCGGTGTTTCACTAAGCATGTTCTGTAGATCGATTCTTAATTTATTTGACCATGGAACTTTTTTTCTCAGAGCATTTTAGGAAATCAAGGTATGAAAAAAACTCTTTCAGTTCAGTTCAGTTTAGTCGCTCAGTCGTGTCCAACTCTTTGTGACCCCATGAATCACAACATGCCAGGCCTCCCTGTCCATCACCAACTCCCGGAGTTCACTCAGACGCATGTCCATTGAGTCAGTGATGCCATTCAGCCATCTCATCCTCTGTTGTCCCCTTCTCCCCCCTCCCCCAATCCCTTCCAGCATCAATGTGCCCCTCCCTCTTTTCTAATGAGTCATCTCTTTGCATGAGGTGGCGTTTCAGCTTTAGCATCATTCCTTCCAAAGAAATCCCAGGGCTGATCTCCTTCAGAATGGACTGGTTGGATCTCCTTGCAGTCCAAGGGACTCTCAAGAGTCTTCTCCAACACCACAATTCAAAAGCATCAGTTCTTTGGCGCTCAGCTTTCTTCACAGTCCAACTCTCACATCCATACATGACCACAGGAAAACCATAGCTTTAGGAAATGGTATTTCTCTGGACACTTGCAACTTCAAACTATACTCCTCAAATGTTCTCACTTGCACTAGCCACATTTCAAACAGCTACCATATTGGACAGTGCAGAGTTGAACATTCCACTATCACAGATTGTTCTGTAGGATAGCACTAGTCTAGAGTTTTCCTTATAGCCTGGTAGTCATATTCATAATCGAATCCAGTCCCTAAAGACACTCACAAAATACTAACTTTAGAGAAAGCTGTTAAGCAACATCTTACCTGAGTGATCAAAGATAACAGCCCAACAATGGTCCACAGAAACATCATGTATCTCCTGTAATGAATGTTAAGAAGAACACAACATCTCATGTCATGTTTTGTCCAAAATACATAACCTGAACCTAATCATTAGGAGACATCGAACACAAACTTAAACATATCCCATAAAATAACCTGTCTGTATTCTTTAAAATATCAAGGGCACAAAAGGCAGATGAAGGCTAAAGAACTGTGCTAGATTAAAGGAAAATAAAGAAACATGATGACAAAATATAATGCATGTTTTTCAAGGAAAAGAAAAACTATAAACTATAATCATTAGGGCAAGTGATAAAATTTAAATATGGACTATGGGTCAGATAATACTATTATAAAATGCTTATTGATTTTGATTATTAAAAGGTAGTCATATAAGAGAAAGTCCTTCATCTTAAGAAATATTACACTGAGGGAATTCGCTGGTGGTCCAGTGGTTAAGAACTCTGTGCTTCCACTGCTGAGTGCCTGTGTTTGATCCCTGGTCAGGGAACTAAAACCCACAAGCCACGTGGCACAGCAAAAATAAATAAATAAATAAGAAAGAAAGAGAAATACAACATCAAAGTACTTAAGATCAGAGAACTCTCTGAGTTCCAAATGAAATGGAGACAGCATACCCCACTCTCTCCCACCGAATGCAATTAAGTTCCTTAAAGACAATGTATGGAGGACTTTGAAAAGTCAATGGCAACAGGTAGACTGGGAAAGACAAATATCTAAGAACCACTAAACTGGGGGTAGTTTTCTGAAATCTAGTTTCTCCTGTGCTGAATTCAAAGACAGCCTAAAATCCATAAGTATATATCAGAGCAGATGGAAAGTGCTCCAAAAGCCCTCTCTTTCTTGTCCAAGAAGAGAATAAGAATGGCCTCTTATGGGTCAGAAAGACTGAGGGAAATCCTCTGGGTTTTTCATTCCCTCTCTTGTCCCAGCCCCTATTTAATCCTACAGTGACACAGAGCCAACAATAGCAGAACAAATGACTAAAACTTAGAGAGAGGAAACTCTTCTCTCTGAGCAAAGAAACTATGGATTCAAGAGTGTGAAAGGAATCCCTGTTGCTCTTTCTCCTGATCTCTCACGACGAGGTCCCAGTAGCAGACACAGTTGTGGGCAGGGCACAACACATCAGGAAAACTAAAGCCATGACTTTCTAGCCAGAAGACCAGGAAAAGGGTGCCTAAGAGCAGGAAAGATTTCCCTGGAGGGAGGCATAGAGAGAAGGAAGTTTCAGAAAGCCCCGCCTTAAAAACTGTGCGTGAACTGTGAGTTCATGCATGGGGATCATCGAAAAAGCAAGAGAGTTCCCAGAAAACATCTATTTCTGCTTTATTGACTCTGCCAAAGCCTTTGACTATGTGGATCACAATAAACTGTGGAAAATTCTGAAAGAGATGGGCATACCAGTCCATCTGACCTGCCTCTTGAGAAACCTGTATGCAGGTCAAGAAGCAACAGTTAGAACTGGACATGGTCCAGAACCACAGACTGGTTCCACATAGGAAAAGGAGTACGTCAAGGCTGTATATTGTCACCCTGCTTATTTAACTTCTATGCAGAGTACATCATGAGAAACGCTGGACTGGAAGAAACACAAGCTGGAATCAAGATTGTCAGGAGAAATATCAATAACTCTGCAGATGAAACCACCCTTATGGCAGAAAGTGGAGAAGAACTAAAGAGCATCTTGATGAAAGTGAAAGAGGAGAGTGAAAAAGTTGGCTTAAAGCTCAACATTCAGAAAACTAAGATCATGGCATCCAGTCCCATCACTTCATGGCAAATGGATGGGGAAACAGTGGAAACAGTGTCAGACTTTATTTTGGGGGCTCCAAAATCACTGCAGATGGTGACTGCAGCCATGAAATTAGAAGACGCTTACTCCTTGGAAGGAAAGTTATGACCAAATAGACAGCATATTAAAAAGCAGAGACATTACTTTGCCAACAAAGGTCCATCTAGTCAAGGCTATGTTTTTCCAGTGGTCATGTATGGATGTGAGAGTTGGACTATGAAGAAGGCTGAGAACTGAAGAATTGATGCTTTTGAACTGTGGTGTTGGAAAAGACTCTTGAGAGTCCCTTGGACTACAAGGAGATCCAACCAGTCCATCCTAAACGAGATCAGTCCTGGGTGTTCATTGGAAGGACTGATCTTGGAAGCTGAAACTCCAATACTTTGGCCACCTGATGCAAAAAGCTGACTCATTTGAAAAGACCCTCATGCTGGGAAAGATTGAAGGAAGGAGGAGAAGGGGTTGACAGAGGATGAGATGGTTGGATGGCATCATCGACTCATCTTCATCTTAAGAAATATTACATTGAGGGAATTCGCTCCTGGGTGGACTCCAGGAGTTGGTGACTGACAGAGAGGCCTGGCGTGCTGCGGTTCATGGGGTCACAAAGAGTCGGACACAACTGAGCGACAGAACTGAACTGACCTGACCCCTAAACAGCATTGAGGACTGATGAACAAGATGAGTCACTGCCTAAGTCCCAGACTGATCACTGGGTGTGACACACGGATTGTATGCATGGGCACAGAGTTGTGTCCAACTCTTTGCAACCCCATGGACTGTAGCCAGCCAGGCTCTTCTGTCCAAGGAATTTTCCAGGCAAGAATACTGGAGTGGGTAGCCATTTCATCCTCCACAGGATCTTTCTGACCCAGGAACTGAACTCATGTCTGTTGTGTCTCCTGCACTGGAGGAGGGTTCTTTACCAGCTAAGCTGCTGGGGGAAGCCCTACACAAAGGAGACAGACTCAAGTAGCTCAGCAAAGATTTTGAAAACTGAACTGATGTTGGAATCACAGCCCAAAAGAGGCAGGGTAAGGACTTGCAAAGTAAACCTAAACTGTTTAATTGCCTACTATACAAATGAACTTCAAACATTCTCTACAGGATTTAAACAAAACCTAAAATCCCATTACATACTATTCAAAATGTCCAGGATCAAATCCAGAATTATTCAGCATATAAAAACTGGGAAAATCTTGATGTTTCTCAAGGGAAAATGCAATCAGTAGCCAAGAATACAGATGTTGAAATTAAACCAAGATTTTAAAAGAGTTATTAAAATCATTCTCTAATAAGTAAATGTAAAAACCCTTGAAACAAATGAAAAATAGAAAGTCTCAAGAGAGAAACAAAAGGTAAAAAACTACCAAAAGAAAAGGTTAGAACTGGAAACATAGAATGACTGAAATAAAAACTTACTAGATGGGATCACTAATAAACTTCAAATTATCAGTAAAAATTATCCAATCTGAACAATAGGGATTTTAAAAGTTTTTGTGTAAAGCAGAGCTGAGAGAACCTGTGGGACAATAGGTGAAACTCAAACAGAAAAAAAAAAAAAAAAAACCTCAAGATTATTCATATCCAGATAATACCAGAACCAAAAGGCTGAAAACAAAAGACAAAATATCTTGAAAGCAGCCAGAGAAAAATAATAGCTGATATGTAGGTGGTCATAGTTTTGATCCAAAATGACTTCACTGTCATCATTTTTGTTAGTCATTCAGCCGCATCCAACCCCATGGACTGTAGCTTGTCAAGTTCCTCTCCGTGGGACTCTCCAGGCAAGAATACTGGTGTGGCTAGCCATTTCCTTCTCCAGGGGATCTTCTGACCCAGGGATGGAACCCAAATTTTCCATATTGCAGGCACATTTTTTACTATCTGAGCCACCAGGGAAACCCTGAATGACTTCATGCTTCTCATTAAAAACCACGAGAGCCAGGAGGCAGTGAAACATTTTTAAAATGCTGAAAGAAAACAGCTTTCAACCCATAATTCTATATCCAGTTAAAATATCTTTCAGGAATGTAGCTAAAATAAAGATATTCTCAGATGAAAAATGACTGAGAAAATATATCATTAGCAGACTTGCCCTAAAAAGTGTCAATTAAAGTTTTCCAGATAGATGAGAAATAATAAAAGTAAGAGTGCTTATAAATCAGAAAAGACCTAGTTAAAGTGGAGACGCATTCTATCAATATGATAGATTGAAAGAATCAGTTTAACATGCCAATTCTTCTCAATTTATCTATAGATTTAATGTAATTCCAGTTAAATTCAAGCAAGACTTTTGTAGTGACAGACAAGCTGAGTCTAAAATTTACATGGAAAATCGAAGGAACTTGAATATCCAGAACAATTTTTAAATGAATAAAGTTGAAGGATTCACACTACCCAATTTTAACACTTATTATAAAGCTACAGAGCTTCCCAGTCGGCACCAGTGATAAAGAACCTCCTTGGCAATGCAGGAGACCTACGAGACGGTTCTTCGATCCCTGGGTGGGGAAGATTCCTTGTAGGAGGGCATGGAAACCCACTCCAGTATACTTGCCTGGAAAATCCCATGGACAGAGCACCCAGGTGGGTTACAGTCCATGGGATAGCAAAGAGTCAGGCATGACTGAAGTGATTTAGCATGTATGCATAAAGCTATAGTATTATAAAGTATACAGTGTACAGTGTAAAGCAAACAGAATATAAAGGCAGTATGGTATTGCAAAGTAAAATACAGAGATCAATGGAAAAGAATAAAACCTCAAAAGTAGACTACTCAAATATGGGTAAAAGTGTAAAGGTAATTCATTGTAGAAAGGAAAGTCTTTTCAAAAAATGGTTTTGAAACAATCAGCATCCAGACTGAAACACACACACACACATATATATAATTATCCATCTAAGCCTTGCACCTCATAAAACATTTCCAAAGTTAAAACCTAAAACTTTTAGAAGAAAACCTTCATAACTTGCATTAGGCAAAGAGTTATTAAATATGACACCAAAAGCACAATCCAGAAGAGAAAAAATAAGCGGGACTTCATCAAAGTTAATAGTTTAGTTCAGTTCAGTTCAGTCACTCAGTTGTGTCTGACTCTTTGCGACCCCATGAACCACAGCACACCAGGCCTCCCTGTCCATCACCAGCTCCCAGAGTTCACCCAAAGCCATGTCCATCAGGTCGGTGATGCCATCCAACCATCTCATCCTCTGTTGTCCCCTTCTCCTCCTGCCCTCAATCTTTCCCAGCATCAGGTCTTTTCAAATGAGTCAGCTCTTCGCATCAGGTGGCCAAAGTATTGGAGTTTCAGCTTCAACATCAAATCAGATATTCAACAAAGGATTGAATATTGGGAAAAAAAAAAACCTCTCAAAATCAGCAATAATAAAATAAACTACCCAATTTAAAAATGAGTGAAAGATCTGAATATTTTATGAAAGATGAATATACAGGTAGCAAATAAACACATGAAAAGATGCTTATCATCACTAGCCAGTAATACAAATTAAAACCACAATGTAATATAATTACACATGGTTATTTTTAAATGGTTAAAACTAAAAAAAAAAAACTGACAAAATTAGGTGCTAACAAGGATGCATAACAATTGAACTTTACATACATTTCTAGTAGTTATACAAAAAAATTAAAGTTGTATTAGAAAATAGTGTGAAAGTGAAAGTGAAAGTCAGTCATCTCCAACTTTTGCAACCCATGGACTACAGAGTCCATGGAATTCTCCAGGCCGGAATACTGGAGTGGGTAGCCTTTCCCTTCTCCAGGGGATCTTCCCAACCCATGGATTGAACCCAGATCTCCCACATTGCAGGTGGATTCTTTACCAGCTGAGCTATCAGGGAAGCTCTTAGAAGATAGTTCAGTAGTTTCTTATTAATTTAAATATACACCAACCACATGACCCAGTAACTTCACTCACACCTAGATATTTACAGTAGAGGAAATTCAAACTTATTGCTTAAAAATCTGTACATGAATGTTTATCACAAGTCTATTCATGATTGCCAAAAACAGAACCATCCCAAATGCATCAGTGTGAGAATGGGCTGTAGTACTTCCATGTGTTGCAATACTCAGAAAATATAAAAGGACAAATGACTGTTACATACAACGAGAATAAATCTTAAAATGCACTAAGTGAAATAAGCCCATCTCAAAAGGTTATATTTGCATAATTGCATTTATATGACTTCATGGAAAAGACAAAACTGTACCAAAGGATTACAGATCTGTACCAAAGGATTACAGAACTGTACCAAAGGATTACAGATTTCACTCATTTTTACATTGCCAGGGTTTAGGGGTAGGGATGGGGCAGCATGAGAAAAGCTTTGTGGTAACGGAACTATTTAGTATCCCGACCATGGCTTGGTTACATGTACTAAACACATAGAACTGTGCACCAAAAGAGAATGGAAGTCAGTATTACCAGGAAAGTGAAGTTGCTCAGTCATGTCCGACTCTTTGTGACCACATGGACTGTAGCCAACAGGCTCCTCCATCCATGGGATTTTCCAGGCAAGAGTACTGGAGTGGGTTGCCATTTCCTTCTCCAGGGTATCTTTCCAACCCAGGGAGTGAACCCAGGTCTCCAGCATTGCAGGCAGACGCTTTACCATCTGAGTCATTACCATAGGTATTTTTTAAAATTAGTGACAATAATACTTTAAGTAAAAGAGCAGAGGAGCATGATGGCTACGATGTTCTCTCAACTGGGTCAGAAAAATCTCTGTGTATACAGACTGACAGGCAGAGATAATGGATAGGAAGAATGATAGAGCAAATGGAGAAAAATATACACGACTGGTGAATCTACGTAGAAAGGTGTAAAGCAATTCTTTGTGTCATTTTTGCAACTTTTCTGAAAGTTGAAATTACACTCCCTAAAAGCTTGCCACAGAAGTATATAAAAATACATTTGCAATAAAATACATTTAATAATATTTCCAAAAATATCACATGACATACACTATGCCAATTTTTTTCTCCACTGCATTCAATGATCTCTCTTCTACATTTGAGCTTCAGAAGTACCATACAATAAATCTAGAATGGCAAATAGTTTTCAACTTGTGTGCCTATGCTAATCTACTCTTTGTGGGAAATAGGAGCACTGAGTTGAGGTCAGGCTCATGGAGGAAGAGTTCTGTTATTAATTACTGATGCCTTAGCAAAGGTCAGGCTCATGGAGGAAGAGTTCTGTTATTGATTACTGACGCCTGCCACGGGAGCAGACATGCATTCCAAGAACACCTTTATGCAGCTTATACCATCCTCTTACTGATGACAATATTTCTTCTTAAAAATCACTGCTTAAAGTTATAATAGTCAATGAAATTTTTATTAATTAATATACAGGAATACCTTGGAGATATTTCAGTTTAAAGTTCTAGACCATCATAAGAAAACAAATATCACAATAAAGTAAGTCACACAAAATTTTTGGTTTGCCAGTGCATATAAAAATTACTTGTGCTTTTACTGTAGTCTGTTAATTGTATTATAACATTATGTTTAAAAAATGTGCATAACAATTTTCAAAATACTTTATTGCTTAAAAATGCTAACCATCATTTGAGCTTTCAGTGAGTTATATTTCTGCTGATGGAGAGTCTTGCCTCAGTGTTGAGAGTGATTAACAAGTCAGAGTGTTGGTTGCTGAAAGTTTGGGTGGCTGTGACAATTTCTTAAAATAAAACAACGATGATGCTTGAATTGATTCACTCTTCCTGGTATAAATGATTTCTCTGTAACCTGCCATGCTATTTAATAGCATCTTACATGGCATCCGGTCCCATCATTTCATGGGAAATAGATGGGGAAACAGTGGAAACAGTGTCAGACTTTATTTTTGGGCTCCAAAATCACTGCAGATGGTGACTGCAGCCATGAAATTAAAAGACGCTTACTCCTTGGAAGAAAAGTTATGACCAACCTAGGTAGCATATTCAAAAGCAGAGACATTAGTCTGCCGACTAAGGTCCATCTAGTTAAGGCTATGGTTTTTCCAGTAGTCATGTATGGATGTGAGAGTTGGACTGTGAAGAAGGCTGAGCGCTGAAGAATTGATGCTTTTGAACTGCGGTGTTGGAGAAGACTCTTGAGAGTCCCTTGGACTGCAAGGAGATCCAACCCCCAGTCCATTCTGAAGGAGATCGGCCCTGGGATTTCTTTGGAAGGAATGATGCTAAAGCTGAAACTCCAGTACTTTGGCCACCTCATGCGAAGAGTTGACTCACTGGAAAAGACTCTGATGCTGGGAGGGATTAGGGGCAGGAGGAGAAGGGGACGACAGAGGATGAGATGGCTGGATGGCATCACTGACTCGATGGACATGAGTTTGGGTAAACTCCAGGCATTGGTGATGGACAGGGAGGCCTGGCGTGCTGCAACTCATGGGGTCGCCAAGAAGTGGAAACGACTGAGCGACTGAACTGAACTGAACTGAACCCACTGTAGAACTTCTTTCAGAATTGAAGTCAATTCTCTCAAACTCCGTCACTACTTTAGCAACTAAATTTATGTACTAATCAGACTCTTTGTTGTCATTTTAACAATCATCAGAGCATCCTCACCTGGAGTAGGGTCCATCTCAAGAAGCCACTTCCTTTGCTTATCTGTGAGAAGCAACTCTTCATTCGCTCATGCTTGGTCATGTGTGTGTAGCTCAGTTGTGTCTGACTCTTTGCAACCCCAAAGACTGTAGCCCCTAGGGCTCCCTCTGTCCATGGGATTTCCCAGGTGAGAATACTAGAGTGGGTTGCCATTTCCCTCTCCAGGGATCTTTGACCCAGGGATCAACCCCACGCCTTAGTCTCCTGCATTGGCAGGCAGGTTCTTTACCACTAGCGTCACTTGGGAAACCATGTTTGGTCATGACATTGAAGCAATTCAGTCACATCTTCAGACTCCACTTCTAATTTTAGTTCTCTTGTTTTTTCCACATCTGCAGTTATTTCCTCCAGTGAAATCTTGAACCCCTCAAAGTCATCCATGAATGTTGGAATCAACTTCCAAACTCCTATAAACGTTGATATTTTGACCTCTTTCCATGAATCACATATGTTCTTAATGATATCTGCAATGGTGAATCCTTTCCAGAAGGTTTTCTATTTACTTTGCCCAGATCTATCAGAGGAATCACTATCGATGGCAACAATAACCTTACAAGGTATTTCTCAAATCATAAGACTTGAAAGGCAAAATTACTCCTTGTTCCAAGGGCCCTAAAATGGATGTTGTGGAGCAGGCATGAAGACGTGAATCTCGTACATCTCCATCATAGCTCTTGGATGACAAGTTGTTTGTCAATAAGCAGTAAAGGGATCTTTATTTTCTGGGCAGTAGGTCTCAACAGTGGGTTGAAAATAGTCAGTAAAGCATGTTGTCAACAGGTGTGCAGGCATCCAGGCTTTGTTGTTCCACCGACAGAGCACAGGCAGAGTAGATTTAGCATAATAGTGAAGGGCCTTTGCAGGATCTTAAATGAGCATCGGCTTCAACTTAAAGTCACCAGCCACTTTAGCCTCACAAGAGGATCAGCCTGTCCTTTGAAGCCTTGAAGCCATGCATTAACTTCCCCCTATCTAGCTACGAAAGTCCTAGATGGCATCTTCTTCCAATATAACGCTATTTCATCTGCATTGGACATCTGCTTATTGTAGCCACCTTCATTAATTATCTTGGGTAGATCTTACGGATAACTTGCTGCAGTTTCTTTATCAGCACCTACTGCTTCACCTGGCACTGGTTCTTTCTTTAAGCCTCATGAACCAAACTCTGCTAGCTTTCAATTTTAATTCTGCAGCTTCCTCACTTCTCTTAACCTTCACAGAAATGAAACAAGTTAGGGCCTTGCCCTGAATCAGACTTTGGCTTAAGGGAATGCTGTGGTTGGTTTGATCTTCTATCCAGACCACTACAACTTTCTCCACATCAGCAATGAGGCTATGCTGCCTTTTTTTTTTTTCTAATCATTTGTGCATTCACTGAAGTAGCACTTTCAATTTCCTTGAAGAACTTTTCCTTTGCATTCACAACTTGGCTAACTGGTACAAGAAGCCTAGTTTTTAGCCCTCACTAAGCTTAATCATTTCTGGCTTTTGATTTAAACTGAGAGATCTGTAACTCTCTTTCACTTGAACATTTAGAGGGAGTTGTGCAATTGTTAATTGGCTTGACTTTGATACTGTTGCATGTCAGGGAATAGGAAGGCCCCAAGGAGAGGGAGAGAGATGGGGGAATGGCCTGTGGAGCAGTCAGCACACACACATCTAGCAAGTTAGTCATCTGATCACAGTTTGTAGTGCCCCAAAACAATTACAATAGTAACATCAAAGAACATGGATCACAAATCACCATAACAGATATAATGATAATGAAAAGCTTAAAATATTGCTAGAATTACCAAAATGTGTCATAGAGACATAAAGTGAGCAGATGCTGTTGGGAAAAAAATGATGCTGATGAACTTGATCAATGTAGAATTGCCACAAACATTCAATTTTCAATTTATAAAAAATACATATCTGCAAAGTGCACTAAGGTAAAGCACAATAAAACGAAGTGAGACTGTACATGTCCTGTGACCCATTCAGTTCAGTTCAGTTCAGTTCAGTCGCTCAGTCGTTTCCACCTCTTTGCGACCCCATGAATCACAGCACGCCAGGCCTCCCTGTCCATCACCAACTCCTGGAGTTCACTCAGACTCATCTCCATCGAGTCAGTGATCCCATCCAACCATCACATCCTCTATCATCCTCTTTCCTCCTGCCCCCAATCCCTCCAAGGATCAGAGTCTTTTCCAATGAGTCAACTCTTCGCATGAGGGGGCCAAAGTACTGGAGTTTCAGCTTTGGCATCATTCCTTCCAAAGAAATCCCAGGGCCGATCTCCTTCAGAATGGACTGGTTGGATCTCCTTGCAGTCCAAGGGACTCTCAAGAGTCTTCTCCAATATCACAGTTCAAAAGCATCAATTCTTTGATGCTCAGCCTTCTTTTACAGTCCAACTCTCACATCCATACATGACCATAGGAAAAACCATAGCCTTGACTAGACGAACCTTAGTCAGCAAAGTAATGTCTCTTCTTTTGAATATGCTATCTAGATTGGTCAAAACTTTTCTTCCAAGGAGTAAGCGTCTTTTAATCTCATGGCTGCGATCACCATCTGCAGTAATTTTGGAGCCTCCCAAAATAAAGTCTGACACTGTTCCCACTGTTTCCCCATCTATTTCCCATGGAGTGATGGGACCGAATGCCATTAAGATAGTTTTAAACAGCTCTTTTGTGTTCACGTGTGCTAAGTCACTTTAGTCATGTCTGACTCTTTGGAACCCTATGGACTGTAGCCCACATGGCTCCTCTGTCTGTGGTATTCCCCAGGTGAAAATACTGCTGTGGGTTGCCATTTCCTTCTCCAGGGGATCTTTCTGACCCAGGGATTCAACCCATGCTTCTTGCATTGGCAGGCGGATTCTTTACCACTGAGCCAGGAAACCCAACTTACAATTCTGCCTTTACTTAAAATCTTTTATCAGTTACTATTTATCTTTTCATATCTTTTTACATTTCTTTTTCTCCTTTCTTCATCCACAAATAAATCCTTATTTGATTTTGCCTAAACGGTGAACTTCAGTTCATCATACAGACAGTGGGTTCCTGAAGCATAGGTTAGATCACATTTATTGACTGCCTATGAACCAGAGTCTGTGCTAAGCATGGAAGATGAATAATTTGAGGGCTCAAGCCTTAACCTTATAAATTCATGTCCAGAGGGAAAGATCAGTATGTAAACAGATGATTATAATACACTGAACATTTTTTTCTTATCTATAGAATAGAAACAATAATTATACTTACTTCCCAAAGTATGGAGAGGATTAAGTGAATTAATAGCTAGTTAAATGCTTAGCATATAGTCTGGCACATTGTAATCTTATTATAAGCACTGGTCATTAATATAATTAGCTCCCAAGTACCAAGTAGAATATTATGAAATGTGATTAATCTAATTTCCAGACAGTGAATTTATTTTTTCAAGCCACTCAATGTATCAAGGAATCTTGAACAAAGCCAAAACTTTGAAGTCTATTTACCCAGATCTTCCATAAAGGATTATGATTTTACAAGTAAAGTAAACTGTATCCTTTTAACTATCTTTTCCATAAGCTTTTGAAGATATTTCCTTGATCAATTTCAGCAGAAGATGATTCCCATTTTCTTCTCAATCATGTGGTTTTCACAGAGGAGCCCAGTGATATAATCCCCCATTCTATTTCACTATACTGTACCCTATAATTCTTGCCAACATTCACATCTCAGGCACTTTTTCCTCTTCCAATAGTCATACATATTTATTGGCATAAATGAAATCTCTTCTTCAACAAAATGAAGTATGAATATTAGATTAAAAATAATAGCTACAGTGAAAGGGCAGTATGGAAAAATAACCCTCAAAACTCCTAACACCCTGAGGATTTGAAAAATAAAATGACATTATGTTTTCCTGAACCCCAACGATAATCTTTGTGTCCCAAAGAAAGCCTGGAGGATATGGATAAGAATCAAAAACTATCATCCATTTCTAAACATGCCCAGACAAATATGTTTTCTTCAAGCTGCCAAGATAAATGCAAACCAGAAGTTTTTTTTTTAATCTCACATTATGCCTTTTATGTGTTCCAAAATTTTAAAAACAGACAGGCTGCCCTTGGAAACAGGAATGCATCAGGTTCTTGCAGTGAAGTGGGATGGAAACAACAGAATGCAAAGACCTGTGTTCTGAAGTGAGCAGTGCACAGAACTGGCTGTGTGATTCTGCACAAGATACTTAATGACTATGTTAAAGTCACAGAAGTTGGAGATAATGACATCTATTCTTGCCTATCTTGCCTACTGTTGCTACTGAGAACAACAGTGTTTGTGCAGTGATCTAAAAATTACCTTTTCCTTCAAAAATACCATTTTATTTAGTCACTACAACCCTGTGAATAATGTATCCTTACCGTCATCATATTCTTTTGACAAATGAGGAGGCTGACATTCAGAGGATTTGGGGGACTTCTTCCGTGGTGGTCCAGTGATGAAGACTCCACCCTTCCAGTGCAGAGGGCATGGGTTTGATCCCTGGTCCAGGAGCTAAGCTACCGCAAGCTGCACTGTGCACCCCCCAAAAATGTTTTTAATTAGCCTGCCTAAGGTCAGAATAAATGGTAACTCTGCACCTCTGTTTGACCCACTGGATTATAATTCCTTAAATCCAGGACCTCTGGCCATCATGTGCTATTCTGCACTCAGTCGTGTCTGCCTCTTTGTAACACTTTGGACTGTAGCCCAACAGGCTTCTCTGTCCATGGAATTTCCCAGGCAAGAATACTGGAATGAGTTGCCATTTCCTATTCAAGGGTATCTTCCTGACCCAGGAATCAAACCTGGGTCTCCTGCACAGCAGGAGAATTCTTTACCACTGAGCCATCCGGGACATAGTTTCAGGCCAAGCATCATCCTTGGCACATAATAGCCAATCATTAAATATGATAAACTCTGAGGAACAGACCATGTGGGAAGTCTGCTTCAGCAAACGCCACCAGAAAGACAATGAATTCGATAGAATATGAGCAAAGGATCTGGATGTTTTCATTTCTATGATTTAAATTTAATCTAAAATATCACACCAAAGGAATATTTATCTCCTTCATGGCATTTAGGCCTTCTGTGTTAGGGCCCATTTCGTTGGTTGTGAGGAACAAAGACTAACTCAGTGGGGAAAAGTGACAAATTTCCCTTACAGAAGAATGTCAAAAATCTGTAGAAACTTTCCCAGCCAGGAGGTGGAGCTTAATCCCTCTAGTCTTGCAGGTCAGTGTGATAACTAATTTTGTGTCACCTTGACTGAGTAATAGGGTGCCCAGATATGTGGCCAAACATTATTCTGGGTGTATTTGGAAGAGATTAACATTTATATCAGTAGACTGAGTAAAGCAAATTGTCCTCCCCAATGTGGGTGGGCCTTACCCAGTCTACTGAAAGCCTGAATTAAACAAAAAGGCTGACCACTCCTTGAGTAAGAGAAAAGATTTCCAATATCATTAGTCATCAGGGAAATGAAAATCTAAACCACAGTGTGATAGCACTTCATACACACTGCTGCTGCTGCTGCTGCTGCTGCTAAGTCGCTTCAGTCGTGTCTGACTCTGTGCGACCCCATAGACGGCAGCCCACTAGACTTCCCTGTCTCTGGAATTCTCCAGGCAAGAACACTGCAGTGGGTTGCCATTTCCTTCTCCAATGCATGAAAGTGAAAATTGAAAGTGAAGTTGGTCAGTTGTGATCGACTCTTAGCGACCCCATGGACTGCAGCCTACCAGGCTCTTCTGTCCATGGGATTTTCCAGGCAAGAGTACTGGAGTGGGTTGCCAATGCCTTCTCCGTCGTACACACTAAGATGGCTATAATAAAAATGTAAATAACTTATATTAGAGCAAATACAGATTAATTGAGGGGAGTGGAAATGCAAAATTGTGCA
Source organism: Nanger dama (assembly GCA_917880005.1). Taxonomy (NCBI): domain Eukaryota; kingdom Metazoa; phylum Chordata; class Mammalia; order Artiodactyla; family Bovidae; genus Nanger; species Nanger dama. The sequence goes on from CAKJTW010000002.1 coordinate 84,795,146, forward strand.
GGCACTGTGGAAAGCAGTTGGGTAGTTCTTCAAAACACTAAACACAGAGCTATCATATGACTCAGCAATTCCACTTCTGGGTATATACTCAGGAGAACTGAAAACATATGTTCAAATAAAAACTTGTACATGAATGTTCATGGAAGCATTACTGAAAAAGTCAGGATACAATCAGAGGATACAATCAAAATGTACATCAACTGATGAATAGTAAACAAAATGGGGTCCAATTGATTAGCATTTGCTAGAGGAAAGGTGGAAACAAAAGTGACAGCTATCAGGCATAGGGAATCTTCTTGGAGTAATGAAATACTCTGGCATTAGATTGTGGTGATGACTATTCAACCTAGAATATTCACTAAAAACAACTGATTTACATGCTTGAAAGGAGTACATTCCAGTGTATATGAATTATAGGTCAAGTTTTTAAAACAGTGTGATGCCAACAATGCAGTGCTTGGACAGAAATCTACAGCTTTAAATTTATAGAAGTAAGGTCAAATGTGATGTTCTAATTTCCAATCTCTTTATCAGTAAAAGTATTGCAATTAAAATCATAGTAAGAGGAAAGAAGCAACAGGAAAAGCCAACCTTGTAAAATGGAAAACAAACAACAAAGAAAGTCAATGAAATAGTCAACTAAATATGGGGAAATACAATTATTTGAAAAAAAATTACAAACCTCTTGATTAGTTGATCAGAAATTAACAAAGAAAACAAATTAACTTTATCAGAAACAAAACAGAAGACTCACTACAGACAGTACAGACATTGAAAAGGTAATAGAAAAATTACACAAAACTTTTTAAATAAACAGCTTATATGAAATGGATAAATTGAGTTCAGTTCAATTCAGTTGCTCAGTTGTGTCTGACTCTTTGCGACCCCATGAACAGCAGCACGCCAGGCCTCCTTGTCCATCACTAACTCCCGGAGTTCACTCAGACTCACCTCCATTGAGTCGGTGATGCCATGCAGCCATCTCATCCTCTGCCGTCCCCTTCTCCTCCTGTCCCCTATCCCTCCGAGCAACAGAGTGTTTTCAAATGAGTCAACTCTTCGCATGAGGTGGCCAAAGTACTGGAGATTCAGCTTCAGCACCATTCGTTCCAAAGAAATCCCAGGGCTGATCTCCTTCAGAATGGACTGGTTGGATCTCCTTGCAGTCCAAGGGACTCTCAGGAGTCTTCTCCAACACCACAGTTCTTTTGCGCTCAGCTTTCTTCACAGTCCAACTCTCACATCCATAAATGACTACTATCATAGCCTTGACTTGACGGACCTTATTCGGCAAAGTAATGTCTCTGCTTTTGAATATGTTATCTAGGTTGGTCATAGCTTCTCTTCCAAGGATAAGCATCCTTTAATTTCATGGCTGCAATCACCATCTGAAGTGATTTTGGAGCCCAGAAAAATAAATTCTGACACTATTTCCACTGTTTCCCATCTATTTCCCATGAAGTGATGGGACCAGATGCCATGATCTTCGTTTTTGAATGTTGAGCTTTAAGCCAACATTTTCACTCTCCTCTTTCACTTTCATCAAGAGGCTTTTGAGTTCCTCTTCACTTTCTGCCATTAGGGTGGTGTCATCTGCGTATCTGAGGTTCTTGATATTTCTCCCAGCAATCTTGATTCCAGCTTGTGCTTCATCCAGCCAAGCGTTTCTCATGATATACTCTGCATAGAAGTTAAATAAACAGGGTGACAATATACAGCCTTTACGTACTCCTTTTTCCTATTTGGAACCAGTCTGTGGTTCCATGTCCAGTTCTAACTGTTGCATCCTGACCTGCTTATAGGTTTCTCAAGAGGCAGGTCAGGTGGCCTGGTATTCCCATCTCTTTCAGAATTTTCAACAGCTTATTGTGATCCACACAGTCAAAGGCTTTGGCATAGTCAACAAAGCAGAAATAGATGTTTTTTCTGGCACTCTCTTGCTTTTTCCATGATCCAGCAGATGTTGGCAATTTGATCTCTGGTTCCTCTGCCTTTCCTAAAACCACTTGAAAATTGGGAAGTTCACAATTCACTGGCATGGAGAATTTTGAGTATTACTTTACTAGCATGTGAGATGAGTGCAATTGTGCAGCATTTCAAGCATTCTTTGGCATTGCCTTTCTTTGGGATTGGAATGAAAACGGACCTTTTCCAGTCCTGTGGCCACTGCTGAGTTTTCCAAATTTGCTGGCAGATTGAGTGCAGCACTTTCACAGCATCATCTTTCAGGATTTGAAAGAGCTCAACTGGAATTCCATCACCTCCACCAGCTTTGTTCATAGTGATGCTTACTAAGGCCCACTTGACTTCACATTCCAGGATTTCTGGCTCTAGGTGAGTGATCACACCACTGTGATTATCTGGATCATGAAGATCTTTTTGTACAGTTCTGTGTATTCTTGCCACCTCTTCTTAATATCTTCTGCTTCTGTTATGTCCATACCATTTCTGTCCTTTATCAAGCCCATCTTTGCATGAAATGTTCCCTTGCTGTCTCTAATTTTCTTGAAGAGATCTCTAGTCTTTCCCATTCTGTTGTTTTCTCTATTTCTTTGCACTGATCACTGAGGAAGGCTTTCTTATTTCTCCTTGCTATTCTTTGGAACTCTGCATTCAGATGCTTGTATCTTTCCTTTTCTCCTTTTCTTTTTGCTTCTCTTCTTTTCACAGCTATTTGTAAGGCCTCCTCAGACAGCCATTTTACTTTTTTGCATTTCTTTTCCATGGGGATGGTTTTGATCCCTGTCTCCTGTACAATGTCACGAACCTCCTTCTACTCTATCAGATCTAGTCCCTTAAATCTATTTCTGACTTCCACTGTATAAAGGATTTGATTTAGGTCATACCTGTATGGTCTAGTGGTTTTCCCTACTTTCTTCAATTTAAGTCTGAATTTGGCAATAAGGAGTTCATGATCTGAGCCACAGTCAGCTCCTAGTCTTGTTTTTGTTGACTGTATAAAGTTTCTCCATCTTTTATTGAAAAGAATATAATCAATCTGATTTCGGTGTTGCCCATCTAGTGATGTCCATGTGTAGAATCTTCTCTTGTGTTGTTGGAAGAGGGTGTTTGCTATGACCAGTGCATTTTCTTGGCAAAACTCTATTAGTCTTTGCCCTGCTTCATTCTACATTCCAACGCCAAATTTGCCTGTTACTCCAGGTGTTTCTTGACTTCTTACTTTTGCATTCTAGTCCACTTAATGAAAAGGACATCTCTTTGAGTGTTAGTTCTAAAAGGTCTTGTAGGTCTTCATAGAACCGTTCAACTTCAGGTTCTTCAGTGTTACTGGTTGGGGCATAGACTTGGATAACTGTGATACTGAATGGTTTGAATTGGAAACAAACAGTAATCATTCTGTCATTTTTGAGATTGCATCCAAGTACTGCATTTCAGATTCTTTTGTTGACCATGATGACTACTCCATTTCTTCTAAGGGATTCCTGCCCACCGTAGTGGATATAATGGTCATCTGAGTTAAATTCCCCCTTCCAGTCCCTTTTAGTTCACTGATTCCTAGAATGTCCACATTCACTCTTGCTATCTCCTGTTTGACCACTTCCAATTTGCCTTGATTCATGGACCTGACATTCCAGGTTCCTATGCAATATTGCTCTTTACAGCCTTGGTCCTTGCTTCTATCATCACCAGTCACATCCACAACTGGGTATTGTTTTTGCTTTGGCTCCATCCCTTCATTCTTTCTGGAGTTATTTCTCCACTGATCTCCAGTAGCATATTGGGCATCTACTGACCTAGGGTGTTCCTCTTTCAGTATCCTATCATTTTGCCTTTCCATACTGTTCATGGGGTTCTCAAGGCAAGAATACTGAAGTGGTTTGCCATTCCCTTCTCCAGTGGACCACATTCTGTCAGACCTCTCCACCATGATGGCACATACTACGACTGGTGCACACAACGTGGCTGAGAGGAGCTATCTCACTTCCGAGGTCGGGGTCAGTGGCTGAGAGTGCCTGGCTGGAACGATGCAGGATCAGCTGAGAGGAGCTACCCTATGTCCGAGGTTAGGGGTGGCGGCTGGGAGGAGCAACCCCACGTCCAAGGAGTGGTGGCTATGTGGGCGCAGGAGGGCCTAGAGGAGCTATTCCACATTCAAGGTCAGGAGGGACAGCAGTGAGGAGATACCCCTCGTCCAAGGTAAGGAGCAGTGGCTGCACTTTGCTGGAGCAGCCGTGAAGAGACACCCCACGTCCAAGGTAAGAAAAACCCAAGTAAGATGGTAGGTGTTGCGAGAGGGCATCAGAGGGCAGACACACTGAAACCATAATCACAGAAAACTAGTCAATCTAATCACACTAGGACCACAGCCTTGTCTAACTCAGTGAAACTAAGCCATGCCCTGTGGGGCCACCCAAGACGGGCAGGTCATGGTAAGAGGTCTGACTGGAGAAGAGAATGGCAAACCACTTCAGTATTCTTGCCTTGAGAACCCCATGAACAGTATGAAAAATTCCTTGAAACGCTCATATTACCAAAACTGACTTAAAAATGAAACAAAAATCTGAGTAGGTATAATTCTAATAAAAGAGTTGAATTAAAATTGAAAACCTTCCCAGAAAGAAAATGCCACATCCAGATGGCTTTACTGGTGAATTAATAATATCAATCCTACCTAAGGTCCTTCAGAAAACAGAGGAGGAGGGAGCACTTCCCAATTCATTTTATAAGGTCAGCATTACCCTGAAACTAAAAACCAAAAGTATTAAAATAAATTACTAGTTAATATTCCTTATGAATATTAATACAAAAATTTTAATGGAGTAATAGCAATATGAACTCAGCAAATATATCTGGAGAGAGGCAATGACATCAGATCTCACCACTTCTATGTAACATTTTACTGAATGTCCCCACCTGTGCAATCAGGAAAGCAAAAGGAACAAAAAGTCTTCAGATAGCAAAGCAGAAAGAGAACTGTCTCTTTCTAACCGTATGACTACCTATGTAGAAAATCTTTAAAAATAAAAATAAAACCACTATGAACTCATAAGGGAGTTTAGTAATGTCACAGAATATATGTTAACTGTCAACTGCTATATAATAGCAATGAACAATTTGGAACTGAATATTTTAAAATAATATTTATTGTACAGTAGCATGAAGAAATATGAACTATTTAGGAATCAACTTAACAAATATTGTGAAAGACTGACATGAAAACTACATAATACTGTTTAGAAAATTTAAAGAAGACCTAAATAAATGAAGAGACATATCATGTTCATGATTTGGAAGACATGATATTACTGAAGTGTCAGTTCAGTTCAGTCGCTCATTCGTGTCTGACTCTGCGACCCCATGAATTACAGCACGCCAGGCCTCCCTATCCATCACCAACTCCCAGAGTTCACTCAAACTCATGTCCATCAAGTCAGTGGTGCCATCCAGCCATCTCATCCTCTGTCATCCCCTTCTCCTCCTGCCCCAATCCCTCCCGGCATCAGGGTCTTTTCCAATGAGTCAACTCTTTGCATGAGATGGCCAAAGTACTGGAGTTTCAGCTTCAGCATCAGTCCTTCCAATGAACACCCAGGACTGATCTCCTTTAGAACGGATGGGTTGGATCTCCTTGCAGTCCAAGGGACTCTCAAGAGTCTTCTCCAACACCACAGTTCAAAAACATCAATTCTTCGGTGCTCAGCTTTCTTCACAGTCCAAGTCTCACATCCATACATGACCATAGCAAAAACCATAGCCTTGACCAGACAGACTTTTGTTTACAAAGTAATGTCTCTGCTTTTGAATATACTATCTAGGTTGGTCGTAACTTTTCTTCCAAGGAGTAAGCATCTTTTAATTTCATGGCTGCAATTACCATCTGCAGTGATTTTGGAGCCCCCAGAAATAAAGTCTGACAGTTTCCACTGTTTCCCCATCTATTTCCCATGAAGTGTCAAGCCTCCCCAAATTGATTGATAGATTTTCATGCAATCTCAGTCAAAATCTTAGTTCAGTTATACAGAAATGCAAAGGAACTAGATAGACTGAGACAATTTTGAATATTAAAACAAAGTTGCTTATGCTACATGGTTTTAAGACATACTATAAAGCTAGGAAAATCAAGACAGTGTGGTGTTGGCATCAGAATAAACATACAGAAAATAATAATAATAAAAGAAAAAAACAACAGATCAATGAAACAGAATATAAAGTCCAGAAATTGACTTATACATATATGGTCAATTTTTGACAAAGTTTCCAGAGTAATTATGTATGGAAAAGATGATCTCTTTAGTGAATGGCATTGAAATGACTGGCTATTCACAAGAAAAAAATGCAAACCTCAATCTTTACTTCATTGCATGCAACAAAATAAACTTAAAATGGATCATAGGCATATAGATAAAAGCAAAGACTATATAAGTATAAGGAACAAAATAGGAGACTATCATTTTACCCTGAGTTAAGCAAAGAGTTCTTAGATATGACAGGAAAAGTCATCAAAAAAGAATTAAAATTTATAAATTGGACTTTGTCAAACTTGAAAACCTTTACTCTTCAAAAGATATTAAGAAGGTAAATAGGCAAACCACAAACTGGGAAAAATGTTTGAAAAACATATCTCATAAAAGATATATATTCAAAATGTATAAAGAAGACTTTTAAGTCAACAAGACAAACAACTCAATTAAAAATATGGCAATATCACTATATACCTATTAAGCCAGATGAAAGAAAAAGACAAAAAACTCTGGAGGGAGGGAGGGAAGGAAGGAAGGGAAGAAATAAAAAGAAAAGAAACATGATAATATCAAATATTGGCAAAAATTAAGAGAAACTAGATTTCTTGTACATTGCTGGCAGGAATACGAAATGGTGCTGCCATTCTGGAAAATAGTTTGGCATCTTCTGAAGTTAAGCATGCACTTACCATACAACCCAGACACTGCACTGTTTGGCATTTACACAAAAATTAAAATAAAAACTCATGTTTACATAAAAATCTGTGCACAAATGTTCACAGCAGCTTTACAAATAGTCAAAAACTAGGACAACTCAAATGCCCAAATGTTTTTCAATGAGTAAATGTTAAAACCCTGATACATCCATCATATTATGAAATACTATACATATAATATAAAAGGATCAAACTACTGAGAGACATGATGTGTTTAAATATTATGCTGAGTGAAAAAGCCAATCTTAAAAGGTTGGATACTATATGATTTTATATATTTTCAAAGTGATAAGATCATAAAAAACAAACATTGGTACTAAAGGATAGGGACAATGGATAGAATGGACTGTGTAATAGGGTGTGCTTGAGAAAGTCCTTTTGCAGTGATAGAATAGTTCTGTATCTTGATCACTGTAGCAATTGCACAAATCTTTGCATAGGATTAAACTGCATAGAAAACACCACACACAAACACACGCACACGCACACACACACACACACACACACACACAGGATTCCCAAGTGGCACAGTGGTAAAGAATCTGCCTGCCCATATAGGAGATGTAAGAGATGTGGGTTCTATCTCTGGGTCAGGATGATCTCCTGGTATAGGAAATGGCAACCCACTCCAGTATTCTTGCCTGGAAAATTCCAGTCAGAGGACCCTAGCTGGTCACACTCAAGAGTCAGACTCGACTGAGCACACATGCGTGCATGCCACACACACACACATATCCACATACATAAATGTAGGTTTATTAAAAATGAAAGCTGAATAAAATCTGTTAACAGTAAAACCAATGTAAATTTCCTAGTGTTGATACTATGTTATAAACTACATAACATGTCAACACTGGAAAACTAAGACATCAGACTTCTTATACTACTTTTGTAACTTCTTATGAGCCCGTAATTATTTCAAATAAAAAGGTGTGTTTTTAAAAAAGAAAGGATTTGAACAGACACTCCTCCAAAGTATATATACAAAGAGCAAATAAGCATTTCATTTAATAATAATAAAGAATAGCAAAATACTCAACATCATTAATCATCAGGAGAATGCAAATTTAACCACAGTGAAATACCATGCACTAGGATAGCTAAAATTAGAAAGAACAATAATATCAAGTATGGACAAGAATGTGCAAGCAACTGGATCTCTCACACATTGCTGGAGGCACGGCTATTTGGAAACAGTGGCAATTCCTTATAAACAACATATTCTTACCATATGACTCAGCAATCTAACCCTTAGGTATTTACCCAAGAAAAATAAAACTATGTGACACAGAGACCTGTACATGGCAAGTATATAGCACCTTTATTTCTAAAAGTCCAAAACTAGAAACAATTCAAATATTCATTAACAGAAGAGTGAATTAACAAATTTATGTATATCCATACAGTGGAATAATTAAACAATAAAACAGGTGAATCTCAAAAGCATTATGCTAAGTAAGAAGATCCAGACATAAAAGAGTACACACTCTATAGTGCCATCTATATGAAAGATTTCAAAAAGATAAAATTTAATCTACAGCAATAAAGAGAAGATTGATGTTTGCCTGGGATGAAGGATTAGGGGGCACAAGTGACAGATGTGGAAAGAGAACAGAGGAAATTTTGGAGCACTTGAAATGTTCTGTATCTTGACTGTGTCAATTGTTACATGGATATGAACATTTATCACAACACATTGTGCTGTACATATACAACGTATGCAATTTTAGGGGTAAAGTATGCTTCAATAAAATTGATTTTTTTAATGCAGACCTTAACGTCTTTCTGGAGTTTCAGAAATGAGAGTGAGACGTAAGTCAAAGAAGGTAATAGTTTAAAGTCTCAGTGATTAGCAGAATGATAGTGCTGTTAATAGACCTGTGACTTTCAGGAACTCTAAACTCAACATGAGCAAAATTGAAACAAAGATCTCCTTTCACCAATCAGTACAGTTCAGTCGCTCAGTCTTTGTCCAACTCTTTGCGACCCAATGAACCACAGCACGCCAGGCCTCCCTGTCCATCACCAACTCCTGGAGATTACCCAAACTCATGTCCATCAAGTCGGTGATGCCATCCAGCCATCTCATCCTCTGTCATCCCCTTCTCCTCCTGCCCCAATCCCTCCCAGAATCAGGGTCTTTTCAATTAGTCAACTCTTCACATGAGGTGGCCAAAGTACTGGAGTTTCAGCTTCAGCATCAGTCCTTCAATGAACATCCAGGGCTGATCTCCTTTAGAATGGACTGATTAGATCTCCTTGCCATCCAAGGGACTCTCAAGAGTCTTCTCCAATACCACAGTTCAAAAGCATCAATTCTTCGGTCTTCAGCCTTCTTCACAGTCCAATTCACACATTCATAAACGACCACTGGAAAAACCATAGCCTTGACTAGACAGACCTTTGTTGGCAAAGTAATGTCTTTGCTTTTGAATATGCTGTCTAGGTTGGTCATGACTTTCCTTCCAAGGAGTAAGTGTCTTTTAATTTCATGGCTGCAATCACCATCTGAAGTGATTTTGGAGCTCAGAAAAATAAAGTCTGACACTGTTTCCACAGTTTCTTCACCTATTTGCCATGAAGAGATGGGACCAGATGCCATGATTTTTGTTTTCTAAATGTTGAGCTTTAAGCCAACTTTTCACTCCCCTCGTTCACTTTCATCAAGAGGCTTTTTAGTTCCTCTTCACTTTCTGCCATAAGGGTGGTGTCATCTGCATATCTGAGGTTATTGATATTTCTCCCAGCCATCTTGATTCCAGCTTGTGCTTCATCCAGCCCAGCGTTTCTCATGATGTACTCTGCATAGAAGTTAAATAAGCATGGTGACAATATACAGCCTTGACATACTCCTTTTCCTATTTGGACCAGTCTGTGGTTCCATGTCCAGTTCTAACTGTTGCTTCCTGACCTGCTTATAGGTTTCTCAAGAGGCAGGTCAGGTGGTCTGGTATTCCCATCTCTTTCAGAATTTTCCACAGTTTATTGTGATCCACACAGTCAAAGGCTTTGGCATAGTCAACAAAGCAGAAATAGATGTTTTTCTGGAACTCTCTTGCTTTTTCCATGATCCAGCGGATGTTAGCAATTTGATCTCTGGTTCCTCTGCCTTTTCTAAAACCAGCTTGAACATCTGGAAGTTCACACTTCACGTATTGCTGAAGCCTCACTTGGAGAATTTTGAGCATCACTTTACTAGCATGTTAGATGAGTGCAATTGTGCGGTTGTTTGATTGCCTTTCTTTGGGATTGGAATGAAAACTGACCTTTTCCAGTCCTGTGGCCACTGCTGAGTTTTCCATATTTGCTGGCAGATTGAGTGCAGCACTTTCACAGCATCATCTTTCAGGATTTGAAATAGCTCAACTGGAATGCCATCACCACCACCAGCTTTGTTCATAGAGATGCTTTCTAAGGCCCACTTGACTTCATATTCCAGGATTTCTGGCTCTAGGTGAGTGATCACACCATCATGATTATCTGGGTCTTGAAGATCTTTTTTGTACAGTTCTTCTGTGTATTCATGTCACCTCTTCTTAATATCTTCTGCTTCTGTCAGGTCCATACCATTTCTTTCCTTTATCGAGCACATCTTTGCATGAAATGTTCCCTTGGTGTCTCTAATTTTCTTGAAGAGATCTCTAGTCTTTCTCATTCTGTTCTTTTCCTCTATTTCTTTGCATTGATCATTGTGGAAGGCTTTCTTATCTCTCCTTACTATTCTTTGGAACTCCGCATTCAGATGCTTATATCTTTCCTTTTCTCTTTTGCTTTTCACCTCTCTTTTCACAGCTATATGTAAGGCCTCTCCAGACAGCCATTTTGCATTTTTGCATTTCTTTTCAATGGGGATGGTCTTGATTCCTGTCTCCTGTACAATGTCACGAACCTCCTTCCATCGTTAATCAGGCAGTGTCTATCAGATCTAGTCCCTGAAATCTATTTCTCACTTCCACTTTATAATCATAAGGGATTTGATTTAGGTCATACCTGAATGGTCTAGTGGTCTTCCCTACTTTCTTCAATTTGAGTCTTAATTTGGAAATAAGGAGTTCATGATCTGAGCCACAGTCAGCTCCTAGTCTTGTTTTTGCTGCCTGTATAGAGTTTCTCCATCTTTGGCTGCAAAGAATATAATCAATCTGATTTCGGTGTTGACCATCTGATGTCCTTGTGTAGAGTCTTCTCTTGTGTTGTTGAAAGAGGGTGTTGTTTACTATAGCCATACATGTTCATATGAGCTACCCCACGTTCAAGTTAGGAGGGGGCGACCTAGTCCAAGGTACAGAGCAGCAGCTGCACTTTGCTGGAGCAGCCGTGAAGAGACACCCACGTCCAAAGGTAAGAAAAACCCAAGTAAGATGGTAGGTGTTGCGAGAGGGCATCAGAGGGCAGACACACTGAAACCATAAACACAGAAAACTAGTCAATCTAATCACACTAGGACCATAGCCTTGTCTAACTCAATGAAACTGATCCACGCCCTGTGGGGACACCCAAGACAGGAGGGTCATGGTGGAGAGGTCTGACAGAATGTGGTCCACTGGAGAAGGGAATGGCAAACAACTTCCAGTATTCTTGCCTTGAGAACCCCATGAATAGCATGGAAAGGCAAAATGATAGGATACTGAAAGAGGAATTCCCCGGGTCAGTGCCCAATATGCTACTGGAGATCAAAGGAGAAATAACTCCAGAAAGAATGAAGGGATGGAGCCAAAGCAAAAACAATACCCAGCTGTGGATGTGACTGGTGGTAGAAGCAAGGTCCAAGGCTGTAAAGAGCAATATTGCATAGGAACCTGGAATGTCAGGTACATGAATCAAGGCAAATTGGAAGTGGTCAAACAGGAGATGAAAGAGTGAACGTCGACATTCTAGGAATCAGTGAACTAAAATGGACTGGAATGGGTGAATTTAACTCAGATGACCATTACATCTACTACTGTGGGGAGGAATCCCTCAGAAGAAATGGAGTAGCCATCATGGTCAACAAAAGAGTCTGAAATGCAGTACTTGGATGCAATCTCAAAAATGACAGAATGATTTCTGTTTGTTTCCAGTTCAAACCATTCAGTATCACAGTAATCCAAGCCTATGCCCCAGCCAGTAACGCTAAAGTAGCTGAAGTTAAATGGTTCTATGAAGACCTACAAGACCTTTTAGAACTAACACCCCCAAAAAGATGTCCTTTTCATTATAGGGGACTGGAATGCAAAAGTAGGAAGTCAAGAAACACCTGGAGTTACAGGCAAATTTGGACTTGGAGTACAGAATGAAGCAGGGCAAAGGCTAATAGAGTTTTGCCTTTCACCATTATCCTAAAACTATTCTTTCTTGGGTGCTTCCTATCTCTGTGAATGGCATCCTGAGATGTGCAAGGCAGAGAAGCAGCCAATGTTCTTGACACTTCCATTTTCCCTTCCCTCCATATATAATCAATTGCTCAATCCTTCCAACTGTATCTCCTAAACAGAGTTCAAACATGTTGGCTTCTCTCCAACTCTATTATGGCCACACTAGTCCAGTCATCATCTCTCACCTTTATCACCACCACCTGCTGAATCTCAGTTCAATGCTCCAAAATTCTCCAAGTCAGGCTTCAACAGTACATAAACCATGAACTTCCAGGTGTTCAAGCTGTATTAGAAAGTCAGAGGAACCAGAGATCAAATTGCCAACATCCGCTGGATCATCAAAAATCAAGAGTTTCAGAAAAGCATCTACTTTTGCTTTATTGACTATGCGAAAGACTTTGACTGTGTGGATCACAATAACTGGAAAATTCTGAAAGAGATGGGAATACCAGACCACCTGACCTGCCCCCTGAGAAATCTGTATGCAGTTCAAGAAGAAACAGTTAGAACTGGACAAGGAACAGCAGACTGGTTCCAAATTGGGAAAGGAGCACATCAAGGCTGTATTTTGTCACCCTGCTTATTTAATTTATATGCAGAGTACATCATGAGAAACGCTGGTCTGGATGAAGCACAAGCTGGAATCAAGATGGCTGGGAGAAATACCAATAACCTCAAATATGCAAATGACACCGCACTTGTGGCAGAAAGGGAAGAAGAACTAAAGAGTCTCTTGATGAAAGTGAACAAGGAGAGTGAAAAAGTTGGCTTAAAGCTCAACATTCAGAAAAAGAAGATCATGGCATCTGGTCCCACCACTCCATGGCAAATAGATTGGGAAACAATGGAAACAGTGACAGACTTTATTTTTCTGGACTCCAAAATCACTGCAGATGGTGACTGCCACCATGTAATTAAAAGACACTTGCTCCTTGGAGGAAAAGTTATGACCAAATTAGACAGCATATTAAAGAGCAGAGACATTACTTTCCCAACTAAGGTCCATCTAGTCAAAGCTATAGTTTCTCCAGTAGTCATATATGGATGTGAGAGTTGGACTACAATGAAAGCTGAGTGCTGAAGAATTGATGCTTTTGAACTGTGGTGTTGGAGAACACTCTTGAGAGTCTCTTGGACTGCAAGGAGATCCAACCAGTCCATCCTAAAGGAAATCAATCCTGAATATTCATTGGAAGGACTGATGTTGAAGCTGAAGCTCTAATACTTTGGCCACCTGATGCAAAGAACTAACTCATTTGAAAAGACTCTGATGCTGGGAAAGATTGAAGGTGGAAGGAGAAGGGGATGAGAGAGGATAAGGTGGTTGGATGGCATTACCAACTTGATGGACATGAATTTAAGTAGACCCTGGGAGTTGGTGCTGGGAGGCCTGGCGTGCTACAGTCCATGGGGTCACAAAGAGTTGAACACAACTGAGTGACTGAACTGAACTGAACTGATCTATCTGGCCCTTACAGCTAAGGGCTGGACAATCCAGAGAGAAAAGGATTATCTCTTTCCTGAGAATTTGAGCAGATGTCCTAATCTAACCTCCTATTTTGGTCTGGACTCTGATTGCAAGAGACAGAAATTCTACTCAAACTAGATTACTTTTTTAAAAGGAGTATATTTATTGCATCACATAACCAAGAGGGAATAAACTATTCATGACCGGATCTATAGATTTGTCTGATTTTTTTCAGGAATCTGTCTTTCTCTCCAGCTCTTGCTTATACCTCCCTCTAGGTTGGTTTCAGTCTCCAGGGCGGGGGCGGGGCCTCCCTTAAAATAATAGAAAAAGATTACTGATATTTTCCCTGCTGATCTGACCTGATGGGTTTATCTTTCCTTTTCTCCTTTGCCTTTAACTTCTCTTCATGCTTTTGAACTGTGATATTGGAGAAGACTGTTGAGAGTCCCTTGGACTACTAGATCAAACCGGTCAATCCTAAAGGAAATCAGTCCTGAAAATTCATTGGAAGGACTGATGCTGAAGCTGAAGCTCCAATACTTTGGCCACCTGATATGAAGAACTGACTCATTGGAAGAGACCCTGATGCTGGAAAGATCGAAGGTGGGAGGAGAAGGAGATGACAGAGGATGAGATGGTTGGGTGGCATCACTGACTCAATGGACATGGGTTTGAGCAAGCCCTGTGGGTTAATGATGGACAGGGAAGCCTGGTGTGCTGCAGTCCATGGGGTCACAAAGAGTTGAACACAACTGAGCGACTGAAATGAACTGAACTGAACAGATCTGATCTGGCCCTTACAGCTGACAATCCAGAAAGAAAAGGATTATTTCTTTCCTGAGAGTTTGAGCAGATGATCTAGGAAGGATGCTGGTTACTCTCACTTGGGTCACTGTCCACTGCTGAACCATACACTCAGGCCAAGAGAACAAAAAACTCTGATTAGTTACATTTAGATGGGTTATTTGCCCATACCTGCAATGGAGGATGCTGTGTTCAGTCATGTCTGGCTGTGTGCAACCCCATGGACTATAGCCCACCAAGCTCCTCTTTCAGTGGGATTCTCCAGGCATTAATACTGGAGTGGGTAGCCAGTTCCTGCTCCAGGGGATCTTCACGACCCAGGGACAGAACCCTAATCTATTGCATCTCCTGCATTGGCAGACAGACTGACAGACACTGAGCCACCTGGGAAGCCCATGTTATAGGGGATGAGGGAGAGTCAAATTTTGCCCACATCACAGGGAAAGGATTCTCCACAAGCAGAGGGATTCTATTGCCAGAAGTGTAGGGCAAGTATGCGATGAAAATCCTAACTACAAGATTTCGCTTCCATTCTCCTGACAGTGGCTAGTTATTCTATTTTATTTTTAAAAAAATAAGTTATTTTCCTGCTTCAAATCTTTCTATGGCTTTTTATTACTCTTAGAACAAAATTTAAAATCTCCCAGATGACTCCAAGGCCTTCATGCTCCAAGCCGTTCTTCACCGGACTAAATTTTACATCACTCTCCCTTCATTCTCTTCCAGAAACCCTATCTTTTGTTCAGTTTCTTTAGGAAACATATGCCTCCTCACAACCACCTTCCACAGCTACTGATTCCCCTGGACACATTCAGAGTACTACATCAGTGGACACAGTCATCTTGAGAGCTCACCTTGGACACATCTTCGCTAATGAAGCTTTCCTGACTTCCCAGGTTAGAGCGCCTCCAGTTAAACTCAGTCGTAGCACCTGAGCATCTCCTTCATAGCACTTGTCTCAATTAAAGTCACATAATCATCAAGATATTTATTCTTTACTATCTGATCTCTGAGGGCTTCCCAGGTGGCAGTAGTGGTAAAGAACCTGCCTTCCAATGCAGGAGATGTAAAGAGGTGTGGGTTCAATCCCTGGGTTAGGAAGGTTCCCTGGAGTGAGAATGGCAACCCACTCCAGTATTCTTGCCTGGGAAATCCCACGGACAGATGAGCCTGGTGGGCTGCAGTCCATTGGGTGGCAAAAAGAGTCAGACACAACTGAGAAACCAAACAACAATTCGATCTCTCCTATTTGAATGATGGAAAATCCACAGAGCTGAGACTTACTGTCTCTTCACCACTGTAGTGCTAGCACCAAGCCCAGTGACTAGAAGAAAACTCTCAATTGTTTTCTTCAACAAACAAATAAATTCAGTGAGGAACCAGAAAGGGCTGATAAATTCAGTTATAGACAGATTAAATCAGAAATAATGACAAGGCAAGAAGTTAGATAATTTGCAAGAGTTGAAAATATGGGAATTCCATGCAGAATAGAGTCCAATGTTCCCTGGGACTAATGTTTAAAAAAAAAGCAAATATCAAAATATCAAAAATGTATTTTGTTTACCCAAATGAAGATTGATTTCCACTGAGGTATTGTGAACTGATGAATCTGAGAGTATAAAAGCCCGAAGCATTCTGATACTATTTACTGTCTACACACCTGGTGCTCTACTTACAAGCATGACCAAAACTGGAAGCCAACTGTTGGCAAAAAAAAAAAAAAAAGAGGAAGAACATTGCATAAAGAAACCTGAGGTAATTTTAATTTTATTGACTCAGGTCATTCACCTTAGAACTGAAGTCAGATTTAGAGATTCAAACAGCCCCTGTAAAGGGTACATTTTCTACCTTCCCTCCCCTCAGTAAATAGCTTCCAGAGACACTAAAAGCACAGAAACTGAAAGTACAGAATTTCTTTGTGAGAAGAGCCCACTGTTCCATGTCTTTTTCAACATCCTCTTCTCCTCAGGATCCACTCTATGCCAAACACAAAGGTTTTACTTGTGTAGGGTTATTCTGGGTTTAAGGAGTACTTCTCAAGAGAGTATTCAAAAGGTGTTTCTGTATTTTCCTTCCTGAGGTGTGTGAAGGGGAAAGAAAAAAATTCCACAGCTACACTCCCATTCAAAACAGTCCAACGATCATTTTTCTTAATAATATTTATCAGTGAGTGGCTAGAGTCCTGAAACTTTCAGGTATGTCAATTCTTTAATAAAAGAAAAAGAAACTGAGGTTTTAAAAAACCAGCTTTGGTTGTAAAATACAGATATTTGGCTAATTTTTTAAAATTGTAAATGCACAAACTTAAGGGAAAAACTGATGAGGAGGAGGAAAAGGCACAAGAAAAGGAAACAGCTCTGCTTTAGATTCCTCCAAAGTTAAACGAAACCTTTACTAAATTCACAGTGTACATGTGAGTAGCAAATGAAAAACCTCAGGCCCAGGAGAGAAAAGCAGATGAGAAACTCTTAGAAGAGAAGGGTGGGATGGGAGGAAAAGAATCAATGTGAGCCCTTCTTTGAAGCTAAAGGTGGACAAGCTTTTCATAGCTTGTCCTCCAAGAATTTTCTCCATTCACAAGCCACGTGTGTTGCTTATTGTATTTCCAAAGCACAACAGGAAAATGAAGATTTAACTTCAGCTGAGACCTTGGTGAGGTCCTTGGCCGTTTGTCCACTCCGTTTCTCCATGTTGAAATCTCTTCTTCCTTCCCCTTTCCTGGCTCTTTGGTTGGATGGAGAGAAGCGGTAGGTCACATGTTCCTGAAGATCAACCAGACCATCAGTAGCAGCACGTTGCGTATATGCACAGTCTAAGGGTTCAGAAACAGAAGGCAGGTAAGAAACCCCATGCTAACCAGGCGCATTACCTATTAACTGGACTAGAGATCATCTGTGTCTGATATTTAAGCATGCTTGGACTGGCCCCTCATTTTTTTTCAGAGCGTCCTTTTGTTCATTAATTCCTAAAATTTCAGGCTTAAAAAACAAAATTTTGTAGATAAAAAGGCAATTTGGTTAAATTCTAAAAATCGTGTCAATTATTGTTCAGTTCAGTACAGTTCAGTCGCTCAGTTGTGTCCAGCTCTCTGTGACCTCATGAACTGCAGCACGCCAGGCCTCCTTGTCCATCACCATCTCCTGGAGTTCACTCAAACTCACGTCCATAGAGTCAGTGATGCTATCCAGCCATCTGTTGTACCCTTTTCCTCCTGCCCCCAATCCCTCCCAGCATGAGTCTTTTCCACTGAGTCAGCTCTTCGCATGAGGTGGCCAAAGTACTGGAGTGTCAGCTTTAGCATCATTCCTTCCAAAGAAATCCCAGGGCTGATCTTCAGAATGGACTGGTTGGATCTCCTTGCAGTCCATGGGACTCTCAAGAGTCTTCTCCAACACCACAGTTCAAAACCATCAATTCTTTGGCACTCAGCTTTCTTCACAGTTCAACTCTCACATCTATACATAACTACTGGAAAAACCATAGCCTTGACTAGACGGACCTTTGTTGGCAAAGTAATATCTCTGCTTTTCAATATGCTATCTAGGTTGGTCATAACTTTTCTTCCAAGGAGTAAGCGTCTTTTAATTTCATGGCTGCAGTCACCATCTGCAGTGATTTTGGAGCCCAGAAAAATAAAGTCTGGCACTGTTTCCACTGTTTCCCCATCTATTTCCCATGAAGTGATGGGACCGGATGCCATGATCTTCGTTTTCTGAATGTTGAGCTTTAAGCCAACTTTTTTCAGTCTCTCCTTTCACCTTCATCAAGAGGCTTTTAGTTCCTCTTCACTTTCTGCCATAAGGGTGGTGTCATCTGCATATCTGAGGTTCTTGATATTTCTCCCGGCAATCTTGACTCCAGCTTGTGCTTCTTCTAGCCCAGCATTTCTCATGATGTACTCTGCATATAAGTTAAATAAGCAGGGTGACAATATATAGCCTTACTATAGTCTTTTTCAGAAAAGAAGTTTTAACCAGTGTGTCAGGAGAGAGAAGAAAGAAATAAGGGGTACTTATGAACAGCCAAGAGAAAGGGTACAGAGAGGCCAGGCTAGAAGTAGAGAAGATAAGCTCTGCTTTCTGTTTTTTATTTTTATTTTTATTTTTATAAAAGTCACATAATACAAAATATACTGTTTTAACCATATTTAATTGTACAGTTCAATGGCACTAAGTATATTTACACCAATCTCCTGATTTTTTTCATCTTCCTAAATTAAAACTCTGTCCCCACTAAACACTAAGACCCCATCCCCTTCCCTACTCCTCCCCAGGCCTGACGCAGGCACCTACCAATATACTTTCTGACTCTATGAATTTAACTCTTCTGGGAACCTCATGCTGCTGCTGTTGCCGCTAAGTCGCTTCAGTTGTGTCTGACTCTGTGCCACCCCATAGATGGCCTCCTACCAGGCTCCTCTGTCCCTGAGGTTCTCCAGGCATTTTCTTCTCTAATGCATGAAAGTGAAAAGTGAAAGTGAAGTCGCTCAGTCGTGTCTGACTCTTAGTGACCCCATGGACTGCAGCCTACCAGGCTCCTCCATCCAGGGGATTTTCCAGGCAAGAGTACTGGAATAGGGTGCCATTGCCTTCTCATATTAGAGGATAAAAAACAACTCTGGTTTTGTCTCCGCTATTGAATTCATGATATTTGTAGCTCCTCTCAAAGAGGTCAATGTTAAGGGATAAACAATAACACACTTTTACACACAATCGTGATTAAAGCATCTAGGCGGCACTGAAGCCTGCACCTAGAGCCTGTGGCTCCACAAAAAGGGAAAGCACCTCAATGAGAAGCTCCTGCACCACAACTAGAGAGTAACTTCCGCTTGCCATAACTAGAGAAAAGTCCATCCAGCAATGAAGAGCCAGCACAGCCAAACATTAATTAACTAATTTTTCAAAATTCTTTAAGAAGTCTAAGCAGTATGTTCAGTTCAGTTCAGTTCAGTCGCTCAGTCGCGTCCGACTCTTGGCGACCCATGAATCGCAGCATGCCAGGCCCCCCTGTTCATCACCATCTCTCAGAGTTCACTCAGACTCTCATACATCGAGCCCATGATGCCATCCAGCCATCTCATCCTCTGTCGTCCCCTTCTCCTCCTGCCCCCAATCCCTCCCAGCATCAGAGTCTTTTCCAATGAGTGAACTCTTCGCATGAGGTGGCCAAAGTACTGGAGTTTCAGCTTTAGCATCATTCCTTCCAAAGAAATCCCACGGATGATCTCTTTCAGAATGGACTGGTTGGATCTCCTTGCAGTCTAAGGGACTCTCAAGAGTCTTCTCCAACACCACAGTTCAAAACCATCAATTCTTTGGCACTCAGCTTTCTTCACAGTCCAACTCTCACTTCCACACATGACCACAGGAAAAACCATAGCCTTGACTAGATGGACCTTAGTCGGCAAAGTAATGTCTCTGCTTTTGAATATACTATCCAGGTTGGTCATAACTTTTCTTCCAAGGACTAAGCGTCTTTTAATTTCATGGCTGCAGTCACCATCTGCAGTGATTTTGGAGCCAAAAAAATAAAGTCTGACACTGTTTCCACTGTTTCCCCATCTATTTCCCATGAAGTGATGGGACCGGATGCCATGATTTTCATTTTCTGAGTGTTGAGCTTTAAGCCAACTTTTTCACTCTCCTTTCACCTTCATCAAGAGGCCCTTTAGCTCCTCTTCACTTTCTGCCATAAGGGTGGTGTCATCTGCATATCTGAGGTTCTTGATATTTCTCCTGGCAATGTTGATTCCAGCTTGTGCTTCATCCAGCTCAGTGTTTCTCATGAAGTACTCTGCATAGAAGTTAAATAAGCAGGGTGACAATATACAGCCTTGACGTACTCTTCCTATTTGGAACCAGTCTGTGGTTCCACATCCAGTTCTCACTGTTGCTTCCTGACCTGCATACAGATTTCTCAAGAGGCAGGTCAGGTGGTCTGGTATTCCCAGCTCTTTCAGAATTTTCCACAGTTTATTGTGATCCACACAGTCAAAGGCTTTGGCATAGTCAATAAAGCAGAAATAGATATTTTTTCTGGAACTCTCTTACTTTTCCCATGATCAAGCGGATATTGGCAATTTGATCTCTGGTTCCTCTGCCTTTTCTAAAACCAGCTTGAACATCAGGGAGTTCACAGTTCATGTATTGCTGAAGCTTGGCTTGGAGAATTTTGAGCAATACTTTACTAGCATGTGAGACGAGTGCAATTGTGCGGTATTTCAAGCATTCTTTGGTATTGCCTTTCATTGGAATTGGAATGAAAACTGACCTTTTCCAGTCCTGTGGCCACTGCTGAGTTTTCCAAATTTGCTGGCATATTGAATGCAGCACTTTCACAGCATCATCTTTCAGGATTTGAAAGAGCTCAACTGGAATACCATCACCTCCACTAGCTTTGTTTGTAGTGATGCTTTCTAAGGCCCACTTGACTTCACATTCCAAGATGTCTGGCTCTAGATGAGTGATCACATCATCATGATTATCTGGGTCTTGAAGATTTTTTTTGTACAGTTCTTCCATGTATTCTTGCCACCTCTTCTTAATATCTTCTGCTTCTGTTAGGTCCAGACCATTTCTGTCCTTTATCGAGCACATCTTTGCATGAGATGTTCCCTTGATATCTCTAATTTTCTTGAAGAGATCTCTAGTCTTTCCCATTCTGTTCTTTTCCTCTATTTCTTTGCATTGATCACTAAAGAAGGCTTTCTTGTCTCTTCTTGCTATTCTTTGGAACTCTGCATTCAGATGCTTATATCTTTCCTTTTCTCCTTTGCTTTTCACCTCTCTTCTTTTCACAGCTATTTGTAAGGCCTCCTCCAACAGCCATTTTGCATTTTTGCATTTCCTTTCCATGGGGATGGTCTAGATCCCTGTCTCCTGCACAATGTCACGAACCTCATTTCATAGTTCATCAGGCACTCTATCTATCAGATCTAGTCCCTGAAATCTATTTCTCACTTCCACTATATAATCATAAGGGATTTGATTTAGGTCATACCTGAATGGTCTAGTGGTTTTCCCTACTTTCTTCAATTTCAGTCTGAATTTGGCAATAAGGAGTTCATGATCTGAACCACAGTCAGCTCCTGGTCTTGTTTTTGTTGACTGTATAGAGCTTCTCCATCTTTGGCTGCATATAATATAATCAATCTGATTTCGGTTTTGACCATCTGGTGATGTCCATGTGTAGAGTCTTCTCTTGTGTTGTTGGAAGAGGGTGTTTGCTATGACCAGTGCATTGTCTTGGCAAAACTCTATTAGTCTTTGCCCTGCTTCATTCCGCATTCCAAGGCCAAATTTGCCTGTTACTCCAGGTGTTTCTTGACTTCCTACTTTAGCATTCCAGTCCCCTAAAATGAAAAGGACATCTCTTTTGGGTGTTAGTTCTAAAAGGTCTTGTAGGTCTTCATAAAACTGTTCAACTTCAGCTTTTTCAGCATTACTGGTTGGGGCATAGACTTGGATAACTGTGATATTGAATGGCTTGCCTTGGAGATGACCCCAGATCATTCTTTCCTTTTTGAGATTGCATCCAAGTACTACATTTCTGACTCTTTTGTTGACCATGATGGCTACTCCATTTCTTCTGAGGGATTCCTGCCCACAGGAGTAGATATAATGGTCAGTTCACCCATTCCAGTCCATTTTAGTTCACTGATTCCTAGAATGTCCACGTTCACCCTTGCCATCTCTTGTTTGACCACTTCCATTTGCCTTGATTCATAGACCTGACATTCCAGGTTCCTATGCAATATTGCTCTTACAGCATCGGATCTTGCTTCTATCACCAGTCACATGCACAACTGGGTATTGTTTTTGCTTTGGCTCCATCCCTTCATTCTTTCTGGAGTTATTCCTCCACTGATCTCCAGTAGCATATTGGGCACCTAATAACCTGGGGAGTTCCTCTTTTGGTATCCTATCATTTTGCCTTTTCATGCTGTTCATGGGGCTCTCAAGGCAAGAATACTGAAGTGGCTTGACATTCCCTTCTCCAGCGGACCACGTGCCATCAGACCTCTCCACCATGACCCACCTGTCTTGGGTTCCCCCGCAGGCATGGCTTGGTTTCACTGAGTTAGACAAGGCTGTGGTCCTAGTGTGATTAGATTGACTAGTTTTCTGTGAGTATGGTTTCAGTGTGTCTGCCCTCTGATGCCCTCTTGCAACACCTACCACCTTACTTGCGTTTCTCTTACCTTGAGCGTGGGCTATCTTTTCATGGCTGCTCAAGAAAAGCACAGCTGCTATTTCTTACCTTGAACGAGGGGTATCTCCTTACCGCCGCCTTCCTGACCTTCAATGTGGGATAGCTCCTCTAGGCTCTCCTGCTCCTGCGCAGCCACCACTCTTCGGGTTGATACTCCCAGCCACCAGCCCTGGCCTCGTTTGTGGGTGGCTCCTTTCAGCTGCTGCCCCTGGCCTCAGGCTTGAGCTCAGGGTGGCTCCTCAGGGTTACCACCCCTGGCCTGGAGCGTGAGGTGTCTTTCTGGCTGCCCCTGACCTCTGACGTGGGGTGTCTCACCCGACTGCCCCTGCCCTTGGACATGGGGGTAGCCCCACCCAGCTGCTGCCCTTACTTTTAACGCAGGGTGCCTCCTCCTGGCCACCACCCCTGACCTCAGACGTGGGGTAGCACCTCTCGGCCGTTCCTGCGCTGTCGCAGCCTGGTACTCTAGGCTGCTGCCCCTGACCTCGGACATGGGGTAGCTCCTCTAGGCCGCACTTATTGCGCCGGCCCAGCTCTCGCAGCTGTTTGCGCTTAGTGTGCCAGCCCGGCTGGAAATGGTTTACTATGGATCCTGACTCAGCCCCACTCCTTAAAAAGAGAAAAATGTCTCCTGGTTACACACATTAAGATAATGTCAACCAGTGTAATTCAGAAGTGAATCATGTATCAGGTTGGTGTAAAAGTAAGTGTTTTGTATTATAGAACTTTGCCATATGACATTAAAATACATTCTTGAATGTGGTTAAGTTAATCAAGGCACATTTTTGCTTAATTTTTTGCTAATGACATTACTTACTATTTATTTTATATTTATTTTAGACTGAGGGAAATGATGTTAGACAAAAGCAAATTCAAGCGATTCTCATATGGGTTCAAAATGGGTCATAAAGCAGCAGAGGCAACTCGCAACATCAACAACACATTTGGCCCAGGAACTGCCAACAAGCATACACTGCAGTGCCAGTTCAAGAAGTTTTGCAAAGGAGATGAGAGCCTTGAAGATGAGGAATGTAATGGCCAACCATCTAAAGGTGACAACAACCAGTTGAAAGGATCATCAAAGTTGATCCTCTTATAATTACAACAGAAGTTGCCCAAGAACTCATTGTCAACCACTGATAGTCATTCAGCATCTGAAGCAAATTGGAAAGGGGAAAAACCTCGATAACTGGGTGCCCCATGAGCTGACCACAAATCAAAACAATTGTCACTTCATAAAGTGTTGTCTTCTCTTATTCTATGCAACAACAATGAATCATTTCTTGATCGTATGGTGATGTGCTACAAAAAGTGGATTTTATGCAACAATAGACAACCAGTGATGACCAGCTCAGCTGCTGAACCGAGAAGAAACTCCAAAGCACTTTCTAAAGCACTTTCCAGAGCCAAACTTGCACCAAAAATAGGTCATGGCCACTGTTTGGTGGTCTGCTGCTGGTCTGATCCACTACAGCTTTCTAAATCCTGGTGAAACCTTTACATCTGTGAAGTATGCTCAGCAAATCAATGAGACACAGTGAAAACTGCAAAACCTGCACCCAGCATTGATCAAGAAAAGGGGCCCAATTCTTTTCCACAGCACACAACCACACACACAACAACACTTCAAAAGTTGAACGAATTGGACTATGAAGTTTTGCCTCATCTGCCATATTCACCTGACCTCTCGCCAACTACCACTTCTTCAAGCATCTTGACAACTTTTTGCAGGCAAAATCCACAACCAGCAGGATGCAGAAAATGCTTTTCCAAGAATTCCTCAAATCCTGAAACACTAATTTTTATGCTACAAGAATAAGCAAACTTATTTCTCATTGGCAAACATGCACTGATTTTAAAAAGAGTGGATATATGTATATGTATAACCAGTTCATTTTGTTGTACAGCTGAAACTAATGCAACATTGTAAATCAACTATACGCCAATTAGATTAAAAAAAAAACTACACTAAGCGAAGGAGCCAGGAACAAACAAACAAAATGTGTTAATTGTAATGGTTCCTATTTTGACTAATAAAGAGGAATTTGAGCCTAGTTATAATGATTTCAAATTCACAGTCTGAAACAATAATTATGCTTTCACCAACCTAGTATCACGTCCATAATGCTATGGACTAAATGCTGTCCCACCAAAATTTGTACGCTAAAGCTCAAATCCCAAAATGATGGTATTTGGTGGTTATATGAGGTCATAAGAGTGGGGCCCTAATTTGATAGGATTAATGTTCTTTTAGAAGTGACACTAGAGAGCTTATGGCCTCTTTCCACCATGTGTAGATGCAGGATAAGGGCCTTCACCAGAAAAATTGGCTGATACCTCCACTTGGGATTTCTCAGTCTCCAGAACTGTGAGAATCAGATTTCTGTGGTTTCAGCCTCCAACTCAATGGTATTTTGTTATGACAACCCAAGATGACGAATACTAATTTTGGCACCAAGATGTGGGATGCTGCTGTACCAAATACCTAAAAATGTAGAAGCAATTTTGGAACTAGGGAGTGTGTGTGCCTCTTTGAGACCCCATGGACTGTAGCCTGCCAGGTTCCTTTGTCCATGGGGCTTCTCCAGGCAAGAATACTGGAGTGGGTTGCCATGCCCTCCTCCAGGGGATCTTCCCAAACCAGGGACTGAATCTAGGTGTCCTGCATTGCAGGCAGATTCTTTACTGTCTGAGCCACCAGGGAAGCCCAGAATGTGGGTAGAGGCTGAAAGAGTTTTGAGGTGAATACTAGAAATATGGACATTAAATGTGATTCCAATGAGAGCTCAGAAAGAAAAAGGGAGCCATGGAGAGAAAACGTCCATCTTCTTAGGAATACATAAATGATCATGAACAGAATGTTGGTAGAAATTAGATAGATATTAAAGGCCATTCTAGTAAAGTCTCAGGAAGAATGAGGAATAGGTTATTGGAAAGTGGAGGAACAGTGACACTTGTTCTAATGTGGCAAAACTGGCTGAATGGTGTTTTGTGTTTTGTGGCAGGGAAGACTTCATAAGCAATGAAATCAGTTAAATTTAACCAAGGAGATATCTACACAAAGTGTTGAAGGAGCAGTGTGATTCCCTGATTGCTTATAGTAATGCAAAAGGAAGGCAATGAATTGCAGGAGGAACTGTTAAACAAAAAGAACTTAGAGATGTAGAAAATTCTCAGTCTATCCATATCGAAAAAAAAAAAAAGATAAAAAGTGAGAAAGTGTTCTAAACAGAAGATAAGGGTGTGGCTGAACAACCATTATTAAAAGATCCTGGGTGTGACTCATGGGTTTAATCAGCCATCTCAGCAGAAGCCAGGAATAAAGATACGATGATTGACAGATGGGACTAAAGGAAACAGAAAAAAATGGGACAGAATAAAGGAAGGCTATTGGACATTTTAGATCCTTACAGGACTGGATCATGAGCTAGTTGGCTGAGAATATATACTATTCTCAAAGAAAAGTAAAGAATAACCCCAAAGGTGATTCAGATCATTAGCACTGCTCCTCAATTTCTGTCAACCAGCCAGACAGTCTCTGCCTAAAGTCTCAGAGGGGGAGGGTGGGGGGTGGGTGGGGGGGGGCATGCTGCCAAGCCACGGGGTTTGGGGTCCCTGGAGCCTTGGGAGTGGACCTTGCCCAAGAGGGTTAGAACCATCATGCCAGTGAATCCAGAAGGCAGGACCTTGCCCCTGTGGGTCTGGAAGGAGGGCATTCAGTCAAAGAGGAGTCTTAAGATTTAATGGAATTTCTCTTTCTAGGGTTTGGACTTGCTAGGGAGGCATCATGCCTTCTTGACGTTCTATTTCTCTATTTGGGGATGGGAATGTCTATCCTATGCCCATTCCAGCATTTTATTTTGGAAGCATGTAATTTGTCTGATTTCATCAGTTTATAGCTGGAGAAAGATTTTTCTCTCAGGATGAAGCATACCTCAGATCTCACCAATTTAGATACCTAAATGAGGTTTAGACTTTAGGGTGGATGCTAGAATGAGTTAAGACTATGGAGGCTGTTGGATTGATATGAATGTATTTGGCATGCAATAAAGACATGCACTTTGGAGGGCCAGAGGCAGAATGCTATGGACTGAATTCCATCCCTACAAAATTCCTGTGCTGAAGCCCTAAACTTCCTGACATGGTATTTGGAAACTTTGGGACCTTAGGATTAAATAAGGTCATGGGGTTGGGGTCCTTATTTGATAGGACTAGTGCCAGGGTCCAGCCCCAGTGGATCCAGGGTGATTCAAGGTGGGGACGGAATCGGTGTCTTAGGAAAAAACTTATTTAATTACAGATATAGTGAGAGATTAGAAACAGATAGTGTAGTAGGAAATATTAGTGGAGAAAAAGAGGCTGAATAATTCAGCCTGAAAAACGGGGAGCAAGAAAGAAATGACATGGGGATCAGTCTTTCCAGAAACTGACCCCAATTTTTTATTTTTAGGTTTGCTTATTTATCTTTTGTTATACATAGGGATGAATACAGAGTCATGTGGGGGTCAGTAGTCCTGACCTTTATCAAAATCAGGTGCTTTACATTTAAAAAAGGTCTTAAGGGTTTTACATCATCTTCTGGCCATGAGGCCTGCTAACATTACAAGTTTCTTTCTGATAACCAAAAACTTATTTTTTCCAAGGGTGTTTCTTCTTAAACCAGGCACCACCTTCCAAATAAAATTGCATTCCTATAGGGTGAGGGTGTAGTGAGTTACAATCAAGAATGGAATTTATTTAACCTAAGGTTAACATGATCAATCTTAAAGGTTAATACTTATTTCTCCTATATACTAGTTATATTTATTATAAGAGCAGGGAATATGGAGATTTAGCAGCAAACATCAGCCCAACAAATGAAAACCTTTCACCAATGTTCCCCTAAGATCTATTTTGTCTTAAGATAGTGATAAAGTTACATTTTTACATAGCAAGGACACAGTGATTTATAACAAAGTACAGTGATCCATAACAAAAGAGAAAATTCATTAACTCAAAAAGTTTAGTATTGCTAACATCAAAAACTACTATATTTCCTTTTCTATATTCCAAATACATTGATTAATGTATTCCCAAGTGCCTAAGGCTATGGAGGCCTAGTGGCAATCATTGACTCAACAATGAGAAAAGCCCTATGCTAATTAAGATGCTCAAAATACTCCAAACTCTCTATGCTGTTTATGGTTGAGAGGTAGTAAACAATCATGTGCGTAGTGGCAGGAGTATGGATAATCCTGTCACACAAGCTAGTCTGCCAGCAGAGAGGTTTGACCTGAGACACCGTTGTCCCACCCAGGGCAAGGAATTAGCAGCAATTATTGGCACAACAAATGAAAAACTCTTCACCAATATAATTCCTAATCAACCCACTATACTAATAATTTCTAGGTAGACTCTGGCTTTGGGGGTAGATGCTTGGGAACAGGGGGTTTCCTGAGGCTTGATCACACCTTTGTGTATGCCAAGCCTCCTTCCTCATGACCTTTGCCATGGGCAGAGTTCCTCACGTGGGCTCCGGGCAGACTAGTGTCCTTATAAGAAGATAAACCAGAGCTTGCTAACTCCCCTCCCCACCACGTGACGATGAAGCAAGAAGGCACCTATCTGCAAGCAAGGAAGAGGCTTTCATAAGGAACTGAGTTGGCCAGCACCTTGATTTTGAACTTTCTAGTTCCTAGTGCTGTGAAAATTAAATTTCCAATGACACGGCTGAGCGACTGAACTGAACTGAAGCCTCCCAAACTATGGCATTTTATCAAGTCAGCCCAAGAAGACCAATACACATGCTAACATTCACCATACATATATATAATGATTCATAATTGCACTTATCCTACAGACGTAACCAGAGAGCATAAAGCTGTGTGTATGAGAATGTTCACTGCAGCAGTCTGTAATAGCAAAATAAAGGAAGACACTATACTAGTGTCCTAGGGTTGCTGTAACAAAGTACTGAATGCCGTGAAACAACTAATGTGTTAACTTGAAGTTCTAGAAGTTAGAAATCTGACAACAAGATGGACCATGCGCCCCCTGAAATTTGTGGGAATCCTTCATCGACTTTTCCTAGATTCTAGTGATTTGCTAGAAAGCTCTGGCATTCCCTGGCTTGTAGATGCATCACTCCTATCCTCTGTTTTCACATGAAAAATGCAGGTCTCTATATCATCTTCCTTCTGCACATGTTTGTTTCTGTGTCCTAATCTCCTCTTTTTATAAGGTCACCAGACATGTTGAATTACAGCCATCCTAATGACCTCATTTTAATTTGACTACCTCTGTAAAGACAATTTATAAATAAGATCACATTCTGAGGTACTAGGCTTTAGGACTTCAACATATCTTTTGTAGGGCAGGGGAAAAGATGGTAACATTTAGCCCATAACAAACATAGAAGTCTACCACCAGGGGAATGGAATTCTGCATCCTGACAACGGATAACCCTACAGCCATTAGGGCTTCCTTGGTGGCTCAAACAGTAAAGAATCCACCTGCAATGTGGGAGACCTAGGTTTGATCCCTGGGTTGGGAAGATCCTCTGGAGGAGGGCATGGCAACTCTCTCCAATATTCTTGCCTGGAGAATCCCTGTGGACAGAGGAGCCGGGGGATGAGGGGTGCTACAGTTCATGGGGTCGCAAACAGTCGGACATGACTGAGCAACTAAGCACATACAGTCATTAGAGAGAGGTGTTGACTTGGAAAGCCATCTGAGATACATTATTAAATAGGAAAGGTAAGCATTTCAGACCAATATGTATAAATAACATGGTGTAAAAGATGAAATAATGAAAGTGAGAAAGGAGAGTGAAGAATATGGCTTAAAACTCAACATTCAAAAAACTAAGATCATGGAATCTGGTCCCATCACTCCATGGCAAATAGATCAGGAAACAATGGAAACACTGACAGATTTTATTTTCTTGGACTCCAAAATCACTGCAGATGGTGACTGCAGGCATGCAATTAAAAGATGCTGCTCCTTGGAATAAAAGCTATGAAAAACCTAGACAGAATATTAAAAAGCAGAGATGTTACTTTGTCGACAAAGATCTGCCTAGTAAAAGCTATAGTTTCTCCAGTAGTCATGTATGGATGTGAGAGTTGGACTATGAAGAAAGCTGAATACCAATGAATTGATGTTTTTGAACTGTGGTGCTGGAGAAGACTCTTGATAGACCCTTGAACTGC
Source organism: Nanger dama (assembly GCA_917880005.1). NCBI lineage: Eukaryota > Metazoa > Chordata > Mammalia > Artiodactyla > Bovidae > Nanger > Nanger dama. The sequence continues at coordinate 84,825,095 of CAKJTW010000002.1, forward strand.
AAGGAGATCAAACCAGTCAATCCTAAAGGAAATCAGTCCTGAATATACATTGGAAGGATTGATGCTGAAGCTGAACCTCCAATACTTTGGCCACCTGATGCAAAGAACTAACTCCTTGGAAAAGACCCTGATGCTGGGAAAGATTGAAGGCAGGAGGAGAAGGGGACAACAGAGGATGAGATGGTTGAATGGCATCACCAACTCAATGGTCATGAGTTTGAGCAAGCTCTGGGAGTTGGTAATGGACAAGGAAGCTTGGCATGCTGCAGTCCATGGGGTTGCAAAGAGTCAGACATGACTGAGTGACTAAACTGAACTGAAAAGACCATGGAATCCTTATCTTAAGTCTGGATTTTGTCTTGACTTACCATTTGGAACAAAGCTCACCATAATGTTTCTGAAGAGCAGAAAGTAACACAATGTTGAAATTAACTATACTCTAATAATAAAATTAATTCAAATCTTAAATAAGCAAACATCCCCCATAGTTCAGTGTAAAGAATCCACCTGCAGTGCAGGAGATACAGGTTCCATTCCTGAGTAGGGAAGATGCCCTGGAGGAGGAAATGGCAACACACTCCAGTATTCTTGCCTGGGAAATCTCATGGACAGAGGAGCCTGGCTGGCTATAGTTCATGGGGTCACAAAGAGTCAGACAAGATTTATCAACTGAGCACACATGCACAGAATTATCTATGTTAATATAAATATAATTTAAACTTAGGTGCCATTTTCTACCTTCACTCAATCTATCAGAAAGTATTCACAGTGATTTAATTGACAGATTCTTATCCTAAGTGGGCTTCCCTGGTGCCTCAAATGGTAAAGAATACACTTGCAATGCAGGAGACTCAGGTTTGATCCCTGACTCAGGAAGATTCCCTAGAGAAGGAAATGGCTACCCACTCCAGTATTCTTGCCTGAAGAACTTCATGGAAGAGGAGCTTAGTGGGCTACAGTCCATGGAGTCACAAAGAGTCAGACATGACTGACTATCACTTTCACTTTTTATTCTAAATGCCTCAAAAAATCAGTCATCGTTATATGTATTCACTTTATAATTATTTATCTATGGCAAGTGGTTCTTGTATTGGCCCCCAAATCATGACACACCATTTTCAAAGAGTGTTGCTCTATCATTTGTGCCTATATCACAGAATGATTATTAAAAAGCACATAAATAATAATCTGATTGAAGGTTTAATTAACCACTTGTTTCCTTCAAGGAGTTTTTGGAGATATGCCATGGTTTTAAACTGTTGCTTCAGTCTGAGTCATGATTTGTTTTTAAAGACTAGAAATTCTAGCACATTGCAGGCACATGAAAATGAATGAAAAAAATCTATGTTCTGGTATCAGACAATTTGATTTCTAGAGTCTATTGTCACACATTGTGTAATTATATTTGTAAGTTCTTTTGAAAATCCAATAGTTATTCAAAATGAAAAAATAGGCTTCTCTCTGTAACCTTGGCCAAATCACTTAATCTAAAAAACCATGTAGCTTCCTCTTCTTTAAAATAGGGATAATAACCTCACATTACTTTCAGACTCGTGCATCTCACAGAACGATAGTACATAAAATATTGAGGGCAGGAAGTTTCCTTCCCTTCCCTATTTCTGTTTTAAGGCATCACAAAACAATCATGAAGCAGAGACCAATCCACCTAAGGGTATTTATCTATGAAGGGAAAAATAGTAATATTATACTGAAGAAACCCAGTAAGATGACATGTCAACATTATGTGTCCTTGAAATGATAAACAGAGAAATATATAAGATCATTTCAGGTTATTCTTGTCAAAAATTCAGAATCTCAATTTAATCTTAAGAAAAACCAAAATGAGAGTCATTCTCCAAAGTAACTGGCCAGTAACTCATCAGCAATGTCAAGGTCTTTAAAGAAAGAGAAAGAATGAGAAAATGCCACTGATTGGCAAAGACTGAAGACAACTAAATTTAGCGTGAAAGTGAAAGTCGTTCAGTCAAGTTCAACTCTTTGCAACCCCATGGACTATACAGTCCTTGGAATTCTCTAGGACAGAATACTGGAGTGGGTAGCCTTTCCCTTCTCCAGGGGATCTTCCCCAACCCAGGGTCCTAACCCAGGCAGATTCTTTATCAGCTGAGCCACAAGGAAAGCCCAAGAATACTGGAGTGGGTAGTCTATCCCTTCTCCAGGGGATCTTCCCAACCCAGGAATCAAACCAGGGTCTCCTGCATTGGAGACAGATTCTTTGCCAACTGAGCTATCAAGGATCCTGGAATAAAAACAAGACTTTATAGGGAAGATGTGAAATTTTAATAAGTTTAGTTAATAGTACTGTAGCAATAGTAGTTTCCTAGCTTTGATGTTTATGCAATGGTTATATAAGTGTTGACATTAGGGGAAGACAAGTGAAGGGTATGCAGGAACTCCCTACCTTATATTTGCAACTTTAAAAAATATATTTGTTTCCAAATAAAAAGTTTAAAAAGAAGTATCAGAGAACATATGGACTGAATTTTCTTCCAAAATTTCTATGTTGAAGCTCTAATTTCCAATGTAATGGTATTTGGAGATGAGGCCTTTGAAGGATAATTAGAATTAAATGAAGTCATGGATCAGATTAGTGCCCTTGTGTTAGTCATTCATTTATGTCCTACTCTTTGCAATCCCATGGACTGTAGCCCACTAGGCTCCTCTATCCATGGGATTCTCCAGGCAAGAATACTGGAGTGGGTTGCCATGCCCTCCTCCAGGGGAACTTCCTGATCTAGGGATCAAACCCAGGTCTCCAGCATTACAGGCAGATTATTTACCATCTGAGCCACTAGGGGTTAGAGTCCTTACAAGAAGAAAATAAGTGTCTCTCTCTCCTCACTTATCAATCTCTACCACCCCTGCCCCCAAGTATGCACAAATAGGTAACAGCAAGATGACAGCCATCAAGAGACTTCCTTGGCAGGCTAATGGATAAGAATCTACTTTGCAAGGCAGGGGATGCTGGTTCCATTCGTGGTCAGGGAACTAAGATCCCACATGCTGCAGGGCAACTAAGCCTTTGTGCCACAACTACTGAGCCCACATATCACAACTAGAGAGTCCGTGTTCTGCAACACGTGATGCAATGAAGGTTTTGCGTGCTGCACTAAGACCCTATACTGCCATTAAAAAAATAAAAAAAAAAAAGACAGCCATCTAGAAGTCAGGACAAGAGTTTTCACTTGAACCTAACCACACTGGCCCCCTGATTGTGGCCTTCTAGGCTCCAGAACTGTAAGAAAACAGATGTTTGTTGTTTAAGCCACCCAATCTATGGTATTTTGTTATAGTAGCTGGAGCTGGCTCCCACACCAATTAAGCTACTAATTGGAGATTTATATACCAAAGTGCCTTTCACTATCAGTCAGTTCAGTTCAGTCACTCAGTCGTGTCCGACTCTTTGCGACCCCATGAATTGCAGCACGCCAGGCCTCCCTGTCCATCACCAACTCCCGGAGTTCACTCAAACTCATGTCCATCGAGTCAGTGATGCCATCCAGCCATCTCATCCTCGGTCGTCCCTTTCTCTTCCTGCCCCCAATCCCTCTCGGCATCAGAGTTTCTTCCAATGAGTCAACTCTTTGCATGAGGTGGCCAAAGTATTGGAGTTTCAGCTTTAGCATCAGTCCTTCCAATGAACATCCAGGGCTGATCTCCTTCAGAATGGACTGGTTGGATCTCCTTGCAGTCCAAGGGACTCTCAAGAGTCTTCTCCAACACCACAGTTCAAAAGCATCAATTCTTCGGTGCTCAGCCTTCTTCACAGTCCAACTCTCACATCCATACATGACCATAGCAAAAACCATAGCCTTGACTAGACGGACCTTTGTTGGCAAAGTAATGTCTGTGCTTTTGAATATGCTATCTAGGTTGGTCATAACTTTTCTTCCAAGGATAAGCATCTTTTAATTTCATGGCTGCAGTCACCATCTGCAGTGATTTTGGAGCCCCCCCCCGAAAAAAACAAAGTCTGACACTGTTTCCACTGTTTCCCCATCTATTTCCCATGAAATGATTGGACCAGATGCCACGATCTTCATTTTCTGAATGTTGAACTTTAAGCCAACTTTTTCACTCTCCTTTTTCACTTTCATCAAGAGGCTCTTTAGTTCCTCTTCACTTTCACCCATAAGAGTGGGGTCATCTGCATATCTGAGATTATTTATATTTCTCCCGGCCATCTTGATTCCAGCTTGTGCTTCATCAGACCAGCATTTTGCATGATGTACTCTGCATATAAGTTAAATCAGCAGGTGACAATATATAGCCTTGATGTAATCCTTTCCCAATTTGGAACCAGTCTGTTCTTCCATGTCCAGTTCTATTGCTTCTTGACCTGCATGCAGGTTTCTCAGGAGGCACGTCAGGTGGTCTAATAGTCCCATCACTGAAGAATTTTCCAAGTCTGCTGTGATCTACACAGTCAAAGCCTTTGGCGTAATCAATAAAGCAGAGATAGATGTTTTTCTGAAATTCTCTTGATTTTTCTATTATCCAATGGATATTGGCAATTTGATCTCTGGTTCCTCTGCCTTTTCAAAATCCAGCTTGAATATCTGGACGTTCACACTCCATGTACTGTTGAAACCTAGTTTGGAGAATTTTGAGGATTACTTTGCTAGTGGGTGAGATGAGTGCAATTGTGCGGTAATTTTGACATTCTTTGGCATTGCCTTTCTTTGAGAATGGAATGAAAGCTGACCTTTTCCAGTCCTGTGGCCACTGCTGAGTTTTCCAAATTTGCTGGCAGATTGAGTGCAGCACTTTCACAGCATCATCTTTCAGGATTTTAAATAGCTCAGCTGGAATTCCATCCCTCCACTAGCTTTGTTTGTAGTGATGCTTACTAAGGCCCACTTGACTTCACATTCCAGGATTTCTGGCTCTAGGTGAGTGATCATATCATCGTGGTTATCTGGGTCATGATCTTTTTGTACAGTTCTTCCGTGTATTCTTGCCACCTCTTCTTAATATCTTCTGCTTCTGTTAGGTCCATACCATTTCTGTCCTTTATTAAGCCCATCTTTACATGAAATGTTACCTTGGTATCTCTAATTTTCTTGAAGTGATCTCTAGTCTTTCCCATTCTATTGCTTTCCTCTATTTCTTTGCATTGATCACTGAGGAAGGCTTTCTTATCTCTTCTTGCCATTATTTGGAACTCTGCATTCAGATGCTTATATATTTCCTTTTCTCCTTTGCCTTTAGCCTTTCTTTTCTCAGCTACTTTTAGGCCTCCTCAGACAACCATTTTACCTTTTAACATTTCTTTTTCTTGGGGATGGTTTTGATCACTGCCTCCTGCACAATGTCATGAACCTTTGTCCACAGTTCTTCAGGCACCCTATCATATCTAATCCCTTGAATCTATTTGCCACTGTATAATCATAAGGGGTTTGGTTTAGGTCATTCCTAAATGGTCTAGTGGTTTTTCCCATTTTTTCAATTTTAGTCTAAATTTTGTAATAAGGAATTCATGATCTGAGCCACAGTCAGCTTCCAGCCTTGTTTTTGCTGACTGTATAGAGCTTCCCCCATCTTTGGCTGCAAAGAGTATAATCAGTCTGATTTTGGTATTGACCATCTGGTGATGTCCTTGTGTAGTTTTCTCTTGTATTGTTGGAAGAGGGTGTTTACTATGACCAGTGTGTTCTTTTGGCAAAACTTTTTTTTTTGGCAAAACTCTTTAGCCTTTGCCCAGGTTCATTCTGTACTCCAAGGCCTGTTACTCCAGTTATCTCTTGACTTCCTATTTTTGCATTCCAGTCCCCTATAATTAAAAGGACATCTTTGGGGGTGTTAGTTCTAGAAGGTCTTATAGGTCTTCATAGAACCATTCAACTTCTTCAGCATTACTGTTTGGGGTATAGACTTGGATTACTCTGATATTGAATGGTTTGCCTTGGAAACGAATCAAGATCATTCTATTATCTTTGAGATTGCACCCAACTACTGCATTTCGGACTCTTTTGTTAACTATGAGGGCTAATTCATTTCTTCTAAAGGATTCTTGTGCACAGAGTAGATATAATGGTCATCTGAGTTAAATTCACTTGTCCCAGTCCATTTTAGTTCACTGATTCCTAAAATGTCGATGTTCACTCTTGCCATCTCCTGTTTGACCACTTCCAATTTGCTTTGATTCATGGACCTAACATTCCAGGTTCCTATGCAAAACTGTTCTTTACAGCATCGGACTTTACTTCGATCACCAGACACATTCAGAAGTAGGTATTGTTTTTTGCCTTGGCTCTGTCTCTTTATTCTTTCTGGAGTTATTTCTCCACTGATTTCCAGTAGCATATTGGGCACCTACTGACCTGGGGAGTTCATCTTTCAGTATCCTATCTTTTTGGCTTTTCATACTGTTCTTGAGGTTCTCAAGGTAAGAATACTGAAGTCCTTCACCATTCCCTTCTCCAATGGACCACGTTTGGTCAGAACTCTCCACCATGACCCGTGTGTCTTGGGTAGCCCTACATGCATGGCTCATAGTTTCATTGAGTTAGACAAGGCTCTGGTTCATGAGATCAGTTTGGTTAGTTTTCTGTGATTGTGGTTTTCATCCTGTTTGCCCTCTGATGGATAAGGATAAGAGGCTTATGGAAGCTTCCTGATGGGAGACACTGACTGAGGGGGAAACTTTTGTCTTGTTCTGGTGGGTGGGGCCATGCTCAGTAAATCTTTAATCCAATTTTCTGTTGATGGACTGGCCTGTGTTCCCTCCCTGTTGTTTGACCTGAGGCCAACCTATGAGCGACTGAACTGAACTGAACTGAACTAAACTGAATAGAGATAATGGCAACCTCCTTCAAAAGTTTCTGTGCACAGACTGCTGCACTCAGTGCCCCCAACCTTGCACCAGGCCACCACTGACCCACGCCTCTGCTGGAGACTCCTAGACACTCATGGGTAAGTCTGGGTCAGTCTCTTGCACAGTCACTGCTCCTTTCTCCTAGGTCCTGGTGTACACAAGATTTTGTTTGTGCCCTGCAAGAGCCTGTTTCCCCAGTCCTGCGTATGTTCTGGTGGCTCTATGGTGGTGTTAATGGCGACCTCCTCCAGGGGGGCTTATGCTATCCCCTGGTCTGCTGCACCCAGAGCCCCTGCCCCTGCAGCAGGCCACTGCTGACCCATACCTCCATAGGAGACACAAACACCCAAAGGCAGGTCTGGCTCGGTCTCTGTGGAGTCTCCTGGTGTGCACAAGGTCTTGTTTGAGCCCTTTGAGTGTCTCTGGTGGGTATGGGGTTTGACTCTGAACATGACTTCACCCCTCCTACCATCTTGCTGGAGCTTCTCCTTTGCCCTTGGACATGGGGTATATTGTTTTGATGGGATCCAACGTTCTCCTGTCGACGGTTGTTCAGTAGTGAGCTGTAATTTTGGAGTTCTCACAGGAGAAGATGTGCGCATGTATTTCTACTCCACCATCTTAAATGTTCCTGCTTCTGTTAGATCCATACCATTTCTGTCCTTTATTGTGCCCATCTTTGCACAATATTTGAAATGTTCCTTGGTATCTCTAATTTTCTTGAAATGATCTCTAGTCTTTCCCATTCTATTGCTTTCCTCTATTTCTTTGCACTCACTGAGGAAGGCTTTCTTATCTCTCCTCGCTATTCTTTGGAATTCTGCATTCAAATGGGTATATCTTTCCTTTTCTCCTTTGCCTTTAGCTTTTCTTTTCTCAGCTATTTTTAGGCCTCCTCAGACAACCTTTTTACCTTTTTACATTTCTTCTTCTTGGGGATGGTTTTGATCACTGCCTCCTGTACAATATCATGAACCTGATAGACAGAGTGCCTGAAGAACTATGGATGGATGTTCATAAAGGTTCGTACACCTTTAATACATACCAAACTTTTCTAGTCAACTATGTCTCAATAAAGCTGAGGAGAAAAAATTCCTACTGAGTGTGCTGTCCTTTTCTTGGAACAGATATGCCACTCAGAATCATTGAGGGGCTTTGATAGGCTTTTTTTTTTAGAGTCACAAGTACTTTTAAAAAGTACTCTTAGTCACATAAAGTAACATCATGAGTTATATACTCACTACAAATATCATCATTTATTCTTATCATTATATAGTGATTTTGAGATGATCTTTTGAAGCTTTCCTACTCTAAAGACATTCCCCTAAAGCTCCTTAGAGAAATATCCAGTTCTAGTGATAATCTTAGCTACAAAACACAGGAAAAATGAAAATACCTACTGAAAAAAATAATATCTACCTAAATGGAGGCTATGTATGGAGGAGTTTGGCAGAGCTGGTTTCCTATCCTAGTCCCAGAACTTAATAACCGTATTATCTAGGGCTATTTATTCTCTCTGTGTCTCAGTCTCTTCATGTAAATTAGACAACAGCCTACCACAAAGAGGTGTTGCAAGGATTTAACAAGGTGATCTAAAGTTAACTCTTAAGCATAATGCTTACACATAATAAGTACTTGTATTTTTTTATTTATTGAACAGGCCTGTTTTTATATATAGTTGATAAAGTATGACTCAAGGGAGGCAATATTCAGCCTAAAGTATTGTTGAATTATGTACTTGAAGACTTAGTAGATCATACAGTTATTTGATTTTCTCTCCCTGACTTACTTCTCTGAGCCTAAAACCTTCAAGTAAATCCCTGTTGTCACAACTGAAAGGATTTCCTTCTTTTCACAGCTGAATAATATTCCATTTTCTTCATCCATTCATCCATTTGTTGGACACTTAGGCCATTTCCATATCTTGGCTATTGTGAATAATGCTGCAATGAACATGCAGACACAGATAACTCTTCAAGATAGTGAGTTCATTTCATCTAGATATATATCCAGAAGTGGTTTTTCTGGAGCATATGATAGTTTTACTTTTATAGGGGGAATGGAGAGATGATGGTCAGAGGGTGTGTATATGCATGCTCTGTCATGTCCTACTCTTTGCAACCCCATCAACTGTAGCCCACCAGGTTCCTCTGTCCATGGAATTTTCCAGGCAAAAACTGGAGTGTGTGTGAAGTCGCTCAGTTGTGTCCGACTCTGCGATCCTGTGGACTGTAGCCCACCAGGCTCCTCTGTCCATGGGATTCTCCAGGCAAGAATACTGGAGTGGGTTGCCATTTCCTTCTCCAGAGGTCAAAGGCTATAGAGTTCATTTGTGAGCAAGTTCTGGGGATCCAGTGTAAAGCCTGTTGACTATAGTTAACAATGTTGCACTGTATACTTGAAAGTTGATGAGAGAGTAAGTCGATCTTAAATGCTCTCAACACACACATATACTATGATAACTATGCAAGGTCAAAGAGTTTGAGAGAGAAGAAACGCAAGACAAAGAAGAAAGCATGGAGTCTAGTTTTCCCCTTAATGCCACTGAACCTTGTGTGATTTGCCAGGGTCGACCTAAAAATGGTTGCATTGTCCATGGCAAAACAGGACATTTCATGGCATGCTTTACATGTGCAAAGAAGTTTTAAAAAGGAATAAGCCCCGTCCAGTATGTAAGCAACCAGTTCAAATGATTGTGCTAACTTATTTCGCCTAGTTGAACTACCTGTAAAAACAGAATTATATAAGCCTAAAAATTTAGACATGAAATTTATTTTTATTTTTTTAGCTGTATTAAAGCAAGAAAATACCTTACATGTAGATTTCTCCCAATAGTGATTATTCCTTTTAGGAAAATGCTTATTCTGTTGCTATTTTATATTGGCTTTCAGTGTAATTTAGATTGGATTTAGTACCTTTCATGTAAAAAAAAAAGTTCCTGTGAAAGATTTAATATTTAAATTTTAGATACTCTTAAACCTTCCAGTGGGAGAAGGAAATGGCAACCCACTCCAGTATTCTTGCTGGAGAATCCTGAGGACAGAAGAGTCTGGAGGGCGGCTGTCCATAGGGTTGCACGGAGTCGGACATGACTGAAGCGACTTAACAGCAGCATGCAAGGTAATGGATATGTTAACTAACGTTAACGTAGTAATTACTTCATAACATATACATATATCAGATCATCATGTAGTATACCTTAAGCTTATAGTATGTTATTTGTCAATTATATAGGAATCCCTGTTTTCTGAAAGTTTGCTTTAAGCCACTAAGCTTTTAAATAGACCTACATTGGTACCTGTTTCTACCAAATGAAAGAAATCCAATGAGGATTTTCACTTTTACGAAAAAAAGGAGAAAAGCAAAAATAGCAATAGTGTTTTTCAATAAGCCATGATAGAGGCCCAGCACTCCCAGAGCAGTCGGAGGGGCGTCACCAAGCTCCTTCCCTGGGAGCGACACAGAGCATCTCAGCATCAAGCCACCATGGCTTTGAACTGTATCTCTGGGCATCTGCCTTTACCTCCGTTTACTTGGTGCATCTGTTAACAAGATGTATCCTAAGGGAGTTGCTGCCTTGCTTTACATCCTTTTGACTTACGGAAGGTTTCATAGGAAAGTTCTGCTTTCATATAGCAGGGGACTCTCAATAAAGCTAGAAAAAAGACTAAACAAGAAAGAATTGGTGGAGCTCACTGGCACAATACACAAGTGAGTCAACTACTTAGAAAATGTGAAACACAGAGAACTCTTTTTTTTCCTCTTCAAAACTCCCCTATACCCCTCCTTATTATAGGTAAAGATCCACGAGAGCCTAGACCTGGTATAGGACGTCCTTAGAGCATCTTGTGTGCAAAGAGAAAGGGACAGCTGCTCAAGTATTTGAAGAAAATCCAACTCCAACTCCTGTTTGGGTAGGGAGGTGGAGACAGCAGAACACTCTAAAAATAGTATTGATTATCTTCCTTTTCTGAAATCATCCTACCCTGGAATAAAAGGAAAGCTGATCAGGGTCTCCATTTTAATTTTCGATGGCCTTATTTTCAGATATTTATGGTAAAGAAATATACTCTGCTTTTCCCTTTATTATAAAAGGAGTGCATGTGTGCATACTAAGTTGTTTCAGTTGTGTCTGACTCTTTGTGACCCAATGGACTGTAGCTTAACAGGCTCCTCTGTCCATGGGATTCTCCAGGCAAAAAGATTGGAGTAGGTTGCCATTCCCTCCTATAGGGGATCTTCCCAACCCAGGATCAAATCTGTGTCTCTTACATCTCTTGCATTGGCAGGCGGGTTCTTTACCACTAGCGCCAGCAGGTACTTCCCTTGTAATAAATTCAGAAATACTTAAGGATGTAAAGTAAAAAATTGATAGTTGTCATCTCAAAACATACTTTTAAATTCGGATATCTCTCTTCTACTTCCAACTTCATCTTCATGACTATCAGTTCAGCTCAGTGGCTCAGTCACATCTGACTCTTTGCAACCCCCAGAACTGCAGCACACCAGGGTTCGCTGTCCATCACCAACTCCCAGAGCTTACTGAAACTTATCGAGTCAGTGATGCCATCCAACCATCTCATCCTCTATGGCCCCTTCTCCTTCTACCTTCAATCATTCCCAGCATCAGAGTCTTTTTAGTGAGTCAGTTCTTCACATCAGGTGACCAAAGTATTGGAGCTTCAGATTCAGCATCAATCCTTCCAATGAATATTCAGGGTTGATTTCCTTTAGGATGGACTGGTTGGATCTCCTTACTGTCCAAGGGACTCTCAAGAGTCTTCTTCAGCTGCACAGTTCAAAAGCATAAATTCTTCGGCACTCAGCCTTCTTTATGGTCCAACTGTCATATGTGACCACTGGAAAAATGATAGCTTTGATTAGATGGACCTTTGTTGGCAAAGTGATGTCTCTGCTTTTTAATATGCTGTCTAGGTTTGTTATAGCTTTTCTTCTAAGGAGAAAGTGTCTTTTAATTTTACGGCTGCAATCACCATCTGCAGTGATACTGGAACCCAAGAATATAAAGTCTGCCTTTCCATTTCTTCCCCATTATTTGACATGAAGTTATGGGACTGGATGCCATGATCTTAGTTTTATGAATGTTGAGTTTTAAGCTGGTTTTTTCACTCTTCTATTTCATTTTCATCAAAAGGTTTTAAAGCCATGAATAAAAGCAGGAGATATGCTCCAAGCCACTAAATGAAAGAAAAATGTTATCAACCTTCTACCGATTTAAATAAGGGCCATGATAATCCTAGTTTGACCTCATAGGGACAGACATTCTCCTGCCCAATAGGAGGAGCTAGTGATACAGGCCTGACTTCTACTTGAAGAAGTCGGTATTTTCCCCTCCCCTACTTTCCCTTTGGTTATAAAATTGTACCCCCCTCCATCCTGGGATCAGAACTCCCTTGCCTGCCCACCTGTATCTCTTACAAGTGTCCAGTATTAACATAACTGTGTGTTTGCTAAGTCTCTTCAGTTGCGTTTGACTCTGCGACCCTATGGACCATAGTCCCCATCACTTTGCCTCTCACTGAATTCATTCAGCACCAAGACACAATGAACTCAAGGAGCTTCATTAAGTCCTGAAACCAGGTGTGTGATCTCAGCTGGAAGATCATAGGTTTTGGCTGGGTTTGAGTCCTTCAGTCATGTCCGACTCTGTGCGGCCCCATGGACAGCAGCCCACCAGGCTCCTCTGTCCAAGGGATTCTCAAGGTAAGAACACTGGCGTGGGTTGCCATTGCCTTCTCCGTGAGTCCGTGCACATGGTTTCAAGTCCCGATCTGAGGAGAACAGTTTCATTCCCACCACAGTCTTGGCCTAGCTGAACTCTGGCTGCTTCGGGTAATTCTCCTCCCCACGGTCCTCTCACCTCCAACCTTTGACCTGAATTTATATAAACTGCCATTTCCAAACCAATTCACCTCTTCCGCCCTCAGACTCTACAGCCTTTATGAGGTTATTCCAGCCAACTTGACCAGCGCCTGCCGTCCTCACAGCACCACCTGTGGTCTCTTCGGTTCCTCGGCCACAGAGCAGCACGGAGCTCACTGTCTTCCTCTTCACTTTGTCCCCACCCCCTGTGTCTGCATCACTTACACACTGTCCCATTCAACACCAGGCCTTCTCAGTCTTGACCTTTTTCTCTCCAATAATCCTTTTATCTTCTTCCATTTAATCCTCTTGGTCTTCCCTGCAACACAGAAGACCCTGGGTTGGGAAGATCCTCTGCAGAAGGAAATGGCGACCCACTCCAGTATTCTTGCCTGGAGAATCCCATGGACAGAGGAGCCTGGTGGGCTACAGTCCATGGGGTTGCAAAGAGTTGAACACAACTGAGCAACTAACACTACACTAACTACTACACTATTTAACCCTCAACTCTAAAGTCAAAACTTCTTAGTGTTACCAATCATCACATTACCTCCTGAAAAGGGACCTCATACCCTTCCTTTCCTCCCAGTGTATTTCCTCTGGTATCCATCTCAGAAATGCTTTGGCCTCACTGAGAATTCCTGTCTAATAACCCTACAAGTTTTTCAGTATCCATTATTCACTTTTTGGCTTCACATCCCTCTTTCCATCTATTGTCTATTTCTGCCCAATAAAACATAAGCTCAATGAGGACTTTTTCACTCATATCTCTAGCATCAAGAACAGAACCATGCCTGGGTACAAACCAAGCACTCAATAAATATTAGACACATAAATCCCCTCCTGTGGGCCAAGTATTTGGCAAGGATAAAGAAACAAAAACAGTCTCTCCTCTCAATAAGTTCAAATGAATATTATCATGCATACATACTGGTGCAGCCACACAAATTTCAGCTATTTTTATGCGAAACAACTACTTGTTCTTAGCCTATTTTAAAAGTAATTTTACATTTCATTATTCTAGTGTCCTTATACTGAGTTTGGCCAGTCTCTCACTAGCAAGAAAATCTTTCAACTTTCCAAACATATATTTTAGGTATAACAAGTAATAGTGCAAGGCATTTAGAACCCTGTAAAGATTTAGATTTTTTTTAATCCATCTTTACAAATAATCTGTCCACCCAAAAGCACAAGGAAGTAATGATTTTAGCAATGCACAAAAAGGACAGTATCCGGGTGTTAGGGGTTTCATAATATTCCCACCTCTGGCTCCAATGAGAATTCAAATGGCACCCTGTGCAAAAGTAGAAAGACATGTTTTTTCCATTTCCTGGAAAAAACACAGTAATAACCATACAAATCCACAATGACTACAAGCATGAACGGCTCTCACTAACGTACAGTTTTACAATTTAAAAGTGTTGGTTTAACCCATTATTTCCAAAACGTATTTGATCATGGAATCTTTCTTCATGCCATTCACATCTATCATATATAACAAACATTTTCTGATGTATAATTTGGAAAGTATTGCTCTAGGATACCATAGAAAGTGAGTAGTAGTAGGCCTATGGCTTTCATTTTCAATTTTATATATTTGCAGTATTCTCTGAGGGTTTTTCTTCCAAGGAGTAAGCACCTACATAGCATATTGAAAAGCAGAGACATTACTTTGCCAACAAAGGTCTGTCTAGTCAAGGCTATGGTTTTTCCAGTGGTCATGTATGGATGTGAGAGTTGGACTGTGAAGAAAGCTGAGAGCCGAAGAATTGATGCTTTTGAACTGTGGTGTTGGAGAAGACTCTTGAGAGTCCCTTGGACTGCAAGGAAATCCAACCAGTCTATTCTGAAGGAGATCAGCCCTGGGATTTCTTTGGAAGGAATGATGCCAAAGCTGAAACTCCAGTACTTTGGCCACCTCATGTAAAGAATTGACTCACTGGAAAAGACTCTGATACTGGGAGGGATTGGGGGCAGGAGGAGAAGGGGATGACAGAGGATGAGATGGCTGGATGGCATCATCGACTCTATGGACATGAGTTTGAGTAAACTCCAGGAGTTGGTGATGGACAGGGAGGCCTTGCGTGCTGCAATTGATGGGGTCACAAAGAGTTGGACACGACTGAGCAACTGAACTGAACTGAGGGTTTTACCTAGAGTCATATGGACTTGGATTTGATTCCTAGCTCTGACACTAACTTGGATCAATTATCTTCTTTATAAAATACAAATAACAATAGTGTTAGCCTTGTCAAGAGACTTTGATTGGTCCTTGAAATACACTAATTCTAGTAATAATATTCTTTAGGCCATGTATAGATGTATAGAGGCCATGCTCTAGATGTATAGAGCAAAATTACATAAAGGGAGGTGTGTTTAAATGAGGAAGCACAGCTGTGAAGGAGTAATTATAAAAGATAAAAGTCAACTAGATTTTGTTATAAATTTATTTTTATAAAAACAAAATAGTTTTCTTTAGTATTGTAAGCAGAATTTACGAGCTCCTCAATAGACAATAGCATATACAAAACAAGTATATTTTTCTTTCTGTATATTTTTTTTTTTTCTGTATATACCTAGAAAAGAAAACTCAAATTTTATAAGTATGGCATCACGGACTCGATGGAACTTGAGTCTGAATGAACTCCGGGAGATGGTGATAGATGGGGAGGCCTGGCGTGCTGCGATTCATGGGGTTGCAAAGAGTTGGACACGACTGAGCGACTGAACTGAACTGAACTGATTTCATACTTCTGCCCTAGCAAGTGTACATACGCCCATATCCAGATGCTATGGGTCATATAATCTCTTTGTCAGGTAAAGACATTGGTAATACAGTTTAGAGACCATCCCTTGGTCAATGGACCAGACAAGCCAGCATTGCGGTCTACTGAAAATTAATTAATTTATTAATTACCCCAGGATCTCAGGGATGTGTTGACCTAACTGCAATGAAGCTGGGCCAATTCATAAGCCTTTGTTATGTATCCAGTTGCTCCCATGCATAGTACAATATAAATAAAACAATTTGTTGCTGCTGCTGCTGCTAAGTCGCTTCAGTCTGTGTCTGACTCCGTGTGACCCCATAGACGGCCGCCCACCAGGCTCCCCCGTCCCTGGGATTCTCCAGGCAAGAACACTGGAGTGGGTTGCCATTTCTTTCTCTAACGCATGAAAGTGGAAAGTGAAAGTAAAGTTGCTCAGTCATGTCCAACTCTTAGCGACCTCATGGACTGCAGCCTACAAGGCTCCTCCATCCATGGGATTTTCCAGGCAAGAGCACTGGAGTGGGGTGCCGTTACTATCACTAAATAAATGGGAGGTGGAGAGACAATTGCCAGATATATTCCATGGTAGCTGTGAGCACCCATTTGAAAAAGATGCAGTTCCTGCACCAGTAACTGAGAAAAGGGAGGCCAGTTCACAGAGCAGGTGGAGCACCTGACTTCCTTGACCATGCTACACTGCTCACCCTGGGCTTACACAAGGACAGAGTCTCTCTAGCACCGGCCACCACCCCACCACCCACCACGTATACTCCCACCTACCCATGGACTCTATTTCCATCTCTGACTCTGCAACTGAGAGAGAATCGAGAACCACAGGTTAATTCGTGATTATTATCTATATGTTTCTATAAACAGTGGTAAAGTGCTTACTGTGAGGAATGCAGCTGAAAGGCCCATATTAGCATTTACAGCAGAACATACACGCCTCCCTTATCTCTTCATTTGTGGTTTACCAGTTATCCTCTCACCTCCTAGTGATTCAAAGCTGTACCAGTGGCTAACCTCTGACTGCATCTCTTTCTTCCTTAAGATGAGCAGCTCTGAAAAATGAGAACCAATTGGAAGAGCAGTCAAGATGTGCAGTTTGCAATTTACATAGCTACTTGGGACTTTTTAAAAACTGTTTTCATCTCAGCACGTTAATACGGATAACAAAGAAATGAATTAGTAAAAGAAACATTAACATTAAAAAGGGGGGGAGGAAAATACTGTGTAAGTACAATAAATACATGAATACTACAATAAAATGACAGTTTTTATAGTGAAGAGATGACAACCAAAAAGGCAGTTGCTATAAGTATGTTTCTACTTGGCCTGGGGCACCAGAAACATTGGTGAAGACTGAGAGGAAAAAAGCTAAGAAGGGAAACGCTGATGCAAGTAGTTGCAATTAGTGTGTGTTCAAATTAGTCAAAATTTAATGATTCATATGACATAGCACTAAAATTACTGGAAAAAGTATTTCAATGATCAAAGCATTTTTTTTTTACTTTGGTAGCTATTAATGCAGAGAAATTTTTGTTGTTGTTTGATGTTTAGTCACTCAGTCATATCTGACTCTTTGTGACCCCATGGACTGTAGCCTGCCAGGTTCCTCTGTCCAAGGAATTCTCCAGGGATGGATTGCCATTTCCTTCTCCAGGGGGGACCTTCCCAAACCACAGATCTTACCCGGGTCTCCTGAGCGTGTCCCGCATTACAGGCAAATTCTTTTATCACTAAGCCACTGGGGAAGCCCAATGCAGAAAATACTGACTGTAAAACAAGTCTATCTCCTGCTTTAGTACTGGTTTTAAAACATAAACTGCTATGTATTACTGTGGAAATGAGAATGAAATTTAAGGTAGTATTCAGAACTGAATGATCCTATTTGCTTAGCATAAATGATTAAAATGGCTCAAATTACAAAATGAAGTGCAAAGACATAAAAACATCCCAAAGTTCACCTTGCCAGTTTTCAGTTCAGTTCATTTCAGTTGCTCAGTCGTGTCCGACTCCTTGCGACCCCATGAATCGCAGCATGCCAGGCCTCCCTGTCCATCACCAACTCCCAGAGTTCACTCAGACTCCTGTCCATCGAGTCGGTGATGCCATCCAGCCATCTCATTCTCTGTCATCCCCTTCTCCTCCTGCCCCCAATCCGTCCCAGCATCAGAGTCTTATCCAATGAGTCAACTCTTCTCATGAGGTGGCCAAAGTACTGGAGTTTCAGCTTTGGCATCATTCCTTCCAAAGAAAGCCCAGGGCTGATCTCCTTCAGAATGGACTGGTTGGATCTCCTTGCAGTCCAAGGGACTCTCAAGAGTCTTCTCCAACACCACACTTCAAAAGCATCAATTCTTCGGCTCTCAGCTTTCTTCACAGTCCAACTCTCACATCCATACATGACCACTGAAAAACCATAGACTTGACTAGACGGACCTTTGTTGGCAAAGTAATGCCTCTGCTTTTCAATACGCTATCTAGGGTGGTCATAACCTTCCTTCCAAGAAGTAAGCGTCTTTAATTTCATGGTTGCAATCACCATCTGCACTGATTTTGGAGCCCCCAAAATAAAGTCTGACACTAGGTGGGCATCAGTTCAGATCGTAGCCAGTCATGTCCACTTTGTGACCCCATGAACTGCAGCACGCCAGGCCTCCTATCCATCACCAACTCCCGGAGTTCACTCAGACTCATGTCCATCGAGTCGGTGATGCCATCCAGCCATCTCATCCTCTGTCATCCCCTTCTCCTCCTGCCCCCAATCCCTCCCAGCATCAGAGTCTTTCCAGTGAGTCAACTCTTCTCATGAGGTGGCCAAAGTACTGGAGTTTCAGCTTTAGCATCAGTCCTTCCAAAGAAATCCCAGGGCTGATCTCCTTCAGAATGGACTGGTTGGATCTCCTTGCAGTCCAAGGGACTCTCAAGAGTCTTCTCCAACACCACAGTTCAAAAGTATCAATTCTTCGGTGCTCAGCCTTCTTCACAGTCCAACCCTCACATCCATATATGACTACTGGAAAAACCATAGCCTTGACTAGACGGACCTTTGTTGGCAAAGTAATGTCTCTGCTTTTGAATATTTTATTTAGGTTGGTCATAACTTTTCTTCCAAGAAGTAAGCGTCTTTTAATTTCATGGCTGCAGTCACCATCTGCAGTGATTTTGGAGCCCAAAAAATAAAGTCTGCAACTCTCAAAAGCATTTCACTTTTCAGGCGCGTTGCCCATAAACAGTTTGGCAGCAGAGGGCGCTCTTCAGTTAAAACTGGAAGTTCTTTTTCAAAAAGCTTTTAGATACATATTCGCTGCATCCAAGTAACAGTAGTTAAGTGTTGTAGAATAACAAGAGTCCTATGAGCTTTGAGTTTGATATAGGGGGAAAGGACATTTATGAAACATAATTGAATGAGACCTTAGATTTTGAGCAATGCTTAGTTTCTTCTAATGAACGTATTTGATTCACACCACTAATATTTTCTGAGGACCGAATCGGTGTAAGACACCAACATACACTTTTAGCGTCTTTCCCCAATACTGTTACGGGAAGGCTTGGACCCTTACCACGTGCTTTCTGCACTTTAAGGACAGGACATGTTAAAACAAAACGAGGAAACTGAAAGTCATCGTATTTATCACATTCAAAAGTAAGGAATTTACTATGCTGTAAATTTTACCTAGAATGTTTGGAACAATCGGCAGCCACAGTTCCTATTCTCAGGTTACATCCTGAAGATAAAACGATTTTCATAACATCTGAATACTAATATAAAACACTATCTGCACATTTATCTACATTTATCTCCCGCGATCAATAGCATCTTCTCGACAGAATCCCGAGTGCCAATATTCTCCGCAACGTCGAATTGCTTCCCGGATTCCAAAGCGTGGTGTTTGCCCACCCTCCTGACCCTCTCAGCCACTACCCGTCTCCCCAGAGGCAACCAGCTCCGGTCAGGGCCAAGTAGCTGGACATTTTTAGTTGCTACAAGAGAATCGTTTCCCCTAGCTTCTTATCGATGAATGGGTGGGGGGTTTGTTTGTTTGCTGTTTTTGAAAACTTAGCTTTAAACAAACCTCTTTCATTTCCAGAACACTCCTGGTTTGGTTTTCAAACTAACGAGGTCTGATTAGAGATCATGCAAAAAGCCTTTTTTGAACACCCCAAGGCGCAAGTCATTGGACAGGGCTCTGGCTGCGTGTCCAAGGACTCACGTGGTGCCTCCGCGAGCCACCCAGCGCATCTGTTTGGGTGAAATCCTTCAAACTTTTTCTTTCTGTGTTTGAAAAGCAAAATAACCCGGTCTAAAGGCGCCGTTCGGCTGCGCAAAATTGATCCTTCTGGGAGGCGGCCGGACTCCCGGAAGACCGCCGCATGACTCAAGACTCTAAATGTTCCGGAGTTCAAGTCACTCTGGACGTCGCCACCGCCACTTCGCACTCGTCGCCGGGCCGCGCGGCCGCCACCCAGCGGTCCCCGCCCGCCGGCTCCCGAACGGCCCGCGCGCCCGCTGCGGGGGAGGGGAGCGCTCGGCTGAGGTCGCCGCCCGGTTGAGCAATCCGGCTATGCAAATAGCGGGGTTACGACAACCAATCGGAGGCCGGTTCTGCCGTGACGCGCGCGCCGAGCGCCCGTAGTATTTATAGATCGTATTTAAAGAGCCCTTGGGAGTCTCCCCGGGCTCGGCTGGGCGGTGGCAGCGGCCGCGGAGCTGCAGTTGGCCCGGCGCGAGTGAGGTGGCGGGGCGGTCTCTGCCGGTCCTTTCCCTGTGGGGGTGTGGGGCGTGGAGAAGCGTCCTAGCACGTTCCGTAGTAAATAGTTTTTACCCACTTCCCAGCTCGGTTTCTGGAGAAGGGGGAGGAAATGCTGCCGCTCCGACCATAGTTTTGTTGGAAACAAAGCCAGGGATTTGGCATCTCAAAGCAGGGGGTGGGGATGGGGGTGGGGGGTGCAGAGAAGGTTTGAACCGACCCCGCCCCGGCCCCACATTTGAGCCACAAACCGACGCCTGTTTCCTGGTGCTGGGCTGTGTGTAGAGGCGGCCTTCCTGGGGGAGGGGAGAACAATACCGCCTGAAAAGCCAAAAGTCGTGGAATTTGGGGGCGGGGTGTATTCGTGGAAAATAAACTGCAAGATAGTGGCGGTGATTATCTTGGCGTTCAATCCATTGATCTTCAGACTTACCGGCCTGCGAGCTGCACACTGCAGTGCAAAAGCAGGAAACTGACATTACGTCAGAGGAGAGAAGAGACCCAAACTGCAAGGGCTGCATCTGCAGAGCTGGTTGTTTCTCCTCGGAGGGGTTCTGCAGGCCCGGGGTGCTGCCCCGGGCGGGGCGCCGTGGGCTCTCTGGCAGAGGGTGGGCTCTGGGGGCGCTCGGGGGACCCCTGGCGTGGGCCGCCCTACGTTTCCCCTCACCAGCGGGCTATGTAGGAGCCACGACTAATTCCTTTTAAAGATAGCCCCGCGCTTAGCTGGATGTCCTGAATTCCAGGAGGGAGGGGCCAGGGAAGCGCACCAAGTGTCCCCTGCTGTAGCGCGAGCTGAAGTCCATCAGAGGAAAGCAGGTGGTGGTGGAAGGGGATTGGGGGGCGGGGGGGTTGTTCCCAGGGAGTCACCAAGGGTTCCAGCCATGTGTAGAACCTGACAGTTTCTCGATATTGAGTGCCGTGATCACCAGAAACTTGCTCTCTGCCAGGGACCTAGCTCCTGAGGCCTTGCCACTGCTTCTTAGAAATCTCTTGAGGACAGACAGGCAGCAGGAGAATAGCGTCCATTCGTACATTCTGACTCTTGGAAGACATTGAGGAGTTTGGCGCTGACCTCACTTGCTCCCTCATTCCTGGCTCAGGGTCATCACAAGGTAACCGCAGTAACCAGTTCTCCTGGGCCACCGGCCCACTCCACCGGTGAGCCGAGCTTAGCGCAAAAAGGTTGGTGACGGCAGCCGATGGTGATTGTTCCTGCTGGGCCTGAGTGCGTTGGCAGGCTATCTCATTTAATTCTCACAATAACTGGATGGGGTGAGTACTGTGAGCCGCATTTTGCAGATAAGGAAACAGATTCTGAGAATCAGTGTGTCCTTTTCTGCGGACGGGAACCAGGCAGTCTGACGCCAAAGCCTGCACAGTCTGTGGGGGCAGGGAGCTGGCTTTGATCGGGCACCATCCAGGCTTACCTCAGTTCACAGCAAGAAGGCAAGCAAGAGCCTTCTTTCGCCCCCTGTTGTCAGTCAACTACAGTAAACCTAGTTCTGGTTAAACATGGTGGCTCTCAGGTGGCATGCTTAATCTCCTGGAGTAAGAAAAACTGCTCCTGAACACCCAAATCCTTTAAGCCAATTTTCTCATTACTCCCTGTTTGCAACAGTGTCTTATAAAGTGGTTTAATGATTAAACTTTATATATCACTTCATTCCTAGCTCAGGTTATTGGATAATGTCAGATCTAAAGAACTGAGTGAGTTACCTTGTAAATTAAGAGTGGGGCCATGTTCAGAATTAGTCCGTGGTCTCATTCAAGGTTGGATGAGTCCTGTCCTTGCTTTTCCCATTGGTTGCCTTACCCCCATGATGGTCGTCTAGGTGGGAGAGAGAGCCAGGGAAGGGAAAAAAGACTGGCAGATTGTGATTAGTGTCTGGGAAGGGAAATTCAAAGGAGAAAAAGTTAAGGGGAAGAAGATTATACCTCTGTATATAATTACAATTTTTAAAAATAGAAGCAAGTGATTTGAAAGCCAGGAATCTGATAGAGGTTGAAGACTGTTTCTATCTCATCTTGGCTAGAAAGCCTTAGACGCGCTGTGAATGTGAGACCCAGTGTCCTCATCTGTAAAATGAAGTAACCTGCTACCCGCCTGCTAACATTCTCCTCTGCTGCCCCTTCTTCCACCTCTACTCTTCTACCTCTTCCACCTCTACTCTTCTGCATTCCCTCCAAGGCTAAGTCTCTTCTCACTCAACACACTCTCCTGGATGATTTTACCCAAAGCATGACCCCTGTTGCCATTTGAAGTCTTTCTCTCTTGCCTAGGTCTCTTTCTGACCTCCAGATATGTACTCAGGACATCTCCACTTAGACACCACCAACTTAAATATTCCATACTGAGCTGCTCCTTATCTATCTCCCAGCCACCTACCATAAAAGGTTGGCATTCCCTTTCACATCCCCACCCAGTTATTCAAGCCAAAGCCTGGCTAATTTTCCTTTCCCTTAACTAATACACCCAAATAATGGCCAACTCCTACCTTGGATTAGCTGCCTTCTGTCTACCAACCCCTAAAATCACCTCTACCAGGCAGCCATATCCCCTCCATCAGTCCCCCTTCGGTGGGTCCCACTGCCCTAAGAATGGCGCCTGACACAAAGCCACTCAAGATTGAGCCCAGACCTAGGACTCTGGCTGCTCCCCTTACTTGCACACCACCCTTCAGCCATTCTGAAATTTGTGGAGTTTGTCTAATGATGCCATATTCTTTTGTCATTTCTCTGAGCTTTAGCAGATTATACCACCATACCAAGGCATCTTATCCCCAGGCCCATGTTTCCGATTGAAAGCTCCTAGTACTCTTTCATTGCTCAGTATATGTCACTTCCTCTGGAAAGTTCTTTGCACTCCACCCAGCTTCACGGTTTGTGCTCCTCCAGCTTATTCAAAGAGCTGTGCTTTCCCATCACAGCACCCAAACTCTGTAGACTGTCTTTTCATTTCCCTGAATCTGTGTCTTTATTCATATAGAAGGGGACTACACCAGAATCATTCAAGGTGCTTCATCAGCCTGCATCTCAAAACCCCATTCACCCCCTCACCACTTCCAGTCTGCCATGAGTGTACCCTAAACTTCGGAACACAATGAACCCATGGGTCCAATGATATGCTGTATCTCTCATGAGTGTAAGGATAGAAGACAGGTTGAAAACTGTTGTCCTCGACTGGCAATTCGACAGGGAAAGAATCATTATTTCCCTTGTACCTGGCCCAGTGTAAGGCACAGAGCAGAAGACACTCAGGAAGTACTTTTATGATTGACCGGGGTTGTGAGGATTAGATCAAATTATGTATATGGAGTTCCCAGGATATAACAGGCATTGGGTAAATCTGGGTTGTCTTGCCCTCCACTTGCTAATATAGAGCTTAGGAGTCATCACTTAATACTTCATGTCTGCCACCCTTGTCAACCTTTATCCCCATGAGAATGAAAGTGAAAGATACTTACAGTGGGTTCCTAGAGCCCTGCAACTTCACTACAGCTATTAAAAAAAAAAAAAAACTAAATCAAAAAACACTATGAAACCTAGGCATGTTTTTGGCTGACTCTGTTATTGATAAGCAAACTGTCTCACATTTATTGTTTCTTAGGGGTCTTAGAAACCACTAGAGAAATTCCCTGATAGCTCAGTTGGTAAAGAATCCACTTGCAATGCAGGAGACCCTGGTTCAATTCCTGGGTCGGGTAGATACCCTAAAGAAGGCATAGGCTACCCACTCCAGTATTCTTGGGCTTCCCTTGTGGCTCAGCTGATAAAGACTCTGACTGCAATGTGGGAGACCTGGGTTCAGTCCCTGGGTTGGGAATATCACCTGCAGAAGGGAAGGACTACCCACTCCAGCATTCTGGCCTTGAGAATTCCATGGATTTTATAGTCACAAAGAGTCTGACATGACTCAGCAACTTTCGCTCGCTTTCACTTAGTGGTCCAAAGGGTTTGTTTGGTTTTTTTTTCCTTTCTGTTTTTTAATGGAGAAACATGTCTCCCAAAATCCTTTGGGGGCAATCCATCTTCAGCAGGGTTTCCCTGGTGGCTCACACAGTCAAGAATCTCCCTGAAATACAAGAGACCCTGGTTCAGTCCCTGGGTTGGGGTGATTGGAGAAGGGAATGGCAACCCACTCCAATATTCTTGCCTGAAGAACTCCATGGACAGAGGAAACTGGCAGGCTAACAGTCCATGGGGCCACAGAGAATTGGACACGACTGAGTGACTAACACATCTTCAGAAAAGGAACTTTGTTCAGATTGTCTTTGAAGAAATGGGAGGAGTCAAGTTGGAGGTGAATAAGAGCCATAGCTCTTCCCTGAGTCTGGCTGCGATAGTCCTGCCTAAAAGAAAACAAGATGCAGCTGGCTTTGGAGTCAGGTCTGCATTTGAGCTTGGCTATGTGGCCTTGGTCTGGAGAAGGCAATGGCACCCCACTCCAGTACTCTTGCCTGGAAAATCCATGGATGGAGGAGCCTGGTAGGCTGCAGTCCACGGGGTCACTAAGAGTCGGACACGACTGAGCAACTTCACTTTCACTTTTCACTTCGTGCATTGGAGGAGGAAATGGCAACCCACTCCAGTATTCTTGCCTGGAGAATCCCAGGGACGGTGGAGCCTGATGGGCTGCCATCTGTGGGGTCGCGCAGAGTCAGACACAACTGAAGCGACTTAGCAGCAGCAGCATGTGGCCTTGGTCAATAATGGTACAGCTTCTCTGGCTCTGTTCTTGGCTTCCTTCTTGGTAAAGTAGGATACCATTTGTCCTGCGGTTGACCAATGGGGTTTATTTGCAGAAATACCATGTAAGATGTAAATGTAAAGTACTTTATAAGTATAGAGGCTTGGGAGACCCAGGTTCAATCCCTGGGTCTGCAAGATACCTTGGAGAAGGGAATATAGGCTGTTGTTAAGGTATAATTATAAATATAAGGTATTAAGTTATAGATTGGAAGTTAATATACATTTATTGTGTATCACATGGTTAAGTGATAGAGCACAAAGATGAAGGGAAAAGAAATGGAATTTATACTTACTGATCCTGCCAACTTCAGTTCCAAGTGTGTCATAGTCATTATCTCTCCTAATAGCACCCAGATTCTGTCTTCAATTGGCTCACATTATGAAAAGTGACACAGATACATGTTAAAACTCATAGAAAGCAGCTATGAGGGCTTCCCTGGCAGTTCAGTGGTAAAGAACCCATCTGCCAACGCAGGAGACAAGGGTTTGACCCCTGGGTCGGGGAAATCCTCTGGAGAAGGAAATGGCAACCCACCCCAGTATCCTTTCCGGGAAAATCCGTGGACAGAGGAGCCTGGCAGGCTACAGTCCATGAGGTCACAAAGAGTTGGACACAACTTAGTGACTAAACAACAACAAAAGCAACTGTGATGATGCAAATTGCCAAATGGGAACACAGATAATGGAGCCCAGGAAAAGTGAAGGAGACATAAAGAAATAATACTGATACCTGGGCCTTGAAGAATGAGCAGACCATAAGGACTAAAGTGCATGTCGGGTGGAGGAGACTGCAGTGATAAAAGGATGGAGCTAGGAAGATGTCCATCTGTCAGGGGAGAGGTAAAAGCTGCAGGGTGCAGTGGAGAAGGTGTTGGCAGTACGTGGAAATCAGGGTGAAAAGTGAAACTGGGACTGGTCTTCTTTATATGTCAAGCCAAGAAACAAAGATTTTAGTCTATAGGTAATGGTGTCAAACTTCCAGGATTTTTTTTTATGAAGGAAAGTGACATAGTTAGGTTTGTCCCTTTTATTAATAGAAAGGTAACTGCCTGGAAGCCAGACAGGAGACAAAGAGGCAAGTTGGGAAGAAATTGCAGTATTCAGCAAGTGATCGTGAAAGCCTAGAGCAGTGGCTTTCAAATTGTGGGGCACAACCCACGAGTGTATCTTAAAATGATTTTCATGACTCACACCTGCATTTAGAAAAATAGACTTAAATGGGAAAGAAAATATTAAAGAGTCTTTTGTAAAAAGGATCAACATTTCATAAAGCCTCTATTTGATTTACTTGTTTGTTATGCATAAATTTTGTGGGCAATTTGAATTTTTAATAAATTCACCTCCACGATAGATTTGTCTTCAAAATGAACAAAGTGGATTTACTTAAAATTTAATGTGTTTAAGTATCTTGGTTTTAACAGAGCCACTATTGTTTAGGATACAGAGCATGACAGAATTGAAGCCACTGAGTATACTGTAGGGTTTATTAACTGGAAAATAAAAGGAAAAAATGAGGGGAAAATGAATGATTAATTATTTTTATTTCAATCTTGAGTAAGTTTCGTCTTGATTGCATTTTGCAAATTGTTTGTATCTTAGAAGTGACTTCAGGGACTTCCTTGGTGGTCCAGCAGCCAAGAGTCTGCACTCCCGATGCAGGGGGCCCAGGTTCTATCTCTGAAAAGGAAACGAGATCCCACCTGTTGCAACTAAGAGTTTGCATGAAAGTGAAAGTCACTCAGTTGTGTAAGATGCTTTGCAGCCCCGTGGACCCCATAGAATTCTCTAGGCGTGAGTACTGGAGTGGGGTAGCCTTTCCCTTCTCCAGGTGATCTTCCCAACCCAGGGATCTTCCCAACCCAGGTATCAACCCAGGTCTCCTGCATTGCAGGCAGATTCATTACCAACTGAGCTATCAGGAAGCCCTTAAGAGTTTGCATGTCACAGCTAAAGATCCACATGTTTTGAGGAAGATGGAAGACCTTGGGTGCTGCAACTAAGGCTCAGTGCAACCAAATAAATAAATAAATTTTGTTTAAAAAAAAGTGACTTTATTAAAAACTTGAACTGCAGAATGCATATCTTGTGTCATGGTGCAAAATGTATTTATCAATAAGGGTCATGGTCAAAGAAACTTACAGTGACTAGGGAGACTGAGGCAGAGGCTGTGGAGTGAGAAAGAAGGATCATGGTATCAGAGTGATTTGTGAGGTAAAATTCAGACTACCTAGATAATTGGATGTAGAGGTAAAGGAAAAGGAAATGGGGATAACTAATGGCTTCCTGATTTGGCTGCCAGGGTTCAGGAGGTATAGTTCAGTTCACTTTAACCAGTATCTCTTGATAAAAGTACAGAACCAGAGACGAATGAAGAAGGCAAGGGTGGGGCTCTCAAGGCACTCTACCGAGGCAAAGGAGACTCATAACAGGAGATGTTAATATGTTAATAAGATATGTTAAATGTAGGCACAGGAAGTGTGGCCTGGGTCCTCACAGAAGCTTTCTAGAAGAGACATCTTTGAGCTGAGTTTTGAAAGAGAACTAGTCAGTCGGAAGTAGGTAGGTAGGAAGGAAACACTATAACAAAGGCCAGCGAGAAGAAACAACAGGATGTTTGTGAGAGGGGTGTGTAAGCCAGCGTTGTAAGCAAGTTAGTGTCACTAGAACACTGAAAAGCTAGAGACGAAGTTGGCAGGGGAAAGGAGACAGGTTGTAATAAATTGTGTCTATCACAGTTTTTCTTAGCTAAGCTAAGAAGCTTAACTCTTACATGAGATGAAGATGCCCCAAAGGGAGATTTAAGAAGCATAGTTAAGAAGAGCACAATAAGATGACTGTGTTTTAGGAAGCTTGCTCTGGCTGCAGTGTGGAAAAGGGCTTTGAGGGGAGCTAGATGGAAAATACTAGATCAGTCCAGGTAAGAGATGATACCTGCATTAGGACGGGTGGGAAAGGGATGAAGAAAAATAGAGTGAAAAATTGGCAAGGCGTGGTCACTAGTTGGAGAGAGAAAATTCTGTCCATCAGTGTCTGATCAGGAAAACAAAACCCAGGCCAGCACATTTCATAGAAGAAATTTAACTGGGAATTATTGTACAGAGGGGGCTTTCCTGGTGGTTCAGACAGTAAAGAATCTGCCTGCAATGCAGGAGACTGGGGGTTCGATCCCTAGGTCAGGAAGATCCCCTGGAAAAGAAAACGGGAACCCACTCTAGTATTCTTGCCTGGAGAATCCCATGGAGAAGAGGAGCCTGGTGGGTTACAGTCCATCGGGTCACAGAGAATCAGATATGACTGACTAATACTTTCACTTTCACTCTATTGTAAAAAGTGTTAGAAACATGAAAGGACAAACAGGAAACAGTTGGAAACCCCGAGATTAGGAAGAAGAGGGATACTGCCTAAGACTAGAGGGACCAAAGGATGGGTGCTTCCCCAGAGTGGAGGGGCTGTGGCTGCCAGAGGGGGATGAGTGGTGAGGGGGAAAGCTGGGCCATGAAAGAGAGGCGGTCACCTGAAGCAAAGAGAGGGAAGAAGGGCCTTCCTTGGCCCTTTCACTCTGTTGGCCGAGCTTAACCAGGAGCTAGTTGACAAGGGAGCCTGAGAAATGTGACTTGCTGTGTTTGGCATTTTGCAGGAAGAGCAAAGGAGAAGGTGGTGAGGAAACAGATATGGGCATAAATAGTCAAATTAATAAGGCAAAGGATAAAGCAGAAGTAGATTAATTCCTTCCTACTATCTGGCTTGAAATGAGGTTGGATGGTGGTATTGAAACATGAGATGAGGAAGCTGGGGGGATGAAAAGGGTGAGGAAGGAGAGACACAGTTAAGGGCAAAAATAAGCTGAATTTTAAATACTCATTCATAGTAATATTGCTATATATACAGGATTAGTAAGTAGAATTTATTTTAAAAGAATAGTTCTAATAAATGTTCAGAACAGCTTTGTATTCCAAACGAGTGTCTTTTAACATACAGGAAAGCTTTCAATGCTTTGAAATGCACAAAGGTTTTTTTCCCTAGTACTTTAACCATTCCCTGGATCTCATTTGTAATGTTAGTGTTTGCTGTCTATTAAGAAAAGGCTGGGGCTGGGGGTGGGGGGGGAGGGGGGGGGGGAAATAGGGGTGGGAAAGAATTTATTTAATCCTTACCATGTGCCATCCACTGGTTTACAGAGTCTGCAAACAGAAGATGACATGTATTATCTCATTTAAGCCTTACAATAGTTTTATATGGTTGGGGTGATTATCTTTCCTTTTCTACAGCTGAGAAAACTGGTATCTGGGGAGGGTGCCCTTCTCACCTAAGCCTCACAGGCAATATACATCAGCTGGGCCTGGGACTTTGGGAATGTCTGACTCAAAGCCCATGCCCTTTGCCTGTGTACTAAAAACCTCACACAAACTTCAAAGTGCTTAAGTCCAAATAAATAAAACTGTGATAATATAATTGTGTCCACATATCCAGTTGCTTATGGATAAGTAAGTATTTCAGTGTGTTTTCTCACATCTTGCTTGCTCTCAATTTTAACAATTATTATGCTTTTGCTTACCACTCTGTAAAATGGAAGTGTATTAGTCAAGACTCTTGGTGGTGAGCGACAAGAACCTAAGTCTACAGAGGTTAAACAAAAATGAAGCTCATTGGGGCTCCCTCAAAATAAAAACACCAAGGTTTGGTTTGTCTCTTCCATGGCTGTACATGGCTCAAACATTGCTATGAGGCTTCTTTTTTCATTCTCCGTTTCTTGGCTTCATCTCTTTCTGGATTCATTTTCTTGAAGACTCTCTCCTCGTGGCAAGAAAGATGGTCTTTCACCATCTCAGGTTTACATACCCTGGCTAGCTAGTGGTGTCAGAAGGAGACAAGGTTCCCCTGAAACCATGCTAGTCTCCAAGGCCGGACTAGGACCTATAGCGGCTTAGATTAACCGCTGTATCTGTATCTCTGGTGCTCAGGCCTGTGGTGGGGCAGAGTTGTCTATTTGACTGTCAGAATCCTATGCAGCGTGTTGTTGGTGTTCAGTAACTCAGTCATGTCCAGCTCTTTGCAACCCAGTGGACTGTAGCATGCCAGGCTTCCCCGTCCTTCACTGTCTCCCCAGAGTTTGCTCACACTCGTGGCCATTGAGTCGCCGATGCTATCTAACCATCTCATCCTCTACCGCCCCCTTCTCTTCCTGCTCTCAGTCTTTCCCAGCATCAGGGTCTTTACAGTTGGAGAGAGAACTAATCGCTCAGAGCAGGGCCTATAGGGCACCACAAAAGTCACAGATTTTCACAACAGGGAACGTATAGAACTCTCAGTTTGCCTGCTTATCCAAACAGAATCCTGGAAATATTTCAAGACCGTTGGATAATTGTGCATTCTTTTTCTTCATTTGGATTAAGAAGACATTTCCTCATGCTTCTTTTTTAGTAACACTTTTACTTGGAATTGTAATCTTCTGTAAAGGCAGCGGTAAAGCATTAGTCCCACAGTCACGTCTGACTCTTTGTGACCCCACAGACTGTAGCTCAGCAGGCTCCTCTGTCCGTAGAACGCTCAAGGCAAGAATACTGGAGTGGGTTCCGTTCCCTTCTCCAGAAGATCTTCCTGACCTAGGGACTGAACCTAGGCCTCCTGCATTGCAGGCAGATTCTTTATTGTCTGAGCCACTAGGGATAAAGCATCAAGGTTCTATCTAATTCTGGAAACATCCAGAACATCTCTAGCAACACCACTTTTCTACTTCCCCTTCTCTTGCCCTCCAAACTCCCCTTACCTCTTCCTTCAAAGAATGTGAATTGTGATTCTATAAGGAACCACTGGGTTTC
The DNA here is from genome assembly GCA_917880005.1 of Nanger dama. Classification (NCBI taxonomy): domain Eukaryota; kingdom Metazoa; phylum Chordata; class Mammalia; order Artiodactyla; family Bovidae; genus Nanger; species Nanger dama. Next base: position 84,855,906 of record CAKJTW010000002.1, read on the forward strand.
TTGATATGCATAGTCACTAGTGTGGTCTAGGGTCTAAGACATTGTTTTTGCACTTAGTGATGCTTTTTTTGAGGATGGGGTGTCCAGAGGAAAAACTAAAGACTCTCATTTTATTATCAAAAAGATTTTAGAAGATTTTAAAAGAAATAATAACAGTATTTGATACAGCCCTATGCTATTTTGCCATCTTTAATCTTAGAGTAGCTTTTTAAAAAATATATTTATTTATTTTATTTATTTAATTGTTTATTTGGTTGCATTGAGTCTTAGTTCCACCATGTGGCATGTGGGATCTTAGTTCCCCAACCAGGGATCGAACCCACAACCCTTGCATTCCAAGGCAGATTCCATTTACCACTGGACCACCAGGGAAGTCCCCTAGTCTGGTTTATTTTAGAAACTAGCCTAAAATGACCAAATTTATTCTTTAAAACACTGAGGTTGTAGCAATGCAGATACCTCACCGAAAGTAGACAGGGATCCAAGAGTCAATCATTTGTCTTTTCTCCTGTTGGCATGGAGCCTAGCTTTAAAGTCTAAATACTACTACTGGATATTCACATCTGTCAGTACATGTTAAGCAAGCCCCATGCAATTATTCATAAAGCTTGCCATAACTTGCTAATATAGCTAGCTAGATCTCTATGTGATTTAACTATTCTACTTCTAGAAGTATCCACAACAGGTACAGTATGCTGGCCTCCTCATTCACGGTTTTCTCCATAATTAATAATAGTTGGGAGTGTTTATTCCTATGATGAAATATTTGAATATTTATCTAGTAATCCAGAGATACCACAGGAGTTCCATCACTCAGCTAGAGTTCCACTTTCCTGGTGTTTTCGCATCATGGAGATTTTCTCAGCTGATCTGGCCAGCTATTTTGGAAGTAGAACCAGTTCTCGCTTAAGTGATTGTTGTTGCAAACTTTGTGTTCCTATTTATTTAATTGTATGTTGTTACTGTCTGGGTGGTTAGGAGGTCTAGATGTAATTTGTCTATTTTATTTTTATAGCCCACTAAGTTACATATTAAGGCCATTTAACCTTCTTATGGATAAATAAAACCACTTCTCTTTCTTCACCATTTTTTATGCCCTATTTTCTAACTCTTTAATCAGTCTCTGTGCTATGCTCTGTTCCCTTTCTGGTTTCTCCACTTTCTTTTAAAAAATATGAAGCGATGTGAGTTTCTAACATGGGTTTAACCATCCCTACATATATTGGGAAAAATTACTTCATGGTTTTATATGTCCTATTTTGGTTAGTATACTGTAGGATCATGTCAGCTTTTTTAAAATAATAGTTCCACACTGCTGACACATTCACCATGAAATAACCTGCACACCTAGGTGGTACTGTAAGACTTCCTTTAAACTATTTTAGGTTAAAGCATCATGAAAGTTGTTATAGTGGCTGTAACCACCCTTCAAGAAAAATATGCTCCAAAATAGAGCAGCAGCAGCAGCATCATAGTCTTTATTTTAAGGCCATTTTTACTTCTAATAATTCAAAATCCTTTGCAATAAGTTGTCTAGCATCAATTAACTATATGGTTTCAAAATAACATTTTATACTTATATTCTGTGTATAATTTTAGACCCCCAAGTGAATTTTTCCAAGAAGGGCTTCCCTTCTCCAGTACTCTCAAATACTTTCTTTCTTCATTAGTTCTTGAAGGCTCTCCTTTTGGGGGTGCTTTGATTTCTCACAGCCTTTGCTTAAGACTTCTCATGACAAAAGCATATCTCAAAAATTTCTATTCAGAAATATTTTTCACATGATCCAATTAGTTATTTTCCTCCCTCCTACTTCTAATAATCATGCCTAATACCACTTTTGAATAACACTTATAAAAAGGAAAATATAGAACATTTAAGGGTTCTAATACTTTCTTATTTCAGACAGTGTTGCAATATCTAGCCTTCTCTTTGGAGTTCATTAGATTACAAATAGACAATATCCATCTAAACAATGTGAAACCATTCCTTATAGCTAGACTCAGGAGTTGTTTTGGTCATTATACTGATTGACAGTATTGTGCCATCATCCATTTAATTTTTATAGTCTAGAGATGACTATAACCGTTTCATTTCTGTATTGGTCAGAGTTCATTTGCAGAGAATAAAATCTACTCAGGCTAGTTTAAGGAGGAACCATTTATTATCAGTATTAAATGGCTAAAGAAACAGACTCAAGATTGAGCTTTAAGGATAATTTGCATGAATTTCCTGGAGATCCAGTGGCTAAGACTCTGAGCTCCCAGTGCAGGGGGCCTGGTTTGATCCCTGGGCAAGGAACTAGATCCTGCATGCAGCAACTAAACCCAGTGTAGCCAAATAAATAATTTTTCTTAAAGAAAAAAAACAATTTACACAGCTATTGCCCTTCTCCAGTCAGGAAGATATAGGCTCCCAAACTAGACGACCACTACCATGATCAGGGAGCTATTGGGAGCTACTGGCTTCAGAACCCTTTCATACTCATTGCAGTCCAAATCAGGAAAACAGACACTCCACCTCCTGCCTTTGAAGCTAGTGACTAAACAGTGGAGGTGCTATACTAACGCAGTCACATAAAACCCAGCAACTCCAGAACACTGCTTGCAAGCAGAGGCAGCAGAAGGATGGTTTGCTCTTACACAAGTGCACTTCTCGGGCTGATCCTAAAATTCTAGGAACCAGGTGCAAGGAATCTGGGAGACTTCCCTGCCTCTGCAGACTAGGCAGGTGCATAGAAACATGATGGAAAAATGCAGAGCACCCATCTACAAAATCAATCACGATCACAATCAAATGGCATCTTAAATTCATTGGAATGGAAATGAGTTATACCTCCAAGCCTTGTGTGAGAAGTGGAAATATCATTTTTTTTTAAATAAAATGACGACCACTTTCAAGGATGAATTATAAATCAGGTTTGTTATTGAGAATGGGAGAAGCCCTTCCTTGTAACTCTAAAATACACCTCTCAAAAGATTTTGCTATGAGATTAATAATTCATTAGCCTACCACTCTGTGTTGATGGTCAATGGGTCAGTTCTGTTCTTGTGGAACAATATACAAGCATCTGCTCTGTGCATTGGAGTGAGGAACAGTAGAGATTGCAAATGAATAAACTCATATCACATCACCTCTTCCTTCAAACAACTCATATTATACTAGGAAGTAGAAATAACATGAAAAGATAGGTTTTCCAACTGAAAAAACCCAGGTTCAAATCTCTCCTATCAGTTCAGTTCAGTTCAGTCACTCAATCGTATCCGACTCTTTGCAATCCCATGAAATCACAGCACGCCAGGCGTCCCTGTCCATCACCAACTCCCAGAGTTCACTCACACACTCAACGCCCATGGAGTCGGTGATGCCATCCATCAATCTCATCCTCTGTCATCCCCTTCTCCTCCTGCCCCCAATCCCTCCCAGCATCAGAGTCTTTTCCAATGAGTCAACTCTTCGCATGAAGTGGCCAAAGTACTGGAGCTTCAGCTTCAGCATCATTCCTTCCAAAGAAATCCCAGGGTTGATCTCCTTCAGAATGGACTGGTTGGATCTCCTTGCAGTCCAAGGGACTCTCAAGAGTCTTCTCCAACACCACACTTCAAAAGCATCAATTCTTCGGCGCTCAGCCTTCTTCACAGTCCAACTCTCACATCCATACATGACCACTGGAAAAACCATAGCCTTGACTAGACGGACCTTAGTTGGCAAAGTAATGTCTCTGGTTTTGAATATACTATCTAGGTTGATCATAACTGTTCTTCCAAGGAGTAAGCATCTTTTAATTTCATGGCTGCAGTCATCATTTGTAGTGATTTTGGAGCCCAAAAAAATAAAGCTTGACACTGCTTCCACTGTTTCCCCATCTATTTCCTGAAGTGATGGGACCGGATGCCATGATCTTCGTTTTCTGAATGTTGAGCTTTAAGCCAACTTTTTCACCTCTCTTTCACTTTCATCAAGAGGCTTTTTAGTTCCTCTTCACTTTCTGCCATAAGGGTGGTGTCATCTGCATATCTGAGGTTATTGACATTTCTCCCAGCAATCTTGATTCCAGCTTGTGTTTCTTCCATCATGGTCAACAAAAGAGTCCAAAATGCAGTACTTGGGTGCAGTCTCAAAAACGACAGATTGATCTCTGTTCGTCTCCAAGGCAAACCATTCAATATCACAGTTATCCAAGTCTATGTCCCAACCAGTAACGCTGAAGAAGCTAAAGTTGAACAGTTTTATGAAGACCTACAAGACCTTTTAGAACTAACAACCAAAAAAGAAGTCCTTTTCATTATAGGCGACTGGAATGCTAAAGTAGGAAGTCAAGAAACACCTGGAGTAACAGGCAAATTTGGCCTTGGAATGTGGAATGAAGCAGGGCAAAGACTAATAGTTTTGCCAAGAAAATGCACTGGTCATAGCAAACACCCTCTTCCAACAACACAAGAGAAGACTCTACACATGGACATCACCAGATGGTCAACACTGAAATCAGATTGATTATATTCTTTGCAGCCAAAGATGGAGAAGCTCTATACAGTCAACAAAAAGGACCAGGAGCTGACTGTGGCTCAGATCATGAATTCCTTACTGCCACATTCAGACTTAAATTGAAGAAAGTAGGGAAAACCGCTAGACCATTCAGGTATGACCTAAATCAAAGCTCTTAAGATTATACAGTGGAAGTGAGAAATAGATTTAAGGGCCTAGATCTGATAGATAGAGTGCCTGATGAACTATGGAATGAGGTTCGTGACATTGTACGGGAGACAGGGATCAAGACCATCCCCATGGAAAAGAAATGCAAAAATGCAAAATGGCTGTCTGGGGAGGCCTTACAAACAGCTGTGAAAAGAAGAGAGGCAAAAGCAAAGGAGAAAAGGAAAGACAGAAGCATCTGAATGCAGAGTTCCAAAGAATAGCAAGAAGAGATAAGAAAGCCTTCTTCAGCGATCAATGCAAAGAAATAGAGGAAAACAACAGAATGGGAAAGACTAGAGATCTCTTCAAAAAAATTAGAAATATCAAGGGAACATTTCATGCAAAGATGTACTCGGTAAAGGCCAGAAATGGTCTGGACCTAACAGAAGCAGAAGATATTAAGAAGAGGTGGCAAGAATACATGGAAGAACTGTACAAAAAAGATTTTCCACGACCCAGATAATCACGATGATGTGATCACTCACCTAGAGGCAGAAATCCTGAAATGTGAAGTCAAGTGGGCCTTAGAAAGCATCACTATGAACAAAGCTAGTGGAGGCGATGGAATTCCAGTGGAGCTATTTCAAATCCTGAAAGATGATGCTGTGAAAGTGCTGCACTCAATCTGCCAGCAAATTTGGAAAATTCAGCAGTGGCCACCGGGCTGGAAAAGGTCCGTTTTCATTCCAATTCCAAAGAAAGGCAATGCCAAAGAATGCTCAAAGTACCACACAATTGCACTCATCTCACATGCTAGTAAAGTAATGCTCAAAATTCTCCAAGCCAGGCTTCAGCAATACATGAACCGTGAACTTCCAGATGTTCAAGGTGGTTTTAGAAAAGGCAGAGGAACCAGAGATCAAATTGCCAACATCCGCTGGATCATGGAAAAAGCAAGAGAGTTCCAGAAAAACATCTATTTCTGCTTTGTTGACTATGCCAAAGCCTTTGACTGTGTGGATCACAATCAACTGTGGAAAATTCTGAGAGAGATGGGCATACCAGACCACCTGACCTGCCTCTTGAGAAATCTGTATGCAGGTCAGGAAGCAACAGTTAGAACTGGACATGGAACCACAGACTGGTTCCAAATAGGAAAAGGAGTACGTCAAGGCTGTATATTGTCACCCTGCTTATTTAACTTCTATGCAGAGTACATCATGAGAATCGCTGGACTGAAGAAACACAAGCTCGAATCTCTCCTATATTATGTAATGATAACAGATGTTTAACATAGCCACAGGTGTATACATATACCAAGAGTAATTATAATGCAAGTCATCTACTACCTCAATAAATAGTAAAAAAAAAAAAAAGTATTTGCATCAAGGGAACTAGGTGAAATAAAGTCTTTTCAAAAATCGCCGAATAAAATCAGGAGAAGAGAAAGAGTGTTTCGGATGGACATGTACACTCTGCTATATTTAAAATGGATAATTAACAAGATCCTACTGTATAGCACAGGGAACTCTGCTCAATGTTTTGTGGCAGCCTGGATGGGAGGGAAGTTTGGGAGAGAATGGCTACCTGTATATGTGTGGCTGAGTCCCTTTGCTATCCACCTGCAACTATTGTAACATTGTTAATTGGCTATACTCCAATATAAAGTAAAAAGTTTAAAAATGTAAAATTAAATTTAAAAATTGCCATATATATATAGAGAGAGAGACAGAGAAAGGGAAAATAGTGAGAGACTGGCTCAGTAAGCCTTATATTAGTAGGTCTTTCATAAATTATAGCTATTAAATAGCTGTAATAATAAAAACAATATACAAATTATAAGAGGATTCAGCAAGTGATAAATAATCAAGTGAGTGATGAACATTAAGTACCTTGCAAAATGTTTGTTAATGGGGATTGTAGGAACTAATTTTAGCCTATAGAGTTAAGATTTCCATCCAGACTGCTTTTAAAAAACTTATTCTCATCAAGTTTTCTACACTGAAGATAAAAAGTTTTGGGACAACATAAAACCTCCATTACCTATAGACTCAGTTTTCCTTCTGATGTAATGTATTTTCAGCATCATTTAGTTAACTCTAACAGCATACTCTTTGTTCAAAGTAGTTAAGTCTAATTTCATAGTATATTTACTTAGATTTCAAGTTACAATTTATCCCTTTAAACGTTCAGTTTCACGAGTTTTGACAGTGCACAAAGTCAAGGAATGACAGCTGGACTTCCCCGGTGGTCCAGTGGTTAGGAAGCCACCTGCCAATTCAGGGGACACAGGTTTGATCCCTGGTCTGGGAAGATTCCTCATGCCCAGCGGCAACTAAGCCTGTGTGCCACAGCTACTGAGCCCAGCTGCTACCCCCGTTGAGGCACAGAAGCCTGAGAGCCTGTGTTCCACGACAGGGGGGCCACCACAGTGAGAAGCCTGTGCACCACAACTAGAAAGCAGCCTCCGCTCGCTGGAACTAAAGGAAGCCTGCGGGGAGCAAGGCAGACCCAGTGCAGCCAGTAACTAAATAATTTTTTTTTTTAAAAAGAATGGCAGCCGTAGTCATGATACAGAACATTTTCTTCAGCCCAGAAGGACTTACCAGGCAGCCCAGTGGTTAAGACTCTACACTTCCAATGTGGCTTCCGTCACTGGTCGAGGAACTAAGACCCCACGTGCTGCAGGGTGCAACCCTCCCCAAAGGTCCTAATGTGCCTCTGTAATTGCTGTCCTTCTCCTGCAGCTCCTGGGAAGCACCGATCTATTTTCTGTTCCTCTACTTTTGCTTTTCCAGAACCTGATATAAATAGAATTATCCAATAGCAGTCTTTTGTTTCTGGCTTCTTTCATTGTTGTTCTTCAGTCGTTGAGTCGTGTCTGACTCTTTGCAACCTCATGGACTGCAGCCCACCGGGCTACTCTGTCCTCCACTATCTCTTGGAGTTTGCTTAAACTCATGTCCATTGAGTTGATGATGCTATTTAACCGTCTCCTGTTCTGCCTCCCCATTCTCCCTTTCCTTTAGTCTTTCCCAGCATCAGGATCTTTTCCAGTGAGTCAGCTGTTAGCGTCAGGTGGCCAAAGTATTGGCGCTCCAGCTTCAGCATTGGTCTTTCCAATTCTTTCATTATATACATTATATTTTATTTTAAATATGATGTTTTCATGATAAATTTTATATTTTAAAATAAAATGTACAATTGTACCTAGAGTATATAAGAAGCTTTTAACTAACTTGCAAATGTGTAAAGTTATATAGTTAGGTGCCTTTAATTATCTTTGGATTTTTACTGAAGAACTAACCCTCAAAAACCTTTTATATTACAGGCAGCCAACAAATTCTAATTAACAGGATTTTTTTCTTGTTGCTACTGTGTCACAAGTGAAAAACTGAACTGAACAAAAAATTGGACTTGTTTGGAGTCACCGTTTCATATATAAGGTAACCTATAGAAAAACAGTTTCCTCGTAATCCTTTGAAATCATTGAAGTGCAAAATCTCTAATATACTTTGTGTGGTGACGGTAATACCTATGAAAGGCATGCCTTTTTCACTTGTCAGGGTTTCAGTTTTGTGTTTCACATTTGCCTTGATAGTTACCGCAAACAGCTGTAACTATTCTGTCTTCAATCCTAACAGCAGGTTCAAAGTCTATCAGATTTATTGTCTGAGCACAGAGTGAAGCATAACTTTCAGCTTAAAAAAGACTCCTGGTTGTATTTCTTGTTAGAAAATTTTTAAGATGCACCACTAGTGCATCTTAAAATTTGATTTCAGCTTTGGTGGTGAACATGTAGCTGCTTAGAAGCAGGACAAAAACAAGGTTTGAACTAGAACCATTCTTTGGGTGATTTTTTTGCATACTGCTAATCCTTTAACTGAATGTTTTCAGGGTCATCCATGACAATTTTGAAAAGCATCTTTTTGAGATATATTTCACAGAACTCACCCATTTTTAGTATGTGATTCAGTGATTTTTAGTATATTTACATAGCTGTGCAAACGTCACCATAATCTAATTTTAGTGCATTTTCATCACCCAGAAAAGAAACCTTGAACTCATTAGCATACATTCCCCATTTGTCTCACCCTCCCAGCCCTAGGCTAATCTACTTTCTGAATAACAATTATTTTTAATGTGATAAGACTTTTTTTTAAGCTCTGTAGCTAAAAAGAGGCCACATTTTTATATCTACTCATGTTAAATTCTGTAATTTTAAATATCAACTTGGCATAATTTATTACCTTTGATAGACTACCTAGATCAATCTGAATTTTTCTAAAAATATTTCTTTTTTAAAAATGATTGCTTCCTTCTTTGAAATTTTCAATGCTCTTTCTTTGAATCCTTTGAACATGTAACTAAGGGACAGTTGGTGCTCAGGAAAGCAAATATTAGCCTGAATGTTTCCAGAAACCCCTTCCTTTAGCAATTAACACAAAGTTTACATAACTAAAAATATTTCAGTAACACACATTTTCTCAACAGGTTACTTAGTGAAAGTAAACAACAAAAATTCCAAAATATATGAACAGCAGCACTTTTGTTAAATGTGTTTTTTAAGGTTTAGTTCTGTTTAGGGCTTAAAGGAAAACCTGTTCAGTGGGGTGGAGAGAGATTGCCTAACTGTTACTTTGTATTCTTTTACTGGTGACCTCAGCCCTGGCCTGAATTTTTACTTCTGGTAAAGAAAACAGTGTTTGTAGTTCTCTCTGTAACAGAGCTCTCATTGGCTGAAGACAAATGCTTAATTATTAGAAATAGAGTGTCTTAAAGATGGCTTTCCTGGTGTTTCAGTGGTAAAGAAACCGCCTGCCAATAGAGGAGACTCGGGTTCGAACCCTGGTCCAGGAAGATCCCCTGGAGAAGGAAATGGCAACCCACTCCAGTATTCTTGCCTGCAAAATTCCATGGATAGCAGAGCCTGGTGGGCTACACAGTCCATGGGGTTGCAGAGTCAGACACAACTGAGCATGCACATCTTAAAGTTATGCATAGACTCAGAAAACATAGTCCATTTATGGTAACGTGGCCTAATTTGACATCTTAAAATGAACTTCAGAAGGAGAGGTTCTGAACTTACTGAGACATATTTGTTAAATTTATTTTTGTTTATGTATTAGTTATTATTGTTGTATAGCAAATAGCCAACTCTAATTTAGGGGCTTAAAAGAACAATAAACATGTATTATGTCTCTCAGTGTCTATCCAGAGACCAGATCAACTGGGGCTGATGGTGACCCACTCCCATGATTGTCGAGTTGGTGGCAGCTGTAGGCAGGAGACCTTAGTTTCTCCCCAACGCAGGCCTCGCCATAGAGCTGGTCAACAGCCGTAACATGACATCTGCCTTCTCCCAGAGTGAATGGTATCTTTAATTATTAAAAAACGGCATAGCTTCAGAGTCTCCTACTCTCAGAAACTGTTCCTCCAGGACTTCCCTGGTGGTCCAGTGGTTAAGACTCTGTGCTTCTGATGTAGTGGCTGTGGGTTTGATACCTAGTCGGTGATATAAGATCCCACATGCTATATGGCATGGCCAAATTTAAAAAAAGAAAAAAAATGATCTGTCTTACTTTTATTGGTCACACAGAGCAGCCTTGTTCATTGACAGAAGAGGCTGTAGGAGAGCATAAGACCAAGGAAGTGAGAGTCCCTGGGAGCGCTCCTGGAACTGGCTGCACAGCTTGTGCTGTGAAGCCTTCCAGATAATTTCTGAATGTTATCAGAATGCAAAGGCATTACTTTCTTTTCAAACATAATGCATTTGTATTATACATTAAATATTTTTATATTACATATATGTTCAGTTCAGTTGCTCAGTTGTGTCCAACTCTTTGTGACCCCATGAATCGCAGCACGGCAGGCCTCTCTGTCCATCACCAACTTCCAGAGTTCACTCAGACTCGCGTCCATCGAGTCAGTGATGCCATCCAGCCATCTCATCCTCAGTCGTCCCCTTCTCCTCCTCGGTCGTCCCCGTCTCCTCCTGCCCCCATTCCCTCCCAGCATCAGAGTCTTTTCCAGTGAGTCAACTCTTCACATGACGTGGCCAAAGTGCTGGAGTTTCAGCTTTAGCATCATTCCTGCCAAAGAAATCCCAGGGCTGATCTCCTTCAGAATGGACTGGTTGGATCTCCTTGCAGTCCAAGGGACTCTCAAGAGTCTTCTCCAACACCACAGTTCAAAAGCATCAATTCTTTGGTGCTCAGCCTTCTTCACAGTCCAACTCTCACATCCATACATGACCATAGGAAAAACCATAGCCTTGACTAGATGGACCTTAGTCAGCAACAAAGTAATGTCTCTGCTTTTCAATATGTTATCTAGGTTGGTCATTTCTTCCAAGGAGTAAGTGTCTTTTAATTTCATGGCTGCAGTCACCATCTGCAGTGATTTTGGAGCCCCCTCCCCAAAAAAAACAAAGTCTGACACTGTTTCCAGTGTTTCCCCATCTTTTGCCTTGAATTGATGGGACCAGATGCCATGATCTTCATTTTCTGAGTGTTGAGCTTTAAGCCAACATTTTCACTCTCCTCTTTCACTTTCTTCAAGAAACTTTTTAGTTCCTCTTCACTTTCTGCCATAAGGGTAGTGTCATCTGCATATCTGAGGTTCTTGATATTTCTCCCGGCAATCTTGATTCCAGTTTGTGTTTCTTCCATGATGTACTCTGCATAGAAGTTAAATAAGCAGGGTGACAATATACAGCCTTGACGTACTCCTTTTCCTATTTGGAACCAGTCTGTGGTTCCATGTCCAGTTCTAACTGTTGCTTCCTCACCTGCATATAGGTTTCTCAAGAGGCAGGTCAAGTGGTCTGGTATTCCCAACTCTTTCAGAATTTTCCACAGTTGATTGTGATCCACACAGTCAAAGGCTTTGGCATAGTCAACAAAGCAGAAATAGATGTTTTCTGGAACTCTCTTGCTTTTTCAATGATCCAGTGGATGTTGGCAATTTGATCTCTGGTTCCTCTGCCTTTTCTAAAACCAGCTTGAACATCAGGAAGTTCACGGTTCATGTATTGCTGAAGCCTGGCTTGGAGAATTTTGAGCATTACTTTACTAGCATGTGAGATGAGTGCAATTGTGTGGTACTTTGAGCATTCTTTGGCATTGCCTTTCTTTGGAATTGGAATGAAAACTGACCTTTTCCAGTCCTGTGGCCACTGCTGAATTTTCCAAATTTGCTGGCAGATTGAGTGCAGCACTTTCACAGCATCATCTTTCAGGATTTGAAATAGCTCCACTGGAATTCCATCACCTCCACTAGCTTTGTTCATAGTGATGCTTTCTAAGGCCCACTTGACTTCACATTCCAGGATTTCTACCTCTAGGTGAGTGATCACACCATCGTGATTATCTGGGTCGTGACGATCTTTTTGTATAGTTCTTCTGTGTATTCTTGCCACCTCTTCTTAATATCTTCTGCTTCTGTTAGGTCCATACCATTTCTGTCCTTTATTGAGCCCATATTTGCATGAAATGTTCCCTTGGTGTCTCTGATTTTCTTGAAGAGATCTCTAGTCTTTCCCATTCTGTTCTTTTCCTCTGTTTCATTATATATTTAGTATGTATACGATATACATTATATAGTATATTATATATGTGTGTGTGCATGCTCAGTCATGTGTGACTCTTTGCAACCCCATGTGCTATAGCCCGCCAGGCTCCTCTGTCCAGGGGACTTGGCAAGCATACTGGAATGAGTTGTCATTTCCTCTTCCAGGGGATCTTCCCGGATCAGAGGTTGAACTCCCAACTTCTGCATTGGCATGGGGATTCTTTACCACTAAGCCACCTGGGAATCCCTTGTATATTATATACAAAGTGTATCATATTACATATATATATGTAATATTACATATATATACACACAAATATGTAATCTCCCCAGCAAACAGCAAAGGCCTGGTGAAAACGCATGCCTATTTTAGATTCCAAGACAATTAATGATCTATTGATCGAGAATATGCCATTCGCCTAAAACTATGTTAGGAACATATGTTAAGGGATGTGGCAGAAGTGACAGAGTCATCTCAGAATTTTATCTCAAGAATATCTTTGTAACATTGTTTAAGAATGATGTCCTCTGCCAAAAGTTAGGCAAGGAATTCAACCCCAGTGCTCGGGGTTATACCTATAGCTCCAAATTTTTCAGAGAGAATTTGGTTTTCTCCTGATCCTGAAAGAAGACAGGATGCCTCCTATTAGAAACAGGGACAATTTGTCCAAACATAGGGCTCCTTAGGCTCAGTGGCAAAGAATCTGCCTGCCAATGAGGGAGACACAAGTTCGATCCCTGGGTCAGAAAGATTCCCCTGGAGGTGGAAATGGCAACCCACTCCAGTATTCTTGCATGGGGAACCCCTTGGAGAAGGAACCTGGTGAGCCATAGTCAGTGGGGTTGCAAAAAGTTGGGCACGACTAAGCACACACACATTAATAGCAGATACAGAATGATATGTCACCTTCTCACAGAGAAATGTAGATTCTGGACATGCTTTGTTTTGAGTGCTGGTATGCATCCAGCATGAGTAGATACATTGGAATTTTCCTATTTTTCTACATTGCTCATGAGAGAAAAGGAAGGTATGCATCAAACTGTTAACAGAGGGCATATGAACAGTTATCTACTCTACCTTTCTTCTCTTCTGGAAATAAGCCACACTCCCTGATAAACCACTGTCTTCTTGCTCTTGTCAGTTCTTCCAAATAGAAGCTGCCATTTTCTTTTCAATTCTGTCTCTTGGGCTGCAGGAATTGCTTAACTGTGCTGCCCTAGAGTCCCTGGCCAAAATGATGAGTTCAGAGATTAGACTGTGACTCAAATCAACGTGCTTGCTGAGGGTTTTTTGTAACTGGCTTCTGTTAGGAGAGAGACTTCATCTCTTTCCATTCACAGATGATTCTTGAACTGCCAGGACCCAATTTCATTCCCAATGGAAAAGAATATGTCTATGGGAACAGACGCTTCCCTGGTGGCTCAGAGGGTAAAGAATCTGCTTGCAATGTGGGAGACCCAGGTTCCATCTCTGGGTCTGGAAGATCCCCTGGAGAAGGAAATAGCAACCCACTCTAGTATTCTTGCCTGGAGAATTTCATGGACAGAGGAGCCTGGTGGGCTACAGTCCACGGGGTCACAAAGAGTCCAACACTACTGAGTGACCAACACTTTCACTTTCGGTACATATATTCTTGTAATTGGTGGGGGAATGGGCATGTGACCCAAACCAGACCAATCAGAATCCTTTCTTGAGATTTTTGCTGACCCAAGATGGGAAAGGAAGAACTTTGTTCTCTGATATTGTAAACAGGTAGGCCTAGAATCTCACAACAATGGCCATGTCCCCACAGGTGAAAAAGGCAAGCCTATAATTAAGGAGGAAGACAGCTGAGATCCAGAAAGAAAAAATAGGAGAGATTCTTGATGGCATTTAGATTCTTGACTCCAGGTATTCCTTAGGCCAGCTTCACTCATACCCTTGATACATTTGAAAACATGATCCAGTAAGTTCTCTTCACTTATGTTAGCTCAAGTAGAGTTTCTATCATCTGCAGCCAAAAAAAAAAAAAAATCTAAGTAATACAATTAATGTATAAAATTGAAAATGGAATCCTTCCAAACCCCTTCTCTAGAAACATTAGTCAAGGCTACTGGATGTTAGTGACAGAAACCCAATTTGATCCATCTTAAACAAATAGGGAAATTTATTTGCTTCTATAACCAAGCTTTTGGAGGACCAAGTGTATGAGGGGGCCTGGGAGACTCCAAGAGCCAGGGCTCATGACTAACTCTAGCCTATCTTCACTTTTCTCTGCCTGTTAACTCCATTGTCACGTGTGTGTTAGTTGCTCAGCTGTATCCAACTCTTTGCAACCCAATGGACTGTAGCTCATCAGGCCCCTCATTGCAGGCAGTCTCTTTACCAACTGAGCCACCAGGAAAGACAATGTAAGTACTATCATTATTCAAATTGGTTTTCATGCCTCTCCTTGAGCCTGTGGCCAGGCATGTGGAGAACTTGTGGAGTGTGGAGAACTCAAGATCTTGGCAGTTCCTATCTAGAAACAACATCTAGGGTGATGGAAAAGAAGTTTTACCTTTCAAACTGGGAGATAAATTGGCTCTGACATAATCACTGGGGAACTCATTTAAAGTAAGACAGCAGATAGGGATTTCCCTGGTGGTCCAGTGGTTAAAACTTCACCTTCTAATGTAGAGGGTATGGGTTTGATCCCTGGGTTGGAGAGTCAAGATCCTATATACCTTGAGACCAATAAATAAATAAATAAATAAAACAGGAGCAGTGTTGCAGCAAGTTCAACAAAGACTTTAAAAATGGTCCACATTTAAAAAAAAAAAAACCTTAAAAAAAAAAAAGCATGACAGCAGATGCCACATTTTTGTGTTTACCACAACTCTATATGTTCAGTGTTCACATATTTCATAACAGATAGGTAACACTTTGAAAAGATATTCAGTTCAGTTCAGTTCGGTCCCTCAGTCATGTCCGACTCTTTGCAACCCCATGGACTGAAGCACGCCAGGCCTCCCTGTCCATCACCAACTCCTGGAGCTTAATCAAATTCATGTCCATTGAGTCAGTGATGCCATCCAACCATCTCATCCTCTGTCGTCCCCTTCTCCTCCCTCCTTCAATCTTTCCCAGCATCAGGGTCTTTTCAAATGAGTCAGTTCTTTACATAAGGTGGGCAAAGAACTGGAGTTTCAGCTTCAACATCAGACCTTCCACTGAAAATTCAGGACTGATCTCCTTTAGGATAGACTGGTTGGATCTCCTTGCAGTCCAAGGGACTCTCAAGAGTCTTCTCCAACACTACAGTTCAAAAGCATCAATTCTTCAGTGCTCAGCTTTTCTTTATAGTCTAACTGTCACATCCATATATGACCTGGAAAAACCGTAGCCTTAACTAGACTGAACTTTGTTGACAAAGTAATGTCTCTGCTTTTAATATGCTATCTAGGTTGGTCATAACTTTCCTTACAAGGAGTAAGCATTTTTAATTTCATGGCTGCAGTCACCATCTGCAGTAATTTTGGAGCCTAGAAAACAGTCAGCCACTGTTTTCAGTGTTTCCCCATCTATTTGCCATGAAGTGATGAGACCAAATGCCATGATCTTAGTTTTCTGAATGTTGAGCTCTCCTTTTCACTTTCATCAAGAGGCTCTTTAATTCTTCTTCACTTTCTCCCATAAGGGTGGTGTCATCTGCATATCTGAGATTACTGAAAAGATATTAATCTGTATTACATATTTATTTGGTTTTAGTATTAAATGCTCTCCTCCTGAAGTAATGTCAGATTTGTAAGAAATCTCAGAAATCAGTCTAGTTTGACTACTTTTAAAGCAAAATACCACCTGTGTTGTGCTAAACCAGGGGCTTGAATATCTTTATATCTTCACCTATGATGTGAAGAATAAGCGAAATACATTTCTCTTTGAAACAAAAAATTGGGACATAGACCTAAACCATAACTTGACAAAACCAGGAGCTATTAATTCACCTGCAATCTTTGTATTGCCTTGGGGAAATCACTGTTTATCCGATTTTCTTTTCTTTTCAAAAATGAGCATAAAGGTTTAAATATACTGTAGAGTGGGCGAGCAAGAGCAAGGGCTCCAATATCTTATAAACACAGAATAGGAGGAGCAGTTTTAATCATTTCTTTCGACCATTATGAAAAGGGTATCCATTTCATTAAGGTGTAAAATTAGCCTGAAATGTTGAATGGTAATTTAAGCTCAATTGGTATATCCTTTAGTATTTATTGAACACCAACTTGTCTGAGATTCCTTATATGGTACAAAATGTAATCTTTGTTCTCCTCCACAATTCTTCAGTGAGGATTTTGTTTGCTCTTCGGGGATACTATCTTTTGACAGTGAAGTGCTTTCCCTGAAGTAGACTGAAATCTTAAAGGTGTAAGTAGCATTCACAATCATAAATATTTGAAAGAATGCAGAATTACTATGTCTGTCTTAAGTGTTTAGATGAATATGACATTAAGTATCAAAGCACTAAGAAGGTAAAAATCAATATGAAAGCAAAATAAAGAGAGCAATTCCTGCAACATTTGTCCTACTTGAATATTCAGCAAAATAATAATGACAGTAACCAGTGGGGAAGAACATGAACAAATGCAGATTTCAATCCTGTTCTACCTTCTGGCAGTGTGAACTTTGACCTGTGTGGCTTAACCTTCATAAACCTCAATTTCCACATCTAAATTTAAATATATACACACATATATGTTTAAGTGTATAAACATGAATATATATATATGTGTATATATATAAATACATATATGTATTCTATAGCAGCGACAACTTTGCAGACTTCTGTGTGTTATATGAAATGATTATGTGAACTGTGGAGTTTGGAATATGGTAGGCATTCAATACATACTATCTGGATTATATTTATGTCATTCAGTCATGGGATAACCCCACTGATCTGAAGGTTATTATGGCTTAAAGAGCAAACTGTAGAACTGTGAAGACAGTGAGACTGGGTAAGTGATTGTTGGCAGAGCGCTACTGGGGTAAAGGTTTCAAAGGGGTCGTGATAGATCTTCCTTCTTCAGTGGGTGGAGAAAGGGCAGTTCAGACTCCCTTCAGTCTATTTGCCTTTCTCATTCAATGCAGCCTGCTGTCTTCTGAATGTGTCTGAGTTCCTTTGACATGCAGCCTGGAAAATGAGTGTTTAACTTAAATGGTACCTGTCCTTCCTTCTCCACCCCCTCACCCCTGACACCTTAGGTAGCTTGCTATCTGGCTTCAGTCCTGTCTACGCAGCTGTCAGCAGGCAGAGGAGAGAGGTGTTAGGAGACACCACTCAAGATGTTTTTGATGTAATGCTTTAGTTGATGCAAGTTTGTGTTTGGGAATAATATTAAAACCAACAGGATGTGGAACTAGGGCCATAAAATTAATTGTGGTTAATTAGCAGAATGATAC
The DNA here is from genome assembly GCA_917880005.1 of Nanger dama. NCBI lineage: Eukaryota > Metazoa > Chordata > Mammalia > Artiodactyla > Bovidae > Nanger > Nanger dama. Next base: position 84,873,530 of record CAKJTW010000002.1, read on the forward strand.
ATTTCCCAATGATGTCAGCTTAAGGGTTACAAGAGAGAACTGTCCTTTAGGGACAGTATGTGATTCTGAAGAAGACTCCTGAGAGTCCCTTGGACTGCAAGGAGATCGGACCAGTCAATCTTAAAGGAAATTCACCCTGAATATTCACTGGAAGGACTGATGCTGAAGCTGAAGCACAAATACTTTGGCCACCTGATGTGAAGAGCTGACTTATTGGAAAAGATCTTTATGCTGGGAAAGATTGAGGGCAGGAGGAGAAGGGGACGACAGAGGATGAGACGGTTGGATCGCATCACTGACTCAATGGACATGAGTTTGAGGAAACTCCAGGAGATGGTGAAGGACAAGAAAGCCTGGTGTGCTGTGGTCCATGGGGGTGCAGAGTCAGACACAAGTGAGGGACTGAACAAAGACACGTGGAGACACAGATCCTTTAATCTAGCCACACTGGTTACTGAGTAGCCACTGCTTTCCAGAAGCTCTTCTCTCCCTTTGAAGGGTCAGCATGGCACTGTGGGACCAAGGAGCCTAAAATCACTCGCTAAACCAACGAGAGATGGCTGTGTTAAATAGAGTGACAAAGTCTTCATCTAAATGAGAAAAGTAGCTGACAAATGCAACTGAATCTCCAGTTCATCTCTCAATGCATTCTCTGCCTTTGAGCGGTCAAATGCTGGTGGTAGCTTAGTGAGGTAAAGAAAGACAGCCAGGGAGGAAGCTAGTCTCGAGGACATGCTTCATCCAGGCCCAGGTGAGCTGCTCTGTCCTTCACAGAGAACAAAAGTCTTTCGTAACTAAGGTGCCCCTTCACTGCTCTTGGACTCTTCTCTGCAAGGCTCCATCTGTTTGTGTAAATAAAGCCTTCCTTCATTCATTGTATATACACAGTGGTTTATTTTTTGTGTTTCTTAGTTATAAAATTAGCACATCCATTCATGCCTTCCTCAAATAACACTCTAAACACCTTGACTAGGGTTTGTTTTGTGAGTTTCCAGGCCCCCCACCACCACCCCAAAAAAAAAAAAAAAAGAATATTCTGTTGCCAGCACTCTGGCAATAGAGTTACAATTATGTATCACTAATATCACCCATCCTTTTACAGTAAGAAAGTAATATTGTTTTTCTAGTTTCTACTCTCTTTCTCTCCTCTGTCAGCATTAGCCACAAGCCATGGAAATACTGTATTCAAATTTCAAAGTCCTGGAAGAAGTAACTAGCTGATTCAGGGTCTATGAATTTACAGTAGAATTGAGTTTTGCCTGATGCATTTTGAGTACTGAGTTCAATTATGCAGTACTTGGATAGATTCACCGTTCAACAGATGAGTTTTAGGTGACTAGAACTGTTATAAACAAAAATTTTAAAAAGGCACCTTAATGACTTGATACTAGATTTTTCTCCCTATTTCTGACTGTATATGGGCAAAGATTTTTAAATTGTATTATCCACAATGATTTCCATCACAAAAAATTAGGGGGCTGTCTCAAACTGTAAAGAGTCTTATGTGACCTCAGGATAAAAAGGATTCTGGGCAGCTCTTGGTAAATTATCCCATGATCTAAATAGCTATTTTTTAAAAAAGAACTCCATCAAAACTGGGAATATTTAAGTATTTTTAAATATTAGAGTAACAAGTACAATAGTAGAAAATGCTTGCTTCCACAAATTGTGATAGAGTTTGTTCAGTTGCCCAGTCATATCCAGCTCTTCACGACCCCATGGACTACACCACGTCAGGCCTCCCTGTCCCTCACTATCTCCTGAAGTTTGCCCAAGTTCATGTCAACTGCATCAGGGATGCCATTTAGTCATCTCATCCTCTGTTGCCCTCTTCTCCTTCCACCCTCAATCTTTCCCAGCATCAGGGACTTTTCCAGTGAGTTGGCTGTTCACATCAGGTGGCCAAAATACTGGAGCTTCAGCTTCAGCATCATTTCTTTCAATGAGTATTCAGGGTTTATTTCCCTTAAGACTGACTGGTTTGATCTCCTTGCCATCCAAGAAACTCTCAGGAGTCTTCTCCCCACCATAGTTGTAAGGCATCAATTCTTTGGTGCGCTGCCTTCTTTATAGTCCAGTTTTCACAATCGTACATGACCACTGGGAAAACCATACCCTTGACTATATGGACCTTTGTTGGCAGAGTAATGACTCTGCTTTATAACACACTGTCTAGGTTTGTCATAGCTTTCCTGCCAAGGAGCAATTGTCTTTTGAGTTCATGGCTGCGGTCACCATCTGCAGTGATTTTAGAGCCCAAGAAGAGGAAATCTGTCACTGCTTCCCTTTTCCCCCTCTCTATTTGCCATGAAGTGATGGGGCCAGATGCCATGATCTTAGTATTTTTCTTAATATGGAGTTTTAAGCTGGCTCTTTCACTGCCCTCCTTCATCCTCATCAAGCGGCTCTTTAGTTAATAACAAGTGATCACAATTAACGACAGCATTGTGATTCCTGGGACTGAATCATGATGATGATCACAGCAGCTCAGACCTGTAAAGTAGCACAATCTGTGTCCTACTTTGCATAAGATATTGAACCAAATTGTCTTTCTTGAAATGCATTCTATATAAATCAATTATAGTATATCAAGTAATAAACTCAACGTCTCTTAGAAACATTTTTTCAAGGAAATTTTTATACTGGGGACTTCCCTGTGGTCCAGCGGTTGAGAATCTGCCTTCCAATGTGAGGGACACAGGTTTGATCCCTGGTCCAGGACAATCCCACATGCCAAGGAGCAGCTAAGCCTGTGTGCTGCCCCTGCTACACACTGTAGAGCCCATGCTCTGCAACAAGAGAAGCCACTGCAGCCAGAACCCTGCACACCACAACTAGAGAGAGAAGCCTGCACACCACAACACTAACTAGAGACAGCCTGGGCACAGCAAAAGACTCAGTGCAGCAAAAGCATAAAATTTTTATATTGAAATAATTTCCGATTTACCAAAAAGTTTCCAGAACAGTATAGAAAACTTTGATATGCACTTTATACAGACTCACCAAGTGTTTGAATTTGCTACATATTTTATCAGTCTATTATTTTTGGACCATTGTAGTGTGGGTAGCCACATCATGCCCATGTGCCACAACTACTGAGCCCAACCTCTGGAGCCCACCCTCATGCCCGGGCTTAGTTGCTCTGCGTCACGTAGGATCTTCCTGGACCAGGGATTGAATCCATGTTCCCTGCATTGGCAGGTGGATTCTTAACCAATGGACCACCAGGCGAGTCCAAAAATTATGTATTCTTACAAAAGAGATGTTATGCCCTTCTCAAGGTATTCCTTCCGTGATGGACGTGTGCCATCCATCTCTTCTTCACTGGCGATTTAACTTTGGTTAATTAATCAAAGTATAGTCTTATTTCTTCCTGTATGGCTACTGGTTTTCCCACTTGGGATTGTTACACAATCCCTGGGGTCGTGTCTCTTCTTCAGACCATGTTTGCACCATATGTCAGGACCATTACAGAATTTCTAATGTTTCTTTTTCTACGTATGTAATGATTCTTGCTATGTTTCAGTAAAAACAAATAGCATGTCCATATATAACACTGATATCTAATTGAATTCAGTAGAATATAGTGATTGAGTCTAGAGACTACAGCCTCTAGACTTGCATGGGTTGGGTTTGAAATTTCAAACCTATGTCACCACTTTTCCACCAGAAAACTTTGATAAGTTATCCTGTGCTTCAAATTTATCATCTATAAAATTTAGAAGGTGAGAAACTGCACTGGTTATACTCCAATATAAAATAAAAGATGTTAAAAGGAAAAGAAGAAAAAAAAACAACAAAATGTTCCCTTTTATTATCGTCTTTTCTTATTTAAGCTGCTGATGTTAATTACATAGTTCTGCTTAGAAAGTAGATGCATAAACACTTCTTTTCCTTGGTGTGTTTTCTATCTTAGTTGTTACGGATGCAAGTCTTCCTTTAAAATATGCTTCATGTGTACTTAAGTAAACCAAAGCTGAAGCTGGCCTCATAGCACACACCATCATCCCATCATCCTTCATTTCTCCAGTTTTCCATTTGCCTCCTTCAGTGCTCCAGATTATCTTTTGTGCCTTTTGGGATCAGGGTTCCTCCTATGACCCTCTTGAATGGAAGGTATTCTGGGCTTAAAAGTCAGACAGACTTTCTTTTTTTTTTTTTTTTTTTTAGCTTTTTGTTTTATATCGGAGTATAGCCAATTAACAATGTTGTGATAATTTCAGGTGGGCAGAAAAGGGACTCAGTCATACATATACATGTATCCATTCTCCCCTAAACTCCCCCCAGGCTGTCACAAAGCACTGAGCAGTGTTCCCTGTGTTGTATAGTAGGACCTTGGTAGTTACCATTTTAAAAATAGGAGTGTGTACATGTCCATCTCAAACTCCCTATCTATCCCTTCCCCCTGGCAACCATAAGTTCGTTCTTTAAGAGACAAACTTTCATTTGAAACTGGGATTTACCACTCACCAGCTGAGTAAACTTGGAGAATTGCTTATCCTAGAAGAGGGGAGACAGAGGATGAGATGGTTGGATGGCATCACCCTCTCAGTGGACATGAATTTAAGCAATCTCTGGGAGATGGTGCAGGACAGGGAAGCCTGGAATACTGCAGTCCATGGGGTCACAAAGAGCCAGACACAACTGAGAGACAGAACAACAAAACAACTCTAAACCTTATCTATAAAAGGTAGGGTAGTTGCAAGGTTTGGATGACATTAAGCAAAATTTTATATCTAAAAGCTTAATAAAGTATTTTGTCTGCAGTTCAAGTTACTCATCAAATATGGCATCCTCTTGCTCAGCTCAGTCTGGAAGGCCAGCCTGTGTTGACCTCATGAGTCTCTCTCCATGGAGTCCCTGAAATTGGTCCAATTCCCTTCAGGACAGGATTTCTTATCCTGGGAAGATAGCAAGTATCTGGATGATGAGGTATTTTCCAAAAGTTCTTCAACAGGCTAGTCCAGGTTTTCTTACCCTGGGAGGCAGAGATCCGAAAGCTCTGGAACCCTGAAGACTGAGTGAAGAACGCTGGGGTTGCAAAGGCGTGCAGACTCAGCTTTGCCTCCTCTCACTGGCGTGATTGTTGTCTGTGCTAACATAGCAGACATTCTTGCCCTTTCTAGTTCTGCTCCATAGCAGCCCTGCTTCTTTCCCATTAAAAAAAAAAAAAATGTACTGGAGTATAGTTGCTTTACAATATAATGGTAGTTTCTACTGTACAGCAAGTGAGTCAATGATAGACGCATGCACACTCAGTCGTGTCCGACTCTTTGCAACTCCATGGACTATAGCCCGCCATGCTCCTTTGTCCATGGGATTCTCCAAGAAAGAATACTGGAGTGGGTTGCCATGCCCTCCTCCAGATACATACATACATACATACATATATATATATATATATATCCATCCTTTTTTGGATTTCCTTCCCATTTAGGTCACCACAGAGCATTGAGTAGAGTGCTCTGTGCCATACAGTAGGTTCTCATAGTTATCTATTTTATACCAAGTATCAATAGCATATCTACACCAATCCCAGTTTCCCAATCCCATACCCCTCTTCTGCTCCTAGTTCTTGATGAAGTATTTTTACAGCATTGTTTTTTAAATCCTAATGAATTAGAATTTAATGTTTCATTGTAATCTTTAGTTCACTGTACTGATGCACCTACCATTTGCATATCTTTTAGGGACTAAAACTCAGTGAGAAATCATGGGATATGTTGGGAATTTGGGAAAGTATTTATGATCGCCAAAGGCAGCAGCTGGAGTCATTTTCTTTTTGTTAAAACTAGATGTTTGGTTCTGATTACAAAATAACACGTTCTTAAAACTGGAAAAATTAGAAAGCAAGCAAAGTGATTGTGTCTATAGTATTCCAGGACAGTATTCCTCAAAGCTGTGATCTGCTTCTGAATCTCCTATATGCTGGTTAACGATATCACTACATGGGCCTTCCAGGAGTACTAAATCAGAGGTGACATTTAATGAACTTCACACGTGATTTTTCAGACAGACTGAAGTCCCATAACTAGGCTCTCACCATGTATTTAATGTTTCTTGCCCTTCGACTACTAAAGTTTTTTCATCCCAATATATAAAAGCAAGTAAAGATTCTGAAAATGTCTTTTGTAAAATGATTTGCAAGTTTCTGTAAAACAATATACAAGTTTCTAGTGAACTCATGCTTTGCCAGAAAATAAGCTTTCTGCACTCAGGTATAAGGAAAACATTGATCAACTAGGAAATTAGGTATCAATTTATGTAAGTCTGCAAACAAACTCCAACCACCACTTATGGGAGAGGCAGTAGTGGTAAAACCGAGAGGGATGCTCACTGAGATTGTTTGAGCTAATGTTTTTATCTTAGTTTTAATTCTCATATACCAGGTGTAAGGCTAGTACACAAAATGCACTTCTTATGTTGAAAAGCTGGGGCCAAGCTGGGCTCCACCCCAGCCTGAGGCATCTGTGTTTTACCACCCTGCCCAGTGTTTGTTTTGAGTCCTGTGGCTTTGAAAGAGGTGTGGCAACCCGGGTGGAGATTCCACGAGTGCACAGTGGACAGGCTTATACCTGTAGGCATGGCTTTGTCTCTGTGGGTTTAGGACACAGTGTACCAGTATGATGTTTTGAGCATCAGGACTCATTGACCCCAGAAATGGTTGACTAAGTCTGATTTTTTTTTTTCCCCAAGCTGAGTTGCATAAAGGGGGAGGATTTAGAAAATGGACTTTAGGGTCAGATAATCCTAACTTCAAATTCTGATACCACTCTTCTGAATTGTGTGACCTAGGTCTCAGTTTTCTCATATGCAAAACAAACATAATTTCTGCTGCTAAGCTGCTAAGTCGCTTCAGTCATGTTCAACTCTGTACGACCCCTTAGACGGCAGCCCGTGAGGCTCGCCTACCCCTGGGATTCTCCAGGCAAGAACACTGGAGTGGGTTGCCATTTCCTTCTCCAGTGCATGAAAGTGAGAAGTGAGAGTGAAGTCGCTCAGTCGTGTCCGACTCTTAGCAACCCCATGGACTGCGGCCCACCAGGCTCCTCCATCCATGGGATTTTCCAGGCAAGCATGCTGGAGAGGGGCGCCATTAGTAGATGTTATAGTGTGGGGCTTCCTGAAGGCTCAATGGTAAAGACTCTGCCTGCCAATGACATGGGTTCGATCCCTGGTCTGGGAAGATTCCACGTGCTGTGGAGCAACTTAGCTTGTGCACTATAACTGTTGAGCTCTGGAGTCCAGGAACCGCAATTACTGAAGTCAAGCACTTGGAGCCAGTGCTCTGCAGCAAGAGATGCCGCTGCAATGAAAAGCCTGTGCACTGCAACTAGAGAGTAGCTCCTGCTTGCCGGAACCAGGAAAAAGCCCATGCAGCAAGAAAGACCCAACACAGGAAAATTAAAATTTAAAAGAAATCAAAAGTAAATTGCTATGGTATGTCAATTTGTCATAAATTTTCCTTAGCCATCTCTACGCCAGCTAAGCAAGTGCAAGGCCCATAGTAGTCTTACTAAATGGTGCTAGAATCATTATCCTTTCACTTAAATATTGAATACCTGCTTAACACAAACCTGAGAAGGGAGGAAGATGAAATGAACCTAACACTGTTGTTGTTTAGTCGCTAAGTTGTGTCTGACTCTTGGGACCTGGAGGACTATAATCTGCTGGCTTCTCTGTTCATGAGATTTACCAGGCAAGAATACTAGAGTGGGTTGCCATATCCTTCTCCAGGGGATCTTCCCAATGCAGGGATCGAACCTGCATCTCCAGCACTGGCAAGTGAATTCTTTACCACTGAGTCACTAGAGAAGCCGCAAACCTAATATAGACAGGTGGTTTTTCTCTTTGTAGGGAGAGGGGAGCCAGTCTGAAGCTACAAGTCTCTTGATGAGGATGGGCTGACCATACTCAGGGCCAGACTGTATGTCAGCTCAGCAAAAATGCCTGCCCAGTACTTCCCAGATATTACAAAGGACACATCATGGCAGCAGAGATGGAGGGAAAGCAAATCTGAGACTCTAAGTCAAAGCCCTAAGCCATTGTGCCAAACAGAAAGTTTTGCTTTCTACTTCACAATATATACATGCTTATTTTTATATAAAAATGGTAGTGTTCCCTCCCCAAATCTTCAGGGTAAATTGGTACTTGAGGGAGCTGCACTATGTTTATCCTAAAGCCTCAGATGGCCCTGGGTGAGTACATACACAACAGTTTGAGGAGCAGCCATCTAAAATCTGAGAGAACAAGACCACATTCCTTCTTCAGGAATCCAAGTGCTATTTACTCTCTTCTTCCCAGCTTCCCCCACACACCAACTCCGCCTCCACTTCCCAGACCCAGCCGAAAAGACACTCTGGATGCATCTCACAGTAGCCCTTCCAATGCTCCAAGGAGAAGGATCTAGCTTTCTCCATCCTTGTATCCTCTTAGTGCAGGCATGAGCTTCCCTGGTGGCTCAGATGGTAAAGAATCTGCCTGCAATGTGGGAGACCTGGGTTCGACGCCTGAGTTGGGAAGATCCCCTGGAGGAGGGCATAGCAACCCAGTCCAGAATTGTTGCCTGGAGAATCCCCATGGACAGAAGAGCCTGGTGGGCTACACTCCATGAGGTCACAAACAGTCGGAAACAGCCGAGCCACTAAGCACAGCAGCGCAGTGCAGGGATACTTCTGAGCACTCAGTAAATAGTTAATAGGCTTAATACATCAGTGAAAGGAAAACATCTGGAAAGGAGCTCTTTTAAACATTAAAAAAATTTTTTTTTTTTAATTTCTGGCTGTGCTGGGTTTTGTCTGCACAGGCTTTTCTCTAGTCGCAGTGAGCAGGGACTACTCTTTAGCTGCTGTGATGCATAGGCTTACTTGCTCTGTAGTGTGGGATCTTCGAGGATCAAAGATTGAACTCGCGTTTCTTGCATTGGCAGGCAGATTCCTAACCACTGAGCCACCAGGGAAACCTGGAAAGGAGCTGTTTTATAAGGACTTCTCTTCCTCATACCAGGATTGTGCTCTGGTCAAAGAAGATAGACTGAGCCCAGTATTTTAGAGGAAGATATTCTGAATGATGTTAGCTCATATACATTCATGTGGACCCCAGAAACCTGATACGCACAAAAAGGCTTTCCACTAATTATATAGCCTTTTTATACTTTCTTTTCACATTATATATTTTTAGGGAAAGACAACTTTTAAGTTAAAACCTTTAAATTTTGCAGATAGATCCAGTGTCAGAAAGCGAGGCGAAGATGAGTTGCTGTATTTTTGCTTTCAGATTTTGTAGTTTGTCACAGCAGGCAAAATTCAGTCTTTCAGTAATTTTTCTCAGAATTTTCCATTAAATAGATAAGTAATGATGTGGAAAAGCACCACACACACACACACACACACACACACACACACACAGCTGTTGATAGAGGAAAGAACAAAACCATTATTAGACTCCACTGCTCTAGGAATCTTGCTATATATATGGCTTTAAATAGACAACAAGCACTGAAAATTGTTGGATGCAGCAGTTCAGTTCGTTTCACTGCAGATACTAGAAATAACAACCACCAAAAAAGACAGCAAAGAAAAAGAAATGTACTTGCAGACTGATTTGCTCATAAAATGTATTACTGCCCTGGAGGTCCACGTTACCTCTTACCTGCTAGTACTTTAGTAATCCTATAGGGGAGTGCTGGGGCTTATCAGTATCTTGAAGAAATACATGACCAGAGTTCTAAGTTTATTTTTAATATTTAATTCTATTCTTACTTATCCCTAGTCTACTTGCTTTAGGGCTTACTTGGGAGTCCAGTTCAAGAACTATTTATTCAGCTTCCATTTTGTGTCAGGTCTGTGTATACTTCACAACCTCAGACCCTGATGTCTAGTAACTGACAGTAAAAGAGAGAGAGATGTAAAGAAACATATACAATACAGCTTACTTATTAAGTCCAGGAATCTAAGGACGTCACTCTTTGACCTAACTAGGATGTGCTTTATCTTTATTAACAAAATTATAAGCATAATTCTCTGCTAATCTCAAATCCACTTCAAAATGCAAATCTATATATGCACACACTGATGCCAGAACAGGCAAGAAGGATAGGAATTTGACTGTTAGAGTAGTATTTTTCACTGGAAAATATGCAAGATAAATTATTACTCAGTCTAAGCCTAGCTTTGAAAAAGGCATTTTTATTTTTGGCAAATATTGTAATAATTCTTTCCCACTAAAATGGAAACTATACTTCTAAATTAAAAAAAAAAAAAAAAACAGGGAAAAATTTAAAGCCATGACTATTTTTTTTCCCTCAGAATTTTGCCCCTAATTCAACCTTATGGAATTACTTAATGTTTTAAAAAGTGGAAACCGTCAGCCTCTTCAGAGATGTTTTTGAAGTTATGAATTAGTGAATAAGCAAGGAATTTTGAATATTTCAAATAAGGTTGCTTCCCACTAAGTATGGATCATTTCTAGGTGGTTCAGAGTACTGCTGAATTTTAATTATTGCCTTTCTCTTGCCTTAGTGAGCATCACGTGTTAAACCTCCATGAACAAAGATCACAGAGACCACTGTGGTTGAAAATGGATCAAAGAGAATTCCCAATGTCCAGAAGAAAATGCGGGGCTATGAGGTGAATATTATCATATTCTCACCCCAGAGAACCCAGACCTGTAAGCACTCAATAAGTGTTGAGGAAGGCTGGTAATCTACCTTGAAACTCAAATGAAAAATAATCACTGTGAAATGGCTTAAGAGTTTATCATACACAGAAACTATGTCCAGTTAGAGATGTTGTTTTCAAGAGCCACTGAATGTCAATCTGATTTACATTTGATTTAAATTTGATTTTCCTGGAAGAAAATCAAAATACTTTCATGAAATCTGATTTCCCTGAAGGAAAGTAAGGCTGGTGTTCTTTAGCCAAGACATTTATACTCTGGCACCTTTACCAAAAGATCCGCAGAAAGATAATTTACTCATTAAAACAGTGATTCAGACTCAACTTACAAAATGACTGTAATGTCTATTATTTTTGCAGCTGGCCAAGCTTGGGTTAAAATCAGGCATTCAGATTCACACTTCTCATTGTAGAAAGAGAAAAGGAAGCTTTAAAGATACTAATGAGCTATTCCATTTCAAAGCTATATTTGAAATTATCTGTTCCTGGTAAAGTAGAATTGTGACTTCTGAAGCCAGACCGCCAATAAATTAAGTCTTCAGTGAGTTATGGCAGATGTGGGGGATAATCATGGTGTTCTTGTCCTCTCATAGTACCTTGAACTTATTCCTACTGTAAAATTTTACATTCTCTATTCTTCACTCTCAGCATACATTAATTTTTCAGGGTACAGATGGCATTTTATTCACCAACGAATTTCCAAATGGCTAGGACACTGCCCAGGACATGTTAAATCTTTAAAATAATAGTAGTTAAAGGAACACATGGACATCTATTAATATATAATCTAATGACCACTGGGTCAGCAGTGCTATATTACAGATATAATGAAGCACCATGTTAGAAAAGTTCTCTTTCTTCTAAAAGCCTAGATTTTTATTAACACAAACAGCTAACAGGATTGTTAACACAATTGAAGTGGTATAATGATCTGTTTTAATGATACAAAGCATTAAATCATTACAATACAAAGGGGAAGAAGATTATGCATTTAATATTTTCATACAATTCCAAGATAAGCTTGGAAGTTCCTTGTACATTCTCTTTTTTAAAAATAATTGTATATACCATTAGGTTATATTCTGGAACGTATCTTTACACTCTGGTCCAATGGATTTTTTTTTTTTAATGTTTTCAAGGGAAAGAAAGAAAGTGAAAGTGAAGTCTCTCAGTCATGTCAGACTCTTTGCGACCCCGTGGACTGTAGCCCACCAGGCTCCTCCGTCCATGGGATTCTTCAGGCAAGAATCGTGGAGCGGGTTACCATTTTCTTCTCTAAGGGATCTTCCCAACCTAGGGATCGAACCCAGGTCTCCCACATTGCAGGCAGATGCTTTAACCTCTGAGCCAAAAGGAAAGGTGGGTGAATAATTTAGGAGTATGAAATTAACAGATACACAGCACTACAACATAAAAAAAATAAACAAGGATTTACTATATAGCTATAGAGAACTATTATGGGGCTTCCGAGGTGCCTCAGTGGTAAAGTATTCACCTGCATTGCAGGAGACGTGAGTTCAGTCCCTGGGTCGAGAAGATTCATTCCCTGGAGAAGGAAATGGCAACCCACTCCAGTATTCTTACCTACAAAACCCCATGGACGGGGAGCCTGGTGAGCCATGACTTAGCGGTTATACAACAAAAACAAAGACAACTATATTCTCCATCATATAATAACCTATAATAGAACAGAATCTGAAAAAGTTATATATATATATATATATATACACTTTTTCATATATGTGTGTATATATATATATATATATATATGTTTAACTGGATCACTTTTCTATACACCTGAAACTGAAGCAATACTATAAATCAACTATAGTTTATTTTTATTTTTTTAAAAAGCAAAAACAAAATGTTTTCTGGACTGTATCTGTCAAAAGAAATAAACTAATAAACATTTGTGGGTTTTATACTATGCCCCCGGATGCTGTGCTAGATGCAGTCTTTTATTTCTTTATTTGATCAGGATAATCTTGTGAAGTAGCTGTTAAATTCCTACTTCATAGGTAAGGAAATTGATATCATTATTTGTAACCTTTCAAGGAGTGGAAAATATCTGAATTGGAAGATGTTCAGAGCATGACTGTGCTCAATCCTGAAGAGTACTGGAAAGTGTCTAGCGCGAACAGAATAGATCAAAACATTGCTCCCCGAAGAGTAACCACATGTCACAGCATCTACTGTAATAAATGCGTACAGTATTGTTGGAGCGTATTCCCACAGGGTCTTCTGCATTAATTGGGATGGAACTAGGATAGTTTAAGCCTCGTGGGTGAGGCTGCTAGTGGAGAATAGACAAGTCACTCATCTTTGAGATCGACCTGCCCTATTTGGGTCACAGGAAAATGCTGGTGTACGCCCCAGGGCTCAATTCTTACAATTACATATATATTCTTTATGTATATATATATTGTTTGTATATATACTGGTGGTGGTGGTTTGGTCACTAAGTCATGTCTGACTCTTGCCACCCCGTGGACTGTAGCCTGCCAGGCTCCTCTGTCCATGGGATTCTCCAGGCAAGAATACTGGAGTGGGTTGCCATTTCCTTCTCCAGGGGATCTTCCTGACCTGGGAATTGAACCCAGGGCTCCTGCATTCTTGATTAGGCAGATTCTTGACCAACTGACCCACAAAGGAAGCCCCTTGTATATATACTACACATTTATAAATAACTTGGCTAAGTATATATCCCAAAATTATAGCCCCCTTGGCCCTCTCTTGAGTTCTGGACTCAGACAAACTAATTACTCGACATTTCTGCATGTCAGCTCCTCCCATAGCTCCTTCTCTGTCAGTGGCAAGTCAATGCGTAAGGCCATTCATAACTGGCACTCTTCTATGTCTCTGAACTCATCTTTTCTTGCTCTCACCTTTGCCCCCTTTGTTACATCACATGTCCTTCCTTGCTGTTCTTTAGCACACCTGGCAGCTCCTGCCTCAGGACCCTTGCACTTGCAGTTCTCTCTTTGGGATATTTTTCCCCTAGATATCCCAGTGGCTTGCTCCCTTATTAACCCTCCAGTCTATACATGAGTATCACTTCAGTCAGAACTTCCCATCTAAAACTGAAATTCAGGGACTTCCCTGGTAGCCAGTGGTTAAGGATCTGCCTTGCAATGCAAGGGACATGGGTTTGATCCCTGACTGAGAAACTAAAACCTCACGTGCTGTAGAGCAACTAAGCCTGCTTATCACAACTAGTGAGCTCCGGAGCTCTGCATGCCACAACCAGAGAGGCTACGTGCTGCAACCATAGATCCTGCGTGCCACAGCTAAGACCCAACAAGACCAAATAAATAAATAAATATTTAAAATGGAAATTTGCCCCTACCTGACACCCCAATGTTACTAGCACTTCCCACCCTTCTTTCTTGCTTTATCATTATCTAACCTATATAGTGGAGAAGGCAATGGCAACCCACTCCAGTACTCTTGCCTGGAAAATCCCATGGACAGAGGAGCCTGGTGGGCTGCACTCGATAGGGTCTTGAAGGGACGGACACTACTGAGCAACTTCACTTGCACTTTTCGCTTTCATGCATTGGAGAAGGAAATGGTAACCCACTCCAGTGTTCTTGCCTGGAGAATCCCAGGGACAGGGGAGCCTGGTGGGCTGCCGTCTATGGGGTTGCACAGAGTCGGACATGACTGAAGTGCCTTAGCAGCAGCAGCAGCAGCAAGTAGCAGCAAGCTATATAGAATATAGGAAGTGCTTAATAATAATTTGTTGAAGGAATGAATATACATGGAGTACTCAGATCTCCTCAAATCTGCTTTACCCACTCAAGATCTAATAAAGTTCCAGAGAATTCTGTTGTTAAAGTCATTGTTGTGAGAAAGTTATAAATACTCAGGAGAACCTGATTACAAAGTAAATGTGGTATTTGAACAAAGATAACTTTAGCCTAGGGGTACCCATTAACACCTTAATAAGCAGGGTTTTTATCTAATCAAAAACAAGCCCTGAGGGATGGGGACAAAGTTGGTTAAAGTAAGACTGTGTGGTCAGAACAGGGATTATGAAAGTAAGGGTCCTTAAGAGCTAGTTTCTTGGGACCTGAATGTGAGGGGGAAAGTAGAAAGAACTAAACGGCCAAATTTGTCCTCTCAGATTTTGCATAGGACTTGACTATGCCCAAGGGCTACAGATTCTCCTTTCCTTTCCTTTTGCTTTTACTCTAAGTTTTCTCAGCATCTTTTATGATTATCTCTACTAACCAAGAAAGAAAGGTCTCTGTGTATTTTAGTTCCTTTTTCCTGCAAAAAAAAAGAAAAAGAAAAAGATAGTACATTATTTGCCTAACACCATTTGAGATCTAAGGTTTCCCTTGTGTTTCAGATGGTAAAGAATCTGCCTGCAATGCAGGAGACCTTGGTTCAATCCCTAGGTTGGGCATATCCCTTGGAGATGGAAATGGCAACCCACCCCCCGTATTCTTGCCTGGAGAATTCCATGGACAGAGGAACCTCATGTGCTGCAGTCTTTGGAGGGTCTCAAATAATCAGACTAACACTTTCACTTTCATTTGAGACCTGAAACTTTTTTCACAGTGTCCACCTATAATCTTGCTGCACTTTAAGCTTATTCTTTCTTTCCACTATCTCTAATGGAAAGAAAATATCTGTTTAGTATATAATTCATAGAACATCTCTTTTTATATTCAGAGATCCTCAAATTCTATACTTAATAGGCTAGGTGAAGAATAGAAAATTAGCTCTATTTGCTTTAATGTTGGGTAGGGGAATGTGAGAAGGGGGAGTTTAAGTACTCCAATCAGTATTATAAGCCAAATTTAGTCAGTTAAATTTGCTGAGACACTTTACCTCGTTTTTCTCTTGTTTAAATATTTCAGGTGGTTAAATCTTTTTTGGGGGGGTGCCTATTTCACAAATTTTTAATTAGTTTTGAGGGATTTTTCATAGCATGAAAACTTTCCAATCAAATCTCTGAATTCAAAACATGTATTTATATCCTCACTTGAATCTTTTAATAATTTATTTTCTTTTTACTTAAAACTCTAATAAGCCAATCAGCTTATAAGTGTATCACAGAAATAATTCAATCAGGAATAAAAAGTTTGAAATTTGAGACACAGACAACCCAGTAGCTATCAAAGGTCTATACTCATGCAATTGTATTAATCGTGTGTTAAAACTCACCTTTCAAAAAAAAATTATCTTAAGGGAGGGTTTTGTGTGCATAAAGAAGAGAATTATTCAAAAGTTTTAAACTAAAACTACACATTTATAAAGAGTAGTTTTTAAAATGAAGGTGTTAAATTCAGTTTACAAATAGTACTCTATGTCTAGTAAATATTTTCAGTCACATTTGAGGGCCATCACTTAATGTCTGATCTCATTTACAGTTAAAGGAACTTCTTTGAGCATCCTAAATTCTATTTACAAGTTTAAAATACAGGTTTGTTTTTTTAAATAATTTTCTGATTTAACAAACAAAATCTTCCTGGTACCAAAGAAATCATAAATCTAATAAAAACACACTCTTAAGTACAATGAACTTTGGGACCTCTTAACTATTCTAACATGTGTATCACCTCAATAATATTTCAACTTAAATCACAAGTCTAGATCCATTATGTACTGGGAGTTTAAAGTGGTAACCAAAAACTGATCTGCTAACTCTGATAGACAAATTCCAAACTTTGAATCTACCAAAAATACTAAGTACAGACAGATTTCCTAACACAAAATATGTTCAAACCATGAAAAACTCTACATCTTCTTGGAATTGAAACATGCTTAACCACCAAGAAAGTAATTATATCATCTTTCACAGTTTGGATGGTTACCTCCCCATGAAATTTTTACATTGTCTTTTCAGCTTGCCAGAGCTTCATAAGGACCAGATGGTACAGGCTTAGGCAACACTGGATCCTTGTTTGTAACACTAGAGGGGCATCTGGCATACTGAGCCCTATTTATAGCTCTAACAGAGAGTTCATCATTTAAAACAAAAGATGGTCACTTAGCCAAGGACCTTAGACTTGAATCATTTTATCCCTAATTTTCAAGTCACATTAGGTTTGTGATACCCATTCTTGAAACTGCCTCATTTGATTTTGTATTTCTTTTACTTTCAGTATATTTAAAGCTCTTTGGAGTCAAAAACTCGTATTCTTTTTATATATTTTTAAAGTTTTGGAGCCACCCAATTCTTTTAGATATTAAAATAACAATCCATTAAAGTCTATCTAAGTCTCATGGGTTTGTCTGGTTATTTTATCATAAGTTCTAAAATCATCAAAATGACACCTTACAAATCCCTTTCTAAAAATGCATTCCAAGGAAATATTTATAGATGTGCAGAAGAATTTAACCACAGGGATTTCATCACAACATTATTTTTAGTAGAAAATGACCTAAATGTCAAACAAAATCTTTTTTGTTATTTAAAAAATCCTATAAAGGCAGGAACCAAAGTTTGTTCATTTGTCTCATCTCTCTTTTCATTTAGAACCTACCTAATGGCATTGAAATGGAGTAGCCATCGTGGTCAACAAAAGAGCCCGAAATGCAGTACTTGGATGCAATCTCAAAAATGACAGAATGATCTCTGTTCGTCTCCAAGGCAAACCATTCAATATCACAGTAATCCAAGTCTATGCCCCAATACATTTCCATGAGCCGTTCTTTAAAATGAATAATTAATGTATTCTACATCTCCTGTCAAGTGCTATGCACGTTCACAGCTTTAATCTTCTCCTTATAATAATAGTACATGGCCCTTAGGCCTCTCTGTAAAATTCTAGATCAGCCACTCCTCTGTAAGATGGAGTTCTGAGAAAGAGCTTCCACTTGTCACATCTGTCCTCTAACTGCAGCAGAGTATGTGAAAAGTGTCTTCAAACCAGCTAAGAGATGCCTCTGCCTTTGTTATCAATTTATCTTAATAAATTTTCCAAAGTTTGTCATTAAACATAGATCCCTTTTGTTGGTGTTTAGTCACTAAGTTGTGCCTGACTCTTTGCTACTTCATGGACTGTAGCTCATCAGGCATCTCTGTCCATGGGATTCTCCAGGCAAGAATACCGGAGTGGGTTGCCATGTCTTCCTCCATGGAATCTTCCCGACTCAGAGACTGAACCTGCATTTCTGCCATTGGCAAGGAGATTCTTTACCACTGAGCCACCTGGGAAGCCCCAGATTCCTTCTGTAATAAAGTAAAATAGGTTTTAAAAATTATGCTTAAATAATTCTACAATCTGCTTTCCACACTTTTTCACCAGGTGTCTAAATGCTCTCGGTGGCCAGGGGCAGGAACTTAGCCTTTCAGCAGCACTGTCACCCCACAGCCTTTGGAAACAGGGGCTCTGCTGGGCTGGAATCCATTGTCATAGAAAACTTCACCTCTGCCACAGAAGAGTGAACCTGGAAACCCAGAGAGCAAAAAGAGGAGTCCAGAAACTACCCCAAAGCTTTAGTGACGGGCCAGTTTCTCTCCTTAGAGCACTGCCTCCCTCCTTGAAATAGAAATTCTCACAGGTTTGCAAATTCAAGCTCTTTCCCAAGTCTTCCAGTAGATACTGAGGAAATTCTGTTTTCCAAGATGAGGCGGACAGGTAACCAGAAAACATGATGTGGACTGTAAAAGAGGTGCAGACAATGTCATGTCAATGCTGAATAAAGGGGTGAGGTGTACTATGAATAAGCAGAATAGTCAGCAGGGCCTGAAGAAGAAGAGTGACAAGTGGAAAGGAGTCATAGGAGTTAACTACTGTCTACAATTTAATCCCTGGGTTGGGAAGATCCCCTGGAGTAGGAAATGGCTACCCACTCCTGTATTCTTGCCCAGAGAATCCCAAGGACAGAGGAGCCCCGAGGGCTACAATTCATAGGGTCAGAAAGAGTCGGACACGACTGAGCAACTGATTGTACATACTGAGTGGAGTTGCTGGGAGTACTCACAACCTTGGCAGCAGTCCTGAAATGTTTGCTAGAGAAGATGGAGTTTCAGCTTATTTCAAAAACAAATATCAAAGAATATTATAGAAATCAGTACAATATCCAATTATGCACTCCCACACCAAGTTGTCAAATGTTGTAGGCAAATGAGGAAGTAGGAAATATGTTTCTGGGGTCTCACTGAGAACCTCAAGATTGGTGAATTCATAGCACCTTGGACCATCATCTTAGAATATGTCTGATGGTCTCCTCTCTATCCAGGCCCATTCAGCCCCAGTTTGCCTGCTCTCCTCCCATCTCCATCCCAATAGCTTTTGATGGCCCTCCACACTTTGACTCCCCACCCTCTGTGTCCTTCCTTCAGTTATCCATTGGATATTTAAGAATGGAACAAAAAAATATCATTGCAGTATATGATATGGATATGGACAAGTATGTGATGTGCAATACTGTGGTTAAAAGCAAACAACACCCACCTTCTAATCCACTAGTCTCTCTGAGCCTATTTTATTACAGTTAAAATGAGGATAATCATGCACCCTTCCCAACATTGTTGTCAGGATAAAATGAGATCATGTCTGCAAAAGCACTAAGCCTAGTGCTGAACTTAATGCGTGACTGAATGATAAACCAGTATATTTTCCAAAACATGAAAATATGGCCAATAACAGATGAGTTTTTCCATAGTCTGATTCTTTTCCTTCTTTAGTTTTGCAATAGGTCTCCTGTCAGCTCTTTCTCAAGTTCTGGACAAAAGAAAATAATAGTCATAGTAACCACATACAACTGAAATGCAGTGTTAAGAACAATGACTATAAATACCATTGACCATGAAAATGCAGAGATTTTTAATTTACAATCCTCCCACTGAAGTTAAGTCCCCCTAAAACTTAGGGGACTTTTGCCCAACTTCTGCCCTGAATTTTATTCCATTTCTTGTCCTGCCACTGTTCCCCTCAAGACTGAGGAGTATTACAGAAAAGGGGATTGAAACCAGGCAAGACCTTATGGGGCTTTACTGGGTACAAAAACACCTCCGGGTTCCCTGCTCTTGTTTGTAGAAAAAAGCTTTAGTCTACTAGGCCTGTCCTGAGTTTCAAAGAGTAGACTCAAGTTATTAGAGAAGTGAGGGAATGCAGAAACAAAGGAAAAGCAGTTCAAGTAAGACAGTTTAAACAATAGTTCAGCATTTAAACAGGGTCCTACTTCCTCTCTGGGGGATGTGCATAGTAATCTGATGTGTATCTC
Source organism: Nanger dama (assembly GCA_917880005.1). Classification (NCBI taxonomy): domain Eukaryota; kingdom Metazoa; phylum Chordata; class Mammalia; order Artiodactyla; family Bovidae; genus Nanger; species Nanger dama. The sequence continues at coordinate 84,893,392 of CAKJTW010000002.1, forward strand.
TGAATTGTTCTGCAGGAGAAACTAAGACTCTCACCCAGGTAGAGGATGGTGACTGCATGCTGATCACAAGCACACAAACCCCAGACTGGTCAGAGCCAGAAAGTTAATGATTAAGATTCTAGAAACATCATCCTGTTACCTCACCACCAACCAATCAGAAGAAAGTCTACAAACTGCAGCCCTCACCCCAAACATTATTTAAAAACCCTTCCTTGAAAGCCATCAGGGAGTTCAGGTCTTTTGAGCAGAAGCTGCCCATTCCCCTTGCTTGGTGCCCTGCAAATAAAAATTGTACTTTCCTCCACCACAACTCAGTATCATTAGACTGGCTTTGCTGTGCGGCAGGCCATGAGACCCAAATTTGGTTTGGTGACACCATGTGACTTTAGCATCTAGGTCTTAAGTGACAGCCAAGAAAGGCTTCTCTTCCTGAAGCCAAGCTTTCCTTCCCTTGTCTACAGTCTACTGCATATGTGGATTTTACCATTAAAGGATAAGGTGTTTCTTGGCTGCCCTGTACTACCCAACCCTTCCCTTATTGAGTACTACTCATAGTACTTACTAGCCATGAAACTCCAATAAAGACTTGGTCATGAAAATTATATAATTTTATATATATAATCCTGCAAATTAGCTCTAATTATCCTCATTTTACAAAAGAAAGCATTAAGGCTGAAAGAGATTAGGTAGCAGTGTAGAGTTCGGATTCAAAGCATAAAGCTTTTACCACACTAACCCATCTTCCAAATATGCTTATTATTTATTCATTTGGCTTTTTCAATTTGTTGGTTAATTAGTTCATTTGTCTCCCTTTCCATAAACTATTAATGGCAATACCTCTGAACAAAGGACTTACATCGCAATACGGTTTACTTGTATTTGTTTCATCTTCTCTTTAAGTTACAGTCACCTGTTAAACAAAGCTAATGCCCTCCGGTTCTTAGGTCCTGCCCCTGTAGACTTTCAGGACAAAGCTAGGGATGCTAAATATTTTCTATATATACTTATTAAACTAACTGAACTAAAGAAGAATAAGGGGAGTTATAATGAGAACCCCAAGTCATTGCTGTCCTTCAAAGTTTGAACCTGAGAACCTAAGTCAATATGAATTAATATTGACTTAGGGTCTAGCTAAGTGTCACCAATTTTCCAAATGAAGGGCTTGAGTTGTTTTTCATGATGAAGTGAGCCAATGTAGTGCTAACTCAAATCCTTGCTTCTCAAATGTTCTTTAAAAATAAATTTGAAAGTTGATATTTAGCTATAACCAAACACATTCAAAAGGTGGCAATAACAACCACTTTTTTCATCACCCAGTTTTTTAAAATAGCTTACCTATGTGTTACTTGTTTAGACATTCAGATATTACTAAATATATTCTGTTACTAAAATGCTAACTGCCAAGATTCAGCCCACAGGCATATTTTTATAAGCAAGTTACATATCCCTGAAAAATTATCGTAGAAATACACAATAACACCTACATCCCCAGGGCCAAAATCCACAAGCAGCTTCTACAGACCTATGTGTCACAGGAGGCAGCAGTTTTTCCCAAATGAAAAGAACTCATAAAAATCTCAAAGGAAATGAAAACATCTCTTTGAAAACATGAAGCATCAAACTGTCCAGTCTCTTAAGAAGGGAAAACACAGACTAAAAATATATCCCATGTTCTTTCCAATCCTGTTTATTGTACTCATAAATTAAAATATCTTGTATATTTTATTCATGCATATACCATGAATTCTATGCATATATATTCAGTAAGAACAGGGCTAGAGTTTCCTGCCAATACTGTGGCTTTGTCGTTTGCCCTCATATACTTTAGTCCCTATGGTCTTGGTTATTCTCAACAAAAATTACACCTGTGAATTACAACTGGGGCTTAAGAAATTGCTACAGTCAACTATCAAACGTTTAGTGAATGTTTACCACAGGTAAGACTCTGCGCTAGGCGTTATGGCCATATTCACAATGAGAAATATAAGTTTTCTCTCTAAAATAAGTGTGAAATCCAGATATTATTACTAGGTGCTTAAAATGGTACCAGGTGCTTAATACGGTATCCCAGGCCTTCCCTGGTGGCTCAGATGGTAAAGAATCTGCCTGCAATGCAGGAGACCTGGGTTTAATCCTTGAGTCAGAAAGATCCCCTGGAGAAGGAAACGGCAACACACTCCAGTATTCTTGCCTTGGAAATCCCATGCATAGAGGAGCCTGGTGGGCCCCAGTCCATGGGGTCACAAAGAGTTGGACACAAACTGAGTGACTAACACTTTCATTTCACTGTTTTACTTTAACATGGCATAAACAGATGGCTGATTTCTATAGGCCTTTGAAGACTCAGCCTTGAAAAAAAAAAAAAAGTAAAAGTCTGAATTAAAAATGATTTATCAGTCAATCTTTTGAGATGATCAGTCTTTGAAATTATGAGATTTTCTCCATCTTTATTGATTCTAGTACCCTGTATATTGTGGTTTAGAGTGGCATTTACAAAAATGCATTCTAACTTGAATTGAGTGAAACAAAATTAATGAGAATTTTTCAGAACCTTTAATACAGTAATGAGTTCCCCAAACATGCTCAGCTATAGAAAGGAGTTTTTGGTTGTTTATCTTTGTTTTGGGTTGTTGTTCTTGTTGTTTTAACAATATACTTAATAGCATCCAATGTTCCTATGTTTATGTCCATATTTAACTCCTTAGGAGTTCTGGAAGTTCAAAGATAATTTTTTTTTTAAATTGTGCTTCTTTCTGTTATCCAAAACAATTAAAAAATTATATATATATATATATATATACACACATATGTGTATATATATATATAAGCAATGTTATAATGACTCTTAGTGTTTAACCATTTAGATAATTTATTAAATATATACTTAATTTTTGGCTCACTATTTTTTCAATTGGTGGGAAATTGCTTTACAATTTTGAACAAGTATCTTTTGAATAATCAGAATGACTGTATTATATCTGAGTAGGGTCGTGTGATTTCAGTATTCTCATTTGCATTTCTGTTTATGATTGTGTGAAGAGCAAGCGAGGTAAAATCATGCTCTTTTACACAAACAATGATTTCCCACTGGTTTCAATAGAGGAAAGTGGTAGAAAAATTGAGTCATTATATTGAGAATGGTGTACAGCCTTGAAGTTAAGAGAAATGGCTCTGGTTGATAACTTATTATCCTAGAGCAGGATTCTAGTGTATGTATTGTATCTCTATATATACATTCCAACTTATGATAGCTTATTAACATTAGCATATTTAAAATTGTAAAACAAAAATATTTTCTCACAATTGTATTTTACAGAACATTATTAAAATTACTAGTAAAATAGAAGTACATTTGAATCAGTTCTAATGAGGTAGATGAAGCTGGAGCCTATTATACAGAGTAAAGAAAGAAAGAAAAAGACAAATACTGTATATTAATGCATATATATGGAATTTAGAAAGATAGTACCAACGATCCTACATGCAGGGCAGTAAAGGAGACTTTTAGAGTCCCCAGGAGAAGGCGAGGGTGGGATGCTTTGAGAGGACATTTCAATATACACTGACGAATGTATATTACCAGATGTAAAATAGGTCACCAGTGCAAGTTCGATGCATGAAGCAAGGCACCCAGAGCCAGTGCTCTGGGACAACCCAGAGGCATGCGGTTCAGGATGGGAGGGAAACATGTATACCTGTGGCCAACTCATGTTGATGTATGGCAAAAACCATCACAATATCATAAAGTAATCATTCTCCAATTAAAACAATTTTTTAAAGGGAGAAAAAAAAAAAAGGCAACTGGTGACATCATAGATTGTCATTGCCTGAAGGAAACAATAATAAATTAGTCTCTTTTTTATGAATGAGAACTGAGGCCCAAATGAAGAGATTTGCAAACAAAAAATGTTGCCTGTCATTTCTGTAAACAATGAACGTTGCTTGCCATCAAGTCATCAGCCACTACACTACAATATAGAATAAACATAACTTTAAAATACACTGGGAAAAAAATAAATAAAATTACTAGTAAAATAAGTGATAGTCAAGTATCAAAAAAGAAAAATAACTGCAATGCAAATGTCAGTGCATCAAATGATTCATCACATGGGAAAGCAAAGGAATCACGGAGACAAGTAGAATAAAATCCACAAACATCTCTCTCTCCACTATTTAATGAAACAGTGGCAATTTAGTTTCAGCAAAACAACATCCACCATTATGATGATGTTGTGGATTCATAATGTCTTGATTTTACCTGACTCTGATTTATAAATTTAGTTTGGTTTATTGTCATATGAGGGTCACAATAATTAGGCGTTTTGCCTAGTCTTATGTATATGTTTTAAAATTATATTATAATAAAAATAACTTAAGTCAACACTTCAGGTCTTCAAGATTCTTCCCCTTTACTCAATTTTGAAAAACAATGCTGACATGGCAAAAAGAACTGTAAAGTTGAAGTAAAAAACAATTGGGTTCAAACTCAACATTTAAATCTCTCTGAACCTCAATTTTCTCATCTGTGAAACTGGAATAAAATTAAACCACCTTTCTGACAGAGTTTTTGGTTTAAGTTACCTAGATTGATATGTAACATGTAATAGGAGTTTGACAAATAGTAGTTGATTTTTCATCAATAACAATCTATCAAAATTTCTCACTATACAGTTGTTTATAGTTCAAATACGAAAATTACTTTTGACAGTAGAATTAGGGAGCAAAGGTAACCAATCTATTAATAAAAGAATGATTTAGTCAGTATGTACATTATGATTCTGTTTATAAAATAATTATATAAACCAAATAGACCTGAGTTTGATCCCTGTGTTGTAAAGATCTCTGGAGAAGGAAATGGCAACTCACTCCAGTATTCTTGCCTGGAGAATCCCCATGTTCACAAGAGTCAGACATGACTGAGCAACTAACATACACACGTATATGTATCAAATATACATAAATTGCCAAATACACACAAGTGACCATGTATTAAAATGTTTGTGGTAGGGCTGAAGCTTACTATCACCATTATAGAATCAACTTCTGCGATACAAAAATAAATCTGAAATTATATTTTTAAAAGCATTTTTATGATTATAATTTTAAATATAAAAATTAGACAGATTTTTAAAATTTTGTATTACAGCTCAGGAACAATCATTGCTTAACACTGTCAGCTGTTAGATTGTTCTATAACCTACAGTTGTGTTACTGGAGAGATGCCTCATTTAAAAACATCATTCACTTTTTTTGTGCAAAGCAGAAAATGCTTTTCAGTAACATGTTTTCTGGAGGAAATTTGTACCTAGGATTCATGGTATGGTTAAGTCTGAAAAATCCTTAATCTCTACATCATTGGCAAACTATACCAGTCATTGTAACTAGCCTTTTGATTACATTTTTTTGAATCCACAGACTCAGAACCATAAGAAATATCTTATTAAAGCATTCTTACAAAGTCTATGGTTTTGAAATTTGAAGCTAGTACAGGATGTTTTGAGTAGCAAATCTTTCTTTAATATTATTTTGTCCGTGAACGTTATCTTCATCATAAATGTAGGGTATATGCTTTTAGAAATTTTATCCATGTGGAATTTATATATGGTAATGCTGAATTATTTTTATTCATCTTCACAAGGTACAAAGAAATCCCAAATAGAGACATTTAAAGACCTAAAATGGATTTAAATACGAAAAGTTAAATACTATCTTAAAAGATGGATTTTATTTAATGTCATGAATCCCAATTCACAAAACAATTCTATTCAGATTATCATTATGGTATGTTAACAATATCTACTTTTCTATCTAAAGTTACCACTTTGGCATATCTGAACATTTGTTGGTACAACATTCGTGGGGTTTTTTTTGTTAGCTCTCTTGCTAATGTCTCTGTTTAAATAGTCCACAACCTTTATCTGGAAATATATCCAAAAGCTCTGAGAAATGAAAATATTTTCATAACTCATGTGGCTGCAAAATTTGCCTGATCTGATGTGAAGCTTTGTAGAAATATTTATACACATCTTACTAGGCAGTAGCATGTTTCATTATTTTCTTTCCCCCATTTTCACCCTCTGGAAGAGGTGATAAATATGGTGCATGTAATGAATTACCTTCCTCAAATCTTAATATTTCTGAATTCCATAAGAAATTTGGGACAAGGGATTATGGATCCATGTTCATAATAACTCTCAATCTTTAACTATTTAAAAGTTCTTATTAACTGAGAGACATTTTTGGTATATAAAATTCATAAATTTACAAACATTAATTACTGCATCATTTTATTCTCAGAATGCATTTATGCTTCAATTGACAAAATCTGAAAAAGGCACATGAGTGTACTTTTATTCTAAGGACTTTTCTAGAACATTTATGTTAAAAGCATTGTAATAGTTCCATAAATACATATATTATAAATGTTATATTTTTTCTAGATGCTTCTTTATAGATATATAATACATTAACATTATAATCACTTATATTTGAAACTGAATATTCAGACACTAATATTAATCTGAATAACATACTTTGTATTACTGATGCTACATTATGGAATCAGATATTTTGACTTTCAAAACCAAGGTTAAGTCAGAAACTAAAGACACATAGTAAATTTTGGCTGAATATTTTGAAACCTGGTTTGAAACCAGGTCTTAGTGGATCCTAAATTATAAATGTTTATATATTTTCTTTCTAATTTTTCTCCAAGTACATTTTATATATATATATAGAGAGAGAGAGAGAGAGAGAGAGACCCATAAAATTTAATACAAAAAGAACACTGTAATACTGATTACTTTTCAGAAATCAAATTATGGAACTATATTCTTCAGTATACTTTTTAAGCATAAATTTACTGAAAAGTAAAAATTTTTTAAACAGAAGCAGAAAGTGAAACTACCTCTGGTGGAGAGGGAGAGAAGGGGGTAGTATATGTGTGAGAGTAGGGATCCATGGAGAAGTAGCTTCCTACAGTGTAAAGCAATGCAGAAGACCCAGGTATGATTCTTGGGTGGGGAAGATCCCTGGAGAAGGAAATGGCAACCCACTACTGCATTCTTGCCTGAGAATCCCATGCACAGAGGAGCCTGGCAGGCTACATGGGGTCACAAGAGTCCGACATGACTTAAAGCGACTAAACCTCCACCATCACCACAGTGTAAAGACCATGGGTTTTGTGTCCATGCAGTCTATACTCAAAATTCACTTCCGCATTTTTCTAGTTGAATGATCTTGGGGAAGTTACTTATTTTCCAGACAGTTGGTGTCTTCATTTATAAAGCAGAGGAAAGAAAATCTACCTTTTAGCATTGTTGATAATATTAAACAAGGTAATTTATGTATTAATAAATACACAACATGGGTTTTCCAGCTGGTGCTCTTGGTAAAGAACCCACCTGCCCATGCAAGTAGACCTAAGAGAAACAGGTTCGATCCCTGGGTGGGGAGGAGTCCCTGGAAGAGGGCAGGCAACCCATCCTAGTATTTGTGCCTGGAGAATCCCATGGACAGAGGAGACTGGCAGGCCCACAGGGCCGCACAGAGTCGGACACGACTGAAGCAACTGAACATACACACGCAAATATATAACACAGAGCCTATCACCTCGTAAACAGTCCATAACACCTGGGGAAATAATTCCTTAAGGGAAAACATTTTGAAGAGTCCAAATGTAAGATGTGATTCAACACATTGCCTTTACTAAGCAAACTGAAAGACTACCTGGGTGATTTTTCTGCCCTGTGCTTGCTACTATGCTCATCCACATAGCAAGAATTCTCTGGAGGCCAGAGATGTCAGAGCTCCTTAGACGAAAAGTGTTGTAACAAAGAAAAGTGATGTTCAGAACAGTTCTTTCAGCCACATTGCAAACGTGCAGTATAGGAAGGCTTTAATTTCACCATCCTCCTCTCAGGTTTTCTCCTGAGATTTTTGGCTGAGACAGCTCGTGGAGCGTGCTCCTTTCTGTATTCCGCAGAGACCATGAGAATTGAACCAGAGCAGCCACGTAACAACTCTTGCTCTACATGCAAGAAAATCCTGAGACCTCATCACACCAATCATCTCTCTAGAAAAATGGAGAAGTGGGGAGTTCTTTGCAGGCAGTGTGCTGGAATTCATCCCATTCCACATAAAGTTCATTTTCTTGCCTTTGAAGTTCAACCTCTGACCTACAGTTTGGGAGAACTGGGAATGTTTCTATCATTGTTATCAACAGCCATGTTGTTACTTACACTATACTAGATGTTCTTGTCTTGAAATGGGGCAAATGTAATGTGAGGAACAATCATTTAAAGTAAGGATATGCCTCTCATGCTGGACATCTAACGCAAAGCTTCATTTCAGTTCAATCACTCAGTCGTGTCCGACTCTTTGCGATATCATGAAATTACAGCACGCCAGGCCTCCCTGTTCATCACCATCTCCCAGAGTTCACTCAGACTCACGTCCATCGAGTCCGTGATGCCATTCAGCCATCTCATCCTCTGTCGTCCCCTTCTCCTCCTGCCCCCAATCCCTCCCAGCATCAGAGTCTTTTCCAATGAGTCAACTCTTTGCATGAGGTGGCTAAAGTACTGGAAGTTTCAGCTGTAGCATCAGTCCTTCCAAAGAAATCCCAGGGCTGATCTCCTTCAGAATGGACTGGTTGGATCTCCTTGCAGTCCAAGGGATTCTCAAGAGTCTTCTCCAACACCACAGTTCAAAAGCATCAATTCTTTGGCACTCAGCTTTCTTCACAGTCCAACTCTCACATCCATACATGACCACAGGAAAAACCACAGCCTTGACTAGACGGACCTTAGTCGGCAAAGTAATGTCTCTGCTTTTGAATATACTATCTAGGTTGGTCATAACTTTTCTTCCAAGGAGTAAGCATCTTTTACTTTCATGGCTGCAGTCACCATCTGCAGTGATTTTGGAGCCAAAAAATAAAGTCTGACACTGTTTCCCCATCATTTCCCATGAAGTGATGGGACCAGATGCCATGATCTTTGTTTTCTGAATGTTGAGCTTTTAAGCCAACTTCTTCACTCTCCACTTTCACTTTCATCAAGAGGCTTTTTAGTTCCTCTTCCTTTTCTGCCATAAGGGTGGTGTCATCTGCATATCTGAGGTTCTTGATATATCTCCTGGCAATCTTGATTCCAGCTTGTGTTTCTTCCAGCCCAGCATTTCTCATGAAGTACTCTGCATAGACGTTAAATAAGCAGTGTGACAATATACAGCCTTGACATACTCCTTTTCCTATTTGGAACCAGTCTGTGGTTCCATGTCCAGTTCTAACTGTTGCTTCCTGACCTACATACAGATTTCTCAACAGGCAGGTCAGGTGGTCTGATATTCCCATCTCTTTCAGAATTTTCCACAGTTTATTGTGATCCACACAGTCAAAGGCTTTGGCATAGTCAACAAAGCAGAAATAGATGTTTTTCTGGCACTCTCTTGCTTTTTCCATGATCCAGCAGATGTTGGCAATTTGATCTCTGGTTCCTCTGCCTTCTCTAAAACCAGCTTGAACATCAGGGAGTTCACGGTTCATGTATTGCTGAAGCCTGGCTTGGAGAATTTTGAGCATTACTTTACTAGCATGTGAGATGAGTGCAATTGTGCGGTAGTTTGAGCATTCTTTGGCATTGCCTTTCTTTGGGATTGGAATGAAAACGGACCTTTTCCAGTCCTGTGGCCACTGCTGAGTTTTCCAAATTTGCTGGCAGATTGAGTGCAGCACTTTCACAGCATCATCTTTCAGGATTTGAAACAGTTCAACTGGAATTCCATCACCTCCACAAAGCTTAGGTAAATGATTTAACTATCACTTTTAGGAATTCACCCCCTCCCCCAAAAAAACCTCACTGGGGTTAATTTCAGTAGTTTTATGGCAAGAGTTGTCATTATATCTTATTTATTTATTTATTTACTGTTTTGCTACAATTGTATCTTCTTTTGGAATGTTCACTTTTATTTTTTGAAGAATGTTAGATACATTTCATAAGTACTAGGAGAAAATTAGAACACTTTAAAGAGCTGGAAACCTCCTGTTTGCATGATGCCAATAAAGAACAACCAAAAACAAGCCAACAAAAAGCAGGAAGGAGAAACACAGTGTTTACAGTGGGATGTTCCCACTTCCCTGGGCTCAAATGGTAAAGAATCTGCCCACAGTGCAGGAGACCCAGGTTCAGTCTCTGGGTCAGGAAGGTTCCCTGGAGGAGGGAGTGGTCACACACTCCAGTATTCTTGCCTGGAAAATTCTATAGACTAAAGGAGCCTGGTGGGCCACCGTCAGTGGGGTCACAAAGAGTCAGACACATGTGAGCGACTAACACACACACACAGTGGATTGCTTAAAAGAACTGTGGCTGGTGAAACAGCAGGGCTTGGATTACTCTTTCTTTTCCTGTCCCCTCAGTATGCCCGCAAGCTGCTCAACCTCAGCAGATTATTATTTGCATTTCCTTTATTGATGAAGCAGAGATCAGGCGGCACGGGCTTCCCTCACATCCTGCCCTTCACCATGAGTTGCTTTGGCTCTCTCTAGAGAAAGGGGTTTACTTTCCATCCAGGGAAGACTCCTCACCCACACCTGATCTCCTCCTCTCCCATCTTCTCTAGGGCTTTGTTCTCCATCAGTGAAGTTCCAATCACTTTTGCTGCTTGACTTCTCCTCAACTGATAAACTTGTTCTATTTTCCCCATCCCTGTCCTAATGTCCCACCTGCTTTTCTTCATGACCAACCCTTCACTTTCAAATCTGGGTTTGCTCCCTCCACTCTCCTGAGATGGTTCTCCCAAAGGGCTTGGTAGCTTCCAAATCCACTGGCCTTTCCTGTTTTCTTACCCTGTCTTGATATAAGCAAATTCTGACACGCCTGATCATCTACTTTCTGCTGAAATTCTGTTCCTTGAGGTCTTGGACTCCTTCATCTGACCTTTCACCTCGCTTCCCAGGCTTTTCCTTCTCTTCTGCTCATTAAATGAATTGCCACCAAGGGTCTTTCATGACCCTCATTTATCTTAATCTTTTGTGCTCTGTTTTGGAGAGCTTATCTCAACTCTTTCACCTTTTGGAAAATGATTTCAAAAGCTATGCTTTCAATTCTGACCTCTCTCCTGTTTCAGCACCTGAATTCCCAATTGTCTGCAACACACCTCTACACTCCAAAACAACTTAAATTTTAAAATCAAAGCTTAAGGAATCATCCCATCTCTGAAACTTGCTCACCTCAGTTAATGCATTTCCAGCCATCAGGAGCATTTGCAAGCATATTCAACTCGTTTTCTCTCATTTCCTCCGTGAACTTAATCAGTGGAGGGGATGGGGGAAAAGTCTTAGGAATCAGACGGGGTTGAGTTGAATTTCTCTTCTTCTACATTGAACTGTGACCTCAGGCTAAGAGCTTAATCTCCCTGAGTTTCTTCATCTGAATTAATCAAGAATCTGTATTTATCCAACCTACACATTGGACCTCTGGAAGAGGAAGATCCCCTGGAAGAGGGCACAGCAACATGCTCCAGTATTCTTACCTGGAGAATCCCATGAACAGAGGAGCCGGGGAGGATAGAGTCCATGGGGTTACAAAGAATCAGATACAACTAAAGCGACTTTGCATGCACACCTTGCACCAATCAAATGAGATGCTTTACAAACTACCTTGAACATGCCTCACCTATAACAGACATGCAAATAGTTTTTCTTCATTTTGCTTTTATAGTTTTCCTTCCAAATATCATTCCTTGTCTGAGCATTTTCTTTCTCAATGTCACTGACCTGGTCACCAGCTTAGTGTCGAGTCGCATCACTTGCCCAGATCCTTACAACTTTTTGAAAAATATTTTCTTGCGCAAACAACCTCCCAGTATCCTTTCCATCCTTCTCACTACCACTGTGGTTCTTTCTAGATACCAAGGTAATTTTGTGATGACACACGATTTACAGAATAGATTCAGTTCAGTTCAGTTTACTCCCTCAGTCATGTCTGACTCTTTGCAACCCCATGAACTGCAGCACGCCAGGCCTCCTTCATATCCCAGACTCATGTCCATTGAGTCGGTGATGCCATCCAACCATCTCATCCTCTGTCATCCCTTTCTCCTCCTGCCCTCAATCCCTCCCAGCATCAGGGTCTTTTCAAATGAGTCAGCTCTTCGCATCAGGTGGCCAAAGTACTGAAGATTCAGCTTCAACATCAGTCCTTCCAATCAACACCCAGAACTGGTCTCCTTTAGGATGGACTGGTTGGATCTCCTTGCAGTCCAAGGGACTCTCAAGAGTCTTCTCCAGCACAGTTCAAAAGCATCAATTCTTCAGTGCTCAGCTTTCTTTATAGGTCCAACTCTCACATCCATGCAAGAATACTGGAAAAACCGTGGCCTTGACTAGACTGACCTGTGTTGACAAAGTAATCTCTCTGCTTTTTAATATGCTATCTAGGTTGGTCATAACTTTCCTTCCAAGGAGTAAGCGTCTGTTAATTTCATGGCTGCAGTCACCATCTGCAGTGATTTTGAGCCCAGAAAAATAAAGTCAGCCACTGTTTCCACTGTTTCCTGTCTATTTGCCATGAAGTGATGGGACCGGATGCCATGATCTTCGTTTTCTGAATGTTGAGCTTTAAGCCAACATTTTCACTCTCCTCTTTCACTTTCTTCAAGAAACTTTTTAGTTCCTCTTCACTTTCTGCCATAAAGGTGGTGTCATCTGCAAATCTAAGGTTACTGATATTTCTCCTGCCAAACTTGATTCCAGCTTGTGCTTCTTCCAGTCCAGCGTTTCTCAGGATGTACTCTGCATAGAAGTTAAATAAGCAGGGTGACAATATACAGCCTTGATGTACTCCTTTTCCTATTTGGAACCAGTCTGTTTTTCCATGTCCAGTTCTAATTGCTGCTTCCTGACCTGCATACAGGTCTTCTCAAGAGGCAGGTCAACTGGTCTGATATCCCCATCTCTTGAAGAATTTTCTACAGTTTATTATGATTCACACAGTCAAAGGCTTTGGCATAGTCAACAGAGCAGAAATAGATGTTTTTCTGGCACTCTGTTGCTTTTTCGATACCCCAACAGATGGTGGCAATTTGATCTCTGGTTCCTCTGCCTTTTCTAAAACCACCTTGAACATCTGGAAGTTCACGGTTCATGTATTGCTGAAGCCTGGCTTGGAGAATTTTGAGCATTAGTTTATTAGCTTGTGAGATGAGTACAATTGTGTGGTACTTTGAGCATTCTTTGGCATTGCCTTTCTTTGGGATTGGAATGAAAACGGACCTTTTCCAGTCCTGTGGCCACTGCTGAGTTTTCCAAATTTGCTGGCATATTGAGTGCAGCACTTTCACAGAATCATCTTTCAGGATTTGAAATAGCTCTACTGGAATTCTTTCACCTCCACTAGCTTTGTTCATAGTGATGCTTTCTAAGGTCCACTTGACTTCACATTCCAGAATGTCTGGCTCTAGGTGAGTGATCACACCATCGTGATTATCTGGGTCGTGGAAGCTCTTTTTGTACAGTTCTTCTGTGTATTCTTGCCACCTCTTCTTAATATCTTCTGCTTCTGTTCGGTCCAGACAATTTCTGTCCTTTATCGAGCCCATCTTTGCATGAAATGTTCCCTTGGTATCTCTGATTTTCTTGAAGAGATCTCTAGTCTGTCCCATTCTGTTCTTTTCCTCTTTTTCTTTGCATTGATAGCTGAGGAAGCCTTTCTTGTCTCTTCTTGCTATTCTTTGGAACTCTGCATTCAGATGCTTATATCTTTCCTTTTCTCCTTTGATTTTCACTTCTCTTCTTTTCACATCTATTTGTAAGGCCTCCCCAGACAGCCATTGTGCCTTTTTGCATTTCTTTTTCTTGGGGATGGTCTTGATCTCTGTCTCCTGTACAGTGTCACAAACCACCATCCATAGTTCATCAGGCACTCTGTCTATCAGATCTAGTCCCTGAAATCTATTTCTCACTTCTACTGTATAATCATAATGGATTTGATTTAGGTCATACCTGAATAGTCTAATGATTTTCTCCACTTTCTTCAATTTAAGTCTGAATTTGGCAATAAGGCATTCATGATCTGAGCCACAGTCACCTCCCGGTCTTGTTTTTGCTGACTGTATAGAGCTTCTCCATCTCTGGCTGCAAAGAATATAATCAATCTGATTTCAATGTTGGCCATCTGGTGATGTCCACGTGTAGAGTCTCAGCTGCTGCGTGGCGCAGGAGTGGCCAAGAAAAGTTACTCCACGTGCAAGGTCAGGAGCAGTGGCGGAGAGGAGTTACCCCACATCAAAGGTAAGGAGTGGCAGCTGTGCTTTGCTGGAGCAGCAGTGAAGAGACACCCCACATCCAAGGTTAGAGAAACCCAAGGAAGACGGTAGTCACTGAGAGAGGGCATCAGAGGGCAGACAGCCTGAAGCCACAGTCACAGACAACTAGCCGGTCTGATCACGTGGGCCACAGCCTTGTCTAACTGAATGAAACTATGAGCCATGCCGTGTGGGGCCACCCAAGATGGGCGGGTCATGGTGGAGAGGTCTCACAGAATGTGGTCCACTGGAGAAGGCAATGGCAAACCACTTCAATATTCTTGCCTTGAGAACCCCATGAACAATAGGAAAAGGCAGAAAGATGGGACACTGAAAGAGGAACTCCCCAGGTTGATAGGTGCCCAATATGCTACTGGAGATCAGTAGAGAAATAACTCCAGAAAGAATGAAGGGATGGAGCTAAAGCAAAAACAACACCCAGTTATGCATGTGAGTGGTGATAGAAGCAAGGTCCGATGATGTAAAGAGCAATATTGCATAGGAACCTGGAATGTTAGGTCCATGAATCAAGGCAAATTGGAAGTGGTCAAACAGGAGATGGCAAGAGTGAACATCAACATTCTAGGAATCAGCAAACTAAAATGGACTGGAATGGGTGAATTTAACTCAGATGACCACTATATCTACTACTGTGGGCAGGAATCCCTTAGAAGAAATGGAGTAGCCATCATAGTCAACGAGAGTCTGAAATGCAGTACTTGGATGCAATCTCAAAAATGACAGAATGATCTCTCTTCATTTCCAAGGCAAACCATTCAGTGTCACGGTAATCCAAGTCTATGCCCCAAGCAGCAACACTGAAGCTGAAGCTGAACGGTTCTATGAAGACCTACAAGACCTTTGAGATCTAACACCAAAAAAGATGTCCTTTTCATTATCAAGGACTGGAATACAAATGTAGGAAGTCAAGAAACACCTGAAGTAACAGGCAAATTTGGCCTTGGAGTATGGAATGAAGCAGGCAAAGGCGTTCACCAACAGAACGCATTGGTCATAGCAAACAGAATAGATTACAAACTCCAAATTTTGGTATTTGAGTTACTCCAAAAACAGGTCCTTTTCAGCCTTCTAAAATCAATACTACATCTGCAGCCCCTGAGCCCACTGCCTTAGCCACACCGGACTCTTAATTAGACATCCTTTCTTCCTCCATCTCCTTACCTTCACTCACTCCATGGTCTTTGTCAGCTAGCATGTCCTAGGACCCAATTAGGCCATAGAATCATGCAACCTGTTGTCTGCTTCGGTGAAATGGTCCTGAGAGGAAACCACAAGGAGGTAATCTTTATTTAACACAGAAATTATGTTCCAGGAACATAATTTTGGAAGTATTAACTCATTTAGTTCTAAGGACCCTGTGAGTTAGGTACTATTAAAATTCTGATTCAAAGGATTAAGAAACCAAGGCATAAAAAAAAAAAAATCAGTTGGGACTTCCCTGGCTGTCCAGTGGTTGAGATTTTGCCTTCCAATGTAGAGGGTGTCAGTTTGATTCCTGGTCAGGAAACTAAGATCCCACATGCCTCTTGGCCAAAAAACAAAACATAAAACAGAAGCAATGGTGTACAAATTCAATAAAGACTCTTAAAATGGTCCACATCAAAAAAATCTTAAAAAAATACTTATGAGCCCAAGGTCAAAGAACTAATAAATAGCAGAGCCAGGCTTCCAATACAGATGGCCCCAGAAAGTTGAGTCTGTGCTCTCTTCTTTCTTTTTTTAAAAATAATTAACTAATTAATTTTATTTTTGGCTGTGCTGGGTTTTTGTTGCTGGATTCGGGCTTTCTCTAGTTGTCGTTAGCCTGGGGGGCTGCTCTCTAGTTCCGGTGTGCAGTCATCTCATTGTAATGGCTTCTGTTGCTTCAAAGCTCAGGGCTCTAGGGCATGGGGACCCAGTAGCTGTGGCACACACGCTCAGTTGCTCCACAGCATGCAGAATCGTTCTGGACCAGGGATCGAACCCACATTTTCAGCAATGGCAGGTAGGTTATTATCTACTGTACCATCAGGGAAGTCCAAGAGTCTGCCCTCTTAAATAATCACCACGCTGTCTCCTAAACATTTGCTGGGGCAGTGCCAAGGTCAGCAATTCCAGCTAAGGTTATCAGTCCAAGTGAAGCTAGACACCAACAGACAGTACCAGCATGTAATGCCAGATAGGTCAGCAATGAAATGCATTGATGTGTGAGGAGGTTCAAGGTTGACAGTTGTTAGATGAGCAGATCAGGAATGACGTTGAGCAAAGTTCAGAGACTCAGGACCACTATTAATGCAGTGTTGACCGTGACCTCTGCTGTGGGTCAGAACTGCAAGCTGGGATCAGTTTAGGACTCTCACACAGCAAGTCCATCTTGCTAACAGTCATTGTGTGTCCCTGGCCCCCATGAGAGATGAACCTCCAGAGAGAAAGAAACATGCTTTCCTTACCTTGGTCACCTCCATTAGTATCTGACAGAACACCTTTATTTAATCTATGAATATTTATCAAGTGTGCACATGTGTTATGCTCAGACTGTAAAGAATCTGCCTGCAGTGCAGGAGACCCGGGCTTGATCCCTGGGTTGAGAAGAACCTCTGGAGAAGGAAATGGCAACCCACTCCAGTATTCTGCCTGAAGAATCCCATGGGCAGAGGAATATGGTGGACTACAATCCACAGGGTCGCAAAGTTGGTCACAACTGAGCAACTAAGCACCATATGTGTTATGAACATTGTACAGTTTAGGACCATTTCATGGTTCCTTCCTCAGAGTTCTTTTGGTACTTTTTTCTCTAATTTAACCTATGAATTGCACTTATACAAGACATCTGATTGCTGAGCGTTCTCTCCATGTTTTTCACAGAAGCTATACAAATCACCTCAAAACTGCAGGGCTGTCTGGAAATGAATTAGGGCTGAGACTTAAAGAAAGGACTCTGGGGAGTTTTAATTAGAACTGCAAATGCATCACGTAGATTCCTTGCCATTTGGCGAATCAAAGTTGATCCCAATAAAATTGCTACACTTGGCTCAATTACAAGTGTAGTGTCTTATCCTTCTCTGGATTCCCCTAGTGTCTTGCACAGATTCTAAATATAGTAGGTTAGCTATATATTCCAGTTGGTAAGAAGTGTTAGTGAAAATTTCATACCTGATCACTTTTTCTTTTTATCTTCAAAGCTTAAAGCTATTTTCCTTAGGGGAAAGTTGGCTGCTACAGTATAGAAAAGTCTGGGTTATTTGTCACAGGTCTCCAGCTCTAGAATTTAATAATAGCAGGAAAAAAGTTTGAGATAAATGCCTCTATTTTACAGGGTTACACAAAGTAAAGTTCATCCTGTTCATTATTGACCAGCAACCTAGACATTCAATGTTTTGCTTCTACTTGGGATAAAAAGTTTTTATTGCCCTTTCCCTAAATCATGTTACTATAAGGATTTTGAAGTTACTGGGCCTATTCTTCGACCTTCAGGCAGAACTATATTGAGAAATTTTCCTGAGCATCTGAGAATTAGTGGTGTTCTTAGATACCTTCAGAGCAGATTACACAGCTCCCACCAGTAACCACTTGTAGTGTTTAAAAGCTGGGTAAGTACTCCTGCCTGGAAAATCCCATGGACGGAGGACAGAGGAGCCTGGTGGGCTGCAGTCTATGGGGTCGCTAAGAGTCGGACTCCACTGAGTGACTTCACTTTCACTTTTCACTTTCATGCTTTGGAGAAGGAAATGGCAACCCACTCCAGTGTTCTTGCCTGGAGAATCCCAGGGACGGGGGAGCCTGGTGGGCTGCTGTCTATGGGGTCACACAGAGTCGAAAACAACTGAAGTGACTTAGCAGTAGCAGCAGCAAGCTTGTATAGTTACTTTACAGAGTCATTTCTCTTTCTCAAGAAAAAGCATGAAAAAATTTAGGAAATGGAGTTACTGAATTGTATGTGGGGCTGTCCTGGGCATCAGAGATGCTTGTATTTCCAGGCAAGATTACTGGAGTGGGTTGCCATTTCCTTCTCCAGGGGATCTTCCCGTCTCAGGGATTGAACCTGAGTCTCCCAGTCTGTAGGCAGACGATTTTCCATCTGAGCCACCAGGGAAGTCCTTTATGGATATAGAGAAAAATTACTTGCATATATGGCATATCTGAACTTGGAGTACAAATATTGAGGTTGAGTCCTGGTTCTAACTCTTACTAGCTCTGTGACTTTCTAGGATTATAATAACATTTAAGAGATTCAGTTTCTTTATGTGGGATCATAATAACCCAACAGAGTGATGTTTCATACACTGTGAAATATATAAAATATGACTGCTGTTATCCAAAATATAAATGCCTCAATCCTTTTCCATTTCTACTTTAGCTTTATAGAAGAGATTATTTTTTATCTTCTATTTTTAAAAGGTCTAAAACCATGCTTCTTTAGGGATAAGAGTATGCCCATTTAGTCATAATCTAATATTACTCAATTATTACAGAAAAATAAGAAACTACACTTGTGTATCTTTTTCATGAGGTTGTACATTTTTCAAGGCAGAGATTCTGTTTTATTAATCTTTATAGTCTCGTTATTTGGTGCAATATGCAGAGTAGATATTTAACAAATACTTATGGGATTGAAAAATTGCCTAAGTTATTTATACTACTTTAAATGTTAACTCGTTACCAAAAGGGTGTAATCATTAATTACTCTTAACTCCTTTTCAGCTTCAAATGTATAGAAAGATGTTTTTCTTCCTGTACCATACATATACCATCATAAAGATCCTTAACATTGAACAATATAGCATATCTTAAATCACAGAAACTCTTCTTTACCCTTTAGGATATGCTCATCATATGAACTGTATGTTCATCTTAAAAGAGAGAAAAAAAAACTGGTGGCTACATAGATCAGTAAGACTAATTGTTAAACAAAGAAGCAAGTAAGATATTGAGAAAGAGACATGACTGAAAGAAGCAAAGAACATTTAAATGGCAAATATTTTACTCCAGGGATTTGGCTAAAGTATTTGAAAATCTTGGGGCCAATTATGTGAACTCTAGAGACTGTTGACAGGGTAGCTACAGCTATGTGGGTGCTGGAAAAGAATATGTCTTTTCTTTACACAAGCTTCCAGAACTAGTTCTCATGAATGCCTAAAATATTTGTTTTATAAAATCGTGTCAGGAAGGTTTTTTTTCCCCTTTACTTTAAGAGAAACTATTATCTTCCTGAGCTTCTTTACAAAATAAACTTTGCTTCACGTTTAGTGTATGTTATTGGGTATTTGTAGCAATTTCATAAATTCTTTCAAGGTTTTCAGTTTAGCTATGTGATTTAAACCTTTTGGTGAAAGGCTATTTCACTAAAAAGAGTGTAAAACAGAAATTTTGTTTTACATATTCTTTTGTGTTGATCTTGTCAACAGAAAGAACTCCTTGAGTTCACCTTCCAAGGTCTGGGGGAGGGAATACACAGAAACATTTTCCTAAAGATCTTTGGGACTGGGCATCTTGCATATGTGGCCAAATGGGCTGATGTTTAAAGTGTGAGAGAAACCCAGAACCCACCAAACAGTGTTTTTAGGATGGGCATGATCTATTCATGGCACCTGGGTACATAAACCATTCATACTCCAAAGCAGAAATTTGTGACCAATCATAGACTCTTTGCTACTGATCATGAATGTAACCTTATCATTTCCCAAAGTACATCCAGGCACCTGATAGGAAACCCTCTTACCATCCCAGGTAGAGAATCTTAACACAGTTCACATGTGTACTTTGAATGACAGGTATTTTGCAGAGGAAAGATACATTCTGTGGATGACTTTTCATAGCAAGAGGGGCTCTGTGATTACAGCCTATCCTCCAGCACCTTCAGCCCTTTTTAATACCTAGATGCCATTTTAATACCTATTGCAAACCAGGGAAATAAGCCAGAGTTAAACCACGCAATTGGAAATTAATTTGGAATCGATACGTCACTTTTGAATGGATGTCATGTTAAATAAGGGCCTCCAAGGTGGTGCAGTGGTAAAGAATCCCACCTGCCAACTCAGGAGATGAAGGTTCCATCCCTGGGTCAGGACTATCCCATGGAGAAGGGAATGGCAACTCACTTCAGTATTCTTGTCTGGAAAATTCCATGGACAGAGGAGCCTGACAGGCTACAGTCCACGGGATCACAAAGAGTCGGACACAGCTGAGTGACTGAGCACACACATACACACATTAAGCTGAATGCCCTTCTTTGTAGGAGAAACTGTACAAAATAAAACTTCTATCAAAGCGTTTGTTTTAGCCATGTTCTAATTTACTTTGGGAATTATTCTCTCAGCACCAGTTGAATTGAGCTGAAATCACATCAATAATTAAAATAATTGACCATTATTGTAATTGTAAGTAATTGTAAGAAAACAACTTTAAATTTCTGCAACACTTATGTGAATTTCAGGTTATTGCACTTGTTGAGAAATGGTTATGTTAAGCCTGACAAGGACAGAGGGATAATTTTTAGGTTTGGAAGGATTCTTTCTCCTTAAGGGTTGGAGAATTTTCACGAAGAGAAAATTCCTGAAACAGAAAAACTAGAGGTAACCTCTAGGTATGTAGGAGAGAAGAGTTCTGTCTCCATTCTGGCTAGATGGTAAAATCCAGGTGTCTCAAAAATAGGTCCTACTAGCTGCAATTAACAGAAGCCTTTTCCATGTGGTTGTATGAAAGAGGCTAAGGCTGAATGGACTGGACTAAGGATGATGGACAAGTGAAATTCTCTAAACTACTTTGTAGGTTAGATTTTCTAAGTGTTTTTTACTTTAAGTGTTCACTTTCTTCATAACGGCTCAGACTTTTTAAGAAAATTTTGTTTGACAGTTACAGATTTATTAGATCTGTTAAAGATGATAAAGAGTAGGAAAGGGTGAGAATTTTGAAGATGATGTTCCAAGGCTTTTACACTAGAATGGTAACAAAAAACAAACATCAGTAAGAGACTTCCAAGAGGGAAAAGAGGAATTTAATGACCCACTGCAATAATGCTCTGTACCAACCCTCAGTGAGTTTTACCAGTTTAAGGAAAGAGATTTTACCTAGCAGGTACGATTGGAGCATTTAGCCTTGTTGTGAATGAGATATTTCCATAAACTAATGAGGTTTCACAGACATAACTGAAAATTTGGGGACAAGCTGGGGGCATCCATGCATCTCTGCATTTGAGTAAGCCTTAACTTAAGTCTAAATGTAGACATTTAGGAATAAAAGGTAGAAAAGTCTACCATAATACTGGACTGCATGTTGCCAAAGGGTAGATATTTGCTGCTAAGAAAAGGGCCATTGTAATGGGGAGAGGAGAGAGCTGTTAGGAAAAACACTGAGGTACTAACCAATACAGAGATCATGGGGTCAGGGGCCTGGCCCTTTCAGCAAGACTTCCGAGGATGCTGTCAGTAGAGAAGGGTGGCTGACATATGGTTAGTCAGTTCAATCACTCAGTCGTGTCCGACTCTTTGTGACCCCATGGACTGCAGCGCACTGGGCTTCCCTGTCCATAACCAACTCTCGGAGCTTACTCAAACTCATGTCCATTGAGTCAGTGATGCCATCCAACCATCTCATCCTCTGTTGTCCACTTCTCCTCTTGCCTTCAATCTTTCCCAGCATCAAGGGCTTTTCCAATGAGTTGGCACAAGGGTCTTTTAATTTTATGGCTGCAGTCACCATCTGAAGTGATTTTGGAGCCAACAAAAATAAAGTCTATCACCGTTTCCATTGTTTCCCCATATATTTGCCATGAAGTGATGGGACCAGATGCCATGATCTTAATAATGGTAGGAACCTCTAAGAGTTCCCCCTATGAACCCCACTTCCTGGTATTCATAACTTTGTATAGTTTCCTCTTACATTAGACCAAAACAGGGCTTTGTGACCAATAGCATTCTGTAAAAAGTGATGGCATGTGCCTTCTGAGATTAGCTTATAAAAGATTTCAGGGACTTCCCTGATTGTCCCATGGCTAAGACTTCATGCTCCCAATCCAGGGGTCCCATATTTGACCCCCAGTCAGGGAGCTAGATCTTGCATGCTGCAACTAGACTTGGCACAGCCAAATAAATAAAATTAAAAACAAATTTTTTTAAGTCTGCTTTCATCTTGTGAGATTATCTATCCATCTATTCATATATCTACCTTTCTATTTATCTTTATTCATGTATCACTTTCTCTGGAAGAAGTCACATCATGAGCAGCCCAACAGAAAGGCCAGTGTGGTATGGAAATAAAGCTACCTGTCAACAGTCATGGATGGGCTTGAAAGCAAATTCCTCAGCCCCAGTTAAGACTTCAGAGACTGAAGCCTCAACCATTATCAGACTGCAACCTCATACAAAAGCTTGTGCCAGAACAACTCAGCTAACTCAGTCCAGATTCCTGACCCTCAGAACTATGTGAGATAATGCTGTTTGCTGTTTTAAGTGCTAAATTTGAGGATGAATTGTCACACATTGATAGATAATAAGGCACAGAAGTGTGGAGCCAAGAAATCCAAGAGGAATGTCAAATGGAGAGACTTATAGCTTACCAAAATCCCAGCTCATTCTCAGCACATCTGCTAGTGTCAGGGACTTTTGGTTGGACACTAGCTGAGAGATGCAAGCATGCTGCATGCTAAGTCGCTTCAGCGGTGTCTGACTGCGACTTTGTGGACTGTAGCCTATCAGGCTCCTCTGTTCATGGGATTCTCCAGGCAAGAATACTGGAGTGAACTGCCATGCACTCCTCCAGGGGATCTTCCCCACCCAGAGACTGAAGCCCTGTCTCTTATGTCTCCTGCACTGGCAAGTGGATCCTTCACCACTAATAGCACCTGGGAAGCCCAGATGAGAGATAAGATGGTAGATTAGTTTGTCCTCTTCAAATCTTCCAACAGAAGAGGGAAGAAAATGCCTGGTGTGGATAATAGAAGCTCAGTTTGACAGAAGCTTTGGGGAATATATTCAAGAGTGGAAGGGATTAGCTGCCAACATGCAGGAGTTGTAGACTAGTAGTGAAACTTGCTTCTTGCAAACATTGCACTTCAAAAGGTGATGGAAAATGACCATTCAAGACAAGAAAGAGCTCAACTTGTTTTTCACCAGCAGAGTAAGAGATCATATGGGGCAGGGCACCTGAAAGCTAGGCATTAATGGTAACCTCCAAACAATCTTTCTGATTTCTGGGGAATAGAAGAGCACAGAAGTCCATGAACAGCTTCAAATCAGAAAGAAACATACCCAGGGAAAGGGGACTTTAAAATCTTAACTCTAAGAAGTCATTCTCTTATTTGATTAACTAAAATTTCTAAAGGTCAGATTTCTTTGTGAGTGGGGTAAACCAAACAGCAAATAGCATGACATGTCTTGCTCTGGGAAATCTAACCAGCTGAATAGAATACTTTGTAGAAGAAATTGCCTGACAAAGTCTACCCCAGCAGAAGCACACAGCATGCCCTGATAAATAGGGGGCAAGATAGCTAGTGGCTGGGTCCTGAGAGATCCAGTGGATACAAGGAAATAGAACTGATGGTCCTGGTAGTAAGGTCGACTGAGATCTCAACAAAAGACACTTGTTTAGGAATTTTTCCCAGATGAGCAGAATCTTTCTGAGCCCTTTTCTCTTAGGGATGGTGATAAAAGAGTGAGAGGTAGGATCTTCCCTACTTCTTGTGGCTCAGTGGTAAAGAATCTGCCTGCCAATGCAAGAGATCCCACATTCGGCAGAGCAACTAACCTGAACGCCACCACTATTGAGCCTGTGCTCTAGAGCCCAGGGGCAGCAACTACTGAGCCCACGTGCCACAACTACCAAAACCCCCACACCCTAGAGCCCACGCTCCACAAGAGAAGCCACTGCTAGAAGCCCAGCTCACCGAAGCTAGAGAATGTCCATGCAGCAGTGGACACCCAGCACAGCCAAAACTAGACACATAAATAATAAAATTATTTTTAAAAGAATGAGAAGTGTACAGTAAGTCCCCCACATACAAAGCCATAAATTTTCGAACTTTTCGAAGATGCAAGTACGCCTTTGCATGTCTAATCACATAAATTAGTTCACATGTCTAAAATACATTGTCACATGCATGCGTCCTTTACAAGTGGTGGCGCGTTTGTGTACTTTACTGTACAGTACTGTGTAGAGTACAGTAACTCAGTACCTTTATCTCAAGCCCAGGATGTCCAAAAGCAAGTATAAAAGCAGCACAATTGTAGCTGCTCCTACTGTACTTTTCAGGGTGGTATACTATAAGATTGGTGGCTTAGTGGTAAAGAATTTTTCCCACCTGCCAAGTGGGAGACATGGGTTCAATCTCTAGGTCGAGAAGACCCCTTGGAGAAGGAAATGGCAACTCACTCCAGTATTGTTGCCTGGGAAATCCCATGGACCTTGCAGGCTGCGGGCCATGGGGTCACAAAAGAGCCAGACCTATTTAGTGACAGATTTTCACTTTTCATTGCAAGATTTAAAATGTTTTCTTTATTTCTTGTGTTTGTTTTTTATGTACTAAACTACTGCACAATTGCACTCATCTCACAAGCTAGTAAAGTAATGCTCAAAATTCTCCAAGCCAGGCTTCAGCAATACGTGAACCGTGAACTTCCTGATGTTCAAGCTGGTTTTAGAAAAGGCAGAGGAACCAGAAATCAAATTGCCAACATCTGCTGGATCATGGAAAAGCAAGAGAGTTTTTTTTTAAAAAACACATCTATTTCTGTTTTATTGACTATGCCAAAGCCTTTGACTGTGTGGATCACAATAAACTGTGGAAAATTCTGAAAGAGATGGGAATACCAGACCACCTGACCTGCCTCTTGAGAAACCTATATGCAGGTCAGGAAGCAACAGTTAGATCTGGACATGGAACAACAGACTGGTTCCAAATAGGAAAAGGAGTGTGGCAAGGCTGTATATTGTCACCCTGCTTATTTAACTTCTATGCAGAGTACATCATGAGAATCTCTGGGCTAGAAGAAGCACAAATGTTGGTGAGAATATGAAGAAAATGGAACCCTATGCCCCCTTGATGGAAATGTAAATAGGTGCAAACACTGAAGAATAATATGAAGTTTCTTGAAAAATTTAATAGAACTAGGGTACAATCCAGCAATTCCATTTCTGAGTGCTCATTTGAAGAAAACAAAGTCAGTTATTTGAGAGGAATACGTGCATCCATATGTTCATTGCAGCATTATTTACAATAGCCAAGATGTGAAAGTGACATAAGCACCCATCAATAGATAAATGGACGATGAAGATGTAATACATATATATATACACACACACACACACACATAAACATATCATGAAATATTTATTACTCAGCGATTGAAAAGAATGTAATCTTGCCATTTGCAACAATCCCTGGTGGCTCAGATGGTAAAGCATCTGCCTGCAATGTGGGAGGCCCAGGTTTGATCCCTGAGTCAGTAAGATCCTCTGGAGAAGGAAATGGGAACCCACTCCAGTACACTTGCCTGGAAAATCCCATGGACAGAGAAGCCTGGTATGTTACAGTTATGGGCTCGCAGAGAGTCAGACACAACTGAGCAACTTTACTCACTCATTCACTCAGAGGGTATTAGGAGAAGGGAATGGCAACCCACTCCAGTGTTCTTGCCTGGAGAATCCCAGGAATGGAAAAGCCTGGTGGGCTGCCGTCTGTGGGGTTGCACAGAGTCGGACACAACTGAAGCGACTTAGCAGCAGCAGCAGAGGGTATTATGCTAAATGAAATGTCAGACAGAGAAAGATAACTACTGTATGCTTTCACTTATAAGTGAAACTTAAAAACAAAACAATTGCACATACATAACAGAAACAAAGTCGTAGATACAGAGAGGAAATAGATTGTGCCAGAGGGGAAAATGGGCTACCCTGGTGGCTTAGATGGTAAAGAATCTACCTGAAATCCAGGAGACTCAGGTTCAATCCCTGGGTGGGGAAGAACCCCTGGAGAAGGGGAATGGTTACCCACCCCGGTATTCTTGCCTGGAGAATTCCATATACAGAGAAGCCTGGTGGGCTACAGTGCATGGGGGTTGCAAAGAGTCAGACATGACTGAGCAAGTAGCTCTTTAACTTTTCAGAGGGGAAGATGGTGAGGGGAGAGAAATAGATGAGGATGGTCAAGAGGTACAAATTTTTAGTTACAAAATAAGTGAATCAGAAAAAATAAAAATTTAAAAAAGCAAATTAAAGGAGTCACAGGTATAAAATGTATAGAGGAGGAATATAGTCAATCATGTAAAATCTTTGTATGGTGGCAGATGACAACTAGACTTACCATGGTGATCATTTTGAAATGTACAGAAATACTGAATCACTGTGTATGTTCTGATCAGTTCAGTTCAGTCAGTCAGTCGTGTCCGACTCTTTGCGACCCCATGAATCGCAGCACACCAGGCCTCCCTGTCCATCACCAGCTCCCGGAGTTCACTCAGAGTCACGTCCATCAAGTCAGTGATGCCATCCAGCCATCTCATCCTCGGTCATCCCCTTCTCCTCTTGTCCCCAATCCCTCCCAGTATCAGAGTCTTTTCCAATGAGACAACTCTTCACATGAGGCGGCCAAAGTACTGGAGTTTCAGCTTTAGCATCATTCCTTCCAAAGAACACCCAGGGCTGATCTCTGATCTCCTTCAGAATGGACTGGTTGGATCTCCTTGCAGTCCAAGGGACTCTCAAGAGTCTTCTCCAACACCATAGCTCAAAAGCAACCCCATGTCCAAGGAGTGGTGGCTGCGCAGGCGCAGGAGGGCCTAGAGGAGCCATCCCATGTTGAAGGTCAGGAAGGGCGGTGGTGAGGAGATACCCTCATCCAAGGTAATGAGCAGTGGCTGCACTTTGCTGGAGCAGCCATGAAGAGACATCCCATGCCCAAGGTAAGAGAAACCCAAGTAAGATAGTAGATGTTGCAAGAGAGCATCAGAGGGCAGACACACTGAAACCATACTCACAGAAAACTAGTCAATCTACTCACACTAGGACCACAGCCTTGTCTAACTCAATGAAACTAAGCCATGCCTGCGGGGTGTGTATGTACAGGAACTAAGTAGTGTTGCAGGTCAGTTATATTTCAAAAACAAATAAGCAAGCAATGTCATCGAAAAAGAGATCCAATTTGTAGTTCCAGAGGTGGGGGGTGAGAAAAGGCGGAATTAGGTGAAGGCAATCAGAAGGTGCAAACTTCTAGTTATAAGATAAATAAGTACTAGAAATGTAATGTACGTGCGTTCTGTCACTTCAGCCCTGTACAACTGTGTGACGCTATGGACTGTAGCCCACCAGGCTCCTCTGTCCATGGGATTCTCCAGGCAAGAAGGCTGGAGTGGGTTGCAGTGTCCTCCTCCCAGAGGATCTTCCAGACCCTGGGCTCGAAACTGTCTTATGTCTACTTGCGTTGGCAGATGGGTTCTTTACTACTAGCGCCACCTGAGAAGCCCAGAGAGGTAATGTACAGCATCACAAACATAATTAACACTGTTGTATGTTAGGGATGTAATGGAGTTGATTTGTATCAGTCACTTGCTCCCAGTGAGCAAGCAGGAATGCAACGAGAGTTTTTAGAAGTTTGGGGGAAGTTGCCAGAGTATTAACAAGGAACTCTGGATGCTTCTCAAATCTGGTGGAATCTTTGTTAGCACAGATGATATCATATGTATCTGTACATCCCTATGGAAACTTAGGGAAAATCATATTCAACCGGGAACACACTGGGTTACTGCTTTATATAATATATGCAATATTATATACATAATATATCCTTCTCTATAATGTTCAATAACCTTTGCTACTCCAAAATTTTTGAGCCAATTTATTGGCTTAGCATATATACTTTACAAACTTAAGTCCCCTATTACACTGTGTTTTACCTGGTCTTGGATGTGTAGGACAGAGGACGTATGGGTCAAGAGGAGGTATGGGAATTTTAATCAGTTGAAAAAAATGCTATAGAAGCATCAAAGTTGGAAATGTTTGAAAAATATCCTCCCACTCCTGGCTGAGGGCAAAGAGGGACTAGTGGGAGGTTTATGGATTTTTATCCCTAAGTACATCACGGCTCTTCCATACTGTGAAATGTTATACTACCTTATGCAATGAAGAAAGATCTGTGCCTAAAATAAATACAAATAATTTTGCATTTAAAAATGGGTATTTGCCACAACTAGAGAGCCCACAAGTCACAAGTACTGAGCCCATTCACCACAACCAGAGAGTCTATGCACTGCAATGAAAGAAAGATCCCTCATGATGCGACTAAGATCCTGCATGCCACACCTAAGACCCAATGCAGCTAAATAAATAAATACTTTTCTAAAATGAAACATTATTAATTTAAAAATTGATATTAGCATCATTGTAATGGAAATGGAACAACAGACTGGTTCCAAATAGGAAAAGGAGTACATCAAGGCTGTATATTGTCACCCTGCTTATTTAACTTCTATGCAGAGTACATCATGAGAAACGCTGGACTGGAAGAAACACAAGCTGGAATCAAGATTGCTGGGAGAAATATCAATAACCTCAGATATGCAGATGATACCACCCTTATGGCAGAAAGTGAAGAGGAGCTAAAAAGCCTTTTGATGAAAGTGAAAGAGGAGAGTGAAAAAGTTGGCTTAAAGTTCAACATTCAGAAAATGAAAATCATGGCATCCGGTCCCACCACTTCATGGGAAATATATGGGGCAACAGTGGAAAGAGTGTCAGACTTTATTTTGGGGGGCTCCAAAATCACTGCAGATGGTGACTGCAACCATGAAATTAAAAGACGCTTACTCCTTGGAAGGAAAAGTTATGACCAACCTAGACAGTATATTCAAAAGCAGAGATATTACTTTGCTGACTAAGGTCTGTCTAGTCTACGCTATGGTTTTTCCTGTGGTCATGTATGGATGTGAGAGTTGGACTGTGAAGAAAGCTGAGTGCCAAAGAATGGATGCTTTTGAACTGTGGTGTTAGAGAAGACTCTTGAGAGTCCCTTGGACTGCAAGGAGATCCAATCAGTCCATTCTGAAGGAGATCAGCCCTGGGATTTCTTTGGAAGGAATGATGCTGAAGCTGAAACTCCCAGTCCTTTGGCCCCCTCATGCGAAGAGTTGACTCATTGGAAAAGACTCTGATGCTGGGAGGGATTTGGGGGCAGAAGGAGAAGGGGACGACAGAGGATGAGATGGCTGGATGGCATCACTGACTCGATGGACATGAGTCTGAGTGAACTCCAGGAGTTGGCGATAGACAGGGAGGCCTGGTGTGCTGTGAATCATGGGGTCGCAAAGAGTTGGACACGACTGAGCGACTGAACTGAACTGAATGGAGATTAAGCAGAATTTGGTATCTAAACATCTGAATTCAAGTTTGACAAACCACCCTATCTTTCTACATCTCCATTTCTTTATCTATAAATGCTTCATGTTTTTGGAGGTAGGTAAAGAGTTCTTATAAAACAAACAAAACAAAATCAGTAGCCATAAAGGGAAAATCTGACACATTGGACTACATTAAAAGTAAGGACTTTTTATCAGAAAACATCAAGAAGAAAGTAAAAAAGGGAGCCAAAACCCAGGAAAGAACAAGCTGTAATGTAAATAAATGGCAAATAACATATCCAAAATACATTAAGAACACCTACCAATCAACAAGAAAGATAATCCAAGAAAAAAATGGACATGGAATTTCAACAGACACTTCACAAGCAAAGATATCCAAATAGCAATAAACACAATGGAAATAGTGTTCAATTCCATTGCTAATAATCAAAGAATTGCAAATTAGCATGAGATAGTTCTACACACCCATAAAAAAGGGTAAAATTAAAGACCAACCATAGCAATGTGATGGTGAATAGTAAGAAAAACAAGAACATTTATATGCTGTTGACAGGGGTACAAGTTGGTGTAGTGAAATGAAAAATGATTTAGCACTATCTAACAAGTACAGGAGATCCAACGAGTCCATTCTGAAGGAGATCAGCCCTGGATGTTCTTTGGAAGGAATGATGCTAAAGCTGAAACTCCAGTACTTTGGCCACCTCATGCAAAGAGTTGACGCATTGGAAAAGACTCTGATGCTGGGAGGGATTGGGGGCAGGAGGAGAAGGGGGACGACCTAGGATGAGATGGCTGGATGGCATCACTGACTTGATGGACGTGAGTCTGAGTGAACTCCAGGAGTTGGTGATGGACAGGGAGGCCTGGCGTGCTGCGGTTCATGGGATCGCAAAGAGTCGGACACGACTGTGCGACTGAACTGAACTGAACTGAAGAAGTACACCAGCCTCCCTGGTGGTTCAGTGGTAAAGCATCCACCTGCTAGTGCAGGAGACACAGGTTCAATCCATGGGTTGGGAAGATCCCCTGGAGAAGGAAATAGCAAGTCACTCCAGTGTTTTAGCCTGGGAAATCCCATGGACAGAGAAGCCTGGCAGGCTACAGTCCATGAGGCTGCAAAACAGTTTGACATGACTTAGTAGCTAAACAAGTGAGTACATATTTTGTGACTAAACAATTTCACTACCAGATATATTTACCCTAACTTGTGTACATGTGCACTTTTGGAGACATATTCAAGAAAGTTCATAGAAGCATTATTTGCATTAGCCAAAACCTGAAAACAATCCAAATTTCCATCAACAGTAAATGGATAAATAAGTTGTGGGATACTTATTCAGTGAAAATATTTCATTGCAATGAGGATGAGTGAACTGCAGCTGGAAACACTATTGTTGCTCAGTCAGAAAGTTGTGTCTGACTCTTTGAGATCCCATGGACTGCAGCACACCAGGCTTCCCTGTCCTTCACAGTCTTCCAGAGTTTGCTCACTCATGTCCATTGACTCAGTGATGCCATCCAACCATCTCATCCTCAGTCATCTCCTTCTCCTCCTGCCCTCAATCTTTTCCAGCATCGGGATCTTTTCCAGTGAGTCAGCTCTTCACATCAGGTGACCAAAATATTGGAGCTTCAGCTTCAGCATCAATCTTTCCAATGAATATTCAGGGTTGATTTCCTTTATGATTTACTGGTTGGCTCTCCTTGCTGTTTAAGGTTGCAGCATCACAATTCAAAAGCATCAGTTCTTCAGCACTCAGCCTTCTTTATGGTCCAACGCTCACATCTATACCTGACTACTGGAAAAACCATAGCTTTGACTGCATGGAACTTTGTTGGCAAAGTAATGTCTCTGCTTTTGACTACTTAGTCTAGGTTTGTGATAGCTTTCCTTCTAAGGAGCGAGTATCTTTTCAATTTCATTTTAAAGAATCTAATTTTATCTTCCCTATCTGCATCAAATGACTAAGTTAAATAAGAAATGTAAAGTCATTTTAAAACTATAACCTACCATATGTTTGTACTATTGTTGTTTCTATTAATAGCAATAGGCAAATAGTTATCAAGAACTTGAGTCATTCTTAACACTGACAATACTAGAATACCATATTCTCAACTGAAAAATCACATTTCCAAGGGCAGAATGGCGACTAGCCCAAAACTCTGTTAAAACAAATTCATCCTGTCTAGACCTATGCAGCATCAAAAGTGAAAACAGATGACTTAGCTATTTCCTTTTCTTTTTTAAACATGACTAGTAATGCTCATTGATATGACTTTGGGGCCAAATATGTGACGATTAAGTCAGAAAACTCAAGGTAAGAGTTGAAAATCAAGGAGACAAATTCTAATTGAAGATCTAGAAGCATAATTTAAATCATTATGTTTCTTCCCGTTTCTTGTGTACAGTTGAGGTTTATTTTAAACAATTACTATTTATTACTATTGATAACATCTATGGTAAAGTTAATAATAATAAATAGTGCTGAATTTCAGGGAATGTTGTGTTTAATATTATTCACTTTGTGAGCTTAATGAGGATCTTTCCTTTGTTCTCAGTCTGCAATCTGCAATCTGTTACCTATTATTATTAATAAATTATTAATAAAATACTACTTTCATTATGCTGTTCTCTCTTTGGAGATTTAGTGACATCCATAAAGACAGGAGTTTTTATGGAAGAAATCATTTATGTATCTCCTAGGAATAATCCTCAACAATCCCCTTTCTCCCTCCACAAATAATCATTCACCTGGTCCTCCTGATTATACTTCTGTCATTTTATTTAAAAAGCTCTGGATTCTGTATTTTTTCTTTCTCGCTGGCAATGATTTTAGTTCCCTCCTAGGAGTTATTAAAAAGACTTCCTAACTGGCGCTTCTGCTTTTAACTCTCTCTCTCCACTAATTCATTCTTCATGTGAAACACTTTCCAAAACAAGATTTAATTGTGTCCATCCTGCTCCTTGAAATCCTGATGGCTCATTCCAGCGTCTACCTTTATTCTCCTGTGTCCTCATGGATTCCAGAAACAGGCTAAGCTACAATTACACTGAACCTTTGGGCATTGTCCCAACCCGACCTTCTTATGCCTGTGTAAGCATCCCGTGTCTTTCCACTGGCACACAGTAGGCATTCAGTAAGTGCACATTGACAGTAACACTGTTAGACTTTATGGAGAAGCTTCAAGCTCCCCCAGGCATTTAATTAATTTCTGCTTTGGGCTCCCAAAGTGACTTGGTTCCTGTCTTGATTACTGTTTTGAAACTCTTGAGTCTTTCTTCCAAGAACAGAAGCCCTATTTCATTTATCATTGTATCTGAATAGTACCTAGTCCCTGAATAGTACTATATATATTTATTTATCAGAGCCTAATAAAAAGCAGGGCTTCCCTGGTGGCTCAGATGGCAAAGAATCTGCCTGCAATGTGGGAAAACTGGGTTTGATCCCCTGGTTCAGAAAGATTGCCTGGAGAAGGGAATGGCTACCCACTCCAGTATTCTTGCCTGGAGAATTCCATGACCAGTGGAGTCTGGTGGGCTACAATCCATGGAGTCACAAAGAGTCCCACACGACTGAGTAACTAACACTTAACACTTTTCCAGTAAGTGACAACTGGACATTTCCTCTGTACCAGTTACTATTGCAGATGCTGGTACACAGTGACTAATAATCCCATTTTCATGGCTCTCATCCCTGGTGGAATAGTAGATCTACCACAGTTGGGTCTGAAAAAAAATTTTTTTTCCCTATTTGCCTTCACTCATAGCAGATGCCTGGAATATCCCATGATGAAAGGATCAGTCTTTTCTTTTTAATCAGCTTTTAAAATAGCTCCTTTCATCATAAATGCTCATACAAGCATTTTTCAGCTTCTCTATCACTTGACCTGAGGTTTTCAAAGTATCCCCTGAAGAATCTGATTTGAAAAAGAAATCGTTAGTTGTGATGAGGTGAAATTGATCCTGTCACATGTTTTCCTTTCAGACTGCAATGCTAACCACCATCCTATTAAGTGGCGCCAATTATGTTTGAGAGTCCATCATGTGACCACGGGACTATCTAGCCTCATTTGAATGAAATCGTTTAGATTTACAGGTCATCTAGAGAGTAAAAATCACACACCATCAATAAGCTTTACTCTTCACAATCTACCCTTAGGGTGAACTATGTAAAATGATATGCTAAGGCATTTCGTTTGTTTTTAAGAAATAATTTTCTTCCCTTCTAATGTAATTGATTTTGCATATTTTTGCCCTAACAAAAGACTTTAAAGACAGGTTTTATGTTAATTATTAAGCACATACATATTAAATTCTCATCTTCCAGACCAGGTTGAGAATGTAAGTCAAATATCTGTATATCACTCATAGATGATCAGCTTTCCAAGATTTAGAGTTAATAAAATCCACATAAAATTATAAATGAGTTGATATGGTTTTATGGAATTATAAATAAGTTGATAGCCTCAGGAAGAATGAGTTAATAGCTAACTTTAGATATCACTCTACATTGCCTGAAATACTCTTCATTTTGTCAGATTTCTAATCTTGGATCAATCCAAGTTTTCTTTCAGCTGACAAGTTCTGCACTGAGAATATGGGACACTCCAAGGGGCCCAGTCATTCTCAACTTAATACCATTCAGACCTGATTGGTTATCTCCCAGAAACATTCTAGTGAATATTAGCATCAGATGGATTTTCCTGGGAATCCAGCTGAAAATAAAGGCAGTTAGATAATGAAAGTTTTAATGAATAATGAACTAGAAGAAGTGGTGAAATAGGGAAGGAGGAACACTGTAGAAAGTAGACTGGATTCTTTCTACTGAAGGGCTTTGTGACACCGAAGGAAACCATGGGAACATCCAGTACTCAGAAGCAAGGTTACTGGTCAAGCTACATTTACAGACAAATTGATCTTGAAGTCAGGTAGTCTACAAACACAGAGTTCAGCTTCACTTCTCAGAAATCTCTTGCCTTTGCCTTTCTCTGCGTGTTGGCATCACCCGCAACCTGTGTGTGGGCATAGTGTGTGTTAGCCTAACTCTTTGTGACCCCGTGGACTGTAGCCCACCAGGCTCCTGTCCATGGGATTCTCCAGGCAAGAATACTGGAGTGGGTAGTCATTCCCTTCTCCAGGGGATCTTCCCAACCCAGAAACTGAATCCGGGTCTTCAGCACCGCAGACAGATTTTTTACAGTCTGAGCCACCAGCTGCGACAATTCCAGGTCACAACAACATCTAAAGGAAGATGGCACAGTCTCTTCCTGTGTCATTGCAGGATGGCCAAACATTTTCCTGAAGCCCCCAGACAAACTTCCCTAGTATGCTGTACTGGTCGAAATTATGTCACAAATGGGTGCACAAATCAAATCTCTAGTCACAAATCAATCTCCAGTCAGGAGAAAGAGAATGCCATGACTGCCTTCGGTCAATCAGAATTTAGCTCCTTAAGCTAGAGGTAGAGCCACTCCCCTCTTGAAGCTCGTAGCGCTGTGGAAGAGGAAAGTGAAAGTGAAGTCACTCAGTCATGTCCAACTCTTTGCAACCCTGTGGACTGTAGCCCACCAGGCTCCTCCGCCCATGGGGTTCTCCAGGTTAAGAATACTGGAGTGGGTTGCCATTTCCTTCTCCAGGGGATCTTCCCGAACCAGGGATTGAGCCCAGGTCTCCCGTACTGCGGGCAGAGGCTTTAACCTCTGAGCCACCAGGGCAGAGACCTAAAAAGTGGAACTCTAATAGGCAAAAATTCAAGGAAATTGGTTAATGGTTATGTAACCAGTATCTGCTAGGTAGGCTTTCCCTGGTGGTTCAGATGGTAAACAACCTACCTGCAATGCAGGAGACCTGGGTTCGATTCCTAGATTGGGAAAATCCCCTGGTGAAAGGGAATGGCTACCCACTCCAATATTCTTGCCTACAGAGTCCCATAGACAGAGTAGCCTGGTGGGACATGACTGAGCAACTGAGCACACTCACCTATCTGCTAAAGGTAAAGGATGCATGATTCTATGAAGTGAAAGAGAAGGAAAGACTCATGGGGAGACCTCCAAATACAAAATTCATAGGCGTTAAACTTTTGCCCAGAATTCAACTCTGGATTTAAATTTGTCTTTGAATCCATTATCATTGTACACCAGTCATAGAGACACTTGTCAGTAGAGATTCTCTATTTACCAATTACCTGATAATAGAAACAGTCTATTGATAGAAGTATTGAGTATATTAACTAGGACCTCATGCTCCTTTTTCCAACTGAAGCTCGTATGAAACTAATTTTTGCAATAATGGTTTCATAGACAAAACACTATATATGTCTTGTAATTTCATGAAAAGGTAATTTGATACATGCATGGGTACCTAATATTTTGTGATTTAGTGCTGAGAGGAGATTATATGCTATCTAATTTAATATTTAGATTCATAGTCATTAGTTGCATTTTCTAATATTCTAGTATCACAGCTGTTATTTATTTATTTACTTTTCCAAGTAGTATTTACTGCCTATATATTTTATACTACTGTTGTTAAGTTAGTAAGTTGTACCTAACTTGTTAACTGTAGCCCGCCGGGTTCCTCTGTCCATGGGATTTCTCAAGCAAGAATACTGGAATGGGTTGCCATTTCCTCCTCCAGGGGATCTTTCCCACCTAGGGATAGAACCTGCATCTCCTGCATTAGCAGGCAGATTCTTTACCACTGAGCCACTTGGGAAGCCCATATATTTTATACCAGGCACTAAGCAAAATTCTAAGAATGCAAAGTGTGGCAAAAACTGAAAGGATTCTCAAGAACAAATAGATGTTTTGCTCAGTAGGTTTAGAAAGATTTAATCTCTTGAGGGATATTCATATTTTTAAAAATCATCTAAATGTAAACAGACTCTGAAAGAAGTAAGAAAAAAAAAAATTTTAAGCCAACTTTCTTCAAATCTGGCACATAAATAATATGGTGTTTTAAGATTTATTTGGGGGACCTCCCTGGGGGTCTAATGGCTAAGGCTCTGTACTCCCAATGCAGGGGGCCAGGTTCCGAGTCTGGTCAGAGAACTAGATCCCACATGCTGCAACTAAAGATCCTGCACGCCCCAACGAAGACTTGGTGCAGCCAAATAAATAAATTAAATCTGTTTTTTAAAAAAGAATTATTTTCAGGACTTCCTGGCAGTCCAGTGGTTAGGACTCAGTACTTTCACTGCTGTATCCTGGGGGTTTAATCTCTGGCCAGGAGCTAGGATTCCATGGCACAGTTTAAAAAAAAAAATCATTTTCTTAAAAACGTCTTGTGGAGGTGAGTTTACATTTGGGAGGAAGCTGTTGGGTAATATACGGCTCTCAGTCTCTGCTGCTTATCTCCAAAGATGGTAAAACACTTAACATGCTCAAACTGATGATATCATCTGCCATTACACCTTTGCAAATAGTTATGTCATTATCAAATGTGAACAGAATAATGAAACTGGGAAAGACTCACAGAATCTGACAAATATATGCCTGTCCAACTAACAAAGCATGCATTTTAAAGATGTTGTGTTTCACAAAATGTAGGAATTTCTGACTGTCAAGACCTTGGAGGCAAAGGCTATTTTTACAATTAGACAATTCATGCAACCCCCTGGTGTTTACTACGATACTTTATATTCAACATTGACTTGAATACTTTATACTGAGAAAAACAAAGAGAACTCGTTGCTCATTGCTCACTTGTAAAACTTGCTCATTTGGGGAAAAATTCAAAGAAAGGCACTCAGGGCTAGAAACAGAAAATACAGTTTTGAAACTAGTGGCAACTGAAAATATACTCAAACAGTAATTTCTGAATATACACAAAAATCTCAACATTGAATGATATTGAAACAGGAAAAATTATGGAAACTCACAGGGAATATAAGTGCATCCTTCATAACATTCAATTAGACACAATTCAACGAAACAAATACATTGCAAAATCCTAGATGAAGGTTAATGAGGGCATAGCTAAAGATACTAACTTTGTGAATACAAAAACAATTGAGCAATATTACGGCGCAGGATAAAATGCAAGCTCCTTAGCGTGGCATGAAATGGCGTCACAATCACACTTGTGTTTCCTGTTTCATTTTTGCTAACTACCCCTCATTCCAGCTGTTGAATACAGTCTGGGATCCCCCATATCCTTAGTATCTTCCTGCCTTTCCCCCAGTATTTCATTTGTAATATTTTCAAGCTTAAAAGTTTGAAGAATTTTACAGTGAGCACCCATATGCTCACTATCTAGACTTTATTGTTAATGTTTTATTGTACTTACTTTTATATAGCTACTCATCTCTTTACCCCTTTACCCATCAAAGTAAATTATAGTCACCTGTAGTCTTCACCCTAAACACTGCATGCCTTTTCATTCACCAGAGATCAGTACTTGTTTATGACCTCTTATTTTCCTACTGAAGTAAAATTTACATGCAGTAAAATGTGTGGATATTAAGTGTGCCATTCACTGAATTTTGACTAACATTGTGTAATATAAATCCCTATTGAGATATCTATATCACCACTCCAAGAACTTCCTTTAAGCCTTAGTTCCCAGTTAATTCCAGCCCCAGCCTTCTACTGCTTAAATTTTTTCCACCAGAGATGAGATTTGTCCTTACCGTCAGAGAATTTCCTATAAATGGAATTATGCAGAGTATACTCTTCTTTCATCCAGTGTACTGTTTTTGAGTGTATCCAAGTATATCAGCAGTTGATTCCTTTTTATTGCTGAATAGTATTCCTTAGTATGGATGTATCACAGTTTGATTATCCATTCTTTTCTTGACAGACATCTGGGCTGTTTTCTGGTTTTGTCTATTACAAATAAAGCTACTATGAATGTTCTTGTACAAGTCTTTCTTTAAACATACGTTTTCATTTCTTTTGTGTAAAAATTAGTGGAATTACCGGGTCATATGGTAATTATACATTTAACTTTATAAGTAATAGTCAAATCTTTTCCAAAGTAGCTGTACTATGTTACACTTCTCTGCCAGTGTATGAGAGCTGTGATTGCTCCACACACCCATCAACATTTGGTGTTGTCAGTCTTTTTAATTTTAGCCATTCTGGTGGGTGTGTAGTGGCATCTCATTGTGGTTTAATCTGCATTTCCCTAGCGAATGATGATACTGAGCCCTTTTTCATGTGCTTATTGTACACTTGCACACTTCCTTTTGTGATGCATCTGTTCAAATCTTTGTCTTTTTATTACTAAGTCGTAGGAGTTTTTCATATAGCCTGGTTACCAGTCTTTTGTCAGATGTAAGTTTTAAAAATGTTTCTCTAGGCTGTGGCTTACCTATTTATTTTTTAATGGTATTTTTAAATGATCAGAAGGTTTCGATGTCATGAAATCTTGTTTACTGAGTTTCTCCTTCATGGCTATTGCTTGCCATATCCTAAGAAACATTTGTCTCTTCCCTATTTTGTTTTTTCCTTGAAAGCTTTTATGGTTTTAGCTTTCATGTTCAGATCCATAATCTAACTTGATTTATTTTTTTGTATACGGTGTGAGATGGACGTTGAGATTCATTTTTTCCATATTGATATATAGTTATTTAAGAACCATTTGTCAAAAAGAATTTCTTTTCCCATAAGATTGCTTTGGTATTTTGTCAAAAATCAAATGGACATCTAAGCGAGGATTTATTTGGAGGCTCTCAATTCTGTTCTATTGATCTTTGCTGGTATTTATGCTAGTACCATAATTTATTTATTATTGTAACTTTACAGGAAGTCTTGAAATCATGCAGTGTTATATAAATGCTTCAATTTTTTTCCCATAAGTCTTGCATTCTAAGCCCTTTGTGTTTCCATATATGTTTTGGAATCAGCTCATTGAGTTCTACAGAATATCCTTCTGGGATTATAATTGGGATGACATTGAGCTATAGATCAATTTTGTATCTTGTCCTTTAAATTTTTTTTCTTTTTCTTCATTTTTTTGGTAAGTTAACCCCCTGCCTGAAATATACTTTTATGTCTTCACTAAAAGGTGACTACTATTCATTTCCCAGGACTCAGTTCAAATTGCACTTCTGTTAAATCTTCCTAGTCAGCCCTCTGTGAAGATAGCATTAATTGCTTATTTCTTCTTTTGCACTCCACAGCTAGTTTTGCATACTTTAGTGTAACTTATTATATGGTATTATGATTGCCTTTGGTTACATATCATTCTTCCTTTCCTAGACTGAAAGGTCATGAGCAGGGAGCAATATTTTATTCAGTTATTCTCCCTCACCTCATGTAGTAACTGGGACATAATAAGCTATCCTTAAATTTTTATCCATGAAACTCATTAACTGTGTGTCAATTCTTCACCAGAGAAGACATCTTAGTGGAGGAATGCAGAAAAGAAACATGTACACAGATAAATGAATAAAATAATTACAGATAATGCTGCTGCTGCTGTTGCTGCTAAGTCACTTCAGTCGTGTCTGACTCTGTGCGACTCCATAGACGGCAGCTCACCAGGCTCTGCCATCCTTAGGATTCTCCAGGCAGGAACACTGGAGTGGGTTGCCATGCTAAGTGACATAAAAATAGTAAAACCAAGGGAAGGGACAGGGAACAGAAGAATACAATGCAACTACTTTTCATCAGGTGGTCAGGGAAGGACTCAGAGGAAGTGACATTTGAACTGAGAAATAAGTGATTAAATGGACCATCCATAGGACTTCTAGGGGAAGAGCCCTTTCAGGCAGAAGAAACAGGAAATGCAAAAGCCCTAAGGTGAAATCAAGTTTAGACCAAAGAAGGCACAATTATTGGGCAATTAAGCAAATCTAGCAGAGAAGGGTGTCTGGGAAAGTTTCACAGGGCTGAGGCTTGAGAAAATGCGTAGGTGTCATCCTGTCAGAGAAGTCAGAGGGAAAGTATTCTAGGCAGAAGAATATGGCAGGAAGGAACATATAAAGGCGAGAGTGGTAGGAGACGAGGTTACAGAGGTCGGCAGAAGTCAAGCAGTGTAGGTCTATGGACCTTAGGAGGGTGAATGATTTTACTTTATTTGGAAAAGAAAGTTATGAAGATGAGAAGTCTACATGGAGTACAGTTTGTGGAGATCTTGAGTGGCAGGTAGACACAGCTGGGTGACGGGAATGGTGAAGCCCTGAGAACAGGGAGACTGCTGCAGGGACTTGGTGAGACATAAGTGAAATTTTGACTGGAGCTCCTCAGTGGAATGAAAGGAGAGGCACCATCTTTGAGTTCTACTGGAGATGTCACAAACAGGTCTTGAGTATGATGACTCAGAGACATCAGGAGGACTGGATTGAGGAGGAGTGCCACTTGTTCTGGCCTGAGTGTGTCGTGGGGCCATTGAGATGGGGAGAAAGAGCACATTTGGAGAGAATGAGTAGGAGTGGGGAGAGGCCAGAAATCAGTAGTTATAGGGCCTCCCAGGTGTTGCTGGTAGTAAAGAATCCGCCTGCCAATGCAGGAGATGCAAGAAAAGCGGGTTGGACCCCTAGCTTAGGAAGACCTACTGGAGGAGGAAATGGCACCAACTCCAGTATTCTTACCTGGGAAATTCCATGGGCAGAGGAGCCTGGTAGGCTACAGTCCATTGGAGCCACAAAGAGCAGGACACGACTAAGCATTCCCATTCTCTTGTGGAAATGTTGAGTTTGAGATGGCTATCCGGGAAGAGGTGTCATGTAGACGATTGGATGTATGAGTCTAGAACTGAGAGGATGTACTTGGGAGTCATAAGCTTATGGCAGGCATCCAAGGCCATGGGCCTGGAGATCATCAGAGACATGGGGTGGGGGCGAGGGGGAGAGGAGTGAGGGACAATGGAGATTGGGAATGAGGAACTACTGTGATAGGATAGAATCAGAAGTTTGTGATGTCAAGGAAGCCCAGAGAAGGAAATGTTCCAACAATGAGTATAAGTAAGAGATCCAACTAAATGACGAGTGGAAAGCTGGCATGTAAGAACCTTGCAAAATAAAATTATTTAATCATAAAATCCATGTCAGTTGAGTCATATTCACATAGCCTGATCATAGTGGAGAACGTAATGGCAGCCCACTCCAGTACTCTCGCCTGGAAAATCCCAGGGATGGAGGAGCCTGGTAGGCTGTAGTCCATGGAATCGCTAAGAGTCGGACATGACTGAGCGACTTCCTTTCACTTTTCACTTTCATGCATTGAAGAGGGAAATGGCAAACCACTCCAGTGATCTTGCCTGGAGAATCCCAGGGACGGGGAGCCTAGTGGGCTGCTGTCTATGGGATCGCACAGAGTCGGACACAACTGAAGCGACTTAGCAGCAGCAGCAGCTGATCATAGTGGGTTAAGGAGTGATTTCAAGGGAAGAAAGAAGGAGACAGGTAACATGGACAACTTCAAAAGTTTTGTCCTGAAGGTGATCAAAGAAATGTATAACAGCTAGGAGGAAGTAAAAGATTTGTTTTAATCATTTATTTTCTAACACAGATGATATTAAGACATGTTTGCATGCAGATGGAAATAACCCAACCACAAGGGAGAAAGCAAAAGAAAAAGAATTTAGGAACAAGATCCTTGTTACGTTCTAACCAAAAATTGCAAAAATTTTCTTAAAAGATGAATATATATTTCTTGGAAGCTTTCCCTGGAATTTATAATAATTTCAAACTTTAAAAAGTTAGAGGGGACTTCCCTGATCGTTCTGTGGTTAAGATATCACATTCTAATGCAGGGGACACAGGTTTGATGTCTGGTCAGAGAACCTAGATGCCACATGCTGCAAGGCAGCTAAGCCCTTATGCCGCAATTACTGAGCCCCTGCACTCTAGAGGTTGTGTGCCCAAGAGAAGCCCATGCACGGCAGTGAAGAGCCCACATGCTGCAAGAAAGACCCAGTGCAGCCAAATGTTTTTTAGAAAATTAGAAAACATGAATAGTAATAATATCTAGTTCATGGGGTTTCCAGAAGATTAAATAATTTGATATATATATATATATATGCAAAGTTAGAATAGTGCCTGAGTATACATTCAGCATTATTTAGACGATAGGCATCATTTAAAGGTGATTTTTCTTGTTTTTTTTTTTTTTTTGCTCTGATTCATTTTTGTAGTTTAATTACCTGAGGGCAATCATATTTCTTTTAATAGCTCTTGAGGGAACTATGCATAATATGAATATTATATATACACACTACATTTATAATTTAGTATAGTGCTGTCACCCAGTAGGCTTTTTACAAATGTTCATTTAGCATTCTCCTAGTGATAACATCTTTTGTAACTATGCTACATTCATCCAAACTATTAACAACAGACTATCTGATTTTGCCAGTTTGTTTGTTTTTTCCCATTAGTCCTTGCTCTATTCCAGGACCTAACCCAGGATAAACATGGCATCAGATGTCCTATCTTCTTAGTCTCCTTCTATCTCAACTGTGCCCTGGTCTTTCCTCGTTTTTCACCATCTTGAACATTTTGAAGAGCTATGGTCACGCATTTCATAGGTTAGTCTGACTATTCTCATGTTTAGACTAGGATTATGGATTTAGGAGGGCTTCCAGGTAGCACTAGTGGTAAAGAACCCACCTGCCAATGCAGGAGACGTAAGAGATGGTTCAATCTCTGAGTTGGGAAGATGCCCTGGAGGAGGTCATGGCAACCCACTCGAGTTTTCTTGCCTGGAGGATCTCATGGACAGAGGAGCTTGGCAGGCTACAGTCCATAGTGTCACCCAAAGTTGGACATGACTGAGGCTATTTAGCATGGCATGGATTTGGGAAATAATTCCACAGAGGTGAATTGACACTGTCCTTGCATCGTGACATCCACATGACTTATTACTGACAATATTAACCTTGATCACTTTGTTAAGGTGCTGGGTGCCAGGTTTCTTCACTATAAAATTGTTTTGTTTTGTTTCTTTCCACACTTTACAGCAAGTCACTGTGTCCAGCCC
This sequence comes from Nanger dama, assembly GCA_917880005.1. NCBI lineage: Eukaryota > Metazoa > Chordata > Mammalia > Artiodactyla > Bovidae > Nanger > Nanger dama. The sequence continues at coordinate 84,936,966 of CAKJTW010000002.1, forward strand.
ATACCCAAGAAGCAGAGAACTAAGTTCCACTTCCAGGAGCAGAAGTGTCTAGATATATTCTTTGCAATTTCTTATAAGAAAATTTGTCCCTTAACCCCAGTTTCTTTATTCATCCAATCATTTATTTAAATCAGTGTAAACTGTTCCTGAAAGTGTGTTAGTGTCAGTGCTCAGTCATGTCTGACTCTTTGCAACCCTGTGGACCATAGCCCACCAGGCTCCTCTGTCCATGGAATTCTCCAGGCAAGAATACTGGAGTGCATTGCCATGCCCTTCTCCAATTATTTCTTGAATTATAAGCCAATACTCTATTATGTTGTTCCAGTTTTGGTCCTTGGGTTCTTTTGGGTTAACTTCTGTCTTTTTTCCATACTCTCACTCTTTTTTTATTTTTACCCATTGTTTGAAAGAATAGTAAATGACAATGTACACACAAAAAAGTGCCATATACAATTTAAACACATTGTCATCCTCTAGAAACTCAATCTTTGTTGGCAGTTACCTTTAATTAGGCATTATGCCATAAATACTTCCTGATATCAACTGTTTTCATTTAAGGTTTTGTTTTTGAAAAGTGAAGTTCCTTGAAATTTTTCACATATTGTTCCACGACCAAAAAAGAACCTGAAAAACAACTGGTAAAACATTGAGTGTTCCCTATGCTTCTCACTCTCCTGGAAACTGAGAAACCTGTTAAAAGAACGCTTTAATGATTCTGTTTTCCTATTAAAAATAATAATAAGGTAAACATATCTGCTTGATTGAGAGGTGCAACTTAAAGTGAAGGAAGGGCCTCATGATCTTGATATCTTGTTGCATTAGAAATACTAGAATAGCACTGCTAAGTGCTCTCATAATGCCTTTCTAAATATTTATTTGAGAGGTTCTTGCAGAGGCTTTTCTGAGCCATCAGGCATTCATGAGCATGACTAAACTGGCAGTCAGGCAATTTTCTGGAGAGAAATGCAAATGCGATGAAGATCTTTGTATCTATCATCTACAAGTTAGTTCAGAAAGAAGCCAGGAAGCTGAGTTGGAAGAATAACAAAAGCATTTATTTAGAAACTTACAGAGTTTAGTAGATTTGTAATTTAGTATACTTATAAAAAAATCTAGCAGTGTAAAGTACTTACTTTGTACTAAGCATTAGAACAGACATGTTCGTCACCTTTCTTTTTTTAAATTTATTTGTTTTTAATTGGAGGATAATTGCTTTACAATATTGTGTTGGTTTCTGCCATACATCAACATGCATATGTCCCCTCCCTTGTGGCCCTCCCTCCCACCTTCCACCCCATCCCACCCCTCTAGGTTGTCACAGAGTACCGATCTGAACTCCCGGAGTCATATATCAAATTCCCACTGTCACTTTTCTCATAACGTTAGAGGTTAAATCTTTACCCAAGATCATTGTATTAGTTTTGCTTCAAGTTACAGAAAATCCAAAACTGCAGTGGCAGATACAGAAGCTTATTTCCCTCTTGTGTTAGAGTCTTTGAGCTGATAAGATGTTTCAAGTCATGCATGGACTTGACCTTATAGTCCAAGATGGCTGCATATGTGTCCTAAGCAGGAGGAAGGAAAGAGAGGTCAAGAAGTGCATACATGCTGCTCTTTAGAAAGATTCCCAGAAGTTTCCCCTTGACCTTTCTGTTTATACCCTCTTGGTCAGAACTTAGGCATGTAGCCATATCTTGCTGCAAGTTATGCTGGAAATGTAGTTCTTTTTCTAAGTGGCTTTGTGCCCAGTCAAGTTTTCTACATCTACAGAGGGGAAGACAGATAGATATTAGGGACAACTGGAAGCCTCTGCGATAGTCATAAGGGCACAGATGTGATATGAACTCAGACACGTCTTTCCCTCATAGTCTTTCTAAAACAAATTTGTTCATGGAGAAAGGTATAGAAAAGACATTGAATTGGCCCCATTTTTAGCATTAGCAAGTTGAGTGAAAGAAAGGAACACGTGTGAAACAAGGATTGCAAAAGAGCTAAAGAAGTGTGAAGGGGGCTTTGAAAATCCATTTACATTGTCAAAGAGGTATCTTCATAAGTCTTCAGATCCCTCTGGAAAGGAAGAACAACACTGGAACTTCCCTGGTGGTTCAGTAGTTAAGAATCTGTCTGCTAATGCAGGGGACACAGGTTCAATCCCTGGTCCAGTAAGATTCCACATAATGCGGGGCAACTAAGCCCAAGCGCCACAACTACTGAGCCCATTCTCTAGAGTCTAGGAGCCACAACAAAAGAAGAAACCGCTGCAATGAGAAACTGCACGCTGCAACCAGAGAGTAGCCACCACTCACAACTAGAGAAAACCCATGTGCAGCAACAAAGACCCAGTGCAACCACAGATAAAAAATAAAACTTTATTTAAGAAAAAGAGAAATAACAATGATTTAAGGACCACTGTCCACAATTCTAAACTAGACCTGTGCTGTCAAATATTACAGAAGCCACCAGCGATACATGGCAATTGAGCATTTGGTGACTAGTCAAGATGGACTGTAAGTTTAAAACACACATTGTGAAAAATAAATAAACAAATAAAACATGCATTGTGTTTCAGACTTAGTACAAAAAAAAATTTAAGTGTATCAGAGTAATTTTTTTCTACTGACTATATTTTGAGAGTATAACATTTTTGCTATATGCGATTAAATAAAATATATTGTAAAATTACTTTCACATATTTCTTTTTACTTTTTAAATGTTGCTACTATATTTAAAATTGCATATGGGACTCACATTTGTGGATGTGTTATATTTCTATTTTAATTTGTCCTACAGCTGTCCTATCATCGAAACAGTTTCTTAAAACGTTCATAGGATCTGTGAGAAAGTCATCTCTGAGGGTTCCAGAAGGAAGGATGTGGTAAACTGGCTCAAATAAATGACCTCAGGTTCTCTCTGGGATTTCTTGCTCAGCTTCTATGAATGTCAATGATTCTGGCTGATCTCTGGATAACTTGTATGGATTGACTCCAACTCTGGGGTTGTACTGCACCTCTCCAACCTACACTTCAGAAGCATATGGCCCTTGTTATTACTAGACAGATAAGATGATTTATTAAGATTACTTTTTGAAAGCACCTCTGTTTGGTTCATTCACATCCACAAGGGAAATACTTTTAGGTTCGACTTAGTAATAACAGCTGGCCAGCACAGTCTTGAAGAACCTCATGATTTCTCGAAGGTGGCTGAAATCGAGTCCTCAAGCACAAGTAGTAGTATTGTAACTTAATAAGTCTTTGGCTGGCTCAGAGTATTAAATTCATTAAAGTAATGACGGGCTTTCTCATTAACCTCTTATCTATCTCTAGCTTCAGGTTCTCTTTAGCAGTGATTGATCTGTACTTTCCATATGAAAGTTCAGTGTTCTCTCTTCTTAGAAAAAGAAGGCAGATTTAAGGAGTTCTGCATTTTTTTGTTTATTAGTATTTTATCATATATTGTCCGCAGTGAGTATATCTTTCCCTTATTCTCCTATTCTAAATACACTTTTGTTTATATATGCACATATACATGCGTTATATTATTAGTAGTAATAATATAGTTCTAGGGTTGGCCAAAAAGTTCAGGATGGGGGACACGTGTACACCGTGGCTAATTCATGTCAATGTATGGCAAAACCATCACAAAACTGTAAAGTAATTAGCCTTCAATTAAATTAATTAATTAATTTTTATAACATATAAAAACCCAAAGGACTTTCTGGCCATAAAAATACATAAACAACAATAACATATGACTAATTATTAATATTTTATAATATTATAAGATCATGGCATCTGGTCCCATCACTTCATGGGAAATCGATGGGGAAACAGTGGAAACAGTGTCAGACTTTATTTTTTTCGGCTCCAAAATCGCTGCAGATGGTGATTGCAGCCATGAAATTTTAAAAGATGCTTACTCTTTGGAAGAAAAGTTATGACCAACCTAGATAGCATATTGAAAAGCAGAGACATTACTTTGCCAACAAAGGTCCGTCTAGTCAAGGCTATGGTTTTTCCTGTGGTCATAATGGGATGTGAGAGTTGGACAGTGAAGAAGGCTGAGCCCTGAAGAATTGATGCCTTTGAACTGTGGCGTTGGAGAAGACTCCTGAGAGTCCCTTGGACTGCAAGGCAATCCAACCAGTCCATTCTGAGGGAGATCAGTCCTGGGTGTTCTTTGGAAGGAATGATGCTAAAGCTGAAACTCCCATACTTCGACCACCTCATGAGAAGAAATGACTCACTGGAAAAGACTCTGATGCTGGGAGGGGTTGAGGGCAGGAGGAGAAGGGGACGACAGAGGATGAGATGGCTAGATGGCATCACCGACTCGATGGATGTGAGTCTGAGTGAACTCCGGGAGTTAGTGACAGACAGGGAGGCCTGGCGTGCTGCAATTCATGCGGTTGCAAAGAGTCAGACACGACTGAGCGACTGAACTAAACTGAACTGAATATTATAATTACATTATAATATTAACATCATCATATAATATTATATAAAATTATATCCAGGCAAGAACACTGGAGTGGGCTGCCATTTCCTTCTCCAATGCATGAAAGTGAACGTGAAAGTCAAGTCGCTCAGTTGTGTCGGACTCAGTGACCCCATGGACTGCAGCCTACCAGGCTCCTCCATCCATGGGATTTTCCAGGCAAGAGTACTGGAGTGGGGTGCCATTGCCTTCTCTGATATATATTATATATTATTATATAACTTTATTTTATTATATATTATATATGTACACATGTATATAAATACAATATCTTATTTTTCTGAATATTATATATATGTAGGTAGACAAATAGAGAATAAATTTTCATGCCCTTAGCATTTTCATCAAATTTGTCTTGTTCCAGATTTCAAATATTCTATTCGTCCATTCTGCCATTGTAATGATCTTTTATTAGCTTCACATTATTCAGCACCCTCATGATTCATGTGAACAGTTTACAAACACATGGTACGAAATTAAAATAGTGCATAAATGGCAACCCACTCCTGTACTCTTGCCTGGAAAATTCCATGGACGGAGGAGCCTTATAAGCTACAGTCGATGGGGTCACAAAGAGTCGGACACAACTGAGCAACTTCACTTCACTTCACTTCATCTATAACATTTAAAGCAAAGCACACCTTTGATAAAGAACTTTAAGAAGTTTTCTTCTTTAACATATATTGCCCTTGATGGCCAAAAATTTTTTTTTAATGTATTGATGAAGGCAAGAGAAAGGAAATGTTGGCAGTGAGGAGAGGCAGTTGTCTATTCAAAGTGTACTAGTTTTTAAAAAGTTATCTTAAATTACTTAAGATATTTAAGTTTTGTAGACCACTATTGTTGGTTGTCCCCAGTTCTTCTCTTCTGGGACAAACACCACTTAAGAAGTTTGTCTGCCCTGAGCTTCAGCATAATGGTTCTTGTAGTAACAGTCAACTGTAGTACCCAAACCAATAACCACAAAAAGGATGATGTGATGCAAGTTGAACTAATAATAGTTTTTCCCCAAGCTCCAGGAGACGGTGAAGGACAGGGAAACCTGGAGTGCTGCAATCCATGGTGTTTCAAAGAGTCAGACATGACTGAGCAACAGAATAACAACCACCAACCCAGGGTTTAGAAAAGAAAGCTGTTCTTCACTGAAGAAAGTGAAGGAGAAAGAGTGTGCCTGACCATGTGACTGGTTTGAGAGCATATCACTGATATGCAAAGAGGAACAGATTCATGGGATGGACAGAGTGTTCTCAGAGTTTTTGTGTGTCTGGTTTCGTTAATATCTAAGGTACAGATATATATCCTATCCTTAATGACAATCCAGTTAGACAAGGCAATAAATATCCCTTTGCCTAAGTGAATTTGAGTGGTGTTTCTGTCACTTGAGAGCCAAACGTGCCCTGGCTAATACTTTATCCTTTGGTAGTCAGCCTACAAGACCGCTGCCAAAGATCACCAACTGGCAGTCACACCCTTGTGTAATATCCTCATAGACTGAATAGGAAAGTGATCGATAAAGCACGATGAATGTGATGGTCTGTGACTTCGTAGCTTCACAGAAAGTATCAAGGCTTCTATTTTCATCTCACCCATTGATTGCAGAGGAGGGGGCCAGCGCCATGTTGTAAGGATGCTCAAGTAGTCTCAAGAGGAGACATACATTGAGAGGAACTAAAGCCACTTGCCAACAGCCAGGACCAATTTGTCACCATATAAGGAAGCCACCTTTGGAACCAGATTCTCCAGCCCCAGAAAAGCCTCCCAATGACTGCAGGAGAAACCTAACTGAAAGCCACCTGCCAAAGCCCCTTAAATCCTAGCCTTTAGAAACTATAAGAGATAATGAATATTTATCATTTCAAGTATCTGGTTGGGGATAATTTGTTAGCCCAGGCAAATATGTTATCTATATCAAAACAGATAACTCATGCAGCTTTGAAGGAATATTGGAAAGAAGTGAGAAGCTTCCTACAATAATATAGTTCTTTCCCAGAGAGATGGTCAGAGCCTACGTTGGCTGATACCCAGTATTCCTATCCTGTCTGCTTTGCACACTTAACTTGTATTAGCATCAATCATAATAGAAGCTACTATCTCAACACAGAAGAAAAATAGCAAATCAACTCATTTGAATTCCATTTCATGACAAAGAATAATCTGTTAGTTTAAATAAGATTCTAGATTGACTCTTACTTAAACATACCAAATCTCACTTGCTGTTGCTCATAGAAGAGTAAATATTAACTTCTTGGAGACATTTAAACACATTTTTCCCACTGGTCAATATAATAAAGGTAAGACTTTCTCTCAGACAAATGAGTAATTGAGAACTACTGTTAATATAATCTAAGGAGGATTCTAACATTGGATTTTCTAACTGGCTTCTCTACTAGAATATTAGATTTTAGTTTGATGTAGTATAATACACAAAGTTATTTTTTGATGTGTTACTTTTAAGTTTGTTAAATAGCATTAAATATTTACTTTGTTTCCTGCCTTCATTTTCCATGTTTCTAGTTTTGATAATTATTACATGCTTTTTTATTGGAATTCAGTTCAGCTTCACCCTCAAATGATAACTCAGCAAATGGATGTAGGTGTTCTATTGGTCTCAACATGAGGCAGAGGCTTGCATGCCAAAAAAGCCATGATTTTTGTGGTCCCAGCATTATTTATGGTGTGATTTCACATATGTTCTCTGTACTTATTTCTCTCATATGTCAAATAAGTGCCCTGAACATGTACAATCCTAGGTCATTTCAGTTCAGTCGCTCAGTCGTGTCCGACTCTTTGCAACCCCATGAACCGCAGCACGCCAGGCCTCCCTGTCCATCACCATCTCCGGAATTCACTCAGACTCACGTCCATCAAGTCAGTGATGCCATCCAGCCATCTCATCCTCTGTTGTCCCCTTCTCCTCCTGCCCTCAATCCCTCCCAGCATCAGAGTCTTTTCCAGTGAGTCAACTCTTCGCATGAGGTGGCCAAAGTACTGGGAGTTTCAGCTTTAGCATCATTCCTTCCAAAGAAATCCCAGGGCTGATCTCCTTCAGAATGGACTGGTTGGATCTCCTTGCAGTCCAAGGGACTCTCAAGAGTCTTCTCCAACACCACAGTTCAAAGGCATCAGTTCTTCAGCACTCAGCCTTCTTCACAGTCCAACTCTCACATCCATACATGACCACAGGAAAAACCATAGCCTTGACTAGATGGACCTTTGTTGGCAAAGTAATGTCTCTGCTTTTGAATATGCTATCTAGGTTGGTCATAACTTTTCTTCCAAGGAGTAAGCGTTTTTAATTTCATGGCTGCAATCACCATCTGCAGTGATTTTGGAGCCCCCAAAATAAAATCTGACACTGTTTCCACTGTTTTCCTATCTATTTCCCATGAAGTGGTGGGACCGGATGCCATGATCTTCGTTTTCTGAATGTTGAGCTTTAAGCCAACTTTTTCACTCTCCACTTTCACTTTCATCAAGAGGCTTTTGAGTTCCTCTTCACTTTCTGCCATAAGTGTGGTGTCATCTGCATATCTGAGGTTCTTGATGTTTCTCCCAGCAGTCTTGATTCCAGCTTGTGTTTCTTCCAGTCCATCGTTTCTCATGATGTACTCTGCATAGAAGTTAAATAAGCAGGGTGACAATATACAGCCTTGATGTACCCCTTTTCCTATTTGGAACCAGTATGTTGTTTCATGCCCAGTTCTAACTGTTGCTTCCTGACCGGCATATAGGTTTTTCAAGAAGCAGGTCAGGTGGTCTGGTATTCCCATCTCTTTCAGAATTTTCCACAGTTTACTGTGATCCACACAGTAAAATTGGGAAAGTCAGTGAACACTGAGTTTTCAATTATCTGTCTGGTAAACTGGCATGCCAGAAAAATAACCCACAGTGGTACATGTAAAGCAATGGATTTTAGTGTTCCTGATACCTAAGGTTGTGTTTGTATAATGATCTCAGTATTGGAAAGATTTTTGAAAAAGAAGCATTATTAATAAGGTAAAATTAATGTTTAGAATGCTGTTAAGAAAAAGTACCTAGAAGCCAGAAATGAGTCATAATTATAAAAATGGCAATACCTTATCTTTGAAAAGCACAGTATTTTCAAGGAATTGTGATTTAAATTAAAACTGAATTACATATTAAATAATATGTGTTAATAACCCAACGAGGTAATGCCCCTTCTTTATGTTCTTCCTATTTCCTTGACTGTGAAAAATCTCTGAAAGGCTGGATTTTCCCAGTAACAGTATAGTTTGGTATCTATAGTACAATATAATATTTCTATAGCAAACACTGACTATAACTCAGTCAGCATTTTATTCATGAAGCTGCTGAAAAATTCTTCTCTAAACCAGTAATAAAAAAATTAAGTCATGACCAGTAGAGTTATACTATTCGGTATCCGACATGGAACTAACATTTATTTAGTTACAAGGACCCTCGTGCATTATACATTGTATCTTACTAGATCAGCACATCAAACCATCTTCAAAACAAAGAAAGAAAGGCAAAAAAAGGTAATTAACTTATGCATTTTGACATAACAAGAATGAGGAGGAACTGGGATTTGACACAGATCTCTTCGGATAGCTTTCAGACTTTGTTTTAAGCTGTAGAATCTTAAGGCAAAAGCTTCTGTGCATGTGAAAAATAGAAAACAGATGAATTCCTGGGTGTTTGGGTTGGCAGCTGGTTTTGTTTCCTGCTTCACTTCTTTTCCTGTCTCTGTCTTTTACTGCCCTGGAACACCCCCAGCTGAAAAGTAGTGCGTTATGCGTTATGCCTTTGTTTGTTTGTTTGTTTTTATTTTTAATTTTGGCTGTGCTGGGTCTTTGTTGCAGCAAGAAGGCTTCTCTAGTTGTGCTGTATGGGCTCTCTACTTATGGCACTCAAACTTAGTTACCCAGATGTTGTGAGATCTTAGTTCCCTGACCAGGGATCAAACCCATGTCCCTGCATTTGGAAGGCAGACTCTTAACCACTGGCCCACCATTATGCCTTCCTAGTCTAGCTTTTTTTTTTTTTAAATCAACAATGCTCATTTAGGGTGCCAAAATCTTTTTACTAATAAGAATGTTTGACAAGCCAGAGCAAATCATACTGGGTTTCCCTGGTGGCTCAGTCAGTAAAGAATCTGCCTGCAATACAGGAGACCTGGGTTTGATCCCTGGGTCAGCAAGATCTCCTGGAGAAGGAAATGGCAACCCACTCCAGTACTCTTGCTTGAGAATCCTATGGGCAGAGGAGTCTGGTGGGCTACAGTCTATGAGGTCGCAAAGAGTTGGACCAACTAAGCACACACACATGCTATATATTATTATACAAGGTAGACATGATGATGATGATAAATTCTACTTGGTGTATAAGTAGCATCTGTTTAGTTTCAAAGTTAATAACACATGTGCAGGTCTTTCAAGGCACTTAGCTAGTTTTACTCTTCTCTCCTGAAAAGCATTCGCGTAGCTCTTTGTGAGAAGTTCTATTTAGCTGTGTTCAGTTCAGTTCAGTCACTCAGTCGTGTCTGACTCTCGGCAGCCCCATGGACTGCAGCATGCCAGGCCTCCCTGTCCATCACCAACTGTCAGAATTTACCCAAACTCATGTCCATTAAGTTGGTGATGCCATCCAACCATCTTATCCTCTGTCATCCCCTTTTCTTCCCACCTTCACTTCCCCAGCATTAGGGTCTTTTCAAATCAGTCAGCTCTTCGCATCAGGAAAGTATTGGAGTTTCAGCTTCAGCATCAGTCCTTCCAGTGAACACTCAGGACTGATCTTTAGGATGGACTGGTTGGATCTGCTTGCCGTCCGAGGAGCTCTCAAGAGTCTTCTCCAACACCACAGTTCAAAAGCATCAGCTCTTTGGTGCTCAGCTTTCTTTACAGTCCTGCTCTCACATCCATATGTGACTACTGGAAAAACTATAGCTTTGACTGGACGGTCCTTTGTTGGCAAAGTAATGTTTCTGCTTTTCATATGCTGTCTAGGTTGCTCATAGCTTTTCTTCCAAGGAGTAAGTGTCTTTTAGTTTCATGGCTGCAGACACCATCTGCAGTGATTTTGGAGCCCCCAAAATAGTCTGACACTGTTTCCACTGATTCCCCATCTATTTGCCATGAAGTGATGGGACCAGATGCTATGATCTTCGTTTTCTGAATGTTGAGCTTTAAGCCAACTTTTCCACTCTCCTCTTTCACTTTCATCAAGAGGCTTTTGAGTTCCCCTTCACTTTCTGCCATAAGTGTGGTGTCATCTGCATATCTGAGGTTCTTGATATTTCTCCCGGCAATCTTGATTCCAGCTTGTGCTTCTTCCAGCCCAGCGTTTCTCATGAGGGTGACAATATACAGCCTTGACGTACTCCTTTTCCTATTTGGAACCAGTCTGTTGTTTCATGTCCAATTTTAACTGTTGCTTCCTGACCTGCATACAGATTTCTCAGTTGTGTTAGCCTTGTGTTTTTGCCATGCAACTCTGCCCATGAGACAGAGATTGACAAAGCTTGGAGACTGGTGGCCGGTGATGAAGCCTGGCATGAGAGGCATGCAGCTTCTTCTCTCTGGCAGAGTTTTAGTATGAAACATCCAGGGAGGGTCAGCCTTGGGTAAATGCAGAAGTGAGGAGAGGGGTGACAGGAAATGGAAGCCATGAGTAAGCAAAGCCACGAGGCAGAAAGAAAGTGAGCAGCATGGAGTCAATAGCAATAGCTGGAAAAACTAAGCAGGTGGAGAGACTCAGCCAGAGGAGCTGAGTCATGTGCATGGCAGCAAGCCAAGAGTTTCTGTGAGGTCACCAAAGGGGAGCTTATATGGCTAGACTAGAGCTTTTACTCAGTTGTTGCAGAGTGCCTAGAACAAAAATCCAGTTTTCCACGAGCCTGCAATGAGAACTTTATGGTGGTGTGTTTAGTGGCTAAGTCGTGTCAGACTCTGTGACCCCATGGACTGTGTCCCACCAGGCTCCTCTGTACATGGGATTTCCCAGGCAAGAATACTGGAGTGGGTTGTCATTTCCTTCTCCAGGGGATCTTTTCAACCCAGGGACCAAATTCACATCTCCTTCATTGGCAGAAGGATTTTTTACCGACTAAGCCACCAGAGACATCATCTTTCTAAATAAACCTATTTAATTGAGCCAAGTGATCATTTCTCCTTTTTTGCCACCATAAAGAATCTAATTAACACAACACTGAAAACTTGCACAGTGCCTGGACTGTAACAGGAGCTTCATATAGCGTGGCTATTATTATTTTAAAAGAGATTCTTCAAGCAAAAGCAAAAACTTCAGACTAATACTCAAATACAAGTGTTGCAGTTGGTTTGAATTTGTAGCTTGGTAGCTGTCCATGGGGTCTCACAGAGTCAGACACGACTGAAGCGACTTAGCACACGTGCATGCATTAAAGAAGGAAATCACAACCCACGGTGGCTCAGATGGTAAAGCGTCTGTCTACAATGCGGGAGACCTGGGTTCGATCCCTGGGTCAGGAAGTTCCCTGGAGAAGGAAAAGGCAACCCACTCTAGTACTCTTGCCTAGAAAATCCCATGGACAGAGAAGCCTGGTGTCCATGGGGTCGCAAAGAGTCAGACACAACTGAGCGACTTCACTTCACTCACTCCAGTATTCTTGCCTGGAGAATCCCAGGGATGGAGGAGCCTGGTGGGCTGCCATCTATGGGATCGCAGAGAGTCCGGCATGACTGAAGTGACTTAGCAGCAGCAGCAGTTTTTTCTCCCCTGTCCTTTAAATATTTTTTTAATTCTAGGAGAGTACCCAACTTGGATAAGTTTAGGTGTGGAAATAAAACACATGTTCTAACAATTTGGGAGAGATGGATGAATCTCTTGAGATATGAGGTTTCACAAAATATTTCAAATTATTTTTCAAATATTATTGGCTTGGCAAAAACAAAATGATTTTCTAGAAGAATTTCTCTTTTAACATTCAAATGTCCTCAAGGGAAATGTAATATACATATTTCTAACTCATTCTACGTAACTCAGTATTATCTAATAGGACTTGATTGATGTTTAAAAATTCAGTGAGTATTTTAACTAAGAGGTTTTTTTTTTGGATGGTGATAGTGCTTTTTCAGAAAAGAGTTGAGTTAGATGATTTTTTAAAAGGGTCTTAGAACTTGGCCTTCATACCTTACCAAATATTTTTCCTTCCTTTGTATAACAGGGAAAAAGTAATATCTGAAAGATCTCTTTTCTTCCAGTGACGAACAAAACTACAGTAATTTGAATTCCAGAAAACTAAGGCAACAGGGGAGAAGCCAAACGTATTCTTAACCTAGATGTTGAAAAAGAAAGAAAGAAAACAAAGAATAAAGGGAAGGAGAAAGAAAGGGTAAAGGGTGAGGGAAGAAGAACAAAGAGAGAGAAAAAAGAACCAGTGAGATGATAAAGAATTACAGATTTGTGAACTGAATGACATGTAATCAATGATCTAAATTTCTCTGCAGAATGCATGCAGTCTCAGAACTCTGGAAAGATCAGCAGGTATGAAATTATACTTTGGCTCTATTCCTTTGGTACCCTATGCTGCTCTCATCATAATTATCATCAAACTTTACTGAAATCCCTTCATCATGGATTGCTCTGACTGCACTGTGGACTGTGTGAAGGTAGGGTCCATGTTTGTTTTGTTCGGTATTATCCCCAGAACCAGCATAATACTCAGCAGAGCAGGTGCTCAAATTATTTGTTGAATAAAATGTTATAACTGTAGCATCTGGGGGTTAAAAGCACAAGCTCTGGAATCAAATTCAGTGTCATTTTCCACCTCTGTAGATTGGATAGAGTAACAGTGCCTGCCGCACTGATGCGTAGTGAGGATTTGATGAGAAAATACACATACAGCCCTGAGCAAGGTGCTTGGCATATTGGTAGTGTTGAAAAAATGTTCTCTATAACAATAATCCTTACTATCCCCCCCATTAGCAATGAATCGCAGCATTTGTCTTCAAAAAGAGAGAGAGGTTTTTACAAAAGCCAAGTGAAGATAGATTTAAACCACACACACACACACACACACACATTGTGATGTAATCATGTACATTTTATCAGCACTGTCTGAAGCATCACTGTCTGAAGCTCCCTTGCAAATTTCTTTTTTTTTTTTTCCAGTTGGCTGGTTGGCCACTCTCGCCAGTAGTGAGTAATTTGATCTTACTCATTTCTGGCTGAATTCAGTTGGCTGTAGAAAAGGCATGCCGAAAAGTATGAAGGATTGTAACTCTAGATTCTTTCAGCCTAGTAAGTATGTCAATCGTCTAAAAGAGCGGCCTTGATTTAACGGTTACATAGTCAAGAATTCCTAGAGTAAGACTTTTCTTTTTCAATACCAGCATGACTCTGACCTTGAACAGAGTGTGCTCAGGTCATTCTGGAAGTATCCCTTGGACAGATGACACAGAGATTGAAAAGCCATAAATGATTTGCCTGTAAGTCCAGAAATGACATTAGCGTTTATTTTTTAATTGCTAAGATTTTTATTACCCTTTTTAATAGAGTATAATTCCTTTATAATGTTGTGCTAGTTTCTGCTGTACAGCAACGTGAATCCTTTATATGTTATACATATATCCTCTTCTGGGAATTAGCCTTTACATGAACCCAAGAATGAGGCTGGAGGGCTATAATAAAAGCTAGAATTTATTAAACATATATCAGTGTGAGATGTTTTATAAATATTATTTTCAATTCTTATTTAAAAAAAAACCTATGAAAGCCACTCTATATTTCCTACTTTACAGATAAGGAAACTGAGACTCAAATAGATTGTCATTTGCTCAAAAGTTCACAGGTTTAAAAATCACTGGACTGTACCATCTTCATATTTTTTATATAAAACTTCTGAAATGTGAAGCTTATTTTTAAAAGCAAATTAAAACATTTCTTTTGTAAATGGAAACCTTCAGAAGAAAACATTGACTTAAAAAGTACATTTCTAAACATAAACTTTGAAAAAAAATCACTAGACCTGAGAATAAGCGCAGACCTGTCTTGACGTTAATGCGAGGAGCCTATGGTTTGCTGCTTTCCTAGTGCTTGCGAATGGAATTTATAAGACGGAAACCATTATGTGGATGGGGGTGGGGTGGGTCTTTGTTTTGCTGTTGGGTCATACTCTTCTTAAGAATAGAAGAGGTGCCTGTCTTATTCACTCTTTTTCTCATTGCCATTCACTCCAATGCCTGGCAAAAAACAATACACATTAAATATGAATTGAATGAATGAATACATGCCCCCTTTTCCTTGGTGGCCTCTTGGAATGCAATGAGTAGATACCACTAATTCATCAAGCATATTGTCAAGCATTGTTTTCATTAAGGTCTTCAATCAGCAAACAGCACAGGGACTTATTGCTTTAGTAAGTTCCTTAGGATGAGAGGTAATGTGAGGATCTCTGAGGATGCACCCTCAGTCTCTCTTACATACACACACACCCCTACCTACCTGCTTTAAAATTCTCTCCACTTGCTAGCCATACTGTCTAATTGACACCACTTAAAAATTGCTCCATTAAATGAATAATAGCTCATTTAAGGAAAGTAATAAGGTGGAAAGTCTTTTAGCCTTAGGAAGAGAAGAAAAACTCTATTAAATGGGATGTGACAACTAAAAAGAGCCTGTTGGAGTCCAGGCAAGGAAGCCAAGGAGCCTGTTTCAAGACAGTAGGTTGGAGATTGTGTTACCCTGAGACCGTGGCAAGAGTAACTGAGTTTTTCACTTAGGGGCTTCACAGGTAAAACAGCAGAACCCACTTCTGCCTGGTAGCTAGGCCAGGCTTTGTTCTCCTCCACTGTGATTGGACAGTGACAAATGGTTAGCATGGCTCTACTCTACGTTCCGAGAAGGCAATGGCATCCCACTCCAGTACTCTTGCCTGGAAAATCCCATAGATGGAGGAGCCTGGTAGGCTGCAGTCCATGGGGTTGTGAAGAGGCGGACACTATTGAGAAACTTCACTTTCACTTTTCACTTTGATGCATTGGAGAAGGAAATGGCAACTCACTCCAGCGTTCTGGCCTGGAAAATCCCAGGGACGGGGGGAGCCTGGTGGGCTGCCGTCTCACGGGGTCGCACAGAGTTGGACAGGACTGAAGCGACTTAGCAGCAGCAGCAGCAACTCTTACGTTCCCCATTCTGTAAGAATGCAGGCCACATCTGATCTGCTCACTGGAGTGCCTTGAGCATTGATACAGCACTGGTACTGAGTAGGTGCTCAGTACATATCTATATCAAGCATGTTTTGTTTCAAGTATTTCATTTCCTAATCACGTGGGGGAAAAAAAATGGATACAGGTAAGAAAACTTTCCAATTGGCAGTTGTAAAGACTGCATAGCGTTTGGTAAAAGCAGTTCTTAGTTTTTCTGCTTCTTTATTTCTCTTTTTAAAGGTTATGTATTATTTTATTATTTTACAAGTAACAAACTTAACGGTAAAATTTTTAAATAATTAAAAACTTTAAATTTCACCACCCACTATTTTTTTACCATGAATAGTTTACTGGATAGACTTCTGAATACATATGTAAATATTAATTTCTTATTACAAAAACAGAATCATGTAATTTTATAATCTACTCCTTGATGAAAGTGAAAGAAGAGAGTGAAAAAGTTGGCTTAAAGCTCAACATTCAGAAAACGAAGATCATGGCATCTGGTCCCATCACTTCATGGGAAATAGATAGGGAAACAGTGGCTGACTTTATTTTTCTGGGCTCCAAAATCACTGCAGATGGTGACTGCAGCCATGAAATTAAAAGACGCTTACCCCTTGGAAGAAAAGTTATGACCAACCTAGACAGTATATTCAAAAGCAGAGACATTACTTTATCAACAAAGGTCTGTCTAGTCAAGGCAATGGTTTTTTCAGTAGTCATGCATAGATGTGAGGGTTGGACTATACAGAAAGCTGACCACTGAAGAATTGATGCTTTTGAACTGTAGTGTTGGAGAAGACTCTTGAGAGTCCCTTGGACTGCAAGGAGATCCAATCAGTCCATTCTAAGATCAGTCCTGGCTGTTCTTTGGAAGGACTGATGCCGAAGCTGAAACTCCAGTACTTTGGCTACCTGATGCGAAGAGCTGACTGATTTTAAAAGACCGCAATGCTGGGAAAGATTGAAGGGAGAAAAAGGGGACAACAGAGGATGAGATGGTTGTTGGATGGCATCACCAACTCAATGGACATGAGTCTGGATAAACTCCGGGAGTTGGTGATAGACAGGGAGACCTGGCATACCTCGGTTCATGGGGTCGCCAAGAGTTGGAAATGACTGAGCAACTGAACTGAACTGAACTGATTTTCATTTAGTAATATTTTGGTAATAAATCATAATAAATAATTCTATACCACCATTTTTAGTGGCAATATGACATTCTTAAGTGGCTATACTATGTTCTATATTAACAATCTCCTAGCATCCATTTTTTGCTAGTGTAACTATGCTAAATATGAACCTTATTACATATTTAGAACATATTTCAAACACTGAACAAAGTTTTACTGAAGTCTATGGTTAACAGGAAAGACTACGGAAGACCTAAACTGGATATCAGAGCTGGTATCTCTAGAGGCCATGGGGCCACCCAATGGCCTATAGGCTATTTTCAACCTTAATCATGTCTGTTGCCCCACTGTAGAGTTTTCTCACCCTCATCCATCTTTTGATTTATCTTTAGAATAGACTCTGCCCTTATTGTTAAAGAAAGCTTCATTGTCCATTGTCTATCTTTACCTCGGTTTATTTCCATTCCCAGCCAGAAAATGTCATCCTAGCAGGATAGGATTCCAAAAGAAAATTTGTATCTATTGGGGTGACCTTCCCAGTTTTAAACAGGCCATTGGTTTCTGCTCAGTTCTTTAAGTCTTACCTCTAAGGTGGTGAAAGGGAGTTTTATGGTACCTCTCAAATTTCTTTTTTATGTTTTTAGCCATCTTCATCTCTGCTCAGCTAAGATCCCAAGCCCATCTTGTACTGGCCCAGGCCCTGTCACAGTGACCTGGACCACTCCTTTGGTTCTACAAACCTGAGTCTTCTCCACACATCTTTCTCTCGTTTCAGGTCCCACATCACCTTAGAATGGGCCCCACTGCAATGTATTTATGTTTTTCTAACCTAGAAATGCCACAAGCCATGGCTTCCTTGAACACAGAGAAACAGTTGTGCAACTCAACAAATATGTGTTGAATACTAGACACTCAGCAAGGTTAAGTTGCAACATGGGCATTGAATGAAGACATCGAAAAGATAAGAGACATAAGCCTATGTGTGGAAAACACATAGGCAGGTGAGTCTGAGAAAGGCAACACAACACATCCCTGAACTTCTTAGACTATGAACTACACAAGGGCAGGGAGTTTTTTTTTGTTCTGCTTTATTTTTGTACTGCTGTATCCTCAATGCCTTAAATAATGACTGGTATGTAGTAGATATTTGATGAATATTTGTTGGACGTATGAATGAATAAGACATGACTCTTGACCTCAAGAAGCTTACACTCTAGTGAACAAGAAACAAAAATGGTACAATAATAAGTGCTCCTATAGAGATGAACACAGTGGGAACAAAGGTACCAAACCCAGGCTGGAGGTGATTTAAAATGCCTGGGGACTAAAGAATTTGGTCTCCCCAGTTTTCGCCAGTGTGTAATAGGGCTGGAAGGGTTCTAAAGCAAATATTTCTGTCTCCTAGCCAAACGGTTCTGCTCAAGAGACAAAATGTGTTGAACGGAGTCAAATTTTTAATTTTTAATAGCTGTAGTTATAATTTTAACTATTCTTCATGATTGGGTGGACTTCCCAGGTGGCTCTAGTGATAAAGAACCCACCTGTCAATGCAGGAGATATAGAGATGCAGGTTTGATCCCTGGGTCAGGAAGATCCCCTGAAGGATGGCATGGCAATCCACTCTGGTATTCTTTCAAGGAGAATTCCATGGACAGAGGTACTGAAGCAACTTAGCACTCCTGCATTGTTGGGTATTCCTTTAACATACTGATTTCCATTTTACTGTCATTAGAGTCCAAATATAAATTTTTGTAAATAATTTTAATACAACATTCTTTTTACTTCTGCTATAGGCGTTATGCCTTCTGATCAAGTACTAAAGTGAAGTTGAAAAGGAGAAGAGGAAAAATAGCAGATAGGCCCTTAGAACAATAAAACCAGCGGGAGAGGGGTCTGTGAATTACTGAGTTACTGTTGTTTAGTCGTGCCTGACTTTTTACCACCCCATGGACTGTAGCACACCAGGCTTCCCTGTCCTTCACCATCTCCCAGAGTTTGACCAAGTTCATGTCCATTGAACTGGTGATGTCATCTAACCATCTCATCCTCTGTTGCCCTCTTCTCCTTCTACCCTCAGTCTTTCCCAGCATCAGGGTTTTTTCCAATGAGTTAGCTATTCACAGCAGGCAGCCAAAGTATTGGAGCTTCAGCATCAGTCCTTCCAAAGAGTATTTAGGGTTGATTTTCTTTTAAGATTGACTGATTTTCACTCCTTGCTGTCCAAGGAACTTTCAAGAGTCTTCTGCAGCACTGCAATTCAAAAGCATCAGTTCTTCGGCGCTCAACCTTCTTTATAGTCCAGCTCTCACATCTGTACTGAGCTACTAGGGAGGCCCTAATTTCTAAAAAGTGCTTTAAATACTTACAGGGAAATTTTCTCATCAAAGAATAAACTAGAGGGTCTTCTTTGGTGGTCCTGTGGATAAAAATTCACCTGCCAATGTAGGAGACATGGGTTCAAACCTCGGTCTGGAAAGATCCCACATGCCCAGGAACAACTAAGCCCAGAGGCCACAACTACTGAACCCTCTAACCCCAGAGTCCACGCTCTGCAACAAGAGAAGCTACTACAATGAGATGTTTGTACCTTGAAAGGAGGAGAAGCCCCAGCTCGCCGCAACTAGAGAAAGCCCTGGTGCAGCAACGAAGACCCAGTCCAGCCAAAAATAAATAAATAAATAAAATTTAAAAGAGAGAACAAACTAGAAATTAAAAGTAAAGTAGTCAGTGTCTTTCACTGCATCATTCTACTCTAAGTTATGAGAAAGAATCTGGAAGCTTAGGCCCAATTGCTGTGTTTCTACTTTATGCCGTTATAAAATAATTTACATTCTATCTTGAAAGTCCCTTTGTTTAGGCCTAAAAGAGAAAAAAAAAAAAATTCTTTTAGGAAAGGAAATTATCTCCTGAATGAAACCAGATTATGTTGTTGAACATAACATTATGGGTCCTTGTTCCCAAGTAAACACAG
Organism: Nanger dama; assembly: GCA_917880005.1. NCBI lineage: Eukaryota > Metazoa > Chordata > Mammalia > Artiodactyla > Bovidae > Nanger > Nanger dama. The sequence goes on from CAKJTW010000002.1 coordinate 84,956,735, forward strand.
GAAAGGATTCTCTAACAGAGATTTTCAACTACAAGAGTACTTCTGACTCTAAACATATTGTTAGCACTCACAGATTCCTGCAGGAACAATGCACAGATGGTGTATTATATTGAGATTCTTGAAGGGCGCTCTGTGTGTTGATGTTATCAGTTTATGTACGTGAGTGACATAGCTTCATTTGTAAATAATAGACAACAAGAACATCTAGTGATAAAATAGAATGCCATTTACACTATTAACGTTTTCATTATGGCAAATGCAGAGTGGTGTGTAAAGTTTTGGGTAAATACATTTGTCTCTACTAATGGTATGGATGCTTTGCAAAAAAGACCTGCTGAATATAAATTGAGGCTGATGGTGGTCATACATTATGTATAATATTAAGAGCTGTGCCACAAAAGCCTACATTTCCTGGGTAACAAAACATTTAATATGAACACTACATATATAATTTCCCAAGTCAACTCAAGAGGTTAAAACTGATGGATCATATATTGAGATAAAATCGTCTAAAGAATTCATCCTGTTCTTTTTTTCCAGCAGAAAGGTGAAATATTCATTTGTTTAATTTATTAATGCTTTAGAATTATTCTCTAAACAGGGTTGGTGCTGTTTCATACATTCATAATATCTATCTTCCTATGCATGTAACATTTATTCCTCTCATTCTTTCAGTTCAAGTAGCAATGTTTCTAAGAAGAAAATTTCCAACTAAATGCCTTACAAAATGATTTTTGTGCTTCTCTTTTCAAATGCTGAGGTAATCATGCAGGAAAAGCAAATAAATTATTCTCTTTTGGGGTGAAAGCATTCATATTTGATAAGCAATTTGAAAGTCAAATGAGATGTTACCTAAACATTTTACGTTTTTATGGACTTATTTTATTTGGTATTCTTTCCAGGAAAGATTATTACTAAAAGAAATATACACATCAAAAATATTTATGACAAAGTACAGTTACAGAGAATTTGTGTTGCTGCTGCTGCTGCTAAGTCACTTCAGTCGTGTCCGACTCTGTGCGACCCCATAAACCGCAGCCCACCAGACTCCGCTGTCCCTGGGATTCTCCAGGCAAAAGTACTGGGGTGGGTTGCCATTTCCTTCTCCAATGCATGAAAGTTAGAGAAACAGAAATCTTGGGAAGTGAATGTGAAACAGAACCTAGTGATAAAAAGTTTCTAGGAGAGTAGTGTTAAAGACAAAAAAGTAAAAATGTTTTGTTTTATGTAAATATGGGACCACTACTAGAAATACAATCTAGAAGATACAAAGAAGAAGGGAAACAACAAATTACTCAGAGAGAAAAATACATATCACAGAAAATGTACCAGTAAGTCTCTGTTTTTAGAATGTCATCTGTATCTTAATGTAGCCCTTCTGGATGGCTGCCAAATCAGGACTGGACTAGAAATGTGGTTTGGTCATCTAAAGTTTGTTTCACATTCTTTCTCCTACCCTAAAATTTGTTTCTCCTACATTTAAAACATCAACTGGCAATTAGTTCAGCATTTCATAATGTATACAGAGGCCCCAGGCTCTCGTGAAGCCTTGTGAAACTGTTTATAACATACCACAGTGGAGAAAGAGGCAAACTGGCAATCAACGTGCACCTCCACCCCCACCTTTGACTTTGCACCCTCCTTCTGGATAGAACCATATATAAAAGCAATGAAATTCTATTTCAGTGTGATGGCTACTGAGAACAGGGTTGATACACAGCCACGTTAGAGAATAACCAGGGCCAGGTTGGACTTCATAGCATTTTCTCGGGAGGTATAGGATTTACACTCGGGGTGTAATCTTGGCACATATCAGCGTATATTTATTGTGCATCCAGTGTGTGCCAGGTACTAAAACTAGTCTCTATGGAGGATGCAAAAATGAATGGAACACAATTATGTCTTCAAGAAGGTTGCAGTCCAACTAGGAGATATGAATCATTACAACCAGCTATAATAAAGGTATGTCTGGTGTGAAGCTTTGATTGTCTGATAGATTCATAGCCAACTTCAAAGAAAAACAGCTAAAAATTGTTACTTATTATATACATGTTGCATCCCAATATGCTTTGAAGATTGGATCTGAAATCAATACCAAAATCCCAGAGGCTGTCTGGGGCACAAGCTCTGCCCAAGACAGGAGTCTGAAATTGATGAGTCCCTCACCAGACAGCCTGACGAAGTTCACCTTCCAAAAGTTAACACTACTGAGGTTGAAGAAGTAGAGATAGATGCTTACTGTCACTGTGATGACAGAAAAGAAGAATAAGGAGCAAGCAGTGATTTGCTACTTGAGTTCCAATGGGGACGGCTAGCTGAACATATGGCTAGAGTTTCTTTTGAGCCTGCAGAGCCCAGAGCACTGCTATGTCTTGGATTTAGACTCCCCAATGGTTTGACTTTAGAGACTGTGGTTCTTTCTTTTACTTCCCTACAGAGCTTCATAATGTATTTCTATCAGTTAGGGGATTGCCTGCAGCTTCTCTGGTGGCTCAGCTGGTTAAAACTCTGCCTGCAATGTGGAAGACCTGGGTTCGATCCTTGGGTTGGGAAGATCCCCTGGAGGCGAGAATGGCTACCCATTCCAGTATTCTTGTCTGGAGAATCCCAAGGACAGAGGAGCCTAGCGGGCTACAGTTGATGGAGTCACCAAGAGTCAGACACGACTGAGAGACTCACCTTTCAGTTTTCCACTGGGTGTGCTTATTCCTTGAACACTGAAAAACTCTAACACAAAAAAACCACAGGAGGGTTCAGTGAAACACATAGGAGCAGGACCATTCTCACCTTGTAGTTTCTGGTATAGGACACCTAGAAGGCCCCACAGATAGTGAATAAAAGAAGTGGATGCAGTACGGGGCTTTGCTGGTGGTCCAGCGGTTAAGACTCCACTCTTTCACTGCAAGGGGTGCAGGTTCGATTCTTGATCAGGGAAATAAGATCCTGAGTAGCATGGCCAAAAGTTAAAGAAAAAAAAAAGTGAGTATAGTAGTGAGAGCTGAGAAGAGTGGAACTCTTTGCTAAGTGAATCAGAGACAAGCTTTTGTGAAGACTGTATCATCTGAGCAGAGACTTGAAGTCAGAAGGTGCCTAGTTGGGAATGAGAGAGGGATGGCTCCTCCAAACAGTCTCTAAAAGTGGGACTTTTAAACTGTTTTTTTTTTTTTTTCTTTCTGGCTTACCAGTATACTGTATTGGTGTTTTTCACCAAAATACCAACACAGTATACTGACACATATATATGGAAATTAGAAGACAGTAATGATGACCCTATATGTGAGACAACAAAGAGACACAGAGGTATAGAGTGGACTTTTGGACTCTGAGGGAGAGGGAAAGGGTGGGATGGTTTGGGAGAATGGCAATGAAACATGTATATTTTCTTGTAAGAAACGAAGCGCCAATCTGTGTTCAATGTAGGATGCAGGATGCATGGGGCTGATGCACAGGATGATTCAAGTAGAGGATGTGGGGTGGGAGGTGGGAGGGGGCTTCGGCATTGGGAGATTGTGTTCACCTATGGCTGATTCGTGTCAATGTATGGCAAAACAAATACAGTATTGTAATTTAAAAAATAAATAAATTTAATAAAAAAATAAACTGTTTTTAAGTTATTATGTTGTCATGAAAGTTGTTAAGGGCAAGATGAAAATACATTGGAGAGGTTGTTGTTTAGACACTGTTGTGTCTGACTCTTTGAGCCCACTAGGCTCCTCTGTCTGTGGGATTTCCCACGCAAGACTACTGGAGTGGGTTGCCATTTCCTTTCCCAGGGGAACTACCCAAACCAGAATCAAAGCTTCATCTTCTGTGTTGGCAGGTGGATTCTTTGCCACTGAGCCACCAGGGAGGCCCACCTTGAAGAGTACAGTAGGAAAACAGCAGTTAAAGAGTTGCACTGTTTGAAGGTACAGTGGTCCCTCAGCAACCCTGCGGGATTGGTTCCAAGACCCCTGAAGGTAACAAAATCTGAGAAAGCTTGAGTCCTTTGTACAAAAGGGCATAGTATTTGCTTATAACTTACACATATTTCCCCATATAGTTTAAATCATCTCTAGATTACTGATAATATTTAATGCAATGTAAATGATATGCAAATAGTTGCTGGATATGTGACAAATTCAAGTTTTGCTTTGGGGAACTTTCTGAAGAAATTTTTTTTCCGAATATTTTCAGTCCCAGGTTAGTTAAATCTGTGGATGCAGAACTCGTGCATATGGAGAGCCTACTGTGTTCACCTTCTCATATAACGAAAACATAGGTGTCACACCTGTCTATTTCTCCTCCATTAGAACCTGCTGTTGCTAATGTTTGAGGATTAGGGAGGATTCAGACATGAAAACAAGAATTTCAGGCAGCAGATTCTTAGAGGCAGGAAAAGTAGGGAAGTAATGACGTTTAGTGTAAAGTAAGGTACCTGAAGGAGGATGCTAGTGGGAAATGAGACTGGAAAAGTAGATTCAGAGTTGAACTTTGTTCTGCTGGTATCTGTGTTACAGGCGATATGATTCTTATTCTTTTGGCTGTGCCTCTCAGTTTAGTTCCCCAATCAGGGATCAAACCAGGGCCCCCTGCAGTGCAAGCTTGGCGTCCTAACTGCTAGACCACCAGGGAATTCCCTGTGATTTCTAAACTAGGGAGAGATGTCAGCATTGTGCCTCAAGGGGATTAATCTGATAATAGCATATGAAAGTGGATTTAAAGAGGGAAAAATAGTGGGAGGAGAGAGGGGCAAAAGCCCAGATGAGAGGTAATGTGGATTATGCTCATTGTAAAACTATGTACTTTACAGTGTTATTATTTACTAATTGTGTAAGTGTCTTGCATTTATATGCTGCTGCTGCTGCTGCTACTAAGTTGCTTCAGTCGTGTCCGACTCTGTGGGACCCATAGACGGCAGCCCACCAGGCTCCCCCGTCCCTGGGATTCTCCAGGCAAGAACATTGCATTCCTCATTATTTATTTATTACAGCTCTTTATGGTAAGTCAGGACCACAGCAATACTACACATCTTTCTTTAATTTATAGAAATAGGATTGCATACTAGATGCAAAATTCCACAACAGCTTGTTTCTTCAACAGCACATAAGGAAAAATAAAAACCACTCCACACACTGTTTACTATTCTGGGTAGAGATGTTACTGAAACCTAACCAGCCCCAAATTCTTGTTACAAAGTAATGCTTTTTTCTCAGCTGCTCTATGCATCTTTAGATTTGAAAGAAAACAAAGCAATCTACCTTTGGATGTTGAGTTTTATGTTAATGTCTCAATGCATGATATTACACATTTTAGGATTTTTGGATTTTATATACTCGTGTTTCTCCCTACGAACATAACATGCATCCCAGCAGCCTGCCTCTGACCATCTGAAAGCAAGCTCCCAATGAATGGTTTTCAAGTGTTCTACTCGAGAAATATTTGAAAAAGACGGCCCGACTCTATATTGATAATGGCATCAAAACTTTTCTTCCTTCTTTTTCTTTATTTTGCAGGATTTCTCCTTTTTTCTTAGATAAAGAACCAGACCAATGATTCTCAGTCTTTTCTCTCTGAGATGCAAACGATTGAAGACAATCACATTCATCATAGACTCCCATGGGAACTAGCTGCAACTCCTACTCAGGAAAGCACATGAGAATTCCAGTCAGCTTGAGAAGCATGTGCTCAAGATGACTCTGAACATGACTTAAATTTCTTAAAGCCAGCTCAAGTATGAAATCTTTTCATATCAGTTACAAATGGCTTATAGATATTTTCACAACTAACTCATCTCAACACCTTGCTTAGTTGACAGCTGCTGGCCTTGATGACGCCCTCACCAGCAAGCATTACTCAGTGTGGTAGAAGTACACACGTAACACTCCCCCACCATCCGGGTGCGTGTACCTTCCCAGTCCCTCTCTCATTTTTTCAGTCTTTTCATTAAAAAAATGTTTTTGGCTGTGCTGAATCTATGGGCTTCTCATGATGTAGAGCACAGACCCTACAGCACATGGGATCAATAGGTGTAGTGCGCAGGCTCAGCTGCCCTGAGGCATGTAGGGGTCTTAGTTCCCCCACCAGGGATCCACTCTGAATCTCTTGTATTGAAAGGCAGATTATCAACCACTGGACCAGCAGGAAAGTCCCTTCCCAGTCTTAACTAGATATGAAAGTGAAAGTGTTTGTCGCTCAGTCATATCCAACTCTGTGACTTCATGGACTATCGACCGCCAGGCTTCTCTGTCCATGGAATTCTCCAGGCAAGAATACTGGAGTGGGTTGCCATTCCCTTCTCCAGGGGATCTTCCCTACCCAGGGATCAAATCCAGGTCTCCTCCATTGCAGGCAGGCTCTTTACTGTCCAAACCATGAGGAAGGCTTAACGAGACATAGATTCTCACAGTTTCTTCATTTTTAGCTGTTTTCTGAGCTTGCATTTTTCAAACTCTATCAACAATTACATACACTTGTGTAGAATTTGTTCTTTGATTTTATATATATATATATATGATTTTTATATAAATCACAACAAATTTTCACTTAGAAAATCATATTGGTTATTGGTTCATTTTGATTTATTTTCATGAAATTGAATTTAGGCTAATAGGTATTCTAAATCATAAAGAGAAAACAAGAAACATTCAGTCATGTTCAAAGGCAGAGTACCTTCTCGCATCTAAAATCATGAGGAGAATTTGCATACCTGTCATGATTTTATCTATTAAACAGCTCATTTGGGTTCTTTACCTTTTAGAAAACGATGTAAGGTATACAACATTGTTAAGCCAGAAATAATTCAGTAGAGGGTCCATTAGTCCTTGTTTCTGGATGTAATAGCTGGTGTTAGGATGGTTTTCTGGAAATAAATACTTATTATATTTTAGCATATTTTTGTGATTTGTCATCTTCTTACTATTATGACATGTGTCTAGGTTCTTTTTGTTGTTTCACTCAACAGGTGTTTCTTGAGTGTCTCCTGCATGTTCTAGTGGTGAGAATTCAGCACTGAAGAGAACAGACACAAATCCTAGCTCATGTGTAGCTTGGTTTCTAGTTGAGGGAAGGCAGACAGATGGTGATAAGTTCTATGGAGAAAAGAAGAGTAGATAAAGAGAAGAGAGACAGTTCTGGAGTAGAAGTTGCAGTTTTAAAGTAGGTGGTCAGGAATCTTGCTGAAGGAGTGGCGTTTCAGCAAAGACCTAAAGGAAACAAGGGACAGGGTCATGGGGTGATCAGAGGGCAGGAGCCTCCGAGGTGGTAGAAACAGCAAGTGCAAAAACCATGAAGTGAACACCTGCCGATATGTCAAAGGAATAAGAGGAGGCCAGCGTGGCAACAAAAAGAGGAGAAGGACATGCTTCCAGGAAGGTAAGGGGGTCTCTCGTGGGGCATGCTGAGGGGGCTGCCTTTGAATGACTTGAGAAGCCACTGGAGGTTTAGAATAGAGGAGTGACAAACTTTTCTTGCAACTGACTTGAACATCAGTGGGTGGAATACAATATGAATTTGAAGTCACTTAATTGATGACTTTGGAAGGTCAAAGTATTTTATGGAGCTAGGCTAAGATTTAGTATCTGAGGAGATTCATAGTTTGGGTATTTTTCAAAAAATATGAAAGGAAGAAAAGAAGGAAGCAAGAGGGGAAAAGGGAAGGAGGGAGGAGCAAAAAGGGAAATAAGGAAGGAAGAGAAGGAGAGAGAGAGAAAGAAAGGAAGGAAGAAAGAAGGGGAAAAAGACACTGAGACACTGAGTGTAGAAATTTTCTTTTTAACAACATTATCCATACTCCTGACAAACCTGGTAAATTAGAACAATCTGGAGAATATATAGTGTCTTTATAGTCACAATAAATTGATGATAAATTCTTTGTTTTTGCTCATAACTTTCCTTCAAGCCAGGAAAGCCCTGAAACTCCCTTTGTCAGTTAAACTGTCTGCCAAATACACAAAAATTATATTTAGAAATAATTCCTTTGGTGTCCTAGGAAGTTTAATTAATTGTTGTTTATAAAGTGCTTCAAAACCCTGTGGAACACAAAACTGACCTAAAAACAAGAGTTTGCAATTATCACAAGGAAGTATATTATTCGGGCCTCCTGTTTGCCCTTTGCATATTACCTTAGTGATAATTTCTCCTACACATCATTACCAATGGAAGCCTTCTTTTCTTTTTCTTTTTTTTCGACTGTTGCCTGCCATGTGGGATCTTAGTTCCCGACCAGGGATCAAACACCTGCCTCTTGCATCAGAAGCTCGGAGTTTTAACCACTGACTGCCAGGGAGGTCCGATGCTTTTTAATAGGGACTCAGAGAGCCTGTTCTCAGAAGTAACAGAATAACTTTAGAAAAGTTAACCATGGCTTTTGTCTCTATTAAATTTGATTCTGGTTTACCAGTAAAAATTTAGCAGTTCTTTCGAAAATTTAGCAGTTCTTTTGAACGGTAGTTCTCAGAGTATATGGCTCAGGTACCCCTGGAGATTTGAAGACATTTTCAGGTGTTCCTCAAGGTCAAATCTATATTCATAGTAACACCAAGATGTTATTTTCTTTTTCATTTTCATTTCTCTTTTGAGTGTATAGTGGAGTTTTTTAGATGCTATGTGTGATATCTAAACAGAGAATCTGTCTACAGTAGATACGAAAATCTAGCTTCTGTAAAGCCAGGCCTTTAAGAGATTTGCAAACATGTTAAAACAATGTTACTTTTCTCACTATTTTTAAAAACATGGTTATTTTCACTGGATATATGAAAAGACATATAATCTTCTACAGAGACTAGAAGAATTTAGCTCCCCCTCCAAAAAAAGTGTCTTGCTTCTATCATCTGAGGACATATGGATACTAAATTAGACACCTGGTCCCAAAGGGTTAATGTTCCTAGACTCCAAAATGTTCAACTGATGTGCAAAGTAAAGCTCTGTTGAATGCACAGAGCTTACAACTTACAACTTGTCTAATAACTGTGATTAAGGAAGAGAGACAGAATCTAGGAGATCAAGCTTGTTGTTAATAAGCCATCCAATGAGCCCCTCTTTTAAAAAATACACCTAATTTCTGATCTTCTTAGAAACAAAACAAGCTTTCAGTGAAGTCCTATTGCCTTAGGTAGACAGAGTCAAAAGCAAGAGACTGAAATTAACTTGCAAAGATTTTACTTAGAGCGGATATTATTAGTTCTTGTATTTTCTTTAGAGCAACCTAACAGCAAATCTTTAGACGTGGATACTATGCACTAAGTTCTCTCTGGGCATTGAGGATTCAGAGGTCTTTGGCTCATGAAATTTATATTTCAGGGGAGGAAGAGACAAGCAAACAAATGGCGGAGATAATTTCAGATATGAGTGTTAAGCAAAGCGTGGTGTTAGACAGGGATTAGTTGAAGGACAGAAGTAAGGGAACAGGGTGAAGGGGTGCTGATTGAGCAAGGTGTGGGGAAATCTCTCACTGAAGTGCTAATGTTAAGCTGAGACCAGAAGGCAGGCTGAGGCTCTCTGGCAGGAAAATGCAGGTATGAGGCCCCAGGGAGAGAATTAGGAAGAAACGAGAGGCTAGTGTAGTTGAAGCCTAATGAGGGGAAGTGTCGTGAGTGGTATGATCTGAAAAAGGTAGAAACTACTTCAGGGCAGCAGAGGATGAGATGGTTGAATGGCCTCACCAACTCAATGGACAAGAATCTGAGCAAGCTCCGGGAGTTAGTGAAGGACAGGGGAGGCTGGCGTGCTGCAGTCCATGGGGTTGCAAAGAGTCAGACATGACTTAGCGACTGAATAAAAACAACCCCATGAAATAGCTTGAAGAAGCATGAATTTTACTCTGAGTGCAATGAGAGCTTGAGCTGGTCACACGATTCAATTTGCACTTTGAAAAGAATTAGTCTGGCTGCTCTGTTATGGGACTTGATTGCAGAGGAGCAACAATAGCAGCCAGGAGACCTGTTAGCAGTTGACTGTCCCCTGGGAAATGGATGATGGATGGTGGCTTGGAGAACAGTGGTCACAGTGAGAAACAGGAGAAGCGGACAGATAGGAGACAGATGTGCTGTTTGTTTACAAGAGTGTATAAAACTTGTCCGGCTCATCGGAGCTCAACAAACAGAAACCCTCCCATTTCCTAAACATGAAACTCTCAGAGATTCCCCAATTTGTTCTAGTGGGGAACATAAGACTGGAAATTCAGCCAGTGCTAGTGGTAAAGAAGGAAATAGCAATCCACTCCAGTACTATTGCCTGGAAAATCCCATGGATAGAGGAGCTTGGCAGGCTACAGTCCATGGGGTCGCCGCAAAGAGTCCGGACACAACTGAGCGACATCACTAGTGGTAAAGAACCCGTCTGCCAATGCAGGAGACATAAAAGACTTGGGTTCCATCCCTGGGTGGAGAAGACCCCTGAATGAGAAAATGGCAACCCACTGCAGTATTCTTGCCTGGAGAATCCCATGGACAGAAAAGCCGGGCAGGCTGTGGTCCGTGGGGTCACAAAGAATCAGACATGAGTGAAGGGAGTTAACACATATTATTCTCACGGTACTGTTACATGATCCACAAAACACCTTACCTGAGGTCTTTTTTCCTTCCAATCTTTTCTGCCTTTAGCTGCCATTCTAATCTTTCTCAAACATTGCTTTCATTATGTTTACCTTGCTGATAAGAGTGTTATATGTATTGTGTGGGTATTGAGTAATTGCAGTAAACTAGGCTTGTTTGGGTGGGTGGGGTCACACACCTAAGATAGCTTCTTGCCTCTGGGATTTTAGAATTTACTTGGGAAGACATGATTAACTCATATGACATAATAAAGAGAGAGATCAAAAGAGATGGCATAATTAAGGAAGATTTCAAATAGGAGGAAGGACTTGTGCTAGATCTTGAAAGAGAATTTTAGCAAAGAGAGAGGCAAAAGATGCCTGGTGAAAAGAAAGGAGCAAAGACATAATATCCTAGCTTTGTGGCACAGAAGGGAGGTGGTGTTTTTTTTTTTTTTTTTTCTGAGGAAAAGAAGGCATCTTTGGGAAAAGGCAGGGGACAAAATCTCAGGGCAGGATGGTGCCAGACCATCAGTTCAGTTCAGTTTAGTTACTCAGTTGTGTCCGACTCTTTGCAACCCCATGAATCGCAGCACACCAGGCCTCCCTGTCCATCACCAACTCCCGGAGTTCACTCAGATTCACGTTCATCGAGCCCATGATGCCATCCAGCCATCTCATCCTCTGTCTTCCCCTTCTCCTCCTGCCCCCAATCCCTCCCAGCATCAGAGTGTTTTCCAATGAGTCAACTCTTCTCATGAGGTGGCCAAAGTACTGGAGTTTCAGCTTTAGCATCATTCCTTCCAAAGAAATCCCAGGGCTGATCTCCTTCAGAATGGACTGGTTGGATCTCCTTTTAGTCCAAGGGACTCTCAAGAGTCTTCTCCAACACCACAGTTCAAAAGCATCAATTCTTCGGCGTTCAGCTTTCTTCACAGTCCAACTCTCACATCCATACATGACCACAGGAAAAACCATAGTCTTGACTAGATGGACCTTAGTCAGCAAAGTAATGTCTCTGCTTTTGAATATGCTATCTACATTGGTCATAACTTTTCTTCCAAGGAGTAAGTGTCTTCTAATTTCATGGCTGCAGTTACCATCTGCAGTGATTTTGAAGCCCCAGAAAATAAAGTCTGACACTGTTTCCCCATCTATTTCCCATGAAGTGATGGGACCAGATGCCATGATCTTCGTTTTCTGAATGTTGAGTTTAAGCCAACTTTTTCACTCTCCTATAAGCTGGGAGCCAAAGGTTTGGACTTGCTGCAACTGGATATAGAGTTAATAAGGATTTATAAGCAAGAGTCAGTCTTTGTGAAGGCTTAACTGGGGCCAGTGATCATTTCCCCTCTCTAATTTTCTAAGGTAATGATTAGTCTTTATGTACTCACTAGGAACTTAGCTTGTAACTCTTTACACTTTTAAAATATATAATCTGTATGAGTGCAGCCTCTGTGGAGTCGGTACAGAATATACGTTTGATGACAATGAAAGACATGTGTAAGGAAGATTCACTTGGCAACAGCATGTGACCTGAACGAAAAAGAAGAAAGCCAGGCGGTCAGGAAGCTGTTCTAGAAACATAGGTGTGAAGGAAGGAATGTAGATGAGGCAGAGATGAGAAAGACTAGGTAGTATCACTAAAAGGAGCTTGCTAGCAGAGGGGTAAACATTAAAATTCCAAATCTCAGTGTTTTGAAGGATCATGGCAGTGATCAAGTGTGAGGGAAAAAACAAGGAGAGGGAAGTAGCTTGGGGAAATAAGATGGGGAATTTGGGTTTTGACAGGCATTCAAGAAGGTGACCGGACATTCATTTAGAAATGATCTGAGAAGGACTTCCCTGGTGGTCCAGTGGTTAAAATCCACGTTGCAGTGAGGGGGACTCAGATTTAATCCTTGGTCAGGGAACCAAGCTCCCACATGCCTCAGAGCAACTAAGTCCACGAGTTGCAACTACTGAGACTGCATGCCACAACTAGAGAGTTCACGTGCCACAAGCAAAGATCCAGCATACAGTAACTAAGATTCCACGTGCTACAACTAAGACCGGGTGCAGCCAAACAAATAAATAGATAAAAAAGAAATGGTCTGAGAAGTTAACTAGAGGAGATGAAGTGACTATGCAGAGACAAGGCAGAAGTTTTGTTATAACTTCATTCACTACATAGAGGTGTTACAATGAGGATACAGAGTAAAATGGGGCAAGGACTTTTAGAAATTAACAACCTAGTGGAGAAAACAGATATGCCAAAAGAAACACAAAGTCTGATGAAATGTGTCCAGAGGAGACTATGTGCTGGGTAAGGGAAAGAAATAGCACCTATTCAGGACTTCCCCAGTAATTTAGTAGTTAAGTTAGGGATCTGCCTGCCAATGCAGGGGACATGGGTTTGATCCCTGGTCCAGGAAGACTCCACATACCCCGGAGCAACTAAGCCCGTGGCACAACTGCTGGGCTCTCAGTCTAGAGCCATGAGCAGTAACTACCGAGCCTGCGTGCTGCAACTCCTGAAGCCCGTGCACGCAGAGCCTCTGCTCCGCAACCAGAGAGTCCACTACAATGAGAAGTCTGCACACTGCAACAAAGAGCAGTCCCCACTAGCCACAACTGAAGAAAGCCCGTGCAAAGCAAATGAAGATCCAGAGCAGCCAAAAATTAATTAATTTTTAAAACCTATCTAAATGGCACCTACTCAGCAACCCATCTGAGAAAACTGATGGAGGGTCCATGTAAACAGCCATAGGTGGCTCCTCTTGCTTAACTTTCCCTGCTCCATGTCCTGCTGCTTGGCCACCACTGTCTGGACCCAGGATTGGCACTCAAACAAAGGCAGTGGTCTCTAAGCAGGCATAAAGAAGACCAAGTCACCAATCAGGTAGCCCATCAGGAAAACTAGGTCCCTTAAAGGCCCATACTAATGAATAATGAATGACAGATACATTCAGATCCTCTCTCTTGGGATGTTTTAAACACAAGTCACAGGGAGTGGTCACCAGAAGCAGAGATGGCAGTACAGGCTGAGACTATGAAAAAGCAGCAGGGGGATGCAGATTTGAGAGAATGGCAAAATTACTAGAGTATAGGCAAGAGATGCTTGCTAAAGAGGGGCTGAGCAAGCAAACAGAGCCTATTTTGGATCACAAGAGCTGCAGTTGGTTCCTGGAACAAATGGGAGTTCTGGCTGATGATATGATACGATTTTCTAAAGTTTCCTAATTTTCTTTAAATAAACCCTCAGCATTTGCAGTATTGTGGACAAGCCCTGGCATTTTACATCTCATAAGAACCCAACTAACACAAGGGTATCCCTGTTGCTTTAGCTTTTGATTCTATCAGGGAGAACCCCATGAAGGAAAGAGTAAGTATGATCTTCATTGGGTAGTGGTGTTTAGTCACTAAGTTGCGTCCAGCTCTTATGACCTCAGGGTCTATAGCACACTGGGCGCCTCTGTTCATAGGATTTCCCAGGCAAGAACACTGGAGTGGGTTGCCATTTCCTTTCCAGGGGATCTTCCCAACCCAGGGATCAAACCCATATCTTTTGCATTGGCAGGCGGATTCTTTACCCCTGAGCCACCAGGGAAGCCCATGATCCTCATTAAGAGCAAAATGATGTGAGTGTGTGTACGTGTGTAGGTGACTGCCTGCCCAGGAGTGTATAATAGTAGAAGGTAGAAACTTCAGTTGCCTCTTAGAGCAAGTCTGACAGCACCAAAGTTTATATTAATACTTTTTGTCATTCCCTTTTTCTTGCCGCATCATTATCAGTGTGGGTCTGTGCGTTTGTCCTTGGGGAGGTGGGGGAGGGGGAAGAAAGGCAAAGTCAGGGAGACTAGGCAACTCAGGCAAAGAAAGCTAGCAGAAAGTGCAACTGCCAAGGAGAGAGGAATCTGAATATTTCTAGATCAGAGTTTCTCAACTTTCAGAAATGAAGATTTCTGGTTCATCTTAGACCAACTGAATGGGATATCTGGATCAGGGGCCTAGGAACTTGCATTTTTGTAAATTTGCCTGGTGATTCATGAAATGCTTTCCTTTAAGATCCACTGCTCTGAGTCGGACAAGACTGAGCAACTTCACTTTCACACACTGGAATGGCAACCCACTACAGTGTTTTTGCCTAGAGAATCCCAGGGATGGAGGAGCCTGGTAGGCTGCCATCTATGGGGTTGCACAGAGTCGGACACGACTGAAGTGACTTAGTAGCAGCAGCAGCTCTAAGTCTGGGCTTCCCAGGTGGTGCTAGTGGTAAAGAACCCACCCACCAGTGCAGGAGACATAAAAGATGCAGGTTCAATCCCTGCGACGGGAAGAACCCCTGGAGGAGGGCATGGCAACCCACTCCAATATTCTTGCCTGGAGAATCCCAAGGACAGAGGAGCCTGGCGAGCTATAGTCCAGAGCTATAGTCCAAAAAGAGTCGGACATGACTGAAGGGACTTAACAAGCACACTCTAAGTCCAGGGTCAAGAAAAGCTTGTTGGGGAGGAGGTGGCTGCTTAGGACCAATGGTAGAAAGGCTAGTTGTGCATATACTTACAATAGATGAAAAAAGTTAGGAGAGAGAAAATGTGTGAGGTAAGGCAGGGGTGTGGTGTGCACAGAACAGAGAGTGGGATGCAGGTCTGTCTTGGCAATCCCCAGCCTAGATGATAACTGAGACACGTGACAGATTACATTTCTGCTCATGCCAGAATTTTCTTAGTCAGCATAGAAGTGCTATATAAAGCTTTCCCCTCTTCTATATTATAGTCCTTTTAAGATTTACGGAGCACCAGCTATAGGGAGAACACTGTGTTAGCAGCTGTCAAAGAAAACAAGAGCTTATCATGTACTTGAAATTGGACAAAATAAATCTGTGATTTACATTGAAGGGTGACTACAAAGCAACATAGAAATAAGTGCAAATTCATTCAGTAACAAAAATTCACTGTGTCCATCATGTGCTGCTGCTGCTGCTGCTGCTAAGTCACATCAGTCGTGTCTGACTCTGTGCGACCCCGTAGACGGCAGCCCACCAGGCTCCCCCATCCCTGGGATTCTCCAGGCAAGAACACTGGGTAGGGGTACCACTGCCTTCTCCAGTGCATGAAAGTGAAAAGTGAAAGTGAAGTCGCTCAGTCGTGTCCGACTTTTAGCAATCCCATGGACTGTAGCCTACCAGGCTCCTCTGTCCATGGATTTCCCAGGCAAGAGTACTGGAGTGGGGTGCCATTGCCTTCTAGAATCTCCAGGGCGTGGTATATCAGAAAGTGATGTGGGTAAGTTTAAAAGCAGATTTTGTTACGACTACAGAGACTTTGAGGTATTCTATCTAAAGAAGAATTTAGATTCACACAGTTCAGAAGTAGGGTAACATCAGTGATTCAACATTCCATGCACTTATTGAGTGTCTATTGTTTTTGCAGTGGTAAGTAAAGGAGACAAAAATCCCTACCCTTATGGAGCTTATATCCTGATAGGAGAGAGACAAGAAAACAAATTGTATGTTGTGTTAGAACAAGTAAATGCTCTGGTTCCTTGGTAGTTCAGACGGTAAAGAATGTGCTTGCAATGCAGGAGACCTGTGTTTGATTCCTGGGTTGGAAAGATCCCCTGGAGAAGGGAATGGCTACCCACTCTAGTGTTCCTGCCTGGAGAATTCCACGGACAGAGGAATGTGTTGGGCTACAGTCCATGGGGTCCCAAAGAGTCAGACATGACTGAGTGACTAATACTTAACAGAGATGCAATACCAGGTGACCTTTTGGGAAATTCATTAGAAGACATTTGAACAAAGATTTACAAGTGTCAAAGAAGGCTTTTTGGATATATTGTATTGTGCTTAGCTGCTCAGTCACATTTGGCTCTTTGTGACCCCATGGATTGTAGCTCTCTGGGCTCCTCTGTCCTACTGGATTGGATTGTCATGCCCTCCTCCAGGGGATCTTCCCAACCCAGGGATCAAACCCAGGTTTCCCGCATTGCAGGCGGATTCTTTACCAGCTGAGCCACCATGCAGTGTGTTCAAGATAAAGAGGCAGCAAAAGTGCAAATTCCCTGAAGAAGCCTGCCTGCATTTTCAAAAGAAGAGCCAGGAACCAGCATGTATCTTTGTAAGTGAGGAAGACAGATTATATATTGGATAAGAGCTCAGAAAGGAAAGGGAGTAGGGGTGTCAAATAATTTAAGGCCATGGAGGACGTGGAGAAGATGTTTATTCTATGTTAAGCAGGACCGCAGCCACTCTGAGCAGAACATGATCTGACATGAAGGATACTTCCTTTCAGCTGTGTGAACTTGGACCCAATTTGTAACCTATCTAAATTTGTTTCCTCCTCTGTAAACTAGAGAAAAGCATCTGACTTCATGAGGTTGTTGTGATGATTAAGAACGATGATATGTGCATTTAGTATCTACCTGAACTAGGGCAGGCATATTCTTTTCCCTGCCCCGTTTCCTGTCTCCTCTCTTCTGCCTCTTCCACCTGGTGCCAGATGCCAGGGGACAAGAGGCAGGAAACAGCCTGGCAGAGTATAGCCCACGTAAGGCGAAGGAGGAAAAGGGGGCAGCTGGTGTAAGGCCTAGGTTAACAGACATACTAGTTGGGTTTTAAAATAACTATTCGTGTTTTACGATGCGGATTAGAAGGACAGAGCTATGAGTAGCTCAGACGGGTGGTCCTACTAGGTATAGGCGCAGGTCTGCCAGGCCTCAATTTTTCAAAAAACTCCCCCAAACCTTTACAGATAGTTTATCAACGCAGACTCTGGGCATGCTAGAGTTATGTTTAATTGTTCCATTGTTTAACGTGCTAACTCCCGAACGTTAACTGATTAATCTGTCTTCTAATTAATGTTTGAATGATTCTCAAGTCTAGACTATTAAGGGCACTTCTATTTAAAAATAGTCTGTCGTCTGCTTGTACTGTTAGGTGCCATAGGTATATCTGAGGTCGCCGTTTTGAGTGACCCGCGGTGGCTTCGAAATATACATAAAAATAACAACAGAAAACAACAGATCCGCCGCCCCCCCCCCGCCCCCCGCTCCCCCGCTTAATTAGTGATGAAAGGTTTTGTCGCGTTTGTCTGGGCTTGGGGCTAGCTCTCAGCCACCCGATTGTGGAGACTGGTAATCATCAAGGTGTGCTCAGAAAGCTCCGGGCCAGGGAGCTGGCGGCCAGGTCTCTTCCGAGGTCCCCCAAGTCGCCTCCTACTTTGGGTGACTGCATGTTTATTTACTTGCAATAAATGCTTGTAAATGAATGTACCCGGAGTGCAGGCCGATCCCATGGGTGGAGGGATTTTCGCAGCTCCACTGTGTGGACCCGACAGCGGTCGCCGGGGTACCGAGCCCGCGCCGGCCGGGCTCCGAGGCTGCGGCTCTTGGCCCTCCCTGCGGCTGGAGCCTGGGGGCGGGCCCCGCGTGGATCCGCCGGCGCCCAGACCCGCGCGCGCCGAGGCACCTCCCAGAGCCAACCCCTCTGCCACTACGCCGGCCGCGCGTCCCCACCCTCCACCGCCCCAGCCGCCCGCTCCCTCCGCCGCGCCGGCCCCCGCTCCTCCTCCGCCGGCCTGGTCCGCCCCCTCCCCGGCCCGGGCCGGCCCCCTCCCTCTTCCCGGCGTCGCTAGCTGGCTCGCTCTTCCCTCTTCCCACACCGCCCTCAGCCGCACTCCCGTCTGGAGAGGAATCGAGCGCCGAACGCATCGATAGCTCTGCCCTCTGCGGCCGCCCGGCCCCGAACTCATCGGTGCGCTCGGAGCTCGATTTTCCTAGGCGGCGGCCGCGGCGGCGGAGGCACAGCGGCGGTGGCGGCGGCGGCGGCGGTGGCGGCGGTGGCGGTTCGGCCAGTACTCCCGGCCCCCGCCATTTCGGACTGGGAGCGAGCGCGGCGCGGGCACTGAAGGCAGCGGCGGGGGCCAGAGGCTCGGCGGCTCCCAGGTGCGGGAGAGAGGTACAGAGCGGACCACCCCTCGCGGCTCCTGCCGGGGTCCCGACCCTCCTCGCCGGCGCCGGGCGGGGCCGGCGGCGAGTGAATGAATTAGGGGTCCCCGGAGGGGCGGGAAGGGGGCGCGGGTGCGGGGCCTGGGCGGGCGGGCCGCCGGGCGGACGGGGCCGGTTGGGGGGGGACGGTCTGCAGGGGGAGACACGGCGACGCGGGGAACGAGGAATGGGCGGTGCGGGGCTGAGGAGGGTGAGGCTGGAGGCGGCCGCCGCCGGGGCTGCTTCCTGGACGGGGGAACCCCTTCCTTCCTCCTCCCGAGAGCCGCGGCTGGAGGCGGCCGGGGAGAAACTCGCGGGCCGGGCGGGCCGCCCCTCCGGGCGGTCGGGTGCGGTGGAGGTTACTCCCGCGGCGCTCCGGCCTCCCCTCCCCCTCGCCGTCCTTCCCTCACCCTCCTCTCCGCTCCCGCACCTCTTCTTCCCTTCCTAGTACTGGGCTGCCTCGGTTGCTGCCTTCTCTGCTGCATCTCTCATCTCTGGGTCGAAGGTATAAACTTCTCCCCCAAGCGCAGACTGGACGGCTTGTGGTCCTTTTTCAGTGTGTAGGGCGGATAGATGAGTAAGAGGCGAGGTCGCCTTTTGGAAGCGCAGGGGAAAGTGCTTAGAGACCACTGATGGAGGTTATTGTGTTTGGAAAAAATGCATCTGCAGCCGAGTTCCTGACGGCTCCCCCTCCCCCCGTATGGGCTGTGACATTGCTGTGGCCACAAAGGAGGTGGTGGAGGTAGAGATGGTGGTGAAAGAACAGGTGGCCCACACCCTGCGACGTGAAGCCTGGACTTCGTGTAAAGGAAAAAGTTAATCCCAGAAGGTCTGTTTTGCTTTGTCAAGTTAAAACACACACAGCAAACCCGCACAGCAGAAGCAGGGCTCTTAGCTTGCTAGTTGAGTGTAAACAGCAGTAGTTAAAATTGCACGTGAAGTTTAATTTGCCTGTTTTCCTTTCCCCCATGCCTTCTGTATTACCCTTATGCGTACAAATTGGACCCCCAGTCCAGGAGTTATTACAGTACTCCTAAACGGTTCCCAGGCCTTTTTTTTTTTTTTTTCCAAAGCGACCTACAAGAGAAGTTAATTGTAGCAATCTGCCAGCCAAGTGCCTGAAATACTCTGAGGCATGTGCAGTGGTGGCAGGTGAAGTCCTAAACTGGCCTTCTGAAGTCTTGATATCCACCAAAATGAGTGGTTAAGAACAAAAAAAAGCATTTTCTAGTTTTTACTTACTATACATGTTACATTTGTAATGAAAGAAAAATTGTTCAAAAGAAACTA
This sequence comes from Nanger dama, assembly GCA_917880005.1. NCBI lineage: Eukaryota > Metazoa > Chordata > Mammalia > Artiodactyla > Bovidae > Nanger > Nanger dama. Next base: position 84,976,503 of record CAKJTW010000002.1, read on the forward strand.
CAAAGGGAAAAAATTCTGTTCATAGTCCTCATCTCAGAACCAACCTTAGGAGTGATGTCATTCTTAGGTGACTAAGGTCCAAAATGCTGACTCGAACGTGTAGTGGACTAGAGACGCCAAAAATGGTTGATAGCAGTACTGTTTACCTTAGACTGTATCCGTCCACAGGCATTCTTGATTTTAAGAGACAGTAGATGAAGTGATAATTCATTTTTTTTAATGACCAAAAAGTGAACATTTTTTGCCTGAATGAAATGCTCAGTTCTGGTCCCAGTTCCACCCCTTACTAACTTATGTAGCTTTGGACACGGGGAACTCCTTTGGCCTGTGATTTTCCATGGGAACCCATTTCTCTCTAGTGGATTAAAGAAACTTGATTTTTGAAATCCAAGTCAGATTTTTTTCAGAAATAACTACTGCATAAAAAAGTAGACCAGAAAGTGTGTGGTGTTGAGAATTCACATGTCTATCCACAAGCTAAGCACTAATCCAATGTTTGTCCACAATCTCCCCTAGACTAGCTCACTTACTGGCCATAAGGACTCTTCAAAATTACTGAAGATCCCAATGTGGAGTGTGTCAGTATTCCTACAACATAAATTAGAATGGAGAATTAGACAATATTAATTCATTTAAAAGAAAGAAATAGCCCTTTACTTGGTAACAGAAATAGAATATTTAATGAAAAGTAACTGTTTTCCAAAACAAATGCAACAGTTAGCGAGAAGAGTGGCATTGTTTCACACTTTCACAAATCTCTCTAATTGTATGGCTTAGTAGAACATAGCTGGATCCTCATAGCTGCTTCTGTAGTCAATGTATTGTGATCACAGGTCTGGAAAATTCTACTGTATACACTTGTGAAAGAATAAGAGTGGGAAGGGTAAATCACCTCATACCATTATCATCAAACCAGGTTTTGCCTCTTGGACCCTCTCCAAAGTCTTAGGAACCCCGGTGGGTTCCTATACCACATTTTAAGAGCTACTCTTGTAGGCTATCCAGATTTTATTGGAGGAGTAGGGTGGCAGGGAGCTAGAGGATACATTTTGGTGTGATTACCCTCACCTGTCACATTTGCTAATGCCAATATTAGGAATGAAGAGAGGGGGCAAAGCAGGACATCGTGCATGTTGGCAGTGGCCCTGGACAAACCTAGGTGGCACAGAGCAGGCCCGTGAGGAACTGTGATGCAGCAGTTGCTGGGCCTGTCTGCTCTTTGGGAATGGGTTCAGCAAGTAGAGCCAGAGCAAGGATGTGGTGGGGTGATGGAGTGCCTACTGGGAAGATTCTTGGTCTTCAGTAAATGGGATGCTGCATGTGTATAATGTGTAGTATATCTGCACTTTCATTAATCTGGAACTACTTACCCTGTAGTACATTACTGGACATTGACTGCCAGTTCACAACTTAAATTTGTAGTAATGTAGTTATTGAGGGAAAGGAGATTAAAGTAGATACATTCATTTCAAAGAGTTTGAAACTAACTAAAAAAAATATTGTCTGTGTTGGTGCTGTTAAACCTTACCTGTTGTTGATATTTATCGCTACTGTTGGGAGTTGATATATGACAAGCAGAGAGTAAAAGTCATGTGGGTTACTGTGATATAGCTAACATCTTTCAGAAATTCTCCCATTAAAAGCATGGTTTTCTTTAAAGATTATTTAATTCTATTTTCTGTGCAAAGTGTTATTTTTCAGCACTAATAATAGCATATATTGTGATTGATGATCAGATGATCTATGCTGAATAGTTCACAATTCTCAAAGTTCTCTTATTTTTTACAGTATTATTTTCCCCAGCAGATAATTTACAGATTAAAATGTCACCAGATATTGTCCTCATCGGCTTGGTGTTTCAGTTTTTATTTTCCCAGCATAGTGTCTAGCTTTGACAATCCTCCTGCCACCCCAATTTGATTCTTGCTAACTGTCCTGGAGAACGCCCATGATGATGCTTTTTAAAAGTTTTCTATAGCTGTCGGCTCCAACAGAGACACTCAGCATATCCACTTGTAACTCTTAGGGGCCCACATCAGTGAGGAATACTGTGGTGGTAGCTGTCAACAAGTTCTGTGTGGTGGGTCCACAGGACATAGAGCAGCGCACTCAGCACTTGTCCTGAGCGAAGTCACGGCTTGCTCCTTGGAGAGCCATTAACTGCTGCGGAACAGCAGACTGCTGCCTCTTTAGATAGAGCAACCTGAGTCGAAGGTAAAAGAGCAGTGCAGTCTGAATGCGTGGTTCTCAAATGCTGATGAAGGAGTTGGTAAACAAACTACAATTCATTGCAATACACATCTGTAGTCAACTGGTGTTTCCTTGAATTTTGTGAAGTATTTTGAAAATAATTTTCCGTATAAAGGTGAATTTGTGTATTGATAGAGCATTTGGGTTACATTAACCTCATGTGCGGCACACGTTCTAATTTAGTCACATTTTCGTTATTTTTATTATAAGGCCTGCTGAAAATGACTGAATATAAACTTGTGGTAGTTGGAGCTGGTGGCGTAGGCAAGAGTGCCTTGACGATACAGCTAATTCAGAATCACTTTGTGGATGAATATGATCCTACGATAGAGGTAAATCTTATTTTAATATTATGCATATTGACTTGTGCAGGCCCGTCCTTTGGGTACAAAAAATGGTTTCTCTGATCATTTTCTCTGACTACTCATTATAAGGCAGTTATACTAATCATGCTTTTATTACGTTAACTGAAATGTACTTGGGTTTCACAGCTTTACTTTGATGTTATAAGTAACCACAGATACGAGAGCCCAGCCCTTCTTCTCTCAGGACAGTAGTACTGTGACGTTCACTCTGTGTTAGTGTGTGTATTTTGATTGGAAGTGTATTGCGCAGTGTTCTCAGAGGATGAAAATGTGAATTTACCTCGTCTGTACGATGAGACATATCTAATAGCCATTTTTTAAAAGGTGGCTTTTGTTTTTATGGGGTTTTGGGGTTTTTTTGGTATTTTGATGTCACATGTAGAAGTTGACACTGGTGATGTATAATCACTTGATAATTAAAAGCATTTGTTCAGTAGTATTTTCATATTTTCTTTTCACGTTGCAGTAGTGGAGAACCTGCAACTACCTGATGCATTTTAGAAAACTCATTCTTTGCTTCTGTGGATATGTATATCAGCTGATATATAAGGGTACCACCACCAATCCTTACCTTTGCTTTTCAGTCCTTTTTCAATTTATTCAGGGCAATGTTAGAATTGTTTTTTAATTACAAATTGATTAATTAGTAATTTTCAGACTTCTTCAGTTTTATGGAAATGAACCAAAGGATGGCTAACAGCAAAATGATAGAATAAAGGCCTGGCAGAGAGCTTGAGAAGGCAGGTAGTATTTCCCACTGCCTTCTGGCGGAACTGTACTGAGATGCCTGGAAGCAGATAAGGATTTACTTAATCCCAGAGACCTGCAGGAGAGACTGGCACATAACTGTCCTTCTTAACTAATTTCCAGAATGTATTTATTAGCATATTTCTTGCATAGTCTGAATCTTCCTGTTTAACATAGTACCAGCTCATTTTTGAAATAGATTTATGTTGTTAGATTATTTCTTAGGCTTCTTTATTCCAGGTTAAGCAATCCTAATCCTTTAACTTTTATTCTAGATTTGATATTATCAGATTTTTAATCAGCTATGAAAAGTTTCGCAGAACTTTCTCAGAGTCCCAAGCTGTAGAGTCTAGAACAGGTCAAAACGCCCTGTTAAGGCACTGTGTGTGTAATGTCTTAAAAAAGAAAACAAAACACCTTGACTGCACTCAGGTAGTTTCTGAGGACACCGTTGGCCTTGGGAAGATGTCTGTGCAGTGTAGCATTTTGAGGATTGAGTAGATAACTGTTCATAAGGAAATGTCAAACATTTTTGCTACTGCAGGAAAGAAGATGAAGAAAAACGCCCTTATTTGCAAAGATCTGAGTTAAACACAGAATCAACTTTTACATGGCTTCCAGGTTTAATAATTTTGCATTAGTGAAAAGGAGAGTCTAACTTAAATGGCCCACGTATGTAAGAGTCACTCTGTATTTCCTCTTGGCAAGTCAGTTCAGTGCTGATGGGTTTATTTTTTACTTTGAGGAGGACTAAGTAGTTCACCTGTTCCTAAAGCCAGCATACTCCATCATTAAATTGGAAGTAAAAAGGAATTTTAATAGAATTTAAGTTAAGGAAAGCACGGTGGTTTTCCTGGGATTCTGGAATATGATTGTAGCAGGAGTGCCCATCTTCTCTGAAAATCTGAGGAATTCCATTATGCTCTGTTTCCTATCAAAGGTCAGGAATGATATATTAAGGATGTGATAAAAAAGGTTAGGAAACCTTTTGGTCAAAATTGTTTAAGTGTAATATAAATTTTAAATAAAGCTAAAAGGCTATCCTTTATTTGAGGGGGAATGAAAAACTTATAAATTCAAACCCATTAACTCTGATATGATTTCTGCTAAATCAGAAGACTTGACCCAGGGAAGCATTGATTACCTGTGAACTTTGAAACTGACGTCCGTCACTAGAGTAGTCACCTGGGAAAAGGTTTCGGAGATTGTCTCTTATCTCCCAAGTGACAGTTAGTCTCTGAGGGAACTGACAGATTAAATTCTTGGTGTAGTTCAACTAGAAGAAAAGCAGGAGAATCCAGTTGTTTATTTTAATAAACAAAAATACGTGACATTTGTATAAAAAGTTGAAGAATAGTGAGCATCACTACTGCTAAAGTTTTTGACTGGTGAACAGTGTAGGTCAGAGAAAAAAGAGAGGACATAGACTTGGCACATTTGGAATTCTTATCAGTTTTTCTCCCTTAAAACAAGGGGAAAGAAGTTTAGAGAAAAATTTCTAATTAAGTAATACCTTATTTTCTAGTTGTTTAGAATTTTCAGAGATTTATATTGTGAGAAAGATGGTCATAGTTTCATTTTATTGATAACAGTGGTCTCTGAGAGGTTGTAACTTGCTTAAGGATACTTAGCTAGTAAGTGATAGAATTTTAAGTTTTCTGAGATCAAGTTAAGTGGAATTTCCACTATTCCCTTTTATTACCTTTTTAAAAATGAAAAAACTGACCTTCAAGGTAAGAAAATATTTAATATGGAGGCTGATTCGGATTTCCCAATATCAAAATTTGAACTCAGCGTGCTATCTGATGGTATCCTGATGGCAGAGGTTGATACAGAATTGGGCATGATGCATGGATGGAGCATGTTTATATATGCATGATAATCACCTTTACTTCTATGCTGGGAAGATTTTGTCTTTATCTTTTATGAAGCTCCTCTACGAGGTCTGAGAGAGAACGAAAGACCATTTTAGCGGTGCAGGATTATTAAAAACTCAGTCCTCAAATACAGTACTAGGCTAGAAATAATACATACTTACATGGTTTGGAGGTCATGGTTACTATAAAAATACATTCTCTGAAATGTGTTTTCTAAGGTAAAATTTGGTAGAAGCAGGAAAATGGAAGTAGAGATTGGAAGGATCAGGTGGTCAGTTAGCAAATATATAACAAGTATCTACTGGATATGATATAAAAATAGATATAAGAAGTATTTTCTCCCAGGCTCCAATTCATTGACATCTGCATGCTTCTGTTAATGTGATATTTATAATTCAGTCTCTGATGAAACAGTTCTTTCCTCAGTAAGGAAGAATGGATTTGTAATTGGATTGATTGGTTCCATCTTTAGCGCTCTGAGCTGCTTATTTGCCAAGATATATCAGTTTCTCTTTGAAAAAAAAATTTCCATGTTAATTGTGTAATTTTCTTGCTGATTAAGGTATTTAAACTTTAGAGAATTAAATCAGTATTAAAGAGGAATTTAAGAAAAGCACTGTTTAATGATACAAGCTGTTAGTTTTCTTTTTTCTTTCATTCCTTTCTTTTTTGTTAAAAAAAACAAAAACAAAAAACACAAACCATGTATCAATAGTTACTAAGGAGGAATGGGTGGTGACTTTGCCCCTCAGGGGACATTTGTCAATCATCTGGAGACAATTTTGGGTGTCACAACTTGAGGACGGGAACTGCTACTGCCGTCTATAGTAGGTAGAGGTCGAGGGTTCTGTTAGCCTCCCTGTAATGCAGGGACAGCCCTCCCCCAGAATGACATGGCCCTAGATGTCAGTAGTGCCCCAGCTGAGACCCTAATATGCATTACATACAGCTTTAAACATTCTGGAAGTTGTGAAATTCAAGTCCATGAGAGTGGTTTATATTAGGTTTTTTTCTTTTAACATAGTATAGCTGGAAACCTTTCATTTTCTAAACTAGCGGTATATTAGCTGACTCAGGAGTTCTGTAAAAACATTCTGTTGTTTTTAAAACAAGGTACACAGCAGTTTTGTAAATGCCTTTCTTTCTCTTCAAGGCTGTGGCCTCTCTTCAACCGTCCCCCCTTTCAACTGAGTGCCCTCTACTGGTCAACTTACTTGCTTTTATAATAAAAATTGAAATCCTAAATTTGGATGTTTTTCTATTTGACCTGTGGCTATAAACAATTTATAACTATAAATTTTACTTAAAAGTCTTATATAATGTTTTAATAATCTAAAGTATCAGTTTTTCTCTGCTAGTATTAAAATTACTGTGTGGACTAGTTAGGCGTAAATAAATACGTGGGTGAATATTTTTAACTAAGAGTGGAAAAGTGGCAATGTGAAGAAAACAGGGTGGTGCCCTTGTTAACATTGATTGAGGCTGCTTTGTCTGAGGGGAAAAGAAGTGGCACTTTAGGTCTATGAGTTTCTTTTGGTGCACACAGGAGGTGCCTCACAGTTCAAAGCTTAGTGATGAATTTTGTGGGATGTTAGGAATGGCCTATTCAAAAGCGGCAAGCTGAAAGATAACATTATGTGCAGTTTTATAGGACTGTAGAATAATTGAGTGTACCTTATTGTGTTAATTTGTTTTTAGAATAAACTAACACAAAATTCAGGTACTGTATTTAGGTCAATTTAAGAATATTTATTTATTTAATAATAACTATTTATTGAGACCTGAATGTTAAAAAATTATTGGGCATGTTTTATTCTAACTTGGGAGTTTTTATAAATACAAAGCTTTAAAAACATTCAAATAAAAGTTGGCAATGGAAATAAAAGGAAAACTTTTATGGTTTGGCATCTCAGAAGATTCTGGTTTACCATGTAATTAATTTCTTAATTCCATAAATGTTTTTCAGTGCCTATTCAGTACCATGCAGCCTTCCTAGGGTCTACAAATACATTGAGAAAACAAAAGGGACCACCAGATCATTTCCGTTGTGGAGCTTATTAGTCTTAGACATATTTGGAAGTAGATGTACTGTTTATAGACAGTAATCCTAATTATATGTAACTTAGAGGCTTTAGGAGAAGGAAATGGCAAACCACTCCAGTATTCTTGCCTGGAAAATCCCATGGACAGTGGAACCCGGTAGGCTACAGTCCATGGGGTCGCAAAGAGTTGGACACGACTGAGCAACTTTACTTCACTTCACTAGAGGCTTTATGCTTTAGGAGGGCAATAGATTTCTTATATCTTAATTATATTATCTCATAGTACCTAGGTTTATGGAACAGTTATATTATTGTGATCTTAATATAATAAAATTAAAAATGGGTAGTAAAAATAAAATATTTGAGAGGATTAAATAGGGATACAGTGCTTACCTTAGGTAATTTTTGAACTTTCTATTTGGAACATTTCAACATGCGAAGAGTTGACTCATTGGAAAAGACTCTGATCCTGGGAGGGATTGGGGGCAGGAGGAAAAGGGGACGACAGAGGGTGAGATGGCTGGATGGCATCACTGACTCGATGGATGTGAGTTTGAGTGAACTCCGGGAGTTGGTGATGGACAGGGAGGCCTGGCGTGCTGCAATTCATGGGATCGCAAAGAGTCGGACACGACTGAGCGACTGAACTGACTGAACTGAAACCCATGGAAAAGTAGTTAAAAAAAAATTGTACAGTGAATACCTCTTACCTTTAAATTACACATACTTGCTTTATGTGTGTATACCTCTCTGTGAGCACCCATGAGTGCTGAGTTACTTCAGTCATGTCCGACTGTTTGCAACTCCATGGACTGTAGCCCATCAGGCTCGTCTGTCCATAGGGTTCTCTAGGCAAGAATACTGCAGCGTGTTGCCATGTCCCCCTCCAGGGGATCTTCCGAACCCAGGGACTGAACCCGCTCTCTTACGTCTCCTGCGGTTCTTTACCACTAATGCTACCTGGGAAGCCTTATGTACACACACATACTTTAATACATATTATTTATGTTTGCTGAATTCTTTGAAAGTAAGTTGCATGTACACACACATACTTGAATACATATTATCTATATTTGTTGAATTCTTTGAAAATAAGTTGTGCATGTTGGGACCCTTTTCCTCTGGATACAGGGGTCTGCAAACTATGACCTGCCTGTTGGCCCAGTGAAGCTTGTTTCTGTTTTTGTCAAGTTTTATTGGGGCACAGCTGCTTGTAGTGCAACTTTTGCACTACAGTGGCAGAGCTGAGTGGTTGCAAGAGACCAATTACTGTCTAGTCCTTTTTGGAACAAGCTTGCTGACTGTCCTCTAACAGCAAGGATAATTTCTTGTGTAACTCCAGCACAATGACAAAATTTAGAAAGTTCAACACTGATAAAAAGTCTAATATATACTCCGTAGTCAAATTTTATCAGTTTCCAGAATGTGCTTTTAGCATTTTTTCCCCCTCATCTCAGGATCACAAATTAGCTGTCACATCTCACAGTCTAGAAGTTTCCCAGCTTTTCTTAGTCATTCATGACAGTGGCACATTTTGAAGAATTCAGGCCAGTTATTTTGTGCAACATCTTCTCATTTAGTTTTGTCTGATGGTTTCCCTGTGGTCAGGTTCAGATTAAACATTTTTGGTAGAAATACTCTGAAAGTGATGTCGTACCCTCTTTGGGGTATCACATCAGGAGGCACAATATGCTAGCTTGCTGCATTATTAATGGTGTTATGTTAACACTGGTTAGTGACTAATGTCATAGCTATCTCATATCTATCAGTTTTATCTCTGTGAAAGTATCTTTAATTCTTTATAATAGGTACTTTGTGGGGAGATGCTTTGAGACTGTAAATACCTTGTTCTCCAACATACTTGTACCCAGTGGGTTGTAGCATCCTCTGATAATTCTCACCGTGTTAAATTACCACCATCTTGATGGCAAAATGGTGGGTCACTGACTCTGTCATTACTTCTACATTTATCAGTTGACAGCTACCATTAAGTAAGGATTCTCTCTTTTCTCTCCCCTCTCTTTATTTATTTGGTTTGTGTTTCTTTGTATCAGTAGTGACTCACAGGTACTCTTTTCATTTGATGTTTTAAAATCTATTTCTGTAATCACTGATTTTGATGCTCACATTTATTTTTGATATGACCAATGAAATTGCTTTTAAGCTGGCCTCTGTATCTTATTGATATGTCTCCATCAGTTTTTGAACTCTTCCTTACTTTCTGGCACAGTATATTCCAGGTTCACTTTACCTGTCCCTATCTTGGACTCAGCCATTTGTCCTAAGGGCCCTAATTCATTTTAATAGGGAATGCTGTTTAGACGTTAAGACCTGGATATTGGGTGTGCTTGTTGCTACTGGGATATCACTGCTTCTAGACCCGTTTCAACGGACAGAGCTAAGAGGTAGATTTTATTTGAAAATCATGAGTTTATTCTTCCTCCGTATCTTTCTCTCCTATATATAAATTTTGAATATTAATCAACATTAATTAACGTTAAACATTATACAGCTGTGGAAATAAAAATGATAATGTCAGTTAACACAGATTGAATTATTTAACATTAGGTTAGCTTTTCTATTTGTGGACTTGGGATTAAATATTTTTCTCCATTAAGAAAAGTAGGGGTTCTTTTCACTTTTTCAAAGCATTCTTAAACCATTTAGGAAAAAGTCGAGCTGTTTGGCTACATGGAAATTAAGACATCTTTAACAAAAATACAAGACAGGTGAAAACCTGGGAATACTATTTGCATCATCTATCAAGTCAGGACTTTCTTCTGTATCTGAATTAGAAAAAGCAAACATCCAAAAGATAAAAATGGGGGTGGGAGTAGGGGGTAAGCACACAAATAGCCAACCTATCCACACTCACACAAAAAGTGATGTAGAACCATATTAAGGGATACTTCATTAATATGGCAATGCAAGTTCAAACAATAAATAACTTTTTTTTTTTTTGCCTACACTCTGCAGCCTAGGGTATCTTAGTTCCCCAATCAGGGATTGAACCCATGCTCTCGGCAGTGACAGTGTGGAGTCTTAACCACTAAACCGTCAGGGAATTCCCTAAATAACATTTTTTATTTTCATAATGGCTAAGATTAGAATGATAGCACACCTGGAAAGGTATGGGAAAATGTGTACTCTTTATGCTGTAGTGGGAACATACATTATTATAAACTTTTCTGGAGGTATCAGTTTAGCAATACATATCAAAGTGGAAACCACATGTCAATTGATCCCACTTACAGAAATTCACTTGAAAGATTCAATTGGATAAATGTTTAAATGTATATCCAGGAGAGTTTATTGCACTGTTTACAATTTTTAAAAGTGAAAATAATCTACACATCTACTAGTAAGGAATGGGTGAAGTAAGTTATGGTATATTTATATAAATGATATTACACAGTTGTTGGAAGGGATTAAGTAGATCTGTATGTACTGACATTGAAAAATGGTTCATTATGTAAGAGAAGCTGTATCATAGCCCTTTGTATGGGAATATGTACATAAAACATGGTAGGACATATGCCACACTCTCCGTAGTGTTTTTTTTTTTTTTTAATGAGTATATACTGTTTGAGAGGGAAAAATATGTCCTCATTTTTGAGGGAGAAGAGTCACTAAGAGTGTAGGTACTATTAGATTACTTCATATTAGAAGTAAGGTTTTTTCTTCCCCCTTTTAAAACCTTGAAGAATTGAATAATGCAGATGTATTAGGGATAAAAATATACAAAGAAATTGGTGTTAGGCCAGTTAAAGAATAGCTGAGAGGTACATAATTCAATATATTAAAATTATATTGGCATCTGTAATATTAAGATTGGATCCATTATGGATCCATTCTGACCTTGGCATCAAGTGATAATTCGTGGGAGAATGCCACATGACTTCAACAGGTTACAGATACAGGCTTATAATATCCTTATTTTCAAAATTTTGTCATTCAAATTTTCCTTGAGTTTATTCAGATTTTTGAACTAGTTTTATCTCTTGGGCATAGTGCCCATTATATTCTCTAGTCCTAATCTAAGAGTCAGTGGGTTTTTATAATTTCAAATATCCATTATTTGAAAAAAGTCTTTGTTTTCTTTATTCTTACTTTTAATAAATGTCTTAATCAGAATTCTGCTGTGAGAACAAGCTCTTTTAACACCCTTGCTCCCTAATCAATACAGAGATCCTTCATAAACCTCAGAGTTTTAGCTCTTTTTCCCTGGATCTTATCTAGCTCCATTATATTTATTTTGAAATACAGTGAGTGGTTTTGGGAAAAGTAGTCCAGGTGTAGATGTTCAGTTAGCTTTTTATAGGACTTTTCAATTTATAAAGGAATTTTTGTGGCCTTTAGTTCTAACCTGTATACAAAGTCCTGTGTATTATTATTTACCCACTTTTATAGCTAAAGGAATGAGAGCTTAGAGAACACTAGAGATTAAGTAGTTTGTGCATACTCACACACCACAAGTGGCCTTCCCTGATGGCTCAGTGGGTGAAGAAGATTTCCTGCAGTCCAGAAGACACAGGAGATGTGGGTTTGATCCCTGGGTCGGGACGATAACCCTGGAGAAGGAAATGGCAACCTACTCCAGTATTCTTGCATGGGAAATCCCATGGACAGAGGAGCCTCATGGGCTACAGTTCAAAGGGTCTCAAAGAGTCGGACCTGACTAAGCGACTGAAGGCGCGCACACCACAAGTCAGTGGAGTTCTGCAGCTGCCACACATGCAAGGTTCAGGAGTGTATCTCTAGTTTGGATGGCTTTGGCCCTGAGCATCAGACCTGTGTGTCGAAGCTGCCTGCAGGTCGTAGCACCAGAGCAACCTACAAACATACGGAATTCAACATGCCTCAGATTGAACCCATCTTTTCCTTTCACCTGCCTCTTAAGTTCTCATCTCTAAACAGTTAGCTATGGCATTTAAAACAATGGAAATATAATTCACATAACATAAAATTCACCCTCTTAAAATGTACAGTTCAGTGGTTTTTAGTATATTCACAAAGTTACGCAACTATCACCATCACCCTATTTAAGTCTATACCAATTAGCAGTTATGACCCAAACCCTTCTCCAGTCAGCCCCTGGCAACTATTAATCCATTTTCTGTCTCTGTGGATTTGCCTATTCTGAATATTTCATTTAATTGAAATCATGCAATATGTGGCCTTTCGTGTCTGGTTTCTTTCATGTAGGATAATTTTCAAGGTTCATCTATGTTGTCATGGTTCAATACTTCATTCCTCTTTATGGCTGAATAATATTCTCTTGTATGAATATTTGTTTATGTAGTCATCAGTTGATGGGCATTTGGATAGTTTCCTCTTTTGGGCTATTTTGAATGACAGTGCTGTAAACATTGCTGTAAGGGATATATGAAGGTTTTTCTGTCCGTTTCACCCGTTAAATATTTATTAAAACTGTTTAATCTTCTTCATCTTACTACTGTTGCTGCCTTACTTCAGGTTCTTGTAAAAGCTTCTGAAACTCATCTTCCAGCCTCTAGTCTGGGCTCTTTCTATAATTTGTCATAGCAATGCTGTGAACCATAATAATAGTGACTCATGTCAACTTGATCCTCCCCCTACTTAAAACCTTTTCATGACTTAGTGAAGTTCAAAACTTCTTAATATGGCTTATTAGACCCTCCATAACCTGGCCTCTGCTTGATGGTGCAGTTTCACTTCTAATTGCCTGTGGTCTCTTAGAGGGACTTCTTGGTTCCATGTACTGAGCATGCCCCTTCATGTTTCTGTGCAGTCTCTGTACCTTTCTGCCTGGAGTGGTCCTCCTGTCTTTCTTAATTCATATAAGCAAAGTTGATCTATTTGCCATCTTGTTCTACATAAGGCGTTTTGCATTTATTTCATTGAGTTGTAATCATGTGTTCACATTCATAGCTCTTTCACCAGACCTAGCTCTTTGAGGTTAGAAACTTTATTAATGCCTGGCACAGTATATGATACCTAGTAGATTTTCAGTAAGTGTTCTTATGATGCAAGGGAGAAAGGAGTAGGTAGATCTGAGCGACTTCCCTCTCACTTTTCACTTTCATGCACTGGAGAAGGAAATGGCAGCCCACTCCACTGTTCTTGCCTGGAGAATTCCAGGGACGGCAGAGCCTCGTGGGCTGCCGTCTATGGGGTCGCACAGAGTTGGACACGACTGAAGCGACTTAGCAGCCGCAGCAGCAGCAGGTGGGAATGAACTAATAAATAAGCCCGTGTTTCTATGTCCCAAATTCTTTGTTTCTGTATTGTAATTCTAACATACCAGGCTATTGTATGTTTCTAGCTGTCTTTGAGAACTAGCTGTGTACAACCACTTTTGATGATTTATAACCAGTGTATGGAATATGCTTCCCTGATAGCTCAGTTGGTAACGAATCCACCTGCAATGAAGGAGACCTGCTTTGATTCCTGGGTCAGGAAGATCCACTGGAGAAGGGATAGGCTACCCACTCCAGTATTCTTGTGGTTCCCTTGTGGCTCAGCTGGTAAAGAATCTACCTGCAATCTGGGAGACCTGGGTTCTGGGTTCATGTATGTTCTTACACATACATCATTCTATGATAGAATCTTTTAGAAGGGTAACAGAATACTTGAGCATTGAAAGAGTAAAAGTTTCTCAATTTTTTCTGTTGGTGTTATAGAGCTGTACATGAAAAATACTTACGATAGCACAATAAGAAAATCTCACAAACATTTCAAAAATAAATCCTCAAAGAATACATTAGCTGACATTTCCAGCAGCCCTGTTCATATTTACAAGAGCGTCTGATGGAATCAGCAGCATGAAGATGGAGATTAAATGGGATAAGGCTTGTAATATGCTTATCACAGTATCCTACATATAAATAAGGGTTCAGTAAGCCTTGCCTGTCATAATTACTATTAATAGTAATACGATTACTCAGTAAAAGTTAATAATTTCTTTAGATTTTTTGTTTACTGTAAGATGTCTTCTCATGACAGGGTTAACTGCCTTAGTGGAAAACTCAGCTGAATATGTTAGAAGATGAACATACTGAATAACTTGATTACTGTTAATTATAATAGAAAAATGACAAGATGATGTCCTGATAAGTGAGTTTATCTCATCCTTGAAAGATTTATTTTTAACTTTCAAATTCCCCTGTTGGGTCTACAGATCAGTTTCTACATATAAAACAACACTTGAAGGCACTTTAATAAGTTGGAAGACACTTTAAAAAACTTCAGTTGGTTCAGTTCAGTCACTCAGTCGTATCCGACTCTTTGAGACCCCAAGAACTGCAGTACGCCAGGCCTCTCTGTCCATCACCAACTCCCGGAGTTCACCCAAACTGACATGCATTGAGTCAGTGATGCCATCCAACCATCTCATCCTCTGTCATCCCCTTCTCCTCCTGCCATCAATCTTTCCCAGCATCAGCGTCTTTTCAAATGAGTCAGCTCTTTGCATCAGATGGCCAAAGTATTGGAGTTTCAGTTTCAGCATCAGTCCTTCCAGTGAACACTCAAGACTGATCTCCTTTAGGATGGACTGGTTGGATCTCCCTGCAGTCCAAGGGACTCTCAAGAGTCTTCTCCACAGTTCAAAGGAATCAATGCTTCTGTGCTGAGCTTTCTTTATATCCTACTCTCACATACATACATGACTACTGGAAAAACCATAGCCTTGACTAGACGGACCTTTGTTGGCAAAGAAATGCCTCTGCTTTTTAATATGCTGTCTAGGTTGGTCATAACTTTCCTTCCAAGAAGTAAGTGTTGTTTAATTTCATGGCTGCAATCACCATCTGCAGTGATTTTGGAGCCCAGAAAAATAAAGTCAGCCACTGTTTCCACTGTTTCCCCATCTATTTCCTGTGAAGTGATGGGACCAGATGCCATGATCTTCGTTTTCTGAGTGTTGAACTTTAAGCCAACTTTTTTGCTCTCCTCTTTCACTTTCATCAAAAGGCTCTTTAGTTCTTCTTTACTTTCTGCCATAAGGGTAGTGTCATGTGCATATCTGAGGTTATTGATATTTCTCCTAGTAATCTTGATTCCAGTTTGTGCTTCTTCCAGTCCAGCATTTCTCATGATGTACTCTGCACAGAAGTTAAATAAGCAGGGTGACAATATACAGCCTTGATGTACTCCTTTTCCTGTTTGGAACTAGTCTGTTGTTCTATGTCCAGTTCTAACTGTTGCTTACTGCCCTGCATACAGGTTTCTCAAGAGGCAGGTCAGATGGTCTGGTATTCCCATCTCTTTCAGAATTTTCCACAGTTTATTGTGATCCACACAGTCAAAAGCTTTGCCATAGTCAATAAAGCAGAAATCAATGTTTTTCTGGAACTCTCTTGCTTTTTCCATGATCCAGTGGATGTTGGCAATTTTATCTCTGGTTCCTCTGCCTTTTCTAAAACCAGCTTGAACATCTGGAAGTTTATGGTTCACGTATTGCTGAAGCCTGGCTTGGAGAATTTTGAGCATTACTTTACTAGCATGTGAGATGAATGCGATTGTGTAGTTTGAGCATTCTTTGGCATTGCCTTTCTTTCAGTTCAGTTCAGTTCAGTTGCTTGATCGTGTCTGACTCTTTGCGACACCATGAATTGCAGCACGCCAGGCCTCCCTGTCCATCATCAACTCCCAGAGTTCACTCAAACTCATGTCCAACGAGTCGGTGATGCCATCTAGCCATCTCGTCCTCTGTCGTCCCAATCTCCTCCTGCCCCCAATCCCTCCCAGCATCAGAGACGTTTCCAATGAGTCAGCTCTTCTCATGAGATGGCCAAAGTACTGGAGTTTCAGCTTCAGCATCACTTCTTCCAAAGAACACCCAGGGCTGATCTCCTTCAGAATGGACTGGTTGGATCTCCTTTCAGTCCAAGGGACTCTCAAGAGCCTTCTCTGACACCACAGTTCAAAGGAATCAATGCATCTGCACTGAGCTTTCTTTATATCCTACTCTCAACATCCATACATGACTACTGGAAAAACCATAGCCTTGACTAGACGGACCTTAGTCGGCAAAGTAATGTCTCTGCTTTTGAATATGCTATCTAGGTTGATCATAACTTTTCTTCCAGGGAGTAAGCGTCCTTTAATTTCATAGCTGCAGTTACCATCTGCAGTAATTTTGGAACCCCCAAAAATAAAGTCTGACACTGTTTCCACTGTTTCCCCGTCTATTTCCCATGAAGTGATGGGACTGGATGCCATGATCTTCGTTTTCTGAATGTTGAGCTTTAAGCCAACTTTTTCACTCTCCTCTTTCACTTTCATTAAGAGGCTTTTTAGTTCCTCTTCACTTTCTGCCATAAGGGTGGTGTCATCTGCATATATGAGGTTATTGATATTTCTCCCAGCAATCTTGATTCCTGTTTGTGTTTCTTCCAGTCCAGCATTTCTCATGATGTACTCTTGGGTCAGTACAAAAAGACAAAAATCTCAAAAGGGCGAAGGACATGGGTTATGGGAACTAATATGACAAAGAAAAACTATGTAACATTACTAGTCCTCAAAGAGAGACTAAAACAATAGGGTTTTTGGTTTAACAAACTGAAACAAATAATAATGTAAGACCTATTGTTGAGTCATTGGTGATGAGATGGCTACACCCTGTTGATTATTATTATTTTTAATTAGTGGAAAATTGCTTTACATTATTGTGTTGATTTCTGCCATACAACAGCGTGAATCAGTCATAATTGTATATTAATATATAACCCCTTCCTGTTGAGCCCCCTCCCCCCCCTTCTCTTGTAGGTCATCACAAAGCACCAGGCTGTGTTAAATAGCAACTTCTGCTGTCTATTTTGTATGTGATGGTGTGTATGTCCGTGCTACGTTCTCAATTCACCCTACTCTCACCTTTCCTGACTGTGTCCATGTATCCACAAGCCTGTTCTCTTATTAGCGTCATCAGTACTACTTTTCTAGATTCCATATATATATGTGTTAATATGTAATAATTGTTTTTCTCTTTCTGATTTATTTCACTCTGTATAAGAGGTTCTAGGTTCCTTCACCTCACTCCAACTGACTCAAATTCGTTCCTTTTTATGGCTGAGTAATATTCCATTGTATATATGTACCACATCTATATGCATTCATCTGTTGATGGGTATCTAGGTTGCTTCCAAGTCCTGGCTGTTGTAAATATTGCTGCAGTGGACACTGGGATACATATGTCTTTCATAATTATGGTTTTCTCAGGGTATATGCCCAGTAGTGGGATTGCACGGTCATATGGTAGATTTATTCCTAGTATTTTAAGGAATTTCCATACTGTTCTCCGTAGTGACTATATCAGTTTACATTTCTAACTATGCAGGAGGATTCCTTTATCTCCACATCTTCTCCAGCATTTATTGTTTGTAAATTTTTTGATGATGGCCATTCTGACTGGTGTGAAGTTTGTAGTTTTGATTTTCATTTCTCTGATAATGAGCTTTTGATCTGTGGTATTGGAGAAGACTGTTGAGAGTCCCTTGGACAGCAAGGAGATTAAACCAGTCAATTCTAAAGGAAATCAGTCCTGAATATTCATTGGAAGGACTGATGATGAAGCTCCAATACTTTGGCCACCTGATGCGAAAAACTAGCTCACTGGAAAAGACCATGATGCTGGGAAAGCTTGAAGGCAGGAGGAGAAAGGGAAGACAGAGGAAGAGATGGTTGGATGGCATCAGGACTCAATGGACATGAATTCGAGTAAACTCCGGGAGTTGATGGTGGACATAAAAGCCTGGCATGCTACAGTCCATGGGGCTGGAAAGAGTTGGACAGGACTGAGCCACGGAACTGAATAATGAGCAGTGTTGAGCACCTTTTTTGGTGTCTATTGGCTGTCTATATGTCTTCTTTGGAGAAATGTCTGTTTCGGTCTCTGTGCATGTTTTGATTGGGTTCATTTTTTTGACATTAAACTGTATGAGCTGCTTGTATATTTTGGAGATGAATCCTCTGTTGGTGACTATGTTTGCAATTATTCTCTCCCATTTTGAGGGTTGTCTTCATCTTGTTTATAGTGTCCTTTGCTGTGCAGAAACTTTAAGTTTTATTGGGTCCTATTTGTTTATTTTAATTTCCATTAATCTAGTATGTGTGTTAAAGAGAATCTTTCTGCGATTTATATCAAAGAGTGTACTGTCTGTGTTTTCCTCTAAGAGCCTTATAGATTTTGGCCTTACATTTAAGTATTTAATCTGTTTTGAGTTTATTTTTGTATATGGTGTTAGGGAGTGTTCTTAATTTCATTCTTTTACATGTAGGTGTCCAGTTTGTCCAGGACAGCTATATTGCACCACTCATTGAAGACACTGTCTTTTCTCCATTGTATATTCTTGCCTCCTTTGTCAAAGAAAAGGTGTCCATATATGCATGGGTTTATCTTTGGACTTTCTATCTCGTTTCATTGGTCCGTATTTATTTTTTTGTGCCAGTACCATACTGTTGTAGTATAGTTTGAAGTCAGGGAGATTGATTCTTACAGCTGTTTTTATAAGAAGTGCCTGCATATGTTTACAGTGGAATGGTTTATTCATTTGTTCAACTACTGAATACCTACTGTGTTCAAGACTGACACACAGGGTACATAATAGTGAATAAAACAGATGCAAGCTGAACCATCCTGGAGTTTAAAGCCAAGTAGGGGTATCGACTTGAATAATTACACATAAGTACCTGGTTGCAAATTATAATATGATCACCAGCTGCTGTTAGAAAATATATTGTAGGACTAGCAACGACTGCTAGAAAGCAATTGGAGGAGATTGCATGAGACACAAGCACATTGGGCCAGGGTGATGGTGGCGAGTGCTTGGATTTGGAGTATATTTTGAAAATAGATAAATGGCATAAGATTGTGAGTATTAAAAGTCTGTAATTTTATGCTCTGTGGTAAAATGTTAAAGTATGTTTCTTAACTATTTTTTTTAAAGTAAACCGTATTTTCTTAGCATCCTTTACCATAAGTAGCATTACTGTGTCAAAGGCTATGAACATTTGTGTGGCTCTTGATAAGTACTATACTTGCTTTCCCAAAGGGCTGTACCTGTTAACTATATCACCAGAAATGTTTGGCTTCAGTCTGTGTTTAACTTCTGCCAGCGTAGTATATTTCATTTAGAAAAGTTTTTCTTTTTTAAATTTAAAAAAAAAAAAAGTACTTTAGCTAGGAATAAGGGGAAATTATGAATAACTTTACTTCATTTATTGTTTAATTGTGTTGAGTTAGTTTTTAAGTGACTTTCTTTTATCCTAGTTTCCAAAGGATGTTAGTAACATATGTCCCTGATCTAAAAGTTTATTCTATATTATTAGTATTATTCTGGAAATAACACTAATTAAAAATGTAGAGTCTTATTCCTTTTCTTGCTTTATCTTTAACTAGTTTCATTGCTGAATTTATGTGGTTTAAACTGGTTATGCTTTATAACCTGTATTTTCTCAGTGATTTGTTTTTTACAAATAAAAGGAGTAATATATGTTAAGAGTACTTTAGATTTGTGATAAGGCGTTTTATTAGCTTAGAGTGGAGTTGGCAAACTTCTGTTAAGCATCATTTGGTTCTTTGTCACATAATCTTTTTTTTTTTTTTTTTAGCAATCATTTAGAAACCCAAAAACTATTCTTGGCTCATAGGCCACACAAAAACAAGTGAGCAGGATTTGGCCTGTGGGCTTATTTAGGCTTTTCATCTTGGGAAAGTGTCACTGTTGATACATATATTTTTTTCTTACCTCCATATACTTTTTTTCTATGGCTGCCCTGAAGCTGAAACAAACGCTAGTATTCACGTGTCATTTTGTTGTGCTTGCTGTCTGCTTTGTCTTAAAACCTATAGTTCTTTTCAGGTCACATCTCACCATGTAACACTTTTGTTCTTAAGTTTTTACCAAGTTGTATTGCCTTTTATATAGCTCAGTGACTAGTTACGCTTCTAAGGATGACCCTAGTTAAAATTAACTTGGGAAATACTTGGTTTAAGTTTTTCAGTTCAGTTCAGTTCAGTTGCTCAGTCGTGTCCGACTCTTTGCAACCTCATATGAATTGCAGCACACTAGGCCTCCCTGTCCATCACCAACTCCCGGAGTTCACTCAAACTCAGGTCCATTGAGTCCGTGATGCCATCCAGACATCTCATCCTTTGTCGTCCCCTTCTCCTGCTGTCAATCCCTCCCAGCATCAGAGTCTTTTCCAGTGAGTCAACTCTTTGCATGAGGTGGCTGGCCAAAGTGGGTGTTTTTAACCTAAACCTGTTCTTTGTAATCAGCAGATTCCACCTCATTGTTTATAGGCAGGTTGTAGATTATTTTTTTTCAATAGCAGAATGTGAGTCAGAACCTTGCTGTCAGTATCTTTAGGGCTTAGAAGGGAAAAGATAATAGGAATGAATAGAGACTGCTTTCCCAGTTTCCCAGTCTCTTTGATGGAGTGTTCATCCTGGGAACATGCTATGAAATACATGCAGAAACTGCTGCTATTCAACATTACATACTTTTGAAACACAGTGTTTGAAAATTTTGTAAATGGGAATTTACTGAGTTGTTTGTTTTAGAGGCAGTATCTGTCATCACATGTGAGTGATCCTCCAGCCATACAGATCTATACCTAAGGCATGAGGATTAATCAAAAGGTTCCCAGGTGGCTCAGTGGTAAAGAATCCGCTTACCAATGCAGGATATGCGGGTTTGATCCCTGGGTTGGGAAGATCCCCTGGAGAAGAGACTGGTAACCCACTCCAGTATTCTTGCCTGGGAAATCCCATGGATAGGGGAGGTCTGTCAGGCTACAGTCCATGGGGTCACAAAGAGTTGGACACGACTGAGTGACTGAGTAGATACACACAGACTAATCAAAAGTCAGAGGAAAGTCAGATTTCATTTCAAGAGTCTGTTATGTTACTCACCCTCTTCTTTACTCTGTCTTTGAGTTGCAGTGTCTCTGAGGTATCCAACTCTTTCTCTTTTCTTCTTTACTCCCTCTTTTTTACTAGGGATCTCACAGAATTTGCAGACAGAACAATCATTCTCTTTAGCAGTTTCATAGTGTCTATCTGACTGTTAAATATTGTTCCCAGGACTGTAGAGATGGACTATGGAGGGTATGAAAATTCTCAGTATTGACCATTCTCTTATGAATTCCCTTTGACCATAGGTAAAATAATTGCATGACAATTATTTGTAAGTTGTTTGGGTTTTTTTGCCACCTAAATCATCCAGAATAGTAAGAGTTGATAGAGCTATCCCATTTTGTAATAATTATTTTTCTTTACAGAGAATTTTGGGTCTTTTTGTTTGCAATCTGTGCACTTGCATTGTTGAATCTTCTTGTAACATCTTTTTTTTTTTTTTTAAACCGTGGTAAGATATACATAAAATTTATCATTGCCATAATTTTAAGTGTAGAGTTGAGTGACAGTAAGTTAAATTCACAACATTGGACAACCATTAGCTCTGTTTCCAGAAGTTTTTCCTTATCCCAGACTGAAACTCTGTGCCCATTAAATAATAACTCTCCAATTCCCCTCTCCTCAGCCCCAGGTAACCTCTTTCCTCCTTTTTGTCTCTGTGACTTGACCTTTTCTAGGTATCTCAGTATAAATGGAATCATAGAATGTTTGGTCTTTTTGTATCAGACTTCATTTAGCATTATGTTTTCAAGGTTCATCTGTGTTTTATAGCATATATCAGAATTTTATTTCTTTTTATGGCTGAATAATATTCCACTCAGTGTGTGTGTGTACAGTCATGCCATCACACACATTTTATTTATCCATTCATTTTATCCAACAAGCAGTTGAGTTGTTTCTACATTTTAGCTATTGTAAGTAATGCTTTGACCATTGGCATACAAGTATTTGAGTTTCTGCTTTCAGTTCTTTTGTTAACATACCTAGGAATGGAATTGGTGGGTCGAGTTTCTCTGCATCCTTACTAGCAATTATGTTACCTTTTTTTTTTTAATAGTCACTCTAATGAGAGTGAAGTGGTAGCTCATTGTTGTTTTGATTTGCATTTCCTGAATGAAGTTGAACATCTTTTCATGTACTTATTGGCCATTTGTATATTTTCTTTAGAAACCTGTCTATTCAATTTGCCCAGTTTTGAATTGGATTGGTTTTTGTTTGTGAGTTGTGTCTAACACCTTTTTAGAAGCAAAAGGTACACCATGATAACCCAGACTGTGTTTCTCCCTTCTCAGGATTCCTACAGGAAACAAGTAGTAATTGATGGAGAAACCTGTCTCTTGGATATTCTCGACACAGCAGGTCAAGAGGAGTACAGTGCAATGAGGGACCAGTACATGAGGACTGGGGAGGGCTTTCTTTGTGTATTTGCCATAAATAATACTAAATCATTTGAAGATATTCACCATTATAGGTGGGTTTAAGTTGAATAAACTAAATTGACATTGAGGAGTAATTGTATCTCCGTTCATTGAGTCTTTGCTAACTGCCATGCACAATTATCTAATTATAAATATCTAATTATCTAATATAAAATAATTTTATATTATCTAATATAAAATAATTTTTGTGAGGTAGGTAATATCCCTGTTTTGCAAATGAAATTTTAGGGATTGAGCAGTTGAACAGCTTGTTCCAGATCACACAGTGGCAATGCTGGAATTGAGAAGCAGGCCTGTTTGACTCTAAAACTGTGCTCTTAACCACTCTGTACTGGAGAAACAAAGCTTTATGATAGATCCATCATAAAAATGAAAACCATGAACAAAAATGTGAAAAGATAATTGAGATGGCGCCACTTGAATAGCCTTAAAAATAAGTCCATTTAGTGTGGCATTTCTTGGAATCAAATAAATATTGGCTTTAGATAATTAAGGAAAAAACACAACTCTGAAGTTAAAAGACAGAAGTGTTAATACATTTTTTAAAGAATCTTGGTGAATTTGCATAAAATTGATTACTTTTATTAAAATAATTGTTCACATAGAAATAAAATCTTTCCATTTGGTGCTCTTTTTTAAGAATGGAAAGTTAAAAATATGTTAATGTTGTAAATCATGTTTTCATAAAAACACTAATTATATATATGTGTATTTAACAACATATACAGTATGTGTTTTTAAGATTATAATTTTAAAAATTAGGCATAGTACTTTTTTGGTCTAGAATTTTTCATTATTTCTGTTTTATCATTATGATAAAACATCTGCATATGAACCTATTAGACTGTAGTACTATTATATTTCTGGATATTTGATCTTTTAAAAGGCATAGAAGTTCTCTCTGTTTAGAATAGAGAAAAATAAGTAGAGGAGGAGAAAGGAAAATTTGGTGTGATGGGAACTAGGAATTACATTAACAACCTTTATTTTATGAGATAAAGTTGTGAATAGTTTCTGAAAGATTTTTGTTACTAATTCCTATGCTATAACTTTTTTTTTCCTCCCCAGAGAACAAATAAAAAGAGTTAAAGACTCTGAAGATGTACCTATGGTTCTAGTAGGAAATAAATGTGATTTGCCTTCTAGAACAGTAGACACAAAACAGGCTCAGGACTTAGCAAGAAGTTATGGAATTCCTTTTATTGAAACATCAGCAAAGACAAGACAGGTAAGTAAAATTGTAATACATAACAAATCTGTCCTCTCAAACTATATCAAGTGATTTTAATTACAGTTTACTAATATATATTCCAATAATGTCATTTTGGGAGCAGGAAGGTGTGAACATTAATAAATGTACATACCTGATAGCATAACTGTTGATTTTTTTTTCCATTATACTAAAGTAGGAAGTAAAACAATATTTACTTGGTAAATGTTCTCTAAAGGATATGAGAGGGCAGTCCTCATTCCAGTGTCCATGTGTTATTTTTGGCTTTGGTGTCTTTCCACATTGAACAGTTCAGCACATCTTATAGTCAGGATTCAAGAAATGTGGGAATTTTTTTTTTTTACTGTTTTATTTTTAAAATTAACAGGGAGACAAATTTTGAGTTTCCTATTTTTGAAGTGCTTTTAAGAATATTATCATATGTTTCTAGATTAAATGTTATGTGTTTGGAGAATTTTACTTTGCTAGAATATTCTTTTAAAGGATATATTTGTTTTTCAGGGAAGTTTTTATTAAGGCAGGAGAATATTTAGAAAGCAAATAGGAATTCTCAGTTACTCATTTACTGTGTTCTGAAAAAAACACCACCACCACCAGATTGATCCTGAATTTTGTTTCAAAAATTATCTTTATATTAAAAGTAACTTTTTCCCTAGGTAAAATTAATTGATATGATTTAAACTCTTTGTGTGAAATAAGAGTTTAACATATAGAATAAATAAATTCCTAGAAAGGAATATATAATGTTATGATGGAATACTGGTATGTTCCATACCAGGTGAACATTTGTTTGGGGCCTTGTCTGGTTATGGCCCGGAAAACCAATCTCATGGAATTTAACTTTATCATGCTAGAAGTTAAGAAAATTGATGAAAACTCACTACATGGTTAAACTTATAAAAGCATCTTCTAGATCTTTCACTGAATTTTGTAAAGGGATAAAAATTTTAAAAGTAAACCATTACTCAGCTGGTATATATATGTCTGCTTCCCTGGTGGAAGATTATATGTACCATTTTCTAGTTGTACAAATTTGGTACACAGTGAAAAAAAAAATTCTATTTTAAGTCTTCATTTGGAATCAAAAGCTGAATCACTATAGTTTTTAACCATAATACAGATTATCATTCTAAAACCTGATTTATAAATTACAGAAATACTTGGTATATATATTACTTCATTTTACTTTGGAAGAATTAAGATTTTATTCATAGCATTCCCAAGTCCCAAAGACTAGGAAGAGGTTTGATTTTTATCATCTTTGTACTGGTCTTCTCTGACTAGAATCCTGGATTTCCATTAGGAAGTACTCAGAAAGCATGATTATAACATTGTAACTTTTTCTCCCACTTTCATATGAACATTTTTCAGATATAAAATTGAAGGATTTTTACTGAAAGCATTTGCAAACCTGCTACTTAGATTTTACCATTAACATTTTATTAACTTATATTATTTATAACTTTAAAAATAAGTATTTTAGGTTGGGAGACATATTAGTTTACATTGTACAAAGGAAAGAAAAAAGTCCAATAAGAGACTTTGCCTGATGTTGTAAAGGGCTGCAAATAAAGCTGAACTTCTCATACTTTAATATGCATAAGAATCAAGTGGGCTTCTTATTCAAATCCAGATTCTAATTCTGAATTAGAATTAGGGTCTAGGTTGGAAGCTGTGATTCTCCATTTTTAACAAGCTCTCAAGTGATGCTGACTTTGGTACATGGACCACATCTGGAGTGGAAAGGTAATAAAGGACAAAAAAGAAGTCTTATTACTTCTGCAGTGTTACCCTCCACTCTTATTTGATATAAGAGCCTAAAATAGTTGTGTCTTCTTTCCTTGTTGTATGGTTACTACCTCAGAAGTAATATTGATTCTTAGTGTTTGACATTAATACTTTAATATACCACAGCATTCATAACTAATCGGAAAACTACCTGCTTTCCTTTTAAAATTGATTTTTAGGTTTTATACTGGTTTTTGTGGAGGGAGGGGTAGGGAAGGTAATGTAGGTATGGGATACCTAGTGGATTAACCTGAATTTGTTGTGTAGACATTTTTATGGATCATCGAATTAAAATATACAGTGATATATTACAAAGAAATACTTGTACTTTATCCTTAACCTTCTAGCCCTCAGCTTTTCTTATATTTATATCCTGTTTTATTGATCTGGTTATGTAATTTATGGTGCTAAACTACAACTTCAATATTTAGTTTCTGATATTTGATTTCTGTATTATATGGACTTGTTGATTTGTCTCTCAAAAGTTAATTCATTTCTCTCTGTTGAAATTAATTTTATATTTGCATGCCCTTAGAAGACTTGAAATAACCATTCCAAGTAATTGAGAAAGTGAAATATGTAAATTTTTATAAATTTTAATTTACATCTCCAGTTTTTGTGAAAATTTGAAGCCCTATTTTCTGCAGAACGTTTTGATATTCATCTCCTATTATTTCTTTATTACTTGAGCAAAATGAATATGCATATCCTCATTGTAGTTTATCAGCAGCTACTTGTTTCATGCCCTGTTTTGGTCTTGAGCGTGAACTTAAAACACAAAACAAGAGAAAGTTGTATTCAAGTTAGTAGGAACAGGACTTGCATTTAGAACTTTTAGAGATAAAAGTCAGGAGCTGGCAAGCTTTTTTCTGCAGAGGGTCAGATGATAAATACTTCAGGCTTTTGGGCCCCAAGTGATATCTGTTGCATTTTTTTTTTCCTACAGCTCTTTAAAAATGCAAAAATCACTCAGCTTGTGGGCTATACAAAAATATAGGCTGTGGCTGCAGTGGGCTTGTGGGTTGTACTGTGTTGATTGTTGATTATTGAGGGAACTGTATTTGACCAGACACGAGAAGTTAGATCAGACTTTCAACTTAAATTTTATAGGCTAACTTTAGTAATTTTAAAGTAAAATTTACATATTCTGTGAAAGAGAAGTAGGAGTTTTACTCTAGTATTTTTAAGGTAAGGGTTGCAGACTATATATTTTACCAACTTAATTAGTTTCTTATTTTAAAAGCCCATTTTTATGGCTAAAATACAATTCTATTTTTATAAAATTATAGTTTTCAGCTATCATTTTAGTCTACATCTGAAAGGTCAAAGAAGTTTTTGTTTCTGCAGGTAGGCTGCATCAGGTCCCTGTGTTCCAACTGTATAATAAAGTCTGCTCTCAAGATGACATTTTTCTGGCCTCTTTGGGCAGTGCATGGTAGTGTTCGCAGAGGCTGTTGAAACCAAATTGTTGACACCATGGTAATCAGCAGTGTGTTTTCTAGTCTGCTAAAATCAAAAGTGGGGAGCATTCAGGAAAGTGGATGACAAAAGCAGAATTCTGAGTATCTGTTACTTCTGATTCAGCTTTTTTGCTTTCTGGAGGTCTCAGTTTGAGCATAATGTGAAAATTTGTTTTATGAACTTAAAAGTGTTTTAAGTTAAAAATTTTTTAAATTAAAATAATTAATTTTCTGTTTTGTTGTTGTTAATTTCTAGATACGTAAACTTAGTTGTTGGGAGACCTCCGTTAAAAAAGCTTATGATCAAACTGTTTTAACAAAGCAAACCAAACAAAAAACGTTCTTATGTGCCACATTTCTCTGTTTAGCAGTAGCTGGGGTTGTGTACAAAAGATTGATATTTTGAACTTTGCTTTTTATGAGCTAAAACTAGACAAAACAATTAACTGAGGACCTGCTGTGCACCAATGCATAGCATAGCCTCCGAAGCAGTTCAGTAGTTCTGAGGTAGGTTATCGTTTGGCAAGGTTTCTTTCCAGTCCAGCGATGCAGAGTTGCTTTTTAGAATACATCTTGTTCCTCCCATTGCTCTCCCCTAAGAAGGCTAGAAGAGGGGTGGCAGAGGATGAGATGGTTGGATGGCATCACTGACTCAATGGACATGAATTTGAGCAAACTCCAGAAGATAGTGAAGGACGGGGGAGCCTGGTGTGCTGCAGTCCATGGGGTTGCAAAGAATTGGACAGAACTTAATGACTGAACAGCAGTACAGGAAGGCTAGTATTCTTGCATCTGTCTACAGTTCAGGTATTTGAAGTGTTATTTCACTGAAAGAGTTTTGGCAGGTAGTAAACTGTTCAACTGGAACAAGTACTTGTTTAAAATTGAATTGGTTAGTGAAAGCATTACAGGCACCAGGATACAGAATGATGTGGTTAACAGTTCTTTCTCCTGTACTCAAGTGCTGTATTTCCATAGTCTCCACAGTATGTTTTCAGATAATGACTGAGCTGGAAGTACTGTCAAATTTCTTGATTTAAGAAAATGTACAAATATATCTTTAAAAACTTATATATGCACTTTTGCTCCTACAGTACGCACTTGTCTCGGTTGTTTAATCAGTGAGATATGAAGATGAGTATACTGTGGCAACAAGCCATAGTCTCAAGAATAAATCTTTGTGTGCCAGTTAAGACCTTAGCAACTAGCCATAGTAGGTATTAAACATCTGTTTTGGCTGTGCTTAATCTTTTAAAATTACGTACAAATTCTGGAATATGAAACGAGTGTTTTGTGCCAGTGGTTTAAGGTACATACAAGGATCAGTAATGTTCTCTTCATGTCAGTATGACTTTAAAGCATATTATCAAGAAGTAAGTAATTAAGTCTGAGAAAATATGGTAAATAACAGATTCTTTAAAATTTAATTTAAATTTTCTATTAGTAAAGATGAGAAATGAAAAAGTCATTCTGGAACAACTGTTTCTTGGTGTTGTTAATTATCTTAGCCTCTGAGGTCCTGATACTGAATTCTTGGTGGCGGGTAGTATAGTTCTTTTTAATTATTGGCTTCCAACTCTCTCTCTGCATTGCTGGAAACAAAAATCATATATTCTGATATTGGTGATGGGATGTGCATATTTAAAAAGCAGACACATTCAAACTAGTTTTAGAAATAAATTACAAACAAAATTTGCTTCTGCTAAATTAGTAGAGCAACAAAACCCTGTTTTTTTCCTCCATCATAGAATATTTCAGTACTTCTACATTGACCTTATACCTTCTTTTTTAAACAGGAATGAGAGTTTTTATTCTTAAAAATATGAGCTTTACCTGGTTTGTTTTATTTGTATATACATATATTTGAAATTTCTTGCATTAATTTTCAAATTGAAAAGAGAATCATTTGTGAAGATATCTTAAATGTCAGCACAGGCTTTATATTTTATATGCATCACTAAAGCTCTTTTAATACCTTAATTATTTATATAATAATGAGAATAGTAATTTCTTAAAAACAGACCCTCTCAGACAGTAGTGATAAATACAAAATATTAAAAGTTTTATATATGGGTACATGTGGCTGTCTCATTTAAAGTACCAACATATTTAATGATTTCAGAAAATAGTTGGAATTTTTATTTTGTAGTTTGCTTAGTTACCTAGTTGATTAACTTGATTTCATTAAAAGTATACAGATTTTTATATCACAAGTTGATATAACTTCAGAGGTACATTTTAATATATAATTAACATTATTTAAATCTCTACTTAACTGAAACTTAATTTTATGAATTTTAAATTAAAGTTTTACTTCAAAGATAAATTACTGAGTTCCACTGAAGCAGTTCTTAATACATTCTAAAGATTTGTAAGCAGTAATATTGCTACAAAAATTGAGATGCCCCTTTTCTTTTCCTTAATTGTTGTAAGCAGTGGATGTGTGATGATGTATGCATGCTAAGATTAAGCTTTAGCTGTTGGTTTACGTAAGTTAATACTTAAATGGCTGATTCTCTGTGCTTGATTGAATTTAAAACTGCAAATCATATTTTTGGTACAAATTAGCTTTTTAGGTGCTGGGTCCATTTTGTCACATTTGGTTTATAGAAAGACTGGTGTTACCAATTTCTGAGACTTAAATATGCCATTTCCCATAGTGAGTAATTCTAAAAATTGAAAGAACAGATTAAGTTTAAAAATATATATATGGTAAAATAAACCACTAACATTTTAAAAACACATCTTTCTTTTAGAATAATGGAACGTATGTCTTTTAAGTTAATTTGTACCACATGTAAATTAATGCGTGCTTAAGTCGCATCAGTCATATCTGACTCTTTGAGACCCCATGGACTGTAGCCTGCCAGGGTCCTCTATCCACGGGATTCTCCTAGGCCAGAAAACTGGAGTGGGTTGCCATTCCTTCTCCAGGGGATCTTCCCAGCCCAGGATTGAACCCGTGTCTCTACATCTCCTGCACTGGCAGACAGATTCTTTACCATTACCATTAGTGCCGCCTGGGAAGCCCTATGTAGATTAATATTTGTGTTAGTATTTCTGAAAAGAAATACTAAAGAATTCTTAATATTTTTGAGAATATAAAGAAAATTTTAAGATATTTTTAATATTTTAAGAAAATACTTTTAAGTATTCTTAATACTTTTAAGAAATTAATATTTCTTTTTTTAGATGTAAGCTTCTACTTTGGTAGTTACATTATTCTGGACAAACTAACAGTACAGTTAATCTAAACATTTTGTCCTCTTGGCTACTCTCTAATTTTCTAGACTAGAAAAGACATAAGACATCTCCATATGGGCATATATGATTGTATTTGTTGTCGTAGCTTTCTCACCATAGCCTTAATTAAGCAGAAGTAGTCCCCTTGGCTCCTTCAGAGTGTGTAAATTAGAAGATATGAAGCCAGGACATTGGGTATTGTTCTAAAAATTATTTTTTAAGACTTGTAATACGGATACAAAATTATATTGCTACTATTTTGTATTTTTTAAACGATTAAAAATATTTTCATTTTATGGTAAACAGCCCTCATTTAAAAGCATTTTTATTTAAATAGTGAAGTTCTCGATCCACAAAAGTCCCAGTCTCGGTTCCATTTGTGGGCTCTAGAAATTGACTAGACAGTTGCAACTGAAGATAGAACTTGTGATTCCAGTCTCTTGACCCAGCTGTATTTTGAGGTGCTGTGTGCATGCGTGTGTGTGTGTGTGTGTGTGTGTGTGTGTGTGTGTGTGTGTGTGTTTAAACAAAGGTCTGACTATCCCTTTTGTACCATTTTTCTCCTCACTCCTGACTCAGAGCAGGGGTGGGGATCAGTGGTACAAAAATAACTTGTTTTCCCTAAGTCAAAGAAATAATTTAAATCTAACTTCAGTTTAGACTTTGATTAATTCTGTGACTAACAAACTAAAATGATTGCATTAATTGATATACAGGTACTAATAAAACATGTACTTCCTAATTTAAATTTAAAAAAATTCTTATCCCATTACAAAACAAAACTTGACTTCAAAGACCAAATCACAATTTATGCCCTATTTTAATACTGAATCCCCAGTTCTATTCAAACAGTCTGATGTCTGTTTGAAAAAGAAAATGCTCAAGTAAAGCTCAAAATTTCAAATTTCTTGCACATGGCTATCCCAATAAATTACTATTACCAATGAAACAGACTTTAAAGAAGTTGTGTTTTACAATGCAGAGAGTGGAGGATGCTTTTTATACATTGGTGAGAGAGATCCGACAATACAGATTGAAAAAAATCAGCAAAGAAGAAAAGACTCCTGGCTGTGTGAAAATTAAAAAATGCATTGTAATGTAATCTGGTAAGTTCAGCATATTAATTTTGGCAGAAAGCATATGTTTTTCATAGCTAACAAAGTAGCAACCACATGAGATCTACCTTGGTGTGGGATTCTAATTTGAAGTATTAAAAAAATAAACATGTAGTTTGTTTGCTTCCACAGTCAATACATTTATTCTTAATCTAATGGGTATTAATTATAATTGAGGCAGATTTTGATGGCTGTAGACTATTCTACATTTGTCAGGGTCTTGAGAGACAAAATATGCCGGACCATATAGCGGAGTTGAATGGCCCAGAAGGTGGGAAAGGATCACTCTTACAGAGTATGTTTTCTTTTGGACATTCCACAAGCAGGTACTTATTCTGTCTCTGCTCTCTTAACGTAGTGACATCAGCATCACTCTTTACCCAAGTGAGAAACCTGGGAGTCTTGGGATGACTCCCTATTTTTCACATCCATTTGGAGGCAGCCACAGATTTCTATTATGATGTTACACTCTAACTTTTTTTTACATTGATTTCTGGGTCTTCATTGCTGCACACAGGCTATTCTCTGTGTGCGGTGAGCAGGGCTACTGGCCATTCGCAGCGCATGGGCTTCTCATTGTTGTTGCTTCTCTTGTTGCAGAGCATGGGCTCCAGGGCACATGGGCTTCAGTACTTAATGCGCGTGGGCTCAGTAGTTGCCACTGTTGGGTCTCTAGAGCACAGGCTCGACAGCTGTGGCACCATGGGCTTAGTTGCTCCGTGACATGTTGAATCTTCTGGATCAGGGGTCAAACCTCCATCTCCAGCACTGGCAGGCAGATTCTTTACCATTGAGCCACTAGGGAAGCCCACACTCTAACTTCATCACATCATTAGTTCAGACTTGTATCATTTCTTGCCGGGATTGTTGAAACCTCTTACTTGGTTCACCTTTTGCTGCCTTCATCCACAGTGCATCCAGAGAGATACACTTAAAAGGTCTCATAGAATATGTATGGCTCCCTAACACCTTCCTTCCCCGCTCACCTTTGGTTTTCTCTCTAAAAAACTCCTTGACCGAACTTTTTTGTCCTCCTGTGAATCAGCATTGTGTTATTTCTTACCTTCCCTTAAGTCTTGGCTGTTGCTCTTGTTTGGAATGCTAGTGTTCTTACCCCTAGTGAACACACTTTGGTGCCTGTCTAATCTGTTCTCTAAGAATCTTCTTTAAACCACCACTAGACTGGGCATAATGCCCTTCTTGTGTATTCCCAGTTTATTGCTCTTAACTGTTACACACTTACTGTGTTAAAGTGACATAACACACTGTGTTAAAGTGACATAACCTATGTTTGATTCCTATACAGTAGGAATTTTAGAGAGCTAGAATCTCATATTTCTAATCTTTATATGTCTGTGGCCTAATGAGGTTCCTGGCACACAGGAGCTGCCCAGTTGGATTTATTGAGTGGAATTTCTCAATTTCCTTTCTAAACCAACCCATATTAAACTTGGTTTTCCTTAGAAAATATTTCCTTCAATAGATGCCATAAAGTTCATGCCAAAGCTTAAGGTTTTGATGCATATTATTTGCAGTATATAATGTTCTGTGAGAACATGAAATAAAATTGGAGGATATCATTTATTGTGCTGATTAAACTAAAGGTTGGTGTTCTTTATATGAGTCAAAGGTCTGAAATAATGTATCTCCAAAAATATACTTCTGAATAGTAGATTAAGTTCCAAAGATACTATGTGGTATGTTATGAACTAAACTCAGATGAAGAAACAAAGCAAACTTAATAACTGGCATTAATTTTTATTGAGATTTATGAACTCAATATTTTTTGAACATTACTGTACAAAATAATATTTAATTTAGAAGTGATAAAACCCAGCATTGGGATGCAATCTGAAAAGTAAAACTTCTGAAATAACAGCATTTATGACCAGAGTTAAGTGCTAGTCTTTTTTCTTCCTACTACTACAAAGTGGCTTCAGTCATGTCTGACTCTGCGACCCCATAGACGGCAGCCCACCAGGCTCCCCCATCCCTGGGATTCTCCAGGCAAGAACACTGGAGTGGGTTGCCATTTCCTTCTCTATTATTATTAGATGATTTTTAAAGTGGAACTATTCAGAATAAAATAAGCTTTATGCTTCAGTTTTTATTTGAAACAGATGAAAGTGTATACTTTTCTAAACTCTCAAATTTGTGCAAACTATTTCAGTGATTGTTGTCTAAATGTCAAATTGTTGGGCATGATGAATCTTTTTCAGTGATCATGAATAGCATTTTATATAAGGAAAAAATTGTACTTGGTATTACCTAAATTTTTAAAATAAAGATATTTTTACAAAATTAATTTGACAGTGATAATTATATGCAAGTTAGTTTTTCTTAGTCCTAAAATCCTGTTTTGTCTTCTTTACATGTATATGAGAATGATTAGTTCCCACATGAAAAAAAAGGCATCCACTGCCCTGTTTTGATCAACTTTAATATTTTACTAATCATTAAAATTAATAAGATTATATAGAAAGGAGAGTTCAGTCCAATATAAAGTATTTGTCAGAATCTTAGAAGAAGGTAATGTAATCAAATTCTCCCTTCACTGTCTCCTAAGTACTTATATATTGTTTTCACCTTAGGGTGTGTCTTCTATCTGTCTTATGGTTTTTCATTTTGTCTACTTGAACACATTGATGTTTTTCTTCATTATAAATACTGTTGAAGTAGACTACATAAGGATGTGTGATCAAAGGGAATTTGTGAAGGGTAAGGGAGTTAGAATAGATCCTCTCTTAAGATTCCATCCCGTTCTAATAGTTTATGATTATAAATTAGTCAGTGTTGCTATTGTTTATAAGAAAATAATTATTCCTTATTGTGTCATGGGAAGCTTTTTGCTCTTTATGTGTTAAAATGAAGGTTTATATAAATGAAGCCTTGATTGTATTGCTGATGAACTGTCTACCTACTTCTCCTCTCTCCTGGGGGTGAAGCAGAAGCATATGTTTTATCAATAATGGTATCAGTAAGTGGGGAACATCAAGTGAAGTTTGGGGGCTTCACTGGGAACTTCTACTCACTAGTGTTCAAATCAATAATGCCGGTTTTTATACCACTACTATTGTTTAAATGTGAGCAAGCCTTTCATTCCCACTCTGTTTAATTCTTTAAAAACATTGGTAATACTTTTATAAATTTTAGATAAAATGTGAAAATCAGTTAAATGTAACTTAGATGAAAATGCCCAGAATTAATTTAGTTATTGACATATTAATTGTAGAAGATCTTAGTAGTGCATAAAAGAGAAATATCTGTTAAATTTTCAGTTATTTTCAAGATAAAATAATTTAATGAATGTGTTTCTGTTCATATTCGACAGAAGTGGTTAAAATGAGTAAAAAGCCAGTTTTTGTTGTTCTTAAAGTGGCTTGATTTATACAGCTTTGTTGTGTATTTGTTCCTGAGACTCCCTCTAGTGTCTAGGTTTGAAAACATCATTAAATTAATAGGCATTTGATGACAGTTACTGGGGCTTCCCTGGTAGCTGGTAAAGAATCCGCCTGCAGTGCAGGAGACCTTGGTTTGATTCTTGAGTCAGGAAGATCCCCTGGAGAAGGGATAGGCTACCCAACTACAGTATTCTTAGGCTTCCCTGGTTGCTCAGATGGTGAAGAATCCACCCGCAATGCAGCAGACCTGGGTTCAATCCCTAGATCAGGAAGATCCCTTGAAGGAGGGCATGGCAACCCACTTCAGTATTCTTGCCTGGAGAATCCCCATGACAAAGGAGGAGCCTGGCGGGCTACAGTTCATGGGGTTGCAGAGTCAAGACCCAACTGAGTGACTAAGCACAGCACAGTACTCTTCAGTTGAACAGATTTTAAAATACATATTTTAAATATAAGATTGTATTTTTAATTTTTATTTTGCTTGTATGTTTAATTTGCTTTTAATACGGGTAGGATAAGAATTGACTTAGGTGTAGATCTTGTACCATTCAGGAGTGCAGGGTTAAAATCAGCTGTCCTATTACCAGTTTGAGTGGTATTTTTCATATTCTGTATGAATGATTAGGGTGAAAATTATTTTGACTCAAAATCACTTTCAGCCATCAGTGACTTGGGTATCTTGCTTTGATCAAAACAAGATGACCAAAATGACCAAATGGCAATTTCTTTGAAGATAACAGCATTTGACTTTATATGAGAAACTTCTGAATACTTCTTATACTAAACAGATATTAAAAGTATAATGAAACATCTCCAAATCAGCGGACTTCACCACCATTTAAATGATCTAGCTCATTTCTCCAATAGAAGCATTACATTTTTCAGAGTAGTGTGTCTTGTGGTCATTTTAAATTTTCTTCTCATAAGTATGTGAATTGAAACTAATGCCTTAATAAAACTGAAAGTAATATATTCTGATACTGTATACTTCATGATAATTGTTTAAATCTAAATGGATTTAAATAATATTGAACCAGAGCTCAACATATAGTGAAATAATTATACTGATACATATATGTCTAAAGAGAAATGTTAAGTATTCTTATTCTTTCTCAATATTTTCACTAGTAATATATCCTTTCTGTTTTCTGTATACCTCAAACCATCATATATATTCACATTTTAATACTTGTTATGTGTTTCAGGGTGTTGACGATGCCTTCTATACATTAGTTCGAGAAATTCGAAAACATAAAGAAAAGATGAGCAAAGATGGTAAAAAGAAGAAAAAGAAGTCAAAGACAAAGTGTGTAATTATGTAAATACAATTTGTACTTTTTTCTTAAGGCATACTTAAGTAAAAGTGGTAATTTTTGTATATTACACTAAATTATTAGCATTTGTTTTAGCGTCATCTAACTTTCTTGCTGCTCCATCCATCCTGTTGGCTTCTCTCTTGAATGCTTCTTTTAAAATGACAGTGGAAGCTTCCTTCCTCTAAGTGCCAGTACTCCCTGCGTGTTGGTTTCTGAACTAGCAACGCCTGTGAAAAAGAAACTGAACCCCGAGATTTCTGTCTTGGGGTTTTTGGTGCATGCAGTTGATTACTTCCTATTTTTCTTATCAATTGTGAACTTTAGTGTGAAACAAATTAATGAGGCTTTCGAATCATCCCTATTGTATTGTTTTATCTAGTCACACACATGGATTAATTACTAAATATAACTTCAGTTGAGATTTCATGATTGGTTTTACTGAAACATTGAGGGAACATGAATTTATGGGCTTCCTGTAGTTTCATTTTGTAGGTATCATTGTCCTATAGTTTCAGTTACCCTTAATGAATGTAAAGTTACACTGTTCACAAAGGTTTTCTTCTTTCCACTGCTATTTGTCAAATGGTCACGTTCCCCAAAATACTATATTTTTTCTATAAAAGGGAAAAAAATGGGAAAAAATACAAGGCAATGGAAAATATTAAAAGGCCACTTACTTTCCACATTAGGTAAATTCCTATAATGCTCTGAATAGCTTTTTATGTTAAGGCAGACCCAGTAGGTAATGAGGATTAGAACAAGCATTTTGGGACTATATTTACATGCTTTAAATTTTTGTAATAATTAAAAAAATTTTAACATGTATAAAGAATTCTCATAGGAATTACATACAGTCTCCCTGTGTCAGATTGCTCTTTCTTAGCATAAATCTTTTTCTTGAACTTCAATCTTTGAAAGTAGTTTTAAGTCTACTGGTAGTGATGTAAAAGATTATTTGGGCCAGTTAGCTTGGTAGGTGTTACAGAGACCAGGGTGGCAAAGCCGGGCCTTGTGTGAACCTTTAAGCTACATGGAGTTTCACAGTATGGACTGCATCCCTGTGGTCTTCCATTGTTGCCATGCCTTGGTTGGTCAAAAACAGGGACTTGCAGAGAGATTGAATAGCTCAGCAAGGTACATTCTCATTATGTGGTAGTCCTACTCAGGAACATCACTTTGTTAAAACAAAAATCCAAAAAAATAGAACTTGGAAAAAAAAAAAAACCACATTATTTTAAATGAGATTTTAGGTGAGGTGGCAAGATTTTAATTTTTTTAAACGATGAAATGAAAAATGTCAAAATCTTGAGTATTGGCTAGTTTTCTTTAACGCTGGCCAAAGTAACATTTCATAAACACTTCAGTACAGTCTGGTCCATTATTAAGAATATCTAATGCTTATACAGTAGATAAAGTAATGCTAACAAAATGATTCTTTGAATGAATTTAAAATGTTAACTTATTTTAAAATATTTGAACTGAGATAGTGTGTTGAGGTGAAAGTATCACTGGAGAAGGAGGAAGTTGACTTAGATTCTAAGTTATGTGTCTTTGATTTTGGACAAATCACTTACTAGCCATTTCTTCATTTTTAAAGAAGTCATCTCAAAGGCTGTATCTAGCTTTGTAACTCTGTGATTTATATTCAGTTTACATAAGGATATGCCTATTTGTCAGTCTCAGCACCATCTGTAACTCTTTACCTGTGTTATCATCTTCAGTGCCAGTCTTAGGCAAAATTGTGCAAGAGGTGAAGTTTATTTTTAAATATCGTTCTCTGCTTCCAGGACTTTTCCCATGTTAGTGTTGTCTTGCCTGCCTACCTTACCCTTCTCTATGTCCCATGACTTGATGTTTTTTCTTATAATATTTCTCATTTCTCTGATCTCAAGATTTATTGCTGCTTTGGATATCTCCATGATGGCCTCCCATCAAATCCTATCAAAATGTCCTATATTGTAAAATTCCTCAGGCTTAACATAATCTGATAGAAACTATAATGGGATTTGACCTAATAGCTAATTTTCAGGTTGTGGCTGTAGCAATTTAATTTTGATCCTCTGAACATCATCTCTTTGCTGCCTGGTCCATCAGTGATAAAGTAGGAGTTTTCATACCTGCTATGAATAGTTAGAACCCTATCCTGTGAAAGGAGAATTTAATAAAAGTAGTGCTGAGAGAATTCCTTATGTAATTTACTAGGACTAGCCCTGCTAATAGTGATGCATTCCATTGTTTTAAAAACTAAAATCTTGAAGATACTTTCAAATTTAATTCATGTCTTACTCTTTAGCAGAAGTCATTTATTCGGCAAATATTTGAGTGCCTGCTAGATGCCAGGCACTGCCCAAGGCACTGGGGATATTAAGAGTACCCAAACACGGGACATAAGGCCTGTCCTTAAATAATGTTTATATTCTAGAGGGTCTGTATATCAGTGAGGCATCTGACACATGACCCAGATACGACATAATGCATATTGTAATTCTGCAAAAAAATGATTTGGTCTCTAAGCTTAGTTTCTTCCAGTTCTAAAATAATTGTTTTGCTCTTATTCCAATGGAGCTGTTTAGTCAAGCTCTTTTTAAATTAAATCAGTTTACTTCAATGTTTTAAAGGAGTAAATTTGATTATTTTTTAAATTTGGCATAATTATGTGATTTTATTGAGACAGTTACAGTACAGATTAAGTTGCATGTCAGATAATGTTAAAATCCCCCTGTGTGTATGTAGTATGGTCTCTTTGTATAAGTAATTATAATAGATGTTAAAAATTAAGTATTCTAAAAGTTGTTTCTGGGTAAAAATAAACAGATGCCTGAGCTAATTCACAGAAAAGGAAACTTCTGTGTAAAAATCAATACGGTTTCTGAGATGCTATATTAAACTACAGGCTTTTGGAACATTAGGTAGGGAGTTAAGACTTGCTTTAGTACCTCCTCTTGTTTCTAAACAAGAGAAAGAAATGGCCATACTTCAGGAATTGCAGTGTATAACTGAGATGATTTTTAGGACTCTTGAATTTTTGATGTAGCTGGGCAACTTTTTTATGGCAGTGGTAATTATCCTTTATTATGTGAATTTTGAATGGTTTAATAAAATGTTTGTTTTTGTAGAGATTTTAAAAGGGGAGAGATAATCCTAGAAATAACATAAATGTTATCTAATTACAGCCTTAAAGATAAAAATCCTTGTTGAAGCTGAAAAAAATTGCTAAATTACATAGTTTTAGACATTAATGATTGTGGAAGAATGTAGCAGAAGTATGTCGTAAAATTTGAGTGAGGATCTCCACTTAGGAATTCTAGGCTCTATTTTAACTGAGTCACACTGCATAGGAATTAGAATCTAACTTTTATAGGTTATCAAAATCTTGGCCACCATTGCACAATTTTGTCCTAAAATATATGGAAACTTTGTGAGGCATGTTAAGTTGCAGTTTGCACAAGTTCATCTCATTTGTATTCCAGTGATTTTTTTTTCTAACCATTTTTCCTAGACATATACACATTTAGGTTTCTTTGTAGGCAGTAAAAACTACCTGCCATTTCCATCTGTCAAAAAGTAATAATTTATTATTTTGTATTAGTGATTTTTAACAACCCATTAGTAACTTTAAAGCTGAATTTATATTTAATAACTTTGTTGTTGATACTGGGTAGCATGAAATCTGCATTGAGAAATTGAACAGCATATAACTGGTAGCTATAAATTCCTTCAGAAAATGAAATTTCTTTCTTTCTAGAGATATATTCACATCAGTTCCTAAAGATGAGTCATAACTAGTAATACTTGTTTCAATAGTTTTAAGTGCCTGTTTGGGATGATAATAGGCAATTTTAGATGAATTTATGAAAAAAAAGTTATTACCTGCAGAAATGTCAATTATAGACGGTCCCCTTCCCTATAGAGCTAAATGGGTTATGTAATGTTTTATTCAAA
This sequence comes from Nanger dama, assembly GCA_917880005.1. Taxonomy (NCBI): domain Eukaryota; kingdom Metazoa; phylum Chordata; class Mammalia; order Artiodactyla; family Bovidae; genus Nanger; species Nanger dama. The sequence goes on from CAKJTW010000002.1 coordinate 85,016,619, forward strand.
AGTTTCCAATTCCACTGTCTTGTGTTTTCATGTTGAAGATACTTTCGCAGTTTTCCTTTGAGTGCCAATTTCTTACTAGTACTATTTCTTACTGTAACATGTTTACCTGGAATGTATTTTAACTATTTTTGTATAGTGTAAACTGAAACATGCGCATTTTGTACATTGTGCTTTCTTTTTGTGGGACATATGCAGTGTGATCCAGTTGTTTTCCATCGTTCGGTTGCGCTGACCTAGGAATGTTGGTCATATCAAACATTAAATTTAAAATGACCACTCTTTTAATTAAAATTAACTTTTAAATGTTTATAGGAGTATGTGCTGTGAAGTGATCTGAAATTTGTAATATTTTTGTCATGAACTGTACTGCTCCTAATTATTGTAATGTAATAAAAATAGTTATGGTGACTATCATAGTGTATATTTTCTTTTTTTTTGGCTGTGCTGCACGACTTTTGGGGTCTTAGTTCCTTGACCCCGACCTGGGTCCACAACAGTGAAAGTGCCAACTCCTAACCACTGGATTGCCAGGGAAATTTGAAACATTATCCCCACAAATGATACAGGATAGTTTATAAGCAACAGACGCTATAGTATATTAGTATATCTTTTCCTTAGCTTATAAGCTAGATGTTTTTTATTTGTGTAAGGTGCTGTGAACATTGTGTAAGAGTTTAAGTGTTTGCTTAAAACCATGTTAGGTTTAGGTCCTATGCCATATTAACTCATTTAGAAGTGGATGCAAACCAAATCTGCCTTTATGACAAAAGAATAGAATAACGTAAATCACTACTTTTTATTGAAGAAGGTAATTGATATACAACAGATGATTTGTTTTAAGGCCCAAAGGCATCCAATTGCAAAATCAATACTGGAAATAATTAAATAGGCATATTATGTAATGCCAGTCACTGGTAGGCTGTTTCAGGTTCCTAACTCTATACATATTAGTTCTACTAACTGCACTTAAATCATTACCAGATGCTACTTCTTTTGCAGTGAACACTGGATATGTGCTGTTAACATTTCAAATGGGGTCAAAAATGATCTCCTTTAAAAGTTAAGGGAAATAAACTTGAAAGAAATTATTCTGCTTAAGTGTACATTAAACAGCATTCTTTTCTCAGTAAAATGCAGAAATGGGCTAATTGGCAAATTTTTCATTAAAACTTAAGTACATTATATTTTCATTCAAAATTGGGTGCTCATCAATTTTTAATAAGTAGTTGGCAACATTATATAGCTAAATTACTATAAAATTGACATTTAAGTTAATTGGTATATAAAAGTTGAGCATAAAGGTTGCTGATAAAGCAATAGAAGTTGAAACCTGTTTTAGTTCAGTAAGGTGGCTCAGGTATTTTTAACACAATGTATATCTTGACACTTTAAAGTTATTTTTGTCATAGCGGGTACATAAACAGCTGGCACTGATCTTCAGTCAAATGATAGTAATACTGATCATTTAGTTTTGTTGGTATCTGAATAATAGCGTTGTTTCATAGCTCTGTATTTCCTAAGGAAGTACAATGCTTCTAGTTCTTTCATTACAAATTTGCCCCGTTCAATAAGTTCTTTGATCTTCTCTGGGTCCTTCACATCTTTGTTTTTAAGGAAAACGTTCTTCAGACGCCTTTTGAAATAGTCTGCTCCTTTCGGATAGTCTCGTCCAAGATACAGCAGCTTAAAAAAGAAAGATTATATATTTCTAAACAGTCTATGTCATAGAACATTTACAAAACTGGCAACGTACTTACATTCTTATAAAGATTCAATACTTCTCCTCTTAAAGAATTGGCCATTTTCATTTATCATGGAAAATATCCACTTGTATATGTAATATACCTAAAGAAAAAAGAAAATTTTTACAAATAACTGCATTGTAGTCTTGAAAAAGATTTTACCCACTGGTAAACTGGTACTCTTTTTTTTTTTTTTGCCATTCAATAAAAGTTGACTGCACATTTATGGCCAGGCAGTGAGATGCAGCTGTGAACGTGTCAGGTAAGATAGCTGCTATCACAGAATTAGCCTCTCCTGAGGGACATAAAAGATTATGAATTGTGGTAAGCTCTGTGAAGGAAACAGAACAATTAGAGAAGCAGATCATCATAGCTAGATAAGCAGGTGGACCTCCTCTTATACAGTGGAATGAATCGAAGTAGATTTGGAATCCCAGCTGAGTGTTGCACAGGTTGCTTAATCTTTCCGAGCCTCTTTTCTTGTCAAGAGGGGGAACTGTCTGCCCTGCTCTCAAGGCAAGGCTCGAACTGTTCGCAGGACACTGGGAAGAGGCCTGACCAAATCAAGCGTGCCCTCCTAAGAAAGGCTAAAGAGTGGGACAAACAGGTGTGACAGTCAGGCAGGTTCACAGCTAATGGCAAATGGGCAGGAGGATCAGTGATGAAGAGACCAAGTGAACAACCCATAAAGGGGGTACCTGAGGAGCAGGCAACATCCAGTGGGATAGGTAAGCTTAATCTTCATGTGTACTTTGTGCTGCTAGTGAGAGGCACCATCACAGCCTAAACATAGAAAATAATTCCCAATACTTGTGATGGTTGTGGGGGTTAACTCCTAAAATTCGTACACTATAAACATTTAGTTTGTGATAGGCCCCAAATGAATGTCAATGCCATTTATAACCTTAAAATTTCATAACACCCATTTGCTCGTTAACCTAAAATAACATCTTTTTATATCCCTCATTAACAAATTTTTATTTTAAAATAATTTCATTCAATCTTTCAGAAAAGCTGCAACTCAGTACTAATAACTTTTTTTCCCTAAACTATTTGAGGATAAGTTGCTAACATGATACCAAATGAGCCTGAACACTTTGCAGCGCCATCCAAAAGAAATACAGTGCAGGCCACCCATGTAATTTTACTTTTGATAGTCCTTATTAAAACAGCTGAAATTATTTTAATAATGTATTATTTTTATCCAAAATATTTTAAGAAGTGTTACGCCAGACATGTTTATAAGTACCAGTGGCTTAGTTGCTACCATACTGGACAACAGTTTGAGGTACTTTCTATGAACAAGGATGTTTTCTTACAGCACAAAACCACCATCAGAATCAGGAAATTAACAAGCACTGCTATATTACTACCATTGAATCCACAATCCCGAGTTTTGCCCTTTGTAGCAAAAGAATCCAATCTACACTGATTACACATTGCATTTAATTTCCATGTCTCTAGCCTTCAATCTGAAAAAATTCCTTTGAGTTTCCTTGATTTTCATAAACTTGACATCTGTGAGGATCACAGGCCATTAATTTTGTAGAAATATGTCTTGTTTTGATGTTAATTTATGGCTAGATTTAGCTTACATAGTTTGGGCAGAAATATTAGACATGCTTTATTGCATTGCATTCTATTATGTGGACACAATTCTATTCTGTTCCATTAAGGCTGAGGTTAGTTTTGATCACTTGGTTAAGGTGGTGTTTGTCAGGACTCTCCACAGTACTTTTTTCCTTTGAAGTTAGCATTCTGTGGGAGGTACTGTGAGACATAAGTATATGTCATCTAGAAAAACCTTTCATCTTGCAAAAACATTAACAGAGCTTATGGGAGTGGGGTTGGGGGAGAAGTTTGAGACATACCACTCAAATCCTCTGCAGTTGTAAACAGAGCACCAATTAAAAAAAAACAAAAACATAAATTGGTACCTGGAGAGCTGATCTGAGCCACTCAGATTGCTCTCAGCATTGCTGGAGGATACCACAGAGATAGATGAAGTTTATAAGTAGGAGTAGAGGGCTGGAGACAGGAGGAAGTCCCTGGGGATGATGGTTTTATCATCATGATTGTGGTGAGGTTTCATAGGTGTAGGTATGAATCAAATTTATCAAATTATATTTATACTTAAGTGTAGTTTTTGTATGTCAATTACACGTTAGTAAAACTGTTTAAAAGTAGTGTAGACATGCTGGCAGAATGCTAAGCGTAGGGCTGGGAGATACTGAAGTGCACGTGAAAGTAAACATCTAAACCACAAGGCTGGTCAGTAGGGGATTCAACCTGTAACCAGGTCAACAGTTGTATACCTTTCTGGGGAGGAAGCCCCAAATATACTTGAAAGGCTTCTGCTGCCAATACAGCAACTAAGTGAACACGTTTTCTTGCTGAAGTTTATAGATCTGCTTCTGTGGCTTTTCTTTCTTAGGGAAAAAAAAAATATATAGGAGCCAACACTGTTTACATGTTAATAATTGTGTGCATCCCTATTTACTAGTGATTTATGAGTTCACAGTGACAAGTATAAAATGTATCAGAACATCAGCGTTCATTAATATTAACTTTGTTTTCCTCCAAAGTGCTACTTTTCTGCTTTTATCACTTGAACTTTCCTACATAAATGGTAGTCCTTTTTCAAAAAAAAAAAAACAACAAACCTTTAGAAGATCTGCTTAGAGGTTGCAGCTTAGAGACTTTGGGGCTTCACTGCTACTGCTGCTGCTAAGTCGCTTCAGTCATGTCCGGCTCTGTGCGACCCCATAGACGGCAGCCCACCAGGCTCCCCGTCCCTGGGATTTTCCAGGCAAGAACACTGAAGTGGGTTGCCATTTCCTTCTCCAATGCATCAAAGTGAAAAGCGAAAGTGAAGCCGCTCAGCCGTGTCCGACTTTTAGCGACCCCATGGACTGCAGCCTACCAGGCTCTTCCATCCATGGGATTTTCCAGGCAAGAATACTGGAGTGGGTTGCCATTGCCTTCTCCAGGGCTTCACTGAGGGTGATCTAATTGGGCCCTTTTTGGGGAACCTCTGATGTTGTTATCTTAGTCTGTTCCTCCTGGGCTGGTAAGATTCCCCAGTTAGGAGTCTTCCAATCTGAGGATTTACTAAATTAAGAAGTGGAAAATGACTCAGGGCCTTGCATTCAGCATCATGTATAGTCAAATGCACCTAACCTGCTCCCAGTGTGATTTGCACTGAGGACAGCCCCACACCATAGATTATTGATTCTGTCCAGAAATAAACCTCTAATCTTCTGAGAGTGAGGCATGCCCTTAGAGGTGTTTCTCAAATAGCTTTCACTTCATCCTCTCTGGTTTACTTCATTCTTCATTTCCAACTCCAATGGTCCTGTTGCAGGGCCTTTTCGAGAATTAGGCAGTATAAATTGGGCTTTGCAAGTGTGCTAGGTGACAGTCGTCTGTCTTGCAGCTTCCAAAGTTTTACTGTTGTCATCTCCTCCTCTATTAGTCTAATTTATTTTTTAAATGGTTTACTAAAGATTTAGTGCTTTCAGGAGTGAAATTAGATGAGTCTATGTAAGCAGGTACAGCAACAACTAATTCCATTTTTAAAAAACTTTTTACTGACAGCCATATTTGTGAAAATGACACTTAAGGAAGAACCTTATGCTTTTAAAATAATTGTAAATTAAATCTACATTAGATGTAATTTCAAATCAGAAATTACAGCCTGTTTAATTCCTGGCAAAGAGCAGAGCTCTATTTAATTGATAATTTGTAAAAGCTTTTAGAAATGTGGCTTAAATTGCCTTTAGCTGTTTTTTTTTTTTTAACAAATTATGCATAAAAAGGACCTGCCAGGCAAAAAGTAGCTGCTGTGACCAAGATAAATTTGTCCCATTCCTTGATATATTAATTTTTATGAGTTAAGGAAATGTTTTATTACTGCATATTGACCTTCAGGCATTTAAGTTTACTTTAGCCTTTAGGAGAAACAGGTTTCCTAGAGTGAACTGGTGAACAATTTAAATGCAGCAGGGACCTGAGGCTGCTCCTTAACCCTGCATAAAGTCATGGAAGTTACTGTTTTTATAAAGAGCCAAATGAGAGTTAGGGACTGTGAGAAGTTCCCTATCATTCTAAGAAACCTGGATGGGGGTTGGCATACAATCCACATTGATAGCTCTCTCCCAGTGACTTGTGGGCCAGGACTTAACCAACTCCAGTATCGGGTTAAGTGAGAAGGCAATGGTAACCAACTTCAGTATTCTCGTCTGGGAAATCCCAGGGACAAAGGAGCATGGGGGCTACAGTGCATGGGGTTGCGAAAGAGTAAGACATGACTTAGTGACTAAACAACATCATCATGGTGCCCAAAGCTATTACTGATCACTCTTCCCCATGAAGTTCAGATTTGACTCAAACAGACAGAGCACATTGCCCCAAAGTAGTTAAGCCTAAAAAGCTTCACACTAAAATTTATCCCAACACTCTTGCCAGCACCTAAGGATATGTAATCCGAGAGGCAGGTGGCAAGGGATTTTGCCCCCAAAGCTGGTATTTTGCTTGGTTGAGGCCTACCTAGAAGCCAGATTATAAAACTGAGTTGGAAGATGGTCATGTACGTTCAGAGGGGCTAGGAACTGCACCTGTCTGGAGGTAAAAGTGAACAGAGGAAATGGGCCTTCTTATTCTTGCAGGCTGTTAAGACTAGTAGAGAACTAAGGAAGCCCACTGGTACAATCTCATAGCAGAGCAGTCCCCTAGAAGACAGTCCAGCACGTTCTGACACATCCATAGCAAATCCTCCTCCCTGGGGGAATTTGGTGGAAGGAGAACTGGAGCAGGTCTCTCCCCTGAAATCCCACGATATCAAAATTACTTGTGATCACCATTCACACTTCCCTTACTCCCATCAGAGCTGACTGAAGTTCTGTAATCATAAACATTAGTAGTTTGACTGAAAAATGTAAAAGCTTAGTTCCATACCAGCTTCGGAACTCTGTATCAAGTCGACATTAAGACGTTTTTAATCTTGCTACCAGGGATGTGAAGGTGAAATGTCATAGCTATGAAACAATCTGGATTTCTGTGGGGAGAATAACTTTAACCTATAACGACTAGCTCCGTCAGAAATACTTATTTAATAATACCTTTGGTCGATGAAATTGCAAGAGAGAGCGGGTTGTGTGGACACAAGATTACAATCAGAGATGAGAAATGGTGGCAAGAATTTTAAAGCATTTCATGTCTTGTCAGGCTAAAATGGGGTTTAAGCCTAAACGGGGTTTAGATCTAAATTCATACGGAATTCAGATACGCTTTGGAAGGTTAATTTCTCAGTTTCTTAATTTCTTCTAGTTTTCCTGTTGGTCTAAGCTGCCAGAGTTTCTTCATGTTGGTAGACCGACATTCGAAGGGTTGTGCTACCGGTTAGTACACTGTGGCCTTGACTCTGGGCACAGAATTTAGCGCGTCTTGCTGGGTCTCTGAGACCTCCACCAGTAAGGAATGTTACCCAGCAACTGCTTCAAATTAGTTCCAGTTCTTGTTTAGAGCGCCTCTAAAAAAACAACAACAAACCGAAAAAACAGCATATACCTTGATGGCTCAGGAAATAAACAACCAGGTGCAGGGAGAATAATCTGAAGGTCATTTAAAAATAAACAACCCTCTGGGAGCCAATTTATTTACCTTTTTCTAAACTGCCAATTGAGCCCGGCCCCACGCTGGTCTAAGCGGTGGCGGCCCAGGAAGCCGACCTGGTGTCAGCCACTTGACCCAGTCGCGTAGGGGGACCCAGGCGGCCCCCTTCCTTCTCGAAATCCGCAAAGAAAGATTCGCCCCAGCAAATCTAGGGAAACAGGGAGGGGCCGTCAACGTCGGAAGACGCACACAAGCCCTTCTCCTACACCTGCTGGTCCTCTCCCAGAGGATACCGCCTCCAGACTCAAGCATCTGGAGAACAAAATAAGACGCCCCGGCGCGGCACTCACGCACTTTCCGGCACGCCGCAGCCGTAAACGCAACCCTCAGCTCCAACGCCGGAGGCTGTCGACCTAGGCGGGCGGCAGGCTGTAGGGGGCGGAGCAACCTGTCAGGGAAGTGGGTAGGGCACCGTCCGGAAAAACCCCAGCGCGACTGCGCGAACGCAGACGCGGGGCTCGCCGCAGCGGCCCTGGGGCGCCAGTGGGCGGGGCTTGTCGTCCTGACAACGCGGGAGCGTTTGTCCACACAACCCAGAGATCACACTTGGCCGACTACCAGGGTCGTGTATGCCTCAACATGGTGAGCAGGGAACGTAGGGGAGCAGGGTCAAGGGGCGATCACTGATGCTCCTGTGCCGTGTTAAATGATGTGGCAAGGGCCTGTCATATTTTATTAGAGGAGAGCGAGTCGGTTTAGGAAAGACCCCATATCCTTAGCGGGGATGGACCTCTCCTGAAGTATGGCCTTCCATTCGGGGTCTGATGGACCGGAGAGAGAGTCCAGACCTGTTTCTGCAAACGGGGAATGACCAGTTTGTGGTGTTTTAATCAGATCAGAGGATGTTTTAATCTCCAGCTGCTGCTAAATTCAAATATTCCTAGTAGTGATAGACATTCCTGTGAAATTGCTTTTTTTTTTTTTAATTGCAGCTTGGTGGAAATGCATAGTTGTTGTTGTTGTTGTTGTTGTTTTGCCGCCTCAGCAATTAATTGAAAGCTGCTGCAGTTTACTCTAGGAGAAGGCAGTGGCACCCCCACTCCAGTACTCTTGCCTGGAAAATCCCATGGACGGAGAAGCCTGGTAGGCTGCAGTCCATGGGGTCATGGAAGAGTCGGACACGACTGAGCGACTTCACTTTCACTTTTCACTTTCATGCATTGGAGAAGGCAATGGCGACCCACTCCAGTGTTCTTGCCTGGAGAATCCCAGGGACGGGGGAGCCTGCTGGGCTGCCATCTATGGGGTCGCACAGAGCCGAACACGACTGAATTCACTTAGCAGCAGCAGCAGCAGCAGTTTACTCTGCTTTGAAAAGTTATTTTATGTGGTCTTTTGTGGAAATTTGAATTGTTTTGTGATTCAGAGTATGCAATGCCTGGTGTTTAACTCCGATAAAGCTTCTTGTTTTGTTTTTCTGCACTCTTCAGCTGTCATGTCTTCTCCAGGAACACAGACCAACACGTAGCTATAACATGTTCTCATTTCCCATTTTCTTAAACGTGATTTCCATCTTCTTCAGTGATTAAAACCAGATGGAAATGGAAAGCTTAATTAGTTATTTAATTCATTAATTAAGGGAAAATATGGAGCATACTCTTTGTGCTTGGCACTAGACTGAAACAAAGTACACAAAGGTGATAATTACAATCTCTCCCTGATATGGAAGACAGAGTTAGCAAATTTGGAGTAACACAAAGTAGGGAATGTTAAAATTAGGACAGGAGAGGAAAGGGGGACAGGAAGAGCAGAGCAGTGCTTTTCAAGCTGTGTTTTCAAGTATGATGAATTTGCCAGAAGTAATGAGAAGAAACAGGGTGTGGAGAGCGTTTATGTCAGGGAGAACAGAAAGTAAATGGATTTTAAACTGACTTAAAGCTGCTGATAACTTAGGGGAACAATAGGCACCTATTTATTATTTTCCAACCAGTATACAAGTTTATTGTTTTTAGATCCCTTTGGCAGTCTTTCTCAAAATGTGGTTTCTGGAAAATTGGAATAAGCCCGGAATGGACTTGCCAGGTGGCTCTAGTGGTAAAGAACTTGGCTGCCAATGCAGGAGACATAAGAACCACAGGTTCCATTCCTGGAGTGGGAAAGATCCCTTGGAGGAGGGCATGGCAACCCACTTCAGTATTCCTGCCTGGAGAATCCCGTGGACAGAGAGGTCTGGTGGGTTACAGCCTCTGGGGTTACAAGAGCTGGACACTACTGAAGCGGCTTAGCACACACACAAGCCTTGAATACTAGTTCAAATGCAGCTTCCGGGAACAGACTGGACTCCAGATCTAAGTATTAGTTTCCTAGGACTGCCAAGTAACAACATACCACAGACTAACTGGCTGCACCAATAGAAATTTATTGTTTCATAGTTTCAGAGTCTAGAAGTCTTAGATTAAGGTGTTGTCAAGGCTGTTCTCGCCCTGCCGGTGCTAGCTTCTGCTACTTTTTATCTTGTGGCAGCATTATCCCATTCTTTGGTGTTCTCTGAGTGTGTGTGTGTCTGTGTCCACATTTCCCCCTTTTACAAGGTTTCCAGTTTTATTGAATCAGACGTCCAGCCTATTCCAGTATGACCTCATCTTAATTTAATTACATCTACAAGGCCCCTCTTTCCAGACAAGGAAACCCTTGGGACAGTGGGAGATGGGACTTTAATGTATGAATTTTGAGAGAACACAATTCAACCCATACCATTAACTGAATTACAATGGGGAGAGAGAAGTAAGTGTGTACACTTTTAGCCCAGGAATATGCATTTTTAGCAGGCATCCCAGGTGATGCTTATGCTGAGAACTACTCTACTACCTGATGCTCTTATGATTTGCAGGAAGAATGAGTATATGTGGCTTCCCTGATAGCTCAGCTGGTAAAGAATCTCTTGCATTGGAGACCCTGGTTTGATTCCTGGGTTGGGAAAATCCACTGGAAAAGGGATAGGCTATCCACTCCAGTATTCTCAGGCTTCTTTTGTGGCTCAGCTGGTAGAGAGTCTGCCTGCAATGCGGGAGACCTGGGTTTGATCCCTGGGTTGGGAAAATCCCCTGGAGAAGGGAAAGGTTACCTTTCCTGGAGAATTCTATGGACTGTATAGTCCATGGGGTTGCAAAGAGTCAGACACGACTGAGCGACTTTCACTTTCATTTGATTATATGTACTTATCCCAAACCTGCCTCGCATTAAAAGCATTAATGAGAGATGACAGTTTGCCCACCCTTAAAATGTGGCTTCTTGGGAACAGGGCCACTGCTGTTTACATATTCTGCTGTATAAAATTTATTTCAAGATGGAAGTATGTTAACTATTAATGATAGCAAATATGGTAAAAATAAAACACCTTTGTAAAAGTTGTGAGAGTTGAGTCACATTCTTATTTATGTCATCTCTAGTATCTCAGAGAACTTTGTGTGTAAACCATTAATAAATACCTGTTGAATGAATTAGTGAGATATATGCACTTTACAAGAACATATAATCTACTGCTTGATGTCAGTTATAACATTTATATTTTATATAGTGATAACCTTATGGCTTGAACCAATAACTTCTCTTGTACTAGTCTTCAAATGTAGAAAGTGTATCATCTTACAGTCACATGATCCCCTACAAATTCCTTACCAGAAATCTAGTGAACACAAGGGCCAAATCAGGAAATTACAAGTAGTGTTACTAAAAAATACTTGTAAATATTTATTGAAATACTGTACTTTCTAAGGTCTAAAAAGCATACCTCTGCTTTAGGACACATTGCTGAAGAGAATCACTTTGCCATAGCTTTGCCTGCTTTAAATTACTGATTCTTTTTTTTTTTCTATAAAATCAGCAGTCTAACTTGATAGAATGACTATTTCTCTGTGATGTGAAATCATTCCCACACTTTTAGGCTTGACATTAATACCAATACTTAGTCAATGATTCCTTGTTCTTTAGAACCCTTTAAATCAGTGCCTTCTTGACTGGTATTCTGTTTTATAATCAGATATTTCATTAAACATGGATCATTGATTGTCATAAGAAAGTGTAAAATTTACTTACCAAAGATGCTTCAGTGGGTGAACTATCATAGTGTTTTCTAGACTTGTAGTTCTGTCTGAATTCTTTCCTAAGAAAAGCTTTGAGGTAATTTTAGATTTAAAGAAGATTTGCAAAGAGGGTACAGAAAGTTCCCTTGTCTTTTTACCTAGCTTCTCTTAATTTTAACATGTTAGGTAATCATGATATTTTTGTTTAAAATGTATGAATCATTTTTTAAATTTATCAATTCTTTTGTTTTTCCAACTTTTAGGCTCCCAAAGCAAAAAGGTAGGTAGAAATTATTTCTCAAAATAGTTTTAAAGAGCTGACATTGTACAAATCGAATTTTTAAAACATTTTCTGGTAAGTTGTATTATAGTTTATAGAGTTTATACTAAGCTTACTTTTTAGACATTAATGCTATTTAAATCATTGAATAATCCTTTACAATAACAGGACATATTTCAAATTTGATGTAGAAAAATGGTTCTAATTTCTCAAAGACTTTTTAAAAATAGCCTTTAATTTTTACTTGTGTCTAGATTGAAAGTATTTTATTGTTCATGCTCTAGAAAATTTTGAATTAAGAAGCTTTTTCTTCATTTCAGATAAACCCATGAAAATGTAGGTCCAAACCTTCTGTGACTTAAAAGTGAACCCTAAGATAATATGTTTCTAAATGGGTTGCACGGTAACATGTACTGAATTTTCCATGCTTTGTTAAAATTTCCCTTCCTTAAAGGATGTCTCAAGTAACTTTTTCTCTCTTCACTGAGTAGATTTATACTTTAAAGCAGAGATTATAGTCTCTTACTGGCAAACATATACATAGTTCATTTAACGTAAAAGTTCTTTTTTTAATCAGTTGCCAAAGGATTATCATGCAAAAATGTGATTTTTATTCTTAAAAAATTGGCAACCTGCTAACACTGTTCCCATAAGGGAACAACTGGCTAGACAAATGACAGCTCCCCCTTTTTGGAAATGCCTCCCCTTTTGTTGTAGTCCAGGCTATGACCAAGGCTCTTTCATTATTTACCTCTCTGGTCCCAATGGGATTTCGACTTGGAATGCCAGATTTAAGTCATAGCTGAAGAGTCACCACTCTGTTAATTTCCTATCATTTTCTCTTGTGAAATCAATTGTACTATGTTCTGATAGCACATGAATTCGTACATACCTCAATTATAATACTTGTCATTTTATTGTAATAATTTTTCATTGTGAGCTGCTCAAGGTCAAGAACGTGTTTTATTTATTTTTGGATCCATAGTGTTTAGTCTGGCACATAATAGAAATTCACTGAATATTTGTTGAATAAATATATAATACCCCATTTACCCTACCGTTACTTAAAAACACTTGGGCCTATGATTATTTAAGAAGAAATGCTTATATAAATGTGTCTTTGGTATTTATACAGTTAAACATTTTTTCAAAAACTACTGTTGAGTGCCATCAGTTTTTGCTTTTCTCGGTCACTTGAACCCACTATCAACCTGATACTGTGTTAGGGACTGTGGATATAACTGAGCAACGTTTACAAAACACATTCTTATGCGGAGTATTCTGGAGGACTACAATCATTTATATGTGGGTTTACAGTAGTTTATTAGTTTGTGTGGACGTTTCATTTTTGGCTTTAGATCGTGAAATCTTAGAGGCATTGTTTTAAATCTGAAAAGTTTTCACTTAATGATGTCATATTTTTGTTAATTTGCGATACTCATCTTTTTACATTTTACATTTTAACATGACTGAAATTGAGATATATCTTATGGTTGCTAATAGCTTCCAATCATTGTAGTCCTGAATTGACATCTTTTTCCTCCAGAGATGTTTGCTTCTGTCAGTCACATGGGCTTACTACCAACCCAGTACTACTTTAAATTCTCTTCTTGAGAGAATTTGGACAACACTTGTTTGGACCACACTAATGGTATGAGTCAGACTCATGAACTGGCTTGTGGTTTAAATTTTGAGGGATTTTTTTTTTCATTATTTCTATTCATTTTCAGGATTGATAGATGCAAGTTTCCTTGCTATGTCTTTCTGTATCATGGGTCCACTGTTTCCACTGTTTCCCCATCTATTTCCAATGAAGTGATGGGACTGGATGCCATGATCTTAGTTTTCTGAATGTTGAGCTTTAAGCCAACTTTTTACTATCCACTTTAACTTTCATCAAGAGGCTTTTGAGTTCCTCTTCACTTTCTGCCATAAGGGTGGTGTCATCTGCATATCTGAGGTTATTGATATTTCTCCCGGCAATCTTGATTCCAGCTTGTGTTTCTTCCAGCCCAGCATTTCTCATGATGTACTCTGCATATAAGTTAAATAAGCAGGGTGACAATATACAGCCTTGACATACTCCTTTTTCTATTTGGAACCAGTATGTTGTTCCATGTCCAGTTTTAACTGCTGCTTCCTGACCTGCATATAGATTTCTCAAGAGGCAGGTCAGGTGGTCTGGTATTCACATCTCCTTCAGAATTTTCCACAGTTGACCTTGCAAACATATGAAAAATAGTTGCTTCATTGATTTTTCAGTATTCTAGGTAGTTTAGAGTACAGCAGCAAGACAAGGGTCCCTGTCCTCTTGAAACTTACATTCTTTTTTCCAAGCTTTATTAAGATATAATTGACATATAACATCATGTAAATTTCAAAGTATATAACGTAATGATGTGACATATGTATGTAAATATTATGAAATGATTACCAACATAAGATTACTTAATACATCCATCACTTCACATAATTACCACTTTGTATGAGTACACATGTGTTGAGAACACACACATACATACACACATCACACATCACATTTTCTTTATCCCTTCATCTGTAGATTGACAGCACTGGGGTTGTTTTCAGTCTTGACTTGTGAATGACATCTCACTGCACATGAAGGTGCAGATATCTCCGAAGAGAGCGATTTAATTTCCATGATGCTTGCATTCTGTCTGGGGAGGGAGGTGAAGAAAAAGTATAATTTTAGATTGCTTGGAAGGTACAGAAACCAAGAAAGGAGTCAGTGAGAAATGTAGGGTAGGGTGTAGTGGTGATGCTATTTTGTATAGGTGAGTAAAGAACTAAAGTTTGAGAAGAGACCTGATTGAAATGACATTCTAGGCAGAAGAAACTATTGCAAAGACCCATAGTTGGGACTGACCTTGGTGGTTAGAGTCTAAGTGAGTAAAATAGAAAATGAAAGATAAAGCATGAAGTGAAGCATGGTGAGGGTGGAGGGGTGGACAGAAGGATTGGGGGAGAGAAGTAGGAGCCAATTCCTAGTCACGTAAGCTATGATGAAATGCCTGGATTTTATTCTGAGTGTGGGAGAGTTGCACACAGAAGAGTGACATGATCTGATTTACATCTTTAAATGGTTACTGGAAAATTCACTGTAAGGAAGCAAGAGTAGAAGTAGGAGTACCAGTTAGGAGGTGTCTTTAAGTCTTGTCCTTTTGCCATTGCATCTCTCCTTCTGCTTTAGAAAACAAAGGCATGTGTCTCATCCATTCTAAGTCTTACATGCTTCATTGCCCTAGATCCTTGACTATGAAACTATAGGACAGTTCAAAATACTGATATTGGCAAAGCATTGTTTAATCAAGGCACCAAAGACTTCTTGTTTTTAATCCGTCTTACAAGTAAGTGGTGAAAGGTGGCCTTTGAAATATTCTGAATATCCTATATATTGTAGTGTGGAGTGGTGGAGCTGGTATTAATTTTTCTTTAGTGGCATTGCTTTTTATTGTCAAATGATAATGCAAAAAAAAATCCTCTCACAGTGTAATTTATGGATAAAATATTCAAGCTTTAAAAGTGATAATATTAATTTTTTAATGAAGAAAGATGAAAAGTATCAGTAAAAATATAAATTAGCTTAATATTTTTATATAGACCTTAAAGTTGTTTTTGAAACTTTATTAATTTAAATTAGTGTTATTCATTGCAAAAACTAGGAAATTGTATAAGACTATCATAAAGGTTATAACTCCTGGTGCACTGTTAAAAGACCCATCACTGCTTTTACATCAATATATTTTCTTCAGAAACCATTGTACTTCATGAAGTAGCAGAAGACATAGATTAGATTAGATTATAAGGAAAAACTCCCTTATAGATTAATGAATGTACAGATTAACTCCAAATACTTTAATTTGAATTGATTTTACTTGAATACTTTGAGACTGATACCCAAGTACCTCTAGGCATGGAAGTATGAAGAATGAGTTAAAAGGGGACCCTATCATTCATTTCTCTATGTATATCCTATTTTAATTTAGGAGCACCATATTCACAAAGAGGCCTTGGTTGCTTAAAATTTGAGTCCTAGCTTCTATTGAACATTCAGTGTTGACTCTAAAATATAAATGGTGTTAAGTTCAAGACATTAAATAATTGCATCTTTTAAAACAATGTGTGAAGAAATGGAATTGACTCATACCTGGCTTATAATAAAAAAGAGCTTATCATGATGATTCATGTTAACATATTTATTTGTAGAGAAACATGAAGTCAAACTGTCTCTGATGTAAAGTAAGTATGATATGGCTAGTTTGTTTAACCTTGAAGGCTGGGTTTTGTTAATTAGAGAAATAGACCTGTTTTAATACTCTGAAAGAGCAAAATCTACAGTTTTAAATTTACAGTTTTGATCAATTTAAAATCAAAACAAGTGGCAAGATAAATTTTTTTCAAAAATATTATTTTGACTTTCCCATTTCCAATCATACTGGCCTTAAGACATTTTAGATCAACCTTTCTGCTGCAAACAATAAATAATGCTTACTAAAATATACATGTATAGATCAAAACTATCATCTTAAAAGCACCTAAGAGCTGATAAGACAGTAAGAAATTTTCAGGCAAAAACCTAAATTAAGGTAGGAACCAAAGAAGCACTAAAACTCTTTAATGAGAGCATTTGCAGTTCAGTTTAATCACTTAGTAGTGTCCAATTCTTTGCAACCCCATGGACTGCAGCACGCCAGGCCTCCCTGTCCATCACCAACTCCTGGAACCTACTCAAACTCATGTCCATTGCGTCAGTGATGCCATCCAACCATCTCATCCTCTGTTGTCCCC
The DNA here is from genome assembly GCA_917880005.1 of Nanger dama. Classification (NCBI taxonomy): domain Eukaryota; kingdom Metazoa; phylum Chordata; class Mammalia; order Artiodactyla; family Bovidae; genus Nanger; species Nanger dama. Next base: position 85,033,145 of record CAKJTW010000002.1, read on the forward strand.
TTCTCCTGCTTTCAATCTTTCCCAGCATCAGGGTCTTTTCAAATGAGTCAGTTCTTCGCATCAGGTGGCTAAAGTGTTAGAGTTTCAGCTTCAGCATCAGTCCTTCCAATGGATATTCAGGACTGATTTCCTTTAGGATGGACTGGCTGGATCTCTTTGCAGTCCAAAGGATTCTCAAGAGTCTTCTCCAACACCACAGTTCAAAAGCAGCAATTCTTCAGCACTCAGCTTTCTTAATAGCCCAACTCTCACATCCATACATGACTACTGAAAAAAATCATAGCTTTGATTAGACAAACCTTTGTTGGCAAAGTAATGTCTCTGCTTTTTAATATTCTGTCTAGGTTGTTCACAACTTTCCTTCCAAGGAGCAAGCATCTTTTAATTTCATGGCTGCAGTCACCACTTACAGTGATTTTGGAGGCCAAAAAAAAAAAAAATCTCTCACTGTTTCCACTGTTTCCCCATTATTTGCCATAAAGTGATGGGACCAGATGCCATGATCTTCGTTTTATGAATGTTGAGTTTTAAGCCAACCTTTTTTGTAGAAGTGGTTAAATCTTGAATTTCTATCTTAACAGCCACAATGGAAGCCAAAAAAGTGCAGTGATGTCTTCAGTGTGCTGAAAGTAAATAACTGATAAGTTAGAATTCTGTATCACCTTTCAAAACAAAGGTGAAATAAAAATGTTTTCTCATGGAATTCCCTGATAGTCCAGTAGTTAGTACGCTTTGCTTTCACCATCATGGCCCTGGGTTTGATCCCTAGTTGGGGAAGAACTAAGATCCTGAAAGTCACAGAGCAGTGAGGCCAAAATAAAAGCATTTTCTCATGCAAAAATTGTGTTTTCCACCTGCAAACCAGATTATGTATGTAAGGTATAAAACAGTAATCCTAATAATGACATGTGGATTAAAAAAACTGAAATACATGACAACAAACAACCCATAATAGTCATCAGTTGATAAATAAACAAAATGTGTGTATCCATCTTGTAATACCACGGAATATTTTTCAGCCATAAAACGGAAGTTTTATGGTACATGCTGATACACGTTGTAGCATCAAAGAAGCTTGAAAATGTTGTTCTGAATGAATAAAGCTGATTACAGAAGACCATGCATTGTATGATTCCAGTTGCATGAAATATAGAGAAAGTAACTGGTGGTATCATAGATCTGTGCCGGGGTCCAGCCCCGCATGATCCAGGGGAACCCTCAGGAGAAACGGCATTGGCAAAGAGAATGATTTAGAGAAACATAAAGAAAGAATGTTGCAGAGGAGAGAAAGAGGAGAGAAACAGAGGAGAGAAAGATGCTGATATTCCTTTGTTTACACAGAAAGCCAATAAAGCCCCAAGACAAGGGACTAGCTCTGTTCACATAGGCCACAGATGCCCTTCCAGTCTTCCAAGGGAGTGAAGACACACAGCACCATCCCGTTCAGGTCTTAGAAGCCCAGGCAGGAAAGTGAACGCAGAGATCCTCTATGCTCCAAGGGATCAGCCTGAAAAAGAGAGTAAGAGAAAGAAAGAAAGAAAAACACAGGGTGACCAAGCTTCTTTGGTGAGCAAGGCCCATAACTTTATTTTCAAAGAACTTTTATACCTTAACTTATACATAGAGGGAAATGAAAGATGCAAAGTCATACAGAGTCAGCCCAAACATTACATCTATTTTGTCTGTATCGAAACCAGGATTTTTTTCTGCATACCTTTCCCATAAAAAATGTTGTGTACATTATCTTCTGACCTTGGAGGCCTGTGAACATTTTATGACCTTCTTTTGATAAAGGCTGCTCAACCAGAAAACTTATTTTCCCTTGAAATGTTTTTTTCCTTTATATTTCTAATCTATGTCAGCCTGAGAAAGTACTAAACAGAGTTACATTTCTCACGGAGCAAAGGTGCAGTGAGTTACAACAAAGAAAGGACCAAATAGCTCAAAGATCTGATATGGTTAATTCCAAGGCTACACTTGTTTTTCTTACATTCCAACTATGTTAACTAATGCACTCCCAGGTGCACAGTGGATAAGAGCTATGGGAACTTAGCAGCAAGCATTGGCTCAACAGTGAAATCCTACACCAGCACTACTCTGATAGTTTTTAACTCTTCGAAAGGCTCTATATTTTTAGGCTTCTCATGCCTCTCACAGTTGGGAGGCTGTGAATAATCACATGCATAGCTGCATGAGTCTGGATAAACCTGCCAAGCAAGCTAGACTGCTAACTGGAGGGTTTGAATTGAAATACTCCTACCATGCCCAAGAGACTTATTAGCTAGAGCCCTAAGTTGATTTTCTCCAGAGAAAGGTGGTCAGGGATAGCCCCTGTTAATGTCAGAAGAGTTGCTGAAAGGCACAAAATAGTAAGACAGACAGATTCTGGTTTTGAGGTGGATGCTCGAGCAGGTCTAGGGAGCCCCTCGAATCCTGATCTGTCTTTGCCTGTCAGGTCTTCTCCGCATGACCTTTGTCATGGGTGGGATCTCCCGTGGTGGCTCCCAGCAGATCTGGGGGTGTTGTGAGGAAATGTGTGTGTGGGTGAGCTGTAAATGTGTATGGGGTTTCTTTGGGGCAAGTGATGAATATGTTCCAAAATTGATTATGGTGGTGGTTGCACAACTCTGGATGTGCTAAAACCCATTAAACTGTATACTTTAAATGGGTGAAATGTATGGCATATAAGTTTTATCTCAGTAAAACTATTATTAAAAGATATATGACAACAGTATCTGGGTTGGGGAAGGATTATTTAAGATGTTCTAAAGTCCTTGTACTGTTTGGTAGTATGATATATATATATACACACACACACATATACACACACACACACATATATATATATTAGATATATAGGTTGACTTTTTAAGATAGGCAATACAATGATATACAGTACATATATAACTTCCAAACTAGTAGAGGGAGAGTAGTACACTAGCAAAGAAATAATCAATTGAAGATACCAAGAAAGAATACAAAAGGATAAAAATTAAATCCAATAATAATCTTTTTACAAACACTATCTGAAGAATAAAAATACAGAAAGGTTGGAAGTAAGGTGATGGGAAAAGACATGCTATGCAAACACTAGAAAAGCAAAAGCCAGTATATTAATATTAGACATGATAGACTTTAAGACTAACACTTCTAGAATTAAAGAGGGTCATTTTATAATGATAAAAATTTGGTTAGCCAAGAAAATATAATTTTAAATTTGCATATACCTAATTGTGAAGCTTTGAAATATACAATGCATGAATTCAGAGAGCTATCAGGAGAAACAGACAAACTCAAAATCATAATGCAAGATTTCTTCTTTAATTAACTGATGCAACAAGCATTAAAAAAAGGTAAGGATTTAGAAGATTAGAACAACATGATGAATAAATCTGAGACATTTTTAACATTGAATGAGACATTTTTAACATTACAGCCAATAACTAGAGAATTTTAGGCACACAATTTTTTTTTAACCAAAACTGACAGTGTTCTGTGGAATAAAACTTCTCAAAATTCAAAGAATTGAAACAATTCAGAGCATGTATTAAAACCTCAATGAAATTAAGCTTAAAAATCAAATAAGTTATGAACAGAAAGACACGATATGCTAGGAATTTTAAAAAATTCTGACATGGGTCAAGAAAATATAGTAGAAGTATAAAATAATTTTAACTCAATAATAAAAAAAAATTACTTCAAAATTTGTGAATGTGTCTCAAGAGGTACTTAGAGGGAAATATGACACCCTATATACTTACTTTAGAAGATGAAAAATTAATGAAACTAAGCATTCTTTTCAAAAGGCAAGAAAAAGGCTAAAACTCAAAGTAAGGAGAAGGAAGGAAATAAGACAAATATAAAAATTAATAAAACAGAAAACATACAATAGGCAGGATTTATAATCTTGTATCCTTCAAGTCTTCACTCAGATGTTATCTTCTGCATGAGGCCCACCCTAAACACTCCATTTAAAATTATAGTTTGTCTTTTTTTTTTTCTTCCAATTTTATTGAGATGTAATTGACATACGAATCTGTATAGGTTTAATGATTTGCCTTGATTACCACAAGGAAATGATTACCACAGTAAGTGTAGTGAAGGTCCATCATATATAGATACAAAGTAAAAAAAAAGATCATTTTCCTTATGACAAGAACGTTATGACTTACTCTTTTGACAACTTTCATGTGTAACATGGCGCAGCGTTACTTATACTAATGATGGGTAGTCATTACATCCCTGTACTTATTTATCTGATAACTGGAAGTTTGTACCTTTTCATGTCCTCATCCAGTGTCTTCTCCCCTCATTCTCCACTTCTGGTAGTAATCTGATCTCTTTTTCTCAGATTGGTTTTGAATTATAATCGGCCTACAATACCATGTTAGTTCTCTGGGTACCACACAGTGATTCAATATGTTTATAAATTACAAAATGATCACCCTGATTAGTCAAGTTACCCTCTGTAACCACTCAGAGATAATTAATTAATTATATTGCCTATATTTCCCAAGCTGTACATTTCATCTCTGTGACTCATTTATTTTGCACCTGGAAGTTTATACCTCTTAAGCTCCCCCATCTATTTCACGCATAGCATCCCACTTCTGGCACCCTCATGCTTGTTATGCATATCTATAAGCCCATTTTTGGCTTGTTATAGTTAATAATTCATTTTGTATCCTAGATTCCACACATAAAGGTATCTTATGTTATCTGTAGTTTGTCTTTTTGAGGGACCCCTACAGTCTGGAGTCACCTTGCTTTCCTCCATACCACTTTTCATCCTCTAAGAGAGTTTACAAATTATTTTATAATTTTGTTTATTGTACCACAGTGATACATTGTACAGTACAGGGAATATAGCCTGTATTTTATAATAACTTCAATGGTATATAAGCTTTAAAAATTGTGAATCACTATGTTGTACACCTGATATGTATTAATATTATGAATCAACTATAATTCACATTTTTAAAATTATTTAAAAATTCTTGGTTATTGTTTTTGTCTTTCTCTCTCCATTTGAATGTAAGCTCATAAGTACATAATTACAAGGAATTTTGTCTGTTTATAGATATATTTCAAATGCCTACCACATGCTAGATTCTCAGTATTTCTTACAATAATTGAATGAATAAACAGGCTACAATTTATTTCTTTGAAAATATTGATAAAATTAACAATTCTCTGGTAAATTTTATCAAGAACAAATGGCATATATAATCAATACAGGCATTTCTTATTTTATCATGCTTTACTGCACTTCACAGATTCTCCATTTTTTATAAATTGAAGGTTTGTGGCAGCTTGTGTTAAGCAAGTCTATTGGTGCCATTTTTCCAACAGCATTTGCTCACTTCATGTCTCTGTGTCACATTTTGGAAATTGCAATATTTCAAATCCTCCACCAGCAGAATGATTATGACTTGCTAAAGGCTGTATATTGTCACCCTGCTTATTTAACTTATATGCAGAGTACATCATGAGAAACGCTGGGCTGGAGGAAGCACCAGCTGGAATCAAGATTGCCGGGAGAAATATCAATAACCTCAGATATGCATATGACACCACTCTTACGGCAAAAAGTGAAGAAGAACTAAATGGCTTCTTGATGAAAGTGAAAGAGGAGAGTGAAAAAGTTGGCTTAAAGCTCAACATTCAGAAAACTAAGATCATGGCATCCAGTCCCATCACTTCATGGCAAATAGATAGGGAAACAGTGGAAACACTGGCTGACTTTATTTTTCTGGGCTCCAAAATCACTGCAGATGGTGATTGCACCCATGAAATTAAAAGACGCTTGCTCCTTGGAAGGAAAGTTATGACCAACTTAGCATATTAAAAAGCAGAGACATCTCTTTGTCAACAAAGGTCCATCTAGTCAAGGCTATGGTTTTTCCAGTGGTCATGTATGGATGTGAGAGTTTGACTATAAAGGAAGCTGAGTGCTGAAGAATTGATGCTTTTGAACTGTGGTGTTGGAGAAGACGCGAGAGTCCCTTGGACTGCAAGGAGATCCAGCCAGTCCATCCTAAGGGAGATCAGTCCTGAGTGTTCACTGGAAGGACTGATGTTTAAGCTGAAACTCCAATACTTTGGCCACCTGATGTAGAGAGCTGACTATTTAGAAAGACCCTGTTGCTCAAAATTCTCCAAGCCAGGCTTCAGCAATACATGAACCATGAACTTCCTGATGTTCAAGCTGGTTTTAGAAAAGGCAGAGGAACTAGAGATCAAATTGCCAACATCTGCTGGATCATGGAAAAAGCAATAGAGCTCCAGAAAAACATCTATTTCTGCTTTATTGACTATGCCAAAGCCTTTGACTGTGTGGATCACAATCAACTGTGGAAAATTCTGAAAGAGATGGGAATACCAGACCACCTAACCTGCCTCTTGAGAAATCTGTGTGCAGGTCAGGAAACAACAGTTAGAACTGGACATGGCACAACAGACTGGTTCCAAATAGGAAAAGGAGTTCGTCAAGGCTGTATACTGTCACCCTGCTTATTTAACTTCTATGCAGAGTACATCATGAGAAACGCTGGGCTGGAAGAAACACAAGCTGGAATCAAGATTGCCGGGAGAAATATCAATAAACTCAGATATGCAGATGACAACACCCTTATGGCAGAAAGTGAAGAGGAGCTAAAGGGCCTCTTGATGAAGGTGAAAGAGGAGAGTGAAAAAGTTGGCTTAAAGCTCAACATTCAGAAAACGAAGATCATGGCATCCGGTCCCATCACTTCATGGGAAATAGATGGGGAAACAGTGGAAACAGTGTCAGACTTTATTTTTCTGGGCTCCAAAATCACTGCAGATGGTGATTGCAGCCATGAAATTAAAAGACGCTCACTCCTTGGAAGAAAAGTTATGACCAACCTAGATATCATATTCAAAAGCAGAGACATTACTTTGCCGACTAAGGTCCGTCTAGTCAAGGCTATGGTTTTTCCTGTGGTCATGTATGGATGTGAGAGTTGGACTGTGAAGAAGGCTGAGCGCCAAAGAATTGATGCTTTTGAACTGTAGTGTTGGAGAAGACTCTTGAGTCCCTTGGACTGCAAAGAGATCCAACCAGTCCATTCTGGAAGGAGATCAGCCCTGGGATTTCTTTGGAAGGATGATGCTAAAGCTGAAACTTCAGTACTTTGGCCACCTCATGCAAAGAGTTGACTCATTGGAAAAGACTCTGATGCTGGCAAGGATTGGGGGCACGAGGAGAAGGGGACGACAGAGGATGAGATGGCTGGATGGCATCACCGACTCAATGGATGTGAGTCTGAGTGAACTCCGAGAGATGGTGATGAACAGGGAGGCCTGGCGTGCTGCGATTCATGGGGTCTCAAAGAGTCGGACACGACTGAGCGACTGAACTGTTGCTGGGAAAGATTGAGGGGAGGAGAAGAAGGGGATGACAGAGGGTGAGATGGTTGGATGGCATCACTGAGTCAATGGACATGGGTTTGGGCAGACTCCAGGAGTTGGTGATGGACAAGGAGGCCTAGTGTGCTGCGGTTCATGGGGTCACAAAGAGTTGGACACGACTGAGTGACTGAACTGAAGAAAATCTTAAAAATCTTTTAAAAATATATTATTGATTCTTATCACATACTAGGATGATGGTTAGAATTTTTTTAGCAATGAAGTATTTTTAAGTTAAGGTGCATACCTTTTTTTAGACAATGCAATTGTGTACTTAATAGACTACAATATGATATAAACATAACTTTTATATGCACTGGGAAACCTGAATATTTGTGACTTAGAATATTGCAATAGTCACTTTACTGTGGTGATCTGGAACCAAACTTGTGGTATCTCCAGAGTATGCCTGTTTTAGAAATGAAAAGAGAGACATAAGTTTAAAAATAAATGACATAATTTGAGGAGCTTTATATGCCAATAAATTAGAAAATTTAGATGAATTAGAAAAAAAAGAAAAAAATTAAGCTGTTTTACGAAGAAGTAGAAAACCTGAAAGTCCTATAATCATGTAAGAAATTATATTAGTGGCTTCAGATTTTCCCAGAAAGAAAATCCTAGGTCTGTAAGTCTTTGATAGCTTGCTCTTCATTCAAAGATTAATTATTTCATTTTGTTATGAATTATTCTAGAGCATGGAAAAAGAGGAAACATTCCTCTTTCACTTTAAGTTACCTGGGTAACCCGGGAATAGTATGAGAAAGGAAAATTGAAATTCATTTCACGAACATAAATGCAAAATTTCTTACTGACAAAATAGTATGCTCATTGGAAGTATATAGAATGCTAAAAATCATGACCCAATTCAGCTTATCTCAGGGAGACAGAATTGGTTTAATAAAATAGATGGAGTTAGAAATAATAAAATTAGATGGAGTTAGAAAGTCAATTACTGTACCTTAATAGGTTATAGGGTACTTCCTTAGCCTGATAAGCGTTATCTGTATTTTAAACAAAAAACTGCCAGAGTAGCAAAATACTGACATTAACAAATATTGACCAGGATAATGATTATGGGAGTGTAAATTGGAATAATTACTCTGGAAAATTCAATTTCAACTACATTGAAAATACACGTACCCACTAGTTTTACCTCTAAGTGTATACACTAGAGAAACTCCTGTGTGGACACCACGATACATACACTTAAAAGTTTATAGCAGCACTATTCATGATAGTGACAAACTAGAAACCATCCAATATCAATCAGTAGAAGAACGGATAAATAATGAGTTACTATTCAGCAATGAAAATACACAGCTGCAGCTATAGCCCCCCTTGGTTGAATCTTTCAAGCCACAATTTGTATCTAAAGAAGTAAATCACACAGAAGGATAAATATTGTATTATTCTACTTATAGAAAATATCTAGCGTAATTAAGCTCATAAATACAGAAAGTAGGATGGTGATCGATAGGGGGTGGGTTGTAGGCAGAGCAGGGAGTCAGTGTTTTAAGGATACAGAGTTTAGTTTGGGATGATGAAAAAGTTCTGGAGGTGAATGGTGGTTAGCATTGTACAGCAATGTGAATGTACTTAATGCCACTGACCTGCACACTAAAAAAAATGGTTAAAATGGTAATTTTTTGTTACATATATTTAATGACAGTAAGTTAATAAATTACAGTTGTATTTATAAAATAGTATTTGATTTACATAAAATTCAAAAGTAAGAAAACTATATTGTTTAGGAATATATACATATGTAGTAATACTTTTAAGAAAAATAAGAACATCATCACAAAAATTAGTGATTATTGTAAAAGTAATTTTTTGGCAAGTCAATATAATTTTTGGCATCTTGTTGTGGAAAGAATTTGAAAAATTGCATGATATAGCTGTAACCTGTTTCATTTGCTTTTTAATATAAACTAGATTTCCCATTTTCTGTATCTGTAAAAATTAAAATAGAATCTGTCTGAATCCTTATTTTCTTCATCAATAGCTAACATTTATCCTTGGATCGTGAACTAATCAGGGAAAAGAAAAAACCCAGTCGTCTCATCAAAAGATACATATCTAGTAAAATTTTACTGTTTGTGTTTTTAATATTTACTTACCAAAATTTGTAATATAAAATGTTGCTTTATTCAATTGTATACCAAAATAATTAAAAATTAACTCAATCCAGACCAAAATTTATATTGCTCAGAAACTTAGAGTCAAGGAAATGGAAATTTTCATACATATTTTTACACTATTTCCATATCCTATTTATGATAAGAAAATCAGCAAAAGTTTTTCAAGTGTATTACAGTAGGGTAAGATTCTGTAAGGTGAGTGGAATGGCAATATGAAATCGAAGAAAAAGGATTAGAAAACTTTTATTTTAAAAAAAGCTTATTCATATTTGTAATTGAAATTGGCCATTAAATCACTATATTATGTAGATCCATTGGGTATATTTTAAATAATGATGGATATAATATTTAAAAGAGTGATGTTACAGTTTTCTTTTGCATATTTAAACTTGTGGTTAAAAGTTTTCAGTGTCAGCTTAAAAATGTCTGAATGGGTACATAGCTTTTCAAAATTCTTTTAGGGATATGAACAAACAATGTCAAAAGTTACTGATCAACTACATCTGAGGAGGAGAAGCCAGAAAAGAAGTCTGAGAAGAGGGGGAGGAAGGAAAATCAGTTACAACCTGATGGCCTAATGAAGAAAATATTTCAAGATGGAGAAAGAAAACTTTGTCAAATGATGATGACAAAATGAGGACTGAAAAGTGGCTATTGTCATTGGAAACATGACCATCTTAAGCTTCCATGACAAGAGAGGTTTAAATGGTACAACAGAAATGAAAGCCTGATTGGAATGGAGCATGCAGAAAATGGGGACATAGAAGCAGCGGGCAACTCCTTTAGGCAGTCTGATATAAAAGGTAACAGCACTGGAGCAAAAGAGAGAGTAGGAAGCGAAAGGGAGGGGAAAAATCTGTGGATAACTAGAGATGTTAATTGAGGCTTCCCTGGTGGCTCAGCTGGTAAAGAATCCGCCTGCATTGTGGGAGACCTGGGTTTGATCCCTGCGTTGGGAAGGTGCCCTGGAGAAGGAAAGGCTACCCACTCCAATATTCTGGCCTGGAGAATTCCATGGATTATATAGTCCATGGTGTTGCAAAGAGGCGGACAAGATTGAGAGGTGTTAATTACAGGAGCCAAATCTTAAAGAGATAGTAAGGGGTAGGATTCAGTGTAAAAGTGGGAGATGCAGCCTTCAGTAGCAAGAGGTACATACAGTCCATCCATGGATAACAGGAAGGGAGGCAAAGATAGAGGTAGGTTCAAAGATTTGGTGTGTATTCTTAGAGTTGGGCTTCCCAGGTAGCTCAGATGGTAAAGAATCTACCTGCAATGTAGGAAACCCAGATTCAGTCTCTGGGTTGGGAATATCCCCTGGAGAAGGGCACTCCAGTATTCTGGCCAGGAGAATTCCATGAATAGAGGAGCCTGGTGGGCTGCTGTTCATAGGGTAGCAAAGAGTCAGACATGACTGAGCAGCTAACACTCTTACACTCTTAAAGTTTCTAGTGATGTTCAGAGGTAAGGTCAACACTTGAGAGTAGGAAAGAGAAGAGGATTTTGAAAGTTTGAAGAGTGAGGAGAATGAAATCAATTCAGTTCAGTTCAGTTCAGTTGCTCAGTTGTGTCCGATTCTTTGTGACCCCATGAATCACAGCATGCCAGGCCTCCCTGTCCATCACCAACTCCCAGAGTTCACCCCAACTCATGTGCATCGAGTCAGTGATGCCATCCAGCCATCTCATCTTCTGTCATCCCCGTCTCCTCCTGCCCCTAATCCCTCCCAGCATCAGTCTTTTCCAATGAGTCAACTCTTCGCATGAGGTATACTAGATGGTGCTTAGAGCCTGTTTAAAATTTGTGCTCACAAAGTTGAACTCATGGATTTTTCTCTGATAAGGTTCAGCTGCCCCTATGGCTAGCACAGAATAAATGAAGAATTGAGTTTAACTAGAACTAGGAATTTGCCAGCTGAACTTCTCATAGGGAGAGGAACATAGGGGGAGGTGGAGATATATGTTAGTGATAATGGTGACGAACTGTGAAATCTAACTGGGATAAGAAGTGACAGTATGGGAAGAGGGGATTGATGAATGGTAGATAAGTGACAGGGCTAATGGGTTGGAGATTCCGATGGTGCATTCTGTAGTAGATGAGCCAAAAAGAGAAGATGGTCATCCAAGAGTCTGTGTATCCCAAGGATTAGCCACACAATTGATTTCTAAATTTAGACGGTGCTCTTCTCTTTCTATACTCTCCTGTAGGGAAAATGGAGGGAGGGGCTCATCACCAAGGTAGTTCTCAAATCTTTATTCTGTAATCCTAATCTCTTTGCTGCATTTCAGTTCTTCAATTTCAATGCCTGCAAGCCTTGCCTGGAAGCTCCACCAGCATTTTATACTAATTATATATAAATTTCTCTAAACAGTTCCTCTTTCTAATTTGCATCTTCTGGACTACTGTTCTTCCTTTCTGACTCTTCTCTGACTCCTTTCCTCTGCTTGCCTCCAGCTTTAATCATTGTCAAATAAGTTAGCTTATACAATATTTATTGGATCCATCCTCCATCTGCATTTCCAGTATCATGACTTTATAAGTTGTTAATAGTCACCAAAATGATGGTATCTTTATAATTATCCCCCCCAATACCAGGTTAGTTTTCAAGATAATAGCCACAGATCTCATAAACTTCTCGGGGTTCCCAGTTCTTTTAGAATAATGTCCAATCTCCATGGCTTAGGCCCTGGCCTTCTTTTCCATTCTGGAGTCCATTGTTTCCTCTTCTTGGGGTTTTTCCCCAGGGCCATTCCAGGCCTCTCCCAACTGATAGCTTATGCCTGCATTTCCGTTCCTAGGGGTATCTTCCCTTCATATCGAAGTATTAAAATCTTTGGGGCACAGACTTACAAGCTAGCTGTTCTATATAAATTTTACTTGACCCCAGCTTTTGAAATAATTTCTTCTTACTCCAGACTTGCAAAATAACTCTTTATACCTGTTAGTCATAAAAATTAATTTTTATAAACATATGGCAGTGTTAAATATATTTTACATATATTTTAATCCTTACAAAAATGAAGTGAGATTTTATTTAACACCACTTAAAAGATGTGAAATCTGGGAATGATAGAATTAAATGGTATATACTTGTCAATGTCAATTTTGCCTTTGAATAATTTATATGCTAATTATCCTACTGTTTCTGTATTTTGTTCTTAAGGCCCTGAGTCAAGGCTTTGCACTTAATAGGCAGTCTTGTTTGAATAAATAGAGGACTAGATTCATGGAAGTAAAAGTGCTTTTAAGTAGTTTGTGTACATGTTAATAACCTTTTTAAAAGTTGTGACCTTTATTAAGTCTGGCAGTAAGAAAAAGAAAATCACCAAAGCTGACCGGTTGGAAGCAGATACAAGAGGAAGAAGAGAAACGACAAAAAGAGGAAGGTATAAGACACACAGTAGTAACTATTTTCATATGCAGGTAATGCTAACAATAGGTTGGCATTTCTGTCCATCCAATCAATACTTTTTAAAGACAATTTTCAAAATTTTTGATTTTTTAAATTTAATTTTTTTTCAGATTTTATTTTATTTTTTTACTTTACAATATTGTATTGGTTTTGCCATGCATCAACATGAATCTGCCACGGGTGTACACGTGTTCCCAATCCTGAACCCCTCTCCCCACTCCCTCCCCCTTACCATCTCTCTGGGTCATCCCAGTGCACCAGCCCCAAGCATCCTGTTTCCTGCATCGAACCTAGACTGGCAATTCGTTTCTTATATGATATTATACATGTTTCAATGCCATTCTCCCAAATCATCCCATCCTCTCCCTCTCCCACAGAGTCCAAAAGACTGTTCTATACATCTGTGTCTCTTTTGCTGTCTTGCATACAGGGTTATTGTTACCATCTTTCTAAATTCCATATATATGTGTTAGTATACTGTATTGGTGTTTTTCTTTCTGGCTTACTTCACTCTGTATAATCGGCTCCAGTTTCATCCACCTCATTAGAACTGATTCAAATGTATTCTTTTTAATGAATTTAATGTTTAATAATGGGCTTCCCTGGTAGCTCAGTGGTAAAGTATCTTCCTGCAATGCAGAAGACACAGGTTTGATCCCTGGGTCAGAAGATCCCCTGGAGAAGGAAATGGCATCCCACTCCAGAATTCTTGCCTGGGAGATCCCATGGACAGAGGAGCCTGGTGGCTACAGTCCATGGAGTCACAAAAGAGACACAACTTAGCAACTAAACAACAGTGTTTTATAGTAGCTGTTTATTTTTAAAGCATACCCACCAATCACTTTCAGATATATCTTTTTTAATATAAATTTATTTATTTTAATTGGAGGTTAATTACTTTACAATATTGTATTGGTTTTGCCATACATCATCATGAATCCGCCACAGGTATACATGTGTTCCCCATCCTGAACCCCTCCCTCCTCCCTCCCTGTACCATCCCTCTGGGTCGTCTCAGTGCACCAGCTCCAAGCATCCAGTATCATGCATTGAACCTGGACTGGTGATTCATTTCATATGTGATATCATACATGTTTCAATGCCATTCTCCCAAATCATCCCACCCTTGCCCTCTCCCACAGTCCAAAAGACTGTTCTATGCTCAGCCATTAAAAAGAATACATTTGAATCAGATATATCTTGAAGGAGAGTTGCCAGATAAAATACAGGATGCCCAGTTAAATTTGAATTTCAGATAAACAATGGATAATTTGGGATAATTTACCCATGCAGTATTTAGTATATACTTGAAACAAACAAACAAAAAGTCCATTATTTATCTGAAATTCAAATTCATCTGAGCATCCTATATTTTTATTTGCTAAATATGGCAATCCTATCTTAAAGTGTTTATATTATTACTTACTGATTAAATTGAGAGCTTTGGTGCTCATTGTGCAGTAAAAATTCTTAAACTCAAATTAAATATACATACTAGCAAGAAACACATAGAGCAGCCTAAGTTCTTACAGTGTAATAATATCTATTTGTCAAATTTAAAGAGGATTTTCATTTGTTAAAGAATGTCAGGTAGAAATTAATAAAAATTTGTTTATTTAAAATACCAAAAAGTGACTTTAAAAATCTGAATAGTTCAGATAGTTGTAGCTTTTAACATGAAGAACATCTGTTGATTCATACTGGGTTTTAAATGTCTGTCCTTAGCTTCCAAGATGGCTCAGTGGTAAGGAATCTGCCTACCAATGCAGGAGACACAGGTTTGAGATCCCCTGGAGGAAGAAATGGCAACCCACTCCAGTATTTTTGCCTGGAAAATCCCATGGACAGAGGAGCCTGGCAGAGTTACAGTCCATGAGATCGCAAAGAGTCAGACATGACTTAGCAACTGAGCACCACCAGCACATTAGTTTCCAAGTTGATTTTTTATTAATAATCATATAAATCCTTTAAGTGACTTATGATAAGAATATAGTATCAGGACCTACTGCTTGGGGAATGTTTTATTATTTTGGGTTAAACTCTTATTCTTTAACATATATTTCATGTTTTATTTTTTAACAGTGAAAGCAAGAGAAAATTTAGGTAGTTACTTCTGATGGTGTGGATGTCACGAGATTATGGAAATCTGAAGATTTTATTTCTTCTTAATTACCCATGATCTGTCACTTTTCATTTATTAAAATCATTATTAGATTGCTATAAACTTTTTGGAGAAGAGAAATATAATTGTGGGCCAGAAATTTTGAGAGTTGTGTGTTTTTTTTTTTGAAAGCAATCTGGCAGTTTTATTTCTACCACATGATAAAGGCTGTGACTTATATCTAGTATTCTACCACCACTATATCTTAAATATTTGAAGTTGCTTTAAATGCTTAAAAACAGACTAAAAATTTTTCTTGCTGTTGTTCTTTAGAAGAAGCACGTGTGAAATATGAAAAAGAAGAAATGGAAAGACTTGAAATACAACGAATTGAGAATGAAAAATTGCAAAAACTTGAAGCAAAAGTAAGTAAACATTAATGATATTATTACTGAAGACAAACTATGTGGCTATCAGATCTATTTTGGAGAAGGAAATGCAGCCCACTCTGGTATTTTTGCCTGGGAGATCCCATGGACAGAGTAGCCTGGTGGGCTACAGTCCACTGGGTCACAAAAAGTCAGACATGACTTAGAAACTAAAATAACAGCAATCAGATCTATTTGGCCATTTAATATCATCCTCTTCCATAGATACCCATAATATTTAGGCCTGTATGAACTGATTTAACTCATTTGATCCTACCATAAAGTTATGGTAGGTAAATATTGCTCACATTTTACAGATGAGGAAATTGGGGAATATGGACAGATTAAACAGCTAATAAATTTCATAGCCAAGACTTAGATAGAAGTAGTCTTGCTTCAGAGCTCATGCTTATAACCATTGTTATTATTCTCAATCTATCTTATGGATAATTAAATATAGGAACCAAAAATGTTCAAATTCTACCTCTCCTTTTAAAATTTCACTTCTCTTTTTCACCAGATTTCTTCGTTATTGAATCAGTAGTTCTGAGACCTTTTAATCTCAGGACAAAGCCTCATTACTATTAAAAAGTGAAGATCCTCAAGAAGTTTTTGTTTAGATGGTTTATATGTATAAATATTTATCATATTAGAAATTAAAACAAATTCCAAGATATTTATTGTATTAATAGAGATTAGACATTTTTAAATGTAAACATGAATTAAAAAGTAAACATATTAAACATACTTAAAAAAGCAATTGCAGTATTTATTGAGTTATAAAATTATATTAGTTTCAAATGTATGACATAATGATTCAATAGTTGTATGTATTGTGAAATGATCCCACAATAAATCTAGTTAACATCTGTTACCACATAAATGTATATTTAAATTAGAGAAATGAGTGGCATTGTTTATATCTCTTAAAGCTCTTTAATGTCTGACTTAACAAAAGACAACTGGATCTCATATGTATGCTGAGTCACTTCAGTCGTGTCTGACTCTGCGACCCTATGGACTGCAGCCTGCCAGACTCCTCTGTCCATGAGATTTCTCTAGGCAAGAATACTGGAGTGGGTTGCCAGGCCTTCCTCCAAGAGATCTTCCCAACCCAGGGATCTAACCTGAATCCCTTACGTCTAACCTGCATTGGCAGGCAGGTTCTTTACCACTAGTGCCACCTGGGAGGCCCTCCTGGATCTCCTCCTTACTTCGTTATTCCATCTGTTACAGTGTGTGTTGTTTTGACTGAAGTAAATATAAAGAAAGAAAATTTGGCCTCATATAGATAGTTGGAAAAAGGAGAAATATTGTAACAGCCTTTCAGATGACTGTGGATTCTTGCCTTGATACTATACTGAAACTCAATAGGTGGTAGCATCTTAATGTGGAATCTGAAACCAAATAAATGAACTTTATGTACTCTGTTACACTAAAATGTTGATCTATTTTTATACTCTGAATAAATATATTGGCACATGATTTTGCAACATCATGACTTGATAGCTTGGAAAAAAATGGTTCACTGAATTATTTGCTTCCAGATGTTGATATATGCTTATAATTCATTATCAAAAGATCACATGCATTAGTGTCAACTCCAGCCAAACAGGAAAAGGTTTTAAGGATGGGGAAACTGTCAGGCTCCCTAGCAGTGGATACAGGTTTTCTAAAATTCAAATTTTTATGTGAAAGCTTGAATTTTATCAAGGGCAGCAGTGTTTCCTGAAAGTGACATGGTCAGTTCATTCATTTCTTATAGAAGGTCTGCCAAAGTACTCAAACAGTTGCACAGATGTTTATTTCTCAAGATAGCACTGTTCTTTGATATGCAGCAAAAGTGCTCTATGCATTCTTCCCATCTAACCACGCAGACTATCGACGGACATATACTTAAGTTTTTACATTTAATACAATTAATAATTTTTACTTCATCAGGTCATTCTTATGTGAACCTGGCTACTTATCACCCCTCTCCCTGAAGAATATGACCACTAATAAAGCTTGTGCCTTGATTTGAACAAAGGCGCCAGCAATTTTACACCATCTTGCAAGTGTGTACCCTGCAAAAAGAGCAAATAAAGTCATAGTATTGTCATTAAAATAGATTTGACCTCACTGATCCTGAAAGAATTTGGAGGATACACCTAGAGGCTGCATATCACACTATATACACCACTGTTTCAGGTGAAACCTTTTAGACATATCAGTTACATTTAAACTAATTGTAGTATTTATCTTGAAATTAAATATTTATCCACTAAATTTTAGATGCTACTTACAAAATACAAAGCTGAAATTAAAAAAGATCACTGTATCTATCCCCATGAAACAGGATCTAGAAAGGAGAAATGAAGAGCTTGAAGAACTTTATTTATTAGAAGCATGTTTTCCTGAAGCAGAGAAATTGAAACGAGATAATAGATTCCTTTCCCAGGTAAGACTGATTTTATTTTTTAGCTAATACTTTTATACCATAAGAGGAAGTTATAATCTGAAATCCATCTTAATAACAGGAAACTTTAAATGTGTCTATAAAAAATTTAATCTGACAGATCTCTTTCATTTGCTTGAGTGAATTAAATTCATATAGCTTTTTAGAAATCTATTTGTCAATAAATCTTTGACATTTTAATATCCTTTGACTCTGATTTGATTTTGGGGAATTTATATTGAGTAAATTATCCTAAATTAAAATATACAAAGTTTGACCCTGAGGCAATCGAGTGTTGTTCAAAACAGTGCAGCTTTGGAAACAATATCAGTGGTTAAAAAGGAAAAACTGTAATAATATGGCAAAGATTATAATATAACTTACAGCAAAAAAATCGTGATCACAATATGATTGGGCTTCTCTGGTGGTTCAGACGGTAAAGAATCTGCCTGCAATGTGGGAGACCCAGGTTTGATCCCTGGGTCAGAAAGATCCCTTGGAAAAGGAAATGGCAACCCACTCCAGTATTTTTGCCTGAAGAATTCCACAGACAGAGGAGCCTGGTGAGCTTCAGTCCATGAGTCGCAAAGAGTCATACATGGCTGAACAAGTCACACACACACACACACACACAATACGATTACAAATGTAGACTTTGCATAGCCTACACAATGAATGGAGTGACATGCGAAAATGACATGGCGATTAATAGTAATAATTTGAGAAATATAAATTAACACAAATGTTAAACTTGTATAAAGACAGGAGCTATATGATTAGCAAGGAAAGCAAAACAAAATTATCTCATAAACACTGTTTTAAAAGTAAAATGTGACAATAGATATAATTTCTATTTATTTGAATTATTGAAGCTTATAAGTTATATTGATGAAGAGATATTTGGGTATTTTAGAGACATCTTCAAGTAACTAAAATTGTAATATGTTTTTCACCTGAATGGGAAAACTAGGTTATAAGAGTTCATACCTCAAAAAAGAAGTAATTTAATCTTTGGTTGAATTTTCATCAGTGAGAACTTGCAAGCATTTTTGTTCCACAGTGGAAACACTACATTCAATGTGATGGGAGTCCTGATCCTTCAATAGCCCAAGAAATTAATACTTTTATTACCTTGTGGAAAGAGGAAACCAATGAAACTTTAGAGGAAGTGATTGAGAAGAGTAAACTAGTGCTAAATGTAAGTATTTAAGCATTATTCTGTGACTTAAAATTATGTAAATTATAAATAGTCTGATATTGATTCCAAAAATAGAAAAAATTATTGTATTTGCCAGTTAGTAACACTACTTCTTTCTTGGTTAGGAAGAAAAATATTTGCTCGTCTTTTTTATTTTATTTTTTATTTTTACCACTCCTAAAACCTCTCACCACGTTAGGTAAGATCAGCCTAACAAATCTGAAACATTAACTGTGAAATGTGAAAGTGAAAGTGATGTCGCTCAGTTGTGTCCGACTCTGTGATCCCATGGACTATAGCCTACCACGCTCCTCCATCCATGGGATTTTCCAGGCAAGAGTACTGGAGTGGGTTGCCATTTCCTTCTCCAGGGGGTCTTCCCAACCCAGGGAAAGAACCCAGGTCTCCCGCATTGTAGGCAGACACTTTACCATCTGAGCTACCAGGGAAGTCCAAAACTGTAACATTAACTATAAGTGTATCCAATACCAGAAAAAAATCAAGTTGCATCCATTTATGTAGATAACAAGTGTAAAATTGTATGATTTTATCTTCAGCCAGACTTATCCACTTTTCAGTGATTCATTACACGTATTTTTTTTTAACGTTAACTATAAACCAAGCACCTCTTTTAAGCACTATAAGTACAAAGATGAATAAGAATATCCTACTTTCTATTTCTACAAATAGGAGGGATAGGTTAACCTGAGGCACTACCACTTACCATGCACTTAAAAATGCCAGGAAGAAAAGTTGTGACATTTAAATCCATTGCCTAAATCAAAGGAAAGTAAAGGAAAAATCTTGGAGTCCATAAGACAATTCGGAAAAGCAGACAAGGTCAAAGTCAATGGCTTCCTAGAAAGTGTCTATTTGTTAATTTTTCATGGCTTATCATTGGTTTAAAGGAGCATCAGGAGGCAAGCCTAAGGTACAAGCAAGATAGCAAGTGATATCAGAGACCCTTTTATGGCTGAGAGCCTCAGAAAGGTAATGTGTATAATAGGTGAAAACCTACACTGCGAAGGGTGATGATATGCACTTGATTGGCTCATATTTAGCTTGATGAAGGCAAAACAATAATGTCTCTACCAAGAATTCTTAATAATGAGTGAGTCAGTAGTTAGACTGGAAGAATTTATCAGAATACAGCACAGTGAAGAGATGAAAAATTATCAAGGAGTAGTTAACAGATATGTATGATGGAACAAAAAGGACTAAAGGTATATTGACAAGGAGTACCAGAGGAGATGTAGAATAAGGAAGAGACAATATTCATTAGGCTGAAAATTTCCCAGAATCCTCAGAAACCCAACAAATCTCAAGTTAGGATAAACAAAAATGAATCCACACTTAGATACATCAATGTAACAATGGAAACTTTGGCTATCTGATATGAAGAGCTGACTCATTGGGAAAGACCCTGATGCTAGGGAAGATTAAAGGCAAAAGGAGAAGAGTTTGGCAGAGGATGAAATGGTTAGATAGTTTTACTGACTCAATGGACATGCACTTGAGCAAACCCTGGGAGATAGTGAAGGACTGAGGAGCCTGGCATGCTGCAGTCCATGGAGTCGCAAAGAGTTGAACATGACTTAGCAACTGAACACCACCAACACAAAGAATTCACTCCTCTTGGTCCCTTTATTCTCTAATGCTTTTTGTTTCATTTCCTTACCATGTTGCAGTTCTTATCACTATGGTTTACTTCTCCACGTGCCTATAGAGTGGAATAACTCTAGACTGTTAATGTCTAATATGTTTGCCTAATTTAATCTGGAAAACAAGCTTATGAGATTCATTTTACACATGAAGAAACAGATAGTGACTTGCTTATGGTCCCCTACGAGACCTTAGATGAGCCTTACTCTGACTTTCCAAAGATTCCAAAGAGCCTCCCATGAGGGGTTTGGCTGCTAACAGAGTCCTCACAGAGTGTTCATTCATATCCTCTCTCCCGACTGAGGCTGCCATGACGTGATGCTGGTCCAGGAATCCGCTGCTCTTTAAATAGCAGAGGCAGCAGGAAGTTGTCCTAGAGTTCACCAGTGATGAGCTGGGCACGACATCTTCCTGTTACAAATGTGGGGTATAGAAGCAGAAATAATAAATAGTAGGGAAGATGAGAAAAGGATACGTAAAACAAAACAGGAGACAGACAAGGAGAGTAATCAATAACAGCAGGAAATTAAAGCAAGAAGTTATAAGATGAATGGGAAGACCTGGATAGCAGTAATCCCATGGTAGGGCTTCCCAAGTGGCTCAGTGGTAAAGAATCCACCTGCCAGTGCAGGAGACTCAAGAGATGTGGGTTTGATCCCTGGGTCAGGAAGATGCCCTGGAGTAGGAAATGGCAACCCACTCCAGTATTCTTGCTTGGAGAATTCCATGGACAGAGGGGCCTGCTGGGCTACAGTCCATGGGGTTGCAAAGAGTAGGATGCAACTGAGCACTATCCCACGGTTAACATCAAGTTCCAAATTATCAAATTTATTTGTATGGCAAATTCTTATGTAAGCCTTACTATGGCAGACATTCTCAGCCTGGTTTAGGTTACTCCTGTTGCTGCTGTGAAGTAACTCCAATAACCCTGTGAGGTAGGCACCATCATCCCCATTTTTCAAATGAAGAAAGCGAGACTCAGATGTTAAATAACTTGTCCCAGATCATGCCACTGGTAAGAGGGTGAGGATGAAGCCCAGGTTTCTGGCTTGAGCCCACACTACCCAGCAAAACTATGCTCTCTCTCTTACTTTAGAAATTTTCTATATATTATCTATGTCAGTTTTCAAAATTAAATTCTACTCTTTTATTCTTTATGTGCTGTACTGCTTTTCAGCTGAGTTTACTCAGTCATTGCTTTCATGCTTCACAGCACATCAAAATGTCGTTCTGATTACAGTAAAAATCCTATTCCATTACATGTGATTATTTCCTAAAATAAAGCTGGTGCTGTCTTCTATAGGAAAAAAATTAAATTTTGCCATTTATTTGTTGTTCCTTGATCATACTGTGCCTTAATTTTTCCCAACACTGAATGTCTCTCCACTTGCTTGTATGATTTCTGAGAAGTTGGATATAATTCTTAACTTTGTTCTTCTAAAGGTAAGGTGTTTTTTTCCCTTGGGCTGCTTTCAGGAATTTTTCTTTATTTTTGATTTTCTGTCCTTTGAAAATGATATGCATAAACAGGTTTCTGGACCATTTATCTTACTTGGTATTTTCTGAGATTCCTCAATCTGTGGTTTGGTGTCTGACATTAGTTTGAGGGAAATTCTCAGCCATTTTTATTTCAAATATTTCTTCTGTTTCTTTCCTTCTTTTCCTCCTGGTATTTCCATTATGTGTGTGCCACATTTATTTTAAGTTTTCCAAAGTCCTTGGTTATTCTGTACTGGCTTTTTTCAGTCTTTGTTCTCTTTGCTTTTTGGTTTTCGAGGATTCTCTTGATAAATACTCTCAGAGATGCCTTCCTCAGCTGTGTCCAGTTGAGGAATAAAGCCATCAAAGGTATTCTTTGTTTCTGATGAAATGACCGCTAGCATTTGTTTTTGGTTCTTTCTTGGAATTTCCATCTTTCAGTTTTACATCACCCATCTAATTCTTGCATGCTGTCTACTTTATCCATTAGAACCCATAGCACATTAATCACAGGTGTTTTAAATTCCTGTTCTGATCATCATATCCTACCATGTCTGTCTGGTTCTACCATGTATGGTTCTGATGCTTGCTTTGTCTTTTCAATTTGTGGTTTTGCCTTTTGGTATACCTTGTAATTTTTTTCTTGATAGCCAGATATGATGGACTGGGTAAAAAGAACTGTTGTAAATAAGCCTTGTGTAATGTGGTAGTGAGGTGGGAAGGAAGAGTAGTCTTGTGATTAGGTCTCAGTCTTTAAGTAATCCTATGTCTCTGGACAATGAATCCACAAGTGTTTTAAACTTTTCCTGTCCTTTCTTAGGTGAGAGGGAATAACTAACGCCAATTGGATTTGGATTTTTCCTTTCTCCTGGGTGAGTTAGGCTCTGAAAAATCAGAGCAGAAATAGAGAAAAAAGGGAGAAGAATCAAATCAATAAAATTAGAAATCAAAATGGAGAAATGACAACAAAGAAATACAAAAGATAGTAAGAGACTACTATGAGCAATTATATGCAATAAAATGGACAATTTGCAAGAAATGGACAAATTCTTAGAAAAGCATAACCTTCCAAAACTGAACCAGGAAGAAATAGAAAATCTTAACAGACCCATCACAAACAAGGAAATTGAAGCTATAATCAAAAATCTTCCAACAAACAAAAGCCCTGAACCAGATGGCTTCACAGGTGAATTCTACCAAAAATTCAGAGAGGAGCTAACACCTATTCTACTCAAACTCTTCCAGAAAATTGCAGAGGAAGGCAAACTCCCAAACTCATTCTATGAAGCCACCATCATTCTAACACCAAAACTTGACAAAGATGCCACAAAAAAGGTAAACTACAGACCAATATCACTGATGAACACAGATGCAAAAATCCTCAACAAAATTCTAGGAAACAGAATCCAACAACTTTCTAAAAAGATCATACATCATGATCAAGTGGGCTTTATCCCAGTGATGCAAGGATTCTTCAGTATTCACAAATCGATCAGTGTGATACACCACATTAACAAATTGAAAGATAAAAACCATATGATTATCTTAATAGATGCAGAGGAAGCCTTTGGCAAAACTTCAGCACTCATTTATGATCAAAACTCTCCAGAAAGCAGGCATTGAAGGAACATACCTCAACATAATAAAAGCCATACATGACAAACCCACAACAAACATTATCCTCAATGGCAAAAAATTGAAAGCATTTCCTCTAAAATCAGGAACAAGACAAGGGTCCCCACACTCATCAGTACTATTCAACATAGTTTTGGAAGTCCTAGCCACAGCAATCAGAAAAGAAAAAGAAATAAAAGGAATCCAGATTGGAAAAGAAGTAAAACTCTGTTTGCAAATGACATGATCCTCTGTATAAAAAACTGTAAAGATACCACCAGAAAATTACTGGAGTTAATCAATGACTATAGTAAAGTTGCAGGATATGAAATTAATATACAGAAATCCCTTGCATTCTTATACACTACTAATGAGAAAACAGAAATTAAGGAAACAATCCCATTCACCATTGCAGCGAAAAGAATAAAATACTTAGAAATAAATTTACCTAAAGAAACAAAAGACCTATATATAGGAAACTATAAAACACTGATGAAAGAAATCAAAGATGACACAAATAGATGGAGAAATGTACCATATTTGTGGATTGGAATAATCAATATAGTGAAAATAAGTGTACTACTCAAAGCAATCTATAGATTCAGTGCAATCCCTATCAAGCTACCAATGGTATTTTTCACAGAACTAAAACAAGTAGTTTCAAAATTCATATGGAAACACAAAAAACCTCGAACAACCAAACAATCTTGAGAAAGAAGAATGGAGCTGGAGGAATCAACCTGCCTGACTTCAGACTATACTACAAAGCTACAGTCATCAAGACAGTATGATACTGGCACAAAGACAGAAATATTGATCAGTGGGACAAAGTAGAAAGCCCAGAGATAAATCCATGCCCCTTTGGACACCTTATCTTTGACAAAGGGGGCAAAAATATTCAGTGGAGAAAAGACAATTTCAAATAACAAGTGGTGCTGGGAAAACTGGTCAGCCACCTGTAAAAGAATGAAATTAGAACACTTTCTAACACCATATACAAAAGTAAACTCAAAATGGATTAAAGGTCTAAATGTAAGACCAGAAACCATAAAACTCTTAGGGGAAACATGGGCAGAACACTCTTTGACATAAACCACAGCAAGATCCTCTATGATCTACCTCTCATAGGAATGGAAATAAAAACAAAAATAAACAAATGAGACCTAATTAAACCTAAAAGCTTTTGCACAACAAAGGAAACTATAAGCAAGGTGAAAAGGCAGCCTTCAGAATGAGAGAAAATAATAGTAAATGAAGCAACTGACAAAGAATTTAGTCTCCAAAATATATAAGCAATTCATACAGCTCAATACCAGAAAAATAAACAACCAGATCAAAAAAATGCACCAAAGAACTAAACAGACATTTCTCCAAATACATACAGGTGGCTAACGAACACTTGAAAAGATGCTCAACATTGCTCATTATCAGAGAAATGAAAATCAAAACCACAATGAGGTACCATCTCACGCTGGTCACAATGGCTGCCATCAAAAGTCTACAAACAATAAAACTGGAGAAGGTGTAGAGAAAAGGGAACCCTCTTACACTGTTGGTGGGAATGCAAACTAGTACAGTCACTATGGAGAATAGTGTGGAGATGCCTTTAAAAACTGGAAATGGAACTGCCGTATGACCCAGCAATCCCACTGCTGGCATATACACCAAGGAAACCAAAATTGAAAGACACATGTATCCCAGTGTTCATTGCAGCACTGTTTATAATAGCTAGGACATGAAAGCAACCTAGATATCCATTAGCAGATGAATGGATAAGGAAGTTGTGGTACATATACACAGTGGAATATTCAGTTAAGTTCAGTCGCTCAGTCGTGTCTGACTCTTTGCGACCCCCATGACTTGCAGCATGCCGGGGCCTCCCTGTTCATCACCAACACCTGGAGTTCACTCAGACTCACGTCCATCAAGTCAGTGATGCCATCCAGCCATCTCATCCTCTGTTGTCCCCTTCTCCTCCTGTCCCCAATCCCTCCCAGCATCAGAGTCTTTTCCAATGAGTCAACTCTTCACATGAGTTTGCCAAAGGACTGGAGTTTCAGCTTTAGCATCATTCCTTCCAAAGAAATCCCAGGGCTGATCTTCAGAATGGACTGGTTGGATCTCCTGCAGTCCAAGGGACTCTCAAGAGTCTTCTCCAACACCACAGTTCAAAAGCATCAATTCTTTGGTGCTCAGCCTTCTTCACAGTCCAACTCTCACATCCATACATGACCACTGGAAAAACCATAGCCTTGACTAGACGGATCTTTGTTGGCAAAGTAATGTCTCTGCTTTTGAATATGCTATCTAGGTTGGTCATAACTTTTCTTCCAAGGAGTAAGCGTCTTTTAATTTAATGGCTGCAGTCACCATCTGCAGTGATTTTGAGTGAGTGAAATCGCTCAGTCATGTCCAACTCTTTGCGACCCCATGGACTGTAGCTTACCAGGCTTCTCTGTCCATGGGATTCTCCAGGCAAGAATACTGGAGTGGGTTACCATTTCCTTCTCCAGGGGATCTTCCCAACCCAGGGATCGAACCTGGGTCTCCCACATTGGAGGCAGACACTTTAACCTCTGAGCCACCAGTAGTGATTTTAGAGCCCCCCAAAATAGTCTGACACTGTTTTCACTGTTTCCCCATCTATTTCCCATGAAGTGATGGGATCAGATGCCATGATCTTCATTTTCTGAATGTTGAGCTTTAAGCAAACTTTTTCACTCTCCACTTCCACTTTCATCAAGAGGCTTTTAGTTCCTCTTCATTTTCTGCCATAAGGGTGGTGTCATCTGCATATCTGAGGTGACTGATATTTTTCCCAGCAATCTTGATTCTAGCTTGTGCTTCTTCCAGTCCAGCGTTTCTCATGATGTACTCTGCATATAAGTTACAGAAGCAGGGTGACAATATACAGCCTTGACGTACTCCTTTTCCTATTTGGAACCAGTCTGTTGTTCCGTGTTCAGTTCTAACAGTTGCTTCCTGACTTGCATATAGGTTTCTCAAGAGGCAGGTCAGGTGGTCTTGGATTCCCATCTCTTGAAGAATTTTCCACAGTTGATTGTGATCCACACAGTCAAAGGCTTTGGCATAGTCAATAAAGCAGAAATAAATGTTTTTCTGGAACTCTCTTGCTTTTTCCATGATCCAGTGGATGTTGGCAATTTGATCTCTGGTTCCTCTGCCTTTTCTAAAACCAGCTTGAACTTCAGGAGTTCACGGTTCATGTATTGCTGAAGCCTGGCCTGGAGAATTTTGAGTATTACTTTACTAGCATGTGAGATGAGTGCAATTGTGCAGTAGTTTGAGCGTTCTTTGGGATTTTAATAAAAACGGACCTTTTCCAGTCCTGTGGCCACTGCTGAGTTTTCCAAATTTGCTGGCAGATTGAGTGCAGCACTTTCACAGCATCATCTTTCAGGATTTAAAATAGCTCCATTGGAATTCCTTCACCTCCACTAGCTTTGTTCGTAGTGATGCTTTCTAAGGCCCACTTGACTTCACATTCCAGGATGTCTGGCTCTAGGTGAGTGATCACACCATTGTGATTATCTGGGTCTTGAAGATCTTTTGTACAATTCTTCTGTGTATTCTTACCAACTCCTCTTAATATCTTCTGCTTCTGTTAGATCCATACCATTTCTGTCCTTTATGGAGCCCATCTTTGCATGAAATGTTCCCTTGGTATCTCTAATTTTCTTGAAGAGATCTCTGGTCTTTCCCATTCTGTTCTTTTCCTCTATTTCTTTGCAATGATCACAGAAGAAGGCTTTCTTATCTCTTCTTGCTGTTCTTAGGAACTCTGCATTCAGATGCTTATATCTTTCCTTTTCTCCTTTGTTTTTCACTTCTCTTCTTTTCACAGCTATTTGTAAGGCCTCCCCAGACAGCCTTTTGCTGTTTTGCTTTTCCATGGGGATGTTCTTGATCCCTGTCTCCTGTACAATGTCACGAACCTCAGTCTGTAGTTCAGGCACTCTATCAGATCTAGTCCCTTAAATCTATTTCTCACTTCCACTGTATAATCATAAGGGATTTGATTTAGGTCATACCTGAATGG
Organism: Nanger dama; assembly: GCA_917880005.1. Lineage (NCBI taxonomy): Eukaryota > Metazoa > Chordata > Mammalia > Artiodactyla > Bovidae > Nanger > Nanger dama. The sequence continues at coordinate 85,061,108 of CAKJTW010000002.1, forward strand.
TCTAGTGGTTTTCCTTACTTTCTTCAATTTAAGTCTGAATTTGGCAATAAGGCGTTCATGATCTGAGCCAGAGTCAGCTCCTGGTCTTGTTTTTGCTGAATGTATAGAGCTTCTCCATCTTTGGCTGCAAAGAATATAATCAGTATAATCAGTCTGATTTTGGTGTTGACCATCTGGTGATTTCCATGTGTAGAGTCTTCTCTTGTGTTGTTGGAAGAGGGTGTTTGCTATGACCAGTGCATTTTCTTGGCAAAACTCTATTAATCTTTGCCCTGGTTCATTCTGCATTCCAAGGCCAAAGTTGCCTGTTACTCCAGGTGTTTCTTGACTTCCTACTTTTGCATTCTAATAGAATGTTACTCAGCTATAAAAAAGAACACATTTGAGTCAGTTCTAATGAGGTGGATCAAACTGGAGCCTATTATACAGAGTGAAGTAAGCCAGAAAGAGAAATACCAATACAGTATTTTAATGCATATATGTGGAATTTAGAAAGATATAACAATGACCCTATATGCAAGATAGCAAAAGAGATACAGAAGTAAAGAACAGACTCTTGAACTATGTGGGAGAAGGCAAGAGTGGGACAATATGAGAGAATAGCATTGAAACATGTATATTACCATATATAAAATAGATGACCAGTGTAAATTCAATGCATGAAGCAGGCACCCAAAGCTGGTGCTCTGCGACAACCCAGAGGGATGGGGTGGGGAAGGAGGTGAGAGTGAGAGGGGGTTTCAGGATGGTGGGACACACGTGCACCCATGGCTGACTCATGTCAATGTATGGAAAAACACACCACAGCATTGTAAAGTAATTAGCCTCCAATTAAATTAATTGAAAAAAATTCCAGCAGGTCAAGCTTGCTCTTAATTTTCCCTGAGATCAAGCCTTATTAAGAACAGAGTTCAGTTCAATTCAGTTGCTCACTCGTGTCTGACTCTTTGCGACCCCATGAATCGCAGTACGCCAGGCCTCCCTGTCTATCACCAACTCCCGGAGTTCACTCAGACTCACGTCCATTGAGTCCGTGATGCCATCCAACCATCTCATCCTCTGTTGTCCCCTTCTCCTCCTGCCCCCAATCCCTCCCAGCATCAGAGTCTTTTCCAATGAGTCAACTCTTCTCTTGAGGTGGCCAAAGGACTGGAGTTTCAGCTTTAGCATCATTCCTTCCAAAGAAATCCCAGGGCTGATATCCTTCAGAATGGACTGGTTGGATCTGCTCTTGTGTATTTCAAAATGCTTCCTTTCCCCCTCCTCCTGCTTTCTCATCCATAAAGAAGTTGTTGGTTTTTTGAGTCTGTTCAGCCTTTCACTTGATAGGATGGAGTGGCATGTTCTGAGCTCCTCACTGGTGGAACTAGGTTGCTTCAATTTCCTCATCTACAAAATAGGCACAATAAACAGTATCTACCCATAGATTTATGATGAAAATTAAATGGATTAAAACATATAAAGCATTTGAAACACAGGTCTTGGCACATAGTAAGTATTCAGTAGATATTAGTGATTCTCCTCTTTCATTTCTGCTCGCTCTTCTCATTGTTACCATATTGTTAATGTTTCTATTGTTCCACAGTCTTGGGTAATGAGCCTCGTCTATCAGCTTGCTGAGGACAGCTCGTTACACATAGCTGAGGATTCTTACAGTTGAGTTTGAGGAGGAAATATTTTATTTTCCCATGACCTTTTCTAACAGAGTAAATACAGGAAACTGTTTTTATACATTTTACTGGTGATATGTTCCTCAATTCAAAAATGGTAAAACATCCTATATTTCACTTTTTCCTTTATCAGAAGATTACTTATATGGTAAATTTTTGCTTTGTATTTTTGCTTTAACTTTATAGTTAATTGAGAAATTGAAGTTAATTTTGTTGGAAACTCCACCATATGATTTGCGAGTGAAAAATATAATCCAGTACCAAGGATCAATTCTAGAACTGCAGGAGCTTCTTCATCTTAAGTTTAACAGAGCCACAGAAATACTTCTCAGAGTAAGTGTGATATTTTGCTTTATATGTTACTAATATCTTTTGTATTATAATTTTACATAATTTTTAAAATCCAATGTCATTTTTTTGAAGATTTAAAAGGTTAAGGAAAAGTCAGAATAATTTAAGGCACAATGTTTTTATCAACTGAATATTTTATTTTTAAAGAAATAAAACATTATCAATATAGCTAAATTTTAGATATTTTCTCTTATACTTGCTAAAATTTACTAGGACTATTACGGAAATAAATTCACAAAACCTTGTATGTTAGATATTCACTCTAGATGAATCAGTTTACACAAGATTACAATTATTGGTGGTCACTCTATTTTTCCCAAATATCTTAGCACAAATGGTAATGCTCAATAATTATAGAGCCATTATTATTATATCTATGAAAGTTAATAATAATTCCATAATATATTCTAATATCCAGTCCATATTTAAATTTTCCCTAATATTCCATGAATATCTCCTATAGTTTTTGTTTGGCTTTGTTTTTTTAAATCAGAAAACAATATAAGATCATACCTTGCTTTTGGCTATTTTGCGTCTTGGTTTCTTTTTTTCTTCTGGTCTAGCACTCAGTAACCGTTATAGACGTGGTAAAATGTGTTCTAATTACAAAAGAACTGCAAAGAAGCCTTATTATTGTTGTTATTCTTAGCTGTAATATTCATATTAAAATTTTGCAACTATCTTATTTATATTGCAAGAAAAAGCCAGTAAGGAAATGTGTTATAATTATTACTGATCAAGATTTTTATTTTAAGAGAAAAAAGATATGTTATATAGAAGAGATCAGAAAAACACTGTAATGTTAAATTTGTAATGGAGATATCAGTATGAACCAGATTTCTCTTTATTCGGTGAAAAGGAATAAGTTCTAATTGGGGTAAATAGCTGATTCAAGCTTGGGGCAGGGAATTTGAAATGTGAGATAGTTATTGCAAGATGAGTTTTTGCATTATCTTGTGCTAGAAAGCAAGTAAATGCTCAAAGACTAATGGAGTCATAGGTAAACGGACAAGACTAGCTTAAAAAAGCTCCCATTGGTCAAGTTGGAGATAATTTGAATATCGGAAAGAACAATGACTATAATTTATTAAAGCACATTGATTAAAAATTCATGAGGCTACAGTGATACCCCAGAAAGGAAGAGGGAAAGTGAGGTGGGGTAGAGAGAACAATTCTTTATAGAGTACCATCTGATGAAGGTGGAAGGAATGGTCAGTAAGATAATCACCACTTTTCAATCTCCAGTGTAATAACTGATAAAGATAATTAACCGCTACCTCAGTAATTAGGTGAAAAGTTTAGGAGCATGTCATTCTCATAATGCCAAAGGATTTGATCACAGATTACTTACTGACTAGGATAAATGTACTTTGCAATGGGAAGATATGGGTAGTCACCACCTGAACTCAGTGATCAAGTCCACACTGTTAACAGTAGGACATCATATGCCTCCTGATAGGGTGCAATGTAAAGAACACAACTTCCCATAAGGTGCCTTCTTGCAGAAAATCATTCATCTAATCTGATGAAACCTACCTTGACCTAACTTCCAGTGTACAAAAAATAAAGGAGATAGAGGAGTAAGTAAAACTGTGAGGGAACAGCTGGATAAATTCACACAATGTAGAACAGTTCTACAACAGTTTTGTTATTTATGCCACACTGAGTGACGTGTGGGATCTTAGTTTTCCCACCAGGGATTGAACCTGTACCCCTCTTCAGTGAAGTCCTAACCACTTCCAGGGACATCACAAAACAATTACTTTTAAAACAAATAGCAATAAATTCAATTCCCAGTACTTTTAAGTTTTTACATTATAGAAGCTGAATACATATTGACTTATTTAAGTCCTTTTAAAGAACAAATGTCTTAAGCAAGAGGCATGATCTATTTTGAGTGAGTGAGTGAAGTCGCTCAGTCGTGTCCGACTCTTTGCGACCCCGTGGACTGTAGCCCACCAGGTTCCTCCGTCCATGGGATTCTATTTTAGTCTTTATTAAAGAATTCTAAAGAATATCCTTAAATGGTATGTTGATTATCGAGTATTAGACTAGTAAAACAGAGCTCATAGGTATATTTTGTTTTGTAAACTTGGTGTGTTCAGGAATAGGCTAACTTTTGCAGTAGCATAGGGTAAGGATAAAGTTAAGATTACGATATATAGTTAAAATGAGAAGTCATGATAATGTTAAAATTGAAAAGGGTAATCTAAAAGCAATCTACAAGAGCTACTTGGGAATATAGGAGCAACTACCATCCTTAGAAACCTTAAGAGAAACTGAGTAGAAAAGGGGGAACACATTTAAGTGAGTAAATACATTTGTATCATTTAGAGAATTATTTAAAACAGTTCTTTGTTATTTTTATTGAACCTTATTTTTACCAAAATTACTTTTTTAAGTATTGAAGGGAATCCAAGAGCTAACTGATGAAATAACTTACCTAAATTGTATAATTTATGAGGCCTCTAGTCTTAATAATGTTTTCTTTTTTTCTTACAGCAAGCTAGTACTTTAGCAGATCTGGACAGTGGAAATATGGAAAAAGTCATTCGAGATGAAAATGTTACTCTCTGTATATGGGCAAACCTCAAGAAGAATCCAAGGTATTGCCATGGGTGATGCTATAGGTCTGAAGACATTAGAGTCACATGGCCACGCAGATTCCTGTTGCATTACAGCATGGCACACTTATAAAAACCCATCTTAGGAACTCACCAGTTAGGGTTTAATTCTGAGACCTGTTGTTTATCTTAGGCAAGTTAGTTAGCCTTGTAAGGTCTCAGTATATCAACAGTGAAATTATTTTTATCACTTAATAGGATTGGGCTGAAGATTAAATGTTAATACATGTAAAGGTCATACATAACAGGATGTCTAGTATAAATATACACTGACTAGATATCGGGGTCTTCCTCTTTTTTTTTCACTCACTCAGCCTCCCTCCCCACCAAAAAGTAGAAGTGACAGGTGCTTCCTACGGGACAGTCTGAAGCTTTTAAAAATGTATTTTGTGTGAACTGTGAAAGTAGCACCAACATATATACACTATCAGGTGTAAGATGGATAGCTGGTGAGAAGCTGCTGTGTAGCGACAGGGAGCCCAGTCTGGTGCTCTGTGATGACCTGGAGGGATGGGATAGGGGAAGGGGAGAGAGGATGCTCGGAGGGAGAGTGAGAGAGAAAGTCCCTCACTTGTGTCTGACTCTTTGTGACCCCATGGAGTATACAGTGCATGGAATTCTCCAGGCCAGAATACTGGAGTGGGTAGCCTTTCCCTTCTCCAGGGGAATCTTCCTTACCGAGGGGTCAAACCCAGGTCTCCCTCATTGCAGGCAGATTCTTTACCAGCTGAGCCACAAGGGAAGCGGGTATGTATGCATAATTATGGCTGATTTGTGTTGTTATACTAAGAAGCCAACACAACATTGTAAAAATTTTTAAATATATATTTAAATTTAAAACATAATACTTTTGAAAATAATTTCTTATTTATTACTTTTTAGATATTTAAATGATATTTTCAACAAAGTAATATAATTCTGAGGAATAATAGAGATAATGACAAGTTCATAATCACTTGGCTACTGTTTTCCTCAAATGTTTCAAAATAATTGAGTTAATATGACACAGTGAGTTTTAGAGAAAAATTATCAGAATAAAAAAGTTAGGGAGGTCTAGATTTCTAGTCCCAGCTCTAAAAAGACTAGTCTTAACAACAATGGGAAAAATTGGACTTTATTTTTGATATTTAGTAAAAGGAAGGAACAAAATATTTTCCAAGTTCTATTTGCTACAAAATAGTCTGTGGTTTAAATTTTAATTAAATTTTTTATTCATTTATTTTTGGTCATACTCTACAGCTTGCAGAATCTTATTTCCCCAACCAGGAACTGAACCCACACCCATGGCAGTGAAAGCATGGCGTCCTAACCAGTGGACCACCCTCTGGCAGAAAATAATCTGTATAATTTTAAAAGAATAAAAGTAAAACGAACAGCTCTGTATTAACTACCCAGGTTTAAAAAGAGAATTAGATGGTATTCTTTTACTAAGATAAGAAACAGTGGTAGCAGAACAACTTTTGTTTTACTTTGATGGTGATGAAGAGGGGCAGAGGGTGGTTGTGATGGTGAGTTCAGTGTGGGACTTGTTGAATTTGAAGTTACCTATGAGATGTCAAAATGTAACTGTCTGAAGGCATTGAGAGAAATGTGAGTTGGAAACATATTTGGAGGCATCATTAGCGTTTTTGTTGTTGTTTAGTTGCTAAGTTGTGTCCAACTCTTTTGTGACCCCATGGACTGTAACCTGCCAGGCTCCTCTGTCCATGGGATTTCCCAGGCAAGATTACTGGAATGAGTTTCCATTTCCTTCTCCAGGGGATCTTCCTGACTCAGGGATCAAACCTGCATGTCCTGCACTGGCAGACAGATTCTTTACCACCGAGACACTAGGGAAGCCCAAGTTTTGGAGACATGTTTGGGGAAGTTATTAGCATACAGATCAGTAGTTCTTAACTTTTTAGATATCAACTCTTATGAACTTTATTACATATGCACACACATATATAAGGGAGTTTTTTTAACCTTTTATAGTTCCTTCAGGGATGATTCTTCCCCTAGGAAACATAGAGCTCATTGAAGTCATAGAAATAATATCCAGGGAGAATATGTAGAAGGAGATAAAAGGAGGACCCAGGCTGGAGAGCTGAGTGGCATCAGCATTTAAGGGATGGTTAGGAAGTTCAGTTCAGTTCAGTCGCTCAGTCATGGTTAGGAAGGAGGCTGTACAAAGGAACCAGAGAAGGAACTCCCAGAGACGGAGAAGAGTATGGAGACAGTTTTGAGACGGTGACAGCAGCAACCTGGTCCAAATGCTTACAAAGAAAGCAAGTTAAGGGTATCCACAAGTACTCAAAACTCTGTTGAAATTAAAGAGGAAATGATGCTTAGGTATAAATTTACAGAGGACATAGAACTTCCTAGAGCCTCATCTTTTTGTTAAATTGATTAACAGGCACAGAAGTATCAGATTCTCTGAGACACAAACTGGATTTGAAATCCCAAGGATATTAGCAACATCTGACATTGCTCTACGCCTCCTGCACACTCACTACGATCATGTCACACCTCTGAGCCCTGTTCTAACACCATCACAAGAACACATTTCCATAGTAACTGACTTTGTCAGAGAAGAAGTTAAGAGTGTGCAAACAGCAGTCAGCAAAGATCTCCAAGAAGAGAATAAACAACAAGAAAATGAGTCTAACTCAGTTCATGAGGAAGAAACAAAAGCTGAGGGACAAGGGGATGTTGAAGAACAAATGGTAGGACACTTTAAATGTACATTTTTTTCTTCATGTAATGGGTGTTATTAGATTCTCTTGATGCATTCTCAAGATTGTTTCCTAAACAGCTAGAAACTGAAAGCCACTTTCTAACCAATGGCTCCGTTTTGAATGTTTTTTTTTCCCCTTGCCTTCCGTATTCATAGTCACTATTTATAGTTGAGCTTGTTGCTTCCACATCCTAAAGTTGAGCACATAAATTGCTCATTTTTATTTTAGGTTCATTCGGCAAAAGCTTTAAAGCAATTTAATTTGTGGGTATTTATTATATTTCAAATTCACTTAAGGGAACTTGTGATAAATACTTTCACAAACTGAAGGATTAGTTACTTCTTCAGGTTTTGGTTTTGTAAGAAAGAACTTAATGAAGTAAAAACTAATTTTTTAAAACCGTGTACCTCTCTTTTAAAAACTGACATCTTCAGATATAATAATACGTTAGGTGCTCTGTGCTCAGTCACTCATTCTGTCTGACTCTTTGTGGCCCCATGGGCTGTAGCTGGCCAGTCTTCTCTGCCATGGATTTCCCAGGCAAGAATACTGCAATGGGTAGCCATTTCCTACCCAGAGGAACTTTCTGACCCACAGATAGCACCCGAGTCTCCTCTGTCTCCTGCATTGGCTGGTGGATTCCTTCCCACTAGTGCCATCTGGAAAGCCCAATAATATGTTATAATAATCATATTTTGATAATTGGTTTCTGCTCTCTTCATTCTGTTTCCGGGATTTTCGAGCCACTTGCCTATTATGGTGAAATAAATGGTCTCTTTAGCATTTAATGGAACTTTCTCAGAACTGAGCAACTCTGTCTGGCCATGGACAATTTTATTTTAGGGAGGACCAGGTTTTCCTGTAAGTGCTTAAAATATTGTATTAGTTTATTGGTTTGTTTTCTTTGAACACAGGTAGGGTTAAGAATTAAGTTGAATATGAATTAGAAATCAGAATAAGTATTATTAGGTATTCTAAGAACACATTTAATTGAAAAATGCCATTTGATTACACCAGAATCAAAAATTGTAATGATTCTACAGCAGTGTAAAAGATGGATATAAGACACAATGGGCAGTACAAAGAATAGTATTCAGAGTGTGATTACAATGATGAAAAAAATCAAAAGGCATAAAAGGGGGAGAATCCAGAAACCTATATATAACTGATACTTCAGAGAGGATGGAAATAAGTGGATTGTTCTTCTTTAAAAGTTGTCACTCTTAAATGTTTTTTGAGCAATCTGGTAGATTTTAAAATTAAAGAAAAAAAATCATTTTTCCTTTCAGCTTGGTAGCTTTACTAGAGTTCAACAATATTTCCAGTTTTCTTCCCTTTCCTGACGTGTAGGAAGATTATACTCCCTCTCCCCCTTAAAATTAGGGGTGATCATGACCATGTGACTTGCTTTAGTTAAGAAGACATGAGTGGATGTAACACACTGATTTCTAAGGGGGGAAAATAAAGAATGAGTAAATGGGCCCTGGAGTCACATTATTTAAGTATGCAGTAAGAAACAAAATGGAGACCTGTACACTTAAAATAAGATTTTGCAAGATTTGTGACTGAACATTCATGAAAACAACAAATAAAAAGGTATCAAATTTGTTTATATGAAAAGATGTTATCTAAAAATGTTTGGTCTTGATCTGATAAAAGCTGAATTTTGAATAACTTCTGCTCCTCAAATTCCTTGATCATATTTTACAGAAAACTCATCAGCAGTTTACCCCAAAATTTCACATTATTAAAGTTGTGAAATAATTTAGAAAAGGTATAATTTGAAATATTACTTGAATTTAGATGGCTTTCACAGTTCTTCCTATGCATGTATGTCTCAGTTGAAGCACCTCATATAAGTGAGGACTCATTATAGTTCTATGTCTAAAACTACTTAAAATAGTTTCACATTAAAGATATCAGCACATGAATTCAGTGTAATACCAAATAGTGTAGTTTTCTATTTTTCTCAAATATCTGTCATCTATTAGAGTAAGAAGTCATTTCCTTTACTCTCACTCATTGAGCTCCAAGTTACCAAACTAAGTTTTCCTCCACTAACAGGCCCTTTCCAATGTGTTTAACTACATCTGTTTTTTTTCTGTTATTCTTTAATGTTTTATTGAAACTCTTCATGGCAAATAGATGGGGGAACAATGGAAACAGTGGCTAACTTTATTTTTATGGGCTCCAAAATCACTGCAGATGGTGATTGCAGCCATGAAATTAAAAGACGCTTACTCCTTGGAAGGAAAGTTATGAGCAACCTAGACAGCATATTCAAAAGCAGAGATATTACTTTGCCAACAAAGGTCCCTCTAGTCAAGGCTTTGATTTTTCCAGTAGTCATGTATAGATGTGAGAGTTGGACTATAAAGAAAGCTGAGTGCCGAAGAATTGATGCTTTTGAACTGTGGTGTTGGAGAAGACTCTTGAGAGTCCCTTGGACTGCAAGGAGATCCAACCAGTCCATCCTAAAGGAGATCAGTCCTGGGTGTTCATTGGAAGGACTGATGTTGAAGCTGAAACTCCAGTATTTTGGCCACCTGATGGGAAGAGCTGACTCATTTGAAAAGACCCTGATGCTGGGAAAGATTGAGGGCAGGAGGAAAAGGGGATGACAGAGTATAGGATGGTTGGATGGCATCACCGACTCAATGGACATGAGTTTGGGTAAACTCCAGGAGTTGGTGATGGACAGGGAGGCCTGGCGTGCTGCAGTTCATGGGGTTGCAAAGAGTTGGAGATGACTGAGCAACTGAACTGAACCTCTTCAATCTATAATAAGATTAAAGGTGTAAAAACGACTAAAGGTATACCAATGCTGTGCTGTGCTGTGCTTAGTCACTCAGTCATGTCCGACTCTTTGCGACCCCATGACAGTGGCCTGCCAGGCTCCTCTGGCCATGGGGATTCTCAAGGCAAGAATACTGGAGTGGGCTGCCATGCCCTCCTCCAGGGGATGTACCAATGCTACTGTTGATAATCCCACAGAGGTACATTAAGGAAAAGCATTCTACTCGATGGTAATGCATATTTTTAAGGCATAGTGAATGAAGTTCTTCTCAAATAATTAGTCTAGGGAACTAAGAGTAATGATCAGACAATTAGTTTTACCTTATGAAACTTCACCACAGTCTGGAAGCACGACTGAGAATTGTGTGAGTGGTAGGTGGAAGAACCTGGCTGGCAGAACTTTGTAATCAGGCAGTTGAAAAAAGAGAAGATTGCCTAGAAGCTGACACTGACATTACCTTAGCGAGCACCCCTGTTTTGGGGAACCAGTCCTCTCATCACACCACACAGGTGTGTGTGTAGATACGCATGTTTATGTCCATGTGCTCTATCATTCTCCCAAAAGCCCCACAGCATTCTGAAAAGCTAATATGAACAATGCTGAAGTATGTGTGATTTCCACAGAAGCAGGAAAATCCTATAGTCATGCTTAAGTGTACCAAGGCAGGGGGAAAGCCATCTTCTCTGCTGAAGGAAAATTTTGGAGAGGAGTTAAGGGGGGCAGCAGTAACCTGCATAAGGTGAAAAATCCCCCAGATCAGAGCCATTTTCCCTGCTTAGCTGGCTAGGAAAGGAAAGAGAGCGAGTGGAAGCAATCAGCTGGGCCTCCATTTGCCACTAATTCTGAACAGAACACATTTGTTGAACACTTTTTGTAAGTGTGAGTCGTCTACAAGGGGCAAAAATCACTGGATTTATAAAGAAAATCAGCAGCACAAAAGAAGGGGATAAAGGTAATTTGATGGAATTTATGGGATTGAGTAAAAGAAATGGTGGAAAGAAGTAGGAGATCCAATATCTATGTAAAATAATTTATAGATCTTGAGAAGGGAAAGGTTGAGTTTAATATAATAATTGTCTCAGAGACAGCTAGCTAAGATATGAAATAAAATATATTTCCAGTCATACTTCCCTCTACAGACTAAAAAAAAAAACAGATCAAAGGTTTATATATAAAAACAAACTAATCAAAACTCATAAAATAATAAAAAGATTTATTTGAAGAGAATGTAGGGAAGTTATTTTTTTCATATTTACTAAAAAGAACTGTGGTGTTGGAGAAGACTCTTGAGAGTCCCTGGACTGCAAGGAGATCAATCAATCCTAAAGGAAATCAGTCCTGAATATTCATTGGAAAGACTGATACTGAGGATGAAGCTCTGATACTTTGGTCACCTGATGTGAAGAGCTGACTCATTTGAAAAGACCCTGATGCTGGGAAGGATTGAAGGCAGGGAGAAAAGGGGATGACAGAGGATGAGATGGTTGGATGGCATCATCAACTAAATGGACATGAGTTTGAGCAAGCTCCAGGAGATAGTGAAGGACAGGGAAGCCTGGCATGCTGTAGTCCATGGGTTTGTAAAGAGTTGGACATGACTGAGCAACTGAACAAAAACAAAAGAGATCTTTAAAAAAAAAAATTGTCAGTATGTTTTTTGGTTGCGCTGGGTCTTCATTGCTACGCATAGGTTTCTCTACTTGCAATGAACGGGAACTATTCTTCATTGTGGTGGGTGGGCTTCTCACTGCAGTGGCTTCTCTAGTTGTGGAGCATGGGCTCTAGGCCATGCTCAATAGTTGTGGCACGCAGACTTGGTTACTCAGCTATACGTAAAATCTTCCCAGACCAGAAATCGAACCAGTGTCCTCTGCACTGGTAGATGATTTTCACTACTGGACCACCATGCAAGACCTAAGATCTTCCTTCCTTATTAGTGCATCAAAACCAAAACCTTGCGAGGAAAGGAGATTACGAGTTCGAACATTTGTGTCAAATAAACCTCACTATAAACAATGCTGAAAGACAATGGACTAGGAAAAATATTTAAACACATCAAACAAATGGCCAGTATCCTAATATAAAGAACTTGTACAAATTGGTAAGACAAGTTCCTAATATAAATTAGGCAAAAGACTTGAGCAGATCAATAAGAGAAATGCAAGTGGTCAATAAAGATATGAAAAGATAACCAAATAAATTAGAACTGAGATTATATCAACTGAGTGTGAGGTTGCAGCCATTCTCACATACTGTTATTAAAAGTGAAAATTTGTACAATCTTCAGGGAAATTTGGTACTATGTAAATGTACCTTTTAGTGATTTTTCATTTTAGTGATTTATTATTATGAAATCATAAGACAACTAAATAAAAATGTTAAAATGTTCACTGGCTTTTTATATTAGAAATTACAGTCCACAGATTAATTATAAAATATTTAGTCAAGTAGTAGCCATTCAAAATGATACAGATTTTATATACTTTAATTTCAAAAACTCTTGAGATGTACTTGACATATGGCATTATATTAGTTTCAGGTATACAGCACAAAGATTTGATATTTCTATGTACTGTGAATAATCTCCATGAGTCTAGTTAGCATTCACCCACATGCTGCTGCTGCTGCTGCTAAGTTGCTTCAGTCGTGTCCGACTCTGTGCAACCCCATAGACGGCAGCCCACCAGGCTCCCCCGTCCCTGGGATTCTCCAGGCAAGAACATTGGAGTGGGTTTCCATTTCCTTCTTCAATACATGAAAGTGAAAAGTCAAAGTGAAGTCACTCAGTCGTGTCCAACTCTTAGCGACCCCATGGACTGCAGCGCACCAGGCTTCTCTGTCCATGAGATTTTCCAGGCAAGAGTACTGGAGTGGAGTGCCATTGCCTTCTCCATACATAGTTACAATTTTTTTCCTTGTGCTGAGAACTTTTAAGATCTCTCTTACAAACTTTCAAATATACGATACAGTATTATTAACTATAGTCACCATGTTGTATATTTCAAGTCAAGAATTTATTTCTCTGTAACTGAAGGTTCATACCTTTGGCCACCTCCACCCATTTGTCCACCTCCACCCCAACCTCTGGCAACCACCAATCTGTTCCCTGTATTTAAATTCTTTATTTATATTCCACAAAAAAGTGAGATCATATGGTATTTGTCTCTCTCTGTCTGACTTATTTCACTTAACATAAGGCCCTCAAGGTCCCCCTTGTTGTCTCCAGTGGCAAGCTTTCCTCATTTTTATGGCTGAATATTATTCTGTTGTCCCTATGTATCATGTTTTCTTTATCCATTCATCCACTGATGAGCTGTTACATTCTTTCGTGTCTTGGCTCTCATGAATAGTGCTTCAATGTGCATAGAGGTGCATACCTCTTTTGAGTTAGTACTTTTGTTTTCTTCAGATAAATGCCCTGAAATAGAATTGCCTGATGTTATGGTAGTTACTTGCTACCATATGATCCAGCAGAAACTGTTAACTTATTTAATTGGAGGGGCAACCCTGGCCCTAATACGTATTATTCCTAACAGCCTTCATTGCATTTGTTATTCTCTTTCTACTCACTATCCTTGAATTTGCAATAGCTATTTTGGCTTCCCCGATGCCTCAGCAGGTAAATATCCACCTGCAATGCAGGAGACACAGATGATGAGAGTTCGATCCCTGGGTCGAGAAGATCCCCTGGAGGGGGAAAAAGCAGCTCACTCTGGTATTCTTGCCCAAAAACCCATGGACAGAAGATCCTGGAAGGCCACATTCCAGAAGGTCACAAAGAGTCAAACGTGCCTGAGCACACACAGCACAGCACAATTATTCAAGCTTATGTCAGCCCCCTGCTTATAAGCCTTGCTTACACAATGACGCGTGGTAACCCATCAAACCTATGCATTCCAAATGATAAACCCCAGCCCCTAGCCTTTTACAAGAGCTCTCTTAGCCCCTCTTGAACTGTCTGGTCTAGTCAGACACTTCTGTTTAGACTCAACATTCTTTTAACCAACATTTTAGCAATGTATTAGTGACAAAGAGACATCATCCAGAAAAGCTCTCTTGTATTTATCGCTTTCTAACTTCCCCAACTAAACACATGGAAAAATCAAGTCCTTCCAAATGCAGATTTGACATTATAGGATCAGCATGCCTACAGCTTTTCCTTAAAATTTTTCATAGTGACGATTATGTTTCTTCTCTGTATGACCTAGAAATTCTGCCCCTACCCTGAGTATCCCAAACAAATAATCTAATAGCAACTCATAGGACTAATCCTAATTTCACCACTAGCAGTAAATTTAGCCTACAGGTGCACTTAAAAGGAGTTAGAATGGACCAAATATGATAATTAGTTTAAATTAAAGCAAGTTTTTATTTTTTCACTCATTATGATTAAATTCATAATTATCAAGTTCCTGTAGTCTACATAAATGGTACTCGAGTATTTATAGTTTCCCCTGGGGGCTTCCTGATGGCTCAGACAGTAAAAATCTGCCTGCCAAGCAGGAGACATGGATTTGATCCCTGGGTCAGGAAGATACCCTGGAGAAGGGAATGGCAACCAACTCCAGTATTCTTGCCTGGGAAATCCTATGGACAGAGGAGCCTGGTGGGCTACAGGCAGGTCGCAAAGAGTAGGACATGACTGAAGCAACTGACACTAGGGGGTCTTAATATACCAATCCTGTGTGATATCCTCCCTACTATTTCTGGAGGGAATAATGTCATTTATTACGGCAACTCTAATAATTCTGAACACCCATTTAACTCTAGCTAGCATAATACCCATCATCTTACCAGTTTTTACAGCCTGTGAAGCTACATTATCCCTGCTAGTAATGGTATCAAACACCCATTACATTGATTACATACAAAATCTCAACCTCCAGTTTAAAAATTCATTATTATACCTATTAATACCACTAATATGAAAAAATAATATAATTTGAATTAATACTACCACTTTCTGTTTACTAGTTTTATTAGCTTAGTCCTTAACCAATTTAATCGGAGAAGGCAATGGCACTCCATTCCAGTACTCTTGCCTGGAAAATCCTATGAACGAAGGAGCCTGGTAGGCTGCAGTCCATGGGGTTGCTAAGAGTCGGATATGACTGAGCGACTTCCTTTTCACTTTCATGCATTGGAGAAGGAAATGGCAACCCACTCCAGTGTTCTTGCCTGGAGAATCCCAGAGACGGGGGAGCATGGTGGGCTGCTGTCTATGGGGTTGCACAGAGTCGGACACAACTGAAGTGACTTAGCAATAGCAGTAGCAGTAACCAATTTAATGACAACAGCCTTAACTTTTCATTAATCTTTTCTGGCTCTCTAATAGCACTAATAGCTCTCTAACAACGTAACTCTTACCACTTATACCCATAGCCAGGCAATTCCACCTATCCAAAGAATCACTAGCTCAAAGCACTACCCCTATATATCACTACATTATTTATGTTACAGATATTTCTAATTATCACTTTCACTGGTATGGAGTTGATTCTTTTCTATTTTCTATTGATTCTATTCTATTCGTATTCAAAACAACACTAGTTCCAACATTAATTACTATTTGTATCCTGGTCGTTCAGATGGCAAAGAAACCTCCTGCAATGGGAGATCTGGGTTCAAACCCTGGGTTGGGAAGATCCCTAAAGGAGGGCATGGCAACCCACTCCAGTATTCTTGTCTAGAGAATCCCCATGAACAGAGGAGCCTGGCAGGCTGCAGTCCATGGGGTCACAAAGAATCAGACATGACTGAGCTACTAAGCACACTGAGGAAACCAAATAAAACAACTCAATGCAGGAATTTACTTTTTTAAAACACCTTAGTAGGATCTCTTCCACTTCTAGTGTATATCCAAAATATTATAGGTTCACTAAACTTTTAAATAATGCAATACTGAGCCCAGACAATATATAACTCTTGATCCAATATTTTCATCTGATCAGCATGCTGCTGCTAAGTCACTTCAGTTGTGTCCAACTCTGTGCGACCCCATAGAGGGCAGCCCACCAGGCTCCCCCATCCCTGGGATTCTCCAGGCAGGAACAATGGAGTGGATTGCCATTTCCTTCTCCAATGCAATGAAAAGTGAAAAGTGAAAGTGAAGTCGCTCAGTCCTGTCCTACTCTTAGCAACCCCATGGACTGCAGCCTCCCGGGCTCCTCCGTCTATAGGATTTTCCAGACATGCATAATAGCTTTTACAGTAAAAATGCCCCTCTACAGGTTACACCTTGTGACTGCCAAAAGGGCTTGTAGAATTCTCATTCATGGATTTGTAGTTATTATAGTTGTGCTGTTCAAACTGGCTGGCTAGGGTATACTATGAAGCACAGCAATCCTAAACACCTTACACTATATACAGTGGATCCATTCCTTATATTATCCTTATGAGGAATGAAAATAACCAGCTCAATCTGTTTGCACCAAACAGACTTTAAAAATCACTCATCAGATACTGCTCTATTAACTATATGGTGCTTGTCATTGTAGCTCTCCTCTTTCAAACACCTTAACATTTTGTAGGGGCTTCCCTAATGGCTCAGACAGTGAAGAATCTGCTTGCAGTGTAGGAGACCAGGGTTTGCCTGCTGGGTTGGAAAGATTCCCTGGAGAAGGAAATGGCAACCCACTCCAGTATTCTTGCCTGGGAAATCCCATGGACAGAGGAGCCTGGCAGGTTAGTCTGTGTGATTCTAAGAGTCAAACACAAGTTAGTGACTAAGGCACATAATCACCATCACCCTAAAAACTGCCCATGGCCTCACATCATTTATACTATTTTGCCTAGAAAAATATTTGACATCTTTTCATGTGCTTGTGGACCATTTGTATATCTCATCTGGAGAAGGGTCTATGCAGGCCCTTTTTCCATTTAAAAAATTAGTTTCTTTGTCTTTTTGTTGATGAGTTGTAAAAGTTCTTGACGTATTCTGAATAACAGACTCTTACCAAATGTATAATGTGCAAACATTTTCTTCCGTTCTGTGGGCTGTCTTTCTACTTTCTGGATAATGTCTTTTGAGGCATGAAAGTTTTTAATTTTGAGGAAATCTAATTTATCTATTTTTTCTTTCATTTGTTTGTGCCCTGTTGTGAAATCACAGAAACCATTGCTAAATCCAAGGTCATGAAGATTTATCACCATCTTTTCTTCTTGAATTTATACATTGAATTATAGTCATCCCACAGAGGAATGGTTCCAGGACTGCTCTGTGGATACCAAAATTCACAGATGGTCAAGTTCCTTATATATATTAGCTTAATATTTGCATATATTTTATACACAGAATCCCTTAGACTTTAAGTCATCTCTTGATTACGTGCAATACCTAATACAATATCAATGCTATGTAAATAGTTGTCAGCAAGGCAAATTCAAGTTTTTCATTTGGGAGCCTTCTAGAATTATTTTTTGGAATATTTTTGATCCACAGTGAGTTGAATTTGTGGATGCAGAACCCACAGATATGAAGAACTGACTAAGCTTTTTATCTATTTTGAGTTAATTTTTGCGTGTGGTATGAGAGTGCAGTTTCATCCCTGTGTGCATAGTCAGTCAGTTGCCTAGCACCATCTGTTGATAATCATTCTTTCCCCAATTTATTATTTTCCACCCTTATCAAAAACCAGTGACTATATATGGACATGTCGACTGGACAACAACAAAAAATTTTTAGCCCTCCAATTCCATTGATCTATATCTCTATGCCAATATCACAATGTTTCATTTACTGTCGCTTTGTACTAAGATGTGAAATTGGGAAGAGTGAGCCTCAAACTTTGACTTCCAAGATTGTTTTTGCTCTTTGGAGTCCCTTGAAATTTCATATGAATGTTAGGATAAACTTGTGTTTTTCTCCCCAAAAGCCTTTGGGAATTTTAATAGGAATCACATTGAATCTGTAGATCGCATTATGTAACATTACCATCTTAACAATATTAAGTCTTTCCATCACTACGGGATGTCTTCACATCATTTAGGTTTGTTTTTTTTCTTCATTTCTTTCAGACATGATTTGTGATTTTCAGTGTAGAAGTCTTGCACCTTGATTGATTCAATCTTTTCCTAAGTATTTTACTGGTGTTGACATTATTTAAAGTGGAATTGTCTTAAATTCCTTTTGAGAATATTTATTGCTAGTATATACAAATAGTTTTTTGTGTATTGATATTTTATCTTATAATTTTTCTGAATTAGTTGACTAGCTCAAGTAATTTTTTGTTGATTCTTTGGGAAGTTATATATATAAGATACTGTCACTGTCTGTGAATAGACATGGCTTTACCTCTCCTTTCATATGTGGGTGCCTTTTATGTCTCTCTTCATTGCCCTGGGTAGAACTTTCAGTACAATATTGTAACAATGGTAAAAGTCAGCATGTTAATCTTGTACTGAATTCAGAGGTAAACCTTTCAGTCCTCAGCATTGAGCATGATGTTTGCTATGTGTTTTTTTCTAATGTTTTGTATCGTATTGAATGAATCTCC
Source organism: Nanger dama (assembly GCA_917880005.1). Lineage (NCBI taxonomy): Eukaryota > Metazoa > Chordata > Mammalia > Artiodactyla > Bovidae > Nanger > Nanger dama. Next base: position 85,079,762 of record CAKJTW010000002.1, read on the forward strand.
TTTTCCTCCTACTTTTTGTTAGTGCTTATATGATGAAATAACACTAGTATTTGTTTAAAAGCTTTTTCTGCATCAAGTTATATGATCATGCAATAATTGTCTTATATTACATTGCTTGGATTTCATTTAATAATTTATTACATTGCTTGGCTGAATTACTAACAACCTGGAGTTTCTGGTATTGAGACACTTGCTTATGATGCACAGTCTTTTCAATATGCTGTTGGTTTCATATTGCTATTATTTTGTGAAGGATTCTTACATCTTTGTTTAGAAGGAATGGGTTAATATATAGTTTTCTTTCTGTGATGTCTTTCTATGATTTGATTAGATTGGGGTTGTTGATTTAGAGGACTAAGATTAGGGCTGAAGAGTGAGTAGTATGGGAACTGACTTGGGGCTAGGTTAAGGTTAGAGTTTATAATTATGGTACAAGGTTTATCATTTTTGGTTTATATTTTAGTTGTGGTTATAGTTAATTATTATGGTTGATGGCTTATGGGTATGGTTTCTGGTTATAATATATTGTTTCTGGTTATAAACTATGGTTTACGGCTCTGATTTCAGTTTCTTGTTACAATGTATATACTATGGTTTTCGTTTCAATTTCTGGTTATGATTAGGTTTATGTTTATGGTTTATAACTACAGATATATGATTATATGATATATGATTTTATGGCTTTTGGTTAAGGTTAAGTTAGGTTTTATTGTATAGGTAAGGGTACAGGTATGAGCTAGGGTTTAGGAGATAGGGTTAGGAGGGAGGTGTAGGGTTTTTCTTTGTAAATCTACCTAAAGCTTTGTCAATTTTGTTTATCTTTGCAAAAAAAAAAAGGACCTTAGTTTTATTGATCTTTTCATTGTCATTTTAGTCTCTTTCATTTATTTCTGCTCCTATCTTTGTTATTTCTTTCTATTGATTTTGAGCTTTTTTTTTTCTGTTTTCTTGAGGTTTAATGGTAGTTATTTATCTGAGATCTTTTTTGTTTCTTAATGTAGGCATTTAGGGCTGTGAAATTCTGTCTTACAACTGCTTTCACCTTATCCCATAAGTTTTGGTGTATTGTATTTCCATTTTCATTTGTCTCAAGATATTTTTAAAAATTTCTTCTTTGACTCTTTGACTCACTTTCAGTGTATGTCTTTATATGTAAAGTGATTTTCTTATAGGCAGCACATTGCTGGGTTTTGTGTTTTATCCATTCAGCCACTCTACATCTTGTGATGACTGGAAAATTTATCTTATGTATGTTTAAGATAATTATTAATAAGTGTATACTGATTGCCACCATGGTAACTGTTTTCTGATTATTTTGTAATTCCTCTGTTCCTTTCTTCTTTTCTTCTTCTCTTTCTTTGCAGTTTGATGGTTTTCTGTACTGGTATGCTTAGATTCTTTTATCTTTATCTTTTGTGTATTTATAGTAGATTTTTGCTTTATGGTTACCATGAGACTTACATAAAGCAACTTTTTATTTATAGCAATGTATTTTAAATTGGTAACCACTTAAATCTGAATGCATTCTGAAGTTCTACATTTTTACTCCCCACTGCTACATTTTATGTTTTTGATGTCACAATTTACATATTTTTATCTTGTGTATCTCTAAATTATTACAGTTATGTTTATTTTACTACTTTGTCTTTTAACATTCATACTAGCTTTATAAATGATTAACCCACCATTTTTATATTATTCTGACTTTTACTATATATTTTTCTTTACCAATGAGATTGATATTTCCATGTTGCCTGTTGCTAATTAACGCCCTTTCATTTCAGCTTAAAGAAATACCTTTAACATTTCTTGTAAGGCTGATCTAGTGGCAATGAACTTTTTAGTTTTTGCTTGTCTGGAAGACTCTTCATCTATTCTTCACTTCTGAATGAAAATGTTTCTGGGTAGAGTATTCTTATTTTTTTTTCTTTTGTTAATAGCTCTTTGAATATGTTACTCCACTCTCTTCTGGCCTACAGATTTTCTGCTAGAAACTATGCTTATAGTCTTATGGAAGCTTCTTTGTAAGAGTCAGACATGACTGAGCGACTTCACTTTCAGTTTTTCACTTTTTGTATGTAATAAGTTGTTTTATCCTGCTGCTTTTAAGATTCTTCCCTGTCTTTAACTTTTGGTGCTTTAATTATAATATATCTTGGTGTGAGCTTCTTTGAATTTATCTTTTCTTGGAACTCTCTGGGCTTCCTGTTTCTGGATGTCTGTTTTATCCACCAGGTTGGGAAGTTTTCATCCATTACATCTTCAAATAAGTTTTCTGGCCCTTCTCTCTCTCCTGTCCATCTGGGACCCCTATAATGCAAATGTTGCTCTGCTTGATGTTATTCCCTAAGTCTCTCAAGCTATCTTTACTTTTCTCATTCTTTTTTCTTTTGCTTGGGTGAGTTCTACTGCCTTGTCTGTGGGTTCTCTGATCCTTTTCTCCTGCTTCATCTAGTATGCTGTTGAATCTCTCTATTGTATTTTTTTCAGTTCAGTTACTGTATTCTTCAGCTCCCTGGCTTCTATTTGGGACTTTTTATATTTTATCTTTGTTAAAATTCTCAGTATGTTCCTTTATTCTTCTCCTAGGCTCAGTGAGCATCTCTATGACCTTTCATCTAAGTCTTTAGGCAGGTAAATCATTAAAGTCTTTTTCTGAGGTTTTATGTTTTTCTTTTGTTTGGAATATATTCCTCTGTTTCTTCACTTTCCTTGACTCTCCGTATTGGTTAGGATAAAAACAGCCCATCTCTCCCAGTGCTGAAGGAGAAGCCTTGTGTAGGAGATGAAATTTATCCTTCAACACTGCTTTGGTTTTCTCTCACTTCTTTGTGATTGTATAAGCACCTACTTTATTTTTAGTGACTCCCCGAAGTTGAGGGTGTGCCAAGAGCTGTCAGTGTCTGAAAAGGAAGGAGCTCAGTCAGCACCTAGGTCCATGCTGAAGCCAGACCTTCAATCAACAACCTTTTTCTTTGTTTTTGGCTGAGCTTCATGGCTTGAAGCATCTCAGTTCGCTGACTGGGGACTGAATCCATGCCCTCAGTAGTGAAAGTATAGAGTCCTAACTACTGGACCAACAGGGAATTCCCAAGCAACAACTTTAAAAATATACAAATATGCATATATTTGTCCTCCCTCAGGAGTAGAATGAGAGATGGTCTTTTGGAATTTTCTACTCCCTCTGAGCTGAGCCTTGAGGTCATAGTTAAAAGCTACTTCTTTCCTTGCTACCAACCTGTTGAACTAACGAATACAGGCCCTACTGGCCTCCAGAACCAAGCACTCAAAGGTCACTCCTTGGGTAGCAGCCATAAACCAGGGTGGTGGTGGTGTTGTTATTTAGTAGCTAAGTCATGTCCGATTCTTTGTGACCCCATGTGTATGTAGCCCACTAGGCTCCTCTGTCCATGGGATTTTCCAGGCAAGAATACGGAAGCAGGTTACCATTTTCTTCTCCAGGGGATCTTCCCGACCCAGGAATTGAACATATATCTCTTGTTGGACAGGTTGATTCTTTACCACTGAGTCACCTGTATACCATATGTAAAAACCAGGGTGCAAGATACATGAAAAAGCTTCCCCTGACAAATACTGATGCTCAAAACCGATTGTGCCTGCCTTCCAAAGTCTCTAGGGAGGATTATAGTGGGCTGTCGGATGTGTGTTCAGTTGGAAGCCTCCCCCTTAAGCCATAAACCATCATAGCTGATAAACCATTAGGACTGTTTCACACTGAGCTTCTGGGCCTGTCCTCTCTGCTGTGCCCTAGGGGTGGTAGTCTACCAGTTAAGAACTCTTTTTTGTTTGTTTCAGTCTAGTGGGATCTGTGCATGTGAGCCCCACTAGCCACTAGAGCCAGGTGACCTAGGGTTAGCCCCTCGGTGATACAAGCTCCTCTGGGGAAGATACTGGCAATCTTTGAGCAAAATAAAAGGAAAGCACAAAGATATGGTGCCCACTGGCCTCTGTTTTGGAAGTGTAATTCATAAGTTCCCTGCTGCTGCTGCTGCTAAGTTGCTTCAGTCGTGTCTGACTCTGTGCGACCCCATAGATGGCAGCCCACCAGGCTCCTCCATCCCTGGGATTCTCCAGGCAAGAACACTGGAGTGGGTTGCCATTTCCTTCTTCCATGCATGAAACTGAAAAGTGAAAGTGAAGTCACTCAGTCGTGTCTGACTCTTCGCGACCCCATGGACTACAGCCCACCAGGCTCCTCCATCCATGGGATTTTCCAGGCAAGAGTACTGGAGTGGGGTGCCATTGCCTTCTCCGCATAAGTTCCCTAGGTTTGTGTTATGGTACATGCCTGCCCCTCAGGCCTACACTTTAAAATAATCAAATAAGCCTCTTTCACAGAAAATCAGGTTGCTTTTCAGCTGGCCCCCTTTGCTCTGGGCCCTGGGGCAGGTGAGTCTGTGCAGAGGGTCTCTTTAATAACTGCTTCTCAGTTTGCGTAGCCTTATGCTGGTGGAAGTAAGTCCTATCAGCTTTCAAAGCTACATATTTGAGGGGCTAGTTTCTCAGGTGCGGGTGTTAAAAGCTGAGGCCTGATGTGGTGGTATTCAAATTCTCTGTTCCCTCTCTTGCTTGTGAGTTCCCTCCTGATTGTGGATTGCTGCACAGGGATGGATTTATGGTGAGATTGTGTCCCAGCCTCAGCTACCCACTTCAGTATGGACGTTTTCCCACTTGCACAATGTGTAGGAGTTACTCAGTTAGCTTTTGGGTGTTTTGTTTTGTTTTGTTTTTTTAAGAGAAAATTTTTCCATGTGCAGCTGTGGATTCAGTGTGTCTGTGGGAGGAGATGGCTTCCGGATCCTCCTACGTTGCCATCTTGGACTAGAACCTATAACTTTTATATGCAAAAATACCTAAGATGCTTTGTTAAAAATTTTTTGAAGAATGAAATTATATTTGCAATATCCTGTGCTGTGCTTAGTTGCTCAGTCGTGTCCAACACTTTGTAACCCCATGGACTATAGCCCACCAGGCCCCTCTGTCCACAGAGGTTCTCCAGGTAAGAATACTGGAGTGGGTTGCCATGACCTCCTCCAGGTGATCTTCCTAACCCAGGGATTGAACCCAGGTCTCCCGCAACTGCAGGTGGATTCTTTACTGTCTGAGCCAGGGAAAAAATACTTATTTGTGAAATCATAGAACAAAATCTGACAGCCCGCTTAACTAAACAGTGGCTCTCCTGGGGTCAAGAGGAGAAGGAGTATGAGAAAGTTGGGATGGTATGTATGTGCTCAGTCACTCAGTTACGTCTGACTCTTTTCGGCTCCATGGACTATAGACTGCCATGCTCCTCTATCCAAGGAATTTTCCAGGCCAGAATCCTGAAATAGATTGCCATTTCCTCCTCCAGGGAATCTTCCTGACTCAGAGATTGAAACCATGTCTCTTGCATCTCCTGCATTGGCAGGCAGATTCTTTACCACTGCATCACCTGGGAAGCCCCAGGATGGTATTACTATCAGTTGTTTTTTATTCTCTTTATATTTATGTATTGTTTGACTTTTCAGTAAATAAGTACTGAACACACGTTCCTTTCTTAATAAAAAATGAAACAATATATTGGATTGGCCAAAAAGTTCATTTGGATTTTTCAGTAACGTCATATGGAAAAACCCAAACAAACTTTTTTGGCCAACCCAATATTTCCTTTTCTGTTTTTGGTTTTAGAAATGGAAAGTTCATGATAAGCCTCTGTTCATGACACTCCACTTGCTCTTCTGTCCTTGTGAAATTCCCTTCCTCCCATCAACCTCATCCACTTTGCCTAACATCTACTTGTCTTTTAAGATTTACATTTGTTGATAAAAATTCAGTTAATGATTGAGTTAAGAAAAAAAGAATTTTATTTGAGCCAATTTGATCATTATAACCTGGGAGACAGACTCTCAGAAGCTCTGAGAACTGTTCCACTTGTTAGAAGTCAAGGGATAGTCACCTACATTTTCGAGGCAAAGGATCGTACATCAAAATGATACACTGACATTTTACATAAAGTTCACCAAAGGTACGTAATCTGGGTAAGTATGTACAAAGTGAGCAGTAAAGCACCATGACCCCTTACATAGTTGGGAAAGAATGCTAACCTTCAGTAATTTACCTTACCGACCTCAGAAGAAAGGGAGAAAACACTGATGTTTGTGGTAAGCATTCCCATGTTTTAGGAGGTCTGGCTAATGCATAATGCATATGCCCATTGTACAGTAGGGAGGGCCGGTGCAGGCAGGGAACATGTTATGCTTACATTTTCTTGTCCAGCTTTAAAATATAAATTTCACTCCATCACCTTCAATCTTACCTCCACAAGGTTCTCCCCTTATGAGGCTAAATTAGATGTCTTTCTGCTATGCTCCTATCCTTCTTTTTAATGATTAGAATTGTTAACTTAAACACTAAGTTATGATCTTATGGATAAGAATATCTTAATACACTTCACATTTTCAGTAAGCACAGGTCCTAGTACATGATAGGAATCAATAATGTATTTTTTTTAAGATTTTGTTCAGTTCAGTTGCTTAGTCGTGTCTGACTCTTTGCAACCGCATGGACTGAAGCATGCCAGGCCTCGCTGTCCATCACCAACTTTGGGAGTTTACCCAAACTCATTTCCATTGAGTCGGTGATGCCATCCAACCATCTCATCCTCTGTCGTCCCCTTCTTCCTCACCTTCAATCATTCCCAGCATCAGAGTCTTTTACAGTGAGTCAGTTCTTCGCATCAGGTGGCCAAAGTATTGGAGTTTCAGCTTCAACATCAGTCCTTCCAATGAACACCCAGGACTGATCTCCTTTAGAATGGACTGGTTGGATCTCCTTGCAGTCCAAGGGACTCTCAAGAGTCTTCTCCAACACCACAGTTCAAAAGCATCAATTCTTTGGTGCTCAGCTTTCTTTATAGTCCAACTCTCATATCTCTACATGACTACTGGAAAAACCATAGCCTTGACTAGATGGACCTTTGTTGACAAAGTAATGTCTCTGCTTTTTCATATGCTGTCCAGGCTGGTCATTGTTTTTCTTCCAAGGAGCAAGGGTCTTTTAATTTCTTGGCTGCAATCACCATCTGCAGTGATTTTGGAGCCCAAAGAAATAAAGTCTGACACTGTTTCCCCATCTATTTGCCATGAAATGATGGGACTGGATGCCATGATCTTAGTTTTCTGAATGTTGAGCTTTAGCCAACTTTTTCACTCTCTTCTTTCACTTTCATCAAGAGGCTCTTTAGTTCTTCTTCACTATCTGCCATAAGGGTGATGTCATCTGTATATCTGAGGTTATTGATATTTCTCTCGGCAATACTGATTCCAGCTTGTGCTTCCTCCAGTCCAACATTTTGCGTGATGTACTCTGCATAGAAGTTAAATAAGCAGGGTGACAATATACAGCCTTGATGTACTCCTTTTCCTATTTGGAACCAATCTGTTGTTCCATGTCCAGTTCTAACTGTTGCTTCCTGACCTGCATACAGATTTCTCAAGAGGCAAGTCAGGTGGTCTGGTATGCCCATCTCTTTGAGAATTTTCCACAGTCTATTGTCATCCATATAGTCAAAGGCTTTGGCATAGTCACCAAAGCAGAAATAGATGTTTTTCTGGAGCTCTCTGGCTTTTTGATGATCCAGCAGATGTTGGCAATTTGATTTCTGGTCCCTCTGCCTTTTCTAAAACCAGCTTGAACATCTGGATTTCACAGTTGACGTATTGCTGAAGCTTGGCTTGGAGAATTTTGAACATTACTAGCATGTGAGATGAGTGCAACTGTAATGTGGACCAATTTTAAAGTCTTTACTGAACTTGTAACAATATTGCTTCTATTTTTATGTTTTGTTTTTGACCTCGAATCATGTGGAGTCTTAGCTGTCCGACCAGGGATCAAACTTGCACCCCCTGCATGGTGAGGTGAAATCTCAGCCACTGGACTGCCAGTTGTTGATGCTCAATCACTATCTAGTGTCTGGCTCTTTGCAGCCCTATGGACTGCAGCATGCTAGGTTTCCCTGTCCTTCACTACTTCCCGGAGTTTGCTCAAATCCATGAGCTATGCTGTGCAGGGCCACCCAAGATGGGTCATGGTGGAGAGTTCTGACAAAATGCGGTTCACTGGAGAAGGGAATGGCAAACCACTTCAGTGTTCTTGCCTTGAGAAGCCCATGAAGAATATAAGGATCACCAGGAAAGTTCCTGAATGTTTGTTGAATGGATGAAGGAATAAGCGAATGAACGGATGGTGAAGTGATTGAAAGTAGGCCCTAACTTGGTTTGTTGTGAACAACTTGTGTAAGAACACTTGCCATATGAAAGAAGTCAGCCGGAACCCACCTTAAGATTGTTCTGTGTTTTGGAGGCACTTAATTAAGACTCTGTTAGAGTCAGCTGTGCCGGAAGCGTTTGTGCTACTCGGGGAATCTACAAGCTTGTCACCGGGAATTCTTGGGACCCTCTCCTCCGCAGTTGTGACCCCTGGAGTGATCTGGTATATGTACATGTGGTGACAGGAAACTTTCACTTCTAACTTCATAGCAGCCTCAGAAATGTGCTTCTTGCAATCCAGCTGGGACTCAGAATGTGAAGCAGTATTTATGGATGGTGGTGAGGTTCATATTCCTTTATACTCACAGCAGCATAGAAACTATCCTAACCCTAAATTCACTCATAACACTGTTTTCTTGGTGTGGCAAAATATATTATAAAATTTAAAAGCTGGCATATAAATTCATGAAACTTCAACTTGTTTGTGTATCTGTACATGTGTTTGTGTGAATGTATGTAAATTAGGGATACCTGTATGGCAGAAAGTGAAGAGGAACTAAAAGCCTCTTGATGAAAGTGAAAAGGAGAGTGAAAAAGTTGGCTTAAAGCTCAACATTCAGAAAACAAAGATCATGGCATCTGGTCCCATCGCTTCATGGGAAATAGATGGGGAAACAGTGGAAACAGTGTCAGACTTTATTTTGGGAGGCTTCAGAATCACTGCAGATGGTGATTGCAGCCATGAAATTAAAAGACGCTTACTCCTTGGAAGAAAAGTTATGACCAACCTAGATAGCATATTCAAAAGCAGAGACATTACTTTGCCGACTAAGGTCCGTCTAGTCAAGGCTATGGTTTTTCCTGTGGTCATGTATGGATGTGAGAGTTGGACTGTGAAGAAGGCTGAGCACCAAAGAAGTGATGCTTTTGAACTGTGGTGTTGGAGAAGACTCTTGAGAGTCCCTTGGACTGCAAGGAGATCCAACCAGTCCATTCTGAAGGATATCAGCCCTGGGATTTCTTTGGAAGGAATGATGCTAAAGCTGAAACTCCAGTACTTTGGCCACCTCATGTGAAGAGTTGACTCATTGGAAAAGACTCTGATGCTGGGAGGGATTGGGGGCAGGAGGAGAAGGGGACAACAGAGGATGAGATGGCTGGATGGCATCACCGACTCAATGGATATGAGTTTGAGTGAACTCCGGGAGTTGGTGATGGATAGGGAGGGCTGGTTGGCTGCGATTCATGTGGTTGCAAAGAGTCGGACATGACTGTGCGACTGAACTGAACTGAACTGTAAGATCAGTAGGCAGATATACTGTGTTTGTCTTTAGAGGAAGAGAATTCTCTGTTTTAAAACTGTTTCTTTAGGGTAAGTTGCTTATTTTTATAATTTTAGGTTGGCATATTTTAATGTATGACTACATTTCTTTTTAATAAGGCAATACTAATAAGTAAATGCTATATCTTTTAAACAAATTTGGAGGCCGATTGCAAGGCAAATTTTAGTATAGTAATTTAGGGAATTTATGGCCCCAAATACCTGAATTATGCTTGATACATGATATCATTATAAATACCAAGTATTTAGTACTTTGTTAATTTAAAATTTAAATCTCTTAGATTTAGAAGATGGTCCAAATATGTCTTCCTTTTCAATGGGTCTGTTAAGAATTATGCCACTAGAGGGCTCTGAATACCACATTTCAGTTTATTTACATATGTAGTAAGGCAATGGCAACCCACTCCAGTACTCTTGCCTGGAAAATCCCATGGACGGAGGAGCCTGGTGGGCTGCAGTCAGTGGGGTCGCTAAGAGTCGGATACGACTGAGCGTCTTCACTTTCATTTTCCACTTTCATGCATTGGAGAAGGAAATGGCAACCCACCCCAGTGTCCTTGACTGGAGAATCCCAGGGACGGGGGAGCCTTGTGGGCTGCCGTTTATGGGGTTGCACAGAGTCGGACACGATTGAGGCAACTTAACAGTAGCAGCAGCAGTAATACTAATAAAATAATATTGTCAGTATTGGCTAATGCTGTCTTCTCATGAAGATATCTTAGAAAAATTTTAGAATAGCCCAATTTAAAGTGAAGTCGCTCAGTCGTGTCCGACTCTTTGCGACCCCATGGACTGTAGCCTATCAGGCTCCTCCTTCCAAGGGATTTTCCAGGCAAGAGTGCTGGAGTGGATTGCCATTTCCTTCTCCAGGGGATCTTTCCGAACCAGGAATCGAACCCAAGTCTCCCACATTGCAGGCAGGCACTTTACCGTCTGAACCACCAGGGACTATAAGTGTAGCACAACATGAGAAATATTGCTTTTAAATAAAAATAATAATTATCTTCAGAAATATTTTGGTGATCTAAGGGACATGCACAATAATATATGAACCTTTGAAATTTTTAAAGTTTTGGACTTCCCTAGTGGTCCAGTGGTTAAGAATCCGCTTACCAATGCAGGGGACATGGGTTTGATCCCTGGTCTGGGAAGATTCCACATACTGCAGGGTAGCTAAGGCCCGGCATGTTAGAGAGTAGCCCTCTCATGCAACAGTGATGACCGAATGCAACCAAACAATAAATGGATAAAATAAAATTTTTCTCAAAGAATAGCCTTTGTCTTTAAGATACTCTAAACAGATTTAACATAAATGTGAGTATATATCTATTGTATATATCTAAAATGGGCTTCCCCAGTGGCACTAGTGGTAAAGAATCCGCCTGCTGGTGCAGGAGATGCAAGAGACCCAGGTTCGATCACTGCGTTGGGAAGATCCCCTGGAGAAGGAATGGCAACCCACTCCAGTTTTCTTGCCTGGATAATTCCATGGACAGAGGAGCCTGGCAGTCTGGCAGTTCATGGGGCCGCACAAAGTTGGAGATGACCAAGTGACTGAGCACACACACATATATTTAATATATGAGATGTATAATATGTAAAACATATATATGAAACATAAATTTTAGTAATTATCTTCTTATGAAATTTGATTGAGGAGGAGAAGTGTAATAGTTACCATATATTCTGATATATGTAATGAGAGAGATTAGGCATAGGAGTTAAGAGAGAGAAATGAATCCAAAAAACGAAAGAACAGAATTGAACAGATTGGAAGTCTTCTCTGATGAGATAGCATTTGAGCTAAATCTCTTGATAGGTATGGAGGAGTTTAGATGGAAAGGAAATTATTCTGCGCAGAGGAAAAAGTGTGGAGAAATAGCCTTAGAGATTTGAGGACTTCTTGGCATCATCATGGATAGATTTAGAGTCTACAAGAATAGCTCACATGAAAAAATCTACCTTTTAACATTCAACAACCTTCAGCTTCCCACAAATTTACTTGGACCACCCATTTACCTGGTCATACCTTGGACCTTGTTCTTATTTCTTTACTCACTCAGCAAATATTTTTTTGAATGCCTACTTACATATGCTGGCACTATCTGGCCCTCAGGGGACAGTGGTGAAGGACAAATGAGATTCCTACTCTCATAATTTATAATACTTGCAGGTCAGGAGAAACCAGTAGGTCATAAAAAACTGGAAAGAGCTGATATTAATAAATGCCATATGCAGAATTAAACAGGATGGTATGATAGGAGTGACTGGTAGCAGCTAGATTGGATAGTTACAGATGGCTTGTGTGATTAGTTCTTATTTAAGCTGAGACCCAAATGACCAAAGGGAATCAGCTATATAATGACAGGAGTGGGGACCAGGATGAAGGCCAGTGGACTGATGGAGAGTGGACAAGAAAGAAAGTGGTATGTGATGGTGTCAGAGAGGAAAGCAGAGGCCAGGTGAAGCAGGGCTTTGCAGGCCAGAGGGAGAAGCTAAGATTTACTGTAGATTCAACAAGATGCCATTAGAGGGCTGTCTAAGTAGGAGAGTGGCATAGTTCATGACAGAAAGGTTATTCTGACCACTGTGCAGAGAACAAATTGTGAGGGCCTAGAGTGGAAGGTGGCTCAGAGGGTAAAGCATCTGTCTGCAATGCGGGAGACCTGGGTTCGGTCCCTGGGTTGGGAAGATTCCCTGGAGAAGGAAATGGCAACCCACTCCAGTACTCTTGCCTAGAAAATCCCACGGATGGAGGAGCCTGGTGCAGGATACTGTCCATGGGGTCGCAAAGAGTCAGACACGACTGAGTGACTTCACTTTCTTTCACTAAAGTGGAAGCATGGGGCGTGTGTGTACAGTCTCAGTCCTATCCGACTCTTTGCAACACCAAGGACTGTAGGGTCTCCTGCCTAGCAGGCAGATTCTTTACCATCTAAGTCACCAAGGAAGGCTGGCAGTTGGTAAAGAACCCGCCAATGCAGGAGACTCAAGAGATACAGGTTCAGTCCCTGGGTTGGGAAAATCCCCTGGCGAAGGAAATGGCAACCCACTCAAGTATTCTTGCCTGGAAAATTCCAGGGACAGTGGAGCCTTGGTGGTCTTGGCAGGCTATAGTCCATGGGGTCACAAAGAGTTGGACATGACTGAGTGACAAACACTCACTTACCAACTGCGCCATCTGGAAAGACCTAGAAACATGGTATCAAGTTCAGTACTACGAGAAGCATGAGAAGTTGTGGTGGTTTGGACAAAGGTGGTAGTAAGACGTGGAAAGGTGGATCTGTTTGGGAATATGTTAGAGGTAAAATAAACAGTCCTGCTGAATTTTAATTTGGGGAAACTAAACAGTTTACTGAGGTGGACAGGAATGGGCTGAGCTGGTTGAGAGTGACAGTGAAACCAGAGGATTTTTGGAGGGGCATGGTAAGTTTAGGGCACACAGGTGGAAATATCAAGTAGGCAAATGTGAACCTGGGGTTCTAAGGAGAAAGTTCTTCCCATCATATGTGTGTGTGGAGACTTCCAGGACTGAGCAACTAGAAGAGCATCTCTAGCATGGGTTTGGGGAGCACCAGCTTATAGGTGGTATTAAAGCCACAGGAGGGAATGAGACTTCAGCACACTCAGGATAACCATTCTTACCTTTTATCCAAAATGAACCATATGATATTGTATTTTCAAAAATCATCTTCAATTCTTTACCAAGAGTCAGCTCCAACACTTTATTCTGAAACTGTAAATTATGTTTGGATGAAAAAATTGAATTTCCTTTGTACAGATTTTCTTTTGATGGGAAATAAAATTCAAGACATTCTATCAAATATATATGGTATCCAGTACTGACATTTTGCAGATGCTCAGTATCACAAGCTTTTGAATTGTGGTATTGGAGAAGACTCTAGAGAGTCCCTTGGACTGCAAGAAGATCAAACCAGTCAGTCCTAAAGGAAATCAACCCTGAATATTCATTGAAAGAACTGATGCTGAAGCTGAAGTTCCAATACTTTGGCCACAAGATATAAAGAACCAACTCATAAGAAAAGACCTTGAAGACTGAAGGCAGGAGGAGAAGGGGACAACAGAGGATGAGATGGCTGGATGGAATTACCACTCAATGGACAACAGCAATAATATCAAGATTTCTTTCTCTGATAATTGTTGATATCAAATCTCCTTTGTTCTCTTCATATATTTTCATATTTTTGTGGCTTTTGATTGGTTTAGTTATCTTTTCACATTTAGATCTTTTATCTATCTGGAACTTAGTATAAAGTAGTTCAGTTCAGTTCAGTCACTCAGTCGTGTCCGACTCTTTGTGACCCCACAGGCTGTAGCACACCAGGCTTCCCTGTCCATCACCAACTCCCAGAGCTTGCTCAAACTCATGTCCATAGGGCTGGTGATGCCATCCAACCATCTTATCCTTTGTTGTCCCCTTTTCCTCCCTGCTTTCAATCTTTACCAGCATCAGGGTCTTTTCCAGTGAGTCAGTTCTTTGCATCAGGTGGCCAAAGTATTGGAGTTTCAGCTTCAACATCAGTCCTTCCAATGAATATTCAGGGTTGATTTCCTTTAGGATTGACTGGTTTGATCTTCTTGAAGTCCAAAGGACTCTCAAGAGTCTTCTCCAGCACCACAGTTCAAAAGCATCAGCTCTTGGGTGCTCAGCTTTCTTTATAGTCCAGCTCTCACATCCATACATGACCACTGGAAAACCGTAGCTTTGACTGGACGGACCTTTGTTGGCAAAGTAATGTCTCTGCTTTTTAATATGCTGTGTAGGTTGGTCATAGCTTTTCTTCCAGTGAGCAAGCATCTTTAATTTCATGGCTGCAAGCACCATCTGCAGTGATTTTGGAGCCCCCCAAAATAAAGTCTCTTACTGTTTCCATTGTTTCCCCATCTATTTGCCATGGAGTGATGGGACCAGATGGAGAAGGAAATGGCAACGCACTCCAGTGTTCTTGCCTGGAGAATCCCAGGGATGGGGGAGCCTGGTGGGCTGCCATCTCTGGGGTCGCACAGAGTCGGACACAACTGAAGTGACTTAGCAGCAGTAGCAGATGGGACCAGATGTCATGATTTAGTTGTTTGTTTGTTTGTTTTTAGTTTTAAGCCAGCTTTTTCACTCTTTTCTTTCACTTGCATCAATAAGCTCTTCAGTTCCTCTTCACTTTCTGCCATAATGGTGGTGTCATCTATGTATCTGAGGTTATTGATATTTCTCCCTGAAATTTTGATTCCAGCTTGTACTTCATCCAGTCCAACATTTATACAGCCTTGACATACTCCTTTCCCAGTTTGGAACCAGTCTGTTGTTCCATGTCCAGTTCTAACTTGCTTTTTGACCTGCCTACAGATTTCTCAGGAGGCAGGTCAGGTGGTCTGGTATTCCCATCTCTTTAAGAATTTTCCACAGTTTGTTGTGATCTACACAGTCAAAGGCTTTGGCGTAATCAATAAAGCAGCAGTAGGTGTTTTTCTGGAATTCTCTTGCTTTTTCTATGATCCAACAGATGTTGGCAATTTGATCTCTGGTTCCTCTGTCTTTTCTAAATGTGTAAATTAGGGGAGAATCTAAATTTATTTTATTTCAAATCTTAGTGAGCTCTCTCAAAACACTTACCATATAAACCTAGGTTTTTCCTATTGATCTGAAATGCCATATGCTACATTCCCATGTGGCTCCTGAGATCTATTTCTGGAATTTCTAGTCAGCTTTCAAGATCTTATTCATGATCCAAATTATGTTTTTATATCACATTCAATTTACATACATATTAAAATAATTTCCACATTATAGTAATTGCACAATAATCAAGTTGCAATGAAAAATACTTTGCTAGTGTTCTATGAAGTTCTTCCATGTTAGAAGCCAATTCATAAACCAGTTGAACCAAGATGTTAGTTATACTTTACCTTCCCTGCTTCATATTCTGTCCACATTTCCACGTAGTTTTTAAAATGTTATTTTAAAAATAGATTTATTATAAATTTAGTGTAATTCAAAGAAAAACTCCACTTTGTAATTGTTGAGACTTGACAAAACACTATGTATTAAAATTTAGCTATAAGAAAAAGTATGTGGAAAATTTTCTGAAACAGTTAAGTTGAAAGAGTACTTTTCTTTAGCAGATATAAACATGATGATAATATGAAGAAAGAAGCATTTTTTCCAGCTTCATTGCCAAGAAACAGAAGGAGCTTTAGAATGTGTAAAATGCTGAAGGATTATAGGATCAATAAATGTGGTTTGGAGTTTACTTTTTGTGCAGGAGTATGTTCTAGCTGTGATGACAGGAAAACACTCTAGAATAGTTATCAAGATTCAGGAACTTGCACCAGAGTGTAAATTGACCCATTGCTTCCATTCTCTAGAAGTCTAGCTTCAAAAAAGAGTCAATTAAGCTAAAGAATACATAAAATTATAAAAATTGTGAATTATAGGGCAATATTTTGAGCTAAATAAAAGATTATTCTATTATATGATGATAGAGATGCAGATAAATTCCTGTTGTTGCATACTGAAGTACTGTGGTTATCAAATTTCTGTTGAGAAGGCCTAAATTCTTTGGTCTCCCTGCAAGGTAGAAAACCATTCTGATCTACATGCTGAAGAATTCTCAAGTGTGAAACTGTCAATTGGAAAGCCTGACTCCCTTGTTGGTTTGATATCTTTTGATACTATTGTCAGAGAAAATTCTTCCTGTAAGAAAGAAATGCAGCTGGCTTTTTAATGGTAGAAAATATCAAAGGCCACTTAGATGTCCCATGGGCATCTCAAATTCAACATATCCACAATCAGATTTACTACTTTTTCCCCCTAAACCAATTCTTCCTTTTCTTAATAATTGTTACCACCATCTATCTTATTACCTAAGCCAAGCATTTGAAAATCAGTCTTCTATATCCATTCTCCATCCAAGCTATGTTGATTTACTTCCTCATCATCTCTCATCTGAGCTCCTTCCAATGACCCTGATTGCATCTATCTTCACTTGTGCCCTGATCCTCTTACCTTGGACTTCCTATTCTGAATAGTTTGTTTTATTTTATTTACTTATTTAGCTGTATCAGGTCTTAGTTGCGTCACGTGGGATCTTTTGTTGTGGTGCTTGGCCCGTCTAGCTGTGGTACAGGCTTCAGAGCACACGGTCTCAGTAGCCACAGCATATGGGCTTAGTTTCTCTGCATCATATGAGATCCTAGTTCCCTGACCAGGGATCAAACCCGTGTTCCCTGCAATGCAAGACAGACTCTCAACCACTGGACCAACAAGAAAGTCCCTGGATTCCCTACTCTTTACTAAGCAATAAGTCATCATCTGGCCACCAAAAAAAAAACCCCTTTCCAAATGCATTTCTTCATGTTACTTTCCTAGTAAGTCTTTTGGGGGCTCTCTTCTACCCATAGAAGAAAATCTAATCTTCAGAGCGGCATCCAATGCTCTCCACAAGTTGGACCTTGCCTCTCTCCAGCTTCAAATCTTTACCCCCCTTGCCTGTCTCATCCCAACCATACCTGACCACTTGGGGGTGTTTGGAATCCTCTGTTTTGCTCCATACCTTTCCGCCTTCACTCACACCTGGAATTCTCCCCCACTGTTTTTGAGAAGACCTAATTATCTTTCAAGAGTTAGTTCCACACAACAACAACAACAACAACAACAACAACAAAAAGAGTTAGTTCAGACTTTACCACCACAGACTGTTTTCCCACAGAATTAACCACTCTTCCTTTGCGTTTCTCGTGTGGACCCCTTCCTGCACTACAGCACCCACTTTGTCGACCTGCTTCCCTAACACACTGGCAGCTCCTTAAGCAAGGACCTTGGCTTTCTCTTTCATTTTACTCCTAGACTCTAGTGATGCCTGTACAATTCAGGCACTCAGTAAAGCTCCATTGAATGAATGAGTTAGTAAGTGAGAAGTGTCAGAGGCTTGATGAAAAGGTTGGCAGAGAATGCATGGTATTAAAACTGGTCAAGAGGAAGATACAAAAATACAGTGATGAGAGTAAGAGAAAAGATCATCTACTAAGAAGGACTTGCCTTTGTATGGTGGATGAGAATGAGCAGCATGGTGGGATTAACTGATGTTAAGCTGCTGACTAGGATTCTGGTATACGGTTCTTCTATTGCTGTACAAAAAGACAGGTGGTGTTTGAGGGCAAATGAATTTTTTCTGGATATAATCCTTCCTATTTGCAAATATTAGCACACGTATGCTAAAGTTTTATAGCAGCGCTGCATTTATCTAGTAGTTTACAGTGTACAACATTCTTTACTTTTATTATTTTATTGGACCCTTAGACCAGTTATCTCCATAAGCTTCCTTTTTGTAAAATGAAGATAATAGCTTAGGATTGTTTACAAGAGCTATTATATGTCTAGTGCACAGATGCATACCAAATCAGCTGTTAGATCAGGGCTTTGTGGCTCGTAATGCTTAAATGACTTGCTTAAGTTCACAAAGGTAAGTTAATGGTGTGCGTGTGAGCTCAGTCACTCAGTCATGTCTGATTCTTTTGCGACCCCATGGACTGTAGCCTGCCAGGATCCTCTGTCCATGGAATTTTCCAGCAGGAATATTGGAGTAGGTTGCCAATTCTTACTCCAGGGGATCGTCCTGACCCAGGGATCAAACCCGCATCTCCTGATTGGCTGGCAAATTCTTCACCACTGTGCCACATGACATATTTAAGCTCTTCTGCCCTCTTTTGTACAGTAGTGTTCTGTTTTGCTATACCAGGATATAATAATATCTTCTACATTACTTAGGGCATGGCATCTTTAATTTTCTTGAAAGGCTTACCCAAAAACAGGCTTTGGAATTACTCAGAGAGTTAATTGCCGAAATCAAGCAAAATCAAAAACTTGGCTAAAACCAAAATGCCAATATAAATAATATTTGTATAGCTTGCATGCCTTCCTCGTCCCTCTGTTTTGTGCTTGGGGGTTTTCCACAGAAAATCTGAGCAACTAGCTCCAGGCCTTGTGAGGTTTTGTGGAGATAGGCTCTCATTTAAATTAATTTTTAAAGTATTAGTTTTGAGTCCAGTTTTTGACCAGAGCAAGTGTCCATCTGGGGTCCTGGAATTAAGGTAGCAGAAACCTAGTGGGAACTAGAATAGGACGAGGGTGAATCTGGGCTGCGGCAGACACTGACAACCACCCCAACCTGTCCTTGTGTTCTCTGTAGTGTCCTGTCCAGGAAGAACCTGAAACCACAAAATATGAAATGGAGATGAAATTACTAAGTGAAACAGTTTCAGCAGGTATTCTTCTAAGTCACATTTTTAGAATTTAACTTGACTGGGATTTTCTGCTTGCAAAAGAAATGCAAGGATATTAGAAAATCAACCCAGATGTTGCAGAAGTATATTTATAGTGAAAATTCTTCCTCATCTCTCTACTGAGATAACCACTGTTAACAGTTCTTTTGAATTTGTTGTACTCTGTCTCTCTCTTTTGATTTAAATAAAACCATTGGGTCATATTATATGAATATTCTTATTGAAAGTTACTTTTTCACCTAAAAATATTTGTTATTGTACATACACACATAAAACGCAATACATATTCTAGTTGAATGAATAATATTCAACATTATTCTAAGACAGAACACACTGGTAACCTTACTTTTAAAGTATCTATGTAATGCTATGGGACATTATCATCTATTAGTAAGGACTTGAATAAGGTTATTTCTAATTTTTTTTTATTATTACAAGCAATGTTGCCTTGAACATTGATAAGCACACACATGAAGTTAGAAATGTCTTCACATTTTTGTATTTAGTCTTGTCCTGGCAAATAACAATTGGATAATGTTTTTAAATGTCAAGACGGTAGTGATGTCTAATTTGCAGAACTTGTAGTTTAAGATTTATGTAATCTTTTTCATTAACTTTATCATTTTGCTTCTTTCCCAGAAACTCCTTAGGAATGTATTTTTATGCTGTTCTTAGCATAGTTTTTATAACAGACTTCTTGTCCACTTCCTTTTTCCAACACACTTTTGTGTCAATAGTCAACTAGGTTTACATCGTTATAACTTTTCTGTAATCCTTATGAGATAATTTACCTATGAAAAATATAAATGGAGCCCTCCCCTGCACCCTAACATTATGCATGCCTATTCCCACTTTCAAGTGAATGATTTTGAATTAACCACATTCTGAAAATGTGTAGTTGCTAAATAAAAATTTTCTTTACCAGTATTAGAATGCTTTTATTTCCTACTAAGAAAATATAGAAATGTTGTGATCTATTTAGAAACTCAATCAATCTGATTAATTTCAGCACAGGAGTTGCTGTTAGAGAATGTTTGTGAAAAGCCCGATTTCCTTGAAGAAAATGAGGTTGATTTATGCCAATTCACAACCCTGGGTGGAGTGTACCACTTGGATATTTTGGAGCTTCCTCCACAGTGTAAACCAATGAAGGGCTGGATGATTGTGGAAGTAGGTTGATTCTTGAATCCAAATTTATGGATAAAATAATTTCTCATGCTTTAACTTTATCTGAAATGATTTAACATCTATTTAACCCTATTAAACAAGCACAAATGCGGAAAATGTAATTTTAAGCTGTCTTGAATTTATGAATCAAAATCAGATACTAAAGGAGAGGAATCTGAAAAAATAATGGATTTTAAAACTGGAATTCATACATGTTAACTTAATTGTAAACCTGTAACACTGTTTATATTATGCCAATTTGGCCTTAATAATGACAGTCATTTTCAGAGGTCATCAAATTTTTTCTGTAAAGGACCAGGTGGTAAATATTTTCAGCTTTGTGAGCCATACCAACTCTATTGCAACTCCTCAACTCTGCCACTGTAATGTTAAAATAGCCATTGGTAAATGAATGGACATGGCTGTGTTCCAGTTAAACTTATTTTACAAGAACTGGTGGGGGCTGGATTTTCCAGGGACCATAGTTTGTGGATTCTAGTCTAAATCAGTGGTTCCCAGCATGTGGTCCCTCGACCGGAAGCATCAACATCATTTGGCATCATCTGAGAATTTGCTAGAAATGCAAATCCATTGCCCCTACCTCTGTCCTACTGAATCAGAAAGTTTGGAGGTAAGGCTCAGCAGTCTGCGTTTTAGCAAGACACACCCCAAAGTTTGAGAAGCACTGGTCTGTATTCTCGATAAACAAGTGTGGTCCATGAACCCGTGGCATTTGTATCACCTGAGAACTTGTTAGAAATGCATCATTTGGGAGTTTACCTCAGGTCCACCGAATGTGCATAGTAACTGCACGTGAAAGTTTGAAAAGCACTGATGTGGGCAATGCCAATGGTATTGATGCACAGACAGCACACACTGAGTAACAAGGATACTGATGGTAGCAGTTGTCAATCGTTTCTCGAGGAGTTCTCGCTGTTGTTTCAGTAAGTAGTAATGCTTGCACCAGTACTGACTTGATCTAACATTTAGTGGCCAGCACCCAGATAACACCCCGTTATGGTAAAGAATCTGCTTGCAGTGCTGGAGACCCAGGTTCAGTCTCTGAGTCAGGAAAATCCCCTGGAGAAAGGAATGGCTACCCACTCTAGTATTCTTGCCTGGAGAACACCATGGACAGAGGAGCCTGGAAGAAGCCATAACTTCTTTATGCATAGGCATTCTTGAACTAGCGTAGTATTTATCTTTTTTTTTCTCATTATCACCCCTCCAAAGAGCTTTTGTAGACTTTTTCCTAACTGTCCCCCATAAAATATTAATACCACATGTATACTGTATATCTACATATGTGCTGTATGTATATTTGTGTTTTATACCTAAAAGAGTACAATTTTTTCATGACCCCTCTAGACTAATTTTTTACCCCCTTAGGCAATGGCACCCCACTCCAGTACTCTTGCCTGGAAAATCCCGTGGACAGAGGAGCCTGGTGGCTGCAGTCCATGGAGTCGCTAAGAGTCGGACACGACTAAGCGACTTCACTTTCACTTTTCACTTTCATGCATTGGAGAAGGCAACGGCAACCCACTCCAGTGTTCTTGCCTGGAGAATCCCAGGGACGGCGGAGCCTGGTGGGCTACCGTCTATGGGGTCGCACAGAGTCGGCCACGACTGAAGTGACTTAGCAGCAGCAGCAGCAGCAGCAGGGATAATATTGCTGTTCCTTTCCCCTTCTCATAATGAGAATGCAGTTATTAGGTTGACCCTGGAGAGATAGTTTGGTTTGTAACCCCTCTGAGGGGCTTCCCCAGGGGCTCAGCAATAAAGAATTCGCCATCAATGCAGGAAACTCAGGAGACATGGGTTTGATCCCTGAGTCAGGAAGATTCCCTGGAAAGGGCATGTCAACCCACTCCAGTATCCTTGCCTGGGATATCCCATGGACAGAGGAGCCTGGTGGGCTACAGTCCATACGGTCGCAAAGAGTCGGACATGACTGAAGCAGCTTAGCATGCGGCCACTTTGAAGAATCTATCTGAATCAGCCTTCCCTACCTCAGAAATACCTGAAGGGCAGAGTGAAGTCCAGAAAGACACCCTTTGGTGGAGGTAGGCTTTCAAAACTCTATCCATAGGAAGGTCTAAGCCTGAACTGGGAATTTCAAGGATGCATGCAAAGATCTGGTGTTCCTGAATTTTGTCCTGGTATCCTGATACTACTCTAGGTGTTCTATTTGAACCCAGAGTATTCTCCATCACACTTATTTTTCTCTCCTGCAATGAAGAGACCTTCCTCATTTTCTCAGTCCCTTTTAAATAATCTCACAATTCCTCTAGAAATTTTCCCCATCCAGTTTTTTTCCTCTGTTTTGTAACATTTGTAAATCTTCTTCCCTTTCCTAGCTCCACCTCTGCTAAATTCTGATAATAGACAAATCTTCTTTATCCCACAGACATCTGCTCTTGGCTTAATTTACTTTCTCCCCTTCACTACCCCCCCGTGCTTTTTAAAGATGTAATTGATATATAACACTACATAAGTTTAAGGTATGCAATATTATGATTTTTAATTTCATTCATTTATTTCCACACTTCTCAAAAGATTGCTTATTATTCTTTCTGTCTTCTCCCACACACCCTAACCAAGTTACTGGAACATGGGATCTGGGGTCCTATAGATCTTCTAGGTTGGTCAAAATCTTTCTAAAGATTGTGTTGTTCAGATCTTTCTATAAGATGTTAAGGGAAAACCCAAATAAACTTTTTGGCCAATCCAATACTTTTGGCTTCTGGTGCTTTCTTGAAGTCATTTTGTAATCTTTGGCACATTAATTGATTTTTCTAAGTCTCAGTTATCTTCTCTGTTCAATGCATATCTCGTAGAATTATTGGAGAAATAAAATGAATAGTTAAGTCCCAGCCAGCCTAGAATCTGGCCTATAGGAGGATTCTGAATTACATTCTAATGTAGTGATTTTTTCCCCTCAGTCATTATCTTTAATTGTGTTGTGGCATTTTGTTAGTCAGTCTATAGTGTAATGTGACCAAACTGCACTGTTTATTTAACATATATAGCTTACTCTGCATAACTCTGCATCATACACTGTTAACAATCAGCTTCTAACTTAGTATTATCTCGGTCATTTTTAAAAGATACTCAAAGAGGGATTACAGAAATATACATATCCTCCAGAAACTACAGAAGACCTTGAAGCAGAAAATATATTTCCACCCATAGAGGTCATGCTTGAAGTTCACGAGAATGTAATCTTCTTTGAGAATCCTATGGTTGCAAGGTGGGATGCTGAAGGTACAATGATGCCTTAACTAGCTTTGATAATTATGTAATGAAAAGAGGTGTAATAATATAAATCCTTAAATCAAAATAGGAAATGGAGAATGTAAACTGAGTTTCTAATCATACATATTTCTGTGCCAATTCTAGGGTCTTTGTTTCCTTTTGATGGAAATGAATAGGGGTGTTTTTAAAAAGAAGGAAATGAATGAAAATATCAAATAGTATAGCAAATCAAAAACAAATGAAAAGCCTACTCTCTCTTGAAATGGTCAAATAATTCAGATTGGGGTGATTAAAATTTGATTATTTTAATGTTAATGATTTATAAATTGCAAAGCTTATTACAACCAGGTACTGAGGATGGGTGTCTTCCCAGGTGGCTTCAGTGGTAAAGAACCCCCTGCCAAGCAGGAGACACAGATTCAATCCCTAGGATGGGAAGAGCTCCTGAGAAGGAAATGGCAACCCACTCCAGTGCTCTTGCCTGGGAAATCCCATGGATGGAGGAGCCTGGCAGGCTATAGTCCATGGGTTTGCAGAGTTGGACATGACTTAGCAACTAAACAACAACTGAGGATGAGGAGTGGGCAAATGGGAAACCAGAGAAAGAGGAAAACCAACCACTATATGCCTCTATAACTTTTAACTATTGAACCATGGGCAATTATTACTTACTCAAATTGTTAAATATCAATAAATCAGAAGTGTTAACAAATACAAGTTAATCATTCACCAATTATTAACAAATAACTGATTTGGCATTGGCAGGCTAAACTTTGAAAGGTCTTGGTCTTGTGAATTAATGTATGCAAATCTGGGGACTCTTAGATGAAAATTGAATAGCTTTGTTTTTATGTAGGTGAATTATCCTACATCCATTTATTTATTTGTGAAAAGGTTTGCATACTAGATAACAGGTCTAGATAATAAGATAACTAAAGCACAGAGCTAACTTTAGTTATGGGAGCAGAGAATTTAGAGACTATTTTGTACTTTACATTTTTTATGGTTGCTATAACACACTACATTTTTACTTGTACAGACATAACCACAAGATGTTTAGTGTAGAGATAGTTTATGTTTTAAAAACAGTATATTTCTATCAATACATTAAACCATAAAATATATCAAAGTGAACATTGGGTAATTTTTTTCCTTTCATGTTGCTTTAGAGGTTTCACATTTCCTTTCCTTTAACGGTAACATTCCTAAATATTTACTTATCAAATTAAAGTTAGAATTAGACAAGATCAGTTATCCCATATGATTCAGGGAAATACAACAAGTAAAATTTGACTCTAACTGCAGTAATTATATGGCTGTAATCTACAACTTCATGGTTTCCCTGGTGACTCACTGGTAAAGAATCCACCTGCCAATGCAGAAGACTGTGTTTCAATCCCTGGTACAGGAAGATGCCCTGGAGAAGGAAATGGCAACCCACTCCAGTATTCTTGCAGGAGAACCCCATGGACAGAGGAGCCTGGCAGGCTACAGTCCATGGGGTCAACCAGGAGTTAGACATGACTTAGCAACTACACATGGGCCACCTCATGCGAAGAGTTGACTCACTGGAAAAGACCCTGATGCTGGGAAGGGTTGGGGGCAGGAGGAGAAGGGGACGACAGAGGATAAGATGGCTGGATGGCATCATGGACTCAACGGACGTGAGTCTGAGTGAACTCCAGGAGATGGTGATGGACATGGAGGCCTGGAGTGCTGCGATTCATGGGGTCGCAAAGAGTTGGACACGACTGAGCAACTGAACTAACTAACTAGCGACTACACAACAATTTTTATGGCTACAAATTAAGATAA
Source organism: Nanger dama (assembly GCA_917880005.1). NCBI lineage: Eukaryota > Metazoa > Chordata > Mammalia > Artiodactyla > Bovidae > Nanger > Nanger dama. The sequence continues at coordinate 85,104,908 of CAKJTW010000002.1, forward strand.
TTTTGTAAATGTAAAAACAGAAAGAGGAACTATATATAACTTAGCTTTCTAACATAATTATTATATTGAATTCAAGGTCCTTAAGAGACTAAGAGAACTAATATAACATTGTAAAGCAGCTATACACCAATTTTTAAAAAGTATTTTTAAAAAGTAGGTGTATGGAGATGAAAACTAGAAAGAGATGGGAATGACCACTGAGGTTGGGAATTACTTTATTATTTATTACTTTATTCATTATCCAAGATAATTCTCATTAGGAGGATGGCCTCAATAGGGAGGAGAGTTTAAGTGCATAGGGACAATATTATATATTCCTGTCTACTATTGTTTATTGAGTGCTTTAAAATTAATGCCTAAAAGTGTTTTATTTCTTTTCTCCAGTAAATTTTCAAATAAATACATGCCAAATTTTTTTAAAAATTTAAGTCAAAAATAGCCAGTGGAACCTTTCATGTGAGAAGACAAGAAAGCCAAGTAGAAATGAAGAGAGTGTTCTAGGAAAAGAATGATTCATTCATTTCATAAAATGCTAAGCAATAAGAAAGAGACAAATAAGACACAATTCCTCTTCTAGGAATTTTCAAAGTTGTAGGAGAGGTGGACAGGGAAAGATAACATACACAAGGGTCTAGAGTAGTAAGGGGCTATATAACAGATGAAAGTGCTGCAGAGCAGAACAGTGACTGGGTCCCATCTGGAGTGTTAAGGACAACTTCTCCTAGGAAAGAATATTGAGCAGGTCCTCAAGAGACTAAGAGACCATTGATGTAGTATATTCTGTGTGGGCATAAGTCTTCATTCCTCTTGGGTATATTGGTAGGAGTGGAATTTCTGGATTGAAGCATAAATTGATGTTCAACTGTTTAAAAACTGCCAAGTTGTTTTTCAAAAGAGCTATAACCACAACACAAGGTTCCCCATTTCTCCATATTCTTGCCACCATTTGTTATTACATATTTTTTTTTATTAGAGCCACCCTAGTGGGCATGAAATGTTTTTTCATAGTTTTAATTTGTATTTCCCTAATGAGTGGTAATGTTGAGCATCTTTTTTATGTATTTACTATACTTTCATGTAGCTTCTTTGATGAAATGTTTATTCAAATCTTTTGCCCATTTTTAAGTTGTGTTGTGTTCTATTATTGAGTTGTAAGAGACACAAAAGACTGCTTATTATATGATTGTGGTTAAGGAAAGTCAAGAAAAGGCAAATCTTTAAGTATATTAATAGTTTCTTGGGGCTGGCGATGCAAATGGGAATAACTATAAATGGACAAAAGAGATCTTATTGGGAGGATAATAATATTCTAAAACTGAGTGATGGTGATGATTGCAACACTGGGTAAATTGACTAAAAATAATTGTATACTCAAGATGGGAGAATTTTAAAGTTCTTTAAAAAGAAAGATGAAGAGGATTCTCTAAAAGAGGAAAGAAACGTTCTCTAGGAAGAAAGAACTGCATGTGCATAGGCTTACAGGCATATGATGTTGTTGGGGAAGAAAAGAAAAGTGTGACTGGAAAGAAGCCTGAGAAGTAGCAAGAAGGAAGCCAGAAATGAGAGTCAGAGCTTCATTCTGAAAGTCTTGTGACCATGCTGAGGGATCTGGACTTGATCTTGTAGACAGGAAGAAACTCCAGTGAAGATGGTTTGTTGTGATCCTATTCTCAGTGTGAAAAATCAATTCATACATATTGAAGTTAGTGGAGTGGTATTATTCATCTTATTTTTGCAGAGGAAAAAATGGAACTAATGTTTTATTAATCCTAATTATAAAGGTAAACACTGGAAAACTGATGGCATCAGCAACGTGTCTTACAAATCGGAAGAGAGACTTATAACATTCAACCTGGAAACTTTTGTCCTGTTACCCTAATTCAAGATGCCCATATTAATATGCCATACCAGTCATGGGAGCTAAGACCACTTGATGTGAATAAAGTACTTCTGACTGTGACTACAGTATTTACTGAACTTCAAATACAAATTAAGGTAAACAGCAGTCATACCAAAGAGTTAAATCTCTTTGCTGACTATAAGAGGGTGTGTCAAAACAGTCAATCACTGATGATTTACATATCAAAATATGTCTTTTATAAATATATTGAAAATATACCTTGAGCTGTAGTTTCTAAACAAAATATTGAGTATATAGGAAATAATATGTAAAAGTAAAGTATAAGTTTGTGCCCTAAAGTTACTAGGAATAGAGCAATTGGTGAAACTCTAAGTGTGGTTGCAGTATGACTTTCAGAGGTTTTGGTCCACTCTAAAGAGGCTTCCTGATCTTATCACAGGAAGATAGCACCCAGCCATTTGAGTAACCCAGCCTTTTGAGTAACTCCATTGCTACAGAGTCTGACTCTATGATTTCAATACCTGTAGACCATGAAATTTTTGTGCCTTATGTTATGTTCCTGGTTATATTGCAGTGTCTCCTAGTTTGTAGTCTATGGGAACTTGAATAGAATTTGTATCCTACTATTGAAGGAAATGGCAACCCACTCCAGCATTCTTGCCTGGGGAATCCCAGGGACAGAGGAGCTTAGTGGACTGCCGTCTGTGGGGTCGCACAGAGTCGGACACGTCTGAAGCGACTTAGCAGCAGCAGCAGCAGCATCGTGTGAAAATTGTATAACTGTTAATTATGTTGAATTGGTTCATGGTGCTTTTCAGGCCTACTATATCTTTCTACTTTTCTGTCTGTTCTATTAGTTTTTAAGAGTTTGATATTGAAACTCCAATTAAAAATCTTAATTTATCTACTTTAAAAAATAACTAACATATAGTAGAACAATATGTAACTTTGTTATGTATTTTCCAAATCTCCTCTAAATGTTATTATACTTTCATAATTAAAAAAAGAAATTACAGAGTCTAAAATTTAAAGACACAATAAGTAGATTTAGTGTTGCCTGAGGCTGAAGTGTGGAATGGATATAAATAGGCATAAGGGATTTCACTGAGGGGATGAAAATGTTCTAAAACTGATTTATGGTGATAGTTGTACCAGTCAACAAAGTTACAAAAAAAAAAAATCACTGAACTATGCACTTGAAATGGGTGGATTTTATGATATGTAAAACATACCTCATGAAAGTTGTTTTAAAAAGAGATTTTTTTTTTTAAAGATATAACCTGAAATTCTTCATGAATGTGGCAGGAAAGCTAGGTCATCAAACTTGGTTTATAAGGTCAGAGGAGAGATGTGAACTCTATATACCTTCAGATTACCACTTTTCAAACTTTAAAACTGGATAATAATTTTGCATTATTATGTTAAAATTTTATACATATAAAAAATTATGATCTTTAAAAGTTGCAACATGGTTGCTGTCAAATAGCTCTTCAACTTCAACAGGAGCACATGCAGTATTCTTAGATCATAGGTTATAAATTAGGTGACCAAAGAAATCTTTGGATTGCTCAGATGAGCCTGAGAAGAGTTGATAAACTGGTTAAGGTAATGTGGAAACTTTGAGGTGGACCTTTTGGATCAAGCCTAAAATATGTCTGTCCTGTATTCTTGTTAATATAGGATAATACAGGATTTTCTATTAAAAAAATAGTTGCTGTTGTTCAGTTGCTAAGTTGTGTCCAACTCTTTGCAACCCCAAGAACTGCAACACGCCCTGTCCTTCACTATCCCCTGGAATTTGCGCAAACTCATATATATTGAGTCGGTGATGCCATTCAACTATCTCATCCTCTGTCTCCCCCTTCTCCTCCTGCCCTCAATCTTGTCCAGTGACTTGGCCCTTCATGTCAAGTGGCCAAAGTACTGGAGCTTCAGCTTCAGTCCTTCCAGTTAATATTCAGGGCTGATTTCCTTCAGGATTGACTGGTTTGATCTCTGTGCTGTCCAAGAGACTCTCTAGAATATTCTCCAACACCATAGTTGAAAGGTATCAGTTCTTCAGTGTTCAGCCTTCTTTATGGTCCCACTCTCACATCTGTACATGACTACTAGAAAAACCATAGTTTTGTATAAAGAACCTAACAGCTGGACCTAGAATGATAATGAGGTAATAATTTCTTTGACTTACTTATATAAAAGCTTCTTTTTTCTTATTGAAACTAGGAAAACCTCTGTATGTTAGCTTCAATCAAAGTAAATAACAAAAATCATTCCACTGTTTTGGAAGAAAAGTGGATGACTCCTGTTTCTTTCATTATTGCTTTGAAGAAGGCTGGATTGAATATCTTCCCTACTGGACACTCTCATCTTTATGTTGTTATAAACTATAAGGTAAGAATGAATCCTTAAAGTTTAATGTGATGGACATTTAGAATGTTAGCAAGCATTACATTTTATATAAATCTTAAGGTACACCAATGAGTTTTCTATATTCACCTATATGAGATTATAGTTAGAAAGGAAGGAATAAATAGCAAGACTAGAAATCCAGTGATTTCTGGTGAAAAAGCTGACTTAAAATTCAACATTCAAAAGGTTAAGATCATGGCAACCAGTGCCATCACTTCATGGCAAATAGATGGGAAACAATGGAAACAATGAGAGACTTTCTTTTCTTGGGCTTGAAAATCACTGCAGATGGTGACTGCAGCCATGAAATTAAAAGATGCTTACTCCTTGGAAGAAAAGCTATGAGCAACCTAGACGGCATATTAAAAATCAGAGACATTACTTGGCTGACAAAGGTCCATCAAGTCAAGGCTTTGCCAGTAGTTATGTATGGATGTGAGAGTTAGACTATAAAGAAAGCTGAGTGCCGAAGAATTGATGCTTTTGAACTCTTGAGAGTCTGTTGGACTGCAAAGAGATCCAACCAGTCAATCCTAAAGGAAATCAGTCCTGAATATTCATGGGAAGGACTGATGCTGAAGCTGAAACTCCAATACTTTGGCCATGTGATGCAAAAACTGACTCATTTGAAAAGACCCTGATGCTGGGGAAGATTGAAGGAGGAGAAGGGGACGACAGAGGATGAGATGGTTGGATGGCATCACTGACTCGATGGACATGAGTTTGAGCAAGCTCCACGAATTGGTGATGGACAAGGAAGCCTGGTGTGCTGCAGTCCCTGGGGTCACAAAGAGTCAGGCATGACTGAGTGACTGAACTAAACTGAGAAATCTAGGGTTCTCTCAAATTTAATATTCTGTAGAACGATCTTCATATTGACACATGGAGCACAACCATAGCTGGTCAGTTTAGTGCAGAGGTATCTGGGCAGCAACCCATTTTGTCTGCTTGCTTTCTTCTTCCAGAATGCATATATGGAAGATTTCTGAACAGAGTAAATGACTCATCAGTTTCTCAAATGTGATAAATCAGGTGAAATTAAATACATACAAGGACCACGGGTCATTAAATCCCATTTCCTCCTATTTCACAGAGTCTTCCTGTCTGCATATTGCTTCCTGTAACTCATAAGTTGAGTTAAATGAGATCTTTCCATGTTAAACTCTGAGCTCCTTGAGAGTGGTGACCATTCCTTAATCAACTTTGATTCTTCTAGCACCAACCCTATTCCCAGAATACAGTAGATGTTTGTCAAACATTCATGATACATAAATGAAGACAGAGTGACTTCTAATGATGAAAGATGTTTTGGGCAGAAGAATTCTAAACTCAAGAACAAGCTTATAATATACCAGAAAATGACAATATGGGTAGACACATACTGGAAATAATCACATTATAAGAGTGTATACATATATGCATAGTGGAAAAAATCCCACTTCAGTTTTAGTAACTCAAGTTCCTAGTTACTCTACAAATGCTGAACATCATATACTAGTCATCTTTTCAGAATATTGTATTCAAGAATTTTTTTATGAACACATATTCCAGATATTGTTTTAGATGCATAGGAAACATTAGTGAATAAAACAAAGGTCTCTGCCCTTGTGGAGCTTACATTCCAGAACAGAGGGAGGCAAACATCAACAACAAACATAACAAATCAAGTGAAAGAAAGAAAAGAGCAAATATGGTGTAGGGAAAGGGGGGTCAATAAGAAGGTAATATCTGAGGAAAGCTTCAAGGTGGGGGAGTTTAGCCAAGCTGCCGTCTCTGGAAGGATATCAGCTGGAGAGAACAGTGGAAGGGGGCTGGAGGGAAAGAGTCCAGAGGGTGTGGCCTGATGTATCTGAGGATGGGAGGAACAGCAAGAAGAATGGAACAGCAAGGAGGCTGGAGCACCCAGAGCAAAGGGAGAAGAATAGGGGATGAGGTCAGAGAGATAATGGTGTGTATGGGGGATGTAAGTAGCCAACTAACTGGAAAAGACCCTGATGCTAAGAAAGACTGAGGGCAGGAAGAGAAGGGGACAACAGAGGATGAGACAGTTGGATGGCATCATCAACTTAGTGGACATGAGTTTGAGCAAACTCCAGGAGATGGTGAAGGACAGGGGAGCTTGGCATACTGCAGTCAGTGGTGTTGCAGAGAGTCGGACACTACTGAGAGACTGAACAACAATGGGGGCTATAAGAGCACAGAGGCCCTGTGGAGCACTGTTAGGACCTTGGGTTCTGATCTGAAAGGAGAAGCCATTGCCCCATTTTGAGAAAGAAGTCATGAATCTGACTTAAATTATTTTTTGTTTGAATTTTATATTTTTTCTTTAAAAATTTTTTTAATTGGAGTATAGTTGATCTGGAAAAGGTCAGTTTTCATTCCAATTCCAAAGAAAGGCAATGCCAAAGAATGCTCAAACTACCGCACAATTGCACTCATCTCACATGCTAGTAAAGTAATGCTCAAAATTCTCCAAGCCAGGCTTCAGCAATATGTGAACCGTGAACTTCCTGATGTTCAAGCTGGTTTTAGAAAAGGCAGAGGAACCAGAGGTCAAATTGCCAACATCCGCTGGATCATGGAAAAAGCAAGAGAGTTCCAGAAAAACATCTTTCTGCTTTATTGACTATGCCAAAGCCTTCGACTGTGTGGATCACAATAAACTGTGGACAATTCTGAAAGAGATGGGAATACCAGACCACCTGACCTGCCTCTTGAGAAATCTGTATGCAGGTCAGGAAGCAACAGTTAGAACTGGACATGGAACAACAGACTGGTTCCAAATAGGAAAAGGAGTACGTCAAGGCTGTATATTGTCACCCTGCTTATTTAACTTCTATGCAGAGTACATCTTGAGAAACGCTGGACTGGAAGAAGCACAAGCTGGAATCAAGATTGCTGGGAGAAATATCAATAACCTCAGATATGCAGATGACACCACCCTTATGGCAGAAAGTGAAGAGGAACTAAAAAGCCTCTTGATGAAAGTGAAAGAGGAGAGTGAAAAAGTTGGCTTAAAGCTCAACATTCAGAAAACAAAGATCATGGCATCCGGTCCCATCACTTCATGGGAAATAGATGGGTAAACAGTGGAAACAGTGTCAGACTTTATTTCTTTGGGCTCCAAAATCACTGCAGATGGTGATTGCAGCCATGAAATTAAAAGACGCTTACTCCTTGGAAGAAAAGTTATGACCAACCTAGATAGCATATTCAAAAGCAGAGACATTACTTTGCCGACTAAGGTCCGTCTAGTTGAGGCTATGGTGTTTCCAGTAGTCATGTATGGATGTGAGAGTTGGACTGTGAAGAAGGCTGAGCACTGAAGAATTGATGCTTTTGAACTGTGGTGTTGGAGAAGACTCTTGAGAGTCCCTTGGACTGCAAGGAGATCCAACCAGTCCATTCTGAAGGAGATCAGCCCTGGGATTTCTTTGGAAGGAATGATGCTAAAGCTGAAACTGCAGTACTTTGGCCACCTCATGCGAAGAGTTGACTCATTGGAAAAGACTCTGATGCTGGGAAGGATTGGGGGCAGGAGGAGAAGGGGACAACAGAGGATGAGATGGCCGGATGGCATCACTGACTTGATGAATGTGAATTCGAGTGAACTCCGGGACATGGTGATGGACAGGGATGCCTGGCGTGCTGCAATTCATGGGGTTGCAAAGAGTCGGACACGACTGAGCGACTGAACTGAACTGATAGTTGATCTACAATGTTGTATTAGTTTCTGTTGTATAGTAGTGAGTCAGTTATACATACACACACATAAACCCACTCTTTTCAGGTTCTTTTCCCATATAGGTCATTACAGATCATTGCATAGAGTTCCCTGTGCTATATATCAAGTCTTTATTAGTTGTCTATTTTATATGTGAAAGTGAAGTCACTCAGTCATGTCCGACTCTTTGCGACTCCATGGACTGTAGCCCACCAGGCTCCTCCATCCATGGAATATTCTAGGCAAGAGTACTGGAGTGGGTTGCCATTTCCTTCTGCAGGGGATCTTCCCAACTCAGAGATCGAACCCAGGTCTCCTGCATTGCGGGCAGACGCTTTACTGTCTGAGCCACCAGGGAATCCCATGTGGGTTCCCCCTGTGGCTCAGCTGGTATAGAATCTGCCTGCAATGTGGGAGACCTGGGTTCGATCCCTATGTTGGAAAGATCCCCTGGTGAAGGGAAAAGCTACCCACTCCAGTCTTCTGGCCCAGAGAATTTCATGGACTATTTCACAGGTAGTAGTGTGTATATGTCAATCCCAACCTCCCAATTCATCCTTCCCCTACCTCTCTTCCTTGGTAATCATAAGTTTGCTTTCTATATCTGTGACCCTATTTCTGTTTTATAAATTAGTTCATCTGTACCATTTTCTAAGATTCTGTTGATAAGTGGTATATGATATTTATATTTCTCTGACTTACCTCACATGACTTACATTTTAAATGGATCTGGGTTGAGAACAGACTAGAGTGTAGGAGGTCAAGGATGGAAGGGAGACTTGAGAGGCCCTGTGATCAACTCTATTTGTTTTTCTACTGACAGCATCCTTCAGTAGAAGTGAAAGCTTATCGGCAAATGGCCCTGTTAAGTTCTGCTTTTGCATTTTGTTGGAGTAAGTGGAATACAGCATGTGATTCTAAGAAAGCTATATTTCAGGTATAGTATGCAAAACCCCTTAAACTTTTGTCTTCCAAGAGAAGATAAAGTACTCAAAAGCTAAATGAATGTAGACCATGTTTTCTCCTTTTAAAAGGTAAAAAATTAAAATTCAAAATGGAATTGACAAACTTTCTTTCATTTTGCCAAAAATATAAAACCAAACCATGTAAAGGTCATGCCTTTGTTGTCCATTATGGTATCAAATGCTCTTGATTTTAGGCTGGAGACCTCTTTACATCAACTGAAGAACAAATGTAAGCCTTTCACATGAATATGTCTGTGATTCATGAACTGTCTCCTCTGAGAGTAAACTTCTGGGGACATTTCCTACTGCCTGCTAAAGAAGTTATCAAATTCTGCAAGCTGACTGATGAATATTTTAGCATAAATGAGCTACCACATTTATTTACCTTGTTCACTGTGTGTTTCTTCCATTAGAATACAAGCTCCTCGAAGACAAGGTTTTATTGTTATGACTGTTATTAATATATTTGGTTATTTTTTGTTTTGTTTTGCTGTTATATCTCCAGGACCTGTCACTTGAAGGCATTCAATAAATATTTTTTAAAGAATTAATATATTTTGATAAACTCCTTAAACACTAAGATATAAACAGTTTCATGCTTTTTAAAAAAATGGGACACTAAGAATGTTTCTTTTTATCTTAGCAATTTGGGGAACTCAAGCCCTTCAAATATTGGGTTGGCCAAAAAAAATGTTCACAGTTTTTGTGACCATCGTATGGAAAAACTTTGGTCACCTGATGCGAAGAGCTGACTCATTGGAAAAGACCGTGATGCTGGGAAAGATTGAGAGCAGAACGAGAAGGGAGTGATAGAGGATGAGATGCTTGGATGCTATTACTGACTCAGTGGACATGAGTTTGAGCAAGCTCCAGGAGACAGTGAAGGACAGGGAAGCCTGGTGTGCTGGAGTTATTGGGTTATGAATAGTTGGACATGACTTAGCCACTGAACAACAACAACATACTCAACTGTTAAAATACCTAATGAAAGAGGAACTATTAACAGATTACTCTTTTTTTTTTTTTTTTTAGGTGAGGGAACACCTTCTTAAAGAAGAACCCACTCAGAATCCTAACTGGACCCTTTTAATGTTTAGTGGTGACAGGGCACAAAGTCTCAAGATCAATGAATCCAGTGATGCATTTTCTGAAGTCCTTAAAGAAGAAACTGAATTTCACTCCACTTTATACCACATGGTTAAGGATTTTGCTTCTCAGGAAGCAATGAGGGCAGTAAGGCGTTCCAGCTGCCAGTTTGTTGACTCTGTGTGCCACATGCTACTCTCAACTAGGTTACTCAGCTATTCTTAAATCCCCAGGGATAAGTTTTATCCAGTATGAAGAATCAAACAACTTGGAGAAACATCAGGTATTTCTTCAATAAAGTGTAATGAGTGAATATATTTCAAACAGGCTGTTCAAATGATCTAATCAGCATTTTATACTCATATTTTATTTTTTAAGAATTAGGTGTGGTTTTTTTTTTTTTCTTGTACTTGGCCTACTGAGACTTCCAGTGTTCACTGTTCAGAGATTTGAATGGTTCTTTATTTCAATAAATTTTAACAAACAATAATATCTCCACCTCAGAAAGCTCATTAAAAAAAATCATATAAGCAGGCTTCCTCCCCACTGCATTTTAGTTAGGAAGGTAATCACAAAAAGAGGGAATATAAAATATCTTACAGTCATTCTGAGAACCTCTGGTTCCATTCTATAATTTCCCAGCTAAAAGTTACTAATGTACAAAGTTCAGATACTGAAACTTTAAAAATCAAGATACACACACTAGGATGTTCTGCAGTCACACTGGCGCTGGCCCGTTGTGTCGCAGTCTGGTGAATGGCCACAGGATGTGTTCTAGAGACATCCAGGGGTCCACATCCTGTGTGGGGGCAGCGTCCACGGGCTTCTGGAAAAATCGGCCTGTGAAGAAGCTCATCAGCGCTGCAAACAGCACAATGAATGCCACAGAAAGCCAGAGCACCTTGTTGGCCTCTCGGATGGAAGTCTTGAGGTTTGTTGCCCAGGAAGCTAATGTATCGTAACTACAACAAAAACACAAAATCAGTATGCAGTAATCACAATCTTCTGCATACTAGAAACATTCCTTTTGCCAACAATAATCAAGGTGTGTATCTGCCCTACATAATTCCACCAATGTACATGTGTACTCAGTCATTTCTGACTCTCTGCAACCCACAGACAATAGCCCACCAGGCTCCTTTGTCCATGGGCTTCCCCAGGCATGAATACTAGAGTGGGTTGCCACCTCCCACTCCAGGGGATCTTCCTGACGCAGTGATCGAATCGACGTCTCCTGCAATGGCAAGTATATTCTCTAGCACTGTCACCTCCTTGTAATAAGCTACACAGTGTCATCTGTTGTCTTGGGCTTGGCCATAATCTGCTCCCTGCTATCCCTTATACATTTTCAGAATTGAAGAAATGAGGTGCTAAAATAAAAATCTGAAAATTATGTGATTTAGGCATTATTTAACAAGTACATTTGAGTACTAATTTCATTCTTTAAGGTAAGGCAATTTATATGCCTATGGTAGAAACAACAATGTTATTTATTGGGTTGAGCACAATTTATGTGTATGTACTTATAAGCCTGTCACTTATTCCTCATCATACCCTGGACTTTTGGTGTACTGAAATGTAAACTCTTCCTTTTAGAAACCTGTACCAAAAAAGCTTATTACAGCATCATATAAGTCTTTGAAAATGGTTAACTATGTGTTAGATACTGTACTCGGAGAAGGCAATGGCACCCCACTCCAGTACTCTTGCCTGGGAAAATCCCATGGACGGAGGAGCCTGGAAGGCTGCAGTCCATGGGGTCGCTGAGGGTCGGACATGACTGAGTGACTTCACTTTCACTTTTCACTTTCATGCATTGGAGAAGGAAATGGCAACCCACTCCAGTGTTCTTGCCTGGAGAATCCCAGGGACGGGGGGAGCCTGGTGGGCTGCTGTCTATGGGGTCGCACAGAGTCAGACACGACTGAAGTGACTTAGCAGCAGTAGGTACTGTACTAAGCATTTTACATGTGCTAATTCATTTCATCATGATAGCGAAACAATGACATAAGTACTATTATCTCCTACTTTATAGATGAAGAAGTTGATGGTCAAAAACGGATGAACTTGCCCAGGTCATACAGCTAGTTAGGCAGCTAATTCAGTCATCTGGTTCTAAGGCAAGTTCTTTACACTGTGAACTCCCCTGCCTCCTGTAGCTCATAGGTTCAGGAATAATTCTCATAGACCATATGGAGTTTGTTATTATTCATCTTAAATTGAACATTTTCCAAGATCTTTTAGTAAAGTAATTTAAGATTAATGCTGCTAGACTTCCCTGGTGGGAAAGTGGGAAAGAATCCACCTGCCAGTGCAGGGGACACAGATTCGATCCCTGGTCCAGGAAGATCCCGCATGCCATGGAGCAACTAAGCACCACAAGTACTGCGCCTGTGCTCTAGAGCCCACGAGCCTCAACTACTGAAGCCTGTGTGCCTAGAGGCCGTGTTCCCCAAGAGAAGCACTGCAATGAGAAGCCTGTGCAGTGCAGTGCAAAGTGGCCCCCACCGCCACAACTAGAGAAAGCCTGCACACAGCAGTGAAGACCCAGTGCAACCAAAAATAAATACATTTTTAAAGGCAAAAATAATAAAAAAGATTAATACTTATAACCCTGCCTTACCTTTCCCCATTCCACCAAAATGATATTATTTAGCAACTAAATAACTTACATCGAAGACATATTCCATTTTGATGGATTAGTTTTCTTTTCAGAAAGGCTTGGCTTTCTTGTCTTTTCTACTGTTTCTTCTTCCGGTGGTTCTAAGTCATCTTTAGTTCTGTAAATAAGTATTGTTTCTAAGTATTAAAGTATGGATAATGTTCTATAATTATTTATAAAATATTGCTAAGTTTTACTGTATTTTATAAGGAAGCTTGCAGATATATATCTTGCTATAGAAAAAGTTGATAAATACCTAATTCTAAAAGTCAAATCACCAACTTTATATTTTTAATCATTTATAGGAATTTAATTTTTTAAAGTAACTTTGTATTTAGGAAAATAGCAATTGTTTGTTGTAGAAAGTCTGGGTGCTGGCCAAAGGACACATGAAAAGGGGAAATTTGCAAAGAACACATGTAAGTTAGTCAGTTCTCACCAATTATAATTAACCAATGTTATTACTGTGATTTTTCCACCTTTGCATGTGCATGCCATGTGTGTGTGTCTGTGTGTGTATAAGTAACTACACCTTAAAAAACAAATGTGGATGCCATTATTTCTTCTTCTGTGAATTTTTCATTCAACATACAGTAAATTTTTCTCAGTAAGTATTCTTTTACCATCTTTTTTTAAAACATTCTATATTAAATAGAATGTAGATAATTAAAATTAATCTTTGTTTGTTTTTTTGAGCAACACTAAACTAGAATAGCATTATAAAGTGTCATTTCTTCTTTCTTTAAAAAAACCTTCATAACTTAAAAAGTGTTTATGAAGATAGGTTTGGTATAAAACTACTTAAAATCAAAGTATTCAATGAACTGGGAAGTTGTAATTGGGTTGACTGTATTGAAATATTATTTAAAGAGGAATCCTTTGCCTGAAAAAAACTTGTTTCATTGTTCATGTTCCATGTTTCATGACCACTCATGAGTCCCTAGTTAGATTTGAATTTTGAAATCCCAAGTTCATAATCCCCCACAGTGGTCAAAATGAACTGCATGTCAAAGTTTTTGTTTTTTAGTCAGACGTTTATAGGGAATGCCTGTGGTAGATTTTAATTTGGTTTTTAAAGAACACAAGACCCTCAACCCAGAATTCCTATAGGATTCTCAAGGTTTCAGTCTCTTGTTTGCAAAAACTTCTCAGTAGAAATCATGCCATACAAACAAAAATTTTTAAATAGATAATTTTTTTCAAGGAAACTCTTGAATTTTTTAAAACCCAGATCAGAAAATATTCATTATGTTAACTCTAAATCTTTAATAAAAGGGAATTCAGTCCATGCAATTAGGCTTCCATGATTATTTAAGGGAGAAAAAAAGGCTTTGAGGGTAGGAATGATGTCTTTTTCATCTTCATATCCCTTAAGCTTGAGCATAGTGTGCCTAACATAATAGGCATGCAAGGAACGCGTATACAGTCAACATAAAATCATTTCATTAAGATCTCTACAGATGAGGAAACTGAGACCAAATGTCACCAAGGATTTTAGAGGCAGCATTTCTTCGTGTCCCTCCCTCCTACCTTCTACCTTTCACTATAGAAGTGTTTTATTTGTTTCACTTGCTAAATATAGAGATAGCAATATAGAGTTTTGTTTTTCCTACTCTTCATTTACCTAAAGAGAAGACAGATGTATATATAATGCACATTTATATTACATATGTGCCTATAGGATATATATAAACATATACAGATATGTCTATATGTACAAACACACATGTTGTATATAATTCATCTAAGTTGATGAACATTTTATTTCTATGACTCTCTTATGAACCTTTCCCCCCTGATGACAATATACCTATAAAGGAAAAAGGTTATCTTCACAAATGTGGCAAATTTCAGGTTCTTTTCTAACTTAAGACCTCACACCTTGCAGTACTGAGTGAATGTACTCATAAGTAACATTTGATAGTGCTTTATTTTCATAAAAGTCTTATACAATGAATGGTCTTTTTGATGCTGCAGCAGTGAACTCCACAGAATAAAAGTGATGCCCACTATTTATTCCCCAGTCACGTCAGGTTAATAAACACATCAAGCTTCACCTACTTTAGTTCACACTTTTCTTCTTCAGCATCTGCCCAGGAATAGGTGCTAATAAATCGATGTAATGAGGGACGGTGTTCACTCTGCTTTGACCCCAAAATACGCCTAAATAAAGATGATTATAGCCACTTATCAAATCAAATGCTTGTGTAGCCATTGCCATTTTATTTCCCACTACTTAATACAGAAGCAATATGTTCTTATTTTTTCTTTAGCATATTCATATAATGCTTATCTCATAAGAAAACAATTTCACAATCATATTTTTATAACTATTCTGAATATACTCCATACAAAACAAATGTTACTATATTGCTTATTTCAAACATTTACTTTAGCCAAATTATAAAACAATAAGGTTTCCAAAGAGGCATCATAAAATTATACTTACCAACTGCTTGACCTCCTACTAAATCGGTCATTATTTTCCATCCCAGCCAACTTTAAAGTTCAGACATTAAGGAAATAATAAAATACAGATTTAGTGAAGTTTATAGTTTTGTGATATGAAAATTAATTTGCTTCTAACTAAAAACACTTAGAAATTTGCTTACCATTCCTGCATTTCCAATATTTCTGGGCAAAGAGGCAATGGTCACTCTTCGAAGAGAAGATGGCTACCCAAAGGGAGGAAATGTACATTTAGAAAATTCTCAATATTTTATCCTTGTATGAAACCCTGATGGATATTCTTGTATGTACACATCCATGTACTTAAACAGGAGAAATATTTTCAAGGTTTCTGTTATGGCCAAATTTCCTTCCAGAAATATTCTGCCAATTTATATTCCACCTTCTCCAACACTGGATAATTTTTGCCAGTCAAGTAAGGAATACAAGGTTTTCTGTTTAGGTTGATAGTAACACTGAACACTGTTTTTCTATGTTGAATAACTATGTGTCTGACCTGAGAACCACCTGTTTATGATTTTGGCCCATATTAATTTTGGTAAAGCTACTTCTTGGCAAAAACCATTTTTATTGTTAATGCAGCCAAATCTTTTCATCTTTTCCTCATTTTTGCTGCTATTTCTTTTATGCTTGGAAAAATTTCCCCAAATCAAGAGGAGATAAATATGCATCTATTTAAGAGCTTTCTTTTTCATGGTTTCATTTTTTTCCATTTAACACATATAAGGATAAGTATGACATTTTAATGAATGGATGTTGTTTATAGCTTAGCCTTGAGATTTACACAGGAAAATGTTATGTCATATTTTGTGACTCTTAAAGTTGAAATAAGTGGGACTACAAGAAATAGAAATATGGTAAATGTAGGAAATAAATGAGAATTTTTGTGAATTCTTTTCTTAAACCATCATCCCTAATTTAATTTTATAGTTAGCTGAACATCAAGCAAATCAAATTGTGGTCCAGGAATCTGCGTTCTAATCATGGTTCTATCACTACAGGATCATAACTAAATATATAATTTATGTGAAAGTGATTTTCTTCATGTGTGCAAAAGATCAATTTAGATGGAATGATTTTTAAACTCACTTGCTCAAAAATTCTGTGAAATCCTGATTTTTAAACTGACAAAAACTGCTGGTTGACTTTCAATATCCCATTTTCCAACCCTCCCTCCTCCTTTTTTAGTAACGGATCTCTTGATTTTCAGTTACACATACAGCCTCCAGAATAAAAGCTCTGTTTTCATTTTGTTTCCAAGTAAAAATGAAAAGGGAAATGTTATCTGGGACTTCTAAGGAGTGTCTTCAGAGAGAGAGAGAACCCTGTTTCTCTTATTCTTTTTCTTGGAATATGGCACAACATATTGAATAATGACCAGGACTTGGTACTCAGAACTGACAAAGCTATCTTAGACCATGAGGTGGAAGCAAAGCTCTGAGAGTGATGATTCGGTAAGAGACGGGGAGACTGGGCCCTGGACATTTTGTGAAGCTGCTCTGCCGCTTTTAGACTGCTTATTCCCCATTCTGGTTTCACATGAAAGAGAAACTGTCGCCACACTGACTTTCTTCTCACTGCAGGCAATAGTGCGTGTGCACGCTCAATCGTGTCCGACTCTTTGTGACCTTATGGACTGTAGCCCACCAGGCTCCTCTGTCCATGGAATTTTCTAGGCAAGAATACTGGAGTGGGTTGCCATTTTCTTACTCCAGGGGATCATTCAGGGATGGAACTGGTGTCTCTTGAGTCTCCTGCACTGGCAGGTGGGTTCATTACCAAGTGTACCACCTGGGAAGCCTTGTTACATACAAATATTGTAAGAAGTATAAAAGCATATATACATAAACAAACACACACATGCATATAACATCCATGACTTAGAATCATTGTTGCTTTATGATTTACATTTAAAGCCATGTTACTTCAAAAATATTTTTAAATCATCTCATCTGTAACATTTGATAGACATTTGTTAAGTGAATTGGTAATTACCTTCGAGTTTACAGAAGACGAACGTTTTTTCGTTTGGCAGTCTTCTGAAAGGGAAAACACATTTGCATATTTTTGAATTAACATATGCAATTTAACATAATGGTCTTAAGTCCTTATAAAAAAGTAATAGTCGGAAACTATTTAAGACCCTAGTGACTACTGAACAATGCAGATATCTAGCTGTCATTTATTTGGTGATTCAAAACAACATCTGAACCAATGAAATACAGTCCTCTGTGTCACTGCCGCTGTCCACAATGCCTGTCTGGGACGGATGGGGCACAAAATGAATGTATGCTGAATAAATGAGCCCCACACTACAGATCAGAAGACAACCAACATTATTACTGTTACAAGAGAGAGAACATATTATTAAAATGAATATTCTGCTTATGAACGTTTATATTTCTATTTACAATTATTACAAAGTTTATACAGGCCTTCTGTTGAGACACTTTCCATGGCCTCAGTGGTCTCACTATTTCCCAAGACACCATCCTGCCACGGTCTTTCCTTCTTCAAGGGATACAAAACCACTGTTGAAAGTAGTTCATTTATACTATGGGGCCTTGTTTTATGTATGGCGAAAGAGCCAGTTCCTAAGTGGGACAACACTGGGGTCAACTCAATGAGCTGGATTAAATATACTCTCTCATATCAACAACTTAATGAATTTTTGGCGTCTACCATAAAGTACTTGTCTCCTAATTTGTATGCTGACATCTTACTTTAGGCTGTATAAATAACAGGAATGAGTTACTTCTTAGATTATTTTATATATTGTATCCTTTTTATATTCTTCTAAAACAACCTTAACATAAAGGGTGTTATACTAAAGACAGTGTATAAGAAGAATTAGTAAAAGAGAATGAAAGAGGAGAATGTTAGAAAAATGTAACTGATACTATTATCTTAAACTTTTATTACCTTCATCTTCAAGAGGGTTAAAAGACCTTTCATTTTGCAAAAGAACCTGTTTCAGTTCTTCTAATTCAGCATGCTCTTTGGCATACATCCTCTTCAGATTTTCTACATGCTGTATCATCACTTCAACTGCTTTACTAACCCGGCTTTCCTAGCAGAAAAAAAAAAAAAAAGAACAAATTTACATCAAAAATACTATCCTTAATACCCAGTTAAAGATACATGCTCTTGTCTTCATCCCAGACATAACTCCCACTAAAGTGATGATAAAAGTTTTGTTGTTGTTGTGTTTTAAAGGCATGGATGTAAAAGGGTAAAGGGCTTCCCAGGTGTTGCTAGTGGTAAAGAACCTACCTGCCAATGCAGGAGACATAAAGAGACCCTGGGTCAGGGAAAGTGCCCTGGAGGAGGGCACAACAACCCCCTCCAGTATTCTTGCCTGGAGAACCCCTTGGAAAGAGGAACCTGGTGGGCCACAGTCCATAAGGTTGCAAAGAGCTGGACATGACTGAGCAGCTTAGCAGGCGGGCATACAAGGGTAATCAGAATGGAAGAGGATAGAATAGCAACCAAATTCTGAACACTTGCCAAGTAGACAGACTAGTGGTAAATGACAAAGACCTGAAAAGCTAAACCCTAAAAAACAAAAAAGTAAGAAAAGTCTGGAAGAAGCCTCGGTTGAATCACAGAAATCCACAAATGCCTAAGAATTAGTGGTACATCTGGAATTAAGCTTGGAGGTAAAACACACAAAGAGTTGAAAATCTGTATAAAAGCAATTAGATCCACAGATCCCCTCTGTCACTCAGGTCAGCTGAACCCCTCTACCATTTTGGGGAAAGACTAAAAATAGCGGATATCTGGAGAGCTTTGAACAGAGGGTCTGTGGATTGAGCAGTAATAGTTGATGGTGAATGGATCCTACAGAAAAAAAAAACCAGATTTAAGCAAAAGTCTGTTGTTGGTCAGTCCCTAAGTCATGTCTGACTCTTTGTGACTACATGGACTGCAGCATGCCAGGTTCCTCTACTATCTTCCAGAGTTTGCTCAAATTTATGTCCACTGAGTTGGTGATGCTACCTAACCATCTCATCCTCAGTTGCCTCCTTCTCCTCCTGCCCTCAATCTTTGCCATCATCCAGGTCTTTTCCAATGAGTTAGCTTTGCAGCAGGTGGCCAAAGTATTGGAGCTTCAGCATCAGTCCTTCCAATGAATATTCAGGGTTGATTTCCTTTAGGATTGCTTGGTTTGACCTCCTTGCTGTCCAAGGGACTCTCAAGAGTCTTCTTCAGCACCACAGTTTGAAAGCATCAATTCTCTGGCACTCAGTCTTATTTATGGTCCAACTCTCACATCCACATGTGACTACTGGGAAAACCATAGCTTTGACTATACAGACCTTGGTCACCAAAGGGATGTCTGCTTTTTTTATATACTATTTGAGTTTGTCATAGTTTTCCTTCCAATGAGTAATGTCTTAATTTCATGGCTACAGTCACTGTCGGCAGTGATTTTGAAGCCTAGGAAAATAAATTCTATCTCTGCTTCCACTTTTTCCCCATCTATTTGCTATGAGGTGATGGGACCAGATGTCATAATTTTAGTTTTTCGGGTTGAGTTTCAAGTGAGCCTTTTCACTCTCCTCTTTCACGCTTATCAAGAAGCTCTTTAGTTCTTCTTCACTTTCTGCCATTAAAGTGGTATCATCTGCATAGCTGAGGTTGTTGATATTTCTCCTGGCAACCTTGATTCCAGCTTGTGACTCATCCAGCCCAGCAACTTCACTTGATGTACTCTGCATATAAGCTAAATAAGCAGGGTGAAAATAGCCTTGTCATACACCTTTCCTAATTTTGAACAAGTCAGTCGCTCCATGTCCCGTTCTAACTGTCACTTCTTGACCTACATACAGGTTTCTCAGGAGACAGATAAGGTGATCTAGTACTTTCATGTCTTTCAGAATTTTCCACAGTTTTTTGTGATCCACTCAAAGGCTTTAGCATAGTCAGTGAAGCAGAAGTAAATGCCTTTATCAAATTCCCTTACTTTCTGCATGATCCAATGAATGTCAGCAATTTGATCTCTGGTTCCTCTGCCTTTTCTAACCCAGCTTGTACAGCTGGAAGTTCTCCTTCACATACTGCTGAAACTGAATTTGAAGGATTTTGAGCATAATCTTATTAGCATGTGCAAGGAGCACAATTGTACAGTAGTTTGGACATTCTTTGGCATCGCCCTTCTTTGGGACTAGAACAAAAATTGACCTTTTCCATTTCTGTGGCTGTTGCTGATACATATTGAATATTAAGATACAAAGCCTTATTCTTCTTCTAACTCCCAAACACTGGTAGCCAGGATTATACTCTCAAGATAGGCAGCTGAAATTTTCTTTGAGGAATCTTAACACTGCAGGATGAAAGTCTTAAAACTATTGGCATTAAGAGGATGCTGGTGAAACCTCCTAGCTTGTGTGAAACTCAGAACCAGGAAAAAGCTTCCCCGCCTAACACATCCTGAGTTCCCAATCGGTTAATGGGACTAGTTAATGGATCATCACTAGTCAGAGGCAAGCCTCTAACCTGAGAAAAGGAAATAAAAATACAGGGGAAAAACAAGCTGAAAGAAATAAACTACAGAAAAGGAAAACTTCAAGGAAGCTATCAATATCTTCAGAGAAGAATAAGCATTACATTTGTGAAATAGGAACAAGATACAAAAATGTGGGCTGGTGCACTGGGATGACCCAGAGGGGTGGTACAGGAGGGAAGAGGAAGGGTGGTTCAGGATGGGGAACGCGTGTATACCTGTGGCAGATTCATGTTGATATATGGCAAAACCAATACAATATTGTAAAGTAATTAACCTCCAACTAAAATAAATAAATTTATATTAAAAAAGAAGCATAGAGTAGAATAGAATAGAGAATATAAAAGTGCATCTTCTCTAAAGATTAAAAAAAGTTAGGATCTGAGAATTTTAAAAGTCTGGAAGTTGGAAATATAACAAAAATACATAACTCAAGAGAAAAGTCTCGAGATAAAGTTGAGGAAACTTCTCTGAAACTAGAGCGAAAAGATTAAAAGGTAGAAAAGAGAAGAGAAAGGACCAGTTCAGGAGATCCAACAGCCAAAAAATAGGAATGCAAGTATAGAAAATGTAGAAACAGTACACAAGATGTAGAAAAGGAAATAGTTCAAGAAAATATCTGAACTCAAGGAATAACTTGTCAATTTATGTCCACTCAGGACCTAAAATAGTGGCTAAAAATAAACCCATGCCAGGGAAGGACAGTGGGGGTAAGAGAATATTCTAAAAGCTTCTAAAAAGTAAAAATATGTTATAAACAAAAGCTTGAGTCAGAATGGCATCAAAATTTGATACCTTTGGCATTGGGAGATCATGTACACCTGTGGCTGATTCATGTCAATGTATGGCAAAACAAATACAGTATTGTAATGTAGAATAAAGTATTTAAAAAATTAAAAAATTTTTGATACCAACATCAGAAGCTAAGAAGAAAATGAGGCAGTGCAAGAAAAATTCTAAAGGAAATGATTTCTAACCTAAAATCCTTTACCTAGCTACTGTAAAGATGCATAAGAATAAATACTTGAATTTTCAGTTATATAACATCTCAAAAAGTTTACCTCCCAGGCGTTCTTTTTATTGGAAAGTTATTGGGTGAGATGTTCC
Organism: Nanger dama; assembly: GCA_917880005.1. NCBI lineage: Eukaryota > Metazoa > Chordata > Mammalia > Artiodactyla > Bovidae > Nanger > Nanger dama. The sequence continues at coordinate 85,126,697 of CAKJTW010000002.1, forward strand.
ATCAAAATAAAGAAAAATAAACCAGCAAAGAAGGAGGCATGGGATTCAGGAAATTGAGTTTAACTCAAGAGAGAAGTGAAAGAATTCTTCATTTAAGAATTTGCTTCCCACATGGCATAGTGGTAAAGAATCCACCTGCCAATGCAGGAGATACAAGAGATGTGGGTTTTATCCCTGGGATCAGGAAGATTCCCTGAGTAGGAAATGGCAACCCACTCCAGTATTCTCGGTAGGAAACTTCTAAGGACAGAGGAGCATGGTGGGCTACAGTCCACAGGGTAGCAAAGAGTCGGACACAATTGAGCATACACACACACACACACACACACACACACACACACACACGCACGCACCCACCAGTTAAGACTGACAGGTCAAAAGTCCCTGGAAGCAACAACTCAAAGAAAAAACTGACAGCATATCTGATGGATGTGTATCTATTGTGAAATCTAGATTCCATGGAGAGGCTAAGAATAAATTAGAGATAACTAAATAGAAAACTAAGCATAACAATCATGGCAAAGTAAAATTATTAACTCCAAAAAGAAAATAAACATTGTAAAAAGAAGGAAAGTCATCGTAAAACACCACTTGTATCTGCTATGAACAGAACTTATATGGGCATAATAATAGTTACAGATAATGTAGATCTAATATTATTTATCTACTTTTTAAAAATTAAAATTATATGATAATTTCCATAGAGACAAAAAATACACAATAGAGCCACATATATCCATCAATCAGTTTCAAGAACTGTCAACCTTTTGGTGTGTAAGTTTCACCTCAAAGTTCGAATGCTATTTTTTAAAGTACAGGTGACAGACATATTATTTAACTCTTAAATATTTTAATTAATATCTCAAAAATGTGAGTATATTTCCTTAAATAATATCATGATCACTTCTAACAACATAAACACCTTAATATCATCTAATTCATATTCAAATTTACCTGTTTCAAAAACATCTTTACAGTTTTATTTGACCTGGAACCTGACAAATATATATTTATTTTTCTTTTTTATACTAGTGTATAATTCACAATATAAAATTCAATATTTTAAAGTGAACAATTTAGTAACATTTAGTACATTCACAGTGTCCCCTATACAAACACAACTTCTATCTAGTCCCCAAACATTTTCATCATCCCAAAATAAAACCCCATACTTACGAAGCAGTTACTTCCTACTCACCTCCTTCCCCTAGAAGCTAGCCAACACCAATCTTCTACCTTTCCCTAAAGATTTATCCGCTCTAGATACTATATATAAACACAATCACACAACATGTGACCTTTGTGTCTAGCATCTATAGCATAAAATTTACTAGATTCAGCTACATTGTACCATGTATCAACACTTCATTCCTTTTAGTGGCTAAATATTATATTAATAATGCAACAATAATACTGCAGAAACCAACACAACATTGTAAAGCAATTTTTCTCCAATAAAAAAATAATACTGTAATTTCCACACATCCTTGTAAACACTAGTTATTTTCCTTCTTCCTTTCTTTCGTTATCCTTGCAGCCCACTCCAGTACTCTTGCCTAGCAAATCCCATGGATAGAGGAGCCTGGTAGGCTGCAGTCCATGGGGTTGCTAGGAGTCGGACATGACTGAGCGACTTCATTTTCCCTTTTCACTTTCATGCATTGGAGAAGGAAATGGCAACCCACTCCAGTGTTCTTGCCTGGAGAATCCCAGGGATGGGGGATCCTGGTGGGCTGCCATCTCTGGGGTCGCACAGAGTCGGACCCAACGAATGCAACTTAGCAGCAGCAGCAGCAGCAGTGGGTGTGAAGTGGTGTATCATTATGGCTTTGATTTTCAATTTGCTAACAATTAAGCATCTTCTCATGTGCTTATTGGCCATTTGTATAACTTCTTTAGGGAAATGTCTATTCAAATCTTTTCATTTTTAATTGGATTGTTTATCTTTCTGTTAAGTTGCAAGCATTCTTTTCATATTCTGGATGTATGTGCATGTATGCTCATTCTCAGTCATGTACAACTCTTTGCATCCCCATGGACTGTAGCCTACCAGGCTCTTCTGTTCATGGAATTTTCCAGGCCAGAATACTGGAGTGGATAGCCCTTCCCTTCTCCAGGGTATCTTCCCAACCTGGGGATTGAACCCAGGTCTCCTGCATTGCAGGCAGATTCTTTACCAGCTGAGCCAAAAGGAAGCCCAAGAATACTGGAGTGGGTAGCTTATCCCTTCTCCAGAAGATCTTCCCGACCCAGGAACTGAACCAGGGTCTTCTTCTTTGCAGGCAGATCTTCACAATCTGAACTATCAGGGAAGCCAATATTCTGGAAACGACCCTTATTAGATATATGATCTTCAAATATTTTCTTCCCTTCCATCAGCAGTTTCTTTTGGACATGTTAAGTTTAAGTTGTCTATCAAACTTCCAAATGGAGGTGCTATGTCAACAGTAGCAGATTCTAGTCTAAAACTCATGGCAGATGTTTAAGATAAGTGTGTGAATCGGGGAGTCATCAGTTGACTAGATGGCATCCCACTCCAGTACTCTTGCCTGGAAGATCCCATGGACAGAGGAGCCTGGTAGGCTGCAGTCCATGGGGTCGCGAAGAGTCGGAGACGACTGAGCGACTTCACGTTCACTTTTCACTTTCATGCATTGGAGAAGGAAATGGCAACCCACTCCAGTGTTCTTGCCTGGAGAATCCCAGGGACGGGGAGCCTGGTGGGCTGCCGTCTATGGGGTGGCACAGAGTTGGACACGACTAAAGTGACTTAGCAGCAGCAGCAGTTGACTAGATGGGATAGTACCAGGACTGAGTGATGATGGAGTCTAGACATGTAAAGGTAAAGCCGTGGGGTCCATCAAGATTAATAAGGCTGAGAGAAAGGCTGGGACCCACAAAAGAGCCTGGAAAGGTCCATGATGATTCATGATGTAGAGGAAAAAACCAGGGGATTGTGGTACCTGGAAGCCAAATGTCAAGAGTATTTCCAGGAGGAGGAAGAGCTTAGCCATGTTGAATACAGCAGACAGTTAAGAAAAGCAAGAAGGTTAAGGCCGACTAGAGTCAATTGCAGAGATGACGGGAGGAGAGAAATTAGAAACAGTGAGTTCAGTTCTATTGGGGAAATTTGTAAAAATGGGAACAGAGAAACAGGGTGGTAACCAAAGGAGAAAGAGTGAAAGATTTTTGTGTTTGCTTTGTGTTATTTTTCCTATCTTAAAAACAAAGTATTTAAGTATTTGTGTGCTGATGAGAATGATTCAATAGAGTGGGGGAAAACTGGAGAGGAAAGACGGCAGGGAGAATTGTGGCCCAGATTCTGAGCAAACTGAAAGGAATGGGCTCTTGCATAGAGGTGGGATGGTTAGCCTTGGGTAGCAGAGAAAACTCATCTTTGGTACTAGGAAGGAAGGCAATGTTAAGTGTCTAGATGCTTGTAGGTTCAAAACTTTTGGTAGATTCCTTCTGACTGTCTCAGATTTCCTATTGAATTAGGAAGCAAAGTCATTTGACAGAGAAGATAGGAAGAGGACAGGATGGGGATTTCAGGGGAAAGGGAAAGTATGAAATTGATATATAGAAGAGAAGCAGGGTGAATGATGGGAAGCCCCAAGGACTACTTAAGATTTGTAATGAATTTCAAGAGAACTCAGTCAGCATAAGGGTGTGAGGTCTTCCAGCTCTGCAGGCATGAGCAGGAAAAGAAGTGTATTAAACAAGATTGTAGATTTTCTAAATGAATAAAACGAGAGAGGTAAAAGTGTTGAGAGTTCATGAAAGAGAGTGAATATAGTGTTTGACCATAGAATTTAAGCTTGATCAGGAAAGAAGAGAGATCAACAAAAAAGTGAAAGACACTTTAGGTGTGAGGAAGGAGAGACTGATAAAAGAACTAAATATTCATCTTCATAGTAAGAAATAAATATCTAAAACTGTAAATAAATCACTAAGTGATAGTGTAGACATATTATTTTGAGATATGAATATAACACATCTGTTTAGGTACAGATTCAAAACTTAAAATCTTTCCCAGAATTTCCCACAAAGAAATTTTGGGAAAAAAAAAATCTACTTCTCTCTGAATAAGAATGAGAAGATCCATAAACAAGGATCTTTATTGCTGCATTGTTTAAAAGCACAAAATACCAAAAATATTCTGAAATGATCAAATAGAGTACTTTCCTAGAAATACAATCCATAATGTTACAGATGATAAATCCTTTCAGTAATTTCATTGTAACTAGAGAAATGGAGACAAATTACCTGATTAATGGCTCCCAACATCTCAGCCCTACTGGCCACTCGTGTTGAGCACTGGCTGAGGAACATTATACTCTTCTCCAGCTTCTTAATGATTTCCTGGGCCTGGCTGTCATCTTCACAAAGAGGTGTTAGAGACTGCACAGAAAGTAAAGCATTAGAAAGCATCAAACCCAAGTATTCAGCAAGTGATTCTAAATGCTGACTATGTTGTAAATGCACATGACTGTTATCTCTGTGGAAGGTGAAAAGCAGCAGTAAAGACAAATAAGGAATGCTACTGAAATATTACGATCTTTGTTGGCTATCAAGCAGACCTATGGAAGTGTTCATAAAATCTGTTATACAATTTTGATTTCCTCCACTTTAACTTCCCAAATTTGCCACCCCTTCATGTGTGCTTATATCTTTCTTCTACAATTAATGGGATGGGATATAATTAATTGGCAGTGGTAAAGAAATTATTCCTATAAATGAGTGCACTATATGAAGAACATAGTTTGAACTTTTAAGAAAAGTAGTAAAAATATACTCAAATTATATTTGACTCTGACCACTATATTTGCTCTTCCATTGATGACAAGGTGAGCCTAGGCTGGTTAGGTAAGTAGGCCTTTATTGCCTTATGAATATTTATCTCAAACCTGTGCCATTGGTCTAAGATGATGGCTTTCCTGATGGAAAGCCATTTGTCTCACTGTCCATACAAGTCAAATCAATTAACAAGTCAATATAATCTCTATCAAAATCCCAGTGGATTTTTTTTTTTTTGCAGAAACAGAAAAATTCATCCTGAAATTCATATGGCATCTCAAAGAACTCTGAAGAGCAAAACAATTTTGAAAACAAAAGTACAAAGCTAAAGGTACCCCAGGTCTTGGTTTCAAAGTACATTACAAAGCTACAGTAACCGAAACAGTATGGTATTGGCATAAAGACAGACAAATAGAACAGAATAGCAGGCCCAGAAATAAACCTACACATGGTCAAATGATCTTTGACAAGGGTTCCAAGACTACAAAATGGAGAAAGAATAGTCTCTTTAATAAATGATGCTGGAAAACTGCAAAACAGTAAAGGTGGACTCTTATTTTACACTATATACAAAAATCAGTCCAAAATGGATTGAAGACCCCAAACTATATAACGCCAGAAGATAACTCTGGAAGAAAACCATAGTGGAAATGCTTCCTGACAATGGAGTTGGCAATGATTTCTTGATTATGATACCAAAAGCATAGACAGCAAAAGTAGACAAAGAGCACTACATCAAACTTACAAACTTTTGTGCATCAAAGGACATAATCAACAGAATGAAGAGGCAACCCATGAAATGAGAGAAAATATTTGCAAATCATAGCTATTACTTTAATTTTGGCAAAGGACTTGAATAGACATGTTCCAAAGATGATACACAAATGGCCTGTAAGCATATGAAAGATGCTTCAAATACTAATCATCAGAATTGCAAGTCAAAACCACAATGAGGTATCACCTTCCGCCTATTAGAATAGCTATTATCAGAAATCAGAAAATAACATATTGGCCAAGATATAGAGAAACTGGAACCTTGGTACATTGTTAGCAGGACTGTAAAATGGTGTAACCACTGTGTAAAACAGTATGTTGGCTCCTCAAAAACTTAAGAAATAGAACTCAATATGATGCAGCAAGCCAACATCTGGGTATATTTCTAAAGGAAATGAAAGCAGGGTCTTGAAGAGATATTTGCACACCAATATTCATAGCAAAAATGTTCAATGTTCACAACAGTCAAGAGGTGGAATCAGCTCAAATGTCCATCAATAAACAAATGGATAAACAAAATGTGGTCTATGCATACAATGGAATATTTTATTCAGCTTTAAAGGAAGGAAATCCTGCCACATGCTACAACATGGATGAACTCTGAGGACATTACGTTAAGAAAAATAAGCCAGTTATAAAAAGACAAACACTGTATGATTCCACTTACATAAGCTATCTAAAGTAGTCAAATTCACAGAAACAGAAAATAGGATGGTGATTACCAGGGGCTGAGAGAAGGAGAAAGGGAGAGTAGTTTAATGGACACAGAGTTTCAGTAAGCAAGATGAGAAAGTTCTGAAGCTCTGTTTCATAACAATGTGAATATACTCAACACTACTAATGTACACTTAAAATTGTTATTATGGTAAATTTTACATTATGTGTTTTCAAATCACAATAAAAACAGAACATGGTTTCTTTTACTATTTTTTTTTTTTCAAAAACTAGCCATTTTAATTTTCCAACCCATCTGTTATTTATGGTGACTTCACAAAATAGAAGAATAGTAGCTATTACATTTCTGTGTACCTTCCAGAAGGGTCTGCCCATTATCTGAGTGAGTGAGTGAGTGAAGTCACTCAGTCGTGTCCGACTCTTTGCGACCGTGTGGACTGTAGCCTACCAGGCTTCTCTGTCCATGGGATTCTCCAGGCAAGAATACTGGAGTGGGTTACCATTTCCTTCTCCAGGGGATCTTCCCAACCCAGGGATCGAACCCAGGTCTCCTGCATCAGAGGCAGACGCTTTAACCTCTGAGCGACTGAAATCAGTCACCATCCTCTTTTCTCAGTTAATGCAATGGAAATGCCCTTTGGATTATCTTCTTTGAAGCTTAGAATTGTTTTCTGCTTATTCTTCTACCTTAAATCTATTTGAAGATCTAGAGAGATGGCAGAAGATTCACATAACTGCTTTAAACACATTTGTTTTACTACTTACACCCTTCTATTGGTGAACCTTTTATCTTAGCTTGATTGTGACTTCTTACCTCCTATTTAATTCACATTTGAGTCAGACAGAATTTGGTACCTGGTGATAGTTTTAGTTATACAACTAAACTTAGGAAGTTTTGAAAACTTTATTAATAATATAACAAAGCTATAGTTCCCAAATGTTAGGGTTCTTACCTCTAACAGTTTTAAACAGTTAGTGATTTCTTTCTTCAAATTTTCTTCAGCCAAGTCACGGGATCTTTCTTCAAGCTTCACTCTTTTCTCCAAGGTGAACCAGTCACATTTAAATCCCAAAGATAGTCTGAGAAATTCGGCCTATTGTCAGAATAATGTGAAGGTGAAAGGAGAACGTTGGGTATAGTCGAATATGTTACCTTAATACCAAATTACACTGAAGCATATCTTTCTCCTCCCAGTGACATAATGCTAGCATGCATGAGCTTTACCTGTGCTTTGTCATGGCCAAGCCAAAAGATAACACACGTAGGACAGCTTATGAAAAAGCAAAGCATACAGGGACTGTAGGCAAGTGATTCTGAAACACTTTTTTTTTATTAAAGAAAAAAATATTTGCTTGAAACTTACCTCTACCTCCTTCTCATTAGCAGAAGTGCTACAGAATAAGAGAAAGAACTTTATTCAAACATAGTTCTACAGGAACGCAAAAAATGCGAGCATGCTGTAAGAGGAAGAACTTACTTGTCACTTTGTCTAAAGTTAACTGACTTCACAGGAAGAGAGGAAAGAGCAGCACCTATTAGAGACGATAGAACAGTATTTGGTTAAAAGGATTAATAGCTAAGGGCACATTCAACCAAATGTTGTTATGTCCTTGCTCCAATAAACAAAGGCATTTCATTGACACATGTCTGAGAAGCTTGCCAGCTAATAATGCATGCATGCATACTCAGTCATGTCTGACTCCTTGTGATCCCATGGACTGCAGCCCACCAGGCTTCTCTGTCCATGGGATTCTCCAGGCAAGAACACTGGAGTGGGTAGACATTTCCTCCTCCAGGGGATCTTGCCAACCCAGGAACTGAACCTTTGCCTCCTGCATTGGCAGGCAGATCCTTACCACTGAGCCACCTGGGATATCTCTCAGCTAATAATACATCTGCTTAAATATTAATATAAGATAATGTTGTGCTACCTTATGCTTTGGGGATTATGATGATAAAATTACTGGCTCACATTTCAGCATGTGAATAGTCTTTGAAACCTGAAGATGTCTCAGAGTCAAGGGACAGCCCAGTTTGTTCTTCCTGTATTTGAATGTTTATTTAATTTGATTCCATGGTTAAGTGCATACCTTCCTCTGGTACCCTGGTCCTCCTACATATCAAGGGTTTAAAAGCAGCAACACAAGAAGAGTAATGATCCTAGTAGTAGTAATAATATTAACAATAACAGTAAGAATAAACATGATTGTTGTTGTTCAGTGGCTAAGTCATGTCTGACTCGTTGCAGCCCCATGGACTGCAGCACTCCAGGTTTCCCCTATCCTTCACTATCTCCTTGAGTTTTCTCAAATTCATGTCTACTGAGTCAATGAAGCTATCTAACCATCTCATCCTCTGTCACCCCATTCTCTTTCCTTCAATCTTTCCCAACATCAGGTCTTTTCCAATGAGTCAGCTCTTTGCATCAGGTGGCCAATATAAATATGATATCCCAATCATTTCCCACAGGTTTACTATAGGCCAGTCCCAGAACAAGACTCTTTACACATATTAATGATACTCTTCACTATTTTGCAAAGAACACAATATTAGTTATTAAGAGCATTAGATTTAGAGTTGAAAAAAGCTAGTTTAAATCCTAGCTTTTGTGGACAAAGAATGTCACCTGTCATTTCAGTAGACAAAAGATGTTGTTACCATCAAGCCATAGGGGATTTAAGATGGAGAAACTCAGGATATTGGCCCTAGACAGTTAAGGTGCATAACAAAGGAATGATTGTAATAAGTCCAGACTTATTAACTTATTAATTCATGCACAGAAAAGTGCTAAATTCATTAACTTGAGATGTCTGGGTTTTTACAATTAGCAGTAGTCTTTCGATGTTGGATGGCCTAGTGGTTTTTGTTGTTTTGTCTTTTGGCAAAACTCCTATATATCCTGTCTCTTCCTTTACCTCTTTGGAGCAGTTCCTCACAGCTGAGAAGCTATATCCCAGGCTTAAGTCCTTAATAAATCTACAAGATAAAATGTAATTCTCAAAGTTTAGGTTATGCTTTTTTTTTTCAGTCAACACTTTGATCCTTATAACTAAGTTACTTGGAACAAGTAGTCACAACTTCATCAAACCATCCACAAAATAAGGATGATTTTTCTATTTTTCTATAGTAGTTTTTATGAGAACTTTCATCAGGCACTTTTCTAAGTGCTTTTTAATCATTTACTCAGTCCTCATAGCCAGCCTTCTGTGGTAGGTTCTCACCTACAGTTTATATGCTATGAAACTGAATCACAGCTTACCTATTTCAAACAGGCGTTGGGGGTAACTAGATGGAACTATGCACATAAAGAATTTTGCCTAGTACTTAGCACAGTCTATTCATAAAGGGTACATTGATTTTTGAAAGTGAAAGTCACTCAGTCATGTCCAACTCTTTGTGACCCCATGGACTATACTGTCCATGGGATTCTCAGGCCAGAATACTGGAGTGGGTAGTTATTCTCTTTTCCAGGGTAACTTCTCAACCCAGGGATTGAACCCAGGTCTGCCACATTGCAGGCAGATTCTTTACCAGCTGAGCCACCAGGGAAGCCCAAGAATACTGGAGTGGGTAGCCTATCTCTTCTAAAGAGGATCTTCCTGACCCAGGAATCAAACAGGGGTCTCCTGCACTGCAGGCAGATTCTTTACCAGCTGAGCTACCAGGGAAATGGCACCCCACTCCAATATTCTTGCCTGGAGAATCCCATGGACAGAGGAGCCTGGGGGGCTACAGTCCATGGGGTCACAAGAGTCGGACACGACTGAGCGATTAAACCACCACCACATTGTTTTTTACTCATCATTTCCACTTTGCAAGTGAGGAGATTAAGACTCAGGTTAAACAACTTTCCAAAGTCAAAGCAAGTAACAGAGTGACTGAGCATAGTGTTTGATTTCCAAAGGCGGAACTCTATCCACTGTTCCATCCTAACAGGAAGATGAGGAGAGAAGCAAATTAAAACTCATTCTTGAAATACTGGCTTATTTGCTTTTAGATGGGACAATAAAAAGATCTTAGATTAGACCTGCTGCTACCAACATTGGCATTTTGTAAAATATTTATTTATTTGGCTGCATGGTGTATTAGTGGTAACACACAGGGTCTTTGATCTTCCTTAAGGCATGCGATATGTTTAGTTGAGGCACGTAAACTCTTAGCTGTGCCATGTGGGATCTAGTTCCCTGACCAGGGATTGAACCCAGGCCCACTGCACTGGTAGAGTGGAGTTTTGGCCACTGATCTTCAGGGAAGTCCCAACATTGGCACAACTTTTAGTTCACAATAGGGCACTAGTTATTACCAGACCTTTAGGCTTAACAGGCAATGCAATGTAAATATGGCATTCTGAAAATGATACAAATTGAATCAAAATTAGTTCTATTTGGCTGGTCTTATCTACAGATGCAGAGTTATAGGGGACTTCCCAGGTGGCTCAGATGGTAAAAAATCAGCCTGCAATGCAGGAGACTCAGGTTCAGTCCCTGGGTCAGGAAGATCCGCTGGAGAAGAAAATGGCAATCCACTCCAGTATTCTTGTCTGAAGAATCCCATGGACAGAGGAGCCTGGTAGGCTACAGTCCACGAGGTCACAAAGAGTTGGCTTGCCATTTCTTTACTGAGAAAGATCTCTCCCATAAAACCTACCAGCAGGGAATAAAAGTTAATGTTGGGGGTTGAAGAGAACATTCCTTACCTCCTGCAGCACATTCTTTTCTGTGCTCATCTATTGTTTCTGGTTCCTTTTGGCTTCCTAAAAACATAAGGAGATTTTATTGCTGTACATAGAGTGGAAATCCTTCGTATCCAATCATTTCTTGGTTTCCTGTCCTCTCCTGCCCTACCCTGTTCAAAAACAAAGTATGCCATGAACTGTGTTAGGGATTAAGAAAAGAGGACTGGCTCCAAGGGGGTTTCCAGTCTAGCTGAGGCATTAAAAAATAAAAAAATACCTGAAAAGCTGCATATGTGATACCAATTACCACAAAAAGACTAGGATTAAGTGCCTGCCAAATGAGATACAAATATATGCTTTGCAAAGGGAGGAGAGAGACATATGGCTTGAGAAGCATGGAATGTCTTTGCAGGCAAAGAACAAGTTGGAGCTTGAGGGAGAGGTGGGACTGAATGAATGAAAAGGGGGTGGTAATCTAAGACTTTCACACGCAGCATTCCAAATGGGTTGTTGGGGAAATTTTGACAAAATAACTGCTAAAATGAGACTCAGATGTAGGGAATGGACATGTGGATACAGGGGTAGAAGGGGAGAGTGGGACGACTTGGGAGATTAGGACTGACATATATACAGTACCATGTGTAAAACAGACAGCCAGCAGAAGGAATCTGCTGTATAACACAGGGAGCTTAACTCAGTGCTCTGTGATGACCTAGGAGGTGGGATGGAGAGGAGTGGGAGGGAGGTCTAAGAGGGAAGGGATCTATGTGTGTATACAGCTGATTCATTTTATTGTACAGCAGAAACTAACAGAACATTGTAAAGCAATTATACTTCAAAAATATATATTGTGCTATGCTTGGCTTTTATTGCATTGGAATATACTCTAAGGTCACTGACCAACTGTATTACAGAGGCATCTACACAATAAGAATCACCATAATAGGAGGTGTACTCTACTGCCTGGGAAAACCTAAAGGAGAAGCTATAGGTTACAAATATTTTCGGATAATTATTATTCAACATTCTCAAAAATTTTCCATATTTCCTTATTTTGGCCAAGACAGATTTCCTTCATAGGGCCCTGGATACCACATCACATCATTTTTGGACAATTGAAACCAAGATTTTGATAAAATATAACAAATGCAATAATGCAGGTAAAACACTGGATCATTTGTATCAATATTTACACAATCTTAATTGTTTTTAATCCTCTCTTAACCCTATGATGTCTTCCGGTCATGTCATTTTCCTCTTCTGTGCTTCCTGGCTATGCTTCTTCTGGGAAGAGCTGGCCACTGTTGGACACTGTTGAAGAGTCGTTCCAGTTCTTCATCTCCCATTTGTGATCTGTGAACTACTCTGCCCCTGCACCCAACACTCCTGGGAACGTGCCCTCCCCAGTTATCAGTGACCTTCCTCCTGCCAAACCCAAGGAATAATTTTCAGTCAGTATCTTACTTAAGCTCACGGTAGCATCTAAAATGATCTAGAATCCCCTCCTTGAAGGTTTTTCAGCCCTCGGCTTCCCTTTCCTGATGTCCACCAATCACTGCAATAGCCGCTCTCCATCTCCTTTGCCACTGGCCTCCTCTTCTTTGACACTGGAATCATCAAGAGTCCATTATCCTCTGCTCTCTCTCTCCGCCTGCCCTCCTTTCTTGGGAAATCTCATCCACATGCTTGGTTTTTTGCTGGTAACTCACAAATATGTCTGTCCCCAAAGTCCCATTGATGAGTTTATGAATATAGCTTATCTATAAAATCTCCTTACAGGGTGTTGATGATGTCACATATCAACCTGAAACTTGACTTATCTCAAATTAATTAAATTTACCCCACACATTCTTCTTACTCTTTCCTACTCTCATGTTGTTCTACTCATTCTGTAGGTTAAGCCATAAACCTGAGTATTTACCTTTTCCCAGGCCCCTGATTATCAGTCACTATGTACTGTAAATGTTATTCCGTAAATATTTCTCAAATAAGTCTCATTTTTTTCATTATCACTAAATTCATACTATCTTCATATCTTGCCTGAATTATTCCAATAGCATTCTAACCAGTCCCCTACTTCCATTACTATATTTCCTAATCCATTATTTTTTTCTTTTTCTTTTTGAAATTAGGAAAAAAAAAAGTTTTCTCAAAAGACTATGAAAGACTGCTGCTGCTGCTGCTGCTAAGTCACTTCAGTCATGTCCGACTCTATGTCACTCCATAGACAGCAGCCCACCAGGCTCCCCCATCCCTGGGATTCTCCAGGCAAGAACACTGGAGTGGGTTGCCATTTCCTTCTCCAATGCATGAAAGTGAAAAGGGAAAGTGAAGTCGCTCAGTGGTCTCTGACTCTTCGCGACCCCATGGACTGCAGCCTTCCAGGCTCCTCCATCCATGGGATTTTCCAGGCAAGAGTACTGGAGTGGGGTGCCATTGCCTTCTCCAACTTGAAAGACTAGAGGATTTGAATTTTCCTCTGTTCATTTTTTAATAAGAGGTAACTATTTGGGGCATGTCTGCTAGCTAACACTACACTTTCGGTATAATTTATATTACAAAGAATTATTCCAAACCACATATCTAATTACTCTACTCCCTTTAGCATAAAATTTTTTATCTCATTACTTCAAATGTATACATGTCACAATGTTCTCTCAACTTGGGTTATTAATAGTTACATGAGTCTCTGTTTCTTATAATCAAACAGACCAAACTAAATCACTGTTAGTTTAACTGCAGTCTAATTACTGAGTAATTGTATGTTTCTTCCCTTAATTACAGAATATTTTTAAGATAGGTATCACTTTTATTTAGCCTTATTTATTAGTGCATTCATTTATGTAAGAGGACTTTAGAGATAGATATTTAGTTTGTTTCCAGTAGACCTTTAATGGGTAAATGAGTTAACAACTGCAAGAATGAATGAAAGAAAAACCAGTGTGGAGTCAGGAGGTCCTAGCTCTAACTCTGCTGTGTGACCCTGGATGCTCTGGCTTCAACTTCTTCATCTGTAAAATATTGCTATAACTAAACTCTATGAACCTTATAATATTTTGAAAAGATAAATTGAAAAAATGCTTTTAAGAGTACTTTGCAAACTTAAAGGGACAGTTCTACCATTGTAATGTATCATTCCTTTTATTGTTAACACATATATATTACCTGAATCAACATGCTTTTTTCTTCAGTCACAGAGCCTTGCAGTTCAATGTTTTCAGGAGCTGGACTTCCGCCTGTAAGAAGGAGGAAACACACCAAACATTGCCGGGCGAGGAGGGTTACAAGGAAAAGAGGAAGAAATAGTGAGGGTGGCAATGTGGGCAGACACCTAAGTGGAAAGGGTTTCATATGTGTTCCCAAAGAAGCCAGCCATGTAAAATTCCGTAACAAATGAATATTTGTATAAATCATTATCAAGTACACTACAGTACAAATAAATACAGGGAAATTACAAAAAGGAATGGCATAAATTAAAAGTGCGAATACAAATATTTCTGCTATACAAATGTGCCATACAAATACTTGTATGGCCTTCAAAAAATAGGGTTTTTAAACTATTTTTTAAGGCTCATGCTGCTTTTTTAATCAAACACATTACTAGTGTAATTATAGAAACAGAATGAAAAAGGATGAACAATTACTTAGTTGTTGTTGCTTAGTCACTAAATCCTGCCCAACTAGTTTGCTACTCCATGGACTGTAGCCCGCCAGTCTGCTGGAGCGGGTTGCCATTTCCTTCTCCAGGGGATCTTCCTGATCCAGGGACTGAACGTGCATCTCCTGCACTGGCAGGTAGAGTCTTTACCACTGAGCCAGCTAAGCTGGCTCTTCCCTTACCAGGGTAGCCAGCTTTTTTTTTAATAGCTTGACAAACATGTTTTAAAAAATTATATATGCAGGCCTGATAACAAAGTATGATATCCTTCCAAAACACAGTATCTTTCTAAGCAAAATGTCATCAAACTAAGAAAAAGAGATGCACTTTTAATGTATGCCATTCCTTTTTGTAATTGTCCTGTATTTACTTGTACTGTAATGCACTTGATAATGATTTTCCTCTTCACATGACCCATTGTCCTGAATTTAGTTCAGTCCAGACACAAAGGTCAGCAACGACAGTTAGATTTTGTTTCTTTCAAGAAAACAGAATAACTAAAGGATGTACTCAATTTTTTAAATTTATATGGAAATAAGAACAAAATGGTAACCACTATCTTCAAATACATAAAAATATTCCCTATGGAAATTTTATATTAAAAAATTTTTAAGACTGATAGTAAATTGATATGGTCCATAAATCAAAAGTATAAGATGTTTTTCAGTGAAAATTTTCTCTCCCATCATGTCCACCAGAAAGCCAGTTTCCTGACTCATAGACAAAGTTACTAATTTCTGTCTAGCTTTGTAGAGATATTTTATATATGTATTATATATACAAAAACTTTTTTTCTATTTTTTTCACAAATATTTACATGCAATACATAGTGCTTTGTACTCTAGTGCTTTTCCCTAAGAAACAATAGTTCTTTGATATTCTTCCAAGAAAAAAGTTCTCTTCTGTATACGTTTTACAAATGCATATTAGTATTCCATTACTTGGACATGCCAAAATATGTTAGTCTTCTACTAATAGTTAACTTGTTTCCATTATTTATTATTACAAACAATGCTGTAGTAGATAAACTTTCATATATGTCATATAGTATGTGTGTACTTAGATCTACAGGATAAATCCCCATAAACCAATCATTTTATCATAGGATACATACATTTATGACCAACCTAGACAGCATATCAAAAAGCAGAGACATTACTTTGCCAACAAAGGTCCATATAGTCAAAGCTATGGTTTTTCCAGTAGTCATGTATGGATGAGAGTTGGACTATAAAGAAAGCTGAGTGCCGAAGAATTGATGCTTTTGAACTGTGGTGTTGGAGAAGACTCTTGAGAGTCCCTTGGACTGCAAGGAGATCCAACCAGTCCATCCTAAAGGAAATTAGTCCTGAATATTCACTGGAAGGGCTGATGCTGAAGCTGAAACTCCAATATTTTGGCCACCTGATGCAAAGAACTGACTCATTTGAAAAGACCCTGATGCTGGGAAAGACTGAAGGCAGGAGGAGAAGGGGGCAACAGAGGATGAGATGGTTGGATGGCATCTTCAACTCAATGGATATGAGTCTGAGTAAACTCTGGGAGTTGGCAATGGACAGGGAGGACTGGTGTGCTGCAGTACATGAGGCTGCAAAGAGTCAGACACAACTGAGCGACTGAACTGACATACATTTAAATTTTGGGTAGATATTGGCAAATTCCTCTCCATACTAATTATAATAATTTACATTCCTTGCAGCAATGGACGAGAATTCTTTTCTTCCAACAGTCTTACCAGAAGTGTGCAAACAAGCTGTTCTGTCTGTTTACATGATAGGTAAAAAATGGTATCCTGGTGTAGTTTTAATTAAATTTTTTTTATTTGGTGTGAGGTAGAATGTAAAGATATTCTTCAGTTAAATGAAGGAATAGATTTCATTTCTACAATTTTACAGCTCCTTTAACTTAGCACCTATATCTCAAATTTAATTGCCAATTTAACTTTCGATGAATTTTCCTTAATTAACACTTAAGGTAGAAATGGGATCCTACATTTCCGAAGAGTATCAACTGTAGTGATGCCTAACAGGGAATGGTTAAGAATAACCACTTTATTTTCGGACTCAAATGGCAGAAAAGGAGGATCTAATGGCATTGTCTAGTTAATTTCTGCCTCCTGAGTGGACCATCACTAACTGGTCCATCCTTTTTTAATAGACAGTTTTTATTTTATTAAAAAAATTTTTTGACCATGCTACATAGCACGCAGGATCTGAATTCCCCCACCAGGGAATGAACCATGGCCCCTGTACTGTAAGCATGGAGTCTTAATCACTGGACCACCAGAAAAATCCTGGTCCATCCTTTTAACCTAGTAAATTCTAATGAGGATTCTGAGAATTTCCTAATTAAGTGATTTCACAGCTGAATCACAGCTGACACTCAGGTGTGTCCAATAAATTTTGGCCATAAGGAGATGGTGGGATGATTTGGGAGAATGGCATTGAAATAGGTATACTATCATATAAGAAACGAAGTGCCAGTCTATGTTTAATACAGGATACAAGATGCTTGAGGCTGGTGCACGGGATGATCCAGGGAGATGATATGGGGTGGGAGGTGGGAGGGGCTTCGACATTGGGAGATCGTGTACACCTGTGGCTGATTCAAGTCAATGTATGGCAAAACAAATACAGTATTGTAATGTATTTTTTAAAAAAGAAAAAAAATCCCATTAAAATACATTGTAAGTTTTATTCTAAATATAGAGTTGGAAAAAGTTGGTAACATTGTCATATATGAAGGCCACGGTCACCTCTCAGAGTTCTTTTCTTCAGACTATGTCTTCAACATTACTCAGCCACTGATGATAGTTACTCCACTAGCTTCCAGGTTTGCTTCATGTTTTAGAATGGAAACTATGCTTGAACCCTTCAAGAGCTTACCTTGGATCTTTGTCACAGCAGAAGCTGATCTTCTATCTTCCTCTTTCTTACAGAGTGGTTTACAGTCAAGGTCACCAGAAGCCATATGCAAAATTTCTGACCCAGAATCTATCAACAGGAAGAAACTAACAGCATGAATACCATGCAAAGGATTATTTGCTGATGTCCTTTCACTTGTATACACCTCAGGAGATCACAAGATAGCCAAGCTTATGCTTATAATATCAACATTCTAATTTTTTAAAGGAAGTTTTAAATAATATACCATTTATTGAAATAGAGTACAGCTTTCTGTTTATGGGATCTTTAGTAGAATATCCTCCAGTTTTTTTCTGTTTCCTCATATTTATTTATTTTTTCCTCCAAACTTTAAATTTTTCATTTTGCTTTGGGGTATAGCTGATTAACCCTGTTGTGGTAGTTTCAGGTGAACAGCAAAGGAACTCAGCCATACATATACAGGTATCCATTCTCCCCAAAACCTCGCTCCCATCCAGGTTGGCACAAAACATTGAGCAGAGTTCCATGCACTGTCCAGTAGGTCCTTGTTCGTTATCCATTTTCAATATAACAGACTAAGTCTTATTTTTATATCTTTTCTGATCTACTTACCACTTGAAGTTACAGTACTCTCTGTGGATGAAGTGTGACCAGGAGATGGTAGGGTGGAATATTCCCTGTCAAAAGAGTAGAAGTAGTATTTTTGGAGTGTTGGGTCCAAAGAATTCTCTTAGAAATTATGGAATATGCATCCAAATTCACACGCAGAAACAAACAGGCAAACCTGGATTGCGGCTGGCTCTCAGAACATAAATATTCAACACCATTCTCCTTAAGGGGAAAAAAAGAGAGAGAGAAATAAGTTTAACAATTTGACATTTTCCATTTCAGAGAGGTTGTGTTAAGCAAATATTTTCATACAATTTTAAATGAACCCATATTTGCTTTGCTCTTTTGGAGAGGATATGGGAATGTGATGCTATAGGGCAGATGGATATACATACTTAAAGCTGTACTTTTTAAAAAAGTCCAATTTTAACTATACTTGCAAGTCTAATATTGAAAGAAAATATAAGTTCTTGGGCAAAACAAATTCTAATCTTAAAGGGCAGACAGAGTTTCTATCATGAACTTAAATTTTCTTTAAACAGAACTAGGTGGGCATGAAACAACATTTCTATTTATGGAACTATTACTCAACCTAAAACTTTTGACCTGTTGATTTAAAAATGATTCTCAATTGTCTAGCTAGATGCATAACACATTTAAAGTTTATCCAAGTCTCAAAGTTGTGAGGGATTATATCTACATCAGCTCCTCTTACTTTGGGTCAAAAGAGCTTTAACACAATTGTGGTTCCCCTCCACCCCATCCCTCCACCCCCCACCCCCCACCCCCCGGAAAAAAAACAGTTGTGGTCCCAGTCTACCAGAGCAAGTATTTGAAAGTCTCATTTGAGCTTCATAATCTCCATTGAGTTCCTAGTTTGGAGGGAATTTAGGTTTACTCATTCTCTTTAAAAAAAAAAAAAAAAAAGCAGTGGAAATATAGATGCAGTTTTTGCTGTTGTTATTTAGTCACTAAGTCATGTCCAACTCTTTGCAACCCCATGGACTAGATCCTGCCAGGCTCCTCTGTCCTTGGGATTTCCCAGACAAGAATACTGGAGTGGGTAACCGTTTCCTTCTCCAGGGGATGTTCCCAACCCAGGGATCAAGCCCATATGTTCTGCTTGGCAGGCAGATGCTTTACCACTGAGCTACCTGGGAAGACCTAGAATCACTTACTCTCTTTCAAAAATACAGTGGGAACATGGGTTCCTCTTTAATGAAAAATTTTACTACTAAATATATTTTTTTATTATTTGATTTATTTAGGAAAACAAGAATTTAACAAGTTAAAACTGAAATCACTTGGACATACCCAAAATCTGCACAGACAACGCAAAAATAAAGATATTGAAATTTCCATAATCAAACATAGAACTTCTCATTAGGTGTCACAACATACAATAGGTTTCAATAGAGGGCTGCTGTATATCATATACCATATTGAGAATCTATCCAAGAAAAGATTGACTTCACAGAAACGTAAAGGTTTAGCAAGAGTTTGCTGAATATATAGTTATCCAATACAAAAAACAATAGCTTACATCTGTACAGCACACTACAATTTATTAAGCCCTTTAATATACTGTCTCATTTAATTCACTCCACAACCTTATGCAATAGATTTTAATGAGGAAAAAAAAAAAAAAGATTTCCTTATTTCAGGGGAGGAAAGCAAAGCCAATGAATAAAGTAATTTCCCAGGAGCATTCAGAGTGGTAGTGCCAGCCTCTAAACTGTCTAAACAATCACATTAAATATAGTGTCCTCTTCATTGTAAACAGAACTGTCTCTGAAACACCCTAAGGCTACTGGAGAGGCAAAGACTTTCCGCTGATTGTCTTTGACTGATAAATGATTTGAATATACACTTTCAAAATTTTCACCTCAAATGTTAAAAAAACTCCACAATCAAACCTGCAAAGCAAGAATTTACACCTAACCCCCTCACACTGGGAAAGACTGAAGGCAGGAGGAGAAGGGAGCGACAGAGGATGAGATGGCTGAATCACATCACTGACTCAGTGGACGTGAGCTTGGGCAAACTCTGGGAGATAGTGAAGGACAGGGAAGCCTGGCGTGCTGCAGTCCATGGGGTCGCAAAGAGTGGGACACCATTTAGTGACTGAACAATAGTAACAACTTGTATATGTAAATGTTAGGCAATCTTCTCTTTTATTTCATTTTGTCCCTGCTTTAAACATCTTTCTGTCAGACTATATGTGACTGAAGTCCCTTGTGGCACCAGTTTAATTCAATAACTTTCAACAAAGGCCTAGTTTGTGCCAGAAACAGCCTTTCGTTGGCTGTTTCTGGCACAAAACCGAAAGCCTGAAAAAGACCAGAAACATAGTACTTGTCCAAGAGGAACTCATAGGCCAGTCAAAAAGACAAATATGCAGAACAAATACTTCATACATTATAAGCAGTGTTGCACAGAGGAAAGTATGCAGAGAACAGAGTAGGAAAACATGTTCATTAAAGTTTGAAGAGAAATTATACCTTATATGCCATTGGTAGTTAAATGATTGTCCTTGAGATACTTAAATATATTGTACTAGTAATTATTATATGCTTATTTAACTATCTACCAATACAGATGTAAAAAAATGAAGCTGTAAAATAGGAAAAATTTAAACATTCTTCAGTTTCATTGAGTATCCTCCATAAAAATCAATGAGCATTGAGTCCTTAATAAAAATTAAAAAAATTAGGCCCATTTAACACTTCATAACATAGAAATCTATTATTATATGTGACTTGAAACAGCACTTATTACTGTGTTACAAATAATAATAATATATGCAATAATTATACTGCACTAAAAACCTAAGTTTGTCAGGAAAAATTCCTTTTATACCAATCAGACATGAAACCTTATATTTGAATTTAAGAGGTGTGAAAGAGAATGCAGCTATTTTCTATTGAATTAAACTGATTTCCAATATTAAAGGAAAGAGAAAACATTATTTCTACAAATTTTTTTCTAAAAATTCTGATTATTTAAAATCAAAATAATAAGTACAGCAAAAATACATTATGTTAAAAATGAGTCATCTGTCATAATGCTCTGTGTAAAGCCCTTCTTTTATCCTAGTTTTTATGTGAACCTGGTAAACATAAAATATTTATTAAGTAAGTAACAATTCTGTGATTTTGGATAAACATTATGTATTTAGTAGCCATATATTACTACGTTGTTCTGTTGCAAAGATATTGGATACTACCAGATATTAGTCCCAATTCATGATTCATTACAAATCTCACTGATCAAAAAAACAACCTAATACACAACATACCGCAATCCTAGATTTTCATATATTCAGCTAACATTTTTTTCCTCCTTAGAAGAAGAGCCAAACAAAAGAAGGAGATTTTTATTTTTCCAAATTTAGAGTTGTAGTTAATGAAAGTTGGAGATATAGCCCCTCAGGGTGTCTGTGTGTGTGAAATGGGGGTGAAAAATAACTCAGCAAACACTTTCTACAATTATGCTCTTTTCTCCCAGTTTCAAAAGGTGCCCCTATTCAAACCAGTTTCCTGAGCCCACAGGAGAACCTAACACACACAACAGCTGCAGGATCTAGACAGATTATAAAAAATGATCATTTACTGGACATATCTTAAAACCAAGGAAAATCAAGAAACTGACTACACGCAAGAAAGAGAAAGCTCAGAAAGAGAGAGACTTACTTACAGCACAAGATTGGCTCACATCAATGAGTCTAACACATGCTGACAGCCTAGAGCAGGAAGCATGTTCTTCCTGTTCAAGCCATTCAAATTGGAACCTGCATAACATTTACATGAAAATCTGTGGTGCAGCCAATTTGCTTTTGACAGTAAAAGTCTAATGTAGGGTAAGGGTGGGGTAGCCAACACACAGAACAGAGCGAGATATCCTCCCGCGGACTGGGTCAGCAAATGCAAGACACATGCACACGCATTCCCCCCCTCTCACTTCAGCTGTCTCACATATATACAGCAGCATTATTTTAATATTCAGTTAGAAAATATGAAGAAATAGCTTCTAAGATATTGAAAGTGAAGTGAAAGTGTTAACTGCTCAATCATGCCCAACTCTTTGCCACCCCATGGACTGTAGCCCACCAGGCTCCCCCGTCCCTGGGATTCTCCAGGTGAGAACACTGGAGTGGGTTGCCATTTCCTTCTCCAATGCATGAAAGTGAAAAGTGAAAGTGAAGTCGCTGTCATATCCGACCCTTAGGGACCCCATGGACTGCAGCCCACCAGGCTCCTCCGTCCATGGGATCTTCCAGGCAAGAGTACTAGAGTGGGGTGCCATCGCTTTCTGCTGTAACCTAAATAAAACTAAATTTCTTCACAAGCTTTTTTTTTTCCAGTTTCTAACTAAAAGGACACCACACCTTCAGACCTACAGGACACACCCACCACTTCGAGGTTCGTTTGTAATATAGTTATCAGCCAACTTCTACATGTTCCAATTTTGCAACTGGCAATGTTATTTATTCTCCAAGGTTATTAAAGCTGCACCCACACACAGCTTGAGAGAACAGGACAGACAATGGCCAGAAAATCTGAGATATTTTTTAAATGGATTCTGTACTTTGCCTCATAAAACAACCTTTTCTAGTGATAGTACATCTGAGGCAAAAAACATGTAATTACATGAAGGAGATCTCAAAGGGAGAGCAAAACATTTAATATTTACTGTATACTTTTTTTTAACAATCAAATGGAAAACAAAAATTCATCTTCATATCCTTTAACCTATATCCTCTGAGCTTCATGCTATTGATAATCCTGATTTTGGGTGATAGTTACAGTTGCTATTTCCTGAGTGTTTACTATGAACCAGGTACTTTAATATGTTATAAAGAGTCTTGTTGAGGTAAAATCTAAGACTCAGGTAGGTAGAGGGGGAGAATCAGTTTCATTTCATGGTGCTAAGTCTCTTCAGTCATGTCTGACTCTTTGCGACCCCATGGACTGTAGCCCACCAGGCTCCTCTGTCCATGGGATTCTCCAGGCAAGAATACTGGAGTGAGTTGCCATGCCTCCTCCAGGGGATCTTCCCAACCCAGGGATCAAACCCTCATCTCTTACATCTCCTGCACTGGTAGACTGGTTTTTTACCACTAGCACCACCTGGGAAGCTTCCCCAAATTTTTCTGGTCATACTACACAGCATGCAGGATCTTAGTTTCCTGACCAGGGATTGAACCTGCAACCCCCTGAAGTAGTAAAGTAGAGTCTTAACCACTGGACCACCAGGGATGTCCCAGGATTTTCATGAAGCATCTTAATTCTTGGAGAGTTAGGAAACACACACAGGTACCCAATCATGAATGCAGTTTTGCAAAGGCCCAGAAATCCTTTGGTTGCTATTCAGACTCAGTGGTGGGAGCAGTGAATAAGGAAAGAAAGATAGATTATAAGGAGAGACAACCTAGGCCTGAGAGAAATAGAAATTGCAAGGAGTGAGGAAGAATGGAGAAAGTTGGACCAAATAAACTGCTAGATCTAGCCATGGAAGAGAGCAGCATCAACTCAGTGGGAGACTGTACTGTCCTGCGGTACTGTCCAGCACTGCGGGATTATCCATTTGTCTTGAAAAGCAAAGGATAATTTCAATGACTAAGTCACAAGCAGCCCATCCAACACTACAGTATGATCCTTAAAGTGCTGGAACAAGAAGGGAGAGACTTCTCCCCACTGACCAGGGTGAGAGGATTACCAGAAGTGCAGATACAGTGTTCTGAGGAGGTCAGCAGTGGAGCAGGCAGGGCCTGTGGCCAGTGGGGACAGCAAACAGAAGGGACCGCAGGGATGGGAGTGGTGAAACCACCTGCCCTCTCCAACAATCTCTCAGGAGGTGAAGTGCCTTTCCCTGGGACCTACTGGTTAGTGAGGTCAGGACATTGGGGTATACTGATAGGCACCAGTATGAACGGGTTAGTTGCTCAGTCATGTACGACTCTTTGCGACCCCTTGGACTATAGCACACCAGGCTCCTCTGTCCATGGAGTTCTCCAGGCAAGAATACTGGAGTGAGTTGTCATTTCCTTCTCGAGGAGATCTTCCTGACCCAGGGATCAAACCAGGGTCTCTTGTATTGCAGGCAGATTCTTTACCATTTGAGCCACCAGGGAAGCCCAGGCATCAATATAGGTTCTTGGAGAAACAAATGTTCTCTTGTTTCATGTTGACCTCATGAAACAAAAAGAGCTTCCTCTTCATCAGCAAGTAAGGAGACAGAGCACTGAGATTTGTCTTTTCTCTAAATATGAACAGCTTGTTTCTCTAAACAAACCTGGTTTGTTTCCATGGACTGGTTAGACCAGAACTTAACAGTTACAGATATATATAGGCATGTGTATATGCATAATACATGTATATGTATGTGCAGATATATATATATGTGTGTGTGTATACATAATATATGTATGTGTATGTATTTGAATTCTCAGAAGAACTCTGCAAAATAATATCTCTGTTTCACAAGGGACGCAAGCAAATTGAAAGAGGTTGAGCCACTTGTCCAAGGTCATACAGATAATAAGTAACAGAGCCAGTTTAAAACCACACCTGCTTAATTCCAAAGCCTAGGCTATGTGGCTTGGAGAAGGCAATGGCAACCCACTCCAGTACTCTTACCTGGAAAATCCCATGGGTGGAGGAGCCTGGTAGGCTGCAGTCCATGGGGTCGCTAAGAGTCAGACACCACTAAGCGACTTCACTTTCACTTTTCACTTTCATGCATTGGAGAAGGAAATGGCAACCCACTCCAGTGTTCTTGCCTGGAGAATCCCAGGGATCAGGGAGCCTGGTGGGCTGCCGTCTATGGGGTCACACAGAGTCGGACACAACTGAAGTGACTTAGCAACAGCAGCAGCAGCATGCTATGTGGCTAAAAATTCTGTCACTATTGAGTAATATTTCAAATAAATACAAAAGTAGACAGAATAGAATAGCCACCCTTGTGTACCTATTTTGCAGATTCAACAATTATCAACCTGTAGCCCATCTTGTTTCATCAACACTGTCACCCACTAAAACTACCCTGGCCTTGTTTTGAAGTATATGACTCAGGTACTGTAAAAATTTCTCTCATAAATATTTTAGTCTGAGCCTGTAAAAGACAAGGACTGGAAATAATTTCTTTTTTCCCCTCTTTAAAATATTCCAAATAAATGGATTTCACTGAGTCAGTAAAATAGTTCTTCCCCAGAATGCCCCAAACTGGACCCCAAATTATTTTACTAAGAGATGTTCTTCTTGAGATGTTAATCTTGCTAGAGTCCTCTGCTCACCCCAAAATCCTCCTGTGAATACTGATCTCATTCTTATCTCATGCTCTGCTTTCTGCAAAAGAGGCTAGAATATAGCTATCTCTATGAATACAGGAGAGGAATAAAAAATAGTTCTCAGGAACACCAGTCAGAAAGCAATAGGGCAAGACTGTCAGCTCAACAAGTTCACTGGGTGCTCACTCTCAATGTTTTAAATAGACCCTATAGGGGATACAAAAATGAAGAAGTAAACAGGCATTCACCAAATATTAATAGGATAGCTACCATATACCAAATCTATTCAGGATGCTAGGTGGACATTAGTTAATGGCCAAAGGCATTCTATACCAAGCTAATAACCTGATATGGGAAAACACATAAGAAAACAAAGAAATACAATGTAACCAAAAATATAGACAAGAGGTACACAGTTATTGGGGTCTAAAAGAAAAGGGTAGGAATTATTTTTTCCCAAGTGGGATAGTTGAGAAAGGAAGAAACTGAGGTCTGAATGACAAGACTTTTCCACAATTGCAGAGAGGGAGAACCAGGGTAAACCCTCATCTCTCAACTTCTAATTCATACTGATTTCGATCTCAAGGACTAAAGAGGTCTTCCTTGGACAGTCCAGTGCAGGGTGTTGGAGAGTTAAGATCCCACATGCCTCAGGACAAAAAAACCAAAACCAAAAACATAAAACAGAAGCAATACTGTGATAAAATAACAAAATTCAATAAAGACTTTAAAATTTTTCCATATTAAAAAAAAATCTTTAAAAAAGATAAAGGACTAGAGATGCTTGACTGCAAATATTTCTATCACAAGAAAAGTCTTTGGCATGGGCCTTGACAGTCACATGGAATTTGATAAACGGAGGATTGTTAAGTGTTTGGGGCAGAGAAAACAGCATAAACAACTTTGTGTGATATATTCCGACAATGCAGACCACATGGCTCGGCTGACATTCAGGGACCACTCTAAGGCAGGGATGAGGAAAGGGTGGAAAATTAAGACTGCAGCCAGATTAGAGAAAAGCTTGAATACCAAGGTAAGTTGCTTGTTATGAAGTTCCTCAAGAGTGATGAAATTCTGAAAGTTTGAAGCTGAAGAGTTAAGGAAACACGATTTATGGGTCACTGGGATAAACATGGATTATATGCTTTGTAATTTTAATCTCATATTTAATTTTAATTCTTATTAATGAGAATGCGTTGACAAGCGCTGTCTAAGGAGAGCATTGTATTTGTTTAAGAGATGGGTGTGGGAGGGCATGACAGGGTAGGGGGTGGGGACTTGCTCAGGGGACTGGCATGAGGGAGTGAACAGGCTGCAAGGATTCTTCAGTGAAGCAGAGGGAAAGGGAAATGGTGGAAATAGTTGAGAACAGCCGCAGGGTGCACCTGACAGGCTAGTTCCTGGGGCCTGTGGAAGACATGGCTTAGAGGCAGCAGAAAAACCTTCAGGGAATCTCTATATTTCCCTAGGAGCATTTGACCTGTGTTCTCTGTTAGCTCCTATTTCTTCATGGGTGTCAAGACAAGATAACTGGGACTTTCCTGCTAGTCCTGTGGTTAAGAATCTGCTTCCTAATGCAGGGAACTCAGGTTCTATCCCTGGTCAGGGAACTAAGATCTCATATGCCATGGGGCAGCTACACCCACCTACTGCAATTACTGAGCCCACATGCCACAATCAGAGAGAAGCCCATTTGCCACAACAAAAGATCTCACATAACACAACTAACACCTGATGGTAAATAAATAAATAAAAAGACAAGATAACTCGGTCACATATTCTAATAAGGATGGATGAGGAGCTCCTTTTTGATACATAAGGAAGCACATTTGATTCTCAGCCAAAAAAATACTTTCAAGGTAACTATGAGTAATTATCATGATTGCAATGTCTAAATTCAATGTTGTATAAGAGGAGTTGTAAGAAGCGGTTAATCTTTGAAGCTTGACAAACCTGAATTTGCAGCCCAGGTTTGCTACTTACTAGTTGAGTGATCCTGGTTAAGTTATTTAACCTCTCTGAATTTCAACTGCCTTGATGGCAGAAGCAGAGAATACCATTCAAAGTTGCAGACAAAATCAGAATATAGAAATGCTTTGCCACAGTTGTGTACCTGGTAGACAACTAATGTTGGTTCCTTCCGCCTTCTTGGTGAAATCAATACCAGATAAAAGGGAAATTACTAATAACCAGACATCCTGTAAGCTTCCAAGTTCAACTTCCTTTATTAAAACTTTACAAGAACTGCCAAGTAATAGCAAAACAGATTCATTTCCTTTTTCTTTCCTTCTCTTAACTACTCAATAGGATGCGGTAATAAGGGACAGGAAAATGTCATATACACACACTTAAACAGAAGAATAAGAACAACTCATATAACTCAATTAAAAAACAAATTCATTTTTTTCCCCCAGTGGG
The DNA here is from genome assembly GCA_917880005.1 of Nanger dama. NCBI lineage: Eukaryota > Metazoa > Chordata > Mammalia > Artiodactyla > Bovidae > Nanger > Nanger dama. Next base: position 85,154,477 of record CAKJTW010000002.1, read on the forward strand.
CAAAAAAAGATCTGTTGACATATCTCTAAAGAAGATAGACACATGGCCAATGAGTACATGAGAGGATGTTCAACATCATTTGTCATTAAGGAAATGCATATGAAAACCACAATCAGATACAATTTTATATCCACTGATACCTATAATTAAAAAGACTGAAAAAAATAGACACATGTATATGTATAACTGAATCACTTTGCTGTACACCTGAAACTAACATGTTTTAAATCAACAATGTTCTAGTATAAGATAAAAACATTTTCTAAGTAAACTAAGAAAAAGGATAGACAAGGGTTGATAAGAATATAGAGAAATTGAAATCTTCACACACTATTGATGAGAATGTAAAATGGTATAGCTGCTTTGGAAATCTGCTTTGCAGATTTTAACTCCTCAAAGTGTTAAACATAGAGTGACCATGTACTGTGCTTAGTCGCTCAATCGTGTCTGACTCTGTGATTCCAGGGACTGTAGCCTGCCAGGCTCCTCTGTCCATAGAATTCTCCAGGCAAGAATATTGGAGTGGGGTGCCACGCTCTCCTCCAGGGGATCTTCCCAACCCAGGGATGGAAGCCAGGTCTCCCACGTGGCAGGCGGACTCTTTAACCACCTGAGCCACCAGGGAAGCCTATATGTGCAATAATTCCTCTTGCAGATAAATGGGGTACCCCAGGAGGCCCAGTGGTAAAGCATCTGCCTGCCAATGCAGGAGATGCAAGGAACACAGGTTGAATCCCGGGATTGGGAAGATCCCCTGGAGCAGGAATGGCAACCCACTCCAGTATTCTTGCCTGGAAAATTTCATGGACAGAGGAGACTGGTGGACTATAGTCCATGGGGTCACAAAGAGTCAGAAATCACTGAGCACACACCACAGCAGATGTATACTCAGAACTGAAAACATATCTACACAAAATGTTTTACATCAACATTCATAGTGATTTTGTTCATGATAAAAAGTAGAAATAACTCAAGCTCTTATCAATGGTGAATGCATAAACACACAGCATATGCATACATTGAAATATGTGGTTATAAAAGGAAGTGTTGATGACATGCTACAAACATGGATGAGCCTTAAAAACATTATACTAAATGAAAGAAGCTAGTCACAAGAAGTCACAGTACAAGAAGTATTGTATTATTCTGTTCATATGAGATAGCCAGAACAGGCAAATCTATAGAGGCAGAAAGTGGATTAGTGGCTGCTGAGAGTGGGGCGGAGCAGGAGTAGGGGTAGGGGTCAGAGATAGGAATAGACTCCTAATAGTCATGCTTCTAGGAGCATCAAAATGTTCAAAAAGTTGATTGTGGTGATGGTTACACAACTCTGAATATTTTTAAGAACATTTAATTGAACAATTTTAATTGATGAACTGTTTGATATGAGAAATATATCACAATAAATCTTTAAAAACAAAAGAGTGATAGATTTTCAGATTCTGAAACCGAACAGTCTATTCCATTTGGTTGAGAAGATCATGTTCCCTCGGGCTCAGCCTGCTGACAGAGAAAGGTACTTCAGACACAAATCCATGACCTGGGGTATTTACCTGAGCCCTCAGTGACTTGGAGATTCCCTGGTGACCGATGGTAAAGAATCTGCCTACAAATGCAAGAGACCCAGGTTCGAGGCTGGGAAAATCCCCTGGAGAAGGAAATGGCTACCCACTCCAGTATTCTTGCCTGGAAAATCCCATGGACAGAAGAACTTGGCAGGCTACAGTCCATGGAGTCACAGAGAATCGGACATCACTGAGTTACCATCACGTTCACTTTTTTACTTCATCAGCTACTTAGTATTCTCTTCTTGGATACAGAAGAAGTACTAAGAACCCCTAACTGAGGCACTGATTGCTCCTTGGGCATTGTCTTACTTTGTACAGCAAAGTATAACACCTCAAAGATTATCTAGCCTTGACCTCAATTCTCAGAGAGTCAATGAGACCTGAGACTTCTTGCAGTTAATAGAGAGTTTAAGTTCTGAACTGCACCTCTCAAATAAAAAGTTCATCATACTTCATGAAAATATCCTTTTGTTTATATTTTCTTAAGTTTATACTATAGAAGAGGGTAGAAAGCTCCCCATAAGGCATCAAAGGTAGACAGACATTTCTCATGCATCTGAATTTTATGATATAAGACTTGTACTTGACAGAGTCTATAATACTTATGAGTCTATAATACTTAAAAAAAAAAAAAGAATACCCATGGAAGAGGATCAGGATAAGGGAGAGCTAAAAATGAAGCTGAAATATAGTCCAGTACTCACTTCCATACTTAGGTCATTATTCATCCTGATGCAACCTGAAAGATCTGTTCCTGGGTGGGGACCAGCTGAAGGGCCAGGGCACCTAAGAACACAACGTAAAGTTCCTTACTACAAGTGGAAAAATTGCAAATTTTAGCAGATACTAATCTATCGTGTAGTTTTCCTTCCCCACCCCAATTTTACCAGATGTCTAATTAAGTTCATGCCTTCAGTGACACATGATGAAAGAGAGCTCCAAGTTCTATCAGAGGAGGTTGTAACCATAGAGAAACCCAGCCCCAGATGAAAATGAAATATTTGCAATTCAAACAAAGTCTTGCTTCCTGACCCCTTGGCACAGATAGGAAATTTCAGTAGAGTGGACAGTGCTCACAAATTCCACTGACTTTTCTGAACTTTTCCTAAAGAAGATCAATCTGTGTACTTAGAAAGCTAAGTAAACTCAGAGGAGCTTTGGGTGCAGGAAGAGGGGCACAGGGGTAGATTCTCAAAGACTTATTTGCCTGGAGTGTGAAGGAATAGAATTATGATCAAAACCTAGCAGAATAAGTTAACTTAGCAGTACATAATATATTCCTAAAAACTGGGAAACATTTTAAATAGCTTAATTTATCTTTTACACTTTTAGGATGGATATTATGAAATTCAAAAGAGCTATGGAGCAAACTATAGCGGTATCTTTGTTTTAAATTATTGATTTTCAGAAAGTTAGGCAAGTTACACAATAAAAATTCCACAATAAAGGTGTTACAATCTGAGGATATGAAAATCTAACTGATTAAAAGGGTAGGCAACGGAAAGAGGGCCCCCTCCCCAAAAAGCAGAATAAGAACAGTCTGCCCTTTTAGCTTACCTGTGTCTTTCAGTCACAGCCAAAGCACAATCCTCTATTTCTTCATATCTGGGCCTTTCATGCGAAGCATGGATTAAGTTGGCCACACATGAGAAAGGTGTCAATTTTAGTCTTGGAATTGGTGTACAACTATCCAGATGCAAGGCATCTGCATTAGAGGAGAAAAAATTAAAATATAAATTAATGGTTCAAATGCAGATGCCACAAAATTCAAAATCTTTGGAGGGACTCTCCAAAAATTCCCTCTTTGGAGATGAGACCATTTCTGAGACAGCAAAAATCAATTCAGTTTTATTAATATTTTAACATAATCCCCCACCCCTAAATTTTCATGCCTTTCTTTTTTTCAAGGAGGAGTGTGGGTAGAGGAAGGGAAAGAGAAATCCTTGCCTAGTAAGCAACAAGAGGTTTCAACAACAACTTGCTGTTACAAGCAAAATCCAGCCAGCCAGCTGTTTTTGTAAATAAAGTTTTATTGGGACATAGCCACACCCATTCATCCAGCATCATCCAAGGTTGGTTGCTTGTGTGCTACAACAGCAAAGCTGAGTAGTTGTTGCAGAAACCATACAGCCTGCAAAACCTCAAATATTTACTATCTGGCTCTTTACAGAAACAGTTTACCAACTGCTGAAGAAGTAGTTCGACATTGTCTTTATTTTTGTTGTTCAGCGCTAAGTCATATCTGACTATTATGGACGAGATCGTATGGACTGCAGCACAGCAGACTTCCCTGTCCATTAAAGAGTGCAGGAAATAGGATGACAATTTTTTCTGGGTGTGGAAACTGTCTTGTTATGTTTTTCTGAGTACAAGAAGCAGCAGAATTTAATAGAAAAAACATAGACTTTGGAAGCAATCACAATGCTCTAATTGAAAGCGTGACTCTGCCATGTACAGTTTTGTGAAACTGAAGTCGCTCAGTCGTGTCCGACTCTTTGCGACCCCGTGGACTGTAGCCTACCAGGCTCCTCCGTCCATGGGATTTTCCAGGCAAGAGTGCTGGAGTGGATTGCCATTTCCTTCTCCAGGCGATCTTCCTGACCCAGGAATCGAACCCGGGCCTCCGGCATTGCAGGCAGACGCTTTACTGTCTGAGCCACCAGGGAAGATCTCAGATAAATAACTAACCCACTCTGAGCCCCAGTTTACTTACACATGAAGTGCCACGTGACCTGAGGCAAGTTCCTAACTCAATGTTCCTGTTACCTTATTTCTAAAATGGCAATTACATTAGCATCTACCTCACAGGGATATAGTGAGGATTAAAGGAATTAAGAGGTATGCTCAGAGCAGAGACGTGTGCCTGGCACATAGGGGGCTCTCCTCCAGTGCCCTTGTTATGATCACTGAGTTCCTGTGAGTGGCATCATCCCTAGAGAGCAAGTGCTCATCTATTGTCCTGCATGAACTGGCCACTCATTAGTTGTGGCTGCAGATTTCCCTTTTCTAGTTGAAATGATCCACATATCACTCTACTTACTTTTTATTTCTTCTTAAAGTTATTTTCTCATCCATTTTTTATCCTTTCCGAACCAGCCATTAACTTTTACTTTCAAAGCACATCTATGTTGTGATGAGAGATGCCCCAGTTTTGAGCATCTCCTAAGATAAGGTTCATTTTCCTTAGCCTGGCATTGACGTGAGCCTGCTCCGAACTTACATTCTACTGTACCCTGACCCAAGTCCTCTTATTTCCAAAGTGACTTGTCCAGCTTGAACTCTTCTCTTACAGCTTTGCATTCTTCTTTTCCCCCAACTCATGTTATTTTCTCCATTGGAATACTCTTTCCCGTGCTTTTTGCTCTTCCAAATGCAACTTGTCTTTTGGTGCCCAGTTAAACACTCGTTTCTTCTGCAGAACCTTCTCTGACCCCAAGTCTTACTTGCCTTCATAATCTGTGAGCTATTTTAGGGATTACTCTTTATTATATTAATATATAATACAGTACCTTACACAGAGTAGGTGTTCAAATATAAGCTGACTGACTGAATTCAGGGATAAAAACATATAAGCTTTCAACAATCTTTGTTATATATTGTTGTTTAGTCACTAAGAAAGTGAAGTCACTCAGTCGTGTCCAACTCTTTGCATCATGTCCAACTCTCTGAGACACCATGGACTGTAGCCCACCAGGCTCCTCTGTCCATGAGCTTTCCCAAGGCAAGAATACTGGAGTGGGCTGCCATTCCTTTTGCAGCCAATCTTCCCAATAACTGATTATTTTCCCTTTCAAAAAAAAAACCCCACCTCCATTGGCGTCTAACAGGGTATAGGAGAGGGGCTATCCACGCTACCTAGCAGAGGTGTGTACCAGCATGTGTGTTTGAAGGCCAAGGGTAGCTGATGTAATCTTGCTTCTGGACCACTATATCTTTTATGGCAATGCTGCTTCTGAACAGAAAATCAAGTATTATTAGCTTTCCAAAGGGCTGTAACATATTTCATAATCTACTCTTTTCATCTCCAGAATCAGAAAAAAAAATATTATTGTCCTCCCACAAGAGAGATCAAGAAGAAAATAGATGACATCAAAGTAACAAAGCTTTCATGCTCTAAATTGAGATGTATAACTTATGAGTAAGATGTAATACTTATTAAAAATTACTCTTCAATAATTTAATAGAATGGTAACACCAATTCCCAATAATAAACACTTTTATATAAACAAAGGTTTAGGGGAAAGAAATATGAGGGGCAAGTGTGGTTATATAATTCTTCTGTATGATACTATAATCAAAAAGTTTTAAATAGTACCATCTCCTAAGACCTATCAGAATTGTGTGTGTGCACATAATAAAGAAAAAATAATAATAGGGCTTCCCTGGTGGTCTAGTGGTTAAGACTCCGACTGCTAAAGCAAGAGAGACAGGTTCGATTCCTGATCTGGGAAGGTCCCACATGCAACAGAGCAACTCAGCCTAGGCACCACACGCTACTGAGGACCTCGCACCTAGAGGCTGAAGGGAGCCACAGGGGAAGCCACCACAGTGAGAAGCCTGTACCCCTCAGTGAAGAGCAGTGCCTGCTCCCTGCTCGCCGCAACCAGAGAAAGCCTACACACAGCAGTGAAGACCCAGCGCAGCCAAAATAAACGACAAATGAAGCTTAAATAAAAAGTAAAATCAGGCATTCAAGCCTTGAAAAAGAGAACAACACAGGTATCTTGCTTCACCTGATTATCTCTCAAGAAAATTAGCCTAGAGCTCTAACTAATACATGCACAGTAGGTTCACAACTGGCACTAAAATAGTTTCAAAAAGCTGAAATTTACCAGCTGTTCCTGAAGAAATTGATGAATTCTTTCTGTGCAGGACAAGAGATCACAGTGAGGAAATTCCTCATCTAAACAGCTCTGTCATGAGAAAATGGTAGAGTATATTCAAAAATAGGATGATGGAAGAGTCACAGATACTAAACATGTTAAAGATGTGATGTTAACTGAGAAGGAGAAAATAGACTAGTTATTTATCTTGTATTTTACATTAAGGGAACAAGTTTATAATAGTAAGCTTCTCATTGCATTTTCCCCCATTACTTATTCTAGGAATGAAATTCCAGGATCAGTAACAGGAAACTAAATGGCTTTGTCATTGAAATCTTCAGCCAGAGGCCAAAGCAGCTTGTTGGAGACGTAACTCAGAGCAGTGAAAACGATGTCTGTGAAAATTTTACATCAATAAAACTGTGACTCTCCTTGAAGAGGTAGATACATATCTATCAGTTACATTATAATAAAAAACTGGTGTTCTTGAGATGATTAAAGCACATTTAGATATGGAGATTTTTCCTGTCAGCTTATTGTAAGGGGCTTTTTAGGCACTCTGCCTAGCTTCATCTCTGACATGATTTTTTTCTGCTTAAACAGATGTTCCTGCATTATGCCCTGGGAACAAATACATGCAAATGTCACCCTTCTCTCTTTCCTCCTCCAGCCGCTTCCCTCTAGTGCCAATCTTACTGTTCCTTATGTTCTTCATTTATGAACAGAAAGGAGAAATTCACCAAGTGTCATAAGGGAACATTTAACTCCACCATGGATATCCTGAGATATCCAGACAGAAAGGAGTTGAGAGCTTTGTTCAAACAGGAAAGAAAAGAGACAACAGCCACCAAAGCCTACTCAAGAGTTTCAGAAGGGAGGTGACTAAGCTTAGAAAACTGGCCCTTTGCTAATAGATACAGTAAATTCTGAGGTGCTTCCTCTCTAAAAGATGTTATTAGGACCCACTCACTGATGAGAGTTCTCTCCTGTTTTGTGAAATGCTTTCAAAAATGCATGAGAGGACAAAGTTCACCAGAGCATCTTTTTCTAAGTCAGTTATTTAACTTTATGACTAAAATTATTATATAACAGCTTCAAAATCTTACACCAACTGGACAACTCCCCACAGTAAACAAATATCACAGGGGTTTGGGTCTGTTTGTTTTTTACCTGAAACTGCAAGCCATGAAGTTGTCCTTTAATTAACTTCTTTCTTAGTGGCTGAATTGTTGCTATAAAGAGAATGTATAACCAGCTTAATATGACAATTTGGAAACCGCCCCCTTTATGCATTTCATAAACTTTTAACAGCTTTAAATCTGGGGCCTGAGGACAGGAGAGAGAAAACAGTGGCTTTTGAGAATGATGTTCTCAACTCAAGACTCATCAAACTGGGAAAGCAGAACAAGACAGGTGGGAGCAATTAAACTACTATTGCCCTTGAGTCTTTAAAATTAACCCAATCAATGCACGTGAATTATCTTCTACAAGTGACTCACAGAATTACTCATGTTGAAAAGGGACCTCAGAGGTCACTCCATCCAAACTCCTACCCATGGGGAAACTGTCTCTTTAAGAAGCCTCTGCTCAAGCTACAAGGAAAGGAAGCCCTGGAAACAGAGCCACAGAACCCCAGACTCCTATAAGCAGGTGTGAGACCATGAGGACAGTGATGTCCAGAGGACTGAAGTACGTAACTGACTATTCATGGAGCTAAGCTCAGACTCACAGGACAGTGCTCCATCCGCTATCCTCTTTTGTGAAATTAAAAATATTTGTCTCTCTACTTAACTGAAAATCTGCTTCCCAGAAACTTTCAAATTTTCATCTCTGAAATACTGAAAGTGAGAAAAATACCTATTGAACTTTTAAGTTAAATAGTAACATATTTCTTATTTGACAATCCATACTCTTTGAAAAGTGGCCAAGAACCAGAAAATAGGCTGAAATCATTGGAACAACCAAAATAAATGTTGATATCCATGTCCTTTATTCACGTGGCAAGTCCTCTACTTCACTCAGATAATGGGCTCGGGATTTATACAGAATTCTCACAAGCTTGACTGTTTTCTCAGCCCACAGATGATTAAAAACAAAAATTAAATGAGGGGAGGAAGCTCTGCTAGATGGAGGCATATTAATAGCTGCACTTAAAAAAAGTCACTAAGAGCCAGGAAAATTAACAGCAGATACTCTGGTGTCCAAAACACACAGAAATCTGGTGTTTCTTATTTTAAAGACCAACAGTTTTATATCACAGTAGCCTGAAGAAATTCTGAGCCATAGAAAATAAAGCTAATACATGTGAAAAGTACAAAATCTAATGATAAATATTTTCCAGGGAAAAAGCTTGAAAAGCTCTAATTTGTGGAAAATTACCCATGTAAAATTTATTTTATATGAATTTTTTTGGTAAAACTAACATTTTTCAACTAAGCTTGACAGTGTTTATGAGGCTCACAAGGAGGATAATATACTTTTAAACTATTTTAACATATTTAAGTAATTTTAAAGAATTAAATTCTGAATACTTAGAACTCAAGTATAGATTCAATTTCTTTAAAAATTCCCTGTGTTTACTATATTAAGAAATAAGGCTCTGTCCTAATCAGTTTTCCAAAGTAAGGCTCTGTTCTCTTAACCAGTTTCCAACATTATACTTCTGAAGTTGTATATCTCAATACACTGTCTTTGAATTTCTAAATTAAGTTTGTGTTTCAGAAAGAAATAACGAGTTAGTATAAGACTGTCTAAATTGCCCATCTGCTTTCCTATCAGGCAGTCTTGGGTTTTAGAAACAGTCAATCTCCAAACATTCAAGATGTAAACCTCATTTCAACAGATGTTTTGTGCAGTGGGTAGCAACGATTTTCATATGTTTCACAAGGCAAAACAAGCTGGCTTATGACCTTAATTTGCATGAATCTTTGCATTCTTCTTTATGTGTTTGGAGTTGAACCTGCCATGTCTCTAGGACATTTAGGTTTTACATGGAAGCAAGTAAAACAATGGCCACTGTGTCCCCTGCTGTTGCCATCTGTGATGTAGGATGAGACCAGTTGTCTTGGATACATTCAGCCTTTGAAGGAAGCTGAAATAAAACAACTTTCTAAATGATTATGCTCTAAGACATTGCAATTAATTGGCTTCTGAAAATCAAGACCATGATACTGAGCCATGATAATGTTAGTTATCAACAAGCATTGACATTTATGGACTATGGACTTCATAGCATCTGAGTGTTCTATTAAATTGTGCATTAAAAATATTAAAAGTTCTTTGAAAACCACAGACGAGAAGAAAATAACTCACAAAAAAGTTGTGTATATCTGTCAAAGTTCTTGTATTCAAAATACATAAAGAAAAGAAATTCTACAACTCAATAATAGAAGGACATGGTACTTAACTTGGAAAAGGGCAAAAGATTTAGGTAGCTCACAAAGAAGAAATACAGCAATGGCCAATCAACCCAACAAATTAAAACCAGATACCTGGAACTCCGATACACAGCTGGAAGGAGCATGAAAGGCTCCGAGCACTATGAAAACTGTTTGCAGTTTCTTAAGATGTTAAAGTTACAGCTATGCTATGACCTAATATCTCTGCTCCTAGATAGTTATCCTAGGTTAAAAAAAAACCCCACAGGTCCACACACAGACCCAAAACTGGAAATAATTTAGATGTCCAATAAAAGGAGAAAAGATAATCATATTGCGCAATGTTCTTACAAAACAATGTAACTCAACAACCATGAAAAGGCATCCCACTGATAAACACACTGAAGGGAAGACAGACAGAAGCACACAAGCTTATACTACACAACTCAATTCTAGAACAGCCTGAATTCTAGAACTCATCTAGAACCCACTGATGATAGAAATCAGATCAGTGGTTCCTCCTGGTGGTGGGGAAGGTAGAAGTGGAAGTAACACGAAGTTTCTGGGGTTATTGAAGTTCTGTGTTTCCATGTGTACTTGTCAAACTGGTTCCACAGTACACTTAAGATCTGAACATTTCATGATATACTAATTACTCAGCAATAACTCGGAATTTAAAAACTACAACAAGGCTTCCCTAGCGGCCCAGTGGTTAAGAATCTGCCTGCCAATGCAGGAGACACAAGTTGGATCCAGAGTCTGGAAACAACCCACATACCACAGAGCCACTAAGCCCATGAGCCACAACCACTAAGCTTGGGCTTTAGAGCCCATGCTCTGCAAAAAAGAGAAGCCACCACGATGAGAAGCCTGTGTAGCACAGCTAGAGAGTAGCCCCCTGCTCACCACAACTAGAGAAAGCCCTTGTGCTATAAGCAAGACCCAGCGCAGGCAAAAATAAATAAAATTTCAAAATAAATAAAAACTACAAGAACGAAAATAATGGAGCTTATGAGATAAATTGGGCTAGGAAGAGACCACTAAAAATGTCTATGCAACACTGTAACCCAAGCAGTATGGAACACAATTGTCCTTAGTACCAGGGAAGATAACTTAGATCACTGAGACATACGACTTAAAATGGCTAAAGGCTGACTCCAGAATCCTAGAATGCACAAAAACAATGGCGTGGAAATGCTGGTGCCACTTTAAGTGGCACAGAGCTGCTGGGGTGCTGAGAAGATGCACGTGAAAGCGGAACTTGGAGACGGTGGGGCTGCTGAAACAAACGCAGGCGGGAATGCAGTCTGCCACAGAGCAGAGCTCAGCCGGGGCCGGGACGGGCGCTCCTCTGCACGGGAGGCCCAGGTGCAGACACTTGTTTTTAATTTTCTTAAAATAAAGCTGAAAGCCTCTTGCTGCCCGTCAGCAGCCAAGCTGAGGGTTTTTTCCTTTGCTGCTGAAGGTTATAGTTCTGTTCCTACCAATCCAGATGCTATGCCCAGGTAAACTGAATGAAACGTCCATATTGTTCTCACCTGCCTTCAGCCATTTGTCAATTGTGAATGAGGTAGTCTACGTATAGAAACATACTCCTGCAGAACAGACCTTACCCAGTATGGCCGACCACTCAGTAGCTTCTGTTGTGCTTTTGTTACAGCATTTATAAATTAACTCTGGCATTTTCTGGAAGAAGATACTGAGGTTCGAAGAGGTAGAGAGTTGCCCAAATTTATAAAAGTCTTTTGTAGACTTAGAATCAGAACACAGGTTTGTTTAACTTCAAATCCTATGCTCTTTATCCGACTCTGTCACTTAATTCCACCAGGCTCCCCCATCCCTAGGATTCTCCAGGCAAGAACACTGGAGTGGGTTGCCATTTCCTTCTCCAGTGCATGAAAGTGAAAAGTGAAAGTGAAGTCACTCAGTTGTGTCCAACTCTTAGTGACCCCATGGACTGCAGCTCACCAGGCTCCTCCGTCCATGGGATTTTCACATGACTGAAGCGATTTAGCAGCAGCATGCTCTTTATCACTGCAATACTTTCTCCTACATTATTTCATCCAGTCATGAATTTTTCCTCTGGGACAACAGAGGCCCAGATCCCATCAGAACTGTCCAGCAAGCCATGTTTTAATTTTGTTATCTCCTTGGTCCTCATCCCAACACCTATCTTCGAGTATCTCCATCACCTAAATTCCCTGTCCAGTCTCATTTCACTCTTGTGTTTTAATTGCTCAGTACACAACCACATTCAACCTCAAAGCTGTAAGACTGTTATCTGCCCTATATATCATGCCTTCCATGCTAAGTATAGAAGCTGGAAGAGAATTTCCAATGACCTCATCTAGGTGAAAGCCTACTCTAAAGTTCATGTCAGATTCTATGTTCAAATACAGAATTATAATATACAAGAGCTTCCCAGGCTCTTTCCCCAAAGAGATATTTATGCCTTCTAAAGGAATTATTTATGGTTTCACTCACTGTTGTATGAGCAACTCTCTGAAGATTTTATGTAGACGGGATAAAAAAAAATGGATGAATAATAAAGGGATGATAGCTTGGATTAGATCATTTAGTCTCTGTTTCCTGCACATCAGATTCACCCTAGTATGCTGTATGCATACTCCAGATCTAAGAAGCTTTATTCACTTCATTTTAAAACAAACATTCATTTACACATCCAGTTTTGCCCTTGTTAATAAGATACTTAAGAGATACATACGAAAAAGCAGAAGAAAGAATGCATGCTACCATTCAAGACCTTTAATAATTCTAATGGCATATTTCAGGAGGGTAAGTGTGTATACTAATTACCTCATAAATCAGTCCAGTCCTGGTGGCAATTGAAAACTTGAACAATTTTCTCAGTCAACAGTAAATTCAGGGCATCTCATCAAATGTCATAAACAACTTCCTACTTCCAATTTGAGAACACTGTCATTAACCTAAAATTTTGGACTAAACAACTGCATCCCCACACAATTTGCTAATGAACCTTTCTTAGGTACAGCAGAGAGCAACTGTCATGACATTTAAAGAATTTATAAAGCTAACCAGACAGTTTCACAAGAACAAAATGTATTTAAATAGTTTTGTTTTCTGACTCAGAATTCAAATGTCTGAGTCAGAATTCAGACAGTATGTGGTAGTAGTGGTCATGGTGGAATGTGTGAGGATGTGTGTGTGTGATAACTGTCCTAGCTCACTGACATCTGTTCACATTCTATCTGGAAAATCTTCTCTACAGACTTCCTGAAAATATGTGCTACCTAAATTTCCCTCTTTTTGCAAAGGTTTATTTTTCAGGGTATTATTAGAGAGATCTTCATAAGCAAAAGGTCATCTGAACAAAATTTTGATAGGCATGCCTTCTTAGGGGAACAAAAAGTACTAGCAAGTGAAGGAGCTGATACAGCAATGCGTATCATATGCAGTGAGCAATTCCAGACAGAAAGGAAGCATTCATCCTGCTTTATCCAGCCAGACAAAAATACATGCATCCCACCCAGGATAGCTCATATTCTGTTTTAAATGATATTTGGACCAATTATCCCCTGGGTATACACTGGGAAGACAAGAATAAGTTCATAATATTAAGAATGTATATTTTGGAATAAGTTATAAAACTTGGCCTTTCCAAGAAGTCACTACAGACCAATAGAGGAAGGGATACATTTTTCATTTTACAAAACTGTGAGGTATAATAGTGATTTAAACAAAGGATAAATATAACTGGATCAAAAGATTAGACCTCAAAGCACAGCATCGAAAGCAAACAAACTATAAACCAACTTTGGAATGCTTTAATGAAGGCACATTCATGTCTCAAAATGAACAGCTCTAATCACAAGGGGACCTTTTCCAATGCCCTCTGAGCAATACAAAAAATAACATATAGATTACATAACTTAAACATGCTTTACATTGTCTGACAGAGTAAAATGATACTTAGAGTTACTGAAAATGAGCAAGTGCTACAAGGCTTAGAAATAATAATAATAATGAAGTGTTGAACAACCATTGCTATTTTAGAACTAGCCAAATCCTTTAAATGCTTAAACTTTCAGATAACAGCAGAAAGGGTACAATAAATCCAAAATAAACACAAGTCTGAAAATTTCCATCTCTAGCTTACCTTACGCTTATAGTTAGTTATTACCCAAACCAGTAACTTTCTATAAAGGGAACCTTTATACAGCTAGAACAAGAAGCTGGTTGAACAAAAGCATTTTTCTGATAAATGGTTTTATATGTATATATGCTTTACTTTTATTGAACTATAATTCTTGAATAAAATAAGCTTAAAAATAATCTGACATCTGTCATTAGACAACTGTCTTCTCACCCAGTAAACATTTCTCCACTTTTAGGTAATACAGAAAAATTACAATATTCTAATTTTTAAAGTAATATATATGTATATGTAAAGAACACCTTAACATTTTTAAAGACTTTTCACACATATATAATGTTCTGATACACATTGAATTCATAAGTATTTTTGCTCAACCCTAAAATAATTGCTTTTAAGAAAATGAGAAAAAAGAAAAACCAGAAAGCCAGGCCTTTTCTACCATGTGATGGGTACAAACCAGCTCATAAAATCAGAGCAGAATATGTAAACAATTTGCAAGTTCAACTGTCTCAGGCATACAATATTTTTTTCATGTCTACATTTACAGAATTGAGAAGTTTTAATTTTTTATTTTTAATCGGAGGGTAATTGCTTTATAATGTTGTGTCAATTTCTGCCATACAACAGTGTGAATCGGCTGTTATGTATACATATGTTCCCTCCCTCTTGAACCTCCCTCCTACTTGTTTAATTTTTAAAGAAATAACAGTCATGGAAAAATCTAGCTTGTCAAAAATAACAAAAAGGGAAAGTTAATGGTTAAATTCTTCCTCTTAGCCACTAGGCAGACCTCTGTGAATGCCCATAACTCTGCCTTCTAGAGCCATTTCATCACCTTGAGTTCAGCAATAATACAGTAGCTGGAGTCAAAACAAATGGCTGTAGCCCTTTGCCCCTCACCTCAGAGTGGACAAAATTCGAACACAACAAATATCGGCTACTCACTTTTGGTTTTCTTGTCTTCTGCCCAAGTGTCTGGCAAGTGTTCACTATCTCGGTATTTATAGTCTGGAGATTTTGTTGATCTGAAATTGCTTCCTCTAATTTATGCAGTGAAGGCTTCGCTTCTTCCCCGGCAGTGTGGGCTGCCCCATCTCCATCCTCCACCTGGATACCGACAGTTAACGCTGGATTTTAGCAGGGTGGCCGGGAAAGAAAGCAACTGAATGCTCACTCTGATTATGCACACGAAACTGAAAATGTGCTTTTCTTCTCAGGGAAGCGATAAGCCTCCACTGAACTTCTGCAGTTCTGTGTTTGCACGCGCTTCGTATGCCTGAGCTCTTTCTACGGTGGCAAAGTCCCGATATGTCAAGTGGCCTCTTTCTGCAAAGTTGCCTCTTTCATCAGCAGGCTGTTGACACCGCCTCTTACAACTCCCCTTTACTTCCTCCGCTCACTGCTAGTCGAGAGGGACTGAACTTCGCAGTTCCTCTTTGTTTCTTTGCTTCCTCCTCCATTATTACTTCAGGGTTTTAAGGACATCTGAGGAGACTTCCTGTGCCTGTAACGTCGTCAGTCAAAGGCCACCCTACCTGCTTCTCTGCCTCCTCCAACCACTGGCTGGCTTCTTGGACCTGCTTCCTGAAGATGGCTTCCTGCTTAACAGCAGCCTCTTGCAGTTGTGTGATGGTTTCTAGTTGCTTCTGCCTGGAGTTAAAAAAAAAAGTCCCAACCACAAGCTGTCAGTGACATTTCAACCAAGAGTTAACCCTCAGAAGTTATGACAAGTTCAAACTTAATACAAGTCTTCAGAGATGAGAGGGAAAAGTGAAAGTATTTACATACAGATAAATGCTTCACAAATATAGAAATTTAATTGAAGCAATTATATTGCTCACTTAATCTAATAACCTCACTTTACAGATAAAAAACATTACAACACTAAGAGAGTTGGGGTGAGCAGTTAGTCTTTCCACTGCAGTCTTCTCTTTTCTAAAGCCTTCCCCCTCCCTTTCTTCCTCACCCCAAATCTCTTAGTGTTGTAATGTTACTTCTCTTTTGGATCCAATCCTAAACCTCAAAAGATATACAAATGTATCTATTAGCTAATGAGATCATTTAAACCATGCTATGTACTAATACATCAGTGACTCTCTGGAAACAACTTGACCTAAATAAGGACCTTAGCTCAATGGAATGATATCCTTCAGGAGTTTCAAAACAGTGAGGAAGACATGGTCAGGTTTAGGCTTTTGCGTGCCTCTCAAATGTTCATACATAGTCAGAATCCCATTGTACACTGGCATAAATCCAGCTCGATAACAAGAAGGACCATATGAGAGACAAAAATGGTATCAGAGAATGCTTTAGCATTGCGGTAAGCCAGCAAACAAAACACCAACCGAAAATAAAAACTACCAAAACACACATTCTATTCAGCATTGTTCAATAGCATGTAGTCAGTTTTTTTTTAATTGTAGTAAGAACATTTAAACTGAGATCTACCCTATATACCTTAAAGTGTACAATACAGTGTTGTTAACTACAGGCACAATGATGTACAAAAGATCTCTGGAACTTATTCATCTTACACAACTGAAACTGTATCTATTGAATTACACCCACCCACTTCCTCGCCGCAAGCCCCTAGAAACCACCATTCTGCTCTGCTTCTACAGGTCTATCTGATACACTTCATGTAAATGGAATCCTGTAGTATTTGTCCTTCTGTGACTGGATTATTTCACTTATCATAATATCTTTTAGATTTGTGGCAAATTTCCTTCTTTTCTCAAAAAGCTTTCAAAAACTTTTTAAAGGCAAACAATATTTCATTGTATGTATATATCATATTTTCTTTATTTATTCATCCTAAATGAACATTTACATTGCTTCCACATCTTGGCTATTATGACTAATGCTGCAATGATTATGAGTGTGCAAATATCTTTTCAAGATTTTGGATTTGAATCCTTTTGGATATATACCCAGAAGTGGGACTGCTAGATCATATGGTAATTCTATTTTTAAGTTTTTTGAGAACCTCCAAACTATTTTCCATAGCAGTTGTACCATTTTAAATTCCTACCAACAGTATGCAAGGGTTTCAATTTCTCTATACACTTACAAACACTTGGTATCTTTGGGGATTTTTTTTTTTTTTTAATATAATAGCGTTCCGAACAGGTGTGATTCATTCATCATTGTGAATGACTCATTGTGGTTTTTATTTGCATTTCCCTGATGACTAATGATGTTGAACATCTTTTCATACTTGTTGGTCAATTTTATATCTTTTTTGTAAAAGGTCTATTTACTTATTTTGCCCATTTTTAAATTGGGTTTTTCTTGTTACTGAGTTGTAGGAGTTCCTTCCATATTTCGAATATTGACCCCTTTTCAAATACATGCTCTGCAAATATTTTCTCTCATTCAATAGGTTACCTTTTCACTCTGTTATATCCTCAGATGTGTGGAAGCTTTTAGTTTGATGTAGACTCACTTGCATATTTTTCTTTTGCTGCTTATGCCTTTCGTTTCATATCCAAGAAATTACTGCCAAGACCAATGTCATGAAGGTTTTCCCCCAAGCTTTCTTCTAGAAGTATTATAGTTTTAAGCTTATGTTTAACTTTTCAATCCATTTTGAGTTGATTTTTCTATATGGTGTGTGATAAGGTTCACCTTTATTCTTTTACATGTGGATATCCAGTTTCATTTGTTGACTGTCCATTCCCATTGTGTATTCTTGGCACCCTACTTGAAGATTAGTTGATGTGAGGGTTTATTTCTAGACAATCTACTCTATTTCACTAGTCTGTAGCTTTGTAATATATTTTGAAATCATCTTGGTGATACCAACAGCTTTCTTCTTTTTCAAGACTGTTTTGGTCTTTTGTAGTTCCATATGACTATTAGGAATTTTCTTTGATGAGGGTGATAGAGGAGAGTGAAAATCCTGGCTTGAAACTCAGCTTTCAAAAATTAAGACCATGGCATCCAGCCCCATCACTTCATGGAAAATAGAAGGGGGAAAAGTGGAAACAGTGACAGATTTTATTTCCTTGGGTTCCAGAGACTTAGTGACTTCTTTACAGTCCAACTCTCACATCCATACATGACCACGGGAAAAACCATAGCCTAGACTAGACAGACCTTAGTCGCCAAAGTAATGTCTCTGCTTTTGAATATACTATCTAGGTTGGTCATAACTTTTCTTCCAAGGAGTAAGCATCTTCTAATTTCATGGCTGCATTCACCATCTGCAGTGATTTTGGAGCCCCCCAAATAAAGTCTGACACTGTTTCCACTGTTTCTCCATCTATTTCCCATGGAGTGATGGGACCGGATGCTATGATCTTCGTTTTCTGAATGTTGAGCTTTAAGCCAACTTTTTCACTCTCCTCTTTCACTTTCATCAAGAGGCCCTTTAGCTCCTCTTCACTTTCTGCCATAAGGGTAGTGTCATGTGCATATCTGAGGTTATTGATATTTCTCCCAGCAATCTTGATTCCAGCTTGTATTTCTTCCAGTCCAGTGTTTCTCATGATGTACTCTGTATAGAAGTTAAATAAGGAGGGTGACAATATACAGCCTTGATGTACTCCTTTTCCTATTTGGAACCAGTCTGTTGTTCCATGTCCAGTTCTAACTGTTGCTTCCTGGCCTGCATACAGATTTCTCAAGAGGCAGGTTAGGTAGTCTGGTATTCCCATCTCTTTCAGAATTTTCCACAGGGTACCTCTAGCCAAAGCTATGGTTTTTCCCTTAGTCATGTACAAATGTGAGAATTGAACCATAGAGAAGGCTGAGTGCCAAAGAACTGATGTTTTCAAATTGTGGTGCTGCAGAAGACTCTTGAGAGTCCCTTGAACTTCAAGATCAAACCAGTCAATCCTAAAGGAAATCAGCTCTGAGTATTCATTGTAAGGACTAATGCTGAAGCTAAAGCTTCATACTTTGACTACCTGATGTGAAGAGCCAACTAACTAGAAAAGGAAGGATTAAAGGCAAAAGAAGGGGGCAGTAGAGGATGACAGAGTTAGATATCATCATTGATTGAATTGACATGAGTTTGAGCAAACTCCAGGAGATAGTGAAGGATAGGGAAGTCTGATAAGCTGTAGTCCATGGAGTCACAAAGAGTCAGATACAACTTAATGACTGAATAAAAACAAATTACTATAAAAATGCCATTTGAATTTTAACAGAGATTGCACTGAATCTGCAGATTGCTTCGGGTAGTATGAACATCTTCACAATAATGTCTTCCAATTCATAAACACAAGATGTCTTTCCATTAATTTACATCTTTATTTCAGCAATGTCTCATAGTTTTAGTGTATAGATCTTTATCTCTTTAAAGTTTATTCTTATCTTATTCTTTTGATACTACTTTAAACAGGATTGTTTTCTCAGTTTCCATTTCAGATAATTTATTATTTGTGTATAGCAATGCAACTGACTTATATGTATGTTGATTTTGTATGTTGCATCTTTGTTGAATTTGTTGATTAGCTCTAACTGCTTTTTGTGGAGTCTTTAGGGTTTTCTATATATAGATCATGTCATCTGCAGAAATGATTTACTTCTTTCTTTCCAGTGCTAAGGCCTTTTATTTCTTTTCCTTGCCTAATTGCTCAGCCTAGGACTTAGCAGCAGCAGCAGCAGCAGGACTGTATCTATATATCTACCATTACTAGTGAATTTTATACTTCAGTGTACTTTTAATTGCTGTTTAAGGGCTTCCAAGGTGGCACAAGTGGTAAAGAATCTGCCTA
This sequence comes from Nanger dama, assembly GCA_917880005.1. Taxonomy (NCBI): domain Eukaryota; kingdom Metazoa; phylum Chordata; class Mammalia; order Artiodactyla; family Bovidae; genus Nanger; species Nanger dama. The sequence goes on from CAKJTW010000002.1 coordinate 85,174,106, forward strand.
CAATGCGGGAGACATGGGTTTGATCCCTGGGTTGGGAAGATCCTCTGATGAAGGAAATGGCAACCCATTCCAGTATTCCTGCCTAGAAAATTCCAAGGAAAAAGGAGCCTTATGGGCTACAGTCCATTTCATTTCAACTTCAATAATTCCCTTTAGCATTTCTTATAAAGCAAGCCTAGTGGTAATGAACTCCCTTGGCTTTTGTTTGTATGGGAAAATATATCACCATTTTTTGAGGGATAGTTTTGCTGGGTATAGTGTCCTTGTTTGGTAGTTCTTTCCTTTCAATACTTCAAATATATCATCCCACTCCTTTCTGACCTGCAAGATTTCTGCTGAGAAATCCATTGATAGTCTTATGAGTGCTCCCTTTTATCTGATAAAACCTTCCTCTTAATGCTTTCAAAATTCTCTCTTTGACTTTTAACACTTTGATTATAGCGTGTCTCACTGTGGGTTTCTTTGGGTTCATCTTACTTGAAATCCTTTAGGCCTCCAGGGTCCTGCCCCAGATTTTGGAAGTTTTTAACCATTATTTCCTTGAATAATCTTTCTATCTCTTTTCTTTCCTCCTCCTTCTGGGACTCCATAATACAGATGTTGGTCTACTTGATGACGTCCATTACGTTTTTCAGTCTCTCTTTTTTTTTTTTTTTACTCCTCTGACTAAATTTCCAGTGACCTCTCTTCAAGTTCACTGATCTTTTATTCTGCTTGATCTAGTCTGCTATTGAACTCCTCTGATAAAATTTTCAGTATTCTTCTCCTCCAGTATTTCTGTTTGTCACTGTATTTTTGTTGTTGTTAATAGCCTCACTTTGTCTCACTTTGTTCATGCACTGCTCTCCCATCCTCACTGAATATCTTTATGACAGTTATTTTGAATTCTCTGTGAGGTAAATATTTTATCTCTATCTCATTAGGTGCAGTTTTGGGAAATTTATTTTGTTCTTGTATTTGAGACATATTTTCCTATGTCTTAATTTTTCTTGACTCTTTGTGTTGGTATCTTCACTTTAGAAAAAGAACCACCTTTCCCAGTATCCACAGACTGGCCTTTTACAGGAAAAATTCCTTACCAGTCACTTTGAGCAGAGATTCTAGGAATCCCTCAGAATCTTTATGTTAGCTCAATCCACCATTTTTGTTCTTAGTGGAACCTAAGTATCTAGGCTATGAGATTTCCGTCATTGCTGATACAGGCATGATAGAAGGCAATCTCATAGGCAACCCCCAGAAAACCTGCAATGTTGTATGTATGATTCAAACCTTTCCTTCCCTAGGGAGAAGCTATGATCAGGAATTTTTCATCTGCTTATTCTACGCTGGCCAGGAGTAGGGACTATGATGAATCACTGTGTGCTAAAACAAACCACTTACTCTGTTTTCAGTATCCCCCAGGTGTCTAGAGTATACCCAGTTCTGTCTGCATTCTGACACAGATGAAACAGAAGCTAGTATTCTGGGCAGTCTTCAGCAAAGTTCGAATCTTGGTCACAACAGTCCAACTCTTTCCCTCTCTAGAAAGAAATTCAGAGCTGGAGGGTTCCTTCTGATCATATGACACTATGCCAGGAGCAGGAATTATGGTGAAAGGGTATTTAGAATTTTCCTACCAGCATTGATGTGGCTCATTTCATGGTTACCCAGGGTGCAAGAGCCTCTTAAGTAGTCGCTGGACTTCTCACAAAAGGTATTTGCTCATGTATTACTGTTGAGTCAGTATATCTATTGGAAGAAGGAGGGTCCATTACTTTCTATTCCACCTTCTTGCTGGTATCACCTCCTCTGCTTTTTAAGACATCAATTTTATCTACTTTTATCTTTTCCAGGAATAGTCTAAGCTCTCAAGAGTATCCATTATCTTTCCAGGGAAAGTAAAAGGAATGTGAGACCAACAGAAATCCATACTTAATAACACCAAAGTTTTTCATGACTTATGTGTACTATTTACAATAACATTTATTTACTTTGATGTTATAAATACGGAGCACAGCAGCCTTAGAAATTCTTTAACAAATTAGATAGTATCATTTAGCAGATGAGTATCAATTAAAGGTATTCAGCAGAAACTTTGAAGATTTTTCTTCTATAGAGATTTTCATTATCATGTTAAGAGTTTGGGTGTGTATGTATTTAAATTCAACAACTTTCCTTGTTATCATGTCCTAATGCTAAATCTTGACTCTTTACCCTTACCAAGTCTGAGTTTCAGACCAAAAACACTTAAGTCAAGGATGACTCTTTCTTGCATTCCCACATCTAATTTACTAGTATGTCAAATCTGATCTATCCTTAGAACACAGTTTGAATCCAACCATTTCTTATCACCTTCACAACTATCACCCTGGCTCACATTATACCCCTCACTTGGACTATTACAATAGCACCTAACACAATAGCTTTTTTGACCATGACTCAGTAAATGTTTTATATTTCACTCAAGCACACACACATGCACCTGGCTGAAACAAACATTTTATGAAAGAGTACTTACTCTTACTGTATGCAAACTATTCTGATGTTTTGTGTTTATTTCTTTAAAGGGTCATAATCCAGTAAATTGATTTCAAGATATCTAATTGGTGATCTGTTATTGAAAAAGCTCTTCTCACCTGTCTGTTTTCACTTTTGCCCTCTATAGACAATTCTCTACCTGGCAGCCAGAATGAATTTCCAAAACACAAGTCATATTATTTCTCTGCTTATAATCTTCAATGGCTTCCCATCTACTCAAAACAAAACCCCAATTCCTAAATGTGATCTGCAAGGCTGAGGACCTGACCTCTGCTTATTTTTCCTACCTCATTGCCCACCACTCCCCAGCACTCACCCCACCCCTGCCATGCTGACCCCTTGCTGCTGTTCAAACATACCAAGCTCATTACAACCCCAGGTCCTTTCCACTATTTCCTCTGCCTAGAATACTCCCCAAATCATCACATATCTCACTTTCTCACCTCATTTATCTACTTAACTTACTATTCCTCAGACAGACCTTTCCTGACCATTCTTTCTAAAATTAGGTCCTTATGCCCCTGGTCAGTCTTGGTCTTCTTATCCTGCTTTAATTCTCTTCATATCACCTACTACTCCCTGAAATTGTACTATATAATTACATGTTTGTTCCTTATCAATGTCCCTTAGTAGATGTCAGTTTTATGAAAGTAGAGATTTCCATCTTATTTTCTATAAATCCCTAGCATTTAGAGGGGGGGAAAGTCCAGCAAAGAAGTGGCACTTGGATGTACAAAAGCATTTGCAAATGATCACATGCTTTTCTCACCAAGCCCTCTAAGGATTTTTTTTTTTTTCCTTCCACTGTTTCTTGCCTCAGTCAGCTCTTTCCAATCCTCAGCACTGGAACTATTTATCTTGCACTTGAATGAAAGCTTTCTCCTCAGCAAACAATTAACTTCTGAAAGCTTGGTTTTAATAAATATTTCCTACTTCATCTAAACATAGAAGTCTCTCTCACTCCCACCAAATACTTCACTCATGTCCTTATTCACAGTTAAGACCTACAGCGAAGTCATTTTGTGTGTAGCTCTTTGTGGTTCTGTGTCTTTTAAATTATGTTTAGAAGGCAGGAGCTAAGCCATCTTTGCATTGATGAGCATTATTTTGCCCAATGTTACTGCTGCTGCTGCTAAGTCATGTCAAGTCGTGTCTGACTCTGTGCGACCCCATAGACGGCAGCCCACCAGGCTCCCGTCCCTGGGATTCCCCAGGCAAGAATACTGGAGTGGGTTGGGTTGCTATTTCCTTCTCCAGTGCATGAAAGTGAAGTCACTCAGTCGTGTCCGGCTCTTCGCGACCCCATGGACTGTAGCCCACCAGGCTCCTCCATCCATGGGACTTCCCAAGCAAGAACACTGGAGTGGGGTGCCATTGCCTTCTCCTGCCCAATGCTAGGTTGAGCAAAATACTATTACATTATGCTCAGTCATATCTGACTCTTTATAGCCCCATGGACTGTAGCCCACCAGGTTCCTCTGTCCATGGGATTCTCCAGCCAAGAATACTGGAGTGGGTTACCACTTCCTACTCCAGGGGGTCTTCCCCAACCCAGGGATCAAACCTGGGTGTCTTGAGTCTCCTCATTGGCAGGAAGATTCTTTACCACTATTGCCACCTGAGAAACCCTAATATTATATTAGATTTTAGCAACTAGATGGTGCGGGATTAATAGTTGAAAGAACATGGGTTTTGAAATAGACCATATAGAGGCCTGATCCCGACTGTCACTTAATCCACCAGGATGACGTCTCTGGAGATAATATGTCAAGTTTTTAGTACTACATGGAACACAGTGAGCTTTTGACAAATCACACCTACTATGATTTAACTAGGCTGTTTTGTGTGTCTAATAGGATAATAGAGAATATTCACTTACTCCAAGATGACTCTAGTGCAGGCCTCTCTCAAAATAGTTCTTTGTTGCTAAACAGAAGAATTTCAATGCTCCCTTTTGTGGAGATGGTATCTATGTAAGGAAACCACATATCTACTTAACCAACGCCTTTACCACTATGGGGAAGTCTGGGCTCCTGGCTTCTTAGAGAAAGCAAGATTGTCTTCTTGATAGTTCCTCCTGGTATTAATCTCTCTCTGATATCTAGTTTCTTTATTTGGGGGAATAAAATTGTTTCTTCTTGCTATTCTTTTTAAGCAACTATGCTGTTTAAGTACATTTTTTTCTTTTCACTTCAGTTCAGTTGCTGTCATGTCTGATCCTTTATGATTCCATATACTATAGCACACCAGGCTTCCCTGCCCATCACCAACTCCCAGAGCTTACTCGAACTCAAGTTCATCGAGTTGGTGACTTGATGATTTTTTTCTTTTGTGCTAATTTCAACTACACCCACATTCATTCATCCATCCAGTTAAAAAGCATTTCTTAAGTGAATGCTCAGTAAAGTATCAGCAGCTATATAAATAGTGATTAACAAAAAATTTAATCCCTATCCTTGTTTAGTATTTAGTATGTTTAGTTTACAAAGTGCACAAATTTCAAGAGTTTTCCCCAAAAAAGCATAAGAATTAAGGTGAGAGGAAGGATAAGACTGTAAGTCATTTTATATTTAGAGTCTTCTATTCCCTATGACTTCTTTTATTTGAAATTCAATTGACTAGGGCCCAACGCAAAGCATTGTATACTGAGTTGGAACATAAAGCCCAGTGGGATAGGAGTCAACAGACCCAGCAGCAAGTCCTTCCAATAATAGCTATTCATTTGTTGCTGTTGTTCAGTCACTCAATCATGTCTGACTCTTTGTGACCCCATAAGCATGCCAGGCTTCCCTGTCCTTCACCATCTCCTGGAGCTTGCTCACACTCATATCCATTGAGTTGGTGATGCCATCTAATCATCTCATCCTCTGCTGTCCCCTTCTACTCCTGCATTCTATCTTTCCCAGCATCAGGGTCTTTTCTTTTTTTTTTTTTAACAAGGGTCTTTTCTAATGAGTAAGCTCTTCACAACAGGTGACCAAAGGATTGGAGCTTCAGCTTCAGCATCAGTCCTTCCAATGAATATTCAGATTGATTTCCTTTAGGATTGATTGGTTTGTTCTCCTTGCAGTCCAAGAGACTCTCAAGAGTCTTCTCCAACACCACAGTTCAAAAGCATCAATTCTTCATTGCTCAGCCTTCTTTATGGTCCAACTCTCACATCTGTACATGACTCCTGGAAAAACCATAGCTTTGACTATACAGACCTTTGTCGGCAAAGTAATGTCTCTGCTTTTTAATATGTTCTCTAGGTTTGTCATAGCTTTTCTTCCAAGGAGCAAGTATCTTTTAATTTTACGGGTACAGTCACCATCTGTAGTGATTTCAAGCCCAAGAAAATAAAGTCTGTCATTCTTTCCATTGTTTTCCCATCTATTTGCCATGAAGTGATGAGACCAGATGCCATGATCTTAGTTTTTTGAATGTTGAGTTTTAGCCAGATTTTTACTCTCCTCTTTCACTTTCATCAAGAGGCTCCTTAGTTCCTCCTCACTTTCTGCCATAATGGTGGAGTTGTCTATATATCTGAGGTTGTAAAAGCTATCCATATGTTTTCCATTAATAACTCAAATCTTAATCAATTCACTTTATATTCTTTTGCTTCAGTCCTCTGTAAAATTATGCAGCTTTGTGGAATGATCTCTAATGCCCCTTCTGGTTAAAAGAATTCTATATTCTGATTCCAAACTCCTTCTCTAGGAAAAATAACTCATTGTTTGGGTTTCCATAGATTTCAAGCTTACTACTTGCAATTTTGAATATATAGGTCAATCTCACACTATTTCACAATTCAGAATTGTCAAACAAAATGGTCCCCTGAAGAACTGTCACCTGAAATCAATGTATACAACTTGAAAAAAAGTAAACTGAATGCCATGGCAAATTACAAACATGTTATATATATAAAGTAGGGGTCTCTTATACATAAGGGGTCATCACCTGGAAAGAAACTCTTTTCTGAAATAAAAATACTCCAGCCTGAATCTCTTCAAAATGTCTATCAATTTGGCAAACTCTTTATCAAGGGACTCTTTATAGTTTCTCAAGTTGTTCAGCATTAAGATGCAAAGATTTAGCTTCTCCTCCATGATATATCTGAATTCCTATAAGAAGAATCACAAAACAAGTTCCACTGTTCCAATGTTAAATATAAAGAAGTAACAGGCAATAGAACATGCTCTGGACATTCCGACACCAGCAGCATTCACTGTTATTGAACTCTAAAATGCTAACTGAACAGATGTCAATTCTCAGTTACCTAAAGATGGATGATACTGTGGACTAATGATCCCAATTTAACAAGTACATATTGGGTATACACAGTGTGCCTAAAATTTAGCTTTGTTTTCTTTTTCTTAAGATAAGTGGACATTTCATCAATAATCACAGTAGCTTTATTGATAGAATAGAATGGGACTAGGAAATGCAGTAAAATCAGAATTTGTTGATTACCATATTCAAAACCATGTTAAAAACCTTTGAAAAAGGTAAGACTGACAAAAGGGCTGATATTAACACTCCAGAGTTTTCAACATTTACTTCTTGCTTAGCTTAACTCAGGGGGCTGATAGATGTTAGGAAGTTGTGCGGCAGTCAAGAAGTACAGATAATAAGTTATGGATAAATTTAAGAGATTTCTTTTTATATGCTTCCACTCTAACATAACTGGGAGTAGCTACCTAAAATGTTTCCACATTCTGATATTCCGTTAACTTCTGGTATAATAAAACTGTCAAAGTCTCAGGAATAAGATTCTTTTGCACAATAATCATTCTATCAGAGAGAATTTTGAAAAGTCAAGGAAAAATTCAAGCCTAGACCAGCCAGTTCTCACAAGGATTCAAATACAATACACTATTAATTTACATCTTATTTACTCTTTGTCTCTCCAATGCATATTCCATATCCTGACACTCACTCACACTTTTCATATCACACTCTTACTCTCACCTATATACACAACGTCATGCACATCTCCAGACACAAACTCTACACACATTGTCAGAATGAGAAGGCATAACACTGCAATGAAATCTTAGAAATGATACTGTGTATTATAAGTGCTACCTGGGTTTAGAATGTAGAAGATAAACCAGGAAAATCACAAAATTCAGAACACTTACAGTAAGCTTGTTCTCCCACTTTTCTTTCACAGTACTCTCTGGATTAGTTACCCACTGTAGAAAATGATCAACTCGTGTTTCAACTTCAGAAACATCTTCTTGCTGAAAAAGAATTCCATACCTTCAAATAGGAAATCAGTGAAAGGCGTATAAAAAGAAGTAATTTAGACAAGGTTTAATATAGGCAATTTAGAAAGCTATCAGAGAGAATTCCTTGTTATCTAATGCCACCCAATGACTTTCCTTTATCCCAGGATGTTGCCATGCGAAGATGCTAACTCTCTACTCTACATATGCTGAATAAATCAGTTAAAACTACTTTCCAGAACAAAACCTACCCATTTTATTCCCCTCTCAAATAGAAGGAAGCAAGCATTTTCATGGATATTTTTTCATTCATTAAACTAAATATTATCTACTTAGACTAGGCAGTGACAGATTTTATTTTCTTGGGCTCCAAATCACTGCAGTGACTGTAGCCATGAAATTAAAAGACGCTTGCTACTTGGAAGAAAAGCTATGACAAACCTAGACAGCATATTAAAAAGCAGAGATACCACTTTGCGGACAAAGGTCCATATAACCAAAGCTATGGTTTTTCCAGTAGTCATGTACAGATGTGAGAGTTGGAGCATAAAGAATGCTGAGCACCAAAAAACTGATGTTTTCCAATCATGGTGCTGGAGAAGACTCTTCAGAGTCCCTTGGACTGCAAGGAGATCAAGCTAGTAAATCCCAACGGAAATCAACCCTGAATAGTCATTGGAAGGACTGATGCTGAAGCTCCTTTACTTTGGCCACCTGCAAAAAGTCAACTCATTGGAAAAAAGTCCGATGCTGGGAAAGACTGAAGGCAGGAGGAGAAGGGAGTGACAAAGGGATGAGATGGTTGGATGGCATCACTGACTTAATGGATATGTGTTTGAGTAAGCTCTGTGAAACAGTGAAGGATGGGGAAGCCTGGCTTGCTGCAGGCCATGGGTCAGGCATGATTTAGTGACTAAACAACAACAGCAATGTGCTAGACACTGTGAAAGGAACTAGAAATACCTACATGAAAATGGTGTTCTCAGCTTTCTCTGATCATCTAGGATTCCCAGTCAAAAATCGAGATAGAGAGAGACTTTCCTGGTAATCCAGTGGTTAACAACTTTTCTTCCAATGCAGGTGACAGGGTTTCAGTCCCTAGTCAAGGAATTAAGATCCCACATGCTACAAGGTAACAAAGCACATGCACCACAATGCTTGAGCCCTCTTGCCACAACAACACGGCTCACGTGCTCCGGAACCCATGTACCACAACTAGAGAGAAGCCCGTGTGCCCCAACGAACGATCCCGTGTGCCACAACTAAGACCCAACACCCAAAAAGAAGTACTAGTCATTAGCTAGAAGGAGTTCACTAGTCTTCAGCCCTCTGATACTAAAGATTAACTTGTAGGGAATATAAGCTCAAGCAATCTATATCTAATGGTCAGCCTGTTAGTCCTGACTGACCCAGAATTAGAAGATGCACATTAGGAAGATTGGAGAAAAATCTTTTCATTTCATAGTAGGATATATTTTGTTCGCAACACATAAACACGCCCGTGCTCAGCCAACAGGCTGTAGGTCAGTTATCTGTAGATCTTCCTGGCCAGTGAAACAGCATACAATATACAGATGTTATACAATACCAGCTTCTGAAGCGTAGCTGTGAACTCCACTCCCTTTTGTTCAAGTTCTCTCAGTAAGAGCAGCCTTTCTTCATCCATTATCATGCCCAGATATGACGAGCTGATTAGATTGCACTGCCACTCAGTGTCATTATTCTGAAACAATTACCAAAATGTCCACAACCCTGTCATCCCCATAAAGAATATTCATTATTTTTATTTTATGAAAATGATGCCCATGGGTCAATGTAATTATCTCCATCAAACATTCTAAATTATCTTGTGAAATCCTCCTGCGTGCATGCTAAGTCACTCAGTTGTGTCTGACTCTTTATGGCCCCATGGACTGTAGCCAGCCAGGCTCCTCTATCCACGGGATTCTCCAGACAAGAATACTGGAGTAGGTTGCCATGCCCTCCTCCAGGGGATCTTCCTGACCCCAGGGATTGAGACCATATCTCTCACATCACCTGCATTGGCAGGTGGGTTCTTTACCAATAGTGCCACCTGGAACTACTCTTACACCCCCCCAAACTGCTCATTTCCTCTCTTGGATGCCTTCAGCTTAACATTTACTCATTCTTAAAGGACACTCAGATATCTAATAGATAACATTTACATTTACATGATATAAACTTCTACAGCTCTAATTTTATGAAAAGAAGGAACAGGAAAGAAATTCTCAGAAAAAGAAAACTGTTGGTCATGGTGCATTCAACAAATCCCATTGAAAACAGACTGGTTTCTTTGTCTCTCTTCCACTCATAGAAGATGCTCTCAGATAAAGTTTCACAAAGCAAGTTTCTCATGCTTCTCTCGAAGTCTCTGTGTCCTCTGATACTTTAGATATATGACAACAACACATTTAACTTCCTTCTTGCTGTGAGTTGGAAAAATGTGACTGGGCTCTTATTCCAGATCCCAATCAGAAGGCAAAGGCTTCCTAATCCGTTAGCGAGATAAACTTCAGCACCAGAATGTTGCCAGCTGTTTAACCCCTGTTCAGAATCATAAAACTTTACAGGCTGGCATCTTGGCATCATTATTACCTCAGAGGACAGGGGATAAAAACACATCGCTGTGGTAGATTAGTCACCATGTCATTCAGTCTGGCAGTTTGGCTTGGTTTCAAAAGTACACTAAAAAAATGATGCGTCTTTGCAACAGAATGTCAGGAAAGCACAGTCCTCAGCAGAATGTTCAAGTCTGCCTGAGAATGCCTTAGGTGAAGCAACATATGTCTCCCTGCATCCTTGGCAGGAAGTATTCAAATGGCACTTGCTCCAAGGACATTCCCTCCTTTCAAGGTCATAGCACAGCTGTCAACAGGAGGACATTCTGGACAAATCTATCGTCTACTCAACATGCGAAGACCATCAAAGTAGTGAAAGAAAGCAATCTGCCAAAAAAACATTTCCTAGCATTTCAAGCACACAACTGGAAAGTACAAAGGAACGAAAATATACTAGGGAGTCAGGTTCCAACATTTCATTCACAAGAAGGCATTTGACTGTTTCCACCCCTGTTGTAAAGAACTACCAACAGGCTGGAGGTTTTAAGGCACTAATTCATTTTGCTATTTTAAAATTAACCCCAAACATATAAAAATGCTAATTTATGTTCAGAATATAATAATCAGTGTTGTTAATTTGAGTCGGTACAATTATATTCTCAAGCAAAGAAATTTCATGTTTCTGCATAAAACAATGTAAATGAAACAAGTAAATTTTTGGTAGATACATTTACTTTGGGACTTGAAGAAATACTAAAAATAGTTCATGATCTCTACCACAATCTTTCAGACCCCAGGGGATCACTGCAGGTAGTCCTGAAAAATATCAAGATAGTAAAGATTTCTTGAGAATTCCCTGGCAGTCCAGTGGGTAGGATCCCATGCTCTCACTGCCAAGGACTTGGGTTCGAACCCTGCTTGGTGAACTAAGATCACACATGCTGTGTGGCCAAATATATATGTGTATGTGTGTCTCTGTGTGTGTGTGTGGTGTCTGTGTTTATACACATATGTAAAGATTTTTAAAGTCCAGATTGATTCACTGAATACATATTTCCATACCCCTTGCTGGAGTCTTACTATAGTTTTCAGCCATAACTTGAAAAAGATTCATTCTTCCAGGCTAAGAAACTTTAGACATAGGTTCTACAGACTATCAGTGGATTCCCTCAAAATGTCATGGGTGATCTTCAGCAAGATACAGACCTTTACTTAATAGCAAGCTATTGCACATTGATTATTTTTGTAAAGGCTTCCATTTAATGATAATTACCTACCTCTGCAGACTGAGCAAGAATGAGTTCATAGTGTAGAGATTTTATCCCTTCAGAGTCGACACTCTTATGCTCTCCACTGACATTTAACTGCATTCCATTTCTTGAAGAAAAAAAAACCAACAGTAGTCTGGTCTGGTTAGGTATGCCTTATGTTTTAAGTCACAAGAATAAGATTTATTTATCACCAAACAGTAAGCACTGTGTGTGCTGTGTAAGGACTGCATTAGGTACTTAAGACTACAGAGAGGAAGAGAGTTAGTCTTTGCCCTCCAGGCGCTGCGCACACAAGTGATTCTAATTGGTTGCAAACAGGTAAGCCATACTTTCTTTTTAAGAATTGGAGCTAATAGTTGAATTTTTAATTTTCACTAAAAATTTAGATGTCGTGCTTTTCTTTAAAAAATCAGAATATGTGGTCACACTGGGTCCATATATTCTTGATATAACAACTACCTGGAGCTAAGCAGAGTAACACCCCATCTTTACCTGGATAATGCACTTTCCTCATTTTCACCCTGCTAATATAAGTATGTGCACTTATCCCACTGACTTTACTCATTTTGCTGCTTATGGACTTCTGGACTAGCGTGTCATACAAAATCAGAAACAAATGATAACACAAGGTAGAGATCAAAACAACATGCCATGCATGCACTCAGAAAGATTACTTAATCTCTAGGCATGAGAAAAGTAAGGGTGAGGGAGGGAGGTTGATGGAAAACATGTGAAGGAATCCGCACTCTTAGGAGAGAAGCTGAGAAAACATCACAGTTACGGAAGGAAAGAAGGTGTCCTGTTCAAAGAACTGCATACAGCTCATAATGAGAGAAAGTCGGTGAGAGGGTACTCTGTACTTACATCATGAATTCCTGCTGTAAGTGCTGTAACTCTTGAGCCAGCTTGTTTTTCTCCCCTCGTAAGTTCTGCAATCACATACAACATTAGGCTGCCCATGTTACTCTACTGGGACATTCACATTTCCGTGTAAAATCCCCACCTTGCAAGTTGTGAGATTATTATGGCATACCTCAATAATGCTTCCATATTCTATGATCGTTGACTTAAGCTCTTCTATACTTACATCCTTCTGGAAAGTAGGAGAGAGGATTAATAGAAAATAAATGTACGAGTTTACCAAATCATATTTACTAGACTAGCAATCTGAGTCAAAGAAGAATTATAAATGCCTAATGATGGGATGAGACCTTCTACAAATCTCATGATTTGAAAATTCAGCTAGTCTGGGTTTGTGACGAAAACTTCTGGAAAACAAAAGGGGCAGCAAGGCATCTATTATCTGACCGTGTTATTATGTTCTATCTCTGCCTGCTCCAGTGAAATCATACCCTGAAAGGCAATTCTAAAATCCAAGTCAAAATTTTATTACTACGGCCTATTTAAGGAAAAAAAAAAAGGGGGGGCAGTTTTTACCTGCAAATGACTAATAAATTATAAAAGCATCCAGTTTTACCCAGTTCAAACTATATTTTTTAAAAATCATAGCTTTGCACTCCAGGACCAGAGGGTACAGTCAGGGTCTGACCTGTAGGTGTGTCCCGTGAATGGCGTGGTGCCTGGGGCCTGAGAAGTATCTTACGAGAGCCGGGCAGGAGTGCAGAGTGGGAAGGGCTAAAGTCATGGAGGAAGTGAGCACTCATCGCTACTACAGTGTCGGCACATGCAGAGAGAGGACGCCCATGAGGAGGAGACACAGTTGGTACCATAGTCAGTATTCTAGTGAATGTCCGCAAGCTGTGAAGGGTGCCTTTGAAAGGTTATAAACTGCAGGGAAAGGATGTGGAATCCTGCCCCTCCTTCCCTTTCCTGTCTTTGAATGTGGAAGCTTATTAACTTAGGCTGTGTCCTTTCTGTGTCTCTTAAAGCCACCAAACCAGCAACTCTTGTAGCCAGGAAAGTTTGTTACCAAATAGGCTACGATCATGAGAGACAAATATAAATAGAGTAATATTTATCTATCGAATTAATCAGTCAAACTAGGTAGACCATAACTAGAGATATATTGTCTTTCCCTGAAATGAATGACTGTACATTCGTTAATGTTGTTATGAATTAAAACTTCATCATCACAGGGAGTTTCTGGTTGGTCCAATGGTTAAAACTCCATGCTTCCTCAGCAAGGGCGCAGCTTCAATCCCTGGTCGGGGAACCAAGACACTGAGCGCCCCAAGGTGTGGCCAAAAATTAAAAACAAAAGACAAACAAAGCAAAACACTTCATCACCACTATTTAGCCAGTGACTGGCAAATTGGCATACTAATATTGTTGAATAAAGGAATGAATATCACCAGAATTTACAGAAGCTATATTAAAATATCCCAAGTGGAAAAGTTAATATTCTTCACTCAGAAGAACAATTTTTATTCTTACAAATAAAGAAATGCCTTATGACAGAATATTAGAATCAGATATTTTAACAGGGGTGGAGTTATGCAAATATCATCGCCTTCCTCTATTACTTGCAGGGAATCTCCAGGATTCCATGGACAGAGACAGTACCAACCTTCTGTAAACTTGCGTCTGTATTAAGCAAAGTGTTTTCATACATGTGTAACTGCATCTGAAAAGAAACACATTTAGGGAAGGCCACTAGGACATTGCTTTGGTAAAAGACAATGCCACAAAATCATGGCACAATCAGGAGACATGTTTCTGAAGCATTTTTATATGCATGCATTTTTCACTTTATAAAGAGCCTTCCCATTAGCCTCACAACAACCCTCAAGGCCAAGGTCATTGCCCTCTCTCTACCAGGAAGGAAATCAAAGCTCAGCACTATCCAGAGACTTGCCCGATGTCATACCTAGTAAGTGACAGAACAGAGCCTAGAATCTGAGTCTCCAACTTCAGCCAAGGGCTCTTCCCACTGTTTCACACTTCACATAACAAAAGGACATAGAGTGTGTTCATTTTTTGGTGGAAATAAAAATCTAGGTAGGACATGAACACAGACTCCATATGAGCATGCAAAAGGCTCTTCCTCTTTTAAAAAACAGTGTAAAAATGTTCAAGCTTTCTTTTAGCAAAGTGAATATTAAGGATATTATCAGTTTAAACCAAAAACAAGCTTGTTGGCATAGACTCCTAAGTAGGATGTAATTGAGAAAAATGTATATTGTTTGAATGGAAAGCTTGGAAAAATAATAGCGTAGTCAGAAGTAGAATTGTCATCATAATCATACATGTTTGATACTCTTTATAGTTCTCAAGGTATTTTCACATAATCCTTTCATTTGAGTTTCCAACAAGCTTGTGGATGAGGTACCCATTTGATAGATGGAAAAACTGAGATTTAAAGACATTAAGTAATTGCTTGGGGTTAAAAATTTTACCCTGGAGAAGAAAATGGCAACCCACTTCAGTATTCTTGCCTGGAGAACCCCCATGGACAGAGGGGCCTGGCAGGCTACAGTCCATGCGGTTATGAGTTAGACAAGACTTAGTGGCTAAACCAGCACTGCCATAAAGCTTTTAAGGTGAGAGGACAGGATCTGAATCCACACCTTCTCTGGCTGGCTCTTTCCACTAGTTTATGGCAGTTATATTTTCCAAAACAGCCATTCCCAGAATAAAATCAATGTTTAATGTCTACATTATAACGGCTATAATATATGTATATGTACATACACACATGGAATTGGGTGTCTGCTAGGAAAAGTGAGAATACCACATATAGTTATGAATTTTAAGTACATCATCATTTCAAACATATACTAAAGCAAACAATACTGTTCAAATAAACCATCAGAGATAACAAAAGCATGACACAAATTCCTGAATTTAGTAATAGTTATCTTGTTTCTTGATAATAAAGTATGGCAGATATAACAAAAAAATACACTAAATAGATACTTTTATCAATATAGATTTAAAAATCATTTTTGTAAGACATAATTTCTTTATTCAATAGAGTGGAATTAAAAAGCAAGATGGACTCTTTTCCCCATCTCTCATTTTTTGCATTAAGAAGGTACAATAGCTGAACTTTTCCCTAACTTAAGAATTTGAAAAATTAGATACTATTAAATTAGAAATTGTCACTATAATAAAAAATATAAATAATAGCAAATGGTGGCAAGGATGTGGAGTAATTTGAACCCCCATGCATCGCTAATAGAAATGTAAAATTGTATAGCTACTTTGGAAAAAAATCTGGCAGTTCCTCAAAAGGTTAAACATAGTTATCATATGATGCAGTAATTCGACTCTTAGATACATGCTCAAGAGAAATTAAAACTTACATCCACACAAAAATTTATACATGAATATTCATAGCACCATTACTCATTATAGTAAAAAGAAAAGTAGGAACAGCTTAAATGTCCAGCAATTGATGAATGAACAAAATGTGCTATATTTCTATAATGGACTATTATTCAGCAATACAGGAAATGAAGTAATGATATATGCTACGACATGAAGGAACTCTTAATACACTAGTCACAGTGAAGAAAGCCAGTCACAAAAGACAATATAATCTATATTACTCCATTTATATGAAAAGTCCAGAATAGCTAAATCTATGGAGATAGAAAGCTGATTAGTGTTTGTCTAGTGTTGGGGAAGAATGGAAAATGACCGCTAAAGGGATTTCTTTTGGATGATAAAAGTATCTTAAAATTGGTTTTGGTGATGGTTGCACAACTCTGAATATATTTAATACTAAAAACCAGTATACTCTGAGTGAATTTAATGGCATATGTGTTATATATCAGTAAAGCTGCTACATTAAAAAAGCAGAAGCTGTCTTTTATATAACTCAGATATCTAGAGTACAAGTTTCAAAATTCATACTGAAAGGTCATTGTGTCAATGAGTCACAAACACCTTCATAAAATAATATTAATTTGATGCAAAAAAATATTTTACCAGTATTTGAGAAGTGCTTACTTGGTGCTCTTTCTCAGTTTTAGACAAGTCCTCAATCTTCTCTTCCAATTTATATATATCCATAATGTTCTTAGCATTCTAATGTAAAGTAAGATAGTATTCTTAGATTTAGACAAAAAAAAAACATACAAGGACATCACAAAGTCTTTTTTAGAAAGTGATATTTTCATCATTGACATCGTAATCCATTCTAAACTAAGGGACAGAACTTTAGACTTTGTCCAAAAATAACACAATCTTTTTAATGTGATCATCCAGGAATATTCTCAGTAATCCCTTATTTTCCATTCCACCTGGGCCACTCACTCCCTAGACATAACTTCAGATTTGTCGTTACAGTAACTGAGATCCTTCTGTTACCTTAATTGCAAAAGCATTTCCCTCTTCAACCATTACTTCTTGTCTTTCCAGATTACTTCTTTGTGCATCAACAAAGCTTCAGTCCCCACTGGAGCCTGCAATCCAATGATCCCACTACTTTCTCATTACCCTACCACCTTCCCGTGAACTCAGTCACCTCTTGACTCAGCTTCAATTCTTTCATGGCCAATCATTACAATCTCTTACTTCCACATCCCTTCAATCCCCTTGACTCTCCCCTATTTCTTAGTATTTTCTTAATTCCAGATTGCCATCCACTCCATGCCAGCACCTTTTTAACGATGATTGTTAAAAAGAAATACGAACAAACCAATAGTTCACATATTAAATTTGTAAGCTTTAATCTCAAGGTTTTGTGGTGATTATATCATACTTATTCAAATGGCTGTTTGCCTAAAGCAAGGATTTGCAAACTGTACCAACTGCCCTTCTCCATTCAGAGACCAACTCTGACTATTTGGTTTTATAAATAAAGCTTTATTAAGATACAACTGAGTCCATTGTTTTCAGATTGTCCTTAGCCACCTTCACCTTGCAATGGCAGAAGCGAGTGGTTGTGACAAAGTCCTTCTAGCCAGGCAAGCTTAAAAATATTTACTATCATGTCCTTTACAAAAAGTTTGCCAATTTCTGGCCTATTTCATTCTTTCTCTCTCCTTGAACTTCCAATACCTACTCCAACATCCTCACTCTCAGCCAATGACTTTGCTCTGTATTTCACTGAGACATTAGAAACTATTCAGTTCAGTTGCTCAGTCATGTCCAACTCTTTGCAACCCCATGGACTGCAGCATGCCAGGCCTCCCTGTCCATCTCCAACTCCTGAAATTTACTCAAACTCATGTCCGTTGAGTCAGTGATGCCATCCAACCATCTCATCCTCTTTTGTCCCCTTCTCCTCCTGCCTTCAATCTTTCCCAGCATCTGGGTCTTTTCAAGCGAGTCAGCTCTTCGCATCAGATGGCCAAAGTATTGGAGTTTCAATTTCAGCATCAGTCCTTCCAATCAATATTCAGGACTGATTTCCTTTAGGTTGGACTGGTTGGATCTCCTTGCAGTCCAAGGGACTCTCTAATAGAAACTATTAGAAGTGAATTTTCCACATTACTTGGATATATAATAAATATTTGGGGATATTATAAAGCATTTGTTGACCTGAGTACTTTGTCCACTACTTTTGTTCCTGCTTCAGTCTAAGCCTTCACTGACTTTTGCCTGCTTTAATAATATAAGAGCTTCCTAATCGGTCTCCTCACTTCTTCCCTTGCCCCACAGTTGATTCTAAAGCCAGGAGCCAGAGAAATCTTGGTAAAACTGAAATTATATGATGTTACTCCTCTGCTCAAAACTGTTCAGCAGCTCCCATCTCACTCAGCATAAACAACCAGAGTCCAAAGAATGCCTTTCTAAGATCCTGGGGGTCCAGGTCCCCACAACTCTCTGTAGCACCTTGTGGTTCTTGTTCCCTCTGCTCCAGCTACACTGCTCTTGTTATCCCTTAAAAATGATGGGCAGGCTACAGCCTGAGGACTTTGGACTTGCTATCTCCTCTGCCATGAGTGCTCTTTGAGATGAGCCTCATAGTTTTTAACCAAAAATTAACTTCACAGTTCTACTTCTCCTAACCACCCAATAAACCTTTATTTTTGTGTTTTTGACCACAAGGCAGGTGGAATTTTAGCTCTAAGACCAGGCATCAAACCCACATCCCCTGCATTGAAAGGTGGAATCTTAAACACTGGACCACCAGGGAAGTCCCCTAACCACCCTAGTTTAAATCGCTGTTTTCTGTTCTCTTGGTGGCACTAACCTCATCTAACATGCTAGTTTCACACAGGCTATTTTGCTTAAGTCCATATTTCACTTAGAATACAGTCTATCTCCCAGTGAATGTGTGTATAAGAAGTAAATAAATGTACGTGAAAAACTGGCTTCCCCAATGGCCCAGTGAGTAAAGAATTCACCTGCAAATGCAGAACACACAGGAGATGTGGGCTTGATCTCTGGGTCAGGAAGATCCCTGGAGGAGGAAATGGCAACCTACTCCAGTATTCTCACCTGAAAAATCCCATGGACAGAGGAGCCAGGCGGGCTATAGTCCATAGGTTTGCAAAGAGTAGGATACGACTGAGTGACTAAGCACTCCATCAAATAATTACCCAAGCCATTGTGCTCTTCACAATGCATCAGATTTGTACCTCCGATGGTGACTGCAGCTATGAAATTAAAAGATGCTTACTCCTTGGAAGAAAAGTTATGACCAACCTCGATAGCATATTCAAAAGCAGAGACATTACTTTGCCGACTAAGGTCCGTCTAGTCAAGGCTATGGTTTTTCCTGTGGTCATGTATGGATGTGAGAGTTGGACTGTGAAGAAGGCTGAGCACCGAAGAATTGATGCTTTTGAGCTGTGGTGTTGGAGAAGACTCTTGAGAGTCCCTTGGACTGCAAGGAGATCCAATCAATCCATCCTCAAGGAGATCAACCTTGGGATTTCTTTGGAAGGAATGATGCTGAAGCTGAAGCTCCAGTACTTTGGCCACCTCATGAGAAGAGTTGACTCACTGGAAAAGACTCTGATGCTGGGAGGGATTGGGGGCAGGAGGAGAAGGGGACGACCGAGGATGAGATGGCTGGATGGCATCACTGACTCGATGGATGTGAGTCTGAGTGAACTCTGGGAGTTGGTGATGGACAGGGAGGCCTGGCGTGCTGCGGTTCATGGGGTTGCAAAGAGTTGGACACGACTAAGCGACTGAACTGAACTGAAAGGAAACTTCGTGTCATCTATATGCCTTTTCTAACACAAGTCAATCATTGTAATGTCATCTCATGAAGAAGAGTTCTAAGTCTTCCTTCTATCTCAATTCTAAATTGGTATACTATAATTCTTTGATGGTAGTCAATCATCTTAAATATGAGAAGAAAAATATCTTACATTGGGAACTTACTTCAAAAGCACTAGTTTCATAGAAACCTGGCCTGGCAGCTATAATATAACTAAATAAAATACAAATTTTTTTTTCCAGTCTTTAGCTGTTCCTTTGCAATCCATTATGGACGTCCACTTAGGCCATGAATTGGATAACTCTTCAGATCATTCATTGCAGCTTAATAACTAATAAATTTATATAAAGCACAACCAAAAAACTATACATAATGATTGACATTCAAAAGGTACCTATAGAGAATTTTTCTTCAAAATAGGAACTTTCTAATAGCTTTTCTACCTGTTCTTCCAATGTTTTAATTTTGTTGTTTAAAAATATATACTGCATTAAAGTTTTCTTTAAGATTTTACTAATATTTACTAACATATGTAAGGTATATTATGGTTAACCAAATAGCTTCACATGATTATCTTAACCTTTGAAGTAACTGTAGGGAATAGGTATTATTAATCCCTCAGAAGATAAATGGCCTTTCCAAGGTCAGACTGTCAAAGAATTTAAGATCTAGGTCTTAGAATCAATGACCTTTGCCATCTAGTTTTGTGGAATAATATTGGAAAATTATTTTAAAATGTCTACACTTTCCTTCTTGATTTGTATACTGTTTAGATGGGTTAATTTCATTCCATCTTAAGTCTGAATTTCTTAAATCCTATTTCCTCACGGAGGATTACAAAGGTACTATACTTCTGTCCAAACAGGAAAATCCTGTGTACTCTTCCTCACTTGTCATTTGACAAAGCAACCTAGTATTTTGCCCACAGGAACCTGAAACTCATATGATTTTAATTTTGTATGAACCCAGAGTCAGGACCCATGACTGTATGATTTTCATATTTATCTGTTTAGTCTGTTTAACAATTTCAACATACCTCTTCTTGGAGAATCTGAATCTTAAGAATCAGAGCCCGGTTTTCTGTCTCCTGATTTATTAAGAGAAACATAAATTTAAAAGTATTTGAGAAGCTTATGAAAATAACAAATATTTACTTCCAGAGTTATCAACATTTTTTCATCAACCTTAAATATAGCATTGACATATTGCAAATGAGCCTAGTCGGAAATATTCTCAATATGGGGTTAAGCCTTTGGCTTCCAGTTTCTGGGTATCAGTGAGAAGTCACTCTCCTCCTTGACTCAATCTAACCATGACAGAGAAGGAAAGATGAGAAACAACAACAGAAAGGTTATGTGGTTTGCCCAAAGTTACACAGCCCTCAGAAACGGGGCTTGCGTGTTCTCAGCCTGACTCCCAAAGCGGGGCTCTTGGTCACTGCTCCACACAGAAGCTCCTTAGTGGTGCCAGACTGAGTCCTTGCTGTAATGTATTCATAGAGACTTGCAGAGTGACCTGATACTTAGTGAGTCCAGTCTCCACACTGTATTGTGGAGGCAAAAGCTAAGCTAAACTGTGTTGCCTGTAGGAGGTCATGAGTGAAAGACACAGGCCTGAAATTCAAGTTTCCTGATACCTTACAGAGCTAAAAATAAATCAGTCTGAATGACTTTCAGCTGACCACCCCCCACGCCTGACCATGGTTAGTAATGCTCAAATCGTACTAGAGGGATTTTGAAGATTATTACTGAAGCTCCAGAGAATAGTTTAACAGTATCCATAAAAATAATTACTTCTCTGGTAGCTGAAGCTTAGTCTAAATAATGTTTTGCTCCAAAATTACAAGCTTGGGCACATTTAGTGTTAAGGACTGATTAATGGAGCTAATGAGTAATCTGTACATGCTGAAAAAATGAATGTTTTTAAAAACCCGAGAAAAAGGTGAAAGTTTGACACACAAATTTTTTTTTTTGGAAGATGTGACTTTCAGTGTCAGATATTTATAAATTCACCTGTTAACTTCAGAAGGCATTCTAGATCTTCACAAACCATTGCAAATGTAACATTTGTAAAGAATTTTAACCCTGGTTGAAAAGAAAACTTTTTTTTTATCTTACTTGCCTTTACTTTTCTAAGGGGTTACCAATTCATTCATCAAGCCTACTGATTTCTGATCTTTGCCTCCAAATAAACCATCTTGGATTTCAGTTAAATAAACTATTCGCCAATTCCAAAGTACTTGGATGACTTACTAATTGTTTGTTCTGGGCTACGGTCATGGTCTGCTGCTCTTCTGAAGCATTCATACTAATTTTCAGTTCCTCCAGTTCTTCTTTTAACAAGTTTGTTCTCATAATAGCCTGCTGGGCACTATGGGGGTGGGGAGAGAAGGCAATAAGCGAAACCTCAAACATAACCGTCAAAGATACTAACTGAAGCCACGGACTGTTTTTAAACTCCAAGTTGAAAACCACTGAAAATTCAAACCAGATGCCAACAATAGTAAAAAAAAAAAAAAAAAAAATTTACTCAAGATCTTCCACAGTCCTTAGAAAGGGAGGGGTCTCGGGTAGAGTACACTGGGAGATAAAGGATAGAAGGAAACAGACATATTCCTGAAGCCAAGGACTGGTATACTCCCTTTGAAATCCATCACTGGCTAAATCACACAGTTCTTTCCTTCTATTACTAAGACATAATATTAATTTATATAATTACACAAATAGTTACTACATAACATCACACATTCATTCAAAGCATAGCTTGTTTTTTTTTAAAGAAACTTTGAGTTATTATATTTCAAATATATAAGCCAACAGTGGACTAGAGAGAGCTTGAGGTTAGAATTTTTTTTAATGTTATAGATTGGGGGACTTCCCTGATGGTCCAGTGGCTAAAATTCCGCACTCCCAATGCAGGTGGTCTGGGTTTGATCCCTGGTCAGGGAACTAGATCCCACATGCTGCAACTAAAGATCCCACACTGTGCAATGCAGACTTGGTGTAACCAAATAAATACATATACACACATATTTTTTTTATTTTATAGACTGATTTGGAGTACAGTCAAAAATTGTGAGGGTAGGAGTTAATGGTCCAAATGCTTTTCTGTGTTTTCAAGTTAAGTGAGAACTTCTCTGTACATAATTTTTGCATCTATGACACCTGTGCGGTAGTTTGAGCATTCTTTGGCATTGCCTTTCTTTGGGATTGGAAAGGAAACTGACCTTTTCCAGTTCTGTGGCCACTGCTGAGTTTTCCACATTTGCTGGTATATTGAGTGCAGCCCTTTCACAGAATCATCTTTCAGGATTTGAAATAGCTCAACTGGAATTCCATCACCTCCACTAGCTTTGTTCGTAGTGATGCTTTCTAAGGCCTACTTGACTTCACATTCCAAGATGTCTGGTTCTAGATTAGTGATCACATCATCATGATTATCTGGGTCGTGAAGATCTTTTTTGTACAGTTCTTCCATGTATTCTTGCCACCTCTTCTTAATATCTTCTGCTTCTGTTAGGTCCAGACCATTTCTGTCCTTTATCGAGCCCATCTTTGCATGAAATGTTCCCTTGGTATCTCTAATTTTCTTGAAGAGATCTCTAGTCTTTCCCATTCTGTTGTTTTCCTCCATTTCTTTACATTGATTCCAGAGGAAGGCTTTCTTATCTCTTCTTGCTATTCTTTGAAACTCTGCATTCAGATGCTTATATCTTTCCTTTTCTCCTTTGCTTTTCACTTCTCTTCTTTTCACAGCTATTTGTAAGGCCTCCCCAGACAGCCATTTTGCTTTTTTGCATTTCTTTTCCATGGTGATGGTCTTGATCCCTGTCTCCTGTACAATGTCACAAACCTCATTCCATAGTTCATCAGGCACTCTATCTATCAGATCTAGGCCCTTAAATCTATTTCTCACTTCCACTGTATAATCATAAGGGATTTGATTTAGGTCATACCTGAGTGGTCTAGTGGTTTTCCCTACTTCAATTTAAGTCTGAATTTGACAATAAAGAGTTCATGATCTGAGCCACAGTCAGCTCCCCGGTCTTGTTTTTGCTGGAGCTTCTCCATCTTTGGCTGCAAAGAATATAATCAATCTGATTTTGGTGATGTCCATGTGTAGAGTCTTCACTCATCTCACACGCTAGTCAAGTAATGCTCAAAATTCTCCAAGCCAGGCTTCAGCAATACATGAACCGTGAACTTCAAGATGTTCAAGCTGGTCTTGGAAAAGGCAGAGAAACCAGAGATCAAATTGCCAACATCCAGTGGATCATCAAAAAAGCAAGAGAGTTCCAGTAAAACATCTATTTCTGCCTTATTGACTATGCCAAAGCCTTTGACTGTGTGGATCACAATAAACTGTGGACAATTCTGAAAGAGATGGGAATACCAGACCATCTGATCTGCCTCTTGAGAAACCTATATGCAGGTCAGGAAGCAACAGTGAGAACTGGACATGGAACAACAGACTGGTTCCAAATAGGAAAAGGGGTACATCAAGGCTGTATATTGTCACCCTGCCTATTTAACTTCTATGCAGAGTACATCATGAGAAACGCTGGACTGGATGAAGCACAAGCTGGAATCAAGATTGTCAGGAGAAATATCAATAACCTCAGATACGCAGATGACACCACCCTTATGGCAGAAAGTGAAGAGGAGCTAAAGGGCCTCTTGATGAAAGTGAAAGAGGAGAGTGAAAAAGTTGGCTTAAAGCTCAACATTCAGAAAACAAAGATCATGGCATCCGGTCCCATCACTTCATGGGAAATAGATGAGGAAACAGTGGAAACAGTGTCAGACTTTATTTTTGGGGGCTCCAAAATCACTGCAGATGGTGATTGGAGCCATGAAATTAAAAGACGCTTACTCCTTGGAAGGAAAGTTCTGACCAACCTAGATAGTATATTCAAAAGCAGAGACATTACTTTGCCAACAAATGTCTGTCTAGTCAAGCCTATGGTTTTTCCAGGAGTCATGTATGGATGTGAGAGTTGGACTGTGAAGAAAGCTGAGCACCAAAGAATTGATGTTTTTGAACTGTGGTGTTGTAGAAGACTCCTGAGAGTCCCTTGGACTGCAAGGAGATCCAACCAGTCCATTCTAAAGGAGATCAGTCCTGGGTGATCTTTGGAGGGACTGATGCTAAAGCTCAAACTCCAATACTTTGGCCACCTCATGAGAAGAGATGGGAATACCAGACCACCTGACCTGCCTCTTGAGAAACCTATATGCAGGTCAGGAAGCAACAGTGAGAACTGGGACTCATTGGAAAAGACTTTGATGCTGGGAGGGATTGGGGGCAGGAATAAAAGGGGACAACAGAGGATGAGATGGCTGGATGGCATCACCAACTCGATGGACACGAGTTTGAGTGAACTCCAGGAGATGGTGATGGACAGGGAGGCCTGGCATGCTGCAGTTCATGGGTTCACAAAGAGTTGGACATGACTGAGCGACTGAACTGAACTGATGACACCTGTACACACAGACTGTGAGAACCACGTTGCTTGTTCTCTGTTGCTCAAGCATGTCTCCCTTTATCTATTTTACCAGTGTCTGCACTTGATCTTTACATCCTCAAGGTCCAGTATCCCTTTCTAGCTTAAGCTAAGGTAATGAATGTTCTTATCATCCTTCTAGGCTACAGGTACCCTGTTGCTGTTCAGTCTCCAAATCATGTCTGACTCTTTGCAACCGCATGGACTGCAGCACACCAGGCTTCCATGTCCCTCACCACCTCCCAGAATTTTCCCAAGATCATGTCCACTGAATTGGCGATGCCTTCCAACCATCTCATCCTCTGTTGCCCTCTCCTCTTCTGCTTTCAATCTTTCCCAGCCTCAGGGTCTTTTTCAATGAGTCACCTGTTTGCATCAGGTGGCCAAACAGGTACCCTGAGGGCACATTTTTTACCTGACTCATCAATGAATCTCTCATAATACTTAGCATCGAACTTTGCATAGAGTAAGAGTTCTAGTGAACCACTGAATGTTGGGATAGATTTATACTTGACCTGTATGCATATTGGTCTTACACAGAGACTTGAAGGACATAGAGAACATCATTGCTAGAAGATGGAAAAGTAAAGTTGCTTTCCTGGTGGGAAAATAAGCTGTTTTCCAAAGTTCAGAACTTGGGAAAAGTGTGGCAGTTCCTCAAAATGCAAAGTATAAGTTGCATGCATGCATGCTAAGTTGCTTCAGTCATGTCTGACTCTTTGTGATGCTACTTGCTGTACCCTGCCAGGCTCCTCTGTCCATGAGATTCTCCAGGCAAGAATACTGGAGTGGGTGACCATTTCCTTCTCCAGGGGATCTTCCAGACCCAGGGATTAAACCTGTGTCTCTTATGTCTCTTGCACTTGCAGATAAGTTCTTTACAACCATTGCTACCTGGGTAGCCCTAAAGTATAGGTTGTAAGTGAAAGTCACTCAGTAGTGTCCAACTCTTTGTGACCCCATGGACTATACAGTCCATGGAATTGTCCAGGTCAGAATACTGGAGTAGATAGCCTTTCCCTCTCCACGGAAACTTTCCAGCCCAGGGATCAAACCTAGGTCTCCCTTATTACAGGCAGATTCTTTACCAGCTGAGCCACAAGGGAAGCCCAAGAATACTGGAGTGAATAGCCTATCACTTCTCCATTGGATCTTCCTGTCCCAGGAATCGAAACAGGGTCTCCTACATTGCAGGTGGATTCTTAACCAACTGAACTATCAGGGAAGACCAAAGTATAGATCTTCAAAAGTATAGCAATTTCACTCCTAGATATGTAACCAAAAAAACAGAAAACATATAACCCCATAAAAACTTGCACACAAATGTTCATAACAGCAGCTTTTTTAAGTGCCAAAAAGTGGTGCTAAACCAAATGTCCAAACTGAGGTATATTTATACAATGGAATATTATTCAGTCATAAAAAGAATGAAATAGCAATATATGCTTCAACATGGATGAACTTTGAAAATGTGATTCTAAATGAAAGAAGTCAGACACAAAGGTCACATACTGTATGATTCCATGAATATGAAAATGTTCAGAATAGACAAATCCATAGAGATACAAAGCAGATAGTGGTTGCCAGGGTCTGAGAAGGGAGGGCATAGGGAGTGTTAATCACTACTGTTAATCAGTATGGGATTTCTTTTTGGAGTGATGAAAATGTCTCGATCATGTGAATGTACTTGATATTATGTGATATCATATGGATATACTTGTGAATAACTGGAATTAGATCATGTGAATAACCTTGTGAATATACTAAAAACACTACACTAATTGTATACCTCAACAGGGTGACTCTTCTGCTTTGTGACTTGTATCTCAATAAAAAACAAATTTACTTTAAGAAATAAAGGAAAAGGAACTGAAAATTCCCAGCACACAGTACCCACACCATGGCTCACCTTTTTACCCGAAGGCGCAGTTCAGTACAGTCCTCTGATAACTCTCTGTTTGCTTCTTCCAAGTTTTCTAATGCCAATTTCAATTTATTATTTTCCTCTTCCAATTTCTGCTTGTTGAAATGTAGGTCTGCTATATAGGTAATCAAATCAGGTACCTCTCTGCGGGTAAAAGGATGAATGAGCATAAACTCCAACATCACTAATCCCTTCCAGTCAAAGTAAGGCTTATGGTTAAGCCCAAACAAGCTTAAATATGCCTGTGAGGACTTCCCTGTTGGTCCAGTAGTTAACAATCTGTCTGTCAGTGTAGGGGACACAGGTTCAATACCTGGTCTGGGAAGATTCCATGTGCTGCAGAGCAGCTAAGCCTTGTAGGCCACAACTCGAAGCCCTCCCAGTCTAGGCCCCGTGTGCCACAACTTACTGAGCTCTTACGCTGTAACTACTGAAGCCTACTTGCCTAGAGCCTTTGCTGTGTGGAAAAAGAAACCACCACAGTGAGACGCCCATGCACCGCAACAAAGAACAGCCTCCAACTGCCACGACTAGAAAAAACCCACATGCAGTGATGAAGATCCAGCACAGCCAAAAATAAATAAAGAAGATTTTCTACTTTATTTTCATTCATCCTCATAAACATAGTTCACATACACAGTATTTATTCAAGCACTTATTACAATAACACCAAAGATTTTTCCAAAATTGCCAGATATTTAGCATCTGCCACTTGTGAAATCAACTTTTACAGCTTTTGTTTCTTCCTCTTCACTTTGCTCCCAACTTCTGTCTCTGTCAACACTGAAGAGTTCCTACTTCTGCCTGGGTTATGGAAAATCCTGAAATAAATTGACACTGGATTCTTTCAATCAGAAATCTTGGCCGGTTTCAACAGGCCTTTAACTAGGAAACAATTCGTAGAGTTTTATCATTGTAGCCTGTAGCTCATAATTTAGTACTCATTGTTCCTAGCATTTTCTATAGCTTGTTAATATTTCTAGCTGTCATGCTTCCCCTGACATTTGATCCTAAACCCTTTGAGACTCTGAACTGTGTTTTCCAAGGAGTCCCAGGCCTCCTCCTCTTTGCCTTCTTTTCCTAGAGTTTAGCACAGGTTGGCTACATGGTTCCTAGTCCACATTTTTTGCACAGATAAACCTGAAGAGGCAAAGGTAAAATAAGGAAGGATAGGTCCAGTGCTTCAATTCTGAGCTTCCAAAGCAGTGACTTGGGTTCAATCCCTGGTCACGGAACTAAGATCCCACAAGCCACATGTTGGCTCAGCCAAAAACTTTTTTCAAAATAAAAATAAAGAACAGAGTCATTTCTCCTTAATATCTAAACGCATGTGTAGCAGAAAACAGCTTTTCTCATTAATATCTAAAATTATCTATTGAAGAAGTAATAAGGATTGACATATACACTACCATGTGTAAAACAGCTAGCTAGTGGGAACCCACTATAAAGCAGAGGGAGCTCAGCTTGGTGCTCTAAAATGACCTAGATGGGTGGGATGGGAGGGACATCCGAGAGAGGGGTATAGGTATACATATAGCTAATTCACTTCATTGTACAATAGAAACTAATACAACATTAAAGCAATTACACTCCAACTAAAAAAAAAGAGCTTAAGGTCAATGTCATAACTCTACGTACGATGGAATTTGTCGTGCGTGGAAAACATATAAGGTCAAAAAGGATAAAGTTTTCATGAGCAAGAAAATGTTCATTTGTGACCCCTCATAATCTTTCACAATTTGTGTTTTTAGTGAAACTACTTCTAATGCAATTGTGATATAAAAGCTAAGAGTTAAAAATAAATTATGTTAGCCCTACCACACATGCACACAAGCAGAGCTAAGTGACTTGACTGTAAATAAAAACATGAAAAAGTTGAAAGTGTTAGTCATTCAGTCATTCAGTCATGTCTGACTCTTTGAGATCTCATGAACTATAGCCCACCAGGCTACACTGTCCATGGAATTTTCCAGGCAAGAATACTGGAGTGGGTTGCCATTCCCTTCTCCAGGAGATCCTCCAGACCCAGGGATTGAACCTGGGTCTCCTGCATTGCTTTGCCTATGTTACTTTGCCAACAAAGGTCTGTCTAGTCAAAACTATGGTTTTTCCAGTAGTCATGTATGGATGTGAGAGTTGGACCATAAAGCAGGCTGGTGCCGAAGAACTGATGCTTTTGAGCTATGGTGTTGGAGAAGACTCTTGAGAGTCCCTTGGACTGCCAGGAGATCAAACCAGTTCATCCTAAAGGAAATCAGTCCTTAATATTCATTAGAAGGACAGATGCTGAAGCGCCAGTACTTTGGCCACCTGATGCAAAGAACTGACTCATTGGAAAAGACCCTACTGCTGGGAAAGATTGAAGGCAGGAGGAGAAGTGGACAACAGAGGATGAGATGATTTGATGGCATCAACCAACTCAACAGACATGAGTTTGGGCAAGCTCTGGGAGTTGGTGATGGACAGGGAAGCCTGGCATGCTGCAGTCCATGGGGTCACAAAAAGTCAGACACAACTGAGTGACTGAAACAAACTAAACTGAACTCCTACATTGCAGGCAGATTCTTTACTGTCAGAGACAGCAGGAAAGCCCAGAAATAAAATAAAATACATAGATCTATGAAATAAGAAAATCCATAAGAAAAGTTGAAGCACTTGAGAAAACATTACAAGTAAGAATGCTTACAAGACTCCTTTAGGCAAGTCTCCACCCAACCCCTTGAAGTTCCATGATGAAGAATCTGTTATATCTGTGGTCATCTTAACTGAAACACACATAAGAGAGTTTTATTAAAAAATCCATTTCTCCAAACCACAATAAACTGGCAGAACAATCCCAAAGAAACACATACATACTTGCTTCACACGATCTTATGCTGTCCTGTTCAAAGGCAGAGTCAACCATTCTGCTGCTTGATCCACTATTCTCTCCTTCCCTGTGGCCAAAAAACAAAACCAGTGAGCTAGAATTCCTTGTCAAACCAAAGCTTAGCCAATTTTTCGGATGTGTTCTGTATTTTCTTATTGATGTTGGTCTTTCTTAATTTTAAAACCATCTGCCCATTTGGCCACAATTTGAAGCCCAACACTGTTCTTAAACAGAGTCATAGAAAAGAAACATATTGTCTCTACCGCCTATAAACTTTCATCTAACATGAAGAAAAGAATATGAATGCATTGCTAAGTAGGAGATGATGTACATAGCTATAAGCAGGCAATGGGAGTCTCAGTGGATTAGGAAGCTGACCTGATTTGGAGGACTAAGTGGACACTTGAAGGGTAGCCAGACGTTGGGCCTTAGAGAATCAGGAAGGAAAAGGCATGAACAGCTAATCATTTGGGGCACACTGAAGGTGCTCTTTTCTCTTTCTCATGAAAACCAAGTTGAACTTGAACTAATTGTAGTTTGGAGCATATCGCTCCTAAAATTTGGAGAACCCTATTCACAGGCCTCTGCCCAGGACATCCCCAAATAAACATATTAACAATTCAACCATTTCTTTTCCAAGAGTCTTTGTATTATGTTTTGCTGCCTAATCTTAGCAATTGCCAAACCCTTAGATAATCTCTTCGGAGCAGCTACAAAAGCCTCTAGACTAGGATTTACATCCTATTGTGTTTCAACATGAGATGTTCAGAAGATGACTGAGCAGAATAGCTCAGTCCTCACTCTCACTATTCCTATTAATAGATCCACACCCATCACCATTTCTGAGTTTCTGTTCTTTTATATTTATATCTCCAGTGTTCTTTTTCTTTTCATTTATATTTGTCATAAAAATAAGTTTTCTTTTGCCCTCACTCCACTTTACCCATGGATTATTGATATCTGTCCTATACAATCAAGCCTAAATATTTTAGGAAAAGTAGAAAATTCATAAGAAAATAAGACAAAGGAGCTAAGGTCTTCATGCAAAGATAGTCATTTTGGAATATATTCCTTCCCACTTTCTCCTGTGCATATTTTTATTTCTCAACAAATATGGGAGTGTACTACATATAAAGATCTATGGCCAATTATTTAAAATAAATACGTATGAATATTTCTCCTGTCAAATAATTATTTAATTATAATTTTGAGTGACTAATTAGTATGGAAGTATTATCATTTATTTGTCCAACCACCTACTATTAAATATTTGGTTTGCTTACATTTATCATAATCATAAATGACATTCTGCATATACATTAGAGTATACAATTGGTTGTCTTTCCTGAAGTTATGTAATTTGACCACATTGCCTATTTCTAAGGCTCTGATGCTCGTGCTGAGCTCAGTCTCTCAGTCCTGTCTATCTCTCTTGCAACCCCATGGGCTGCAGCCCGCTAGCCTCCTCTTGTCCGTGAAATTTTTCAGGTGAGAATACTGGAGTGAGTTGCCATTGTCTTCCTCCAGGATATCTTCCCAACCTAGGGATCAAATTGCATCTCTTGCATTGTCAGTAGATTCTTTACCACTGAGCCACCTGGGAAGCCATACATTCCTAAACTGCCATTGAAAAGCTGTGCCAGCTTGCACTATTATGAACAAGGAGAAGGCCTATTTCTCCACCCGCCCTGACAACATGGGACAGAGTCATTCCTCTAAACCTCTGTTGAACTGATGCACAAAATATGTTCTCTTGATTTTCATTTCTTGGATTAATAGTAAGATACTATCAGACAGTATTTCCTATCAGTGCAAAAAACAGTGATTAACATTCCTTGTAATCAATTGTTAAATCAGAACCTGAAAACACATCCTGCTGGGACTATGATTACCATCTGTTTCTGCAGTGAGCCATCATCCATTCCTTCACAGTGGCCTGGAAGGTTTCCAGGTTCACATGCACATCTCTCTTTTCAGGATCAAGCATGATCCATAGCTCCTGAAGGCCATCATCTTCAGAATCTTGACTAGTTGTCTGTCTCAGATAATCTATTATTTTGGTGACTCTGACTAAACCTTAGGAAGAAGAAAGTCAAATTAGTTTTTAAAGATGGCAAAAGATTATGTTTTTTAAGTGAGGTGCTTAACACGTTCAAGTCCCGTGGGTCCTGGAAATGTGCCTTATAACCCTCACAATCCTGCTGAGTTGATGTCATAAAGTAGAAAAAGCACTAGCCTTAGGTTGGAGTCCAACTGACTAGGGTTCGATCTTGGCTCTGGACTGTATCAGCTGTGTGGCTCTGGGGAACTCACTCAGTCTCTTTGAGCCTCAGTGTCCTCATCTGTGAAATGATGCCTACTACACAGAGTTGTGAGATTCAAATAAGAAAGATTTATGTAATCAATAGGCTTCTCAGATGGTGCAGTAAAGAATCTGCCTGCCAATGCAAGACACAAGAGAGGAGGATTCGATCCCTTGGTTGGGAAGATCCCTGGAGGAGGAAATAGCAACCCTCTCTAGTATTCTTGCCTGGAAAATCCCATGGACAGAGAAGCGTGATGGGCTACAGTCCATGGAGTCACAAAGAGTCAGGCATGACTAAGCAACTGAGCGTGCACATGCACGCACGCACGCACGCACGCACACACACACACAGATGTAATCAATAATCACTTGTGGGAAGTGATTAAAATGCCACTTTATTTTTCTCTCCCATTCTTTCCTTAAAAACATTTAGTGGGGACTTCCCTTGTGATCCAATGGTTAAGAATCCACCTTCCAATGCAGGGGACTCGGGTTCAATTCCTGATCAGAAAATTAAGATCCCGCATGCTGTGAGGCAACTAAGCCCTTGAGCTACAGCGACTACTTGAGCCCTGGTACCACAACTGGAGAAGCCCATGAGCCTCAGGGAAGATCCTGCAAGTCACAACTAAGACCTGACACAGCCAAGTAAATAAATAAATATTTTAAAAAGCATTCAGTGAAGGAAAGGTTTCCTTGGTCCTAGGTGAAATTTTTAACCTCAAGTAAGTACTTTGACTCTTTGGGTTGGAGAGAGAGGGGTGGAAAAGTCATTCTTAGATATAATCATGGAGGAGGCAATGGCACCCCACTCCAGCACTCTTGCCTGGAAAATCCCATGGATGGAGGAGCCTGGTGGGCTGCAGTTCATGGGGTCGCTAAGAGTCGGACACGACTGAGCTACTTTACTTTCACTTTTCACTTCCATGCATTGGAGAAGGAAATGGCAACCCAACTCCAGTGTTCTTGCCCGGAGAATCCCAGGGACAGGGGAGCCTGGTGGGCTGCCGTCTATGGGGTCCCGCAGATTCGGACACGGCTGAAGCGACTTAGCAGCAGATATAATCAGCCCTACTATCACATTCAGAAATAAAAGTCATACAGACTGTGTTAGTAATTGACACACCAGTCTTCCTCAAGCATAAGACATCTTTTCTACTCTTAACTAAGGCCTGCCTTGGGCTAGCAACTTAAAGAGGGAAGAAAAAGGAAGTAGAAGTTTGATAGGGTGAGGTTTGATAGGGTCAAGATTCTTACCACAGGGGGTTAAGTCGAGACACCAATATTTGAAAAAGAAAATTTTTTTTAATAAAAAATAAAAGAATAAGAGTACATAATTAGGAAAAGAGAGCTGTAAAGGAAATTGAATGACTTTAAAGAATGCATTAATTTAATGGAAAATGTCATTAGGTTGTGACAGAAAGAAATGGAAATAAAATTTTAATAGTTATTTAGAAAGATCATTTTTACTCCTGTTTGCATAATTGGAGAGTTGGAAAGTCAAAAAGAATACCCTATATCTCATTTTCCTCCACTAAAGCTCTAAAATCTGATCTTATACCTCAAAACCAGAAAGATCTCCTGAGATGTTTCTTTAACGTGTCAACTTAACTGGGCAATGGAGTGCCCAGTTATTCGGTCAAACATGATTTTGGTTGTTTCTGTGAGGGTGTTTTTGAAAGAGATTAAGATTTAAATTGGTAGACTAACACAGGCTGCTGTCCCCTAATGCAAGTGGGCCTGAATAGACCAAAAAGGCAGACCCTTCCCCAAATGAGAGAGAATTCTTCCTGTATGACTGCCTTGGAACCAAGACTTATCCTTTTTCCTAACTTGGACTCAAACAGAAACATCGGCTCTTCTTCAGTTTCCAGATGTTGACCTTTGGACAGGTTGTCTCCTGGTTCTCAGGCCTTTGGACACTGACTGGAAGGAAACCATCATAAGCTCTCTGGGTCTCCATCTTCAGCTTGCTCACTCACTCTGCAGATCTTTGAACATGCCTGCCTCCACAGTCACGTGAGCCAGTTCCTTATAATTGTGCGTGTGTGCCTGCATGCTCAGCCGTGTCCGACTCTGCGACCCCATGGACTGTAGTCCGCCATGCTCCTCTGTCCATGTAACTTTCCAGGAAAGAATACTGGAGTGGGTTCGCCATTTTCTTCTCTAGGGGATCTTCCCAATGATTGAACCCGCATCTCCTGTGTCTCCTGCATTGCAGGTGGATCTTTACCACTGAGCCATCAGGGAAACCCCAGTTCCTTATAATACATCTTTTACATATTTTACACACACACTACACACACACACCCTGTTGGTTCTGTTTCTAATACGTCTCCCATCTTTTAATGGAGTTTCCCTATTTTCTTCCGGGAAACAATTCCTTAAATCCTGTCCACGCCGAAAGGCTTACCAGGAATAAATGAGTCCCATTCACCTACCATTAAAATTAAGAGTGCAGGTAAATGTTTTGCTATAAGAATGTTCATTATGGTTTATTATGGTTATTTTTGTGCTTTTCATAATAGAGAAAAAATACTCAATTGAGACATATTGTTTAAATATATTATATTACATCCCCCTAAACTACAATATACAGAGAAAATATATATTATTGACATAGACAAGTACTCAAGATTATTAAGTAAGAAAAAGCAGATTATAAAGCAAGTCTGGCAAGATTCCCATATACACTTAGGGACTATATTGCATATACCTTAAGGAGAAAATAATGGCCAAAAAAAAAAAAGCCTTAAGCCATTTTTTGCAACCATACTGTGGCAGTGAGGTGGACAGACTCCAGGCTTCCTCCTTACGATCCTTGCTTCCTAATGTTTACACCCTAGTGTAGTCTCCTCCCCTGGAGTGTGGGCATGACCTGGGACTTGCTTCTAACCAGCAGAATACGGCAAAGGGGACAGGATATACATGTATATGGTTGTGTGATTACCTTACATGAGATTACAGTGCCTATCTTGCTAGGGCTTCCCTGGTGACTCAGCAGTAAAGAATCTGCCTACCAAGGTTCAATCCCTGGGTCGGGAAGATCCCCTGGAGAAGGAACTGGCAACCCACTCCAGTATTCTTAGGTGGAGAATCCCATGGACAGAGAAGCATGGTGGGTTATAGGCCATGGAGTCTCCAAAGAGTTGGCACGTCTTAGTTACTAACACTTTCAAACTTTTATCTTGCTGGAGTCACTCTCTTGCCGGCTTTGAAGAAGCAAATCTGCCATATTAGGGGCTTCCGATATTCAGAGGTGCAACTAGCAAGAGCCTGTCTAGCTGACAGCAGCAAGACTCTGAAGTCTTCAGGCCTGTAAGAGCAAGAAACAAATTCTGCCACCGAAAGCAGATCATTCCCCACTTGAACCACAGATGAAACTGCTGAGGCTAGTCAAGGAAAACTAAAGCACTAAACATTTTCTCTGCTGTTTGTCCTCCCCTCCGATGGAGCAGCCTGGAAAGCTGCAGTTCATGGGGTTGCTGAGGGTCAGACCCAACTGAGCGACTTCACTTTCGCTTTTCACTTTCATGCATTGGAGAAGGAAATGGCAACCCACTCCAGTGTTCTTGCCTGGAGAATCCCAGGAATGGGGGAGCCTGGTGGGCTGCCGTCTATGGGGTCACACAGAGTAGGAGATGAATGAAGCGACTTAGCAGCAGCAGCTTCCCTCTACTATGCATTGTGTATCTGCATTTTGCATCAACCAAACATCCCCATCGGCAGAAATACCTGCTCAGCCATAAAAAGCAACATTATCCTAGCATCAACAAGACAATCCCATAACCTTCCTTCTTATAAGGAGCTAGGATGACCCATGACTCACTACTCACCTTATATGCTTAGATCCGGATTGTGTAAACCATTAATAATATGTACACCGTTTAACGTACAGCCTTCTGTCTCATAAATGTGCTCTGACTTTAAACAGGCAGAATGGTTCTCTAAGTTTTCTGAAAGGCTGTTCCTGGATTCTAGTCCTCACTTTGGCTTAAAATTTTCCATTGCTTTCTTAGATCAACTGATTCATTTTGTACAGACATTAAAAAGGAAAATAGTAACTTTACAAGATGGAGATTTGGCAGACACCACACTAATCAAGGGATCAAAGTTAAAAATCCTGGTATATTGTACTGAGAAGAGCGTAACATCATTTCTGTAGCGTGCCTGCGAAAATGTACGGCCTGAATAAACAAGAGGAAATATCAGACATTCTACAAAGTAGCTGGCATATAGTCTTCAAAAATTTCAAAGTCATAAAAGGCAAGGAATCTGAGGAATTACTCCAGATAAAAGGAGACTGAAGAGATGTGAAAACTAAGCACAGTGTGTAATTCTGCCTTTGATCCTGGACCAGGAAACAACAAAGCTATAAAGAATATTAGTGGGGAAATAGACAAAGATTGAATACAGACATTTAAATTAGATAACAGTATCATATCAATGTTAAACATCCTAATTTGGATAATTGTTCTGCAGCTATGCAAGCAAATGTTCTTTGTAGGAAATACATACTGATGTACTTCAGGGTAAAGAGACACAGTATCTGGAGTTTATTTTCAATTAGAAACACCATCGAACTTTTGTCTGGCCTTTCCTTGTGAAACAAGACTCAGCCACAGCCTTGTAAAACTGATAAGCAGCATAGAGTTTCTCTTTATATATATTCCAGTTGATAAAGTAAGAAGGAATGATAAGCTACTAACCTTCACATCATCTAATGAAAGAATAAATCTAGGCCTTCACTCTCAAATAGTTTTATCTTTTGATAAAATTACATATATTGTGACTCCTCTGGCAGTCCAGTGGTTAAAACTCCATGCTTCTAATGCAGGAGGTGAGGGTTTGATCCCTGGTCAAGGAACTAAGATCCCACATGCCTGCCACTCGATGTAGCAAAAAAAAAAAAAAAAAAAAATTACACCATCTATACAGAGTCTTGCCCCAAAAAGATATAAAACATTTACCGGATCAAGCCTCTAAATGTAGGGGACAAAAAACAGGTTGTGTTGCTATGGCCCCGCAATCAGTAAAATTCAGATTGGAGAAAATGAGGAGATAAAAGAGCCAGTTTCACTAACAAATAACTTAAAATACAAATAGAATGAAAAAGCAACAGAGGGATAAGCCAGACAACCAATAACAATGAACAACCCTTTCTTGGACACTGATTTAAACAAATAAACTGTTTAAGAAAACATAAATTTCTCATACAAATGAGAAAACTTGAATGTTGGTAAGGAATTTGAAATTTAAAAATTACGTTACATTTTTTGGTCATAAAAATGACATTGTACTTGTGTAAAATAGACAGATAGTGGGAAGTTTTGTATAGCGTGTGAGCTCAGCTCGGTGCTCAGCAGTGACCTAGAGAGGTGGGATTGCGGGATGGGAGGGAGACTTCACAGGGAGGGTATCAATGTATACATATAGCTGACTCACTTTGCTGTACAGCAGAAATGAACACAATATTGTAAACAATTATATCTCAATGCTGCTACTGCTGCTGCTAAGTCGCTTCAGTCATGTCCGACTCTGTGCGACCCCGTAGACAGCAGTTCACCAGGCTCCCCGGTCCCTGGGATTCTCCAGGTAAGAACACTGGAGTGGGTTGCCATTTCCTTCTCCAATGCATGAAAGTGAAAAGGAAAGTGAAGTCGCTCAGTCGTGTCCGACTCTTAGTGACCCCATGGACTGCAGCTCACCAGGCTCCTCCTGTCCATGGGACTCTCCAGGCAAGAGTACTGGAGTGGATGCCATTGCTATACCCCAATAATAAAAGTTAAAAATAAAAAATTTTAAAAGACATTGTATAGCTGTATCTAAAATCAGTCTTTATCTTTTGAATGTACTGAAATGTTTACAGAGGAAATAATATGATGTCTTAGACTTGCCTCAAACTAATCCAGACTTAGTGGGAGATAGTGGAGGACAGAAGAGCCTGCTGGGCTACATTCCATGGGGTCACAAAGAGTCAGACACAGCTTAGCAACTGAACAACAACAGGAACAATCCAGAGTGGAGCAGAGGAAAGTGCAGGAAAAGTGAGACATCATTATTTATGACATATATATAAGGGTCATAATACCCTCTCCGCTTCTGTATATGTTTGAAAGTTTCTATAATAAAAAAGTTTTAATCCAAATGAAAGGAAACCATATTGACCAAGGAATTTGTGGGAGCAGGTTATACAATGAATCATTAATAGCAGTTACTCAGGGAAATAGGATAACTGATGAGTTCTTTTTCCTTTCTTTTCTCCATATTATTAATTTTGTTACAGTGATCATGAACCATTGACATGTTAAACATTACTTGCGGAAATTTTTAAAAAAGCATGTCTCTAAGAAAAACAGAAGTGAAAATCTAAAATTGACTTAAAAATTGGAGCTAAATTTGTACAGCGGTTTTATGTATATGAAGTATGTATTTCTTGTGAGGCAACGCCTGTGAGATGTAAATAGTTCCAGTCAATGACTGCAGCTGGTAAAATTGATGATAAGCTCAGTAAAATCATTCAAGACTCTGGCAAAATATATAAAACAGGTAGAAAGAAATTAACCAACATCTAAACAGCCATCACCCCTCCCAAATTAGGTTGCACCTGCCATATGTACAGACACAGATACATAGAGTACCACACATAAACCATTTCCCTTTCTCTCACAACAGAAAGTACAAGTGGATGAGTATCAGTGAAAATCTGAGCAGAAAACTTTCAACTCACCTCTGCGTTTGGAGTCACATATATTAAAAATACTCCTAAGCAACTCTTCTTCATAGGTCCTGGTGTTGCTAGAGGTTACATCTTCCTTGTCATCATCAGTTCCTTGTTTCCACCCTATCAGAAGAAAAAGTTTGCAAGTCCAGATGCTTTATGTATTAACATGCTTAGTTGCTTTTTTTTTTTTAAAAAATTTTAACGAAGAGTCAGATTTGACTGACTAACATATACTTTTACATATATGGTATGTTTCAAATATTAAAATAAAGAGCAGCCCACAATACTGGCTACTTAACATGAATAGATCAAGAAAAAAGTGGTCTTGACGCATCTTTGATTATTCATGTTTCCTTCCAAGTTTTACAAAGGTGGAATAAAAGGAGAGAAGATGAAGAGAGAACTAAGCCTTATTGTCCCGTGATATTAAAAGCACTCTGTGAGGTGAGAGAGAAGGCGACATTGAGATTTATTTCCGTTATGCATGTAGGTACTTTTCATTGGCAGAGTTGATAGAGATAATTGAACGGGCTACAGTGTGTTATCCCTATTCTTGCCAGTACTGGTAGCTTCATCTCTAAGATACTGCCACTGTGCAATTTTATGACAGGTTAATGACTAACGTTATATGACTGGAACAGTGAAATAGATAAAATTAATTTTGCATTTTTGTAGTAAAAAAGTTGTTACTTCTGGATATTACTTTAGTTACATTGCTTACAACTTTTGGCACTGTGAAGGAAGTGGTGGAATATAATGAGGTGCTCAATCGATTAAGACAGTTTAGTCCTATGAAGAATATATGTTTGAATAAACTCATGCACCAGAATGGATAGGTTTCAGTTAATATAATGCAACTGGGGGAAATAAAGCTATCTTTACCTGTTTAAAAAAAAAAAAGCACTCTGTGAAAAAGCAAATAGTGTTAACACAAATAGGAATATTTTAAAGAAATCAGAGGGAAAGTAAACACTAGCTATACAGAAAATGTATCATTTTACGTTGTTTTTTAGGGCCTATCATACATGGGATTCTGTAAGCAATTCCCTAAATAGAATTCCAAAATTTCATTGAACTTGGCCTATAGAATTTACATTGTTTCCTGGTGTACCTTATTGGCGCTACAGTTTCTTAAATGTTTCTCTCATACACAAAGAGGGAAAAATGTTAAAATGTTAATTTTCAGCAAGGCACGTTGGAAGTATATGAATTTTAACTCCCATATGTCTATGTA
The DNA here is from genome assembly GCA_917880005.1 of Nanger dama. Taxonomy (NCBI): domain Eukaryota; kingdom Metazoa; phylum Chordata; class Mammalia; order Artiodactyla; family Bovidae; genus Nanger; species Nanger dama. The sequence continues at coordinate 85,214,325 of CAKJTW010000002.1, forward strand.
TTTCTATCATGACATTCTAATTTGCCCAGGAGAAAGTTTGTTTTCAGGTCAGCAGAAAAAAATGATTATGATTGAAAATGTAATCTAGAATTTCTATCAGGTTTATATTTGAAAGCATAGAAAATACTGATGTTTCAGATATAAGATTTTTGTTGAGAGACAGAAAATTTTAAGGGAAAGATGGATGCTTCCATCAAGTTTCATACTTCATTTTAGATCAGGCACTCTCAGAGTCATATGCTCCTTGCTTTATTGGAAGAACAAACATTAAAAGATGAATATTTACCCTCTTCATTTGGAGATAATTTTTTCACCATGGAATCCTGAGGAGTAGAGCTCTGATCAGAGGTGGAATCAAAATCAAGTGCTAAGGTACTAAAATCATTGCCACTACAATGGTTAGTCAAATCCTCATTAGCAAAGAGCTCCCTTTTCATGATCTGCGGTATCAAAGATGTGTAATTCTGGGAGCTCTGTGATCTTGGCCTTGAGATATTTTCAGAACTTGTGAGGATAACCGAGTATGTTGCATTCACAGGAGAGCTGAGATGAGAAACGGATGGGGTTCTTGGAGACACTCTCTGGGACTGTGAAGCGAAGGTGCCATCTTTCTCAGGACTCATGAAGAGCGTGTCGGGCAGAGGGATGTGAGCAGCCATCATTTTCTTCAGTACCTCCTCAAAATCCTTCTTGGGGTTAGTCTGTGGGCTGTCAAAACTGCTAGACTGGTATTTGATAATCTGTCGGATGGGATCAGAAATGTCTTCTCTCTTTTGGATGGCTCGCAGTTTTCTACAGATGCTTTCCACGGGGTTATGCCGCTTCTCAGCTATCTTCTTCGCAGAGGCCATTGCTGACTTTCCTCCAGTGAGACAGAGGAAGAGGCTAAAGTACAGGCAAAATGTAGACATGTTTTTCAGTTAGCACTGTCCTAACAATAATGGAGCAGTAGGCTATTTATTCGCAAACCAACTTTGGGAGGATCAAGATGTCTTTAAACCACTGTCTTTAAAACAATTGCTTTAAAAAAACAGAGTATTGTTAATTTACAACGTTGTGTCATTTCCAAGTGTACAGCAGCGTGGTGCAGTTATACATACACTGGGTTGGCCAGAAAGTTTGTTTGGCAGCTTCCCTGGTGACTCAGTGATAAAGAATCCAGCTGCAGGAGACACAGGTTCAATCCCTGGCCCGGAAGGATTCCACATGTCACAGAGCAACTAAGCCCGTGCGCCACAACTATGGAGCCTGGGCTCTAGAGGCCAGGACCCACAGCTACTGAGCCCACACCCCCTAGAGCCTGTGCTCCACAGCGGAAGAAGCCACCCCGATGAGAAGCCCAAGCACTGCAGCCAGAGACTAGCCCCTGCTCGCAGCAACTAGAGAAAAGCCCGCATGCAGAAACCAAGACCCGCACAACCAAAAACAAACAAACAAATAATTCATTCAGGTCTCTCTGTAACATCTTACAGAAAAAATCTAAATGAACTTTTTGGCCAACTTAAAATATATCAGATATTCTTTATCAGATCCTTTTCCATTATAGGTTACTACAATACATTGAATATAGTTCCCTGTGCTATACAGTAGGTCTTTGTTATTTAAACAATTGCTTTAAACAGATTTCCACATGTTTAACTTTGAGACTCACATTTCTAGAAATAATAGCTAACAAATAGGAAGTATTTCCCATGAGCCAGGGATAGTACTAAGTTCTTTGTATGTATCAACTCATTGCATCTCAAAACAACTTTATGAGGCAAGTATTGCTATTATCTCCTTTTTCAGGCACAAAGAGATTAAGGGACACACCCAAAGTCACCTTAGATAAGTGCTGGAGTCCACATTTGAGCCCATGCAGTCTTGCTTGAGAGGATAGACAACTTTGCTCTTCACTTATACATCAAATATGATGATAGTGATGATATGAAAGCTCCCATTTGAGTACCTACTCTGATTTTTATCTATTGAGAACTTAATAAATATCTCTTTTATTATGTATCTTGTATATTTAATGTCCAAACTTCACACAAGCCCTGTCAGATGTGTAGAAATATCCCCTTTTCACAGATAACAAAATTAAGGCTCAAAAAGAGCAAGTAACTTGCTGGTGGTCACATCTCTAAGATCTGTGCCAAGGAGTGTCTGACTTCAGCAGAATTTTATTTAATGGTAGCATATATGACCTTTAAAAAGCATGATCTCAACTTCTTATAAGACAGCAACTACAGAATTTGGAAATAAATCCAAAATTGTGCCTAAGCTGCTAACATTTAATCTATGCAAAGAGTTACAATAAATTGAATAGTTATAAATAGTTGAATAGTTACAAAGAAAGAGTTTGAAAGTTATTTCTAGAACCTTAACCAAAACGTCTATTTTCTGCTGCTGCAGTTGCTGCTAAGTCGCTTCAGTTGTGTCCGACTCTGTGCAACCCCATAGATGAGTGGGTTGCCACTTCCCTCTCCAATGCATGAAAGTGAAAAGTGAAAGTGAAGTCGCTCAGTCATATCCTAATGAGGTGGATAAAACTGGAGCCTACTATACGTGAAGTAAGTCAGAAAGAAAGATACCAATACAGTATATTAACACATATATATGGAATTTAGAAAGATGGTAACAATGACCCTATATGTGAGACGGCGAAAGAGACACAGATGTAAAGAACAGACTTTTGGACTCTGTGGGAGAAGGCAAGGGTGGGATGATTTGAGAGAATAGCATTGAAACATGTATATTACTACATGTGAAATGAATCGGCAGTCCAGGTTCGATGCATGAGACAGGGTGCTCAGGGCCCGTGCACTGGGATGACCCTGAGGGATGGGATGAGGAGGGAGAGGGGTTCAGTATGAGGAACACATGTACACTCATGGCTGATTCATGTCAATGTATGGCAAAACCCACTAAAATACTGTAAAGTAATTAGCCTCCAATTAAAATGAATAAATTTTTTAAAAAGCTTCTATTTGTGATTCTTTTAAAAAAGTCCCCTAACAGAAAATGAACAAAGGGGCATTTAGAAAGACTAGGAAAAAGATGCTCCAAATCTTCTCAGTCTGGTTCATTGTACCTCAAGATAATAGCCACCAGTTCCAGCTAATGAAGTTTCCATCAACAGAACCCTTCACCATTTAAGGTAACAATCATCTTTGAATCTTTATGCGGTCACTCTGCAATCCACTCCTTTTCTTCTATTCAAGGCTAATCTTTCAATGTCAAGCCTAAAACATATTCTTCTATTGAAATTCTGGAATAAGTGTATATGCACTTGACTCAAGCTTTCTTTCTGTTCTCTCCTAGGATGTATAATTGTACTGTATATTCTGTCATTTAATTAGATTTTGCCTTCTATTCTTGGGCTGATTTAAATGTGTATACTCACTGCCTCCTCAAAATGTTTTTAATTCTTGTATACAAAAGCCATGGTGTGATTCTCTTTTATATACTCAATACATTGCTGTTGGCAGCATTGATAATCCACAAAGCTTGTGGACTTGTTCCCTAGCTATAGTGAGTGTTGGCTCTCAAAGACTTGTAGCTACCACTCTTTCTGGAAAATTTCCCCTGGTCAAATGGGAGCTTCTCATTGCCCAGCTAGGAGGTTGGAAGTGAAGCAATGGTAATGACAGAAGAGAGCCTGCCTGGGAATACAACGCATTCCAGATCTACAGCTGACTGTTGTGGGGACACGGCAGGAGCCATCAGACTTCCCCACGTCAATTAATGACCAAGACTCAATATTCAAAAAACTAAGATAGAAGCTGGTCCCATCCCTCATGGCAAATAGAAGGGGGGAAAGTAAGAAGCAGTGATTTTCTTTGCTTGGGCTCCAAAATCACTATAGATGGTGACTGCAGCCATGAAATTAAAAGATGCTTGCTCCTTGGAAGGAAAGCTATGAGAAACCTAAACAATGTATTAAAAAGCAGAAACATCACTTGGCCAATAAAGGTCCATATAGTCAAAGCTATGGTTTTTCCAGTAGTCGTCTACAGATGTGAGATTTGTACCATAAAGAAAGCTGAGTACTAAAGTACTGATGCTTCCAAACTGTGGTGCTGGAGAAGACTCTTGAGAATCTCTTGAACTGAAAGGAGATTAAACCAGTCAATCCTAAAGGAAATCAACCCTGAATATTCACTGGAAGGACTGATGCTGAAGCTCCAATACTTAGGCCACCTGATGTGAAGAGCTGACTCATTGAAAAAGATCCTGATACTGGCAAAGATCGAAGGCAAAAGGAGAAGGGGATGGCAGAGGATGAGATGATTAGATAGCATCACCGACTCAATGGACATGGATTTGAGCAAACTTTGGGAGAAAGTGGACAGAGGAGCCTGGTGTGCTGCAGTCCATGGGGTTGCACAGAATCAGACCCAACTAAGCGACTGAACAACACTGAAATCTCTCTCAGTGTTCTCAATGTACTGCGACTATTTTTCTCTTCTACAGCCAGTGAGTCAAGGGACAGGTTGAGCCTGGGGCTACTAGAAGCCCCAGAACTGGAAACTCAGACTCCCAGACCCATCAGTCTCCATGGGAACATCTGTGAACCTCAGTGTGGGTTGCTGTTCAGGCCCCAGTGAAAGGCTTTGCTCGTGGGCATCTGTGATGGGTCCAGATGAATGTTCCTAGCATATAAGACACCACATTTCTGTTTGCTTTGCTGAGGCATTTTTCTCCTCCTACCATCTGTTTCCTAAACTTCCATGACTCACCTAAGCAAGCCCTGCTCCATGGTTTATTAAACCAAACCTTAGAAAAAGCATACTTAAGGCACTGGCTCTTCATGAGCTAACAGAGCTTCACAAGATTAACTTGTTTTGCTTTTTCTAATATAGAGCAGAACATTTGTGGGAGTTCAATAAGAAAGATGTGATGATCAAGATTTCAAAATTTGTGCCACTTTCTCCATATATGGCATGGAAATATCTCCTGTCCATCCTGTCCAATTTTTTTTTTTTTTTAGTTTTAGATCCACTGAAATCTGCCATAACACCAAAAAACACAAGTCTGATTTGCTTTCAATAACTGTCTTTGAAAGAGTACTAACTGAAAATTAAAAACTGAAGGTTAATTGTACTTGTAGAATCAGGTGCTTGGAGTCTGTCTTTTACAAAGAATTTCCTTATTTATCTGTTTTGTTGATTGAATACTTACTATGTAAAGATGGTACACCTGTAGAAATTCCATTGTTTATTTTAAAATTCTCTGAACCTTCATTGTACTCTATACCACTCATCCTTTTAGGCATTCAATCAATATCCATTAACTACCTAAAAATGTGCTAAACCTAGTAGAAACAGGGGGTACAATCATGAGCAAAACAGAATATCTGCTCTCCTAAAACTTTTGGTCTGTGACAGATGCACATGTGAAGAAGGAAGCTACTAAGACTGCCAGATTAAATCTAGGATGCCCAGGACTTCCCTGGTGGTCCAGTGTGCAAGAATTTGCCTTCCAGTGCAGGGGACTAGGGATTGATCCCTGGTCGGGGGAACTAACATCCCACATGTCCCAGGACAAGTAAGCTTGCATGCCACTACTAGAGTTCATGCTCCATAACTAAGATCCAATGCAGCCAAAAAAAAAAAAAAGACCCAGGATGCCACATAAAATTTGAATTTCCAAAAAACAGTGGCTAGTTTTTTTCAGTATAAGTACATCGTGTGCATCAAAAAGTTGCACAGGAAAACTTATACTGAAAAATTATCTGTTGTTTATCTAAAACTCAGATTTCTCTGGGCATCTGGCAGTTCTAACTAGCTAAATCTAGCAATCCTAAAGCCTAGAATAATAAATAATTACACACTAGGAAAGAAAAGTGCCAGGGCTGTGAGAGTATATAATAGGGGTTATTCTAGTTTGGGAGTTAAGGATAGGGAAAAATTGGAGCATCTATTATGTGGCATGTGCTATGCATAATGTTATATATATTGTTTGCTAAATCTAAGGTTGTGAACAGATAATTAAGAAGTGGACTCAAAAATCTCTTTTCCACTCCCTCAGTTCAGTTCAGTTGCTCAGTCATGTCTCTTTGGGACCCCATGGACTGCCCACACCAGGCTTCCCTGTCCATCACCATCTCCTGGAGCCTACTTAAACTCATGTCCATCGCATCAGTGATGCCATCCAACCATCTCATCCTCTGTCGTCCCCTTCTCCTCCCACCTTCAATCTTTCCCAGCATCAGGGTCTTTTCAAATAAGTCAGTTCTTTGCATCAGGTGGCCAAAGTATTGGAGCTCCAGCTTCAGCATCAATTCTTCTAATGAACACCCAGGACTGATCTCCTTTAGGATTTATTGGTTTGATCTCCTTGCAGTCCAAGGGACTCTCAAGAGTCTTCTCCAACACCACAGTTCAAAAGCATCAGTTCTTCAGTGCTCAGCTTTCTTTATAGTCTAACTCTCACATCCAAACATGACAACTGGAAAAACCATAGCTTTGACTAGATGGACCTTTGTTGGCAAAGTAATGTCTCTGCTTTTTAATATGCTGCATAGGTTGGTCATAGCTTTTCTTCCAAGGAGCAAGCATCTTTTAATTTCATGGCTACAGTCACCATCTGCAGTGATTTTGAGCCCAAAATAATACATTCTGCCACTGTTTCCATTGTTTCCCATCTATTTGCCATGAAGAGATGGGACTGGATGCCATTCCCTATATCTATATATTTACATCTATATCCAGATATATATTCCTACAGCATATTTATGAGTTTACATTAGATAAGTATAAAATAATATTAGAAATTATCCAAACAAGTTATTTCACTAATTTTATTTATTTCTCCTATTGTTTGACTTATGACCTATTGTCCTCCTCTCTAGAATGAGTCTCATTATTATTATTGCCTGAATTGCCTTGTACCTATTCAAGGTCTTGAATCAACACTTTTCAATTATCTCTCTGATCTAAAACTATAAAGCAATAATTAAAAGCCTCTGATGCATAGCAACATCTATAAAACAAATGTGGTTTCTTATCTAATGTAACTACAGAGTGATGTAACTACAGAGTCCTACACTAACCTGTTTGGACTTCCTAAAGAAGTCTTCAGTAGATTAGAATAAATTCACCATGTATGTATAATATGGATAATATCTCCTATTCCATAGAACTTATAATATTAGAGCATAATTTGTGTTTTCAATATCTATATTCTTCAATAACTAAGAAACAGTTGGATTTCTTCTCAAAGAAAGACTTTAAGATTTATACAGAGATACAAAAATAGCATCCTTGAAGAATTTTAGGAAGCCTTCTGAATCAAACTCTGACTCAAGAAAGATTATGTGGATAATGTAATTATCTTTTCTTCAACCATTTAAATTTTTTTCTCCCTTTATTAATAGTTATTGCTTGAACACTGAACTTCGAAACTTAAGATCAAGTAGGCTTAAGAATAATTTGTTACTTAATTATGAAATCCTTCATGACTCACCCAAGTGAGTCCCACTTGGTGGCTTAATTAATGCAAAGCTCTTGATTAATGTATGTAAAAATATAAGTATATATATACGTAGATAGATAAACAAGGGGTTCCTTTTGCCAAGAGAGTCCTTCAGTAACAATCAGACGCCAGTTAACTCTTCATCAACACATAAGAAGAAACATCTGTTCACTGAGATGTTCCTGGGAAACTCATCTTTAGCAGCCCAGTGGGAGAGCAGAGCATGGATTTCTACTCAATCAGTAAAATTTTTGCCAAATTACACTGTTTTAGTCTCTCTTTGACTAGTATTTAATGTGATAAAATAGCAACACGTTTTCCTGCCCTCTCCAGATACATGGTAACAGCTGTTAATCAAAATGATTTGCAAACCACAAGTCCCAGATTTAGTAAATGCTCAGTGAGTCTGTCATCTGCAAACCTTTTTCATTACTAATAATTGCAAGCTGGAACCATCTCCTCCCACCACTCAGTTAACCTTGTTATATTAAGCTACTCGGCTGGGTCATACCAAGCTTATTATAAACATCTCATATTGGAACAATTCCTGAAATAGCACAGTCACAGATTATGCTTCTGAAAACTGTGTTCTTCTGTTTCAGTTCTTATTATATGAAGTCTGGTTTTCTTCTCAGAGACCAGGGGAAAAAATCTATGGTAAATCTTAACTCCAAGAACTCAGGTGCTCCCACATTCTTACAGTCAACAAAACCACAAAATTACATTCTCCTAAGACACATTCCAAATAGCCAAGACTGGAAACAACAATTCAGTGCTTTAACCCATCCAAAAGCCTTCAAAAAACACTTCTGGGATCTCCAAAGTAACATTTTAAGGGAAACCAGCTTTATCACTTTTAGCTACTCAGCTTTTTCTCCCAATTTCTTTCAGTGTTTTGGGTTTTTTTCCTAGAGGTGTTTCAAACTTTCAAAGAGCTCCACTGAACCCCCTTATATCAATTTTGGAGATTTGTCTCATTCCCAGCAGACACATTGGATTGAAAGTTAGAACGAGGCTACAACAGTAGCAATCGCTGAAGTTGCTTTGGCCCCATTCAGAGGAAGATTTTCTTGACCTTCAGTGACTAAGAGCCACCATCAGCCAAAGTCTGTTTGGGGAACACTTACCACCTTACTTTCACTTCACCAGCATCCAAGAACCATCTTCTGAAAACTCGGAATGGAGAGAGAGGCCCTCAGGACCGCACGATGTGGGTGGAGCTAACGTCTTCAGAGTGGTAGGAGCGAGGTGAGAGACAAGGGCTGGAGAACAGGGACGCCCGCATCAGCTCCACCTGCCTGCAGGGTTCAGCCAGGCCTACAGGCGGAGAGGTTGAGGAAGGAACATAGGAGGATGCGGCCAACCCCTGGGAGAGGATGGGTGCCATGTTGGGGTGCTCACTAACGTGTCATCCCGCGTTACTACAAAATAAAGATCATCCGGAATATACTCTCTAATCAGGGAAAGTCAGCTTTTTTGTTACCATTGTTTCTGTTTATGGGGTTAGGTCTGAAAACAGGAAAAAAACAATCACGATGTATTGCCTTAATTCCATCGATGAAGAGGAAGGAATTGTCCTGTTGGTCAAAGACTTTCTTGAAGAATTTGAAGCCAGCAACTAACACTTAAAATGGGGTACCACTATCAAAAACTGCAGCCCCACTGACAATTCCAATTTCCCTTCTCTTTGCCACTTCTATTCAGCTCTATGCTGTCTTGGCTTAATGAATCTCTCCACTTAGAAAAGAATGTACAAAAGAAGTTATTGAGTACACACCATGGTTGTTAATTATTTAAAATTTTTAAATTGTAACAGAAATATCAAGTAGACATTGCAAAATATTTAAAATCTGTGAAGCCCATGAAAGTCTAAAAGAATATTATTTCAAAGCTTATAATAATAAAATGTATGCTAAAAACAAGCTTATTGTTTAATTGTTAATATCTTCATACTAGGAAAGTCACTTTTAAGTTAAATTTCATATGCTTCTATTTGACCAAATGCTGTATGGCTTCTCACACATCAATGCCATTAATCATTGTGTCTTTTATGAGATCTGATCTGGTTTGGAAGACTCAGCATATAAATTAAGCAGAGTGCAAAAATTAAGCAAAGAATTAGATAAGTGGAACATTAAGCTTCATGGGAGGTCAGGATAGGGTGTGTTCCGTGTGGCTTGAGAAGCCATTATCAAGTAGCTGGGACAGATGCTGGGCTTTAAATAATAAAATATTATGCAAAGATAGGGGCATCGACACACCTGTGAGGTGGGGAGAGACTGAGTGAAGCCTAGTGGTGAGACTAAGCCTGTTATTTTCGCAGCACTGCGTGCACAGTCTGATGGAACCACGAGAAATGTGGGAGGGGGTGAGGTAGTGAGAAAATGTAAACTTAGGTAAGGAGGATACAGGTGGATTCAGAAATAAATGAAACTTCATACAGTGTCGTTTCCCATCCAAGGAAACGATACTCAGCTGTGACAAGCATCTTAAAAACAGAACAAAACAAACTCACCACAAAACAAACAAACAGAAAAGCAAACCAAAATCTGGGTTCCAAACGTTAACACTGGAAGCATCAAACCTGGAACACTTTTTTCTCAAATTGGCAGTTTTGCTTACTACTCTCGGGGCCTCTCCAGCCAGGCCTCGCAGTCCCTAACCACATGCTTCTCAGACCTTAGCATCGGTGATTTCCTACTCATCCCCTCTTCTCTCCCTTCCCGCCTCCCCTGCATAGGGTGCTCTGAAAATCTATTTTTGGTATATCAAGATTTCTATATATACTCCTATTCCTGTGGGTCATCATTATCTCTGTCCCCAGGTGAGAGGGAGAAATGTAGTAGCTAAGAATTAGGGCTCTGGATTCAAATAACCTGGGCCAATGAGCTTTTCTGCTAATTAGGATTTTGCTTTTTGTGGTTTTTTAAAATCTTTATTGAATCTGTTATAATATTGCTTCTGGTTTTTTGCCTGCTTTTTGTGCTTTAGACCACAAGGCATATGGGATCTTATTTCCCCACCAGGGGTTAAGCCTGTACCCCCTGCAATAGAGGGGGAAATCTTAACCACTGGACCCCCAGGGATGTCCCTGCTCACTCATTTTGTGACAAAGTAACTTTCTGTGTTTCAGTTTCTTCTTCTGTGGAACTACATCAGTATTCTGAATGACCTCCTGGGTTAATTTCAAGGGTCAAATGAAATAACATTCGCATGATACATTTAAAGTCAGTGTATTTATTCAGGTGTTAAATGTCCTCTTAAAACACAAAATAGCACTAGAAAGAAATAACTAATAAACCCATGTCTCTCATTAGACTTGCTCTGTTTAATTTCCCATGAAATGAACTCTCTTATAACATCCCTGCTTGTGATCTTCTTATCAATCCCCAGATACCGAAACTAGCAACACCCAGAGATTTTCCTCCTAGTCATAAAGGAAGACAGCAGCAGAGCCAGAAATAATATTCAAATTCTGAATCCACTAGACTATATCGCCTGTCTGGCAAACTCAACTCTTTTTTTCTTCTCCAAATGAATGTATCATACATGATATTTCCCAGAGCACTGAAACGAGCAACTTGAACTTATTTGGGAATAAGCTGAATGAAATTCCAGTGGCTCATCAATGAATTGAATGTGTTCTATCATCACGTATGTATTATTTATCACTTATTTACTCCATCACTTATTATTGTTTGCCTCAGGCTGATTCTAACAGAATACAATAGCCTCTTGGTATCCATGAGGGATTGGTTCCAAGATCCCCTTGGGTACCCAAATCTGTGGATGCTTAAGTCTCTTTGATAAAATGACATAGGAACTTCCCTGGTGATCAGTGGCTAAGAATCCGCCTGCCAATGCAGGAGACATGGGTTTGATCCTTGGTTGGGGAATATCCCATATGCCTTGGAGCGACTAAGCCCGTGCACCACGGCTCCTGAGCCCACTGAGTCTGTGCTCTAGAGCCTGTGAACTGCAGCTTCTGGAGCCCTCGTGGCCTAGAGCCTGTGCTCTACAAGAGAAGCCACCGCAACGGGAAGCCCACACACCACAACAAAGGAGACCCTGCTAGCTACAGCTAGAGAAAGACTGTGCATAGCAGTGAAGACCCGAGGCAGCCAAAAATAAACAAACAAGTAATTTCTTTTTTAATGGCACAGTATTTGCTTGTAACCAAACATCTCTGGGTTTCCCAGGTGGCACTAGTGGTAGAGAACTCACTTGATAATGCAGGAGATGTAAGAGACATGGGTTCGACCCCTGGGTTGGGAAGATCCCCTGGAGGGCGTGGCAACTCACTCCAATATTCTTGCCTATAGGATCCCATGGACAGAGGAGCCTGGCGGGCTACAATGCACAGTGTCACAGAGTCGGACACGACTGAAGTGACAGCACAGCACAAACATTTTCTCCAGCCCTGAAAACATGTTTTGTTAACACATGAAGGAATACAAAGGGATAAAATACACTTTACCCCAGAAAGTCAAGATGGGGCTTTGACTCTTGAATAAACTACTGTTAGGAATGAAACGTATTGTTTCCTCGCTAAGTCATTTCCCTTTAAGGTGGGTTGACCAGAGAGGGCCCCTGATATTGCCAGACCTGAAAGCAACTGTCTTGCTATAATTAGGGAACCTCTAAGAAATGCCATCCCCACTCTTCAAAATAACATTTCAAGAAAATTAAATATTTTGTAAATAGGCAAAAAAAATCTATTTCAATAACATCTCCTGATTTTATTTTTTTATAAATTTTATTTTTACTTCCTTCTACGTTACAATACTGTATTGGTTTTGCCATACATTGACATGAATCAGCCACAGGTGTACCCGATCTCCCAATGCCAAAGCCCCCTCCCACCTCCCACCCCACATCATCTCTCTGGATCATCCTGCACCAGCCCCAAGCCTCCTGTATCCTGTATTGAACATAGACTGGTGCTTCATTTCTTACATGATGGTATACATGTTTCAATGCCATTCTCCCAAATCATCCCACCTTCTCCCTCTCCCTCAGAGGCCAAAAGTCTGTTCTATACATCTGTGTCTCTTTTGTTGTCTCACATACAGGGTCATCATTACTATCTTTCTAAATTCCATATATATGTGTCAGTATACTGTATTGGTGTTTTTCTTTCTGGCTTACTTCACTCTGTATAATCGGCTCCAGTTTCATCCATCTCATTAGAACTGATTCAAATTTATTCTTTTTAAGGGCTGAGTAATACTCCATTGTGTATATGTACCACAGCTTTCTTATCCATTCATCTGCTGATGGACATCTAGGTTGTTTCCATGTCCTGGCTATTATAAACAGCGCTGCAATGAACATTGGGGTACATGTGTCTCTTTCACTTCTGGTTTCCTCGGTGTGTATGCCCAGCAGGGGGATTGCTGGGTCATAAAGCAGTTCTATTTGCAATTTTTTAAGAACTCTCCACACTGTTTTCCATAGTGGCTGTACTAGTTTGCATTCCCACCAGCAGTGTAAGAGGGTTCCCTGTTCTCCACATCCTCTCCAGCATTTATTGCTTGTAGACTTTTGGATCACAGCCATTCTGACTTGTGTGAAATGGTACCTCATTGTGGTCTTGATTTGCATTTCTCTGATAATGAGTGATGTTGAGCATCTTTTCATGTGTTTGTTAGCCATCCGTATGTCTTCTTTGGAGAAATGCCTATTTAGTTCTTTGGCCCATTTTTTGATTGGATCATTTATTTTTCTGGAGTTGAGCTGCATAAGTTGCTTGTATATTTTTGAGATTAGTTGTTTGTCAGTTGCTTCATTTGCTATTGTTTTCTCCCATTCAGAAGGCTGTCTTTTCACTTTACTTATAGTTTCCTTTGTTGTGCAGAAGCTTTTAATTTTAATTAGATCCCATTTGTTTATTTTTGCTATTATTTCCAGTATACTGGGAGGTGGGTCATAGAGGATCCTGCTGTGATTTATGTCAGAGAGTGTTTTGCCTATGTTCTCCTCTAGGAGTTTTATAGTTTCTGGTCTTACATTTAGATCTTTAATCCATTTTGATTTTATTTTTGTGTGTGGTGTTAGAAAGAGATCTAGATTCATTCTTTTACAAGTGGTTGACCAGTTTTCCCAGCACCACCTGTTAAAGAGATTGTCTTTACTCCATTGTATATTCTTGCCTCCTTTGTCGAAGATAAGGTGTCCGTAGGGTGTGTGGATTTATCTCTGGGCTTTCTATTTTGTTCCATTGATCTATATTTCTGTCTTTGTGCCAGTACCATACTGTCTTAATGACTGTGGCTTTGTAGTAGAGCCTGAAGTCAGGCAAGTTGATTCCTCCAGTTCCATTCTTCTTTCTCAAGATTGCTTTTGCTATTCGAGGTTTTTTGTATTTCCATACAAATCTTGAAATTATTTGTTCTAGTTCTGTGAAAAATACTGCTGGTAGCTTGATAGGGATTACATTGAATCTGTAGATTGCTTTGGGTAGTATACTCATTTTCACTATATTGACTCTTCTGATCCATGAACATGGTATATTTCTCCATCTATTAGTGTCCTCTTTGATTTCTTTCATCAGTGTTTTATAGTTTTCGATATATAGGTCGTTAGTTTCTTTAGGTAGGTATATTCCTAAGTATTTTATTATTTTCGTTGCAATGGTGAATGGAATTGTTTCCTTGACTTCTTTTTCTACTTTCTCATTATTTGTGTATAGGAATGCAAGGGATTTCTGAGTGTTGATTTTATATCCTGCAACTTTACTATATTCACTGATTAGCTCTAGTAGTTTTCTGGTGGAGTCTTTAGGATTTTCCATGTAGAGTAAAACTCTCACTGTTTGCAGATGACATGATCCTCTACATAGAAAATCCTAAAGACTCCACCAGAAAACTACTAGAGCTAATCAATGACATCTCCTTTTTTAAATCTTAAAAAAAAAATTTTAAATGATACTTTTGTTTTTGCCTCCCTGCACAGCATGTGGAAACTTAGTTCCCTGACCAGGCATCAAATCCATGCCCTCTGTAGTGGAAGCTCAGAGTCTTAACTGCCTTATCCACTAGACTGCCAGGGAAGTCCCTCTTAAGCAGTCTTTAATGTTGTTAGACATTAGCCGGTAGCAGGATCTCTGGAGTTAATCTCTGGTTCATCTAAGGGACTCATTTTATCTGATCAAAAGTAGATTGGAAGGGAAGAGGGGCACTGTTGGAAGAAAGGAAGGAAGGAAAAAAGAAACCCAGATAGTGGAATCTTCCTTCATGAGAGGCACGGCGAAACGTAACATATGTTTTTAAAATTTTATTTTTAATTAATTTATTTAATTTTGGTTGCGCTGAGCCTTTGTTGCTACACATGGACTTTCTCTAGTTGCAGCAAGCAGGGACTTCTCTTCATTGTGCCCTGTGCAGGCTTCTGACTGTGGTGGCTTCTTCTCTTGCAGAGAACAGGTTCTGGGCCGTAGGGCTTCAGTAGTTGCTGCTCACGGGCTTAGCTGTAACATGGCATGTGGGATCTTCCCGGATGAGGGGTTGAACCTGTGTACCTGTATTGGCAGGGAGATTCTTAAACACTAGACCACCAGGGACGTCCCCATAACATACATTTTACTTTTAAAACCTGCTGTATGTAAAATGTACTATCTTTTAAATGCACTATTTCTTATAGTAGCTCCCTTGGTTTCTAGGTGCCATTGTCTTTTAATTGGTTTCTGTTAATTAAGCTTTATTAAGCAAAGCCAGCATCTTCAGGAAGCCAATTTTCATAAAGACACTGTCCCAGAAAGAAAGGGATTGGAGATTTTAGTGATTTATGGGTTCCATTCTAAAAGAAAGAGAATACGGAAGTGAATACTTGGAAGAAAACTTGGTAATGTTTTTGGAGGCAGGTTAAAATGAAGGCCCTGTAGATATTACAAGATATGTATTAGCTGAATGACAATCACCCACTGCCCTCCCAAGTTAATCCTCCTGAATTAAAGCAAGATCTACCTGTTCTTGTTCTGTGTTCCAGCAGACTGGCCTCTATGGATGGCATCAGTCTGACTTTGCTGCCCTCTGATTTCCTATTGAACTTAGTACCAAGCACCTGCATAAAATAGGCATGAGCAGAAAGAGCCTGGGATATTTTTCTCCTGGATCCCACCCTGCCAGCCCTGTCTGACAGTGGTCCATGCTTTCCTGTGGCACCTGTCAGGCAGCCCCCTTTTTTCTTTTGGCTGCACCGGGTCTTCTTTGCAGCACTGGGACGTTCTCTAGTTGCAGGTGCAGGCTTCTCTAGTTGCAGCTTGAAGGCTTTTCTTGTTACAGCACACAGGCTCTAGACTGACTGGGCTTAGTAGTCCCTCAGCGTATGAGATTTTGGCTCCCAGCTAGAGATGACCAGGGATCAAACAGGTGTACCCTACACTGGAATTCAGATTCTTTACCACTGGACCACCAGGAAGTTCCAGGCAACCCTCTCTTAAAGTGACAGTACTCACTTGGTTCTGAACGTCCCTGACTTAACCCTTGCTAGGATAGGTTCCCTAGATCCAAGATGCCAGCACCATAGGGTGATCCCCACTCCTCATTATTTCCCTTAATCCTACCCACATCTTCAGGATTGAAATTCTTTTCTGTCTCCCCTTTAAAAAATGTGCCATCTATTTCTTAAGGGAGCCTGACTGAAACACACGTGACTAATTCAAAGAAAGAGATTTGATTTAAAAAAAAAAAAAAACACCTAAAGCCAAAACACTCCACAAACTTTCTTTTGGAAACTTTGATAGCTGTTGCCACATTGGTTTCCATAGTGGTTGTATCAGTTTATCATGTCACCAACAATCCGTGAGCCTGCTTGGTTCCCCACACCTTCATCAACACAATGTGTTGATCTTTGCCAATCTGATAAGTGAAAGATGGCATCTCCTCATTTTAATTTGCATTTCTGTCCTTATGCATATGGTTTCATGTGTTTAAAGCTGTTAATATTTGTGCTTCCATTTCTATATTCTATTTGTTTGTATTCTTTGGTCGTTTTTCAACAGGGACTTGATTTTACCAACTTACAAAAGCTCTTTACATAGGAAGAAATTTAGTTCTTTGTATTTTATGTATTAGAAATGTATTTGTATGATGGGTCATTTCTATTTTTCTTTTATGACATATTTGCCATGCAGATATTTTTTTAAAAATTAAACTCAGGTTTCAACCTTCTCTTTATGGCTTCAGAATTTTTGTTAGAAAGTTCTTCCTGACTCTAAACTCGTAAGTCATTCTCTCATGTTCTTTTCTACTATTTTTAGAATTCAATACATTTAGACTTTATTTTGGTGTATACGGAAACAGGACTCTGCTTTCATTATTTTTCAGGTGTCTATTGGGTTTTTCTAGAAAGTTATCATAAAGATACACTTGCTGCTGCTGCTGCTGCTAAGTCACTTCAGTCATGTTTGACTCTGTGCGACCCCCATAGACAGCAGCCCACCAAGCTCCCCCGTCTCTGGGATTCTCCAGGCAAGAACACTGGAATGGGTTGCCAGTTCCTTCTCCAATGCATGAAGGTGAAAAGTCAAAGTGAAGTTGCTCAGTCGTGTCTGACTCTTCACAACCCCACAGACTGCAGCGCACCAGGCTCCCTCCATCCATGGGATTTTCCAGGCAAGAGCACTGGAGTGGGATGCCATTGCCTTCTCTGTTATATATGCATATATTATGCATTAATACACACACTTTTATATATATATATATATATATATATATATGTTAAACATTTGTTTTGGTTTGGTTTAGTCGCTAAGTTGTGTCCGACTCTTGTGGACCCCATGGACTATAGCCTGCCAGGCTCCTCTGTCCATGGGATTCTCCAGGCAAGAACACTGGAGTGGGTTGCCATTTCCTTCTCCAGGGGATCTTTCCAACCCAGGAATCAAATCCGGGTCTCCTGCATTGCAGGAAGATTCTTTATAGATTCGCTATACAAGGGAAGCCCATATTAAACATTCAGTTCAGTTCAGTTGCTCAGTCGTGTCCAACTCTTTGCGACCCCATGAATCGCAGCACATCAGGCCTCCCTGTTCATCACCAACTCCCGGAGTTCACTCAAACTCATGTCCATCGAGTCGGTGATACCATCCAGCCATCTTGTCCCCTGTCGTCCCCTTCTCCTCCTGCCCCCAGTCCCTCCCAGCATCAGGGTCTTTTCCCCATTGGAAAAGTCAACTCTTCGCATGAGGTGGCCAAAGTATTGGAGTTTCAACTTCAGCATCAGTCCTTCAAAAGGTCACCCAGGACTGATCTCCTTTAGGATGGACAGGTTGGATCTCCTTGCAGTGCAAGGGACTCTCAAGAGTCTTCTCCAACACCACAGTTCAAAAGCATCAATTCTGCAGTGCTCAGCTTTCTTCACAGTCCAACTCTCACATCCAAACATGACCACATATACAAAACACTTATCTTTGTAAATGATATGTATATTGGCCACTCCACAAGGTACATGGGACCTCACCAGAGATTGAATCTATGCCTCCTGCATTGGAAGCACAGAGTCTTAACCACTAGATCACCAGGAAATTCTTAAAATATACTTACTATAGTTTTGTTTGGAATGACAAAATGGTGAAGAAACTTTTGCATAGTTCAGTAAGGACCAGTTATATAAATTACAGTTTATTCACACTTTGTGATAAAATACAACTGGTAAAAGAGGTTCTCCAAGGATTTATATGGAATCCCAAAATTACATGGTCAAATTATTAATATAAATCAACCCTAATGTGAAGAACATTATTTATATTATTTCTCACTTAAAAATATATGTAAAGTAGAAACTAAAGCAAAACACAGGTACACATAGATACAGAGAAAACGAGAGACAACGGTAACCTTTGGGAGAGAAACTGGGTACTCAGAAACAGGGGTAAAGATTTAATTATTTCTTTATATTTTATGTACTATATGTACAAGATCATCAGTTTAAATAAAAGAATAAAAGAGAAAATAATAGATTTTTAAAAACTCAAGTTATTCTATTTTTGATGACTGAATCATTACCACGTAATGTAGTTTTATAAGATAAAGTTATTTATATCATTAATACCTGCCTCGTAGTTTAGCAAACACTTTATATATACATAGATGTAGAAAAGGTGGATCAGTAGTACCCTCTGCTGGTAATCAGTTGAAATTCAATGACCTAGAAATCATTAATAAACCTATTTTACGTTTTATTTTGTGATTACAGTTCTCTAATGTACTCAGTGATAATATTCATATCATAATTCTCGAAAATCATGGTGGGAGTTTCCTAAAGTTAAAAATTATACATTTTTGTAGCAGTTCACAATTCTAGATTTGTATCTGTTGTCTGAAAATCAAATTCTGCTTTTGATGATATAGGAATATTGAGAATCAAATAATAACTGCTTTTAACAATAATTATCACCAATTTAACAATAAGTATCACCAACATATATAAAAGAAAGCAATACTGTATATGTTTCTCGTTACACAGATAAAGCTATATATAAAATATATTTTATATATTTTCATCTTGTTCTGCTGCTGCTTTTACTTGCTCAGCTGTGCCCAACTCTTTGCAGTCCCATGGACTGTAGCCAGGCTCCTATGTACATGGAATTTTCCTGGCCAGAATACTGCAGTGGGTAGCCATTTCCTTTTCCAGGGGATCTTCCCAACCCAGGGATCAAACCAGTGTCCTTGTATCTCCTGCACTGACAGGCGGATTCTTTACCACTAGCGCCACCTGGGAAACCCTTCATCATGTTCATCACCTGTTCATTAATGTGTTCATTCAACAGACACTGAGTACTTAGTATGTATCAGGCTCATCCTAGTGCTAGGATACACTGTGAACAGACAAAATTCCTGCTCTCATAGAGCTTACTTCCAACCCAAGGAGACAAAATTAACATAATTGACAAAAATACATAGTATGTTACAGACTGATAAATGCTGAAGAAAGAAAATAAATGTGAAGAATGAGTTTGGAGGGAAGGCAGGGCAGCCAAAGAAGGTGGGGCTTCCCAGGTGGCTCAGTGGTAAAGAATCCTCCTGCCAATTCAAGAGCCACAAGAGACATAAGTTCAATCCCTGGGTCAGGAAGATCCCCTGGAGAGGAAAATGGCAACCCACTCCAGTATTCTTGCCTGGAATATTTCATGGACAGAGGAGCCTGGTGGGCTACAATCCATGGGGTTGCAAAGAGTCAGACCCGACTGAGCATACACACACACGGCCAAAGAAGGGCTTACCTGAGTGCGAATTTTAATAAAGACCTGGAGGAAGTGAAGAAGCCAGCCAGGGGATACCTGAGAAAATGCAAGCAGGCAGAAGAGCAAGTGCAAAGTCCTGAGGTGCAAGCTTGCCCTGCATGTTTGAGTAACAGCGAGGCAGCTGGTGTGGCTGATAGGAAATGAGGTCAGAGCACTAACTGGGGAAAGTAAGTTATGTAAGACCTCAGAGTTATAGAAGAATAGTGGCTTTTACCCCAAGCAAGATGGGAAGCCATTAGAGAATTTTAAGGAGAGCAGATATGTGCTCTGGAATACACGAATCAAGTGAAAGGAGTCAAAGGTAGAAATAGAGAGATTAGTTACATGTTTATAGCAAGAATCCAGGAAGAGAAATAATGACAAGAAGTCATAGATAGATGGATAGATGGTGATGATGAAGACAGATAGATGGATGTTCTTAGATGAGACAAGCAAGATATGCTGGCAGACTTAATGTGGAATATGAGGGTAATAGAAAACTCAAGAATGACTTCAAGATTTTGACCTGATATACTGAGTGGAGTAAGTCAGACAGAGAAGGAGAAAGATCCTATGACATCCCTTATATATGGAATCTAAAAATAAATGATACAAATGAACTTATGAAACAGAAAGAGACTTACAGACTCAGAGAATGAACTTATGGTTTCCAGTGGGTAAGGGATAGTTAGGGAGTTTAGGATGGACATGTACACACACTGCTATATTTTTTTATTTTTTACATGTTTCAATGCCATTCTCCCAAATCATCCCACCCTCTTCCTCTCCCACAGAGTCAAAAAGTCTGTTCTATATATCTGTCTCTCTTGCTGTCTATTCAGTTCAGTTCACTTCAGTTCAGTCGCTCAGTCGTTTGCAACTCCATGAATCGCAGCACGCCAGGCCTCCCTGTTCATCACCATCTCCTGGAATTCACTCAGACTCACGTTCATCGAGTCCGTGATGCCATCCAGCCATTTCATCCTCAATCATCCCCTTCTCCTCCTGCCCTCAATCCCTCCCAGCATCAGAGTCTTTTCCAATGAGTCAACTCTTCGCATGAGGTGGCCAAAGTACTGGAATTTCAGCTTTAGCATCATTCCTTCCAAAGAAATCCCAGGGTTGATCTCCTTCAGAATGGACTGGTTGGATCTCTTTCCAGTCCAAGGGACTCTCAAGAGTCTTCTCCAACACCACAGCTCAAAAGCATCACTTCTTCGGCGCTCAGCCTTCTTCACAGTCCAACTCTCATATCCATACATGACCACAGGAAAAACCATAGCCTTGACTAGACGGACCTTCATCGGCAAAGTAATGTCTCTGCTTTTGATATACTATCTAGGTTGGTCATAACTTTCCTTCCAAGGAATAAGCGTCTTTTAATTTCATGGTTGCAGTCACCATCTGCAGTGATTTTGGAGCCCAAGAAAATAAAGTCTGACACTGTTTCCACTGTTTCTCCATCTATTTCCCATGAAGTGATGGGACCGGATGCCATCATCTTTGTTTTCTGAATGTTGAGCTTTAGGCCAACTTTTTCATTCTCCTCTTTCACTTTCATCAAGAGGCCCTTTAGCTCCTCTTCACTTTCTGCCATAAGGGTGGTATCATCTGCATATCTGAGGTTACTGATATTTCTCCCAGCAATCTTGATTCCAGTTTGTGTTTCTTCCAGACCAGCATTTCTCACGATGTACTCTGCATAGAAGTTAAATAAGCAGGGTGACAATATACAGCCTTGATGTACTTCTTTTCCTATTTGGAACCAACCTGTTGTTCCATGTGCAGTTCTAACTGTTGCTTCCTGACCTGCATACAGATTTCTCAAGAGGCAGGTTAGGTGGTCTGGTATTCCCATCTCTTTCAGAATTTTCCACAGTTTATTGTGATCCACACAGTCAAAGGCTTTGGCATAGTCAATAAAGCAGAAATAGATGTTTTTCTGGAACTCTCTTGCTTTTTCCATGATCCAGCGGATGGTGGCAATTTGATCTCTGGTTCCTCTGCCTTTTCTAAAACCAGCTTGAACATCAGGAAGTTCACGGTTCATGTATTGCTGAAGCCTGGCTTGGAGAATTTTGAGCATCACTTTACTAGCATGTGAGATGAGTGCAATTGTGTGGTAGCTTGAGCATTCTTTGGCATTGCCTTTCTTTGGAATTGGAATGAACACTGACCTTTTCCAGTCCTGTGGCCACTGCTGAGTTTTCCAAATTTGCTGGCATATTGAGTGTAGCACTTTCATAGCATCATCTTTCAGGATTTGAAACAGCTCCACTGGAATTTCATCACCTCCACTAGCTTTGTTCGCAGTGATGCTTTCTAAGGCCCACTTGGCTTCACATTCCAAGATGTCTGGCTCTAGATGAGTGATCACATCATCATGATTATCTGGGTCATGAAGATCTTTTTGTACAGTTCTTCCATGTATTCTTGCCACCTCTTCTTAATATCTTCTGCTTCTGTTCGGTCCAGACCATTTCTGTCCTTTATCGAGCCCATCTTTGCATGAAATATTCCCTTGATATCTCTGATTTTCTTGAAGAGATCTCTAGTCTTTCCCATTCTGTTCTTTTCCTCTATTTCTTTGCATTGATCATTGAAGAAGGCTTTCTTATCTCTCCTTGCTATTCTTTGGAACTCTGCATTCAGATGCTTATATCTTTCCTTTTCTCCTTTGCTTTTCACCTCTCTTCTTTTCACAGCTATTTGTAAGGCCTCCCCAGACAGCCATTTTGCTTTTTGCATTTCTTTTCCATGGAGATGGTCTTGATCCCTGTCTCCTCTACAATGTCACAAACCTCATTCCATAGTTCATCAGGCACTCTATCTATCAGATCTAGTCCCTGAAATCTATTTCTCACTTCCACTGTATAATCATAAGGGATTTGATTTAGAGCATACCTGAATGGTCTAGTGGTTTTCCCAACTTTCTTCAATTTCAGTCTGAATTTGGCAATAGGGAGTTCATGATCTGAGCCACAGTCAGCTCCTGGTCTTGTTTTCATCGACTGTATAGAGCTTCTCCATCTTTGGCTGCAAAGAATATAATCAATCTGATTTCGGTGTTGACCATCTGGTGATGTCCATGTGTAGAGTCTTCTCTTGTGTTGTTGGAAAAGGGTGTTTGCTATGACCAGTGCATTTTATTGGCAAAACTCTATTAGTCTTTGCCCTGCTTCATTCTGCGTTCCAAGGCCAAATTTGCCTGTAACTCCAGGTGTTTCCTGCTATATTTAAAATGGATACCCATCATGGACCTGCTGCAGCACACAGGTAACTCTGCTCAATGTTATATGGCAGCCTGCATGCGAGGGGGACTTTAGAGAGAATGGATACATGTATATGTATGGCTGAGTCTCTTCTCTGTTCACCCAAAACTATCACAATATTGTTAGTCAGCTATACCCCAATACAAAATTAAAAGGTTAAAATTTTTAAAAATACAATCTTAAAAAACATGGGTTTTTTTGACCTGAGCAACTAGAGGAATGTAGCTGCCATTAATTGAGATGATTTAGAGGGAGAGGTAAGTATTCGGAGCTCAGTTTCAGAATGCCGAGTTTAAGACCCTATTAAAAATTCAAGTGGAGGTTGTCAAATAGACAGTTGAGCGTCTGGTCTGGACCGGGGAGAGGTCTGTGTTAGCGATGGTGTAAATCCGGAAGTCCTCAGCATAGAGGTGGCATAGAAGCCCAGGGGACCTATGGCGCTCACCCAGAAAGTGAAAGCGAGTAGGGATGAGAAGTCCAGGGCATGTCAATGCTCATCAGTCTGGGAAATGAGAGGGGGAGGAACCAGCAAAGGGGACTGAAAAGGAGCAGCAGAAAGGTAGAAGGAGGATAATCCAGTGAGCACTATGTCCTCAAAGCCAGGCAGGGAAAGTTCCAAGGAAGACACAGTGATCAAGTGCTGATCAGTCAAGTAAAATGAGGACTAGGAAATGACTTTCGATTAGCAATAAGGGACAAGAGTGATTTCATCTTCCAAACTAAAGAATGTTGCTAACTATCTGGTTCTACAGGAATGAAGACAGTAGCCACTGCAGTCACTGACCCTTAACACACCCTGATGGGAATTCAGGGCAGAGATCAGGAATGAGGCACTCTGCATTCTGGGAAAAACTGGTAGAACAGGCTTTCAGATAGACATTTTCAAGAGAAAATTTTATGAGCCCAGTGTCTTGCTTTGGAAGCATGGGGTCCCACTGGACCACCAGGGAAGACCCTGGACCCTGCTTTTAGGAGATCACTGTGATTGCTATACAATATTGTCCCTATAGTTAACAAAATTATATTGTACATTTACAGTTTTGTTGTTATTTTTCAGTTGCTAAGCCATGTCCAATTCTTTGCAACCCCACGGACTGTAACATGCCAGGCTTCCCTGTCCTCCACTATCTCTAGGAGTTTGCTCAGATTCATTTCCATTGAGTCAGTGATGCTATCTAACTGTCTCATCCTCTGGCCCCTTCTTTTCCCTTTGCCTCAATCTTTCCCAGCACCAAAGTCTTTTCCAATGAGTTGGCTCTTTACATGAGGTGGCCAAAGTACTGGAGCTTCAGCCTCGGCATCAGTCCTTCCAATGATTATTCAGGGAGGATTTCCTTTAGGATTGACTGATTTGATCTCCTGGTTGTCCAAGGGACTTTCAAGAATCTTTCCCAGCACCACAATTCAAAAGCATCAATTCTTTGTTGCTCAGCCTTCTTTATGGTCCAACTCTCACATGCATACATGACTACTGGAAAAAGCACAGCTTTGACTCTTCTTTGTTGGCAATGTGATGTCTTTGCTTTTTAATATGCCAAGGCAGGGGAACCAAAGATCAAACTGACAACATCCATTGGATCATAGAAAAAGCAAGAGAATTCCAGAAAAACATCTACTTCTGCTTCTTTAACTACACAGAAACCTTTGACTGTGTGGATCACAACAAACTGTGGAAAATTCTGAAAGAGATGGAAATACCAGACCACCTTACCTGCATCCTGAGAAACCTGTTTCAAGTCAAGAAGCAACAGTTAGAAAAGGACATGAAACAATGACTGGTTCCAAATTGGAAAAGGAGTACGTCAAGGCTGTATATTGTCACCCTGCTTATTTAACTTATATGCAGAGTACATAATGTGAACTGCCAGTCTGGATGAAGCACAAGCTGAAATCAAGATTGCCAGGAGAAATATCAATAACCTCAGATATGAAGATGACACCACCCTTATGGCAAAGGCTGAAGAGGAACTAATGAGCCTCTTGTTGAATGTTAAAGAGGAGTTTTAAGCTGGCTTAAAACTCAGTATTCAAAAACAAAGATCATGGCATCCAGTCCCATCACTTCATGCCAAATATATGGGAAACAATAAAAATAGTGACAGAATTTCTTTTCCCGGGCTCCAAAATCACTGGGGATGGTGACTGCAGCCATGAAATTAAAAGGCACTTGCTCCTTGAAAGAAAAGCTATGACTAACCTAGACAGCATATTAAAAAGCAGAGACATTACTTTGCCAACAAAGGTCCATCTAATCAAAGCTATGGTTTTTCCAGTAATCATGTATGGATGTGAGAGTTGGACCATAAAGAAGGCTAAGGCTGAGTGCCAAAAAATTGATGCTTTTGAACTGTGGTGTTGGAGAAGACTCTTGAGAGTCCCTTCGACTGCAAAGGGGTCGAATCAATCAATCCTAAAGGAAATCAGTCCTGAATATTCATTGGAAGGGCTGATGCTGAAGCTGAAGTTCCAATACTTAGGACACCTGATGTGAAAAGCTGTCTTATTAGAAAAGACCCTGATGCTTGGAAAGAGTGAAAGCAGGAGGAGAAGGGGATGACAGAGGATGAGATGGTTGGATGGCATCACCAACTCTATGGACAAACTCCAGCAGATGGTGAAGGACAGGGAAGCCTGACATGCTACAGTCCATGGGGTCGCAGAGTCAGACATGACTGAGGGACTGAACAACAACTAGGTTTATCATAGCTTTCTTTCCAAGGAGCAAGTGTCTTTCCCTTTCATGGCTGCAGTCACTGTCTGCAGTGATTTTGGAGCCCAAGAAAAAAAAATTTGTCACTGCTTCCACTTTTTCCCCTTCAATTTGCCATGAAGTGATTGGACCAGATGCCATGATCTTTGTTTTTTGAATGGTGAGTTTTCAGCTTTTTCACTCTCCTCTTTCACCCTCATCAAGAGGTTCTTTAGTTCCTCGTCACTTTTTGCCATTAGGGTAGTGTCATCTGCATATATGAGGTTGTTGATATTCCTCCTGGCAATCTTTTTCCAGCTTGTGATTCATCCAGCCCAACATTTCACATGATGCATTCTGCATATAAGTTGAATAAGCAGGGTAATAGTATACAACCTTATCATACTCCTTTCCCAATTTTGAACCAGTCAGATGTTTCATGTAAGATTCAAACTGTTGCTTCTTGACCCACATACAGGTTTCTCAGGAGGCAGGTAAGGTTATCTGGTATTCCCATCTCTCTAAGAATTTTCCACAGTTTGTTGTGATCTACAGGATCAAAGACTTTAGGATTATCAGTGAAACAAACATTTTTTTCTGGACTTCCCTGGCTTTCTCTAGGATCCAGTGAATGTTAACAATTTGATCTCTGGTTCCCCTACAAGGGCTTCCTTGTAGCTCATATGGTAAAGAATCTACTTGCAATACAGGAGACCAGGGTTCAGTCTCTGGGTCTAGAAGATCCTCTGGAGAAGGGAATGGCAACCCACGCCAGTATTCTTGCCTGGAGAATCTCATGGATAGGGGAGCCTGGTGGGCTTCAGTCCATGGGGTTGCAAAAAGTCAGACCCCACTGAGCAGCTAACACTACTCTGTCTCTACCTCTGCTAAACCCAGCTTATATATATGGAAATTTTTGGTTCATGTACTGCTGAAGCCCAGCTTGAAGGATTTTGAGCATAACCTCACTAACGTGTGAAATGAGCACAACTGCTCAATAGTTTGAACATCCTTTGACATTGCCCTTCTTTGCAATTGGAATGAAAACTGACATTTTCCAGTCCAGGTTACTGCTGAGTTTTCCAAATTTGCTGGCATATTGAGTGCAGGACTTTAACACCATCATCTTTTAAGACTGGAAATAGCTCAGTTGGAATTCTATCACGCCCACTAGCTCTGTTTGTAGTAATCCTTTCTTCAGTTCAGTTCAGTCGCTCAGTCGTGTCTGAATCTTTGCGACCCCATGAATCGCAGCACGCCAGGCCTCCCTGTCCATCACCAACTGCCAGAGTTCACTCAGACTCACGTTCATTGAGTCAGTGATGCCACCCAGCCATCTCATCCTCTGGTGTCCCCTTCTCCTCCTGCCCCCAATCCCTCCCAGCATCAGAGTCTTTTCCAATGAGTCAACTCTTCGCATGAGGTGGCCAAAGTACTGGAGTTTCAGCTTTAGCATCATTCCTTCCAAGGAAATCCCAGGGCTGATCTCTTTCAGAATGGACTGGTTGGATCTCCTTGCAGTCCAAGGGACTCTCAAGAGTCTTCTCCAACACCACAGCTCAAAAGCATCAGTTCTTCGGTGCTCAGCCTTCTTCACTGTCCAACTCTCACATCCATACATGACCACAGGAAAAACCATAGCCTTGACTAGACGGACCTTCGTTGGCAAAGTAATGTCTCTGCTTTTGAATATACTATCTAGGTTGGTCAGAACTTTTCTTCCAAGGAGTAAGCGTCTTCTAATTTCATGGCTGCAATCACCATCTGCAGTGATTTTGGAGCCCCCAAAAATAAAGTTTGACACTGTTTCCACTGTTTCTCCATCTATTTCCCATGAAGTGATGGGACTGGATGCCATGATCTTGGTTTTCTGAATATTGAGCTTTAAACCAACTTTTTCACTTTCCTCTTTCACTTTCATCAAGAGGCTCTTTAGTTCTTCTTCACTTTCTGCCATAAGGGTAGTATCATCTGCATATCTGAGGTTATTGATATTTTTCCCAGCAATCTTGATTCCAGCTTGTGTTTCTTCCAGCCCAGCATTTCTCATGATGTACTCTGCACAGACGTTAAATAAGCAGGGTGACAGTATACAGCCTTGACATACTCCTTTTCCTATTTGGAACCAGTCTGTCCAGTTCTAACTGTTGCTTCCTGACCTGCATACAGGTTTCTCAAGAGGCAGGTTAGGTGGTCTGGTATTCCCATCTCTTTCAGAATTTTCCACAGTTGATTGTGATCCACACAGTCAAAGGCTTTGGCATAGTCAATCAAGCAGAAATAGATGTTTTTCTGGAACTCTCTTGCTTTTTCCATGATCCAGTGGATGTTGGCAATTTGATCTCTGGTTCCTCTGCCTTTTCTAAAGCCAGCTTGAACATCAGGAAGTTCACGGTTCACGTATTGCTGAAGCCTGGCTTGGGGAATTTTGAGCATCACTTTACTAGCATGAGAGATGAGTGCAATTGTGTGGTAGTTTGAGCATTCTTTGGCATTGCCTTTCTTTGGAATTGGAATGAAAACTGACCTTTTCCAGTCCTGTGGCCACTGCTGAGTTTTCCACATTTGCTGGTATATTGAGTGCAGCCCTTTCATAGCATCATCGTTCAGGATTTGAAAGAGCTCAACTGGAATTCCATCACCTCCACTAGCTTTGTTCACAGTGATGCTTTCTAAGGCCCACTTGACTTCACATTCCAAGATTTCTGGCTCTAGATGAGTGATCACATCATCATGATTATTGGGTCTTGAAGATCTTTTTGTACAGTTCTTCCATGTATTCTTGCCACCTCGTCTTAATATCTTCTGCTTCTGTTCGGTCCATACGATTTCTGTCCTTATTGAGGCCATCTTTGCATGAAATGTTCCCTTGGTATCTCTGATTTTCTTGAAGAGATCTCTAGTCTTTCCCATTCTGTTCTTTTCCTCTATTTCTTTGCATTGATCGCTGAAGAAGGCTTTCTTATCTCTTCTTGCTATTCTTTGGAACTTTGCATTCAGATGCTTATATCTTTCCTTTTCTCCTTTGCTTTTCCTTCCTAAGTCCCACTTAACTTCATATTCCAAAATGTCTGGCTCTAGGTGAGTGACCATATCATTGTGATTATCCAGATCATAAGAACTTTTTGTACAGTTCTGTTTATTCTTGCCAACTCATCTTAATCTCTTCTGCTTCTGTTAGATCCTTACCGTTTCTGTCCTTCATTATGCCCATCCTTGCATGAAATATTCCCTTAATATCTCAGATTTTCTTGAAGAGATCGCTATTCTATTCTATTGTTTTCCTCTACTTCTTTGCATTGTTCTTTTAAGAAGGCCTTCTTATCTCTCCTTGCTGTTCTCTGTAACTCTGCATTTGGTTGGGTAAATCTTTCCCTTTCTCCTTTGCTTTTGCCTTTCTCATTTACTCTGCTTCTCTTGTTTCCTCAGCTTTTGTAAAGCCTTCTCAGACAACTATTTTTCCATCTTGTATTCCTTTTTATTTGGGACAGTTTTGGTCACTGCCTCTTGTACAGGCACTCTGTTCATAGTTATGAACCTCTGTTCATAGTTTCTCAGGCACTCTGTCTAATGCTTGAATCTATTCATCACCTCCACTGTATAATCATAAGGGATTTGATTTAGTTCATACCTGAATTGCCTAGTGGTTTTCCCTACTTTCTTTGATTTAAACCTGAATTTTGCAATAAGGAGTTCATGATCTGAGCCACAGTCAGTTCCACGTCTTGTTTTTGCTGACTGTATAGAGTGTCTCCATCTTAGGCTGCAAAGAACATAATCAATATGATTTAGGTATTGACCATTTGATGATGTCCATGTGTCGAGTCATCTCCTCTGTTGTTGGAAGAGGGTATTTGCTATGACCAGTGTATTTTCTTGACAAAACTCTGTTAGCCTTTGTCCTGCTTCATTTTGTATTCCAAAGCCAAACTCGCCTGTTGCTCCAGGTGTCTTTTGACTTCCTACTTTGGCATTCCAGTCCCCTATGATAAATAGGACATCTTGTTTTAGTGTTAGTTCTAGAAGGTCTTGTAGATCTTCATAGAACCTTTCAACTGCAGCTTCTTCAGCATTGGTAGCTGGGGCCTAGACTTGGATTGCTGTGACATTGAATCATTTGCCTTGGAAATGAACCAAGATCCTTCTGTCGTTATTGAGATTGTGCCCAAGTATTGCATTTTGGACTCTTTCATTGACTAGGAGGGCTGGTCCATTTCTTTGAAGGGATTCTTGCCCACAATAGTAGATTTAATGGTATCTGAGTTAAAGACCCCCTTCCCATCCATTTCAGTTCACTAGTTCCTACCATGTTGATTTCACTCTTGCCATCTCCTGCTTGACCACATCCAATTTATCTTGCTTCATGGACCTAATGTTCCAGGTTCCTATGAAATATTGTTCCTTTCGGACTTTATTGTCACCACCAGACACATCCACAACTGAGTGTTGTTTCCACTTTGACTCAGCCACTTCATTCTTTCTGGAGTGATTAGTAATTCCCCTCTGCTCTTCCCAGTAGCATATTGGACACCTTCCAATCCTGGGGGCTCATCTTCTGGTGTCATATCTTTTTGCCTTTTCATACTGTTGCCTTTCATACTGTACATACTTCTCACAGCAAGAGTACTGGAGTGGTTTGCCATTCCCTTCACCAGTGGACCATGTTTTGTCAGAACTCAACACTATGACTCATTTGTCTTGGTGGCCCTGCACAGCATGGCTTATAGCTTCACTGAGTTTTGCAAGCCCCTTCACCATGATAAGACTATGGTCCATTAGTTCAGTTTAGTTCAGTCGCTCAGTCGTGTCCAAATCTTTGCGACCCCATGAATTGCAGCACGCCAGGCCTTCCTGTCCATCACCAACTCCCAGAGTTCACTCAGACTCACGTCCTTCGAGTCAGTGATGCCATCCAGCCATTTCATCCTCTGTCGTCCCCTTCTCCTCCTGCCCTCAATCCCTCCCAGCATCAGAGTCTTTCCCAGTGAGTCAACTCTTCGCATGAGGTGGCCAAAGTACTGGAGTTTCAGCTTTAGCATCAGTCCTTCCAAGGAAAACCCAGGGCTGATCTCCTTCAGAATGGACTGGTTGGATCTCCTTGCAGTCCCAGGGACTCTCAAGAGTCTTCTCCAACACCACAGTTCAAAAGCATCAGTTCTTCGGTGCTCAGCCTTCTTCACAGTCCAACTCTCATATCCATACATGACTACTAGAAAAACCATAGCCTTGACTAGATGGACCTTCGTCGGCAAAGTAATGTCTCTGCTTTTGAATATACTATCTAGGTTGGTCATAACTTTTCTTCCAAGGAGTAAGTGTCTTCTAATTTCATGGCTGCAATCACCATCTGCAGTGATTTTGGAGCCCCCCAAAATAAAATCTGACACTGTTTCCACTGTTTCCCCATCTATTTCCCATGAAGTGATGGGACTAGATGCCATGATCTTCGTTTTCTGAATGTTGAGCTTTAGGCCAACTTTTTCACTCTTCACTTCCACTTTCATCAAGAGGCTTTTAGTTCCTCTTCACTTTCTGCTCTAAGGGTGGTGTCATTTGCATATCTGAGGTTATTGATATTTTTCCCAGCAATCTTGATTCCAGCTTGTGTTTCTTCCAGCCCAGCATTTCTCATGATGTACTCTGCATAGAAGTTAAATAAACAGGGTGACAGTACACAGCCTTGAGGTACTCCTTTTCCTATTTGGAACCAGTCTGTTCTTCCATGTCCAGTTCTAACTGTTGCTTCCTGACCTGCATACAGATTTCTCAAGAGGCAGGTCAGGTGGTCTGGTATTCCCATCTCTTTCAGAACTTTCCACAGTTTATTGTGATCCACACAGTCAAAGGCTTTGGCATAGTCAATCAAGCAGAAATAGATGTTTTTCTGGAACTCTCTTGCTTTTTCCATGATCCAGCGGATGGTGGCAATTTGATCTCTGGTTCCTCTGCCTTTTCTAAAACCAGCTTGAACATCAGGAAGTTCACGGTTCACGTATTGCTGAAGCCTGGCTTGGAGAATTTTGAGCATCACTTTACTAGCATGAGAGATGAGTGCAATTGTGTGGTAGTTTGAGCATTCTTTGGCATTGCCTTTCTTTGGAATTGGAATGAAAACTGACCTTTTCCAGTCCTGTGGCCACTGCTGAGTTTTCCATATTTGCTGGCATATTGAGTGCAGACTTAAAAGTTTATTAAGAGGTAGAACTTGTGTTAAGTATTCTGACCATTAAAAGAAAAAAAAGCAAAGAGATATAAGGAAACTTTTGGAGGTAATGGATGTAATTATTGCCTTGATGATGGTGATGGTGTCCTAGATGTATGTGTGTGTCCAAACTCATCAAATTATGTGCATTAAACATTTGTTGCATTTTTGTATATTAATTCAACTTCAGTGAAGCTGCTAAAAAAAGAATTTTCTATGAAAGGAAGGAAAGAAATAGATAATAACAGAGAAAGAAATGAGTCAACGGAGTTTAGTGCTTTGGGGTTTCTTTTAATTGGGAGAAATAACAGTTTGCTTGCACGTTTATGGGAATAATCAGATCCAGAGAGGAAAACTGAGGTTGCAGGAGAAAGAGTTGGGAATGGTAGAAACTATGGGTGACCATGTGTTGAAGGAGGAGGCTTAATATCCAGTAAAGGCTCAGGCTTAGTAGCCACAGAGACAGCCCATCCATAGCACAGGGAAGATACCGAGTTTGGGCATAGAAGTAGGTAGGTAGGTACAGTGGATGGGTCATGAATATTTTCTTTTGATTGCTTCAATTATCTCTGCAAAGGGAAATAGTGTTGGAATTTTGAGAAGAGAGGAAAACATAACAAAATCTAAGAGAAAGCATGAGAAAGCCTGGGAAGCACAATGGGATTGCAGAACCGTATGAGAGTCAGTAGTCAGAGAGTAAAGAATCTGCCTGCCATGCAGAAGACCAAGGTTGGATCCCTGGATCGGGAAGATCCCCTGGAGAAGGGAATAGCAACTCACTCCAGATTTCTTGCCTGGAGAATCACTTGGACAGAGGATCCTGGCAGGCTACAGTCCATGGGGTCACAAAGAATCAAACAAGACTGGGTGATTAACAGTTTTCACTTTCACATTTTAATGCTGACTCTCATGATGCTCAAGATTCGTGGTCCCAAATCTCACATGAGACCAGCTAGCAGAGTTGCATGATTTTTAACTGTGTGAGTGCAGACACAGAGTAGGTGGAAAATCAGAGTTAACTAGGGTTGTGATTTATCCAAGCAAGTTTGATGTGAGATTGAGAAGGAATTGGTAGAGCTGTGTGAAGCAGTGACTCTGTCGATGCACCTGGGATTTAATCTGGGCAGGGAGAGAATACAGGACATCAGTGGGGGATTCAGGATGACGCAACAGCAATATAGTTAGTGGATGGGACATCCTGATGGAGCAAAAAAAAAAAAAATAGTGAAGATGGGGTAGAAGATGGCAATCAGAAGGGAACCCAAAATCTGGGTTCTGTCTATTGATAATAAGAAGGCCAAGGGTATGGCTGTAGCAGTGAGTGGTTGAGTGTTTTAGTAACTATGTAAACCCAAAGTTTAGGTTCCTTCTCCAAGAAGAGGCTTTGTACAGCTCTAGTGACTGAGTTTTTATATTTTATATATCAACCTGTGGTATGCTTTCAAAAATAAACCTTCAAATGGTTCATGTCTCCATGTTATACACTAGAATACCAAATAGAACACATACCCATATTTTTTAAATGGAAGAGGAATTTCATTCCTCCCAAATGTGCAATCATAAATTCTTGAACTAGAGCTCTATTTAGTTTGTAAGACAAACATGTTTTATTTTTCTTGCCTGGCAGGTAAGAATTAGTTTCAAGTTTGTGTTACATAAATATTCTATCCACTTTCTTATTTTTATGACATGCAAAATACAATCACTTATTCGCCATGACTTTTTCCCCATAAAACTATTCATGAAGTAACTAGCACACAGAGTTGAATAATAAATCAAATACTGCATGTAAAACCTAGGCATTTTCCACATACCCAGGCAACAAGCTCAGCTTTGTTGTGTTGTGGGAGGAAGTTTCTCAGACAAGAGCTTCTATTCTTGAAAATCAGCAGCCAGGTTTTAAACCATGACAAGGGTAGAATGATCTAGACTCGTATGATAGATGTCAGCACCACGTAGGTCATAAGAGGGAATCATCAATACTTACAATTCCATTTAAATTCTTTCCATAATGAGAACCTACTGTATAGCAGTAGGAGCTCTCTGTGCTCTGTGGTGACCCAACGGGAAGAAAAGCCAGGATGAGGGGCTATCTGTATACATACAGATGATTCAGTTCACTGCACAGCAGAAGCCAACACAACATTGTAAAGCAGTTATACAGCAATACAGAATTTTAATTAAAAAATAAAATATAATAAAGCTCTTTCCTATAATTTGTTTACCTATTGTCTACCATTATCTTGCTGGGACAACTCAACTGGGCTTCATTTCCTGACACTCAATAAAGCGTTTTTATCAACAACCACCAAAGTGTGCTGGGGCTTTAGCTTTTTCATCAATCAGATATGCTCACAGCACAGGCACTTAGGATCTCTTGGTGTCCTCTGCATGGACAGGACCATGTCGTACAGTGTAGTGTGGTGTATCTGAGGCTCTACAGACATGCCCAGGACCTGCTCCCTTCATATTCTTTTAAGTGCCAAATACAGGTGCTTGGAGGTCACTGTGAAAAAGAAGAAAAAGCAGGCAAAATAGCCTACGATTTTCAATTTATGAAAAATCACAATAATATAGCTTTTCTTTCTTTCTCCAATTTTTTTCTTAATGTATTTATTTTACTGAAGTATAGTTGACTTAAAATATTTCTGGTGCAAAGCAAGCTGGTTCAGTTATACATATACACAGGTCCCTGTGCTATACAGTAAATCTTTGTTGCTGGTTGCATATCTATTTTTTTTTAACTAGAAATCTAGCATTCTATTTATACTAAGTCAAACAAATGGAATCAAAATGTCATAAATTTTTTGCCAAAAATTCATATTTTCTAAAATATGCATATTATACATACTATTCATATACATGTATACAAAGGCTTTTCTATTATGCTTGATAAAGGCTTGAGAAAGAACATAAAAAAGAGAGATGAAATTGGAAAACAAGCTAAATGAAATGGGAGCAATAAGTATGAAACAGGAAAAGTGAAATAAACTAGATAAAACTAAAAGATCATCTTGGAGGAAGGCTAGACTGGTCAATCTGTTGATGGGTTTATGTCTTCTGAGTGTCAGTTAGAATGGGTATGTTAACTTATTTGAGCAAACAGACGTCATCACAGGGAATTATTCTCTGATGGTCTGCTCTTTCACTGCAGTGGGACATGGCTCCGAAAAAGGACATTATTGCAAAATAGCACTGATGACCATATCTGTCTTATTGGAAAATGTTCTTCCTCCTCAAACAGGCAGATTTCCTTCTAGTCTGCTAGTTGTTCTTAGTGGGAGAAAGGGGTGGGTGACTTTACTCATATAGACTATGCTTAATAAAGTCAGTTAGGACTTCCCTCGTGGTGCAGTGGTTAAGAATATGCCTGCCAATACAAAGAGCCTGGGTTTTATCCCTGGCCTGGGAAGATAACACATGCCTCAGAGCAGCTAAGTCCATGGGCCACACTACTGAGCCCTCACCCTAAAACCTGAGAGCTATGACTACTGAAGCCCTTGTGACTAGATCCCGTGCTCCATAACAAGAAAAGCAGGGAGAAGCCTGCACACCACAGGAAAAGGAACCTCTGCTCACAAAAGCCACACAAAGCAATGAAGAAACGCAGTATGCATGTGTTTGTGCCTCAGTCATGTCTGACTCTTTGCAACCCCATGAACTGTAGCCCACCAGGCTCCTCTGTCCATGGGATTCTCCAGGCAAGAATACTGGAGTGGGCTGCTGTTTCCTTTTCCAGTGGATCTTTCTGACCCAGGGAGCAAACCATCATCTCCTGCACCTCCTGCGTTGCAGGCAGATTCTTTACCATCTGAGCCACTAAGAATCAAAGTTAGACTTCAGAGAGCCTCTCCAGCTTCTTGTTTCTACTACACCCCCCTCCACCCCTGGCTGTGCTGGCCTTCTGGCTGAACCTGCTTCATTCTCCCCACTAAAATTAACCACAGAAGGGCAAGACAGCCAAGCGGTTAAGAGCATGGACTCAAGAGCTAGATTTCCTTGGACTTAACCCCTCTCTGTGGTAGTTTCTTGGTCCGTAAAATGGTGATAATATCAGAATCAAAGTGAGGATTAAACGAATTGCTATATGTAAAGGTATGCAGACCACTGCTTAGCACAATGGAGGCAGTCCAGTGTTAACTAAATAATTGCCAAAAATGTATTGGACCCCTTGAGTAGCTTCTTTCAGCTTCTCTAGCTCTTATCCATCTTTATTAATTATTTATTGCTGGGAAGTAAAGCATCCTGAGATTTAGAAGCCCAGATCAATAAACACGTATTATCTCACAGTTTCTGTGGGTTAGGAATTTGGGACTAAGTAGCTTGGGGTTTCTACTTCCAAAATCACGCCTGTAATTTTTGGCAAGTGTCAGTCCCTCACCACATGGGCCTCTCAGCACGACTGCCTCACAGCTTGCGACTGGCTTCCTCCAAGGTAAACAATCCAAGACAAAGAGGGAAAGAAAATGAAGAATTCACACACACACACACACACACACACACACACACAGACTAAGAAATAGCAAAGTCTTTTAAAACCTAATTTTGGTAGTGATATCCCATAATTTCTGCCATATTCTATTCATTATCATCAAGTCAGTAAATCTGGCCCACACTTAAATTCAGAGATTACACAGAGGCAGGGGTCACTGGGGAGAACCCACCATACTTTCAATTGTAAGTTGAGTTAGAGAGTTCCCCCAAATTATTTTGCCTATGGGGCTTCCAAGGGGGCACTGGGTTGGGAAGATGCCCTGGAGGAGGGCATGACAACCCACTCCAGTATTCTTGCGGGGGAGAATCCCATGGCCAAAGGAGCCTGGCAGACTATAGTCCATAAGATCTCCAAGAGTCGGACACGACTGAAGTGACTTAGCACATACGTATATCAAGAGAGATGTATTTTTCCCAGTGAGAGCCAGTTTCTAACACCTATCCTTTCTCTAAACAGGCATGAGTTTTGGCACTAAAAGCCTGTATTTAACATCCAATATGCTAGAGACGCGACCTCAGATCAGACGTGGCGACCCACTGAATTTAAGCATATTAGTCAGCAGAGGAATAGAAACTAACCAGGATTCCCTCAGTAACTACGAGTGAACAGGGAAGAGCCCAGCACCGGATCCCCGGCCCGAGGTGGGGCGCAGGACATGCAGTGTACAGAAGACCCACTCCCGGTGTGGCTCGTGGGGGCTCAAGTCCTTTATATTTTTTTTCAGGTGCTTCCCTGGTGTGTCAGGAGGTTAAAGCGTCTGCCTGCAATGCGGGAGACCCGGGTTTGATCCCTGGATAGGGAAGATCCCCTGGAGAAGGAAATGGCAACCCACTCCAGTATTCTTGCCTCGAGAGAGGAGCCTGGTAGGCTACAGTCCACAGGGTCGCAAAGAGTCGGACATGACTGAGCGACTTCACTTCACGCTAAATTGTCAAGGCTGATGGAGGAGCTGAGATAGCAGAGAGCTGGCTTTCTCTGTGCTGAGCTAGATATCAATCTGAAACATATTGGAGAGCAGGGCAGTTGGTCACCCCTGGAAACACAGCTTCAACTAATTGGCATGTACATAATATTAAGCCAAGTACACTGAAGTTTTTTAAAGTAAAATCCACACTTTAAAACACCTTCCTCTCAGATTTTCTGTAAGTTGAACCAAAGTCCTACATCTATGAAAACCTCTTATTTTATAAAAATGGCTGCAAATAAAAGAAATAATAGAAAGAAAATGGTAGAATTTACATGTTTTTCTGACATACATGAGGCTCAAAATGGAAAATCCAGACAAGTGGAATGTCTGTGTTGAATCTCACTGCACAAGGGCTCAAAGCTGAGAAAGTGTTTTGTTGACTTAGTAAAGCTCTTTGGCAGCTCAAAAGCTGTGGTAGCATTTCTGCTGCACAGAGTTCTGAGGAGTTGATCTTCTGTTAACTCTCAAATACAACTAAAAAGCAAGGGACACTCAAAGCTGGTAAAATGGAAATAGTACAAAAATAATCTTAAAATTTTCAAGTAAATAAAAGCAAATTATATATACTATGATCTCAACTGTATAAAGGGAAAAGGGGAAAAAAGCCTAAAAATAAACCCAAATTATTCACAGTGGAAATTCTAAGTAGTAAAGTTTGACTTTTCTTCAACTTCCAATATTTCCAAAATAAAGTGAACTTGTGTGTATGGTGTGTTTTTAAACAGAGTTTTTCCATACTGGACTTTCAATACCAATGGGCAGTCAAAATGCATTATAGAAAACTAAGCTGCAATACAGCTATCCTTGGATAATCGATTACATCCAAACCTAGAAATTTCCTTCACAGCATGAGTTGCAGACAGATGATTTACGGACTGAGCTATGAGGGAAGTTCATTTTATATGCAGTCTATTCTATTTCAGAATACCGTAACAATTTAATCTCTCTCAGAATCCACAGTCCAACTGAGATCACTGAAAATATATATCTTTCCAGGTTTGGGATTGATTCTAAGTCTTCGAAGGGGACCTATAATGTCTGAAATGCTGCCTATTTTTAAGTGTGTCTTCCCCTGTGGTAAATGTTAATTAAAAGTGAATTAAATATGACTGCCAATATATCATTTCAGCTTTATATTTTCTACACTTGAGGAAATTGCTATGGCAAGCCACTTCCTGTTTGAAAGCAGATCCTCTCTGTTATATGAATGCATTGGCCCAAAAATCTGCAATTATTAAGCCCTGAATGACCAATCTATATACCACCCATTATCTGAAACCACATGGGAGATTTTGGAAAAATTTGAACTCCTTTGACTATCTATGTTGTCCATATGTGGTTATGTAAATTTAAATTAATTAAAATAAAAATGTTTAAGATTTCATTCCTCAGGCATACAAGCCACATTTCAAGTGATCCATGGCCACATGTAGCTGGTGGTGGCTGTATTGAACAGAGCAGAATAGAGAACATTTTCATCATCATAGAATGTTCTATCTGAGAGTGCTGCATTTGATTACTTTTCCAGTTGCTTGCAGATGGACCTGCAGCAACAGCAATCCTCTGTTAGCACAGAGGATTATGCTCAATATTCTATAATAATCTTTAAAGAAAAAGAGTCTGAATATATTTGTGTGTGTATATCTATATAACTCAATCACTTTGCTATATATCTGAAACTAGTATAACATTATAAATTAACTATACTTTAATTTTTTAAATTAGTCAAAAAAGAAAGAAAGATTACCCAACATCAGAATATTCTAGTTACCTACTTTGTGACACAGATGTGTACCTAATATGGAAGTTTTTCTTTTCTCCTGGAACTGAGAGAGAAAAATGAATGGAACCTCAGGCCTGCCTTCCAGGAGATCACCAGCTCTCCAACTATGACGATAAATGCTATTATCTCTTTCCTTGCTCTTCACTTACTTTCCAAATTTCCCATAAACCCTCTCATGTGAAAAACATTCATGATATGGGACATGATGATGAGGACATAATTCTATCTTTTCTAAAAAAAAAAAACAACCCTCTCACACTTGTAGAAAGACTTAGTTGAAAGGCCACCTCTTTCATGCAGAGTTCCTTGATTCCACTTCCTTCTGTAACACCCTTCCTTCCTTGGCAGCAGAACACGGTGGTTACAAGTCCTGACTGGAGGAGATCGCCTGGTTTCAAATCCCACCTATGCTACATACTAGATGTGTGACCCTGGGCAAGTTGCCTAACCTCTCTGTGCCTTAGCAGCAGCATCAGGAAGACGGTAGTGATAATACTACCAATATGAAGAGGTTTCATCAACATTCCATGACTTAAAACATGAAAGTGAAAGTGAAGTCGCTCAGTCGTGTCCGACTCTTTGCGATCCCATGGACTGTAGCTTATCAGGCTCCTCCGTCCATGGGATTTTCCAGGCAAGAGTGCTGGAGTGGATTGCCATTTCCTTCTCCAGGGGATTTTCCTGACCCAGGAATCGAACCCGGGTCTCCCACATTGCAGGCAGATGCTTTGCCATCTGAGCCACCAGGGAAGCCCCCTGACTTAAAACATATACAGTGCTTAAAGTGGTACCAGTCACAGAGACAGTACTCAGTGACTGTTAGCCAGAAGTTATTCAAATATTTTTTTCAAGGACTTGTGGTCCAGTGGTTGGGGATCTGCCTTCCAGTGAAGGGGACCCAGGTCCAGTCCCTGAATGGCAACTAAGATCCCACATGCCCTGGCAGCCACACCGCAGCTACTAAGCCTGTGTGCTCTAGAGCCCACTTGCCACCACTAGAGAGAAATGCACGCACGGCAACTCGGGAAGCCTGTACACACAATTAAGAGCCCACAGGCTGCAAGAAAGATCCTGTGTGCTGTAATTAAGACCTGATGCAGCCAAATAAATAGACAAATACTAAAAACCTTTTCCTTTCAACAAATAAAACATTGTCTACTGTGAAATGTCCTACACTGAAAGAACAGCTAGCTCTCTTTTCTAACCTTCCAGAACACTTTGCTTCTTTATTCAGAAGAGTCGGACATGACAGACTCACTTCACTCTCTCTCCCTATGTGTGTGTGTATGTGTTGCTGTTGTTGTTCAGTTACTAAGTTGTGTCTGACTCTTTGTGACCCCCCCGAACTGGAGCCTGCCAAGCTCTTCTGTCCATGGGATTCTCTAGGCAAGAATACTGGAATGATTGATACAGCCACTATGGAAATTCCTTAAAAGACTAGAAATAAAACCACTCTATGACCCAGCAATTCCACTCCTAGGCATAAACCCTGAGGAAACCAAAATTGAAAGAGACACATGTATCCCATTGTTCACTGCAGCACTATTTACAAAAGCTAGAACATGGAACCAACCTAGATATCCATCAACAGATGAATGGATAAAGAAGCTGTAGTATATACACAATGGAATATTACTCAGCCATAAAAAGGAACACATTTGAGTCAGTTCTAATGAGGTGGATGAAACTAGAACCTCTTTACGAGTGAAGTGAGTCAGAAAGAGAAAGATAAATACCATATTCTAACACATATATCTGGAGTCTAGGGAAACGGTACTGAAGAATTTGTTTTCAGGGCACCAGGGCTGCCGTCTATGGGGCTGCACAGAGTTGGACACAACTGAAGTGACTTAGCAGCAGAAGCAGCAGCAGTGAAGAAACAGACATAGAGAACAGACTTATGGACATGGGGAGAGGGGAGGAGAGGGGGAGATGTATGGAAAGAGTAACACAGAAACTTACAATACCATATATAAAATAGATAGCCGATGGAAATTTGCTGTATGGCTCAGGAAATTCAAACAGGGGCTCTATATCAACCTAGAGGAGTAGGATGGGAAGGGGGATGGGAGGGAGTTTCAAAGGGTGGGGATATATGTATACCCATGGCTGATTCATGTTGAGGTCTGACAGAAAACTGCAAAATTCTGTAAAGAGGTTTAGCTCAGTTGCTCAGTCACGTCCGACTCTTTGCTACCCCACGGACTGCAGCAAGCCAGGCTTCCCTGTCCATCATCAACTCCCAGAATTTACCCAAACTAATGTCCTTTGAGTTGGTGATGCCATCCAACCATCTCATCCTCTGTCGTTCCCTTCTCCCACCCAGCATCAGGGTCTTTTCAAATGAGTCAGCTCTTCACATCAGGTGGCCAGAGTATTGGAGCTTTAGCTTCAACATCAGTCCTTCCAATGAATATTCAGGACTGATTTCCTTTAGGATGGACTGGTTGGATCTCATTGCAGTCCAAGGGACTTTCACAAGTCTTCTCCAACACCACAGTTCAAAAGCATCAGTTCTTCGGTGCTCAGCATTCCTTATAGTCCAACTCTAACATCAATATATGACGACTGGAAAACCAGAGCCTTGACTAGATGGAGCTTTGTTGACAAAGTAATGTCTCTGCTTTTTCATATGCTGTCTAGTTGATCATAGCTTTTCTTCCAAGGAGTAAACATCTTTTCATTTCATGGCTGCAGTCACCATCTGCAGTGATTTTGGAGCCCCAAAACTGAGTCAGCCACTGTTTCCACTGTTTCTACATCTATTTGCCTTGAATTGATGGGACCAGATGCCATGATCTTTGTTTTCTGAATGTTGAGCTTTAAGCCAACTTTTACAATCTCCTCTTTCATTTTCATCAAGAGGCTCTTTAGTTCCTCTTCACTTTCTGCCATAAGGGTGGTGTCATCTGCATATCTGAGGTTATTGATATTTCTCCTGGCAATCTTGATTCCAGCTTGTGCTTCATCCAGCCCAGCATTTCTCATGATGTACTCTGCATGTAAGTTAAATAAGCAGGGTGATAATATACAGCCTTGAGATACTCCTTTTCTATTTGGAACCAGTATGTTTTTCCATGTCCAGTTCTAACTGTTGCTTCCTGACCTGCATACAGGTTTCTTAAGAGGCAGGTCAGGTGGTCTGATATTCCCATCTCTTTCAGAATTTTCCATAGTTGATTGTGATCCACACAGTCAAAGGCTTTGGCATAGTCAATAAAGCAGAAATAGATGTTTTTCTGGAACTCTCTTGCTTTTTCCATGATCCAGCGGATGTTGGCAATTTGATCTCTGGTTCCTCTGCCTTTTCTAAATCCAGCTTGAATATCTGAAAGTTTACAGTTCACGGACTGTTGAAGCCTGGCTTGGAGAATTTTGAGCATTACTTGACTAGCATGGGAGATGAGTGCAATAATGCAGTAGTTTGAGCATTCTTTGGCATTGCCTTTCTTTGGGATTGGAATGAAAACTGACCTTTGCAATTATTCTTTAGTAAAAAATAAATTAATTAAAAAAGAGGATACTGAAATGGACTGGGTTGCCTTTTCCTTCTCCATATATATATATATATATATATATATTCCTCATTGGAGAAAGAAATGGCAACCCACTCCAGTATTCTTGCCTGGAGAATCTCATGGACAGAGGAGCCTGGTAGGCTACTGTCCATGGGGTCGCACAGAGTTGAACACAGCTGAAGCGACTTTGCATGCATGCATGCATTGGAGAAGGAAATGGCAACCCAGTCTACTATTCTTGC
Organism: Nanger dama; assembly: GCA_917880005.1. Taxonomy (NCBI): domain Eukaryota; kingdom Metazoa; phylum Chordata; class Mammalia; order Artiodactyla; family Bovidae; genus Nanger; species Nanger dama. The sequence goes on from CAKJTW010000002.1 coordinate 85,257,177, forward strand.
CTGGAATTCTATGGGGTCGCACTGAGTCAAACACTGAAGTGAATTAGCAGCAGCATATTCCTCATTACCCTCTAAATTTTCTAAAGATTATCCTGTGGCCAGAAACTGTCATGAGTTTCAGTATATTTGATTATGTGTTTATAATCAAATTACTCAAGTATTTGGGACTTTCCTGATGGTCCTGTGGCTAAGACTCCTCATTCCCAATGCAGGGGGTCTGGGTTCAATCCCTGGTCAGGGAACTAAATCTCATATGCCACAACTAAGACCCAGCAGATCCAAATAAACTATGTTTTTTAAAAAGAAAATTAGTCAAGGATTCATCTGAAGTGACAATGTTTTACGTTTTAATGAATTTTCCTAAAACTCATGCACTCTTTCTATGAGGTCAAAGTTTGATAAACACTAGCTTATTCCATATCTTACTATAATCTTGGTCACTTTTAATAAGAGAAGTCTATATGACAGAGACCAGATAAATCTATGAGGAAAAAATAACTATGACTTGATCTTTGCTCATAGCACTCCAATTAATATTAACATTATTTAAAATTTTTTTTTCTTTCTTTTTTTTTTTGGTCTATGTCATAATAAATATTGGGGCTTCCCTTGTGGCTCAGTGGTAAGAATCTGCCTGCCAAGGCAGGAGATGTAAGATATTCAGGTTCAATTCCTTCCGTTCTTTAGGGATCAGGAAGATCCCCTGGAAAAGGCAGTGCCAGCCTGCTCCAGCATTCTTATCCGGGAAATTCCATGGACAGAGGATCCTGATGGGCTACAGTCGAAAGAGTGGGCCATGACTTCATGACTAAACAACAACAATAAATATTTTCCTCCTTTCCTTTCCCTAAGTCCAATTTGTATCTAAGTTTGTCATCTTATCCTGCATTTCATCTTTCGTTGACTACAAACACTCTGTCTCTCCTATACTTTTCAGAATCAGTTTTATTCTCATGTTGACACCTGGTTAGTGAATGAAGTAAATTTTTGACACATATTCATTGCATATTTGTATGGAGTCATGTTACCAGCTTTTGCTGGTAACAAAAGCTTTATGCTTTTGTTTATGCTTTGGAAGTCTGAGATGTCCAAGTGGACTCACCTGCCGGGACCAATTTACCTACCTTAGAGGTGCACCTCATGGGCTACTTAAGCCCAGTCATGTGTCAAAAGAATTTTCCCTCTGCTGACTCTCTTCCTCAGATTCTTTCTTGTTTTACTTCTCTGTATTTGTTTTTATTTCTTTTCCTGGCCAAATTGATTCATCTGTCCACATTCTATCTAACTTGTGATTTGGCCCGTTTCTCTGTCCATTCCTATGTCCAGGAACTGGTGGATAAAGGACAGTGGTATGCTGGTAAAAATGTTTAACAACTGGCTCATCAAGAGGCCCAGTGGCTGATTTTCAGCATCTACTAATTTCTGTGGTATAAATATTTGCATATGGCCAATGATGAGCTACCAGTGTAGAGTCCCTGCTGCAAAGGGCTCTGGTGCCAGTGGAGTGGGCACAACACACAGCTGGTCCTGGACCGAGAGGCAAGTCTCGGCTTCGTAAGTGAGGGAACACCTGTATATTCCTGGGTCCTTAGGAAACAGTGGCTGGGCCACATTTTTTCTACAGTGTGTTCCAGGAAGTCATGTGTAATGGGCTTTCAGGCGCCACTTCCCAGGAATGCACATAGTGGATAATTTACTCCTCATTGCTGGCAGCCATAATTGCAATAACTGAGAATCCCACTCCGTCTTCCGCTCCCTTGGTTATCTCTGAGAACGATGAGGACTAGTCTTCCACTGGATGAAACATGACAGACAAAGAATATGGCTTATCCGGCTTTGTTGCTTCTGTATTTGTCTATTTGTGAGTGCAAGTCAATTAAGGAAATATTTTGTGCTCACTGGGAAGGAGAACAGCTCTTTAAGATATGACCAGAGAGCTTTTGTGTTTCAGTATTGACTTTTGATTTGTGAATGAGAACTGAAGTTATAAATTCTCTGATACCCGTGTGTCTGTCATTGAGAACAGCTTTTACCTCCTTTGACAGAATGCAAAATACCAGTAAACTAGATTTTAAAAAGCTAGTACATTAAATTATAGTGTCTTTAAAAAGGAGTACGGAGCAATTCCTTGAAAGACTAAATCTGCCAAAACTCACACTAGGAAAAAAAAGGAAACCAATATGAAAAGGTTTGTATCTATTAAAGAAACCGAATAAATAATAACCTTCCAAATAGAAAATAATATCCCTAGATGGGTTCATTGGTTAATTCTTCCATACATTTAAGGAAAAAATATATACCAATTCTCTACAAGCTCCTTCAGTGTAAAAACAGAGGGAATACTTCCTAACTCATTCTATGAGGCCAGTATTATTTTAATACCAAAACCAGACAAAAATATTACAAGAAAAGAAATTTTCAGGCCAGTATCTCTCATGAAGTAGATGCAAAAGCCCTCAACAAAATCAAATCCAAAAAAGTATGTAAAGAATTATATACCGCAACCTAGTAGTATTCATCATGAAAAAAACAGACTGGTACAACATTTGAAAATCAATTAATATGATCCATCACATCAATAAACTAAGGAATAAAAATCACATTACCACACCAATAGATGCAGAAAACCTATTTGAAAACCTTCAATAACTATTCATGACATATAAAAAAAAAAACCTCTCAGTAAACTAGGGAGAGACGAAGAAAGGTGACCTCTCTTAACTTGATAAAGACTATCTACAAAATATCTCAAGATAACATTGTACTTAATGATGAGAAATATGAATCTGATTAAGTAAAATTTATATTTTTAGGCAGACCAAGAAAAATATTAAACATAGAACTTCCTCCCTATGTTTGTTTGGGTCTCCTTCCTCTGTAATATAGTGTACATATGTATATATATTACACATTAACCAGAGCTCCTCAACGTCAGGAGGGACTGCTCAACCATAAAGATCAATGTTTTTTCTTTCTTCTGATGCTAGCAATGTAACTTCTTAAAAGAATAGTATTCTTTACCAGATCTTAAAGGGTCGTGGTGATTTGCTGTTTGCTTTGTACTGCTTATCTGAACAATGTATCCTTGGTAAACTATCTGTACATAATTTTGATATACTATCATCTGTCTCAAAAACAGATGTAGCTGTGCTTTGACTTCTAACAAGAGAACAGTTCTCAGAGCTTTGAGCATCTGCTTCCAGGATTATAATCCTTAGCTTGATTTGAATAAAAATCCTTTTTCTTTTTCTCTTTAACTTGATGGCTAATTGAATTTTTGTTGATAAAGCTTTCCCAGATACAAAGCAAGAACACCCTCTCACCATTCTTTTCCAACATATTACTGGAAGCCCTGATAATGCAATGTGTCAAGAAAAGGAAATAGAAGGCAAACAGATTGGGAAGGAAGACATAAAATGGTCTTTGTTTGCAAATGACATGATCGTCAACATAGAAAATCTAAAAAAATACCCCCTCCCCCCAAAATTCCTGAACAAATAAATTTTCTAGCAAGGTTTCAGGACATGAGGTTAATATTAAAAAAAAAAAAAGAGTCAATAGCTTTCCTATATACAACAAAAAACAAATTAAATTTGGAATTTAAACCATGATACTATTTATAATAACACCCTACCAAAATGAAGTACTTAGGTATAAATCTAACAGGAAATATACAAGATCTGTATAAGAAGGACTTTACAACTCTGATGAATAAAATCAAAGAACTAGGGGATTTCCTCGGTGGTCCAGAGGTTAAGACTGCTCTTCCAATGTAGGGGATGAGGTTTCAATCCCCAGTCTTTGGACTAAGATCCTGCGTGCAGCATGGTGCAGCCACACACACACACACACACACACACACAATCAAAGAACTAAATAAATAGGGATATATTCCATGTTCATGGATCTGAAGTTTCAATAATTCAGATCAGTCCTTCCCAACCTAATCTATAGATTGGATGCAATCCTAACCAAAATATCAGCAAGTTATTCTATTTATATTGACAAGATGATTTTAAAGATCATATGGAGAAGCATAAGACAGAATAGCCAAAGCAACACTGAAGGAGAAGAATGAAGATGGAGGATTAACACTACCTGACTTTAAGACTTACTGTAAAGCTACAGTAATCAAGATAGTGTGATACTGGCCAAAGTATAGACCAGTGGAGCAGAATAGACAGCCCAGAAATAGACCCCCACAAATACAGTCTGTTGATCTTTGACAAAAGAACAAAGGCAATGCAATGGAGCAAAGACAGTCTCTTCAACAATGGTGCCGGAACAACTGGACATACACATGCAAACGACATGAATCTAGGCACAGAGCTTGTATTTTTCACAAAAATTAACTCAAAATGGATCATAGACCCGAATGCAAAACACAAAACTATAAAAACTCCTAGAAGAAAAGATAAGAGAAAAGTTAGACTTATATTTCGGTACGGTGGTGACTTTTTCAATACAATACCAAAGGCACAATCCATGAGAGTAGAAATTGATAAGCTGGACTTCATTAAAATTAAAAACTTGTGCTCTGTGAAAGACACTGTCAAGAAAATGAGAAGACAAATCACAGACTGGGAGAAAATGCTTGCAAAAGACATAGTTTGATAAGGGACGTATCCAAAATACACAGAGAACCCGTAAAACTCAACAATAGAAACCAACAACCTAATTAATAAATGGGCTTCCCTGATGGCTCAGTAGATAAAGGAATCCTCCTGTAGTGCAGGAGACCTGGGTTCGATCCCTGGGTTGGGAAGTTTCCTAGAGGAGGGCATGGCAACCCACTCTAGAATTCTTGCCTGGAGAATCCCCATAGATAGAGGAGGCTGGCAAGCGGCAGTCCATGAGGTCACAAAGAGTTGGAGACAACTGAGCGACTAAGCACACAGCAATTAATAAATGGCTAAAGACCTTAACAGACTCTTCATCTAAACAGATGCTCCACATTGTATGTCATCATATAACTCCAAATGTGTGATCCAGTAATTGCTCTCCTTGATATTTATCCAAAAGGACTTGAAAACTTATGTCTACACAGAAATCTGCACACGGATTTTTATTAGCACCTTTATTCAGAATTGCCAAAACTTGGAAGCAATTATGTCTTCAGTGGGTGAATGGATAAACTGTGGGACACTCAGAAGGACTTCCCTAAATTGTTCAAGAGGTAAAGAATCTGCCTGCAATGCAGAAGACGCAGGAGATGATGTTCAATCCCTGGGTCGAGAAGCTCTCTTGGAGGAGGAAATGGCAACCCACTCCTGTATTCTTGCTTGGAGAATCCCATAGACAGAGGAGCCTGGCAGGCTATAGTCCATGGAGTCACAAAGAGTTGAACACAACACAAATGAGCACACACAAAAATAAATGAGCTATCAACTCATGAAAAGAATAGAAAAATCTTAAGTACATATTACTAAGTGAAAGAGTTGAGCTATTTTCAAATCCAGTTGAGCTTTCAAATCCTGAAAGATGATGCTGTGAAAGTGCTGCACTCAATATGCCAGCAAATGTGGAAAACTCAGCAGTGGCCTGAAAAGGTCAGTTTTCATTCCAATTCCAAAGAAAAGAAATGCCAAAGAATGCTCAAACTACCACACAATTGCACTCATCTCACATGCTAGTAAAGTAATGCTCAAAATTCTTCAAGCCAGGCTTCAGCAATATGTGAACCGTGAACTTCCTGATGTTCAAGCTGGTTTTAGAAAAGGCAGAGGAACCAGAGATCAAATTGCCACCATCCGCTGGATCATGGAAAAAGCAAGAGAGTTCCAGAAAAACATCTATTTCTGCTTGATTGACTATGCCAAAGCCTTTGACTGTGTGGATCACAATAAACTGTGGAAAGTTCTGAAAGAGATGGAAATACCAGACCACCTGACCTGCCTATTGAGAAATCTGTATGCAGGTCAGGAAGCAACAGTTAGAACTGGACATGGAACAACAGACTGGTTCCAAATAGGAAAAGGAGTACGTCAAGGCTGTATATTGTCACCCTGCTTATTTAACTTATTTGCAGAGTACATCATGTGAAATGCTGGACTGGAAGAAACACAAGCTGGAATCAAGATTGCTGGGAGAAATATCAATAACCTCAGATATGCAGATGACACAATCCTTATGGCAGAAAGTGAAGAGGAACTAAAAAGCCTCTTGATGAAAGTGAAAGTGGAGAGTGAAAAAGTTGGCCTAAAGCTCAACATTCAGAAAACAAAGATCATGGCATCCGGTCCCATCACTTCATGGCAAATAGATGGGGAAACAGTGGAAACAGTGTCAGACTTTTTATTTTTGGAGGTTCCAAAATCACTGCAGATGGTGACTGCAGCCATGAAATTAAAAGTCGCCTACTCCTTGGAAGAAAAGTTATGACCAACCTAGATAGTATATTCAAAAGCAGAGACATTACTTTGCCGACGAAGGTCCGTCTAGTCAAGGCTATGGTTTTTCCAGTAGTCATGTATGGATGTGAGAGTTGGACTGTGAAGAAGGCTGAGCACCGAAGAATTGATGCTTCTGAATTGTGGTGTTGGAGAAGACTCTTGAGGGTCCCTGGGACTGCAAGGAGATCCAACCAGTCCATTCTGAAGGAGATCAACCCTGAGATTTCTTTGGAGGGAATGATGCTAAAGCTGAAATTCCAGTACTTTGGCCACCTCATGTGAAGAGTTGACTCATTGGAAAAGACTCTGATGCTGGGAGGGATTGGGGGCAGGAGGAGTAGGGGACGACAAAGGATGAGATGGCTGGATGGCATCACGACTTGATGGACGTGAGTCTGAGTGAACTCCAGGAGTTGGTGATGGACAGGGAGGCCTGGCGTGCTGCGATCATGGAGTAGCAAAGAGTCAGACACGACTGAGTGACTGAACTGAACTGAAGTGAAAGAAGTCAGTCTGAAAAGGCTTCAAAGTATATGATTGCAACTCTGTGGCATTTGGGAAAAGGCAAGAAGATGGAGACAATAAAGAGATCAGAAGTTTGGTGAGGAGAGAAGGAAAGGAAAGTGGAGGAGGCAGGGAGAGTTGAATAAGCAGAGGACAGATGATTTTTAGGGCAGTGACAGTGTCCTGTGTGATATGATAATGATAGGATGAAGAAAACCATAACTAAACCCTTGGATAAACTATGGACTTAGACTTATGAACGCTGGGTGATTATTATGTGTCAATGTAGGTTTGAAAGTGAAAGTTGCTCAGTTTTATCCGACTGTTTGCGACCCCATGGACTACATAGTCCAGGGCATTCTCCAGGCCAGAATACTGGAGTGGGTAGCCATTCCCTGCTCCAGGGAATCTTCCCAACCCAGGGATCAAACCCAGGTCTCCCACATTGCAGACGGGTTCCTCATCAGTTGAGCCACAAGGGAAGCCCAAATGTAGGTTTATCATTTGTTAAAATAAAAAGCACAGTTCCGATAAGTGAGGTCGATAAGGGGGAGATTATGTATACATAGGGGAAGAGGATCTAAGGAGAGCTCTCTATTTTCTCAATTTTATCGTAAACCAAAAACTTCTCTGAGGAAATAAAGTCTTTCAAAAGTCTGGGACCTGTTTTTGTTGGTTTACAGAGACTAGAAAGGGCTAATATATGTCTAATATCCCCAAACTTTCTTGAAAATAAAAAAAGTGGGACTTTTAATGCAGTGCTCTGTGAGTGCCAATTTTTAGGAAAAAAACTCATATAGAAAGTTCTGCTCTGAAACATTTTGATATAAGAAGCCAAATTCAAAACATTATGTGAATCCTTAGACAGGTCTAGTTTTATCATTTTGGTTTAAAAATAACAATACTGAGATTGTGACAAAAATAGCAGAGTAGGAAGATCCTAGGCTTACCCCCTCCCAAGGTATACCAGAATTATAAGTATTTACAGAGCAACTAGTGATGAGAAAGACTAGAAGACTAGGAGACAGATCTACCACTAAAAGCATAAAAAAGGAACCATAAGGAGAGGGTAGGAGGCACAGAGATGCCACATAGTAAAGACCCACACCCCTGCGTGGGCGATCCACAAATAAGAGGATGATCACAATTGCAGAGTTTCTCCCCAAAGAACAAGGGTTGGAGCTCCACACTGGGCTTCCCAGCCTGGGCATCCTGCAGTGAGATGAGCCCCCAGAACATTTGGCTTTGATGCCAGCAAGGCTTACTTTTGGGAGAGCCAGAGGGCTATGGAAAAGAGAGACTGTACTCTTAAAAGGTGAACACAAACTCTCACGTGCTCTGGAACACAGGGCAGAGCAGTAATTTGAAAGGAGCCTCGATCAGACCTACCTGCTGATCTTGAGGAGCCTCCTGGAGAGGCAGGAGGCAACTGGAGCTCATCCGGGAAACAAGGACACTATTTGCAGCTATTTGGGGGTCATTCTACCATGAGGATACTGGTGCTGGCAAGCATCCTTCCCCTGCTCATCAGCGCTGGGACTCAGCCCCGCCCACCAGCCTGTCTACACGACTACTTGAACATGTCAGGCCATGCAACTAGCTAGGCAGGGACATTGGTCAATAGATGAACAGGCTGGCCCCCTTAAGACCCTCAGTACTCATAGCTTCCCCAGAACCCAGCCCTTTACTCCAGAGAGCCCAGGACCTGGCTACACACACCAGTGTGCACGTGCTAAGTCACTTCAGTCGTGTTGGACTCTTTGAAAACTTATGGACTGCAGCCCACCAGGCTCCTCTGTCCATGGGGATTCTCTAAGCAAGAACACTGGAGTGCGTTGCCATGCCCTCCTTCAGGGGATCTTTGCCACCCAGGGATCAAACCTGAGTCTCCTGCATTGCAGGTGGATTCTTTACCACTGAGCCACTGGGGAAGCCCCCACATACACTAAGCCTGGGACCAACCTCACCCATCAGAGGGAAGGCCCCAGCTCCAGGACACTTTGGGCTCTGCAGACAGAGACCCCAGGGCTTGCCTCTACCCATTAGCAGGCAGAACCCTTGAACTCTTCAACTACACACCCCGGGATCTAGCATCACTCACCAGTGGGCTGACTGCAGCAATGGGATGTACAATCCCACTAATCATCAAATGCAAATCAAAACCACAATGAGATATCACCTTATGCCCATCAGAATGGCTTTTTTCAAAGAGGTAACAAATAGCAAGTGTTGGTGAGGTTGTGGAAAAAAGGGAATCCTTTTGTACGCTTGTGGGAAAGTAAATTGACATGGCCACTCTCTGAAACACAGTATAGAGATTCCCCGATTATTAAAGACAGAAGTACCATATGATCCAGCAACCCCACTCCTGGGTATTTATCTGAAGAAAACAAAAACACTAATTTGAAAAAAATGTATGCATTGCTACATCATTTACAATAGCCAAGATATGGATATAATCTAAATGCTCATTAAAGATGAATGGATAAAGAAGTTATGGTTTATACATAAAACAGTGGAATATTAACGATTAAAAAAGAATGAAATCTTGCCATTTGCAACAACATGGGTAGACCTAGAAGACATTATGTGAAATAAGTAAGTGAAATAAATAAGACAGAGAAAAACAAATACTGCATGATTTCACTTATATGGAACCTAAAAATAATACGAATGAACAAGCATAAAAATACAGAAACAAAGTTATAGATGCAGAGAAAAGAACTGGTGGTTGCCATAGGTGATTGCTTTGCAGGGAGGAAATCGGTAGGTGAGATTAACAGGGACAAACTTCCAATTGCAAAATAAATGAGTCACAGGCATGAAATGCACAGGGTGGGAAATATAGTCAGTCACTATGTAATATCTTTGCATGGTGGCACATGGTAATTAGACTTAATGATGTTACCATTTTGAAATGTGTGTGCTGTGCTACGCTTAGTGGCTGAGTTGTGTCCGATTCTTTGTGACCCCATGGACTGTGGCTCTCCAGGCTCCCCTATTCATGGGCTTCTCTAGGCAAGAATACTGGACTGGGTTGCCATGCCCTCCTCCAGGGGCTCTTTCCAACCCAGGGATCAAACCCAGGTCTCCTGCATTGCAGGTAGATTCTTTACAGTCTGAGCCACTAGGGAAACCCAAGAAGACAGGAGTGGGTAGTCTATCCCTTCTCCAGGCATCTTCCAGACCCAGGAATGGAACTGGGGGTCTCCTGCATTGCAGGCGGATTCTTTACCAGCTGAGCAACCAAGGAAGCCCTTTGAAATGTATAAAAATATCAAATCACTATGTTGTGAACAGGAACTACCATAGTGCTGAAGGTCAATTATACTTCAAAAGCAAACAAACAAAAGCAAAGAAACCCTGGTGGTCCAGTGATTAAGAATCTGTCTTGCAACACAGGGACACAAGTTCAATCCCTGGTGTGGGAACAAGGATTCCACATGTCAAAGAGCAATTAAGCCCCTGCACCATGCTACTGAAGCCCATGAACTTTGGAGCCCGCAAGCCGCAACTGGAGAGTTTGAGTGCCACACGAAAGATGCCGCATGCTGCAACTAAGACCTGACACAGCCAAATGGATAAATATTTAATCGAGCAAACCTGTAAAAGAGATCAGATTTGCAGTTATCAGAGGCAGAGGTTAGGGGAGGGGGAGAATTGGATGAAGGTAGTCAAAATGTACAAACTTCCAGATATAAGATAAATAAGGATTAGGGATATAATATATATAACGATACATGTAATGAACACTGCTGTATGTTATGTATGAAAGTTCTTAAGAAAGAAAATCCCAAGAGTTCTCATCACAAGGGAAAAAATTGTTTTCCTATATCTACATGACATGATGATGTTCACTAAATTTATTATGATAATCGTTTCATTTTTTATGTAAGTCAAATCATTATGCTGTACAGCTTAAATGTATAGAATCAAGTATATCTCAAAAAAACTGGAAAATAAATAAATAAATAAATAAAAACAATAATATGTCTTTTCTCCAGTTTTACCAGTGTGGGGTATAACACAAGTGTATAATTTTTAAAAGCAAGATTAACTTTTCGAATAGTTAATCTAAGCTTCTTAAAATTTTTGTACTATTTACAGATTAGATAGATTAATTTTATTCTCACATAATGTTTCAGTTCAGTTCAGCTAAGTCACTCAGTCATGTCCGACTCTTTGCGACTCCATGAATCGCAGCATGCCAGGCATCCCTGTCCATCACCAACTCCCGGAGTTCACTCAGACTCACATCCATCGAGTCAGTGATGCCATCCAACCATCTCATCCTTGGTCGTCCCCTTCTCCTCCTGCCCCCAATCCCTCCCAACATCAGAGTCTTTTCCAATGACTCAACTCTTCACATGAGGTGGCCAGTATTGGAGTTTCAGCTTTAGCATCATTCCCTCCAAAGAAATCCCAGGGCTGATCTCCTTCAGAATGGACAGGTTGGATCTCCTTGTAGTCCAAGGGACTCTCGAGAGTCTCCTCCAACACCACAGTTCAAAAGCATCAATTCTTCGGCACTCAGCCCTCTTCATGGTCCAATTCTCACATCCATACATGACCACAGAAAAAGCCATAGCCTTGACTAGACGGACATAATGCTCACAACCACTGAAAACACAAAATAATGTGATCAGTGATACTGAGTGATAATACCAAGAAAACTTTCATATCAATAACAGTTATATTTTGTAATGTGTTAGATTAAGCACAATATCCAAAATTCTTAGTTAACATAACATTTAAACTAATATTAAATTGAGTTAACTAATGTATAATATTTGGATAGCTGGACAATTTCTAAGTAAAATAAAATATTGAAATACTGATCACAAAATATAATTTTGGAAAGCAACATATACTTTTGTATCTTATTTTTATATGAGATAGAATGACAGTTATTTGCATTCAGTGCACTTCCGTCACTCAATCATGTCAACTCTGTGCGACCCCACGGACTGCAGGATGCCAGGCCTCCTGACACATCACCAATTCCCAGAGCTTGCTCAAACTCATGTCCATCCAACCATCTCATTCTCTGTCATCCCCTTCTCCTCCTGCCTTCAATCTTTCCCAGCATCAGGATCTTTTCCAATGAGTCAGCTGGTGGTTTGCATCATGTAGCCAAAGTATTGGAGTTTCAGCTTCAGCATCAGTCCTTCCAATGAATATTCAGGACTGATTTCCTTTAGGATTTAGGAGGAGGGAGAGGGAATGGCAAACGACTTCAGTATTCTTGCCTTCAGAACCCCATGAACAATAACTTTGCATTCTGTTCATGTGAATGTGCTCAAGTTTCAAAAAGAATAAAAACACTATGTCTGATGATAAGGGTCATATTGCGTGTGCTCATGAGCTTTGTTGTAATACTAAAACACTTATTTATCACAAGTAATTCTAAATTATCTTTTCCCTATTACCAGTTCTTTCTGTAAAGGAAGAAGATGGAGTAAGAGGACTGGATTAACCCTCCTGCCTTAAATAACTAAAACACTGGGAAAATTTGTATGGACCAGTGGTCTTCAGGCATTGAACGGTAGAGGGTATGCTGTGGGTATGCAGTAGGTTACTCCTCTCTGTTCAGCAAATGTTCTAAAATGGGAAAGAATACAGATCTCTTCAAGAAAATTGGAGATATCAAGAGAATATTTCATGCAAAGGTGGGCATGAAAAAGGACAGAAACCAGAAGGACCCAACTGAAGCAAAAGATATTAAGAAGAGGTTGCAAGAAAACATAGAAAAACTATGCAGAAAAGGTCTTAATGGCCTAGATAACCATAATGCTGTGGTCACTCATCTAGAGTCAGACATCCTGGAGAGTGAAGTCAAGTGGGACTTAGGAAGTATTAATATGAAGAAAGCTAGTGAAGGCGATGGAATTTCAGCTGAGATATTTCAAATCCTAAAAGATGATGCTGTTAAAGTGCTGTACTCAACATGTCAGCAAATTTGGATAGCTCACAGTAGCCACAAGAAAGGAAAAGATCAGTTTTTATTTCAACTCCAAAGAAGGGCAATGCCAAAGAATGTTCAAATTACTGTACCATTGCACTCATTTCACATGCTAGCAAGATTATGCTCAAAATCCTTCAGGCTAGGCTTCGGCAGTATGTGAACCGAGAGTTTCTATATGTATAAGTTGGGTTTTGAAGAGGTAGAGAAACTAGAGATCAAATTGCCAACATTAGTTGGATCATGGAGAAAGCAAGGGAGTTCCAGAAAAATATCTGCTTCATTGACTATGCTAAAGCCTTTGAGCCTGTGAATCACAACAAGCTGTGGAAAATTCTTCAAGAGATGGGAATACCAGACCACCTCACTTGTCTCCTGAGAAACTTGTGTGTGGTTCAAGAAGTAATAGTTAGAACCAGACATGGAACAACTGACTGGTTCAGACTTGGGAAAGGAGTAAAACAAGGCTGCATATATTCTCACTCTGCTTATTTAACTTATATGCAGAGTATATAATATGAAATGCTAAGTTGGATAAATCACAAGCTGGTATCAAGATTGCAAGGAGAAATATCAACAACCTCAGATACACAGATGATAACACTTTAAATGGCAGAAAATGAAGAGAAACCAAAGAGCTTCTTGATGAAGTTAAAAGGAGAGTGACAATGCTAGCTTAAAACTCAGCATTCATAAAACTAAGATCTTGGCATCTGGTCCCATCATTTCATGACAAATAGAAAGGGAAAAAGTGGAAGCAGTGACAGATTTATTTTCTTGGGCTCCAAAATCACTGCAGATAGTTACTGCAAACATGAAATTAACAGATGCTTGTTCTTGAAAGGGGAGCTATTACAAAACTAGATAGTATATTAAAAAGCAGAGACATCACTTAACTGAAAAAGGTCCATCTAGTCAAAGCTATGGTTTTTCCAGTAGTCATGTATGGATGTGAGAGTTGGACCATAAAGAAAGCTGAGCATCAAAGAACTGATGCCTTCAAACTGTGGTGCTGGAGAAGACTCTTAAGAGTCCCCTGGATTGTGTGGAGATCAAACCCGAATTTCTTAAAGGAAATCATTCCTAAATATTCAGTGGAAAGACTGATGCTGAAGCCAAAGCTGACTAATTGGAAAAGACCCTGATGCTGGGGAAGACTGAAGGCAAAAGGAGAAAGGGGTGGCAGAGGATGAGATGGTTAGATAGCATCATTGACTCAATGGACATGAATTTGGGCAAACGCTGTAAGATCATGGAAGACAGAGGAGCCTGGTATGCTACAGTCCATGGGGCCACAAAGAATCAGACACAACTTAGCATCTGAACAACAATAGCAGCAGCAGCATCACACATGTATAAGAAGACTACTCAAAGCTGGAGAAGAATCATCTGAAATGAGTAGGCAGGACAAGCAGGGAACATCGTACAGAGCCTAGAAGAGCTGTCATTCTCTCTAGCCAGAGTGGAAAACCTTGTAATACATGGGCTGTTAAATACAGTACTCAGAAGAATATTGCATCATAGAGGGAAAATATCAGCCTTCCCTAAATTCTTCTCTGGTGCCATATAAAAAGATTTAGAAATACAAAACAACATTGTCTAAGCAGGCATAATTGATATGTTGTGAAGACATAAGAATGACTTGAACCTAAGTTGATGTTCTCTAAGCAAGATCTTTAGAACTGCAAATAAATTTGTTTGCCTGAAGTAGAGAGTATTTGGGCAGTGTTGATTTAGTGAAAAGTGCTTTATGTCATAGAAAAAACACAACACAGAATATTAAAAAAAACAAGTTAGAAGAAATTAAAGGTAATAATCATAGTTAATATTTACTGAGCATTTACTATGTGGTAAGTACTAGCCTGATTTATATCAGCTTTTTTATTCCTTGTGAAAGCCATGGAGTTTTTAATCCCCATTTTATAGGTAAGGAAAATAAGGTCAAGATACGTTAATATATTTAAATGTCACCCAGTTAAGAAGCTAATATCCAGCTAAGAGATGATGAGGGTTTGAAATAAGGCAGTCTAAACTGAAAGAGTATGAAGAGCGAAAGATAAATTTGAGAAATAATAAATAGAAAAGCTTATAAAATTATAAATGATTAAATTGGCAGAGAGTGAAGGAAAAGTAGTATCTGAAGCTGACTTTGGATTACTACCCCACGTCCAAGGTAAGAGAAACCCAAGTAGGATGGTAGGTGTTGCAAAAGGGCATCAGAGGGCAGACACACTGAAACCATATTCACAGAAAACTAGTCAATCTAATCACACTAGGACCACAGCCTTGTCTAATTCAGTGAAACTAAGCCATGCCTGCAGGGCAACCCAAGATGGGCGGGTCATGGTGGAGAGGTCTGACAGAATGTGGTCCACTGGAGATGGGAATGGCAAGCCACTTCAGTATTCTTGCCTTGAGAAAGCCATGAACAGTATAAAAGGCAAAATGATAGGATACCAAAAGAGGAACTCCCCAGGTTATTAGGTGCCCAATATGCTACTAAGATCAGTGGAGAAATAACTCCAGAAAAAAAGAAGGGATGGAGCCAAAGCAAAAACAATACCCAGCTGTGGCTGTGACTGGTGATAGAAGCAAGATCCGATGCTGTAAAGAGCAATATTGCAAAGGAACCTGGAATGTCAGGTCCATGAATCAAGGCAAATTGGAAGTGGTCAAACAAGAGATGGCAAGGGTAAATGTCAACATTCTAGGAAGCAGCTAACCAAAATGGACTGGAATGGGTGAATTTAACTCAGATGACCATTATATCTACTCTGCGGGCAAGAATCACTCAGAAGAAATGGAGTAGCCATCATGGTCAACAAAAGAGTCTGAAATGCAGTACTTGGATGCAACCTCAAAAATGACAGAATGATCTCTGTTCGTCTCCAAGGCAAACCATTCAGTATCACAGTTATCCAAGTCTATGCCCCAATCAGTAATGCTGAAGAAGCTGAAGTTGAACGGTTTTATGAAGACCTACAAGACCTTTTAAAACTAATACCCAAAAAGATGTCCTTTTCATTACAGGGGACTAGAATGCAAAAGTAGGAAGTCAAGAAACACCTAGTAACAGGCAAATTTGGCCTTGGAATGCAGAATGAAGTAGGGCAAAGACTAATAGAGTTTTGCCAAGAAAATGCACTGGTCATAGCAAACACCCTCTTCCAACAACGCAAGAGAAGACTCTACACATGGACATCACCAGCTAGTCAACACCAAAATCAGATTGATTATATTCTTTGCAGCCAAAGATGGAGAAGCTCTATACAGTCGATGAAAACAAGACCAGGAGCTGACTGTGGCTCAGATCATGAACTCCTTATTGCCAAATTCAGACTGAAATTGAAGAAAGTAGGGAAAACCGCTAGACCATTCAGGTATGACCTAAATCAAATCCCTTATGATTATACAGTGGAAGTGAGAAACAGATTTAAGGGCCTAGATCTGACAGAGTGTCTGATGAACTATGGACGGAGGTTCGTGACATTGTACAGGAGACAGGGATCAAGATCATCCTCATGGAAAAGAAATGCAAAAAAGCAAAATGGTTGTCTGGGGAGACCTTACAAATAGCTGTGAAAAGAAGAGAGGCGAAAAGCAAAGGAGAAAAGGAAAGATATAAGCATCTGAATGCAGAGTTCCAAACAATACCAAGAAGAGATAAAAAGCCTTCTTCAGCAATCAATGCAAAGAAATAGAGGAAAAGAACAGAATGGGAAAGACTAGAGATCTCTTCAAGAATATTAGAGATACCAAGGGAATATTTCATGCAAAGATGGGCTCGATAAGGGACAGAAATGGTATGGACCAAACAGAAGGAGAAGATATTAAGAAGAGGTGGCAAGAATACATGGAAGAACTGTACAAAAAGATCTTCAAGACCCAGATAATCATGATGATTTGATCACTCATCTAGAGCCAGACATCCTGGAATGTGAAGTCAAGTGGGCCTTAGAAAGCATCACTACGAACAAAACTAGTGGAGGTGATGGAATTCCAGTGGAGCTCTTTCAAATCCTTAAAGATGATGCTATGAAAGTGCTGCACTCAATATGCCAGCAAATTTGGAAAGCTCAGCAGTGGCCACAGGACTGGAAAAGGTCAGTGTTCATTCCAATTCCAAAGAAAGGCAATGCCAAAGAATGCTCAAACTACCACACAATTGCACTCATCTCACATGCTAGTGAAGTGATGCTCAAAATTCTGCAAGCCAGGCTTCAGCAATACGTGAACCGTGAACTTCCTGATGTTCAAGCTGGTTTTAGAAAAGGCAGAGGAACCAGAGATCAAATTGCCAACATCTGCTGGATTATGGAAAAAGCAAGAGAATTCCAGAAAAACATCTATTTCTGCTTGATTGACTATGCCAAAGCCTTTGACTGTGTGGATCACAATCAACTGTGGAAAATTCTGAAAGAGATGGGAATACCAGACCACCTAACCTGCCTCTTGAGAAACCTGTATGCAGGTCAGGAAGCAACAGTGAGAACTGGACATGGAACAACACACTGGTTCCAAATAGGAAAAGGAGTATGTTAATGCTGTATATTGTCACCCTGCTTATTTAACTTATATGCAGAGTACATCATGAGAAATGCTGGACTAGAAGAAACAAAAGCTGGAATCAAGATTGCCAGGAGAAATATCAATAACCTCAGATATGCAGATGACACCACCCTTATGGTAGAAAGTGAAGAAGAACTAAAGAGCCTCTTGATGAAAGTGAAAGAGGAAAGCGAAAAAATTGGTTTAAAGCTCAACATTCAGAAAACAAAGATCATGGCATCCGGTCCCATCACTTCGTGGGAAATAGATGGAGAAACATTGGAAACAGTGTCAAACTTTATTTTGGGGGCTCCAAAATCACTGCAGATGGTGACTGCAGCCATGAAATTAAAATACCCCTACTCCTTGGAAGAAAAGTTATGACCAACCTAGATAGTATATTCAAAAGCAGAGACATTACTTTGCCGACGAAGGTCCGTCTAGTCAAGGCTATGGTTTTTCCTGTGGTCATGTATGGATGTGAGAGTTGGACTGTGAAGAAGGTTGAGCGCCCAAGAATTGATGTTTTTGAACTGTGGTGTTGGAGAAGACTCTTGAGAGTCCCTGGGACTGCAAGGAGATCCAACCAGTCCATTCTGAAGGAGATCAGCCCTGGGTGTTCTTTGGAAGGACTGATGCTAAAGCTGAAACTCCAGTACTTTGGCCACCTCATGCGAAGAGTTGACTCACTGGAAAAGACTCTGATGCTGGGAAGGATTAGGGGCAGGAGGAGATGGGGAGGACAGAGGATGAGATGGGTGGATGACATCACGGACTCGACGAATGTGAGTCTGAGTGAACTCCGGGAGATGGTGATGGACAGGGAGGCCTGGCGTGCTGCAATTCATGGGGTTGCGGGAGAGTCTTGGACACGACTGAGCGACTGACCTGAACTGAACTTCGATAAGAAAGATAGGCAATACAATGAGACTTCCCTGGTGGTCCAGTGGCCAAAACTCCACGCCTCCATTGGATGGGGTGAGAGTTCAGTCTCTGACTGGGGAACTGAGATCCCACATGCCTCGCAGTACAGCCAAAAAGTAAAAGTTTAAAGAAAAGAGAGAGGGATAGGAAATACAAGTTTAATTTGTCGCTCAGTTGTGTCCGACTCTTTGTGACCCCATGGACTGTAGCCTATGAGGCTCCTCCCTCCATGGGATTCTCCGGGGAAGAGTACTGGACTGGGTTACCATTTCCTTCTCCAAAGTATCTTCCCGACGCAGGGACTGAACCCGAGTCTCCTGCATTGCAGGTAGACACTTTAACCTCTGAGCCACCAGGGAAGCCCAGAGCCTACAAAGCATGCAGAATATGGGAGATGTGTGTGTGTGCTTGAGTAAAGGATTCTATTGAGGATTTTATTAAGAAAAGGAATTGAGAGAAAATATAAGTTCATGATACATAAAATAAAAATTTTTACTGAGTTGGAGAGGAGATACCTTTGGTTCAAACACATGGGAATGAATGTACACCTGAAATGTGAGTAGACTTCTTGAGTCAGGTGGTACTGAAGTATAGGTGTTATTGAAGCCAAGAAATGCTTTCAAGAGTAGTAATAAAATACTTGACCAGTAGAGGCAAAGCAAAAAGATATGTAATTACCTCACGTAAGAAAAAATTTGAAGGTAGGCGATTCCACCTTTGGCAAGGTGGTTCAACAGCCCAGGCACTTGCTCTCTCTGTCTGCCTTCCCATCTTCAATATATTAGTTTTGGACTTTGGGCTTGTCACTCATGCTTGCAGGATGGCTGTTGGCAGCTTCCTGAAATATAATATATAAATGGCATTTAAAACAGGAAGAGAACAGAATGACACCAGCAAGGACTTCTTGCCTGAATTTCTTTTCCAATCAGAAGGTGAGCCCCTTAGGATCCCCTCCAGTAAGTTCCTCTTAAGTCTCATTGGTTAGACTTGATCCCCTGGGCATCCCTAGCTCAAAAAGTGTGGGTCCATAGCAAAATAATATGAGATTGTCATTACTCCTTGAGATTAATTATCATTCACTATCCCCAAGACTAGGCATATTATGTACCACTACCCTAGAGAAGGAAATGACAACCCACTCCAGTGTTCTTGCCTGGAGAATCCCATGGACAGAGGATCCTGGTGGGATACAGTGCATGGGGTCACAAAGAGTTGGACACGACTGAGCGACTAACACACACACACACCATCTAGAGAAAAAAAAAAAATCAGGTTTTTGTTAGAAGAAAGGAAAGAGAAGTGGCCTTTTGGCAGATAACCTAGCAGTATCAGTCATAGGGTAGATGACCTCATCCATGGAGCATCTTTAAAATGAATGAGAAGCAAGACTTCCGTGGCGGTCCAGTGATTTGGATGTCACTTTCCAATGGAGGGGTGAGGGTTCGATCCTTGGGTGGGGAGCTCAGATTCCACATGCCTCTGTCTCAAAAAAAAAAAAAAAAAAAAAAAAAGCAGAGCAATATTGCACAATAAAGATAAAGATTTTTAAAGTCTGCATCAAAAAAGAGTCTTAAAAAATAAAATAAGAAGGTCCAGTGGTTAAAAAAATGGTCCAGTGGTAAAGACTCTGAGCTTCCAATGCAGGGAGTACTGGGTTCCATTCCTGGTCAGGAAACTAAGATCCTACATGCTGTGCAGCATGGCCAAAAAGAGAAATAAACAAAATTAAATAAAATGAATGAGAGCAATGAATGAAGCAATGAATGAGAGCAATGAATGAATGAATGAATAAAAGCAACAAGGACAGAGGATAAAACCCAGAGGGAGCACAGTATCTGAAAAACCTTTAAGAGGCAGAAGAGAACAGAAAGCGATTGAGGAGTAGTCTGAAAGGCAGTCACTGGGCTAACACCATACTAGCCGACTAGCCATCGCAGAGGCGATGGCTCATGTCTTCACGTGGTGTGCCCTAGAGAAGGACTCAGACAGCAGAAAAGCACAGAAGTTGATATGGGTCTATAAGCAGCAGTCCTCAACTTTGGCATTATTGACACTTTGGGCCAGATGATTCTTTGTTAGGGGGTGGTCCTATGTATTGTAAGATGTTTGGCAGCAACCCTGGTCTGTGCCATTAGCTTCCAGTAGCAACTCTCCTCACCTTCCCCATTCCCCATCTCTGCTCTCAGTTGAGAACCACTAGTCTACACAGCAAGAACACACTTCATGAAAGACTATAAAGGGACAATTAAAATGGATCTTGAAAACTGAATGTCATTTAGATAAATCTGTGTATAGTGGGGGAGAATTTCAAGTAACACTGCAGACACAGTGATGGAAGATTTCAGGTGTCCTTGCCATACAGCAGATATCCTTGTCTGGTACATATGACAGCATATGAAGGCAAGTTACATCCTTTAGAGTAGGGAAAAATCTCATCAGAGCCAAGGGTTAAGAAGATTACTTGCCTTCTGTGCATTTGGTGGATTGTGGCAAAGAGAGATTAAAGCCGGGAATAATAGTAATCCAAAGGGAAAGTATAATAAATAACTGAATTATGGCAATGAGAGTGGGAACAGAAGGAGCGCTATAAGATGTCTTGTGAAAATAGAACTGGGAAGACTTAGTGATAATTGGATGTGAGAGGCTTATGTCTTTCCTTCCTACTTTACATGCTATCTGTGAAGACGTGAAGGGTTTCTCCGGTGGCTCAGGGGTAAAGAACCCACCTGACGATGCAGGAGAGTCGGGTTCGATCCCTGGGTTAGGAAGATCCATTAGAGGAAGAAATGGCAACTCACTCCAGCATTCTTTCCTGGGAAATCCCATGGAGACAGAGGAACCTGGAGGGCTATAGTTCATGGGGTTACAAAGAATTGGACATGACTTAGTGACAAAACAACAACAACATGAAGACGTGAACTATATTAAAGTATGCAGCCTGGATGACTGGGAGAATATCGATGGCATCGGTGGGGAGAAGGAAGACAGCAGGACAAACAGGTTTAAGAGGGAAGATTGTGTGCTTGGATTTGGACCAACTGGGCTTGAAATAACAGTGATGAACCAGCTATGCTGGTGGGTTAGTTGGTAAGTTGAGCCTGACTCTTGCTATCCCATGGACTGTAGCCTGCCAGTCGCCTCTGTCCATAGGACTCTCCAGGCAAGAATACTGGAGTGGGTTGTCATTTCCTTCTCCAGGGGATCTTCCTGACCCAGGAATCAAACCTAGATTGAGCTATGAGGGAAGCTATGGGCCGCTGGAAATAAAGGCTAGAGATCAGGAGAGAGATTAGAATTGGAGGCATAGTTTTGGAGACACTCAGACTAGAAGTGACAATTGAGATACCTAGGAAGAGGGTGTCAGGGCCAGGTTGAGTGGGATGGCTATCTTGCCTACATCTAGAAGGCAGGAGAAGAAAGAAGTGTTCCATGAGGGACAAGAATAAAGAATCAGATCAAAGACTTCCCTAGTGGTCCAGTGGGTCTTCTCTTCCAAAGCAGGGAGCCTAGTTTCCATCCTTGATCAGGGAATTAGATCTCACACGCACAATTGAAGATCTTGCAAGCTGCAACTAACTTCCAGCACAGCCAAATAAACAAACATTTTAAAAAGTAAGCTCACTTTTTAAAGAAGAAGAATCAGATCAAAAGAAAGTGTAAAGGAGTTGTAAAACTCTGTCTTGTCCTGGGACAGTTGACCCACAGGTTAGTAATTTATTTAGGAACAGCTGGGGTTACTCCATCTTCCATGTTCAATAAGAAATCCTTGTTGAGCCCTTTCTGTCTTTGGTTTTCACCAATGATAATGTGGGCATGCATCATCTAACTTGGTACCCCCCCCTCCAATTTTGATCGGGGTGGCCAATACTCTCTGATACAATGAGTCTAGTTTTGCATGGAATTTAGATTCTAGTATGCGTGGTGGCCCAGTCTGTAGAGGATCTGCTTGCAGTGCAGAAGACCTGTATTCGTTCCCTGATTTGGGAGAACTCCAGGGAACAGAGGAGTTTGGCAGGCTACAATCCATGAGCTTGCGAGGAGTTGGACACAATTGAGCAACTAACACTTTCACTTTCATGTATATAAAAAGGCTAAAAGTAGGCTCATCCCTGGTGGCTCAGTGATAAAGAATCCACCTGCCAATGCAGGAGACATGGATTCAATCCCTGATCAGGAAGATCCCAGATCTTAGTTGCTTTGGAGCAACTAAGCCCATGTGCCACAACTTACTGACCCTGTTCTCTAGAGCCCAAGAATCCCAATGACTGAGTCCATTCACCACAACCACTGAAGCCTGCTCCCCTAGAAGACTGTGCTCTGCAACAAGAGAAGCCACTGAAGTGAGAAGCCTGCACACTGCAACTAGATAGCAGCCTCCATTCACCATAACTAGAGAAAACCCCGCGCGGCCGTGAAGACTCCGCATAGCCAAAAATAAATAAATAAAAATTTTTATTAAAAAAAATAAAGAAGGCTAAAAGTAAATCCATTGAGTTCAATTTTTCCTGGAAAATTTCTTAAACTTTCCATGAAGTATAGTATAAATGAATTTTTGAGTATTAAATTTAGTATATATATATATATTTTTTTTTCCAGCGGTCATGTATGGATGTGAGAGTTGGACTATAAAGAAAGCTGAGCACCAAAGAATTGATGCTTTTGAACTGTGGCATTGGAGAAGACTCTTGAGAGTCCCTTAGACTACAAGGAGATCTAATCAGTCCATCCTAAAGAAAATCAGTCCTGAGTATTCATTAGAAGGACTGATGTTGAAGCTGAAGCTCCAATACTTTGGCCACCTGATTCAAAGAGCTGACTCATTTGAAAAGACCCTGATGCTGGGAAAGATTGAAGGTGGGAGGAGAAGGGGTTGACAGAGGATGAGATGGTTGGATGGCATCATTGATTCAATGGACAAGAGCTTGAGTAACCTCCGGGGGTTGGTGATGGACAGGGAGGCCTGGTGTGCTGCAGTCCATGGGGTTGCAAAGAGTCCGACACGACTGAGTGACTGAAATGACTGACTGACTGACTGCTATACATATATAATAGTTGCAGGTATTAGAGGGAATATAAAAAGAGCAAACCTTGTAGCAATTTTCATTTTGAAAACTAGAGAAAAGGAGTCTTTTTCTGAATTTGTAGAGTAGAATTCTAGACTAGATGTGCCTCTATTTTTCTTTTTTTAAAAATACTTATTTATTTATCATATATTACCTGGCAGGGTCTTTTGCACTGCAGGCTTCTCTCTATTTGTGGCTCACTGGCTCCAGAGCACTTGGGCTCAGTAGTTTCAGCACTTGGGCTTGGTTGCTCTGCAGCCTGTGGGATCTTAGTTCCGTGACCAGAGTTTGAAACCACATCCCCTGCAATGCAAGGTGGATTCTTAACCACTGGACCCCCAAGGAAGTCCCCTTCTATTCTTTACGACAGAAAGCATCATTGTTTTCTGCTAGTTCTCCTGAACCACGCACGTCCCAGAAATTGAGAAAATGTGACTTTTCTTTCCTCTAAAGAAGATTTAGTAAGATACATGAGAGAAATTCTGCAGGTACATAGCTGGCATATAGTCTTCATAATGAATACAATAGCAGATTTTTTAATAACACTGATGACAGAATGGAGCTAGGTGTCTGGGAATCCGAAGTCCCCTTCAAAGCTAGTGTCTCTGGAGACTCCTAGAAATTCTATCTCTTCTTCAAGTTCAGCAAAAACAAAAACAAACCAAAAAAACAAAAACAAAAACTACTGCCTATGGATACAGATATGGATTACATTAAGCTCGAAGAATCCAACTTCCGTTAATATCTTTTAACTGTGACTTTCTTGAGTCACTGACAGAATGACAGTCTCGGCTGATGATGACACTCTTCATTTGGGAACAGAAATGTTGGTGTCCGGGAGGGAAGTTTGGGAAATGTGTGCATGTCACAGTGAGGGAGATCTGTGGGACCCTCCTCTCTCAACACCAGAGGAAATGGGAGAGCAAGCACAGGCAGGGCTGGCAGTCCTCGGGTCCTTCTGCCGATGTTAACTCCCTCAATTGCGCTTTCGCTTTACTTCTAGCTTCCCTTTGCCTTTATACCACCTTCTCTCTTCCTTCATTGCTGAAAGACTCCTTTCATGGGAAAGTCGTCGGATCTAGATGTCATTGCTAGGCCTGGTTCAGAATCTACTCGTTAATTCATTCAGATCTGTCACCCCATCACTCTCTATCACCTTCCCACGCTTTATTTCTTCTCATAAAGTTTTCTACCAGCTACCTGATTTTTTAAAAATACCTTTATTGAGCTGTAGTTCACCTCATACAATTTACCTTTTTATAGAGTATAGTAGTAGTGTTAGCTGCTCAGTTGTGTCCAACTCTTTGCGGCCCCATGCACTGTAGCCTGCTATGCTACTCTGTCCATGGGACTCTCCAGGCAAGAATACTGGAGTGGATTGCCATTCCCTTCTCTAGAGGATCTTCCCCACCCAGGGATCGAACCCGGATCTCCGCGTTACAGGCAGATTCTTGACCATTTGAGCTACAGGGAAGACCTATTTAAAGAGTATAATTTTACTTTATTACATTCACAGAGTGGTGCAACCCTCACCACAATCTAATTTTAGAACATTTTCATCATCCCCACAAAAACTCAATACACATTAGCAGTGTCTCTCTATTCCCCCATCCTTTCACCCCAGACTGGCAATAACCATCTATTTTCTGTCTTATTCCAGATATTTCAGATAAGTGGAATCACGATTGGTGATCATTTGTGACTGGCTTCCTTCACTTCGTGTAATGTTTCCAAGGTTAAATGCAGCATGCATCAGTATGAAAGGTTGTTGTTGAATTACGACGCTGGGATTCTTCGCCCCAGAGAAGAATTCAATCCCGGGCCAGAGGCTTGATTGCTCAGAGCTTTTGTGTAACACAGTTTTATTAAAGTATAAAGGAGATAGAGAAAGCTTCTGACTTAGGCATCAGAAGGGGGCAGAAAGAGTACCCCCTGCTAGTCTTCAGCTGGATGTTAAATAGTCATCAGCAGTCTGTTAATGAAAGAAAGGAATGTCTCAAAACTCAGAATGGCACCAGGCCCCTCACCCATAGTATGTATTTTGGGATAATCTTGGCTCCAAATGGTTTATCTTAGGCCATAAAATGATTAACTTGTATCTTGAAGATGGGCAGATCACCATACAAATAGTTTCATTTACATAGATTAGAGGAACAATATCAGAGTATAACATACTGGTTTATCAAGTAGGCTCTGAGCCCAAAAGGCGGAACTGACTTGAAGACAGAGTTTGGGGTAAATGTATAGTACATTAGCATAGCTTAAGATAAACATTTCCATAAGAAAAAGGCATTGGTTAACTTCAGGTGAAACCAGGTATCGTTATGACAACACAGAATTTTAAGAGAAACCTCCTTTTAAATTTGTATAGAGAAGGAACAAATATCGCTAGCTTGTCTCCTCCTGCCGCTTAAGAGAGATAAAATGTCTGACAATTGCAGGCTATTTCCTCCGTTTGGAGACCCCTGGCCTTCCTGCTTGTTACCCTCTCAAGTAGTTCATTTGTTTTTATTACCAAATAATATTTTATTCTGTGAATATACCACATTTTGGAAAACTCAGCAGAGGCCACAGGACTGGAAAAGGTCAGTTTTCATTCCAATCCCAAAGAAAGGCAATGCCAAAGAATGCTCAAACTACCGCACAATTGCACTCATTTCACATGCTAGTAATGCTCAAAATTCTGCAAGCCAGGCTTCAGCAATACCTGAACCGTGAACTCCCTGATGTTCAAGCTGGTTTTAGAAAAGGCAGAGGAACCAGAAATCAAATCATGGAAAAAGCAAGAGAATTCCAGAAAAACATCTATTTCTGCTTGATTGACTACGCCAAAGCCTTTGACTGTGTGGATCACAATCAACTGTGGAAAGTTCTGAAAGAGATGGGCATACCAGACCACCTAACCTGTCTCTTGAGAAACCTGTATGCAGGTCAGGAAGCAACAGTGAGAACTGGACATGGAACAACACACTGGTTCCAAATAGGAAAAGGAGTACGTCAAGGCTGTATATTGTCACCCTGCTTATTTAACTTATATGCAGAGTACATCATGAGAAACGCTGGACTGGAAGAAGCACAAGCTGGAATCAAGACTGCCGGAGAAATATCAATAACCTCAGATATGCAGATGATACCACCCTTATGGCAGAAAGTGAAGAGGAACTAAAAAGCCTCTTGATGAAAGTGAAAGAGGAAAGCGAAAAAATTGGTTTAAAGCTCAACATTCAGAAAACAAAGATCATGGCATCCGGTCCCATCACTTCGTGGGAAATAGATGGAGAAACAGTGGAAACAGTGTCAGACTTTATTTTGGGGGGCTCCAAAATCACTGCAGATGGTGACTGCAGCCATGAAATTAAAAGACGCCTACTCCTTGGAAGAAAAGTTATGACCAGCCTAGATAGTATATTCAAAAGCAGAGACATTACTTTGCCGACTAAGGTCCGTCTAGTCAAGGCTATGGTTTTTCCAGTAGTTATGTATGGATGTGAGAGTTGGACTGTGAAGAAGGCTGAGCGCCGAAGAATTGATGCTTTTGAACTGTGGTGTTGGAGAAGACTCTTGAGAGTCCCTGGGACTGCAAGGAGATCCAACCAGTCCATTCTGAAGGAGATCAGCCCTGGCTGTTCTTTGGAAGGAATGATGCTGAAGCTGAAGCTCCAGTACTTTGGCCACCTCAGGCGAAGAGTTAACTCATAGGAAAAGACTCTGATGTGGGGAAGGATTGGGGGCAGGAGGAGAAGGGGACGACAGAGGATGAGATGGCTGGATGGCATCACGGACTCGATGGACGTGAGTCTGAGTGAACTCGGAGAGATGGTGATGAACAGGGAGGCCTGGCGTGCTGCGATTCATGGGGTCGCAAAGAGTCGGACACGACTGAGCGACTGAACTGAACTGAACTGAAAAAGAGCAGTAAAGCAAAAATCCTGGAGCCTGACCTGAGACCTGGAGAAGTAGCAATGTTGGAGTTTTTGTATAGAAGACAAGAGAGGACCCAGAGAGGATGAACTAGTCTAGCAGGCAATGTTCAAATCAGAAAGAATTTTACATGTTCAGTCAATCAATTAAAATGATTTTCCCAGGTACAAAAGAAATTGACCAACAAAAAAAAAAGTTTGAGCAGGGACTGTGGGACTAGAGGAAGGAGGTGGGAGAAACAGAGATTGGGCAAACTCTCAAAAACTATGCATGTGCTTCTTACCATGCGAATAACGACGTTTAAAATTTTCTGTTTTAGATGTCGGGGATCCACTGTGTAATTTTGAGTAGGGGAATGCGGGAAAGTTGCTCTGGGGAGAGTCGGAACTCAAGAGGGCAGGCAGCCCGCTCTGAAGGGAACTGCAATCAAGGTCTGTGATCTGTTTTGTTTTGTTTTCCTCCTCCTTGACATGCTACATTTTCACCTCAAAGACAGGCACATGCCAGGGCACTAATCCAGGGGTAAAGTGTTTGAAACGCTAGCATCTTCCTCCAACCCCACGGGTGAGCTGAGCGGTGGATAAGGGTCTGAGCTGGGGGTGCAGGGGAGGAATCATCGTGTTGGAAGAAACGCTACCCTCTGGGGGCAGTGTAGGGGAAACACAGCCTCAAGACTCTTCCTGCTGATGCAATCTGCAGGAGAGCCAGCAGACTTCGCAGCCCGGGCCAGTCTGCGACGCGCCCGCCACGTGTGCCCGCCGCCACCCCGGCCGCTTCCCAGACCCGCGCCGCCTGGAGCGCTCGGGACGCAGCGCCTCTGCCTCCGCTCACCTCTGGCGGCTGTGTTCGAGCTCTGGCCCCACGATGAAGGTAACCGCTTATGACTCTGACTGTACTTGTACAACAATGTGTGTATGAACTGAGCCCGCGATTCCTCAGACACAGTTGGCAGACCGGGGACGGAGGAAGAACCGGCTGGCTAGTTGCCATGCAAAATGCTTGCAGCATCTTCCTTATTAATGAAGCTCGGGCCGAACCTTCCCTTCATTTTCTCTTCAGATTTCTGCTCAACCCGTCACAGGATGTGCCGCCTCAAGGTTTTTCACAGCTGTATTTGTGAAGCGAGATAAAAGGCAGCACGCAGCTCCCTCCCCTGCCTGTTTTGAAGTCTGGAAAGGGAGAGGAAGCTCTTCTCAGTTTCTGAGATGCACAGGAGGTGGGGGATTTTGGAGAAGAGGTCTGGGGGTGTCACTGGTAGTACATGGCGGTTCTTTGCTGGCTGTAAGTTACAAAGGTTCAGAACTAGGTGACGGTGGAAGATGGAAGGAATCTGTCCCATCTATTAAAAACAGAAGGCTCTTATTCTGTTCCTTGTGGAAATTCAAGCTTCTAGAAGTTACAAATCATCAAATAAGCCTAAGGGCATTTTTTAAAAATTCAAGAGCACCCTAGTGACTTTTATTCTTATGCTAATCAAGGATGAAGAGCCTAGATGCTTATTACTTAGGAAGGTGTAGAAATGAACCCCTTTAAGGGTTCTGTTTTCCCACGTTGGAAAACTGCAATTGTTTTAAAAAATGAAGAGTAGCTTTGTTTGTTTGTTTTTAAAGAAAAGAGAAGCTTGGGCAAGTACTATTGCTATGCAACATCTTGGAAGTAGGTGAGTCCTATATGCAGTCTGAACTTTGAGGGGGAAAAAGGCCAAGGTTCAGAGTTTCCTAAGAGAGTGTTAAGTACAGTTGCTAACTGGGCTTATCCACAACCGTTCCCAGTCTAAAACGGTGCTTACAAGAAAGGATGTGTCAATGGTGTCTTTTCACCAAACAAAAATTTCCATTATGATTAAGTAGAAAATGAGTGGAAAATGTAGTTCTGTATTAAAAGGAATCATGTAAATGTGCTGTGTTTAAAAAGTCTCTAGGGATTTCTATTTCTGGCTTGCTCATGTCTGTCTAATTTCACATGCAAAATATACTCTGAGTATAGAATTAGTGAGGAAAAGGAGAGAATTATGAGAATAGTCTTGCTTTTAGCTTTCTCCTGTCCCAGGTGGAATTTAGTGGATTATGCATTTTTGTAAGCTCCTGGGTGCTTTAGCATGAGTACAAAACCCCTGGCCCTTTACACAGGAAACTGGAGGATCTCTTCAAGTAGTCTCATCTGTTTTCTTATATTTTACTAAGATTAAGAAAGAAATGATTATGTGTTCTAGGCATGGTCTAAGGTGTATGTAAGGTTCTTTAAGTTTTTTTTTAATTATTTAAAAAACCTTTCTACTCACCTTTTACCTCAGTATTTCTATCATAATCATCATTTTTAAAAAATGATTTGCACATGACACCGTGATAAGATATGCTGTGCTGCTGCTGCTGCTTAGTTACTAAGTCATGTCCAACTCTTTGCCACCCCATGGACTGCAGCCAACCAGACTCCTCAGTCCATGGATTTGCCAGTCAAGAACACTGGAGTGGTTGCCGTTTCCTTCTCCAGGGGATCGGCCCAACCCAGGGATGGAACCCGCATCTCCTGTTTGGCAGGCGAATTCTTTACCACTGAACCACCTGGGAAGCCCTTGATAAGTTCTGTCCTCAGATAATTTTCCAGACATAGTCTTGCCTGGGAGCTGTTATTTTAAGATGGACACATACAGAGCAAACAACCGAGTGAGAAAAATTGCATACATGTTGAATAAGATGTGTATAAAAGTGGGAAGTACCTATTATAATTTACTGAATGAAAGTGGAGATGACGTGTATCTGAAAGGACAGAGACAAGAAGTCTTTGTCAGGGATGCATGGTTAAGTGAAGGAAGAGGGCTGTTTGTGTGTGTGCAGGGGGCCAAACAAGAGGCCTGGCAGGGCGGGGGGTGGGGATTCACATTCCAGACACAGGATGTGGCCCCTCAGGCCAAGCTCAGAGAAGTGCAGCTAGTTAAGCAGGCCTAACAAAAGGGCATTGGTAGAACCTGAGGTGGTGAGAAAAATAGAAACAGCAAGAACAACGGATGAGAGTTTCATTTTGGCCAGTATTTACTTAATGAGTCTCTGTAATAAATAATATCTGATTTTAGAACTATAGAGAAAAAGGAAGGTGAGTTCAGAAAACTTCCATTTGTAATGCAAGAATTTCTCTTGCTTGTCAGGTCACTGAATCTGAGAAGGTCTAAATATTTGAAATGGGCTTAAAATCTTGTGAAAGATTATTACAGAGATTTATGTGAAGAATTAAAATCAAGTTATGTTTTTTTTCAGAAACTGTATATCTCCCAATCATTTTCATAATTTCAGATGTTATCTCTTAGTTCAGATCAGGACTTTAAGTTCTATAGAGGAGGAAAAATAATTCTCCCTCTATACTCTCTTGGCTGAACTCTTCTTTAGTCACTGAGTGGTGTCCGACCTTTCTGTGACCCCATGGACTGTAGCCCACCGGGCTCCTCCAGCCCTGAGACTTCCCAGGCGAGAATACTGAAGTGGGTTGTCATTTCCTCCTCTAGATCTTCCCAGCCCAGGGACTGAACCGGTATCTCCTGCTGTGGCGGGCGGATTCTTTACCACGGAGCCACCAGAGAAGCCCTCTTGGCTGAAACATCCCCACAATTAAACACAGATTAATCGGGGAGGAGGCAGGGGGAGCAAGTTTAATAACATGTGCACCTCCTTTGTACATCGAAAATATCCAGGAAACCTCGAGTAACTCCTTGAAATGACCCAAACTACCACCTTAACTATCATCTTCAGCTAAAGACTAAAGAAAGATATTGAGGTTTGGGGAAAGCTGGTTATGGGAGGTTATCAAACAACGCACAGAAAACAGGAATAAATTGCATGTTTAACTCAGTACCTTCTCCTTGTTAAGAGTTTCTAGAGATTTCATTATCCTTCCTTTCCTGGTACTGAGAAGGAGACACCTTCCAAATGGGGATTTCCCTTATAAATGCAACTTCTACTCTGCTTTCAGATATTCTTTTGTGTCTACAGCTTTTCAAAAATGATCAGCTCAAAAGTCCTTATGCTAAAGAGGCTTATTTTGGGGGTGGTCTGTTCTGCTCCCCCTCAAGTGCCTTATTTCTGATATCAAGATAATAGACCAGGGGAGGGTTGGCCTAAAACAAACTGCAGCAAATATTTCTTGGACACAGATGGGTTTATTTGGGGGTCAGCAGAGAATTAAAATTTGGGGTCTGCAACCAAGGCCAGCCACATACAGCAAGTCTCTGCATAGCAAGGGAAGAAGTCTTTACACAGAGGAAATGGACATTAGGAGGGCCATAGTAAACAGAGTCCGTGGCTTTTCGTTGAGTTGTTGCTGGAGTCTTTCTTCTTTTTGGACTCTGCTATGATCGTGGGTCTGGGGCTAGAGAATTCCCTTTTCTGTTCTCCTGGGTCATTAAATTAAAGTTTTAAATTTTTTTTAAAGAAGGGCACAGCTGGATAGTATAAACTGGGAGGTCTAGGGTTATGAGTAAACTATTTCTAAGCATAAATGAAGAATTATTTCTAAACTGTGGGTACCTTGCGTGTTTGGTTTAGTTATATTTTTGGAGGTTTCAGGTTGTCTGATTCTCAGTGGGGGTAAGATGAAAATGAAGGGCTTTCTCTAGCTTATTTTAGGCTTGGCAACTGTTAATCCTCTAACAGATGCTATTCTAGACAAACCTAGTGGAATGGTCAGCCTTATTATGCCCGAGGGGATTTGGTTACCATATTAGAGTGAGAATCTGGTAACTTCCAAGATGGACATCATTATCCCAGGCATCTTCTACTTTCTATATAATACTATCATTCTTTCTGAGCACAGGAGGAAACTGTGGCTAATCTGCTCATTTGACAGTTGTAAATATGGCAGTCTTTGTGTCGTAACTTTATCCCCCTAACAGCTGTCCAAATGCTCTAAACATTTAAAGTGACATATGGTAAAAATTCCTACTGATGGGCTTTCCTGAGCCTCTGTAGCCCATTTGGTAATACGTGTCAGTGGCCATTCAACTAAGTCCACTGAAATTGGACACTGCATAATATCAACTTAAGGTGCAAAGTGCTTTAAATGTTCTAAAATGGAGTATTGGGGATGCTCTGACTCTAAACCTAACTTTGCAATTGCAAACATTCTTATCATAAGATCTAGTCTATGATTAACAGTATCAACGGAGAGTATGAAGCCAAAGCAGAAAGTCTTTTCTTATCACACACAAGGGTTCATGCGTCAGTTGCACCTGTGGTTCTCATTTGTCTTCTCAAATCTACAGGCTGAATTACCTCTAGAAACTGAGTCCTTATATCCTTAAAATAACTTAGAAATTAGATCAGTTTATTAATATAGCATAGCATATAAATATTTTCCTATTGTCATATATAGGCCATGCCCTTTTTGTAGGAAAAACCATTTTGCAAAATATTTCTCTCATGTTCAATGATTAATGGGAGAAGGAAAATCTTAAAGAGATAATCACACTCTGGAAATATAGGGAAAAGGTCAAGAAGAGAGGAAAAAGGAAGACAAGTTAAAAAAAGAGAGGAAATTACATTACAACAAGCAAAGCTCTGGAAGAGTTGTATTGAAAATACATGATTCTTTGTGATTAAAAAATTGTGAAATATTTGTAAAATTTGGCTAGTTACATTAACAGCTCTATTTTTCATCTAAAAAGAACTAATTCATTGTTTTTTTATTTTGCTATGTGGATCTAAATATGTGACCAGTTGCATATACAGTCTAACCCCTCGTCTGAGAAATGATTTTGCTATTTTAACTGGAAATGGTTAAGAATTCTAGGACATGAAAGTTCAAATTTTGACTCCTTATAAGCCTAGATAGAAGGGGTACTTGTTGGGACGTTCTAGGCCAAACATGCCACAAATGTCTCTTATGTGACCAACAAAGACCTTCACGGAATTTGGGTTTAAGGCCAAGTATGGATTTGCACAGGGTGATCACTCAGCAGTTGTTAACATTCCATCACTATGGTAAAGGGCAGTTTTGCCTGCTACCTTTCATCTCATTTTAGCTGATTCAGGTTAAGAGTTGTATTGCTTGGATTTTAGTGCTAGTCATCAGTGCAGGAATCTGTAACGACAATAAATGTTTCTTTGAACTTTGAAGATAAAAAGTAGAGTCAAAATGAGGTTGTAAGGTCTGCTTGGGAAAGCATAATAATGCATTATGAGGAATTTCATGGCTTTCAAGGTTGGTGAATGGTCTGTATACTTGCAAGGTTAGTTAGTATTGATGTTTATAGAGGAAACACATCCAGGTTTTGAGAAGGACTTCTTTGCTTAACAAAAGTAGAGATGCTTTATATTTCTAAATGTTATACATAATGTTACATAACATTGAATTATAACCTCAAAATCTTCATATGAAGAAAGCATGACAATTATATTATTAACTCCTGTTTCACAGATAAGAAAAAATGAAGATCAGAAAACTAACTTAAATTGTTTAAGACCATAAATAGCACAACATGATGAGGAACTAGATATTTTGACTCCTAGTCCGGTGTGCCATCTCCTTCACTGTTCTAATCCATTTGGGGTCTGACATCACTTTATAAATCTTAGAAGAATGTACAATCTCCCCCAACAAAAGTACAAACACACATAGGCACAAAATTTTATATCTAAATTATTTGTTGTTAAAATCAGGACAGTGTAGTCCGTATAGCATGGAAGACTGGTGGAAGATACTGAAATAACCTAGTTTTTACAGCGGTGGAGAACTATTGGCTCTTGTTCCTGTAATCAGCTAGAAATACAAGCAAGAGTTCCACACTGCTCTTTGAATATCAAACATATCTGCCTCTAGGGATGTCCCTGGTGGTCCAGTGGCTAAGATTCTGAGCTCCCAATACATACATGGGTCCCAGGTTCAATCCCTGACCAGGGAACTAGATCCCACATGCTGCAGCCAAGTGTTTGATGTTGCAACTAAAAGATCTTGCATGCTGCAATGAAGATCAAAGATCTTGGATGCCACAATTAAGACCTGGCACAGCCAAATAAATGAATCAAATTTTTTTTAAAAGGAAAATATCTGTCTTTAGACCAAACAGAAGGACGACCGATATTTTGTTTTTAACCATACACGTTATCAGTTTCATCTTTTTCTTTTATCTCATAAAGACCCAAGGTGTAGAGTGTAGGGGAGGAAAAGGCGTTTTTCTTCTTTTAGGTTCATTTCTTGGTGTTTTGCAAATTAGACTGACAAAAGACCGTGTAAGAAGAGGAGAACCGTTGATTATCTCTGCAGCTTGCATACAAACAGGATAAACTCAGTGATGACTAACTCACAGGGTGGTTAGAATGTGGGTTTATATAACATCTTAACAAAGAAAAACACATTTGTAGAGAACTGATGAGACAAAGGCAAACGTTTTAGACTTCCAAGGGCAGCAATCTGTGGGGTGGTAAATATACAAGGAATACTAATGGGGTAAGATTTGTTTGTTCAGGTCCATCTCAGTACTGACTTTTTGGTTCCTTGGGGGCTATAAAACTTATGCCGTAGAGGAGACTCTGGGCAGTCCTAATTTCTCAGAAGTTTCTACTTTTAGTCAGCGAAAGGAGGCTCCAGGGAGGTTTCCTGCTGTGTCTGTTGGCTCTCTTGTGCCTTCAGCTTAAAATAACCCTTATCACAAAGTGGCATATTTTGGGATGTCATATTTTGATCCTCTACAGTGGTCAAGAGCAGAACTTAATTCATGGAAGCTGCACTCACATTTATTTGATCTTCATCTCATTTTGAAGTGTATACATGGCCATTTCATTAAACAGGGCTAATACATAATTTCTTAGTAGAGTTTAGTCGTTTGGGGTGCTTAGGTTTCATTAATAACTTCCTGCCCAAAGGGAACAGTCTTCACGGCTCTGTTGCTACCAGATGACCCCTGCCTTAGCCTATTTGGCCCAAGCCCAACCATCTTTCACTTCTTTCTTCTTCTCTCATCCCCCTCACCCCACTCCATTCAATCAGATACCATATTCTATGGATTCTATTTTGTTTCTATATGTTCTCTCTTTCCCACTGCTGGTGTAACAACGATTTATGCTCTCGTTATTTCCTGCTTGAATTATTTCAAAAGTCTTTCAGTTGGTCTCAAGATTAATTTTTAAAAATTTTCCTAAGGCATTATTTTGATTATGTCACTCACCCATTCAAAATACCTCTATGACTTTCCCATTGCCTATGGAATTTAACTTAGTGCATGAAGTCTTTGTCTAATCGACCCTCTCTTTTATGTGTATGTGCTCCTCCAGTCATAGTGCACGATTGACTATTCTTCAAGATGAGCTTTCACATTTCTATATACTCATGCCTCATTCCTTCCTTCCTGGACTTTGCTGGTCGTCCAGTGGTTAAGAATCTGCCCGCCAATGCAGGAGACACTGGTTTCATCCCTGGTCCAGGAAGATTCCACATATTGCGGAGCAGCTAGGCCTGTGCACCGCAACTACCCAGCCTTGCTCTAGAGCCCAGAAGCCACAGCCCCTGAGCCTGAGTGCTCTAGAGCCTTATCCCAAAGTGGCATATTTTGGGATGTCATGTATTGATCCTCTACAATAGTCAAGAGCAGAACTTAATTCATGAAAGCTGCACCCACATTTATTTGATGTTCATCTCATTTTGAAGTGTATACACGGCCATTTCATTAAACAGGGTTAATACATAATTTCTTAGTAGAGTTTAGTAGTTTGGGGTGCTTAGGTTTCTTATTTCATTAATAACTTCTTGCCCAAAGGGAACATCTAGCTGTGTCTCCACAACTAGAGACACCACTGCAATGAAAGGCAAGTGTACCACAACTAGAGCGTAGCCCTCACTCACCTCAACTAGAGAAAGCCCGTGCACAGAACTAGAGAGACACGACTGAGCAACTTCACTTTCACTTTTCACTTTCATGCATTGGAGAAGACAATGGCAACCCACTCCAGTGTTCTTGCCTGGAGAATCCCAGTGACAGAAGAGCTTGGTGGGCTGCTGTCTATGGGGTTGCACAGAGTCGGACACAACTGAAGCGACTTAGCAGCAGCAATGGCCAAAATTAAAATAAATAACTTTCAAAAAATTCCTTCCTTGCCATTTGTACCTTCTTCCCATCTGTCCCCTTCATGATGCCATTCATCATGTGGCTCACCCCTCTGTTCTCATGTGACTTGTTTTACAGTGGAGTGTAAAACAGTGGCTTGTTTTACAGTGGCTTGAGAACGTGAAAGATGGGAAGGTAAAGAGCAGAGTCTCCTTTTGGAGTCAGGAAATAAGATATTGATCATATCCTACAATCTCTGCACTCACCTTTCCTCTCTTGCATGAACCCTGTACCATCAGTGGTGCTTTTACAGATACTGGTTGAGCTAAATCAGCGTCCTCTTTCTAGACTTCCTAGATTCAGATTCATTGATTCTGTTTTATATTTCTTTGTTTTCAAACTGTAGATACATTTTTCCACATAGGAATTTATTTGATGTTAGAACTGTAATTGACTACCAAAATATAGAGGGTTATAAAAACACAGACAACAGTAAACACGTTTTAATGCCTGTTGCTGGATTCATTTCATACAGCTACTGACTGATGTTTTTAGAGTGTCAGTGGTGAAAGTGTACATAGATTGTAAGCATACATTGAAAACATTTCTGGAAAAGTTCATTCAAAAGATGCTACATAACAATATGAACTGGACCCATGAAAATCATAGGAAACAAACTCAATAATGCCAGTTCACTAAATCACTGCCTTCAGATTTAGGCAATATGTAAAGAGAAAGTGTCCCTGCCACACCCCAAGGAACTGACGGGAGAATTTAGAACAAATTCTAAGTGTCTAGGAATGTTAACTAGTTCCAGTTCTGTTGTTGTTGCAAACAAAGCAGTTTTTAAGCAAACTAATTAATGCATACGCTGGCAAACAAATCCAACAAAAGAGGCACTTAGAGGCAGTGTTCATTGAACACTGGAATTTTGAAAGGAAAAAACCTCTTAGGTCATTTTAGGCATTTACTTCTGCTAAAGAAGGATTGTTCTTTTAAGTTTATTTTTCGAGATTTCAATTCTATTCCACTCAAATACCTCAAGAACCAAGACTTCTCAATTCTCCTGTGGACAATTTTGCCACTTACTATAGTCACTATTTAAAAGTTTCCTGAAAATTAACTTATTTTTCTTTTCTTTTGAGTCTGTATTTTATTTGCTCTAATTAGTAGTGTCAGTAATTTAGTGAATATGTGGATATCGTATGTCAGTAATGTTTATGCTGCTTTAATTATTTCATGCTTGCCTCTTATATTAACATTGTATCTGAAAACAAAGCAAAAACATTGTGTCTGCTAGTCCAGCAGGCAACCAGGCACCTTTCCTCCTCTTGATGATGTTCTTAGAACATTTATTCACAGCAGCCCATCAGTCTACAATTTGATGTTAAAAGACAACATTTTGATGGGAATGAGGAGTCCTTTGCAACCACATGAACTTAACTACACACTGTGAGATTTAATAGTTCAACATCATTGTTAATGTTTAATTAGAAGTGACTTGTGTTTACTTGTACCTGTGTGAAATGACATCCAAACCAGAGAATTTACTGCAGCACTGTTTGTAATAACAAAAGATTGGCAGTCATTCACATATCCAACAGATGTAAAAAGAATGAAGTTAAAAAAAAAAAGAACTAGTGGAGGGAAGATGAGTAAGCTCTGTATATACAGATTAAAGGAAAATCTCCGTCATCCTTTTAACTATGTACATTTATGTATTTGAAAAATGCTGATCAGAGAAGTCAAGGGAGGATTTACAGTGGAGGTGATGTTTGAGCAGAAGCAGGAGAGAAGGCCAGCCGAACAAGGAAGTAGGAGCAGCCCCAGACTTCTGGACCTAGATTCAATCACCCATTCTTTTGCTGTAAAAGACCATGAGGAAACGTGTGCCTGGCCTCTCTTCCAGACCGCTGGTAAATACAGGGTCCCGTGTACCCAGCATTCTCAAGGAATGAACTGTGAGAACTCACAACACTGGCAACCCAGGGACTAGTTAAATTCACATCACACTTTGCTCACAGTATCTCCATGCTTCACTATCCCTTGATGCTCTGGGGTTTCTCTCTTGTCTCGACCCTCACTAGAACCTCCCACCAGATGTGTCCACAGGACCCTTTACAACTCAGTATTAGCAACCCCCCACTCCTTCCTTAAATGCTTCCCACCCCTCCAGCCCTCAGGTGAGGCCACCTCCATCACCTGGGGTGGGGCTCATGTTCTGTACTCTCTTCCTTCTCGAATTAGAAGGGCTTGGTCTCCTTTACCCTGCCCATTCTGTCCCCACATCAGACTTCTCCTAAAATCCTCTTTCTCCTGCTCAGTCTAGCAATCTGTGCCATCTCTTTCTGCCTCTTAAATATCACATGCTCTCAAACTTATCCACTGAAGATTTTGGCACTTGCTCATCATTCTCTCTTCCATCCTAAGTCCTGTTTTCTCATATTATTTCAAGGTTCCTGGATAGTCCATTCCTCTTTCTTGCATCTCATCTCCATTAATATACAATGTTCCTCATAATCCATCCATACCTATGGTCATATCCCAGACTTTTAAATGACATTTAATTATACCAAGTCCCATCAGTTATTTTTGGTTCAAGATACATCTTACATCTCTGCAGTTTTCTCCATTTTAGCTGCCAAGTGCACAGTTCAAGCCACTCTCTTCTTGTCAATGGGCTTATATGGGTATATAATATATATGGGTATACATATATATATAATAAATGGATATTAAGTGGGTAAATATTAATAGGTTTCTATTTTTGTTCACCTCTAGTGAACAAAATTATCCACACCTCCACCCCAGTCTGTTCTCCACAAAGCAGAGTGATCTTTCATTGGTTTAAAAGATCCTCAACCTTTCTTCTTATGCTTTAACTAAAAGCCAAAGTCTCCCCTGTGCTCTAGAAGGCACCAGAAGTTCTGATCACTCTTACTTTGCAGCCTCACTTCATCTTTCCAGCTTCCTTCACCACCCCTCCGCCAAACTTTTCTTCAGGGCTGATCCTTTTGCCTTGGAGGCCTTCCCCCTGCTCCCCATCAAGCTAGCTCCTTAGCACCCTGCCAGCCTCAGACTGAATGTCACTACTTCACAGTTGATCTTATGATCCTCTGTGATTCCAAGTCCTTTAGAGCACAAATTGCAATTTACAGTTATTTATGGGTATGATTGGGCTTCTCAGGTGGCTCAGTGGGTAAAGAATCTGCCTGCAATGCAGGAGATGCAGGAGACGCGAGTGTGAGAAGATCCCCTGGAGGAGGGCATGGCAACCCACTCCAGTATTCTCACCTGGAGAATCCCATGAACAGAGGAGCCTGGCTGGCTACAGTCCATAGGATCTCAAAGAGTTGGACACAACTGAAGCACCTGAGCACACACCCACCCACGCATGCATCCCACCCACGCATGCATCCCACCCACGCATGCATCTGTTCGGTTTTGGGATTGATCTCTGATGTACTTTCCCACTAGATGGTACATTTCTTCAGGACAGAGAGCATATCCAATTTTTTGCCACTGTGCAAACACATATAATTCAATACTTGGCCTAGGATAGGTGGTTGGTAAGTGTGGTAGGCTGAGTAATGAACTCTCAGTGATGCCCATGGCTTAATCCCCTGAAACTTATGGTAAAGAAAATTTTGTGACTAAGTTATAGATTTTGAGATGGAGAGCTTATCTTTGATGTTCTGGCTCAGATCAATTTAATTGCAAAGGTCTTTACAAGAAGAAGGCAGGAGGCTCACAGAAAGAGATGTGACAATGGACGCAGAGGTAGGGGGAAAGAGGGAACAAGGGAGGGAGAGAGAAAGTGAGATTTGAAGATGCTACACTGCTTGCTCTGAAGATGGAAAGGGGCCTTGAGCCAAGGAATACAGGTGGCTTCTAGAAGGTGGAAAAGCAAGGAAACAAATTCTATACCTTAACTTGGAGGGGCTTCCCTGGTAGCTCAGCTGGTAAAGAATCTGCCTGCAGTGCAGGAGACCCTGGTTCAATTCCTGGCTCAGGAAGATGTGCTGGAGAAGGGATAAGTTACCCACTCCAGTCTTCTTGGGCTTCCCTGGTGGCTCGAATAGTAAAGAATCTGCCTGCAGTGCAGGAGACCTGGGTTTGATATCTAGGTTGGGAATATCCCCTGGAGAATTTGACTAGTATCTAAATTCTGGAGAAGGGAAAGGCTACCCACTCCAGTATTCTGGCCTTGAGAATTCCATGGACTCTATAGTCCATGGGGTTGCAAAGAGTCAGACATAACTGAGCGACTTTCACTTCATTTCACTTCACTTAACTTGGAACTCTGACCTCCAGAATTCTATGATAATAAAGTTCTGTTATTTTTAAGCCACAAAATTTATGGTAATTTGTTACAGCAACAACAGAAAATGAATATGAATTTTGGTACTGACTGTAACAAATACCTGAAAATGAAGTGGCTTTGAATGGGGCATTGGACAGAGGATGGAAGAAATTTGAGGATCACAAAAAGAAAAGCTTTGATTGTCTTGAGCTGGTTGTTGTTGGAAATATGGATGTTAAAAGCACTGCTGATGAGGGCTCTGAGAGTATTGGAGAAGATGTTCAAGGAAACCAGAGGAAATCTTTATTATATAGTAGAAGAAAGCTTAGTGGACTTGTGGCTTTAGCTGTATGGAAAACAGAACTTGGAAGTGGTTAACTGAGATTTAGTTGAGACTTCCAAGCAACGGTCTGAAGGTTTCTTCTTTCTGATTATAAATAATAAATGCAAGAGGAAAGAGATAAGTTGAGGGGCAAACTGTTAAGCCCCAAGGAGGCAGGTTTTGATGGTTTAGAAAGTAATCAGACTCTCCAGATTATAAAGTAAGATGTTCACACGAGGAGATTCACCATTAGGAGAGTCCACTTTGGTGAGACAGCTGAGACTGAGCTGGGAGATTACAGTGACAGGCAATGAAGAGGTGATGATGCTTGGGTTAGTGGGAGTGGTGGTGGTGTGAGGTGTGAAAAAGACAGAGGGATGAGTTGATTTTATTGGGACTTTGTTTAGGGTCCATTTGGGCCTATAAGTGGAAACAGATGCTATCCTCTTATAGTGCTCCTCTTCCTGGCCACCTGAACTGTCTGGCCTCTGTAAACCCTCTCTGGAATGTTCTGTCTTAATGTCGCTTGGGACCAAATCATCATTTTTTGCTTGTATGCACTCTGGATTTCTCCTTGGATTGAAGATCTTGTGAAGAGTGGTCTCTAGCTTCTTGTTCTTTCCCCTCCACTTTACCAATGAGTCTTCTGGATACCCTTTAGGGAACTCACTGGATTCACCTGGCCCAAGACACAATCACCATCACACCCATTTCACCCTGGGCTCATTCGGAGGATGAGGCCACTTTGTCCTCAGTCCTTGTATAGCAGACAAGTTAATACCATCTTAACAGGACTAGACAAAACAATGGAAACATTGACAGACTTTATTTTCTTGGGCTCCAAAATCACTGCAGATGGTGACTGCAAGCCATGAAATTAAAAGACACTTGCTCCTTGGAAGAAAAGCTATGACCAACCTAGACAGTGTATTAAAAGCAGAGACATTACTTTGCCAACAAAGATCCATCTAGTCAAAGCTTTGGTTTTTCCAGTAGTCATGTATGGATGTGAGAGTTGAACCATAAAGAAAGCTGAGCACTGAGGAATTGATGCTTTTGAACTGTGGTGTTGGAGAGGACTCTTAGAGTCCCTTGCACTGCAAGCAGATCAAACCAGTTAATCCTAAAGGAAATCAGTCCTGAATATTCATTGGAAGGACTGATGCCAAAGCTGAAGCTCCAATACTTTGGCTACCTGAAGTGAAGAACCCACTCATTGGAAAAGACCCTGATACTCGGAAAGATTGAAGGTGGGAGGAGAAGGGGATGACAGAGGATAAAATGGTTGGATGGCATCACCGACTTGATGGACATGAGTTTGAGCAAGCTCTGGGAGTCGGTGATGTGTTGGGAAGTCTGGCGTGCTTCAGTCCATAGGCTCACAATGAGTTGGACATGACTGAGCAACTGAACTGAGCTAACAGGATTAGAGAGAAACAAGAGATAATAATAAAGTGATGGAGCCACCAAATGACCCAAAGCCTGTCAGGAAGACAGAAATCTCTTGAGCAGGAGGTCCTAAACCTAGAAGAACCAGAAACCATGGGTGCTGAAAGGAAAACAAAGCTGAAATGTGGTCAGTGATACAACTAATAGCAAAGAAGGAAAATCATCCACCTCCTTCTTTTCATTTTCCCCAGGGTGATGACTTCCGATTACTGTGATGCATTTCTCTCTCTCTCTCTTTTTTTAATAAAGTTTTTATTTTTATCTTTTTAATATTTATTTATTTATGGTTGCACCGGCTCTTCATTGCTGCCAGAGGGCTTTCTCTAATTGCAGAGAGCAGGGGCTATTCTAGTTGTGGCATGTGGGCTTTTCAACATGGTGGCTTCTCTTGTTGCAGAGCATGGGTTCTGCGACCTGTGGGCTTCAGTAATTGCGGCTGATGGGCTTTGTAGCTGCATCGCATGTAGAATCTTCCCAGACTGAGAATCTAACCCTGCAATAGCAGATGGATTCTTATACGGGATCACCATGGAAGTCCTGTAATGCATTTCTTGAACAAACCTGTGAAGAGTCCTTTCTGTGTAAGCACTGGGCACTTCTCAAGGTCTTGAAGCTTTGAGGAGGAAGAGTAGGGAGAGTCGACACACTTCATGGCACTTGTAGGGAAAGGCCAAGTAACATGATGGTAATGAAGACAGTCTGGGGCCAGGCTGCTGGTGTGTGATTCTCAGCTTTGCTCTCAAGTGATCTCCAACAAGTTTTTTAACTGCGCGTCTGTTCTCTTGTCTATAAAGAAAATGATAGTACCTACCCCACAGGGATGCTGTGACGATTGAATAAAATAACATATGTAAAGCCCTTCTATCCATGGTTTCCCTGGTGGCTCCGATGGTAAAGAACTACCTGCGATGCAGGAGACTTGGGTTCGATCCCTGGGTTGGGAAGATCCCCTGGAGAAGGGCAAATAAGGTTATTCTAATTTCCTCTCAAATGCTAACAAATAAACTATTTCAATTAGTGATGCAGTATGAAGAAAATATAATGAAGTGATGTTATGATGATAGAACTGAGGGAAAGTCAGTACTAAGTTGTACTGGCTACTCAGGGAAAGCCTCACAGAGGAGATAAACTTTGCATTAAGACCTGATACCATGACAAACCATGGGACATGGAGGTGGCGTCCCATACATGGTGAGCAGCAGAGTTAGCTTACTAAATTTCCTGGAGTTTAGTGAGTGAGAGGAAACATCATGAATACTCCTTTAAGCCATGATAAGGAGTGTGGATTTTATTCAAAGTGTAGTGGCTCATTTGAGCAGAAAATAGAATTCCATTTTAAAAAGTCACTGTGGGTCAAGTAGTTTATTATGGTTATATATTTTTTTTCTTACACAACTTTTTGTGTTTCCTATAGTTGGGAGGCCTGGCGTGCTGTGATTCATGGGGTCGCAAAGAGTCGGACACGACTGAGCGACTGAACTGAACTGAACTGAACTGATAGTTAATCATTGCCGTAGTATCTTCCATTTGCTTACTTTACTATGTATTTATTATGAGTTATTCTCAGCTCTCCAGTAGCCTCTATGATTTTGCACAGATCAAAGGTATCCTTTTTTTCCTGGACTCTTTTTTTTCTGCCCCTCTTTTTGTTCTTGTTTCAGTCTGTGCTGGTTTCTCTCCAGGCCAGCTGTGAAACTCTTTCTAAGAATTCTCCTTGGCATCCTGTATCCTCTGTGTTGGGTCGCAAGATTTCTGAGTCTTGTGGCTTCCTCTTTCTTAGTTTCCTTCCTCATTTGTGTGGAACATATCCTTCAGTAGTGGCCAACTGAACAGTGTATGAGAGAGAATGTTTTGATTCCTTGCATGCCTGAAAATGCTTTGGTTCTAGTATTGCACTAGATTGATGTTTGGTTGAGAACAGCTTTCTGAATTAGAAATGACTTTTGCATCCAAATTTTAAAGGAACTGCAGTATTATTTTCTAGTTTCCTGTGGCACCAAGGAGAAGTCAAGGGGCACTCTTATTTCAGATCCTTTTGTGTACAACCTATTTTTGTTCTTTCCAGAAGCATTAAGGATCTTGTATTAACTTTATGATAACATGAGTCCTTATTCATCCTAGGATATTTTCTGGTCATTTATCTTTTGATAATTTCTTCTCCTCCTCTTCCTCTGTTTTATTTTCCTTAAATTCCTATCAATTTATTATTAGACCACCTTGACTGATTTCTAATTAAAAAACGTCTCCCGAATGTCCAGTTTTAGAAGGGGGCTATTTTGTCAATGTTATCTTCCAACCTTTTCCTTGAATTTTAAAATTTTATTCTTCATATTTCTAAAATCTTTACAAATTCTCCAATTATTGAAATAATATCATGTTATTTCATGGATGAAATGTCTTTTCTTTCTTTCTGAGGAAATTAGTTATAACTAAGCCCTTTTTCTTCTGCTCTC
This sequence comes from Nanger dama, assembly GCA_917880005.1. Classification (NCBI taxonomy): domain Eukaryota; kingdom Metazoa; phylum Chordata; class Mammalia; order Artiodactyla; family Bovidae; genus Nanger; species Nanger dama. The sequence continues at coordinate 85,302,043 of CAKJTW010000002.1, forward strand.
TGTATTAGCCCTTCCCTACACCTATTATTTCTGTATTTTAGGGCAGGGGCCACGCAGGTTGCCTTTCATGTAGGAGGCTTTCCTCAAATATCTGTTGACCAGCGGCACCTCATTTATGTTTAATCCTTAGGGCAGTAAGAAACCTCTAGGAAGCTCTGTGTACATGCTTAGTCCCTTCTCTGGTCCATTTCAAAGTTTTATGACGATTTGGGAGTGACTAGGCTATTTCATTGGAGGACTCCCAGCTGGTCTTAATTCTAGCTCTGTTTTCAGAGTCTTATGTAGTTTTTTGCAGGAAGATTATCTAGTGTGCATAGGACTTATTGCCTATGTTGGGCTTCCTTGATGGCTCAGACAGTAAAGAATCCGCCTGTGATGCAGGAGACTTGGGATTGATCTTTGGATCAGGAAGATCCCCTGGAGAAGGGAATGGCAACTCACTCCGGTATTCTTGCCTGGAGAATTCCACAGAGGAGCCTGGTGGGCTACAGTCCATGGGGTTGCAAAGAGTGAGACATGACTGAGCGACTAACACTACATTCATAGGGAACTAAAGGTTCCATCATTTAGTGTGTGAATTTTCACATATTTTCCCAGAAAAGTGTTTAGATTCCTTCAAGCCTGAATCTCTTCTGTCCCATTTCTCCAGGGAATAAATCTCTCATTTCCTACTAGAATTAGGAAGTAGTTACCTGGCTGTGCTGGGTGGGTGTGGAGACCTAGAGGTAAGAGTATATGAATCTTGTATGTGTGAACTCTTATATACCAGAGCCAGAGTGTGACTCTCCCTTGGGATAACTTGGCTGACTGGTGCTGCCTGTGAGGCGAGAGTCAAGAGAGGGGTCTTCAGAGGATGCAGTTTACAATTCCACGTTTCATGAGGCAAAGATGCCACAGGCTATGTGGACTCTCAGGAAAAAAGCCATGTTAGAATCACCTGGAAAGGACCTGCTTTATACCACCTGCTTCAGTTCAGTTCAGTTCAGTTCATTCGCTCAGTTGTGTCCGACTCTTTGTGACCCTATGAATCGCCAGGCCTCCCTGTCCTTCACCAACTCCCGGAGTTCACTCAAACTCAAGTCCATTGATTCCGTGATGCCATCCAGCCATCTCATCCTCTGTCGTCCCCTTCTCCTCCTGCCCCCAATCCCTCCCAGCATCAGAGTCTTTTCCAGTGAGTCAACTCTTCGCATGAGGTGGCCAAAGTACTGGAGTTTCAGCTTTAGCATCATTCCTTCCAAAGAACACCCAGGACTGATCTCCTTCAGAATGGACTGGTTGGATCTCCTTGCAGTCCAAGGGACTCTCAAGAGTCTTCTCTAGCACCACAAATCAAAAGCATCAATTTTTCGGTGCTCAGCTTTCCTCACAGTCCACCTCTCACATCCATACATGACCGGGTGTAATGTTGGAGTCAGAGCTGCGGGGGTCCTTTTGGAGGTGAGGCAGAACATGCGCTGTCCAGTGAGGAAACGCAGGGCAGAGGTCTCCTTTGGCAATGGGGCATGAGAAGACAGGTATGAGGAGCATCCATAGATGCACTGTGACGCTTTTGCCCTGGGGGATGGGGGTGGGAGGCAATTGTAACAGTCCTAGCAAGTCTGTTCCTGTTTCTTCTTGTTCCTGGTACACACGACCCTGGGAGGTGTAGAAACAGCAGCAGGGGAATGGAGAGAAGAAAGAACAAGGAAAGTGGTAAAAAAACAACAAAACTGAAAGGCTGCATTCCAGCTCCTGAGGTTGAGGTGGGGCCTGCTCAGAGAGAAACAGCTGTCTGTGATGTGAAAGTTTCATTTCAGTACTTACTGGGTCTTTTAAATACTTGAAACAAGCTTGAACTCATACTTGAATGTGACTGGAACACAATAGGATCAGCCTGGTCATCTCCAGATGGGGAGCTAGGTTTAAGTGAGATTGAGGGTGCTGGTGAGAGAAAAATGAACTGCTTGTTGATTGTACTCTGCTCGGGATAATGCCATTCAGTAATGGTTATGCCGATTTTATCAGAACTCCCTACTTCAGCCTCACCTTTTAAAGTCCCTGGTGCCTTTGTTCTGAGTCTTTCTGAGCTTCTATGAGGGAAATCAGGTTTTCATTAGTGTCTCCTTTGGGCACTGTGTTTTTAGTTCGTCCTAAGTTGCAGAATTGGTAAAGACTCTGATGCTGGGAGGGATTGGGGGCAGGAGGAGAAGGGGACGACAGAGGATGAGATGGCTGGATGGCATCATTGACTCGATGGACATGAATTTTGGTGGACTCAGGAGTTGGTGATGGACAGGGAGGCCTGGTGTGCTGCGATTCATGGGGGTCGCAAAGAGTCGGACACAACTGAGCAACTGAACTGAACTGAAGTTGCAGAATTGGTAATTTCTCCACTCTTGGCTTCCTGCCTTCTAGAATGGGTTTACATCACTCAGTACTAATGTTTTGTCTCCCATTCTGTTTTCTCTGTGGATTGCACTTTAAAAACATATTTGAGGAACTTGCCTTGTGGTCCAGTGGTTAAGACTCCATGCTGCCACTGCAGAGAACGTAGGTTCAATCCCTGGTTGAGGAAGTAAGATTCTACATGCCATGGCGTGGCCATAAAAACAAAAAGTACTGTTGTCTCAGTGAGTTTCTGGAAGGACTGTGCAAAAATGGCCATATGTTCCACCATGTTTAATTGGAATCTCAAGCAAATATTTTCAGGATAAATATTAATAATAATGTACTCAGTTTTCCCAGTACTGTTACATAAAGCTTGTCTATGTAAATCACCTTGAATTCTCCTCTTACCCCTCAATCCCCTATAACTGGATTTTTGGTCATTTCCTCATCACCAGAGAGCTGGAGCTTTTTTCAATTTGTTTTAATTTTTATTGGGGCTGTGCCACACAGCTTGCAGGATCTTAGTTGCCGAACCAGGGATTGAACCTAGGCCACAAGAGTGAAAGCACTGAGTCCTAAACCACTGGACTATCAGGGAACTGCCTCTTCCTTTTAAATCCAATTTAATCTGTGACCTGATTCTTTGAGACTGTGAATATCTCATTCTCCAGTCACTTTTCTCTGATGGCTTTAGCATCCCTTGAATGATCTAATTATATCACTCTCACCATAGGTTAGCTAGCATTCTCTTTTGAAGGAGGTTTCCTTTTTCTCTCCCTCCTCTCTCATTGTTATTTTAAGTTATTAAGAACTGCAATATTTTTAGGTGGGATTGAAGGCAGGAAGAGAAGGGGACGACAAAGGATGAGATGATTGGATGGCATCACTGACTCAATGGACATGAGTTTGAGTAAACTCCGCAAGTTGGTGATGGACAGGGAGGCCTGACATGCTGCAGTCCATGGGGTAGCAAAGAGTCAGACACGACTGAGTGACTGAACTGAACTCAATAATTTTTAGTAAATTAGGGCAATTTCCCCAGTCTAGGAAAGGGAGGAAATGAGACAGTAAGTTACAATATACCTGATTGAAAATAATCATGCCAACATGTAGACCAAAAAGCTACCTGTGCAAAATCAATTTGTATTTTTGTGTTTGTTTTGTAATAAAATCTAACAGTAAATGAGTAAAAATTAAGCAAATTGATTGGGATCCCCGGTAATTGCAGAGATGGGCATGGGCTACACAGACTGCTTTCTACTTCCCTATCAGTCAGGTTTCCAGTAGTCATGTATGGATGTGAGAGTCGGACCAAAAGAAGGCTGAACGCTGAAGGATTGATGCTTTTGAACTGTGGTGCTGGAGAAGACTCTTTAGAGTCCCTTGGAGAGCAAAGAGATCAAACCAGTCAATTGTAAAGGAAATCAACCATAAATATTTACTGGAAGTACTGATGCTAAAGTTGAAACTGTTTCTTTGGCCACCTGATGCAAAGAGCCAACTCACTGGAAAGGACTCTGATGCTGGGAAAGATTGAAGGCATGGGGAGAAGGGAGTGACAGTGAGATGGTTGGATGGCATCACTGACTCAATGGACATGAGTTTGAGGAAACTCCAGGAGATAGTGAAGGACAGGGATGCCTGGTGTGCTCCAGTCCATGGGGTCACAAAGAGTTGGACGCAACTTATTGACTAAATGACAACAACAATCAGTCAGGGACTCGTGTGGGCTGAAGACCTGGGTTCCAGTACCAGCACTGCCTCTTTATAGATGTGACTTTGATCAAGGTAGTCAACCTTCCTGAGATGCAGTTCGGTCATCTCTAACGTGAACATGAGAACTTTACTTGGGTGCTTCATGTCCTTTGTCCTCAATGACAACCTCTCTACAATTGGTCAAGTCAAAAAATTTTAACAAAGTAAGCCTGAGATGGCTCATCTTGGAAAGATCTGCTGACAAGGCTGGCCCTTGTCTGGTGTCTGGGAACTTGAATTTTCAGAGACTTATCACAGTTCCCAGGTAAGAGTGGGTCACTGTGCCCAAACTATTTTGGGCACAAATAGCACAAGCAATGTGTTTTCTGCCAAACATCTATTTCTTTCTAAGAGTCTGAAATTTGTTATGCTGGTAGAGGGTGCCTATATGGCCAGCCCCCAGTAAAAACCTCTGGCACTGTGTCTCTGATGAGCTTCGCTGGTGGGTAAATTTCACACGGGTTGCTGCAACGTGTTGCTGGTGGATTGAAGTGCATTGTGTGTGACTCTGCTGGGAGAGGACTCTTGGAAGCTTGTGCCTGGTTTTCTCTGGGCTTTGTCCCCTATGCCTTTTCCCTTTGCTGACCTGCCTTTGGACCTTTTTCATCCTGTAATAAATCACAGCTGTGAGCACTGAGTTCTGCACGTCATCCTAGCTAATCATTGCACAGTTTCCAACTTTCTCATCTATAAAATGGAATTTATAATAACAATAATATCTACCTTACAGTGTGTCGTATGAAACGAGAGTGGAATTAAGGGCCTGATGTAGGATGCATCTGATAGAGGGTGGTTGTTATTATGCAGTATGTCCATTGTTTATGTAAGGAACATCTTGTGTTTTGTGTGTGTTCATGTCTTTTGTCAAAGTAACACTGCCACATCCACTCATGAAAATTAACTCTCAAATCTTTGATGACTCATTTGATGAGAACAATAGGTTCACATGCCCACTTATAAGGACACCAGCTTCTTTCACTAAAATGTAAGTATGTGTGTGGGTGTGTTTCCTCACCTAACAAATATGAAATAATTTGAGGGTTTTTATGATCTGAATGTGTCTCGCCGCCTCCCCCTCCCCAACACTCCAAGCATTCACATGTTGAATCCTAACTCCTAAAGGTGATAGTATTAGGAAGTGTGTCATTTGGAAGGGGATGGAACTCTCACACTTGGAATTAGTACTTTGGAAAAGAGACAGATCCCTTGCCCCTTCTGCCACCTGGGACAGGACTAAAAGTCTGCATCCCCAAAGAAGGCCCTCACCGGCCATATGTTGGTACCATTACCCTGGACTTCCTGCCTCCAGAACTGTGAGGAATTAATGTTTGTTGGTTATTAACTCCCAGGCTGTGTTTTGTTGCTTAGTTACAGCAGCCCAAATTTTTCTTTCCTATTCTTTCTTTTTCCTGTGCTTTCTTTTGATGTGCCTCTGGCAATCTGTAGTGTGGACACGCATTGTGTATTCCAACAATAGAAAGTTACAGAAGTGAGGGAGGGGCATGGAGTGGACTTAGAGAAGAACTTTACAGTTCACTGTGCGTGTGTGCTCAGTCACTCAGTCATGTCTGACTCTTTGCGACCTCATGAACTGTTCCCCATCAGGCTGCTCTGTGTATGGGATTTTCCAGGCAGAAATACTGGAGTTGCCATTTCCCCCCTCCAGGAGATCTTCCATACCCAGAGATCGAACCTGTGTCCCCATGTCTCCTGCATTGCAGGCAGATTCTTTCACCACTGAGCCACCTGGGAAGCCGCTTACAGTTGACTATGCTATATTATACTATACTAAGTCACTTCAGTGGTGTCCGACTCTGTGCAACCCCATAGACAGCAGCCCATCAGGCTCCCCGTCCCTGGGATTCTCCAGGCAAGAACACTAGAGTAGGTTGCCATTTCCTTCTCCAATAGTTGTGACTAATGGAAACTATGAAAACAATGTACTAAGGATACCTCATCAATCTTCATTCCCTCCACAACTACAGCTACAGCTGTTACAGAGTTGTGCTTTGGTTGCCTAGAAGTGAAGGAAAGGCTGCTGAATGTCTCATTAAACAATCTGGAGACCTGCAAGGTGTGTTATATCTCTTACAGTCAAGAGAGCAAACCATGGAGAATGCATCCCAGCTGGTATGTGATGTGCCTCAACACCATAAGCACCCACCACACTGCATGAAAGCTGATTTTCGGGAAAAACACAAATCACACTCATTAAAGGCAGGATTCCAGAACAGTATTGGCTCTTGGTTCTTTAACTCCATATTGAGAACAGTCTCATGAACATCCATCCTTGAGAACTGTTCATTAATGCTTTGCATTTAAAACATGGTAGGGGAATTCCCTGATGGTCCAGTGGTTAGGACTCCAAGCTTTCACTGCCAAAGATGTGGGTTCAGTCCCTGGTCAGGGAACTAAGATCCTTCAAGTTTCGTAGAGCAGCCAGGAAAAAAAAATTGTGTCATGCAGAAAACACATGTCAAAAAAATAAAGAAAGAAAGAAAGAAAACATGATGGGGAAATAAAACATGATGGAATTTAGAGTGGAAACTGTTTTTCCTCCTCCCTGGTCTGCCATCCAATCAGTTCTCATTCTGCAGACTCCAGAATCTCTACCATTCATTGTTTGCATTTTTCTGGGTTAGGCTCCAGATGGCAGAATACACTCCCCAAAGGGCTCCCCTCTTTCAGTTCCTCCTGCTTCAAGCCACTCTATACATGGTTGGGAGAATGATGTCCCATGTAACGGTATCATCTCACACCTTTCAGAAGGGCTATTATAAAAAAGACATCAATTAACAAGTGTTGGTGAGAATGTGGAAAAAGGGAACCCTCATGAACCGTTGGTTGGAATGCAAATCAGTGCAAAGACTAAGGAAAAGATTATGGAAGCTCCTTAAAAAAAAAAAATAGAACTACAATATGACCCAGCAATTGTACTTCTGGATATTTATCTGAAAAAAATGAAAACACTAACTTGAAAAGATTTATGTACCCCTTATGACCAACCTAGATAGCATATTTAAAAGCAGAGACATTACTTTGCCAAGAAAGGTCCATCTAGTCAAGGCTATGGTTTTTCCTGTGGTCATGTATGGATGTGAGAGTTGGACTGTGAAGAAGGCTGAGCGCCAAAGAATTGATGCTTTTGAACTGTGGTGTTGAAGAAGACTCTTGAGAGTTCCTTGGACTGCAAGGAGATCCAACCAGTCCATCCTAAAGATCAGTCCTGGATGTTCATTGGAAGGACTGATGTTGAAGTTGAAACTCCAATACTTTGGCCACCTCATGAGAAGAGTTGACTCATTGGAAAAGACTTTAATGCTGGGAAGTATTGGGGGCAGGAGGAGCAGGGGATGACAGAAGATGAGATGGCTGGATGGCATCACCGATTCAATGGGCATGGGTTTGGGTAGACTCCGAGAATTGGTGATGGACAGGGAGGCCTGGCGTTCATGGGGTCTCAAAGAGTCTGACATGACTGAGCGACTGAACTGAACTGAACTGATGTTCACTGCAACATTCTTTACAATAGCTAAGACACGGAAGCAAATTAAGTGTCCATCAGCAGAATGAATAAAGAAATTGTAGTATGTATAGATACATATGCAATGGAATATTACTCAGCCAAAAGGAAAAAAAAAATCTTTCCATTTGCAACAACATAGATGGAACTTGAATGCATTATGCAATGTAAAATTGAGTCAGACAATAAAAGACATATACTGTATAATCTCACTCACATATATAGAATCTAAAAACAAAGAAACAAAATCAAGCTCATAGATACAGAGAACAGGTTGGTAGTTGCCAGAGATGGGTTGGCGGCTGGGCAAAATGGGTGAAGGGAGTCAAAAGGTACAATCGTCCAGTTATTAAACTAACTGGGGATAGAATGTACAGCGTGATGGCTGTGGTCAACAACACTGTACTGCATAGCTGAAAGTTGCTAGGAGAGCAGATCTTGAAAGTTCTTATCACAAGAAAAAAAATTCTGTAACTATGTATGGTGACAGATGTTAAGTAGACTGGATGTTTCATACTATATGCAAATATAAAATCATTATGTTGTACACTTGAAGCTAATATGTTATCTGTCAATTATACCTCAATTTTAAAAATATGTAAGTATAAAATACGTGTGCTCACACTTTTAAAACCATCTTTCTCTATGGCAGAGGTAGAGTGGTATAAGAAGTGCAATTCTTTACTGTTGAGCCTATTTTTATACAGTAGATGAGTGAATTATTGTAAAGTCATAACATCTACTTACATTTTGTAAACTAATCATACTCAAATGCACAGAGTAAATTGCTACTTAAAAGCCATCTGCGGTAAAATTTTGCCTTGTAGAAAGCCTGTATCTGTCTTGTAAATTGAGACTGTCATATCTTGGACTTACCTTGGTGGGAAAAATATAGACTGTCATCGTTAGGTGCAAAAGAGCTCCCATACCAATTTTTAAAAGCAGAGAAAAACATTAACCAGACTTTTTGAAGCAAGTCTTAGTTCACTTGAGAACTGCACCAAATCCAAGCACTGAAGCATTAATGGAAAACTGGTCTTCTCTATGTTGCTCCAATAATCTGAGGGAAGGCTAAAAAGCCAGTGGACCTCGTAGCACAATGGTAGAAGTGCTGGCCACTTCGGGTGGTCAGTTTGGCAAGAGGATTTCAGGGGCATGTGAGGTTAAACTACCACTTCTCAGGCAAACAGCAGGACTGAGTGAAGACCACAAGGTCTATTTGTAGCAAGGTGAGAGTCCTATGGTTCCTTTCATCTCTCTAAAATTAGAAATCATTCCAGCTTCACAGAGGCCAAATTTTCTCAAATATGAAGATTCAATATGAGTTGTACCATAATAATTATAACCAACAGTCAGGGCTTACTGCATGCCAACACAAGCCTTACGTGAATTACCTCATTTAGTCCTCATGAAGACTCTGTTTATTAGCATTTCACAAGTGGAAAAAGTGAGACACAGAAAGGCTAAGCAACTGGATCCCGCTTGCAGAGCCACTGACTCTGGCTGGCAACGTTACTCCAGAGTCTTACTTGCCTTCTGACTGCGTTATAGGGTCTCTCTATAAACTCGATAACTTTATGTTAGAAAAAAAAAAAGCTGTAATGTATTCTGTTCCTAAGTTTGCAAATTGCTCTAACTTGTGTATTTCCTTTTTATCTCTGTAGGGAAAGTAGCTGAGATTCAGAAATTAATGTGAGGTTTACTAGAGCCTGTTATACAGAGTGAAGTAAGTCAGGAAGAGAAAAACAAATATCATATATTAATGCATATATATAGAATCTAGAAAAATGGTACTGATGAACCTATTTGCAGGGAAAGAATGAGGACTCAGATATAGAGAACAGACTTCTGGACACAGTGGGGGAAGGGAGAGAGTGAGACAAATGGAGAAAGTAGTGTGAAATAGATAGCTGGTGAGAAGTTGCTGTGTAAGCTGGTGAGAAGTTGCTGTGTAACACAGGGAGCCCAGCCTGGCACTCTGTGATGATCTAGAGGGGTGGGTTGGGGGAAGGGGAGGGAGGAAGAAGAGGGAGGGGATCTATCTATAATTATGACAGATTTGCGTGGTTGAACAGCAGAAACCAACACAATATTGTAAAGCAATTTTCCCCCAGTTAAAAATAAATTAAAAAAAAAGAAATTAATCTGAGGTTTAGAGATATTAGGTGATTTGCCCAAGGTTACAGATCTCCTAGATAAGGGAGCTAGATGTTGAATCAAAATCCGATAATGAACTTGGAACTTTTGACTTAGATTCAGACAAAGTTCGGAGGACATTTCTATTCAGAAATGTGTGGAAATTAGGAGACATAGGCAAAATATCTTGTAAACAGGTAAAGGTTTACAAGGTTCAATATATCTATGGAAGGGAGCTTTAACAAACAGCCTCTTTAAAATCTTTGATTCTTTAATGCCTAACACAATTGAGTTTACTTAGATATCTGTTTTCTACTTTTTCTCCTTCTCTCCTTATATGCATGTTTGTGTAAAACATAGCTTATTTGTCCATTTTTTTTAATTGTTACAGTAAGTTTCGTTAACATCCATTATATTATTTGAAACAAAAACCTGGTGGATTTATACATTCAATCAGTTTATTCAGAAAATATTTTTGTGGTTCACATAGTTGCCTGGCGGTGCACTAATCACTGGAAATCCAAGAGAGTGAAGTCACTGCCCAGATGAGAGAAAACTGGTGAAATGTCATAACAGCTCTAATAAATGTAGGTTAAACGAGCATCTCCTAACTGGGGGTCTAGGAAGACTTTCCAAAACGGCACCAAAGACGACTAACTTTCAGATCCTCAGCCTTTATTTATTTAAGTCTTTGCCAAGTTCTGCCTGCAGGAAAACATCTAGGAGCAAGCAGCTTGTTGGTTCTCTTTTTCCCACCTCCCTATTCACAACAGCCCTTCTCCCGCACTACAAAAGAAAAGCTTTTCTTTCATTCACTCCAAATCACCCAGCAAACCACAAGAGCATGAAGAAATGGACAGTCAGATGATTGTGTCAATAAAGCCATTTAACCTTAAGTCACCGTAAACCCACTGCAGGGCTTCTCTTCTTTGTCTTATTGCTGCTTTTCACTCTGAATGGAGAATGGCGTTAGAAGCAGGAAGTTTCAGAACTTACCTGGCAGTTCAGTGGTTAAGACTTTGCACCTTCAATGCAAGGGATGTGGGTTCGATCCCTGGTTGGGGAATTAGGTTCTCGTTGCGTGTAGGAAACAAAAAAGGGAGCAGGAAGTTTTGGTGTGTGTGTATTGATAGTCTGAATTTGGACCATGTTTAAGATCGAGGCAGCAGAAGCAATGACTTTTGTTGAAAGGCCTTGCCTCTTCCATTCCCTGACTCTGTTTAATGAATCATCTGGGCTGGCGAGGAACATTGAAGAAAGCAGGCCATTGTTTTTCCAGGTGACAGACACACATGTCCGTCTTTTAATCTCTCCACATTAAAATTAGAGGATTTGAGGTTTATAAAAAGCCTGCTGTAAATGACAGATATCCAGGGCGTGCCCTTGGCCTTTTCACCTCGAGAAAGCTTGACAGCCTCACATTCCACTTGTTTGCATTTCTCTTGCATACTCGGAATGATCTCAAAAAGCAGGTGGTGATAAGGGCCCTGTACATAGTTCTGATAGGGAAAGACACATCTTAGAGAAAAAGGGACATATCTGAAAGAAGCTAGTATTTTGTATTTTCTTGAACATATGTTACAGTCACAGGAAAAGCACTTTCATTAACTTTTCCCAAGCATTCACTGTACTCCAAAATACCTAATTTTCCTTTGCTGTGTATCTTTTGCTTAGGTCGATCATCAACCACTTCTCATTTTTTCCTATTTACCTATGTATTTATTAAAAGTAGTTTATCTCAATGGGAGTATGTTGTGGATTCTACTGTAATTAGTACTTAACAATCATGACTAAAACTTCATACATCTACCTTGGTCGTGGTCCAAGCAAGGCCTTTTCTTTCTGCTGTTAATTTCCTCAAAGTAGATTAACTTGTGCTCTTAAAAAGGGAGCAGCTGCTTTTGGTGGAAAACAAAATGTTCTCTAAAACAATCCAGGATATAATACCTTGGATATTAAAAAGCAAACCTCATTTACTTAGGATTAATTTCTCCCTCTCAGAAGTTGATATGTGGTTCTATTTCTGTAAAAGGCAAAATTATAAGCGTAATTGTTTCCAAACATGAAATGAAATTTCTAATCTTTCTGCCTGGAGTCTTTAGGTGTCTGTTTCTTCATTCACCTGCCACTCCTTTTTTAGAGTATGTCGAGATGACCCTAGTGTAGAGACTTGCCATGCTAGGGGTTTCTCCTATGTATCAAGGAAAGTGAGAAGAGCCAGTGAGAGTGAGGGGAAGAGCAGGAAGGGTGAGAAAGCAAGAACTTCAGGACATGCAGAATCCACTGAGGGGTCTGCACTCTGTCTGCAAGCCCAGTGATGTTAAAGTGGGTGTGTGCACCCAGAATGTGAACAGAGACTACTAGGGTGTCAGAAGCATTGATTATGTTTTCTCTAACATCTAGGAAAAAGTGAAATTGTACTAATATTTAATTCACATGGATTGACATGGACACCCTCTACTCAGTCCATCAGATGGTCATACTGTCACCAGCTTTGAGCAGTGAATGTCCTGAGGGAAGGGGGAGAGTCTCAAGGATTCACCCTCTTTCAGCAGAGGGGGGTTGTGTCTGGCAATTTGCTGGGTTAAGAGGTTTTGCTGTGTGGATCATAACAAACTATGCAAAATTCTTAAAGAAATGGGAATGCCAGACCACCTTACCTGCCTCCTAAGAAATCTGTATGCAGGTCAAGTAGTCAGAAGTGGACATCAAACAAAGGATTCGTTCCAAATTGGGAAAGGAGTACATCAAGGCTATTTTGTTGTCACTCTGCTTATTTAACTTATATGCAGAGTACATCATGCGAAATGCTGGGGGGATGAAGCACAAACTGGAATCAAGATTGCCAGAAGAAATATCAATAACCTCAGAAGGCTGTATATTATCACCCTGCTTATTTAACTTATATGCAGAGTACAGCATGAGAAACGCTGGGCTGGAAGAAACACAAGCTGGAATCAAGATTGCCAGTAGAAATATCAACAATCTCAGATATGCAGATGACACCACCCTATGGCAGAAAGGAAAGAGGAACTAAAAAGCCTCTTGATGAAGGTGAAAGAGGAGAGTGAAAAAGTTGGCTTAAAGCTCAACATTCAGAAAACGAAGATCATGGCATCCGGTCCCTTCACTTCATGGGAAATAGATGGGGAAACAGTGGAAACAGTGTCAGACTTTATTTTTGGGGGCTCCAAAATCACTGCAGATGGTGACTGCAGCCATGAAATTAAAAGACGCTTACTCCTTGGAAGAAAAGTTATGACCAACCTAGATAGCATATTGGAAAGCAGAGACATTACTTTGCCAACAAAGGTCCATCTAGTCAAAGCTTTGGTTTTTCCAGTAGTCATGTATGGATGTAAGAGTTGGACCATAAAGAAAGCTGGGCAGCAAAGAATTGATGTTTTTGAACTGTGGTGTTGGAGAAGACTTGAGAGTCCCTTGGACTGCAAGGAGATCCAACCCATCAATCCTAAAGGAAATCAGTCCTGAATGTTCATTGGAAGGACTGATGCTGAAGCTGAAGCTCCAATACTTTGGCCACCTGATGTGAAGAACTGACTCATTGGAAAAGACCCTGATGCTGCGAAGGATTGAAAGCAGAAGGAGAAGGGGATGACAGAGAATAAGATGGTTGGATGGCATCACTGACTAGATGGACATGAGTTTGGGCAAGCTCCAGGAGTTGGTGATGGACAGGGAAGCTTGGCGTGCTTCAGTCCATGGGGTTGCAAAGAGTCGGACACAACTGAGTGACTGAACTGAACTGAATTGAAGGGGCTTTGCAGACCAGTTATGTCAGCCAGTGTTCATTGATGATCCTTGAGAAAGGGAAAACTAGCTTGAAAAGATTTCTGCATACAGAAGAAAACAAACACAAACAAAATTCAATGCATATATCATCAAAGAGTCTACAAATAATAAATTCTAGAGAGGATATGGAGAGAAGGGAACCCTCCCACACTGTTGATGGGAATGTATGGAGCTTCCATAAGCTACTGAAAATAGATTTACATTTGATCCACCAACCTCATCCTGCATATATCCAAAAGAGATTTAAAAAATAATAATTTGAAAAGATAATATGCATCCCAGTGTTTATAACAGCACTATTTACAATAGCTAAGACATGGAAACAACGTAAGTGCCCATCAACAGACAATTGGTTTAAAAGATGTGGAGATATATATAATGGAATATTATATATATATATAAAATGGAATATTAGTCATAGAAAGAACAAAAAGCTTGTCATTTGCAGCAACATGGATGAATCTAGAGATTTCCTTACTAAATAAAGTCAGACAGAGAAAGAAAAAGATTATATAATATCACTTATATATGGAATCTAAAAAATAGTACAACTTATTTACAAAACAGAAACTGACTCACAGACATAGAAATCAAATTTATGGCTACCAAAGGGGAAAAGGAAGGAGGAGGGATAGATCAGGATTACAAGATTAACAGATACACCCTACTATATATAAAATAAACAACAAAGATTTACTATACAACATAGAAACTATATTCAGTATCTTGAAATAATTTATAATGGAAAAGAATCTGAAACTGTATACCTGAAGCTAAGACAATATTTTAATAAATCAACTCAGATGGTAAAAAATCTGCCTGCAATGAGGGAGACTCAGTTTCGATTCCTGGGTCAGAAAATGCCCTGGAATAGGAAATGGCAACCCACTTCAGTATGCTTGTCTGGAGAGTTCCATGGACAGAGGAGCCTGGTGGGCCACAGTCCCTGGGGTCACAAAGAGTCAGACACAACTGAGTGACTAAAACTAACTACGATAGTTAAATTTAAAAAAAAAAAAAGTATTAGTGATATAAAAATAAGGAAATAGCAAAATCAAAATAGCACTGTTTTTCCAATTCTTATTACAACTTCTCCATTATCCATATTCCAAGATAGAAATATTGAAGATTTAATCCAGAATTAACAAACAGTGGAGCACAAAATTGTGGTATCATCAAGAAGACTATTTGAAAGGGAATTCTATCAATTGTCATTATTGATTACTTAGCCCTTCTGTATATTTGGCCTTTAACCAAGGATAATAGAAGAAAACAACCATAATTCAGAAAATATTTTAAAATGCTAATTATTTCGTGTTTACCTCATCTTTTTATCCCTATTTTTGTGTATGACATTATGTATTAAGCTATTTTCACAAATAACTATATAAATATATGTTAGGCTTGCATGCTGTTTTGATTAACACTGCTATATAACCAACTACCCCACAACTCTGTGGCTTAAAATAATGTTTTACCATCTCTCACAGTGTAAATTATCTGGGCTCAGTAGAGTAAGGCTTTTTTTTTAACTTTATTTTATATTGGAGTATAGTTGATTAACAATATATTCATTTCAGATGTACAACAAAGTGATTCACTTGTACATATAAATGTATCTATTCTTCTTCAAATTTTTTTCCCATTTAGGTTGTTACATAATATTGAGTAGAGTTCCCTGTGCTATACAATCCATCCTTGTTGGTTATCCATTTTAAATATAGCAGTGTGTACCTGTCAATCTCAAACTAACTACGCCTCCCCTCTACCCTTCCCCCTAGTAAGCATAAGTTTGTTCTCTAAGTCTATAACAGCAGAGTAGTTTGCAAAGGGCAAGTGCAGCAGCCTCAAAATGTAGTGTGGTAGCTTTTGTGGGTTGGGTAATTTCATAGGCTAATAAGTGGGAAGACTATTCCAATGATTTGGGGGAAGGGGTGGAGATTCCAAGAATTGGACCACCACCCGCTTTCTGATCTTTTGATATGCCTTGAAACTGTCAAGTCACCTCTGGGTGTGCCATTTAGCTTGCTGGTTGAGGACCAAGTCAAGTTGACTTATCTGCCACCTTGGATCCATTTGATTCTAATCAGTTTATGTTGTGTCCTTGAGCTATGTCATTCTTTCCAAAGTTGGACCTTGCCCTCTTCCCTCCTGTTTCATCCCTCCCTCAGAGATTTTACTCTTCTATTCTTATGGGAACCTGAAGGATGATGGTCCATCTTCTGTAATTGCTTCAAGAAGAGCAGAGTAGTTTTAAACCGAGGTTTCCCATGTGGTTTCGGTCATCTGAATGCTCAACAGGGCTGGATGCTCAAGATGACGACTCCCACAGCTGACAGCTGATGCTGGATGCTGCCTGGGAGCTCATCTGGGACTGTTGATCAGTGAGCCTATACGCAGCTTCTCCCTTATTTGCACTTCTTACAGCGTGGTGGCTGGGTACCAGGTGCGAGAGTCCCAAGCACCTTCCAAGAGGAAGATGCAGAAGATTCCAGGCCAGTTACAGGACATGCCTAAAACAGGAGCAGCATCATTTCTCTATTTCTGTCCTACTCTATTGGTTAAAAACAGTCACAAATTTAAAAGGGTGGGGGAAAATTCCACTGCTTGATGGGGTTGAGCAAAAGAGCATATGCATGGGACAAAATGTTGTGGCTAATTTTGGAAAACAAAGCCTACCACAGGCTGCAATTTTTACGGATGAGTTTATGGTCATAAAACCTGGAGCCACTGGAACAAGACAGAATTGTAGGTGAGATCACAACCGTGTGGACAAATTGACTGAACTAACAGCTGTTTCATCCTGGGAAATTTAAGTAATGTCTCTGAGTCACTGGAAATCCAGAAAGTAGAACCTATGGTGGTGCGTGGGGCAGAGGGGTGAAGGGGCTCTTTGGAATATTAGATGAGAAAATGTGTACCCAAAATCTTCCAGAACCACACTTGGGTCCACTGGCCCATGTATGGTAAAGTCAGTCTAGTGACACCAGCTTGCGGTGAAGGAAACTTCAATGTTTATTGCAGGGCACCAGGCAAGGAGTCCAGGACAGCTAGTACTCTAAGCACCCAAGCTCCCTGGTGGGTTTTAGCAAAGCATTTTTAAAGTCCAGGTGAGGGAGGGATGTTCAAGGCTATGTGATCAGCTGGTGCACAGTAATGATGGATTGATAGTGAAGTAATAGGGGTTCACAGCATCAGTCTGTAGGAACCGATAGGTATGGGACTACATGCTCATGATTGTCAATTATTAACTTCTCCTATTTGGTGGTGGTTTTAGCCTCTGTAAAACAACATGACATATGCCTTAGATACGATTATCTAGGTACTTCAGAGAGGAGCTAAAGCAGAGAATATGGGGAGGGATCTCTCTCCGGAAGGCCCCAGCAGGTCTTCATTGGGTTACAAAGTACCCAGAACATTGTAACTGGCTCAACCTGTAGCAGATATTACTTTGGTTTTGAATTGGGGAGTGACTGGTTTAGAAAACGCTTTTCAGAGCAAGCACTTTGATAACAGCATAGTGGATGTAGAAAAGCAGGGAGGAGATAGGAGGTCAAGAATGGAGGAGGCAGGGGGATCTCTTGTGAGACTATGGCCAGGAGAGGGGGACAGCGATGGAGAGAAGCTGGGGGAGAAGAGTAATATGCAACCCAGGGAAGAGCAGCCTCCGCTTGCTGAAAATGGAGAATAGTCCGTACACAGCAGTGAAGACCCAGTGTTCCTAAAAATAAATTTAAAATGAAAAAGGATAGCTTTAAAAAAATAGCTTTTTTCAAACTCGAAAGGGGTTAGTCATTTGCTCAAGATCATAGAGGTGATAAGTGATAAAGCCAGGATACCAACCCTCAGCTATGATCAAACGTATTACAATGCCCCCAAACTGCACTAAGACCAGAGCCACTCATGGCTATTTAAATGAAATGCAAATGAATGAAAATTAAGCAAAATTAAAACATCAATTCCTTAGGCACACTAACCACATTTCAACTCTTCAGTATCCACACATGACAGCACAGAGATAGAACGTTTGTTTCCATCATCCATTCATTGGACAGCATTGATCCAATCCCTTAACAGTCATAATACGTTGAAAGCCCATAGGATGGCTGGTTAAGAGAAGAGATGAAATAGTGGAAGAGAAGAGAGGAAAAGGAAGGAGAAAGATTTTGAACAGTTTTGTGGAGAAAGAAGCCTAGATCTAGAGCCGTGTTAATTTGTAAACTATAGTAGCTAAAATTTCAAAACATATTGAAGACATACTTTTAAAAAACTTGAGAGCTGCCATTCAACAGATAGTTAAGTCTCATTTGTGTGCCTGGCATTGGTTGAGGGGAGATTGCTAGGCAAAAAAATAGACACTTTACCATCATTAAAAGTAGAGTAACTTTAATCAAATAATTAGAATAAAGCATGACAGTTATTTTGTAATGTAAAGAATTCTGTAGAAATAAATAGCAGAGGGGCCCATGTAGCCTAGACAGGGCTCAAGGATCTTTCCCCAAGGAAGTGCTATTAAGTAATCTGAGAAAGGAAATGTTTCAGGGAAGAGAGTGGGGTGTGAGAGGATGGTCACTTCACGGGTCACATCTGAGTGCCTCAGACAGCTGCCAAGTCTGAGTTCTTGGCTTCACACAGGAAAGAACTCAAGAGTGAGCCATATAAAGTGAAAGAAGGTTTGTACAGGGAAGAAACTCACTCTATGGACAGAGCGTGGGCCATCTCAGGAGGCTAGAGAGGTGCCAGGGTATAGGGTTATCAGGTTTTATAGGGGTGGGTAATTTCATTTTCTTGACCTTCAAAATCACTGTGCACAGTGACTGCAGCCTTGAAATTAAAAGACACTTGCTCCTTGGAAGGTAAGCTATGGCAAAACTAGACAGCATATTAGAAAGCAGAGACATCACTTTGCTGACAAAGGTCTGTATAGTCAAAGCCATGGTTTTTCCAGTAGTCATGAACAGATGTGACAGTTGGACCATAAAGAAGTCTGAGCGCCAAAGGATTGATGCTTTTGAACTGTGGTGTTGAAGACTCCTGAGAGTCCCTTGGAGACCAAGGAGATCAAACCAGTCAGTCCTAAAGGAAATCAGTCCTGAATATTCACTGGAAGGACTGATGCTGAAGCTCCAATGCTTTGGTCACCTGATATGAAGAGCCAACTCACTGGAAAAGGACCCTGGTGCTGGGAAAGATTGAGGGCAGGAGGAGAAGGGGAACACAGAAGATGAGATGGTTGGATCACATTGTCAACTCAATGGACATAACTCTGACCAAACTCCAGGAGATGGTGAAGGACAGGGACTCCTGGTGTGCTGCAGTCTGTGGGGTCACAAAGAGTTGGACACGACTTAGCAACTGAACAATAAAAATTTCATAGGCCAATGAGTGGGAGGAGTAATTCCAGCTTTTTGTGGGACGGGGTGAGGATTTTCAGGAAGGGGACCACCATCCACTTTTGATGTTTATGGTCATGGCACCTGTGGGTGTGTTATTTAGCATACTGATGTGTTACAAAGACCCTGGAGAAGACAATGGCATCCCACTGCAGTACTCTTGCCTGGAAAATTCCATGGACGGAGGAGCCGGGTGGGCTGCAGTCCATGGGGTCGCTGGGAGTTAGACACGACTGAGCGACTTCACTTTCACTTTTCACCTTCATGCACTGGAGAAGGAAATGGCAACCCACTCCAGTGTTCTTGCCTGGAGAATCCCAGGGACGAGGGAGCCTGGTGGGCTGCTGTCTATGGGGTCACACAGAGTTGGACATGACTGAAGTGACTTAGCAGCTTAGCAGCAGCACAAAGACCCAGATTACCATGATGGTGTGATCATTCACCTCGAGCCAGACACCCTAGAATGCGAAGTCAAGTGGGCCTTAGGAAGCATCACTATGAATAAAGCTAGTGGAGGTGATGGAATTCTAGTTGAGCTATTTCAAATCCTAAAAGATGATGCTGTGAAAATGCTGCACTCAATATGCCAGCAAATTTGGAAAACTCGGCAGTGGCCACAGGACTGGAAAAGGTCAGTTTTCTTTCCAATCCCAAAGAAGGGCAATGCCAAAGAATGTTCAAACTACTGCACAATGGCACTCATCTCACATGCTAGCAAAGTAATGCTCAAAATTCTCCAAGCCAGGCTTCAATAGTACATGAACTGTGAACTTCCAGATGTTTAAGCTGGATTTAGAAAAGCTACAGGAACCAGAGATCAAATTGCCAACATCTGCTGGTGGTGGTGATTTAGTCGCTAAGTCATGTCCTACTCTTGCGACCCCATGGACTGTAGCCTACCAGGCTCCTCTGTCCATGGGATTCTCCAGGCAAGAAAACTGGAGTGGGTTGCCATTTCCTTCTCTAGGGGATCTTCTTGACCCAGGAATTGAACCTGCATCTCCTGAACTGCAGGCAGATTCTTACCAACTGAGCTATGAGGGAAGTCCATCATCGGTTAGATCACTGAAAAAGCAAGAGAATTCCAAAAAAACATCTTCTGCTTTATTGAGCATGCCAAAGTCTTTGACTGTGTGGGTCTCAACAAACTATGGAAAATTCTTAAAGAGATGGGAATACCAGACAATTTACGTGCCTCTGTATGCAGGTCAAGAAGCAACAGTTAAAACTGGACATGGAACAACAGACTGTTTCCAAATAGTACATCAAGGCTGTATATTGTCACCCTGCTTATTTAACTTCTATGCAGAGTACATCATGAGAAATGCAGGGCTGGATGAAGCACAAGCTAGAATTAAGATTGCCAGGAGAAATTTCAATAACCTCAGATATGTAGATGACACCACAGTTATGGCGGAAAGTGAAGAAGGACTAAAGAGCCTCTTGATGAAAGTGAAAGAGGAGAGTGAAAAAGTTGGCTTAAAACTCAACATAATGGTATCTGGTCCCATCACTTCATGGCAAATACATGGGGAAACAATGGAAACAGTGAGAAACTTTATTTTGAGTGGCTCCAAAATCACTGCAGATTGTGACTGTAGCCATGAAATTAAAAGGCGCTTGCTCCTTGGAAGAAAAGTTATGACCAACCTAGACAGCATATTTGGAGAAGGTAATGGCAACCCACTACAATATTCTTGCCTGGAAAATCCCATGGACAGGGGAGCCTGGTAGGTGCAGTCCATGGGGTTGCTAAGAGTCAGACATGACTGAGCGACTTCACTTTCCCTTTTCACTTTCATGCATTGGAGAAGGAAATGGCAACCCACTCCAGTGTTCTTGCCTGGAGAATCCCAGGGACGGGGGAGCCTGGTGGGCTGCCATCTATGGGGCCCCACAGATTAGGACACGACTGAAGCGACTTAGCAGCAGCAGCAGACAGCATATTAAAAAGCAGAGACATTATTTTGCCAACAGAGGTCTGTCTAGTCAAAGCTATGGTTTTTCCAGTAGTCGTGTATGGATGTGAGAGTTGGAGTATATAGAAGAAAGCTGAGTGCCAAAGAACTGATGCTTTTGAACTGTGGTGTTGGAGAAGACTCTTGAGAGTCTCTTGGACTGCAAGGAGATCCAACCCATCAATCCTAAAGGAAATCAGTCCTGAATATTCATTGGAAGGACTGATGTTGAAGCTGAAACTCCAATACTTGGCCACCTGATGTGAAGAGCTGACTCATTTGAAAAGACCCTGATGCTGGGAAAGATTGAGGGCAGGAGGAGAAGGGGACGACTGAGGATGAGATGGTTGAGTGGTATCACCGACTTCATGGACATGAGTTTGAATAAACTCCGGGTGTTGGTGATGGACAGGGAAGCCTGGCGTGCTACAGTCCATGGGGTCGCAAAGAGTCAGACATGACTAAGTGACTCAGCTGAACTGAACTGAGAGCCCCTTGGACATTTAGGGAATCAAGCCAGTCAATGTTAGGGAAATCAACCCTGAATACTCATTGGAAGGACTGATGCTGAAGCTGAAACTCCAGTATTTTGGTCATCTGATAACGAGCAGCTGACTCATTGGAAAAGTCCCTGATGTTGGGAAAGATTGAGGGCAGAAGGAGAAGTGGGCATCAGAGGATGAGATGGCTGGATCACATCACCCGTGCAATGGACATGAACTTGGGCAAATTTCGGGAGATGGGGAGGGACAGAGAGGCCTGGTATGCTACCATCCATGGGGTCACAAAGTCGGACATGACTAGGCAACTGAACTGCAACCAACTCTCTAAGGCACTACCAAAGGCCACTACCTGGTTGGCTTTTTGCCTACCCCCCCAGGCTCACCTTAGCTGGATCACCCTCTTCGGATGTCTCCTCTAGCCCTTATCCTTTTTTTTTTTTCCGGCTGTGCTGGATCTTCATTGCTGCAAGGGCTTTTCTCCAGTTGCAGAGGCTACTCTTTAGTTGCCGTGCTAGGGGTTTCTCACTGCGGCAGCTTCTCTTATTGTGGAACATGGGCTCTAGGGGGTGTGGGCTTCAGTAGTGGCAGCTTGAGGGCTCTAGAGCAAAGGCTCAATAATTGTGGCCTGCAGGCTTAGTTCCTCTGAGGCATGTGGGATCTTCTCAGGTCAGGGACTGAATCAGTATCTATCTCCTGCATTGGCAGAATTATTTCCCACTGAGCCACTAGGGAAGCCCACCCTCTTTTGTAAGCTCCACATTCCTTCCCTTTTAGAGATGTCCTTTCTGCCTGGAACTCACTTTCATCCCCAACATTCTTCATCCTTTCTTCCTGTAGTGAATTTTTTTATCCTCCAAATCTTTCCTCAAGGATTCCTTGCCGGACATTTTATCATTAGAGGCTCTTAAGCACAGGTAGCACTAGCCACACATGCAATTTCACATTTGCAGGGATTAGTTAACACATTTAAACACAAGTAACATTTTTCTATTTGACTGGAGACGGTGCCAGATAACAGGATGGAGGTGTGCTCAAACTGCATTTCCAGCACTTAGCCCAGTGCAGGCACAAATGTTACACACTTATTGAATATTTTGGACTTTTGATTGTAAGCACATTACTGCTCACAAGAGAGGTGGACTGAAAATATAATATTTAGGAGTCACCAGCATATAGGTGGAGTCATAAAAATGCTCATGAAGCAAAACCTTTGGGTTGAGCAAAATGAAGGCTACTAGGAACTTTGCTTAGGTGGAATAATTGAACAGAAGTCAAATTATAATCACTTGAAAGGCAAGGAAGTAGCAGCAGTTAATATAGATGGTGCTTTCCCACCAGAATCTGGCTCTGAAGGGGAGGAAAGAGGAAAGGTCAGGGCGCCCTGTAGTAATTTTTAAATGACATCATTCATGTATGATGCAGGCTTTCTTGGCTGAATAGGGAGGATTTACAGGTCACATAAAGGTCACTTACAGGTCATTCCTTAAAATGGCAAGGAAATCGGAGCTGTTTAGTATCTACCTATAAAATAATAACAGGTTTTGAGTGAATGGTAAGGTATAGACATTTGTGCTCAGTGCTCAGTGGTGTCCAACTCTTTGTGACCCTATGGGCTGTAGCCTGCCAGGCTCCCCTGTCCATGGGATTCTCCAGGCAAGGATACTGGAATGGGTTGCCATTTCCTTCTCCAGGGGATCTTCCTCATCTCTGGACCCGGGAATAGACTCCCGGTCTCCTGTGGTTCCCGCTTTGGCAGGCAGGTTCTTTACTTCTCATGCTCAGCCAGCTGGGAATCCCCACACACATTTAAACCAGACTTTTGAATGCAAATAAGTTGTTTGAAACTCTTCAGCTAAGCGTTTCTTATTTTTATGCTTGGGGTAGCAGTACACTTAATTTGTATTTTCTTTCAATAGTTCAAAAATATCCTTGAGTATACTTAATCTATATTTTAATTGTTCAAAAGTATACTTGAGTATACTTAATCTGTATTTTCTTTCAACTGTTCAGTTTTACATCTGTTTAACAAGAGACTGGTTGCCAGTGCCATGTGACCTGTTAGGGCTCAACCCCAGCATAAGAGGCTTTTCTATGTCTAGTATGAAGGGGAGAGAGGAAGGGAGAAGTGTATGCAATTTCTGGGCGATAAGATTACAGCTATATTGACTTTAGGGCTGTATAAAATCAATTCTAAAACCAGACTGGGTTTAACCACCCTCCCACTTTCTAAGATCAAATCAGCACAAGTCACCACTTCCTATTCCTTTAAAAGCCCAGAAAGGCTCATAATTTAGTCTGACATTGCTCCTGGAGCACACAGCAAACAATAGCCATTACATTCTTCCTTTTCCTTTTCCGATGTCATTTTCCCAGCTCAGTTTCTGAATGTTTTTATCACACGCCTACAACAAAAAACCTGTCAAAGCTGCTTGGTTAGGAGCTCATGGTCTACTTTGCCTGAAACCGATGGATGGGGGGTGGAGGGGGTGATAAGTGGGTCTAAGTGGCCTAGAGGTCTTTGGGCAGAGAAAGGTCTTAGGGTCTGTGAGCCTAGTAGCCCCTCAGCACCCCAAGTTTGCAAATCCGACTTGGTTGGTGGTGATATCTAAAGCCTGGATTCAAGCTCTCCTTCAGTTTTGCGCGTTGGGGCTCTGTGGTAGATAACTGCCCAGGCACAAGGGGCAATCCCAGTAGTAAGCTCTCCGGGCAGGAGGGGCGGAGGGAAGCAGAAACTGCCTTTTGTGGGTTTGTCAAAGAAAATCTGTCCTAAAGAAAATTAATTTACCAGAGGTGGCTTCCCCGGGCAGAGGGGCGTTTCCGGGCCCACCGTGGCGTTGTTTGGTAAATAAGGATGCTTGCTCAGTGCCTGCTCGCGGAAAGGCGCGCCTGCACTCTCGTGCCCTGGGGGCTGGGACTTGGCTTGGGGTTTCCAGTCTGGAGGATCAGTTTCTCCCCCAGGGATGATGGAGGGGCTACGCTGTTCCCTGCGCCTGGTGGCCGGGGCACCCGGGCGGTGGCGGCCGGTTCCGCGCGGTGCGTGCGCTGGAGCTTGGCCGCTCCGCCCGCTTTCTCGTGGAGCCGGGCGCAGCGTGTCGCCGCCGCTCTCCGCTGCCGCGCGCCCCGGAAGGCTCCCTATGGCCAGCCCGCCCCCGCCGCCGCGGCCCTCGTCCCTCAGGTACCCAGACCACGGGCCCTCGCAGGGGTGGGAGTAGGATGGGGGTGGGGCAGATCGGACCCCTGGCTCTCGGAAGTCCACGGGCCGGGCGGGGCGCGCAGCTGCTGTTTCCCGCACCATCCTGCCTCGCCTTGCACCACCATTCTGTCTGCATCCGGGAGTCTCCTCTTTCCCCATCCCTGCCCCAAATCTGGAGTCCCAGTCTGCGAACGCCTCGGAGAGGCCCCCGCCAGCCAGATCTAAAAGTCCCGCCGGTGACCTGCTCCGGAGCGAGGCGCGGACAGCCACGGGGAACGTGAGGGTCGCCATGGAATCCGCTTTGGTGGAAGAGGTGGGGGCGGCGGGGCGGGGGTGGGGGGGCAGGGGAACGGAATTTCTGGGCTGCTAGAACTGACAGCCACATCCTGCGTGCCTTCGCCACCCCAAAGTATTTTGCCCGTAGCCTTTTGCCTCCCTGAATCCTTTTCTTCCTCTCTTCCCTAGTGATGTAGCAGATTAGGGGTTTTTTTTTTTTTTTTGGAAGGTCAGTACCTTTTCCTGTTCGACCTGTTTCCATTGCGTCCTTAAGTGTTTCTAAATTTTTATTCCTTCATTCCATGAGTTCTGTCCTTAACGAGTGACCTTGCGCCTGCATTGGAGGACCCTACCCGTGGAGAAAATGGTTCACTCTGGTCCCCATCGCTTTTCCAGGCTTGCTATTGTGCGCCCGTGATCGACAAGACCACGAGGCTGAGTGCGCCCAGGAGATTTCTCTGTTAATGGCTTTAAGCCCTAATCTAGACTATTTCCTCGGATAAAGGGAGACAATTGCTTTCTTGTTCCTTGCTGGCGAACTCTGGCGCTTCAGGGAGAACCTGGAATTTAACCAGTCTGCTCGAAGCCAGCGGTGGAGGACAAAAACAGCCGCGACCTCCGACAGGGCAGAAAGAGGACAGCTCTCGCAGCACGCTCTCCTTTGGGGCTGGTGCCTGGGTGTTTGATTCTCCTTTCCCAGTTTGCTTGGGGACCAGACCCGAGCGCAGCGAAGGGTGTGATGGTGAGTGATATTGATTACCCCAGACCCCAGTGAGACACCTAGTTTTACTTAATGGATTTAATTCTTCTTTAAGGACTGCAATAATGGATGCTCCGCAGAAGGTAGGGGAGAAGGCGGATCCAAAGAGCCGGTGGAGACTTTCAAGGTAAGTTACTTGCCAGAGGCTAAGTGAAACAGCAGTTTAGTTGAATACAGCCATTTCTTGTTGAGATTTGGGGCAGTTTTCTCCGCACAGGT
This sequence comes from Nanger dama, assembly GCA_917880005.1. Classification (NCBI taxonomy): domain Eukaryota; kingdom Metazoa; phylum Chordata; class Mammalia; order Artiodactyla; family Bovidae; genus Nanger; species Nanger dama. The sequence goes on from CAKJTW010000002.1 coordinate 85,327,942, forward strand.
TTATACAATAATTTAAACAAGCTGCCATGCATTGTAAATTCCACTCCTCTAGGGAAAAAGTCGTATGAGGAGCAGTGTAGGATAGTCATATAAAATTCCGAGGAGTTAATTGCTTGTATTTCCTTCATTTCTGTCTAAATTCTGGGGTTTATATATTAAATAACTTAACAGAGGAATAGTGAGAAGCAAGAGAGAAAGAATCTTGTAAAGTATTTTAAAAATCATAAGAACATAATTGTAAGGTTTATTATCATTTCATCCTTTTAATTCATTATCTCCACCTATTGCCGGCTCCTCCAGGCCATGGAGATTTTTTCCTCCATGGCTTTTTCTTTTTCCTCCTCTGCTCTTCTGCCTGTTTCAGTCACTGTCAATTGTCATCCATAGCACAGAGTGTGCTAATGATCTCACATCCTGGCAGGGTTCAGAGACGGATGAGACTTGCTCATCAATTTCACATATACCCAGCTCTTAATATGTGCCGGGGGACTGTGCTAGGCATTAGAAATCCAAAGATAAATTTAATGTAAGATCTCTACTCTCAGGATTTTTAAAAATCAAGGTATGATATGGTAATTTCCTTACTAAAATGTTTGTGAATTTGTTCGTGTTATTCCTTGTCCTTTAAAGATAGTGTCCTCTAACCCAACAGTAGATAGATATACTCTGCTAGTTTATGAAGACCAAGTTCTAATACATTTTAGGGACTTAAAAGGATTCCTACTTGATAATCTCTAAAGGTCATCTTATATAGTAAATTCCTCACAGGCTATATATATAGATTAATGAAAAAATTTCCCTAAAGGAAGAATTGTTTTCAAAGTGAAGGGTTAATTCATCATGTAAATAATCTTCTCTTTGTTAATTTAAATTTCTATACTTTAGATTTTAGTTAAGGGAAGTGTATTGATATCCTCCAGGCCAGAATACCGGAGTGGGTAGCCTTTCTCTTCTCCAGGGGATCTTCCCAACCCAGGAATCCAACCAGGGTCTCCTGCACTGCAGATGGATTCTTTACCAACTGAGCTATCAGGGAAGCCCATTGATATTCTATACTTATGTATTTGCATATAAAAACGTTAGTGGTAATTGTGGTTGAATTTACAGTGCAATGTGATGAGGCAAATGAAAAATGAAACCCGTAATTTGTGGGGCAAAAAAAGGTAGATTTTGCAGGACCATGTTGGCTTTGGACTTTTTCTGTCTCCTTCTCGATCACCTCATTTATAACTTTAAATTGCCTTTTGATCTCTCTTGGATTGTTTTCGTATTGTATCCCTTCTCCCATTTTGATACAGTCATTTTTTTAAACTTTTTATTTTATATTGGAGTATAACCTATTAACAATGCTGTGATAGTTTCAGGTAGACTGCAAAGGACTCATTCATACATATACATGTTGATACAGTAATTTTAAAGTAAGGAAACCATTTTCTGAAAGTCTGGTAATAAGGTGCCTTATTACTGGAAAATCCTAGGGAATCTTTCTGTGGACTCCAGGGTTATCTTCGTTTCAAGGAGGTCAACTGTTGACCTCCTTTCCTCTGCTTCCACAGCCCAAATTCTCTCCACAGCCCTTACTCTCTCATCCATACAACTTCCTTATTAGATTTTTTAAAAGTGTCTCTAAATGATAACAAATGTAGCACCGATGGCTTTCCAAGTAGAGCAAGACAGATGCACTTGTTTTAAAGTTATGCAATTTCTAAGGGCTTCCCAGATGGCACAGTGGTAACGAATCTGCTTGCCAATGCAAGAGAGGCAAAAGACACAGGTTTGATACCTGGGTTGGAAAGATCCCCTGGAGGAGGAAATGGCAACACATTCCAATATTCTTGCCTGGAAGTCCTGACAGTTGTAATCCAGAGATAGCCTTTGAAAGTTTAAGTGCCAGCTCAGAGAAGTACTGATGGCGATTGGATGTTGCTTGAATTCAGAGCTCATGATAGTCCTCAGGGGCTCTTAACCTAGTTGCGCTAGCCTGGTGCATGCTTCCCCTCTGAGCAAATGGTTCCCCAGCTACACATTTTGTGTCAAGAAATGGTTGTTTTTAGTATGCCCTTTTTGGTCATATTTCACGTTGTTTCACAGTCCAGTCATTGTGACCTTCCAACTTTTTCCACAAGCGTATGTTATGAGACATCCTGACTTTGAAATCATTGGAGAACATTGGAGCGTTAGGAAGAGACAGAGTAATCACAAAGGTGAAAATAACATGTTAAAAATATTGTTATTTTATCCATCTTTAGAAAGGAACTATAGGGAAAAGATGGCTTCTAAAGAACCCTGATAAAAATTGTGCATAAAATTTGTTTCTTTTACACGAGTGCTCTTTTCTTCTTTGAACTGTACTTCACATCTACTCAAACCACTCACTCACCTGCATATCACTTGCTTACTTTTGAATTTCATTCAACTGTATCACTTCATTGTTTAGATTTAGTTTTCTTAGGTAATTTCTTTTTCCATTCAGGCTAACAGCTGTTATTTTTAGTTTCCAGAATTGCAGGAATTTTTGTCAATAAAGGAAAATTGGAGTTCTTGATGAAATTCTGAAGGTACCTATTAGTACCTATTAGTGTGCAGCTACAAAGCTGCATGTAGGAGCAATCCTCATGTACAGATCAGAATGTTAGAGGGGTGCAATTCACTTCATTAACAAATTACATGTCTTACAAGAAGATGTAGTAGTTTACTGAAAGGAAACTAATACCTAGCAATATAATCACTTATTTTTGATTTCAAGCAACTTAACTAGTATTAGCAAATTATTACAGTAGCACTAGTTGAACTTAAAAACATAAAAATGGCTTTGCCATTAACAGTGAGTCCCACCCATTATGGGTGGTCTTAGAGAAGTATTTTGAAGAGAGGATTCAAAAAAGTATATTCTAGGCCCAGATTATTATTCAAGTTGACTCTATAAGGGTTTGAAATCATGACAACAGAAGGGTCTTTTCTGATTTATAGTAAGTACAGGTTTTTGTTTTCAGTTTTGTTTTTACTATCATAGTGTATTATGCTGAGATGTCCAAAACCATGAAGATCAATCCAGGTTTAGTGAGGTTTAGAACAGAATTAGTCAAACATATTTGATATGATACTGTGCTAAATGAGAGGCCAGTATGATCAAGAGAAATGACTCTTTCCCAATTGTTTAAATCAATCCAAGGGACTTTATAGAGGAAACCAAGCACTTGGGAGAGTGAGCTGTCTATATAGAAGAGTTGCATGAGAAATGGGTAAGGCAAGTGATTGGTGGTTGGAAAGCTGAGGACACCCCATACTACTGGGTTGGGTAGGGGTTCTAGTTTCCACACTTACTGCTGGAGGAAGAAGGGAGGGAGTTGAGATAAGCTGGAGGTGCCTTATGTTCAATTTTACATGTGGAAGAAATAATGGAAAAAAAGAGATGAGAGTAGGAAGGCATCTGCAGCCGAGTTTTAGTCCTTCTTTCTGTTCCCATGTTAGACAAAGGCATATAAACAGGAATTCCTAAGTACTGAGGCACTGGGCTATTGTGTACACCCAATACAGCCCTAGACGTGCTCAGTTGCTAAGTTGTTTCTGACTCTTGCGACTCCATGGACTGTAGCCTGCCAGGCTTCTCAGTCCATGGGATTCTCCAGGCAAGAATACTGAAATGGATTGCCATGCCCTCCACCAGGGGATCTTTCTGAGCCAGGGATCGAACCTGTGTCTCCTGCACTGGCAACGGATTTCACTGAGCCACCTGGGAAGCTTCATGTACAGCCCCAGACATATTCCTTGTTAACAGAACTCTGGTTTTGTTTGCAGTTCTCTGACCAACCCTGAATGACAAACCTGCATTTCAACCTCCCCTGCAGTGAAAGATATCAGTGTGATACATTTCTAACCAATAAGGCATAAGGGAATTTCTGAGAAAATTTTGCTTTTGCAGTCAAAGGGTACAGATTTGTCTGGCATTGTCCTTTTCCTCCCCTTTCTTTGGACTTTGATTAGATCCTTGGACTTCCCAGGTGACATTAGTGGTAAAGAATACGCCTGCCAGTGCAGGAGATGCGGATTCCATCCCTGGGTTGGAAAGATCTCCTGGAGGAAGAGATGGCAATCCACTCCAGCACTCTTGCCTGGAGAATTCCATGGACAGAGAAGCCTGGTGGGCTACGGTCCATGGGGCTGCAAAGAGTTGGACACGACTGAAGCGACTTAGCACGCACACAATGAATTTGCCAGCAGAGGTCATCTCTGGAAAGTGTAAATGTGATTGCCAGGTAAAGGTTAGAGATTCTCACTTTTCATTTTTCTTTCCTTCTTTTAGTAGAATTTTTGAATAAATTAATGATTGAGAAGTCAGGAAGTAGAAAGCAATATGAATATCAGACATAGGTACCCAATTTTGAAGGAAATATTATGTGTTCCATTTTGGACATATTCATTCTGAGATGACCAAGTTCATATGATTGTGAAAGAGCACGTGGCTTTCAGTAAACTGAAGAGTTTAAACTGAAACTGATGTGGAGTCCCACTCTTGAGTCTCTTTTCCACTGATCTTAGGGTAGGGCATGGGCATTGATATTTTTCTAAAAAAAAAAAGAAAGAAAGAAAGAAAGAAATCCTCCCAGGTAAATCAGCTCAGTAGCTGATGCTGAGAACCATTGCTGTTTAAGTTGATGAGATTTTCAGGAGAAATGGTATGGTATATTTCTCAGCCCTGACTACAGTTAGAATCCACTTGGATAACTTAAACAAACAAGCACAGCCCTGCTCCCTCCCTCTGGGATTTTAGAATGGTGTCTAGCTTCGTGTTTTTAAAAACTTCCACAATTAAGTCCAACATTTTTTCAGGACTGGAATCTCTGATGCCAAGGGGAAAGTGCAGAGGCTCAGAGAAAAAGCTCAACATCACCCAGATTCTCTTTTTTTACCAGTGAAACTCTCCTCCTTTCAACTTTGCTCCTTCATGCTTCATAAAAACAGAAGGAAATTAAAACATGGTGTCCATGGCTTAATGGCTCCTACAAATTACCAGGAATGGAGAGATAAACTTGGGTTACCTCAACTGCCAGCAATGTTTGTGGTAAAGGTCCTGGGGAAATAAGAACGATGGGGTACAGTCTTGGTTGCAGAGAGGCAGAGTACAAGGAGAACTGAACTGTCAATCAGTATACAAAGGGGGTGGGCTTCCCAGGTTGCTAGTGGTAAAGAACCTGCTCGCCAGTGCAGGAGACTCTAGAGACATGGGTTTGATCTTTCAGGAAGATCCCCTGGAGGAGGGCATGGCAACTCACTCCAGTATCCTTGTCTGGAGAATCCCATGAACAGAGGAGCCTGGCGGGCTACAGTCCGAAGGGTTGCTAAGAGTCGGACATGACTGGTGTGACTTAGTGTGTGCGTGTGCGTGCAGATGTGCGCGCGTGCGCAATTGGTTCTCCTGGCCCCTCCCTTTCCCTACTCCAGCAGTCACAGAGCCCCTAAGATTTTCCTGTCAATTCACTTTCCCTGCATCCCTGTCATACTGACTCTGCTGTTTCCTGTACCTACCAAGTGTGTTCCCACCTCAGGGCCTTTGCACTTGTTTCCTCTGCCTGAAATACTTTGCCCCTAAATCTCTACATCACCTACTGTCTTCATTCAAGTCTCTGCTCAAATGTCACCTTATCTGGGAGGCCTTCCCTAACCCTTCCATCTAAAATAAGCATTCTCTTTCCCACTCTCCCACTCTATCCCTTTAAACTTTAATTTTTTTCATAGCACTGATCACTTCTTGACATCTGTTTATCTCCTTATTCTTTTTGTTTGCTTTTGCAATTGTGGTTGATTTTATTTTTTTCTTTATAATTCTTTAGTCTTTTTCAAATATTTGATAAGTAACAGATACTGCACATAATGAGAAAAAAAAGTGCTATTTGTGAAGGAATTTTTAAAAACCAGTGGAAAAACTCTAAACGTAATTAGGCCAGCTCTGAATTTTCCAGGTATTTGTTATCTATAATCATAATATGCCTGCCTTCTTTTTATTTATGTTAAAAATCTTTTTAAAAATATAATTTAATTTAATTTTTTAATACCAAAAACATTTTGTATTTGAGTTTAGCCAATTAACAATACTGTGATAGTTTCAGGTGAATAGCGGGACTCAGCCGTACATAGACATGTATCCATTCTCCCCCAAACCCCCTCCTGTCAAGGCTGGCACATTCCCCTGGCCCAAACCACTTATTCTTTATACTGTTCTTCCCCTTCACTAAGAGAAGAGGACTTGTTTAATTCCCTTGGTTTCTTTGTGCCTGGCACAATACAGGTACATGGTAGCTCAAAAATTGTTAGGTTAATTTGGTACTGAATTGGTTGAATGGACCTATGCTAGGGTTCTACTCTGAGCTAAGACCCCTGTGTGTGCCAGGGAGGTTCTTTTTCTGGTCATATTTGTGCAGCCAGTAACAAAATTGAAGCTGAGACTGGAACAGCACAAGCTTTATTCGGTGGTGAAGTGGGAACCCTCGCAAATCAACTTTTCATCCTCAGTCAGGCAAAGACACCAAATGTGTAAGAGGATTGAAGTATAAGGGAGGAAACTGGAAAGTGTGGGAATTATAACATACATGAGTTATCTGAGAACAGGAGTGTGGTTTGGACCCAGAACTGATACAGCTCTGTTTTTCAGTGGCTTTTCCCTGTATGTGGCTTTTCCAGCGGTTGCTATGGCAGGTGTCAGCTATGATGGTGCTGGTGGGTGTGTCTTTTAGCTAATGTATTACAATGAGTGTACAGTGAGGCCTAAGGTCTAGCGGAAGTCAGATCTTCTGCCATCTTGGTCCTAAGTTGGTTCTAACCAGTTCTGCTTTTTTTCCTCTTTGTAGCTTCCTCCTGAAACTTAGATAAGTTTCTATTGGTTTCTGTGTGACAGAGGGCAGGGGTAACAACCTTGGAAACTGAGTGAGTAACACTTGCTCACAGAGGCTACCACTTGTCCTCGACTGGCAGGAGTGTGGCAGAGAAGGAAGACTGAACCCTTGCATCTTGGTAGCTCCTGTGCTTGCTTAGTGCAGGGCCTGGGCCACTGGACTGCTGCAGTGTTCACTGAGTGAATAAAAAGGCCAAATACTAAGAATAATAAAGCAGATAAGGGAGAAACGAGGAAGGGAAGGAAAAGAAATCACCCTACAGTTTGATATGAGGCAAAGCCATAGTCTTGTTTTTAAAAGTTTCTATGTAGATTGTTGTTGAAATACTAATGGTAGTGTTAGTTGCCCAGTGTTGTCCAACTCTTTGCGACCCGATGGGCTATAGCCTGCCAAACTCCTCTATTCATGGAATTCTCCAGGCAAGACTACTGGAGTGGGTAGCCATTCTCTTCTCCAGGGAATCATTCTGACCAGGATTCAACCTTGGTCTCCTACATTGTAGGTTGTTGGAATAGAGTTGTATATATTCCATTGCCTGTTAGTTTCATGGCAAAGTAGGGTTACTGGGAAACCTAGAAATCCCAAAGGTAGAAAAACCTTGTGTGATTGTGTTCTTGTTGATTAACTAGTGATAGAATTGACTACCTAGTAAGGACATAAAAGCACGTTCAGGAACCATCTTTCAAGCCCTTTGATCCATTCCATTGTTTTGCTCTGCTCTTCACATAGTTTCCCAGCTCCAAGATTCTGAGAACAAGTATTCCCACCTCATCCCTCTCTCATCAGAGCCAGGATGATTCAAGCACATGCAGTACATCAAATCAAACGCACATGGAAACAAAGGGCCATTCCTTGCCCCCAAGAATGTTTACATTAGCTTCCAATTTTTAAAAAATGTAGAATAGGTCAATTAGGAATAAAAACAGAATAGAAACCAACTAACGGAAGCAGAGAGGGAGAGAGAAATATGCTGCCAAGCTCCCAAGATGAGGTTGTAACTAAAATTTGGCTCCAAGTTTTCTGGCATTTGAGTCAGAAAAGAAAACACACTGTTGCATACTTCTCATTTTCTGACAAAAGAAAATAAAAAATTAACTTCAAAGGTGGAACTTTTCCCTTGAATAAACTACATAAGAATTTACCCCATGAAACATGACCTGTATGAGGCCTACATGGGTAGCAAAATGGAGGGAATGGCTTTGAGGGAAAGGGGTAATCTCCAAATATATTCACCACTGTACCTTGCACACAGCATGTAACAAATTGAACAAATAATTTAAGTAAAGTATAGCTATAAAGGGGGGAAAAAAAAAAAAGAATTGACTACCTAATATTAGAAATAGCAGATGGGAAGTCAAACTTCATTTTACTTTTTAAAAATTAAATTGCTTTATTAAAACCATACAATTTAGAACTTAGTAATTTTACTTTTGAAGAACCATGCAAATCATTGGTTTTGTCTTTGAAAAAAAGAAAGCCGATGTCTGTTGCCTTTGTGGTATTTAAGATGTATCCTGAATTCATGGATTAAAAACTCACCCCTTCTCCTCACCAGTATCTCTACCCCATTTTCATCTACTTTCATCTTTCTGTTTTTGTTGTATATCTTAACTACTTTCCCCTGTTATTAAGAACCTTTTGTTAATGGTGTTAGTAAGTGAAAATTTGCATTGAGTTTGTCTTCTTGTATTGCTATAGTTCCAGATTTTTCTTAGCCCAGGATCCCCTAGCCACTAAAAAAAAAATAACCAAAGCAAAAGCACAAGTGCTTCATTGTACAAGAATACTGTGAAACCATTCATGTAATAAAAAGTGTATGTTAGGATTTCACTCACTTTAAACCCTGGCCATCTTCTGGGAATGAGCCTGTCATTCATTATGGAGTGCAGCTGAAATCAACCACATGTTATTTTCAGTATCTAAGAAAACCTTTACTGTTGTATGTGCCAGGCACTATGCTGGGGCTGGACATTTATTTGCAAGTACTCTAGCTAGAGTTCTTATCTAAACAGTCTCAATGGACTGGCACACTTTTTTTTTTTTTTAAATTTCATTTTAACTGAAGGATGATTGGTTTACATATTGGTTTGATTCCTGCCATACATCAACATGAATTAGCCATGGTGTACATATGCTGGAGTGGTAAAGAATCTGCCTGCTATACAGGAGACACAGGTTCGATCCCTGGGTCAGGAAGATCCCCTGGAGGAGGGCAACCCACTCCAGTATTCTTGCCTGGAGAATCCCATGGACAGAGGAGCCTGGCAGGCTACAGTCCATGGAGTCACAAGAGTCAGACACGACTTAGCGACCAAACCACCACACTGCAGGTGATAACTGAAGCTATGGAAGTGAATGAGACTGCCTGGCAGGCTACAGTCCATAGGGTTGCAAAGAGTCAGACTCACTGAAGCGATTTAGCATGCACACATGTGGTCCTTTATGCTTCATTGGAATGGAAGCTTTCTGGTTTTAAAATAAATAACATTTTGAACCTAAATATTACTCTAAAATTAACTGATTATTATTCATAATATATCAAACCACAAAGGTGGCTGTAAAGCAGTGAATTAACCAGATATAACTAGGTCATTCAAAAAATAATGATAAGAGGTGATGATACAAAGTGAAGTGCTGAAGTTCTGTATTTGCTTTGTGGGAGTGGGAAAAGGACTACTTTGTGTATCGAAAGAAATGAAGTCTGACCTTCCTAACAGCCTGATCACAGCCTGAACTTGTCCTTGGTTCGTTTTGTGTTTAAGTAGGTCTGAGTGCGCCTTGCCCTGTGGTTTGTGTCAGCTGTTCCACAGTTATTGTAAATTAGTGATGCTATTGTTTGTGATCCGGATGCGTATGTGGGGGTCATTTGTAATGGGCAAGCCGGCTGTGGAGAGCTGGTGCAACGGGGCTGTGTGAAGTTGTTTCCTATTACTCTTATTTATCTTTCTTTGAATAAGGGGTCCTTTGTTCACTGTTTCCTCAACACAGAATAGAGGATTTATATCTTAGTGTTCAATCTCTACTTCTGTTTTCAATGAGGAAAACATTTGCTTCACTCTGCTGCCGTCTCCTACTATGAACCCAGAGGGTTTTGGAAGCTGCTGCCAAGAATTCTTTGGGGAGCCGGAGTATAACCATCCCAAGAGATTCAGTTCTTAGTGACATTCTTTTTAGTTTAATAAGTCATTGTGAGTGCTGCTGTTTTGATTCTAAGACTCGCCTTTCTTCTTTCCTGAATGTTCTACACGGGTCTACTGATGGAAGTGAAGAAGAAATATGTTCTTTTAGCATGATTTTACTCCATCTACTATTTCGTCCCAGTTTCTAAATGTCACTGAAAAAATTTAGTTCTGATATTTGTTTGGTAGTATACATTGCAAAGAATTGTTTGGTTTGGTTTGGTTGCATCTTGTAGCTTCTGGGGTCTTAGCTCCCAACCTAACCTGGACTGCTAGGGAATTCCCTACGTTGCAGAGATATGAAACGAGATTCTGAATGGAGGCATGGTTTTGCTTGGCTCACCCAGTGTTGTTAAGTTTCTGAGTTAGTTGCCAACATTTAAAAGTTAAGTGATTTCACTTTTTAATGGCCAGTGACTTAAATTCTGTCTTTTACTCTCTGCCTCCTCTAGCTGGTGGATGTTCAGTTACTTTTCTTTAATGGTGCTGACTTTCTTCCCCAGGCTGAAGATCTAATAATCACACGAGCCACCGTTTTAAAGGAAAAACCAGACCCCAGTACTCTGGTTTTGGAACAGTTTTTACAGATCACATGTTAACAGTGGAGTGGTCCTTGGAGCTTGGATGGGAGAAACCACACATCAAACCTCTTCAAAACCTCTCACTGCATCCAGGTTCATCGGCTTTGCACTATGCTGTGGAAGTAAGTACTTGGAAATTAATGATGGTGACATATTGGTCTTCACTGTGGTTACTAAGTAGCTTCCTCTGCTCAAAGAGCTCTAGGGCAGTGTGGTCTTTACCGTATTAACTAGAGGCAATCATAAGTGTCTATATAAGCAGTTGGTTTGAAGGTGAGTCTTAACTAATTTTTCAGATTATCTTGAATTTTTAAAATGTCAATTGAAAAATCATGTAGGTGGTAAGCACACTCTAGGGTGTAGAGAATAGAAATATAATGTTTTGCACCTGAAACTTGTAACATTGGCTTATAGTATTATCAGAAAATCATTTGAAAGAAATGAGAAGGACAGTTGGCAAGAAAATAAGCAATCAAAAAGCCTGTACTGTTAATATCTCACTAAGTCACTGCTCTTAGATCTTCTAATGATTGACAATGGATCATTAGGTACAGTATTATATTTATATTTTAATGCTAACTGTATGGTTTTATGACAGCAACAACTTGTTATGCATGTTAAGAAGCATTTAATTAAATGTCAGCCTTCAAGCATGAATGGAATAATTATAAGCATTAAGTATTAAATAGAAGATGCTTTCTGTGGTCCTTCTTAGGATACACACTTAGCCAAATATACAATATATCCCCTGTTCCCTGTGTGGCTTCCCTGGTGGCTCAGTGGTAAAGAATCTGCCTGCAATATAGGAGACCCAGGTTCAATCCCTGGATAGGGAAGATCCCCTGGAGAGGGAAATGGCAACCCACTCCAGTATTCTGTCTGGAAATCCCATGTACAGAGAAGTGTTACAGACTGCTGTAACTCATTTTTAATGTATTGGATATCTTTCCTAGAATATTGGGATTCAAGAATCAAGCAGTGGCCTGTTATTTAAGGAGCTGAAAGATGGAAATAGTAAATATTAATATTGATATTGATAAAATAACTACATTTGTTTATTAAAATCCTGCAATATGCCCTCTACTGGGTACCTTATATGGGTCAGCTCTTCTAATTGTTTAAAGTGAGAAAAATGTAGTTAATCATTCAGATTCTGGAGTTACACATCCTGGGTTCAGATCCTGTCTAGTCATATTATTTTGACCCACAAATTAACATGCATATAATCTCCTTGGACATCTTTCTCTTCCACTAATCAGTCCCATTTTTTGTTTTGTTTTGTTCTGTTTTTAGAGCTAAAACTACATGTGGTTTTGTTGATTTCAAATGTATTTTTTTGATAAAAAAGTGAAAAGTGAAAGTTGCTCAGTCATGTCTGACTGTTTGCAACCCCAGGGACTATACAGTGAATTCTCCAGGCCAGAATACTGGAGTGAGTACCCTTCCCCTTCTCCAAGGGATCTTCCCAACCCAGGGATCAAACCCAGGTCTTCTGCATTGCAGGCAAATTCTTTACCAGTTGAGCCACAGGGAAGCCCAAGAAGACTGGAGTGATAGCCCATCTCTTCTCCAGTAGATCTTCCCGACCATAAACAGTGACACTTTCACATAGTGAAGGAGAGAAATGGAAGTGTGAGTGGGGAACCTAGATGAAAGAAAATAGAATTTTATAACATTGCTTCATGTTCAGGTTAAGATAAATATTTAGTGAGATAAAGGATAATTTGAAAAAGTGGACAACATACTATTTAATGAGTACTTATAAAGGAATGCCCAAATAGCTACCATCCAGGCAAAGAAATGGACAGTTTGAGTATCCCAGAAACCTTCTTTGTACTCCTTCTATGTCATAAACCCTGTATTTTCTGGCACTTGTTGTTCTTACTTTTATGATGATTTTCTTTGCTTTTCATTTTGGATTATGTGTACCTCTGACACTACAGTTTTGCCTCTTTTTGAACTTTGTGTAAGTGGAATTATATAAACATATATACTGCGTGTGTGTGCACATGCACACATATCTATTGTTTGAGCTCAGTATTATGTGAGGTCTATCCATCCAGGACCAATCCTCATGTCTGCGGGGTCTGGGACAAAAGTAAAAACAGAGACGTCCCATAGTCCACCCTCTCTCTTTCAATCCTGACTCATGCTGTACGACAAAGGGTCTTTTGCACACGCACATAGATGCCCACCCCACCTGCAGACAGATGACCCTTGGCCATCCCATGGACTTAGATGCAAGCACCCTAGTGATCCTGTCTGTTCTTAAGAGATCAGGAGGCCTGTTCAGACCCTGAAAATAGGATCAGGGCCATTTGGGCAGGAAATTCAGGGAACCCCTAGAACCGAGTATTTGGAGTCTGTCTAGAAAAGTGTCCAGTCAACTACTTGCTCCAAGGATGTCACACCTGGGGGAAGACAGAGGTGAGAGGCCCTCGAAAGTGTGAAAGTCAGGGCAGAGACCTGTGTTATCCGAGTCTCAGGGTGGTAGGTACCACATCGTATGTTCCTTATAGCAGTAGTGTTATATTATGTGACTATATTCAGTCTGTTGTTGACTTGGCACTTGTTCAGTTTCCTTCTGTGAACTTTCTTATACATAGTATGCTGGTGTACTTGTTTACATGTTTCTGTAAGTCAGCTGTTCTCGAAGGTGTGGTCCATAGACCCGTCCTAGGCTGCCCTTTGAAGAGATTGCCTGAGGTAAAACTTCACGGTAATACCAGGGTATTATTTTTCTTTCTCATTGTGTTGACATTTGTACCAGATAACGCTTTGCCACCCAGCCTCTGTTAGTCATTGTATTATTGCCGTGCATGGCAGTATAAAGAGAATGTCAGCTCTACTTAATGTTCTCAATGAAATGTAATAATGATTGAGTTTATATAATCTTTACTTTTACATAAACATTTTATTCTGTGTGAGAAAACATCCATTTCACATGAAACACTCTGTTTACTGAAGTGCCATGGTTGCCTCAAGGAAAAGCAACCGCATGATTATTTTTGTGTGGTGAACTCAACTGGCTACTTTTTGTACCTGGTGCCATTGTTCCTAGAAAGAACAAAGTTGTTTAAACTTGTGTGTGTTTTTTTGAAAATGAATGAAATAAGCCTGTCACTTCAAGTAAAACAATGGACTATATTTATGGGCAGTGGTAAAATTCTAGCTCTCAAGTGAAAGTTGGAATTTTGGAAAATTTGTATCCCCCACCCTTTCCGCCTATTAAAGAGGTCTTATTTTGTATTATATTGGTGGTTACCAATGTTTTAATGATATTGGTAGTTTTAGAAGGAGTTACCCTTTGAAAGATCTGTGTAACTCAGGCAACCAGTATTTTTCCAAGTGAGTGTTCCATGATATTACAAATTTCTGTATGAGTAAAGATTCATTCAAAGTGCAGGATTTCCCTGGTAGCCCAGTGGTTAAGACTCCATGCTTCCACTGCAGTGGGCACAGGTTTGATCCCTGGTCAGTGAACTGAATCCTGCTTGCTGCAGCCATAAAATTAAAAAACAAACAAAAACCCCCAAATCCCTGAAGTACATTTTAAAATGAAAAAACAAAAAACCAAAAATTATTCCAAGTACAAGATAGGATTTTTGATGTCTCAGTTGGCTATTGTAAACTGAGGTCCCTAGAATTCCATTTTTCGTTTCCCTTTGGTTTTGGACTGCAAGAACATTGTCTCGTGAACCTTGGAGGACTTTGGGGGGCAGTGGTCATTTTGTGGTGTGCACACGCCTTCTTCTAGTCATTCAATCACACACTAATCTGGGTGCCATTTGAAGGAATTTTGCAGATGTGTTTAAAGTCCCTGATTGGTTGATTTGAAGTTATCCGGAGGTGAGTGAACCTGACCTCAGGACATCCGTGTAGGTCGGGCTGCTCACATGCACTCACTTTCCTGCTCTGTCTCCCTTCCTGAGTCGGTTGGGGATGGGCTGCAGCTCACATCTCCTGGTCCAGCCTGCTTGTGACCTTCTGTTTCTCAGTGCTCATCCTACAGATTTTGGACTTTGCTTAGCCAGCCTTCCCAGATGCTTTGGGCAATTTCTTCTAATAAATCTGTAAATGTTATATATATTTCTCCTGATTCTGTTTCATCTTAGTTGAACCCTGTCTGAGACCATTGGATTTTGAGAAATGAACAGAGTATAAAAACTTCACTGATGGTGTTTCAGATTCTGCAGTGCAGCTGAGCTGTAAGGGACCAGCAGTTGTCAAGTTTTAGAGGAGTATCAGAGATTAATAGCCATGATTATCTGAAAAAGTTATCACAAGTCCTTTCTTCCTCAACCATATATCTATATGAGACTGGATTTTCTTTGTGTACTTCAGCCAAAATTTCTTACTGCAAGGGACTGAATGCAGAAGCAGATAGGAGAATCCAGCTGTTTTTTGTTGAGCCAAACGTTAAAGATTTGCAATAATGTAAAACAGGGCCACATTTAATATTAATCCTCTTGGAAAATATAGATATGTGAATGAAAATATTTTAACATCATAGTCTATTATTGTTATTAAATACAATTTCTCACTATGGCTATGGTAAATATTGATAGAATACTTTCTAAATAAAAGCTCTTTGAGACCTTTATAATTTTTAAGAGTGTGAAGGCACTTGACACCAAAGAACTTTGAGAAATACTACTTGAGGGTATATCTAGGAATGTGCTGCTGGTATTGAACGTATCTTCAATTTTATGAGAAAGGGGAAACTTTTCCATGGTGATTTTACCAGTTTTTATACTCACTAGCCATGAATTAACAAATACAATTACCACTCATCAACTTTGCCAGTTCTTATAGCCTGACTTTGAATTTTTAGCTTATTAATAAGATGACATGTTATTGTGATATTAATTGCCACTTCTGAAGAGGTTGAACACATTTTCAAATGTTGGTCAATTGGATTTCATTTTCTTTGAGGTGCCCGCTTGTTTCCATCTTTGCTCATTCTATTGTGTTGTCTTTTTTATTTGTTAGAAGTACTTTATATATTTTGAATATAGGTCTTATGTCATTTATATGTGTTGTAAATATCTTCTTCCACATTTGGACTTTTTATTCTCCTCATAAGTTTTTGATGACAAGAAATAAATTTCACTTTTTGGGGAGGTGGGGGCTATGCCACACAATTTGTGGATTATTAGTTTCCCGATCAGGGATTGAACCCAGGCCCAGGCAGTGAAACCCCAGAATTCTAACCACTAGGCCACCTGGGAACTCCACATTTCAATTTTTAAAAGCTGAATTTATCAATCTTTGCTTTAGGTTTGGTTTTGTGTGAGTCTTTCTACTCCTAGATTATGAAGATATCTTCCTGTATTACTGATTTTGTCCATCACAGTTAGGTCTTTAATTTCAGAAGTTGATTTTTGTATGAAGTAGGGGTCCAGTTTTTCTTTCTGTTTGTCTGCTTTGTTTTCCTGCTGCTGCTGCTGCTGCTGCTGCTAAGTCGCCTCAGTCGTGTCCGACTCTGTGCGACCCCACAGACGGCAGCCCACCAGGCCCCCCATCCCTGGAATTCTCTAGGCAAGAATACTGGAGTGGGTTGCCATTTCCTTCTCCAGTGCATGAAAGTGAAAAGTCAAAGTGAAGTCGCTCAGTCGTGTCTGATTCTTTGTTTTCCTACAGATACCCAATTGTCCCAGCACCATTAAAGAAGGCTTTTTTTTCCTTCTGATACATCATAGCACATCTTAGTACATACATGAGGTTCTGCTTCTAGATCTCTATTTGCCTTGCATTGTCTTGTCTATCTGGATCTCTCTTGTTTCATTGTTTTGCTTGTCCATCTGGGCGAAAGCCACACTGTCTTTATCTCCAAATCACTGTAAGGAGTCTTTATTTATTTATTTTTTTTTAATAAGGAGTCTTGATGTCTACTAGGACTAGTCCTTCTGTTTCATTCTTCAAGAGTGCCTTGGATATTTCTTGTTCTTTTGCTTTTTCTTATAGCTTAGATTCACTTTATCATGTCAGTCAAACTTTTGTGTTTCAGTTTGTTGCAAGAAAAATAAATGCCCTGACATGATTTTCATTTGGATTGCATTACATTTTATGAGTCAATTGTGGGAGAATCGGCATCTTTATATTTTATTTTTTTTAATCCTAAAGCATTTTATTTTTAAACTTTTGATTTTGATTAGAGTATAGTCGATTGCCAATATTGAGATAGTTTCAAGTGGGCAACTGAGGACTTAGCCGTGCATGTATTCATTCTCCCTCGAGTTTTCCTCCCCTTCAGGTTGCCACATAACACTGAGCGGAGTTCCCGCACTGTTCTTTAGTGCAATCTTTCTAATAGAGAATCTTTCAATCTATGAATATGAGATTGCTTTCTGCTTTAGTTAGGTCTTTAATGACTTGGTAAGTTTTATATTTTCCTTATGTCTTTCACTTATGTTAGATTTTTCCCACCTAGGAATTGGTTTTAATTCTACCTTAAATAGATAGTGTTTTTACTTTTTAACTGCTGCTATTATATGGGAATATAGTTTCTTATCTGGTTACCTTGTCTAAACAGATAATTTCAAAAGATGATGTCAGTTTTTCTGGATTTTCTACATTTAATCTTTTCTGTGTCTCAAGATCTATGACAGTTTTTTTCTTCTCCTAACTTTATACTTCTATTTCAGGGTTTCTCAAGTGATGCTATTGGTAAAGAACCCTCCTGCCAGTGCAGGAGACATAAGAGATGCGGGTTTGATCCCTGGGTCGGAAAGATCCCCTGGAGTGATTTCATGACTCCTGGTAGTGCAGTATTGATTTAAAGTATTCGTAGTTACAGCAGGCAATGTGTGATGGCCTCAATCTGAAAGAAAAGCTTTAAATTTTATCACTTTAATAGATAAACAACAAGGATTTACTATAGCACAGGAAACTATTCAGTATCTTGTGATAACCTATAATGGAAAAGAGTCTGAAAAAGGTATATATATATATATATATATATATATATATCACTTTAATAGATAAACAACAAGGACTTACTATAGCACAGGAACTATTCAGTATCTTGTGATAACCTATAATGGAAAGAGTCTGAAAAGGATATATATATATGTGTGTGTGTGTGTGTGTGTGTGTGTGTGTGTGTGTGTGTGTGTGTGTGTATATATATATAAACTGAATCACTTTGCTGCATACCTGATGCTGAAACTAATGCATTGTAAATCAACTATACTTTTTAAAAAATTGCCATTTTAAATATAATATTTCTTGCAAATTTATTGAAGAAAGCCTTTATCACTTAAAGAAAATTCCATTTTTCCTTAGTTATTGAGGAAACCTTTTAAAAAAATCATAAATGAATGTTTGGTTTTATCAGGTGCATTTATTACATCATAGTTTTTTCATATAAACTATTAATATAGTGAATTTCATATATTTTCTAATGTTAAACCATTGACTATTCTTGGGATAAATCCAGCTTAGTTAGACCGTTATCCTTTGTATATTTTGCATCTTCATTATTCAATGACATTATCATATAATCTTTATGTAAATTTGAACCTATATCAAATGTGTACAATTTTTAAACTGAAATGAATTGAACCTTATAAAGTTACTTACCTTCTTTATTTACAGCAGTGCTTCTTGTCTGAAAGTTTGTTTTGTTATATATTTAGCAATATAGCCCTCACTGGCTTCATTTTTAAAAGTATTTATATGACATTGCTTTTTATGCTTTTTTGTTTCAGATGTTATCAACTGAATTAATCTGACAACCATATCTTTTAACCAAAGCTCTAGTCTTATTACAGTTAATAAATTAACCACATATTTGCACTTCAGCAAAACATCTCATCTTGTGCTTTTTAGTTGTGCTCCAGAATTTGTATTTCTTTTCTCTTGTAAGCTTTGAGGCTGTAAGCATCTGAAGGCCCTATTTTTCATTCTCATCCAGCTTAGCGTATTTTCTAATTTCCATTCTTTTTCTTCTTTAACTCACTCTTTAATATTAAGTAATGGATTTCTTTCTTTTTCCAAAACGTGTGTATCTTATGGTTATATTTTTGCTTTTGATATCTAGCTTATCTTAAACATGTGAAAAGAACATGCCTTCTGCAGGTATGTCCAGGGCTCTGTGTCCACTAGGTTAGTTTGTTGTTTCTGTTGTTCAAATCATCCATATTTTTACTTTGTTTTAACCTGTTTGTTATATCAATCACTTAAGAACCTGTGGTAGAAATTTCTCTTTTTAAAAAAATTTTTATTGAATGTGGTGTCAGCCACAATTTTCACAATGTGGTGTCAGCTTTTGGTCTGCAACAACATGATTCAGCTATACATATACATACATTCATCCTTTTTAGATTCTTTTCTCAAATAGTTTATCACACAAAAAAATTCCCATTAAAATGCTCGATTTTCCCTCTTTTCTATGTATTTATCAATATGCACTAACTTCAAAGTCTTTTCATATCCCTCCTCAGCATTTTCTTTGTGACCTCACCCTAAGAAGGTGGCATTGCCCTAGCAAGAGTCTTGAGCTGCTTGGTTTCTGTGATTTGGGAGGCTGAACCACCTCCAGTCACATAGGTATCCGCTCTCCAGAGTTCATAGGAGCCAGATAAAATGAAAAGAGGCATGGGTGTTTGGGGATGGACTGGGGGCAGGGTACTGTGGGGTCTTTGATTCCATTTCTGTTTTGTAGGCAGTCAGTCCACACTGTGTAGATGTGTGTGTTATTTAACCATCCAGCTCCTGCAGTACAAAGCATAACTCTGAATTCCCTCCAGATCTTGGTGATAAAGGGACTTCTTTTTATCCCAGGGACTAAAACCAGTCTGTCTGGCTTTTCTAGATTTAGGTCTGTGTCAATAGCTTTACATGGTGAAGGTGATGAGGAGCCATAGAAAAGTCCGTTTTCAGAACATGGGGATTGTTTTCATTTATTTACCTTCTAACATTTATTTTTCTTTTATCTTCAGTTATTTGAAGGGCTGAAGGCATTTCGGGGAGTAGATAATAAAATTCGTCTGTTTCGGCCAAACCTCAACATGGATAGGATGTACCGATCTGCTATGAGGGCCACTTTGCCGGTACGTAAATTAGGAATTTCTCTTGTAATGGGTCACTGAATTCCACCAAATGAAACATTGCTGAGTATTTAGATCAGTATTTACTATAAATCATATGAGCACTGAAGTTATTTCTCGTCTGTTTTTTAATCAGTGAGGTAAAAATGCAAGAAGTAACCATCTGGCAGTTCCACAATCTATTTCTTTATGAGTGTCTGTGAGGATTTAATGTATGTGGGAGATAATAGGACAAGGAAAAAATATGCCTCAAACTGAAATAATAAAATTTAAAGACTATATGAAATTGTAGTATGAAATATGGTGTACTACACAGATAATTCAGGAGTTTTCCCTAATTGCTTCAGATGCTGCTAATAAGTATGCAGTGACTTAATTAGTTGTTTTGACATTTTACCCCAAGTTTTATTAACTTTTTTTTTTTTAAGAATATAAAAATGTTTTCTCATAGCCACTGGTTCCTGACTATATCATTGTTTGTTATGGAGCAGAATTCATTCTGAGGTGGGCTGTGAAGACCCTAAGCTTCATGTCTAGGTAGGAGGTAACTTAGATTACTTTCATTCCCGAGACGTCAACAGGCTGCCTTTCTAAACTGAAAGAAGTCTTTTCTCCCCTGAGATAAATCATTTGTCTCTGACCTTCACCTGAAGGTCTTCAGTTGAAGAAACCCAAGTGATGACTCTTTTTAGCCAGGCACTTCCTTCTTCTTCCTTTTTATTTTGGCTGTGTGGATTCTTCGTTGTGGCATGCAGGCTCAGTCGCACCACAGCATGTAGGATCTTAGTACCCCTACCAGGGATTGCGCCCACGTCTCCTACATTGGAAGGTGGATTCTTAACCACTGGACCACCAGGGACGCCCTTCCTTCTTCTTCCTTTTGGAACCCATGCTTTACTCACTTTCTTCAGAGGCCATAGTATAGTAGCAGAAGGAACTTTCAGGTAATTTCTTTCAATTCAGTCCTCAATTCAGTTCAGTTCAGTTGGTCAGTCGTGTCTGACTCTCTGCGACCCCATGAATTACAGCACGCCAGGCCTTCCTGTCCAACACCATTTCCCAGAGTTCACTCAGACTCACGTCCATCGAGTCCATGATGCCACCCAGCCATCTCATCCTCTGTCGTCCCCTTCTCCTCCTGCCCCCAATCCCTCCGAGCATCAAAGTCTTTTCCAATGAGTCAGCTTTTCGCATCAGGTAGGCAAAGTACTGGAGTTTCAGCTTTAGCATCATTCCTTCCAAAGAAATCCCAGGGCTGATCTCCTTCAGAATGGACAGGTTGGATCTCCTTGCAGCCCAAGGGACTCTCAAGTCTTCTCCAACACCACAGTTCAAAAGCATCAATTCTTCGGCGCTTAGCCTTCTTCACAGTCCAACTCTCACATCCATACATGACCACAGGAAAAACCATAGCCTTGACTAGACGGACCTTAGTCGGCAAAGTAAT
This sequence comes from Nanger dama, assembly GCA_917880005.1. Lineage (NCBI taxonomy): Eukaryota > Metazoa > Chordata > Mammalia > Artiodactyla > Bovidae > Nanger > Nanger dama. The sequence continues at coordinate 85,349,092 of CAKJTW010000002.1, forward strand.
GTCTCTGCTTTTGAATATGCTATCTAGGTTGGTCATAACTTTTCTTCCAAGGAGTAGGCGTCTTTTAATTTCATGGCTGCAGTCACCATCTGCAGTGATTTTGGAGCCCAAGAAATAAAGTCTGACACTGTTTCCACTGTTTCCTCATCTAGTTCGCATGAAGTGAAGGGACCAGATGCCATGATCTTTGTTTTCTGAATGTTGAGCTTTAAGCCAACTTTTTGCTCTCCTCCTTCACTTTCATCAGGAGGCTTTTTAGTTCCTCTTCACTTTCTGCCATAAGGGTGGTGTCATCTGCATATCTGAGGTTATTGATATTTCTCCCAGCAGTCTTGATTCCAGCTTGTGTTTCTTCCAGTCCAGCGTTTCTCATGATGTACTCTGCATAGAAGTTAAAGAAGCAGGGTGACAATATACAGCCTTGACGTACTCCCTTTCCTATTTGGAACCAGTCTGTTGTTCCATGTCCAGTTCTAACTGTTGCTTCCTGACCTGCATACAGATTTCTCAAGAGGAAGGTCAGGTGGTCTGGATAGATGTTTTTCTGGAACTCTCTTGCTTTTTCCATGATCCAGCAGATGGTGGCAATTTGATCTCTGGTTCCTCTGCCTTTTCTAAAGCCAGCTTGAACATCCGGAAGTTCACAGTTCACATACTGCTGAAGTCTGGCTTGGAGAATTTTGAGCATTACTTTACTAGCATTTGAGATGAGTGCAATTGTGTGGTAATTCGAGCATTCTTTGGCATTGCCTTTCTTTGGGATTGGAATGAAAACTGACCTTGTCCAGTCCTATGGCCACTGCTGAGTTTTCCACATTTTCTGGCATATTGAGTGCAGCACTTTCAAACATCATCTTTCAGGATTTGAAACACCTCTACTGGAATTCCATCACTTCCACTAGCTTTGTGTAGTGATGCTTTCTAAGCACCACCCGCCCCTTGACTTCACATTCCAAGATGTCTGGCTCTAGATGAGTGATCACATCATCATGATTATCTGGGTCATGAAGATCTTTTTGTATAGTTCTTCCGTGTATTCTTGCCACCTCTTCTTAATGTCTTCTGCCTCTGTTAGATCCATACCATTTCTGTCCTTTATCGAGCCCATCTTTGTATGAAATGTTCCCTTGGTATCTCTAATTTTCTTGAAGAGATCTCTAGTCTTTCCCATTCTGTTCTTTTCCTCTATTTCTTTGCATTGATCACAGAGGAAGGCTTTCTTATCTCTTCTTGCTATCCTTTGGAACTCTGCATTATATCTTTCCTTTTCTCCTTTGCTTTTCACTTCTCTTCTTTTCCCAGCTATTTATAAGGCCTCCCCAGACAACCATTTTGCTTTTTGCATTTCTTTACCATGGGGATGGTCTTGATCCCTGTCTCGTACAGTGTCACGAACCTCATTCCATAGTTCATCAGGCACTCTATCTATCAGATCTAGGCCCTTCAATTCAATTCAATCCTAGTTCTACTCTTTACCCGTTATAGACAAATCATTGGAAAATCCTTTTAAAATGAGGACAGAAGAAAAGGAAGTAACATTTATTGGACATCAGCTCTGCCACAAACTGTGTTATGTGGTTTTACATTCTTTACATTTTTAATCGTAGCAGTGAACCACTGCCAAGAAGGTATGCCTTGTACATTTTAGCAGCACCTTTGCACAGATTAAAAACTCAAGCCCAGAGAGGTTAGGTGACTTGCCTAAGCTCACACAGAATAAAGGGACAGGGTAAGAACTTTGATGTAAGTTTTAAAATCTCTAGTCAAGTTCTTCCACTAAATCTTACCTCTAGACAGGAGTAACAGAAACCCTGTACTTGACACAGGGAGATGGCATGTCCTAGGTGATGGGCAGTCCTGACTTCTGTAGCTGCTACACTGTGATTGCTGTTACAAGTCAGTACTTCAGTAGCCAAATCCTGATGTCATGAGCTCTATTCGTATGTGTTTCTGACTCATGTCTACCTTGAATAACCCCTCACATCTCTCTGAAATTATGTTTCTTTGCCCTGCCAAGTAAGTAGAAACTACTTATTTCATAAGCTGTCACCTATTTAGTACATAAAACCTTTTTCACCTTCGTGAAATAAATTACTCTTCACGTTTACCCATTTTCTTATGGTATCATTTGCCTCTTACTGATTTTCAGGTTATCTTAACGTTTTCCAGTTAATATCCTTTGTTGGTTCTAGTACCAAAAACTTCACCCAGTGTGCCACTTTTTTTATCTTTTGGAGAGTAGCAGATCTTAAGTTTTAAATAGTCAAGTTTTGTCCGCTTTTTCCCTTAATGATTTATGCTTTATGTCATTTATTTAAGAATTCTGCTTTAAGGTGACATGATACTTTGTATTTTTTATAGAAATATTATTGTTTTCTCACATTTAAGTATGTCATGAACTACAATTGGTATGTGGGTTTGTTAAGAGGTAGGGAACCACTTATTTATCTTCCTTATGTGACTAATCTATCATTCCATCACAATTTGAGGAGGAAAAGTCATGAAAAAATTGCTTGGTTTTATATTATTAGTTATAAATTTTTATTTATCTATTGGCTTACTTATATTTGGTACTTTTTTTTTTTTTTTTTTTTGTCCATACTACATGGCTTTGCACGATCTTAGTTCCCTGACCAGGGGTTGAACCTGGGTCACTGCAGTGAAAGCACCAAGTCCTAACCACTGGACCTCCAGGGATTTCCTTCTTAGTACTTTTTTTTTAACAGTGAAAGCTCTCACGAGGATCATTTCTTACTGCTACAGTGGAAAAACGTTGCATTATTCAATGTGTTTTTCATTCCTTCAGGCGTTTGACAAGAAAGAGCTTTTAGAGTGTATTCAGCAGCTTGTGAAGTTGGATGAGGAATGGGTCCCCTACTCAACATCTGCGAGTCTATATATCCGTCCTACGTTCATTGGAACTGAGGTGCAGACCGACTTCCTCTTTCGGGGGTACTTTGGTGGGCGACTCTCATTGTTTATGCTTGTGTGAAACTTCTAGTACGTGAAATAACCCCCAGAAGCATCACCGATGCTCCTTTCCCTTGATCATTAAGACTGTAAACATTTTCTTTAAAGGGCCAGATAGTCAGTATTTTAAGCTTTGTGAGCCATATGGCTTCTGACACTACTCAGCGCTGCCACGTGCTACAAACACAGCCACAGCCACCAACATAAATGAGTAAAGCAAGGACTGAGGCTGTTGGCCTTTCCCTAAGACTAGCCGCAGTCTCCTCAGTTTACCTCTCTGGGTAGTTCTCCTCCAAGGTAAGAGTAGTCATGGTTTTGAAATTTGGAGGAGAGAGAGCTCCTGTTTTCTAATCTTCATTTTCTTGAAGTCTTGGGATTACTTGGTAAGGAGTGGGAGTGAAGGACATTCTTCTCCCATAGAAAATGTTGAAAATAAAGTTCACAGTGGGTATTAGGGAAATACTTGAGAGCTAGAGAGACAGGTTTAGACCACATGGCTGTAAGATCGCCCAGTCGTCCAGTCTACTGGTTGGTGACCTTTCAAAGAAGGACATAGTTGAAGTGACCGTGGCCATCTGTGGGTGAGTATGTGATATAAAATATAAAGACCTTGTCCCCGTCTCCTTCCTCTGCTGAGCAGGGTTAGGCCCTGTGGAGAATGGGTGTTGTGAGGGGGAGACTGATTGTAGATGGTGAATGAGGAGGGTGTGGCGTATGGAAAATGGGACATAGCCTTGCGATAGTAGAGGCATTTTGCTCTCTCTCAGGTAATTGTATGGCTACCATGTTTCTACTGGGTCATATGAATGTAAGCAATAGAGAAATATATAAGGCCAGAGGATAGGTACCTAAGTGGTCCTTTGGCATCCTTTTGATGCCTTTTGAAAGACTATTAAGCATCTGGATAATGAATTTCATAGATGACAGTCTTCCTAACAACTGTTAAAGAATTGGAACAATTTAAAGAGTCATCTTCTCCTTAAGTTTCTGATATTTTAAGATTATTGAATTTTAAAAGGGCTTCCCTGGTGGCTCAGATGGTAAAGCGTCTACCTGCAATGCAGGGAGACCTGGGTTCAATCCCTGGGTTGAACGGAAGATCCCCTGGAGAAGGAAATGGCAACCCACTCCAGTAGGAAGAAGCAGTTTTTAAAATTTTCAAAGCACTACCTTCTAGTGATATGAGGTGGTTTCCCATCCTAAGATCTGATTCTTCCAGCCTTAGTTTGTTGAGAGTTTTTGTCATAAATGGAGTCTGGGTTCTGTTGAATGCTTTTTCTAAATGTCTTGACATGATAATGTGGTTTTGTCCTTCATTCTATTATAATCCATTTTATTAACTCATCTTTAGATGTTAAAACAAACTTGTATTCTTGGGCTAAATCCTACTTGATTATGGTGAGTAATTCACATTATATTTTGCTGTATGCATTTTGCAAATATTTTGTTAAGGACTTTTGTATCAGTGCTTATGAAAGTTACGCATCTATAGTTTTCTAATATACCTAGTTCTGTGATTTAGTCAAGTCTTTAGGCTCCTGAAATTCTGTAATGTAGAGTTAGACAAGCTTTTAAGTCTGATTTTATAGTCTGGCTGATACTCCCAATAATCCACTTTACTGATGGTCTTCAAATATTTTCATATTAATTACCCAGATATTGTTTAAAATACACATATTTATACCAATCCCAAGATATTCCAATTGAATATTCTGTTGCTCAACCAAATTTAAGAACCTCAGTGACAAAAATCCTGCCAAGTAGTCCCCTCCCATGGGACTCTATCAGCTTATATATTTGATCATACTTTGAATCTCAGAATCAAGAATTTTTAAATATCTGCTTTCCAAGTAGTAAGCTAAGAATTGAAAAAAAAAACTGATAGCATTTAATGTCAGCATTGTTTATGTTTGGTTGCTATGTTTATATCAAGTAGAATATTCTAATTCATGGTACAGGCGGGAAAAAAAAACAATCACCAGGCATTCAAGATGAGCATGTTACAAATAGCATTCAGTAAAGCATACAGATTTAAACATTTGCAGACCACACAAATGTTGTATAGTTCTGTCTGGTAATTATCACACATTGCCTTTCCATGGTATATACTTTTGATACATGAGATGAAGGCTGGAGGATTTGTTGGTGCCCAAAGGCTTCCCTGGTGGTGCAGAGGTTAAAGGATCTGCCTGCAATGTGGGAGACCTGGGTTCGATTCCTGGGTTGGGAAGATCCCCTGGAGAAGGAAATGGCAACCCACTCCAGTATTCTTGCCTGGAGAATCCCATGGACAGAGGACCTTGGTGGGCTACAGTCCACGGGTTGCAAAGAGTCGGACACGACTGAGCGACTTCACTATGGGTTCCAGGTCAGTGGGAGTCTTCCATCTGGGACGACTAACTTTTCCTTGCCTTTTTATGTTACTTGGTTCTCTGTTGGCTCTGTCATGTCTCTGCCTTCATAGAATTGCAGGACCGCCTCTATATCTGTTATCTGGTATTTTGGTCTTATGTGCAACATCTGGCTAACATCTGTCATTTCATCTTCTTTTCATGGTTATCTTATCTGATTAAGTGGGTCTTTTATCCAAGAGTTTGTTTGAGTCGGGTAATGTTTAAAGTGATGTAACCACCAACTTTGTACTAGATCGCTAGTCTCTGGTATGGCACTCACTTGTGTATAGAGAATATTCTGTATTCTTCAAAAGACATATTTCTACTGGGCTCCAACTCAACCTAAATATTCTAAATCCGTGGATCCAAGATCAAACACTCCACTTTTAAATGAAGTCTTCAGAGTTTTTTTAATGCAATAGAATCACCATCCCAAGTCTTGTGAAAGAATTAAAAATATGTCTAGCAGTCTTTAACACTTTATTTCCTCCAGGAACTGCAAACTAGTACCAAGGTGGGAATATTTTTATCTTTGAAAATTTCACTTCATCCTAAGGGCAGAAGTGTTGTTTTCACTTTCCTGAGCTGTGACATAGACAGTCTGTTATTAATTACTGCTTCTCACACTCAGTAAGGCTTAGTAGCTGCCATATAATCTGAGAGTAACTCTGACACCAACTTATGAATTTCATTACATTTTCAAAGGTACTGTGCTTCTTTACGTGTCTTATCAACAGTGTCTTCATTTAAAAAATTATTTTATGTATGTCTGACTCTTTGTGACCCCATTGACTGTAGCCTGCCAGGCTCCTCTGTCCCTGGGATTTTTCCAGGCAAGAATACTGGCATGGGTAGCCATTCCCTTCTCATGAGGATCTTTCTGACCCAGGGATCAAACCTGGGTCTCCTGTATTGCAGGCCAATTCTTTACCATCTAAGCTACAGGAAAGTCCTAATACCTATGTACCAATGTTTTTGTGTAATTCTTCATGTCTTCTGGCCTTCCTTGATAATAATTGGACTCATTACTAAAATCCTTTGAGATTTAGGATGGTAATAAACAGAAGAGTATTTATTGGGACACGTATTAATAACTAATTAACTAATTAAATAGCCAGTGAGTAGAGATTGTTGAAGAAATTTTTTTCTAAAGTTTACATTATTAAAAAAATACTGAACACTATTACATAAGCTTTTTGTAAAATACAGAGACTAAAATCATTCATGATCCCAACCATATTCTGATATTAAAAGAGAAGTTTGGTGGCTCAGTGGTAAAAAAATCTTCCTGCCAGTGCAGGAAACCTGGATTCAGTTCCTCATCTGGGAAGATCCCAAAGCCTGTGCAGCATAACTATTGAGCCCGTGCTCTGGAGCCTGGGAACCACAACTGCTGAGCCCCAGTGCTGCAACTCCTGAAGCCCATGCACCCCTAGAGCCCATGCTCCACAACAAGAGAAGCACCGCAACTGGAGAGTAACCCCTGCTCGCCACAACTAGAGAGACGTCCACATGGCAGTGAAGACCCAGCATAACCAAAACTAAATTTTTAAAAGGAGAATTTCAGCATCATTTAAATCAATATCTTCTGAAATACTTACAGGTAGTTAAAAACTTAGAAATTAAAAGCTGGAGTGTTTCAAACTGCTGCTGATTGTTAATTTGAAATTAGGTAAAACTTGAAATCATATTTAAATTTAAAAAATTCATGGACCTGTCATTCTTTTCCTTTTATCAGCTTGTAAAGTCTTTATATTCCATATATAATTTTACCTATAGTCATAACAATTTCCGTGAAAAGAATTCCCTTTATTCATAGCCCTTGTTTATGCTTATACATCTTATCATCTTTTGCCTTCACAGTTATCCTCTAAATGAAAGAATCTGAACAGATTTGAAAACTGGTTATCAGAGCAGCAATTTGTAATCATTCACTTGGGTTTTGTCCTTTGCAGTCCTTTTTGAGATTATATAAGTATCTCATTCTGCTAGTACAAACCACCTTAAAATTTTGCATGCATAACTGTTAACATGTTTCGTATTAACAGCCCCCCTTTTTAGTATCTTCAAATCTCAATTATCTGTTTTTAGAGATAGAGCTTGTTTGCATTGATTTTGGTCTGTGATGATCAGCTTGCTATTATCAGGCCACTCCCCCATATCCTCTTGAGGCTGCTCTTGTTCTTTCAGCATTATCACAGGAGATGATAGCTATTTGTTATTCTCTTTATTTTTACTTTGAAGTGTTGGTGCACTTAGTTAATAATGATACCCCTCAGTTCATACCACTTACCATTTTGGGGCAGAATGTGACCATCTCTTTGGTTTTTATTCCCTTTTCTATCCCTTCTTTCAGTCTCTGGAAATCATTCTCATGTACTGAATGAACATTCTTTTGGTTTATATGTGTTTTCACTATCTCTTATTGCCTTGCTGCTGCTGCTAAGTCGCTTCACTCATGTCTGGCTCTGTGTAACCCCATAGACGGCAGCCCACCAGGCTCCCTGGTCCCTGGGATTCTCCAGGCAAAAACACTGGAATTGGTTGCCATTTCCTTCTCCAATGCATTAAAGTGAAAAGTGAAAGTGAAGTTGCTCAGTCGTGTCCTACTCTTAACAACCCCATGGACTGCAGCCTTCAGGCTCCTCCATCCATGGGATTTTCCAGGCAAGAGTATTGGAGTGGGGATGCCATTGCCTTCTCCGTCTTATTACCTTGGACCCCCATAATTAAAATTTATATAAATGGTTTTGTCCCACAGACCTCACTGTGTCTCTTAATGCTTTCCCTCCACGCTATGTTTCTCATTGCTATCCAGGTTATTATGTGTAGTTCCAGTCCATTACCTTTTTTAAAAAATATTTTATTTTTATTGGGCAATAGCCAGTTAACAAACAATGTTGTGATAGTTTTAGGTGAACAGCAAAGGGACTCAGCCATATATATACATGTATCCATTCTCCCCCAAACTCCCCTCCCATCTAGGCTGCCACATAACATTGAGCAGAGTTCCATATGCTATACAGCAGGTCACTGTTGGTTATCCGTTTTCAATATAGCAGTGTGCAGATGTCCATCCCTAACTGTCTCTTTCTCCCATCTTCCCCCGTCAACCAGAAGTTCATTCTCAAAGTCTGTGAATCTGTTTCTGTTTTGAAAGTAAATTCATTTATATCACTTCTTTTCAGATTTCACATAATAAGGGTCTTATATGATACTTCTCCTTCTGTCTGACTTAGTTAACTCAGAATGATACTCTCTGGGTCCATCCATGTGCTGCAGAGTTCTTTCTTTACACACACACACACACACACACACACACACCCACACCCACATCTTTATCCATTCCTCTGTCATTTATCCATTCCATGGGCATTTAGGTTGCTTCCATGTCTTGGTTATTGTAAGCAGTGCTGCAATGAACATTGGGGTGCATGTATATTTTGGGGTCATATTTTTCTCTGGATAGATACCCTGGAGTGGGATATCAGGGTCATATGGTAGATCTATTTTTATTTCTTTAAGGAGCTTCTGTTCTGTTCTCCCTAGTGACTGTACCTGGAGAAGGCAATGGCAGCCCACCCCAGTATTCTTGCCTGCAGAATCCCAGGGACAGAGGAGCCTCGTAGGCTGCTGTCTATGGGGTCGCACAGAGTCGGACACGACTGAAGCAACTTAGCAGCAGCAGCAGCAGCAGTGGCTGTCCCAGTTTACATCCCCACCAAAAGTGGAGAAGGGTTCCCTTCTCTCCCCATCCATTCCAGCATTATTTGTGGACTTTTTGATGATAGCCATTCTGGCTGATGTAAGGTGATATCTCATTTTAGTTTTGATTTGTATTTCTCAAATAACTAGCAATGTTGAGCATCTTTTCATGTACCTACTGGCCATCTGTGTGTCTTCTTTTGGAGAAGGCGATGGCACCCCACTCCAGTACTCTTGCCTGGAAATTCCCATGGACAGAGGAGCCTGTAGGCTGCAGTCCATGGGGTTGCGAAGAGTCGGACATGACTGAGTGACTTCACTTTCACTTCTCACTTGCATGCATTGGAGAAGGAAATGGCAACCCACTTCAGTGTTCTTGCCTGGAGAATCCTAGGGACGGGGAGCCTGGTGGGCTGCCGTCTGTGGGGGCGCACAGAGTTGGACACGACTGAAGCGACTCAGCAGCAGCAGCAGCAGCAGCAGCAGCAGCAGCATATCTTCTCTGGAGAAACGTCTGTTGAGGTCTTCTGCCCATTTGTCAGTTGGGTTGTTTGTTTTGGTGCTGTTAAGTGTCACGAGCTGTTTGTAAATTTTGGAGATTAATCCCTTATTGGTCATGTCATTTGCAAATATTTTCTCCCAATCGCTGGGTTGTCTTTTTTGTTTTGTGTTTCCTTTGCTGTGCAAAAAGCGTTTGTGTTTAAGTAGGTCCCTTTGGTTTATTTCCATAATGTCTAACATGCTGGACATGTACTACATTTTGTCCTAGTTCTCTTACTGGGATTTCACTTCCCTGTCCCCTTATATGATACTGCAATGAGCAGTTTGAAAATACATAACTTAGGGAATTGCTGAAAGAGTTACCATTTCCCTGAAAGATACCCTAGGCTCATCTTACTTTTCAGTCTCAAGAAAGTCCTGCCTCCTTTCGTCCAGGGAAGTCCTGGTTCTCTGATGAAACACAGCGGTCCAGTCTGCTGTCATATCCATCCCCTGACATTGTGAAGCTGTCCTGAGAGCTGGGCGCTACGCGTAGGGCTCTCCCTGCACAGACTGACAGCAGCCCCGTGAGGAGGTGCCATTGGCATCACTTTAGAGATGAAGAGAGTGAGGCTACCCAGGTGGAACCGGAACCCCTTTGCTGTGTTCTGCAGCATCCCTTATGTGCTGGTCTGGGAATGCGGTGCTAAGCAAAACCACCCCCTGCCCTTGTGGAGCTCAGTGTCTCGTGGAGCTTGTGGAGTGTCAGATCCGTGAATGAATGTACTGGTAGATGGAGGTCACTTTTGTGAAGGAATGGGGGTGGGGGTGATTCTATAAGAGTGCTTACAGAAATGTAACTCAGATGGGACTAATAAGTTCTTTCCTATTTTTTTCCTTTTCTTTGGTAACTTATTTTGACAAGCATGACAATCCCAATCTCCACTTTAACCCTCCACCCCATCTTTTTAAGAAAAAAAAATTTATTTATTTTTGGCTGTCCTGGGTGTTTGTTGCTTCATGGGCTTTTCTCTAGTTGCAGCGCACGGGCTTCTCATGCCTGGCTTCTGCAGAGAATGGCTCTAGAGCACAGGCTCAGTGGTTGTGGCACAGCAGGCTTAGTTGCTCTGACGCATGTGGGATTTTCTTGGACCGGGGATTGAACCTGTGTGTCCTGCATTGGCAGACAGATGCTTTACCACTGAGCCACCAGGGAAGCGGCCCCCTGCCCCCTCTTGTAATAATGTTAAGTTTGCCTTTGTGTCTGTTCTGTTTCCTTCCCTGAGCTATCAGCTTTCTTACTCTCAATTATATTTGACAATAATCACTGCAGATTTTCTATATTGTACTGTGTATTTTACAGTATGTAACATGTATACAATAACACAGATGTACAGTCATGCTAACTCTAAATTTCATTCACAATGCTTCTGAGTTTAAGAATATCAATTTTCACATGCATCTTGCCACTGTATTTCTGGAATTTTAAGCGGGGAGGGATTTGAGGGAAGGAAAATCTTGGTAAAAAATTAAAATAGTATCAAAAATATACAGTGGAAAGAAACTTTCCTTCCTACTCTCATTCTGATCCAGAGTCCATTGTTCACCTTCTAAGCAGTTCCTGTTGCCAGTCTTCTCATATCCTTCTACACATATATATCGATAAATATGCACACCCATTCCAGCTTACATGTGTTTGTACGTTAAGTATTAGCCTTCTTTTTAATAAGATGGCAGTAATTCTTTCTTCAGTTTTGCCGGTAATCAAGATTTTAAAAATTACACGAAACACACCGACTCCCACCCACCCCGCCCCCACCTCCACACACACAAAGTTTTAAAGGATAAAAATGAAAATCTGAGGACCCAACACCCTGTTAAGATTAGAATATGGCTAGGACACTTGACACTCCTTTATATCCTTTCCTGTCACCTCTCTTCCCCCTCCCTAGTACAGTCACGCACCCATCCCTACTCCCCTGGGGCCAAATGTCTACAAATGCACATTTGAGTTATTTCCAACTGTTCTAAATAAAGCTGTTGTGCACATCTTTGAATGTATCTTATGGTGGACATACATATATCCTTCTCTTTAGTGTTAACCTCAGAGATGAATTGCTGGGCCAGTGGTGATCTTCATACACACGTATAATTATGTATGATAGATAAAAATATATCTATATCTTTACTAAATACTGCCAGTTTTTAAAGTGTTTGTACCATTTCACTCCTACCAGCAATGTATGAAAGTTCCATTTGCCTCATATTCATGCTAACATTGGTGTTATGTTAGTAGTTTTGCCCATTCAGTGGCCTTATCTCTTTGTGGTTTTAATTTTCTCTGAGGCCAAATTATGTTGAGTACCTTGTCACATGCTGACTGTCAGAAATCCTTTTGTGAAGTGCCTTTATGAGTCTTTTACCGTTAAAAAATCAGTTTGCTCACTTTTTGCTCTCATTTTCCTAACTGTAAGCTATTTCATTGTATATTATGCCATACTTAGTTGATACAGAATGCCATACATTATGAGGCAGCGCTGTTTATCCACTGATACAGAAAGACATTGCCAATTACACCATGACACAGCACTTTTCTAGAGAGTGCTCAGTGATTTTTGAATGAGTCATACCTGTCTCTCATTTTTGAAATGCGTATTGTTTTCTGAGAAAACCTGTAATTTCTCCTGCCATCAGATGCACTGCTCCACTTGTGACAGGCATATTTATTTTTACATGTATCTTAATAACAAAAGCTAGCAGCATTATTTTATGGGTTTCTGCTGACCATAGGTCCCATTAGAAGACTTGGTTGTTGCTTTGCAAGAAAATATTGAATTGGACTTGTTTAACATTAATGCTTTACTAGCATGTGAGATGAGTGCAATTATGTGGTAGTTTCCAGATGTTCAGGCTGGTTTTAGAAAAGGCAGAGGAACCAGAAATCAAATTGCCACCATCCGCTGGATCATGGAAAAAGCAAGAGAGTTCCAGAAAAACATCTATTTCTGCTTTACTGACTATGCCCAAGCCTTTGACTGTGCGGATCACAATAAACTGTGGAAAATTCTGAGAGATGGGAATACCAGACCACCCTGACCTGCCTCTTGAGAAACCTATATGCAGGTCAGGAAGCAACAGTGAGAACTGGACATGGAACAACAGACTGGTTCCAAATAGGAAAAAGAGTATGTCAAGGCTGTATATTGTCACCCTGCCTATTTAACTTCTATGCAGAGTACATCATAAGAAACGCTGGGCTGGAAGAAGCACAAGCTGGAATCAAGATTGCCGGGACAAATATCAATTACCTCAGAAATGCAGATGACACCACCCTTATGGCAGAAAGTGAAGAGGAACTAAAAATCTTCTTGATGAAAGTGAAAGAGGAGAGTGAAAAAGTTGGCCTAAAGCTCAACATTCAGAAAACAAAGATCATGGCATCTAGTCCCATCACTTCATGGGAAATAGATGGGGAAACAGTGTAAACAGTGCCAGACTTTATTTTTTTGGGCTCCAAAATCATGCAGATGGTGACTGCAGCCGTGAAATTAAAAGACGCTTAGTCCTTGGAAGGAAAGTTATGACCAACCTAGAGAGCATATTGAAAAGCAGAGACATTACTTTGACAATAAAGGTCCGTCTAGTCAAGGCTATGGTTTTCCTGTGGTCATGTATGGATGTGAGAGTTGGACTGTGAAGAAGGCTGAGCGCTGGAGAAGTGATGCTTTTGAACTGTGGTGTTGGAGAAGACTCTTGAGAGTCCCATGGACTGCAAGGAGATCCAACCAGTCCATTCTGAAGGAGATCAACCCTGGGATTTCTTTGGAAGGAATGATGCTAAAGCTGAAACTCCAGTACTTTGGCAAACTCATGTGAAGAGTTGACTCATTGGAAAAGACTTTGATGCTGGGAGGGATTGGGGGCAGGAGGAAAGGGGGACAACAGAGGATGAAGTGTCTGGATGGCATCACGGAATCAATGGATGTGAGTCTGAGTGAACTCCGGGAGTTGGTGATGGACAGGGAGGCCTGGAATGCTGCGATTCATGGGGTCGCAAAGAGACACGACTGAGCGACTGAACTGAACTGAGCTGAAGAGCAATACACGTATTTGTTTCACTAAGAACAAATACATGTCCCATTCCTGTTTTGCTTCTTTGTAGTAATTTTTTGGTGCTAAATTTTTTTGAAGACATTCTATATGGCCTATTCAACATTTGTAACCTCACCAATGCCCATAGATATTGGAATTGCCAACAGTATGAACAGCTATTTCTAAGTCTGAACAGCTTTCCCATGATTGCTCCTTAGCCAATAACAATTATAAAATGCTGTGCCCAGATTTTGGACACTTTAAATGTGAAAAAGTAGACATCTTAGAATCTGTGAAAGAGTGGTGTCATTTATATACCAGTGTCCTGTTGATCAACCATTATGTTGTCAATATAACAGACATAAGAACTGTAATTAATTAATATAGTGTGCAGCATAGGAAAAATTGAATTTGTACCTTTAAAAATGCAGACTTTCTTTATAGCATTTATGCTATAGACATATCTCCTATGCACATAAAGACAGACATTCAAGGATATTCATTACAGCTCACAAAATTTGCTTAGATTTTTATAAGAGTAAGAGGAAAGATGTCCAGTTTTGCTTTGGGGCCATTACTGCTGGTTAGTGACCATTTGTTGGGATGAGGGAATGTGAAAGAGAGGATTTTATTTGTTGACGTGACGATGGGTAGAATCAAGAGTTCAGTCTTGGATGTGGGAATTTCAGCCAGTGATATCAAGTTGGTGGGAGGATACACCTGTCTGGAATTCAGGAGAGATTTGGGAGTTTAAGTGCTACATTCTTATCTTTAGTATAAAATGCCTTTACAGTCTAGGACTTGGATGAAGTTATCAAGGAAATAGCTGTAGAGAGAGGTGTTAAGAAGGCAAGGAATGAGATCTGAGGCAGGCCAGCATGTAGAGAAAGGGAGAGGAAGAGGAATCAGCTAAGGGGTCTGAGAAGTAACATCCTGGAAAGTAGAAAGAAAAACAAGAGGGCTTGGCGTCCTGTGCCAAATGAAGAACATGGAGACGCAATGAACTGTGGCGAATCCCACCCATAGGAGCCGTGCCGTGAAGCCCAAGACCTGATTATTGGCTTTGACAGCGTGGAGTCCTTGGTGGTCTTAAACATCTTTCAGCGGGGCAGTGGGACTGGAAGCCTGAATGTCATGGACTCAGTAGAGGATGAGAGGAGGGAGGTTGTGATTGTGAGCATGCATTAATCTTGTGAGGAATTCTGCGCTGCAGTGCAACAGAGATGGGTGGGTACTTGGCAGTGGGGCAGGTGATAAAGGGAGAGTGGAGGTGATACGGCGTGTTTCTAAGCTGATGTCAATGATGGAGAAGGAAGAGGAAACTGATCAAATAGTCACAAGATTTCCCAGTTCTCCTTCTGTCGTGCATTTACCTCTGAAGGTGACAGTGTCAGCAGGCAGTGCCATGTACAGGACGGAGGGACATCCACGTAGCCCCGCCTTGCTCCTCGGCTTGTGGTTCTCCACCTGGCGTTCGTGTCACTGAGAGGGCTTTCGTGAGTGTGGCATCCTTCCCCCTTCATCGGCCGACTCACAGGCTGAGACTGCTGCATGCCTGCTCCCTTTGTTGGTCTTACTGTTGCTCTGCTCTCAGCCCAGTGCCTTGCTTGGCCCAGGCCACTGAACCCATCTGGATGGAATCCCGCTGTCCAGGGCTGAGCACTGAGGCTAGGTCAGTGAGGGGACCCTGGGTCTGAGGCGATTCCATCCTGTGGCATTTTCCTGGCATCCAGAGAAAGGGCTGGCAGACATTTCCTGTTAAAGGGCAGGTGTGTGTGTATATGCTGAGTGTTTTCAGTTGTGTCCAATTCTTTGTGACCCTGTGAACCATGGCCTGCCAGGTCCCTCTGTTCATGGGATTCTCCAGGCAAGAATACTGGAGTGGGTCACCATGCTGTCCTGCAGATCTTCCTGACCCAGGGCTTGAACCCACGTCTCGATGTCTCCTGCATTGGTGGATGGGTTCTTTACCACTAGCGCCACCTGGGGAGCCAGGTAATTAAATATTTTTGGCTTTGCATTCCTTTCAACTATTCACCTCTGCCTTTGTAGCACAAAAACAGCAATAGGCCACACATGAATGAAAGAATGTGTTCCAGTGCAACTAAAAACAAAACTGGCAGCAGGCTGAAATTTGCTGACCCTTGATCCTGAGTTACTTTAGAAGGGAAATGAAGCATGGCTTTCCTCAGAGTGATTCATTTTGGCTCTCCCTGGGTACTTCCTCATCCCATACTCTTAGCCATTTGCTTAATAATTCATGCTGAAATTTCTATTTATGTTTCACATTTACCAACCTATGTTTTCCACATCGTCAGTACAGGAATCCTTGTCTTTTTTTCCAAGGACCGATGCGTTCTCCACAGTTCCAACACTGAGTGTTGACTAGTTCATTGCTCAGATCTATAATCATTTTAATGTCATCTGAATGTCCTGGAAATTGGTACATGTTGAATTTATTTACCATTATTACTATTATCCTGTATTGTTTATTTAAAAATAATAAAAATTGGTATTTATTGGATGCATAAAAAGATCAGACCCTGGGAACTTTGAACAGATATCTAGTTTAATCCTTATTCTAACCTGGTGAGCTATTAGTGTATTATCACTGCCTTTACATAATATTAGATTGTAAAGTGTTCTTTTAGTCTTTCTCACCTGAGCTTTAGTTTTCTTTTAACTGTTTTCTTTTTAAATTTTAACATCATTTTTATTGAAAAATTTAAAAGAGCTGAGTGGTTAGCGTTTCTGTCTAATGTTAAATGTATATTGTCTTTCTCTTTGAACAGGACTGAGAAACAAACTCAGCCCTGTCCCCTGCCTGTTTTATAGCAGGTCTCAGAAAAATTCTCGGCTTTTGTTTTCCCCATGATATTCTTTCAGTGTCTATATATTAACTACCCATTAGTCTGAAGGCCAGCACTAAAGGAAATCAGGCAGGAGACAGGAACATTTTGTCTGTGGTATCAACTCAACAGATAAGGGTTAACATCAGCTTTTTTTAAATAAAATAATTCAGATTTGCTAAGTAGTTATCTAGGTTGGTTTCATAGCCCTTTCCCATAAATGTCTTATTAAGATGGCCAACAGTTCAACCGATGTCTAGTGAGTACCTGGTATAACAACAGAGGATGCTTTGTGTAGGGGGCAAAGAAGGCCCTGCACTTCATGGAGTGCACAGATGCCTGAGTGGTGGAGAATTAAATAAGCAGTTGTAAGAAAGCATGATGAGTATTTTGTCTACATTTGAGAAAGTGCTGGTTCTGTAATACCATGTAACACATGGACCTAGGCTTGTAACTGGAGCTCATTTCCTGAAGTGACAGTTAGATGACATTTAAATAGAGATTGAAGGGTTTGTGTTACCTAGAGAGAGGGGATGTTTCGATCGGATTGTGTTGCCGCAGAAAGTAAAAGTGTTAGTCGTCTGACTCTTTGCAATCCCCTGGATGTAGTCCGCCAGGCTCCTCTGTCCATGGAATTCTCCAGGCAAGAATACCTCCAGGGGATCTTCCCGACTCAGGGAATGAACCCACATCTCCCACATTGTGGGCAAATTCTTTACTGCCTGAGCCACAGGGAAGCCCAGTGCCACAACAGAATTTCAAAGACGAGGCACTTGGGATCTTAGTTTCCCAACCCAGTATCAAATACTTTCTCCCTGCAGTGGGAGTGCAGAGTCTTGATCACTGGACCACCACGGAAGGCCCACACATAAGGTGCCTTAAACTCCAGATTTCATTTTCTCAGTTTTGGAGGCTGGAAGTCCATAGTCAGAGTGTGAACAGGGCTGGTCTCTGGTGATGCCTCGCTTCCTCGCTTGTAGGTGTCCACTTTGTCACTCTGTAGTGGGAGGTCCAGGGCACATATGCTCTGGTGTCTCTTCTTATAGGGATAACAGGACTACCCAGGGGGCTCAGTAAAGAATCTGTCTGCCAGTGCAGGAGACACAAGAGACTCGGGTATGATCTGTGGGTCAAGAACATCCCTTGGAGGAGAAAATGGCAACCCACTCCAGTACTCTTACCTGGAAAATTCCATGGACACAGGAGCCTGGAGAGCTACAATTCATGGGGTGTCAAAGAGTCAGACATGACTGAACACGCAGAGTCCCACAGTCCCAACAGGATTGGGACGCCAGGCTTTGACCTCATTTAACTTTACCTCCTTTAAAGCTTTATCTCCAAATACATTCACATCGGGGCTTAGGCCTTCTACCTATATATTTTGAGTAGGAAAGCAAGGAGGAATCCTAAAGGGTTCCATATGGTTTGAGCAGAGGATGCATAGAATATGAGAGTGTGGTGAAGGCTGAGGGTAGAAGGAAGGTCTGGTTTGAACTCTCTTCACATTAGGAAATCTCGAGAATTTCACCGATTTATTTATTCATTTTTCCCCCTCTCTCAAATTGTGATATCAAAAAAGAGCTCTGGACTAAGAGTGGAGGGATGTCCAGAACTTAATATTGAAAACTCTGGGTGAATCATTTGAGCCTCAGTTTCTTTAACTTAGAAATATTTCTGGATTGTTGGATTTTCTGAGATAATGGCTATGGAATGTCTTGGAAACCTGAAAGTACCATGTAATTATTGAGGGTTGATAGTTATTATTTTAATCTTAAATCAGACCAGCTAGTTTTCCTATAAACACATTCCATGACTTTGGTGTCCCTCCCCTCTGCGACTCACACGGGAACCCTAAATGGCTCACTGGTCAGTCCTGTGTTTCTTACAGCATCCCCTTAGTTCATTGTTCTTATTGTTTTTTTTTTTAAGATAGAAACTTAACAAAAAAAATAAATTAACCAACTTGACTGCATTGGATCTCAGTCGAGGCTGATGGGGACTTTCATGGCAGCAGATGGACTCTAGTTGGGGTGCGAGGGTTTGGTTGCCCCACAGCATCTGGGATCTTACTTCCCCAACCAGGGACCAAACCTGTGTTCCCTGCATTGCAAAGTGGATTCTTAACCACCTGCCTACTAGGGATCCCAGTTCAGTATTCTTTGTCATTTTCCCCTCTAACTAATCTTTTTTAAGAACTGGCAGAATTCTTTTTGTTTTTTTTTTTTTTAATTAGTCTACTCTTTGGATCAAAAAAATAATTTGGAGCACCCTAAAAATTTCTTTTTGAAAAATGTTCCCCAATTGTTTCTAATTATATTTTTTCTTCTGCCTCTTAATTGCCTTGCCCAGCAGAATCATTCTCAAGCCTCTACATGGCAGCAGTGCTTCTCTGCCTTCCAGGCCAAAATATGGACTATTAAGTAGAACATGGACTATTAAGTGAACATTTCTGAATGTATATTTCTGAATGCCTGCTGCAGATGGATCACCCTAGAAGTCCTGCCTTTCTGTGAAGTAATTTTCTAAGTGACACAGAAGTCATTTCCACTGTGAAATGTGTCTTTATTTTCCATCACACTCAGTTGTCCTTTTATTTTGTGCAAAGTATACCCACATTTAATGCTCATATATATATTTATTTGTTATTTGTGGGGTATAACTTAAAACAGTATATATTTTAACATATCAGAATTTCAACTTCAAAGTCAATGTGGTCCCTTAAGACATTATAAACTTTGCATCTAAAATTTTGTCTTTCTCATTTTTCGAGGGATTTCTTAAAAGCCCCTTTCAGTTCTTTATGTATTGAAATAATCCAAGAAACTAGTAGAGGAGAATTTTTAAAATCAATCAAAATAAGACAGTGAAACTGGTCTATATAACTTATCAGCTGTTACTATCCATATTTTTCTTTATGTATATGGCTTTTATTTTATTTCAACCAGAATCCTGATCTTGTGATCATAGAAAGTTGTTCATTGCCATTTGATTAATATTATGCTATCATAAACTACTCTTTACTGTAGGGATAGTACAGAATTTAAATTGCTTTCCTGTAAAGAAGGGAAAACTGAGGAACAAATGAGGAAGGGAGAAACAGATCCAATTACCAAGTTCCCTTCCTGATCCAAAAAGTTACATTTTATTTACTCTCACTTATGAAACAGTGTGCTCATTTTCAGTAAAGTCATAGTTCTTTTCATGGAAAGATATTTGATGTAAATAATTATTTAAGGATGAAGGTGATACCAGTACTTAAAGTGCTTGTAAAATATGAGTTGATTTTACTTAAGTTTCAGAAATAAAAGTTAGTACACATAAACACATTTTCTCTCAGCATTGAGAAATTCTAGTCTATAATCTACCTGCCTGCTAAGAATGGTGCTGGTGGTTTAATCCCTTAAGTCATGTCCAGCTCTTGCGACCTTATGTACTGTATAGCCCACTAGGTTTCTCTGTCCATGGGATTTCCCAGGCAAGAATACTGGAATGGGTTGCCATCTCCTCCTCAAGGAGATCTTCCTGACCCAGGGATAAAGATATTGTTTAAAGATTTTTATCAAGATACTCTTCTCTAGAAATAGATTTAGTGTGTTATTCTGTTTTTCATCTGTTTTCTCTCTCCTGCCACCTAGTGGATTAAATGCGAGTTTACCTGTCAGTTAAAATCAAAGGAAGGAAATGAATAACATGAACTTTATCCATGACGATGAGTTATTTTACTTTTTTTAGTAGAGTATAGGTTGCAAAAAATACAAGAGTGAAAAAGTCCAGGAATTTATGTGATATCAGTAATAAAATGCTTATCAGCTTATCCATAAATAATGTATTTTATTTAGAACATTAGAAGCTAGATAAATTATTGATACTGTGTCCTGCATATTGTATTTCTAAATTATGTTGAGAAGCTTAATTCTTTATTACAATGGTTAATAATTTTTTTTTCATGTAAAGCTTCAAAGCCCCCTGATATGAAGTGTATTTACTTAACTGACAAGTAAATAAAAGTGCAGAGATAAGATAGTCAATTTTTATCAAAGTTGGGAAGAAAGGCAGATATGTGTGTTATTCTGGGAATTTCTTTTTCCAAATAATGAAGCCAATAAAAGCAAATGGAGTTGAAGTCTCCTCATTCTTTGTAGGGTGACCTTTTCAGCCCCCACTAAAGAACAAACCCAAATGAGCAAAAACCCAAAACCTGTTGTTGCTTGCTGGCTGTTTGGCTGAAGGTTTTCACTTTTGTCTCAGGTCCAGAGGATTTGTTAACAAAATAAGCCACGCGTTATATACAAATAAACAATACAGATATTTCTTAGAGAACTATCTAGTCTACTTTCAATATTCTAACATAAAGAAAAACGAAATAGAAACAGCAGAGGAGAACAGTAGAACATACATCACCAAATTGGATTTGCCAACATCCGTACTTAACAGCACTGGGAAGTCTCGTGTGACAGCAGTCTGGAGTTCCAATTAGGAAAAGGTCCCAGGCAGCTTATCCGCTTTGTGGGTGAAACTCCAAAGATTTCATTTCTCCCACTTATAATCCCAGGATGCAAACTGATAGATACTCATCAGTTCAGTTCAGTTCAGTTCAGTCGCTCAGTTGTGTCCGACTCTGAGACACCATGGACTGCAGCACCCCACGCTTCTCTGTCCATCGCCAGTTCCCAGAGCTTGCTCGTAAACTCATGTCTGTTGAGTCGGTGATGCCATCCAACCATCTCATCCTGTGTCATCCCCTTCTCCTACCTCCAGTCTTTCCCAGCATCAGGGTCTTTTCCAGTGAGTCAGTTCTTCGCATCAGGTGGCCAACGTATTGGAGCTTCAGCTTCAGCATCAGTCCTTCAATGCATATTCAGGATTGATTTCCTTTAGGATTGACTGATTGGATCTCTTTGCAATCCAAAGGACTCTCAAGAATTTTCTCCAACACCACAGTTCAAAAGCATCAATTCTTCAGTGCTCAGCTTTCTTTATGGTCCAGCTCTCGCATTCATACCTGACTGCTGGGAAAGCCATAGCTTTGACTAGACGGACCTTTGTTGGCCAAGTAATGTCTCTGCTTTTTAATATGCTGTCTAGGTTGGTCATAACTTTCTTCCAGGGAGTAAGTGTCCTTTAATTTCATGGCTGCAGTCACCATCTGCAGTGATTTTGGAGCCTAAGAAAATAAAGTCTGTCACTGTTTCCATTGTTTCTCCATCTATTTGCCATGAAGTGATGGGACCGGATGCCATGATCTTAGTTTTCTAAATGTTGAGTTGTAACAGCCAGCTTTTTCACTCTTCTCTTTCATCAAGAGACTTTAGTTCTTCCCTTTCTGCCATAAGAGTGGTGTCATCTGCATATCCGAGGTTATTGATAAATCATCATCAATCTGCCAGCAAAACTGCAGCAATGGTATTATGTTAATTTTTACAATGCTGTTTCCTTTTTTGGAGAAGGAAATGGCAACCCACACCTGCAGGCTTGCCTGGAGAATCCCATGGACAAAGGAACCTGGTGGGCTACAGAGGCTAACACTTGCTTTGTTCCGCAAATCTTAGAATGTTACTAAGTCCTAGGAGTGGTAGGCCAGACCTCCTCAGGGGACTTGACAAATTCCAAGATCTGCTCCCTGTCTATCTATTGTTCCTCTTCTAACACTCAGAGCAGGTGTGGCTGACACCTCCAGCAGTAGTCAGAGCTGTATCCATGTAGGTCAGAAGCAAGGTCGGAGGCCTGCTCTGCTTTGTCTCTGAAGCCTAAACAAGACTATTTAATTTCCCTAACACTGATTCATTTCTTTGTCATTTTTTTTTCAAATTTGAGCTTTTTATTTTGCACTGGAGTCTAGCCTATTAACAATGTTGCGACAGTTTCAGGTGGACAGCAAGGGACTCAGCCATACGTAGACATGTGTCCATTGTCCCCCAGACTCCGCTCCCCATCAAGCTGCCACATAACATTGAGCAGAGTTCCCTGTGCTATACTTTAGATCCTGTTGAATACAGTTGTGTGTTCTTGTCAATCCTAAACATGCAGACTATCCTTTCACCCCATCTTTCCCCCATGGCAACCATAAATGCATTATTTAAGTCTGTGAACTGACTCATGTCTTTAACTTGGTATCTGTCGCTCTTTCTCTGTTTCCTTTGGGGCCAGCCAAGCCCCATGTGACCCTCAGGTTCACACGCTGTGTGAATGGACTCAGCTTCCCATTTTGTAAGCCTCTCTGGTGACATCAGAGTACGCATGTACAAACACGTTGTATCATGCTCACACATCTTTTGCCTACCTGATTTTTCATCTGGACATAGGTAGTGGGTGCGGCTCCTTGAGCTAAAGGTAGCAGAAGAGATTTAATTGAAATTCAGAAAAAAAAAAAATATCCCCAGGCCCACTTTTAGCCAGTTTCATTAAATATTACAAAAGTCACGAATTAGCTGACTTTGAGTCTCCTCTCATTATTTTCACACCAGATTGCTCCCTATCCAGGCAGACTAGGCTTCTTTTTGAAGATTCAATGTATGTATTCTATTGCTCAAGATTTAATATAATAGTCTTAATTTGTTTTCTTACCTGCGTGGCGTTTAACTGTACAGGATAGCCCAGCAACCTTTAATGCCTTTAGAATATGTAGCCCTCAAAACTTTTTAGTCTCTCAATTTTCCTGTTTAAAAACTGAGAGTAATTACTTTTGTGCTGAAGAAATTTATGATTGCATTGTTGGCTTGTGATTTTCTCAGTATTGGTAGGGAAGGCCGTTTTCTCTCTTTGTCATTCCTAATATGAATTCCTGAGTCCTTCGTCCTCTGTCTTTTGGTAGGCAGGGGCCCGGGTGGTGGGGATTTGTCTTGTCTGATGTCTTTGCTTCTAGTGAAGCTACAGTTTTGGTGTCTGTTATCTGTCACAGTCGGATGTGCTAATGGCACTTTCTCCAGCCCAAGTCTGCTGGCACCAGAGTGTTCTGAACAAAGTAGGAGGGCAAGTTAGAGAAGCAAATGTTAGGTTTAACCCCCAAAACTGAAATCATGTCTAGGTTCTTTCCTTTTTCAGTTCCCAATCAGTGCAGTCCTGAAAGGTGTAATATGGCTAATTGTCAAAATATATGGCTAGTTGACAATGTACTGGTCTTCCCAGGTGGCTCAGTGGTAAAGAATCTGCTGCCAGTGCAGGTGCCCCAGGAGACATGGGTTTGATCACTGTGTCAGGAAGGTCCCCTGGAGGAGGAAATGGCAACCCTCTCCAGTATTCTTGCCTGGGATAATCCCATGTACAGAGGAGCCTGGCGAGCTACCGTCCATGAGGTCACAAAGAGTCAGACAGGACTGAGCAACTGAGCACACACAAAAAACCTACTAAGACGACAATAGACAAATTTGCCTTTCCTTTAAAATCATAACTCTGAAAGCAAAGCAAAATGGAACCGAGTCTTGGTGTTTTCTTCTTAGAAGACCATCAGGCTTTGTGTAACTCAGCTTCAGAAATAACAGCTGTCATTTGTGGCTTCTGGGAGATGTTGTGGCTTCTGGGAGATGTTGCAGATCTGTTCTAGACTTTGAGACTGGCAACTGCATTTTTAGATTAACAGTTGCGTGTGCTTTTACTATATTTCAGCCTTCTCTGGGAGTCAAGAAGCCGACTAAAGCCCTGCTCTTTGTAATCTTGAGCCCAGTGGGACCTTATTTTTCAGTGGAAGCTTTAATCCTGTGTCCCTCTGGGCCAACCCGAAGTATGTGAGAGCCTGGAAAGGTGGGACCGGAGACTGCAAGATGGGAGGGTAAGTTGGTCTGTATCTGTCTAAAGGACAGAGTCCCTTGTGACCATTTAGTTATGACCATTTCACTTCAATCCAAATATATATATATATATATATATATATTAGTATTCACACTGGAATGTTCATTTTTATTTTGTGTTTAGCCTTCAGTGGTTTGAATGTGCTAGCTGTTTGAAGGATAACCTCTGCGGCCCCTTTGTAAGGGAGAAACATTGACTGTTAACACATAGCGGAGAACTAAAGTAACTAAACCAGGAATGAAATCAGCGCTTTGGACAAACTGCCCGGGATGCTGGTCCCCCGGCCGCAGGCTGACAGTTGGCATTCGAGAGCATCTGGTGTTGAGGCACAAGCTCCTCAGTCGGCTCCAAGGAGCCCTGTCTGGGAAGGTGCCTGCTTCACTGAAGTGCTGTCTTCATTCCCGCAGATTGCAACCATATCTGCTGCCAACTGGCTGTGGGACAGCCCTGCTTTGGCTCGGTCAGGCCAGTCTCATAGGCCATATGTAGCTGGCTGGAAACAAAAGAGCATTTGAAAGTGTTAGACAATTTCAGGGGTGGACTTGGCCGTGAATTGAGAATGCCCTGACGGGTGAACAAGAATAGCGGGGTTACCCAGCGTGGCTCTTCCTTTGGAAGAGCACCAGCTGGCCTGCAAGGTGACTCAGTGGCCGTCTTCTGGGCCCTGGTGCAAACTATAGTCTCAGAGCCCTGGGAGAGAGAAAGGGTGTGGTGTTGACATGCCAGAGAGACCTTGATAGCTGGCTTTGAACCCTCCATAGACTTTTTCCATTTCTCACTTTCTATCCCCAAAAGGCATGGTGCTAAAATGCTATGTCCTGTCATCCCTATTAACTTTCACTCACTAACTGCATTCCCAGTCGGGTCAGAAAAATCCTGATGGTGGTGGCTTAGTTGCTAGGTTGTATCCGACTCTTGCAGCCTCATGGACTGTAGCATGCCAGGCTCTTCTGTCCATGGAATTTTCCAGGCAAGAATACTAGAACGGATTGCCATTTCCTTCTCCAGGGGATCATCCCAACCCAGGGATCAAACCCAGGTATCCTGCATTGCAGGCAGATTCTTTACTGACTGAGCTATGAGGGAAGCCTAGAAAAAAAATTCTGATGGAGTTCATTAAATAAACTAAGTCTCACTTTATTCCGTGTTAGATCTCCTTCCTAAGTCCTAGGCAGGGGGTCAAAAACTGTTTTGTTTGTTCTCTCAATCAATGGCTTATTCACGAGTATATCTGTATTACTCTATTAAAACTTCTCTCAGTGCACACTGCAGTAAAGCAACAGTCTTGATGAAGAGAGAATGTAAAATTTTTTCTTCTTTAAATCTTACTCTCTAGCTCCCCTACCTGCCTCGGGAAAAGATAACATGGGGACGCAAACTGCAGGGAATCCTTTAGTTTGGTGTCTGGGTAGATGGTTATTTGTTACGAAGAGGATATTGAGGCAGTCTCATAGAATATATGATCATTAAAGAGCAATTAAAAATCAATACTTTCTGTACAACACAAAGACTGAACTCTGGTGTTACTATGAACAACTAATATTTCAATATTGTCTCATCAGTTATAACAAGGGTACCCCACTAATGTGAGATGTTAATAAGAAGGGAAATGGAAATTGAGGAATAAGAGTTATAGAAGCTCTTTTTTGCTCAGGTTTTCTGTAATCTGAAACTTCTCTAAGAAATAAAGCCAACTATAAAATAAATTACTAGTTTGACTCATTTGGCTCATGTGGACCAGAATCACTGGACATCGACTTGAAATTTCTTAGAGAAGAGAGTATTGGGCCTCATACATAAAAGCAAAATTGGCAAGAGGACAGGCATGAAGCAGAGAGTGGATTCGTCACAAACCTGCCTGTTGTTTCCAAGAGTTTCAAAGCTCTCTGCTCCTGTACTCCCAACCTGGAGGAGCACAGGGAAACAAATGATGTTGCATCTACCGTCATTCAGTTTAGTTAACAAAGACATTTGGCGGCAACTTAGATTTATGTATTATTGTTCTTTTCTAGACCTAACTTATTCAATGCTGTGCTGTGCTTAGTTGCTCAGTTGTGCCGGACTCTTTGTGACCCCATGGACTGTAGCCCTCCAGGCTCCTCTGTCCATGGGGATTCTCCAGGCAAGAATGCTGGAGTGGGTTGTCACGCCCTCCTCCAACTTATTCAATAGTTACCTTCTAATCTTTTTTAGTACCTCTGTAGTCAATTGGTAGTTATTAAACATCTATTGACTTCCACAAGCTCAAGAATTTTCTGCTTTCTGTCTAAGTGAATCTGAGGAAGAGAGATAATATATGTATTTTTTAAATTCTTAGATTAAATTTTTAATATTAGAATGTTTAAAACCGATTAATTTAAATTCTAAGCCTTAGTTTCCTCATTGATAAAGTGAGGGTAATAATGCCCACTTCACCTGTGAGGATGAAGGAGGATAATGTGAAGTGCCTAGGATCCTAGCTGGCACTTAGGAGCTCTCAGCAAAGTATGGAGTTAGAACCTGGCAGTTTCCAGTGTGGATTTGGGAATAAGAGATACCCATAAATCGGTGCACATATCTGCATGATCTTATGCAGTTAAGTCCTTTCTCCTTACAAGTCCTCAAAAGTATAATAACATCTGGGTTGTGTTAATACAATTTGTTGAAATAATGGGGTTCAGAACCTAGTACTCTGCCTGGTAGGTGGTACTCCCTCAACAGAGAATAATTTATAGTATGAGGCTCTCTTTCTTTCTGGTTTTATCTCCTGGACTCTCTCCTAGAAGCAATCAGTTAGACTGCACACAGTAGGATTTACTCTTTTGGAGGGATGTATTTAATATTCCTAGTCTCCCAGATTCTACATTAAAATTATATGTAGACAGTTTTCCCACTTTTTAATTTTCCTCTTTTCTCCAAGGACATGTGTTTTCCCTCTTAATATTGGCAGCATGTGGTGGAAGGAAGCCCAAGTATATTACCGAAGTATCAATAACCCAGTGGACATCAATAATACAGTTTACACCTGAGAGAGAATTTTGATATACATTTGTATTGGGGGAAAAACACACCTATAAATGGACTTCCCTGGGCTCAGTGGTAAAGAATCCACTTGTCAGTGAGGGAGATGCAGGTTCAATCCCTGGGTCAGGAAGATCCCCTGGAGGAGATTTCCACTCCAGTATTCTTGCCTGGGAAGTCCCATGGACAGAGGAGGCAGGTGGACTACAGTCCATGGGGTCACAATAGAGTCACATATAACTTAGCAACTAAACAACAAGAAGTAGACAGTAAAGAACTGCATCTGGGCCTATTGGCTCCAAACCCATGCTCTGTCTACAAACTTTCCCTACAGGCTGGTCTATACTCCTTAAAATGTATTCATAACTGAACCCAGTTACTGCGTATTTGCCATTAGTTCTGAATATGGGTGGTCTGATGTTTTATGGTCATTAAAAATGAAAGCCTCCTGAATATTAGAATTGTGTCATCTCCAGACTGACTAGTAATTTACATTTCATTGCCTGTGTTTTGAAGTATACGTGTTGAGGGTCTTTTAAAGGAATCTGAATACCTTGGTGTAAGTAAATCTCAACATTCTCCAGATTGTATGATGTCTATTTCCCATAGCTTTTTTCTAGAATACTTCAGTTACTAGTCACTAGTCTTTGAGTTACAGGTCAGAAAACTAGCTAAGTCCATCTTGAGTAGAGAAGGGATTGCTACTGGCTCATGTTAGTAGGATGGTAGCTGTGGACCAATAAGAGCTCGAATCATTGTCACCAGATTGCTTTGCCCTTGCATATGTCTTGCTCGTGCTATGTCCACCTCGGTCTCTCTCTTCTCTCCTTTTCCCTCTCTTTCCATCCTTCCCCCATCTCTTGTCTATGTGTTAGCCTAAGGCTCTCCTAATTCAGATATCTTCTCCTTTGAAGGCTGGTGATCATGGATACAAGAGACCCAGCATCATAGCAAACAAGCTGCCACCATTCTCAAAGTGAGAAAATACATTTTTCAAAGGATTTTGTACATTGAAAGAAATGAGTGATTAAACTCGAAGAAGAACTTATGAGCAACTTAGTTACTTGCTCACCCTTTTGTGGTAGGGGCAGGATGCTATGATTGTCAACCCAAGCAGAATGACTTGGCTGCATAGGAAGGGCCCAGGAGAATATAGTGGGAAGAGAGAAGCTGTGCAGATGAGAATGGCATGTAGCCACTGTGATATATGGCTTCTGTGTTTAAGTTACACTTTGACTTAGGAAATACTAAAAATTTAATCTTGCCCAGATATAAAAGAGATCATTTAAAAGGCTTAGGTGGGTATTTTGTGGAAGGTAGTAATAACATTGATTTTTTGGTAGTATGTTTGATTGTATCTGTGTACTTCTTGGGGCTTCATAATCCAAGGATGGGTCTAGGGTTTTCTAGTCCTGACTGTCATAGAGGAGTGCTTTCAAACTTGTTTGCTAATATCTTCTAAAAGCCAAGGAAAGTGAGTTATACAGCCAGAAGCATAGACAGGCAAACACGCATCACATATATTTGAGGACTCTCATGTTTTATCTAAAGCATTGATTCATATTTTGTATTCTACTGAATACTTTTCCCATTTAAGTTTAATAAAAGATAAATTTAAAATACTACTTCCTTTTCTCCTAAAATGAAAGTGAAGTTGCTCAGTTGTGTCCGACTCTTTGTGATCCCATGGACTGTAGTCTACCAGGCTTCTCTGTCCATGGGATTTTCCAGGCAAGAGTACTGGAGTGGGTTGCCATTTCCTTCTTCAGGGGGATCTTCCTGACCCAGGGATCGAACCCAGGTCTCCTGCATTGTAGGCAGACACTTTACCCTCTGAGCCACCAGGGAAGCCCCAATCCTTTTCTCCAAAGCCAACATATAATTGGAGAACTCATTCATGAAGATAGTGAGAGCTAGGCATCATTATGAATGAACCTACTTATGCCAAATAAAATTTTAAGGTATAAAAACATTAATTAATATTTCTGTTGAATTTAGAAGTCATTTCTCCTTCCAAATGATAGACCATTTGTCAAAATAAATCTTTAAAAAGAGTCAATTCCAATATATCTAAATTTCTTGTCTCTTTTGTTTGAATTTATTCTCCACGAGCCATGTGTATGTATGTGTGTTAAATGTCGATTGTATCTAACACTCTGACTTATGGAGGAAAGTGCTTCCCTACCAAGTTTACTTAAACTTCTAGGAGTCAGGTAACAAATGAATAAATGAATGAGTAAATAAATTACTATTATAAACTGCATTGTCATTCCTGGAAGATATGCCATGTTCCTTTGAATAATCCAAGGTGAATAGTATTGATTGAGAAAAACAGGCTTTTGGAATATTTTTTGGTTAAAATCAGGAATTTTTAGCCTCTTGTCTTACTTTTAGGGAATTTAGACATTGAACAATAGGTATTTCTTGATTATATTGAAAGGTACCAGTTAGAGCACAGAGTTGGTGCTCTGCTAATGAACAGATATAACTTGATATAAGTTACTTCTCTAAGCATCAGTTTCTCATCTGAACCATGGGACTAGTGTTTTGTGGGGTTTAAATGGAATATTCTTGTTCAGTCACTAAGTTATGTCTGACTCTTTGTGACCCCCATAGACATACTGGACTTCTGTGTCCTTCACTGTCTCCGAGAATTTGCTGAGATTCATGTCCATTGAGTCAGTGATGCTATCTAACCAGCTCATCCTCTGCTGCCCTCTTCTCCTTTTGCCTTCAATCTTTCCCAGCATCATGGTCTTTTCCAGTGAAAAAAACTAGACCCTTAGAACAAGGGCAAAAAGTAGCATGCCTCCAAAATGAAGTAATTCATGTAAAATTGATTGGCATGTGAAAAAAATACTCAATAACTTTTAAGTGTTGTTGACTTGGCTCTTCACCTGTGTTCTCTTTTTTCAAGTTAGAATTGCCCAATGTTTCTTTGATCTCTCTCTCCCAAATGAATGCATTTAGACCACGTAGATTCTCTAATGTGTTTCCTCTAATATTATGCAGTTCACTGGAGAGGATATATAATTAAGAACCTAGTACATTAACTACATCCATGCTTGAATTAAAGACTTGCTGGGAGGTAGGAGCTGAAGTATATTCATAATCATGTGTTTCCTCTTTCTTAAAAGGAATTATGGCTCATCTCTTTTTGCCCAATGTGAAGCAGTGGAAAATGAGTGTCAGCAGGTTCTGTGGCTCTATGGAGAAGATAATCAAATAACTGAAGTTGGAACTATGAATCTTTTTCTTTATTGGATAAATGAAGATGGAGGTAATCCACTCAGATTTCAGCTCTCTGCTATTTTTCAGTCATTTTCAGTGGGATTGGAGAGAAAAGAACTAAAACCTTAGAACCAGAGAACAAGTAGCACACTTCCAGGATCTTAAGATTTTCTGTGCTTTTGCTGGCCAAGTATACATGAGTTTACAGTATTTACAAAGATTTTTGGCTTTGTTTTTTGGCTTTAGATGTACTTACTTTTGAGTTGTCAACTTAAGGAATTTAAATCTCCACTATTTGAAAATGTGCTGCCTTATCCTTTTTATTATCTTATCATTTTTCCTATCTAATTATTTCAGTGGTCACTTCCCATGTATGCATGCATGCTCAGTTGCTTCAGCCGTGTCTGACTCTTTGTGACCTCATGGATTGTAGCCCGCTAGGGCTTCTCTGCCCATGGCATTTCCCAGGCAAGAATACTGGAGTAGGTTACCATGTTCTCCTCCAGGGACTCTTCCCAACCCAGGGATTGGACCCACCTCTCCTCCGCAGCAGGTGGATTCTTTACATCTGAGCCACTGGGGGAGCCTGTGGTCATTTACCATATACTATGTATAAGACACTGTAGTGATAAACATAGTCTACACTTTCTACTGATTTGAAATTTAGTCCACTCTCTTGTCGTAATTCATTTAACAATCATTGCCCTTTCTACATATTTTGATAATACATTAGAAGCCTTCCAGATTTACACTGGAGCTCTGTTTGAGTAAAGGACACCGTTTTTAGGACAAATTGGTCTTATTTGGGGATTGCATTTAGATTGTGGTTCATTTAAGACCATTAATATATGTCTACTACAAAAATAAGTACTTCTTTATTACCTTTAATATCCTGAATGCTCACTTTCCTTCTTTGCAGTTCTTTTCTTTTAAATTAGTTGGCAGAAACCACAGACTAGAAATGTAAAATAAGTTTCCAAATGTGGCTCCTCTGTCTATGGGATTCTCCAGGTAAGAATACTGGCGTGGGTAGCCATTCCCTTCTCCAGGGGATCTTCCTAAGCCAGAGATTGAACCCGAGTCTCTTGCATTGCAGGCAGATTCTCTACAGTCTGAGCCACCAGGGAAAGCCCAAATGTAAAATGACAAGTTTCCAAAGATTGAGTTGAGTTCGAACAATTTTTTGACCAACCTAATACTGCTGAAATCTTGGGACTGGTTTTAATTCAGATTTTAAATGAAATTTTAATTTTAAAGCAGATATAGTAGCCTCTTGCTCTTTTTATTTGGCTACAAATAGAGGGAAATGGTGATTCAGATGTAGCTGACTTCAGAGCTAATTTGAGCATTGCTTTCAGAGAATTACAAAATGAGCCTTATATTCCAGTCACAGCGAGAATAAACAGAAGGTGCAGTGAGTACACCATGTTCTGGGATTGATCCTTGGTAACACTTGGCACATGAAAAGCCAGGTATAGATTATAGATGTTTGTGGTTGACACTGTTGAAAAACAAAATTTGTACTGGAATATCTGTGATTTCTAAATTGGAGTTATTGCATATGACATATATCAAAAGCTGTTCCTGAAAGTTGACAGCCACTGTTGAACTCTGTACATAGGAGATAATAAATTGATTCAGTTCATTCTTTCCATCTACCCACTGCTATCCCCATCGCCAAGAAAACCCACACAACCCCAAACAAAACCAGTGACATCATACAGAAGTGGCACCATCCTTATTTATGGATGGGAGATGTCAGGATTTAAGCACAGTCTGAATCAGAGCTACATGATTTAACCAGAAACACCAGAAACTGTCCTGGTGAAAAATGACCCCTTATGCAAACAATAATCATGAACCATTTCCATGGCTTTTAAAGGTCAGAAGAGAATTGAATGAATGTGTCTTCTGACTCTTATAAAATATACAAGACCTTGAGAGTTCCTATTCAGGTTATGGTTGCCTGAGATAAGTATAGTTTTAATGTGAAGATGCTCCTTCAGTTTGAGGGTGTTCACTGACAGATCAGGCAAAATTGAAAGTAAGGAGAAAGGAAATGGAACAAATGTTTGAATGGTACCCTGCAAGAAGTGAGGGAAATGTCAGGAACAATCTTTGGGCTTAAAAGAAAACAGACATTGCAGCAACTCTAGTAACTTTGATTTATACTGTGTGGCTTTAGGAAAAGGCAAAGAATAATGTGTTGAAAATCAGCAAATGTTGTCTTTTTCCCAAAAGCTTTCCAATAAGAGTTACAAGCAGAGTTCTTTCCATGAGCACCCACTCACCATTCCTTTGGGCCAAGGTAGCTGCCAGGGCACCGTGCCCTGTTTTGCGGCACTTGGCTTGGAACCCATGGGTTTTTTTGTTTTTGCTTTTTAAACTGAAGTATAGGTGATTTACAAGGTTGTGTTAGTTTCAGGTGTATATCAAAGTGATTCAGTGTGTGTGTGTATGTTTATATTCTTTTTAAAATTCTTTTCCCTTATAGGTTATCACAACACTGAGTAGAGTTTTCTGTGCTATACAGAAGGTCCTTTTGAGTGTCTATTCATGTGGGTTTTGATTCTATAACCGCAGCCCTGATTGTAAGGTCACATGGCCCCCAATTCTGTTTTATTTCATTGATGAGTCATACACTTACTGTTCACTGTTGAGAAAGCAATATTATCTAATCCTAGACACTGGAACTACTGTGAAAGTAAGATGGGATTGTCGTGGTTGAGTTTCACAGTGAGTTTGGGATGCATTTACACCAGCTTTGTTCAGAGTCCTCTTGCTGGGTGGC
The DNA here is from genome assembly GCA_917880005.1 of Nanger dama. Classification (NCBI taxonomy): domain Eukaryota; kingdom Metazoa; phylum Chordata; class Mammalia; order Artiodactyla; family Bovidae; genus Nanger; species Nanger dama. Next base: position 85,382,388 of record CAKJTW010000002.1, read on the forward strand.
TGCTCACTCCACCTCCTTCAAGTCTTCGCCACACACCCCATTCTCAGAAAGCCTTTTCTTGGTTACCTTAATACGAATCTTAAACTCTCTCCCCAACACTCCCCATCACCTTCTTTTTTTCCCCTTTCATTGCCTAACATGCTATTTAATATAATTGTTTGCCTCTGCCCATTAGAAAGTGAGCAAGGAGTTTCATCGATTTTGTTCCCTGATGCATCCCTCATACTTAGAATGGCCAGTGGCACTGATGCTGACTGATACTGATAGATGCTCAGTATATATTGTTGAATGAATGAATGATTGTGCTGTTGGTGTTTGGGTCATTAACACAAACCCACATTCCTGGTTCCCATTAGTGCTTGAATTTGGGAAGTCAGATGAATCCTGCTGTTATTGCTTCTAAACTCTTCATCTCCCCAAATGATTTCTCTGTCAAAAACAAGCTGCGTTCGTAGGCTCTGTTTTCCTCCTGTTGAGCAATCTGGAGCTCATTCTGGCTCTTGTAAGCTTGTTTGTGGTTGCAGAGGAAAATGAATATTTCTCACCCAAATGTTGTCATGTCATCATCTCTGTCTGGCAACCAGAGAAGCAGATGTTCTGTTCCTTGACCTCAGGCTAGTGGTTACAGATTTGGGTGTTACATATATTTCACAAAACTGCATTTGCACACGCGGGGCCACTGTTTTCATTGAACTCTATGCAGTCTTAGGAGGGAGGGCATGGCAACCCATTCCAGTATTTTTGCCTGGAGAATCCCATGGACAAAGGAGCCTAGTGGGCTGCAGTCCGTGAGGTCACAAAGAGTTGGACACGACTGAAGTGACTTAGCACATGGTCTTAAAGCCCAGCAAGCTTTAGGGGAGGTCCAGTTTGGGGGCACTAGAATTGTTTGTTTATATGTGTGTGTGGTGTGTGTGTGCATACACTATAGATCTGTACATCCATATATCCAGCTTGCTTGCTATTGCAAGACACGTGTTTATCTTGAGATCAAAGTAGCCCCCAAAACATTGCCAAAAACAAATTTTCTTCTTTTGAAACAGTGGTTTTCAGCAGATGATTTTTGACTCAGAATTCAAAGAAATCATACTGCTATACCCTAACAAAGAGGTTTTTGTTTTTGTGTTTTTTTAAAAACTCAAAAACATGTATTACATACCACTCCAGGCCAAGCATGTTGTTGAGTGTTGGGGACACAGGAGTAAACATAGAGTCCTGGCATTCCAGAGAGCTGTATTGTTGTTGGGGACGTCTCATGTGGCCACAGTGGAGTGGATGAGTCCAGAGCACAGTCTACAAAAGCAAAGAGCGGTGGCCACAGTGTTGAGAGACTTGAGCGTTGACAGATTTCCCCCAGTGTCACCAACCTTGGGAAGTCACATGTTTCTTCAGCCTCAGTTTCTCCTTCTGGAAAACAGGACTGCACTAGGTGATCTCTAAGGTCCTTTCAGGCTGCATCAAGTGGCTCTGGAGCTCAAAGACTGATTTCTACCCACCTTTTGCTACCCAGTGGTCCTTTCTAGCATCCCTTGTGAAGTCCTCTGCAGACACATGACAGGCAACACATCTGTTCTGAGGTTCACCATCTATATAAAATGATGGTTTAAGGCTCGAATCTCTCAATAGATTCAGCTTCCTGGGTGCCAGAGGTGAGGAGGAAGGGGAATGTTGAGTACCAGAGGCATCCTTCTGTAAGGAGGCCGTGTGGCTGGTGTGCCACACTCTTTTTTTTTTTGGTGAGATTTACTTAGTTTTGGGTGTACTGGGTCTTTATTGCTGCGAGCGGGGTTATTTGTTGCAGTGCGCAAGCTTCTCACAGGGATGGCTTCTCTTGTTGTGGAGCACGGGCTCTAGGCACGCGAGCTTCAGTAGCTGTGGCACTCAGACTCAGTAGTTATGGCACATAGGCTTAGTTTAATTGTCCCATGGCTTGTGGGATCTTCCCCGACCAGGGATTGAACCTATGTTCCCTGCATCGGCAGGCAAATTCTCAACTGCTAGGCCCCCAGGGAAGCCCCACACTGAGTCTTGTAGGCAGGTCATCATGCCAGCTTGCACTGTGGTTGGGAGTGTCTGCAGTCTCTTAGTAGACCAGTGTCTTGGCTTTGCCTCTTTGGGTCACCCATGGAGTGTTATTTTATTGTTTGGATTTCTTTTTTCTTCTTTCTTTATGTTTTCTTTGTTAGGCATATACATGCTTGAGCCCACCCTGCATGCATCACATTCAAATTTCAGAGGGTGAAGTCACCCTCTCCATACCTGACGTGGATGCTCCTCCATGGTTGAATGTCACTGGAGAGAGTTGTCAAGGCCTGAGTGGGCGTGCATACCTCTTAGGACAGGGTTACCCCATAGTACTCTTAGAAGGTTTGGTAATGCCTAGTGTTTCTGGATAAGGGTCTACCTACATTTCTCTAATCACAACCAGCTTTAATCTTTTTGACTTTGCAATGGTTTTTGACTTTTGGAATGTTGCTTTTTGGAGTATTTTATAACTCTTATTGTTAGTGGGAAACCATCTCATTCTTCACTGCTTAAGGATAAATTGAAGGTAGTAGAATGACTGATTGGGCTTCCCTGGTGCCTTAGTGATAAAGAATCCACCTGTCAATGTAGGAGATGCAGGTTCAACCCTTGGGCAGGAAGATCCTTTGGAGAAGGAAATGCAACCCACTCCAGTATTCTTGCCTGAAAACTCCCATGGACCTCAAGGAGCCTGGTGGGCTATAGTTCATGGTGTTCCAAAGAGTTGGGCACAGCTTAGTGACTAAAGCAGAAGGATGACTGATTTTCTTTCTTGTTCTTTTTCCTGCATTTTTTTTCTTTTAAAGAAAATATAAGGATCTACCTGAAGTGTGAGTTGATTTGGAAAATTTGACAGTACAGAACAATGGCCCCCTTTTCATGTTTGTTACCAGAACAATAACAAGTGTTTTAAAAATAACAAGAAGTGTTTGTTGTTTAGAAAAGCATCTAATAAAGTTTGAAACTATTCCAATTTCTAATTGATAGAAGAAGAACTGGCAACTCCTCCGCTAGATGGCATCATTCTTCCAGGAGTGACGAGGCAGAGCATCCTGGACTTGGCACACAAGTGGGTGGGTACCTTTGGCATGAACCCCTTTTATAAAAGCATGAAATAAAAAGTAATCAGAATAAGTCCAGCTTAGTGTTGAAATAATCTCCTGTAGTTCCAACCAATGTTATCTTATCTTTAAATCATAACTTGAGTGAAAAGAACTCTTCTAGAAGGACTGTCTTGGCAAGACTATCAAATAAGTACTATTTATAGGGAAGGGCAGGCAGAAACCAGTTTAGCAAGTTGTCCTAGTGAAGAAGTATTCTAGTACTAGACTCAAGCTTTATGCCAGGTGTCTCCTGTTAATTCACCTGATTTATCCCTCTGTGTACTTCCTTTTCGCCAGCCTTTTAAAATCTAAACACTCAAGTAAATGGAAAGTTGTTTTCAGTAGCCTTTTTGATTTACATGACACAGACAAGTCTGTTAAACCATTCGGTACTGGAAATGACTTCGCATATTCAAGATGAATATTGAATGAGTTGGTTAATCTGGCAAAGATTCTTGGATGGGACTTTTGACCCATGTGTTAAAATGGTCTCCAGGGGACAAGAAAAGGCTTTGAACATACTGTGGTCAAACAGTGTTAATAGGACAAATGTTTAGAAATACACATATCTAGGAGAGTACAGTTTCTTTGGAAAAGGCTTTGGAAGTAGAGAAAATGTGCTATAAATAATTCTACAAAACCCTGAAGTAGACAAGACCCAACTGCCACATGCTGGCTGGCACATTGGGCATGACATTTACAGACTGTTGGTATAATTTCAAACAGCTTGCCCTGTCCTAAATATGTTTGCAATTGGAAAGATGTATTTTCCAAGCTCAGTAATTTTTGTTTCATTAAAGAGAAAAATCAACCAAGTACAGAAGGTTTGATGACAAGTTGCGAGTGGAAATGCTTTCCCACACTAATGATTTGCTAGCATGAAAAATAGGTTATTATGGAAGAAGTTTTTTCTTGACTCCTTAGCTATAATTTATTTTTAAAACTGTGAGACATACACGCCAAGAGGCACGTGGGGGGTTACCAGTATTTGCCAGACAGGGAAAAATTGTCCAAAGATAAAGGAGGGTGAGGAGAGGAAAAACAGTTCTGTTTATTTACAGGAGATTTTTTTTTTTCTCTTCCAGAACACAAAACTCAGCTTTAACTTGGCTGATTTTCTGGAGTTTATTTATTTATCTGCTTACCTTGTACAACTTAATTGCAGTTGCAGACTGAGATAAATTGAAACTTATAAAAAGCCACATTTCTATTGCAGGCATATTTTTTTTTATCTTTCCAAATATACTTATAGCATGAAGCAGTCTTCTAATGCTCTGAATCTTGCCAAGGGCAGTGATTTCCATTTGTATCTGTTGTGGACTTGTACATTAAAAAAAATGCTCTCTTCTTACTTAAAGTATCCATTCTATGCTACCATTAATTTAAATAGCCTCTTGACCAGCTTTTTTTTTTTTTTTTTTGAGCTTTAACTACTAACAAAGAATAAGAATTAAACAGATTAAAGAATTAGTATGAAACATAGTTTAAACACAGCTTAAAATCATCAGATTTTTTTCCCCACACTTCCTATCCTTGAGCAGATGTCCAGATAGTTCAGCAGAAGTTGATGAGAGGGTATACCAATAATTCTGTGATGAAACTCAACCTGAGACAGCATCAGAGAGAAAGAAGAGTATTACTGCTGTAAAGTCAATTGAATCAGTGAAATTAGGGGGAAAAATACACAGTGTAATTTCTCAAATATGCTATCTATATATGTTTTAAAATAATGAAATATTTCAGATATTTAAACAGCCCGTTTCTACTCCATAAAAGACACAGTAGAAAGAGGACTAGATTTGGAGTCAGTGAGATCAGACCTGAGTTCAAATCCAGTTTCTGCCATTTCCTAGCTGTTGAGGCCTCAGGGGGTGTTTCTGACGTCCTTGAACGTTAATTTTCTCATCTGTAAAATAGGGTGATAATACCCACCTTAAGCTATCAATGCAAAGAAGGAAAACAATAGAATGGGAAAAACTAGAGATCTCGTCGAGAAAATTAGAGATACCAAGGGGACATTTCATGCAAAGATGGGCTTGGTAAAGGACAGAAATGGTATGGACCTAACAGAAGCAGAAGCTATTAAGAAGAAGTGGCAAGAATACACAGATAATCACAATGGTATGATCACTCATCTAGAGCCAGACATCTTGGAATGTGAAGTCAAGTGGGCCTTAGGAAACATCACTACGAACAAAGCTAGTGGAGGTGATAGGATTCCAGTTGAGCTATTTTAAATCCTGAAAGATGATGCTGTGAAAGTGCTGCACTCAATATGCCAGCAAATATGGAAAACTCAGCAGTGGCCACGGGACTAGAAAAGGTCAGTTTTCATTCCAATCCCAAAGAAAGGCAATGCCAGAGAGTGCTCAAACTGCCGCACAATTGCACTAATCTCACATGCTAGTAAAGTAATGCTCAAAATTCTCCAAGCCAGGCTTCAGCAATACATGAACCGTGAACTTCCAGATGTTCAAGCTGGTTTTGGAAAAGGCCGAGGAACCAGAGATCAAATTGCCAACATCCGCTGGATCATCGAAAAAGCAAGAGAGTTCCAGAAAAACATCTCTTTCTGCTTTATTGACTATGCCAAAGCCTTTGACTGTGTGGATCACAATAAACTGTGGAAAATTCTGAAAGAGATGGGCAGATCAGACCATCTGACCTGCCTCTTGAGAAACCTGTATGCAGGTCAGGAAGCAACAGTTAGAACTGGACATGGAACAACAGACTGGTTCCAAATAAGAAAAGGAGTACGTCAAGGCTGTATATTGTCACCCTGCTTATTTAACTTATATGCAGAGTACATCATGAGAAATGCTGGGCTGGAAGAAGCACAAGCTGGAATCAAGACTGCCGGAGAAATATCAATAACCTCAGATATGCAGATGACACCACCCTTATGGTAGAAAGGGAAGAAGAACTAAAGAGCCTCTTGATGAAAGTGAAAGTGGAGAGTGAAAAAGCTGGCCTAAAGCTCAACATTCAGAAAACTAAGATCATGGCATCCGGTCCCATCACTTCATGGCAGATAGATGGGGAAACAGTGTCAGACTTTATTTTTCTGGGCTCCAAAATCACGGCAGATGGTGATTGCGGCAATGAAATTAAAAGATGCTTACTCCTTAGAAGGAGAGTTATGACCAACCTAGACAGCATATTGAAAAGCAGAAACATTACTTTGCCAACAAAGGTCTGTCTAGTCAAGGCTGTGATGTTTCCAGTGTTCCTGTATGGATGTGAAAGTTGGACTATAAAGCAAGCTGAGCGCCGAAGAATTGATGCTTTAGAACTGTGGTGTTGGAGAAGACTCTTAAGAGTCCCTGGACTGCAAAGAGATCCAACCAGTCCATTCTAAAGGAGATTAGCCCTGGGTGTTCATTGGAAGGACTGATTTTGAAGCTGAAACTCCAGTACTTTGGCCACCTGTTGTGAAGAGTTGACTCATTGGAAAAGACCCTGATGCTGGGAAAGATTGAGGGCAGGAGGCGAAGGGGATGACAGAGGATGAGATGGTTCAATAGCATCATCGACTCGATGAACATGGGTTTGGATGGACTCCGGGAGTTGGTGATGGACAGGGAGGCCTGGCATGCTGCGGTTCATGGGGTCGCAAAGAGTTGGATACGACTGAGCGACTGAACTGAACTGACCCACCTTAAAAATTAAAGAATGTGGTGTGTAACTGATGCTCAATAAATAGTGGCTATAATTATTAATATTAGATAATAGTGTACTTTGTCTTATGATAATAAGGGTTTGGAACACACATTAGGTAACACTTGAGTGCATCAGCTTGTGAAACTTTGGCCGTGATAACAAACAAAAGGCAGAAAAGAAAGCAAGTATTAAAATATACTGTGTACTCTATCAGGCTGATCTTATATTTTATATTCTGATCATCTCATTTAGAGATGGTGTGACCTTGGAGTAGGTTGCTTAGCATCTTGATGTGTTTCCCAAAAGATGATGTCACTCTTTCCAGCTTTTCTTCTAAGCATGATTATGACATTGTTTCAGTTCAGTCAGAAGGTAAAGTAGAAAGGTTTGTACCTCAGGGCATTTTTTGCATGTCTTTTCCTTAAATATATATATATATATATATATATATATATATATATATATATATATATATATATATATAATCTATTTTTCAATTGAAGATTAATTGCTTTATTGAATTTTTTTTTCCTGCCAAATAACATGGATCAGCCCTAGGTATACATATGTCCCCTCCCTCTTGAATTATATTTGTTTTTATTTCTATTCCAAACAGGGTGAATTTAAGGTATCAGAGAGATACCTCACCATGGATGACTTGACCACAGCTGTGGAGGAGAATCGGGTGAGGGAGATGTTTGGTTCAGGTACCGCCTGCGTTGTTTGCCCTGTTTCGACTATACTGTACAAGGATGAGGTAAGACATTGTTTCTTCACTTCCTGGCATTTTCAAACATTAGCCTATAATTTAACTCTTTGGATATATATATGGACAAAATGCTAGTTGACCTCAGGATGCAAAGCATTTTTAAATAACTTGATATTCTGTTGATTGCGGCAGTTGTCTTTATGAGCTTGTGTTAACAAATGACTTATTCATCCTTCCAGTGGTTTCCTGAAAGCTTCAGCAGTTTCATCCTTGGTCATCATACCTGCCTTAAGTATGCCAATAGGCTTCACTTATCTAGCATCTCTCTAAGGAAGGTCTTCTTGTTGTTCAGTCACTAAGTTGTGTCTGAACTGCAACCCCATGGGCTGTAGCCTGCCAGGCTCCTCTGTCCATGGAATTCTCCAGGCAAGAATACTGGAGTGGCTTGCCATATCCTTCTCCAGGGGATCTTCCCAAACTAGGTATCAAACCTAAGTCTCCTGCATTAGCAGGTTGATTCTTTACCACTGGGTCACCAGGGAGGCCTTAAAGGAGGACTTGTGAAGAGTTATATTTCAGTCTGTGGTTTCCAAAAGTACTTCCTAACTACTGTAGGAGGAATAGCAAATTGTTAAGGAAAACTCCTTTGAATGATGATTGGGTTTTCTCATCTCCATCATCATCATTAATTAAACCACTTCATAAAAAATTTTCATTTGGCAAACATGATGCATTTACTTCCGGAAGACATTTTCTCCTGTTAAATTGATCTTGTTTATATATGCTGTTCTTCCATTTCTTGTCAGTGTTTCTTTTTGTTGTTGTTGTTTCTTGCTTTCTTCTTTATAAGAACATAGCTCTGTCCTCATCTAACTTCATAATTCAGAGGCATAGGGGCATTATTTTTATAATTGGCTTAAATTATTTATAATAATAAATGCAAATTCTATTGGTTTTTAATTCAGCATTATAATTATGTTTCCTCAACTGGGTGAACTGATTTTTTTTTTTTCTGCTGATTTAAATGGTGGTTGCTTCATTGCTTGGGATTTTCAAAAACTTGACATAATTGCATGAGCAGATAGATGATTTCAAGGGAAAAAGATTATTCTGTTTTATATGGATACTTGTACTGATTATAAAGCTGCTGTTTCACATTTTACTGTGGTAATAACTAGATAATATATTATTGGTCTACACTTAAATGAACTAAAGTTGTCATTAGGTCAGTTTTTTTTTAAAGCACATGTTTCTTTTAATATTTATTTCTTTATTTGGCTGTATCGGGTCTTCGCTGCATCATGCAGGATCTTTCCTTGAGGCATACAGAGTCTCTCTAGTTGTGGCTCATGGGTTTAGTTACTCCACAGCATGTGATATCTTGGTTCCTTGACCAGGGACTGAACACACTTGCCCTGCACTGCAAGGTGGATTCTTGGTCACTGGACCATCAGGGATGGCCCTGAGTCAGATTTTAAAGTCCACTTGTTACTTCATCTCTAGAAGTAAGTTAATAAAGTTTATGGCCTTGTTTTAGGGGAGCATTCAGAGCCAAAAGGCATATCTAATTATCCTGTTATCCTAAAGTATATAATAAGAAAAGTAGGAGTATAGACTGTTTGTCTACTAAAATCAAACTATCAAAAGCCTCAAGCCAGCAAGGCATGAATAGGCATGGCTCGAAATACAGATTAGGGTCATAAAATCTCTTTGCCCTAACTTTAACCATCTGTGCGACTTTGTGGAATTTGTGGCCCTTGGTAGCTTGGCTTAGAACAGACAGATTTGGCAACCTCTTTTGTGAAGACATAGACTTGTTTGCATTTATGTTACTGATGGACTTCCCTGGTGGTCTGGTGGTTAAGACTCCATGCTTCCACTGCAGGGGGCACAGGTTCGATCCCCGCATGCCATACAACAAGGCCAGAAAACAAACAACAGCAGAAACAACTTATGTCCCTGAAATGGCTTGCTTTAATTCATGGCAGAATATCTTTTGAGTTCTCATTCCCTGCCAGAAGGGTAGATGTGGAGGCTAATGTTTCATCTTTGTAGATTCTCAGGATGCTGGAGGAAGTAGGGTTCTTTAAGTTTAGCCACGGTTCTAGGTACCCCTGGCTTCTCATTCGTTCTTCAAATCAGCCTGGAAATTGGCATATAAACCAGTTGTACCCTGAAATCAACTGGTAGGAGATGAACAACCTAGCATTGAGTAGATTGTGTTTATTCAAATTAAGAATAAGAATCTTTGGCATAAAGTTAGCATATGTAACAAGGTTATCATAGTGTTATTCCCTATTTTGGTAAAATTGCTTAGTTTCTTACTTGCACTGTGTACATGAATATCCTCCAACTAGTTCATGTCTGGTTTTCTTTTTATAGACTATACACATTCCAACTATGGAGAATGGTCCTAAGCTTGCAAGCCGCATCTTAGAAAAACTGACTGATATTCAGGTAAGAGCATCTATTTTTAAGATGTTATTTATTTCATTCAAAGCTTAGAACCAAATCTTACCTCTGGAGAGAAGAGAGTAAGTACTGCCGTTTGAGGTCAACAAACTAAATTTAAGGAAGATGTTGCTGCTAGTGTGTGTGGGCATGAGCAAAGCGAGAAATGAGAAAAAAGATGCATTTTTTTTTTAAAGGAAGGAAGGAAAGAAGGGGGAAAAGATACAAACACATACATACACAGTCAGAGAGTCAGAGACTCAGTTACTTAACATTAAAAAATAAGTATATTCAGTAAATTTTGATAACACTTTAATTTGATAACACTTTAAAATCTCATTGAAAAGTGTAACATACTTTATAAAAGAAAAAAGCTTTAAAGTAGAAGAAAGCACAGAAAAATAATATTACCTGTGATTCCATCACAGATAAAAGCACTGTTAATTATTGATATCTTGATTTTTAATTTTTGTAAGCATTTATATATTTTCAGATAGATGTTTTTCTAACAATGGGATCACATATAATTTTGTTACCCTGCTTTTTAAATTAATAAATCATTTGCTTTTTGATATCAGTAAATTTTAAAATTTTATGTATAAAGTTTAATTGAACTCTACTATGTTGATAAAGAATAATTTTTAAAGAAATCTTATTGAACATTTATGTTGTTGGAAATTCTTTCATTGTTATGAACAGTGTATTTTTAGTTTTTTTCTTTAGGATAAATTCCTGAAATGGTAATTATTGGGTCAAAGAGCATGCACACCTGTTTTTTAGTACTGCTAACTTGTTTTATCTATTTTTTTCTGAGCAACAATCTATAGTAATATCATCAGGCAGTTAAGCATCTTTCTAGGTAGGCAGATAATATACTCAGTAAACCTGGCTCGCCTGTAAAAGACATTTTCCAAAATTTGGTGAGCCTAGATGCCATCATTGCCAGTTGGTGAAAAGGGAACTGAGATTCATACTGAAATGTAAAATGAAGTTTAATTGATGGGTGACATCAAATGGTGTGTGGTAGGGAAAGCAGCAGGTCCCTACAGAGCAATTGAAGACTTTGGATAAAAAATGTTATTTTTTGATGACTTAGCAACTTTTATGCAAAATTTATAACAATAAAAGAAAGATTGCGGGTTTTGAATTTACAAGTTGTCTTACTTCTACTCTTCAATAGAAGTTTTATATAGGAATTTTCTGTAACCATAAAGGAATAGCTTAATATTAGAGGACTTAAAACTTAGAGTTGTTTTGAAGTTGTTTTCACTTTTGTATATAGAAACAATCAAAAGTAATTTGAAGAAACTTAAAACTTTTCTGCGTGGATGGTTCAGGTATTTCTCTTCTAGTGAGTCTTTTGTTTTTTAATTGATGTATGATTGATTTATGAGCTTTCAGGTGTATAGCAAAGTGATTCTGCAAAAGGTTAATTGAACTCCACTATGTTGATAAAGAATAATTTTTTCAGTTCAGTCGCTCAGTCTTGTCCAACTCTTTGTGACCCCATGGACTGCAGCACACCAGGCCTCCCTGTCCATCATCAATTCCCGGAGTTTACCCAAACTCATGTACACTGAGTTGGTGATGCCATCCAACCATCTCATCCTCTGTCACCCACTTCTCCTCCTGCCTTCAATGTTTCCCAGCATCAGGGTCTTTTCAAATGAGTCAACTCTTCAAATCAGGTGGCCAAAGTATTGGAGTTTCAGCTTCAACATCAGTCCTTCCAATGAACACACCCAAGACTGATCTCTTTTAGGATGGACTGGTTGGACCTTCTTGCAGTTCAAGGGACTCTTAAGAATCTTCTCCAACACCGCAGTTCAAAAGCATCAATTCTTTGGTGCTCAGCTTGCTTTATAGTCCAACTTTCACATCCATACATGATTCATGGAAAAACCATAGACTAGATGGACGTTTATTGGCAAAGTAATGTCTCTGCTTTTTAATATGCCGTCTAGGTTGGTCATAACTCTCCTTCCAAGGAGTAAGCGTCTTTTAATTTCATGGCTGCAATCATCATCTGCAGTGATTTTGGAGCCCCCAAATAAAGTCAGCCACTGTTTCCATTGTTTCCCCATCTATTTGCCATGAAGTGATGCCCTGGCAGCCATGATCTTAGTTTTCTGAATGTTGAGCTTCAAGCCAACTTTTTCACTCTCCTCTTTCACTCTCATCAAGAGGTTCTTTAGTTCTTCTTCCCTTTCTGCCATAAGGGGTGATATCATTGGCATATCTGAGGTTATTGGTATTTCTCGGCAGTCTTGATTCCAGTTTGTGCTTCATCCAGCCCAGCGTTTCTCATGATGTACTCTGCTTATAAGTTAAATAAGCAGGGTAACAACATACAGCCTTGACGTACTCCTTTTCCTATTTGGAACCAGTCTGTTGTTCCATGTCCAGTTCTAACTGTTGCTTCCTGACCTGCATACAGGTTTCTCAAGAGGCAGGTCAGGTGGTCTGGTATTCCCATCTCTTTCAGAACTGTCCACAGTTTATTGTGATCCACACAGTCAAAGGCTTTGGCATAGTCAATAAAGCAGAAATAGATGTTTGGTGTTTTTTTTTTCTGGAACTCTCTTGCTTTTTCAGTGTTCCAATGGATGTTGGCAATTTGATCTCTGGTTTCTCTGCCTTTCCAAAACCAGCTTGAACATCTGGAAGTTCATGGTTCATGTATTGCTGAAACCTGGCTTGGAGAATTTTGAGCATTACTTTACTAGCATGTGAGATGAGTGCAATTGTGCGGTAGTTTGAGCACTCTTTGGCATTGCCTTTCTTTGGGATTGGAATGAAAACTGACCTTTTCCAGTCCTGTGGCCACTGCTGAGTTTTCCAAATTTGCTGGCAGATTGAGTGCAGCACTTTCACAGCATCATCTTTCAGGATTTGAAATAGCTCCCCTGGAATTCCTTCACCTCCACTAGCTTTGATGTTTCATAAGGCCCACTTGACTTCACATTCCAAGATGTCTGGCTCTAGGTAAGTGATCACACCATTGTGATTATATGGATCGTAAAGATGACAGAGGGAAAGTTAAATTCTATTAAATATGAATCAGAAGAAAAAGCTAAGTAGAGGTGTGCAGCCAGCATAATCATGAAACTTTGGAAGGCAAAGCAGAAATGAGTATCATCCTCATTGAGATGGTGACTACATATATGCCCCAAAACCCTAAAGTATGAATAAAAGAAGTCCAGAGGCAACTTTGTGACAGATGGCAAGCCATTGAAAAAGGTCTCAGAAAGAGCATTTTTATTTCTTTATTGGAGGATAATTGCTTTACGAAGTTGTGTTGGTTTCTGCCATACAGCAATGCAAATCAGCCGTAAGTATTTGTTTGTGTATGTATCCCCTCACTCTTGTTCCTCCCTCAAACCCCAGCCCTCTAAGTCACCACAGAGCACTGGGCTGGACGCCCTGTTGTTGTTCAGTCACTAAGTTGTGTCCAACTCTGCAACCTGAGCTGCAGCACACCAGGCTTCCCTGTCCTTCATTATCTCCTGGCATTTGCTCAGACTCGTGTCCACTGAGTCTGTGACGTCATCCAACCGTCTCATCCTTTGTCATCCCTCCTCCTGCCCTCAGTCTTTCCCAGCATCGGGGTCTTTTCCAATGAGTTGGCTTTTCTCATCAGGTGGCCACAGTATTGGAGCTTCAGCTTCCGCATCAGTCAGTCCTCAAGGAAACCCTGAATATTCACTGGAAGTCTCCCTGTGTTATACAGCAACTTCCCCACTAGCTGTCTATTTAATCCTTGGTAGGGACGGCGGAGTCTGGTGGGCTGCTGTGTATGGGATCGCATACAGTTGGACACGACCGAAGCGACTTAGCAGCAGCAGCAGCAGCAGCAGTGTATATATGTGAAGTCTTTATGTTGGGGTATAGACAATTAACGATGTTGTGATAGTTTCAGGTAGATTGCAGAGAGACACAACCATACTTGTAATGTATCCATTTCCCCCAAATGCAGTCCCTTTCAGGCTGCCACGTAAAACTGAGGAGAGTTCCCTGTGAGAAAGAGCATATTTAGAGGTAAGATTACAGAACGCAGGCATGTAGGTGACAGAAGTGAATGGTTTTAATTCATTCATTCAACAATTATATTGAGCACACGCTGTGTGCCAGAGGCTGTTTCAGATGCCCGGGAATAGAGTAGTAAAAAAGTGACCAGGAAATTGGAGAAGTCAGAGCAAACTGGTATAGAAGGACAGATTTATTCAGTTTAAATGTGAGACCATATCGAAAGGTTTAAAAATAAAAGTTACATATGAAGTAGAAAAGGGAAATAGAATGTTTTTCTCTTACTGGTATGTATTCTCTTTATAACTTGGCTAAGAAGTTAGTAATTTCTCTTTTTACCATAGGTAGTAAAGTATAGTGGTAATAAGACTAAAAACTAATGATATGTTCAAGAGCTCTGTACTGAACAAAGAAGCAAAGGGATGCAAGCATGCATTTGATCAGTCATGTTACTATAGCCTGACAGGCTCCTCTGTCCATAGAGTTTTCTAGGCAAGAATACTGGAGTGGATTGCCATGCCCTCCTCCAGGGGGTCTTCCTGACGCAAGGATCGAATCTCTGTCTCTTGCTTCTCCCGGCAGGCGGGTTCTTTACCACTTGAGCCACCGGGGAAGTGCAGGGATACATGAGATTCTGAATTAAACCACAAACCAAGCGTCAAATCTGCTCCAAATTGTTAAGTAACCCAGGACCATCCCTTTGGAATCTAAGACCACCTCTTTTCTTCTTCAATTATTTTGTGCCTGTGGGCATGAAACCTACAGTTTCAAAATTATTCTCTTACAAAATGGCAAATTGATGCTGTCAGCCAAGCTACTAAATTGTCTGTTTCTCTCCAAGAAAAATAATTTAAGTTATTACTGAGGAAAAAGCATAGAATTGCACCATGTTTTTCATTTGATCCCTTTGACATTACATGGAAACATGATGTTTCCTCCCAAGCGCTCTGAAATTGAAAAGGAGCACAATAGCAACCAAGGAATCCTCAAGGTTCTTACCAATTCTTTCTCTGGGGGAGAATTCCTTCTTAACCACAGATCTGATTTTCATTTAACTTGTATATTTCTATATATAAGCAAGAATTTCTGAGGCTGAGTGTTCATCCCAATTGGCTAATTAGGCACATAGTTCCCTGGGTCTTATTGCCCTACAAATTACCTCTTGGGGGAAACTTTTCAAATGACAAGGTTTTAGAGTTCTTTCCAGTTTTTAAGATCAGTGAATACAGACTGATTTTGTGACTTTTCTATAAATATTTATTTATTTGACTGTGGTTGGTCTTAGCTGTGGCACGTGGGATCTTCATTGTCATTTGGGATCCTTTCGTTGCACATGGACTCTCTAGTTGTAGCTTCTGGGCTTAGTTGCTCCTTGGTGTATAGGATCTTAGTTCCCTGACCAAGGATTGAACCATTGTGTGGATTCTTAACCACAGGACCAACAGGGAAGCCCCTTCTTCTTCTTTTTTTTTAATACTGGCACGTGACAGGCTCTCATTAAGTGGTGGAACTACGGCTGCTGGTTTTGTCAGTGGCACCCCACTCCAGTACCCTTGCCTGGAAAATCCCACGGATGGAGGAGCCTGGTAGCCTGCAGTCCATGGCATCGCAAAGAGTCAGACACAACTGAGCAACTTCCCTTTCACTTTTCACTTTCAGACATTGGAGAAGGAAATGGCAACCCACTCGTGTTCTTGCCTGGAGAACCCCAGGATGGCGGAGCCTGGTGGGCTGCCGTCTATGGGGTCACGCAGAGTCAGACACAACTGAAGCGACTTAGTAGCAGCAGAAGCAGCAATGTAACAAAAAAAAAAGCACTTCTGTGTTCATACTTAACCAGGCATGAACTTGGAGAACATCACCATGCTGTCCATATCCCTCACTTTCCATTGCTCTTGGCTATTCTGTTACCATCATACTCACCTTTGCTTCTGCCATAGGGGAGTCTTCTCTGTCCTCCAATATGCTCTGCTCTATTTGCTTCCTTCCTGCCTTCCTGTATCTTCTACAGTTTGGCTGTTTGATAAGATGTTGGTTGTTTCTTCAAGATACGTCTCTTTGAAGAATCTTTTAAATCTCTACAGTAACATCCCCTTTCCTTAGTACAAACATGCATTCACCCATTTAACTGCTGCTTCCTCCCCATTTTCCTTAGGCCCTGGATGATCACTTAGGACTTTTAAAGTATGTTCTGATTAGTCACACACTTACCTTTGTTCCATGGTTGTTTGAGTGTGGGTGTTATTTTATTCTCTGTTTGTAACTCCAATATTCTCATAGCATCTGTGCCATAGTACATACTTAGTAATGTCTCTTTCTTTTTTTTTAAATATTTTTTACCCTGACTCCTGCTTATATTTTCTCTTTGTACTATATTCTTCAATTTTTAAAATTAATTTGTTAATTAAAATTTTTAAATTAATTCATTTTTGGCTGTGATGGCTCCTCATTGTGGCACAGGGCTTTCTCTGGTTGTGGTGCCTGCAGACCCTCTCTTGTGGCACACGGCTTCAGTAATTGCAGCCCCTGGGCATCTAGTTGTGTCATGTGAGTTTAGTTGCCCTGTGGCTTGTGGGATCTTAAATCCCTGATCAGGGATTGGACCCAGGTCCCCTCCGTTGGAAGGCAGATTCTTAACCACTGGGCCACCAGGCAGGAGCCTCAGCAATGTTGAAAAGGAATGAATGGGTGAGTGACACACCAAGCAAGTACTGAAGAATAGAAACATGTTGCCCTTGTGTATTAAAGCATTCTGAGAAGAGAGAAAAATGTCAAATTATTTTACAAAAGAGAAAAAAAACTTAAGAGAATCTGATTTAGATTTTTTTCAAAGTAAGATATACATCGAAACTGCTGTCAAGGTCAGATAAAAGCTGCAGCCCAGGTTGTGAATATCGGGGTAGCATGTTTGAGTAACTAGCAGTGCTGCTATTGCCATTTCAGAAAGTGGGAAGAGTGATTGTCAAGACCCAGAGGTGGACATCTTCAGTAGTTTAAAATAAGGGAAGATGAGTGGGATCAAAGCGTGATCTGTATTGATAGCCCATCACCAGATAGAATTTTTAAAATCTCTTTTCCCACCAGTGGCTGTAGCTTTGTGAGAATAAATAACTGTTCTCTCCCTGCAGAAGTCCTGAGCTATTCTCTGTGTGTTTGCAGACTTGGTGAACATCCTGGATTACCTTGATGCTGCAGTTCCTCGCCCAGCTTCCCAGCCTCTCCTTGTTCCCTAATTCACACTTCACCCCTTGTTTTCAGATCACAGAGCTTTGCATGGCCATTGAATATGACCTGCAACAAGAATGATGAAGTGTTAACTGGTGGGCATCACTGGTTCTATTTGTATTGGCCTTGTTGGGAGTTAATTGCCTAACCTGCAGCGTGGCCTTTTATGTTTTAGAAATTTCTGCCAAATGTAAAAGGCACGTTTTAGCAAAGGCCTTGCAAAATTATTTGCCAAATGTGCATTGAATGCAAGTAATAAGCTTGTCATTATTAGTCACGTTTTAGTTCAGTGTTCTAATTGTAATTGATGAAAAGTTAAAAAATTCTGCACACCACACTGAGCCTTCCACAGGGATTCAAAGTACCATCCCACAGGCTGGATTTGATTTACTGCATTGCAAACATTAAAGGCTATCGCTATGGTAGTGTTAAGGATGCATTTTTGTTGTTTAGTCACTAAGTCATGTCCAACTCTTTGCAACCTTATGGACTGTAGCCTGCCAGGCTCTTTGCCATGGGATTTCCCAGGCAAGAATATTGGAGTTGCCATTTCCTCCTCCAGGGGATATTCTCGACTCAGGGATCAAATCCTCATCTCCTGCATTGGTAGGCAGATTCTTTTACCACTGTACCACCAGGGAAGCCCATTAAAAGCGCTGACCGCAGTATAAGGACAGCCTGGTCCATGCAGACAAGTGTTTTCTTTCCCTGCCTTCTCTGGATACCTTCTAAAGGCAGCATATTTCTATTCCTGCTAAAATCTGTCATCTCTACTTTGAATTATTTCACCTTAGAAAATTAAAGTACATTATTCATCATTGAAATGAAAAGTGATAATCATCTAGGTCTAGATATTATGAATTAGCTGTATTATCACATCCCTTGAATGACATCTCAAGATGCTATGACTTTACATGAAAGCATGAGTTGCAGGACAAGAGAGAAAAACTTTAATACATATTCTGTAGGTTCCTAGAATTACACCGCCTATGACTGTCATTGTATTTAAAACTGATCATGACTGCTGATAAAACTAAAATTAGTAACTGAAAGCAAATTCATTTTAACTGGTGAGATTCATGATGAAATTATAGTCATGAATCATAAGTTTGTAGATCTGCTAAAATAGGGCTTCCCAGATGGCGCTAGTGGTAAAGAACCCAGCTGCCAGTACAGGAAACACGAGAGATGCGGGTTTGATTCCTGGTTCTGGAAGATCCCCTGGAGAAGGAATGGCAACCCACTCTAGTATTCTTGCCTGGAGAATCCCAAGGACAGAGGAACCTGGCAGGCTACAGTCCATAGGGTCACAAAGAGTTGGACACAACTGAAGTGACTTAGTATGCAAGCACACACATACCCAATAGGAAACCCACTTAGCATACAAAATATTAGTAGGCTGATACTCAATTATTATTAATGGCTAAAGTGTCTAATGTATTAATGGAAATGCAAATAGGAAAAATAAAATGAGTATTTCTCTCTATATATAAATCAGGCAGAATTTGGGAATGTTTTGTCTGGCATTCGTTATGAAATCAACAGTGTGAACAGTGGGAGGCCATACTCTGTAGGCGACATTTTCTGATGTGGATTAAGTAAGTCACTTAGTGACGTTGGCTTCCTTCATTCTCCTTTTCATGTAAACCAGAAGGCTTCTAGTATTTTTACCAATGTGATAGATTCTGCTCTCTGAAGTCTTTAAAGCTCCATTAAGAGGCACCCCGGAGAAAGGCAATGGCACTCCACTCCAGTACTCTTGCCTGGAAACTCCCATGGACGGAGGAGCCTGGTAGGCTGCAGTCCATGGGGTCGCTGGAGTCAGACACAACTGAGCAACTTCATTTTCACTTTTCACTTTCTTGCACTGGAGAAGGAAATGCAACCCACTCCATGTTCTTGCCTGGAGAATCCCAGGGATGGCAGAGCCCAGTGGGCTGCTGTCTATGGGGTCGCACAGAGTCGGACACAACTGAAGCGACTTAGCAGCAGCAGCAAGAGGCACCCAGGACATGGACAGTGTGATGGAGGAGAAATAGCATTGCACAGAGACAGAACTGGGCTGTAGTTAGAGTTTCCTAGAAGAGGGCAGACTTATGGTTGCCAAGGGGGGTGGGAGTGGGGGAGGGATGGATTGGTAAGTTGAGATTAGCAGAAGTAAACTATATAGAAAATGTATAAACAGCAGAACCTACATTGTATAGGACAGGTAAATGTATGCAGTATTCTGGGATAAACCGTAATAGAAAAGAATATGGAAACATATATATATATGTTTATATATATATAAATATATTATTTATATATATTATATATAATATAATATATAATATAATTATATATAATATATAATATATATAATATATAATATATAATTATATATAATATATAATATAATTATATATAATTATATATAATATATAATATAATTATATATAATTATATATATATATATATTATATATATATATATATATATATATATAGGTGCTTTGCAATGCTTAGTTGTTCATTCGTGTCTGACTCTTTGCGACCCCGTGGACTGTAGCCTACCAGGCTCCTCTGTCCGGGGATTTTCCAAACAAGAATCAAGAATACTGGAGTTGGTTGCCATGCCCTCCTCCAGAGGATCTTTCACAACCCAAGGATCGAACCAGGTCTCCAGCATTGCAGGTAGATACTTCACCTTCTGAGCCACCTAGGAAGCCCAAGAATACTGGAGTGGGTAGCCTATCCCTTCTCTAGGGGAACTTCCTGACCCAGGAATTAAACCAGGGTCTCCTACAGTGCAAGCAGATTCTTTACCAGCTAAGCTACCAGGGAAGCCTATATATATATATATATATATATATATATAGGCCCTTCCAATGAATATATATTTTATATATATCTTATATATTATATGAAGGGCTGAGGCTAAAGCTGAAGCTCCAGTACTTTGGCCTCCTGATGCAAAGAACCAACTCACTGGAAAAGACTGAGTAGAAGGGGGCGACAGGATGAGATGGTCAGATGGCATCATGTCAATGAACATGAGTTTGAGCAAGCTCCAGGAGGTAGTGAAGGACAGGGAAA
Organism: Nanger dama; assembly: GCA_917880005.1. Classification (NCBI taxonomy): domain Eukaryota; kingdom Metazoa; phylum Chordata; class Mammalia; order Artiodactyla; family Bovidae; genus Nanger; species Nanger dama. The sequence continues at coordinate 85,402,661 of CAKJTW010000002.1, forward strand.
CCTGGAGTGCTGCAGTCAGTGGGGGGGTCGAAAGAGTAGAACATGACTTAGCAACTGAACAACAACGTGTATATATAGACATATATATGTATGCTTGTATATATATATACACATACATATATATGTATGCATAGCTGAATCACTTTATATAGCAGAAAGTAACATTACATTGTAAATCAACTATACTTCAATAAAAGAAAATTTTAAAAACAGAGTTTGCTAGAGCCTTAGTGTCCTTAAATGAGAAGCTGGACTTGTTTATTGCTCTTCACACTTGATTTTTAAGCCTTAGAACTTTCTGCAAAAGAGACCTTTCCTGGAATCCTAGTATACGAAACCAATAGAAGTAGAACTGCTCTGAAGTTAAATCCAGAGCCACACTTATTTGGCTCATTCCTGCAGCCTAGACGATTTGTAATGTTATTTCCAATTCAGGAATTCTAATGTTTTGTATTCATTTCAACTGAAGTTATATTAGTACTAAAGAGGCGATTCAAGCGAAAACGGGACATGATCTGAAAAACTAAATGCAGAATAGCAATGAAAAGGCATGTGTAAGGAACCTATACCAGCTATAAATTGAGCTCAACAATAATTATAAAATCTATGATTCTTCCCAGGTATTTGACTGTTTCTCTATACATGGTCTTATTTTCAGTATGAACCTGCTTTTAATGTACAAAACAGAAGTGAACCGTTTGTTCAGCGTTGGTTATATCATTAAATTTACTTATAAGCTGTTCCTTTACACTGTTCCTTATAGCTTTTACACTGAAACCTGTTTTCTTGCTTTTCTTGTAGTACGGAAGAGAAGAAAGCGACTGGACAATCACGGTAGCCTGAATGGAAAAGAACAGGATATCATTTGTGTGCGCTTGGGACAGACTGTGGCATTTGAATTATGGGAAATGTCTTTGCTACCTGATTTTAGTTGTGTATCATGTTCATATTATCTGTGTTACCAGGGCGATTGTTTCTTCACGCCTGAGAAGACGAATTACAATCATCCAGTGATAGTTTCTAAACTTGCTCCTAGAAGTTTTCCTTACCTTCTCTAGAGAGTTGATTATGGAAGCCATATAATTGTAGAATTTTCCTCCATAATCTTAGTGCCTCCCTTAGGGCTTCACTCAGATTTTTTTTTAAATGTTTATTCTTTAGCATAAGTTATGTTCTGCTTCTCAACCAATGAGTGTCTTTGTGTTTGAAAGCTGATCTCAGTACATTTCACAGGTACCATTTCCTGGGCCACATCTCCATCCTCAGAAAAATGTGTTGTTGTTGTTTATAAATCAAGACTTAGAGAAACTAGATTTCTTTCCCTTACATTTCTTTCCAGGTCCCTAAGTCCATCTTAGGGAAAATCTCTCCTCCTTCCTGATATCACAGTCTGCACCAGGCTCCACTGGCACATCAACAAGACCACCCCTGCCGTCTCCAGATTGTGTTGTAATTTGTGGGCAGGCTTCACTACAGGACTGAGGGTCTTGTGCCTTATAGATCTTTGCATCCCCCAGCCTGGCCCATAGTAAGGAATGAATGAACATTTAGCTTCTATAGAAGTACACCTTCTTTGTTTCTATATTATGAAACCTCTTTATTAGAATTTGTGATTGATTCTGACTTTGACTATATTTACCTCATGTTGTCTTTAGTTTCCATGGACTGCCAAGTCATTAGAGATACTCTGATTGTGGTTTGTTGGAGGAATGATTTCATATTTGAAGGGTGTCTTGGAATTAAAGTAATAATTCTAAAAAGATGGTGATATCATACCAACCAAATGGAAATGACATGTTATATGTTAAATACATAAATGTTAAAGTGTTAAATACAAAATAAATCATATTTAGTTTTTTGGTAGAAAGCAAATAGTAATATACTCTGGATTTTATACTCTGGGTTTATAGGTGCTCTTTCCTGTTGAATGGGGATTGGATAAGCACATGGTTAGGGTATAGGGAGAGTGATTATGGATGATATTTTCCTTGTTTGGGAGCCGTGAGTTAAAATTGTAGTATCCTGGTTTATCTAGAGGAAAGTCAAATCTTGATAGAAAACATTTACCCTTGGAAGGTCAACTCTCAGACATTTTATTTTGGTTTCCTTCAGTCCTAATAACTTTCATCTTGCTGATCATATTTCATTCTCTTTTCAGAGCAAGGGAAAAATTCTAAAGTTTGACGTGCTGGAAAAATTTCCTTAAGGCATTTAGCAGCACATAGCAAATGGGGCTTTGATTCTTTTCCAAGACTTTTGGCCATAGGGTCTTTTTTAGATAGGAATGGTAAAATGAAAATGAGAAAAGTAGAAGATGAAAAGGAATGGTAAAAATATCTTTTTAGGGGCTCTTAATTGGCAGTCTGAAGTCTTGGGAGAGTCTGTTCTTTTCAGGTCTGACATGCTTTGACTGTCCTGCCTGCAACGTCGTTCACCAAGCAGCATTCTAAGGGTATGCGTTTGCCTTTGCTAAACCTTGTGACCTCACTTATGTAGTCTAAAAATGACCTAAGGTAATTCTAACCTGTCAAGTAGCACATAATAACCAGCATAACATAATAATTCTCAACATTCCTATGAGAAATGGAAGTCATTTGTTTGCCACAAATACATTTTATACTTTGCATCTCTAAATTTAGTATGGCTAGACATGTTCCTTGTAAAAGTTGGAGAACAATATGTCTTGACATTATGTCTGTGTGATTTCTTTCATCAAACCTTAAGAGCATTTTAAGCCCTTAGAAACCAGACTTTGTGAAGACGAAGGATGTACATTTAAAGGAACCAAGTCTCCTAAAATAGCGAACACAATCTGCCATTCTCATTTAAGTAATAAGACAGGATATTGACCTTGACACTAACTTGTTAAATAGATTTAAAAGGAACATCTGCACATCTTTTTTCCTTGTGCACTGTTTGTTTAATTGCAATGGATTAATACAGCAAGAGTGGCACATTATAACTAGGCAATTATCCATTCTTCAAGACTTAGTTATCGTAACACTAATTGATCATTTAAGGCGTAAGATAGTCTAGCATTAGGAACATGTGAGGCTAATCTGCTCAAAAAGATCAACAAATTAATATTGTTGCTGATATTTGCATAATTGGCTGCAATTATTTAATGTTTAATTGGGTTGATCAAATGAGATTCAGCAATTCACATGTGCATGATTATAAACAGAACTGGTGGCACTTAAAATGATAATGATTAGCTTATTTTGCATGTTCTTTTCCTTCCATTTTTCCCCCATATTTACATTTCAGACCAAGTTCATCAGCCTTTTCAAAATAAAATCAGTAGAAACCAAGATCTTAAAACAAAGTGTTCAGGCATTAGAAATAACCAGAGCATTTCCTAAAGCTGTTTGCTTTTAGGAATTTCTCTGTTGCAGTCATTTATCAAGGATTCAGCTCACAATATACCAAAAGACGAGTCCATTTCAGGGACAGGTACTATGCTTCCCAGAACTTGCAGGAATGAATACACTCATAATAAAACCTTTACTTCCAAAATAAAAGGGAAAAAGGAATAAATGCTTGGGAAACATTGTTGGAGAATCACTTTTTTTTCCTACCTAGTAGCCCCCTTTATTCTTTTCTTAAAAGGTTGTCACTAGGGAGGAAAAAAAAAATCTGCAGTAGCTATAAAGTGCAGGGTCACATTGATTATATGACTTGGCAGTGTCAGCCTTCTGAAGATCTGAGAAGCTTATGTTGTATACCCTGGATGAGAACTCTTCATCATATCAATTCTGTTGCTTGATACAATTGTACCCAAACAAGTGGTCTCAGTTCAGTTCAGATCAGTCACTTAGTAGTGTCCGACTCTTTGTGACCCCATGGACTGCAGCACGCCAGGCTTCCCTGTCCGTCACCAACTGCCGGAACTTGGTCAAACTCATGTCCATCAAGTCAGTGATGCCATCCAACCATCTCATCCTCTGTCGTCCCCTTCTCCTCCTGCCTTCAATCTTTCCCAGGATCAAGGTCTTTTCCAATGAGTCAGTTCTTCGCATCAGGTAGCCAAATTATTGGAGTCTGGCTTTCTTCGAATCAGAGCACTTCGGGATACTTGTTCAGTCTCAGTCATGTTCGACTCTCTGTGACCCCCAAGGACTGCAGCATGCCAGATTCCTCTGTACTCTGCTGTCTCCCAGAGTTTGCTCCAATTCGTGTCCATTGAGTTGGTGATGCTATCTATCTAACCATGTCATCCTCTACTGCCCCCTTCTCCTTTTACCTTCAACTTTTCCCAGCACCAGGGTTTTTTTTTTCCAAGTCAACTCTTCCCATTGGGTGCCCACTTGAAGGCAATTAATGAATATGTCTTGGTCAAAAGAATTGTAGAAACCTTTAATTAAAGCTGCAGTTTCAGCTCTGTTTTAGGGAATTTGTGCTATAAAATCAGTTGCTGCCATAAGCTTATTTTCCCCATTCCCACTCAATCACTGTATTCTTTTTCCTTAAAAAGTTCCTTTTCAAAAGTATATGCTCAGTTTACCCTTATGATTGGGAAAAGAATAATTTAAGCAGAAAACAATGTTTGTTTACTTTCAGCGAGTGATAGTTTTTATAATATTGAGAGCAATAAATATTCGTGGGGTGCACTAAAGCTTAGACAGGGGTGAGAGAAACATTGGGCTTTCCTGATAGTTCAGCTGGTAAAGAATCCATCTGCAATGCACGAGACCCTGGTTCAATTCCTTGGTCTGGAAGATCCCTTGGAGAAGGGATAAGCTGCCCACTCCAGTATTCTTGGGCTACCCTGGTGGCTCAGATGGTAAAGAATCTGCCTGCAATGAGGGAGACCTAGGTTCAGTCCTTGGGTTGGGAAGATCCCCTGGAGGAGAGCATGGCAACTCACTTCATTATTCTTGCCTGGAGAATCCCCATGGACAAAAAGAGCCTGGGGGCCTATGGCCTGTAGGGTCCAAAGAGTCAGACATGACTGAGTGACTAAGCACAGCACAGCACAGAGAAACATTATAAGAAGGATCCCTAATATTCCTGGAATGTGGGTTTCTTTTGTGGATATGTGATAGGTAACTTATAAATACTAATCCTGGCAAGTAATTTTAGTAGATATAACACCTATCCGGCTTCCCTGGTGGCTCAGCAGTAAAGAATTCTGCCAGTGCAGGAGACATTGGTTCGATCCTTGAATTGGCAAGGTCCTTGACACAGGAGGAAATGTTAGCCCACTACAGTATTCTTGCCTGGGAAATCCCATGGACAGAGGAGCCTGGAGGGCCACAATCCGTGAAGTCACAAAGAATTGGACATGACTTAGTGACTAAACAACGACAATGACACCTATCGTTTGGTTTTGCCGCAGGCAGAATTTGTTCAGGTGTCTGTTTTCTAAATACCTCCCCACAAAAGGAGTCACTCTTTCAATAAGCTTAACATATTGACTGATAAAGATCAGAAAAGCTTATAGTTTCATTTGATGATTAATGTGCCTAACAACTCACAGTAGGGATTAGAAAATAAGTAGTATATAGACATTACCTTCATGGCATTTGTGCTCTCCTATTTCAAGTTTTAGGTATAAAAAGTATTAATAACACAGATAATGAAGCAAAGGCCAGAGCACATCTGTTATCAAGAAATCACAATGAACATTTTCATCTCATTTTTAGAAGAAATATGTCTGTTTTTCCATTCCTTTCTTTCCTTTCATGGGAAACTGCTCAGTGGATTAGTACTTAGGAGTTACTGGTAGGAATTACCTCCTGGTTTAGTGCTTACTGAGCTAACCAGGTGGCTCAAGAATCTGACAAGAGTTCGATCCTTGGGTGGAAGATCCCCTGGAGTAGGAAATGGCAACCCATTCCAATATTCTTGCCTGGAAAACTCCATGGACAGAGAAGCCTGGTGGGCTAGAGTCTACGGGGTCTCAAAGAGTCAGAAGCAACTGAGCATACACACAAATCTGCATACTGTATATTGGTGTAGTTGTACCAACTTGGTGTATTTGTTAACTGCATTCCTTTGGAGCAAAATGTTAAGCTGTTGTGGTACATCTAAGAAAAGAACACTTCAAACTACAGAATCCTTGCTGATCTTCTCAAATTCAAAGTCAGCTATTGAAATAAACAATGTTTCTAGAGCGAGTTTTTCTGGAAAATGTCAATTATGAACCAAACTGTTTAGACTTAGCTTGAAAATGATGGATTACAGCTACTCGGAAAATAGCAGGAGGAAGACTTAACACAACAGTTTTTCACAGTTTGAGGTTTTAAAAGGCTATTTAAAGTAGTGCAAAGAGATTTTTTTATTTAAAAAATTCATCGTCAGAAAGCTGTTTTAAAAACACAAAGGTAGGGAATTCCCTGGCAGTCCAGTGGTTTGAACTTGGTGCAGTGAACTGCAGGGGCTGGAGTTTGGTCCCTGGTTGGGAAGCTAAGATCCTGAAAGTTGTATAGACAAAAAAGAAAACAATTAAAAATGAAAGATAGAAAGTGATTTATTTTCCATCTTCAGCATATGTACCAGATATCCACCAGAGGATATGATAATGAAACAGTAGAATATAGAAGAGTTTGGAGTAAATAATTCAGATAATGTAAATATATTTGCTTTAGTGAATGATAAAGGCATGAAGTTCAGTCTTAGCGAATGAGTCTGCTGGATTCAAGCACTGAAGTTTCAGGTAAATAAGTATATTTTTTCATACCACAGTAGGCCCAGTTAATAAGGTCTAAAACTTGAATTACATCATATTTACCTATGGAATCCACTGTTGGGATGGTAAAAATTGTGAACTGTGATATGAGAATGAATTTAAATATTTTCACTGACAGATTTCTCCTCAAGCTTACTATTGCAATGGCTAAATTCCTTGTTACCCATCACTGAATGGAGACAATATTAGAGGAAGAACAACTGGTTGTAGAAAAGAAAGGAAAATTTCAAACGTGGGTCTGTGCTGTCCAAAACACCATTTTTTTATTTGTGCCAGCCATAGCCATCTCCAGCATTCAATATAGGTGCCAAGTATAAACATTGCCAGCTAGGAGATAACTAAATATAGTGATCAGCTTATCAGATACTAGAATTCTGCCATGACCGTGAGGTCATGTTACATGGGAATCTGACATTCATGTTCCATGGGAAACCTTCGAATTACTACCAATTTGGTTAAGAGTTCATAATTGCATATCTATAAAATCTATTATGTCTTTTCTTCAACTGTTTTAAGATTTGTGAATCATCTTGAGACAAATAAGTAGCAAGGAGTAAATCATGACTTCTTTTTCCCCTTGGAAACACTGTTTGCCACCATCCCCCCTTTCCTTGGTGAAGGTTAACTGACTTGGAAAATAGTTGAATATTATTTTGTTTTTAACTAAATTGTACAACATGCCGTGATGTCCTCAAGCTAATTTCATAGTGGTTGTTAAAGTCATTCTCAGGGTCGAGAAAGAATTGCAAATACCTGCCTCAATTTCTACTTCATTGATAAGTTTTTGAAGAGTGTTAGTATTCTCTCAAGAGTATGGCTGTGAGTAGATTTTGAATGAAGTCTTTAAATAAGCTAGCTAATTTGTATGCATTCATAAATTATGCAGATGGTCCCCTATTGATGAATAAGAATGAATGACCACACGATTTGCCCAATCAGCCGACACATGGAACTTAACCCCCTGTTCTAAAGAATTTGGCTTGCTTGATGGCTGAGAGAAAATCGGAGTGTGACGAAGTAATGTTTTTTTTGTGGACATAGTTTTAAAATCAGCATTTATGGATAGAAATGGGAGAATACCAGCTTACCTATGGAATTTTTAGAACTTGTTCTCTTGCCTCTAAGTCTGATTGTAAAGAAAAAGCCCGCACCATTGCTTGTCTCAAAATTTTCCAGTTACGAAGTGATTCTTGAAATTCTCTTTAAGAATAATCAAGTAGAAAGAAATGCTTCATAAATAAGGCTTGGTTCTTATGAATAATTATTTAAAGGTCATGTTAAAAGGATTTTAACTCACTAAAAGTGTAACAATGGTAATGTGGAAGATATGGTGGGTAAAGGAAACTACCTCATTCTTAGAAGGTTTTGTCAAAGCACAATTAAGTGTTCTAAAATGGCTTTGTTACATGTGAACCATCTGGTGTGAAAGAACTATATTTGTAATGTCTAAAGGACTTGGAATAATTGTATTTTGCTGGCAATAGTCACATTCTTTATTGTTTGCAGGTTCCTCATCAAATCTTTAATTATACGCTGTTTTTGTCAACAATAAAGCAATTTCAAGGATTCCTGTTTGCATAGTCTCTTGAAATCTGCATTATTGAATGCACAAAATAATCATGCTTAGTTACCGTTTTATGATGTTCCAAGGTTTTTGGTCATGATGTAAGTGCATGATGTTTTTAAACCAAAATGACATTGAGAAAGAAGGAATTGAGCACATTCCCCTGGATAGAGTCTAGATTGTCTCATATTTTCAAACGTGGATTAAAAGTACAATGGGCATTTCAGAATTGTCCTTTCCCCTGGGTATGTCTCCGTCTTTAGCAAAATTTACCTTTGCTTTTGCATTTTGAACGTAAGGGGAATGAATTGCTTCTTCCCATCCACTGTCATGATGAATCTCTCACTGATAAAACAACACATGCCCTACAGCGCACAATATAAAGTGAAAGGCATTCAATTTAAGCTTAGAGAATGTCAACAGTGTGTCCTTGTCAAACAATGATGTGTACAATTGCCCTCACGTGCACGTATCTCTGAGAGAATAAAGCCAATGCAGTATCTCTGAGGGTCACATATTCATTTTCTTGTGATTCATCCCGACAACTGCAAGTGCAGCAAAACTTAAGGTTTCTCACAGCGTACTATAAACTGAACTTAAAAGTGTCAAAGTCCTCCGTGACCCTCTTCTGACCCTGTCAACCTGTGAAAATATTGTCCTTTATCACGATCTTTATCAAGAAGTGCAGAGTTTGAAAGGTCCAGGTGAAGGTTATTAGTCAAGTTCTCTGACAGTGTCAGTGCTCAAATCCCACAAGGGGGACAAAGATAGACCTGTCATTCCTGAGGGTGATGACATACATTTACTGGAGCTTATATGATTTATCAGATGCGACAGCAGTCTCCTTCAGGGTACAAAGTGTCTCTTCTACATCGGTTTACTAACAGAAGAATCAAAAAAAAAAAGGGAGAGTTTTCAGCCTTTGTAATTATTTCTCTGTTATACTGATTCAGTTTGATCTTAAGCATATTTTTTGAATCAAGAATTGATTCCACTTATAAGACCTTTCATAGTTGCTTGACACCATATCTTCAGATGAAATATTCTATTATAGCCTGACTTTATTTAAAATAGTGACAACTTAGGATCACGTTCCTGAAACCAAAAACCCACAGCCAAGATATAGACTCTTCTGTGTATATTTGTTCTCTAACTGTGTCTGTAGGCAGAAGGGATGGTGTTGATTGAAACCATGGTTCATTCTCTTCAAAGGTCTTCATTCATCACAAAGGATTTTTGAAACATCTATGAGATTCACTTACAGAAACACTTTAGAGTTTCAGGATTCAGGTTGATTGTATCTTGAATGCAATATATTTTTAAACAGAACTGGTTAAAAAGAGATTAAGCTGCATTTGTTTTCAAAGATAGTTACAACAATCTATTAAACATTTCTCATCAATATCCTTGATAATGGTACACAGAGGGAGAAGAGGACAGCAGAGGATGAGATGGTTGGATGGCATCACTGACTTGATGGAGATGAGTTTGAGCAAGCTTCGGGAGTTGGTGAAGGACAGGGAAGCATGACCTGCTGTAGTAAAGAGTTGGGCACAACTGAGTGACTGAACTGAACTGAGCTAATACATTACACACAGGGCTTCCCAGGTGGTTCAGTGGTAAAGAATCTCCACTGCAGGAGTCACTGGTGATGCTGGTTCGATTCCTGGGTCAGGAATATTCCCTAGAGAAGAGAATGTAATCCACTCCAGTATTCTCGTTTGGGAAATCTCACAGACAGAGGAGCCTGGCAGGCTATAGTCCAGGAGGTTGCAAAGAGTTGGACATGACTTAGCATGCATGCATTATGTGTAAATACCATATAGGTACTAGATATATTGGTTCTGTTTCTCTATAGAACCCTGACTAGTACAATAATGAACAATATTCTTAACACTCTTATGGGTCCCTCCTAGACAAGAAAGTCAAGTACTATTTAGTAAGTCCCCTACATATGAACCTTCAAGTTGCAATCTTTCAAAGATGCGAATGTGCATTCTATCAACATCAGGGTCAGGGGTGAGTAAAGTTGCCACTTGCCCTCCTTCTCCTATTGCTGATGATCCTTCAGCTCTACCATCTCCCATCTCCTCTCCGTGCTCCAGTCAGTAACTCTTCTTGCCTCTTCACCTGATGCCAGCCCCTCTAAGCCAGCTGTTGTACTATACTACTGTACCTTTCAAGCTATTGCATTGTAATGTTAAAAATGTTTTCTTTCTTTTTGTGTGTTTTTCTTTTATGTATTACTTATGTGAAGAGTATTATAAACCTATTACAGTACAGTATTAGGAAGCCAGTGGTGTTAGCTGGGTACTAGGCGAAAAGAAGAGAGGCGAAAAGCAAAGGAGAAAAGGGGAGATATAAGCATCTGAATGCAGAGTTCCAAAGGATAGCAAGAAGACATAAGAAAGCCTTCTTCAGCAATCAATGCAAAGAAATAGAGGAAAACAACAGAATGGGAAAGACTAGAGACCTCTTCAAGAAAATTAGAGATATCAAGGGAACATTTCATGCAAAGATGGGCTCGATAAAGGACAGAAATGGTCTGGACCTAACAGAAGCAGAAGATATTAAGAAGAGGTGGCAAGAATACATGGAAGAACTGTACAAAAAGATCTTCACGACCCAGATAATCATGATGATGTGATCACTCATCTAGAGCCAGACATCTTGGAATGTCAAGTCAAGTGGGCCTTAGAAAGCATCACTACGAACAAAGCTAGTAGAGGTAATGGAATTCCAGTGGAGCTGTTTCAAATCCTGAAAGATGATTCTGTGAAAGTGCTGCACTCAATATGCCAGCAAATTTGAAAAAACTCAGCAGTGGCCACAGGACTGGAAAAGGTCAGTTTTCATTCCAATCCCAAAGAAAGGCAATGCCAAAGAGTGCTCAAACTACCGCACAATTGCACTCATCTCACATGCTAGTAAAGTAATGCTCAAAATTCTCCAAGCCAGGCTTCAGCAATACATGAACCGTGAACTCCCTGAAGTTCAAGCTGGTTTTAGAAAAGGCAGAGGAACCAGAGATCAAATTGCCAACATCCACTGGATCATGGAAAAAGCAAGAGAGTTCCAGAAAACATCTCTTTCTGCTTTATTGACTATGCCAAAGCCTTTGACTGTGTGGATCACAATAAACTGTGGACAGTTCTGAAAGAGATGGGAATACCAGACCACCTGACCTGGCTCTTGAGAAATCTGTATGCAGGTCAGGAAGCAACAGTGAGAACTGGACATGGAACAACAGACTGGTTCCAAATAGGAAAGGGAGTACGTCAAGGCTGTATATTGTCATCTTGTTTATTTAACTTCTATGCAGAGTACATCATGAGAAATGCTGGGCTGGAAGAAACACAAGCTGGAATCGAGATTGCCGGGAGAAATATCAATAACCTCAGATATGCAGATGACACCACCCTTAGAGCAGAAAGTGAAGAGGAGCTAAAAAGCCTCTTGATGAAAGTGAAAGTGGAGAGTGAAAAAAGTTGGCTTAAAGCTCAACATTCAGAAAACGAAGATCGTGGTATCCGGTCCCATCACTTCATGGGAAATAAATGGGGAAACAGTGAAAACAGTGTCAGACTTTATTTTTTTGGCCTCCAAAATCACTGCAGATGGTGATTGCAGCCATGAAATTAAAAGATGCTTACACCTTGGAAGAAAAGTTATAACCAACCTAGATAGGATACTCAAAAGCAGAGACATTACTTTGCCGACTAAGGTCTGTCTAGTCAAGGCTATGGTTTTTCCTGTGGTCATGTATGGATGTGAGAGTTGGACTGTGAAGAAGGCTGAGCACTGAAGAATTGATGCTTTTGAACTGTGGTGTTGGAGAAGATTCTTGAGAGTCCCTTGGACTGCAAGGAGATCCAACCAGTCCATTCTGGAGGAGATCAGCCCTGGGATTTTGGAAGGAATGATGCTAAAGCTGAAACTCCAGTACTTTGGCCACCTCACGTGAAGAGTTGACTCATTGGAAAAGACTCTGATGCTGGGAAGGATTGGGGGCAGGAGGAGAAGGGGACAACTGAGGATGAGATGGCTGGATGGCATCACGGACTCAGTGAACGTAGGTCTGAGTGAACTCCCGGAGTTGTTGATGGACAGGGAGGCCTGGCGTGCTGGGATTCATTGGGTCGCAAAAAGTCGGACACGACTGAGCGACTGAACTGAACTGAACTGAACTGAAGGCTAACTTTGTTGAACAAATTGAACTTAAAAACGAGCTCTTGTAATGAAACCTGTTTGTATATAGGGGACTTATTGTATTATTTTCTTTTGAAGACAAACATCACCAGTGAAATTTCAGGCATCAGTGAGGAAACTATTTTTTTATTGGTGGGTCATTAAATACTCCAAAATACTGTCACCTTAGTGTTTTTGACCTGAATCAATGCCCTGAAAATGCAATGTGGCCAAAAGTAGATGTTTTGAACTCCCTTTATGGTATAATTAAGTGATGGGGTTATTTTGTCAGGTAAACAACCACCCTGATGATAAAAATCTGTTTCACAGATCCACTAGGCTATGATGAACATCACAGAGTCACCTGGACCCTGCTGACCTTACACAGCATGACAACCAGGTTCAACCCCATACTTCCTGCTGCTTTCACTACCATGCTCAATTTAGGAATCATCTTTGTAGTCATTTGGACTTTTATTTACCAAGATAGGTAGGAATATACCCCATATATTAAAGTTATATTTTGCAAGACAGTTTTTGTAAATTCCTGAGTAAAGGGAATCAATGAGTCTGCTTCTCCAGTAAGATTTGACAAGGGAATCTAAAAGGCAATAAGAAGCTGGATGAGGTTAAGTGATGGGGACAGAGAACTTCTAAAAGAACTCCTATCAGTTTGGTTTTTCACATAGAAAAAGGTAATTTCATGTTTCCTATGAAAAGAAACAGTATTTTTCTTGGCCTGGCTTTTGTCATAATCACGAGGTAAATGTTTGCATTTTCTTCAAGAGTTTTCCCCACCCTCATTCAATGCAACCTCTCTTTAATGTCAGTAATTCTCCGGACTCAATTCAACAATTATTCTTCTTGCCAGTCACTGATTTTTTTTTTAATTTACTTATTTTTTTTAAATTTATTTAGTTTTTATCATTTATTTATTTGGCTGCACCAGGTCTTTAGTTGGGCCATGTAAACTCTTAGTTGCAGCGTGTGGGATCTAGTTCCCTGATCAGGGATGGAACCTGGGTCCCCTGCACTGGGGGCTCAGAGTCTTAGCCACTGGACCCCAGGGAAGTCCTGTAATTACTGATTTGAATGGCTACTATTCAGTTGAGCATATGAAGGCCAGAGACAGCTCTGCTCTCAACCCTCTCTTTTCATGTAGGTGATCATGAGAACTTCACTCCCACTCAACCAGTAACTCTTCAAAGAACTGCATCTTCCTCATTCTCTTCTCTTCCCAGAGCAAAATTCTTTAATCATATAAAAGTAGTGGGTCTTAAACATTCTATGTAGTGTTCAGCATTTGGAGGTATACCACATCTGGCAGCTCCCACTTTTTCTTGAAACACCACTTACCTCCAAGCATTGAAGACGTCTCATCTAATTTTCTGTTCAGTCGCTCAGTGGTGTCTGACTCTGCAACCCCATGGACTGCAGCACGCCACATTTCCCTGTCCATTACCAACTCCCAGGGCTTGCTCAAACTCATGTCCATTGAGTTGGTGATGCTGTCCAGCCATCTCATCCTCTGTTGTCCCCTTCTCCTCCTGCCTTCAATTTTTCCCAGCAGCAGGGTCTTTTCAAATGTCAGTTCTTCTCATCAAGTGGCCAAAGTATTCGAGCTTCAACTTCAGCAACAGTCCTTCCAATGAATATTCAGCACTGATTTCCTTTAGGATTGACTGGTTTGATCTCCTTGCAGTCCAAAGAATTCTCAACAGTCTTCTCCAACATCACAGTTGAAAAGCATCAATTAATTTAATCTCATCTAATTCATGAGTTAATTGGAAACAGGTCTCAAAGTGCATTTAACATTTGAAATTCAGGGACATGAAATTAGCTTTGCTGTCCTAATCCTAGCATCTGGTGTCTCTTGGATGACCCCATGGATCCAATTGTGCTTTTTCTCTTAACCCTCAACATGCATGTTCACTTTTCCTGACTGACTGGATTTCTGCTCTGGTACAGTTCTTTGTGGGAGTCATTGTGCTCACAGCCACAGCTCATCTGACTGAGATTCAGCCACCTTCTTAAGCCTGTAATTGTCTCTTCCCATCGATACACAGATGGATCCATTTTACATCCAGATTGACACCTTTGGAACAAAATCACTGCCTCTTGCTCCATTATGATTATTGCTGGACCCCATCAACCAGACTGTAACCATTCATTTTGAAAACGACCTTGATGAGACCTGAGTTTGCCATGACCCATAGACTAGGTAATTCCAAATAAGCCTTACTTCTCAATCAGGTGGCATCATCTTGCCTGGCACTGCTTTCGTCTCCCAGCTTGCTCTTGATCTCAACTCACAAAAGTTTCTTCTTGGTCCAAAGAGACATGAGCCTTTAGCACTGAAACTCACCCTAGTTTCCAGTTGTTTAGATTAATTTATTATTTTCAGAGAATGTCTTTTAAAATCTAAAACAGTAACTAACTGTTGGGTGAGTTTAGAGCTTATCTAAAACCCAGGCCAGCACTATGGGCATCTCCTAGGCACTCTCTAGAAATGCAGAATCTGGGACTTTCCTGGTAGCCCAGTGGTAAGATGCCATACTTCCACAGCAGTGGGCATGGGTTCATCCCTAGCTGGTGAACTAAGATCCCACATATGACTCACAGTGTGGCAAAAAAAAAAAAAAAAGGCAGAATCTTAGGCCCATCCCCTTGAAATACAGAATCTCAGATCTTGTTGCTCTTCTTGTTCAGTCACTCAGCCGTGTCTGACTCTTTGTGACCCCATGGACTGCAGCCTGCCAGGTTTCCCTGTCCTTTACTATCTCTTAGAGTTTGCTCAAACTCATGTTCATTGAGTCAGTGATGTCATCCAACCATCTCATTCTCTGTCTGCTGAATCAGAATCTACATTTTAACCCAGTAATTCATTTGCACATTCACATTTGAAAGTGGTGATCAAAACATTTCTCAGTAAACGTCAAATAGAGGTGCATACTACTGAGAAATTACTGTGGGGTTAGAAAAAATTTCATTTGTTTAGGTTATTTTTAAAAAATATTTGCTGTTGGTTTTATATAGATATTTTTTGTTTTGTTTATATTGTATCTCTCTCTTCCCTCTGATGTTATAATTTGTTTGTTGGCCACATCACACCACTTGTGGGATCTTAGTTTCCCCACCAGGGATTGAACCCAAGCCCCCAGCAGTTAAAGCCCAGAGTCCTAACCACCGGAGCATCAAGGAGTTTCCAGAAAAGATTCATGTGGAAGGCATAATCAATTTTATCAACAAATGCATTTGTTCTGAACTTGAAGTGATTTTATATCACTGTGCTCCAGCTAGTCTTGAGTCTGCTTGAAACCCAACATGTGCAGGTTTGATTACGAAATTGATGCACTTCCTGAATTGTTCATTCCTTCTGAGTTTTCTCCTGGCACTTCCTTTCTGTCTCAGCTTCATGAGAGAAAATTATCACGGTGGTCTCCATAAAATTACCACACAGGAAATGAAAGGAAACTTAATTACTGGATTCCCACACACCATTTATTCTTTATATTAGAGCCATCAGAGAGTCTCTGGGCTTATAGGCACAATTAAAGAGATCAACAAGATAAACAAGATTTTCAGCCAAGTTGCAGCTGTTCTGAAGTTTCTTGGAACACTAACCTGATTAAGTTCTTCCTTTTATATCAAAGTAAGTTCTCTGCCAGTGACGGTTGATAACCTGAGGAACTCGAGTATTCTTGGGGGCAGTGGAGATGCAACACTGACCCCAAGTGATCCCAATGAGTTTTCCTTCCCCAGTTCTGAGGGTGGTAGGTTTTGAGAACCAGAGACTAGGGTGCTGGGAGGCAAAGTCAGCTGGGTTGGGCTCCTACCAGAAACATGTTCCTTGCCCTACTGTACATATGTTAGTCACTCAGTCGTGTCCCACTCTTTGTGACCTCATAGACTGTAGCCTGCCAGGCTCTTCTGTCCATGGGATTCTCCAGGCAAGAATACTGCAGTGGGTTGCCATTGCCTTCTCCAGGGGATTTTCCTGACCCAGGGATCGAACCCGGGTCTCCCTCACTGCAGGCAGATTCTTTACCATGTGAGCCACCTGGGAAACCCTACTGAGGACCAGAAGGGTCCCTTGTCATCCTTGTTTAAAATACGGTCTCCTGTTTGCCATTAAATAACAAGTCTACTCTAACTTCCAAATTGTAGTTGTGTCACTAAAATGAAATTTGGTGTCAACAGTGATAAAACAAAAAGGAAATCCCAGGCAGTTGTGGTGCAATTCTTGGACAACAGCCTGAAGTCAGGAGTTCTTGACTTGAAGCTCTGACCCCTGTTTCCTCCACTAGCTCCACCAACTGGTCCCATGACCGTGAGCAGACTAACTGCTCTAAAAGAAGGGCTTTCTTTAGTCAACTGTTCAAATCTCTTCTCTAAGTTTCTTCAAGTCTGAGAACTCTCTCATTAGTAGACTCAGTCTTTCCCATAGCCCTTTCCATCTGTCCCCTCTCCCTTAATTTTTCTATTTTAAGAGCTAACTTGCTTAAAGATTACTCTTAGGACACAGTCAGGAGGTAATCACCTGGACTTCCCTGATGGTCCTGTGGTTAAGAATCCACCTGCCAATGGAGGGGACATGGGTTTGATTCTTGGTCTGGGAAGATGCCACGTGCTATAGGTAAACTAAGCCTGTGTGACACAGATATTGAAGCTCACGTATCCTAGAGCTCATGCTCTGCAACAAGAGAAGACACCACAACAGGAAGCCCACACAAGCCAACTAGAGAAAGTGTTAGGCACAGCAACGAAGAGCCAGTGTAGCCAAAAATAAATAAATTAATAAAAACTTTAAAAGAGAGAAAGCAATTATCTACACAAAAATCCAAAACATTATAAAGATTAATACCTTTATCATCCATGTACCCATCTCACAATATTAATAAATAAAGTGTTACCATGAGATTTTAGTCCTTGAGAATTCCCTGGTAGGTCAGTGGTTAAAACTCCATGCCTCCAATGCAGGGGATGTAGGTTTGATCCCTGGTTGGGGAGTTAAGATGCTACATGCCCTAAAAAAAATTTAGTTCTCTTGATATCCTAATATCCTCTCATCTATTGCCATTCCTTCTCTATACCTAGGAGGTAACCTCTCTCCAAAATAGTCATTTAGTCTTTAATGTAAATTTAAGTCATAGTGTTATTTTTGCAAGGGATTTAGGCCTTATATTTCTAATAATAAATTAAATAGATTACAAATATGTTTAGCAGAATTTGGGGCAGATGGAATGAGATGCTAGGAGCAGAATATCCATCCCCATGGAAGAGTGGCTCTGAGAATCATTAGCTTTCTCTTTGGAAAATGAATATGGAAGAATATGCGAACAGCATATCAGAGAGACAATGACTACTTAAAGTTCCACTGGTTCAACAATGAACTTGTTTAATTTAGAACAAATATCAGTAATTATGTCAGTCTGAGCTGACAGTCACCTATAACAATGTTTGGAGTCAGTACACTTTTGCTTTGCCCACAATGTTTTCAAGATAATCTTTGCCTTTTCCTTGCCAACCATCTTCCAGCCAGACTGGTCACCTTTCGGATTTTCAAAAATATGCAAATCTCTCTCTCTCTCCTTCCTCTTCTCAGATGATGACCTTGTCTAGGGCAGCTCCTCACTCCCCTTACCTCATCTCAGTCTTCTGTTAATTTTACTTTAAGGATGCATCACAACTACAATTTTACTGCCTCCTCCTTTAAATTATAAGCACTATGTGGGCAGACACATTTTCTGTCTTCTTTATCAACTGCTTACCATATTTTTAGCAATAGAAGGGATTCAATTGTGTTTCCAAAGGAAAAATGTAAGAAAGAAGAAAGAAAGAAACAAAGAAAGGAGGAAGGGAGAAAGAGAGGGAAGGAAAAAGGAAGGAAGGGGACAGAAAGCAGAGAGGAGAGAAAGGAAAAACGGCAGAGAGTACTCACTTTTTTTTTCAAGAGGATATTAAATCTTTTATTGATTATCCATGATAATGGATGATACAGAAGCTTCATTCCCATCTATAACTTTATCTGGTACCATAACTCAGTTTACTCCCCCCCCCCCCCCCCTTCCCCCCCCCCCCCCCCCCCCCCCCCCCCCCCCCCCCCTTTTTTTCCCTTTTCTCTTTTCCTTTTTTTTTTTTTTTTCCCTCTTTTTTTCTTTTTTTTCTCCCCCTTCCTTCCTTCCCTTTTTCTTTTTTCTCTTTTTTTTCCTTTTTCTTTTCTTTTTTTTTTTTTTTTTTTTTTTTTTCCCTTTTTTTTTTTTTTTTTTCTTTTCCTTTTTTTTGATATATTGCATACATATATACTCAATTTAGATATATTGCCAACAATCATTAATGACGAAACAAAAACCAGAAACTCCATGACTTTTCATGGGTGACCCTTCTAACAATGAACCAACTCACAACACATAACTGTCGGTTCAACTACACCAAGGTTCTGAAGACAACAGCTTCTCCATCAAAGCAGGTTGTAAATAAATTTCAGGTGGAAACTGGCATTACTCTGAAGGAATTCTAACTTCACATTGGGGGTAATTTACCAAAATGGCTTCAGAGTAGACTAACTTTACACAGCACATTGAAAAAAATACCCGCTTAGTCAGCGTCATGATCAGACTATTTTATTTAGCAATCAACAGCATGGGTACAAAAAAAAAACAAAACAAAACACTTGCTTTGAAATCCTTTGTTGGAATGCTTTACACTTTCCACAGAACAGAAACTAAAATAAGCTGTTATACAACTAGTCACAAGTATAGTCCTCAAGTTTTCTGCCCATACACGTGAGTATTGTCTAAACCATGTCTTCTTTGTAGCAGCTAGGCCCTGTCACCACTCTGCTTGGCTGAGTTCACAAGTCTGTCCCTGTCCCTTCTCTGGCTCTCCTCCCCTGCTAAGCTTTGTCTCCTGGCAGCAATTAGAACCTCTGCCACCGCCAAAGCTACCGCTGCTGCTGGAGCCACTGTGCCCATGTTGGCTTCAAGATTTGGCAGAGTACTGCCCTCGACCACCACAAGGGCCTGACCTTCGTCCCCGAAGTTTCCTCCTGTCATGGGTCCAAAATTTGAAGACTGATTGTCGTAACTGCCAAAATCACTGCAGATTCTGCCACCTCGAGCACCGCTTCCATCATCACCAAATCCGTTACAGCTGTACCCACTGCCTCCATATCCATCATCATCACGGCTGCCGCCAAAGCCACCTTCAGCCCTGAAGTTTCCGCCGCGCAAGCTGTCATTCCCACTGAAACCACCTCCACAGCCACCACCAAAGTTTCTAGAATCTCTTTCACCTCTTTGGCTGGGTGAAACACTAGCCATCTCTTGCTTGGATGGGGCTTTCCTCACTTCACAGTTGTGGCCATTCACAGGGTGGAATTTCCGAATGACAGTCTTGGCTATCGCGTTATGGTTATCAAAGGTTGTAAAAACAAAGCCTCTTTTTGCCATTGCCTCAGTCAGTCATGATTTCAAACACTCCAGTTTCCCCATATGGTTCAAAATAATCTCTCAGGTGGTGTTCTTCAGTGTCTTCTTTAGTGCCGCCCATAAAAATCTTTTTTTTCACAGTTAAGTGGGCACCAGATCTTTGAGAATCTTCTCCTGAGATGGCCCTTGGGCTCCACAACTCTTCCATCACCTTGCGTGGCCTTGCCTTCATGACCGCATCCACCTTCCCCCACTGTGGTACACGTGACAACCTCGAAGCTTCTGGAGTGCTTGGTGTCTGAAGCCTCATCAGCACACAGCCTGTGAGCGTTCCCCATTGCTCAGAATGGTTCCTCAGACTCTTACCGGTTGTTTCAAAGCTCAGGCATCTGATGGAGAGTTTTGTGGCTGTTTGAGTTCTTTGGGAAACTCTGACTTTGACAAGACAGCAGTGGAGGTGGGACGATTTCAGCGATGTGTCTCAATTTTAAATATATGAATCTTGTGTCTTTTCAAGTAATTCATGGAAGTATCCCTTGTCTGTGGTTTCAAGTCATTGCCACAATGATTCCTGCTGCTGCTGCTAAGTCGCTTCAGTCGTGTCTGACTCTGTGCAACCCCATAGACGGCAGCCCACCAGGCTCCCCCATCCTTGGGATTCTCCAGGCAAGAATACTGGAGTGGGTTGCCATTTCCTTCTCCAATGCATCAAAGTGAAAAGTGAGAGTGAAGTTGCTCAGTCGTGTCCAACTCTTAGCGACCCCATGGACTGCAGCCTACCAGGCTCCTCCGTCCATGGGATTTTCCAGGCAAGAGTACTGGAGTAGGGTGCCATTGCCTTCTCCAACAATGATTCCTATTGCATGGTAAATTGGGAATTTCATTATATTGTTGGTTTGAAAGAGAATCTTGACATTTTCAAGTACTTAAAAAAAAAAAAAAACTTAAAGCACCTGTACTAGCAGCATCTTTGAGAAGCTATTGTAGATTTTTTTAAAAAGCTTTTAACTTTGAGATTACAGATTCACATGCAGTTGTAAGAAATAACTCACAGGAACCCTGTATATCCTTTGCACAGCTGCCGCCAGTAGCAACACCTTGCATTACTATAGTGCATGCGTGCCCAGTCACTTCCGTCATGTCTGACCCTTTGCCACCCTATTAGCCCACCAGGCTCCTCTGTCCAAAGGATTCTCTATGCAAGAATGCTGGAATGGGTTGCCATGCCCTCTTCCAGGGATCTTCACCACCCAAGGGTCAAACCCACGTCTCTTTACATCTCCTTCTTTGACAGGAGGGTTCTTTACTCCTAGTACCACCTGGAAAGCCCATTACTATAGTACAACATCACCACCAGGAAAGCTATTGTTTTTAACAAAGTGACAAGGTCCCCCCCCACCCCAACCTCCCCTCGACTTCCAATTCTTTGTTCATTCTCCATCTCTCACAAAACGGCTGGAGATAGTTTATCTAAAGGACAAATATAATACCATTGTTTTACAATTAATTACAATGGAGGAAACAAGGTTAAAAGCAGATAAGAAAATAGGTTAACTCTTGGGGCTAATTCAAAGCTTATAACCTAGTTCTCTGCAGAGTCAACAGATTCTAATTAATTTCCAACTGGAAACATGCCAACTCGTCAATGAAAGACAAAGCTTTTCTTAGTTCCTAAAACAATAGAAAGTTCTCATAAGGGACAACTAAGTACCCTTGTAAGAGATACAGTTTTTATCACCTTCCTTGAATTACAGCAAATGTGACCACAAGTGGGGACCACAAAGCTAACTTATTAGTTAAATAGCTTTCTCCCAAAAGACACTAGCTCTTATCATAGACCTTCAGGGTCCACTTTCATAGACTACACACTCAATGCTAAATTCTCAAACCACACTGTATCATTAAACTCCTGAGTCAGTCACAGGGAATAGGCAGTATGGTAATAATTATTCACAAATATTCTGATTTTCCTCCTTCTGGGTCCTTGTTAAGACTGCAATTTCCTGTTCCCTTAAAGTTAAGTATGGCTGGTGACTTGACTTCAGCCAATAAAATATGAGTGGAAGTGACATGTGCCACTTCCAAGTAGAAGCATTTAATTCGTGGTACCAACGGCACATTTCTTTCTCCTGCTTCAGAGATGGTAAATAAGTAAGTGTTAGTCACTCAGTTGTGCCCGACTCTTCGCAACCCCATGAACTGCAGCCCACCAGGTTCCTCTGTCCATGAGATCTTCCAGGCAAGGCTACTGGAGTGGGTTGCCATTTCCTTCTCCAGGGAGTCTTCCCCAACCCAGGGATTGAACCCGGGTCTCCTGCACTGCAGGCAGATTCTTTACTGAATGAGCTACAAGGGAAGCCTCAGAGATGGTGGGATCATGAATTAGCATGAAGTCTCTGTCATCCTGGGACCTGGGAGACTAAATGAAATGGAGACTCTGCTGACCCATGCTGGACACATTTCATGAAGAAAAATAAACCGGGATGGAGTCATGGAGATTTGAGGGTTGTTCATTATCATAGGTTAACTTGATAGCCATCCTGGTTGTTATAGGAAATAGAAGTCCCTTAAAATATATTTATTTGATTGTTTTCTCAAGTCAGGTTCTTTTCTTGAGGCTAACTATGCCCGTTTCCTTCCATGGATGAGTGAGGAAAAAGCTGATTGCACTATTAAATGGATCTCTCTGCCAATTTAGCTCTAAGTATGATCTGCTTCTCATTTGCTCTGAAAATAATCTGTCCATAACACTCTACATAAAAATGACTCTAGCAACACACTGAAACTTCAGGAACATCTCATGACTAGTTCCCTGCTGCTGCTAAGTCGTTTCAGTCGTGTCCGACTCTGTGCAACCCCATAGACAGCAGCCCATCAGGCTCCCTCATCCCTGGGATTCTCCAGGCAAGAACACTGGAGTGGGTTGCCATTTCCTTCTCCAGCGCATGAAAGTGAAAAGTGAAAGTGAAGTCACTCAGTCGTGTCCGACTCTTAGCGACCCCATGGACTGCAGCCTTCCAGGCTCCTCCATCCATGGGATTTTCCAGGCAAGAGTACTGGAGTGCCATTGCCTTCTCCGGACTAGTCCCCTTAGAATTAGTAAAGGAGAAAAACTGATAATTAAAACCTAAACATAGAGGGTCAAGTGACAAAGCGAGAAGGGAGAGGACTTCCCTGGTGGTCAAGTGATTAAGACTCCAAGCTCCCAATGCAGGCGGCCCAGGTTCAATACTTGGTCAGGGAACTAGATCCCACATGTCACAACAAAAAGTCCTGCATGCTGCAATGAAGATGGAAGATTACCGCATGCCACAACTAAAAGCCAGTACAGCCAAATAAACAAATATTTTTTACGGACTTCCCTGGTGATCCAGTGGTTAAGACTCCGAGTTCCCAGTGTAGGGAGTGTGGGTGCGATCCCAGTCAGGGAACTAAGATCCGACGTGCCATATGGTGCAGCCAAAAATTTAAAAAAAATTGGAAAAAAAAGATATTTAAAAAAAAGTGAGATGGGACGAAGTTGGCTGTTTTTGATACCTTTGTTATCTGCCATTGCTGTGACTGCTTCCTGCCCGTCATCCTTACAGGCTCTGCTCACTCTTTGGTGAAGAAAGGAAGAGGGAAGAGGTACTCACACAAAGCATTTTTAATAACTTGTTAATTGGATGAAATGGCAATTAAGGTGCCTAAGGGCTCTATGCATATTCATAGATTGTCTTCAAAGAGTACAGTTACCAAAGCCAGTGAAAAAGATTATGAGTTAATATTGGATTGTGATTTGGGGCGGAGGAGGCTGAGGTATGTTCAGATGTCTTCCTCCAAATAGCTGCTAAGATTAATCTGTGTCTCGGGGTTTATATGATAATGTGTAGAGGTACAGTTTGCCTGGAGCACTGAGCATTTGTCAAAGGAACAAGTTCCACGGTGGGTAGTCATTGGCCAGCCTCCTGATTGGTGGGTGTACGATACTCTAGAGGTACAGAGTGGATTTCCCACTCAGTATAAACGCTTACATAATATTTTCCATGATATCCATGTCTAGTATTATTTCCATCAGAAATAAGTATTTCTTCTGTGGTAAAGATTAAATATAATATCCCCTTCGTGAATTTCCACAGGAACATAAAAACAGTATTTTTGAGAATAGGAGCGGCATTTTCTTTCATAGCTGCCAAAAAGTATATGGAAAAGAGATTTTGGCATACCATGTTGAAGTCCTTTCTCTGCCTTGAAGAACATCTTGACAGTTAAGATTGAATGTTCAAGTGACAATGCAGGAAGCATAAGTTCAGATTCCACAGGGCTCAGGAATGGATGGGAATTACAGACACTTTACTCTGCCTGCCCTCATTCTGCTCAGCCACTGAGATCCATGCAGGGAAAGATGTGGAAGGGGAAAAAAGCTGCACACATCCCCAGGGCACCCTCTAAGTGCCTGAGTTTTTGTCACTCTTTTCCTGCCACTTCAGATAATCTAAGATAGCTCACGAAATATAAATGCTCAGTGACCACAGTTTGGAGATTTCCAAAGATAAAAGCATTTTCAATTACTTTGTGATTAGGTCCATCTGAAAGAGCCATTGACTCTTTAAAACCCTTTTTTAAATTAATAGATTATTATTTTTAAATTTTTAATTAAATACAGTTGATTTGCAATCTTGTGTTAGTTTCAAGTGTGCAGCAAAGTGATTAAGTTATATATATATATATATTTCTTTCTTAGATTCTTTTCCATCACAGCTTATTGCAGATATTGAGTATGTTTCCCTAGACTATACAGTAGGTCCTTGTTGGCTATCTATTTTATGTTTGAGTGAGTGAGTGAGTGAGTGAAGTCGCTCAGTCGTGTCCGACTCTTTGCGACCCCATGGACTGTAGCCTACCAGGCTCCTCCCTCCCTGGGATTCTCCAGGCTAGAGTACTGGAGCGGGTTGCCATTTCCTTCTCCAGGGGATCTTCCCGACCCAGGGATTGAATTTGGGTCTCCTGCATTCCATATTTAGTAGGTGTATATAATTTAATCCCAGACTCCTAATTTATTCCTCCTTCCCTTCCCTTCTGGTAACCATAAGATGCTGGATAACATCGCTGATGTAATGGACATGAACTTGAGCAAACTTCAGGAGATGGTGAGGGACAGAGAGTCCTGGTGTGCTTCAGTCAATGGGGTCCCTGAATCCGACACAACTGGGTAACTGAACCCGACACAACTGGGTAACTGAACAGCAGCAACCATAAGTTTGTTTTCTGTTTCTGAGTCTATTACTATTTGTAAATTAATAGAGTATTTTTTAGAGTTAGTTTACAGAAAAATTGTTTTTAGGTTTATAGAAAAATTGAGCAAAAGTACAGAGTTCTCATTCGCTTCCTTCCTTCTTTAATAACATATTGAAGTAGTGTGGTATATTTATTACAATTGATGAACCAATATTGGTACATTATTATTTACTAAAGCCCATGCTTCACTTAGGGTTCACTTGTTCTGTTTCACAGTTTTATGTGTTTTGACAGATGCATAAATTTTTACACTTACCATTAGGATATCAGATAGAATAATTTCACTGTCCTAAAAATCCTCTGTAAGAGACACTGACTTTTTTTTTTCCTGTAGGTAAGAAATGGATTTGTTTAGGTTCAGAGAGAAGCACCCTCTACAGACACAGTGTGGGCCATCACAGAGAGCGGGTGCAACTGACATTGACTTTTATAGCTATTTCAGAAGCATGTTCCTGGCCTCATGCCCTCTGAACTGTTCTACAGGGCTGAACATTGTAACCAAAAGGGGCTCTGTAGTAACTAGAGATATGTGGCCTGGTGGTAAAGAGAACTGGCCTTACTTTGCCACTGCCACATCATTTAGACTTTCTCATCTGTAAAACACGGAAAAGTGAAAGTGTTAGTTGCTCAGTCCTGTCCCACTCTTTGTGACCCCGTGGACTGTAGCCTGCCAGTTTTCTCTGTCTAGGGAATTCTCCAGGCAAGAATACTGGAGTGGGGGAACCATTTCCTTCAGGGAATCTTCCCAACCCAGGGATCAAACCCTGGTCTCCTGCATTGCAGGCAGATGCTTTACCATCCGAGCCAATAGGTCAGCCCAGTATAGTACTTAATCCATGAGTAATAGACAAGATTATACACATAAAGAAGTTAGAACAGTGCCAGGCAGATAGCAAGTACTCCATTTATTATAGGTAAAATTAATTATTCAAAAATGAACACAAGCACAGAACTAAACACATGCACACAGATATACGTACAAATTAGGAAAATCTGAATAAGCTCAGTGGGTTGTAGCGATGTCAGTATCCTGGGTGGGACAGAATCCTACAGTACTGTAAAATATTACCTATCACTGGGGAGACTGGGCAAAGGTTATCTCTATTGTTTCTTAGAAGTGGCATGTGAATCTCCAATGGTCTCAATAATAATTTCAATTATTCAAGGACTTCCCTGATGGTCCAGTGGTTAGGAATTCACCTGCCAATGTGGAAGACATGGGTTCAATCCCTGGTCTGGGAAGATTCCACACGTCACAGGGTAACTAAGCCTGTGTACTGCAACCACTGGAAACCATGCTCCCTAGAACCTGTACTCTGCAAGAGAAGCCCTTGGAGTGAGAAACTTGTGCGCCACAACTAGAGAGTAACCCTGCCCTCTGAAACTAGAGAAAGGCCGACACACTGTAATGAAGACCCAGAGAAGCCAAAAGTAATAAATAAACTTTAAAAAGAGAAAGAAAAACATGGAGGAAGCTTCAATGCATATTAGTAAGTGAAAAACCAGTCTGAAATGGCTACATAATGTATGATTCCACCTGGATGATATTCTGGAATAGACGAAAAAAAAAAAAATTCAAGCAGGGAATGAAGGGCAGGGTTGCAGGGGTTGCCTGTTAGAGACGCAGCGACGGCACATCTCAACAGCTCAATTTGTGAGCCAAAAATGGCTGTTAAGGCCTTCGGGGAAAGTTGGAGAAATTTGGATATAGAATGAGGATTAAGTGTTTTTATTTTGGTTAGAATTGGCCTGGGTATTGTGGTGATAGGGCTTCCCTGGTGGCTCAGATGGTAAAGAATCTGCCTGCAGTGCAGGAGACCTGGGTTCCATCCCTGGATCGGAAAAATCCCCTGAAGAAGGGAATGGCAACCCCCACCAGGATTCTTGCCTGTAGAATCCCCATGGACAGAGGAGCCTGCCAAACTACAGTCCATGGGGTCACAAAGAGTCAGACATGACTTCACTTTCACTTTTTTCATTGTGGTCATAGAAAGAAGAAAAATAAATTTAGTGCTTCAACTCTCTATGGCCTGAAACTGCAAGGCTGTGACAAGCTGATTGTTAGAAAACCTCCCTACATAACTCCTTACTTGAGTTATAATTACCACCACACTTTCAATGTCTGCTCAAAATTTCTAGGAGAGAAACTCAATAAGCCACAGCAGGCCATTATTTTGCCCAAGACTTAAGACCTGGTGGCTCAAATGGTAATCTGCCTGCAAAGCAGGACACCTGGGTACATTCCGTGGGTCAGGAAAATCCCCTGGAGAAGGGAATGGCAATCCACTCCAGTGGTCTTGCCTGGAGAGTCCCATGGACAGAGTAGCCTGACAGGCTACAGTTCATGTGATCACAGAGTCAGAAACGACTGAATGACTAACACTTTCACTTTCACTAAGCCTCTAGTTACTGCAAATCAAAAGTCTTTCTTTAAGAGGGTCACTAGCTCTACAGGACGTATTCTCAACAAAGAGTTATGAATCGTACAGTATGTGCTGGCTTCTTCTCAAAATGGCTCTACTGAGGATTCAGCTTCCTTGAATTTAAATGCTGCAGGTATATTTCCAGCAAGAAAAATGAATGAGTAATTATTACTCAGCACAGTGATAGACTGTATGTTTTAGACAGCGTCCTTTCAATTTAATAGAGGCGTTTAATGTCCCTGTTTGAAAAACACTTTGTTCTCATAAACAGCTAGATCTTGGAAATTTCCTTATTGTCTAACTTTCTAGTTCTTGAAACTGATGCATTTCTAAGTATGAAAGTTTGGAGAATGCCTTTTCACTTACTGAAGATATTCACATTGCTTAGAAGCTTTAGATAAAAGAACTGTTCTATCTCAGCTTCAAAGAATTATAACACATGCATCTTTTCCCCCTCTCCAGATCTTTAGTAGACCAGACTGCTCTCTTTCTGATCCTTTCTGATAGAAAGTTACCAGTATGAACATGCTTGTGGTATTCTTGGAACTGTTATGTTAAACCAGATTTTTAAAGGGATTTTGGATTCAAATATAAAAAAAGCTCCTGTGGGGAATTTTTACTGAGTATAAGCATATATATTTCTATTCCTATTATTTTTTATTATAAAATGTGTCTTTAGCTATAAGCTTCACAGATCAGATATTTAGAACAGGTACCATCCACACCCTCCCCACAGAGTAACTTGTTAATTCTCATGGAATTAATTTTAATAGACTAAATATTAATGGAGCAGTCGGTCCCTGGGTCAGAAAGATCCCCTAGAGAAGGGAATAGCCACCCACTCCAGTATTACTGCCTGGAGAATCCAACAGACAGAGGAGCCTGGCAGGCTACAATCCATAGGGTAACAAAGAGTCAGACACAACTGAGCAACTAATACTAACGCTTAATCACATACGGGAAACCTGGGCTATCAAATTTAGCTTTTCTCTTGCTTAGTATTATTTCTTTCAGAAGCTTTGTGCTAAGCTGCTTCAGCTTTGTTCAACTCTTTGTGAACCCATGGACTGTAGCCAGCCAGGCTCCTCTGTCCCTGGGATTTCCCAGGCAAGAATACTGGAGTGGGTTGTCAGCAGCTTAACCCATATATTATGGATTACTTCTCATTTGTTCACAATGAAGACACTGTCTCATGCAATAAAGTGTTTTGTTTTTGTGGTTTTTTTAAATTCTGAAAATGGAGAAGTGTTTGTTTAGGTGATGATTTAGACATCACAATTTTCTCTCTTGCAAAAAGAGGAGTGGTGGTGGTAGGAATTGCTAACAAGTAGTTTCCCTTCAGATTCCATATCCTATGATTCAAGTCATTATTAGCTCAGAATACCCACAAAGCTGTGGCATCTAATATCTGTTTTAAAAAGATAATTTTCTATCTTCTCAACTTGAAATGTCCCAGTTGATTTAGCTTTTCCCAGATTATTTCCTGGCACAAAATCAGAGCAATTTTGGTAAATTTTAGCTTACTTTGCCTTCAAACGCATTGAAGCTGATAAATAAAGTTATTTTTTTCTCTGAGTGAATGGACATGAGACATTACTCTGAGAGATGGAAAGGGTGAAATTTACAACTATACTATGTTAAAGTTTTTGATAAATTGTCTAGTGAAGGCAACAGCATTAGGTATACAAGGAAAAAAATATGGCTCATTAAGGCAAATCTATCTTTGGAAGAAGGAAGTAAGTAGAATAAGTATAGTTTTCTCTTAGATTCTCTCATTTAGGGCATTAATTTGAGTGCCTTCCTTACACACACACACACACACGCACACACACTCACATACACACACCTTTTCTGTATTATCACTTAGAAACTAAGTACTTGGATTAAAATGAATCTGCATAGATAGATAAGATAGTGGGTAAATATAACCTCGCAGAAAGTCATTTATAGTTTTTAAAATACAGACCATGCTAACTATACCTTAATATAAACAAATGGACAGACTTGTCTCTCCAAAGCCTTTTATGATTTTAATTGGATGGCTTGATCTCATTTAGCCTTTAGTTTTCCTAGCTCTATGGTAGTTAATTATACATGAGCACACACTGGCACTTCCTGGGTAGTGCTAATGGGAAAAACCTGCTTGGTAATGCAGGAGATATAAGAGACACAGGTTCAGTCCCTGGGTCGGGGAGATCCCCTGAAAGAGGAAATGGCAACCCACTCCAGTATTCTTGCCTGGAGAATCTCATGGACAGATGATTCTGAAGGCTACGGTCTATGGGGTTGCAAAGAATCAGATACTACTGAAGTGACTTAGTTAGCATGCACCACGCATGTGTGAGTACTCATTGTTAGGTAGATTTTAGTTTTTCCCCATTGTGTCATTTTTACTAGATTCATTTAATTTGGTTTTGAATATAAGCAACTAAAAGCTTGCCACTTGAAGCAGTATAATAAACCATGCTTGGTACAGCTGAACGTTATCTCATAGCTCATTATTTTGAGTTTTTTCAAGGTAAACAAATAATATTGTTCTCCTCAAAGAGCAAAATCTGTCTTCATACAAAGTCAGTCCTTTAGTAGAGAAATTTCTTTCTTTAATATGGGAAAAAAATGAGTACCTTTTTAAAAGATGAGTACTTTTATGGATTAGAGTTGCTATACTCCATAAGAGTTTATACTAACTGAAAGTTTAAACTAACATTATGTTCTCCAGTCTTTCTAGGTAACCCCTGTTCTTTTTACTTTTATCTTGACCTTATTTTGGTTTTCCTAAAATTATCTCATTTCCATGGTTTGTGTAACTTGAACATATATTGCCTGATAAAAGGCACTTTTCAACCCTTATTCCTTTCACTTAACACTTCAAACATGTCTTGTCTCCAGTGATTGGAGGTCTTTGTTGATTTAAGTTGCCAGAGTCACCCAAGATTATTCTTCACATCAGACTTTACTTAGGTTTCATTTCATTGAAGTGGACACAATTAATGTTTTTATTTTCCAAAAGCTATGCAGGCCTCTTCTTCCTGTCTTAAATTAACTTAGAGGTCTGATCTGTTTCTATCCAACACACAGGAATATTGCTTCTGCTGGGTATCTTCACACCTCCTAATCAGTGACTTTCCTGAAAGTTCTTTCTGTATCTTTCAAGTCTGGTCCTTGACTACCAATCCCCGAGAATTCTTAGAGTCTAGTTACAGGAAATTATGTCCTTTTCGGGAAATTTGATTACTTGGAATGGGGAAGATGGAAGAGAGTATCAAATATTACCTTAGCTTGTTAGGAGAGAGTAGGATTAATATAGGGCTTCTTAATTTAGAATTTATCATAAATTAATAATCAATCAATAATTAATTAATAATTTTATATCATTTAAATTTATATTAGATAGTTTAGCAAGAACCAGTTAATAATTAACTGATTTGATTTAGAATTAATTTGGAAATGCATCTAACATTATGTAGCCCTGCAGCTGCAGTCTCAAGTATAACTGGATGGATAATTTCCTGAGATTTCTGACTTCCTCAAAATATTTGAAGACTTGTTGAGTTTATTTCTTATATTTATCGATACTGACTTTATGAACTTAATATGGTGTGGGAGATAATTGACATGATTCTGGTTAGTGGATTGGATGTGGGGACCTTCTAATTTAAGGTATATCCATATGGCACCCACTCCAATACTCTTGCCTGGAAAATCCCATGGATGGAAGAGCCTGGAAGGCTGCAGTCCATGGGGTCACTAACAGTCAGACACGACTGAGCGACTTCACTTTCACTTTTCACTTTCATGCATTGGAGAAGGAAATGGCAACCCACTCCAGTGTTCTTGCCTGGAGAATCCCAGGGCTGAGGGAGCCTGGTGGGCTGCCATCTATGGGGTTGCACAGAGTTGGACACAACTGAAGCAACTTAGCAGCAGCAGCATATTTTTCCTCTTAGAAATGCAGAGAAGTTCAGAAGATCCAGTTTCATCAATGTGATTTTGTAGTTTCATATTAGTTGAAATGAATTCCCTTGCTACTAAGGTTTGAATGAGAGGTGATTAAGATAGAAAGGAACCAAACATCTGAGCAACATGTGTTCACTTGAAACTCTCAACAGTAAACCAGGGAACACAAGAAGGTGTCATATACAACACAGATAGATGGTGCAAAGTAATGAGATGATGCCAGAACGGGTAAAGCAGAAATGAAACAAGCGAAGAAGCAGGTGAGGCCATGTGTGTGAAAAGACTCTTTCAAAAAGATGGCTGAGGGATTTCAAAGGGAAGGTGCTTTTATGTTTCCTTAGTTTAGGCTAAGTTTAGATGTTCACTTAATTACTGTGTACTTATTGGCTTAGATGGTAAAGTGTCTGCCTACAGTGTGGGAGAGCCGGTTCAGTCCCTGGGTTGGGAAGATCTCCTGGAGAAGGAAATGGCAACCCACTCCAGTATTCTTGCCTGGGAAATCCCACGGATGGAAGAGCCTGGTAGGCTACAGTCCATGGGGTTGCAAAGAGTCGGACAAGACTGAGTGATTTTCTTTCTTTCCATGCAAAATAAGAGAGCAAGTTCTTATACAGGATGCTTGGCTAATGCCCATAAATCACAAGTTTTGTTGATAAATACTTCAATACAGAAGTATTATCTCTAATGGGTCTTCGATGAAAGCATATTTGAGATATACATAGGGGTCTACTTATGCAGATTAAAAATATTCTCTTCTTAGTGTTTTTCTTTCCCTGCGTCTTCTGGTTCAGTTCAGTAGCTCAGTTGTGCCTGACTCTTTGCAACCCCATGGACTACAGCACGCCAGGCTTCCCTGTCCATCACGAACTCCTGGGCAGTACTATTTTCTTTGCTTGCTTTCTAGATTGAATACCACATGTTGAACAGGCCCAAAGATTATAACTATATAACCTCTATCATCAAATGGCCGTCATTTTGCCTTAATTTGTAATGAATAATTGGATCATGAATGAATTTTAGAAATATTCAGCTTAGAGCCAGGAGCATTGATTAATTTCTGAAGGTTGATAAAAACAAAACCCATTTGATTATTTTTATTAAGGAAGTATTAGAGATTCCTTTTTGGTTTTGAAGAAATGTAAATTTTGTTCATTGCTGTGTAATAGCCATTGCCTCAATTGATGGAGAAATAAAAGGGAATTTATTCAAAACTGAAATACTGTATCATAGAAATGCTTTTACTTATAAGATTCAATATTTGACTATTTTTGAAGTAAATTTTGATGATATTATATATACCAAGTTGCATAACCTCAATACACCTGTAAGAATATAGGGGGGAAAGCAAATTTGAAAAGAGTATAATTATACCTCTCAAGTGATTTAATAAAGTTTAACCTTTGAGATGGAAACAAGAACAACTTGACCAAAGAAAATGTCATTACCAATCTCCTCGAAGCAAGCAATGATTAAGCAGTATTTCTTAAGTTGATTGAAGAGGGCTGCAATTTTTCTTATTTTAAAAAGTTAAACATTTAAAAATCAGCTTGTACACTCTGTTGCTCACAAGTAAGAATTATATCTTCTGAATCCTCCTCTTACTAGCTAATTTTTCAAGAGAGATGTGTCCTCTTTTATTGTTTCATTACGCAGCCTTTGAATCATTTTAAATTTCTTAAATGTTTTTAATTAGATGTAGCCAGTCCAGTACTCTTGCCTGGAAAATCTCATGAACGGAGGAGCCTGGTGGGCTTCAGTCCATGGGCTCGCTAAGAGTCAGACACGACTGAGTGACTTCACTTTCACTTTTCACTTTCTGCATTGGGGAAGGCAATGGCAACCCACTCCAGTGTTCTTGCCTGGAGAATCCCAGGGACGGGGAGCCTGGTGGGCTGCCGTCTATGGGATCGCACAGAGTCGGACACGACTGAAGTGACTTAGCAGCAGTAGCAGCAGCAGCACTTTGAAGCACCTCATATGACATTATAATTTTTAGTAGTTTTAGTGCCCAGGATCCACATGTACATGGCTCTAGAAGTGCCTTCTATTTTTCCAATATTTAGAGGAAAAGTTTAGAAAGAAAAATATCTTAGAATTTTTCACATGGGCACTTTGTGCATTTAGGTTCATGAGTACAGTTGGCTTTCCATATTCGTGAATTCTGCTTATGCACGGCATGGATAACCGACTGTACTAGCCATTTTACACAGTGGACTCGAGTATTCAATGTTTCTGGTATCCAGGGAGATTCTGGCTCCAGTTCCCCGAGGAAACTGAAAGATGACTGTGCATTTGAAACTCTTTTTAATGTTGGTATGTTTTGGTTTATCTGTTTGTTGTATCTACACTCTAAAATATCTATAGGGAATTTATTTCCCACTAGGACTGAATTGCCACCTAAGTAGAAATTGAACATGGCTTTATAAGTCCTGCATGTATTTCTAAAATGTATTTACATAGCACTCTATGTCAGCACCAGCTTCCTTAGTGGCTCCAACGGTAAAGAATCTGCCTGCGATGCAGGAGACCCATTCTCGATCCCTGGGTGGGAAAGATCCTCTAGAGAAGGGAATGGACCTACAGTTCATGGCATCACAAAGAATCGGACATAACTGACTGACTAACACTTTCACTTTCATTATGTCAACAAGCCCAGTGATCATCTTCCAAAAGGCATGGGTATCAACGTAATCACATGGATACCTAACAATATTGTACAACTATAATCTTTGATAATTATTAGTTACTGAAAAAAAAAAAAGCTTGCTTTACACCTTTTTGCTTTTAGGGAAGACCTGTATTAGTCTTTGTTTTTGCTAATGGCCAAATCCATTAGCTAAATCCAAAGAGGAATTCCACTTTCAAAAAAAGGGAGAAAGTGAAAATAGCAATCATCATTTGTTTTGCAGAGTTGTTATAGAGGCATCTCGGGTCTAGTAGCTTGGGTGGCTTGGCCAAGCTCCTTCCCAAAGAAATATATGCAACATCTCAGCATCAAGCCACCATAGCTTTGAACTGTGTCTGTGAGCATCTGTACTTTATCTCAATTTATTTTGCTCATCCATTAGCTAGATGTGTTCTAAGGTAATTGCTTCTTTACACCATTTCAACTTAGGAAAGCTTTCATAGGAAGAATCTAATACTTTCAGGTAGTGGGGAAACTCAAAACTCCATTTTATTTTAGGATATGGATACTGCACCTCCCCACCCCCCAGCTTCCCTGATGGCTCAGATAGTAGAGAATCTGCCTGCGATGCAGGGAACCCAGGTTTGATCCCTGGGTCAGGGAATAGCCCCTGGAGAAGAGAATGGCTACCCACTGCAGTATTCTTGCCTGGGAAATTCCATGCACACAGGATCCTGGTGGGCTACAGTCCATGGGGTCACAAAGAATCAGAGAAGACTGAGTGACTAATACTTTCACTTATTTTCAATGTACTTCCCCCAGCCCCAACACATACACACACACAAATCAGGATCTGAACTCTTTTTTTTTTTACACAAAAAAAACACTTAAAAATAATTAATTATATTTATTTATTTTTGGCTGTGCTGGGTCTTCTTTGCTGTTTGGGATTTTCTCCAGTTGTGGTGAGCAAGAGCTATTCTTTAGTTGTGGGGTGTGGGCTTCTCATTTCACTGGCTTCTCTTGTTTCAGAGCACTGGCTTTAGGGTGGGTGCGCTTAGTAGTTGTAGCTCCTGGGCTCTAGAGCACAAGCTCAACAGCTGCAGCACACAGGCTTAGTTGCTCCAAAGCGTGTGGGATCTTCCTGGATTGAACCCATGAACCCTGCCCTGGCAGGCCAACTGTTTATTACTGAGCCACCAGGGAAGCCCCAGAATCTAGACTTTAATTAACCACATGGAATAATGATGTAATAATGTCTGTTTCATTTCCAGATATGACTGCTTAGGTGTGTATTAATATTTGTGTAATAATAGGCTAGGGTAGGGCTTCCCTGGTGGCTCAGAGGTTAAATGCGGGAGGCTAGGGTATGTAGGGCATGGAGGAGTGAGTTTAAATTAGCACCAATTACACATGGTCAAGGAACCACAGACACATATTTCAAGTGGTCCAAGACATTGTTGCTGTAACAGTTTTCTCAAAATTGACTTCCCTTTGCCTGAGAAAAGTAACTTACACATAGTGTAAGTAGCTCAGAAAATTAACTTGTGCCCACGAGCCCTAAGAGAAATCAGGTCATCTTCACAGAAATCAGGTAGCAAGCCCTTATAAAACAGTGTGTATGTTATCTCTTGCTTTCAGCTGAATTCCTGCCAGACCTTTGTGGCATTCTATTTGTGGTAGACAATGTGCGAACACCTGACTGGCAAATTGTGGCCTCCTGATAGCCTGGGAGGAACCAGCAAGAAAGAACACGGTGGCTGATCGAGCAATGTGATAAGACACTGAATCATGGGAGATAGACATGGGTATATTGGGTTGTGTGTTAACTCAGCTTCACTCATGTTGCCTTAAGCATTCTCCTCCTGCAAGGAAGGACTCCAGTTTTCAGAATCTCTCTCCAACATGTTTCTCTTCTTTTTGTGTTTTGTTTGTTTGTTTGTTTTTAGTATTTACTTATTTATTTGGCTGTGTCCAGCCTTAACTGCTACACTCAGAGCCTTCTGTTGCTTCTCTCTCGTTGCAGTGCACTGGTTTGGCTGCTCCATGGCATGTGGGATCTTACTTCCCCAGCCAGGAATGGAAACTGTGTTCCCTGCATTGGAAGGTGGGTTCTTAACCACTGGACCACGAGGGAAGCCCCTCTCATATGTTTCTTGATTCACTTCTGCTAAGTGGTAGATATTTCCATGAGTTTTGCAAGGGGCATGAAGGGAGCAACACTGTCCTCTCCAGGGGCATCTGGGATCATCCATGGTGGCTTCCTTTGCCTTCCAGGGTCCTCCTGGGAGTTGCTCACTGTGGTGCCACCTTCAGGTGGCTGAAGGTCTCCAGTGGAAGCCTTCCTGTGATCCTCGAATTTCGTGATTCAGTAACTTGGCCAAGGTCAAATAGCTAAGTGAAAAAAGCCTGAATTCAAGCTCAGGAACTGAACTCCTGAGCCGATGCTCTCAGCCACTCTCCAAAGTGTCTGCTGCAGAGTGGAGATGGGATGCTTTCTGCTGTCTTCAAGTGCTCTTGTAGTTTCATCATTGACAAATCCTCAGGCCAAGCTTTGACCGTCTCTTGACTGTATAGCTTTAACCATTTCCGTTGCTTCCATTATTCTGTTAAGGCGAAAGATAGCAACAGAATAGAGCAATAGAGTTTATCCTTTTTGCCAGCCTCATCAACCTATAACATGGCTCCATTTTGTTAAAAGCCTGGAGAGCTAGCTTATTTGTAGGATTTATGTAATAGCCTTCACTTAGAGAGACTGCACTGGGGTAGCTTTATGATTAATAGTACTTTCCAGACCTGGTTGTACACCCCAGTCTCTAGGAGGACATTTCAGTAACAAGCATCCCTGTGCCCATATCAGACCTCCTGCATCAGAATCCATGAGGTTTGGACCCTAATATCTGCATTTCTAATAAGCATCCACAGGTGATTATCATGCATTCGGGTAGGTGCTGATCCCCAGCCTGTGGTCTGAAGATACTCAGGTGTCAACAGAGGAGAGGTTTATCTCAACAGAGGAGAGGTTTATCCGAGGAAGTTCTACATACCCTGCTCCAAACAGGGCAAATCCATTTTTAGCTTGCTTACATTTGGGGGTCCACTGGGTTTTATTTGCTAAAAGAGTTCCACTATTTTTTTTTTTTTTTTTACTACTACCCTTCTGCCAGGTGAATAGCTCTCCTCAACTCTATGTTTTCCTGTTTAATTTGTCAGCAGTTGCACACAGTTTCAAATGCTTTCCCAGCTCACCGGGGCACTTCTTTCCATTTTGCCTTCTATCTCATCCTGAGTCCCATAGACAACTGGAATTGAGCTGAAAACACCCCCAGTCAGAAGCACAGTCCTTTACTTTCCTCCTGGGAATGGAATCATTGCATACGTATAATTACACAATGGAAATCCTGAGGAAAGCTCCTCAGTTTTTCTTTGAACAGATTTCCATGTATCTATGTGACCTTGTTTGTGTTTGTCAGTATGTTAATACATTTTGAAAGCAAAAGGAGTATTTAATTTGCTTGACATACTATTTAAAATCTGAATCAGGTGTACTTAAAAGCCCAGATCACTGTGTTAAAGTAACGGTTTCTGTCATTAAACGAAACTATTAGCTTCTTTCCCCATGTATTATTTTTTAATTTTGGCTGTATTGGGTCTTCATTGCAGCTCGTGGATGTTCTCTAGTTGAGGCCCATGGGCTGTAAAATGTGCAGCTTCAGTAGTTGCAGCGCAGTTGGGCTCATTTGCCCCGCAGTGTGTGGACCTTGGGGCCTCCCTGGTGGCTCAGAGGTAAAGAATCCGTCTGCGGTACAGGACACGCAGGAGACATGGGTTCGATCCCTGGGTCAGGAAGATCCCCTGGAGAAGGGCAGGGCAACCCACTCCAGTAATCTTGCCGGGAGAACCCCATGGACAGAAAAACCTGGTAGATTACAGTCCAGAGGGTCGCAGAGAATTGTACATGACTGAAGTGACTTAAGCACGCAGGCAGGCATGTGGGATCTTAGTTTCTTGACCAGGCATCAAACCTCATCTCCTGCATTGAAAGGTGGATTCTTAACTACTAGCCCACCAGGGAAGTCCCTCCCCATGTTTAATGACTATAGACCATGACTCTAAACATATTGTAAGTCGAAGGAATTAGAGAAAGAGGGTGAACAATACCACGTAAAAGAACCAATGATGGCTAGAGATGGATTTCAAAGCATACACCAACCATATCACATTCACATACAGAGCACAGGGTATTTCAGAATTTTTGCCTGAAGAGAATGACATGAACTTGAAATAAAATATACTATTTAGATGTTTAATATGCATTTATGTCACTCTCATATATATTCATATATCTCAGAAAAAACTGCAGACACCCTGAAGTGTTTTAAGTTCTCAACTGTTGCAACGATCGCTTACCTTGCCTTCTCTGAGCATGAAACCCTGCACCTTTACCCATTATTTGTGAAACATCAGGCAAAATGCTCAGTGTGAATCATCTCAAACTATCTCAATGTAATGACAGGATATAGCTATCACATATTATTCCATTGTACAGATTGGGAAGCTGAGGCCTAGAGATGTTAGGAAACTTTCCCAAGGTTCTATTGCTAGGGCCAGAGGAAGCTGGATATAAGTCCTAGTAGCCAAGAGCCTACCATGATGCTGTTTTGCCCAGTTCTCCAGTGAAATGAATGTCAAATGTCAGCCTTCCAATCATTAGCCAAATCTCTTCAGTCCTCTGTCTTTTCCTACTTGCTTCTTTCAGGGTTCAGGAGGTAACATGCCCTAGTGGGATAAGAACTGCCCCTGTCACTTTAGCAGATACATGAACTTCTCAGATGTATCGATTATTTCAACCCTATGAGCTTCAGTTCTTCTGAAATATGGGCATGTTAACCCTATGGGGCTTCCCTGGTGACTCAGATGGTAATGAATCTGCTTGCAATGCAGGAGACCTGAGTTCAGTTCCTAGGTCGGGAAGATCCTCTAGAGACGAGAATGGCAATCCACTCCAGTATTCTTGCCTGGAGAATTCCATAGACAGAGGACCCTAGCAGGCTATAGTCCATGGGGTTGCAAACAGTTGGACACAGCTGAGTGACTAACATACACACAGCCGTATAGGGTTGCTGTGAAGATGAAATGAAATAATTTGTATAAATGCTCTGCCCAGGGCCTGGTCAGTGGGTGTTTGATTAAAAATAAAACAGAAAAAAGTAAGCAAGAAGACAAGCTGGCATTTATCAAACGCCCTCTTTCTATCTTTGTTATGAGTTCCACAAAAACAAAGAGACCTAAGTTGCTTTTTATTCCATGTTCTTTGAGTCCACATAATTGGAGGTGTTCAAGGGAAAAAAAGTGAATAACTCCTTGATGGAATGCTGTGACTGGAATTCAGGCTGCAGTTACCCAGAGTAACTGCTTCACCAACCCTTAACTCTCGATTCCTATAACTTCATGACAAATCACTGATCAGAATGCATCATTTTATTTTTTAAAGGATTTAGTTACAGCTGACTCCTCCCCTTCCCCCACTGCCTTTTTTGGTTACCTTTAAAAGGTAACCAAAAGCTGAATGACCCCAGCTCAGCCACACAAAGGCCATGGTCAAGTGAATGGTAGTGCGTTCACTTAACAGCCTGCTATTAAAGCTGATGATTATAAACTAGAATGGAAGCATATACTCTTATATCTCTTCTGATTTGGCTTCTGCCCAGATTGTGATCAATAAGTCATTCAAAGAAAGTCTGCTGCAAGAAAGTCACTTAAGCTTCTTTAACAAATTTCTCTATTATTGGACATCTAAATTTTATGTTAAAGTCATCTCTAATTCTGTGTCCTAAAATTTTGGTAAAAACTTATTTTTGTTCACATGAACCATAATGTTCCTGGTAAGGGATGGTCTTCCATGTGATCATTTTAGGAGAGGACCTAGTCTCCTTTCTCTAGGAGTGTTAGCATCATCTTGGACTTTGAGATTCTTCACTGGGTTTTTGTATCTCGCCAAAATAAGGAAAAGAGAGCTTGAAACATCACTCCAAAGATATTGAATATTTAGGGACAAGAACTTTTAAGCTGTTTGTACCACTTCTTTTTTCTAATTTAATTTTAAATTTTATATTGGAGTATAACTGGCTTACAATATTGTGTTAGTTCCAGGGGTACAGCAAAGTGATTTGGTTATATATATATATATATATATATATAGCAATTCTTTTTCAGATCCTTTCCCCATATAAGTTATTAAAGAATATTGAGTAGTATCACTTCTGCCCACATTCCATTGCCCAGAACATAGTCTTATGATCATCTCTGCCAGCAGGAGTGCCTGGGAAATTTAACCCAGCCGTGTGTCCAGGAAATAGATTTTGCTGAATATCCAGCAGTTTCTGCCATAGGTTCTTTCCAATTTATTGCTATCATAAACAGCTCTGAGATGAACACGACTTTATTTCAATTTTTGGTCACATCCTTAGACTTTTCCTTAGGATACATTATTTACAGTTGAAATTTTGCCAAAGACTTACTTTAAAACACATTTTTGAATTTTGATATAGTCAACTGCCCTTCTGAAAAGTTGGATCAGTCTACTGCACATTAGAATTACCCAGGGAACTCTTAAAGATCCCAATGCCCAGGTCACACTGTGGACAAGCCAGATCAGAACATCTGAGGGTGAAGCCAGACATCAGTATTTTTAAACTTTTTTTTTTTGCCTCCCAAGCAGCACATGTGCAGGATCATAGCTGTTCAACCAGGGACCGAGTGTTTTTAAACATCTCCAAGTGATCCAATGTGCAGCAGAGTTTGGGAACCACTGCCCTTAGGATTCCAGAGCAGAATACTAAAGGAGCCTGTTACTGACAGCACAGTGGTCTAGAACTACCTGTCACAGGGCCATTACATCTCAGAGAAATAGACTTCCAACCTGTGTAACTCTGTTATTTGGAGTCTCAGTTGTAGCCATGGAACCATGGAATGAAGGTAGGCTACTGTCATTAAAACTGAATGAGTTTAACAGAGAAGGAGAAATATCATATGACATCCCTCATATCTGGAATCTAGAAAGAAATGATACAAATGAATTTACTTAACAGATTCACAGATTTAGAGAATGAATTTAGATTACCAGAGGGGAGGATGGGGGAAGGGATAATTAGGGGGCTGGGGATGGACATGTACACTGTACTATATTAAAAATGGATAACCAACAAGGGCCTCCTATATGGCACATGGAACTCTTCTCAGTGTTACCCAGCCTGGATGGGAGGGGGCGTTTAAGGGAGAATGGATACATGTATATGCTTGGCTGAGTCCCTTTGCTGCCACCTGCAACTATCACAATATTGTTCACTGGCTATGCCCCAATACAGAATAAAAAGTTTGAAAAAGATTCTTCTTTAAAAAACTGACTATTTCACAGAGGAGAAAATGTCTTCTCTGCTTGTGTGATGTAACGGTAATTGTTTTTCCATACTTTTCCTAACAAGTATGCTCTTTGAGAATCCGAGTCAACTAAAAGTGAGCATTAGTTTCTCCAGCTGTAAAGGGATATCTGTTAGGTTGGTGTCATTATCAAGTTAGATGGTTGGGAACACGATTTATAAAATCTAATCTCTGTATAAATTCTAGTAATTTTGAGAATGATGTTCTGGTAGACCTTGAATGGCTACCTTCATTTTCAAGTCCTTTCAAAAATGAATTGCCTTTCTTTCAGTACCAAATTGAGAAATTATCTTAAAAGACTGCGATTTTCCACAATGTCCATTCTCCCCACCCTGAAGTGAGAAACATCAAACACATGCGGCAGTAAGTGAGGCCAGAGCAAACTATTTTCTAGGTATTTCCTCTTCCCAAGAGAGCTTAAAGTGATGGTCGCAGGTCATAAGTCAAGGACACAAACAGTGTTGTCAGCCAAAGGATACTTCTTTTACAGCTGCCACCAGTGAGTCTGGTCACCAAGAGAATGGGTTTGGATGGAACGAGCCTGTTGAATATTCTTCTAGTTCCTGCCCTTTACCTTTACCTTTTCTTTTTATGTATTTATTCAGAGCTGTGCTGGGTCTTCGTTGCTGCTCCTGGGTTTTCCCTAGTTGCCGTGAGCAGGGGCTACTCTCTGGCTGAGATGTGGGGCTTCTCTTCGCAGTGGCTTCTCTCATGGAGCACAGGTTCTAGGGTGTGTGAGCTACAGCAGTTGTGGCGCATGGGGTTAATTGTCTCACAGGTGAATTCTTAACCCCTGGACCACCAGTGAAGTCCCCTTTGCCTTTTCTTCTAGATTAGTCATAAAATGCTAGCAGAGCGCTAAGCCTCCATAGCTCATGGTCTGTATTGCTGTTATAAATACAACAGAACTGGGTGTTGAGTACTGATTCTCCATCTCTAACCTATCAATAGCATTTTTACAGAAAAGAAATAATAGTAATTAACATAAGTGGCATTTCAATATTGTAAGGTGGGTGGGAAAGTAATCTATATATTTTAAAAGAGGCATTCAAAGCGAAATCCCACCATAGAACAGAAATTAACATTAGAAAATAATGACATTGATTGAATGCACTGATACCTGTAGATGTTTGTATGTCTCTCTGTACATATATATGTACTGGTGACCAGGTTCAATGGTGGAATGGGGTGAGGGACAAAGGTTGGATGTTGGAAGATAAGCATAAATAAGGACTGACCCTTCCTCCAAAGAATATTAAACTTAGCTGGAAATTTAATAAGAGATGGCCATTTAAGGAATACTTATCTAATATGCATTAGATTTCCCTGGCGTGGCTCAGACCGTAAAGAAACCTGCTGGCAAGGCAGGAGACTCAGGTTCAATTCCTGGGTTGGGAAGATCCCTTGGAGAAGAGAATGGCAATCCACTCCAGTATTCTTGCCTGGAGAACCTCATGGACAGAGGAGCCTGGTGGGCTATAATCGTTGGAGTCACAAAGAGTCAGACACAGCTGACGGACTAACACTCACTTTTCACTTTTTCCCCCGTGTATTAGTAAGAGAAAATTAACAAATTTTACCTTGAGTCCATAAGAACTAAAATGATAAAAAATATAAAAATGTTGCTAACACTAGAATGCACTTTTCTCTACCCTGCCTCCAACACAAGTGCTAACAAACTTGTGCCAACATGTTGACACCACCAAAATTGAAGGATTTAATCTTAGATGTTTGCTCTAGGTTTTTAATTAATGCTGTAGCTTACAGACCCTGCAGTAAGCAGAATAATTTCTCCCCAAAGATATCTGAGTCCTAATCCATGGAACATGTGAATATGTTACTTTACATGTAAACAAGGAATTTACAGATCTCATTAAGGAACTTGAGATGGGGAGGTTATTCTGGATAGACTGGGTGGGGTGACCAGCCTAATCACATGAGTCCTTAAAAGCAGATGACTTTTCCCAGCTGTGGTCAGAGGGAGATGCAACTATGTAAGATTAGCTGGAAGAATGCAATATGGCTGGTTTTGAAGATGAAGGAAGGGGACTATGAGCCAAGGAATTCCAGTAGC
This sequence comes from Nanger dama, assembly GCA_917880005.1. Taxonomy (NCBI): domain Eukaryota; kingdom Metazoa; phylum Chordata; class Mammalia; order Artiodactyla; family Bovidae; genus Nanger; species Nanger dama. The sequence continues at coordinate 85,446,331 of CAKJTW010000002.1, forward strand.
TGCTAAAAGCTGTGTCCTCTACAAGCTAGAAGATGCAAGGATTCTTCTTGAGGAGACACCTTGATTTTAGCCTGGTGAGCCCTGTTGCCTACTTCTAACCTCCAGAACGCAAACGTAATAAATTTGTGTTCTTTTGAGTCAGTGAGTGTGTAATAATTTGTTACAGCAGTAATAGGAAAAAAAATCCTCTCTTTAAAAGTCCTTCCTCAAGAATGATTTCCCTTTACTTCTCATACAGTTGTTTTGTTCTTGAACAATAGATGGTGCTAAGCATCCATGTTTCTCATATTGTCAGCCAGCTCCTCCACTTTGAAATAATTGGGACCATATGACAACAGTTGAAAACAGTTATTCATGGAAATCCACAAATCACATAGCTTGGGATTCCGAAAATCTTCATCAGAGTAGTGATAAACACCAGCATGTTGGAGATTGGGTTGTTATAATTCAAAAGTAACTACTTATTAAAAACTCAAAGTACAATAAAATACATGTTCTGTTTGCTATGTCGAATGGCTTACATCCCTTAAAAATACTAAAACATGAATTGCAAACCCCTCTTCAGAAACACGGAACACCCTGAGGCCACACAGTATATGAAAGTGAATTGGAGATTAGAAACTACAAGGAAAAAAATGCCTGCAGAAGAAGTTACGCCGCTGTTGCTGGCTTTTCCATATGTGGTGTGCATCAGGTTTTTCCAGCAAACTGTTCACTATGCCTTTTCTTATTAGTGCTGACTCTGAACAAATGCAAAATTGTTTATATATAGTTCCTAGTGGGCATTTATCAGTTTGACTATTTTTAATAGTCTAAAGTATCTATAATGTTGATTTTAACAGGATTTTTACAATATATTTGATAATATAATAAAAATATATTTAATAGTATTTTTGATAATATATTTGATATATACTTGATTGTAATTTTTAAAATTAATCTAGGCTACAATATTTTCAACCACAGCTCTGTATTCAATTCTCTTGAGTCTAATTTAATAATATGGGTGGTTGGCATCTTAGATTTGATGACTAGTGTTGTACAGTGTATCATTTGGGGCCTCAAGTAAACCCAAAATAAGAGGGGGAAGGTATGCATTCAGAGGTCTTTGGGGAGCTACATGTATAGAGAGATTTAGGAGCACTCAATGATCTCAGTATCAATACAATCACTGCTGCCATCCCTTTCCTTTTTCAACAGTAAATTAAAGAGACTCATTTTCTGAATAAAAGCAAAAACATCCTGAAAGATGAATATCTTTCAACTGAGAGTGAAGGCAGGCAATATATACCCACTTAGAAAAACCACGAACTCATGGGAACTGAACGATGAATGCTCTGAAGTTCTGAGACCACTGACTGGGGGCATAGATAATGACAGAGATGTCAAGGGGACGGCATGTAATGTCAAGGAGACATCTCATTTCTGTTTAGGTAAAGAACTTCTTAATCTCCTCGATGCACAACTCAAGACTTTATCTATTTGAAAGCCTCTTCCATGACTCAAGGGCCAGTCCCTGGAAGACTCTGCTCCTATGTATTTAAGAATCAGGAGCAGAGAGAAAGACAGTACTTATGCATACTGACTGCCCCATGCCACTGTGTATTCTAATTGTATTCAGCTTGAGCTATTGAATTACTGAAATTAAATAAAGGTTTAAAGGGACTAAATCAGGTGACTAAAAAGAAAGACCAGCCATCAAGGGCCACACACATGAAGAAAGATACTTTTATTTATATGGCCATGCTGGGTCCTTAGCTGCAGTATGTGGGACCTAGTTCTCTGACCAGGGATTGAACCCATGTCTTCTGCATTGGGAGTGCAGAGTCTTAGCCACTGAGCCACCAGGGAAGTCCCCAAAAAGCTATTCTTTAAAAATTAAAATCAATTTCTAAAGTCTGTTTCAGTAAGGAAGAAGCAAGAGCTGTGATTTTCAATTGAGAAGAAGGGGACTGGCAATCGTTTTAGTTTTTAGTAGTGTCCCAAAACACGTGAACATTTTATTGTAAGATCTAATGCCATGACCATTCACAACCATTCACAATAATACTGAAGGTGAAGGTGAAGTCACTCAGTCGGGTCCGACTCTTTGCGACCCCGTGGACTGTAACCTACTAGGCTTCTCTGTCCATGGGATTCTCCAGGCAAGGATACTGGAGTGGATTGCCATTTCCTTCTCCAGGAGATCTTCCCGACCCAGGGATTGAACCCGGGTCTCCTGCATTGAAGGCAGGCACTTTAACCTCTGAGCCACCAGGGTGTTTAACAGTGTGCTTATATACTTGATAGGAATGGGGTGAGAAACTGTGTGTGGCAAGGGGCATGGGTGGCACAGAGCAGATGGAATTGGAGGCACAGAGGTAAGGGGTGCATATGGATGCGGCTGAGAGGTGACAAAAAAATCAGTCTCATTTAAAACTGGCTTAAATGACCACCAGAGGGACTCCAAAGTCCACTCATCAATATTGTACTTCAAGCAAGAAACGTTTGGAAGATTTAGATTTATGAATATACCATGTTAAATCATTAAAATATGGATAAAATACAGCAATAGGTGTTAGCCATTAATTCAGAGGAATAAACTCAAATGCTTAAAACGGAGAGTTTTCAAGGACCACCAGTGGGGATAGAAAAGACTATAATAATTGATATGAGAGATTTGTTAAACAGCTACGTTTAGTCTGGATTTAAGATGCTGTTTTATTTCACTCAGTTTCCAGTGTCTCTGTTTTGCCAGAAGGTGTTGCTATAATCTAGCTGGGCTCAGAGGACAAAGTCACGTGGAGTGAAATGTGGTTAGACTGGATAAAAATGTAAACCATATAAGTATATAGAATTCAAGCACAAAGATATCCATTATATGGGAAAAGAGGGCTTTAGTGTAGTATGTGTCCTGCTATAAATAGTTCAGCAAAATGTAAACATGAAATATTTCCCCAGTGATATTTGCAGCCGTAGAAACAGTAGCCCTACTTTTCTTTTCATTAACTCTCATTTCTTAATAAAGAGACTTCTGTAGGGTGAAATTTGGGCAAAAATAGCAATGATCTGTAACTTTTTTATAACAGGGTATAGCATGCATGGAATAAAAACTAGAATTTAAAACCAGCAGATTTTTTTGTTTTGTTTTTTTACAAACAGAGCTTTGCTTTAATGTATTAAGTCCCGTATTCTATAGAAAGCACAGTGGGTGCACAAAGGAAGAAAAACTAACAAAGAACTGAAGAAACTGGAATTCAGTTCTCTTTTTAAAAAACAGTTGGAATTTCTTCCAATATTGGCAAACAAAACACAAACTGAATACTTCTTCTAATAATCTTACACTGTCAGTCAAGATTTTTAAAATGACCGTTAAAAGGAATGTCTTTTCACTGAGTTAAAATGTATTTTCACTCAGACTTAATCCAGAATATACTGGAAATTTTACTGTCAAAATTCAGACCAAGCCACCTCATTTTTTTAAATGAAGAAGATCATCTGGAGGAGGGCATGGCAACCCACTCCAGTGTTCTTGCCTAGAGCATCTCATGGAGAGAGGAGCCCGGCGGGCTACAGTCCATGGGGTCTCAAAGAGTCAGAAACAGCTGAAGCAACTTAGCACACAGTACACACATACCAGGCAAGGCAAAATAGATCAAGCATTTAAAATATGGGACTGCAGCTGACCCCAGCTGGGTTGTTCAGCACAGGTAAACCAAAGATAAACTAAGACACATAGATAATACAGCCTCCTTTGAAATACTGTCTCAACATTCCCCCTCTCTGATTTTTTTCAAACCAAATTGGTAAAAATGGGTCATGGGAGTTTGGAAATGCCCTTTCCACCTTGTTTTGCCCAGTTTTCACTTTACTCAGTTTGAAAATTTGGCCCAGGTGTGATTTTGTTCAGAAAGTTTTCTCTGAACCAAGGGCTAGGCAAGCGCTCCTTGTGCGTATTACAGAGCACTCTGAACCAGTTCACGTTATTACAGGGACTGTGCTAGAAGGAAGGCCAAGCCTCACTGGTCTAATGCTTAACACCCAGTCTGCAAGTTGGATAAATATCTGTAGGACTGAATTGAATTGAAGCTAATTAAGACTGCTGCTGCTGCTGCTGCTAAGTCGCTTCAGTCGTGTCCGACTCTGTGCGACCCCATAGACGGCAGCCCACCGGGCTCCCTATCCCTGGGATTCTCCAGGCAAGAATACTGGAGTGGGTTGCCATTTCCTTCTCCAGTGCATCAAAGGGAAAGTGAAAGTGAAGTAGCTCAGTCGTGTCCTACTCTTAGCGACCCCATGGACTGCAGCCCACCAGGCTCTTCCGTTCATTGGATTTTCCAGGCAAGAGTACTGGGGTGGGATGCCATTGCCTTCAATTAAGACTAGATAATCCAAAATTTGTTCTTTGGCAGTCAGTTTGAGTTTCCTTCAATTCCCAATTATGATGACCTCTGTAGAGCTTTGTGGAAAATTGAGAACTTCTTCTTTAAAAAAACAAAAAGAAGCAGCAAGACAGAACCCTGTTAGGATAGGCCTGTTTTAGGAGGCTTGAACCCAGATTGTTGGAATGTTTTCCTGTGGCTTCAGAAAAAGGCAGCAAGGTTGTGTCTAGGGTTTCAGATCTCTTTACTGATTTCTTCTTTAAGAAAGAATAAAAAGGGAAAGTATCTGGACTAGTGACTAAATCCCAAGTTCTGAGGGTTCCACAAAGGAAGAACATTAGAGGAGTATAAAATACACTTTGAGAATAATTTTTTTTCTTAGATATGTGAATGACAATAGATATCAGGACATACTCATATAGTGAACTCATTAAGAATGTTAAGCGGACTCTCCATAAAATTACCATAACAGTTTTTGTAGATGTTATAGACAAAAAGAATTATGAGAATCAATGCAATAGTTTTTCAAATCAAAGTCAGAGATAAAATTTATTATGTCAAATGCTTTTACTTTTCCCCATCTTTTTATTTGTCTAAGGTACATTATTTTTTCCCTCTGTCATGACCATATTTGAGCACCTTGTTTTTTTTTTAATTAAAATGTAATTGACATTTAACATTGTGTTGGTTTCAAGTGTACAACATAGTGACCCAATATAGGTAAATCTTATGAAATGAGTAAGTTGAGTACTCTTGCTTTTATCATCACCTCTGAAGTGTATGGAAGGCTTCTTGATTAATTCAGTGAAATTCTAGTCCGATTCAGTTCAGTTCAGTTCAGTCACTCAGTCGTGTCCGACTCTTTGCGACCCCATGAATCCCAGCACGCCAGGCCTCCCTGTCCATCATCAACTCCCGGAGTTCACCCAGACTGACGTACATCGAGTCAGTGATACCATCAGGCATGTCATCCTCTGTTGTCCCCTTCTCCTCCTGCCCCCAATCCCTCCCAGCATCAGAGTCTTTTCCAATGAGTCAACTCTGCATGAGGTGGCCAAAGTACTGGAGTTTCAGCTTTAGCATCATTCCTTCCAAAGAAATCCCAGGGCTGATCTCCTTCGGAATGGACTGGTTGGATCTCCTTGCAGTCCAAGGAAGAGTCTTCTCCAACACCACAGATCAAAGCATCGATTCTTCTGTGCTCAGCCTTCTTCACAGTCCAACTCTCACATCCATACATAACCACAGGAAAAACCATAGCCTTGACTAGACTGACCTTAGTTGGCAAAGTAATGTCTCTGCTTTTGAATATACTATCTAGGTTGGTCATAACTTTTCATCCATGGAGTAAGTGTCTTCTAATTTCATGGCTGCAATCATCATCTGCAGTGATTTTGGAGCCCCCCAAAATAAAGTCTGACACTGTTTCCACTGTTTCCCCATCTATTTCCCATGAAGTGATGGGATCGGATGCCATGATCATCTTCATTTTCTGAATGTTGAGCTTTAAGCCAACTTTTTCACTCTCCTGTTTCACTTTCATCAAGAGGCTTTTAGCTCCTCTTCACTTTATACCATAAGGGTGGTGCATCTGCATATCTGAGGTTATTGATATTTCTCCCAGCAATCTTGATTCCAGCTAGTGTTTCTTCCAGCCCAGCGTTTCTCATGATGTACTCTGCATAGAAATTAAATAAGCAGGGTGACAATATACAGCCTTGATGTACTCCTTTTCCTATTTGGAACCAGTCTGTTGTTCCATGTCCAGTTCTAACTGTTGCTTCCTGACCTGCATACAGATTTCTCAAGAGGCAGGCTAGGTGGTCTGGTATGCCCATCTCTTTCAAAATTGTCCACAGTTTATTGTGATCCACACAGTCAAAGGCTTTGGCATAGTCAATAAAGCAGAAATAGATGTTTCTCTGGAACTCTCTTGCTTTTTCCATGATCCAGCAGATGGTGGCAATTTGATCTCTGGTTCCTCTGCCTTTTCTAAAACCAGCTTGAACATCTGGAAGTTCACGGTTCACGTATTGCTGAAGCCTGGCTTGGAGAATTTTGAGCATTACTTTACTAGTGTGTGAGATGAGTGTCATTGTGCGGTAGTTTGAGCATTCTTTGGCATTGCCTTTCTTTGGGATTGGAATGAAAACTGACCTTTTCCAGTCTTGTGGCCACTGCTGAGTTTTCCAAATTTGCTGGCATATTGAGTGCAGCACTTTCACAGTATCATCTCTCAGGATTTGAAATAGCTCAACTGGAATTCCATCACCTCCACTAGCTTTGTTTGTAGTGATGCTTTCTAAGGCCCACTTGACTTCACATTCCAGGATGTCTGGCTCTAGATTAGTGATACATCATCGTGATTACCTGGGTCATGAAAATTTTTGGTACAGTTCCGTGTATTCTTGCCACCTCTTCTTAATATCTTCTGCTTCTGTTAGGTGCATACCATTTCTGTCCTTTATTGAGCCCATCTTTGCATGAAATATTCCCTAGTCTGATTACTTAGTCATAAAACATTTTAAAAGGAAATATTTTTGTTTCTATTTCTAAAGTTAAGTGTTAGTTGCTCAGTTTTGTCCAACTTTTTGTGATTCCATGAACAGTAGCCCACCAATCTCCTCTGTCCATGGAATTCTCCAGGCAAGAATACTCTAGGCCTCCAAGTAGTGGTGAACCAATAATCTGAACAATAAACAAGGAGTATTTCCTTCAATGGAGAGATTGGATCTTTAAACTGAGGTTGCAGCCAGTGGAGCAGTTCTCTCTATAAAAGAGATATTAATAAATGACTAAATCTATGTGATACAAAGTGAGATGGAGTTTTCAGTCAGTTCAGTTCAGTCGCTCAGTCATGTCCAACTCTTTACGACCCCATGAATTGCAGCACGCCAGGCCTCCCTGTTCATCACCATCTCCTGGAGTTCACTCAGACTCACGTCCATCCAGTCCGTAATGCCATCTAGCCATCTCATCCTTGGTCATCCCCTTCTCCTCCTGCTCCCAATCCCTCACAGCATCAAAGTCTTTTCCAATGAGTCAACTCTTGGCATGAGGTGGCCAAAGTACTGGAGTTTCAGCTTTAGCATCATTCCTTCCAAAGAACACCCAGGGAGATCTCCTTCAGAATGGACTGGTTGGATCTCCTTGCAGTCCAAGGGACTCTTAAGAGTCTTCTCCAATACCACAGTTCAAAAGCATCAATTCTTTGGCACTCAGCCTTCTTCACAGTCCAACTCTCACATCCATACATGACCACAGGAAAAACCATAGCCTTGACTAGACTGACCTTAGTCGGCAAAGTGATGTCTCTGCTTTTGAATATGCTATCGAGGCTGGTCATAACTTTCCTTCCAAGGAGTAAGCGTCTTTTAATTTCATGGCTGCAGTCACCATCTGCAGTGATTTTGGAGCCTAAAAAAATAAAGTCTGACACTGTTTCCACTGTTTCCCCATCTATTTCCCATGAAGTGATGGGACCAGATGCCATGATCTTCATTTTCTGAATGTTGAGCTTTAAGCCAACTTTTTCACTCTCCTCTTTCACCTTCATCAAGAGGCTTTTAGCTCCTCTTCACTTTCTGCCATAAGGGTGGTGTCATCTGCATATCTGAGGTTATTGATATTTCTCCCAGCAATCTTGATTGCAGCTTGTGTTTCTTCCCATCCAGAGTTTCTCATGATGTACTCTGCATAGAAGTTAAAGAAGCAGGGTGACAATATACAGCCTTGACGTACTCCTTTTCCTATTTGGAACCAGTCTGTTGTTCCATGTCCAGTTCTAACTGTTGCTTCCTGACCTGCATACAGATTTCTCAAGAGGCAGGTCAGGTGGTCTGGTATTCCCATCTCTTCAGAATTTTCCAGTTTATTGTGATCCACACAGTCAAAGGCTTTGGCATAGTCTATAAAGCAGAAATAGGTGTTTTTCTGGAACTCTCTTGCTTTTTCCATTAAACCTTATATACTTATATTCAAGAGAGAACCATATTCAGTAATCAAGACTCTAACGTGATTTGGTTGCATTCTATGCACTAATCAGATTAGGTGCATGCTTGTGTGTATATGCTCAATCAGTCAGCTGTGTCTGACTCTTTTGCGACCCCCGTGGACTGTAGCCTGCCAGGCTCCTCTGTCCCTGAAGTTTTCCATGCAAGAATACTGGAGTGAGTTGCCATTTCCTTCTCCAGTGGATCTTCCCACTCAGGAATGATCCCACATCTCCTGCATTGGCAGGCGGATTCTTTACCACTGCACCACATGGGAAGCCCTAATGAGATTAAGTGAAAACCAGGCAAATCTACAACTAACTTTATGCCAGGTAGGCATGGACCATTCATTTACCAAGTATCTATTGGATGCTTCCTCTGTAGAAGGGAATGGCAACCCACTCCAGTATTCTTGCCTGGAAAACTCCCATGAACAGAAGAGCCTGGCAGGCTACAGTCCTTGGGGGTTGCAAAGAGTTGGACATGACTGAGCACACTCACACACACACACATTGGGTGCTTACTATGGGCCAGGCACTGTTACAGACTCATGGGATTCATGAGTGAACCAAAGATCCCTGCCTCTCTGGGGCTCACTTTCTAGCCAAGGATTCAGAGGATAGAAGCACATACAGTAAGGGCTGGGTCATAGAAGGGGGGGAAAGGGAAACAAGGTCAAAGGGGCTGGGTGGGGGCAGGTTATCTGGGCCTCATGAGCCAATGTGAGGACTTTCCTTTAACGCTGAGCAAAGTGAGAGGCCCTGGTGGAGTTTTGAGCAGAGAAGTGATACGGTCTGGCTTATTTTTGAAAACAATTCTCTGGTTGGTTTATTGGGCATAGCCTGTAGCAGCAAGCAGGGCATTAGGAGGATGTTAGTAATCCAGGTGAGAGAGGATGGTGGCTTGGACAAGGGCGGTAACTGTGGGGACAGCAAGGATGTTTTGGAACCTGGATATATGTTGAGGGTAGAGCTAATAGAATTTCCTCCTAAATTACTTAAGGGCTGTGTGTGTGAGAGAGAGAGACAGTGGGACAGAGAGAGAAAGGCAATGCTAAGGTTTACCTGAGCTTCCCTGGTGGCTCAGCTGGTAAAGAATCTGCTTGCAGTGCAGAAGACCTGTGTTCGATCCCTGGGTTGGGAAGAGCCCCTGGAGAAGGGAACAGTTGCCCACTCCAGTATTATTGCCTAGAGAATTCCATGAAGAGAGGAGTCTGGCAGGCTACAGCCCATGAGGTCGCAAAGAGCTGGACACAACTGAGTGACTTACCCCTCCTTAAGGTTTACCTGATCAGCTGAAATATGGCAAATGTGGAAAATAAGAAGAAAAAACTTGGCAACAAAAAGCATAAAATTTTTTCAGACAGTGTTTGCAAAGGGAACATCCAAGAAGTGGCATACCAATAACAGGAGACAAGGGGTCAGAGAACATTATTTCAGGTGGGAGAAAGAGCATGTTAATGTTGATTAACATGATCCATTAGAGAGGGAAAATTTAATGATGTGGGTTGGAGGGTGGATTTCTCCAGTGACATCTTTAGTAGGCTAGAGGAACTGAGGTCCAGGGTCCAAGTGAAGTTTCAGGCTTTAATAGGAGAGGAGACAATTCACCTATGGTAACCAGCAAGAAGGTAGCCTATGGAACTGTGGCAGGACTGGAACTCAAATGAAAGTCTGCTGGACTCAGAGCTCAAGCTCTATCTTCTGTGCACAGGGAAGAAAGAAATGAAGCTAAGCATGGCGTTAAGCCACCCACCTAGATAATCCATGTACCCTTCCTAATCAGGGAAACTCAGAAAGGCATCAAAATGTGATGGAAAGCATGAGCTTTTTTTTAAATTTTTTTAGTTGCAGCATGGAGAATCTTTAGTTGTGGCATGCAAACTCTTAGTTGCCACAAATGGGATCTAGTTCCCTGACTGGAGATCAAACCGGGCCCCTTGCAGTGGGAGCACAGAGTCTTAACCACTGGCCCACCAGGGAAGTCTCAAAGCATGGGCATCTTAGGACCCTGTCTGATCCTCCACTGGGTGTGACACATCATTTGTAAGGTGAGAAAATAAATTACCCATGTGCCCTTATTCCAGGGTTATTGTGAAGATCAAATGGAACCATGTACTTGTAAGTGTTCCAAGTTATAAAGAGCTATATGCTACATGCTCTAAAAATCAAGAGTATTAACTACCTTAAGTCCTTTGTACTTCTTGTTCCCTCTGCCTGGAATAATTTGACCCTCATTCTTTGCACATCTCCCTTCAGTTTATCATTCTTAAATGAATACAGGGAAGTCTTCTTTGACCACACAAAAGAGATCTCTATGCCCTACACTGACTCTGTCATGCTCTGTCCCCTTGCTATATTTTAGTTTTCTTAGCACTTATACATATTTGAAATCATCTCATATAATTATTTGTTTATTTATGCACTGACCATCTTTCCTGGTGAAACAGACTCCATATAGAAGGGCAATTTTTTTTAACATTTTATTTTATGTTGGAGTATAACCACTTAACAATGTTGTGATAGTTTCAGGTGAACAGCAGAAGGACTCAGCCATACATAAACATGTGTCCATTCTCCCCCAAACTCCCCTCTCCTCCAGGCTGCCACATTACATTGAGCAGAGTTCCTCATGCTATATAGTAGGACCTTGCTGATTATCCATTTTAAATATAGCAGTGTGTACATTTGAATCCCAAACTCCCTATCTAGAAGGGCAATCTTGTCCCCTATTTTCCCACAGAGCCTAGATCAATACCTTGCACATAGTGGGGTCTCAATAAATATCTATACATTTTATTATTATCTTAATTATCCTCCAGATAGCTTTCCAAAAATAAAATACCAATTTAAGGGAAATACTGAAAAAAATCTTACCATTATGTAATGGCACAGCAACAGTAAATGGCTTCAATCTAGTGGGAGCTTCCAAAATAGTTCCCTAACAATCCACCTTTCCTGTGATTTCCCTCCAGGAGGAAAATCTTATTTGATGTGCTTAAACACTGTATTAATTCATCACCGTGACAAACATGGGAGAACTGTAGCAAATTGCATGTCTTAGGAAACATTCAATCAATATTAAGCCAAAAAGGAGGCTTGTCTCTTGTTTTAATGGAGCAAGAATCTCCCTTCTTACAGCGTGTTAATGACCTTTTATTGTTTTGCTTGACTATAGTAAAGAAAGGTTATGGTGCAAAAGAATGTGTAAGAAGGGAGGTGTACTCAGAGCCTGGGCCCAAGGCAAAGTGGACTATTCTCCCTTCTGAAGGGGCTTGCAGAGATAGTTTTTGGATCTCCTTGATTCTTACCAGGAGATCCTGTGATTATCTGTGACCTCCACCATTCATGTGAACTGTGCTCTCCAGAACAGGAGAATTAGAGGCTGTGATCATTCGGCTTTTGCTTTCAAAGACTCAGTCATTTTCCACTGGGGCTAGTATGCTCCACATGATGGAATTGGTCATAGGAAAATGAAAAGTTATGGGACAGACATGATTGATGATCTGCACTGAATTATTTTATATAAGATAGTAACGTGTCTTGCTAACGGGATAGACAAAGCATGAATCAACTCAGTTTATTTAACAATAACCAGGGGGTAAGGGGAAAGAGGGATAAACTGGGAGATTAGGATTAGCATATACACACTATTACTATATGTAAATAGGTAAATAATAAGAACCTACTGTATAGCACAGGGAACTAGCACAGGGAACTCTACTCAGTACTCTGTAGTGGCCTATATGAGAAAAGACTTAAAAAGAGTAGATATATGCTTATATAAAACTGATTCACTTTGTTGTACACCTGAAACTAATATGACATTGTAAATCAACCATACCTTGATAAAAATTTAAAAAACAGATGACTCTCCAGTGATAAAGTCAGTTTACAGAAGGACTGTGGGCTAGATTTTATCCTCCAATCTTTCTTTTTTTCTGTGTTAATTGATGTTGTGTGACTTGTTATTTTTTGTAGCAGAAAAAAATTTCTTATAGCTAGCTTGTATGCCTTGATTTCTTCTCTCCTCTGGCTATCCATCCTGCCCTCTCTCTCTTCCTTTTTCACTTCTTTACCCTGCTTCCATCCCTTCCAGTCTTTCTCAAATGTTCTTTCTGCATAATGAGTGTCTTTCAAAGAGTCTATAGTCCATCCTTCTTAGAATTTGTCCCCCAAAGGAGAGTAAATCTAAAGTTACAGGAAGCTCATCTAGCCCACATTACTTTTAGAAAGTGATTTCTCTCATCCCTTTGCTTCCTATGTGAGCTTTCAGGTCCTGTGTGCAGCTGCAGAGATAAGAACTGTGTTATGCTGCAGAGCTGACTATGACCACAATGATGGCCCATCAAGCAGCCATGTGAGCAAAAATCGATCATTTTCTTTCCTTCTGAGGCCTCAGAGTCTAAAAAGGTAGATTTTTTTAAATTAAATTTTTAAAATTTACTGCATAACAACCAACAAGGCAGTGACACATTCCAGAAACAAAAGTACCAAATTGCATGAAACCTTACCATTTTTAAACTGCTCTGTCAAGAGGAAAGTGTTTATGTTCAGGTGTATGTCAATATGAATGACATATTCTTGCACAAACATCAGGTTTATGATGACTTCTCCTTCAGTTCAGAGAAGGAAAAGTCAAAGTAATTTGTATAATTCTTCCTGGACCAATTCGTGCCAAGGACACATGGTTTCTAGTGAAGGAGTCATGCTATTAGAACATAAGAGCGATGCAATTCAGCAGAGTTTATTGTGTCACCAATTTTATTATATCCCCCAGGTTTCAGAATGGTCATTGCTTGGACAGAGGATGAGATGGCTGGGTGACATCATCAACTCAATGGACAAGAGTTTGAGCAAAGTCTGGGAGATAGTGGAGGACAGGGAAGCCTGGTGTGCTGCAGTCCATGGGGTTGCAAAGAGTCAGACACGACTGAACGGCTGAATAACAATAAAATTACTTGGACACTCCATGAAATCAGGGCATATTGGAAGAAACTGATGGATGAATGACAGGTGTGGCCATGTTTTCTTTGGTCATCAGATAAAAATGTTTGGGTCCTGTTTCTATATTTTAAAGAGGAGATGACAAGAACAATCTATCTCTAACTTCCAACAAGCTCACAGAACACAGACAATATGTCCATAGCCAGACCATTAACTTTTAAATGAACAGAGATTCAGTTTGACTTCACTAGTAAGTCTTCCACATTCAGAGGATGCAAGGGTGCACACATCAGTGGCCATAAAAGGAATTAAAGTAACGATGTTAAATTTTTAAAAGAGAAACTGTTGTAAACTGTGACTTCCTCATTGCTTTTGATAGAGGGTTTTGTTTATTTGTCACTTCTCTCCAAACAAAACAAAATTAAAGCCAGTGAGGATGAGGATGGAAGTCTTGTACAAACAGTGCAGTTCCTCTTGAACTGCAGTGGAGCCAAAGCACCCTTAATGCTGAAGTCAGCACTTGCTTCTCTCTCATAAAATTTAGAGAAGACCCTAATTTGTGCAGTGTGGATTACAGGATTAAGTGGGGCATGGTGAATCAGAGCACAGGGCATCCTGAGGAATATCTTGATGGACATAAATTGAAGTTTTATCACACAACTAAGAGTTAAATACCAGCCACTGATTTCCTTCCATTCATCTCCTTTCTTCAGTTTCAACTTTAAATAGCATCGATAATGCTTTCCCCAAGAGAAATGATCAATACGGGAACGTGTCCAAATATATATATGCTGTGCTGTGTTTTACTCAGTCCTGTCCAGCTCTTTGTGACCCCATGGACTGTGGCCCGCCAGGATCTCTGTCCATGGGATTTCCCAGGCAAGAATACTGGAGTGGGTTGCCATTTCCTCCTCCAGGGCATCTTCCCGACCCAAGGACTGACCTGTGTCTCCTACATTTCAGGCAGATTCTTTACCATCTGAGCCACGAGGGAAGCCCATAAATACATATGCAGTTGGGATGCAATGAATATTTTTTTTATGTTTAGGCAGAGCCTTAATTGTGATTGTAGTTTTTAAATCATGCAATAGTTCCCTGTGTATACAGCAGCATGCCCTATGTATACAGCTTTTGGGTCAGATTTGCAAGGAAATTAACTTTATGGTAATGTGGCTCATATAGCCACAGTTGCCCCAGATACTGAATCAGCCATGCATTTTTCTTTCACCTGGGAAACGGGGCAGAGTCTCCTTGTGACATGGTTCCTCTTCAGCCTCATAACGACTGAAGTAACAAGTGAGCCAAATACTTAAACATCCCAAGCCCCACCTGCTTAAATGCAGTTTTGTAGACTTAGGAGTGGCTTTCAGTTATAATCAACTCCTGACAGGTCATATGAGTGGGGAATATTGGTAATTAAGAATAGAATTATCCTTATTTTTCCCCTTTAGATCCTTAGTCAGAGAGAAAATTAGATTGCAGTTGAGAGCTTGGTTCAAAGTAGCTCAGATATCTGATAAACTTTCTGATATCTTTTAAAATTTAATAGACAAAAATGTTGCTTTCCAGTCTATCATATATCTGTTGGCAGTTTGGTGTCCTTAAGCAATTATCTCTCTTTAGTTTAAAGTGCTGGACAATGTAGCTCAAATCCATTTTTCCAACCAGATGACTGCCCTTCAACTCAACAGTAGAAACTGAGACAAAGGCTTGGTTACAGGTAGTTTATTTGGAAGGTGAAAGAGAAGGAAGAGGGAGCAAGGAAGGAGGAAAGCCAAGAGAGACTGCATCACTGAGCTGCTTGCTGTTGCCAACAACTGGAGTTCAAGCCTCCACAGAACTATGTATTGAGTTGGCCAGGAAAGTCACTCAGATTTTCCCATAACATCTTACAGAAGAATCAGAATAAATCTCTTGGCCAACTCAATACATTGTGCCTCAGCACTGTTCCTCTGAAGGATAGAATCTGGGACACTTACCCCTCATTAGTTGCAGATCCTGCCCAAGGATGGTAGCTCTTCTGAATTTCCCTCGTGGCTCAGAATGTAATGAGTTCATCTGCAATGCAGGAAACCTGGATTCCATCCCTGGGTCAGGAAGATCCCCTGGAGAATACAAAGGCTACCCATTCCAGTACTCTTGCCTGGAGAATTCCATGGACAGAGGAGCCTAATGGGCTACAGTCCTTGAGGCTACAAAGAGTCAGACACCTCTGAGCGACTTAACACACACTTCTGGGTCTACCCTTCTGGCAGCTTGATTAAGCTCCAGATGCATAGGAGAAAGGGCATGAGACAGAAAAATGAGAGATGGGGTAGACACTCAGGCTGGGATGCTGTGAAGTTGCCTGAGAACAATCCTTCACTAGTGCAGATGGAATCCGAGGTGATGGAGAGAATACAGCGTGGAATGCCAGAGGCAGGCACTTCATTCTCAGGTGCAGCCCTGTGGACCCATTTGGGTCATTTATGACCCCATGGATACATTTATTGTACACATTTTTCTCAATGAACATTCTGTTAAAATTGGTGCTCTGGAGAGCATGTTCATCCTGTGGTGGTGAGTGGCCCTGTATGCCCATCCAGAAGCCCAGAAACAAATGCTAATTTGCAAATCACAGTGGAAGACGTGCAACTAGCTGACAAGTTGTCCAGTATGGTGGGAATGACAGCACTCAGTGGTCCCAAGAGAAGAGAAGAGAGCTTCAAACTTGTTTTTCATCTGTTCCCTTGGCTTCTCTGGATTATATTAATTTCTCTTTTATCTCCTATTGTAGAATCAAGTCTTGGCTGGCTGCAGTGTGCTCAGTCATGTCTGACTCTTTGTGACCGCATGTGAAGATTTCCTTTTGAGGACTTCAGTAATTCGTGGTAAAAATGCCTCAAAACAAGTCAGTAGAGATAATTATGAAATATTAAAATTAATTTCTTCTGTTAGTTTTTTTCATTCTTATCAATATTTTCATTTTCCATCTCATGAAATGTAGGTTATCCTCCAAAACCTATTTTGTAGGTCTGGAGTCAAGAGAATCAAAATGATTGATTTTTGGTATTTTAAATGTTGAAGGTTTAAAAAAAAGGGTTCTAAATCAAAACTTTGGAAACGTTTCTTTCGCCTATTTATCTAGAAATTTTGGTATTAAGATGTCTTCTTTATTTTTAAGGTTACTTAATACTGGTTTTCTTGAAGAGATCTCTAGTCTTTCCCATTCTGTTGTTTGCCTCTATTTCTTTGCATTGATCGCTGAGGAAGGCTTTCTTATCTCTTCTTGCTATTCTTTGGAACTCTGCATTCAGATGCTTATATCTTTCCTTTTCTCCTTTGCTTTTCGCTTCTTTTCTTTTCACAGCTATTTGTAAGGCCTCCCCAGACAGCCATTTTGCTTTTTTGCATTTCTTTACCATGGGGATGGTCTTGATCCCTGTCTCCTGTACAATGTCACAAACCTCATTCCATAGTTCATCAGGCACTCTATCTATCAGATCTAGTCCCTGAAATCTATTTCTCACTTCCACTGTATAATTGTAAGGGATTTGATTTAGGTCATACCTGAAAGGTCTAATGGTTTCCCCTACTTTCTTCAATTTAAGTCTGAATTTGGCAATAAGGAGTTCATGATCTGAGCCACAGTCGGCTCCCGGTCTTGTTTTTGTTGACTGTATAGAGCTTCTCCATCTTTGGCTGCAAAGAATATAATCCATCTGATTTTGGCATTGACCATCTGGTGATGTCCATATGTAGAGTCTTCTCTTGTGTTGTTGGAAGAGGGTGTTTGCTATGACCAGTGCATTTTCTTGGCAAAACTCTATTAGTCTTTGCCCTGCTTCATTCCATATTCTAAGGCCAAATTCACCTGTTACGCCAGGTGTTTCTTAACTTCCTACTTTTGCATTTCAGTCCCCTATAATGAAAAGGATATCTTTTTTTGGTGTTCTAAAAGGTCTTGAAGGTCTTCATAGAACCATTCAACTTCAGCTTCTTCAGTGTTACTGGTTGGGGCATAGACTTGGATTACTGTGATATTGAATGGTTTGCCTTGGAAATGAACAGAGATCATTCTGTCGTTTTTGAGATTGCATTTAAGTACTGCATTTCGGGACTCTTTTGTTGACCATGATGGCTACTCCATTTCTTCTGAGGGATCCTGCCCACAGTAGTAGATATAATGGTCATCTGAGTTAAATTCACCCATTCCAGTCCATTTTAGTTTACTGATTCTTAGAATGTCAATGTTCACTCTTGCCATCTCCTGTTTGACCACTTCCAATTTGCCTTGATTCATGGACCTGACATTCCAGGTTCCTATGCAATATTGCTCTTTACAGCATTGGACCTTGCTTCTATCACCAGTCACATCCACAGCTGGGTATTGTTTTTGCTTTGGCTCCATCCCTTCATTCTTTCTGGAGTTATTTCTCCACTGATCTCCAGTAGCATATTGGGCACCTACTGACCTGGGGAGTTCCTCTTTCAGTATCCTATCATTTTACCTTTTCATACTGTTCATGCAAAGATGGGCTCGATAAAGGACAAAAATGGTATGGACCTAACAGAAGCAGAAGATATTAAGAAGAGGTGGCAAGAATACACAGAAGAACTATACAAAAAAGATCTTCACGACTAAGATAATCATGATGGTGTGATCACTAACCTAGAGCCAGACATCCTGGAATGTGAAGTCAAGTGGGCCTTAGAAAGCATCACTATGAACAAAGCTAGTGGAGGTGATGGAATTCCAGTGGAGCTATTTCAAATCCTAGAAGATGATGCTGTGAAAGTGCTGCACTCAATATGCCAGCAAATGTGGAAAACTCTACAGCGGCCACAGGACTGGAAAAGGTCAGTTTTCATTCCAATCCCAAAGAAAGGAAATGCCAAAGAATGCTCAAACTACCGCACAATGATACTCATCTCACACACTAGTAAAGTAATGCTCAAAATTCTCCAAGCCAAGCTTCAGCAATATGTGAACCATGAACTTCCTGATGTTCAAGCTGGTTTTAGAAAAGGCAGAGGAACCAGAGATAAAATTACCAACATCCTCTGGATCATCGAAAAGCAAGATATTTCCAGAAAAACATCTATTTCTGCTTTATTGACAATGCGAAAGCCTTTGACTGTGTGGATCACAATAAACTGTGGAAAATTCTGAGATGGCAATACCAGACCACCTGACCTGCCTCTTGAGAAACCTATATGCTGGTCAGGAAGCAACAGTTAGAACTGGACATGGAACAACAGACTGGTTCCAAATAGGAAGAGGAGTACATCAAGGCTGTATATTGTCAACCTGCTTCTCTAACTTATATATAGAGTACATCGTGAGAAACGCTGGGCTGGAAGAAACACAAGCTGGAATCAAGATTGCCGGGAGAAATATCAATAACCTCAGATATGCAGATGACACCACCCTTATGGCAGAAAGTAAAGAGGAACTAAAAAGCCTCTTGGTGAAAGTGAAAGAGGAGAGTGGAAAATTTGGCTTAAAGCTCAACATTCAGAAAACAAAGATCATGGCATCTGGTCCCATCACTTCGTGGGAAATAGATGGGGAAACAGTGTCAGACTTTATTTTGGGGGTTCCAAAATCACAGCAGATGATGATTGCAGCCATGAAATTAAAAGACACTTACTCCTTGGAAGAAAAGTTATGACCAACCTAGATAGCATATTAAAAAGCAGAGACATTACTTTGTCAACAAAGGTCCGTCTAGTCAAGGCTATGGTTTTTCCCATGGTCATGTATGGATGTGAAAGTTGGACTGTGAAGAAAGCTGAGCACCGAAGAATTGATGCCTTTGAACTGTGGTGTTGGAGAAGACTCTTGAGAGTCCCTTGGACTGCAGGGAGATCCAACCAGTCCATTCTGAAGGAGATCAGCCCTGTGATTTTTTTTTTGGAAGGAATGATGCTGAAGCTGAAACTCCAGTACTTTGGCCACCTCATGCGAAGAGTTGACTCATTGGAAAAGACTCTGATGCTGGGAGGGATTGGGGGCAGGAGGAGAAGGGGACGACCAAGGATGAGATGGCTGGATGGCATCACCACTTGATGAATGTGAGTCTGAGTGAACTCCGGATTTGGTGATGGACAGGGAGGCCTGGTGTGCTGCGATTCATGGGGTCGCAAAGAGTCGGACACAACTGAGCAACTGAACTGAACTGAACTGAATACTGGTTTTGGAAGTTATTTTGGAAGTTATTTGCTTTGAAAGTTACAGAATAGTTTAACTTAGATTTTTAAGGGGGAAATTCCTACATTTTTGGTACTTTACTTTGCTACTGTTTAGATGGAGGAACTATACAAGCAAGATTCATTTTATTGCACAAACATAAAGAAGCTTTGTTCACAGTAGATCTCCATAGTAGAACACCTACTAGAACCATAGTAGGTGTTCAGAGCAGTAGAATGCATATTACATTTTCCAAAAAGTGAAAACCAAAAATGCAAAATTTTGAGAAAAGTCTTTGAGAATTCTAGTAACAATCTAGAAGAATGGAATTTAAAGTTTATTAAATAAGCAAATATAGTAGTAGCTGTGGCTGAATAGGGCATCCCTGGTGGTTCAGTTGGTAAAGAATCTGCCTGCAATGCAGGAGACCTGGGTTCAGTCCCTGGGTTGGGAAGATCCCGTGGAGAAGGGAAAGGCTACCCACTCCAGTATACTGGTAGGGAATTCCATGGACCGTACCGTTCGTCCATGGGGTTGCAAAGAGTTGGACACGACTGAACTACTTTCACTTTCACTTTTTCCAAGCAAGAATACCGGACTGGATTGCCATTTCCTACTCCAAGTATCTTCCTGACCCAGGAATCAAACTTGTCTCTCGTATGTCTCTTGCATTGTAGATGGATTCTTTCTGAGAAGCTGAACCAAATCTTAGAGTTTTTTATGTATCAACAGTTATCACTGAGAACTGCTAGGTATGTGAGACATGACTGTGGATCACTCAGCTCATAGTAGAACAGAAACTTGGCCTGGGTTCTGTAATTCTAAGCCCAGTTAACCATGGCAACCCAAGAGAAACAAAAATCAGATGAAAGTTGGAAACATTATGTTCAAATCATGGTCTATTTTGTCAAAGAGTGTGTAATACATATTACAATCGATTCACAGTCTCAGGGAGCTATGTCAAGAATAAAGAACTTAGGAAATGAGTCTGAACAAGGGAGTTTGGGCCTGATTTCTATTACGTAGGGGCAGAGAAAAAACATTTCTGAGTACTTGCTTTAAGGAAGGCATATTAGATTAAACATTTTACATACAGTTAATTCTTATCATTTGCTGTACTTACATTTTGTAGCTGCTGTGGACACTGAATTATAGCTACCATGGACACTGGATTAGCCAATACTGCTCTTAGATTGAAACATAGTGTTAGGTCCCTACAAGCCTCTGGTCACCACATTTTTCTCAACTGATAAATGCATATTCATATTGTTTCATGTTTCTGTTTAAAGACATCTTCTTGTATTGTTGAGTCATTAACGAACTCACGGTTCTATACTCATAGCACATAACTCACGCCTAAACAAAGCTTATGTAACACATGGATCCAACCTTATCTAATCTGTATAAGGTTCATCAGAGCTGTTTTGTGCTTAGGAAACACAAGACAGCATTTCAGCACTAAGTTAGGGGGCATTATCAACAGTGAAATTACCAACAAAAACACAAAAATGCAAAAGCACACACGCACATGGCATTGAAAACATGGAAATGACATATTTGCAGTCTGAGAGCTGAATAAGAGGGCAGAGTGTGCCTTGTCAGATCTCACATGTGTGTCAGGTGTGTGTCAATTTTTGCTGCTCTGTACTCTTGCCTGGAAAATCCCATGGACGGAGGAGCCTGGTAGGCTGCAGTCCATGGGGTCGCTAGGAGTCAGACACAACTGAGAGACTTCACTTTCATTTTTCACTTTCATGCATTGGAGAAGGAAATGGCAACCCACTCTAGTGTTCTTGCCTGGAGAATCCCAGGGATGGGGGAGCCTGGTGGGCTGCTATCTATGGGGTTGCACACAGTCGGACACGACTGAAGTGACTTAGCAGCAGCAGCTTGTCTATAAATGATCCCAAAAACACTGCAAATACTGACTTCGGAGTTACAAATAAATTGTAGCCAGTAGGGAAGTCACAAATAGTGAGGATCGATTATGCACATCTCATTTAATCTTCCCTAAAACTCTGGGCAATATATTGCATTTCCCCAATTTATAGGAGAAGAAAGTAAGATAACTGGCCAGAGACACAAAGTTAATATGTGGAAAAGAATGGCATGTCTACTGTGTTTCTTCTTTTTCAGTTCCACTGTAAATAATTCAGTCTGTGTCTTATAGTTAATATCTTCTAGAAACATAAACATAATACCATTATCACATCTAAAGTAATTAACATTTCCTTAATATACAAAAAAGTCAATTCCTCCAACTGTTTTGTTTCTCCAATTGTTCATTTTTTACAGCTGGTTTGTCTGAGTCAGAATCCAATAGGATACATGTTTTGCATTTGGATGATGTGTCTCTTAATTCTTTTAACCCTGTATGTTCTACCTCTTTTCTTTTCATCCTCCCTTGGAATTTATTCACTGAAAAGCCATTGTGTTTTTCTGTGTTTCCATTTTCTCTCTAACAGCCACAAAGCTCATAAAAGACTTGAGGCTCAACTTTAGTAATTATGCAAGATCTTTTAAACATAGTTAACATACAGACCTGTTTTCTTTTTTTTGAAATTTATTTACTTTTTAATTGAAGGATAATTACTTTATAGAATTTTGTCTTTTCTTGTCAAACATCAGCATGAATCAACCATAAGTATACATATGTTCCTTCCCTCTTGAACCTCCCTTCCATCTCCCTCTTCATCCCACCCCCTCTAGGTGGATATAGAGTTCCTGTATGAGTTCCCTGCAGACTTGTTTTCTAATTTGTCGTTTATTGTCATCTTTCCATTGTACTCCTATTGTCCCTTCATTAAATTTCTTTCAATCCATTTATATTTTCCTCCTATTATACTACCTGTATTATTGTAAAACATCTCAATTTTTCTTTGCATATGCAGGTATATTCCTACAGATATAAAAATGCTGAAACAGGGATATCCCTGAGGGGACGGCCCTAATCAAGGATCTAAGATCCCATACGCCACATGGTAACTAAGCCCGTGCAATAGCATGTGCTCAAAAGCCTGTGGGCCGGCAATCTTGATTCCAGCTTGTGCTTTTTCCAGCCCAGCATTTCTCATGATGTACTCTGCATAGAAGTTATCTGTATGCAGGTCAGGAAGCAACCGTTAGAACTGGACATGGAACAACAGACTGGTTCCAAACAGGAAAAGGAGTACGTCAAGGCTGTATATTGTACAATGTCACAAACCTCCATCCATAGTTCTTCAGGCACTCTGTCACATCTAATCCCTTGAATCTATTTCTCACTTCTATTGTATAATCATAAGGGATTTGATTTAGGTCATAACTGAATGACCTAAACATGGTTTTCCCTACTTTTTCAATTTCAGTCTGAATTTGGCAATAAGGTGTTCATGATCTGAGCCACAGCCAGCTCTTGGTCTTGTTTTTGCTGACTGTATAGAGCCTCTCCATCTTTGGCTGCAAAGTATATAACCAGTCTGATTTTGGTATTGACCATCTGGTAATGTCCACATGTAATCTTCTCTTGTGTTTTTGGAAGAGGGTATTTGCTATGGCCAGTGTGTTCTCTTGGCAAAACTCTGTTAGCCTTTGCCCTGCTTCATTTTGTAATCCAAGGCCAAATTTGCCTGTTACTCCAGGTATCTGTTAACTTCCTTCTTTTGCATCTTGTCCCCTACAATAAAAAGGACATGTTTTTTGAGTGTTAGTTCTAGAAGGTCTTATAGATCTTCATAGAACTGTTCAACTGATGGTCTGGCACAAAAACTCTGTCTAAAGGCCATTGAAAAAGTGCAAGTCGCTCAGTCGTGTCCGACTCTTTTTTGAACCCATGGACTATAGAGTCCATGGACTTCTCCAGGCCAGAATACTGGAGTGGGTAGCTTTTCCCTTCTCCAGGGGATCTTCCCAACCCATGGACTGAACCCAGGTCTCCCTCATTGTAGGTGGATTCTTTACCACCTGAGCCACAAGGGACGCCCCAAGGCAACTGGTAGTGGGAAAACCATGAAGCACCCCCAAGAGAAAACTAAAGCTGAGTCAACCAAACTTATGTGTATGCAGGAGCCATCCAAAATAGAAGCCATGAGACAAAAAGGAAAGCCATTTGTTTGAGGGTGACAATATTGGTTGGTAATGATGAGAAAGATGGAAGCAAAGACAGAGAAGGGTTGAGTAACTTCTGGCAAAGCTTCTATGGACTTCTGTTCCTGAGGGGGTATCTTAGATCTGGTTCCCAGGAAATAGACTGAGATGGAGATTTGTGTGCAGGAGTTTTAGTGGGGTCAATTCTCTGGAAAGTCAGTTGTGAGGGGGAAATAAAAGCAGTATTGGGTAAAGAGAGAGAGACAAGTCAGGTGCAGTGGCAACATGACATCATCTGATCTAGTGGGAGCTCTGGACCTGGACTGGCACATCAACTTATGGCCCAAGAGGGCAAGGGGCAGAGCCTTTGTACCCTCACACAGACCAGTCCTGGCATGAGGATTGTGTGAGGACGAGTAAATTTGAGCTAGGTGGCTCCCTTTCACCAAGGGGGATTCCTGGAGATGGACCCAATTACCAGCAGCTGGGAGCCAATGCACCCTGAAGAGTGGTGAGAACCTCGTTCCTACAGTGGATGGGGGCAGTTAGGCAGTGAGCCCCAGTATCTACAACACGAAGTGACAGAATAACTAAATTTCCATGGCTGTCTCACATACGTCTTGTTTTGTTTTTTAAAGCCTTTATTGAATTTGTTACAGTATTGCTTCTGTTATTTATTTACATGGCCAAGAGGTGTGTGGGATCTTAGCTTCCCAACCAGAGATCAAACTTACACCTCCAGAATTGGAAGGTGAAGTCTTAACCACTAGACCATCAAGGAAGTACCTTCTATCTTATTTTTAAAGTGTGCTTTCATTTCCGTGAAGCCCAGATGTATAGCTGTTCTTAGATGCCCTCCAAAATTCAGTTTTTATGTGTACATAACACAAAACATTATATGTATATAATGTTTTCTGTGTATGATTTACCTATACATATATATACATACATTATATATAAAATAACCTCTCCTCCTATTTATTGAGCTAGTTTGAATCTCATGAGGGGAGAATCCATTCCATTGATCATTAAAGAGGAGAGTATGAACATTAAAGGGCTATGCCAGAAGAATATAATTAATCAGCTTTAATATTAATAGACACACTAATCTTAAATCAATATTGAACCTTTCCATTTGTGAATGAGCTCACTGAAATATGTCAGTCCTGTACCTCCATAATGGATATTGATTCTTTCTTTATGAGAATTTGAGTATGGAATATCCATGAGGGCAAGATTTGAATTAATTTCTATGAGTACAAGAGAAAATTCTCAGAAGTTACCAAGTCCCCAAAGATACGAAATAATTTGAGGAGATGTCTGTCCACACAACCTACTGACATAAGGATGGCCCTTGAATGGAAGAAGCCTCAGATGTGACTTCCGTTTCTGCCATTGTTTCCTTGGGCAATACCCTCAACTCTGCTGAAAATATGCATTCTTTGTCTCTAAAATTGAGATGGCCACACATTAAAGAATTGCTGTGAGAACTAAATGAAATCATACATACACATCTCCTGTGGCTCTCCATCTAGTAGCCAGTCTGTATACGGTATCCATTCCTTTATGTTTATTAGAGCCAGTTTTTACTGACCGAGTAATCTTAGCAGCTGAATGTGATTAATACTCATGGTATCAGTTCTCCCTTATCTTGCAACCAGATTCCAGGGACCTTAGACCTGCTTTGGGAACACATATTTGGGGATGGACTAGAATCCTTGCTTTAGCCAGAGCCTTCCTGTAATTCACATAGGGTACAGGAATTTCCTTGCCTGGAGCATCTCCCCCAAGTGGATCAGACTGAGGGCCTCTGTCAGTGCTCAGCTCTAAAAGAACTACTAATTGCTGATTTTCGATTAGCATCACTTACTGGTTATTGCAGATATTCAATACATGTTGGATTTCCTTTTACATCTTTGGTCCAGGTACATCTCTTAACTCTTCAGAATCCCAGGAGGATTCCTTGAGATTTTATTGAACTGACACGGAGTTCCTCAAACCAGTATACCAATGATTAATGGAAATTCCATAGATGATCAGCTTCTAGTTTCCCTGCTGTGCCTTCAGGTGCTAAATTATGACAGTCTCATAGTCAGAGTTGGATCCGAAGGAACGAGAACTCTGGTCACAAGCTCAGCTCCAGGGAATAATATTTCTGGTTTTAGGTCAGTCCTGTAATGGAAACTGTACCCCACCCCCCCACCCCGGCAGAATGCTGTGGCAAAACACCTGCACCCTGGGGGGCCATTCTTGCTGCCTGCATTCAAGTCTGTAGTCTCCGAGCACAAAAAAATAATCGTGAATTCAACGTGTTCTTATAATCTAGGGAAGGCCTTTAAAAAATGTTGGAACAAATAGTGTCCCAAATTGGTTCCATAATTAAGGTATGCAGAGCTCAGCTTCAAAGATCCCTTATGTCTGTTTTAAGGGATGCTGTTAGTGAGAAGATAATTGTATATAGTAGCTGTAGAGCCATTAGAGGAGCTTAATCTATACAGAAAGCTTTGGATATTAGGTGCTTCTGGGACACTGCATCTACAGTAATGTCTCATCGGCAGATATTACCCCAAATGTGCACTTTTCTCCATTATATTTTTTTTTTTTAAGCCAGAGAGTTTGCATTTGGGTACAGTTTTGTAACAGGATGAATAGGTACCACAAAGATATTTTGATTGCTGTAAAAGGTAAAAACGTAATGAGAAAACTAATAAAGATCAGAGAGATACAATTCTCATGACCTGTTAAACTTGTGTGTGGGGTGGAAAGACAGGCCCAGCATGGCCCCAGAGAGGCAATGCTGGATTTGCTTCAGAGGCAGCCGAGTGCCCACTAGCTTCCCATTCAGGCTTCTCGGGGGCGCTGGTGGTGAAGAACCCATCTGCCAGTGCAGGAGACATAAGAGACGTGGGTTCTATCCCTGGGTCAGGAAGATCCCGGGGAGGAGGGGTGTGGCAACCCACTCCAGTATCCTTGCCTGGAGAATCCCCATGGACAGAGGAGCCTGGCCACTACAGTCCAAAGGGTGGCAAAGAGGAAGCAACTTGGCACAGCCATGCGCTAGCATGGTTTCGGGCACTTTATCTTATCCTCAGTAAGTCAGGCTAGTAGGAGACGTGAAAATTCAAATTTAGCTTGTTTGTTTGCTTGTTTTACTAAAAACCTCTGAATTGTACACTTTCTTTTATTTTTTAAATATAATTTTTATTGGAGTATTGTTAATTTACAGTGTTGTGTTAGTTTCCGCTGTACAGCAAAGTGAATCAGTTATACCTATATGCAGAAGTACTCTTTGTTAGTTTCTGTTCCCATGTCAGCCATTGCAGAGTGCTGAGGACAGTTCCCCGTGCTGTACAGTAGGCCCTTATTGGAAACCTATGTCATATAGGGGCTTGTGTGCTATGTCGCTTTAGCCGTGTCTGGTTCTGTGTGACCCTATGGACGGTAGCCTGCCAGCCTACTCTGTCCATGGGATTCTCCAGGCAAGAATACTGGAGTGGGTTGCCATGCCCTCCTCCAGGGGATCTTTCCCATCCAGGGATAGAACCCATGTCTCTTACATCTCCTGCACTGGCAGGCAGGTTCTTTACCACTAGGGCCACCTGGGAAGCCTATTTTATATATAGCAGTGTCTACATGTCAATCCCAGTCTCCCAATTTACCCCACCTTGTTGCTGTTTAGCCACTAAGTCGTGTCCGACTGTTTCCAACCCCATGAACTGTCGTCCGCCAGGCTCCTCGGTTCGTAGGATTTCTCAGGCAAGAATACTGGAGTGGGATGCCATTTCCTCCTCACGGGCTCTTCCCAGTCCAGGGATCGAACTGATATCTTCTGCATTGGCAGGGGTGTTCTTTACCACTGAGTCACCAGGGAAGCCCCCGTACCCCCTGGTAAATTCAGGAGTTTCGGTTTGCCTAGGGGTTTTGGTGGATAACAGATGAAAGCCTGGGAATGAGGCTAAGACAAAAATACTGAAGATATGTATTCCTTCTAGAAAGGCAACTTCTGGCTGGTATCAACCCCAAATCTCCCAGATTTGTAATAAATGTGCTCTTAGAGTAATAACTCTTAAACAGCTGAAGAGGAAAGCCAAATCATCTCAAACAGTGACAAAGTTCATGAGAAAAAAAATCAAAATTCTTTGCTCCATCACTTTAAATAGTATAGGAATTATCGTTATTGTTATTATTGTTTTTTTTGTGTGTCTACTCATATTCAATTCACTCACCCACCCCCACCACACACACACACTTTTAACTTTCATAGTCTAATCTCTTGCATAACCAACCACACAACAAAGACTTGGTTAAAAACCTCCTCCCAGGCTGTTGCAATATTTATAAAGCCCTGGCTTTTTAACACACTGGGAGAAGGGCTTAGTAAAACAAAGGGCATCATAATTTATTGTTTTAAGATTATTGATTCAATAAATTAACAATAATTTCCATGAAGGGTAGGAACCCTGGTGCCATAAAAGTTTATTTATTCCTGTTTTAACTAGCATTGATTAGAGTATTCAAATTGTCCCCGTGCTCTGTAATCACTCTTTATAGGTGAAATGCCCTCTGCTGTGCAGGAGACAGTAAAATAAACATTCTACCAGAAGTGACAATGGCTCCTTTAAAAACCAGAAATGCTAGATTTTTTGTTTCAAGAGGAAAGAAATAGTTCAGACAGAGCTTTTAACATGTGCTGTGTGCACACTGGGCCCTGCTCTCTGATATATTGCAAGGACATAGTTTTAAGAGGCTATGTCCATTGTTAGCAAACAGGTAGGATCTAAATGGTGATATTTATACCCATACCTCAAACAAAGAGCTCTTTTTGTTGTTGTCGCTTGGGTTTAAAGTATCACTGTATATTGCCTTTAAGAACCAGGTGGTTTTTTTTTTTTTTTTTTTTTTTAATGCAAGTATTGTTTCAGTGCTTTTGTTTCTCAAGTGGTGACTAAACTTTCAAGGTGACTTGGGGAGGGCGTTTAAAAACTGTTAATAACTTGAACAAATAAGTACTGCTTTTCCTTCTGTAACCACAGGGCAGATTAGTTGGAACTAACTATCTGAAAAGACGAGAACAATGGGCAAGCCAGTTCATTAGACAACTCAGACCTGCACTTGGGTTTCTTCCGTCTTCAGGATCGATCCTCCTTTCCAGCGCACCAATACAAAAGGGCATGCTTTCCTTCTTCGCCCGTCCTGTTTCTCTCCTCTCTTGACATCTGGATAACCGGTTTTATTTGTTAGCTTTCATGCTGTATTTTCCAACGTGATTTCTTTTCTTTTCCACCAACAAGAAATCTCCACGCTGAAATATGATTTAGAACGAGGCATTGGCAGTAATTAATAGAATGAAATGAAATAAAATGCAATAAACCTCTTAGTCACCCAAAGGCTTACAATTTACATAGACTTGAAATGATTGTTGGTGTTAAGATTGTTTCTCAGAATGCAACTCAGGAATTTTAAGTTGTCAGATTAACTGCTGTATTTACTGGTCTGTTTGATTAGGTGAGCATAGTTTATATTCCCTCTTGGAGACCTAAATAGCAACCATTTCCTACCAAAACAGTGCTGAGAACAAAGGCCCCATTCACAGGGCAGTGGGCACTGCACTATAGGCCTTTGTATCTGAAACAACACGGTTACTAAGCACCTCGAAAGGAAAAGGTGCAACTAATTTTTTAAATGTACACATAACAGGCAGAAAAGGAATCGCGTTGCATACCAAACAATATGTTCTATCAAAAGTGCACAGAGTGCTAGTTTGTATTGCTGGCCTTTCCAAGGCTGGAATAAAAATCGACTGTGGTCATTTTTAAAGGACATCAAAAAATAGAAAACCAGTATTGGCAGGGACAATCTGGTCTCATCATTTTAACTGCTCACAAACACTCTCAGGATTGATTAAGATTCTTTTAGTCCATAACCATCTTTTTCAGAACCTTCCATGGGCTAGGCTCTGTACTGGGTGTTGAGGGCATAAAAGCCAATCCACCTCCTTTCTCGCTTGTTCCTTAGTCCTGTGACTCACATTCCAGGGTTTGGACAGCATGTGACACCGATTATTTCAAGGATAAAGATGGAGCACAGAGAAGGGTTATCCTCTTCAAGAAGATGATCCCTGGGCTTTCCTGGTGGCCCAGTGGTAAACAATCTGCCTGTCAATGCAGGGAACACAGGTTCAGTCCCTGCCTGAGAAGATTCCGCATGCCTCAGGGCAACTTAGCCTGTGTGCCACAACTATTGAGCCTGGGTTCTAAACCTCACATACCACAACAAGAGAAGCCACCGAAATACGAAGCCCATGCAGTGCAACTAGAAAGCAGCCCCCACTTGCTGTTACCCAACACAGCCTAAAATTAAGTAAACAAATACAATTAACAACAACAACAAAAAGATAATCCCTAAGCTAGATCCTAAGGACAAGGGCTAAGGCAGCAACTCTAGACAGAGGTGGTTGCACCAGCGAAGAGTGAGAAGATCCATTCAAGAATCCATAAGAGATAACTGATGCTGAATCACAAGTAGAGGTTAGGACTGAAAGATGATTAACAGGAAGGAGGAAGCAGGGTCCACAGAACACTTTATGTGCCATGCTAAGTTGGTTGAACTTGACCTTGAGGAGACTCAGAGCCTTTGCAGGCTGTCGAAGGGTAGGGAGGCAGATGAAACTGACAGGTCTGCGCAGTTCCAACTCCAAAGTGATGAATTGCTTAGTTGTGCTTTTGGGATCCTGAAGTGAATCTCATCATCCTGGTAATATATATTTTCTTGACCTGCCTCTCCTCACTTCATTGTCTACACTGTTTGAATTCACAGATAGCCACTCAATATTTCACTTTTCTTACAACGTTAATGTATCATTCCTTGAGAGAAGTCATTTGTCACCCACGGAGACACATACCAATCATTTTATTGAAGGACTTGCAAAAAAATAAAGTGTGATAATACCAGTTCCTTAGAGTCTGAGGAGTGGTAGTCTTGAGGAGTTTAAAAGAATCTCAGAAGCATCCCCCAGGGTCGTGGGGTAATGTAAAAATTACACCATAAAAGTTTTCAAAATTGAGATCAACACGGTCTGGCTTTTCACATCAGCCACCATATTCTGGCAGTTGTTCTCTGTTTACAATGCCTTAAGATGAAGGGGATATTTGGTGAAGCAAACAGTTACATCGATTGGAAAAACACGTTTTCTTTGCATATCTGGTATGTCATTCAGATGTAAAGTATTTAACTTTTGATCCCGTACTGGTCACTTCATCTAGTCTAGTTGTTGGCAGACAGCTGCGTGCGTTCGCCAAGACTCCCAGGTTTTAACCTCTTGACCTGAATGATCACTCTACAATGGCAGAACTACCTATGGAGTGAAATGGGAAACTGCCATTAAAATTAAGGCTGGACTCTATGTATCTCTACCTATAGTTTTCACCACTTCTATGAGGATAAGAATTATCCTGGGTTGCTTGTTAGGAGTGTGGATTACTAGACATACCCTTGGTAATCTTTGCTTCAGGAGGTCTGTTTTGGGCCCAGGGATCTTTGTCACAGTCACCAGGTGTTCCTGACCTTCAGGGAACATTGCAAACATGATTGAGCAAATTGAGTTAAACAGCATTCTTTAATTCATCATATATGTAGCATTAAGTTTTAAGAGAAACACTGTGAGAACTTACTAAACATTGAAATAATGAAGAAATAGTTGGGGTTGCACATTCTATAATTTTGCAAGCTGCTTTAGTAGGAGGAAGGAAAGCAATATAAAAAACAACTGTGCCAAATTTTTTATTGGGTCTCCAGATTACTAAAATAAGTACTGCCAATTAGTTTGGGGTAAGAAAAATTGTGGGTCAGGTGATATTTTCCTTTCATTACTAAGTGAAATAAACTTGTTATTGGTGATTCAGTTAAGAAAGATAAATTCTTTGTTTCTTCCAGATACAGTTGATTATATGCTTATATGACAATGAAGGTGATCTTTACAATGCAAAAAGCCAGACTGTATTGATCTCAATTGGGGTCTGTGGTACTTGCCATGTTGTCATTCTCCTCTACACTATTTCTCCATACAAGGTATTACAAATAAATGTCCTGGTATCTCAGATGGTAAAGAATATGCCTGCAACGCAGGAGATCTGAGTTCGATCCCTGGGTCAGGAAGATCCCCTGGAGAAGGAAATGGCTACCCACTTCAGTTCATGGGATTGTAGAAAGTCGGACAAAACTAACACTTTCACTTTTCAAGGCAAAACCCTGCTTGCTAGCAACGGTTTTCAAACTATTTTTCTAGCAGCTGGACACTTTTTCTAAAACCCCAGTATATAAACAAGTAGGAGCAGCTATGTTTTTATCAAGGGCTAGAGTGCAGGAGGAGGAATCAGGTCAGCAGGTCTTCCCAGCTCTAAATCAGCACCTTCCTAGTTCACCAGCCTCCCTGTGGTTGGAGAGTTCAAGGCATTAGGATAACAAAAAGTTGATGTTCAATGAAAAATGGTGTTTTGCCAACTCCTAAAACACCTCCACAGACAGGGCAGAGCAGAGTTGGAAAACTTCTTCTAGAGTTTTTCCTCAAGGATGATAGCCTGGTTCACTCGTTCCACATCTACCACATGCCAGCAATTCATGGAAGGTTTATTTTAGAGCATTTTCATCACATGCTATCAGAGAAATTTTGAGTTTACATCCTTTTTCAAGGACTGATTATGATTTTAATAAAACACATAGGACCTGAAGATGGAAATAGAAGAAAGAACATTTGGACTGAATTGATAATATGGGCATGCTCGTATAGAATAATGTCCCACCAGTAACGGTGATATCCTAACTTTGTGTGTGGGCAGCCTCTGGGGTGCAGGGAGATGGGCTGGAATTAGAAGGCATGGCTGTTTCTGTTTAGGTTGCTTTGCACAGAGCTGTCTGCAGGTGGGCACTCAACAGAAGCTGCCAGTCTTAGCATCCAGAGATGCGGTTGTGATCTGTCATGATATTATTAAATTATTCCTCTCATATTAAGTGACCACAATTTCAACATAGGCTTCTCTTGACAGATGTACAATTCATATAGATGATGGGAACTATATTCAGGGCGTGCTGTGATTTCATTTGCCATGCCACTCATAGTGGAAAAAATATGCCACACTTTTTAAGCAAACAGGCTTCTTTTCACAGCGGACAGAGAATACCGTTAAACAGAGGAAACACAGTATCCCTTTTCATAGCAAGAGATCAAATGTCTGCAGAAGAGTTTAATTTATACTTCTGCATGTGCCAGAGCCCAGTCTGAGACATAGCAGCATTTCAGGACTTTCAATCAGGTCATAGTTTCCACCCTGGATGACTTCATCCCTTTTAAAATAGAATAAATGGAATTCCACATTATACTATGGGTAGGGATTATAGAAAATTAAAAGACGCATAGTGCTCAGCACACTAAATAATTGTGACATTGAGCTGGGAAAATAACACTTAGATAGCAAGTTCTCATTGGGTATTATTTGTGAAAGAGATTTTGCTCCAGCATTCCAGGAGAGTGGTAGAGAAGTGTTGCAGTGTGGGCCAGAAAGTAAAATCTAGGCTGTGCTTGCTTTTCAAAATATATGTAAGCATTAAGTTAGATCAGAGGTGTGACTTGATTTCATTGTCCACCAGCCCCACTGTTAGACACTCTTTGGATTTAGTGCTCTAGTTTTTGTGTGTTGGTGATGAGTTTTACAGGATGAAGTTCAGCCGCCTGCAGCTTGTTGGTTACTCAGTCCTGTTTGACTCTTTGCAACCCCATGGACTGTAGTCCACCAGGCTCCTCTTTCCATGTAATTCTCCAGGCAAAAATACTGGAGTGGGTAGCTCTTCCCTTTTCCAGGCAATTTTCCTGACCCAGGGATCCAACCCGGGTCCCCTGCACTGCAGGCAGATTCTTTACCGTCTAAGCTACCAGGGAAGCCCATCTGCAGCTTGAGTTGGATGCAATTAGCGAGGTTAAGAGAAATCATGTTAAGCCAAAAGAAGGCTCTGAAGTTAAAATGTGAGAGATACTCTGCTGCTGCTGCTGCTGCTAAGTTGCTTCCGTCATGTTCGACTCTGTGCAACCCCATAGACGGCAGCCTACCAGGCTCCTCCGTCCCTGAGATTCTCCAGGCAAGAACACTGGAGTGGGTTGCCATTTCCTTCTCCAATGCATGAAAGTGAAAAGTGAAAAGGAAGTCGCTCAGTCATGTCCGACTCTTAGTGACCCCATGGACTGCAGCCTACCAGGCTCCTCCATCCATGGGATTTTCCAGGCAAGAGTACTGGAGTGGGGTGCCATTGCCTTCTCCTAAAGCCCTAATATATAGTCATCCCAACATGAGCTGAACGAAGAAAAAAAAAAAACAAAAAACATGTTTTTGATTGGTCTGTGTAGAAATTGCCTAGAAAAAAAAAGCTATCATGGTCAAGTTCGAGGGAGTCAGAGTCTTCTCTGGAGGACCTTTCTTTCGCACGCTACTTTTTGGCTGAAAAAAGAAAGTGAAATTGTTCAGTTGTATCCAACTCTTTGCAACCACATGAACTGCAGCCCTCCAGGTTCCTCCATCTATGAGATTTTCCAGGCAAGAATTCTGGAGTGGGTTACCATTACCTTCTCTAGGGGATCTTCCCTACCCATATATTGAACCTGGGTCTCCTGTACTGCAGGCAGCCTTTTTACTCTCTGAATCGCCAGGGAAGCACTAATTTTTGGCTGACTTTTGACCCTGTTTTCCATAGTTTTGTAAGTGAAGGGATTTGATATGTTTCTTGAACAAAAGAATATGCACACTAAACCTTCCAGCAAGGGTGTATTAAACATAAGCTTTCCTTCTGTCGAGGAGAAATGAAAGGAAAATGCTTGCATTCTGTTGTGCTCTCTTTACAATCACACTCATTGGCATTAAATGGCCGCTGTGTTGAGATTTGCGCGCCTTTAAAAAGAGGCAAGTGAGCACTGCTTTCCCTTTAGGAAGATTACAACTGGAGAAACAGGGATGGTGAGAGAGATTGAGTACAAATGCATTGCTGGTGAGCCAGCACACTTTAATCATATATTTATAAACTATCCCTAGGAATCCCTATTTGCTTTGAATCTGCCTACCAGATAGGTCACAAGGAGACAGAAATGGCTGACAGTGTTTCTAGTGCCTAGCGCTGGGCGTTTGCTCTGTTTCTGTTCACACATAATCAACAAACAAAGGAGAGGGTGGCAGCTGCTCAAGAGAGCTCTCAGGAGGGAGACGTACAGGTGGGAGTTTTTAAATCTTGACACACTGATAAGATTTCAGCATGGCTTCAAAGCTGATTCCAAAAAAAATGACCCATGCCAGGATTTCTTTGAAAATTCTAATCTGTTGCTAAAACAGAGCAAACCAAGTTCTCCTTTGTGAACTTGAGTAAACACATTCCTCACCACCATCAAAGACTGTGGCGAGAAGTAGGAAGGACCTGCCTTTGTGATTCAAGGGTCCTCCAGGAGTAGGCTGTGCATATTTGTGGGAATAGTCATATCTTTCAAAGAACAAGACAAACCAAATACTCTGGTAATCTCCAGTCTTTTAACATGTGACAGAGCAGGGTGATGGGTTTGGGCGTGTTATTCCGAGACTTTCTGTGACTGAAGGATCAGATCAATAACCACACTTGCTCTTCAGGGCACTTGCTCATGGAAGGGGTTCCAAATATTGGAGAAAGAAGTGTTATAACAACAGATGGGAAAAATGAACAAATGAAGAGTTCTTGACCTGGTTAAAAATATGACTTGTCAATAGAGGAGCAGATAATTTGCCTTGTCCAGCTGTCTGCTACCACATCATTATGAAATCTGATGCCTTCAAGTTGGTGAGAAGGACGATCAGCATGAGCCTTGAAGCCACAGAATCTAATGTGCTCCACCATGGAGAACAGTCTCTCCATTTACCCAAATTACAGTGAGTCTTACTCTGTGAAAGTTTAAAACAGGAAACATGATGAGCCCTAGTCTGATTAATAGCTTCTATGGTACTACTAAAAATGGATAGCAGGACTTCCCTGGTGGTGGTGGATTCATGTTGATGTATGGCAAAACCAATACAGTATTGTAAAGTAAAATAAAGTTAAAAAAAAAAACACTAAAAAAAAAAATCCACCTGCCAATGCAGGAAACATGCATTTGATCCCTAATCTGGGATCTAAGATTCCATAAATTTGTTTTCTTTGCCTGTGAGTCTATTTCTGGTTTGTAAATAAGTTCATATGTATCATTTTTTTTTCCCACATGTAAGATTCCACATGTGAGTGATATCATAAAGAAGATGTGAATGCACACATCCACACACCTATACAATGGAATATTACTTGGCCATAAAAAGAATGAAATAATGTCATTTGCAGCAACATGGATGAACCTAGAAATTATCATTCTATGTGAAATAAGTTAGACAGTGAGAGACCTACTTAAAACAACAGAAGGAAATAACAGAAGGTCAAGAAGGAACTCTCTGAGAAGGTGGTACTTAGCTCTAAGCACAGAAGATGAGAGCATAAAGGCAGAGAAAAATAGTCATTTGAAGCATTTTCAGAAAGAAGGATTTGAGACACTAAAAGAATAGAGACATTAAAAAAGAATAGAGATTTTTCTTTCACATACTGAGAAAAAGAAGGGGCATTGTGCATTGAGACTAGAAAGGTGAACAGGACCTCCCAGGCCATGATAAGGGTTTTGGGCTTCATTCTAAGACCTATGGGAAGACACTAAAGTAGTTGAGTGACATCAGAAAAATTTATATTTTAATAAGCTGATTGTTGCTGTTATAATGAGTTTGACTGGACAAGGGGTAAGAATGGAAGAGGTGAGATCAATTAACTCTAAAATACACCATGAAGTGAGACGACAGTGAATTATTCTATGGTGAGGACAGAAGAGATGAAGAGAAACAAACTGATTGAGATGCATTCTGGAGATAGATTTGATGAAACTTGCTATTGTATGGATGTGGGGCAAGAGGAGAAGGAAAAATCAAGGCTGAAACCCGTATTTCTCACTCGAGGAACTGAGTGGTTGGTGGTGACATTTACTGAGAGAGGGAAGACTGGAGTTTCTGATGGGAAAACAGGTTTGAGGCGGAAATCAAGAATTCCATTTTGGAAACGCTGAGTTCAAAATGCTTGTAAGGTATCTTATTTAAATAAGTGATATGGTATGTGAGTGTGGAGCTCGGAAATGAAGTAACGTTCTGGAGTCATCAGAATTTAAATGGTATTTAAACGCATGGGAATGATGAGATTTCTGAGTGGATTATTTAAAGAAGATAAGAGGCTTCCTATTTGAGCCTTGAGTTCTATTTAGAGATTAGTTATAAGAGAAGATTCCAGCAAAAGAGAATGTTAGAGAAATAAAAGGAAAATCAAAACACTGTGTTTTTACAAAAGCCAAGGAAAGACATAATGTCAAGACAGAAGCTGTATTTACCTGCTTATTTACAGTAAACAGTATTTACAATAGTGCTGTAAAATTGCATATATTGAGGATAGCAAAGAGTCTATTGAATTGGGGATCATGAGGTCAATGGTGATGCTGGTAAGCACTCACATCCTCAGTTTGAGAGTTTTGGAACTGGGCATTCCCTGGTGGACCAGTGGTTAGGACTCTGCTCTTCCACTGCAGGGAACATGGATGGAACTAAGATGCCATAAGCACTGAGGCGGAGCCAAAAAAAAAGAAAGTGCTTGGAGTAGAAATTAGATTGTAGAAAATTCAAGTATAAATGGGAGATCGAGATAAGGAATCGATGTATGTAGATCTTTCTTTTGAGAGATTCATATTCAGATATGAAGGTATATAGAATACCCTGTATTCAGACAGGGTAATTGCAGGAGAGAGATGTGATTTTATTAATGGTAGCTACCAGCTTCCCTGGTGGCTCAGATGGTAAAGAATCTGCCTGCAGTGCAGGAGACCCAGGTTTGATCTCTGGGTAAGGAAGATTTCCTGGGGGAAGGAATGGCTACCCACTCCAATATTCTTGCCTGGAGAAGTCCATGGAAGAGGAGCCTGGCAGGCTACAGTCCATGGGGTCATAAAGAGTTGGACACAACTGAGAGACTAACACTCACCGAGCATGTACATTTTCTGATAGCACTGACCTGCGATTCATAAGAAAGTATAGCTGAAAGAACCGAGAAGTAACACGAGATGGAAGAAGAGAAAGAATCAAGAGCACACATGGATAAACTGAATGGTAGTATGCAACACGATTCACGTGGAAAAACCCTGTAATAAACATTCTACGATACATTTCCCTTTCTAACTCAAACCCATTCTAAACAGATTGTTCAAGATTTAATAGGATAACTCAACCCATGAAATGACTTGATGTCATTGTAGGGTAATCTTTCAGGGAAATAGAGATCTTTACTGAAAAAATAATTCAACTATAGTATTTCTTAAAAAGAAAATGTAAATGTATCTTTAATTTCCTGATTCTTCCCTCCTGAGGCTGGCATGCCCAGTAGATCTGCCTCAAGAGGCATAGAGATGGCAGAAAAATCTTTCCCCACCCTCTGTAAAAATCAGCCTACTAGAGCTTGTGGCACTCAGGACCTCAGGCTCCTGTGATTTCATACCCTGATTTTAAAATAACCTATATTACTCAAAATTTTCATCTCCAATTTCAGTGCTCAATCACTAAGATTTTCTTAATTTGTTTAAAACTGAATTTGAGCCTTCATTTGGACAAAAGGCAAAAGAGTTACTCTCAGTCAATCCAGGACTGCTTCCATTTTCAGTTCAGTTCAGTTCAGTTCAGTCGCTCAGTCGTGTCTGACTCTTTGCGACCCCATGAATTGCAGCACACCAGGCCTCCCTGTTCATCACCATCTCTCGGAGTTCACTCAGACTCATGTCCATCGAGTCCGCGATGCCATCCAGCCATCTCATCCTTGGTCGTCCCCTTCTCCTGTCCCCAATCCCTCCCAGCATCAGAGTCTTTTCCAATGAGTCAACTCTTCGCATGAGGTGGCCAAAGTACTGGAGTTTCAGCTTTAGCATCATGCCTTCCAAAGAACACCCAGGGTTGGACTGGTTGGATCTCCTTGCAGTCCAAGGGACTCTCAAGAGTCTTCTCCAACACCACAGTTCAAAAGCATCAATTCTTTGGCACTCAGTCTTCTTCACAGTCCGACTCTCACATCCATACATGACCACTGGAAAAACCATAGCCTCGACTAGACGGACGTTAGTCGGCAAAATAATGTCTCTGCTTTTGAATATGCTATCTAGGTTGGTCATAACTTTTCTTCCAAGGAGTAAGTGTCTTTTAATTTCATGGTTGCAGTCACCATCTGCAGTGATTTTGGAGCCCCCAAAAATAAAGTCTGACACTATTTCCACTGTTTTCCCATCTAGTTCCCATAAAGTGATGGGACCAGATGCCATGATCTTCGTTTTCTGAATGCTAAGCTTTAAGCCAACTTTTTCACTCTCCTCTTTCACCTTCATCAAGAGGCCCTTTAACTCCTCTTCACTTTCTGCCATAAGGGTGGTGTCATCTGCATATCTGAGGTTATTGATATTTCTCCCGGCAATCTTGATTCCAGCTTGTGCTTCTTCCAGCCCAGCGTTTCTCATGATGTACTCTGCATATAAGTTAAATAAGCAGGGTGACAATATACAGCCTTGACATACTCCTTTTCCTATTTGGAACCAGTCTGTTGTTCCATGTCCAGTTCTCACTGTTGCTTCCTGACCTGCATACAGATTTCTCAAGAGGCAGGCTAGGTGGTCTGGTATGCCCATCTCTTTCAGAATTTTCCACAGTTTATTGTGATCCACACAGTAAAAAGCTTTGGCATAGTCTATAAAGCAGAAATAGATGTTTTTCTGGAACTCTCTTGCTTTTTCCATGATCCAGCGGATGTTGGCAATTTAATCTCTGGTTCCTCTGCCTTTTCTAAAACCAGCTTGAACATTAGGAAGTTCACAGTTCACGTATTGCTGAAGCCTGGCTTGGAGAATTTTGAGCATTACTTTACTAGCATGTGAGATGAGTGCAGTTGTGCGGTAGTTTGAGTATTCTTTGGCATTGCCTTTCTTTGGAATTGGAATGAAAACTGACCTTTTTCAGTCCTGTGGCCACTGCTGAGTTTTCCAAATTTGCTGGCATTTTCCTTAGGAATGCTTTCCTGAAATTTTTTTATTGAAATATATTTGATTTACAATATTGTATTAGTTTCCAATATATAGTAAAGTGATTCAGCTTTACATATACACATATATTCTTTCTCATATTCTTTCCCAGTATAGATTATTATAAGTACTGAATATAGTTCTCTGTGCCAACAGTAGGACCTTGTTGTTTATCTAGTTCATATGTAGCAGTGTATAGCTGTTAATCCTAAACTCTTAATGTATCCCTCCCCTTTCCTTTCCTCTTTGGTAACCATAGGTTTGTTTTCTATGTCTGTGAGTCTGTTTCTGTTTTGTAAATATGTTCATTTACATCACTATTTTAGAGTCCACATATGAGTGATGTTGCATGATATCTGTCTTTCTCTGTCTGACTTACTTCACATAATATGAGAAACTCTAGGCCCATCCATGTTTCTACAAATGATATTATTTCATTCTTTTTATGGCTGAGTAATATTCCTTTACATATAGAGACTACATCTTTATCCGTTCATCCATTGATGGATGTTTTGGTGGTTTCCATGTCTTAACTATTTTAAATAGTGCTGCTATGAATATTGGAGCATATGCATCTTTTGGGTTTTTGTTTTGTTTTGTTTTTCATTTTTTTATTTTTATTTTTTTATTATTAAATTTATTTATTTTTTTAACTACAATACTGTATTTGTTTTGCCATACATTGACATGAATCAGCCATAGGTGAACACAAACTCCCAATGCCGAAGCCCCCTCCCACCTCCCACCCCACATCCTCTACTTGAATCATCCTGTGCATCAGCCCCATGCATCCCTGCAACCTACGTTGAACTTTTTGAATTTGAGTTTTCTCCAAATAAATGCCCAGGAGTAGAATTGCAGGGTCATATCATAGGTCTAGTTTTAATTTTTTTTCATATTTTTTTAAAAATATAAATTTATTTATTTTAATTGGAGGCTAATTACTTTACAATATTGTATTGGTTTTGCCATACATCT
This sequence comes from Nanger dama, assembly GCA_917880005.1. NCBI lineage: Eukaryota > Metazoa > Chordata > Mammalia > Artiodactyla > Bovidae > Nanger > Nanger dama. The sequence continues at coordinate 85,487,010 of CAKJTW010000002.1, forward strand.
ACATGCATCTGCCACAGGTATACATGTGTTCCCCATCCTGAACCCACCTCCCTCCTCCCTCCCCATACCATGCCTCTGTGTCATCTCAGTGCACCAGCCCCAAGCATCCAGTATCATGCATCGAACCTGGACTGGTGACTCGTTTCATATATGATGTTATACATGTTTCAATGCCATTCTCCCAAATCATCCCGCCCTCACCCTCTCCCACAGAGTTTTAATTTTTTAAGGAACCACCATACTGCTTTCCATAGTGGCTGTACAGTTTACATTCCCACAAACAGTGTAGGAGCATTACCTTTTCTTCACACCCTCTCCAGCATTTATTTATTTATTTGAAATCTGGGGGGATTATGTGCTGCTGACACGTGGGGATGGAAAGGGACCCATGCTTCTCTCCTTTGCAATGTAGCTACATTGTCACCTGCTGAGATGCCCTCATTGTTGTCTGACCTTTGGTCATTAGTCCACACAGACTATCGCTGTAAATTCCTTGTCCCGTCAAACCCTGGGCTTTTTGTGCAATGTCTGTGTTCTCTTGGATACTGGGAAACATTCCACAGATATAATAGAACTGTGGATTGCACTAAACTCAGGGAGACTGTCTCATTACTGACTGCCTGAACACCTCTGCAAGACTTTCTCCTCTGGAGTCTTGGATGACAAGAAAAAAATAAAAGCAGATTTCTCCCTGTCCTCACATTTCTCAAAGCTATCTGGAAATTTCTACCCACTTCCTAAGAGTTGGCATGTGATTAGGGAAGTGGACACACCAGGAAGCCCCTCTCTCTAGCACTCTACATCATAAACTCTGTTACTTCAAACTCCACCTGAGTTTGGTCCCTGGGTGGGGAAGATCCCCTGGAGGAGGGCATGGCAACCCACTCCAGTATTCTTGCTGGAGAACCCATGGACAGTGGAGTCTGCTGGGCTGCAGTCCATGGGGTTGCAAAGAGTCAGACACAACTGAATGACTAAGCACACCTCTTCTTCGAAGAGTCAAAATAACCCTTTTTTAGTTTGAATGTAGGGTAGCTTAATTCTTTCTCTTCTCTCAAATATGCAGTTTATGCCTGATCTAAACCTGTGACTTTTTAAAGAATGACTTTATTGAGATATAATTCTGATACCGTACAACTCATCCATTTTCAGTGTAAAATTCAATGACTTTTAGTGTATTTGTAGAGTTATACAACCACCAGCAAATTTTCTAACCTAAACTTTTGAAACTTTATAAAGCCAATGGTTGGATTCCATGTTTTTTTCATTACCTTTCCTGATGTGTTGGAAAGGTTCCTGAATGAAGAAAAAATAAGCAGTAAAAGAAAATGCACATTGGGAAACCTTGATTACTATATCAAAATATTCATTTGCCACAATGTGGACCAGCTGGCTCTTCAGTGCAATGAACTTCCTGTGTAATATGGATGTAGAATACTGTATAAAGGATGGTTTGGCTTGTTTGCAAAAGATCTCCATCTTTCTCTACTTTTACTCATCCCATCTTTAAGTTTACAGATCTTTCTTTTACATGAATTATCAAAATTTAGAGAATGAAGCTGCGCAGTGAATATAGGTCATTCATTTCATCTCATATTTCTATAATGTTAGCCTCAGTTACATCTCATATTTGTTCCAAATTCAAATTTTAACTGCATTTTATTTTCCATCCAGGTGTTACCACCACATTAGAAGAACAACTGGGGACCTCCCTGGTAGTACAGAGGTTGAGAATCTACCTGTCAATGCAGGGGACACTGGTTTGATAGCTGGTCCTGGAAGCTCCCCATGCTGCAGGGCAACTAAACCCAGGCACGACAGCTACTGAGCCTGCGCCCCAGAGCCCTGCTCCGCAATAAGAGAAGCCACAGCAATGAGAAGCCCACACACGACAACCGGAGAAAGCCTGCATGCAGCAACGAAGACCCGGCAAAGCCGAAAATAAACTAATAAATAAAATCAAAGAAAAGGAGAAGAGCAATTGGGCTTGGGAGAAGTTTCACTTCTGTGATAAGGATTTGTGGAGGAACCACTGGTTCAGAGCACGGTAAGCTTTCAGGAGCCCATGAGGCATGAACTCATCACACATGTTGAAAGATATGCCTGAAAAAGCAATGTGGTATTTTTCAGCTAAGCAATCTCCTGCCAAGTCTCAATCATGTGAAGCCATAGCAAGAAATCATGACCCTACCTCTACAATCTGTTAATTTTCACAGATGCAGGCAAATCTGAGTATGGATCTAAATTACCTAGATTTCTTGATGATATAAAACTGAAGAACCATAACTTTGTCACAAAACCTTGCTGATCTGCTCTTTCATCAATATGTGGCTTAAAAAAAGGAAAAAGCAACTTTCTTTTTATGGAACTCTGGCATTTATAATTCCTATTTTCCTTGAGGAAGGGAAATGGAGAAAGAAGTGAAAAGAAATATTGGAAAACCTGCCAGCCTAGCAAGTAGCATTTTCTTGGATCCTAAGGAAACTTCTGGCCACATTTGGTTTTTTGTTTTTGTTTGTTTTGCTTTGCTTTTGTCGAAGGTGAAGGCCAGCACTGCAGGTAAAATATTTTACTCTTTGTTTTGCCAATATTTATTCCTTATGGCTGTGGTGCCTCTGTCATATCTCAGGATAGAAATTCCCTTCCGAGCAACATGATTAGAAATGCAATGAGGGCTATTAAATATATTTGAATACAGGCAGCAAAATTGCCATGCAATCCGTCTCAAGAGACAGTCCAAAAGTATTATGTGTGCACACAAATGAATCCTGCCCATGCACCGTCCCTTCATCTGGTCCCATTTTGTCCTTTCTTTCATGACTAATTCCTTCAGTGTCAGTTTAGCCTCCTGATATTGGAGTATGTTTAACTCCATGTGTACCAACATCAGGCAGCAAGCCCAGATGGGAAAGGTGAAGGGGTAAGAGCAGAAAATGGGAAAGACCAAAAGGAACAAAATGAGAAACAAAGGGAAAACTGAGGTTTGCAAGGCCTTTTTCCTGTGGTCATTTTGGAGACTGGCCTCTGGCACATCTGACCACTGCCTCACAGTGGCTCTGAAACTGAGGGTTCAGCTTTCACCCATGAAAAGAATTAACAGTGTACCTGTGGTTCTTTGAAGATTATACGTGATATTTGGTGACCTTCTAATATGAACAGCCACGATTCCATTTTTTAAAGAAACCCTGTGCTTTGGAAAAATTCAGATTTTAAGCAGCAAAGTTCTCAAGGGCAGTGACCTAGTAGTAACAATGAGCTAACAGCTATTGAGTGCTCACTGTACTTTGCACCAGAACATAATGACCTGCTGACTCTATTATCTCATTTAACCCTTACAAGAATCATTGGAGCAATGCTCTGTCATCCTCCACCCTCCAGTTTCACAACCAAGATACTCAGGCTGAGTACAGCATGCTAACTATTACGTAAGAATAGATATATGTATATGTATAACTGAGTGACTTGGCTGTACACCTGAAACTAACACAGCATTATAAATCAACTATAGTCCAACATGAAATAAAAGTTTTTAAAAAGGGAATTCCCTGGCAGTCCAGTGGTTAGGACTTTGAGCTCTCACTGCTGGGCACCAGAGTTCAGGGTTTAATCCCCAGTTGGGAAACTAAGAACCCACAATCAGGGTGAAAAGGTCAGAAAAAAAAGAATGCAAAGCATACATAAGTATATATGCTGTATTAGAGAAGATAGTTTAATATCTTTGCATTTTCCAACCAGCTAGATACACTATATATAACTGATATTTTTGATGCTGGTTACCATCAAAAGTAAAAGCATCAATCATCTAATTAATAAAAAACTTGCTTAATGAAACAAATGAAAAGAACCTAAGCCTCCCAGAGAACATAGCATTTTGCCTGAAGACACACAGTCACCTAGAGGCTCTGGTACACTCCTAACCACTCTCTCTTACCGCTCTGTCTTCATAGCTAGCTGCTTCTGACTCTGAAGAATCTTTTTCAAAGAGAAGCATTTGTCTCAGTTAAAAGCCTAAGTAGTATCAACTCCTGGAATGAAATGTTTGTAAAAGTTCCCAATTAATTTTCCATTTATCAGACCCTTGAGTTCCAAGTGGAAACCTTAAAGAATGACCAACTCAAGCCCTCCCACCTACACCTGCCAACCCCTGTGAGCACAGCATGGTCCCAGAGGAGCCTGTGGGCAGCCAGGGACCACACCTTTGAGAGAGAAGCACATTCCCCTCACATACTCAACACTCTTGTGACCTTCTCTGTGTTACTGATTCCTTATTTATTTAAAAATTCCTCTCCACTGCCCCCACACCAGAAGAGTCCCAGACTTTAGTGGCTTTTGCATAGCTGAACAATCAAACATGTGTCTCCAAAGATATTGTTAAAATGTGGGGAACTAGGGTTGGAATGTACACACATGTACATGCATCCTTGGCCTTATGAAAGTAATTTCTTAAAAGTTTCAAATGGTTACTGACCGAGAGAAACAGAAATGAGGAAGTATCCAGGTCAGATTGAAATGAGCTGACAACAATGGAAGTATATATATATATGTACACTGTATATACAAGCATTTGTATATATGCATGGTTGGTTTATGTTGATTTAGTCGCTAAGTTGTGTCTGACTCTTGCGACCCCATGGACTGTAGTCCACCAGGACTACATGGAATTTTCCAGGCAAGAATACTGGAGTGGAGTTCCATTTCCTTCTCCAGATATATGCATATATATAAATAAACAATTTTTAAATATATATATGCTGTATATATAAGCATATATATATATATATGTTGTTGTTTAATCCCTAAATCGTGTCCAGCTCTTTTGTGAGCCCCCCCCCGGACATAGCCTGCCAGGCTCCTCTGTCCATGGGATTTCCCAGGCAAAAATACTGGAGTGGGTTGCCAGTTTCTTCTCCAATATAAATATACATCTCTGTCTATATATACATATATATATGCACACACATATATATGTTTATTTATTTACTGAAAAATGTTCAGGCCATCTCAACATTGTAGTTTTCCTTTTTATATATATACTTGCAAAAAACTACATGAAGTTTGAATGTACAGCATGACAAATTTTCACAAAATCAACACACAAATGTAACAAGTAGCCAGTTTAAGGAAGAAAACACTAACAGGGCCACTTAAACTCATTTTTCCCCTCCCAGTCACTCCCTACCCTAAAGGTAATCACTCTCTTGACTTCTAACCCATAGGTTAGCTCTGTCCATTTCTTAATTCTACATTCATGGAGTCATACAATATGTATTTTTTGTGTGCCTGTCTTCTTTGCATGTAGCAATAGTTTATTCATTTTTGTTTTATGATATTTTATTTTGGAAACACACCTCAACTTCTCAGTTCTATTGTTGGTAGACCCTTGGATAGTTAACAGTTTGAGGCTATTATGAACAGGGCTGCTGTGAATGTTCTTGTACATATCTCTTGGTAAACATATATTCTTCTTCTGTGGCTGTTGTTTTATTCACTAAGTCATGTCTGTCTCTTTTGCAACCCCAAGGACTGTAGCCCGCCAGGCTCCATGGAATTCTCCAGGTAAGAATACTGTAGTGGGTTGCCATTCTTTTTCTAGGATATCTTCCCGACCTAAGGATCGAACCCACATCTCCTGCTTATCAGGGGGATTACTTACCACTGAGCCACTAGGGAAGATCCTACTTCTGCTGAGATAACCATAAATGTTAAAAACAGATTTCTTACCTGTTTTATACTCTTCTGGGTAATATTTAGTCCACGCATTTCTGACTCTATCATTAAAGCAATTCAACTGTCTTTTCTTTTTTAACCTTGCCTCCTTCTTTGTTTTCCCTCTTCCTGAACTTTCTTTCTTCCTAAAACAAAACTGACTTCAGACACTGGGAAAATCAAAAATGCACAGCTCCAAGCTCATCATCTGAGGATATAATAATGAGTGTGTTGTTTTAAATTGCTTTCCATCATGTTCCATGCTGCCTTCAAAGGTCAGGCCTTCATCACTTTTGTGTTCCGTGGGAGGACTTGGTGCATGTGACCAAAAGTAGTTTCCAACAAAATTCAAAAAAACTTCTGGTTTTCTCACAAGTTTTGGGTTTTTTTAAGGTAAAAGAATCTACATTTGATTCTCTGAATCTAGCTCATTTTAATATGAGCCATTTTTATATGCAAAGGACTGCTGACACCAGCAAGTTTTATAGTACTGATTACTATGGAAACATTTATCTATAAATATAAAATCCTTTAAAGCTTAGCCTTTTATCTTTATAGAAAAGGCCTGTTTATGTCACTTCTAAGATTCCAGCTTTAATGTAGACATGAGCTATTCTAATGCCAAACAAGATAACCTCAGTGTTGGAGCTGTGAAAGCTTTGAAAAGTGGAATTTGTGCTAAAACTATTATTTTTTGATAAAATATTAATAATGAAATAAAAATATTTAAAGAGGCTCACTTAAGCCTGTAGCTCTGGCTTGTCAAATTCTTTTTATTGAATTTAATATTGTGACTATGTCTCCTTTTTTTTCTCTTCTAATTCATTCCATTCTTTGTGCAAGTGTGTGTGTGTGTGTGTGTGTGTGTGTGTGTGTTAGTTGTAATGACAGTCAAAATGGAAGTAATTCATTCATTAACCTTTTCTTTGGTCTATTTATGATTTTTCTTTTTCAAAGTTCTTGTAGAGACAGATATGGTGATGTGATATCTTTATATTGTTATCACTTCCTTTCTTGTTTCTCTTTTACTAAAACATATCACTTTAAATAACTAGAGGTATATGAGAGGAAATTATTGCAAAATAAGAAAGGAAAGACTGCTATATGGCCCAAAAAAGAGCACTTTATGTTTTCTTGCTTCCTCCTGGGGATAAGTAAGTGAGTTGAGATGGAAGTGGAAAGACCTGGGGCAGGAGGAGAGCACCTGAACAAGATAATTATTGTCCTCACTTATTTCTATAAATTGAAAAATCCAAGTTATGGCTCTTTCCCCAAATGAGCATCTCTTTCTATTTCTGCACAATGATCTAAATTTACCAGGATTATTTCTCATATATTAATAGTCATGTCTCAACTCTGTCTCTCATCCAACAGTTTCAAATTATGCTCCAGTGTTTAGTCCGTGTAGCTTAAACCCGCTGAGATACTTCTACTCTGTTCACTAGCAGAACCACTCCCTCCATTCTTACAAACTTATGATGCAAAAATATGTATAGCTGTTCAAGCTTTCAACCAGTGTTTTATCAGTGCAGTTGTACACAACTCTAGAAATAAAGAGCAGAGGAGGAGAGGGATGCTGAGGTTCAGCAGAAAGGCACAGGCAGCAATTTTGTGGGTCGACCAGATGTCACTGAAGAGTTAAAGTGCTGCATGATAAGATCCAGAGGAGTGTTTCTCATCATGGCTGTGAGGATGGCAACAAGATGCCGAAAAGTGTTGCTATCGCAGCTGACCCGTTTAACTTTTAACTGCCAAATTCCTGCTTGCTTATCTTGGTGGTACATAAATAGAGGTTCAAAAATATCTTTGAGACACCGTCCATTTTAGACAACATTTTAGATGTTGTCAGGACTGACCCAGATTGCTAGATAAATCTTCAGTCTAAGGGAAGTAAAAGCCTATTGACAGGACACAGGGGGATTATTACGGCAACATAGAATTGTAGAATCACAGAGTTGGAAGGCCAGAAACTTATCTATTCTGACCACCCAGGTCTTAGCCATAATTTTTTAGAAGCAGAGTGAAAGGACATACTTCATAGATATTAAACAATAAGGGTCACAGAGTCAAATCTCTTTTCAGTATTTGCCTTTGATCTGATATTTCTCATTCCTTTAAGCACCAGGAAAAGGGATTCAGCTATGGAATATTTGTCTAACACTGCAGATAGCAGCCACACTTATGGGCTCTGTGTTGCTATTAAGTGGCATAGATAGGCCTGACTCTGAGCAGGTTGTGATGTAAGAAATGTTCACCAACACATTCCTAGCTTCACTCTACCTTTCTGTCCTTTCTCTCCACACATCACACCGACCCCTTTCCCCTACTCCACACCTAGATGTGCTTTGCTCTCCAGCTTAACCCAACCTTGATTTCTTCACTTGTAGTAATACAGAAATAATAATTTTATGTACTTCACAGTGCTGAGAAGATTACAAAGCTAAATAATGTCTATGATGTCTTTAGTTTCATATCTAGCACACAGTAAGTCCTCAATATTCAATGGTTCTTATTAGTTCTGCCAACTGCTAAGGATGCAACCCATCCAAGAATATTGAGAATGTAAAATAGTACTTGAAGATGGGGAAAACAATTAATGGATGGGATTGACATTTTAAAGCAGAGTGCTGCCTGTTCAACACCTAATTTTGGGGAATCTCCTGTGAACCAAACCCTCTGCTTCAGGGCTGGGAATAGAAGACTTAAAAGTACTCAGTGTTCTTAACTTGATGGAACAAATGATCTAATGAAGGAAACCAGCTATGAGCATTAATCACTCAAGTACTTGTATAACCTCATTGTAGTTAGAGCAATGAAGGAAAATAAAGGGAGATATGAGCTTACATAATGTGTGCGCTAAGTCACTTCAGTTGTGTCTGACTCTTTGCAACCCTATGGACCATAGCCTCCCAGACTCCTCTGTCCATTGGATTCTCCAGGCAAGAATACTGAAGTGGGTTGCCAGGCCCTCCTCCAGGGCATCTTCTCACCCCAGGGATTGAACCCTGGTCTCTTATGTTTCCTGCATTGGCAAGCTGGTTCTTTACTACTAGCACCACCTGGGAAGCCTATAATCAAATTTCAAAATCGAAGTTCTGAAAAGCTTGTCTGCAAAATGCCATCTGAGTTAGGCAAGGAAGAGATGGTGGAGTGGGGAGGTGACTCTGGCTCCTGGGGCTGGCCACAGGTAGCACAGAAGGGACTGTAAAGAGAAGAAACTGGTCTGTGACCACCTTTCCTTATTCTCTACCCAACCCCCAATGTCTAAGGCTCAGCTGTCAGCATCTCAAGTATCATGGCCCAGTGACTTCTGGGCTGAATTACGGAGGACTGGGGCCCCGCTTTCCCTCCTCACAAAGTAGACCACTGCTGCCCTTCCCATGCCATGCTTAAGAGGCACTGAATAAAATTCAGCTTGCTATCTCTTCACATGTGTCCATCCCAGTGAATCTACTGAGTTTCCAAGGCCAAGATGTGACCTGAACACACCTTTCAATAGTAAACCATAGGAAACTGCAAGGTTTGCTAAACCTGATATGAACCTGATGTTATTGTTATTCTTTAACTGAGCTGTGAACTCAATTTAAACCATTTCAAAGTAAGCCTAGAGAACTTGTTTGAGCCAGACCTAGGCTCACATGTTTCACTGTTTTTTTTAAAAACTAATGAACCAGAACTAATTCTGAATATTGAACCTAAACAATCATTTCATTTAGTTTGAGCATCCATCCTGAAGAAAGAATATTTATAATGAGGCAATTGAAATATATTTATGTTTAGGTTAGTTGCAGTCAGAATCAGGCTTCAAGGTGTTTGGGAAATTTCAGAATTAGTTTTCATTTTTCTCAAGAAATTTTTGTCAAGGAATATGTATTTTTGCTGTCAGTCTGGGAATGTTACTTTCCCCCTGCAATTTTCAAGGACCTCTAATCCCATAGGAACACCCAAATCAAGATTTATGTGAAAGTAAATAAAAATCAAAGGTTTGATTCCTTCTTGGTGCTCCTTCTTCCTTTCCATAATCATTGTGTTTTGTTTTAGAGTTGGTGAAGAAAAGAGGGATTTGGGAATGTTTTATTTCAAGTCAAAAGATTCTTTTATGTGAGGAGACATGGGAATAACCAGATGAGATATAGCAATGTAGTGATATGCAAAAATTTTGACTGAAAAATGTGAAGTCCATTAGAAAAAGCAGTGACTGACTTTGACAGCCCTTCTGGGTCTAGATACTTCAGTGAGTAGAATCTTTTTCCTTTGGTGCTGGTAAGAACTAGTTTTATGGGGTCAGCAATTTCCACTTAAGGCTTCATCACTGTGTGAGGCATTTCATAACTTGACTTTGGGTTTTAGACACTGAGCCCTGGGTAAAAAGCACACAATTTCCCTTTATTTAAGCTCCAGTTGAACCAAACCATTGGCTTCATGATAATCTCTCAATTAGCAATGCTAACAAAGAAAATTTCAAGTTGAGTTACCTTGCTTTTCTAATGATCTAGACTAGTTTTTGACTTTTGAACTAAGTGGAGTTCTGTGTAGGATCTTGCCCAGATAAATTTGAATTCAGTTGCAAACAACAAAGCCAGTTACAAAAACACAGCACTTCCAACCACTTCTTCCCTCACTCCCCTTAACCAACCTCCCTGCCCCTAGAACATCTCCTGTTTTGGAAGGAAAAATAACATTCTTTTAGTCCATTAAGTTCCAAAATGTCTAATATTTTATCATTTGATCTTCATAATAATGCTGTGATGTGAGTTTTTAGTGTGCCAATTTTTCAGATCAGGAAACTGAGTTTTCTTGGGGTACAATAACTCCATTTCATGTGGCCAGTAGGGGGCACAGTCAAGATTTGGCTTGTTTTTCTGATTTTGCAGTTCATTTTCCATGATGCCATGTGCACAAATAACACTAGAACAAAATAAATAGCATAGAAAGCCTTTTATCAGAAGCTTAACACCATCCTAATTGTGTCCTCTCCATCTGCAGAATACCATGCCCCACAGCACATTGTGGGGCATTATTTGGGAGTACACGTCAGGCAGGGCTTAGGTTTCTTCTATCATTATCTTCTGGGGCAGATGAATCACATGGAAAGGATTTCTTCTGGAAAAGCGTCCTTCTCAAACTCCTCAGTCCAATTTAAACTCTTGAACCTGTGGCAGTGACACAAGAGGCAGATATTTGGATGGGAATATTAGTGTCTTAGAGTAGGAAACTTTGAGGCTTCTCTCTTTGTTCCCAAACATCTCTGAAATATGCCATCTGCTTATTGTCAGACCTGAATGAATCATCACATTGTGGTTTTCTTTGTCTCCATCTCTTAAATGAGGGCCATACTTCCTAGGTCTTCTTGTACCTAAGCTGTGGTGAGCTTTAATTAGCCAATATCTATAAAGTCTTTGAAGATCTTAGGGGACCAAAGTGGTAAATGAATCTAACGTTTTATTAAAAATACTGTTTCTCTAGGGAGTAGTTAAATGAAACACTCTAATACAATAGTCTCATGGCAATCTTTGCTCACCTACATTAATGAATGAAACATTTGTATAGATGATTAATATCAACTTTGAAAACCCAGGGGTAAAACATTTAATATTTGCACTTCTGGCTTTTGTTGTTTGTGTTTATAAACGAAAAGTTACAGTGAATGGAATGTAAAGTTCCCAGCCTTAGTAACGTTTGGGTTAGATCTTTCATCACAGACTGTAGAGTTATCAGCTATTTGCTGTGAGTCCATTGGGAAGACAACTTATGATTCTACTGGTTTGCAAGCTGAGACATTGACATTAGACCATCTAGAATTATTGCTCTGCATACATTAAGATGAAATGATGATCAGTTCTTTCTTTAAGTAATTTAAATGTAGTTTTTAAACCATAATTCTGAGTCAACCAAGAGAAAGGGGCCACCCCTCCACTCACACATATACACAGAAATTCCACTGGAGTATTGAGGAGGCAAGGGCTCATTAACTCAGTAAATGTAAGTAGCATAAACTAAGTAATAGCATTGCCTTTCATTTGGGTTTGCCAAGTACTTTCCCAATATCACAACCCTACCAGGAACTAAGGTTTTAAGGACCAAATATAATCCTGAACTCTAATTTACACACTCTGTCACCTCCCATTCAACTCATTTCTACAGTTCAGAGATACAAGGTAATGAGACAGGAAAATTTAAAAGATAGTGTCTTACACATATTGCATACCCAATAAAAGTTTGTTGAATTAAATTAAATTGAATTAAACAATGACCTAACTAATCCAGATTAAGACATTCCATCCCTTAGCAGTTTCATTTTTGTTGTTGTTGATTTTGGATTCACTTCAGAGAAAAAGAACAAAGTATCCTTTTGGGAACTTATTTTTTTGTCCATTTGGGTTTATTTTAAATCAAATGTGAAGCCTTAGAGGAGTTGAAATTATGCTTCCATTGCCTTCAGCATAACAAATGACAAATCACCTGATGAGAAATTTATCAAAACCACCACCAAAAAAAAAAAAAATCCCCTCTCTTTATCATACTTCCTCTTTCCCCATCTTTCCCCTTCACTGCATCATATCATTTCTAGTCTTTATGGAAAAGACTTCTTTCTTTTGAAATAGGTTTACTAGTTTGGGCTTTCATTTTTGTAGGAGAAACATAAAACATTGCATTGTTTCTAAGGCAATTATCTTAAAGAGATGAAAATGTATTGGCCAACATCCTGGAATCGGCCCTGGTATAGAGTAAGTGATGAGGACTCAGGACTCAGTTTCCTCATCTGTTAAATGAAGGTGTTAGAATAGAGTCTGTTCAAGCCTTAGCATTCACTGCGGTTAACTCAAGATTGTGAAATCCCAAAAGACTGAAGTTCAAAGGCCTCCTTGGGGAAAATTTTCCAGAGGAAATGCCACTTGGTATCCATGGCCACCACAGTTCTAGAAGGAAATGCACTGAGGGTATTGTTTCTCATAAGAAAGAAGACTGCGGGACTTGAGAAATTCCAAAGAGATTTTCAGATGTATCTGCACACATAGGTTTTTTTTTTTTTTTTTTTTTAAGTGCGGGTAGAGTTTTTTGGCTAGTATGAAGTTTTGTGTTTTTTTTTTTTGCTAGTGCCATTGACCAGTGGTTCACTATGTAATAACTAATTTACAGTTTGGCTGAAATGTTCACATTTCAACTGATTAAATGACATTGTGTGGACATAACCTTAGACCTGGCCAATTAAGATTTGCTTTATATAAACAACTGAATTTTTCAGTTGTAAAACAACTTGTTTTATTATGTAAGACTCTTAGGCTGTAGGAATTGGCGTATACCTTAGAGATTTAATCTGTTCCCATCATTCTCTAGTTGAGGAAACTGTCAAGAAGGGGAAATAGAAGTTAGATTTTTCTTTCATACCCATTTTATATTGACTTTGTAGGTGACTCTGGCAGCACATCTTAGGTTTCTGTGACTGTAATAAGGAATTCCTATATCCACAAAACTGTCAGATTTTTTTTTTTAAAGTCCTTACCTTAGAAAAATTCTCCATAGTGGGATGTTTTGGTTGAAACTTCCTGATACTTAATTTTGATACCCATAGCACTTTGAAAGAAGAAATGGGATAACATTTTTAAGATGTCTACTGATAAGCATGAGAGCTTCCCAGTGAGTGGCTCAGTGATAAAGAATCCACCTCCTAATGCAGGAGACGTGAGTTTGACCCCTGGGTTGGGAAGATCCCCTGGAGAAGGAAATGGCAATCTACTCCAGTGTTCTTGCCTGGGAAATCCCATGGACAGAGGAGCCTGGTGGACTACAACCCATGGGGTCACAAAGGAGTCAGACATGACTTAGCAACCACAGCAACCTCAACAGCCCTAGTAGACACAAGCACACATTAAGGTCCCTCCTCCCAGCAGCCCACCCATGCCCTATAAAGTGCAAATCAATGTGTTTTTTCCCGACCTTCAGTTGGAACCACAAGAGATCATCTAGCTCTTAGCATCCTCATAAAAAAGCAGCAAGTGTTTAGAGAAACGTTTCGATGATAGCAGGCAGAGAAATGCATTTGTAAATTGATTGTATGATATCTTAGGGCTTCCTCTCACCCTTTTTGTGTGTGTGCAGTGATTATGGCTTGCACAAAATTTAGCATATGTTTTTGGACTCACGTGAAGTATGAGATAGTTAATGGAGGAATCTCAAAATGTTTATGGCAGACACACAAAACAATTTTACTTTCTCAAACTACGCCTTTCATTATACTATGGCAATTCTTCTTTTCTCATCCCTGATAGCACCTTAGACATATTGTGTGATTTACCATTCAATTATAGTTGTTAAAAATATATCCAGATTTAATTAAAATTTCAGTCTCATATTCAATTCAATGCTCTTTCCATCTTCACTGCAGCCTAGATTTCTGAAGTAAAGAGTCTGGAGTAGAGAAGAAGTCATGGCGTGGCACTGGACAGCCTCTTCCCTCTTCAAAGTTTAGTTCTTTTGATTTGTCTACAGTAGAAAGGAAAACAGAAGGGGAAGAAGTAACTTCAGTACAATGCTCTCTCCGTGAGGTTGACTGTCCCTACCCTCCTTTCATCTTCAGTCATTTTTTTTTATATCAACTGTGGGAGGAGAAGTTGTAGTGGCGATTGTTCATAAGAGCCCCAGTTTGGTCCCTGCTAATACACCTGACTCCAATCGTCAGAACTTAATAGCAGCTATCTAGGGCTGAAGTGTGTATGACAGTCTGAGCTTTGAGCCTCAGCTGCAATTGTGGATTACAAAAAGTCCTTCTCATAACAATATCCTATTTGAGCAGCAAAGGAATTCTTGAGACAAATTTGTATTTGTATAGGTACCCTGTGTGTGTCTATGTATGTTTGCAGCAGATTATCTGTAGGGTTAAAGAATATAACTGAAAAGACTTGATGAGATTTTGTCCTATTGCATAAGATAGGAAGTATAAGAGCTGGACATTCATTGGGTTTCCTGAGCAGAGTATTTCCTGTAGTTCTTAACCTTTGATGTTCAGTCTGCCTCTGTCTGTCTTTGCCTCTCTTTCTCTCTCTCAAACATAAACACCAAAAATTCTTCCTTCCATAATATTATGGAAAATAATACTACTACGCATTGTGAAAAGACCACAGCCACTGGTTTTCAAAGATGAAGCAGTAACAAAAGTTCATTGAATTTAGAGGGAATTCTGGGATTACATTTGATAACTTCCCACTCTTCTCTCAATTTTGACTACTTAAACTAGGTTGCTTTACCATAATGAATGAGAGGCTTAATACGCACCTCTTATCTTTGAATAGATATTTGCATTTTATATTTAAAACTTGGGGCAGACAGACTCTGAAAACCAAGAAAATAGCCATATTTAGTTACTGATGTGGCAGGCATCAAATCCTCAACAATACTAAAAGATCTTGGGCAACAAAATATTACTGATAGATTCAAGGAGAACATTGATTTAAGAAAATTTTTGTTATTTTATTTTAAGAAAGCAAAACATTCAGAGAAAGGTGTGTTTAAGAAGTAATTTGAACCTAGAAATTGATCTAATGTATCTTCCTCTCTACCATATTGAATTCAATTCAAACCAGCAAACATTTACTAAAGCCTACTATATGCAAGGCTATATTGTTTTAATCTCTGGGGAAAGTAAGTAAGTGAAGTCGCTTAGTTGTGTCCGACTCTTTGTGACCCCATGGACCGTAGCTTACCAGGCTCCTCCGTCCATGGGATTTTTCCGGCAAGAATACTGGAGTGGGCTGCCATTTGCTTCTCCAGGAGATTTTCCTGACCTAAGGATTAAACCCAGGTCTCCCATGTTATAGGCAGACACTTTTACGGTCTGAGCCACCAGGGAAAATGTTACTAAATTTAAAATATAATAATTTTACAGACTTTTTCAATTATCTGAAAGAAATTTATTTTTTATACTACTCAGTTATAGAAAAAGTGGTTTATATGACAGATCTGTAAACCTATTCCTCCCAGCAATATTTTTCAGTCTATAAGCTATACTGTTTTTTATTTCTACCCAGCTGAGAAAAAGTTAAGTGACTCTATTAACAATTGTACTAATCGATTTCATTTCATGAAGTCTCAGGTATCTTAACTTCATAACAGTGTGGTTTCTTAAGATTGGTCTTTCAAATGAAAGCAGCAAATGTTTATAGAAACATCTTAAAATTGAACTCCTAGATTATGTCAGTACTTCAAAAGTGAAGTTGATAAAAAATGTTTCAGTTCAGTTGCTCCGTCATGTCCAACTCTCACGACCCCATGAATTGCAGCACGCCAGGCCTCCCTGTCCATCACCAACTCCCGGAGTTCACTCAGACTCGCGTCCATCGAATCCGTGATGCCATCCAGCCATCTCATCCTCGGTCGTCCCCTTCTCCTCCTGCCTCCA
Organism: Nanger dama; assembly: GCA_917880005.1. Taxonomy (NCBI): domain Eukaryota; kingdom Metazoa; phylum Chordata; class Mammalia; order Artiodactyla; family Bovidae; genus Nanger; species Nanger dama. The sequence goes on from CAKJTW010000002.1 coordinate 85,503,112, forward strand.
ATCCCTCCCAGCATCAGAGTCTTTTCCAATGAGTCAACTCTTCTCGTGAGGTGGCCAAAGTACTGGAGTTTCAGCTTTGGCATCATTCCTCCCAAAGAAATCCCAGGGCTGATCTCCTTCAGAATGGACTGGTTGGATCTCCTTGCAGTCCAAGGGACTCTCAAGACTGTCCAAATTTACAAATAACTCATCTCCAAAACCTGGTCAAGAGTCTCTTTGAGGGTCACAGAAGAGAATGCAGTGGAGAAGTACTGCTGAAACTTCCAGCTACTTTATACCTCTGATCTCTGCATAATCTCTGGGAGTGTAGAAGCAGTTTGTTTTTAGTGACTCTCCACTATCATCTTTGTCATGCTTTTTCAGGGCATTTTCCTCTAGCGTGTCTTATACTTCATTCTAGCTGCCAAAGGCAGGTGGGATGGTACAGGTAAAATATTACTCCAGTATTGCCCTTTTGTTTCTTTTTCCTTCTGCCTACTTTCATATATCCCTCTATAAACACATCAAATTATCATCATTTCTGGGTGATGATTCTAATTAAATGGAGAGAGGGAATTGTTTTGATTACCCTGAATTGAGAATGACCACGTTGGATAATGTATTCCACCACCAGGAGCACTTATGTTTACAAGTCAAACTTTTAAACCTAAAATAGGGAGGCTCATGGTGGATTCCTAGACAATAGAACAAGAGAAGCTTTAAATCAAACTTACTGTCATTTTCTCTCTTAACATTTTACTTACCTTCATGAAATATTTCTTCCTATCTTAAATATTTTTCTAGAAAACAGAAAACACACACATAAAGCATTCATCTATTCAAATTCTTATATCATTTCAGGTTGTAAAATTGCTGATGTCAAGAATTACAAAGAATCTGAGAGTTTATTTTACTTGCAGGCCAACAACTTGATGTCAGAGTTCCATAGATGCAAGTAGAAGACACAACACTCTAAGGTCAGAGACAAAGGACAGTTTAATACTCATAGCAACAAAAGAAGTCAAATCATCAGTATTTTTGTGCTGGTCCCTTGAGCCCCAATCCTTACAATGATGCAGAGGACCAGGTCCTCTTTCAGCACAGTGGGTTGTATTACTGAAGAGGAAACTGCTGCACATAGGGAACTTGGATCTTTCACTGTAGGCAATAAGTATTTATGCTGTTTGTTCCAGAGGGAGGCATTATCTTTATTATGCAGAACTCATGGCTCCACCAAACAAATTTCTCATGATTTTGCTATACCAAAAGCCCTGTGTTCAGTAGCAAGTCCATCCTTCCTGATACCTTTTATTTAAACATAGGGAACCCCTTGACTCTGCAGCCACAGACATACTGTTTTCTAGCTGGAGGTGCAAGATTTGTTATCTCTGGGTAATTCAGGCTTGACCACACACAATCAACTTTCTTAGATCCATCTTACTCTGGGGAAACTGCTGGATGTTACTAAGAAAAATCTTACATTCTTGCCCAGGTTCATTGTAAGGGTTAGCTGAAATTTTCCACATAAAGCATCTGCCTGGAATGCGAGAGACCCAGGTTCAATCCCTGGGTCGGGAGAAGGAACTGGCAACCCACTCCAGTACTCTTGCTTGGAGTACTCTTGCCTGGAGAATCCCATGGAGGGAGGAGCCTGGTAAGCTACAGTCCATGGGGTTGCAAAGAGTCGGACACGACTGAGCAACTTCACTTTCACTTTTCTTTGGGTTAGTGTATCACTCTTCAGTGGGTCATCTTCTACAGTTGTAAAGTTAATCAGGACAAAAGAACTCAATTCTTCCTGGAGTCTTTCTTAGGAGAACTCTCCCTTGAAAAGGCCAAAGATCCCTTTTATCAACCAGGACTGTACACACACAAACTCTGAGATATTTATTGTCTTCTCCAAACAGATTTAAGGTTGATGTGATGACAGAGTCTAAGTCATTTGATGGATCAACTGTTGCCATTCTTCCTTAATAAGTATTATGCACCCTTCTCTCTTGAACCTGCTGGGCCAAGTTCTACCTGTATGGTCAGAACTTTCTCTCCTTTAATGTGCAAGGTAGGTGTTATGTCTCTGCAACTTTTGTCTGAAAGGGAGCATACTGGGATGAATCTGGTTATTTGTTATAATGTGGGGGCCCTGAGACTGCTTGCCAGATGGGAAATGAAGTCCTCTCTCCACACCACCCCTGCCATTCCCACTCCTGACCTGGAGGAGAGTTAGCAACAGCCAGAGCAGCATTTAGGCAGCTGTCTTTGAACTGCTTCCCACGTTCAATCTTCAACCACTTTCCAAATACTTCCACCTTCTGACATGCATGCTCACTCTTGTCTACCTCCTTGCAACCCCATGGACTGTAGCCCACCAGGCTCCTCTGTTCATGGAACTTTCTAGGCAAGAATACTAGAGTGGGTTGCCATTTCCTTCTGTGGGGGATCTTCCTGACACAGGAAGTAGGCAATAAGGAGGAGGAAAACTTACTGCCCAGTACATCATTTTGGGTTGGGCAAAACATCTGTTCAGGTTTTTCCATAAGATGTAATGGGAAAACCTGAATGAACTTTGGAACGAACTATTTGACCAGCTTATTCATGACTGATTGTATGGACTCTTTCAAGTCCGTTTAATTCACTTATGAGACCAGCACTCTTCCTTCTTCATGTTACCATGATCGGTCAGCTTCCTATCCTCACCTCTCAAAACTGCCAAACTCTGTGAAGGGCATGAGATTTTACCCCATGTGCAAGCAACAATGGTAGCCTGCCACAGTACCAGAGATGCAGGTAGAAGACACTGGACTCCTAGGTCAGAGACTAAGAACAATTTGTTACCCACAGCAGCAGAAGCAGTCAGAGTGTCAGCGTCTTTGAGTCAGTTCCTCTAGTGTCAGTCTGCACAGTTGATATACAGAGGGCCTGAGGACATCTGCACACACAGTGGGTTACATTACAGGAGAGGAATTCAGAGCTTAGGGAACCAAAATCTTTTATAATAGTCAGTAAGCATACCTGCCCTTTGTTCCAAAGGGAGACACTATTTCCATTTCCTAAAGCTTCTAAGCAAGCCTAATCTTTGCTCTGAAGCAAGGCACTGTCTCTATATACAAAGCCTGTTTGTGACACAAGCTTCCTTGAAAAGACAGTCTGGAACAAAGGTTAATCAATGCTTCTCTTTCAAGATGTGCAGAAATACAGTAGACCCATAGAGGATACAGAATTGTTTCCCCATACTTGGAAGGAAGGGGAAATAGTGAACTACAAGTAGCCTTTGTTTTATGATTGTAAGGACCCAATTGAAAACAATAGCACAGGAGAGGAAGTTTAGAAATATGAACAATTGAGCTTTTGTTTCTTTTTCGATAGTTGGAAAGTGCATTTCAGTGAGCAGTATACTTAGCAGTTTATCAAATGTTATATTAAGCTTTCAGGTTTATAAAAGATACGTACTGGGGTTTCTTCTGAGAGTTCTCACATGGCAGTTGTCATGAACTGTCACTCTCCTAATGGGAGAGACAAAAGTGAATGTCGTTCAGTCGTGTCTGATTCTTTGAGACCCCATGGTCTGTAGCCTGTACAGCTCCTCTGTCCATGGAATTCTCCAGGCAAGACTGGAGTGGATAGCCATTCCCTTCTCCAGGGGATCTTCCCAAATCAGTTATCAGATCCTTGTCTCCTGAATTGCAGGCAGGTTCTTTACTGTCTGAGCCACCAGGAAAGCCTGGGAAAGACAAGGTCATTGCCTTTTAGTGGATGGGCCTGGACTCATACCATTTCAGTGTATCCCTTAGGCTTCAGAGCCATGAAACTTGACAACAAAAGTGAAATAGATAGATGTTTGGCATTGGATGGATTTAACTGGGCCTGTAAGGCAGTGGGGGCAATCTGGCTACATTGTTTTCTTCTTAGGAAATAAGATAGGCTACAATTTTGTCAATTGTAACTTAAAACTGAAAAAATAAAAAGAAAGAATTTTGACTTACTAATAAGATAGGCTGCATCTTTTTTTTTTTTTTTTTAAATCCTGAGACTGCAAACATATACAAGTTTACATTCAGAAAGGTCTTCCAACTGGAACAGCTGTATGTGCATGCTAAGTCTATTCAGTTGTGTCTAACTCTTTGCAACTCCATGCCCTGTACCCACCACTGTCCATAGGATCCTCCAGGCAAGGATACTGGAGTGGGTAGCCATGCTCTCCACCAGGGAATCTTCCAAACTAAGGGATCGAGCGCACATCTCTTACGTCTTTTGCATTAGCAGGCGCGATCTTTACCACTAGTGCTACCAAACAGTTGTGCAAGATTTGGATAATGGCTAAGTGTAGAGCAATTGTTTGTTTGCTGTATAGGTGGATTTTGTGTCCATAGATTACAAGGAATTTTCCATTGCTGGGGTACACTGAGTTACTCTGACAGTTCTAACGGGTTTGGGGTCTTTCAAATTCTTTTTTTTTTTCAAGTCTTTTATTTATTGGCTGCTCTGGGTCTTCATTGCTGTGAGTGGGCTTTCTCTAGTTGCTGCAAGTGGGGCTCACTCTCCAGTTGCGGTATCTTGGCTTCTCGTTGCCGTGGCTCTAGGGCACGCAGATTCAGTTACCTTGTGGCATGTGAGATCTCCATGGACCAAAGACTGAATCCATGGCTCCTGCATTGGCAGGCAGATTCGTAACCACTGGACCACCAGGGAAGTTCTGAGTCTTTCAAATTCTGATGCTCCTGGCTATTGTGTAGACTTGAAGTTATATAATCCCTGAGCCATCTTGTTTTTTTCTCTCTGTTTAGAAAAAGAAGAAGAAAACTCACTTATGAGATTTCCTGGCATAAAATTGAATATCTTTAAAAAACCTTGAACATTGCATAGTACATAATAAGTGCTTGGTAAAAGTCTGCTCTCTCTTTTCTTATGTGGTTTCATTCCATATGGAGAGAAGGTCATCATTCTTTATTTTCATGTTACTCATTGCTCCTTAGATTCCTGATTGATCCAGAAACAGAAATGAATCCTCCCTGAAGGACCTTGTCTCCTACTAGAGAACAAATCTCTCTGCTCACTGACTTCCTATTCTGTTGTTTGTCATGGCCCCCAGATCATATCCATGTGGAATAATGAAGGCTCACTCTGCAGACACCAGACAAGTCCTGGGATTGATTCCATGTGAGAGCTCCTAACAGAGCGGAGTGTGTTAAAAAGCTAAAGAACAGATTTAAAAAGCCTAAAATCCTTAGAATCTCAGCTTCAGATCCTGGCAGGATTGAATTAGCTTTTTTTTTTCCTCTGGAGTAGTTAAACTTAGTTTCATGTGTTTTGTCTGAGTACTGCGTGTGGGAGTGGGAATGTATATCACTCAGATGGAAGCTTTCATCTGTTTCAAGCCTGTATGTATATTAAAACAGCCATGAAATTTTATATGTGCTCAAAGCCTAAAAATATCAGCACAGACCTTAAGAGAATCAGACAGTGGGCTGAAGAAAGATTTAATATTCAGTACTTCTCCTTGCTATTTCTTTTGGATCATCTTAATAAAAAGTTGGGTTGACAGGAGCTCCAGGACTCTGAAAACCGAGCAATTGTCCACTTTAATGCATTCTGTTAAGACGACAATTACAAACATATTAAAATAAAACAAAACCACAACCTGTTTCTCAATAGCAGGGATTTAGGGCTCAATTTGTCCAAATGAGAGTCTTAAATCTTTTTTATTTAGTTTCTTGTTTTTGCTGTGTGTGTTTTTTTTTAACAACTCCAGTATCGTTGCCAACATAATCTTGAATTTCTTTTAAAAAAAAACAGAGAACAAGAGAAGGAATAAAGATGCCTCAGGGGACTAAATGGCATCTATGGATGGGAGTCTACCTTGAAAATGGTGTTTAAGGTCTTACATTGAGGTTATGTTTCTATATTTCAGAGTTTCTGTCATTGGTGGAAATGACTGAAAGTGACTTATGAAGTTCAAGGTGCCTTTTTTTTTTGCTAAAGAGCAGTATGTCTGTCAATCTTCTAAAGCAATAAAATTGCTTTATCAAATAGAACTGACAATATTTTCACCAGAACAGGATTCCAATACACAAGAGAGCTACTGTTTCGCCATCCAAGACATTCTGAAGTTGTCTGTAGATGAGACTTTGGCCCCGGGACACTGCCTCGACCACCAAAGGACCTGTAGGTATGTCATTGAATTCATCCATCCCTTTGCTCCACGATCTCGAGAAAATTTTGCCTCTGCTGTACTCAACCCCACGACCCCCACCTCTTCCCCTTCTATCCACTCCTCCACATGAAAGTAACAGCTAGAACATATGAAGACCTATTTTTGGTAAATGTCATGGTTTTTCACATCACTGAGTAAGCATGAAAATTTCTCTCTAAATATTTGAATCACTTCATTTATAGTCAAAGACACTTTCTCAAAATGAACATTTTAAAGCCAACCAATTTGACTATACATCTGGGTTTGAACCTAAGACAGGCAGAAACACTATAGTTGATCAAACTAATTTGTATTACTATTCTTATCTGGTGGTCTCACTTTGAGGAAACCACAAAGATGTCATTTTGGGAAGTCGCAGCTTTAGGGGTGGGGCTGAGTTAGAGGTGTTGATCTTCTGGTGGTCACTGATTGTATAACACATAACATAAAATTGTGAAAAAGATTTTCGGTGAATTTTTCTTCTTCACACATTTGCTTTTTTCAGAGTAGTAATTTTGAACTATGACAATTTTGAAAGAATGAATGCAGTGTGACATCAAGCAAAGAACAAATCACTAAATTAAAGAATTAAAATAAACTCAGACCAGAGGCTGTGTATGCTGTTTTTTCAGTTTTGTTGCATTGGGCAAATTGCATAACAATATGGTGCTAATTCTTTCTCCATCAAATTAAGAATTGGTTTAGACCAGAATTCTCAAAATTTTTACTGTAGACTCATGACACTGGAGAAGTAAAATTATAAAATGAAATAAGTTGAGAAATGCTACATACTGTACCCTCCAAACTTACATTAGCGTGGTAAAGGCTATGGAAGATTCTGCAGTTAATGGTCCCAGCTATACTTTGTACAGTATTTTCCAAAATTTTTTTCTAGTGACACATATTAAAATATTTTGGGAACAGAGTATAACAAATATCTTCAGGAAACTCTGAATTCAGTAATCTCTGACAACCTTTCCAGCTAACACTCAATTATACCAGTTACTCTGCTTTTGTTATTTTTTTATATTTTGCCAATAGGAGTGTTTCTTTGTTCATTGTTGGTAATTTCTCAAATAAAGAATAACAAGAGATGAAATAATTTAGTTGCCTAAGGATTCATTAGAATGAGTCATTGGTCCCTCTGCCTCATTTAAGGTACTTTCCAGTATTAAAGTTTATGATTCTAAGATTATTTTTTTTTAATTTTTTAAATTAAATTTATTTATTTTTTTAATTACAATACTGTATTTGTTTTGCCAATCAGGGACAGTTCTTCCTATAAGAAATATTAATTGTATTTTTTTACCTTCTAGAAAGCCTTATGTTACTTCATACACCTATTAGCGTACACAAATATTTACTCTCCCCTAGCCTAAAGTATCATTTCAACACAAGAATAACTTTATATACACGCAACAGGGACATTTTGTCACCTCATGGCTAGTACTTTCAATGCTTCTGGAAAAGCTTATTTCTTATTACACAATATCTTTTATTAAATTTTAAATTATATGTTGGTACAGATTTACACAGATATTAAAATCTCTGGTTACTCTTCACGAAATTATATCAAGATATATGTGCTGTTGATGTTATTCATGTTTTTGAACACTTTTTTTAGTCAAATAATCTATGTCTTTTGTTCAGAGAAAAGAGCAGGAAAGAGTACATACCTGAATCTTTAAACAGATGTTCAAGTTCATTTATAAAGAAAATAATCTTTGTTTTAAAACATTGCATCCTCATCACTTATAATTTCTTTCCTTCATCAAAGTGGTTCAAGATGCATTGTATTTTGGTTAAAAAAATGCTTCCAACAGTTTCAGCATCAAAAAAAAAAAAAGAAAAAGAAAAAGTACCTTGTGTTTTATTTACCATAAAAACAATTGTTGAAATATTTTCCAGTCACTTCTCTGATTGGTCATCTTTCTTTAGTTTGATGTGGAGGATGGTAAAATACACCCAGTACCCACAAGGTGGCATGGCCTTCTTGTGTAATTCAGCTTCATTGGGTTTATTTGTACTTTAGTTGCCGCTCTATTGTAGATTCTCTTTTATTAACATTTTGAATTTTACTTTATAGTTTTATTTTTCCATGCTTGCAGCTCATGTACAGAGCTTGAATTTCTAGAGTAAGACATATTTTTTCACAAATTGAGACATTAAAGTAAAACTCTTCAGTCTTTTCTAATTGTTTCAGTCCACTTAAATTCTTTGGCTTTGTATAATGCTTAATGCTTATCATAATGCTAGTAATTGCTAGGCACTCAATGCTGTGGAATTTCATGACTTGCCTTATGGGGACAAATATTCAAATACTCAATATCATCAGAATAGTTTATGGATACTTTTAAATATTTTACTTGCTGGTGAAAAAATTCTACCTCCATTGCCCAGGAAGCACTGTTGTCTTATCATATTACAAAAATAAGTTATGGATTAGGATGAAATTTCCATTCTATCTCAATTGGAAGCAAGGTATGGTTAATCCAATTTAGCCGTGTACTTTTTGCCTCAGTAAACATTTGTGGATGCTCTGTCTATACCCAGCACTGAGCTAACTGCTAAAGAACATGTGAGAATGCATAGGACACAGATAAGAGGGTGAATACATAATTGCAATAATGTAATAGTCATACAGTCATTTGTTCTTCCTATAAATATTTATTGAGCTTTTGCTGTGTGTCAGGTGTTATGGATGATGAACAGTGATAAAATAGAAATTTTACATGAGAGTGGGGAAGACAAACGATAAATTAATAAGATGAGATGAGTGAAATACACAGTACCATTGAAAATAATAGTTGCTAGAGCTTAGCTCAGTGCTCTGCAATGACCTAGAGGTGTGGTTTGGGGGTGATGGGTGTGGGAGAGAGGCTCAAAAGAGAAGGGATATATGTACTCATATAGCTGATTCACATTGTTGTACAGCAGAAATGAGCACAGCATTGTACAGCAATTTTACTCCAATTTTTAAAAATTTTACAAATAAAAATAAAACAGAGAAAAGGCCAGGATCGGGAGGAAGGAGAGTGGCTAGACTTTGCGTAGTCAGGGAAGGCCTCTCCGAGAAGAGAGACTTTGCACAAGAGTTAGAGAAGGTACAGAAGTGAGCTGTGTAGTTATCTTGGAGAGGAACACCTCGGCAGTAGGGACGGCAAGTACAAAGGCTCTGGCGTGGGAGTGAGTCACTGCTGGAAGTTGGGCGACCTCAGGGTCTCGTGTGAAATGAGATGGCAGCAAAGGGGAGTGAGAGACCCCTTAGGGGAAGCTAACGAGGGCTCTGCAGAAGAAGGGAAATTTCCACAGGACCAAGTGAAGACAGTGGCACTCCTGCTAGAGAGAACAGCAGGAGCAAAGCCACAGAGGCATAAAAGCTAATGATGTGCTTGTCTGAGAAGCAAAAAGAAAAAAAAGGAAAGAAATGGTGAATGGGACCAACATGCAATCATGGTCTTGTTACAACTTCATTTTATATCTCTTTGGGAAAAACAAAACCAGTGATTTTTCCAGATTCATTTTGTAGGGAGGGGAAAGGCTCAGCATTTTAATTGAGTCAAATCACGAAAAAAGTTTAACCGGCCATATATGTGCAGTCATCTTAACCAATAATGTGATTCTGTTTTCCATTTCAGAGAAATATGTGATATTGGGAAACCCGTAGCTTTGGGATTAGGAAACCTTGAGTTTAAAATGCCTAAGATGACAGATAGGAAAACTGAGCACCCTATATTTTCTGGATGCCACTTCTGCTTTTGAGATAAGACTCCTTGTCTGCAGTGTCTACCTTGGAATGCACTAAATTTTAGATACCAGAGATCTGGACAATGGATAGGGTAAGTCTCTTTTATGAGTGATTTCACCAGAGCTCATGAGATTCTACCTGATGACTTTTTCCAGGTTTTAAACTTTCAGTAGGGCTCAGTAAGGGGATGGAAAATTGTCCTTTGATTGTTCTGAGAAGCAGAATCTGACATGCTCAACTGTAACTAAATGAATGTACACTTCTTCACTACAGTTATCTTTTCCTTTTTTTTTTTTTTTTAAGACAAAATGGTCAATTTGGAGCTCTATCATAATAACTTTAGGCGTGCAAGCTGCCATTTATCTTTCTAGAATTCAACTTAATTTCTACTTTCAGACATCACTAGCATGACAGAAAACTTAACTCTGGGACTTTAAAAAATTTCATTGAAGTTCAGTTGATGTACAATATTGTTAATTTCTGCTGTATAGCAAAGTGACTCAGTTACACATACATACATTCTTTCTCATATTCTTTTCCATTCTGGTTTATCACAAGACATTGAATATAGGTCCCTGTGCTATATAATAGGACCTTGTCCTTTATCCAGCTTCGGGGCTCTTTTTTTGATGGGGTGGGTGTAGTTGCTTTACAGTGCTGTGTTAGTTTCTGCTGTACCATGCAGTGAATCAGCTCTGTGTATACATATATCCCCTCCCTCTTGGACCTCCCTCCTCCCCACCCTCCGATCCCACCCTTCTAGGTCTTCACAGAGCACCAAGCTGAACTTCCTGTGCTATACAGCAGCTTCCCACGAGCTGTCTTTCCACACCTGGCAGTGCATATACATCAGCCCCAGTCTCCCTTCATCCCACTCTCCTCCCGCCCCTGTGCCCACACATCCTTTCTCTACATCTGCATCTCTATTCCTGCCCCGTAAATAGATTTATCTGTACCATTGTTCAAGATTCCACATATATTCGTTAACATACCATATTTGTTTTTCCCTTTCTGATTTACTTCACTTTGTATAAGAGACTCTAGGTCCATCTCTCCATTGTAGAGACTCTCTACAATGACCCAACTTTATTCCTTTCAATGTCTGAATAAAGGGACCCTTCCCTCCTGAAGTTGTGGCAAGTGTTTACAAAGGTCAGGATGAAGTCCAAGGCCCTGTGGGGGGTGGAGTCTGCTCCACACAGACACCCATGGGGAGACTGTCACCCCTTGGTCCCTGAGACAGCTTCAGGCCCGTGGCTCCCTTGCTGGCTGGGTGACACCTTGAGGGGCGGGAACTCACTGCTGCTTCCTTGGCTTGCTAAGGCCAGAGAGGCCTGGCTGGGCCACCCTTTGTCCCATATGCCTGAATGCTAATTCCCTACCCAGTTTCAAGTTCTCTCTCCCTGGCTCTGCCTTTTTACACATTCTCAGCCACTCTCCCCTCAGGGCTAACTTGTCGCCTCTGTGTTTCCTCCCTACAATCCCCAAAAAACCCTTCCAAAGTCTAGAAGGGAAAACTTTCTGCCACTGTGTATTCTTCACCAGCTGACCTACTATCCTGATATCCTGATACGGTGATGGACAGGGAAGCCTGGCCTGCTGCAGTCCGTGGGGTTGCAAAGAATTGCACACGACTGAGTGCCAACTGAACTGAGCTGAATATCCTAACATCCATCCACATACTCCTAGGCACGGGGCTCTAGGACAATCAGAAGACGTTTTCTGTCCCCTCATGGAGCCCTTCTGATCTAGGGCCCTGCGGTTTCTTCTCTGCTCTGAGCACTGGAGGGAAAGGGAGAAAGATCAGAAGAGGAAAGAAGTTACTACTTCATGAATGTTCACATAATATTGCACACATAAAAGCTGTGTCCAGACTCTGTCCTCACTCATCTGAGTCTCGGTGTTATCCGTGGGAAGGCAGGGTGACAGGCCTCCATCGGGCAACCTCAGGCCACCACTTTAACCTTATGGCACTAGTTTCCTGATGTATAAACAGTGGACACGGCCTGCAGTTCCTAACTGGGAGATGATTGTGAGGTTTAAATGAGGCGACTGTATGAAGGTGGGTAGTCGCTATGCACGCGGCACATCTGTAACAGTATCAACAGCGCTCTTCTGTTTTTAGTTCAAAAATCTGTTTTGCATTTCAAGAGACCTATGTTTTCAAAAGTAGTAAACGTAGTGAAGAAACAGCAATTGTTAGATCTACGAGGTAAAGTGTCCGCTTGTATTCTTTTTCCCAGGAAGAGTAGAAAATCTCACCCTTAGAGATTCCTCTGTTTGCCCACACCATAAATCTCTTCCATTCTGCTCATTTTCTTCTTAACACCAGTGGTAGGTTGGGGTGAGTATAATTTTGCCCACATCTCTGAGAATATCGGAGCATCTTCAGGGCCGATGGATGGGATAGTATGTGGAGGTTTCTGAGCCAGTTTTGGTTGAGAAGAGGAGATGGGGCCAGGGGCTTGCACCTGCCTTGGGACTCAGCACAGCACAGAGTACAAAGCAACTTCCTCAAATAATAGGTCCTGGAAGGTAGGGTCCTAGACATCTGAGCAGATGCCCACATGGTGGGGCAGCAGGAGTCTGGCAACAGAAGTGGGCCTGACATCCCCAGCAGGCCAGCTGCTGGCCCTTCCCTGTCTGCAGTCCACTTGTCCCCCAACAGATACACACACATGAACAGACACACAGACACACACACACACACACACACACACACACACACACACACACACACGCTGGCCAAGTCCTGTGACCTGCAACAACAGATGAGCACTTTTGCAGACAATTAACCTCCACATATAAGAACCTATGATACTTATGGTACAATTTAATTTTAGTCTTATTCCTTTTTTTTTTTAATGCTGTTTCATTACTTCTCCTTTCTATCATTCTCTGTGTGAGAAAGACATCAGATAATAGTTATGAGTTTCTTTATGTAGAAAAATAATCTTTATTTATAATTTATTTATAATTATTATTTGACAATATTATTTATACATTTATTAATGGAGCACTTACTGTTTGCTCAGCCTTGTGCTGAGCTTTTACAGTCACTATGCCATTTGATCCTTGCAAAAGCCTCTGAGATAAGACTGTTGTTGTTGTTTTTCAGTTGCTCAGTCATGTTTGACTCTTTGCAACTCCACTGAGTGCAGCGGGCCAAGGCTTCCCTGAGGTAAGATTACTGTTTCCTTATTTTGCTTATGGATGATGGAGCCAGAGCTTAACAAAAATATGTCTTGAGTCACGCTGTCAGTGGCAAAATGACTACTTTGACCCTAGGTGTTCTGACTTTAGAACTTATGCTCTTAAACACAACAGTTTATGGATAAGGAAACTAAGACATAGAAAGATTCTGGGAACTCATTCAAAGTTCTCAAATGAAGATTTGCTCATTCAGAGTATCTTCTCCTGACCTTCAGTCCTGAACTCCACCCCATTTTCTTTGGTCAAGTCCAAACGTGCACTGAACAGGAAAAGTACCAGCTCCACTCAGGGACACACTTGGCACAGCCTCACTCCATTAGATCACACAACCCTGCTTTCTCTGTGATAAATGAGGACACACACCTCAAGCTTTCCCTGATCAAGTAAATACCTCTCTTCTTTCCCCACTTACTTGCCCTGTAGGGTGTCTCCATGGACCCTGAAACTCAAACATTTTGAGGGTACTATTTCTAAAAATACACAATTGCGGATTCAATGTCAGAAATATTTATTTATTTCAAATGGGAAAATAAGTGGCAGGAGGGTAAGTACCACAAATATCCTAAAATCCTTAGAAATCAGGTAATATTCTTCTTAATGAACTATTTGATAATCTCCACAATACTTTGGTTCCCTCTATTTTCTCCTACATAATTCAGATTGCCTTTTAATTTAAAAATAAGTCAATCATTTTTTTAGAGTAGTTGATTGATTTTTTAATTAATAGCTGAAATGCACAAAACATCAGCAACTTGACAAATCTGGGTAATGTCACTACCAGTTTGTGCCATACAAGCGCAAGAATTCTGACAAATTCTATTTCATGAAATTCACATCAAGAAAGACAAAATATGTAGTGCATTTGTAGTTGTATACGCACCATTATTAGGTATATCTTTTACTGGAGAGAGCCTCTATATGACTAAGCAACAAGGAGAACTCAGTTTCCTACTTAAAAATTTACATGTTACAGAATTACTCACAGAGTAACTTTGGATTCCATACATTTCTTTTTATTAATTTATTTATTTTAATCGGAGGCTACTTACTTTACAATATTGTAGTGCTTTTGCCATACATTGACATGAATCAGCCATGGATGTACACATGTTCCCCATCCTGAGGCCCCCTCCCACCTCCCTTGGATTCCATACATTTCAAACCTTGGCTGTCCTTTCTTTTCCACATACAGCCTGTGATCAGTGTTGAGGAATATGTATATACGTGTATGTGCTACTCGCTCAGTCGTGTCTGACTCTTTGTGGCCCCATGGACTGTAGCCTGCCAGGCTCCTCCATCCGTGAGATTTCTCAGGCAAGAATACTGGAGTGGGTAGCCATTCCTTTCTCCAGGGGATCTTCCCAACCCAGGAATTGAACCCACATTTCCTACATTGCAGTCAGATTCTTTACTGTCTGAGCCACCAGGGAAGCCCAAAGAATATGTTGAGGGATATGTTCATATCAAATAAAACCTCTGACCCTGTATCTTCAGGGCACAACACCAGGAGGGTCAACACAGTGAGAGGGAGGAAACCTGGAACCCAATACTACGCTGGGATGAATGGCGGGAAGTCAGATACACATGGATGTGCCTTGAACCACACTGACAGATCCCATGGAATCAAAAACATGCATCCACTACCCAGATTCACCTGAGCTAGATCCAAGAAATCCCCATGACCACTTCAACACCATCTGAGTGGGTGAAAGTAAAACCAAGAATGGGCTTCCCAGGTGGCTGACTGCGTAAAGAATCCACCTGCCAATACAGGAGTTGCAGAAGATGCAAAATTGAAATCTAGGTCAGGAAGATTTCCCTGGAGGAGGAAATGGCAACCCACTCCAGTATTCTTGCCTGGGAAATCCCATGGACAGAGGGGCCTGCCAGGTTACAGTCCATGGGGTTGTAAAAGGGCTGGACGTGACTGAGCACACAAATAGGCAGGACTGAGAACTGGAGTGGAAAGAGCTGCCTTATCCAAAATATCTTTGGTTAATATCTAATTTTTTCAAACTTTACAAAGACTGGTGGCCATGGGTACACTTTTCTAGAGCTTCTCTCAGAGCCTTGGATGTAAGCTGTTCAAGTGAGAGGCCCTGAAACTTTACGAACATTTGTGAGTACAGAAATGCTTTCCATCCATCATAACATGCTTTCTTTTAATTTTGAATGTCTCATACTCCTTTGTCACAAAAGCCTTAAGTGCTCAAGATTTACTTAGTCGACTATTAGTTAAGGTATCTTTTGCATATAGATAGCTTCAGGAGAATTAAGTCAAGAATCATAAGACCTTCAAGACACTTAATTTATCTCTCTAACCCTAGATTTTTTTCAACTTTTTATTTTGTGTGGGGGTATAGCCAATTAACAAATAACTTTGTGATAATTTAAGGTGAACAGTGAAGGGACCCAGTCATACACATACATGTATCCATTCTCCCCTAAACCTCACTCCCATTCAGACTGCTGTATAACATGAAGCAGAGTTCTACATGCTGTACAGTAGGTCTCTGGCCCTAGATTTTAAAGAAAGCAGAGGTGGACAAGCAGACACCCACAGTCACAATTATAATACAACTTAATTATGACATTAAAATGCAATGAGTCACCAAGGGACCCCAATTTGTTAAAAAGTGAAAAAAATTGTTATCCAGTTGTTTCATTTTCCCACACAAACAACAGCTTTAATGTTTGTATTAGAGAAATCCATATTTTCACCTCTGTAAATGAGCATAATCCTGTCCCCATCTAGACTGTAAACTTAGTGGAACAGAAATTGTGTCCATTTAGCTTAGGCCTCGGAGAAGGCAAAGGCAACCCATTCCAGCACTCTTGCCTGGAAACTCCCACGGATGGAGGAGCATGGTAGGCTGCAGTCCATGGGGTTGCAAAGAGTCGGACATGACAACTGAGTGATTTCACTTTCACTTTTCACTTTCATGCATTGGAGAAGGCAATCCACTCCAGCGTTCTTGCCTGGAGAATCCCAGGGAAGGAGGAGCCTGGTAGGCTGCCGTCTATGGGGTCGTACAGAGTCGGACATGACTGAAGCAACTTAGCAGTTAGCAGCTTAGTCCTATAGCCTCAATTCCCAGAGAATTAGCAGACATATGGCAGACAGCATAGCAATATTTGACAAATGAATGAAAATGTTGTTGTTTAGTCACTAAGTCATGTCTGACTCTTTTGTAGCCCCACGGACTATAGACTGCCAGGCTCCTCTGTCCATGGAATTTCCCAGACAAGAGTACTGAAGTGGGTTGCTATTTCCTTCTCCAGGGGATCCTCCTGACTCAGGAATAAAACCTATGTCTCCTGCATTGGCAGACAGATTCCTTATCACTGAGCCATCTCGGAAGCCTGAATGAGATTCAGTTCAGTTCAGTTCAGTCGCTCAGTCGTGTCTGACTCTTTGCGACCCCATGAATCGCAGCACGCCAGGCCTCCCTGTCCATCACCAACTCCTGGAGTTCACTCAGACTCACATCCATCGAGTCTGTGATGCCATCCAGCCATCTCATCCTCTGTCATCCCCTTCTCCTCCTGCCTCCAATCCCTCCCAGCATCAGAGTCTTTTCCAGTGAGTCAACTCTTCTCATGAGGTGGCCAAAGTACTGGAGTTTCAGCTTTAGCATCATTCCTTCCAAAGAAATCCCAGGGCTGATCTCCTTCAGAATGGACTGGTTGGATCTCCTTGCAGTCCAAGGGACTCTCAAGAGTCTTCTCCAACACCACAGTTCAAAAGCATCAATTCTTCGGCACTCAGCTTTCTTCACAGTCCAACTCTCACATCCATAAATGACCACAGGAAAAACTATAGCCTTGACTAGACTGACCTTAGTCGGCAAAGTAATGTCTCTGCTTTTGAATATGCTATCTAGGTTGGTCATAACTTTTCTTCCAAGGAGTAAGCATCTTTTAATTTCATGGCTGCAGTCACCATCTGCCGTAATTCTGGAGCCCACAAAAATAAAGTCTGACACTGTTTCCACTGTTTCCCCATCTATTTCCCATGAAGTGATGGGACCAGATGCCATGAACTTCGTTTTCTGAATGTTGAGCTTTAGGCCAGCTTTTTCGCTCTCCTCTTTCACTTTCATCAAGAGGCTTTTTAGCTCCTCTTCACTTTCTGCCATAAGGGTGGTGTCATCTGCATATCTGAGGTTATTGATATTTCTCCCAGCAATCTTGATTCCAGCTTGTGTTTCTTCCTGTCCAGCGTTTCTCATGATGTACTCTGCATACAAGTTAAATAAGCAGGGTGACAATATACAGCCTTGACGAACTCCTTTTCCTATTTGGAACCAGTCTGTTGTTCCATGTCCAGTTCTAACGGGTTGCTTCCTGACCTGCATACAGATTTCTCAAGAGGCAGGTCAGGTGGTCTGGTATTCCCATCTCTTTTAGAATTTGCCACAGTTTATTGTGATCCACACAGTCAAAGGCTTTGGCATAGTCAATAAAGTAGAAATAGATGTTTTTCTGGAACTCTCTTGCTTTTTCCATGATCCAGTGGATGTTGGCAATTTGATCTCTGGTTTCTCTGCCTTTTCTAAAACCATGAATGAGATTAAAGGATATCAATTATCCAGCTTCTGCTATGGAACATACTAATACAATTTTCCCATTCCTTTTGTAATAAATTGCTGTAAACGCAGTGGCTTAAAACAGCACAAATTTATCATCTCACAATTCTGGAGGTCAGGTTCAAAAAGAGTCTTATCTGTTGTCTTTTCAGTTTCTCAAGGCCTCTTGCTCTCCTTGGCTCATGACCCCATCCTTCATCTTCAAAGTATATCTTCTTCCTCCAGCCTCTGATCCTCTCATCCCGTCTCCTTTTCCAGACTCTGATCCTAGTATCCCTCTTATCAGGACCCTTGAAATTTCGTTAGATCTGCCTAGATATTCAGGACAATCTTCCCATCTCAAGCTCATTAACTTAATTCCATCTATAAATTTCCTTTTGCCATGTAAGTTTAAGTGTTCACAGATTTGGGGGCTTAGGATGTAAATATTTCTGAGGGCCATTATTCTGTCTAGTGAATGAGTAAGAAAATCACTCCAAGAATATTTGTTTTCCTAGGAAAAATTATTAGAACCAAGATGGTTTAGACCTTCTGAGCTAGTGTGTCTTCACTGAAACCATTCTTTTACTAAAGTAGGAAAAAATTTTTTTTAGTATTTTATCATCTAGAAAGATTTACTGGACACAAGGACCACAAAAAGGTATATATTCATACCAAGAAGTAGTACAGATGTTGGGAAAATTGGCTCTGTGGTTAGAATCTCTTTATTTTAGCCACTTAACATCCAGATGAGTGAATGTATCATAGATATGATTCCCATCACCACAGCTCTATCAGGTCTTTACTTATTGCCTATTCAATTCTGGGAGACACTCAAAATGCTCTATTAATAAGGACTTATTTCCTGTTCTCCATCACCTTTCCTTTTCTCTATATGAATTATACAGAAACTAACTTCACTCAAGTGTCAAGATTAAGATATTTGTTTAATGATGCTTCTCAGAGAGCTGATAATTTTAAGGGGCATATGATAATCCCTGAAAACATCTTCAGGAGAATATGGGTTGCAGATTGCCTCAATATGAACGAATAAGCAGCAGAATTCCTAACACATTCTAGGTGCTCAATAAATATTTTTAAACTAATTACATGTTTATAGATAATGAAGGTAGAGTGAGGATCCTTTCAGTTTCACTGAGCAGCTAATTTCTTTCTTTCTTTGTTAATTTCTTATGAACACACTGGTTGGAATGTATCAGCCAGTCTGAAGTCACAAATTCTACCATTAAATGATGAAAAGATAGAAAAGAGAAGGGAGGGGTCCCAGGACCTCGTGGACAATAAAAGAAAAACTCTTGAAACTTGGTGTCTTCCATTGCACATTAAAACATCACAGTATCATTTCTCTGGCCTGACTCAACAAAGTGCCACCACTGAGTCATCTGACCACTTCCTGGGTTTTCCCCCTTGAAGCCTTCACACCCAGGGTCTGCTCATACCCCACCCTGCCAGGCGATGATCTCAACAGGGTTCATTAACTACAGCCTTGACAGACCCTACTTATGTCATGGTCCCTATGGAGACCAGGATCCCATCTCTGGAGACTGACATGCGGGAGGGTTTAAATAAGGGCAATTAGTTGGGAATTTTCTCCTACGTGTCATCTGTGAGAACCATCTGACCTCATAAGCCAGACTCTCTGTGGTGGAAAGGGCGGTATGTGCCTTGCAGGAAATGAAAAAATGACTTCAGGGCACTCCATACATGATTAGCCAAAGGGTAAATTGTAGTGCTACAATCTTGCTTCAGATTTTTAAAGCAGAAAGACAATTAGGGGAAGAGAGAGAACAAAGGTCTCTTGATGAAGGGCAGGGTGGATGATACCTCTAAGGGAACAGAGCTGTGGCCTCACTGACTCACTCACTCAGCAGGTATTCATGAAGCCTTTGTTATGGGGCAAAGCCACTGTTCTAGACCTTTCTCCTCCTCACTCTTATTTGTTCCTGCTGCCAGCTTCTTTTTTGTTGTTCCCAATTTGAATATTTTTCATACTCAGAGCAGTATAAACTTCTCTTCATCACCAGATTCTTTGATCTAGGAACAATAGCAGCCCTTTGAATAGCAGAATAGGAGTCTTTGTTTCATAATTTCACTTTTTCTAGAGACTTTGAACATAACCATGTCAGGAAAAATGTGAAGTTAAAGGGTTCCCATGGTTTGACCACACCCTGACCTCTTTTGGTCCTCTGATTTCCTTTTCATAGTGTTTTTCTTTCTTTCTTTTTTTTTTTTCTTTTACACAATTTGGTCACACTCCTTTGAGGCTAATTATAGATTGGCCTTGCAGTCTTCACAAGATTTGCACATGACAAGTTCTGATTTGCTTGTTAGTCAGTGAAGGCAATCTTCAAAATGAAGCTTCATAAATAACCAAAAGGAAGATTTTATACTCAAGCAGTAAAGCTAATTTATACTTAGAAGGATTTTTTCCATGATGTATTATACAGTGCTAGGCATAATATTTTAATCTCCTATACTTCAACACACATTTCAGCCACCCTGATTTTGATTGACCTGTGACATCTGGGTAATTCACATTTTGTGAGACATACGGCACTACATCATCTATTACAGGCTGTAATGTGTTATGATGCAATCTCTTAAGAGTCTCCCCCTCTGTCTTACACACATTTGCACACACACACACACACACATGCGCGTGCACAGACACACTGAGATGCTTATATTCAACAGTCCCCAAACTTGAATGATATCTCTCCCTCTCCCTCCATTATTCGTTCTGCTGGTGGAACAGAAGCAACTCCTCATTTCTGAGAGACTCTAAAGATGTGTTTGTATAGAGAGCAACACATGCCAACAGCCTAAATATAGAATAATCTTGCCAGGGTCCTCTCAGCATAAAGTACCAGAAATGACCTGACAGATAAATAACCAATCAGGAGAAAACGCACTGTGATAAACAAGGTGCACAAAGACCTAGGTTCTAGAAACAGTTCAACTACTAATTAGTATTGTGACCTTCTGGAGATCACAAAGATTGCAACCTTTCTGAACCTCTTAAGCAGACTATTACCTTTCATACCTACTTCCCAGGTTACAAGGACAAAATAGAAAAATGCATGTGAAAGCCAACTTGTACAAACTTAACCCACTGCAGAGACAACTTTTAAGGTCCCTTTTATCTAAGTATGTGGATTTCCTTTAAAACGAAAACTGTTTCTTCCGTGCTTGAGTTTATCAGTTGGTGAACCATTTTAAAATTGGAAATTGCTTAACTTTTAAGACAATCCATCACTCTTTTTAAAAGAAACAATATGAGCCACTACAAAATCCTTTTGTTTACATTCCAAGATTCAAATTGAGGCCCCTTGTGTAACACTCAAAACTCTTCACCTCTCCACCTAATCAGACTTGGACATGTTACAAAATACCAACAACTTGCCAGGGCTGTAAGCATAACCATCCTTCAAAATCCAGGTGGACCTAGACTTCGCATTTCATCTGAATTCCTACACACACAATCAATGAAGGAGATGAAAAGGACAGATCCGTTTTGAAAATTGTTGTTTCCTGACCCTGGCGGTGTGTTGGCACTGTGTTTTGACTGCACTGACAGGAGTATATTTATAGGGAAGAATTCTACCTCAATTCTTTGTTCGGCTCATTACAATTGATTTGTTACTTGTATAAATGCAGGGCTATTATAATAATTAGCGCAGATGTTAATGTAACAAAATAGTGTTTTCCAGACTAAAGTAATATCCGAATGCGAGCCTAGTTTTCCTCCATGAATGAGTGAAGTCCTTTCAATATCTTGAAAGGGAGAAAGTTCTTAATTCTCCATCTTAGGCTGAATTTCCTTTACTTATATTCTTTCTTGGGTCCTTGATTGAAACTTTCCAGGTCACAAGAATGTTTGTGTTATTCAGCCAATGAAGTGAGAAACGCTCTTGCAGAAGTCAAAGGCAGGATTTGAAGAGTGCAGGTGTTGGGAAGTTCGCACACCATGCGATCTCTGACTGTGGGACTCATCACAGCTTATGGGAAGACAGAAGCCCTTGAAGGACTGGAATGACAGACACATTTTCAGCTTGCTGCCTAGCCATACAGATGTGGAAGGAATGTTTAAATTAATCTGAGAGAGATATGTTCAAGACCACCTGAGCCAGCTCCGTGGCCCTTCCCCTTGATTTATTAGAGCCCCAGGCTTACACACCTGCCTAGAAGTGGGAACACCCCTTAGGTCTTTGTGACATGGATCTGTGTGCAACTTGTGATAGCATTTAAAAACATGCAATTTCTGCTCCAAGTCAGTTCCCTTCAGCTGCTTTCTAGTCAAGGAACAGAGATGTAAACACTTCTCGCTGGGCTGGAATTCCCAGTGATACTTGGATCCTGGGCTTTGGGTCTTTTCTATCTGTTCCAGGCATGTTTCAGCTGAGAAGGTCAGAGTTCAAAGGACATGTAGTGTAGAGAAAATCCCAGGATCGTGTTAAAAATTCACCCTTGTAATACTTTGAGGAGTGATAATTTTAAGTCAGCAATGATGTGGCGCTAAGTGGTAAAGAAACTGCCACCAGTGCAGAAGGCCTGGGTTCCATCCCTGGGTCAGAAAGATCCTCTAGAGGAGGGCATGATAACCCACTTGAGTGTTCTTGCCTGGAGAATCCCATGGACAGAGGAGCCTGGATACAGTCCACAGGATAGCAAAGAGTCAGACACAACTGAAAGGATTTAACTCACAGGTACAATGATAAATCATTCAGCTTCTGTGGGGAACAAAATGTGACAATATGCTTTGATATTCCTATTTAGCAATATCAATTGCCTTTTTATTTATAAAAATCATGAATAATGAGGGGTTTTTTTTTTGGCAAGTTGAATGATATGATGAACCGCAAACTCATTACCACTGCGCTTTTGAATTGGGAGAAAATTTTGCTGAAGTAGTTGCCGCAGTCTTTGGGGTGAAGAGAATGACAAGGCTACAACCCAAGCTTTTTCGTCTTCCCTGAGGCCTGAGACCCTGTAACAGCAGCATCATTGTGTCATGGATGGTCTCCTGCTAGATTGCCCGCCTAAGCTGGGGGTCTCTGGGGTTTCGCAGCTCAGAGGCTTTGGAGTTGCAAGTCAAATTCTTCACACACAGCCATTATCAAAAACACTCATCATCTTCAGAAAAGTTGAACAGGAACAATGGTGACTAGTTTTTAATCATTTATTTTGGTCTGTGGTTAATTCATTCTTTCCCAGCTTCAGTTAGCAGTGCAGTCTTCCGGTCCCATGAATCCTTCCTTCTGTTGCAGGAGCCTTCATTTCCCTTTTGCCCTCCAGGTCTGATTCTTCCTCAGAAGTTCCCTTGTGGCTGCTCCTTTCTTGCAGGAGTTGCTCCGTGGTGGCGCCAGGGTTATATTTGCACTCAGGCTGGAGAATGTGAAGTTCTTTCTGAAGGTTCTGACCTTCCGGTTTTCTCCTCCATTTAGGAAGTCAGAGCTTGCAGCATCTTCTCAGGGCAGTTTTCACAAACCACACCGCTAGAGATGATAAAGAATAGTTAAAGGACCAACTTGACATAGTAAATTATCACAAATATGAAAAGTGCGGAGGGAGTCCAGCTCAAGAAATATCTCTCTTAGAGATGCTATTGTTTTCTCCTTTTTCTTTCCTTCCTATCCTCCCTCCTTCCTTCTTTCTTTTCTTCCTTTTAAAGGTCTGTTCTTGTTATTTAGTAGCTATGTTGTGTCTGAGGCTTTTGTGACCCCACGGATTGTAGCCCTCCAGGCTCTCCTCTGTCTATGGGATTTTTCCAGGCAAGAATATTGGAGTGGATTGCTATTTCTTTCTATTCCAGGATATACCCTTTGGTTTATAGTCTATGGGATCTTGAATAGAATTTGTACCCTGCTATTGCGCCTGACAGGCTACAGTACATGGGGTGGCAAGAGCTGGACATGACTTTGCAAGTAAAGAGAGAGAAAGAGAGATTGTGTGAAAATCGTATGCATCTTAATTATGTTGAATTGGTTCATAGAGCTGTTCGAGCCTACTATTTCCTTCTAATTTTCTGTCTATTTATTCTATTAATTTCTGAGAGTTTGATATTGAAACTTCAACTAAAAATCTTAATTTATCTACTTAAAAATCTGTAATATGTAATGAAACTATATGTAACTTTGTATTTTCCAAGTCTCCTGTAAATATGTTATCATACTTTCATACTTAAAAAAACACTTTAAAAATAAATAAAAGGTCTATTAAAGTCACTTCTATTAATATGTGCTGGTGTGTCAGCTGACTGTACATTTAAATGAGGTGATTTGCATAGAGTTTGATGAAAGGATCATGAACAAAGGTGTGGGCTGGGATAAGGACACTAAAAAGATATAGTGTAGAATTCTAGGTCTTATGAATGGATAAGGAAGTTATGGTACATATACACAATGGAATATTACTCAGCTATAAGAAGAAACAGTCTGAGTCAATTGTAATGAGGTGCATGAAACAGGAGCCTATTATACAGAGTGAAGTAAGCCAGAAAGAGAAATACCAATACAGTATATTAACACATATATACAGAATTTAGAAAGACAGTAATGATGACCCTATAAACAAGACTGCAAAAGAGACACATATGTAAAGAACAGACTTTTGGACTATGTGGGGAGAAGGCGAGGGTGGGATGAAACATGAAAATAGCATTGAAACATGTATATTACCATATGTAAAGTAGACGACCAGTGCAAATTTGATGCATGAAGGAGGGCACTCAAAGTTGGTGCTCTGGGACAACCCAGAGGATGGGGCTGGGAGGGAGGTGACAGGGGGGTTCAGGATGGTTGGACACATGTACACCCAATGGCTGATTCATGTCAGTGAATGGCAAAAACCACCACAATATTGTAAAGTAATTAGCCTCCAATTAAAATAAATAAATTAATTTTTTAAAATTCTGGATCTTAGTCACTAGTGAGGCACCATTACCACTCTTAGTCCTAAAAGGATGACAGTCAGAAGCAGTTATAAGAACCCAGAAAGGGAGCTACATGGAGACCTCCTGGGAGGAAACCATGGTCTTAAAGAGAGGGGCACGGACAATTCACAGCAGCCTGATTCCTTTTTAGATCTTATTCTCTTAACTTTCCCTCTGCAACAGGGGCCTCCCATAGGCCCACACAACTGGCAGTCAAATACTGGAGCCTGTTATACAAAGTGAAGTAGGTCAGAAAGAAAAACACCAATATAGTATACTAATGCATATATATGGAATTTAGAAAAATGGTAACGATGACTCTATATGCAAGACAGCAAAAGAGACAGATGTATAGAACAGTCTTTTGAACTCTGTGGGAGAAGGCAGGGGTAGGCTGATTTAAAAGAATAGCATTGAAACATGTATATTACCATATGTGAAACAGATCGCCGGTCCAGGTTTGGTGCATGAGACAGGGTGCTCAGGGATGGTGCCCTGGGATGATCCTGAGGAATGGGATGGGGAGGGAGGTGGGAGGGGGTTCAGGATGGGGAACACGTGTACACCCATGGCTGATTCATGTCACTGTATGGCAAAACCACTACAATATTGTAATTAGCCTCCAATTAAAATAAAAATAAAAATACAGCACAGGCTCCCAAGGTATAAGGCCAGGAGGGGGTGAAGAGTGGGCATCGAGGGACAAAGAGGGGAGAAACAGCCCAGCTGGAAATGGAGCACAGCTGATGATATGAACATGACCAAGGGGAAGCCCTACTGCTCTGGAAGCTTACATCCCTGGAGGGGCAGTAGGAAACGTGACACAAGATCAAGGTGTGGCCACAGAGAAGAGGGGGAATTTAGACCAGATTGAGATCTGCAGCTGCAGGGAAACGGGGGCAAGGTTGGGGAGCACTGACATCAAAGGATTCTCAGAGGAAGCCTGGCCTCCACTGAGTCTGTAATAGAGATGGGTGAGGGCGTGTTAGAGCAGATGGAGCAGTATAAACAAGGCCAAGAAGTGAGAGACTGATTATAAAATGCACACACTGGAGCATATAATGGAAATGACAGGCGGTTGGAAATGAAGCTGGAAAACAGGACAAGGACCATGTCCTGGGTGGATATCCTTGGAGCCTGAGTTTTATTCTGCAGACAATAGATATTCACTGAAGTATCTTCAGGAGGCAAGAGACACAGCCTAAGGTCACTTAAGGATTACACTATGGTACTTAGTCATAAAAAGGACTGAAACTGGATCATTTGCAGAGATGTGGATGGACCTGGAAACTTTCAAAAAGTGAAGTAAATCAGAAAGAGAAAAATACTGTATATTAACAGATATATGTGAAATCTAGAAAAAATATATGACCTTACTTGCAAAACAGAAATGGAGACAGAGATGTATGGAACAAACATACAGATACCAAGCGGGGAAAGGTACTCGCACTTTTGTACCATATACCAAGGGGAGGTGGGACAAGTTGGGAGATTGGGATTGACACATACTTACACTATATATAAAATAGATAACTAATGAAAACCTATTGTATCACACAGGGAGCTCTGCTCAGTGCTCTGTGGTGACCAGAATGGGAAAGGAAATCTAAAAAGAGGGAGATATATATATATATATATATATATACGTATAGCTGATTCAGTTTGCTGTACAGTAGAAACTAATACAATCCTGTAAAGCAACTAAACTCAGATAAAAATTGATTTTAAAAAAGCAATTAAAATAAAATTTTAAAATAAATTTAAAAAAACTTTTAATAAAAAGAATTACACTGTGCAGTGAAGCAATATATGAGGTAAGACCGGGGCCTAGAGATGAGTCAGGTGTCCAACAGTAAAACAGGGCAGTGGAGGGAAAAAGAGGGACATACAGGGCACTCCTGCCTGAAGGTCTAAGTCCAGCTCCACACATTCTGGCTTCTTCTTTCTGAACCACAAATATGTACATATTGGCTCCCCAGTCTATGCTGCTCCTCTTCCTGATTCCTGCCAAGCAGAAGTACCCCTTCCCATCAGCAGACTCTTCTGAACTAACTCCTATTCTCCTTCTTTCCATTGCGTCTCTTTCTCTGTGATGAGGCCCAGTGCCTTCCTCTAGGCTCCCAAGGATTCAGTCAACACCTATCTGCTGACATTTATTTTATTACAGGGCAATGACTTGTTGTTGGCTCTCACCACTGAAAAGTGAGACTCTTGAAGACTGAGACCTCATCCTCTCCACTTTGGTGTCTGCGGTCCCCAACCCCCAGTAGGTTTGAGTGCATATTTACAAAGCTGAACTGAACTTCTGACCTACCTCCTTCTGGTCTAAGTGCCCAGTTTTCACAAGAAGGAAGCTGGGCAAGAGCCTGACTGGCTTCCTGACCGGCCAGGTTCACTGAATCTACACTGAGGCTCAAAAGGGTGACAGATGATGTAACCAGATCACCCTCACAACTGGATTTCCACCCAGCTATCTGAATTCTCTAAAATTCCCTTGACCGCAGAGTTATTTTTGATCCTTATAAAGACCTAAGAACAACATTAAAATAAAAGATATTTTGGAGAAATTTGTAAACTATGAGGAGACATATAACGTTTCTATATGCCTGTATTTCTAGCTATCTGTAATTAATAGTTAATTTATTTTATTTTATTATTTTTTATTTTATGGCTGTACTGCATACCATGTGGGATCTTAGTTCCCCAACCAGAGATCGAAACCACACCCCTCGCACTGGAAACTTATAAGAGTATTGACCACTGAACCAGTAGGGAAGTCCCAATAGTTAATTTCTTGTATTCCTAGCTTAGTCAGTTTATGTATAAAGACAGGAAACACTTGAAAAAACATATCTTTGAAATCAGGCAAAGTCTCCAGTAAAGCCTAAGAGCAGGGATATAAATATGTAATACTAGCTCTTCTGGTCTTCTAAGGAATCCATCAGAGGAGATGAAAGAATTCAAACAAATAGCAGGGCCTGACAATCCTAAGCGACACAGTAGTAGAAGGGTATATCACAAGGAGATAATTATTAGAAGGGTAAGGAAAAATTGTTACAGAAACAATATACTGGGTATACATTTGGGGCTAATAGCTTATCCACCCTACCTCTAAGGTTCAGGATAAACCTGGAGGGTAGACTTTTATCTCCATTTTGTAGATAGATTTCAGTTCAGTTCAGTTTCAGTCGCTCAGTCGTGTCCAACTCTTTGCGACCCCATGAATCACAGCACGCCAGGCCTCCCTGTCCATCACCAACTCCCGGAGTTCACTCAGACTCCCATCCATCGAGTCAGTGATGCCATCCAGCCATCTCATCCTCAGTCGTCCCCTTTTCCTCCTGCCCCCAGTCCCTCCCAGCATCAAAGTCTTTTCCAATGAGTCAACTCTTCTCATGAGGTGGCCAAAGTACTGGAGTTTCAGCTTTAGCATCATTCCTTCCAAAGAAATCCCAGGGAGATCTCCTTCAGAATGGACTGGTTGGATCTCCTTGCAGTCCAAGGGACTCTCAACAGTCTTCTCCAACACCACAGTTCAAAAGCATTAATTCTTTGGCGCTCAGCCTTCTTCACAGTCCAACTCTCACATCCATACATGACCAGTGGAAAAACCATAGCCTTGACTAGACAGACCTTAGTCAGCAAAGTAATGTCTCTGCTTTTGAATACGCTATCTAGGTAGATAGATTTACTGAAGTTCAAAGCAGTTCTTTCAATCAGCAGCCATTTACAGCATCCCTACTAAGTGCCAGGCACAGTGCTAATTCAGCACATTTTCCAAGCCACTCAACAGAGTAGAATTCTGAACTCTCATGTCTTGAGTCAAAAGATTAATCTTATCCCTACACTGTTTTCCTTTTCCAATGCACTTGGTTTAGCTTTGGAGCCAACATTACCTTATAGAACAAGTAAACTTTTTGGAATACTGTGTTGCTGTGATATTTTCAGACTTACAAGATTCAGATAGCATATCACCTGAACTTCCCAGTATTTTAACATCAATCCTGCTGAGGTCGCACACAGTCTAATCCAGTCTTGGGTGCAGTTCTCTCTGTGGGCAAAATGCATATGTGACAGGTTTCAGTGGGAGAGATCTAATTCTTGGCACTTTTAGTTATGTTGTTACTGGAACTCTAATGTATCTTGAGTTTTGATAGATCATTTACAAAATTCATGGTGCTTATTTCTCTGGCAAAAGTAAGCACAAGTGAAGTGAAGTCACTCAGTCGTGTCTGACTCTTTGTGACCCCGTGGACTGTAACCTACCAGGCTCCTCCATCCATGGGACTTTCCAGGCAAGAATACTGGAGTGGGTTGCCATTTCCTTCTCCAGGGGATCTTTCCAACCCAGGGACTGAACCCGGGTCTCCTGCCTTGCAGGCAAATGCTTTAACCTCTGAGCCATGCCTAAATAAACTTTGCTCTCCTTCATATTGTACTGACCCTTCATGGCTCCTTCATGGCTCCCTGTGGCCTGATTCAAGGCAATTAATAAGAAAAATATATCCACTTCTCACACCTCCCACGTATTTTTGCTTGAATGGGACTTCTGTGAATGATGGCCACCAGCTTAGACCATCTGTTTTATTTCTTGTTTTGATTGTGCTGAGTCTTCATTGCAGTACGTGGGCTCTAGAGTAAGTAGACTCAGTAGTTGCCATATGTCTGTGGGCTTAGTTTCCCGACCAGGGATTGAACCCTCATCCCCTGAATTGCAAGGCAAATTCTTAACCTCTAGATCACCAGAGAAGTCCCTCCATGTTCTTGTCAAATACGGTCAGGAAAATGTAGGGACAGGTCACAGTGTCCATCGTTGCATGCTTAGTTGCTTATGTAGCAAGGCCTGGTGCAGACCATACTAGAAAAACCATTTTAAGGTTTTAATTTTTTACTGAAGAATAGTTGATTTATAATGTTGGGCTAATTTATTCTGTGCAGCAAAGTGATTCCATTCTTCATTTATGGATACATTTTTGCACTCTTTTCCGTTATGGTTTATCATAGGATATTGAATATAGTTCCCTGTGCTATACAGTAGGACTTTGTTGTTTAGCTTTCATTTGCTAACCCCAACCTCTCACTGCTTCCCTCCCTCAATGCCCTCCCCGTTGAAAACCACAAGTCTGTAGAAAGCATTTTAAAGCAAACTCCCAGAGTGTGAAACATTGGGTTTGATATCATCAGAGACAGAAGTTCTCCTCTCTGTGGGCTCCATCATCCCCCATCCCTTTCTCTCCACCAAAGTTTGCTTTCTGTGAGAAAAGGAGTGTTTTTCTTTTTTTTTAAAGCCAAAGTTGGAGAATTGGATTAAAATTATTTAGTATTTGCTTAAAAGGTGATGGGAAATGAAGAAATAATTGCTAAGAAAATTAAAAAACTGGCAGATTTGTCTTCGGTAATCTAGCTCCCTTAAGATCTCCCTGTGAACATTTTTTTTGCCCTAGAATTAATCTCCTGGATCAATGCCTTGAGAACTCCCTATCTTGTCTCACTGTTTTGCTTCTTTTTCTGTCCCTTTCCAGCCTGGTCTTTTTCCTTACTGCAGAAGTTAACTTATCTCAAACTTGAACCCTTAAGTTTCTATCTTTCCTGTAGAATTACTTGACCTTTCCTCGAAGGGAAAAAAAAGTCTAGTTATTAAAAATGAAAGCTAAAAAAGCTTAAAAATAAAAGCTAACTTTTTGCTTTATTATTGAGCATTTTGAGTACTTATAATATGGTAGGCAGCATGCTAAGCAGTTTACACGTGTCGTCTCATTTAGTCCTCATAATCATTCACATACTGCAACAAAATTCAGCCATTGATTCATTCAATCAGTTATTTAAACAATAAGCCCTGAATGTCTACTATATGTGAGGTAGTTTTCCAGCGTTTAACACGACACAGGTCTGATGGAGCTTAAAGTCTAGACACGGACACGGATAACAAACAAGGAGACAAACGATCATTTTAGATAGTAATATGCAGCATAAGGAAAATAAAATAAGGTTGTGCAATAAAGATGGACATTAAATAAAATTATGAGAGAATACTTCTTTGAGGCAGAGATTTTTAAAAAGACTCATTGATTGATTGATTTTTGGCTGTGCTGTGTCTTTGTTGCTGCGCTTGAGCTTTCTCTGGTTGCACAGGGTGGAGGCTACTCTTTGTTGCTGAGCACCAGCTCTAGGCACGTGTGGGCTCAGTAATTGCGGTGCACAGGCCCAGCTGCCCACAGCATGTAGGATCCTCCCTGACCAGGGATCAATCCCATGCCCCTCCACCAGCAGGCAGATTTTAGCCACTAGACAACCAGGGAAGCCCTGAGATAGTGATTTTTAAGTTCAAACTTAACCACTAGAAAACTTAGACTTATAAATATCTAGGAAAAGAAAATTCTAGAAAAAAGAAGTAGTGATAATAAAATCTTGGAAATGTAAATAAACTAAGAGAAATAGGCAAAACACTAATGGGGCTGGACCACAGTGAACAAAGGTGACAGTGTTCAATTAGAGAATAAGATCATGGCTGAGTGCCAGCACCTATAAAGCCATTTAGGCAATGGAAAGGCATTTGGCTTATATTTTGAGATCAGAATAAGAGAGTGGCATGGTCTGATTTATTATTTTAAAAGACCACCATAAAGAATAGATCTCAGGAGTCAAGATCACGAATAGTCCAAAAGAAAGATAGTAGTGCTTCAGAAGCTAGTGGTAGAAGCAAAAGCGACTCAGTCTTCAGCACAGATAAAAGAGAAGTTTTGAGAGCAGAGCTATTAGGGAGTACGATGAGTGTGGGAGAGAGTGATGGGAAGAGAAATGAAAAATGATTCATAGCTTTTAGCTTGAGCAGTTAGTTGTGTCATGCTTAAGATGAGGATGAACAGGGGGAAGAGTGGGGTTTTTGCATGTTTCTTTCTTAATCGGGATTGAGTAGAGGGAAATCCAGTTTTGCTTGGCATGCCTTTTAGACATCTGGTAAAGATGCCAAGTTGGAGATGAGTCTAACAGTCAGAGTTGAACATATAAATTGGGGAGTTATTAGCATTTTAATTTACAGGTGATATTTAAAGTCTTGGGACTGAATGAGATATTCTTAGATACAGAAAAAGAAGAAAAGAGAATTCAGGCCTGAGTTGTAAGTCTCTCCAAGATTTAAAGGTTAGGTAGAGAGAAAGCATCCAGAAGAGGAAATTAAAAGAGAATGGCCAGTAAAGCAGGTAGGGAATTAAGAGAAAGTGAAGTCACAGGAAGCTGAAATGAGAATGTATCTTAAGAAGGAAAATGTGTTTTCCTGTGTCTGGTGATGCTGAGAGGTTGGTTAAGATAACAGCAGAGAATGACCATTAAACGACATGGAAGCCAAAGAGACTAAAGCTTGATTAGAGAGAATGGGAGCTGAGGAAATGGAAATAGCCGGAAAATCAAGGCTTAAAGGATGGAGTAAACATGTTCAGAGTTTGAACTGAATTCAGTAATAGACCCTAAGGGGCTTGACTTCAAAGCTCGACTCAGAATTCACATCTGTGTCAGGAAAAAGGATAGAAGTGATATCTAGTCACCCCATTCCTTCTTTTCTGAGTAACCAATGCTTAGTGACCTCTGGAAGCCAGTGATGTGTGGATGCTTACTGATCCAGAGATTGGCTGTGACACTGAGGGGGAGAGTGCCAGGAAAGGCAGTGTGAGGGGAAATACTTTGAGAGAATACAATAAAGTCACGGTTTAATTTCCATATGCAGAGTTACATTTCATACAGCATATCACTTGATTTCCCCAGCAATCCAGTCAGTTAGAAATCATGCTAATGTGTCAAGAAGACATACATCTGCATGGCAGTTCCTGCTGAAGAAGGCAGCGCAAAGATTGCAGTTATGAGTCAATCATTTGAGAGATTAAAAAATTTTTTTTGTTTTCAGTTAGCACAGCTCTTCAGCCTCTGTCTTTATATGAATACTTGAAAAATCCTGTATTGTATCTATACCATGCACTCATCTACTCATCCATCCATTCATTCATTCACTCATTCATCAGAAGTAACTTCACTACACATCTGGTTTTAGGCTTGTCACAGGGGCTTCATCATCAAATCACGGGACTTATCCTTAAGAGACTTACGTTTGTTGAAATGAAAAAGTCTCAAAAGTACACAAGGTAAACATTTTCTGTGATAAACATACATCAGTGTATTATGCCTCACAGTGCCAGGGTCAATTCATATTGGAATTTGTTGGTCAGAAGAAGTGTTATAGGGTTCAAAGAAGGAATCAGATAATTTGTTCCACATGAGATAAAATAGCTTCATAGAAATATGGCCATGTTGGCCTCCTGCTGCTGCTGCTGCTGCTGCTAAGTCGCTTCAGTCGTGTCCAACACTGCGCGACCCCACAGATGGCAGCCCACCAGGCTCCACCATCCCTGGGATTCTCCAGGCAAGAATACTGGAGTGGGTTGCCATTTCCTTCTCCAATGCATGAAAGGGAAAAGTGAAAGTGAAGTCGCTCAGTTGTGTCTAACTCTTTGTGACCCCATGGATTGCAGCCTACCAGGCTCCTCTGTCTATGGAATTTTCCAGGCAAGAGTACTGGAGTGGGTGGCCATTGCCTTCTCCACATGTTGGCTTGGTGGAGTCTAAAGTACAAAAGTAGAAAAAAGGAACAGGGAAGGGTGCAAGGTATTTAGGACAGAGTCTTCAGACAGAAGGTGTGTTATGAGTGAGGGCATGTAGGAGTGAAACAATTTTGGTATACTTGTGACATGGCAATTAGCATGCCTGAGCACATTTGGAGGTAGAGGGTGAGTGAAATGAGAAATGAGATTAGCTCAGTTCAGTTTAGTTGCTCAGTCGTGTCCGACTCTTTGAGACCCCATGAACTGCAGCATGCCAGGCCTCCCTGTCCATCACCAACTCCCGGAGTCCACCCAATCCCATGTCCATTGAGTCAGTGATGCCATCCAACCGTCTTATTTTCTGTCATCTTCTTCTCCTCCTGCCCTCAATCTTTCCCAGTATCACAGTCTTTTCAAATGAGTCAGCTCTTTGCATCAGGTGGCCAAAGTATTGGAGTTTCAGCTCCAGTATCAGTCCTTCCAATGAGTATTCAGGATTGATTTCCTTTAGGATAGACTGGTTGGATCTCCTTGCAGTCCAAGAGACTCTCAAGAGTCTTCTCCAACACCACAGTTCAAAAGCATCAGTTCTTTGGCACTCAGCTTTCTTTACAGTCCAACTCTTACATCTGTACATGACTACTGGAAAAACCATAGCTTTGACTAGACAGACATTTGTTGGCAAAACAATGTCTCTGCTTTTAATATGCTGTCTAGGTTGGTCATAGCTTTTCTTCCAAAGAGCAAGCATCTTTTAATTTCATGGCTGCAGTCACCATCTGCAGTGATTTGGGGAGCCTAAGAAAAGACTGTTTCCATTGTTTCCCCATCGATTTGCCATGAAGTGATGGGACCAGATGCCATGATCTTAGTTTTCTGAATGTTGAGTTTTAAGCCAACTTTTTCACTCTCCTCTTTCACTTTCATCAAGAGGTTCTTTAGTTCTTCTTTGCTTTCTGCTATAAAAGTGGTATCCTATGCATATCTGAGGTTATTGATAATTTTTCCCAGCAATCTTGATTACAGCTTGTGCTTCATCTAAGTATTAGTAATAACTATTGTATGCAAAAATGATTTCTTTAAAGTTTCAGACAATACTATGGAAACTATTGTTACCCCATTTTGAAGACGTGGAATTAAAGCACTGAGATTTGCAGTCATTTGCCCTAGATCACAAACCTGTTAGTGTTTGAATTGGGATTTGAATCCAGGCAAACCAGCTCTGGGTCCTATCCCTTCAATGCCACATTGAAGGCTTTTGATGAAGTTCTTAAAAGTTCGGTCTTTAATCTACAGGAAAAGGACATCTGGTGAAATTTCACATGCTATCACTTTTATAGACTCTTAGGATCCTTGAATCATTTATTATCATTTAGGATTCATTTATTTCCTGGATGGGCTTCCCCAGCGGTCCAATTGTATTGAACACTTCTGCTTGCAATGCAGAAGATGCAGGAGATGTGGGTTTGATCCATGGATGAGGAAACTCCCTGGAGGAGAACATAGCAACTCACTTCATTGTTCTTACCTGGAGAAGCCCATGGACAGAGGAAACTGGCAGACTACAATCCATAGGGTTGCGAAGAGTCGGATGCAGATGAGCGACTGGGCACACATTCCCTGGATAGAATTCAAGGAATCTTTTTATTTGGATGGAAAAATTACATCTAGCTATACAAATGTCTAAGTGTACTGCAGCAGTGCCTTAAATTATGAATTTAGGTAACAAACCTCAATAGTACCTGTGGCTGAGATATTTTTACAGACACATCAAATCTCTTGCAGGTATCTTGAAAATCATTTACACTCAGTTCAGTTCAGTCATTCAGTCATGTCCGACTCTTTGCAACCCCATGGACTGCAGCACGCCAGGCCTCCCTGTCCATCACCAACTCCCCAAGTTCACTCAAACTCATGTCCATCATGTCACTGATGTCATCCAACCATCTCATCCTCTGTTGTCCCCTTCTCCTCCTATCCTCAATCCCTCCCAGCATCAGGGTCTTTTCAAATGAGTCAGCTCTTCGCATCAGGTGGCCAAAGTATTGGAGTTTCACCTTCAACATCAGTTCTTCCAATGAACACTCAGGACTGATCTCCTTTAGGATGGACTAGTTGGATCTCCTTGCAGTCCAAGGGACTCTCAAGAGTCTTCTCCAACACCACAGTTCAAAAGCATCAATTCTTCAGCTCTCAGCTTACTTTATAGTCCAACTCTCACATTCATACATGACCACTGGAAAAACCATAGCTTTGACTAGATGAACATTTGTATGTCTCTGCTTTGGAATATGCTGTCTAGGTTGGTCATAACTTTTCTTCCAAGGAGTAAGTGTCTTTTAATTTCATGGCTGCAATCACCATCTGCAGTGATTTTGGAGCCCAGAAAATAGTCAGCCACTGTTTCCACTATTTCCCCATCTATTTGCCATGAAGTGATGGGACCAGATGCCATGATTGTTTTCTGAATGTTGAGCTTTAAGCCAACTTTTTCACTCTCCTCTTTCACTTTCATCAAGAGGATGTTTAGTTCCTCTTCACTTTCTGCCATAAGCGTGGTGTCATCTGCATATGTGAGGTTATTGATATTTCTCCCAGCAATCTTGATTCCAGCTTGTGCTTCCTCCAGCCCAGCATTTCTCATGATGTACTCTGCATATAAGTTAAATAAGCAGGGTGACAATATACAGCCTTGACGAACTCCTTTTCCTATTTGGAACCAGTCTGTTGTTCCATGTCCAGTTCTAACTGTTGCTTCCTGACCTGCATACAGATTTCTCAAGAGGCAGGTCAGGTGGTCTGGTATTCCCATCTCTTTCAGAATTTTCCACAGTTGATTATGATCCACACAGTCAAAGGCTTTGGCATAGTCAATAAAGCAGAAATAAATGTTTTTCTGGGACTCTTTTGCTTTTTCCATGATCCAGTGGATGTTGGCGATTAGATCTCTGGTTCCTCTGCCTTTTCTAAAACCAGCTTGAACATCAGGAAGTTCACGGTTCATGTATTGCTGAAGTCTGGCTTGGAGAATTTTGAGCATGACTTTAGTAGCGTGTGAGATGAGTGCAATTGTGCGTTAGTTTGAGCATTCTTTGGCATTGCCTTTCTTTGGGATTGCAATGAAAACTGACCTTTTCCAGTCCTGTGGCCACTGCTGAGTTTTCCAAATTTGCTGACATATTGAGTGCAACACTTTCACAGCATCATCTTCTAGGTTTTGAAATAGTTCAACTGGAATTCCATTCTACTAGCTTTGTTCGTAGTGATGCTTCCTAAGGCCCCTTTGACTTCACTTTCCAGGATGTCTGGCTCTAGGTGAATGATCATCACACCATCGTAATTATCTGGATAGTGAAGACCTTTTTTGTACAGTTCTTCTCTGCGTATTCTTACCACTTCTTCTTAATATCTTCTGCTTCTGTTAGGTCCATACCATTTCTGTCCTTCTTTGAGCCCATCTTTGCCTGAAATGTTCCCTTGGTATCTCTAATTCTCTTGACGAGATCTCTAGTCTTTCCCATTTTATTGGTTTCCTCTATTTCTTTGCAGTTATCACTGAGGAAGGGTTTATTCTCTCTCCTTGCTATTCTTTAGAACTCTGCATTCAATTGGGTATATCTTTCCTTTTCTCCTTCGCTTTTACTTCTCTTCTTTTCACAGCTATTTGTATGGCCTCCTCAGACAGCCCTTTTGCTTGTTTGCATTTTTTTCCTTAGGGATGGTTTTGATCACTGTCTTCTGTACAATGTCACGAACCTCTGTCCGTAGTTCATCAGGCACTTTATTCAAAATTACAATAGTGATTAGATCTCATTATTTAATGCATTAATGAAGACACATATTTATTATATTACAAATTTGCTTTTAAAATGTTGATAACTGTCTGTCAGTATCATTGGTTTCTTCTATAATCCTCTGCATTTAAAAATCATTATCCCAGTAGTCCAGTCATTAAGACTCCATGCTTCCAATGCAGGTGGCGTGGGTTCAATCCGGTGTCAGGGAACTAAAATCCCACATCCCTTGAAGTATAGCCAAAAACTAATAAATAAAATAGCCTATTCTCAAGCTCTGAAAAAAATTTCTTAATCAAGAGAAAGGATCCATAGGCTTCTCCAAACTTCCAAAGGAATCAAGATACACATTTTAAAAAGGTTAAAAAAACACAACAACAACCTTGATGTAGTCCAAATTCACATGTAATACAGGAATTCCCATGGTAATTGGGTAGGTTTTGTTTAACATATCCAGTGACTGGGGAGTTCACTATCCAAAAATGAATCCTTTTTACTTCTTTAAAGTTCAAAAGTCTTTGAAAACTCTTTTTCATATTGGAAGTAATAACTGCATAGTTAAACTTTCTTCCCCCCCCTCCCTCTTTTCAGAGCTACCCTTCCCTCTTGAGCTACGTTGCTTTAAAAAAATGTGAACAATTTCTGTCTGGTTTCTTGGAGATCTGTTTTCCTGAAGGCCAGAGTATGTTTCTGACTGTTTCCAAAATTCCCACCCCTCATGCTTACAAATCTCCTAAATATCAGGATGCTGGTCTCACAAGTTCCCTGGCAGTGACACATCACCGTCTAGTCCTCTCCTGAAATTCACCATGAAATTGTGTCCTTAGTCTCATTGCTTCCTCAGCCATCTGAGGCATGAAACTGCTGGGAAAGAAAGTCAAGAATTGATCAGATACTTGCTTTTATTTTCCTGGAATCTTCCCTGATGGTTCAGACAGTAAAGAGTCTATCTGCAATGTGGAGACCTGGTTTCATTCCCTGAGTTGGGAAGATCCTCTAGAGAAGGAAATGGCAACCCACTCCAGTATTCTTGCCTGGAAAATCCCATGGGCAGAGAAGCCTGGCGGACTATAGTCCATGGGGTCTCAAAGAGTTGGACATGACCGAGTGACTAACACACACATACATGCTTTTATCAGCAGCAGAACAAGACTTCCAGTGCTGTCTAGATACAACGTCAGCCCTTCCCCCATCACTTCTAGACTCTGCTGCTTTGTCAGTGACATTGGCTGCCTGCAGAAAACCCTATGCCTCTCGAGTCTCTGGCCATTTGGTGTGACATTTACTTGCATGAAAATATCAATTCTGTTTCTCATCATCAAAGGCCCAATGGTCTCCACCTATTTCTACACCTTGCTTCATGAATTTTCATACAACTGCATGCCTTCCCGACAAGTTAGATCTATTTCTTTTGAAAAAGTGTGTCTTTCCACTGCCATCTTCCAGTTGGCAATCGTCTCCCTTCTTCCCATCAAGCCACAGTGATTTCTGTTTTCCTTGGCTGCCACTGTAAATTTGCAGAAAGGAAAGAATGTGCAGTTCCTGGGGACTATCTATGTTGGGTTGGGTGTAACCACAGAGTTAGAAAGGACTGCTACAGGCACCGCTCAAGGAAACTTGGCAATAGAAATCCACTTCCCATCCCCTTACCACAGCTGTGAATGCCATTGTCAAGCAATTTATACTGAACTTTAAAAAGTGTTTAAAGACAGAAAACTGTAGTGGGAGTTGGTACAGTCAGTGCCTTTTTTTTTTTTTTTTTTAACACTTCTCATTTGTTCTTTGGTGTCTAAGATGTAAGTTCACTCAAAAAATGTTAGGAACCAGTTTTACTCCAAATGCCAAAAGAACAGCACTCTTAGTTATTTTCTGACTATAGAGCACCAGAATATTACGTAACAGGAACTCATCAATCTGACTTCTTTCTCTCCACCAAATGTTTTGCTTCCATTCCAAGTATGAAATCAAATCTTTCAGGAAAAAATAAGATAAATAAAGGGTGAAGATGCAAAGCACCCAGTTCTGGAGTTCCCTATAATAAGGCAATGAATTACTTTTTTCATAATATTAATAATATTTCACAGTATTTTTAATTATATTTCTATAGAATAGTGATTCATATATAACACATTTTTGGTAGAGACCGGGATGAAACCAGTATAACTTCTTTAAGTTAATTTTTTTAGCTAGCTTGAAAATTAACTTGTATTTGGGGGAAGACATTAAAACACCAGTTCATGCACTGACATATTTCTCTCTTGTCCTCATCACTTAAAACCTCAGATTAACACTAATTTATGAAAAATGATATTTATATGACAACACATGGTACAGTGACCTATGTTAAAACCAGTATAATTTTCAGAAGTTAAGAGCCCAAAGTAGTAACAGATCCTAAGGCTGAGAATGCTTACATAGCTGGAATGTTTGAGCATGGAAGATAAGATACACCAACTGTCACTCCTGGATACAATTTTATGATTGCTTATTTGAAAGGCATTAGAAAGCAGCAGCCCAGAGACATAACTTTAAATGATTATCACATATCCAAGAGTAAAGACACTAGAAAACTTAAAAAGCATTTACTTTCATGCAGCCTTCACAACTAAGGTATCAAATGGTATCAGGCCACTTTTTTTTTTACTTTTAACCATATGTTTACTGCTTAAAACATTCTTCATCCCTTATATAGGTAAGTTTCCATGTGGAAGAACTATCACTTAAAGAACTACCTTGAAACATTTCTTATAGTGCATGTCTGTTAATGACAAATTCTCTCAAATTCTGCTTTTTTAAAAAAGTTTCATTTTGCCTTCATTTTTTTAAAGAATATTTTCACTGGATGTAGAGTGCTGAGAGGGAAGCTTTTGATTTCTGTCTTTATTTCCCTAACACTTTAAAGATGTTGTTTTATTGTTTTTCTGGTTTACAAAGTTCTGCCAAGAAATCTTTGGTCAATCTTATCTTTTTTCCTTTATTCAGACCTCTTTTATAGCAGAGGACACAAATAGTATGTCTTGTCTTTTAGCTGCTTTAAAATTTTTCTTTTTATTCCTGGATTTCAGCAATGTGATTATACGGTGTCTTGGTGAGTTTTTTTTTTTTTAACTTTAATTAAAAAATTTTTTTGTTTTATATTGGAGTATAGTTGATTAACAAAGTTGTGTTAGTTTCAGATGTACAGCAAAGTGAGTTTTCTTATGCATTTATAGTGTCTGGGGATTCCCAAATCCATGAGTTTAAAGTTTTCGCTGAATTTAAATTAATGGCCATTATTTATTCAAATATTTTCCTGCACCTTCCCGTTAACACACAGACTTCTTTTGAGAGTCCATAGCGAATGTGTTGGGCCACTTGCTATAGATCACAGAAGCTCTGTTCATTTTTTTTTCAGCTTTTTGTTTTCATGTTTCATTTTGAAGTATTTCTGTTGGTATGTCTTCTTGCTCATTGACCTCTTATTCTGTTGTACCTAATTTGCTGTAAATTTTTTCTGTCAATTTTTAAAAATTTCAGATACTGTGTTTTTTACCTCTAGATGGTTTATTTCAATCTTTTGATATCATCCATTTCTATGTTATATTTATGTTTTCTTTTAAATACTTGAACATATTTGCAATAGACTTTTAAACATCTTTATTAATTTCATCATGTTGGCCAGTTCTAGGAATGTTTTTATGGACTAATTTTTCTTCTGGCCATGGGTCACATTTTCCTGTTTCTTCACACGGCTCGTATTTTGGAGAGAGTAACAGATGTCTTGAATTTTACACTGTTAAGTTTCTAGATTTTGTTTCTTCCTTAAAAGGGTAATGGACTTTATTATATCAAGCAGAATTTCTTGTTCAGGATTGAATCTTTCTCTCATTTGAGAGTTGCCTATTCTCTAGGACTAGAATACTCATACTACTAAGGCATGAGCCTTCTGAAATCTCCAAAAGTCCCAGACTTCAACCCTCTTTGAACTCTGAGAATTGTTTTTGTTGTTGCTGTTGTTCTCCCAGACTCTCAGAGTTTCACCCTAAGCACCCATAGCTCCTTTTCATCAATAGACTCAAGGGGACCCCCTCCCACCCAGCCCCAAAGATTTCTGGAGCCGTTTCTCTGCCTACCTTCTTTTACTCTCTGATTCTGTGATTCACAAATATCAATTACATTGGCCTCCCTTAAACTTACACCTGTGTTCTCAGCTCAGCAAGTCCACTGTGCTGTGTTTGGATTATCCTTTCTGTATCATTGTCCAGAAAGTATCTCTAGGCAGAAAGCCAAGGTGATCTACTGGGCTCATCTCTTTTGTTTGCCTGCTCTCAAGGATCATAGTTCTGACTTGCCTGCTGGCTGACATCTGAGAACTATCATTGCATTGATTTGTCCCTAGTTGCTCATGATGTGAAAGTGGATCTAGTCCCATGACTAGCAAAAGAAGTCTCAGCCCATGACATTTTTTGAAGAAGCTATTTTCACAGAGCTCTTTGACATGATACAATATAAAATCATCAGAGTTACAGATTTTTGTCTTTATTTAAGCATTGCCAAGCTTCCTTGGTGGCTCAGTGGTAAAGAATCTGCCTGCAGCTCAAAAGACCCAGGTTTGATACCTGGGTAGGGAAGATCTTCTGTGGAAAGGAATGGCTACCCAATCCAGTATTCTTGCTTGGAAAACCCCATAGACAGAGGATCCCAGTGGGCTAGAGGTCATGGAGTTGCAGATTGGATATGACTGAGTAACTAAGCACAAGCATTACCAACAGGAAGAAACAGATATCTTCACCTCATCTTGGGCATGCGCATATTCAGTTCAGTCACATAGTCATGTCCAACTCTTTACAACCCCATGAACCGCAGCATGCCAGGCCTCCCTATCCATTACCAACTGCTGGAGTCTACACAAACCTATGTCCATTGAGTCGGTGAAGACATCCAACCATCTCATCCTCTGTCATCCCCTTCTCCTCCTGCTCTCAATCTTTCCCAGCATCATGGTCTTTTCAAATGAGTCAGCTCTTCACATTAGGTGACCAAAGTATTGGAATTTCAGCTTCAATATCAGTTCTTCCAATGAACACTCAGGACTAATCTCCTTTAGGATGGACTGATTGGATCTCCTTGCAGTCCAAGGGATTCTCAAGAGTCTTCTCCAACACTACAATTCAAAAGTATCAATCTTCGGCACTCAGCTTTCTTTATAGTCCAACTCTCACATCCATACATGACTACTGGAAAAACCATAGCCTTGATTGACAAGATTGACCTTTGTTAGCAAAGTAACGTCTCTGCTTTTGAATATGCTATCTAGTTTGGCTATAACTTTTCTTCCAAGGAGTAAGCATCTTTTAATTTCATGGCTGCAATCACCATCTACAGTGATTTTGGAGCCCCCAAAATAAAGTCAGCCACTACTTCCACTCTTCACCCATCTATTTGCTATGAAATGATGGGACCAGATACCATGATCTTCATTTGCTGAATGTTGACCTTTAAACCAATTTTTTCACTCTCCTCTTTCACTTTCATCAAGAGGCTCTTTACTTTCATCAAGAGTTCTTCTTTACTTTCTGCTGTAAGGGTCATGTCATCTGCATATCTGAGGTTATTGACATTTCTCCTGGCAATCTTGATCATATACCCCCTATTGCTGAAGAGAAGGATGCCAACAGCTTGAAAAAATGGAGTGGACATCAGAGATAGAGTGAATGGTGGAGCAAGATTTAAGGAACATCTGATTGATGAAACAAATGTAATAAATAATTTTTATTTGCATTTTGTTCATTTAAGAAAGTTAATCAATATCTCTAAGCTTTTTAAAAAATTGGAATATAATTCACATACCATAAAATTCACGTTTTTAAAGTGTACAATTCAGGGGACTTCCCTGGTTGTCCAGTGGTTAAGAAGGTCGCAGCCGGGAGGAGCTACCCCGCATCTGAGGCCAAGGGCGGCGGCCAGGAGGAGCAACCGCATGTCCAAGGAGCAGTGGCTGTGCGGGCACAGGAAGGCCTAGAGGAGCTATCCCACGTTGAAGGTCAGGAAGGGCAGCAGTGAGGAGATACCGTTCGTCCAAGGTAAGGAGCAGCGGCTGTGCTTTGCTGGAGTAGCCGTGAAAAAATACCCCACGCCCAAGGTAAGAGAAACCCAAGTAAGATGGTAGGTGTTGCAAGAGGGCATCAGAAGGCAGACACACTGAAACCATACTCACAGAAAACTAGTCAATCTAATCGCACTAGGACCATAGCCTTGTCTAATTCAATGAAACTAAGCCATGCCCATGGGGCAACCCAAGACAGGCGGGTCATGCTGGAGAGGTCTGACAGAAGGGAATGGCAAGCCACTT
Source organism: Nanger dama (assembly GCA_917880005.1). Classification (NCBI taxonomy): domain Eukaryota; kingdom Metazoa; phylum Chordata; class Mammalia; order Artiodactyla; family Bovidae; genus Nanger; species Nanger dama. Next base: position 85,546,472 of record CAKJTW010000002.1, read on the forward strand.
CAGTATTCTTGTCTTGAGAACCCCACGAACAGTATGAAAAGGCAAAATGATAGGATACTGAAAGAGGAACTCCCCAGGTCAGTAGGTGCCCAATACGCTCCTAGAGATCAGTGGAGAAATAACTCTAGAAAGAATGAAGGGATGGAGCCAAAGCAAAAACAATACCCAGCTGTGGATGTGACTGGTGATAGAAGCAAGGTCTGATGCTGTAAAGAGAAATATTGCATAGGAACCTGGAATGTCAGGTCCATGAATCAAGGCAAATTGGAAGTGGTCAAACAGGAGATGGCAAGAGTGAACACTGACATTCTAGGAATCAGTGAACTAAAATGGACTGGAATGGGTGAATTTAACTCAGATGACCATTATATCTACTACTGTGGGCAGGAATCCCTCAGAAGAAATGGAGTATCCATCATAGTCAACAAAAGAGTCTGAAATGCAGTACTTGGATGCAATCTTAAAAACAACAGAGTGATCTCTGTTCATTTCCAAGGCAAACCATTAAATATCACAGTAATCCAAGTCTATGTCCCAACCAGTAACACTGAAGAAGCTGAAGTTGAATGGTTCTATGAAGACCTACAAGACCTTTTAGAACTAACACTCAAAAAAAGGTGTCCGTTTTCATTATAGGGGACTGGAATGCAAAAGTAGGAAGCTAAGAAACACCTGGAATAACAGGCAAAATTGGCCTTGGAATATGGAATGAAGCAGGGCAAAGACTGATAGAGTTTTGCCAAGAAAATGCACTGGTCATAGCAAACACCCTCTTCCAACAACACAAGAGAAGACTCTACACATGGACATCACCAGATGGTTAACACCGAAATCAGATTGATTATATTTTTTGCAGCCAAAGATGGAGAAGCTCTATACTGTCAACAAAAACAAGACCAGGAACTGACTGTGGCTCAGAGCGGAAACCCCTTATTGTCAAATTCAGACTTAAATTGAAGAAAGTAGGGAAAACTGCTAGACCATTCAGGTATGAACTAAATCAAATCCCTTATGATTATACAGTGGAAGTGAGAAATAGATTTCAGGGACTAGATCTGATAGATAGAGTGCCTGATGAACTATGGATGGAGGTTCATGACATTGTACAGGAACAGGGATCAAGACCATCCCCATGGAAAAGAAATGCAAAAAAGCAAAATGGCTGTCTGAGGAGGCCTTACAAATAGCTGTGAGAAGAAGAGAGGTGAAAAGCAAAGGAGAAAAGGAAAGATATAAGCATCTGAATGCAGAGTTCCAAAGAATAGCAAGAAGAGATAAGAAAGCCTTCCTCAGCGATCAATGCAAAGAAATAGAGGCAAACAACAGAATGGGAAAGACTAGAGATCTCTTCAAGAGAATTAGAGATACCAAGGGAACATTTCATGCAGAGATGGGCTCGATAAGGGACAGAAATGGTATGGACCTAACAGAAGCAGAAGATATTAAGAAGAGATGGCAAGAATAGACAGAACTGTACAAAAGGATCTTCACAACCTGGATGATCACGATGGTGTGATCACTTATCTAGAGGCAGACATCCTGGAAGGTGAAGTCAAGTGGGCCTTAGAAAGCATCACTGTGAACAAAGCTAGTGGAGATGATGGAATTCCAGTTGAACTATTTCAAATCCTGAAAGATGATGCTGTGAAAGTGCTGCACTCAATATGCCAGCAAACTTGGAAAACTCAGCAGTGGCCACAGGACTGGAAAAGGTAAGTTTTCATTCCAATGCCAAAGAAAGGCAATGCCAAAGAGTGCGCAAACTACTGCACAATTGCACTCATCTCACATGCTAGTGAAGTAACGCTCAAAATTCTCCAACCAGGCTTCAGCAATATGTGAACCATGAACTTCCTGATGTTCAAGCTGGTTTTAGAAAAGGCAGAGGAACCAGAGATCAAATGCCAACATCCATTGGACTATGGAAAAAACAAGAGAGTTCCAGAAAACATCTATTTCTGCTTTATTGACTATTCCAAAGCCTTTGACTGTGTGGATCACAATCAACTGTGGAAAATTCTGAAAAAGATGGGCATACCAGACCACCTGACCTGCCTCTTGAGAAATCTGTATGCAGGTCAGGAAGCAACAGTTAGAACTGGACAGGGAACAACAGACTGGCTCCAAATAGGAAAAAGAGTACGTCAAGGCTGTATATTGTCACCCTGCTTATTTAACTTCTATGCAGAGTATATCATGAGAAACGTTGGAGGGAAGAAACACAAGCTGGAATCAAGATTGCTGGGAGAAATATCAATAACCTCAGATATGCAAATGACACCACCCTTATGGCAGAAAGTGAAGAGGAACTAAAAAGCCTCTTGATGAAAGTGAAAGTGGAGAGTGAAAAATTGGCTTAAAGTTCAACATTCAGAAAACGAAGATCATGGCATCCAGTCCCATCACTTCATGGGAAATAGATGGGGAAACAGCGGAAACAGTGTCAGACTTTATTTTTTGGCCTCCAAAATCACTGCAGATGGTGACTGCAGCCGTGAAATTAAAAGATGCTTACTCCTTGGAAGAAAAGTTATGACCAACCTAGATAGCATATACAAAAGCAGAGACATTACTTTGCTGACTAAGGTTTGTCTAGTCAAGGCTATAGTTTTTCCTGTGGTCATGTATGGATGTGAGAGTTGGACTGTGAAGAAGTCTAAGAGCCAAAGAATTGATGCTTTTGAACTATGGTGTTGGAGAAAACTGTTGAGAGTCCCTTGGACTGCAAGGAGATCCAACCAGTCCATTTTGAAGGAGATCAACCCTGGGATTTCTTTGGAAGGAATGATGCTAAAGCTGAAACTCCAGTACTTTGGCCACCTCATGGAAAAGACCCTGATGCCGGGAGGGATTGGGGGCAGGAGGAGATGGGGATGACAGAGGATGAGATGGCTGGATGGCGTCACCGACTCATTGGACATGAGTTTGAGTGAACTCCGGGAGCTGGTAATGGACAGGGAGGCCTGGTGTGTCTGCGATTCATGGGGTCGCAAAGAGTCAGACACGACTGAGTGACTGAACTGAACTGAACTGAATGCAATGGATGTGGGTTCAATCCCTGGTCGGGAAACTAAGATTCTTACATGCCTCAGGACTACCAAGCCCACTTGCCGCAACTACTAAGCTTATGAGCCACAACCAGAGTGAAGCCTGTGTCCCTCAACAAAGATCCCAGGTGACTAATCCTATGCAGCCAAAATAAACAGTAAATAAATGCTTTAAAAATAATAAAGTGTACAATTCAATGGTTTTTATTATATCCACAAACCATCCTCACTGTGTAATTAGAGAATATTTCAACACTTCAAAAGAAACCTCATATTCATTTGAAGACCATTGCCACTTCTCCTTCTCTCCCAACTCCTGGAAACTACCAATTTGCTTTCTGTCTCTATAGATTTGCGTGCTCTGGACTTTCCAGGTAAATGGAATCATACAATACGTGACCTTTGGTGTCTGTGTTCTTTCCTTTAGCACAATACTTTTTCCAGGTAGTTTCTTTCTCTTTTTTTTCAGCTCAGTATTTTCTTTTTTAAAAAATTTCATATATGATATTATACATGTTTCAATGCCATTCTCCCAAATCATCCCACCCTTTCCCTCTCCCACAGAGTCCAAAAATCTGTTCTATACATCTGTGTCTCTTTTGCTGTCTTGCATAGAAGGTTATCGTTACCATCTTTCTAAATTCAATATATATGCATTAGTCTACTGTACTGGTGTTTTTCTTTCTGGCTTACTTCACTCTGTATGATAGCTTCCAGTTTCATCCACCTCATTTGAACTGATTCAAAAGTATTCTTTTTAATAGCTGAGTAATACTCCATTGTGTATATGTACCACAGCTTTCTTATCCATTCATCTGCTGATGGACATCTAGGTTGCTTCCATGTCCTGGCTATTATTATAAACAGTGCTGCGATGAACACTGGGGTACACGTGTCTCTTTCAGTTTTGATTTCCTCGGTGTGTATGCCCAGCAGTGGGATTGCTGGGTCAGAAGGCAGTTCTAGGCCAGTTTTTTAAGGAATCTCCACACTGTTCTCCATAGTGGCTGTACTAGTTTGCATTCCCACCAACAGTGTGATGTGGTTCCCTTTTCTCCACATCCTCTCCAGCATTTATTGCTTGTAGACTTTTTCATAGCAGCCATTCTGACTGGCGTGACATGGTGCCTCATTGTGGTTTTGATTTGCATTTCTCTGATAATTAGTGATGCTGAGCATCTTTTCATGTGTTTGTTAGACATCCATATGTCTTCTTTGGAGAAATGTCTGTTTAGTTCTTTGGCCCATTTTTTGATTGGGTCATTTATTTTTCTGGAATTGAGCTGCAGGAGTTGTTTGTATATTTTTGAAATTAGTTCTTTGTCAGTTGCTTCATTTGCTATTACTTTCTCCTGGTCTGAAGGCTGTCTTTTCACCTTGTTTATAGTTTCTTTTGTTGTCAGCACAGTATTTTCAAGCTTTGTTTGTGTTGTTGCAGGTATCAGTACTTCATATCTTTTTATGACTGAAAGATATTGCAAAGTATGGATATATATTCTGCTTATCCATTCATCAACTAAATGACATTTGAATTGTTTCCATTTTTGTTTATTTATGAATCGTATAAGCCTCCATGTACAAGTGTTTGTCTGGACATATGGCTCAGTTATATGGTAACTCTATGTTTAACCTTCTAAGGAACTGTCAAATTGTTTTCCAAAATGGCTATACCATTTTACATTCTCATCAGCAATGTATGAGAGTTCCAGTTTCTCTAAATCATTTCTAGTTGGTTATAGCCACCCTTGTGTGTGTGAGGTGGCATCTTCTTGAAGTTTTTCCTTTTTTGTTGTTAATAATATATTTATTTATTTGGGGTTGCACTTGGTCTTTGTTGCGTGTGGGCTTTTCTCTGTTGGAATGAGCAGGGGCTTCTCTTGTTTCAGAGCACAAGCTCTTGGTGCCCAGGCTTCAGTAGTTGCAGCACAGGAGCTTATTAGTTGTGGTTCATTGGCCCTAGAGTGTGCCAGCTCCAGTAGTTGTGGCATACAGGCTTAGTTGCCCCACGGCATGCGAGATCTTCCCAGACCAGGAATCGAACTGGTGTCTCCTGAACTGACAGGCAGATTCCCATCCACTGTACCACCAGAGAAGTCCCTCCTTGAAGTTTTGACTTACATTTCACTAATAACTAATAATAATGTTGAACTTTTTCATTGGTAATTTGTGTATTTTACTTGGAGAAATGTCCATTTAAATCTTTCCTGTTTTTTCATTGTTTACCTTTGTTTGTTGAGTTGTAAGAGCACTTTATGTGTTCTATAGGTTAATTACTTATCAGATACAGGATTTGTAAATATTTTCTCCCCTTCTGTAGGCTGTCTTATCACTTTCTTTGTGGTGTCCTTTGAAGCACAGAAATTTTAAACTTTGATTAAGTTCAATTTATCAATTTTTTTCTTTGTTGCTAGTGTGTTGGACCATATTTAAGAAACCATTGCCTAATATTTTCTTCTAGGAATTTTGTACCTTTAGCTGTTATATTTTGATCTTTGATTCATGTTGAGTTACTTTTTATATATGGTGCGAGGTATTCTCAAAGCATTTTGAATGTTCTGCTGCTGTTGCTGCTGCTGCTGCTGCTGTGTGACTTGATAGTCATGTCCGACTCTGTGCGACCCCATAGACAGCAGCAGACCAGGCTCCTCCATCCCTAGGATTCTCCAGGCAAGAATACTGGAGGGGGTTTCCATTTCCTTCTCCAATGCATGCATGCAAAGTCGCTTCAGTTGTATCTGGCTCTGTGTGACCCTATGGACAGCAGCCTTCCAGGCTCCTCTGTCCACAGGATTCTCCAAGCAAGAATACTGGAGTTGGTTGCCATTTCTACATTGCTGGAAGTATTTGGAATGGTCCACATCACTGGACTACAATGTCCAATTGTAGTCCATTTGGACCATTGTGGACTACAATGGTCCACAGATTAAATACTCTGATTTTTATAAACTTATGAAGATGATATCACTCTACTTTCAGTTAATACATAGATCTGTACAATAATCATTTTTATTCTCTCTCTTTAAAAATACAGCCAACAAAGGTCTGTCTAGTCAAGGCTATGGTTTTTCCAGTGGTCATGTATGGATGTGAGAGTTGGACTATAAAAAGCTGAGCGCCAGAGAATTGATGCTTTTGAACTGTGGTGTTGGAGAAGACTCTTGAGAGTCCCTTGGACTGCAAAGAGATCCAACCAGTCCATCCTATAGGAGATCAGTCCTGGGTGTTCATTGGAAGGACTGATGTTGAAGCTGAAACTCCAATACCACCTGATGCGAAGAGCTAACTCATTTGAAAAGACCCTGATGCTGGGAAAGATTGAAGGCAGGAGGAGAAGGGGACAACAGAGGATGAGATGGTTTGATGGCATCACCAACTCGATGGACATAGGTTTGGGTGGACTCTGGGAGTTGGTGCTGGACAGGGAGGCCTGGCATGCTGTGGTTCATGCGGTCACAAAGAGTCGGACACGACTGAGCAACTGAACTGAACTGAACAGACAACTCTATTTTTTAAGCTTTCTCTTTGGGGCTTTTTTTTTTTTTTTTTGCACACATACTAAATAATAGATTTGGCCATGATATGTTTCTTAGTCTCAATTATAGAAAATCCTCAGTTAAATTTTAAATAGCTCTCTTAGTACTCTATTGGAAAATAGATGTGATGGTATTTTTAGAATCTAGTTCTAGAATACTGGTACCCATAGTTTTTCTGGATATAAAGATTGTTTATATACCTGTAAGGGTCAAATAATGGAACTGGAAACCCCAAACCTCTTTTAATCAGGTTAAGGATGAACAGGCTCATTAGTGTCAACTTAAACCATTACTTGGAGATTTTTTAAAAAATGAATCATTTTAAATTTGCTGTTTTACCATAGCTACATCAAAATGGCTTTGTGGAAATATCCTTTATTTCCCCAAATGCTTTTTATGACACTCATTTTAAATGACTTCAGTATATTCCATCAAGTGCACATAGCATAGTATATGTAGTTATTTTCTTCTTGTTGTTTTAAAATGTTATGTTTTAAATGAATTTTAAGTTGATTTATCTTATGCTGATGACTACACGTAATATTTAGGTTAGCTTTTAGCCCAGTTTATTGGCTAGAGCTGTCATAGTGTAATAGTGTATTTTTTCTCTCTCTGGTGGTCAATTTTTAATGCTCTTTATAATAAGCAACTATTTATTTATCTGCCCAAAGGATAGTTGGTTGTGTTAAAATAGCCATTTATAAAACTTATTATTTCTCTAAATGTGAATTTCTATATGGTTTCATTTAATCACTTGTATTTTTATTTTCCAAAGTAAGTGAGCAAAATAGAAAATGTCTGTAAAAGTGGGCCTTTTAGCCTAAAAGAACAAAAAGCTATGCATGTACTTGGCAAAGGTACATAGAGATATTGTTTATTTGGATGAGGCACAACCAGTGAATATAAAATAGTGATCTTTTGAAAATTTCACCTACATGTCATTCATTGTTCTCCCATACTTTCTGGCCTAGTCTCCAGTGATATTGATCTCCACTCTCTTCTTCGGTCCGCAGCGCAAATCATAGGTGCTGGGACAGTTTGCCCTGTGAAGCTTCCAGTAGAAAAAAAAGCAGAATGTCTCATACAAGAAAAGGAAAGAGCAAAGAAATACTTAAGCTCGCAACTTAAAATGTACAGGACATTTGCTTATTTGCTTTGTCAATATTAGAGAATTTCAGGTTACAGGATATTAGCTGAGGCCTTGAGAAACCTTAAGAGGCCCAAGTAAGATGTTAAAATCGGTTAACATTTAGGAATCACTGAGTCGTTTTCCTTATTTTTCAAGGCATATGCTAATCATCAGTTGGAATTAAGTGTTTCCTCTCATGGAGTACTATTCCACAGTTAAGTAAAAGATAGGATTTCCTTTGAAGTATATGATCACTGCTTATTACAGGGGAACCAACAAGAAATGGCATTCATTATTTTTTAACCATATAGAAGCTTGATTTAAGGGTTTAAAAGGATAACATTTATTTTAAGGTATTGTTAGTGAACATAAATGTTTCCCCAAGACAATATTTTTATTTACTCTTGGCATATTATCTATTATTTTAATCATCCAACTTTTTGATTTTACTCAAATTCTCTCATTCTCCCAATAAATTTGCTCAGCGGGCATTATTTGAATAGTAACCAGCACCAGGCGCTGGGGTCCATGTTACTGTCTGAGAGACCTTTGGCTTGTTTGGGGGTTTAAACAACTTGATAGGAATAGAATCAGCTACTGTGTTCAAGCCATAGAATTGTGTGGGCTTCTGAAGTAGGAACTATACTGCATTTTTCTTTGTAGCCCCAGTTATATTGTAGACACTCAATTACATTTTTGTCAAATTAAATTGGGCCTTCCCAAATGGTACTAAGTGGTAAAAGAAAAAAAAACAACCATCTGCCATTGCAGGAGATATAAGAGATGTGGGTTCAATCCCTGGGAGGGAAGATTCCCTGGAGGAGAGTATGGCAATCCCTTTAGTGTTCTTGCCTGGAGAATCCCATGGACAGATGACCCTAGTGGGCTACAGTCTATAGGGTCACAAAGAGTCAAACACAACTGAAGCAATTTAGCACGCATGCATGCACAAACTGAAGTGAGTACAATCCTTGAGTGTTAGACTTGGAAATGTACTGTCTAAGAGGCTTATAGTGGTGACCTAGAGATCACCAAAAGTAGGGTGATGAGGCAGATTTCTGGGAGTTTCCTACTTGTATTTCAGCTAGAGTGCCCTCCCATTTACCTATTGGTCTTCTGTATAAGATTGCATTTTTTAAAAATGTAGCTACTGCTAAAAAATATTATAAAGCCATTGATAATTCATTTGCTTCAATTATAAATGAGATAAATCTATTTTCAGCCACCTACATCAGTTACAAATTATGCAAATCTTTCTAAATAGATATAGTTCAGATAATGTCCCCTGCTTGCCCTTTCTTTTTTTCTTTTTTGGTAGTTGTTTAAAAAAGAAAGGAGGGGGCAACAGCCTAAAAATAATTTTCTCAAGAAATGATGAAGCAATAAAAGTACAGAAGCCTTTGAAGATTGCTAGCAAGTTATGTCAGTGTCTGTAATGTGAAACTGCTTGAGGTCTCTTTAGTGCTGCGTGCCCCTCACACTGCGAATGAATTCATTAAAACAATGCAGAATTCATCTGGGGCAGGGAAAATAAGGAAACTAATTTTTAAATGACTAAGGACTGAGGATAAGCTTCTCTCTTAATTTCCCTGGCCTAATGGAGAACACATACATATGCTATCAGCTCATCTCTATCATTAAAAAGAAGTTAGAACCAGAAACATGTACAATCACATCAAGGCTTGTCAATTAAAAGACAACCCAAGAAAGATGTTTTGAAGATTACTGATCTTGTCAGCTTCCATCAAAAGTGAAATGAAATCCAGAGAGCCAGGCTTTGGTTAATGGTGAGATCTTTGTTAAAAAGCAAAGAAAAAAATTGTTTCCTACAGGTAAATTGACCTTGGTATCATTTACCTTAAGAGAATATTTCCAGGTCATCAAACAGATCATGGACCATACACGCTAACTTGTGAACTCTAGGTACAATCAGCAAGACCAATACAGAAGTACAAGGGTTAAATGTCTTGAAAGGTGTTATTTCACCCTTTTGAAGCAGGAAATTATAGAAAACACTCAAATAAGCATTTTTCTTATAACTAAGATTGTGGAATATTCTTTTAACTTCAGAGAATGGAATGCAACTTTCTGATGCACTTTTGTCTTCAATTTTCAAAACAGTTTCGTAAGGCGTGGCCGGGAATAAATGCTATTTACACATTCCAGAAGCCCATGAACTTTCTTCTCTTTACAAAATGGCCAACTGCATATTTTGAACTCATGTGTCTATCAAAAATGTAGAAGAAATAAATTTCTAAGTCAGCTAAGGCCAAGTGATTGTTTAAAAATGCAATACAAAAGGAATGAAATGAAGGGAGTCTTCCTACTACCTTTTGAAATGACAGGCCAACCATGCCATTTTAGTATTAAAAAGTCAGGATGATGAAGGAAGAAGGTTGGGCAGCCTACCAAAACAGAGGAGGTAGCAGCCAAAAGCAAGTATTGTTCTTCTTCCATTAACATAGAAAGGCTGCAAGAAGGAATAAACAGCAGTGAATTAAGGAAGCAGGATATATGACACAGACCAAGAGATTATCATACTAAGTGAAGTAAGTCAGAAAGAGAGAGACTAATGCCGTATGATATCACATATATTGGAATGTAAAATATGACACAAATGAACTTATCTACAAAACAGAAACAGATTCACAAACACAGAGAACAGACTTGGGATTGCCAAGGGGAAGGAGGTAGGGGAGAGGAGGACTGGGAGTTTGAGATTGGCAAATGCAAACTTTTATACATAGCGTGAATTAACAAGGTCCCACTGTATAGCACAGGGAACTATATTTAATATCTTGTGATAAACCAGAATGGAAAAGAATATGAAAAAATAACATATATTTATAACTGAGTCACTCCTGTACAGCAGAAATTAACACAGTATTGTAAATCAAATATACTTCAATAAAATTAATTTAAAAAAGAATATGTAATACAAAGCATTTATCCAGATGGGAATTGAGTAACATAGACAACAGGTAACATGGGAAGAGATAAACAGATGTAGACACTCTCTTTATTGTGTTCTATCATAGTAGAAGGTAAAATAATATGAATATTTTGGCAAATATTCATTTTTTTCACAATGAAAATAAGTGACTACCAGTGCAGAGTATTTATTTTCTGTATCTAAAATATGTGTTCTAAGATCTTGTTTGTTAAGTACATTTTAATTCTAATTGTATTTATTGCATAAATATCCCCTAAAAGACAAGGCACCTTTGGTTGCAGAGCCATAATCTTTCAATCCTTGTTAAGATCTATCAGAGTCTTATTTTGTACCCTACTCTATAGTGACAGTTTTGTAAAACAAAATGTTTATACTTTAAGAAGTTGTGTAGGCTTATTGTTCAGTTGCTAAGTCGTGTTTAACTCTTTTGCAACCCTATGGACTATAGCCCTCCAGGCTCCACTGTCCATAGGACTTTCCAGGCAAGAATATTGGAGTGGGTTGCCATTTCCTTCTCCAGGGAATCTTCCTGACCCAGGGATCGAACCCAAGTCTCCTGTATTGGCAGGATGATTCTTTTACCACCGAGCCACCAGGAAAGCCCTGCATAGGCTTACAACAAAGCTTAAAATAAAACAATGTCCGCTCTAGGATTTAAAGCTCCACTTTCCAAAGAGGCAATGTCTTTCAACAGAGAGTTTGTCTGTTTCCACAAATGCTACTGCATGTCTGTCGAGCTTGCATGTGTGCGCGCACATACACACACACACCTGCAATAGGAATAGGCAGGTTTTCCCACGTGAACTATAGATTCTGCCCTTAGAGCTCTCTAACTTGCAGGAACAAGTTTCTCATTTCTCCAAGAGGTCTCATGAGATGTGGCATGGGCCCAAACTGACCCCCAAATCAGTTTGAATGGAATATAATGCTCACAAACTTGGACCCTAGACACAGGCTCCAGCTTTTCTGGGAGAAATTTTAGATACTACTTGCTAATTTGGATGGTGTTATTGTTATTCAGAGTTCATCCTTCTAATTTGAGTCACATCTGTGACTGCTTAGCTGAACTGGGAGCCTCAGCACTGAGCTCTATCTTCATTTGCTCAAGGGACACATGGTGTGTGTAGGAGCCATCATGCTTTGTTTTTACAAATCAAACTCTTAATTAATTACTGAACATACTGCAATCCACTAATCAAGCTGTATTTTTGAGACATTTCTGACTGATAAATATCTAGTCATCTGGCTTTGCAATATCTCCTTTTGTCCTTGCTTTAGACAAAAATGGTAGGAGTCATCGGAAATGTTTCTTTTTATATATGATCTGTTCATCATCAGGCAGGAGTGTGGAAGAAAACAATTTCCCATAGAACTATGTCCATATTCTGGCCCACACTAAGAGGCAGTGTTTTCCAATGAGAGCAGATACTGAATGCAAAATCGTTAAGAACTCGGTTCAAATTCTGGTTTGGCTATTTCCAACTAATGGAACTTTATTTTTTTTTCAAACTTTAAACTTTTTATTTTGTATTGGGATATAGCCAATTAGGGCTTCCCCAGTGGCTCAGCAGTAAAGAATCCTCCTGCAAGGCGGGAGACTCAGGTTCGATCCTGGAGTGGGAAAGATCCCCTGGAGGAGGGCATGGCAACCCATTTCAGGATTCTTACCTGGAGAATTTTCATGGACAGAGGAGCCTGGAGGGCTATGGTCCCTCGGGTCACAAAGCGTTGGACACGACTGTAGCAACTGAGCATGCATGCACGCATGGCTGATTAACCATGTCGTGGTAGTTTCAGGTGAATAGCAAGGGAATCAGCCATACATATACAAGTGTCCTTTCTCCCCCAAACCCTTTCCCATTTAGGCTGGCGCATAGCCTTGAGTAGAGTTCCATGTGCTATACAATAAGTCCTTCCAATTTATGGAACTTTAAATCTCAGTTTCTTATTTGTAAGTTTGTTTTGAAAATTAAATGAGAGAAACCACATAAAGCACACACTTCTGTGCTGGCCATCTATCTGGCAGTGACATTTCCTATCATCCATTCGTACATTCATTCCCACAAATATTTATGGAGGATCACCTGCAATTGCTTAGGCTTTTAGTCATGGAGAAAACAATTGGAGGCAAGATAGAAAAAAGTACCTCTTTATATAAAAGGTACAGTCTGAAGGAGGGGGTGTCTTAATAAATGAGAAACAAATAAGCTAAATAATTACATGTGTTTTATAATAGTTCTCTGTTTTGATTTTTAGATAATTGTGTATCTATCTCATTTTCCATGAGATGAAAAGTTCTTATCCTTTATTTGTCAAGATCACTATTGCACAAATTAGGAAACCTATCTGTTGAATAAATAAATGAACAAATGCAAGAAAATCTCTAACTTGTCTACATATTTGGAATGGCTTATGGCTTTACAGGAATATTTTAGTAAGCACAACTATTGCAAAATTAAAAGCATTCCTGAGATTCTTAAAGAGGCAGTATAGTGCAGGGGTTAAGAACAATGGAATATCCTGCATCCAGTTTTCCTAGGTTCAAACCACAGTAAGGCTATTCCCTAGCTATGTGACTTCAACACTCTGTGCCTCTGTTCACCCACAAGGAAAATGTGGATAACAAATGCCTCTGTAATATAGTTGTCATGCAGATTAAAAGAATTATTTCATGCAGAGCATTTAAGAAACCATGGCATATGGCAAGCATTCAATAAATGTCAGATTTTTTTATTTTACTAGAGAGCTATTTCTCCAACTGGACTCTAAACAAATCAGGTTCTTGGGAATTTACGTAGAAGTATTCTAGTTTGTATAAGAATCTTACATTTTGTGTTTTTATTCTAATGAAAAAAATTTTAAATATTAAAGTTTGTTTATTTTGGAAATCTACCATGCAATTCCAGTGCCCGTATTTGCACTTACTCTTAAAGCTGCTTTGAGTGATCACCCAATATGATAATGTTTAACTTCTAGTTTCTCAAATTGGGATTCCATATATTCTTGAGAATAACATTTCTCAAGATTGAAAAATACTGTTTTGGAGCCTCAAGCATACATGGGCCATAGGCCATAATATAAATGTTCACAATGTAAAACTCATCTGTCGTTCAACATGTTTATCATACTCCTCAATCATGCTTCTCTCCCATTTCTTTTGGATACTCTGTCTTCAAAGCACATACATTTCTGGGCCACATTTGTTTTTGGATAATGAGGGGACCAGTGGCTACTTCTGGCTAATGAGTGATGAACAGAATCGACATGTGTTACTTCTATACCAGAGTGTTTAATCACTTTTCAATTGGTTGCAACCTTGAGCCTCCTTGACAGCTTGCATGGGACATATAGCATACATGAGAAATAACTTCTTTGTTGATTGAAGCTATTGGGATATTCATGTTGTTTTCTATAAGTGCAATCCAGCTGGAATGTAATTTCATTGCACCTATTGTGTCTAAGCCATGATGATAGCCACTATATAAACCAAAAGTAAGTCAATTTCCCAGTGAAGTCTTTTTCTTAGTTTATACCTGCCAAATTATTCTGAGATCTGAGTTAATGTAAAACTTTTATGGGATTTCTTTGGCGGTCCAGTGGTTGAGAACCCACCCTCCAATGCAGCAGATAAGGGTTCAATCCCTACTCAGGGAATTAAGTTCCCTCATGCCACAGGGCAACTAAGCCCATGTGCTGCAACTAGAAAAGCCCATGCACTGCAATGAAAACCCAGCACAGCCAGAAATAAAAATAAATGTAAACCTTTTATTATCTTGGGCTTCCCTGGTAAGTCAGCTGGTAAAGAATTCACGTGCAGTGCAGGAGACCCTGGTTCAGTTCCCTGGTTGGGAAGACTCCCTGGAGAAGGGTTAGGCTACCCACTCCAGTATTCTTGGGTTTTGTTGGTGGCTCAGCTGGTAAAGAGTCAGCCTGCAATATGGGAGACCTGGGTTTGATCCCTGGGTTGGGAAGATCCTTTGGAGAAGGGAATAGTTACCCATCCAGTGTTCTGTCCTGGAGAATAATCATGGACTATGCTAAATCTGAAACTCCAATACTTTGGCCACCTCATGCGAAGAGCTGACTCATTGGAAAAGACTCTGATGCTGGAAGGGATTGGGGGCAGGAGGAGAAGGGGACGACAGAGGATGATATGGCTGGATGACATCACCGACTCGATGGACCTGAGTTTGAACTCTAGGAGTTGGTGATGGACAGGGAACCCTGGCGTGCTGCGATTCATGGGGTCGCAAAAAGTCAGACACGACTGAGTGACTGAACTGAACTGAACCGATATAATCCCTGGGGTCGCAAAGAGTCAGACACAACTGAGTGACTTTCACTATCTTTAACTTTCAAACAACTTGTAATTCCTCAGGTTCATGTTATTCTCCTTCATCAATGAGGACAATAATAAAACACCTACAATCTCTATCCTTTTCACCAGATGCTAAGTGAACAGTAAAGATTTTCTCCTTATTTTCCCAAGAAAAATGAGGAGCTGCCACAGGAGGAAAAAAAGAATACCGTCTGGTAAGATGATGTGCTACTCCCAGTCTGGATTTCTGGAGTGCCTGGTTGTGGTTCCTAGTGGCAGCTTGAGGTTTCTTCAGAGAGCCTCAAGCTCTATGAAGTTAATAGTGGTTTCCATCTCCTGGTCATGGTTCTAAGCAAAGACTTAGCCTTCAGAAGTCATGTTTGCTCACCATGCTCAGTCAGTCACAAGACCCAGCTGAGTCCACTGAGCCAACCTGAAGAGCTTTAAAAGAACAGATCTTTCGAATATTTGCCTATAGCATTGCTCTGGTTGCAAGTGTAGGTCCAGTGAACTACTGGGAAAAGCAAATGCTCTTGCTTCTATCACCATGTCATCTAATAATATCTCTGCTCTGCTCTGAAATGAATCATGGGCCCCATGCTCTACAGGTTTTTCCTTGTCTGCTGGTTCATTGTCCAACTCCCTCAGAGATCATCCAAGGAGTTGAAATTTATATACCAATATTTTCTTGTGTCAGGATCTGAACTCAAAGAAAGAGACTTAATCTCAACCAGAAGATTTACTTAAAAACCATCCCCTCCCAATTGAGTCCAGGTTAGGTACTTAAAAAGAATTTTTCCCCCAAAATGTGAAAGTCCTTGCTCACATTTAAAATACCAAAGCATGAACTTTGAAGTGAGATACTTTCTCTTTAAGCAACATTTATACTTTATACAACATTGATTAATGCATTCAAGATTTTTTTTTCTGGAATACCAACATGTGCAAGCCACCATATTCAACAAGAAGGAGAAAGTGGAAAGGAGTAAGATGGGAATGTTTTATGGAAGCATGAGCATGAAGGATTTGTAAGGCATGTCCAAATGTTTAAATTTATTCAAGGGCAATAGAAAACCATTAAAAATTTGGGGATGTGTAACAAGGTAATATGTGCATTTTAAAATGACCACTTTGACTGCATCAAGATGGTGGGATCAAGACTGGGAGTAGAGACAGAAGGAAGTGGTTTTAAACAGTCAGATGAGACAGAGTGGTGACTTTGACTTGAAGATCAAGAAAAACACAATGTGAAGGTACTAATTTGAGAGTCAGCATAGACGTGGGCATTGAAACCCTATAAGCAGTTGATAGCATGTAGAATGTATGGGGAGAGCATGATTAAGGACAGAGCAAGGAAAACATCCCATGCTTAAGGACCTGTCAGGAAAAAGACCTGTGAAGGAAACCAAGAAGTCTCAGAGAAAAGATACACCAGAGGAGTGTGGTCTCAGACCATAGGAAAGAGATTGTTTCAGAGACTAGTGTTAAAAGATTGTATCGGTTATGGACCAAAGCATTTCTGTTAGGTTTCTCAACCTAGGAGATTTTTGTTGGAGCTCGTAGTGTCAATGGACCATGGTAGGAAAAATCAGATTATGGTAGGCTGGTGAATAAAAGAGAAGTAAAGAAGTGAAGAGGATAAATATACATAGTTCTTTGAAGAAATTAAGCTTTGAAAGAAAAGAGAGAGAGGAAAAGGAGATAGAGGCTCAAGGAAATTTTCTTCGGTTTACTGTTAATTTTAAAGAGAGAGGTAACAAACTATAGAAATGATCCCTGAAAGTAAAGATAGAGAGGAAGCAGATGGAAGGATTTTCTTAAAGGGCCAAGAGGGAATGGGTGCAGGGATTAACATTAGACATTAGAGTTTCTCTCTTCCATTGTAACTGGGGGAAGCAGAAAGGATGGCTTTTCAGTTCAGTTCAGTTCAGTTGCTCAGTCGTGTCCAACTCTCTGCAACCCCGTGAACTGCAGCACGCCGGGCCTCCCTGTCCATCACCAACTCCCAGAGTTCACTCAGACTCACGTCCATTGAGTCAGTGATGCCATCCAGCCATCTCATCCTCTGTCGTCCCCTTCTCCTCCTGCCCAGCATCAGAGTCTTTTCCAGTGAGTCAACTCTTCGCATGAGGTAGCCAAAGTACTGGAGTTTCAGCTTTAGCATCATTCCTTCCAAAGAAATCCCAGGGTTGATCTCCTTCAGAATGGACTGGTTGGATCTCCTTGCAGTCCAAGGGACTCTCAACGGTCTTCTCCAACACCACAGTTCAAAAGCATTAATTCTTCAGCTTTCAGCCTTCTTCACAGTCCAACTCTCACATCCATACATGACCACAGGAAAAACCATAGCCTTGACTAGACGGACCTTAGTCAGCAAAGTAATGTCTCTGCTTGTGAATATACTAAGTAGGTTGGTCAAAACTTTTCTTCCAAGGAGTAAGCATCTTCTAATTTCATGGCTGCAGTCACCATCTGCAGTGATTTTGGAGCCCCCAAAAGTAAAGTCTGACACTGTTTCTACTGTCTCCCCATCTATTTCCCATGAAGTGATGGGACTGGATGCCATGATCTTCGTTTTCTGAATGTTGAGCCAACTTTTTCACTCTCCTCTTTTACTTTCACCAAGAGGATGTTTAGTTCCTCTTCACTTTCTGCCATAAGGGTGGTGTCATCTGCATATCTGAGGTTACTGATATTTCTCCCGGCAATCTTGATTTCAGCTTGTGTTTCTTCCCATCCAGCATTTCTCATGGTATACTCTGCATAGAAGTTAAATAAGCAGGGTGAAAATACACAGCCTTGACGAACTCTTTTCCCTATTTGGAACCAGTCTGTTCCATGTCCAGTTCTAACTGTTTCTTCCTGACCTGCATA
The DNA here is from genome assembly GCA_917880005.1 of Nanger dama. NCBI lineage: Eukaryota > Metazoa > Chordata > Mammalia > Artiodactyla > Bovidae > Nanger > Nanger dama. The sequence continues at coordinate 85,564,326 of CAKJTW010000002.1, forward strand.
CAGATTTCTCAAGAGGCAGGTCAGGTGGTCTGGTATGCCCATCTTTTTCAGAATTTTCCACAGTTGATTGTGATGCACACAGTCAAAGGCTTTGGAATAGTCAATAAAGCAGAAATAGATGTTTTCTGGAACTCTCTTGCTTTTTCTATGATCCAGAGGATGTTGGCAATTTGATCTCTGGTTCCTCTGCCTTTTCTAAAACCAGCTTGAACATCAGGAAGTTCACGGTTCATGTATTGCTGAAGCCTGGCTTGGAGAATTTTGAGCATTACTTTACTAGCATGTGAGATGAGTGCAATTGTGCGGTAGTTTGCGCACTCTTTGGCATTGCCTTTCTTTGGGATTGGAATGAAAACTGACCTTTTCCAGTCCTGTGGCCACTGCTGAGTTTTCCAAATTTGCTGGCATATTGAGTGCAGCACTTTCACAGCATCATCTTTCAGGATTTGAAATAGCTCTACTGGCATTCCATCACCTCCTTTAACTTCGTTCATAGTGATGCTTTCTAAGGCCCAATTGACTTCACATTCCAGGATGTCTGCCTCTAGATGAGTGATCACACCATCATGATCATCCAGGTTGTGAAGATCCTTTTGGTACAGTTCTTCTGTCTATTCTTGCCATCTCTTCTTAATATCTTCTGCTTCTGTTAGGTCCATACCATTTCTGTCCTTTATGGAGCCCATCTTTGTGTGAAATGTTCCCTTGGTATCTCTAATTCTCTTGAAGAGATCTCTAGTCTTTCCCATTCTGTTGTTTTCCGCTATTTCTTTACATTGATTGCTGAAGAAGGCTTTCTTATCTCTTCTTGCTATTCTTTGGAACTCTGCAGCTGTGAAGAGATACCCCATGCCCAAGGTAAGAGAAACCTAAGTAAGATGGTAGGTGTTACAAGAGGGTGTGAGAGGGCAGACACACTGAAACCATACTCACAGAAATCTAGTCAATCTAATCACACTAGGACCACAGCCTTGTCTAACTCAATGAAACTAAGCCATGCCCATGGGGCAACCCAAGACGAGCAGGTCATGGTGGAGAGGTCCGACAGAATGTGGTCCACTGGAGAAGGGATTGGCAAACGACTTCAGTATTCTTGTCTTGAGAACTTCATGAATAGTATGAAAAGGCAAAATGATAGGATACTGAAAGAGGTACACCCCAGGTCAGTAGGTGCCCAATATGCTACTGAAGGTCAGTGGAGAAATAACTCCAGAAAGAATGAAGGGATGGAGCCAAAGCAAAAACAATACCGAGCTGTGCATGTGACTGGTGATAGAAGCAAGGTCCGATGCTGTAAAGAGCAATATTGCATAGGAACCTGGAATGTCAGGTCCATGAATCAAGGCAAATTGGAAGTGGTCAAACAGGAGATGGCAAGAGTGAATGTTGACATTCTAGGAATCAGTGAACTAAAATGGACTGGAATGGGTGAATTTAACTCAGATGACCATTATATCTACTACTGTGGGCAGGAATCCCTTCGAAGAAATGGAGTAGCCATCATGGTCAACAGAAGAGTCCAAAATGCAGTACTTGGATGCAATCTCAAAAACAACAGAATGATCTCTGTTCGTTTCCAAGGCAAACCATTCAATATCACAGTTATCCAAGTCTATGCCCCAACCAGTAATGCTGAAGAAGCTGAAGTTGAACGGTTTTGTTTGGTAGTCTACAGTTAAGGGAGTTATCCTGTGGCTATTATCCTTTTGGAGTGGAGGTGAGATAATCTGTTACTGAGTGGTGAGGTTGCAGTAGAAGTTTGGGGAGAAAAAAAAAGAAGTTTGGGGAGAAAGCATGGAGAGTCTTTGAAATGAATGCTGTTAAGAACTGAAGAGAGCTGATCATGGAAATATCATAGCTTTCTCTGCAATATGGGAATGATCATATCTTGCTCACAACTGGGAGGAGGGTTGTTAAATGAGATAGTATATGGAAATTTGTATCTGGTCAGTACAAAATAGCTCAATAAATAGTAGCAATTATTATTATCAATATCATTATTTTCCTTTTCCTTTCTTATGCCACAACACTAATTTTAGCTTTTGTTTACAATTCCACTTTGAAATTTGATCCATTTGGTTTCTCTTTGGTTCCTCCTTCACTCCACTTCCAGGCTCTTGCTTTCATCTCGTCACTTTAATCTCTTTCAATACTTTCAGCCTGCTGGTTTTACATAATGCCTTATTGATACTGTCCCTTCCAAGCTGCCTGGCCCCCAGCATATCTCCTGATTATTTCCCTGTAAGATAGCTCGTCATCTCTCTCATGAGCTTATCAACAGAACTCAAACAATACTAACGGCAGGAAAATCATGACTGTTCTGTGGTTAACCAAAGATATTTGCAAGAGAAATCCTATAAATGGCTCTGAGTTTCAATAATATGATTCCATGAAAATAATCAGATGGATTAGAGGATCTGATTTAAGCATTTATAAGACTATGAAGCTGAAAGTCTTAGAGGTGTTTCTGTTTCTAGCATGCCAAATGAGGTATTTTGCCTTTTATATATTTGCAATTGCCACCCCATATATTGGACCATAAAGAAGGCAGAGCCCTGAAGAATGTATGTTTTCACTGTGATGCTCGAGAGGACTCTTCAGAGTCCCTTGGACTGCCAGGGAGATCAAACCAGTCAGTCCTAAAAGATATCAACCCTGATTACTCATTGGAAAGACTGATGCTGAAGCTGAAGCTCCAATACTTCAGCCACCTGATGTGAAGAGTTGACTCATTGGAAAAGGCTCTGATTCTGGGAAAGACTGAGGACAGAAGGAGAAGTGGGCAACAAAGGATGAGATGTTTGAGTGGCATCACTGACTCAATGCACGTGAGTCTGAGCAAACTCAGGGAGTTAGTGAAGACAGGGAAGCTTGACATTCTTCAGTTCATGGGGTTGTAGAGAGCTGGACACAACTTGAACTGAACAACAGCAACAAATGCATATCTTAAGTAAATCTGTCTTTAAAACTTCTTTTTGTGTGTGGGAAAGCAAAGCTGATCTCCACAATTCTGCCTCCCCCTACTGTTTGAGCTGCTGTCAAAAAAACTTTTATTGTCTAGTGTCTTTCTCCCCAACTTGAGCCCTTAGCTTTAGCTCATGACTTTCTGTGCTCCATGACTGGAACCCTGGAGTTCTGGCTCTGACTACCTAAAGTTTATAATCTAAGAAGGTAAGGCACCTACTCTTCCTCTCTCAACTCCTTTCCTCACTTATAATCATGTCTAAGCCTGTCCCTTCACCTCTTACCACTTCCAAGTGAATAATGTGGAACTGAACTCTTTATGAATAAGTGACCAAGTAAAAAGATCCACAATAGATGGTCACTGAACACCATGGAGAAACTAACCTCTGCTTCAAAAAGTGATAAGCCCTTTTCATTGGCTGGTGATCCACAGTTATGAAACAGGAGGGAAGGGGGAAGGGCACAATGTTTAAAAGAATGACAGAACCAACGGATGTGACAAAGACTGGTTAGAACCAACTGGGTCCAAGATGGCAGAAGATTCCACTTCCTGTAGACCTTGAGCCTCATTATATGTTTATTGCAATAAGACCTGACATGAGAAATAGCACACCCACCAGTGCCCATGATAGTTCTGACCATAAAAGCTCAATTTAGGGGGCAATGGCCCAATTTCCTGGAAATCCCCACCCCTTCCTCAAAATAATTGAAATAATCCTCCCACTCATTAGACTATCTAATTGCTCAACTGCTAAAAATTAACCATCTCATATTTTGAGGCTCTCCCTCTTCTTCTGAGATGGCCCACACTCTATGGAGTATGTTTCTCTTTAAATGAATCCACTTCTTACCTATTGGTTTGTCTCCAAATTCTTTCATGACTAAGTAAAAACCTTAAATTCACCCCAAACAGCTGTATATCATGAAGTTGACTGTGCATGGATCAAACTCTAAACCTCTTACAATTCATCCCTTGGATGCATTTTTAGGGGTATCTAGTATATAGTTTGGGCTTCCCTGCTGGCTCAGAGGTTAAAGCGTCTGCCTCCAATGCGGGAGACCCGGGTTCGATCCCAGGTCGAGAAGATCCCCTGGAGAAGGAAATGGTAACCCACTACAGTATTCTTGCCTGGAGAATCCCATGGATGGAGAAGGCTGGTAGGCTACAGTCCACGGGGTGGCAAAGAGTCAGACATGACTGAGCAACTTCACTTCGATTCATTTCAGTATACAGTTCATTTGATTATTAAAGTAGTGCAGCTTCATCACCACTCACTGTGTAGGAAAACATATAAAAGCCTGCTATCAATTGAAAAGTATTCAAGGAGTGTGTTTTTGCAACGTGGCAGAGAGCACATATAGACAGACCAGAAACATCCTCAGCCTCTCTATCTCAGTGAACTTGGTTGGAAAGAAACTGAGGATGCAGGTACAAAATGGCTGAGTGATTTTTTTTTCTGACCAACAGAGCTGCTCGTTAACAACTTGAAAGAATGCCTAGATCCAAAATAGTATTAACCAAGTGTTTCTTCAATATGAGATCATTATGTTTCTCTTCTAAATCCAAATACTAATTGCAACCTTGCTGTGAGCACACAATATTAGGGCCATCATAGCCATGGCAACAGAATGCAGCATAAAGTGGGATCCTATCATTGGTACAGCCATTGCTAGTGGCTTGGGCGGCTGGAGGAGCACTTTCTCACAGCATCTCTAATGTCCAGCTCCAAAGACAGGATCGCACCACACACCTTTAGGCAATTTTGTCCTACAGGTTCTGTGATCTTTGAATGTTTTGTGTATCTCTGTAGTTAATTTTAATACAAGGTGGCCTGTTAATCCACAGACAAAAATACAAGCACAAATGAAATTTTCAACAAGCACTTTACAATGGCCATTTACATTTCCAAATTAAACCCCTAATAAAAACTTTTGTGTACTTATAATTGGACTGATTTTTAACACCCAATGATAAACATCTATGTAAATAGCCTCCCAAAGATTTTACACTTAAGGAAAAAAAAAGCACTTTAAATGAGCTGCTTAAAGTCACCTTCTCTGCTTTGCATGATAATTGTAATGCAAAATAATAAACAGCACAAGGCAGGAGTACAACACTACCAGGATGATAGGGTGCCATTTATATGAAGATAATTAGGCATTTAAAACCTACCAATACTAATTTTAAAACCTACCAATTAAAAAAAAAAAACTGTGCTTACAGTAAACTCATTGAAATAAATTTCCATTTGCCTTTGCAGGGCTTTCATTGCAAAGATGTCCATAGCTTGTGCTGCCCCAAGGACGCTTGTTTTTGCATGTAGGAAGTAAGATGCAGATTTAGACTGCATAACCGTCTATCCTTCTATAAAAACAAAAAAGCATTTTGTATAGATTTGCTGTAAACATCTGAACCATATGCCATTGTTAAAAAGAAAGGAAACAGTTGTGTTGGCAGAAAGACTTGTTACTATTAGGAAGATTGAGGTGTGAACAAAACTCCCTACTCATTCACGTCAAGATTTCACTGAGAAGAGCAAAGTAGACAATAGGATCTGCCTTCCACAGTCAGAGGCAAATACATCGGACTTTGTTTTCATATGCATCTCCTCAAAAAGAAAAATGAATTGATCCTCAACATTGTAGATGGGAAAATGTGTATTACTTTGGAAACAAACCCTGTAAACACTTTTATTTTGTCAAGCAGATTTGAAGATTTATCTCCCATCCATATCCAATTCTATTTCACCATCTGTAACATTCCAGTACTCTTTCTATTTGAAAGAAAGAAAGAAGAAAGTAAAAGCGCCTCATGTCCAATTCTTTGCAACCCTATGGACTGTAGCCCAGACTTCTCTGTCCATGGGATTCTTTAGGCAAGAATACTGGAGTAGGTTGCCATTCCCTTCTATAGAGAATCTATAGGGGCCAAACCTGGGTCTCCTGCACTGCAGGTGGACTCTTTACTATCTGAGCTACCAGGAAAGCCCTTTTATATATGAATTATAAGCCCTTTTATATATGATAAGCCCAAATTACCAATGGCATTTTTCAAAGAACTAGAACAAAAATTTCACAACTCATATAGAAACACAAGAGACCCCAAATAGCCAAAGCAGTCTTGAGAAAGAAGGATGGAGCTGGAGGAATCAACCTTCCTGACTTCAGATTATACTACAAAGCTATAGTCATCAAGACAGTATGGTACTGGCACAAAAACATAAATATAGACAAATGGAACAAGATAGTAAGCCCAGAAATAAACCCATGCACCTGTGGGTACCTTATTTTTGACAAAGGAAGCAAGAACATACAATGGTGCAAAGACAGCCTCTTCAATAATTGGTGCAGGGAAAACTGGACAGTTACATGTAAAAGAATGAAATTAGAACACTTCTTAACATCATACACAAAGATAAACTCAAAATGGATTAAAGACCTAAATGTAAGACCAGAAACTATAAAAATCTTAGAGGAAACATAGCCCGAACACCTGATGACATAAATCAAATCAAGATCCTCTATGACCCACCTCCTAGAGTTATGGAAATAAGAACAAAAGTAAACAAGTGGGACCTGATTAAACTTAAAAGCTTTTGCACAGCAAAGGAAACTATAAGCAAGGTGAAAAACAACCCTCAAAATGGGCGAAAATAATAGCAAATGAAACAACTGACAAAGGATTAATTTCCAAAATACACAAACAGCTGATACAACTCAATATCAGAAAAATGAACAACCCAATCAAAAATGGGGAAAAGACTTAAATGGACATTTCTCCAAAGAAGACAAACAGATGGCTAACAAACACACATAAAGATACTCAATATCACTCATTATTAGAGAAATGCAAATCAAAACTACAATGAGATATCACCTCACACCAGTCAAAATGGCCATCATCAAAAGTCTACAAAGAATAAATGCGGAGAAGGTGTAGAAAAAAGGGAACCCTCTTGCACTGTTGATGGGAATGTAAATTGATACGCCACTTTGGAAGACAGTATGGAGATTCCTTAAAAAATAGGAATAAAACCATCATATGACCCAGCAATCCCACTCCTAAGCATATACCCTGAGGAAACCAAAACTGAAAAAGACACATGTACCCCAGTGTTCACTGCAGCACTATTTCCAATAGCTAGAACATGGAAGCAACCTAGATGTCCATTGACAGGTGAATGGATAAAGAAGTTGTGGTATATATACACAGCGGAATATTACTCAGCCATAAAAAGGAATGCATTTGAGTCTATTCTAATGAGGTGGATGAACCTAGAGCCTATTATACAGAGTGAAGTAAGTAAAAAGAGAAAGATTAATATCGTATGCTAATGCATTTATATGGAATCTAGGAAGAAGGTACCTAAGAATTTATTTGCAGGACAGCAGTGAAGAAACAGACATAGAGAACAGACTTATGGACACGGGGAGAGGGGAGGAAAGGGTGAGATGTGTGGAGAGAGTAACATAGAAACTTACATTACCATATGTAAAATTGACAGCCAACAGGAATTTGCTGTATGTTCCAGGAAACTCAACAGGGGCTCTGTATCAGTCTAGAAGGAAGGGGCAGGGGATGGGAAGGAGGTTCAAAAGGAAGGAGATATAGGTATACCTATGACTGATTCATGTTGAGGTTTGACAAAAATCAACAAAATTCCGTAATTATCCTTCAATAAATAAATAAATTAATTAATTTGTTAAAAGGATGATTTTAAAAAACCCTCCTTTCATAAAAGGACCAGTACAGGAAGTACATGGGACTTCGCAGGGGGCTCAGTGATAAAGAATCTGTTGACCAAGCAAGAGACTCAGGTTCAATCCCTGGATGGGGAAGATCCCCTAGAGAAGGAAATGGCAACCCACTCCAGTATTCTTGTGTGGAAAATCCCACGGACAGAGGAGCCTGGTGGTTTATAAGTCCATAGGATTGTGGAGTCAGACATGACTTGATGACGAAAGAGAAACAGCGGCACAGAAAGTGCATACAGCATCTTATTATGATGAACTCTTCAGAATGTACTTAATTGGCTTTATAAACTTGTAAAATAAAGACCATTTGGGTCTTAACAAAATTTACCTGAAAATGGGCCATGCCACTCATATGAAAGCAATGAAAATATCATCTCGCTTTTCCAGATATACAAAGCACGACTTGTCACTTTAGACCTCAAGAAAATTCAAGCACTCAGCAGAAAGAAATTCCTAGCAGATAGATCTGTAATTTTTAAAATATCATTAGTGCTTCGTTGGTTCATCCATTCATTCATTCACTCCATCCTTCAAACACGTATTAGTCACCCACTTTGTGCCAGGTGTTATACTGGATGCTGGCCGTACAAATAATGGATTTAACACTCAGAGATGAGACATTAACAAGTGACTTTGATAAAAACAGGGGGAAATTATGAGTGAGTTTTACACAAAACGTGATGGGAGCAGGAAGGAGGAAACTTTAATCTGCTTTTTTAAAGGAAGAATTCATAATAATAGAAAGTGTTGAAGGATAAACAAGCATTTGCTGGAGGATGAAGAGAAAAAAAATAGGCACTGGGTTTTGATGCAGGCGAGTAGTGATACCTAGAACACAAGGTGTTCATCTAAAGGATATTTGCTGCTTTCCTGTTTACCTTTTATTAAATCTTATTTGCTCAGCCTGTAAAAAGCCTTTTGTACTGGAGTAGGGTCAAATTGTTGACTTAGATAATTTTGAAAACCATGAGAATTATTTTGAACATCGTTGAATTTCAGTGCACAGAAGACTCAGTCTCTATCTCTCAGATTTGCTTTCCTCAATAGTGGTTCCATTTTTAAGGTTACACTCTGTGTGTGACCCTAGAAACCCAGCAGAAATTTACAATTGTTTACAGGATGATTTCTCCAAAGGAAAAATTGAGATATTATCCCTAAACTGTTAACCATTTTCCCAGAATCATTTGTTGGATTGTCAAACTTGGAACAGCGAGTGTTCTTGACAATATATTTGTGTGAATTCATGAATTAAGTCAATACATATCTATCGGATGCTTCCTACGTGCCACACCTTTTCCAATGATTTATGTATATATCTTTGACATACTTCTATTTTTTTAATCTTTGTTTTATTGTCTGGTGAGTCAGTGTTTCCCCAAATGTGAAACACAGTGTTGTGAGGACATTGAAGAGTTATTTTACACTCAGAAATAAAAGATACTGAATCAACCAGTGTGAATGTTTGTTCCCTTTCAGTTCTCTTTTAATTCTTCTCGTTATGTCAGCAAAAGTCTGTTTGGTACCTGGTGCCTGTATCATATCTCTTAATAAAGAGAGCTTCAGGTAAGAATGCATTAAGATAACATAATGTTCTTCATTAAATCCCATTCTTTTAAGTATATATTTAAGCATTTTTCAATTTTGTTGCTATTGTTAAAGGGATTTTTTAAAATAAAAATATACTTTCTACCTAATTATTGCTTATATATGATGTAGCTATTACTTTTGTACACATTCATATCTAATCTTTCTTCTAAATTATTTTGCTAGTTGGGATAGTGTTGTGTTTCATTCTCACTTTTTTCTAGGCGGGCAATTTTATAATATGAAAATTATGATTATGTAATCCTTTCTTTCCAATATCTTTCCAATAGTTATTACCTTTATTTCTGTTCCATGTCATACTATCTAGGACTTTGAAAACAGGTTTATTTGACATCAGTGATAGCAGTTTTGCTTTTTATCTGCTCTTAATTTTAATGGGAATGCATCTTCTTTTTCACCATTAAGTTCCACATTGGATATTGATTTAAGAGGTTTTGAGTTGGGTTGTGTTTTTTTTGTTTGTTTGTTTGTTTTGGTGTTCAGGGAAATATTCTTCCCTTTCTAGTTAAGTAAGAGTTGTAGAAACATGACTTTTTTGTTTGTAATACAACAATAATTTTAGTCTTTAATGTATAAAATATTGTGATTGCACAAAAGACAACAAAACGATGACTCTGATTAAATTTAAATTGGTGGTAGGAATTTTGTTTTCATAATAGTAGTTTGATTACCCTCATCTGTCTCCTTGACCACCTCAGACTAGACTTTACATGGGGAAAATCAAACATTTGACAAATGTTTCATTTTGTCTAAGTATTTTATTGTAAGAGTGCTTACACTTTAACAATTTATTTCCTAAGTACAATAGTTACTAAAATTTTCACCATTTAGATTTAACCATGGCTGGTGGGCTGCCATCTATGGGGTTGCACAGAATTGGACACGACTGAAGCGACTTAGCAGCAGCAGCAGCAACATTTTAACCATATATATGTATATGTGTGTACATATACTCTTTTCTTTTAATTGGCAAATATTGATGAAATAAAATTTTTACCAGATGGCCACTCTGGAAGATTATATATCAAGAAGTTAAAACTGCTTTGCTTCTGAAAAAAATCAGAATTTTTTAAACTAGATTAGAATTTACAAGTTATCTAGTTAAAACAATTTTATTAGATTTAAAAATTTATTTGTATAAGCTACTAACTATTTAGTGTTAGTCTAATAGTATTAGATAAGGAAGGGCAAAATTTTTAGTTTTCACTGTCTTTAACATATGTGAAGTTAACATGTCGTATAAGAACAAAGAATTCCCCCAAAATAAAATATATTAACATATATGAAGTTCAGTCAGACTTTATGTCTCAGAATTTCTATTTTACTTTGTAGTCATTAATATTTAGTAGAATAAAACAAAAGTTTGGTCTTTTCTATACTGGCTTTGAGTTGTCTGTACGCTATTGAGTTACAGATGATATGAGGTTGTCAGATGCACTTGAACAAGGAGAGAATTTGGAGTCTGGAAAAATCTATGTAGGAAATAGAAGAAACAAAAGGTAATAGGTTCCCTCAAAATTCAGGGGAGATGAAAAATAGCCTCGAGTGTCTTTCAGCACCAGATAAATGGGTAGAATTTAATTGAAAGTTTTTATAACTTTTTAAAAAGTGGGGAGACATCATCATAAAGAGGAAAATGATCATACAGTTTCTTGGGCTTTTTGGGGTTTTTGTTTTTATTTTGTTTTCAATATACATGCATGTAGGGCTCTAACAGCTTTTTTATTTTATAAATCTCTGTCAGGCATGAAGGTGAGAGAAATTGACTTCTTCCACTGTTCATCTCAAAGCCACGTGACTTGCCTTGGCCTTTTTGTTATCTTTGAAATAAATACATATTGAGTAAAATAGTGTATCAGACAAATAGAGAAATAGATCTTGACATACCAAAAACCTGCACTATTTCTGCTTGCCAAAATATTTGAATTTAACAAAGCTGAAAATATTGAATTATCAGGCAATAATAAACTGATTCTACCATTATTGATTTAAATTATTTCACATATCTTTATAAATATACCCCAAAAGAGGAAAGTATAGGACATATTAGAAGTGGAAGTTTTATTGCAATGTTAATAATAGTTCATATTTAATTGAGATCACAGCTTTAATCTTATCTTTCTCCCACCAATGGCTCATTTTTATTCTGATTATCTTGTTTTCAGTACAGAATTATCACCCACTGGTTTTCAATTACAGAGATGCCCATATTGATTCTATTCTTGATTTTAACTCACAACTGAAAAATTACTCATCTAGTCCTACAAGGCTGTATTCTGTAGCTAGTTTAAGCTCTTTTATACATTTATGTGGACTCAAAATACATAAAAATAAAACTCATAAACAGAACTGTCCAGTTATATGAAGCTATTGAGAAACAGACTTTAAATTATTTTAACTCAAATCACTATTAAAATGTAAGAAGACAAATAGTAATCAAAAATGTCATCACCATATGGAGGAAAACTTGATGTCAGTCACAGCATTTATAAAGAACAGGTGGTGCTTAAGCAGTCAAAAACCCCTTATGGAATTACACAAATGTAACCTAAATTCCATAGATCTGTAGTAAAGCAATGTACATAAATTAGACAAAAGATCTTTCATTAACACATACATCTTAAGTTGTTTGACTGTAATTTCCGAAGTTTTAAAAGGAATGAAAATATTCCACACACCAAACTGTTTACTTCTACATTTTCTAAGGAAATAACTGTATCCTTTGTTTCCCTTCAAAGACTGTAATTTATATTGTCTATTTTAAAGGGATCTATGTCTATGAAACCACCATAGGTGTTCTAATATCCTCTGTTTCAAGGATCTGGCAACAAGAATGGGGGCAAAGGATGGACAGTGGGGTCAGCCTGCTTTCAAAGACCATCAGCTGAGCCATCTAGAGTCTGACTGGTCCAAAAGCATCTAGCCATAGTATCTGCTGTCCAGAGAAGCCATTCCAAAGCCCTTCAACCTGAGAGCAGTGCTGAGTGTGCAAATCCTAAGCCAGAACCAATGTTTCTGAATTCAAACTTTACACGATTCACAGGAATTCATTTGGGGGATAAAGAAAGTTGTTAGGAGTAAGTGAAAATATTGAAGCAAAAATCATAACTTCGAAATGGTTTGAGGAAGAGCAGATTGATGTTTCGACTTGTGCTTTTATAATAGTCTGAGAAAGTCTCTTTATACTTTGGCATTTCCAAATAATATTGATGGTGATGCCCATTGATAATGGGAATAAAAGTCTCATTTTGAAAAAAACGTTCTGGGCTTGCATTTCATTTGAGGTCATCTATCTGACTTGAGGAGAATAATTATTGGCTGCAGATTTTTCACTGTTAGTAGGTGAGCCTTTTAATTCCCCTGTCCGAATTCTTCTGTATTAATCTAATTTCTAGAACTGACTGAATAGTGCAAAATCCCAGATGGCAGACTAGAGTGCTGCTGACTCAGTTTGTTTTACAGTTTTATTCAGAATTCGCCTAGATGTCAACTTTCCACTATTTTTTCCTTTAATGTGAAAAGAAAACTCAAGGTTAATTTTTTTTGAAGAAAAACACAACTGAGTTTATTTCAGCTGCACAGACACACTAAGCAGAAGTCAGGCACAAGGATCAGAACTAAGCTGCTTTCATTTTTTCTGCATTTTATTGCTTTTAAATCCATTTCTTTTTAAGAATATGTTTAAAAATATGATATCAGCTTATAAACTATTAGGTTTCCTGATAACCTCTTTCTGCTTAAATGATGTTATACCCAACCACAGATTTCCAAGTTAGTTGGTACAGCTAAAACTTGCAAATTCAAAGTTATTGCCCCATACAAAATCACAAAGCAGGATTGATATTAACATTTCCATGCACTGATTCTTATAGCACTTACTCTGTTCTTCCCTTGGGATGCTCACCACTTTCTGCTTGGTTCAGTGTCCGTTTTCATGCCTCCAACTGTATTTCTATTAGTCTTTTGTTTATGGACTTTTGCTTATGTTTCTATCCCCGGCACTCTGTCTCACAGCACCTAGGGTGAAATCTACTCAATAAATATCTGTTGGATAAATAAAACAAAGGGCTTCCCCGGTGGTACTAGTGGCAAAGAACCCACCTGCCAGTGCAGGAGGCATAAGAGACGTGGGTTCAATCCCTAGTGGGGAAGATGCCCTGGAGGAGGGCATAGCAACCCAGTCCAATATTCTTGCCTGGAGAATCCCATAGACAGAAGAGCCGGAACGCTAAGCCCTGGTGAAGAGTCAGACACAACTGAAGTGTCTTAAAGTACATGCAAATAAAAGAAACAATGAAGGAAAATATGTTATATTATTAACATATTATTAAAATATGTTATAATATTTTCTCTAGGATTCTACGTTTAAAGTTTATTAAATCAAATACAATTATTCCTTCAGTCATGACTGGTTTTGTTATTCAGCTTCTGGTTCTGGGATAACATTGAACATCAGTATTTAGGGTAAGAATTCTCACATTAGGAATATCTTCATATTTCTAGATTTATTTAGGTAGCTTCAGCTTTAACATAATTTTTAGTCTGTAAAAGAGTATACTATACTACTTACCCAATAAATTCATAGCAAATGAGGAGGTAACTATTTCTAGATTATATCAAACAACTATAAATACCATTTATGGTGAGGAAAAGAATTCCTTTCCATTTTTTTCAGAATATTCTAGGGCACAATGAGTTGCTGAAATATAAGTGAAAAGTGAAAGTGTTAGTTGCTCAGTTGTGTCTGACTCTTTGTGATCCCGTGGACTGTAGCCCGCCAGGTTCCTCTGTCCATAGGATTTCCCAGGGAAGAATACAGGAGTAGGTTGCTATGCGCCATGCCTTACTCCAGGGGATCTTCCCTATCCAGGGATCCAACCCAGCTCACCTGCATAGCAGACAGATTATTTACCACCACAGAAGCCCAAAATATAAGTAAATAAATACAAAACATGTGTAAATTATATAAAACAAAAGAAGAGAAAATTGGAGACAGGAATATACATTCTCCTGTTGAAACAATGATACAATATAGAAATAAAAAACAATGACAATTGTTGACATTTTTTACAGCTTACAGTTGTTCAGTGGAAGACTTTACTAATTTCTTTCTTTTTTTTCCACATGGCACAGCTTGCTGGGATCTTAGTTCCCAGATTAGGGATCAAACCAATGCCCCCTAGAGTGGAAATGCAGTCTTAACTACTGGACTGCCAGGAAAGTTCTTTACAGTTGTTCAGAATGCATAGTGCTAAGTGATTTACACACAATTTCCAACTCAATCCCAACAATCATCCTACACTATAGGTACTGTTATTACACTGAGATTGCTGAAAGCCCATCAGTATGACCAGTGTGGGGAGTCATAGCCAATGAAAGACACTTATGTTTATTTCCCAGATTAAATTTTTTCCTCCTCCCTTTACAGATAAACATAGGGCTATCAATGCCACTCAATCACCAGCAAAATTTCAAATAAAATCTCTCTGGAAACATGCATCAAGGTAAGAGACTTGAGTGTCAAGCCCTCAGCCAGAGGATGAGAAGCTGGTGGCTTTTACAGAAGTAGGAATAATTTGACTCCATCTGCAAAGTAACCTTTTTCTGGTAATCAGGAGATCTTCCCCCCACTGGGTTCAAAGGCCTTCCCTCTTCTTTGTGCAATTTCTAAAGCATTGTGCAATACATAAAGAAAAGACCAATAACATATCATTGCCTTGGAAACTGCCATGGAATTTGACAGACTGTAGGTTGTTCAGAGCAAATGTTCTGTTACTACAGTCCGCGTAGTAGCAGTGACTGGCAAAGTGGCTGAATGTTCATCTGCTGATCTTGATGTCAACTTAACTTGTCATCTTGCCCTAAAAACGGGGCAGGGGAGTTCATCTTGCTTTGCTTTCTTTACAGAAGGGCATCTGAATTATTTCATTCCCAAATGACCGAAATGAAGCACAAAGATAAAACTAAAGACAAAATAGCAGCTTTTGGGGGTACTTAGCCCTAGCTCATGGAGAATTTGCAACCTATGCTTTTAATAAATGAATTCCAACCATATAATCTTGGGAAGCTCTATTGCTTCTCTTAAACATGATTGTGATTCTTAGCTGTCTTTAGCATGGCAAAAGGCAAATTCAGGCAAAAGACCTGAATTCACAGGATGCCACTCACTCTGGTCCTTTCTAATGAATGTCTAGGAAAACAAATAAAACTGTGCATCAAATTAGGAGGGAAAAAATTCAGGAATGAAAGTAGGGAGTTAGTTCTTGGGAGCTGTTTTCCAAGAAGTGAATGTGACTCTGGCTAGTTGTACCATTTTATTGTTTGTTGGTGGAAACACTGAAAATAAAAATAAAAGTGATCCTTTTGTGATCCTGTTTGGCCGTGACAGATTCCTTCAGCATTGCCATAGTAACTGAAAGAAGTGCATTTATGAATAGACTTAGATTTCTAAGGCTTGAGTTTTCTGCCAAGAAGAGAACACAGGGTGGAGAAAACAGAGGAAAGTCAAGGCAAAGGGAAAGAAAACAGACTGAGGTGTGATTTCCCAGCTCTCTCATTCGGAAAGTGCCTGCCCACACCAGGTCAAGCCAACTCACCTTCTTGGGCCTCCTTAGATTTTCAGATGTTAAAATTAGTCCTCTTTCAGCAGAATAAATCTAGGCAATTTCTTCAGCACCTTTTGATGCCAGAAAGGGGAAAGCAATATTCAGGATTATAAAAATTTATGCCTAAGAAAAACGAATCTTCTCAAACATGGCGGACATGGAACAGATATCCTTTACCCATTCATCTGTCATTGGACATTTAGGTTGACTCCATGTCTCAGCTATTGCAAATAGTGCTTTGATGAACATTGGGGTCCATGTATTCTTTTGAATTATGGTTGTCTTAGGGTATATTCCCAGCAGTGGGATTGCTGAGTCAGATGGTAGGATTGATATATACACACTACTATATGTAAAATAGATAGCCAGTGGGATCCACTGTAAAGCAAGGAAGCTCAGCTTGGTGCTCTGTGATGATCTAGATGTGTGGGATGGGGGTGGGGATGGGAAGGATGTCCAAAAGAGCGGGATATATGCATACACAGAGCTGATTCACTTCATTGTACAGCAGAAACTAACACAACATTGTAAAGCAATTATACTCCAATTAAAAAAAGAAAGGTGCGGGGCTTGGAAAAGAGCTGTGCCCAGGCAAGTAACACACTTCATAAGTAAAATGACCTCTATTAAAGAAGAATCACCCAGCCACCTTGTCCTCCTACTTTTTATTTGGTAAGTGACTTGAGAAATATTTCTCCAAACAACAATAAGAAAATAAACAATGGAAGAGAGATGATAGACGGTAACTGTTGTGTTGGAGAGAACAATGAGTTGGGGACCACACTCTTGAGTGTATCAGCCTAAGATGGGCAGTTAGTTTCTGGCATGAGGAATATGAGCTCACTGTTGCCAGATCTTCCTATTTTTCAAGAGGAGCTGGAAGTCAGAATTTTTACATGAAATCTTCTGATATTTTCATTATGCTCAAAGATTTTAAAATGCAATTAAGCTCAATGAAATATGCCAGGAATTATATTTAGCTCATTGATGAATGGTTCGTGACTCCCAGAGTCTGACTTTAAACTCAGAATTGTGTCTCTAGAGCACAAGCCAGTGATAACAAGGAAGTGACCGGAGCTGAGGGCAATTCAGGAGATGGAGAAAGGCAGAGGGGATGATGTCATCCAAAGCCTGGATGAACTAGGACCATGCTGAAAGACAGACACCACCCGTCTCCCGGGCTTGAGGTAGGAGACAGATACCTTGGGCTTCCCATCTGAATACTCAGTCTTTTGAGTGAGAAACCGCTAGACAGGAATCCTCCTAGGCTGCTGGGTTTTCCAGTTTGATTCTAGTGTGTGTGATTTAATTTTTTATTAAGAAATAGCACTTATCCATCCACCTCCCACTTTAAGACTTAAACAGACCATTGTGAGGATTTTTGAAGCTCTTTGTAAGCCTTTCCTCAATTTCATCCCTCCCTCCTGCCCAGATGTAACTCCTGAATTGTGTGAAAATACCTCCCTTGCTTTTTTTCCCTTTAGTTTTTATATTATTGTGTGGTTATTTACATTTGTTTATATATGGTTACTTCTACTATAGTTGTTAACATACTATATACACTATATACAATTTATCTGTGTGTGTGTGCTCAGTTGCTCAGTCATGTCCAACTCTTTGCAACCTCATGGACTCCTCTGTCCATGGAATTCTCCAGGCAAGAATACTGGAGTGGGTTGCCATTTCCTACTCCAGGAGGTCTTCGCAACCCAGGGATCAAACCCACGTCTCTTGCATCTCCTGTATTGGCAGGTGGATTCTTTACCACTGCCCCATAATTTATCTACTTTAGAGTATATACTCTATTTTCTCTCTCAAGTATAGAGGATATACTCTAAAGTATGTATTATATATATTATGTATTGGGGGTGCCACAAGAGGGGCACACAATACACAAGAGGGGTATATACATAATATAATATGTATAATACATTGTATAATATTTAGTGTATTTAAATTATTGTAAATAAAATATTTTAGTATAATATACTAAATATACAGTATAATATTTTTAGTATAATATTATATGCATGCATGTGTGCATGCTAAGTCACTCCAGTCATGTCCAACTCTTTGCGACTCTATGGACTATAGCCAGACAGTCTCCTCTGTCCATGGGATTCTCCAGTCAAGAATACTGGAGTGAGTTGCCATGCCCTTCTCCAAGGAATCTTCCCTACCCAGAGATCGAACCTGCATCTCCTGCACCTTCTGTATTGCAGGAGGATTCTTTACTGCTGAGCCACTGGAAAAGCCTATATAATATTGTGTACATATAGTATATTTGTTTACAGTTGCAGTTTATAAATATTTCATTTTCCCCTTATTTGAATTGTACATAAATTGAATCGTACTCTATATTTCTCAGGCTTGCTTTTTTGTTGTCATTTAACAATATTTTAAAATTCATTCACACTGACATTTATAAGCTGTATTTACTATATTCTTATCACCATCTATTTATTCTATTGTATTATGAAGTGTGTACATCCATTTTATGTTAGGAGTCATATGAGTGTTCCTATTTTTTTTTGCTGTCATGAACTATGCTGTTATGAATGTTTTAATCCATGCTTCCTATTTTAGTCGGAGTTCTCCACAGAAGCAGAACCAGTAGGATATGTGCAGAGATACCTCAGTGTATTGTACTTTGCTTTACTGCATTTTGCAGATACTGCATGCTTTCCAAATTGAAGGTTTGTGCACCCTTGCCTTGAGCAAGTCTATTGGCACCATTTTCCATCAGCATTTACTGGTTTCCTGTTTCTGGGTCACATTTTGGTAATTCTCATACTACTTCAAACTTTTACATTAGTATTATATTCGTTATGGTGATCTGTGATCTTCAGTGTTACTACTATTGTGACTCACTGAAGGCCAGATGTTTGTTAGCATTTTTAGCAATAAAGTATTTTTAAATTGATATGTATTTATATTTTTAGACATAATACTATTGCACACTTTACAGACTACAGTATAGTGTAAACATAACTTTTAAATGCCACTGGGAAACCACAAATTCATGTAATTTGCTTTATTGCAAGATTTGCTTTACTGTGGTTATCTGGAACCAGAAAGAGAAAGAGCGAGAGAGGCAAAAACATACAGAGAAAGAGATGAAACGAAGTTGGTTCATGCAATTTCATGAAATTATGGTGACTGATATGTCCCAAGATCTGAAGTCAGTAAACTGGAGACCCATCTGAAAGCTGGCAGATGTTAAGGCAGAAGAAAAGCTACCCATGCTTCATTTCATATCTGAAGGCAGGAAAAGACCAACATCTTAGCTCAAGTGGACAGGCAGAAGGAGCGCCCTTCTACCTATGGGAGAGCCAGCCTTATTTCCTATTCAGGCTCTCAACTGATTAAATGAGGACCACCCACATTAGGGAGGGCAATCTGCTTTACTCAGTCTACCAATTCAGATGGTAATCTCATCCAAGAACACCTTCATAGACATACCTAAACAATGTTTGGCCAAATATCTGGGCACCCTGTGGCCAGTCAAGTCAACAGATAAAATCAACCACCACATTTTCTGATCCACTTGTGCAAGAATTTCTCTAGGAAATATATACAGGAATATAATTGAAGAAGCATTGAGTATGTGCATATTAAACTTCAATTTGGCTTCCCAAGTGGTTGTGCCAGTGTACATTTCTACTAGAATGTTTCACATGGTTGCCAACATTTCTATCAGCCTTTTGAAAATGTGGTGGATATGAAGTGGAACCTAACTGTATTTTTGATATGCATAAGCTAAACATCCTACTATGAAAGTAGAAATACAGAAGCAGAATATGCCCAAAGAAACTAAAAAGAAGGAAACAATAAATAGAGGGGCAGAAAACAGTACATTATGTTTTTTTTTTTTTAATACAATGGCAAAGAGACAAAGCTAGAGGTTTTGTAAAATAATAAAAAATATCTTCTAGGCAACATCATATCAGAGTCTCCACCAGTAGATAAGATAAGGAAAAAAAGTCTTAAATTGTCTAAGAAAATAACTGCTATTATTCACACATGGTTTGATTGTCTGCATCAGTTCAGTTCAGTTCAGTTCAGTCGCTCAGTCATGTCTGACTCTTTGCGACCCCATGAATCGCAGCACGCCAGGCCTCCCTGTTCATCACCAACTCCAAGAGTTCACCCAAACTCATGTCCATCAAGTTGGTGATGCCATCCAGCTATCTGAATCTCCGTCATCCCCTTCTCCACCTGCCCCCAATCCCTCCAAGCATCAGAGTCTTTTCCAGTGAGTCAACTCTTCTCATGAGGTGGCCAAAGTACTGGAGTTTCAGTTTTAGCATCATTCCTTCCAAAGAAATCCCAGGGCCAGTCTCCTTCAGAATGGACTGGTTGGATCTCCTTGCAGTCCAAGGGAGTCTCAAGAGTCTTCTCCAGCACCACAGTTCAAAAGCATCAATTCTGCGGTGCTCAGCCTTCTTCACAGTCCAACTCTCACATCCATACATGACCACAGGAAAAACCATAGCTTTGACTAGATGGACTTTTGTTGGCAAAGTAATGTCCCTGCTTTTTAATATGCTATTTAGGTTGATTGTAACTTTCCTTCCAAGGAGTAGAAAGCCCCAAATAATCCATGGACAATTTATTAAAATTAATGGAGAGCTTAGAAAACTTCCTAGATATAAAACTAACATATAAATGTCAGTTGTCTTTCTATCAATTATGTAGAAGCACCTAGAAAATGCAATAAAATAAAAAACTATTGAGAATAGTATCTAAATTGTAACTCATACACTAATAAATCTAAAAGTGTTTCAAAAGATAAAGGCAGTTTTCCCTCTTCATCATGGGGGGTGGGGCAGAATTTTATAAATTTTAAGCAGATAAAATTTAAACTTTATAAAAATACTAAAGTGAAAACTGAAAGTGTTAGTCGCTCAATCGTGTCTGACTCTTTGTGACCCCATAGTCTGGAGCCTGCCAGGCTCCTCTGTCCATGTAACTTCCCAGGTAAGAATACTAGAGTGGTTTGGCATTCCCTTCTCTGGGAAATCTTCCCAACCCAGGGACTGAACCTGGGTCACCTGCATTGCAGGTGGATTTTTTACCATCTGAGCCAAAAGATACTAATGAAGATGTAAATAATATAGAAACACATCATGTTCTTGGATCCTAAGATGTAATATTCAATATACAGATTTCATATTATTCTAATCAATATCCTTATGTGTTTTCATAAGACTTGGCAAACTGTTCATATATATATATATATACACACATACATATACATAAACATATATATAAAATATGAAAAAAGGGTGAGGAATAGCCAAAACACTTTTAAAATGACTTTCTCCACCAGAAATCAAAACTTAACTATCACAGAATGGCTAGCACATGCTCTACTCTGCCTGTTCAAACTAGATGTGCTCAAGCTCCAGCAATATTCAGGTCCCAACTTCCCAGCATGTATTCTTTCCCTGGCCCCCAGGCTCTCATCCTATGAATGTACAGCTTAATTTTCAGTCATTAACTCAAAGAGAACACTAAGAATTATCCTAGAGCTCTTGTCTACTTAACTGCTCTCTGGTACTCTGTCCATCAAATTCCAGCTGTTTTTCATCTACCTAAACAAAAACTCTGTCTTTTGCAGAGAGACTACTATAGCTCCCTTTCTTACCTAGGGACTATGTCTCTAGGCAAGAAGGCCTGTGAGGCTCACCTTGCTTATACCTTTCTTCTGTTGTTTAGTTACTCAGTTGTGTCCGACTCTTTGCGACCACCTGGGCTGTAGCTTGCCAGGCCCCTCTGTCTATGGGATTTCCCAGCAAGAATACTGGAGTGGGTTGCCAGTTCCTGCTCCACGGGATCTTTCCAACCCAGAGACTGAATCCACATCTCCTGCATTGGCAGGAGGATTCTCCACTGCTGATTCGCCTGGGAAGCCCATCCTTCCTGTAGAGGATCCAGTTGCTACTATCCAATGACTGAAAACAACAGTTCAAATATTTTGTTCTGATTTTCAGTTGTTCATAGCATTAATTTTATTGTGGTACCAGTCATTGCATGAGTCTAGAAATCTGAAGACTTCTTTTCTGGCTGGTATGGCAAGATGTCCCAGGTTAATCTGGTAAATTTTTGGCAGCAGTTCTGGCATTTGTTTTTTCCTCTAAGAAACCCTGGCTCCTTTAAGGAAAATGGTACTTGAAGGACACAATCAAAATGAGAGGAATTCATTGCTACTGAGTTATTTTTGTTTCTAGAGCAAAAGTCCTCTCAGTTCCCTGGACTAAGATCAATCTACGTTTGTATCTACTGTGCTGTGCCGTCAGCTTCAATCGTGTCCAACACTTTGTGACTCTCTGGACTGTAGCCCACCAGGCTCCTCCGTCTATGGGATTCTCCAGGCAAGAATACTGGAGTAGGTTGTCATGCCCTCCTCCAGGGGATCTTCCTGACCCAGGGATGGGACCCATGACTCATATGTCTCCTGCATTAGCAGGTGGGTTTTTATCATTAGCACCACCTGGGAAGCCTGGTATGTATCTACACCTATAGCTATATCTTGACACACAATGAATCATACTATTTTCTATTGAATCCACTCTATCAGACTTTTTACCCTATTTATCTACCAGCATTTATATTATTAAGACCATCAATGGGCTTTCCTGGTGGTCCAGTGGTTAAGAATCTACCTGCCAATGCAGGGGACATTGGCTCGATCCCTGATCTGGGAAGATTCCACATGCCACCGGGGCAACTAAGTCCATACCCCACAACTACTGAGCCTGCACACCCTAGAAGCTGTGCTCCACAACAAGAGAAACCTCCTTAATGAGAAGGCCCTCACCTCGCACCCCAAAGAAGAGTAACCTCCACTCACCGCAATTAGAGAAAGCCCATACACAGCCGTGAAGATCCAGCACAGCTAAAAATACATAAATAAATACATCTTTTTTAAAAAAGGTCACCAATGTCCCATTTTCTAAATCCCATAGTCAGTCTTCAGTATTTCATTGTTTTCAGCATATCAGAAACTTCTGACACAGTAGATTCCTCTCCCTCCTTTTTGAAATACTTCATTCCTTTATCTTCTGTGACACATCCCTTTCTACTCATCATCACCACATGGAGAGTCCAGGGTTGCTCATATTTACCGTGTCCAAATATGGACTCTTGATTTCCCTTCTGAAATTTTCTCCTTATGTAGTCTTCTTAATCTCAGTAAATATTAACTCCACCCTTTCAGTTTCTCAGATTAAAACCTTAGAACAAGTCTTGACTCTGTTCTTTATTCCAGACCCCAAATTCTGTCCATCAAATTTAATTTTTATGGCTCTGTCTTCAAAATATATATGACCACCTTTCACCACTTCAATCACCACGATCCTGGTATAAGTCACCATTATTTATCAACTAGATTATTGCAATAATCTCCTAATTTGTTGCTCTATTTCCACACTTTGCCCTTAGGCAAGAATAAGCCCATTAAAATGTAAATTACTTCATTCCATAGCACAAAAACACTCAAAACTCTTCAGCTTCGGGTACTCTTTCTGCCCCCTTCTGATGCCTATGTCAGAAGCTTTCTCTATCTCCTTTATACTTTAATAAAACTTTGTTTCTCTTAGCGAACACGTTTTCTGCTGTGCTTTACTAACTCTACGGTGTGCTTGTGTGAATGAATGACATGCCCTGTGCGAAGCAAGTAAGGAGCCCTGCTCTATGGTTCCATGGTGATCTCATGTGGCTTATGGCAGAAACCTGTCGGGGGTTTCTACCATCCTGCCAAGGCCAAGAGGCACCCAAGATCTCCTTCCGGGAACTGACCAGAAATGGGCAAAGCGTGTGGACCGAACTCTCCTTTCTCGGTCAAACTTTTCGGTCTCTTTGACCATTTCATAACTCCTTGGAAATTAGAAGTACTAATCTAATCTATACTCTATTGTCTGAAATTCCTGAACGAGCCAAATATTTCTCAGTAATTGATTTAAAAGATGCTTTCTATTCAGTGCCTTTGGCGGAGGAAAGTCAATTTCTATTTGCCTTTGAAGACCCTACGCAGCCAGCTTCTCAGTTAACCTGGACAGTTTTACCCCCAGGGATTTCGTGACAGTCCTCACTTATTTGGACAAAGTTTGTTACGAGATCTACAAAACTTTAATAGCTCTGAAGTGGTGGTGTTACAATATGTAGACGATATTTTGCTCTGTGCAGAGACAGAGGAAGCTTGTTCGTGCGAGCCTCAGAAGATTTCTTAAACTTTCTCACAGGCTGTGGTTGCAAGATATCAAGAGAAAAGGCTCAGCTTTGTCAACAATCAGTTAGATATCTGGGTCTAATCATATCAGAAGGGACTAGCCCTGAGAGAATTAAGCCTATAGGCCCTGAGAGAATTAAGCCTATACTAAATCATCCCCTACCTATGACTTTAAGACAATTGAGAGGATTTTGGGAATCACAGGTTACTGTCACATTTGGATTCCGGGTTATGGGGAACTTGCCCGGCCTTTATATAAACTTATAGCTGAAACTCAGCAGGCCCAAACTGACAAACTGGTTTGGTCTCCAGAAACTCAAAAGGCTTTTAAGGTTCTTCAGACTGCTCTTCTGCAAGCTCCTGCTCTGAGCTTGCCCACAGGGTCAGACTTTAATTTGTTTGTCACTGAAAGGAAAAGCATGGCCTTGGGAGTTTTGACACAACCCCGAGGGCCTCACCAGTAACCTATTGCTTATCTAAGCAGAGAATTAGATGTAGTTTCACGTGGGTAGCCCCACTGCCTAAGAGTAATTGGGGCAGTGGCTTTATTAGCACCTGAAGCTTTAAAAATAATTAATGGAAGAAACCTTACTGTACTGACTTCTCGTGATGTGAGTGGAATCTTAAATTCTAAGGTTAATATTTGGATGACAGACAGTAGGCTTCTTAAATATCAGTCATTGTTGTTAGAAGGACCAATAACTAAGCTTAAAGTTTGTGGAAATTTAAATCCTGCCACTTTCCTTCCTGAAAAGGAAAATGAAACACCTGATCACGATTGTTCTCAATTCGTAACTTTAAACTATGCAGCTCGGGACGATCTATTGGACACCTCATTAGACAATCCTGACCTGGAAATATTTACAGATGGCAGTTCTTTTGTTCGGGATGGAAAGCGTAAAGCAGGTTATGCCATGGTGACTGCTGAACAGGTTTTGGAAGCAAAATCTGGATTACAATGAAGTGGGAAGTATCCTTGAGAGGACTGGGAAATTGATTTTACTCATATGCCAAAAGCTAATGGATATTCTTGCTTACAAGTTTGGGTAGATACTTTTACTGGATGGATTGAGGCTTTTCCCTGTCGTAGTGAACAGGCTAAGGAGGTTACAAAGATTCTCTTCATCAGTGGAAGGCTTCCCGTGGCGGACATCTCCACTTCAAGGAAAGGACTTTCTCCAAATCTGTGAATACCTTTGACAACAACAACATGCGATGCCTCTTCTTCATCTGAGGACATCTACCAACCCTAAAATGGACTGGTGCAATATGTTGCACTTTAACTGTGGACTTAATGTGACTTTTAATTTTGATTTTAACTTGTTTTAGTGACTATGTTGCCTTACATCTGTAACTGTATAACTGAATTTTGTTTCTAGCCGCATGAAAGCTTTTAAGTTACAAATGGCTGCTCAAACTCCTGCTACTGCTGCAACTTCCTCCAACTACTACTTGGGGCCCCTGGATCAGATATCCTCAATATGAGGGTTAGGAGAATATGTTGCCTCCCCAATTTAGGGACAACACCCCTTCTCAGCTCGGAAGCAGTTACGGAACGAAACGACGCCCCTTTTCCCTAGGCAACATAATTCTCCTAAAAGAAAAGGGGGAATGAGAGAGTCACTTCCTAGGCAGGTTGATAAGAAGTCTAGGGGTCCCCAAGGAGAGAGGGGTCTGGAATTCTCAAGGAGGAAGAAAGGACAAACTTATTTCTCTACATTCCTTAGGATTATATAACAACAATGTATTCTGCCTGAGGAGAGTCTCTGGATTAAACCTTCTCTTTACAAGGATTATATAACAGCAATGTATTATGTATTCTGCCTGAGGACAGTCTCTGGAATAAACCTTCTGGCTAATTCTGTTATCTTAAAATGTAAATTATGGGAGTAGGTCTGGTGAGGTCTTTACAACCTCCAGACCTTCTTTGGATTAGTTGGAGAATAAACTCTTTGGATTAGTTGGAGAATAAACTCATTGCTAAAACTAACAAGCAGGTACTCTTTCTACCCCCTTCTGATGCCTATGTCAGAAGCTTTCTCTGTCTCCTTTATATTTTAATAAAACTTTATTACACACACACACACACACACACACACACACACACACACACACACAAACTCTTCAGCTTCTTCCTGTCTTTGCAATGTGGGGCCTCCCTGGTGGCTCAGTGGTAAAGAATCTGCCTGCTAATGCGGGAGACTTGGGTTCTACCCCTGGATTAGGAGGGACCCTGGAAAATGAAATGGCAACCCACTGCAGTATTCTTGCCTGGAGAATTTCAGGTACAGAGGAGTCTGGCAGGCTACAGTCCATGGGGTCACAGAAGAGTCAGACGTGACTTAGTGACTAAACGGCAATAACAATCTTGCAGAGTAAATGACCAATGCTATCAAAATGGCCCACAAGATTGCATGTATCACTCCTCCAACTTTATTTTCTTTTCCTCTGCCCTCACCGACTCTACTCCACCACTCTGCCCTCCTCGCTATTCCTTGAGCATGTCAAGGATGCTTCTCTACTAGGAGTCTGAACTTGCTATTCCTATCACCTCGAGTACCCTTTTCCCATATTCTTTTTTTCCTTTTTAGGTCATCCTTTCCATAGCATTTGTCACTATCTATGATAACATGTATTTTACTTATTTATAGGTTTATTGTTTATTCTTTGTCCCTAGATGCAAAGGAAGTCAAGGAGAATACCTGGAATACTACAGGAATTTAATACGTATTTTGTTTAAAAAATGAACAAACAAGTTTACTGAGCACCTATTACGTGCCAGAGACTGGGCTACTTGCTAATCCCTGTATATAACATAGAAACCCCTCCCCATAAAGAGAAGTAGGAGAAGCAAATGATCAATTTCCTTATAAAGCCCCTGACACTGTTTTTCCACTTCCATGCACCTAGGCTATTGGTATTCCCACACATTTCTTAAGGTTTTATATGTGAGTACCTTTTGACCTTTGAGAAAATCATGGTCTAAAAATAGTCTGGAGGGCCAGCTCTGAGAAAACCGAATTGGGGATTGATACCACCTCTCTCTGTGGCTTTGGGTGAATCCAAGAACCTTTCTGCTTCTGTTTCCCCAGCTGTAAAATAGGATTAATAGTTCTGGCTTCATGGGAGTCTTTTGAGGATTCTTTCATTCATGTAGTAATATTTATTGAAAATGGTAAGTGCTAAGTAGTATTATGCCTAATTAATTAGGTCCTCATCTCCCTGGTGTAGGTTATGGTGTCTGGCTGGTCATTAATAAAATATGCTGGAAGCTTTGCAGATTTTCCTTTCAGAGCTCTCCTGATGGCTGCACAAGCAGAGCACGAATTGGGCATTGAACCTTGTAGTTAAATACATACAGCTGTTTGAGTTCCACTGCGCTCACATTTATTTAGTTCTCAGACAATACAAAATTGGAAGGTGCTGAAAACACGAGTTAAGAAAGAGATATACTACAGAGAATTCTAGGGTGGTTAGCAATAAAGCCAGGAAATAAAATTAAGACTCAATTTGGATTTGCCAGATAATACTAATGGAAATCCTAATACTTCCCCTGAAAATCTGAGTGGCAGTGAGATCGTAGTGATATAATAAACAATAGTATAACTAGTTGTTATGGATGACGTTATAGAAGAAATTATATAAGGATATTGGATAAAACATCACTTATGGATGATATTTATATTATTGTTACAACTCATCACAGGAGAAGATACTTTTCAGAGACTATTCTTGTAGTCTCTGAAACTGTTATTGTTTGAGTTTCCCAGAAAGAGTCTTTGTGGTCTTATTTTGAAATCTAGTGCAATCCCAGACAGCAGGAGTGAGCATAAATAGAGGAAAGAACAGAAGGAAGGAAAAACAATACTATGGTATGTTTCTGAGGTGGCTATTGCTGTATGCAATTGATTGCTCAGTCCATGGGACCATGCTCCTTCAGACCTTCTCAGGAAACACAGCAAGGCTGTACCATTTCAGTACTTAGACCATACATTCATCCACACATTCCCACAATCATGAGCCTTCTAATCCCTTCTTCCCTACCATGCCAAGGAAGATCTGGTGTCTTCATATCCTGTTGATTATCATTACATACAAGTTTCAAGGAACCATCCTGATAAACTATTAGGGCTGGTTCCAGGGATCCTTGACAGAATATTGAATCCTAAATGATACCTGCCAACAAAATCTCCTGTGTCAAGGCTTATATTCCACCCCTTCCAATTCTCCTTCTCTCCCCACAAATCAGAACATATTATCTAAAATGAAAGTGACAGTGCTAATAACTCAGTTGTGTCCAACTCTGTGCAACCCTGTGGACTGTAGCTCACAAGTCTTCTCTGTCCATGGAATTCTCCAGGCAAAATACTGGAGCGGGTAGTCAGTCTTTTCTCTAGGGGATCTTCCTGACCCAGGGATAGAATCTGGGTCTCCTGCATTGCAGGCAGATTCTTTACTCCAGGAGCCACCAGGGAAGCCTAATATTATCTAAAAATATTGTTTAATATTGGGTTGGCCAAAAAGTTCGCTCAGATCTAACCCTAACTCTAAGATGTTGATGCAATCTCCTACCGAATGGCTGTTACTGAATCATTGTCTGCACTTCCATGTACCTAGTCTGTTATTTTCACACATCATACTACTTAGCACTTAACATTCTCACATGTCTGAAACCTTTTCTTAGAATTCTGTCCACTCTTGGCTGCATTCCCCACCTCACCCCACCCCACCCCCATCATCTATGGCTCCTTCTTATCCAGTATCCTTTGTCAGTTCCTCTTCATCACCTCATCCCTTAAATTACCATATTTCCAAGGCTCCTTCCTTGGTCACCTTGTTTTTCTTCTTTCAATAAATAGGTGTTATGTGTCCTCATATAAACCTCTGACATCTCTGACGTCAACTACCACATCCCAACTCTTCAACTGTAACCCAGAGCACTCAGAGAACTCCAGCTCTGTGATTTCGATTCTCTGCTGAACATCTTTACTTGGATGTCACATAGGCCCCTCAAATGGAATATATCCCAAAGATATATTTTTCCTTCCAATCTCATCTTCGGCTGTTTCCATATTTTGATGAGTGGGTCTCTTAGGGAACCATCTACGCAAATCAAAGATCTAGAAGAAAAAAAATCTGGATATTTTTCTTCTCTCACCTATGTAAACCTCCAAAGGATTCTAAATCCTAAAAAAAAAAAAAAATTGTACTCAGTTATGTGAGGATTCATGCTTCATAGATCTTTTTTATTATTTGTAAAAATTTTATTTATTTTAATTGGAGGCTTTTAGAAGTAAATTCATTATGCCTCAAAACTATTTTTTAAGTCAATGCCCAACATGTAGTTACCTCTCTAGTCATTGATTTTCTGTCTTATTATCACTCCCATATTGGCTTATTCCTTCTTGAATTAACTCAGACCTTCACTTCTCCCCTATCCTCTAAATCAGCTATTCCACAAACCCTGAGCCACAGACTGGTACCAGAGTGTGGCCCATTAGGAACTGGTCACACAGCAGGAGCTGAGTGGTGGGTGAGCAAGGGAAACTTCATCTGTATTTATAGCTGCTGCCCATGGACGGGGGAGCCAGGTAGGCTGCAGTCCATGGGGTCGCGAGCAGTTGGACACGACTGAGCTAATTCACTTTCACCTTTCACTTTCATGCATTGGAGAAGGAAATGGCAACCCACTCCAGTGTTCTTGCTTGGAGAATCCCAGGGATGGGGGAGCCTGGTGGGCTGCCATCTCTGGGGTCACACAGAGTCGGACACGACTGAAGTGAGTTAGCAGCAGCAGCAGCAGCCCATCATTCACACACCCCCATCAATGGAAAAATTGTCTTCCACGAAATCAGTCCCTGGTGCCAAAAGGTTGGAGACTGCTGCTCTAAACCCTCCCAATTTACACTCTGGGACTGAGCGTCATAAAGAAAAAAAATTTTCAAGACATCACCAAGGTCTTCAGAAAGTATTTCCCATACTTCCTTCGCCGTATCTGAAATCTCTCTCTTACTAAAGTATATACCTTTCCCTACAATTCTGAACCAACCCCGCAATTCTTCTTTATCATCTACATACCTCAAGGTTGAAATGTTTCACCGTATCCCTGGTTCTTAGCACTAAACTCTGCACATAGCTGAAATAAATGTTTTGATTGAATGGACCCACCCTCCTCCCCTGTCTGCACCTGCCTTAATTCAGGTGTGCGTGCATCAGCTATTACTTGGAAGACTAAAAGTATGGTTGATCCTCATTATTTGTGAGTTCTCTATTTGAAAATTACCCTCCTTGCCCAAATTTGTTTATAACCCCTAAAATGAATATTTCCAGGCTTTCACAGTTGTTCCTGGATATACTCAGAGTGGTGAAAAATTCGAGTCTCCCAGTGAGCAGTGAGCATTTTCTCAGCAGAGACTGAACGAAGCAGAGTTCTTCTCAGACTGTAAACAAGTTTCCTTTTGGCAGTCTATTCACTGCCACAGTTTTTGCATTTTTGTGCCTTCTTTTTTTTTTTGGTGACTCTGCTGTTTAAAATGACCAGTGTAGTTCAGAAGTGCTGTCTAGTATTCCCAAGCACCAAGAGTGCTCTGGTGTTAGAACAAGCACGATTCAGGCATGAATAACATTGCTCTTGGCCATCATTTCAATGTTAATCAATCAACAGCAGGGTACATTCAGAAAAGGAAGATGAAATGTGTTGATCTGTATAGGAGGTCCTCCAGAAAGTGCTACAGTACCATCTACAGTACATGATGAGGCTATGGAAAAGATGGAAAAGTGGATGTATTTGTGGATTTATGAGATGATGACTGATTTTATGTGTCTATTTTGTAAAGATTTGTTTCTTTAATTTTGCTTTTTGGCTGTGGTGGTCCTCGTTGCTGCACGTGGGCTTTTGCTAGTTGCCACGAGCGGGGGCCACTCTTTACCGCGGTGTGCAGGCTTCTGGTTACGGTGTCTTCTCTTGGTGTGGAGCACAGGCTCTAGGCACACCGGCTTCAATAGTGGCAGTGTGTGGTCTTGATGACTGCAGTTCACAAGCTCTAGAACACCGGCTCAGTAGCAGTGGCACGCAGGTTTAGGTCCTCTGCAGCATGTGGGATCCTAGTTCCCTGACCAGGGATCGAACCCACGTCCCCTGCATTGGCGATGGATTCTTAACCACTGGACCACCAGGGAAGCCTTACAATTTAAAAAAATCATGGTGGACAACAATGTTGTGAGGCTGAAAGCCAAAGAAAGAATAGTCACATTAGGGTCAGGAAAGTGTTAAACCCTTCTCAGCTAGAAACGCTGCCTATAATTGAGCTTTTTCCCTCTTGTGATGAGACTTTTTTACATTACAGTATTTGCTGTTGTTGTTCAGTTGCCAAGTTGTGTCTGACTCTTTGAGATCCCATGAACTGCAGCATGCCAGGCTTCCCTGTTCTTTGCCATCTCCCCAGAGTTGGCTCAAATTCATGTCCATTGAGTCACTGATGCCATCCAACCATCTTGTCCTTTGTTGCCCTCTTTACCTCTTGCCCTCAATCCTTCCCAGCAGCAGAGTCTTCCAATGAGTTGACTCTTTGCTTCAGGTGGCCAAAGTACTGAAGCTTCAATCCTTTCAATTAATATTCAGAATTAATTTCCTTTAGCATTGACTGGTTTGATCTCCTTGCTGTCCAAGGGACTCTCAAGAGTCTTTTCCAAACACAGTTCAAAAGCGTCAATTCTTCATAGATTTATAATACCATGTTTCAGGTGTACAGCACAGTGATTCAGTTATACATACATACATACATACATACATATATTTAAGTATCTTTAAGATATGTATTATATAAGGTATCTTTAAATATAAATACATATAAAGCCAGGCTATTTATTGATTGGTTGGTGAAAATGTTGTGACCAGAGGCTTGCAAGGAACCTAACCCTGTACTTAACCCTGAGCCAATGACTCAGGGTTCACTAATTTATTGTTTGCAGTGACTTTCTAGAGCAAACTACTGCAAACAATGAAAACCAGTCCTAATGCCCCTAGCCTGGCCCCACTGTTGCTTGAGAGATCTTTCTAAAATGAAAATCTAATGATGTCATTGCCTAGTTTTAATGCTTCAAGGCTCACATAGCTTTCAGGATAAAGCTCAAATTCCTTACTTTAGAATACAACTCAGGCCTCATTTCCTATCATAGCTACCACATACATTATCCTTTCTTCTAGTTTTCAGAACAGCCTGAGTTTTCACCAATTCTTCTGTGCTCATTAGATCGTCCCATAAATTTACACATGCAGTTTCCTCTGCTCCAAAGGCCCTTCCTGCCAACCCCCTACCTCCCACTTCAGCTAATGCCTATTCATCTTTCTAATCTTATCTGGAGTGCACTTTTCTCTGGGCTTTCACTGACCCTCCAGCCTCGTCCAGGTGCTCATTTTCTTTGCACCAGGAATACCTCTAGTATATAGCACACACTGTGAGTCTCAGTTTTCCGAATTCTGTCTCTCTCACTGGACTGAAGTCTTTCAGACCAGGAATCATGTTTTTCAATTTTTTTCTTCCTAGTACCAAGGACAGTGCTTGACATATTTAGCATATAGCCCAAACTAATTATGCATCCCTGTTGTTCAGTCACTAAGTCTGCCTCTTTGTGATCCCATGGACTGCAGCACGCCAGACCTCTTTGTCCCTCATGATCTCCCAGAGTTCACCCACGTTCACGTCCACTGAATCAGTGATGTCATCCAACCATCTCATCCCCTGCTGGCCTTTTCTCCATCTGCCTTCAATCTTTCCCAGCATCAGGGTCTTTTTCGATGATTGGCTCTTCGCATGAAGTGGCCAAAGTACTGGATCTTCAGTTTCAGCATCAGTCCTTCCAATGAATATTCAGGGTTGATTTCCTTTAGGATTGATTGGTTTGATTTCCTTGCTATCCAAGGAGTTTGGTGGGTTCCAGCATCTTCCTGTCAATAGTTGTTCAGTGGCTAATTTCAATTTTGGTATTCTTGCAGGAGAAGATAGGCACAAGTCCTTCTACTCCACCATCTTGAAAGATTAAGTAAAACTATCTATATATTTAATGAATTCAAAATGAATAAATGAATGACTGGCTTTGAAATCTACTCTCTTCAAATATTTGAGGAACTTTCAGGCTAAATATTTTATATTCATATAACTCTCAGTAAACATGTTCTCTAGAACTTTTTTCCTGTCTTCTTTCCAAGGCCTATCCTGGGTCCCACCCAGTTGTTCAAAAGTTCATTTTAAACAATGGTATATCTAGAACACTGTGAGCCATACATGAGGAATGGTACAAAGCAGGTAGAGTAAAATGGTCTTTTATTTCCCTTGATTAGTGTACATCAAGTAAAAGTTAATAAATAAATGAATGAGTATTAATGCAGCCTTAAGATTTCTTCTGAGACTTCCCTGGTGGTCCAGTGGTTAAGAATCCACTGTCAATGCAGGGGACACAGGTTTGATCTCTGGTCCAGGAAGATTCCACGTTCCACAGAGTAACTAAACTGCAATTACTGAAGCCCAAGAGCCTAGAGCCTGTGCTCTGCAACGAGAAGCCACTGCATTGAGAAGCCCAAGTACCACAATGAAGACTAGCCCCTGTTTTCAGAAACTAGAGAAAGCCCATACTCAACAGTGAAGACTCGCGGCAGCTGAAAATAAATTAATTACAAAAAGATTTCTTCTTCCTCCCACTTCTTTTTGTCCACATTATCATTCTGCTGACTCCTATTGATATTGCTTTAGTTAAACTTGATTTTTCACATAGATTGCCAGTAAGCCAAATATTAATATGTGCTTGGAGGATTATAAAGTTCTGAATGCATGGTTTGCACTTAATCCCTAGTTAATTTTACCCGAGAGGTGTGGTCCATTGTTACACTTTGTACATGCTATTCAATATGAATTCTTTTGGATGAAGCATTAGTTATCCTTTTCAATTTCATGACATATGTATTTACCCAAATCATTGACAATAACATTAAACAGACATGAGTACCTTGGCCTTGGTTTTATATCTAAAATTTGCAAAATTATTTTAGAACAATTATTTACTTATTTAGAAATCCTCCTGACTGTATTATCAACTGAAGTGAAGTGAAAGTTGCTCAGTCGTGTCCAACTCTTTGTGACCCCACAGACTATACAGTCGATGGAATTCCCTAGGCCAGAATACTGGAGTGGGTAGCCTTTCCCTTCTCCAAGACAGATTCTTTACCAGCTGAGCCGCAAGGGAAGCAACTGACCCAAGTGTATATATACAGTTCATAAAAGAGGCTGTGCAGTATAGCAGCAGAGTATAGGCAAGGAGCAGAGCTGTATTCAAATCTCACCTCTACACTTACTAGCTGACAACTCTGGCAAGTGACTTAACCTCTGTGAGCCTCACTTTCCTCATCTTAATTCAGAGATATTGTGAATTACCATGGCTTTTGTAAGCATTAAAGATGTGTGTGCTCAGTCACTCAGTCGTGTCCGACTCTTTGCAATCCTCTGTCCATGGGATTCTCTAGGCAAGAATACTGGAGTGGGTTGCCATGCCTGCTTCCAGGGGATCTTCCTGAGCCAGGGATCAAACCCATATCTCCTATATTTCCTGCATTGTAGGCAGATTCTTTACTGCTGAACCATCAGAGAAACAGAGATAAATGAACAAGAAATTCCTACCATGGTGTGTGGCATATAGTCCATAAATGGCTAAAATGAGAGAATTGTTAGATGTCCGGCTGAAATCTAGATCTCTACGACATCATATTGAACTTCAATTAGTAAACACATCAAAAACAGAAACTAATAAGTCTAGCATTCAACCTATTGAATCAACCTGCCTCCTGATCAGTTTTTGCTACCTCAAATATTACAAAGATCCTTTCAGCATAAAAATTGTAGGATGAGATCATTTGTTGCTCTGGTCCAGTTGATTACTGCTTATAGTCCACTCCTCACCAAATAGTCAGAGGAAAATATGCATTTTGCATCACATTATTAGCACATGATAATGACCAAGGACGGTACACATGCACTATTTTTTCTGAATTACTGATAGATGCTTGCATCCACTCTCTTCAGTATGACATTAGCAGACTTTTGCTAATTTTAACATTCCTGCTAGCACACACCCAGAGTCTTGTATCTTTTTATCTTTCAAGTTGGCTGCTTGCTTTGAAGTTCTTTTTCCAGCTCATCCTAATTTCACCCCTAGCAAGTAGATACATATAAATGGAGGACAAGTACCGATTTGATCTTGCTTTTGTTTTAGTTTGCTTCTTTATTTTCATTTTTTATGGGGAGCTACCGCTTCTCATAACTTTCAGGATCTTAGTCCCTGACTAGTGACTGAACCCAAGCCCTCAGCAGTAAAATTGCCTTGTCTTAACCACTGGGTCACCAGCAAATTCCCTACTTTGTTTCTTTAAATCACTATCAGTCCCACTTTCCTGCCTCATCTTGTTCCTAACAAGATCCAAGAGGCACCTTGGTGTGGTTTCAGCACAAATCCATACTGAATCCCAAAGACTGCCATGTTATTCCCTAAGTTCCTTTCAAAATACATTAAAAATTTTTTTAAATTTATTTTTAATTGAAGGATAATTGCTTTACATGTTGTGTTGGTTTCTGTCATGTATCAACATGAATCAGCCATAGGTATACACATGTCCCCTCTCTCTTGAACCTCCCTCAAAACAGCTTTTAAAATCTCAGATTTTCCTGAGGATCATGGATGAGCTCAGTGTTCTGTTGTGCTTGTAATACACCATTTTCCACTTGTATAAAATCAGAACATTTACCTATTTCCCGTCTTCTGTCATCATATGTCTTTTCTGCAAATACTCAACGGCTGCTGCTGACAGTATTTCTGAGATCACACCTGTAAATTCCCCCAGGTCCCTGGGGATAATTTCCTTGAATCTAAGGACTTGAATTTATTCAAAACAGCTAGGTGCTCTCTCATCATCTCTTCACTTAATTTGGGCATTATTTTCCTCTTAACCATGTTTGTTCTACTCTTTTCAGTTTAAATATCATTTTCCTTGATAGAGAAAATAGAAGCAAATTAGGAGATGAGTAGTTTTTTTTTTCTTACTGTAATCTGTTAGCATAATAAGATGAAAATCAAACACCGAGCCCATTTTTACCTTGTTCCTTTTTCACTCTAAGATAGATTTGAAAGGTTTTTTTCCCCCTAGGCTTGGCTATTTTACACTTAACTTACTCCGAAGCTCAATTTGCTTGATGCAATTCTCTGTCTTTATTTTTCTGTTTTGTTTTCATTTTTGGTTATGTGTCTTTCTCTCAAACTTTTACGTGGTTTTAAACATGAACCCAACAAAACTCCCCATGTAGCCTAACTAGTTGTGCTTATATAATTAAATATTAAATCTGAAATGTTTACATTTGAGCGTGTCCCCATTCTCACCAATTTGAGCCAGTGAAGCTGATTAATCTGTGGTGGGGTTGCCATTCAGAATATAAGCTGCCTCTAGAGCAAGTCATGTAAGCCAGCGTGACAAGCTGGCTGTAAGTCTATTTAGCGGGAGACTGAGGAGTTTTGCATGTCAGCTTGGCCCAAGAAAAACTCTCTCATGAAACAGACTCTGTTCAGAAAAGGAAAAGCGATTCTGAGGATGATGTAGGGTGGTGGCTGTCACATGAATTCATTCCTGTCCTTATCTAGTTCTCAGGGAGAGACAGAGCTCTTAGCTGGGCCTATCAGATATATAGATAAACTTGGCTCCACACTCCCAATTTCATGACATGAGAAAATCCAAATCTCTCTTTTTAAAAATTTCTGTAAATTCCTAAAATTGGGTCATTTTCTGAATACTTCAAGAAGTGTGCGTGTGTGTATGTGTGTGTGTGTATGTGTGTGTGTGGAGGAGCAGCTGCAGGGCCTAAAATCTTTTTCAAGAAGCTTAGAAGTCAGACCCAGAGACATACGAGTTTTCATCATAAACGTGATACCTTTGAATTGACAAGAGTAGGGAATCTGGGGCAGGAGAGAGTTCTCTCTCTCTACACACAACCACAGACACATCCAGACAGACACACACATACATGACCCTGGTGAACAGGCAAATAGATCACACAGTGGGTACTTGATAAATATTTCTGATTGAATAAAATCATTCAAATGGAGGACATGGATATAAGTATGTCCAGCAATTTGGTTGTTATGAATTCTAAAATGACATAATTCTCTTAACTCTTTTCTCCCAAATTCCCTGTGATGTCCGCCTGACCAGGTCACCCACCCTCCCTTATATTCAGAATTAATTTTAGAAATGCAACTCCCTCTGTCCGTACCTCCTCTTTCTGTGAAATGACACTCAGCAAGCAAGCCAAGAAATTATCCGGCATCCCATTTTTAGCAGAATGATTTTCCTAGCAGCTCCCTTGATAACTGAAGTCTCAATACCACCACATTTGACCTCCTTGCCAGTTATTTTATGTGGGTTAGAATTATATTTAAGTGAATTTAGCATATTAGAATTAGAAATATTTTATTTGTCCTTGTTTTTCTTTTTAATTTTATTATGTCCAAAACATCTTCACATCATCACTTTTCTTTTTTAATATTTTAATTGGTGGGAAATTGCTTTATAATATTGTGTTGGTTTCTGCTGACAACGCAATCAGTCATAATATTTTATACATATATCCCCTCCCACTCCTTCCCCATCCTACCACTCTAGATCATCTCAGCACTAGGCTGGGCTCCCTGTGTTATTGAAAACTTCCCATTATCTGGGCTTCTCAGGTGGCGCTAGTGGTAAAGAACCCACCTGCCAGTGCAGGAAATGTCGGGGATGTAGATTCTATCCGTGGGAGTAGATTTCCTAGAGAGGGAAATGGCAACCCACTCCAGTATTCTTGCCTGGAGAATCTCATGGACAGAAGAGCCTGGTGGGCTACAGCCACAGGTTGCAAGGAGTTGGACACGACTGAAGGGACTTACCATGCACTTTTTATGTACACAGCATCATTCTTCTATGTCATCCTATAAAATACTAGCTGTTACAAAGGAAATATCCAGTTCCTTGTCCTCTCCATTTCTGCCTTATCCTTCACCAAGGAGTAAATTTGGAAGAAGTGCCTCATTATCTTCCAGGGCTCTTATTGGTCTCCCGACTTACCGACATCCAAAGACACTTGTAAATGAAACTTTGTCTATCACCACAATTCCTACTTGCCTTTCTGACACATTTTAAGACCCATCAAAACCTAAGTGGCAAGAGGTCTTTGGTAAAGTCTTCCATTTACTTCCTTCGAACTAGTTCTCATCCTTGTACATATTTCCATCACAAGACCTTTCATACTATTTCCTGATTCCTTGTGCAAGGTTAAAAAAAAAATAGTATAATTCAAACGTTTTCTCCTGGCTGCTAAAGAGATTACTGGCCCAGCTAGATCTGTTTCTTTCCT
The DNA here is from genome assembly GCA_917880005.1 of Nanger dama. Classification (NCBI taxonomy): domain Eukaryota; kingdom Metazoa; phylum Chordata; class Mammalia; order Artiodactyla; family Bovidae; genus Nanger; species Nanger dama. Next base: position 85,602,914 of record CAKJTW010000002.1, read on the forward strand.
TACTTCTAAGACTTTCTCTAGCAGGTTTAAAGCAGAATCAAGAGATAAGGATGTCTTGAAGCAAAATTTCATGGGGATTATGGAGTTGGGGCAGGGGGAGAAAGAAATATTCTCTGAGTTGGGAAGAAAGGCAGGAATGCCTGCAGTGAGAGTAAAATGGGTGAGAATGGGTTTTTTAGAAACAAAGATTGTACTTCATTTCTTAGAGTTTGAGAAACATAAGTTGATCCTCTTCAAAAGTACTTTTTGGTTATTTGACTATGCTTTTGTAATTGCTCCAAGACTGGATCACATGAGATCATGGTTTCCATTGGGTTACATTTTGTTTATCAGGCTGTTTGATCTCTTCTATAAGCTCCTTAATGGGGAGGGGCTAAAACATTAATTTCTACATTCCACGTTCTTAGCCCATAATAGATATTTAATAAATATTTGTTGAGTTGAAAATAGAAGTGTTTTATTTAACAAATGAGGAAGTCAGGTGGTCCCCCAAATCTGTACATCTGTGCCCTTAGCAAGCCTGAAGTGCTTAGACCTTTAATGTCATCAACACTTCAATACAAAATTTTCTTTAAAAAAAAAATAATTTTATTTGTTGATTTGGCTGGTATTGGCTGTGCTGGGTCTTCTTTGCCATGCAGGGACTTTCTCTAGTTGCGGTGAGCAGGGGCTACTCTCCAGGGGTGCTGGTGCATGGGCTTCCCATTGCTGAGTCTTCTCTTGTTGAGGAGCACAGGCTTGAGGCAAGCGGGCGTCAGGAGTTGTGGCTCCCAAGCTCCTAGAGCACAGACTCAATAGTTGTGGTGCACAGACTTAGGTGCTCTGCAGCATGTGCAATTCTCCCGGACCAGGGATTGAACCTGTGTCTCCTGCAATGGCCGACAGATTCTTTTCCATTGATCCACCACGGAAGCCTCCAAATTTTCTTTAACTAATGCCACTTTGTTGCTGCTAATTTTACTGGAAAATAAATCAGAGGATCTTCTAATATGATTCAACACTATGAAACAGCAAACAACTACAACAGGAGATTTAGGGAGACACATATAGGACCTTCTGATCCTAGGGCCAGTTAAGTACAATTGTTAAACCCATGTGCCCTATGGAATACTGCTTCCTCCATGCAAGAAGTAGGTCTGTTATATAAATGACCTTTCTAGTCAGTTCAGTACAGATTCAGTGCTCTTCTCCCCAGAAATATAATGCAAAGATTTCTTTCAAGTACTAAACAGGAAAACAAAAGAAATAATAACAAAGTTCTGGTTTTTTTTTTCCCTATGATGCAAATTTGAATTTTTAAAAACTATCCAATATAAAAATTTTTCACAAACGTATTTTGTTATTTGTTTGGCTCAACTCTGCTGGTACCTCTCCCATGAAAAGTGCAATTTTTTTTGGGAACTAACAATGACAAAATTTTCATCATAAAGTTAACTTTCTGTCTTCCTCTTATTGGTGGAGAAAATTTGTAGTGATGAGAAGCATATGCATTTGAGTTTGGGGGACTTAAACATTCTTTTAGGCTAAGAATTTGAAATCCAGAGAGCCCCAACAGAATTTTGTCAAATAACACTGTTTTTAGAAAAGCAATCTAGACTTTTAGACACCTATTCTAGCATACTTTCAGCCATACCCAATATTTCAGTATAATTCTAAGTTTTCTAGAACAAAAGTGTTAAAGTTTTTCTATGCCTTTTCTGGTGTTTTACCTTACACACAGTGAGAGGAGAAAATATTAATCACTCAAGTATTTACTGGGCTTCTCAGATAGCACTAGTGGTAAAAAAAAAAAAAAAAAAAAACACCTACCAATACAGGAGATGCAGGAGACGTGAGTTCAATCCCTGAGTTGAGCCCTGGAGGAGGGCATGGCAACCTACCCCAGTACTGCTGCTTGGAGAAACCCATGGACAAAGGAGTCTGTCTGCTATAGTCCATAGAGTTGCAAAGAGTCAGACAAGACTGAAGGAACTTAGCATGCATGCAAGTATTTACTGAATCTCTACTATGCTCTGAGAATTATATGAGGGTTCATGAGAAATGCAAAAAAAAAAAAGAAAGTATTATTCCTGTCAGCCTTAAATTTATTGCATTGTTGCTATCGATTATAGAAAAACTATAGCTGCTTAGAGGCTATAAATAATAATTATGTTAATGATACTTAATTATAATAAACATAATACAATCTCTCATTTGTTTCCAGTTAGTTTTCAGGAGTATTGTTCCACTTGTAGATGTATTTTTGATGTATTCATCGGGGAAGGTGAGCTCCATGTCTTCTTACTCCTCCATCTTGTACACGAACCATATTTTTCAAGATTTTTTGTTGCTGGCTGCAGTAGCAAGCCTTCTTCAAGAGTCTGGGATGGTTTTTCCTGCCCTCTCCAGCAGGGAGGGTGGTCAGTGGGCCTAGGCACCCACATTCAGAGAATTGGATGGGCATTACCTGACCTTGAATGTGCTTGTCAGACAGGTATAGCACTTCAGAGATTACCAAAATATAACCTCAGTTATCCTCTTCAGTTCAGTTCAGTTCAGTTCAGTCACTCAGTCGTGTCCAACTCTTTACCACCCCATGAATCGCAGCACGCCAGGCCTCCCTGTCCATCACCAACTCCTGGAGTTCACTCAGACTCACGTACATCAAGTCAGTGATGCCATCCAGCCCCATCTCATCCTCTGTCGTCCCCTTCTCCTCCTGCCCCCAATCCCTCCCAGCATCAGGGTCTTTTCCAATGAGTCAACTCTTCGCATGAGGTGGCCAAAATACTGAAGCTTCAGCTTTAGCATCATTCCTTCCAAATAAATCCCAGGGCTGATCTCCTTCAGAATGGACTGGTTGGATCTCCTTGCAGTCCAAGGGACTCTCAAGAGTCTTCTCAACATCACAATTCAAAAGCATCGATTCTTCAGCGCTCAGCCTTCTTCACAGTTCAACTCTCACATCCATACATGACCACAGGAAAAACCAGGAAAAACCATAGCCTTGACTAGACAGACCTTAGTCAGCAAAGTAATGTCTCTGCTTTTGAATATACTATCTAGGTTAGTCATAACCTTTCTTCCAAGGAGTAAGCGTCTTTTAATTTCATGGCTGCAGTCACCATCTGCAGTGATTTTGGAGCACCCAAAAATAAAGTCTGACACTGTTTCCACTGTTTCCCCATCTATTTCCCATGAAGTGATGAGACCGGATGCCATGATCTTCATTTTCTGAATGTTGAGCTTTAAGCCAACTTTTTCGCTTTCCTCTTTCATTTTCATCAAGAGGCTTTTTAGTTCCTCTTCACTTTCTGCCATAAGGGTGGTGTCATCTGCATATCTGAGGTTATTGATATTTCTCCCGGCAATCTTGATTCCAGCTTGTGTTTCTTCCCGTCCAGCGTTTCTCATGATGTGCTCTGCATATAAGTTAAATAAGCAGGGTGACAATATACAGTCTTGACGCACTTCTTTTCCTATTTGAAACCAATCTGTTGTCCCATGAACAGAATGAAAAGGCAAAATGATAGGATACTGAAAGAGGGACTCCCCAGGTCAGGTGCCCAATATGCTACTGGAGATCAGTGGAGAAATAACTCCAGAAAGAATGAAGGGATGGAGCCAAAGCAAAAACAATACCCAGCTGTGGATGTGACTGGTGATAGAAGCAAGGTCTGATGCTGTAAAGAGCAATATTGCATAGGAACCTGGAATGTCAGGTCCATGAATCAAGGCAAATTGGAAGTGGTCAAACAAGAGACGGAAAGAGTGAACATCGACATTCTAGGAATCAGCAAACTAAAATGGACTGGAATGGGTGAATTTAACTCAGATGACCATTATATCTACTATTGCGGGCAGGAATCCCTCAGAAGAAATGGAGTGGCCATCATGGTCAACAAAAAGAGTCTGAAATGCAGTACTTGGATGCAATCTCAAAAACGACAGAATGATTTCTGTTTGTCTCCAAGGCAAACCATTCAATATCACGGTAATCCAAGTCTATGCCCCAGCCAGTAACGCTGAAGAAGCTGAAGTTGAATGGTACTATGAAGACCTACAACACCTTTTAGAACTAACACCCCCTGAAAAAAAGTTATCCTCTTAACCCTATTTAAATTGCTGTTTCTTTCATTTTAGTGGTGATGAAACAAGATTGTCTCAGCAGAATCTTTGAATGACATACAGACACAAACTAATAGAGATGTAGAGTAACATCAATCTGAGGGAAATTGTTTAAAAATGAGAATTTTTATAGCAAATTGAACAAGGATAATCTTATAGTAACACTGAAAGACTGTAATGTGCAAGAAATTTGAATGTGAGCAGATATACAGTATTAAAATGATAGAGTGGGACTTTCCTAATGGTCTAGTGCTTAGGAATCCATGCTTCCAATGAGGGGGCATGGGTTCAATCCCTGGACTGGAGACTAAGACCCCATGTGCTATGCAGTATGGCCAATTTTTTCTAAATTTAAAAATAAATGAAAAAAATAAAGCAAAAGAAAATGATAGAATGGTCAACCTAAATAGGACATCCTCATTTCATTTTTTAAAACAATTTTAATTGTAGTGACTGTATATGTGTGCCTGCTCACACACTCAATCATGTCTGACTCTTTGTAACCCCATGGACTTGGAGCCCTTGTCCATGGAATTTTTCAAGCAAGAATACTGGAGTGGCTTGCCATTCCTTCCTCCAGGAGATCTTCCTGACCCAGGGATCAAACTCATGTCTCTTGAGTCTCCTGTACTGGTAGGCAGATTCTTTACCACTGTGCTGACATACTATAAATCGTGCCTATTTAGAGTGATAACAGATGTTATTAGGCTTATTATGATGATCATTTCACAATGTATACAAATATGAAACCATTGTGTTATACATATGAAATTAATATACTGTTATATGTCAATTATACTTCAAATTCAAAAATTATTGGATGATTTGATGAGTTTTGACACATATATCAAACCATCACCACAATCAAAATAATAAACATCACCCCCAAAAGTTTTCCCCTGCCCCTCTGCAGCCTCTCACTTTTGCCCCTTCCCACCCTCTCCCACCTTTTCCCAGGCAAACGCTGATCTGTATTCTGTCACTATAGGCTACCTTGGTTTTTTTACAATTTTATATACATGCAACCATACACTGAATGTTTCCGCCCTCTGGTTTGTCTTACTCGGCATAGTGTTACTGAGAGTTATCTTGTCATAGCATATATCAATGGTTCATTCATTTTTATTGCTGAGTAGTAATTTCATAGGATAGGTATAACATAGATTGTGTATCTGGAAGTCAGTGAACTTTGGGGCTGTTTCCAGATTTCACATATTACAAAAATTGCTGTTGTTGACATTTTTGTTCATTTCCTTGTGTGGACATATGCTTTTGTTTCTCTTGGGTAAATATCTAGGAATAGAATGGCTTCATTAACTTTTCAGACACTGCCAAATAATTTCCAAAGGGATTGTATCATTTTATATTCTCACCAGTATTATATGAGAATAATAATTCATCTATATCATCACCAACACTTGGTATGGTCAGTCTTTTTAATTTTAACCATTGTAACAGATATATAATAAACCTCACTGTGATTTTAATTTGTGTTTCTCTGAGAAGTAATGATATGAGAATCTTTTTCTTATTTGCCATCTGTATATCTTCTTGGATAAAGTATATGTTTAAAACTTTTTATATTTTTATTGTTGTTTTTTATTATTGATGTATCAGTCCTTTACATATTTTGGATGCAGGTTTTTCCTAATCAAATATACAATTTGAAAATATTTTCTCCCCTATCCCTGCCTCATTTTTTATATTATTTAACAATATCTCTCAAAGAGCAGAAGTTTTTAGTTTTGATGTAGTCTAATTTATCAATTTCGTTTTTCCTCTATGGCTTGTGTTTTGGTGCCATGGCTAAGAAATGTTTGGTGAATTCAAGATCACAAAGGGTTTTCCTGGTTATTTTTTTTCTGGCTGTTTTATAGGTTTAAATTTTACACCTAGGTCCATAATCCATTCTGAGTTAATTCTGGTATATTGTGAAGGAAGTCTCAGTTTAGTATCAGATAAAATTTCCAACTTATCTGTGGCATGGTCTAAAAGAAGAGTAGTGGGAATTGCTCTGTTGGAGTCATTTTCAATACAACTGGGAAAAAATTACGGATTGATTAAGTAAACAGGCCTGCATATGCAGAAGACAGTACCAACTGGGTATGTTTTCTATAATGCCATTTGCCTATTTTCTGATTCTTTGCCTGCTTTTCTGAAATAATTTTGATCATATCAAGGAAGCTAAAAACCCTAAAATTCACAAGATAAGGAATTTCACATAATTTAAGGTTACTAGATCATATTTTCCGGAGAAGGCAATGACACCCCACTCCAGTACTCTTGCCTGGAAAATCCCATGGATGGAGGAGCCTGGTGGGCTGCAGTCCATGGGATTGCTGAGAGTTGGACACAACTCAGTGACTTCACTTTCACTTTTCACTTTCATGCATTGGAGAAGGACATAGCAACCCACTCCAGTGTTTTTGCCTGGAGAATCCCAGGGACAGTGGAGTCTGGTGGGCTGCCGTCTACGGGGTCACACAGAAATCGGACACGACTGAAGTGACTTAGCAGCAGCAGCAGCAGATCATATTTTCATTCAAGTTTTCACTGGTACTGTTATATCCGCTTGAAAAGACAAGAAACATGGGTTTTCCCCCAATCCACTAAAAAGTTCGTGAGTTTCCTTTGGGCAGCCCATCCCTTCTATCTGACACTCTAATTGATGTCTGGGGTGATATTTTAGAGTTTTCTTTGAATTCATTTACTCCATTTTTCAGAAAAAAGATTCGCCTGAGTTCTAGCCTTTATATTGGTCTTCAGCTGGGAGATAGTATCTTTTCAAAAAAAAAAAGATAACTTACTGTCATATCCATTGTTCCCCATAGATTTCTTCTTTGTAGTTTAATCTTTATAATTAACTGTTTAACTAGGTGAAAGATAGGCTACCAGAGTTCTTTTTAGAATAATGACTGATGTCGCCTTATTTAAAATTGGGATCATGACCCCTAGGAAATCCTAGAGAGGTTTTTGGAATATATGGAAATTTCCAAAAGTATCTCAGAATCCTAAATTTTGTAGGGCATTTATCTAGCTTGCATGTAACCAGCAGGGTTATGTGCACTTAAGAAAAAGATGACCTCTCCCGTCTCTGGAGTCCTTCTCTGTCTTTTGTCATTCTCTGTCTTGAAGAGATACAGGTCTTGGAATTGCATTCAGTCTTATCTTGACTAATACTTTTACCTATAAAATGAATTGCTTGATTTTGGGGTAACAAAGAGGACATGAAAAGAAACATGGATAGGAGACTACGGAGGGAAAAACTTTGTAGAGTTAAATTCTTGTGTGTGTAAAGGTGATTTATGTACACCCAAGACTAGCAAATTAACATCAAGCAATTATTTGTTCAGTTGAATTAATTTGACAAATTATATTTAATTTTGGTAGAGGTTTGCTGATAAGCACAATGGCCCTCTGTCCATCATAGCCCTGCTCTTCCCTTATGCCAGGGGAAAGCACAAAGGCAAAATACATCCTTGCTGTTATTCCTTTATAACTTCTTCAGGGCAGCAAACAGATACTTTGGCTACTCAGTATCTATTCGCCCTATCTTTCTTATAACAGAAACTCAGGGTTTTCAGGAGGACAATATATCTGTATTTTCAGGCAGAAAATTACATTCTCCAACCTCTTTCTACCTAAGGTACACCTCTGTGGTTAACTTCTGGGAAATGAAGAATAAGCATAATTGTGTTGTGGGATTTCTGAGTGAGCAGCTTAGAAATTATTGGCCTCTCCTTTAAACTAATTCGTTTAAATTGCCACTGTTTGCGGGGGCAGGGGGTCATTTTCTGTCCTGCAACTGAACCTACTATTGCTAACTGATAACAATATGGCATAATGATTACAAGCAAATTCTCAAGGAGGCTGTAAATAAACAAAATCAGAATCTCAACACATCTTGGGGCATCCCCTGCAACTCTTCTCAATCTAAAACTATTCTCTAAGCCTAATCTGAGCCTTTCAGTCCATGTCTAGAGTCAATCGGGAGGAAGTATTGTTCTAAATAGTGTTTTATTACAGAAACAAAGTTTATCATGGATTTTTCTTAATAAAATTATTGCATGATCATTATAGGAAATGTATGAAACTCAAAAATATAGTAAGAAAGGACTTCCCTGGCCTTTCAGTGCAGGGAATGTGGGTTTGATCCCTGGTCGGGGAACTAAGATCCCACAGGACACAGGAAAATTAAGTCCGTGCACCACAAAAAGAAAGCTTATCATGACAGTGAAGACCCAACACAGTCAAAATAGTGATAAAATGCTTCTAAAAAAGAAAATAAAGTAATAAATTAAATGGAGAAAACAGCCCATATTCTATCTAAAAATAACTACAGTTAATCTTTCGATATATTTACTTCTGGTCTTTTTCTCTGAGTTTCTATAATGTATACGTATGTTGCACACATGATTTTGTATTCTGCCTTTTTCCTCTTAAAGGATGATAAAAAATGTTTTGATTGTTATGTTATACTTTACTGAGTGGGTATAACATTTTCTACTTAACCATTCACACGCTGTTGGATATTTAGGTTTTTAACTGATGACTGTTGTTGTTCAGTTGCGAAGTCATGTCCAACTCTTTGTGACCCCATGGACTGCAGAACGCCAGGCTTCATTGTCCTTCACTATCTCTCGGAGTCGCTCAAACTCACGTCCATTGAGTCAGTGATGACTGATGAAAAATACAGCAACAGGAAGGATTAGGTGTGTCACCCTATTTAAATTATGCATCACATAGTTTGGTTCCAGATCTCGGTACATTTAGAAAGTACAACCTAAATGTGTGTCTCAAGCCATGTGTCTCAAGCTTATACACTCAAAGGGTCATTAAAATGCTGGTTGCTCTCCCCATCCTGAAGATTATGATTCAGTAGATATGAGTTGCTGCTGCTGCTGCTGCTAAATCGCTTCAGTCGTGTCCGACTCTGTGCGACCCCATAGACAGCAGCCCACCAGGCTCCCCCATCCCTGGGATTCTCCAGGCAAGAATTCTGAAACGGGTTGCCATTTCCTTCTCCATGGTAGATATGGGTTGGGACCTAAGAATTTGCACTTCTAACACATGCTCAGTTAATGCTGATGCTTTTAGAGTCACAATCTTTATAGACGTTAGAAAAGATTGTTTCATGTCCTCCCATATATTTTAACACCCCTCTGCTCCCCCTAAATTATCTTTCTTTTGCTAATATCTTCCCCCAAACTTTTAGGCTCCCCAAACGTTCCTTTATCTGTAAATTATGTGGCTTTTACTCTCTGTCAGTCTGTCTCTTCCTCTCCACTCTCCTGTTAGCCTCCGATTCTTGGCTTCTTTTACTTTGCTCAGATTTTTATAACATTAGCAGCAGTCTGGCCAAGAGAGACACATCTCAGGGGTTGGGGCAGGACTGAGCTGAAAATGATATCTCTTTACAGAGGGAGACATCTAAAAACCCTCCAATATTAAGAAAATTAATTCCATCACAAGTAATAAAGATGATTTCATTAGAATAGATTCCCAAAAGCAGAATTCCTGAGTCGAGATGAAAACTTCCTAAATCTTGATCTAGATGGAAAGATTAAGAGCACAGATGCTAAAGTTTGACACACATGAGTTCAAATTCCACTTCTTCAGTTCAGTTCAGTTCAGTTCAGTTCAGTTCAGTTGCTCAGTCGTGTCCGACTCTTTGCAACCTCATGAATCTCAGCACGCCAGGGCCTCCTTGTCCATCACCAATTCCTGGAGTTTACCCAAACTCATGTCCATTAAGTCGGTGATGCCATCCAGCCATCTCATCCTCTGTCATCCCCTTCTCCTCCTGCCCCTAGTCCCTCCCAGCATCAGGGTCTTTTCCAATGAGTCAACTCTTCACATGAGGTGGCCAAAGTATGGGAGTTTCAGCTTCAGCATCAGTCCTTCCAATGAACACCCAGGACTGATCTCCTTTAGGCTGGACTGGCTGGATCTGGGGAAGGTCAATTAACCCCACCAAGTCCCAGTTTCCCCATCTCTGAATATTCATTGGAAGGACTGATGCTGAAGCTGAAGCTCCAATACTTTGGCCACCTGAGGTGAAGAGCCACCTCATCTTGGAAAAGACTCTGATGGTAGGAAAGACTGAAGGCAGGAGGGAAAGAGGGCAACAGAGGATGAAATGGTTGGATGGCATCACAGACTTAATAGACATGAGTTTGAGCAAACTCTGGAAGATAGTGAAGGACAGGAAAGCCTGGCACGCTGCAGTCCACGGGTCTCAAAGAGTCAGACATGAGTGAAACACCAGAGCACAAAAGCATGCAAGCTCTTGGAAGGGGGCTTCCCAGGTGGTGGTAAAGAACCTCCCTGAAAAAGCAGGAGACGTGAGAAATGCAGGTGTGATCCCTTAGAGAAGGTCAAGACAACACGCTTTAGTATTCTTGCCTGGAGAATCCCATGGACAGAGAAGTCTGGCAGGCTACAGTCCATGGGGCTGCAAGAGAGTTAGACAGGACTGAGCACACAGGCACAAAAACCTGAGTATCAGTGGACCTTTTGTGGTTACTAGTACATGAAGCAGAGGATGGCATGCATCCTGTTTTTCTCAATCAAATATATGATTTTGTTTTCCAAATATCTATAGCTTTTGTTTTCCAAATGAGGCCTCATTATTGTTGACTAAAGTAATCAGAGTTTTAGTTTCAAATTTTCTGTTGCTCTTAAGTGATGATCAAAAGGTAAGCCAAATTCCTAGTTCTTCAGTTTATGCGTGATAAGTCGTTTCAGTCATGTCCAACTCTTTGCGACCTCATGAACGGTAGCCCACCAGGCCCCTCTGTCCATGGGATTCTCCAGGCAAGAACACTGGAGTGGGTTGCCATTACCTACTCCAGGGGATCTTCCTGACCCAGGGATCGAACCTGCATCTCTTGTTGGCAGGCAGATTCTTTGCCACTAGCACCACCTGGGAAGGCCAGATCCTAAGTTTACATTTGTCAAATACACACCTAATAGGAACTACTCTATGACTGTAATACACATGCATCTTTTGATCTGTGAAAATAAATGTGCAAATTCTTGGTGCAATCCATCATAAACTGCAAAACATATGCTATCTTCTACTTGCTATTGGTGAAATCAGAACAGCTTCAAAATCACAAACAGTCATTTGTTTCAGGAATGGCAAGTATGACTTCTGTTGCGTACATTAAAGTCTATTATTCAAGAGAAACACAAAGTAAATCTTGTGTGAGCTGAGTCGATTTTTGTCTTACCACACAAAAAGGCAGCTGGATAAAGAAGATGACCTTTGTTAAAAGGAAAAAAATCTTCAATACCTGGTGTTCACTGCCAGTGGGTGTTCTCGTGTTGGCTCTTAAAAGAAGCAGGAATCCTATTGTCATTTCTTCTATCTTTAATGATGAAATTTACTTTCAAGTTTGTGTTTAGTCTCAGGCTATAAAAGTCCAGTACCTCCCCGGCACTTGATTCTGGGTCATTTCTTGGGGACCCTCACCATACTCTGAGACAAAATAAGCAGCTCTAGATAAAAAAGCTCCAAGCTTCAGCACTGAGTGCTGAAACGGGTACAAGTGCAAGGCTGTTAATAGCAACCCAATTGATTTTGAACTTCAGGAGATTTGCCTTTCCCCGACTCTCCAGGCTTGGCTCTGACTTAGATTAAAGCTCTTTCTGTTTAAATAGACAGGAGCTGTCCTGGAGGAGAGGAGAAGAGAGAGAAATACATTCTAAATTACCAAAGCACAAATACATATGCAAAAGAAATCAGGGGCTTTGACGGAAGAGTACAATTTATAGTCCATCCCTAGATATTAAGACTATATTATTCTTAAGAATTTTAGCTAGAGATCAGAGTTAGGTTGATCTAGCTTATTGGTAGTTGAAAGAGTTTAGTTTGAAAAAAGACATTCATGACGCTGTGTGTGTGTTAAGTTGCTTCAGTCACGTCCAGCTCTTGCAACACTGTGGACTGTAGCCCACTAGGCCCCTCTGTCCACGGGTTCTCCAGGCAAGAATACTGGGGCGGGTTGCCATGTCCTTCTCCAGGGGATCTTCCTGACCCAGGACTCAAACCCACATCTTTTCTGGCTCCTGCATTGGCAGGTGGGTTCTTCACTGGTAGTGCCACATTGACTGTATTTAAGAAGGAGAATGGATTGTGCAGTTTGCAAAATTTTGCCGAGTGCATAAATGTTCTGAGACACTGAGAATATATAACTGAAAGATCTTTGATAAGACTGTTAGGATTTCCATGGCTTCTCACCAGGAAACCATTGGTGAATTCTCTTTTGTTATGTACTATATCCTCTCTCTCAGGTCCTTTTTTTCCCTTTGGCAAATTGTGGAATGAATACAATTGATTCAGCTATCTTGTGAGGTACCAGTATGCATAGTTCATTCATTCTTTCAATTGCTCTTTTGTGAATTCATTCATTTCGTTAAGGAAATACCTTTACCAAATACGTGATACAGTATTAAAGGCTGGGATACACATATAAAACAAAACTCCTGCCCCCATGGGGTTTCCAGTCTGTTGAATGTCTTCTAACACACTACTTCAGTGGTCCCCAAAAGGTCAGTGATGCTTCTAGTTTACCTTTCAACAATGCAGTTCAAGAATTAATATTCAGGCTGATTTCTGTAGCAAAGGGATAGCTTTTGCCCAGGTGTCTGACACTTTTTCGACCCCATAGGCTGAAGTCCACCTGGCTCCTCTGTCCATGGGATTTCCCAGGCAAGAATACTGGAGTGGGTTGCCATTTCCTCTTCCAAGGGATCTTTCTGACCCACAGATCAAACCTGTGTCTCCTATATTAGCAGGCGGATTCTTTACCACTGAGCCACCCGCGACCACATCTTTAACAAAACTAGGTATCAACACTAGATAGTATTTTCTAAATTTCTGGCACTCGAGATTACATATGTGTGTGTGTGTGTGTATATATAATTGTTTCACTTGAATTTTCACAATTGCTAATTATAATTTATTGTTGTATTATATAAATACATGTTTTTGTCTACATATGTTATAACTGGCTTACATGTATTTTTTTTCTTACTTTTTTACTAAACTGTTCATTTATTATTGATACTGGCTTTTAACCCTTTGTGGATTATACAAGTTTATCATATTTTCCTACTTTGTTGATTGTATTTCCTTCTTATAGTGTTGGGCATATAAAGGTGTATCATTTTTATGTAAACAAATCTGATTATCTTTATGGCCTCTGGATTTGAGTCTTGCTTTATAAAGCTTATAACATCCTAGGTTTATAAAATTTTTCTCCTGCACATTCTTCTAATATTTTCATTGTTTAACATTTTCATTTGTGCTTAATCTACTTGTAATTTGTTTTCGTATATTTGTTTTATAGAAATCCAATACTAAATCTATTTTTAAAAGAATTTCCAAACATTTCGATGTATTAAGTCAGTGGGAACGTCTAAATGAGTTAATCACTTAACAATAAGCAAATTGTGTGTTTGATCAATATTTTTCTTAAAGTTGTTGAATAGGAGGCCATATACTTTTACATGGAGCCATGAAACAACAATGGTCTAAATGCTTCAACATTCTGCCAAATGCATTAAAAGACTATTCATATATTGTTTTTTAAATAAAATATATTTTAAAAGTGTAAATAAAATAAAATATCTAAAGGTAACGGCTGCTGCTGCTGCTAAGTCGCTTCAGTCGTGTCCGACTCTGTGCGACCCCACAGGCGGCAGCCCACCAGGGTCCCCCATCCCTGGGATTCTGGAGAGGAAGAAAACTATGAGTTGCTCCATCATGGCATACACTTTAAATCATACATGATGGATTTAGATAATAATTTTGGTCCCTTAGTTTCTGTACATAGCCTAATATCTACATACTATATTGTTGGGGGCAACCACATGTATACACGCTTTTCAACAGACAAAACTTTACACATGGACATATAGACATTTATCAACACACAAATACATTGCTTCACCACAGGCATGTGCATGCATTGGAAAGAGCAGAGCAGATGAACAAACAAAACAAACAGGCTAAAAAGATGAAGATAATGTACATGCAGAAAAGATTACAGAGGAAACCATGGGTGCACAGTGAAGGAAAGCATGGAAGGAAACAGACACACGTGGGAAAATATAGAGAGAGTTGGCCAGGAAGCTGCAAAGCAGAGGAATCATTCAACATAAAACGCAGTTACATCAGCAATATTATATCTGACCTAGACTGTCCTAACCTTCTCACCTTCCAAAATTAAATGCAAACATAGGATTTTGTGGAAGGCCATGAATTTTTTAGGACTATATCTGGAATAGGCTTATTAAGGTTATGAAAACTTTCTCATTTGGCTAAGAATTAATTTACATGCTTGCTCTAAATAAGTGTACACACCAAATAGGAAATGAAGTTGTCTTAGAATGTTGTTCTGTGTATATGTACCCAGTAGAAAAACAATATATTTCTTGGAAAGGGAGTCTAATGTACAGCATCTAATATCAGAGAGTCATACCTAAATTTTCCTGCTTCCAAATGATTTTATTTTTCTAATTAAGAGAAAAAGGAATGCTTTTATCAAGGTTCCTTGCAGTGCATAAAAGGGCGCTTAGTTGGGAAATATCGATATTACTTAAATAATGGGTTTTTACACATTTAGTTCCCTATCTACCTACATGATAAAACCTCTTTTTGAATATCTGTGAGTAGAGGACTTTTGAGTCAATGCACCCAGATCTACTGACAGTCATTCTGGAAGATATGGCCCTTCTGGGATAACATACTTGGGAAATGGGTCTGCCAATATATTCATCAAAGGTTAAGCATAACACAAATGAGATCTTCAAATTCAGGGGCAAACTTTGGCTAAAAACTGAACTTTTATCTTAAAAATGATTCCCATTGTTCTATTTGCCTTAATTGCTATAGGTTTAACTAGCAATGCTCAAAAGAATTAGGGAGAGTCTTTAGAAGCCAATTGCAAAGAAAAACAAAACTTTAAATGCAAACATTGATAGCAGTATTCAAACCAAGTAGTATTAATAAATACAAGATTTTTCCCAGTAATAAAGTTTCTGTATATGGGTATTCTGCATAATGTTAACATTTATCCTATTAAACTGGTTTTAAAGTGATTCTTTGGAAGGAATGATGCTAAGGCTGAAACTCCAGTACTTTGGCCACCTCATGCAAAGAGTTGACTCATTGGAAAAGACTTTTATGCTGGGAGGGATTAGGGGCAGGAGGAGAAGGGGACGACAGAGGATGAGATGGCTGGGTGGCATCATTGACTCGATGGATGTGAGTTTGAGTGAACTCCAAGAGTTGGTGGTGGACAGGGAGGCCTGGCGTGCTGCGATTCATGGGATCGCAAAGAGTCAGACATGACTGAGGGACTGAACTGAACTGAACTGAAAAGTGATTCTATATTTAGAAAAATAAATGCCATCTTAAAATTAAAAAAAAAAAATTTCCTACTGATATGGCAACTTGCATGAGAAGTTAATGAGTGATATATGACCATCACAAGGCTATCCATGATCCTTTTGGCTTTTTTCCTCAGCCAAAGGAGAGGATGAGGCTAACTTGTGAAGGTGACAAGTTGAGTGTATTTATCAAAATGTTTCAAAAATCAATTACTATATAAACTCCTTGTTGACTTTCCTCCCATTCCCCGCTGTTGTTTTTTCACTTCTCAAAAATACAGAGTCATCCAGGCATGCTCTTTGCCAGCGGAGAGGGCACACAGATTTACTTTGGTCCTCCTTATTCTCCTTCCAGAATCTGCTAGAATCTTCTCAGATCTTAAACAGGAAGGCACATCCTTGTGCACAGGGCCTTTGAGATTTTTTTTTTTTAAAAAGCATCTAACAGAAATGCAAGGCTGCAGCTATTGTGGACAGGAAGAAATCTCCTATTTCCACAGACTAACAATATAGGCTGCATCATCTTGATGGCTCAGATGGTCTAGAATTTGGCTGCAATACAGGAGACCCAGGTTCAATCCCTGGGTTAGGAAGATCCCCTGGTGAAGGAAATGGCAACCCACTCCAATATTCTTGCCTGGGAAATCCCATGGACAGTAGAGTCTTGTGGGCGACAGTCCATGGGGTTGCAAAGAGTCAGACAGGACTGAGCGACTAAACACACACACACACACACAGGTACATAGTATATGAGGGAAAGGTTTCTTTCTGGGTAACATGGAGCATTTGTCATCACTTTTTTCTGCCAAAAGAGTGCAGAGTAAATTTCGAACCCACAAATGCATTGTTTTCAGGACGCTCCTGTCTCTGACAATTTCATTTCCCAGAAAGCAAGGCCCACTCTGCCCTCTCTCCCCTTCCTGGGTTGAGCTGGAATTCTGACTTCAAGCACATAGACTTCAAGCACATGTGGGAAGAGGACTGCTGACAAGAAAGAGAGTAGCCTCTTCACGAATCAGTTCCAGGACATAGCAGAGGGGAGGCTGCCTCATTTTCAAGGTCTGTTTTAGGGTGGGGTTGAGTGAGCAGAGGTCTGAGTGATGCTTCTTTTCACCTTTCTTTTCAGTTCAGCACCTTCAGAAGTCATCTTGATTAATGGTAATTTCATACAGAATTTCATTGGTTATTGTTGTTGTTCAGTTGCTAGGTCATATCCAACTCTGTGACCCCATGGATTTCAGCATGTCAGGCTCCTCTGTCCTCCATTATCTCCCAGAGTTTGCGCAAATTCATACCCATTGAGTTGGTGGTGCTATTTAATGATCTCATCCTCTGCTGCCCCCTTCTCCCCTTGCCTTCAATCTTGCCCAGCATCAGGGTCTTTTCCAATGAGTTGGCTCTTCAAGTCTGGTAACCGAAATACTGGAGTTTCAGCTTCAGCACCAGTACTTCTAATGAATATTCGTGATTGATTTCCTTTAAGACTGACTGATCTGATCTCCTTGCAGTCCAAGGTACTCTCAAGAGTCTTTTCCAGAACCATAATGTGAAATCATCAGTTCTTCAGTGCTCAGCCTTCTTTATGGTCCAACTATCACATTTGTACATGACTGCTAGAAAAAAAAAATCATAGCTTTGACTATATGGACATTTATCAGCAAAGTGATGTCTCTGCTTTTTAATATGCGGTCTAGGTTTGTCATAGCTTTCCTTTCAAAGAGCAAGCATATTTTAATTTCATGGCTGCAGTCACCATCATTAACTATTTGTCATTTGTTAATTCAACACATATTGTTGACCTACTATGTTTGTTACCCAGTAGATGACTACTAGATTAGTCATCTCTACCTAAAAATGAATATTCATGCTATGTGCTAAGGCAGATACTCAGTTCAACTAAAGTCTATGAATGGATAACTGTTCTCCATGTGTTGCTCAAAATACAGGCTCCCCATGACCTACCAAGTTAAGCAATCTCTGTGGAAATATGTTCAAAGCCATATTTGATCCCAAACTGCTTGTACAAGTTTTTGCCCACATTTTCCTCCTTTTTTATCCTTCTAGAAATCAAATTAGGCCCGACTTTCTCAGCAGAATCCTTTGCCTTGGACATTTGTTTGTTTTCCTCCTACCTGTGCTCCCTATGTTGGCTTCCCAGGTACCACTAGTGGTATAGAACCAGCTTGCCAATGCAGGAGACATAAGAGACATGAGTTCAATCCCTGGGTTGTGAAAATTCCCCTGGAGGAGGAAATGGCGACCCACTCCAGTATTCTTGCCTGGAGAATCCCATGGACAGAGGAGCCTGGCAGGCTGTAGTCCATAGGGTCACAGAGAGTCAGACATAACTGAAGCACCTGAGCAGCACACACTCACTCTCTATGTGATATTTGCATGTTGAAAATATCTGTCATTTAAATTAATTTTCAGTTCTTAAAACCTTTTCTGATATCCCCAATTAAACAGGAGATTTCTCCTTTACACTCTTAAATATTTTGTACCTACTCCTGTAAAATTAACACTTTTATCCTTAGCATTTGTTCACTTCTATTGATATTGGAAGTCCTAATAGAGTAGGAACTGTATTTTGCTTGCTTTCCACTAAGAGTAATTTATACAAAGTAAAATCTCAATATATATTAGAAGGGAAATGAATTAAATTTGACATATTTCACTGATTTGGTCTCTACTGGTATCCAACTTTTTTGAGTTTCATGTGTTGTCTTGAGAAAGAGCATGTCCACTGTACAAATTTTAAAAATAAATATAGAATTTGACATTTTCCCTCTTTCAATGATAATATGTATTCAAAGATGTTAATTCTTGTCAGGGTAAAACTTTGATGGCATCCTTGGAAGTCAAAGTTTCTGGAAACATACTGCAAACATGCAATTGTCTTTCTTTACTATTGGAAGTAAATTTGAGTCTTAGAAGGGTGCAATCTCTATATTTTAGAAAATGAAATATTGAAATAAAATAATGTTAGACTCATCTAGCACAAAACAATTCTTCTTTTTTCTCCATACAGTCAGCATGTGTAACTTTCTTATTTCTGATAAATGACAAAGTTTCTACTTTTGCATTTAAGAAATATGTCCTAATACACATTATCTTTTCCTCCTGGAGTAGCAGATTGAATTTGTCTAAAAATGTTCTAATAAAGAGTTCTGTGTATTTGGCCTTATCGGTTGCATAAGTAGAAAAGCTACTACTTACAGACACTGTTACTGTTATCTTCAAAAAAAAAATTGAAAGGAAACAAAAAAACCCTTTGTTTTAGAATTTGCTTAGACTGAATGCATTGACTCTATTTCCTGAAGTGTAGAGTGATATAGACCGCTACATAAATAATGAAAGTAACTGTAAAACCTGTGTCCTGTTAATACTCCCTTGATATTAGAAAAGGGCAGTTCTGTCTTTAAAATACTACCCGTTTATTCCTATAGCATTCAATCTCTTCTAAGAATTTCAAGTGCTTTTGAACTTATAGATTGTTTCAGATTATTCACAGTAAGTAGCCAGTTTCTCCTGGAGTTTCTTTGAATTGAGAAGCTCCCCGGGGATGCCAGAAGGGAAGAGAAGGGAAACAAACCTGACTCGCCATAGTCTGGTTATTTTGCCGTTAAAAGTGAGTAATGGAGCAGTGTGACCAGCAGCATGACCTTCAACTAGTAAGTGTTCCTCACAGACTTACAGTTAGGAGCCTTTTAATTCAGCTCTAGTCTTGTCCAGTAGTAGATTTAATTAATCCCTCTGCCTTTTGCAACCTAACTTAGAACAATAATACTAACAACTTCCAGAGATGCTCTATGGACTTAATTAACCTATGAGCTCCTAAATTTCAGCATTCAAACCTATTATTGCTAACTGATGGATCTTGTTTTTGAGGGGGTGGTGATTATTTTTGAATATGTATAAACAAATCTCATACCATTGTCAGTATTATTTTCATGAAATCATGAAATGTTTATTCTGATGTGGCTTTACTCTGTATATCAAAAGACGAAGTGTTGAAGAGTTTAGAATAATGTCATTTCCCCCTTGCTTACAATAAAACTAATATGGAAAGACGAAATACAATCTTGCCTTAAATAATTGTATTGGCTAAGGGCCAGTTAGAATAAGAATATTAAATCCCAATCACTCAGATGGCAAGAATTTCCTCTTCACTCAGCTGCACATGCTGGTGCTCACTTTCCACCGAAAGGGAAGTGATATTAACATCATGTTTTAGTAGCATCCACTAATTTTACATAGAATTACCTATAAAAAGCAATTCTACTGGAGACAGAAAAATAATAGTGTATGAATAGAGAAGCTTTAGGAATAGCTGTTCTCCATTTATTCCAAGTTGAGTTGCAATCTATGTTTATGATCTGTGTACCTCTAGGGAGATTAGTCTAGTAGTATTTATTGAACACTTTCAAAATGTTTGGAAAAGACGGTCAGATGAGAACGTGATTCCTGTGTTCAAGTGTCTCTATTAAAGAGAGACAAAGATCTTTTGAAGCTGCTCCAGGGACACTGGCTTAATGTAATAGTATGCCTTGGAAAAATACATGTAAATTTATAGCTTTGCAAATTGAGTCATGTTTTATATATTTTAATGTAATCTCCATACCTGCTTTACAATACGATTCTGTCTGTACATCCAAAGAGAATCCCTAAGATTTGAGATTTCAGTGATGAAAAATCATTTAAGGGATAAAAAAAAATCCCACCTCTGAGAGGTGTGGTGAGTTTGAGGAGAAATCATGCGATTTTCCTAGTGTGTTTCAGAGAACAACCTTGCACAGAGTGAGCACCCATCTCCCATTTCTCAAAGCCAGCATTTGTTTTGGTGAGTCTGGGCATGCAGTGCCTCTAGGGTGAGGTGTTGATAAACTCCTCTGCAGTAGACAGTGGCTTCCTACCACCTTTTATATGCGTACTCCCTTCTCTCCAACCCCTGTGGTGACAGTCCTGGCTATCTCCACCTCCCCAAGAGAAACTGCTAGCACTACAGCAGCCAAAGCTGGGATAAGAGTAAGTTAGAACCTCTTTCTTGAAAAAGTGGCCATCCATGGGACATCTACTATGGTTTCATGAACTCCTCTTTAAGTCAGAATGCATGTTACAAAACTCAATGTGTTTTTAAGAGCACAGGGATGTGTGCCGCAGTGCAGATTTGTAGATCCCTGTCTCAGCATCTCTTGTTCTTTTTACCTGTGGTAAGAAAGATACTGTGGTATGTGGCCAAATCTCTAAGTCTCTGTAAGGAGTGTTCCCACTCTTTCCAGGTTCATCACTCACTGAGGGACTCTGGATGCCAAGCAAAACCATAGGGACAAAGCTGCATGGGATCCCCAAAGATTTCCACATTCATGTGTGGAATCTAAGTCAGAGCACCTCTAAGTGTACCTTCTGTTTGAGAGAACAACATTTTCCCTGCATGGAAGAAGTAGGACACATTTTAAAATACTCCTTGAACTGCAGCCAACTTAACTAAAAATGTCATTCTATAAAAATTTTAAAACTAGGGTTTTACTGTACTTTCACTATTTTCACTTAATGGAATTGGCTGTGGCCACTTACCTAAGCTCTGTAACAAATAAGTAATAGAGAACAAATAAATGTAAAGAGAAGTTTGCAAAAGGAATGAACTTTTTGAGCAGGGGATAATTTGATCACTTGCAGAAACCATCTAGAACAGACTTCGGGAACCTAAGGATGAGGGATCTGTGACTGGAAAATGGTGCAATCAGAGAAAGAGACTGTTTCAAGCAGTAAATAAAGCAGGATACAGAGCTGGCCAGAGGTAAGTGTTGTGATGAAAAGAGTAAAGATTCAAAATGGACTCAAAACCACATACAAGAGCTAACTTAAAGTGGATTATAGACAAACAAGTAAAACCTAAAACTACAAAACATAGGAGAAAGTTTTGCAAACTATAAAAGAGAATTTGATAAATTGGATTTCATCAACTAAAATCTTTTGTTCTTTAAAGACATTGTTAAGAAAAAGTCAAGCTGCAGACTAGGAGAAAAAATTTTAAATTTTATATCAGATAAAGCACTTAAATCTAGAATTTACAAAGAATTCTTAATCTTAACTAGAAGGCATACAACCCAATTTTTAAAAATCAGCAATAGAGTTGAATAAATATTTCTTCCAAAGAAAGTATGCAGATGAAAAAGAAGCACCAGAAAGAAGATGCTCACTGTCATTACTCATTAGAAATTAAAGCCACAGTGGATATCACTACATATTCATTAAAATGGCTGAAAAAGTTGATAGCAATTGACCATACCAAGTGTTGACAAGAATGCAGAGCAACTACAAATCTCATACTCAGTTGGTAGGAATGTAAAATGGTACAACCAATATGAAAAGCAGTGAGGCAGTTTTTAATAAAAGTAAGCATACACTTAACGTATAATCCTGTAATCCCATACCTAAGTTTTTATTGAAAAGAACTAAAAGCATTTAACCACCCAAAGACTTGCACATGACTGTGTATAAAAGTTTTATTCCTAAAGACCAGAATAGAAAACTATTGTGTTCATCAACTGGTGAATAAACAAATTATGGTATATTTATAAAATAGGATAGTACTAACTAGCAAAAACAAAAACAAAAACAAAAACCAACCTGCAGATACATACAACATGGGGGAAAAAAGCCAGATATAAAACTACATGTGGCAAAGATATCAGTTCTATGAAATTTTGAAACAGGGAAAACTACAGTGAGAGAAAGAGAAGTGACTGCCAGGAGCCAGGCTAAAAATAAGGGGATGTGAGGGGACTTTTGGAGTAACTGTGTTTCGATTGTGTTGATACAACTGTATCCATTGGCCAAATTTACCAAAGGATACACTTAAAATTAGTTAACTTTACTGCATGAAAATTACACTTAAATCTGATTTTTTTTAATTGACTCAAAGTTATTCAACTTGAAATAAAACCAGTGAAGGAAAGAATTAAAGAGACAAGATACTGTCATGCTTTAAGCCAAGGGAGATGCCCTGCTGGAGCAGAATATATCATTGTCTCACTAACTGAACAGGTGACCTTGGACAAATCACATAACTTCTCTGAGCCTCAGTTTTCCCAGACAAAATGAGGAGATTGAATAAAATGATATTTCCTTACAACTCTGAAACTGACAAAAAGGCTTATGTATTCTTATGTCAAGGATAGCCAATTCTGAGGAGTATTTAATCAAGAATCTCTATTCCATTTTATCAGACTGTATTAATACAATTGTAAAAGAGGAAAACTGATTTCTGTAGCTTGACATTGTTTCAAATCAAGTTGAAATGGAAAGGTTGAATAAACAAATTCAGGAAAGAAAGTGGCTCCCTAAATCCAGTTTTCATAAAAAAATTCCTCTGATGTACTTCTTTTTGCACAGAATATTTTAACAGTTCTGAGGATTAGTCACTATCAACACAGACTTGAGGAGTTTAGGATATCAAAAACATATGGGGTTATTAAGTGGTAGACTTGAAAATGTCCAATGGTGCTTGTCATTAAGAAAAAAAGAGAAAGAAACAATAGATGAAGTGTTAAAATGGTGGAAGTGTAACAGGGAAACCTTGTATTTTAAGAGCCACAATACTGAAATAACTTCAAGAGATTGGCTTACACTCAAACAGGAAATTGACCAAATCAACATTTGGCTTGAGATAATGAAGTGATAAAAGGAGTAGGAGGGGCTGGGGCATAGTTCTGAGTGAGAAGGAGGCAATGGAAGTTCTGTGTTAAGCTACAAGGCTGTTTCTGGAAAGTGTTTTTAATTAAACCTCTCCATCCAGTGTTCACAAAACCTAAACACAATGCTGAATTAGTGCCTTTGGCAACAGGTATAACATTTAAAAAAAAAAAAAAAAAACCCAACTGTAACAAATTGGACCAGCAAAAGCACCTCCATCTTTTCCAGACCAACTTCTCCACTGTTTTTGTTTGTTTGTTTGTTTGTTTTGTTTTGTTTTAATTGATGGTCCTATTTCAGGGAGTAATAGAGCAATTAAGAAAACAAACCTATTGTGAAAGCAGATGAAGGGACCAGACTGCACAAATACACTTAAGAATGAATGTTGCTTTTTCCTAATCCCTGATTCCCCCATCTCAGCTCCCAGGACCTGGAAATGGGAACTTGACATTAGAAAGTAAGGACTGTTAGCAGGACCCAGAACCAAAGAGTGAGCAGCTAGCCAATGAAGTGATCCAACCAGAGCTGAAAGAGAAAATGATGAGGAGTTCAATCAGCTAACCTTAGAGTTTCAAACAGAGTTAGGACGCAACCACAGAGCCAACTCATTGGAAAGGGTCCTGATGCTGGGAAAGACTGAGGACAGGAGAAGAAGGGGGACAGAAGATGAGATGGTTCAATGGCATTACCAACTCAACAGACACGAGTCTGAGCAAACTCCGTGAGATAGTGAAGAATAAGGAAGCCTGACACACCACAGTCCATGGGGCCCTAAGGGGTTGGACACAACTTAGTGACTAAACAACAAAGTAAGCACAACCACCTCAGTTCAGTTCAGTCACTCAGTCGTGTCCAACTCTTTGTGACCTCATGGAAAAGAAATGCAAAAAAGCAAAATGGCTGTCTGGGGAGGCCTTACAAATAGCTGTGAAAAGAAGAGAAGTGAAAAGCAAAGCAGAAAAGGAAAGATATAAGCATCTGAATGCAGAGTTCCAAAGAATGGCAAGGAGAGATAAGAAAGCCTTCTTCAGTGATCAGTGCAAAGAAATAGAGGAAAACAACACAATGGGAAAAACTAGAGATCTCTTCAAGAAAATTCGACACCAAGGGAACATTTCATGCAAAGATGGGCTCGGTAAAGGACAGAAATGGTGTGGACCTAACAGAAGCAGAAGATATTAAGAAGAGATGGCAAGAATACACAGAAGAACTGTACAAAAAGATCTTCATGACCCAGATAATCATGATAGTGTAATCACTCACCTAGAGCCAGACATCCTGGAATGTGAAGTCAAGTGGGCCTTAGAAAACATCACTACGAACAAAGCTAGTAGTGATGGAATTTGAGTTGAGCTATTTCAAACCCTGAAAGATGATGCTGTGAAAGTGCTGCACTCAATATGCCAGCAAATGTGGAAAACTCAGCAGTGGCCACAGGACTGGAAAAGGTCAGTTTTCATTCCAATCCCAAAGAAAGGCAATGCCAAAGAATGCTCAAACGACCACACAGTTGCACTCATCTCACATGCTAGTAAAGTAACGCTCAAAATTCTCCAAGCCAGGCTTCAACAATACATGAACCATGAACTTCCAGATGTTCAAGCTGGTTTTAGAAAGGGCAGAGGAACCAGAGATCAAATTGCCAACATCCTCTGGATCATCAAAAAAGCAAGAGAGTTCCAGAAAAACATCTATTTCCGCTTTATTGACTATGCCAAAGCCTTTGACTGTGTGGATCACAATCAACTGTGGAAAATTCTGAAAGAGGTGGGAATACCAGACCACCTGACCTGCCTCTTGAGAAACCTATATGCAGGTCAGGAAGCAACAGTTAGAATTGGACATGGAACAACAGACTGGTTCCAAATAGGAAAAGGAGTACATCAAGGCTGTATATTGTCACCCTGCTTATTTAACTTCTATGCAGAGTACATCATGAGAAATGCTGGACTGGAAGAAAGACAAGCTGGAATCAAGATTGCTGGGAGAAATATCAGTAACCTCAGATATGCAGATGACACTACCCTTATTTCAGAAAGTGAAGAGGAACTAAAGAGACTCTTGATGAAAGTGAAAGTGGAGAGTGAAGATGTTGCCTTAAAGCTCAACATTCAGAAAACAAAGATGATGGTATCCAGTCCCATCACTTCGTGGGAAATAGATGGGGAAATAGTGGCAACAGTGTTAGACTTTGTTTTTTGGGGCTCCATAATCACTGCAGATGGGACTGCAGCCATGAAATTAAAAGACACTTACTCCTTGGAAGGAAAGTTATGACCAACCTAGATAGCATATTAAAAACCAGAGACATTACTTTGCCAACAAAGGTCCATCTCGTCAAGGCTAAGATTTTTCCAGTGGTCATGTATGGATGTGAGAGTTGGACTGTGAAGAAAGCTGAGTGTCGAAGAATTGATGCTTTTGAACTGTGGTGTTGGAGAAGACTGTTGAGAGTTCCTTGGACTGCAAGGAGATCCAACCAGTCCATTCTAAAGGAGATCAGCCCTGGATGTTCTTTAGAAGGACTGATGTTGAAGCTGAAGCTCCAATACTTTGGCCACCTCATGTGAAGAATTGACTCATTGGAAAATACCCTGATGTTGGCAAAGATTGAGGGCAGGAGGAGAAGAGGATGACACAGGATGACATGGTTGGATGGCATCACTGACTCGATGGACGTGAGTTTGAGTGAACTCCGGGAGTTGGTGATGGACAGGGAGGCCTGGTATGCTGTGGTTCATGGGGTCCCAAAAAAGTTGGACACGACTGAGCAACTGAACTGTACTTGAATCATTAGTTCTTTTAATTTTAATGATATGGTCCATTTAACTGTTAAATGTTTGCTGGGGTGACAAACATCCTTAAATCTCAGTGGCCTTGAACACTGAACATTATATTAGGTTCACGAGTCTGTCAGTTGGTTGTGCCTTGTTTATACGCTTCTCAGGTGTGTTCAGCTCTGCTCTATGCACCGTCCCATCCCAGGCTAGAGGACCACAGGTAAAGATGCTGTCCTTAGCTGGAAATGCTATTCTCATGGCAGAAACAGGAAGACAAGAGGCCAAACTTATTCATCCAAATGCATTTATAGTTTCTGCTCAGACATGGCATACTCATGTCCATTCACATTACTTTGGACAAAACAGTCACTTAGCCAACAATGAGACAGGATAGTATATGCTGCCTAAAGAGGCTTGATGTTGGACAGAGTGAACAGAAACTACCCACCAAAGTGAAAGGGTGTCTTGTTACTGAGAAAAGAAGCAGGAAGCTCCGTGTAAATAGTTGCTATTGTTCAGTCACTTAGTCGTGTCTGACTCTTTGCAACCCCCTGGACTGCAGGATGCCAGGGTTCCCTGTCTTTTCCATCTCCCAGAGTTTGCTCAAACTCATGTCCATTGAGTCCGTGATGCCATCCAACCATCTCATCCTCTGTCACCCCTTCTCCTCTTGCCCTCAGTCTTTCCCAGCATCAGGGTCTTTGCCAGTGAGTTGGCTATTTGCATCAGGTGGCCAAAATATTGGAGCTTCAGCTTCAGCATCAGGCCTTCCAATGAATATTCAGGGTTATTTTCCTTTAGGATTGACTGATTTCATTTTGCTGTCCAGGGGACTCTCAAGAGTCTTCTCCAGCACCACAGTTCAAAGGCACAGATGCTTAAGTGCTCAGACTTCTTTATGGTCCAACTCTCACATTCATATATGACTACTGGGAAAACCATAGCTTTGACTGTACAGACCTTTATCAGCAAAGTGATGTCTCTGCTTTTTAATATGCTCTCTAGGTCTGTCATAGCTTTTCTTCCAAGAAGCAACATCTTTTACATTCATGGTTGCAGTCAACATCTTCAGTGATTTTGGAACCCAAGAAAATGAAATCTGACCACTATTTCCACTTTTTCCCCATCTATTTGCCATAAAGTGATGGGCATGGATGCCATGATTTTTGTTTTTGAATGTTGAGTTTTAAACCAGCTTTTTCCCTCTCCCCTTTCATCTTCATCAAGAGGCTCTTGGACTAGTATATAATAGGGTACCAATGTTATGCCAGGCTGGTATCAGGATCAAGCAAATAATGGTTCATAGCCACATTCTGCACCTTTGATGGGCAGACAATTGGGACAACTTTATAGTTAACCTAGGGAATGGGGAAAGTACTTGAAAACAGGATGTACACTCCTAAGTCAAGATTTATAAATGGATAACTAGTCTCAGCCACCAGGAATTAGTCAGTGAAAAGCCTCATCATTGTTTGGGGACTGGCAGAACATCGAGGATACCTGGTCCTAAGGATTATCAAACAGTATCTATTAACTGCAAAGTGCCTGATGACAGAGAAGTATTGCACAGTACAATTCTGCGTGGGAAGGACAGGAAAAGTGTAAGAGGCCAAGATGGTGTCAGTTATGCTGGCAACCATGGACATGGGAAGTCACAAGGGGAAAAGCATGGATTTATAATACTTGGCAGCTACAGTTCAGAAGAATAATATAATCTACCACATATGATGATGAATGATTATGAATTTAGAACAGATCAGTGGTTGAAAAGTTAAATGCTTAAATATTTAGAAAAATTAAAATATCAATTGTAATACATTATCCCTTTAAAGTACATCATATAAACACCAACACTCATGGAAACCGTTGAGCAGAAGGGTAGAAAATGCTAGACTATCATTTGGAAAAGCACTTGTCAGAGCAGCCACACCCAAAATGAGTGACTGGTTTAGTCACTATATCTTCTCAGTTTAACTTTTAGAAATGAGAGACGGTTCCTCTCAATACCATGCTCACTTAAGGTGTATTTTTCTATTTTGTTTTTAAGTGGACATGAAGTCCCAAAGGAAAACATGTGAGATTCCTTTTTAATCCATGAAATGATCACCATACTCCATCAATCCTGAGTTGGTCAGTGACATTATTAGAATTTCTAAAAAGTTGTTAGTACTATGCCTTAAAGAAAAAGAAGATGCAAATCTTTTTTTTTTTTTTTTTAACAACCAAATGTTCCGGTAATGATTTTCCACTCTTTGCCTATCTTGTTGCTTTAAATAGATTCTAGGTTAAAAATATCTGCTATAATAAAGAAATAGGCAGCCAGCAAATTAAGAAGTAGGCAAAACTAATTAAATAAATCTGAAGACTATCGAAGGTACAGTCCTCCTAGATTTTTTTTTAATAGAAATGTCGATGTGTCAATCTTTTGACAGTGTTTTCATGGCTGATTTTTGGATTAACTTCAATGGCATCATCACACTTTTAATGAGAAGTATCATAGCAATGATATTGCTGATGTCTGGCAGTCCTGCTTAAACTCTGCCTGGATGCTAAGCAAATCCTCTGTGTTTTCTGATGGGTCTATAACAATTGTGCACATGCAAGCGTTCTCAGTTGTGTCCAACTCTGCAGCTCCATGGACTGTAGCCTGCCAAGCTTCTCTGTCCATGGAATTTTCCAGTCAAGAATACTAGAGGGTTGCTCTTTCCTCCTCCAGGGGATTTTCCTGAGCTAGGGACCAAACTCACGTCTCTTGCATCTCCGGCATTGGTAGGCAGGTTCTTTACCACTCTGTCACCTAAAGTGCCCTAGTAAGTTCAGTAGTCACAGAGGAGAGAACCAAGGGGGTTGAGGAACCAATGGTACATATAGATATGCAACACAAAACCATTCTGCTTCAAAGGGACAGCACTGAGAGAGAAGTCCTTCTGCTTTAGCCTACCTAATGCCAGGAGAGACCAATGCTTTCACGTTTGTATAACCTTAGTTTCCAACTTCTAGTGAAGGTTGGACCATCACTTTTTAAATTGTAACAGTGATAGGGAACTTCAGTTCTATGAGCTATTTCTAGTCTCCAGTTTTTTTCTGAGCTAGTTCATCTGGGTGGAGAAATATTTTAGGTGAAATCTATGTGTTTATGTTCAAGGTTATGTAACTGCAGTGTGGTTTTTGAGTCTTTATATCTAAAGCAATTCAATGAGAATATTATGGTCTGAAAGTTTGTTACTGTGTGTTGGTCATTCTATCTTTTCTCGAGGCCACTCCCCTAAGTCACGGGGTCTCTAACTTTCCTTATATTTTTACTTCTCCCTACTATTTTTTACCTTCCATATATATGTTTTATGTTCTCACACATAACTAGCCATAAAACTGCAAGACATTTCAGGCTCTCTTTTATAAATTTGTAATGCAGACACCTGAATTTTCTCTTTAAACATTCTTATTTGCCTTTATTTGTACACCTTATTTATCTTTTTTTTTTTTAAATTTTAGTAAGGGGGCTTGATCAATAAAAATCACTGCAAATGGTGACTGCAGCCATGAAATTAAAAGGCAATTACTCCTTGGAAGAAAAGTTATGACCAACCTAGACAGCATATAAAAAGCAGAGACATTACTTTGCCAACAAAGGTCCATCTAGTCAAGGCTATGGTTTTTGCAGTGGTCATGTATGGATGTAAGAGTTGGACTATAAAGAAAGCTGAGCGCTTAAGAATTGATGCTTTTGAACTGTGGTGTTGGAGAAGACTGTTGAGAGTCCCTTGGACTGCAAGGAGATCCAACCAGTCCATCCTAAAGGAGATCAGTCCCGGTGTTCATTGGAAGGACTGATGTTGAAGCTGAAACTACAGTATTTTGGCCACCTGATGTGAAGAGCTGACTCATTTGAAAAGACCCTGATGTTGGGAATGATTGAAGGCAGGAGGAGAAGGGGATGACAGAGGATGAGATGGTTAGATGGCATTACTGACTCAATGGACATGAGTTCGGGTAGACTGCAGGAGTTGGTGTTGGACAGGGAGGCCTGGCATGCTGCGGTTCATGGAGTTGCAAAAAGTTGGACACAACTGAGTGACTGAACTGAACTGAACTGATCAGTATATTTTAACATAAAAAAGACCTTCTGCTGTTTCTGTAAGAAAACAGGATTGCACATTGACTGCTGACTCTGATGATCTCCAAGAGGTGTCATTATGAATAGCACTTAAACATTGAACTTTTTAATAGATTAGTCTCATGTTAACAGAGATGAAATATGTTCTATTGAGCATTTGATTCCATTAAGAGTTACACAGCTTGCTACAGTTTTGAAAGAATTAACACATAAATAAAAATTTAACATTATCTTTAAACAGATAAATCCAGCTAGTGGTTTCAGAGTCTCTCTATATATATTTGTTGGGGTATACAAACTCTGGGTCTTAGATTCCTTGTAAACCAAGATGATAAACTTCAAGCTCCATTAATTTATTTCTATATTTTCTAAAATTCATTATACCATCTTCAGCAAGTCACATTAAATTCAGTTACTTCTTCAAGATTGATATAGGGAGAATTATAGGCCTAAGATCTTAAAAAATTCATAAATTAAGTAAAACTATATGCATTTTTAAAAGTTATCCAAAATGTACTGAGAAATTGTATTCTAATATGTACCACTGTGACTTCATTAGGTAATATTTTGCTATACTTGAAAATACAAAAATTGCATTTATCCACTTCTATTAAACAAATGTGAATAAACAGCACTATACATAACTTTTTCCAATGGTCATGTGTGGATGTGAGAGCTGGACTATGAAGAAGGCTGAGCACCGAAGAATTGATGCTTTTGAACTGTGGTGTTAAAGAAGACTCTTGAGAGTCCCTTGGACTGCAAGGAGATGCAACCAGTCCATTCTGAAGGAGATCAGCCCTGGGTGTTTTGGAATGATGCTAAAGCTGAAACTCCAGTACTTTGGCCACCTCATGCGAAGAGTTGACTCATTGGAAAAGACTCTGATGCTGGGAGGGATTGGGGGCAGGAGGAGAAGGGGACGACAGAGGATGAGATGGCTGGTTGGCATCACTGACTCGATGGACGTGAGTCTGAGTGAACTCCAGGAGTTGGTGATGGACAGGGAGGCCTGGCGTGCTGCAATTCATGGGGTGGCAAAGAGTCGGACACGACCGAGTGACTGAACTGAACTGAACTGAACTGAACTGATACATAACTTTGTGAGTTATAAGCCTCAAATGTTACTTTACTATTCACATTTTTGAACTTACTTTTTTCAGACTAGAAAATCTGAACTTGTATGTGTTTGGATACTAATACTACATGAATAGATTATTTTAAGTATATGAACTTAAGAATATGAGTAATAAGAACCAGATAGTCACCCAAGGAATTTTATTGCAATCTGACATACCTCACAGCAAAATTTCATTCTAATTCTTCAGTGAGTCAGACTACTTGGTTCAACCTCTTTCCGTCTCCTCTCTCAACAGTGCTTCCGGTTCTTGGCCAAATGCACAGCTGTGAGCGGAAGCACCAAAAACTCTGAGGAAAGCCATTGTTTAAAAGAGTTGGAAACTGAGACTTTCTCCGGACTTCCAGCCACAGAATCAAAATTAGAGGGACTCAGAGAATATGGAAATCGCTAACTATTCTTTAGACTGTATTTTCAAATATTTATTATGTGTTTATCCATCACTGATTGTAAGAAATGTTACTCAAATATTTATATGAAAGCAATAAAAATCACTGAGCATGAATATTATAATTTATTTTTATGTACAGTGCACACTTGAAATTTGGTTCCATGTTTAGTCAAGGCTCTCTTGTCAATGACTAAAGCAACCGAAGCCCAAATTAAATCATCATATTTATGCAGCTTGGCGGCTCTGACAAGGGAGCCTCCTGGCATACGTTGTAGACAGGGCAAAACCGACATGAACGTCCAGCCTGAAGCTCAGGTTGCCTACTGTAAGAACTATTGAGAGGAGAGTCGTATTTTAGGACTAGGTAATGATATTGAGTGAATCCTATCTGTAATACAGAATTTTCTTTACATATAATATAATCTCATTTCACCAACAGTTGTTAAAAGGTGGATGACAACCAAAATGAGAACCACTGTCCAAAGGAACCAATTTTATGAGTGAATGACTGTTTTTACTGTGTGATTTACTGTGGTAAGTGGTAGCCCTTGCTCTCAAAATTTAGTCTCTTCTGCTGTCTGAAATCTATCAGCAATAACTCCTCCCATGGGAGAACATAAATGCTTCTCTGGATGGCTACACTTCAATAGAAATAATTTGAGGAGAGAGTCCCAAATCAAATCCCCAAATCTTAGAGTGAATACATTTGTCAGGTATTTTATTCATTCATTACTTTTTCTTTCTTTCACTCATCTCACTGATTCCTACAGCTTTTAGAGAGCCTTCTGATGGGCCAAGCACTCTCCTAGGTGATAGAAATCTTGACCGGAGCTCATTCCCATTTGAAGTCAGACAACTGAGCTGATGAGAGTACCCAAAGTAGGGAGAGAGGCATGAAAAAGGAAAAAGAGATTCACCAAGTTTACTCTGCTGCTTCATGGTTTTGCCTAAAGCTAGCTCTGGTGGTGCCCACAGGTGTCCAACTTCAACCACAACCCGTGAAGCATGCAAAAAGCTGTCTTGAAAAAGGGAAGTTGACTTCGGAAATGCAGGATTCCCTAGAGTCCACGATTTCATTGGTTGAGAACAAGTTTTCCTTAGCATTTAAAAAATATTATACTGTAAATGCTTTAGTGACAGAATCCAATTAGTCTCTCAAAGAAGCTGCTTAACATATTAAGATGCATATGTTCAGCACGTCTAAAATGGAAAATTTCAGCTTCCTGATCAAGCCAACTCCCCTATTTTTGTAAATAGGGCCAGATATAAGACTGAAACCACAAAATCACCTTGGATTACACATTCAAGTCCTCTTTCCCACCTCCCATACTCCATTTCAGTCATGTTCTTTTCATTCTCCCTTTAGAGTCCCTTCCTTCTTGTTTATGTTCTGTCTGTATGAGCTAATGTATCAGCAGCTTAACTCAGCTCCCTGCCTTCAGCATTTCCATCCCTTCTATCCACCCTGAAAACTGCCACTGAAACATCATTTTGATCAGATTATTCCTGCTTTCAGTGCAATGTGAAAAGTGAAAGTGTTAGTCATTCATTTGTGTCTGACTCTTTGTGACACCACGGACTGTAGCCCACCAGGCTTCTATGTCCACAGAATTTTCCAGACAAGAATACTAGAGTGAACAGCCTTTTTCTTTTTCAGGGGTTCTTCCCAACCCAGGGACTGAACTCAGGTCTCCTGCATCACAGGTAGATTCTTTACTGTCTGAGTCACCAGGGAAACCCAATGTAAACACTGATAAAATTTAGCTTGAGGCATTTGTTTGTTGTAAATACCTCAAATTTTGCTATAGCGGACCCTTTACCATGTTATGCTTCAGATAAAATCTGAACCCCTTAAAGTGAAGTGAAGTTGCTCAGTCGTGTCCGACTCTTTGCGAGCCCATGGATTGTAGCCCACCAGGCTCCTTGGTCCATGGGATTCTCCGGGCAAGAGTACTGGAGTGGGATCTTTCTGAGCCCACTCCAGGGGATCTTTCTCCAGGGGATCTTTCTGAGCCAGGGACCGAACCCGGGTCTCCCGCATTGCAGGCAGACGCTTTACCGTCTGAGCCACCAGGGAGGCCCCTGAACCCCTTAGCTTGGTATTAAATTTGTCTTCAATGTATCTTCACCATCTTATGTGTAACGACTTATTTTAACACTTCTATTTCAGTCCAAATGGTTTACTCACCATTCCTTAACCACTCTTCATTTTTCTGCTTTCATATTTTACTCATAATGGTTTCTCACACACACACACACACACACACACACACACACACAGACTGACACAGAGAGAGAGACAGAGACAGAGAGAACTACAGATTTAGGCTTTATGCCACACTCAGCCATTCTTGGAATGTCTCTGAATCTGATTGTCAAATGTAAATCATTTTTTTTTTTAACTTTATAAATGATATTTAAAATATCTAACCTCTTGTAGGTCTTTCTGAGGATCAAAGAAACTAATATTTTATTGATTCATTATATGTCAAACATTTTGCTAGTTTCAATAAACTGCTATTTTATTAAAACCTTCCAATGACTCTGTGATACAGGTAGGTCTTATTTTGATTTTATAGATAAGGAAACTCTGGCAATAATTTGTGTGCAAATATTTTAAAAGCTGAGAAACTATCAGGAAAATGTGTATTTTTATCTGTTTGTGACCTCTTATTAAATCTTCCA
This sequence comes from Nanger dama, assembly GCA_917880005.1. Classification (NCBI taxonomy): domain Eukaryota; kingdom Metazoa; phylum Chordata; class Mammalia; order Artiodactyla; family Bovidae; genus Nanger; species Nanger dama. The sequence goes on from CAKJTW010000002.1 coordinate 85,637,224, forward strand.
TTTTATGTAGTCAATTTTTCCCAACTACATTTTAAGCTATTTTAAGGTATAAATGATTTTATGCATTTCTTTAGAGTATATCCTCTCATGATAATTAACTAGAGTGAGTAATTGCTTTGTAAATATTTTCAAGTTTCTTTTGAAACACAGCTTATGTGATCGTTGATTGATGATTTTTGCTTTTCCATTAGAGGAGCTTAAAATTTTCTTTTCTCTATTTTTTCTATTAGTTCACAGCCACATACCTGACATTGAAGAAGCTATGGGGGGATTACCAAGGAAAAGAGATAAGCCTCTCTTATGTGGGCTGCCTCAGGCTATTATACATAAGTATAACTAATATTTTTCCTATTTGCAAATATTTCAAATGTATTTAAGTGAGCTAATCAAATATGACCTAATGAAGGGAAAATATTAAGAGTAATTCAAAACTCTCTGCAGTGTATTTTTAAATGATCTACTAGTAAGTAATGAAGCTATGCCATTTGCAGAGATGTAGATAGACCTAGAGATCATCTGCAGAGTGAAGTATGTCAGAGAGAGAAAAGCAAGTATCATATATTAATGCATATATGTGGAATCTAGAAAAATGGTACAGATGAACCTATTGGCAAAGCAGAAACAGAGACACAGATGTAGAGAACAAACATATGGACACCAAGAGGAATGCCGGGGTTGGGATGAACTGGAGATTAAGATTGACATATATATATATACTACTCGGTATAAAATAGATAACTAATGAGAATACTGAAAAGCACAGGGAACCTACTGAGTGCTCTGTGGCAATCTAAATGGGAAAGAAATCTGAGAAAGAGGGGATATACGTATACATATAGCCAATTCACTTTGCTGTACAGAAGAAACCAAGACAGCCTTGTAAAGCAGCTAAACTCTAATAAAAAATAAATAAATAAAAGATCTGTTAGTGATGAGTCAACCGAGGACGACTTTACTTCCTTAGTGTTAAATACAAGATAATGATAGCCATTTGTCACACTCTACCTTTGAAATGTGCCTGTGATGATTTAGAGAAGTAAAATTGGTCAGTGCTTGAGCAGGAATTTATTCATTCTAGTCATCTAAAGTTAAAGCCAACTACCACAGTAAGTTGAATGATCTTGAATCTCCATATCTGAGCAGGACTTAGTGGACCATTTGCTGGTAGATGAATTTAAGGAAATAAACCAGCTCCCAAATGTGTGTGTACTATGTGTACAATCTACTTTGGGCTCCCTGGTCGGCTCAGATGGTAAAGAATCTGCCTGCAACTCAGGAGACCCAAGTTTGATCCCTGGATCAGGAAGATCTCCTGGAGAAGGAAATGGCAACCCACTCCAGTATCCTTGCCTGGACAATTCCATGGACAGACAGCCTGGTGGGCTAACAGCCCACAGGGTTGCAAAGAGCTGGACACGACTGAACAACTAACACTTTTCCTCATGCTACTTGACTCTAGAAACACACGTGTTTCTTTTATAGAAAAATTAAAATGATAAATTCTGAACAACTTTCTGTATAAACAAAAATGCTAGACTCAAAAGGCTGGCCCATTCAACTTAATCTTTTAAAATGTACCTTAGGTATACCTAATGATTAAAACTTCATGGCTAAAGAATATGAGTTTACTAGTGCTCTGTGACAACCTAGAGGGGTGGGATGGGATGGGAGTTGGGCCAAAGGTTCAAGAAGGAGGGGACATGCGTATCCCTATGGGTGATTCATGTTGATATTATGGCAGAAACCGGCACACCACTGTGGGCTTCCCCAGTGACTCAGTGGCAAAGAACCTGCCTGCAATGCAGGAGACATGAGTTTGAGTCCTGGGCTGGGAAGATCCTCTGGAGGAGGCCATGGCTACCCACTCCAGTATTCTTGCCTGGAGAATCCAATGGCAAGAGGAGTCTGGAGGGCTGAAGTCCATAGGGTCACAAAGAATCGAACATAACTGAAGTGACTGAGCACATGCAACACAGCATTGTAAAGCAATTATCCTTCAATTTAAGAGAAATAAATTAAAAAAAAAACTTTTTTAAAAGTTGAATTTGATTTCTACTGTTATTTTCCTGTTCTTTAATTAGAAAGAAAGTGTTTTCATGGTGCTTTGCTCAGTAGAAGTAAACATTGTAGGATGACTCCTGCAAAATCCATTTTTTTAACATGAAACAGGATGCCTGGTGTGAACTACATTTCCTTTATTGCCCTGTGTTAAATTCCAAATACTATTACACATCTTCATATAAGAATATGTGTGACATAGCAATTTTTCAGGACAATGTGCTTGAAATGAAGGATGACTAGGGGAATTAATCCGTCTATTAAATTATGATAGTTTAAGGAAACCCAGTCTTTCTCAACCCAGGACCATGAGTTTTGCCTTTATCCACTAGAGGGGGTAATGTTCTTCCATCCTAAAAGTACATGGAATTGTCCCAATGAGATTTAAATGCACACAATGACCTTATTTCTTTTGAAACCAGGTTAATTAAATAATACAACACAACGGATGCCAAAAATACCAAAGAAAGTTCCTTCAAAAACATTTGTGACACAAAGATCAGAAATAGTTACTGTTTTTGTCCATCTTAAAATTTTGCAAAATCTGTGGTTGTAAGGATGAGTAAATGTGTTTCAGTTGCAAGAAGAAAATTTTACATAATGTTTTCTGTGACCATTCCAGAAAGTGCTGTGTACCTTTTATGTGATTAATGTCAACTTATTAGACTTGGTAATTGGATTGTTGTCTGTTTGGTTCAGCAAGGAAGCAAACCACCACTTTAGTTTTAAGGATGCATTTAAGAAATAATTAAATAGCTAAATAAATTTATAAAACTTTTTATTGGACATCACAGATACATGAATTAGACATGATATAACATGGCTAAATAGTGATACAGGTTTCAGAATACTTAAAGATCAAGAATATATATACAGAACTGGTTTTTCACATATAACTATATAATGGTCACTGTTTATCATGGTAACAATTTTCTTTTAATAAATTCCAAGTTAATAAGACAAGAATTTTTTCTTTAAACCTACTGAAAAATAGCTTGAATTGGCAGAATAGCCAATCATATTCGGTTGTTAAAAGATAGTCAAAATAATTGGCTAGAAATAACTAGTTGCCAAACTGATGAGATATCATAATTATAATTAACTGTGCTATTAGGTCAGTTGTCTAGTTATTTGTGTGAATAAGAAAAAGCCTAATCAAAATGCAAAATAATTAGTTCAATTCAAAGAAGAGATATAATTTGTGAAAAGCAAGTATATTACATCAACCATATTTTTTGTAATCCTAATCATTTTCCAAAATAAGCATATTTCTAGTTCCTGGAGATTTTTTTCCCTTGAATAATAGATGCAGTGGTGGTTTCAAATGGTGGGTGAATACCATACTTATCATACAACTTTTGAAAATATTCATGCCAAGAGCTCCCCGCCAACCCCTTAGGAATGCTGATTCAGCAGGTTCAGGGATGCAATCTCTGGATTTTTTAAAAAAATCCCCATATTCTAATCTGCAGGCCTAGCTGAGTGTCACCATACTTGCCCAAGGAATTAATTATACTTGACTAGGTTTTTCTCCTTGTGTTTGACTCCCTAGGAGGGTATATATTTTAAAAAAATCTTTGGAAGCAAAAGAAGAAAATTATAGTGAATTATTATGACTTTTTACAGGAAAATCGCCTATTGTATGAATGAGAGTAAAGGCCTCAAAATACCTATGTGTGATAATGAATTCCACATTATAGTGCAAATAAACATGTTTTTGAAGTTCTGTATTGTTTCTTAGGAATTTGTGCTGCCTGGAGATCTTCCAAATATAGCTAACAAAGGCTTGTAGAAAGACTTACAACATCATGGAAAAATTTTAGCTATAGACAAGAACAAATATTTACAAACAATAATTCCAAATAGACCTAAAGCCCTATAAACAACCATTGTGTTCTTATAAATATATGACCATAATAATACAGTTATTTGAACAGTAAGCAATAGATTAATCTACAATACACATTAAAGCAAATTACAGTGAGGTCTCATCACAAAGGAAGATTTTATAATAAGTGAGAAGTTAAATTATATCCATTTAAGCTGAATTTGGCCTGTTTTCACAATGAAATATATGCCATCTATAATTTATTTCACTATAAATAAGATTTTCTACATATATTATAGATGGTTATTTTTAATTTATGTTACATCATTCTTACACTTTAATCAGTGTAAGAACAACCACTGCAATACAGAGAAAGATTCATTTTTTTCTTTAGAAAGTTTTTTCTTACACTCACAAAAAGTCAGTGTGGTTACAAAGAGCAACAGGACCAGTAGAAGGAATTAATATGTATCCATTTACAATGCAATAGCATATTCTGCATGTATTAAAGATGTTGGGAGCTATGGGCGCCCAGAAGATAAAAGGTCCAACTCAACTCTGCCTTTAAGAAGTCCAGATGTGGTGAGGGTGGCCGTTGTGGATAATTGTTGAAGAGTTGGAAATAGTTTCAGGATTCATTCACTTATTCCATCAAAGTATCTAAAAACTTACTCTGGGCTGATGCAGCATTCTTTTTCCAAAAAGGAGATCACCCTTGAAAGATGGAGAAGGCAATGGCACCCCACTCCAGTACTCTCGCCTGAAAAATCCCATGGACGGAGGAGCCTGGTGGGCTGCAGTCCATGGGGTCACTAAAAGTTGGACTGAGCGACTTCACTTTTACTTTTCACTTTCATGCATTGGAGAAGGAAATGGCAACCCACTCCAGTGTTCTTGCCTGGAGAATCCCAGGGATGGGGGAGCCTGGTGGGCTACCATCTCTGGGGTCACACAGAGTCAGACACGACCGAAGCGACTTAGCTTAGCTTGAAAGATACATTGAAAATTAGCCAGAAGAACAATGCACAGCACGATGAATGACAGGATAGAAAGCGCTGTAGCAGGTTTAAAGAAGGCAAGGTCTTTAAGAGGTCGGTGGCATGAACAAGGCCTTATAGTCCAGGTAAGATCGTTTCTGGAGAAAGGAATAATATTAGAAGGCATGGGCAGGGAAACATGGCAACAATCTGGGAATGCTTTGTTCCTCTAGTTTGCTTGAAGAGTGCACTCTGTCCCCTAAAAGCAGATCATATCTGAGGCAGGAGCGAGATGGGCCCCAGGGTGAACAGCTGGTTTCTCCTTTGCGGACACATACTCTGAAATAGTAGGAGCAAGAGAGGAGCTGAGCCCAGCCCAGATAAGAGATAGAGACCACATATTCCTCATTTTTGAAGTCAAGGAGACCTCCTACACAAGGCTCCTTGGAGATTAAAATAGAGGGGGACGTCACCTCATAGTAAGTGACGTCAACCTATACACAGGCCCCTTTGCTAGAATGCACCTTGGCTAAGAGCTGTGTGCACACATGGGAGGCCCCTGAGATACACCAAATACGGATTTGGAACCAGGCAAGGCAAGACGACTGGCCAAAGCAAACCCAGAAGAAATGCCCCTAAAAGTGATTCAAGCCACCATGAGGACATGATTGTCTTTCTGAGACCACCTCATACATCCATATGTACTTTTTCCTCCATTAGGAGGGGTGTTTATTAAAACACTTTTCTTCTGTTACTTCCGTCCCTCTGTGCAAATTCATTTCTACACAGCCAATGGGCCGGGGCCTTGTCACTGGCCACTGGTCCCTTGTGGTCGAGTGGTTAGGATTCAGCGCTCACACAGCTGCCACCCAACCTCAGTCTCTGGCTGGGAACTGAAACTCTGCGTCAACTCACAGCAGGCCAAGGCCACCAGAAATCATGTCCTTCTCTACTCTAGGAATAATTTCCAAGCTGTTCTGTTCAGATCAACACCTGAGTTTATGCTAGACTTATCACTGGAACAACTTAAACAATTGTTTTCTAATTGTTCATTTTATTTTTTTAACTTCTTAACTCTCTACACTAAACTTTCTGAGGACAGGGATTGGTTTTGTACACATGTGATATCTTTCACATTGCTTATTATCCTATTTAGATGCACAGTTTAAATCTAGTATTTGTTTATTAGCTTTTATATGTATATATGTGTACACACATACACACATTTAGGAGGAAAAATGCATATATATATGTATATAAAAATACATACATACATATATATACATATATATAATACCTGGCAGCCCTAGGTAGTGGCATATTTTTATGGCTTTGTCAAGGTTTCCGGTACACTGAATGTAAAATCTTGACCTTTTATCCAAGAATAAACTCACTTATTTTGTTCTTTCAGTTCAGTTCAGTTCAGTCACTCAGTCGTGTCTGACTCTTTGCAACCCCATGAATCACAGCACACCAGGCCTCCCTGTCCATCACCAACTCCCGGAGTTCACTCAGACTTGTATCCATTGTGTCAGTGATGCCATCCAGCCATCTCATCCTCTGTCGTCCCCTTCTCCTCCTGCCCCCAATCCCTCCCAGCATCAGAGTCTTTTCCAATGAGTCAGCTCTTTGCATGAGGTGGCCAAAGTACTGGAGTTTCAGCTTCAGCATCATTCCTTCCAAAGAAATCCCAGGGCTGATCTCCTTCAGAATGGACTGATTGGATCTCCTTGCAGTCCAAAGGACTTGTTCTTTGGAAGCTAGCTATCCTCAGAATAAGTGAACTGCATAAACTAAGAAGAATAAAAGACATTTTCAACCAAAGACCAGTGACTGAAGATGAAAGGATGAACAAAATTCAGTGATTGTATCAGAAACAATGAACATGAGAGCCCGGAGTCTACAGTGCCTTGAAGGTGATACAGAAGGGAGGAGAAGGTTGTCTAAAGATCTAGATAGGAAGAAGGGTTGGGAAGTAACTTAAATGCGGGAAGAGACAGTAGAGGGAAGTTTTTTCTTTAAAAAAAAAAGCAAAAAAATTTTAAAAATGAAAAAGAAAAACATAGCAAAAATGAAAAGTTGATAAAACTAAACAGATAAAAAGCAAGAGATGAAGAAATAGAATGAGGATTGAGGAAGTATGAGGAGTAGCAGACACATACACATATGTACACACAAGGAAAAAGGCCTGATTACTGGGATGGTGTGGCAGGAATAAGTTCTAAGGAAAGATCATGGGCTAAGAATAAAAGTCTTTTAAAAATAAATTAAAATTACATACATTAGAAGAAGGAAATTCTGCAACATGAGACAACATGGGTGAACCTTGAGGACATTATGCTATGTGAAATAAGCCTGTCATAAAAAGATAAATACTGTGTGATTCAACTCATATGAGGCATCCAAAATAGTCGAATTCATAGAGTCAGAGTGGAATGGTGCTTACCAGGGGCTGATGGGAGGAAGAGAAGAGGGGTTACTAATCAACAGGTATAACGTTTCATTTAGGCCAAATGAGTGAGTTCTAGACATCTGTCAAACAACAAGGTACCTATCAATCATATTATTGATATGATCAACAATTGTTGATAAGATCAACAGTACTATATTGCACACTTAGCAATTAGATCTCTTACCAAAATATACTAGGATATGTTTACCAAAATATATAAAATCAAAAATATTATAGATCATGAAAATTATACACTGGAAAATAAAAATGTCAAATTGATAACATTACTACCTGTATTTGTATGGTAACTCTTCCTGAATTCTTTCAGACACTTTTTTCCCCTTCTCTAACTACACAGGCAAGAACACAGTATACCAAATATGTGGCTTGCTTGGTGGCTCAGTGGTTAAGAACCCACCGGTGATACAGGAGACCGGAGTTCAATCCCTGGTCCAGAAGATTCCCTGGAGCAGAAAATGGCAACCCACTTCTGTATTCTTGCCTGGGAAATCCCATGGACAGAGGAGCCTGGTGGGCTACAGTTCATGGGGTCACCAAAGAGTCGGACACAACTTAGTGATTAAACAACAGCAACAGACTACACGGGTTGAATACCAACTATCATCTCTGGCTTTTTGTGGACTGGGAGACTTGTTTTTCCTTACTATAGGAAATATTGAGGCATGAGATGGGCATAGATAAGTAATACTTCTAACGAATCTTTCAAAATCTTGTAACTTTTCTCCAAAATCTTAGATAACTGCATGTTGGATAGTTTTATAAGCCGACATCTTGTTTCTCCAACTAGTTCTCTGCCTAGTTCAATGGCTTCTTGGTCATACCACACTAACAAATCAGAATAATTTCTTTTATTAGAATATATTGAAAATACATTTTGCTTATAATTCTCATTCTTGACATGTATTTTGCAAGTGTGTGTGAGGGACCGAGGGAGGAGAAATATTACTATTTTGTTTCTAAAACTAATGAAAAACAAAGAAAACCTGCCCTGATGGTCCAAGTTTGTTTTCAGTTCAGCTTCAAAGAGGGAAAACTTGCTTTTCGAGGAACTTGCAGGAGGGCTGCTCAACTGTCCTGCCTTGAAAACTCATCTCCCACATAAATCAGTTGTGTTGGCAGACAGTATTTCCCTGAAAGAAACTACCATTTTCCTCTGTCTTCCACTTATCTTTAATGCATAACATTTACCAAACCCAGCTAGGGTGAAGAATTCTGGGCTACATACCCTTGTACTTATATACATTATTAATTATATGTCCAAAAAAATAAGACTGAAGTTTTTATGCTAACCTAGTGGATGGTTTCTAGAGGCAAATCAAAAGGCTTTGTCTTGTCTAGTTAATCTTTTTTGGTCAGAGACTTAGATGATGATATTAAAAAGTTACTTATTAAATTTGCATTTGAGCATGATTTTGGAGTTGAGAAATTCCATCTATGATGGAGTTATGTGTTAAGATCCACTCACGAAAAAAAGGTGCAACATGTGCAAAGAAGAGTCAAATCTAACAATATGAAACTTAATTGATATAAATTTGGAACTTAACACTTGAGTGTCCCTGCCCTTCCCTTCAATTCCTTGCCTGTTCCTTCGGTTCCCTTCCCATCCCTTCTCTTTTCTCTTCTCTCCCTCTCCCTCCCTCTCTCTCTCTCTCACACACACACACCTGCATTCCTATCAGCTAAGGAAAGTCTGACTTATTGGTGATTGTGTAACAAAGATGTATGAATTTTATTTCAATAAAAACCAGCAGTATGATTTGGCTGCTGAGAAAGCTAATGCACCTTTGAGTGTGGTAATAGACCTATAATGGTTTGAGTGAGGAAAGTGATTGTCCTGCTCCGGAAGCTTGTTTGAACAAGCTTGGTGTGTTATATTCAGCTCGGAGGATCTGAGAAACATAGACAAATTAGACTATATTCAAAAGGGGACCATTCTTGGATATGGAAACTCACAATAATTTTCCGTGAGTTTCATCTGAAGAAATGGAAATATTAGCCCAGAGAAGAGACTATTCTTGGACAATGGTAGTTAACTTCCAATTATTCACCAGATAGCTGAAAATGTATTAAGTGGAAAAGAAATCAGACATTTTCTCATGGCTGGTAGAGCTGAAATTAATAAGTTGATGTTTCAAGGAGAGAGATATTGGCTCAATATGAAGAAATGCTGTCTACCTGAAATTAGAGTAGGTTGTTAGAATTTCCTCATTTGGGAGAAATTCAAGTATAGTCTGTAAAATTACTAACGTTGATGTTAAATAATTCAATATCAGAAGAATGGATGTATTAGATAATACTTAAGGTCTGGGGCACAAGATAATACAGCCAGTGAGGTTGTAACTATGAAGCCAAACAAACAACACTCAACGTTTAGTGTCTATGTGACACTGAAAAGAGTACAATCTGCTTGTTCCCCAGTTGCTTTATCTATAAAATAAAAATAATAGAAATTAACTCAGGGTTATTGAGAAGATTAAATGAGAAGTTCAAACAAAGTGATTAGTACAGAGTAAATATTTAATACATGATGTTTTGTTTTAAGATTTAAGTCCTTTCCAGCTGTGGCAGTTGGAAATCATCAGTAATAAAAGTTTGGATTTGACTTGGATATTCTTTGCATCAGGTCCTTTTCCTATATTCCCTACTGCTGCCATATGTGATTTTCATTCCCTTTCCTTCTGTCTCTCCCTCCTCCCTTTCCTCACCATCCCTCCTCCCTCCTCCACTTAGCATGAGACAGACCAGGACTCATTATTCTCTACTTGCTGGGCCCATAGTTATAGCTTATTAAGTACCTGGGAAGTTTTTACTTCCTGTGTGCATTGTAACCTTGGGAAAATGCAAAAGAGAAAGAGTAAATTTACAGGTCTTGATTTCAACCTATGACAAACTCCTCACATATAATTTGCACCCCATTAATTAAAAGTGTTTTATCATTGCTCTCAATGTGGCCTATTAAACCATAAAGAGAACTACATGCAGGAGCTAGAATTCTCAAAGGGTGAAGTACAAGCAACAGGAAGAGATGTCCTGATAAAAAGACAGAGACAGGAGATGCATTCAGGCTAGTGTGCAAGGGAAAAATCTGAGCATTCAAGAATGGAACCATGGGACTTCCCTCACAGTCCAGTGGCTAAGACTCTGTGCTCCAATTGCAGGGGGCTGGGATTCCATCCTGGTCAGGGAACTAGATCCCACATGCTGTAACTAAAGGTCCTGCCTGCCACAACTAAGACCCAGCACAGCCAAATGAATAAATAAATATATATTTTTTAATGGTTGGAACCAGACTTTGCAGTATTCATTATCTTTTTCTTTAAAGATACAATCTTTGCAGTCAAGAAAAAAAGTGTGTATATATGTATGCATATATGTATATGTACATATACAAGACCAGCTTAATGACTAACTTAACTATACTGTTGTACTGTTGCTTCCCTTGTGGCTCAGCTGGTAAAGAATCTGCCTGCAATGCAGGAGACCTGAGTTCAGTCTCTGGGTTGGGAAGATCCCCTGGAGAAGGGAAGGGCTACCCACTCCAGGATTCTGGCCTGGAGAATTCCATGGACTGTATAGCCCACGGAGTCGCAAAGAGTGGGACACAACTGGGTGACTTTCACTTTCATTGTTGCACAGGACTCCAGACTTAGACGAGTCTGCACTTGGTTCAATGCCCTTCTATTAGAGTATTGAAATTCTTAATTTTTTAACATAGAGTACTCATATCTGTTTTGTATTGGGTCCTGCCAATTCAATATATACAAACATATGTGTATCTCTGTGTGTGTGTGTGTGTGTGTGTGAAAGGCACCTACCCGTTTTCTAATTGGACATTTCTTCCCATCTCCATTTCTTCTACCCCATGTTTTTCTTTAATAGGCATGTCTCATTATTTACTTTTTGCTTTCTTTTTCATTAAAACTAACACCAGTAGGGAATACTTCATGTACATCTTTCTGGTTATTTTTTAATGAATATAGAGGAATATATGTATATATATACATATTATTACCTTTTCACATCTATAAGATCATGCAACACATATTCACTCCTGTTGTACTTGGTGACTTGTGTTAGAGATCTTCATAGATATGCACACATCAGTTGTCAAGATTTCTGAAGATTACTAGGACTAGTTTAGCAGGCTATCTCTTAGTTCTTGCAGTGCCCTGGACTGGAAGAGCTGTGTTATTTTAATGCATTAGATACTTTCCTGTTACTTCTGCATATTTAGGACTTCAGCTGTCTTTTGGCTGTGTTTACCGTTTTCTTTCCTATTTTTAAAGATTCTTCTTTTTATTAAAAAGATGAAAACAACATAGAAATGATGATATTCTCCTCCACAACATAGAAATGATGATATTCTCCTCCACAACATAGAAATGATGATATTCTCTTCTACAACATAGAAATGATGATATTCTCCTCCTAGCTTCTCATCTGTCAAAATTATATTAATTATCTTGAGCAAGAGACCCAGTTCTTCCTTTTGATTTTTCTGTTCAGCAGCTGAAAATATAATTTGGTTGGCTAAGGAGAGATAAGAAGGCTTCCTTACATGAACCATGCAAAGAAATAGAAGAAAACAATAGAGTGGGAAAGAGTACAGATCTCTACAAGAAAACTGGAGATATCAAGGCAACATTTCATGCAAGGATGGGCATGGTAAAGGATAGAAACAGTAAGGACTTAACAGAAGCAGAAGAGATTAAGAGGTGGAAAGAATACACAGAAGAACTATACAAGAAAGGTCTAATGACACAGATAGCCTCAGTGGTGTGGTCACTCATCTAGAGTCAGACATCCTGGAGTGTGAAGTCAAGTGGGATTTAGGAAGCATTATTATGAACAAAGCTAGTGGAGGTGACAGAATTCCAGCTGAGTTATTTAAAATCCAAAAAGATGCTGTTGCTAAAGTGTGGTACTCAGTATGTCAGCAAAGTTGGAAAAATCAGCAGTGGCCACAGGACTGGAAAAAGTCAGTTTTCATTCTAATCCCAAAGAAAGGCAGTGCCAAAGAATGCTCAAATTTCTGTATGATTGTGCTCACTTCACATGCCAGCAAGGTTATGCTCAAAATCCTTCAAGCTAGGCTTCAGCAGTATGTGAACCAAAAACTTCCATATGTATAAGCTAGGTTTAGAAAAGGCAGAGGAACCAGAAATCAAACTGCCAACATTTGTTGGATCATGGAGAAAGCAAGAGAGTTCCAGAAAAACATCTACTTCTGTTTCATTGACTATGCTAAAGCTTTTGACTGTGTAGATCACAACAAACTGGAAAATCCTTAAAAAAGAGAGAGTACCAGATCACTTTACCTATTTCCTAAGAAACTATATGTGGGTCAAGAGGCAACCATTGGAACCAGATATAGAATAGCTGACTGGTTCAACACTGGGAAAGGAGTATGTCAAGGCTGTATATTGTCACTTTGCTTATTTAATTTATATGCAGAGTACATCATGCAAAATGCCATGATAAATTTTGTTGGATGTAAGACTTTAGGATAGCGAATTTTTTTTCTTTTAAGGCTTTTAAATTTTCACTTCATTTTCTTCTTGTTTTGCCTCTTTTCTGGTATGATATCCACTATAATTCTTTCCTTTGTCCCTCCATAGGTAAGTTTTATTTTTCCCCTCTAGCTTCTTTCAAGATTTTCTCTTTGACTTCAGCTTCTAAAGTTTGAATACGGTATGTCTACGTGTGTATGTGTTATTCTGGTTAGTGTTATCTGTGCTTCTTGGATTTATGGTTTGATGTCTACTAAGCTTCTGGAGTTGCCATGACAAATTTTGCACAAACTGGATTGCTGGTAAAACAGAAAATTATTCTCTCATACTTCTGGAGGCTAGAAGTTAGAGGCAAGGTGTCAGCAGGGCCATGCTCCCTCCAAAGGCTCAAAGGGAAGAATTCTCTCATGCTTCTTCCTTGCTTCTTGTGATGACAGGCCATCTTTGGCGTTCTTTGGTTTCCAGCTGAGGCACTCCAGTTTCTGTCTCCATCTTCGCATGAGTATTTCCCCCTTGTGTATGCTTGTGTCTCCACATAAACTGCTTATAACGACAGCAGTCATTGGATTTGGGGCTCATCCTTATTTAGTATAATCTCTTGATGAAAGCCATCTGTCAAGACTGCTCCTGAGTAAGATCACATCCGGGGCTTCTGGGTGGAAATGAAATTTGGCAGAAGACAATTCAACTCAGTAAAGTGTCTATAATTAATTTTGGAACATTATCTACCAATATTGGACTTGAACTGCAAGGAGATCAAACCAGTCAATCCTAAAGGAAAATCAGTCCTGAATATTCACTGGAGCGATTGATATTGATGCTGACGTTCCAATACTTTGGTTACCTGATATGAAGAGCTGACTCACTGAAAAAGACCCTGGTGCTGGGAAAGATTGAAGGCAGGAGGAAAAGGGGATGACAGGGGATAAGATGGTTGGATGGCATCACCTCCTAAATAGACATGAGTTTGAGCAAGCTCCAGGAGCTGGTGATAGACAGGGAAACCTGGTGTACTGCAGTCCATGGGGTCGCAAAGAGTCAGACACAACTGAGCAACTGAACAACTGTATATACCAATATTAACTTCAAGTATTTTTTTCTGCCTTGTTCTTTCTTCTCCTTCTGGTCTTCTAAGACCATGCGTAGGGAAACACCTTTTGAAATGATCCCACAGTTCTTGGATATTCTGTTCTATGTTTTCCTTCTTTTTTTTCTCTTTGCATTTCACTCTGGGAGGTTTCTATCGATCTGTGTTCAAGCTCATTGATTCTGTCATCAGATATTCTAATTACTGATGAACAGATCAAAGGCATTCATCATTTCTGTTATAGCATATTTTCTTTCTGACATTTCCTCTGATTCTTTCTTATAATTTTCACCTCTCTGCTTATATTTACCCATCTGTTCTTGTATGTTGTCCGCTTTTTCCATTAGAGCATTTAACATACCGATCATAGTTATAAAGGTTTCCCCTGCTATCCAAAAGTAGCATTCCCCTGAAAATTTTTGTAAGCTGAAATGGTGTAAAGAGAGGTAACAATTACCTTAGGACACATCATGTTAATAAATGTATAAAATAAATTGAGATTAAAGCACAGATGCTCACAGACACAGTTCAAATCTATGGCGGCTTGATGCTGAGAGGCTGAGTCTGTTTTGTAGGGAAGGAGCATGTCAGTGACTCACTCTTAGCTCAGGGTGTGTGGTCTCTATAATGGGCACTGAAAAACAAATGCTGACTACTATTTTCACTATTTTCCTTTTTTTCATAGAAGTTAAAATCCTTTTGGATTTCATTTGATTATTGAAAGCAGATACTAATATGTGTGATACGTAGAAGTGATGTGGCATACAGCCAATATTTGAAAAGTAAAAAAATACTTGTATTAGTCTCATTCTGAAAATCCTAACATCTCTAATGTCTGAGTGATTCTCATGGTTGCTTTCCCTTCTGACTTTGTTTTGTCCTGCCTTTTGGCATGCCTTGTAACTTTTTTGTTGAAATTGAGACATGTTAAAAACTGGGGTAACTAGGGCCTTGCTGTGAGAATTTCTATTAACATGGGTAGTATTCAGACTGCGTTTATGTTTGCTGTAGCCACAGATGTCAGAGGTTTCAAATTTATTTGGTGTTATTATTTTTATCTCCCTTCCTTACTTTGGGCTTCCCTTAGTACTCCTCCTCAGAGAGAATCAGTGTCTTGCAATTCTTTCACCTCTGACCTGCTGTTATTATGCTGAAGCCCCGCTACAGTGGTGGTAGGGTATAGGGGAAGAGGGAACACTCAGTAATCTGAATTAAATCTCAGTCTTCAGTGGGCTGGTGGCTTGGGCTGGGCAGTGACCCTTACAAGTGCTTCTCTTGTGGTATAGCCTTTCCCCCACCTCCCTTCCCTAGCTGCAGGGCTCCCTTTTGTTTCCTTGGAGTCCCACTGGTTACATTTTCTCCCTTACTTAGGTGAGACAGATGAGATGAGAAGGCTAGAGGGGCTGAATGGGAGGAATGCCTTTCCTCCTACTGGAATAAAACTCTGGTAGTCTTTTCCCTTGAACAATAGACCTTTGTTACGGAGAAGGCTCCATGTGTATTATTTCACAATGATTACTTATGTCCTTCCCCTGCCAGAGCCATGAGGCAATGGATCTACATCATGAGAACTTAACCTGGAAGTAAAGTCCACCCAAGTGGGGTGGTTGCTGCTTAAGACAGGAGATTCTCACTCTCACACTAGTTCCCATACAGCCTCCAGCAATTCATCCAAAGCACCACTGAAGTGTTCCCACAAGTTTATGGCTTCAGCATCTTCTGATCCAGGTGGGCAGGCCTTGACTGTGACACTGGGGATGTGCCCATTCCTCAAGGTTTTGGAGTGATGGTGTACCTCATGACCTTAGTTCTCTGATAGGCTCAAGAACAGTCATTAAATTTCAGTTTGCCCGTTGTCTTGTCTTAAGAAGGTTTGGAGTGTTCACTTCCAAGATCTTTATGTGTCTGAGCTAAAGCAAGAAGTCCATTTGACATATATTTAATACTTTATTCATAGTCTACATTTCTTTTTGCTCTTTAACAATAGCAAAGCCTAAAGTCTTTAAAAAATATAACATAACATTTAAACATTTTCTTCATATATTTGGTTTCTTTGGGGGATATCAATGCACATCACTGGGACTTGTTGCTGTCTTTGTAGTTCCAGGAGGCAGCTGTTAGCTGGGTGACCTTGGAAAAGTTACTTATTCTCTTTGTGCCCCCGTTTCCTCTGTGGTAAGATAGAGTATGAATGGTACTTGTCTTTTAGGATTATCATGAAAATTAAATGAGAATTCACACACACACACACACACACACACACATATACAGTGAATATCTGGCACATGTTCTCAATAAATATTAACCTCTTTAAAAATGTTTATTTATTAATTTGGCTGTGTCATCTTAGTTGCGGCATGCAGCTGGGATCTTTCCCTGTGGCACAGGGACTCTCTCGTTGTGGCCTCATGGGTTTCTGTAGCTCTGGTGTATTTGATCTCAGTTCCCTAACCAGGGATCGAATCCAGTCCCCTGCATTGCAAGACAGACTCCTAACCTCTGGATCACCAGGGAAATCCCAAACATTAATGCTCACCTTTTCATTATTGATCTCATTCTCTGATAGGGAAAATGAAGTTAAAAAAAATTTAACACACTTCTTAATTCTGGATTCCTTGTTTGACAGTGTGGTGCACGGTGATCCACAGCTGGTGGTAGACCTGCGGTAACTGCAGACCTCACGACACAGGAACGGCCAGATGAAGCGTCATCATCCTAACTGTGTATGAGGGCCACAAATCACTGAAAGAGTTTTTCTGAACTCTCCTGTCCCCTTGCACATGCGGGCAGCATAATATGGCACAGACAATAGCCTGAGATCAACAGGAAAGTGGCCCATGGAGAAAGGTACTAAGTATTTTCCTTTGCTGGTCTCTTGCAAAATTTTGAAATAAAAAAAAAAGTTCTTTAGATTTTGATTATGATATAAATGTTGTTTCTTATAAGATTTCAACTGGTTTATCTTAATTCTATTTTTCCCAAGATGTCATCTCTTCTTTCTTCACTTTGCATGTATTATACTGAGGAATTGGTGATGGAAGGAAGGTGGGGTGAGCAATTTCCAAAAAGGTCTTGCATGAATCAGGACTGCATAACTGTAAGCTCATTTCTAAAACTCTGTTTACAGTAGGGGCCAAGGCTGGAAGTTCTGACAATGCCTTAGGGGAACACTCTCCCTGGAAAACTGTGGCAGTGAAAAATGATGAACACCAGTACAAACCAGGGCACACTTAAAGACATTCAGCTTGAAAGGATGCCTGAATCTTAAAAAGCCTTTACATGAACTTTCAACAGGCAGGTTTTCTGCATTTATATGTAGAAGAGAGAAGAAATCTAGCCTTGTTGTCATAAATTCTTACCTGTTTTGGTACATTCAATACATTGAGTCTATTCTACTTTAAAAAAAAATATGATTATCATTTCTTTTACAAAAATGACAGTAAATTTTTATACAAATGTAACTGTTTATATTTAATGCTTTTGTAGTATCAGTGGGTCATTTGAAGGAACAGCAAAGATTTGTCTTGCCTAGCTCCTAGTATGTTACAGTCTAACAGTTTATCAGTTGAAGGCAGGAGGAGAAGGGGACAACAGAGGATGAGATGGTTGGATGGCATCACCAACTCGATGGAAGTGAATCTGAGCAATCTCCAGGAGCTGGTGATAGACAGGGAAGACTGGCGTGTTGCAGTCCATGGGATCACAAAGAATTGGACATGAGTGAGTGACTGAACTGAACAGTTTATCAAAGACTGATAGGTTTATAGGTTTTCCTTTAAAATAAACAAGAATGGGGCTTCCCTGGTGGTCCACTAGTTAAGACTGCACCTTTTGAGCAGGTACAATCCCTGTCTGGGGAACTGAGATTCCACATGCTGTGGGGTGTGGCCAAAATTTAAAACATTAAATAAACAAGAATGGAATTCTATAACCCTTTTATTATTTTGATGAGTTTACAGATATATAATTTTGTCAGATTATTTTTTGTTGTTTTTCAGCTGAAAAATCACTAAACCCCATGGATTGCAACACATCAGACTTCCCTGTCCTTCAGTATATCCTGGAGTTTGCTCAGACATGTCTATTGAGTTGGTGATGCCATCTAACCATCTCATCCTCTGTTGCCCCTTTCTTCTCCTGCCCTCAATCTTTCCCAGCTTCAGGGTATTTTCCAGTGAGTTGACTCTTTGCATCAGGTGGCCAAATTATTGAAACATCAGCTTTAGCATCAGTCCTTCCAATGAATATTCAGGGTTGATTTCCTTTAGGATTGACTGGTTGGATTTCCTTGCAGTCTAAAGGGATCCCAAGAGTCTTCTCCAGCACCACAGTTTGAAAGCATAAATTCTTCGGTGCTCAGCCTTCTTTATGGTCCAACTCTCACACCTGTACATGACTACTGGAAAAAATACAGCTTTGACTATACAGACTTTTGTCGGCAAAGTGATATCTCTACTTTTTTAATATGCTGTCTAGGCTTTGTCATAGCTTTTCTTCCAAGGAGCAAGCACCTTTTAATTTCATGCCTACAGTCATCATCCACAGTGATTTGGGAGCCCAGGAAAATAAAATCTGTCACTGTTTCCACTTTTCCCCCAGCTATTTGTCACAAAGAGATTATTTTTATGATTCAATAATACTTGATGTAATCATATTAGAAGGTTATAAAATACATTTGTAACCATCATCTCTTCTGATCTTTAAAACAACAGGTGAAAGAAGGAAGGCAAGCAGCTGCTGCTAGAATTCTGATGTAGTCAAATCTGCAAGCTCATCTAGAACTGTTGGGGATACTTAAGCAGTCTTCTAGAAAGAAATTTTTACAGAACAGTCTGATGTTTTCTGGAGAGATGCACAGAGGATTTGCATTTTACATCTCTAGGATTCTCATTTCCAAAGAGGAAAAGACAATTTCTGGTATGGGACATGTGTGAAGATATCTGGATGTGGGTTCCTCAGAGAGAAGGGCTCTCTTCTGGGGTCTCTTTCATAAGGATGCTAAATCTCAATCTCACGCATAAGAAATTCATCCTCCTGACCTACTCACCTCCCAAAGCCACACCTCCTAATCTCATCACATTGGAGATTGGGATTTCAACATAATGAATTTTGAAGGGACATAAGCATTCAGTCTATTACTGGGAGATTACTCTCATTCTTATAAGAAGGTAACTGGGAGGTTACTTTAATTCTCCTAAGAAGAGGTGGCAAGAATACACAGAACTGTACAAAAAGATCTTCAAGACCAAGATAATCATGATGGTGTGATCACTCACCTAGAGCCAGACATCCTGGAATGTGAAGTCAAGTGGGCCTTAGAAAGCATCACTACGAACAAATCTAGTGGAGGTGATGGAATTCCAATGAGCTATTTCAAATCCTGGAAGATGATGCTGTGAAAGTGCTGCACTCAATATGCCAGCAAATGTGGAAAACTCAGCAGTGGCCACAGCACTGGAAAAGGTCAGTTTTCATTCCAATCCCAAAGAAAGGCAATGCCAAAGAATACTCAAAACAACCACACAATTGCACTCACCTCACATGCTAGTAAAGTAATGCTCAAAATTCTCCAAGCCAGGCTTTAGCAATACATGAACCGTGGACTTCCAGATATTCAAGCTGGTTTTAGAAAAGGCAGAGGAACCAGAGATCAAATCGCCAACATCTGCTGGATCATGGAAAAAACAAGAGAGTTCCAGAAAAACATCTATTTCTGCTTTACTGACTATGCCAAAGCCTTTGATATGTGGATCGCAATAAACTGTGGAAAATTCTGAAAGAGATGGGAATACCAGACCACCTGACCTGCCTCTTGAGAAACCTATATGCAGGTCAGGAAGCAACAGTTAGAACTGGATATGGAACAACAGACTGGCTCCAAATAGGAAAAGGAGTACGTCAAGGCTGTATATTGTCACCTTGCTTATTTAACTTATATGCAGAGTATATCATGAGAAATGGTGGGCTGGAGGAAGCACAAGCTGGAATCAAGATTGAAGGGAGAAATATCAATAACCTCAGATATGCAGATGACACCACCCTTATGGCAGAAAGTGAAGAGGAACTAAAAAGCCTCTTGATGAAAGCGAAAGAGGAGAGTGAGAAAGTTGGCTTAAAGCTCAACATTCAGAAAACGAAGATCATGGCATCTGGTCCCATCACTTCATGGCAAATAGATGGGGAAACAGTGGAAAGAGTGGCTGACTTTATTCTGGGGGTTCCAAAATCACTGCAGGTGGTGATTACAGCCATGAAATTAAAAACACTTACTCCTTGGAAGGAAAGTTATGACCAACTTAGATAGTATATTAAAAAGCAGAGACAATACTTTGCCAACAAAGGTCTGTCTAGACAAGGCTATGGTTTCTCCACTGGTCATGTATGGATGTGAGAGTTGGACTATAAAGAAAGCTGAGTGCTGAAGAATTGATGCTTTTGAGCTGTGGTGCTGGAGAAGACTTTTGAGAGTCCCTTGGACTGCAAGGAGATCCAGTCAGTCCATCCTTAAGGAGATCAGTCCTGGGTATTCATTGGAGGGACTGATGTTGAAGCTGAAACTCTAATACTTTAGCCACCTGATATGATAAGCTGACTCATTGGAAAAGACACTGATGCTGGGAAAGATTGAGGACAGGAGAAGTGGATGACAGAGGATGATATGGTTGGATGGCATCACCGACTCGATGGATCCGGGATTGGGTGGACTCCGGGAGTTGGTGATGGACAGGAAGGCCTGGCATGCTGCGGTTCATGGGGTCACAAAGAGTCGGACATGACTGAGTGACTGAACTGAACTGAACTCTCATTCCTGTATTAGTTACTATACTTTTGCATGTGACAAATAAGCACTGAAGTGAAACCAACTGAAGCAAAATAAAATTCTTGAAATTTATTGCAAAGATACTAGAGTGGATCAAAAGAAGAAGAATGAAAAAATGAACAGTAGAAACTAGGGTGGCTCAGATGACCTCTCAGGTTGGAATAACGGCCTTGACTGGGCTCAAAACCATCCTCAGTCTCTTTTTGTGTTGCTGTTTCATTCTCTCAAGTTGTTTGCCATCATAAATTTGGATTCATGGCTGAAATCAGCTTCTGGGCTTACATTCTCACAAATGAGGCCCAAGGGGGAAAAAAAAGGGCTATTTTGCCTAGCTACACTTGACTCTTAGGAGGTAAAGCATGAAAGAAAAGGACCATATAACTAAAGCATTAAGAAGAATTGCAGAGAATGGAGAGCAATTTCCAGAAGATGGTAAAGGATACTGGACCCAAAGAAAAATGTTTATTTAGTAACTGTACTAGATTCCAAGTAACAGAAGACAGCAAAAATTGGCATAAAAATAAAGATTTTATTTGTGTCACATAATGAGAAATCCAGAGGTAGGCAGTCATGTGGTCTTGGGAAACCTCCTAATCACTTAGTTGTTGTTTAGTTGCTAAGTCATATCTGACTCTTGTGACCCCATGGACTGTAGCCCACCAGACTCCTCTGTCCACAGGATTTCCCAGGCAAGAATACTGGTGGGTTGCCCTTTTCTTCTCCAGGGGATCTTTCTGACCTAGGGACTGAACCTGGGTCTCCTGCATGGCAAGCAGATTCTTTATCACTGAGCCACCAGGGAAGTCCTCCCAATCACTTCTAGAACCCAAATCACTTCCTTATTTCTTCTGAGCCCCCCTTAGTATGTTTTTGTCACTCTTGATTACAAAATGGATCCTCTAACCTCTAGCATCATGCTCACGTTCCAAGTCATTCTAGTCGGGGATGTTCTGTGGAACTTGGTTTGGTTCACCATCACATTATTTTGTTTGAGCCGCAGGAGCAAGTAGGTACAGCTTTGGGATTATACATGACATAACCCAAGGAAAGCTAGGGCACCAGGGGAAGCATTTGAACTTGTAACCATTAAAATGAAACAAGAGTGTGTCAATGTATATGTTTACACTTATTTGCTGCTGAGGACCCATATTTGAAGCTGCTCTTGATGGCATCAGGCGCAGCAGAAGAGTTTGGAGCCATTCAGGCCCACTTGAGTTTCCATGTGCTTATAATATGTAGATAGAGCTGATGAGCCAGCAGGTAATCAGACTGCCAGCCGCAGTTGTTTTTTTGCCAGACCATGGTGCTGGATCTAGGACACAAGGAGATCCTTGTCTCCCATCCCACTCTTACCATCACCAAAGGTGTGATATTGACTCTCCAAGGGCCAGGATTGTTGCTTTCCCTCCAGTCATGAAACTGGTATATTCATCCCAATAGCTATCAGTCAGACAGTTCAGTCCCTCAGTCATGTTCAACTCTTTGCGACCCCACTGAATGAAGCACGCCAGGCTTCCCTGTCCATCACCAACTCCAGGAACCTAGTCATACTCACGTCCATTGTGTCAGTGATGCCATCCAACCATCCCATCCTCCGTTGTCCCTTACTCCTCCTGCCTTCAATCTTTCCCAGCATCAGGGTCTTTTCCAATGAGTCAGTTCTTTGCATCAGGTGGCCAAAGTATTGGAGTTTCAGCTTCAGCATCAGTCCTTCCAATAAATATTCAGGACTGATTTCCTTTCAGATGGACTGGTTGGATCTCCTGGCAGGCCAAGGGACTCTCAAGAGTCTTCTCTAACGCCACAGCTCAAAAGCATCAATTCTTCAGTGCTCAGCTTTCTTTACAGTCCAACTCTCACATCCATACATGACTACTGAAAAAACCACAGCTTTGACTAGACGGAACTTTACCTTTTCCTGATCACCTCTAATTTAGACTTAGACCTTTTGTCATGAAAGGTATGATGCACATGAAACATGGTATTTTTACAAAACTTACAAAGACCTATTATGTCCCCCACTTTGACCAAAGAGGGCCATGTGGAGAAGCTGAATGAACAAGGTACTAAATCAAATGGTCATCATCTTTAGGATCAAGACCTCATCAATCCCAAGAGGTATTCTGGGTAGTTGAACCAGAATTAGGTTTTAATTCCATGGCATCACAAAAGAGTAGGACACGACTTAATGACTTAACAACAACATAGAGTAGAAGTGTCAGATACCTCGAGATTAAAATTTTATTTACCTCCTTCCAATAACTTACTGAAATTCAAATATAAAGGACATTTTTAAGCAATGCTTTTTAACCACCTTCCTTGTTTTATGTGCTTTTGTTAACCTTTCATTTTGTCTGGTCCTTCATTTGCCCTCCACATTTCACATACTATACGACACATTTGGTAATAGGTGATCAAAAATCTGAAAGAAGAAACAGAAACAGGAGTAATCATGAGTTCACAGACTCAAATAACTAAAGCTTACTGGGATTCAAGCTTGAAATATTATTGCCTCACTTGATAATTTGTTCTGCTACCAATTCTAAATCAGCAAAATATGTCATTACCCTTTTCCTTATAAATCAAATCAATGTGTTCCACTGCATGTAAACTTTCATATATTTTTGATACAAAATTTGTAGCAATAGAGAATACAGACTATATTGTGAAAGCTACACTTGAAAGGAATCCACACATTAAAAAAACGATTTTTACATGTTTAAATCCTCCCACATTTTATACTAATTATTTAAAATTAAAGGACAGAAGTCAAACAGAAAAACAGTAAAATTAAGAGACAAGATGTGGGAACTGCAAGTTGTTTCTCTTGAATCGAGCCAATCTTGTTCTTTTGGTTTTTCTCCCAGGAAAGGAAAATTTAACAATCAGAATAATAAACACACTCCACTAATAAAAGCAATGCAATTGTGGTTTTGATTGTGTAAAGTATCTGGGTTTTATACATTATTTCCTCTTTTTCAAAACTGTGGCTGAAATTTTTTAAAAAATTCATTCTAAATACTTACCAAAATGAGAAAGTTTAAAAATTAGAATTCACTCTTTAATGTATATGCTGCCTCACATTTCAGTCAACTTCAGTGACAAAACCAGTGTTGGCAGTTTTACCAACTGTCTTTAACCAGTTGGGTCTGGCTCTCAGTTAATATAGTACTACTGATCCTTAATTCGTAGAACCACAGGGGAATGTTTAAATAAAAGAACACTCGATTTCATAGTAGTTTTTAAATGAAAACATATGTATCTGTAATAGGGCTTTAAAAGTTTTTTTCAGTGAGAGCTTAATGTGTGGCATCTGTTGGGTATAGGGTGTCTTTTTCAGTTTTTCTGAAGAGGAACATTAGAACCAGTAAAGTTAATGGTTTAGATGTCAGTATCTCAGTCGTTATCAGCATTAAGAGGATCCAGGAAAGAAGACTGTCGTCAGTTATTATTCCTTCCACACATAATCCATAATTGAATTTAGGGAGAGAAGAAGAGAAAGAGAAGATCTCACAGTAATTTCTCAAAGTTGACTGATTTGGAGAAGCTAACTTTTATTTTTAAGTTTTTTAAAATTAATTTTTATTGGAGTATAGTTGATTTACAATGTTGTGTTAGTTTCTGGAGAAGCTCACTTTTACAATTTGATATGCATATAGAAAAATGGACATGGGATAAACCACTCATATATCTGGGATTCTTATCAAATATTTTAAGGTTCCTTTGAGGGATGTAATTTAGCCCATAATTGTTAAACATAAATAATTGTTATATTAAATAACCACTATATAATATACTCTTGTTAATGGAGTGAGAGTTGACAAACTACCCTAACTTAAAAAATGAATAAAAATGGATTATTCGTAACCATTATGATGTCATGACGTATTTGGTTTCTTGAATCCTCTAAATTTCCCTCTACTTCTCAGGTCACAGGTTTTTGTATTTATTAGTCTCCTTCACTGTCTTCTTTAGAATTCCCAAGTTCCCTATCTCTGCTCTTTTAAACACAAATGACCAAAGGAATCCCAAATGAACTTAATACAAATCAACTGGGGTCAAATGTGTACGTATACTCCTAATTCATATTCATTAGCACTCCCCCAGAATCTGCCTGCCAATGCAGGAGACATGGGTTCGAACCCTGGGTTGGGAAGATCCCCTGGAGAAGGAAATGGCAATCCACTCCAGTATTCTTGCCTGGGAAACTCCAGGGACAGAGGAGCTTGGCAGGCTAGAGTTCATGGAGTTGCAGAGTCGGGACATAACTTAATGACTAAAACAAGAGCAACAAAACAATGCCTCCAAGTATGTTTGGGAGCTTGAAATTGCCTCAACAATTTTTAGAGAATTTTTAATACCTTGGACAAATGCAAATGCCTCTCCTATCAGTAATACTTCTAGAGCTGCAGGAGGCAATTTGAATATGGGCATGCAACAGATCTCAGTTGATGTGTCTTTATTTTCCCCCTAAAGTTGAGAGTTAAATCTACATAGTTGCCCCTTGGCATCCACAGGGTATTGTTTTCAGGACATGCCTGCATACCAAAATCCCCGGATTCTCAAGTCCTGTCGTCTGCCCTGTGCACCCCGAGATTCGACCAACTGTACGGAGATGGAGAAGGCAATGGCACCCCACTCCAGTACTCTTGCCTGGAAAATCCAATGGACAGAGGAGCCTGGTAGGCTGCAGTCCATGGGGTCGCTGAGAGTTGGACGTGACTCAGTGACTTCACTTTCTCTTTTCACTTTCATGCATTGGAGAAGGAAATGGCAACCCACTCCAGTGTTCTTGCTTGGAGAATCCCAGGGATGGGGAGCCTGGTGGGCTGCCGTCCATGGGGTCACACAGAGTCAGACACGACTGAAGCGACTTAGCAGCAGCAGTAGATGGAATAGAACTGTGGTGTTTATGAAAAAAAAAATCTGCCGATAAATTGACCTACGCAGTTGAAATCTATGTTAAGGAACAACTGTAGCATATAGGCCTATAAGTTTGCAGACTGTTTATACATCTGAGTATATATATTGAAAGGTAGCATAATAAACTAGATAAGGTCTTAAAGCTAGAGTACCTTGGTTTGAATCTAGGCTCCATCACCTGTTAATTGTGTAAACTTGGACAAATTATAAAACCTCTCTCTGCTTCAGTTTCTTTTCCTATAAACTGATATTATAAAATTAAGTTTGTGCAGATTTCATGAGTTTATACATGCAAAGCATTCAGAACATTGTTTGTAAAATTATATGGATTCCAAAACTTCAGCTACTGTTTTACCATTTATATCATATGGATATATACATATAACACATAATTGCTTGGGCTATAAAATAATTTCATATACATTGTTAGGTACCTTTTATATTTAGTACATATGGACACTGTTTTATATGGCACCTAAGATTTTCTTAGAAATTTCACAGTTATCTATTAAGCAGTGTGAGAATATCAACATAGATCATGTCTGAACAGTATATAGTACAAACTTGGTATTGTAAATCTCTGCATTTAAGGAAATAATATTTCTCACTGAAAGACTGACCTTAATATAAAATGTCAGTGTATCCACGTGTGGTGGAAGGGCTTAAAGCTGGAGCAGACAGGACTGGCAACTTGGCACAACCACTTAGAAGCCATATGATTCTGGGCAAGTCATTTAACCTTTCTGAGCTCTAGTTTTCTCATCTGCAAAACAGGGATGTAATATTTCTTGCAGGTTTGTGGGTAAAAAAAAAAAGGGACAAAATAGGTAAAAGCATTTGGCTAAAAGCCAGGCACATAGTAAATGCTTGATAAATGGAAACACTGATCTTTCATGTGTCAGTCCCGCTTCAAATATGGGTGTTTTTTTAAGCCCAACACAAACAAACATTACACTGGAGGTTTTTGATCAGCTATGCTGTTGCTCTATAATGATCCTGGGTTAGTCTTAAGGCCATGTGGTTTCAATAACCATAAATGGTTGGAAGTTCTGTTGCCTGTAGGAGCAAAAAAAAAGAAAAGAAAAGAAGTTGGTGTAATTCAAGTTTCACCAGTATCTCACCAGGCAGCTTGAGATAGTGCCATCTTCCTTCTGCCCAAGACTCTCATCTCCTGCAAGTAGGAAACCCAAGGGTCCCAGGAGCTGCTACTCTGAAACCCTGAGAAGGTGGCTCTGTTCTGCTTGGTTGGATTAGGCCAACCAGGCACACTTGTCACTGGATAGAGAGCTAGGGGAAAAGAACTCACTCTGTCCCTTTGTTTACACTGAGTATGGGCCAAGAGGAAGTAAAAGTTCACTGTAAACAACAGCCCCTTGTCAAATGTTACTTATTTTCATATAATGGGTAGTGAGGGAAGGAGCTTTTTTTTTTTTTTTTGCAGTTGGCCTGATCTGCAGGCCAGTAGTGAAAGGACCCCAGTAGTGAAAGCTAACTGTAAAAACCAACTACATATGTATTCTGAAAATAAATCATTTAATAAATGCCAAGAACTCTTTGGAATAAAATTACACTTAAATTCCAGGTGCACAGTGGAATTATTGGTTCATTCTTAGGAATTCTTATATTTACTATGCAAGTGCTTCAAGACCTGAAGCCTGTGTGATACAGTCACTGTGAGGAAAACTAACATACAGCAAGATGTTTTTTATACACACAGGCAGAGAAGTTTTTCACACAGTTGGTTAGACCACATTGATCCAGCAATTTGAATATTATTATCATCCGTGGTCTCTCTCATTAAATACTTAAGAAAACACAGTAAAATTGTGAAGGATACACATTTAGAACGCTATAGCTCCAGCTATATTCAAGTTGGCAAGTAATTAACACTGCTTAAAAATTCTAGGCAGATGATAATTTAGAGTCCCCATGAAAGCCTTGAGTTTATTTGATTGTTCTCTTAATTACTGGGCTCTATGCTATCAAATATTTGTGGAAGAGGAAGTTTTTCTTTGTGGGAGTGGATAATAACCGTGCTTACACTTGGCAATTTTTGCCTTGAGTTATTAAGATTTGCATTTCTCACTTTTAGTTCTAAGGAAAGGTGTTTAGCCATTTTTAGAAAGCAGGTACCAAATAATCAATTGTCAAACACTCCAGAAAGTACCCGCCCTAGACAAGTGCAAAAATCTCAGGTATTAGCAACCCACCCCCAGAGACAAATCTACAAAGGGTGGAAAGGGGGAGAGAGGATGTCTCACTTTCCTAGGCGAATATATTGTGATTGGTACGTGTTGCGTGCATTAAGGAACTCTCTTTGCTTGTTCGCTGCCGTTTAGAAACCAGCTAGAAAAAAAAGTCTGCGAGAGATCGCGCACAGGCGAGCCCCAAGCCTCGCTCCCTTGCTCCTTCAGTGCCCTGCCCTTCCAGGCGCGTGAAGAATAAACAGGCTGGTCATTGATCTCCGGGTGGTGTTGCTCTCTGGGAAATGCAGGGGATGCCGAGGGACGCGGCTCAGTCCGTGGATACGCGCCTGAAAAAAAAAAAAAATTTGCCCAGGAGTGGAGAGAGAATATGCAAATTGGCATCCAGCTCAACAAGAGGAAGGGGACGGCGAGAAAAAGAAACGTGTTGCTCGTATTGTGTCTCAGTCTCCCACTCTACCATTCTCCTCCGGACCCGTGACCTCCCTCGAGACACCCCCCTGCCTTCCCTTTCTGGACACCGGATCCGGGGAGAGCGGTCAGGATTTCCCGCTCCATCCTAGGTTCGAGATTTAATAGGATTTTTATTTTTTTAACCCTCCTGGCAAACCGGCTGCTGTTTTAAGTCAATGAAAGTAAGATGGGTAGAGATAAGCGCCGAAGCAGCCCGGGAGCTGTCAGAACACACACAAATCAGCCCCCACTGCTCCTGCTCCGGGCTTTACCTTCGGAGTTTCTTCCTGCGGGGATGAGACTCTGGGGAGGCTCGTTCTCGCCTTCCTGCGCCGTCTCCACGGTCGCAGACTCAGGAGTCAAAGCCCAGCAGCCGAGCCTTGTTGAGACTCCCTCCCCCCCAAACATCATTCCCCGGTTCTTGGGCATTGGGATTTGGGGCTTTAGGCACACAAACCCAAACCACTTCAACCACCCCAGAGGCAGAGATGAGAGCGCCTCAAACTTTTCTCCCCCCTCACCCACCTCCCCACCCGTCAAGGAGTAGGTGGGTGCGGAGTGCCATCGGCGGGGACCCGAGGGCGCAGAGCGGCTCTTCGGGGGAGCAGTGGTCGCTTTAAAACCAAACCACTCGCCGCTCCAGCCTCGGCGCTGGGCGGACGGCGGCTCGCCTCCCAGAAGGTTCCGCGGACAGCCGCAGACCCCCACGCGCGCCCTCCGCGCCGGCTTTCCCGCGTGCAAACGGGAGTGGGGGGCGCCAAGGGGCCCAGGTGATGCTTCCAGGACAGCGGGTGAGGTTCCAGCGCAGGGAAGAAGTTGACAAAGGGGACTTGACTAAACACGAATGCATATTTATAGACGCGAGCTCCATCAAGATCTAGAGATAGTCTCCTTCTCCCTGCCTCCTTTCCCTCCTGCCATTTCATTTTATCGCTCCTTGAAGTGGAGGGCAGATTGTTTTCTAAAAAAAAAAAAAAATCCTGCCCGGTGTGGGTCATCGCCGCGTTATTTACAATCTAGTCACTCGGCAGCAGACGGGGAAGCCAACTCCGGGCTCTTTTCCCTTCGGATGGACAGAGAGGGCGACCGGGCGGCCCGCGGCAGGAAGGAGGTCAGGGTGGGTTTGCGGGCGCCCGGGGGGCGACCCGGAGGGAGCCCGAGCCCCCGCCCCGCCCCCCGCCGCACCCCCCACTCCCCCCGGGGCGGTCGCCGGGACGAGCTGACCCGCGGCGGGTGCGCTGCCCTCGCCTCCCCATTGTTCCGACTGTCTTTTTGCCTTTGTTATTTGCACTCGCATTGTGTTGTTTGTCTCTGAAGCCGCCTCATGACCAGCCAAGGGATTTCACCTCGTCCTTGAGAGCTACACGGGGAGCGCGAGCGAGCGAGCCAGAGACTGGGGGAGAGGGACGCGCGCGCACACATAGACACACACACACACACACACACACACACACACACACACACACACATACAGAGTGAAAAAGGCGAGCCACCAAACCCATCTCCAGTCTCCTCCCGGGGGCCCCCAGCCCGCCACTGTGCCACTTTGCATCCCGCGCCCGAGGAGACGCAGAGGAAAGCCGGTAAGGTGCGTGAATCGCAGCGTTTTAACTTTGTTGTGGGTCCCGACGTGGTTGCGGGCAGCCCTCCAAGGCGCAGCGCTCTCCCCGTGCCCGCCGCGCCGCACTCGCTCGCGGCTCCAGCTGGAGAGCCGGCGAAGGAGGGAGGGGCCGCCGGCGGAGTTTCCTCAAGTACGGAGGGAGGGGGACAGGGTGGGGGCGCGGGGAGGCG
This sequence comes from Nanger dama, assembly GCA_917880005.1. Classification (NCBI taxonomy): domain Eukaryota; kingdom Metazoa; phylum Chordata; class Mammalia; order Artiodactyla; family Bovidae; genus Nanger; species Nanger dama. Next base: position 85,667,348 of record CAKJTW010000002.1, read on the forward strand.
GGGAGGAGGTTCAGGGCTGACAGCCGCCCCGTCCCCCCCACCCCTCCTCGGGGGACGGCCGTCCGCCGGGGACCCCGGAGTTGCGGGCTTGGACCCAGTTCAGCAAACGGGCTAACTTTATATATTTCGCTCGGGGAGCCTGCGTGCCGCTGCCGGTATTGTTTTGCAAGTGGTGGCGGTGGAGATGGTGATGAGCGAGGCGGGCCGGAGGAGCGCTGGGAAAACGCTAAGGCTGGTCCGTGCCTCTCGGCCGGCGCCCCGCGGCAGCCCCCTCAAAGTTGGTCGGGGCAGGGTTGGGGGGGTGGTTCTGATCCTTCCCAGGACGAACGCGCGACCCCCGGCCCACCCCACTACCTGAGCGCTCCCCGGGTTGTCTTTTTGTTTCGCTTTCTGCCATCCCTCCCCGCATCAGTCTTCCTCCTTCCCAGCCGCCCCTCCCGGCCCCTCCCGCCCGGAATTTCGGAAAGGAGCCCCATCCTTGTGGATTCTAGGGATTTCAGACACCGGAAGCTTTAATGTTTAATTGCAACTACTTTTTCACCCCCCGCCCCGCTCCGAGTAAGAAGTGGAGACCGCTCACGTGTTGTGTCACTTGAAGCGCGGGTTGGGGAAACCTCGCTTGCACTTTGGGCTCCAGTCCTAAAGCCAGGAAAGAGGTTATACGAGTTGAGATCAAATTGCATTTGGAAATGTTTGCGTCTGTTAGCAGCAGTTAGTTGAGTATTGATCGGCTGGCATGGGATGCACACGAAGTACTGTTTACATATTTTAAAAGTAACTTCCTTTCCACGTTACAAAGCGAATCTATTAATACATAGGTGGACCCTGGTGAATATCTAAAGACGCTGGCCTCCGTGACCAAAGGCAGAGCGGTGGCGAATGTGAATTCATGTCGTTATCTTCCTTTCCCAACTGAAAGCGGGTCAAAATGAAAAATTCTGTGACTGTGCAAAACGATATTCTCAGTGCCAGCCAGCCCAGGCACTCTGGGTGGCAGTCAGCTGTACTTTTGATAAAAGTTTAGGTATTGGTTCTAACTCAGTTGAGATCCTCACTATATCCAGATATCCAAAGTAGTTTCTCAAGAAAAGCATGAGCCGGTTTCCCCAAGAGACTGCCTTCAGGCCCAGCACAGTTCTTTCGTTCAGGGCAAGACCGAGGAAGAGCTGGGGGATTTTGGGTAATAAGTGTGGGAATCTGCAGAGAGACTAGACAGAGTGATTTGTTTCCTTGCTGTTCATAAATAATGACCCCTAGTATCTTTCACACACACACACACACACACACACACACACACACACCAAAACAAAACCACACAAACAAAACAGGCCAATCAAGAAGGTGTGTGGGAGATTTGTAGGCAATGGACATTTCAATAAGAAAAACCAGAGCCGACTTTTTGATCAGGATTACCAGGAGTAATGCTCGATTGCCAGAAGTGATTAGGTTAAGGGCCAGATGGTTTTAAAGTATACGGAAATGTTTTTTAACTTTGACTTTTATAGCATTTACAAGGAGGACGATCTCTTAGAGTCTTTACAGAACTGCTGAATTTTAATCTGTCTAATTTTGAAAGAATTCAGCTGTACGGTGAACTGCCATTAACTCTGATAGGAAAGGAATCTGGTTTCCAACGCTGATACATGGGAGAGAGTTTCTGGGGGTGCTTCTTCCTGATTTAAATATAGCTCTGAGGCTGAAGCTTAGATAAATCCAGCCACAATGATTTAAAATCATAAGTACTTACACTGAAAGTTCTCTTAGGCATTGTGTAAAGTTTTCCTGCAGATTATGTCATTAAATGTTTATTCCTCAGAAGTATACAAGATAAAAATCATAAGCATCACTTAAAACTGATGCAATACAGCATCAGTTAAATCCTTAAACTGGTAGGGATGGCTTTTGTTTGCCTAAAAGGTAGATCTTTCATCACATGAGTTGTTTAAAAACATTTAATTGTGGGGATGGGAAGGGATGTGCATAATTATTTAGTTATTTGTGTTAATTATATAGCAGCATACTCGCTTGAAATTCTTTTTTTCCCTTTCTTTCCAGTGGTCTTTCTAACAACCTTGTACATGCAGAAATAACAGAGTTTTTGTTTGCTTGTGGGTTAAAAAAATCTTTTTGTAGCCATTTTGAGTGGGCAGTATTGAATCAATCTGATACAGACTTGAAAGAGTACTCTTAATACAGGAAAAAAGAGCTTGAACTCTTCATACAGAAACCTTATACAGTTTTGTTGTTGAGATTGAACAGTTCTGGTTGAATGGCAGACAAGATTCAAAACTCAAACTTATTTGGTAAATAACCAGGCATTTGAGATCCAGTGGTTATTTCAAGTTAAGTTAGTTCTATACATGTAAATGCACATCCTGTTTAGACTGACACATGGTTTTGTAAAAGAGAAAAATGAATATATGCTTATAAAGATGTTATCTGTGGAGTATATGGAGTAAACAGTAAATAACAAGAGTGAAGTTTATACTGAGATATAGCGTCTTTTTTTTTTTTTTTTGATCCTTTTGGGCATAAGGCAGAAGCTGTAGGGAGAGTTTAAAATTTCATTTTCCAGTTAAAAGACTTGAATGCTTGGAGATTTTTTTCTCTTTAAAACAAGTGAAAAATATAATGATTAAAAGAACACACTGTCTTCTTGTAAAAGCTGTATCCCTTTAATGAGTGATAGGCAATGAAGGTATGTCTAGATTATATAGGCCTCCCTGGCGGCTCAGACGGTAAAGAATCCACCCGTAATGCTGGAGACCTGTGTTCAATCCCTGGCTGAGAAAGATCCCCTGGAGCAGGGCATGGCAACCCACTCCAGTATTCTTGCTTGGAGAATTCCATCGACAGAGGAACCTGGCGGGCTACAGTCCATGGGGTCGCAAAGAGTCGGACATGACTAAGCAAATAAGTGCAGCTAGATTATATAAAAATATAATAATCAGGGCAGGATAAAACTTGTTTTTATTACTCTAAAATATACTGGATTTCAAATAACTTAGAGTTCTAACATTGAACACTATTTAGATTTCTAGCAGGTGGAATTGTTTGTTATGATTGATTGCCATAACCTGGATGATTGACCCAGTGTCTGATCACCTCTAGTAGCAGAGAATGCTGTAATTAGAGTTTTGAGAGTAGCCTGGAAAACTTATTTGTCTAGGCCAGAAGTTGATGGGTTCCCTCACATGCTTATCACACATCTTTAGCCTGGAGAAATGGAGGTTTATTTGAAAGGCGAAGAAAGTGCCTGGCTGTTTCAAATAAGCTATATCCTGAGCTTAGATTTGTAGACAGTTAATAAAATAAAGTCTAATTTTGTTCCAAACGTTGTTTTAAAACACCCATTTGTAAATTGTCTACATTTGGTTTTCATATGTTAATGATTTGGGATCTGAAACTTCTTTCAGAAAGGCATTTTGGTTTATCTTAAAAACACCACACAAAACTGTCTAAACAACTCTGTAAATAAACTGTTCCAAATGCCTCAATTTGATGAATGAATTAAAGAATTATAGTTCTTAATCCAATTATGATCAGTCTTGTTATTTCCATTTCCTATTTGAGGGTGCTTAGGGAGTGGGGATGGTAAATGATTCTCAAATGTGAGTGGGGTCTTTGTTGTTTATTTTCTGTGTGTGATATAATCACTCATACCTAGGATTTAGGAGAAGGATTTCAGAGGAAGAAGCATACTTGAACCACCTTCAGTTAAACCAACAGTGCATTTGCATGTAAAGTTGCTTTTAATGGAAGAGTAAAATGAAGTTTTTAAGACTGTGAAGCCAGGATTTAACCTTTTGCTTAAAAGTAGTGATTTTTATATTAAAAGGAGGCGAAATGGAACACTTAAGGCCCAGTAGCAGGGTAGATACTCAGCTACCTTAGACACTTTCAGCTGGGCCATATTGCGACGTTTCTATGGTATTTTTACATAAACTTTAGTCAGTGTCCTTGTTTTAAAAAAGGGGAATATGCTTTTTGGGTTGTTTTCTCCCAACCCCTATGCCTTTAGCTGCCTTCATGGGTGCCCTTGAATGCTGTCCTGATCAGGGGCCTGGATTTAGGATAGGCCCTTGATAACAGCCCAGTTTGCTTTAATGGACTCTTTTGAATTTTTGCCCCATTTTCCCAGTTTAACCTCTGGCTCATCAACTAATGGATTCAAAAGTGATAATAGCTTATTATGGTTTAATTATCTAACTAAATGTTACTATTAATATTACAGTTTATTGAGAAAAACACAGAGTATCAAGTGACGCTACCAGGAAGAAATTTTTATAAACATAGGCATTCTTTTGTTGTTGTACCACTCAAATCATACCTTACAGGGAAGTAATTACCCTGCTTTTGAGTAAGAATGACATTCAGTGGGGGAAGCATATTAATAAAATCAGGGGGAAATGAATGTGTTTAAAGAATCAATGCAATAGCCAGCCTTTAAAACTTGAGTCATAAAATTTCTGAGAAAAAACTGAATCTCCAGGAAATGACACTGGTGGTGACGGTGTTGGTATTGAATGCTGCAGGTAGAGATCCTTTCATTCATTCAAAAAAATTGATTAATTAATTTTTGGCTGTTCTGGGTCTTTGTTGCTGCTCTAGTTGTGGTAAGCAGGGGCTACTCTCCAGTTGCAGTGTGCAGGCTTCTCATTGCAAGGCTTTTCTTGTTGCATAGCATGGACTCTACAGGGCACACAAACTTCGGTACTTGTGGCCCATGGGCTCAGTAGTTGTGGCTCCTGAGCTCTAGAGCACAGGCTCAGTAGTTATGGTCCACAGACTTAGTTGCACATGTGGGATCTTCCCAGGTCAGGAATCGAACCTGTGTTCCCTACATTAGCAGGAGGATTCCTTACCACTGAACCACTGGGAAAGCCCCCATTCATCAGTTCTTCATTGCTGAAAGTTTATTAGAAGTTTTAAAAATGAGCCACCTGATTATATCTTTGATGCTCTATTCAGTTACCTCATGATTATATGCTTCCCCTTGTCCAAAGGGGATAAATAGGACAGCAAAGGGATGCACTATCGGCGTTCTCTGGAAGCTCAGTGCCTTGTCCCTGCAGCAACAGTTCAAGTCTGGGAGCTAGGGACTTCAGGAGGGAACCAGGATGCAAAAGAAGCCAGCCCACTAGCCTTCAGAGCTTTTCAATTTAGGTCTATTTATAATTCTTCCAGGACTTCACTTGGAGTTCTGAACATTCAGTGCTCTGCCCCTTTTCTTAACCTCTAAAGCTGGAGAGTATAATCCTTTTCTTGTAGGAATATTGCCTGGATTACACTCGATATTGTATATCAGATTCCTAGCATAGGGTGTCTCATGAACTAGGTGTTCCGTAATTGTTAGCTGCACTCCTCTCTTCCTTCAGTCAAAGCTAGATTTTGATCATTAATAATGTTCAAAGCTTCATTTTGTACTTGCTTTGAACTTATTTGAATCCAAGAAGAAAAATATATCACTTTCTTTGAGGCTGAGATCAACACTTCAAAATGGTGATTCAGTTAACATCTATGTATGATCTCTGACAATGTGGTTTTATTAAGATGCTGTATCTGGTGCAAGTGTGAATTCTATCTTTTATTCATATAAATGTTCCTTCGTGAAAGAAACAAAAGCTTTAGGACCTAACTATAGATCTCTCTTCTTGTTACAATCTTTGATTTCTTGTTGCAGATATAAACTAGGGATGATTTATTGTGATTTTATCCATGGAGAGTCATCTGCCTCTGGGTTATATTAAGTTTAGCCTGTACGGATAGAGAGAAGTTCCACTTGGAAAAAGAAATAAGTCTGCCTTTGCATTGTTTTGTCCTATAAGTCAACAGTTCCTTCAAATAGAATCTCATAGGTTTGTTTGTCTGAATTGGGTGCAAGGAGAAAGACGCAATGTACCATTGCTTACCGGAATAGGTAGTATACAGAACCTGGGAAAATTAGTTTGTTTTCTTTTCCCAATGATTCAGAGAATTTCTCTGTAAGTCAACTGACCAAAGATAGCAAATAACTTGGTTACTGCATTAGAGTCCATCAAGAAGTAGACACCAAGATGTGATTCGACATGTAAGAAGTGTTTTGCAGGGAAGGCATAGGAGAAGCTGTGATCCAGGTTTGACACTTACGCAAGGAGAGAGGGAAGGAGAGAGAACTGAGAGGAAGAAGCAGGATGGCAGCTGGATGGTTTGGCTAGAGACGTGAGAGTCAGCCATTGGAGGAGCCTCTGTCTCAGTGGAGAGGCTGCATTCACAGCCCTCACTGTGCTCAGTCCTTGGCCAGGAGCAGCCCCAGAAACACGGCCTTGGAGCACAATGACGCTGAAGTCATAGAGGGCCAGCTGCTGGGGGCACTGAGTTTGTTATATCCTGACCACAGGAGATCTGAGTAGGGTAGTGGTTTGGAAGTATAGCCTTGAGTACTGGCTCTAGTTGGGTGGTGATGGTGGTGGTGGTTTCGTTGCTAAGTCATGTCCTACTCTTTTGCGACCCCATGGACTGTAGCCCACCAGGCTCCTCTGCGCATGGGATTTCCCAGACAAGAAGTGGAGTGGGTGGCTGTTTCCTTCTCCAGGCAGTCTTCCCGACCCAGGGATTGAACCCACATCTCCTGCACTGGCAGGCAGATTCTTTACCAGTGAGCCAACAGGGAAGCCCCTGATTGGGTGCACCTGCTGCTAAAAAACAGACCTGGTGATTTCTTTTGAGTTTTGACACCTTACTTTCCTCCACTGTAAAATGAGAAAAATGATTGCATCACAAAAATGTGTGTAGCACACCTCACAGAGTGCTAGTCAAGACTGAGATTCTATATAAATCCACAGTACCACGTGTGGCACAGAGGACATGCTCAACATATATTTCTCTCTTTTTAATGTATTCATAAAATGCAGTTGAGAGGTATAGGTGAATTGTATCAAGGGATTGTAAATATATTTTAACAACAGGTAGTTCATGTAATTAGAAGGTATGGTTTCTGCCAGCAAGCATCCTTCATGTTCGCTTTCTCAGAGTCACCCAGTTTAGCTCTCAGGCTTCTGTCCTTATTTTTATGAGGCTGTCAGCCTTGCCACAGATAGACCAGCTGCTGACCTTGACCATCTTCAGGTAATTTACCCTAAAGTGCGAGGTAGACAGCACTCTCTCTTCATTTCCTTACCCCTCTAGGCTTCCTATTCAGCTGAGAAGCAACTTGCACTGTAAGTCTGCATTTTATCTTGAGCCTCAAACACCTTGCGAGTCTTTGCTCCCCTATGTTTCTGCTCCTAAACCAACTTTCCTCGCGCCACAAAGCGCTGAACTCAAGTGGCCCTCAGCGCGAGCTACTGCTGTGATGAGTCACAGAGCCACCAGCACTTTGTTTCGTGAGATTTGATCACTGCCATGAGCAGTCCTTCGATTGTCAGCTAAGAGACCCTTCAGGGAGTTGTCCCTTAATAGAAAGTCTCTTTTCTTCCCTCCTGTTGTAACTTTAAATTAAAAGAAACTGTAGAGGAGCTGGTGGCCTTGCAGCAGTTCATTCTTCTACCCACTGGGAGAACAACATCTGAGAAAAGACGTTATTGGACTGAGAATTGAGTTGTTGCTATTTTTTTGGGGCCAGCGTGGGGGTGGGGCGGTTGAGAGGGAGGATCTGGCTCTCAGTAACATCATGGGGGGGGTGGGGGGCGATTCTTCAGTGCCTGCTGGGGAGCCTTTTGGGGAATGGAAGACATTGATTTAGCATCTTGGGATAATGAGATCACTAGTGTCTTGCCCCTGAGTTTTAGGTGGTTCTGTGTATTGTACTGTGGGAAACTGGCAGTTGGACAACTTCAGAATCCAGGGAGGATGGGAGGCAGGAAGAGGGAGCTAATTTTTGACACATTCCTCTGACGAGTGCCCCCTCTAGGGAATCTGTGCCCAGGATAAAGACTGCTTACTGTGAGGCTTTTGGCATAGTTTTCCCCAAATAGTGAGTGCTGGTTGCTTCCATGTCACTTGTTAAAAAGATTGACAAACTGAACGTTTGGAGAGCCTCTGTGCTGAGCCTGACGCTGTATTCTCTGCAGTTTCGGGTCCATTCCCATTCTGGGTTAGAACCTGCCCTCATTTTGGATGTCTGCTGGGATTCCCTGGTGCCCTGCATGGTTACTGAAAGCTGAAGTTGTTTGATGGGTGGTAGCAGGGGCTGACTGCGTTGTGCATGGGCGTTCTTGTGATGCCCGCTGTCAGTACGCCGTATTGGCAGCCTGTCACATGTATCTGGCACAGGCAGTCTCATTACTTTCCTCTTGGACTGGGAGCTGCTCTGGAACAAGTGCATACCATTTCTTAGAATTCTGTCTTGACTTTTCCTACTTCACTTTCTCAGTCGCATCTCCACTGTACCCTGATGGCTAGCAGAATAGTCGTACCTTTGCACATTAAATCAGGAAGTGAAGTGATAGTTTTAATGCACACTAATCAAACAAATCTCCAAGTTTGTTTCTGTTTTCTGTTTTGTTTTTTTCCGGCCGCTCAGCCTGTGGGGTCTTAGCTCCTGGATCAGGGATGGAACCCAAGCCCCACTGCATTTGAAGGCAAAGTCTTAACCACTAGACCACCAGGGAAGTCTCCTCTCAGTTTGTAAAGAAAGTTAATATGTGCTAAGTTGCTTTAGTCGTATCCAACTCTTGGACTGCAGCCTACCAGGCTCTTCTTCTATCCATAGGATTGTTCAGGCAAGAATACTGAAGTGGGTAGCCATGCTCTTCTCCAGAGGATCCTCCTGACCCAGAGATTGGACCCAGGTCTCCTGCATTGCAGGCAGATTCTTTACCATCAGGAGCCATTAGGAAAAGTTGATGGGCTCACTGTTTATTTCCTAGGGACCTCCTCAGCCCCACAAACATACCTCCCTTCTTCTGTCACTGCTTATTGGGCTTTTCTCGACCTTTCTCTTCCGACAAGGTCTTTCTCCTCCTGCACCATGGCCTCATGCGTTAAGTTAATCTCACAAGAGGAAGTGAGAGGTGGAGAGTTTGCTAAATACACAGTTGACTGATTTGAAAGGGGGTAGCCATAGGTGACAAACATTTGGAAGCTGAGCTCCTTGAGGGCACAGCATTGTATTTCCAGCACAATCACAGTACTTGGAACAAGGTAGCCACAGAATCAATGATGGCTGAGCCAACTTGTCTTGCAAACTAAGCTGCATTCTGATTCAAGGTGCCCAGCATGATGGGGAGGTGAGAAAACTAATAGTGGTTAGGCATTGACCATGTTGCAGGCACCTGCTAGGTGCTTTACATGGATAATCTCATTTAATCCTCACAGCCCACACATTAAGTGGTTATTACCTCCTTTCCACAAACAAACTGCAAAGGGGTCAGGTTCCTCCTGTCTCCTCAACTAGTAAACAGGAGAATCACTACCTGGATTTCAGTCTTTTTGACTCAATCCCTCATATACTCTTTCCATCATGTTGTGGCCAAGATGCTGGTGTAGGTTCCTATCCATGAAATGCGAGCACTAACCATGCCTTCCTGTCTACCACGGGGGACAGTTAGGAGCAGGTGAGAAGTGTAAAGTAATTTCTAAACATCACTTATCATTATCAAGTTCCCACTGATCCATTTACTAAGCCAAAGAATATTTATTGAACACACAGATAGATATTGCTTAAGCTGTACTTAACAGGAAATATTTTTACTTGAAGCAGAGATCCTGAATACATAAAAACTGACATCAAAGGAATTTATAGAGCAGTGTGTCTCAAAGGTGATCACCCAGTCATCTTGCTGAAAAACACCTGGGATGTTTTTGAAAATATGCTTTTCTGTCCCCTTCTCAGACATAAGAAACCTGAACCCCTGTGGTTGGGAGGCCCTCTAAACCTGAATTTTTAACAAGCATGACTGGTGATTCTTTTGCACATAAAAATTTGAGAACTAGTGATAAAAACTTTTTATTGATTCACTTTGGTAGTAAGTTATATATATGGCTTATAGAGGTAAAGTAAAGATGTTCAAGGAGTAGTGGGAGTGCCAGAATAAAGCACAGGTGATTGTTGGATTGCTAGAAAGACTTTTGGTGATTTGGTTTTAGGTTTTTGGTCATTTATTTAGGTTTTAAAGAACCCAAAGTTTGAGTATATAGAATGCTAGCATGCTGAAGGTCAAGAGTGATGGGACCCGCCACAGAGTGGGTTGGGGGGTGGGGGGGTGGGGGTAAGGATGGCAGTTATGTGCATTCCAGACTTAAAAGATCTTTCTTTTCCAGGACAGATGGAGAGGTAAACTGAAGACCTGGGGTTGATTTATTTATTCGGTTCCATATCCCAAATCTTTAGAACAGTGTCTGGAACATAGCAGGTGCTTAAAGACCTTTGCTTAACAAATGAATAAAAACAGGTGGAGGGAGAGAGCAATGTGGAGAATAGATTAGAATAGCTTGATTATGATTACTGTGGTTAAAGAAATAGAGAAGGAAGATGCTGGGGAGGAATCCTAGTGAGACCAGATAAGGACAAGTTATAATTAGACTAATATGGTCCTTACAGGAGAGTGCCTTCAGACAAACAAATAAACAGTGCAAAAGCAAACCTGGGGTTTGTATGGGATCAAATCATCCAGCTGCTGTTTGTGTGTATTATCTTGGGAGCAGCAATTACTACATGAGGATAAGGACTGAGTCTGTTTTGTTCTCCAAATGATCAGAGTCCTTAATAAATATTTACTGAATAAGTGACCGGGTTTCCACATGGGCTGGAAAAGAAAGCTTTTAAATGATGCAAAAATATCTTGTAAAAAGAGAGAATCTTGAATGCTAACCAATAATGGATGATGATGAAAATAGCAAATCTTCATAAAAACTGCAAGTTCTTAGGCAGTCTATTTGGAATTTGGGAGCATCTCCATCTGATGGTTTGCCTGTCACCAGATAGTGCTTTGCTGTTCATGTCACTTTCATTTTGCTGTGTTGAAAATCCACTGTGATGCCTAGCACAGTGCCTTGCCGACGTTGGCTATTGAATAAGTAATTGCTGAAGAGTTCAATCTGTGAATGAAGGGTATTGACTTGGGGTGGGGGGAGGGGGAAATCAAAAGCAGATGAGGAAGAGAGTTGCCTTCCTTCACTTAGAATTCCCAGAGTGGCCTGTGGTCCAGTGACCTTTAGCAGGCAGATTTCCCGTATAACTCAAAGCCTGGGTATTGTAATCTTGGGAAGAAGGATGCTTGCTAAGGTAATGACTGCAAAGGTGGGTTCAGCATTGTTCAAAGAGGCAGCCATTCATTTGATCTGGAATGTCAGGCTGGAAAATGTATTGGGGGAAGAAACGGTAAAAAGTAATTCTAAACCTAACAGGAGTTTCAGTAGAAAAATGGCTCTAATTCAAGCGGTGTAATGTTAACATCAATGTGCGTCTCCTGGCTCAAGCCCCGCATCCTGCTTTGGAAATAAAGGAGATTGTGTAAAGAATTAGCAATACAAGGCATTTTTAAGTGCTTTATTGCAGAGGCCTGTGATACTCTGAGAAATCTATGCAGGCTTTTTCTTCCTGCTGTGCTTAATTTCAGAATCTGATGCTATTACCTATCCTTGGAGAAAAAAAAAAATCACTCTCTGTTAACTCTTAAAAACCGAGTTTAGCATTGTGCTGGCTTTCAACATAGTCTTTCTGACATTTCTTGGGAAGAGAGAAGTGGTGCAGGTAGCTATGGAGGGGTTTTTGCCTCCAAGTTTAGTATCCAGGATTGCTTCTAGGGGCGGCATTAGAGTAAGAGGGCAAGTTGGAAATAAATGTCAAAAGCGTAAGTTTAGAAATGGCTCAAGCAGCTTGAAGAATAAGGTCTCTGAAAGAGTTGGCAGAGCTTGTGTTTGGCATGGATCCAGATCAGAAGCCAGAAAGGCAGATGCGTGCTAAAGAAGATCAGGGAGAAGCCAGGACAGGAGTTAACCCTTTACAACAGAGCTGACTATCGTTTTGTGATATGAAGAGAAGCCCTCCACATAAGTTCCCTGGTGTGCCATCACCGTGCTCCTTCACCTGTCTAGCTTGAAATAACAGTTAATGTTGATTGACAGTTTACTGTTGCCAGGCATTGTGCTAAGCAGTTTATTTTTATTGGCTCTTCTCAGGAATTCTCTGATGTAGATACACATGTTGATCCATTTTACAGATAAGCAAACTGAGCTGGCCCCAAGTAGTAGAGCTGGCATCTGGTGGAGCTGAGACTTGAACACAGAGTGGTCTGACTCAGAGGCTGGGGCTCTTGCCCACATGGGAAGTATATTTTAAGTCCAGTTGAGTCATGGTTCAAAATGATGCTCGTGTTTTCCTCTTCCTCTATACACATACTTTTATCACTCTAGGACAGGCCCTTTTCAGCTTGTTTCTGAACTTTGGCAAAGTTCCCTAAAGTGGGATCTCTCCTTACAATTTACACTGTTTACAGCTGTCAAGTCAGTCTTCCTGACATGCTATTTAGATTGTGTTGCCTCTTTCCTGAACATTCATGGTGCCTGAATACCATACCCCGAGGGGATCCAGACCTTTAAGTCTGCTTTCTAAGGGCCTTACCGTCTTCTCCAAGCCTTCTACTTTTTCAGGCTCATATTGGAAACTGTCCTTTTGAGACCAGCTTGCTTCTGATCAGGATTCAAGCTGAGCATGGTTTCCCAAAAGGCTCTCCAAGTATCTGTGACACATGAGCCTTGTCAACTCCTTTCAGAATGCTCATGTCAGGGGCCTTCCAAAGGTATCTCATGAAAAGCCAGTGCTTGCATCTGAACTCTGTGACTCAGGGAATTTTTCCCAAGCTGCTTTTCCATCTGCTTCAGACCTCCTCATCGTCTGACTTTCCTTGATTCCCAATCCACTTGACTCTGGGTTTAAACTTTCTCTTTTGATGTGTCTCTTCATTCATTCAGTTCAGTTCAGTTCATTTCAGTCACTCAGTCGTGTCCGACTCTTTGCGACCCCATGAATCGCAGCACGCCAGGCCTCCCTGTCCATCACCAACTCCCAGAGTTCACTCAGACTCACGTCCATTGAGTCCGTGATGCCATCCAGCCATTTCATCCTCTGTCGTCCCCTTCTCCTTCTGCCCCCAATCTCTCCCAGCATCAGAGTCTTTTCCAATGACTCAACTCTTCACGTGAGGTGGCCAAAGTACTGGAGTTTCAGCTTTCGCATCATTCCTTCCAAAGAACACCCAGGACCGATCTCCTTTAGAGTGAACTGGTCAGATCTCCTTGCAGTCCAAGGGACTCTCAACAGTCTTCTCCAACACCACAGCTCAAAAGCATCAATTCTTCAGCGCTCAGCTTTCTTCACAGTCCAACTCTCACATCCATACATGACCACTGGAAAAACCATAGCCTTCACTAGACGGACCTTTGTTGGCAAAGTAATGTCTCTGCTTTTTAATATGCTATCTAGGTTGGTCATAACTTACCTTCCAAGGAGTAAGTGTCTTTAATTTCATGGCTGCAATCACCATCTGCAGTGATTTTCAATAATCAGCAAATATTTGTTGAGCACCTACTATGAGCCAGACCCTACTTTAACTGCTAGAGAGTCTGAGATGTATCGAACAGGCACATACCTTATATATCACCTGCATTTATGACTGTAAACTGTATAACTGCATTTTGCAGGAGTATATACAACATGGAGGGAAGTGTCTGGTATTTTGGCAGGACAGCCAGAGGAGGTAGCCATGAGGAAGTCACATTTGAAGGACGGTTACTGAGGTCTCATCAAGGTCTCATCCCTGGTGGCTCAGATAGTAAAGAATCCCCCTGCACTGTGGGAGACCCACGGGAGACCCAGGTTCAATCCCTGGGTTCGGAAGATTCCTTGAGACGGGAGTGGCAACCCACTCCAGTATTCTTGCTTGCAGAACTCCATGGACAGAGGGGCCTGGTGTGCTACAGTCCATGGGGTTACAAAGAGTCAGACATGACTGAGTGACTAACACTTTAATGAGAAAAAGGGGACAAGTAAAACAACCTTTGAGACATATGAGTAGTATATGCAAAGGTTCCAGAGAGAGATGGTTGGGTGTGTTCTTGGAATTAGAAGGCCAGCATTGCTGGAGCAGAGTGACTGGGAAATGGACATAGATGGGGCTGCAAAGGTGAGTCTTCAAAGGTGAATCTTCAAATAAGAGTGCTAAGAAACCCATTGAATAGTTTTAAGCAAGAGACTGATAAAATCTGTGACTAGAGCCTGTAGACCAAATTTAAGAAAAGAAGGAATGGATTTGGCAAGCTTGTAAGGAAGCCGTTGCAGTGTTTTACACAGGAGAAAGATGGTGGCTTTGATTTTGGACTTTTGCAGTAGTGTCAAAGTTGGAGACAATAGGAAAGGTTTTACAAGCAAACACGGAGGGGAGATCACCCAGTTTCAGTGCTTTGTATTTACCCCCACCCCAATTCTACCAACCTAATGGAATATTCCATCTGATAATGAATCATTGTTTTCATGTTCATAAGTTTGGGAAAAAGATGCATAAGTCCATATGCCTCCCAGGGATGCTGCTGGCTGTATCTATACCTTCTTTAGCCCTTGAGTAATTAAGCATAGTGGAGAAGAAAATGTCTACCCACTCTAGTATTCTTGCTGGAAAATTCCATGGGCGGAGGAACCTGGCAGGCTATAGTCCATGGGGTTGCAAAGAGTCAGCCACAACTGAGCACATCAGCAGCATTCAAGTAGAGAGATTTGACGCAAAATGTGTAGTGTCGTCTATACATATATATTTGTTTTCATGTTTCTGGATTTTCCTTTGGTATATATCATCCTTTCCCATAGATTTCCTGAAACACTACCCATCCCGTAATTTCCAAGTTGAGGTTTGCTTTTTCACAGCATCCTTACAGAATCTACTGACTGATGCTTTCTCCTTGTGATCTGATGATATTTACATCTATAGCCACTTTTAAAGCTTTGACTGTTCCATGTTATAAGCATGTTGTGAACATGTCTTATCTTTTGAGAGATCCTGTGAGTTTGCCTAGGGATGTGGATTTGTAGTTCAGTATTATACTCCTATGTGGATCCTCATTTACATCTTTAGTATGGCAGACTACTTAACTTCTCTCAGTCTGTGATTCCTCATCTGCAGAATGGGGATAATTATATGTACTTCATAAAGCAGTTGTGTGAATCTGAGGGTACAAGTCTATAAAACAATCCTTGGCCATAATGAGTTCTGCTACATGATGACATTTTATGGTCATAAATGTTATTCTTTGAAATCAGAAGCCTGTGTCTTATTACTACTTTTATCTACTTGGAGCTCAGTAAAAATTTATTGAGTTCACATTTAAATTTAAATTTATGTATCACTTCTGCCAGGGGATACAAATATAAGTACATCTTGGTTCTTGTCTGCACAAACCTCTCTGTGATAGGGAAGTTAGTACCATAAACTGGTAATTATGTATCAGTGTGATAGGTATAGTGATAGAGTATTTTGAGAGCAAGGAAGAGAGGTTGCGGAAGGTTTTCTAAGTGAATTGAAGTATAAGCTGAGTATTTTTTTAATCAATTAAATGTATATTGAAATAATGTGTATATGTTGTGTAAAACTCAAAGCTACATAACAAAATAGCACACCTGTCTTATTGATGATCATGCCACTCCTATTACTTCCAACTCTGTATCTGTATTTCTGAATAAAATGTTTATTCCTTATTTTCCAAAAAATTTGAGTTATTGATTGACTTCCTACTAGCTGGCCTTGAGTATAAGAGTACTATATGCTCTTCCCCCACCGCTGCTTCCTAACATCACACATATTCCTTTCCCATTATCTCAGTGTAGTTTCATCTCCCTCCTTTTTTTTAGTTAAATCAGTTCAAAAAAAAAAAAAAAATCAGTTCAGTAAACACAGGAATTCCCTGGTGGTCCAGTGGTTAGCACTCGGTGTTTTCACTGCTGGGACCAGTTTGATCCCTGGTCGGGAAGCTAAGATCTTGTAAGCTGTGAGGCACCCCCCAAAAAAGAAAATAATCCCCCAAAACAAAAACCCAAATAAACACACAGTTACTTTGACTCTGTAAGTGTTGTTGACCACTGAGGATATTGTATAGTGATTACTTTTACTTTTTAAATAACTTTTTGGTTTTCCTGGAGTTAAGAATGGTTTCTATTCAAACCCACAAGTTTTAGTAAAAGTGTTCAATGTTTACTGGAATTTCTGAGTCAAGCTTAAAAGGGGGAGTAGCATAACCAGGGTAGACGTTGGGGGCAGTCAACTGTGGTTGGAAAGATCATTTTGTCACTGACATCATTTAGAATTATTCTTAGAATTAGATAATAAAAGCCCATTGACTTTTAGTTAGTTATATTGTTGTTCTTAAAATTTCTGCAGACATTGCATCCACTTATTCCCTATACTTGGGCACACTGCTTCTGCCAACCTGCCCTTGGTAAGGCTCTGAGTTAAGCTTAGAAAGGCAGAGGGAGGTACTCTGAGAAGGGAGGAAGGTATTCCAAGCAGACAGGACAGTGTGACTAAAAAGGCAAGGAGGTGAGAAATAGCATGGTGTGTTTGTGAAATTACAGACAGTGTGGTGTTGGTGGAACATAAAGTGCATGATAGGAACCAGCTGAGATGAGGCAGTGATGTTGGCAATGGTTGGATCAAGGTGATCTTTTTGTCATAAACCCAAATGCCACACATTCTGTCTTGTGGGTCATGGGGAACCTTATGGTGTTGAATAATATGGTCTGTTTTGCTTGTGAATTAACTAATGGCATACTGGACAAAAAAATGGAAAACTGTCTCCTTAAGTCGGCAATTGAAATGCATATTTGGTGACATGTTAGTACTTTAGGGGTACCCCACCAATAAAGTTTTTAGAGCACACAGTGTGCTTTAGAATGTGTGCTTGCACGCATGCACATGTATTCATACTTTGTGTACATATGTTGTACTGGACCTAACACTCAGCCTGCAGTAAACACTAGGGGCAAGGTTCAGTTTAAATGACAGGTGAAGTAATAGTAGTACAACATCAGAATTCCCCGGAGACCAACTCTGACATGGAGAGTTGCACGCATTGGGTTTATTGGGAAGGCTCTTGACGACAACAGCCATGGAGGGCTGAGGAAGGCAGGATGAGTCCAAGGACTGTGATGCAGCGGAGGCTTCAGCTAGCCTGTGCATAACTCTGGAACTGGATGGCTCCTCGAGATGTCCTCAACTGAGGCAAGTGGCCAGGCCTTTGTTGGTGCTGGAGGTGAGGCATCCCTGGGGAGCAGGGGGAAGTTTGTATGAGGGCAGCTCTTCAGAGGGGGCTTAGATGTGAGTGTTCAGCAGCCAACACTCTTGGAAGCTGGGAAATGAATGCCGCTAAGTAGCATACTACAGTATCCTCTAAGTGCACCCTTCTGAGACCTCTACTTTTTGAATTCCCATAGATTTTCCTTGAGATATGGCTGACAAAGGGGTAAGCAGTGGGTCTTAGAGATACAGTTCTGCCATTTTCCCATGTTCACTTGTATTTGCATTATTAGTATTACTTTGAAAACCTCTGGACTTTTGTAGGATATCTTTTAAAATCATTTGTTAGCTTTCTGTGAATTAATTTAGCTAAATGTATAGACAGTGTAGTCTATAATGCCACAATGTGTGACAAAGTGGTGAGACAGAAGACAGTGGCATTACCATTCAGTTCTTCTAGCTGTGAAATGAAGGCCCCTGTGGCAATCTATTAATAGTTAGATTAAAAAAGAAATATGTGGATCATCTGGAACTTCCAGCTTTGGAGAAAATGTCTTTATGAAATGAGACCAAGAGAACATTTTAATTGGAGGTAGGATAGCTGATTGGACATAGACATATGGTGGTGGAGATGGTGTCTCTGTGTATTGACAAGGGAGGAGGAATTCTTGCCCAGTATGCAGACAGGAGTGTAGCCTAGGTTTTCCGGGTTCCCAGACGGGCATCTAAGTCAGTGTTCTCCTAACTTCCTTTGATCATGTATATACACCATCAATAAAAAGAAATATTGCTTCACTAATAGTAAGCATACAAAAAGAGACATTCAAAGGCCTGAGATAAAGAGGGAATAAAGACTATATAATAAGAAATGTAAGCAAAAGTTGTGATATTTTCTTTTAGCATGCTAGTGGATTTTTTTAGAACCCTCCTTGAAGACTTTTTCAGCTAGTTTTCTCAAGTGTAAGTTATATGCTAAATAGGGGAGAAAGTACTGGCGACAAACTTTGATGGTTTTATGAGTCTGGTCTGTGCAACTATTTAAATATGATAACATGAACTACAGGTATTAAAAAATAAGGTTTTAGAATGGGCTTCCTGATGGCTCACTGGTAAAGATTCTGCCTTCAATGCAGGAGATGCAAAGATGTGGGTTTGATCCTTGGGTTGGGACGATCCCTTGGAATAGGGCATGGCAACCCACTTCAGTATTCTTTCTTGGAGAATCCCGTGGACATTGGAGTCTGGTGGGCTATAGTCCATAGGGTTGCAAAGAGTTGGACATGGTTGAAGCAACTGAGCACACATGAGCACGAAGTTTTAGAACACAGTTGTGGTATTTTATGATATTTTAAAAATCCTGAAGGGACTGTGTGTGTGTGTGTGTGTGTGTGTGTGTGTGTGTGTGTGTGTGTGCTAGCCAGGGTCATGATGACTTAGCATTTCCTCATGTCTAGCAATTCCTCATAATTAACTAGAAGGTTGGGGCCACACTGACACCATTACCCCTCTGAATATCTGGCTCTAATTTATAAGCCATATCCTGTCTAATATGCCAGAATGCTTTTGAATGTTCTCTCATTGCTTATTTTTCTTGGAGTCATAGATTTATAAATCAGTTACATGCAACAATGAAAAGATGTCTTTATTTGTGTCTCTAAGCAGTAGAGGACCTGAGAAAACAAAACCTTTTGGAATTTTAAATGTTTATAAGCATTTTTATAGCAAAACTCAGCCTTAGTTTAAAGAATTATTCTAGATTTGTTTTGTGCCTGAACTTTGGATAGCTTGGCTTCCTTATTAACATCTTTTATTTTGTTAATCAAAGTTCATTTTAGTTGTGTTTTCATTTTTATATTTAACAGTGTCTGCTCACAAAACGTTGGTTGCTTTGAATTTCTTGGAAGAAAGGGGATAAATACATTTCAGGTAGCATTATTATTACTTTTCATTAGAGTTTAAAAGGTAGCCAGATTTGCAACCACTATATAGAGGTCTTAATAAGGATATAGTAATCATGGTTGGATTGCCAAGAAAAAGTAATCACATAATCTTAAATATAGTTCATAAGTTATAAGGTAGAACCTCATTATGCTAGAGAATGGTACTTTTTAAAATAATAAAGAATTGATTCCTTTTTAAATATACATTCAAATGATCTTTTTAATTATTGAGTGAAAGACAATTACTGTCTCTCAAAAATATTGTGCCCTGACATTTTCAGGTGATTCCATCCATATTTTTATTCTGTTTATAACTATTTGCATATTAATCTTAATTTAAAATTCACAGTGTTGTTATATTTGACTGTGATTAACTGTTATTCATTAATTTATTTTTTTAAATTTTTATTTATTTATTTATTTATTTTAATTACAATACTGTATTTGTTTTGCCATACATTGACATGAATCAGTCACAGGTGAACACAATCTCCCAATGCCGAAGCCCTCTCCCACCTCCCACCCCACATCATCTACCTGAATCATCCTGTGCACCAGCCCCATGCATCCTGCATCCTGCATTGAACATAGACTGGCACTTTTGTTAGTCTGTTCTTTGTCACATATGAGATATGCTGACCAGTGGGGTTACCATGGTGAATAATAGAGATTTGTTCCCTGCCCTTATGGAGTTTCCAGTTTAGTGAGAAAAATGGAAATTAATCAGCTACTCATACTCGAGAGACATTCTCTTGTCTAGTGTAATTGTGACTGCTAACTGGACTGTTAATTTAAAAAAATTGCTAAAGCATAGAATCATTGCTTAGATTGCTTTAAAATCTATTGCTTTAGATGCACAGAATCATTGCTTAGAATCAAAGCATAGAGAAATGACATATTCCCTATATATTTTAGCATTTTAAACGTTTACTCAGTTTGTTTGTTGTTGTTCCATTGTTTATCAATATTTATTAATTTACCAATTATAAAGGATAAGTCTCGAGTGCCACTGCTTGTCGAGTGTGATAAGTCGCACTCGAGATACATGTTCTATGGTTTTTGATTTGCTAAAAATGATAGGAGCGCTAAAAGGCAAGCAATTTAAGTGCTCAAATTGGTCTTTAAATTTTTAAATTTTTATTCTAATTTTATGAAGCTATTTGAAACCTAATGTGAGTTTTTAAAAAATTTACCTTTATTTCTTCCAAAGCATTCAATCTAGTGTTACAAATAACATCCTTTTCGCCCTCATATTCTCTCACTTATGTAATATTTAATGCATTTGGTCAATTACAGTAACAAATAGAAATGATATAAGGAGACTTGGATCAAGTAGATAAGTAAAGAAGAGTAAGTGTGTGTGGTGTGCTGGAGTAACCTTTTCCCCATTAGGGTGCCATGGCTAATTCTGTTTCACAGAGGGGATAGAGCACATGAGTTACTCTGGTGATTAGGTGAATGTAGGTTGGCTGTGAAAGTTTTACTCTAGGACTCCCGAGGAGTGCTATGAAGTGTATTATGGAGACGAGTATGGGGAGCTTTAAGGATATTATAAGGTTGTTCAGTTGCTAAGGCACGTCTGACTCTTCGTGACCCCATGGACTGAAGTGCACCAGACTCCCCTGTCCTCCCTCTATCTTCCAGAGTTTGCTCCAATTCAGATCCATTGAGTCGGTGATACTATCTAATCTATTCACCCTCTGCCTCCCCTTCTCCTATTGCCCCAGAGTGGCTGGGGCACAGAAAAGAAGGGCAAAAGTCATGAAGAATGAGGCAAGAGGAGGGGGCAGGAGTCCTGTCACGTAGGGTCTTGTAGATGCTGCTAAGGTTTTGAGTTTTTATCACAAAAGTAAGGGCAAGTAGTTAAAGGATTCATATTTGCATTTTTAAAAAGATCATTCTGGCTGTTGTTTGGAAAATGGAATGAATAGGGCATCAGTTCTGTAGTGATTAGAGTAGTCTAAATAAGAAGCATTGTCCTTGTCTCTAAACCTATTCTTCCATTTTTCAGGGCCTTATCCTGCTACAAGTCTAAACGGGTCCTTGAAATACTTGAGGAAAAGCAGAACCTAAATTCATCATAGATATAAATCTTTCAGTATCCCCAAAGACCAGGAATAGTATTTTCTATAGTGTACTTTGCTTACCATTTTTCCTTTTATATTTGTATTTATATTCACAATTCTCGCACGTCATGTTTTCAAGACAATAGAAAAAAGGGAAAGACATTCTTTTAAGCTTGTACCACACTATTGATTTTCTTTGAAAGGACAACAAGTGTGTTTATTTTATCACTGTGGGTCTAAAAATTAACCATGAAACATCATTTTCTACTTCTAAACTATGTGTAACAAAGAAATGCTTTATTGCAACTTCATCAATAATTCAAATGCAACTTAAAAGAAACTAGGGCAGCACCAGGAAAAAAAGCACACTTGTTCCATAATTGAGTCGATTAAATAGTATTGAGTCCCATTGTCATATTCATATTGATGAAACAACTTTTATAACTGCAAAGACTCTAATAAGAAATAAGACCTCAGAATTATGAGACAATGTCATAGACATTTCTGTATTGTTTTTTTCTACTGTAAAATACAAATAGCAAAAGCAAGCTTTTCCTTGTGTGTGATAATGAAGGAGCAGCTTTTGAAAGGTGCTCTTATTGGGATTTTAAGGCTGTGCAGTAATAGCCCAAGCTATTTTGGAACTGTGCATACATTAGTGTTCTTGTGCAGCATGATACAATAATGTGTGAAAAAGTATACGATCGCACCTTGTTTAAATTTGCAGTTTTTGTGCATAATCCCACAGTAAGCTCTTGTCAGGTTTTGACTGCACAGGGGAGAAGAAAGTTTAGAGCAGCCTACAGATTGGGGTCAGGTGTAAATATCCAACTATGGAAATAAGAAATTTTAAAAATTACATTTTTTTGAAAGATCGAAAGAGTTCAGTTTATATGATATGTATAAATCAACCTATGGTGAGTTTCGCCCATGGAAGCTTCAGAATAGGCATAAATAACCTTCCGAATGAAGATGTATATCTGCTTTATTTTGTATTTGCAGAGTGTGAGTGAAAAGTACAGAGTGTGATTTTTAAAGACAATGATCACATTATAATTTATGCATTCATATTAATGTTGTTTTTCAAAATTGTCACCCAGAGAAGCAGAACCCTGATTCCATTGATGCCCTTGTTCAAAACATTTTGGAAAACTTCCTCTCCGAATTGTCTTTTGAATCATTTGCAAGCCTGACTAAAAACATCCATCTCATTACTTTCTATTCGCATTTTATACCAAGATTCATCATGCTTTTTTTTATTCACCAGAGTTGGCTATAAATGTCTCTCTGAAATGATGAAAATGGCTAAAATTGACTTTCAAATTATGAAATTTGTCACCATTGAGGATATTTAGAAATGTGTATGCATGTGTGTGGTACAGACTTAGAAAGCAGCTTCTAAAGGAGGGAGAAATACTTTGAATAATGGCTGAGCTTTAGAGTGAGTAAGTGGCCTTCTCAGGTGACCGTTGTGAAGGAAAAGCACGTTTGGATGACATGGTATGTTTGTTTAAAAACCAGTCACATTACTTTTTAATGACCCTGTATATTAGTTTTCACATTGTATACAAAGAAAAATGCAAATATGCCTTTTGGAATGCAAGGCCAAAATATCTTACACAATAGTAGCATATTTTATTAGTAAGACAATTAAAGCATTAAGCAACTACAATGTTAATCCTGTGTCGGCAGTTTCTTCAGATATTGGTCTTTCCATAAGAATGTGTCTGTATAGTTTTACTTTATTTAAATACTGTCCTTTACTGTCTGATCCTTACGTATGTGTATTTCCATTAGCATCTTATATAATTCATACTTATTTTCATGTCATTTGAATGTACTAGTTGGTAGTATGTGAAATTTTCATTTCAGTTGACCTCTTCCTAGTAAGTAATTGACCCAGTTTTCAGAACTATTAGTGCTATTTTCTTAACCATCAGTAAAAACCCAAATAATCACATGTACTTGAAATGTAAAATAATTGGAATGACTTCTAAGTATTTTCTTAGCTTAAAAGAAACCTGTGATCATTCAGGACAGCTCACACACAGTGTGTGTGTTAAATGACTTATGAATAAAATGACAATGAATTGGTAATGTACAGATCCAGAATGACCATTTACCTCCAGTTTGAACATCTTTATTGTGTTCCTCCCTTCAGTGGGTAGGAAATGAAAGAAGCAATCACTGGAGAGACTCAGTTGAATAGTTTTTATTTTCTGAGTATTATTTGGTATTGATATTAGAAGGAGAGCAAACAGCTGAAATATAATTTTGCCATGGTTGGTTTTTGTGACCATGAAAGGTAAGTGAAGATTAGATGCCCAAAGATCACAGAGAGTTTAGGACAGCTTTCTGAGGCTGGGCAGGACTCTTGTTGGTAAGTAAAGTTTTATTGGAACACAGCCATGCTCATCTATTTACATATTAGCCATGACTACTTTCAGACTGTAAGAGCAGAGTTCAATAGTTGTGGCAGACAGTATACAGCCAATAATACTAAAATATTTACCCTGTGGTCCTTTAAGAATAAAATAGCTGGACCTGTAAGATCAAGGACCACTAGTTGCACCTGACCTCCCCATCTTTATGAAATCTCCAAAGCATTTAGAGAGCCTGTTTGGAAATTAGAGGCAACAGCAGAGAATATGTGATCCATTTGTCAGAAGATGTAAAATGATGCAAGGCTTAAGAGAAACTAAAAGCAACACCTATAGTAGGTCTGGGCTTGGAGTTAGTGCACACAGTACTGCCCCTCAGGCCATAAGGCTCAGCAGAAGCCCAAAGGTAGTTTTTGACTTCTGGCTTTGGGTGTCACTTGGTAGCTCTTTGAAAATGAATAGATTTACGTGGAAGCAACCTAGATGTCCATCAACAGATGAATGGACAAAGAAGTTACGGTACATATACACAATGGAATATTACTCAGCCATAAAAAGGAACACATTTGACTCAGTTCTGATGAGGTAGATGAACCCAGAACCTATTATACAGAGTGAAGTGAGTCAGAAAGAGAAAGATAACTATTATATTCTAACACATATATACAGAATCTAGAAAAATGGTACTGAAGAATTTATTTACAGGGCAGCAGTGGAGAAACAAACATATAGAATAGACTTATGAACATGGGGAGAGGGGGAGGAGAGGGTGAGATGTATGGAAAGAGTAAGATGGAAATTTACCTTACCGTTTGTAAACTAGATAGTCAACGAGAATTTGCTGTATGGCTCAGGAAACTCAAACAGGGCCTCTGTATCAACCTAGATGGGTGGGATGAGGAGAGAGATGGGAGGGAGTTTCAAAAGGGAGGGTATATATGTATACCTTTGGCTGATTCATGTTGAGGTTTGACAGAAAACAGCAAAATTCTGTAAAGCAGTTATCCTTCAATAAAAAAATAAAAAACTGGTGTTTGAATATGAATATCAGGTATATACGTTTGCACCACTTTTCAGTATATCTAATACACCCTTCAGAGGCAGTAAAGACTTCTAGTTTAACATGGTATGCAATTTGTATTATAGTGATTCTTTTATCCTGGTTAACTATGTCCACATTTCTTTTTTCTGGTTTTGTGATCCTGAATGGGTTTTCTTTTGCTGAATACCTTTATCTTTGACTGTTCTAAAAATTTTAAAGTCCACAGTTTATGCAGGAATTGTTCCAGACTAATAGCTACTTCCTTCATATTAAACACCTTAGTTAGTTTGCATTAATGAAATTGGGTACTGCTTTGTTCCTTTTTCCAACAGGGGGAGCAGTTTTGGGGACTGAATCAAGCTTAACATGTGCTGTACCTTTAGTTCTTTGGAAACTTTATTTTACCTATTAACTGTCATGGATTTTTGACAACAAATGTCATATTGGAAATTCCATTGAAGGAAAGTATTAACATTGTGATAATGTTTACTCACAATGTAATTATTCATGGACAGTTTCTAAAATCTGTAATAAATTAGGAAAAAAACCCAGTAACTTTTTGTTCCTCATTAAGAAAAGTAGATTCAGAAAGCTTATATTATAAATGTATCATGGTACTGCTTACCAAAAGTTGGGAGTTTTATTCTTGTAGGAGTTAGGCTATTAAGTAATGTTTATATAATCCTGATAAACATTTCTCCATGACTGAATTTTGAGTGGAAAACTTTCTTTCCTAAAAGGCTCTAAGTGAAAAAAAAAAAGCCTGTCCTCTGACTGTGTATCGTGTGTGTATGTGTATAGTGTGTGTGTGTATAGTGTGTGTGTGTATTTAGATCCATCTTAATACCAACTAATGCCAACATCTGGCAGAGAGATGGAGAGATCTGGGAATCTGTTGCTTGAAACCCTGGGACAAAGTGTTCTGCTCTGACCAGCAAACATAGTTGTGGACTTGAACTGGAATCTTCAGGGGCAGAAACGTCTTAAGTGTCTGGAAAATTGGCCTGTTGAGTCACCATGAAGGCACTAAAACAAAACTAATTTTAAGCAGGTCAAAGTTCAGTGATTCCCTCTGGAATTCAAACTTTTAAAAAGAGTCTCATGTTTAAGTGAAAAGGGTCAAAGTTGATGCACTGTTACAATGTTTTGAATGCTTTCCCTTAAGAACAGCCACCCAGGCTGGGATTAGCATGAGGAACTGCAAGGCTGGCACTTCAGCGTCTGGGTTAAAAATATTTTAAAGCAGTAAATGCAGTCGGTACAGAGAGATCCCTGGGAGCCTTTCTATTCAAAAATGTGTGAGCTCAGGGCAGCGACTGCAATGTAATTTAGGGCAGTGTATGCTTCATAGCTTTGGAGAATATTGCTTCCCGCTAATGTTCCATCGGAGGATGGTAGGATAGTAGTAATTTTAGAAGGTGGTATTCCTGTTTGTCTTACATCAAAAACTTCAGAATAAATAAAAGGACAAATCAACTGAACAAGAAATGTAACTATGGAAAAGTACCAATGAATCTAAATTTGAACTGAACAGATACAAAATCAGCATGGGTGTAGGAGTATAAGGCGGAAGCCACCGCACAAGCGACTTTGCAGGGGATGAACTGCACAGGCATGTACGATGTGTGGCAGATAGCCTGCAGAGACTTTGAAGAAAGTGCCTCATCAACACTGAGGTCCTTGAGCTATGACCAGATGTACTGCTGTTGAGTATTTGAATTGAGGAATTATTTTAGAAAATGGAAACATAGGAGATTTAATTTCGGTAACTGGCTCAGATGATATGCAGATATCTGAGGATGCCAAGGAATTAGCTAGTCGGAATTCCCTGAATGAGATTGTACTGGGATCATATGGTGCCCTTACCCTGAAGTGTGTGATTCCAGCACTTTTGATATTACCATGTTATACACTGCAGCTAAATGCAATTGACTAGGTATTTTCTCAGTCTGAAGATCTTGTTGCTGACTCCGATGAGACTTAAAACAGCATTCTTAGACATTAAAAAGAGCCTGTCATTTTATAGGTTGTGTCTAGGAAAGGAGAGAGGAACATTTACTCTGCCTTCAAATTTAGAGACTCAGCTAAAAACTGCAGCTATGAAATTTGGCTGGTATCCATTGTCTCCTCAACTTCCTATAAAACTTTGGTTGTTCATATTAGCTGTTTTCTTTTTCCATGAAACCAGTTGCAGAATATTTCTGTTATTCTTCATCATAAATCTGTGATACTCCCTTTGAAAAAGCCTTACTTGTTTAGTTATTTATTCAGTAAATACCAGTTATCCCAATTTGAGGAATTACATTTTGCATTGTTTTGACTGTCTCAAGAGATATGAACTCAGTCATGTCTGTTTATTTTAATGAGATAAACCAGTCTCACGTGATAATTTTTATCAAAACATAGAATAAAAATGCATAAGGAGAAGGAAAATACAAGTTATTGTATCATATGACTCTGTTACACAGTTTTTAATTGGAAAGTGAACTGAGCTGAGCTGAAAGATGAGAGGATATTTTGCATGATTCTTTGTGTTTCTTTCACTTATCAAGGTTGATAGAAAGTGGTCTTTGACTTGGATCTTTGAATTCAGTTATATTTATAATTATTAACATGATAATTGCTGCTTATTTAAATGTAGTGATACAGAAAGAAGAATGAAGGAATCAAATATTGCAGAGGTTAAATAGGAAAAGTAAAATGATTTAATGTAGGAGTAGTTTTAGGCTAAGTTCTTAGATTTCTTGAATCTTAATTATGGACCAGCAATTTAACTTTTTGAGCAGGGAATTTCCAAAACAAAACAGACTCATGGATTTAGAGAATGAATTTATGGTTGCTAGTGGGGAAGAATTGGGGGAGGAGATAGAGTGTTGGGGATAGACATGAAGACACTTGCTACTTTTAAAGAGGATAACCAACGAGTTCCTACGGTAGAGCACGGAGCTCTGCTCAATGTTACGTGGCAGCCTGGATGGAGGTGAGTTTGGGGGAGAATAGATATGTGTATTAATAATATATATGGCTGAATCCCTTTTCTGTCCACCTGAAACTATCATGACAGTGTTAATCTGCTCTACTCTAATATAAAATAAAAAGTTTTTAAAAAAACTGTATGAAGAAATACAGAAACCTCAGTATATGCAGTATTCTAATTTATTATTTCAACAGGACTGGTTGACAGTTTGATCACAAATGACCTTTTAAACAATAGTGTTGCTCTGAACCTTGTCCCCTCTACGTGTCTTTGCGAGGAGAACTTTGGAAGAGAAGTCTTCAATCCGCCTGATAGTAAACTATCGTGACCGTTCTCGTTTTCCTACATCTCCGGGCTCTGTCTGCTGTTAAACTTGTGCCAGCAGACCGCTGGCTCGACACGCTGTGCTGATCCTTTTGTTTAACTGGCATTGCTCTCAGCTTCCCCACTTAAACCAGCTAGCACAGCCGTCTAGGTCAACCAGATGGCTTCCCTCATCGCACGCTCACCTGAACCATCTTCTGAGGTAGGGCCTGTGATTTCATGGCAAATCGCCACCTCAGTGGGGAGCTGCCGGGCTCACCTCTATCTTCCAAGGGTTAACAGTAACCTATAATAATAATTTGGTGACACAAAACGCTTCTTTTTATGCATTACCTATTTCCAGAGGCCTAATTTAGGTTTGTATCAAAATGGATATCACAAACAGTACAGGCTTCCTGCTGAGAGGCAAAGTGCTGCGGAGAGACTTTCAGTTTTCTTTTTGGTGGCAGCTGGGAGGGTGAAGCCACCCTGGGGGGGTGGGGGTGGGGGAGGCGAGCAATTGTCAGTGGCTTATAGTGACAAGCTGTGGTGGAGAATGGCTTTCAGAGGCAGAATAGCTTGATGGAATTGTTATATCAGGAACTGAACTCTGTTCTATTGCACTTGATAAGAGGCAGATCTCAGAACAAGGAAAACAGCAGAAGTGGTTATAGCAGATATCTTATTTTTCTGGATGATTTTCATACTTCATGCTCTAGCAGCAATGGCAGTGCTTACCGAGGTGTAAATACAAACAATAACCCAGTGCCCAGAAAGTTTGAAACTTTTAAGTCTCTACTGAAAGTCTTAATTCCTTATCACAAGATCCCTGGCTGGGCTAGAGGCAGTCTGATCAGACAACCTGAGTGAGTGTCAGCAGATCTCATCATTCACCTTTTACCCTTATCTTCAAATCGCCCAGCGTCTAACCCAAACATGCAGGGCTCCTCCATTGTCCTAGATTGTCAAGCAAACAGAAATTTATCATCATGATTTTTCTTATTTAACTATACCCAGGAGTATTTGTACTTTAAATAGAAACTTAGGAAGGGCTGTTTTTCATAACTGTTCAGAGTCAGAATTTCTGGCTGTACTGGTAGTGAGTGATGGAAAAATACGGCAGAGCTATCACTGAGAAGGGGTCTTCCTGGAAATCCTCAGTCCACAGAGGCAACAGATTACCATTACAGCAAAGCCATGAGCTGATTTTAGCCCAAATGTGGGGTGGTATGTGAACTGCGTTTTAGAATTCAGTGATGGAGGTGTGGATGCATTAATGGGCTTCGGCTATGTGGCAGCCTCCTGCTTCAGCCTGGGCCTGGACCGTGCCTGGTCCTCCTACCTGGAAAACAGCTGGGAAAATGGCAGGCAGCTGGGCAAATGGTCAAGAACTCCATTCCAGAACTTTAACTCTGGCTCCCACTGCAGCGTTTCCCCCTGCATGTTTTCTGAGAGTTCAGGGTTTTTCTTGGCCGGCTGCTTCCCCAAGTGACCAGCCCGCTCCTCCTTTCTGCACGGTACCCTGGGGATGTGCTCTCAGAATGCCCATTTCCCACCCGCCCCTGGGAGCACCACGAAAGAGCAGCTGTCTGGCTTTGCCACTCCCCACTCCGAGGAGAGGCTTGGGTGGCCTGGCTTTTGGCATATACCTAATTTGTGCATCCGAAGCACAGCTTGCTCGGCTCTGGATCCTGGCTCAGTGATTATGCCGATCATGTTCCTATAGGTGTTCATCTTGGGGTATACTCTTGTAGGGTTAATCCATATGTTTTCTCTTCGCAAGGACTCAATTTTTAAGAGTATCTCAAAATTTAAGAGTATAGGTGTTCATCTTGGGGTATACTCTTGTAGGGTTAATCCATATGTTTTCTCTTTGCAAGGACTCAGTTTTTAAGAGTATTTAGTGGCTATTGCAAAAAACATTAATTTTTAAAAATGTGCTGAAGAGCATATTCATGGCGTTCTTTTGATTCCTTCAAAAGCTGTGTAAAAACTAGATTTTGAAGGTGTTTCTACCATAAAGCCTGCTTTCAGACACATTCTATCATTTCCTTATTTAATGGACCATAATTCATTTTGTAAACGTTTACTCTTTCAAAGCAGGAAGACTTGCTCCCGCTATGGTCTAAGAGTTTGGTCACTTCTTAGGGATGGCTCAGAGCTCCCTTGTAATAGCAGCTCCCTGAAGAAACCCGGAGAAAAGAAATAACATCAAACCTTCATCTGCAGCTTTTGTCCCATTTAAATTGCAATGGGTAATTTTGAAAAACTGTAAGTGGGGTGATGATGTAAGATGGACTTTTAACTCTCTTTTCAAAGTTTCTTCCCATTTTTGCGCTTCTTTCAAAACCTTTACCTAAAATGAGAGTGCATTTGTGTAGTTTAACGTCCTTTGTTTTCATGGTATTGTTTTTTTATAATGATTGGTGGGTAGAAATGTGCCAGGGCTTTGGGATCCGAGCCTCCTTTGGACCCCATAGGATGTCAATGGACTCATTAGGATTTAGCCAAGTTTTATGCATTATTCATAATATACATTCACAGCGTGTACACTAACGACCGTCTCCTGTGTCTGCTTAGTCAGAACCATTTGCATGCTGTATTATGGAACCATAATACAGAATGCATTTAGTCACATTTTCTGTATTATCCTTAATACATATTGTCATCATATTCTGTTATGGGGTATGTGGTGAATGTGTTTAAACAATAGCATGCACTTGTGCATTACGATTCCATAAAAACAAATGTATAATAAAAGTCTTGATGGAAGTAATTATTGCATATGTGCAGTAATAGTTTCTTAAAAAGCCTTCATATTCTTTCTACTTTGCTTTTATTGTTTGATTATCTAGTTATTTGTTTTATGTTATTTTATGCCTGCTGGACGAATGTCCTGAAATTTTTAATTTTGAAAACAACATACCTTCTTTATCCCTCTCATAGCTTCCCTCATTAGTTTCCCTAAATGAGTATTTAAAGCTATAATATTTAAAAGAGACTCGATCATTAGGAAAAGCATGTTTCCTAGCTACTAATTAAAGATCTGTAGGGTGTTTGTTATAAAGAGCCTGTGTTCCATGTAGTGACAAGAACTGTTATGTATGTGAGAAATTAACATCAGATGATTAATATCATCTTCCATTTCCGGGATAGAGAAGTTCTGAGTGCTAAAGTTAACATGACTCTCACTGATTTAAGAAATTGGCACTTTATCTTTTATTTTGGACATCTTGCTTGCAAAATGGAAATGACCACTGCTTACTTGCAATTGGGTATCAGATTCACTGTCTTTTTAAAAAATAGTAATTTGGGTCAGAAAGAAAAAAATCTAGAAATACGCCTATGTGTTGCAGGTATGAAGAAAACAAATTACTTAAAACTGTAAATGATAATTTGCTGAAAAGTTATGCTGTAATGGAAATTTTAGGTACAGAATATGGTGAAAGGATTCATTGAAATTATATCTTATGAGAGGGTTATTGGTGGTTTTTAATACTTTGAAGTCATCTCATTTTCGTTAGTGACCAGTAAACTCATTTTGGAATGTTCATTTTGAGAACCCTACAGTTCATTTAATGTCCTCCAAATCTAGTGCTTTTGCACATGACCACTTTTTATTAAACCCTTTATTGGAACAGATTTGGAGTTAGAAGCGTATGGAAGATGGTAGTCGTAGTGTGAAGTCTTTTTACTAAAAATGATACTTTTATCATTAATCTGTTTACTTTGCAGTCAGTCTTATGAAATTTATTTTTTCTGCTAGACATTATTGATGAATTTGTTTCAGATAAATGATCTTGCAGAAAATTTGAAGTATCTCCATTTGATAACACTGTAAACCACCCTTCTCTTGCTTTCTCTCTTCAGCAAGTTTGATATCATCCAGTTAAAATGGCCCTTTCAGTACTATACATATTTTTTGAAATCTGAAGGAAATTTACTCTTGATGCAAAATCATATTAATATCTTATCTGCCTGTTTCAGTATATTATTATTATATGTTTCTTTAGTGACTTTCACATAGTTGTTTGAGTCATGTCTGCATGTTGAAAAGACAGTAGAGGCCCATCTTCTGGTTTTAGACATAGTTCCAGATATGATGGGTTGATTCCAAGTAGCCAGACCCCAAGTAGGACAGAGAAGTATATGGTACTCACCAAAACCTAGATAATTTTTTCTCTGGTGTAATGTGACTTTTTCACAGAAATAATAGATTGTTAGAGAGGTAGACAGAAGAAGGTATACTTTCTCAAATGGATACTTTTCTGGTAGAGTGGAAAGAAAGGACCTCATTGGCTGCTGTTTTCAGTTCCATCAGTTCAGTTGCTCAGTCATGTCTGACTCTTTGTGACCGAATGGAATGCAGCATGCCAGGCTTCCCTGTCCATCTCCTGAGGCTTGCTCAAACTCATGTCCATCGAGTGGGTGATGCCATTCGACCATCTTGTCCTCTGTCACCCTTCTCCTCCTGCCTTCAGTCTTTCCCAGCATCAGGGTCTTTTCTGATGAGTCAGTTCTTTGCATCAGGTGGCCAAAGTATTGGAGCTTCAGGCTGCTGTTTTAACAAGCTATATTCCTTCTGCTTTTATTTGCCATTTTCTCCTTCCTTAAAAAAGTTGATTGTTTTGTCCAACTTTTTGTTGTCCACATACATAATTGTTCTACATAAATAAGCTCCTCATATTAACTTGTAAAAGTGGATTAAGTGTTTTCTTTTCTTTTGGCACTAGTGCCAATGCATTGGCCCTCTGCCAGTGCAGGAGACATAAGAGATGCAGGTTCGATCCCTGGGTCAGGAAGATTCTCGGAGGAGGAAATGGCAACCCACCCCAGTATTCTTGCCTGGAAAAATCCCATGGACAGAGGGGCCTGGCGGGCTACAGTCCATGGTATTGCAAAGAGTTGGACACGACTGAAGCGACCTAGCATAGTTGATTTGTAACGTTGTGCTATTTTCAGGTTCAACAAAGTGGTTTAGCTTTATATACATATGTATTTATTCCTTTTCAGATTCTTTTCCCATAAAGGTTATTACAGAGTATTGAGTAGACTTCCCTGTGTTATACAGTAAGTCCTTGTTGATTATGTTTTTATCTGGTAGTGCGTATATTTAATCCTAATTTCCTCATTTATCCCTTTTCCTTCAACCTGTTAATTTAGATTATTTTTTCCAAAATTTTAGAAAAGCTATTGATCCTCTCTCTATATGGATTAAATGGAATGCCTGAAAATGTTTTGTTTATATCTTTACTTATTAAGATACATTTTAAAATCAGATGGCTAGAAACGAATTCAGATTTAAAAAATAAAACTTTTTATATCAAGAAGCGTTGAATCTAAATCTGTGTAGTCACTTTCAAGACTGTATATACTTCTTTCAGTGATTATGAAATTGTTCTGAATATTTCAGGAACGCCTCCTTGGGAAGTTGCCAGAGAGCCTGAGGCATCCTCTTTTGATAACCTCAGTGGGCAAATTTCCTAACTTTGAAGAAAGTCTTTATATTTCAGAATAGTTGAAAGATATATTTGAGCCAAGTCTGGCAAATAAAACAGGCAGGTAGTGAAAAGGGGAGTGAAAGTGGAGGGCAGCACAAATTATGGAACTGAGGTAACCAGTCTGTTTTCTTGGGTCAGTCATAAATTGGAGGATTACAAAACAGGGCCTCTGAAGTCTTTTAAGCAATAATAGCAACTGGGAGATAAGTATACAGTTTCTTAAGCTTAGTTCTTTGAGAACCACACGTATTTGCCTGCAAAAGTTTGAAAATATGGTTAAAAATAGATGTTACATTACTTTGAAGTTATACCTTACATAGTCACAATGGATTTCATGTATTTTTGTGTTCTTCTGTTATAACGGACATGCAAAACTGTGTCCATTTTTAGTTTGGTGTGCCTATTCTTTCCAAATTATGAAAAATGCACAGTCTTTCAAAGCCATTAATTCTGAGCTCAGATAAGTTGTCTAGATGGGAGAATAGTTTGTATGTCTTTTGGTGTTTCAGATTAATTTTTCCTTTAGTAATTTAGTATTTCCATATTGAAGTATTTTTAATGTAGATTTATTTTTTTCTGCTCAATTTTGGTCAGCGGTTGTTTCAAGTTTCATAATAATACCATTTATTTCAGGGAGTTCCTTTACTTGAGTCTACTTCTTGACTCTTCAAGACCAGCTCAGCTGCTTGCAGACTGGTGCAGCTGCTTGCAAACAGATCACTTCCATAGATAAACAGTAAGAAACATTCACAATTCATATATACACACATAGAGTTTCATGACTAACTTCCATAGTAATATATATAAACAGGCCATGATTTTGGAGATCTATTTAGTAACAGGGTAAATAGTCCAGATAATATGATTTTCATTTAGGGGTGGATCTCAGATACCTTGGGGCTTCCCCAGGTGCTCAATAGTAGCGAATCTGTCTGCAATGCAGGAGACACAGGAGATGTTGGTTCAATCCATGGATTGGGCTGGAGGAGGGCATGGCAACCCATTCCAGTATTCTTGCCTGGAGGAACCCACGGACAGAGGAGCTTGGCTGGCACACTCCATGGGGTCACAAAGAGTCAGGCACAACTGAAGCGACTTAGAACAGCGCAGCGCACACTCAGATACCACATGTCCACATTTCTCATTCTGATATTCCTCGGAATGCTCCGCTAGGGAATCATGTTGGAAGGGCTGATACAAGCAAGAGCAGGTTTAACAAAGAATGTTGGGGTGAGAGGAAATGGTTGAGTCTGTTTTACCTTATTGTAGATTATTTGTAAACTCAGATTACTTAGAGAATTGCCATGTTCTTGAGGAGGGTTAAGAAAACAATTTTCATAGCGAGGTGACTAAAGGGGAATATTAATTCATGTGTCTACTAGAAATGAGATTTAGATTAGTTTGGATTAAGTATCAATTTTTTTCTTTCGAATTTGAATTAAGGCAGAATTGGTTTTGTAAATATTTTCTGTTACCTCCATAACCAGTGAAACTATAGATCACTCTTTAAAGTACCATGAAATCCTAGCAGTTTTAATAGGTGATTTTAATAGTTTTATCTTAGTATTTCTGACCTCATTCTTTTTTTTTTTTTTTTTGATCTTCACTTTTATCATTTATTTATGGCCACACAGCATGGTTCATGGTATCTTAGTTCCCTGACCAGGGATTGAACCCATGCCCTTGGCAGTGGAAGCACAGAGTCCAGTGGTTAACTGGATTACCAGACCTCATTCTTTAAGCTACTCCTTACAGTTGCATTTTGCCATCACAGTCTCTAGTCCAGAGAAGAGAACAGATTATTTTAGCTAACTTAGGAAATGTGTTTCCTTTCTGTTTTTCTCTTTCTCCCTATTTCCTTTCTTCCCCCCTTTTTTGTGTGTGTTTGTGTGTGTTAATATTAAATTCCCAAGTTAGTTCTTATTGCTTATTGGATATGAGTGGAAGAGGGCAATAAAAATGGCTTTCTAGGAAAGTTCTATATATTATTTTTATAAGACTTCTCCTAGTTCTTAATGGCTTAAATATATTTGTCTATTAGTCCCATAATACACCTTGCTTTTGTGTTGCTGCTTCAGAAATAACATAGCAGAGCAAGGAGCTAACCCATCATCCAGGTCTTCTGTACTCAGGCCATTTAATTTCTCTGAATTTCTCTTTCCTCACCTGTAAAATTGGGTTTAACTTACAGGCTTTTTGCAAGAATTAAATGAGTCAGTTATATGAACTTTTGGCATTTAGGTGTTACTTGTTCATTCTTTGATCTGGTGTGATGCAGAGCAGCGAGTAATGCAGCTTGATTTGCAGTTATCTTTGTTGATGGTTTTATGGTCTTTTAAAAATATACTTTTTGATGAAGTTCAGACTTTATCACTTTTCAGCTAGAATGGTACTAGGCCTGCAAATTATAACCCCTGTAAATAAAATACAAGGTCTGTCTGTGGGGCTATGTTCATTTTGGCTATTCTGCAGTTTGGAGTAAGGTTTCTGATGGTACCACTGAGTGTTGACAGTAACCTTTATACTTAAACTCTCCTAAGATTCTACTTCTTGCTTCTTTTTCTTGAGTAATATAAATTCTGTTTGATGCCTGGGGATGCTGTGTGTATTTTCTTTGTGTTAATAGGTATGTGGTATATAAATTGAGTATTTATATCTCATTATTTTGATAACACACTACAAAGATTCCAGTAGTTGTGTTTAATATTTATTTTTGGAAATTTGCCACTGCAGACAAATTTATTTTAGAATGACTCTTCTGAGGAACAGTGAATTTAATTGTGGGGGAAATCCCAACATAGTAAAGTAATGTGATATATTATCTGAGTTTATGGGAACCGTTTGTAATCTTTCTTTACTTGGGTTTAAAAAAAAAATTCTCTCCATAGCCACTGCTTGTTTGTTTCCTATGTAGTATTAATAACTGGCTTGTGCTGGTAAGTTTTAATTCCAAGTGAAGCGATAGGGACAGATACTTCTCCTGGGTGTTGGTTGTAACACCTCCATTTTGACCTTAAGCGAGTCACTTCATCTGTCTCCTTCATTCTCTTTCTTTCTAGCTTGTCAAGAAAACAGTGATAATGTATTTTTGCAAGACTGTTCAGATGATGAAATGAGATAATATATATAAAGCCCAAATATTCTAAACTTGAGAAGTGGCAGATCAACACTATTTGATAGTAGCTATCAAACTGCAGAGCTATTTGCCTACTGTAAGAGACAAACTATAATGCCCAGACTTTTAGGAGTGTTTTGTAAATATTTTATTCAAGAATTTAAATCGATTAGTGAAAATACAATTTTGGAACTGGGACGTATTTCATAGCCTGTAATCCTTCCTCCAGTCCCAAGGAAACTGAGTCCAGAGATGTTAGACAAGACTTTTAAAGGCACAGGGAGTAATAGAATTGCTCACAGAAGCCAGGTCTCCCGGCTCCCTTGCTGGGCTGTATTCTTCTCTCTGCACATGATTGGGTCTAACATTCGGCCTGCTTTTTTGAGGGTAAGATATCTTTCAAGTGAGAGTGATATAATAACAGTAGAATTCATCCTTCTCTTGGAAATAAAGGATTCAGGAGAGGCATTTTCCTTTTGCTTTCTTTTTTCCCTTGTGGTTATTGACAAAGCTTGGGATCATGTTGAAACTTGTTGAGAGCATCAGGAAACTCTTTCAACTTTTAATAGTTATCACCCTGCTCCTAATTAACAAGTAGCAAGCATGATTATGCCCCAAGTAAGTTGGAAAGACTTGCCAGACTTTAATATTTAGATGAGGAAAAGACCTCCAGCCGTGAAAAAAAAAAAAAAATCCCGTTGATACTTTTCATAAAAGGGAACGTACAGTTAGTTCAAAACCCAGCAAATCCGACTTTGCCACTTTGGGTAAATGAGATACCGAGAAATGGCTATGGAGAGAGCATGTTAGTCACGACTCACATTAACACAACGTTCCCACCAATTTGTTGGCTTCTTTCTTATGAAAATGCTGTGTAATGAGCCATCAGGAGGTTCTTCTTTCCCAGTATTTTGCCCCAAAATAAAACAAAAATGATAAAAATTATTAAACATGCATTTACAGAAATGGGTTGAACACAGCATTGCATACATGAATGTTTCACCCGGGTCATCCCTATAAGCCAAATATGTAACTTGCTCCAGAGGCAACTTTAAAAATCGTGTAAATTTAATTCACCATTTCTAAAATAATTGACATTTGCACTCATTACAACTTGCAATGACTCACTCTCTTTAAAGGAAAAAAAGAAGTTCTTTTCTTAAGAAATCTGGGCGACATTGAGCTCCCCTGAGAACCTAGTTGGGTAAGTGCTCCTGTCTGGGTGCCCTGGCTCCTCCCAGGTGAAGAGTGGGCCCTTGATGACTGAATGCAGTGCTGGTAATATGCCTTGAGTTTCTTGCAGAATGTCAGAAAATTCCCTTTATTTTCTCTAGTGTCTATTTAGCAACATTTAAAGAGGCAAAATAATCCTACAAGAGAGACAATGAAAAGAGATACAGAACTGGAGTCCTCATTACTAATCATGTTTTTTGGGTAGGCTTTGAAAACTGAATTGTCGTTTCAGTGTCATAGCTAGAGGTTAGGGCAAGTCATGTCCCAAACCAGGTTATCACTGGTTTTAGTGTTTTTCCAGATAATCTCAGCAAGGGTAGGGATGCAGCAAGTTTTAATTTTTATTATTCATATGCTGACAACAAGAACACAACTAGGTTTACTATTTCACCTCTCTCCTAGATCCTATATTTATGTGGTTTTGAGAAGCCTGCTCTAAGTAGATGTCCCATGTAGATGCCATTTCTCTGGGGAGGTTAAAATCTCCAGAGTGTAGTCCATGGCACCTGTAATTGAATACCTAGCAGGTGCCATGCCCTCTTTTTGGCATTGGAGATACAGCGGTGAACAAAATGAACAGATCCTGACAGTGAGGAGCTTAAAATCTAGTGTGCATGATAGAAAATAAACTATACATAAGAAATGTGGTAATTTCATATGAAGAAGAATAAATAGCATGCTATGATGGAAGGTACTTTCCAGCATCTGCTTTGGTTGGGGTGGTCTAGGAAGAAGATGATGGCAGAGTTGAGATCTGAATGATGAAAAGGAAGAATCTGTGTGATGACCTAAGAGGACAGGCTTCTCAGGAACAGGAAAAGCACATACTGGGTCCAGTGGCAGGGGAGAGGCTAGCTTGCTCTGGGGGAAGGATCCGCTCATCTCACACTTCTCATGCCTCCTGTTCTATCTGCATTCCTAGCTCATGGTCTTGCTGCCTACTTCTTCTAGAAATTAAAGGGACCAGAATAGGACTTCTTAAAACTTCTATCACGTAGCTATGTACCTGCCTGCATGCACTCTGCTTCTCCTTGTTCTTATGTATAAACTCTAGGTGGTTCTAGTAAAGACAACCCACTTATGCATGAGATCCTGCAGTCTTAGTGCCTCTGGTTTGCTCAGACATGGCTTCCCTTGTGGCTCAGCTGGTAAAGAATCTGCCTGCAATTCGGGAGACCTGGGTTGGGAAGATCCTCTGGAGAAGGGAAAGGCTACCCACTCCAGTATTCTTGCCTGGAGAATTCCATGGACTATATAGTCCATGGGTTCGCCAAGAGTCAGATGCAACTGAGCGAATTTCACCTTTATTCCTTCACCCATGCTCCTGTCTTTCTCTCTCTGCAACATCAACTTTTTCCTCTACTAGACTTTTTCCATCAACCTACCATCAACATTTTCCTCTTAAAATCTTAGTTCTTCCATTTTAAGAGGAAAAGCATTCTTTGGTGCCACTCCTCTCCAGCTACTCTACATTTGTCTCCATCTGTTTCAAGAAGAATTCCTTGAAAAAGTTGTGTAATTTTTTTTTCCTCCACATTCTTCCCTCTGCTTTTTCCTTGGAACCACTCCAAAGAGGCATCTGCCTTCATTACACCACCAAAACAAGTCAACAGTGGCCTCCACATTGCTATGCCAGTGATTAATTGTCAGTCCTCACCTTACTTGTCCTGTCTACAACATTGGAAACTGTTATTTACGCTTGTCTGGTGACAAGTTTTTGACTTGACTTCCATTTCCTTGATTTTCCTTTTCCCTACTAGCTGCTGCTTTTCTCTTCTTTATTTGGCCCCTCTTCATTGTTGTACTCTCCAAACATTTAGTGTGCCCTAGGGTTTAGTTTTGGACCACTTCTCCTTTCTTTCTTATTTATTTATTGGCTGCATTGGGTCTTAGTTGTGGCATGCAAAATTTTTCTTTGTGTTTCTTGGGCTTCTCTTTAGTTGTGGCCTGTGGACTGCAGAACCCATGGGCTCTGTATTTTTGCAGCATGTGGCTCTCGAGTTGCTGCGAATGGATGCAGCAGTTGCAATGTGGGCTTAGTTGCCCATTGGGATGTGGGATCTTAGTTTCCCAATTGGGGATCAAACCCATGTCCCCTGCATTGGGAAGCAGATTCTTAACCACTGGAGCACCAGGGGAAGTTCTTGCCTTTTTCTTTTTTTTTCTGTAAAAACAAAAATCTTTGCTAGTCTTTATCCAGTCTGCTGCTGCTAAGTCACGTCAGTCGTGTCCGACTCTGCAACCCCATAGACGGCAGCCCAACAGGCTCCCCCATCCATGGGATTCTCCAGGCAAGAACACTGGAGTAGGGTTGCCATTTCCTTCTCCAGTGCATGAAAGTGAAAAGTGAAAGTGAAGTCGCTCAGTCTTGTCCGACTCTTCGAGACCCCATGGACTGTAGCCTCCCAGGCTCCTCCGTCCATGGGATTTCCCAGGCAAGAGTTCTGGAGTGGGGTGCCATTGCCTTCTCCTAATGGCTCTAAATGCCATGCATGTAGTGATGACTTTGAAATACATGCCTGGAGCCAGAGCTCTCTCTTGAACTTTAAACTCACATATACGATTGCCTGTTTGACATCTCTTCTAATGACTCATAGGTACTTTAATAAAATGGTTATAGACATGAACTCTTGATCTCTCCCCACCTGAGACCTCCAGCTTCTCTAGTCTTTCCCATCTCAGTTATGGCAAATCCACTCTTTCAGTGGCTCAGGCCAAATCCTTGAAGTCATCCTTAAACAACTTTTTTTTTTTTTTAATATGCTAGTCTCTTAGGAATCCTGTCTTCTCCACCTTCTAAATGTGTCCAGATTCTGCCTGTTTCTTACCACTTCCTAAGCTACCACCATAATTCAAGCTACTGTCATCTGTCACGTAGATTATTTTCATGGCCTCCTAACTGCTCCCACCATTGCCTGTCTCTAGCCAGACAGAGTGACCATGTTAAAATGTAGATGGATCATGTTAGTCCTCTGTTCAAAGCTTGCAGTGGTTCCCTTCCTCTTACAGATTAATAACCATGTCATTACATTGACCGACAAAGCCTTAATGATTTGTTATTCCCCTGCATCTTGGAACTCGTAACCTATTACTTTTCCTTTTGCTTAGTCTGCTTCATCCACAATCTTTTTAAAAATTTATTTAATTTTATTTGTGGCTGTGCTGGGTCTTGGTTGCTATGTACAGGCTTTTCTCTAGTTGAGGTGAGTAGAGGCTACTCTCCAGTTGAGGTACACAGGCTTCTCACTGAGGTGCCTTCTCTTGTTGTAGGGCCTCCCTGATAGCTCAGTTGGTAAAGAATCTGCCTGCAATGCAGGAGACCCCGGTTTGGTTCCTGGGTCAGGAAGATCCACTGGAGAAGAGATAGGCTACTCACTCCAGTATTCTTGGGCTTTCCTGGTGGCTCAGCTGGAAAGAAACTGCTTGCAATGTGGGAGACTGGGTTCACTCTCTGGGTTGGGAAGATCCCTTGGAGAAGGGAAAGGTTACCCACTCCAGTATTCCTGCCTGGAGAATTCCATGGACTGTATAGTCAATGGGGTTGCAAAGAGTTGGACACAACTGAGTGACTTTCACTTTCTCTCGTTGTGGAGCACGGGCCCTAGGGTGCATGGACTTAGCAGTTGTGGCACATGGGCTTAATTGCCCTCAGGCATGTGGGATCTTCCCGGACCAGGGATCAAACCCATGTCCTCTGCGTTGGCAGGCAGATTCTTAACCACTGGGCCATGAGGGAGGTCTTTCCATCCACACTTGATGTTCATCAGACACTTCCCATGGTTTCCCACCCCACGGCTTTGGCACTTGCGGCTCCACAGAGCACTCTTCCTTTGGATACATGGTTTGCTGTCTTTTCAGATCTTTATTCAACTGTGTTTCTTGGTGAGTTCTTCCCTGGCCACCCTATTTAGAATTTCACCTCTGTTTCCACCCTTCCCCAAGAACATACATATTCTCCATCTTTCTCTTTGCTACTTTCTGCTTTTTCTCCTTAGCTCTTACTACCATTTTGAATTTACTATCTATTTTCTTGATTTTTCTTGCTTCCTTAACTAGATTGTAAGCTCACCAAAGAGAAGTATTTGTTTGTTCTGTCCATTGCTGTATCCCCAGAGCTTAGAAGAGTGCTCAGTAAATGTGTTTAAACAAACGAATGAATGATTGAATATAAGAGCTTACTGAACCAGAGAAAGATTAAGGGAGCAAAGTTGTATAATGACTTAATGAAAATTTCAATTTTAGGTTTCTAGGATGCAATACAATGTTCCATTTTCCAGCTCAGCATTCTTTCCTGGGCATAAAACCAATTTAACTTAAAATAATAGATTTTTTTTTTTAAGAGTGAAGTTTTTAAAAAAGAATGAAGATTTTTAGATTCTCTCTTGGAAGTATAATGATCATGCAAATCCTACAAACTCATACCTTATTTAAAGAAGTTAGAAAATACACAAAAGCTGTAGAAGATTGCTGTATATCCTACAGAAGTTTTATTTCCTAAATACTAATACAAATAACATGTTAAGGAAGTAAAATAATTTAAAGTAATGGTTTTAGAAAATAACTTACAGGTGTGAAAGAGAAGCATATGGTTGAACAGAGATTGCCAATGAAATTGACAGATGATTAACATTCATTAAAACTTTTAATTAACACCTTGGAAAATTCCATAAAATGATACTGTATGTAAATGACTATGTGCAGTATCTTGGAGCATTCTCTTACCTGTTTCACAGAGGAAAAAAATGGATCGCAAAACTGCTTATAACTATTTTCCCTAGCCTGGGGTTTGTTTAGAGTGTTATCTACTCGTGTCAATCATGACAATTTGAGCTGTCGATATTCTAAATATAATTGTCTGAGATGTAAGTGATTCTGTG
Organism: Nanger dama; assembly: GCA_917880005.1. Classification (NCBI taxonomy): domain Eukaryota; kingdom Metazoa; phylum Chordata; class Mammalia; order Artiodactyla; family Bovidae; genus Nanger; species Nanger dama. The sequence goes on from CAKJTW010000002.1 coordinate 85,709,984, forward strand.
TATTCTGTGGAGGAAAGAAAAACTACCTTTTAATTTCTTATCACTTCTTCATTTCAACATTTCATGATTTAGTAACTGTGGGAGACTTTGAGCTTCTACCTAGAACTTTTCCAAGCAGATTTAAAATCTGGTTTGTTGAAAATCTGGTTAATAAAATTTGTGATCATCATATCATGTATAATATAACACTGGAGGGTGTGACAAAATGATTTGTGAGGATTTCAGAATCCTAAATAGTACTTTTCTTCTGTATGTGGAGACTAATTTTCAATTCACTGTGGTGAAATGGAAGTGTTTTCTGCTTGAAAATAGTGGTGATTGGTATATATATAGTACTTGAAAACTTTTGAAGATGTACAGCTACTATAGGATTTTATTATTACTTTTTAAAAGGTTTTTTGATGTGGACCATTTTAAAATTCTTTATTGTGTTTGTCACAATATTGCTTCTGTGTTATGTTTTGTTTTTTTGGCCACTAGACATGTGGGATCTTAGTTCCTTGACCAGGGATCGAACCCACATTGCCTGCTCTGGAAGGCAGAGTCCTAACCACTAGACCACCAGGGAAGTCCCTCTTATTAGTTTTTGAATTCTGATAAAAATCAGCTTTTTAGAGTTCTGCTCAGAGAGTTTAATACAAATATAGGTTTACCTACTTGTTGCTGATTTCAAAATCCAGGGTAGAGAGATGATAAAAGACATAGAAATGTTTACAGAAATGTGTTTCAGTTGTCACTAGATAACTAACACGTTTGGTGACTGTTAAACATTCATTGGTGGTCTAGGGTAATCACTAAGGACATGAATTACTCTCCCAAACTGTCATCTCTCAAGGACTGCAGGGGGTGTCGGGCTTTCTTTTTGTACTAAATACTTACAGTGACTGCATTGAACTACCTCTGCTTCTCTCGTTTGCTATTTTCTTCCTTCCTTTCCCACCTCCCCTGTCTTATCTTTGCCTTTCTCCACTGGGTTTTCTAAGCTTCTGTGGTTAGTGCCTGTTGACTTGACCATTAGGTGAAGGTGAGGTCGCTCAGTCGTGTCCGACTCTTTGCTACCCCGTTGACTGTAACCTACTAGGCTTCTCTGTCCATGGGATTCTCCAGGCAAGAATACTGGAGTGGATTGCCATTTCCTTCTCCAAGGGGTCTTCCCTACCCAGGGATCGAACCTGGGTCTCCCACATTGGAGGCAGACGCTTTAACTGCTGAGCCACCAGGGAAGCTGACCGTTAGACTTATACCCAACAAGTGATGACCCTCTTCTCATAGCTATGTGGACATATTGAGTCATGCATGATTTTAGGTCTTCTTGGAGACTTCTGTTTTTAAAAGCTATTCAGAATTTATTAATTTGCTGCTCAAGATGTTGGTGAAAAGTCAAGGGAAGGATAGAACTGGGTATCATAACTGCCTCAGATGGCTGAGGTTTGCAGCACACTTGCTACCTAAAGAAGGCATCCTTCTAATTTAAATTACTAAGTGTGATTTTTAAGGATCAGTTATAATATGTCTGCTTGTGAAAGCTAATGTGCATGTTAGGTTTAGTCTTTAAGTTCCTTAAAATAATTTTTTTAATCTTGTTTATTGTTTAGTAAGTATTAAGATTTTAAATCATTCTACAGATTAAGGAGTTAAAGCATTGGAACTGAAATATAAAAGCTCTGAAGAGACAAAAGAACAAATTTATATTATTATTTTTATCTTTTCGAGTGTTAGGAGCCTAAATGTTTTGAAGCTGAAACATAAAGAATAGAGGAAGAAAGAAAAACTACACTGAAAATACCAATTAAGTGTGAATGTTGCCTGATTTATAATTCCATGTACAGAGACTATAAAGAAGAAATATAGCTCAACAAGGATGAGATGCTCTAAAATTGTAATTCTGACTGTATAATTGGGAATAATCCTGCTGAGAAAGAAAAGGAGTTAAATAAAAGTGTAACTGTATTAGGTGCTCTTTGATAAGCTCAAAATTTAAAGGGGTATCAAAGATAGAAGAAGAGGTATAAAGCTAAGGCTTATAAGAAAGACTGGGACTTTTGGAAAGTCAATGATCATCGTCATTCATTCATTCTGTAAACATTTGTTAGAATTATTAGGCTAAATTATCTTGTTTACACTGTGGATACTAAAACATAATGGGGTCTTTGCTCTCAAAAACCTATTATGATAATATTGGGGTATAAAATGAATAATTGACATAATAAAGGAGAACTCCTCAACCCCTGTTTTATCTCCAAAGTGCAAAGTGGAGATTCAACATTTGTTGGTGTTGTTTTAGTCTCTGACTCATGTCCAACTCTTTTGCGACCTCATGGACTGTAGCCCACCAGGCTCCTCTTGTCCATGGAATTTCCCAGGCTAGAATACTGGAGTGGGTTGGTTGCCATATCCTTCTCCAGAGGATCTTCCTGATCCAGAGATCGAACTTGAATCTTCTGTATTGGCAGGTGGATTCTTTACCACTGAGTCGCTAGGGAAGCCTTTAGATTCAACATATTTCACTGGCAGTTCAAATCTTTCCTGGGATAAAGAATAGAGTAAGACTTCTAGAAGTGAGTTCAAAGTTCTAGTCCAAGACAAATGCATATTTGAGCTTACAAGAGAACTTGCTCATATAATTCTGAAAAAAAAAAAGCATAAAATGAGCTATTTAGGCAGACTTTTGGCAGGTAGAACAACTGATTTCATAGATTGATAGATGAGTGCCAGTGGAATGTGGACTGCCACCTTGTCCTTGTCTTTGAATATTTATTGACAAATCTTCAGTAGAAAGTGTGCTTAGCAGATTTTTAGATGACAAGTATCTGACAGGGGTAGCTTGTATGCTGAATCAAATAATCAGGATCCAATATTCCTATAAATGTAAGACTAGTATGTAAGGCTAAAATAGTAGACACTTGAGTGATTCCATAGGAAAAAAGAATGTGAAGTTTAAATGGTTAATAAGCCAGAGATTCTATTGCACTATTAAAAAGGAAGTAATTGGCTAATTGTTGCAAGGCCTTATTGATAAATTTAAGTAGGTCCAGAGGTGTAACTCAGAACATCACCACTGTCTTCAAATATTTGAATATCTGGCATGTGGAAAAGATAGTTTAGTGGTTTTGTGTTGCTCTCAGAGAAATGTAAGCGATAAATGAAGATCATTTCCGGTACTGTGAAATGGAAAACCTCCAAAAAATTTTAGTTGTCCAACAATAAAGAGGATTACCGTGTAGAGAAAGTAGAGAAGGTAGAGAAAGTCTTGTTGTAGAGAAAGAAGTGGGTCATATATGTCAGGACAAGAATTGTATTAGGAAATCTCTCCGTTTCCTCTCTTTAGAATTGCATAATTCTATAATTTCACAGGCTTGTTATGACAGTTTGAGAAGATAAGAGGGATTTGCTCCAGGGGAATAGTATGCATATGAGTGGGGGCATTTAAAAAAAAAAAAAGATCAAACAAGTAGCAATCCTGAAGACTAGAAATTAAAGTCAGAATGGGGAGTGGCTATAGCATTTCTCCCTCAAACATTCTTGGGCTGTTCTCAGATAAAGACAAAAGTATGTAAAGAAACATAATGGTCTGAATTTGAGCCCTGGTTGGTTTGGGGAGGTAAAGGTACAGTCTGTGGGGTCACAAAGAGTCCAACAAGACGATGACTGAGCACGCAAAGCATAGACTGATGTTGGAGATTCCTTTAATTATTCCCTAGTGTTTTGCTTCTCCATTGATAAGCAGACATGCTTGCCAGGTTGTAAAGAGGTTTCATTTGGGAAGCCAACAATCCTTGCCTTTGTATTAAATTAAATATGGAGGTTTCATCTGTAAGAAGACACCATGTTGGATTCCTGAGTACCTAAAAACCACTTTTAGTGTTGCTCAAGTTAACCTCCTTAGGTCTACCTGATACATTTTTCTATCAAGTTAACATAAAAGACTATGGATGGCTTATAATCCTTGGCTGAACAGAGTCTACTTGGATTTAGAGATAATTCTGTATGTACACTGGGATCCTGGATTGGAAAAGACCTGAAAAATGACCTAATATAAGGTTCCTTATTTTACACATGCAGGAGTTGAGTTCTAGAGCTGTTGACTGACTTGCCCAAGGCAATTCTCTTTAGTTAGAAACTAGATTGAGAACCCAGCTGTTATGAATTTCAGTGAATTCACATCTCTATTATACCATAGTCTCTCCCATATGACTATTAACCAGGCCGGACCCTGCTGAGCTTCCAAGATCAGATGAGATAGGGTGTGTTTAGGGTGGTATGGCCACAGACTACCAGAGTATCTTCTGCTGCTTCTTTAGTGAGTCAGATACTCAGGAGCTGAAATACCCTCTAAGCTGAAGGTATGCAGTGTCTCAAGATACAGAAGAAAAAAAAGGAACATACATCTACATTGTCTTCATCAAGATAAATGTGTTATATTTAAGTCTTAAGTATTTTTCAGTTTTATTAAACTTTGATCTCTGGAAATAAAATAAGAGTCCGTTTAAAATTCTGTTCTGATGAAAACAGAAGGGCTGGAGATAGAATTTTGTGGTTAATTTAAAAAAGGATTTAGAGCTTCTGCTAGTGTTAGCAACTTCCCTACCTTATGTAGATTACCATTCTAGTAGTAGATAGACCAAGCATCTGTGTTTTAGGACAGCTTTTAAGCTGGGCAAATCGAAGACATCTGAACAGACTATCACTTTACTAAGAGTTAATTCAGGCTTCTGAACTTCTAGCAGAAAGGAAGGTCAGCATGCTTGAGCACTTTGCTACAAAGTGTAGAAGAGTTAAAAATCATTTTGTAACGACAGGTTCTTTTGTTTATTCTCTCTTGTGACTAGAATATAGAGTTTTTTTTTAAAAACATTTATTTACTTTAATTGGAGAATAATTACTTTACAATATTGTGATGGTTTTTGCCATACATCAGCATGAATTGGACATAGGCTTAAAGCTTAACATTCAGAAAACTAAGATTGTGGCATCCAGTCCCATCACTTCATGGGAAATAGATGGGGAAACAGTGGAAACAGTGTCAGACTTCATTTTGGGGGCTCCAAAATCACTGCAGATGGTGATTGCAGCCATGAAATTAAAAGACGCTTACTCCTTGGAAGAAAAGTTATGACCAATCTAGATAGTATATTCAAAAGCAGAGACATTAGTTTGCCGACTAAGGTCCGTCTAGTCAAGGCTATGGTTTTTCCTGTGGTCATGTATGGATGTGAGAGTTGGACTGTGAAGAAGGCAGAGCGCCAAAGAATTGATGCTTTTGAACTGTGGTGTTGGAGAAGACTCTTGAGAGTCCCTTGGACTGCAAGGAGATCCAACCAGTCCATTCTGAAGGAGATCAGCCCTGGGATTTCCTTGGAGGGAATGATGCTGAAGCTGAAACTCCAATACTTTGGCCGCCTCCTGCGAAGAGTTGACTCATTGGAAAAGACTCTGCTGCTGGGAGGGATTAGGGGCAGGAGGAGAAGGGGACGACAGAGGATAAGATGGCTGGATGGCATCATGGACTCGATGGACGTGAGTCTGAGTGAACTCTGGGAGTTGATGATGGACAGGGAGGCCTGGCGTGCTGCGATTCATGGAGTCGCAAAGAGTCAGACACGACTGAGCGACTGAACTGAACTGATACTTATGTCTCCTCCCTCTTGAACCTCCCTCCCACCTCCCTCTGGAATATAGATTTAGATAATATTTAGGTACTTGATTGTTTTTAACAATAATTGACTCAGTATTGGATTTAATCACCATAATGGCTTATCAATTAAAATGTATTACAATGATAATTTTAATGGAGCTTTTATGGAGCAAACTCCTGAGCATCTGACTCACTAAAATTTATGAAAAAGTCAGGTGTGTTCCTTGTTTGTTGAGTTAATTCCATTAAGATTTTGATAATGAATCCATAAATGTTAAAAATACATCAAAGTGTTAGTCGCTCAGTCGTGTCCAAGTCTTTGTAACCCTGTGGACCACAGCTCACCAGGCATCTCTGTCCATGGAATTCTCCAGGCAAGAATACTGGAGTGGCTAGCCACTCCCTTCTTCAGGGAATCTTCCTGACCCAGGGACTGAACCTGGGTCTCCTACATTGCAGGCAAATTCTTTATTGTCTGAGTCACCAGGGAAGCTCCTTTAAAAAAAAAAACAACAACTCTATATATATATCTTTAGAAATACTCAGATTGATGCAATTTGAAGTGACTGAATGTTTTTGGACAGTTCCTGATCAGTAATTCCTGTGTTCTTGCCATATGAATTTATCATAGAGATTTAACATAAATATGGAACCTTGGGTATTGTGGGGAAAGTACTTTAATAAGCCAGTGAACTTATTTGAATGGGGAAGGTGAACAGATAACCAAATTAAAGTTAGTTTAGGAAACTAAAATCACATGAATTTACAGGTTGAATTAAGAAATACTTTAGGATATTTGAAAGTAAAAAATGAAAAGAGAAATAATTTTTCTGGTTCATGTGGCTTCAGGGAGGAAGACAGTAAGAGAAGGTAGAGGGGAGAGGTTTAGAGATTTCCTTGCAACAAAGTAGTATAGTAATTTTTGCTTGTCTTCTGTAGACTCTCCATTCCAGTAAAGAACAAGTCACATCCCTTGGTTCTGTGGATTTTGCCTTCTTTGGGAGTAGAAAAAGGATAAGACATTCACATGTGAAGCAGTTTGTTACAGCTACCTAAGATTTGTGTTTCTGTGAAAATATATGGAATATGGTCTAAAGATGGGCGTGTCTTCCTTCATTGCCCCTTCCAGCCGGGGATACTTACTTGCTGCTCATGGCAAGTTCTCAGACCTGGGACCAGCTCGTGACTGAGATTCTTGACTTTCATGGCATAAGAAATTGCTGGGGCCAGGTCCTCACCTCAGAACCATGCTTGTACCTGGCACATGTTCCCTCTGTTCAGATCATCTACCCTGTGCCTCTGACCCTTTGATTTCAGTCCTGGCTCATCATCAGAGTTACCTGTGGAGTTTTAACATTCAGGCACTAACAGACTCTCCGTGGCTGTGGCTTAGGCAAATGTATTTTTAAAAGACTTGAACATGTGTTTCTGATAACTTTTAACCATCTAACTTTTGGGGCCAGTGATCTGCATCTCATTTGCTTATCTACCTGGTCTTTACTTCCTGCCTGGTTGGTCTTTTCCTGCCTGTATAATGACCCCTCCTTTAGGTGTTTAATTTGATTTGTCTTAACCAACATTATGGGGGGCATAACTCTTTTAAGAGCATTAAACATTTGAAAATTGGAACCAGTTGATTGAGTTATAGAGAACCAGACCTCAGTTAAAATCTCTGTTGTATGCATAGCATCTCTTCTGGTCAGTAGTTATGTGTTTACTCACTCCATCATCTTTGTGTAGAATATCCTATTTTTTGTTTATTTTGTGTTTCAAAAATTGCTTCCAAAACATACTGTGCTCACCTGTGTGTTGATTGTAGATAGCAATATGAACAAATGTCTGTTTTGAACATGAAACTATACTTGTTTCTGTTAACTACCTGATTATGAGATTAATTTGAGGAAAGTGATTCCAGCCTATTTGAATGATTTGTCTGATGTAGTAAACATAAAACTTCTTATTCAAATGACAAGTTTCTTCTTATTCATTCTTAAAATGGTTTGTGAAGCCATTAATACAGATTAAGTGAAAAGAAATCTGATCATTTCTTTTCTTTTTTTTTTTTACTAAATTTTGTGGTCAATACTCTCAACATTTATCAATAAAAGTAAGATTGGGAATGTTAGATTCATTGCCTGGCCTTTATGACTGTAAGTGAATTTCTGGTTCCAATGTTAAAGTATAATCTATCTGACATGATTTAAATATTTAGTGTAGATAAGACCCAAGTTAACGGATTTGCTGGAGCAACATGAATGAATTTTTAGTTATTTGTCAGGCCCAGAGCATGACGACCATATATAAGCACAGATCAAATAAAAGTGAGGGCCTTTTTATAGCTTGCTGACTAGAGGCAAGTGCATTCCACATCAGGGCATCTCTCTAACTTCCCTTAGGGTAGGAGGTTTGATGCTGTGTGCTTTCATGTTTACTTACTGGGTTGATGGCATTTTGGCTCTCACTGTTAATTACTCTTTATCCCCAAAGAATATTTTAGGAATTTATCTCTTAGTCTTTCTTATGTTTGTGAATTGCTGACTTAAATTCTGGGCCTGGTGAGTCTCTTCCATCTGTCATCTTTTTTATTTTTCCCATAAATATCATGGTCATTTTTATGCTCCTATAAGGTCCATCACTTTTACCTTGAAGTAATTTAAAGATCACTTATAGGGAAAAAGGTGGGAGAGAAAAGGAGGAAGAAGTGGAGAGAGAAGAGTGGAAGTCCAGCATAAAATGTAATGGATACCAGTAGGTACTTGACTCTTACTATCTTTGGAACACTTTAAACCAAAGGATATGCTTTTGTAGAATTTTTGAATTGAATGTAACCTTAGAGATAATATAGTTCATAGGTTTCATTTTTAAAATAAGAAAAGAGTAAGAAAGGTTAAATGACACAGTCATGGCCACACGAACAGTGACATTGTCTACTCACTGGCCATCATGCTGCTGACTTATCTTTATTTTTAGGGTGTGCAAAGTAGGTCATTTGCCTCAGAGCCTCAGGAAGGCTAAGATTATCAGCTACCTCCATTTTGCCCAATGAATGGGCATTTTCCAAACCTTACTTTCCTCCTTCCTTGTCTTTGACAGTGTGGATGCCTCATCCCTCCTCGAAATCTGTTTTTTCCTGAGATTTTCCATTTCTGTATCTATGTGGTCTCTGCCTTCTTCCCTATCTAAGCTTACTGGTTTATTTTCTTCGAGGACCTCTTTATACTTTCACTCCTTAGTGTCAGGCCTCCCGAGTTCTGCCATTAGCCTACTGTTTTGCACACTGTTCATGTTCTCCTTGGACAATATCATTCACCAGTTATTTAGTACTTATTAGGAGACCCATTGCTGTTGTTTAGTCGATAAGTTGTGTCTGACTCTGACCCCATGGACTGCAGTACTCTAGGCTTCCTTGCCCTTCACTATCTCCTGAAGTTTGCTCAGACTCATGTCCATTGAGTCCCTGATTCCATCCAACCATTTCATCCATTCTCCTCCTGCACTCAGTCTTTCTCAGCATCAGAGTCTTTTCCAGTGAGTGAACTCTTCGCATCAGGTGGCCAAAGAATTGGAGCTTCAACTTCAACATCAGTCCTTCCAATGAATGTTCAGGGTTGATTTTCTGTAGATGCCCCATACCATGCTAAACACTGTGCTGGATACTGAATAATGACAAGTCTGACCACTGGACTGTGGAGTGAGTGATCTTATCCATTCTTGGGGCTTCATTTGCTGCCCATATTCTGAGGAGTTGTGATCGATGCCCAGAGTTCTCCATGTAGAATGATCTTGGCTGTCTTACACAGAAATTCGGGATGCTTAACATGGACTTTTATGATTTCCTTTTCCCCACATTCCTATCTTCAAATATGCTTTTCTTCTGAATTCCCCATTTCACTGTCAAAGCCACTTAGCTGTACCTGCAGAAAGTTGAAAGCCTGCTTTGACACTTGTTCAGTCTTCCTTGTCCTGTGACTACTTCCTGGTCCCTCTGCCTTATTCTCACTCTCTCTTACTCCTTTGCCATTCCTTGTCTTTAGTTTGACAGTAGGTTCCTAACAGAACTTCATTTCTCCAGCCTTGCTCCCTTTTCCATCATCTTCCTGAAGTTCACTCCACACAGGGTTGCCAGAGTGTCTAGCATGCATGCTAAGTCACTTTAGTCACGTCCAGCCTTCGTGACCTCGTGTGACCTGCCAGGCTCCTCTCTCCATGGGATTCTCCAGGCAACAATACTGGAGTGGGTTACCATGCCCTCCTCCAGGATCTTCCCAATCCAGGGATCGAACCCACGTCTCTTTTATGTCTCCTGCATGGGGAGGCTGGTTCTTTACCTTAGAAATGGTGTGGTAATCGAACCGTGTTGGTACCCTTGCTTGGCTTCCCATAGTTTACAGGGTAAAACCCAAGCTTCCTAGCATGGGACTCAAGGTCATCTGGGACCAGGCCCCACCTAGACTGCCTGTCGTTCGTACCCAACTGTTTGCTGCTCTCTGATTTTTTCTTGGCGATGTTTGTTGAGTCAGAGTTCTTCCTTATACTGTTTTCTCTTCCTTATACACCCCAACTCTTGGTTTCCTGTTCTGTATTATTAATATTTGGCTAAACTTAAAAAATTTATTATGAATAATTTCATAGGATCACAGGAGATGGAAACATACAAAAAGTTCTGTATTCTTAAGATTTTGACACTCTGGTTCATTTATGCCCCCACCCACCTCCTCCTTCTTTATTTTTTGCAGAAGTATTTAAAAGCAAATCCAAGATAGCTCTGCTTGAATATGCATCTTCGGAAGTATGGACATTTTCATACATAACAACAATGTTATTATGAAATCAAACAAAATTGACAGTAATTCCTTGGGCTCATCTAATAACCTGTGTGTAATGAAAATTTCTAAGTTGTTGCAAACATCTTTTTACAACTGGATTGTTTGAATCATGATCCAAATAAGTACTACATATTAACTTTGGTTAAGTTTCTAATTCTCTTTTAACAAGAAATATTTCCCACTCTCTTTTATTAATGCTATTTTCTTATTGCAGAAACCAAGGTAGTGGTCATATAGAATGTTCCATACTCTGTATTTATTTACTTGTTTTCTTCTGGTGTTCTTTAACTTGTTTCTGTATCCACTGTATTTCTTATCAATAGAAATTAGCTCTAGAGGCTTGAATAGATGCAATTTCTATTATGTGTCTGCCTTTCTGTCTTTTAGGATAAAATAGATCAGTGGATTCAAGTGGTGACAGCCTCATTCATCTCTTATAAAAGTCACCATCAGTCATTGGGCAGCTAATGGTTTAATCCATTGATGATCACTGCTTGAATCAATTATTTCATTAAGGACTGCAAAATGTTAATTGTATAATTCCATAATTTCTTCCACATTTACTGGCTGAAACTCCTCTACACGTAATCTTAGCCAAAAGACGGAGAAGGAATGGAACTCTTCTATATGGAAGAATTTTATTTCATCAACTAAGAACATGTTTATTGTTGTTCAGTTGCTCAGTTGTGTCTGACTCTTTGTGACCCAACGGACTACAGCACTCCAGGCTTTCCTGTCCTTCACCATTTCCCAGAGCTTACTCAAACTCAGGTCCATTGAGTTGGTGATGCCATCCAACCATCTCATCCTCTGTCGTCCCCTTCTCCTGCCTTCAGTCTTTCCCAGCATCAGGGTCTTTTCCAGTGAGTTGGCTCTTTGCATCAGGTGGCCAAAGTAGTAAGAACATTTAGTTACCCTGAAATGTGAGTCATAACGAGTAGACAGTAAGAATACTAGTTTTCATTTTGGTAACCTTGCTAAATCTTGATCATCCTTCAAGGATCACTTCAGGGGATTTCATCTGTTGGTCGCCATTGGTAACCCTATAGAGGCAAACTAAATGTTACTTTCCTCTTCTATAAAATTCCATACTTATTTCTGCCATTAGGTTTCTCATAGTATCTTGAAGTATTGTATTTTTAACACTGAAAATTTCATTTCATTGTGGATGATATGGCCTAAAGCAGTGCTACTGAAAGCAATTTGGTAGAACACAGTCTTCCCAAATAATTTGTTCAGAATCATTCTTGCATCTCATTTTTCTCTGAGGCAGTTTTTGTGAACTTACATACATCTTGGAACATTTTTGTCCATTTCAGATTTAAAAAATTTTTTTCTTTTTAACTTTGAATTGTTTGTCAGCTAGCTGTGCTTGCTTCATATGTATACCTATAATAGTTACAAGTTGAAAACAGTGACGATGTTTGGAAATGGCACAAGCAATAGAATAGTATGCAGTCATTATAAATAATATCATGAATGTGTAACCATCAGCATGTAAAGATTTCTATATTCTATTATGTAGTTATAGAGAAAGATTACACAAATATGCTATGATACTATTAAATATTTTGGCTACACATAGGAATGTTGTCATATTGTTATTATGTTGTTGTTATACCATGAGGAAAAGTTCACAAGTCTGTTAACAAGGCAAAAATTAGTCCAGAATCAAATTACTCTCAAAATTCTGGTTGTTTGGTCACTAAGTCATGTCTAATTCTTTGCGACCCCATGGGCTGCAGTAGACGAGGCTTCCCTGTCCTTCACCGTCTCCCGATGTTGCTCAAACTCGTGTCCATTGAATTGGTGATGTCATTCAACCATCTCACCCTCTGTCGCCCCCTTCTTCTCTTGCCTTCAGTCTTTCCCAGCATTATGGTGTTTTCCAATATTCTCATAAATAAAAATGCAGGATGCTTATACCAGGAGGAACGCTCAGGAGGCTGCACTGATTGGAGGAGCACCAGGCCCACATTGTCTACCTCCGTGGCTTGGGGCACAAGCCCTCTGGGTGGCTGCAGGCAGTAGAGGGGAATGCATTCTGATGCTGCTCCTCTGCCTATGTTTACAGACTCCAGAAAGACACACACTAGAAAGAGAATGGTGCTTACCTGGATAGGCTGGATTTAGGCCCCACACTGAACATGGAATAAGTTTTCTATATGAAAAAACTGTGAATGGTTGTGCTCTACAAAGTATCAGTAAGACTAGATTTGGGACGTCGTCCTCAAAGAATAATTAATAAAATTATATCGATGAAGAATTGTGGCCTATGTTAAATGAGGAGACCATGATACACAGGTGAACTTGGTAAGTGCTGTCCTTCTGAAGTGTGTGCTTTTGTATTCTGTGTAGGTCTTTTATTTACTGATTAGTTTTTGGCTCTGCTGGGTCTTCATTTCTGCGCAGGCTTTTCTCTAGTTGTGCGAAGCCTTCTCCTTGCAGTGGCTTCTCTCATTGCAGAGCATGGGCTCTAGGCTGCTCAGCCTTCAGTAGTTGTGGCAAATGGGCTCACTAGTTGTGGCTCATGGGTTCTAGAACACAGGCTCAGCAGTCATGGTTCACAGGGCCTAGCTGCTCCGTGGCATTTGGGGTCTTCCCAGATAAGGGAATAAACTTGTGTCTCCTGAACTGGCAGTTGGGTTCCTTAGCAGTGAGCCCTAGGGAAGCCCTCTATATATGTCTTGAATAGGGGTTCTGAAACTAAAGTTGTGGATAACTTTCAGGGATTTATGGATTCTGTGAAATTGAATGCAAAATTTTAGGTATATGTGCTTTTCTTGTGTATGGAAATAAATCAGATTCTTAAAGGTGTCCATTACTCAAAATAAGATCCTTAGTTTTTGTACCCCAAAGTGGAATAAAACAGATTTCTGCTTATATGGAATTTCAGAAACATCTGTCTGACTTGAAATTTGATTAGCAGGTCAGCCTTGGGCATGTAGTAAGATATATTCTGATTTCTCGTAACTTCCGCTTATGGTGTGAGTCAGAAGTATTTACTGTAAGAGTACCATCCCAAGAAACCCCAATTATACATCCTTTCTTTGGCACACAAAATATGATACGCACATTTAGAAAATATATCTTATGTGTTTGCTGCTTGAAGTAATTAAACCACTTCAATTAACACTTCGATTTTTTTTTTAATCTTTACTAGTTCTGAGCTTTCCAGTGAGTAATAACTAACTCTTTGTTTTCTTATGTGAGTTATATTACTTTAATTATCCATGGGAACTAAGCAGATGGGGTAAGAAAAATAGTGCACTAATTCAGGGATCTAGGAGATAGAGATAGGCAGCTCTGTTCTTTGGAAGTAGAACCGTGGAGACAGGGAGAGGTCCAACCAGAAGTGACAGTGAGTCAAAGGTTCTGAGCCCTTTGGTCTAGGAACTGCAGGGTGGTTTGTTTTTTTTTAAGACAGAGAAAGAAGTGGGATGTGCTGTTAGTACTTCAGATTCATGTTGACTTAAATGAGTCATGTGTTGGTACCATTCGTGTACTCTAAAAGATAACATTTATAACATCCTCAAGCTATTATAGACAGTAGAGAGTGAAGAATATCAGATGTGGAACCCAAATCCCCGGATTCAATCCCACCTTGACTATGCTCTTGGATGATTTGCCTAATTCCTCCATATCTCAGTTTCTCATTTGTAATAGTTGAACTAATCTTATGATATCCTGTTGCAGATTAAATTAATAAATCTGTATGAAATGCTTAGAATAAAGAGCTGTAATGGATGCCTCAGCTATCCTGAGCAGAATACTGCAAAGGGGTTGAAAAAGAGAGGGTCAGACATGGCTATGAAGAGAGTGGGGTGTGTTTGGAGAAGAAATTACCCACCCTCTGCTTGCTGCCCCCAGTTCTGCATGCACACACACATAGACACCCAACCATTGGCTTTCCAAGTATGGGAGTGGTAAGCTTAATTTTAATGACTTATGCTATTAAGATAGTGTTTTACATAAAGTTGATGGACTCATGGTGCATGGTGCATTTGTGTTTGAGAAGTTATGTAATAATTGCCTGTAAAATAAAGAGGAAAAAGCCTGCTTTTTGACCCACTTGGCTGGTTGGTTGCCATGAGAAGCTTATCTGTGCAACAGTGGTGGGACACTGCATAGTTTCTTGTTATCAGAACACCTGCTTTCTCTGGGTGTGTTTACAAAGTTCTTATGGTTAGATTTATGTACCTTATAGCTAAATATGGACATATTCAAAACAAGGTCCATGCTAAAAGCATAACACATACTGACTGCTTATTTTTTCCATTATTACATAATTCAATAACATCTCAAGACACGACCACCTTTTTTCTTATTTTTAATTTCTTTGACATCTGTTCCCTTATATTGATCGTATCCCTCCAACAAGCTTCCACTTCACTGCCTCTTTTGTTTCTATGGCTTCTTTCTTTTTCTAGATATAACTCAAGGGTTTCTACATTGCAACTTTCAGTTCAAGCCTGACATTAATATTATAGGGATATTGATCTAATTTAGCAGACTGAAGCCATTGTTTCTGAAGCTTCAAAAGAAAAAAATCAACAGCAACAAACAGGTCACAATGAAGCTTTATTGTCTTTTTCCAAGCGTTGGGCATAAATTTGCAGACATGACCAGATCTCAGAAGTGTTTTATTAGTGCTACAGGAAAATCCTAACGTCTCCCACAAAGACTCTGGTTTTTAGTCCTTTCTTATCCGTATCACCTCCTTTCTCTGTACAGTTTGCAAACCCCAGGATCGAGAGGTAATGCTTTAAATAGTTTTGATTTTTTTTCTCACATGCACCTCATCTTATCTCAGATGCAGCATGAAAAAAAAAAAAGGATGGCCAGGATGGTTGGAAATATTGTCATTGCACCTTGTTTGGATTAGCTTGAGGCTCAGTTTGCTTGGCTTTTAAAATAATCCACTCACCCAAGTAGATACAAACTCAAATGAGATCAAGTTTTGTTTAAAAAGAGAAAGCTAGAGTTAGAGTTCTTACCATTCACTATCATGAGCAGAAAAAGGAAGGCTATGTTCTATTTGAATGTTTATGTGCACTATTTGCTTATTTAGCTCTCTACTATTTTTGCATTTAACATCCATTTTGGAAACATGGTAGGTATTTTGAAAATAAGGTGCCTATGCTTTACCTTTTATATTTGTCCTGAAAGAGACTGTGACATGCTTGTATCTTTGTGAGATATTATTAGTTCTTCTTAAAGTGGTTATATTTGAGTATTTTGTTAACTACTTTTACTCTTCAACATGTATCTGTAAATTAGGTGTAGGTTTAATTTCAAAGCCTTTTCAGTGACCTGTGACTTAAAGAACTTTAAATGTCCACATGTATATACAGAAGACATTGTTTTCAAGACCCTAAAGTTTGTTCTGGAGCCCATATTTAGAAGACTAAACACAGTCTTGTAAGAATAAGCACAGTGGAACTGTTCACGTGGCTGGAGTCTGATAAATTCATAGTTTAAAGACAAAAGTGTTGGAATTATTTTTTAACACCATTTAATCACTATTTTAAAAAGTAATTTTATTTATTTATAACCGTCGTGGAACTTCATCGCTGCGCAGGCTTTTTTCTAGTTGTGGTGAGCAGGGACTACTCTCTAACTGAGGTGAATGGGCTTCTCATTGTGGTTGCCTCTCTTGTTGCAAAGCACAGGTTCTAGGTGTGCAGGCTTCAGTATTCACGGCACGTGGGCTCAGTAATTGCAGCTTCTGTGTTCTAGAGCACTGGCTCAGTAGTTGTGGCCACTGGCCTAGCTGCTTCATGGCATGTGGGATCTTCCCAGATCAGGGACTGAACTCTTGTGTCCTGCATTGGTACGTGTATTTCTTAACTCTGAGCCACCAGGGAAGCCCCGATGTTGAAATTATTAAATTTTACACTTGTGATCAGGATAGTTCTCTTAAGAAAATTAGACTATAAAAGGCCAAATTAACTGAACTATTAATTAAATTAAAAAGATTGCTATGAAAGAGAGCCATTGGGAAATAGCCCTCAAGTTGAATCAAAGGAAACATTTGCTGCATATTTCCCTATAATTTCATTGGAAAAAACCTTGAATTTCTAATCTGAGAAGCACATTATGACTGTTCAGTCTTGATGACTGTGTAGACTCTGGCAGTTCTATGATAAGTTGTCACTTTAGAATGCCTCACTCTACCTTCTGTTACTTTTGACCTGGATTAAATTTTTTTCTTGGAAATGATTTTAACTTAGAAAAAGTTGCAGAAATAATACAGAGTTTACTTAGCATTCTTCATCTAGCTTCTACTAACATTAACAACCTCCAGAACCATAGTTCAGTGTTTAAACCCAGGAAATCAGCATTGATACAATATTATTACTAAAGACAGACTTTATTTTAATTTCACTAGTTTTCCCACTAATGTAATTTTTCTGATCCAGGACCCAAACCAGAATCCCATATTGCATTTAACTATTTTATCTCCTTGGAGAAGGCAATGGCACCCTACTCCAGTACTCTTGCCTGGAAAATCCCATGGGTGGAGGAGCCTGATAGGATGCAGTCCATGGGGTCGCTAAGAGTTGGATATGACTGAGCAACTTCACTTTCACTTTTCACTTTCATGCGTTGGAGAAGGAAATGGCAACCCACTCCAGTGTTCTCACCTGGAGAATCCCAGGAATGGGGGAGCCTGGTGGGCTGCCATCTATGGGGTCTCACAGAGTCGGACACGGCTGAAGTGACTTAGCAGCAACCTAGAAACATATTAGAAGCCCTTCCTGGAAAAGGCATGGAATTAGTGTATATTATTCTTGCTAAGTGCTTCCTAGGCTTTGTTCCTAGTATTGTATCTCCTTTGTCTCTTCCAGTCTGTGACAGTTCTTAAGTCTTTCTTTCTCTTTCGTGACTTTGACAACTTTTTTTTGAGTACTGGTCAGTTGTTTCGTTGAACGTCTCTGGATTTGGGTTTGATTGCCCATGATCAGATTGAAGATAATATATTTTTGGCGAGAATACTACAGAAGTAATATGTTTTTCTCAGAGTGTCATAAGAGGTTTATGCATCATGTTTTATGACACTGGTAGTGGTTTATTTGTTAAGTCATGTCCAACTCTTGCGACCCCATGGACTGTAGTCTGCCCGGCTCTTCTGTCCATGGGATTTTCCAGGCAAGAATATTAGAGTGGGTTGCCGTTTCCTTCTCCAGTTTTATGCCACTGTTACGTTGATATGTTAATCTTGATCACTTGGTTAAAATGATGTCTGCTGTGCTTCTTCACCGTAAATTTACTATTTTCCCATTAAATTAATAGACATCTTGGGGGAGAAATATGAGACTATTCAAATCCCTTGTTTCTTCTTGAATTTTGCCCACTGATTATAATACTCATTGGTAGATCTCACTTGCAGCAATTAACACTGTAGTGATCTACTGTTGATTTTGTATTTCCCTCTTTTCTTTTATAATTATTTAGAACTTTTCTGTAAGGAAGAGCTGTTCCTTCTCCCTCAGTTATTTATTTGCATATTCAGTGATTTGTGTTTGTCATTAATAAGTTTCTTTAATATCATCATTGGAAGCTCATATATGTTTATATTTTTACTTTTTGGCTTATGATCTAATGTCTTTATCATTTCATTGCTCGTTTTTGTTTTTTTTTTTATATGCCATTGGCAAAATTTATGTCCTTTTCAGGTGCTCTTATCCTTTATTTTTAAGCACTATTTCATCTTCTGGCACCACAAGATGTCCCAGCCTCATCTGACATTTTCCCTGCCACCCCAAGGACTCTAGTACTTCAAAGCGTCTTCTTGAAAAGTGTCAGTCATTCAGTTGTTTATGAGTCTTTGTGACTCCAGGAACTATAGCCGCCTGAGGCTTCTCTGTCCATGGAATTTTCCAGCAAAAACACTGGAGTGGGTTACCATTTCCTTCTCCAGGGGATATTTCTGACCCAGGGATCAAACCCAGTCTCCTTGTGTTACAGCCAGATGAGCTACCAGAGGAGTCCTCAGAGTGTCTCCTTACTTGCAGCTAAATACCATTGCAGCCATGAGATTAGAAGACGCTTGCTCCTTGGAAGGAAAGTTATGAGCAGCCTAGACAGCATATTCAAAAGCAGAGACATTACTTTGCCGACTAAGGTCCGTCTAGTCAAGGCTATGGTTTTTCCTGTGGTCATGTATGGATGTGAGAGTTGGACTGTGAAGAAGGCTGAGCACCGAAGAATTGATGCTTTTGAACTGTGGTGTTGGAGAAGCCTCTTGAGAGTCCCTTGGACTGCAAGGAGATCTAACCAGTCCATTCTGAAGGAGATCGGCCCTGAGATTTCTTTGGAAGGAATGATGCTAAAGCTGAAACTCCAGTACTTTGGCCACCTCATGTGAAGAGTTGACTGATTGGAAAAGACTCTGATGCTGGGAGGGATTGGGGGCAGGAGGAGAAGGGGACGACAGAGGATGAGATGGCTGGATGACATCATGGACTCGATGGACGTGAATCTGAGTGAACTCCAGGAGTTGGTGATGGACAGGGAGGCCTGGAGTGCTGCAATTTATGGGGTCGCAAAGAGTCGGACACGACTGAGTGACTAAACTGAACTGAAGTGAATAGTATTTAAAAACTAATATCTTGTCCTGTGAATTTATGAAAAAGTCCTGTACTTTTTGTCTTTTTGACTAATGGTATTTAGAAATTAAGCTCTTGCCCTATGAATTTATGAAAAGACTTGTACTTTTTGTCTTTTTGAAAACTTTTTACTTTAAATTGAAGTATACTTGATTAATAAGCTTGTGTTAGTTGCAAGTATACAGCAAAGTGATTCAGTTTTACATATACATGTATTTATTATTTTTCAAATTCTTTCCCCATTTAGGTTGTTACACAGTATAAACAGAGTTCCCTGTGCTATATGATAGGTCCTTGTTGGTTCTCCATTTTAAATGTAGCGTAGCAGTGCGTACATGTCAATCCCAAACTCCCTAACTATCCCTTTATCCCCTGTAAATAGTTGTGCTTTTTAAGAGGATATATAAAAAGAAAGAAATAGTAAATAAATAAATTAGAATATTTAGACATGTGTAACTGCAAATTAGAAGGCTATTTCCAAGTATTAGGTCTTGGGAGCCCATAGAATTTACAGCATTCTTTTCAGTATGTGAAGATATTGGAAAGCATTGCATCTGTGTCTTTTCCCAGGATGACCTAGAAGCATTTGTAATAATCTTTACTTTTTACAAAAAAAACCTGTTTTCTTTCTTCTTTTCTGTCTGCTATACTGACTATAAATTATACTGTGCCAGTGAGGAAACGTATTTGTTTTTCACTACCACTTGGAAGTAAGGAACTTGGAAAAAAAGCAAAAGCAAAATGTAATCTGTGTATTAAAATGAAGACTTAGGTTAAAAAGTCTTGTCTGTGCTGATTTGGGTTGAAGGAATTTTACAGCTTGTTCCTGTTATTTTTCCCTGCACTGGGTCTTCCCAAGTACACAAAGGCATAGATCCTGCCCCTATCCTGGCCCCTCATCCCTGACAACTAAGTGGGCATCTTTGTGGAAAATAACGCAGAATCAACAAGATCACAACCTTGGTGCTAAAATTGCTCTTAATGAGGTGCTGTGTATGAATTAATTAAATTAGTTTGCCCCTCATGTGGCAAGCTCTGTTTAGTGTTTGTCTGGTTGACTAATTTATGAGGATAAAATTATGGTACAGTCTCTGCCTTTCTTGTTTTCATCAAAGAGATGGGCTAATTTGTAATGAAACTTTATCAATCAGATCACGCAGTTGGTCCACCCTCCCAGCTCTGACTAATGAATTAAGGCTGTTGGTGTTCCATCCTGTTGCAGTGAAACAGGGAGGGTGCCTTGGCAATAGATGGATTACAAGATAGATTGTTTCTCTTCTAGCAAATAGATAACAAACTTTCCTGTTTTCTGTTTCTTGGCATGTTTATAGCTTTATGATTATCTTTCTTTTTATGCAGGGTATGAATTTAAAGTGGAACGTGTGCAGAAGTGCTGGTTTATATTTGTCTGGCAGAAACCAAAGGTTGTGCATTTCATATAGGAACCACGGTAGCTAAGAACTCTCAACAACGGGAGAAGGAATAATAGTACAACCGGCAGAGAAATGGAGAGTTTTGAAAGGCAATATTCTTCAATGTTGGGAAAGTAATGAAAGGTCAAAATGAAGCTCAATAGAAAAGCCATTATGAAAGGAAGGGGGAGAATTTGGCTTTTATGTTGCTGTCAGGATTTGGGATTTGTTTTCTTTTTATTCTGACAAAACTCTTTTGGGGTGTGTTTTTTTCTCTTCAATTCAAACAGTTTATACAAGTGTTATTTTAAACTTCCTTATGTTTACATCATCATGTCTTTTGAAAAAAAACTTTGTTTTTTCAGTTTTTGTTATCTGGGAGTTTTTAAGACAGAGCCACTGTTTGTAAGACATACACGCTCTCCCATATATGTGTTAATGTGAATACATCTATTTTCCCTGCACGACGGAGAAGTAAATAAGTATGAGATAGTTCCAGAATACTTTTAAGGGATTCCATTAGAAGTTTATATTGATTGCAGTGTATTAATACAGTTATTTTGAAAATTGATATTACTTCCTAGTAGTGGATTAGCTAATTTATAAAACATTTGCCAAAGAAAGATATTTTTATAAATACAAACATGACATAAAGCTCCATGTCAGATAGCAAGTCAGTGGCAGAAGTGGATTTAGGATTTCGAGTTCTGACTTCTGTCCTGTCATCAGGCTACTAATCTGCTTGATTTTCTGAAAGAATTTGAGGCCCAAGGAAAGAAGATGCCAGAGACGCATTTCCAAAGAGATGAGTCACTCTGGGTGGTTTGATATAATAAAATCTGTGTTTATTTTGCAAAAGCCTTTTGAACAGATATTAGAGAAACAAATTTCATCATTATGTTCAACTTTATACTTCATAACATTGTACTTTCTGTTCCAATGGTTAACAGCACTAAGTTCACAGTTTTTCTCTTCCTGTTCTCTCTTGAGAGTTTTCTATTTAAAAAAATAAGGCAGAGATTTTTTAGTGTTTTATCAGAGTGACTTAAAATGTTAATAGTGTCCTCTGCCTGGGCTAATAAATCAGCCTTTGATCTTCCCTAACGCTCTCCACTTTGCTTGTGTCACTTTCTTGCTAAGAAACTTTCTGTACCCCTCTTATTGTTGTTGTTTGGTCACTAAGACTTTGCAACCCCATGGACTGCAGCACGCCAGGCTTCCCTGTCCTTCACCATCTCCCAGAGTTTGCTCAAACTCATGTCCGTTGGGTTGGTGGTGCCATCCAACCATTTCACCCTCTGTTGCCCCTTTCTCCCCCTGCCTTCAATCTTTCCCAGCATCAGGGTCTTTTCCAATGAGTCGGCTGTTTGCATCAGGTGGCCAAGGTATTGGAGCTTCAGCTTCAGCCTCAGTCCTTACAATAATATTCAGGGTTGATTTCCTTTAGGACTGACTGGTTTGATCTCCCTACTACCCACAGAATTCTTCTTTCTGACCCTGCAAACCCTCCATGATGTCAACTCAGTTTCCTTTTCCTGTGTTTGGATATGTGCCAATGCATTCAAAATAGATGGACTAGTCATTCTGTCCTTCATGAATGGGCCTTAGATTGCTCTCCTGATTTATTTGTTCATGCTTTTCCGTTTTCTGGCAGTGTCTGTAGAACCCACCTTTGCTGAGATGCCACATCTCTCTTAATGTCTGCATCTCCTACTGCTGACTTTGTGAAACCTTTTCCATCCAGGAGGTGCCAGAGCATGCTTGCTGGTCTCATGAGGCTTCCCTTCTGGTTGAGGAAATTGACTGTAAGCAAGAAAGTAAAACTTAAAAGTACTTATTTTATATTGGTAATGCATTCTGTGAATGCAGTTTAGATCATGATGATATAGTTACACTCAGGGAGTTGGGGAGGGAGAAGAGTATAGGCCAGATTAGATTGAGTGGTTCTTTGAGAAAGTGGCATTAGACTGTGACTTAAATGCAAAGAAGGAGCCAGCGATTAGAAGAGCTGGGATAAGAGGGGAAAGGCACAAAAGTCCTGAGGCAGGAGAAATCTTGGAGAGCTCCCAGAAGAGGAAGGTCGAGTGTGTACAGCACACTAAGAGAGGTGGTCATAGTAAGGTGCTCTTGGAGACATGAGGAGAGACCAGTTCATGCAGGGATTTGTGAACAAGCATGTTTGATGTATGTTGATTCTAAGCTCTTGGTAAAAATTTAGGCAGAAGAGTGGAGTCATCTGATTCATTGTAATTCATTTATTTCAATTATTTGTATGGTGCTTTTACTTTTTAAAAAGTATTTACTTATTTTTCTACAGCACATCTTAGTTGCAACATGAGAACTCTTAGTTGTGGCACGTGAGATCCAGTTCCCCCACCAGGGTCCCCTTAGCCATGGGACCACCAAGGAAACTCTTGTACAGTGCTTTTAAAGTAATAGATTATAAACTCTTTGGGTAGAAATGATGTGTTAGTCAGTTTTAGTCATTCATAAGAGGCCATCACTAAATATTGGTCAAAATGTTGCCTGAATGAAGCTTGGAGGATTCTGAGAAATTATTTTTAGGTGTTTGGAAGTAATATTTTACTGAAGCAGAGAGAATGATAATCATACATGGCTCCTCACTTATGGCCATGCTCGTGATATTTTGAGGAAGGTAGAGGTAGAAAGGGGGCGTCTCTCCTAGCTCGGTTGGTAAAGAATACACCTGCAATGCAGGAGACTCTGGTTTGATTCCTGGGTCGGGAAGATCCACTGGAGAAGGGATAGGATACCCACTCTAGTATTCTTGGGTTTCCCTTGTGGCTCAGCTGGAAAGAATCTGCCCGCAATGCAGGAGACCTCTGTTCGATTCCTGGGTTGGGAAGATCCCCTGGAGAAGGGAAAGGCTACTCACTCCAATATTCCGGCCTTGAGAATTCCATGGACTATATAGTCCATGGCGTCACAAAGAGTTGGACACGACTGAGCGACTTTCACTTTCAGAAAGTTGAAAGAGTGTAGGCTAATAAGATAGGAGCAGGACAACAAAAGGGCTAAAGGTGTGAATTTGGGATTGTCCCAGCTCTGTCACCACACTGCTGGATCTTTGGAAAGTTACTTAACCTCTGTATCTGCACCAGTAACTGCTGTATCTGCACCAGTAACCCACTCCAGTACTCTTGCCTGGGAAACCCCATGGACCCAGGAGCCTGGTAGGCTACAGTCTGTGGGGTTGCAAGAAATTGAACATGACTGAATAGCATGTCATATGTGCCCATGGCACCAGTAAAATGGATAATGATATTAGTTACCTGAATAGTCAGTCATGAGTCTTAACTGAAATCATCCTTCTAAAACACTAAGCATGCCTGACATTTGATGAAAAGACTCAATAAACAGATCCCCCAAATGTTAGAACAGAGGCTCTCCACAGTGTCACTGTTGGAAGGCTATTGTTGAAGTTCTTCCAAGTCTTGCAAACCACTCCTGAACCTCCTTGCCCACTTTATCTGGAACTTTAGAATGAGTCTGTTGGTAGTTATTAAGGTAGAACAGAGGAACTTTGTTTTTAAAAAGTAAACAGATTCAAATGAATACTTCCACTTTTTTTTCTTGTGGCAGCTGAGAAATAATAATATTTTGGAGAGAGGTATTACAGTTGTTTGGTAAACAGTAATGGTCTAAATACATCTTGTTAGTTTCCTTTTATAATTGATTTAACTGTAAAACTGTGTGAGAAGCTATACCCTGGTTTTAGTTCTGATTATACCTTGTTCTATAATTCCTATGCTTATATGTATTTATAGGTAAACCTTGCTGTGGCTTCATGGTGCTATTCCTGGTGTCTCTGCTAAAGGGCTGTTTTATAGGTGAGGTCATTTGGTTTCTCGGGTATGAAGTCTAGGACAGCTCTGTGTCATAACAAATTCCATGCTTAGTGGCGCTTCTAAAAACCACAAATAGTGGAGAGATGAGCTTTTTTACCTTGGGAAGAAGCCAGTAGAACTTGTATATCCACGAAGAGTGAGGTGTAAAGTAATCAACTCAATCAGTGTGCTTTAACCAAATTGTGTTTTAGAAGTTTGATATTTTGGGCAGGTTCAGAGTATATCACCCCATATTGAGGGGGTGCTGTTTTCTTTATTCTCATTAATACACTGAAATTTTGGATTGGAAAACAATAAACTAATGGTGGAATTCAGACTGGAGCTCTTTGAGGGTGTGGTTTATTGTTCCTTTTCCAACTCTTAAATAATTCTGAACATTTTAACCAGCCAAATACAAAAATCCCTCAAGGCTTTTCGCACAGTTGTTTTGCTTCTCTCTGCTACTCCCAGTAACATTACATAAGTTACCTGGAAATTGTGAAGCTTGGTACATGGAGCCAGACAGTCAGAATTCCTGGAATCCTCACTTTCTCAGACATAAGGGTGAAGCTGAAAAATTTTTGGATGATAAGGAAAGATCTGGGAGAAGTGTTATAAGTGAATGATGCTTTTTCTAATTTTTGTTCTTTTCCATATAGTCAAAGCCAAAAAGGACAGAGGCAAACCACGTCTCCAAGGATTTGTAGCCCAACTTGGCTTTTTTCAAAAAGTTTGGGTAAACTTTGAGTAACCTCTCTCTGTTTAGGCATCACTCTTCTTTATAGGTATTTTTGCTTGTGTAGGAGTTATTTGAAAAGGAACAGGAGTTGCAGTTGTTAAGATGCTGGAATTCTACCTCCACCACTCCCCCATAAAACACACACTTTTTGGATCAAGGAGTATAGAGACTACTGTTCTTCAACTTCAGCACTGTTTGGTTTTGAGATTAGACTGTTTCAAATTTGTTCTCCCTTGAATAATTTACATCTTTGTGGTGTATTCTACTGAATTTATTGTCATAAAATAAATTTATGGGATTCACTTCATGTTTAATTCTCAAATATAGTTTAAAAACCTAAGAGATTTATAAGACTTAGAAATTATCCAAAGTCAAATCCCAACTTTAACTTGGCCAGGAAAGGACCCTCTTAGACTTCACTCTAGATGTAGGTTTGTGTTCTTTGCTTCTCCACACACCTCCCTCCCATTACCCTTTGGTTCTTTTGATTTTTATTCTCAAATCTACATTTTCTCTGGTTACACTAATTAATAAGTAGTTTTTCATAAGTAATGAAGATTTGGATGTTAGTGTGTCATGAAATATATACTTTACAACTTAAAACATTTTCTTTAATCAGATTTTTGAGCCTAAACTATAAATGACTGTGTCTTGATGTTATTGTCCTGGAAGTTGACCTCAAAGTAACAGTTGGTCTCAAATATTCACTTAAACAGAAAAGAAACCAGCATCCAGATTCATTATTAAAACCAAGTTAAGTTCTCTGGAATTAACTTCCTGAGGGTCATTTTGTGAAGTATCTTTTCCAGATAACTTTCCTAGTATTTTAACTACCTTGTGAACTCATTTGTAGTTGTAAATGGAGGAAGGGAAAAAATAACAGGAGGGTTTCTGATGTTCTCTTCAAGTCTTCTGATCCTGTATTTAATTATACAATACTGGCCTCTCTTGATAAACTAAATTCTTACTGCACTGAGTCTGTTTTATTCACATTGGGTCCATATTCTAGCACAGGGCCCATAGCAGACACTCACTACATTCAGTCATTGGATGACTAAATCTCTCTGATACTTTTCTAGTTGTAGCCAAATGGAACAAGAACTAAATTTCACTTTTTGTTGAGTAAATGTCAGGTTATAACTAGACAGCCTTTAGGTGACATCGGTTCACTGAAAGCAAGATGGGCTACAGCAATTTTAAAACAAAAGTTGCTATTGATGGTACATTAGCAGTGAATATTCCAAGTTGTCATGATATCATAATATCACAGAATACAATTACTTTAAGGCAAAATGACATAATATGCAATAATAAGATCTAAAATTATTGGCCCTTTAGTCTCTGTCTTTGGAGATAAAGTTGAATTCTGTAAAAATAAGTTCTTTAGTTCTGTAAGCAATACTGGTTTTTTGGCATTTGTTTTTATTACACTGATACTGATAGAAAAAAATGATCAGTTTTATTTTATGCTACCATGCCTTTCTCACTTCATTTAGCATTTATGTTTTATATGAAATTGTGGTACACTGGAACTGTCTCACCATAGACTCTTGTTCTTAGACTGCTATGCATTACACTATAAAACACAACTTTAAGATAAGAAAGTTCTTTTCCTGAAAGCACATTATTCCCAGGTACAAGTTAAAGTGGGAGGTTGAAGTTGGGAGAGTTGGACCCTTATTTGAATTTGGTTACTTACTTATAGTTTGACTTCCTATAAGTTTTAGTAACCTTTTGTGTCTTTGTTTTATCTGTTAATAAACTCTGCTAATAATAATGTTTGCTCTCTGTTTCATACAGTTGTGAGGATAAAATGAAATAATAAATGTGAAGCACTTTGAAACTTTCAAAGGTATTATTATCTGCTATCATTTTTATTGGGTATCCTGGATTAGAAAACATATCTCAGTTTCTCGCTTCACAACTGATCTACGGGGAGCAGTAAACCCTTCAGGTCCCACAATTATCTTGCCTTTATATACTTGATAAGTGCAAGAGGAGCTGTGTCCATATTTTATTATACCCTGCATAGTGCTGTCTGCTGGTGGGAGAAGAGAAGGGAATGGAGTGATTTTCCTATGCAGCCATTCCGTGTATACATTCTATACGTCAGTATGCTTTCCCCCAAACATTTTCCTTCTTTTTAAAACATGAAAACCTTGAAGTTATTTTCGCTGTAGGCAGGGAATCTCAATAGATACTATTATTTCTAAAGAGCCTGTGTCAATTTTTTCAGTTCTTTTACATCAGCCAATGCATTCTACAATTGAAGATGTTATCAATTGATACAAGTACTTCTGCATTTAAAGAGGACTCAATGGAATCACTACTGACACTGACTTTTTAAAAAATATACTATCTATTTAGAAGAGTTTTAGATAGACAGCAAAATTATGGTACAAAGAGTTCCCATATACCACTCTCCCTCTGGTTTCCTCTGTTATTAATGTCTTATATTAGCATGGCACATTAATTACAATTAATGAGCCTATATTGATACATTATGAACTAAAATCCGTACTTTATTCCTGTTTCCTTAATCTTTCTTTAATATCATTTTTTTCTGTTCCAAGACTTCATCCAGGATACCACATTACATGTAATATCTTATCTCCTTAGGCTTCTCCACTGTGACTGTTTGTTAGACTTTCCTTGTTTTTGATGATCTTGACAAGTTTGAGTACTACTGACACTGCTTTTAGCCAGAGATTTCAAACTAACTCATTAGAAGAATGTAAGAGAGCCACTCCCAGCCCATAGACAAAACCTCATAGCGTGAAGAAGGGTGTAATTTATTGAAAACTGTAGGATAGGGCAAATGTCTAACAAACGGGATTCCTTTGGGAAACTGTACCCTTTTGGCAAACCAGCTTGTGAAGTAGGTATAGGGTTTGGACACCAGGAAAGACCATGTTATCTTAACAGTTGTGCTCATGGCAATTAAAATATTGTACTTAATGAGGCAGAAAGAGAGAAAGAAGTCGTCAAGAAGCTTGAACAGTGTTTATATTTGTTTGTGTGTGTGCATCTGTGTTAGTTGCTCAGTCGTGTCTGGTCTCTTCTTGACCCCATGGACTGTAGCTTGCCAGCCTCCTCTGTCCATGGGATTCTCCAGGTAAGAATAGTGGAGGGGGTAGCCCTTTCCTTTGATTTTCTCATTTTAGCGAATTCTTTCTTAAAAAAAAATTAATGCATAAAAACTCACATCTTAATATCTGAGACCTTGTGTATAGCAATACATCTAAACTATTTTACAGTCCATTCTTTCATAAAAGGGCAATTTTCATCAAAAGTATCAAGACCAAAATACATAAGTATCCTTGTCAATTCCAAGAAGTCATTCAGTTATGGTAACATTGTTTAGTATCACTTGCCAATGACAAGATGGCCTTAAGTGTTTATTATAACCCTGAGTCTCTGTTTCTATTAATACTTGAGGGGACTGAATCAATGACTTTTCAAAGCAACTTTACCAAAGTCTGAAATGATTACTTTTTATCATTTAGGATTATTACTAAGTCTTGTACCACATGGGCTAGAATCCATCCTTCACTTTTTGCAGTTGTCCAGTTTTACTAAATGTCCTGAGATAGATGTACCACAGTATGCAATGTATTTTAAACTTGGTAAGATATTTCCTATGGGGGAAAATTTTAGTATCTTTGCTTCACACCAATAAGAGTGAGACTTTTCAGAGACTTTTAAATCAGGGGGAATGAGATTAAACAATCAATCAGAAGGTATTTTTGTCCTTTATTAATTGCCTTTTAGCTAGTAACCAAAATCAACAGCTATTTCAGTGTTTTGAGTTTTCATTGTTGCTACATTTGTACTTTGAATTGTGAAATCTTTTTAACCAGTCTGAAATGTGTGAATCTAACAGGCTATTATGAAAGGGAGGCAGATGGTAGTTCTTCCTTCCTCTTTTGATTGGTTTGAGCTTAAGAATTTCAGTATGACCAAGAATTTGGTGAGTATGTGCCTGTAGTTCTTGCTTTAACCAAAGCTGTTTATGCCTCAAAGCAGTTAAATGGATTGAAGACAGTGGATTCCTAATTCAGCAAATGCATTTGAACATGTAGTGACTTGTTGGCTCATCATTTAACCCCAGTTTTTTGTTTACTAGGAGTGTGAAACAGCAAATCTCTATAATGGGAAAGGCAAAGCATTTTCTTATGCCATGAGAAAACAGGACAACCAAGGTAGACTGAGATCCATTACTTACATACTTTGAGAGTGTTAACTGCATTGGACAGCCCTGGATCTGAAATGTGATCTCAGCCTTTATCATAATGGACATTTATCTTGCATCCATTTCTTTGTGACTTCATCAGCCTTTACCCCCTTGTTCTCCTTTATGGTTTCCTATATGGGTCATTTAGTATGCTTTGTTAGAAGGCAATGGCACCCACTCCAGTACTCTTGCCTGGAAAATCCCATGGATGGAGGAGCCTGGTAGGCTGCAGTCCATGGGGTCATGAAGAGTCGGACACGACTGAGCGACTTCACTTTCACTTTTCACTTTCATGCATTGGAGAAGGAAATGGCAACCCACTCCAGTGTTCTTGTCTGGAGAATCCCAGGGACGGCAGAGCCTGGTGGGCTGCTGTCTATGGGGTCACACAGAGTCGGGACATGACTGAAGTGACTTAGCAGTAGCAGCAGTACTTCAGAAAGCTTTTGTACATGCTCACTTTTAAAACTTAGATTCAAGTGTTATTTCTAGCTTTCAGAATCTCAAATGTATCATTTTGCATTGAGTAAAAAAAAAAATTGTTTTTAGCCAAACATCAACATGTGACTTTAGTGAGCATTGCTTTGGTGATAAGGGTTGCAGGGGTGTTTGGGGCACTCATGATTGGTGTTATAAAGGAGGTTAAAATACTCTGACAAGGGCTACCTAGGAAGAGGAGACTCTTGAGCCCTTCCCAGAAAGCCTTTTCGGGTGCTGCCACAGGCTGGAAAAATTTCCATGTAAGGGGCCGATTCAAGTCAGAGTTACAGATCAGTTTCCGTGGGTTTTACCACAGATGTAAATCAGAGAACCCACCATACAGTCATCTGTAATTTCCCCATTAACCAGTCCCTTCACTTCAAGTGCACACCAGCCAGCATGAATGGATACCACCCAAGCAGCAGCTCTGACACGAAGAGGGGAAAAAAAAAAAGACATGTTGGGTTTCTGTTGGTTGGTTTGTGTTTGTCTGTCTTGGTTGGCTTTGGGATGAAGAGAATAAGGGTGAGCTTGTCCAGCCTCTTTCTTTGAATGTGGCAGTTTCTTTTGGTTTTAGTTATTTTAAAACTCTTTTTCTGAAAGAGTGATGTCATTTCGAGCCATGTGTTTTAGAAGTCTGGTGCTAATGTTTAAGTTAAAATAGGCAGAAAGGAATATTAGAGTATCATGCTACAAGTAAGTTCAAAAGTGAGCAATAGACAATAAAAAGGAAATGAGAGAGTTTCTCCATGCCCAGTTTTGATATTTATATGGATTTGGGAGCTCTTCATGTGCCTCCAACCCACCCACACAACGCCATTTAAAAAAATATGATGTGTGTATAAAATGCAGCCTGAATTTCCATGAAAGCATTCCAAAAGAAACTGTGAGTTGCCCATGTAACCAATTTTCCCCTGAATTTTCCTGTGTAAGTGGAAAAAAATAACTATTCGAATTTCAGCCACACTGGGGTATACTGGCTTCATACCTGTTTCAAAATGTGCAGGCATAGTATAATGGTCATATTTAAAGACAAATATGTCTTCATCAAAAAGGACAACAGACTATTTTACTTGATAGTAAACAGGAGGAAGCTGATTCAACAGTACTATGAAAGCCATCTCTTTCCTCTTTTTCTCTCTTAACTGCCATTGCCCATCTCATGAAAAAGTTTGGGAAGCCACAGGGCAAAATTACAGGAGGCAATTCTTTTCTTTAATTAAAAATTGCATACGGGAGTTCAAACTAAAATCAGAATTTGTTCTAGGTGCCCCAGGTGCTTCTCTTGCCCCACATAGTGATAAAATATGTAACGAGAAAATCTCAGTGGACAACAAATGGTTTCTCTTCTGTCCATCACGGTGTCTGTTCTGTGCTATTGTTTGGCCACCCAAATGTGATGAAGCAGCATGCTGAATGTGTGAAGTCTGCCATAAACAGCAGGAGGTCTTGTGAACCCAAGAAACGTTTGCTCTTAGGGCTTCAACATCTATTTTGCCTTCTGTCCCTGTGGGCAGTACAGAGTGAGTTCAAATTTAGGTGTCTTTATACATCACGTTAAAAGTTAGATGTTTTAGGTGCATTTAGGTGCATTTTCTGTGCATTTCATAGACAGAAACCCTGATGTGTGCTTAGCAAAGCCTGAGGGAAAGATCAACTCCAGCTGATCTGGAAGAGAAAGTGAATACAAATACCCTCCTTTGTTTCTATCAGTTGTGTGTGTGTGTGTGTGTGTGTGTGTTTTCTCCCAATCTCTCCTTGGGATGATGAGAAATGTGGCCAACTTGACCATGAAAATGGGTAAGTGTTAATTGGATGGTTGTTTCTTTTTCACCACTTGACAGTTCTGATTTTTACTGGCAGGTCTGGAGGCATGAGTTCGTAAAAGCTCCCAGCTATTTGGAAGCAAAGGTTTCTGGTCGAGTGAAATAGGTTACAATCTTAATTGCAGGCCTTGTCTTCTTTTATCTTTATTCCTCTTCCCTCATACCTTCTTGTCTCTGAAGGAGGCATGCTCAGACTTGGGTTTCTGCCAGGCACTGTGTGACTGTCAAGTCTCCCAGAAGCCCGCTCAGACCCCAGGGAATGGGAAGAACTCCCTACCCTCTAACAGATTTCATTTTTATTTGTTTCTTTGGCTGTGCTGGGTCTTAGATGCGGCATGTGGAATCTAGTTCTCTGACCAAGGATTGAACCTGGGACCCCTGTATTGGGAAGTCAGAGTCTTGACCTCTCGGTCACCAGGGAGCTCCCCCAAACAGATTTTACTGTGTGCTTTTCTCTCCTGCAGTCTCCCTCTAACTTGACAAATGTAGTCTGGGGAATTTGCTCCTTTTCAGACCAACATTCAACTTTGATACCTGGCTCTGATGGTTGTTCAAGTACACCGAGATCTATAAGCAGGAAAGGATTCTAATTTCTCCATCAGAGACATTTAGGAAAAGGGAGTTGAAGTAACTGGAAATCAGAGTGCAAACATCACAGCTCCCCTCTTTAAGAGGCTTGGACATCTGTGTTGGCATAAAAGGTCATTTTAGGCCTGAGGGGTTTCACATTGTTCCTTTAAGTTAGACCTTCCATGTAAACTATTTTCAACACTTGCCATGAAGAACAAATGACCTTTAGTTACTTGCCCAGAAGACAAATGGTACATTAACACAGTAAATATAGTTTGCTGGGCTCTCATCGTGCACTGGCTTTAACTTTCTATCAGAATATTTTAAAAGTGTAGAATCCTTGAAATCTCTAATGGATTAAAATTAATTTGTGATACTTTATCTTTTGAATTTTGTGTACATTTGTGATAACACCAATTAATGAAAATTGTCTGATATCACCTGTATACTTCAGAACACATTCTGAATTTGGTTAATAGAGGGGATTTGGGTAAGAATGGGGTTGGGGTTACAGGAGGATTTTTAAGTATTTATTGCAAAATAAAAGATTTAATATTGAACATCTTCAAAGTTAAGTGCAAAATTTTCTAGTCAGATCTAACTGCAGATTTAGGGATATCATATGTCCTTTTGTAGCATACTGATCAAACATGATTTATATATCTGGGAACTTGGCTATAGATTGTAACAGATAAATAATAGGATAGGCCCATAGTATAAGGGGCTGAGGATTTTTTTAAGTGTAAGGAAAATCAAACATTTTAAGTCATGCTTGAGTAGATCCATGACGAATCATTCAATTATCTGCATTTTTCTCCTTTTCTTAAAGTCCACACCTTTGACAGTTTTACAAACTAAAAACTAAACATTTTAGTTTTGCTCCAGGGAAATCAGGCATTTACTTTTCCTCTACTGTGTTTTAACAGAGGGGAGAAAGGTGTCTCCCATTCTGTTATAGGGGAAGAATGAGAGTCAAACTCCTATTATCTTCTTTTCCTCAGGTATGGAATGCACTGAACCCTAATGTCATCCTGAGTCTAAAACTCTATTGAAAGTTTTCCTCTTTGGTGAAAAGGAGGCCACTGGCTTCTACGAACCCAATGGGCAGAAGCATTTGTACATTTCCTGGCAACTGCTTCTTTAGCAAAATGGACATTGAAATGTGTGATGATGACAACCTATTTGAATGAGATCCTGAATTACATATTCACCGTTTTCTCTGGGAAAAATAGCTTGGAAAGTAGAGTGTTGGTAATTACAGAGAGAAGCCTTGTTGTTCTAGGGCAGCTTCCTGCCTTAAATGGAGTATTAAGGACTGCATGTTTCTAGATAAAGAAATGGGCTACTCAAAGAAATAGGGAAACATTTTGGCTTTTTCTTGTAGCTCTGGTCTCCTCATATACCTGCTTTATGTCCCTTTCAATAAGTATTCATAAAATATTCTGTGTTGTGGGTAGTACATAAGGTCTCCTTATGGTATTTACCTTTTGATTTCTATAAAGAAATATGGATAATATTCAGAGAATGTGGGCATGGGCCTGAATGTTAAAATATTATATGCAAACACTTATTAAAAATATATGAAGGTTTAAAATATTTGGTAGCTTAGAGGTTAAAGCGTCTGCCTGCAATGTGGGAGACCCGGGTTTGATCCCTAGGTTGGGAAGATCCCCTGGAGAAGGAAATGGCAACCCATTCCAGTATTCTTGCCTGCAGAATCCCATGGACGGAGGACCCTGGTGGGCAATAGTCCATGGGGTCGCAAAGAGTCGGACACGACTGTGCGACTTCACTTCACTTCTTCAAAATATTATGACATATAAAATATAAAGAAAAAAATTTCTAACCATTTTTAATTTTAAATTTTTGTCTTCAGATAAATGAAGCTAGGCATAAATCTTCTTTTGGTTCTAATTATAGATTATTTGAAAATCTGTCACAATGTTTTCAATGAATAATTTGTCTGCTTATCTTAGGGAGGGTGTAGAGAGTTATGAGGGTCAGAGATAAACTTTGATCAACGTTTTTCATAGAATAGGCATTTGTAAAATCAGGAGTTTATTAAAAACAACAGACTGGTTTCAAATAGGAAAAGGAGTACGTCAAGGCTGTATATTGTCACCCTGCTTATTTAACTTATATGCAGAGTACATCATGAGAAACACTGGACTGGAAGAAACACAAGCTAGAATCAAGATTACTGGGAGAAATATCAATCACCTCAGATATGCAGATGACACCACCCTTATGGCAGAAAGTGAAGAGGAACTAAAAAGCCTATTGATGAAAGTGAAAGAGGAGAGTAAAAAGTTGGCTTAAAGCTCAACATTCAGAAAATGAAGATCATGGCATCTGGTCCCGTCACTTCATGGGAAATAGATGGGGAAACAGTGGAAACAGTGTCAGACTTTATTTTTCTGGGTTCCAAAATCACTGCAGATGGTGACTGCAACCATGAAATTAAAAGGACGCTTATTCCTTGGAAGAAAAGTTATGAC
Organism: Nanger dama; assembly: GCA_917880005.1. Taxonomy (NCBI): domain Eukaryota; kingdom Metazoa; phylum Chordata; class Mammalia; order Artiodactyla; family Bovidae; genus Nanger; species Nanger dama. Next base: position 85,744,664 of record CAKJTW010000002.1, read on the forward strand.
CAACCTAGATAGCATATTCAAAAGCAGAGACATTACTTTGCCGACTAAGGTCATGTATCGATGTGAGAGTTGGACTGTGAAGAAGGCTGAGCGCCAAAGAATTGATGGTTTTGAACTGTGGTGTTGGAGAAGACTCTTGAGAGTCCCTTGGACTGCAAGGAGATCCAACCCGTCCATTCTGAAGGAGATCAGCCCTGGAGTTTCTTTGGAAGGAATGATGCGAAAGCTGAAACTCCAGTACTTTGGCCACCTCATGCAAAGAGTTGACTCATTGGAAGAGACTCTGATGCTGGGAGGGGTTGGGGCCAGGAGGACAAGGGGATGACCGAGGATGAGATGGCTGGATGGCATCACGGACTCGATGGATGTGAGTCTTGAGTGAACTCCAGGAGTTGGTGATGGACAGGGAGGCCTGGCGTGCTGCGATTCATGGGGTCACAAAGAGTCGGACACGAATGAGCGACTGAACTGAACTGTTGGTGCAGAAGTTTGTTTAATATTCTTTTCTAGGTGGCATATAGGCACTTATAACTAGTTTCATTTTTCATTAAGATGCCAGGGCATCCTGTAAGATGTTTTATGTTTCTTTTGTTAAAAGAAAACAAATATAGCTGATGAGGGGAATATATTAAATGTAATGTATTATTATCTAAACATATTAAATTTAAATATCAGAAAGGTATCTATTTATAACATTGAAAATGGTGGCAGTAGAGTTAAACAATAAAGAACCATGTAACAGTGAAAAATTCCAGTCCTTCCAGAGGGCTCTGTCCCTGATCAGAGTATGTAATTCACTTTCTTAATGAGCACCTTGCTGTTAGGAGGATCAGATTTGAAGAGACCTCAGGACTGGTATAATCAACCCCTTGGTTGACAGTATCAGGCTTCAAATTCATCTCAGCAGAGTGGAATAGGTCTTTGGGATGAATATAAAGTCTCTATACTCAAAGAGAAAAGTGATTTCCTTGTACTGCAAGGCAAAGGGTTTAATAGCTTTAAGGGACTCAATATGAGCTAAAAGTTTTTATTTCTCACTTTGCTTGGGGTGTTCCCCCCAAAAACTATTGTTATTGTTTAGTCACTAGGTCATGTCCAGCTGTTTTGTGAACCCATGGATGGTAGCCCACCAGGTTCCTCCATCAGTGAGATTTCCCAGGCAAGAATACTAGGGTGGCTAGCTATTCCCTTATCCAGAACATCTTCACGACCCATTGACTGAACCTGGGTCTCTTGCATTGCAGGCAGATTCTTTACTATCTGAAAAGTAGAGGGAAGTCCATTTTAGTTGAACCACCTTAGTTTTTCTCTACAGGCCATTTCCCCAGCACCTAAATGCTCTATTCTCTTTTCCATCTGTCAGAATCTTGTGAATTCTCCTGAAATTCTATTTCCTGAATCTGCTTTAAATCTTTCTGTCTCTCCAAGTTTCTCATCCCTCTGAACTCAAAAGCAGTTTTTCCTGTAGGTTTTTAACATTAACTTGAATAAAGGGCCTTCTGTTATTTTTTCTTTTGCTTACTTTTTTTCCACCACAAGATTTAAATTTTTTTGATTCAACCTGGTACAGAGTAGTGGGTTGAGATGAATACAAGTTATTTATGGCTCTGATCATTTGATGGGCAGAATGTTATCTGTTTAGAGTAAAAGGACTAGAATATTCACTGGAAACAGATTTCAGAATTTTTGTAAAGGATTTTTAAAATAAAAACAAAAGACTGCTTATTATGATGCATGTATAATGTTAATTCCCATTGGGAAAATGTAATTCAGTTTCTCTGAGAGAATCATTTTATCACAGGGCATTCAATTTAGAAACTTATCCCAACACCCACCCACCCACCGCACTTGTAGAAACTTATCCCAACACCCGCCCACCCCACTTGTAGAAACTTATCCCAACACACACACACACACACACACACACACACACACACACACACACACACACACACACACACACACACACACACACACACACACACACACACACACACACACACACACACACACACACACACACACACACACACACACACACACACACACACACCACACCACACCACACCACACCCCCCCACACCACCCCCCCCCCCGCCACCTCCACCCCACCCACCCCTTGTTTAAAAGTCTGAGGGTACTCAGCTGTGATACATTATTTCCTAGATGAAGTGAGCACACACAAAAATGCAGCTTTATTAATATGATTTAAAACATTTTCAGTTATCAAAAGGCAAGGAGATTCAAAATTATCTTCAGTAAGACATCTTGTCTCTGTAACTCGTTTTTAATTCAAGAAAACATGGTCCTTGCCCTCAAGAAGTCTATAATCCTTTGCATAGAAATTAAGAGCAAAGGGAAGGCTTTGTAAGATGCCACCTCCCTAGTAAACCAGATGTAAACAATCAGAGACAAGGGGCAAGAAAGACTAATGAGTTGAAGGGACTGACTTAAGAGAAAAGATTAAAAGAACTAAATATCGGTAGTTTGGTGAAATGAGTACTATGGAAGGAGACATGATAAATAGCCAAATTTACTCCTTTGTAAGGCTTTTGAAACCGAAGGCTCTCCATACATGCAGGATGATGTTTATTAATACTATAAACTTTGTACATTACCTGCGGCTCTTTTAAGTCAGCAGCATATACAAACTTGACATGTAATGGACAATGCAAATCTAATTAATCCCTGCGTTTGTGACATGCGTCTGATTCAGTACGCTTTTCTTATGTAGAAAATGAATTACTTTTTTAAAGTTAGCAAAAGCAGTTTGAGGACTTCATGTATTGTTTGGAGACAGAACTAATAAAATGCAACGGTTTGATTATAAAGTGAGTTTGATGTGGAGCTTAAAATATGAAAACTGCTTAGAAAACCAATTTATAGCCAATGTAGGCTCATTGTAAAGCTAAGCTGTTATCACCTGGCAGCTAAATAAAAGTGTAGGTAATTTGGGAATGATCTGTGGGCAGATGCCTATGCAAAGAGTGCGAGAGTCTGTGGCTGATCCTTTGTGCTTCTGTAAAACAGAGGAGTTACTCTACCCTTGCAAACTAAATCATGGTAAAATACACAAGTACTCATTTGCTGTTCCGTTTTGATTAAGAAGACTTCCTTCATGATTAGCATCTCATCTGAGAGGAAAACTTATGGTGCATTTAAATAACTGAACTAAAATGACAGAGAGTGGGGATGCCCAGTGCAAGGTCTAGTTTCTGTGGTGAGTGACTCAGAAAAGCCGTAAGAACTTTCACTGAAAAAGAAAATTGCTGTAGAGCTAAGTTAATTCACCTGGTGTTTTCACTTTCCAGAAACATTTTGCATGTTGTTATTTTCTTCTGTTTTGTTTTGGGTAAAAGAAAAAGAAACATTATCTTCAACACACGATTTTATTTTTTAAGACTAGAAAAGTCTGATGATTTTTAAAGGAAAATTGAGAAATCTATTTAAAATGTCTGTCTCATTAGTTAAACTGAGAAAATAAATATCCTTGTAACTGAATCTGAGTTGTCTTAAACATTGTTTTTAACTCTGCATTTTCACTGTGGTTCTCTGTATTTTTCACTCTGCTACACTGCCGTGGTATTGATAAGAAAGTATATTTATTTATATGCATTTGAATGTATACATATTTGCACAATACACATTAAGTAACAAAAACATCCAAGATCGATTTTCCATTAAAGGACAGATAATTACATAAGTAGCATGTATCAATGAGATGATTTTGAGCAACTTTTTTAAAATATAATACTCTTACCGCAAATCTTTAAGTGTCCCTTTATAATGTGTCAGTAACCCACATTTATGTGGTTTCCTCTGCTCTATGTGGTCCTTGAAAGATACTTTCTATTCATATTTAACAGCAGTATTATAAAATGGAATCATAAGAATGAAAAATCCTGAAATAGAAATTTTCTAGAATGAAGAACTTTGGACTGTCTATCTTTGGATACACTTGGTTCATAAATACCCTCTTTGTAGGAGAGTTGGACATACTGATATTGAATATCAATGAAAAAGTGTGGAGATTATTTCTTAGGGAGATACTAACATTCTGCACTGATCAAGGATTACTTACATCTTCACTCTGGCATGTATTGATACATATATATTTATTATATATATATATATATAAATAGTAATGGGGAGGATGTAATTTCGGGTAATACTGAGTGCCAGCATTTCAAAGACTGAAAAATCTATGAGTAAAATCGTTCTTAATGTGTTATCATTGCCACATGAAAGCTGTCCTGATTTCCCCATTCTCTCCTCTGGGGAATTATACTTATCTTTCATTCTGTGTCAGGAGAAACTGTCATTTAAGGGCAATTTCTGTTCTTCTGCTGGCATATTTCTTTGTTTATGCTCTTTCTTTTCCCATATGGGAATCTCTCAGTGTGCGTGCACAGTTCATTCATGCGTAGATGGCAGCACCAGCTACTTCTGCCGTTGTCTTAGGAGTTGTTGCTTTGAGAGGTGCTGCCTAGGATGGCTACTAGGGGGAATGACAAATTTCTTTTAATGTCTGGAGTTAAAGATAGTTCTTCTCTTCACATGTTTTGTGTTTTCTACTTAAGATCTCTTAGTCTATAAGGCTTTTGATGACTATAGTAACTGTGATGATTACGATAATCAAGTGTTCGCCCAGATCACATTAGACAGATTTACCAAAGGATAGTTTAAGAATTTCCAAATAGTTCTGAATTTAGGTAAGTGGTTCCATAATGCATATTAGATAGTCCAGATTGTACTGAGACCCTTGAGGATAGACAGAATCCCGTTGTGGAGACAACAGTATGGCCTTGAAAACAGCATGGCGTTGGGCTTCAGCACTCAGGCTCTAGGACCCTACCACTTCAGCCCGGATTCTGCCTCTGTATCTTCGCTAGCTGTTGGAACTTGTTGCAAGTTAGTTACTTGTATCTTTGTACTTAAATTATTCTTTTCTGAAAATAAGAATTGTGTAGCTTTTAGAATTAAAAAGAATGAATACTGTCCCAGTTCTTAGAATTGTGCCTTTGTAGATATCCAATATATGTTAGTTATTATGCAATTTTTAAAAGTGAAATCTCCACCTAGCAAAGACTTGTCTCATATCAGGTAATTACCTAATAAGTAAATATACAGAAAATTGAATAACTGGATACCCCTTTAATATTTCCTGATGTAAAATTTTATAGAACTCCTTTTTCATTTAATATATCTTTGTTGAAAATTATAATATGTGCAAATATTGTCTTAAGCACTTCAGAGTTGGTGATACGTTGTACATGCTGTTGAAGAAGGGTGTGGTCTTGAGTAAGTTCTTTAAGGTCTCTTTAGCTCCTTTTCCTCTACTATGAAAGAGTTGTTGCAAGGAGTGAAGGAGACTCTCTCTAAATAGGTATTTGTTGTTGTCCAGTCACTGTGTCGTGTTCTGACTCTTCGTGACCCTGAGGATTGCAGCATGTCAGGCTCTTCTGTCCTCCACTATCTCCCAGAGTTTGCTCAGATTCATGTCCCTTGAGTCAGGGATGCTATCTAATCATCTCATCCTCTGCCGCCCCTTTCTTCTTTTGCCGTCAGTCTAGAGTGCTTAGCTCGTGCCTGGTCATCGTAAAACACATGATGGATGTACTTTCTAGTGTAGCCGGTAAAATATGTATGAAACAGACATTCAGGGTAGAAGATGACATGTGTAGTAAGAGGCTGAAGTGTCAGTTGTGCTTATTTCCAATGGGCAGTAGTAGAGTTGGAGGGGAGTGGTCGAGGATAGTTAGGAGTTGGCGTTTGACTTACACTGAGACATTGAAGAATGCTTGGAACTTAGATATCTTTTATGCAGGGAAGTGACATTTCAGATAGGGAGAACAGCATAAAGGAGGGAATCAGGTGCTAAATCAGAGGCCTGGCTTGTGTAGACCACAGGAGACATTCTCTCCTATTATTAGTAGAGAAGGATGAGTTGGAAAGGTAAATATGAACCAGATAATAGAAGTCCTTGAGTAAACTGGATGTTGTTTGTCAAGCATTTGAAAGACATTTAAGAGTTTTGAGCAGGGGATGAATGGAACTTTTCTGAGTTCATGCAGGAAAGTTTCATTTTGCATATGAAAGTAGGATGGGATAGAGATGAAAATGTTGGGAGCAAAGTTATTTGTAAGTAAGATGGAATGCAGAGAGTTGGGTGATGGTTCAAGCAAGGGATAAGGTCCTGAGCTAGCATGAGAGGGAATGCAGTGGAAGGAGCAGATGGAAAAAGAGTTGAGTACAGGAATTTTCAGGGCTTGGCAACTGGATGCAAGGGAAAGTAAGAGGCTGGACAAATAATGCTCAAGGACTTCTAGTTTCAGGTAACTAAGAGGGTGCTGCAGCCATAAATAAAAGTAGGGGAACACCAGACATGGAGTGGACTGAGTAGGAACAGTAACAAGCTCCATTTAGAATTTATCGAACCTGAGGTATTGGCCTCCATCCTGGTCACCTGGATGCAGAGGTCTTTCCTTAAGTGGATGGGAAGGAATATATTATTGTTATTTTTATAACCTGTGAAATTTGTGGGTAGAAGTTAAATATTGCACTGTTCTGATAAAGGTATTGAGTTACGTTATAGAAGAGCACTTTTGTTTCTCTTCTTTCTTTCCAGAAAATAATAAAATGAGAGAAGTCAAGCAGAAAAGTGTAGACACGTTCTTCAGTGATCTTAGTGGATACATGGAAATCTGATCCTTTATGAACTTGGGGTTTTAACATCACATATAATAAACTATATTTAAATAGTGGTAAGGTTTTATGATAAGTCAAGTGAAAGAAGAAAATTCAAGGTTAATTCTAACACCTCAGTAGTAGTGTAAAAACTCTTTCAATATATTATCACAACATATTCTGGGATATGGTAAGTAGTTAGTTCTTGATTCTAGATTCCCGAGGTATTGGACAAATCGACTTTTTAATGCTTCGAACTTTGGGTTGGGAAGATCCCCTGGAGAAGGGACTGGCTACTCACTCCAGTATCTTGGCCTGGAGAATTCCATGGAGTGTATAGTGCATGTGGTTGCAAAGAGTCGGATACGACTGAGTGACTTTCACTTTCACCTTTATTTGTGAATGTTTAGAGTTTCTTTCTGGAAAGTTTTTCTGGCTTTTTAAAAACCTCTTAGTAAAATATGATTCTTAGACAAGTTATTTTGTTAACTGCTGCCTTCCATTAAAGTCAACTTTATTTAGCTGTTTTCTTTTTTGAAATAGGCTTTAAGGGACAAATTATGGTGATCAGTTATTGTCCAGTATACGTGTGTTTGTGCACACACACACACATACATATGATTAACCCTTGTATATGTGAATATAAAAAAGTATAACTATAATAATAAATAATACAAAAATAGTTACAACTAGTGTTTACCAAGTTCTTCAATTTATAATAGCATTTGACAACAATGTTCATCTCATTCCAAAGGAACCTGAAACCCAGGAAACTTAAGGGATTTGTCTGTTTCTTTAAAAATATTTCCTTATAATTAAACTGAGACTGTCATTCTTGTACAGTAGTGAAGAATTTATCTTCTCAATATGTGTCCCTCATTCTGAGGGTATTTAATATTTTGAAAACTGCTGAACAGTGGTAATTGTCAACACTGCAGTGGTGAAATTGTGATTGTATATAGGTCATAAAATTCTTTGACTACATCTAATACATAGCAATATATTCAAATATTTAAATCTCCATCCTAGATCTTAAGTATGAGTTTACAAATAGAAATAATTAATTTTGGAGTGTTTAACCTTGTTTTTGAGGTGTGTCATGAAATTTTCTCTAGATTGGAATTCTCATTTTTATAAATCATTAAAACACAGACTAGATCTTCAGTATCAATTTTATTTGAGTTTGATGGCAGAGGTTTATTTTTGCTTTAAACTTTGTGAGCCTCATTGTGTTCAGGGACCAAATAAAGAATAAAAGACTGTCCTTGCTCTCGAGGCACTCCCAGCGTTTGGGGGGTGGTACGGGCACTGCAGGGTGATAACCAAGAAGAGGAAGCAGAGGGAACTTTCCTAAGTCCAGGCTGGAGGAGGAGCCTCAGCTTCTTAGCCACCCTGCTGCTTCTTGACCAGTTTACGCTGAGGGCTGGTTCGCTGCAGTTTAGGTTAGCCACTTCTGCTCTTGGTCAGTTGTCATCATTGCAAGGCTCTTTTGCTTTATTTTGCTTTGCTTTAATGGTTGACCTCCGCCTCTCCTTGCAAACCAGGTTTTGAAGGGACAGCGGCCCCCAGAACACACAATGGGGTAGTGCTGCTCAGTCCGTATTTTAGCTGTCTTTCCAGAGAGTTTATGGTAAAATTTTCTCTTCTGCTTTTAGTTAAAGTTTAGAATTAGCCTGTTGATTTTCCTCTAATAAAATTCATTCTTTCTGTGCTTTATGAAATGTAGTCTGTCTCTTGCCAGGTACTCATTGTTCCAGTTCTCTGATAATACACAGGGTGGGCAGAGCCAAGAAACAAGAGGTGACAGTACCGGTTCCCACAATCAGTTCAAGAGCGGCTCTCACTGTTTTCCACCTCACACTCATCACTACCAGCCTCAGCTCAGCTCAGGAACATTTTGTTGGGCCTACTTTTTAACAAGATATGCTGAGTACTGAGGCTGTAAAGATGAATGGTATATGATTCTTACCCTCAAAGTGCTTATCATCCTATGGGAGAGAGTGTGACCAAGCTCATTTTTACATATGTTTAATATGCTAAATTTTGATATAAAGTGGTGTAAAATAGATGTTATTAACTTGATCACTTCTTAAATTTTACTACTGCTCATCTCAACTGAATTGTAGATTTATTTTTTAATGGGGAGTATAGGGTAAAGCACATGGCAATATAAGTTAGTTCATACAGAATTCTCATTAATAATTTTCGTAATAAAATTATTTAAAACCCCATGATAAATATCAAGGCTTAAAAAGGACATTACATTGGGTATGTCATCTGGATAAAGTTATTCAAACATGATTTTAAGACACCAAATAAAGGCAACCAATTTTCTTAGTTTATAAGCCAAGTTATTTTTGTTAGATAAGTCATTCTAGAAGGATTCTGCCTAATAAGGCTTGTTAAACCAAGCATCTGACTAAGGCAAAATTAAATATATTCATATAGTATTATTTATGTAACAAAGTTTGTATGAAGCCTCATTGTTTTATTTTAAATTTAAAAATGATCCTTCAAATCTGCTAACTTCATTTCTCATATATCTGCTTGATGTTTTCCAGTCATTTAGTCCTTAAGAGGACAATAAATTACAGCACCCTTTATAAAAATATATTTATGTGTTTCTTTAAAAGTCTAGTATGTTATAAAAGGGTCAAACTTTATTGGACAAATTTTTGATTACTCAGGATTTTTATCACATATTAAGTGATTTTCTAGTTTTCCTGAACATTGTTTGCTTATATTTTAAGTGTCCAGAAATAGCAATCAAGCATGCAGAGTAGCTGGATAAACTAGCACTAAGATCACCTAACTCCTTTTAGGCCTGAGTCCCTGAATCTCAGAAAGTACATTAGGGCATTTGGTAAGAACTAGAGAGGCTAGGCCTCTGTGGACTCCTCTCTGACTGAGGGCCAGTCATTTGTGGGTGTCTCGGTATTATGCCCGTACTCACACTCATAGAGATGTGTATCAGTTGCATTCTTTCAAGAGCTGTCGGATTATATTTTTTGGTTGTTTATCTGGAGAAAGAAAACCTAAAAGCATTCCCATGGTTTTGTGAAATCTGAAACCAACAGATTTAAATATTTAAATATAAATGGTAGACTTTACATGTTGTCTTTGTGTGATCACATGCACTCCCACTGCTTCAAGCAGAAGCTGTCTATTGTTGACTGCCAAACCTTTACCTTCACCCAGCTCTTAAGAGCCAGACTCCTATAACGAAGGGAAACAAATGGATAATATAAAATAAAAACTGACTGTGGGAGATATGGTTCAAGATGATGGCGTAAAAGGACATACACTCATCTCCTCCTGTGAGAGCACCAAAATCACAACTAACTGTTGAACAGCCATGTACAAGAGGACACTGGAACCCATCAGAAAAAGATACCCCATGTCCAAAGACAAAGAAAAAGCCACGATGAGATGGTAGAAGGGATGCAATCATGATAAAATCAAATCCCATACTTTCCCATCATAATTTTTGGGCAACCCCAAAACTGGAGAACAGTAATAGCAAAGAAGTTCTCCCACTCTTGTGAAGATTCTGAGCCCCATGTCAGGCTTCCTAACCTGGGGATCTGGCAAAGGGACTTGGAATCCCCAGGGAATCTGACTTTGAAGGCCAGTGGGATTTGATTACAGGACTTCTACAGGATTGGGGGAAAACAGAGACTCCATTCTGGGAGGGCACAAACAAAATTTTGTGTGTACCAAGACCCAGAGAAAAGAGCAGTGACCTCCCAGGAGACTGAATCAGACCTACCTGCTAGTGTGGCAGGGTCTCCTACGGGGTGTGGGTCAGCGGTGGCTCCCCTGTGGGGAGAGGGGCGCTGGCAGTAGCAGTCCTGGAAGGTGCCCCTTGGCATAAGCCCTTTTGGAAATCGCCATTAACCCTACCATAGAGCCTGTGGACCCCAGAGTTGGGTTGTCTCAGGCCAAACAACTAACAGGGATGGAGCAAAAGCCCACCCGTCAGCAGATAATTGTATTAAAGTTTTACTGAGCAACACCCTGCCCACCAGAGCAAGACCCAGTTTTTCCCACTGCCAGTCTTTGCCATCAGGAAGCTTACACAAGCTTCTTAGCCGCATCCACCAGAGGGCAGACAGAAGAAGTAGGAAGAACCACAATCCCACAGAATGGAAACCACATCACAGACGGCCAAACAGAATGAAAAAGCAGAGGGTTATGTTCTAGAGGAAAGGACAAGATAAAACCCCAGAAAAACAACTAAATGAAGTTGAGATAGGCAAACTTCCAGAAAAATAATTCAGAATATGATAGTGAAGATGAGACAGAATCTTCGAAAAAGAATGGAGAAGGTATGAGAAATGTTTACCAAAGACTTAGAAGAACTAAAGAACAAACAGAGATGAACAATACATTAGAAGGAATCAACAGCAGAATAATCGAGGCAGAAGAACAGGTTAAGTGACCTGGAAGACAGAATGGTGGAAATCACTGCTGCAGAACAGAATATAGAAAAAAGGATGAAAAGAAATGAAGACAACCTATGAGACCTCTGGAACAACATTAAATGCACCAACATTCATAGTATAGGTTTCCCAGAAGGGTAAGAGTAATAAAAGCGAAGAACCTGCAACCAAGAATACTCGGCTGCTGCTGCTAAGTTGCTCCAGTCATGTCTGACTCTGTGTGACCCCATAGATGGCAGCCCACCAGGCTCCTCCGTCCCTGGGATTCTCCAGGCACCCAGCAAGAAACCAAAAACTTTCCAGACAGGCAAAAGTTAAGAGAAGTCATCACCACCAAAGCAACTTTCCAACAAATGCTAAAAAGAACTTCCCTAGGTACAAAACACGAGAAGGAAAAGACCTACATAAACCCAAAACAATTAAGAAAATGGTAATAGTATCATAAATATTGATAATTACCTTAACTATAAATGGATTAAATGCACCAACCAAAAACATAGATTGGCTGGGCAGATGAAAACACATGTATGTATGCTTTTTTACTTAATACATCACTCTACTTAACCCTCCAAAGTATATGTAGTTAATTTATATTGTTAGGTCAATCATGTTTGCATTATGGCTTACAATTATCATCATCTTTTATTTTTTTCTCCTGGCTATTGATTGTGAAAATTGATAACACCTTTTAATATTGTGATTATATAACTATTAATATTATTCACTTAATACCATTGCATCATGATTTGTCAACAGAAACTAATAGAATTCTATATTACTAAAGGAAGAAAGAAAGAAAGAGTCGCTCAGGCGTGTCCGACTCTTTGTGACCCCCATGGACTGTAGCCGACCAGGTTCCTCTGTCCACAGGATTTCCCAGGCAAGAATACTGGCGTGGGTTGCATTTCTTTCTCCAGTATCACTAAAATTACTATTTAAAAGAAAAACCTGTAATCATTTTTTAAAAATCCAGATGCATATCAGAGTTACCTTGGAATTTTTTGAAATATATATACAAATACCCAGGTATTGCTTTTTTTCTCCAAAGCTCCATGTGTGTTTCTATGAGAAGCCATGTTTAAAAATAACTGAACTATATGATGATCTTTTACTTTTATCTAGTTTGTTTCACTTTTTAAACTTCATATTTAGTGCTCCCATTTCATTTCATTTATATTTTCCAATTTCTTTCTCTTTTTTGTTTTTGTTCTTTCTCAAGCCTTCATCAAATGTAGTAGAAAAGCTTTTGTGTGTGTGTATATATATATATATACACACACACATATATATATGTAAATAGTATGTGTGAGAAAATACATATATTTTAGAAAACATGAATTTTCGCCTAGCTAAAAAAATTGTGACATTTTGATTTCACTTGTTTGACTTAGTATGAATAGATGCTAGCTAGATTTCTAATTTCTGTTCACTCAAAAACTTTGATATAGTTCCATGTATTTTGGCATCTAGTATTACTGCTAAAAGTCTAGAAAGTTTATTATCTTAGTGGTTTTTTTCTTTTAAAAATTAAGGCTTGAAACTTCTAATCCAGTTCTGAGAATATAAAGAAAAATGTTGTAAAAGGATCAGGAAATTAGCATGTGATACAGATTTATTCACTATAGATTTTGTTCAAATTTCACAAAATTTTGTGCCAGTGTCCATTTGTTTTCATACTTTATTCAAGATTCCTCAGTATATTTAGTTGCATTGAGCAATTTTAGCAGCATGTAGCAAATTCTAGTAAATTCTCTTTTCATCATTATTGTTACAAATATATTCTAGTTTTCCTTGTTATGGGTCTTCAGATACACCCATCATTTAAAAATGGACATTTACTTTCCAAATACATGGGCTTTTTAAAAGTATCTTTGGTATTAATTTCTCACTTTGATATTAATTTCTCATTTAAATGTTTTCTTCCATGTAATCATCCTCTTTTTTTTTTCAGTCTTCTAACTTTATGAGGTTTTTCAATGGCTAAGTCAAAGATCTCCCTGGTAAATGTCACACTGCACTTGATAATATGTGGGTTATTTTAAAAAATCTTTTTGATATTGATTGCTAACATAATTCCACAGTGATAAGAGAACAGACTGATTTCAATACCTTTAACCTGTGACATTTTTGCACCTTGTCTTATGTCCCTGGATCTGCTCCAGTGTCTCCTAGTTTACAGTCCATGGAAACTTGAATAGAATCTCTTTCCTACTGTTGCGTGAAAATTACATAAATCTTAGTTATGTTGAATTGGTCCATAGTGCTTTTCAGGTCTACTCTTAATATATCCTTCTACTTTTCTGTCTATTTATTCTATTAATTTTTGAGAGTTTAATATTGATATTCCAACTAAAACTCTTAATTTGGCTACTTAAAAATAATTGTAACATATGGTGGAACTATATGTATTTTTTCTGTATTTTCCAAATCTCCTGTAGATGTGTTATTATACTTTCATAATTTAAAAAGTAAAAAAGAGAAAAAAGTATGGGAAAAGTAAATTTAAAAGGTGGAGCTTTACAAATGTAGATGATTGAAAACACGACATCATACTGCAGGGTTTTGCTAGTGTGTTCAACAGTGGTGTGACCTCACTGGGTCTTGTAGCCTTGCACCAGCTCTTGTGAGCCTGTGTGTGCATCTCTTCCCGCCTGCCTGGTCAGTGATTTCACGGTGGGGTGTTACCTTGAAATCGGCCATCAGGAAATTTGCAAATGCTATTCAGTCAGGGCTTTTTACCCCCTCCTGAAGAGCTGATTGTTAAACATATACGAGGCACAGCATTGGTTTCAGCCTTAATCTTATTCTGAATGCAGATAACGGTGTAGGCTGATCATATTTACTTAGTTTTAAAAGTGGTTCCCCCAGACACTTTGGAAAGGCACTCTGTGCATAGTACTGTCCTAGCAACAGAGGATATAAAAAGTAATGGAAAGATGAACGTTTTTGAATAGTTCGTACTGTGGATAAACTAAAGGGGGGAAATTCTTTGCAGAGGCTAAAATCAGGTGATGCTCTAAAAAAGATTATTTCATATACTTGTTGGTATTATGTATTGCAGAACGATGTACCTATTATATTGCTATATGTATTAATAAGTCACCATAGATGACACCATAGGTATTGTTTTTAAATTATGTTATTTTGTTCATGGCTTATGTTACATTATATATAACATTTTATATGTATGTTATATAATGTCATGTTTGACTCTTCGCCATGCATGGACTATAGAGTCCATGGAATTCTCTAGGCCAGAATACTGGAGTGGGTAGCTTTTCCCTTTTCCAGGGGATCTTCCCAACCCAGGGATCAAACTCAGGTCTCCTGCATTGCAGGCAGATTCTTTACCAGCTGAGCCACCAGGGAATCCCAAGAATACTGGAGTGGGTAGCCTATCTCTTCTCCAGCAGATCTTCCTGACCCAGGAATTGGATTAGGGTCTCCTCCATTGCAGGTGGATTCTTTACCAACTGAGTTATCAGGGAAGCCGTATATATATACATACACACACACAGTAATGCTTAATTTGTATATTATTTCTTTATTATAGTAAGGGAGTGTATGTTCTTATTAAAGGCTTTGGCAACTGATGCATGCTTTGATTGTCTCCAGGGATTACTTTTATAGACTAGGGAGGTGAGAATTCAGCATAGACACAAACTAATTCCTAATGTATAAATCAAAATAAACTCCAAGTCCAGTCAATATTAATGCCCATTTGGGGGCCTTGGAAGACAGGCTACTGATAGAGGAACTTATTCATCTGAACCCAAATTCAAATAGAATATCTGGAAGTTAGTTACCAATTTATTTGAAATTTTATTGCAGTACATCCTCCACTGGCAGTGTATGCTAGGGTAGAAGGAATGATTTGTCCATTAGTAGAGGTCTGTCCTAATTAGGCGTATCAGGCCTGCTATTGCCTACCACATTACAAACTAAGGTACACTCCTTTGTGAGGAAATATGATGAAAAGATGGGTATTTACAGGCCATGCCCCCATGTGATTCCCTTTAACCTGTCTGAGCTCCCGTTCCTTTTGCTTCACTGGGCTGTCAGTCATTGAACAGTCTGACTTCCTCTGGGTTCCTTTCACAGGCAACTTTGCTTATCTATTTGAGTGGCATTTATCTGATCTTTAAAAATTTTTTTACATGTTTTTACTTTTAAGATCTTCTCTTTCTTATGTAAAAAGGCAATTAGACTCGTATCTGTTTATTTTAAACAAAATGGCTGTTAATTAGTGTGATCAAAAACTCTGCCATTGTAGACTATGGGTTCTACTTTGTAGTTGCACTAAATTGAGTGCGGTTTGGTGCCAGTTGACTTGATAACTCAGTCTGGCCTTTTAAAAATTAATGAACAAACACCTTTATGAGGCTTTGTTTTGTCTGGTTTAGATCTATAGTCTCTCTGAATGCATCAGAGTTCTTATTTTTTACTGACTAATGCTGTTGCTTATTAAAAGTGCAAAAACTTACTGAAAAACTTTTTGATAACGTAACTGATGTGTGAAAGCTACACCATTTTCATTTAATTGGTTCATTTATGATTTTATAAGTTGGAGTACAAAGTATGCTTATTTATTTCATCAGTAACACACACTACTAACATTTCTTTTTATTAAGTTGTCAGTTTACCAGAATTCTAGAAATATCTTCAACTGTCAGCACCCCAGGCACCACTCCCCCCACCTCCATGACCCACGTTTATCATTTCAAGAAACAAGCAGATTTCAGTTATTTAATATGAACAGTTTCAAGAGTGTGGGTCAATGTGAGATGACTCGATCTCATATATCTCTAACATCCTTAGTGTTTTTCAGTGATAATTAATATTCAGAATAATGATGATGGGAATATTATAAGAGTCTCCTTAATGGAAAGATTAGATTATGTTCATGATATATTACTTCTAAGGCAGAAAGTCATAACCATAAATACTAACAACGTTTAGACAAAAACAAATTTCTAGTTAGGTAGTCAGAAAGTTAAATCAAAATAAAATATAATTGACCAGAAAATGCCAGCTCTTAATTGTTCTGATTAATTATAAAGTTTAAAATTTATCATTTATTTATCACATTGAAGAGAATAGGATGGCAAGAGGATCAGAGGTCAAAAGACCCAGCTCTTTGGATGTGTGCAAACTTTATGAGTTATGTTAAGATAGGAGTACCAATCATAACTTGGTTTTGCTAGATGTCTGAGAAAACTGGGTTTAAAACTCATGTCCTGGATCATCTGTGAAACAGCAATGAAACTTGAGTTTTTAAAGAAAATTTATTTATTCATTTTTGGCTGTGCTGGGTCTTTGTGGCTGCCTGGGCTTTTCTCTAGTTGCAGGGAGTGGGGGCTACTCATTTCAGTTAGCGGGCTTCTTGTTGTAGGGCATGGGCTCTAGGGTGTGTGAACTTCAGGAGCTGATATACACAGGCTCCGTAGTTGTGGCTCCTGGGCTGTAGAACACAGGCTCAGTCGTGGTGCACAGGCTTCTTTGCTCTGTGGCATGTGGGATCTTCCTGGACAGGGGTCAAACCTGGGTCTCTGGCATTGGCAGGTGGATTCTTTACCACTGAGCCACCAGGGAAGCCTTGAGAGTTGAGTTTTTATTGACTATTTGAAAAAGAAATGGTTATTTGTGAATGGTAATAGATCAAAAGGCCTCACAAAAATTATTTAAAATTAAAAATCTAATAATAATTTATTAAAGAAAATGCCATTTATTTAATGTTTTCAGTATTCCAGGTAATTAATGCTTGGATTCATTTATATACTATTGTATTTTAATTGTATAGTAACCCTGCAGATCAGGCTTTTGTATACTCACTTGTGGTTGTGGAAACTGAGGCTCCCACAGATTAAGTATCTTACTAAAGTTCATCAGTTAGTAAATGATCTGAGAATTATGTCAGATCGTTCCGACTCCAAAATGCTTTTGACAACAGTGCTTCCCAATATTTCACAATAATAGATGATTTTGTTAAGGCACGTTTTCCTTGTTTGTGAGGAAATCACAGCATCACCCTGTTTTCTTTATGTTTAACTTTTCCAAGCTAAAAACAGAGCGTTCTCCCATTTCTAGTTCTCTGTTTGGAATCCTTTTGCAAGCACACTTACGAATAAAAAGCTGTTCTTAGTGAATGTAAATGTTTCAGTGATCATCATCACTTATCTTGGAAGGTTCCTGCCTTAATCTGTCCTCACTGTTGAACATTCTTTCTTGGTATTTAACCTGAATTTACTTCTCTTGATTATACTCATTACTCCTAGTTACCTCCCT
Source organism: Nanger dama (assembly GCA_917880005.1). Taxonomy (NCBI): domain Eukaryota; kingdom Metazoa; phylum Chordata; class Mammalia; order Artiodactyla; family Bovidae; genus Nanger; species Nanger dama. The sequence continues at coordinate 85,762,078 of CAKJTW010000002.1, forward strand.
TATTGTGGATGTGTCAGTAATGATCTATCTTTAGCCAACTGGCCTTTGTTTACAGTCCTTCCCACAAGATTGAAGCTGATGTTGTAATGATGCTTAGAGATGATATAATATAGATGTGGGTAATTGGGCAATCAAATTCAAAGTACAGTCTAAACCTAGAATTAGTAGGAAAGTAATAAATGGCACTCAGTGTTGGTTTTGTATATCATCTGTACTTTGGTTTGCATTTAAAGCCATCTGTACTTGATGCTGTAAAGCCTTCTCACATAGAGTGACTTTGTATAGTGTACACTAGCTTCATTAATAGTTGAAAAGTTTATTATCTATATCTTATTGGCTATGACACTAATTTTTATTTTTAAGTTATTTTACACTAAATCAGCCTTTCATACAGTATAACCTTTGATCATATTTGCTTACCGCTTTCTGCCCTCAAGTCCTTGATTTCCATTTCCTTTTCAGTAGTAATGAGACAAATTATCAAACAAGCTCATTTGAGGAAACTCCAATTGTAATCAGTTAGCTTGATGGAGGGAAAGATTTTTGGTATGAGGCATTCATACTTTCCTGTGGATACCGGGTCTAGTAATTTAAAAGCTTAGCTTAGTGTATCAAGCACCCACAAAGTGAGCGTTGCAAAGTAAAACCAGATTTCTTCATTCCACAGAGAATAGATATCTATTCATAAGCTGCGTGTGTCTAGGGAATTTTTGTTTTGTGTTTTTGTTTAACATTTTCATAATGTGCTCACCAGGGGTATCACGGAGAGTGGTCCTTTGTATGTTTTGCTACAGAATTGAAAGCTCTAAAGGCACAAGTGAAATAAGCATCACAGAGTGGTGAATCTAGAACATGAACATGCAGGGGAAGAAACCCAACCTAGAGATAAAGAGCCACCGAAAAGAGAAGCCAGGAGAACCCTAAAATAAAAATCAGGAACCAAAGAAGAAATAAAGGAGAGAAACGTTAAATTACAAAAGTTAGGGCGAAACAGGCCAGGCATTGTGAAGCTCGGTACAGAAATAATTCATCCTTTTTGGAAACATTATGAAAAATCTCCAAAGACCAAGAAAAGGGAAGCAAAGGAAGAACAATGTGAATATTTAAAATAAAAGTTAAAGCTGTAGGTGATAGACAACACAAACATAATAAAGACTTCAAGAACCAAGAGACCAGACATATAAGGCATGCTAAACAGTGGGCACAGGAGGGGACTCCTGGAGAACTGTTCTGGGTTGTGTTTGACCAAATGCAAACATATTTCTGACCTGAGTGCACGTGAGAAATTTCTGGATTCTCTGAGGTCCAGGATCCATCTTAACACAGCTCTAATATTTGGGGCTGCGCCTGGAAAATGAACGAATCCCACTAGATAATCACATCTATAAAAGCTAGTGATACTGACATAGTACTTCCTATGTTCCAAACTCTGTTTTTAGTACTTTAGATATTGTATGTTAACTAATAAAATCTTCATAATGGTCCGATAAGGAAGGTATACCATGGTGTATCCGTATTTTACAGGTGAGAAGATAATAGAGAGATTAAATAACTTGCCCAAGATTTGTCTTTGTCTAGACAAAGACAGCACCAGGCTTTGCAAGCAGGTTGCCCCAGAGCCCCTGCTCGCACCTCTGTACTACCTTAGCTCTTTTCAGAGCCCTGCAGGCTTTATGAGGTTTTATTCCCTTCACCTGCTCTATGCAGTCAGTCACCAGATCCTGACAACTCCACTTTAAATATCTCTACAGTGTGCTTTCTTATTAACAGGTTGTCATGAATTCAGTGACTCCAGTTTCTTTGGCTCCCCAGTGTTGCCCTCTTCCAAAGCTCCTGCCCATTGCATTGGGCCATCTTTTCCTAAAACTCTTTCTGTTAAAATTGTTGTATGTTTCTCTGTCACAACCAGGGTAAACTCCAAACTCCCAGAGTGGTGTAAGGGGCATTTTGAACTGATCATGGGCCCATATTTCCCCTCATGTACAACTCAGGGGTAAAGCATCTGTCTGCCCATGCAGGAGATGTGGGCTTGATCCCTGGGTCAGGAAGATCCCTTGGAGAAGGAAGTGGCAACCCACTCGAGTATTCTTGCCAAGAAAACTCCATGGACAGAGGAGCCTGGTGGGCTGCAGTCCATGGGGTCACAAAGAGTCAGACACCACTGAGCGACTAAACACACACACACACACACAGCCCATCTTCTCCAGAAAGGATGGATTATTTGGTTTCCTGCATGTAGCCCATGGTTCTCTGCCTGTTTGTATGTCCCTGTTGTTTTCTCTGTCCACAGTTTTCGTCCTTTCTCAGCCTGGCTGATAACTTCTATTCATTCATGATTCACTTTAGGCAACACATTTTGCTGGAAGCCTTCTCTGGTCGTATCAATTCAGTTCAGTTCAGTTCAGTCACTCAGTTGTGTCTGACTCTTTGTGACCCCATGAACTGCAGCACGCCAGGCCTCCCTGTCCATCACCAACTCCTGGAGTTCACTCAGATTCACGTCCATCGAGTCAGTGATGCCATCCAGCCATCTCATCCTCGGTCGTCCCCTTCTCCCCCTGCCCCCAATCCCTCCCAGCATCAGAGTCTTTTCTAATGAGTCAGCTCTTCGCATGAGGTGGCCAAAGTACTGAAGTTTCAACTTTGGCATCATTCCTTCCAAAGAAATCCTAGGGCTGATCTCCTTCAGAATGGACTGGTTGGATCTCCTTGCAGTCCAAGGGACTCTCAAGAGTCTTCTCCAACACCACAGTTCAAAAGCATCAATAGGATAAGTTAAATCTCTGCCTCTGTTTGCTCATTGCATGCTGTGCATAGCTCCATCATTGGTTTCTGTCTTCTTTGCCAAATGGTTAACTGTGCAAGTCTAGGGTTCATGTGCCCATGTCTCTCACAGGGACTGACAGAGAGTAGGTGCTCGACTAATGCTTGTTGAATGAATGAGCAGAGAAACGAATGAAGGTATTTGACAATATGAATACTTTTGCCCTAGAGTTTCAGGTGAGATGATTTAGTATCAGACCATCATCAGACTTTAATCCCTTGTATTTTTCTGAACTAGATATGAGGGCTAGCTCCTTACCTTTACTAAGGAGACGGAAAAGGGAATGGTTTTAGATTACATAGGAAGGAATTAAGTGAAGGAAGTAGGACTTTACTGGCAGTTTTGGTAATGAGAATGTATTTTTAAAAAGCAGATATCTTTGGTGCACTTTAAAAAGTGAAATGGGCTGCATTTCCTATACTATATGGCTTGTGAAAAAAACAGCACTGTGGAATGCTGTAGGCTACAGTTTCCATCTGACGATATCACATTCCCTGGGGAGGTTTAGAAAGCATACATTTCTTGGACTTCATCCTTAATGATTTGATTTAATGGGCTTTGTGTAGGAGCCTCACACTGTGCTTTCTGAGCATTAAATGAGGTATAGAGCCCTTAGCACGATTACTAGCACGAAGTGCTCATTCAGTAGTAGATCATTGTTATCATCAGCCCCATCACCTCTATCGGTGCTGTTAGCATCACCACCATTCCTAAAATTACCTTCGAATGATCAGTGGTGCTCCATAACCTAAATGCTTAATCGACTAGAAGGTCAGAAGGAGGAGCATTTTCTAAATGCTTCTTATTTCAGGGTTCATGGGAACATGGTTCTTGTTGAAAACACACCCAGCTTACTAACCCATTTTACTAGCTGTGAGACTTGGACAAGTGTTTTAAATTCTGCACCTCATATGTACAGTGGGGCTAATAATAGTTTCTATCTCATGGGATTTTTTATTAATACACATAAGGTAATTAGAAGAATGCTTACATTATATTAAGTTCTCAAAAAATATTAGCTTTTACTAGAAGTAGTAGTAGGAAGGCAAGGCAAAACAAAACAAACACAGGTTCCACATGCCATAATATTGAGTATCAGTACATGTGTACTGGGGCATGCCTGGTGTCTCAGACGATCAGGAATCTGCCTGCAGTGTGAGAGACCCGGATTGGATCCCTGGGTTGGGAAGATCTCCTGGAGAAGGGAATAGCTACCCACTCCGGTATTCTTGCCTGGAGAATTCCATGGACAGACATGTTAAGTCACTTCAGCCACGTCCAACTATTTGTAACCCTATAGTCTGTAGCCTGCCAGGCTCCTCTTTGCATGGGATTCTCCAGACAAGAATACTGGAGTAGGTTGCCATGCCCTCTTCCAGGGGATCTTCCTGACCCCAGGGATTGAACCTGCATCTGCTGCATTGCAGGCGGATTCTTAACCTCTGAGCCACCAGGGATGCCTGAGCTACACATACAGTCCGTGGCGTCGCAAACTCAGACAAAACTGAGTTACTTAACACTTTCGCTTTTTTCACTTTTCACATGTGGACTTATACCCACATATCATATAAACATGTATAAACATGCATAGATATGAATATTTCTGCAAATATTCCATCATTTCCCAGGTGCAGATTCCACAGTCCATTAGAGGAAAACCAGTGATCGAAACCTCTTATCTGAAGCAGTCCTTAATCTGTGCACAGATACCACTAAGTAGGCAACTCCTTTGTGTCAGCACATTTTTAAACTGATGAAATTTTACATTTGTTTTAAAGTTTTTATTTATTTGAAAAAGTCTATAAATATGTAAGCCAATTTAAAGAAACACATTCAGTTTCAGTGGAGTGAATGACGAGAGAAAGGCTTGTGTTTCTGGTCATGTAAGGAAAAAATAGCCACAGAGTGTAGATTTCAGTGTTCCAAAATAAAAATGACGCCTGACCAGGATTGGAAACTTCAGATCAAAAGGGCAATTTTCGAAAATTGTGGTGAGTGAATGAGAGCACTGGTTTATTGAAGAGATCAATTTGCTATCTTAACCAATGGCACCAGAGCCATCCCTGTAATCTCTGAAAATAGACAGACACTTTGCGGTTCACCAATCCGTAGATGGCATCTGCTTCCTTCCACCTGGCAAGCTCACACCCTTTTCAAATCAGATAGCCTTGCCGGAGCTTTGTGGGTTTATGAAGCCACAAGTTTATTAGTTAGATAAAATCTCTAAGCGTTGAGAAATTTGAAACTGTGTTGTCAAACCATATTTCAGTTATAATGGCAATTTCCAAAGTAAATATGACATAGTAACTTTTAAATCTTGTCATTCTGTTTCCTTGAGAGTGTGTGATGTGTGATAATCTGTGGCAGGGCTTCCTGTCTTTGTTTTCAGGTTCAGTAGTACTTAGAGAGTTAGCAATTGAAATGCTGAAACTTAGACTTTGCAATGGATGATATACCTCCTGTGGCCCCATATGCTTCTATGGAGATAAAGGTGGGCAAATTTTTTACAAAAGAAAAAAAAATAAGGCTTCATTTTTCAAAATTAGATATAATTGACATTAACATTATATTAGTTTCAGGCGTATAATGTGATGATCCAGTATTTATATATATTGTGAAATGATCAGCACTGTAGGTCTTATTAACATCCATCACTATACATTGTTACATTTTTTTTTCTTGTGATGAAAACATATAAGATACTCTCTGAGAAACTTTCATATATGGAATTCAGTATTATGGTATAGCACTATGCTTTGCATTGCTCCTTTATGGCTGCAGTTTTATACTTTGTAACCCCCTTCACTTCCTCCCTCCCGACCTCCTCTAGCAACTACCAAGCTGTTCTCTGTATCCATGAGCTTGTTTTTATTTGTTCGGCTGTTTATGTGCTTTTGGTTTGTTTTTTAGATTGTACATTTAAGTGAGATCATAAGGTATTTGTCTTTATCTATCTGACTTGGTCCATCCATGTTGTCACAAATAGTAAGATTTCATTCTTATGACTTTCATACTTATGACTCAGTAATAATAATAATACTGTCTGTATATATCACATTTCCTTTATTCACTGATATCTTGGTTAATGTGAATTAACCCATAGAGGTGCATATATCGTTTTGAGTTACTGTTTTCATTTTCTTTGGATAAATACCCAGAAGTAGAATTGCTGGATTATATGATAGTACTTTTTAAAAATTTTTGAAGACCCTCCATACGGTTTTCCATAGTGGATGCACCAGTTTACATTCCTACCAACACTGAGCAAGGGTTTCCTTTTCTCCACTTGTGCTTCCCGAAACTTGTTTCTTGTCTTTCTGATGCCAGGCATTCTAACAGGTGTGAGATGATGTGGTTTTGATTTCCATTTCCCTAATGACATTGAACACCTTTTCCTTTTCCTGTTGGCCATTTGTGTCTTATATGGAAAAATATAAATATAGCTTTAAGTGTATAATGTACTAAATCAGAGGAGAAAGCAATCTTGGGGCTGGGAAGAATCCTCTTTAATGTATTATTCTGTCTCATTTAGATGATCAAAAGGTCTAATGCAATAAAAACTTATCAGACCTCAGTATTCAAAGGTCTAACTAAGCCTTTTTTTTTTCTCTTCTAGTGTTTGACTTTAGGAATAGAAGCTAGGGCTTCCCTGATGGCTCAGATGGTAAAGAATCTGCCTGCAAAGTGGGAGACCTGAGTTCAGTCCCTGGGTTGGGAAGATCCCTTGGAGGAGGGCATGGCAACCCCTCTAGTATTCTTGCCTGGAGAATTCCCATGGACAGAAGAGCCTGGTGGCCTACAGTCCATAGGGTTGCAAAGAGTCGGACACGACTGAGCAGCTAAGCCCGGCCCCAGCCCATAGAAGCTAATCCTAAGGAAATAACCTCATGCTAGGTTAATATTTTCTTTTAAATATTATACTTGGAACTGCTAAAAGAAATTAATTTTGACTATAAAGTATACTATACAGAGGTATAGAGTTAAGACAGTGTAAGTTTACAATTAATCTCAGGCTTACTAAAATTTGTTATTGTTGTTGTTCAGTCACTCAGTGGTGTCTGACTCTTTGCAACCCCTTGGACTACCAGGCTTCTCTGTCCTTCACTTTCTCCCAGAGTTTCCTCAAACTCATGTCCATTGAGTAGATAATGCCATCTAACCATCTCATCCTCTGTGACCCCCCTTCTCTGCCTGCCCTCAGTCTTTTCCAGCATCAGGATCTTTTCCAGTGACTTGGCTCTTCACATCAGGTGGCCAAAATATTGGAGCTTCAGCTTCAGCATTAGTTCTTCCAGTGAACATACAGGGTTGACTTCCATTATGATTGACTGGTTGGATCTCCTTGCTGTTCAAGGGACTCTCAAGAGTCTTCTCCAGCACTGCAGTTTGAAAGCATCAATGCTTTGGTGCTTAGCCTTCTTTGTGGCCCAACTATCACATCCATACATGACTACTGGAAAAACCAAAGCTTTGACTGTATGGAAACTTTGTCAGCAAAGTGATGTCTCTGCTTTTAAATGTGCTGTCTATGTTTGTCATAGCTTTTCTTCCAAGAAGCAAGCGTCTTTTAATTTTAATGGCTGCAGTCACCATCCTCAGTGATTTTGGAGTCCAAGAAAATAAAGTCAGTCACCGTTTCCTTATCTATTTGCTATGAATGTAAATATGGATACTTAACTATATTCTTAACATTACAAAAATGATCTGTGTGAACAAGTAACATAAGTCTTTCCAATATAATAATATAATCATGTATAGACTATATATTGTTGGATACTCTGCAGAGAGCTTTTCCATGTGTATTATCTCATTGCTCAGGTAATCCAGTGAGGTAAGAGGCTATAGAATAAGCTTTATTTTACAGTTGAGGATATTGGCAAGAGAGAGGTTAGAGATGTGTCTAAATGCTATTGATTAATAACTGAGCTGGCATGAGAGTCTCCAAGAGCAGAGGATACTCCTTATAACTACAGTGTAATATTCCATTAACACTGAAGTGTAATTTTATGGGGATGATAATATGAAACAAAATTGGTATTATTGTAAACCTTAAAACATTGGTGCTACACAGGAGAAGCTTACTTCAAGGAACAACAGTTTTTTGTTTTTTGGCTTGGCTATCATCACTGTTAGAATAAGTGTTCAATGAAGGTTAGGTCTTATTGTTATTATTATATAGATTGTGAAAAATCATTAAAAAATAAACCAAAGGAAATTGGTGCTACTGCAAAACGATGATAATTTATGATATATTTTTGATAAAGGACTATTGTTATTGCATTAGCAACATTGTTGCTATTTTCACCACCATTCAGAGAATGAGTTTCTTACTTGGAATGAATTAATTAGTGTGAATTGCTATCTTAATGGGGATAGAATGTAATGACCCATGGTTTTATGCATTTGAGCAAAAACTGTCACTTCACATCAAATCGTCATCCTCCCATTTCTCTTACCTAAGGTATAAATCTGCTGACATCTTTCATACTGCACAGTGGCAACATCGAGAGCAAACTCCAGATTAAGTGTTTTCAAGAAAAAAATTGTAGAGGCCACTTTCATGGCTTACTTAAATGACTGGCTTAGAGCATATTAGACTTAGTGCAGTACATCTTTCTTCAAAAGAACGTTTTTCGTTGTACAGCTCACAGTGAATTTGGTACGTATCACTGGGCTAATCTGGTATACTTACGTGTTTCTCCCTATTCTTTCTTTTGTAAATATATTGTCGTTTGTTAGAAGGAGCGCAAATCTCAAGCCAAACACACACGGATACCTGAACATTCCTGCTTTCTCAGGAGAGCAAGCCTCTAATGAATTTTTCATTATTAGGGCAAATATGTTTGATGATGGGGGCTTCCCTGCTGGTTCAGCTATAAAGAACCGGCCTGCCAATGCAGGAGACATGGGTTGGATTCTTGGGTTGAGAAGATTCCTTGGAGTAGGAAATGGGAACCCACTCCAGGATTCTTGCCTGGAAAAATCTCATGGACAGAAGAGCCTGGTGGGCTACAGCCCATAGGGTTGCAAAGAGTTGGACATGACTGAGCACGTGTGTGTTTTGGTGATATCGACTTAATTTCTCCAGCAAAATGTGGCCTACAACAGGAAACCAACTCCAAGTTACCCAGGTCAGTTTGCATTGGCTACATGGTATAGAAAATTATCTAGGGGCATATAGGGATGAGTTGGAATCTTCTGGAAGCATCTGTGGAGAGGGAACCACCGTGAAGCTCTGTTACCACTGCTATTGTCCTGTTGGTACAGTACAGACTGCTTTCTCACAGCCCTAAAATCCGTCTGCTCTGAGCACATCCTAAAAAAGGAGAGGGTAATGCATCTCCAAGGGAGTACTTGAGAAAAGGAAATGGAATGGACAGGGGTAGCCCCATTCAAATTATTCCTCATGATGTGAAAACGCTTTTAGAAGGACTTGGGAGATTTCTGAACTGAGTAAATCCAAGTAAAAACAGTCGTGGAAAACATTGCAGTTTGAACCTAATCCACTTAACTTGGTCTGTTTTTAAGTTGCCCACTTACTTAGAGTTCATTCTTTCAGAAGCTGAGCACCCCTCTCACTGAGGGTGGTCAGATTAATTGTGCTCTTCTACTTGCTCGCTGGCCAAAGTCCTTTCTGTTACTTCTAATGTAAGCTTTTAGAAAGCCACAAAGTACAGTGACAGACATATCATATTCAATTGGACATGCTTTCTGCAGATTTGTTAAGGATTTACTCTACACATTTGTAGCATTTAGTTGCCATGGAGATGACCTCAGTGGTAAGAGGAACAGCCTTTAGGTTGGACCTCAGATTTTCCTTTCATTTCCATTTAATTTGATTTGACTGCAAAATGTCACTTCCATTGCATTGATTAAGCTTCATTGTTGCCACCAGCCCTGTTAGAAAGGTAAAAGGGCAAGCCAGAGGCTGTCATTTTGCACCCCTACCCTTTTCTGATATCAATACAGATGGGCTTTTGAGATGAGAAACTCCTTCACTACATTGATGCAGATACAATTTCTCTTACTCACTTCATGAAATGTAATAAAACTATAATTAGGCTCAGAAATACTTACATATGCAAAAGCTTTAGATAACCTCAATTTTTCTGTTTGAGCTCCGTGTTCCTGTAAGGTATGGTATATAGTGTATGAAAACTAAAAATTACTATGTGTTAGGGTTCCTTTAAATTATTTTAAAAGATAAACTCAACAGTTGGCTACCTTCTTGCATTAGTTCTTTTATAGTTCACATGATTTAAATATAAATTACAAAGTCAACTTACAAATATGAAGCATTAATTTTTGCTCATGAAAGTGAAAGTGAAGTGAAAGTGAAGTCGCTCAGTTGTGTCTGACTCTTTGCGACCCCGTGGATGTAGCTTACCAGGCTTCTACGTCCATTCTCCAGGCAAGAATACTGGAGTGGGTTACCATTTCCTTCTCCAGGGGATCTTCCCGACCCGGGGATCAAACCCGGGTCTCCCGCATTGGAGGCAGAATCTTTAACCTCTGAACCACCAGGGATAGGTATTGAAAATGCCATCCTTAGATATTAATCAAGGCAGATCAGAAGCAAAATTATGCTGTAGACAAAGGTTTTCTTTGGTACCCATATTTCTTCTGTCTGCTTCTTTTTCTATACCTCCCCTAACTCAAAATTCTTCAGTAACCAAGAACTCATCCATCTCTTCTTTTAGGTAACTGCCCTGCAATTTAATAAATTAATTCAACACTAAGATTTGAGAAAATGAATGTGCTAACTTCTTGGGAGTATAGCATTTATGTTTGACTGGAGAAGCAGAGGACCCTCAGTTCAGTTCAGTTCAGTTGCTTAGTCGCGTCTGACTCCATGGACTGTAGCACAGTCCATGTCCATCACCAACTCCCAGAGCTTGCTCAAATTCATGTCCATTGAGTCAGTGATGCCATCCAACCATCTCATCCTCTGTCGTCCCCTTCTCTTCTTCTTTCTGTCTTTCCGAGCATCAGCGTCTTTTCCAATGAATCAGTTCTTCATGTCAGGTGGCCAAATTATTGGAGCTTCAGCATCAGTCCTTCCAATGAATATTCAGGACTGATTTTCTTTAGGATTCACTAGTTTGATATCCTTGCAGTCCAGGGGACTCTGAAGAATCTTCTCTAACACACAGTTCAAAAACATCAGTTCTTCATCACTCAGCTTTCTTTGTGGTCCAGCTCTCACATCCATACATGATTACTGGAAAAGCCATAGCTTTGACCATACAGAAGTTTGTTAGCTTAGTAATGTCTCTGCTTTTTAATATGCTGCCTACGTTTGTCATCGCTTTACTTCCAAGGAGCAAGCATCTTTTAATTTCATGGATGCAGTCACCATCTGCAGTGATTTTGGAGCCCAAGAAGATCAAGTCTGTCACTGTTTCCCCATCTATTTGCCATGAAGTGATGGGACTAGATGCCATGATCTTTGTTTTTTGACTGTTGAATTTTAAGTCAGCGTTTTCACTCTCCTTTTTCACTTTCATCAAGAAGCTCTTTAGTTCCTCTTCACTTCTTGCCATAAAGATGGTGTCATCTGCATATCTGAGGTAATTGATATTTCTCCTGGCAGTCTTGATTCCAGCTTGTGCTTCACCCAGTCCAGCATTTCGCATGATGTACTGTACATATAAGTTAAATAAGCAGGGTGACTGTATGCAGCCTTGACATACTCCTTTTCCTATTTGGAGCCAGTCTGTTATTCCATGTCCAGTTCTAACTGTTGCTTCCTGACCTACATACAGATTTCTCAAGAGGCAGGTCAGGTGATCTGGTATTCCCATCTCTTTCAGAATTTTTCACAGTTTGTTGTGATCCACACAGACACAGGCTTTGGTGTAGTGAATAAAGCAGAAGTAGATGTTTTTCTGGAGCTCTCTTGCTTTTGTGATGATCCCATGGATGTTGGCAATTGATCTCTGGTTCCTCTGCCTTTTCTAAATCCAGCTTGAACATCTGGAAGTTTTGGTTCACATTGGAGAATTTTACTAGTGTGTGAGATGAGTGCAATTGTGTGTTAGTTTGAACATTTCTTGGCATTGCCTTTTTTGGGATTGGAGTGAAAACCGACCTATTTAACACAAAAAGCTTACTGCTCATAGGAGAACTCCAGTTACAAGTGGGAAAGACAATTTGTCAGGAAGTCTTCCAGACAGTTTCCAAATCCCAGCACCTAGATTTCAGCCTCAACGTGAATACTTGGTTCTGTTGTGTTTAGGAGGTTACTTTATCGAGCTTCTTAAAGGTACCATCATTTGGGAAAAAAGCACTCAGTTGCTTGATGGAACTCATACAGGAAACCTGTGAATTTATGGTTGAAAACGTACAAGGATCACCAAAAGATATGCCAGCACTTTGGGGCAAAGCACTTTTGTTGTTGTTCAGTCACTAAGTTGTGACTGGGGGTCATTCTTTGTGACCCCATGAACTGCAGCATACCAGGCTTCCCTGTCCTTCATTGTCTCCTGGAGTTTGCTCGAAATCATGTTCATTGAGTTGGTGATGCCGTCCAACCATCTCATCCTCTGTTGCCCCCTTCTCCTCCTACCCTCAATCTTTCCCAGCTTCGGGGTCTTTTCCAATGAGTCGGGTCTTGCATGAATCTTAGTAGTTTCCTGTTTCTATAAATTAGCTTTACTAACTAGGATTGGGATTAGCAGAGAAAAGGAAGCCATGTTGCTGTTTAGAGACTGATATCTTAGTTGCGGAATTATGGCCGCGGTCAGGTCTGCTGTCCTTTGGGTGAAGTCAGGTGTGCTCAAGGTGGTATGGCCGTGAGACGGGCCTGCTGTCTCTTGGGAACTGATGCCAGCATTCTATCCAGGGTCGCTTTGGATGGTGATGTGATTTCTCTTGGAAGCCCATAGTGATTTGCATTGACAGAGTACTGATGATTTAACGATAGTGACTGCACTAAATCAGACAAGTTTTGCTCTGTTGGGACATTATAGAGTTCCAGTTAATAATATAGTGATAGTCGTGTGGTTCCATTTAGTTGTTATCACTAAATGATTCAGAGTATTGTCTGTCAGACTGTAACATGTATATGAATCATCGGGATAGCTTGTTAAGGTTCTGACTCAGAAGGCCTAGGGTGGGGCCTGAGATTCTATGTTGCTAACAAGTTGCCAACTGAGGCTGATGTTGCTGGTTCCCAGACCACACTTTGTATGGTAGGAACTTAGGGCAAATTCTCCATCTTGGCAGCAGGTTGGCATCACCTGGGAGAGTAAAGCCTTCTGTGCCTGGGTGACCCCCAGAGATTAGCATTTAATTGAGTAGACTGTGGCTAGGTATCAGGATTTTAAAAAGCTCTGAAGGTGATTTTGATGTTAAGCTAAGGTTGAATACCACTGATTAGATAATAGATCTGTGAAAATGGGGGAAAATACACATAGATGATAATGTTATAAATAATATTCTCAAAACTCTCCTTCGAGCTTTTAGTTTTGCTACTAATCTGGAGTTTTTAGAGACAACACTGAAACAAATATGTAAATAAAACCCAATTCTTCATTCCATTCATTAGTTGCAAATATTAGTCCACAAGTGAGCATTTAACACTATTATCTTCAGCAGTTTCTTCTTTTGCAAGGAATTTAGGATAAGTTGCCAGATTTAGCAAATTAGAATACAGACTCTGAGGTGCCATCCGAGGCCTGCTGATACAGAACTTGCATTTTAAAAAGACACTCAGGTGATTCATATGCACGATACAAATATTGCATGGGCCACAATTTAAAAACTGTCTACCTAAAATTCCGATTTTCTTTGGGTGTCTTGTATTTTTATCTCACAGCCCTCTTGAGGAAGGAATTAACCTTTATTTCATTATAGACTCAAAGTGAAAAGTAGTATTCTGAGTTTAGAGAGTATTTTTAATCTCTTAGTTCTCATTTCACCTCATCTTCCTGTGTCTGTAAAGCCTCCTGTTTTTAAAGCGTAACATAAAATAAAACCAGCTGATAGACCTCAAGATGTCATGCTGAGTTGAAATCAATAAGACATATTGTTCAGTCTCAAGAGTGAGAGGCTGCTGTATTATTTTAAAACGGTAATAATTAGTGTACATTAAAAAGTTTTTAAAGTTTATTTTAAAAATTGTCACAGATGTAAAAGTCCTTTTATTTATGGAATTCAGAAGTCACTTTATTATAACTAAAGTGTGCCAATTAGTTATGCTCACACAACTACAAATACCAGAATTCTGCGAGAGAGAATTATCTGAAGGCTTATCTTACTATGAAAACACAATCCCCCAAGGTTAAAAAAATGCTGTGTCTATATACACAAATAAGAAATACTAATCTTTTAAAAAATTACTTAGATTAACTAAAATGTCAAAGTCTAGCACTGTTAACCACAATATCCAGTGTTATAAACTCACATTTTACTGGATTCCTATTGACTAGCATTCTCCAATGAATCACAGATATTGAAAAACAGGGTATAGAAGTGAGGTCACAAAAATTAATTTTCAGGTTAAGGTAAAAAATACATGTTGACATTAGTAGATTTTTCTTTTAATTGTCTCATCCCCTTTTGGAGTCTTTGTCACACATCTGGGACTCTATTAAGAAGATATTCGTATGCTTGTATTGAATAGTGATTTGTGCTTTAAAATGTAGTGCTGAGAACTCAATTTGGAATGTGTTGCTGTATATGATTGAGCTTTAATAGTGTTGTATATCAATCTATAAATAACTTCTACTTCCTTTCTGACATTAAAACAATGTATGGCATTTGGCCAAAAGTAAACTGCCAAATGATTTCTTAAGTGCCTAGTTAAGAGATGTCATTGTAAATTTTTTGTACTGATGAAAACACCATGAGAATGCGTCTTAGCTTTACTAGTCCTTCAAAATAATTGATTTATTTTGGCACTCAGGAAATCATAAATGCTAATCAACATTCTGAAACTTGTGGCATTGTTGATTTTATTTGTAGTGAGTCAAGTTAACTGGTATACTATGTAGTGAAGCTCTACCTAATTAGTGAGAATCAGAAAGACAAATGATAATGAAAGCTTCACACTTGCAAACATGGTGAATCAAGGGAGGACAGACCTTGTTTATTTGTAGTCCTAGTGAAGCCTTGGGCAAAGGGACACATCAACAGCATCATAGTCAAATCTCACATGAGCCAACTGAACCTCCTTTTAGCAGGTTCATTCATTTCTAAAATGAGAAAGAATATTCTATCGAGTTATTGTGAAGATTAGTAAGGTAACGTGGAAAGCTCCTGGCATGGTGCTGGTAGCTGGCTTGCTCACTCAGTCACTTCAGTTGTGTCCAACGCTTTGCAACCCTACAGAGTAGCCCACCAGGCTCCTCTATCCATGGTGTTCTCCAGGCAAGAATACTGGAGTGGGTTGCCATACTCTCCTCCAGGGGCTCTTCCTGATCCAGGCATCAAACCCACTTCTGTTTATATCTTTTGGATTGGTGGGCAGCTTCTTAATTACTAGCACCACTTGGGAAGCCTATGTGCTGGTAGATATTTAGAAAAAGTTAGTTTCCACCTCAGTCACCCTGATCCTCTGAATCCCTCCCAACTCATTGAGACCATTCTCCTCCTTTGGTAGGGTTTCTACAAATGTAATATGGCATGTTGAATGATGAAAAGAGATGAACTATTAACTGTTACTTGGCCAGATTTAAGCTCAGATGTGGTTTTCTTAGGTGAAGTACAGTTAAACTCTGTTAAGGAAAATAATTTCTAATAAAGAATGTCCACTTTTAAGTCGAGAGATAGAGGATCTGGCCCTGGGACGAGCTAGGTATTTAATTCAATGCAAATGATGTAATTGTTCTTGGCTGAAGTTTCTTTACTTGCACAAAAGAAGTAAGGTTGAACTGTAATATTTTTAGTTGCCCTCCTGCTCCTTTTATACTGTTTGGTAGGTCAGGTTTCCTGAGGTGCTGGGTCAGAGATTGAGAGGGTGTTCTGGATCCAACACCTAGGAGGGAAGAAAGGCCCCAGCAGTAGGCAGAGTGAGGAGGTCGGCTGAGCTACAACCTTGGCTAAGGCCTCAGCTCATCCTGCAGGGAGCCTGGGCACCACATGGCCCTTAATGTGTGTGCTAAGCCACTTCAGTTGTGTCCAACTCTTTGCAGCTCCATGTACTGTAGCCCACAAGGCTTCTCTGTCCATGGGATTCTCCAGGCAAGAATACTGGAGTGGGTTCCCATTTCTTCCTCCAACTCAGGGATCAAACCTGCTTCTCTTATGTCTCCTGCATCTGCAGACAGGTTCTTTACCATTAGTGACACTTGGGCCCTTAGAGTTGATCTCAGTTGAGATCAACTCTCAAATGAGAGCTTGGCCTTTATTGTTTGTAGATTCTGTGATAATGGCCATTCTGACTGGTGTGAGGTGATACCTCATTGTAGTTTTGATTTGCATTTCTCTAATAATGAGTGATGTTAAGCATCTTTTCATGTGTTTGTTGGCCATCTATATGTCTTCTTTGAAGAAATGTCAGGTTAGGTCTTCTGCCCTTTTTTAGATTGTGGTGTTTTTTTTTTGATATTGAGATACATGGCTGTTTGTATATTTTAGAGATTAATCCTTTGTCAGTTGCTTTATTTGCAAATATTCTCTCCCATTTTGAGGGTTGTCTTTTCATCTTGTTTATGGTTTTCTTTGTTGTGCAAAAGCTTTTAAGTTTAATTAGGTCCCATTTGTTTATTTTTGTTTTTATTCTCACTACTCTGGGAGGTAGGTCAAAAAGATCTTGCTGTGATTTATGTCAGAGTGTTCTGCCTATGTTTTCCTCTAAGAGTTTTATAGTATTTGGCCTTACATTTAGGTCTTTAATCCACTTTATTTTTGTGTATGGGGTTAGAGAATGTTCTAATTTCGTTCTCTTACATATGGCTGTCCAGTTTTCCCAGCACCACTTATTGAAGAGTCTGTGGCTTTGCTCCAGTGTATGTCCTGGCCTCCTTTGCCATAGATTAGGTGGCCAGAGGTGTGTGGGTTTATCTCTGGGCTTTCTGTCCTGTTCTCCCGATTTATATTTCTGTCTTTGTGCCACTACCATACTGTCTTGTTTCCTGTAGCCCTGAAGTATAGTCTGAGGTCAGGGAGCCTGATTCCTCCAGCTCCATTTTTGTTTTTGGTTTTCTCAACATTGCTTTTGCTAGTTGAGATCTCTTGTGTTTCCATATAAACTGTACAATTTTTTGTTCTAGTTCTGTGAAAAATGCCACTGGTAAATGGTAATTTGTTGGGGGTTGAATTAAATCTCTAGATTTATTTGGATAGTATAGTAATTTTCACAATATAGGTTTTCCAATCCAAGAACATGGTTTATTTCTCCATCTGTTTGTGTCATCTTTTATTTCTTTCATCAGTGTCTTAATAAGTTTTCTAAACTAAGTACAGGTCTTTTGTCTCCTTATAGAGGTTTATTCCTGGGTATTTTATTCTTTTTGTGGCTATAGTAAATGGGATTATTTCCTTAATTTCTCTTTCTGATCTTTCATTGTTAGTGTAGAGGATGTAGAGAAAAGGGAACCCTCTTGCACTGCAAAGGTCTGTCTAGTCAAGGCTGTGGTTTTTCCAGTGGTCATGTATGGATGTGAGAGTTGGACTTTGAAGAAAGCTAGCGCCAAAGAATTGATGCTTTTGAACTGTGGTGTTGGAGAAGACTCTTGACAAGAGAGTCCCTTGGACTGCAAGGAGATCCAACCAGTCGATCCTAAAGGAGATCAGTCCTGGGTGTTCTTTGGCAGGACTGATGTTGAAGCTGAAAGTCCAATACTTTGGCCACTTGACGTGAAGAGCTGACTCATTTGAAAAGACTCTGATGGTGGGAAAAATTGAGGGCAGGAGAAGAAGGGGACGACAGAGGATGAGATGGCTGGATGGCATCAATGACTCAATGAACATGGGTTTGGGTGGACTCCGAGAGTTGACAGGGACAGTTGACATGGACAGGGGAGGCCTGGCGTGCTGTGGTTCATGGGGTCGCAAAGAGTTGGACACGACTGAGTGACTGAACTGAACTGAACTTGCACTGTTAGTAAGAATGCAAACTGATACAGCTACCATAGACAGTAGTATAGGAGTTTATTAAAAACTAAAAATAGAAATAACCATATGACCCAGCAATCCCAGTACTGGGCACATACCTAGAGAAAGCCATAATTCAATAAGACAGATGTATTCCAAAGTTTATTGCAGCACTGTTTACAATAGCCAAGACATGGAAATAACCCAAATGTCCATTGACAGAGGAAAGGATAAAGAGGATGTAGTGTGTATATATATATATAAATATTACTCAACCATAAATAGGAATGAAATTGAGTCATTTGTAGAGGTGTGAATGGGCCTAGAGACTGTCTTATGGAATGAAGCAAATCAGAAAGAGAAAAGCAGGTATTGTGTATTAATGCTTATATGTGGAAGCTGAAGAAAATTGGTACAAACGATCTTATTTACAAAGCAGAAATAGAGACACAGATGTAGAGAACAAATGTATGGATACCAAGGGACAGGGGTGGTAGGATGAATTGGGAGATTAGCATTGATATATATACACATTATTGATATTATGTACAAGCTAGATAATGATGAGAAGCTACTGTATAGCACAGGGAACTCTGCTCTGCTTTGTGGTGACCTACATGGGAGGGAAATTTAGAAAAGAGGGGACATCATGTGTATGTATAGCTGATTCACTTTGCTGTACAGCAAAAATTAATATAACATTGTAAAGCAAATATATTCCAATAAAAAATTTTTAAAAGAGTGCTTGGCTTCTATCTCCCCAAACCCTTACTAGGGGCACAGCTTTGGGCAAGGTAGCCCCCCTTCTTCTTCTTAGAGCAGGCCCTGAGGAGGAATCACTTGGGAAGTCACAGCAACCAGACCCCCTGGCAGCTAGATTCAGTTTTTCAGTCCTGGAGGGGTACTGACCCAGCCTCTACTCTCTGAGGTTAGACTGGTTTCCTAGCATCCCAGGGTCATGGACTCAGATCCAGCAGAAAACCAGTCTTTATTGGAGTGCTGTCTTTTTCAGAGATGTTTTGGGAAGCATGCTAAGCCTTAGAATTTCTGAGTGTATTTGAGGGTGTTATTTTGAGTATACACTCCACTTATGCATTTCTGAAGTGAAATTAATCAAAATACTCTGGTGTGAAAGCTGTGCTGAACTTTGCAGAAGGACAGACTTTTTGTATTATTTCTAAGGGATCTCTCACACATCTCTCCAGAGGCACACATGTAAAACAGCATTGGCTTTTGAAGTTTCATTTGTAGTTATAACCAAAACAAACAAACAAAAATCAGGTACAGTATGAGACATTTGAAAAATAATAATAGATAGTCTTACAAGTCACTGAGAAAATCAGCCCACTTTGGAACTTTTTGATTCCATTCAGGTTCTGTTTCAATTTTGAATAGGAGAATTCTTCCTGTCTCAAAACCGTTCACCGGTCTTTAATTAGCTGACCATTTTTCAAGTTTTAGAATGGTATATTTTACAGAAGGTGTGCTGTGTATTAGCCCTCTGGACCGGGACCCTGCAGTGAAGGTATTTTTATGTTAGTTGAAGCAGAGGGCCCTGAATGGATAAGACCATGAAGTAGATAAAGCTAACTTTATCTATTATCTAAAGCAGTTCAGTGTATAGAAATACACCAATGCATACTTGGCAGCGGTCTTATTTGGTTGAAGAGATAAAGCTTGAACCTCTATATCCTTTTAGTTGCCCTGAAAATGGGATGTTGAGCAGCATATATAATCATTATTCTTATTTAAAAAAAGAGAGTGAGAGAAAGCGATTTCTATTTGTGTCAGATTTTAGATGTCTTAATATTCTTTTTTTGCAGAAAGTGATAATAGAGCTCTTGTCAAATTAGAGGCTGCAGACTTTTAACCTATGTAGTGAAAAAAACATTAGTTATTATTACCATAAACATAATTCAAATAAAAATTTAGTTGTAGTACTGTTATGTTGAAGGATGTATTCCAAGTGTATAATTTTGATCATTATAAACATTAAAAATTCAGAATGAGAATATATTGGAGAAGAAATTTTAAAATCACACGAAGGTTTTTGAATTATGTCTTTTGAATTAAGACAGAGTAAATTTGTAGCTGGAAAAATTGAAATGAAAGTGATTCCCATAAAAATTATTCATCTCTGTTCCTATGGAATACAAAAATATTTTGTTGAGTACCAGCCACATGTTTGTATCGTTGAGGAAGAGGTTGAAGTGAATAGTGTTGCATGAGAGCTAAAAATGATATAAGAAAGAAGCAGATAGAAAACTTACAGTGTCCAACTTCATGAAAAGAGCTACAAGAAAGTAATATTTCTGATTTTGATGGAATAATAGTTGAGTCTGTTATATTAGTCACCTGAGAAACACGTGCTTGAGTTGGATTGCTAAATGTGAAAATGGCATTGGATCAATCTTTAGAATTTGTTAGATCTTTACTGAAACTCAAGACAATTTTGATTCTCTCCTCATTGCATTTTCCAAGTGCTGCTAGACAGTAAGTACACTTTTTCAGTAGTTCACGTACATGCATAAAATTTCTAAGCAGGTGTGCTCTTGCTGTGAAAGGGTTCTTTCTCAGCCAAATTAATAAAACAAGAAAATGAATGAGAAAACAAAGAACTTAACTGTAGAGAAGTACTCTAACATTGCTTTTAGCAGTGTTATCAAATTGGGTCACAGATAATTAGATTAATTTGACTACCCTATAGTTTTATTTGGAGAAATGTAATGTGGGAACTCTCTTTGCTCTTGGATATCTACAGGATACAAGAAAATGGAAACAGCCTTCAAAAATGAGAGAACGGTTATGTCATGCTCAGAGAGATGTAGACACTGATAGATTATCAGTACCTGAAGCTTCTTTATTAAAGCACGCTTTGGTACTGCAAGCTAAAGTCAGAGAAAATTACCTCATGGCTCACCATCTAAGTTTGCTACCAGTTTGTTTCTTTTAATTGACTATCTTGTCTCTTTACCAGAAATTGACTCTGTTTCTTAGATCCTAGATGCAGGAGTGATTTACTTGTATGAGTGTGCTGAGGATTATACCTATAAGAACAGAGTTTCAGATATAATTTTCCTTAGAAAATTACTAAGCATGTATATCTGAATATGCCTACTGCAAAGAAATCACACAGCCTAGAACCTGAGAGGCTTTTCAAAGAGTCTGACTTTTCCTAAAGATAATATTGGAGTAGAGGGTCATGAAAGCCTTTGGGTGGGCCCTGCTCTGTAAGGTACTATTAAGGACAATTTAAGGACAGTATCAAAGGAATAGAAAAACAAGTAGCATAGTACAATGCTTGGGGTAGGTACTCTGCCTAATATATGGATAACTCATAAACCCACATCTTAACGCCACTCTTAGTAGATTGCTTTCATGTTTAGAGCATAACCACTTAAGTATGCATTTATGCTCAACTTCTTAAGAAATCAGTTAGGCTTTTTTTTTCCTCCTTATTTGAAATCATAGTGGCTTTTTTTTTTTAGAAAAAAAATTCCAGCATTTAACTTTGCTTTTCTGAGCAGGCATTTTTGGTTATCTAATTACTTTAACCACGTATTTCCTGAAATGTGGTTGTCTACTAATAGTTTTAACCACAAATACAGATGCTCTAATTTCTGCTCTTTTATAGGTCTTTTTGAATTAGGTCCACTCCTGTCATCAGGAGGAAGGTTAATGTAAACTTAGAATAAATATTTTAAAAATATAAGAAGTTGGTACTTCAAATGTAAAGGAAAATAAATGTAACATTTTTTTTTCTGAAATAAGTCTAGCAAAGATTTTAAGTTTTTAAGACTTTCTATTTAATTACTTTGCATTGAAGCCAGCTGGTTTGGTAACTTTCATGACCTTATATTCCCTGAATGTTCTCATAAATCAAAGGAAGAATATGCTCATTTCTAACATTAGTCCTGGGGAAAATTCCATATTTGAAAACAAAAGAAAGAAAGGTAGAGTCAGGGTTGCCTTGGGAATTTCGAGGTCCTGAGTGAGGTTAATTGGAAGGGCATAAATTCCTTTATCCTCAGATTTTTTTTTCCTTTCTCTTCTGTCCCCCTAAGCTTTCCTGCCCTCTAACCTATCAATTTCTCTTGCAGCTTGAGCCTTTGCACTTCCACATTGAACCTGGAAATATGAAAATATTATAACAGGCAGGGGGATAGCCTTGATGATCTGTTAAAGTTCTTTTTAGTGCTCTATTTTAAATTCCAAAGGTTTCATAGAAACTCAAGGGTGAAATGGCCCTTTGGAGGTCATCAATGTAGCTCCTTCCATGTAAGAATGCCTTCTACCTTCTGGGAGCTGATGTTAACAGTCACAGGGGACCTCTTCTTTCTCTGGACTTCTCTGCTACTGTGGTCTATCTCACTGACCAAGTTGAGAAATGAGGTGCATATCAGATTGGAAAATTTTTTAAACTCTACATTTTACTTTCCTCCTAACCTAGGCTGCTAAGGTATAAATCATTACTTTAGTGAGCCACACTTCTGAAAGAGATCTATGTTAATGTCTGGGTGTTGTTTTGAGGGCGACTGTTGCTTCCAGTGGATGAGAATTTTAAAAGTTCCAATCCACGGAGAGCAGGCAAATCAATAAAGCTTCATTGAGGAATGCTGCCCAGGCAAACTTGAATGCCTTGGTTGATAGGGCTGATAGCATAAATCTATGGACTGAGCCCACTTCAGTTTAGTTCAGTCACTCAGTCATGTTTGACTCCTTGCAACCCCATGGACTGCACCACACTAGACCTCCCTGTCCATCACCAACTCCTAGAGTTTACTCAAACTCATGTCCATTGAGTTGCTGATGCCACGCAACCATCTCATTCTCGTTGTCCCTTTCTCCTCCTGCCTTCAATCATTCCCAGCAACAGGGTTTTTCAAATAAGTCAGTTCTTCATATCAGGTGGCCAAAGTATTGGAGTTTCAGCTTCAGCATCAGTCCTTCCAATGAATAGTCAGAACTGATTTTCTTTAAGATGGACTGGTTGGATCCCCTTGCAGTCAAGGGACTTTCAAGAGTCTTCTCCGACAACTTAGTTCTAAAGCATTAATTCTTTGGTGCTCAGCGTTCTTTATAGTCCAACTCTCACATCCATACATGACTACTGGAAAAATCATAGCCTTGAATAGATGGACTGTTGTTGGCAAAATAATGTCTCTGGTCTTGAATATGCTGTCTAGGTTGGTCATAACTTTTCTTCAAGGAGCAAGCGTCTTTTAATTTCATGGCCCCAATCACCAACTGCAGTGATTTTGGAGCCCCCAAAATAAACTCTGTCACTGTTTCCATTGTTTCTCCATCTATTTGCCATGAAGTACTGGGACCAGATGCCATGATCTTAGTTTATGAATGTTTTAAGTTTATGAGTTTTAAGCCAACTTTTTCACTCTTCTCTTTCACTTTCATCAAGAGGCTCTTTAGTTCTTCTTTGCTTTCTGCCATAAGGGTGGTGTCATCTGCATATCTAAGGTTATTGATATTTCTCCCAGCAATCTTGATTCCAGCTTGTGCTTCATCCAGCCCAGCATTTCTCATAATGTACTCTGCATATAAGTTAAATAAGCAGGGTGACAATATATAGCCTTGACGCACACCTTTCCCTGTTTGGAACCAGTCTACTGTTCCGTGCCCTGTTCTAACCATTGCTTCTTGACCTTCATCCAGATTTCTCAGAAGGCAAGTCAGGTGGTCTGGTATTCCCATCTCTTTCAGAATTTTTCACAGTTTGTGGTGATCCACACAGTCAAAGGCTTTGGTATAGGGAATAAAGCAGAAATAGACATTTTTTTTCTGGAACTATCTTGCTTTTTGATGATCCAGTGGATGTTGGTGATTTAGTCTCTGGTTCTTAAATCCAGGTTGAACATCTGGAATTTGACGGTTCATGTATTACTGAAGCCTGGCTTGGAGAATTTTGAGCATTACTTTACGAGCGTGTGAGATGAGTTCAGTTGTGTGGTAGTCTGAGCATTCTTTGGTATTGCCTTTCTTTGGGATTGGAATGAAAACTGCCCTTTTCAGTCCTGTGTCCACTACTGAAGGTGAAGGTGAAGTTGCTCAGTTGTGTCCGACTCTGCGACCCTGTGGACTGTAACCTACTAGGCTTCTCTGTCCATGGGATTATATCCAGGCAAGAATACTGGAGTGGATTGCCATTTCCTTCTCCAGGGGATCTTCCTGACCCAGGGATCAAACCCGGGTCTCCCGCATTGGAGGCAGACGCTTTAACCTCTGAGCCACCAAGGAAGTGTCCACTGCTGAGTTTTCCAAATTTGCTGGCATATTGAGTGCAGCACCTTCACAGCATTATCTTTAGGATTTGAAATAGCTCAATTGGAATTCCATCACCTCCACTAGCTTTATTTGTAGTGTTGCTTCCTAAGGGCCACTTGACTTCACATCCAGGATGT
Organism: Nanger dama; assembly: GCA_917880005.1. Lineage (NCBI taxonomy): Eukaryota > Metazoa > Chordata > Mammalia > Artiodactyla > Bovidae > Nanger > Nanger dama. The sequence continues at coordinate 85,786,357 of CAKJTW010000002.1, forward strand.
CTGGCTCTCTGTGAGTGATCATGCCATCATGATTATCTGGGTCATGTAGATCTTTTTTGTATAGTTCTTCTGTGTATTCTTGTCACCTCTTCTTAATATCTTTAAATCTTCTGCTTCTTAATATCTTAATATCTTCTGCTTCTTCCATTTCTGTCCTTTATTGTGACCATCTTTGCATGAAATGTTCCCTTGGTATCTCTAATTTTCTTGACAAGATCTCTAGTCTTTCCAATTCTATTGTTTTCTTCTATTTCTCTCTTTGAGAACCCCATGGATAGTATGAAAAGGCAAAAAAATAGGACACTTAAAGATGAGCTCTCCAGGTATAGTAGGTGCCCAATATGCTACTGGAGGTCAGTCGAGAAATAACTCCAGAAGGAAAGAAGAGACGGAGCCAAAGTAACAACAACACCCAGTGGTGGATGTGACTGGTGATGGAAGCAAAGTCCGATGCTGTAAAGAGCAGTATTGCATGGGAACCTGACATATTAGGTCCATGAATCAAGGCAAATTGGAAGTGGTCAAACAGGAGATGGCAAGAGTGAAAATCAACATTTTAGGAATCAGCGAACTAAAATGGACTGGAATGGGTGAATTTAACTCAGACGACCATTGTATCTACTACTGTGGGCAAGAATCCCTTAGAAAAAATGGAGTAGCCATCATGGTCAACAAAAGAGTCAAAATGCAGTACTTGGATTCAATCTCAAAAATGACAGAATGATCTCTGTTCATTTCCAAAGCAAACCATTCAATATCAGAGTAATCCAAGTCTATGCCCCGACCAGTAATGCTGAAGAAGCTAAAAAATTGAACGGTTCTATGAAGACCTATAAGACCTTCTAGAACTAATGCCCCCAAAGATGTCCTTTTCATTATAGGGGACTGGAATGCAAAATAACAGGCAAATTTGGCCTTGCAGTACAGAATGAAGCAGGGTAAAGGCTAATAGAGTTTTGCCAAGAGAACACACTGGTCATAGCAAACACCCTCTTCCAGCCACATAAGAGAAGACACTACACATGGACATCACCAGATGGTCAATGCTGAAATCAGATTGATTATATTCTTTGCAGCCAAAGATGGAGACACTCTATACAGGCAGCAGAAACAGGACTGGGAGCTGACAGTGGGTTTGATCATGAACTCCTTATTGCCAAATTAAAACTGAAATTGAAGAAAGTAGGGAGAACTACTAGACCATTCAGGTATGACCTAAATCAAATCCCTTATGATTATGTAGTGAAAGTGAGAAATAGATTCAAGGGTTTAGATCTGCTAGACAGAGTACCTGAAGAACTATGGACGGAGATTCGAGACGTTGTACAGGAGATAGGAATCAAGACCATCCCCAAGAAAAAGAAATGCAAAAGGCAAAATGGCTGTCTGAGGAGGCCTTACAAAAAGCTGAGAGAAGAAGAGAAGCTAAAAGCAAAGGACAAAAGAAAAGATATACCCATTTGAATGCAGAGTTCCAAAGAATAGCGAGGACAGACAGGAAAACCTTCCTCAGTGATCAGTGCAAAGAAACAGAGAATTGAGCCCAATATGAGGCAAGAGCAATGAAGTAGTCAAGACTCTGAGGGAGAGGGAAAGGGTGGGATGGTTTGGGAGAATGGCAATGAAACATGTATATTTTCTTGTAAGAAATGAAGCGCCAATCTGTGTTCAATGTAGGATGCAGGATGCATGGGGCTGATGCACAGGATGATTCAAGTAGAGGATGTGGGGTGGGAGGTGGGAGGGGCTTCGGCATTGGGAGATTGCGTTCACCTATGGCTGATTCGTGTCAATGTATGGCAAAACAAATACAGTATTGTAATTAAAAAAAAATTATAAAAAAAAAACCAAAAAACCTGTGGCAGCCAATCATAACATGTGTTTGAGCCACATTGTGCCCTAGCGTTCAGTTGGCAAACCCTTAAGTCTTTGCCTAGTATCTGCTAGATCTTGTGGGAGATTGACAAGTGAACATCTCTGATTCCTGACCTCACTGATGTACAAGAATAATAAAGATTATTATCATTCTAATGGCAGTAACCATTATAGCATGGTTGATAGGCCCCAGGCACCATGCCACTATTATTCAATCCATATGCGAATCCTGGGTGGTAATCATACTCAACTCTCTCTTTTTTTTTTTTCTTATAATTAAATTTATTTATTTTTTAAATTACAATACTGTATTTGTTTTGCCATACATTGACACGAATCAGCCATAGGTGAACACAATCGCCCAATGCCGACTCTCTTTTAAAGATGGACAAGTGGCTTTGTAGTAGAGCCTGAAGTCAGGCAAGTTGATTCCTCCAGTTCCATTTTTCTTTCTCAAGATTGCTTTGGCTATTCGAGGTTTTTTGTATTTCCATACAAATCTTGAGATTATTTGATCTAGTTCTGTGAAAAATACTGCTGGTAGCTTGATGGGAATTGCATTGAATCTGTAGATTGCTTTGGGTAGTATACTCATTTTCACTATATTGATTCTTCCAACCCATGAGCATGGTATATTCCTCCATCTATTAGTGTCTTCTTTGATTTCTTTCATCAGTGTTTTATAGTTTTCAATATATAGGTCTTTAGTTTCTTTAGGTAGGAATATTCCTAAGTTTTTTATTCTTTTCGTTGCAATGGTGAATGGAATTGTTTCCTTAACTTCTTTTTCTACTTTCTCATTATTAGTGTATAGGAATGCAAGGGATTTCTGAGTGTTGATTTTATATCCTGCAACTTTACTATATTCACTGATTAGCTCTAGTAGTTTTCTGGTCGAGTCTTTAGGATTTTCTATGTAGAGGATCATGTCATCTGCAAACAGTGAGAGTTTTACTTCTTCTTTTCCAATTTGGATTCCTTGTATTTCTTTTTCTGCTCTGATTGCTGTGGCCAAAACTTCCAGTACGATGTTGAAGAGTAGTGGTGAAAGTGGACACCCTTGCCTTGGAGACAGTATGGTACTGGCACAAAGACAGAAATATAGATCAATGGAACAAAATCGAAAGCCCTGAGATTAACCCACATACCTATGGACACCTTATCTTCGACAAAGGAGGCAAGAATATACAATGGAGTAAAGACAGTCTCTTTAACAGGTGGTGCTGGGAAAACTGGTCAACCACTTGTAAAAGAATGAAATTAGACCCCTCTCTAACACCATACACAAAAATAAACTCAAAATGGATTAAAGATATAAATGTAAGACCAGAAACTATAAAACTCCTAGAGGAGAACATAGGCAAAACACTCTCCGACATAAATCACAGCAGGATCCTCTATGATCCATCTCCCAGTATAATGGAAATAAAAGCAAAGATAAACAAATGGGATCTAATTAAAATTAAAAGCTTCTGCACAACAAAGGAAACTATAAGCAAGGTGAAAAGACAGCCTTCTGAATGGGAGAAAACAATAGCAAATGAAACAACTGACAAACAACTAATCTCAAAGATATATAAGCAACTTATGCAGCTCAACTCCAGAAAAATAAACGATCCAATAAAAAATGGGCCAAAGAACTAAATAGGCATTTCTCCAAAGAAGACATACGGATGGCTAACAAACACATGAAAAGATGCTCAACATCACTCATTATCAGAGAAATGCAAATCAAGACCACAATGAGATATCATTTCACACCAGTCAGAATGGCTGCGATCCAAAAGTCTACAAGCAATAAATGCTGGAGAGGGTGTGGAGAAAAGGGAACCCTCTTACACTGCTGGTGGGAATGCAAACTAGTACAGCCATTATGGAAAACAGTGTGGAGATTCCTTAAAAAATTGCAAATAGAACTGCCTTATGACCCAGCAATCCCACTGCTGGGCATACACACTGAGGAAACCAGAATTGAAAGAGACACATGTACCTCAATGTTCATTGCAGCACTGTTTATAATAGCCAGGACATGGAAGCAACCTAGATGTCCATCAGCAGATGAATGGATAAGAAAGCTGTGGTTCATATACACTATGGAATACTACTCAGCCCTTAAAAAGAATAAATTTGACTCAGTTCTAATGAGATGGATGAAATTGGAACCGATTATACAGAGTGAAGTAAGCCAGAAAGAAAAACACCAATACAGTATACTGACACATATATATGGAATTTAGAAGACAGTAATGATGACCCTATATGTGAGACAACAAGAGACACAGAGGTATAGAGTGGACTTTTGGACTCTGAGGGAGAGGGAAAGGGTGGGATGGTTTGGGAGAATGGCAGTGAAGCATGTGTATTTTCCTGTAAGAAACGAAGCGCTAATCTATGTTTGGTGTAGGATACAGGATGCATGGGGCTGATGCACAGGATGATTCAGGTAGAGGATGTGGGGTGGGAGGTGGGAGGGGGATTCGGCATTGGGCGATTGTGTTCACCTATGGCTGATTCGTGTCAATGTATGGCAAAACAAATACAGTAATGTAATTTAAAAAATAAATAAATTTAATTATAAGAAAAAAAAAGAAAAAAATAAACTATGTGACACACAGAAAATACACAGAAAAAAAAAAATAAAGATGGACAAGTGGAGGTCACTGAGGATCAGTTACCTGCTCGTAGTCTCCTCTAATAACTCTTGGAGCCCAGGTGAAAATTGAAGCCCTCCAACTTGTTAACTTCCCAACCACATGCTCTTAAGTCACTGTTCAGGTGTATCTCAAGCTATTTTCTGTGATATGTTAAAACATGTTTCTTAAAGAAAGAACAGTCAATTCTATAGTCAAATAATGGAAAACAAAATTTGAGTTGTGGAAAGTTAAACCCTACACACGGAACGGGAAGCCTGGTGTGCTTCAGTCGTTGGGGTCACAGAGTCAGACATGACTTAGAAACTGGACAGCAACCACAGCAAACCTCATACATTGCTTACTTTATTCACAGTCTGTAATACTGTCGTGTTGGACTTGCCTTGACATTCAGTGGCTAAGACCCAACACGCCTAATGCAGGGGACACAGGTTTGATCCCTGGTTAGGAAACTAGATCCCTCATGCCAAGTGTTTACATGCCACAACCAAGACCTGGCTCAGCCAAATAAATAGGTAAAGTTAAAAAAAAATTGTTGTGAATCCTCCGCAGTAAGTATATTTTATAATACTTTTTCCAAGCTAATGGAAATTTTATAAATTATCTCAAGTCTAGTGTTCCCTGGAATGACGTTTGGAAAATTCTTACCTATAATAACTAGGCCCCTCACTGAGGTATGTTGTCTTTAAGGACTGAAGTATTTGGGGGTGCAAAGACTTCAATTCGCAGTCAGAGAATGCAAGAAAGTTTGTGTGGGGGCCCAAAATGTTTGTGATTGGGTCCTAAAAGTGGATAATATTTTCAGAGATGTTAATATTTACTTAGGTGATCTTGAAGATTAGAAAAAATTCTAGGATAAATAATTTCAGTCAGAGGAACAGTGTAAACATACATGTAGAAAGAGAAATACACAGTGCTGAATTTGGGGAATGTAGAAAACAAGTGTTTATCATGGTGTTTATCATGTCTTAACCTTATTTTTAGTTATACCTTAAAATATTGGTCTATTTCTTCAGGAATTAGAAAAGCTCACTTTAAGATTTCAAGTCAAATAACAGGATGTCATCTTTAGTTGTATCATTTAAAATTATTAATTCATTGAACAACTATTTACTGACTGCTTGTGATATTCCAGGCCCTATTTTACATGCCTAGACTACAGCTATAATTAAGGTATACAGCCTTCCTGTCCTCGGACAGTGCAGAGACAAAAGTAATATCATAGTAAACAAGGCAAGGAGAAAATATCAACTGGTGATAAGTGCTATGCAGAGAAATAAACAAGGCTGCAGTGATGAAGAGTGAATTAATGGCTGTTTTAGAATAGCAAGAAGGAGCCGGCATTTGAAGATCTTGGGGAAAACATATTAAGCAGAAAGAACAGCTGGTGCAATATATCCCTAGGGAGAAAGGAACTTGAGGTTATTGGGTAATAGGGACGAGGCTAATGTGGTTGCAGCATTGGCAAGGAGGAGAGTAGTAAGAAGAGTTCAGAGAGACTGATAAGACCACAGTTAAGGAGTTAGAGTTTTTTTCTAAGTGTGTTGGTTAACTATTGGAGATATGTAGGAAAGGGCTTCGGAAAAGAAAAGGAAAAGGAAAAAAGGGGAGGGTACTTCTCTGGTGGTCCAGTGGTTAAGACTCTGCATTTCCAGTGCTTCCACTGTGGGAGGTATAGATTCAGTGCTTGGTCAGGGAACTAGGATCCCACATGCCATGCAGAGCAGCAAAAAAAAAAAAAGAAGGGCCCTTGACTGTATGTGTGTAATCTCTGGCTGATTTGTAAAGAGTAAACTGCAGTGAAAAGAGTAAGAGTGAGGGTTGGGGGCAGTTAGGAAGTGATTGAGTAGTCTAGCAAGGACTAGCTTGGATTAGGGGACGTAGTTGTGATGGAGAGTAGACATTTTTACATATAGATTTTAAAGGGTGTACTAATGAAATGCATGGAGGGGGTAGATAGAAGGAAATTAGGTGTAGGTTGGTGGTATTCACTGATGAAGAAGACTGAGGGCGATGCAGGTTTGGATGGAAAATAAGAAGTTTTATTTTGGACCTTTTAAGTAGGAAATGCCTATTATTCTAGTGGAAAGGTCAAAGAAACAGTTGAATAGGTGAGTCTTGTTTTCAAGAGTGAGGTCTGTGCTGGAAGTGCAGGGATATATTATTCCACATTTTTCATTAACAGAAGGGGATCTTCCTGACCCAGGGATTGAACCTGTGTCTCCTGCATTGGCAGGTGGCTTCTTTACCACTGGCGCCACATGGGAAGCCAAGTGAAAGTGTTAGTCACTCTGTCCTATCTGTCTCTTTGCAACCCCATGGACTGTAGCCCACCGGGCTTCTCTGTCCATGGGATTGTCCAGGCAAGAATACTGGAGTGGATTGCCATTCCCTTCTCCAGGGATTGAACCCATGTGTCCCACATTTCAGGCAGATTCTTTACTGTCTGAGCTACCAGGGAAGCCCCCAAGAAGGTCTATGACAGTTAAAATGCCTTTTAAAAGGTAGAAAAGGCCCTCAAATAAATATATAAAATATTTCTTTTTAACAAATTTAGAATATAGTATGCAAATTACTATAGTGGGACATGGATTTGGAGTACAATCAGTTTTTCATCGTTTATTAACTGTTGGTAGAAAAGTAGGAAAGCATTAAGTTTTAATATTTCATACCTGGACAGTCCCCTGGAGTTCAAATATCAGTCCCCTCTGCAGTGTTCTGGACAGTATCTTTCCAGCAGAGGCCCGAATGCTCAGTATTGGAATGGCATTCTGTTGCCTCCCAGGACAGGTGATGCTAAGTTTTTAATGCTGTTGTTGTTTAGTTGCTATGTTGTATCTGACTCTTTGTGACCCCATGAACTGCAGCACACCAGGCTCCTCTGTCCTTTGCTATTTCCTGGTATTTGCTCAAATTCATGTTCATTGAGTCAGTGATGCCATCCAACCATCTCATCCTGTTGCCCACTTCTCTGGCTGCCCTCAGTCTTTCCCAGCATCAGGGTCTTTTCCAGTGACTCTGCTCTCACATCTGGTGGCCAGAATATTGGAGCTTCAGCTTCAGCATCAGTATTTCTAATGAATATTCAGGGTTGATTTCCTTTAGGATTGACTGGTTGGATCTCCTTGCTTTCCAAGAGACTCTCAAGAGTCTTCTCCAGCACCACAACTCAGAAGCATCAATTCTTTGGCACTCAGCTTTCTTTATGGTCCAACTCTCACATCCACACATGACTACTGGAAAAACTATAGCTTTGACTAAATGGACATTTGTCAGCAAAGTGATGTCTCTGCTTTTTAATGTGCTCTCTAGGTTTCTCATGGCTTTACCAGGGAACACGTGTCTTTTAATTTCGTGGCTGCAGTCACCGTCTGCAGTGGTATGGAATTCAAGAAAATAAAGTCTGCCACTGCTTCCTCTTTTTCCCTATCTATTTGCCTTGAAGTGATGGGATCAGATGCCATGATCTTAGTTTTTTGAATGTTGTGTTTTAAGCCAGCTTTTTCACTCTCCTCATTCACCCTCGTCGAGAGTCTCTTTAGTTCCTCTTCACTTTCTGCCATAAGGGTGGTATCATCTGCCTATCTGCAGTTGTTGATATTTCTCCTGGCAGTCTTGATTCAAACTTGTGACCCATCCAGTCTGACCTTTCATATGATGAACTCTGCATATAAGTTAAATACGCACGGTGACAATATACACTGTTGTACTCCTTTCCCAATTTGTTCCCATGGTTGGTCTAACTGTTGCTTCTTGACCTGCATACAAGTTTCTTAGGTGACAGGTACAGTGTTCTGGTATTCCCAGCTCTTCAAAAATTTCCCACAGTTTGTTGTGATCCACACAGTCAAAGGCTTTAGCATAGTCAGTGAATCAGAAATAGGTGTTTTTCTGAAACTCCCTTGCTTTCTCTGTGATCCAGTGAATGTTGGCAATTTGATCTCTGGTTCCTCTGCCTCTTTGAAACCGTGCTTGTGTGCCTGGAAGGTTTATGATAGGTTCTTCCTTTTCTTCAGTAGACAATTTACCACTTGTAATCTTCCCTCCATTTTCACAAAATACTGCAACTTGAAACTTAGAAGGTCAAATCATCACTCTGTATCAGAGCTCCTATCTCTTCCAGATATTTTGAGATAGTTACTGTATTTTTGTGTTTTCTAAGTTAAGCTTTGAGTTTGGCTTCCCAGGTGCTAGTGGTAAAGAACCCACCTGCCAGTGCATGAGACACAAGAGATGCAGGTTTGATCCCTGGATCAGGAAGATCCCCTGGAGAAGGGAATGGCGACCTATTCCAGTATTCTTGCCTGGAGAAATCCATGGACAGAGGAGCCTGGCAGGCTACAGTCCATGGGGTTGCACAGAGTCAGACAGGACTAAACAACTAAACAACAAACAGTACTTTGTGTTGCTTCTCATATGACATGGCTTTAAACTCTCCGTCTGTTCTGGTTGCTCTTGTTTCCAAAGCATCTTTCCTGCCTTCATCTCCCAAGACCTGGCATTCCTGCATTCCTTGAAGTATGATGGCTATGTTTGAATAAGACTGAATGGAGGTGACTGGCTTTCATTTCCTTGATTCTATACTTCTGTCAATGGGAAATTATCCAAGCCCCTAGACCTTTATTTTTACAATTGTTTAGGGTTATAAATCTGATAGTAGAGAGTTCCATGTACTATCTAACCAGTTTCTCCTATTTTAACATTTATATTGTGACATGTTTGGCACAACTGGTGAGCCACATAGGTACGTTCCTTCTAACCCAGTGCTGTACTTCATTTACATTTCCTTAGTTCTTAGGGAAAAGTGTCCTTTTTCTGCTCTGGGATCCCATCCAGGATGCATATTGCTTTTAGCTATCATGTCTCATGAGCTTCTCTTGCATTATAGCAGCTTTGCAGAGTTTCCTTCTTTTCTGTGACCTTGACCATCAGGTGTTTTGTGGGATGCCCCCAATTTGTGTTCTTCTGATGTTTTTCTTATAGTTGGACTGGAGTTATAGGTTTTAGGGAGGAATATCCTAAAGCTGAAGTGTCATTCTCATCATATCATGTCAAGGCACATGTTGTCACCATGGCTTATCACTGATGACAGTAACCTTGATCCCCTGGCTGAAGTTTCCATTGTAAATTTACCTTCTTTCCCCTTTTTGTACTGTAGTCTTTCGAAGACAAGCCCACAGTCAAGAGGTAAGGAGTTAAACTCCACCTCTTTGAGGTGGAGTATGTATTAATACTTAAATTATTTAGAATTCTTTATGGGAGATTTGTCCCTGCCCCTATTTGTTTATCTATTCAATCATTTATTTGTATCAGTCTCATAGATATTTATTTGATACTTTGGATTATAATCCTATAATACGTTATTTGCTTTGTTGCATAAATTGCTTCTGCTTTGGCCTTTAAAGCTTTTAAATGTTGACTCCTATGTGTCTTTGACATAGTCCCATTATTTTGTTTGCTTTCTCGTGCTTAAAAATCTGTGCTACTGCGAGCGTAGGAATCTGCAGTCTTACATTGTGTCCTTGTTTTAGAGGGGGGATATTATGGGCATTAAAAACAGGTGTTCTGATTATCCTTATTAAATTTCACCTTGGAGTCTCTATTATTATCATCAGTAGCGCTTCCCAGGTGGCTCAGTGATAAAGAATACCCCTGCCAAGGCAGGAGTTACAGGACACGGGAGTTCGATCCCTGGTTCAGGAAAATACCCTGGAAGAGAAAAGGGCAACCCACTCCAGTATGCTTGCTGGGATAACCATGTGGACAGAGGAGCCTGGCAGGCTACCGCCCGTGAAGTCACAATGAGTCAGATGCGAATGAGCATGCATACACATGTGCACTTTTGCTGACTATAGCAATAGTATTATCTGGTCTCTGAACATCAGTTCTAACTACCCCAACCCACACTGTATATGGTTTGTTGAACAGCAGCCAGAGTGATCTTTCTAAACAATTATGTTACTCTCCCTTGTATCAGTACATAATTACATAAGCTGACTCTTGCTTATCTCTCTGATCTTAACTCTTAATCTTTGTGTCTGTCACTCAGTCCTTTTTAGCCACAGGACTGTGCTTTCTGTTTTTTTAGAAATGTCAAGCTTGTCCACATGAGGCTTTTCTACCATTGGGCCTCTCTGCTAGGGATGTTCTTTCCTCATACCTTCAATTGTTGGTTTTTCCTTCCTTATTCAGACCTTAGCTCAAATGACACCTTGTCAAGAGGCCTTTTCTTGAATCACATCAGTCTCTCCTTGTCATATTGCCATGTTTTATTTATCTTGTAGCAATCATCATAATAGTATATTTTCTTCATAATTTATTAGCTTCTTTGTTATCTTCTGTTTTACCACTATGGGAATGTTCATAGCTGTATCTCCAGTGCATAAAGCAGTTCCTGGCACATAGGACATGCTCAATAAATATTTGTTAAATGTTGACTGCTAAAGGCTCGGTTACTTCTGAGTAACACTTATCTCTAGGGTCTCCATAATCTCTTTGCCCCTGTGCTTTGATATCTTTGTTACTTCATATGATTTTTATAGGGTTGTATTCTGCAATTCTGATTAAGATCTTATAGTAATTCTTCAGATAACATTTTGTGACTGTCATGGTGAATTTGCTCCTTAGGAAATGAAGCTAACCCTTGTTCCCATTAGCATTTGCTTCTATCCTGGAAAGCCAAGTTCTCTCTATGTGTCTCCATTCCTCTGCAGATCACTAGAGGCTGAGTGAGAGGCAGAACTTGGAGCCACCAAAATGTATCCTGCCAACTAATATCAATTAAGGTAGTGTTTCCCTCTAAATATGGTTGATCAACATTTTGTAAACTCAGTTTTTTATTTTATTATCCAGCTTATATCTCTATCTTGTGAAAGTTGCTTAGTGTCCAACTCTTTGTGACTCCCCCGGGGACTGTAGCCTACCAGGCTCCTCTGTCCATGGAATTTCCCAGACAAGAATACTGTTGTGGATAGCCATTCCCTTTTCCAGCAGATCTTCCCAACCCAGGGGTCAAACCTGAGTCTCCCACACTGCAGGCAGATTCTTTAACATCTGAGCCACCAGGGTATTCCATATCTCTGTCTTGACCTCACCAAAATCAGCATGAAGTCAGTATCTTAACTGAAGCCCAGATATATCTGATATATTCTTTGTGTTACAACTTTGACCCATTCTGAGTCCTTATGATCCCTATTTCCTGGTCTTAATGCTCAAAAACCAATTCTTTAATAATCCATTTGAGAGTCTGTCTTTGGATCTACACAAAACTCAATTGTCTGTTGCTATGAAATACATTGCTTCCTTGTATCACTTTTTTAAAACTCTCCTTGGACTCGCACACAATTACATAATTAAAAAATTTAACAATCTTCTCAAAGAAGCATAATGTTTTACCACGATAAGTAAAGTAATCAGCTATGTCTGATACCATGCAGATTTGGTCATCATATAGCCTACATGGGCTATATGTACTTTGCAGTCACTGTAAAATGACTGACAGTTGGTCATTTAATTCAGTGATTCATAATTGTTTTATCTGACATAAAGAAATTAAAAGATGCTTACTCCTTGGAAGAAAAGTTATGACCAACCTAGATAGTATATTCAAAAGCAGAGACATTACTTTGCCGACTAAGGTCTGTCTTGTCAAGGCTATGGTTTTTCCTGTGGTCATGTATGGATGTGAGAGTTGGACTGTGAAGAAGGCTGAGCGCCGAAGAATTGGTGCTTTTGGACTGTGGTGTTGGAGAAGACTCTTGAGAGTCCGTTGGACTGCAAGGAGATCCAACCAGTCCATTCTGAAGGAGATCAACCCTGGGGTTTCTTTGGAAGGAATGATGCTAAAGCTGAAGCTCCAGTACTTTGGCCACCTCATGCGAAGAGTTGACTCATTGGAAAAGACTCTGATGCTGGGAGGGATTGGGGGCAGGAGGAGAAGGGGACGACTGAGGATGAGATGGCTGGATGGCATCACTGACTTGATGGACGTGAGTCTGAGTGAACTCCGGGAGATGGTGATGGACAGGGAGGCCTGGCGTGCTGTGATTCATGGAGTCACAAAGAGTCGAACATGACTGAGCAACTGAACTGAACTGAACTGAAAGATAAATACTTCTTAACAGTGTGAACACTCGTAATTTGCTTTCTGTTTTATTGAGAATTTCTTTAGAAACTAACATTAGTCCACAGGGTAGCCCAGAGTGGTAGAATCAGTTACCACTTTTCAGTCTCAACTCTTTCAGATGGCATGGGACATATCATCACTGACTCTTGCTGTGATGTTGTCTTGATCAGCTTCCTCTGGGATCACACTCCAACCCTCTCATATTTGCAATTATAAAGTTCACTGTTGTGTGCCCTTGGGAGTGATGCCTATGAAGAGGAAGGGAAGCAGGAGGGGGCAGATGGAGAGGCTGAACTGAGATGCAGTGGCAACAGGGACCTCAGCCAGTCCCATGGGGAGTTCTAGAGTTGGGATGGCCCTTTGGAGCTCTCCTGAATTGAAGTCATGGGGTTCTTTTGTACTTCCTCATTGAGTAGTCATTAGATGTCTGCTGTCCCTGGAGAGGAGTGTAGCCTTTGGCAAGGCAGCTCCCTTCAGCTCAGGCTAAAGAGAGGGCTCAGCCATGAGCTGTTCACATTCAGTACTGTTGGCAGCTAGGGCAGGGAGAGCCTCAGTCTAAAGGGTGGATCTTCAGTTGTGTGGAGAATATACGACAGCATCTAGTTACAGGTGAATTCAAATAGATTTCAGGTTCCATTCCTAACTTCCTCTTTCTATGCTATTTGCATTCACTCTCACATTAGTACACTCTTGTTCTTGCCCAAGGTTCTGTATCTCCTGTGAATATTTCCTCCTTTAGTTTTCTCATCTATAGAGTGGGGATAAAAATATGCACATATGCACACATGGGCTTCCATGGTGGCTCAGCAGTAAAGAATCCATCTGCAGTGCAGGAGCCGCAGGAGACATGGGTTTGATCCCTGGATTGGGAAGATCCCTGGAGGAAGGCATGGTAACCCACTCCAGTATTCTTGCCTGGAGAATTCCATAGACAAAGGAGGCTGGTAGGCTATAGTCCATCCATAGGGTCATGCAGAGAGTCAGCATGACAAAGTGACTTAGCATGCATGCACACACATGCACTTACACAAATACCTAACCTATAGTTGCACACACACAAACACCTGACCTATAGTTGAAAGCATAATAGATGTTAGTTTCTTCTAGTCAGAGTTATGAAATGCATCTTTAGGTGAATTAAAGGCATAGCAATTAAGTTTCATAGACCCCTGTTCCTCCTTCTGAAATAGAATAGCTCCCTTTTCTTGCATCATGTAGGCCTTTCAAGAAGGATGTGGCATTGAAATATAAAAGGTGTTTAGAGAACTTTCAAAAATTAGCATCCCCTATCCAGGACTAGCTCAGCCCCTCCCACCTCCTTCATATCAGCCTGCTTGTTTTGTGAAATACCTGTTTAATGACTATAAGTTTATGGAAGCTTCTCAAACTGCTGAATATTAACATTTAGTGGAGTAATAATCTAAGGATTTACTGATCAAGTTCTTTATTCATAGTTGACAAGAAAGCAGTGCTTTTTTGTAGCTCTTACACATAGTACAATAATTGAATGAATGTTGAAAAAGTTACTTTTCCTTGTTCTTCAAAACAGTTGTTCCTGCAAAGGAAACACAAGTCTCAACCTGTTACATTGATAATGCACAGTTACATCTGATTGGAGTCAATATTGATTATTGTGCAGCTTAATCTGCCAGGCAGTACTACCTTTCCTTCGGTTAACTCGTCTCTGCTGCTTTATCAAACCACTAAAACTATGACAGTGCATTCTTGTTCTAGCATCTTACATGTGTGGAACAAAACAAGCAGACACTTGACTGATGTCAACAATATGTGTTCCTTTTCTTCTTTGTAGGAACCTGGTTTATGTAAAAAAGTGAACTGTTTCTCTAAGATACAACAGACTCAAATTGATTTGGTGTGATGAACACCAGTTTACATTTATTGCCTGGTACCAGGAATCCAGTCAGTGATTTTCAACAAGGAGTGATGGAAATCACTGAATCCATAAAGCATCTTAGGTATTCACTGAAAGGAGTGAAGTAAGTCATTGTAACCACAATCTCGTTTCAATCTTTACTTCTGGGCCCATCTTATCATTTTAGGTTTTGAGGCTTGCAAGATTCTTTCAAAAACATACTGTAAATTTGAAAGTTTTGACAAAGAACGAGGCCTTATTGTAGAGCGCAGGGGTCTATGTTCAATATCCAATGATAAACCACAACAGAAAAGAATATAAAAAAGAATGTCTATATGTATAATTAGATAACTTTGCTGTACAGCAAAAATGAACACAACTTTGTAAATCAATCATACTTCTATAAAATAAATGTTTGAAAATTTAAAAGTTTAAAAACTTACATGTTACAACTATTTCTGGAAAGAAATGGTTAACATATGATGTCTCAGATCATGCCATGTTGTAGAAAACTCCCATGTCTTGCCATCTTCCTTAGAATAAGAGCGAATGTCCTTACAATGCCTGGAATGCCCCAATCTTTGATTACCTCTTTAACGCATTATGAGCGATCCCATCTCTAGCTCCTTCCTCATCAGCCACACTAGCTTCCTTCATATTTGTCCAAGCTACTAGGACAGCGCTCACCTCAGGAACTTTGAATTTGCTCATTTCTTATATGCTCCTCAGTTAAATCAATGCTTTGCTCTCTTACCTCCTTCAAATCTGATCAAATATAACCTTATTGTCTCCTTCTACATGTCAAAGGACATTGGACTTTTACACACCAATACAGCAGACTCCCTGAATGTCATCTGTTGTCTTTGCTTAATTTTTCTCTTGGTGTGCACCATCTTCCAGTATACTGTATGTTTATCTGTTGTGTTTATTGTCCTCTGCTCACTAGAATATAGTGTTCTCGGGTGCAGGAAGCTTTTTGTGTTTTTCCACCCACAAATTGCTAGTGCCTAAAATAATGCCTGAGATGAAATAAAGTTTTTGTTGCAATGATGAGTGAAAGTAAGGTGAAGTGAGGTGAAGTGAAGTCACTCAGTCGTGTCCGACTCTTTGCAACCCCATGGACTGTAGCCTATCAGGCTCCTCCGTCCATGGGATTTTCCAGGCAAGAGTGCTGGAGTGGATTGCCATTTCCTTCTCCAGGGATCTTCCCAACCCAGGAATCAAACCCAAGGTAGAAGCACATAATCTACATTAAAACATACATAGCATCAAAGGTAGACTGAGCTATGACTGAAGTAGGATTGCATTCTAACAGTATAAAAAATTTGCCTCTTTTACAGATCTCAGCAGCTCAAATAGTTTTCCAGAGGTAAAAAGATACACTTTAGAAAGTGTGTCTATACAGTGTTTGCCTCACGCTGTTAGCTACTTTTCTTTTACTTCTTGCTTTGCCCATTGCTGCATGCGGTCCGATTTTTCACACCTTGTTCAGACTTAGGTGTTCATTGAAATTCTACTGTTTTAAGTTTCCTACCTCCTTCAATCCACAAAGCACTTCAAAAAAGGATTTCCATGTATTATATTTTGTTCAGAAAGCCTTATCTCAGGCAGACATATTTGCCCATTTTCTTTTTATTAAAAAATAAAGTTTTATAATCATTATACTTGCAGAGTGTTGTACCAGTAGACTGGGTTAGTATCTCTTCATGAAACCCCACACAATAAAACAGTCTCCTAAAAAAGTTAACAATGCATAAAATGCTGATACAGGGCTTCAGCACACTTAATTATTTCCACCCCCCATTGTTTATCATTGTTTTGTCAACTTTCCATATCACTACCCACAATGCTCTGGGTTCGGTTTTCTTTGAACATTCCTTTCCTCTGAACTTACCATGAACTTGTGCCTGTAGCTTGCCGCCTCGGAATGCCACAGCCACTTTATAAAAGGGGGAAAAATCAACACTTTTGTTGTAAAAGTTGCTAAAGGAAACTCAGATAATATAAGATAGTAAATTTACTTGTCCAGTTGCTATTTTAAGCTGAAGTATGATGCTTACTTTATAAGATGGTTGGTGTAATAGTTTGCACATACTTGAAGAGAATCAAGAATTAAATTTGTGTAGGGAGGAGAAAGAGGGAAAAGAATTATGTTTCATAAGATTAGGTGGACTGTAGGAGGAGAAGGATTGCATAAATACCAAATATGATACAAGAGAGAGGACGGAGCCCCTTATCACACATGCAATGTAGGATGATGTAGAAGATTATTTGCTTTATACAGAAGGACAGGAGGAGGGATTCTTTCTTCTTTCATTTCTGATGATTCCTCGGCTTATGTTAGAAAATTATTGTTCCTTCTATCAGTGTGCTATGAGAGGGGCCTTGGATTGAGAAATAAATCCCAGGTTCTCATCCCAGCCCTACCACTGGATAAAAGTGAGTGGGATGCCCTACTGTATGAATTCTTGCCCCATCTACCTCCTCAGGTGATTACTTGGGAAAAAGGATCCATGGACTCAGTTTGTGGGATGTGACCCAAGTTTTAGAAAGTCCTTTTTTTTTAAACCAGGATATTCAGTAACTTTCCCTATAAAACAGGGTGTTACATTTGAATTGCTGTGTTGCATCAGAGCTGCTTCAGGGCTCCAGAGGACCAAGACTCATGTGGATTGATCCATCTATTCAGGATTTGCTAGGGAGTTAACAAATCTTGGGGGGTTTTTTGTTCATTTGTTTGACTTCTCAGTGAGTGAGAGCTACAGGAAGGTTGACTATAGTAAGATTGATGAAGGGTGTGGTAGTAGAGTCCTATAAAGAGAATTAAGAGTGTGAGGTGTTTCTCTCTTTCTCTCCTTTTATCACACTCCCTCAAAAAAACAAGTGCTTGTGGAAAGGAAGTCAGAAAGCCCCACAGGGAGCTTGGTGAATGGAGCCTGGCCTCTGGGGACATAGGTTCTGGTACTTGTCAGAAACATGCTGAAGTGGGGTAAAAAATGGAAACAGTGACAGACTTTATTTTCTTGGGCTTCAGAAGCGCTGCAGACAGTGACTACAGCCATGAAATTAAAAGATGCTTGCTCTTTGGAAGAAAAGCTATGACAAACCTAGACGGTATGTTAAAAAGCAGAGACATAACTTTTGTTGACATATAGTCAAAGCTATGCTGTACATGACCAGTAGTCATGTACAGATGTGAGAGTTGGGCCATAAAGAAGGCTGAGTGCCAAAGAATTGATGCTTTCAAACTACAGTGCTGGAGAAGACTCTTGAGAGTCCCTTGGACAGTGAGGAGATGAAATCAATCAAGCCTAAAGGAAATCCTTCCTGAATATTCATTGGAAGGACTGATGCTGAAGCTGAAGCTCCAATACTTTGGCCACCTGATGCAAAGAGCAGCCTCATTGGAAAAGACCCTGATGCTGGGAAAGATTGAGGGCAGGAGGAGAAGGGGACAATAGAAGATGAGATGGTTGGATGACATCATCAACTCAATGGATGTGGGTCTGAGTAAACTCTGGGAGATAGTGAAGGACAGGAAAGCCTGGCGTGCTACAGTCCATGGAGTTTCAAAGAGTTGGACACAACTGAAGGACTGAACAACAACTGCAATGCAAAAATCAAAGGGCAAGAGGCCATGGCCAAAAGACAATGATGCAGTGAAAATAAACCCCATTTCCACAAGCAGTAGGAAACACGGTGTGGTTTCTTGGAGATCTATGTGGACCTCCAGCCACTGTCTCCCTTCCTTTGCCCACTGAAACATTTCCTGCCAGAAGGAAGACAGCCCAGGCAGAAAGGGTCTAGAGTCTGATGATCTGATGTAAAAGTTGAGGGGGAAGCCTCTAATCACCATTTATAGCATGGCCACTGCCCAAGAACCCCAATCTGAGGACCTCAGAGAGATGAATCTCTGAGGAACCCATAAACACACTGCAAGGAAGAACCAACTATGGGGAGGAGGGATAAGTCAGGAGTTTAGGATGAACATTTGCACAGTACTATATATAAGATAAATAACTAGATACATAACTAGCAAGGACCTACCGTATAGCACAGGGAACTCTACCCAATATTCTGTGTTTACCTACATGAGAGAATCTAAGCGATAATGACTATATATATAACCAACTCACTTTGTTGTACACCTGAAATTAACACAACATTGTAAAACAACTATACTCCAATAAAATTAAAATATATGTAAAAAGAAAGAGCCAGGTCTGGACACTGTTCAGTGGCAAAATATGACTGTCTCAGCCAAGAGAGATCGTTGCCACCTCTTCTTTCCCTTCTCCTCATCTCTATTAAGTCAGCAGTCAAAATTGGACTTGGAATTGTACTAAAATTTCAAATTGTCCCCAACTAAGATTTTGGCTTATTTAGTAGCTTCTTAGGTGGCTCAGTGGTAAAGAATCCTCCTGCCAATGCAGGAGTCACAGGTTCAGTCCTGAGTTGGGAAGGTCCCCTGGAGGAGGAAACAGCAACCCTGTCCAGTAATCTTGCCTGGAAAATCCATGGACAAAGGAGCTTAGTGGGCTACAGCCCATGGGATCATAAAAGAGTTGGACATGACTTAGTTACTGAACATGACTGAACCTTTGTAGATGTTTATTGAACAGATAGCACATGGAAGACATCATGCTAGAATATGGATTTCCTGATCCCAAGGCCCATGTCTAGCAATGAGTTTGCCCCTATTCTTGTTCATAATGCAATTTTAGTCATCTAAAAAAAATTGACAGTTGCTTTGATAGATAATTTCCAGGTCTGTAAACATAGTTTATAGTATGAATACTCCACTTCCACTTGAGTGAATAAGGTAAGAAGGAGTTTGAGCTGAGAAGATGGGCAGGAATAAACATGATTGGGACAGTCTCTTTAGAAAGAGAAATAAGAGGAGCAAACCATACTTTATTCATAGACATCCTCTCTTTCAATTGCTGATTTATTTAATTTTAGCTCTTGATTTTATGAAGGAGAAGAACTTCTCTTGCTCATTTGCTTCTTTAGTAAATAGTTATCGGACACATTCTGTGTATAAGGCATTTTGGTAGACATAGGTCTTTCAAGCCCTCAAGAAATGTATAACAGGGACTGCCCTGGTGATTCAGTGGTTAAGAATCTGCCTTCCAATGCAGGGGACACGAGTTTGATCCCTGGTCAGGAATCTAGGATCCTAAATGCTGTAGAACAACTAAGCCTGAGCTACTGAGCCTGCCTGCCACTACTGGAGAGAAGCTCTTGCATCACAGTGAAGATCCTGCATGTCATAGCTAAGACCTGACACAGCCAAAAACAAAGAAACAAACAAATACATATTAACAAAAAGAAATGGACACAATCTAGTAGGGTAGAGAGATTTTATCAGGACAAATTACTGTCCTGTTCAGGAGCATATGATTGGTAAGATGTGAATGATGTTAAGAATTTTTTTTATTGTAAATGATAAAGATTCAATTTGAAATAACTTAGCCAAAGAGATTTATTGGCTTATCTACCTAGAAAGTTCAGGAAATGACACTCACAGCAGGCACAGCTAGCTAGCATCCTCAGAAGAGAATGCCCTTCCTTTTTCCTGTTAGTCTGCTCTGCTTGTCCCTGAATTAACTTCATGCTCAGGCAGCTTTCTTCTTACAGAAGCAGCTCTAGGCTATGCCACTCTTTTAACTAATGTCTACCAAGGAAAAGGTGATAATTCTTTTTTTCCCCTGGTCATTCCAGGTGGTTTCTTGTGGCTGGCACACTTTGGATTCTGTGTGCTTCCTGAATCACCCTCTGTGGCCAGGGAGATGGAGCCACCCTTGGTTAAAAGCTGCCCTCTTTGGAAGTAGAGGTCAAAGGGATGTTTTTTCACCAGGAGACAGTAGGAGAGAAAGCATGCAAGGAAAACTCACATCCCGCTAGGGGACTGAGGGACAGTACTGAGATAGGAAGGGTCTTTCTGGTAATTGCCAAAGATGTTGTTGTTCAGTCACTCAGTTTTGTCCTACTCCTCGTGACCCTATGGACTGCAGCGCTCCAGGCTTCCCTGTCCTTCATTATCTCCTGGAGTTTGCTCAAACTCATGTCCATTGAGTCAGTGATGCCATCCAACCATCTCATCCTCTGTCGTCCCCTTCTCCTCCTACCTTCAATCTTTCCCAGCATCAGGGTCTTTTCCCATGACTTTTCATCAGTTCCTATGACTCACTGGTCTTTTCCAGTGAGTCACTTCTTCGCATCAGGTGGCCAAATATTGGAGCTTCAGGTTCAGCATCAGTCCTTCCAGTGAAGATTCAGGGTTGTTTTCCTTTAAGATGGACTGGTTTGATCTCCTTGCTGTCCAAGGGACTCTCCAAGAGTCTTCTCTAGCACTGTAGTTTGATAGCATCAATTTTTGGTGCTCAGACTTTTTATGGTCCAACTCTCACATCCATACATGAATACTGGAAAAAGCATAGCTTTGAGTAGACAGACCTTTGTTGGCAAAGTAACGTCTCTGCTTTTAATATGCTGTCTAGGTTGGGCATAGCTTTTCTTCCAAGGAGCAAGTGTCTTTTAATTTGCACTCACTGTCCATAGTGATTTGGGAGCCCAAGGAAATAAAGTCTGTTACTGTTTCCATTTATTCCCATCTATTTCCATGAAGTGATGGGACCGGATGCCACAAAAAGCAATTGGTACCAATAGCTGTGCTTTTGAGATTTCAGTAGAGAGTTTGGTGGGACGTGGAGCTCAGCTTCCCTCTCAGACATTTACAAAGCTCAAAATAATTCAAACGATGCCCTGTGACGCTCTTTCTGTATGTATCTTAGTGCCTTAAATGTGATCCACTATCTATAATACTTTCCTCAGTTTCTGTCTTTCCCTTTCCTCCCACTGTGGTCACCGGTCACTCATGCTTTGTCATTTCTACTCCTGGCAAAGTTCACTCGTGACTTCCTAATCTGCAAATCCTGTGGCCTTGCTCCAGCACTCTTTGACTTGGTATCTCTGAGTGTTTGACCCTGTGATTCATATCATTCTGCTGGAAAACTTCTCCTCTCTTGACTTCTGAGAGTCTGCTCTCTCTTGGTTTTTTTCTCTCCCTCTGAGCATGCTTCCTGAGTCACTGCTGTTTGCCCTTATTTCTGACCTCTGTCTGGCTTCCCCAAAGTTCAAACCTAGCTCTTTCCCCATCATGTTTTATTCATTCTTATGGCCCCTACACCCACCTTTATGCTCCTCTGTATCAAAAGCCCTACCAGAGTTCTAATCCCTCACCATGTATCCCAAACTCGGTGATCCATGAAGATCACAAATTGAACATGTACCTTATGATGTTTCTTACCATTCTCACTGCTGCCGCTCCTCGTTTTAATTTATACTCGTATCTCACTAACAATTAAGGAAGATTTGATGTTGCTTCAGGCCCAGCTTAGGCCTCAATTCCCTGTTCTAGCTGTTATGCCTGGATAATCCCATACTGTCAGTGACGTTGAACGTCCTAGATTATGCCTTCATTTTTCATTTAAAAGGCCAAAAGCTAATACTTAAGATTTAGTTTGGTAAAGAATCTGCCTGTAATGCAGGAGACCTGGGTTTGATCGCTGGGTCAGAAGATCCCCTGGAGAAAAGAATGGCAACCCATTGAAGTATTCTTGCCTGGGAAAAATCCCATGGGCAGAGGGCCTTATGGGCTATAGTCCATGGGACTGCAAAGAGTCGGACATTACTGAGCCCTAACACTACTACTTGGGCTTCCCTGGTGGTGCAGAGGTTAAAGCGTCTGCCTGCAATGTGGGAGACCCGGGTTCGATCCCTGGGTTGGGAAGATCCCCTGGAGAAGGAAATAGCAACCCACTCCAGTATTCTTGCCTGGAGAATCCCCTGGATGGAGGAGCTTGGTTGGCTACAGTCCACAGGGTCACAAAGAGTCGGACACGACTGAGCGACTTCACTTTCACTTTCAACACTACTACTTAGACAGGAAACAACACAGATTAGTAATGAGAGAAGTAAACTCTGGGAGAAGTCTGTAGATAAAGAGGCAAACAGCCTGATCTGCCTGATTCAGAGACTGTCTAATGCAGAGCTACAGAGAGGTTACAGAGTTTCAGGAAGATGATGAGATGCAAGGCTACATTTTTAAGCCTATGGCTGCAAAATGAGCTTTCATCCCCACTGCTGCCATTCCCCCTGCCCCCTTCAGTTTTCTCTGCAAGATTATGCTTACCTCTGAAGCATCAAAGAATTCAAGTGATGACCATATTGCTACCTCTAAGCAAATGTCCATCCTTAGCGCTCTGTAGTGACCAAATCAAGATAAACATAGTTCATCTTCAGTCAGGCAGGTGCTCTGATCAAATTAACTTCTGCTATTTTCATCAAAAAGAATAGCACTTGTTGACTGCTACAGAAAGCATGTCTCAAAGGTCCATTTAATATTACTTTTTATTCAGTCCGACTGACAATTTCAGCAAAATTTTGTAGAAAACCTTTCACTGTGGCTAGCCTCTTTGAATAGATAATAAGCCACATGTGAGTTGTATACTACAAACCAAAATGTGTATTTTGGGGGGCTAAAAGATGAGTTTGTAATATTTTACCTGTATGAACATCAACAGAAGCTAATGAATGTTGAATATTGAAAAGCATTATAAATTCATTGAAGATATTAAAGATACTTAGCGTTAGGGTTTTTTTATCATCTGTTTTGCGTAAGTGAAAGGAATAAGCATCATTTAGACCATTTGAGAATAATCCTCTCGATTCTCAGCCTTTCTTTACTTAAACAATAAGTCATAAAATCATATCAGGGCATAATATTTTATTATCTGACATTCTGTCTTCATGCAGATTGGTTTTATTTTATTTTAATTTTTGAAACATGCTATAACCCCATCTTAATAAATGAAAGTATTTATTTTATTACAAAATACATAATCATTGTAGAAGATTTAGGAAACACTAGTGAGCAGAAAATAAGCAAATGAAATTTCATTCACAAATAACCACTGTTAAATGCATCTAGACCTTCCATGTATTTATTTAGGAATATCAGACTTTTGGTTTTTTATTAAAGAGTAATTGAATCAGACTGTGTGTGTGTTTTCTTTCTTTAACAAAATGCCATGCATATCTTGGATTTTGTGTGCAGCTTGTTAGAATATAACTTTTTCCATCCACTAAGAATACTACTATTAGAAACAGTATCCTATCATCAGAGTTGCTATTAATATAAAAAAAAAATGAGTTCTCATATCCTATTGCCTTTTGATAATAATATTAGCAGCTAAATTTTATTGAGGGCTTATAATGTGACAAGCACTATTCTCAATGTTTAACATATATCATTTGACTCCTGCAACAATTCCTTGAGCTTCCTAACAGGATCCTTCTTTAATGGACAAGGACCTGAAGCATAGAGAGGTTTATTAATTCGTCCAAACACACAGCACTAGTAAGTGGCAGAACCAGAGTTCAAACCCAAGTCTTTGGATTCCAGCCTCTGTTGAAAATTGAAACACAATGCAGTGAGGACGTTTAGAATATATTGATATACAGGTGATGGACAGGGAGGCCTGGCATGGTGCGATTCATGGGGGCACAAAGAGTTGGACACGACTGAGTGACTGAACTGAACTGAAGATGTCACACTGAAAGGACTTCTTCATTTAATGTCTGATTGACCAATCTTTGAGATTCCCGAGGTGGAGTAATATTGTCCTGAGGCTGTGAGGAAACCCTAAGCCAAGTGGAAAGAGAAGAATTTTCCTCTGGCAATTCATAGAGAAGATCCTGAAGTCCAGTTTGAAAAGCACTAGGAAGTGCACTTTCCATTTCTTTTCTCTGCTTCGGCAAACTCTCCAAGTAATTTTCAAGAGGTAGTATTATCATCAAAAATGCATTTTCAGCTACCAAGTCACTCACCTTAATTCCTGCTTCTTTATCCAGCCGCCATTAGCTTGTGTGGAATACTTGAATTTTACTTCCCTATTAAACATATAAACTCTCATCTTGGGTATCAAGGAATGGATAGAAATGTAGGGAGAAATGGAGACTTTAGCATCAGTGGACTACTTAGTAACATTAGCAATAGCGTTGCCTCTCATTTGGGCTTCCCTGGTGGCTCAGATGGTAAAGAGTCTGTATGTAATGTAGTAGATCTGGGTTCAATCTCTGTGGCAGGAAGATCCCCTGAAAAGGAAATGGCAACCTACTTCAGTATTCTTGCTTCGGAAATGCCATGGACAGAGGAAGCTGGTAGGACAGTCCATGGGGTCACAAAGAGCTGGACATGACTGAGTAACATTTTCAACTCAACTTTTTCTAACTTATCACAGTGCTCAATGAACCTGTTGCTGAGATGGAAAGCATCCAAGCCTTACAGGCATAAAGGCCTGACTTGAAATCCCGGTTTTACCACTTACTACCTCTGTGATCTTGGGTATATTGCTTAATCTCTCTGAGCCTCTGTTTTATCATCTGAGATATAGATATACACTGTCTGGTCTACAGTAGATGATTGATGAATCTGAAGTCTTAAAAATTACTAAGACAGCCTTTGCTTTGTATCTATTCTGTGAGATGGGGAGCACATTTTGACCATCTTTTCTTTAGTAAAGCTAAATTTGTTTAAATTCCTGTATGGAAAAGGATAATCTAATAATACAGTTTTTCAAGTATAAAGAGAATTCAGACATAATCCAATTCAATATTATGATTTTAAGAATGAGTAGATTGAGGCCCAGAACTGAGAAATAAGCAGAATCAAGATGCTACTATCTTGTCCAATATCTTCACATAAATTGTAAAGTTACTGCTGATGGCTGACAAAGGAAATAGGATTTACAGAGTTTATTTTGTGAGTGGTCCTTGAAAATAAGTCATATGCAAGATTGGCTTCTATAATCCAAATAAAAATTTGTGTTGCATCTTGGAAATGTAGTTGATAATACATCAACAAGGAGAATACAATAAAGTCAGAAAATGGTCTCTTAACTCCTAGGGCTGGGGTCCTCGTGATGAGGCACTGTTGTTGTCCTCAGCAAGAGGTCATAACTGTATGTATGTGTGCTTAGTCGCTCAGTCATATCCAACCCTTTGCAACCCCATGGACCCTATGTAGCCTGCCAGGCTCCTCTGTCCATAGGGATTCTCCAGGCGAGAATACTGGAGTGGGCAGCCATACCCTTCTCAGAGGATCTTCCCAGTCCAGGGATTGAACCAGGCCTCCCACTTTGCAGGTTAATTCTTTACTGTCCCAGTCACCAGGGAAGCCCATATATATATGTCTAGCTGATAAATAAATATATATATATGTATATTTTTTACTTTACCTCATAGAGTGAATAATCATTTTAATTTTATTGATACTCTTAGGTTTAATGAATTTTACATCTTGAATACACACATAAATATTATATACATATTTTTAGAATTTCCTTAAATCTTGTTATGGTTAAATTTTTATACTAGTTTTTGAAAACATACCTTTTTGTCTTAGTGGTAATAAAAGTGTGGGTAACTGTATTTTGAAAGCTTTATGGCTCTTTAGAGACAGATTCTGGAAGCCCTGCCAGTCAGAAAATGCCTAAGATTAATAACAGGAATGGTTTGATGATTTGGGTGTCTTGCAGAAATTACTCATTAGATTTTTTTAAAACAGGTATAATATGTATTTTCCACATTCAATTATTTAACCTTTAGCCTGTGTTTCAAATAGACTATTGATGTGTACTTGAATTACTTCTCCAAGATTTCCGAAAATGATTTGATGAATGATGATAATGTAAATTTTAGAGTAAAACACATGGTAAAAAATGGTGTTGATGGATTTGGCTTTGGGGAATAATGTTGGTTTTCTTTTTTAAAAAATTTGAATTTCATGTCAGTGAAAATTTGATAACTAGTAATTTCAGTTTCACCTGACTAACTTGTGGAATAAGTGAAAATGCCAATGACAGATATAAGGTATATGTCTCATTACCACACTGGTTTCCTTTATTGAGTTGTCAT
Source organism: Nanger dama (assembly GCA_917880005.1). Taxonomy (NCBI): domain Eukaryota; kingdom Metazoa; phylum Chordata; class Mammalia; order Artiodactyla; family Bovidae; genus Nanger; species Nanger dama. The sequence goes on from CAKJTW010000002.1 coordinate 85,812,863, forward strand.
TTGTCAAACTGTGAACATATATATGGAACATGTGCACTGGAATTTATTCTGATGATCCTTTAGCAATTTTTGCTTGTTTAATTAAAAAAAAATTAAAAGTTGACTGACAGAGAAGCATTTGTATGTTTACCTGCCTCAGACATTGTTTTGTTTTGTTTTGTTTCAGTTCATTTTTATTGTTTTTTTATTATTATTATTTATTTAATTATTTTGCCTCAGACATTGTTAAAGAACATTCTGGATGATCTACAAAACATGCCTTTTTATAAAGACTCGGATTTTGAAATGGAGAGATTGGTGCCCATGTTCAGATACATATATTTTTTGTTCCAAGGGAATAGCTAGATGAGAAAGCAGCACCTAGTGAATCAATCATTGTGATTTCTTTTTGGAAGCTCTTGTGTGCATCTCTTCTACCTCATCCCTACTGAGAAGTGTCGAAACCAGTTAATTTATCTTTGAGTTTTGAGCATGATTCTAATAATAAAAATAAGTAACAACTTTTGATTTTGTGCTACATGGCATGTACTGTTCCAGCATTGTACTGTTTACAACTGCTGACTCAGTTATTCCTCAGAACCATACAAATAAGGCACAGAAAGTTATTAATCTTGTCCAAAGTCACACAGCTCGTAGATGGTAACATAAGTATTTGAACCCAAGCAGTCTGGCTCCAGCTGTACACTATTAACCAGTTCACCGTACTGCTTCCACATTGCAAGATATGTTTAGAATGAGGACTTCCATACTCATCAGACCAGTGGCATTATGAGCAAATTAACTTCTTAGATGTCTGTTGCTCAATCATATCTGACTCTTTGCAACCCCATGGACTGTAGCCCATCAGGCTCCTCTGTCCATGGAATTCTCCAGGAAAGAATACCTTCTCCGGGTGATCTTTCCAACTCAGGAATCAAACCTGGGCCTCCTGCTTTGCAGGCAGATTCTTAACCCTCTGACCCATCAGGAAGCTCTTAAATTTTTAAAGGAAGAATTTAAATGAACTTTTACTTTTTTGCCAGAACTACTTGATCCCTATCATTAAAGGACAGCGGCTCTCCTGTCCTGTCATGTAGAGTTGCCACGTTGATTTTGAAAATGGACCTGAAGCTTGGAAATGACAGAACAGTTTATGTTTTTAAATTTTCAGTAAAAGAGAAATTGAAAGAATTAAAAGTTTTCCAAATTGTTGAGATTGGTCAGGATGGTCAGTACTATATGTTCCTGTGTAAAACCAGGTATGTGCCTCCTTTGAGAATCTCTGTCAGTGAAATTAACAAGAGGATTTGTGTTGAGATGTGTGATGTGGAGAGTTACAATAAATCATTAGCATTATAACAGCTTTTTCCCCTTCACAATGGCTGAAAGATTAATTTTAACTTTCTCAAAAAAATCTGGAATGCACTGTGGTATTTGGAAGGTTTATTAGCACACACCTCTGCTGTTTGTTTTCAGCCTATGTTCAAAATCCCTATAGTAGCAAAGCCCTGAAAAAAATCAATATTTAGGCTCCTTGACTCCTGATAGGGGTGCAAGGGCAGGGGTTTCTAATTTTAAATTTGCTCCCTGATGTTTTCTAGTTTCCTTGCCCTCACTTTTCCTGAGATAGGAAAAGGGGGAGTTTTATCAAGCCCCTGTGGATAATTCCACCATCGTGGATTTGTGCCTGTTAGTCTTTTACTGTTATACACATTCACACCTCATATATTTTGCTCTAAAAGCAGAACATCTGAAATGATTCTGTGGTTGAAAAAGATCTCAAAGAGATGGAAGATGGATTTAATGTTACCATTTTTAGATAATGCTGTAAATAGAATGGCAGCTGTCCTTGGATGCATAGCAGATACATAGTACATATGCTGAATAGAAACAGATAAAAGATTGCACTCAATTAATCCTCACAAAAAGTAGCACTTTTGCCACGGACTCAGTCATCTGATTTTTAACTAAATGTACTTATTCTACACCCTCACATGATATTAATAAAAGCTCATGCTTTGAAGGTGACTCAGGGAGGGAAATTTTTGCTATTATCCTCAACTAGGTTTAAAGCAGTCTGTAAGATTCCACCTATTTGCCCTCCCCTGCTCCATTTTTTCACACTGTAAGGAATTCAAATCTACAAACATTTCTGGAACACCTGATATAATATAATATATAAGGTGCTCTTGGTGTGGTGAAAGGAAAAGATATGAACTATTTCTTGTATAGAAAAAGCATACCTAAGAATTTACCATGCAGGATAGAATGTGATAGTTGCTATAAGTGAATTTTGACAAATATCTTTGGTTTAATAACTAATCATCTTTAGTTGAATATTTGTAAAACAACACCTCCGTTTCAGGTATATTGCTAATAAGTATTATGGATACCTATCTAAATTGATAAACGTCCTCAAGGAACCTTTCTCAAGGGAGAGGGCACATCAACTAAAATGACATTCAATGAATGAATATAGCTATTAAATGTTCAGAAGTAGAGAGAAGAGGAAGGTTAGCTCTCTTGGAAGGTGTGGGGTGTAGGACAAGGCTTCACAGCCGAGGTTATCAGGATTTTGAGGCATAAATTTGCATGCGTGCGTGCTAAGTTGCTTTAGTTGTGTCCAACTCCTTGTGACCCTATGGACTGTATGTAGCCCACCAACCTCCTCTGTCCATGGGATTTCTCAGGCAAGACTACTGGATTGGATTGCTGTGCCCTCCTGCAGGGGATCTTCCTGACCCAGGGATCGAACCCGCGTCCTTTTTAAGTCTGCTGCATTGGCAGGCAGGCTCTGGGAAGCCCTGAGGCATGAATAACACTTTAGTAAATAAATAATGAGGATAATGGCAATAGAATAGGGGAGGCATTACCGAAAAAGGAAGAAGGGAATATCATGCCCAAAGCTAGGGTGGCTTGAGATGGAATGGTCTGTGGCCACCCTCATCCTATACAGTCTTTCTGCACCACGAGAGGTTGTCTGGAGTAGTCAGTAACGGCAAAGTCATGAAAGTCTGGCCCCAAAGCAAAGTAGATTGTACGTGTAAACTTTTTATGATAGCAACTTACATGCTTTCTTTTAAAGATGGACCTGGTTTTGACTGGTCTGGTCCCTAACTCTGGTACTCATTATTTTGTGATCTTGAGCAATTTTCTATATCTTTTAGACCTCAGCTTTTTAACAGTAAATGGAAGGTCTGACATTTCATAAAAAACAGTCCATTGTCTGGTACCTGATATATAATGCTGACTTTAATTACTGCTCTTTGGCTTTTTGATTGACCATCTGTGGGTGGTGTTCCTCACTGACAGATAGACACAGCTGCATTCGGTCAGTGCAATGTAGCTGCCTTCTTCCCATGAAGTCTGGGGTGTAAATAACATGAGAGAAGACATGGAAAGAGGAGGGCAGTGTGGAGACCTGAATTCTGGTTCCACCTTAGCCACAAACCAAGACTGGTGATCTTGACTCAAAATGTGCCCTGAATTTATTCTTCTCTGAGGAAGTGGCTGTGGGGGTTGTAGTCAATGTCTGACTCATGTCCTTGTTGGTATGAGTAGTCTCTGAGGAGCAGTTCAGTGACTTGAAAGAGATCAGCCACACATTCTTATTCCAGTAAAGCCCTACTAAATCAGAAATTTGCTTTTACAGTTTCTCTTTGGGGAGAAAAGTGGTCTATAGCAGCCAAACTCCTTCTTAAAAATGGTGGTTTCCCCATTCTTGTAAAATAAATGACCAAATGTATAGTTAGTGTCCCCTGAAATTCATTAAGCATGCAGAAGGGTGTTTGGCCAGCCTTGCTGTTTCATTAAGAGATTGAGAATGGGAAGAGCAGGGTGTGGTTTGCTGGTGTGGATGTGTAGTGGTGAGGCTGTGGTTAGGTGAGCTCTCAGGAGCATGTCAGCCTGTTGAGCTTCTGTGCATCAGAATATGTGAAACCTACCAATGAATCATGTTCATGGTGGCTGAAGTTTATCTCTTGAGAAAACTTGGATGGTATCGACTAAAGAATAAAGTACTTCTTTCTACAAATTAATTGTTACACTCATGAATAACGAGTGCTCATTCACAAAGTACAGACAGATTAACATCCTGAAGAATGTGTAGTCGGCAGGGCCGCTAGTCAAGGAGTGTTAACTCCAGATTCCAAACCACAGCCCTCTGATATGGTTTCCTCTCTTGACAAAATCTAAGTGCTATTTTCACTCTACATTAATTTTGATATCATTTTGAAGTAATAGCGTGCATGGCTCTATAGTCTCTTAATGTAGACAGTCCTGTCTCTTGCTCCTCTATTTCCCTTGCTTTGTGTCCACCGTTAATCTAGTAGCCAGCCACTTATTGCACTGATTATCTTGTAATTGAAACTGTAAAAGCCCATGGCAGGTAAACCTATGCCAGGCAGATGGTTGGCCCAGTATGTCAGCTGTCTTGGATGTGGGAGGGTTTTTTTTTTTTTTTTGATGTATGACAGTGTGGCCTGGAAAATAAAAAAACACAAAGTAAAGAGTCCAGATCATACAATTTGAAATTTAACAGAATGTATTTGCTAACACTTTCAAAGTAGCTTTAAGACCAAAATTCATTATGGAAGCATCTTTTGTGGAGCCTGAAGTGAAAGAGAGGAAGGAGAAAGTATAATGTTGGGAAGAGTGCGGAAGTTGTTATAGTAGATTTTCAGTATCTGTTTTGGTCTTCAGTCTTTCGGTGGATGTACTTTCGGTTAGGGTGGGAGGCACAGAGGGATGGCAGAAATATCCCCAAGCTATTGGTTGCTTTTGCTTGTTCTTTTAGCAGCCTGAGGGGAAAAGTGCTTGTTTAAACACTAATATATGCCATAGAAACCAACGATTATGGCAATGTTTTTAAAAAAGAAAATTACATTAAAGATGAATGAGGGTATATTGAAATAATTATGTTTTAAGGTGTGTAACATTAAAAGATATTGAATAGAATATTGACTGTTTTGTGGAAATAGCAATAATGAGATTCTTGTCACCTAATCTTACAATAATTGGGTTATTACTATGCAAATGAAGGTATTACTTTAAAAAAGTAAGGAAGCAAGACAGATCCCTGAGGCAGTCCTTTATCTGTTCTTAAAGCTGTGCTGTCAGTTCTTAGAGTGAAGGTCCTTTTCTCAACAATTTGGAGATGCTCGTACTCTGTGCTCCTGGAATCCCACTATAATATTTTTAGGTGCCACAGGTAGCAGATCGGTGGCTGTTGATCTTATATAAATATATATTTTTAGCTCTTTGTGGAGCCCAAGGGAATAATTAAACTATATAATTATTACCCACTGTCTTTTTTAAAGTGAAATGTTGTGAATTTTCCTGGCAAAGATTTGTGCTGGAGCCCTTATCTCCACTTTCCACACTGCTCTATCATTGTTGTACAGTGTCAGGGGGCACCTGGGCCTCTCAAAAGCCACGAGGCCACTTTGGGCTGCCAGACCTCCTAGGACACCCTTATGGCTGAGGAAACGAGTCCATTAGTCCTCAGCCGTCCTCAGATCAATGATGTGCCCATTGCTGTCGCCACCACGCCCAGTTAAGCTCCTATGACATCCATGAAATGAACAGAAATATTTGGGCAGTTGCCATTTTGGTTCATGACCCAAGTAAATACCTGGGTGTTCAACAGGGAATAATATTGCAAACTGTTGATTGCTGAGGCTTTGGGTAAAAGATGATTGTATTTCCTGTAAATGTTGTATGATTTTTACACCCTGTTTGTTATATGAAATGCTCTCTGAATATGGAAGGATGCAGAATTCCACTTTAAAATTTCTCTAGTACTCCTACCTAGGGAAAACATCAAACAAAAGTCTTGGATTGAGTCTTGTTGAAATCTCACAATGAACCTTTTGTTGTTTCAATGCTCTGTGGTAGTATATACTAGATTAATCAGAGCAACTAGATTTGAGGAAATCATGAAAGAAAAATTTCATTTACCGAGTGCTTTCAGTTCCAAGGATTAGGAGGTCAAGAAAATATAGGCCTTATCAGTTTATTTCAGAATCAGTTGAGACTTGAGTGACTTGATAAAATGTCAACATCAACTGCTCTTTACCTTATGTTCTTCTGTATTTCTTAAGGTAGAACTTGGCTCAGAATGGTTGCTGCACATTATATTCATGCCATTCTCTGTTTAGTAGAGAAATCTTAGGATAAATTCATAAAATATAGATAATATTTGTGAACAATTCACAGTCCTGAAAATATCAATGCTAAATCCTTACATTTTTAGAATTTAGCTACTTTGGTTGGCTTCAGTAAATTGATGTATGTGGGTAATTTTTATTAGATATCTGTGAGAAGGATATTTGGGGAAAATGCAGTATTCTAGCACATCATTTAGGTTAGAATAAGTTATACTGCTGTTAAAAACAATCCTAAAATCTCATTTACAAGATCTATTGTGATTATAGGTGATTTTGCAGGTCAGTTTTACACCATAGACTGGCTTAGCTGTTGAAATTTCAATTTTATAGCATTTTTATATACATTTGTTTCCATGAACTCCCAAGCCAGAGAATAAAGGGCTGAAGAGTTGAACACTGGCAATTAAATACTTTATTCCAAAATGAGAAACATCCCTTCTCATATTTCTTTGCTAAAACTGATCATCTGGCCACTCCTTATGTCACTGGGATGGAAAGTACAGAGGACAACCAGATATTGATCAAAACTAGTACTCTGATCATATCCATTATTTATATAGACCACTTTCTGAGAATACCTTTGAAATTTGAAATGCCACTTGTGATGTGTGTGTGAAGAAACCTCAGCAAGGAGTGTAATGAATAATTTTTATTAAAAGCAATAAACATCTTCCTCCTACTCATTGTTGCACCCATTTGTCTAGACTTCCGTGGACCAATTCTTGGGTTCGATGGAACAGATTTTACCTTGACTAAGGTCTGCATGCAGTCAACCTTTACAGATAGGACTGCAGTGAGATTTTAAATTTGTACCTGTGACCAACCTGCAATAATGATAAATCTTCTAGAAGAATGCCCTTTGTCCAGGTTTGATGAGGATTGGTGGCATAAAATGCAGCCAACAGTCTCTCAGGTTGGAAATGGGGTTATTTGATTTGCAGAAAAAAGAAATATTAGAAGCAGTGCATTTGTCTACTCATTCTGATAGAATCTACAGAGAAAAGAGAGAATATGTTAGTATAATGAATGCCCCATTATCTTTATAAACAAAGCAAAATGCACGCGTGCTCAGTCATGTCGGACTCTGTGTGATCTCATGCACTGTTGCTTTCCAGGCTCCTCTGTCCATGGGATTTTCCAGGCAAGAATGCTGGAGTGGGTTGCCATTTCCTACTCCAAGGGATCTTCCTGACCTAGAGATCAAGCCTGGTCTCTTGTGTTTCCTGCTTTGGCAGGCAGATTCTTTACCGCTGTTCTACCTGGGAAACCCAAACCAAGTAAAATATTTGGAGCTAATAGATTTTTAGCAACAGTAACAAAAGTTTGTATCTTATTTACCTTTTTGGGGTAGCAAACAAGAAGAGAACAGGAATGCATTTCATCTGAAGGTGGGGAATAGTTTACCACTTAGGTAGAACAACTTTCTGTCATCCTTAGAATATAACCAAGTAATTCCTTTTAAGTATCACTGTGAACTCAAGAATTTAAGCATATTGCTGGGCTTATCAGTTGCAGTTCTTATACTTTCTGAAGCTCCAATTGTCTCATCTTTGACCAATGCACACCTCTTCAGACTGGCTTCTGAGTACTTTTGACATAACTGTTGTTATCTTTGTTAGCTTCTTTTTCTGTATGGTGTGTCAGGATGTTCTGAATTTTGTAGGTATCCTGCCCCCATCTGTTTCTCTAAGCAGTCTTGCGTTTTGAGCACTAGATATGTTCGTACGTTCATTTCTATTGATTTGGTCATTATTTAAGCCTAAATAGACAGTGCTAGTTTATGTGCTTAGAATTTTCACCTCTAGTGCTGTTAAAAATACATTTAAAGTTGTTTTAATATATGTGAAGTCCATCAGAAGTTTTACTAATATTTTTGGAGAAGCGTGTTTCAACCATGGATGAGTGTCGTTTTCTAGCTATCAGTCGCATTGTATGCATTTAAAAATCATTCTGATCTTATTATTTCTTTGGCTTAATACTGTGGGAAGGATCTTCTTTCACAGTTTGTACTCATATTTGGCTCTTCTTTGGCTCGAGGTGATCGAATCTGTTACAAGTGACTGTTTTCACAGCCTCTTACACACTGAGTTCTGCTTTCATTTTTTTTTTTAGCTTAACTGCTTCGTCTTGATTGCCATTTATCTGCTACTCTAATTTCCTCAGAAGTTGTCATATACATTATATTACTTATGTATTTCTGTAGGTTAACATTTAAAATGATTTTTTTTTAATGAGGGAGTGAAAAAAATAGGGAGTAAACATCATCCTAATATGACCATGTCATATTTGGCTTAAGTAGTTAATTGTAGTCCTGGGATTCTGCACCCCACAGCATTGTTTGGCAGTGAAATGTAGAATGTTACAGATTTTATAAGGTTTGCTTGCTCAGAAAACCCCTTTTAGGCTGTACATCGTCTATAAGGAACTCTTATTCCTCATATGACCAGGGAATAAAATACCCCTGCGCTTAGCAGCTGTGTAGGAGGAAAGAGGAAGGGTGGAGCTGTAAAACCTAAAGTTTTTGTGTTTATCAGAACCTTGCTTATGTTCAGTTTTGTTGGGCCATCATTTGTGAGAATGCCTGGACCAATCTGTGTGACTCTTGACAACTACTCCGTTTTTTTAGAGGATGGTGTTCTGCCGTCTGAAATGGACCACCTCAACTAGTGCTTACAGATACGTATGGAACCTCCCTTCTTCCTGTTTACCTGTCCTGATTCTGCTCTTTCAGGTCTTCTAGAGGCTCGAAGACTAACCAGAGAGCCATGAAATGAGACACAGCATTGGCTCATGTGTGCATGCATGCATCTTTGCGTGCTAAGTCTCTTCAGTTGTGTCTGGCTCTTTGTGATCCCATGGACTGTAGCCCACCAGGCTCCTCTGTCCGTGGGATTCTCCAGGCAAGAATACTGGAGTGGGTTGCTATTTCCTTCTCCAGGGGATCCTCCCCACCTAAGGACTGAACCCACTTCTCTTACATCTCCTGCACTGGCATGTGGGTTCTTTACTACTAGTACTACCTGGGAAGCCCTGTAGGATCACAGTCACTTGCAAATGATACTCATGTCATTGGAAGTATTTTTAAAGAAATTAGGATAGTATATTTTTAAAAGCCCAATCAGATTTAATGATGAGAAACATGGTATCTCACATAGTCAGACATTAGAGGTAGGGAAGATAACTGGATTGAACTTGTCCTGTGCTTTCAGCATCTTATCTCTGCAGTTCCCTGAGCTCTGCCCTCCCCTGTATGTCAGATGTATTCTTAAATTGAAAGCAGGTTGCGTCTGCAGTTCCAGCTCTGACACCCATAGAGGTTGAGAAAAGAGACCATCTCTTTTAAGGGTTCTCTCATAAAATTGAAGAAATGTTTTCCCAGAAGCAAATCTCACTTATGTTTCATTGGCTCATGTTGTGTCATATGTCCATTCCTGTATTCAAACCATGATTCCAGGAGAATGCCATTCATAGGTTAGTATAGGTGTGGGTTCACCAAGCCATCACTGGCAAGGAGGATGGGATTAACCATGGTTCCCTTAAATTTAATAGGACCTGCTGGAGAAGTTGGGCTCACTTCCTCAAAGTGCACAGCTCTTACATGCTAAGGAAGGGATATTGAGGAGAAAACAATATCTGTTATATTATGCCTTAGGGCTTATTTGTTCATTTGTATGTTCATTTTTTTCTTTTTGCCATAGAATGCGAGTAAAATAATGAGCAATTACAGTTGGAAAAAAATCAATATGATATATCCAAAGAGGTGTGATTTGATCGTAAAAATCTTTCCAAAAAATTTCACTGATTTTTTTAAATGAGTGTGAATTGCATGAGCAACCTAATGTTATACCTTTTTACCTCCAGTGAGTTCAGTGAAAAGCAATGTTTTTGAAATATGATTAAACGTGCCCTTAAGAACTGTCATCTGTGTTGGGTTTTTTATTAAGCTTCCCTTGATGGCTTCTCCCTTCCTTCCTCTCAAGCCCTTTGTTATAGGTCAAAGAGTATCCTGGGCTCTAGCATCATCACCCATATTTTTCTAAACTCATGGCTAGAATATTGTCTGTTCTTCCCTCCAACTTTTCAGATGTTCCTGCTCCTCAAAACCCAGCTCAATACTATGTCTGTGATGCCTTTTGGCAACCAGGCCAGCCTGAGGTTCATTTTCTCTTTCCTCTGAATACTTTAAGTATTTTCTATTCAGGTCAAGTCATCTGCTGTCTTTTGAGACTTCTATGTCTTTGAGCTATTATTAACATCTTTTATTATTGATTATGACCTTTGTGAAAATAGAAACCCTTGATATCTTAATGAGTCCCGTGAAAATTGTTTCTTTTCATGTGGTCATCTTAGAAAAGCAAGTTTATGAATCTCTCATTCTGGACATAAAAATAGCTCACATTTATTAAATATTTGCTATATGCCCAACATAGTAATGTGTGTTTTTGGTCATTATCTCATTTCTTCCTCACATACATACTGAAAAACTCCATGTAGTAGGTTAGACAAAGAACTATTTCAAAATAGTTGAAGTAAGAAAGGGAGTATATTGGTACTCTAACAGGAAATAACCTTTAAACTCTCAGGATATCTCCAGGCATTCATCTTGCTCTATCATCTCATGTCTTAGCATTGCTTTCCTCTTGTGTAACATTATTCGGTTTGAATAGTCCTCAGTAATGTCAGTCACAGAAAAAAAAGAGAAATGGAGAGAGAGGGGGTGGGAGAGAGGGAGAGGAAGAAAGAGAAGGAGAGCGCACACGTGAACAAGAGGGGCAGAGAGAAGGAAAGGGAGATAGAGAATGTGTTCTGGCCATTGTTGGGGTGATGGGGAACCCCATGGCTTCTCAGAAGTGGTCAGTGATTGCTCAGGCCTGAACAGTCATCCCTAAAATGCAGCACAGTGAAGTGTGGGCCAAACCTACTTGAATCATGAAGCCTGAGGATAGGGAGCAGCCTGGTTTTTTCAGTGAGATGCTGAGTAGACAATGACTCTGGTAAGTGCTAATATTATTTCTGATTTACAGATAAGACCTGGGCTTAGAGATGAAGTAGCTTGTCCAAGATCACCTACATAGAGAGATTCAACTCAGCATAAATGCCAGAGTTTATGCTGGTAATCACTTTTCTATATTGTAGTATTTTTTATTAAACTATGTTTGAGTATCAGTGATTACAAGAAAAATAACGTCCTCTCTGCGGACCTTATTTTATGTATTCTTCAGGAGCAGTCCTTTTCAGATACTCAGTGCTTCATAGAATCTCATCTTTTTACCAAGTCAGGAAATGAACCATCATCTGAAGTTATTACATGCTAGTTGAATAACTGGATTTGCTTTCCTAAGGTCGTGTTTCGGGCACCCATATATATTTTTTATTCACCCAGATATCTGCATTTGAATACTTTCATAGCTTTTTGTGGCTCCGTAGACAGCACACCCGACAAAGAAATTTTAGATGTTGTCACTGGGGAGAAATTTGCAGAGGAAAAGCACAATGGCCACTGAATCTCCTTCCATTGCCTGGGGAGGTGCTTGGGTAGAACCTGGAGATTCATGAGTATGTTACATGGGCTAATCTAAGATCTGTCATCAGAAAGACCCTTGGTCAACCTGGGGAGACTGAGCCAGGACAACCTGAGCTGTGGATGCTGAAGCCCTGATTCTTGAGCTCCTGAAATGAAAGTGTGCGGCCCCTGTTACCTCTTGACTCCTTCTACAATCCAGTGCCTGCCCTCTTCTTGCTTAGGCCTGCCAGCAGACCCTGCTCTTCAGGTTCTTCCTGTCCTCTCAGTTTCTAGGAGAGACCACCCACCATTTGGCTCTAACTCTTCCTGTTCATTTCCTTCTGATTCAAGAGTTTCCAGTGTCTGAGTTTTCTATCATTTTTGACGTTTTTGTATTTTAGGTGTTACTTACTGTGTTACGTATTGACACACAAATGCATGTTTTGTCTTAACAACTCCTTCCCTAACATTCTGGAATGCATTCCTTGTTTTGCTTCTTTCTCTGCTAATGGCTTTTCTGGCTTTGAAGTAGTTAGATCACAGCTTCTTTATTAATATGTTTTAATGACTTTGTTTTTTCCCCCATCATCTAACAAAGTTCATTACAGATATTACTCAACAATATACAGTTAGTTTGACTGAGTCCTCAGAGATGGGGTGAATTGTCTGTGACACTAATATAAGAACCAGGAGTTTCACCTTATTTGTAGAGGTGGCCTGAACACTGTGTTCACTCTGCGCTTTCAGTTTGTTGGCAGAGGTAAAGGATGAGACACAGTTTACCAGCCTAATCCACAGCTTGGTATGTAGTTTTTATGTCTTTATCCATTCAGTCGTTAATAAATCTGTGGAGGGGATGATTTGGGATTACTCTGTTTTCAAAACTTAGAATTTAGTGATTTTTCAGGATTTTGCTTCTAATCAGGAATAATTTGTGCTGAAAAAGTATTATAATCTTATGTGTTATCCACACTAGATGTCAGTTATTTTATAGTGTATATATTTGATCTTTGCTGTACTCTGGCTGGAAAGGAAAGTAAGTCCTCTTATGTAGAAATGTGGCCTGTTAACAAGGAACTATGTATTTATAGGTTGTCTGCTCACCCACTGATTTTTCACTGGTGAAAGTACAACTTCACCATCAGTCCAAGACCATCAGCATAGGGGTTTACCTTTTAACATCTTCATGTAAAACATCACAAAGGCTATTCTAAATTAGCAAGGGGCATCGACACAGCAAACTAGTGAAAAATGTGCAGACACAGCTTTCTTCAGCTGGTCTGGTTTTAGCTGCCACTTTGGAGTTTTTACACTCTCCCCTTTCCCACCCCAACTCCAGGAGGTAAACAAAGGAATATAATTTGCATCAGCTATAGCAATGTCTCTGAGGTCATTGCTCTAAGTGTGCTGGGGATTTGGAGTAGGAATCCTGAAAAGGAGAGAAAGGCAAGGGTAAAGCTCTGTTGACAAGGGAGTTTCACAGGCATGTGGTGAGAGCACAGCACTGGACGTGTGAACACAAATTCTGCAAGCTTCCTCTCCTCTTGTGAAGAAAAGTTCTGTCTGGTTAGAGCTGGACACAGTGGCAGCTGGATAACTTAGCTTTACTATCTGATTCACATCCTTCCCTCTTGGAGTGTTTAGCACCTTCACTTCTTCTTGTCCTGCTCCTCAGCACGTGAGAGGAGGGCAGATGCCTGTCTGTATGAGATGCTGAATGGTGCTTTATCATTTGGCCAGTCCACTGGGCTTGAATGGAAGGGCATTTGAATTCTCACTTTGGTGCAGACCATTAGCACATTTATCCTTTGCTGGCATCAGGTCAAGGAACCCAAGTCAGCTTGTGAACCAAGTGTTTCCCTGGAGTAAACATAATACATATACTTGGCTAGGCGGTCAGCTGTTAAAAGATGACTTTTTTTCTCAGTAGGATAGGATATTTGTTCCTATTTAGATAGTATCTAAGTGGAGGCAATTTAGACATTTAATAAAGCAAAATCTATCCTAAAAAAAAATAGGAAGACCTCATTATAGATTCACAGATCTGTGTATTTGTGTGCTCAAGGATAATAATAATACTGGGAGAGATTTCAGAGGAAAGAGATGAGTAAAAATAAGAAAAAAAAAATTAATGGATTTGAGCCCAAGTAAGCAAAACTCTATTATTTAATTATAGTATCTAACTGTGAATATAAATGGGAGATGTAGAGAAAGAATTTTTTCCAAAGTTTGGATCATACAAGCTTTCGTGACTAAAAGAGGAAACCTGTCACTGAGAGCTACAAACTAGAGGTTTGATCTTTCTTTAAATGGATCAGGGAGTATAAAAAATATTTTGGGAATTGAGGACTGTCCCTTTTGAACATACTCAAGTGTTTTTACATCTGAAGTGAACAAAAACTGCATAATGTGGAAAATATGTCAGTGTCCTTCAGATTTGTTCCTCTGTGATAGTCTGGTTAGATGGGGGAAAACTCACTGATACACAGTGGAAAAGGGCATGCTAGCTCTTACAATTTCATGTTGGGAACTTCTTGTGGACCAGTGCCTGCAATAATATGTATGGTTGGGCCATTTATTTGCTATCAGTTGCTACTTTTGGCACATTGCTACATTTGGGTACATTTAAACCCGAGTCTTGGTTAAATTCCAATGTAGATGAGTGATGATATTCCATCTGCCATGTTCTGATTTTGCCTTCCTTAAGGAAATGAAGCATAACTTCATTCTTAAGCAGACTGTTGATATACTACAGATAAAAATTTAATATTTTTATTCCTGATTTTGTAGTTCAGTGTTATCAGACCTCAGCGCTATGCTCAACTTTGTCACTGACTCTCTCATCACCTTGTGCAAGTTAATTTCATCTCTCTGAAATGAATTTTCTATAAAAGGTGAACAATAGCCTAGGTAACTGTTTTAAGCTACTTAAAACTGAAACAGATTATAACTGGTTGATGGTCTGCATTCTTGCTAAATGGATTTGTTCAGACATCAACAATTTTTCAGATTTCTATCCACTTTAAGTGCGTAAGTGAAGTCGCTCAGTCATGTCCGACTCTTTGTGACCCCATGGACTATAGCCTACCAGGCTCTTCTGTTCATGGGATTTTCCAGGCAATAGTACTGGAGTGGATTGCCATTTCCTTCTCCAGCAGATCTTCCCCACCCAGGGATCGAACCTGGGTCTCCCGCATTGTAGACAGACGCTTTACTGTCTGAGCCACCAGGGAAGTCCAATTTACTGTATTATAAAACACATTCTCTTAAATATTATCTTTAAAGTTGTCTATCCAAAAAATATACATCAAATGACAGAAATCTTGGTGTTTCAATTCAGAGTGATGTATTTTTTCCCCTGACTAATCCCAATTCATATTTCAATTATCTTTTCAGTGGAGGTATAAATGAATATATAGCTCTAGGTGGGGGAAATAGGAGTGTCTAGGGAGAAAACTACCACATCTCACATAGCTACATTTATTCTGATGTTTAGGTTTTTGATTTACCAAATCTCACATTTTTACAGAAATATTCAGTAGGACATGTTTCATGACACATTTCACTCCAACTGTTAATATGATGACACCCCTTGGACTGTGATATATTATGTAGTTTGATGTCATACTTAAAGCTACCACTAAAAAAGCTATAGAAAAAGATACTCAAAAATATTATAGATAAATAAAAATTGAATTATAAAAATGTTTAAGAATAACAAGATAAAGAAAACAGAAATGAAAAACCAAAAACAAAGTGAAATTATTGGCTTCTGGCCTAACATATCAATAATTGCATGAAAGGTAAATGGTCTAAATACAGCAACTGAGAAAGATTGTTAGAACATATTAAAAAAAATAGCACCCAACTACAGTGCTGTATCTTCATAAAGTGAAAGTGAAGTTGCTCAGTGATGTCTGACTCTTTGCGACCCCATGGACTATAGCCTACCAGGCTCCACTCTCCATGGACTTCTCCAGTCAAGAATACTGGAGTGCGTTGCCATTTTCTTCTCCAGGGGATCTTCCCGACCCAGGGATCGAACCCAGGTCTCCCACATTGCAGGCAGAAGCTTTAACCTCTGAGCTACCAGGGAAGCATAAATCTCTTCAAATATAGTGATATTGGCAAGTTGAAGTAAAGAATTGGTAAAAGTATCTTGCAAACATTAATAATAGTAAGCAGGAATTGCTATATTAATATCAGACACAGTAGACACTTGTGATAGAGGGGGATATTATATATTGATAGAAGAGTTGTACCATCAATAAGACTCCGTCATCCTAAAGTTGTGTGCCCTAAATTACTGAGTTGCGAAAGAATGACTTTTTTTTTTAAAGAAATAGATTTATAAACGAAGATTTTAATACCCCTATCTCATCAATGGATAGAAAACTAGACAGAAAATCAGCAAAGATATTAAAAACTCAGCATCAGTGACCAACAGACTTAACTGGTACTCAGTGAGCACTCTACCCCACAGGAACAGAACACACATTCTTTTAAGGTGACCATGGAATATGTAATATGTTTGACCATATCCTGGATCAGAAAACAAGTCTCAAAAATTTTAAAGAATTAAAATCTTAACGAATGTATTCTTTGACTACCATGGAATCAAATTAGAAATCAGTAATAGAAAAATAACATATAAATCTCTGAACACTTGGAAATTCAAGTACACACATTATAAATAATCCATGGGCCATAAAGGAGGTCTCAAGGAACATGATACACTGAATGGATTGAAAATAAAAATATACCATTGAAATTTGTGGGTCACAGGTAAAGAAGTGCTGAAAGGCATGTTTTATAGCATTAAATGCATACATTAGAGAAAAGGAAAAATTTCTAATCAATAAACTCACAGCTCAATAACCTAGAAAAAGAAGAGCTGAATATACCTGAAATCCAAAGCAAGCAGAATGGAGGAAATCATAATAAGAACAAAAATTAATAAAATTGAAAACAGAAAAACAATGAAAAATTCTGGTTATTTGAAAAGACTGATAAAGTTGACAAACGTCTCACAAGACTGACAAAGAAAGAAACAGATAAGACACAAATCACCAATGTGAAGAATGAAATAAAGTGTATCATACAGACTCTGCAGACATCAAAGGGATAATATGTGTATACTAGGAACAGTTCTATACATATAAATTTGACAACTTAGAAGAAATGGACCAACTCTTGGAATGACATCAGTTCAGTTCAGTCACTCAGTTGTGTCCAACTCTTTGTGACCCCATGAATCGCAGCACGCCAAGCCTCCCTGTCCATCACCAACTCCTGGAGTTTACTCAAACTCATGTCCATCGAGTCGGTGATGGCATCCAGCTCATCTCACCCTCTGTCATCCCCTTCTCCTCCTGCCCCCAATACCTCCCAACTCACTCAATATTAAATAGATAGTTTGAATAGCCCTAAAACTTTTAAGGAGATTGAACAAATAATTTTAACAATAAAAAAATCCACTCCCACATGGTTTCACTAGAGAATTCTAACAAACACTGAAAGACGTAGCATCAGCTCTATACAATCTCTTCCAGAAAACCATTCATTTTAGGAAAGTGGTATTACCAAGATACCAAAACCTGATAAAGATAGAACAGAAAAAGAAAACTGGAGATAATATTCTTCATGAACATGGACATAAGGGTCCTTAATAAAATATTAACAAATAGAATTTAGCAATATATACATTCCATGACTGAGTAAGATTTATTCCAGGGATCAAGGTTGGTTCAGTACTTACAATTCACCTTGTTAACAGGCTAAAGAAGAAACACCATATGATCCTATCCATTCATGCAGAAAAAAGCATTTGACAAAATCAACCATTTATGATAAAAATTCTCAGAAAAATGAGAACAGAGAACTTCACCTTGACATCAAGCATCTGAAAAAGACTGCATAAATTCTATAACTAACATTACCCTTAATGATGAAAGACTGAATTGTTTCTCCTTAGAGAAGGACCAAGGTCAAGAATATTTGCACTCACCAATTTTACTTAATATATTGCTAAAACTTCCAGCCAGTACAAAAAGATAAGGGGAAGGAAATTAAAATCATATAGATCAGAATGGAATCAGAAATAAAATTGTCCCTATTTTCAGGTGACATGATTGTTTATGTAGAATATCCTAGGGGACATAAAAAACCAATACCAAACCTTTCAAAACTAATAGGTGAGTTCAGCAAGGTAGTAGGATATGAGATCCTATTCATAGGATCGCTCAGTCGTGTCCGACTCTTTGTGACCCCATGGACTGTAGCCTACCAGAGGCTCTGAGGAGCCTGTCAGTCCATGGAATTTTCCAGGCAAGAGTACTGGAGTGGGTTGCCATTTCCTTCTCCAGGGGATCTTCCCAACCCAGGGATCAAACCCGGGTTTCCCGCACTGCGGGCAGGCACTTTACCGTCTGAGCCACCAGGGAAGCCTTCAGGATATGAGATAAGCATGCAAAAATCAACTATATTCCTGTATAATAACAAGGAACAACTGGGCACCAAAGTTAAAAATATAATACCGTCTCTAATCACTCAAAAATTTAAATAATTACTTATAAATTTAACAGACATGTGTAGGACTATATGCTAAAAGCCATACAGTACTGATTGAAAATATAAATAAATAGGTATATACCATGTTAATGGATTAGAAGACGCACCATAACAAACATATCAATTCTCTTCGAACTGATGTACAGGTTTAACACAGTTTATATCAATATTTCAGCACAATTTTTTTATAGATCACATTTTTCTAAAAATTTTATGGAAAGGCAAAGAAATCAGAATAGTAATAAGAATTTTTAAATAGAAGAATAGAGTGGGAAGAATTAATCTACTCAATTTCAAGATTTATCTACAGCTATAGTAATCAAGACTATGTGAGTTTGGCAGAGGGATATATGTGTATAACAATGAAATAGAACAGAGAATCCAGAAATTGGCCCACGCAAATATAAACTGATTTTTGACAAAGGTGCAAAACCAGTTCAGTGGAGGAAGCATAGCCTTCTCAACAAATAGTATTGAAGCTGTTGAGCATCCATAAGCAAAAAATGAAACTTCACCTATCTTAGACTTATTGGTATGTCTTCAGGATCCAAAGCAAGATAGCACATGTTTAGACTTTGTATCAAAACCATGATTCATAAAATGATAAATTGATAAATTCAACTTAGCAAAATTTAAAACTTTGGGCTCTGTGAAAAACCCTGTTAATAATATGATAAGCTACAGGCTGGGAGAAAGTGGCTTCAGACTATATATTTAGACTTGAAGTAAGGATTAGTATTAAGAATATAATCTTTCAAAACCAATTAAAAAATGAAACAATCCAATCAGAAAACTGGGCTCTGTGAAATACCCTGTTAAGAATATGATAAGCTACAGTCTGTGAGAAAGTAGTTTCAGACTATATATTTAGACTCGTAGTAAGGATTAGTATTAAGAATATAATCTTACAAAACACTTCAATAAAAAAAAAATGAAACAATCCAATCAGAAAATAGACCAAAGACATGAAGGAACATTTCATAGGAAAGGATATATACAGCTAGCATCTAAGCACATGAAAAGATGTTCAACATCATTAATCATTAGAGAAAAGCAGAATGGCTAAAATAAGAAATAGTGACAATGCCAAATGCTGGCAAGGACTGCAGAAACTAGCTCACTCATGCATGGCTGATGGAATGTAAAATGATATAGAACGTTTTATAGAACAGTTTGACAGGTTTTTAAAGAAAACTTAACTTATAATCACCATAGAATCCAGCAGTTGCTCTGGTGGGCATTTATCTCGGAGAAAGGAAAACTTCTCACACAAAAGCCTGTTTTGCAGTGCTGATAGTAGCTTTGCTTATATACCACCAAACTAGAAATGGTGTAATACTGTAGTGGCTTCAGTGGGTGAATGGTTAAATGATCTGGACCATAGAACACTATTGAGCAATATACCTGAACAGAGTATTGATACCCAACCTGGATGGATCACCAGAGATTTGTGTATGATTTCATTTTGTATGATAATTTTGAAATGGCAAAATTATAGAAATTGTACACTAGTGGTTTCCAGGGTTTAAGAAGGAAGTGGGATAGGAGGGCTATAAAAAGACAATCTTAGGGACTCTTCTGGTGATGGAAATTTTCTGTATCTTAACTCTATCGATGTCAGTCTCTTGGTTTTGGTATTGGACTATAGCTTTGTAAGATGTTACCCTTGAGGGAAACAGGGTAAAAGATATAGGGGATTTCTCTGTATTATTTCTGAGAAGTGCATGCAAATACACAGTGGTGTCACGTTACAATATTTGATTAAAGAAAAAGTCTTCTAATGGCTTCTAGATTAAAATTCAAAGCCTTTCCTTGGCCCTTTCCTACTTGCTTCACGTCCTGCTTGTCTTTCTGGGACATATCCCACTGCAGGCACAATGGCCTTTTGCTGTTCCGGGGCTCTTATTACCACAGGGCCTCTGTTCTAGCTGTCCCCACAGCATGGAAAGTGCTTCTGTCCAGTTGCTCACTTTGTCCTGGTCTCTGCACAAATGTTACCTTAGCAGAGCAACTTTTCCCTTGAACACTGTCTCTAAAATAGGACTCTCTACCACAGTCTATTCCCTTACTTGGATTTATGTTTCTTCTCTCATTAGAAACGGGGTTCCTTGGTAGCTCAGCTACTAAAGAATCCACCTGCAATGCAGGAGACCCCAGTTTGAGTCCTGGCTTGGGAAGATCCCCTGGAGAAGGGATAGGCTACTCATTCCAGTATTCTTGGGCTTCTCTGGTGGCTCAGATGGTCAAGAATCCACCTGCAATGCAGGAAACCTAGGTTTGATCCCTGGGTTGGGAAGATCCCCTGGAGAAGGGAATGACTACCCACTCCAGTATTCTGGCTTGGAGGATTCCATGGACAGAGGAGCCTGGCAGGCTACAGTCCATGGAGTCTCAGAGTCAGACATGACTGAGCTACTTTCACTTTCTCATTAGAAATGGACTTGATGCTTTTAAAAATTCCAGAGTTTTTAGGATAGGAACCTCAAGTTCCCCATTTTACCTCTTCTTCCCTATATTTTCTCCTGGGATTTGGAACATTTGATTTTCAAAAACAGACCAAACAAGCTGGTTCATTCTATTTATTTTTTCCTTCTGCTGATGGTTCTATAATGTTCTAGATGGAATTTAAGAGTTGTGTAGTAGTGGATGTTGTATAGTCTGTCAGGCTCAGTTGAACACCATCCACTGGCATTTCCCTAAACAGCCAAAATTTAAGAGTCAGCCTCTTCACCCCAAGAAACTGCCTCTAAGTGACTGAGCTCTGATTCTCTTCTAGGCTTCTTAACCATCCACAGTATAAAGACACACTTCAAGAGGATCCTTAGAAGTCTTAGACAAGCTTCACCACACGTGGCAGGTATGTGTCTATACAACTGAGTGTGCAAGGAATGTAACTTGTTTTATTTTCTACAGTTAGATCTAAATTGTATGTTAGCCCTTAGTGTAGCCACGTGGAAGCAATTTGAGGTTGCATCCTAATTCTAGGTAAGATTTTGAAGGTGAGGGGTAACATATCTGCTTGTAGGCTCTCATCTCTCCACGAGTCATGTTTGTCCTCTTATCCTTCGTCAGCACTCCTGAGCCACCGCTGAGGCACACCTTGGTCTTCCTTTGAGGATCTTTTCCTTTCCTTCTCTTGGCTTCTTCCAGATACTCCCTGGACACATGAGGGTATGCTGCTGCTGAACCAGAAGAAAGTCTCTGGGGTGGTATAGAGCTCTGAGCTCCTTGCATGACACCATGAAGCCCCTGGGCCTTGTTCTGTTGCTCCTGTGTCATACTACTCTAGGCAGTCCTTGGCAGACCTGGTCAGGTCCACCTGCGATATATCACTTAGTCATTTCAAAGGTCCGGACCTCATCCAAGAAAGAAAATCCATTCCATCTGCCATTATTTTCTACCATCGTATTTAGCAAAGATTGAGGGCAGGAGGAGAAGGGGGCGACAGAGTGTGAGATGGTTGGATGGCCTCATCGACTCAATGGATATGAGTTTGAGCAAACTCTAAGAGATAGTGAAGGACAGGGAAGGCTGGCGTGCCACAGTCCCTGCAGTTGCAGGAGCTGGACATGACTTTGAGTGACTGAACAGCCCTGTTACAGTATTTTGAACATCACAACTTAGGAAATCAATCTAAACACAATTTGCGTTTTTTTCCTGTTGTTTCTTTAAAATGCACCGGGAAAAGGGAAGTGGGTATTCTCTTGCCTCTGGATGAAATTTAGGCCTCAAGTAGGCTCCATACCTAGTAAGACTACTCTTAGATTAAAAAAATTTCTATCTACACTTTAAATCACACACATTGTCTACATTGAGAAATTAGAATGGTCTGATCTCAGGCTATAATAGTCGCTTGCAAGTTCATTTAATATCAAATCATCTCTCAACCCCTCTCTGACGTCCATATTTGGACTGGGCTCTTGCAGAGGGAGAGGGTGTGCTGTTTTCTTTCTCTATCTGTCACCTCCTCCCCCATTTGCTGGCTGCTATTGCTAAATCCTAAGGGACTGAAACAAGGGAAAGAAAAGGAAATGAGTGGCTTAGGGGTGTTCTTTATGTGAACAGGTACTATGTTAACCTGGCTCTAGGTTTCAGGGCCTGGCAGATATTTAAAACTGAGAGTCATTTGGCTACTTTGGGGGACTTTGGTGGCTCCCCTGCCAGACCCATTTGTCTTCAACTCCCTGGCTTGGACAGGCTTCTCCTGTAGGTGTCCACTGCCTACTCACCTCCTGGTTTCGGCTAGTCCATCCCACATGAACTCATGTTGGGTGTATGAAGAATACTTCCAGGCGGCCATCTTGGGCTTCAGGCTGGCTCTGTCATTCTTGGCCCACACTTGCATCAAGAAAACATGCATCTCGTGAACCTCCAAGGGCTGAAGGGTACTTCTCAAATTACTGAGTTGTTCCTACCTCCTTCTTGTCCTCAAGATTCCCACGGTGGGAGCCAGTCTGCAATCTGTCAAGTTTCCTAAGCTCCAGGAGACACATCCATGCCATGTAAACTATTATTTTGAGGCCTCCCTAAAGACTTGAGAGAGAAAATAGCCCCTTCTATCCTACCTGCTTCAGTGAGGTGGGGCTTCTCACAGGGCAGCAGCTCAATCCCAGAACCATTTCATAATGCTTCTCCTCACCTCTGTTCTTTTGATCTTTTATGTTTTCTTGTTGGGTTTTAGAGTCATCCAACATGTTCTTCCCAGTGTTAAAGAACTTGCCTGCCAGTGCAGAAGACAAAAGAGCCTCGGATGATCCCCTGCAGGAGGGCGTGGCAACCCATTTCAGTGTTCTTGCCTGGGAAATCCCATGAACAGAGGAGCCTAGTAGTCCACAGGGTCTCAGAGAGTGGAACATGACTAAAGTGACTTAGCATGCATGCAGCCAGTTCTTAGGACTTTAAAAAATTTTTTTGATTTTGGTCTAGCCCTTTTCTTTGGAATTTCATGCCTGTTCAATGAAGGTGCCTCAGTTGAATCTCCTAGTTTAACATCTGATTAAGTCAGCTACACTAGGAAGAGTGAGGGGCTTCCCGGTGGCTTAGTGGTAAAGACTCTTACCTGCAATGCAGGAGACCCAGGGTCGATCACTGGGTCAGGAAGATCCCCTGCAGGAGGACATGGCAACCCACTCTAGTACTCTTGCCTAGAGAATCCCATGGACAGAGGAGCCTGGTGGGCTGCAGTCTGTATGGTCCCACAGGATCCAGATACAACTGAAGCGAGTAAGCAGCAGCAGGAAGAGGAGAGTGGCTGGGGGAGGGATAAAGGTTTAGCCACCCCATTGGTAACTTGCTTCTAGATTCACTAATATCTGTACATGGCTCGACTACCTTATCTTCCACTCAAAAGTACCTAAATATGATTTTAGCTCAGTAAATAGGAGGATCTCTTTTAAAAGAGGTATAGATTGTGAAGAATTCAACTGGATCTGAAACTGCTAAAATGTCGTCAGTGTGAGTTTGGTGATGTTATTCCTATGACTTGTGGTTTGCATTTGGGGTACTCTTGACCTGTATCTACATATGCCATGTGTATGTGGTCTGTTTCATGTAGAGCATAGTTAAACAGTGTATAATAAAGCAACATATTTAGATCATGCAAAGAAAATGAATAAAACGTTTGCTCTGAAGTTCCTGCAGGCATTTGCTGGATAATGATAATGATAGCTTTACTAAAATATATTCAGCCTCAATGAGGGTTATATTTAGGAAAATTATCAGATTGTTTTGGACATTTTCCTTATAAAAACAATTCTTTAGTGCATCTTATGTGGAAGATAGGAATTATAATAGTGATTCAGAAATGTGTCTTCATGAATATGAACATAATTGAGTCTTGTAGTATTTAGCACTGTTTTATTCCAGATGGCAAAACATTTTTATTATCCCTTTCAGTTAGTGCTTGAAATATATACCTATGGAAATAAGTCCATTTTAAGATTTTTCTTGCCAAAACTCTAATAAATGCTCACTTACTGAGAAATATGTGTACTGAGAAATATTTAAGAAAAATATGCTTTAATGAAGCTGCACTAATGATATTTATTTAGCTAATTGTGTATAGGAATCTAAACATTATTTCAAGTAAGGTAGACTGTTGGCCCTCTAAATAAGCCTGGCACAGCTGTGCAAAGAATTAAGAGAATTAGATACTAGATCTAATGAAAATCAGAAGAAACCTCAAATAAATATTTTATTATAAATTAGATTTCCCACTATAAAACATATATAGCCAAATAGCAAAAATGTTTTAAAATGAGGGTAAAAATTACTAACAATGCCAATAACCAAAAGCAATAATAGTAACCTTTTAGTATATTTGCTTCTCTTCCTCTTCCATTCATTTGTTCAGCTGAGGATTACTGAGTGCTTAATGCAGGCACTTGGGAAATAAAGATGGCTAGGCCAGGGTTCCACCTTGAAGGAGACTGTAATTTATTAGGGAAAACAGACCATGATAAGTCTTTGTAATGCATGGTAAGTACAAAGCTGGAGGAGAATGGGCCAAAGAAATTGCTTTCAACTCTAGTTTCAGATCTGTAAAGAATTTTAACAGAAAAAAGACGAAATCTTTAACCAGAAAAGAGAAGAAAATACATTACAGTTAGAGGCAGGAACATTTGCTAAGGTATGGTATGACTGAAATAACATCATAAGGAACTGTAAATAATGCAGCACGTCTAGAAAATGAAATTGGAGAAGTAGGTGGAGGTGATATCATGGAATGCTTTGTACTAATTACCCTATTGGCAAGAAGGGTTTACAAATGGGGCAGAAATACGTTTAGAACTGCATTTTAGAAAAATTGATTATCAGCAATATGATGGGATGGATGGCTTAGAAATTGCAAGCTTCAAGAACTAAGCATTTGGTAAGGGTTCAGATATACCAATAAATAAATAAAAACAGTTGGCTTGCAAGGACCTCTAGCAATTTTGGTGGAGACCCCAAAATATATTCTTGTGGTCCTGTGTTTTCATAAAATTTACCAAAAGTGTGAGCTTTTAGCTTCAGCTGATTACGAACACTTCTATTTCTATATTACTACCCCTCTGTTATGCTTCTCTCATAGAGAGAAGCATTGGTGGCACACCTTTTGCATTTACAGTTTTACCTTCTTTTTCTTTAAAGGGTCCCCAAAGTGTATAAGCTTAGATCTCATTTTCCAGATCTAGTCCCAAGATGATACTGCAGGAATCCAGAAGAGGATAGCAAGTTCTTAAACCAACATAGTAGTTGTAGAGATGACGTAGAAAAGATGTGGAAGACTAAGGGGGAGAAATTATTGGCTTTTAGTGTGAGGGAAAGAATAGGGGCAAGATTTCTCCCTCCTATGACTTGATGGATAGTAGGGCTGATTGCCGGAAGAATTGATGCTTTTGAACTGTGGTGTTGGAGAAGACTCTTGAGAGTCCCTTGGACTGCAAGGAGATCCAACCAGTCCATTCTAAAGGAGACCAGTCCTGGGTGTTCTTTGGAAGGACTGATGCTAAAGCTGAAACTCCAATACTTTGGCCACCTCATGCAAAGAGTTGACTTACTGGAAAAGACTCTGATGCTGGGAGGGATTGGGGGCAGGAGGAGAAGGGGACGACAGAGGATAAGATGGCTGGATGGCATCACGGACTCGATGGACACGAGTCTGAGTGAACTCCGGGAGTTGGTGATGGACAGGGAGGCCTGGCGTGCTGCAGTTCATGGGGTTGCAAAGAGTCAGACACGACTGAGCGACTGAACTGACTGAACTGAACTGAGGGCTGTTAATAAGAAAAGAACGGTAGCGTCAGGTCACAGTTGCAAGTAATGGTTTATTGAACATCCTTATGTATGTTTTCATATTTTTGGATTCACAAAAGTTTATTTACTATATCAAATTGTGTAAGTATTTTAATGCATTTTGTTATCTGTTACTAGATAGACTTTCCAGATAGACTGAGCCATCCAACACTGCTATAGCTTATATAGAAGTGGATTTTTCATCTACACTTCCACTAACATTGGACATTATAATTTTATAAAAAAAAAAAAACCTATAGGGTAAAATCAGTGCCTCTTTTTCATTTTACTATGAAGGTTAGACAAATGTGATCTATAATTGTAAACTCTTTGTAGAAGTCTATTTTTCAGGGGTAGTTATTGTGGTCTTTTCCTGGTAATGATTTAGGGAGCATTAGGCGGTAGTAGTTGGGAGAATCAGGAAGATCCCATCGAGGAGAAAATGCCAACTCATTCTAGTATTCTTGCCTAAAAATACCCATGGTTAGAGTAGCCTAGCAGGCTGTAGTCCAAAGGGTCACAAAGAGTGGGACATGACTGAGCAGCTAAGCACACACACAGGAGATAGTTGTTAAGTCTTTTATGAGAGTAGTTATACTATGCACTCTATAATGCATACATACATACCTATGTTATAAGAGCTAGAATATATGAGGCTAAAACTGTTTTGTAGATTAGATTGTTTTAGATAGACTAAGTATCCACAAACTTTTTCTTATAAGGACCAGAGAGCAAATATTCTAGATTTTGTAGGCTAGCAGGTGAAATTGAGGATATTATGTAACCATTTTAAGAGCAGGAAAATTTTTTCCAAAAATATTTATTGACATAGTTCAAAATGCAATGATTGAGTAAATTTTTAATATAGAAGTCTAATAATGAGAAAAACTGTATTTGTTTTTGAGAGCAAAGACATTGCACCTAGTCATAGTTTAGTGGTAATGTTCTCTATCATCAAATTGATTATAAATGTTCTTTCATTAAACCATTCTTATTTCAACGTTAGTGAGCTGGATTTGGATCACAGGCCATACTCCTGGTTTAGACAATGACATTTGTTTCATTTTTTCTGTCAGGCTTTGTTAAAATATTTTGTCTGATAATGTTTCATTTCTGTTGCATATGTTGTTTGAACCTCTGGAAATTTACAGCTTAGAAAAAACTCATCAAAATGCACGCACGTGTGTGTGTGTTACATGTGAATAGGTGGGCTGTTTTTTCCTTTATAGCAAATGGAATTTAGGATATATCTGGGGTAGCCATACTATTGCAAGGAAGTATTTTGTCTATTTAGATTAAGATACCAGAGAAGTGAAAAAGGAAACTAGACTTGGCAGGTACAAATTTGGTCTGTTGGTATATGTATGGGAATGACTTTGGATGTTCCCTGTTGTTGACTTTGAGTTGAGTATAACTGGTTCTGTTCATTAACATCTGCTGCTTCTAACCTTTGAGAGTTGTGCTTTGGTTTTAGCTTTGCTATTCCTCAGGAACGTTCTAAAAAGTCTTAATTCTTCTTCTACCCTCCCTTCAAAACTTGATGTCTTGAACTTTTTTTTATAATGCACATTTCATGTGCTAAGAATTTGGTCTGTTGGTATATGTATTGAAATAACTTTGTTGACTTTGAGTTGAATATAGTTGGTTCTGTTCAGTAAGTTCTGCTGCTTCTAACCTTTGAGAGTTTGTGCTTTGGTTTTAGCTTTGCTATTCCTCAGCAACTTTCTAAAAAAGTCTTAATTCTTCTACCCTCCCTCAAAAACTTGATGTCTTGAAAAATTTTTTTATAATTCACATTTCATTTGCTAAGAATTTTGTGGCAGGGCCACCCAGTTCCTATGATTTCAAGAAAGTAAAGGAGGCAGAAGGAAGAAAGAAACAAACTAGAAAGACATGGAAGTTTGAAAAGCTAATAAGCTGATCATTTCACCCACTTTAGAGATTGGGGCATCCATCTCAAAAGTTTCAAATGGAATTTGATTCCTAAATCTAAGATCAATTTTCCCTTAAACTCTTAATGAATAGTTTGAGGAGTCTGTAAAAACTTTAGTAAGTTCAGTTGCTTTAATGAACATGCTGAGTTATGCATTGGATTTAAGAATTGATTGTTGGACTCCAAGTTTATGTTTTATCTTTTTAGTCAATATGAGTGTGTAGAATTAGTATGTTTCTAATGCATATTCAAAGATAATTCAAATGAATGAACTCACTATGAAAACCTTATATTAAAAATATAGAAAGCTTTTTTAATATTATGAGTACATAGAATGTTTTGATTTAATATTTTGTTTAATGGAAAAATATGCTGTAACTGTTTATATAACACACATAAGGTATTTGCAGTTTTTAGAGATAATGTTTTATAAGATTGCAATTTGTACATTTCTGAGAGTCAGCAGAGGAGAAAATTCTATCAAAATTAAATTTTGGAATTGCTTTCTTCTCTTATTTAATTCCATAGGCTCTTTGGAAAACGGAGTTCCAATGTGTGTTTCCACAGTTTTCCTGCCAGTGGCTAACTCAGCATGCTCTTCTCAACAGCTATCTTGTTTTTTAGCAGCTGAAATATGTGGCAATTAAAAAAAAATTTTTGTTTAATCCCACATTTTGTTTATACTTTAGATGCAGAAGGTCTTTGTTTTTTTTAGAAAATTGGTACTAACAGTTTTATAATTCCAAAAACAAAATTTGCTCCAAATACCATTCTCTTGTATTTTTTTTTGAATTCTTCAATTATTGTTAATTTCAATTGGACTCTGTCTTAAAATAAAATTCCTTTAATAGATATTTATACTTACGATTATTGACAAATATCTGATATTCATTATTTTAAAAATTTGTTCAATCAGAAAAGAACTAAACTTTTTCACTAGAGGGAAAACTAAGCTTCAGGGCCCTTCATTCCTGTGAGTTCTTTCCCAGGCTTGGAGATGCTGTATATATAGGCCATGTATTCAAAGAACCATATATTTCGTAACATTTGCAATCTAAGCTATTTTCACTGCAATCATTTATGACCAGGGCCTTCACTTTAACCTCCCCCATTCCTTTTCTGTTTTGTGAAGGCATTGGCGAGATAACGGCTTTATTTTGGTGGTGGTGTTAGTCACTCAGTCGTGTCCAACTGTTTGCAACCCCACGGACTGTAGCCTGCCAGGCTAATCTGTCCATGGAATTCTCCAGGCAAGAATCCTGGAGTGGAAAAAAAAAAAAAAAAAGAATCCTGGAGTGGTGGTAGTGGGGGTCTACCAAAGGGGGATCAAGCTGGTGATACAGTGACTTTAAATTAAATGGGACATAGTTATGTTACTCTTCTGTGTATAGTGACACTATTGATGATGTTCACTTTGCCAATTTACTGGAGCCATGTGACACACAAGTAAGGAAACAGAGGCCATATTATCCTACGGACACGTTCTACAGTCCTGACACCTATTGTAACTAGATTTGAAACGTACAGAGCCAGAAGCTACCCTATGGAAAACCTTTCTTGTTATTAGATGTAAAATGTTATAAACAGTTTGGATTTTGGTTTGTTTCAATGCTTAGTCACAATAGAAGTTCTCTCCTGTTAGGAATTTAATGACTAATGCAGTTCATAGTATTGTTAATGCATTGTGTAATCTTTATTTTTTGATGAATATTGCAGAAGTACAATTTCTCAAATATCTGCATTTTTAGAGTACAAACGTAGAGGAGTAATATAGGCAGCAAGCATCCTGCATTCTGCATGGTTTCTGAATCACAATTATGAATAGTTAAAAATACAATTTAAAGGCCTACCCTGGTGGTACAGTGCTTAAGGCTCTGTGCTTCTAATGCAAGGGGTGCAGGTTCAATCCTGGTCAGGGAACTGAGATCCCACTTAAAAAGGTGATTGAGGGAAATAAATGCTGCTCAGCAAATAAATAAGTAAATAAATAAAAGCAAATTCAATAAGAACTTAAAGATACAATTTAAGTAAGCATACTAGATAAAAGAATGGATTCTCTTTCCATTTTCTCTATAGAAAGTAATATTTACAAAGAGGCAATCAGAGTATACAGCTAACAACTGTGGGAGAAAAGCATTAGAGAAATGCGGTCAGGGAGTTAATTAATATGAGTATTATGTGTTTTTTCCCCAGATTTTGTGATGTTTGTGATACATCTCAGCGTTTTCAAGTACTAATTTGTTAGGATTTTTCCATTGTAACTAAATATTCACTTGCATGTTAAACATTTCAATTTGTTTTCTCTTTCTAAAATCACATAAGCTTTCAGGCTCCAGAAAACCTAGATCTACAGAATAATTATTAAATATTTAGATACCATGAAGTTTAAAGTTGCTGTTAGCCCAGCAGAGCCTAGTGCGTATTTGTCCTTCATGTGTTTTTGGAGTTGAGTCAGACTCCATAATAGCGATTAGTTATTTCTGTTCATTGATGACTGGTACTTTATATGAACATAAAGTAATATCAATAAGTTAGATAGGAAGAATTTCTGTTCTCCCAGGATCTTGAAATGATGATCATTCAATTTACAAAGCAGTTTCTTATGGGTGAAAAACTTAACCGGAGATTTGACATATGAAAATGATATTTACTGTGTCATTTCCCTCAATCACCTTTTCTGATTTAAGTTGTCCAGAAACAGAGGGATGGAGGAGGAGGAAGGAGAAGATGTAGGGACAGGAAGAAAGAGAAGGAGGGAAGGAGAGATGGGGGAGAGGGAGAAAAAGAGAAAGCTGATATTTTTGGCTGGGCTGAATTATTCTGTAATGGTGGGAGAGTCTCTAAACAGATGCCTTAAATTCCAAAAATGGCCAGGACACAATCAGCACTCCCAGGAAAGTACTAAAGTATTATTAAGACTCTCTGTACACAAGTCCTTCTAAATAGTATATTTCAAACAATAATTTATGTAGCTAGGGCCTTGGTTTGGGGATAAAGCTGGTGTCTACCTGTGTTTTCAACAGCTCCTTGTCTCAGGGCAGTACTGAACATGTTCCCAGGACTTAAAGCCCAACATCTTCCCTTGGTAAACACATTATTTCATTTTAACAGTTTAGCTGACTCAAAAAAAGAAAACCTGGTGTCCTAAGCATCTCGGTGCTCACCCATTTCCCAGTTGTAACTGGAAATTTAGACTCTGTGCACATACATCCCCCTTTGAAAGCATTCATTTGGGGCACCCAAATGGACAGGAGTTCACCACGATGCATCCAGGGGTGGCTGTGCCTACCTCTTGCACTTGATTACTTCTAGGTGTGTTGATGGATGACTTAAGATGTGTTAGCTGGAGAGTGTGTGAGTGAGTCGGGGGCTGCTAGGTGCCAGCACCGACAGGGTTAACCAGACTTGCCAGCATGAACAATGGAAACCAGGCAGCTCTAAACGAAATGAGCTGAATATTTCATTCGGCCACTCAGCTGCCTGCTCCAATTGCCTCCTTTACTAAAATAAGAGCTTAATCTAAAGTGACAACAACATCAGTTTCTGTGTGCTCCAGTCACACTGAACATGACTTCCTTAACATAAACACTATTTACATGGACCGTCTGGATAGCGCAGGGAGTCAGGAGCGTGCCCAGCTAAGACACAGGGTACAATGAAGGACGAGAAGCAGGCAGCTGAGAATTAACATCCGCAAATGAAAGCCCTGACCCTCAGAGGGCATGTCCCTGATACATTTTAAAATGAGAGAGCATTACACCAGTAACCTTAGCCTTTGTAAAGACTATGCCATTTAAAATAAAATAGCACCTTTTCAGTTTAGACACTTAACCAAATGCATTATGTCTGACCCATTTTCCAACTTACGTGACACGAGAGGATGGATCCCTTGCTTGCAATTATTAGAATCTTTCAAACAATTGCAACCAATAATCTCCCTCTCCAGACTCCTTCTCATAGCAGCCTATGCTTGTTTGAGATAAAGAGGGCATTTCGTTCGGTGAGGTCAGGCCAGACACAGACAGCAGGGGAGTGGGAGAGAGATGTGACCTTGAACTGAAGGTTTGATGTCAGTGCTGGTGGTACCCATGAAATGCCTGTTTGAAAGAGGGTTTCAGCTTGAGAGTTCTAGAAGATTAGAAGCAGGAGTATGACAAGGTACCATCCTGTCAGGGTCCACAAAATGACATAAGTTACTTCTTTCCAGCGCCCCAGAATAGGGAAGGAGGGGGTAGCAGTCCTGAATACACATTATTGACAGCTTATTTCCATAAAGAGGATGCTATAGTGGTATTTCACATGCTGGGCACCCTCTGGGCTTTTAAGGGTCACAAAATGTAGAAATATTTCTCTTTAATCCTATTAGGATTATTGATAGTTAATGAAGTTCAATGGTTTATCCAGCAGCTTCACAGATAAGGAAAGTAAGACCCAGAGAATTTGCTCATACACCTGACGTCACACAGAAAAGTCAGAGTGCAAAAGGGAAAGAATTTTTTTCTTTCTGCTGATCATTTCTACTTCCTTTGAGTCATCATTAATGCTCTCATCTCTAAAATGACTGTTTTAAAATTTCCCTTGATTAAGCCTGCTAGAAGACTGATACCAGATACTGACTTGTGGCTTCTGGGTTCCAAAGACCTGAGGCTGCTGACAAGATGGTAGTAGCTCTTTTTTAAAAAATAAAAAAAACCCTCCAGTTATTAGAACTTCCCTGGGGATACAGTGGTTGACCCTCCACTTGGAAGACTGCACTTTCAATGCAAGAATTGTGGGTGGTTTGATCCCTGGTTGGGCATCTAAGATTCTACATGCCACTCAGTGTGGGCCCCTCTCCCTCAAAAAAAAAAAAAAAAAAAAATCCAATTCTGTGTAATCTGTTTCCATCCTCCAGTCTCTGTGCCTGACTGAATATCCATGTAGTCTCCACTCCTGTAGTGGTACATTTTAGATAAAGCTCTTATTTACGGAAGAAGAAAGGGCCTGATCATTTAAAAACGAGCTTCATTTTAAGGAAAGGTACAGTGAGTGACAGGAAGAAAAGTGGGAGGATCATCAATATCTAGCTGGCCTTAGTAGAATACTCATTAATCAACAAGCATTTATTGAGAATCTGTGAGATCATCAAGCTTTATTTTAGAGGAGAGAAGATTGTTTCTGACCTCTGGAAGCCCACTATCTAGTGAAAACGTCTGTTATAATTTGGAAAAAAATACTTTAGACTTCTATAGAAAGCCAGTAAGAATTCATGATGGTAGAAGAATAAAATTCCTATTTTTGCTGTTTGCTGTAATGCACATTTACTGTGTTGACATAATCATTTTTAACTTCAGGGAAATGTGAACAAGAGGACACCCTCTTGCTCATACTTTCATGGGCATTGATCAGCTCTTACAGGTACTTACTATTCCAGATGTGTCCACAAAAGAATTACACATGTTTTCTCAAGTCTGATTGGGTTATTGCCATTTGTATAAATATCGATTGTACAGCTTGGTAAGTGCCTCAATAAAGTAGGTATGGCAACCCACTTTTGCCAAAGAAGTGCATGGACAGAGGAGTCAACATCCGCTGGA
This sequence comes from Nanger dama, assembly GCA_917880005.1. Taxonomy (NCBI): domain Eukaryota; kingdom Metazoa; phylum Chordata; class Mammalia; order Artiodactyla; family Bovidae; genus Nanger; species Nanger dama. The sequence goes on from CAKJTW010000002.1 coordinate 85,846,367, forward strand.
TCATTGAAAAGCAAGAGTTCCAAAAAAAAATCTATTTCTGCTTTATTGACTATGCCAAAGCCTTTGACTGTGGAAAATTCTGAAAGAGACGGGAGTACCACACCACCTGACCTGCCTCTTGAGAAATTTGTATACAGATCAGGAAGCAGCAGTTAGAACTGGACATGGAACAACAGACTGGTTCCAAATAGGAAAAGAACTACGTCAAGGCTGTATATTGTCACCCTGCTTATTTAACTTCTATGCAGAGTACATCATGAGAAACGCTGGACTGGAAGAAGCACAAGCTGGAATCAAGATTGCTGGGAGAAATATCAATCACCTCAGATATGCAGATGACACCACCCTTATGGCAGAAAGTGAAGAGGAACTAAAGAAGCTCTTGATGAAAGTGAAAGAGGAGAGTGAAAAAGTTGGCTTAAAGCTCAACATTCAGAAAACAAAGATCATGGCATCTGGTCCCATCACTTCATGGGAAATAGTTGGGAAAACAGTGGCTGACTTTATATTTTTGGGCTCCAAAATCACTGCAGATGGTGACTGCAGCCATGAAATTAAAAGATGCTTACTCCTTGGAAGGAAAGTTATGACCAACCTAGATAGCATATTGAAAAGCAGAGGCATCACTTTGTCAACAAAGTTCCAACTAGTCAAGGCTATAATTTTTCCAGTAGTCATGTATGGATGTGAGAGTTGGACTGTGAAGAAAGCTGAGCACCGAAGAATTGATGCTTTTGAACTGTGGTGTTGAAGAAGACTCTTGAGAGTCCCTTGGACTGCAAGAAGATCCAGTCAGTCCATCCTAAAGGAAACCAGTCCTTGGTGTTCATTGGAAGGACTGATGCTGAGGCTGAAACTCCAGTACTTTGGCCATCTCATGCAAAGAGTTGACTCATTGGAAAAGACTCTGATGCTGGGAGGGATTGGGGACAGGAGGAGAAGGAGACAACAGAGGATGAGATGGCTGAATGGCATCACCGACTCAATGCACATGAGTTTGGGTGAACTCCGGGGAGTTGGTGATGGACAGGGAGGCCTGGCATGCTGCGATTCATGGGGTTGAAAGAGTCAGACACAGTTAAGTGACTGAACTGAGGAGCCTAGTGGGCTACAGACCGTGGGATCACAAAGAGTTGGACACGACTTGGCGATTAAACCACATCACCACCCAATGCCTGAGAGTAGAGGAGAGGTAAGGATAACCACACCTGCCCTGGGCTCATCTTTTCAAATGACAAGAACCTTCACATCTCTTCCCAGTAGTAGCTGCTTCTTCTGTTTGGTTTGGACAGTCAACAGGTGTTGGCTGGGAATGGCAATGCCGCTGGAGTAGGGAAGTGGTGGTTTAGTCGCTAAGTTATGCCTGACTCTTGCAATCCCATGAACTGGGAACCTACCAGGATCCTCTGACCATGAGATTCTCAAGGCAAGAATGCTAGAGTGAGTTGCCGTTTCTGTCTCCAGAGGATCTTCTTGACCCAGGAATCGAACCCAGGTCTCCTGCATTGCAGGCAGATTCTTTACCGACTGAGCTACATGGGAGGAGGGAGGTGCCTACACACATAAGGCTTGGGAGGCAGCCTCTGTGCAGATTATTGAAATCAGTGTTACCAACAGTGAGTGGGAAGCTGATATGTACCTGGCATTCTCTGTCCTGTGTCTTGGGTTCTCTCAGCTATAGGAAGAGTCTTGATGACCGTCTTTTTTTCTTTCTCAAGTGAGAACAGGCTTGTCTTCTCTCGACAGACATTTCTCGGATGTCTCTACCCTTTGCTGTCACTTAGTATGAAGGGGTATGGTTTGCCAGAAGAGATGCAGGGTTTCCCCTGTTGTAAGTGCTAAAACACACTTTGAAGAATTTCAGGACTGTAATGAGAAAATGCTTGGGCAAAGATTCAGGCAGTCTGCTGCCTTCCATTTTCTTCCAGTTCCCTTTCCCTAATGAATTAATGGTGGTCAGAGTCTCAATTCTGAAATACTATTGTGTATCATTGACTAAGCACTCACAGTTGTATGTTTTCTCAGTGCAAGATGTCTTAAGAATATTTTGCTATCCTTAACTTCATGTAAGTGCATGGAAAACATTGCCTGTAAAATTAATCATAAAAGCCCTTTCTTTCCTCCTTTGCTATTTTCATTTGAAACTTTTAGGGTAGGATGTATTTATTGTATTGTGTATGTTGCATTTGGGCTTCCCAGATGGTTTAGTAGGTGAAGAATCTGCCTGCAGTGTAGGAGTTGCAGGGGATGTGGGTTCAATCCTTGGGTCAGGAAGAGCCCCTGGAGGAGGTCATGGCAATCCAGTCCAGTATTCTTGCCTGGAAAATTCCATGAACAGAGGAACCTGGTGAACTGTAATACATGGTGTCGTTGAGTTGGACACGACTAAACACGTGTGCATATCTTGTGTTTTGGTCTTATCGCTTCTTCTTTGAAGATGAGGCACAAAGTTTCTCTTATGCTACAATAGAAAATAGTATAATGTCATTTTTTTTAACGAGACGATTTTTGCCATTTTAGAATGTAATCTCCACACTGAATGAAAATGATCATGTTTTCATGAAAATGATCATGTTTTAAAGCATCGTCCAGATACAAGATTAGGGATGTCACAAGTTTCTTTTTAATTACTTACTGTCTTTATTGTAAGTTTTACACTTAATTACTAGCACAAGAATGAACTTTTCACATCTCAGCATGTAAACATCTAGCTATTGGGGGAGGGGCAGGGGCAAGTATTAGATTCAGTAGGGGACTCTCAAGCTGTTTATCCTCCAAGCCCTTGCCACACTGTCTCCTATAATATTGGGTTGTCTTTCTGTCATCTCCGACCCTGCTTGGCCAATGAATGCATCCCATCGGCCAGACCACAACCCCAAAAGTCAGCATCATGATTCTGCAGCAGCTGTTGCCGCAGAAGGTAAATGCTGTGCAGATATTGATGAGCTTGCTAATTTGTTTAGTAGACAGAATTTAGAATGGGAAACAGGATTTGTCTGCTAGCTGTCATCATCCATCAGCCCCAGGCTGCCCCAGGCAATGGGTTTGCTTTTTGCCAGTTTCTAATTTTGCTTTATTTTTCCTTAGCTTCAATCTACTTTATTCATTTATTATAATTGGGAGAGTGGTGGCTGAGATAGGGGAGAAAAAAATACTTATGGCCCACATTCGAGATTGAAGGCTCTCGTGTGCTGGAGTTCCCTGATATCGGCGGCTTCCAGACCAGACCTGTTGGTCTCTTGATTGATGGAGTTTGTGAACGAAGACTGTGCTCTCACATGGGCATCCTGTAGCGTGGTGTGATGGGAAGATATACCAAAACTGCTCTCAGCCTTGCATGTTTCTCCTGGTTTCTGCAAAGATCAGAATTTATATTATTAGATTTGTTCCTTGGGGATTCCTATTCAATTTATTTAAAAAATGTGTTTTGGGGGCTCACTAGGTGTTGGTTATTATTATAGGCAGCTGATTGTGTATTGGTGAACAAGATGGAAAAAGCCCTGCTTCCGAAAGTACTTAGATTGTAAAGGTGGGTATAGAAATAAACAAATAAATGTACAATACCTCAAGAAAGTGAGAAACGGAATTAAAGAAATACATTAGAGAGTAGGACTGAAAGTGTTATTTTAGATAAAGAGGGCAGGCGAAGTTCTCTGAGGAGATGACGCCTAAGACCTGAGGGATGGGAAGTCATGTGAGGACATGTGGGGAGACTTTAGGGAGAGGAGATGGCAAAAGCAAGGCCCCAGAAGAGACACTGAGCTTGTTAATTTCTGGGAACAGCAAAAAGTTAGTGTAGTTAAGCAAGTGGTGGATGGTGCGGGTGGGAGGGAACATTAGGGAGATGGAGTTGGAGAGGAAGGCAGAGTCAGGTTACGTAAATTTTTCTTATTGGAGGATAATTGTTTTACAATGTTGTATTACTTGCTGCTGTACAGTGAACTGAATCACCTGTAGGTATACATATACTATCCCCTCCCTGGTGGGCTTCCCTCCCCCACCATTCCACCCATCTAGGTCATCACAGAACGCTGAGCTGAGCTCCCGGTGCCTTACCTCAGCTTCCCACGAGCTATCTGGTTTACACACAATAGTGAGTATATGACCAGGAGCTGACTGTGGCTCAGATCATGAACTTCTTATTAGCAAATTCAGACTTATATTGAAGAAAGTAGGGAAAACTACTAGGCCATTCAGGTATGACCTAAATCAAATCCCTTATGATTATACAGTGGAAGTGAGAAATAGATTTAAGGGCCTAGATCTGATAGATAGAGTGCCTGATGAACTACGGAATGAGGTTCGTGACATTGTATAGGAGACAGGGATCAAGACCATCTCCATGGAAAAGAAATGCAAAAAAGCAAAATGGCTGTCTGGAGAGGCCTTACAAATAGTTGTGAAAAGAAGAGAGGTGAAAAGCAAAGGAGAAAAGGAAAGATATAAGCATATGAATGGGGAGTGCCAAAGAGTAGCAAGAAGAGATAAGAAAGCTTTCTTTAGCGATCAATGCAAAGAAATAGAGGAAAAGAACAGAATGGGAAAGACTAGAGATCTCTTCAAGAAAATTAGAGATACCAAGGGAACATTTCATGCAAAGATGGGCTCGATAAAGGACAGACATGGTATGGACCTAACAGAAGCAGAAGATATTAAGAAGAGGTGGCAAGAATACCCAGAAGAACTGTACAAAAAGATCTTCACGACCCAGATAATCATGATGATGTGATCACTCATCTAGAGCCAGACATCTTGGAATGTGAAGTCAAGTGGGCCTTAGAAAGCATCACTATGAACAAAGCTAGTGGAGATGATGGAATTCCAGTGGAGCTGTTTCAAATCCTGAAAGATGATGTTGTGAAAGGACTGCATTCAATATGCCAGCAAATTTGGAAAACCCAGCAGTGGTCACAGGACTGGAAAAGGTCAGTTTTCATTCCAATCTCAAAGAAAGGCAATGCCAAAGAATGCTCAAACTACCACACAGTTGCACTCATCTCACACACTAGTAAAGTAATGCTCAAAATTCTCCAAGCCAGACTTCAGCAATACGTGAAACCGTGAACTCCCTGATGTTCAAGCTTGTTTTAGAAAAGGCAGAGGAACCAGAGATCAAATTGCCAACATCCGCTGGATCATGGAAAAAGTAAGAGAGTTCTAGAAAAACATCTATTTCTGCTTGATTGACTATGCCAAAGCCTTTGACTGTGTGGATCACAATAAACTGTGGAAAATTCTGAAAGAGATGGGACTACCAGACCACCCAGCTGAGCTGCCTCTTGAGAAATCTGTATGCAGGTCAGGAAGTAACAGAACTAGACATGGAATAACAGAATGGTTTCAAATAGGAAAAGAGTACGTCAGGGCTGTATATTGTCACCCTGCTTATTTAACTTCTATGCAGAGTACATCATGAGAAACGCTGGACTGGAAGAAACACAAGATGGAATCAAGATTGCTGGGAGAAATATCAATAACCTCAGATATGCAGATGACACCATCCTTATGACAAGAAGTGAAGAGGAACTAAAGAGCTTCTTGAGGAAAGTGAAAGAGGAGAGTGAAAAAGTTGGCTTAAAGCTCAACATTCAGAAAACGAAGACCATGGCATCCAGTCCCATCACTTCATGGCAAATAGAGGGAGAAACAGTGGAAACAGTGTCAGATTTTATTTTTTGGGGCTCCCAAATCACTGCAGATGGTGACTGCAGCCATGAAATTAGAAGACGCTTACTCCTTGCAAGAAAAGTTATGACCAACCTAGATAGTATGTTCAAAAGCAGAGACATTACTTTGCCAACTAAGTTCTGTCTAGTCAAGGCTATGGTTTTTCCTGTGGTCATGTATGGATGTGAGAGTTGGACTGTGAAGAAGGCTGAGCGCCGAAGAATTGATGCTTTTGAACTGTGGTGTTGGAGAAGACTCTTGAGAGTCTGTTGGACTGCAAGGAGATCCAACCAGTCCATTCTGAAGGAGATCAACCCTGAGGTTTCTTTGAAAGGAATGATGCTAAAGCTGAAGCTCCAGTACTCTGGCCACCTCATGCGAAGAGTTGACTCACTGGAAAAGACTCTGATGCTGGGAGGGATTGGGGGCAGGAGGAGAAGGGGACGACCGAGGATGAGACGGCTGGATGGCATCACAGACTTGATGGACATGAGTCTGAGTGAACTCCGGGAGATGATGATGGACAGGGAGGCCTGGCGTGCTTCGATTCATGGGGTCTCAAAGAGTCGGACACGACTGAGCGACTCAACTGAACTGAACTGAACTGCCCCAGTTTGTCTAACTCTCCTCTTCCCACCATGTCTACATGTCTGCTCTCCATGTCTGCATCCCTTTCCTGCCCTGCCAGTAGGTTCATCTGTACCATTTTTCTAGATTCCACATATATGCATTAATATGATATTTGTTTTTCTCCTTCTGATTTACTTCGCAACAGTCTTTAGGTCTGTCCACATTTCTACAAATGACCGAGTTCTGTCACTTTTTACGGCTGAGGAATATTCCATTGCTTATCTGTACCATGTCTTCATCCATTCACCTGTCAATAGACATTTTATTCTAAATGTGATAAGAAGCTGGTGTAAGTGAGGTAGTGACTTGGTCAGATGTGCATTTTTGAAAGTCTGCTTTAGCTGTTGGGTGGAGAGTAGATGAAGGAGGACAAAAATGGAAGCAGAGAGGTCACTGGGGAAATCATTCTGGCAGTTCAGTTAGATTTGATCCTGGCTTGGACTAGAGGCACAGTAGTAGAGTTAATGAGAAGCAACCAAAATGTATAGCTTTCATATACTATGAATAGTCCTAGCTGAAGGTTTGATGTTGGTTGTTGGAGGTATAGAAAGGAGAACAATCAAGGGTGATACATATTTAGATTTTTTGATCTCAAACATTGAATTGTCAGAGTGCCCATAATTATACCTATTGGGGAAGGAGGTATATGATGGTGGGAGTGGTTACTATATAGACATTGTTTTAAAAACCCACTTTTGGTAAAATTTGACACAGAAGACAAGAGGACAAGATGTTTAGAAGACTCAAGATGAATAAAAGTTACCCTGAATTTAAAATGAAAGAAAAGTTTATATTTTAAAAATGTTATGTTTTAAGGATTGCAGTAAAATCTTAGATTGTATTATAATGTAGATCATTTCTGAACATAGAAGGAAAACAATGTTCACAAGAAGCCAGTATGGGTTCTCTAAGAGCCAATTGTATAAAATTACCTTGATTGTTTTTTTAATACAGCTACCCTATTGTCAATTATCATCTTTTATAAAATGTAGTTTCATAATATCTTGTAAAATTTTGAGAGATTAGAAAGGAAATTAGTTTGCTTGACAGAGTGGTAATATGAATTAGCAGTTGAAGAACCATATATAAAAGATATAGATTAGTATATAGTTATCAACCTAAAGAGAGGTCTATATTCAGGTGCCACTCATTGTATTTGTTGGCTTATCCTCTTTTATTATTTTCATTAAGAGCTTAGATGAAGTAAGAAAGAGAGGAAACTAATACTTTGATTGCCTTTTCTGGCAAAGAAATGTTTGGCATGTTAGCCCATTTTATCTCATTTGCTGCTGTGAAGCAAATGACTCAGAAGTCAATGATAAGCTTGATGTTGGCTAAAACTTAAAGTGATGAAATTTAATAGTATTAAAGTAATTTTCCATTTAATTTTTAAATCTCTCTGAATTGGTAGTACATTATCAAGATAATCTGGTTGATTTTATATTTCGTATAAGCCAATAGTAGGACTTAACTGCTCAAACAATAAGTATTGTCATCTTTAACAGCATTGATAGAAGGAATATAGTGTCCATAAGCAATGAGATAATCACCTGGTAAAATGTATACTGGTCAGTTCATATATGTCACTCATGGGTGAAATAATTTGAAGGACATTGATAATTTAAGGTCTAAAGCTAGTGAGTTAGGGGGATAAATAATTTGGAAACAGATTTCATATGAAGAAGAGTTGCTTAGCTTGAAGAAAAAAAAGCTTGAAGAGGATTCAAAACAACCTTCAAAAAGATGGGAAATGATTAGCTTTTGAGTCATTCGCGGTCTGGCAGGAAACATGGTGGACTTAAATGATTTGAGGAGAATTTAATAAAGTAGTCATTATAAGGATATAAGCTGTGGCTGATTCATGTCAATGTATGGCAAAACCAATACAGTATTGTAACGTAGAATAAAGTAAAAATAAAAAATTTAAAAAAGGATATATATAGAATTTTTTAAAAAACCAAGACCACAGTACTGTAATTAAAAAATAAATAAATTTCATTAAAAAAACACAAAAACCAAGACCACAATAAGATACCACTTAACATGCAGTAAGACAGCTGCAATATAAAATACAGATATAGTAGCAAGTGTTGGTGAGGATATGGAGAAACTAGAAGCCATATATATCCCTGATGCCGATGTTACGATGTTACGTAGGTAGTTGTTTGAAGGAGTCTAGGCAGTTCCTCAAAGGTTGAGTTGCTGTATAATCCAGCAACTCCAGTCTGAGGTTAATTCAAGAGAAATAAAAACATATCCACACAAAAATGTGTACACCAAGTTCATGGCAGAGGTATTCACAATAGCCAAAAGTGGAGACAACAGACAACCCAAATATCTATCAACTAATGAATAGACAGGTAAAACGAGTTTTCTTCATATAATGGGGTATTATTTGGCAACAAAAAGAAAGGAAGTATTGATACATGCTTCAACATGAATGAACTTTGCAAACACTATGCTCAGTGAATTAGAAGCCAGTCACAAGAGAACGTATATTGTATGATTCCACTTATATGAAATGTCCAGATAGCCAAATCTATAAAACAGAAGGCTGCCTTAGGGCTAAAGGATTGGGAAGAAATAGGGGAGGCATGATCGCTAATGAGTGCAGAGCTTGTTTTTAGAGTGATGAAAATGTTCCACCATTGATTGTGGTGCTGGTTGAACAGCTTTACAAACAAACTAAAGACCATTGACTTGTACACTTAAAATGGGTGGATTGTATGGCATATGTAGTATATCCAATAAAGTTGTTAATAAAAAGAACTGACAAGGGTCGATATTCTAGGGGTAATGATTGCACGGTTGATACCATCTCTGGGCCTGCGGGCATCAGCAGAGGGGAGCAGGTTGGAGAGGCCCACCTGCCTGGATACATACCTCCAGACTGTGACCATTACCTGGAAGGAGAGAGCTGCAGAAAGACGTATCCTGACCTCACTCATCTTATTCTCTATCTCCCGCTAGTGACTCTCATTTTCAAAACCCAACCAGAAGCTTGGGAGCAAAGAAGTCTCTTGATGTGATTTCATTGAAATCAGTATCCCAGGGCACAGAGCTGGGTGCATCTTGGTGTGTAAAACATAAGATATTCTGTGTAGCTGGAGAACTGAGACCAGGAAAGGAAGGTTAAAATTGGACGTGTTGCCTCAAAATTAAGTAAATTTTGACCTCGCTATAGAGTTGGCCCAAATCCGAGATGATGATAGTGACATAGCAAAGAGGACTCCAATATTAAGAGAAGGGTTGAATTAATTACCTCTGAAGATTTCCTTGCAATTTCAAGTTTCTGCCTTTAACCAATGGCATTTTGGCACTGACTGTATTATCATTTGGTAGCTGTGATCTTGAAAGTTTAAGGTTTGGGCATTGACTAAAAGAACAAAGAGTAGGTGCCTTTTGATGAAGAAGAGAAAGCAAAGGGATAGTACAAATGTGGACTGTTCACTTGAGTTCAATCTCACTGAACAAATAAATTGGACTATAATGTGGTCAGAGACAGTCTGGGGAAAGAAGTGGCAGAAGAACAAGAAAGAAGCTTGTCCTCAACGAAGATTGTAGGATTTGGAGAAATAAACTTTGCCTACTTAATTTCACTGAGGATGTATATTATATATTAGCCCTGCTATTTGTTTTTAGTTTAAAATGACAGTATAAAGATTGCCCTTTAATAGTCTTTCTAAGAAAATTAAGAGTCGACTTTCATGATGCATGAAAGATGTGTGCGTGTCTTCTTCCTGTGTGTTTCACCAGGACCCTTTTGGGATATATAAGCGGAGTGATAGAGCCCCCAGGTAACCCACATCTGACTCTGCTCACCCAGAAGTATGCATTCTGAAATGTCTCCCTCTGCAGAGATGGGATCCACTAGGTATGATGAACAGGATATTAGAAGAGTGGAGGGTCACTGGAATGACCGTGATCATAGAGGTGCCGTAGTTAGCAACACTGTCATTTGCAGGCTACTTACCTTGATGACTTTAGAGGAGGTATTTGATGAGTTTTGTGATTTTCTAAAGTTGATACTTGGGTCCGTGTTTTATATCTACTACATTAAATACATAGCAGTATAATCATTTACATGGTCCAGTGCTAAAATACCACAAGGAAGAGGCTCATTTACGAATGTGGACAGTATCTGATAAACCACTGACATGCTCTGCCAGCTTAGATGGATGAAGGATTTGGAGGAACTACTCAAGACTGTGGAAGTGTGTTTTTCTATTTTATTTTTGGACATCAACCTTATATCTGATAAATACTTGATTAAAAGTTTCTTTTTTTTTTTTTAAGAAAGTGCCTATACCCCCTAATATTTTGTGCAGTAAAACTTATTATTTACTAAAAGCAAATAGTTTTATGTTTTATTTATTTATTTTTTGGCTGCATCACATGACATGTGGGATCTTAGTTCCCTGACTAGGGACTCAAACCCCAGCCACTGCATTGAAAGCATGAAGTCTTAATCTCTAGTCCACCACGGAAGTCCCTAAAATCCAATAGTTTTCGATTACTTGTTTTGCACTTCGACAAGTGCTATTTAATTTTTATTAACTTGCAACTCTGATTATTTTTAGTTCATTGTGATGGATGGCTTTTTACTGGTATGGGTCATTTGTTTTGGGATAGGACATTCGGTATAGGATAATTGTTCAGATAGGCATTTCCTAGTTATATATATTACAAGTATACAGGAGTACAGCTTCTCAATTTTTTCTGACTCCATATATTTATGTATGTTGTTTTAGTCTTTTCTGTGGCTTTTTCACATTGAAGGAGAAGACGTTTCTGTATTTATAAATTTTTGTCAGGAGACATCTGGCTTTAGTGTAAGAAATATTTATGAATAACATAGGCTTGTCCTTAGAATTAAATGATATAACATAGGCTTGTCCTTAGAATTAAATGATTTAACACATACTAAACAATATACAGGGCTTGGTATATAGTATAAAACTTATGCACAAGGCCTAACACCTGGTAGGGCTTAGTTAAAAAGATACGATGATAGTAGAGATGATACCGATAGCAAAGTATCTACCTATTATCAAAATCAACTTTACCTAAAGATTTGGGGCGGGGGGGGACGTCCGGTAGTTTAGCAAATACTTTAAAACATTAAATCTTTTAGATTTATTTTAAAAATTCCACATACATCATAAAGATAAAACATGAAACTTAAAATGTACTCAGCATGAGCTCTTATCAACAGACCCTCAGAAGCACATGTGTCAATTTCCTTGTTATTCCTAAAAACAAAAAGTGAGACCTACCTACCATGGTGCTACATATTTGTCCTGGATTATCTAAACAAACTCTAGTCATATATCAAGTCAGACCACCAAAACCCAGGCTATTACCTTAACATCTGTTATATACGTTGACTGTATGAAGTTAGCTGCCTATGGTGAACTTTTAGGAATTGTCTCTATAAAACCAAATGGCTATATACACATTTCTGTACTTTTGAAAGAGTGTTATTAAAGATACTGCAAATTCTGCCACATCTTTTAAATACAGACTCATTGGAAAACAACCATTTTTAGTAGGAAAGTTTGTCTTGTAATATAAATTTATTTTACATTGTGACCTCTTTTCTGAGCTCCGTATACATCCTACCCAAATGGCCACTTGACAGCTCCACCTGGTGCATGAAATGAGCTATGGACGTGGTCCTCATGCCTGCTCCCCTTGAAGTCTTCCTCAGCTCAGTGAAAGGAGCTGCCAAGTAGCTCCTTTGCTTAGACCCATGTCCCCCATTGCTTAGACCCATTCTCCCCATTGCTTAGACCCCAGCCTTTCATCATCCTGGACTCCTTTCACTTACAGTCCATCTAATCCCTGGGCCAAACTCTGTCATCCCTACTTTCAAAATATTTCCAGGGTTCTGACCACCTCTCCTCATCTCCACTTTCTAGACTGCTCCAAACCACTGTTATCTCTGCTTGTGGCCAAAGTCTCCTACTGGGTTTCTAACTTTATTCCCCTTGAGTCTGTTTTCATACGGCAGCCAGGGTGAGCCTTGAATGTGTTAAGTGCGTTAGTCATATTTGCAAAGTGTAAATAGAGACACAGACGTAGAGAACAAATGTCTGGATACCAATGGGGAAAGGCGTGGGGTGGGAGGAATTGGGAGATTGGGATTGACATATATACACTATGGATACTGTGTCCTCAGTGACTCAGTGGCGAAGAATTGCCTGCCGTGTAGTAGACACGGGAGATGCAGGTTCAATCCCCGGCTCGGAAAGATCCCCTGGAGGAGGAAATGGCAACCCACTCCAGTATTCTTGCCAGAAAAATCCCATGAACAGAGGAGCCTGGGAGCTACAGTACATAGGGTCACAAAAAGTCAGACACGACCGAGTGCCTGAACACACACACATAGAGTGGACGGCTGATGGGAACACGTGTAGCACACCGTGGGGACTCGAATGGCAGGGAAACCCAAAAGAGAGGGGCCATGTATCTCCAAATCAAAAGGAGGGGGCGTATTTGTAAGAATGATTCATTTTGCTGTGCACTAGAAGCTAACACAACATTGTGAACCAACTATACTCCAATAAAAATTAATTTAAAAATCACGTTAGTCAGATTATGTCCTTCTCTGCTCAAGGGCTTTCTTCCTGAGTGGGGTCCTAACTATGATGCCCAAAGAGCAGAGGCAGCCCTGCCCCCTCCCCTTGCCGGCTTGTCCTTCTATTCCTGTCCTGCCTCCCTCCCTCCCTCTGCCCACTGCTCTTTCTCTGACAAGCTGGGCACTGACCCCGCAGGACCTTTGCACCCTGCAAGGTCCCATCTACCTGCAGTGATCTGGTTCAGTCTATTGATAATGGCTCATTCTAGCACTTTCTTTAGATCTTGACTCAAATAACTCCTAGGTGAGGCCCTTGTCTCTCCTGTAAAATTTCATCTAATCCTCCCTTAAACACTTTCTATCATCCCTTGCTTTAATTTATCTCCTTAGCACTTCCTTAACTTACCTAGTGGGCTTCCCTGGTGTCTCATTGGTAAACAATCTGCCTGTAATGCAGGAGACATGGGTTCAGTCCTCTGGATTGGAAGATACCCTGGGCATGGCAACCCACTCCAGTATTCTTGCCTGTAAAAATCCCATGGACAGAGGACAGGCTATCGTCCATGGAGTTTCAGAGAGCTGGACATGAATTACTGACTAAACAATAGCAACAGCTAGCAGTGATGCATCTATTCATTTCTCTTGTTAATTTTTTTATCTCCCTCCTTAGAATATTAGCTGCACGAGGGCAAGGAACTTGGTCTGTTTTCTTTACTGCTGTATCTCTAGAGCCCAGGATAGTTCCTGGCAAATGGAGACATTCAATAAATATGTATTGAATAAATGAATATTTCAAGGTTATTTATGGCTGGTGCTCTGTAATTATGGCTAGAGAAGGCATAAATAGTGCACATTGATTTCTTCTTGATTTCCCTGTAGGTAGCTTTGGGGTTAAAGTCAAGTTATTAAAAAAATTTTTTTTTCATTCTGCTCTCCCTAAAGAATTTGTCTGCTTTAATAACATCTATCACAGCCCTATTAGTTAAACACAAGTCTTTTGAATTTATTTATCCAACTTTTTTGAAGATCACTGTTGTTATTGTTATTTAGCCACCACGTTGTATATGACTCTCTGCGACCCCATGGACTGTATTCCTCCAGGCTTCTCTGGCCATGGGATATCCCAGGCAAGAATACTGGAGTGGGTTGCCATGCTTCCTCCAGGGGCTCTTCCTGACCCGACCCAGGGATAGAACTCATGTCTCTTGCATCTCCTGCTTTGGCAGGCGATTCTTTCCTGCTGAGTCACCAGGGAAGCCCCACAGGTTACTATTGGAAGCTCATAAGAGACATGATCCACCTTTTTAAGAACACTTCAGTTTAGTTAATAAGGCAAGACTTGCAAATAATCCACATAGAAGACCTATTTCCAAGTATAAGAGAGGGCTGTTTAAGAGGTATTTACGAGTCACAGTTGAGATTTTTTTTTCAGAAAAATATGTTCTCATTCCACCTACAGGCTATAAGTTGGGCTGCATGACTTCATTGTATTAAAAATGGTTTTCCAAGTGAATTCAATAATTCATACAACCACTCATTAAGAACCATAGATTTAATAGTCTTGTGTGTATATGCTGTATTTACAAACAGATCAGCACACCTGACATCATATTTATCAGGGCTTGCCTAGAGGGTGCCTGCGTGGTCAGTCGCTAAGTCGTGTCTGGCTCTTTGTGACCCCATGGACTGTAGGCTCCTCTGTCCATGGAATTCTCTGGGCAATGATACTGGAATGGGTTACCGTTTCCTCCTCCAGGGGATCTTCCTGACCCAGAGTCTGAACCCATGTCTCCTGCATGTCCTGCATTGGCAGGCAGATTCTTTACCTCAAGCCACTCTTACAGTTGAAAGTTCCCTAATTTAAAGACACAGTCCCCAATCTATCAACTTTGGGGTAACAAATCTATATTAATATTTAAAATAAACACATTTAATACTCTTGATTCCTCTTTGTAAAACAGAATGCTTTCATTCCTTTGTCAGCGAATAAAGCTGCCCCTTGATCTGCAGCAGTGTCTGGCTTTGGGGTCATTAGCTGAGGCTGGACTGCCCTTTTGCCACTTGTAGCTGAATGGGCATTTATGTATTTCCCAAGACGCAGTTCTCTCACCAGTAATGCGTGCCTTTCAGAGGCTGGATTGCTCTTGTGCATTTCATTTGTGATTGCCATCTGAAGCAAACGTTATACTAGTGCAGAGTCTGAAGGCTAATTTTCCACAACCTGTTGCATGCTGTCCTATAGATGCCCTCCCCTTTGGATGCTTTACTGGTTTCAAACTTCGGTGGAAATTTTAGGGACTTTCTTTTGATGAGTTGCCTGTTACTGAACAGACTGAGAAATGCAAAACTCTTATTGTGTTTCCCTCCTTCATCTCTATATTTGGGTAAAGCTGGATGTATAAACCATACAGTGTAAACAATTTGAGATCATTACCATTTTGGCTGTAGCCATCAGTTTGGTTTGCCTCAGTTTACTCTCGTGTGTTCTGCTTTCTTTTAAAAGATTTGTTGAGAGTACGGGCTGATTAGAAATACCCTTAAAAATAAAATCATCATGAGTCTTACTTGGGGAAGGGGTTTATCTGCAGGTTCTATCAGAGCTAGATGCACACTAATTTACTAGTGCTGGAACCAAATGGGTTGAAAATCCTTGTTTTCCCACCAGATGGGTTATTTTAAAATATCACAAAACTTCTGAGGTTATTTACATTACAAATGTGCTTCTTTGCACACATCAAGAATTGAGTACCATGTTTTGACAGTAACTCCTTTATGAAATTATATGTTACACAAGTGGAGGAAAATTCAAGTCATTCTCGAGGGAGCAGGCTTATGAATCTGGATGAGGTCACACCTCTTTAAAGATGCAGTTTGATAATCCGACATCAAAACAAAGGAATTCTGTTAATCCTCTCACAAAAGTGCAAATTGCTAATCAGATCCCTGGGCTGGGCTGGCAGCTTGGTAAACAATGAGCTTGGCAGAAGAGTGACTCTGGGCGGATAGATAGCTGGGGAGCTTGGGATACCAACTTTGCTCCTGTGTTAGCCCAGTTGGGCCTGTTGTTTTGAAACAATGACGTATGTCAATGGAGGTGGTTCTCGCGGTCATTGTGTTCTCCCTCTTTTCTCCTTCCATGTTAATGATGATGCAAATCAATCTTCTTTCTCCCGTCTCTCATTTCACTTCAGTGGTGTAGAGGCTACTATGCCCCTATATTCTTTTCACTTGGATGCATGTGTCTTTTGAATTTCATTACATATTCCTCTACAAGCCCAGAGGGTTTTCCTTCCTTCCCATAAATAGTGTGGTGGTATTTGAAAAGAAAGAATAAATCCTAACCCAGCTGAAAAAAGAATCTTCTTCTGGAAGGTAAAATAGGATTCTTTTTCGTAAGTGATAAAACCCAATTTGAGGCAGCTGAAGGGGAAGGCAGCTGGAATTGGTTGGGTAAAAGAATACAAGGAAGCCAAATGACTACGTTGAGGGTGATGCAGGAGTTTGAATGGGCCTCAGGAATGGTTGGAACCAGGGAGTCATACTCTGTCAGGGCTCAATACGCTTCTCCTGTGTCCGTGTCATTTTGGATGTGGACTTTGCTCTTTCTTATTGCAGTAGAAATTTCTCCATATGGGAGGAAATGGCACCATCGATGACAGCATGGAAATTCTAAAGCCTGATGATTTTTTCCATTTTACTTACATAAAATATCTTCGGGAAGAACTCTGATTGGCTACTGTTAGATCAGTTGCTTGTCTTGGACCAATCAACCCTGTGTATATAACCTCATATTCATCAGAGTGTAGAAGATGCTTGCAATTTGTCTTTTCCTCTGGCTTTGACCTTTGTGAAATATGTAACCTGCCTGAGAAATTATTACCTTAGCACGAGTATCGATTTTGTGCATCTTAATACCAAGCTCTTCTCACTCTCACTGTTTGGTTTTCTTGGCATTTACAACCTTCACCCAAACATGACTAATAGTTCATTTGAAAGTGAAAAATACAGCTTTTACACTCCAAAAGGGGCTTTCACTAAGACAGTGCACTCTTTTGAATACTTCAGCTAGTTGTGTGTCTCCGATTAAGAGAGTGTTGATGAATTATTATCCCCTGCCTTGGGCTTCCCTGGTGGCTCAGATGGTAAGGAATCTGCCTACAATGAAGGAGACCTGAGTTCAGTCCCTGGGTTTGTGTTATTGTTGTTTAGTCGCTCAATCATGCCTGACTCTTTGCAATTCCATAGATTATAGCCACTAGGCTTTTCTGTCCCTGGGATTTCCCAGGGAAGAATACTGGAGTGGGTTGCCATTTCCTTCTCCAGAGGATCTTCCTGATCCAGGGTTTGAACCCACGTGTCCTGCATTGACAGGCGGATTCTTTTCCACTGAGCCACCTGGGAAGCCCATCCATGTGTGGAGTGAACATTATAGCTTTGGCTCTGGAGCCATCTTCCAATATGTAGGAGTAGGGTGCTTCGGCTGCGGTACAGGCTGGGCTGTGGTTGGCATGTTGCTTTTCAGTCAGAGGGATGATGTGGAACTCCACAAATCTACATCTGGAAGAGCAGAAATGAGTCAAAGGTAGAGGTTTAGGGTAGAGGCTGTCCCTGGTGGGGCCATGCTACCCACAGCCAAAGCTTTCTGAATAAGAGCTCTGTCTTTTTAAAAGCAATAGGGGTGAGGATGGAGGGAGCGCTCACAGCGGTAAGTATAACACAGCTGTGCTCTGTTTATGCTTCGGCTACAATAAAAAGCTATAAAATGTGAGATGTCATAGCTCCACTTTGCTTTATTTATACTATTTCCTCTGAGCTCTGTCACACTGCACATTCATCTGCTAAGTTGCAGCAAGAATGGAGATTAAAATATCACAGCTCAAAATAGGAGTCAAGCGGAAGGAGATTCATCATAGCCCTATTAAAAATATGTAAATATGGGAATGAAGTCATTTTAAAGCTGTACAGCGCTCCTCCTTTATGAGTTAGGATCCCTTGAGCAAGTGGTGGGCTATGCAAGGGACAGAGCTAGGGGACTTGTGCGCCATTTCTTCCACCCATGGAAATTCTTTTAAGATTAGAGACTGTTTTGAATTGCAAATTACACGTGTTTTCCTATAATCATGCCTAAGTTAATAATGGCAGGAAATCTGATGCAAAACAAGAAAACAAAAGATTTGGTAATTAAAGGTTATATATTGTTCACTGGGTTAGAATGATTAAAATTAAGATCAGAAATCTTCTTGGCTGCAGCTATTAATGAAAACTTGCAAACCCTCCAGAAGTATCACACTTATAAGAAAGTTCTGAGAAGGAACCTGAGACCTGACCTGACTTTCTAGAATCCAGTTGAAAATGATAAAGTTAAGTCTGGAAGCTAAGAATCCTCCTTAAAACTTGGCTCATAAATTACTTCTTTCAGTGTTTCCTCTATCTCTAATCTTGACAAAAATGTACTCCCAGTTGTCTATGTGGTGTGCTGGGGAGAGCTAAGGAATAGAATTCGTAGATGGAAACGAGTGGGATATCTCAAATGGTATTATCATGCCTTTTCCATTCTATTCTGTGTATTCTGGGTGCCGATTGATGTTTTGGCTTCCCTTTCACTGCAGCCTCCCCCTCCGCCCCCAAATGCACTGCTGTAATAATAATAAAGACCAAACTTAAGTTCTTGGGCATGGAAATCCACTCCAGTATTCTTGCCTGAAGAATCCCATGGAGAGAGGAGCCTGGCAGACTACAGTCCATAGGGCTGGTTCTATGTATTTTGTATGTATTCATTAGTGTAATCCTCACAACACTGTACAGTATGAATTATGACATTTTACAGATGTGGAAACTGAGGCATAAGATGACACAGCTGGTGAATTCAAGCAGCATTCTGACATCACAGTCTGCACTGTCAACCACTATTGACTTTCCAAAAAGGATTAGGAACACACTAAAAAGAGCACTGGGTCGAAAAAGAGGAGATTTGGGTTTGGGGCACAGTCCTGCCATTACCCTAGTTAACTAATTTTCCTTACCTGTAAAAGGAATGAAAAATGCTTGTATCCTTTCCAATTTTAACTTTGCATACATTTGTATACTACTACCTCATGAAAATAAAATTTTTGAGCAATAACTTTTCTTCATTCTTATTTAACTAGTTCCAGAAATGGTTATGTTGAATATTTCTAATATACAGTGATTTGGGGACTTCTTTTGTCTTGCACTTTTCACTGTGTGCTTGGGTTGTTTCGATTGCAACTAGTAGTCTCTAGTAGTTAACTAGAGACTTTCTAGCTTTGTGACTTTGAACATATTTCTGAATCTCCTGTGCCAATTTTATCATCTGTAAAATGCATATAAGAGTACCCCCCCGCCCCGCATAGAGCTGTTGTAAGAATTAAGCCAGATATGACATGTAATAAATTAAAAGACACTTGCTCCTTGGAAGGAACGCTATGACAAACCTAGACAGAGTATTAAAAAGTAGAGACATCACTTTGCCAACAAAGGTTCATATAGTCAAAATTATGGTTTTTCCAGTAGTCATGTACAGATGTGAGAGTTGGACCATAAAAAAGGCTGAGCAGAATTGATGCTTTTGAACCATGGAGCTGGGGGAGATTCTTGAGAGTCCCTTGGACTGCAAGGAGATCAAACCTAAAGGAAATCAACCCTAGATATTCAATGAAAGGACTGATGCTGAAGCTGAAGCTCCAATACTTTGGCTACCTGATGCAAAGAGCTGAATCACTGGAAAAGTCCCTAATTCTGGGAATGATTGAGGGCAGGAGGAGAAAGGTCAGACAGAAGAGCAGATGGTTGGATGGCATCACTGACTCGATGGACATGAGTTTGAGCAGACTCTAGGAAATAGTGAAGGACAGGGAAGCCTGGCATGCTGCTGTCCATGGGGTGGCAAAGAGTCAAAAATTACATAGTGCCTGAATAATAAAAATAACGTGTAAAGCACTTAGCACAGTGTCTGTTTTTTTTTCAGTTCAGTTGCTCAGTACACAGAACTATATAAAAAGATCTTCATGATCCAGATAATCGCGATGGTATGATCACTCATCTAGAGCCAGACATCCTGGAATGTGAAGTCAAGTGGGCTGTAGGAAGCATCACTATGAACAAAGCTAGTGGAGGTGATGGAATTCCAGTTGAGCTATTTCAGATCCTAAAAGATGATGCTGTAAAAGTGCTGCAGTCAATATGCCAGCAAATCTGGAAAACTCAGCAGTGGCCACAGGACTGGAAAAGGTCAGTTTTGATTCCAATCCCAAAGAAAGGCAATGCCAAAGAATGCTCAAACTCCCACACAGTTGCACTCATCTCACACGCTAGTAAAGTAATGCTCAAAATTCTTCAAGCCAGGCTTCAGTAGTACATGAACCATGAATTTCCAGATGTTCAAGCTGGATTTAGAAAAGGCAGAGGAACCAGAGATCAAATTGCCAACATCCACTGGATCATCGAAAAAGCAAGAGAGTTCCGGAAAAACATCTATTTCTGCTTTATTGACTATGCCAAAGCCTTTGACTATGTGGATCACCATCAACTGTGGAAAATTCTGAAAGGGATGGGAATACCAGACCACCTGACCTGCCTCTTGAGAAGTCTGTATGCAGGTCAGGAAGCAACAGTTAGAACTGGACATGGAACAAGAGACTGGTTCCAAACTGGGAAAATAGTACCTGAAGGCTGTATATTGTCTGTTCATAGGAACTACTACAAATGATCAGTGTTTGATTATGCTTACTGTGAATCATCCAAGTCTTCCTATAAGTTCTTGTTTCTTGCTCCTCATACTACCAGTTCTCCTACTGTGGTTGGCAAATCAGTTAAAGTTGTTTGTGATTACATTCATGAATTAGAAAGGTTAATAAGATAGCATGAGAAGTTACCATCTACGTGTGGTGGAAATATTAGAGAAGAGTGGGACTCTGGGAATTGTGTAGGCCACCCTTTAATGTGATGAATAAAGTACCCCAAAGATCAGGTGTCTTGTTCCAGAACACTCAGCTAGCATATAGAGATGCAGGTAAAGCCTCCAGATTCTAATTGTAGTTGCTAGTACATTGCCTGTGCCCGTACAGTGCTGCTACCAAGTCCTGTGGAGCTGGGCTTCCCAGTGGTTCAGCGGTGAAGAGTCCACCTGCAGTGCAGGAGCTGCAGGAGACTCGAGTTTTATTCCTGGCTCCGAAAGATCCCCTGGAGTAGGATATGGCAGCCCACTCCAGTATTTTTGCCTGAAGAATCGCATGGACCGAGGAGCCTGGCGATCTACAGTCCACACAGAGTCAAACACGACTGAACTGACTTAGCATGCACGTACCTATGGAGTTACTAAATGGAACATGTGAAAGTTCTTGAAATCTGTAGAAGGAACCACAAGGACAACATATTTTAAGGGTCTGAATGATGGAAATTATGCTAGTATTTCAGATTTATAGCAATTTAAGATTTTAGATCATGTGTCTTTTTGGCAGAGTTCTCAAGAGGATACTAGGAAAGATGCTCCAGGCTGGCAGGGAAGTATAAGTGGTCATCTTTCTTACCAACCCTTAAAAAAGTGATGTTCTTGGTTGGTTGGTTTGTTGAGTGAGCTAACATGTAACTTTTTCAACAGAATGTGAAGAAGTGGATTTGCTTTGAGAAGGTATAAAGAAAAAAATATTTTTATGGCAATTTGAGTAATTTAAATAAGGAAATGGGCTTCCCTGGTGGCTCAGATAGTAAAGAATCTACCTGCAATGCAGGAGACCCCAGTTGGATCCCTGGGTTGGGAAAAATCCCCTGGAGAAGGGAATGGCAACCCACTCCAATGTCCTTCCCTAAAGATTTCCATGGAGAGAGGAGCCAGAGATCTACAGTACATAGGGTAGCAAAGAGTTGGACGTGACTGAGCGACTGACACACAAATAGGAAAATAATATGATATGATACGGTAATAATTTTGGGACACATCTAAGTGGGTCAAAATTTATCATTTCTACTCTAATATACAAAGAGAATGGAGCTGTTCTCCATAATGTATTCTTGCTCCTGAGTCCCAACCCTACTGTGCAGATTGAAAGGTAATAAAAGCCAATTTGAAATAGCATAAAATAACTCAGTGTCTTTACTGTCAAATCATCTGTTTGTTAATTTGTGTCTTTGTTTCCCTGTCCAGGCCCAGGAGCGGGATAGGGTGAGAGGGGCGCCGTGGATATAATAAGGCCACATTCCTCTCAGATGGAAACCCTGTACTAACATGACCCCAAGAAGGATGACTGCTCACATCTGTGCCTTCCCCTGCCATCCCACTCCAGCCCCACTAAAAAAAACCACAACAAATCCTTGGGGAATTTGTGTGTCATTGCAGCTGGTACGGGAGTGTGGAGCATCACACGGTCACATATATGCATGCTGGCCCTGGCGTTGTCCCCTGTATCCTTCTTGGCATCTTCCCTCGGCCACTGTGGGCCTCTGTCCCTGCTGATGCAATTAGCCCCACCTGGATATGAGCTGGAGCAGCTGCTGCGGGCCTCCCGTGGCCTGCAACTTGAGGTTCCTCTTCCTTTCCCCATCCTCCTCTGTGTTGTGCTTGTGCGCGTGTATGTTGGGACTGGGGAAGATGGAACACAGCACAGACATTTTGAGGCTCCTCGCTCCTACAGCCTCTGTTTTTTCATTTCTCCCTCACCAGGTTCGATGGCTGTAAGACTTACAAGAGGGATTCCCTGAGAGGCTTGTGTCCACTGCCATCCCCTCCTCAGCAAGTAATGTCGGTGAAAGAGCACTGACAGCCCATAGACCCCTGGGTGCCTTTTGTCCAGCTGATATTCTCCAGCCCCACCTCCTTATAGGTTAGATACCATGATATAGGAGAGCCTGGCCCTGCTCTGAGCTCGCTCTCTCTCCTTGCTCATGATGTCTCTTCCATCCCTCTCTAGATACACAAGAGTTTCCATGCTGTCTCTCTTTCCTTAGCATCTACATTTTGCTTTTGCATTTTCACTGGAAATGTTTTGAAAATCTTGAAACTGCTTTTCACTTTCAAATTCTCTCATTCAAGATTGTGGTCTCACTAAGTAAGCTGATTAACAGCCCCTATTCTAACTAGTATCTGATCTCCCAGGTTGCATTCTGGAGGGTCACCTCTGGGTGCCCAGGAACTCATAACTGAGGTAGAGGGTTCGAGAGAAAGGAGTAGTTATCACACAGCAGACCTAAGATATGTGGGTAGCACAGGTTAGTCCTCACTTCCAAGCCTGGTTCCTGCTCTCAATTTAGAACACTCTCCCTCCATGGGGTGTATATTCTATAGATTCTGCTACACAGAAAGGATTAGGTCTAAGAGGACCTAACCTCTTCTCCCAAGAGGACCTAACCATTCATAATCTCTGAGTGAGTGTTCAGATGCTCAGTCATGTCTAGCTCTTTGCAACCCCATGGACTGCAGCCTGCCAGGCTGGCCATGTGATTTTCCAGGCAAGAATACTGGAGTGGGTAGCTGTGCCCTCCTCTGGGGACCTTCTCAACTCAGGAACTGAACCCAGGTCTCCTGCATTGCAGGCAGATTCTTTACTGTCTGAGCCACCAGAGAAACCCTAAAATATTTAATGTATTCATGAACGAATGCCTATATCTTGAAGACAGTTGAAATTGTTCATTTTCAGTAAAGGTACAATGTAAGATTTGTATTTTATAAAAAATAATGTGGCAGCATTATAGTAAATGAATAAAAGGGAATGAGACAGGGAGCAATTGTAGTAGCATGTTTTACAAAGACTCTGAGAGTCTTTTTAAGTGACCCCCAATCTCACTTCAGATACTTAGAGATTCTGTGTCTTCTGCACTGAACATATGTTGGTTTCCCACATAAGCCTCAAGAAGGTACAGTCACTGCCTACTCCTACCCTTAAAATGGCCCAAGAAAATTTGAAGATAATTCACAGCATATTTAAGAGTTACCTTCTCAACACCTTCCATATAGGAGATAGAGAGTTGAGTTTTCCAAATGATCTATTGAAAAGACAATGTATACATTTTTGTCTTAGTCCATATGGGGTGCTATAACAAAAATATCATAAACTGGGTGGCTCAACACAACAGAAATTTATTTCTCACACTTTGGAGGTTGGGAAGCCCATGGTTACGGCGCCAGCACAGTTAATTTCTGGTGAGAGCCTGTTTCCTAAGTGTTTCTCTTTTCACTGTGCCCTCATCTGGTGGAAGGAGACAGATGGGGAGCTCTTCAGGTATCTTCGATAAGATTACTAATCCCATTCATGACGGTTCTACTCTCATGAACTAAGCACCTCCTTGAAGTCCTACCTCCTAATACTGTTACACTGGATATTAGGTTTCACCATATGAATTTTGGGAAGGACACAAATATTCAGTCTGTAGCATATGACATAGTACCTTTTTGGGGTTTCTTATTCAGAGTGCGTCTATGACTTTTCAGTATTGGTAATGATAACTGAGATTTATATGGTTAATGAAACCCAGCACATAACCAATACTGTTTTCAGAGTGAAAGACTGCAGAGCAGTCAATAGAATATATGCAGAATCCTCAGTTCCTGTGGCAGAAATGCAGGACTCTCTAGTTGCAGCAAGTGGACTTCTCTAGTTGTAGTATGCATGGGCTTAGTTGCCCCATAGTATGTGGGATCTTCATTCCCTGATCAGGAATCAAACCCATGTCCCCTGCACTGGAAGGTGGATTTGTAACCACTGGACTACCAGGGAAGTCCCTCTAGACTAAGATTTAAAAGATTTATGTGATTAGGTTAGACCCACGCAGATAATCTCCCTGTTTTACAGTCAACTGTGTTATATAATACAACCTATTCATGGTAATAAAACCCATCATATTCACAGTTCTGGATATTGTGCCAAGAAATGTATTCACAAGTTGAGGGGAATTTGGGGATCATTTAAAATTCTGCCTACCAAACTGATATTTGGGAACAAAAAGTTTGTAAATAGCCTCTTGAGTACTGTGTTTAGGGAGATGCAAAAGGAGCATGTGATTTAATTAATATTTTGTTTGAAAACCAGTGTACCTCTTAGGTTAACTTTTTGATATCTGAACTTAACAGAGCTACTATTACTGATCTTTAGAAATTTTACTGGTATGGGACTCATTTATTCCTAAATAGTATTGCTGTTTATGTAACTAAAACAAACAGAATATTTCTCTGTCTATTACTGGAGTAGGATTTTATTGTTTATACATGGAAAAATAAACCAACATACCATCTATACATAAACTCCATCAATTTAAAGTGATTTTCACTGTTAAATGGGGGGTTTTGTTAAGTTTACTTGAGTAGTAAAATAAGATATCTTTCAAAGCTTTGGGGCTTTCTAGATCTAAAGAAAGAAAATGTGAGAGTTTAACCAACTGTACATTTACTCAGCTCCACAGTTCCAAGGAGTCCTCCACACAGGACCACCCTCATTTTTGACACCAAATGCATGTTTGAGGATTTTCCAAAACTACACTCAGGTTTGAAAACTCTCTGGAAGTACTCACAGCACTCAGTGAAAGCTGTTATAGTCATGCTTGCAGCTTATTACAGGGAAAAGATACAGCCAAGGAAAAGCAGGATATAAATGCTGCATCTGAGGCCAGAAGAACCCATCCACAGAGCTTTCATTGTCCTCCCCTCTGGAGGCAGGACGTACTACGCTCACAGCATTGACAGGTGACAGCATGCTTGAAGCATTGCCAAGTAGACAAACTCATTGAGCCTTTGGTGTCCAGAGGTTTTACTGGGATTTGATCACATACCTCTCATGGGGCTGATAGTCTATGGACATCAGTGCTGGGCTAATACCTTCAGTCTCCGAGTATTTTGGAGGCAAAATTGATACCACATGATCCACGACTCCCATCATAGAATCACACTATTAGACTATTTTGTGCTTAGTCGCTCAGTTGTGTCTCACTCTTCGCCACTCCATGGACTAAAGCTCGCCAGGCTCCTCTGTGCATGGAATTTTCCAGGTAAGAAGGCTAGAGTGGGTTATCATTCCTTCCTCCAGGGGATCTTCCCGACTCAGGAATCAAACCTTTGTTTCTTGGGTCTCCTGCATTGGCAGGCAGGTTCTTTACCACTAGTTCCACCTGAGAGGCCCCATGGCCAAATCCCTCATGCAAACAAAGACATTCGTGTCTTACCTGACGTGTTCAGGCCCCAGAGATCACTTCCCTAATAGCCAAAGGCAAAGGCCCTCTCTGTGGGTGAGGCTAGCTGCGGGGGGGGTGGGGGGGGGGGGTGGGGGAGGAGGAAGAAAGAATACAAATAGTACTTCATAGTTACTTCTTGAGGGCTCACTGTGTGTCAGACAGTGTGTATGCATTGTTTCTTTTGATTCTTTGAATCTCATTAAAAAGTCACTAACATTGTCTTTGATTTAAAGGCAAACTGGTGTTTAGAAAGATTAGTGCCTTATCCAAAACATTGTAAACAGTCAATGGTGGAAACAAGATTTGAACAGGTGTCAGTGCAGTTCAGTCACTCAGTCGTGTCTGACTATTTGTGATGCCGTGGCCTGCAGCACACCAGGCCTCCCTGTCCATCACCAACTCCCTGAGTTTACTCAAACTGATGTCCGTTGAGTCAGTGATGCCATCCAACCATCTCAATCTCTCTCCTCTCCTTCTCCTCTGGCATTCAGTCTTTCCCAGCATCAGGGTCTCCTCAAATGAGTGAGCTCTTTGCATCAGGTGGCTAAAGTACTGGAGTCTCAGCTTCAACATCAGTCCTTCCAATGAATATTCAGGAATGATTTCCTTTAGGATTGATTGGTTGGATCTCCTTGCAGTCCAAGGGACTCTCAAGAGTCTTCTCCAACACCACAGTTCAAAAGCATCAATTCTTCCATGGCCAGCTTTCTTTATAATCCAACTCTCACATTCATACATGACTACTGGAAAAACCATAGCCTTGACTAGATGCACCTTTGTTGGCAAAGTAACATCTCTGCTTTTTAATATGTTATCTAGGTAGGTCATAACTTTTCTCCCAAGGGGTAAGCATCTTTTAATTTCATGGCTGCAGGCACCATCTGCAGTGATTTTGGAGCCCAAAAACAGTCTGCCACTGTTTCCACTATTTCTCCATCTATTTGTCATGAAGTGATGGGACAGGATGCCATGATCTTAGTTTTCTGAATGTTGAGATTTAAGCCAACTTTTCCACTCTCCTCTTTCACTTTCATCAAGAGCCTCTTTAGTTCTTCTTCACTTTCTGCCATAAGGGTGGTGTCATCTGCATACCTAAGGTTATTGATATTTCTCCCGGCAATCTTTATTCCATCTTGTGCTTCATCCAGTTCAGTGTTTCTCATGATGTACTCTGCATATAAGTTAAATAAGCAGGGTGACAATATACAACCTTGACATACTCCTTTTTCTATTTGGAACCAGTCTGTTGTTCCATGTCCAGTTCTAGCTGTTGCATCCTGACGTGCATACATACAGATTTCTCAGGAGGCAGGTCAGGTGGTCAGGTATTCCCATCTCTTTCAGAATTTTCCACAGTTTATTGTGATTCACACAGTCAAAGGCTTTGGCATAGTCAATAAAGCAGAAATAGATGTTTTTCTAGAACTTTCTTGCTTTTTCAGTGATCCAGCGGATGTTGGCAATTTGATCTCTGGTTCCTCTGCCTTTTCTAAATCCATCTTGAACATATAGAAGTTCACAGTTCACGTATTGCTGATGCCTGGCTGGGAGAATTTTGAGCATTACTTTACTAGCATGTGAGATGAGTGCAATTGTATGGTAGTTTGAGCATTCTTTGGCATTGCCTTTCTTGGAATTGGAATTAAAACTGACCTTTTCCAGTCCTGTGGCCACTTCTGAGTTTTCCAGATTTGCTGGCATATTGAGTGCAGCACTTCCACAGAGTCATCTTTTAGGATTTGAAATAGCTCAACTGGAATTCCATCACCTCCACTAGCTTTGTTTGTAGTGGTGCTTCAGTAAGGCCCACTTGACTTCACATTCCAGGGCATCTGGCTCTAGGTGAGTGATTACACCATCATGATTATTTGGGTCATGAAGATCTTTTTGTACAGTTTGTCTGTGTATTCTTGCCACCTCTTCTTAAAAGCTTCTGCCTCTGTTAGGTCCATGCCATTTCTGTCCTTTATTGAGCCCATCTTTGCATGAAATATTCCCTTGGTATCTCTAATTTTCTTGAAGAGATCTCTAGTCTTTCTCATTCTATTGTTTTCCTCTGTTTCTTTGCACTGATCACTGAGGAGGCATTCTTATCTCTCCTTGCTATTCTTCGGAACTCTGCAGTCAGATGCTTATATCTTTCATTTTCTCCTTTGCTTTTCGCTTCTTTTCTTTTCACAGCTATTTGTAAGGCCTCCTCAGACAGCTGTTTTGCTTTTTTGCAGTTCTTTTTTTGGGGATGGTCTTAATCCCTGTCTCCTGTACAATGTCGCAAACCTCCATCAGTAGTTCATCAGGCACTCTGTCTATCAGATCTAGTCCCTTACATCTATTTCTCACTTCCACTGTATAATCATTAGAGATTTTATTTAGGTCATAATTGAATGGTGTAGTGGTTTTCCCTACTTTCTTCAATTTCAGTCTGAATTTGGCAATAAGGAGTTCATGATCTGAGCCACAGTCAGCTCCTGGTCTTGTTTTTGCTGACTGTATAGAGCTTTACCATCTTTGGCTGTAAAGAATATAATCAATCTGATTTCAGTGTTGACCATCTGGTGATGTCCATGTGTAGAGTCTTCTCGTGTTGTTGGAACATGTGTCAGCATAACTCTGATGTACATGATCTCAAACACTGGGTTGTATGGCCTCCACTGAAACCAGAGACAAGAAGAGTGTGTAATGGAATAAGCATTTAGAAGAGGCTTCCCTGGTGACTCGTGGTAAAAAATCCACCTGTCAATGTAGGAGTCACAGGAGACTCCCGTTCAATCCCTGGGTTGAGAAGATCCCCTGGAAGAGGAAATGGCAAGCCACTCCAGTATTTTTGCCTGGGAGATCCCAGGACAGAGGAGACTGGCAGGCTATCGTCCATTGGATTACAAAAGAGTCAGATGAGAGTTAGCAACTAAACAACAACAAGAAAGCATTTAGAAACAATTATTTCTGAGAATTGAGTTTTCAGGATAAAGTTATCTTTCAAATGTGTATGAATATATGCGTGCATAATTTCCTGGTGGCTCAAATGGTAAAGGATCTGCCTGCAGTGAAGGAGACCTGGGTTTGATTCCTGGGTTGGGAAGATCTCCTGGAGAAGGGAACAGCTTACCCACTCCAGTATTCTTGCCTGGAGAATTCCATTGACAGAGGAGCCTGGCAGGCTACAGTCCATGGGGTTGCAAAAAGTCAGACAGGGCTGAGCGACTTTCATTTTCACTTTTTAGTCACTCTGTCATGTCTGACTCTTTGTAGCCCCATGGATCAGAGCTCATCAGGCTTCTCTGTCAATGGGATTTTTCAGGCAAGAATATTGGTGTGGGTTGCCATGTCCTCCTCCAGGGGATCTTCCTGACCAAGGGATCGAACCCAGAGTCTCCTATGTCTGCCTAGCTGGCAGGTGGATTCTTTAACCACTGAGCCACCCTGGAAGCCATAAGGATATATGTTGTTGTTGTTGTTGTTCAGTCACCAAGTTGTGTCCAACTCTTTGTGACCCCATGGGCTGCAACATGTCAGGCTTCTGTGTCCCTCACCATCTCCTGGAGTTGCCCAAGTTTATGTCCATTGAACTGGTGGTGCCATTCAATCATCTCATCCTCTGCTACCCTCCTCTCCTTCTGTCCTCAATCTTCCCCAGTCTCAGAGTCTTTTCCAGTGAGTCAGTTCTTTAAATCAGGTGGCCAAAGTATTGGAACTTCAGCTTCAGTATCAGTCGTTCCAGTGAATATTCAGGACTGATTTCCTTTGGGATTGACTGGATTGATCTATTTGCAGTCCATGGGATTCTCAAGAATCTTCTCAAGCACCACAGTTCAAAAGCACCAGTTCTTTGGCACTCAGCCTTTTTATAGTCCAGCTCTCACGGATACATATATTCATACATACATACATATATATGTATATATATGAAGTATGTATGCTCATATGCTCTGCTACTTTAATAATATATACTGCTCATATACTCATAATGTTCTCATATATTGAAATTTTAATAATAGAGGGTATAGAGGAAAAGGTTAGGTAGGTAGATTGGTTGTTTATTGAATTCATACCATCCAAGTGGATTCTAGTCACCACTGTATCATTTAATTCATTCAAATACATTTACAGGTATACACTGTATCTCTGGTGCTGTGCTGGCCAGCTGTGACCCAAAGATGATGATGAGGATGTTCCTGCCAACAAGGAGCTAGCGGGCCACAGGGATAGGTAAACTGCTTGCTTTTTCTTATTTTGATTATTATCTGTTTTTAAAGCAGGCACTCAATATGTAAGAAATATGTTGCATAGAAATTTGGCAAGCATTTGAAATAATTTTTTTGGAGTGGATGAGCTAATGCTAAAGAAAGTTGCAATTTGGAGATTGTTGTTCATATAAACAAATCAAATAATTAAGGTTCACTCTTTGGTAGATTCTGTAATAATAGGATAGATTAAAAAGAAGCAAATGACTCTAGAAAAAAACCAAAGCACTGATTGTGTGTGTGTTACCTACTCATGGTAGTAAATGATGACAAATGAATCACCAGTAGTAACAAGGTACATTGCCTGTTTGCACTTTGAACCTTGACTACTCTGTTTTTTTATTGGTTACTTTAGTGCTAATTGTTATCTTTCATCTTCTCCTTCATTGATTTCTCCAATTGAACAAAGTGTATATTGGGATTAAAAATAGGAGTCCTTATTTAGTTAACATTGATGTTTTGGCAAATATACATTTTATTTAAGTAATTTTATTTGTTATAGTTTTAATAGTCTGTGCTTACAACAAGCCATGAAGTTTGCTTGGAATAGTCTTGAAAAACTAAATACAGTAATTAGTAATTAGTGCTAAATATAAATAAATATTATATTCTAGTGATACTTTATATATTTCATAAGGTTACTGCAGAGGAATGGCATTAGAAAATAAAATAATAAATTTAAGTGAACTTGATGCCCAGTAGTTCATACTGATGCCTCACAACCCTAACAACAATATATTTGGGCATATTTAATAAATATATTAATATTCTATTTAGATTAAATATTGTAACTGCTGAGAGTGCAGTTGTGATCATCTAAAAATGTGAGCAAACCAGGAAAGAACATGTTCTTTTTCTTAGCAATATCATTTTAATTTTTAAAAGCATTTAATTTCATAAACCATATCTATCATCTTTAGATAGATAAATGTTGTGGCAATTTTTTGAATGAACCTCTTGGTTCCCTTAAGAAATTATGGGTACACTATAAATTTACAAATGAAAGGCCATTTATCAGAGTTATAAATATGAGTGGTTCCTGTGCTGATGCCCATGCAAACTTAAAGTGGTTTAATATCTATCAGCTTTTGTGTATACTTAGTTCAGTGAAAGAATATAGATATTGTCACACTCGCATGGTGTCATAACATTGGCAAAGTAGTGAGAATGACGTGCAGTATTTTTTGAATAGCATGGCATTTTCTTGAATTACTGCTGGCAAGAGAACATAAATCAACCTTAATAATGGATATTCCAAAGATGTTTATTAATCTATTCATTTAATCTAAAATACTCACTCTTGGCATTTATAGAGCCAGTTCAAAGGAAGTGGTAAGTGCTGCTAAACCCCAGCAGTTACTTTGAGGGGCTCCATAATTATGTCAGCTAAGTTTGGTTAAAATGGAGATAAAAATGCGTGAAAATCTTTTCCTCCTGATCTATGCTATAGATATTTGCTTAAATGTATCTTCTTGTATGTATGTAATCAGAATTTTGATTTGTTCCATCAATGATGAAACTTACTACATGGCTCTCTACTTGAATCTTCAGTTTTTAAAATCTTGTTCCCCTTGTTCCCTCACTGTCTGTCTCTCTCATTCTGTCTGTCTCTCTCTGTCTCTCTCTCTTTTTTCTCTCCCTGTCTCTGTCTTCTAAAAAGTAATCTTGCACTGTGCAAACTTTGACTGAAAAGGACTGGAAAACTGACTGAATTCCTGTGTACCAAAATTAGAACTAGTAAATGGCACATATATGGTATATGACAATAGGGAATGAGATTAATGACAGGTAGGATGAACAGAATGAAGAATACAGAGAGGGGAATTTACCTTAGGCTGAAAAGGTCAGAGAAGGCTAGTAACATTTAAGTTGAAGAAGTCAGCTATGCTAATAATATGTGGAGTAAGATGGTATGAATGTGCATGTGTGTGTGTGTTATTTATTAAAGTATAGAAAATCTATTTATAAATATGTTATTATACTTTCATAGTTAGAAAATAAATAAATTATTATATTTCCTAAAAAATGAAAGAAAATATAGGCACAGAACTAACTTCTAGATTAAAATACCGTAAGCAAGACTCACTTTCCCTCTGTCTCTGAGCTTCCACTCATGCAGCCCCAGTCTCTGGCTTCATCTGGTAGCAGGATGTTGGCAGCAGCATAGCTTCAGCTATAACATCCTCCCAGGCTTCAGATCAAACAGGAAAAAGAGAGACTCTTTCCCAGAAGACCTATCAAAATCTGTTTGTACTAATTCACGTTGGTTAGATCACAGAATAATCCTGTGCGTCTCTGTTGGGCTTCCCTGGTGGCTCAGGGGTAAAGAATCTGCCTGCCAATGCAGGAGCTGTGGGGTCGATCCCTGGATTGGGAAGATCCCCTGGAGAAGTAAATGGCAACCACTCCAGTATTCTTGTTGGGAGAATCCCATGGACAGAGGAGCCTGCTGGGTTGCAGTCCATGGGGTTACAGAGTCAGAAACGACTTACCCTCTAAACAACAACAGCATCTCTCTTGGAGGAGGAGATAGAGTCAGTTTCATCATTTTCCATGAATTAGATATTAAGGTTGAATTACAGAGGAAAATGGAGTCCTGTTCACAGAAAGAGGGTGCTAGGTAGTCAAAAAGAATGATTGGCTGTTGGAAAACCACAGTGGTGTGTATATTTTATATATAATTCATATAATTACATGAAATTTTACATATAATTCCAAAAACCTATAGATTTAAAAGCAATATATAGACTCCAGGTTAAGAAATTCTGAAAGTGACATTGAATCACACCTTCTGGAACCAAAGTACCCCTCAAAACCCAACACTGATATCTATAGCCTTATAGGAATATTTGTTGTTTCTGGCATTTCCTGAATAAAGGAAGAAAATTTACTCATTTTGTGTATACTCAGCTCAGTTCAATTGCTCAGTCGTGTCCGACTCTTTGTGACCCCATGAATCGCAGCATGCCAGGCTTCCCTGTCCATCACCAACTCCCGGAGTTCACTCAAACTCACGTCCATCGAGTTGGTGATGCCATCCAGCCATCTTATCCTCTGTCATCCCCTTCTCCTCTCACCCCCAATCCCTCCCAGCATCAGCGTCTTTTCCAATGAGTCAACTCTTCGCATGAGGTGGCCAAAGTATTGGAGTTTCAGCTTTAGCATCAGTCCTTCCAAAGAACACCCAGGACTGGTCTCCTTTAGAATGGACTGGTTAGATCTCCTTGCAGTCCAAGGGACTCTCAAGAATCTTCTCCAACACCACAGTTCAAAAGCATCAGTTCTTTGGCACTCAGCTTTCTTCACAGTCCAACTCTCATATCCATACATGACTACTGGAAAAACCATAGCCTTGACTAGACAGAACTTTGTTAGCAGAGTAATGTCTCTACTTTTGAATATGCTATCTAGGTTGGTCATACTTTCCTTCCAAGGAGTAAGCATCTTCTAATTTCATGGCTGCAATCACCATCTGCAATGATTTTGGAGCTCCTCAAAATAAAGTCTGACACTGTTTCCACTGTTTCCCCATCTATTTCCCATGAAATGATGGGACCGGATGCCATGATCTTAGTTTTCTGAATGTTGAGCTTTAAGCCAACTTTTTCACTCTCCTCTTTCACTTTCATCAAGAGGCTTTTTAGTTCCTTTTCACTTTCTGCCATAAGGGTGGTGTCATCTGCATATCTGAGGTGATTGATATTTCTCCGGGCAATCTTGATTCCATCTTGTGCTTCTTTCAGCCACGCGTTTCTCATCCTTAGCTACTTGTTTAAATGATGTTATCAAGTTAAAAATGGAAAAGAAGTTATATTTTCTTATTAGCTAAAGTGGGAATGTAGTAGATCAGCATGAAGCTATTTCTTTCGCTATTATTTTGTATAAGGAGAAGAGGAAAAATCTTTTACTCAAGTTAAGAACTTCCTACTGGGCATGTTAGGTTTCCATTAGAGAAAAAGAACATTTTCAATGTTGAATCAACAATTTTTATTGTTTTGGGAGTCTTTGTTTACATGTATCCTAAATCCTTTCAGTATAGTCAGTTCAGTTGAAAAATATAACCAGGTCTATGAAAGTAATTTGTAAAGGAAATTTTTTTTTTTTTTGATAATTGAACCCAAATCCTTTTTGAGTTGCTGACTTTTTTTCTTTCTAGTCATATTTTTAAGAACATCTTGGTGAAGTGTCAGTTATTTCCTTAAAATTTATTTTATTAGAATAATCTAGAGAGGACTGGTGGAAAATATAGGTAGGTCAATCATAGGACACACCAGTACTTTAAAAATGCTTACATAATCATTGTCTACTTTTCATTAATATTGGGAAGAAAACAACTTGTTAGAATGCAGAGAACTACAGTGGCAGCCACCCAGATGGGAGACATAATTATGCTTTATTTTTACATAGTTTTCTCAGTGTATTGACAAGAAGAAGGGGTTAGCCTGGGATTTTAAAATTGCTTCACTGAGCACAAGAGTTTTTCTTCTCAAGTGAATCAAAAATAGGGAAAGAATTCCGAGATCACCAGATAATTTTAGAGAATAAACATGTTAACTGAAGAAAAGTTCTCTGTCTTCCCTTTTGTCTCTTTACACAAGCAAAACCCTCTGAAGTTTGAACACCCTTCCTCATGAATGGATAAGCTTTTAACTGAAATCTGCTTATGACTGAAGTGAGTTGTCACTGCTCCTTGTTAAGTTTAATACTCTCAGTCGTGAAGAAATGCATTATATTTTCCCCTACCAATTAATACTAGTGAAATACAGCTGTTTGGGAAGGTGCCCAGTTTTCAGAATCTTTCTACAAAGGCCATAGTGTATCTGCCTTTCCAGATTAGCATGTTATTTTTAAAACCCTTCTCCTGGAAACCTCAGTTTACCATCAGTTCTTATTTCAATTCAGAAGCTTGTAGATCAGTTACCACTCTCTCTGTCTGTATGGTTTTTGTTTGCTTTGCTTTCTAGATTACAACCTATCTACACAGTGTCAATTATCCGTGAACAGGGAACAGCAGGTAGTTCATTCAATGAAAACTAGTTTATAGATTTTCTGGCTATACATTTGTCTCTTTTTCAGATTCAGTTTTCATTTTAATATAGGGAAATTAGTCATTAATAGATTTGGAGAAATGAATTTTTTTCTAAAGGAATAAACATTTTTACATTTATTAAAAATGTTACTCTTCCATTTTGGCTAAAATGAATCAATGGGTATTTTTAAGGTTGTGAGTTAAGGCAGGAAGAAAATATAACTCCTGTAATCCTTTCAAAAGACAGGAGATAGAAAAGCAAATTTCTGCAAGAGAAACTCAAATTGTGTTTTTCTTATATAATGTCCAATTCAGTTGTGTAAGTATGAAGTTTCAGGTAAGATTAAATATGTTTATAGATGTGAACAGTAAAACATTCCATATTATTTATTTGAAGGGCTTTTAGAGAGAAGAAATGGGTTTTAATTCAAGACCCTAAAGTATAGATTTCTGTAGACTGCTTGTCTGAAGGGGATGATAAGCTAGGGAGTGAACAGAGGGAGAAAAATCTGCATAATATTTGCTTTTCACTTTAGGACTCTTGATTGCTTTCGTCACTGATAGGAATTTTCCTCCAACTAGGAGTGAGAGAGACAAAGCAGATAATCTCCATGCAGTTTCTCGGGTTTTCTCAAAATGCCTGTAGATGAAAACATGTCAGACAACTGGTCAAATAGGGCCTAAAGTGTTCTCTGTTTTTTTTTTTTTTTTTTGGTAATTCCATTCTTTACTGAGAAGGAAATAAAAGAAAGCCTGAGGTTGATGACGGACTTGGTTTCTTGCCACATTTCTAGCTCAGTTCATGGACGGCTCTCTACTTCAGAGAAGGTTAATATTTTCCAGAGATGTTCCATAGGTCTTCTAAATCATACTACCGACACCTGCTCCTTTATATGGATATGTTATCTGCCTAAGATGAATCAGAGTTGGTTGGGGTTTTTTTTCTTTCTTTCTTTCTTTTTTTTTTTTAGTGTGCTTCCTTTCAAAAACCTCATTAATCTCAGTGTGCAGAATTTAGGGGAAAGTCATGTTTTGCTAGTTGACACTGTTTAATGTAAATGATTTATGATTGTTCCTTATGTATACACAATAGGCACTTTATAAATTGGATTGTTCTAGGAGTAACACGATACATAAATGTTATTGCTATAAATTCTGAAGTTGGCTATATATTTTTGTATCATGTAACCAGCTGACTTATAAATGCTGACTATTCCAACCTGCACTTTCTACTCAATATTGTAAGTGGTGACTTAGGTAAGCCTCGCTGAGATATACACGGAGACACTCAAACTGTGCAAGATCAGGACACCCTGGCATCTCTCCAGTGTGGCTTATGGCTGTCTTCCAGGGGTGATGGCAGAAAAAAGAAGGAGTGAGAAGGGAAAGTGAAACTGTATGTAGCAAAAAAAGAGGCTAAATTATAACTAATTTTTGCCCAGTAAAATCAAGATACAGGTGAGATAGAGAAGGGGAAAGAGCAGAGCAAATAGCAGAAAACAGTTAGTAAAACTAACTGAGAAAATTTAGGTAGACATCATTTCACAGGTAAATTTTTCATTATTTAGATAATATTAGGTAAAGATAAAGGTTAGAATAGAAACTATTTGTATGTGTATACTTTTGTAATAATATATTTATATGGTGTGGTGGTGCTAAGTAGTAAAGAACCTGCCTGCCAATGCTGGAGACATAAAAGACATCAGTTTGATCCCTGGGTCAGGAAGATCTCCTGGAGAAGGGCATGGCAAGCCACTCTAGTATTCTTGCCTGGAGAATCCCATGGACAGAGGAGCCTGGATGGCTACAGTCCATAGGGTTGCACAAAGTTGGACTCATTTATGTGAGGAATGGAGTTTTGCAAATCATCTGGTTTTACTGGTGGAGCAGGACATTTTATTATGTGTATAATGCTGTTATATTAATAGTCCTTCTTTTTCACTGTGATAACTTTCTGTGATTTTCTGAGATCCTAAAGAATTTGAAAAATGTCTCAGAATAATTGGTCCTATTAGGTCCGACTAATTGCTAAATACCAAAGTCATCTAAAATGCTGAGTTAGAAGGAAAGAGTAACACTCATATAACTGACCAGCCAGATCCACGGCAATTTTCTGCTACTCCTGGTTATTAACGCTACCTGATCACACAGTCCTGGCATCAGAGCTGATTTGAGTTGTTCTATGCCCTCATTTGTGTAAAGAAGAACTGGGCTGTGAAGAATTCTATTGTGTTGATAATGTCCATTCTGACAGTGATTTTATAGTCCATTTCATAGGCTGTTTTGGCTGATTTCCTTTCCACATGCCCTCGTAAGTATTAATGTCTACACAATTGATCTGGTTACCCGTAAAGTCAGTCCAAATCAGCCTGTTACAGTAGCTGAAAATATTGATTCAAGAGCAGTAATTTTAAAACCTAGAGGTTCCTCTCCTGCCCAAAAGGACTCAGTCTTATCAGGCAATCCCCAAGTGAAAAGATTTTGAGACTTGAAACCACTGTGTATGTGTGGGTGTGTGTGACTTGTAATAACAAACATGATTTATTTAGTTGTTATGGAGAAGGAAACGTCCTAATATGTTTCTCTTTAATCTCTGTAATATACTTTGAATTATCGTACTTTCTGGAGCTATCCTGGTGCATGCATGGAAAGAATATGCGTATGCACGTATGTCTATATTTGTAGGCACTATAGTCAAAACAACTTATTTGCCTAGCTGGCTTAGCTGCAAAGCTGACTTACCCTTACCCACCCACTAGCAAACTCCCTGGGGAAATAGGGCAGAAAGGTCAGATAGAAGCAGTAAAGCCAATGATCTTTACCAAGAAAAGTTCTTTTAAGAAGTTCTCGGTGCCACCGTTCACCTTCTGGAAGGGAAATCACTTCATCCCCTGCCCATTGCTACGTCATCAGCGGTAGTCTTGGACTCATTGTAGAAGAAAGCCTGTGTGCTGTGCTGCTGCAGTATATTCAGGTAAGCCAGACTGAAACCCCAAAGAGACTGCTGTACAGACTAGCCTAGGGGATGATGCTATTGCTGATAGAAGGCTTCATAAACCTCAATTAACTTATCCTGTAGACTTTCACCACCAATGGAAAGTCTGTGTTTTCTTACAGGAGCTTAAATTTAAATGCAGGCTTTCCTGATTTAAATACGCACATACAGATGTAAAATCAGAAAAACTCCATCACTTTTCATAAGTTACAGAATGATATAATAACTATCATTTACTGAGGACTTTTCGTTGTGTCAGATTTCGTTCTTGATCTTTGCATGTAGTATCTAATTTAAGCTTCCTAAGTACCTCGTGAAGTAGGTAGTCGTTTACTCATTTTTCAGCTGAGGGGACTGAGAGAAATTGAGTAACTTACTATGACTCAACAGCTTGTAAGAGGTGGCGCCAATTTTGAAACCCAGGTGGAGTAGCCCCATGGCTGAAGCGCACTCTCTGCTAGGTTTATTTGTAGGCAGTATGCACTGCTTTGTGCATGAGACGAATGCAAGGTGACCATCATTAGTAGGAAATAAAATTTGAGTGTTTTCCCTTGTACTCATGGTCACTAGGTATCTCTCTCAGACACTGCTGTGACCCATGGCAAACCTTATTTGAGACAGCTGCTCAAACCGAGGATAATACTTTATGGTCGTAGAAGAGAGAGGAATGTATTGATTAATATGAGGATCTGCCCCAAAGACCTTGCTTTCACTGTTACCGCCGTAAACGGGAGCTAATGAACCATAGATGTTAGCAGTCATCAGTGTCTTGCAGTTTTGTCATCCTGGGTAGCCACCATCAAGAAGGACAAAGTGCCCTCTATGAATATGTATTTAGTACTAGATATGGCAATTTATTCCTTTGAAGAGCACTTTATCATTTTGGTTTTGATAAATAGGCAAGCAATAATCAGTAGTTAGGAGTCTCAGGCTAAAATGGATGCCATTATTAATGATTTAACAACTTTTCCTGTGTGTCCCCGGACTGGATCATGATACTCAGGGCTACATATATTCAGCTTTTAGAAAAACTCTGGTGCTATGCCTTTGGTTGTCAGAAGGACGCTAGTTACTAATTTCCAAAGTCTGAATATGTAAAGTAAAGTCATTGTACAAAAACCTAGGAGACTGCATAGGTTAAAACATTTGTTTAAACTAATATAGAATTAGCTTTTTTCAGTTCCAGCTCCCTCTTTCCTATCTATATTTGCCTTGCTAATAAGACCTTACTTATTCCTGTTCAGTTACTTTATGTCATAATACTTTTTCATTTTGGATTCTTTATAATTTGAGTAGACCTTCCTAGTTACACAGAGAGCTTCTATGATGATAATAAAACATAAAGGCTGTTCAGTAAATAAGGATGATAACAATAGGGAAATTTAACCCAAACTGGCAAAATAGCACAAAATTCTATTACATTTTGAAATCTGGTCTTTACAGATATTTTTCTCTGCCTGAAACATGTGTGCCAATTCTATTTATATAAGGGAATAGTGACATCCTGTGTGTGCTAGACTAATTGCCTCTGTAATTAACCTATTTCAGAAGGAAGTTACCTAGAAATAAAATATCATTGAGCATTGAAAGAAAATTTTATTTTAAAGCAAACCTCTATCTTTACCAAAAGATGTGGACAAAACAAAAATATCTTTCTCTCTTATTTTTTCAACATCCTCTTTCTTCTCTTTTTTCTCTTCCTCTTTTTTTTTTTGTCCCTGCAATTCTACTAGTTCTCTCCATTTTTCACTCTCCTACTTTTGGTTTTCATATTATATGATATAAACATCTAGTGTTATTATGAGTAAATATTTTTAAAAAAATTGAGGAAAGATGTAAGTGTGGTAAAAAGAGATAGTCCTTTTGTTTCAATACCTTTCAGATGTCTTTTTTGGTCAAGGGTAGTATATGCATAGAATCATTTTGGTGTTTTAGAGATTGAGGACAAAAATTCTAGCCATTTTTTAATCCCTTAATCAAATATATGAATTAAATTTAGAAAAAGGTTTTGAACTATGGCAAAAACAGAATTTCTTTTGACTCTTAAAACCAGAAGAAATTACTGGAAGGCAATATATTATAATAGGAAAAGTACAATTTTGGGGATCAGAATTATTGATATCTCACCCCAGATGTATGGTTAAGGAAGAACAAGAAGAGTAATTTTCCCCAAAGTACTCTTTGCAACATTTTAAAGGGTAATATATTAATATGTTGCCAAGACATTGGAGAAAACAAGACAAGAGACATGTAGGAGAAATTAGTCAAAAAATCCTATTGTATATGTCCTAACTTACCCATGAAACCCATGCAAGACCCAGTTCTCAGTGCTTCCCCTCCACCTCCAGCCTCATGCATAATTCGCCACCTTATATTCACAATGGCATTTTTGAATCAGACATTTAAGACTTTTTCATGAGATAGCAAATGCTATAATTTGTGTATTTTTTTCGACAGGTAACTAAGTTTGAATTTTGCATGTAATACTAACTCAAAAGAGCTAAGGTATGACCACTACTGAGAAGAATTTTCTTGTGAAATATTTGTGAGTTTTAAGCCAAAATAAGCACAATCACTGCATTGTATAACGAGTGTTGAGCAAAGAATATAAATGATGTGGAGTTTCAGAGCAGGGTGGAATTGGACTCCTCAACTTTCAGAGTCATCTTTCAGTGCCTCAATTTCTTTATCTGTGATGTGGGGATAAAATTTCTCTTTTATAAGGTAATTGTGGGGCTTTAGTGAAGAAATACTCCTGTGGCACCATGTGTTGTGCTTGTAAATAAATGCTTAATGAATAGTAGCTAATATTTCAGGTAAATTTTGATAAAGCAAAATGATTTGGATACCAAATAGTTTATTGTAAAAGAATGTAATCTCATCTGGTGAAGCTATTCTGCAAGTGGATTTTCTGAGTGACTTATCTTTACATTTTTATAATCTTTACTATAGTAACCTTTCACTTCTATGGATAATTTATACTAGCAATAACTGGATTACAATTCTTGGAAGATGGTGCAAGGCTATTTTTGAAAGTATTATTTCTTGGGAAAAATATGAAGCCAAGAGGAGAAAGAAACACTGCAGAGAGATTGACTCACCTCTGTGATTAATCCTGTAATCACTGAAGCTGGTCATATTGTGAAAGAGAGGCCTTGTAAGTAAAAGGAAACCCTCAGCTGTACAAAAATTGTCATTTGTCATGGTTGTTTTGGCAGTTGTGCTAATTAAATATGGTATCTGTGATCACTGGAGTGTCCAGCAACTTTACACAAGTCTTCTGTCTTATTGGTGATCTTCAATAAGATAGGGAATTAATATCAATCAGAAATTCAGAAAATCTTCCTCAGAAGATTCACATTCATTCACTACTCATTATCACAGGATGATTCACTTACCCATGCGACAGATATTCATTGGGAACACATTACATGCAGCCTACTGGGTTCTTGAAAATACATTAATGAACAGAGGAGACAAAGCACAAGGCCTCACAGATTTCATGGCCTAACAGACAGCATACATAACAACAGCAACAGAAACACAAGGAATTACAGTAGAATATGTAAGTCTTGTAGAGGAAGCTTTTTGATCTTTTAGGGAGACTGTGTTGTGAATTTCTCAGTGTGGGTGGTGGGGGTAGGGCTGCTTTCTTCATTCTTTGAATTTCCATCACATTTTATTTCTAGCTCCACTTGGAAATAGTTTCCACCTGTGTTCTACTTACTTTCAAGTGTGGCATCTCTTCTGGACTGCAAGTATCTTAGGAACCAGACAGGAGATGTGGGATTGTCCTCAGCATCTTTCAGAGAATATATACTTGAGCCGTGCATAGCACAGGTACTGGATAAATGCAGTTAAAAGAATGAAGCAAAGAAAAAGTCTTAGAGGTTAACTTCTATTATTCTTTTTTTCAAATTCTTGAATATTTCGCCTTGAAATTCCTTCTTCATGTTAATGGTGATGAAAAAGAGGTAAATAACCGATTGAAAGTCACTTTCTCTCCTTTAATTCCTCCGTCTTAGCTACTAGTCTCTCAAAATTTAATCTACAACAGCCATCTTTGGAAGAAGTTAATTATTAATTTGTAAGGTTTTCAAAGTTTGCTGA
Organism: Nanger dama; assembly: GCA_917880005.1. Lineage (NCBI taxonomy): Eukaryota > Metazoa > Chordata > Mammalia > Artiodactyla > Bovidae > Nanger > Nanger dama. Next base: position 85,888,792 of record CAKJTW010000002.1, read on the forward strand.
ACAGAAAAATCTAGTTACCACATGCAAATAATAATGGCAGAAACTTCTATTATTTGTGGTCAGGCATGTATTGGGGATGTCAGAAACCTGATCAACCCTATTTCTATCACTGGACCTGGCAAGAGAATTAGGGTTAAATATGTGTTAGGTTAATGAGTATCTAGTTTTCAAAAGTTGGAACTCTTGGTTGGTTCTGAGAAAGAAACCTTTAACCAGGTTCAGGATTCATTTGCCCTTGCTTAAGTGAAAGCACGCTAAAAAATAAAACTGAACCCCGAGAGCTTTTAAAACGTAGGGAGATAATTAGCCCCTTACAGAGATCCAACCCATAGCTTAAGAAAATTCACTATTAAAAATGATGAAGGAAAAGATTTCGGCAAAAAGACGGAAGCTCTTGCATATTCTTCTGGAAGGAAGGGAGCGTCACTGAGATTGAGAGACCTGCAAGCTGGGGTGTAATTTAGTAAGCTGACAGGAGGAGTGAAGTATCTCCTCAATATCTGTGTTTGGCAGGAGAGATGAATGCATACATCAGGAAACAATGTTTAAGTGTTTTATTTCCTTATTTCAGCCTGTCAAACTGTCAGTATAGTTAATGGCCACCAAGAGAGAAGGAGAGAGAGAGGGAGGAGGAGGAACAGAGAGAAACAAAGGTCCTGTGGAATCTGGAGAGAAAGAAACCAGGAAAGCATTTGCATGTTGCTCTGGCATAATGGTCAGTCAGACGAGAATAGCTCGCCATGTTCATCTCCACTGAAGCCAGATGCGCCAGGCCCTGCCTACGGCCCTTTTCATGTGATTCTCCAAGTCCTGTGCAACCGCTTCACTTAACTTCAATTCTCATGACTCCTTTCACCAAAGTCTAGGATGATTATCAATACCTAAGAGACTGTTTTCTGTTTTACTGGATGTTGTTGTTGAATTTTGCTCAGTGTTCCAAGTTACTATCATTTGTATTGTTTATAAAATCTGGCATTCATGAATGTTCATTCTTGCCTATAAAATATCCTTTTTTATACTTTTGAGTGTTTTATAATCCTCGAAGAATAAATTGGACCTGGTTTGGACCTATTATATCTTTATTAAACAAACAAACACTTAAAGTAAAATACCAAAATTAGACATTTACTCTTAGGGGTAGTGAACTATTTTAAGCTTCTAGAAGAATCTTAATACAGCCAAGGGATTATTATTTTATAAAAGGGAGATATTTATATTGGATCATTTTTTTGTACTGGAAATAATTTATTTTCCACAGAAACGAAGGAGCTTCTTATCATTCACATGTACCTCAAAATGAATTTAAAATCTTGGAGTTCACTCCAGTGATGAATACTTTTCACAATGAACACTTTTAGTTGCCTTACTAAACTGGAAGCATTTACTTAGGGGAAAAAAGCAATTGGTTTTTTAAATATCAATTTTAAAATCTTATAAAGTGGCCTAAGGAAAGCCGGCGTGTGCATGTGTGCCAAGTTGCTTCATTCGTGAGCTCCTCTTTGTGACCCCATGAACTATAGCCCGCCCGGTTCCTCTGTTCTTGGGATTTTCCTGGCAAGAACAATGGAGTGAGTTGCCATGCCCTCCTCCAGGGAACTTCGTGACTCAGAGATTGAACTGGTGTCTCTTGTGTCTCCTGCATTGGCAGGTAAGTTCTTTATCACTAGCTTCACCTGAGAAGCCCCAGGGAGAGCTGGTATGGGATACCTGGTGTATTTACGGGGTACTGAATCTGGTCAATCATCAAGTCACTTGGAAGGCTTTTAAAAGTACAGACCCTTGGGTCACTCCAGGTTGACTGGAAAAGCTCAGGAGTTGGGCACAAGCCTGTGTGTGAATAAGATTCTTCCCCTGCTCCCAACCCCCACCCCCTGGTGATGTGAGCTGTCAGCCAGATTAGGGTCCCTGTCGAAGGAAGAAAGCTTCTCTGGTTCTCACTAGACTGGCTGCTTTCTAACGTTATCATTCACTCACTGAGTAAATTGTAAGCTTTGAGGGACCATTTTTTCTACTGATACCATTTATTATTATATGGTGTTTTCCAGCTTAAAAGTCCTATAACTTCATTGCATGAATGAAGCTTTAAAAATTTTAAACTTAAAAATCAAATTAAAATAACAGAGATAGAGTTATTAGTTTTTATTTTTAAAGCTAATAAAAGTAAGCAAACAGTACTTTTCCTCAGTGGTTCAGCAGTAAAGAATCTGCCTGCAATGCAGGAGCTCCAGGAGATGCAGGTTCAATACCGGGTTGGGAAGATCCATTGGATGAAGAAATGGCAACCCACTTCAGGATTATTGCCTGAAAAACCCCATGGTTAGAGGAGCCTGGTGGGCTACAGTCTATGCTGTTGCAAAGAGTTGGACACAACTGAGTGACTAAGCACACATACTTGCAAGCAAACAATAAGACAAAGTCAGAGATTCTCCTCTCTCACCCTGAGTTTGATTTATGAGTTTTTGATTAGACCTTTCTTTTCATGATATCAATCATGAAAATGAAAAAAAAAATCCCGTGTCCTTTAGACCTTCAAATGCAAGACTGAACTCTTCTTCATCCACCCGAACTTGACTCTTCATTGATGCTCCTCATCTTAACAAATGACACCATCCACATCTTGTGTTAGGCAGAAACCAAGAGTCACCCTCCCTCTTACTTTGGATATCCTGGGTTAATTTTATGCCTAATTGTTCGTCCATCAGCTTCTTTTTATTAATATGTCTACCACCATCATCCTGGGCCAAGATGCCATCTTTCCTGGTCCTGCAATAACCTGCCAGTTGAGAATCTTCCTTTACAATTCTTGCCACCTTGTGTTCTAGTTGGTACTTGGTACCTGCAAAGAGATTAAAAATGCAAATACAGTCGTAAGTCTTCCCTAGTGCAGACCTATCAATGGCTTTCTCTTGTGCTTAGGATAAAGACCACAATTTTACACTGGCCTGCAAGGCTCTGTATGATCTATTTTATCCTTCTCTTCCTTACTTTCTGGACTTTCAACAGAATGGCCAGCCTTCATTTTCATACCCATGGTGCTCTCCCTTCTCATCTTTGGGTCACTGAGTTTCCTTTTCTATCTGTTTATGAAGCCCTTCACTTCTGACTCATATTTTTCAGATCAGCTAAAATTACGCTTGCTGAGGAGTGTATTTTCTGATGTTCCAGATATGATCATTCTGTGTTATATGCTTGTATAGAATAATTCACTTACTTTGAATACCCTAAGTTTGGGTATCCTAAATGTTTTCCCAGAACATCTTTACAGTTTATAATTGATATTAATACAATGGTTTGGCTAATTTTATTTTAATCTGTGAGACTGTAGAATAAGGACCTTGACTATTTTATTCACCACTGATTTCCTAACTTGCTGAACAGTGTGTAGCAGGTAGTAGGTTCTTAAGAAATATTTGTTGTGTAAAATGATAAGTGAATCCACAGGAGAAAAGCATTCACTTATGCAAAAGCCCTTACCCCATTCCCATATACACTCTTTCAAGTTCTTCAGGTATATGTAGAGCATTATCATTTTTCTTACAATGTTCCTTTCCACAGCAAAGCGTGATAATCTATCAGCCTGCCACCATATCTCACTCTCTGTTCCAGCAACATCTCAAGGCCTGGCTTCAACCATTTCTCTCCTGAAATCAAAGAGGATGCTAGTGGTAAAAATCCGCATACCAATACAGGAAGCATAAGAGATTCTGATTCAGTCCCTCAGTTGGGAAGATACGCTGGAGGAGGGCATGAAAACCCACTCCAGATTTCTTGCCTGGAGAATCCCATGGACAGAGGAGCCTGTCAGACTACAGTCCGTAGGGTCAAGAGTGAGACATGACTAAAGTGACTTAGCATGCATGAGGTCACAGAGGAGTGTGAAAGCAGTTGCTTTAGGTGTTGCTGCATTCTTGACGTGAGGTCTAAAATTGTGCATAGCATGGTGCAAGAAATATGGGCTTAGAGAAGCCCCTCCAGTTTCTTTACTGAAAATGAAGACTCCATTTTCTGGGCAGCCCTGTTTATTCAAGTAAAGCTCCACAGAGGGAACACGAATCTCTGATTTGATGTGGTGAATCAGAGTGTCAGGTTCCTGTCTTGGCACATATTACCTGTCCAGCCAGATTACTGGAGGACTGCTGCTGGAGATTTAAGACCTGGGCTTCAGTTAAGCCTGGGTATTTATTATTGTCTGCTTTTCAAGGATAACATGTTCTCTATAAAATGTGATTGGAGAAAGTGGAGCCCCTGCCATGTCCCTCATATGTTCGAGAGTTCTCCTTCACCCACCTCTGGCTGTGCCCCTCACCCCTGGGTGAATGAGACATCCGCTAAGCCCAGGGGTGAAGGGCGCAGCCAGACGTGGGTGAAGGAGAACTCTCGAACATATGACTAAAATCAGTAAAGCAGAGCCTTGATTTTTTTTTTTAGAGTTTTCCTCACATCTAGTCAGCACCAAGCCATCAGTACTGGGATATTTGTTCTAAAAAGAAAGCTCATGGCAATGTTCCACGTCCTGAACAGGAACTAGTTGTTATGGCTCCATCAGATCTCAGTCTGTTTTTCACATTTATTTTTAGAGAATTAAAGGCTGATTTAGTTTCAGTATATGTTTTTCATCATATAATTAATATATATTATTTTTCCCAGAGTTTTTGAGAGTGAGGTGGAGAGAACTTATCCTAATTATTGAGAGGAAGTATTAACATAAGTAGGCATAGTTAGAATTTACTGTCCCAGGAACACCTGCCAATTCATTGCAGTCCTAGGTGAACACAATCTCAGTGATGCTACTAGGGAAAATCACGAAGGAACAAAGGGTGGGACTTCTTAGCTTTAAGATGATTAAACAGTTTCATTCAACAGGCAGCTCTTTTTCCGTAAGCCAACAGCTTTCTCTTTCACAGTAGCTTCAGAATCTTTTTGCAAAGTTGAAAGAGCTGTAATTTTAATGTAACTGTTATATTCAAGACATTAATGACCCAAATCACCGAAAATAACCATGGTAACAGGTGAGAAATCAAAGATAGTTAATTTAATTGCCAGAGAAAGAAAATAAGTGCAAATAATCTATAATTCTTCATTCCCAATATGTACATGTTATTTTCTTACTGCATTAATTACCCAGTAGTTAGACAGAAATTATCTACTTGTTGCTCTGTAACTCCCCATTGCATTCATGTAATGGTTTTCCCTCTAATAACTAATCATTATAATTTCTTACCTCAGCAGTTTAGGCTGCTTTGAACTGGGTAACATGTTCATTCAGTTGACATTAGCAATTTTTAATAACAATAAAAATGATACTTTAAGTATAGTGGAAAGAAATTAAGCAATTCTTTCAACCTAGTTACCAAAAGACCACTCTTATTCAGTGCTTCTCTATAAACTGCTGATGATCTGGGACTACTTCTTAGACAGAAAGACTTCAAGATGTCTCTCAATCTCTTAACTCTTTTCTAGGAGTTGCTGGAATATTCCCACACAGAACCTCGCTCAGAAGTGTGGACAATTTGTGGAATCTAGCCAGGGGGCATACTTAGGACCACTGCCAGGGATATTAACTCTTAGGTGGTATGCCTTCTATGTGGTAAATCTTTTGCTTGACCTGGGGATACAATGGTAATTAAAACAAGAATAGAGATCCAGATTATAAAGCCGGAAATCATGACTTAATCAGCAAGTTTATAAATTTTTAGATTTTATAAAAATTTTATAAATTTAGTTCATACCCTATAAAAGATATAACAACTGGTGTTTAAATTTCATGACTCTGTGCAAGGATCTTCTAATTGAACAATGTAGGGATAATCAATTGTATAAAAAAATTAATATCTATGGTTTCTTGAATGCTTTCCATGTCCCAGATATGGGCATTTAATATTCACGCAAATATATAGCCCAACTCCTTAAGTGAGTTCTTTTATTTCCATTTCTGCATGAGGAAATTAGGGTTAAGTAGTTAACTAAAGGTTGTCTAAGTAAGTGAGTGAAAGAATAGACCCCTCTCCAGATCTGACTGAACTAAATTCTAAGGCTTCTGCAGAAAAAATAATTGAGAACCATTTCAGCTCTGCATTCAATGCTACTGCTCACTCAACAGAGTATTCAATTTTAATCGACTCTGCTTTCTATTTTAATGATAGACTATACCAGAAACATTTCAGAAAGAATTTATCACATCTTTTAGATCAACATCTTAATCTTCTTTGGCAGTTATATCTCAAAAACTGTCTCAGTAAGAAATTTAAAACACGAATAAATTTTAAAAAGTAGATATATGCTAGAAAGGAAGTTTGGAGTCACCTCACATTCGTTAAGAAGGCTACTATTAAAAAAACCCAGAAAATAATATGTTAGCGAAGCTGTAGAGAAATTGGAATGTTTGTGGGAATGTAAAATGGTATATTTGCTATGAAAAATAGAATGGCAGTTTCTCAAAAATTAAACATATGATTTATCATCAGTTCAGTTCAATTTCTCAGTTGTGTCTGACTCTTTGCAACCCCCTGAACCGCAGCACGCCAGGCCTCCCTGTCCATCAACAACTGCCAGACTCTACCCAAACCCATGTCTATTGAGTTGGTGACGCCATCCAACCATCTCATCCTCTGTCGTCCCCTTCTCCTCCTGCCCTCAACCTTTCCCAGCATCAGGGTCTTTTCCAATGAGTCAGCTCTTCGCATCAGGTGGCCAAAGTATTGCATATGACCCAGCAATTCCACTTCTGTGTATATATCCAAAAGAAGTGGAAGTGAGATCTCATAGAGATGAGTATACAACCATGTTTATAATAGTATTAAGCACAACAGCCAAGCGATGGAAGCAACTCAAATATCCACTGATAGATTAATAGATAAAACCTGGTATATGTAATATAATGAATTATTATCAGCTTTGTAAAGGAAGGAAGTTTTCACATATGCCACAACATGGATGATTCTTGAGGCCATTATGTGAAGTGAAATAAATCATTACCCAAAAGACAGACACTACTGAATTTCACTTATGTGAGAGACTTAGGGTAGTTAAAAACATAGAGACAGAAAATAGAATGGCAGTTGCCAGGAGCTAGGGCACAGAGGGGAGGGAGCTTGTTTAATGGGCATAGAGTTTTAGTTTTGCACGATGCAAAGGATTTTGGAGATGACAGGCGCAATATTGTGAACATATCTAACACTGCAGAGCTGCCATCTGAAAAATGGTTAAAGTGCTGAATTTCATTATGTATGTACTTCACTACATTAACCATTAAAAAGAAGAAATTATGGAGGATTAGGTGACAAAGAAGACCTGGGCCCATGCAAGGACCTTAATTGCTAAGTTGTTCAACAAAGACGTGCCTGAGATGTGAACAGTGCATTGGAGCCAGTCCTGCCCAAAATCATGGAGAGAGCTCTGCAGGCAGAGGGATTTGCACATATCAATCCCTGGGCTGAAGAAGCGCTGTGTTGAATGAAAAGGAAGTTAATATGACGGCAACACTGTAGCAGGTGATATACTTGGGGCTGATCGTAGAAGAACCAGTGGACATGGAAAGATTTTGGACTGCTTTATTATTGTTACGCTTTAGCTTCATTTGAAAGGAGATCACTAACTTTATGCATTTATTTGGCTGTACTGGGTCTCAGTTGTGGCACTCAGAATCCTCGATGTTCTTCACTGCAGCGTGTGGAATCTTTAGTTGTGCCATGCGAACTCTTAAGTTGTGGCATGTGGATTCCCTGACCAGAGATGAAACCCGGGCCCCCTGCTTTGGGAGCTCGAAGTCTTAACCATTGGAGCACCAGGGAAGTCCCTTTGTTAAAATATTAATTGGCATACCTATTAATGTCATTAGCATCACCAACTCAATCGATATGAGTTTGAGGAAATTCCTCGTGATAGTGAAAGACAGAGAAGCTTGGCACATAGGAGTCCATGAGGTCACAAAAAGTTGTACATGGCTTAGCAACTGAACAACCACAACAAAATTAATGTCATGATTCAAGGATCTCTTATTGCACAATTAAAAAAATATCAGAAGTAGTGTGTTAATTTGGTGAGATTTCATTTTTAGTTATCAGCTGTATTATTTCTGGAATGACTGCAACCTGAAAGAATTTCCCTTTGTACCTGTCTACCTTGGTAAATACTAGTGAACCCTTACATAAAACAGTGCATACATTTTATACTTGAAACTACTTGAAGTGTCTCTGGAAGTTTTCTGCGGCCAGTTCAGTTCATCAGTCCTCACTACAGGGATTTGAGAAACTCCGAAGGCCCTAGTTTAAGCAAGTATTTTTGCTAACTTTGCTGAAAATTGTCTAGCACTGTGATTAGCAGTGTCGATTCATGACAAATAGTTTAATACTGTAGTCACATCCTAGAAGTGTTAACATATAGAATTTAGAAGTTTATCAAAATGGTAGCTGTCATCATTTAAATACATTTTCTTAAGGGAAGCAGAAGTTGCTAAAATTAAAACATGTTCTTTTGTTAAATACCCCTTATACATTGATTTTCTTTGATGGAAAAAGCCATTAATTAAAGTGTTCATAATCCTAAAAATATGTTTATCTTCTTTAATAGAATAATACATTTATACTATATTCTACATCATATATATTTTTCTATTTCAGGTGAGTCCTACTTTGAATTATTAATCTGTATTCTTAAGAGTTCAGAATGGCAAAGCAATACTGAAAGATCTCATCTGACCTTTCTACCCAGTTTTCATCTGATTTTGTCTCAGATTATCAATAATGTGGAAAATTCTGGGAAAATTAAGCCAGTTTCACTGATGATGTTCATTCCTCCACATTCCAGTAGAGAGACCTGAACCTGTGAGACTAGGAGTCCTGAACCTGGGAGGCTGGACCTGTGACTTTGTAGAAAAGCAGAAATAGATGTGTAACGGGATGAGATGTACGTTGAAACTTCAAGTTGATGAAGTGTAACTGTATCTGGACCCAACCTTGAGATAAGGCTGTATGAGTCATTTGTGGAGCTAAATAAAAGAACACCTTTCCGGTCTGCCTTGTTTACACTAAATGTGTAATACTGGAACAGAAGGAATAGATAGGCTTAAAGAGCAGCAGAACCAGTGTGCAACTAATGTGAATAAATTCCATATCAGGCTAGTAGAACCTGAGGGTTATATACATCCTCCTTCATGGCAGTTTTAGTCATGTCTTTATTCATTCATATGTATTATTTTATTGTTTGTATGCAGTTTAACAATAAGTATTTCAAGAGAGATAATGAGGATGAAAATATTTAATATTTTAAAGTACTTTGAGGTCACAGAATAAGTGGTTAAGTCCAATAATTGTTATCAATAATTCTTTTAGAATTATCAACATTAATTTTACACTTTTTCATTTGGAGTGTCAATATTATAGTTTTATTATTGAAACTACTTCTGGTAATAATTCATATAATCAATAACAGGTAAAGGGTTGCAAAGCTCATGGCCCTGTTCTTAATGAGATTTTTAACAGTTTGGAAGATCCAATTGAGATATGAAACAGTAGAACAAGGCAGTACTCTTTGGCTGGCTGTGCGGAGGGAAAGTAGCAGAGAAAAGGGGTTTAGTGGCTGGAGTCCCTGGAGGGGTTCAGGCACTTAGGAACTGAGCGGGGCCTTGGGGTCTGTGTGGTCAGATATAAGTGCTGAGGATTTGGTCCTCTGAAGTGTTAGAAAGTGAAAGCTCTGTGAACTTTTCGTATTTATAACTTGTCTGTGAATGTTGCATTCTTTCCTACAATATAACTGTGTTCATGCTAAAATAAAATAATGTTTGTATTCTATTCAGATTATTTCACTTTGTTTTCCTAGTCTGATACCCCAGAAAGTTATGGCCCATCTCATTCATGGTATTCTCTTACCCCATCCCAGCTCCACACACCCTCAGGAGTCTGACACTCCAGTTGGAGAAGCATGGCTATATAGAATCACAGTGCATTTAAACAGAAGAGCCTTTACTGGGCCATTAGCATGTTATCAGACTGAGTAAATAGGAGTATCCTGAGTCATTAAAAGATTCTCTTACCATATGGTATGTGTACACATTCTTTTGTACAAGTTTGACGGGCTTTCTAAGCAGACTAGGTTTCCTCTTTATACGGTAAACCTGGGGCCCAGATGGTTTCATTTGCTGATAAGAGTACCTTTCAATACTATGCTGTATGATTGGGTACAAAATCAACATCCTCCCAAGGTTTGCTTGTTAAAGTACAAGCCTTTGTTTTGTGTTTCCGCCTGAAGCCTTTTTGACCTCTGTCAAAAATATTTCTGTTATTCTGAGCACACTGGTGTGCTCTAAAAAAGACCACCCAAGCACATCCCTTTCAGTAGGCCAATTCCACTTAAGATGAGCAGCACAGAAGCCTGATGAGAACTACAGAGTTATTTGAATGTTTGAAAAAGGATACGTCTCTTTCATCAGCTCACAGAGGCGGGTCTCTCTGACTTTGTGTCGTCATGTTAACCTGTGTGACACAGTGGTTGTGCATGCATGCATGCTAAATCACTTCAGTTGTGTCCCGACTCTGTGTGACCTTATGGACTGTAGCCAGCCAGGCTCCTCTGTCCATGGGATTTTGCAGGCAAGAATAGGGAGTGGGTTGCCATGCCCTCCTCCAGGGGATCTTCCCTACCCAGGGATCGAACCTACATCTCTTATGTCTCCTGCATTTGTGGGCAGATTTTTTATGACTAGCACCACCATCTGCTCTCATCTCCAGTTTGGAAACTTGGCCCATGCTGTTCAGGGGAAACAGGAAGCTTTGGTGATGCTGTATCTGCTCCCTTATATTTTTATTTATTTCAAACACCAAATTGCGAGCTGTCCAAGGAGCAATGAAGGTGGAAAGGATAAGGAACATAAAGGGATTTTAAAGGTGCCATTGAGTCCTGCTTGATGATCATGACAACTTGTTCTCAAGAATCTAAATTGTTTAGTCCTCCAAAGTTATAAAGTAGTACTAAAACTGATTTGCCAACAATAGCCAAGGTATTAATAACAGTGTACACAACATTCAGTTGTCTTCCTGCCCACAATAGTACTTCCCCTGTGGCCACCAATATTTCCTTTTCTCCATGATCTATTTCTCTCTTTGAGGGATCCTTAACCCTCAAAGCAGCCCCTCGAACTTTTACCTGTGACCAAGAGCAGCTTGTTTTTTGGCAGGAATATTCATTCAGCTATTTCTTTAGGCAATATTTATTAAGTATCTGCTATATGCCTATATTGTCCTTAGTGTTGGGGGTATAACTGTGAATAAGATAGAATCCACCAAATGTGATGCTCAGAGAAGATTAAAGGCATAGCCAAAGACATATTATAATACCCTAGTTCAGTTCTAGCTCAAAAGATATATATATCTTTTGTGTCCTCATTTTGTCTTCCCTTAATGGACTGCAGCTCAGATAGAAAAGGGCATGAGTTGGAAGAAAGGAGAGCCAAGGAGCAGGCTGATTTATCCTGCATCTTTTTTCCTTATGTTGCCATGACCTTGATTCAAAGATTATAAGGGGTAGGGGATAAATTGTAGAGGGAAGAACCAGTAGAGATTTGATGCAGGCAGACCTGTCCTAGGGAGTAGGAAACAAAGATGGTGAGTAGGAAGCCAAGCCCAGTCCAGGGGACTCTATAAGCCACTGGTCTGACACATTTCACCCGACACTTTAGATCCATAATGTGTTAACCTTTTTCTTCTCTACATTTTCTTTTTGAAATGAAAGGAGATGACTATTGAACTTGCTTTCTAGAACAATTGTGTTACTAGTTGTAAACGGTGGCATTCAAACCACAAGCATACATGATATTAAGCAGGTATGAGGGAAACACATGGGTGAGATGAGTTTGATGTGGATAGAGGAAAGTGTAGGTATGGGGAAGTAATGAATCTAGAAAATTTGGTATTGCTTACATAAGAAACTTTGTAATATACCATTCAGTGCTTTATTTTGAATGCTCTGGGAATCCTTTAAATAAATACAAAATATTTGAGTGATAGTCAGAATCATAGTTTAGATAGATCAATCTGTTTGCATTGAGGGGGCTGGATGAAAGGATAGGAAGGCCAGTTAGGAGGCTCTTGAAGTGGCCCAAACAAGAAGTAAGTTTCTAAATTAAGACAGTGGCAGGAGAAATAGATAACAGGGAAAATGTATAGAGATATTACACATCTATAACCTATGAGACTTACTGACCAATTGGATACAAAGGAAAAGGGGAAGTCCTAGGATTATGTCAAAGTATCTGCTATTGGTAATGAAGAACATTAATATTTTAACAGCAAATAAAGAAACAAGTTTGACTGGATGATATAACTGGTTCAGTTGAAGACAGAGTAAATTTTTTTGATGCATGCAAGATACTTGTTTGAAGATATCTAGTTAAAAAAAAAGGAGATATTTAGGTCTTGATTTCAATAGAAGTCTAGGTTGGAGGGGTAGATTTTTTTTAGAAATTGGTGATGAAAGAGTTTGGTTGATATCACTAAGCGAGACTGTACAGAGTGAGAAAAGAAGAGAATCAAAACTAGAGACCCAGGAAATATTGCCTTTAAGTTATGTTAACATTATAAAATGAATAGGATCTGAAGGCCTTAGGTGTAACATGGTGACTACAGTTAATAATTTTGTATTGTATAATTAAAATTTGCTAAAAGAATAGAACCTCAATGTTCTCACCATAAATAAATAAATAGGTGAGGTGATGCATGTGTTAATTAACTTCATGAGGGGAATCCTTTTGCAGTGTGTACCTATATCAAATCATCACGTTGTAAACTCCAAATATCTTACAATTTTATTTTTAAATTATACCTCCATAAAGCTGAAAAAATAAATAAAAATAGTCAGGAGAAGAAAAAAACACTCGAGCAAAGTATATGGGCTGATATGAGAACTTAATCACAGTGTTTGAGGTTTAAAATTTGAGAGCTCCAACAAGTTCTGGGCACAATGAATTAAAAACAAACCTTGGATGGCATCACGGACTCGATGAACGTGAGTCTGAGTGAACTCCGGGAGATGGTGATGGACAGGGAGGCCTGGCGTGCTGCGATTCATGGGGTCGTGAAGAGTTGGGCACGACTGAGCGACTGAACTGAACTAGATGTATAGCCAATATTTTATAATAATTATTAATGTTGTTTAGTCGCTCAGTCATGTCCAACTCTTTGTGACCCCGTGGACTATAGCCCTCCAGGCTCCTCTGTCCATGGAATTCACCAGAAAAGAATACTGGAGTGGGTTGCCATTTCCTCCTCCAGGGGATCTTCCTCACCCAGAGACTGAACCTGAGTCTCCTGCAAAGGCAGGCGGACTCTACCGATGAGCCACCTGGGAAGCCCTATATTATTCATAAATGGAATATAATGTTGAAAAATTACGAATCACTGTGTTATATACCTGAAACTTATCTAATACTATAAAGCAGCTATGCCTCAATAAGGAAATTAAAAGAAAACAATTGAAAGCAACCCTTTGAACAGTATGGTGTAGTAGCTTAGGACTTGGTTTTAAAATAATTGGGGTAGTCTATATGTCAGTTGGGCACCAGTCAAGAAAACAGAGTCCATGTCAGATAGTTCTATAGAGGAAATTTAAGAAAATGAATTAATATAGTTAAAATGGGAGATTTTCAGTAACAGGAAGCAGCTGCCAACTTTAGAGATGGAGGAACCAAGGGAGGAGACAGTATGACCAGAACTCAGGAGCCAAGGCTGTCCAGTGGCAGCTTCCCTCAAGAGAGAGGGTCTTGAGGGAACTAGATCCCCCAAGGAGATGCAGCTATTGTTAGGGATGCTTCCTGAAGCAAAGAGAAGGTTTCTCTCTGCTCGCACCTTACTTTATTCCTCCAGTTCCTCTCATTGGACAAATCTGGTTTATTAATAAATTACCAGCAATGGCGCCTGAAGAAATATTATATGTGAGATTTAACCCCTGTGGTATAGAGCAGGGAGGGGGCTGAGAACAGAAAATTGACAGACATATCTCTGAGTAGATTTTTGTTTTAATTGTGATTATAAAAGTAGAGAGCCAATAAGATTCGATGTTTGATTTTTAAAAATTATTAATCAGGTGCTTTTATTCCCACTTTACCTTATCAAACTAAAATTCGATTACAAGTGGATTCCTAATCATCTTTTAAAATTATCCCACAACATAAGGACTTTTATATCATGACATTTCTATAAGGTTGTGCCTTTTTCCCTAGGTTAGTAGGGACTAACCAGGAAAAAAAAAAAAAGCAGAACTGATATTTGATTGCCTAAATGGCTATTAGGTCAGGACCACCGGGCACATGAAATCTGTACAAGGGATCAGTGTTCTCACTGAGTCTTCTCCCCGGATTCAGCTGCCTCGGTGGGGATGCACACTCCGTAAAATGAACTAATAAAAATCTTTCCGACAATTAGGCTTCCCTTGCTGGGCTTAAAATAAGGGAGTGCGTGGCTCTGTATTAAAAGGTGTGCTCTTGATATACTCTTTTTTGAGGTTCTCAATCAAAGGGCTCTGCTTTTTAGTAAGACCTTTAAACAGCATCAGCCTTTCCCTCAAAAGAGAAAGGCTAAAAAGAGTGCCAGACTCAATTGAACTTAACAGAAAATCCATTGGTGACCAGTGAAGCAGAAAGGATGTGCTCAAATCGCTGGGTTGAACGCTCTGTTGTATAGATCAGACAAGCCCATTTAGTGTCTACTGGTTCACACAGAGTCAGACACTTGTTCACCAGCTTTACCTCCCTGATATTTTAATGGTAGTGTTTACCAGGTTTAGTGGGAAACCAATGAACAAAAAAATGTGTAGCTAGATTAACTGGGTCAAGCTAGTTTCTTGCTTGGGTTTTCATTCCCTGTGTAGTGAATACAGTGCCAAACCTTTGCTATAGTATTATCATAGGGAGTCGTGTTTATTTGGTTCAGTCTAAATATTTAGTCTAAGATGATGTTAGGGGTGTGGCCAGGTGGCGCTAGTGGTAAAAGAACCTGCCTGCCAGTGTAGGAGATGTAAGAGACACAGGTTCAATCCCTGGGTCAGGAAGATGCCCTGGAGAAGGACATGGCAACCCACTCCAGTATTCTTGCCTGGAGAATCCCATGGATAGAGGAGCCTGGCAGGGTACAGTCCATGGGGTCGCCAACAGTTGGACACGACCTAAGTGATTTAGCATGCTTGCAAGAAATACCCTGTAAAAACATTGCTTTTCAAAGCAGTTTATTAGATAATATTTATTACCAAGAAATAGTGTGAACTAACGGATATGATGATCTAAAAACAAAAGAAAGCCCCCTTGAATGCTGTCTTAGCCTGGGTTCCTCAGAAAAAGACTCTGAGAGGGAAATGTTCAGACAGTTTATGGAGGAGGCTCTCGGAATATCTGTAAGAGATGAGGCAACCAAGATTAGTCAGAGGCTGGTATGATCTGCAAGATAATCCCTTCAAAGTTTTCCCTTTGAGGCAAGGGGACTGAGCCCCCTGTACCACCGGTCCCACTCCTTCACATTCAGACATTGGGTATTGTCTGGCTGTTAGTAAAGAATCTGCCTGCAGTGTAGGAGACCTGAATTTGATCCCTGAGTCAGGAAGATCCCTGGAGAAGGAAATGGGTGCCCACTCCAATATCTTGCCTGGAGAATCCTATGGATAGAGGAGCCTGGTAGGCTTCAGTCCATGGGGTTGCAAGAGTCAGACATGACTTAGCAACTAAACCATCACCACCACAGTGCTAGAGAGGACATTACCCAATTAAGGCAGTTCCTTCAGCCAGGGGAAATTCTGTTTTCCGGAAGTGACTCAACTGTGAGCCTTCTGCAGCCAGCTGGGCAAATGACTGCCTAGATCCACAGCATCCCCTAAATCTGATTATTACCTTGTTCCAAATGTCCACTTGCCATGTTGTTATTTTTCTGTTGCTTAGTTGTGTCCAACTGTTTGTGGCCCTATGGACTACAGCATGCCAGGCTTCCATGTCCTTCACTGTCTACCTGAGTCTGCTCAAACTCATATCCATTGAGTCAATGATGCCTTCCAAACCTCTCATCTTCTGTCATCCTCTTCTCCTCCTGCCCTCAGTCTTTCCCAGCATCAGGGTCTGTTCCAGTGAGTCAGCTCTTTGCATTAGGTGGCCAGAGAGTGTTGGAGTTTCAGCTTCAGCATCAGTCCTTCCAGTGAATATTCAGGGTTGATTTTCTTTAGGATTGACTGACTGGATCTCCTTGCTATCTAAGGGACTCTAAGAGTCTGCTCTAGCAGCACAGTTTGAAAGCATCAATTCTTTGGTGCTCAGCCTTCTTTAGGTCGAACTCTCACATCCATATAAGACTACTGAAAAAATATCCACTTCTGAAATTCCATTCTGAGTTACCAGCATTGGGAGGCGATAATGATACAGTTACCACATAATGATGTCCTTCTGTACAGTTATTTCTGTGTTCCATCTTCCTCATTTTATCCAATGATAAATGCAAATCTGACGCTATCACTCCTCTAAAGAACCCCTCAGTGGCCCCTGTTGTACTCTCAGTAAACACCCAACTCCCTAACAAAGCTTCAAGTTGCTTTGCCTGACTAATAACCACCATGCCCTTCTCACCTCAGGACCTTTGCACATGCTGTACCTTCTGCCTTAATGGCTCCATGGCTCCATGGCTCCTCTGCTTAGACGGCTTTCTGCTGTTTGTCAACATACTCATGCCCCATTGGCTCCTTCTTCAATATCTGCCCAAGCCCAAAGGGGCTTGCCATGAATCCTTCTTAATTCTCTAGAGTGGGTGGAAGTCTTGTCACTTGCCCTCTGTACTTTGCACTGCACTTCTTCCTGTCCTGTCCCTTTCTCAGTCACTGTGTGTGACAGACAGACACAGAGAGAAGCAGGGACAGGGAAAGGCTCAGGCTGGTTATCTGTATAATGTCTGTTTCTGCCAGTAGACTGTGAGTTCTAGAAGAACAGGGAAACATGGCTTTGCTCAGCACCACATCTGACCCCAAGCATACTGCCTGGCACACAGTACCTGATCATCCAGAGTTTGTGGAGTAAATAAGAATGAATAATCAACCCAAAATTAGAATCCAGACATGACTCTGGTCAACCTGAAAAGTACAGGGTGATATTCAAGTGCCAGAGAATGAAACATCAGCTTTTATTTCCTGATTATAGGTCCAAAAGAGTTATTTCATTTTTTCTACATTTCACTGTATTTCTGGTCTTGACCTCATTCTCCTTAGAGTATATACATATGTGTACACATATACACAGATATGCATGTATCTGCATGTATTCTAAATGTACAGAAGAGGGAATAAATTTTATGTGAAGAACAAATCATGCACTCATTGGGTCTAGTCTTCTTTTATAGGTATCTTGACCTTTTAGCTTTTTAACACATCATATTGATAAAGAATCTGCCTGCAATGTAGAAGATGTAGAAGATTTTCGTTCAGTCCCTGGGTTGGGAAGATCCCCTGGAGGAGGAAATATCAACCCACTCCAGGATCCTTGCCTGAAAAATCCCATGAACAGAGAAGCCTGGCAGGCTACAGTACTTGGGATCTCAAAAGAGTCAGACTTGACTTTGCGAGTAAACAACAAAGAATTTCAAATAACTTGTATATATAAAGTGTAGGCAGTAATCAAAATATCTAAGTAAATCATCAATAAAGTAAAATATTTATAATAGCTATAAAATCAATTTTAGAAATGTGAATACTTATAACTTCCAGCCTTGATATTAAATAATGCTGAGAATGAGTCAGTGATACAGGATTTTACAGGATTTATATTCAACTAGGTAAAGCTTCCATTATTTATATTTGCATTTCAGAAACCAGGAAAAGGAAACATCTTTGACATCCTTTAAATAAGTGATTTTTATGTTCTACTCCTTTGATTTTTACATTTAAAAATAACATGAAGTACATCTAGTTGAAATAACTCACCTTTTTATGCAAAAATTTTTGTTTTGTTACCTTCTAGATACATGCGATTCTGGAAAGTTCTTACATCGTTTCTTAATCAATCCCTAATAATTCTACATGCAATTTGTATTGTGTGACCTGTTCAGTTTGTTTGATAAAAAGCAGGTTTAATAAAGTTTCCACGCCTTAAAGGATTTACCCATTAGCAAAAATTTTCTTTCCTCCTCTAGTGGCACTGTCATTTTCGAACTCAAGTAGTACCTGTCTCCCAAGCCAAAAGGAGGCAGTGGGAGAGTCCCCGTCTTTTAAGTCAGACTCAGAGAGAGAAAGCTAGTAAACTGGATAACGGTGTTAATACATCTGAGACTTGTGAACTGGAAATAGTGTCTGATTAGAGAACTTAGAAGAAGTAAGGTGTCCTTCATATCCTCAGATTCTGAAAGCTATGTCAGAAAAGAAACTTTGTTAATATTCTTTCTAGAGATGTAACTGTCTTTGGTTTTTCCACAACACTAAGTGGGTGATTATTGGTTAAGCTTTGCAGTTATGATGATCTGACTGTCATTTAAATCATTAACTGCAGCAGAAAACTCTGAAATCTCAGATTCTTTGACCTACCTTTCAGTAAATATCTAAGTGTGGCTTAAGCGAAACGTGCACTGCTTGCATTTGATGTGTAACTCCACATACACACACACACACACAAATATATATATATATATATATATATATATATATATAATTTTAGTTGACACAGCTCCTTTTATAAAATTTGCTTGCTTGGAAAATGCCCAGAGATTTTCATTTGGCTGGGAGAGGTCTGGGCCCCATCTTCATTCTCTGCTCAACTTGGTTTCTCATTAATAAAAGAGGACTGGACTCGCTGCTCTGTGGTGATAGCTATGCCTACAGGTTGTTTCCTCTTCTCTCTTATACTGCTTCTCAGATAGTTTAGTTTTATTCTTATGTCTTAGGCCTCTAACAGGAAGGAGAATTTTCCTTTCTAGGGGGCATACTCTATGTTGGTAGTCAAGAAAAATGATTTATATTATACATACATTATGGAAGTAAGAATTACTACCATTAAGAGATTCTTAATAGAATCTCTTGCATTTGAGATTCAGTTGCATTTGATTGATCTGAGTCTCCATGCAAAAATTTCCTATTTGATTTGCTTTCTTCTCAGTGAATGTCATAAATGAGAGTTCTTTGATCTTGACCCCTGGATTTCAGAACAATTCTTGCTACAGCTTTGAATCATTGTCTGAATCATTTGACATAAAAAATCATATCCCTATGTTTTATTTATTTCCAAGTCTAAATTTAGGAAATAGTTGTGAATTTCATGTTTTTGCCAAGAAAATTTTAATTTTACTGATACATAAAGGGTAATACTCCTTACCTGGAACCAGCAGCTATTGAAAATATACTTGATAAAATATTCACATTCCTATTTTTTAAAATAACTTTTTGTTTTACTAAAACAATAAGAGTTCACAGTGGAATTAGAAAGTTCGGGATAAATCAAAAGCAGAAAATGTAAAGCACACAAATCCCATTTGTCAGTAACTCTTAATATCTTAGTAAATTCCATAGGCTACTTTTAAAGTTTCAAGCTTTCGTCATTCATAACACCCTCAGTATTTCAATCATTTCTTTCTGGCACTTTATACCAATATAAATTATGTTTTTATGTAGTTAGGTCCAAACCAGCTAATAGTAGTAGTTCACACAGTGTCCAAGAGGTGTTGCTATGTTTCTCTTGAAATTTTAAAATATCCTGGGGGCTCTTGTGAGCTCATAGCACACATTCCTAATTCTTGAGATTATATTGAAAAGTTGGCTAATGAAAACAGAAGTTGCAAATAACATCTACAGAGAATGTGACCAGTCTTTTTATATGTGGAGTTAAGGACAGCCATAAAATAGTGAGGCTTATAGTCAATGTCACAGTTTAAATTTTCTGTACATTTCTTGGTGTCACCTAGCTGTCCTTCATGCCAGCACTTTCTTCCCGGTTGGATCTGTCCCTTAAAAAGGATAAGTTTTCCATACCTTTCCCTAAATTTGATTAAATATTTTAATTCCTACAAGTGCATATTTCTCAGAGCATAGGGTTAAAAAGGTAGGCCTTAGAGCTTTGGGCCTGGATTTGAATCTAGTATCTTGCTTACCCTCCTACCTCAAACAGGTAACTTAACTTCTCAGTTAACTTCTCAGAACTTAACATTCTCAGTTTTCTTAGCTATAAAATAGGGCTAGTAATAGTTCTTGAGAGGATTAAGTAAATTAATATATATGATGCACTTGTAACAGTGCCTGTGCATGTGTGAGTGCTAAGTCGCCTCAGTTGTGTCTGACTCTTTGCGACCCTTTGGACTGTAGCCTGCCAGACTCCTCTGTCCATGGGGATTCTCCAGGCAGGATTATTGAAGTGGGTTGTCACGCCCTCTTCCAGGGGAACTTCCCAACTCAGGGATTGAATCCACGTCTCTTTTGTCTCCTGCATTGGCAGGTGGGTTCTTCACCACTAGCGCCACCCGAGAAGCCCCATGACAGCGCCTTCAGTTCAGTTCAGTCGCTCAGTCGTGTCCAACTCTTTGCGACGCCATGAATGGCAGCACGCCAGGCCTCCCTGTCCATCACCAACTCTTGGAGTTCACTCAGACTCACGTCCATCGAGTCAGTGATGCCATCCAGCCATCTCATCCTTGGTGGTCCCCTTCTCCTCCTGCCCCCAGTGCATCCCAGCATCAGAGTCTTTTCCTGTGAGTCAACTCTTCTCATGAGGTGGCCAAAGTACTGGAGTTTCACCTTCAGCATCATTCCCTCCAAAGAAATCCCAGGGCGGATCTCCTTCAGAATGGACTGGTTGGATCTCCTTGCAGTCCAAGGGACTCTCAAGAGTCTTCTCCAACACCACAGTTCAAAAGCGTCAATTCTTCAGTGCTCAGCCTTCTTCACAGTCCAACTCTCACATCCATACATGACCACAGGAAAAACCATAGCCTTGACTAGACGGATCTTTGTTGGCAAAGTAATGTCTCTGCTTTTGAATATGCTATCTAGGTTGGTCAAAACTTTCCTTCCAAGGAGTAAGCTTTTAACTTCATGGCTGCAGTCACCATCTGCAGTGAATTTGGAGCCCCCAAAATAAAGTCTGACACTGTTTCCACTGTTTCCCCATCTATTTGCCATGAAGTGATGGGACCAGATGCCATGATCTTCGTTTTCTGAATGTTGAGCTTTAAGCCAAATTTTTCACTCTCCACTTTCACTTTCATCAAGAGGCTTTTGAGTTCCTCTTCACTTTCTGCCATAAGGGTGGTTGTGTCATCTGCATATCTGAGGTTGTTGATATTTTTCCTGGCAATCTTGATTCCATCTTGTGCTTCTTCCATCCCAGCGTTTCTCATGATGTACAGTGCCTAGCACATGCTAAATGCTCAATAATGGCTATTACTAATAAAATGAAAATAAAGACAGTGACCTCTCTATAGAGATTGTTGAAATCAAGTAGTGCATGGAGAATGATTTGGGAAGGAAGAACCTCACCACCACTCCCTTCTTGCGGTCGCTCTGCAGAAAGAGAGAGGCAGTGGAACTTCCCTCAGCAGAGCTGAGGGGTCCCGAGGAAAGTGAGCCTGCTGTCCGCCAACCCAGCCCCTCTGCGAGCAAGAGACAATCAGACGCGGCGACAGGGGTTCTGTCTAAGCAGTTCTGCTTTATTGTTGTAAGCTCTTGGTTTATATAGGCAAGCAGCGGGGGGGTTTGCGAGGGACTTTCCATAGTTCTACCAATCAAGTTAAAGGTCAGATTACCACGTGCTTACATCATGACAGAGGTCTATGGTGATCACGTGTTGTCCACAAGCGTGGATGTCTGAGGAACCAATCAAATTTTTTGACAAACAACTTAGGCCTCGCCCTCATCTCTTCCGCCAGGCCCTATCTTAGCTATAAACCACAAAGCTAGCCCTTCTTTTTAAGGTTTCCCATTTAGGGCCCCATACCTTCTGCCACTTTCCCATCTTTGTAATAGCTACAAGGTGGCTGCATATTGTAAAGATTTACATCTCTTAGTCTTAAAGAATTTTGAGATGGTAGTGAAAGGAGTTTCTCTTTCATGATGCTAAGGAATTCATTGCTGTGGTTTGCAGTATCAGGATGGGTGAAATGGAGACAAAAGAGTTAAAATCTAAGGATTTTTTTCATAATAGTTATTTTTATCTTTTTAGAATAAAAAAATACTTTCACATTTTAGACGGTTTGGAAAATGTAAAAATCAATCCAGAGAAAAACCACTATAACTTTTTATAGATATTTATTCCAGATCTCTTGATTGTTTTACATATTTGGGACCATAATTATATATATGATATTATATATTGCATTTATCACAACTTATTTTGATCAAATTTCAGTGAAATGAAATATTCTTAGTTAAGGAGACTCAGTAATTTGTCATCATGTAGATATATTCTGGCGTAAAGGATGTATTCTTTCTTGTATGACCATTTTCTTACGGGTAAGCATTTAAGTTCCTTAGTCTAAATTACATCTTTGTGCATAAAACTTCATTTATAACTTTTATTATCTACTAAAAACAGACCCACAGAACTGTTAACTACTAAATGAACGGTAGAGCATTGTTCTTCAGAGTTTGGATTTCTTTCCATAATGTGACGTGAATGTGTGAAGTTGCTCAGTCGTGTCCGACTCTTTGCGACCCCATGGACTGTAGCCTACCAGGCTCCTCTGTCCATGGGATTTTCCAGGCAGTAGTACTGGAGTGGATTACCATTTCCTTCTCCAAGGGATCTTCCCAACCCAGGGATCGAACCCTGGTCTCCTGCATCGCAGACAGATGCTTTACCGTCTGAGCTACCATGGGCAGTGTAAACTAGTACCTGGTTCAGCATCCTTTTGCCAAGCTTGAGCATTTGCAAAGTGATAGGCGCGGTGAGGTATTCTTTTATTTTAATTTGACACTTCTTTGAGTTTTAGTGAAGCTTATATGTTTATTTCTATTTGTATTTCTTAGTCTGCGAGTTGTCCCTTTACATCCTTTGTCCACTTTTCTCTTGAGGTGTATTTTTGATGTGATTATAACTCCTCTTCATATATTAAAATTTCCTTTATATTTGTTATAAACATATTCTCAGTCTTTAATCTAGCTTTTTATTTTTAGTGTACTCTGTTAATTTTTGTTTATGCATTGAATTCTATATTTTTATTTCTTTGATTTCTTCTGTTGCTTTTGCATTCAGAAAATGTAAATGCATACACCCCTCACATATACTTCTAATTTTATTTTTAATTATATATATCATTTAATCCCTTTTTATTTATTATGAGATTAGTATAACATTCATCCCAAATAGCTGTATTCCCCATTCTGTTAGTTAAATCTGGAGAGGGAAATTGCAACCCACTCCAGTATTCTTGCCTGGAAAATCCCATGGACAGATGAGCCTGGTGGGCTACAGTCCATGGAGTCACAGAGTCAGACACATCTGAGCATGGTAGTTGAATAATATTTCTATTACGTTATTGCACATAGAAGAGGTGTTCCTGGGTTATAGTATTGTATTAAATTGATTCCATTTTATTTTACTCTGTTGATCAGAGAGTACCCTTCTTTTCTGTCCCATTTCTACTTCTCCATGGTACCTAGTATCTCCTATTGGAGCTGTGATAGAGAAATTGGCTTATTTTTCAGATGCAGCCATGTGCATTTATATGTTCACTTATGGTAGCTTCAGCAGTCATTGCTTTTCCATCTGCTTTCCATCTTCTAGAAACTTGGTGAGATCTTTTGACAACAGATAGTCTTCCTCTCTTATTCTTCGGTTTTGGGGTTTCTAACTTTTAAAACATGCCTTTACTTGAACTTCCATGATGGTCCAGGGGTTAAGAGTCTACGGTTCTGATGCAAGGAGTGTGGGTTTGATCTCTGGTCAGGAAACTAAGATCTCACATACTATAAGGTACAGCAAAAAAAAAAAAAAAGATTTTACTAATTTCAGTGGAATTTTGATAGAGATGAATCAGATGAAATGATTGTGTTTAGATCTCTAGCATGTCTGACAACTATAAACACACATATTTGAACATTTTTTATTTATTCATTCAAAATATATGCTTGCCATGTCTCTCATGTGTCAAACTACTTCCAAAGATAGAACCCTAAACTGAATCTAGGCTTCATGAAGCCTTTGTTTAAGTGGTGCCTTGTAGATTATATAATTAGGAAACTGATTCTTTAGTGAAGCTGTGGCAAAATGTCATAGCCACATACTATTGAGAAAAGTAAAGAACTCCAAGCTAGACTTCAACAGTAAGTGAACCGAGAACTTCCAGATGGATTTAGAAAAGGCAGGGAAACCAGAGATCAATTTGCCAACATCTGCTGGATCATCGAAAAAGCAAGAGAGCTTCAGAAAAACATCTACTTCTGCTTCACTGACTATGCTAAAGCCATTCTTAAAGAGATGGGAATACCAGACCACCTTACATGCCTCCTGTGAAACCCATATGCAGGTCAAGAAGCATCAGTTAGAACCAGACATGGAATAACGGACTGGTTCCAAATTGGGAAAGGCATATGTCAAGGCTGTATGTTGTCACCCTGCTTATTTAACTTACATGCAGAGTACATCATGTGAAATGCCAGGCTGGATGAAGCACAAGCCAGAACCAAGATTTCTGGGAGAAATATCAATAACCTCAGATATGCAGATGACACCACCCTTATGGCAGAAAGTGAAGAGGAACTAAAGAGCCTCTTGATGAAGGTGAAAGAGGAAAGTGAAAAATCTTGCTTAAAACTGAACATTCAAAAAAACTAAGATCATGGCATCCAGTCATATCACTTCATGGCAAGTAGATGGGGAAACAATAGAAACAGTGAGAGATTTTATTTTCTTGGGCTCCAAAATCACTGCAGATGGTGACTGCAACCATAAAATCAAAAGACACTTGCTCCTTGGAAGAAAAGTTATGACAAGCCTAAACAGTGTATTATAAAGCAGAGACGTTACTTTGCTAACAAAGGTCTGTTGTCAAAGCTGTGGTTTTTCCAGTAGTCATGTATGGATGTGAGAGTTGGACCATAAAGAAGGCTGAGATCTAAGGAATTGATGCTTTTGAACTGTGGTGTTGGAGAAGATTCTTGAGAGTCCCTTGGACTGCAAGGAAATCAAACCAAGCCAATTCGAAAGGAGATCAATCCTGAATATTCATTGGAATGACTGATGCTGAAGCTGAAGCTGCAATACTTTGGCCACCTGATGTGAAGTGCTGACTCAGTAGAAAAAGCCCTGATGCTGGGGAAGATTGAAGGCAGGAGGAGAAGGGGACGCCAGAGGACGAGATGGTTGGATGACATCACCGACTCAATGGACATGAGTTTGGCAAGCTCTGGGAGATGGTGAAGGACAGGGAAGCCTAGTGTGCTACAGTCCATCAGGTCACAAAGAGGTGGACACAACTGAGCTACTGAACAACAAAAGGAGACCAAGGCAGGACTGATCCTAGAGAAATGAAGGTCCTGATTGTGTTTCACATATGCAAGCTGAACAGTCTCAGCTGTCCATCTAGTAACATTTTAGAAAAGAGCCTTCTTCCTGCCTGGATGGCCTAGGTCATATCCCCATTTAAGCATGGTCTACTCCTCTTTATTCTTTATATCAAACATTTCTCATAGGTGTGCCTCTTAATAGACACATAATGTTGAATTTGTTTCTTAAGCCAACCTGAATATTTTTTTTCCTAAAGGGAAATTTAACTTTCCATTCATTGTCGTAATTGGTGTGTTAATCTTACTTGTCACAACTTCTTTTAGATCTGCATTTTCTGTTTCTAATATCTTTCCTGCTTTCTTCTCTTTTTTGTTCTTTGTAACGCAGGATGTGCTTATTTTCTGTTTTCTTCAGTGATTTGGGATTTATATATGTTATTTATAATTCTATTACTGGTTATCTTTAGGGTTTAAAATATGTGTTTGCAAAAGCATTTTTTTTCCCTTGTGTTAAAAGTTAAGAACACATCACCAATGTTTGAATTCTACTTTTGTAAAATGAGCAGTTTGACATGCTTTCAACTCCCCGACCTAGTTCTAATCTTTTGTCAGTGTAGAATCAGATACCACAGTCATTTTTATTTCTTAATCTGAGTCATGCTAAACAACTAGATTGAACTAGTAATGTAGTGAACTAATGTTTCTGCATTATTCATACACTAGTGACTTTCTTTAAAGTATAAATCTTATTAAAATTTTAATATGTAACAGGTAAGAACATGACAATCTCTAGGTTTATCTTTCTTTTAAAGAGATGAAAGAAACCTTAAGGACATAAACCTACATCTTAGACTTTACCCTTTGGAAATTAAATTTAATATCAATAAAATTATTTTTGTATGATTTTAAGCATGCTTTCTTAGGGCTTCCCAGGTGGCACTAGTGGTAAAGAACTTGCCTGCCAATGCAGAAGACATACAAGATGTGGGTTCAATCCCTGGGTCCAGAAGATCGCCTGAGGAAGGCTTGGCAACCCACTCCGGTATTCTTGCCTGGAGAATCCCATGGACAGAGGAGCCTGGCAGGCTGCAGTCCATGGAGTTGCAAAAGGTGGACATGACCGAAGTGACTTTGCATGCACCACAGTACCACAGAGTCAACTAATTAGGCTTTTAAAAAACATCCTAAGAAAATCTACTTGAAATCTTGGCTTTACTTTTGAATCAAGTGAGGGGGGCTTTAAAGACATATTTTTAAAGCAAAAGATAAAACATGGTTAAGTAGTTTTTAGGAAAATGTACTGATGATAATAAAGCTAGTTTGCATCTCCCGCACCGCTGAAATTTGATTTAGTCATGGCTAGTATGCCTTTAAAAATAATTTTGACTAAGCTTTTGCAATCAAGACAAGAGTGAAAGAGTTAAATAATTTTCCTTGCTACTCACTTTTTGTGTATATCTGAGTAGCAGCTCCACTACAGGGAGACGTGTGGAGGTAGAGAAATATCAAACCAAGCTTTTGCTCTCTGTGGATAATAAAAATTACCCACTTTCTCACAGATGTCAAATCTGGCAGATTTCCATAGAAAATTTGGATTGAATGTCAACTACCCAAATTATTTTAGTGTCTGCTGAAGTGTGTGCTTGGCAGGGATTTCAGCAGGAAAATAGGAAGTGGGTTTGAAAACATTAATAATATCTGAATACAACTCCTTAAGCTGATTGTTCCATAGATGAACCAAAGCATATATTGTCCCTTCTAACCAGAGCCCTCCAAGAAGTCCAGGTGGACACATTGTTAATGTTTCAAATGTAGCCTTTAAGAGGAGGGCTTATTTAGGAAACAGAATTTGCTATCTACAGGGTAGATCTTTGCCTTCTCCTTGAATAGCTGAGACTGGCTATTTAACAACTGAACATAGTACAAACGACACAAATACCATGTAGGCAACAAAGAGAACTTAGATTTTATTAGTTATAATTTCTGGACCAGTAGATGTTTTCAAAGTGTACTGAGGTTTGGTTAGAAGATCTGAGTTGTAGTAAAAACACTGACATTCAGAACCCTCCATCTCTCCAGCTCATTATTTCTTCATCTGTAAATCAAAGGGGATGTAATTGCATCATCTTTTGTCTTTAAAAATACTTTCAGCATATTTTGATCTGTGTTGATAAGGAAAAATGGAGATAACTTAATACTAGATAAATCTAGTTGGTTTGTTTTCCATGAGAAGAAACAAAGCTCCTTTGCTTGAAGAAGAAATTAAAACTGCACTATATCAAGTAACATAAAATGAGTCCTGAGAAGTTATGCAATATCAACGGATCAGCTTAATCATCTCACGCATTCTAAATTTCTCTAAATCTGTCTGTTGTTATTCATCAGAAGTTCTCATCTTTCTTCTTCCAAATGTTTTCATTGTGCAGTTTGTTCATTCAGTCAATAAATATTTATTGAGCACTTATTATGTCCCAGACACTGTGCTAAATGTTAGGTAATGAACAAAAAAGGCACAACACTTTGCCTTCATGAAGTTTGCCTTCTAATGGGGAAAACAGATGATAACACAACCAAGTGCAATTTGTACTATGTCAGTCAGATGGTGATAGATGGAGAAAAGGGAGACTTGCTATGTCTTATATGTGTTTGAATAAATGTGTGTGCACACACATTTAAAATAGGGTAGGTAGAGAAAACTTTTCTGAGAAAGTGAAATTTGAGATGAGGACCGAAGAAGATGAGGCAGGGAGATACCTGAGTGAGGTGTATTTCGGGTAAAGACGGAGCAAATGCAAAACCCTTAGGCAGGAACATGCTGGGCTTTGCAACAGCAGTGCTTCATTTCCCTTAGTCAACAATGTTTTGTTGTCATTGTTTAGTTGGCTGAGTCATTTCTGACTCTTTTGTGACCCTGTCGACTGTAGCCTGCCAGGCTTCTCTGTCCATAGGATTTCCCAGGGAAGAATACTAGAGTGGGTTGCCATTTTCTTCTCCACAGGAATGCTTAGTACACACCAATTATTTGCCAATTGTCCTTTCTTTTCTCGTGAAATAGACATTGATAAGCATGTAGACACAGGCCCTATAATAACATATATAGGAATCATGATACTTTGTTTAGGGCAGAGTGAGCCCTCAAGGAACAAGTAGTTAGTATAAGCTGCTGCTGCTAAGTTGCTTCAGTCGTGTCTGACTCTGTGCGACCCCACAAACAGCAGCCTATGAGGCTCCTCTGTCCCTGGGATTCTCCAGGCAAGAGTACTGGAGTGGGTTGCCATTTCCTTCTCCAATGCATGCATGCGTGCTAAGTCGCTTCAGTCGTGTCCGACTCTGTGCGACCCCATGGATAGCAGCCCACCAGGCTCCTCTGTCCAGGGAATTCTCTAGGCAAGAGTACTGGAGTGGGTTGCCATTTCCTTCTCCAAGTCAGTTGTATATGGGAAGTCAAAAGTGAATTCACACAAGGTCTGTTTCTACAAACTGTGTCCTAGATAGTTCTTAATCCTTTTTATTTTTGCAGGTGCTCAAGTTAAGAACTTTAATATGGCGTTAAATTTATAAGGAATGGTATGAATATGATGGAGAATTTTTCTTTAGTTTTGTGGGAAAAAGAAAAAGGAAGCAGATATTACTGTGTTTCCACTCTGTGCCAGATGTGCTCCATTAGGCACTTGGTACATGTGATCTTCTTTTGTTCTCATAAGAACAAACATGTTTTCCTGTTTTATAGATAGTGAAACTTGGGCTTTGAGAGGTAAAGAAGTTGTCTTCAAATTACAGAGTGAGTAAATGGTTGAAGCAGTTTTCAAATTCAGGTCTTCTTCCTAACTCCTAATATGTATTTCCCTATCTTCACTTGTTCCTGGTTATAGTGTCAAATGGAGACTTGAGATATAGTAACCAGTCCATTCTAAAGGAGATCAGTCCTGGGTGTTCATTGGAAAGACTGATGCTAAAGCTGAAACTCTAATACTTTGGCCACCTTGTGCGAAGAGTTGACGCATTGGAAAAGACTCTGATGCTGGGAGGGATTGGGGGCAGGAGGAGAAGGGGACGACAGAGGATGAGATGGCTGGATGGCATCACCGACTCGATGGACGTGAGTTTGAGTGAACTCTGGGAGTTGGTGATGGACAGGGAGGCCTGGTGTGCTGCGATTCATGGGGTCACACAGAGTCGGACGCAGTTGAGCGACTGAACTGAACTGAACTGAACTGAACATAAAGATAAAGATGAAGGAAACCTGTTGGGTTATAGATTCTTGGCACTGCTATTAACTGTAATATCATTTCAGCCTAAACTTGGGAGACTTGAATTAAACATTTTCTGATAAATCTTAATAACACCAAATACTGAATACCTTACCTAACACCCATTTGAGTGCGTGCACACACACCCACCCACCCACACACACACACACATCTCTGTCTCTGGAGTGAATGGAGTGGGTTGCCATTGCCTTCTCTGGAATACTATTATTACTCTGATATAAA
Source organism: Nanger dama (assembly GCA_917880005.1). NCBI lineage: Eukaryota > Metazoa > Chordata > Mammalia > Artiodactyla > Bovidae > Nanger > Nanger dama. The sequence goes on from CAKJTW010000002.1 coordinate 85,918,716, forward strand.
GTGTTCTCTTTTTTAATCCTCATGACAGGGTTGTGATGAAGATTTTATTACCTTTAGTTGAGAGATGGTATGTTCAAATATGCATCTCATTCTAGAACACTCATTCTTACCGATTATGGGTAGGGTTTATTTCAGTATGTAATACCTCACATGGTTGAGAATGTTCTTTTTGTATTATATCTAAAATACATCTCTTTTCTTTTTGACCACACTGTGCAGCTTGCGGGATCTTAGTTCTCCTGCCAGGGTTTGAACCTGGGTTCTGGGAAGTGAAAGTGCAGAGTTCTAGCCACTGGATCACCTGGGAATTCCCTAAAATACGTCTTATTATCATGAAAATGCTTTTCTTCCTCCACAGAGACACAGAATGAAGCTATTCAGCACTGTTCTTTATATATTGGAATACACTTATAGATGTGTATTCCCTTTCTGATTTATGTGACTGGGATATATTTGAAATATTGTATATGAAATCTGATAAATATTGATTTGTTGAAAATGTTGTAGGTATTTGAATCTGTCATAAATCAGTTATAAAAGATCACACTCATATTTTGTATCTATGGTTATATAACTTAAAAATTTTATAGTATAAGTCCAACTGAAAGCTTACTTTTTATCCTCACAGTCAATAGTTTAAGTATATATAAAATTTTAGTACTCTCTATGATTTTCTTTTTACAAATAGTTTTTAAAAATTGATAGGTGATGGCATGAATTTTTCCAAAGTTATACAATTATGTGATTGCTAGAGCAGGGATTATCATGCCTGTTATTTAAGAAAACTCTCTGCCATAAGGATGCCTTATGGCAGAAAGTGAAAGAAGAACTAAAGAGGCTCTTTAATTAAAGTGAAAGAGGAGAATGAAAAAATTGGCTTAAAGCTCAACATTCAGAAAACTAAGATCATGGCGTCCGGTCCCATCACTTCATGGCAAATAGATGGTGAAACAGTGGAAACAGTGGCTGACTTTATTTTTCTGGGCTCCAAAATCGCTGCAGATGGGGACTGCAGCCATGAAATTAAAATACGCTTACCCTTTGGGAGAAAAGTTATGACCAACCTAGATAGCATATTAAAAAGCAGAGACGTTACTTTGCCAACAAAGGTGCATCTAGTCAAGGCTATGGTTTTTCTAGTGGTCAAGTATGGATGTGAGAGTCGGACTATAAAGAAAGCTGAGTGCTAAAGAATTGATGCTTTTGAACTGTGGTGTTGAAGAAGACTCTTGAAAATCCATTGGACTGCAAGGAGATCCAATCAGTCAATCTTAAAGGAGATCAGTCCTGGGTGTTCATTGGTAGGTCTGATGCTGAAGCTGAAACTCCAATACTTTGGCCACCTAATGTGAAGAGCTGACTCATTTGAAAAGACCCTGATGCTGGGAAAGATTGAGGACAGGAGGAGAAGGGGACAACAGAAGGGATGAGATGGTTGGATGGCATTACCGACTCGATGGACATGAGTTTGAGTAAACTTGGCAGTTGGTGATGGACAAGGAGGCCTGGTGTGCTGTGGTTCATGGGGTCGCAAAGAGTCAGACACAACTGAGTAACTGAACTGAACTGATTTAAGAAAACAGTAAAAAAAAAAAAAAAAGAAAGAAAGAATAAAACAGTATATCCAAAATCAACTATTTGTCATACCCTTGGTACATCAAATGTTAATTATTATTTGTGGTTTATATTTTAAGGAGAAAATAAATATTTGTATTATCACATGTGAAAAATAGAGCCCTTAAAATATTAAATAACTTTTAAAATATAAAATATACTAGCTTTGGTTATAACTAACCTTTATTGACTGTTTCCCAGAAGCTAAACATTGTGTTGTTTTCTACATGTTATTAATTCACTGCAAGTTCACAGTAACTCTAAGTTCAGTTACTCAGTCATGTCAGACTCTTTGCGACCCCATGAATTGCAGCATTCCGGCCTCCCTGTCCATTACCAACTCCTGGAGTTCATTCAAACTCACGTATATCGAGTCAGTGATGCCATCCAGCCATCATCCTCTGTCATCCCCTTTTCCTCCTGCCCCCAAGATGGAATACCACACTACCTGACCTGCCTCTTGAGAAACCTATATGCAGGTCAGGAATCAACAGTTAGAATTGGACGTGGAATAGCAGACTGGTTCCAAATAGGAAAAGGAGTACATCAAGGCTGTATATTGTCACCCTGCTTATTTAACTTCTATGCAGAGTACATCATGAGAAACCCTGGGCTGGAAGAAGCACCAGCCGGAATCAAGCTTGCTGTGAGAAATGAAACATGTATATTTTCTTGTAAGAAACGAAGCGCCAATCTATGTTCAATGTAGGATGCAGGATGCATGGGGCTGATGCACAGGATGATTCAAGTAGAGGATGTGGGGTGGGAGGTGGGAGGGGCTTCGGCATTGGGAGATTGTGTTCACCTATGGCTGATTCGTGTCAATGTATGGCAAAACAAATACAGTATTGTAATTTAAAAAAAAATAAATTTAATAAAAATAAAGAAATATCAGTAACCTCAGATATGCAGATGACACCAACCTTGTGGCAGAAAGTGAAGAGGAACTAAAAAGCCTCTTGACGATAGTGAAAGAGGAGAGTGAAAAAAGTTGGCTTAAAGCTCAACATTCAGAAAACTAAGATCATGGCATCTGGTCCTATCACTTCATGGGAAATAGGTGGGGAAACAGTGGAAACAGTGTCAGACTTTATTTTGGGGGCTCCCAAAATCACTGCAGATGGTGACTGCAGCCGTGAAATTAAAGACGCTTACTCCTTGGAAGGAAAGTTATGACCAACCTAGATAGCATATTGAAAAGCAGAGACATTACTTTGCCCACAAAGGTCCATCTATCCAAAGCTATAGTTTTTCCAGCAGTCATGTATGGATGCGAGAGTTGGACTGTGAAGAAAGCTGAGTGCCAAAGAACTGATGCTTTGGAACTGTGATGTTGGAGAAGACTCTTGAGAATCCCTTGGATTGCAAGGAGATCCAACCAGTCCATTTTAAAGGAGATCAGTCCTGGATGTTCTTTGGAAGGACTGATGCTAAAGCTGAAACTCCAATACTTTGGCCACCTCATGTGAAGAGTTGACTCATTGGAAAAGACTCTGATGCTGGGAGGGATTAGGGGTGAAAGGAGAAGGGGACGACAGAGGAAGAGATGGCTGGATAATTGTGAGTTTGAATGAACTCCAGGAGTTGGTGATGGATAGGGAGGCCTGGCATGCTGCAATTCACGGGGTCACAAAGAGTCAGACATGACTGAGCGACTGAACTAACTGAATACTACTATTAATGTATTATAACAAACTGCTAATTTTTAATATTTTACCTTAAACAAAGGGTATGTTGAAGTTCCAGAAAATTAACATGATATATGTCTGGAGTTTTGAACCTTAATTCTATCACTACTCTGTCACTAATAATATATGTATTTTCAATTTCATTTCTTTTTATAGCTGAGTAGTACTCCATTATATATATGTACCACATCTTTGTCCATTTGTCTGTCGATGGACATTTTTAGGTTGCTTCCATGTCCTGGCTGTTGTATATAATGCTGCAATGAACATTGTGGTTATATGTGTTTTTTAAAATTATGGTTTTCTCAGGGTATATGTCCAGTGGTGGGATTGCTGGGTTGTATGGTAATTCTGTGGAGCTATAGTCTATCATGCAGAGTGAAGTAAGTCAGAAAGAGAAAAGCAAATATTATAAATTAATGCATATTGTGGAATCTAGAAAGATGCTACATATGAACCTATATATTTTGGTTAATTGATTTTCCCTATGTAGTAGTTAATGAAATCCCATTTTCAGGGCTAGAATAGAAATGTAGACATAGAGAGCAAATGGGTGGACATAGCGGGAAGGGAAGGGTGAGATGCATCGAGAGATTAGGTTTGTGTCATATATGTACACTATGATGTGTGAAATAGGTAGTAGGAAGCTGCTGTATAGCACAGGGAGCTCAGCTTGGTGCTCAGTGATGACCAAGATATGTGGGATGGGGCGGGAGGGAAGCCCAAGAAGGAGGCAGTGCATGTGTACCTATCACCGATTCACTTCACTGTACAGCGAAAATGAATACAACAGTGTAAAGCAATTATATGCCAGTAGAAAATAATAATTATATATATATATCTCCATCCTTCAATTAATACATCCTTACCTGTTTGTTTGACTCTATAGTCTCACTGAACTAATTTGAGAATGAATGAAATAATTCATATTATAATTATGAATTATAATATAATTACAATTCACACCCCTGCCCTATCCTTTTGTGAGTATGAGTTTGGATTCTTCCTCAAGCAAAAAGTTGACTGTGCAGTGAAGAATTTTTTGTTTGCAGGTAATTTTTTTTCTTTCTTACACTTTTAACTTGTTATCAAAGGTATAACACAGAGAAAATGTGAGACAGTTCAGTATAATATATGTGAGAAAACGTCAGCTCCATGAGGCACTAACATAACTGTTTCAGACTTTCTATAGGAAAGAAAATTTAGGTCAGCATTAACGAATAACTTGTGCTAGAATGGATAATTGGGGACACACAACACACACAAACACGTACATGCACACACAGGGGCAGTTTTTCTTTCAAAGCTGCCATTATTTCCATTACCTCCATTCATAATACCTCCAGTTACAATGAACATTGCTTATTGGCAATAATTGTTACCACAGACTCTGTTATCTTGTTTAGTTCTTATGCTTTTAAATGCTTGTCCACATCTCGGGTGAGCTGATCTTTTTCATGTGTGTTAACATCAGAAATAACACGTTAAGGAAGTATGTAAGTGTGCTTTGCTAATAGTGACAGTGTGTGACAGCCCATAAACTAAGTTAGGTGTGCATGCATAACAAAACATATGTACATCTAGGTTAAATTTACTATCACTCTGACATAGGTTGCTACCTGGACTTTTGCCTCTTATGAATGGGATTCCTAAAAGGGCATGATCAAGCATGCAACTAATAAACATCCTTAGAAATTGAATGATGGATTTGATCTCGCTGCTGTTTGCTTGACAGATGGGAATCAAACAGACGTAAACTCTGTACTTCCAATTTATTGCTGGGAAGGGAAATTGTGTGCCCAAAATGCCATAAGACAGGTTGTTCTTCCAGCATTTATAGTCTGGTGGGAAGGAGAAAATAAAGGTCCTGTAGTCTTTCAAAAAGACAGTTTTAAGCCATTTTCAACATAATATTTCAGACTTCCAGTTTGGATGAGATTGTGAGTATATCAGGGCCAACTTCTGAACCTTTTGAAGTTCATTCACTTCATATAATATATATTTTTTCCAATTTCTGTTTTAATTCAATGTTGAATTAAATGAAAGATTCTTTAGCCAACGTACTGCAGGTGCTCAGTGAATATTCTACTTATAGTAACCCTAAAGATGCTTCCTTGAAATGTTAAAATTTGTTCTGTAAGTATATATTTTGATTTTTCTACATTCTATCTAGGTGGCTCAAATAATTATGTGTTCAAATATATTGAGTCAACACTGCAGAACTAAGATAGTCTCTAGTATGGTATGAATATGAAATGAGACTATGATATTCATGGGCCTGAAATTTAAAAAAATATATATAGATCTAGAAGCTTATTTCCAGATTTAATGTAGTGTACTCTTTGATTTTTATGTGATAAGTCTTTAAACACTTCAGTATGAGAAAACTTCTGATATTCATTTTTGTGTGATTATCTTTGGGAAGATACCAATATTATATTTCATGTGTCTCTTTAGTTTCAATTATTTAATGTTTAATCTTCAAATTTCATGCAAATATAATTAGTAAGAGTTCTATCAGCATGATTACCCACTTGAGATTTTTCTGTTCAAACATAAATTGAAGTAGCAGTACCTAAGTACATGAAATTTTATTAATTAATGAAGAAATTTATTAATTCACAAGCTTTGGTTACTCACTTACCATGTGTGGATATCAGAACTGAATTCTTAAGTATTTCAAATCTATGGATGAACCACTCAGCTTTGCAAGGAGTGAATAAGTCTGACCTTCTGGCTATAGCATTAACACTGGCTAATATTTTCACATAAACAAGCCTACTAATGAGGAGTCAGGGAAAAGGAATGTGTATAACTTAGTACAACCCAGACAGGAAGAAAGAAAAGCTAAGCTCACATCCTACTGATGGGCCATTGAACAGAAAATTTAGAATCTAAATAATGTATTAGATTGGTCACAGAAAAAAAGTTTCCTGATTTAATGGTGAATTGGTTTAGGTGTATGGTCAAAATATGCCCATATTTGTGCAAAAGGAGATTAAATCTGCTTGTACATTAGTCAGGGGAAAGATGAAAACTATGAACAAGGACACCAGATAAGACTTTTCTAAAGAATAGAAATTGGAGATATCTGTTGAAGGGAGAGCACTTTAGTGTGAACTCTGAAAGCTATAAATAGTGTGATCCTATTAGAAAGGTTCAAGGTAAAAGGGTTGAAAATAAGACCTCTAAAGGGAAAATTCATGAAAATTCCTACTGAAGCTGTTTGCTTGGAACAATTAAGAAGAAACATTTAATAAAAAAAGTTTAAAGATTATATGAAAACCAACAGAGCTAAATATAAGATAAGGGAGAGAATGCTTGTTTATTAAAGTAGTGATTGCTCCACCTTTGGTGCTTTTGTGCAACATGTGTAGTTTTTGAAATATTTTCTATATATTTATGTGCTTATCCCAGAGTGTTACCACTGTGATAGGCACTTCCCAGGTGGCTTAGTGGGTGAAGAATTCACCTGCAATGTAGGGGATGCATGTCATGCAGGCTCAGTCCCTGTGTTGGGGAGATCCCCTGGAGGAACGCACACAAACCACTCCAGTATTCTTGCCTGGATAATCCCAAGGACAGAGGAGCCTGGCAGGCTACAGTCCATAGCATTGCAAAGAGTCAGACACTACTGAAGTTATTCAGCAAGCATGCACACATGCACTGAGAATGCAAAGTGAAGGAGAGCCTGTACTTGCCCACTAGAAGTTTAGCAGTCTAATAGAAATGGAAGTGAAGGCACCAGGAATGATGTCAGGAGCATGGCTGGACAAGATAGTCTTCATCATGTCCTGCCTCAACAGCAATTAGACGTTCATTCATGGATCAAGTGACTTTGTGGGAGCTGTAGATCAAGTATCATATGCAAAGATCCAGTATCATATATCTAGGAGGACTACACCCTTGTGCATCTGGTTCAGCTGAGTTCAGTCGCTCAGTTATGTCTGACTCTTTGTGACCTCATGAGCTGCAGCATGCCATGAAGTGATGGGCCTGGATGCCATGATCTTAGTTTTCTGAATGTTGAGCTTTAGGCCAACTTTTTCACTCTCCTCTTTCACTTTCTTTTCTTTTCTTTTTTTTTTCCTGAGCCTAAAGTTTACTTTGTTTTTTTTTAATTTTTTAAAATACTTTATTCTACTTTACAATACTGTATTGGTTTTGCCATACATTGCCATGAATCAGCCACGTTGTGTCCATGATCTCCCAATGCCAAAGCCCCTCCCACCTCCCACCCCACACAGTCTCCCCGGATCATCCCGTACACCAGCCCCAAGCATCCTGTATCCTGTATTGAACATAGACTGGCGCTTCGTTTCTTACATGATAGTATACATGTTTCAGTGTCATTCTCCCAAATCATCCCACCCTCTCCCTCTCCCTCAGAGTCCAAAAGTCCGTACTATACCTCTGTGTCTCTTTTGTTGTCTCACATACAGGGTCATAGTTACTATCTTTCTAAATTCCATATATATGTGTCAGTATACTGTATTGGTGTTTTTCTTTCTGGCTTACTTCACTCTGTATAATTGGCTCCAGTTTCATCCATCTCATTAGAACTGAGTCAAGTTTATTCTTTTTAAGGGCTGAGTAATACTCCATTGTGTATATGTACCACCACTTTCTTATCCATTCATCTGCTGATGGACATCTAGGTTGTTTCCATGTCCTGGCTATTATAAACAGTGCTGCAATGAACATTGGGGTACATGTGTCTCTTTCAATTCTGGTTTCCTTGGTGTGTATGCCCAGCAGTGGGATTGCTGGGTCATAAGGCAGTTCTATTTGCAGTTTTTAAGGAATCTCCACACTGTTTTCCATAATGGCTGTACTAGTTTGCATTCCCACCAGCAGTGTAAGAGGGTTCCCTTTTCTCCACATCCTCTTCAGCATTTATTGCTTGTAGACTTTTGGATCGCAGCCATTCTGACTGGTGTGAAATGGTACCTCATTGTGGTCTTGATTTGCATTTCTCTGATAATGAGTGATGTTGAGCATCTTTTCATGTGTTTGTTAGCCATCCGTATGTCTTCTTTGGAGAAATGTCTATTTAGTTCTTTGGCCCATTTTTGATTGGGTTATTTATTTTTCTGGAGTTGAGCTGCATAAGTTGCTTGTATACCTTTGAGATTAGTTGTTTGTCAGTTGCTTCATTTGCTATTGTTTTCTCCCATTCAGAAGGCTGTCTTTTCACCTTACTTATAGTTTCCTTTGTTGTGCAGAAGCTTTTAAATTTAATTAGATCCCATTTGTTTATTTTTGCTTTTATTTCCAGTATACTGGGAGGTGGATCATAGAGGATCCTGCTGTGATTTATGTTGGAAAGTGTTTTGCCTATGTTCTCCTCTAGGAGTTTTATAGTTTCTGGTCTTACGTTTAGATCTTTAATCCATTTTGAGTTTATTTTTGTGTGTGGTGTTAGAAAGAGATCTAGTTTCATTCTCCTTTTTTTTTTTTTTGAAATACAAGATCCTTTTTTTTTTTTAACTTTTTTTATTATTAAATTTATTTATTTTTTTAATTACAATACTATATTTGTTTTGCCATACATTGACGCTTGAGTCAGCCATAGGTGAACACAATCTCCCAATGCCGAAGCCCCCTCCCACCTCCCACCCCACATCCTCTACTTGAATCATCCTGTGCATCAGCCCCATGCATCCTGCATCCTACATTGAACATAGATTGGCGCTTCGTTTCTTACAAGAAAATTTTACAAGTGGTTGACCAGTTTTCCCAGCACCACTTGTTAAAGAGACTGTCTTTACTCCATTGTATGTTCTTGCCTCCTTAGTCGAAGATAAGGTGTCCATAGGTGTGTGGATTTATCTCAGGGCTTTCTATTTTGTTCCATTGATCTATTTTTCTGTCTTTGTGCCAGTACCATGCTGTCTTAATGACTGTGGCTTTGTAGTAGAGCCTGAAGTCAGGCAAGTTGATTCCTCCAGTTCTATTCTTCTTTCTCAAGATTGCTTTTGCTATTCGAGGTTTTTTGTATTTCCATACAAATCTTGAGATTGTTTGTTCTAGTTCTGTGAAAAATAATGTTGGTAGCTTGATAGGAATTGCATTGAATCTGTAGATTGCTTTGGGTAGTATACTCATTTTTACTATATTGACTCTTCCAATCCATGAACATGGTATATTTCTCCATCTATTAGTGTCCTCTTTGATTTCTTTCATCAGTGTTTTATAGTTTTCGATATATAGGTCTTTAGTTTCTTTAGGTTGGTATATTCCTAAGCATTTTATTCTTTTCGTTGCAATGGTGAATGGGATTGTTTCCTTCACTTCTTTTTCTGTTTTCTCATTATTAGTGTATAGGAATGCAAGGGATTTCTGAGTGTTGATTTTATATCCTGCAACTTTACTATATTCATTGATTAGCTCTAGTAGTTTTCTGGTCGAGTCTTTAGGGTTTTCTATGTAGAGGATTATGTCATCTGCAAACAGTGAGAGTTTTACTTGTTCTTTTCCAATTTGGATTCCTTTTATTTCTTTTTCTGCTCTGATTGCTGTGGCCAACACTTCCAGAACTATATTGAATAGTAGTGGTGAAAGTGGGCACCCTTGTCTTGTTCCTGACTTTAGGGGGAATGCTTTCAGTTTTTCACCATTGAGGATAATGTTTGCTATGGGTTTGTCATATACAGTTTTTATTATGTTGAGGTACGTTCCTTCTATTCCTACTTTTTGGAGAGTTTTTATCATAAATGGATGTTGAATTTTATCAAAGGCCTTCTCTGCATCTATTGAGATAATCATATGACTTTTATTTTTCAATTTGTTAATGTGGTGAATTACATTGATTTATTTGTGGATATTGAAGAATCCTTGCATCCCTGGGATAAAGCCCAGTTGGTCATGATGTATGATCTTTTTAATGTGTTGTTGGATTCTGATTGCTAGAATTTTGTTAAGAATTTTTGCATCTATGTTCATCAGTGATATTGGCCTGTAGTTTTCTTTTTGTGGCATCTTTGTCAGGTTTTGGTATTAGGGTGATGGTGGCCTCATAGAATGAGTTTGGAAGTTTACCTTCCTCTGAGAATTTTCTGGAATAGTTTCAGTAAGATAGGTGTTAGTTCTTCTTGAAATTTTTGGTAGAATTCAGCTGTAAAGCCGTCTGGACCTGGGCTTTTGTTTGCTGGAAGATTTCTGATTACAGTTTCAATTTCCATGCTTGTGATAGGTCTGTTAAGATTTTCTATTTCTTCCTGGTTCAGTTTTGGAAAGTTGTACTTTTCTAAGAATTTGTCCATTTCTTCCAAGTTGTCCATTTTATTGGCATATAATTGCTGAGAGTAGTCTCTTATGATTCTTTGTATTTCTGAGTTGTCTGTCGTGATCTCTCCATTTTCATTTCTAATTTTATTGATTTGATTTTTTTCTCTATTTCTTGATGAGTCTGGCTAATGGTTTGTCAATTTTATTTATCCTTTCAAAAGAACCAGCTTTTTGCTTTGTTGATTTTTGCTATGGTCTCTTTTGTTTCTTTTGCATTTATTTCTGCCCTAATTTTTAAGATTTCTTTCCTTCTACTAACTCTGGGGTTCTTTATTTCTTCCTTTTCTAGTTGCTTTAGGTGTAGAGTTAGGTTATTTATTTGACTTTTTCTTGTTTCTTGAGGTATGCCTGTATTGCTATGAACTTTCCTCTTAGCACTGCTTTTATAGTGTCCCACAGGTTCTGTGTAGTTGTGTTTTCATTCGTTTCAATGCATATTTTGATTTCATTTTTGATTTCTTCTGTGATTTGTTGATTATTCAGAAGGGTGTTGTTCAGCCTCCATATGTTGGAATTTTTAATAGTTTTTCTCCTGTAGTTGAGATCTAACCGTAATGCATTATGGTCAGAGAAGATGCTTGGAATAATTTCTGATTTTTTTGAATTTATCAAGGTTAGATTTATGGCCCAGGATGTGATCTATCCTGGAAAATGTTCCATGTGCACTTGAGAAAAAAGGTGAAATTCATTGTTTTGGGGTGAAATGTCCTATAGATATCAATTAGGTCTAACTGGTCTATTGTATCATTTAAAGTTTGTGTTTCTTTGTTAATTTTCTGTTTAGTTGATCTGTCTATAGGTGTGAGTGGGGTATTAAAGTCTCCCACTATTATTGTGTTATTATTAATTTCCCCTTTCATGCTTGTTAGCATTAGTCTTATATATTGCGGTGGTCCTATGTTGGGTGCATATATATTTATAATTGTTATATCTTCTTCTTGGATTTATCCTTAAATCATTATGTAGTGGCCTTCTTTGTCTCTTTTCACAGCCTTTGTTTTAAAGTCTATTTTATCGGATATGAGTATTGCTACTCCTGCTTTCTTTTGGTCTCTGTTTGCATGGAATATGTTTTTCCAGCCGTTCACTTTCAGCCTGTATGTGTCCTTTGTTTTGAGGTGGGTCTCTTGTAGGCAGCATATAGGGATCTTGTTTTTGTATCCATTCAGCCAGCCTTTGCCTTTTGGTTGGGGCATTCAACCCATTTACATTTAAGGTAATTATTGATAAGTATGCTCCTGTTGCCATTTACTTTATTGTTTTGAGTTCGGGTTTATACGTTCTTTTTGTATTTCCTGTCTAAAGCCTATCCTTTAGCATTTGTTGGAGAGCTGGTTTGGTGGTGCTGAATTCTCTCAGCTTTTGCTTGTCTGTAAAGCTTTTGATTTCTCCTTCATATTTGAATGAGATCCTTGCTGGGTACAGTAGTCTTGGCTGTAGGTTATTATCTTTCATCACTTTAAGTATGTCTTGCCATTCCCTCCTGGCCTGAAGAGTTTCTATTGAAAGATCTGCAGTTATTCTTATGGGGATCCCCTTGTGTGTTGTTTGTTGTTTTTCCCTTGCTGCTTTTAATATTTGTTCTTTGTGTTTGGTCTTTGTTAATTTGATTAAAATACATCTTGGGGTGTTTCGCCTTGGGTTTATCCTGTTTGGCACTCTCTGGGTTTCTTGGACTTGGGTGATTATTTCCTTCCCCATTTTAGGAAGTTTTCAACTATTATCTCCTCAAGTATTTTCTCATGGTCTTTCTTTTTGTCTTCTTCTTCTGGGACTCCTATAATTCGAATGTTGGATCGTTTCATATTGTCCTGGAGGTCTCTGAGGTTGTCCTCATTTCTTTTAATTCGTTTTTCTTTTTTTCCTGGCTGATTCATTTATTTCTACCATTCTATCTTCTATTTCACTAATCCTATCTTTTGCCTCTGTTATTCTACTATTTGTTGCCTCCAGAGTGTTTCTGATCTCATTTATTGCATTATTCATTAAATGTTGACTCTTTTTATTTCTTCTAGGTCCTTGTTAAACTTTTCTTGCATCTTCTCAATCCTTGACTCCAGGCTATTTATCTGTGATTCCATTTTGATTTCAAGATTTTGTATCATTTTCACTATCAATATTCGGATTCTTTCTCAGATAGATTCCCTATCTTTTCCTCTTTTGTTTGATTTGGTGGGCATTTCTCTTGTTCCTTTACCTGCTGGGTATTCTTCTGTCTCTTCCTCTTGCTTATATTGCTGCATTTGGGGTGGCCTTTCTATATTCTGGGAATTTGTGGAGTTCTCTTTATTATTGAGCTTCCTCACTGTGTGTGGGGTTGTATCAGTGGCTTGTTGAGGTTTCTTGATTAGGAAGCTTGTGTTAGAGTTCTGGTGGGTGGAGCTGGATTTCTTCTCTCTGGAGTGCTGTGAAGTGTCTAGTAATGGGTTATGAGATGTCAATGGTTTTGGAGTATTTTGAGCTGCCTGTATATTGAAGCTCAGGGGCGTGTTCTTGTGTTGTTGGAGAATTTGCATGGTATGTCTTGCTCTGGAACTTGTTGGCCCTTGATGGTGCACGATTTCAGTGTAGGTATAAAGGCGTTTGATGAGCTCCTATTGGATAATGTTCCCTGTATTCAGGAATTCTCTGATGATCTCAGGATTTGGACTTAAGCCTCCTGATTCTGGTTTTCAGATTTATTTTTACAATAGCCTCATGACGTCTCCATCTATACAGCGCTGATGTTAAAACATATAGGTTAAAGATGATAGGTTTCTCCACCTTGAGGGTCACCCCTAGAGGATCACTGAGTTACTTGGAGGAGAGAAGAGGGAGGGGGTAGTTAGAGGTGACTGGAATGGGATGAGGTGGAATCAAAAGAGGAGAGAACAAGCTAGCCCGTAACCACTTTCTTGTGTGCGTTCCACAGTTTGGACCTCTCAGAGGTGGTCACAGAGTTATACAGGGAATAGGAGAGGGAGGAGGTAGCGAGGGAGGAAGTAGACAGAGGGGGCCAGGGGGATAAAAAGAGGGAGATGAAAAGGAGGGATACAGATCCAGCCAGTAACCAGTTCGCTGAGAGTTCTCCACCTTCTGGGACAGACAGAGATTCATAAAGTTGGGTAGAGAAGAGGAGGGGGAGGGAGGAGAGAGAGGCCACCTGGTGGAGAAAAAAGAGAGCCCCAAAGAAGAGAGAGTGGTCAAGCCAGTAATCTCGCTCTTATGTAAAATTGGGTACTGAAGATTAGGTTTTTAAATGTACAAAATTGGCAACAAATACCAAAATGTAAAGATTAATAATCTGGAGTAGAGATTGGATTTTCAAAAATAAAATATTAATGTCAAGAAGAAGAAGGAGAAAAGAAAAAAAAAGCCACCAGAATTATTAAGATACAACAACCTCCACCACAAAAAGACTATATATGGCATTTGCTTTAAAAATAGAATTTTTTTTTGAAAAGTAATAATAGGTTATAAAAATAATAAATAAAGATATAGAGGACTTAAAAATTTAAGAAAGTTTAAAAAAGAAAATGAAAAAGAAGAAAACAAATTTTTTTCAAAAAAAAATTAAAAAAGAATTCTTTAAAAAGAAAAAGAAAAAAATCATGCTTCCACATCAACCCAAGGGGGAAAAAAATTGATCATAAAAGTATTAAAGGTATATCTGGCCCTTTCTCTGGCATTGTGGACTGTGTGGGGTCACTACCAAGGCAATTCCCTCTGTTTGACTTCCTCTGTTTGCTGGTCTCTTCCGTGTCTGATTTCCGTCTTGACACAAGGAGGGCGGTGACGGACTCTACACTGGGCTTGCCCCTGCTGACAGCGCACACTATGTTGCTCCGCGGATAACCGTCTGGGGCCCGCCCTAGGCTTCATGCACCTCCCCGGTCTAAGCCACTCAGGTTCGGCACTCAGGAAGCCCTCTGACGTGCAGATTCGGTTGGGCCTGCGCTTTGTGCCCTTCCCAGGTCCGAGTAGCTAGGGAGTTTGGCGAGCGCAATTGCTGCAATTTCTGGCCTTTCTGTGCTGCCCAGTTTTCTGGGAGTACCACTGGGGCTCCTTCTCAGGCAGATGATGGCTGTCCAGAGCCCCCAGAAGTCTTAGTTAGCAAAGAAACCTGCTTGCAATTTGGTAGGTAATATCTCTCTTGAGCTGCGATTGCCCCCCTTCCAGCACTTAAGACTCTGGCTGCCTGTCACCAGAGGGGGATGGTCTGCAGCCAGCTATTTCCTATCCATCCTTTGTTCTGTGCGCGGACCTGTCGGTGCCTTATGTTCAAGCATTTTGCGTGGTAGTTATCCCACAGTCTGGTTTGCTAGTCCAAGATAGTTCGTTCTGGCCACACGCGGACCTGATTCTGGCCGTGTTACCACCCGGTTCTCAAGAAAAGCCCTGCAGCCTGCATCTCCCGCAGCCCGATTCTTAGAAAGCACTGCCGCTGGCGAGTCCCATTCCTCCCTGCCCAACTCCCACTTGCTAGTGTCGGATGCAGGTGTTTGCGCTGCTTATGCGCTGGGGATTTTCTGTTGGGCTCGTAATCTTTTGGTTTTAATTATTATTATTATTTTTTTTCTTTCCTGTTATGTTGCCCTCTGTGCTTTCAAGGCTCGCCCCAGACACTCAGCTTCGAGAATGTTTCCTGGCTGTTTAGAAACCTCTAGAAACCTCTAAGAGTCTCTTCCCAGGATGGGATTCCCTTCCTGGGATGGGGTTCCCTCCCTACCTCCTTTGTCTCTTTTTCGTCTTTTATATTTATTCCTACCTGTTTTTGAAGCCAATGATCTGCTTTGCTGGATGCCTGATGTCCTCTGCCAGCATTCAGAAGTTGTTTTGTGGAATTTACTCAGCGTTGAAATGTGCTTTTGATGAAGTAGTAAAGGAGACAGTGGTCTCCCCATCCTATTCCTCCGCCATCTTTTTCCTTCCCCCCTCCTCTTTCACTTTCATCAAGAGGCTCTTTAGTTCTTCTTCACTTTCTGCCATAAGGGTAGTATCATCTGCATATCTGAAGTTGTTGATATTTCTCCCGGCAGTCTTGATTCAAGCTTGTGTTTCTTCCAGTCCAGCGTTTCTCATGATGTACTCTGCATATAAGTTAAATAAGCAGGGTGACAATATAAAGCCTTGACGTACTCCTTTTCCTATTTGGAACCAGTCTGTTGTTCCACAGACTGTTCCAGTTCTAACTGTTGCTTCCTGACCTGCATACAGGTTTCTCAATAGGCAGGTTGGGTGGTCTGTTATTCCCAGGGAAGCTGTCAGCAGGGAAGCTGTCAGCACCTGTTTTAGTATGTTGCATAATCCAGGGAGGGCATATAAGTGTAAGAATTCTGCAGCAATAGGCAGCAAGAACCGCAGAAGAGGCATATCCATAGAGGTCTGAAAAAGCCTCAGAATCCCAGCAGAGCCAATGGGAGGTATTTCTTTCCAGAAAATAGTCACTAAAGACTGAGACAGCAACTGCTACTTCAAATGAGAAGACAGCAATTCAAAGAAACATGGAAAATCAAGAAAACATGACACCACCAAAGGATCTCTAGTAATTGAACACAAAACATGCAGATCTGCAATTTATACCCAACAAAGAAATCATAATAGGTGTTTTAAGGAAGTACAGTGAGCTAGAGGAAGATACAGAAGATAATTCAGTGAAATTAAGAAAATAAAACTGAAATAAAATGATAAGTTTAGCACAATGATAAAATCATATTAAAGAACCAAGTGGAAATTCTAGAGGTGAAGAATATAATAAATTAAATGAAAAATCAATCCATCAACAGCAGAATGGATCAAGGAAAAGAAGGAATCTATGAAATAGAAGATGTGAATTTTGAAATTATACCGTCACATGAGAACAAAGTAAAAAATGAAGAGTGAAGAAAACATGCTTGAGATTTTGGATACTATCAAAAGCAGCAATCTGTGAATTATGACTTTCAAAAGGATAGAAGGATAAGGGGGTAGAAAACTTATGTAAAGAAATAATAGTTGAGAACTTCCTAAATCTGGGACGAAATTTGGATATCCAAGTTCCTGACATGTTCTTCTTCTCCAAGATGTATTGTGATAAAAATATCAAAAATCAAAGATAGATAACCCTAAAAGCAGCAAGAGAAAAGAAGCTTGTAAGTTAAAGGTTGTCTATGGGTTTCTCAGTAGAAATCTATGGACCAGGAAAGAGTGGGATTATATATTCAAAATGCTGAAAGAAAAAGAACTGTCTAACCAAAAATATTTTATCTAGCTGTGTTGACCTTCAGAAATAAAGGTGGCAAAAACCTTTGCATATAAATGAAAGCTGATAGTGTTCATTTCCATGAGGCTTGCATTATAAGCAATGCTGAAATGAACAGACACTATTTAACATGAAAACACAAAAATATACATCATAATGGTAGAGAGAAGTATATAGCCAAATTCAGATGACTCTATTACTGTAATATGATGGTGTATTAGCAACTCTAGTTTAAAGGTAAAGAATGAAAGTATTAAAACTAGCTAATAAAAGTATTAAAAATTAGCTATTTGTAAAAACTATAACAAAGTATATCGTGACATCAAAAGCATTAAAGTGGGTAGCAAAAAGGTTTTGGATGTGATCAAAGTTAAGTTTTTATTTTATAAACTATACTGTTACATCTGTAAGATGTTTTGTGGAAGCTTCCTGGTAACCACAAACTCTACAGTAGACTCACAAAAGATAAAGAGAAGGGAATCAAAGCGTATCACAAAGGAAGGTAGTAAGAGAGGGAGACAGAAACAAAGGAATTACAAATAACAACTAAAACTTGCTAGTTTTAGTAACTGAAGATGGCATTACCAATAATTATTCAATATATAAATAGATTAAATTCTATAGTTAAACTATATAGAATAACTGGGAGGATAAAAAACCCGACAAGATCCAACTATATGCTGCCTGTTAGAGACTTACTTCAGCTTTAAGGACACATATAGGGTTGGAGTAAAAGATCGAAATGATATTTCATGAAAGTGGGAAACAAAAGAGAGAAGGAATTACTATACCTATATTTGACTTTTTGGCACTTTTTTAAATTGAAGGATAATTGCTTTATAGAATTTTGTGGCTTTCTGTCATACATTAATAAGAATCAGCTATAGGTGCAGCCATGTTCCCTCCCTCCCCATCCCACCGTTCTAGATGGTCAGATCCCCTATTTGAGTTCCCTGAGTCATATAGCAAATTCCCATTGGCTATCTATTTTACACATGGTATTGTAAATTTCCATGTTACTCCTTCCATACATCTCACCCTCTCTCCCCTCCCCTCCCTGCTGTGTCCATAGGTCTGTTCTCTATGTCTGTTTCTCCACTGCTGCCCTGAAAATAAATTCATCAGGACCATCTTTCTAGATTCCATATATATGTGTCAGTATATGATATTTATTTTTCTCTTTCTGACTGACTTCATTCTGTATAATAGGCTGTAGTTTCATCCACCTCATGAGAACTGACTCAAATGTGTTGTTTCTTATGGCTGAATAGTATTCCATTGTATATATGTACACAGCTTCTTTATTCTTTCATCTGTTGATGGACTAGATGGTTGCTTCCAAGTTCTAGCTTTTGTAAATAGTGCTGCAATGAATGTTGGGCTGCATGTGTCTTTTTCTATTTTGATTGCCTCAGGGTATATGCCTAGTAGTAGGATTAATGGCTCATATGATAGTTTTATTACTAGTTTTTAAGGAATCTCCATACCATCTTCCATAGTGACTGTATCAGTTTATATTCCCACTAGCAATGCAAGAAAGTTCCCTTTTCTTCCTCACCCTCCCCAGCATTTTTTTGTTTGTAGACTTTTTGATGATGGCCACTCTGACTGGTATGAGGTAGGATCTCATTGTAGTTTTGATGTGCATTTCTCTCATGATGAGTGATGTTGAACATCTTTTCATATGTTTGTTAGCCATCTGTATGTCTTCTTTGGAGAAATGTCTGTTTAGGTCTTTTTCCCACTTTTTGATTGGGTTGTTTGTTTTTCTGATATTGAGGTTGTATGAGCTACTTGCATATTTTGGAAATTAATTCTTTTGGCAAAATAGACTTTTCACCAAACCTTTAACAGAGAAGATCATTCTATACAGATAAGTAATTCATCAAGAGAATATGACAATTGTGAGTATATATGCATCTAACATCAGAGCCTAAATATACCTAAGTATATTAAGTAAATGCTAACAGATCTGAAGGGAGAAATAGCCAATGATACAATAATAGTAGGGGACTTCAAGACTTAACTTTCAACAGTGGATAGATCATCCAGAGAGAAAATCAGTATGGAAACACTGGACTTGAACTATAGATCTAACAGACATGTATAGAACATTCCATCCAGTAGCAGCAGAATACACATTCATCTCAGTTGTACACCTAACATTCTCCAGAAGAAATCAAATAATAGATCACCAAAAAAATTCATAGAAAATCAAGAACACTGAAATCATACTGAGTATCTTTTTCAACCACAATGGTACAAAACTGGAAATTGATACAGAGGTAAATTCACAAATATGTGGAGATTAAACAAAACACTCCCAAAGCTGTAGGTTAAAGAAGAAATCAAAATGGTAATTAAAAAAAAAAATCTTGAAACAAATAAAAGTGGAAGAAAATAATACTGAAATTTATAGGAAGAAGAAAAAGAAGTTCTAAGAGGAAAGTTTATAGCAGTAATACTTACATTTAGAAAAAGGAAAGATCTCAAATAAATAACATTATACCTCAAGGGACTAGAAAAAGAAAAACTAAGCCCCAAATTAACAGAAGGATGGAAGTTACAAAGATGAGAGTAGAAAGAAATCAGAGACCAGAAAAGCAATATAAAAAAATTAATGAAAATATAAGCTGATTTTTGAAGCAATAAGAAAAATTTATTACAAACATTTAGCAATAAAACTAAGAAAAAGAGAAATCTGAAATAAATGAAATTGGAAATGAAAAAGGAGACATCATGACTAGTGAAATGCATGGAATCATAAAGAGACTACTATGAGCAACTGTATGACAGTGATTTGGATAACCTAGAAAAAAACAGATAAATTCCTAGAAACATATAACCCACCAAGACTGAATCATGAAGAAAAAGTGGATTTCAGCAGACCAATAAACAGTAAAGAGATTGAATTATTCAATGAATGAATGGATAAAGAAGATGTGATTATACATATATACATATCTCCTTTAAGCTGTTGACAGACACTAGGTTGTTTCCATATCTTTACTGTGGTGAATAATTCTGCAATTAACATGGGGGTGTGAATATATCTTTGATATCGTAATTTCATTTTTTGGATATATAACTAGAGTGGGGTTGCTGGTTCATAAGACAGTCCTATTTTTAATTAATTAATTCTATATGTATGTGTGTGTGTATTCATATAAGCATACCTCATTTTATTATGCTTTGTTTTACTACACTTAGCAGATAATTGAATTTGTTACAATTTGAAAATTTGTGGCAATCCTCTGTGGGGCAACTCTATCAGTACCGTTTTCCCAAAAACATTATCTTCTTTAAAAAGCATTATTTTAAAATTTAGGCATGTACTTTGTTTTCTTATGTCTGATGTTTTACATAATTAGTATACTCCTGATGTTCAAGGGACTTTCAGGAGTCTTCTCCAGCACTGCAGTTCAAAGGCGTCTATTCTTTGGCATTCTATCTTCTTCACGGTCCAGCTCTCACAACTGTATGTGACCACTGGTCAAAGGGTACAAACCTTCAATTATAAGAAAAGTAAGTTCTGGGGATCTAATGTATAGCCTGATGATTATAGCTAACAATATTGTATTATGTATGAGAAAGTTGCTAAGAGAGTAAATCTTAAGTGTTCTCAGAACAGTTGGTGGACAGTAATTACTGGACATGCAGATGAAAAAGGAATAGAGAGAATACATTGCCCTAAGGCGGGTGCATGGATATTCATGCTAATACTGGTAGAAACCAAGGCATGTTTATTGACAAAGGGGAGATGTGTTAATAGGAAAGCAAAAGCTGAGTCGACCCCATGGACTGCAGTCTCCAGGCTCTTCTGTCCTTGGGGATTCTCTAGGCAAGAAAACTGGAATGGGTTGTCATGCCCTCCTCCAGGGGATCTTCTCAACCCAGGGATCAAACCCAAGTATCCTGCATTGCACGCAGATTCTTTACTGTCTGAGCCACCAGGGAAGCCCTGAGAATACAAGAGAGGTGTTAAAATAAGAATGGGGAAGCGTGACATGCAGAACCAAGCAGAAGGATGAGGCTGGACAAGGTACTTGCTTCTCAAAAAGGGCTGAAGACTAATAGGCAGCATGGGTGAGAAGCAGGGAGGGATGGAGGCAGATCACTTGTATGCAGGGAATTGAAGGCCTAGGGGCCTTAGTTTGTAGGATGAGTTGTTATCTGGTGAGATGGAACCTGAGTTATAAGTGTAAGGACTATATATATATATGTATATGTGTCTGCTAAGTCATGTCCGACTCTTTGTGACCCCATGGACTGTAGGCCACCAGGTTCCTCTGTCCATGGAATTTTCCAGGCAGGAATAATGGAGTGGGTTGCCATGCCCTCCTCCAGGGGATCTTCCTGACCCAGGGATCCAACCCTTGTCTCTTGTGTCTCCTGCATTGACAGGTAGATTTTTTTTTTTTTTAACCACTGAACCACCTGGGAAGCCCACAAAGAGGGTGTTAATGTAAAAGATAATCAGTGGAGCAAATGGCTCGGTTATTAAAAGCAAATGAGAGATATTTCTACCCCTGACAGCTCAATTTTAGTACCAATCCTTATAGTTCTGCAGATTTTCTCAACAATGCTGGGTTGCACTTAGGTATTACTAATAATAATAACCAGCATTTTCGATTGTTTAGTATGTACTAGGCGCTGATAAATCCTTAGTCTTCACAACAGATTCATGAACTAAGCATCATTAACTCCAGTACTTTGGCCACCTCATGCAAAGAGTTGACTCATTGGAAAAGACTCTGATGTTGGGAGGGAATGAGGGCAGGAGGAGAAGGGGACAACAGAGGATGAGATGACTGGATGGCATCACAAACTCGATGGACGTGAGTCTGAGTGAACTCCGGGAGTTGGTGATGGACAGGGAGGGCTGGTGTGCTGTGATTCATGGGATTGCAAAGAGCCGGGCATGACTGAGTGACTGAACTGAACGTAAGCATCGTTAACTAAGTATCGTTATGATTCTTATTTTAACACAAGAGGAAACTGAGGCATTGAAAAGTCTAAACATGGAGAAGGCAGATCATCAGCATAATTAGTGAAGCTTGTATTCAACTTCCAGTAATAGGACAGGCAAAAGAAGCAGAGGCTTAAACAAGATAAAAGTTTCTTTCTTTTTAAAATATCCCTAGATAGTCAGTCTAGAACTAATGTGACCCTCCAAGTTTTCAGGGACACAGGCTCTTCTGTGTGATTGTATAACATTTCCAAGGCTAACTCATGATACAATACGGCTGCTGATGCTCCAGTCATACATCATAAACTGAGAAAAATGAGGAGAACAAGAAAGACATGCCTCTTCCTTTTCAGTTAATGCCCCATCCAAGAAATTACACACATGTTTTTTGCCTACACTGTTAGAACTTGGTTGTGTGGCTGTTCCCTGCTCCAAAAGGCTGTGATATTTTTTTCAAATAAATAAACTTCTGAAGAAGATAAGAGCAAATAGTGGGAAGGCCTCTTACCTTGTTTGATCTACATTTGAACAATTTCAGAATATTTTGGATGAAAAAGAAAAGAACAAAGAACTGAGGGTGCTAGCAACTAACATGGTGAAATGCTGAATTCCAACAAAGAAAGAAATGAAGCCAAGAGGTGGCTGATACTGGAAGAAAAAGGAGGGTGGAACAGCCTGAATGACTTAATGATGTTAAAGAGGAATCTTGTCAGCATTACTGAATGAATAGTTTGAATTCATTCATAGTCATGAATAGTTTCTTAAGATGTAGATTGTGTAAGAATCTCATATAAGAACAGAAGATTTCGAAGTTGGATTACTTCCAGCAACAGTGGAAAGAATTCTTGCGGGTATTTTGCTGACATTAGGTGAAGAGACTTAAGGACAAATGGAGAGGAATGAAAATTAAGATCTTAAATGGCCAGACCAAGAGTGCTTTTGTTCTTGTTGTTCAGTCGCTAAATCATGTCCAACTCTTTGCCACCCCATGGGCTACAGCATGCCAGGCTTACCTGCCCTTCACCATCTCCCAGAGTTTGCCCAAACTCAGGTCCCTTGAGTCAATGATGCCATCCAACTGTCGCATCCTTTCTCTCCCCCTTCTCCTCCTGCCCTCACGCTTAATTCTGTACATATCATAGTAGTATCAATAAGGGTTTAAGAAATTGTTTCTTATCACTGGGATAATGATTATACTGTTTTATTTTGCGCAAAGATTTAGTCAAACTTCAAGTATGCTTTACAAAGTGAAGTTCAAGATAATATTTGTTGTGTTCAAAATTTCAAGCCTTTGAAGTGAACAGTGTTTTAGATAACTGAATCTTTTCATTCAGTGCAAACCATTCAGATGGAAAAGTTCCTAAAATTCCTTTCTTTAAATAATATACAGAACATATTTTATGATTGACACTCATTGCTAAATACAACTGTCAGTTATTGTCCTAGAGTGAAATAAAAGACTCTCAGCCCTTTCTTCATCTCTTTCATTTAGGAGTTCCTCTACAATACATTGAAGTTCTATGATTCTAGAGAACTGGCTTCATCTTTTTCATATTAGCGGTTTGGTGGCTCTTTGGTTCCCTAGAATCAAGATTGTAAGATGCTGACCCCAGGGCAAAAGTTTACTATAATTTTAAAAACCAAAACTTATAAAAAGCTTTCCATTTGTTTTAATCTTATCTTGGAACCAATTATCTCATGCCCATACCATTTCTTGCCTCCAGACTGGAAGAGGTTTGTACAAATGGAAACTCTATTATACTTCCAGAAAAAAAAAAATTGAAAATGAAATCTTTCCTACCTAATAAGGAATGCTTTTTAAAGCAAGCCTTATTTTTAACTTAAAAATTTTTAATTTCTCTCTAAATATGTTTTGAAACGACATGTGGAATTTAAATATAGTTGGCACAGCTCTATTTCATTATTCCTGTTTACATGCTAAGGGATATTGAAGCTTGTGAATTTCTGTGCACTAATTTGTATTTCTGCAGATTTTCTGCTTCCTTCCTACTTTCCCATCCAAAAGTTAGAGTACCCTAGTAGGGAATTCCAGGCGCTGCTGATGAGTGAGTTGAAAAAGTGCTGAAAATTTTGCCAATTGTGTGGGAATTTGGCAATTTTTGAAAAAGTGCTCTCGTGACAGATCATTCAGATACATTGTGCCAGTGTCAAGCCTGTTGTTAAATGTCAGAAAGAGGCAAATGAATGTATGTATTTCGCTAGACAAAGTTTGACACGAATGCCAGAGGTGGTGGTTCCTCAGAACATCTGATTGGTAGGTAGGACTGGGTGGAATGATGATAGCCCCTCCATACCTCCCACCTCACCCCCTCCTCTCTCCCTCTGCTTATTCCAAAGATATAGCTATAATTTAAAGTAGTCATTGTCAAATTGTGTTAAGAGAATCCTGCTTCCCGGCACTTCCTTCACATGTTAGGACTCCAGTGATTTTCATCCTGTAATTACCAACCAAGAGAATACCGTATAAGTGATACGGGTGACTGTCCCCAGCATGGATGTGCCGGCAGAGGCCACAAAGCTTTGGCGGTAACCAGGCAGCTGCACAGTTGTCTGATCGCCAGTGGGCCCCGAGTGATGTGAAAGAGAAGCCTGTGGCTGAAGATCCTTAGCTTTGAAGGCAGGTTCAAAAGAGTCACATGCCTCCATTTTCTGAAGGCTGAGTTAGATATTTGGCACTTTCAAGGTTTCTTTCTGGGTCTTAAAGTTTAACTTTCATTTGGGCCCAAGGCCTTGAAAATAAAGAGGACCTCATGCTGGAAAGGTGCAGGAAGGATGGTTTTTATCTGAACTAGTTTCCCCTTTGTATTTGAACCTACAGGAAATTAGTAAAGCTTCCTAAATGGTTCCATGAACAATTATTTTATTTTTTTAATCACATTTTTTTAAAATTACATGATAGTATACATGTTTCAATGCCATTCTCCCAAATCATCCCACCCTCTCCTTCTCCCTCAGAGGCCAAAAGTCCGTTCTATACCTCTGTGTCTCTTTTTGTTGTCTTACATACAGGGTTATCATTACTATCTTTCTAAATTCCATATATATGTGTCAGTATACTGTATTGGTGTTTTTCTTTCTGGCTTACTTCACTCTGTATAATCGGCTCCATTTAAAATAATTGGGGACAATTATTTTAAAGCAAACTTTACATTTTATTTTGATGTTTCTACTCTTGACTCTGATGATGAAAATCATAAAAGATTCAGTAAGGGATGGGGAGGAATGAAGTTGATTATAACCTATATAGGTATTAATTTGAAGTTTTGAGGAAGACCTGTCTTTACGCATCCATTTTACATAATCATGTAAATGATTATGTTGTGAAGACACCTTCTAAATATGTATGGTGAACTTGCATTTTCTCAACATATTAATATTAAAGAATTAAATGAAGTTGCAGTATTTTTCTTTTGCTTTTTAATGTCTTGAATTTTTTTCTTTTAACTAGCAAGTAATATATGATCATTGCAAAAGCTTTTAACATTTAATAGATGGGTATAAAGAAGAAGAGAAAACAGAAAAATATTACTTCAATTCAGCTATTTAGTTGCTTAAAATACTATGTAACTTAGCTAGACCTAGATAGTAAGAGCTCAGATGATTCAAATAAAAGGAAGATTGAAAAAATTCTTGTAGAGGCATAGAGAGAATACACATGCTACATGGAGGGTAAATAGGAAATTCCCATGACTTCAAGTTTTCTTTATCTTAAAGTTTTGTTCCTTGCTAAAGAGTTTCACTAGTTCATTAATTAACCGTTAACTCACTAGGTAAGGTAAGGTAAGGTAAAGTCGCTCAGTCGTGTCCGATTCTTTGCGACCCCATGGACTGTAACCTACGCTTCTCCATCCATGGGATTCTCCAGGCAAGAATACTGGAGTGGATTGCCATTTCCTTCTCTAGGGGATCTTCCCAACCCAGGTATCGAACCCCGTCTCCTGCATTGGAGGCAGACGCTTTAACCTCTGAGCCACCAGGGAAGCCCTGTTAACTCACTAATTAGTATTTATTGAATATTTGTTATGGACCAGGAACTCTGACACTGAGAGTGCATGGATAAACAAAACAAAGAATTTAGAGACTGTAGTTGGGCTTCCCAGGTGATGCTAGGTTAAAGAAACTGCCACAATGTAGGAAACATAAAATATGTGCATTCAATTGCTGGGTCAGGAAGATCCCTTGGAGTAGGATATGACAACCCAGTCCAGTATTTTTGCCTGGAGAATCCTGTGGACAGATGAGACTGGTGAGCTACAGTCCATGGGGTCACAGAGAGCCGGACATGACAGAAGCAACTTAGCACAGCATGACACAGAGGGACACAGTCAAGTTAGTATCCAACAACAAATAACTGCTGAACACTTGTTATGTTCCAGACACATTTCTAGGTACTGAGCATATAAAATTATCAACAAAACATATAAAAATCTCTGTCTTCATGAGGGATGGCAGGTAAATGGACATAATGAAGCAAAGAATAGCAAATGGGAACATGTCTGTAAGGAAGAGCAAGGAGGTCCTTGGGCTGGAGAAGAGTATAGGGAGGAATGAATAAGAGGTCAGAAAATAATTGGGAGCCAGGTCTTATAGGTGTTGTAGTACATTGTGCGGACTTTGTCCTTCACTCTGAATGAGATGAGACACCTTGACTGGGGTTTGGGGCAGAGAACTGACTGAGCTTTTAAAGGGATCATTCTGGCTTTAGTATGGAAAAGACACAGATTTTGCTTAAACGGAAAGTGGGAGGCCACTTGGGAAGATATGGCTATAAGCCAGACAAGAGATCATGGTGGACTGAGTCAGGGTGGTAGCAGTGGAAGTGGAAAGAAGTGGACAAAACCTACAGTATTTTAAAGGTTTAGTCAACGAGATTCATTGACCCAAATGAGGATGGGCTATTTAAGGAAGGAAAAAAAAGTTCTCAAGATGACTTGAGGATTTGGACCAGTGTAACCAAGAAGAGGGCCTTTTCATGTACTGAGATTTGAAGACAAGAGCAGGTTTGAGGATGAATAATAGATCAGGTTTTAACATAAGTTTGAAATTCCAATTATATATCCAAGCAGAAATATTGAACAGAAGTGTGGGCTGGAAATATAAATGTGAGAGTCATCGGCAAGAAAATGAGCGTGGACCAAAATGGAAAGAGCGGGAAGGAATGTGAATATGAATACAAGGACTGAACCCTGAAGCACAAATAAACGCAATAAATTGTTGAACAGTGAAAATATTCCCAGACTAGAAGTCCTTTAGGACTAGCTAACTCAGGAAAAAGGTTTAAGATTTTATTGCAAATTATGGGGAACTCTTGGAACATTTTGAAGAAGGGAGCTACATAATCATAAGACCTAAAATGGAAAAGTTGAGATTAAAAACTTAGCAGAAACCTCGTAAAGTTTCTACACATATTGCTCATATCCTTTATATTGTGATTTAAATCCAGTTTCCATATATCTACCATCAGTGAGTGGAAAAAAACCAGTGATCTCAATGTCAGTTGAAAAGAAGTTATTTTTTATTCTATTCATTACATAAACCAGAAGCTTTAATTTCTTTTTCTCAAGTACCAATTTCTTTGAGCTAAATTTATATAGAATTTTTAATCTCTTGTTTTAAAGGAAATTTCATAAAATTGTTAAGTTTCATATATATTTTTGGATAGTTTATTAACTTCATACACTGCTAAATATTTGCCTGGGACAAAGTATATATTTTTGTTGCTGTTGTTTTATATATTTTAAAAGGTCCTCTCAGACTTCTTATTCCTAATCACAGCTTTATTCATTATCAAAAGGAGGCAGATAGTCACTTCATGACTGAAGAAAAGCACTGATTCTGGGATTCCATAAGAGATCAGGTGTCTCCTAGGAACCATTTCAACCTTTAGAAAGAAGTAAACGATGTCAGGTGGAACAGTGGTAAAGAATCTGCCTATCAATGCAGGAGACATGGGTTCAATCCCTGGATCAGGAGGATCCCCTGGAGTAGGAAATGGCAACCCGCTCCAGTGTTCTTGCCTGGAAAATCCCATGGACAGAGGAGCCTGGCAAGCTACAGCTCTTGGGGATTTGACTAAGCATGCGCAGGGATGTATATGTAACAAAAGATCTCAAGAATTAAAGAAGTGTGGACTTCCATCTTCAAAACTTTTACTAACAGGCTGACCTGAAAGTGATTCTAGTCAATTTACATAACATGATTAAAATTATTCTTTGGTGATAATTGACTAAATTATATTTATTGTGCCCCAAGATATCAGGTTTGACTTAAACTGAAAACTCATTTGTGTATGTATGTGTATGTTCAGTCCTACTCCTAAAATATTCCACATGCAAAACCTGATTTTTTTTTTCAAAATTAGCTCAACAAAGTTGGCATGTAGTAGATGTTGGATAAAAAGTTTATGAACTATAGCAGTGAATATCTGCTGTCCCTGATCCATTAAAAACTGGGAAGTATATGTATTTTTAAGTAAGAAGGAAAAAAATGTAAGAACAAAACCACTGAAAGTCCTTTAGAACCACTTAAGCTATTAATGAGTCTTGCCTATTTCCCCGGATATATTATTTGATGGGATTAACTTTTTTGCATACAGAATTTATTCCTCAATTCTTCATTACTTCAATGGTTCTTTGTACACAACGGCTTCTCCTTCTAGTAGCTAAAATATTTTTATCCTGACTTTTCCCCCAGATAGATTTAGTTTGATGAATATCATAGATTTCATGAAAAGAAATTTGTAACAATGTTAAGAAGCATTATACAATAGATTTGTGTATAAAATATGATATATATATATACATATACGTATGTGTATATATATATATATTTGTGTGTGTGTGTGTGTGTGTGTGTGTGTGTGTGTGTGTGTGTAAAAGACACAAATATCCTGAGGCCTTTGGATAGGCTGAATTGAGGAAGTTGATTTAAATGTTAAATTTTCTTTTCAGGGTGTTGATGCATGCAAGAAAGCTTTTAAATATTTATCATAAGGTTTATATCATTAAGTGCATGCTTTTGGAGTGATGACATGGTTTAGGAGCAAGCCCATAGATAGTAATAAATAACATATGTGACATTCCTGTTTTACAGAGCACTTTACTGACACATTAAAATATATTATCTTTGTTATTGATCCACAGATATTGTTTTTCTGTGATTTTGCACTTCAGAAACCAAAGCTGAGAAACGCAAATAGAGATGACTCCTCTCTAATCCCTTTAAGCAAAAAGGTAGAATATAAATAAATCTAGTAAATTTAAGCTACATGTGAAGTTGTTTTCTTAGCAACAGAAATGGCCTTTAAGCATTCTCATTTAGATTTAGTGGGAAATGATCACTTGATCTTTTAAACACTACCTCCCTCAGCTCAAAAGCTTGAGAGTTACCATATAATATTTGACTTAGTATTTTATATCTAGTAGTCAGATAGGAAAAATGTTGGCAATGGATTAAGAATACCTGCTTTGACAAGCATATCAAAGAGATCATATCATTCCAAAGTAAGTAGTGGAACTAGTACTGATAGGGTATGTTAAGAACCTTTAGTTCTCAAGTTGCTGCTTGTAAACACAAGTGTAAGGAATAACCTGTATCTTGATTGTATTCTTTTTCCTAGTATTTTTTACAACTTCTATTTCCATCTTTTCTGTTACCTTGTAAAATAGATTTTTGGTTTCTTAGCATATGTTTTATGCTATGTCTGAAGAAGGAAGAAAACGAAGGCATATTTTCACATCATTTATTCAAGGTAAAAATCTCAGATATCCTTGTGAAATTTTCCCCTTAATTAATCTGTAGCTTTTTCATGACTATCAATAACTGGTGCTTTAAATAGCATTTTCTCTAAATGTTTATTTGAAAAACAAAAGGTGTTTTTGAAGAAAAGGTTTAAATCAGAGCTTCACTAGTTTTCATAAAATCAACTTCAAGATCTAAGGTGTAATTAAGTAGAGGAAAATTGAGAAGAACAGTAATAACATACTTTTTAGCAAACTACATTTCTGTGGAAAGTGTTTATAATATTTATTAACATACAGAATTAGTCTTAACCTGCTAGAAAGAAGAGAAAATGCAACACCTTTCAAAGATGCAAATTGACAATTAACAAAACAATAGAGTTCTAGGCCTTCCTTTGCCAGAGGTGCAAATTGATAATCAGGCTCTGCGGAAAAGCTAGTTGTTTCTATTTAAAAGTTATTTTGAGATGAAGGCTCCCCAAGGAAGAAGAAAATAAGAATATGACCAGTTTTGTTAAGTAGAGCATCTATGGTGGTATTATAATTCTACTGCTCTCTACAGTTTATATTTGAAAAATCACGGCCAAAGAGAGAGGAATGTGTGAATTCAGTTTCTCTATGTACTTAACAACACTACTTTGCACACTGATTGGTGATTCTGTTCAGTGTTCTGACCTTTACTTGTAAGGTCTTAAATGGTGTGGGACCTGGCTACCTGAAGAATCTAAATACTTACCTGTCTCTGTAGGGCTACACTGTGCTATGCGTGTGTGTGAGTTTCTATGGCAGTGTCTCTATACACTCAACAGTCAGCTTCCTGATTTTCTATTCCATTTGATTTTATCTGCTCCTTTGTAGTTGTTGACTTGATCATTGGCTTACGTTTATTTTGCCTTTGGAAGTCTCTTGCTATCTTAAAAGTTGTTGTATGGGTGTGTATGTTTAACTTGTTATTTCAGTAGATATCCTACAGTCAATGCTCATTTGTTAAGTGTCTGAGTGTCAGGTACTGTGCTGGATATTATAAATAGAAAGATGATAAAGAAATTGTCTACATGCTCTAAGCTCAAAAGAGAGTGAGATGTGAAGTAAGAACTCCTCCCTCCCTTCAACAAGCATTCAGTGAGCATCTAGCATAAAGTGAAAGTGAAAGTCACTCAGT
Source organism: Nanger dama (assembly GCA_917880005.1). Lineage (NCBI taxonomy): Eukaryota > Metazoa > Chordata > Mammalia > Artiodactyla > Bovidae > Nanger > Nanger dama. Next base: position 85,949,419 of record CAKJTW010000002.1, read on the forward strand.
CTTAGACTCTTGGCAACCCTATGGACTTATGTATAGTCCATGGAATTCTCCAGGCCAGAATACTAGAGTGGGTAGCTTTTCCCTTCTCCAGGGGATCTTCCCAACCCAGGTCTCAGGCATTGCAGGCAGATTCTTTACCAGCTGAGCTACAAGGGAAGCCAAAGAATACTGGAGTGGGTAGCCTATCCTTTCTCCAGCAGAAGTTTCCGATCCAGAAATCTAACAAGGGTGTCCTTCATTGCAGGTGGATTCTTTACCAACTGAGCTATCAGGGAAACTCCTAGACAGTGGTAAACAAGAAAGACACTACTGTCCCTGCCAGAACCCATTTCCTCCATTTGATCCATTTAGTACTCAACATTTATTGAGATAGGCTCTGAGAATTCCATGACAGAGGAGCCTGGTGGGCTGCAGTTCATGGGGTCGCAAAGAGTCAGACACCACTGAGCAACTAACATTTTCACTTTGCTGTGCCTATAAGCATAAAAATGTATGCAAATATACATATACATGAAAAAGCATGGGCTTAGCCTTCAGGAGTATGATAGATATTTTGGCTGATCTTTCTAGGCTTCAATTTCTTCACTAATAAATAGGAAAAATAATACCTCCATCAGAGGATGCTGGGGGGGATGATGGTAGAGATATTGTGTATGAAAGTTCCTAACCCAGTGTGTACTTACATAGTATGTGCTGAAGAAGTTAACTGAATTCTCTTGTTTTAGGAAAGTTGTATACTGTGAATAATATGACAATTTTATAAAAAGGGCAAAGTAAGGAAGAGGTTTGTTGTATCATCCAATAATAACATTCATTATTTTGACTACTCCCATTAGTCTCTGGAGCTCTGTGATGTCACATTGTTATTGTAAATTTTCCTGAGGCAAACACCTGAAATGTGCTTTGGAAGTCTCAGAGACTGGAACTCGTGGGAACATGGTGTAACACGGTCATCACAAATCTGAGCCCTGGTGTGGAACACCTAGTTTGAGTTCTCCACTGCACACTTGGACAGTCTTTGAAAACTACAGCCTCGTTGTCTGAAGTTGGGGTGGGGGGTAAAACCTGTCTAAAAAATTGTGAGAGTGCTGTGACATAAACAGGTGACATAAATAATGTCATCAATTTATAGTGTCTGGTATGTGGTCAGCCCCCAGTCAATGGAATCTACCATTATTATTAGGTTCAATTTTGTTACTAACTAGAGAGGAATTCTGACTAGCCTTTGCAGCCTAGTAGCCAAGGCTTTAGAATTCTGCCCATGCTTTCCTCAAGCATGACCATCATGTGAGAGAATCAAACTTAGTAAGAGCTGGAAAGGTTGCTAGCTTGTGGTATGGGATTAAACTCAGGAAATACCAGCTTCTCAATAGAACTGTGATGCATGAACAACAAGCTCTTGTATAAATATTTTTCTGTTTGCAAATTGGCAAGTTGTAGAATAATGTAGGCCATCATCCCAGAGACTTAACAAGGTTCTACTATATGTTTGTGAAAAGAAGAAACAAAATCCACGTTGGTGATTGAGGGAGAGGTAATGTAAAAGTTGCTGCTCAGGTCTTTGTTATTTGCTTATTTGTGCATTCATTCATTCATTCTAGTTACTGTGAATTTACAATCACACATGCTTATATGAAAATGTAAATATACTATCATACTTCAAAAATTTGTTTTAAAAATTATCTTCTCATGCACACATATATGGCTATATTTACATTTGTCTTTAAGGGCAAACATAAGTCTTTTGTTTCCTTTGTACATATACGTAGCAGTTACTTGGTGAATGGAATACAGATTTCAAAAATAGTGATCAACTTTGAAAACTTTCTCACATGCAGCCCTGCAGGATGCTTCCCTGTGTTGTTTTACCTGTGTGAATTCTTGCCAGCCAAGATCCTCTGAGCGTGGTAATTCTCCTCAGAGTGGTCTTACTATTACTTAGTACAAACTTGCTCTGCTCTGCATGACAGGACAGTTATTTGAGAGATGAGGTGTTGAGGCAAGAAATACTTTATTCAGAAAGCCACTGACTGAGATGGAAGACTAATGTCTCAAAATAACCATCTTATCTGGGTCTGAATGTCAGGTTCTTTTACAGAATACGGAGACGAGGAATAAAGAAATAAAGTAAGAAGGTCATTAACCTTGCAGATATCTCCTAGAATGGCAAGTCTCAGGGACAGGATGTGTTAATTTCTCACTTCCTGTAGCCACCCACAGGTGGACAGGATTTTGAACAAAGACACACTGGTTTAATATTCAGACAGAGGAGCAGGGTTCCTTGAGGCAGGCCATTATGTATAAACAGTATCCTTTTAGAGAATAAAAGCAATGAGAAGCAAAGGTTAAAGAAACAGATCCAACCTGGAGTCATAATTGGCTCTTCTCTGTAGCATTACCACAACTGAATCCATGTGGAAGTTGAGCAGCATTTTAACTATTGATGCCATCTTTAATCAGTCCTGAAATCTGGAAGGTAAGCACTGGTCTTAGTTGATGATGTTGGACAGAATAAAATTTGATGGAGGTCACCCATTATCTCCAGTTGTATTCTCTTTTTTTTCCTGAATTCTTTTCTTGCCTTGAGTCTAAGAATAGGGTTGAGAATTGGGCACCTTTCTGACGCTTTTTCACATTAAAGTGTGAGAATGAAGGGGTAGTTACTCTCTCCAGCCTACCTTCCCACCAGGGATAGATCTGTCTCTAGAAGGACTTTTCTCTCTTTCCCTTCCCTCCTTGGGTTTCAGCTATCCTAATTGTGAGGGAGAAATACTCTCTGAACCCTCCTAAAGTTCCTAGTGATTGCTCTCCAAGCATTCTGTACCTTTCTCCCTGGGGGTCACGGCTTCTATTCATGGATGCCATTGAGAAACAACGAACATTCCTCTTCTCCAGCAAAGCCAGAAGAGTGATTGTCCTTCCTAACTGCTTTAGAGCATCTAAGAAATTCTCCTTCTGTGAGGAGGCCAAGACTCTGTTCTCCTTGTAGGGTATTATCTAGTTCTCCACATTACAGTTTTTGCATGATCTTAGGCTGATGGAAGTGTCATGGATAAGGGGTTGTTGTTACCCTTGTTTCCTTTTGAGGTCACTTTGCTACCAGCATTCTAAAAACACAACTAGCTTTGAACTGCTGTGCCAAGTCCCATCTTCTTATCTCCAGGATCTGAGCTGGTGGAGCAGGCATCACCCAGTCTGTACCTGGCTCCTCTGGCTCCTCAGAGGTAGGCAGCAAATGCCAACTTTCCCCACCCTCCCCAGCTCTCGCCAGTCCTGAATTCCAGCTTCAGGAGATTTTTGCTGGGTGTGGGACTTAGTCCGACAGTGCCTTAAGCAGTGCATGGTACACTGTTCACACCTGCCAAAACCTGTTTAAACAGGTCAGATCTACACTTTCTGATTCTGAATGTCCTTGGACAGAACCTCTCCTTTTCCAGGAAGTGGTCTGATCTTTTTTGTTGTTGTTGTTGGTCTTGTTTTGTTTTTTAAGAAATTTGTAGTCTGAGGTGGAGAGCTGAAAGATAGCTTTCCTCACCTCTCCTTCTCCTATGTATTCACTTAGGAATCACAGGAAGATTCATCTCTTAAGTCAAATTGAATAAGGCTGCCTCACCCTCCCTCCCTTCTGCTGGTCACTCTCTATCTGTTTACGGAATTTAAAGCAGATTCATTTTCATCACATGCCACCGATATTTCAGAAATGATGTGTATCCTCCCCATCTCTGTTAATCAAGTGTCCAACAGAATCATAATCACTGTCACAAAACATATTGAATTCAGTTCTAAGGACTGACATTGCTCTTTGTTACAGTTATGTATGTTCCAGGACTTCCAGCAGTCCCTGAAGAGGTCACTTTGCATAGTGTGGATAAACATCAGAACATAATCTCATGTGTTTGAGCAATATCATTTCCTTTATTTTCTACTATTTAATGTAATTATTGACATCATTATCTTATATTAACATAATTAGTCATAATAGCATAATTATTGACTCTCAGGCCACCATTCTACCAGAGTGGTAGAAAGTCTAATATCTGTCCTTCCTGTGTCTTCTGAACTCATCCCTTTGATTAGGTTGTCAAAAGTCTTCCAGGGTCTTCCAAATGAACGTAAGAGGTGGAAGATGCCTCCTCCACGTTATTCCGTTATCTTTACATTGTGGTAGCAAGACCTTCTGAAGACCTGACATAAGCCAAGGATGTTGGAAACGGAAGGTAGGAGTTAAGATGGGTGATGATGGTAGCTAGGCCGAATGAAAGGTTGGGGGTTAGGGAGGTGGAGTCTTGGAGCACTGAATCAGCCACAGCACTGAAAACAATGAGAAGGAATATAAGGGACTTCCCTGTGGTCCAGTGGTTGAGAATCTGCCTTCCGGTGCAGGGAACTGGGGTTCGATTGCTGGTTGGGTAATTAAAATCCCACGTGCCGTGGGGCAACTAAGTCCGTGCACTCTAGAGCTTATGTACCACAGTGAAAGATCCTGCATGCACAGCTAAGACCTGCGGCAGCCAAATAAATAAATATTTTTAAAATTCTTAAAAAGAAGGAATATAAGAGGAGAGCAGGTTGGAGAGGAGGGATCATATGTAAACTGGGAGACATGTGAATGGGCATGTTGGAAATGTAGATCAGGAGAGAGATCTGAGCTGAACTAGAGAGCAAGAAGAGTGTGTGGCCAGGGAGAGAAGTCCATAGAACCCACTGCTGGGGAATGGACTCTCCCTTCTGTTCCAAGAGCTATGATCCTCCTTTAGGCCATGTGGCTGCCAGATGTTTATTTCTGAATCACAGCTCTGCAGGTAGTCTCACTTTACTCAAAAATCTTCTCTGTGACTCCTCTTTAGCTGAGTTCTTTGATTTGGAATTCATGATCCTCTCTGTTCTAATCCAGTCTCTCACTGTAGCTTCATCCTTCCATTTCCTCTACCACATATACATCCTTACACTAAAACCAAGACCATTTTCAGTTTCTTTAACAAGACCTTAATTCCCTACCTCCATGCTTTTCTTTTTTGCTCATGCTGTTCCTTTTACTGGAATTCTCTTTATTCTAAAAGCTACCTGTCCAAATATTTTTTTCCTTTATCCTTTCCTACAAATTATTTTTCTCTTTTGAACTCCTGTAGTTAATCATGCCTTATTAAACATATGTACTCATATATTTTTGTCTGGTATGTGCCATAAATCATAGATTCTCTGTGTGTTAGAATTGGAAACAACTTTAGAATTCCACTAGTTCAGTAGCCTCAGCATTGTGTTTTAGTGGAAGATAGATTTTAATAATTGCTTACTTCTCCCAATTTTCAAAAATGAAATAGTTAATACATAGAACTTACTGAGTTTTGAGTTTACCTGTTAGGATTGTGCTCAGTCGCGCAGTCCTGTCCAACTCTTTGTGACCCCCTTGAACTGTAGCCTGCCAGGCTCCTCTCTACATCGATTTCCCAGGCAAGAATACTAGAGTGGGTTTCAATTTCCTTCTCCAGGGGATCTTCCCAACCCAGGAACTGAACACAGGTCTCTTGTGTCTCCCTCACTGGCAGGTAGATTCTTTACCAATGAGCCACCTGGGAAACCCCACCTATTGGGACTGCTGGTCTTTAAGGTGTCTCTCATGGGATTCCCCCTTGTGGTCCAGTGGCTTAGACTCTCCCTTCCTAATGCAGGGGGCTTGGGTTAGATCCCTGGTCAGGGAGCTAGATCCCACATGCTGCATCTAGGAGTTTGCATGCCACAACTAAAGATCCCACATGCTGCAGCTAAGACCTGGAGCAGCTGAATAGATAAATAAGTGAATAATTTTTTTTAAGATGTCTTTTGCCAGGATCCTCACTTCCTGGAATTGATACCGAGGTATAACCCTCTCTCCCTGAGTGTGGGCTGAACTTACTGACTTGCTTAAAACAGTGATCACAAATAGAATACACCAAAGGAATGTGATGTCTCTCGTTTATTTACATGAGATATTACTGAACAGTGCTGAAAGCACAATCATTTAATGCAAGTAATAAGAGAAATTGTATAAGCTGTCTTAACCTGTAATCATTATACCTGGAATACCTATATTATGGTATTCATAAATCAAGTAAGTTTTTTCTTACAGTTTGTCATATTTTAAGGAATGCTAGCTTTAAAATGACCTATTTTTTGATACTATAGTTTATAAATGGATTCCTTAATTCCAGTGATTAACAGTACTTTTGCTCTTATCAGGGGCAGAATATGTTTCAGTTGACATTCTTCAGTGGTCAAATAGATATGTACTTTTTGACTTTTGTTAGCATCACATCTAACTTCTTTCTCCCTCTATTCTATGCTATTAATATAGCATACTGTGGTATTATTATTAAATTTGGGGTAAGGCAAATCCGTCATTTCAAGGTATTTCTGGATTTTATTTGGATGTGTATAGAGTTCATATATTTCTGGTAATATAAAGAATGTATGGCTACAACATTTGCCTGGGTATTATATTTTATATCCTTCTTTCTCTTTCACATATCAATGGATATATATCTGTTGTGTTCCATGTTTTTTGATGTCTTTTCTCTAATAACAGTAGATATAAAAATGGCCTCTTTTGTGAGATTTGTCTTAGGTTATGCATGCTCTTTCCTTTCGTCCTTCTAATTCACAATGAATCCTGATGTCCTTTTAGATTTGGTGCAATTTTTGAATGTGTGTTGTTTTTAGAAATTTAGTTTTTTGTTGTAGTTTCTCTTGTTGTTTTCCCCCATAACTAATGTGAAGTCAGCAATTTCATTTTCCCTACTCCAGGCGCTGTTGTCATCAGCTGTCCTTGTATAATGGCTTTTGATATGTCCCATTGTGACACATTGGACCCTGTCCCTAGTTAATCACTCATTTTAGGAGACTGATTCTGGGCAACAATGATTATATCCTCTCTTCACTTTCAGTGTTAAAATCCTTGGCAGTTCTTTTTACTCTACCATTTTCTGTGGGCTGCAGCTTAAAACACCCAGCCACATTAACACTCGCAGTAGAGTTGGCAGCGTGTCTTTTCTGGGTACTCTGAGGAAATTCTCTTAACCACACCAGTGGCCTAGGACCTTGTAGTACTTAGTATGTGCTTAGTCTCTCGGTCATGTCTGACTCTGTGACCCCATGGACTGTGGCCCACCAGGCTTCTCTGTCCATGGGCTTTTTCAGGCACGAATACTGGAGTGGGTTGCCATTTTTCCAGGAGATCTTCCCAACCCAGGGATCAAACCCACGTCTCCTGCGTCTCCTGCGTTGCAGGAGGATTCTTTACCCGCTGAGCCATCAGCAAAGCCCCAAAGCCTCATATGACTTATATTTATGCAAGCATCACCTTGAAGTTCTTTGAAAACATTTTCCAATTCCTTTCTTACAAAGTGATTTTAGTACAAATTATAGTGAAAAATACTTGTATAAAACTATTCTCTATGGGCCTTTGCAGATATATTCAGCAGTCCAAGAAATCAAGATATTTATGAATAAATAAACAATGAAGCTAAATTCACGTAAGCATATGCATGTTGCTATTTTGTTGTATCTTCTTTTAGTTGAATAAACCCTACAAAGGCGCGTATGTAGGAGTGTGTGTGTGTGTGTGTGTGTGTGTGTGTGAGTGTATGTGTATCAGAGAGAGAGAGACAGAGAGAAAAAGAGGTGTGGGAGAGAATGGAAATGCATATATACGATATAGGAATACCTGAGGGAATATTTTAGGACATGTCTGAACTCTCTTGCATCTGACCAGAAGATGCAAGAGACATCTGACATGTCAAAAGATGAGAACTTTTTACCAGTTGGATTTTCATATTTTATTTTGGGGCTTAAATAACAAAGAAATACTTAACAGAGGAAAAAATTATTAGATTAAATTTACTGAGCTTTTATGAAGACCTTATGAATGTATATTTGTATATATGGATGTGACTAACTGTATATATATATAATTTACAGCAAAAACTACTCTTGGTTCTGGTTTTGCTGAAATTGATCCAGTTGACATATATTGCCCAAAGAACAGCACTGAAGAAAAACATTTTCGATGTGTTAAAATCAGCTTTGATCACAATCATTTTATCCCTAATATCTGTAGAGTTATTGACTTCTTGTAGAGACAGGAAAATGCCTCTTTCTCCATCCTCCACCCAAGACTGCGTGAGCATATGTTTGCTCACTCACACTGGTTTAAAAAAATAACAGGAACTTCCCTGGTGGCCCAGTGGTTAAGAATTCGCCTGCCAATGCAGGGGACACGGGTTCTACCCTAGTCTGGGAAGATCCCACGTGCCGTGGAGCAACGGAGCCTGTGTGCCACAACTGCTGATCCTGTGCTCTAGAGCCTGTGCTCTGCAACAGGAGGAATCGCCCTGCAAAAAGCCTGCACACCACAGCAGAGAGCAGCCCCTGCATGCAGCAACTAGAGAAAGCCTGTGTGCGGCAAAGACCCAGTGCAGCCAGAAGTAAATCAAATGAATATTTTTTTAATAACAGAGAAAGGATAACTTTGGAAATAAATATGTTTAGGTCAGAACCACTCATTGTTAGAGGGACTGAGGAATTTGGATGTTTTTGTTCGTTTGCTTTGCATTAGAACAGTATTTTATTAACTAGCTAGTCAATTGTTCTATCATTGCTAGAAACTTTCTAGAGTTACATTTTGGCCCTTGCTCTTTTACTTAATTGTGGAGATGTGGCATGTGCATAATTCATGGTTAGCATAATATATCTTAACGTGTATTCATCATTATCATAAGAAATTTCATGGTTATTATAAGATAGAGCCACTGAGACTGATGCTTTCAGTGAATAATCCAGACACTTAGGGCATTTTGAGCAACTTTTAAGACAGCTGACATAGCATCCCAGTACAAAGTGGACTATGTCTCAGCGAATTAAATTGCCTCTTAAAGTGGAATACTTTTTCAATAACTGATATTGGCATTAGAGGTGTCAGGATCAGCAGTGACTTCATGCTTTCATTTGGGGGTGAATTAAGAAGCGAAGCCAAGCTTGCAGGTTTCTGGTGTATCTGTCTTCCACGTGGCGGAAGGTGACAGCTGCTACTGGCTCATGGCTGGAAGTACTGAGGCAACCTGAGTTGGGGCTAAAAGTCTGGAGACCCTGGGCTTTTGTTACTTCTGACATTTGTAGTGGCAGGGCTGAGGAGGAATATTTTTCTATATTAAAAAAAAAACTATGCCAGGCTCATTTGAAAGATGGAGGTCAGCATGCTAGATAAACATAGATACACTCTCAGTTAATGTATACATATATAAAATGTGCACAGGCACACGATGGTATAGCAGAAAGAAATTTTCAGCTGAGTGCCTGATTCCCACCCCCTCCTGCCCCAGCATTAAAATCATATCTCTGGGTTCTCACAACTTGTGCGGGACGTGTAGACTCTCAGTTACCCAGGAATTTGGGACTATATGAATAGGCAGTACACTGATTTTAAGACCCAAAATATGAAAGTTGAAAGTTTTGGAAGAACTATTACTGGATGGCTTCCTGGAAGAAAGAAGTTATAAGGAGAGATTAACAGAAGGAATAAAAAGTTTCTCGGTTCACAGACTGAGATCCATTATGCTATAGGATCTTTACCATGATTTGAGTGGTCTGTTTTACTGTTCAGGGGATATGTTGCTTAGTGAATATTGGTCTTGTTGTAAGGATAATGTCCTATATGAGTCCAAAAAGCTCATGCGTCTCTCTTGTGTTTAGTAATAAACTGCCACTAACCATCAGGTAAAAGTTCATTTTACAGGATTCCAGATGGTGCATTTAACACCATTTTTAAGGCTTCCTGTAACTAGCTAACGTGTACAGTCAATGAAGATATATCTGAATTCCTGGATACCTTAATTCTTATATGTAGGGTCTCCCCTTCATCTTTCTTCAGGCTTTTCCCTTTTTTTGGCATGTTTTTCTATTTTTCTGAACCCAGAACTTACCACTGGCAGGATTTCAGCCTAAGATTTCTGTCAACCTTTAAAGATACAGTATTGTGGCTTTTGTGAAAGTTATTTTAAAGTAAGTTTTAAATTGTTGATGACAGCAATGTTTGACTTGGTGCTCAGATATTCCCTGAAGCCTAGCATTGTTTCTTTCTCATTGAAGCACTTAAGGAAAAGTTTGTACTAACCTTTGTTCCTTTAGGAAAGCGCCTCTAGATTTTTATTTACCTTCGAGATTGTCTTCTGAAAATGAAGGGTTTTTATGCCCTCTTTAGTCTTAGCAAATTAAATACTGTGTGGAAAGGAGAAGAAGGAGTCATAAAATCAAGGGAGGCAAAGATGATAAGCATCAAATCAGAGGAGATAAATTTTTGCCGCTAATAATAAACCTTTGTTTGAAGCAGGACTTTGGAAGCACTTAGTTGACACAGTAAAAAACAATGACATTCACTAGGGATAGGTTTGTTTTCTTTTTCTGAAATTAATTTATTAAATGAATTCATGTTCATGAGTCAGTTGGAAAGGCATATCAGGAAAATCAAAAGTGTGACCACATAAACTGACTAGGATTTGTTTATTTTGAATTTATATAGCCTCTTTTCTCCAGAGATTTGAAGACGCTGTGGAGAAAATTTTAAATCTTTTAAACAATAGACAATAAGTCGTAAAAATGTGAACTCCTGCCTGGATAGGTTATAATCTCTAAGGTTTTTAATGTACCCAGATATAAGCACTTCCAGTTATGAAGGAAAAATACTTAAAATATGAGATTCTCATCTGGCTGGATACCAAAAATGAGAGATACTTTGTGTAAACCTTCATTCTTTTAGATTTAGGTCTGTTTTTTCCTACTTATTCTGACATTTGAAGTTAGGGGTTTAACCTCAAATATGAAGCATGTTATAAATTACTAATATGAAATTACTCTTTCATATTCTGGAGGAACTGAGAGTCAAAGCTACTCAGGCCAATGATGGAAATGTGATTTCCTCCAAGACCAGTGGTAGGAGAATATTGGAGATAACACAAGAGGATAAAGACTTAACCAGAAGCACAAAAGTTAACAATGTACCTCTGTGTGGGGTAGTAAAAGTGGGTGAGTCAAGGCGCTTCTCTGATAGTGTTTTTCTTAGATTTAAATGAAAAATAAAAACCGTGTTAAATCCTGGAATTAATGTTTTGCACATAGCAAATGCTGTGCTAGTGCTAGTGGCCGCTGCTAGCAGTACAACCACAGACTATTTTAATGTAGCGTTTCTACATGTTGCAGTTCATAGGGTCACAAAGAGCTGGACGTGCCTGAGCAACAACAGCGTTTCTACGTAGCTGATTTTTACTTCATTCCTCACCTCCATGGCATGAAACAGCTTGATACTTTTTAAAATAATTAATCCATATATATTTTCATAGGCTTGAAATTGGAACCTAAATTGGGGAAAGTTTTGTAAGATATTTTAAAATCTAACTTCTTTTAACTTAAAATCACCATATTGGGACTTCCCGGGTGGTTTAGTGGCTTAGACTCCGCACTCCCAATGCAGGGGTTCGATCCCTGGTCGAGGACCTAGACCCCACGTGGCACAACTGAGTGATCACTTGCCACAACCAAAGACAGCACATGCTGGCAACTGAGACCTGGTGTGGCCAAATAAATAAATAAATAAAAATAATTAAATTGCCACTGTTGAAGACGTTATCATTTTGAAAACTGGAGAAAAGTATATGGCAGGGCGGTGGTGAATGACTTTCCCTTGAGAGTTTGTTCACTTGCATATATAGTCAAAGCTGTCATCCCTATAAGGAAGTGAGAATTTGAAGAAGAAGGAGTGGGGAAGGGAGAGGGAGTGGAAGCTGACGGAGGAGTCCCTCTGGGTGGTGGTGCGTGAAGAAGCAGTGTTGCCCCTGGGGAGCACACAGTGGTGGCTGTGGGCCAGCCGCTGGTACGTGGTGCCCCTGTGCAATTCTTTTCCTTAGGAAAATGTCCTGAGCACTCACGCACAGTTCGAGACCCACAGATGGCTGAGTTTCCACAGGGCCGTAGTTCCTCAAGTTCTTGCCCTGACCGGAAGCACCAGGAACTGCAGTGAGAAGACAAAAGACAGTCTTAAAAGAATCATACCCTATTGGCTTGTTGAGTCATTTACCTGCTCTGAAGGATCTGTTCATTATTTTAAGCCATATTATTGATTTAGCAATGTTTAAGGAAATTTTTACCTATTTTGGTTAATTGATTGAGTGTAGTAGTTAATGAAATCCCATTTCCAGATACCCGAGCGACGGTCTTGGGCTGCTTTTGTAGCTCGTGATATGTAGAGAAAGGAAAGAACAGCTTGTTTTTTTGGAAAGAGAGAAAAAAAAGCCTTGTGAGAATGAGAAAACTGCAGAAGATGAAGCTCAGCCCTGATTATTTTGAACAGAAAGATCCAGTGATTTAAAAACCATAAGTGCTGTCCTCTGAAATATACATCATGTTAAGTAAGCCTGCTTGGTAATAAGCATCAGTCACTCTTCAAGATTGTGACTGAATTATAGGTTAGATCCACAATTTTAATTACAAAGAAGAAACTTAAGTAGATGAATAAGAAAGACTCTAAACTATATTTTAGCCTCCTTTTAGTAAAACTGTAAACCACTTGGTGAAACTACTTTTATGACTGTGGCTGTTAAAATATTAAAAAAATCATTAATTCAATGAATTGTATGGAAGTTGGGGTGATGTGTAGATTAGGGATCAACAGTTGTTGGTGTGTAGGTGTTTGTCTGTGTGTCTGTCTATGTAGGCCCATGTGGAGTTGTGTGGGTGTCCTAGGTGGCAGAAATTATATAATCTAGGAAATAAAACGGTTTAGCCTTTTTCAAACTGTTCTTTCTTAAGATCATGTTATCTGATGAGTACAAGGTTGCCTTCTAGAACTGGGAAGTGATCAGGTTTTCATTAGGGAGATCTAGAGAACAAGGTTGCATAGACGAATGATTTTGTGTTTTTTTACTGCCCCATTGTTTTACATGGTTGCTACAGTTAAAAAGTTGGATCACCAAGAATCACAATGAGAATGCCACAGCTGTTACTTCTCAAATCTTCAAAAGATATTTTCCTTACTTATTTATGAGTTTTACAGAATAAGGATCTAAATCTCCAGGTCATGCTTATCCCTGACAAACGTGTAAAAAGTGAAGAGAGAAACTAGCATGAAAAATACCTGTCCAAGACTGATGGTTGTAAAGCCTGGCTGGGTGTGTTGGGTATTTGGTCGTGACCAACGACACAGAGTTTTCCAGGTGGTGCTGGAGAAGGGGCTTCTTGGGCACAGTGTAATGTAGTCTTAGATATTTGTGACTTCCCTAATTTCTCAGTGAGGAGACCTCAGAATCATGTGGTAACAGAGTTAACTTTTCCTGTGAGGTTGTTTTGCAGCATTGCTACTGAAAACTTCATGAAAAAGATCAGGCAGATGATTATATCTTAAAGAAATAAAATCAGCTTATAAAGAGATATTTCTGCTCTTCAAAAGTTAAATGTCCTGTAATGATCTATTGAAAAGCAGAGACATTACTTTGCCAACAACGGTCTGTCTAGTCAAGGCAATGGTTTTTCCAGTGGTCATGTATGGATGGGAGAGTTGGACTGTGAAGAAAGCTGAGTGCTGAAGAATTGATGGTTTTGAACTGTGGTGTTGGAGAAGACTCTTGAGAGTCCCTTGGACTGCAAGGAGATCCAACCAGTCCATTCTGAAGGAGATCAGTCCTGGGTGTTCTTTGGAAGGAATGATGCTAAAGCTGAAACTGCAGTACTTTGGCCACCTCATGCAAAGAGTTAACTCACTGGAAAAGACTCTGATGCTGGGAAGGATTTGGGGGCAGGAGGAGAAGGGGACGACAGAGGATGAGATGGCTGGATGGCATTACCAACTTGATGGACGTGAGTTTGAATGAACTCTGGGAGTTGGTGATGGACAGGGAGGCCTGGCATGCTGCGATTCATGGAGTTGCAAAGAGGTGGACTCGACTGAGCGACTGAAGTGAACTGAAGTGAATAGTCTCAGATAAACTTTTGTCTGCTGCTTGCTGCTGCTGCTGCTGCTAAGTTGCTTCTGTCGTGTCTGACTCTGCGCGACCCAAGAGATGGCAGCCCCCAGGCTCCCCAGTCCCTGGGATTCTCCAGGCAAGAACACTGGAGTGGGTTGCCATTTCCTTTTCCAATGCATGAAAGTGAAAAGTGAAATGAAGTTGCTCAGTCGAGTCTGACTCTTTGCGACCCCATGGACTGTAGCCTACCAGGCTCCTCCGTCTATGGGAATTTTCCAGGCAAGAGTACTGGAGTGGGGTGCCATTGCCTTCTCTGAAACTTTTGTCTAGGGTTCTAGTAAAGAATATTATGAAGTTTCTCCAGCATCATTTTAAGATGTGTTATTTCTTAGACTTAGTTTTCCTTTATTCTTTTCATGAGTGACTCAGATTTCAAAGATCTTCCAAAATAATACACTAGGTAAAAGGAAGTTTATATTTAATGCTTATTAACATTAGTCTGCTGGGTACCACATACAAATCCTGATTTATATAGTCTAAAGCTTGCATACTAGATGCACCGAATGAAAAGTAGGATGTAAAGCAAACTTCACAGAGCAAAATATCCTTTTGTGGAGCAGAGCCCAACTTTTTGGCACTAGGGACCGGTTTCATAGAAGACAATTTTTCCACACACTGGGCCAGGGATGGGAGGATAGTTTCGGGATGGCTCAAGCACATTGCATAATGCCACCGCTGATCTGACAGGAGGTACTGATCTGTGGCCGAGAGGTTGGGGACCCTTGCTTTAGTGTATACAAATGATGCAAAGTTTAATGTTCACACACTTTCTTTTTGAATTTCTTTGGGCTAGATCCACCATAAGTATTATTTAAAATTCTAGGATTTGTGTTTGGGGACGCCTGCGGTAACCAGTTAGGCTTCAGTCCATGGGGTCGCTAAGAGTCGGGCATGACTGAGAGACTTCACTGTCACTTTTCACTTTCATGCATTGGAGAAGGAAATGGCAATCCACTTCAGTGTTTTTGCCTGGAGAATCCCAGGGACAGGGAGCCTGGTGGGCTGCCATCTATGGGATCGCACAGAGTCAGACAAGACTGAGGCGACTTAGCAGCAGCAGCAGCAGCAGCAGCAGAGATAACCAGTATGTGCATTATTCCTTCACTTAATTTTCTAAATTGACGAGTGTGTTTAAACAAGAGGGAATTAGAGGAAAAAGTTAGTCATAGAGGAGAATACTATGGTCTGAGGTCCTCCAGCAATAAACAGTAATTAGCATAGAAAGATTTTTGCTGCCAATTAAAGAAACTAGAAATGTAAGTATGTGAGTCATATATGTGGATATACATATTTCTTTTATTTATAAGTTCATACATACATATGTATTATTAAACATATCTGTAGTATATTTTATCATTTTATATTTTATCATATACTTGTGCTATAGAGTTATCATGACTAAAATCCTGCAAACCTGGGAATGCTTTTCAGTTTCCCATACTATATTGTGTCAGTGGAATTCCATCTTTTACCTTTTGTGGATGTGAAGACCTGATGTATTTTCAGGAAGAAGAAAGAACCCAGAAAACAGAGCAGTAGGCCAGTGGCATGGCCAGCAGCAGCGCATCCTCTAGGTTCCAGATATCAGATTTCCCTACTTGACTGCTGCCAGCTTCAGCCTCTGTCAGGTCAGAGCCACTTTGTATGTAGGAACATGACTTTGTTTTCAGGGGAACTTGGTTGCCTTTGGTAAGATGCAGCCACGGGAAAATCTAATCCACCGACAGATAAAGATGAACATGCACTGTCTTTCTCTGGGAGATTTTGTTAGTGGTATCAGTTGTGTAGACTCTTTCAAATGGTTGGATACTGGGCACTGATGACTTCATTTCCTGAGCCACATCTGAGCCTTAGAAAGTGGAAGACGTTCCTGCTTCTCAGAGTGGGAGCCTTTGCCTGGAGTTGTTCACATTTCCATAAGAGGACATTACAGTGGAATTAATATTAGTTACTGAGGCAAAAATCAGGTAGAGGGAGGAGAAAGAGAGAAATTGCTCTTGGCTAGTGCTGTTTTCTTAGGATGCTGTTGGGAGTGTTAAGGAAGAAAACCCCTGAGTTACTGATGAGGCAGCTGTAAGGAGGGAAATGACAGATGTAATGAAAAGTCTCAGGGCCTGTCCTAGAAGAGATCCCAGCACTGGTTGTGTGAACGTTATTTACAAGAAGACAATTGGATACTTTTGACCAGGTTCTGTGTGGTCCCCCATCAAAATTCTGTTTAGCATTCTGAACCTGCAGTTACAAACGTGCCTTTCTGATGCTTTTAGAGGAGCAACTTCCATATCTTATTTTTTTGTGGGACTTAAGGTGAAGGGCAACTAAAAGCCTCTTGATGAAAGTGAAAGAGGAGAGTGAAAAAGTTGGCTTAAAGCTCAACATTCAGGAAACGAAGATCATGGCATCTGGTCCCATCACTTCATGGGAAATAGATGGGGAAACAGTGGAAACAGTGTCAGACTTTATTTTGGGGGCCCAGAATCACTGCAGATGGTGATTGGAGCCATGAAATTAGAAGATGCTTACTCCTTGGAAGGAAAGTTTTGACCAACCTAGATAGCATATTAAAAAACAGAGACATTACTTTGCCAATAACGGTCTGTCTAGTCAAGGCTATGATTTTTCCAGTGGTCATGTATGGATGTGAGAGTTGGACTGTGAAGAAAGTTGAGTGCTGAAGAATTGATGCTTTTGAAGTGTGGTGTTGGAGAAGATTCTTGAGAGTCCCTTGGACTGCAAGGAGATCCAACCAGTCCATCCTAAAGGAGATCAGTCCTGAGTGTTCATTGGAAGGAATGATGTTAACGCTGAAACTCCAATACTTTGGCCACCTCATGCGAAGAGTTGACTCACTGGAAAAGACTCTGATGCTGGGAGGGATTGGGGGCAGGAGGAAAAGGAGACGACCGAGGATGAGATGGCTGGATGGCATCACTGACTCGATGAATGTGAGTTTGAGTGAACTCCGGGAGGCCTGGCGTGCTGTGATTCATGAGGTCGCAAAGAGTCGGACACGATTGAGCAACTGAACTGAACTGAAGGTTGTTGACCCAATGTTAAAAATGACACTTTGTTATTTAATGTAATTATTTCTATTGTGTTACAATTTCTTGTGTTGTGGTAATTTATTTCACTAAATACACTGTAAGACAATCATAAGAGGCAAACTAAATTTGATACTGTATGCTATTTTGTGAGGAGACATGTCAAAGAATTTAATAAACAATCTTGTTTTCATAGTGGGGCTTCCCTTGCGTCCCACCTGGTAAAGAAACCACCCGCAATGCAGGAGACCTGAGTTTGATCCCTGGGTTGGGAAGATACTCTGGAGAAGGGAAAGGCTACCCACTCCAGTATTCTGGCCTGGAGAATTCCATGGACTGTATAGTCCATGGGATCATAAAGAGTCGGACATGTCTGAATTCATAGTAAAATAGAAAAGTATAATTTACTCTTCAGGAACTGAGATCAATATGCTGTGTCAGCAGGGTGGTGGTATTATTTCCCTTGGCTTAAACAAAATTAGCGTGAAAGTGGAAAATCAGTAAAACTTCACAGTCCTGTCAGCTTACTTTCTGGAATATTAATGTATGTCTCTAAATTACAGAACTCACGAAGCTTTTTTTCTTCTAATTTTTTGGCTCATAATTTAGCTTTTTTTTTGCCACTTAGCAGCCCTTCATGGGTTCATACCCTTCTTCCATTTCTGCTGGCATATCCTGAGGTGTTTGTGCGTTGGGATGATTCATTTTCTAGATACATCAAGTGCCATGTTAAAGGAATTGTTGCAAAAGCTTTACAGAATATTTAATAGTTTATGTTAACTGATTTAACTGATGGCCAGGGCAACCACCTAAGCTTTCAGGTCACAAAAATTAAAAAGTTTTGATGAGAACCAGAGGTAGTTTTACCTTGAAGCGAGGGAAGCTTAAGTTCATTCCATGGCCCTGGTTGAGTCCTAGTTAAGTGTTCACATGGGCACATGTGTTTGTTAAATTTGCAAAATGATTAGTACCACCATCTATTTGTATTTCAACTTCTTCTCCATCATTTTTCACCTTAATATATAGTGTTGGAATGATTAGGGCACTTGGGGGATCATGTAAAGAAAACTGATTTGGGGAGGCAGTTCATTTAGGTTGAGTGGGAAATATTTACATCATCCAGAGTCATTCTCATTGCTGGTTATATTATTCGTAGCTGTTCCCTAGGGCTCCTAAGAATGATCGTACTGCTGACTTACCTAAGTATAACTGCAAGTTTTAGGGCCAGAATCACATGGTTTTAAGAACATCTTCTCTGTCACCAGAATGAAAATGTATTAGTCATGGAACAGAAGCTGAGTTTGAATGTATGGGTGTTGTTGTTCAGTCACCAAGTTGTGTCTGACTATTTGTGAAACCACGGTCTGTAGCACTCCAGGCCACCCTGTCCTTCACTATCTCCTGGAATTTGCTCAAACCCACGTCCATTGAGTCGGTGATACTATCCAACTGTCTCATCCTCTGTTGCCTCCTTCTTCTCTTGCCTTTAATTTTCACAGCATCAGAGTGTTTTCCAATGAGTCAGCTGTTCACATCAAGTGGCCAAAGGACTGGAGCTTCAGCTTCAGCATCAGTCCTTCCAATGAGTATTCAGGGTTGATTTCCTTTAGGATCAACTGGTTGGATCTCCTTGCAGTGTAAGAGACTGTCAAGAATTTTCTCCACTACCACAGTTCAAAAGCATGAATGTGTGGAGCCAGAAGCTAATTTGTGGAAAATTCCTCCAAATCCTGTATCTCATAAGAAACTTTTAAAGGCTTTCATGAATCTGGTACAGTCCAAAAATTTTACATAGCCTTACCAAAAACAAGTTGTAAAGTTGAAAGAATCTTTCGTCGACTGTCTATAATAGCAGGGAGAAAAATAAAATCTATCAAGCATGCTATTAGAAATATTGAGTTATCTTTCTCTTACATGTATAATTCTCTTAATTATTTTTGTAAAATTCTACTCTGTACACAAAATCCTCTCTGTGAAGTTATGGTTACTGTGAAGAGATCATAATTTCTTTCATTTAAGTTTCAGGCTTCTTAAAACTTGTATGTTCCCTGATGGGGACACATTTTATAACATTTGCATAAATGCTACATACTGAATGATTATTGTCCTAGTTCAGTCATTAAGTAACATCCAGCTCTGTTGCAACTCTAAGAATTATGGCCCACCAAGCTCCCATGTCCATGGGATTTCCCAGGCAAAAATACTGGAATGGGTTGTCATTTCCTTCTCCAGGCGATCTTCCCAACGCAGGGACTGAACCCATGGCTCCTGCATTGCAGCTGGATTCTTTACTACTGAGCCACCAGTGAAGCCCTTAAAAGAGTGATGAATCAACCATATCCTCAGATTTCCTTTAAATACTGAAAAATACTTGCTATATGACTAGGGATTTTACTGAATTAATAGAATATCCCAAGTGTAATTCTGAATATTTTTTAAAAGTCCTAGTCAAAGTTTTATTTATGCAACTTCAATTGGTTTTTCAAGTAATTAAACCACAAGAATTAGTTTCCTTTTAGTCAGATTCTGTAGAAAAATACCAATCTTTTTCACCAGTAAATTTATTGCCCAGTGTGATGAGATTGGATAAAATTGATAATGTTGATGTCAGTGATTCTGATCCTGGACTGTCATTGATCTTGGTACCCTGTCTCCATTGTTCACTTTTGGCTCAGGTAAGAACTGGAAGCGACTGTATTTGAAATGCAGAAAGCTATCATAACCTTTTCTTTTCCTTAGTTCCCATCCTTACTTGCACCTTTCATTTAGATTTCTTTAGTTATCACTAAAGATAGAGCAGACACTAGCTAAATGTTTGTGGGGTAAATTACAGTAGTTACTTATTTAGCCATGTGTTACTGCTACCTTCAACTCCACTAGAGCACTGGCAGATATAGGGCATATACTCCTCCATTTTTCACAGCAGCCATCCTAGTGTGTTGGTATAGTGACACTAAATACATGTGGTGTTGGTGGTGTTAACTGTCCTAAAAAGTCAAACTCCAATTCATCAAGCATACTGTAGCAGTATTTCACTCTTTTGATAAACATACTCCTTATTACCTCACTTGCCAATTCTGATTATTGTCCACTAAACCATATTGAATCTCTGCTAAAATGTATATGAATTCCTGCAGCTTAGAAAGTGTTGCTGCTGCTGCTGCTGCTGCTGCTAAGTCGCTTCAGTCATGTCTGACTCTGTGTGACCCCATAGACTGCAGCCCACCAGGCCCCTCTGTCCACAGGATTCTCTAGGCAAGAATATGGAGTGGTTGCCATTTCCTTCTCCGAGAAAGTGTTGCAGCTGGACTGAAATCTTGGGCATTATTTTCTTGAATGTCTTGCTTCTGTTTTCTGTCCCTATATGCACACTTTATGTGAATAAGATGAGCATTAGCAGATTTATCTACATCTCTTCATTTCTATTCTACAGCAATAGCTCCTTAGAGTAATATCTGAAGTTATAGTAATTTTCCTCATATCAGAGACTTTCTAACTATGTTAATGGAAGTTAGACCAGTTGCAGAGACATTCGTGAGAACTACCTATGCTGTAACATTTAAACAATTTATTTGATCTCTCTTTAGCTTACCTGCTCATGCCTTTGGAACATTGGTGTTGACCTTGTTGGAACTTTGTCTATAATCATGATAAGTCCTTCAATAAACTCTAACAGAAAATGACATTTAAATTTCCAAGTGATTTATTAACCCTTTCAGTGCTTAGGGATGTGCCGTGTCTACCCTAGAAAAGCGGCACTCTTGTGACACTGTTTTCATTTATTATGTCCTTGAATGCTCAATGCTTAATGACTTCAGATTTTTTTAAAAAGAAGAAGAAGAAAAGTATAAACATGAGATAGTACTAGCATTGCCTATTGCTAATAAAAAGTGAGGAATAATCTTTGAGGAAAGCAGGAAATAATAAAAATTCATCAGCCGTCAAGGGGCCACCATGTTTTCCAATGCAGCAATGTGACTAGCCTTGTGTCTGGGGTTCCATTTCCCCACTTGTAAAAATCAGGGAATGCATTGCCCCTGTTTCCTCACCTGGCCTGCTCTTGATTAGCCAAGATTCATTTCAATCATCCTTTCACTTGGAAGATACTGCCGACTCCTGAGGGGGCCAGGTCCCTTCCCTGTACATACTTATGGCATTCTGTTGAAGTTAATTGTTTATTACTTTCTCTCCCTTTTTAAACCATGAGTCCCTCAAAGCCAGGGACCATATCTCTGTACCACCAATACGAGGCTCAGAGTGGAACATGTAAAAGAAAGCTGATTAAAAGACAAGCCAAGTTCACATTCCATCCTGAATGCAGATCTTTGCTCCAATACCAACTGGCTAAGTAGTCTTGGCCAAGTCACTTAATTTACGTAGTTTTTTTTTTTTTTTTAGAGTATTTATTTTTAAATGTATCCGGCTGCACCAGGTTTTAACTGCAGCATGTGGGATCTTCAGTTGCAACATACAAACTTAGGTGTAGCATGTGGGATCTAGTTCCCAGACCAGAGATCGAAACTGGGCCGCCTGCTTTCCAAGCATGGAGTCTCAGCCACTGGGCCATCAGGGAACTCCAAGGTCTTTGTTTCCTCCTGTGGAATGGGGATGATAACGGCTGCCTCATGGCAAGCAGTCAGACATGACTGAGCGATTAAGCACACAGCACATAAGTGCTATCGTCAGACTAAACTAGTTAGCAGTATTTGTTAAGCTCCTAACAAAGCACCTGACTTACAGAAGTCAATCAATTACTGCTACAACTATTATCATTATTAGCCAAATACCTTTTTGTTGAAATAAATTAATATATGGTCATTTCATTCTGTTTACTAAGAAAAAAATCGGTCCTTCTGAATTTAGATATAGGACAAAATGGCCATCTGTTGGAAGAGTGCTAATGTTGTTTGTGTGCCTTTTTAAGAACTTTGAAGGGTCTAAGATTTTTACCCTATTTGCAAGCTAATGCATTAGCCTGCCACAGTTTCATAGGTATTGACAGAAGACACTGAAATCCTGGATCAGCAACAAAGGACAGTTTTCACTCACAGCAATAATAGTAGCCAGAGTGTTAGCATTTATACTAGTTTCCTGAACCCTAATTGCCATTCAGTTTTTCCAGTAGTCATGTATGGATGATTCGGTTTTTCCAGTAGTCATGTATGGATGCAAGAGTTGGACTATATAGAAAGCTGAGTGCAGAAGAATTGATGCTTTTGAACTGTGGTGTTGGAGAAGACTCTTGAGAGTCCCTTGGACCACAAGGAGATCCAACCAGTCCATCCTAAAGGAGATCAGTCCTGGTTGTTCATTGGAAGGACTGATGTTGAAGCTGGAACTCTAATACTTTGGTCACCTGATGCGAAGAGTTGACTCATTTGAAAAGACCCTGATGCTGGGAAAGATTGAAGGCAGGAGGAGAAGGGGATGACAGAGGATGAGATGTTTGGATGGCATCACTGACTCAATGGACATGAGTTTGGGTAAACTCTGGGAGTTGGTGATGGACAGGGAGGCCTGGCGTGCTGCAGTTCATGGGGTCACAAAGAGTCAGACATGACTGAGCAACAGAACTGAAGTGATTCAGAGAGAGCCTGGCGATGCATGCACTTCAGGGGGAGAAAGCCTGAGCTTAGGGAACTTGACTCTTTTATATTAGGAATTTAAGCATACCTAACTTTTGCCACTGAGTAAACTTGATCCCGTGTTCTTGCCTGGGAAATCTAATGGACAAAGGGGCCCGGTGGACTGAAGTCCATGTGGTTGCAAAGAGTTGGACATGACCTAGCAACTAAACAACAACAACAACAAAACATGATCCTTATTCTACTGGACAGTGGAACAAACCTGCCCTTATGCCTAGGAGGGGGACTCTGCCTCTATCTTCCAAGGTTTTCTCTGTACAAGTATCCTTGAAAAGGTAGTTCTGAAGAAAGCTGCTTCACAAGGGGTAGAGAAACACAAAAGACCTCTAGAGACTGGTCTTTCAATGTGGAAGTTTGTATTTCTGCACAGCAGGTTTGGAGCTTTTGTAGATTATTGAAAAGATTTGTTATTTTGCTGCCTTCTTTAGTGATCAATGCAAAGAAATAGGGGAAAACAATAGAATGGGAAAGACTAGAGATCTCTTCAAGAAAATTAGAGATTCCAAGAGAATATTTCATGCAAAGATGGGCTCAATAAAGTACAGAAATTGTATGGACCTAACAGAAGCAGAAGATATTAAAAAGAGGTGGCAAGACTACACAGAAGAACTGTACAAAAAGATCTTCACGACCCAGATAATTACGATGGTGTGATCACTCACTCTTACCTAGAGCCAGACATCCTTGAATGTGAAATCAAGTGGGCCTTAGAAAGCATTACTAAGAACAAAGCTAGTGGAGGTGATGGAATTCCAGTTGAGCTATTTCAAATCCTGAAAGATGATATTGTGAATGTGCTGCACTCAATCTGCCAGCAAATTTGGAAAACTCCACAGTGGCCATAGGAATGGAAAAGGTCAGCTTGCATTCAAATCTCAAAGATAGGCAATGCCAAAGAATGCTCAAACTACCGCACAGTTGTACTCATCTCACATGCTAGTAAAGTAATGCTCAAAATTCTCCAAGCCAGTCTTCAGCAATACATGAACTGTGAACTTCCAGGTGTTCAAGCTGATTTTAGAAGAGAGGAACCAGAGATCAAATTGCCAACATCTGCTAGATCATCGAAAAAGCAAGAGGGTTCCAGAAAAACATCTATTTCTACTTTATTAACTATGCCAAAGCCTTTGACTGTGTGAATCAAAATAAACTGTGGAAATTCTTAAAGAGATGGGAATACCAGGCCACCTGACCTGCATCTTGAGAAACCTATACCCAAGTCAGGAATCAACCGTTAGAGCTGGACATAGAACAACAGACTGGTTCCAAATAGGAAAAGGAGTATGTCAAGGCTGTATATTGTCACCATGCTTATTTAAGTTATATACAGAGTACATCATGAGAAATGCTGGACTGGAAGAAGCACAAGCTGGAATCAAGATTGCCAGGAGAAATATCAATAACCTCAGATATGCAAATGACACCACCCATATGGCAGAATGTGAAGAGGAACTAAAAAATTCTTGATGAAAGTGAAAGAGAAGCATGAAAAAGTTGGCTTAAAGTTCAACATTCAGAAAACGAAGATCATGGCATCTGGTCCCATCACTTCATGGCAAATAGATGGGGAAACAGTGGAAACAGTGTCAGACTTTATTTTTGGGGCTCGAAATCACTGCAGATGGTGATTGCAACCATGAAATTAAAAGACACTTACTCCTTGGAAGGAAAGTTTTGACCAACCTAGATAGCATATTCAAAAGTAGAGACATTACTTTGCCAACAAAGGTCCATCTAATCAAGGCTATGGTTTTTCATGTATGGATGTGAGAGTTGGACTATAAAGAAAGCTGAGTGCCAAAGAATTGATGCTTTTGAACTGTGGTGTTGGAGAAGCCTCTTGAGAGTCCCTTGGACTGCAAGGATATCCAATCAGTCCATCCTAAAGGAGATCAGTCCTGAGTGTTCATTGGAAGGACTGATGTTGAAGCTGAAACTCCAATACTTTGACCACCTCATGCGAAGATCTGACTCATTTGAATAGACCCTGAGGCTGGAAATGATTGAGGGCAGAAGGAGAAGGGGATGACAGAGGATGAGATGTTTGGATGGCATCATCGACTCAATGGACATGAGTTTGGGTAAACTCTGGGAGTTGGTGTTGGACAGGGAGGCCTGGCGTGCTCTGGTTCATGTGTTCACAAAGAGTCAGACAAGACTGAGTGACTGAACTGAAGTGAAGTGAAGTGAAAGTTGCTCAATTGTCTCTGACTCTTTGCAACCCCATCAACTATGCAGTCCTTGGAATTCTCCAGGCCAGAATAACGGAGTGGTAGACTTTCCCTTCTCCAGGGCATCTTCTCAACCCAAGTATCCAACCCAGGTCTCCCACATTGCAGGCGGATTCTTTACCAGCTGAGCCAGAAGGGAAGCCCAAGAATACTGGAGTGGGTAGACTATCCCTTCTCCAGTGGATCTTTTCAATCCAGGAATCGAACCGGGGTCTCCTGCATTGCAGGCTGATTCTTTACCAGCTGAACTACCAGGGAAGCCTATTGCTAAGTCATGTCCAACTCTTTGCACACCCATGGACTGTAGCACACCAGGCTTCCCTGTCTTTCACTGTCTCTCAGAGTTTGCTCAGATTTGTGTTCATTGAGTCAGTGATACTATCTAACTATCTCATCCTTCACCGCCCCTTTATCCTTTTGCCTTCAGTCTTTTTCAGCATCAGGGTCTTTTCCAATCTTAAACAGAGTGTGAACTAAAACGGTTGCTTTTAAAGCCCTAATTTGTCATTCAAATGTTGACATATCTGAAGACACCAAAGAAGTAAAGACTAAGGAAGCAAAATACTACATACAAAATACGTAGGAGATACTGTAATGCGTCCTTATGGCTGAGGCAACTTGCTGCTTCCAAATCAGGGACTCTATTTGGCTCATGTTAAGACTGGAATAAGCCTGGAGAAGACAGCCTGGACTCTCTCCATAGGAAGCAAGTGTTGAGAGTCATTTCTTCGGGAAGGTTTTAACAGGGCAAAGGCGAAGGGTGACATTCTCTGCAAAGAGGATATTATTACTTATTATGATGCTTATTGAAATAATTTAGCACATCAAAAGATAACCAAATTTATTTTTAAGATTGGATGCACATTGTTGTGATTATCTGATGTAAGCTGTACATAACAGGAAAGTCAAAGATCACTCGCATAACTGAAATAAATTTCCATTTTCATTTCATATTATTGAAATGTATGCTTCTGACTTTCCCCCATTTACTTCGCTTTATTTTCAGCATTCTTCTAAGCAAAGTGTTATAAATACCACGATGAATTATTTTATGATCCATTTATCTCAGTAATGGTGACCTCTGTCACTTGAACCACTGTTCAACGTATCGCCAAAGAGCAAAGATTAAGGCAGAGGGCATTTTGTGGAATTAGTGACTACCGAAGAGCTGATAGCCTAATGCCAAACCAGTCATTAGGACTCAGGAAATGTTACAATCTGAAAGCATTATTATGATTATATAACAAAAATAAGAGACAAAAACAGATGGCTTAAATAAAATTGCTGCTAAACCAGGGTTTCTCCTTCTTAACACTATTTACATTTTGGACTGGATAATTCTTTGTGGTGGGGAGCTGTCCCAGATGTCCTCAGAGATGTTTAGAAGCATCCCTGGCTTCTATGGTCTAGAGTAGTGTCCCACCCCCAGCCCACCAGTGTGACAGTCACACATGCCTGCAGACATGGCCAAATGTCCCCCAAGGGGCAAAATCACCCTTGGTGGAGAACCACTGTGCTATTTCCATTTTAAAAACTGGGATCATCTATCAATGAATAAGAAGGTAAATACAGAGTGTAGCATAATCCTGGTCAATGTTCACAGCTCCAGAAATAATGCTTCCATGATTTGAAGAATTTCAAAATGACCTCTTCAAACTGTAGGTGGGCTTCCCCAGTAGCTCAGTGGTAAAGAATCTGCCTGCAATATAGGAGACAAAGGTTTGATCCCTGGGTTGGGAATATACCCTGGAGGAAGGCGGGCAACTCACTCCAGTATTCTTACCTGGAGAATCCCATGGACAGGCGGACTGCAGTCCACGGGGTTGCAAAGAGTCAGACATGACTGAAGTGACTTTTCACACACAGGTACTACAGATACTCTGTTACAAAGCATGGTGGAGAAGAAAGAAGACAGGACTTGGGCTCTTGCCTTTTTTATGCTGCTTTATAGTTTAGTGACTTGGGAGTCACATCACAATTTTTCAGATTTGTTTTAATCTGTAAGAGAAGGATCATCCCAGTCATCCCTACCTTCAAGGATTGCCGCAAGGATCAGATCTGATGGTTTAAGTGAAAATACCTTGAAAAGTCTAAAGAGCTCTGTAATTGTTAGGCTGAGAAGAATAAAATGGTTTTGTTTTAAGAACTTCTTGAAAATTTTAGAGCATTCCTTGAAATAACTAGAGGAACCCTGGGGCATCACAAAAAGGATTTGAGAATCACTTCTTTTGAAGTTGCCCTTTGGCCCTGCTTAGCTCACTTTTCTGTGTTCTTGGTTGCCGTGTGCTGAGTGGCTGTGACAGAAGGCACGCTTGAAGGAGTGGTGGAAAGGCCTGGCTGACAGCAGCGAGGAGGCCATGCTCAGTGTTCAAAAAGCTAAGTACTTTGTTCATGTTTCTTCAGAATCCAAGAAGTATCTATAAATTGAGTAGCTAGAGACTTTAAAGAGGAGAAAATAAGGTTAATAATGTAAATTTATTCAAAATGGATATTGCTGATTTTAGTAACCATATTTCTGACTTATGACGTTATGTTTCTTTTTATTAACTAAAAATACTTTGTGAGTTTTAATAGCTTTATTTTGGTCAAAAATGAATATCCTTTCTCTATTTGATGCTGAAACATTGTTAATGCAGAATTGCCACAAACTTCTCCCCCTTTTAAAAAATCAGTGGGAGATTTCCTGGCCTGAAATTGTATGAAAATATATGCCTGAACTCTGAGAAATAGAATAATTTAGTCTAAGGTTAGAATGGATCTTAAAAGCTAGATGATCCAATATGTCATTCTGTTTAGAAATCCTTTTCTTAGACCTCTGAGACATGGTCTTGCTTTACCTTCTCTGCCACCTTCTTTGGTAGAGAATATATTTAAAAGATTTTGCAGATGAAGAACTGAGGTTAAGGGACTGACTATGCCCAGGATCACTTGGGTAGTATGTAGCAAAGCCAAAACGTTAACCCAGTCTCCCTGAATCCAGAGCCCTGGCTTAAACCCTAAATCATTTGACGTGCCTCCAATCAGTCATATTACTGGGCAACTAATTTAAGAAAAAGTTGGTTTTCACAATGCACTGAAATCTACTACCTTCTCATAATCCTGCCATCAAAACAAAAACACAAATATGACTTTGTTCTCATGTGGAACATGAGACAGTATGTCTTGTCTATATTTTTCCAAATGGCAGCCCTTTAAATATCTGACTAAACCTAGTGATTGGTGCCCTTTCTTGGTCATTTTTTTTTAAATTTCACAGCTCATTATTATTATTTTATTTTTGGCTGCACTGGGTCTTCCTCGCTGCGTGTGGGCGTCCTCTAGTTGCGGTGAGCCGGGGGCTGCTCCAGTTGCTGAGCTTGGGGTTCTCATTGCTATGGCTCTTCTTGTTGTGGAGCATGGGCTCAGTAGTTGTGAGGCATGGGTTTATATTGCTCTCAGGCTCATGGAATCTTCCTGGACCAGAGATCATGTCCGTGTCCCCTGCATTAGCAGGCAGATTATTAACCACCGAACCACCAGAGAAGCGCTCTCTTGTTCTTAAGCTGAATCTTTTCGGATTCAACGCATCTTGTCCTCCTGTTTGTACTTGTTTTAGCATGGTTGTTGTACCCGCTGCGTTTCTGGTTGACTTTTCTGAGTTTTGAATGCTTATCCAATTCCCTGTCTACTGGATGAAAATTGGTTTTGGAACCCATATTTAAAATACTGCCTTATTACATATAGAGCATTGTTTATATCTAACTTGAATTTGGACTGAATAGTTATTAACTATATTCTCTTCTTTCCATTGCCACATCTCATCCTTGCTTGCATTCTGATTGCTGCCATTAAAAATTATAAAGTCTTGTGTACTTATCTGAAGATTGTCTGAAACAGATCTTTTTGTCTTAAAATTTTTATAAACAAAGGACTATGTTAAAGTAGGTTAAAGTTTCAGTGTGTGGATTTATTTCCGTTATTTCAATTTTAAGATCCTTTTATGTTTTAAAATTTTCTTACAGATTAGAGTTCCAATCTGATAAGTATGTCTTCATCTAGCCCTGTGATTACTGCATAATTATTCAAGTGTTTTGAGTAGGATAAAATCATAAATATTATTTGTATCCTTTCCCATTAATTATTAAGCACATGTCTGTTTCAGGGAAATTTAATCTATATGTTTGATTCATAGTCCCATAATTTTTCAAAATGTAATTTTGTAAGAGCCATCTAGCGTCAGTCATTTTTATGGAGTGTGTGTGTGTGTGTGTGTGTGTGTGTGTGTGTGTATGTGCGTGCATATATGCACACACACATTCCTAACATCAGAAGGTCATATTTTGTTTTTAATAAACAAATGCCTACATATTAAACATGTCTATACTTGGTTAACTCGTTCCTGCCATCTACCACTGGAAAAATATATTTTCATGACAGATTGAGCTACCTCTTAAAATAGACTGACCAGATTCCCAAAATGTTAGGCATTTGGGTAGAATTTCTAGAGGCAGTAGTAGGTCTCTGTTGTTCCTTCATTGGTCCATAGATTAAGACAAATCAATTTTAAAAAAGCAAGATATAAATAAGCAATTGGCAAAAGATATGGAATAAGATTAGATTGGTACATGAATGCATTGTGAATGTTATATGTAGGAAACCATACTTTGGGCATGGACTATATTGGACCAGCATGCTGGGCTCCATGCTGTTGAAAGGGTCTTATACCTTAGGTGGCCTTGACCTGCTTCAAGGGAACTATGAATAAAGGATAAATCATGATTCTGCCAGTAGGTGATAATAAAATAAGCACTCTTTATGGTCAGCAGGAAGACAGAAGCCACTGTGATTATTTTAAAAGGGGCATCTAATAGTGAGAAATTGTTGCACATTGACAATAATAAACTGTGAAAAAGCAACCTAGAGGTCAGGAGCAGCAAGAAGTTACTACCACCCTTATGCTGGAGACAAAAGGGATGAGTTTGGCAGGATGATCGTGGGGTTGCTAGGGTCACTGGACACAAGAGGGAACCATGGGAGCCTGTCCAGCAGGAGGTGGAACCTGGTGAAAATGGAGCTGCTGCCTGAGACACATAGCAAAGGAAAGAAAGAGGGAGAGACTCAAACAGCAGAGGGTCGAGAGGTGTTGAACCTTGGAGACAGTCAATGGGAGTTTGTTTTTCTGAAGTCTTTATTTTGAATGTGTAATTGTCTCTATGATAAAATGTTTTTAAATAGTAAATGGGAGAGGAGACACGGGAGTGCATGTGTGCTCATGTGGCTGCCTGTACCCCCTCCACACAGACACCCATGCATGCGCCCATGCAGTTTTACACCGAGCTCCAGACTACCTACTCCCAGTATCTTAACTCATCTCCAAGCTGACTACCGGGGGAGGGACGGGGGGAGGGAAACTTAACCCACAAGACTGAGCACATGTCAGGAGTCAGCAGAGCAGCAGATGGACAAAGAAAGGATCTTAGGCAAAGACGCTGGCTGACCCTCGCCCAAGGTAAATAAGGCAGTGACTTTACTCTTGCACAAAGTTCTAGAATTTCCCATTGCTCCTCTGACTTTCTCAATCCCTCACAAGGTACCCTCTACCACAATTTTGTTCCTATCAAAGTGAGACTGGGCACACATCATGTAATTATTTGACCCAGCCTCTGTCACATTGAGCCTTTGGATACTGGAGTGTCCATATAACACACCAAGTTTTTGCACACTTTTAACACACTTTCCAGAGAAGGCAATGCACCCTACTCCAGTACTCTTGCCTGGAAAATCTCATGGGCAGGATCCTGGTGGACTGCAGTCCATGAAGTCGCTAAGAGTCGGGCACACCTGAGCGACTTCACTTTCGCTTTTCACTTTCATGCATTGGAGAAGGAAATGGCAACCCACTCCAGTGTTCTTGCCTGGAGAATCCCAGGGATGGGGGAGCCTGGTGGGCTGCCGTCTATGGGGTTGCACAGAGTCAAACATGACAGAAACGACTTAGCAGCAGCAGCAGCAGCAGCACCACACTTTGATTTACATGCAGTCTACATGGTTGACTATACAAGCACTGATAAATTTTAGACAAACTCCAGATTAGTTGGAGTTTTTGTGGTTTTAGCTTGAAATCCTTACCTTGCATGGAGAGTGAGGGCTTGGCAAGCTATGATGGTGATGACAGTATGGGTTCTTCTGTAGTGATGCTCTTCAGCACACATTGAATGCAGTTAGTTGATCAAGAAAAACCGTGCTCAAGTTTTTTATGTTCAGCTTTGAAGACTGATAATTAAGATAGCAAAATGGGAGTACACTAACTTTATAATTATTTGAATTAATATATAAAGTGTTGGAATCCAACTGTACTGATTTTGTAATAATAAGTGGGTACTTGATTCTCAAACATCTGTAACTCTATGGAATTGGGGGGAGCATGGGAGGGAGGAGATATATACATATACAGCCAATTCACTTTGTTGTACAAGATTGTAAAACAACTGTATTGTTATTTAGTTGTGTCTGACTTTTTGTGACCCCATGGACTGTAGCCTTCTAGGCTCCTCTGCCTGTAGAATTCTCTAGGTAGGAATACTGGAGTAGGTAGTCATTCCCTTCTGCAGGGGATCTTCCTGACTCAGAGGTCAAACCCAGTTTTCCTGCATTGCAGGCAGATTTTTACCATCTGAACCACTAGGAAAACCCAAACTACACCCCGATTAAAAAAAAAAATCTTTAAAAAAGATGGAGTTTGATTCTATAATACTAGAAATAACACTTTTCTAACCAAGAAAACTATGAATTCTCCTCTGGGGCCATTGTATATGACTGTGCAAGTAATATATTTAATGAACTGTCCACCTCGGGGCATCTTCTCTTATTCACACCGTCAGTTAACATGCCAGCAACAGCCCTGATCTCCCAACACTGACATTATCAGGGGAAGTACTGCCTGGAGAAGTTTTACGGCCTCCTCTAAAGAATGAGGTTGACTTTTAGTACCCACACAGAGATTCTAAGAGGACCCTGTGAAGAGTATCTTGACTTTGAACAGGACAGAGCTATTGTTGGTTTTAGATTTTCATGTTTGCCTATTTGCATTTAGGCCAAGAATACTTCTATTTATCTTTACTGCTTTCTTGTTAATACTGTCTAAACCATTGTGTAAGAACAAAACTTTTTATTATATTAAAGTATTATTAAAACTATGGCATGGGTCTCAGTGGAAATGTACTAATATATTTTTGTGTGTATGTGTGTGTGTGCCACACACACACACACATGCATGTTCTATTACTTAGTTTTGTCCAATTTTTGCAACCCTGTGGACTCTAGCCCACCAGTCTCCTCTGTCCATGAGACTTTCCAGGCCAGAATACTGCAGTGGGTTGCCATTTCCTCCTCCAGGGGATCTTCCTGACACAGGATTCAAACCTCTCTCTCCTGCGTTAGCAGGCAGATTCTTTACTGCTGAGCCACCTGGGAGGCCCAGTATATCTTTGTACTAATATAGCAATCAGCATTTGTATATTTTACAAAAGTAGTTTAGTAGCTTAGTTTTGAAAACTGGCCTAAGTCCTGAATTTAAAATTGTTAATACAGTTTGACTTGTTCATACAAAGGCAAAGCCACCAATACATTGAGGATGAGATTTTAAAATCGGGTTAAAGGGGATACGTTTTCAGGAGTGGATGGCAGACTCAGACCAGGCAGTAGTGAAGTGAGAGGTGCAGGCATCGGACTAGGTCAAAGGTCAGACCTAGCACCACCTTCTATTAACTGGTTCAGTTTCCTAACTGCTCTGTACCTTATGCTGTGAAACATACCAACCTGTAGAGATTTCTGTCATGATCCAAGGGTAAATGGATCCTAGAATGGTGAGTGGGCCAAATAAACCTCTTATAAAAGTTTATTTTTCTTTAAAAATGTCAACTTTTTCTTGAACTATCGTTTATGTTCAAGTTCAAATCAGGTAACATTTTTCCCCTTTGGCTTTCTTACACCTGTCTGTTGCTTCTGTCCTTGTTAGTGCCCTATCTCTATATCCTTATACCCAATGCTATTCTTTTTAATATTTTATATTATTGCCTGCGCTGGGCTGGGTCTTAGTTGCGACACTTGGGATCATCAGTCTTTGTGGTAGCATGGGAACCTTTAATTGTGGTATGGGGGATCTAGGTCCCTGACCTGGGATCTAACGCAAACTGTCTGTATTGGGAATTTGGAGTCTTAGCCACCAAATCATCAGGGGTGTCCCCCAATACTGTTCTTGAACTGTTCTGAGGGAAAGGTCTTTGATATTAAACATCTGGATGTGTAGTTGTTTTGTGAGATGCTTTTTTATTTCTTTTCAGTGTGTTCCTTATTTATTCCTTTTCCTCATGTCCCTAACATATCCTACTTATTGGTAATGTATGTTTCCCTTGTCTTTATTAGAAAACAGAGAATGGCAAAATGCATGGCAAAATGCAGCAGCATTAAGATTTAGCAATGCATTGGTATAGTGCTTAAAAATCAGCTTAAAAATCCTTTGAATCTCTGAAACTGAAAAATCTGAAATTTGAATCGGTGATGCATTTGAAATTATGTCAGAACACCGTTTTACTCAGACCTCCTTTTGAGGGGTGTATGTGTGTGTGTGTGTGTATTTGTATGTGTGTTGATTCAACATGTGTATATATTCTATTTTCCCCATCTGGCATCTGATTAGCACCAGCCTATCTAGCTGTTCTGTGTCAAGAGGGCTTTAGCCTTTTCACTGTGAAAGAGAAAGAAATGAAATAATAAAAGGAAAAGTCTTCCACTGCTCTCCCCCCTCCTCACTTTTTGTTTAGTTGTTTCTAAGCAAGTTTCTTGCCATTTACCTTTGCATCTGCATTGCTTATTGATTGGCAATTTTAAAATTGTTTATTGTGCTCTTTTGTTTCACTGTTCAAGAGCTAAAACAAAGCTCCCAGGCCCTGTGAGGTACACATTTGCATGCGGTGAGCGTTGCCCGAGGAAAAAGTAATTGCTAATGCATATTTATGGGGCACAAATTTGCCATTTGTTTATGCATAAAATTATCAATAGTGCAGAGGCGGCCCAGCCGTAGAAAATGGTGACCTTTTAGCTTAATAAATAGAAATCAGCTGTTATTGTGAAGAGATCAGCCATTTATTCTGTGTTGAGGGACATTGCCGGGAAAATGCAGATTGGGGCTGGCAATATCATTAAATGGAAGGCCAATGACCCTTTCCGTAGAGTCTATTATACTTTATCTAATAGGGGATAAATGACTCTGGTTGGCAAATGGAAAAAAAAAGAACAACAGTTTTTTTTTTCTTTTGTATTTTTATAACTCTGTATTTTAAGCCATAAAACTGAACAGGAAACCTCATACTGACCTGTTGCTAGAATTCTCTCAAAAAATATCTGTTTTAAAGTTGCTTTTCCTATTGGTTATTCTCTACTTCAGTTTGTACCCATCAAAACAGAAACTCAGATACTTTTTTCCATGAAACTAGATCTTCTTTAGTTTTTAGCTACTTTTTCCGCCTTTCTTTGTCCTTCTTTTGGCTGTACTTTTATCTTTGCAGTACAGCAGTATTTGTATTTTTAGAGGGTCGCTTTACATTTGATATCTTAAAAATATTAAAAGGAGAAAACGATCCTCTCAAAATAAAGTTAGGAATAAACTGCAAACGGAAGTTTTCTTTTGAAACTAACCATAAGGCTTTCTCACGCATAAGAATGGGTTCCGAGAGGACTTCTCGGGTGGTACAGTGGATAAAAATCGTCCTGCCAGTGCAGGGGATATGGGTTCCGTCCCTGATCAGGGAAGGTGCCGCATGTCACAGAGCAGCTACCGAGCCTGCCCTGCAGTGCCCTCGAGCTGCAGCTCCTGAGCCCCTGCCCCTAGAGCCCTCTGCAACCAGAGAGAAGCCACCACAATGAGAAGCCCGCGCAGTGCAGTGAAGCGTGGCCCCCCCTCCCCGCGACTAGAGAAAGCCTGAACACCACAGGGCAGACCCAGCACAGCCACGACTAGTTACTTTCATAAAACCTTCTCATCATTTCTTTCTTTTTTTTTTTTTTTGGCCATACCACATGATTTGCCAGGATCTTAGTTCACTCAACAAGGATTGAACTCAGGGCCATGGCAGTGATAGCCTAGAGTCCTAACCACTGAACCT
Source organism: Nanger dama (assembly GCA_917880005.1). NCBI lineage: Eukaryota > Metazoa > Chordata > Mammalia > Artiodactyla > Bovidae > Nanger > Nanger dama. The sequence goes on from CAKJTW010000002.1 coordinate 85,984,520, forward strand.
TCAGGGAACTTCCAGCATATTTTCTTACTATGTAAAAAACCAACAGTCATTGTATCTTTTTGGCTGTTTCATTAAGATGAAATGCCCTCAGTTTCCCCAGAGCTTGCTTGAAACCTATGGTTTAATGTGGTATGATCTCATGCTACATTTTTTTGGCCAGTGTCTCTCTGGTAGGCTAGTGGTCATTTTGGTCTTTTAGTTTTGTTTTTTTTTTTTTAAATTTAGTTTCCTCAATCATTATAGAAATCACTATAAAGTGGAAGTTGTGTTTTCTTTTTCAGTAGTGTAATGATTTGATGCACTGAAACTTTTATGTAAGTTACGAAACGAGTTAATGCAACAGAAACGTGTAAATCCACCTGGGAAGATGGTGGAGCTCTTGGAAGCTCATTGCATGCTCCTTTGTAATTGTGAATCCTAACATGAGTGCCCTGGACTAGGTTTCAAGTTTCAACAGTGGTGGATTTGCAGCACCAGTCTTGCCCTCGTGCCACACTTGAGTACGACAGTGCATTCTGCAACATGTCACCAGTGACTGAGTAACCTTTTACTGGCAGAAGTAGGTCTGTTGTTCTCTTTTTAAAGTGGAGGTTGTAAATAGGATTCAGACACTAGGGTACATTAGTCCATAAAATGAATATATATTTTGTGTCATTTATAAGATATTGATTTTAGGTCCATTAGATTCATGGTGCCTAGTAGGAGAAAAACAATGATTTAATGGGTAGGTTGGAATTTCAGAAGGAAGAACAGTGGTGATTAACCCTTGCTTCTTCAGCTTCTTGACCCCGGTGTATAATATTGTCAAGGAGCTGAGGAGAAGACTCTAGGAGACAGGGTCACTTTATCACCTGTCTTCCCTGCACTTTACAAGGATCACAAAACAAATTTCAGCTAGATTATTACTGTGTCTCTGAATGTGACAGAACAGATCACTCAGTTGATGAGTTGCCAAAACTATCTTTTATAAGATAATTTTTAAGTTGATGGATATATTTTATTTTCCAAAGCTCAGAGCACATTTAGAGACTTAGTAATTTAAGATATTGTTTATGGAGATTAAAGATATGAAGAATACAGCTTAGATTTTTTTAAGGGTCTTTTTCTCATCTCTAAGAAAGGGAAAGATCATCCTGCTGTCATGTCAGTTATACTCTTTCTTAGGCAAGTCTTAAGTGATATTGGTGAGAATGACCACCATGATTTTTAAAATAGGGTGTTGCCTGTTCCAAAAATACATAGATAATTACTGGTTTATATAAACCTCTTTTGTGATAAGAAGATGACTGAAATCTCACTTCATTTCTATGTTATTACATTTGGATATAAAGCACTTATAATAATTCAAGTCGATTTCGCTCAACTAATGTTACTACTACCTGAAAGGAATTTCCTCTTAGGCTGTTTTGGCAGCTATATCTTCATTATTATATCTGAACAAAACTAATTACAATATAGGTATGAAAATTTTAAAAATTCCAATCATCATTCCAGTTCTGTGACATACTGATATATTATGGTTAAAGAAAAATATGCCAACTGAAATCTGATTAGCTTAAAACTTGACCTTACATAAAGATTATGTTATCAACAAACATGTTTTTTAGAACATATTTTAGTTCAGGTTTTTCAAGTTCTGTGTCAAAAATATAAAAATACAGGCTCCCTCTTGTGGGTAAAATTGCCAGCTGTGTATTTCTATATTGCCCACTTATGGGATATGACAAATTTTTTGTTTCATTCTTAAGTAAATTCTACTGTGGCAGTGTCTTTACAGTTGCTTAGATGTGACATTTCACTTAATTGATAAAAGTAAAGTTTGGGGTACCTTTTTAGTATAATTTTTTTTTAATGAAAATAGTTTTTTTTTAAAAGAATTGGCAGACCATGTGTAAACAACCTTTATTTTACTGCAACAGCATAATTTCTCTTTTTCAAAACTTTTAATTTTATATTAGAGTTTAGTTGCCTAACAATGTTATGGTACTTTCAGGTGTACAGCAAAGGATTCAGTTATGCATATACACTTATCTACTCTTTTCAAATTATTTTCCGATTTAGGTTGTTCCAAAATATTAAGCAGAGTTCCCTGTGTTGTGCAGTAAGTCCTTGCTGGTTATCCACTTCAAATAATATTTACATGTTGATCCCAGACTCCTTAATTAACCTTGCAACCCATCTTCCCCTCAACCCCCTCTTAAGCATGAGTTAGTTTTCTAAGTCCGTGAGTCTACTCTGCTTTGTAAGTTATTTTTATCATTTCTTTTTAGATTCTGCACATAAGCATTATCATATGATGTTTCTCTTTCTGACTTACTTCACTCAATATGATAATCTCTAGGTTTATCATGTTGCTGCCAATGACATTATTTCAGTCTTTTTAAAGGCTAAGTAATATTCCATTGCATATACACACCACATCTTTTTATCCATTCATCTGTCAATAGACATTTAGATTCCTTCTATATCTTGACTGTTACAAACAAGTAGCAGCATAACTTTTGATATTCAAGATTTAATAACTTTTCTCCTTTTTAAATACTTTCCAAAGCAGTAATTAGTGAATTGATGAAATGATGTGGAGTCTTCTGTCAATGTGGTGACTTTTTGTGCTTATTAACAAAAGATTTGATACTGGACGAAGGTAAAAGCCCCTCTACTAATCATGGTCTAGATGGATAACAATATGGTAATGAAGCTACCCTAATACCATAAGCCTGTGAGCAAAATAGTGAATAAGCAATGGCATAATAAGAATGCTGATGAAGAATTACTCAATTCTCCATAAATTGAACTGATAGTAAAGAGGCTGAACTGGCACCAAGGCTGTGGCTACCACCAAGTACTGATTCCTTGCTTTCAAAAGTCTGATTCTTGAGAACTTCAACTGATTGCCAGAGACAGTTTTTGCTTTAGAACTGTCTAAGGAACTGATAACAGCCAGAGTTTCATTCACTTCTGAAGGTGGCAAGAGCAATACTTTTGAAACTGGACTGGGCAGTACAGTCACAGAGACACAAGCAAGGAATGTCAATGTAGAGACAGCGGAATGGCTCCCACTAGACAGTTGTGTTGACCTTGGCTGTCACACATTTGAATGCAATCAGTGAGGACCCTTGAAAATTTTTCATACTTCATTCCAAGAAAGAAGAACCTTAATGCTACCTGTCCTAAAGTATACTCAGTTTAGTTCAGTTCAGTCGCTCAGTTGTGTCCAACTCTGTGACCCCATGAATCACAGCATGCCAGGCCTCCCTGTCCATAACCATCTCTCGGAGTTCACTCAGACTCATGTCCATCAAGTCTGTGATGCCATCTAGCCATCTCATCCTCGGTCATCCCCTTCTCCCTCCTGCCCCCAATCCCTCCCAGCATCAGAATCTTTTCCAATGAGTCAACTCTTCGCATGAGGTGGCCAAAGTACTGGAGTTTCAGCTTCAACATCAGTCCTTCCAAAGAAATCCCAGGGCTGATCTCCTTCAGAATGGACTGGTTGGATCTCCTTGCAGTCCAAGGAACTCTCAAGAGTCTTCTCCAACACCACAGTTCAAAAGCATCAATTCTTCGGTACTCAGCCTTCTTCACAGTCCAACTCTCACATCCATACATGACTACTGGAAAAACCATAGCCTTGACTAGACAGACATTGGTAAGCAAAGTAATGTCAGGATGTTTATATCAAAATTATACAAAATAAACAACTTATGGTTAATAAATACAGAGGAGGGGGTGACAGAGAATGAGATGGTTGGATGGCATCACCCACTCAATGGATATGAGTTGGAGCAAACTCTGGGAAACAGTGAAGGACAGGAGGAAGGGCAATAGGAAGCCTGGAGTCCTGCAGTCCATGAGGTAACAAAGAGTCTGATGCAACTGAATGAGTAAACAAAAAGAGGAAATTAATATATAATGCCTTTAACAGAATTTATATGTATATAATAGTTTTTGGATTAATTCTTATGGTGTTATGATATGAAAGTAATGCCTCTTTTTCAATAAATAATAACTATATATATATAAATAGATATTTATATATCTATATGAACTTATTTGAAAACTATAGACATCTCATGCTTCTAAAGAATTATATCTTGATATATTTAGTAAAAGGAACAATGCACTGTTAATGGTCTACTTTTATTTTTTTCTAGATTCCTCTTGCTAATGACACGAGTCCTGTCTGAATCTACTTACAAGATTCTGAAGCCTGAACAGAAAATTTTGGCACTGCACTGGGTAGGAAAAAGATACACTCATAAAACACATAATACATACCTTTGAAAAAATTGATTATTTAAAAATGGAAGTTTATGTGCCTTATTTTTAATTTATAAGTAAAATATGTGACATATGCATATAAAGCTATAATACATAGTCTTTTATGTTCAGATGACAACTGAATTTGTAATTATAATTTTCAGACTCATTATGAAGGTAATGTTTCTAAACTGGCAGATGAAAGCAACATTTCTTTTCTTTTCATTTCCTTAATGAGATACACATTTCTTAAAGTTGCAAAAGCTTTTCTTCTTCAATGAAATTTAAAAAAAAAACATTTGTTATTACTTTTCGTTGTTGCTGAAAAAGAAATACTCTGGGTCACAATGGGTAGGTCACAGATTTTACAAAACTTCCGTAGGCTATTAAGTATTTCAGTGTATGTTTTTGTAAACACATATGAAAGTACAGGTTTGCTGAGGCCAAACAGGTATTTTCAATTTGCTTGGCAGGAAAATTTATTGGGCATCTATCTGTGTGTGCATTTATGAAATACTTGTAAAAGTTATACTCTTGGGAACAGGAATTGAATTTTGATCACAGACCTGGAGTTAAAAATTCTTTTATAGTTCCATGACTGACTGACTATCATATGAATGAGAGCAGAAAAGGTCCTATTGTTTAGAAATTTGTTACCAGTAAAATGGAAAAGGAATTACCTTTCTGTTTGGTTGAAGAGAATAGTGAAAAGTTGTCTTCCTGCAGAATGAATTAAAATTTATTTCTGATCCACTTGGAAAGTCATATGATTTATGTTTCTAGAACTTCAAGATACAAGTTTATTTGTGAAAAGCCTTACATTCAATGGTAGTTTTTATCTTTAAAAATGGAATTGTTTTAAATCCCCCAAATACTTTAAAATATTCATAAATAAGACTTTATATATTCACAGACAAATGAATCAAAGTAATATGGGAGAAAGCATTGTGAGTATAGCTTTAATGATATCAGAATGGAAATGGAACTGGAATAAGTCACGAATTATTGCAGATATGAAACTTTATAGTTTTACAAGTAAAAACAGAAATATAAATAAAATTAAATGGGAAATGGAAAACTAGGACTACTTTTAATAAATACAGCAAACATCATATGTAAAGAGCTATTATTATGAGAAAGGCAGTAACATGTTAATTTAAAACATAACAAGATATAAGAACAAATAATTAATGAAGAATGCAATTCTAATGTAAAAGGCTAGTTAAAGAAATGCAAAGTTATGCTTCATTTAAAATCAAACTAGTAAAAGTAGTTTGGAATAATGTTATAACAAGAATGTAGGGAGTTGGGTGCGTTCAGTGATGCTGGAAAAAGGTTATATTTGTTCTGCTTTCCACAAAACGATTTAACTATCTCTGTTAAGAGCCTTAAGTGTTTCCAAAGCATTCTATGCAACATTTTCACTTTACTAGTTTGGAAAGGTTTGGTTGGAAGTAATCCAAATTGTTTTAAAAAGGTAGAACTTTATCTTTTCTTTTGTGAAGCCTGTGAACTCAGTAAAGAGATGATCAGGAGGTTCCATAGTCATTAGGGACCCAGATCCTTCATCTTTTACTCTGTTTCCCTGAAACTTTGACCTCATGTTCTGGGATATCCAGTATTGATATTCCAGCAATAAAGTTAATATTCTAGCAGCAGGAAAAGAATATTTCTAGATTTATGCTCTTTCCCTGTTGTTATTCAGTTGCTAAGTTGTGTCCGACTCTTTGCAGTCCCATGAACTGCAGCATGCCAAGCTTCCCTGTCCTTCACTATCTCCCAGTTTGCTCACACTCATGTCTACTGAGTTGGTGATGCCATCCCACCATCATGCCATCCTCTGTCTCCCTCTTCCCTCCTGCCCTCAGTCTTTCCCAATGTCAGGATCTTTTCCAGTGAATCCACTCTTTGCATCAGATGGCCAAAGTATTGGAGCTTCAGCTTCGGCATCAGGGCTTCCAATGAATATTCAGAGTTGATTTCCTTTAGAATTGACTGGGTTGATCTCTTTTCTATCTAAGGGAGTCTCAAGAATCTTCTCCAGCACCATAGTTCAAAAGTACCACAATTCTTAGGCACTTGGCCTTCCTTATGGTCCAGCTCTCGCATCCATATGTGACTGTTAGAATAACCATAGCTTTGTCTATATGAACCTTTGTCAGCAGTGTGATGTCTCTGCTTTTTAATATGCTCTCTAGGTTTGTCATAGTTTTTCTTCCAAGGAGCAAACATCTTTTAATTTCACGGCTGCAGTCACCATCCAGAGTGATTTTGGAGCCCAAAAATAAGCTTTGTCTCTCTTTTCACTTTTTCACCATCTATTTGCCATGAAATGATGGGACCAGATACCATGTTCTTAGTTTTTTGAATGTTAAGTTTTATGCCACCTTTTTCTTAGCTGAAATTCTCCTTTTTCATCCTCAACAAGAAATAAGAGTGATATCACCTGCATATTGTTGATATTTTTCCTGGCAATCTTGATTCCAGCTTATATTTTATCATGCCTGGTATTTCCCATGATGTACTCTGTATGTAAGTTACATAAACAGGGTGACAATATACCACCTTGAAATACTCCTTTCCCAGTTTTGAAAACAACAGGAAATATTCTGGCAGCAGGAAGGGAATATTTGTAGAAGATTTATGGTCTCTCCCTATATGGATATCTTTTGAAAAGTGTCCATAGCTGTTCCACTTATATTCAATTGACTAGAACAGAGTTGCCTGACCATGACACACTTATAAAGAGTTTGGAAGATATAGTTTTATTTTGGAAGATAAATTTGAGAAATTACTATTGTTGGAGAATAGAGACTAGATATTAGGACACAGTTAACATTATTTGGTAATTTCACTTCCAGAATTTCTGACTTAATGAAATAATTAAAAGTGACAAACTTTATGTAATTATGATCATTTCACATATTTAAAATGGAAATAATTTGAGGTTGAATAAATTGTTGAGCAGTAGACCAATAGTTGGATAGATCTGAGTACATTCATATTATACAGTCAATAATATAGTTTCAAAGAATTTTAAAACACATATGAAATTACACATGATGTAATGTTAAATGAAACAAGTAGAATCCATGTTAAATATAGAGTGTATCTGCAAAAATGTGTGTGTACACATATACACATTTGCACACACATATGTACACTAAAGTATTAATAAATATTATAAATGCATAGAAAATTAGATGAAGGTAGGAACATTAAATATTATTAGCTCTGGATTATGAAATCATTGGTTCAGTTCAGTTCAGTCACTCAGTTGTGTCAGACTCTTTGCATACCCATGGACTGCAGCACGCCAGGCCTCCCTGTCTATCACCAACGCCCAGAGTTTACTCAAACTCATGTCCAATAGAGTCAGTGATGCCATCCAACCATCTCATCCTCTGTCGTCCCCTTCTCTTCCTGCCTTCAATCTTTCCCAGCATCAGGGTCATTTCAAATGAGTCAGCTCTTCCCATCAGGTGGCTGAAGTATTGGAGTTTCAGCTTCAGCATCAGTCCTTCCAATGAATATTAAGGACTGATTTCCTTTAGGATTGACTGGTTGGATCTCCTTGCAGTCCAAGGGATTCTGAAGAGTCTTCTTCAACACCACAGTTCAAAAGCATCAATTCTTGAGCATTCTTTGGCATGGCCTTTCTTAGGGATTGGTGTGTAAACTGACCTTTCTAGTCCTGTGGCCACTGCTGAGTTTTCCAAGTTTGCTGGCATATGAGTGCAGCACTTTCACCGCATCACCTTTTAGGATTTGAGATAGCTCAACTGGAATTCTATCACTTCCACTAGCTTTGTCCATAGTGATGCTTTCTAAGGCCCACTTGACTTCACATTCCAGGATGTCTGGCTCTAGGTGAGTGATCACACCATCATGATTATCTGGGTCATGAAGATCTTTTTGTACAGTTCTTCTGTGTATTCTTGCCACCTCTTCTTAATATCTTCTGCTTCTGTTAGGTCCATACCATTTCTGTCCTTGATTGAGCCCATCTTTGCATGAAATGTTCCCTTGGTATCTCTAATTTTCTTGAAGAGATCTCTAGTCTTTCCCATTGTATTGTTTTCCTCTATTGCTTAGCACTGATCACTGTGGAAGGCTTTCTTATCTCTCCATGCTATTCTTTGGAACTCTTTTTGTAAACGGGTATATCTTTCCTTTTCTCCTTTGCTTTTTGCTTCTTTTCTTTTCACAGCTATTTGTAAGGCTTCCTCAGACAGCCATTTTGTCTTTTGCATTTCTTTTTCTTATAGATGGTCTTGCTCCCTGTCTCCTGTACAAATTCACGAACCTTCATCCATAGTTTATCATGCACTCGATCAGATCTAGTCCCTTAAATCTATTTGTCACTTCCACTCTATAATGGTAAGGGATTTGATTTAGGTCATACCTGAATGGTCTAGTAGTTTTCCCTACTTTCTTCAATTTAAGTCTGAATATGGCAATAAGGAGTTCATGATGAGAGCCACAGTCAGCTCCCGGTCTTATTTTTGCTGACTGTATGGAGCTTTTCCATCTTTGGCTGCAAAAAATATAATCAATCTAATTTCTGTATTGACCATCTGGTGATGTCCATGTGTGGAGTATTCTCTTTTGTTGTTGGAAATCATGAAATCATTAGCAAGTTTAATTTTCTTTGTTCAGTTCCGTTCAGTCACTCAGTCATGTCCGACTCTTAGCGACCCCATGAATCGCAGCACGCCAGACCTCCCTGTTCATCACCATCTCTCGGAGTTCACTCAGACTCACGTCCATCGAGTCCGTGATGCCATCCAGCCATCTCATCCTCTGTCGTCCCCTTCTCCTCCTGCCCCCAATCCCTCCCAGCATCAGAGTCTTTTCCAATAAGTCAACTCTTGGCATGAGGTGGCCAAAGTACTGGAGTTTCAGGTTTAGCATCATTCCTTCCAAAGAAATCCCAGGGCTGCTCTCCTTCAGAATGGACTGGTTGGATCTCCTTGCAGTCCAAGGGACTCTCAAGAGTCTTCTTCAACACCACAGTTCCAAAGCATCAATCCTTCGGCACTCAGCCTTCTTCACAGTCCAACTCTCACATCCATGCATGACCACAGGAAAATCCATAGCCTTGACTAGATGGACCTTAGTCAGCAAAGTAATGTCTCTGCTTTTGAATATGCTATCTAGGTTGGTCATAACGTTTCTTCCAAGGAGTAAGCGTCTTCTAATTTCATGGCTGCAGTCACATCTGCAGTGATTTGGGAGCCCCCAAAAATAAAGTTTGACACTGTTTCCACTGTTTCTCCATCTATTTCCCATGAAGTGATGGGACCAGATGCCATGATCTTCTTTTTCTGAATGTTGAGCTTTAAGCCAACTTTTCCACTCTCCTCTTTCACCTTCATCAAGAGGCCCTTTAGCTCCTCTTCACTTTCTGCCATAAGGGTGGTGTCATCTGCATATCTGAGGTTATTGATATTTCTCCCGGCAATCTTGATTCCAGCTTGTGTTTCTTCCAGCCCAGCGTTTCTCATGATGTACTCTGCATAGAAGTTAAATAAGCAGGGTGACAATATACAGCCTTGACGTACTCCTTTTCCTATTTGGGACCAGTCTGTTGTTCCTTGTCCAGTTCTAACTGTTGCTTCCTGACCTGCATACAGATTTCTCAAGAGGCAGGTCAGGTGGTCTGGTATTCCCATTTCTTGAAGAATTTCCCACAGTTTATTGTGATCCACACAGTCAAAGGCTTTGGCATAGTCAACAAAGCAGAAATAGATGTTTTTATGGAACTCTCTTGCTTTTTCCATGATCCAGCGGATGCTGGCAATTTGATCTCTGGTTCCTCTGCCTTTTCTAAAACCAGCTTGAACATCAGGAAGTTCACAGTTGACGTATTGCTGAAGCCTGGCTTGGAGAATTTGAGCATTACTTTACTAGCATGTGAGATGAGTGCATTTCTGCGATAGTTTGAGCATTCTTTGGCATTGCCTTTCTTTGGAATTGGAATGAAAACTGACCTTTTCCAGTCCTGTGGCCACTGCTGAGTGTTCCAAATTTGTTGGCATATTGAGTGTAGCACTTTCACAGCATCATCTTTCAGGATTTGAAACAGCTCCACTGGAATTCCATCACCTCCACTAGCTTTGTTCATAGTGATGCTTTCTAAGGCCCACTTGACTTCACATTCCAAGATGTCTGGCTCTAGATGAGTGATCACATCATCATGATTATCTGGGTCTTGAAGATCTTTTTGTATAGTTCTTCTGTGTATTCTTGCCACCTCTTCTTAATATCTTCTGCTTCTGTTAGGTCCAGACCATTTCTGTCCTTTATCGAGCACATCTTTGCATGAAATGTTCCCTTGGTATCTCTAATTTTCTTGAAGAGATCTCTAGTCTTTCCCATTCTGTTCTTTTCTCTTTCTTTGCATTGATCGCTGAAGAAGGCTTTCTTATCTCTTCTTGCTATTCTTTGGAACTCTGCATTCAGATGCTTTTATCTTTCCTTTTCTCCTTTGCTTTTCACCTCTCTTCTTTTCACAGCTATTTGTAAGGCCTCCCCAGACAGCCATTTTGCTTTTTGCATTTCTTTTCCATGGGGATGGTCTTGATCCCTGTCTCCCGTACAATGTCACAAACCTCATTGCATAGTTCATCAGGCACTCTATCTATAACAAATATGATTTAGCATTATGTATTTAATATTAATTATTGAGAAATATTAAAGTATAGAATTCCAAATGGTTACATAAGTTGCTTAGTGCCTCTGTCTAAAATACTCTGTGTGTGTCTTTTCAAGGAGAGATGAAACAGCTTATCACTCATCTTTTTTGAGTGCTTTTCATGAAGTCAGATTGCAGTAAGCTTTTATTGTCAGTAGAACCATATACAGTTTCTGAGAAATCTTGTATTTCAACCTGGCTACATATTTTTTATTAAGACAGATTGAGATATTTTTCAGTGGTATTTGACAAGCACCTAAAGGTTGTTGGTAATCATTCTGATTTCAAAGACAAAGTGTGAAACTTTAAAAGACTTCTTTCTTGTGTCTAAATGACAGTGTTTGAGTACTGCAATTCTGGACTAAGAATATTCTCTTTTTCTAGGAGATTTTTTTCTTTTACCATATTATTTTGCATTGTAATATTAAAGGAGTGAGAATTTTTCTGAAAGTAAGTGAAAAGTCACAATTAGCAATCTGTGAGAAATCATGGCAGAAATTAGGATGAGAATGTTTTTTTTTCTCCTGAGCCTAAGCTGACTTAACTCTGGAATTTATAAGAAAAGCATAATGTTGAGATGCATCAACTTTGCAGCCATGCTGTTTGGGTTCAGTTTCTGACAATACCACTTAGGGCTGTCTACTATTGAGTATGTTCCTTAAGCACCAACCATTCCTCACATGTAAAATGTAAATAATAATGGAAAATAGTTTCAAGCAAATACCACATGGACACTGGTTTAATTACACTGGTTATACAAAATAGACTTTAAAAACCAAACCATTACTGGAGATAAAGTTACTCTATAAGTGATTGAAGTTTAACTTTGATTGAAAGATAGAATGATAGTAAATCTAAGTGTTCCTAAGAGCATAACCTCAAGACAGATTAAGGGAAATTTGACAGAATAGCAGGGAGAAATAAACAATCCACAGTAGCAGTGAATATTAACTTACTTAGTAATTGATGGAATAAAATAGAAAAGAATCAGTAGAGGAGGATAGAGTTGAAATATAAGACTAAGAAACTTGACATTGTAGATAAATATAGAACCTTGGATGCAGCTACAGAATTCACATTATTTTGAAGAATAATGGAATAATTACAAAAATTGACCGTATGCTGAGTCATAAATTAGGTCTCAACTATTTTCAAAGAAATTATACCAGTGAAATTAAGCTGCAGGTGATAACAAAAATATAGCAAGAAAAAAGTTTAAAAATTAAAAAGAAATCACAATAATAATTATAAATATTTTAGACTAACTAAAAATGTGTATCTTATAAATAACAATTGTTGAACACCTATAAGAATCATTTACTGGGAAATTTATATCTTAAATGTACTAGAGAAAATAAATTGAACATTATTAAGTCAAGACTTTATCTGAAAAAAAAAAAAGAATTAAAGTACAAAATTAATGAGGTCAGAAGCGAACATATAAAGAAAAGAAGCAAGACAGCCAAAAATTGTTACAAATGCTGAGTACATGTTTCAACATTCTGATGAGACTGAACAAGCGAACAAGTGACGAGAGGAATATCTAGTATCAGAAATGACAAAGTAACATCACAACAGATTGCAGATATTAAACAGCTAATAGTAAGTATCATGAACTTCATATTACCAGGTTAATACTGGGAAATATGAAGAGTTAGATGAGTGGTCAAATTCCTAGAAAAATGCATCAATGATCAAAATACTCCTAAAAATACATAACTTAGCAATATTTACTTTAAAAGAGATAACCTGAATGATTTTGTAAATGTTAAGGAAATTTTATTTGGTAATCAAAAATTTTTCTACAAAAGGATTCCAAACCCAGAAGGCTTCACAGGCAAATTTAGGGAAGAAATAAGTCTAATCCTATGGAAGTTTTTTTTTTTTTTTTTTCCAAAAAATAGAAGAGGTAATAATCCTCAACTTATTTTATAAGGATCATATAATCTTGATACAAAACCTAGCAAAAATAGTATAAAAAAGGATATTCTGGGAAATCTCTCTCATGAATAAAATGGAAAAACTGTCATTCAAATATTAGCAAACTAATTTCAGCAATATATTAAAAAGTTCATTCAGTTCGGTCACTCAGTCATGTCCGACTCTTTGTGACCCCATGAATCGCAGCATGCCAGGCCTCCCTGTCCATCACCAACTCCCGGAGTTCACTCCAGACTCATGTCCATAGAGTCAATGATGCCATCCAGCCATCTCATCCTCGGTTGTCCCCCTTCTCCTCCTGTCCTCAATCCCTCCCAGCAGCAGAGTCTTTTCCAATGAGTCAACTCTTCGCATGAGGTGGCCAAAGTACTGGAGTTTTCAACTTTAGCATCATTCCCTCCAAAGAAATCCCAGGGCTGATCTTCTTCAGAATGGACTGGTTGGATCTCCTTGCAGTCCAAGGGACTCTCAAGAGTCTTCTGCAACACCACAGTTCAAAAGCATCAATTCTTTGGTGCTCTGCCTTCTTGAAGACTCTACACATGGACATCACCAGATGGTCAACACCGAAATCAGATTGATTATATTCTTTGCCGCCAAAGATGGAGAAGCTCTATACAGTCAACAATAAACAAGACCAGGAGCTGACTGTGGCTCAGATCATGAACTCCTTATTACCAAATTCAGACTCAAATTGAAAAAGTAGGAAAACCACTAGACCATTCAAGTATGACCTAAATCAAATCCCTTATGATTATACCATGGAAGTGAGAAATAGATTTAAGGACCTAGATCTGATAGATAATGTGCCTGATGAACTATGGAATGAGGTTCGTGACGCTGTACGGGGAGACAGGGATCAAGACCCATCCCCATGGAAAAGAAATGCCAAAAAAAAAAAAAAATCATTAATTGTGAACAAATGTGTTTACTCCAGAAAATCAGCATTTGTTAGCATGTAAAAATCAGCCAGTGTAACACAAATTAAAAGATGATGATATCACATGGTTATTTCAGTTAATGCAGAAAAATTATTTAATAAAATGTATCATTTATTCCTTATTTTTGAAGTTCCTAAAAACAGGAAAGAACTATTTTAGTGTGATAAGAAATACCTGTTGCAATCATAAATTAAAATAGTACAACGTTGAAATCTTTCCTAATGAGATCAAGAGCAATATCAGGATATTTGTCGTTGAGCATTTTACCTCTACAGCCTAGACAATACAATAAAGCAAGATAAATGCAACCATTGGGATTGGGAAAGAAACAACCATTGTTATTGGCAGATGGTATGAATTAATATGAGCATTTAAATTTGGTGCAAACAATACAATATGTACAAATCAACTATATTTTCTATATATCAGCATCAATTTTTACCTAGTATTTAGTAACAAGAAATAAGTAGTATCTCTATAAGGAAAATTTTGAAAGTTTGAGAAAGATTTTAATATTTATTAAATGAAATAAATGGCTAGATATACCACATTCATGTACAGAAAGAGCCAATGTTGTAGCAATGTCCCGTAATCCAAGTAGGTTTGCAATCAAAATGCCAGTTGCTTGTTTTGTCTTTGTTGGTTTTTGTCTTTCTTTGTTATTTATTTGGATTGTGTGTTTGTGTGTAAGACTGCAAGCCTTTGTGAGTATTCACCCATGTGTATGCATATGTGTGTGAGTGTGAGTAGGTGTGTATATGTGTGTGAGTGTGAGTGGGTGTGTAATGTGACAGGTTGATTCGAACAAGAGTCAAGACTCTCTTGAAAAGAGGGTGTATGGGTAGGATTACTTGTCCTGTTAATTTATAAAGTATTATAAATTCTGAAAGTGTGGCATTGCTGCTTGGGTAGGCAAGTAGACAAATGAGAAACACTAGAGAGCTCAGTTAAGAAGCAACAGTTAGAACCCTGTATTTAACAACTGATTTGTTCCAGATTGAGAAAGGAGTACGACGGGGCTGTCTGTTGTCACCCTGTTTGTTTAATCTATATGCTGAGCACATCATGAGAAATGCTGGGCTGGATGAGTTACAAGCTGGAATCAAGATAGGAGAGAGAAACATCAACAACCTCAGATATGCAGATGATACCACTCTAATGACAGAAAACAAAGAAGAACTAAAGAGCTTCTTGATGAGAGTGAAAGAAGAGAGTAAAAGAGCAGGCTTAAAACTCAGTATTAAAAAAACTAAGATCATGATGTCTAGCCAGTTACTTCATGGCAAATGGGAGGGGAGAAGGTGAAAGCAGTGACAGATTTCCTCTTCTTCAGCTCTAAAATCACTGTAGACAGTGACTGCAGCCGTGAAAGCAGAAGACGTTTGCTTCTTGGCAGGAAAGCTATGACAAACTTAGTGCGTTGAAAAGCAGAGGCATTACTCTGCCGACAAAGATCTGTATAGTCAGGGCCATGGTCTTCCCAGTGGTCATGCTTGGTTGTGAGAGCAGGACCATAAAGACGGCAGAGCTCTGAATAACTGATGCCTTTGAACTGTGATGTTGAGAAGACTCCTGAGAGTCCTTTGGACATCAAGGAGATCAAACCAGTCAATCTTAAGGGAAATCAACCCTGAATACTTATTGTAAGGGCTGATGCTGAAGCTGAAACTCCAGTAATTTGGTCATCTGATGCTGACATCTGACTCATTGGAAAAGTCCCTGATGCTGGGAAAGATTTAGGGCAGAAGGAAAAGAGGATGTCAGGATGAGATGGCTGGATGGCATCACTGATGCAATGGACTTGAACTTGGGCAGACTTTGGGAGATGGTGAGGTACAGAGAGGCCTGGTGTGCTGCAGGCAATGGGGTTACTAAGAATCAGACACGACTCAGTGACTGAACAACAGACAGCTCAGAAACAACTCTTGCATATATGGGCATTTTATTTATAATAGAGGTGGCACTTCAAAGCAGTAGAGAAATAGCAGACTGTTAAAAATACACGGTATTGGGAAAATTGACTATTAGAAAAAATGAAATGGAATCCCTACCTCACACACACAGATATCAATTTCAGTTAGTGTAAGACGTAAAAAGAGAATCTCTTAAGATACTTTCCTGTAAGAAAATCTAGGAAAATAACTTTATGACCTGAATGTAGAGACATATTCCTTAGATAAAAATGTACACATTCTACATTTTGTTTTTAAATACACTTAATCTTTAAGAGCAGTTTTAGATTCATAGCAAAATGAGCAGAAGGTTTAGAGATTTCTCATATACCACTCCCGGCAACCCCCTACATACACACATGCCTAGCCTCCCGCAATGTCAACATCCCCCACCAATGTCAACATCCCTCACCAGAGTAGTACATTTTTACAACTTCTGACACCTTAGTGTCACTCACAGTTCATCATTTAGATAGGTTTTAGTTTATTTTATTGTTTATCAAGAAAATGAAACATAAAAATGAGTGAAAAGAGAGGACATGGAGTGGCAGAATAAATGTGCAAAGATTCATTGACACATTGATATCCAGAATAGATATTTGAAAACTACAAATCAATGTGAAAATTCACATAATCCAATAGAAAAATGGTAAAAAAAAAGAAATCCAAATGGCCAACAATACATCCAAATGTCAAAACATATGAAAAATGCTTAATATCAGTAATACTCAAGGAAATACAAAGTGAATTCACAGTGAGATACTGCTACATATGCCTCAGAATGGGGAAAACTAAAATGGTGAGCAGGTCAAAGCAGTGACAGGATTGCAGAACAATAGCAATATTCATGCAGGGCTGATCAGAACAGAAATTGGAACAGCTACTTTTGGATAGGTAGCTCCTACTTAAGCATAACAATCCTAGGTATGTGTATCCTAACAAAATATGTGCGTATGAGCACCGAAGAATTGATGCTTTCACATTGTGGTGCTGGATAAGACTCTTGAGAGTTCTTTGGACTGCAGGGAGATTAAGCCAATCAATCCTAAAGGAAATCAACCCTGAATATTCATTGGAAAGACTGCTGCTGAAGCTGAAGCTCCAATACTTTGGCCACCTGATACGAAGAGCCAACTCATTGGAAAAGACCCTCATGATGGAAAAGATTGAAGGCAGGAGGTGAAGGGAGTGACAGAGGATGAGAGGGTTGGATGGCATCACTGACTCAATGGACATGAATTTGAGCAAATGCTAGGAGTTAGTGGCGGACAAAGGAGCCTGGCTTGCTACAGTCCATAGGGTCACAAGGAAATGATCACAATTTAGTGACTAAACAAGAACTAAATATGTGCATACATGTATCAGGAAATACTTATAAAAATGTTCACAGTAGGAATATTTGTATTTGCCAAAAATTAGAAATAATTCACTGATCAAGAATAACATGGACAATTGTAGAATAGTCATGATGTGAAGCAATGAAAATGGAAGGCTTTTAGTGATCTACTTAGTATTAAGCAGAGAAAAGCAAAGACATAATACAAACAGATGATGTATGGTTGATTCTAGGCAAATAGTTGTGTTTTTCAGAGGTGCATTATGGGTGGTAAAGCTATAAAGAAAATCAGGGAAACATTACTGTAAGAGTCAGAGAGTGCTGATCTCTAGGAATGAGGAAAGAGACTGAGCTCATGGAGGGAGAATTTGGGTGAGGGAGCATTTTGGGTCCAAGGAAGATTGCCGCTGGTGCCCTTCTGGTGATTATGTGGGTGTGTGCTTTCTTATTATTGGCCTAACTGTACATATGATGTACACATATTCAATATAAGTGTTAAAGTAGTTCAGCAAATAGTTATAGTAAGTTTTATTTATTTCTTTGGTGGTATATATTTTCATGAGGGAGAACTATGGTTGCAAATTGCATAAACTGATACATCTTTCAAAATTAGGTAAAATAATTGAAGGTGTTTGTAAAGAATTTACCACATTGGAAATGAAGAATAATAGACTAGTAAAATAGGCATGTATTCTTTTCAGTGTTCTTTTTCTAAGACATGTAATAAAGGATATCAAGCATTGCCTTTAGATTGACTAGAATGTTGTGAGAACTATAAAATTATAAATATTTTATTTGTATATGAATTGAATGCATTGGCAGGTTAAACCTTTGCACCCATCAACAATACCCAGAAAAAGGCTTTGTTGGATATCTGATTTTATACTGCATTGACCAAAAATAAGTTCTACACAGAGGCTTGTAAATCTAAGATTTTACAGAGGTAAGTTGAGGATAGTGGTTAGTTATACTATTGGTGGCAAGTTATTTTTGTTTTGCTTATTTCCTTCTGCATTAACATTCTTTTAAAATGTCACTGCATTTGTAGTTGTTTGCTTTAACCACTTAGCCAGTTAATAATTTGTGAACCTAAGTGATTGTTATTTGTGTACTCCTTTGGTCACCTCTCTCTTTTACTTGCAAATAAGCAAGCTCTTTGCTTTAACTGTTTATCAAATTCACTTTTTTTTCCCCCAGTCAACCTTATCTAGAAAGTAAAACTCTTTGCTGCCTGAAAAAAAAAAGAGAATAATCCCAATATATTGTAAATTGTCAAGTGAGTTCTTTATAATTAAAGATTACTCTGCAATATACAATTTTTAAGGCATTTATCCCGACAGGGTTCAGTGGCCTTTGAGAATGAGCCACTTTGTTGACAAATCTATCATCTAAATTGTGCAACATTAATGAGAACTCAGAGCAGCACACGCTTACATTTTAATGTGGGTGGCAGTTTAAGAAGAAAAAAACCCACCAAAACAAAATGCTGAATATGATTGAAGTTGATTTAAAAAGGTCTGCCACCTGTGGATAAAAATGTGCATTACTCTGAACACATAATAATTAACAAGACTGAAAGGCCATGGCAAAATCCAATGACTCTCTGAAATCAAAACCCTGGTTATTATTAAAAAAAAAAAAGAAAGAAAGACACCAATTTCATAGTAAATATGAATAACAGGCTTGTGATGTCACTTACCTGTGCAACTAATGGTCCTTGCTCTATAATTTAATCCACAGTTCTTTACTGACATATGGTAGAATCCATTCCTAATAGTATAGTCTTTGATATGAAAACCTCATTTCTTAATTAAGAACTCATTATGTAGTCTTATATTTCCTGAATTGTATAAAATTTCTATATCTCCTTTTTCATAACCATTTATAACTCACTGTAGGTCATCTTTTATTGTTGCACCTCGATCTCTTGAGTAAAATTCCTTTTTAAAATATACTTTCAGCCTAGTTTTCTCAAGTTAACCTAATAAGTAACACCATGCATATTTAAATCTAATAGCACTGGACTCATAATTTTTCTCAACTCAAAGTTATTTGTTTAAATGCCTGATTATGCTTGATTGTCTTTATGCTCTACCTACAAATATCTAAGCTCCATCTGCATAGTTTAGCATAAAGTTATTAAGCTTATTTTCTGGGTGTTTCAAGTGTATGTACATATAATGCACTGGGAGAATTTTATTAGCACAATTTGAATTGCAGAGTTCATTTCAAAATGTACATCAGCTTAAGTAACTTAATGCAGTCACTGTTGAGATATTGTACTGGTCTTGGAACGAGACATTGCTACTTGAGTAGCCAATGCTGATCCTCTTGAAGCAGACCTAAAATACTAGCCTGGCAGAAAATAATAGTTTGTGTAGAATTCCTTTGGCTGGCTTTTAGCTTCTTGATTGATAAAAATAATGAGAGAGATTCATGGAAAAATCACAGAAAAACTAGAATTTAATAAAATTCTAAGTAAAATAAAATAAAAGTAATAACTTTTATTTTAAAGTCAGATGATAATATATCTAAATCCTTTAATAATAATTGCTTGAACAGTATTCCCTTATTCAGCAATTGTTTGTAGTTAAGCGGATTTTTCCTTCTAGATAAAATAATGCATGAATTGTTGACCAAAAAGGCTTTAAAATAATGTATATAAGCAAGCAATTCCTTAGTAGTTTTGTATCTTTCTTTAGAATACTAAGCAACAAGGAAGCAGTTCTAACAATAATAATTAAATTTAGGAAAAAACCTTGAACCCAAACCATCTCCATGAAACTTTTTGCATAATTAGATTATATCTCTTCTCAATGGAAGAAGTCTTGCTCACAGTCACATTCTGTAAATGAAAATACATTTTGCATAAATTAGTGAAGTTGAACTGCTGAGACACTTTATAAAATGTAATAAATATGTTCTAATTTTTAAAGTCATTAGGAACCATAATTTTAATTTTAGGTGAAGTGTGTATCTATGTATCTATTAGAGAATTTTAAAAAACAATACATACTTTATAGTGAATAATTGGTGTTTTATAACATAATATGATATGAAATGATATAATGTAAACATGATGTTTGACCTGTAATTAGGAAATTTTATTTCCTCTTAACATGGTAAAGCTTTTTCATACAGTGTTGTTTTAGGCATTTCAAATCTGTGTGAAAGGAATGAACAATTTTCTTCTAAGTATTTAGAAGACAAGTTAAGTTAGTATACCATTGTCAAAATAAATTCCAGGAGGATTGAAGTTTTAAATTCTTAATGAAAGAAACTATAAGAATATTAAGAGAGTGTTGGTGAGTGTTTATATAAGTGGAGGGAGAGTTGGAAGTTATTATTAAGCATTGCACCAAAGGCAGAAATCACAAAGGAAAACTTTTTCTAGGCTTGATCACAAAATTGTAAAACCTTTGCATCTTAAATGATAGAAGAAACAAACAAATGAGAAACTGAGAAATGTATTTACAATATACTGGGTTTAATGGTATAAACTGCTATTAAAAAACTATTGGCAATTTAATATGTTAATTATGAAATTAAAATATAATTTACACTGCTTACAAATTAAAGGGAAAATAGATTTATAACTTAAATATTGAATTAGAAGGAGGAAATCAAATGGTGGCTAGATATATAAAATTTTTTCCTAAAATTCGAGGCATACAAATTAATTGAGAGAGCCTAGTTCATGTAATCATTGGCAAAGATTAAAAATACCACCATAACCGAATACTGAAGAAATTTCAGTGACATGAAGCCTCTCATTTACTGAGAATAGTAATGTCCATTGTACTGCTGCACCAAAGATTTAGTTCACACAGTACATGTTAAAATTTGTTAATGTTGATGCTTGTGCTCTAGGGAGTT
The DNA here is from genome assembly GCA_917880005.1 of Nanger dama. Classification (NCBI taxonomy): domain Eukaryota; kingdom Metazoa; phylum Chordata; class Mammalia; order Artiodactyla; family Bovidae; genus Nanger; species Nanger dama. Next base: position 86,005,523 of record CAKJTW010000002.1, read on the forward strand.
ACCTTATATTATTCACACACACACACATATATATACACAAAAAATGTGTGTGTGTGTGTGTGTATATATATAAATAATGTGTGTCATAACTCAAAATTTAGAACAGCAATTTGTAAAAAGTATGGGTTTGCATTAAAAATATTGTAATATTTTTGTATGATAGAATATTAATTTCATGTAAAAATGGTTTATGGACATGGGAAAAAGGAACCATCATAAATATTCAAGAAATATTTGTTGAATGGATACATGGATGTGTATGCACACATACACACAAAGGGTTTCTATCATGCATACACAAAATACTGACAGAATATATGCTAAAATAAATAAAATACTCAATGGCTAGATTGCACAATTATCTGTAGTCTGATTTTTAAAAAATTTCACCTTTTTAATTGTATGTATTAGCCACCTTTCTACAATAAAAATACATTTTTATTTTAAGAAGAAATACATATTTTTAAACTATAAATGTAAGTGTAGCAATCAAGCAGCTACCCCCACCCCCATGTTTTCTTCTAGTTTAATGATTTGGGATCTTATATTCAAATCTATTATTTATTTCCAGTTTAGTTTTTGTGAGTGGTATATGATAGGGGTCCAATTTCATATTCCCATACACAGTTGTCCAGCTTTCCCAACATCATTTATTGAAGAGTCTATTGTTTTCTCATTTGGGGCCCTCATTTCTGTTCCATTGGGCTGGCTGCCTATTTGATGTCAGTACCATACTGTTTTGATTTCTGTAGCTTTGTAGAACTATCAGTTCAGTTCAGTCATGCAGTCATGTCCAGCTCTTTGCGATGCCATGGACTGCAGCACGACAGGCTTCTCTGTCCATTACTAATGCCTGGGGCTTACTCAAACTCATGTCCATCGAACTGGTGATGGCATCCAACCATCTAATCCTGTGTTGTCCCCTTCTCCTGCCTTCAATCTTTCCCAGCATCAGAGTCTTTTCAAATGAGTCAGGTCTTCCCATCAGGTGGCCAAAGTGTTGGAAGTTCAGCTTTAACATCAATTCTTCCAATGAATATTCAGGACTAATTTCCTTTAGGATGGACAGGTTGGATCTCCTTGCAGTCCAAGGGACTCTCAAGAGTCTTCTCCAACACCACAGTTGAAAAGCTTCAATTCTTTGGCACTCAGCTTTGTTTATCGTCCAACTCTCACATCCATACATGACTACTGGAAAAAACCAAAGCTTTAACTAGACGGACCTTTGTTGGCAAAATGATGTCTTTGCTTTTTAACATGCTGTCTAGATTGGTCATAACTTTTCTTCCAAGGAGCAAACATCTTTTAATTTCATGGCTGCAGTCACCATCTGCAGTGATTTTGGAGCCCCCAAAATAAAGTCTGTCACTGTTTCCACTGTTTCCCCATCTATTTATCATGAAGGATGAGACTGGACGCCATGATCTTAGTTTTCTGAATGTTGAGATTTAAGCCAACTTCTTCACTCTCCTCTTTCAAATTTTTTTCAATATAAATTTATTTACTTTAATTGGAGGCTAATTACTTTAAAATATTGTGTTGGTTTTGCCATACATCAACATGAATCCACCATGGGTGTACACATGTTCCCAATCCTGAACCCCCCTCCCACCTCCCCTCCATACACCATCCGTCTGTATCATCCCAGTACACTATCCCCAAGCATCCTGTATCATGCATCGAACCTGGGCTGGCGATTTGTTTCACATATATATGTTTCAATGCCATTCTCACAAATCATTCCACCCTTGCCCTCTCCCACAGAGTCCAAAAGACTGTTCTATACCTCTGGTCTCTTTTGCTATCTCACATACAGGGTTATCATTACCATCTTTCTAAATTCCATATATATATCTGTTAGTATACTGTATTGGTGTTTTTCTTTTTGACTTACTTCACTCTGTATAATAGGCTCCAGTTTCATCCACCTCATTAGAACTGACTCAAATGTATTCTTTTTAATGGCTGGGTAATACTCCATTGTGTATATGTACCACAGCTTTCTTATCCATTCGTCTGCTGATGGACATCTAGGTTGCTTCCATGTCCTGACTATTATAAACAGTGCTGCGATGAACATTGGGGTACACATGTCTCTTTCAGTTCTGGTTTCCTCGGTGTGTATGCCCAGCAGTGAGATTGCTGGGTCATAAGGCAGTTCTATTTCCAGTTTTTAAAGGAATCTCCACCTGTTCTCCATAGTGGCTGTACTAGTTTGCATTCTCACCAACAGTGTAAGAGGGTTCCCTTTTCTCCACGTCTTCTCCAGCATTTATTGCTTGTAGACTTTTGGATCGCAGCCATTCTGACTGGCGTGAAATGGTACATCATTGTGGTTTTGATTTGCATTTCTCTGATAATGAGTGATGTTGAGCATCTATTCATGTGTTTGTTAGCCATCCATATGTCTTCTTTGGAGAAATGTCTGTTTAGTTCTTTGACCCTATTTTTGATTGGGTCATTTATTTTTCTGGAATTGAGCTGCATAAGTTGCTTGTATATTTTTGAGATTAATTCTTTGTCAGTTGCTTCATTTGCTATTATTTTCTCCCATTCTGAAGGCTGTCATTTCACCTTACTTATAGTTTCCTTTGTTGTGCAGAAGCTAGAAGCTTTTAATTTTAATTAGATCCCATTTGTTTATTTTTGCTTTTATTTCCAATATTCTGGGAGGTGGGTCATAGAGGATCCTGCTGTGATTTATGTCCAAGAGTGTTTTACCTATGTTCTCCTCTAGGAGTTTTATAGTTTCTGGTTTTGCATTTCAATCTTTAATCCATTTTGAGTTTATTTTTGTGTATGGTGTTAGAAAGTGTTCTGGTTTCATTCTTTTACAAGTGGTTGACCAGCTTTCCCAGCACCACTTCTTAAAGAGATTTCCTTTTCTCCATTGTATATTCTTGCCTCCTTTGTCAGAGATAAGGTGTCCATGGGTGCATGGATTTATCTCTGGACTTTGTATTTTGTTCCATTGATCTATATTTCTGTCTTTGTGCCAGTACCATACAGTCTTGATGACTGAAGTCAGGTAGGTTGATTTCTCTAGTTCCATTCTTCTTTCTGAAGATTGCTTTGGCTATTTGAGGTTTTTTTGTATTTCTATACAAATTGTGAAATTATTTGTTCTAGCTCTGGGAAAAATACTGTTGGTAGCTTGATCGGGATTGCTTTGAATCCATAGATTGCTTTGGGTAGTATACTCATCTTCACTATATTGATTCTTCTGATCCATGAACATGGTATATTTCTCCATCTATTATTGTCCCCTTTGATTTCTTTCACCACTGTTTTATAGTTCTCTATATATAGTTCTTTTGTTTCTTTAGGTAGATATATTCCTAAGTATTTTATTCTTTTCATTGCAATGGTGACTAGAATTGTTTTCTTAATTTCTTTTTCTATTTTCTCATTATTAGTGTATAGGAATGAAAAGGATTTCTGTGTGTTGATTTTATATCCTGCAACTTTACTATATTCATTGATTAGCTCTAGTAATTTTCTGGTGGAGTCTTTCAGGTTTTCTATGTCGAGGATCATGTCATCTGCTCCTCTTTCACTGTTATCAAGAGGCTCTTTAGTTCTTCTTAGCTTTCTGCCGGATGAGTGGTGTCATCTGCATATCTGAGGTTATTGCCATTTCTTCCAGCAGACTTGATTCCAGCTGTGCTTCATCCAGCCCAGCATTTTGCATGATGTACTCTGCATATAAGTTAAATAAACGGGGTGATAATGTGCAGCTTTGATGTACTTTATTTACGATTTGGAATCAGTATGTTCTTCATGTCTAGTGCTAACTGTTGCTTCTTGACATGCATACAGATTACTCAAGAGGCAGGTTAGATGGTCTGGTATTCCCATCTCTTTCAGAATTTTCCAAGTGTAAAGTCTTTGGCATAGCAAATAAAGCAGAAATAGATGTTTTGCTGGAACTTTCTTGCTTTTTTGATGATCCAGTGAATGTTGGCAATTTGATTTCTAGTTCTTCTGCCTTTTCTAAATCCAGCTTGAACATCTAGAAGTTCTTGGTTCACATACTGTTGAAGCCTGGCTTAGAGAATTTTGAGCATTACTTTACTAGCATGTGAGATGAGTGCAATTGTGTGGTAGTTTGAACATTCTTTGGCATTGCCTTTCTTTCAGATTGTATTGAAAACTGACCCTTTCCAGTCCTGTGGCCACTGTGGAGTTTTCCACATTTGCTGGCATATTGAATGGAGCACTTTCACAGCATCATCTCTTAGGATCTGAAATAACTCAACTGGAATTCCATCACCTCCTCTAGCTTTGTTTGTAGTGATGCTTCCTCAGGCCCACTTGACTTCACATTCCAGGATGTCTGGCTCTAGATGAGTGATATAACCATCGTGGTTACCTGGGTCATGAAGATGATTTCTGTACAGTTCTTCTGTATATTCTTGCCACCTCTTCTTACTATCTTCTACTGCTGTTAGGTTCATACCATTTCTGTCCTTTATTGTGCCCATTTTTGCATGAAATGTTGAAATATTCCCTTAGTATCTCTGATTTTCTTGAAGCGATCTCTAGTCTTTCCCAGTCTGTTATTTTCCTCTATTTCTTTGCATTGACCACTGAGGATGGCTTTCTTATCTCTCCTTGCTATTCTTTGAAACTCTGCATTTAAATGAGTATATCTCTTTTTCTCTCCTTTTCCTTCTCTTTTCTCACCTATTTGTAAGGCCTCCTCAGACAACCATTTTGCCTTTTGCATTTCTTTTTCTTGGGGATGGTCTTCATCACTGCCTCTTTTACAGTGTCACAAACCTCTCTCCATAGTTCTTTAGGCACTCTGTCTATCAGATCTAATACCTTGAATTTATTTCTCACTTCCACTGTATAATCATAAGGGATTTGGTTTAGGTCATGTTTGAATGGTCTAGTGGTTTATCTTCTTTCTTCAATATAAGTCTGAATTTGGCAATAAGGAGTTCATGATCTGAGCCACAGTCAGCTCCTGGTCTTATTTTTGCTGTCTGTATAGAGCTTCTCCATCTTTGGCTGCAAAGAATGTATCAGTCTGATTTTGGTATTTACCATGTGGTAATGTCCATGTGTAGAGTCGTCTCTTGTGTTGTTGGAAGAAGGTGTTTGCTATGACCATTGCATTCTCTTGGCAAAAATCTGTTAGCTTTTGACCTGCTTCATCTTGTACTCTGAAGCCAAATTTCCCTGTTACTCCTATCTCTTGACTTCCTACTTTTGCTTTCCAGTCCCCTATAATGAAAAGGACATCTTTTTTGAGTGTTACTTCTAGATGGTCTTGCAGGTCTTCATAAAACCGTTCAACTTCAGTTTTTCAGCATTACTGGTCAGGGCATAGACTTGGATTACTGTGGTATTGAATGATTTGCTTTGAAAATGAACAGAGATCATTCTGTTGTTTTTGAGATTGCACCCAATTACTGCATTTTGGACTCTTTTGTTGAGTATCATGGCTACTCCATTTCTTCTAAGGGATTCTTTCACACAGTAGTAGATATAATGGTCATCTGAGTTAAATTCACTCATTCCAGTCCATTTTAGTTCGCTGATTCCTAAAATGTCAATGTTAACTCTTGCCATCTCCTGTTTGACCACTTCCAATTTGCCTGGGTTCATGGACCTAACATTCCAGGTTCCTATGCAATATTGCTGCTTACAGCATTGGACTTTGCTTCTATCACCAGTCACATCCACAACTGGGTGTTGTTTTTGCTTTGGCTACATCCCTTCATTCTTTCTGGAGTTATTTCTCCACTGATGTTCCATAGCCTATTGGGCACCTACTGACCTGGGGAGTTTATGTTTCAGTGTCCTTTCTTTTTGCCTTTTCATATGGTTCATTGTGTTCCAAAGGCAAGAATACTGAAGTGATTTGCCATTCCCTTCTCAAGTGGACCACATTTTGTCAGAACTCTCCTATACTAGTTTGAAATCAGGAAGTGTGATACTTCCAGCTTTATTCTTCTATCTCATGATTGCTTTGGCTATTTTTGTTGTTGTTGTTCCATACAAATATAAGTATTGTTTTTTTCTATTTCTGTGAAAAATGACCACTGAAATTTTGATAGAGATTTTATTGAAAAGTTGAAAATTAGTCACTCAGTCGTGTCTGAGTCTTTGGGACTCCATGGACTATACAGTGCTTGGAATTCTCCAGGTCAGAATACTGGACTGGCTAGCCTTTCCATCCTCTGGGGACTCTTTCCAACCCAGGGATCAAACCCAGGTCTCCTTCATTGCAGGCGGATTCTTTACCAGCTGAACCACAAAGGGAGCCAAAGTTTTTCTAATGATAGCATTTCTTTTTTTCTAATTATGTCATTTCTATAGATGTAGATTGCTATATAGACATATCTAAATATTTTTGCTATTTTAATTAGAGAAGAAATTAGGACGGCAAAATGTTTTTCAGAATTTTCAATATATTAATGTCTATGTGGCTAGGATAATGTGCTATAATATTGCCACCAAGTTTATTTGGGATTTACTCACAAAATGCCAGTGGTGGCTTTGGGGTATACTGCTTCAGAGTTGTCTGGTGTTGCATCATTCAATCATTCATGTTGTGCCAACTTTTGCCTTCATTTGAATTCCACTTGATGTCCCAGTGGCACTGAGAATAATACCCTGGAAGTCAGATTTTTAGAATATTTGGTGTAATGGACAATAGAAATAACTTCTTATTAAGATACTCACTTTTGAAAACCATCATTAAATTCTTCTATCACTCTCCTAGCATTTTCATCGTCCCTTTTAAAAAAATGAAGCAGTTATCTCATTATCATGATCATAATTCATCTATGAATTCATAGATGTAACAGCAGTTGGGTTTTTAAAAAGTTCTCCTGCATTTCTCCCTTTTTCTCACTTTCATAACTGAACCCTTCAATAAAAAGTGATTATTACCATAAAGTGATCCAGAAGACAAAGCAATTTGTTAAAATAAAATAAAATGTATTTGATAGATTGTTCAAATGAACTCATCTCTTTTGATTAAAAAAATCCTTCACAAAATGAATTCTATATTCTTCCACTATCCAACATACCTCTGGTAGATACATGAATTTTGGTGCATGACAATTTACTATATCTTTAAATTTTATATGTACTTATATTTAAAAGCATAAAAATTTACTGTTAGGAATAGTTTTTCAACAGTAAATAGTATGTTTTCAGCAGTAAACAATATGATTTTAAAAGAAAATGTATACATTAACACTAACAATTTTAGAAAGGAGTAACAGTTGCTGACTTAATAGAACCCACAATGATGATGAACCCTTAAATAGAAAATATTAAAATGTTTATGTAATGCTGTTAGAATACAGACGGGTAAGTAAACTGAACAGAAATGGAAAATTGAAGCTAATTTTAACATTTGTATTTATTTAACAAACCATTGTATTTATTATCTTTATCCCCACATCTCTCTTTTGTTTTAAAAGTACTATTATTTAAGAGTAAGAAGTGTCTATGTCAGAATACCCAATTTACATTAAAAACCAGACCTTAAGACTATCTGTCAGGCAGAAATAATCTAACTATTATTTCTGGTATAAAAAGTTTTCTGAATTACATCATTTGCCCAGAAGCTGTTTTCCAACCTAATAACTCTTGGAATTACAATCTAAAATTTTAGGAGGATTAAAGCTACATGGCACTAGAAAGTATAAGTGTCCAAGAATATGACCAGAGGTAAAATCTGATTTAAAATTTCTTTGAGGAAACTCTAGTTTGAAACAGTAGTCTTGAGAAATATATAAATGTTGCTCAGCAAGCTTGTCTTAGTTAAACATGTACTAAATACTTGCATAGGAATTACTAAGACATTCATTAACAGGGGTTTTAATCTACTTTTTAAAAATTTTAACCACCTGCTTCAGTTCCCTCTGAACAAAATTACTGATGGTGGACGGAAATATGGCACCACACCTTCTGTACTGGTTTGCCTTTTTAGTAATTTCCTTCCTTATGAGATATTTTGGAGTTGATATGTGATGCAAACCAAGTGTGGAGATGGCAGACCCATTGAAAATATGCCTACCATCTTTCCATTCCAGTATGTTTGTAAATGTATCAAGAGTTGGTTGGATAAAAAGGAGGCAGAAGACATCTCTGTGTAGCAGTTGTTGGTATCATCAACACGTTGATGATGATACCATCAACCTGTCAAGCATGATGCTGGTGGTGGCAGAGGATACAGCAACATGTTAAAAGGGATAAGTGAAAGTGAGTGAAAGTTGCTCAGCTGTGTCTGACTCATGAACTCATGAACTGTAACCTGCCAGGCTCCTCTGCCTGTGGAATTCTCCAGGCCAGAATACTGGAGTGAGTTGCCAGGGGAATCTTCCCAACTAGGGCAAGAGGGATACTTGGCCTAAAAATAATTGTAAGGTATCAGGGTATAGTTGAAGGTGAGTGCATCAGTACCTCTAGTAAAAGGCAAAATGCAAAGTCATTGCTCTTGTCTGAGAACTTCTCTTCTGGATGTTGTCTTTCATAGATACCCCTTTTCTCAAGACGTTATCAGCTGGCCAGTGGTTTAATCATAGGCATTTACTGTAACATTTGTCCATGTTGAGAACCTGAACTTCACATCTTTTAGAAATAATAATTTAAATGTGTTGTTCCACAGTGTCTTGGAGAAACCCAATGACAACAGATCAGTTCAGTTCAGTCCAGTCACTCAGTCATGTTCGTCACCTTGTGACCCAAGGTGTGCAGCACACCAGGTTTCTCTGTACATCACCAACTCCCCGAGTTCTCTCAAACGCATCTCTATTGAGTCAGAGATGTCATCCAACCATCTCATCCTCTCTCGTCCCCTTCTTTTCCCACCTTCAATCTTTCCCAGCATCAGGGTCTTTTCCAATGAGTCAGTTCTTTGCATCAGATGGCCAAAGTATTGGAGTCTCAGCTTCAAAACCAGTCCTTCCAATGAATATTCAGGACTGATTTCCTTTAGGATGGACTGGTTGGATCTCTTTCAGTCCAAGGGACTGAAAGAGTCTTCTCCAACAGCACAATTCAAAAGCATCAATTCTTCAGTGCTCAGCTTTCTTTATAGCCCAACTCTCACATCCACATATGACTACTGGAAAAGCCATAGCCTTGACTAGATGGACCTTTCTTGGCAAAGAAATGTCTCTGCTTTTAATATGCTGTCTAGGGTAGTTGTAACTTTTCTTCCAAGGAGTAAGCATCTTTTAATTTTATGGCTGCGGTCACCATCTGCGGTGATTTCGGAGCCCACCAAATAATAAAATCTGCCATAGTTTCCACTGTTCCCTCATCTATTTGCCATGAAGTGATGGGACCAGATGCCATGATCTTTGCTTTCTGAATGTTGAACTTTAAGCCAACTTTTTCACTCTCCTCTTTCACTTTCATCAAGAGCCTCTTTAGTACCTCTTTGCTTTCTGCTCTAAGGGTGGTGTTATATGCATAACTGAGGTTATTGATATTTCTCCCGGCAATCTTATTCCAGCTTGTGCTTTATCTAGCTCAGTGTTTCTCATGATGTACTCTGCATATAAGTTAAATAAGCAGTGTAACAATACACAGCCTTGATGTAGTTCTTACACTATTTGGAACCAGTCTGTTGTTCCATGTCCAGTTCTAACTGTTGCTTCCTGAACTGCATACAGATTTCTCGAGAGGCAGGCCAGGTAGTCTGGTATTCCCATCTCTTTAAGAATTTTCAACAGTTTATTGTGATCCCCACAGACAAAGGCTTATCATGTCAATAAAGCAGAAATAGATGTTTTTCTGAAACTCTCTTGCTTTTTCAATGATCCAGCGAATGTTGGCAATTTGATCTGGTTCCTCTGCCTTTTCTAAATCCAGCTTGAACATCTGGAAGTTTATGGTTCACATACTGTTGAAGCCTGGCTTGGAGAATTTTGAGCATTACTTCACTAGCATGTGAGATGAGTGCAACTGTGTGGTAGTTTGAACATTCTTTGGTATTGCCTTTCTTTGGGATTGGAATGAAAACTAACCTTTCCCAGTCCTGTGGCCACTGTGGAGTTTTCCAAATTTGCTGGCATATTGAATGGAGCACTTTCCCAGCACATCTTTTAGGATCTGAAAGAGCTCAACTGGAATCCCATCACCTCCCCTAGCTTTGTTCGTAGTGATGCTTCCTCAGGCCCACTTGACGTCACATTCCAGGATGTCTGGCTCTAGGTGAGTGATCACACCATTGTGATTATCTGGGTTATGAAGATCTATTTTGTATAGTTCCTCTGTGTATTCTTGCCACCTCTCCTTAATATCTTCTGCTTCTGTCAGGTCCATACAATTTCTGTCCTTCATTGAGCCTATCTCTGCATGAAATGTTTCCTTGGTACTCTAATTTTCTTATAGAGAGGTTTAGTCTTTCCCATTGTATTGTTTTCCTCTATTTATTTGCACTGATCACTCCATATAATCATAAGGGATTTGATTTAGATCATACCTGAATGATCTAGTGGTTTTCCCTACTTTCTTCAATATAAGGCTGAATTTGGCAATAAGGAGTTCATGATCTGAGCCACAGTCAGCTCCCAGTCTTGTTTTTGCTGACTGTATAGAGCTTCTCCACCTTTAGCTGCAAAGAATATAATCAATATGATTTTGGTATTGACCATCTGGTGATGTCCATGTGTAGAGTCTTGTCCTGTGTTGTTGGAAGAGAGTGTTTGCTCTGACCAGTTTGTTCTGTTTGGAAAACTCTGTTAGCCTATGCTCTGTTTCATTCTGTACTCCAAGGCCAAATTTTTCTGTTACTCTAGGTGTTTCCTGATTTCCTACTTTTGCATTCCAGTCCCCTGTAGTGAAAAAGACATCTTTTTTGGGTGTTAGTTCTAGAAATTCTTGTAGGTCTTCATAGAACCGTTCAACGTCAGATTCCTCATCATTACTGGTCTGGGCATAGACTTGGATTACTGTGATAATGAATGGTTTGCCTTGGAAATGAACAGAGACAATTCTGTCATGTTTGACATTGCATCCAAGTACTGTATTTTGGGCTCTTTTGTTGACTATGATGACTACTCCATTTCTTCTAAGGGATTCTTGCCCGCAGTAGTAGATATAATGGTCATGTGAGTTAAATTCACCCATTCCAGCCCATTTTAGTTCACTTATTCCTAAAATGTTGATGTTCACTCTTGCCATCTTTTGTTTGACCACTTCCAATTTGCCTTGATTCATGGACCTAACCATTCCAGGTTCCTATGCAATATTGCACTTTACAGCATCGGACTTTGCTTCCATCACCAGTCACATCCATCACTGGGTATTGTTTTGCTTTGGTTCTGTCTCTTCATTCTTTTTGGAGTTATTTCTCCACTGATCTCCAGTAACATATTGGGCACCTACTGATCGGGGGAGTTCATCTTTCAGTATCCTATCTTTTTGCCTTTTCATGCTGTTCATGGGGTTCTCAAGTCAAGAATTTTGAAGTGGTTTGCCTTTCCCTTCTCCAGTGTTCTACATTTTTCAGAACTCTCCACTATGACCCATGTGTCTTGGATGACCCTACATGGCATGGCTCATAGTTTCATTGAGTTAGATAAGGCTTTGGTCCATGTGATTAGATTGGTAGATTATGATGAGATATATAGTATTTAGCAAATATGACTTGAGAGATACATAATTCTTTTGAGATACCCTGAAATCCACCTCTGAACTAAGACAGAGATGCAAAGAGCTGCGTCCCTAACTTCTGATGACTCCAAATAAGCAATTTTTATGACTTATGCTTTAATGAGTTATCACTGGTTCTCATTGAGGGCTGCTATGTGAAGAAGCCCTTATGGGTATTTTATGCCTACCAAGAGTTGTGTCACAGTGAAGTTACCCATTTCATTATGAATGCAGAAATATTTCATTGCAACCTACTGTATCCACTCTTAAAGTCTACTTGTGAGAATTTTCTAACTCCTCTTATCAAATGCTGTTCCTGATATATATATATATATGTGTGTGTGTGTGTGTGTGTGTGTGTGTGTGTGTTTGTGTGTGTGTGTGTATATATATATATATATATATATACACACTATTTATTTATTAAAAAAATACTAAGTGCCATTTATCTAAAGTGTGTGTGTGTGTGCATGGTAAGTCGCTTCAGTCTTGTCCGACTCTTTGTGACCCTGTGGACCATAGTCCACCAGGCTTTCCTCTGTCTCTGGGATTCTCCAGGTGAGGATGGTGGAGTGGGTCGCCATGCCCTCCTCCAAGGATTCTTCCCCACCCAGGGATTGAACTTGCATATCTTAAGTCTCCTGCATCAGCAAGTGGCTTCTTTAGCACTAGCACCACCTGGGAAGCCCATCTAAAGCATGAGTACATATGTAAACTCTTTTCATGCATTCTATGCATTTACTGTTCATCCTCTTTAATGCTTAAATCAATGTGACTACATTTTTAGTAGACAAGTTAGCTGAAGGAGGTCCAAAGATATTAACTTACTGTTATAAAATAAGTTGTGTGGATGTAGTGTACTGGATGAGGACTATACTTACTAGATTATTTTTGTGTGATGATGCCTGTGTATTGTGTAACTGACCAACATTCCTTTAGTCATTCACTACTAAAAAGCTTTGTACCAAGATTGGAGTCTCCCTAGCCAAAGGTATAGATATTGATGGAATGTATTTACCATCATTGTACCCTTCCTTTTGTTTTTATTTCCAGCATGTCATATACTTTTAACTGGTATCCTCTGTTATATTTCATGTATCAGGGAATGATAGAGGGACAAGCTGTGGAGAAGTGAGAGTTCCAAAAGATATAGCTAACCAGTCCATTCTAAAGGAGATCAGTCCTGGGTGTTCATTGGAAGGACTGATGCTAAAGCTGAAACTCCAATATTTTGGCCACCTCATGTGAGGAGTTGACTCATTGGAAAAGCCCCTGATTCTGGGAGGGGTTGAGGGCAGGAGGAGAAGGAGATGACAGAGGATGAAATGGCTGGATGGCATCACCGACTCAATGGACATAAGTTTGAGTGAACTCCGGGAGTTGGTGATGGACAGGGAGGTCTGGTATGCTGTGATTCATGGGGTTGTGAAGAGTTGGACATGACTGAGCGACTGAACTGAACTGAACTGAAGACAGTGATGGCTGAGGTGAACCTTGAGTGGTGGAAATAAGGAGAACTTGAGACAATGTGAGCAAAGGGGCTGAGAAAAACCATGAGGTTCAGTTTGGCTCAGAAATATTAAGACAGCAGTGACATAATCAGTCTGTAAATTTGAGGTTGTTTAATCCAGGGACATTATGCCTAATCTTATCTGATTTTAATGAGTAGTAAGAGTCCATTGATTTGTTTTCTCCCTAAGAAAAATGTCAATATTTAGCATGCTTTTTCCCCTACAACAGGGCTTTTATATGGTGTGTGGCATGATATGGATTTTGGGTGAGATGGGGAATTGTTGGAATTTAAGAGACCAAAAATAAAATGTAATATAAATTCCACAATATAAACTTTATAGATGCATTTGATGAGAGTAGTGCTGGTAACCACGGTGATTCTACAAATTCATCTGAATGACACTGTATTATAAAGCTTTATGGCTGATATACCACCAAACTGTTTATACTGAGTCCATCAGCTAAAGTCTAGCTGAGTCCATCTTTTCTTTTCTCTTTTCTTTTTTCTCTTCTTGTCCTTGTCTCTTTTCTCTATTGACATTGTTTTAGTATACATTTTTAAAATAAAATGAGGTATATATTGACATGCAGTATTATATTAGTTTCAAATGTCCAACAAAGTGATTCAATATTTTTGTATACTGTGAAATGATTGCCACAGTAAGCCTAGTTGACAGCCATCCCCATATGTATTTATGGTTTTATTTTTTTTTCTTATAGTGAATTTTAGGGCTTCTCGTGTGGCACTATAACTCTAGTGCCAATAGAGGAGACGCAGGAGATGTGGGTTAGATCCTTGGCTTAGGAATATCCTTGGAGGAAGGCATGACAACCCATTCCAGTATTCATGCCTGGAGAATCCCACGGACAGAGCAGCCAGGCAAGCTATGGACCGTAGAGTCGCAAAGTGCTGGACACAGCATGCCCAGAAATTTTAAAATCTTTTATCTTAGCAACTTTCAAATATACAATACAGCATTATGTACAATCTACAGTCACCATTCTGTACATCACATCCTCATGACTTAGTTTTTTATTCTGTAAGTTAATACCTTTGGACCTCCTTCAGCCAACTTTTCTTCTCAAAATTTTAGCCACACTGATTTAGGCAGTATAGAGAGTGAATAGTAAAAGTATAAAAAGAGAGTTAAAAATATACTCTTGTTTTAGATATACTGCAGTTAATTTTTTCTCTCTAAAATTTAGTGTTTCCCATTTTGTCACAGTCTATATTTTAAATCTCGGTGACAAGAATATAGCTAACATATGTTGAATACTCATAAGTACTTTATAAGCATTTTACATGTGTCAACCATTTTAGCTCTCAAACAATTCTATGAGATGTTTTATTATTATCTCAATTTTGCATTTGGGAGAACTGAGGCACAAAAATTTTTAAAGCCTTGCTCAGGCTTACACAAGAGAATTAAAAGACAGCTTCTGAATTTGAATCTAGAGAGTCTTGTTCTGGATCTTATACTCTTAATAGTATGCTATTTCTTGAACCCAAAGTTGAGGGACATTATTACCTAAATTTAATGTCCCTCCAGAGACTAAAATATGAATCCTCGATTAACCTTCTAGATTTATCATCAGAACTCCGACACTTGAGAGCTAAGAGGCATATGATCCACTTTCCCATTCATTAACAAAAACTTCTTTTCAACATTATTATAGATAATTTCCCCTCCTCATCGTAGATCCTTAAAAAAAAAAAAATTAATGCATCCCAAGAAAGTTCATTCCACTTTGGAGCATCTCTGTTTGAAAAATACCACCCTAAAACATCTGTTCTCTCCTTTACCATAGTTTTTATCACAATAAACTGTGGAAATTCTGAAAGAGATGGGAGTACCAGAGCACCTGACCTGCCTCTTGAGAAATCTTTATGCAGGTCAGGAAGCAACAGTTAGAACTGGACATGGAACAACAGACTGGTTCCAAATAGGAAAAGGAGTACGTCAAGGCTGTATATTGTCACCCTGCTTATTTAACTTCTATGCAGAGTACATCATGAGAAACACTGGACTGGAAGAAACACAAGCCAGAATCAAGATTGCCGGGAGAAATATCAATTACCTCAGATTTGCAGATGACACCACCCTTATGGCAGAAAGTGAAGAAGAACTAAAGAGCCTTTTGATGAAAGTGAAAGTGGAGAGTGAAAAAGTTGGCTTAAAGCTCAACATTCAGAAAATGAAGATCATGGCATCCGGTCCCATCACTTCATGGCAAATAGATAGGGAAACAGTGGAAACAGTGTCAGACTTTATTTTGGGGGCTCCCAAATCACTGCAGATGGTGACTGCAGCCCTGAAATTAGAAGACGCTTACTCCTTGGAAGAAAAGTTATGACCAACCTAGATAGCATATTCAAAAGCAGAGACATTACTTTGCTAACAAAGTTCTGTCTAGTTAAGGCTATGGTTTTTCCTGTGGTCATGTATGGATGTGAGAGTTGGACTGTGAGGAAGGCTGAGCGCCGAAGAATTGATGCTTTTGAACTGTGGTGTTGGAGAAGACTCTTGAGAGTCCCTTGGACTGCAAGGAGATCCAACTACTCCATTCTGAAGGAGATCAGCCCTGGGATTTCTTTGGAAGGAATGATGCTAAAGCTGAAACTCCAGTACTTTGGCCACCTTATGCAAAGAGTTGACTCATTGGAAAAGACTCTGATGCTGGAAGGGATTGGCAGCAGGAGGAAAAGGGGACGACCAAGGATGAGATGGCACCACGGACTCGATGGACGTGAGTCTGAGTGAACCCTGAGAGATGGTAATGAACAGGGAGGCCTGGCATGCTGCAATTTATGGGATCGCAAATGTCGGACACGACTGAGCGACTGAACTGAACTTACATCAATTAGACATGAGTGAAAACATACTGGTTAGCAGTGAGTGTTTTGTAATAATCATAGCTAACATTTATTCAGTACTCACTGTATGCTGCTGTTTTTCTAAATAATTTCTGTGGATTAACTCTTGACCGTTATTTACAATACAGAGATATGGATATTAAGTGAGAGGGAGGTCAAGTAATTTGCCTGTGTTCACAGTTAATAGACAAAACCAGCTTTCTATCCCCGTACAACTCATACCAAGCCCTGTCTCCTGAGTTACCTTTTATCCATCATACTCTTTCCCCTCAATCAACCCATCTCTTATCAGTGACTCAATTAAAAAAAAAAAAAAAGCCTCTTGATCATGCCTTTTGGGTTTGTCTCCTTTTGCTGAGACACCTTTTATTCTGATACTTCCTACCCACTTCACCTCACTCCATCCCACCACCCCTACTCCCTCAAGTTACTGTTTGTATCAGTGAGGTAGCTTTTCGTCGAATTGTCTTTCCCACAAGAGTTTATTATTTCTACTTCTGTATCTTTGCACCTGTAATTCTACTTGGAATTCTTTTTTTTTTTTTTTTTTACTCTCTTTGTCACTTTTTAAACTTTATTCTTTCAGAGTCTAATTTAATACCAGACCTCTTCAAGAGAACAAGCAAAATAAAGTTTCCTCCCTTGCTAAAGACTTATCCTATGGAATTAGAGAATCTAAGACATGAGAATCTAAGACATGCAAGATAGCCCTGGACAGTTTTTAGGCTGGTTCAACCTCATTGCAGAAATTCTTTCATATCATTGTTTACAAATCACCATCTCACTTGAATGTTTTTGGTCATGGGTATTTCATTTTTTTTTCATATCAATCAGATTCAGTGTTGGACACCTCTGATACTTAGAAAGAAAGTTTTTCCTTTTAATAAGTTGTATTTTCCCTCCTAGTAATGGCTTGTCATTGATCATAGTGCTTTCATTTAATCTATTTCATTGATTGTATTCCATTTAGCACTTTGTAGTATGTTAATTGCATGGTTCTTGAGATCTGTCTCTCCAGTAAGTCTGAAAACCGCTTTTAATTAAAAATCATAATTTATGCTTTCCTTTTTCACTCAGTGCCTTACAAACTTTTTAGCATAGACTGGGTATACAGTAAATACTCAGTACATTGAACTAGACTAATAGTTCAATTTATGCGCCTGTGTTGTTGTTCGGTCACTATGTTGTGTCCAACTATTTGCAACGTCATGGACTGCAGCATGCCAGGCCCCCTGTCATCTCCCAGACTTTGCCAAAATTCATGCCCATTGAGTTGGTGATGAATCCCACCATCTTATCCTCTGCCACCCTTTTCTCCTTCTGCCTTCAGTCTTTCTCAGCATCAGGGTATTTTCCAATGAGTTAGCTGTTCATCAGGTAGCCAAAGTATTGGAGCTTCAGCTTCATCAGCATCAGTCCTTCCAGTGAGTATTCAGGGTTGATATCCTTACTGATTGGTTTGATCTCCTTGCAGTCCAAGGGACTCTCAAGAGTCTTCTCTAGCACCACAGTTTGATCGCATCAATTCTTTGGCACATGTGTATATGTGTGTATTATATATATAGTTATGCAAATAAAAGTGGATTTTTTTGTATTAACCTAGCAATTACACACAATAATAATAGTGCCCAAGGATAGTTAGAGTAATTCCTAAGTTATTCTCTCTCTCTCTCTCTCTCCCTCTACACACACACACACACACACACACACACACACACACAAACACACACACACAGAGCTTCTACTTTGAATGTATGGGATGGCAGGTCCCTATGGTGTCCAGCACACATTTTTATCACACTTTTATGACAAATATTTCAAATATTTTAATGTATTTTACTCTTTAGGAAAAACCTAGATAGGATAGTACCTTAACTTCTGGAGAGGTGGACTAGAAGAGTGAATAAGAGTGGAGCTTTTGGACTTACCAGTCCCTGACTAGCTGTGAGATCCTGAACAACTTCCTCAATTACTTGTTGCTCAGTTTTTCCATCTCTAAAATTGAGATAATAGTCCTATTTCGTGGACATTTGAGCATCAAATGGATTGATGTATAAGGTACATAGAGCACATATCTAGACTTCAATAAATGGTATTATTACTGGTAGAAAGAACTCACCTAGCATCTGAAAGAAATATTATAGCTAAGATAATATAAGAAGGAGCTCTAATGATCCCTAGTGATCATACTTACTTTAGTTCATTTTTCAAAACTCTATACATGTTTATTTTTCAGAGAAATTCTTATGATTTTTCTTTTACAGTGGAGCAGCTAGTTCAATCCACCTTACTCTTTAGACATTTTCTAATATTTATCATTTCTGTTTGTTTAATATTTCTATTATTTTCATACACAAATAATATCTATTTTGATATTTTTATCAATGTTACTTTAGAAAACAGCTAAATAATCCTCAATCTTGACTTATTTTTGACTGCCCAAGCATTTAAAGCTACAAATAAATTTAAAAGTGTCAAAAGAGCTTAGTTTTATAAGCCAATAATGATAAAATGCTATTATGATGTTTTATAGCACTTTGCAGTTTTTAAAGTGCTTTCTTATGCATTATGTCATTCAACATGCTAACATAGTAATTCTCATTTATAGTTACTACTCTGATGTAAACCATGTTCCATTTATCAGCTGAGTCTAGCCAGATTCATTGAACTTTTGGAGGCCATGGGCTTTTAAAATAAAATGTAAAAATATATTCAGGAGTCACCAGTTGTACAATGAAAAGCATTGTCACCCAACTCCTTGCGTGGAAGGTTGGAAAAAGGACTAAATAAAAACTGGAGCTTCTATCCTGTCAATCTAAAATTTAGAAGCCAAATTATGATATAGAGAAACCAAAAGGCACCTGGAAAAACTCTGTGGATCATTCATGTATACATACATGTGTAGTATACATAAAGCTATATGGTAAACATAGGAAAATATTATTTTGAAAAGCATAATTTCTGCAAACTACAAAGCAGATCAAGTGAGAAAATGATTAGAAATTTGAAGATACTGATTTGGAAATTTTGTTTTTCATAAGAACTTTCTCTGACTTTTTGACTACCTTGAATACCTCTTCCCTGCAAGTAAGATTGAGAATATGGGTCCAGGTATAAGGTAGCTAACCCTGTCTTTCTGTACTCACAAAGCAAAGCTGGCCACCCAAACCTATAAAAAGCCCTCTACCTCTCTTCACACTTCCAAAGGGTTAACTGAGAAGTGATCTATTGTATTCCTGATGGTTTCTCCACGGAAAGCCCAGTGGACTCTTTAAGGGGACTTTAAACAATGAGCTCAGTGAGGCTTTTCTGTCTAATTACTCAAAGACAGGGATGCTAAAGAGGAATTAATGACAGTTGACAAGTGCAATTAATAATTATAGCAAAGCCGGGAGTCATGCAGCAGGCAGATGACAATAACGGGGTAGCTGTACATGGCAGCTTTCATCAGTGTGTGCTCTGTGTGTGTGTTTAAAGTGAGAGGCTTTGTGCAGAATGGGCCACGCTTCATGCTGACAGGGTAGGAACTATAATTCAGCAACACTAATGCATTGAGTCAGTCATATTCTCATTCATGCTCTCTTCTCTCTCTCTCTCTGCTTCCCCCAGTCCCCCTCTGTCCTCGCTCCTTGCTTTCAGCTCTTCCAATCTGGTGGAAGATGCATAGTGTAACTTAAACAAAACTTAACAGGAAAGAGCTACAGTTTAGCTTGCAGGATCAGCTGGTGACAAAGCTACTTAAAATTCTTGGTGGGCAACTGAGAGAAGGGCCAGGAAAAGGCGGTCGCAGAAGTGGGATTTCCATATCAAAGGGCAAGCTTTGGCTCCGAATGGTAATTAAAGTACCCCAGTTTCATCTTTCTGGTCAAGTCATGAAAGAAGAAAAAAATTAGAGAAGAATTTTTCACTCCCTTCAGACTCCAGAAACGAAAGCCGCAAATTAAATGAAAGTTGAGCTAAAAGGTGTCTAACACTTCGATCTTTGCATCTAATAGAAGCTATGAATTTTCTCAAGCATTTATTCAGTTCACATCTTCATTTGGCCTGATTATGAAGGATATAATGTCTGCTTACATTTATTGCTCACACATCTTGGGCTTCCTGAGTTTGCAGAGGGCATCAGTTTCCATTACAACACAGTGGTGGCCCCATCACTGGGGAAGAGTTTGTACACATGGAACAGAACTAACCTGCTTTAAGAATTACTTCTGCAGGTAACCAAAAATAAAAGTATAAACTGACATCATATTCAGTTTTAGATAGCTGTTGCTATGACTTAGCAAATACTTGTATCTCAAAACACTGCAGGTTTGATTTTTATTTGCTATAAATTGTGCCTCTGCTTTCATTGACTGCTGGAGCTATTTTACTGTTTCTTCTGCAACATTCCCATTTCCAAGGTCATTGCTTTATGAAATAATTATTTCAAAGTGAAGTATGGGATGTATAAGCAGTTTCACATTTGTTAAAGAAGAATACCACTTATGTTCTGGGAAATAAGGACTTAGAAATCTTGTTTCTTTCTTCTTTTTTTTTTTTGGATGAGATGTTTAACTTGGACCTACCTCTCTATTCGTTAAAGATCATAAAGCTTTTTTTTTTTTTTTAAAGAGCCCAGAAGCCTGGCCAAACTCCAATATAGATAATTACATTCCACCTACCTAATTCCCTAGCTGCTTTAATTGGAAATAATTCCACTCTACTCTGCATCCCCCTTTCTTCTTGTCCTTAAACTGCTTTGTAGCTTCTTAGGCATCTTTCGTGAACTACCATAGATCTTCGACCTTCAGAGTACTCCTTTGGATTTGGGATAAAATGAATAATACAACCATGGATTAGTGCTTAAAGGTTTGCGCAACACAAAACACAAACACAACACACATACATAGCTCTAACTGAATTTCGACTCACCTTCAACAATTACATGGGACCCAGTTTGCTAAGTGGAAATCTGTTTTCATAAGAAGAACTAGTCCATGAATTCTTAAATGGTATTGCTGCTAAACAGGTAAAACTTGGTTTTTAGAAGGTAAAAAGACTTACCCTTTGAGTGCTTAAAGTACAGATACGTATACAGTAAATATACAATATATCTTGTGTATATATTAAAATTTCACAGTGAGGCCTTAAGGGAAAAATGTATAGAAAGTTTCATCAGGGAGGATGTTAGTGAAAAAAATATTTAGACATTGATTTAGCCCTATAAACACCCGTGTTTAATGACAATAGGAGAGAGAAAGGATGGCAGAGTCCAGAAGAACCCACCTCCACTCTTTTTGCTTGCTTTCTTTTTTGTTTCTCTTCGTTTGTCATTGAAGTTTGTGATACAAATGAAGAACCAGTGTGATCTGTTACTCTTTCTTCCTGCTTCTCATAAAGTGACATGATTGGACCATGGAGTGCAGTGATGAATGATGGAGGAGATATATGCTAAAGAAAGCACTTAATAGAAAAAGGGTAATCAAATTAGAACCAAGGAGAAAGATCACAAACAACATTCAAAGTATAATATATTAAATCCTATATTTTATTAGAATTAGCATTGTAAAGATAGTAGGAAATATGAGTTACATAGATATTTTAAGGAAGAAAAAGTATGCATAATCTGCTAGACTTTAGTAAAGAAAACAATGAAAAGAATAAATTAAATTAAATTCAAAGAATGGGTTGAATATAGTGATACATTTTCTGACTTTCTCTTCCAAGAGAGTGTACTGATTCTGGAATATCACAAAACAGTTAAGAATATTTAAAAACTGTGGGCAGATGAGACCCTGAGTCTATCTAGTTCAGTATTGTACAGCGGCACCAAGAATATATTATATGAATACATTGTTAGCCTATAGGTCAAACAGGAAGTGTTGATAACACCCAAATAACCAACTGTAGCTTGGGAAGCAAGGGTAATGGTGGTGGTGGAGGTGATCATACTGATGTGACATGAGCTCTGAGTCAGGAGATGTTTAAGCACTTTACTTATATTAGCTAGTTTAATTCTCTCAAATACCCTGAGATAGTCCCTTTTGCCATCATCTCTATTTTTATTGATGAAGAGGATATGGCATGGATGGTTGAACAACTTGCCAAGGAACTATTTTTGAGTTTAAGGATTACCACAGCGCATCATCTACAAAGCTTTATTAGAACTTTATAATCTTGTTTTTATTTCCATTGTCTTAGGAAGGACTAAATACCATGATGAATAACAGAAAACTTAATACTATCTGTTTACAGGAAAATATAGGGTTTTCAAGGTTTTATGAAATGGTCTTTTTATTTTCCTTTCCGAAGACAAACTATCTTCAGATTTTTACTTTAAAATGTGCTCCACATTCTTTTTATATGATAACTCATTCAATTAATTGGGGAGTTATAAAGTCAGTCTTAAAAGATATCTGTATAGGAATTTCCCATTCCTGTTTGAATAGACACTGTGTTCTGGCTTCTCTTTTGTTTTGCCCTTTCCATCTTTGCCTTAAAGGCAAAAAAAAAAAAAAAGACTTGAGGGGACTTCCAGAGATGAATAAGGATCTATTGTGTCTTTTGTACCATTTCTAGTTCAGAGTTTACTAGATAAGTTTTCATGTGTGGTTCCCATGTTGGTATCAATAATTAATCAATCCAAGAAAGATAAGATCTTAGATCCTTTTCAAATTATCTGCTAACTTTCAGAATAAAGAAGTGGGGGAAAAAAAGAGATGTAATTGTGTTTCTCCAATCCTGTCTATGAGGAGCTGGGCAGGAATTTAAATAATAATCTTACTCTCTAACAAAAGTTTGTGTCTGAACTGCTTGGTAGGGACACAATTGCCTTCTGTCTCCTGGCTTTCTCTTTGTTCCCATTTCTTTCCTTTTTCCTTTTCTGGTCTTTCTCTTCTTATCTCAATGTCTCTATGTATCTCTCTTGTTTCCTAGCTCAAGTGCATCATTTTCTGCTATTGTGCTTAAAAACTTGGCTGCAGGGGCTCTGAAATGAATAAAAATGTAATCCTCACTGTGCCCATTGTGCGTTCTCATTTGTTTTTGCTGTATCGATTTATCAGCGGAGGGAAATTACTTGCTGGAAGAGAGGATGCCAGTCAGAATGACATTTATTTCATAGTACAAGGAGGCTCTCCAGCGTGTTTCCATGTAACCCAGATATTGGAGCTGTAAAAGGGCTTGTAACAAGGTTTAGTGCTATGATTAGATCGTGTGGAGCACCTTGCTTTCATAACAACAGGCACTCTGCAGGAGCTAGGGCCTCGGGTTATGGTCAACCCCCCTTTTTTTTTTTTTTTTAAACATAGACGCAGAATTCAACAATTCCCTCTCCACCTAAACTGTTTCTATTCCAAAAGCCAAATCTTCCAGACTTATAAGAATAAAAGAGTTATATTTTTAGATGCCTAGAGCCTTCAGAACATCAAATTAAATGCAAAAATAGATGAAACACTTGCCTATTAATCCCTTAACTTTTTTTGGCCTTTTTCCCCTTTATTTTAGAGAAATTGTTCCATTTTAATTCACCAAAGCAAATCTTTTCATTCAGTGATTGTAAGTTACATGTGCTCAAGGCTACCAATTACCTGTGAAACCAAACACATTCTCTATGTAAAAACTAAGGCAAGTGTGGCAAATTTTAACAGCAACTGTTTGGGGCTTACTTAGACGTAAAATTTCATAGGTCTTTGCTTTTATTCTTGTAAGCCTGGAATTTAGGAAATTAACTGGTTTCGTTGTCTTCTGAATTTTCCATAGATCTGATACAACTAGAATTTTTCATGGTCATTTTTTTATCCTTTATGGAATGAGAGAAATGAGTCTATTTTCTAGGGAACTGTGTTCATTTTTCTGAGTATAGAGAAGATATTTTCTTTTTGCCTGTCTTCTTTTCTTCTCATTGTCAAGATTTGTTCATTTTATAATGTTGAGATCTATACAACAGAAACAGTAAACTTAAGTTGGTAAATTAGAAAGAAAACTACTTTTTTTTTTAAGCAGTGCTTCCTTGAAGAACTGGGTTTGTGTTACTAAGAGGTATATTGTGCTCTGATAGAATATATGCCTTGTAGATTCCTTTCTAAAATATTTGACGAGGGACTTCACTAGTTATCCAGTCAGTGGTCCAGACTCCGTGCTTCCATGCAGGTGGTACAGGTTCAATCCCTGCTGGGGGAACTCAGAACCCACATACTTTTTGGCATAGCCAAAAACAAACAAGCAAGCAAACAAAAACAAAACAGTGATCTAATCTTAAAAATGACCAGCTAAGTTCAATAAGGACTGGGATCTCTTCCCAAAGACTTGAGTGCTATGCTGTGCTTAGTCCCTCAGTTGTGTCCAACTCTTTGCTTCCCTATGGACTATATCCCGCCTGGCTCTTCTGTCCATGGGGGATTCTTGAGGCAAGAATACTGGAGTGGGTTGCCATGCCCTCCTCCAGGGGATCTTCCCAACCCAGGGATCAAACCCGGGTCTCCCACACTGCAGGTGGATTCTTTACCATCTGAGCCACCTGGGAAACCCTCTAATTTAGTTGTAAAATTTAATATAGACTATCAGACCAGAGGAGACAAGGCAATATGTGTGGTATCTCTTTATTATGATTTATTAAATATAGACAGTCGTTTTTGGAATTCAGTTGAGTCATCTAAATATTGGGTGAGGGAATAAAAACTGCTGGTCTAAGTCATACCTCTGATGTATAGTTCAAGATTGCTGTTGTTCAACATTTGTATGCTTTTGGCTGTGTTAGATAAAAAATTAAGATTTTATCAGCTCCATAAAAATTAGGATAAGAATGAACCAAGATAATTTCCTAAATACCAGGTTGATAAGAATAAAAGCTAAGAACTGTTATTTATCTTGAAGAAGTACATACAGTAGGTTTAATTATACAAAATCTTAGTAGAAGTAAGTCTTTGTGTTAATCTCAGTTGACTCACTCAGCTTCTGTCTGCTACCCAAACAGTGTACAATTCTCTTTTGAGCCTTCCAGTATAGAACAATATAGCTGCCAACTCTAGGAGATTTAGTCCTGGATGTTGGTTTTTACTGTAATACTCAGATGTGAAGTTTAACTAGAAAAGATTACAGGAATTATAAAGGACAAGTGATCTGGAATCTGATTTTTCACACTCTGAATGGAAAGACCTTCAATTTGAGAGCCAGTATACAATACTCAGAATTGTAGGCCTGCCTCTGTTAAGTGCCTTTCAATTAGAGTTGTTGGGAATGCCCAGGGGAAAGGTAGGACGTTTAAATTAAACATATTAGACCTTGGCATATATTCTCAGAATTGGAAATCTATTTGGGTACCTTTAGTGATAATTCTTAATGAACTTACTTTGTATCTTTGAGTAAGCTGACACACTAAATGACTGGGCATCATATTTGAAAAACTAAATTAAAATGGAGTTTTGAAAAACCCAATTGTCCATGTTGTTCTTTGTTGAGCTTTTTGAATTCCAAGATGTTTCAGAACTTCAAAAGGAAATGCTGCAGCCTTTAGATTTTTAACAAAATCCTACAATGGCTGAACCTTTCAGCAAATCTGTCAGCTTCTCTGTTCCAAGGACAACTGCAGTGTCATTTTCTGCTCCTGCTGATATTAATGGAAAACCAACCTTTTGACATGTTTAGGCTGGGTCTCAAAAGTTGTCTATCTTACAGGGGTAATAAAGGTTAGAAATCACTAGCTGCAAGTGATTTGTGTCTTAACTAAAATTCCTTCCATAAGACCTGCTTGGAATAGTTAGCCATAAATACTGCAGAGATGATGTAAAATGTGCGAGGTGAATAAATTATATTGGGGAAGATGCTGCCTCGTAAATTTATATACACACGCAAACACACACACACAGAACAAAACTTTACTATTACAGACTTTCAAATTTCAGTTTGTGCTACTGACAGCAACTTTATTCTGCTATACTTCAAACTGGAGTTGGTTTTGAAAATAGGCAGTTTAGATAGATTTCTGAAGTCTTATGTCTTTGTGATTTTATTATTTCCTAACTCTTATGATCTCTCATTCTCTGAATTTAAACTGGACATATGCCTACTTCTGTATCTTAAGAAACAGGGTTTCCTTGTGGTCTAAAGACCACAATACCATTTCCCTTCTTTTTTTCTTTTCCTGTAGGAAATTAACTTGAATAGAAAGGGAAGAAAAACACTAGTAGCAGAAATAAGTACCAGAACAAAAGTGTTCTAAGGGTACTGCGTGAAATAAAAGACCATTTAATTTGAATGTGATGGTAGGTTTTCAAGGGTGAGATACTGAGGGAAATGTGCAAGTATGGGCCCTGTTTTATTTCAGAGAGGTGGCTTCCAGCTGCAGTGGCTCCTTCTAGGCTATCAGTGGCCTGGTGGCCTGGGATCTCACCCCATTCTTTGTGATGCCATGTGACTGTGAAGCTACGTATGTGAACTTGCCTGGTTGACAGCTGTCAACTGTAAACGGCCATATGTAATGACGAGTCAAGTTTCAGGCTGCTTTCTGATTTGATGTAAGAATAGAAATAAGAAACCACACTGAAACCTACCCCTGAAAGGTCTAAAACAGGTATTCTATTTTTAAGGGGCTTGTGGGAATCAGCACTTGTGTGCCCCTCGGTAGACCTCATTTATCGCTGTATGAGAAAATTTTTACTCATTCATGCCTGACTCTGAACTGAATGGAAAGAGTCTTATCAACCTCACAAATCCAAGACCAGAACCAGTGATTGCCAGGGGGACATTCAAATGGGAGGGCATTTGGTTTGTAGGGTAAATACAAGCCTGTGAAAGAACTCTTTGTAGTCAATCTTCCCTCCACAGTACAGAAGGAAAAAAAAAGTTTTCTTCAAGACTAAGCAGTTACCAGACTCTGTTCTAATGTGATGGGCAAGTGTGGAAGTATTGCTTTCAGACAGATATTGTCAGTTCAGAGAGATGATCAATGGCAACGGAATCCTGGATCTCTACGGCTGCACAAGCCATTCTTTAGCATCTTTTCTACTGAAGGGACATGTTTTTAACCACCAGCTCCACAAACAGTCACTCTTGTGTGATTTCCTAGCCTTTCACTGAGTACTACCTGCCTTTGATCATTTTAACAAAAGGATCCTCTTCATTATGTCCTTCATGACTTTCATACGTTCAGTGAGAATGAAATATTCTGGAAAACACAATCAAGTAGTCTTAACCAAGTTAGAGAGAAACACTCTGGAGAGAGAGATGATAGACGTAAAGAAGCTACAGTCGGATGATGACTGTCAAGGAGAGACAGTGAGTGGATCTAGCAAGGCTAAATAGAGGACAAAAAGAAGAAATCAGCTTCCTATTTCCTCCTATGAATAAAGCAGTGGGTTCCATCTATTTTTGCCTCCCAGCTCCCTGACTGCTACAATCTATTGAATATGAAAGTGGCTCAGTGGTGCCTGACCCTTTTGACCCCATGGACTGTAGCCTGCCAGGCTCCTTTGTCCATGGAATTCTCCAGGCCAGAATACTGGAGTAGGTAGTTGTTCCCTTCTCCATGGGATCTTCCCAACCCAGGGATCGAACCCAGGTCTCCCGTACTGTAGGTGGATTCTTTATCATCAGGGCCACCAGGGAAGCCCAAGAATACTGGAATGGGTAGTCAGTCTGTTTACCTCAGGTAAACAGAGCCAGGTTCTATGAGCCTGGTGTTTGGGGAGCCACTCTAAGAATTTACTCTCTAGAGGTTTACTCTCTAGAGGTAAATCACCATGTGCCAAACCTGGACCTCCTCTGCAAGTCTCCTGTCCAAAGTCCATAAAAAGTGCTTCCAGAAAATTCTGTTCTTGCCATTTCTCCTCCTCTAAAAAGGGAGATGCAATACAATTTCTCCTCAACCATTTATTTTCTAACAAGTTCAGTTCAACTTCATCTGAAACAGTTAGCTCCAGAAAGACTTTTCCCGGACCCTAAACTTTAAGAGACAATATGGGACGAGATTTTATAGGAATTGACTCTTGGTTTGCTTTTTAAAATGCTCTAAGAGCTCCTTATTGCTTTTAGGAAAGCCTTAATATGCCCACAAGGCTCTGCTTCTCTGGCTCAGCCTTATTTTGCAGTGTTCTTCGCTTCACCTGCTCTGATCTTTCCTTCCACTCCTCGAGAGTCTCAAGCTCTGTCCTGCCCAGGACTTAGCACGAACTCTTCTCTTTCTGTCTGTCTTTGTGTGTTTTCTGTTTCCCTCTCTTTGACTGTTTGCCTCTCTTACCCTGTCTCTGTCTCTCTCTCTGTCTCTGTCCTTTTTTATTTGTCTATTTATTTGTCTTTGTCCCTGTCTCTCTCTCATGCTTTTAAGCCACCCTCACTTTGTTCTGAGTGAACTCACAGTCATCAAACAGATTTTATTTCAAGCCTAAGTTCTTCAAGGAGCCTTCTCTAAGTCTGAGTCTAGCTATGGTTTCCTTATTATCCATCCTCACATTATCTTCCTTTCTACCAAAACTGTCTTGCTCTGAAATTACCACATACTCATCTTTTTGTGGTTGGTGAGTTAATGTCCTTCTCCCTTCCTTGGAGCTTTGAGTTCCAAGCAGAGACCAAGCCTTTCTTTCTCCCCTTGTCTCTCCCTCCCAGCACAGGGTTTGGCAGAATGTGTATATATATATGTACACACACATTGTACAAATGGCTGCTCCTTCTGTGGCATCTCCAAAAGTAAATCACTTTTGTTGATAGCTGATACATTTCTCTTTTCTTGAGGAGTAGACATACTTTTTATTATTTTTAATGCTCTTTTTATATGCCATTATATTTCTATTTTGAAAATGATTGGTAGGAATCTTGTAATTTTTATTCCCAGTTGCTAGAACTTCTCGTGTTTTGACATGACTGTTTCATAAATCTTCTTTTCTCTTTTACCTATAGTCGTTTTACTTTGTATTTCATTACAAGCTATCTCAAAACTCTTTGGGAATATTTAGGGGTGTGTGATAATAAATAAATGAGGTGAATCCAACCTAGGCAAGCTCATTTCCTTACAATTATAGTGGTGTTTTAATACTTTATTCTTTTGTAAACATGGCCCAAGAAGAATTTTTTTTTCTCAATTTGTGGGAAACATTTAAAAATATCTTTTACTTTGCACCTGTACACTACTTCTCTTCCAAGAATATTTAAGCTTTAAGCACTTTCCAATCATTACTTGATTAGCTGCCAACATTCAGTGTTTATAATATGGTGGAACTGAGGCAAAAAGAGCCAAATTTTTGGAATTAAAAAAGAAAGTTGATAACATGAGAATGTATTCCTGGCTCTTAGTCTCTTGCAGTTTCACTCAGGTGGTATGATACTAGGGTGATAATCATTGATGTGGAATTATTATTTTAATTTCCTTGAGCTGTTTTTTTAGTTTGAAATATTGAAGTTTTATATGACTGACAGTGACTGATATGATCATTATAAAATATTGCACTTCTAACAGTCTTTTTGAATACTCAGTATTTATAAATAATTTGAGAAAAATCAACAGGAAAAACAATGTTCAAAAAAAATTAAAATAAGCAATTTTTAACAGTCAACGTAATGTGATACCTAAGTAGATATTTTGTGAGAAATATTATTAAAATGTAATATTCAACAAGATTAAAACCAAAATTTTTAATGTATATGCATACCAGCTACATAATGTTGAAGGCATAGATGTCATGGCCAAAGGCTGAACTTGATTCACATCTGCAATGTTCACTCAATGCTGCTGCTGCTAACTCACTTCAGTCATGTCTAACTCTGTGTGATCCCACTGACAGCAGCCCATTAGGCTCCTCTGTCCCTGGGATTCTCAAGGCAAGAATACTAGAGTGGGTTGCCATTTCCTTCTCCAATGCATGAAAGTGAAAAGTGAAAGGGAAGTCGCTCAGTCGTGCCCGACTCTTAGTGACCCCATGGACTGCAGCCCACCAGGCTCCTTCGTCCATGGGATTTTCCAGGCCAGAGTGCTGGAGTGGGGGAGTCACTCAATGCTAGACACTGATATTAGCGCTTAGCGGATGAACTAATAAACACAAAATACTTGATACATATATAATGCTTCATTGAATCCATTTTCTCTTTTGGTTAAATAGAATGTTGAATTTTTCATAGGTTAAGACAAAAAAAAAAGTCTAAAATGGATATTTCCTTCTTTCTGTCACTAAAGGCAGAGGGAGCCAGCAGAGCACAAAGCTGCCTACACTGGCTTCATATGCGTCTCTAGACTCCATTACTCCTGTGCGTGTCTCAGATCAGCCCCTGGGAAGTCATCTTTATTTAGGCTGTAACAGAGCACCCCTGGACTTTCCACCCAGATCTACTCTAAATTATATGGCAAACTCATAGACTTGAGATTAGTGGAGTACAATACAACAAGCAACGTGGGAGAGCTTTCTTCTTTCTCTGTTTCTGCCTCCAAATAGGGGTAACAGTGGTTGGTAGAAAGCCATCAACCTTTATACCAACTTAGAATTGAAATCTTCACAACACATGACAGAAATGACTGCACACACATGCATGCAACATTGCTGGATGGTCATTTTGATCGGTTTGCAAATTAGTAACAGAGGCACAGAGACCATAAATGGAAAAGAAAAACATGAGGTAGTTTTGGCTACTTCAAAATTAGGAATATTACTAGTCAGGTGGAAGTTCCAAGTATAGTTCAGTGTATAAACTGTTATTAAATAATGCTGAGACCTTAGTCTGGTGTTATGTTAAAGGACTTTCAGTAGATACAGTTATAAACATAATATGTTTGCACCTTAAAATTATATAATAGCTACCTGTATACATCATGCAAAATCTTGTTTTCTTGTATTAAGTGGTTAGTTAAATCATTAATATTATTATTCTATGAAGCGTTAGGGTTTTTAGAATGATTTTATTTAAATATTATATGCAAACAGTACATAAAGAGTAATACATGGATTGGTTACATGAAAAGAGGATCATTCATAGAAAATGAAAAATTAACAAATTAACCAGTTAAAGTAAAATAGTTCATGTTTGGAATAACATTTTTAGTGTTAATTCTTTTTCTTCTTGAATTACTAAAGAATGTATTATTGAGCATTTCCTACTTTTAATGGTTTGATTATGGTTGAGATAAATATAGAAATTGCTGTTATTACCTTAAATTGGAGTATTATTTATATATTTATAACATTCAGAAAAATATATTTTACACAGAAAACATTATAGACTCTGAAACAAAGGAAATAATAGAGATTATTTATAAGCTGGCAACAGAGAAATAGAGCTTTGTTAAAACCTTTATAATACATCTCTAGTAAATTATGTATTTATCTAAATAATGTATGGTTTATAATATAAAAGTAAATTAGCTAGAGTTCCCAGTTCATGGGGCTATACATGTATTTTAAATTTTTGTTGCTTTCTTTCTGATTATAAAGAAAAACTTGTAAAACTAATATTCAAAATAATGGGATTACAAATGAGAAAGCAAAAGTCTCCACAACTGCATTTTTTTTCAAGAAACAACCACTTTAATAGTGTGTTTTATATCCTATTACTGTATATAAAGATATCCCCCCTTAAAATGGTATCATAATCTTAATTTTGTGTTGATTGACATAAGAGTTGTTTTCCATTATTTCCTTTGGCAAATTATGTTACAAATGAATATTTTTATTCATGTATCTTAGCACACTTAGGTGATTATTTTGATAGGATAAATTAATAGAAGTAAGAATTAGTGAGTTTAAACTCATATACATTTAGAATTTTCACACATGCTGCCAAATTGCCCTCAGAAAGAGTACAACTTTATACTCTCACGAACTATATATGAGGATTTGTTTCCCTCCCAGCTATTAGCACTGTGTCTGGTCTTTTAAAATTTTATCAGTTGGAAAAAAATTTATCAATTGGATAGAAAAGTGATATTTCATTACAGTTTTAATTTCTTTACTTTGGTTTTTACTGTATATACATGTTTAGAATAGAATAGGATGGTTTAAGAAGAGGAAACAAGCTATATTTATACACTTCAGTGTGAATAAAGATCAGATTGGTAAAGAAAGTTGAAAATGGGCCTTTCATATTAGTCTATTTCATATACTGTTTACAAAATGCCCTCATTTTTTTGTAGAAACAGTTTGCCTATCATCACATATACACTGAACCATTTGCTTCAGTGGAACAATGTGCAGAACTGTAGCAAAATCTTTTTGTAGTGAAATTATTTTAATACTTTTCAGGCAAGAAATTAGTTTCATCAAGAACATTGATTTAATTTAGAAGAGATGCAGTATTTATAGCCATAGCCAGGTTAAACATTTTCCTCCATTTCTATATCAGAAAATAGCTTCTAACCAGTATCTAGCTCCAAATCAATTAGTTCAGTTTAAGGTTTTCAAATTTTATTAATACTCTTCCCATCTTTATGACATGCCTTTCTCTGTGCAGACCTTTGAGTTTCTTCCCCTAAGTTTACAAAATAGACAAGATGACTTTTGATGAACAGCTGACAGGCCCAAAGACAAGACTGCAGTTTTGATGATAATAAATTATTTTGGTTTACAGAGATGATTCACAGGTTTTTAACCAAAATATTACTTAATATTACTTTTGATTCTTAATATTACTTTTCCTAAGTGTCCCAAAGTTCATTACCAAATTAAAACTGTCTACAGTAAGAAAGCTTATTTTCTTTTCAGTGGCTTTAATAACAGCCAGAGATTTTTAGCAACTGGTTGATTTTTGTGAATCATCCAATACTTGCTGTATTTTAGAAATATAAATTGAAGGGACATCCAGAATACTGATATCCTGCAAATGTAACTTTGCTGTTTGCCAGACCTGCAAGTTGTAGATTTTAGCTACACGGTTTTTGAGTGGCAGCCTAATGAGCTTGAATATTCTGTAGAGACTGAAAGTGAAGTAAATTTCCCCATGTCTTCTGCAGGGGCCTCTCTGGCCATCTGAATGCTGCAGACTAGAAATGAAGCTTTGTTACATGGAGCATACCTTATACAACAATAGTTAAAGTAGAATATGGCTTTTATTTGCCACTGAGCTTCATTTTAGATAATCTCAGGATGTGAAACTTAGTTCTGCTTTAAGAGGCTTTTCTGCCGAAGTCATGGACAGTAACAGAGTGGGAGTTTGTTTTCAATTCTCCTAAATTTTGTTCTTAATGTGAAAAGTGTTTTAAGTTTTAAATTTTCACTGTAATTATTTTAAATCATAAAATGGGGACAAGGAGAGTTTTCAAATCAAGCTAAGTCCCTCCTGTATTTAAAATATGAGTATCTATATTGAAATTATTTTAAGTTGTGCCCAAAGCTATGTTTACTGAACTAGAAAGAAAATATCTTGTTGTTTTAGATGTATTGATATATTCTGGTATTATACTTTTATTTTTAATTGCAAAATAATATGGCTTAATTATAACTAAGGAAATCTTGATAATGAACCTTACATTCTTTGCAGTAATGTCCAGGTGTGCTTGGGCATTCTCTATTGTTAAAGATTTGTTAAAACTGAAGGAGGGATTCAAAGTTCATCTAATCAGTATTTCTGTTTCATGGTAACACACGTAAACCATTATGCTTAAGTGAAACTCTAACAATGTCAAAGAGGATTAATAATCTATTTTCAGTGAATACTTGAGTTATACATTGTTTTTAAATCATGCTATTAAGAAAAATCAATACAGTAATAAGTATCTCAAGTTAAAAATGTGCATTGCCTATTAATTTTTCTGGACAAACAGAATCACCATGTGAAAAGCAACCCCGTTACCATAGATGTTGTTTAATAGTAACAGCCACTTAGTGAAATCACAGTATTTTACATGTGAATTTCCTCTGTTTGCCACCAAACGATAAGTGATCTGGGGTGAAATTTAGCTTTCAGTCTTACCAGTCTTGAGATATATAGTTAGACACTAGTTTGGGATAGAAAGTGAAGTTTGCTTTTATACTAATTTTATTGAGGGAGGGAAAGGAAAGCTAATCTAAATAGGAATTTGGCCAATGAAACAGTAATGTGTAAAATAAAGAAGTTGAATACTTGCATGTGTATAAGGATTTAATTTTATCACCTGAAAGTGTTGGCATTTGACTTTAAGACACAGTGTAGCCAAATCACCATACACTGCGTTTGTGTACAGAGACCTGATTGTTTTTTGGAGAGATGTAGTTTTTTAGAATTTGTTGCAACTTGACACAGTGAATTTTCAGTATTGACAAATGAAGAGCAAGAAGTAAACAGTGGTGAAGTGAGGTGTTAATGGTCTGCCATTGAATTACCATTGACCTACTAAAATCAGAATTTTAATTTTAAACTTGAAATTTGGCTATATCTTACACATTAAAGAAAAGAAAACATCTTAGATAAACTAAAATGATTTTTTGAGACACGTTAATACGAATACAGCCACTACTTGGGGTTTTTATTTTTTAAAATGAATAGTCAGGCAGTAAATAGGATTTCAGGCTATGTCACATTTAAGGATCTCTTTATATAGTGCCATAACGTTATGTGTATAAAAAGATACATACATTTTGCTAAAAATTAGCATAAGGCCTCTTATCTGGGGCTGCGTATTCCCTCTGTGGCAATACAGCTTTATTTCTTACGCCTTCTATACCCTCATCAAGCGTATATACTTGGGACATTGGCTTGAAAGGGAATGGGCAGGTTAAATCTCTTTAAAAAAAAAAAAAATTAAATGGCATAAAAATAAATTGTAGGGCTGTCTTCAGACATTCTGAACCATCTTCAGGCTCTGAGATAAGACTTTTTCTTAGTAGAAAACTTTGTTTTCCAGTCTTTAGCCATTTCTCTTCTGAGTGTTAGATTAGACATTTCCAAGCGTTTGTCTGGTGTGAAGTTTTTCAGGTGATTTCAGTTTAATGCAACCAGATAATTGTAGCTCCAGGGCTTAGTTAGGTTGTAAAGCTGCTAATCCGGACAATATTACCCAGTCACATGTTGTGCTTATAGGAGACACCTCTGCCTCTGCCTTTAATGGTCTCTCCCCATGCTGGCGATTTCGAGTTTCAGAAGTCCTATAAAAATGAGGCACACTAGGCCAAGATTAAGTCTGGACAAAAGAAAAGTAGAATATGCAGTCTGGGGCAACAATGTGAAACCTTAAATCTTTTGCCGAAGATAAAATTTGATATCTTTGTGGCATTAGCTGCTGCTTTATCCCTTACCGTTCTTAAGAAAATGTAGTATAGAATTTGAAAACTGTGTCTTCATTTTTGTTTAAATGAGCTCCTGCCATAGCAGCTATACTCCAAGCATTTATAAATAGTTTAATCAATGACTGCAGTTACTCTGAGTTATTTAGAGGGATGCTCCCTTTTAGTGGAGTGCAGTAATTCACTTTCCATATTTATTCCACTCAGAACCTCTTCTGAAGAGCAGTTGTAATGCAATATTAAATAATTATAATGTTGGGATTCTGAAGGTTGTTACCTTTATCTCTCACCCTGACCAAAATTTGGTAGTTCTATTGTAGT
The DNA here is from genome assembly GCA_917880005.1 of Nanger dama. Lineage (NCBI taxonomy): Eukaryota > Metazoa > Chordata > Mammalia > Artiodactyla > Bovidae > Nanger > Nanger dama. The sequence continues at coordinate 86,041,013 of CAKJTW010000002.1, forward strand.
TAATATAAAAACAGATGCTTATAAATAAAAAGCACATCTCTTCATTTGTCAAACCTTTGTTCGCTCCTGTGGTTCACAGGTTGAGGAACAACTGGGAAATAAAACAACATCCAGGAAAGGCAGTTTATATGTGGTTAAGCCTTTTATTCTCTCATCAGATGTTAGAGATGGGTAGAAGTCCTGCTTTAGAGTACACTTCAGGATGGCGTGTGCAAATGGGAATTAGGATTCTATTATGTCCAAGGCTAAGTTCAGGATTTGGACAATGTAAAATATGTAGGATCTAAGAGGACAGAAAAGCAATTAGAAATTGAGAGCCCAAGCACTGGGCTTCATTCAAGATAACAAGTCACCTCAGGGCACTAAGACTGTCTTTTGCAAAGTGCTTAGCACAGGGTTCAACTCCCTGTAAGGCAGTTTTTATTCCTTGCTTCCTCTTCCCTTCCCCAGTTTTTTGTCTCTTTCTCCCTGCCTCCCTCTGCCTCTACTATCTATCATGGTGGGAAAGGATGTACTATTTTAGTAAAAAAAAAAAATAATTTTTTTTGGTGTGCACCATTTTTAAAGTCTTTATTTAATTTGTTACCATTTTGCTTCTGTTATTTTTTCATGATTTTTTTTTTTTTTGGGCCTTGAGGCATGTGGGATCTTAGTGCCCTGATCAGGGTGGAACCCACACCCGCTGCCGTATTAGAAGGTGAAGTCTTCCTGGACCACCAGGGAGGTCCCCTATTTCACTCTTAAAGTGTCCTCATCTGTAATCCATTCTTCCACTAACTTTATGTTTTCCATAACCTTCCTGTTTTGGTGCATTAGCAATTATACTGAATCTCTTTGTCATTCTGGAAGGAGTTTACCAAAAGGGAATGGGCAGTTTTGACTTGCATTTTCTGTACCTTGAATTACAGGGAGATTTGTTCCTCTTTAGCTGAAGTTGCCAACATCATGGCCATGGAGTTGCTCCTTAGTTGTTGTGGCCCAGCACGGTCCTCTCCGGGCTGTGAAGAGGAAGGATCAGGGATGCCTAGAGACTGTGTTGGCCTTTCCAGTTCCCCTACCCTATCATTTTCCTTCATAGTCTCAAAGGTTGCCACTGTCCACAGTGGTACAGAATGCATAAATATATGGCAATACTGTTCCATTAGAGGTGGTTGTGACAGTGGGAGAGGGGCTGTAAAGAGGGAAAAGAAAGTAAGAGAAAAGAGGCCATTGTTCTTCATTTAAACACGTGGAAATATTCCATACTTTGCATTAAAAAATATATAGCTGCTATATTATCCTAAATTCAAATTAGGGTGGACTGATCCATTCTGGTCATCGTTCCACTCTGAATGTCAAAATTTTTAAATTTACTTAAAATGTGTAATTTCACTTTAATGATATAACTTACAAGGTGATCATCATTTGCACTTGATGCTAATGGAGGGTATTGGAAGTACTGGACAAAGATACTCCAGAATGACCTTGTAGGGTAGCTGGGTGAACAAAATTTTTACATATGAAATAAATAATTAAATGAAATAGTAAATGAGTTTTAAATAGCTTATTCCTGTTTTGAAAAGTACAGCTTGTTTATTTTAAATATTTAATAATTTTTATTGATTGTTGCTTTACTTATTAAAAGCAACTTTAAAGAAGGTCTATAGGCTTAGAGCTTGAATTATTCAAATTTTAAGTTAGTTGGAAGACTATTACAAAATAAAGTTGGACTTCTAATTGTTAGAATGTTTCTTGTTAGTATACAGTATTCTATATACATGAATTAAACTTGCTTTATTAATAACTTTAGTATTGACCAATTAAAGTTCAGTTAATAAACTGAGGTTCATTTGGTTCCACATCAAGTAACCTAGTTAGCTTATATTTTTAAATTGTGGTATATTGGAGCATTATAATGCCCCAAGTCTTGGATAGACAAGATCCAGTGTAGCTCTGGTGAACTGTGCCTCAGGAAGAGTTAATGGACACCTCTCTAACTCCAACCTACCCCAGTACCACCCTGCTCAAACCAGTGAAGTGATTCAGCTGCCCTGACTTCCAACGGATGCCTGAAATGAAAACATTTATTCAAACCCAATAACGTACTTAATTCAGGATATACATAAACCACCAGGAGATATACTCTGAAGTTATTGCACCAGTTTCTAACGAAAAGAAACAATTTATTGGCAACCATTTCATTTTCAAAAGGTATTTGCAGCTCTAATGTTCAAGAGACTTTGACAAAGTTCCTTGTTACTTTTCCCACCTGATACCCTGTTCTACGCTTCTGGACTCACTGAGCATTCCACATCTATCTGGGGGTTGTATTCATAGATACTGACTTATTATTTTTTTTGGCGGAGGTTGACCTTTCACTGAACGGCCCAATGTGTTTATTACTTTCACCTGCTTCAGTGCCCTTGTAGCACTCTATCTGAATAATGGCCAAAATGCAGGCTAGTGTCCTTATGGTTAGAGGCTGAAAACTTTCAAAGAAGAAATGGTGTCTGATAAATGTCTTTTATTGCCAATCAAGTGCTTTGCAAACTTGTCCAACTCTGCCTCTTGTGTGTATTCCTCCCCTGGTTTCCATGGCCGCTTTTCAGATCCTTCTAATTAGAAGATAAGGAAATGATAACCAAATAGCCCTGTGTATGTAAATCAGGCAGACTTCTGGAGGCGGGGGCAGCTGCAGTGAATCAGGTTTCAGATCGCTGTGCTCCTGCTCCAGTTTTCTCTGGATGCCCTGCCATAATCTGGACTTCTAAATTTCTTCCTGTGGAATTTCTAAATTTTATCTTCAGAGCCTTCTCACATTTACAGTTGATAACTCGTTTGTCATGAAATTAATTAATTTCATGTGTAGTCTGACTGACTAATGTTTGGGGTTAGAAGACCAAACAGTGCTCCTTAGCACTAGGTATACAGATGAACAGAGTAAAAGCAGAATGGTACAAATCCTATCATGTGATACGGTTAATCTTTTCTATTGCCCAGGATGGGTTATGCTAAGTCATCTATTACAGTTTCATAATTTTTGACTAACGAAAGGAAACCTTGTGTATAAGTTACTTTATATATATCTTGTATGTAAGTAAAAAAATCAGTTTTTACTCTTGACTACCTTAAATAGCTAAATTTGACTAACTGTGGAAACTTAGATGAAAATTATATCATTAGCATTTTGAAGTATCAACCTAAATCTCATGTTAAAATTAAATACATAAAAAATAATCACATACAATAAAGGCCACTCTTAAAAAGGTAAACATTCTGCCCTTCCTCCCCCAGGTCTTGTTTATGAGGTTCATTTGGCTACAATAATTCTGTAACTAAGGGCAAAAGGCATATTTTAGATCAGCTTTTTTCCAAGATATGTTCAATCCTGTATTAGTAGTATACAGATTAATACAGTCATTCTGTTATTATTTTATTTTATGTGTTTTTTGTTTATTGATTCTTAGTTTTGAATAAACTGCAGCAATACATATTTGAAGTCTGGTGATTTCTAGTAATTAGAATAGATATAAGCCAAAATTAAGCTTAGAAAATTGAAAATAATTTAATTAGCCTATGTCTCTGTGCTACTAAGCTGTACTCATATGATAGTTCTAAAGCCTTTTTTTTTTTTTCATAGTTTACATGGTTGTAATAAGCTTGAAAAAAGATTTTCCAGGTCCACAGCAGAATAATGTAGCAAAGCAGAAAGATGAAGGGTCACTCCATAGGTGTCATAGAGTGAGCGGTGCAGGGGAGGAGACAAATCTAAACAAAATAAAACAAAAATTCCATGCAAGTCCTGCAGTCAGACTAGATTGATCCCATTTAGTGGAGTACAGGACTCACATCCTCCACACTGTTGACGTTTTGAACTGGTTAATTCTTTCCGGGGGAATGATGTAGTGTATTTGAAGGAGGAGATGTTCTGTTCATTTCAGTATGTTTAGCAGCAATCTTGGCTTCTATCCACTAGATGCCAGTAGCAACTCCTCCCTCCCCCCCCCCAAATCCCCCACAATTGTGAAAACAAAATTGTCTCCAGACAGTGCCAAAAGGTTGGGATGGGGGCACAAAATCTACTCTTGTTGAAAACCACTGATGCAGCGTTTAACAAATGTATAAACCTTGATAGTCCTTCAAAGTATGATTGTGATATTTCTTATAACTAAGTCACCAAAGTTTATCTTTAGCTCTCTGTCTTTAAGATGACAGGTACATATGTGATATATTTTAGAAAGTTCTATATTCTACTGACTGTTAAAAAATTGATATTGTTTATGTGATAAATGTCAGTGATTTGAGAATTTCAAGTACAAAGAAACCTTTATATTCCTGTGCCACTAGAAAAATAAAACTTCAAATATCACTATTCATGAAATATTTGCCTGCCTAATTATGCAGTCAAATATTACAGGTCCTCTGGCATGACCCTTTAAACTGATACTAAAATTATCCCTAGTTTTGTGAGCACACATTATAAGAGAGACGGTTGGAAACAGCCCTTGAACAATAGGAAGCATGAGGAAGTTGGCCTGGGATTCCATGTTTAGATTTGGACAGCCAAAATTGGATACGGGTAAAGAGCCTGTGAAACAAAGAAAATTTCCTTCAAGATTGTTCCTGATTCTTTGAAAAGCAAGCTGTACCTTTCCTTTATTCTACTGAGTATATTTTCCTACATAAAAATCACGACACAAGCTCCAGTCTTTGATCTGTTCATAATTGAACATATTGGAAAAGATTGCTTATAGTCTCCAGCTTGTTCTTTCTAGGGATCTATTTTAAAAATCTATCTGGTTATTTAATGCCAAATATGCATATAGGCCTTCCTTGTGCTGGTTACATAGCATCCAAGTAGGATCAAATAGCATAGTTGACAGTTCGTTCTATTGCTTTCATATTTTGAATGTTTCAAATTCTGAGAACTCTCAAACCTTACCAAGTAGATAGTCCCTTCAAGAAAACAAAGGTTGTGGAGGATTGGCTCCCTGTCCAGTTACCTCAGATTAAAGTCTGCTTATGTAATACAATGGTAGACTTTGGATCCTACATTGCCAACTTAAGTATATTATTTTCACTTTGCTACATTTTCACTCTTATTCTTTGATCCTCTGGTTCTGTAATTTGTATCTGCCTTTGCTTAATATATTTTAGTTTATGGTGTTAATCTATTGTTTTATGGTATGCTTTTGGTATATTAAGGGCTTCTCTGGTAGCTCAGCTGGTAAAGAATCTGCCTGGAATGCAGGAGACCCTGGTTCAATTCCTTGGTCTGGAAGATCCCCTGGAGAAGGGATAGGCTACCCACTCCAGTATTCATGGGCTTCCCTGGTGGCTCAGACAGTAAAAATGCACCTGCAATTCAGGAGGCCTGGGTTCGATCCCTGGGTTGGGAAGATCCCCTGGAGGAGGACATGGCAACCCACTCCAGTATTCTTGACTGGAGAATCCCCATGGACAGAGGAGTCTGGTGGGCTACTAATTTTTCTTTATATTTTTTTTTTGTTTTCATAATTATATACAATTTTTTCCTATTTTGTTACTTTTATTTTTGGTTATAATTTCTTTGTGTATCTCATGTTTTTTCATTGTAATATACATATTAGTATGTTCTATAAAAGCTTTATAGGCTTCCCAGGTGGTTCAGTGGTAAAGAATCCTCCTGCCAGTGCAGGAGATGCAAGTTCAGTCCCTGGCTTGTAAAGACCCTCAAGACAAGGAAATGACAAACCACTTTAGTATTCTTGCCTAGAGAACTCCAGGGACACAGGAGTCTGGCAGGCTACAATCCATGTCATCACAGATGAGTTGGACACAAGTTAGTGACTAAACAACAACTGCATAAAAGTTTTGTATCCTTATTAAGGTGTTTTCTTTGCATTTACTTTAAACATTGTTCAATTACTCATTTCTTTTATGTGACTATTAGCTTGTATTTTTCTATTGGTTTTTACATTTTTCTCTTTTATAATAAGGCTTGGCATAAGAAGAACAACCATAAAATCTGTTGAGATGGCTAAAAAGTTCATTTGGGTTTTTCCATAAGACATTACAGAAAAACTCAAAAGAACCTTTTGGCCAACCCAATAAGTTCTGAGAAAGAGGTTTTGAATATTTTACTTCTTTAGTACCCTGAAGCCTACTCTTAAATCTTGTGTGTCAAAAATTCAACTGACTACAGGAGCCAGACAGAACTGGTGAGGCCTGGATATGTGTCCCGGTCACATGGGCAGCTTCCATGTAATGCCAATAGATTGATACCATGTGAGAGGGTGGGAATAACTTTGCCAGATCTTCCAAGTTTTTGAAAGGTATCAGAAATATGGATTCTCTTAATTTCTAAATACTGGAAAGTGCTTTAAAATTATTAATGCAGCATATGTCAAACAGAACACCAGACAGTAGTATCCAGCTACTTCTTAAGAATGTTGGTCGCTCAGCCAGGTCTGACTCTTTGCAACCGCGTGGACTGTAGCCCACTAGGCTCCTCTGTCCATGGAATTCTCCAGGAAAGAGTAGTGGAGTGGATAGCCATTCCCTTCTCCAGGGGATCAGATTATATTGCTATCCAATAGAATGCTTAATTAAATCAAGAGGTTCACTCTTATCATCCTTCTAAGAGCCTACCTTTTTGTTCTAAGTGCTGCTCTAACAGTTATAATCTGTTTTTTTTTGTGATTTTTTTTTTTAGTATTTTTAAGTCTTTATTGAGTTTTTATAATATTGCTTCTGTTTTATGTTTTTTTTTCTTTTTGGCTGAGAGGTATATGGGAGGTTAGCTCCCTGATAAGGCATCAAGCCCATCCTCCTTACATTGACCGGTAAAGTCTAACCACTGGGCCACCAGGGAAGTCCCCTAGCAATGAAAATCTTAATGATCAGGATTCCTCCATCTTTTAGGAATATATTTATTTTATGGTTTTTTTACTTGAATTTTGAAGGTGTTAAGTACTAGAATATTTCTCTTTGTATTAAGAAATTGCCCTTAAACATTAACAGCCATCGTGTGTGGTCCAGTCTTATTGTTCTTTGTTATTTTTATTTTAATACCACCTATAGCATTCTTATTAAATTAAAGGAAATTTCTAGAATTCTCCCCAAACTGTCATAAGGGCAAAAAGATTAGCCAAAGATATTAAGTGTTTTAGAGAATATTGCATAGATTGAACCTTGAATAAATAGAAATATGCTAATTGTTGAATGAAGTGGAAATTAGGGGGAATCATAGGTATTTTTGGAAAAAAAACAGTATAATCTTGCTTATAGGATATCATAGTAAATTGATCAAGAGAAAAAAAATCATGAAAAAATGAATGAACACAAGATGAAGTTAACTAGGATAAATTACAGAAAGTCATTGTTCATAAACTGATTTTCTAAACTTGTTAAAAATTAGTTTGAAGAGAATTATGAAATCTAAAAGGAATTGGTAATCCTGTTATAGATGTCTAGGTCCTAAATACTTTCTGTTTTGGACCTAGCACTAGTCTAGAAATAGTGAGGGTGTCAAAGTGAAAATGAACTGAAGGTTTTTAAATGTTTGAAATACGTTTTATCATTAGACACTTAGGACAACTCTATGGAGTAATCAGGAGACATTATCCTCATGGAAACTGAGACCAAGGAGAGTAAATAATGTTTCCTAAGACACTCAGTTAGTTTTTACATGTCATTAATATAGTTCTAGCCAGACACGACTGAGCGGCTGAACTAAACTGAACTGAGCCCTTTCCTTCCTATTCTGTCATGCTGTTCTGCCATATTATCATTGGTTGTTGGCGTGGTCATCAATCATGAAACATACTGGAGAATCCTTTACTCTTTGAGGGTTCATGTGTGGGGATGCTAGATAAGACTCAATCATTGACAATGTGTATGTCACTCAAGTTTGAGTCTTTTTGTTTGTTTTTAATGCTGGTTAGAATGTACAGGCAGCTAATGGTAAACCTCTAACCTATACTCCTTTTTGATTTCATAGTAATTTCAGTTGGGTGAACTATGTGCTCAAGAATTTTTTTTCCCCAGAGTTGTGTTTGTGATTGAGCTTATTAAGTCTAAACCCTTCATATTAAATAAATGAGAAGTAAGGGAAGTAGTCACAAAACATAATCCTAGGGATTTTCTTGTTTCATCCATGTGCTGAGTTTCCACTGATTGTTCTAAGCATGGGGCTTGGAAACAGAGAAGTAAGCCTTGTCACTGACCTTTCAAAAGAAAATAATTCTACTGTGACTATTTTCAAATGAAATTTGAAGAAAGGGAGGAGAACCTTCAGCCTCTTGAAATAATGGCTCCCTTCATCCTGTTCAGTTCAGTTCAGTCACTCAGTCGTGTCTGACTCTTTGCGACCCCATGGACTGCAGCACACCAGGTTTCCCTGTTCATCCTGTTGGTCCACCTCAAAGCAAGAGCTTCTACATGAGGCAGAGAGAACCAAGGCGTCATCTCTGTGCACCTTATTGTTGTTGTTATTTGCTCTCTTAATCCTATGGAAGCCTTGCAGGTTAGATATATGGAAAAACTCCTGATATGAATTCTTCAAAAATAAATAATGCAAAATGAGCACAAGGTCCTTCAGTAGTGCTTGATAGTTCTCTTGATTTTTGATTTTTCTGTTTACATCTTGCCAAGAAACAACAACAACAACAACAAAAAAAAACTCCAGCAGGTCAATATCATGTATGCTTTGGCTGATATCATGTCTGCTTTTTGTTGATATAATATTTATGTATATGTCTATGGACATTACTAGGAGCCCTCTAAAAATGGCGAAATTTAGCCTCTGTGTGAGGTTCCTGTCTTTTCCTGAGATCCGGAGCTGACCTAGGTGGATTTATTACTTCTGAGACGGTCTTGCTTTGTTTTCTTTTGTTTTTATCAATTTCCAGATTGAACCCTGATCATAGTGAAAGTTCAGTCCAGCAATTTGTCCTTTTTAATTCAGTGCCCCCTGTCCTGTCTCTTCTTCCTCAGTTTCTCTCTCTGCCCAGCCCATTGCATGTTTTTTTCCTGGAAGTAAACAGGAGATGTTACAGATATTAACACTGTGCTCCAGTGCCATGCGTTTGGGTGTGCTCTCTGTGCATTTCCCTGGCAGTCATAAATTAATTAAAAGTAGACAGGAACCACAGGGAAAGAAAGTTCTCCCTTCTTCTCCCCACCCCCGCCCCCAGCCCTTTCCTTTTTACGGGTAACTAGCTAGATCCTTTGTTCCCGGCCACACTATTTCATTTCTGCCATGATTGTCCCCATTGTTCTCTGAAGCAGGAGGGGTCTAGGCCAGGAGCAGCAAGGTCTCAGCTAATGACGGGAAGTCTTTAAAGTTTGCGCTGCATTTCATCTTCTCTGTGGGAGTTTTAGGACGTATCCAGTGTTTGATCCCCACCGCGCAACTTTGCTTCTAGTTAATTAACAGATCCCCCATTACACAGTCTCATCTAGAAGCACGTGGGAGGCCTATTGGGAGGTAATTCAAGGCCAATCTGAGTGATGGCAGGAATTAGAGAAATCAGTTGTTTTAGGGCTAATGTTCAGGAAATAAAGATGTCCCATTTTAGAGATCTCATGGAAATTTTTGATGATTTTTCTTTTTATTCATGACAGCAAGATCAGGGAATTTTTGTCCACATAACCTTCCCTTGATTATTCAGGGCAGTTTGAATTTAGAACTCTATAAACTACCTGGAAGAAAATTTTTTTAAAATGGAATAAAAGACAGTATTATGAGATGTAGCAATGCTAACAAGAATTTGAGTCTCTCTTTTATTGTTAGTGGTCTTTTTCCTGCCCAGCCTATTAGCCAGGTCACAACTGTCCACAGTGAATTTTCCAGGGCACAGGAGGCAGATAGCTGGTTAGGACAGCTTAGTAGTGGCTAATTTTATAGCCAAGGCTAAATCATACTTTGTTCTTGTATTGTTGCTTTTGTTTCAAGGGTGTCAAAGTGATTTACAAAGAATAAACAATAGCTGTCGTATTAGGAGCCCTCCCCCCTTTTAGCCTCTTTCCAGATGAGCATCGCCAAATAAAGCTCAATTGCCCAAAGTTAGAAGTTGGCATATGCATGCCAGGAACAGAGCCGTCATGTTTCAGTGACTGAGGATCAAGGGAGCCCAGGTTTTGATGGCGCTTGAAAGGAAGAATGCCTTGTTCAATTTCTTACCCTTCTACAGTTTCCTGGGCCCTATGAGCAATGACCCCCTTTATCTAATGAATTAGGAGGTACTCCTGCCTTGCAATTCTCAGTTCGACACTTGGCAATGAGAATCAAGCCGGGGCTATTTAGTGCAGCAGTAAATGGCCCGCCACATTAGCCCCCTGGCATGCTAAGCTATTAGGTTGTTTTACTGTTGTTAAAGTTACATTTGTTAGGTAGAGTTGCTGCCCTTCCACACAAAACTCAAGCAGCGCCTGCTACTTGTGGAGGCAACACATGGAGGAACCGTGTGCCATCCAGGACCTGACTGGTCAGGCAGCATGCCTGGGGTGCAGAGAAGAAGGATTCTTCTGTCTGAGAAAGCAGGAGCCTGGATTATGATGATTGAAAGAGAGCAAGAAAAGGGGACAACTGGACAGTACTGGTTTTTGCACTTTGCTGTGACTAAATTAATTACATGGGCTTGATTAACCATTAATTTTTAGCAGTTCTTAAGTGAACCACTAATTGTCACAGTGCCATGGAGAAGGCAGGCCAGAGGTACTGAGTAAGCTGGGGGAGGCCACCGCACAGACCAGCAGCCAGTACCACACACGCTGGAGCTGCGCAGAAGCTGGGAAACCATGAGATCTGCATGAAAAGGAAGGAGGAATATTCAGGGTGCTTTGGTGGTGTGTGTGAGAGAGAGAGAGAGAGAGGGAAAGAGAGAGAATATTTCTGCAAAGAAAGGAAAATGCCAGTACTATATAGCTCTACGCAGCCAGCTTGCAGGGTTGAGTTGGCATTTGGCAACTTGGTAGCGGCTGCCAGTGTGTGTGTGGTGGGAGAAGAGGGAATAGACAACAAGAAAAACACATAGAGCTTAAAAAAAGATGTAAAATGATTCACTTCATGCCATATGGACAAAAATGTTGTCACAAAAATAAGGCCAAAAAATAGTGCCAGGTTAGACTTTTAGTTCAAAAACATATGTATAATCATCCCCATGAACATGAATTTTAATTAGTATTTTGATAGAGAGAAACCAGATATTTTTTTAACCTGCTCTGTTCTTGTTTTCTGTTCCTCTCCCAGTTTTAGCCTCCATTAAACATTCATATACTGTATGTTTTGTGTCTGTATGAGGAAAATGCCTTATCCCTGGATTGGTGGGAATGCAAACATCTTGGTTTTCTGTGGCATACAAAATATCTTCCCAGTGGCGCTCGCAAGCAGACACTTATCACAGGGAAATCTAGAGCGCTCTCTGAGCCCTGGGTACACTGGGAAGGAAGGAAGCCATATGCCTTTTCCCTTTGTCAATGGAGGCATCTGCACCCATTTGGTTCCCCAGATCCGTTCTTCACACCCATCCACATCTCGTCTCTCTGGGATGCCTTTTAAAAAAGAAATAAATTCAGTGTATGTACATATCACGATGTGACAGGGCAGTTCCAGAGAAAAACAGATGAGATGGTGACTTTAGAACCCTTGAAAAATGTTACCTTATTGATGAATAAACTTAATAAATGTTCACACTTTATTATTAGTTACATCTCCACCTATTCCTAAAAGGGATTGGAGATGACAGTACTTATCAGAAGAGACAGTGCTGAATCATCTTCCCTTAGCAAATTCTTTCCCACCTTAAATGAGGTGCTTCGATTAATGCCCTGCATGTGATAATGAGATGATGATATAACAAAATGCTTATATTAGCCATGATCTTGCTGCTTAAGGAGCCATTGACACCCCAGGTTATTTTCTCCCTAAAGGAAGACAGAGGAGTCAGATACTTGAATTAAAAAGGATGCAAGTGAATAACAAAATCTGGTATTAAAAATCAAATCTTGTTGCAAAAGATTTAACCTATTTCATCATCTTTATTAAAATCCCTGGGCTTTCCTCTGAACATTTGCTGTGCTTCATTCTACTCCATTCTACCACGGGCTTTCCTGGTGGTTCAGATGGTAAACAATCTGCCTGCAGTGCAGGAGACCTGGGTTCGAGACCTGGGTTGGGAAGATCCCCTGGAGAAGGAAATGGATACCCACTCCAGTATTCTTGCCTGGAAAATTCATTGGGACAGAGGAGCCTGGCAGGCTACAGTCCATGGTGTTGCAGAGTTGGACACGCTAAGTCGCTGAGGGTTGGACACAACTTCACTTTCACTTTTCACTTTGATGCATTGGAGAAGAAAATGACAACCCACTCCAGTGTTCTTACCTGGAGAATCCCAGGGACAGGGGAGCCTGGTGGGCTGCCGTCTGTGGGGTCGCACAGAGTTGGACACGACTGAAGCAACTTAGCAGCAGCAGCAAGCGGCTTTCACTTCACTTCATTCTACTCAAAGGGCAAAGGTAAAATCAGGGGCAGTCTTAGGAAAGGTACATTTTACCATCCTCTGGGTTCCCTCGGGGATTTCTCAGACTTTTTTTTTTTTGGCAAACACTAACACAACCATTCTTTTTTTCTTCTCTTCTTCTTCTTCTCCTCTGAGGACTCTTTGGTCCCTCTAGCAAGTATGTGATGCCTCAAAGGCATTTGTTGAGTACATCTTCTAGCTGCTGGAAGTTTTCTCTGGACTTATTGTCTAACTTCTACTCTTCCTCAAAGCCATTAGTCATCATTCCTTTAATGGTTACAACAGCAGGGAATGTGACCACTGTGACCTCAGCCACAAACTGAGATTCTTGTCCATCCGTTACATCAGGGCTGCAGCAAAGACGCCTGAGCATTATTTATGCTGCTGCTGCTGAGTCGCTTCAGTCGTGTCCGACTCTGCGACCCCATAGACGGCAGCCCACCAGGCTCCCCTGTCCCTGGGATTCTCCAGGCAAGAACACTGGAGTGGGTTGCCATTTCCTTCTCCAGTGCATGAAAGTGAAAAGTGAAAGTGAAGTCGCTCAGTCATGTCCGACCCTCAGCGACCCCATGGACTGCAGCCTTCCAGGCTCCTCCGTCCATGGGATTTTCCAGGCAAGAGTACTGGAGTGAGGTGCCATTGCCTTCTCCAGCATTATTTATAGGCTGCCTTATTTTTGGAAGAGTGGAACAAAGCTATTGCTAAACACATATGCCTGCCTTCAGAACAATAACTCAGGCTTATATTTCCTCAAGATTGTTTCCAAGCTTTAATGTCAGACTTTTGTTGGGTCCAGTAGATGCAATAACTCATTCACTCATTCATTATTCATTCATTCAAAGACTACTTTCAAGCTCCTAAGGTTCTAAATGTAAGGAAAGTTAAGGGTTGCTCCTTGTTACCTAGATGTTTGTACGAAAGAGAATGGTTTCTGGGTCTTATGTTTTTAGGATTTCTAGTGGGTTAGATTACTTTAGCATATCAAGAAAGTCTTGTGAAACAGAGAAAAATTTAGAAAAGTTCTAAAATTCATTTTCTGTCCCTTCATATAAACCAAAACTATTTCATGGATGTTTTACTCATGAATATCTATATTCAAGACTAGGAATAAATTTGAGCTCCAGTAAAAGCATCAAAGTTAATTCAGGCTTCCTAACTGTACTCCTCTCCCATGCCAGAAATGTGATATCAGTTGACACCAGCTCAAGTAGATCAAGGCAACCTCCTGACCCACCTGTGGTTTCTTGAGAATTACATGAGGAGTTAACAAGATTATTTCAGTTTATTAATTGTAACATTATTTGCAGTTCCAAATATTGAAAATAACCTAAATCCCCATTCATAAAAAACCTGTTGAATAAATTAAAGAATGTCCATACAAGTAACATGCAATCCTAAAAATAAGGTGGAAGGTTTCTATGCATGAACATGGAGACATTTCTAGAATACATTTAGATAAAAATTTTTTGAAACTTCAAAGATTGGAGACAATATGCTATTTTTGCATTAGAAAGAAGGGCAAATAAGAATAAATACATATATTAGCTTATTTTACAAAAAGAAATACAGGAAGAATAAGCCAGAATTAATGAAAATAATTGTGTATAATGTGGTGGAGGGAATAAATAGAAGTGATAGAGATGGAAATAAGTCTCCCAAGATCTTCCCAGGTGGTGCTAGTGGTAAAGAACTGCCTGCCAATGCAGGAGACTCAGAAGACGCTGGTTCAGTCCCCAGGTCCTGAAGATCGTTGGTCAGGAAGGTCCCTGGGAGGAGGAAATGGCAACCCATTCCAGTATTCTTGCCTGGAAAATCCCATGGACAGAGGAGCCCAGTGGGCTACAGTCCATGGGGCTGCATAGAATCGGACATGACTTGAGTGTGCTCACACACACACACTCACATATGGGAGTTACCTGTATATATAGTTTTGGCTATGCAAATATCATATATGTTTAAGAAATAAAATTTAATCAACAAGGATGGAAGAATATGTATGACATTAGTTACTGACATTGATGGAAAGCTGAATGGTGGTCATTGTTGATGATACTTTGGACCATTATTCTACTAGAGGACAAAGAGAAAGTGAAGGGGGACGCACTTAAGAGATGGATACCTACTGAATTATAAATATTACTGCTACTTTTCTATGTAATCTTCACATTTTATTTATCTTTAATTTCTATAACTAATATGGATATATGTTCCCTCTCTCATATTACTCCTTTTGTCAAGAGAGGAGAATAAGTGAAAATGTAATTATGTTCTTTGCAGCTGAGTATGGAGAAGCTCTATATAGTCAGTAAAAGCAAGAGTCAGAAAAAGTAAGATCTGACTGTGGCTCAGATCATGAGTTCCTTATTGAAAAGTTCAGGCTTGAATTGAAGAAAGTAGGGAAAACCAGTAGGCCATTCAGGTATGACCTATATCAAATCCCTTATGATTATACAATGGAGGTGATGAATTGATTCAACAGATTAGGTCTGGTAGACAGAGTGACTGAAGAACTATGGACAGAATTTCATAACATTGTACAAAAGGTAGTGACCAAAATCACCCCAAAGAGAAAGAAATGCAAAAAAAAGCCTCTGAGGAGGCTTTACAAATAACTAATGAAAGAAGAGAAGCACAAAGCAAAGGAGAGAGGGAAAAATATACCCAACTGAATGCAGAGTTCCATAGAATAACAAGTAGAGATAAGAAGGCCTTCTTAAGTGAACAATGAAAAGAAATACAGGAAAACAGTAGAATGGGATATACTAGAGATCTCGTCAAGAAAATTGGAGATATCAAGGGAACATTTCTTGAAAGGACAGGCATGATAAAGGACAGAAGTGGTAAGGACAGAAACAGATTAAGAAGTGGCAAGAATACACAGAACTGTAACAAAAAGGTCTTAATGACCTGGATAACCACAATGGTGTGGTCACTCACCTAGAGCTAGACATCCTGGAGTGTGTAGTCAAGTGGGCCTTAGGAAACATTAATTTTTCCATCTGATGCTAAGAGCCAACGCATAGGAAAAGATCTTTATGCTAGAAACGATTGAAGGCAAAAGGAGAAGAGTTTGGCAGAGGATGAGATGGTTAGAATGCATCACCGACTCAACGGACATGAATTTCAGTAAACTTGGTAAGGTGGAGGACAGAGGAGCCTGGGATGCTGCAGTCCATTATGTTGCAAAGAGCTGGACAGACTTAGTGACTAAGCAACAATAGTTTTATCAACCTCGGCAATAATTTGAATCAGTGATGTGATTTCATATCATGTACTCTGGGACAAGGTCAGGTACAGAATCAGTGCATGTATTTTGCCAGTGTCTAAGTCATTGTGACCATTAACAACGTAACACACTATTGAAAGTATTACTTGATTCCTGAGTCATATTGTTTTTTCTTTTTAATTTGTACTTACAGCACAAACAATGCTAGTAATATACCATTTTCTACTAATACATGAGTAGCTCCCTAGGAGTGCAGCATGCTTTACAAGTTAATCCTTTAGGAGTCAATAAAGTAGAAATTATTAAAATTATTTTGAGAAAATTAAATATGCCTATGGAAAGGAAGAAGGAAAAAATATCTGATTATTTCTTATTTATTCAACCAGTTGGTTTTCCAGTGGTTCAAAGTATTAAAGAAAGTTTTAAAAATTTGCTAGCATCTGCCCTGGATGATTCTGATTCTGTGTGTTCATGTGGGCTATTTTGTAAACAAAGATATGAAGATGTGTATCATTTTAAAATTGGTTTTTATTGGGCCTATTTTAAGCAATGGATTTTTAAAAAATTCCTCACCCTCACTTTGATTTTGGCAATGGGTAGGTATAGCTGTAGTTTCCCCTTATCAACTCTTGATCTTGATGTTACTCCTCATCTGAGGGAAGCAAAGGAAGAAGGGTTCTGTATGAAAAATCTTGAGGTTCACTTTCTTTATCTGTAGTATTTATGTTCAGTGTAATAAAATTTTATGAGTACCTGCTGTGTGTCTTGCATAATTCATTAAGGACTTGAGTCATTTTTTAAAAATCTAATGACTTTCTGTTTAAAAAGGTAAAATTTCATAGAATTTCACACAGTATAAGCAGACGGAGGATTACATACACATAGTGGGTAAAAAGCTGGAAGATAATAGAATGATGTATAGAGTGAGCGCCCTGTATGTTTCTAATGAGAATGAAAGGAATTTAGGAAGCCTAAGGAGACTCTGAGAGGGTAAGGTTTTAGTTATAAGTCAATGATCACGTTATTAAAGAAAGTCGTAGTATTGTACTTATCAGTGCTTTTCATCATGCAGTGACATAGTGAAAAAATAATGAAGTGGAAAAGTCAGTTCCCCATATCAAAAGATCTGAAATATAAGTGCTCTCAGCCAAAGAAGGCAAGATCTGGAATTTTTTAAAAATGTGGATATATAGAATAAATATGCAACCCTCCTGATAATGTTGGCTGATGAAATGAAATTCACCAACTGTAATTCTGGCACAGACACACATAGTGCTGCACACACACACACGCACACACACACACGCGCACACACACCACACACACACACACACACACACAGGCACCCTCTGCATATCCTTAATCATTTGCTATCTTATTTACATTTCATTTACTAGAGTAAATTCTATCCTTTGAACTTTTAAAAAATATATTTCAATATTACTTAAGGAAAAATAAGAAATAATGTGATTGGCTTTCAAATAGCTTATTACCATTCAAATACTCTCAAGCTAAATTATATTAGGAAAAAAAAAGGAAGAAACCCCGTTTCAGCTTCCAAACCATTCTAAATGGAGACTTAGCTCTAAGTAATCAAAATTGCTTTAGTTGTGCAGAGCGGCATTAAAAGCCTTGTCCACTAATTGAGTGAAGCGGCACTACTGGAGCAGTCTTGTCCCCTCATTAGATGATCTTGCAGGCACTGTTTGTCATCCTGGGTTGCTGGGCTCAATCTAACAGTACTGCTGGCTCAAATTAATGGTAATTCATTATGACACACTATGTCCTTCCCCCTCAAACAACGATGTGAAGCCTGGAGGGCAGCTGTCTGCCACTAGTACTTATTTACCATGTTCCTTCCCACTTTAGTTCAAGCAACCACCTTTGTATGAACCTTCTGACTTCTTTAGCTAACTGGTGATTGGAGGTGGAACTTGACTGAAGAATTACATTCAATTCCTCTCCACTGATGTTACTGGGAATAAGAGAGTGTCTCACAATAGGCTGGAAAATGATGCTGTGTTCTGAAGGAAGCATGCATTTGTACCTGTGTGTATAGAGACTTCTGTTGGAATACAAATATCTCCCCTGTAACAAATCACAGGGAATATTGATAGAAAATATTGAAGCAGAATGTTCATAAGTGTAGTATAAATCCAAAGAGAATAAAATTGTTCTGACTATATGGGTTTGGTGATTTAACACATTTAGAAAGAATCTTCAGATTTATGCGATGAGCATTGCTGTTCAAAATGCTGCTTTTCTACTTTGGCAAGCAAGCAGGATGCTACTCCTAGGGATGAGGTTCTAGTGGTGATGCAATTGGACACTTCCTCCCAGCAACTCTAAATTGTATGTTTGCATCTATCAGTTATTGTGTTGATTCAGATCATTTGTTCTCTCTATGGAAGAATGACTCAACTCTACCAGTAAAGAGGAGCTGAACAATGTTTGAACACAGCTTTTCTCTGAAATCCTTAAATGGCCCATGAATGTAGTAAAGGTTGCATGTATTGACTAGTTGACTCCATAGGTTGGAAATGGTGGTTCATAGTCCATATGGGGTACAGGAGAGTTGTGGCACTCACTGTTTTCCCAAGGCAGTGTCTAATCTCACTGTAGGGCATCTACTCCAAGCAATGTGGGCCTGGTGGGATTTTAACAGCATTAAAAGCCTGCCTACTCACACACCATTTATTGTTCTAAATCCCACAATTAAATTCATTCCTTTGGGCGATATATGGAAAAAAAAAACAATTTTCTTGATTTAATCAAATTGTTTAGACTAGTTAATAGACTACTATTAATTAGTAACCATTTATTCATTTATTTATCTAATGTTTATTTCTGTCAACTCTATTCCTTCGTAAAATACACTTCATAAAATGTAAAACAAAATCCATCAGTTCAGGACTGCTCATTATTTTGTTTCACAAAATTCTTTGCATAAAATATAGACATATCTGCTTTTACATAGCAGTTTTTTGCTTTTCTTGACTGAATGCCTGCTTTCTTCACCAGATCGATTCCATCTACAATGTCTTCATAATTTCAGTGGAGAACAGAACTCACACCCATATCCAATCCATTTGCAAATCCTATCTCTAAAAAAATATGTGTTCTTATTTATCACTGTCACTTTAGCTCAAGATGACATAAAGTATTGCCTGGAATATTAAAACAGACTCTCCACTACCAGGGTCTATTCTTAAGAGAGCTTTGGAAATAAGTGGGGTCATTTTTAGTTGTCAGAATTTCTGGGGATTACTACTGGCAATAGGTGAGCTGAGCTTAGAGATGCTAAATGACATGCTATGTGCTTGAGGTCAGGACAGAGGGGAGCTGGCCACCCAAAATGCCAGTAGCAGCTCTATTGAGAGATACTGAGCCCATTAAAAACTTTAGCCGTAGAATATCCTACTTCTGTTCAAAGCACTCCAAAGATTGCTATTTTTTCTAAGAATAAAAGCTAATATCTTTCCAATAGCATATAGGCCTGACACAGTCTGTCCTTTCCCCTGCCTCACTTATCTGACCTCATTTCTTAATATTCTTAATACTCATTCATCACTTATGACACTGCAGCCACTCTGAAAATACAGTCATATCAGCATGCTTTTCCTGTTGACTGAAAGTTCCTCTGCTGATATGTACCTCTCACTCCCTCACCTCTGTATTCAAATGTCCTCTTTCTCAGTTACTCTGCTTAAAACTGTGAATCCTCCTCTCAGATTTCTACCCACAGCTGTTTGTCTCCAGAGTACTTGTCAGAATCCAATATTTTATGTCATATTCTTGTCTATCTTCCCTCACCAGACTATGAGCTGCATAAGCGATTCTTGTCTGTTTTGTTCCGTGCTACTATGACATTGCTTAGAATAATGTTTGGCGTGTAGTAGGTGCTCAATAAATAGTTTTTGAATGTATGAATTTAAACTCATAATAACCTTGAGCAGTATTGCATTAAAGAAGTGGACATTTAAAAGCTGAGATGTCAGGGACTTCTCTCGTGGTCCGGTGGTTGATAATCTGAGTTTCCAGTGCATGAGGCAGAGGTCTGATTCCTGGTTGGGGAAACCAAAGATTTCACATGTACTGGTGCCATCAAGCATAATTAAAGTAAAAACTAAAAAATGAGAGGCTCTTTGATTTGGCAAGAGACATATAGCTTAGGAAAGAGAAATTTGCATCTGTTTCTAAGTACATTTATTTATTCATCTTCTAAGTATTTCTTGAACTCCAGTTTAAATCAGGCACTGTTCTAGGTACAAAAGGTAAAGCAATGAAGAAAATTGACAAGGTCATTAAAAAAAAACACACAAAGTTTTAGAGATGCTAAGTGCTATGCAGCAAATAAAAGGAAGAAGGGATAGTGACAGGTGGTGAGAGAGTGCCTCCAATTTTTGTACTTTTCCCAGTTTAATCTGATTAGCTCACATCCATGTTAGTAACAATTACTTTGTTTGATACATTGGCAAGCACTTGACAAGGCAATAGGGAACTGATACATGGACAAATATCTTTTGACGTTGTCTATGTGGTCTATTCCGAGAAGGCAATGGTACCCCAAGAAATTTTAGTTGAAGTATAGTTTACTTATAATACTGTATTATTTCAGGTGTAAAGAGAGAAATAGTGATTCAGTAATTTTGCAAACTATATTCCATTATAGGTTAATATAAGATAATGGCTTTAATTCCCTATGCTATACAATATATCCTTGTTGCTTATCTGTTTTATACATTGTAGTTTGTATCTGTTAATCAGTTCAGTTCAGTCACTCAGTCGGGTTCAACTTTTTCCGACCCCTTGAATTGCAGCTCTCCAGGCCTCCCTGTCTATCACCAACTCCCAGAGTTCACTCAAACTCAAGTCCATTGAGTCAGTGATGCCATCACATACCCCTAATTTGTTCCTCCCCCTACCTTCTCCCCTTTGGTAACAACAAGTTTCTTTTCTGTATCTGTTTTCATTTTGAATATTCATTCATTTGTATTTTTGTAGATTTCACATACATATGATACCTTACAGTGTTTGTCTTTCTCTGTCTGACTTATCTCACCAAGTATATTTTCTATGTCCATCCACATTGCTGCAAATTACATGGCTGAATAATATTCCAGTCGTCTTTTGGGGCATTTTGGTTGCTTCCGTGTTTTAACTATTTTAAATAGTGCTGCTGTGATCACTGAGGTGCATGTCTCTTATCCAGTTAGTCTTTTCATTTTTTTCCCCAGATATATACCCAAGAGTGGCATTTCTGATCATATGGTGGTTCTATTTTTAGTTTGTTGAGGCACCTCCAAAGTCTATCCATAGTGGTTGCACCAATTTTACATTCCCATTAACAATGTCCAAGGGTCCCCCTTTCTCCATACCTTTTCCAACATTTTTTATTCTTAGACTTTTTGATAATGGCCATTCTGGCAGATGTGAGATGATACCTCATTGTTATCTCTGCCACGCGCTGACCATGTGACTGTAAGCAAGTAAGTCTCAGTGTCCTCATTTGTTATGTGCTCATAATGCACATTGCATAGAGTGGTTGTGAAGTAAAGAGCCAGTACAGACAAAGTGTCTAGTGGATTAAAATGAGTTAGTTATTTTGTTTTAAGTCTTGGTTAATATTTAGAAAATAGACCTGGATGGAGTACTCCAGTGGATGTCTGTGTTCTGGGGAGGAATATGGGGTTATTAAAAGGGCACTAGAGGCCAACTCAGAACCTTTTCAAAGCTGTTTAATCTGCACACTTAAATAGCAGTATACACTTCGTATAAAAGTTTTTATGTTCTATTTAGTAACCTTTTGTTACTATGAAAGTTATATAATTTATTGGAGAAATGTTTAAAAAATGTAAATTAGCAAAAGAAACTAAGAAACTTTTCTAAAACTAACATTGTAACATTTTGGCTTTTTTTTTTTTTTGAGTTGTTTTTGTATCTTATATGTGAGCCTGTGTGTGTATCATTGGTTATATAAACTACAGATCTTCGGTCTATTAACCAGAATTAATCTTTCAGAACATTAATATTTTGGAACAAAATTAGTGTTTAGAAGCCTTTGGACACTGGAGTCAAAGGAATTTGTATTTGAATCTGCGTTCTGCTAATTATTAAGCCTCTTTTCCTCAGCAAATTAGTAAGGAGATAATCTGTAGTTTATTTAACCAGTGCTCTATTGTTAGCCACTCTGACTCACTCTATTTTTATGTTGCTAATAGTTTCTAGATGAATATATTTGTGCATACCTTTTCTTGTTTTTGGAATTCTTTACTCAGTATGTATTTCCAGAAATGAAATTACATATGAATGTGTGTGGGCTTCCCTGTTGGCTCAGACTGTAGAGAATCTGCCTGCAATGTGGGAGACCTGGGTTCGACCCCTGGATTGGGAAGATCATCTGGAGAAGGGAATGACTAACCCATTCCAGCATCCTTGCCTGGAGAATTACATGGACAGAGAAGCCCAAGGGGTTACAGTTCATGGGATCTCAAAGATCCAGACATGACTGAGCAACTATCACACTGGGATGAACATGTTTAAGATTGCTGGTATAGATGATTCAAATATTTTTTCAAAAATTTGGACCACTTTTAACTTTCAGTAGCCACACTTGAAAGTCCTGTTGAAAGACTAATCTCTGAAGACTAGTTTAAAAGTAGAACGCTTTCCTTTTATTTTATTATTGGTATTTAATCTTGACATGTTATTAATGTTATCTGTCAAGGAATAACCTATCAAAATATTAAATATCTTTTGTATCATCTTAACATAGACTTTTCAAGACAGATGTGGGTAATTTTCCTTTTAAATGTGGGATTAATGTGTTAATGTGCCTTTGCTTTATCTATGAAATTTTTTAAACTTGCTTTTTTGATTTATAATTTATATACTATACAATCCACTCATTTAAAAGAGTGCAGTTCAGTGTTTTTCAGTAAATTTAAGAAGTTCAATATTACCACAATATAACTTTAGAACATTTTCATCTAACAAAAGAAGCGACATATTCATTAAAATTACTCCCCATTACTCACAAGTCTCTTCTCCTGGTAACTCTAAGGAACTGCTAATCTGCTCAGTGTCTTTATAAATTTGCCTATTCTGGACATTTCTTAAAAATGAAATCATACAATGTGTGGTCTTTTGTTACTGGCTTCTTTCATTTGGTATAATATTTTCAAAGATTATCCATGTTGTAACATACTTCATTTATTTATATGACTGAATAATATGCCACTGTATGGATATATTACATTTTGATTGCTCATTCATCAATGATGGACACTTAGACTGTTGCCACATTTTGGCTATTATAAGTGGGATTACATTTGAGTACAAATTTTTGTATGGACATATGTTTCATTTCTCTTATGTATGAACATAGGAGTGGAATTGCTGGTTCATATGGTAACTCTCTATAACCTTTTGGGAACTGCCAAACTATTTTGCAAAACACTTGAAGAATATCACATTCTTATCTGTGATGTATATTTTTTTTCCAATTTCTCTATACTCTTAGCAGCACTTGTTATTATCTTTTTTAAAAAATAGCCATCCCAGTGAATGTGACATAGCATATCAGTGTGATTTTGGCTTGCATTTACCTAATGTTCAGTATCTTTCATCTTCTAATTGACAATTTTTATATCTATTCTGGTAAAATGTTTATTCAGATTCTTTGCTTATTTTTAATTGGTTTGTTTGACTTTTTAACATAGAGTTGTAAGAATTCAATTGTAAGAGTTCTTTCTATATTTTGTATACAAGTCCTTTATCAGATCTGTGATTTGTAAATATTTTCTCCCATTCTGTAGGTTGGGAAAACCCTATTCACTTTCTTGATGGTGTGCTTTGAAACAAAGATTTTGTATTTTGATGTAGTTCAATTTATCAAAATTTTTTTCTTTTGTTATTTATTTTATGTGTTGGTATTATATTTGAAAAATCATTGCCAAACTTGGGGTTACAAATATTTATGCTTTCTTTTAATAGCGTTATGATTTTTAGTTCTTAAATTTATTCATATGATTCATTTCGAGTTAATTTTTTATGATTTTGAAGTATGAATCTAATTCCATTCTTTTGAATACAGATATCCAATTTTCCAGGACCATTTGTTGGAAAAATGATTATATTCCAATGTATTCATCATTCCAATCAATCTGATGCTAACTATTTAGAGTTAGCGCCAGATCTCACAAGCTAATGGGTAAGGTCCCCAGGTAGATTGCCCTTACTTCAGAAGACAGCTACAGTGGGATCCCCAGGCAAAGGAGACTTTTCCCAGGGTGAATTGGATATAGACTTAGGAATTCCCATGACACTTCTTCAGGCTCAGTAATGCACTAGAATGATTCATAGAATCCATAACGAAGTCATACCTATCACTCAGGGAATTCCACGGGTTTTCAAAGCTGCCTGTCAAGAACCAGGAACAAAGACTAGATTTATTTATATTTTGCCATACTGTAACTGTTCTCTACCCCTGCCCTGCACTCTCATTGAATTGTCTGGGCAAGTGTGTCGAAACTGATTGACCATAAATGTCAAGGTTTGTTCCTATACTCTCAATTTTATGCTGTTTATCCGTATTTGTATCTTTATACCAGTACCACACTGTCTTGATTACTGTTGCTTTGGCTTTAGTTTGGAAGTTGTGAAGGATGCATTCCTCAACTTTTTCTTCTTTCATACGATGGTTTTAGGTGTACTGGAAGGGATTGCATTTCATATGAATTTTTAAGGACAGTCTGTCAGTTTTTACCAAAAAGGCCAGCTAAAATGTTGATATTGTGTTAGATATACTGATCAATTTGCGGAGTACTTCAGGCTAAGAATATTAACTTTTCTGATCCACGAATGTGGGATGCCTTTTCATCTTTCCTAGATATTCTTTCATTTCTTTCAGTAGTGTTTTAATTTTTAATATGCAAATCCTCCACTTATTAAATTTATACTTAAGCATTTTATTTTTTCATGTGTTGTAAGGGAAATGCTTTCTTAATTTTATTTTTGGAGAGTTTATTACTAGTACATACAAATCCAATTGACTTTTATGTATTGATCAAGTTTCCTGCAACCTTATATTAGTTTTAATAATGTTCATTACTTTTAATCATTTTTTAAAAATAAAATATCAATACTTAGGATTTTCTAGATAAAAATAACATTGGCTACAAATAGAGATAATTTACTCTTTCCTTTTCAATCTGGATGCACTTTATACCTGAACATAGCCTCCCTTTTAATCTTAAATAAAAGTGATGTGAATGGGCACTAATGTCTTATTTCTGATAGCAGGGGGAAAGCAGTCAGTCTTTTACTACCCACTCGGGTAGTAAAACGTCCATGGAAAACCCCATGGACGTAGGATCCTGGTGGGCTACACTCCATGGGGTCGCAAAGAGTCGGACACGACTGAGCGAATTCACTTTCACTTTCATGATAGTTTTGAGGTTTTCATAGGTACTCTGTATTAGGTTGAGGAGTGAAAGGGAAAGTCATTTAGCTATGTCCAATTCTTTGTGACCCCATGGACTGTAGCCTGCCACTCTCTTCTCTCCATGAAATTCTCTAGGCAAGAATGCTTGAGTGGGTAGCCAGCCCCTTTTCCAAGGGATCTCCCCAACCCAGGGATCAAACCCAGGTCTCCTGCATTGCAGGCAGATTCCTTACCATCTGAGCCACCAGGGAAGCTTTTTGAATGTTTATTTCATGAAAGGGTGTTGGTATTTGTCAAATGCTTTTGGCATCTATAGAAGTGATCATATGGTTTTATCTTTTATTAATATGGTATTAAATGTGTTATATTATTTGATATTTAGATGCAAAATCAACTTTGCATTTTTAGGATAAATCTGATCTAGAAAAAAGTTTCACAGTGAAATTACTTAATATTTCTTCCAAAGTTATGTAGTAGAAATCTTATTTAATTCCCTTTGTAACATTTTTTTTCACCTGAGTATTTTGAAATTGTTTTGATTTGTCACTAAATACATTTCTTTCTTTTTTCTTTTTCTCAGCATTGCAAGAAGTAGATAATATCAAGGACATCAGGAGTGGGAGAGATTGGAGACTCAGCAGGTCAGAATATTGCATTATCATTTGCTGATCATTCTTGTCATTAATTTTGAAATTCTTGATCTCTTGTCATTTGTTTATTTCTTATCTGTGATTACTTGGTGTGGTCTTCAGTGTTGCAGCTAACTACTGGAGCCTTTCTATAATAGGTCCAGCACTTGGGCCTTCTCTTTTTAAAATTTGAGGGTGAAAAGTAATTTGAAGAGATTTTCAGGAACAGAGGAAATTTTCTTACCTTTCAGAGTTACCCTGATTTCTGTTATCTATCCTATTATGGGAATAGTTTTTTTTGTTTGTTTGTTTGTTTTGTTTTGTTTTTTTTTCTTATAATTAAATTTATTTATTTTTTAAATTACAATACTGTATTTGTTTTGCCATACATTGACATGAATCAGCCATAGGTGAACACAATCGCCCAATGCCGAAGCCCCCTCCCACCTCCCACCCCACATCCTCTACCTGAATGAAGAGTTTTCCATGACTTTTTCAGAATCAAAACCTTAAAACATATAAAATGTCATAACTTATGTGATTGTAATGGGAGAACAGTTGGGTCATGAAAGTCAAGTTTCCTTTCTTTTCTGCTGTATTCTCTCAGTGCAAGGACATCTCTAAGAACTCACAATATTCTTAGAGTCTGTTTACTGATGTTAATTTTAACTACTGAATGTTGGCTACCATATATAAAGTGAAGGCTAATTAAATAATTTCTCTGTAGATAGAACAATCTCAATAGTCAAGGGTCTACTGTGAGCTTTTGTCGTCTAGTGAGGAAAGTTTAGGGTAAGACACACTCCTCAGTAAGCTGGGCACAGCCCTCTGCGGTCCCCGTGGTCCTGAGAGTCCCCATGCATGACTGGCGACTTGTGATGACTGATCTCTTGCTTCAGGGAAGCTTCCCTGTGGTTGTCTTAATCAGTGGTGATACGTCTTGCTACTATGGCTTAGTTATTTATAGAAGCTTGGGGATCCTCTCTTATAAGCCCTCGAGTGTTACCACTTCCACAAGTTTCCTGGAGTTTGACTTAATGTCTCCACACCCAGATCTCCTGGAGAGCAGCTACCAGTATTTTTTTTTTTTTCATGTTTCATCACACAGATAAATGGCTTTGTTCTTCAGTCCAATCACATCTCTTCAAGTGAAATGGTTTATTCAGAATGGAGCTAAGCTTAAAGTTCTTCTGCTTAGTGCTTCAGAGATTTAGTCATTTTCTAGCATTAAGACCTAGACAGATTTTTATTCTGTATCTTGTGAGAATACTACCCTCCAGCTTAAAGGAAAGATAATTACAAGTGCATCTTGATGCATCATATATACTCAGATCTCTGCTCTTAGCTAAATTAGGTAAGAGTCCTTCAAAGAGCTGTGTTTACAATGATATGTCCAAGAAATTGGATTTATAAGTATGTCTGCAGTGATTCTTAAAGAGTTGAGAAGCACTGTTGGGTGATACTTTCATAAGGAGTTTTCTGGTATTTAACATCTCTTGACTTTAAATCTGTGACTATCATTGGACTAAACATTAGAAAGAAGCATACTGAAACCAGTGGTAGTGAATTTTCTTGGATACTGGCTGTTATGTATATATTGACCTTAAATTGAACACAGCTGTTGTTTGAGTTTTGCATGTTTGGAAACAAAATCAAGAAGGAAGAGACAAATATCTCATAGATCCCTGATAGTCTTGAGGGATAGAGAAAGCCTCAGTCTAATTCACCTGTTTTACAAACCTACATTGCCTCCCACTGTCACATGAAATATTAGTGGCAGAGAAATCTGTGTTTCTCGACATGCTGCAGATGTAGTGCACTGTGTGGTTTACAGCTATGGAGCTCAAACAGTTCTGCACCCAACATTGTACACGCAGATAAAAAGCTATCATCGTCCTATGTCATCTTCACCAGTATATATTTTGATAAGGAATGCCATTGATGCTTGTACTTCACTTTGCACTGATATTCAAAGAACTCAAGAACATTAAGATTTTTTTTTTTTTTTTACTGTTGCGTCTCTGGAGAAGTTTCCTATTTAGTTGGATGAAATGAAAAGATGATCATTTATTCATTCATTCATTCATACAACAGAAGTTCCTTCCTTCCTGGAGCTTTCATTCTAGTGAAGGATAACCTAAAATGAAAATTTTAATGTATATGTTAATAGGGATACATACTAAGGAAAAAATAAAGCAGAATAAATACAGAATGATGGGAGACTATATTCGATACTATGTCTAGGGAAAGCCTTTCTGCTAAGGAGAGAGTGGAACACAGACCTGAGTGCAGCATGAGAGGGGGAAGTGTTCAGAGATATGAGTGAAGACTTACAGTCATGGGGAAGAACGAGTATAAGAAGCATGCTGTTGAAGGATTGTCAAGAAGGTATTAGGAGAGTCAGAGGAGGGTAAAGAGTGGACAAGTACAGTCAGAGGAGAGTGAAGAGTGGACAAGTAAGAGATGAGGAAGCATGATGTGATGATGTTCATTATGTACCGTCTGGTAGACCGCAACAGGATCTTTTTTTTTTTTTTTAATACTTTATTCTACATTACAATACTGTATTTGTTTTGCTGTACATTGACATGAATCAGCCACAGGTGTCCACGATCTCCCAATGCCAAAGCCCCCTCCCACCTCCCACCCCACATCCTCTCCCTGAATCATCCCATGCACCAGCCCCATGCGTCCTGCATCCTGCATCGAACATAGACTGGCGCTTCATTCTTACAAGATAGTATACATGTTTCAATGCCGTTCTCCCAAATCATCCCACCCTCTCCTTCTCCCTCAGAGTCCAAAAGTCCATTTTATACCTCTGAGTCTCTTTTGTTGTCTCACATAGAGGGTCTTCATTACTATCCTTCTAAATTCCATATATATGTGTCAGTATACTGTATTGGTGTTTTTCTTTCTGGCTTACTTCACTCTGTATAATCGGCTCCAATTTCATCCATCTCATTAGAACTGAGTCAAATTTATTCTTTTTTAAGGGCTGAGTAGTACTCCATTGTGTATATGTACCACAGCTTTCTTATCCATTCATCTGCTGATGGACATCTAGGTTGTTTCCATGTCCTGGCTATTATAAACAGTGCTTCAATGAACATTGGGGTACATGTGTCTCTTTCAATTCTGGTTTCCTCGGTGTGTTTTTATGCCCAGCAGTGGGATTGCTGGATCATAAGGCAGTTCTATTTGCAATTTTTTAAGGAATCTCCACACTGTTTTCCATAGTGGCTGTACTAGTTTGCATTCCCACCAGCAGTGTAAGAGGGTTCCCTTTTCTCCACATCCTCTCCAGCATTTATTGCTTGTAGACTTTTGGATCGCAGCCATTCTGACTGGTGTGAAATGGTACCTCATTGTGGTCTTGATTTGCATTTCTCTGATAATGAGTGATGTTGAGCATCTTTTCATGTGTTTGTTAGCCATCTGTATGTCTTCTTTGGAGAAATGCCTATTTAGTTCTTTGGCCCATTTTTTTATTGGTTCGTTTATTTTTCTGGAGTTGAGCTGCATAAGTTGCTTGTATATCTTTGAGATTAGTTGTTTGTCAGTTGTAGGATCTTGACTATTATTCTGATGAGATGTGGATCATTAAGGGGACTTTAGCCAATAAAAAGGCATGATGTGGCTTGCATGGTTTAAGGATCACTTGGACTTACAGGTTGGGTAAAACTTTAAAAATTTTTTCCTTATATACAGAATACAAATTATGAATGAAAATAAACTTTAACAATGATTAGGGCAACACTGTCTGATGAAGGTTTTTACTGATGACTGTGTTCAAGGAGTTCATGTTAAATAGTACAGCTATCACTTTTTGTTTTTGTGTCCTTAATTTGTAAAATTCCTTTGATTTATGATCATGTTCTTGAGTTTTGTAAAACAACTTATTGTTTCATAATAGTTGTATTAATGACAAGGGTATATAATAGAAGTTTCTGTATCTTCTAAAGAAGTTTGTGTAACTTTGGTTAGTTGCTTTGCATAGTTGAAATTCCTATTTGTTTGTCATTTTTAATTTAAACTGAAATTAGGTTGTATAAGTCCATAAAAGTCATGAATTTTTATCTTCCAGTTGTAAGGAGAATTTTTGAAAATTATGTTATGGTTTATCATAATGATCACATGACCCATAAGGCTATTTATAAGAAGAAAATGTGGAATAGTTAAAAAAAATTAAAACCTTTATAGTACATATAAGGCATGAATTCTGGAATCAGCTTTGAAACTTACCAGCCAGATGATTTAGGGTCTTTAACCTGTGTTTGCCTGCCAAGTGACCAGCACTGCTTCTCCCATAAGGAGAATTGCATTGGTTCTGTTATCTCTGAAGTTCCATTACATTTGTTGAACCACTATGCACGGTGTATAAATCAAATCTGATTGAATTAAGAATCATGTTAGATGTGACTATTACATATATATTATATAAATGAGAAAAATAAGGATGCTTATAAATAACATAGGAAATTGTTCATAGTTATTTTCAGAAAAATTCAGAAAAGGTATGTTGATATTTGGAAAGAAAGGTTGTTTCTAAAATTCTCATTGCTATCATGTCAAAGAATCAAAGTGAAAAGTGAAGTCTCTCAGTCGTGTCCAACTCTTTGCAACCCCATGGACTGTCATCCGCCAGGCTCCATGGAATTTTCCAGGCAAGAGTACTAGGGTGGGTTGCCATTCCCTTCTCCAGGGGATCTTCCCAACCCAGGGGTTGAACCCAGGTCTCCTGCACTACAGGCAGACGCTTTACCATCTGAGACACCAGGGAAGCCCCCAAAGAATCAAAATGATTATTAAGAAAGGAATTTAGGAGGCAGGGTTGCCTTCTCCTAGCTGTCTGACAGCAGCAGTTTCCAACTGCCCAATGACTGTTTACTAGAAATGTTTTAGAATTCTGAGAAAGAAAAGAAAGATAATGAAGTTGCTCAGTGTGTCCAACTTTTTGTGAACCCATGGACTGTAGCCTACCAGGGTCCTCTGTCCATGGGATTTTCCAGGCGAGAATACTGGAATTTTGACTTAGAATTCTGAGTCAATGCATTAAAAAGTATTTTAAAACTATAAGTAAGGATATAAGCTTAGATTTTTATTATATAGCTATTAGAATATTTATGTAATACATGTATTTTATTTTCATAAATATATAAAATGTATTTTCTTATAAATATATATATATATCCTTAAAGTCTTAACTTATTGTCTCCATTTTCTTTCTTCCTTTTGCTCCTCAATCCTCTTCTACTTCTCTCATGCCAATCTTTGCTAAAGTCATCAGTGATCGCCTTTACACTAAATCCATGTGGTTATTATCAGTCATTATCTCATTTGGCCCTTGAGTTCATCCAACTGCTTGAATGACTTTCCACTCCACTTAAACTTTTTTCTCATTTGCCTTTTGCTGAATGAATCTTAGTTTCCAGTGTATCCTCAAAATATCTTTCAAAGTGTTTTGCTCCATAGCACGTGCTGAGTGAATTTAGCTAGAAGATCCAAAACCAAATATTATAGTGTGAGACATAATGTCAAAAGGCTACATAAGATCTGCAACCTGGCATTCTATAAGAGTTTATAGAAAAGATAAAATTTCGTAGACAAAACAGTATTTGAGCTGAATCTTTAAGAGGGCGTGTGATTTTCCTAGCAGAGATGTTGGATACTGGTAGGGGTTAGTTAATCAGTATATATTGAATATGTATACATTATACATTTATATATATATATATAAATATAAATATATATATATATAAAGGTCCTGGTGTCTTGAGTGTATTTTTCAGCTTGGGTTGTTTGGATACAGCACAGAGTATATACAAAAGGAGGATGGTGACTGTAAAAATATGGAGGGCTCTTTACAACATAAAGAGACTTTACAATTCAAAGTCTATAAAGAGGACTTGGAATCTCATGGTAGTGATTAGACTTAGTTCAATAGGACTTGGGGAGCCTTTTTTTTTTGGTTTTTAAGGGGAATGTGGGTGATGATTAGATCTGTGCCTTGGATTAATTAACTAATATAGTGGCAGTATGAGGTTGATTGAAAGGGGAGAAGCTAAAAGGGGATGGTGGGACATTATTGTAGTTGTTAAGTAAGAGATCCAGAAAGTCAGGACCAAGATGGTAAAACCTGGGGACAGACAGGAGTAGAAATCCTAAGATGGAATCAATAGGGCTAGATTTCCTGGCACGATAAGGGATATATTTTAACCCTGAGTGACTGGAATAAAAGTTTTGCAATTCACTGGTACAGGAAATCCAAAAAAATTTGTCTTTATGTATTTTTATTGATGGGAAGTACATGAATTGTTTTGAGTCTGTACCTTTGAAATATCAGTGTTGATATGTTGAAGATACTGGAACCAGGCAGAGGGAGCTGAGGATGAAGCTCTATGAAGTTAAACAATAGTAAAAGTTGCCTCCTTAGAAGAACAGTTTAGAATGAGGAAATAGCCTGAAAGACCAACAGTCTTGAATGCCATGTGGAATTTTGGAGAAGACCAAATGGAATGGTCGGCATGCAAAAACTCTGATGTTTGACTTGCAGTGTTGCTGCTTGACAAACTATGTGGTTCTGAAGTAGGCTTTGGTTTATTTATTCATTTATTTTGGATCTCTGCACAAGTCCTGCCTGAGTGGTCTGCAAGCCGTAAACACTAAGTGCACAGTCAGCTGGCCCCCTAGAATATAATCATTTCTGGATTATGGAACCTTTCTGATATATTGAAAATTTTTTAGATGTTCCTTAATTTGTTGGTTCATTCATTCATATAATCTTACTGAGTCCTAACCCGTGGCACACGTCAGTCTTTTAATTATATTAACTTTTTGTCTGTCTATTCTTGACTAGAATTTTCACTGGCTCAATTTAGCATATATTCTCCATAAGTTATAGGAAAAATGCTGATTGATTTAAGTCTTGTCCATCTATAGAACCACACCATCCAGATCTCAGACAATGTCTGCTCTTCCTCAGGTTGGTTGGTGGAAGTGATGGAGAATGTTACTTTTACATTTATAACAATAGGAAATACATTCATCGTGCTGATTCCCTTTGGATGCTTGTTGTGAAATACTTAACTCAGGAATGATTTAAATCATCCTCCTTAACAGTAGTTAAACACGCTGATGTTACAGAGATCTGACAAACATAGCTATTATCATATGACTACTGAGAAGTTTTTGGACAGGAGTGCCAGTTTGAAGCAGGGAGCTCTCTCCCTGAATGCTGAATGAGTGTTTGCCCGGGGTGTCCCCAGGAACAGGAGCTGACACAGGTGTTCAGCACAGTTGCTTACTGCTTCCCATCAAGTAGGATGGGGGGTTCTTAGCGCTGCTGGTTTGTGGCACTCAGCATATTTGGCAAGCAGTCAGCCCTGGCTGCAGATTTCCCTGGGGAAAATAAAAGCCACAGGGAAGTCATCAGTGTGACCTTCTGCTGGGTAGTTGGCACACTGCTGCTCCACAGGAAGGCTTTCAGTTGTCATTTTCTAAACGGGTAGATATCAGGTGCTGATGGAGGCTCTCCATTCAAGGTGGGAAGTGGTGAAGGAGAGAAAATATTGAACAGAAGCTTACCAAATAATTCCCAGTCATGAAGCTTAACACCAGCTGATCTGCTGATAAAAGGGATTGTTTTGTGGGTGGGGAGGGAGTTTCTTTGGTTCTGCAAGCACAATTATAAGCTTTCCTATTTAAGTCTGACCCATCATATTGAAATGCTGTCACTAGTATCATTAGCAAGTAAAGTGTTGATAACATAGTCAAATGCACAGCAGAGTTCTGGCTCTTAAGTGTCTGGACTAACTCCCAATATTAGGAATAGGAGTCAAACTGCCATCACTTTTCCTGTGCTAACAGACGCCCTGCCATTAGCAGTCTGAAGGCAATTTTAATAAAATACATAGCCTTGCTGAGTTGGTCTCAAAAGATAAATAAGCAACGTAGAAAAGAAGCTTTTGTTTAAAAGTAATTATTTAAACTATGCATTACAGGTAATTTTCTTTTACCAGTAAGGCAAATGCTATCAGAATTTCAATAATGATTTGGTGGTACTTATCTAAATAATGTGATATTGTTGTTTCAAAGACTTAAAGCGTCGCTTTATTTTCACATATATACAAAATGAGAGCAAATTGGATCCAGGTATCAAGTGCATGTGTTTTACAGTTTATATTACATTTTTGGGGGGTGAACAGTGTTGTATTCTTGGACAGATTTATGGAAATGTAACAAGCTGGTGATAGAGTTCTGGGAACTGCAGGCTTGACTTCCAAACACAGATTAGAACAGGAGGGCAAAGAGCATCTTTTTATTTTTCCTTTTGCTGTCGGAAAGGGAATCATATTTCAGTTTTTTTTTCTTTTAAAAACTCTTTTAATAAGATACTTGTACATAAACCACAGTCACAAGGGTGTAATAAATGTGTGCCTGTATCAGAGGGGCCAAAGCTTTGTTAGCCAAAAGGTAAAGTCTCAGAAAGCTTTTTAAGAGTCTATTCGGAAACCATTTAAAGTACCTCCTTTCTTTCCCTTCTTAATAGTGACACGCTGGCCTGAGATCCATAATACAGAACTAGCTCTGGCCTTACAGAGGGCACAGTAAGAACTTACCTACATAAATGTGAAATGTAGAGCATCAGAAAGGTCCCTGTTTCTAAGTGCCAGTCAGGGCACTGCCAGAAAAGGCTTCCCAGGTGGCACTAGTGGTAAAGAACCCACCTGCCAATGCAGGGGACTTCAGAGACAGACCTGGGCTCGATCCCTGGGTCAGAAAGATCCCCTAGAGGAGAGCATGACAACCCACTCCAGTATTCTTGCTTGGAGAATTCCGTGGACAGAGGAGCCTGGCAGGCTGGAGTCCATAGGTTCACAAAGAGCTGACCTAACTGAGCATGCCTGCAGCCAGACGAATGAGCTTTGGCCTGAGGCAGACCTCAATTCAAATCCCACGCAAATCCCAGCTGTTTTCTTTCCATGATGTATCAGTTTTATTGAGTTATACAGCTTCTCTAAATCTTTTGTTTTTTCATCTATAAATTGGAAATTATAAAACCAACCTTGTCTGATTGTTACATGGACATAATGAGACAATACATGTAAAACGTTAAGGATGGTGTCTGGCACAGAGTAAGCACTTGGAAAATGTTTGTTTTATTTTGCTTGTTTGTTTATTTTTATATTAATGAGCTTCTAACAGTTTTATCAGGAAGGTTACATGTTAAATATTGTGCAAGGAGTTGGGATAAATAGGTTGATCAATATATGGTCTCCACTTTAAAATTTAAATCTAATGCAAGACAGAAATATTAGCAGGTAATTCAAATACAGTGTACCTGTCACTTGTTGTTGTATTCTTATTGGTCTTATGGACATAAAGGGGGCAGGGCTTAATCTTGACCATGGGAAAAAACTACTGTAAAATCTTTGTTTATTAAGCTTCTATAGGGATGATGCTCTGTATTTCCACTCTGAGCTGTTGTGGTCAAAGCTAACTATTTTTTTCCAAGAGTGGTTTCCCAGCTCCTCCTTCTTTTTCTTCTTTTACATTTATGCAAACTTTCTCTTTGATTGTTAATACCATAGTTAGATGATACCTGTAGTCAGAGAGAAGAGATAAGCATAAATCAATACTCAAATGCTGCTCAGCACCTCTGCTAAAATAATTTGGAGGAACAGTTAAAAACATAGATTTTATTCTCATACATTGTTGAATGGAATGAAAATTAGTACAAGTCTTTGGACAGGAATTAGATGATGGCTAACAAATCTACATATATATATATATATATATATAGCATTGTGACCCAGCAGTCCCATTATTAGGAATTTGTCTTGCAGATATGTCTTTAACAATGTAGAATCACATGCCCAAAGTTAGTCATTGTGGCATTGTTTATAAATATAAAATATTAAAAGTTATCTAAATGTTCGTACATAGAGTAGTTGAATACCTGACTGCATTATGGCATTGCCTCGTACCATGCTGCTGTGAAAAGAATAAATGGATAGAGTCATTTTCAGTCCATACTACTAAGTGAGAAAAAAATACAGAAAAATAATATCTATAATTAAAGGGTAATAAGAAAACATATCTGATAATTGGAGAAAATAAGAAACATAAGTCAGAGAGTCCTGAAATTGGTTGTTACTTATAGAGGTTGGCTCAGTGAATGGGTATTGATACAATGAAAATAAGGTAGACATTGTGATAGAGGAGGGTGACACTTTATCTGAATATCCTTTTTTTTTAATAGCTCTGAGTTTCATGTACTCAAAAATAAGTAATTAATTAAAATGAACTTGGATATTCAGGAGCCTCACATGAAAACCAAAAAGTAGCAAATTGTATTCATATGAATTACAAATGAAGAGGGAAGGGGGAAAATAGTTAATTTGAGTCACTTTGCCAAGCAGAGTTTTGATTTTATAATTTAAGATTAAAAAAATAACTATTGTAGTCTTAATAAGAAAATTTGTTTTTCACACAGTATAGATTAATGATTCTGTTTTTCAGAATTAGGGTTGAAAGTGAACATTTCTGAACTCTTGGTTATATCCGGAGCTTGTGCATAATAAGGGCTATTTTTCTCACCATAAAAGAAGGCTAGAATGAACCCTGTGATGTTGAATTGGAATCTCAGTTATCAGTTGCTCATGGTGTGTGTTATAAAGAAATAACTGTGTGTGTGTCTGTGTGTGTATTCATTTATACATTCTCTATCTCTGTCTATTGGAAGGATGTGAAAGCAATAATACCTCAATACTGATGAGTACTCCTAGTACCTAGATCTTGGTTTCTAAGCATCATTTTCCAATAAAGGACACTGAGAACCCTTGAAAATGAATGATTTTAGGACAAGTACAGGAAAATTATATGATGAGAAACTGGAACATCTTGTGGTTCAAGAAAGTAGGGAATGACTTAAAAAGAATGAAAGCATGTGGAAAGGACATAGGAGTCAAATTGAAATGACTCACAATGGCCACATCTGGAATATTTGAGCAAGGAAATATGATAATAATGGGTTATACCCAATATAGTCCATGATGCTATAAAAATGTTGAAAAAAATAATAAATGGGAGAGAAAAGAAAGCTCATTAATAACAGTAGAATACCAGTTAGTAACTGTAGAAGAAATGATGGAGATAGAAAATGACTGTTTGGTAAATACCACATTAATAATTTTCACAGGCAAGAGTCAGACTGGATGCTAAATCAGTGGTGAAAATCTGATGATAAATAGGATACTTACATAGTGTCCAAATATTAATGTATCTTCTCAGAATGATTGCTATTTACAAAGGGGACAGTAGCAACTTTAGAGTAGAATATCCTGCGAGACATGCAGCGCTGTTTATAATAGCCAGGACATGGAAGCAACCTAGATGTCCATCAGCAGATGAATGGATAAGAAAGCTGTGGTACATATACACTATGGAGTACTACTCAGCCCTTAAAAAGAATAAATTTGACTCAGTTCTAATGAGATGGATGAAATTGGAACTGATTATACAGAGTGAAGTAAGCCAGAAAGAAAATCACCAATACAGTATACTGACACATATATATGGAATTCAGAAGATAGTAATGATGACCCTATATGTGAGACAACAAAGAGACACAGAGGTATAGAGTGGACTTTTGGACTCTGAGAGAGAGGGAAAGGGTGGGATGGTTTGGGAGAATGGCAATGAAACATGTATATTTTCCTGTAAGAAATGAAGCGCCAATCTATGTTCAATGTAGAGGCAGGATGCATGGGGCTGATGCACAGGATGATTCAAGTAGAGGATGTGGGGTGGGAGGTGGGAGGGGGCTTCGGCATTGGGAGATTGTGTTCACCTATGGCTGATTCGTGTCAATGGATGGCAAAACAAATACAGTATTGTAATTAAAAAAATAAATAAATTGAATAAAAAAATAAAATAAAACAAGTGATCAAAATATCCCCAGTAATGAGACTAACCAGCATCATGTGCCACTGGTGTGACTCACTGAGAAAGGTACAACAAATCATTTTTGTTATTTTCTTACCCGAAATGCATAATATGAATTGTGTCATGAGGAAATACCAGACAATTGTAAACCAACAGACATACTACAAAATAACTGAGCAAGTCTCTTTAAAAGTGTCAGGGTCATGCAAAACAAATAAAAACGGGAGTTGTCCCAAATGAAAAGGGTCTAAGAAGACAGGATAGCTACATATCAGCTCCTGGTCCAAGAAAAGGACCTGAGTGAGACAATTGTTGAAATTTCAATAAGGTCTGTATATAAGCCAGTTGTTTTCTGTTAATTTCTTGCTTTTGCTCATTGTGCTGTGGATTTGATATTTGTTAATATGCAAGGAAGCTGGAAACTTTGTATTATTTTTGAAATTTTTTCTAAATGTGAAATTATTTCAAAATGAAATGTTAAATTGAAAAATCAAAATTTTAAATATGTACCTTAAATAAGATGAGAAAGTGAAAAGTGAAGTCGCTCAGTTGTATCTGACTCTTTGCGACCCCATGGACTGTAGCCTACCATGCTCCTCTGTCCATGGGATTTTCCAGGCAAGAGTACTGGAGTGGGTTGCCATTTCCTTCTCCAGGAGATTTTCCCGACCCAGGGATCGAACCCAGGTCTCCTGCATTGTAGGGAGATGCTTTATCATCTGTACCACCGGGGAAGTCTAAACAAGATGTATGTATATATTATCCATTCTTCTTTATTATCATAAAAGAAAGAGTTTGTTTTATAAGAGGATATCATCACTGGGCTCTCAGAACAAAATGTCATCACAGAGCATCATGTATGTTGCACTGTGAATTTGGTCTTATTCTGTTAACTGACTCTGTCATACACTGTGTAAACCTTAAGGGTACTTACTATGCCTTTGCATTTTCTAGTCTATTTACCAATAAAATAGGGCTAATGATCTTAGCACTATGATTTCTAACTATTCACATCAATAGAGTAGAGCAGAGATGTCAAGTGTGGAGCCCGACAACAATGATTGTAAGAAGCACTCAAGTACAGATCAGGATTTAATGCCGGTGAAGGACCAAGTATCTTCTGGTAGGTGTAAAACTCCAGAGTATAAAAATATTTCCAGAGAGGGAAGATAGAGCTAGTATATTCAGTTCAGTGGATGTGTATGAAGAGATCAGTAATCAGACAAAAACTAGAAAGGCAGTAGGAGCAGAGTCCATAGGGCAGCCAGTCAGTGGTTTCTGAGAGTCCAGAGTCTTAAGTTATAAACAGGGCTTGGCAATGCTGGTGAGCTGAGGTGGTGGTAGCATTGCATATGCTTGATGACAG
Organism: Nanger dama; assembly: GCA_917880005.1. Lineage (NCBI taxonomy): Eukaryota > Metazoa > Chordata > Mammalia > Artiodactyla > Bovidae > Nanger > Nanger dama. The sequence continues at coordinate 86,080,110 of CAKJTW010000002.1, forward strand.
CATTAAAGGGCTAGGATGAAGGATCAATTGCAACGTGTGGTTGCATGGAGTTCTGTGTATAAGCACCTTGTTTTCACATACATTCCTAGTCAAAAATTTCATGTTTAACATCGTTGGAAGATGTAGGTGAGGAGACTGATTTCATTACCTATGTTTTTATTGATGAGGAAACCCAGATTCAACATTTCCAAAATCCTATAGCTAATAAATACAGAAAGAATTTGTAGTCTGGTCTAGAACATTCACTTGAATTTACTTACCTCCTTCTAGCATCAGAGAAACCCTTTAATATACATGGCATTTTTGCAAATAAGATTATTCAGTAACATGTTTTTCAGAGGGATCTGTGACTTAAAAGAGAATAAAGTTTGGATTTTTCCTTCCACACTAGTGTACAATGTGGAGTGGAAGTATTTTTGCCAAACTTGGAGATACATAACTCTGCTAGTAAATGTACTCAAGAAGCATCATTATCAATAGCATTTAACACAGAGATTGTAGGACTTGCCCAGAATCCCAAGAGTAAGCTACGAAAATAAAATGTGAACTTTGTTGCCAATAGTCAGGACAGAGATTATCCTTTGGCCAGATTATGAATTGTCTTCAGTGAACATGGTTCTTTGATAGTTCAGCACCAACGAAGGGGACTAGATATCCGCTTCCTAGGCTGGGTAATACTCACTAGAAGAGGATGGGTCCAAAGGAGCCTGAATAGCAAGCAGTGGAATTCTGATGCTCTGTTGTGACGTTAATTAGCATTGTGAGCATTATGGTAATTTGAATAAAATTCTGTAGGATTGCTTGAGAATCCTGGGAGTAGAGTTAGAGGCAATGGTACCCATGTAGAATGAAAAGCTCTTACCTATGTAGAATGAAAAGCAGTTGAAATCTGATAGAGACCTTGGGATGAATATTCTGATCGTGTTATCACATCCAACCCCTGAGTTTTAGCTTCCTAAAGTACTCTGGGACATTGAAGAAGTTCCTCTGTCTTCCCTTTGAAGACTACTTTGAGTGATGTCAGGGTCTTTATATGACTGACATTTGCCAAAAGATCATGGTATCTGCTAAGACACACTAATATTGTCCTATTTATGAATGTGTGTATTGCCATGACAAAATAGATTAAAAAAAAAACACACCTATTTAGTTCTTTACCATTAGATCAAGAGTTCCTTCTAGAGAAGGGAGTGGCTACCCACTCCAGTATTCTTGCCTGGATAATTCCATGGACAAAGGAGCCTGGTAGGCTACAGTCTAGGGGAATCACAAAGAGTCGGACACTACTGAGCAACTAACACATTTTCTGAAGAGTTCCTTATCTGTTACATATATTTGACTTCCAAATCTAGGATTTATTAAAGACTTAAGAGATTTATAAAGACCATATAAAATGTAAACTTTAGACAAATCACTGATTTAGAGTTTAATACTGAATCTAAGTGCTAGATGATGCTTACCTATTAATAAGTCACTGATTTTCTAGACAAGGAATGAGGCTCAGTGAAGTTAAATGTTTCATCATTTTACACAGTTAATAAGTGACAGAGCCAGAAAATGAACCCAGATTTCTTGATTTCAGGCCCAGCTTTCTTTGCACTACGGCATGGTGCCTTATGACACGTATGAGATTAGAGCAAAATTATATTTGTTGAAATGCATGAAAAGTGTTGTGGGTCTTTGTTGATGTTTTGTGAAGAGAGTGAGTTTATTCCCTCCTTGATTACTTTTTGTTTTACACTGCAATTAATAAATGAATAATATCCTCTGCCTACCTCAGATAGATAAGGTTCTATTAGTTTTTTTTTTTTTTTTTGATGGTCTGCCGATAGGCTTGGAAAATCCTTTCTTGTTTCAGAACGAATACATGCATACTTTTGAGTTGCTAGCACTTGAACTGCTAATCCATTAAGTGACTAACCTGAGAAATCACTTCTCTCCTGAGAGGTGCCCTGGATTGCAAATGTCTTTTGATAGTACTGCAGTGGTAGTGTAGGGATTTGCAACTGGCAGGCAGGAATTGAATTGCCATCATTTGGCTTTAGGAGGAGTTAGAGTCTTGTCTCCAACATAAGCATGAGCCAAGGTACTGTCTTCTTTTTTCTAATTTTAGTTGGAACCATTGGCACTGATCTTACCTAGACAGACTAGTGTTATTTCTACCCAGCACAATCTGCTGGCATTGGCTCTCTTCCAAGCCATGCAGTTGAACTTCTCCCCTGGTTTACCAAACAGAGAGAGAGATAAATGTATGCAGAGGACAGGAGCAATCACCTTTTTCATTAGAAGCCATCCTTTCAGGCATAGAGATTCTAGGTTTAATTGGTTCGATGTATGACTCAGAGAGAATTGGCCCTTATGACTGAAAATTGTGGTGTGCTTTAATTGTGGGTTATGAAATAACCAATCCAGTGTTTTGGTTTTGGGAAATGGCTATTGATATATTTAACTGCTCAAGGGTGGGAGGAAAGGTGAGAAGGGATGTCTACTCTCCAGCCCTCACCTGTTCATTGCTGGGGAAGATGAGTTGTACAGTTGTCCTGTCCTGATCTCTAGTCATGGGCACCCATCCCTGAATGCATCTCTCAGGCCCTCAGTCACACTGGCCACGCTGAGGCTTCCATCTGCATCTCTTTATCAGAACCCTCAGTGAGACCCCATCAGAGCATCAGGGTTCTCCCTCAGCTAACTCCCATGCCATGGCAAGTAAGGAGGGGACATCACAACCTCTGCACCGTTGACCCTCTAGGTAGCCATATCCGTGCCCTTTCTCCCTACTTCAGTGTGTCATGGGATGTCGGTTACAAGGCCTCTGTCTCACAGAGGGCCATTCAGAAAGCAGGCCTCAGAAACAGAGGGGTTTATACGATTTCCCATTCTCAGTCCAGCCTAACCTGCACTTGACCTGTGGGAGCAGGAATATGAGTTCCTCATAGTAGCATTTGAGGTCTCTTCTCCCTGGTGACTCTTCCTTCTAAGTTAAAAGTGCCCATAACACTCAAATTCTTTCACTATTTCACATAAATAATGGTTTTCCATACATAAAAGCAGATTTTTTTTTCTGGTTTCTTGTGACTCATTTGAGAAATACTATACCTGGGGTCGCAAAGAGTTGGACAGGACTGAGCAACTGAACTGAACTGAACTGATCTGAACTGATAGGTGGAATTCCCTGGTGGCTCAGACGGTAAAGGGTCTTCCTGCAATACAGGAGACCCAGGATCCATCCCTGGATCAGGAAGATCCCCTGGAGAAGGAAATGGCAACCCACTCCAGTGTTCTTGTCTGGAAAATCCCATGGAAGGAGGAGCTTGGCAGGCTATAGTCCATGGGGGTCACAAAGAGTTGGACACGACTGACTGACTTCACTTTCCTCACTTTCTTTCATACAAAGAATGGGAGGTTAACACACAGTATTATTATTTCACAGATCATTATGCAGGAAACCCAATGGTAGAGAAAAGACACAGACTGTCCTCATGGGGTGCACAGTGAGATCACACAGAGTTTATTAGTTATTATTGTTCTTCAACATGATAGATACAAACACATTCACAAATAGGAGATTCTAATAAACAACTACAGAGTATGTTTAAATTTTATGGAAAGGAGGGGTTCAAAGTGTGTACCACATCCTGAAGGTCTGGCTGAAAAATAGCAAATCGTTATCCAAGTAGAAAAGAATTACGTAGATTTATTATTTATTTATGGGCTTCCCTAGTAGCTCAGCAGTAAAGAATCCCCCTGCAAACAGGAGACGTGGGTTTGATCCTTGGATTGGGAAGATCGGATCCCCTGGAGAAGGAAATGGCAACCCACTCTAGTATTCTTGCCTGGAGAATTCCATGGACAGAAGAGCCTGGCAGGCACCAGTCCATAGGGTTACAAAGAGTCAGACACAACTGATACATATTCCTGATTTATTTGGCTATGTTGCATCTTAGTTGTGATACAGAGGATCTTTCTTGTGGAGCATGAACTCTCTAGTTGCGGTATGTGGGCTCAGTAGTGGTTGCAGCACACGGGCTTAGTTGCTCTGCGTCATATGGGATCTTAGTTCCCAGACCAGGATTGAACTCACGTTCCCTGCATTGCAAGGTAGTTTCTTAATTACTGGATTATCAGGAAAGTCCCAAATTCCATAAATTCAAAACCACCACTCTTCTCTCTCTCTGTCCCTCCATTTCTCTTCAATACTGTTCTGTCCCCGTGCTGGATAGTCATTTTGGTAAAATGTCTGGGCTCCTGTCTGCCATATCCTGTTGGCTGACTTTTGACTCCTTTTCAATCATGAATGAGCTGCCCTCTTCTAGAGTGGTAGCCTGATACAATTAATAATAATGAATAATAATCATTAAACACTTAGATCTTGATTTCTGGTGTCAGATAGATTATGTTGCTTAATTATCAGAGCAGCCCTTTGGGAAAGGTATCGCTATTATCCTTATTTTACAGATGAGCAAGTTGATGCAAAATCAGAGAGCAGGCAACCCTGAAGCACATACGTGGGCACCATAGCATTTTATATGCCACCAAATCCTGAGTCTCTATCGCTTAGGAATTGTATTCAGTTTCAAATAATAGAAACCTGAGTGATGGTAATTTGAACAAGGTAGTTTTTCTTTAACCATACAAGAGGATCAGATGCAGTGCAAACTGCTTTACCATCCTTTGAGGGATCCGGACTCCCTCTAGTTTTCTCTTCCACCACACTTAGGCTACATCCTCATTCTAAAGATCACAAGAGACTGGGTATGGCTTTAGCAGTGTAGCTCTATCTCACATCAAGGCAGGACCAGGAAAAGCACAAACAGCAAAGAACAGAAGCGGCCAAAATAGTCAGAGCTGTCCCCTTTGAAAGGATTTTCACTGAATCTCCCCCAAGTTCTGCTCGTATCTGAGTGCTTTTCGTAGGGTTCTATTTATACATTTAACTCTTCTACTTGATTACTGGGAAAGCATATCGGATGGTCAGTTAGAGTTCTCCTCCATACTTCTCTATCTCCCTGACATGTTGCGTTTTCCTATAGCATAAGAATAGGAACAGAAAGTGTTTTAATTATTTAAAAGAAAACCAAATTTTTCTTTTTATTATTTAAAATAAACCAAATTTTCTTTGTTTCTTTTCAAACCAACAGTTTCTTTGTTTCTTCAGGTCTCCTGCATGGTTCTACTTATTAAAAAACACACACACACAAATGTATGTCTCTTGAATGGAAAGATATCCATCTTCTGATAGGATATTTTCTATAGAATCTTCAGCATATATTTAGCACACACCTGCTTATAAGGAGATATCAAACTGGTCTGGAAATGGGGAACTGAGGCAACATTACCCAAGTTTAGAAAAACTGTCAAGTGATTAAACCTTGCCTCTATCTTCCAAAATGCTAATTGACAAATGACTCGTTATAGGGATAGAAATGTTTTCCTGTAGAATAGACCATTCTGAGTTGTATGTGTTCCATCATGTATCATGATGAAAAAAAAATTGCTAGTCAGAGTATTATATGCAGGAAGTAGAATGCTTTCGCATTTATGAGACTATAATCCCATGAAACTACTTACTCATTTATCCCAACATTTGAATAAAAACAGGAGGTTGACATTTAAGTTGTGAGAGAGTATTTGGTTGAAAACTACAGTAAATTGTAGTGTGGATTTTAAAAAAATCTGATCATCTGCCTTTGACAAAAATTTACTAGTGTTTTCTCTGCTACCTCAGTTTCTCCCTTTAGAAAATGAAGGATTTTTTTTTGTGGAGTTTATGTCAGTAAGATATATTACAGTATAATGATAATTCACAAGAATTCTGACTAGCTCAGTGCTAATGCCATGCTATTCTGTTTTTAGACATCTGTAGTACAGAGATTTGTTTTATTATATCATTGTGTATGTGGTTAATATAAATATGCTATTGTTGTGATAAGAAATTGATCTTCAAATACTTTATATATAAGAACCATGTGCTTCAAAGTAGGTAGTACAAAGTTGGGACAAACTAAATAAACACTTTTCAGTTGCTTTATGTATGAAAAATATGTAAACAATTAGGTTGACTACATTCATTCCAGATATTTATTGAGGGTTTTGGGTTTATTCTTAATAAATCCCTAACACCAGTGTTTCCTAATTTAGTTAACTGAATTCCTTTTATAGACTTTTAAGATTGAAATCAATTGTATATATTCTCATCCAATTTGGTTTAGCTCCATAAGAAGAAATTTGGGAAACTGTGAATATAAACTAGAGAGTTAAGCAGTTAGGATTATTTAGGTGTATAACCTTCTGTCATACCAATTAACTCTTCTTAATTTTAATTGGGCAGGTATATTGCATTCTTCTCTTTCCTTACTTAATGATAAATTTGCCAATGATTATTATATGCACAAAGTAAATATGTATGATAAAGCTAATTAGTATAAAATCTTTTGCTCTATTTATTTTACTATTTCATGTGAAAGTATTAAATGGGCCTAAATTAACTGAATAATTGTTAGTTTATATGTTTAAATCATTTTTCAGCAACAGGAAGTGAGCTGGATTTTTAAGATTTGGTCTTTATGAACAAGTTGGTTATTTCCAGAAATATGAATTTACTTGTTTTTGAAAAGATAACTATTTTAAGTGTAGAATTTCACATGATACTCAGTATCCATGACCTGACCACATACATATTTTAGTGTTGTCTTACATAAAACAATTTATTTTAACTTGCAGCTAGTAGATAATTGAGTATTTTAGAGATAAAGATCACTTAATTTTTGTAATTGTCCAAAACATAATTTTAAAGACTATACCATGGCCATTTCTAATGCCAGCCTTTCAACAGCTGAATCTTGCAATCACATCTACTACCTAAAGAATCTAAATTTTTTTTTCTAGTCTATAAACTGCTATAGTTGACAAAAGGGATGTCTAAGAAGATAATTCTATTGATTAATTCAATTTCTGGGTTAGGCATAATGTTGTAAATTGAGGATTACTCATAGAAATTGAATACAGACAGAAAATATTTTCAAGTCTCTCTCTCTCTCTCTCTCTTTTTTTTTTTTTTTGCATATTGACTAATATTGAACTCCTGAAAGCCTTCCAGCCTCACAGAGCTATGATGAAACTCTAATGGGGTCCTGAATGCCGGCTCTAGTTTTGTTGCCTATAAGGTAGATGTATGAACAACCTTTTACTAGCAGGATGTCTTTGTTTTAATTTTCATTGAAAAACTCATGGACTAACACGTCAGTTCAGTCACTCAGTTGTGTCTGACTCTTTGTGACCCCATAGGCTGCAGCACTCCAGGCCTCCCTGTTCTTCCCACCAACTCCTGGAGTTTACTCAAACTCATGTTCATCAAGTCGGTGATGCCATCCAACCATCTCATCCTCTGTTTTCCCCTTGTCCTCCTGCCTTCAATCTTTTCCAGCATTAGGTCTTTTCAGATGAGTCAGTTCTTTGCATCAGGTGGCCAAAGTACTGGAGTTTCAGCTTCAACATCAGTCCTTCCAATGAATATTCAGAACTGATTTCCTTTAGGATGGACTGGTTGGATCTCCTTGCAGTCCAAGGGACTCTCAAGAGTCTTCTCCAACACCACAGTTCAAAAGCATTAATTCTTCAGTGCTCAGCCTTCTTTTCAGTCCAACCCTCACATCTATACATGACTACTGGAAAAATCATAGCTTTGACTAGATGGACCTTTGTTGGCAAAGTGATATCTCTGTTTTTTAATATGCTATCTAGGTTGGTCATAACTTTTCTTCCAAGGAGCAAGTGTCTTAGTTTCATGGCTGCAATCACCATCTGCAGTGATTTTGGAGCCTCCCCAAAATAAAGTCTGTCACTGTTTCCATTTTTCCCCATCTATTTGCCATGAAGTGATGGGACTGGATGCCATGATCTTCGTTTTCTGAATGTTGAGTTTTAAGCCAACGTTTTCACTCCCCCTCTTTCACTTTCATCAAGAGGCTCTTTAGTTTTTCTCAGTCTCTGCCATCTCTGCATATCTGAAGTTATTGATATTTCTCCCTAGCAATCTTGATTCCAGCTTGTGTTTCACCGAGTCCAGCATTTCTCATGATGAACTCTGAATATAAGTTAAATAAGCAATGTGGCAATATACAGCCTTGATGTACTCCTTTCCCAATTTGGAACCAATCTGTTGTTCCATGTCCAGTTCTAACTGTTGCTTCTTGACGTGCATACAGATTTCTCAGGAGGCAGGTCAGGTGATTTGGTATTCCCATCTCTTGAAGAATTTTCCACGTGTTTTTGTGATCCACACAGTCAAAGGCTTTGGCGTAGTCAATATAGTAGGAGTAGATGTTTTTCTGGAACTCTCTTGCTTTTTTGATGATCCAACAGATGTTGTAATTTGATCTCTGGTCCTCTGCCTTTTCTAAATCCAGCTTGAACATCTGGAAGTTCATGGTTCACATACTGTTGAAAACTGGCTTGGAGAATTTTGAGCATTATTTTGTTAACGTGTGAGATGACCACAACTTAGGGACTTCTAATATCTTAGCAACTAAATAGCAGCAAATATATATTGATCTGTTGTCCCTGAAGTATATTTTTTATATAAATATAGTTAAGCAAACTGGATTTTTATCTGTATCTTTGTATGTGAAAGCAGACATCTCCACATATATATATATGTGCTGTGAAAATGTGCTTAAGTCGCTCAGTTGTGTCTGGCTCTTTGTGACCCCATGGCATGCCAGGCTCCTCTGTATATGTATAGTGTCCATATTTATTACATAGTAGTTAGTCTGTTGAGGGTTTCATCAGATAATAGATTCTCTAATGCAGAAACTGTTTTATTCATATCCTATCACCCCCAACAGAGTATAATACAATGTCTTTTACACAATGGTTTCTAAATTAGTGGTTGTAGTGAATGGTGACCCAAAGAATACACATTTAATCAGAGAGAAATGTACTGTTTGATTCTGAAGCAGGTACATGGGAAAGATGTCACTTAAAGAATGTCCCCATTATTGTCAATTAGAAATACTTTATTCTTATCTACTTAGAGGGAAGCTAAGCTCTGCCAGTTTTATATAGTTTTATTTGTAATTGTGAACATGTAGAACCACATGAGGCCATCAATCAGAAGAGAGATGAAGGCCCAACAGAATTATTTCTGTAGGTGGCCAATTTTTTTTCAATCAAGGACAGCTGAAAGGTCATGATTAAAACAGTGATTTTCCTGAAATTGTAAGTAACTGTTAGTGACTGTTTTGCACAAAGATGTCAAAACTACTTTTTTGCGTCTGAGAAAGAAAATTATAAGTTCTTGAAAATGCTGGCAGTGCTCCAAATTTCACTTGCACTACTGTAATGTATTTTAATTACTGCACTTGAGTCAGTTTCTTAAAAAATATGAGGAAAAAATAAAGTAGTGTGATAGTAAGCATACATAGAGTACAAACAGTAGTCATCTGAAACCTCCTTGATAGGTACATACTCATTACTCAGAATTAGCTGAGGAGTAGGACTTAACAGTTTTTACCCAAGGAGTGTGCATAGCATTAATTCATAAATCTACAGAGAGATGAGGAATGATATCACTGTGTATTTTAATTAGAATATGGCAGTGATATTTGAGATACTTAGTAATTTGTTTCACGTAGGTCAGTTAGCAAAGGCAGCCAAGGATAGCAAACGTTGCTAGTGATTTCTGTAGGTGGCCCTTTATTTTCTGAGTCAGAATTAACTCTGGTCCCTGGGTGATGGCAGGGAGGACTAACTGCTGGTTGTCATCATCCTTCAGATGAGATGTGGACGTGAAGCCCTAACCATTTTGTAGTCATTAAAGATTCCTCGGAAGCTTTGTAGCAGAAAGAGTTTTAACCACGGTGTCCTGGTCAGTTTCCAAATCCAGTAATTGCATGATGCCTTCCAGTGTCTTCCCGCAGGTTCTGTTTTTGTTTATTTGTTTGTTTGGGGTTTTATTGTTATTTTTACTTGCATATATGGGGCTGTAGTTTTGGGGGTGGATCTTTCCTTGGCTTCAAGCTCTGTGAGCTTTTAGTCTTCCTTAGGCTGTATAGGAAGAGAACTGAACATTTTCGTTAGAAGCACATTATTTTAGCCTGCCTTAATGGTTTATGTTCCATCCTTTTTACATGGTTTTAGTTTCATATTTGAAGAGACATGTATAAAGGAACAAAAGAAATGAATAATGATGTGAGGATCAACAAACATGGTGACAGACATGGGCTGCTTTTTGAAATATAGTCCCAGTGTACCTCCTTTACCTTGGAGGAAAACTCCAGAAGGCAGAGAAGATGAATGCCCTGGGTTTGAGGAGGGAATCAAAAGAGAACATGAGAAGTGTTAGTTCACTTAGAATTAAAAACTGGTAAAGTTTCGTTTGAGTCCAAGAATGACATGATTCGTTTCCATGTTAAATGTCAATCTTTTTCTACCATTGATAAGCTTGTTAAATTTGATTTGTAAGGCAGAAGGATATGTCTCTGATTTTAAGAGCAATATTTTGATATGTCATAATTTTGATGGCCATGTTTTGAATTAGATATTTCACTCATGATCATTTTTTTATAATCTACAGGAAGATAAAATTCTATCAAATCAACATTTACTGGATGCCATCCATATTAAAAGAATTGCATTTGATGTATTACTCTTGAAGATACTTTATTTGGTCCAAAAACACTGTACCAAGTATTTATCCTATTATATCCCTATTGGGTTGAAAGTGATTTTTTTCTCATTTTGTTGTTATTTTATTTATTCAACAAGGAAATGGTAAAACAAAATTTAGAGTAATTTAGTTCTAGACCAAGCATAAATTTCATCCATTAGTCTCAAAACTTATCCTGCCAACAGCATTATATAGTAGAAAAAGCATAAGCTCATGTGTCAAAAGAGCTGTTTTTTAATGCTGGCTCTTACAAAGTCTATGATTTCCAAATGGGTAAGTTGCTTTAACTTGTCTCAGTTTTTTTCATTGTGAATAGGCATGATTGTAATATTTTGACCTACAGAAACAGTGTTAATCAAAGGGGAAAAAATACATTTCCTTTTGAAGTAAACTCTAATCTATAATATAGTACTTTCCTCACTAATATTATTTATATTTTAAAATATTGTTGAAGTATAGTTGACTTACAGTGTTGTATTAATTCCTTCCATACAGCAAAGCAGTTCAGTTATATATATATATTTTTTTTTCATGTTCTTTTCTGTTATGGTTTTTCATAGGCTATTGAATATAGTTCCTTGAGCTATACAGTTGTTATTTATACCTCATTAATGTTTTTATCTTTCATCATATTGACTCTACATATAATCTTCAATTAGAAATTACTCTTCATAGATTTTCTGGAATCTTAGTTTGAGATTGAAACTATTCTGGTTCTGTGTGGTAGAGTGATTCTCTCCTGTTATAGCCTCTATAATGTTTTCCCAATACTAGATAGTTTTATTTTCTCATTCATCTTTTTACCATATCTAAATCATATAAGATTAGTAAATGAAAGACTTTAATACTTCTTTGCCAGGCCCAGTTAATCTGAGAGTTTCTGGACCTGACAGAATCAGTTGTCATTAGGATGGCAGAAGGCTGAAAACTGAGTATCAGTCAGCCACAAAGAGTAGGTGATTGGAGCAGATCTTAGCAATACGGGAAGCTCGTAGCTATGAGGCACCAGTGACCTCAGGGAAGGACAAAATCTTGTTAGGCTGGCTGTGGGCAGTGCAGTTTTCCTGGCGGTAAGGGTGTCCTGGCATGACTGGTAACTCCATCAACACATATGAGGAATGATCAAAATGATAATCTGGCTGTGAGTACCAGAGACCCTTGACAGAAGTAGCAGACAATCCCAGGAGACTATTTTCAACAAGATAAAAAGCCCGATGACAGAGACCGTGGAAGCTAAGTGTGGACTCAGTAAGGAAGCAAACGCAAACAGTAAGTTTACAAACTGTACTAAACAGTGGGATTGTGGTGACTCAGAACTTGAGGTCTGCCTGGTTGGAGACCAGCGAGTGAAGTCACTCATATCAATATCACTCTCTTTGGCTTTCCTGCTCTAAGATCTCTTACCAGCTACCTCCTCTCTCACTCCCAGATTCACACAGGGCAGGAGAAGAGAGAACTTACATCAGTTTGAGAACATGACTCTTATTCTCTTCACTCTTTTCTTCATTTTTACCTCAAACTAAAATGTTATTACTACCTTATTTCCTTCTGTTTTCACTCAGCCTTCAATTACCTTTTCCCCCTTTTCCTCTTGAAGTTTCTGTAATCATTGTACAAAAGTTGCATAAAAATCATGTGGTTTAAGACACATTTTAGCACTTTTTAAACATATGACACTGTGATGAATCTTAAGTCTCTGTGTGCATGCTCAGATGCTCAGTTGTGTCCAATTCTTTGACCCCTGGACTGTAGCCAGTTAAGCTCCTCTGTCCAGGGGATTTCTCAGGCAAGAATACTGAAGTGTGTTACCATTTCCTTCTCCAGGGGATCTTCCAACCCAAAGATTGAACTTGCATCTCCTGCATTGGTAGGCGGATTCTTTACCACCTTACCACCTGGGAAGCCCCTTAAATCTATGATTTAATTTAATTGACTTAGAAATTTTTTCTTGGTGATGCATAAAATATTGGGTTGTCCTCAAATCCTGGATAAAATACAGAGCTTAACTGAGTCAATTGTTGCCAACAGTGGCTTCAAAGACAACCTGAATCATAAAGACATATGATATTGCTGATAGCACAGATGCTGACTGTCACTGGGGCTTGAAGGAGCCACAGTATTTTGAAAAATCCCCTGAGAGACTAAGCCACCTATTCTCCATCTTGCCACATTCTCATTATAGAGGAAAAGAGCCATCAGAGAGGGCTCTGCACAGGAGACTCCATACAGGTTTTTAAGAACTCTTGTCTTCAGAGCAGGATTTTTTTGCATCTGACATCTTTCTCCTCATAGAATGTTATGAGTCAGTACTTAAGTAATGCCTGTGTTCTCCTTTTATCTATGTACATGCATGTGTCCACAAATGATGTCCTGGTGTTTGGAAAGAAAAGCAAATCTCCTTTCTTTAGTGGGTTCTATCCCAGTACAGAAGTTCTGCTTAGTTTCCTGAGACTGAGGCTTAATTTGGCATTTTCAATATTGATTTCTTTGGTCACACTATCCTCCAAAAATACTAATCTTTATTTCTGAAAGAAACATAACTTTCTGACCAGGAGAGTTGAATAATACATGTAACTTTAAATTTTTTCTCATTGCCTACCTGAAAACAAACAAACAGATACTTGCACAGTAATTGTATCATTGTTTACAGTTTTGCTGTTGAATTAGCATATGTGTTGTTCTATTACAAGTAGAAGGCTTTCTTTTCTTGTTGTTAAGAGCTGTAAGATATCTGCCATTTGGTAAGCTGAATGTTTGAAATGTGTCCCAGTATTAGAAACTTGTCTCAATTGTTGTTCGGTCCATAAATTGTCTCCAACTCTTCGTGACCCCATGGACTGCAAGCACAGAAGTCTTCCCTGTTCTTCACCATCTCCTGGAGTTTACTCAAACTCATGTCCATTGTGATGCCTTTCAACTGTCTCATCCTCTGTGGTCCTTTTCTCCTCTTGCTCTCAATCTTTCTCAGTATATCTTAATATTTGGGCAATGTCTTGATTTTGTTGCAGGAAGGGATGCCCCTTCCACGGCCCAAAAGTGGGCTCTTGTCTAACACTTGGAAGTGAATTGTCTAAGGAGACATACATGCTGACAAAACAAGAGACTTTATTGAGAAGGGGTGCCCAAGTGTAGAGCAGGAAGATAAGGGAACCTAGGAGGACTGCTATGCTACGTGACTTGCAGTCTTGTGTTCTATGGTGAAAGGATTAGTTTCTGGGTAGTCTCTGGACCATCATTCTGACTCAGAATCTTTCCTAGTGTTACATGTGCTTATCAGTCAAGTGGAATCCTGCGAGGAGGATTCTGGGAGGTAGTAGGACATATGGTGTCTCCTTTTGACCTTTGCTGAACTTTTTGGGTTGGTGGTGGCTTGCTAGTTCCATGTTCCTTACCAGGATTTCCTGTTGTAAAATAACTCTTGCAAATAGTTACTATGGTGCCTGGCTAGGTTGAGCGATCTCAATCAGTGCTTCCTCTGCTGCTGCTAAGTCACTTCAGTCGTGTCCGACTCTGTCGTCGGACAGAGGCTCCCCCCGTCCCTGGGATTCTCCAGGCAAGAACACTGCAGTGGGTTGCCATTTCCTTATCCAGTGCATGAAAGTGAAAAGTGAAAGTGAAGTTGCTCATTCGTGTAAGACTCTTTGTGACCCTATGGACTGCAGCCTACCAGGCTCCTCCATCCATGGGATTTTCCAGGCAAGAGTCCAGAGTGGGGTGCCATTGCCTTCTAGCAAGTTCATAAATAAAGCATATAAACATAACATTTTTTATAAAGTATATATACATAAAATTCTTTACACAAAGTTTTCATAGGCAGAAAATAGTATATACTGTCAATGAAAAAGAAATACAGTAGGACTTGAGAAATGAAGGGATTGTGAGTAAGAACTAGAATTATAGACTAAAGAACAGCTATTTAATAATAAGGAATTGTAGGTTTTGATACTGTGATTTTCTCAAAGACAAAGACCTCATCTGAAGGCAATAGCAGGCTTCCATTGAGGAAGAACTGGATATTAAGGGAGACTTGGTGAGACTCCTGGGTGAGACTCTCCTAGGTGAGACTTGAGGACACTTGTGTTTACTTGGTGTCTTTGCTTAGAAAAACTACACACTCACTTTGCACTATACTCATAGTTGGTACAGTGTTAGAGAATACTTGAAGTCACTTCTCAACAGCATCCCAAAGAAGTGTATGTATTCTAAATATTGGTGATTACATGAATGTAAGAAAGCGCTCTCTTACAAAAAGTAATTTCCATAGTGTTTCAAACTTAAGAATTTAAAAGACAAATATGATTTTATTTAACATGGAGAGATCTCAGGCTCTTAGGCCTTTGAAGTATTTGAGAACAGGCATGTTCCTGTTTATTATGCTCTCATCATATATTTCAGCAATTAGCAGTCAGGGAGAGACTTCTATGGATACTTGGATACTGAATGTCTGTACTATTGGAGTTTAAGTTCTAACAGCCATCTCAAAGCCCTGTCTACTGAGCTAGTTTCCAGTGACTGTCAGTGAGTAAGAGGAAACTGAGACATGGATGGGGAAAAGTTATTGTAGCAAAAGCAAGATGGGATATGGTGTACTTGACTTAGGATAGGCATTCCCTTTAGGTTTTCTATCCTTGTAGATAATATTTTCTGTGGAATACAACTCATGCAGTAGTATTGAAGCTAATGGAATATAATTTTCAACAAATCATTTTTGGGTTTTGTTATTAAAATATTTATTTATTTGATGTTTAGTGAGCTATTAGCCAGCATTCGAGGCCCAGTTTAAATGTCTTCCTATTTATAAAATTTTCACTCCCTGTTTTCAAAATATTATTTTCATTTTTTCTTTTTAAATAAATATATATTAGTGGACTTATCTTGTTTCTCCGTGCAGTCTATACATAATAGATGCATCTGCTATTACAAAGAACAGAATACATTGGATGAATTGTTAGCAGTCTTTGGCTATATATTTCTCAAAATATTGATTATTCTGAGAGCTTTTTATCATGTGTGAATTTTCCAAAACGTTATGTTCTAAAACAGTTTTTTCAATTTATTTTTAGCCACGTAATGCAGCTTGTGGGATCTTAGTTCCCTGACCAGGGATTGAACCCAGACCTAGGCAGTGAAAGTGCCGCATCCCAACCTCTGGACCACCAGAGAATTCCCCAGACTGCACTTTCTTGCTTCATCTTCATGCTACCTGTCTCAGGCTTTTTGCCTTATTCATTTAAATTCTACCTTAGGAAGTGCAAAGGAAGAAATGAAGGATTCAAATCATTTGAAAAAGAGGAGAAGCATTCAGCCTTTGTTCACTCCTGGCTTTTGATCATAATCATAATTCTCTGTAAGCAACCCAATAAAACTTCCCATTGAGTTGCATTTGTGTTTCCTTTGAGCTTGAATTTACAGACTACCATCAGTAGATTAAAAATCCATTAAAATCTATAAGAAAGCTGAAGTTACATATTCCTTTTGCTGTAGTAAAGATTTTTTCTGAAAGATTTTACATTAAAACTCTGTTCCTAAGTAGTGATATTAATAGGCCATTTTAAAATCAAACTTGGCTTGTCCTTAAGGCATGGAAGACTGCACAACGAGTAGCTTCCCATATTCCATGCAATTGCATTTTGGGCAGATGACTGAGACACAGTTGATTCTTTTCTCATGTCAGAAAGACAATGCTAGACTCTATTAACAAACAGCAGACAACCTCAAGGATAAGTGGTAATGAGGATAGTTGGCAAAGAACATACTAGGAAGGGGTGATAATAGATTCAGAGAGAGAGAAAGTGCCCAAGTAATTGTCCCATAGATAGTGAGAAAAATGAAACAGGAGAAGGGATTAGAGGTCAAGGATAAAGATGTAGATTTAAGCTAATATATAGATTAACAGTAACCAAAAATCACAATGACCAATTTATACAAGCACTTAGATAAAGTGCAGACATGAAGAAAATGTATTCCTGTCTGTGCCTTTTCAAAATGATGCTTTCCTTTGAATGTGATGCTTTATACTTTTTCTGCAAATTATCATGCTCTCAGCATCTTACCATCTTTGCAGATATTTAAGAATTAAATATAATGTTGAGATGTCATATCTGTCGCTCAAAAGGCAACAAGACTTCAGTGGGTTAGAATGCTATGCCTCCCTTTTTCTCAGGTGATTTTTTCATCACCAAGTCTTAGATCAATCAATTACACTAAGATACTATTAAGTATTTCTTCCTGTTATCTTTCTACTGTATGTGATACCCAGATTCTTCTGAGCCCCCAAAGTAAAAGTCCTGGATACAATATCCTTATATTGGGTTGATTTTTTTTTTAAGCTAGAGTTTATTTAAAACTGCTCAAGTCTTTCAAATGTCCAAAGCCCCAGGGATATCTGAGTTTAATATGGTGTTACAGTCAGGTTGTGAGTGTTGGTTCATTCATTGCTAATGCCTCAGAAGGATCCAGGGAAAATCATAAAACTTATATTTTTTCTTGTATTCTTCCGTGAAAGCTCATGTCTGGTTTGCTTCCTACAAAGATGTTAATTCAGTGATGAAGAAAAAAATGCTGGTAATAAGCATTGTGTTTGCAAGGGAGAAAGGTGTATGGTCAGAGAAGAAAACCATCAAAGCATTGACAAGTAACAATATTACTGCACTACAGAACAAATTGATCACACGATCTAAGTGTCTGGGGCTCCTAATTATGCTGAGACAATTCAGAATCCTCTCTCCATCTTCTCCTTCTCCACAGCGGCCCTATTTAACTGCTTCCAAGTTTTGATGCTTCTAATTCCCAGATTACTGTTGGAGTTTTCCTGTGCTTTTTACTTTTTATCAATATGGTTTACCATTTGTTTTTACAAACACATGCCATGTTCATTGGAGAAATGCTAGGAAACAAAGATCAGAAAGAAGAAAATAATGTTGAAAATACAGCTCTCATTCTGCTATCCAAAGATGATGGCCAGTAAGATTTTGGCATACAGTCTCTTATTTTAAAAATAAATTTGTCTAATAAAGATATATAGAATATATTAATATTTCTATAGAAAATGTTTTATACCATAATGTTTTTAGAGCATACTTTTTACATTTAATGGTATGAACATCTTTTCCTGTAGTCGAATATTCTTCACATATCACTTTAATGACTGCATAGTGTTCTGTATTCGGCTACATCAATATTCCAGGGTTAATGTGTCAAACTCCTTGTTATGGAGCAATTGGTCTTGCTTTTTCTTTCCTACTTTCTATTCCCATTTCCATTCCTAGAGTCAACACTCTCATCCTACTTTGCTGGGACTATTTTAATGTTAATTGAAATGATTGCTTGTGTCCAGTGAACTATCTCATCCTCCCATAGTATGTTAAAAAACAAAGCAAAAAAATGAACAATTCATAAGATTGTGACTTGAATAGAGGCTTTAATGGTTTCCGTTTTCTTCAGATTAAAGTTTATATTTCTTAGCATTTATGTTTGGCTCTCCTTTAATTTAGTCCTAATTTAACCTACACTCACTCAGCTCATACTGTTCTTGATTTCCTGAGTATTTTGCCACCTCTTGGCCAGTACTCTTTCATTTGCCAAGACTATCTTTTACTTGTTTCTTCCTGGCAGTATCCCAATCATTCTTTAAAAGTGAGTTCAGTTCTGCTTCCCTCATCCTCTCAGTCAAGTCAATTGCTCCTTTCTCTGGGCTCCTAGAGAATTTTGTTGTTTCCCCTGTCGTGTCATCCAATGGGAAGACGTAATATAACAAGAAGCACATCGTCTTTGGACTGTGACTGTCCTGGGTATGAAGGCAAGATTTAGCTCTTATAACTTCTCCATCTCAGTTTCGTCATTGATTCATTCATTCAACATATATAAGTAAGTGTTTCCTATGTGTTAGGCCTTGAGTGGAACTCTGAGAGGCAACAACAAATAATATTTATAATGAGAAATATTTATTATACAGTACCTGTGTTCCAAGTACTTTTCATATGTGAACTTATTTAATCATGACAACAGATTCTATTCCTAAGTACCATTATGAACGAGGGAATTAGGGTGCCAAGCACTTAAGCATTTGTGAAGGTCACATGGCTAGTAATCTGCGAAACAGGGATTCGAACCCAGGTGTTCTGATTGTAGAATCTGTTCTCATAGTCAATATGCTTTATTGTCTCCTAAAACAAAGTTAAACACACAGACTCTGCCTTTCTGGAACTTTCAAGCAAGTGGGCGAGGCATATAATCAGATAAATAGCAACAACAAATATAAAATTATATGACGATATAATGCAAACAAATATGAAATTATACAGTGGTAAGTGTTTGAAGGGGACGTGCACGGTACTAAGAGACACAATGATAGATTTTACATACTCGTGGGAGTTAGACTATGTTTCCTAACTTCCTTCCTAACAATGCACCGTTGGAACTTAGTTTGGAAGAAAAGTGGGAGAGAACCGAGTAAGGAGGGAGAGAAGAATGTCACCAGGTGCAGCAAAAAAATGTGCAAAATCTCTGAGCTGAGTGAATGTAAGTTAAAAACTCTGTATACCCTATAGAAGGGCCTGAGAACAGTGGCATGACTGGAGAGAAGCTGAGGTTACAATTAGGTGGGAACCAGAGTCCTTTAGGCCATGTTAAGTCTTATCTATTGTAGGAGCAATGGAAAATGATTACATGTTTTAAGGAGGGGATTTCCTGAGCATATTTTTTATTCTATAAAGCTCTGTGTGCCTATAATATAGAGGAGGCTTTGCGATAAAGACATCAATCTAATACCTGTATAGGAGAAAGTGACACTTAGGGTTTAGTAGAGTTGAGTGTTTAGTAGAGTTGAGTGTTTAGTAGAGTTGAGTGTTTAGTAGAGTATAAGGTTTGCAGTGGATACTTTCTAAATGCCGGTGTCCTTCTTCTTTCACTAGTATATCCATCAGATCTAATATAGTACTTTGCAAAATGTAGTAAGACAATAAGTGCTTGTTGATTGACGGAATGAATCAATAGATCATTATATATTTCTCGGAGATTTCCAGAAGCAGGAAACTCTGTGCCACACGAAGCAGTCCATTAAACAGGTTTATGTGTGAGAAGCTATTTTTTCCAGCCAAAAAAGCTCACTTCCTATAATTCTACTTAATTTTGCCTTGTGGACCTGGGTAGAGTAAGTATAAATCCTCTTCTGTGATAATCCTTCAAGTAGTTGAAGACAGTTGTTTGAAATATTTCTGTCTTCAGCCACATAACATATCACCCAGACTCTGCTTCATTCTGCGTGCCATCCTGAGGCCCCTTTATTTCTTCAGCTGTAGCACTGAGTCAGAACATCCTGTGTATTCCACCCAGTTCAGTAATAGTGAGGCCATTAAGCATTCAGGGTGACTATTGTAATTCACTCAGCTCAAAATTACATGAAATGTTTTGAAAGTTATATAGCCCGTACTTGAGCTGTGGATTGTTTGAGCTTATCTAGGGTACTTTTGGAGAAAGCAATGGCACCCCCACTCCAGTACTCTAGCCTGGAAAATCCCATGGGCAGAGGAGCCTGGTGGGCTGCTGTCTAGGACTCCTGCAGTCTGCGGAGTCGCTAAGAGTCAAACATGACTGAGTGACTTCACTTTCACTTTTCACTTTCATGCACTGGAGAAGGCAATGGCAACCTACTCCAGTGTTCTTGCCTGGAGAATCCCAGGGACGAGGGAGCCTGGTGGGCTGCAGTCTGTGGGGTCACACAGGGTCAGACACGACTGAAGCGACTCAGCAGCAGCAGAGGAAACACTGATTGAAATCGTTCAACCTAGCCAGGCCCTTCTGTTACTCTAGGAGGTGGGTCATAGAGGATCTTGCTTTGACTAAGTTATTTCTTGTTTTGTACATATTTGCATAAACTTTTTCACAACTTCAGTTTTGTTGTTGATAATACTATCAAATAAGTCAAACTTAAAATTAGAGCTCTTGTTTTAGTAAAGATCAGTGTCCATTTTCGACTGACATGGTCATTGCTATATGTCATTTGATTAGCTATAAAACTATATAGCTATTTATTATCTATTCATCTATCTATCTATCTATCATCTATCTATCCTGTATTTTTTTCATCTTACCTTTTAAAAGCCCTGCTGAAATCAAAGTCAAACCATTTTTGTGATTTCCAGATTTAAATAAATCTTTTGAACCAGGGCAATACAAAGAATTGAAATTATATATTGTGAGTAAATAAAACAACATTCACCTAAGAAGTCAAAACTGTGCTGGGCACTCTTTTGAGTGCTTTAATACATTAACTTGGTTAATTGTCACACACACACACACACACACACACAAAAAGAAAGAAAGAAGTACTATTGCTGTCTATGTTTTGTAGATGAATAAACTGAAGCACAGAAATTAAAACCACCTGGCAACCTCATGTACCTGAAAAGTAGTAGAGTCAGGATTCAGACCCTCGCAGTTTGACTCCAGATTCTGTGCTCAAACCATGTTGACTCCAGGATCGAAAGTTCTTATGTGCTATAGAAAAGCTCAATCAAATCAGTGAAAAATTTGTGATGTTTTTGGTAAGAATTATTTGAAAGTTTGGGTGTTTTCCTCATATTTCACATATGGAATATTTTCTAATACATTGTGTTATGCCTGAAATAATTCATACACTATATATTTAAAATGACTTACTGGATGTTTACTGTCCAGTGAACACATAGATGAAGAAACTTGGACTCAGAAAAATTACACGTGGGGACAGCTTAATTCTATTCCTTGTAGTGCACTGATTTCACAATAGCAAATACAAAATAAATTTAGTTCTGGGGAAAGACAGGGAGATCTTTGCAGTCATTTATTGAATGCAAGAAAGTTCATGCATACTGTTTTCAATACATCTTAAAATTTTTGATAATGTTAGCTCTTCATGAAATAGAATGAAAATTAGGAGTCAAAATATTTTTTCAGTAGTAGAGTAGTATATTGGAACATAAAAATATAGCCTGAGTATGGCCCAAAAGAAATATATAATCTTCCAGAAAATGGATACCAATAACAAACACAGTTGTCTTGCATTTTGATGCTGAAATATGGATCTTAGCTTCTTTGTGGAAGAAATATCATAATGATGTAAATTATGATGCTGGTGAATGTGGTACTACCTTCATAACAATTATCATTTGGAAATTTGAATTTTTTTCCTAATCATTCATTTAGAAGTTTCCCAGTGAATTATATCTATATCAAATGATCTGTCATTAAGGTGTATCAAGAAAGTTTTATGTTCATTGAAAGTATCTTGTAGGTGAGAATAAAACAATCTCAATAGCATATTTTTTCATTTCTTCTCCATCATCAACAACAAAACCTAATGTGGACAACTAATATGCTTAAGTATTCTCAGAAAAGAGCTATAATATATTTGAACTCTTTAGTTGCTCCCACAAATCATTTTGCTGTACAGCTTTGATCTTGAAATATGTGGAGTGATGCCTGATTTATGCTCTTGGTCCTTCTTACGGATAGTTAAGTGTTCTCACTTAATGGTATTAAGTAAGCCCAAAGCTGCGAATGGGCTTCCTTGACCCAGGACATTTGAAGACCTATTCCTTTAAATTATATACCTTGTCTTTTAGGTTCACTTTGTTATGGTTCACATATGCCTTTTTGTTCTTTAGGAAAAATATTTGTTCACTGTTGTTTTCACTTGTCATGCCCTGAAATCTCCTCAAATTACAGCTATTATCTTTAAATATTTGGGAGGTCCAATTCAGTTCAGCTGCCCAGTTCAGTTCAGTCGCTCAGTCATGTCCTACTCTTTGCAACCCCATGAACTGCAGCACGCTAGGCCTCCCTGTCCATTACCAACTCCTGGAGTTCACTCAGACTCATGTCCATCAAGTCAGTGATGCCATCCATCCAGCCATCTCATCCTCTGTCGTCCCCTTCTCCTCCTGCCCCCAATCCCTCCCAGCATCAGAGTCTTTTCCAGTGAGTCAACTTTTCTCATGAGGTGGCCAAAGTATTGGCGTTTCAGCTTTAGCATCATTCCTTCCAAAGAAATCCCAGGGTTGGTCTCCTTCCAGAATGGACTGTTTGGATCTCCTTGCAGTCCAAGGGACTCTCAAGAGTCTTCTCCAACACCACAGTTCAAAATCATCAATTCTTTCATGCTCAGCCTTCTTCACAGTCCAACTCTCACATCCATACATGACTACTGGAAAAACCATAGCCTTGACTAGACGGACCTTAGTTGGCAAAGTAATGTCTCTGCTTTTGAGTATGCTATCTAGGTTGGTCATAACTTTTCTTCGAAGGAGTAAGCGTCTTTTAATTTCATGGCTGCAGTCACCATCTGCAGTGATTTGGGAGCCCCCCAAAATAAAGTCTGACACTGTTTCCACTGTTTCCCCATCTATTTCCCATGAAGTGATGGGACCGGATGCCATGATCTTCGTTTTCTGAATGTTGAGCTTTAAGCCAACTTTTTCACTCTCCTCTTTCACTTTCATCAAGAGGCTTTTTAGTTCCTGTTCACTTTCTGCCATAAGGGTGGTGTCATCTGCATATCCGAGGTTATTGATATTTCTCCTGGCAATCTTGATTCCAGTTTGTGTTTCTTCCAGTCCAGCATTTCTCATGATGTACTCTGCACATAAGTTAAATAAGCAGGGTGACAATATACAGCCTTGACATACTCTTTTTCCTATTTGGAACCAGTCTGTTGTTCCATGTCCAGTTCTAACTGCTCAGTCGTGTCCAATTCTTGGTGACCTCTTGGACTGCAGCATGCTAGACTTCCCTGTCCATCATTAATTCCAAGAACTCACTCAAACTCATGTTCATCGAGTTGGTGATGCCATCCAACCATCTGTCATCCCCATCATCCTCTGTCATCCCCGTCTTCTCGTGCCTTCAGTCTTTCCCAGCATCAGGGTCTTTTCCATTGAGTCAGTTCTTTGCATTAGGTGACCAAAGTATTGGAGTTTCAGCTTCAGCATCAGTCCTTCCAATGAATGTTCAGGACTGATTTCCTTTAGAATTAGTGGGTTGAATCTCCTTGCAGGCCAAGGGACTCTCAAGAGTCTTCTCCAACACCACAGTTCGAAAGCATCAGTTCCTTGGCACTCAGCTTTCTTTATGGTCCACCTCTCTCATATCCATATATGACTACTAGAAAAACCATAGCTTTGACTAGACGGACCTTTGTTGACAAAGTAATGTCTCTGCTTTTTAATATGGTGTCTAGGTAGATCATAGCTTTTCTCCCAAGAAGCAAGCATCTTTTAATCTCATGGCTTCAGTCACCATCTGCAGTGATTTTGGAGCTCCCCCCAAAATAAAGTCTGTCACTGTTTCCATTGTTTCCCCATCTATTTGCCATGAAGTTAAGTGCCAAAGAAGGTTATTTGAGTGCAAAAACTATTGTGCTTTTCTAATTTAAAAATTCTAAGGAGAAAGTACTTTACAGAAAAAAAAAATCTGACTCTACAAAAGAATAAAAAGTTGGATTTATTTCACATTGTACATACATGGAGGTGAAAACTGAGGAGCTTGTAAGCATACCCATTTGGCAAATATAGACCAAGTCTAAATTATATAATATTTATATATATATATATATATATATATATATATATATAAAGCTATTTTGAATTATTATTGTTCATTTTATTTTTCTTTCCCACTGAACTTTTGTCTGTCTAAGGGTGAAAGCTTACTCATTGTTGCCTCCCAGAACCTAGAACTATATTCAGTACACTTGAAAATATAATAATAACATTAATATTTTTAATTGCTCACTATGTGTCAGGCAGTATTCTAGGTTCTTCCCTTGTGTTAGATCATTCACTTGTCATAACAACTCTTTTAGACAGCCATATAGTGATCTCATTTATGAAAGAGGAAATTGAGGCATGGGGATCTTAAATGACTTGAGTATCTTGCTCATGATTACAAAGTAAATAGAGATTTATACACTAGAACAGTGTAAATGAGTGAAAAGAACTTACGTCTGATATTTTGGTATATTATTAGTAAGATATAATTTATTACTCTGTGATTAATTTAGCTGTATTCATTTTGTCCTGGTTCTCCTTGGTGAATGAAAATAGAGGTGGGATTGATTGACAGAAAACTGAGTAGCAGGGTAAGATTCTTAAACCTCCAAGCATAGAGAGTGGAACAATAATTGACTAGGCACTATCTAGTTTGCATTTCAGTAGAACGAAACCCAGAGGAGTCAAGTCATAGCATCGATGTTTAGGGTGAATATCTGCTATCATGAATCCTTGACAAGCCCCAGTAAGTCCTGTCACTGAGACCAATACACCACTCCTCAGTGAGGTGCAGCCTCAACTTCAGAACATTCTGCTGCCTCTGCAGGTGAGGAGTAGGGGAAGTATACAACTTGGCTTGAGAACCTATGCAACATGAAAATACTTCTCTTGAAACACTGGTATTGCCTTAATGTGAGATGCTCACACTATGGGAGACCCAGGAGATTCGAGGCCTAGAAAGTGGCCGATTCACATCTCCCATGTCTGGTGGCTCAGACGGTAAGGCGTCTATCTACAATGCGGGAGACCCAGGTTGGGTCTCTGGGTCGGGAAGATCTGCTGGGGAAGGAAATGGCAATCCACTGCAGTACTATTGCCTGGAAAATCCCATGAACAGGGGAGCCTGGTGGGCTACAGTCCATGGGGTTGCAAAGAGTCGGACACGACTGAGCAACTTCACTTCATGTCATGCTTGCCCTGGATCATGAGTGAGCTGAGTGGAATGGTATATAGTTACTTTAACAACACACTTTCTCCTATTTCTGCTATGTTAAAATAATTGAAATTCTCATAAGAAAAGGCATGCATGCTGTGACACTGAAGTATGAGGCATGTATAACCATGCAATTTGAAATGTGTGTGTATATATATATATATATATATATGAAGGAAATTTTATAATTTGTAACATAAGCATTGCTTTAACTTCTATGAAGCTTGAATTCATGCTCCATAAAATTCTGGATGAAGGGAAGGATGAAGAAGAAACCCAAAGGAATGTTAACTGAGAGAACAGATTCGAGTGGCACAGAAATGCCAGGCATAAGAGGGCCTCATGCACGCCCCACTGTAGTTAAGGGGTTGCTGTCTCCAGACTGGGCATCTGGGATGTTGAAAGGTCTATAGTCACTACGAGTCCTTGTGCGTGTGTGCTAAGTCGCTTCCATCCCATCCGACTCTGTGTGACCCTGTGAACTGCAGCCTGCTAGGCTCCTCTGTCCATGGGATTCTCTAGGCAGGAATGCTGGAGTGGGATTGCCATGCCTTCCTCCAGGGGGATCTTTCCGACCCACAGATCAAACCTGTGTCTCTTACATCTACTTTCATTGGCAAGTGGGTTCTTTACCACTCGTGCCATCTGGGAAGCCCACGGGTCCTTAAACTTAAGATTTACAGCCTCACTTGCAATGGCTCTTCTAGGAATGATTGGATCCCAAGGACTAATTCCTATTAACCAAATTTACTAGAAATTGATGTATACAGTTAATTTGAGACATTTGATAACTATAAATTTCCTCAGTAGAAAGACTTCCTTGGGCCACTTATTAATATATTTCTAAAGATTGTTTCATGAACTCGACTGGAGGAGGGAGTTAGTAAGATGGTTTTAACTGAAGTCACTGGGATGTGAGGCCTTATATATGCCCTCTTCTCTCCTAGAAGATTTAACTTATTAATTCACTAAATAGACCAGGCTACTCAGCCAACTATCAATGGTAACTTACAGGACCTCTTTTCTGTGAAAAGTGTTGAAAAATAAATAGTTCTCTTCTTTTGGCTCCTTTGTATTTTGTTTTTCTAGATACCATTCAGTTATATAAAGAGTCTTCTCTAAGTTTAAATGTTTATTTAGCTCACGGTGTAAATGATTTGCATTACTTATGTTTTAGATTCCTTGATAACATTTGAAGATCTGAATTAGGTTTAAGCGGTACTCTGATACCATTTATATGTTAACAAACCACTTCTCTAAGTCATTTTTTTCCTGGGGATGTTTTATATTGATTTCTATTAAATTTCATTTCAAAAGTTATATGCTCTGAAACTGTCATCAAATTCTGTTTCTATTTGGGCCTGTAAATGATGGGTATAGTGAGGAAACCACAACTTTTGAAGTTAGGCAGATCTAGATGTAAACACTAGCTGAACGATCTTAGAATATTACTTGATCTCTCTCATAGTTTCCCCATCTATAAAACAGGAATAACCAAACCTGTTTTATAGGCTTCATATAGTATACTATGGAGAAGGAAATGGCAACTTACTCCAGTATTCTTGCCTGGGAAATCCCATGGACAAAGAAGCCTGGTGGAGCACAGTCCTCAGAGTCACAAAGAGTCGGACATGACTGAATGACTTCAGCACAGCACTTCTAGGGGACGTTTGCTGAAGAGTTTGCTGTAGACCACTTGCCCAATTCAGTCCTTCAAATTACCTCTCTACGCCTTTGCATCTGGTACTCCTTCAATGCTATATCCTTTTCCCAGTAACTCTTCATTTCATGATATTTTGACTAAAGAAGAACAAAAGAAGGTGAGTAGAAATAGATATTTAAGTGCTTAAATTAAAATAAAAAATCAAGCTCTTGTTTTGGTACTACATGTAAGGTGGTCATACTTTCCAAATTGAGACTAGCTTGACTCAGGGTCTGAAGGTGATGCTAAGTATTCAAAACTGAAACGTCCATAAAGAAAGTTTGTTACCATGACTCTGAACCATAGCCAGTTAATGCTGTTGACGGATTACCAAGGGTTTTTCAAGGTAGAGGTCAATTTTATCGCCCTTGTCTGGATGCCCTGGAATCTGGAGGCAACTATGTACCATTTGTAAAATTGAAGTGCAACATTCATCCTTGAAACAAATGGCAAAGCTATTTAGGATTGGTTTTTATCTGACGGCTCTGGCAGGGATCCCATTGGGACACACAAATTAAAACATAGTCTTAGGTCAATTATAGCAGTGTATCTTTTGAACAAGACTCAATGACTGGTTTGACAAGAGTCTGGTGACCTGCTGAGTGTTATTAATTTTATTGTCCCGAGAGAATAATGAAAATAGGGCCTATTGTTTAGCCCTCCAGCTACAATTGTACACCATTGTCTATATGAATAATATCTTAAGTGAACCCCACAGAATATACTTATGGGAGAGGGAGATAAGCACAGTCATCCCTTTAATATAGAAACAATCATTAAATACAGAAATAGTGACGTGGCTGTAAATCCCAATTGTAGAATCTATGGAAGAGAATATTCTGGAGACAGAAACCTGAATTTTATTTCCAGATTATCCTGACACTCGCCGTCCCCATAATCTTCTGTTTAGGAAATAACCATAAAGTATCACAGTGAATGTGACAAAACATCACATTTGTGTTTTTCCAGGGTTTTTATGATGATTTTTCTGAGTGTGCTCTCTAGAAAGGCACAACAGTGCAAGGTTCAGAGAGGTTTTTAGAATCATATCGCCTGTATTTGAAGTCAGGCACCAACATTTATTAGCCATTTATGGGAGCTTAAGCAACTTACTTAACCTCTAGGTTACCTCACTTTCCTCAGCTAAAAAAATGGGATAATAATAATACCTTCCTAATAATGTTTGTGAGAAAAATAAATGATCATAATCTCCGTCCGAAAGGCCCAATAAATGTTAGTCGTTATTGATTCTTACCTTGGTCTAAGATGCACTTCAAACACAGCCCAGGTTTAGATAAAGAAGTGCTCTATGATTATTCAACCCAGTCACCCAATCTAAACAAAATTGATAAAAATAAAGCTTGATTTGGATGTTTTAAATATAGTGTGTGTGCATGTGTGCTCAGCCACTTCAGTCGTGGCTGACTCTGTGCAACGCTATGGACTGTAGCCTGCCAGGCTCCTCTGTCCGTGGGATTCTCCAGGGCAAGAATACTGGAGTGGGCTGCCATGCCCTCCTCCAGGGGATCTTCCCAACCCAGAGATCAAACCCATGGCCTCTCCTGCATCTTCTGCATCGCAGACGAATTCTTTACCACTGAGCCACCCAGGAAGCCCAAGTCACTTCAGTCATGTCTGACTCGTTGTGACCCTATGAACGTGGTCCACCAGGCTTCTCTGTCCATGGGATTCTCCAGGCAAGAACGCTAGAATAGGCTACCATACCCTCCTCCAAGGGATCTTCCCCACCCAAGCATGGAACCAAGGCCTTATATCTGCTGCACTGGCAGGCAGATTCTTTACCACTAGAGACACCTACTGTAAATTATCACATCTAGAAAAGATCATTTGGTCTGCTAACTGATAAATAATCAAAAATTAGCTGTTTGTCCAAAGTCTGAAGCTTCAAATCTGGATACCAGGGAAAAGAGACTTTTAGAGGTATTAGGAAGAATGGACAAATTGAAAATATGAGATATGTAGAACATTTAAGTCCAAGATTTTCTTGGTCTCTGTCTCTTCCCCCACTCTAGTACAGTACACACAGTAATACCAGGGAACAGGAAGAGACCGCTCACTGCAGTGATGACCTTGGATATGGCAATGGACCCCTTTCATTTAAATTCAAGCTTTCTATAGTCTATGAGCCCTACACTCATTTGCACTACCTGCCTGCTCACTTGGTATGAAACTTGCTCATATCAGAAGTGAACTGAAGTGAAGTGAAAGTTGCTCAGTCGTGTCCGACTCTGCAACCCCATAGACTGTACAGTCCGTGAAATTCTCTAGGCCAGAATACTAGAGTGGGTAGCCTTTCCCTTCTCCAGGGGTCTTCCCAACACAGGGATTGAACCCAGGTCTCCTGCATTGCAGGCTGATTCTTTACCAGCTGAGCCACAAGGAAGCCCTCCTCATATCAGGGGTCTCCTTAAACCCTAGCAGTCTGTGGGTGGCCCTAATACTTGGCCAGTGGTTTAGTGTAACACAAACTACTATATGTTTATAAAATATTTAAAACATAGTCTTTAAAGATTTAATCATATGTGTTTTCTCCACAGTAAATTTATTCTCCATTACTTTTTTTAAGCTTTACAAAAAACAAAAACAATTTTTGTCTGTCTGAGGAATCTCAATGGGATTGTTTTTAATAGGACCTGGCAGACATTACCTTTGGCTGCAGGGGGAGAGGGGGTGGAAAGCAGCTAGTTATATGATAGAGGGGTCATTGCCTAGAACAGGGTGTTCACGATGAGAAACCAGACATCTGTAGTAACATGATCTGTGACATCAGAGGAGTCCTCTCCAGAGGAGATATTTTAAATTTTGTTAGTATAGGCAGGAGATAATGTTAATACACCCATTCCTACGTTATTTTGTTTCTTATCAGTTCAGTTCCGTTCAGTTGCTCAGTCATGTCTGACTCTTTGCAACCCCATGAATTGCAGTACACCTCTCTGTCCATCACCAACTCCCGGAGTTCACCCAAACTCATGTCCATTGAGTCAGTGATGCCATCCAGCCATCTCATCCTCTGTCGTCCTCTTCTCCTCCTGCCCCCAACCCCTCCCAGCATCAGAGTCTTTTCCAATGAGTCAACTCTTCGCGTGAGGTTTGCTGTTTCTTATAGTTCTTAGTAATTGACCCTTGTTATGAAGGCTGCAGGGATCTTGTGACGTGTATCATGCCCACTGAGGACAGAGTGAATGGTGGGTGGCATATAAGAAATTGTATATGAATACATAGTCTACAGATGCAAAAGACTGTGACCTTTGCCTCCGGTGAACTTTCTGTGCTTTTTGTGAAGAAAATTGATGGTTTATACACCATTGTAGAAACAGAGCTTCCAAGAACAGAGTATGGCTTCCACGGAAATACTGTCAACCCGAATCATGACTGTGCTTTTTGATATGTCCTAATTTTATTTTGCGTTGGGGTTGTTTTTCCCCTTTCTGGTGTTCCAAAGTTAGATAACACCTAATCATTATGTTTAATTGAAAGTACTATTTGGAAAACTGCTGGAAAATCGTCCTATTACATGAAAGATACTAGAGAACTAAACAAAAGGGATGCCAAGAAGACAAAATGTAAAGGGTTAAGGTATAATTCTAAATATAGTTGTAAAAGTTGAGGATATTTGCATCCTCCCTCTAGTTTTTGGACAATTATGGATCATGTTTTGGACCTTTAGGTAGGGTTAGCCTAGAATGTTTCATAATCAAAAAGCTCTTAGTTCTCTATGCAAGTAATTCCAGAAGTACAGCTAGTCAAAAAGCTGGCTCTATGCATCCACTTAGCATTTCTGCACCTTGCTTTCTGTTAATCTGTAATCACTAGTTGGTTGGTTGGTTGGTATTTTCTCACGGAGTTGTGTCTTCTTTTAAGACAGGAAACTTGTTTATATTTCTTTCTGTTTTTGTGTTTTTCCCTATTCTTTGTCCTCACTAATACCTGGAGTTGTAATTTGGCATGATCCCTGTGATTTTCCCCCAGGCTCCCTGGAACTCTCCAAGCAATGATCGTATCTGCTAGAATTGACACAGGGAAACAAACAAACAAAAAAGGCAGCTGTTTGTAATTCTTTCTAAGTGGTCCTCCAAAGTTGGGTGATTCTAAAAGTCATCTAAAAATTGTGTCAAAACTTGGATTTCTGGGTCCCACTGCCTAAGATTCTGATTCTGTGGGTGTTAGTGGCTCTTAAAAAGCTGCATTTTTGCCTGCTTTCCTAGTGAGACTTTGCTTTACGGATCCATCATTTCCACAGCTGGTAGAAACTGGGGGTAGGTAACTGATACAGTCTTATTCTTAAATATGACTGGACATCAGAATTTACAGTGGATGTTTACAAAAATGCCTGGACCTCACACCCAGAAATTCAGATTTATTAGGTTTGATGTACAGCCTAAGCATCTCTGTTAAAATATTAAAGTAACTCTCTCCCCACCACCACACTCCACAGGTGATTTTTCTTCTGTGCGACCAAGATTGATAACCACCGCCTTAGCCCTTAACCTCAGTGTGCCGTTATTCGAATACTCCTCAATGATTACCAGGTAGAAAGCTGGAAAAGGTTGCATTCCCTGTAAATAATGAACACAGGGCAGAAAAGGCCATTTTATCAGCTGCCCCTCATTCAGGCATTGATTTAGTCTCCAAATATGACAAGCTGGACTTAATTTTTAGGGAAAGAGTAAATGAGACCCACAGATAGCTGGAACACAGAGACCTCTTGGTTTATTTCTTAAGTGTCACGTCAGTCTGCCCACTTAAGTGATTAAAGGAGAAGCTCTAAACTGCAAAGGGAACTGGGCCCTGATTTGTTCAGGGTCAGGAGCAATGTCTCAAAACATCTTGTTTGCAGATATTCCTTTCATGTTATTAGGCTGTCAGTTGACAGACTTTTGCAAGATTTATGGCTCAAAACTCAAGTGTCCACATGTGTGTGAGAAGTGGGATGCTGTGATGGGTCTGATCCCTTTGGATGAGGTGAGGGAAGAGGGAAGGCCTGAGGCTACCAGGAGCCAGGCCCTTTGAGGGCTTCGACCTCCCAGTCCTACTTTCTCTGTTTTATTTTTTTTACGTCCTCTCATTCCAGTGAACCTTGTATTTCGTTTCTGGGAATTTCTGCTCTTGGAAATTAAAATAGAAAATAAGACTTCAAAGCAAAGCACCTAATTTTTATGAAAAGATTCCTAGGGTGCTTTTAATAAACTCCTCTTGAGGGTGTATTAAAAAAGATTTAGGAGCCCTGTTCCCTGCAACTTGAGAAAACTGTCCTTTCAAAGCAAAAGGAACTGTACTTTGTTGGACCTGTGTGAGTCTTTCTGACATATTTGAACTAAAATTTCTGATATTTAAAATCTCACATTCTCTTCACAGCAGGGACAGTTATTTCCCTGCGTCTCTCTGCTTTTCCCTCAGATGTTTTTCTCTCTCCTGCCAAGAGAGACCCTGCTGCCTGTCTCTGTCAACTTCCCTCCTCACTGGCTTCCCTCCTTCACGTTCCCCATTCCACACAGAAACTTTCTCAGAAGAAATGCTACCATGATTCTAGTCTGCTTGAATCCTTCTGTGATTCTCTAGGATGTATGAAATCCAAACTTAGACCAGGATACAAGGCATGTCTGGGGCCGAGAATTTGTTCCTACTCCAACCTCCAAGCCTGTTTGCACACACGTGTGTGTACATGCATACACACACACACGTAGTTTTCAAGCCATATGAATTATTGTCATTCCTCAAAATGCCGTCTTTTCATATTCTTCCCTATTTATCCACATTCTCTTCTTTCTCTCTAGTAGACGTCATAAACACCAACCCTAACTTTGAGACTCTCCTTAAATACCTCTTTCTCTGTAAAAATGGAAGCTTTCCGCCTCAGTCACAATCTGTCAGAGATATCTCCTTGTACATGCATGCATGCGTGCTCTGTCATGTCTGACTCTGCAACCCCACAGAGTGTACTCCATCAGGCTCCTCTGCCCATGGGATTTTCCAGGCAAGAATACTGGAGTGGGCTGATATTTCTTACTCAGGGGCTCTTCCCAACTCAGGGACTGAACCCCCTGCATCTCTTGCGTCTTCTGCGTTGGCAGGTGGACTCTTCAGCACGGAGCTCCTGAGAAGGCCTAACTTCTAATACAGCCTACCAGTAATCATGCACTGTTGGTGCGTTGTATGGTTCTATCCCCAAAGATACTGCTTGAAGGCAAGTTTTGGGTCTTACTGGTTTTACTGCATTGCCAGTAATCATGCACTGTTGGTGCGTTGTATGGTTCTATCCCCAGAGATACTGTTTGAAGGCAAGTTTTGGGTCTTACTTGTTTTACTACATTGCATCAAAAAATGCTGAGCAAAGACCGATCAAAGTAGCCTTAGAACCTTTTGGCTGACTTAAAAAAAAACACCCTAAAACTAGGGCTAGGAGTTGCTCAAAAATATGTTTTGGGGGCAGAGGAAAAGGCTTACAGGTAAAATATATGGAGAATAAACTGATTAACTTCTGTCCTGTTTCTAAGGCACCCTAATTCATAGCCAGACTTACTAATACCCACTGTATTCTGGAATTCCAGTAGACCAAGAAGAGCTGAAAAGGATACTTCAGTGGGATAGCTATTTGCCAGGCTACATTTCTTTGTTTTGTTGGCTCAGGGGGAGGGTGTATGTGCTCAGTCATGTCCGACTCTTTGCATCCCCATGGACTGTAGTCTGCCCGACTTCTCTATCCATGGGATTTCCCAGGCATGGATACTGGAGTAGGTTGCCATTCCCTACATCAGGGGGCTCTTCCCAACCCAGGCATCAAACTTATGTCTCTTGTGTCTCCTGCATTAGCAGGTGGATTCTTTACCACTAGTGCCACCTGGGAAGCCCAAAGGGAGGAGTGATTATCCCCGAATTCTACATGAATGCATGTGAGGTCGTAGATGAAGTGAAGAAGGTGCAGTGACTTGGCAAAGCTTTCTCATTAGTGATATCCCAATATGCTGTGTCCTGTGAATGCAGAGCGTCTCTTTGGCTAATAGATTAACTTCAATATTGAAAGCCAAATTCCATTATTTTTGGTAATTGGGAGGAGTATTTTGTGCCATATGTATTCATATGTGCTTGATAATTTATGCATGAAAAACTCATACAGATATTTTGTTTAAACTCAAACTAGATAGTATAAATCCTTTTTCTAAAGTCGTATAGATGTCCATTGATTTTCAAATTGTATTGCTTATATTCAATACTTGTGTAGATGTGGGGAGATGGGGTTTTCTGTGGGCTCAGAGAAACGGCACATGACAGAGGGCCCACGAGCAAGTTTTAAGACTGCGTCTCCTGTCACTGTGTATGTCTGGAGGTTAAAGAAAAAAATATTTTCCCTACCTGGGGAAGCAGATCAACTCCCATCCTTTCTTCTGGCTTTTTCCTACCCAAGAATGTGTCTGACACATGCTCCCAAATATGGCACCTGGCTGTGTGTGGCATTTGTCCTGTTTCTCCTCTTTGACTGCAGCAGAGATGTCTCCTTCCACCCTATGATCTCCTGGCAAAGGGTACAAGTTTGCTCACACTGGGTCTGCCTGCTATTTCTTGGGTGGCAAAGGAGAGCTGGCTTGTGTTTTTAGTGTTATCCATGAATTTTGTGAAACAGCTCTTTTATTTCATATTTGTCTTTTCTTTTCCCTGGGACTCTGACATGAGTCTGTGAGAGAAATTGTGGGGTCAGAAAACCACCGTAAGCCATATAACCCACTGTACTTAGATGTGACACTGTCCTCTGAAATGAACTCATTGTCCTTGGACTCAGTTTATGAGCCTCTGTTCTTATTTTCTCCCAGGATACCCTTGGTGCTTCAGGCAAATATACCCTGTTGGGCATAGTCTCTTTGTCCTCCGGACAGCAGAATATATATGAATTTGTGCAGCCAACGGGGTCTGGGGGTGAGAATGGCTTAGGTCAGTCAGATCTATGACTTACTCTATACCTATAGTGACAGTTACATAGATGAAGGGCTGGAAGACCCCAAAAGTCCTTGAGGGAAATAATTTGCTTAAGCTATAATTAGACAGTATCACATTGGACACTCTAGTCTAGGTCTTTCTAACTCCAGAGTCCTATACTTTTAATATTTCTCTTTTCTTCTCTCTCTTTAGCCTTCTTGTTATTCAGTTGCTATGTCACGTCTGACTCTTTGCAGCCCACGGACTGCAGCATGCCAGGCTTCCCTGTCCTTCACTGTCTCCCAGAGTTTGCCCAAGCTCATGTCCATTGAGTCTGTGATGCCATCCAACCATCTCATCCTCTGTCATTCCGTCTCCTCCTGTCTTCGATCTTTCCCAGCATCAGGGTCTTTTCTAATGAGTTGCCTCTTCACATCAGGTGGCGAAAATTTTGGAGCTTTAGCATTAGTCCTGCCCATGAGTATTTGTGGTTGATTTCCTTTAGGATTGACAGGTTGGATCTCCCTTGCAGTCCATGGGACTCTCAAGGGTCTTCTCAGCACCACAGTTTGAAAGTATCAGTTCTTCGGTGCTCAGCCTTCTTTATGGCCCAACTCTCACATCCATGACTATTGGAAAAACCATAGCTTTGACTAAGTGGACCTTTGTCGGGAAAGTGACATCTCTTTAGCCTAGGTGAAGACATGTAGTAGGTATAAAATAAATGTTGAATGAACAGATGAATGTTGTTTGTATCATCATCACATGCATTGCCTGGCAAGTTGGAAATACTATGAAGACAACGCACAAGTAACACTATTGTGTATACAGGGTTTATTTAAAAATATCACTTGTTAAAATCTGATTCTGAAGAACCAGTGTAGAGTTAGAATTTAGTATGCTGCTGCTGCTGCTAAGTCGCTTCAGTCGTGTCTGACTCTGTGTGACCCCCACAGACGGCAGCCCACCAGGCTTCCCCATCCCTGGGATTCTCCAGGCAAGAACACTGGAGTGGGTTGCCATTTCCTTCTCCAATGCATGAAAGGAAAAGTGAAAGTGAAGTCGCTCAGTCGTGTCCGACTCCTAGCGACCCTATGGACTGCAGCCCACCAGGCTCCTCTGCTCGTGGGACTTTCCAGGCAAGAGTACTGGAGTGGGGGTGCCATTGCCTTCTCTGAGAATTTAGTATAAAATCTTGAATTTTTAAAGACGAAAAAAAGTAACCCAGAGTCTTTATGGTCTGCCTCAGAGTAGATGATGGTTTCTGACAATAAGTATTTGAAGTGAATTTTTTTGGAGACTTAAACAAATCCCATAGAATTTTCTTTTTCTTTTTTTTCATGTAAACTAATTAATTTATTTTAATTGGAGGCTAATTACTTTACAATATTGTGGTGGTTTTTGCCATACATTGACATGAATCAGCCAGGGGTATACATGTGTCCCCCATCCTGAACCTCCCCCCACCTCCCTCCTCATCCCATTCCTCAGGGTCATCCCAGTGCACCAGCCCTGAGCGCCCTGTCTCATGCATCGAACCTGGACTGGCAATCTATTTCACATATGGTAATATACATGTTTCGATGCTGTTCTCTCAAATCTTCCCACTCTCACCTTCTCCCACAGGATCCAAAAATCTATTCTTTACATCTGTGTCTCTTTTGCTGTCTCGTATATAGGGTCATCGTTACCATCTTTCTAAATTCCATATATATGTGTTAATATACTATATTGGTGTGTTTTTTTTCTGACTTCCTTTATTCTGCATAATAGGCTCCAGTTTCATCCACCTCATTAGAGCTGATTCAAATGCATTCTTTTTAATAGCTGAGTAATTTTCCATTGTGTATATGTACCATAACTTTCTTATCCATTCATCTGCTGATGGACATCTAGGACACGTGTACCCTAATGTTCATCAACGCGCTGTTTACAATAGCTAGGACATGGAAGCAACCTAGATGCCCATATAATTTTCTATAAGATGTATCTTTTAGGTGTATACATTTTTAAATAGTACAGTTTATGTCAGTACCTTATTTTTAAGCAAGACTGTAGCAAACATTGGGAAGCTCATATCATACTTAAAATGGCTTTTAGGGAATCCCCTGGTGGTTCAGTGGTGAGGGCTTGGCTTCAGTCAGTAGTCAGGTAACTAAGATCCCGCAAGCCACGTGAAACAGACAAAAATAAATAAAAATAATAATAATAAATGACTTTTATTTACTTGAGAAGAACTTTATAACCTTGAAAGATCCTTCATTCTTATGAGGTTGTTACCATTCATTATAAGGATCATTTCATTCTCCTCTAAAGTTCACTTTTATGTTTGGAAAGTGGTTGATGTGTCTACATGGAAAATGTTACATTCAAAACTGCACATCCTCTTTTTCATAGAAATTCAGGTTATAGTAATAATGTTTATTTTCTGATATTCACAACAGTGATACATACTAGACTCTGCATAGAATAATATATATGGATATATTTGCATACATACACATAAATACACACATAAGAATGAGTCCCTATTAATACACACATGCTGGCCTGCCCATCTTTTCATTGATATGTAAGATTTTCCTCCCACCCTAGGAGTTTGAGTTACACAGTGATAGGACTTCTTTTATACTTGCTAATTCTATTCTCTATTATATTCCAAAAGGCATCATATTATCTGCCTTGTCCGATTTGCTTCTGTGCTCATTAAAGTGGCCTGCTGTGAAGTTAATTTTTCTCGCTCATTTTATTGGTATTTTGGGAGAGTGATATTTTTTCCAA
The DNA here is from genome assembly GCA_917880005.1 of Nanger dama. NCBI lineage: Eukaryota > Metazoa > Chordata > Mammalia > Artiodactyla > Bovidae > Nanger > Nanger dama. The sequence goes on from CAKJTW010000002.1 coordinate 86,117,927, forward strand.
GCAGTTTCAGCTTTAGTATAGGGTTGTAGTAGCTGTCAAAAGAATGCTTTAGAAACCATCCTCTAAAATAAATCAAAAATAAAAGCTGCTTATTTTAGTATCTCTATTGAAATATAAATTACAGGTCATTGATCTTTTCCCCCACTTCTTTGCAATTATTTTTATTGAATTTTTTTAAAAAGTAAAACAATGCAGTGTATTAAAAAAAAGCAAATAAACCTCTATGATAAGAATAGTACCGAATGGTTTGTAAATGGGAGCAACACATTGTTTTTGTAGGAAAATAGCATAATAAAACCTAGCTTTGTTTTAAATCTCTACAATAGAAAATAAAGTGTAGCAGTGATTAGGTTAGTATACTTCTGAGTCAATCTAAAGTCTCAGCATGGAGGGACAGTTTTAAATTCTAAAAGTTTAGATTCAATTACTCTTGTCAGTTCAGTGTCTTACATATATCTAGACATAGATTTATACATAAATATAATCTATAAAGTATAATAAAATATATAAATAATATATAATTATATATACAGCACATATTTATAATATATAAAATATATGAGTATATATGCAAGTTGGAATATATTTTAATTAATACATATTTATATATGTATAATAATATAATACATGTATATATACACACACCACCAGGTGCAAGATGGATAGCTGATGAGAAGCTGCTGCGTAGCAACTTCTGGTGCTCTGTGATGACCTGGAGGGATGGATGTGGGGAGAGGCCAGAGGCTTGGGAGGGAGGGTATGTTTGTATAATTATAGCTGATTTGAATTATTGCATGGCAGAAACCAACACAAATTTCAAATTTAAAAAATAAGCCAACAACCAGAATCTAAAAAAGTTATATAATGTATCTTTTAAATACAACATAGTTCAGTTCAGTTCAGTCACTCAGTTGTGTCTGACTCTTTGCAAACCTGTGAAATGCAGCACCCTAGGCCTCCCTGTCCATCACCAACTCCCAGAGTCCACCCAAATCCAAGTCCATTGAGTCGGTGATGCCATCCAACCATCTCATCCTCTGTCGTTCCTTTCTCCTCCTGTCTTCAATCTTTCCCAGCATCGGGGTCTTTTCTAATGAGTCAGCTCTTCACATGAAGTGACTGAAGTATTGGAATTTCAGCTTCAGCATCATTCCTTCCAATGAACACCCAGGACTGATCTCCTTCAGAATGGACTGGTTGGATCTCCTTGCAGTCCAAGGGACTCTCAAGAGTCTTCTCCAACACCACAGTTCAAAAGCCTCAATTCTTCTGTATTCAGCTTTCTTTATAGTCCAACTCTCACATCCATGCATGACCACTGGAAGAACTATAGCCTTGACTAGATGGACCTTTGTTGGCAAAGTAATGTCTCTGCTATTTAATATGCTGTCTAGGTTGTTTCTTCTAAGGAGTAAGCATCTTTTAGTTTCATGGCTGCAGTCACCATCTGCAGTGATTCTGGGAGCCCCCAAAAATAAAATTTGGGACTGTTTCCACTGTTTACCCATCTATTTCCCATGAAGTGATGGGACCAGATGCCATGATCTTCATTTTCTGAATGTTGAGCTTTAAGCCAACTTTTCACTCTCCTCTTTCACTTTCATCAAGAGGCTCTTTAGTTCTTCTTCACTTTCTGCCATAAGGGTGGTATCATCTGCATATCTGAGGTTACTGATATTTCTCCCGGCAATCTTGATTCCAGGTTGTGCTTCCTCCAGTCCAGCGTTTCTCATGATGTACTCTGCATAGAAGTTAAATAAGCAAGGTGACAATATACAGCCTTGACATACTCCTTTTCTAATTTGAAACCAGTAACGATACCAAAAAAACAGACAAGGGATGATGCCAGTAAAAGCAATATCTTTTTTTTTTTCTCGAAAAGATAGCAGTCCAGTGCTTTGCCTGAGAGGCTTTTGGCAAGTGAGGACACAGAGGAGCCAGAGACTGCCTGGTTTTCAATCCTGGCTCCACTGATTCCCTTCATCTCTCTGAGCCTCAGTTTGCTTATCTGCATAGTAGGGATAGGGCACTTTCCCTATAGAGTCTTTTAGTGGCTTAAGTGAATTTGTATTTGTAAGGCACTAAGATAATAATGCCTGATATACAGTAAGCTTTGTATTGTGTTTGTTTAATAAAGATCTCAGTAGCTGGAGATGATAAGAAACAAAATAAACGTTATTTAGAATAACAAATTGCTATTTTTACTATGGGCCTCCCAAGTGGGTAAGTGGTAAAGAATCTGCCTCTAAATGCAGGAGACACTGGTTTGATCCCTGGGTTGGGAAGATCCCGTGGGGAAGTACTGGCAACCCACTCCAGTATTCTTGCCAGGAAAATCCCATGAATAGAGAGCCTGGCAGGCTATAGTCTGTGGGGTCACAAAGTGTTGGATGTGACTGTGCATACACGCATTTTTAGTAAAATAGAGAAAATGTGTAACTTCTCCAGATCCATTTAGAATTCAGCATTTTGAGACATAACAAATTTTCCTTTGGAATATATCCTTAACTAAAAATCCCGCAGTGTGACACAGAGTCAGCCAAACAGTGAGAGGAGGAAGTCCACATCATATTCCCAGGACAAGTCCAGGGGCCCTGCTGGAATTTTATCAGCCCAACAATGACCACTGAGTTAAGCTCATCTCTTCCAATTTGTTCCACAGGCCAAGAGTTCTCTAAATTAATAGGTGTGTTTGGAGGATGTTTGTAGGCAACGTAAGTTTGCCAAACACTGGGGTAAACACAGTTTAATGACAATCTTACAGTAATGGGAACATGTGTTAGTATAACATGTTATCGTACATATTATTTTACATGTGGAAGTAATGCAAATATTAGCTGAGTGTACTCAAAAGGTCTTTGAAATAGCACTTGAAAGGTTTAAAAGTCATTATGTTTGGGTTCTCTTTGTAAATAAATGATGAAAGAAAAGGATATTTACAAGTTATTTGGAATGATATTTAATTTCCTCTATACTAAAAAGATGGTCTATTTTAAAAAATAATCTGTACTGCTTATACACTGGATTTAAAAAATATGACTTCAAAAATATCTTCTTGTGTGCATTTCATTATTAACACTAAAATTATGTCACAGAATGCAATTCTTTTTTGAAGGGAAATGAACAAAATGGCATGTTTAACTATATTACTAATAATTTTTCTAATTTAAAATAGAAAAGTAGGGGAACAAAGAAGTAACATTTTGATGTAGGAAGCATTCAGGAAGCAGGTGAAAAGTAACCTTTAAATATTTTCCCACTTTCTTGCTGTAAATACTTACAGATACACAGAACTAGTGGCTTGCTAGTTAGCACATTACTAATGATTTATTGTGAATTAACTACTTGTTTCCATTCATGGACATCCAGAATAATTAGCAACTGGGACTTGTGACTCTAATTCACAATTTACACTTTAACACATTTGACATAGGGCATGCAGTTTAATAAACAGACAGCATCACTATTTTTATTTTTGATAAATAAGTTAAATGATTATTTTGGTTTTGAAACTGAATATTACATGCATAGGAGTGAGAAGTTAAGTATAAATATATATGTGTATTGGAGCTTTCTTAGTTAAAAAGAAAAGCATATATTATTGTAATGTTTAATTTTGACAGTAATTTAAGGAAGAAAGTTTTAAGTTTATACACACTGAAGTGTGTATATGTGAACAATAAAGCATAACCACAATTGCTACTGATGGGTATTACTTCTATCCCATAACAGCTAGTGCATTCTGTATCACAGAATATGGTGTTATTGTGTGCCAGGGGACTCACTGAAGAAAACAGAGTGAAAGGTGTAAACGTACAGAATATTTCCTCATAGAGATCCTTCTCTGAAACCATATATAGAGAAGGATTGTTGACCCATGGGCAAAGATACATGTTTATTTTTATAATAAACAACTCAAATAATCTGCAATGTATACCATACAGTTTAATTTCTAGTATATTATTTCTCTTTGATTGGCATAATCTTATTGTGATGAATGATTTGAAACATGTCTGCCATTTTTGTCATTTTATAAATTGGAGATCCAAGGCTTCCTGCACCTTTTGTCTGACTAAGGATATAGGGAGACAGGGAGGGGAAAAAGAGAGGAGAGAGGAGGGGCAGGGAGAAAGGGAGAGAGAGAAGAGAGAGGGAGAAAAAGAGAGAGATGACAGATGAAAGATATATGTATATACAAGCATATATATATATATATATATATATATATATATATATTTCACATCAGTTCAGTTCAGTTCAGTCACTCAGTCGTGTCCGACTTTGTGACCCATGAATCGCAGCACGCCAGGCTTCCCTGTCCATCACCAACTCCCGGAGTTCACTCAGATTCACATCCATCGAGTCCGTGATACCATCCAGCCATCTCATTCTCTGTCGTCCCCTTCTCCTCCTGCCCCCAACTCTCACCTCCACACATGACCACAGGAAAAACCATAGCCTTGACTAGATGGACCATAGTAGGCAAAGTAATGTCTCTGCTTTTGAATATGCTGTCTAGGTTGCTCATAACTTTTCTTCCAAGGAGTAAGCCTCTTTTAATTTCATGGCTGCATTCATCATCTGCAGTGATTTTGGATCCCCCAAAATAAAGTCTGACACTGTTTCCACTGTTTCCCCATGTATTTGCCATGAAGTGATGGGACCAGATGCCATGATCTTCGTTTTCTGAATGTTGAGCTTTAAGCCAACTTTTTCACTCTCCTCTTTCATTTTCATCGAGAGGCTCTTTAGTTCTTCTTCACTTTCTGCCATAAGGGTGGTGTCATCTGCATATCTGAGGTTATTGATATTTCTCCTGGCAATCTTGATTCCAGCTTGTGTTTCTTGCAGTCCAGCGTTTCTCATGATGTGCTCTGCATATAAATTAAATAAGCAGGGTGACAATATACAGCCTTGACATACTCCTTTTCCTATTTGGAACCAGTCTGTTGTTCCATGTCCAGTTCTAACTGTTGCTTCCTGACCTGCATACAGATTTCTCAAGAGGCAGGTCAGGTGGTCTGGTATTCCCATCTCTTTCAGAATTTTCCAAAGTTTATTGTGATCCACACAGTCAAAGGCTTTGGCATAGTCAATAAAGCAGAAATAGATGTTTTTCTGGAACTCTCTTGCTTTTTCCATGACCCAGCAGATGTTGGCAATTTGATCTCTGGTTCCTCTGCCTTTTCTAAAACCAGCTGAACATCAGGAAGTTCAGGGACATGTAAAAGAAAGCATTTTGCTGAAAAGGAAGTTAAAAGATATTTTTTCCACCTTTTCATCCCACTAACATTTTAGAGGACTCGCCATCATTATCTGAAGACATTTTGAAGGCTCATGCGGCATTCACACTCTTTCAAGTTGTTTAGACTAACAGAATCCTTTTATTCTAGGTGCTTATAACTTAAACCAGATAATGCCAGCCTGAAATCTACAAGGTGGAGATTGTATAATAAAGCATAGAATAAATACAGGAAAAGGAAATTAATTTAGAGAAGGCCCAGATATGGGAGTTTGAAGGATAGGCTGAAGTTTGATCTTCTCTAATGCAATATCTGCAAGTAGCTTTGGTACCAAGATCATAAGGCTATCTCCCAGAACCTGGATCAGAAAGCCTACTGTTTGTGAAGACAAATGCAGACGTGTCCATAAAGGGCAATTCAAAATAACAGACCTTCTTAATGCTGTGTGGTTAGTTTGGAATGTTCTTAATCATTTGCTTTAAGTCATTTATGAAAGCTCTATTGTGTCATTAACTAGATGATTCTCTGATTTGAGCTTATTTCTTCATATTTAAAAAGTTTTCCAGGGCTACCCTTCTCTGGTTTGCATTTAAGTGAAATTAAAAGTGTGACTGTTCGGTATCGCCTGTAGACTAGCTGAAGTAATTCCTCCAGCTCACATCCTTAGGGCCTCATTAGGAAGAAGTTCACAGCATGCCTGACACTGGTTAATATTTGCAGAGCTCATTTACCTACATTGGAAACAAACCAAAAAAGGCCAGTCAAATCCTCCTGAAGTGAAGAAGGCTGAGGGCATCAGTGCCCATCATCTGGGTCACCTCTCTCTGTCAGAAGTGGATGACCCACCAGGCGGTGACTTCTTATCTCTTTTAAGCTGAAAGAGACCTGTTGAAAATGTGTCTCCAAGTACCTTTGTTGTTAAAGATCTGGCAGGACAAAATAGGTAACCCATAAACCTTGAGAGAAAAAGTGATAACAGAAAGGATTCCTTTCCAAAACAAGATGTTTTGGTGCCCTTGCCTTCTCCATTTTTCCCTATTCAGAAATGCAGGGTATGGTGATATGTAGTTTTCCGAGAAAACTGCTCAACACTGTCTTCATTCCTATTTCTCATTAGTGTTTTTATAATTCCACTTTGTGATATTGTCTGATACATGCCATTTACATTAATGTATCCATATTGGGCTTCCTCAGTGGCTAAACAGTAAAGAATCCACCTGCTAATGCAGGAGACGGGTATTTGATCCCGGGCTCGGGAAGATCCTTGGAGAAGGAAATGGCAACCCACTCCAGTATTCTTGCCTGGAGAATTCCATGGACAGAGGAGACTGGCCAGCTACAGTCTGTGGGATTGCAAAGAATCGGACATGACATAGCAACTAAACAACAACAATTGGGAAATTAGATGTGAATAGTTATGGGCAAAAGTCCCCAACAGTTGAACTCTGTCTTCTCTTTATATCAAACGTATTTAGGAACCATTGTGTTTGATCTTTTATGAAGATAACTTTGGCTACACTGAGATGAGTGTGCATAAATCATCGGTACTAGCTAGTTAATCTAGAAACATCCTCAACCTTTGTATATTATTGGGCTGGCTAGAGATTATTAAGTACCTGATCTCTTTGCTAAAGAGGGTCTGGTCTATTGCACTTATTATGATAAAGGCATCCTGGAGAACATGTGTCAAAAGCTGTTGAACTCCAGTAGGATTTTTAGTAATTTAATTACTCTCAAAAAGTAAAGTGATCAACCCTAGAGTCAGGGTTTTCTCTTTCCTCTACTTATCTTTTTCTTTCTGCTTTTGTTGAACAATGGTTTTTGGAAAAAAAAAGTTTTGAATTTTTATTAATGACAGTTTTATTGAGGATATAAGTGTTTTCACATTGTTCAGCAGTTTCCTTACCAATGATTTCCATTGTTTTCATGTGAACCATACAGTTTTTCAAAACCATATTTTTGTATCCTTAGTTTGTGGAATTCTGATTTTTGTAAATGAGTAAAGTTCTTACATTTGAAGTTATTAGGAATGAATGATACACATCTGTGGGTTTTGTTACTTAATACTCTACTACTCCAAATGATATTCCAAGGAGCAAAGTGCGACTTTCCCTTTTGTCTGGATCCTAAAAATTGTATTTGCTTGTTTGTTTGTTTAGTTTTGTTTTGTTTTGGGAAGTTTCTGGATGATAATTTTTATAATTACGAGCAATAACATTTTGAATTGTCAAATTCAATGAAATGCTGTTAGTAATCACCCTCCTTTTCCTCTTTGCAATATTTGATTCGTTGAGCATAGCAGTTACTTTAAGCTTTCATCTCCTCCTTTAAGCTTTTATTCTCCTACACTTAATTGGTTTTTAGCCTACTATTCATATTTGTTCTCTTTAGCTAATATTCATTAATAGTAAACTTACAGGCCCTGACATTCATGCTCTGACATTTATAGTCTCTGCTTCAGGAAATAAATCCTATGGACATATTCAGAATATACCTCTGCTTGAAATAGTGTGTGTGTGTGTGTGTGTGTGTGTGTGCGCATGCGCGCGCATATACATGCTCAGTCATGTCTGAGTCTTTTGCGACCACGTGGACTGTAGCCCGCCAGGCCTCCTCTGTCCATGGGATTTCCCGGGCAAGAACACTGGAGTGGGTGGCCCTTTCCTTCTCCGGAAGATCTTTCTGACCCCAGGATTGAACCTACATCTCTTGAGTGTCCTGCGTTGGCAGGTGAATTCCTTGCCATTGCACCACCTAAAAAGCCCAGGAAATAGTAGTTATCTTCAAATGCTTGATATGGGGTGGGACTTAAAAGAGTGCTAGCAATGCCAAAGCCCCTTTAGGAAAATAATTTTATTTTCTAGTAAAAATATTATTTTTGTTCTCAACCACAACAGCTGAGGCTCAGCAGGAAGTGATTTTCTTGGCCAAGAGTGTATGCTTAATAAGTAGAAGATTCAAGACTTTCTAGAAAAGGTACCCATTAGAGAGTGTCTTGGGAATATCTGGAGCTGAGCCCACCTTATCATCTCTGAGCTTCAGTTTACTTGACTGCAAAGTGGGAATGATGATGTCTATTTCAACAAAGCTGTTGAGATCATTAAGGAATGCATATGAAAATGCCTTGTTAACTTTAACTTTAAAGCTCTGTAGGTGAGGAGTATGTATTTTTATGAGTATGTATTTTTATGTATTTATGTATGTATTTTGTATGTATTTTAGGAGTATGTATTTTTCTGAGTGTGTTGTTATTGCTTGTGCCTGAGGCTGTATATGTGAGTCCTCTCCTGAAAAGTAGTTTTTACAGCTTCTCTATAAAATACATCATGTCTTCACCGTCTAGAATTTTTTAACTGAGCTATTCTTCTCAGTGATGTGCTGTTTAGTTAATTCAATTTGGCTCAGAAAAATAGAGAGAAGAAGACAGTTCAGTGAGGTTGAACTGTGTATATTAGTCAGAAGTGTCTCATGTGAAAAATGGCAACCCATTCCAGTATGCTTGCCTGGAGAATTCCATGGACTGCAGAGCCTTGCAGGCTACAATCCATGGGGTCCCAAAGTGGGACATGACCTAGCACGCATACATGTATGCATGCATGTTTCATGTGCACTCTTGCCTCCCTCTCTTTCAATGCAACCATGATCATCTTTTCTACTTTTTTCATCATTCACCTTGTAGTCTTTAATCTTCCTTCATCCAGTCTCCTCTCCTGCGTCAGTCTTCTATGCTGCCAATGAAGTGATCATTCTAATAAGAGAAATTTGATCATTTCATGGCACTGATTATAAATATTAAATGGTTCAACATTGTTGGGACTTTCTTGGCAGTCCAGTGGTTAAAACTCCCGTGCTCCCAATACAGGGATATATCATGAAAGCTCCATGAATGTTATAAAATCGAACATGTCTGTCTAATTCAAATCGTTTCTTATATACTCACTCTCAAACACTGAAAATTGCCAGCCATTTTATAAACAGAATTACCTTTGACATTTTTATTATTTCAGCGACTTCATGTTAGAAAAAATAATGGTATGGAAAACTAAGTGCTAAGATGTTTAATTTTGTCTCTTGATTGAAAGCACAATGTATATGGCAATAATAAGTAGATTTTGCTTGTACTTTACTAGATGTATGGTTATTTACATTAAAGCTAAAATTATTGGGGAAAAAGTTGATTATTGGGATAAGAATTTTTGCCTAAAGAAATGTCCTTGTTTAAAATCATTTATTATAAAATCTAAAAATTCTAAAAATATTATAAAAGTACTTTATTTATAATGACTTGTTGTTGAAAATATTGGTGTGAATATAATTTTCTCTCCAAGTACAATATCCTGAATAATGTTATATCCATAAGGATTGCAGATCTTTGCAGTCTGTTGGCATCATGTTTCTGCATAATTATTCACCTTGTCAATTACTTGGATATGAGTGTTGAATGCTTAGAATGTTAGTTCGAATGATACTGATCCCAGAATATTCCCTAGAATCTGTTCCTTGAAATAATTGATAATATAAATTTGTTTTATTATCATATGCTGTCTTCTAAAATTAAGATTAGGGAATGGGAATATGATTAAGAGCTGTTAATGAGATGCTGAGTGATTATGCCTAAATTATGGATATTGAGTTTATTGGGTGAAATCTATTGAGTTTCAAAACCAAGTGACAGGTTACTCTAGTTGTTGGCAGTAACATGGAAAACAAGAATCTCAAAGTCAGTAAATTTACAGAGTATTTTCTCTTAGAATACTCTTTGTAACAAAATAAATGTTTTCTTTAAGATTCAAATTATTTTGAGCAATTTTCTATTTAGGAAAAAGATAATTGATTTGTAATGTTTATAGGGAAAACCCAAGAACATAAAAGAGAAGCAGGGACTCTCTCTTACTCATCTTGTGGCTTTGGATTTAGTTTGGTACATTGTAATAACTCGCTAACTGTTGTTTAATGAATGAATGAATGGTTAAGGGGATGATTGGACAGAGAGAGGGAGAGTGGGTTAGATGGATGAATGAGTGAATGAAGTAAAGATCTGTACAGAAGTCAGGGGAAAAAGTTATAATAAATATAAACAATGGTTTTAACAAAGCCCTATATATATATGATATACCCAAGAATGATTTCATACCACATTGCATTATATCCCTTCAAATGAATGTCATTTTTCAAGATTATTATTTTGGTCTATGATTGCTACTGTTTAATTTTGAAAATATTATATTATTTTAAATTCATAATAATTTTGAAGTTATATAATAAAACAGTCACTATGCCTCATTATTTTATAGGAACATCACAATACTTTAACAAGATGTTCTGCCAAGTGTTCTCACCCAGTTCAGGAGACCAAAAACAGGCTTGAGATGACTTTTGTGTCATCTCAAAAATTCTTATCCCAATAATCAACTTTTTCCCCAATAATTTTAGTTTTAATGTAAATAACCATACATCTAGAAAAGTGCAAGCAAAATCTACTGATCATTGCCATATACATTGTTCTTTCAATCAAGAGACAAAATTAAATATCTTAGCACTTAGATTTTACATACCATTATTTTTTCTAACACAAGTTACTGAAATAATAAAAATGTCAAAAGTAATTCTGTTTATAAAATGGCTGGCAATTTTCAGTGTTTGAGAGTGCCGTCAGAGGAGTTTTGCTTATTGAGATGTATCTCAAAAGTATGTTGCAGTTTCTGAATGACAGTTCCAAAAACAGAGCAATGGAATTACTGAAATAAGTTTGTTGTTTACAAAGAGACTGCTTCGAAGGGGAAAAATTTATTTCAAATATGTTTAAAAACCAGTCTCATTAAATTGTTGTCCATACCTTAAAGCTATGTTTAATGACATAAAGATAATGTGATTTGACCCACTAAGTTACAAATATGTATCAGTGATTTTCTATAGAATCAATATTTTTTCTAAGTACATATTCATTCTAAGTGTGAATTATTCCTGTGGCATCTTGGACAATGATAATTTGGTTTGATTTATTCTGTAAACTATTTCCCTGTATTGAATGAAATTCTGAAATTTTAAAATGTAGCATTAATGCTTTGTTGATTCCAAAAGAGTTAAGGGTTTTTATTTCATTGAATAAATATTTTTCTCCTATTAGCTATTATGGTATAAAACAATGACATGATATGCTGCCTTTTCTACTACTTCTTTTATGGAAGTGTTATTGTGACCTACATGCTAATTAATATTATAAAATTATTTGAAAAGTTTCGGTTGTCTAAATGTGTTGGGTTTTTTGTTTGAAAAAATCTGACCTTGGTAAAACTGCCTTTGCTTTAATAACTAGTTCATCTTAAACCAAGTCTTAAAAACTCTTCTTAGGAAAGGAACAAAAGAAAAATAAGTAAGGTATCTTCAGTTAGTAATTAGTATAAAAACAAATTACATATATCCTTTTATTTTGGAACATTTGGAATTGTTATATACAGCACATACTAAGTATAAAAGATTAGTAAGAAGTGGAACTTCCTCGATGATTACTGCTGCTGCTGCTGCTAAGTCGCTTCAGTCGTGTCTGACTCTGTGCAACCCCAAAGATGGCAGCCCACCAGGCTCCCCGTCCCTGGGATTCTCCAGGCAAGAACACTGGAGTGGGTTGCCATTTCCTTCTCCAGTGCATGAAAGTGAAAAGTGAGAGTGAACTCACTCAGTCATGTTTGACTCTATGCAACCTCATGGACTATAGCCTACCAGGCTTCTCCATCCATGGGATTTTCCAGGCAAGAGTACTGGAGTGGGGTGCCATTGCCCTCTCTGTGTGGAACTCATGTAATTACCATATTATTATTCTATTTGCACTTGAGTAAATAGAGTTTAGTTTGTTTGGAGTTTTTTGCTGTTGTTTAAAGTTTTGTTTTTATCTTTTATTTTATTTTTAACCACATTGTGTGGCAAGTGGAATCTTAGTTCCTTGACCAGGCATTGAACCTTGCCCTCTGCATTGGGGAGATGGAGTTTTAACCACTGGCCCCCAGGGAAATCCCTTACATATGTTTCGATAAATAAATATTGGTACTTCACTTAATGTGACTGATGGATTCAAGGGGAATGACTTGGCTAACTAATTTTTTTCATCTACATTATATGAAAGCATGTTTGTTAGGTTTCTGTCCAGACAGGTCCTCCAACAAGAGTTTACTTGCAGATCAGTTGCTGAAATTGAGAGTAGATTGCCTATAGGATTACTGTTAAGAGCTGGATCTGCAATCTGCCTACCTAATTTCATCTAGATATCTAGTTAAAACATACAGATTTATTGCCTTAAAATTTTTAGTCAACCAGTGAACAAATGGTTCACTGAAGATTAAATGAAATTAAATGAAAAAATACACCTACTAAGTTATACCTTTTGACATTGAAAGGTGAGAAGAAACTTTTAATTATGAGTTACATTTGTTTTTCTGCATTTGTTTAATTATTGTTCTAATTAAGCTTATAATTTCTACAGAGTGTAATGTTAAATATATTTCACCTATTTTGAACTTAGTACAGTAGTATTTAAATGTGTTACGATAATTGTGTGCAATTCCAAGCATTAATTTAGTTCAATGAAAATTTTTGTTTTGAATTTATATTTACTTAATCAAATACTTTACATTTTAAGACATTAAAATATGCTTAACTATGTGTAAGAATGCCAGAATACCAGAAAAATGCTCATTAAACAAAAATAGTGATCAAATAGCTCAGGAAGGCGAAATGAAACTCAGTGAAATACAATGAAATGAAATATAATGAAAACGGAAAGAGAACACTGGGGTTGAAAAATTTCTATTTACTTAATCAAATACTTGTCTTTACTTATATAAATATAAGTCAAATACTTTTTTACTTAAATACTGAAATTTATATTTACTTAATCAAAAACATACATTTTAAGAAGTCAAAAGTGCTTAACTATGTGTAAGAATGCCAAAATACCATAGAAATGCTAATGAAACAAAAAATAGTGGCCAAGTAGCTCATGAAACTGAAATGAAACTCAGTGAAATGAAATGAAATAATGAAATACAGTGAAAATGGAAGGAGAACACTGGAGATGAAAAATGGGAAATATGAAGGGAAGGAAAATGTCTTTAGACGAATCACAGAAACCAGGGACACTTCAGAGAACTTAATACTGTTTTCATACCACATATATCTCTCATTTCACGGGCTCAAACACTATTACTTACAAAAACATACATACCCACAAAGTTTGCCTTCTTAATGAACTATTCATTGATAGAAATTTAAGTCCATGGACAGAATATGGTGATGCTTTCAGAATGCTCTAGTTCTTTTGTTGTGCACAACTGATGCTGTTCTTTCAAGAACCAGCCATAGAACTTATTAATTTATTATTATTAACTTATCCAAGAAAAATAAATTTAAAAATTGTTCTTCATGTTTACCTGAAACTGTCACAACTTCGTTAATCAGCTATACCCCAATACAAAATATAAAGTTTTTAACAAAAGAATATGAAAGAAAAATGGCAAAGAACTCCCTACTTTTACCTGTCGTTACAAAATTGCGTAATTTATCATTGTTGAAAAATTTCTGAGATTATGAATGCTGAGTCAAAGAAGACCCAATTGAAATATTTAATCTTATGGCCACATTCCATTTGTACCATTTTGTAATGTATGAAAAAGATTGTTCTTGCAGTGAAATATATGAAATATGATTTAGTTGTATAGATTTTGTTAAGTACTAAGTTCTGCTAGAATTATACTGGGTACCAGTGATTTCATATACACAACAGGTAAACGCTGAGAATATGATCTAGTTTAAGTTCTGGGAACTGATGTCAGGGAGGAATGAATATAGGAGGGAAGAAAAGGCAGAAGGTAAAGCAGGGGAAGAAGAAATAGTGATGTGCCCTGCCTCTGAGGTGTATATTAGTACAGCTTCCCAGAAGCAGACCCTGAGACAAGGATTCAAGTGCAAATTATTTATTAAAGCAGTGCTCCAAGGAGAAAGCAGTAAGAGAGGAAAAAAAAGGACAGGGAAGGCTTGATTTCAGAAGTATGATTTCAGAGAGGGTGTGATTTCAAGAGAAGTCCTGGACTAGTCTTGTGAGATACTTAGGATATAAATTATACCTTAGAGTTTTAACCTTCTCAAGGCAAAGGAGTTGGATGTCACTCTGCCCTACCAGACAGTCATGGATTATAAACTGACAGCGGGTAAGACCTGCATTTCCAGGCACTTTCATCTCACTTTCAATACAAGGGTCCCCAGTAGTCTAAGGGGAATCCTCAGAAGAAAGTTGCGAAGAGTTAACTCATTGGAAAAGACTTTGATGCTGGGAGGGATTGGGGGCAGGAGGAGAAGGGGACAACCGAGGATGAGATGGCTGGATGGCATCACAGACTCGATGGATGTGAATCTGAGTGAACTCCAGGAGCTGGTGATGGACAGGGAGGCCTGGTGTGCTGCGATTCATGCGGTCGCAAAGAGTCAGACACGACTGAGTGACTGAACTGAACTGAAATGAACTGAACTGAACTGAAACAGGAGAAACAAAGCCCACAGAAGCTGGGAATTGGGTCCTTAGAACCACTAAAGAAGGGGTCTGGTCTGAGGGGACACAATAGGGTCCATAAATAGAATTTCAAAATATAAGCTCTTTTTGTTGTGTCTACACCGGCCCATCCTGCTCTTTCTACATCTACTTCCATCCCTTGCCATTACTCTTGAGAGTTTTCCAGTCCCTAGTACCCTACAGCTGCTATTCCTGTGCAGATCCAGACTCTTTTCTCAGGTGGTGCCACCTTTTCTTTTCTACAGCTGAATGAAAGACTTATTTCCTTTTTAAAATATTTCTTTATTTTTAAATTTTTATTTATTTGGCTGCTTCAGCACCACATAGGATCTTTGATCTTCCTTGCAGGGTTGGAGATCTTTAGTTGCCACATAAAAACTCTTAGTTATGGCGGGGAGGGGGTGTAGTTTGCTGATCAGGGATCAAATCTGGACCCCCTGCATTGGAATTGCAGAGTCTTAGCCACTGGGCCCCCAGGGAAGTCCCATGTCTCATTTTCGTAGCTCAGCTAAGCATGGTTTGAATGCATTCACATTATCTTTTAACAGCTGTGTATTAACTGAAGTGAATATCTTAGTCATATTATTTTATTTTAGACTGTTTAGTGAAGAGAACTTGACACTGTACAAGGGAAGAGATTTTCCACTGTGGAGGCCACCACATGGGCAGAAATAGCCCTACATGTTAGACTCGCTTTCTGCACCTCTGAACCCAAAAGGTTTTCAGTAGCTGCAACATTTTTTTTTGGCTTCTCTTAAAATGACTTCATGTCATGATAGTAACACTGAGGAAGCCGTGTCCAAAAAATAGTTTGATACTAAGAAATTTTGGAAATTATTTGAAAATACTCAATTTAACCAGCAAATGATGAGTAAAGAAAGAACTGTAACTCGTTTTTCATCTATCTTAGAAATCATGAATATATTTTTTTCTATTCCCAACAGTTCTAGTAGAGTATGGCTAATTAAATTCTCCTGTCTTATCTAGGATTGACATGCATTTAATTTTTTGTAAGAAAGCTGTGAAAAATACATATTGGAATTGTTCATTAAATTCTTCAGATGTTTGTAAAGGTGCTTCAATACGAGGAGACCCCATTTAGTAATGCTTAGAGCATGATAAGATTTCCCAGGTGGCTCAGCGGGTCAAGAATCTGCCTGCAGTGCAGGAGACACCAGAGACATGGGTTTGATCCCTGGGTAGGGAAGATCCCCTGGAGGAGAAAATGACAACTCATTCCAATATTCTTGCCTGGGAAATCCCATAGACAGAGGAGCCTGGCGGACTACAGTCCATGGGGTTACAGAGAGTTGGACAGGACTTAGCGACTGAACACAAACAGAGCATAAGAATACTTGTTCTCAAGGAGGATACACTCATCTTTATTCAATTTCAAATTTTTGCAGAGATTAAAGGATCAAATAGAAATAAGAAAAATACTCTCAAAGTATAAATTTGTTCCTTTTACAAGGCATGATTTACTTCTACAAATAACCCCTAAAAAGCTTTTTTAAAATTTTTCTATTTTAAAAATAAAGTATATACTAATTTTCAATATAAAATAGTACTTTACTACTTTATTTTTCATTATAATAATGTAAAATACTAATTATAACCTATATATTATTATATTACAAAAATCAGAGTAGAAGAAAGAAGAGAAACATGAATGCATTTTGCCCCACTAACATAAGATAACCAGTTTAAATGTTTTTTTTTTTTTTTTGCTGCCTAAGATTTTACTCTTTATATGTACATTTTTGTGTCCTAGGTGTTTTTTTTTTTTTTCACTTTAAAATATATACATGGTTCTGTTGTAAACTCTTCATGAATCTTTTTAATGCCTCCCAAGTGTTTCACTGAATGAGTCGTTAAGCTAACAATTCCCTAAATATTGGGCATCTAATTGTTTACAAATTTCTTCTCTGACCCTTTCTAAAGGGTAATCTGCTGGACTTTTAGTGATCAGACCTCTCCAGTTAGCTGTGCAGAAGGTGTGTTTACACTTCAAAGTCCTTTGTTGTTTAGGGAAGTGTCTGTGGTTCTCTTATATTTCCTTCTCCTGCCAACTGAAGCCATCTACTTGGAAGAAAACTATGTCAGAGTAGGCCCTAGACAGGCAGGGCTGACTAGGCCTGGAGCACCATAATGGCTGGGTGCCCAGTCGTGTCTGACTCTGCAAGCCCACGGAGTATAGCCCACCAGGCTCCTCTGTCCATGGGACTTTCCAGGCAAGAATCCTGGAGTGGCTGCCATTTCCTTCTCCAGGGGATCTTCCCGACCTTGGGATGGAATATGTGTCATTGCACTGCAGGCAGAGGAGAATGTGTGTCTCTTGTACTGCAGGCAGTGGTAAACGCTGAACCACTTGGGAAGCCCTCAGGAGTCCCTGACCATTATCCAAAGTCAAGCAACCTAGATCTGAATGGCCCTATAGAGCTTAGACTTGACAGATGTTTCCACAGGCTGAGATTTTCTATCCATAGTAGTGAAGGAGCACTGTGCATTTTGAAATCAGAAGACCCTTGAGAGTTGCTTTTGAGGAGTGAAAGTTCCTGTGGTCTTCTCTGGTGGCTGAGAGGGTAAATAGTTCACCTGCAATGCAGGAGACCCAGGTTCCACCTCTGGGTCTGGGAAGATCCCTTGGAGAAGGGAATGGCAAACCACTGCGGTATTCTTGCCCGGAGAATTCCGTTGGCAGAGGAGCCTGGTGGGCTACAGCCCAGGGATCCACAAAGAGGCAGACATGACTCAGTGACTGCACTGCGCACACAGCGTGGACGTTCCTGCCATTCTCCTGGTTTACCTGCAAAGTCTAGAAGAGGAGGAGTCCCATGAGCAGCTTATATAAAGGAAGGCATGCTAAATAGAAGGCGGGGAGGGCGTGTTCTGGGCATGGGTTATTCTGGTAGGCTGCATGTTCCTTCCCCCATCTCCCAGTTTAATCCGAGAGACTGAGGATCTCAGTAACCAGGGAGGCAAAAGTACTTTGAAAATAAACCCGCATGGAGGTACGTGTGTGTGCGCGTGCACTTTTAGATGAGAACATTCATGAAAGGCTTGGCTAGTGCTTTAAAAGGAATGAAATCCCTTGTACTTTTCACAGACCAGGATAATCTCTTTGGTAAAGAACTTAGGGCAGTAATTAGTCCAGCACAGAATTCCACACCAGAATTTTTATCTATGTTTAATGTCTTAGAATCATTTTAGTTTTATGGTAAGGTGGCTCCTTGTGACGAGTTTGGCAAAGTGTGCTAGAAGAAAGGTAAAGTCACTAGGATCCAGGGAAGATGCTATTAATCTGAGAACAGGACCATAGATAGGAGAGGTCATAGTCAGGATAAGTTCACTGATTTTAGTAGTCTGTGCTTTTCTAGAAAACTCTTTTAGAAAGGACATACTACTTTGAAACAGCAGTAGGCAAAAGCAAGACCAAACTGTGATGTAATCATCAAGAAAACCATATTTATAATAAGGTTAATTAAATTTGCTACAATCTTGAGACAAGCATCCTGTAAGTGTGCCAGTAAATCTGGTCTTGCTTTATCAGACTGAAGGGCACCCCCTCCTCCTCCCAGAATGAGGAGCTCCTTGCCAGGGGACGCACACAGGCTGGCAACAATAACTAATACGTTATGAGAGGTTAAACAAGTTTAAATAGAATTCCTCTCTGAACTGAAGGGCAAATTGTCAGAAATTTCTTTGTCTGCTGGTGATGCTGTTAAATTGAAAGCACACTGGGAGACTTGGTAGAGGCAACAATGGTTGAAATGATGGCCTGCTGTTTGGAGCAAGCATCCTGGCTCGACCAATGGGCCAGACATCTGCTAGCAACTCCTTGTCAGGTTCTGCCCCACGCAGGGCGCAGGAGCACTTTGCAACATTTAACTCATCAGAATCTTCGAGTTCTACAGTGTGTGCTATGTCAAGAATGTTTATGTTCTAAAACAGAGGTAATTAAACATTTCAAAGGGAAACATTATTTTAACACTAATTAAATATGATTACAGCTTTTTTTTTTCCTGTGTGCTCAGGCAGAGCTACACTAAGCACCTTCATTTTGCTTCCTTTGCTCAATTTGGTAACTGAGTTTTGCCAAATTACTCAGTACTATCCTGCCCTGTGGTATTCATTCCAGCATGTTGATGAGTTGAAAAACCTTTACCAAATTTAAGATGATTTCAACAAAAAACAGTAGCAGTAATAACAATGATAGACTGGATTGTATGCCTCTTGGTAGGAAGGCATGTTACCGTAACTTATACCCACTTATGGCCTTTTTTGAGACCCTTTAAAGTGGGAAATAGATGGGGAAACAGTGGAAACAGTGTCAGACTTTATTTTGAGGGGCTCCAAAATCACTGCAGATGGTGACTGCAGCCATGAAATTGAAAGATGCTTACTCTTTGGAAGAAAAGTTATGACCAACCTAGATAGCATATTCAAAAGCAGAAGCATTACTTTGCCAACTAAGGTCCATCTAGTCAAGGCTATGGTTTTTCCTGTAGTCATGTATGGATGTGAGAGTTGGACTGTGAAGAAGGCTGAGAGCTGAAAAATTGATGCTTTTGAACTGTGGTGTTGGAGAAGACTCTTGAGAGTCCCTTAGACTGCAAGGAGATCCAACCAGTCCATTCTGAAGGAGATCAGCCCTGGGATTTCTTTGGAAGGACTGATGCTAAAGCTGAAACTCCAGTACTTTGGCCACCTCATGCAAAGAGTTGACTCACTGGAAAAGACTCTGATGCTGGGAGGGATTGGGATTGGGGGCAGGAGGAGAAGGGGATGATAGAGGATGAGATGGCTGGGTGGCATCACAGACTCGATGGACATGAGTCTGGGTGAACTCCAGGAGTTGGTGATGGACAGGGAGGCCTGGCGTGCTGCGATTCATGGGGTCACAAAGAGTTGGGCACGACTGAGCTGAACTGAACTGAAAGGTGGATTCTTTTGTTTTTTTATTTCAAACATGTAAGGTTGATACAAGCCACAAATATCTCAGTTCCACAGATGAGGAATCCAGGACACAGGATAAGCAGGTCTGAAGCAAAGGCTGAGATGCACAATTCAGAGCTTGGTTTCTGGGGAGCATCCCTTAAGGAGAGCTAGAAAAGTACTTTTGCTCAAGGCAGTTAAAATCCACCAGATGAAAACTTATCAGATATTCGTGAAAGCCATACTGGATTGGCAATAAATAGACACGAGACCTCTTTAATCAATGACATAAGAAATGCTGCAGTATACTTTTAACTAATGACCAGAAACATCTTAAACTCAATAAAAACTAGTTTTACCCATTCATTCATAGGACAATTTACATTTTTATTTGTGTGTTCAGTATGTTAATGGGCTTCCTTGATAGCTCAGATGGTAAAAAATCTGCCTGCAATGCAGGAGACCCCGGCTTGATTCTTGGGTCTGAAAGATCCCCTGGAAAAGGGAATGGCTACCCACTCCAGTATTCTTACCTGAAGAATTCCACAGACAGAGGAGCCTGGCAGAAGCCTATAGAAGTTCACGGATTCAAGATAAGATTTCTCAGAATAGACATTGCTTGCAGTTGGAAAGCAAATTAGTTGAAAGCCTTTCAGTGATAGAGGGAAACCAAGGGTTTAAAATGTTTACTTCTTAATGAATTCAATGAGATGATACATTTCTTAGCTTCTTAAAAGCTATTTATGATTAAGAATACAAAGTATAGGGAAATAGGTATCAAATGGTACTATGATAGACTGAATATATATTATTTTCTGTGATCTTGAGAAATAACGCATTTTACGCCTTTTCTCAAATTCTATGAAATCATACTTTTACAAAAGAAATAGAGAAGTTGGTTCTCTGCAGTCCTAATTAAAAGAACTTTAATGAAAAGTTCTACTTCCAACCCAAGCTTGAGGGCATAGCAGTAGCAGAGGAGTGTTGTGTTCATTTGCACTTGAGTAGTTGAGGAAGGAGTTGCCTTTCAAATAGCAAGCAACTAATATGATGCCCTCAGGACACTGCTGTCACATCAAAGTTGATTTAAAACACACACATACACACACACATCATTGTCACCATCATCATCATCACCAAGTAGTTAAAATTTTAACAAACATACCAGAGAATTTTCTGCAATTATAATTATGCAGTTGAAATGATGGTTATGATTTTACCAATAACACCCAAATAAGTGACAGATGATACCTTGTCTCACTAAGTGGGTATATCTAATTTTAATAAAAATTTCCATGACTGTGTAGGATTTTTTTCATGAATTATGGATTCATT
Organism: Nanger dama; assembly: GCA_917880005.1. Lineage (NCBI taxonomy): Eukaryota > Metazoa > Chordata > Mammalia > Artiodactyla > Bovidae > Nanger > Nanger dama. The sequence goes on from CAKJTW010000002.1 coordinate 86,138,999, forward strand.
ATGTACACCTTCACAGATATCTCTAAAGCTTGGAATAAAAAAACTATAGAAGGATAAAAGTACTTCCTAAATTAGAATGTTCCTCTTTCTTCCTCCAATTAGATTTCATTCCCTATTTTCTCATTGCTGTTAATATCCCTGTTTTTCCAATCTGCCATGACTTTAAATGTGGAATCTCCTTTTAGTTCTTGGTCTCCTTGGCATCAAATGCATTCATAAGTTATATGGGTTTTTTTTTCTGTGATGTTTTTCAATGATTTCCCTTTCTATTCCATGGACACCATTTTTGAATAGACCCTTTTAAGCTCTCTCCAATACATTTCACTTGTTTTACAAGTGGTCTTTTTCCTAATTCTCTTTAAACTCATCTCTCATGCAGTTACCATGATATCTTCCTGAAAGAAAGCCTTTTCTTTGTTGATTTTTTGTTTGAGAATTTTCTTACTTCCCACTGAGTTCTTGCCTCTACTACCAACCAACCTTGCTACAGCTCTGTTCTAGCCAGAATCCCAGATCATCTCAGTTCCTGTGCTTAGGAACCCTGATTTTACTCAGTGTCTGTGCTTCATGTGAGATGTTGACTATTTCTCTTTAAATTTTTTTTCATCTCTTTTGGCTTTTAAGACAATGCTAAGCCAGCTTTTCCTCCATCTTTCTACCTACCTTACCTTAGCATCCTTAATAGCATTTTTCTTCCCCTGCCCACCTCTTAAATGATGGCTTCCTTATAAGTTTTATTTGATCTTTCTCCCTTTACTTTGCCAGCTTTCTTGGAGTAACTTTGTTGACATCAGTGGCTTTGACTACCACCTAAATGCCAGTGGTCAGTAAATTTTTATCTTTAGCCTGTAAACTCATCTATTACATGTGCTTACTGAACATGCACTTGAAAGCGCTACAAATACCTCAGTTTTTAACATTTCTAGGTTGATATTATTTTCTCCACTCCAACCAAAATCTTTTCTCATTTCTGTAGTCTGTTTCATTGTGAATGAACCCGTTACTTCTGCATTTTGGCTGAGTCAGAGCCTGAGAGTCTTCCTAGACAGCTTATCATGCAAAACATTATTTAGAACCAACTATTGGTTGTGTGAAGGATATGGCAACCCACTCCAGTATTCTTGCTAGAGAATCCTGTGGACAGAGGAGCCTGGTGGGCTGCTGTCCATGGGGTCGCAGAGTCAGACACGACTGAGGTGACTTGTCATGTATGCCTGCACTGGAGAAGGAAATGGCGACCCACTCCAGTATTCTTGCCTGGAGAATCCCAGGGACAGAGGAACCTGGTGGGCTGCCATCTATGGGGTCGCACAGAGTCGGACATGACTGAAGCAACAGCAGCAGCAGCAGCAGCAGTTGGTTGGGCATTTCTTTATACATTCTTCATGAAGAAGGGAAAAAAAACCCAATATATTAAAAAGTACAAAATAATAGTTTCTAACTTTATTGAGGTATAATTGATATATATTTGCACAATTTGTAGTGTACAGTTTGATAAATGTTGACGTACGCATACACCCTGAAACAGTTAACTACAGTCAAGACAGTGAATATTATCTCCAGAAATTTTCTCATGTCTGTATCTTCTTTCTGTCACTGTAGATTAGTCTGCATTATCCAGAATTTTATACAAACAGGATCATCCATTATCTATACACTTTTCTTTGATCTGCTTTCTTGCTGTAACTATTTAGATTTATCCATGTTATTATCTGTATCATAATCCATTCCTTACTATTGCTGAATAGGATTCATTGGGCTTCCCTGCTAGCTGAGTGGTAACGAATCTGCTTGCCAATGCAGATGTAGGTTTGATCCCTGGGTCAAGAAGATCCCTTGGAGGAGGAAATGGCAACCCATTCCAGTGTACTTGCCTAGGAAATTCCATGGACAGAGGAATCTGATGGGCCACAGTCCATGGGGTCAAAAAAGAGTCACACATGACTTAGCAACTCAACAACAACAACAACAGTATTCATTGTACAAATATACATAATTTATTTATCTGTTCACCTATTGATAGATGTCTGAGTTGTTTCCAGTTTGGCTATTACCAATAACGTTGCTACAATCATTCATATCTACATTTTTATGGATATTATGTTTTAATGTATATGGAGTTAGTGCCTAAAAGTAGAATAGCTGGATTATAGGATAGATGTGTGTTTAACATTTTAAGATACTGTCATTGTTTACCCACCAAGAGTGTCTGGGGGTCCCAGATCCTCTACATGCTCCCCATACCTTGGTGTGGTTAATATTTTAATTATTAGTCATTCAAATAAATGTGTAGTTATATCTCACTTTGGTTGTGATATTTTTACCAAATAACTAATTATGTTGAGAGGATTTATATGTACTTATTTACTGTCTTATCTTCTTGAAATGTCTGTTCATATGCCTTGCCTGTGTTTAAGTCTGGTTTTCTCATTATTTTTACTGTTGAGTTTTGAAAGGCCCTTATATATCCTGGACACAAATCCTTCATCAGTATATTGATTTGAAAATATTTTGCTGTGGCCCATAAGTTGACTGTTCTATTCTTTAGGAAAAGTATTTCAAGGAATCCAGCTTTATATTTTTGATGAAGTCAGTATTTTTTTTTCTTCTGTGATTTATGCTTTTGGTATTGTATCTAAAGATACAACCCAAAGTCACAAAGATTTCCTGGTATGTATTCTTCTAGAAGTTGTGTAGGTTTAGGATTTATATTTAGGTCTTTGGGAGTTAATATTAGTAAATGGTGCAAAGTGTAGATCAAGGTTTTTATTTTTCCACATGAGTATCCAATTATTTCAGCCACAATTTTTGAAAAGGCTATGCTTTCTCCACTGAATTTTCATTTTGCACTTTTGTCAAAAGTCAGTTTTCCATATGTATTTGGGTCAGTATCCAAACTCTGTCATGTTCCATTTGTCTGTTTGCCCCTTTTTTCAAAGACTGCTGTAGTTTCATAATAAGACTTGAAATAAGGTCAGGTTAATACACTAATTTTGTATTTTTTTCCTCAAAGTTGTATGGCAATCTCAGGACCTTTGCATTTCATATGAATTTTAGAATGAATTGGTCCATTTGTACAAAAAGTCCTTCTGAAATTTAGATTGAAATTTTGTTGGAAACATTTTTGTAATGTATAGAATAATTTGAGAATTGATATCTTAATAATATTAGGTCTTCTGAGCAACAAACAAAGTAGACCTCACCATTTATGTACATCTCTATCTTGAGAATGATTTATAATATTCAGTGTATAGATATTTTTCCATCAAATCCTTATTTTATAATTTTGGTGCTATTTTTTATAAATGATACTGCATTTTAAATTTAAATTTCTGAATGTTTCTTTTTGGTATAGAATATGACTGATTTTATGTATTTTTATATTCTGTAACACTCATAACTCATTAGTTCTATAGCTTTATCATAAATTCATACTTTTCTGTGTAGACAATTATGTTGTCAGCGAATAAAGAGAGATTACACATTGCTTTCATATCTAGCAGCCTTTTATTGCTTTTTCTTACCTTATTGTGTAACCTCCAACACCAGACTGAGAGAAATTGTGATAGTGGACACTTTGTCTTATTCCTGATCTTTGGAATTCATTCTTTCTTATTTAAGTATGATGCTACAATCTAGGTGTTTTTTTTTTTTTTTTTTTTTTGTAAATGTTCTTTATGATGTTGAGAAAGTCTTTGTACTTTAAGGACACAGAATTTTCATGAGAATAGATATTGGACTTTATAAATGTTTTTTCTAATATATTGATATGGTCACACAGTTTGTTAATATTCTCAAGTTTACTGGCCAGTTTTAAAACTTTAAGATGACCTTGCATTCCTAGTATAAACTCCACTTGACTTCAATTGGTTAACATTTTGTTAAGAATATTTTCTGTCTATGTTTGTGAGCGATATTTGTCTGTATTTTTCTTGTATGTCTTTGTCTGGCTTGGTTTTAGGGTATGTTGACCTTATAGAATAATTGGAAAAGTACTTTTTCCTTTTCAACTTTGTGGAAGCGTGTGCACAGAAATTGTTTATTTATTAAATGTTTGATGGAATTTACCAGTGAAGCAATTTGGTGCTAGATTGTGGAAAGGTTGGTTTGTTTATTTAACTAAAAAATCTCATTTTTAAAATAAAATGAACAGAAAGCTATTTGTGTTATCTTTTTTTTCCTCATGTAAGCTTTGGAAATGTGTACCTTGTAAAGAATATGTTCATTTTGTACAAGTTGTCAAATTTTTTTGTCATAAAGTTGGTCATAATAATATTATAATAATTTTAACATCTGAAGAATCTCTAGTGATGCCACATCTCTCATTCCTCCTATTTATAATTTTTAGCTCCTTTGCCTCTCCTTTTTTGATCACCAGCTAGAGATTTATCATTTTTATTGATCTTCTCAAAGAAGTGTAATTTGATCTGATTAACTTTATCTATTAGTTTTTTGATCTTTTATTTCATAGAAATAGTTCTTCTGCTTGAAGGACTTCTTTTAGAATTTCTGTGTCATATCTTTTGATAGTTAATTTTTTAACCTTTGTATTTCTAATTGATCTTTCACCTTTCTTTTTGAAAGATACTTTTTGAGGTATAGAATTCAAGGTTATCAGTTGTTTTCCTTCTTTTATCTGTGGGTTTATATGTTTCATAAGATTTGAAATTTTTTTCTGCCATTATTTCTGCAAATACTACTTTTACTCTTGACTTCTGTTTCCCTGTCTGCACATATAGCAGAATGTATGGTTCTTGGAATTATCCCACAGCTCTGAATCTCTGTTGTTTTCTTTTTTTCCCTTTTTGTGTCTTTTTTAGTTAGGTTACTGTGTATTTCTATTCCAGTTAATGCATTTTTTTTCTTTAGTCTCTTAGGTGTCATTTGTTCTATCCAGTGTATTTTTAAATTTTAGGCATTGTTCTTTTTTACCCCTAGAAACATAGTAGTTTTCATATCTAGAAATTAGGCTTGGGTCTTTGTAAGATTTTCCATATCTTTAGTTAACTTTATCCATCTTTCTCCTAGGTTTTCGGACATATGAAATAAAACTAAACGCATGCAAGCATGCTGAATCAGTTCAGTCATGTCTGCGTCTTTGTGAACCTATGTACTCTAGCCTGCCAGGTTCCTTGGTCCAAGGGACTCTCCAGGCAAGAATACTGGAGTGCAATGCCGTGCCCTTCTCCAGGGGAAATTAAATAACTAGCTATTAGTTAATATTTTTGCTAATTCTAAAGTCTGTGTTAGTTTAGGATCAGTTTTTCTTCTAATTTTAGGTCAAATTTTCCTGCTTTTTTGCATGCCTGGTAATTTTTATCAGATGCCAAATTTTGTGAAGTTTACCTCATAGGATGCTGGATATTTTTGTACTCCTCTAAATACTTTTTAGCTTTTTTTTTCTGGAGCTCAATGGAAGCAGATTAGTCCTGTTGGATGTAGATGATGGTTTATAAATTGGGACCAAACCAGGATGTTTTTTCTCGTATCAATATTTGTTCTGCTATGAAGACAAGACACTTCTGAATACTCTAAGATAGCTCAGTGAATTGTTAAATTGTTAGTTTTTCCAGTGTGGTTGATGGGAATAGGCTCTATTAGCTTGTGTGAAGCCTAGTTCCCGTTCCCTCTCACTTTGGCAGGTGGCTCTTTTCCTAGCCTTGGGCAGTTTCCTCACCCATCTACCAATCAGTGTTCTGCTACCTCCTTGAAAGGAATCCTCTACATCTCCCAAATTCTCTGTTCAACTCTCTCTTCTCTAAGGGTTGGTGCAATGAACCATAGCTGCCTTTGTCTTCCTGGATTCCCTTCTGTTTCATCAACTCAAGGAGTCTGTCAGGTCCAACTTTCCAGAGCCTCCCCTCTTCCCAACTTTCCATCAGTTCCCCTTTCCAGAGCCACAACCTGGGGCAATAACAGAGCTCATTTCATTTGTTCCCTGGTTCTCAGCAATCAATATCCTCTGTTGCCTGGTTTCCAATATATTAAAAAGTGTTATTTCACATATTTGTTTATTTTTTGTTGTTGTTTCTGGTGAGATAGTAAATCTAATCCCTGTTGCTTTATCTTGTCCCAGTAATATGTGTTTTCAAGGAAAAAGGAAAATGCATAAGTGAATAAAGTAAATGTTGATAAGAGTCAAACATTAATATATTTTTCAAATTAAAGAAGGAATTCCCTGCTCGCTCAGTGGTAAAAATCCACCTGCCAATGCAGGAGACATAGGAGATGGTGGATTCAGTCCCTCTATTGGGAAGATCCCCTGGAGTAGGAAATGGCAACCCACTCCACTATTCTTGCCCAGAAAATTACATGGACAAAGAAGCCTAGTGGGCTACAGTCCATGGGGTGGCAAAGAGCTGGACATGAGTGAGAACCACAATAATGATGGCAAAGAATGTATCTTTATCAACACCCTCTCCACCAATTTCCCATTACAGAGAGGCAAAGAGAAATGGAAAAGGTGGTATTTCTGTACACCACTATTGATACTATTAGCATCAAACCTTTGTTAGACATAGTCTAGAACAGATCTCTATTCCAAATTTTATACCTCATTAGAGGCATGACATAGAGATCAATACCCTAAATCTTTCTTCCACATTTTGGGGGCTCAGTGTTATCAGGACTTTTATTTAAATTCAATCCCAAGTGATAGAATGGAGAAAGAAGCTGGAGAGAAGAGGCAGTGCCGTGTATTTCCCTCCTCTGGTTTCTTTTCTCTCTGTATTATACTAGTCAGCACGTGGTAGTACCTTTAATGCTTTTCTTTTTCTGGGAAAAACTGACCTTAGTTGAGGGTATGATCGCTCCTTTTTCAAAGTGGGGAAAAATAGGACAAGAAGAGATTTTCTGTATTTCTCAAAATTTGATTCAAAGAGAAGCACATGAAAGGGGAAATATAAAATAAAGGCTGGTTAATTTAATCCCAGATATTTTACTACTAAGAAACCTCCAGTAGACTTTGACTAGCTTACCTCCTTTTAAAATTAAGAATTCCTTTCCATTCACAAAGTCCACCGCACCTAAATATAAACATGATTCAGCCAGTGATTAATTCAACAGTTTGGGTAATTACATTCCCAAGCCTCCTGAAAACTATACCAACTTGCCTTTTATCAGATTTCAGACCCTAATAACCCACATTTTTATTACCACCTGTTTATATTGTTATTAGAATTTTGGACATATGGCACATTGATGTAGTCAAATAAATAATAATCAAACAGACCAGTTTAGAGTATGTGAGAAAGAAATACTTTGTTATTCAAATGGGTTTTATAAAATCTGTTCCATTTGTGTGTGTTAGGATTAACCTGTATCAGAGAAGTTACATTTCCTTTGGGACGAGTGTCCTTTCTGAAATGGGTAGGGAGTCATTCAACCCCTGAAGGATTATTCCAACTAAATTACAATGCAATAGACCATACTAGTCAAAGAGACACTGTTTAATCTAGTATTTTCTCTTGTGAGTGTGTGTTAGTTGCTTGGTCTTGTCCAACCCTTTGTGACCCCATGGACTATAGCCTGCCAGATTCCTCTGTCTATGGAATTCTCCAGGCAAGAATACTGGAGTGGGTTGCCATGTCCTCCTCCAGGGGATCTTCACAACCCAGGGATCAAACCTGCATCTCTTATGTTTCCTGCATTGACAGGTGGGTTCTTTACCACCTGAGCCACCAGTATTCTTTTTGTAGTCAAACTTTTTCTTCATACCACTGGTAATATTATTAATAAACTTCCATTCTTTTTAAATTTATCTGTACACATATTTAAGTTTGAAAACCTTCTAATTCTCTTTCAGTATATCCGTCATCTTCCATTACTCAAGTACAGTTCCCAGAATTGTTTTCCTAAAACTTCTTGCTGACAGATTTTTTTCCTTCTTTTAATAATACTTTGCAACTCTTTGGATATAAATATGTTTCACCTGGTATGCCATTTTAATAACAACATGAATTAAATCATGTAGGAGAAGAAAGATTTCAAAGGAGATTTAAAACACTCCATGTATACCTTGTTTTTAGAAGCAAAGGGAGAGGTTTGCAGAAAGGTTTCAGAGCCATTTATAAAATTTGGGGAAGGTGTGTCTTTTTCCCAGAATGTGCCAGTGGGTTGATATTTGTTCTGTTTCTGATCAAGAAATACCTAATGCATATGTCCTAGTCCTTCCGCTAAAGCTTTTGAGGATTAGTGATTTTTAAAAGCTATCTGTTAAAAATACATGTGATTTGATAGAAATTTACTTATGTTACTACTTTAAGTGTTAGGATATTTAGTTCAATTTTTCTATAAATTTAATTGAAAATCTGAAGCTGATTTCAGCTGTTATTAAGCAACCTTAGTATTTAAAAAATAAATTTTGGTTACACTTGTGCATGCTTTGGAAAAGTAGAAGATTTATTTTTACTTTCTATTCAATGCCAGCAATGAATGATATACTACTTAGGAGTGAGTACATATATTGTTGAAGAGATTTTTAAGATCTTTTTGTTAAGGAGGAAGAATATGTTATCTGTCTTCATACAGCAAGCTACTAGGTTTGATCTTTTGTCCCAAATAGAGAACTCTCAAACTAGTAACTTTTTTTGATGACCTGAATATGTATAAGACATCTCTTGATTCAAAGCTGAGCTATAAAAATGTATTCAAGTGGCATTGGTTTTTCAATTAAGATATCATTGGGATAAATGTTACCTACTCGATTATAGTCTTTATCTGTGAGGGTGAATATGATCAATTCCACATGCCATTTTGGAAAATTATATTTTTTTCCTAATTTACATTCTTAATTCATATGACTTCTCTAGGCATGCGTTACTCATCATCCTTTCATGGAAAAAGCCTTGGCCCATTCACATATCCTTCTTAACAAAACCTTTTCTTTTTCTGAACATCACTCCTTCTTTAATTCTCCACTTAACATGCCCACCCCTTTGCTACCCATATAATTTCCCATCAGTGACATCATCTGTATGATGAGGATTGGAAATGCCAACCAGCCAGCGCTGACCTGCACTGTAAGACCATCCATTACTTTGGACTTTTTATCCTTGAAAAACACTTAAGTGACATGAAATGTGGTACAGGTTTTTCTGTGTTTTGTTTTCACAGTCAGGGTGAATTTGCTTATAGAAGTCTGGAAGTGAGCTGTTTATCCAACAAACCCTAATACATGGAAGCTATACCACCTCAAGAATGGTCTGAGGCTGTGGTATTTTCTTTTCAATTTGGATTCTAATTATGGAATATGTATTCATTTGTGTCTAGAAAGGAAAGAATTTTTGATCCAAGCAGAGGGCAGGCAGTGCACTCTGTGTCCCACAAAGCTTGCCTGAGAGCTCATTTCTTAGCACCCTAAGCTGTCTCCCTAAGGCACTCCATGGGCTAAAAGGAATCACCCTTTGAGCTGAATTTGAAATGCTCCGACTTCAAATATGAGCATATAGAGAGCAAATGTCCTCTAAAAGATTAAAAATTACAGTATGTATCTTTAAATATAAAATTGTTCAAAACAGCAAGATTGAAATGGTTTATTTATTTATTTATTTTGAAAAACCAACAAACAAAAAACTGTTTTGTGGGCTAACCACAGAATCAGGTTCTAAATACATTAAAATATTTTATCCCATTATTTGTTTTGACCAATTGACCACAATATTAAAAATTCAATCATGGAGCAGCTGACAAGTGCAGTTGCCTAATTTTATTTAAGAGTTTTTTTCCTTTTTCCATTTTTCCATCCTGTTAACGCTGCTGCCTGTGCCCAGACAGTAATGGGCTTCTTGTATGCCCACGACTGTTATGATCATGTAAATTTATTGGTGCTTAGAAGAAGCGAGCTATTAAAACATTACAACAGCCATTACAGCCGGGCTCGTGTTGGCTTTCGCTCCCAATGAACATATGCTTCCGAGTGAATGCCTAAACTCTTATTTATGGATTTAATTTAATATGCGGAAAGAATTCAAAATTAAATTTTGTGTCTGCCTCCAGAGAGTGTCAGTGTATAATAACATGGTAATTTTTACACATCTTTATGAGAAATGGGAAAATTAATTCTTTCTGACAAGTTGTAATTATTCGACTTGGAACAGTTGCAGCTGAGCAGTTTGCATGCCTGTTGTCTGGTGTTTCGCAGTGTAAGGGGAAAACTCAGGAATGGAGATATATTGTGCATCTGAGAGTTTCTAATAGCTTCTGACATTTTAGCCTTGCATATTATCAGGGTGCTCTTTAAGGAGTCGAGGTATAATCTATTATGTTGCCTGGGACACACACAGTTCCAATAGCTGAAACATCTACAGCAATTTTTTAAATGTGGGAAATATCTCTCGGATCATCCTGTACATAGCTGCAATTGATGGGATAAATTTTTATGTCTCTTAAGTGTATCTATTATTATCTGCTCCTTTACCTGCATGTACTGAGAACAGAAGGTCATGTTATATGAGGAGAATTTTAGACTAGTATTTTTAAGAGTAAATATGTTTAAAATGAAACTGTGTTTTTTCTTACCTGTCCCATGACCATGTTTTCCCATTCCGACCCCTCACTATCTACCAAGGTTGGGTTTTAATTATAAATGCCCATTTTCCATCTAATCTTTAGATTTGATACTTAAGTGTTCATGAACATGTAGGATTAATGTAATGCACAACTAAACCCAAACACCACTGGCTATGTTAGCAAAGAAAATATGGAACATGTTGTATGTGAAGAGATGGTATGCTGATTGACAGGCCAGCCTGGAGGGGAGTGGTGTCATCTCTGTGTGTAGGATCAATATAGTCCTTGCAAAATAAATGCAAACTTACAATGTAAGAAAGTGTTAGCAGATGAACATGAGAAAAATTCAATTGTCAAAAGCAAGCACATTTCCTTTTTGCTTTGGTGCTTCTGCTACGAAACACAAGGATAAACAAGGGACGTGCTTCTGTTTTCTCAGTTGGTGTACTGAAACTTTGACATTGTTTTAAGTGGCAAGGTTTTGTTAAAAGTTTATCTTGAACAATGAGATGTGAAGCAGAGTTCTACCTACCAGTGTCCTCCAAAATAGCAAAGATGCCTTGTGCGTATCGAGGCTAGAGTTCTAACCAGGGAATTGCTTTCTGCTGTGCACTTGTTTCTTACAAGTGCCATTAGCTACTGGTTTGTTTTTAGTTTCCATTCAAAACCCCTCAACAGTGGACCCCTCTAATCTAAGAGATGCTGCACCTCACCAGCTGTGGTGTATTTGATTTTATCTAGTTAAAAGGCACAAACAACATCATGATCCTGGATGAAGACAACTCTGGGCTTCACATATTCCCTTGTCTCTGATTCTTACAGGTCAGCTCTCACATATTCTCACATTGTGATGGAAGATCAAGAAACATGACTTCTGCAGGTTGGAAATGTATGCATGATAGTGTGTCAAGGTTAATGTTAAAAAGTTCTAGAACAGAGTATGAGACTCACTGGAGGGAGCTTGAATACAGACGCCTCCAGGCTCTCCTCCATCCTGTAGCAGAATTTCAGGAGAGGAGGTGACTGGCAAAAGACATGTTATTTTATTTTACTAGACCACAGAGGCCACCTATAGTTGTCAGTGACTATACTTGTTTTGGTGTTTAATAAATTAACAGTTTTTCCCATGCACTACAAACCCATAAAAAGGTTGGGTTTTGAAACCTAGACAATCCCTTTGAAATGCAAATAGTATACTTCATTCTTATCTGTTCTTATATCTCCTGCATTGCAGGCAGACGCTTTATCCTCTGAGCCACCAGGGAAGCCCCTTATAAAACCCAGACACTTTAAATTCTGGACCTTGATTAGCCCCGTTTAGGAGTAAAGGCTATTTTTGAAGTATAGCATAAGATTTCCAGTGAAAACAGATCTAAAAAGATCTATATAGCATAATAGACTTATTAAAACTAGTTTATTTGAGGTATACTAAAGACCCTCAATCCATCTGAATGCATCAGATAAGATCTACATTTAGAAACAACCTCAAACAAACAAAAAACAACTTGAGAGTCAGAAGCAAGTGTCTTTTCCAAAGTGGAACTTTGATGGTAAAGCCGCTTCTAAAAAATAGGCATAGCAAGTCCTCCCCTTGGGGTATACTTGAAAGGGGCCAGGAAGAGCCCCTGATTCGTCAGAACTGTTTCCCTATCCCCAGCCCTACTGCCATGAGAGGCTGAATTTCACTTAAAAACTGGAAGCGCCTGGTCAGGCACTCCACTGCCCCCATTCGTTTAATTTAGTCATTCACTGCACCTAAGATAGGCACCATTATAACCCTCTTTGCACGGAGGAGTGGTTGATAATTGCCAAGGTCACATAGCCAGTAATCACTGAAAGTGCAACTTAAACCCAACAGTTTACTGTAAGCTATTCACTTCTTTTAGTGGAAACTGTTGCTCACTCTCTCTCCAGGGTAACTACTAATACAGAACAGAGAAGAAATGGGAATTTGGACCTCTGTAGACTGGATTGAGAGAGAGTGTCCACCCAGGACTCTCCTCCCCTCCTTTCCATGGTCTCCCATCTGATTTCCCCACTTCCCTTAAGGGCTTCACACCTCAGTCCTCCTTGACTTCTCTCTCTTCTGTTATCCTGTCCATCACCACTAATATTATTTTGCCTTTAATGTCTTGCTTCGATGCTTCTTTCCTTTCCAGTCCTGTTTTCACCATCTTACTTCAAACCCTGGTTAACTCCCAACTTGTGTTAAGTTGTTTCAGTCGTGTCTGACTCTTTGAGACTCTGTGGACTGTAGCCTGCCAGGCTCTTGTGTCCATGGGATTCTCCAGGCAAGAATACAGGTGTAGATTGCTGTGCCCTCCTCCAGGGGATCTTCCTGACCCAGGGATTGAACCCGCATTTCTTATGTCTCCTGCATTGGCAGGAAAAGAGTCGGACATGACTGAGCGATTTACACTCTTTCCCCACTCGTTTCCAGTAGCGCCACCTTGCTCCTATTGGGACTGTTTATAGTAGCCTTTTCCAACTGTCTCTCCTTGGGCAAACTGTTGTCAGGCTCCTCTGAACACTATTCTCCACTAAGCTATGCCTTTTGGGCTTCCATCTCTGCCTTTGCCTGTCCAGCTTTAGCATGAATCTCACTAAGTCAATTTAGCTAGAACCCCTCCCTCCTTGATATCAGCTTACCTTCCGTGATCAGGTTCTTCAGCTTCCACAATTCCCCAGGTGATGTCTGGTCACCTTGCCTGCCTTTAGTAAGAATCCTATTTAGTTGGTCTTGCCAGAAACCCCTTCTTATCCCTGATGTTTCCTCTCAGTAATTTCCATTCCCTGACCCCCCACTCTACTGCCTTGCCTCTACATTCCCACTTTTCCTTTTCATATTCAGTGTTGAGCCTAATCTCTTTCCTGTATTGCAAAATCCCATTGTAGTATTGTCGTCCCTATTCTTCTTTCGAAGTTCCTTCGAATAAAATCTGCCTTACTATTTTAACAATTGGCATGAGTCGCAGAGTTTCTTTAACACGTTCCAGTCTCTCATAACTCCTGTTGGTTAAATCACCCTGAAGTACACCTGTGATGGAGCTGGAGCTGTTGCCTCGTTCAGAAGCCTTAGTGGTTCCGTGTGTGTGTGTGTGTGTGTGTGTGTGTGTGTGTGTGTGTGCTCAGTCACTCAGTCATGTCCAACTCTGCAGCCCCATGGACTGCAGCCCACCAGGCTCCTCTATCCAAGGAATTTTCCAGGCAAGAATACTAAAGTGAGTTGCCATTTCCTATTCCATTAGTGGTTCCATATCATCTACAAAATGTTTTAGTTTCATATTTCCGGCTGACTTCCAGTAATTTCAAGTTGTGTCCCAACTGAAGTAGGTTGCCATTCCCTGAATACGTGTACGTCTCCCGGTCTCTGTGTATTGGTTCCTGCTTTCTCCTCCACTGGTACTGCCTGCCCTGAGTCCTCATGAAATCTCTTTTAACCAGGCCACAGGCTACTTTCTCTCTATGTACCCATGGATCCCATCATGCTAGTCATCCTCTGTCCTCCAGACCACTTGGTACCTTTCCTGTCTAGTCGCCCAGTCATGTCTGACTCTTTTGCCACCCCTTGGACTGTGGCTCGCCAGGCCTCCCTTTCTCACACCATCTCCCAAAGTTTGCCCAAGTTCATGTCCATTGCATTGGTGATGCTATCCAGCCATCTCATCCTCTGACTTCTCCTTCTTCTCCTTCTGCCCTCAGTCTTTCCCAACATCAGGAACTTTTCCGATGAGTTCACATCAGATGACTCAAATACTGGAGCTTCAGCTTCAGCATCAATCCTTTCAACGAGTATCCAGGGTTGATTTCCCTTCAGATTGACCGGTTTGATCCCATTAGTGTTCAAGGGACTTTCAGAAGTCTTCTCTAGCATCACAGTTCAAAGGCATAAATTCTTAAGCATTCTGCCTTCTTTATGGTCCAGCTCTCACAATCGTACATGACCACTGGGAAGACCGTGCCCTTGACTCTATATATGGACTTTTGTCATTACAGTAATATCTCTGCTTTTCAGCACACTCTCTAGGTTTGTCATAGCTTTCCTGCCTACCAAAAAGCAATTGTCTTCTGGTTTCATGGTTGTAGTCAACATCTGCAGTGATTTTAGATCCCAAGAAGAGGAAATCTGTCACTACTTCCACCTTTTCCCCTTCTATTTGACATGAAGTAATGGGGCCAGATGCCATGATCTTAGTTTTTTTAAAAACTGAGTTTAAATTGGCTCTTTCACTCTCCTCCTTCACCTTTTGCAAGAGGCTCTTTAGTTCCTCTTTGCTTTCTGCCATTAGAGTGGTATCATCTGTATATCTGAGTTTGTTGATGTTTCTCCCTCCTACCTTGATTCCCGCTTATAAGTCATCCAGTTTGGCATTTCTCATAATGTGCTCAGCATATAGGTTAAACAAACAGGGTGACAGCAGGCAGCCCTGTCTTATGCTTTTCTCAATCTTGAACCAATCAGTTGTTGAAACAGGGTTCTAACTGTTGCTTCTTAACCTGCACTCAGGTTTCTCAGAAGACAGGTTAAGATGGTTTGGTATTCAAATCTCTTTAAGAGCTTTCCACAGTTCGTTATGATCCACACAGTCAAAAACTTTAGTGTAGTTGATGAAATAGAGGTAGAAGTTTTTCTGGAATTCCCTTGCTTTCTCTATGATCAGCGAATGTTGCCCATTTGATCTCTGGTTCCTCTTCCTTTTCTAAACCCAGCTTCTACATCTGATAGTTCTCGGTTCACATAATGCTGAAGTCAAACATGCAAGATTTTAAGCCTGATCTTACTAGCGTGGGAGATGAATGCAGCTGTCTGATGGTTAGCACATTCTTTAATACTATCATTCTTGTGAATTGGGAATTGTAATCATTATATGTGGTATTTATTTACATTATTTTACATGTGTCTTGTCTCTCTAAGGTAGTAGGTCCTTAGGAAAGCAAAGAATGTGTCTTATGTTCATTTATCTTCCCTAGAACAGTAGTATATCCCACAGACTAGAAGCTCTATGCTAACGCTGCTGCTGCTGCTGCTGCTAAGTTGCTTCAGTTGTATCCGACTCTGTGCGACTCCATGGACTACAGCCTACCAGGCTCCTCTGTCCATGGGATTTTCCAGGCAAGATTACTGGAGTGGGGTGCCATTGCCTTCTCTGGAAGCTCCATAGATGCTTGTTAAAAAAAAAGTAAAAGCATCAGTTGCTCAGTCGTGACCAACTCTTTGCTCCTCCATGGACTGTAGCTCACAAGGCTCCTTTGTCCATGGAATTGCTTACTGAATGCATTAAAAAACCTAACCAGCTGAAAACCACCAAAAACAAGCCTATAGTTTGACAAAATCAGAAATATTGACTTGTAGTAAGGGAGGGGATTCAAAGAACCATGGAATTGGATTGACAAGAGTTAGGAAGGAGCAACTTTTGAGATGGGGTTCCTGTTAAAGGGTTCTCAGGAGAACCTAAGGGAAGGAAGGTTGGTTGATATTTCTTAAGTGGGATTTGAAGTAGAAATCAACTCAGGATTGGATGCTGTCATAGTTTAGACAAGTGCAGGTCAGCTGCAATTGGGTTTTCCTAGTAAGAATGAAAGGGGCCCTAAAGGCATGCACTACTACGGCATGGTCTTGGAAGAAACAGTGTCTTCTGTTTTTAGTGTTTGGCTTTTTCTGTGTCTGTCCTCCAAGCCTGACATAGGGCAGGGCTGCATTTTCTCCTTTTCAGCCTCAATTCATTTTCCTTGTTTCTGTTCAGGACAGATTTTGACATTTATAAATAAATAAGTGAATTTTTAAAATACAGAGGAAAATTACTCTTACGTTTTGGATTATGACTTAATTGGAACCTGAAACTAAAATTGTTGAATGGTTGGGAGGATATTACTCTCGCTGTGCTCAGTGGTTTAAAATTGAATCTTCATACACACAGATGCTGACTCACTTCAGTGGTGTCTGACCCTTAGTGATGCTATGGACTGCAGCCCACCAGGCTCCTCTGTCCAGGGGATTCTCCAGGCAAGAATACTGGAGTGGGTTGCCATGCAACCCATGCATCCCTCCTCCAAGGGATCTTTCCCACCCTGGGATCGAACGAGGTTCTTTAGCTCTCACGCTAACTGTCTCAAGTCATGTATGAGCCACATGTCTCAAGTGAATTGACACTTATTTCTACTTTTCCTTTGAACAACTTTCTTTTCCTTGCACCACCAGATAATTCTGTATTTTTTATTCTACTCTCCATTTTCTGGCTCATTGTTTAGTCTTTAATTATAGATATGGAGCTGTAGAAATGTGCTAAGAACATTTTCACAATTTCTTCACATTCTTGTCCACCTCCCTGCCTCTCAAATGCCTTTAGTTTAATGGATCAGAAGCCTGCTTTTGTTATGTGTAAGTGTTTGTGGGTGTGTGGTGTAAATAAAAACACATTTACACCCACCCCAACACACACACAAGAAAAAGAGGATATGAGATACTTTTTTTTTTTTATTAAAGTTTTCCCTAGAGCAGAAACAAGTAGAATCAATGTTAGAAATTGTTAAGCCATTTTCCTCTGATCCTGCAATCTTCAAAATTAGGTTAAAACTCTTTATGGCGGGCTTTTTCGTGTCTTTAGACACAGTGTTCTGTGTTGTAGAATTTCTCATGGTGGTGATTTTTAAAAGGCACCAGATTCCATCCATTCCAGGATACTTTCCCTCATTCCTTCTGAATAAACCCACTAATAAAACCCCTAAAAATTTATTATTTTTTCTTTACTTGGATACCACAGTTGAAATCATATATTATTTGGCTCAATTTAAACATTAATGTTTCATCACCTGCATTTATCAACCTGTCTGCAGCCAGATTGTTTAGAAGCAACAATCCAAAAAAAAGATAATAATAATGACCTCACCATTTTAGAATTCACAAAGAAAGGTGTTCCATTAGCCAAGGGCTCCATTTCAGATTCAAGAGAACAAGGTAATTTGTCCTAAAGTAGAAGCCTCCTTTCCTAATTTTGTTGAATGTTACCTGGGCAGCCCTGGTCATACCACAGAGAGAGAGCACGTCAATATCTCTGCTGTGGGCTATATATCAGAATGTGATTATAATCATTATATCCGTATTTGCATTTCTCTGGTGCTCTGTTTTCTTTTTAATTGGGTTATAAAACAATTAGTTATCACCAGGTCTTTTTAGAACTCCCCGAGTGGGCCCGGAGCTGTTTGTTCTCCGCGGACCTTAGGGAGGGGGCCCTCAGGAATCTCGTTTAGTTACAGCAGGGTGAAGGTCAGAGAGAAACAGTTTTTGTTCCCGTGCTATTGCTTTCTGTTGTGACCTCTGTTGCATTGTTTGGCTTCCCTGGTCCCCCCCTCCTTGTGCTTTGAAGAGCCGCACACCAGGTGTTCCTGTTCTGAATTACAGATGAAAGCAGCTCATCCCTGGACTAATTAACTAGTAAACTGTACCCGCCTCCCATGGGTTTAATTGATGCTGCTCTTAAAAGGGGAAGGCACTTCCCCATCCGTTTCCCCCACCCCAACCATTTCACACCAAAGTCCTCTCTTCTTTATTTTTCTCAAATGTAGAGGATGTTCCAGATAATTTTGACATCTAGATAAGGTCTGTGGCAGTAGCATAGTTCATAAAATGGTCACCCTGGATGAAAGGAAACCACTCTGAACTTTCTTCATTACTTTTTAAAGCTGTGTGTGTGACTCTTTCTCCAGGGAGTGTCTTGTCCTGAGTGATCTACTTGCTCACAGTAGCAAGACCCAGAATCTCATCAGTAACTTTCTGCATTTCTGCATCTGATTTTCCTTGTTTTCAAAGCAAAAGCCAGTAGGCCAACCAGTGTTGTCTATTTTTATGTTTTATTGTGGCATTAGAAATACTAGAGAACTATTACATTTATAGTATCACATAGCATACTATCTTGTTTTCTAGGACCCCAAAGCTCGTTGATTTTATTTTCATCTGCAGGGATTCTTCTCCTGACATAGTGGACTTATCCTGTGGCCAGTTTTTGTTTTTGTTTTTGACAGTGATGGGCATTTCGGGGAAGTGCAGTGATGGGTGCAGGTGCAATACAGAAGTCTAGCTTTTCCTTTATTTTTGTCCTCATCTTTGAAGTGTCTGATCCTAGTTTTTTAAACATCAGGATTTCAAATTTATTGTATGGATTTTGTAACTTTTCCCATCATCATTCTGCTGTGATCATATTGCTGTTGTTAGTTTTAAAACTTGTTTTAATTTTAAAACTAGAATTAAAATATTGGAAGTTTTTATGTGTGGGGATGTTTAAAATGCTCTCAAAGCAAAATATTTTGTATAACTTTTTACATAATTTCATTAACTATGTATAGAGTTGATAATGCTGTACTGGATATTTGAAAGTTGCTAACAGAGTAAATCTTAAAAATTCTCATCACAGGAAAAAAATGTGTATGGGTGATGGATGATGATAAAGCTTATGGTGTTGATCACTTCACAGCATATAACAAAAAGAAAATGAAAATTATTTCTGTATAAATTTGGCTTCCTAGGACTACTTTTCAGGATCTCAGCCCAAGTATATAGATATTTCTGAGTAACTTAACCTTAAGAACCCTCCTTTCCTTTTCCTTGTTTTCCTCTTTCTGTGAGCCCTGATGGACATTTATTTTGGTACTAACTTCCAGAACAGGATGTGAAAGATGCAATTTTTTAAAAAGTCATACATAAAATTATTTCTCTCAAGTGTAAGACAATCATTGTTTTTGTTTTTGTTTTTTTAAAAGGTATTACACCTTAAAAACAGATCAATCATTGTGTTGGAAGCCTTTGCTCTATGGCTGAAGGATTTGCTTATTGGATTGCACACTAGGTATGCGTGATGAGATTAGAGGTCAAACATTTTTATCCTGAACATTTTAGTTTGCTTAATTGAAAGCTACTTGAGAATGGCTGTTGTCTGAATCTATCATTTCTATATCCCAACCCATAGCAGAGTGCTTTGGTGCATGTGTGATCCATACATCTTTGCTGAATGTAACTGAATTGAACTAAGTAAATTTTTACTATGTATTAGGTGTTGAAGAGGGCCAGGAATGGGAAGGGAACTCAATAGCATGGTAGAGCAAACAGCCTCTCTTAAATTATTAACGAAATGATAACAAAGCTGTGGTCATGCTCCCTGAGTCTTTTAGGACTTGATTGAGTCTAAATTAGCCTCTGACATGAGAAGGGGTAAAGGGAAGAAAAAATGCTGAGAATCTAGTTCAGTGTAGACAAAATGTGGCTGTAGAGGATTTGTCCCAGCGATCCTATGACGTCTGAAAGTGCTTGTTTTAAACATAGACACAGTTTTAATAACACAGATGTGTACCACTCTGTCTCTCTCTTTTTCGCACATATCCTACACATGGCAATCATGAATTTATCCTATATGCCATTACTCACATAGTTCATAATTCTTAAAGTATAAATAATGGCAGCTGCTGATCTAAAATCATCCACCTGATATTCACTTATGTTGTACATTTTCATCTTCTGCATATTCTTACAGTGAGATTATAAATATATTAAAGTTAATGCTGCATGTTTAAAATGTTAGTTTAGCAATGCATTTTAATATAAAAGGATTACTTTTAGAGAAATGGAATCAAGTGGTATAAATAAATTCAATGAGTAACAGTTGAGCTTTTACTTATATGATAGATGCAGTACTAGATTCTGGGTTTTGAAAAATGCATTAGATAAATCTCTGGCCCTCTAGAAACTTCCAGTCTAATGTCAAGGAACATCAAATGTATAAAACCATACAATACAGTGCTGTACATGCTTTAATAAAGACAATTATAAGAACTTAGTGGTATCCAGAAAGAGTACAATCTCTGAAGAGATTGATAAAAGTTTCAGAGCCTGGTATGCTGTAGTTCATGGGGTTGCAAAGAGTCAGACACAGTGTATTGACTGAACAACAGCATCACCTTTGGAGTTGAATCTAGAGCAATGAATTTTTGAAGGCAATTCAGAGATTTCTAGTTTGGAATAATTAGATGAATGGCGATGCTTTGGGAATCAGAAGATATAGGTCAGAGGAATGGATAATAATGAGTCACTTGTGAATATGATGGATGATAGTGGCTTAAGTCACCTTGAGAGACAGCTCTAGGTAAAAAATATGGACCTGGCACTTAGGATAGAAATGAGAATTGAATATATGCATGCACACACACACACATACACACACACACACACATATGCACATACTTGGTTGTTTTTGAGATATGACTGCTAATTGAAGAAGCCCAGAGTTAAGCAGATTTGCCCATGCAGAATGTGTGGAGGAAGAAGAGGAAAGTCCACACAGAAAAGGCCTCCAAAAGTAAGGAGAAGAGCACAGTGGTCAGTGTTGTCTTGAAGTACTAAAATCACTGTGGCTCCTGTCTGCTTCCTGTTCTCTTTAAGGATCTGAGGAGTATGCTGGGCTCACTTATTTTCTTTTTTCTGCTCTGTCTTCCCCATTTCCATAGTGCTTACTCTCAGGAAATACACATTTCTCTTTCTTTCACTGCCATTCCCAACAGACGATCCTTAACTAAACTTCAATAATTGAAATGAAATATCCATATATGAATAAGTTACAAATTTTGAATTCCAAAGTCCAGCAGATTGGAGCTGATTCAGATTTATATGAGATTCTTATAGAGCATGATTTTTTACCATCTGCCCTTTCTCTTGTTCAGATAAGCAGATTGTCCTTAGCCTTTCATGTTCTCTCCCAATATGTATCTTACTCATTGTGCTAAACAGACTTTCACAAGACACACTGTCCACATACGTTATTCTCCCTAGACTCATAGTTGTCTTCAATAGTAATAATTTCATATCATAATTTGTTGAAGCATTTGAATAATTAGCTCTATATTTCCACACCACTGCTTTTGAATATATTATTTCAGATCTGTCTTCCTTTCTCCTTGGTAAATTCCTAACATATCCAATAGTTCTTTCTCCTACTCCTATCCCTATTTATTCTTGCCTATTCCAGAGGCAAGCACTGTTAATAGTTTCTTGAATATCTTTCCATCTATATGCAATCTTAAATGCCATCTATATGCAGTCTTAAATACATACACACACTTGCACACACACACACACACACAGAAAAACATACCCATTTTGTTTGAAATTTTACCATGGGCATATTATAGTTACATAAAAATAAATATATACAATTCTACTCTTAAAAATAAAACAAATGGACAAAACTCCCACACTCTATGCTTGGCTTTTTGCTCTTTCTAATCTTGAGTTTCATTCTTTTTTTTTTAGTTACATTCTTTAAAACTCTTCACCCTGTATCTTTTGGGTTCCCTTTATTCAGTGTATATCCCTTTATGTAATTAGGACTCTCAGTTTAGCAAAATAAACTCAACTCAGACTAATTTAAACTGGTTTGCTTTTAGAATCTGTTTTCCTCTCCTCCTTTTGTATCATCTTCTAATTGACTCTGCTCTGATTTATTGCTGGGCTTAGGCTGTGCTCAGGTGTCCTCCATTCTAACAGCTCCAGTTCTCTATTAGAAAGGGATAACTACCCTCTGTATGCAATTCAAAGAAATCTAGAGAAGGCCTGATTGGGGTACATACCCATCCCTGTACAATTCTGTCTTGTGGCCACAAAGATCATGTACAGAGCCAGACGTGGGCTGAGTTCACACCCAAGCTACAAGTATGGGAGAGGAATATGTCAGAAAAAAAAAAAGAGTGCTTTTTTTTTCTGAGGAATAGGATAGCATACGGGCCGATGACATGTGTAGCTAACACACTCCACAGCTTTTCTTTAAAAAAAAAATAGTAAAAGGTTCATTGGCCATGACAAAAATAATATTCCTATTATACTCAACTTCTTTTTAAGAGACATAGACTAAACTCTTAATATGTTGCTAATGGCAATAAGGGCTTATTCAACTGAAAAGTTGTTTAAAAGCAACTTGATTATGGATGTATTTTCAATATTTTCTTTAAACTATTTTTTGCTTTAAATTAGTATCATCCATCCAACTAATTATTCCCATTAAAATCACAAAGAAAGTTAAGTCATGACTCTATGTTTATGTAGATTAATAATTGTCAGATATTCTGGTAAATGTGCATAATTATGTTCAAATCTATCAGCAAAGCCCGGTATCTCTATGTGCAAATTCTGTCTTGAGGCTTTCCACTTCTGTTCTTTTCTCCATTGCCACCAGAAGGTGGTATAGGTGGAATAGGAATATTCCACCATGTTTCTTCTGGACTTTAGCAATAGTTCCCCGATGGACCACTCCACTTACCATCTCGCTCATCTCCCGCAAATCTGTTTTGGAGGAACATGTCACTCTGCTTTGACGTGAGAACATGTCAAACACTGTCCGCAAATCAGAGCCTTTGCATATGCTGCTCCTGCTGTGTAGACCTGCCCCCACCCCCACAGCCACCCACCAGATCCTGCTTTTTCTCATCCTTCAGGATTCTGCCAAAATGTCAGGTTTAGAGAATTTTCCTTGCTATCCTAGCTAACTAGTTAGCTTTAAGTGCCTTCCCAGGAATCCTGTTGTAAAATTTTCAGAATCACTTCCTTTATGTGGGATGAAATACTCAGCGGTGCTTTATAATTGGAAATGACTTCTTATAGAGTAGCATACAGATGGAATACTACTGGAAGGAAGGAGAGCCAGGTGTTGATTGTCAACTGTGAGAGGATGGAGAACTTGTCCCCCAACCCCTTGGAGTCAGTGATTTTTAATAAGGCATGATATCTTTAGTAAATTGCCAGGGATTCAGATAATTTACTTGAATAGGAGATTTAAAAAAACAAAAGAAAACAGTGCGTTGTAGGCTGATCTGACTCAGTTGCAATGTTTATCTTTTTTTGTCTAATGGTTTCTTGTTTTCCAAGAGGAGCCTGGTGGGCTATAGTTCGTGTGGGGTCACAGAGAGTAAGACATGACTGAGCAACTGAGCATGCACACACCCTATCTAATTTTGTATCCTTCCCTTTTTCTCTGTGGTTTTTCATCATTTTTGTTTTGGTATGCTTACAATTATATAATTTTATGTCATGTTTACTTATTTACTGCCTATCTGCCTCCCCTACTTCATTGTCAGCTTCAGGAGAGAAGAGTAAAGGCTGAGGCCTGTTTCTTCACTGTACACTATTAGTATTTACTTAGCACAGTGGTTGGCACAGAACTTTTGCTCAGTAAAGACTTATGAGATATCTAATAGTATGAATTAAAAATCCATTCATCTAAGAATTAATTTAAAATATTCTTCTACATGATATTAACAATAACAAAAACAAAACACACTAACAAGAGCAGCAAAAACCACTGCTAGAAAGAGAAAGGAAGCTTGTCAAGATGTGGGACTAAAAACCCCCAAAGGAACCTCCAGAGAAATTAATCAAGGTTGGCTGGATGCTTACAAAAAGACAAAAATGATTTAAAGAGTAAAAAGCATCCATAGTAAAGCACGTTTCCCCAAGTCACAGGAGATTGGGGTATGTGTCTGGTGGGATGGATCGCCTTTCGCTCAGGAGGATGGTACACTGCCATGGGGACATGGGCTTACCTGAGGGCTGCAGGGAACAACTGATGTAAAAATTTGACCAAACTACATGGTGTTACTGTAAGCCACTCACTTTTCTATGAGTTTGGTTTGGGGCTTAAGCTTCCCAAGTCAAAGTCAGGTGGGTATGTTTCATACTCATCCAAAAGCGAGTTGTGATTAGTTGTCTCTTTGGGGAGGGACCCTGAAGCGACTCAAGAATTTAATGGAACCCTGTTCAATATTTGGTAACAGCCTAAATGGGGAAAGAATTTGAAAAAGAATACATACATGTGTATATATAACTGAGTGGCCTTGCTATACAGCTGAACTATAACACTATTATTAATCAACCATGAGGTGAGGTGAAGTCGCTCAGTCGTGTCCGACTCTTTGAGACCCCGTGGACTGTAACCTACTAGGCTTCTCTGTCCATGGGATTCTCCAGGCAAGAATACTGGAGTGGATTGCCATTTCCTTCTCCAATTAATCAACTATACTCCTTACCAAAGCAGGAGTATATGAGTGGAGTCTCTGACTTTACTTCTAAACTGTGGCAGCAGGAATAATGGAAAAACTTTGAAGGAGAAGCTTAGGCACTCTGTCAATCTTTGCTTTCATGTTGCTTATAAATGAATCCAGGAATACAGAAACTGAGAAGTGTCTGGCAGTGTGATTTGATAACATTGATAAGGTAATGATCTAAACTCGGTAATCAACTTAATTTGTTTTATTTGGTTTTCATTTAAAAATATTTATTTATAATGTGCAATCTCACACTATATCCTTTTGTAATATATGTCAATCATCCTATGTTCATTCACAGTTGCACATAATTATAAAACTAGTTTTTGAACTTCAAAAAGTCATCCCTGAGAAGCCTTTTTAAGAATGGACCTGAAGCAGGAGGTACTTAATTGAAAGGTGGGAAGAAAGGAAAGAATTCCACCAAGAAAGGAGCAATTCGTGTGAAGGTGGGTGTTGAGATGAGTCAGTCCACTGTGAGTAGTGATACCAGAGAGCAAAGAGTCAGAAAGCTAACTTATAAGGTAGAGTGCTACATACAGCTAGATTATGAAGAATTGTATATACAGGTGTAGGATTTTGACAGAAGGAAGCCAAGAAGCTTATTTTAGCAGAAGAATGACAGGGTCAGATTTGCATCATTAAAACAGTGTTTCTGTAGCCTATTTCATTAGTTCAAACAAAAGATTCCTGTGGGCAGAGTAGGATGCTGGTTTTGGAGATGCAGAGAAGCTGAGCTTAAAACCAGTTACATCTTGTAGACTCTACAGGATATAACTATTTATTAGTTATTTGTTAGTTAATTAATAATCATTTACTAAGTTAGACTGAGGATATGGAGAAGGAAATGGCAAACCCCTCCAGTACTCTTGCCTAGAGAATTCTGTGGACAGAGAAGCCTGGTGGGCTGCTGTCTATGGGGTTGCACAGAGTCAGACACGACTAAAACTACTTAGCATACATGCATGCATTGGAGAAGGAAGTGGCAACCCACTCCAGTGTTCTTGCCTGGAGAATCCCCGGGACAGAAGATCCTGGTGGGCTGCTGTCTATGGGGTCGCACAGAGTTGGACACGATTGAAGCGATTCAGCAGCAGCAGCAGCAGGCTGAGGATAAGGTGGGATGAGGAGAGGAGTAAGGATGATTACCTGATTGTTTGTTTCTTCCTAGAGCAGCTTTGTGGTGGCCTTACTGAAATGAGGAAGGCTGCAAGGGGTGCCCAGGTAAATGGATCCAGTTTTGAGCAGGTTGATTGTGTTGGTTCTGAAAGGCCTCCAATGGAGACACTGAGTATTTATTTGAGTAAGTGGGTTTTGAACGTATTATAATTGTCCAGGAAGGACATACAGATTTTGAAGGCACTGGCGTGACATGTAGGTGGGAATTTAACATACGGGAGTGGATGAGATCATATAGTGATTGACCAGGAATGCAGGTCTGAGGGAAGCCAGTCTTCTAGATTTGAGCTGAGGAAGGAAAAGGGTTCAGAGAGAAGGAAGAGGAGTCCCAAAGCCTAGAGAAGAGGCCACATATAAGGAAGGGAGTGGCCAGCCGTCACTGAAATGCTACCGAGTCATCGAGCAAAGTGTGGACCCGAAAGTACCCCCTGGATTCGGTGCTGAGTGGGCCACTAGAGGCCTAGAATCAGTAGCTTTGGGAGAATCATGGTTCAGAAACTAAAGTCGTGTTGAGTGGGGAAGAGCGTAAGATAGTGAGGGAGTGTCAAAAAATGAACATCTTAGGTTTTCCCCTCTTTGGAGGGAAAGTGATGTCTAAGGAAAGTTTATTTTTTGTTTTTAATTTTATGTTCTTAAGAGGACAAAGGCTTTTGTTTGTTTAAATGCTGAAGGAAAGAGAGGAAAGGGTGTTCAGGTACGTGTACTGAAAATGCATATATATATATATGCATATATATATATATATATACACGCATATATGTATATATATTTTAACCTAACCCATCTATTAGATCAGCATAAATACAGTTTTTAAATGTTTTCTGAGTTTTCTTTTTCTTACTTCTCAAAGATCAGGGTCAAAAGGAGGAAAACAGAAGGGGCGAAGAGGTACCTTACAGTGATTGAAAAGCATATTAGATTGTACTGGGTCTAATTATGTTGCCACCAAGTTTGTAGGTGCTCAGTAACTATTCATTGAATGAATGAATAAGATCAATAGTAAGGAACAAGCCTGCAACTGTTGTTTTCTGATGGGATCTGTGTTTATGTCTTCAAATCTTCACGTCCCTCATGAAATTGCTCTGTGATTCCTTCTTAAAGGAAACTTTGACCTGTATTATAAATCCACAAAGAAAATTTTATAATGAGGAATTGTTTTGCATTAAAAATAATGGGTTTTAATATATTTTTGACCCAAGATTAAAAATGAATCTAATTTTGATGTAATTCATTATTCTCTCTTTGGGAAAAATTAGCTATATTTATGATCATCAGAAAATGTCTCTCATCTTCCTTCACAGAGATTCTCTTTGTGCTTAGAGTTTGAGGAAATCTATGATATCACTCCATTATTCAGAAAGGAATCCGGAGGAAAACAAAACCCTGTTTTACATTTACCAGTGTATCTGAATATGTGTCACAAACGCTTCCATCTTGTATTTATGGTCACTCTTCATTTCTTATATGCTGGATGACTAAATTAGAATAAAGGCTGAATAACCCCTTTTAGATTTAGAAAGGACAGTGGCTATCTGAGAAATATTTTATTCCAATTAGTCCATTAGTCTCTCATAGAGACAGTGCTGAATGTAGCTCACTGGACCCTAATTCTTCTCTTCCAAATAAAAACTCTTGACCAAATTTGTATTATGATATAGTCCTGGGGATCTATTCAAAATGCATTTTTTTCTTTTTGGTATTATTTCATAATATTCCACAAATGATTTATGCAAGAACATTTGCATAATGGAAGGTGGTTTTAATCTATGCTATTTTCAATGAGGCCTGCACTTTCATATTGCTCTTTTGCTGGAGGAATTACTGAAGAGTCTCAGGGGTTTGGCTTTCACCCTCCTCTGTAAACTAATCAGGAAATGTTGTGTTTTATTTTGGTCAGGAAAAGCCAAATTCCAAAATTATTATGTGGGAGAAGACAAGTACAAAGTGGTTTAGGACAGCAGGGAGATCAAGGGAGGCTAGAGATATATTTTTTTTTAATTAAGAAAAATACATATAGTATTTCACGCGCAGTTCATGGACTTGCAGACTTTCGGACATGTCTTAGCTACTGAACAACAAGAAGTTTTACGTGTCTGTTACTAGTCTAGATTTCTTTACCAAAAATTTTTACATGAGTATTTTATCAGCCATTTGATTGAATTTTAAAAATCAGCATAACTGGAGACTTCCTTAGCGGTCCAGTGGTTAAGACTCTGCCCTTCCATTGCAGGGGACGTGGGTTCAATCCCCGCTCTGGGAACTAACATCCCACATGCCTGGGGCACAGCAAAAAAAAAAAAAAAAGAATACAACTATTTATCAATTTTTAGTCACAAAAAGGGTGGTACTGTTCTTTCAGGGAGAGGTGAGATTCTCGATGTTAGCATGTAACTAACTTCTGGAAGGATACAATGAGAATGAGAGGGGATGTGGGACACGGTCACTTACTCATTTGGGAGTACCAGCTGTTCAACCCTGGTACCCAATGGGATGAGGATGTTTAAGGAAGGACATCTTCACATTCTACATGCAGTGATGATTTGCAGTTTTTGTTTTTGTTTGCTTTCTTTTTCTTTTTGGTATACACAATTATAACTATCTCTCTGTTTTTGGAATATGCTTGATATGTATACCAAAGTGACTTATACTCAACTCCCAGTTACATCTGAGCATTGGCCCAAGGAATAAAAAAGAAAGGTATCTATCTTCTTGTAATTTAAAATTGCTTTTGAAATATGTTCTTTGACTTCCTGCCACATACACAACTTCGTTATAATGTTTTTAGTTAAACTATCCAATTACTAATATTTCAACCACATGATGGTTGGGCATTGAAAAATGGCCTGCAGGTAAGATCTAATGAAGGAAAGAGTTTGGAGAAGGTACAAATTGAAGCTGCTTGCTTGTGAAGCCTTGCCTGTAAATAAGGAGATGACAGAGGATGAGATGGTTGGATGGCATCACCAACTTGATGGACCTGAGTTTGAGCAGGCTCTGGAAGTTGGTGATGGACAGGGAAGCCTGGCGTAATGCAGTCCATGGGGTCACAGAGAGTCGGACACAACTAAGGAACAGAACTGAACTGAAATAACTGTGAGAAGGACTTTTTATGTTTTAGTTAGTATGTATATTCAGTGTAATTTAGAGACCTTAAAGAGGAAGGAAAAGTATTTTCTGTGTTTCTGAGATGTAATGGTGCACTTTGTGGTATTATCTGCTGTTTTGAATTAGTTTAGCTCTCTGATTTTTAATAGTGTTGGTGGATAGAATCTTTCCTATGCAAGTACTTCTTTTCAACAAACAAAAGACACAGCTATCAGGATACTAGTGGGTTAGAAGAAATGGGCACTAAGGAAGTGGCTGTGAAGATGATGCCTGTAGGGAGTGGTTGTCTGTATACCTGGGGGAGGCCAGAGGAGATTCATAGTCAGTGAGAGACCTGGCCGTGACTGCTTGGCTCTCTTCTGGAATGATTTTAACAAAAACTTGCTGGTCAAATCTTGGTTTTTGTTGGTGAGCTTTATGCTTCACCTCTCACCTTGGTTGACATTGAACTTGCCTCTAAAGGCTTCACAGCAGCCCAGCAGCGATTTCTCAGCTCCTTAAGTAAACATCACATTACTTCAAGTTAACATCACATTGTGTCCTTCAAACACTGTTTCTGTAGAGTTATGTTTGGCTGACCTCTAATTCACTTATAGAAATTGCTTTTTAAGAAACTTTCTCCTTCATGTTTTTCAGGAGAGAAATGGAAACAAAATAGCAACAAAGGCATGCTGGTTTATCTCACTGAGCTGTTTCAAGAGTTATGATGCTTTATCATTTAAACTAAGTATTAAGGACAGTGACATTCATTTTATTAATTAGCCAGATATCTTATTTATCCTACTTGGGTATGTTTTTAGGATATAGATTACCTTTTAATATTATGATCTGTTGTTCACTTTTGTCTTACAGACAAAATATCAAAGAGATGCGTAACATTCTGTGAAGGCACTTCGATGCTTGGGGTGATAATATGCTTTAATCTGGGATGGCAGTTTGTCTTGGGTCATAACCTTCCCTTCTTACTGAACCAAACTTTTATCTTGTACAGATATTCTGAATGCCACCATTGAGCACAGTAGAATTTTATAATGCTTGAAAGTAGAGGAGGAACTTCCATCTGAGGAAAGATAGAACCAGTGTCCCATTGTCTTACTTGGCCTGTAAGTCAGGTCCTTCCCTGTGTTATCTTTATGGATCTGTAGTTATTTTCAGTTGTCATAAAAATTTATATAATCTGGAGCCATTTTCTAAAATTCTCTAAGTCTTTGATAGCTTGTTACAAGTGCTGAATTCTTCCAAATTACGTATCTTGTTTTGTAAGCATTTAAAGCCCACAGTGAGGAAAGTAATGTAATGAGTGAAATGAACCTGGTCTAAGAATTCAACTAGCCCTCGATTTGCAAGTTGGAGCTCAATTCTGCTCTGGGCCCAAACCTCATGTTACAGATAACTGAAGAACAGGGGGTAAGGGCGACCCTGGGAAACCCTGGAAAACATCTGCCTCAAGCAAAGGGAGCTGTTTTAATTTTTTTCATTTTGGGTTTATTGTTACTCAGGCTTCCCTGGTGGCTCAGACGGTAAAGAATCTGATTGCAATGCAGGAGACCTGAGTTTGAGTCAGGAAGCTGCCCTGAAGAAGGAAATGGCAGCCCATGCCAGTATTCTTGCCTGGAGAATGCCATGGACAAAGGAGCCTGGTGGTCTGTGGACCATGGAATCACAGAGAGTGGGACATGTCTGAGTGACTAACACTTTTACAGTGTGTTACTCAGTCTTTTTTCCAACAAAGTTAGAATTCTAGATGCTAAAGTAAAGTGTCCAGATTTTTAAAGGTTTTAGATGTTTTTCTAACAAAGAACACAGATCCACACTGCAGACTAAATAAAACGTAACTATAGAGTCACACCTGCTCTTTAGATAACCCATTTATGTCTTCTGCCATAAAGAAAAGCTGTATGTAGAGAGTATTACCTTTCTTTCTGTCAATTAAATAGATTATGTCTTTACTTGGTCTTAAAAGGACTAATAGAGCAGTACATATATGATATTACCTAGGATAAAAGCTGTTCAGCCCTTTATTTGTGCATTTATTTTTGGATGCACTAGGTCTTTGTTGCATGCGGACTGTCTCTAGTTGCTGCAAGTGGGGGCTACTCTTTACTGTGGTGCACAGGCTTGTCACTGTGATGGCTTCTCTGTTATGGAGCATGGGCTCTGGGGGTTTGATCTTCAGTGAGTTGTGGTGCACAGACTTACTTGCTCCGCGTGATGTGGGATCTTTCTGCACCAGATTTCGAACCTGTGTCCCCTGTGCTGGCAGGCGGATTCCATTCCACTGTGCTACCAGGGAAGTTTTAACCCTCTGTTTTTGAAGGCCAGCTCATAATTTCTAATGGTACTTCCCTTTCTTAGCTCCAAATAAAATCATTTTAATTTATGTTGGTTGGGTGATGGGCAGGGGTTGGAAAGCTCTGAAATAATAGTTTGAAAAGGCATTATGTATAACATAAGCATTTTTGCTCTCTGGACCTTTATTGCTTGTGGCATTTAGAAAAGTAGCCAATTTAAAGTGGCTAACTTTAGTAAATATTCAATTACTGGTTTAAAAGTAATAGCTCTTTTAAACAGAAAATAGTGTTCGTGTGGATATGGAGACTAGAGCTCTAATAATACTGTTAGTGAGAATATAAATTGGCACAACCACTTATGAAACTTTAGTATCTACTAAAGTTGAATATATGAATGAGTAACTGTAATTCCAATTCCACCTCTAAGTATATATCCGATAGATATGCTAACATATGTTCCCAGAAAGATATGTACTAGAATGCTTGGAGTAGTACTGTTATAATAGCCCAAACCAAGAAACTACACAAATGTCTGACGAATATAGAATGCATAAACAAATCATTGTTTATTCTTAATGGGGAAAATTATAGAGTAGTGAAAATGTATGATCTATAGCTAGCTGCACACAGCTATATACGAACTGTACAAGTATAATGCTTAATGCGTGAGCCAAACACAAATGGATATATACTATTAATATGAGTCCACTTATATAAAGAACAATAATTGACAGAGCTGTTCTATGGTGCTTCTAAAGCAAAGCTAATTGTTACCTTGGGAATATTAATAACTGGAAAGGATTAAAGCAGAAGGGCCTTTGGGGAAGCTGGCGATGTTTTATTTCTTGATTTAGGTTAGGATTTTACAGATAAACTCAATTATTATAGAGATTGAGCTGGATGCTCTGACTTGGGCACTTTTTCTTTGTGTATTGTTCTTTAATAATACATTGAAGTAGAAAAGAGTCTTTTAAATTCAATTTAATAATTATTTGTAATAAAAAGAAGTATATTTATCTTCAATATCTTCTGATATTACCTATCTTAGTGTAAAATTAGGATACAGTGGAGTTAGCATTAGATGGAGGTACCCTGTAAATTATGGTTTTACATAATTACATTTAAAGTGTGACTTTTGCCAAGTTCAGAGATATTTTTAAGACTTTGCATTCATTTTACAAAATTTTTAAAAAGTAAAATGTCCTCTCAAGTGTAAATCAGCTGATCATGTGTACAGCATACTCAATATAATGCCTATAATTTTCCCATGATTTCTTACAGTGCTTACTAGTGAATAGTTTTAATGATGCAAAAATTTTATAATATGAGAACCTTCTATTTCAATTTTGAATTTTAATTTAATTCACTCAGAGGATTAAGTAATTTTAGATTTGTTACTTGGAGGATTATACCCAGATAAAGTTCAGGAATATCCCTTTCAAACAATCCAATGCTTGTTTTTAGTGTCTAATACTAAAAAGGAAATTCCAGTTTAAATTTGAAACATAGATTAAGTTTGAAATTTTTAGACTTATATGTGTCCAAAAATTATTATAGAATAATCCTTCTTCCTTTTTGGCATGAGAAAACAATATCAGAAAGGTTAAGGGATATGTCTTCACTGTAACACATCATTAATACTTCTTTTTACTGAGACCAAAACTCTCCAATATTTCCCAATGCTTGTCTCTTTGGTCTACAGAGAGCTTTCATGTACATGATCTCAGTTACTTCCGGGTTTAACAGGAACACATTTGAGTAATTTAAAGTCATTCTCTTTTATCTGCCACATGCCTGTTTACAATAAAGCTACATTGGTATTAGAATATTTTCCTGTTTTGTTATTCTCCTTGACACCGTAGAGGCCTTAATTAAGAAAAAAATGGAGGTCGATTAGATTCTATTTTACTTGAAGTTTTTTCAGGTTTGGCCAAGACAATAATGTCTGCTTTCATCTGCAGATGAATTTTCCTGCCTGCAATTGAATAAATACAACTACTGTTGAATAAGGATTTCCTAGCATTTTTAAAAAGGATCTGAAATCATGTCAAGTAATCTTATCTAATGTTTTTGGTATTATCAAGATGTTTAATCATGTTTCATAGTTTTGTTTTGTTATTGGGACATCAAGAACTGTCTCTGCCAATGATTTCAACGTAAGGGCCTAGGAATTTTTCATTTTTATCTAATTATCAGTTTGAGATATATAAAGTCCAGCATTTTAGTATCATTTATCATATATACATGTACTCCCCACGAATGATCTCTGTTTCCAAGGCAAACCATTCACTCACAGTAATCCAAGTCTATGCCCAAACCAGTAATGCTGAAGAAGCTGAAGATCTACAAGACCTTGTAGGGTGTTAGAACTAACACCCAAAAAGATGTCCTTATCATTATAGGGGACTGAAATGCAAAAGTAGGAAGTCAAGAAACACCTGGGGTAACCGGCAAATTTGGCCTTGGAATACGGAATGAAGCAGGGCAAAGGCTAATAGAGTTTTGCCATGAGAACACACTGGTCATAGCAAACACCCTCTCCCAACGACACAAGGGAAGACTGTACACATGGACATCACCAGATGGTCAACACCAAAATAAGAATGATTATATTCTTTGCAGCCAAAGATGGAAAAACTCTATACAGTCAGCAAAAACAAGACCAGGAGCTGACTGTGGCTCAGATCATGAACACTTATTGCTAAATTCAGACTTATATTGAAGAAGGTAGGGAAAACCACTAGACCATTCAGGTATGACCTAAATCAAATCCCTTATGATTATATAGAGGAAGTGAGAAAGAGATTTAAGGGACTAGATCTGATAAACAGAGTGCCTGATGAACTATGGATGGAGGTTCGTGACATTGTACAGAGATAGGGATCAAGACCATCCCCATGGAAAAGAAATGCAAAAAAGCAAAATGGCTGTCTGGGGAGGCCTTACAAATAGCTGTGAAAAGAAGAGAAGCTAACAGTAAAAGAAAAAGGAAAGATATAAGCATCTGAATGCAGAGTTCCAAAGAATAGCAAGAAGAGATAAGAAAGCCTTCCTCAGCAATCAATGCAAAGAAATAGAGGAAAACAACAGAATGGGAAAGACTAAAGATCTCTTCAAGAAAATTAGAGATACCAAGGGAACATTTCATGCAAAGATGGGCTCAATAAAGGACAGAGGTGGTATGGACCTAACAGAAGCAGAAGATATTAAGAAGAGGTGGCAAGAATACACAGAAGAACTGTACAAAAAGATCTTCACGACCCAGGTAATCACAATGGTGTGATCACTCACTTAGAGCCAGACATCCTGGAATGTGGAGTCAAGTGGGCCTCAGATAGCATCACTACGAACAAAGCTAGTGGAGGTGATGGAATTCCAGTTGAGCTGTTTCAAATCCTGAAAGATGATGCTGTGAAAGTGCTGCACTCAATATGCCAGCAAATTTGGAAAACTCATCAGTGGCCACAGGACTGGAAAAGGTCAGTCTTCATTCCAATCCCAAAGAAAGGCAATGCCAAAGAATGCTCAAACTACCACACAGTTGCACTCATCTCACACACTAGTAAAGTTGCTCAAAATTCTCCAAGCCAGGCTTCAGAAATACATGAACTGTAAGCTTCCAGATGTTCAAGCTGGATTTAGAAAAGGCAGAGGAACCAGGCAACTGTGCTGTACCTTCTCACATCCACTAGCCTTATGGCATTTTCCAAAGGAAAACATTTTTATTTTATTTTAATTTCTTCTCTGTACTTCTGTGTCAGGAATTTTTTAACCCGGAGTTGATTCTTGAGGTTCCTATGCTTGGAGAGTGGGGGTAAAGTTGAAATTGAAATTGAAAATTTCAAATTGAAATTTAGCATAGGCAACCACCCACAGTGGTATTAGTAGTATTGTGACTTTATCAGTGGTATTAAGAGAATTCAGAAATATTTTCAAATGACCTGAAGTTGTTACAAAGTCTATCTTGAAATATTGTTTACAGTCCTCTCTACTTACAAATTAGATCTTGTTATTTAATGCATTAGTAAAGAAACATATCTATCACTATATCACAGATTTGTTTAGTATTTTTATATTTCAGGATAATTGATTTCCTTTGCAATTCTATATACTTTGTTTTGTGGCTTTAAAATATTATTTTGAGAATAGTTCCATAGGCTTCACCAGACTGCTAGTGGAGTCTCTGCCAAGTATATGTTAAAAATCTATGTTGTCGATACTATGTATATAGCACTGTTTCTTGATTTATCAAATTGAGGCATTTGAGGCATCCACTGGGTGCCAAATAGAAGAAGATTCAGCTCACTTAAAACATTCTCTCATTATTTCTCCTATCTTTGATATAGTACACAACTTTGCTTCTCTATTAGTTATCTTTTAAATTTAGGTTTCTATTTATACCTTTAATTAATATTGCTATTTGCTGTGGCTTGTGATGTTCCATTTTACTAAGGGAAGGTATTAGCATTCCTATCCTTTTCTTTAGCTTTCATTTATTCCCTCCTCCTTCACAATTTCTGTCATCTATACCTCTATATTACCAATGTCAAAGATAGTAACATTTGCATTCTGTTCTAAAAACCTAATGATGTTCTGAAAACATAATTAAATCCCCAATTATTTATCTATATGTTGATTCTAAAAGTTCAAGATCAGTAAACAGTATTTACCATGTAATGATTATGCAGATTTTTACTGTACATCTAACAAGCAAACTAAGATTATATGTCCTTTTGAGCATCTCTTTTTCATGTTGAAATTTCAAATTGCCTCCCTTTCTTCTTCTTCACTGATTTCTTTGCAATATTTGCCTTTATCATATCCTCAATTGTTTTCAAACTCTAGCATATCACTTATTCTAGTATGCACCTTCCTCCCACTTAAGGATTTTTCTTGTTTTTTTCTTTCCTACAGACGTCCTTTTCTGAACTCTTTTCTGACTTATTCTCATTGTGTTTTGGACTTGCTGCAGAACTTATCAGGGTATATCCTCAAATAACTTAGAAAGAAACTATGTGTAGGAACAAACATTCCTGAGACTTCACGGGTCTCAGAGTTTTTCCATTTTATTCATACACTTGATTTTTATAACTGTGGGATAAAGAATTCCAAGTTTATGATCATTTCAGCTTTTTAAAATTGCATAAAGATATATCAGAGCCAGTAGTTTATTTAATGGATATTTGCCTTTTAAAAATAACCTATATTTAAAATTTTATATTTATTTATTTTGGGCTGCATCAAGTCTCAGTTGTGGCATTCGGGGTCTTCCTTTATGGTGCGGGGACGGGCTAGGTAAGGCAACACCGGCTCAGTAGTTGTGGCCTGTGGGCTTTGCTGGACCCAAGGCATGTGGAATCTTAGAACCCTGACCAACCATGGATGGAACCTGAGTCCCCTATACCCTAACTTATTAAATTTTAGGGTAATGAGACTAGACCATCGGTACTTTTATTGAGAGTAGGAATGTCTTCCAGATTTGATTAATTATCCTTGATTTCTGTCACTTTATTTTTTCTTTTCTTTCTGTGTTAAACTTTTTGTATTGATTTTTCATGGATTTTCTCATATATTACATGGCAAAGTGTCTGCCTGCAATGTGGGAGACCCAGGTTCTATCCCTGGATTGGGAAGATCCCCTGGAGAAGAAATGGCAACCCACTCCAGTACTCTTGCCTGGAAAATTCCATGGATGGAGGAACCTGGTAGGCTATAGTTCATTGAGGTCACAAAGAGTTGGACACGACTGAGCGACTTCACTTTCACTTTTTAATCTCTAAACCTATTTTTGGAGTTAAAAACAAACTCAGTCTATCCACTTTTGATATTTAAGTATACTTTCTTCTTCTCTGATACTTCATTATTCATAGAATTTTATAATTTTATAAAATCATTGCCTTTTCAAGTCTCTCTGAACATTTTGAGATTTATTTTTAAAATTTTCTCTGCCTTGAATTATATGTTTCCTCTATAATTTCTTTTTTAATTTGATCTTTTTTTTTCCCAGCTGCAAACTTTCTTCAAATATTGCTGATTCTTAACTGCCTATTTGTATGTGTGTGCAAAGTCTCTTTGCAATCCCATAGAGGTAGCCCTCCAGGCTCCTCTGTCCATGGGATTTTCCAGGCAAGAATACTGGAGCGGGTTGCCATTTCCTCCTCCGGGGGATCTTCTTGACCCAGGGATCAAACCCTGTGTCTCCTGTGTCTCCTGCATTGCAGATGAGTTCTTCACTGCTGAGCCATCATGGAAGCCAATTTATAACTGCCTATATAAAATTGTAAAGAGGAGTAAACTGAAGTCTGTGTATGGACAGTGCTTGTCAATGCAGGATTCACTTAGAGGGGTAATCAGAAAACCAGTTCTTATCTCCTCAGGTCCTTCAAATCAGAGAGGTCTTTTCTTAGAAGATTGTCAATCTCATTAGCAAAATGCTTTTTTAATGGGATTTTTGCATATTGCTGAATTCTAGGCAATATGCATACAATGAGGAAGCTAATGAGTGGGGTTCTGAATCCATTAGTCATCAGGTTTTCCATTTCACCTTCCCTTCTTGCTGTTCAAATTTAGGAGAATTTCCTGAGTCCTGAACCTTCCTGAAGCTTATCTGGGCATCTAATTATATTGTTATTTGTAGTGTTTCCCCAGCTCTTCCAGGTTACAGTTTCTCTGTTCTATTTCACCGTTTTTTGGGTTTTTTTGACTTGTCCTTTTCATTGTCTCATAATCTGTCACAAATTCTTATCCACTAACCATTTCATCCACTAACCATTTCATCCCATGTTTTTATTGTTGTTTTTTTATGTCTCTTTATATTTCTACCTAAGAGAGTGGACTGCCCACAGTCTTAAACCAGAAGCCTTGCTCAGTTGAGTCGCTCAGTCATGTCCAACTCTTTGCAACCCCATGGACTGTAGCATGCCATGCTTCCTGGTCCTTCACCAACTCCTAGAGCTTGCTCAGACTCATGTCCATTGAGTCAGTGATGCCATCCAGCCATCTCATCCTCTGTCATCTCCTCTTCCTGCATTCAATCTTTCCAAGCATCAGGGTCTTTTCCAGTGAGTCAGTTCTTCACATCAGGTAGCCAAAGGGTTGGAGTTTCAGCTTCGGTTTGATCTCCTTGGGTTCAATCCCTGGGTTGGGAAGATCCCCTGGAGGTGGAAATGGCAACCTACTCCACTATTCTTGCCTGGAGAATCCCCATGGACAGAGTCTGGAGGGCTACAGTCCAGGGGTTCACAAAGAGTAGGACATGACTGAATGACTAAGCACAGCAAAGCCTTGCATACCAAAGAGTAATAATACAAGTTTTGTATTGATTATAATTATTTGAGCCGAACTATAATTTTGTGTTATATACAAAAACAAAGCATTTTGTATGGTTTAATTTACATTGTTTTTTTAAGAAATGCAACCCTAAAAATGATAAAACAAAGAAAGATTGTATTTCATTTGTTCTGAACAGCACTAAGGATGTTTATCATATTTAAATTTCTCTTTACTTTATGATACTTGAGTTACCAAATAACAACCCCTTTATATCAACCTGTACCTTTACCTCTGGCTTATTAGTGATTTACACATAGTAGAACATCTGTTTGTAAATCTAACTTGATTATTTTTTTTCTTCCAGTGTAGATGTATTCAGTATTTGTATATTTGAATACATATTATTTTATTATAAATTATTGTTTTTTTTCCTTCCTTTACATTACAGTTAGGGAATTATATTGATTAGGTTAAATTCAGTGTCTGAGTAATTTAAATTATTTATTACTTTCATTTCAGAATAATAAGGGGTCAATAAAAAAATCTTTAAAAATGCTTCTTGGGTCTGATAACATTGAAAAACAGTAATCTGAATCATTGGAATAATTTTTTTTTCCTTTAAGTCTTTATAAGGGGCATGAAAATAAACTTACAAATATTTAAAAAGAGAAATTGAACTCTAAAAAATGTTTTTTCCACTGATGCTTTTTAAAAGCAATGATTCAGAAATAACTACCCAGAAGTGTTGTATATCCCTGTATGTGATAATAAATCAGCCACATTCTATCTGCCTGTTCCCTACTCGATGAAGTCTTACTTGGATGTTTTCCAACAGAAGCCACAAGACTTTTGAGATAAGGGTCAGAGAGTAGACAGTTTAGGCTTCATGGACTACACTGTCTCCATTGTCTCCGTTGCAA
Source organism: Nanger dama (assembly GCA_917880005.1). Taxonomy (NCBI): domain Eukaryota; kingdom Metazoa; phylum Chordata; class Mammalia; order Artiodactyla; family Bovidae; genus Nanger; species Nanger dama. Next base: position 86,178,351 of record CAKJTW010000002.1, read on the forward strand.
CTACTTAACTCTGCCATCATGGCAAGAAAGTAGCCATATGCAATTCACAGTGTGGCTGTATTTCAATAAAACTTTATTTACAAAATTAAGTGGCAGCTTGAATTTGAAACTAACAGGCTATAGTTCGCCAGTCACTGATTATTATGACTATCAAATCTTTACATTCAAATGGAATGTCATTAGTGATGACTTAAAAAAAAAATTAATTTATGTTTTGCCTGCCCTGGATCTTGGTTACTGTGCACAGGCTTTCTCTAGTTCCGGTGAGTTGGAGCTACTCTTCATTGAGGTGCATGGGCTTTTCACTGCAGTAGCTTCTCTTGCTGTGGTGCACAGGCTCCAGGCATTCAAGCTCAGCAGTTGTGGCACGCAGGCTTAGTTACTCCAAGGTAGGTGGGATCTTCCTGGACCACGGATTGAACCCACGTTCCTGGCATTGGCACTAGGCCAACAGGAAAACCCAGTGATGACGTTATTATCCATTCCAAAGGCAAAACTGCTTAAACATCTTGAAATATTTGCCTGAATTTTGTAGTTTAGCCACAGTAAATACGGCTTTAAAGGTTCCTTCTTCCCTATTTGGCTGTTTGTTGTGATGATTGATAACCCTAGCCTACTTTATATGTGGGAAGAAAAACACTACTATTAATCTGCACCATTCTTGGTGATGGCAAGACCCTTTACAAAAGCTGAACCAGAGATTGTTCCATTAAAAAGGAATGTAGAGAGAGTGGAAAATATCTATAGTGAATTAACCTAAAATAATTAAAGGCCATGGAAAAATAAATTTATGAGTAATGATTGAAGTTATGATTAGTAAAGAAGGAAGCTTTTGAGTGCCTTATATGCGTCATCACATATTTGAAGAATTGCCACGAAGAAGAATTCTAAGGTTTAATGGTTAAGTTTCTTTCTTTCTTTTTTTTTCTGTTTTGAGATATTTAACAAGAAAACCTTAAAAAAATCCACTTCATTAGAGGTTTACATGTAAGAAACCCCATGGTTGTGAGAATCAGTAGATTTCACAATTCAGTCTACAATTAAAATTATTGGAATTTCCAACTTTAAAGGGTGTGAATTCAATAAACATTGACTTAGAACAAAACCAGACAGATAATAAATTTCTTCTCAGTGACATACACAGATTTATTGGTATTAAAGCAACTGATATACAATGCTCTTATTAGTGGTAGTAATGACTTTCTGTTAATTGTTTTAGTTAGACCCTGGTAAGACCCAGAAGTTGACAATGTTGACTGATCTAATATATCACTCATAGCTACACTATACACACTCTTCATTCCTTACATCACAAACATATGTTTTGACTATGAACTTTGCCCTTTGATAGTTGTTATCTAATGTTTAACATATTACATGAAGCCTTTTCTAGATTTCTCTTGGTAATTTCAAGTTTAGAAATGTTATTTGTTTACTATAAGATTCTCTGCTGGGGGTGATTTTAACCCCCGGGGGACATTTGGCAATGTCTAGGGTCCAGGGGTTTGCTAAGAGTCAGACATGACTGAGCATCTTCACTTTCACTTTTCACTTTCATGCACTGGAGAAGGAAATGGCAACCCATTCCAGTGTTCTTGCCTGGAGAATCCCAGGGACGGGGGAGCCTCATGGGCTGCTGTCTATGAGGTCGCACAGAGTTGGACATGACTGAAGTGACTTACCAGCAGCAGCAGCAGAGACATTTTTGTTTGTCACAGTCTGGGGATGTTATTGGCATCTAGTGAAGTAGAAGCCTTGGGTAGTGCTAAACTTCCTACACAGCACAGCAGTATTCCAGAATAAAGACTCTTCCAACCCAAACTGTCAGTAATCCTGAGATTGAGAAACCCTGACTTAGTGTAAAATTTGGGAAATAGGCCTTCAGGATCCTTTAAATATATTCCATGTTAATTCTCCTCAATCTGGTCTCTGTTTATGGAGATATTTGAAAATGCAGCACTTTCCTATATATATTTGAATCATAGGGAAATTATTGGCTGTCAGTGTTTTCTTTCAGATCAATCATCTATTTGTTTATCAAATATTTAATGAGCCCTTGATGTGAGACCTAGGCTGACTGTACAAACTATGTAAGAGAAAGGAAGAAGTGGGAGGAATTGAGTGAAAAAAAAAAATATATATATATACACACACACACACACACACACACACACACACACACACACACATACTACCAACGTAAAATAAATAGCTAGTGGGAAGCTGCTGTATAGCACAGGGAGCTTCAGCTTGGTGCTCTGTGATGAGGGGAGGGAGGGGAGGGAGGCTCAGGAGGGAGGGTCTATATGTATGCACCTAGCTGATTCACATTGTTGTACAGCAGAAACTAACACAACATTGTAAAGCAAGTATATTCCAATAATAAAGAATAGCTGGTATTTCACAGGGAAAAAAAAAAAAAAACTAAGAGAAGACCTTAGTTGAGATAGTTGTTAGGCTGTTAACATGGTTCTGAGACCAATTCCAATGTCAGGAAGGGAGGCTCCCCCAACACTTTCAACATGCAGTTCTTGGATAGCAGCAAGATATTTGACAATTCATCTAAGTTATGACACAATCTATGGCTTCCCTGATAGCTCAGTTGGTAAAGAATTTGCCTTCAATGCAGGAGACCCTGGTTTGATTTCTGGGTCAGGAAGATCCGCTGGAGAAGGGAGAGGCTAACCACTCCATTATTCTTGGGCTTCCCTTGTGCCTGCAATGCGGGAGACCTGGGTTTGATCCCTGGGATGGGAAGATCCCCTGGAGAAGGGAAATGTGACCCACTGCAGTATTCTGGCCTGGAGAATTCCATGGACTGTACAGTCCATGGGGATGCAAAGAGTTGGATACGACTGAGTGACTTTCAGTTCACTTACATCACTTATAGAGAGAGCATCAGATTGCAGGTGAAGGGCTTGGTACTACAAGACTGTTGCCCACTCACTGCTTCAGATAGCAGTTCAAGCCAAATTTATCACCTGTGCTTCTGATTGACTGATTATAGATTGGAGGCTTCAAGACCCCCTTCTTAGGTTCCATTAATTTGCTAGAGCATCTCACAGAACTCAGAGAAACATTTTACATACTTGATCATCGGTTTATTATATATAACTCAGGAATAGTCAGATGAAAGGGATGCACAGGGCTCTGCAAGTGTGCTACCATCCCAGCACCTCCACATATTCACCATGCAGAAGTTTTGGTGAATCCCATTCTTTGGGGGGTTTATTACATAGCTAGGATTGTTTGAATCCTTGCATGCATGCTCAGTCATGTCCAACATTTGCAACCTCATGGAGTGTAGCCCTCCAGTCTCCTCTGCCCATGGAAATTTCCAGGCAAGAATACTGGAGCAGTTTGACATTTCCTTCTCCAGGGGACCTTCCCAACCCAGGGACTGAACTATGTCTCTTGCGTCCCCTGCATTGGCAGGCATATTCTTTTACCACTGAGCCACCTTGGAAACCTGATTGAATCCTTGGCTGTTGGTAATTGATTCCATCTCCAACTCCTGCCCATTTCCCAGGAAGTAGGGGGTGGGAAGGAAAGTTCCAACCCTCTAATCACATGGTTGCCTCCTCTGGCAGCCAGCCTCCAATCCCTAACTTGCTTCCCCAAAGTTAAGTTCCTCATTAACATAACAAAAGATGCCTCAATCATTCTCAGCACTTTATGGGAGCTGTGAATCAGGAAGACCTAATATATATATATATATGTCTTTTAAATCATGATGTCACAGTCATTAAGGTGCTTACACTGTTGTTGTTGCTCTATATGAATTTCATAATGTTTTGTTACATGATAGCAAATCTTTGGGCTTTATTAAAAACAAGGATAGGCTTGTCATGACTTTTGGGGAACTTTATTTGCATTGGCAAGATGATGGCACAAGATAGTTGATTTACAGCATCTTTTAGTTCCCTGTCTTTGCTTAAGTGATACATAGATCCCGCCAGCTGGAGAACAGTTGATGAGTGTTGATATCTCTTATAGGCAGGGGGGTAAAGTCCATGACTTCTTTCAAGTTTCTTTTGGAAAGGTGAACATCATTATTCCATATGTCGTCAGGCAAAAATGTCAGTGAGATTGGCATTAAAGTAAGTTTGTGCTTTAGTATATTTGAACTTGAGGATATATGTTTTGCAGTAATTCAGCTTTATTGTTTTTGGAAACTAGGACATGGATTGTATGCTTAGTTTATGAATGTGGATTTTAAAATAATAGTTTTTAAAAATAATCAGAAATATTTTTAGCATCTAATATTATTAAAATATTTTACCATTAGTTATGTTGAAGTGCTTTTTGTTTTGCTGTTGTTTGAAACTCATTTTCTTCTTTGTGCTATTAAGTGAGAAAATAAGAAAACACCTATAAAGAGACCAATCTATTTTTACTGTGTAATGATCCCCTAGTGGATATAAGAAGCAGCTAAATTCAGGATTTGCATAAAGAAGCAGGTGATTGTGGGTGAGACTTCACCACTTGTTTCTCACTTTCAGAAGTGTTTTGCCAGATCAGGACTGTTTCTTCTGTTTTTAATAAAGGAACTCCCAGTGATTAAATCAGCTATTAAGAAAGCCTTACTGAGGCAGAAAGTGGTAGGAGTGTATAAGTCTTCAAAACTGCAAAAAGATAAACATCTTAAACAAAAATTGAAGTGATGCTTTTCAGAACACTACATAAAATTTAGTGTTTGTACTAATTATTTGTACAAAACATTTTGTATGCTTTCATTTGAATTGGCTATTTTCAAGTAGTCATAGTGCAACCTGGTGTGGCTATATATCCGACCTGGAGTTGGAAGATATTTTTGCAAACAAGAATAAATGTGAAGGAAAATTGATAATATAAAATTGGTTACTTAAAATGAAAGTGCTATTTGAAGTCATACTGTCAAAGTAAGATGTTTAAAGCAACTATTCATAGTAGCAATATAATAAAACTTTCAAAGTGAAGATTCATTTTTTATTGAGTAAAATGTTACTGTAATATTAAACATACAGTTTTCAAATATTGGAAATATTTCAGAAATTGGAAATAGGAACAACAGAATAAAGACAAATGCCCTGTGAGGCAGAAAGAAAAACTTAAAACATTGCTCGCTCAAAGAGCTTTACTGTGTTCAAGTAAAAATAATGCTAATCTGGACCATATAATGAAGCCAGTATCAGTATAACATGGTGTTGCCTGAGTGAACAGTGCTGTGCCTTCCCCTCCCCCACTGCCTTGTTGGCTCATGGAACTGCTACTGCTCTGAGAAAGGTACCATTTCAGCAGGAAAATAGCCTGTTTCTTTGTAAAGGGCTTAAACCACAGTAGAGGGTAGTACTCTGTTAAACAAGATGCATTTTGTAAATGCAGTGTGTCAGTAAGTCATGTTTGATATTCACTTTCTATCATAAAAGCTGTGTCAAATATAGAATAAATGCATATGGTATTCATGTAAACACAGTTATCTTAGCTTTTAATGGCCATCAGTAATGTGATTTTAAACTTTTCACTGTCTTTTTTATGTTAGAAAGATATGTGTAGAACAAATAACTAAATAGTTAACTTTTTGACAGAAGTGAAGGATACAGTGTGTGTGATATAGTGTAGTAAATGACATATAACATCACTCAGGTAATGAGAAGCTCTACAAATTTTGCTTGATTATGAAAAGAAAACCCCAGTTTTCAATGATTAACATTCTTTGATGACAGTAATGACGATGCATGAATTAGATGAGAAGATAGGAAACAGGAAGATAAAAGGATGGAAAATCTATAATTAACAAAACCCATACACAATAATTAGTGTAAGTGAAATATATTTCTGTAGAATAAAAATGGAACAAAGTTAACAATGAAAATCATAGACAATTAGGGTGGATGTCGCTTGAATCATAGAAATAGTGAAAGGCAAAAGATAATATAATACAACTTGTACAGAGAAACAATGAAAATCTGTTCAAAAGCTCTTTTAAAAGGCCTCCCCATCACGCAGAATGTATCCTGTTATGTCTTTTCATTAGCATGTTTTCTTTAATGTTTTTAACTTACAGGATGCCTGAGGAAAATAAACACTTGGCTTGATTTGAAAACTTTAGCTCTGCCATATCATATTTTGAATAAGTATATATGATATATGGATTTACTTAAATATTTACTGGGCTTTGCTTTTGAGTGGCCTGCTGGTCCAAACTGCCTAATATTTAAATGTTACCATAGTGATGAGTAGTAGACACTGTCATCTTCCTCTTTTTAATTAAGGAACAGATGCAGGTAATGCTGATCTCTCAGTGACCCTCTTTAAGTTGCATCAACACATTGATTGTTTCAATTCTTTTCTCTCCCCGCAATCTTAGCTTTGTCCTTTCTTCATATCAAGGTCTTCATCCTCTTAGGTTAAAGATGCTGGGATTTCTTTTAAAACCCTTCCTTTGGGAGCTTTATCTTAGAAGGAAAAAAAACACACACTTCCATTAAACACCAGTGAAACATTAATGTGTGTTTTTTTTTTTCCAACGAGAAACCTCGGCTTGCTCCACTTTAAAATTCAGTAACGTGTGAGTGGTGGTTTGTTAAAATTCTGTGTAGCCCACAAAGACCATAAATATTTCATAACTTTTTAAGAAAACAAAAATGCCTTTTCCTGTTTAGTGTATTTACCAACAAAGTATACCTGGAAGATTTAAGTGGTGTTATCAATGCTATCATTCTTCATTGGGCTATAATCTCTTAAACTATACTAATACTGTAAATATATGCATGGTGCTGTTTTAGATGTTTTTATTTTTTCAAATAAGAACAATTGATACCCCAAAGATGTTCACAGTTTGTATGTGAAAGTGAAAGTCCCTCAGTTGTGTCTCTTTGCAACCTCCAGGTCAGAATACTGGAGTGGGTTGCCATTCCCTTCTCCAAGGGATCTTCCCAACCCAGGGATCAAACCCAGGTCTCCTGCATTGCAGGCAGATTCTTTACCAACTGAGCCACCAGGGAAGCCCAAGAACACTGGAGTGGGTAGCCTATCCCTTCTCCAGTGAATCTTCCTGACCCATAAATCGAACTGGGGTCTCCTGCATTGCAGGTGAATTCTTTACCAGCTGAGCTACCAGGGAAGCCCTTATTTGTATGTATGCTTGTATGTGAGGTAAACAGTAATGAATATTTAAGCCTAGTCATAATATGCTCTGATGGAAGAAATGATATTTTCCTTGAGAGATTAGAGAAGGGGATTAAAAGGTACCCAATAGACAGAGGTACAGAATATACATAAAATGCTTGTCCTAACCAATTTTGATTGCTTCCACTTAGGATTTAACTTTAACATTAGCTCAATATCTATGGTTCTTCCTTTTCTCACCTCAGTTTTATGGCAATTTTATTTCATTTTATTTTTGTATTAGATTCCATTGATGTTGGAGACTAGCTAATCAAATTTATTATCCCTTTTAAGGTATTTCTAATTTCTTTTATGCATGTTAAATAACATGGATTCCAATGCAATGGCACCCCACTCCAGTACTCTTGCCTGGAAAATCCTATGGATGGAGGAGCCTGGTAGGCTGCAGTCCATGAGGTTGCTGAGGGTCGGACATGACTGAGCGACTTCACTTTCACTTTTCATTTTCATGCATTGGAGAAGGAAATGGCAACCCACTCCAGTGTACTTGCCTGGAGAATCCCAGGGACAGGGGAGCCTGGTGGGCTGCTGTCTATGGGGTCGCACAGAGTCGGACATGACTGAAGTGACTTAGCAGCAATGCATTTTTTTTTTCCTTTTTGATTTCAACCCTTTTGACTTCACTTTGTCTTTGTGATCTCTAGGCAGGTACATTTTCTTGAATCATTTCACATTTTACATGGCATTCGGAAACTATTAGGTACTTTGAATATTTTCCTAATAGAATGGATGGTCTGTAAGTATGTAGATCATGTTTATTTATAGTTTTCAAACAGTCAAACAGTGACTAAAGGAAGTACTTCTTGTTTTGTTTTTTTTTTAAGCTTTATTTATTCATATATTCAATTAACTGTTTCCATTTATAGCATACGATTCAGTAAGATGTATGTACCCATGAAATCACTACCAGTCAACTTACAGGACATTTCTGCCCTCCAAAATTTGCTGATGACCCTTTGTAGTCACTTCCTTCCTTTACCTCTGGCTCCAGACAACCATTGATCTGCTTTCTAGATGTTTGAACTTCAAATAAATGGAGTCATACAGCATATACTCTTTTGTGCCTGGCCTTTCACCTAACATGTTTTTGAGATGCAACACATTATTATATGTGGCAATAGTTTATTCCTTTTCATTGTGGATTTCATTATGTGGATATATCACATTTTTTTAAACCCTTCATCTTATGAAGAGTATAGGAGTTTGCTTTTTTATTTCATTTTTTTGGCTATTCTGGATAAAAATACTGTAACTGTGTGCAAGTTTTTGTCTGATATATGTTTCATTCTTTTGGGCAATTACATAGGAATGGATTACTAATTATATACATATAATTAGTATATGTATATAAAATTGGCAATGTTCCAAAATAGATGTGACATTTTTATATTTCCATCAGCAATATATGAGTGTTTCAGTTACTCCATATCCTCACCAACAGTCAGCATTGTCAGTCTTTTAAATTTTAGTTATTTAAATATGAATAAAATGGTCTCTCATTATACTTTTAATTTATACTGCCCCAATGCCTCGTGAAGTTGATTGTCTTTTTGTGAGCTAACTGGTCATTCATATATCTTTTTTGATGAAAAAAATCTGTTCAGACACTTTGTCCAACTTTAATTGGATTGTTTGTTGTCTCTTGAGAGGTTTTATGTTTTTCTGGATACAACTTGTTTGTCAGATACTTGTATTGCAAATATATGCTCCTGTGTTTCCTAGTGTGTGTTCAGTCGCTCAGTCACGTTTGACTCTGCGGGTCCATGGACTGTAGCCCGCTAGGCTTCTCTGTCCATGGGATTTCCCAAGCAAGAATACTAGAGTAGATTCTCATTTCTTCTTCCAGGGTATCTTCCCCTCCAAGGGGTTGAACCCACATCTCCTGAGTCTCCAGCATTGGCAGGTGGATTCTTTACCACTTCACCGCCTGGGAAGCCCAGGTGGTGTTTGCATGTCTTTCATTTTTTAAAACACTGTATTTTTAAGGGCAGATATTTGATTTTTATAAAATCTAATTTTTACCAATGTTTTATTTTATAATTTATGTTTTTCATGTTTTATTTGAGAAATCTTTGACCTCCCAGGGACAAAGGTTTGCTTTTGTTCCTTTTAATACTTTAAAATTAAGAAGTAAGTAGTAGTGTGGTGGCCTAGTCTATTTTATTACGGAGACAGGATCTTCTCAGCTATTAAGGAAAGAATGAAACAGGGTTTCCTAAATTGTGAAAAATGAAAGGTACTTAATGAATTGTTTATAATTATATTAAAGTTTCTTTTGCCTTTTGTCGTTGATCAAAATTTGATCTGAATATTTTTCCAGAATATTCTAATTTACATTCTCTGAATATAGTAATATTAAATGATCAAGTCATTGATGGCAAAAATTATTGTCTTAGAGTTGAGAAACTATTTCACATTCTTTATGTGAAAATTGAAATTATACAAAATTATATTTTGCCAAGTCTTCAGTTTACTGCTTATAGGTTTGTTACTGTTCCCTCTAAATATTTTGAAAAGCAAAATGGTATTGAATCATTTACTCTCTTTTTCCAACCAAGAAGAGGATTTGGATGAAAAACTGATAGTATAAATTCTAAGTGTGCTTTAGGGGCGAGTTTGTCTTTGACTTGGCGAATAAGGTAAGATAGAAGCATTGAGATGAATTTATCAGCTGCCAACAAATGTAGCTGATATTATCAGAAGGGCTAAACTAATGATTGCCTTCATTCGGTAGTAAATGATACACAGTGTCTCTTTTTCTAAGTAGTAAACCATTCTAAGAGCTTCCCTGGTGTTTCAGAGGTAAAGAATCTGCCTGGAATGAAGGAGATGTGGGTTCAGTCTCTGGGTCAGGAAGATTCCCTGGAGAAAGAAGTGGCAACCCACTCCAATATTCTTGCCTAGGAGAATTCCATGACACAGGAACCCAGTGGGCTACAGTTCATGGGGTCACAAAGAGTTGGACATGATTTAGTGACTAAACAACAACAAACCTTTCTAAAGTAGTGAACAGACAACTCAAAATAATAAGTCAGATCTGACTAGACTGTGTATGGCTTGAACGAAACAATGGCAGTCTGAGATTTTGCATAATGATCAAGACTCCCAGTTGTGTGGCTGTTTTGGAATAAAGTGATTGCATCTAAAACCCAACTGTTGCGCTGGACATAATATTGTATTCAGGATAGGCCAGCGTTCTGAATTAATCTGCATTCATCTGCAAAGAGCTCTTTTGTTGGAGACATTTCTGAAAGTGTCCTGCTTCTGGCACTGCTCAGCTGGTTTATGTTCATGGTCTATTGGGCGTCCCTTGAGGCTCAGATAATAAAGAATCTGTGTGCCGTGCAGGAGACCCAAGTCGATCTCTGGGTTGGGAAGATCTCCTGGAGAGGGGAGTGGCAACTCACTCCAGTATTTTTGCCTGGAGAATTCCATGGACAGAGGCACCTGGTGGGCCACAGTCAATGGGGTTGCAAAGAATCAGACATGATGGAGTGACTCACACTTCACTACTTCACTTACTGCATCATCATTAGTTATATGTTAACAGCTGTTTGCTGTGCCACTGTATCGGGGTAATGATGATGATATCTGTGTCTTAGATCCTATGTTATTTAAATTTTTCTTTAAAAATCATTACTTTAATGGAAATTTTTCAGAGCTTGCTTAATCTATAAAGTAGATTGCATGATCTTCTAAATATGTGCATTTGCTTTCCCAGCAGTTGTCTTTAGATTATAAAAGTAGCCTTTACAGTGAGTAAATATTTCTTTGGCCTTTGGAACAATAGAATCCGTAGTTCATGGTTCCTACTACCAGTCCGTTCTGAAGGACATCAGCCCTGGGATTTCTTTGGAAGGAATGACGCTAAAGCTGAAACTCCAGTACTCTGGCCACCTCATGCGAAGAGTTGACTCATTGGAAAAGACTCTGATGCTGGGAGGGATTGGGGACAGGAGGAGAAGGGGACGACAGAGGATGAGATGGCTGGATGGCGTCACAGACACGATGGATGTAATCTGAGTGAACTTCGGGAGTTGGTGATGGACAGAGAGGCCTGGCGTGCTGCGATTCATGGGGTTGCAAAGAGTCGGACACAACTGAGTGACTGAACTGAACTGAACTACCTAGAGTAAATAATCAGTTGAAGCCAACAGTGGTCATTTCAGTACAGAATTTGTGAACTCATTTTATTGTGGTCATCTTTCCTTACGTCTCCATTTCTCAACACATTGGTTTTCTAACTTCAGTATTAATATACACTCAGTAAATATTCTTGTGTGTATATTCACAATGAATGAACCAAAAACACAGATAAAATTTTATTCACTATCTCTATCAGGATGCATGTGAAACTATAACATTTAAAGAATAAAGAGATTCAAAATTTGATTGCAAAATAAACACTCAAAACTTTTTTATACCCTCTTTTCTTGTTCTAGAAAAGCAGTCCTCATAACAGTTTTATTCCTTCCTGCTTTACACCTCCAAGACTTTCTTTAATGATTTTTTTCTTACCAGAAGACACATATGTTGGCTATGAAAGGAAACACTGGTATTGTTTATCAGGGAGAAGATGTTAATGAGCTATGAAAAAATCACAGCTCCACTACATTGTGCACATAGATTTGTATCCCATATTTGAGAAATTCTACTCGAATCATCATTCATTACATAACTTTGATATAGGTGATTGGCTTCTTCCTAGGATGCTATGTAATAAGTTCACTGTTTAATTCTTTCATAAGTTAGACTATTTTATAATGCTTTTACACTTTATTCTTCACAGTTCAAATGATAATTAAGATAATGACATTGAGGGAAAAGTTATTATTGAAGACTTTTGAGTTCCTGAAAACTAAGAAGGCTGAATAATTTATAAAATGTAAAGCAAAAATTTTAGCATCTTCTCATCCAAACAAACAAAAAAATAGTACACAGCTGCTTAGGTAACATCAGCAATTTACTTTAAATGCTTCTTTATTTATTCCTTGTATATGAACCTCTGGTACAGCATATAACAGTTAGAGGCCAACTTTAATTTGCTTCCAATTTGAACTTGGTAATAGTGTGTTTCTATTATGGATCCTTGAAGAAGCCTCTTGGGTTCAACCCGAGATTGTTCTCCCTCCTTTACATCTTCACCCTTGCTATGTTAGCCCAGGCCTATTAGTCAGGGATTTCATTTTGCCACCTCAGAACTGCTAAGGCAACCTTGTCATTGTAATTTTCACGCCCTTTCTTTTTCTTTGTTCTCTATGTCAGTGAAATCTTATCTCCACAGTCTTCTGTCATAGGTTAATAGCTTGGAACAAAGTTCAGTCAGAGTCTCTAGCATAATAGAACAAAATGCATAGATGAAAAAATTAGTAGCCACTGCCCTTCCTTGTACTTCATTCAAGGGCTCTTTGTTGAATTTTGCTCATCGGTGAAACTGGATTAGTAGATTTGGTGGGACATTGTCAAATGATGTGCATATACACATGGATTTTGGAGACTTGAATGCAACTGTATTCTAGAAGGTGTGCCAGGGACATTATAGTGCCCTAGATAGGTTCTTGATGTAGATTTTATTCTCTCATTGATGTGGTATTTAAGTATATTGTTAAATCTCCAAACTCTGAATATTGTGTGGAAATTTAACATCTGAACACTATCTTAACATTTTTAAGCTTTTAGAAAAGAATTATTGGTTCATTTCCATATACTGCATTTATTCAGTTAAAATCACCTTAGCTAACAGGTTAAAGTCATGGGTCATTGTACTTATTCTACTCATACCGCTGCCTGCTCAAGGTCATTTGGAAATTACACAGCAGAGAAATGTTCCATAGAAATAAATGGCATTAGTGCAAATTTACTAGCTGGATTATTTTAGAAGAAATATATTGACACCATTGAATATTATCAACAATTCCACTGCCATCACTTCCTCCTCCTCTACTCAATGAGCTGTTAAAAGACACAATTTGTTGTACTATGTAGCTAACAAGAAATAAACAACATGCAGCAGGTGCTACCCAGGAAGGCACTGAGCGTTATTGTACTAACTGTGCCTGACTAATTCTAGCCAAAACAACAGCTCCATATTCAGTAAAGGAGAAGAACAGATAATTTAATGGAGATTTGCAGCCTAGTTGTTTATCATGTTGGGGTTATACTTGGAAAATAGAATCAAGTGAGAGGCATGGCGTGAGGAAATCCTTGGCTGCAGAGACTTTATCCTCAACTCATGAGCATCCAATTCAATGGAAGATAATGGTATGCTGATGAGTTAAAATATTGGATAATCCAAATTTTTTTTCTGTAGATTTTTAGAAGAGCTATAGGATCATTTGGGCATGGATCTACCCTCTACATCATACTTCTTTTAAAATTAACATTAAAACTGACTGAGTTCACTAAGAAAGTCACACCAATTTATACTGTAGGGAGGTGAAGGACACAGCATGGTAGAAGTGGAAAAAAGCTAGAAATAATATTTGCTATTCATAATCTGCAGAAAGAATAGAGATTTTGAATGATATAAGTTCTTTTTCTCTCATACCAGTGAGTTGATGTATATCGTTTTGCTTATTCATTTACTCAATCATTAGTAATTTCTATTTACTATGCTTGGCATCTACTATATGTCAGGAACTGTGGACAGAGCAAAACAAAAGACAAATGAGGTCCTTCTTGTGTAGTGACTGTATTCCACTGGGAAAAGTAGACAATTATTAAGTTAGAAAGAGTAATTATAGATTGAAATGAGTGTGAATTTTGAAGGAAATAAAAGGATACAGACACTTGGAGAGAACTTCTGCCAGAGGTTTTCCTTTGAGTGTGGAGTTGAAGGGTAGGAATGGGTCAGACATGACAGGAATTACAGAGGAATATTTTCCTGGACAAGGAACAGCAAGGGAGATGTCTTGGAAGGGAGCAAACCATTGCCAAGTTCCAGGAGCAGGAATGAAACTGGTATAGTTAGAGTGTCATAACTGATATGGAGGGTAATTTTAGAACATAAAATTGGAGAGATAGGCAAGAGCCAGATCAGGGGAGTGTCTTATAGGCAGTGGCTCAAAAGCTTAGTTTTCTTTTTGAGAGTAATAGAACCTATTAAAGGATTTTAAGATGAGAGTGGCTTGAACTGATCAATTTTTTGGGAAAAAAAAAAAAAGTTTCTGTCCTCTTGGCGGAGAAGGGATTGGAGAGAGGAAGAGTAGAATGGAAAGATTCCTTATGAGTTCATTGTAACAGAGTTGATAGATTGAAGACTAGGGAATTGATTACAGAGGTGAAGAAAATGTGGAAGTTAATGCATACTGCAGAGCTTAAACTGACTCGACTTGCTAATAAACAGGATAAATGGTGAGGAAAAGAAAGAGATCAATAATGACTCCATATTTTCGGATAGGGCACTGGATAGATGCACATGACATTTAATAAGATGGGGAAAGCTGGGGAAGTCCAGGTTTGAGCAAGTAAAGAGTTCTAGGACTTTTGGATTTATTAAGTATGCAAAGCCAATTCTGTATTGAAGCAGAGATGTCAAATAGGTTAGTTATGTAAGAGTCCAGACATTTGAGGAAAGATCTGGGTTAGAGATATAAATTTTTTCCTCATAAGCATATAAAAATGGCATCTAATGTCATTGACTTTGATGAGCTCCCCAAAAGGAGTGTAGATAAAGAAGAGGTCTTAATACCTAGACTGAGGTACTCATCTTCTAAGACTGAATAATGGAATGAGATAAAGAAAGAAACAGCCAGGAGCATAAGAGGAAGCCAGCAGAGGAGAGTGGCAATGGTGTCAACGCTGCTGACTCTGGAAAAATGTAATTTTTAACTTTGAAATGAACCATTTTCATGCGGTGGTGAGGAATGGGAGCAAATTGGAGTGAGTAGATTTAAGAATGACATGAGTGATTTGGAAGTGGAGACCTTGACTTCAGAATTGTTATTCAAGAATTCTATCTGTGAATGGGGAGGCTTAAAGAAGGATAATAGTGGATAATATAGGAGTTCAAGGGAAGTTTTATTTAATTATTTAATTTAAATATATATATATTTACTTATTTATTTGGCTGTACCAGGTCTTAGTTGGGCACTTCAGATCTTTAGTTGCAGGATACAAGCTCTTACTTAACAGCATGTGGGATCTGACCAGGGATCAAACTTGGGTCCCCACATTGGGAGTGTGGAGTGTTGGCCACTGGGAAGCCACCAGGGAAGCCCCTATTTGTTTATTTATTTTTTAAGATCAGAGAAGCCAGAATACGTTTGATATTCTAATTAATTTTTTTTAAGATGGAACAAGCCAGACTATGTTTGGTATTCTAATACCCACAATCCACTGAAAAGGGAGAGATTGTAGATGTAAGAAATGGGGCTAAAAACTGAAGTAGAGTAATATTTTAAAAGAAGCATAATATCCACATTTATTTATTTATATTTAAAAGAAGCATAATATAAATTCCATGAACAGCATTTGTGCATCTTCAGTACACTTACTGTGGCATAGTATCATTATCATCATACAAGAATAGGGTTGGAATGTACCATTAGAACTCATCACAAGCAAATTTCCGACTTTACAACTGACTAGTGAAGGTTCTGATATAAGCTGAGACATAACACCTTGCCTCCCAGCTAATTAATGAAACAGGGAGTGTCAGTTGGACACTGTCTGTTGATAAAGGGGGTGTATAGTGGGGAGAAAGCTTTTTCCTACTTAATGTTATAACCAGTGCATTTGTGTCCATGAGCCCACCTAGTGCCTCTTAAGCAAATCACTAGGTAGAACAGTGGCTCAGGTTGAGAGGTAGTTGGCTTTAGTACAAGGCACATTGTGTCACCCAGTCTTCTCCTCATGCTGAAGCACTCATTCCTTCAGCTGCTGGAATTGCTGGCATCCCCAGATTCTCAACTGAGTCACTTTCTAAGACTTACTTCACCCAAAGAGAGCTACTTTGCCCTATGACCCACCCTCTTCCTGTGGGCACCCTGCATCCAGTGATTGGTCAGTGACGAAATATAAAGGTTTAGCTCCTTCACCCCAATTTAGGATAACTCTGAATGACCGCCGAAAATGCTTGTAGAATCTTCTGAGGCTTCATATTAGTATTTGGATCATATTACAATTTAGCTCCTCTCTCTGACCAGTCCTGTTGCTTTCCAGTTTATACTCTTGATCCCAAAAGTATGTCAAGTAATCTTACTAGAACATTTTCATCCCAGGATCTGCTTCCTCAGCTATCTTGACCTTTAAAACCCACAAAGAATGTGACCAATAATTAAAACTACAATGCTAATCTTGGGGTTAATCAGATGCAGCTTAGTTATTTTAAAAAGTAACAACCGTTATATAGATTATTTTAGCAAAGAGAATGACTGAAGTCTGACTCTATGTCAGGGTTATGTTGGTGGAAAAATAACTCCTTTTGAAATGAGACCTTAGCTGGAAATGGGAAATTTCTGTGTATCAGGTTTTGGTCTAATAGAGAAATAGAAGATAAAATGTTTGAAATGATAAGAGCCTTAGCTCTGAATTTTATGCACAGAAATGATTCCAGGACTAACCAATAGCCTTTGGCTAAGCATGAAACATGTTGATATATAGTGAACAAGAAAACCATGCTGGGAGTTCCCTGGCGGTCCAGTGGTTAGGACTCAAGTCTTCCACTGCGGGAGATTCCTCCTTGGTTGGGGAACTAAGATCCCACAAGCCATGGTGTTGTTGTTTAATCTTTAAGTCATTTCTTTAGTTGCTCAGTCTTTGCAACCCCATGGACTGTAGCCCACTAAGCTCCTCCATCCATGGGATTTCTCAGGCAAGAATACTGCAGTGCATTGCCATTTCCTCCTCCAGGGGATCTTCCCAAACCAGGGATTGAACCCAGGTTTCCTGTTTGACAAATGATTTCTTTACCACTGAGCCACCTGGGAAGCCCCACAAGCCATGAAGTGTGGCCAAAAATTAACACATCAACAACAAACTGCATTTTGTGAAAGACACATAGATGCCCAGAGTTAACATGTGTCTGAGCATATGAACACATACAGCTAATTCCAGAATTTTCCTTCTGTTGAAAATGTGGCTCCTGGCTATTACTTCCCTTGGTCAGTGTAGGCTCAGGAGCTGGGCAGACCTGCCTCTTTAGGGAGAAGGATGTAACAGAGAAAGGCAGGAGAAGGTGAAAGCTGAAAGTTCAAGATAGATAAACTTTACATATTTCTAGGAAGAAAAATTTCTGTACTAAAGGAAATTTTGTCTTTGTCTTCAATTTCTAGATTCCTTCTGATGTTCAAGAATATTTAGTTTTTCAAGGGGGTAGTAGCATTCAAATCCATTTGTATAAACACTGTGTCCATTTCTTAAAACCTTTCCCTGTTAATAAGTCCTGAAATTTATAGGTAGAGGCCATTGGGTCTTCGAGGCCAATGAATTCAGTAAAATGATCAAATTAATACCAATGTTTCAAGCAACTGAAAACTCTTTGTGTGTATGTGTTTGTGTTGTTAGGGCTGGAAATGAAGAATTAAAGGAGGGTTTGTCATGCACAGCCTTTACATTTCAGACTACCGTCAATCATTTCAGAAGGGAGGCTCTACTTGTAAATTATTTTTCTGGGGAAACAAAAGAAAGGAGGAAATAGCCAAGATAATTTTGAAGAAGTACAGATTTATGGATGACTTTCTCTGAAACCCCATTACTTATTACAAAGTGAAAAAAATTAGAGAGTATGAAAGTGGCATTCAGTTTGTCATACAGAGCAAATAGGGAAGACTTGAGGGTCCAGAAACAGTTAAATTCATATATGAAAGCATGATACTTGACAGTGGTAGCATTAAAACTCCGTAGGGAAAGTACTGGCTCTTCAGTATATGGTGCTAGGACAATTGGTTATCCATATGGAAAAAGTAAAATTAGATCCTAGTGACAGAATAAATTCCAGGTGGCTTTAAAATCCGAAAGTTAAAAGCAAAACTTTAAAAAATTCTACAGTCAAAAATAGGAGTGTTTTTATGACCTGAGGTTAAGGAAGGATTTCATAAAGGAAAAGATTAGTAAATTTAGCCTCATTAAAACTGCATTTTCTATACATCAAAAGATACCATTAAAGAAAAAAAAATGGACAAAGGGGAGATACTGGAAAAACTATAGCCACCAAAGAATAAGGATTTAGAACTTTAGCATTAGGAAAAAGTTAACACCCTAATATTAAGATGAGTAAAGGAAATAAACAGGTATTTTACTGAAGAAAAAGTATAAGTATCGAATAAAATGATCTACAGCATCACTAGTTGTGGTGGAAATTCAAATTAAAATAACAGGCCATTTCAATCTCATTAGATTGCCGAAAGTGAATGACAATACCACTGTCTGGGAAAGTAAAAGCAGTGGGAACTCTCCTACAATTCTCGTGGCAGTGAAGATTGATGTAGTCACTATGGAGAGCAATTCGGCAATATGCAACTGGGAAAAAATGAACAATCAAAATATTCTCAATAGAGAAAACAATAAATTATAGGGTTTATTCATACAATGGTTAAAAGGAATGAACTAGGATGGCAGATATCAATCTGGATAAATATGAAAATGTTATATTCTTTAGATAAAATGGATCCTCTTTGGACAGCATGGAGAGAGGTTGCTTTGAAAATGTTGATGTGGAGTACACAGTTTAGTGATATTTTAATTGATTGGATAGCCCTAACTGTAAATATTGATTTGTGGATTGGACAAGGTGTTCCAACCATTAGCATTTTTGATAATTAACAAATCACCCTAAACCTGTTGGCTTAAAACAGCTATTATCATTATTATTATTATTATTTAGCTCGTGGTTCGGTGGACTGGATGGGATGGTTGAGACTGCTGGGAAGACTGTGTCCTTTTTCCATGTGGTCTGATATCTTCTAGAGATTAGCGCAGGTGTCACATGGTGATCTCTGGGTCCTAAAGACTGTCAAGAGAGGACATATCCCAAAGACCAAGTACTTTCTTGGACCACAGCTAATGTTCAGTGCTCCAAAGCAAGTCACATGGCTTCGCTCAGATTTATGTGTGGAGAAGCCTCCACCTCTTAAGGAGGAGCTTTGAAGTTACATTGCAAAAGGGCATTTGCACAGGCAGGAGAAGAATTTATGGACATTTTTACAATCTATTACAGATATCTTTATATAGGTATCTGAACTTGGTCTGGGAAGTTCAGACCAAGTTTATTTATGTGGATGATGATCCTTAAGAGTTATCACAAGATGCAGCTTTTATTAAAATGGCTATACCCCTATTTTAGTATCCGGGACCATTATATCTAACAACTTTCTGACTGAATAGACTATAGGCGTTTTGGACCTGACTGTTTCTAGTGGAGTGGAATTTACTGATGAAGCAGTCTACTTCAGGGGCTGTGTGTAGTTCTGCCTCTACAGTTTAGGATGGATATCACTACCCAAGACTGGATATGAAATAAAACCCTTTGCTTCCCTGATAATGTAGAGGCCCTATTTGTGAGGAGAGAGTTCTCCTTGGTATGATCTTTAAAGCAGATCCAATAAGAAAACTGAGAAAAACTCAGCAACCTTTGGCTCAGGCTTGGAAAGTAAATAGTGGCTTCCCTGGTGGCTCAGATGGTAAAGAATCTGCCTGTGATGCAAGAGACCTGGGTTCAATGACTGGGTCAGGAAGATCCTCTGGAGAGGGAAACGGCAACCCACTCCAGTATTCTTGCCTGGAGAATTCCATGAACAGAAGAGCCTGATGAGCTGCAGTCCATGGAGCTGCAAGGAGTTGCACACAACTGAGCGACTAATGCACACAAAATTTCAGGAGATGAAAAGAGTGAGTGGGTAGGTAGACATGAAAGAATAGTTAGTGAAAAGAAATGACTAGATAACTCTAAAAGCCCCTACTGTGCCGGGATTTTCACATGTCATAGATTGACTGATTGGATTCATTTAAAGAAAAATACTGTATTTTCAATCTTAATATCAATTCTTATGTTTTAGTAAGTAAGCAGGGCCATTTGCCGCTATCTCACCCCATTCTGGGACTGTCTTATTAAAGTTCTTTATAAAATGTCATCATCCTCTGTTCAACTATTACCTCTTCTTTCAGGGAGGAACATCTAATTTTTATTTTTTACTTTTAGAAACTTCTCAAATTTTGCCATCAGCTTTAACCAGTGAGACACCATGGATACAGTATATGATGAAAAGATATCATAATTTTATTACTTACAGAAAGTATAATTCATGATTCAGAATTTAGTGTGAGTCAGACTTTAGAATTATACTTCATTCATATTCTATATTCTCTTTATCATGTGTCAGTTTAAATACAAGACTTGTGATGTTTCAAAATACCAACACTTAGTGGGTATTCCTCTCAGAAGGCGAGCATCTCCAAAACATGGTGATTTCTTGTCAGACAATGTCACAAACCAAGCTTTTTTTTTTTTGAAATGGTGAACAAAGAACCAAACTTAAGAACGCACTTGGTCTTTGTTATTCCAAAGTTGTTCTGAATGACGATTAAAAGAAAGAAAGTAAAGAAAATATAACAGCAGAACTCTTGCTCTCTGGAATGTTTTTCTGTTTTTTCCATAAGGTGTCGACAGTTCTCTGTCAACTTGAAGGCTTGAAAAACAAAAAGCAGTCTTGCTTGTCAGGTGTTCCGCAGTCTCCCTGCCCCAATTCTCCCAAGTGCACAGAGCTCTGGTTCAGATGTTTCAGTGGTATGTATTTATTCTGTCGCTAAATGTCATTTCCCCACTATCTCATGACTTACTTTCAGATCCAGTGCCTACAGCACACCGCCAATTACCCTGAAAAGTGCTTGTGGCGCATATCTCCCTCTATCTTACATGGGTAGTGCATGGGTAAAACTCAGTTGCTAACAAGAGTAACGAAACTTTGATAGTAAAATATACATGTATTTTGGATATATTTTAATCCAAATATTTGAATATATCCAAATATTTGTCACATATCTTGATGTTATTTTCATTGAGGGAACTTCTTGATCATACAGTTATTTTCTTATTGTTTGTGTTTCATTTACAAAGACTCACACTAACATGTGATTTTATCATTTCACTTACTGTTAATATATACATTTCTTTGAGCTCTCGGAGGTGATTCAATCAATGGTC
The DNA here is from genome assembly GCA_917880005.1 of Nanger dama. Taxonomy (NCBI): domain Eukaryota; kingdom Metazoa; phylum Chordata; class Mammalia; order Artiodactyla; family Bovidae; genus Nanger; species Nanger dama. Next base: position 86,199,661 of record CAKJTW010000002.1, read on the forward strand.
TGTAACCCAACTATAAGAAAGGAGTAATCTTCACGGTCACATAGACATGTAGTGAACGTGACTTTATGTTTCCCTTTTTAAAAAAAAATGTGTTTATTTTTAACTGGAAGATAGTTGCTTTACATTATTGTGTTGGTTTTTGCCGTATATCAACATGAATCTGCCATAGATATACACATGTCTCCCTCCCTTTTGAACCTCCCTCCCTCAGTTGCTAAGTTGTGTCCAGCTCTTTGCGACCCCATGGACTGTAGCACGCCAGGCTCCTCTGTCCATGGGATTTCCCAGGCAAGAATACTGGAGTGGGTTGCCATTTCCTTTCCAGGGTCCATCTACCATTCATTCTAAAATGAGTACTTTCACTGAGTTTAAAGTTAAAGATTTGAAAAAGGCACTTGTAAACTAGAGATTTGCTGTTTCCTTTAAAATCAAGATCTAAGTGAAAGAAAAGTAGTGGAAAATGTTCTAACAAGGTTTTTAATAAAGTGGTTTAAAAAGTGAAGTGATGTCCATTTTCTAGGGGTTTTAAGGTATTTTAAAATCAGATATTAAGATTCTGTTAACCATCTAAAATATTTAATTACTAAATGTATACTTTGAGCATACTTGTTTATCATCCTTAAGTGATTCTACTTAGTCTTACGTACCAGTTCCTTTCATTGCAGGAAAAAATATATATGTACTTTCCTTTTTTAAAAATATATAATAGAGGTGGTTTAATAACTGTAGAAAGTCATTAGAACTACCTTATAATGTTTATTATACCAAATCTTGTAGAGATCCAACTAACTTTACATAAATGAAGAAGGAAAAATAGTATCTGAGAATCCCCATGTTCAGAACACATCTTTCATTTACTTTAACTATTCAGGTCTCATCTTAAAGAATTCCTTATAGGAATCTCTATGGCAATCTGGTGTTTAGACCAGGGAGGAAAGCACAGAAGGCATGGCATTTTACCAGTCTTTCTGCTCTTTGTCATCTGCTGTTTGGTTATCACCTAGAGGGTACTTCTGTGCCTCAATTTCCCACATTTATCAAAGATGACAATATAAGCTCTGGAGTATATACATTAAAAATTTCACCAAAGTTGAATTTCCTATTTGGTTAAATTTTTTATATGCGTGAATATTATAAAGTATGTATAATCATATATAAATTCCTAATATTCATGTATAAATACAAGCCTAAAGCTTTTCCTTTAGAAAGTCAGGACATTAAAATATTCATGCCAGTTTTTCCAATATATCAATTTATGGGACTGGATCTGGCAAAGCTATCATTTGTAATGACGACTGGAATGCAGATGGATTTTAGTGACTGTATATAGAAACTGGGGGAAGGGAGCAGCAGTCGTTCTTTGTTGTTTAGGATGAAGCAGAAAAATCTGCTTTCTCCTATATATGGAAGAGTTTGTTAGAAGCAAGAACTAAAATAAGGAATTACTGATCGGCTAGAAATTGCATTTCTTTTATCTTCCCACTTCATTAATATTTTTACCCTCTGGAAATGTACGGATATTTTTACAGAGATATATTACTGAATTTTGGATGAGTACCAGTATTTTTCATTTGCAATGAGGAGTATATAACTGGTGTTATCTAAATATTCTTTAACGAGTCATCAGAAATTTTATTATAGGCATCTCAGGCATAAAAACTGATAATTAAACATTTTATTCCATTCTTAAGTAAATCAGCAATGATCTCAACCAAGTGACACCACATATCTATGGAATGTGATGTGATTCGGAAGGCACTTTAAAAGTACTTCTATTTTAAATATATGTCACTAAATAAGATTTACTGCCATAATGGGCAACATTGCCAATAGGGTTATATACTGTTTCTCAAGTGTGTTGAGATGGAAGTGTTTGCAAATGACTGATTTAGGGGACAGGGTGATACTCTATCATTGTAAGACTCTATGGCCCTATTCAAGTGGAAACATCTAATCATCTGAAATAGTAGTGATTAGAGGATAGGTAGATAGGAGGATTGAAGTTAGTGTTTAATAAATCACTCAAAATATCTTCCTTAATATTAGATTGCCAAATTATTCACTTACATTCAAATAGTCAAATCCATACAAATGTTTCCTCTTGGCACTTTTCCTGTTCACCAACTAGTATTTTCTTACCTTTTCTTGATTCACCAGGTATGGGTGGAAATGTTTTATAGCTCAAAGCCTATGGAAATTTCAGTACAGTAGCTTTTAGTAGTAGAAACAATGATGCTATACTGTTCTTATGTAAATGAAAGAAATTATTACAGTATATAAATGAAAGAAATTATTACAGTATATAAATGAAAGAAATTATTACAGTATATAAATGAAAGAAATTATTACAGTATATAAATGAAAACAACAGACAATTGCTAAGACAGATTATTCAGAGCTCCTAGTTACAAAGAATAGGGGGAAGTCTATCTTCACAATGAACCCTTTCCCCCTAAAATCCATATTCATCATGAGATTAATGTTGAAAATATATAAAATCAACATTTTTTGATTCAGTAGCCCCATGTTGACTCATCCTTGATTTTTTTTTAAAGGTGAGATTTGTGGAAAGTCATATCTATGCTTTCTGTGTTTCAAAATGTGAGGGCAGAGATACCTATTGATTGCTCACAAACTTTCCTGGGGGAGGAGGGATGTACGTTTCTCCTCTTGCTTTTTGGCCCTTTTCTGAGTTAATCAGTAGAAACAAACTAATGGGAACAGTGGTGAGGACTAAAGAACCCTGTCTCTCTTTTTCATTAGACTGAGACCCTGTTAGTTCTGTTAAAAGGGGAGGGAAACAAGAGTTCCTTTTATTTTTGCCCGTTGTTCAAATACATGGAGACTGTGAATATTTAGAGCAGTCTATTTTTAAATCATAGCGCCTTTCAGTATTTTAATCTTCCTTTTCCAGTGGGGAAAGAGTATTTAAGAATTATCTCCTGGAAAAGTGTTATGTGATTCCCCCCCTCCGCCAGCCCCAACACGTTCTAAACACATTATCTACTATAGTAAATTCAATGATCTCAGAATTTATAATTAGGGGTCACACCTTAACTTGAAGTGCTTTGCTCCCCAATATATCACATTCCTGATTCCTTTTCAGAGTATTTGCTCTCTGCTAAAATAAAAACACATAATCTGGTATTTTAATCTTATCAAATAAATCCAGCCTCCCCACATAGACCTTTACACCCTTGTAACCAAATAAATTTGCCTGACACTTATAGGCAAAACACCCAGTTGGTTTTACCTGTAGACTTTAATAAACACACAAGGTAAAAATAGAAACAGGAGAAGATAAGTAATAAAGATAAGAGATATTTTACTGCTTCATAGTACTCTTTTTGCATACTAACATAGTATAGGGTGTTTCATTTAAAATGTAATGTCTCTCTTTGAAAATTTGTCAGTATAGCTTTTTGTCTTATTAACTCATTTCATTTATAAATTATGATTGAAATTTTAGTAATTTATGGACCGATAATTTTGATGAATTCTTAGTAGCATTGATTGTATAATTAAAACAATTCTAAAATTTTATATGCCTTTATGGATGTACAAATAAAATAAATATAGCAAGAGAGAGGAACACCCTGGATGGTTCTTTAAACGTGTGGTTCAGTGTAGCTACCTAATCAGTGTCCAACACGAAGAAACATATACAGAAGTCCTTGGAACTAAGTTAATTAAATGTATATTTAAAGAATTAATAAAACAGGCCCCTGTAAGTTTTGTGAAAACATGATATCTGTACATCATTTTTAATGATCTTAGAACTCTGTCTTTGGTTGGTACTTTCCGAAATACTCTTGAAATATACTGTGACAAAAATGAAGATTTTTGAATATTTGACTTTGCTTTCATATTTTACAGTTATGTGATCATCAAGTTTGGGAATTCTCACCAACCTCAATGGATTTTTATCTAGTGACTAATTTAAAGAAAGAAAATATTTTAAAGCATAACTGTCTTCCTGAAATTTGACTCTTCTAGATCTGTCAGGCCACTCAGATTCCACAGAGAGAACCACAGTTATTAGAAATGAAATAATAACATTATTTTTAAAGTCTGGTTTTACGGATGATACATCAGTACCTGGGAATTCATTTCTGAAATTTTCTCCTCTGACTACCTCCATTAATATAATTGGAAATGAGTTTTTCCTAAGGCATAGCAGTTTGCTCCTCCTCCTCTTCTTTCTCCCCTCTCTCTTCCTCTGTCTCCATTAAATTCTCACAACAGCTCTATGCGTTAGGTCAAGTTCTAACTTGACCTAAGAAGGGAGGAGGCCCCTTTCTTGTTTATTAAATTCTATAATTCAAAATCTATATGTTTAAGATTACTTTAAGAACAGACAGGTTTTCTATTCTTGAAGCACTTCTGCAAGTGCAATAGCAATTTAGCACTACATCCTCAGTTTCCCAAATCATTTCTTATAGGGAAAACATAATGAGTGTCCATGAAACTTGCTATATATACTGATTTTACCCAATTGGAGTTTCTTAACTAAGAGTTTATTTTGACAATGAAAAAAAAATTGTTCAGTATTTTCTCTCCCTTAACAGCCAAATTGTGTTTGCCAATGCTTCCTTTAGAAACAGACAGTAATAGGTAAAATAGTTTTAAAACCATTTTGAATACTCTTGGCTTTCTTAACTACCCAAAAGAAAACTTTTGATTTGGCAAAGCTAGTTTGAATTGAGAAATACTTTAAGAAGTATTTTACTACCAAGTAAAATATTTTTAGTGTAATTTAAATACTTTTTTTTTGTAGGCCTATGCTTGCTTGTCTGTGTGGACAACTTAACACTGTTTATCTTACCTTTGGGATTTTTTTTTCTACTAATTTAAATGTGCTGACTTAAAGCTTTTATTTAGAAGAGGATGTCAGAGGGATGGATATTTTCAGTTAATTGCTTTGCCCATTTAAAAATTAATAATAGTTTTCCTTTTATTAATAACAAGATGGTTTTTCTTTTTTTTTAAAAAAGGATCACTTCTTTCAAATATGGCAAATTTTAAATCGTTGATGAAATATCTTTCTAAATGCACCTCCCTCCCATTTTATTAGGAATTAGTTAACTAAGGAAATAATAGACTATAGTGTTTTGGTGGAACTTATTCAGCCCATGATCACTAACACATATGTATATTCAGTTCAGTTCAGTTCAGTCGCTCAGTCGTGTTCGACTCTTTTGACCCCATGAATCGCAGCATGCCAGGCCTCCCTGTTTATCACCAACTCCTGGAGTTCACCCCAACTCATGTGCATTGAGTCGCTGATGCCATCCAGCTACCTCATCCTCTGTCGTCCCTTTCTCCTCCTGCCCCCAATCCCTCCCAGCATCAGGGTCTTTTCCAGTGAGTCAACTCTGTGCATGAGGTGGCTAAAGTATTGGAGTTTCAGCCTCAGCATCAGTCCTTCCAGTGAACACCCAGGACTGGTCTCCTTCAGAATGGACTGGTTGGATCTCCTTGCAGTCCAAGGGACTCTCAAGAGTCTTCTACAACACCACACTTCAAAAGCATCAATTCTTCTGTGCTCAGTTTTCTTTATAGTCCAACTCTCACATCCATACATGACCACTGGAAAAACCATAGACTTGACTAGATGGATCTTTATTGGCAAAGTAATGTATCTGCTATTTAATATGCTGTTTAGTTTGGTCATAACTTTCCTGCCAAGGAGTAAGTGTCTTTTAATTTCATGGCTGCAGTCACCATCTGCAGTGATTTTGGAGCCCCCAAAATAAAGTCTACACTGTTTCCACTGTTTCCCCATCTATTTGCTGTGGAGTGATGGGACCAGATGCCATGATCTTCATTTTCTGAATGTTGAGCTTTAAGCCAACTTTTTCACTCTCCTCTTTCACTTTCATCAAGAGGCTTTTGAGTTCCTCTTCACTTTCTGCCATAAGGGTGCTATCATCTGCATATCTGAGGTTATTGGTATTTCTCCTGGCAATCATGATTCCAGCTTGTGCTTCTTTGAGCCAGTGTTTCTCATGATGTACTCTGCATATAATTTAAATAAGCATATTATAGCCAAATTAACAAAATATAATCATATAAAATATGAAATAAAATGATGCTGATGCTGAGAAAGATTGAGGACAGTAGAAAGGAGTGACTGAGAATGAGATGGTTCGATCGCATTATTTACTCAATGGGCATGAGTTTGAGCAAACTCCAGGAGATAGTGAAGGACAGGGAAACCTGGCATGCTGCAGTCCATGGGGTCACAAAGAGCCAGAAAAAACTGAGTAGTCACAGCAGCAATAACAGTGAAATAAAATCCTGATTTAGCATAATGATATTTGTAATACTTTATTGTGGCTAAGGATAAGGGCTCTGAAGACCAAATGCCTATGTGACAACTTAGATGCTTCTATTAACTAGCTGTGACCTTGGGCAAGTTAGTTAACCTCTATAAAATGGGCAGAGAACTTGGCCTAACTCATAGTCATTGTGAGAATTAATGGAGACAGTGTATATGGAAATGGAACACACAGGTGGCCAGAATTCACACTCAACTGTGTAATTTTTACATAGCCCAAAGCTGCCCAGTCAAGGAGATGAATGGGGGTTAATGGGGCTGAAATTCACCCACTGGATCTCATGCTGGCCATGCGCTTGCTTGCAGGACAGGACCAGTGAGTGGGAGGTGTCTTTTGAGTAAAAGTCATGGATAGGATGGTGGTGGCTCTGTATGTCAACTGTCTTTATTATCATCCTAAATTAAAACACACATCCTCCTTTTTCAGGTGGTCTTTGGGAATTTTGAAGTCATCCTGTCTTCCACGTAATTGTTATGAAAATTACAATTAACATCATCTGTGATGTTAAGGTAGCTAGAAAGCAAATAAGGCAGATATCCAAGTGAATATATTTAAGCTCCATTTAGCCTCATTGATATTATGTAGAATTTATCAATCAGGAAAAGATACCTATAGTTAGGATTTAGCATTCATAATAATTAAGGTAGAATGCATAGTGATGAGATAGGGCTATCCATTAGAGGACAGCTATTAAAGGATAGTACATGCCTTGTCAATTTATATTGATTTTTTCCTGGTTGCTCAGATGATAAAGAATCTGCCTGCCATGCAGGAGACCTGAGTTCGATCCTTGGGTTGGGAAGATCCCCTGGAGAAGAGAAGGGCTACCCACTCCAGTATTCTTTGCCTGGAGAATTCCATGGATAGAGGAGCCTTGCAGACTGCAGTCCACGGGGTTGCAAAGAGTTGGACAAGATTGAGTGACTAACACTTTTAGCACTTCACTTTATAGAATAAAATAGGAGGCAGGTCATAATTAGAAACTTCATGAGGAGGACAGTTTTTTAAATTAAGGTGATCACTGATAATAACTACAGGTATTATAACAGGTAGGATGCAGGGATGGATGTTTGGATTGGTCCAGTGTATCATATTTATATTTTATTTTCATTATTTTTTTCAGACAGTAAAATGTATAGAAGAATATTTTTGTTCTGAAATTTTATTTTTAAAATGTCATATACGGTTTTAATTAAAGGACAATGAAAGAGCAAAATAATGAATTAGGAATCTTAGGTCTTGGAGAGTTACACAGAATATGAAATCTATTATATTTTGAAGCTAATCTTGCAGGGGAAAAAATAAAAAGCCCTCTCCCATATTTTCAGTGACATGAAGGAAGTTAAGCGTGAATCCCATCTCTGTGGGGAGACTGTTTCAGTCAACCCTTTACTGACTCCACCCTTTTGCTTTCTGACTCTAGACACAAGTTCCATTTTCTTTCTTAAACCTGTCTTCTCTCTCCACCCCTCTATTCAAATATCACTTAGGTGTATTAGGTTGGCAGTTTGACATCATTCAACAGTATAGATACAGCCATCCTGGTGTAGAACCTTAGAAGTCACATTAACTCCCTTCGCCTTCTCAGCCACCATATCTGGCTTCCACAGTACACAGATTTTTTTTTCTCTCTCTCTTTTTTTTTCAGGTTCTAACACATTTTTAAAATTGTCTTCTTATTCATAAAAAGGAAATATCAGCCAAAATTCACTGCTGCTAAGTTGCTTTAGTCGTGTCCAGCTCTTGTGTGACCCCATAGACGGCAGCCCACCAGGCTCCCCCGTCCCTGGGATTCTCCAGGCGTGAACACTGGAGTGGGTTGCCATTTCCTTCTCCAGTGCATGAAAGTGGAAAGTGAAAGTGAAGTCGCTCAGTCATGTCCGGCTCTTCGTGACCCCATGGACTGCAGCCTACAAGGTTCCTCCATCCATGGGATTTTCCAGGCAAGAGTACTGGAGTGGGTCTCTCTCTCTTTTAACGCATCTTCTCCTTTCGTTTGGCACAGCAGAGACGCATCCCTTCCAGCTGAAATCCTGAAGTAGCCTTGGAATTCTTTACCTGACTCTTTGTCTTTTTCAACAACAATCAGTGGTTTTAAGAGTATCAGTGAAAAACCACTGACTATGCTATGGCCCCAGTCTAGGTTTCCAGATCTATCTTGCCTTAATCGCATGTAAGCAGCCTCCATAGAGACATAATGGGCCACGAATATTCCTGGTTATGATCTCCATGTTTCAGTTTCTTGTGTGTTCATTTCTGTTCCTTCTTGCCGCCCTCTACTCTTTCCCCAGGGTACAGTCTTTGTTTTAACCCTATTCTTAATCTTAATATACTTCCCATGATGCTTTTCAGATGGGTACTTTATACCTCCATAAATTAACTCAGCTTGCCTGCCATAGCTGTAGAGAACTTGCACTTTCAACTTGTGAAATGAAAGAAATCTTATACCTATTTGTGTATCTATATCACTTCATACAGTGTGAGCCATTTTACTGGTTTAGTTGTACATCTTTCCAGCATATTATAAACTACATGAAGACATCTTCAGTGTGTATTGGAATTTACCATTATCTGGTGCAGTGCCTGGCAGATAGCATATGCTTAAAAATACCATAGAATAGATGTTGCAGAATTTTGGTGGTCAATACACATTTTAAGCCACATACATATGATTATATATATTTTGGTCTTTATGATTCACAGCATAATGTCTGATGGCATAGTCACTATTAATAATTTTTTCCATCTGCTATAAGAAAGAAGTCCCTTAATACACTTTATAGTATTTAACCTTACAGCATATAGAAAGGAAAAATGTAATTTTTATTAGAAAGTTAATTGGAAAGATGAGAAATTATCAGGTATTTGATTAGTAAATAAATCTATTTTTAGTTATACTAACACATGAAAATGAATATACTGTAAAGGCAATGGTCATTCTAACATGTGAGCAATTATAAAAATTATGTTCTAAAATATGAGAAAAAAGCCCTCTTTTTAGTATTAGGGCTGCTGAGAATATCCAAAATAACTGTGAAGTCCGTCATCATTACTATAATTTTATACATATATAAAATTATATATACATGTATAAAGTCTTTGTAAAGTCATCAAATGAGATGATGAAAATAATCAGTGGTTTAGAATAACTGTGAAAAATAACTTCCAAAGTGTATTAACAATAAGAGAATCAATAGAACAGATATCTATGAGTTAAATTAAAAAGAAAAATTAACAGGGGATAAAAGGCAAACAGCTTTTGTATTCCTGCAATTCAGGTGAGCTATCTTCATTTTCCTTGTATTTTTTTTTCTCATTAACTGTAGAAACCCATAGAAATAAGTCTCTGTGCAGCTCCAAATGTCCCCATTTCATTTCAGATAGTATTTCCAATAAGGGTACTGTTTTCTTGCAAAGAATATTACATCTCACTAATTGTCCTACAAATCCCATTCTTAATTAAAATCAAAATCTTCGTAACAACTTTACTATATAGCTTAAGAATATGTGATCTTCTTGTTTGTTTGGAGGACTATGCTCTGGGTGCATTTTCCCCCCTTTCGAAAAGGAGCAGCCTGGTGAGAAAAATTTGCGGCAATTGATTTTGTTTGTTTGTGGCTGCAACCATAAAAACTCCCAAGCAATACTAAATAGTGCTTGTGGGGCACAGGTCTGGCAGTTCATGGGTACACAGTAAGTTTTATAATACTATTAATGCTAGACAATAAGACAAGATATAATAATTCCAATTTCATCATCTGTCTCTGTTTTATACTAAATTGTGCACTCTATTGTGAATATGCTGGCTATAACATGGCATATTTAATTCTGCATTTAGTCTCTGCTTTGTTACTCATGCACAAATATAGCAAGTTTGCTTCTCAAATGCCCTGTCCCAGCCCTCTAAGAACAACAACAACAAAAAATTAAATACAAACTAAGTTTGAATAACAGTAATGGTGGGAAAATCTATCCCAGGGTTCATTCTTTTTACAGGGAGTTGGCAAACCAGGAAGAATAGACTTTGTCATGTGCAAATATGGTGACCATAAATGGTGCTAGAGGCTTTTCCATTGTCCTCTGAGTTTGCCATGAGAGAAAGCGGGTGAGAGAAAGAAAGACACGTTTGATAGAGTTGTGAAGAATGTTTGAATGGCTATTGGGTGTTGAGCATTGTCTTGCAGTGACCTCAATTCGGTACAGTAGAGACCCTTGAAAGCACTGTCTGAAGTCACAATACCACTATTCTCCTCCATTTACTAAAAGGGATTAGTTAAAAGGGTGACGTTCCGTGCAGAGAGTTCCAAGTATTCCATGAAACAAAAGGCTCTGAAATGTTTTTGAAGTTATTTTTAATTGAGTTGAACTAATTTAATAAAGGTCCTAAGGAGGAAAAAAAATAAAGGAATGTGATTGTTTTATGATTCCTCACAGATGGAATGGACATTTATAGCATACTTTTCCTTTAGTGTTCCAGAGAACAGTAGCTCCATTTACAGCTACTGTTAGCAATTTAAAACTGCTCCAAAATGAAGTCTTTCAAGAAGTTGACAGCTTATAAATAAATCTGTCTGATAAAATTGAACATAAACTGCATCTGTGGTTAGTTTGCCAAAATTAATTCTACATTTAATTAGAGATAGCAGTCAAACATATTTAATAAAAAACAGTCTTGGAGAGTAAATCAAATGAAGTCAGATTTTAGCAGACGTTTTGCATTTTTTTTTGCGAGGAGTGATGAAATGACCTCACCTCTCCTATTCCCAGTTATATGGCAACTCTGTAGAGTTATGGGGAAGCCAATGAGTTCATGCTGTTTGGAAAGGTTCCTTGCTCAGCTTAGGGTAAAGAGAGAAAACGATCATTTTGTGATTTTGCTTGATTCCATCATTGGGCTAAACTTTGATGCCATATGTATTAAACTAACAAGTTATTAAGCATATTACTGCTAATGATTACAGAGACTAAGCTAAGGTGATTCTAATATATATATATATATATATATTTACACACACACATATACAAGTTCATAGAATTGCCCTTAAACACTTTTTTGCTTCCTTGGCAAACATTTTTTAAATTATAAATTTAACCATTGCAATGAGATATGTTAAGATCATATATTAGATACAGTGCCTTTTCTTCTCCCACAAAGACTTCAAAAAATTAACTTTGCTTATCAAATATTTGTGCTCACTCTGCATAATGTAAGCAGTGTGGTATAGCTCTGGTGTCCTGGGGAAGATGCAGAAGCACACAGATCAGTGAGAATGCAGCAAACAATATTTTGGAACAAAAGTGACTTACAATCCAAAGGGCAGAGAAACAGATCTTCAAACACTGGAAAGTTTCAGTACATAGTCCATAGTCCTATGTGAAGTCTACAGACAATAGAAACTAGTATTAGCAATAACAGTTTCAAATATGTATAAAAATTGTACGGATTATATGTACCTGCACTAATGCACACAAAAATTGATACCAATTAAACCAAATTTTATTTTGATCTTTTTAATGGTGTGATGTTACTTTCTAGCAATATAAGATAAGGTAAGGTCGCTCAGTCGTGTCCAACTCTTTGCGACCCCGTGGACTGTAACCTACTAGGCTTCTCCATCCATGGGATTCTCCAGGCAAGAATACTGGAGTGGATTGCCATTTCCTTCTCCAGGGGACCTTCCCAACCCAGGTATCGAACCCGGGTCTCCCACACTGGAGGCAGACGCTTTAACCTCTGAGCCACCAGGGAAGCCCTTAAAAATATGGAGATACTATTGCTGTAGTTAATATCAAATTTGGATTAAAAAATATTTTTGATCTCCTCTATGTGCCTAGCATTGCAATTCTAGAGATAGTTAATCTATACTAAACATTTTTCCAAAGTATCATCATATTTTGGTGTCATGTCATTCATATAGTTTCTGGCTAAAATATGCAGAGGTGTTTTTCAGTGACATAGCTTTTATGTGCTTTTTTGTCCTTTCAGAATTGTATTTTTATTTTACATACATGAGTTTGCTTCCTAAGTTACTTTGTGAAAGTTTTGCTAAAATTTTTTAGAATAGTAGGATGTAAAGGGATATACCTTTATTCCCGTATTTAAACAATATGTCATTATTTTGAGGTTTGACCTGTGAGTCTTATATTACTTGTACTGTGAATAAGTAAAGCAGTAGAAAATATATACAGCACAAAAATTTCTATTCACTAATCATTTTTAAATCAGTCATGAAATAATTATGCTGTTTTAAAACACACAGGTCAAGTTAGATGCTAATGCATTATAGTTTCATCATTTATCAAAATACAAAGCAACTACAGACTATAAATAGAAAAAGGTATTTAAAAAATCAGTTTACTTCAAAAGGAAGAGTTGACCAGTTCAATAATTTTTGTAAGGTCTTAATCATCAGTGATTAATCCCAAGTGATTGACTGACCTCATTAACAATTTATATATTTGAACTGATAAAACAATCATTTTAATCAATGGCCTCAAACTGGTATATATGTTTCAGTACCATTGGAGGATTGGGATAGTATTAATGCACCTTTGTAGATAAAAACTAAATGACTGTTCCTCTCCTTTAACAAAAATATAAATAAATAAAACATATTCCTTAATATAGGAAATATATAAAAATACAACATTTTTTGATTCCCATGTCATGCAGTTTTGTAGATCCTTGGAAAATAACTCCCCCTCCCCAATTTCATTAACAACTTTGTTATCATTTATAAAATGAATAGCTTCAGAAATACGGGTTAATAGTTACATGATTCCTGTGGTGGTGTTAGAAAAACTCTTCCAGCAGTTGATTTTATCTTGGGCAAATCACTTATTCTCACTGGGTCAAGGTTTCTTCATCTTCAAAGTGAAAATATTGATGAAATTCTTATGCAGTTTCTTTGTCTTTAATTCCATGTAGAGCTTCCTAGCCAGTCTACTTTTTCTCTAATTTCAGATAGATGCCATGTATCCTCATCATTTTGACTGGCTTCATGAGGTGACATTGACCAGAGCAAAACTAGTGAAAGAGGAGACACAGTCTGTAACCGACATAGTTCATTTTTGCTTCATCATCAGGTGTAGAATATTAATGACGATTAGAGAAGTAGGTCAGTTGATGCTCTCGAGGCATTTGGTGTAGAGGTGCTCAGTTCAGTTCAGTTCAGTTCAGTTCAGTCGCTCAGTCGTGTCCGACTATTTGCGACCCCATGAATTGTAGCATGCCAGGCCTCGCTATCCATCACCATCTCCCGGAGTTCACCCAGGCTCACGTTCATCGAGTCAGTGATGCCATCCAGCCATCTCATCCTCGGTCATTCCCTTCTCCTCCTGCTCCCAATCCCTCCCAGCATCAGAGTCTTTTCCAATGAGTCAGCTCTTCACATGAGGTGGCCGAAGTACCGGAGTTTCAGCTTTAGCAATATTCCTTCCAAAGAAATCCCAGGGCTGATCTCCTTCAGAATGGACTGGTTGGATCTCCCTGTAGTCCAAGGAACTCTCAAGAGTCTTCTCCAACACCACAGTTCAAAAGCATCAATTCTTTGGCACTCAGCCTTCTTCACAGTCCAACTCTCACATCCATACATGACCACAGGAAAAACCATAGCCTTGACTAGATGGACTTCAGTCGGCAAAGTAATGTCTCTGCTTTTGAATATACTATCTAGGTTGGTCATAACTTTTCTTCCAAGGAGTAAGCATCTTTTAATTTCATGGCTGCAGTCACCATCTGCAGTGATTTTGGACCCCCCTCAAATAAAGTCGAACACTATTTCCACTGTTTCCCCATCTAGTTCCCATGAAGTGATGGGACCGGATGCCATGATCTTCGTTTTCTGAATGTTGAGCTTTAAGCCAACATTCACTCTCCTCTTTCACTTTCATCAAGAGACTTTTCAGTTCCTCTTCATTTTCTGCCATAAGGGTGGTGTCACCTGCATATCTGAGGTTATTGATATTTCTCCCGGGAATCTTGATTCCAGCTTGCGTTTCTCATGATGTACTCTGCATAGAAGTTAAATAAGCAGGGTGACAATATACAGCCTTGACGTACTCCTTTTCCTATTTGGAACTAGTCTGTTGTTCCATGTCCACTTCTAACTGTTGCTTCCTGACCTGCATACAGAGAGGTGCTAAGTCACAGTAACTATATTTTCATTAAAAAAAAAAAAAAAAATCTACTCTGAGAGTAAAACTTGTTATCCTTTCATTGCTAATGAGATTGAGAGGTTTGGTTAAGAAATGCCTGCAAAGGTGCTCTACAAAGATATATATTCTAAAAGGTTAAGTAAACTTTTAAAAGGCATGTAGTTCCTTGATATCAATACTTCCGGATGTATAAGTTTAGGACTTTATGGAGAGCACAGAGAAAACAGGTGCCAGTGCTCCCACCTCACCTGAGGCTCTCACCATCTGTCAGTGTATCATAGAATGCTCCTGAGTGGACTCCTTGCCTCCTGTCTCTTGTTTCAGATCAATTTATTTCATTGTTGATGCCAGTTATGGTTTGAAAAATGCAAATCTGGGTATGACATCTTCCTGATTGAAAACCTCGAATGACTTTCAGTTGCCTACTGGATAAAACCTAAACACCTAGCCAGGTAAACAGGACCTTGAACTATCTAACCCCAATGCTGCTTTCCATCCTCCTCTTTATATAGTTACTTAAGGTATCTCTTGTTTCAGATCCATTCTGGATGTTTGTCTTTCCATTTACAGCCTTCAAAACTATGGGTCATTTTTAAAAGGCAGAACAAACATCATCTCTTTGGTCAAGCTTTCCTTTTCTCAGGCACCTCTCTGATTTATCATTCTGTGTTTCTGTGTTTCTCTGTACCTCCCCTATTCCATATGTAGTGCTCCTTAATCATCTTTTTTTTCTAATCAGTTTTTTAAGTATACACCATCAAATGAGACATATATACTTAAGAATAAATAAATCAAAGGTAACTGTAAGACAGTGAAATACAGCTGATAAATGAGATTTTTGTTCTTGCCATGTCTTTTATGGAGGTCATGTCACCTATGTACATATTATAAATATTAAATTTATGCCTCTTTCCAATTCTAATATGCCTATGCATTGTATTTCAATGAAAATGAATTATTCTTAAGTTTTTTCAAAATCTATGTATTTAATGTAACATTCATAATTGCTGTGGATATGTTGGTAAGATTTTTAAATTGCCATTTTGAAGCCAAACGTGAGATTTCAGTTTACATACATATATGTGTATATAAATGAAAATACCTTTCAAAGAGAAGTACCACCTTCCATAAATTAGTAATTTCTTTTAATTGCCTCAAATGTTTCAGTCTCATGTGGATTTTTGAAGTTGTATGCAGCTTTGATGTTTTATTAATTATTTTCAAGGTGGCTGTCTTTCCAGAGCAAAGCATACATATTGATTTTGTGTACGATGAAGACTGAAATTTCTCTCTTGGCACTGATACTTTTTGCAATCAGATCTAGAAAGGGTTTGATCGTTTTGAGCAACTCTCCAACAGTTAACTGCTGACTGCCAAAGTTCAATTTAGATAACTGAAGGGGAAGAGTTTAGAAATTTCACACATTAAATGTGTGATGGGAAAGACCCAATATAATGTATTAAAGATGCAGCCATTGGAAGGAAAACATGGAGTCTCATAAGAATTGTGTGCCAGTCTCCAAAGGTTTTCAGTCAGGTTTGGTTCAGAAAAGCCCTTGAATGTGTTGGAAGCAGATCTTGGAAGGGATTGTGTGGTGTGTCGGGGGAAAGCACCAGAGTAAGTCTTGGTTACACATCGTCTGTGAAGTCGACTGGGGTAGCATGACAAAACTTGGTCTGCGTAGTTTGCCACTGCCAATCTTCATGATTGATACAGATTGTTGGAGCCATATCTATCATATGGTGCTCCATATTGATTGTTAAAATCTGCAAAAATGAATTATTTGGAGTGTATTTTTTCCATATCATTGGCTAATTTTTCCTGTGTCAAAGAGTTTAAAAGCATTTGACCTTTGCTCTGAATATGCGGTTGTCACCATGACTAGAGGGAAACCGTATCACCACTTGTTTCTGCATTATACTTGAATAATGACATTGTAATCGAATTCTTAAGGAACATAGTAGAGGAGAGAAGGTTCTCAGTAAGTCGGTTGTTTCTATTTTTAGGGATGGTTTAGATATTTTGTTTTTAAAATTGCCATGTAGACTTTAAGAGAATTAGAAGTCTCCTGCCAAATAAACTCTTTAGAAGAGCTTTCCATTTTACCCACCATTACCAAAAAAAAAGGAGAAAATGGCTTTGGATCTTTTTAGTATTGGGATTCGTCCTATTTATCTATAGAATTCAAATGTGATCAACATGAATATGAAAATGCGCCAGACTTTTTCAAATTGAAAAGAATCTGCATGTTTGCAAGAGACGAGTGGCATAGGAGAGTTTCCTTTAAATCACCTATAATATCAGGATCATTTAAGCAATCCAGAATGCAGGATTATACAGCTGGAATGAACCCACATAAGAATGAAAACAGATGGTATTATCATTCTCTCCCAAGCACTGTGGATTTTTTTGGTTAGAGTCTGATTAAGGTTTCTGAAATTATTAAGTGGGTAGGTAATAGAGAATAAGAAAATGAGAGCACAGAGGGCTTGCCAAGTCTTTAATGCTCCCTTAAAACTGCCTGCAGGTTCAACAAACTCATTCCTGGGTTTTGTGGGTTTGCAGGGTCCCTCTCCAGAAAAGTTGTTTTGGGTGATGGTCACCATTTTAATTAAAGGAATATCAAACTATATGTTTAGAAAGATAATAATAAGCCACTCAAACCCAGATGCTAGATGCCACACATGTTGGAAAAGGGCTAAAGAAGAAGAAAATCCAAAAACAAAAATCAAAACCCCAAACACTCCCTTGTTCTACAAGCTGGATTTAAGTTAAGCCAGTGGGGATAAAGTTATGAGCATTTTTGTTTTCCATCTGCAGTCTTTCTTCTCTGTTTCCTCACTCCCTTACTCCATACCTAATTATCAGCTATTCTATTTCTTATTCTTCAGTGAACATTTGTGTTTTCTGAGTGTTTCCTTTGTATCACATTGGGCATCAGTATAATTCTACTTTGACCTCTTCAGCTCCTTTAAAAATATATCATGAATGAAACAGTTTAGCAAAAATCAAACAAATGCAACTCAAGCCATGAGATTCTATGATTACTTCCAGTTTTATTCCAACTGGGAAAGACTAAAACTTTATTTCAACCACTTAAAAAAAAATTGTGGTTCAGTCATGCTTTTAATTTTCTAAAATAAAATAAAAGTTTCTCAAATTCAGGTGGATAGTTTTAGATTATGACTCCATTCTCCCATATATCTGTCCTCAGTTTTATAGTAACCAGTTACAAAACTAAATATCTTTTCCTTTGTTTCTACTATCCAGTCAACTCAGGTCATAGCCCTTTTATGTGAAATACAGAATTTTTAACAGTGACACTTGTCTCTCAAAAGAAAAATTTGACACATGTATTCTTGATTTTCCATTTAAATCTTAAATGCTATGTTTCTAAATGCCAGTGATTATTAATGAAGTAAATAGTCTATCAGTCTGTGCTTCTATCACCAATCACCTCCACAAATGTGTATTGTTTTTACTTTCTCTGTGTCTCTTCATTCTTTCTGGAGTTATTTCTCCACTGATCTCCAGTAGCATATTGGGCTCCTACCGACCTAAGGAATTCATCATTCAGTGTCCTATCATTTTGTCTTTTCATACTGTTCATGGGGTTTTCAAGGCAAGAATACTGAAATGGTTTGCCATTCTCTTCTCCAGTGGACCACATTCTGTCAAAATACAGCAAAGTCCGATGCTGTAAAGAGCAGTACTGCATCAGTTCATTCAGTTCAGTTCAGTCACTCAGTCGTATCTGACTCTTTGAGACCCCATGAATTACAGCACGCCAGGCCTCCCTGTCCATCACCAACTCCTGGAGTTCACTCAGACTCGGAACCTGGAATGGTAGGTCCATGAATCAAGGCAAATTGGAAGTGGTCAAACAGGAGATGGTAAGAGTTAACATCAACATTTTAGGAATCAGCTAAAATGGATTGGAATGGGTGAATTTAACTCAGATGACCATTATATCTACTACTGTGGGCAAGAATCCTTTAGAAGAAATGGAGTAGCCATCATAGTCAACAAAAGAGTTTGAAATACAGTACTTGGAAGCAATGTCAAAAATGACAGAATGATCTCTGTTCGTTTCCAAGGCAAACCATTCGATATCATAGTAATCCAAGTCTGTGCCCCAACCAGTAACCCTGAAGAAGCTGATGTTGAACTATTCTATGAAGACCTACAAAACCTTCTGGAACTAACACCCCCAAAAGATGTCCTTTTCATTATAGGGGACTGGAATGCAAAACTAGCAAGTCAAGAAGCACCTGGAGTAACAGGCAAATTTGACCTTGGCGTACAGAATAAAGCAGGGCAAAGACTAATAGACTCTTGCTAAGGGAACACACTGGTCAGAGCAAACACCCTCTTCCAACAACACAAGAGAAGACCTTACACATGGACATCCAAGATGGTCATCACCGAAATCAGATTGATTACATTCTTTGCAGCCAAAGATGGAGAAGCTCTATACAGTCAGCAAAAACAACACTGGGAGCTGACTGTGGCTCAGATCATGAACACCTTATTGCTAAATTCAGACTTAAATTAATGAAAGTAGGGAAAACCACTAAACCATTCAGGTATGACCTAAATCAAATCCCTTATGATTATGCAGTGGAAGGGAGAAATAAATTCAAGGGATTAGATCTGATAGACAGAGTGCCTGATGAGCTAAGGACGGAGGTTTATGACATTGTACAGGAGACAGGGATCAAGACCATTCCCAAGAAAAAGAAATGCAAAAAGGCAGAATGGTTGTCTGAGGAGGCCTTAAAAATAGCTGTGAAAAGAAGAGAAGTGAAAGGCAAAGGGAGAAAAGGAAAGATACATCCATTTGATGCAGAGTTCCAAAAATAGCATAGAGAGATTCAAAAACCTTCCTCAGTGATCAGTGCAAAGAAATAGAGGAAAACAATAGAATGGGAAAGACTATAGATCTCTTTAAGAAAATTAGAGATACCAAATGAGCATTTCACGCAGAGATGAGCTCAAGAAAGGACAGAAATGGTATGGACCTAACAGAAGCAGAAGATATTAAGAAGAGGTGGCAAGAATACACAGAAGAACTGTACAAAAAGATCTTCCTGACCCAGATAATCACGATGGTGTGATCACCAACCTAGAGCCAGATATCTTGAATGCAAAGTCAAGTGGGCCTTAGGAAGCATCACTACGATGAAAGCTCGTGGGGGTAATGGAATTCCAGTTGAGCTCTTTCAAATCCTGAAAGATGATGCTATGAAAGTGCTGCACTCAATATGCCACAAATGTGGAAAACTCCGCAGTGGCCACAGAACTGGAAAAGGTCAGTTTTCATTCCAGTCCCTAAGAAAGGCAATGCCAAAGAATGCTGGAACTACCGCACAGTTGCACTCATCTCACATGCTAGTAAAGTAATGCTCAAAATTCTCCAAGCCAGGCTTCAACAGTAGATGAACTGTGAACTTCCAGATGTTCAAGCTGGTTTTAGAAAAGGCAGAGGAACCAGAAATCAAATTGCCAACATCTGTTATATCATTGCAAAAGCAAGAGAGTTCCAGAAAATCATCTATTTCTGTTTTATTGACTGTGCCAAAAAATTTGACTGTGTGGATCACCACAACTGGGAAATTCTGAAAGAGATGGGAATACCAGACCACCTGACCTGCCTCTTGAGAAATCTGTATACAGGTCAGGAAGCAACAGTTAGAACTGGACATGGAACAACAGACTGTTTCCAAATAGGGTAAGGAGTACATCAAAGCTGTATATTGTCACCCTGCTTATTTAAGTTATATGCAGAGCTGGGTTGGAAGAAGCACAAGCTGGAATCAAGATTGCTGGGAGAAATATCAGTAACTTCAGATATGCAGATGACACCACCCTCATGGCAGAAAGCAAAGAAGATCTAAAGAGCCTCTTGATGAAAGTGAAAGAGGACAGTGAAAAAGTTGGCTTAAAACTCAACATTCAGAAAACTAAGATCATGGTATCTGGTCCCATTACTTCATGGGAAATAGATGGGAAAACAGTGGAAACAGTCCCAAAATTTATTTTTCTGGGCTCCCAGAATCACTGCAGATGTTGACTGCAGCCATGAAATTAAAAGACGCTTACTCCTTGGAAGAAAAGTTATGACCAACCTAGACAGGGTATTAAAAAGCAGAGACATTACTTTGCCAACAAAGGTCCATGTAGTCAAGGCTATGGTTTTTCCAGTAGTCATGTATGGATGTGAGAGTTGGACTGTGAAGAAAGCTGAGCGCCAAAGAATTCATGCTTTTCAACTCTGGTGTTGGAGAAGACTCTTTAGAGTCCCTTGGACTGCAAAGAGATCCAACCAGTCCATCCTAAAGGAAATCAGTCCTGAATATTCATTGGAACGACTGATGCTGAAGCTGAAACTCCAATTCTTTGGCCACCTGATGGGAAGAACAGAGTCATTTGAAATGACCCTGCTCCTGGGAAAGATTGAAGGTGGAGGAGATGTGGATGATAGAGGATGAGATGGTTGGATAGCATCACAGACTCAATAGACATGAGTCTGAGAAAATTCTGGGACTTGGTGATGGACAGGGAGGCCAGGCGTGCTGCAGTCCCTCGGATCATAAAGAGTGGGACACAACTGAGCGACCAAACTGAACTGAAATATCCTATTAGCAGGAAAGCAGCAGATTTATTTTGGAGGGTGAAAAACAATGCAATCTAAAGAGCAGAGACCAAATTTCTCGGTCATACTATAGTCATAGTTAAGATTTCAGCATAGGGCACAAGACTTTTGAGACAAGTGTGCTAAAAGTCTCAGATAAATTGTGAAAGCTAATTTGAGTGTGGTTTGGAAGGCTTTGGGATTTTCTTTTACAGGTACAAATTTTGTTGATATTAAAAAAATAGGACTGCTTAAATTGAGTATTGAGCTTTATTTGGTAATTTACAGAAATAAACATTGAGCATGACACCAGGTTTGTGTGGGAGTAAGGTAAATTTGGGCTCAATGACTGATGTAATGTTTGAGTATAAACATTAGATTCCATATTGCAACTGTCTGTCACTACTCTTGTCATTAATCAAATAGGTTCTAAGATGTACAGCAATGTTTAACTGTATTTAATATTGTTAGTTTTTATAATCACT
Source organism: Nanger dama (assembly GCA_917880005.1). NCBI lineage: Eukaryota > Metazoa > Chordata > Mammalia > Artiodactyla > Bovidae > Nanger > Nanger dama. Next base: position 86,221,278 of record CAKJTW010000002.1, read on the forward strand.
GCTGTAGCTATCCAGGTGCAGATGGTAGCTTCATTTTTCTTCCTGATTTAAGATTGTGAGATCATTCACTGTCTTTCTATAGAATTAGAATCAGATATACAGGTTGGATTTGATCTATGGAGTTTGGTATCATCTATGATCTAGTAGAGATGTAGAATTTAAAAACTGTTTGCAGATGGTGATTGCAGCCATGAAATTAGAAGATGCTTACTCCTTGGAAGGAAAGTTATGACCAACCTAGACAGCATATTCAAAGAGATATTACTTTGCCAACAAAGGTCCGTCTAGTCAAGGCTATGGTTTTTCCAGTGGTCATGTGTGGATGTGAGAGTTGGACTGTGAAGAAGGCTGAGCACCAAAGAATGGATGCTTTTGAACTGTGGTGTTGGAGAAGACTCTTGAGAGTCCTTTGGACTGCAAGGAGCTCCAACCAGTCCATCCTAAAGGAGATCAGTCCTGAGTGTTCTTTGGAAGGAATGATGCTAAAGCTGAAACTCCATTACTTTGGCCACCTCATTCAAAGAGTTGACTGATTGGAAAATACTCTGATGCTGGGAGGGGTTGGGGGTAGGAGGAGAAGGGGACGACAAAGGATGAGATAGCTGGATGGCATCACCAACTCGATGGGCATGAGTTTGGGTGAACTCCAGGAGCTGGTGATTGACAGGGAAGCCTGGCATGCTGCAGTTCATAAGGTCGCAAAGAGTCAGATGTGACTGAGCGACTGAACTGAACTAAACTGAAAGTGTTGAGAGAAGAGGAAACAAATTCATATGATTTTTGTGTGTAGCCTGATGATAGATCAAGCACACATATAATCTCATTAGTAAATATCTATGATCTTACAAGTAAAAAGTGGATTTGGGGAAAAAATGTAGACAGTTAAGTGAACTTATTCTATATTTTTCTACATTGAACTTTGATAGAAATAAAGATAGCTATGTATTGAGTGCAAATTAATATATATTCAGCATCTTTATAGTAAATGGTGGTGGTTTAGTTGCTCAGTTGTGTCTGACTTTTTGCGACTCAATGGCCTGTAGCCCACCAGGCTCCTCTGTCTGTGAGATTTTGAAGGAATAATACTGGAGTGGGCTGCCATTTCCTTCTTCAGAGGATCTTCCTAACCCAGGGATTGAACAACCCAGATCTTCTTCATTGCAGGTGATTTCTTTACCCACTGAGCCAGCAGGGAAGCCCCTTAGTAGTGTTTAATTTCCAGTGAAACAAGTTTACTTTAAATCTCATGGATTAAAGACTTAAGCTAGCTTTTAAAGAAAAGATATATCTTAAATTTCCATGCTAACACCATTGTAACTGGTACACTCTTTAAGAGTCATGTTATAAGGGACTAATTAGAAAAAGGCAATACATAGGCTGGTCAAAAAGGTAACTTGTTAGACTACTATGATTTTATTAGAAATTTATGAAGAAGTTGTCTGATAAATTTGTCAGGAAGTTTCCTCTATGTTCAAGTTTATTATTTTGCCTATCAAATAGTCAAAAACTGAGAGAAAAAATAAAGTAGAAAGGCAATAAATAATTTTTAAAAATTGTCTGTTTTTATGCATGGTTTACAAAACCAATTGCTTAAATTCATTGTGTGTGTATTTTTCTTTTAAGAAGATATCAGAAGTGTACAATCGGAACACTTTCTAGGTAACAGATCTAAATTTGAATCATTATTGAAAAATTCTGTTTTCTAATACAGATGTTCATTTGAAAATGATAGATGGTCCTTCAGGAACCCAGAAGTGTTTTCATAGATCCTTATGCCTAGTTGGCAGTTTTATTGAAAATGGCTGTAAATCAGGAAAGAGAGCTGAAAACACATTTCATGTCATCTTTAGAGAAACTGTAAGTTATTGTCGCAGAAAGTGAAGAGGCCATTTTTATAGAAGATAGCAAGATAAGATGTTGAAATGGATAGAAAAAAAAAAAAAGACATGTTTCAAAGAAGTACCTCCAAGAGTTACTTGTTAGGTATAGTATATATGGGAGGTGTATGGAAGATAAAAATTAAAGTTGTCTATGAAGTCCAAAGTGTAAATGAGCTTTAGCCCATTTACATGTGCTGCTTCTTTTTTTTTCTTTTTGGTGATGGTGATGATGATGGTGTGCTTCTTTTACAAGATGTTGATTCACTAGAAAATGAATTTGAGCTATTATACTGTGCTTCTTTTTTGGTGATGGTGATGGTAAGTGTTCTTTGACAATATGTTTATTTACTAAAAATTGAATTTGAGCTCATATAGTGTAAGAACCAGGTAAACTCCCATTCTCCAAATGCATCTGTTGTTTGCTTCTTTCAGAATACATATCACAATTCTGGATGAACAACAGCTGGAAGGCTTGCATGTAGTTCCATTCCTCATGGGTTCACAGGATGAAATCACTTGTGCATCACTGACAGTTTCAGATGGAGAAGAAAAGTGCATTCCATCATGATATATCACAGAAAAATGTTTTTTAAAAACTGTATTTTCCATTTTTGAGCTGTACACTTTAGTATAGTGAATGAGTTGAAAGACATATCTTACACCCCAACATTCTCTAAGACTTATTTATGCTTTTTTTTGTTAATCTTTTCGAAATTAATGTGTCCTAAGTACCAAAGTCTAGTTTGACAATGCATTCAAAGTAGAAGCTGTTTGATCATTGTACTGCTAATATTTATATGGGTATTTTTTAAAGCATGTACAACTTTAATATTAATGTTTCATTTTATTTTACTTGTTCAGGTGAGGAGTAGGTTTTCTTGGCAACGTCTCATGGAGTAGTGGGTGAAACAGTGCTAACAGACAAAATCCTGGCCTAGGAGTTAGTGGCTGTGGCCATACTTAATGCCACTAAGGAGCTTTGTGGCCACGGTCAAGGTTCTCCTTGTGCACATTTCCTCCTTGATCAATTGAAGGGTTAACTTTGGATGATTTTCTTTTCAAACATGTGAGCCTACAGTGTCTTCTAAATAAGTCTCAAGTTTCTTGATATTTGCTGCCATCATTGTTCTCATGTATTTCTGACTTTCACTATAGATACTATCAGTTCCATAAATTATGGTGGTTGAGTATATTTAATGATTTACTTTATCATGCAAATCTTTTATATGGCAGTCTGTTTTTTCATTCAGGAACATACATTAGTTGCCATTGCTCTTTGCAGTACTGATAAACTTATCAGATTTAGTTGCAAACATATTTAGAAACCATGCCATGTGCTTGATTCACAACTGAAGAAATAGAACATAGCTAAGACATTAATGGGAACAGAGAAACCTGAATTCCAGTCCAAAGTTTAACATTAGCTGACTCTGGGTCTTTGAACGGGTCACTTGTGTTTCAGTTCATTCATCTCTAAAATAAGGGGAAGAGGGAATTCTTTGGTGGTCCAGTGGTTAAGACTTTGCCTTCCAACGCAGGGCGTGAGAGTTAGATTCTTGTTTGGGAAGCGAAAATCCACATGCTTTGTGGCCAAAAACCCCCAAACATAGAACATAAACAATATTGTAACAGATTCAGTGAAGACTGTTAGAAAATGGTCTCTATAAAATAAGGGGAAGAGACTAAGTAATGTCTAAGATTTCATCTGACTTTCAGGTTCTGTCATTTTTTTCCTATAAGTGTTATCATCAAAGTGATAAACAAATTTGCTTAGCATTTTCATGGCCTACTCTTTCTCAAGCATTTTTAATCCTCTTTTAATTCAGTGATGTAACACACATTTATTGACCACTTACTGTAAACTAAGCACTCAGTCAGAAAGTACAAGATTTGAATACAGTTATTACTTGAAAGTAGGCAAATCTTCTCATCTTCTTGAGCCATCTGCAAAATGAAGATAGCAATAGGTGCCTTACAGGGTTGATAAGAGGATTAAATAAGGTAATAAAGTCAATAGCCCAGTTCCTGCCAAATAGAATGGGATTGATATTCTTATTAACAGTGTCTTATGCATTTAATTTTAAACCATTAATCACAGGGCATATTTAATGGTCTATACAATATAAATATAGTAGAACATCACTTGAGTGTAATGGATTTAGAATTTCAGATGCAATTTTATGTTGATTGAGTTTCTTATCCTTTCTTTTGGAAACCTGGTACAGAAACACTTGTCTTCTCTTGTATTTAGGATTAACTGAAGTTAAAATGAGATAAGGCAAGAAAATTTGCAACATAGTATTTGGCATGTAACACTTGAAGATGTTTGTTTCAGGCAAAACTTTCAAGGTGGCTCAGGCAGTAAAGAATCTGCCTATGATGCTGGGGACCCAGGTTTGACCCCTGGACCAGGAAGATCCTTCGGAGAAGGAAAATGGCTAACCACTCTAGTATTCTCGCCTGGGAAATCCCATGGAAAGGAAACCTGGTGGGCTACAGGCCCTGGGGTCACAAAGAGTCGGACACAACTGAATGACTAACACAACAACTACTACCTGTGGCAGTTAGGCAAAATTTAGTCTAGTTTTGCTCCAGACAAAATTTATCCATGTATTCATTACCTGTGGTGGAGAATTGACTTGAGAATGAGCGGAAATGAACCATCTGAGGCAACAGAAATATGTTATCTCTTAACCTGAATGTTATTACATAGATAAGTACGTAGGTAAAAATTCTTTTAGCGGTATTAAGACATTTCATTGTACTGAATGTAAATTATACCTAAAAATATTCATTGTATCCCAACACATAAATGCTACATTATATTTTATAGCTAGGAAATTATCAGTTAATAATAATGTTTTTCTAATGCCATAGCTAAAATGTTACTCTCACACAATACTTTTTTCAACAATACATAAAAGTGAAAAAGAGCACCATGATTCCTTGAAGCCCCTGGTGCCTGATAGTTGTTGGAGGAACACTCAGTGGTTCTCTGTATTTCACCACCCAATTGTTTCAATTTGGCACATCATATTTTAGGATATTTATTGCCTGCTTACTTCTCAAATCCATTCTTTCCCCAGTGCAGACAAAACTGTACATCATGGAGTATTATTCTTATGAGGGCCTGGTCAAAAGGACTTGATCAGTCCTCTGACCTCTTTCTTCATGTATTTATCTGATATGAGGACTAACTGATGACTTCTTCCAATCAGGCTTTATTTAGGATCGGGTCTGTAGGATGGAGTGGAAATGGCGGGGGGTGGGAGTGGAAGTGAAAGCACAAATATATACATACAGTGTGTGAAAATAAAGAAAGGCATCTTTTGTTACAGCTGGTTGCAAAAGAAGTTTCTGCTTGCATGGCTTAAGATGGTATGAGATTAGTGGGGTTGTAGCATTGTTAGGACAAAGACAGGCTGTGTGAGAGGATCAGTGTGTTTGTTCAGCAGAGCTTTCTCTCCAGTTGTTGACAGATTTAACTGGTGTAATGTCAGGCCTGGCTAACTCCTCCCCATGATTGTCAAGAGGCAGTCTTTGCAGTAGTAAATGGCCATGTGGAGTATACCATGAATTCCCTATTTGTGTAGTAGCTATAGCTTAGGGTGGAGATTTAATATTGAATGGACTCCAGATTGTCTAAATTGCAATCACAGTGTTTATTTAAATAGCCTATGGGGACCATTAAAGCATTTTAACTTTTGCTCCTATGTTTCTCATGTTATGAAATCTTGAAGCACATGGGGGAGAAAAGGAAAATCCAGCCTTGTAAAAGCATTAGGATGCTAAAAGTTCTCCCTGCTGCCAAAAATGCTTCAAGAGGTTCAGTTCTCTGAGCTCACATGTAATGTGATGGATGGGATCCTGCTGTGGTCCCTAACTAGGGGATTTTCCTTATACAGATACACTCATCTGTCACAGTGTAACCACTACTGTCTCAGCTCGAGATCCTTCCCAGTATCTGATCTCCACTTAGGTCTGTCCTGATTACAGTTAGTTGCTACAATGCTGCAGCTCGAAAACTGTGCAAAACGCTCTTTTAATCACATGAAAACTGAAAGTCACTCAGTCGTGTCTGACTCTTCTCAACACCATGAGTTATAGCCCGCAAGGCTCCTCTGTCCATGGAATTCTCCAGGCTAGAATGCTGGACTGGGTAGCAATTCCCTGCTCCAGGGGATCTCCCTGACCCAGGGATCGAACTTGGGTCTTCTGCGTTGCAGGCAGATTCTTTACCATCTGAGCCATCAGGAAGCCCCTCATGTAAAATTAAAAGCTTAAATAATTTCATGGAAACTATGTGATTAAAAAATTATTAAGCTTTTAACTACCTGAGTTCAGTCCTTGGCTCAGGAAGATCCCCTGGAACAAGGAATTAGAACCCACTTCAGTATTCTTGCCCAGAGAATTCCATGGACAGAGGAGCCTGGCGGCCTATGGTCTTGGGGTTGCAGAGTCAGACACGATGGAGCAACTAGCACTTTGACTTTTTCACTTTTCCATAGAGAAGAGCTATGTCTTTTATTCTTCTGGGAAATCCAGGGTGAAGGTGAAGCTTACTTTGGTGTGTGAGGCCATGGACTTGCCCTGCAGAGGAAACATGTCCATCTGTTTCTAAAGCAGGACTTTGGAACAGAGAGCATGACTTTAGTTTCCATGCTGTGATTTAAACACAGCACAATTAAAAACACTTCACAGTCATTGTCAAAGGGCTCACAGAAAGGTCCACAGTCAGTTCCCTTCTTTAGGAAGATTTGTCTATTCTTTTGAAGATACAAAAGCTGGGGTGCGTTTGAAGATACTAAGTATTATTTTCTGATTATGGCAGCAGTCTGGTCCGAGAGATCTTTCTGAATCACTGAGCTTAATTTTCAACTTAAGAAAAAGCCGTACTAAGTTTCTAGGGCAGTGCTAACTGCTTGGGGGTGTGTTGAAATTGGTTTCTATTCTTGAGGCTCCAACTCTAGGTGAGAGGACAAGGCATGCCTCACTAGACGAGTTCAGGGCTCACCAGACCAGCCCCTCTGCGTCGTTTTGCCTTGTGTTTATAGTGTGATAACAATACCTATCTATCTCAGAAATAAACTGGCAGTTAAGGTGCTAATGTATATGAAAGGCTTTGGCCTTTCTTGAAATAAAAATACTGTAGGAGTAGTTTTGCCAAGGGCATGAGAACACCAGCACTAGCATTTTGCAGCTAGGCAGTGGCCGTTTAACTTGACTCAGCTCATGGCCGATTGAAAGTTCTTTTTATTCACAAGTTTTCTGAAATATCTTTTTATGTATCATCTTGATATATAACTACAGGGTTAATTACTTCCAAATACATTGTCATGTAGGAGTAGACATTCTCCTAATATTCTTTACATTGTTCTTTATTCCACATTAGAATAAAAGTCCCAGATTTCTTTTGATTCAGTGTTCCAAATATTTGGAACAATGTTATCAGTATTCCCCACTGGCCTGTTGTATACTTGCCTCTCATCTCTGATTCTTTTTTGGAAACATTGTTGACAAAATCTATAAATTTTAGAGAAGCCCGTTTTTACCTACTATTTTCCCTTTCTTGTCATAATAAACTTTTTTTTTAAAGAATTGATCCATAGCTTATTTATTCTCACTGTTAGTTTCCTCTTGCTTTTAACTACCTCTTCTTCACCCTATCTCCTCTCTCTTTCTTTCCTAATTGTGTAAGTATTGTGAACCATCCAAAGAAAAGCTGTATAGAGGGGAGTGAAGAGAATGCTTAAACTGACGATCAGTCTCAGAATAACAAGAAGCTGACCATATGTCTCGTACTGGAGGGTGATACGTGCTTCCTGGGTGTCACTAGTGGTAAAGAACTCACCTGTCCAAGCAGGAAACTTAAGAAACTGGAGTTCAGTCCCTGGGTTGGGAAGACTTACTAGAGAAGGCCATGGTAACCCACTCCAGTATTCTTGCCTGGAGATTCCCCTGGACAGAGGAGCCTGGTGGGCTGCACGTCCATAGGGTTGTGAAGAGTTGAGCATGACTCAGCACATAGAGAGTGATATAGATATATATGACTAATTAGAAGAATCTCTGTTTTAAGAGTTATACTAGATAAGAGTACATATCTTTCTTTTATCTGATATTCTTCTAATTTCCAGGGATATTTTTTCTAGGACTATCATCCTCCAAAAAGGATATTTTAACTTAATATATTGTTGAAAAGCACTGGAGTTTGGGACTAGAGGGGACTCACAATTATTTTTATTTTTATTTTTCTGGCACAAACTCTTGGTACTAATACTGTTGATGGTTGTTTTTTACTATATTACATTTTGCTGAGCCTGGGGACTGCTTTTGGAAGGTTTAGAAGTATCCAGGGAGGCGCCTGCCACTTTGATTATTCATACCCAGCTCTTTATTTTTATTTGAGACATAAAATAAAAACACACCCTGGCTTCTGCTCAACCTCAACTGGCGTTCTTTTTAAAAACAAACCCCAAACTGACCAAATGGCAGCAATACAAGTTTTTCTGAGAGTGACTCATTGTTCATGTCAATCAGAGTTCATTTATGGAAGCATTAGATTCCAGTGCTGGCCAGGCCACCTTTAGCCAAGTTAAAATGGGTTGGGATTTGGTAGGCTTGGAACGGAGGACCGAAAGGAAAACCAGGGTGATGCTATGACTCAGAAAGTGACTTTTCCTTCTGAATCAGAACCGAGCCACTGGTAGAATCAGTTCTCTCGGAAGATGGCAACCTTCAGGTGAAAGGTTAAATGGAATCTTTGACCACCTATGTTCATCTTGTTGTTGGTTTCAACTCTGTGCCATTTTGGATAATTGCTTACTCTTCATCTTTTCCCCCACTGCTTAGTTGCAAATAAGAGTAATTTTTTCCTTTCTCTGTGCCTTAAGACATTTTTAAGGGTGACTGTGAACTTTTAACCACTGGTACATTTTATACCAGAGGTGGTTTTGTTTCTGTGTTGTTTTAACTGATTTCTGCAAAAATGTACCACACTTTTGCCACTCTGCTCTTCTGATAAACACTGAAAAATGTTTCTGTAGATATTTACCCTCTGGAATTTGCTGCTTATTCTGTTTATGTACAAACAACATCAATTCTAGTTTTCACACTTTTTTGTTCATTCTTTTTCTTAGTATTTCTCAGTTCAGTTCAGTCGCTCAGTCATGTCCCACTCTTTGTGACCCCATGGACTCCAGCATGCCAGGCTTCCCTGTCTATCACCAACTCCTGGAGCCTGCTCAAACTCATGTCCATCGAGTTGGTGATACCATCCAACCAACTCATCCTCTGTCATCCCTTTCTCCTCCTGCCTTCAATTTTTCCCAGCATCAGGGTCTTTTCCAATGAGTCAGTTCTTCATATCAGGTGGCCAAAGTATTGGAGCTTCAGCTTCATCATCAGTCCTTCCAATGAACATTCAGGACTGATCTCCTTTAGGATGGACTGGTTTGATCTCCTTGCAGTGCAAGAGACTGTCAAGAGTCATCTCTGATACCACACTTCAAAAGCATCAATTCTTTGACTCTCAGCTTTCTTTATGGTTTAACTCTCACATCCATACATGACTACTGGAAAAACCATAGCTTTGACTAGATGGACCTTTGTATTTTTCTCTCTATATTTTACTTCCAAAATGATTTTATAGGGATTAGTTGTTTTAGAAACCACTTACTGATCACCTATTATGTGTGTCTACTTCATCTTTTTTTTCCCTATGTCTTTATCAGAAGCTCTTGGGTTGACCAAAAATTTGTTTGGGTTTTTCCATAATATGTTAAAGGAAAACTGGAACAAACTTTTGGCCAACCCAAAATTTAGACTGTTTTCACTTCCATATTTGATTAATTTCTTTGTTGTTGTGTTCAGTTGCTAAGTCATTTCTGGCTCTTTGTGGACTATAGCCTGCCAGGCTACTCTGTCTTCCATTGTGTTCCAGGGTTTGCTCAAATTTATGTCCATTGAGTTGGTTATGCTACCTAACCATTTCGTCCTCTGCCACCTCCTCCTTTATTAAATTAATTTAGTAGATTGATTTCTACTTCATACCATCTTAAAGTTCAGGATTTTATTAAATCTTCCAAATATCTACATTGGTCAAATAGTTTTTTTTTTTTTCCTGTATTGACTCTTTTTAGTCAACAAGATCAAACTTTAAGAACACTCTACATTTCTCAGCCCTCCATATCAACTGATAATCAGGAGAGGGTTTATACCTTTTGGAAAATTTATATGGTTGGTTCATTACAGAATTATGACCATTTCAATACCCAGGACATTTGTTCATTCTGTATTTATTTTTTTAATGCACAATTCTTGAAATCCTATTATGTATCTTTAGGTTATAAGTTCCTTGAGGTATTATAATACTTTTGGAAGGAAAAAATAAAGGAATGCATAGATTGATAAGCATAGCCCCTTCTTAGGAGCAAAGCTCCTTTATAGTGAAGTTGACTATGTCCTCATCCTACTCCAAATTAATTCAGGATTCCTGTGGTTTTGTAATTATAGGTACCGCACCTGCACCTTTGTGTTGTTGGCAAAGGAGAGACAGAAAAGGTAAGGTTTGATGCTCCGTGGAAATCAAGGGCCTGGGACTGAGGTGAGGAGATGAGAAGGTTGACGGTGGTCATTGAGGGCAACTGACAATTTAGTCCTGGACTTTGGCACTGAACCTATTTAGCGATTAATCATTTTGGAGGTATCTGTCCCCAATCTTTATCTTATTAGTTTGAATATTCTCAAATCTATCATCATGCATCCCAAGAGTTGATTAGAAGCAAGTGGCTTGCCTGTGGAAATTGGACTTCTGATCTTTGATTAGCAAGAACATCACTACCACACAACATCCGTATGGTTCTTGCCTTTTTCGTGTCATTGTATTTCATACCTGCAACTAGTTAGTTCCTCTTCCTTCATCTTCAAGGGGTTGGAAGACACTGAGTAATCAGACCTGGAGTCCAGAACAAGCAACTAGTCAAGATCAGGTTCTTAAATTTAATCTCTCCGCCAATCCATTGTTGTAATTACGGTAACTGCACACGAATCTGACCATTTCATACCCTCTAATCCCCAATCTATTATACCCTTTTGTCCCTCATTGCAAAGCAAATTGCCATTCTTCATCAGGGAGGCTTTTCTATGCAACTGGCTTTAATTTTAAAATTAAAGCATCTGGAAATTAAGGATAATTACCTTCCAGTTTTCATTTTCAACCTCAGCTTAAAAATTAGTATCTCAGAGGAATGTGTATGAAATCTCTTTAGCTAATAGCCTATATTTGTGCCCTGTGTCCCTACACTCATCTGATAAAGAGAACTTAGGCTATAAACTCTGTCATGTGAACACATCCTTATGTATTAACAGGCATATTTTAAGAGTGCAGTCCTTCTGAGATGTGAGTTCTTGAGTCATGAGTAAGTCATGAACCCTGAGGAAGTTCTATATATATATATATGTATATATATATATATATATATATATGCACACACATATTCATTGTTCTATATAACAAATATTTATTGAGCACACCCTTTTTGAGTCCAAGATATAGTAGAGAGCAAAGTGAGGTCCAGAACCATAGGAAGACAAAGACAATAACCTTGTAATGTTTTAAGGAAAAATCAAGCACATTTAATTTTACTATGGATGCAACTTTATTTCTAATTATATTATCTTACACTTGTTATTACTATACATTTTTAAGGATTTCTCATTGTTTTAATGTTATGCTTTTATGTATTTAAAAGCAGTTTGTAAACTATAAAAAGCTGGATATATAAAACATATGAGTTAAGAGCACACAACTTTCATTGGAACTGATCTTGTGCCATAGCTACTGGATTTTCAAAAGTAAATTTAAAACATACTATACCAGTGTATACAAGTTATCTCAAGTGCTTGAAATATTGCATTGCAATCTCTTTGGATGAGGCTTGGGAGCCTGTAATTTTAACAAACAAACTAGCCAACTGTAGTGCTGGCTGTGGAAGGACCACACTTTGAAAAATGCCATATTAGAGAGTTTATCAGAGGGGGCTTGGAAGGGCCCCTCTGAGAACTGAATGCATCTCTCTTGTTGGTGCCTCCAACTCAGCAGCTGACCTTGGTGATGCATTCAGTTTTTTTAGGCCATCCCTGTGCTGGGTACAAGCAATGTAAAGATAAATAAGTCATGGACCCTGAGCTCAAGGATCTCACAGTTTATATACAGCATCCTAGACTTCTCTGCCATTTTATAACTAGTTGTCATGCTATCCTGCGGCATTTTCCTTTTATCTACTATTTATATACTTACATATTACTGCATTGCCACATTGATCCTGGATGCTTGAATTTTTAAAATTACACATAGTTGTCATTATAGATGAAAACAGAGGCTCAGGGAAAACTAGTTATGTTGGCCAATTTCTGGTTATGTAGAGCAAGGATGTGGCAGAGTTCGATCCTCTAAGTACAATTTCTTTTTTTTTCCCCACTTCATTGCATTTGTATGCCTTGTGAATATGAGTTTAGAATTGAGTATTTCTTTACCTCTCACAGGTATATCATAATATTCAGAACTTCTTCAATATGTGTGCAGGTGGTTAGAACCATGTTCCCAGCCACTGAAAAATGAACTCATTCAGTATCCTTAAGTAAAGCCAGATGGCTCCATTGAGAATGGCAAGGATCTCTTGTAAATAGGATTACTTGTACATTCCAGAAAGTTATGACAACTGACATATGAACTAATACTAGGAAATAACATATAGACTTGCTGGGAGGGAGCCAGACTTTGACCACCTCCACTTGAAATGTTTCTCACATTAGAGGCTCTTCTTAGTCTAAGTAGTGCCGTTGCTAAAGTTTATTTTTTGATTTACTATGTCTGACTGTTATTTGTCTGTTCATTCACTCATTCAATAAACATTTACTGAGCACTAATTGTATACCAGAACAGGCCAAGTCACTAGTTATAAAATCATGAATGAGACATGTTCCCTACCCAGATATGAAGCAAACTATATGTAATGACCACAGAGGCGTGAATAAGGGTCTTTTCTATGATTTCTCAATTCTGACAGTTACCAGTGGAAATACTGGTTGAGGAAGTGAGTGTGTGGGTGAATTCTTCAGGAAGGGTTGAAATTTGTTATAGCTACGCATCTGGCAGTACTTAAGAATTATGCATGATTTCATGTTTCCATGGGCACATGGTACATTATAACACATTATGTAATAGGCTGGTTGATAAAGCACTTTAAAATAGTATAACATTGTGCTTCTCTTTCCTCATCCTTAAATCACTGTACATACATCGATTCTCACAATATTATTCCTAGGAGTTGTTGTGAGGATGTTTTTATTATCAGTCATCGCTGTGGTAAGATCAGTTCAGAGCTGAAGAAAGTAAAATGCAAAATAACTTGCCCAGGGCCACTCTACAAAAGATTGGCAGCATCGCATCTCGTAATTCTCTTTCGTTTTCTGAGTTTCAGAATTTCTTTGAAAGACTTGCTAGCCTGGATATTTTGTTCATTTATTTTCCTATAACGTAGCATGGCGCTTCATATAAGGAGTAGAATTTTCTGTGGCTGGCTCACTGGCAAGCTCTTAACTCTCCAGGGCCTTGTCTTGAGGAAGATACGGCTCCCCTCTTCTACTGTTTTCTACAGAGAAACCATAGTTGAAGAGCTCTGGTCTGTATACTAAGGAGATAGATCTTTGTGGACTTGAATTTCAAACTTTGTAGAATCCTCATCAGTTTCTGTCACTCAGAAACATTTAAAGCCATTGATATTTAATCAGTCACCCAGTTAGTTTCTTTTCTGTAAATATCTGCCTTATTCTGACATCACCTAGCATTCTTTAGCACAGACCACAAGCTAACAAGGTTGAAGACTGTGCTAAAACCAGAAGGAGAAATAAGAACTAAATGTGAAGATCTTTTCAGACTTGATTCCACGTAATGCTTCTTAGCTATGCAGTAGAGAAGCCTGGAAGAAAGAAAAAAAAAGCATTTCATAGTCAGAGAAAAATTTTCTTTGCTCAGGCAGGTCAAGTCAGTTACTTTTCCCTTTCTTGTTGCTGTTTCACATCAGTTTACCAACTGCACAGTCAGGAAGTTAGTCTATCTTTTGAGTTTAGAAGCCTGTGATGTATGACTTGGTGTACATATGAGGATGTCATTTGATGAAAATTAGTTGATTCAACTCTTATAATATTGGTTTGCTTCTTGAATATATCTTTAAGTTTTTTTCTCTCTCAAACTGCTATATTAAAAAGAACAAAACTCCCGTTCGAACACAACAATTATTTGAAACCATTTTCCACAGAGCAAGAGAATACTTTATATAGTAATGAGTAGCAAGCCGTGTTTTAATGTTCGCGTGATTGACGCAGTGGTTCACAACAGTTCCTCTGGAACCATTCTTGCTTCTTACATTACAAGTAAAGTCTGTTCAAAGAAGGAGCAGAAGAAAGAAAGTTTCTTTTCTGTCAGGTTGATGCAATGGGTATATGGCAACCATATAAACCTCAAGTGACTCAGTTATTACAAGGGACCTAATTACTGACCTTAGACTTTTGGGTGACACTGAATACCTTTCTTAGGACCAGATTGCTTAGCTTTTTGCAAAAAAAAAAAATCCCTGTTTAGAGTTTTGCACAAAAGTTGTTGTTGAGGGTGCAGTAGTAGCGAGATGAAGTGGGGTCTTGGTTTTTATAAAATGTTATTTCTACCTGGCTAATCATTTGGATATGAGACTGAGTGTTATGACTACAGCGTGGGCACAGTGGTAACTGGTTCTGGCTCCTCTGCAGGCACAGTGAGGCCAGTTGGAAATACTAACACAGACTGGAAAGCAAGACAAGCTGACTTTTGGTGTTAACCTTAATACTTCCTGTTGCTGTTCAGTCACTAAGTCACGTCTGACTCTTTGTGACTCCATGGACTGCAGCATGCCAGGCTTACCTTTCCTCACTATCTCTTGGAGTTCGCTCAAACTCATGTCCTTTGAATTGGTGATGCCTTCCAACCATCCCATCTCATGCTGTCCCCTTCTCCTGTCCTCAGTCTTTCTCAGTCTGCTCTTTGCATCAAGTGGCCAAAGTATTGGAGCTTCAGCTTCAGCAGCAGTCCCTTCAATGAATATGCAAGGTTGATTTCCCTTAGGATTACCTGGTTGGATCTCCTTGCTGTCCAAGGGACTCTCAAGAGTCTTCTCCAGCACCACAATTAGAAAGCATCACTTCTTTGGCACTCAGCCTTCTTTTATGGTCCAGCTCTCACATCCATACATGACTACTGAAAAAACCATTGCTTTGACTATGTGGACTTTTGTCAGCAAAGTGATGTCTCTGCTTTTTAATATGCTGTCTAGGTTTGTCATACATGTACACACATGTTCATTCTCAGTCATGTCCAGCTCTTTGCAACCTCATGGACTGTAGCCCGCCAGGCTCCTCTGTCCATGGAATTTTCCAGGTAAGAATACTGGAGTGGGTTGCCAGGCAACCCAGGGATCAAACCTGCATCTCCTCCATATGTTCTTTACCACTAGCACCACCCAGAAAGCCCAGCCTTCGCTGAGTCCTTGCTAATTACAAGTATCTTAAGTTCTTCACATACATTGTCTCTGTGAGGTGACATTACCCTGAGCTGGTTGTAGGTGACAGAAACCTAACTCGAATATGCTAGAAGGAAAGGGAGTGTTGTTAGTTCACATAGTGAGTGTTTCACAAACTGCCTAGCTTTAGGGCATGGTCATTTCAAAGATTTTGTGCTCTCCTTATCTCTCATCTTTCTTTGCTTTTCTCTGTGATGGCTTCAGTTTTAGACAGGCTTTTGTGCATATGACCTAAAAAGTTCAAGCTTCTTTTCTCATAATTCTATCAGAATTCCCACATAGGTCATCTGTTGGTTCTGCCTGTATATTGAGTCCATGAAAGAGAAGTTTCTCAGTCGTGTCCAACTCTTTGCAACCCATGGACTGTAACCCACCAAGCTCCTCCGTCCATGGGATTCTCCAGGCAAGAATACTGGAGTGGGTTGCCATTTCCTTCTCCAGGGGATCTTCCAGACCCAGGGATCAAACCCAGCTCTCCCACATTGCAGGCAGACGCTTTAACCTCTGCACCACCAGGGAAGCCATTGAGTCCGTACCTGATCCCATTTTTGTGGTTGAAAAGATAAAATGCCTTTTTTTTTTTTTTTTTTTTTTAGCCAGGGCATGGTTTGAGAATGAGGGACCAGTTGTTTCCCACAGGGAAAAAGAAAAAAATTAATGTGAAGTTGCCAGGCAGGTCAAAATAATTAATCTCAATAACACCACAGCAGTATAATTTTTCTTATTCACAAATATAAGAACATTGCCCAAGGTCACAGAGCAAATATATGGGAATGCATGGACTATAACCCCATCTGTATGATGCCAATGCCCATGTACCCACAAGACACATAACAAGGTTGAGAGTGTAAGACTAGAGGAAGAAGATCTAGATGTGATTCTGACTCCACCTTACTAGAACTGTGCCTTGAGGAACAAGGTAATCTTATCAAGTCTTTGTTTCATTACCTGTAAAATGAGGATGATAATTGTATCTACTTCATAGGGTAAGACTATGAAGATTAAGTGGCATCAGTGAATGTAGAGTGTTCTGCAGAGTTCCTGACATATTATAAGTGCTCAGTACATGGTGGCTAGTATTATAGTGTTTTGTTTTCTTGTTTTATGTACCACAAAACTGTAATTTAAATCATTACTTGTTCTGACTTCACGTTTAGTTGCTCATTTACTCTAGGTAAAAAAATTGATTAATAAACCCAAGCCATCACCTGATTAAAACTCCACATTTCTTCCATTACTTAACATCGCCAATTCCATACATTTAATTTATTTTTAAAGTATTTCTGGTATTACTTTTGTAGTCCGATACAATTAACTCTTTTACTATTGGTTGATGAAACAGTAAGTTTATACAGAAAGGGAACCACATTTGTTGTGCACCTGAAGCTAACACAATGTTGTAAATTAACTGAGTAGTGAAAATGGTAGTCACTCAGTCATATCCTACTCTTTACGACCCCAGGGACTAGCCTGCCAGAATCCTCTGTCTGTGGAATTCTCCAGGCAAGAAACTGGAGTGGTTGCCATTTTCTTGTCCCGGGCACCTTCCCAACCCAGGGGATCGAACCTAGGTCTCCTGCATTGCACGCACATTCTTTACTGTCTGAGCTACCAGGGAAGCCCCTCAATGAATTCTACTCTAATATAAAATGAAAATTTAAAACAAAGGGGCACCACATTTTTTTTTGCCTACTGTATGTTTCACAGTACTTAGAACTTTGTGTATACAATGTAGATATTTGTTGATTTCATTTATTATTTTTCTGTACTTTTGATTATGGCTGTATCTTGAAAGACCCCTCATAGGAAATTAGCAGGCAAGATGTGGTTCCTTTTCCTTGAAATTTATAGGTGAATCCAGATTTGAGGGTGAGGCTGGGAATCAGATACCAGAAATCTGTGGGAAGAGAGAGCATGCCCCCTCCCCAGGTGCAGAGGCCAGCAGAGAAGACTCCTTCTTGGGCCTCTAAGTAGTCCATCCAGCTTTCCTTGCATGTCTACCTCATTTTCAAATAAATTTAAGGCAGCATGGT
This sequence comes from Nanger dama, assembly GCA_917880005.1. NCBI lineage: Eukaryota > Metazoa > Chordata > Mammalia > Artiodactyla > Bovidae > Nanger > Nanger dama. Next base: position 86,238,801 of record CAKJTW010000002.1, read on the forward strand.
GAGAATAGAATTTTCTTTAGCAAATGCGTTAAAAATCAAACTTTGAACGAGGTAAGTAGAGTTTTCTAAATTGTTTCAATGATTTGCAATGTCTCAGTGCCAAATGTGGGCTTTATTTATCTGAGAGGAAGAAAATAAGCTACTTAGCAAGATCACTCTTCTAACCACCAATCTAGCCTATTTCCTTTTAAGATAATTAAAGATTTCTGTAATACGGGAGTGTTTTGAATATGGATTTACTATCAATATCACACAGGAGAGCTGATTTCAGAATAAGGTGCAATTTAATGCCAGAATTTCAATATTTAAATGTCTTAGAGATTAGACTATAATGATAAATATGATATGCATATAGTATTTGTATATATATGTATAAAACATTGTATATAATTACAGAGAGACTACTTCTGTAGCAAGTGATAATTTTAAACTCCTTAAATGTTATAATAAAGTGAAACAGCATAGTTAGATTAATGAAGTGTTTCTTGAGTCTTGGTTATAGGCTATACAAAAAGGAAGCACATATTTGACATGTATGCTCACAAGAATCATGAAAGGCTCTTTGACATTTATCTTCACATTATTTGACCCTCCCACCAGAAGAAGTGACCCGAACAGAGCCTTGCTGCTGCTGCTAAGTCCTTCAGTCGTGTCCGACTCTGTGCGACCCCACAGACGGCAGCCCGCCAGGCTTCCCCCGTCACTAGGATTCTCCAGGCAAGAACACTGGAGTCGGCTGCCATTTTCTTCTCTAATGCATGAAAGTGAAAAATGAAAGTGAAGTTGCTCAGTCGTGTCCGACTCTTAGCGACCCCATGGACTGCGGCCCGCCCACCAGGCTCCTCCATCCATGGGATTTCCCAGGCAGAGCCTTAGACAAAGCTATTTAAACCACCTTTATTTATTTATTTTTAAGGAGTTTATAACAGCAACCTGGTCAAGGTTCAAGGTCATGTGCTCTTTCCTTGTGGTGAAATACTTTGGCCACTTTCTAAAGTGTAGCATTTGGACTGGCAGCCTAAAGGCTAAAAAGCCTATATCTGTTAACCAACATAAGACAATAACTATTCCCTCTATATTTACAGAATTTTTTTTTTCTTTACAAAAGTAATAATACTAGGTAAACAACAAAGTGCTGCTAGCATTTTGGAGTTTTCAACTAATTTCTCAGCAAAGAAAATATACTGTGCCCCGGTTGTATTTAATATAAAAATAAGAGGAACATCCTTGAGACAGAAGCGATTTTTCTAGTAGGTTACCTACAAGGATATATATTGATTTCTATTGGTAGTACTGGCTTCTGCCTACAGATGTACATTGTGTCCAGGGGTTTAGAAAACAGAGCTTTTAATTCTTTGTAAATAGTAGCATTGTATGAGAGGGAATTTATATTTTTTTCACTGCAACTACAAAAAATATTGTGCACGTTGGTTTAAAATGAATTGACCTTTTGTTTCAATGAGGGCGGTGTGTTACTTGTTATGGAGTGACTCCATTTGCCCATGCAAATAAGCACAAAGCCAGGATATTATCAGGCAATGGCAAAATTAAGAGGTAGGTCAGATTTAATGGAAACATCTGTCATTAACCCTTTTACAGAAACTGCCTCGGGGAATCCTTGCAGATAAAAGCTATGCTAAGCTATCTTACCTTGCTTTGCAGAGCTGCAAAGGCATGGCAATCACAACACAGAAATTCTGCTCAGAGAATGTACTTGAAAGACTGGTGCATTTTAGAATATGGAAGAGAACAACAAGGTTTATTTCGTGTGGCATTCTCTTTATAAAAATTTAAAGTCAGTAAAACAATTAAGACTACTATTAATTTTTAGATTTTACACCAGCATAATGTTCCCCACTGTTGGCTGCATTATGTCATCCAGTGTCATCATATTAATACCTCAAGTCACAAATGAAATATTTATAAGCTATTTTCTGAAATTATGTAAAACACAAAGTTAGAAAAAAAAGCGTACCCATATCTCACATGGTACTCCACACTTGCCTATGTTGTGCAGTAGTGATAAGAGAAAGTTAATTTTGCTAACCGAGAATTTATTGAAGATAATTTATGAAAGTTGCAGTCACTTAGATGCCACTTATTTTTACTGCTTTAAATTATCTGTTACTAATAAAAGTATATATGAGTTGATATGCATTTGCAATGAAATTTAAGACAAAACTTTAAAAGATCATAATCATGCAGTAAACTACATTTGAAAAGCATTTTTAAGTTTATGTAAGTGAACACTTAAGTCTTAATGTTAATTTGTTTAAAGAGGGCTGTGGGAAATCCCTGATTATCTCCATGGGGGAAACATTCCAAAATGATATTTCAGGTAGTTTAGTTATGTTTATTCACAATATAACTGCCTTTAAAATGATCTTGCCTCTCATTTCTCTCAATATTTTTATTTTCACATTTGCCTTCATTGTGATTTTTATTATTTCTTCTTTATAGGATTGTTTTTGTTTCCTCGTTTAACCTTGTGTTCTTACTGTTCTGATGAGTATGCTGCTGCTGCTGCTAAGTCGCTTCAGTCGTGTCTGACTCTGTGCGACCCCATAGACGGCAGCCCACCAGGCGCCCCTGTCTCTGGGATTCTCCAGGCAAGAATACTGGAGTGGGTTGCCATTGAGTATAGCCTGGCTATTTCTTTCTTTTTACGGGATGCACGGATGAAAATGCATCTCTCTTTCACTGCTTCTTCTGTTAACTAAGGCTTTGCTGCTGTTGTTCAGTCACTTAGTTGTATCCGACTCTCTGTGACCCCATGGATTGCAGCACACCGGACTTCCCTGTCCTTCACTATCTCCCAGAGTTTGTTCAGACTCGTATCCATTGAGTCAATGATGCTATCCAACCTTTTCTTTAAACTTATCTAAAAAAGCATTGTAAAATGAATAGAAGGATCATTTGCTTTCTCTATTGAGGGGCTTTTTATACAGTGTCTGATCCCTTCCTTTAAGTGGGAGGCACCCACACAACTTTGTGTCAACTGCAGAATGATAAACCATTTTAACACATAACCAACCTCCTCAAAGCCATGAACTTGAATTAGGTATAATTATTCCAAATATTATTTTAGACAGATTGAGAGCGTATGGCATGAAAAGAATTAGTTTTAACCATGGATATTTATCTTCTCTAAAAGTACTAATATTCAATTTGTAAATTTCAGCATTAAAGATGTTTGAAAACTATTATTGGACTTTAAAAACAGTCAAGTAACCTCAAGCTCCAAACATAGATTTAAATGGGCTTAACATTATTTTATGTTCTTTCAGAATTCCCCTATTAATTTTGCATTGATCACAAGTTAGCATTTGTTTTCAAAATATCAGTCATCTTAGTTGCTTTCTGTGGACATGTGAGCATGGATTCCTATTACTGGATCTGTTCCTCTAGGACCATGAGCTGCTCAAAGCTGGGGATACATCTGTCTGCTCTGACCACTGTACAACACTTATTTCAGCAATATGCACAATCAAGCACCTAATTCGTGTGGCTCTTTATTGACAGATGCTTTCACACTCTAATACTTAGGTGTGTCGCTCTGCCATGTATAGAAAGGCATGATGTAAGAACCATCAAAAATCTGTATCACACGTGATACACCACTTGATTAATATCTGTTCAGTGCTACCCCCTTCTCCCAATTATAGTGGGGAAGGCCATTGGTCCCAAAGACCAGGCAGAGCTGCTTAGTTATTTGCTAATGATTCCAGGTACCTCCCAACAGCTCACAAAGGCACAGTCTTTCCCTGAATATTTTTCTCTTTCACTCAGCTTAATAAACCATGATATCTCTTACGTGCCATTGTACTTTGTTCTCGTTTCCTAATTCATGCTATTCTTTGCATCCAGTGACTGGACAAGATGTTTTGGAGATATTGACATTTGACTGAAATGTCTATTTTGGAAGAATTCTTTTTTTTTTCATGTTTATCAGGCTTTAATGATTGTTGTCTAAGAACCCTGTTGATGATTTGTCTTTTTCTATACAATTTTTTTGTTGTTGTTCCAAAGAGATAGCTGTGAAATTTCTTCTCTGTATTTTTATCTGAGGCAAGACATCAACTTTTTTTCCCCTATATCCCATGGACTGTTGACCTGTATGTAGCTAGAAGACCCCTATCAGTTCACCAAGCTGTTTGGTATCTTCTCATTATATCTCTCTTTGACAATCAGGACATGATTCCTTGGTTTCAGTCAATAGAGGCCTCTTTCTTGAAGGAATTATCTGACTGATAGGCCTGCTTGACTTAAATCTAGATTCTTAACATGAAATATTCTCTTGCTGCTGATTTTTCTCCAAACCAAAAGAGTGTATTGTTATACTAACAAGATATTCAGAACAGTCTGTTGGAATTATCTTTTAATTCTCATTTGGGAAAAACTTCAATTTACTTGACTGTATTTATTGGGTAGTGACGCAATTCAGAATTCAAAAAGTATAGAGGTGTGTACCATGAAAGCCAATAAAATGCACCTAAGTCGTCAAAAAAAAAATGAGAGAGAGAGTTTGTATCATGAAGAATATTTCCCCATTCCCATTGTTCACTTGCCCCATTTCTGCTCTCTTCACTCCCTGAAAGGAACAGTTGTTAGCTGGTTAATTGCATGTTCTTCTAGACTTTCTTTACTTGCTGATTCTTTGTGATAGTTCAGACATTCCCAGTCTCCCTGTTTAATGCATGTCCATGCTCACTTGATGTTCATAAAGTGTCTTACTATGAAGTGACATTTAACAATGTGCGTGTTGAATCTGGGTACTTTTTGCTTGGCTTTGCATTCATCTTTCCACTTATGTTTTGAAGAGAAATTTCATATTTTCTTTGCTCTAATTCTGGTTGCCAGGATGGCTGAATGCCATTCCTGGAAGGGGTGTGTGTTAGCGCTGGCACAGACGGAACCACTGGCACAGGAAAAGGAAACCATTCCTGTGTCAGGGAGATTTATCTATTCATTATTTTAAAAATTGTTATTGTTGCCATCATTGACCATTTATTGTGTGTGACCCATGTTCTGGGTACCATTTTAAACAAAGAACAAGGCATGTTCCTGGGTGGTGCCCAAGGAACTCCCAACTGGGCACGTTGGGACTCTGTGTATGGTAAGATTACAGTTTTGGTAGCCAGATCTTTAGCAGAGGGAGAAAATAGTCTAGTACAATTGATTCATCTGAGGAAAGCTGTAAGCTTTTTATATGTGACCCGGGGGCCAATTAGTATAGAGAAGGGGAAAGGGCATAGCCTACCACTTTTATCTCTTTTATAAACTGTGCCCTTAAAAGATTTCTCTTGGGCTTCTCTAGTGGCTCAGGGGTAAAGAATCTGCATGCTAATGCAGGAGACGCAGGTTCAGTCCCTGGGTTGGGAAGATGCCTCAAGAATGAAATGGCAAACCACTCTAGTATTCTTGCCTGGGAAATCCTATGGACAAAAGAGCCTGGTGGGCTACAGTCCATGGGGTATCAATGAGTCAGAGTGAGTGAGCATGCACACAAGATTTTCTATTGGAGAAATATTTCCACATCTTTTAAAATGCTCGAAATCCCAGGCTTTAGAAAACTAAATGTTATGTACTAAGTAGCTTCAGTCATGTCTGACTCTTTGCGACCTTATGGGCTGTAGACTGCCAGGCTCCTCTGTCCATGGGATTCTCTAGGCAAGAATGCTGGAGTAGGGTGCCATACCCTCCTCCAGGGGATCTTCCCCAACCCATGGATCAAACCCAGGTCTCCCACCTTACAAGTGGATTCTTTACTGTCTGAGCCACCAATGTAGCATACTGGAGTGAATTCCGGTGCCCTTCTCCAGGGTAATCTCCCTGACCCAGGGATCTAACATGGGTCTCTTACATCTCCTGCATTGGCAGATGAGTTCTTCACCAGTAGCGCCATCTGGGAAGCCCAGATGCCATCAGTTCAGTTCAGTCACAGGTCAAAAAATCTTTCTTTAAGCCCTGCTGTGCTTCATTTTCAATTCACCCCATGTGTTGCATGGGATGCCACAATCTGATGAGAACAAGTAGCAGCCCACTTTGCAAAGAGATCCCATTTGGGAAGAAAGAAAGTGAAGTCGCTCAGTCGTGTCAGACTCTGCAACCCCATGGACTGTAGCCTGCCGGGGTCCTCTGTCCATGGGATTTTCCAAGCAAGAATGCTGGAGTGGATTGCCATACCCTCCACCAGAGGATCTTCCCGACCCAGGGATCACACCTGGGTCTCCCGCATTGTGGGCAGATGCAATTTTGGAAGAGTTAAATGTAAATAGAATGTGATTTAATTGATTTATGCTTTTCATGCATTAGAGAAGATCACTATTTACTGAGATTCTGTAGGCAGGTTTTTTTTTTTTTTGGTAAAGTTAAGGATCTCTTTATAAAATGAATAATACCCCATTTGTTCTTTAGGTTTGCATTTTTATTTATATTTTCTTTAAGGGAGAAATATATATCAAATAAGAGAGTGCACAGTAGCACTGACTTCCTAAAATATCCAAAAGATATAACATTCAAGGATACACATATCAGAGGAAAGAAAAGAAGAAGCGAAGGGGACTACCATTTCCCTGGTTGGCCAGTGGTTAAGACTCTGCACAGAACATACATACACACACACACACACAAAAGGAACAAGTTGAGGATGGAGAGGGGACTAATTTACAAATAATGTATAAAGGGATTTCCAGGTTTTACAGTGTTAGTGGAGGAAACATGGCAGCAGAAAATGATCTTGCAGTATTGAGCTGTTGATGGCTGTGTAATGAGGAATATAAAGACACCTATGTAATTCTCTTTCCAATATTTTTGTTTAATTCTACTATTGCTTACAAATTATGGAAAGGAAATTATTTCAGAGTTAAACTTCCGCACTTTCTCAAAGTTGTCACTTTATATTGTGAAGTCAGTTTCATTTATCTGGTTGACGTTTACATGTTAAGGCTGACTATAAAAACAGTGTTTCACATGACACTAGCAATAGATGATGAACGAATTCTGTTAAATGCAGTCAGATACGTCCTAATAGGTGTAAAAGCACTGGCCGTCTTTAAATAGGTTGTGGAAGCTTTAAAAAAGTCAAGACAATGTGAAATTAGAAAACATTTTTACTTTAAATTGGTTAATTCATTATAGATGTCAGCATATGTAAGGCAACTGAGTAGTAGCAGAAGAGACATGCATTAAGTTAAATATTAAAAACCTTTTAAACTTAGCAAATTAGTATTAAATGTATTGCAAGTAATATAAGTAGAGATCATCCATGTAAAGAAAGCCATCCCGCTGGAACCTGGAGTGTTGAAAGCCGTTTTTTGTTGTTGTTTTTGTTTCTGCTGTTGTTGACTGCAGTCTTCTGTTTACTTAATTATCAGTAGTTTTCTGGGTTTGTCATTCCTTTCTAACTTTGATCTGTATGCTTTGGGTAGGGCAGGAATTGGGGCTTCCCAGGCGGGCTAGTGTTAAAGAACCTGCCTGCAATGCAGGAGACATAAGAGACATGGGTTCAATTCCTGGGTTGCAAAGATCCCCTTGAGGAGGGCATGGAAACCCACTCCAGTATTCTTGTCTGGAGAATCCCATGGACAGAGGAGCCTGGCAAGCTACAGTCCATGGGGTCACCAAGCATTGGACGTGACTGAAGCAACTTAGCACACACACACAGGGCAGGAATTATCGAGAAGCATAGACTTGGGGATTCTCCACGTGAAGAAGCAATGGAGGTGTATGAGGCAGAGAGACTGAGAAAGGCCAAGCAGAAAGGCAACAGAGTCACCGGAGATGCCTTCCCAACTCCTCCAGGAGGCCAAGAGCTGATGGATTTGTGTGTGAAGGTCTTAAATGCTAAACAGAGGTTAAAGAGGATGAGGCCAGAGAAGTGGCCGCTGGACTTGGAAATTAGGTATCAGTCACCTTTGGGAAAAGAGCTTCCGTGAGAAGGTAGGAGCAGAAAACTCCAGTGGATTGAATACTGTACTGTACAGGAGATGAGTGCAGAGAAAGTCGATGGGGCCAAGTTTTGGGGCAATATGGTTGTTGGTGAAAAGGAAAAGGAAGCAAGAAATAAGGGAAGCTGGATCAACAAAAAATAGTACAAAGATTAACTACGCGTTTGAGTACTATTTGTTACAAATAAACTTCCTTAAAAGGCAATTTTTTTCTTCTTTCCCTAACTTACCCCAAACAAATCTTGAATAGTTAGTACTTTTTTCAAAGACTTTATAGCAATTTGTTTGTGGGTTTTCACTTTTTGTCTATTTTTTAAAAGTAAAAATTACTGGAGTAGGTGTTCTTGTGTTGAATCAGCTTTCTACCCTTGCACTGAACACTATATGATTATTTTTAATTCACACTTGTGGTCTACTTGGTAGAATTTGCTTTTTTTTTTTTAAAGTGATTTTGGTCTGTAACACTGTGTGTGGTATACACATGATACTGTCATGGTCTGAGTTGGTATTAGGATTGTGCTAATGCTATAAAAGAAATGTGAGTCTTGTAATCATTTTATTGTTTTGGGAAATATTTAAACAAGAAAAAATTCTCTTCAACTTAATTTTATTAGAATGAATATAAAACCACCTGAGTCAGGAAAAAAAAGAAATCTGTCTGACATTTTTTTAGAGATGGGTCTTTAACAATCATCTCAGGGTTTTTTTACGGTCATTGTCCTATATAGGCTTTCTGTCTCTTCTGCCTCTTGGTAATTTCTCTTTAAGAAAATCATTTTTAGGATGGGGAAAAGAGTATATTTTAGACCGTGGAGAAGGAACTAATATATGAGAAGGAATTTATGATAGAAACAAAAGACTAATGTAATTAAGAAGAAAATTTTTTTCTGGAGGAAAGGGTGATGGAGTAAAGAATATATTTAGAAGAGTCAGAAAGAAGCAGAAGCATTTATCCTTCAACTTGAGAGAGGCAGGTAAGGTTTGGCCAAAACAGGCTAAATTTAGAGGTGGAGGAAACTGTAATTAAAGGCGAAGAAAGCTAATATTTATTCGTTTATTCTGTGTCAGGCATTTTGCAATGTGTTATGTGGAAATACTCACACTTAATCTTCATACAACTCTATGAAGCAGGTTTTATTCTCTCTATTCTGTAGCTAAGGACACCAACAGGTTCAGTAATTTGCTCAAAGCATCACTTCTGGAAACCGTGAATCTTTTTATTCGTATGTATGCAATATGATTACAGAGCTTTAAGTAAAAACAGTTATTTTTATTTCCTATGACTGGAATAAAAGACAGAAGTGGTATAGACATAATATAAACAGAAGATATTAAAAAGAGGTGGTAAGAATACACAGAACTATACAAAAAGATCTTTATGACCCAGATAATCACAATGGTGTGATCACCAACCTAGAGCCAAACATCATGGAATGCCAAGTCAAGTGGGTCTTAGGAGGCATCACTAAGAACAAAGCTAGTGGAGGTGATGGAATTCCAGTTGAGCTATTTCAAATCCTAAAAGATGACACCGTTAAAGTGCTGTACTCAATATGCCAGCAAATTTGAAAAATTCAGCAGTGGCCACAGGCCTGGAAAAGGTCAGTTTTCATTCCAATCCCATAGAAAGACAATGCCAAAGAATGCTCAGACTACCACACAATTGCACTCATCTCACATGCTAGCAAAGCAATGCTCAAAATTCTCCAAGCCAGGCTTCAATAGTACGTGAACTTTGAACTTCCAGATGTTCAAACTGGATTTAGAAAAGGCAGAGGAACCATGATCTAATTGCCAACATCCATTGGATAATCAAAAAAGCAAAAGAGTTGCAGGGAAAACATCTACTTCTGCTTTATTGACTATGCCAAAGCCTTTGACTGTGTGGATCCAAAACAAACTGTGGAAAATTCTGAAAGAATACCAGACCACCTGACCTGCCTCTTGAGAAATCTGTATGCAGGTCAGGAAGCAATAGTTAGAACTGGACATGGAACAACAGACTGGTTCCAAATAGGAAAAGGAGTACATCAAGGCTATATATTGTCACCCTGCTTATTTAAGTTATATGCAGAGTACATCAGGAGAAATGCTGGGCTAGATGAAGAACAAACTGGAATCAAGATTGCCAGAGAAATATCAATAAACTCAGATATGCAAATGACACCACGCTTATGGCAGAAAGTGAAGAAGAACTAAAGAGGCTCTTGATGAAAGTAAAAGAGGAAAGTGAAAAAGTTGGCTTAATACTCAACATTTAGAAAACTAACATCAAGTCATCTGGTCCCATTACTTCATGACAAATAGATGGGGAAGCAGTGACAGACTTTATTTTGTGGGGCTCCAAAATCACTGCAGATGGTGACTGTAGCCATGAAATTAAAATATGCTTGGTCCTTGGAAGAAAAGTTGTGACCAACCTAGACAGCATATTAAAAAGCAGAGACATAACTTTGCCAACAAAGGTCTGTCTAGTCAAAGCTATGATTTTTCCAGTGGTTGTGTATGGATGTGAGAGATGGACTATAAAGAAAGCTGAGTGCCAAAGAATTGATGCTTTTGAACTGTGGTGTTGGAGAAGACTTGAGAATCCCTTGGACTGCAAAGAGATCCAGCCATTCCATCCTAAAGGAAATCAGTCCTGAATATTCATTGGAAGGACTGATGCTGAAGCTGAAACTCCAATACTTTGGCCACCTGATGCGAAGAGCTGACTCACTGGAAAAGACCCTTATCCTGGGAAAGATTGAAGGCAGGAGGAGAAGGGGATAACAGAGGATGAGATAGCTGGATGGCATCACAAACTCAATGGATGTGAGTTTGAGTAAATTCTGGGAGTTGGCGATGGACAGGGAAGCCAGTGTGCTGCAGTCCATAGGGTCCCAAAGAGTCGGACACGACTGAGCGACTGAACTGATGACTGGATAGAACACACCTACTGGTTAGGCACATATGCTTGTATTTGTGTATATTTGTATATATGGTCACAACTGTCAATAGATTTTCTGTGTTTCTAAATATAAAAATATATAAGATTAGGTATGTAGTTATAGAATTCATGTGAACAAACTGTACAGCTAAAACGAATTTACCTAGAAGGAGCCCTCTCCAGGATAATAATAGCAATGATGATAATAGCTTCATTTATTGAGGAGTTATGCATTGTCTAATTGCTGACAGTTTATATTTTTATATTTTGACTCTCACCACAATCATAAAAGTAAGAACAGTGATCACTAGTTTTATAGATGAGCTTATTAAAGCCTCAAGAATTTCAGAAACTTACCTGGTATCACAATGGCGGTCCTTACTAAGCAGGCAATCAAACCTAACTTTAAAGAACTGCATTTCTCTATTTACCAGTCACATCTTCATTTTGGATTTTCATTTATTATCTCTCAGAATTATTTAAGTTGCTTTTTTTCTGTTCACGGAAGCCCTCCAATGATACTACTGACTTTCCAGATTTAGCTATGTGAATCTTTGATGGTTGGAGGACTTTTTTTTTATGACTCTGCTAGATAGTTTTTCTTGGCCTAAGGTAGTCTATTTGAAAAATCAAAATAAAATTAAACAGACCCTCATTTTTACTCCACTGAAATGGCACACAGAAGGAGTACATTTACAAAATGTTTGTTGATGATGTTTGTGACCCTCCAGATAAGGCATGCCTTACTCAACAGGACTCAAGAAATGATACACCTGTTTATTTGTACAAAAGTGAAAATCGACGCAGTTTTTAAAAATCCCGTGGCCATCTGACTGGTGATTTTTCTACTTGGTAAAATTAATCAATGTCCACTTTGGAAAATTTATATTTCAAGGAACTTCAAAGACACTTGTCATGATCATACACAGTCACTTACTTACTCCCTTTTTCTTGTTCACTTTTACTTTTATGCCTCTGTGCCCACAGCATGTGAAAGCACTGAAAGAAAATAAGAATCTTAGACTCATAAACATACCTGCTTACCATCTGGCAGGCATCCCAGCAGTCTGGTGATCTCCTTAGTTATCCAGCAGATAGTAGAAAAACAAGAGCCCTGTGAAGATTTCACATGTTGCCATATCCCTGCCAGATGGTGATTTGTAAAACACCGACAAATTGCACTGGCTCCACTTTCCCTCCGACAATCACAACAGAAACACTGTAGCAATTGTGTTTCATTTGAAAGCAACTTCTATTAAATAACTTTTAAGGCATAAACATCTGAGGATGATTGGGATAAAATGTAGTATCATCTCCAAAGAGCTAGTCCTTTACAAACTTGCTGCTCTGTGCACTGCCACTTCCAGCGGGCATGCTCAGTCGTGTCCTACTCTTTGCAACCCCATGGGCTGTAGCCTGCCAGGCTCCTCTGGTATTTTCCATGTAAGAATACTGGAGTGGGTTGCCATTTCCTTCTCTAGCTACTTCTAGGATTCTCCCTAAAAAAAAAAAAAAAAAAAAAATCTATATAGGGTTGGGAAATGTCAACATCATGGGACATTTGATTACTACCTACTGATTCTTTGCCGCAACAGGATGTTTTTCTGGCATCTAATGATGGGCTGCAGGGCGAAAAACTTGTATTGACAGATTTGCCATTTGGGGCAACTACCTCACATTGAAATGTGAAGAACTGAATATGGGTAGAAGCAGGGAATTCTACTTTCTGTGTTAATGAAACAGTAAGTAGTTTTAAAATAATATTTTCTCACTGTTTCAGTTGTTCTTGTGGCTGCCTACACAATACTCAAATCACTGGTGAGTTCAGATGAAAAATGTCAAACAAGCGGTTTAGTCCTGGGTAAACAAACTTGTAGTTTGTGGTTCTAACTTTTCAACAAGTTCTGCTCTCAAAGCATACTAGGCCAGAGAAGGATATCTTTTCAACTTTTTCAGTGATACAGAAGTCCACCCGGATCTAGCAGACAAAAACTTTTCTGATATTGAGAGAAAATGATAGAAGATAACCAACCCGTTTTTCTGATTGTAGTAGTTAAATTTGCTTAGTTGTTTCTCTGCTCTGGTTGTTATTTCCTGATGATATGGATGCAGTTAACTTTTTTTCCTTTTTCAGTGGGAGCTTTATTAAGATATATTTAAATACCAATTATCCATTTAAAGCATACAATTTGGTTGTTTTAGTATATTCATAGAGTTGGGAAAACATCATCATCATCAATTTTCAAACAGTTTCATCACCCCAGGAATAAATCACAAATTTGTTAACAGCCATTCCACATTTATCCCCAAACTCCACAGCTGCAGGCAACCACTAATTTACTTTCTCTGTAGAGTTGCCTGTTCTGGACACTTAAATTAGATGGAATCATATATGATCTTTTGTGACTGATCTCTTTCAATTAGCATAATGTTTTCAAGTTTCACCCATGCTGTGTGTCAATATTTCATCCTTTTTATTGCCAAGTAATATTTCCTTGTATGGATATACCACATTTTATGTATCCATTTATCATCTGATAGACATTGGAGTTGTGTCTACTCTTTGTGAAAATGTAGTTATGCACATTTGAGTACAAGTCTCTGTGTGAATATATTTTATTTTTCCTGGGTTTATATACCTAGTAGTGGAGTTGCTATGTCAGTTGGTAACTATATTTTTAACCATTTGAAGAGTACAAGGACTGTTTTTATTTGTAAATTCTTAATCCTTACAGGCCAGGATTGTAGTTAGACTGTAGACACACTGAATGTCTATAAAATCTAGTATTTCAATTCCTATTTCAGACTAGTAAATGAACATGGATTTCAGAATTAGGCAAACCTAGATTTTAACCCCAATCTCACCACTCACAAACTCTATGATATTGGGCATATGACCTAATATCTCTTAAATTTCATTCCATCGTCTGTGAAATAAGGATAATAATAACAATTTTGCCTGCAGTTTGTGTGCATTGAATGTGATGATGTATTGAAAGCAATTAGCACAGTCCTAATTGCACATCAACTTTCCAATAAATGTTATTTTCTTTTGAGTTTATGCTTTTGAGTACCTGAGATGTAGGAATAGACTTAAGGAAAAACTTTGGGGTTGATTCAGGTGTTCAGGTGAGTGTCTTCTTGGCTGAATTATAGACTATTTGGAGGGAGCAATCACATTTTTATGTTTATTATTTAGGACTGTATTTAGAATTTAATAATCAGAAAATCAGGGAAAAAATGAATGTATTCAAAACACTGCTGTAAATTTTAAGAATTCGGTGTTTAAAAAAAGTGAGACTGTATTGCAATACTTACGCAGTTGAGTCTACAACATTTTAGTATTGGGGGCTTATTCTACATGTAGACCATCTCATAAGGAATTGAAATAAGAAGGAAGGATGATTCTGAGGATTCTTTTTGTGTTTTTACTGAAATATGTTTGATTGACATATAACATTGGATAAAGTATAAGGTATTCTGAAGGCTTCCCATTCCCAGGTGGCACTAATGGTAAAGAACCTGTCTGCCAGTGCAGAAGACGAAAGAGACTCTGATTTGATCCTTGGGTCAGGAAGATCCCCTGGAGGAGGGCGTGGCAACCCACTCCAGTATTCTTGCTGGGAAAATCCCATGGACAGCGGAGCCTGGTGGGCTACAATCCAAGGGTCACAAAGAATCAGACACGACTGAAGTGACTTCGCAAGCACGCAAGGTATATTGAGCAATCATTTCTAGTTAAAAGTTTCAAAGTGAGACCTTTCCATAAGGACCTTTCAGGTAATTTATGATTTTCAAACACCAGGCCTTTGGCTGACCCAGAATTGGGATGTCCAATTAGTTCCGTAGAGATGGAACTTCTTAAGGAAGGTATTATAAGTCATAAACATCTACAGTCTTTAAGATGTCTTCAGGGCTGTCTCCTTGACTTCAGCATAAACCTTGCTTAGAGCGCACAGGATGATATGAGTATTGAAAGGTCATGAGCAAAGGGAAGTTCATCCTCTTTACCAAGATTGAAATACCCAATGGGAGATGATTTTCTGTATGCAAAATCTGGGCTTATATTATGTCACCTAAATCCTTTTGCTTCATTTAAATCCATTTCCATTAAATCCATTTTCATGAGTCCAAGGTATTATTAAATAACATGACAATCTGTTAAAAGAGCAGGAAAATATTTATCCAGATTAGCAGGCTTTCTCCATATCCCCTAGTCTTTTAAATTATCCCAGAGAGGTGCAGTGTGGCATCAATGGTTGACCAGTGAAATTGACATGTTTCCTTTTACCAGTCTTTGGAGGTCAATTGTGCTGACCCCTTGAAGCTTTAGAAGTATTTGAAGAAGCCAAGAAAGTTTTATTCACGCTTCTAAAGAGAGGTGGGGAGAGGAAAGAAAGGAAAAAGTGTAAATGGGCTGGGAGATGGGGCTCAGATGTATTAATAATATTGTTTATAACTATACTTGGACACATTTTTAAACCTTTTTATGGCTTCAATCTCTAAGTTTAGGTAACCTTTTTAAGTTTACCCTTTTAATAAATTTGACTTTGTTAATTATATGTATTATCACATATCTCCTATATTTTTGTGTCAAAACAGACTATTTGAATTCTAATAATTCCAAGTTGCATTATTAAAACACAATACTGGAATGATATCACAGATATTAATAAACTTCCCAGGTGGCTCAGTGATAAACAACCTGCCTGCCAATGCAGGAGACCCGGGTTCGATCCCTGGGTTGGGAAGATCTCCTGGAGGAGGAAATGGCAACCCGCTCCAGTATTCTTGCCTGGAGAATCCCATGGACGGAGGAGCCTGGCAGGCTACAGTCCCCGGGGTCACAAAAGACTTGGACACGACAGCATGCTTGCTAGACTGAACACTTCTCACAGACAACTCATGCTTTCTTTTAAAATGAAATTTGAATTTCAAGCTTAGATTACTTCATAGTGTCATTTTAAATCGATAACATCTGGAAGGGGTGGGGAGGGGAGGGGAGGGAATTTCCCTTTCAGCTCTTAGATTGTGTTTCAAGCCCACCAGAAAATTTGGACTGCTGCAAATTTAATTTTTGCATCACTGCCGTTTTGTTTTTGTTTCTTTCTTACATTCTCTCCTCGCACCCTCCTTCCCTCCGATTATAGTCTCCTCCCCCTGCTCTTAAATGTGTCTATTACCCTCAGGCTTTGACCTTGGGCAGGCTGTGAGCACAAAGCCATGTTATTTAGAGTGCAGTAACACCAGTAGTCAGGAAGGAACAATGTAGTTCAAGCCAGATAAAATAAATCTCTCATTTCCTGTCAAGGGACTGAGCCAAAAGCAATGATGAGAGACAGAGGGGGCAAACCACGCCACTCGAAACACAGACGCTGGGGAAAGACAAGCCCACAGGCCTCCTTTGAATGCAGACAACAAAACCCAAACCAGCCAGAGTGGCAGGAGAAGCCGGAGAGCTCCGGAGTAAACCAAAACACAGAAGACAGGGGAATCTCGGCAACTCCCTGCCGTCAGGAAAGACGTATTTGAATTGTCTGAGTAGAGAGGAGACCCAGACATTGAGGGATTCCCCTGCACCCCCTGGGAGTTTCATAAACTTTGAAACACACCTGCGGAGCTGCCACTTTTGACTCAGACAGCTTTAGAATGTAAGCCAGACAGCATCTATCTCTGAGTCACTGTGGGCTGCATATTAAATATGCAAATAGCCACAGGAAGGAGCTCTGGCACTTAAAAGACTGACATCGAGGTGATCAGTGTCCCCATCTTTAAGAACTTTGTCTTCTGAATGACTGCTTATTTACTCAGCTAACACTTATGGAGTGGCTGCTAGGTACAGGTGCTGTTTAAAGTTATTTCAGATTATTCCTCTAATCCTTAAAACAAGCCAAAGAGGAGGCACCGTTTTCCTCTTTTTTATAGTTGAGAAGCCTGAGGCACTGAGAGGGGAAAGGACTACTTGGGGCTCGTGGTTCGTAAGGCAGAGAGCCTTGATATGAAACCCAGCCCTGCAGATCCAGTCCACTCCCTTAATTATGCTACTTTGTTGGATACTTGGCCATACTCTACTAGCATGACATGTTATGTACCTTAGTCGTTTGCAAGCCCTGCTCAGATTCTTTTGAAATCCCCTTTGTTTCAGGAGCACAGTGCTCATGTCTTAGTGCTCCAAGAGATATAAAAATTAGTGAGAGCGTGCTACATTCATTAACTAAGATGTGTGTGCATACTTAGAGGCTCAATCATGTCTGACTCTTTGCACCCCCTGGACTGTAGCCTGCTGGGCTCCTCTGTCCATGGATTCTCCAAGCAAGAGTACTGGAGTGGGTTGCCATTCCCTTCACCCAGGCGATTTCCCAGACCCAGGGATGGAACCTGGGTCTCCTGCATTACAGGCAGATTCCTTATAGTCTGAGCCACCAGGGAAACTCACTGGCTATGCAGAATATTTTACTTTTTGTCTGAAGCTCTTCCAAGATGGTAAGGGACTGAGAATTTGTTCATTCATCCATTTGTTGCTTCAGCAAATGCTCATTATTGAGTGCTCACTACACGTTACACACTCTGATGGCTGACACAGAGTCAATCAAGGATGTGTTTTAGATCCAGTGTGAAATAGAATATACTGTGTAAGGGGGATTCCCGGGTGGTGCTGGTGGTAAAGAACCCACCTGCCAATGCAGGAGTTTGATCCCTGGCTTGGGAAGATTCCCTGGAGGAAGGCATGGCAACCCACTCCTGTATTCTTGCTGGAGGATCCCATGGACAGAGGAGCCTGGCGGGCTACAGTCCATAGGGTTGCAGAGAGTCAGACATGACTGAAGTGACTTAGCACCTGCACGCATACTGTGTGAGGAATACTTCACAGATACAGCAAAATTCTTAAAGATGAGTCCTAGTCATATTTGGAGATAGGAATTTTTTTAGGATGAAATATCATTTAATCTTTTGAATCAAACATTTAGAAACTCATGTAGAGATAGGAGCATTCTTTAAGAGACTCTGTCCACTTAGTGCCAATTAACAGTGGATGTGAATACTTTAGAAAAAGCATGCCTCATTGTGAGAACGTTTCTAAGACTTAATTTGTAGTCTTCCATAATCCTCCTTGCACCTCTTAGACTAGACAAGGTAGCAGTGTTTGGGATCTAACCATACACTGTGCCTAATTCTCTTGTGGCACATAACATGTTATGCTACACTTAGGTGCAATAGCATATTTACCTGCTAAACTAAGCTTCCTGAGTGGGGTATTGCATTCTTCATCTTTGTGTTCTACTGCCTGTTGTAGGATCTGGAATGTAAAACTTACTCGATATATGACTTTTAAATTAATGGATAAATACATTTTGCATATACACATAAATCAGAGACATGCACACCTTTCCATGTGTAATATTATGCAAATCATGGATGGTTCAAGACAAACTGTGCTATTAAAGGCAATGAGTATTCCTTTTATAAAATAATAACCATAATAATATAATAGATAATTTATTTGAATGTTTACTATAGAAAGCCTAATAAGATCCGTGTCTGTGTATTTAGTATGGGCTATTTAATTTAATCCTTACCCTAATTTTATGAAGCATGTACATGCTTTAAGGTCCAGTTGAAAATGAGGGAATTTCCCTGGAGAAGCCCGTGTACTGCAACGAGAGTGTAGCCCAAGCTTGTGGCATCTAGAGAAAGCCCACTGTATTACAGACAGATTCTTTACCATCTGAGTTAACAGGGAAGCCCAGAGAAAGCCCACATAGAGCAGCAAAGACCCAGCACAGCCAAAAATGGTTTAAAAAGTTTTTAATGCACCGTAACTGATGGACTTTTTACTTTAAGTATTATATAATTAAATATATTCTGTTACTATTACTAATGAAAAAGACTCAGGGAAATAAAAACATGTTAATCTCCCTCCCTTTCTAAGAAATAATAAAGTAGTCCCAGTTCAGGAGGTTGATTTTTTTTTCTTTAGAAATTCCATAAAATTTCCAGATCCTCAGAAAAGAGAAGTAATGTAACTCAGGGAAAGGTTTTGTTTGGGTTATATGTGATTGTATGAGGAAACTTGTGCATTGTTAAGATATGTAAGCCACAGAGATACCCCATAATAGACTAAGAAAACCCTTGCCTGAACCCCTGGAGCAATTCAGTAAGAAAATGGTATCAGACCAGTCAGACACATGTGGGTGGAGAAGATTGTTCTAGCTCTATCATGCTTAAATTTGAATGAGAAAGATCCCTTTGATAGAGTTTGAATTTTGTTTGTTGAATTGTGTTTGTTGCATGTTTAGTAATCAGTCCCTATATGACAGAACACGAACTATTTTAACAAAATGAGAAAACTAATTCAGACATTCAGGCATTTTGTTTCCTGATGCCCACAGTACATGCACATACAGTTCAGTTCATTTCAGTCGCTCAGTCCTGTCTGACTCTTTGCGATCCCATGAATCGAAGCACGCCAGGCCTCCCTGTTCATCACCATCTCTCGGAGTTCACTCAGACCCACGTCCATCGAGTCCGTGATGCCATCCAGCCATTTCATCCTCGGTCGTCCCCTTCTCCTGCCCTCAATCCCTCCCAGTATCAGAGTCTTTTCCAATGAGTCAACTCTTCAAATGAGGTGGCCAAAGTACTGGAGTTTCAGCTTCAGCATCATTCCTTCCAAAGAAATCCCAGGGCTGATCTCCTTCAGAATGGACTGGCTGGATCTCCTTGCAGTCCAAGGGACTCTTAAGAGCCTTCTCCAACACCACAGTTCAAAAGGTACCCTATAAATACAGACTAGTCTTTTGCTTTCTGATATTTATTGACCTTTTACCTCTCTGCTTTGTCATTTGTTGACAGAAAATGGGACTTTTGCTTAATCTAATCCAGGATGTTTCCTTTAAACAAAACAATTACTTCCTTTTGACAGGAAATTTATGAACCAGAAAGTCTGTGTAGACAATTCATCTCTTCTTTAGGTACTTTGCAACGCAGTGTGAACCTAAGGTCGGCTCAGGCTCTGCTGGGGAATAATATCAATTATTTTTATGAATCAAAATGCCCCAACTTGGGCTATCTGTTCCCGTCTCTCCTCTGCTAATATTCATAGTTAGGATATGACAGTTAAACTCTGGTAAATAATAGATAATGCATTCTTGGAGAACCATCTTTGCGGAAGGGATTGTGTGCTTCACAAAAGCAGAAAAATGAAATCATCGAGAAACAAGGAATGACAGACACCAGTACTGACTGTAGTGTAACACATGCATAAAAGGTGAAACTCAGGAACTATTTTTAGTATGGACAGAAAATAATGAAAATACATATCTATTGGTGGATTTCTTTACCTTTCCTCAGGAGGAGACAACCAGTGAAATCAAGTGTAATGATCCAAACAGATAAAAGGAGATCTCTTTTATGCAACATACAACTGAACTGTGGAATTCATTGCTGCTGTCACTGAAGCAAATGGCATACTTTAGTTTTTAAAAAGGGGTCAATCATTTTTATGAACATGGAGAGCCCTGTGATTACCTTATCTTGAGAAACTTTAAGAAAGTCCAGTCAGTCACACTTAAGGTCAGATCAATAGCTTGGTCAGGAAAAAATATTTCCATATTTTGTTCATACAGCATTCTTGTTGGTATAGCACACTTGAGGGCTTCACTGGTGGCCTAGTGGTAAAGAATCCGCCTACGACTGAGGAGACTCGGGTTGATCCCTGGATCATCCCCTGGAGAATAGAACAGCAGCCCTTTCCAATAGTCTTGCCTGGAGAATTCCATGGACAGAGGAGCCTGGTGAGCTACACTCCATGGGGTTACAAAAGGAGTCAGACACAACTTAACAACTAAACAACAACAAACAAATAGTACACAATATATTACTGATTTCTAGATTCTGTTTTTGGCCATTATTCATGACAGGTTCTAGATGAGGATAAAAATTGTACAAAATGTTTTGTCAATTTTAACGGCTTTATTGCTGCCTTGTATATGTGATGCTATAAAGGTACGTATTGATATTATTGTACAGAAATTAATGCATAATTATTAGAACTAATAATACTAAGGCTTCCTAAAGTTGTATTCTTTTTTATATATGTGTCTTTTAGTCCTTTACTTTTGTGATAAAAATCTGATGTAAATCCAGTTGTACATTAATTTTTTTCTGATATTTGAAGACATATTAAAAGGGTTAAATGTAGTATTGCTTAATCACTTGGAAATAAGGTAAAAGTGGTCAGTACTGTGTCTTGTGCATGGCAGTTGTTAAACAACTTTAATGATTAATTTGGGGCTTTAACAAAAGGACTTAGTATTACTTAATGTGTACTTAATGTTCATTTTTAAATGCAGTTTAAAATAACAGTTACACTTATTATTAGCCAATGCATTAAATAAAGGACATCTCACCCAAATTTGTTAGTTTGCCATTTGTCACAAGAATATTCTCAAATTTAGGGGTGGTGTTTTGAAAAATTACTGATTATTTCTTTATAGTCAGATCAAAAATTGTTATCTAAAGATGTATCTAATTTTCACTTAGGCATTTTGATGTTTCCTGAGCATGGGGAGCAGTTTTTATTTCATTTGTGTTTCAATTTTTACAAGGCTCTTACAATATTCTGTTCAACGTTAGGCTCCCCTTATGTGAACAGTCTGGAAAGTAATTTTTTTTTCTTGCAGTTATAAATTCACGAGAGAAGCCCAACTTTGATAAAGAGATAAAATGAATGGTTTAAGGACTTTAACATATGTGGTTATGGTATTCTATTATACATATATAGTCTTTAATCAAAGGAACTCCGAATACTTTAATGTCCTCATAAAATTCATTTTATAACTGACAGTATTTCTTAAGCCCCAGATTGATTCCTCTCTCTGTCTTCTCAATCCAAGAATTTGTCATTTTTCTTGCACATGGTATCACTAGTAAGCAGTTCTCTGGAGCTTGTAACTTAGTATTCTCAACTTGACAAACATGTTTAATGTTTATAATAGAGGGACTGAAGGTATACATATATCCAAGATACACTTACTTAGTAAGTTCCCAAGTATTCAGTGAGCCTTCTGACAAACGTAGTTCTCCTATAGGGTTCAGAAAACAGAGAAATTCCCCTTCTTGGCCCCCACACAACCATCAAAACTAACCTTCAGGATTGTTCACTCTGGTCCCTTTATAGAAAACTACGTTTTCCTAAATGTTGAGATTTTCTACTTTAAGAAATATTAGTATATATTGATTACTGATGAGGGGGATATTCTTTAATTTAGAGCTATACTTAATTAAAGTATGCTTGGGGTTCTTCACAAAGGTTTTTCCCCTAATCACAAGATAATCCAAACATTGAAAGCAATTTTTAATAAGCATTGCAGACATTTAGCTCAAGTAAATATATAATATCTGTGGGGCAACATCAAATCTTTTATGCTTTTCAATAATAAGAGAAAAATCATGCCGATTTTGAGCAATCCAAGTGCATAATGTCTTGTGACAGTGTAATAGCAATAGTGGTAGAATCATTTTCTTCCTACCATGAGCGAGTATTTACTAGGGGTTTCTGTTGGTAGATCTGTGATATTTTTCACTTGACAAAGTTTCATCACAAGCCATTTTATAGTTTAGGAAGTGAAAACTCAGAGTTGTAAAAGTAACATGTCCATGGTCATAGAGTGAGAAAGTTAGGGCTGTCAACTCTAATTGCTATTCATTTGTCTAAGTGCTAAAGAAGTGATATTTAGAACTATTTTTTTCTATGTCCTAGTCTTTTGAATTTATCTCAAAATATTTCCATAATTCAGCATTAAACACTACTGTATGCTCACCACAGTTCTAGTTTTCATATATACATGATGCAGAAATCATGTTACATCTTCCTGGGAAAATAATGCTAACATAATTGAACTAAGACAAGCCTGTGTGAGCACTTTGGTATGAATTTAATTTTTATTTCTTAAAAATTGATATGTGTATCTTGTTTCTGTAATAAGATTAAAATCAGCAAGTTAGGAAATAAGTGTTCACTTCTATTGTATCTGCATAGAGAGGCTTCCTATGGGACCTTGCCACTTCCGACTGGACACAATAGGTGATTGATAAAAGTTTCTTGATTAAATGAATAGCTTTTCCTTCATTAAGTTTTTAATTCAATATGTTTAATACATTATCCTTCTTATATTTCTGTGCTTAGAAACATATGAGAGAGTTCAAAGGAGTAGCAAAAATTCATATGTATATATTAGAGAATTTGGATAAAATTTTCACTGATATGAAAATGCTGAGATTCTTCTATCATCATTATACCTAGAAAAATATTTTACCATTTTTGTAACCATTTGAGCTTTAATTACTTTAAGTATATATGATTTGCCTTTTATTATTAAATATGAACCATATTAGATTTGTTAATATACAGGCAAGCCCTATTAGAATTGACTTTTATAGTTGCAGTGTTTCAGAAGGTTTTTTTTTGTTTGTTTCTATAATCAATGAACTCAAGAATAGCCCCTTGCATCTAACTCATCTCCATATTATCTATCCAGTGTTGACTTTAGTGAGACCTTGAACAGTCACCACTACACAATATGCTTTAAAGTTTTAAAAACTATTTGTTTTGGCTTGTTTTAGTCTAGCAATTGAGAAATTATTTAGTCATAGCTGATCTTACTTACACACAGGAAAAACCATCAAATAATCATCTCTTTTTGAATCTCTATGTTTTTTCGGAAGGTTTCATTACTTCTGGGGATATAAGTGAGTCATATGCGTTGGGAAAGCTCACAGTTTCCATGATTGCTCACATTTTTTGACTTTAATATTTACCATTAGAAATGACATTTTATTCTGCCAGGAATATGGGAAAGGGGGTCGATATCCAGAAGTCTCTTTTCTAGTAAAACTATGATTGGATAAGACTATGCAATAAATAGGTGTTCTTGTTTTCATTCTGATGCTAAGGATCAGAAGAAAATGTAAGAAGTAAACTAGTTGTAAAAAGCAGTGATCAGTGTGAGAATAACAATTTATAATTTTTAATTGGGAAGTCCACATAAAAATCATAGAGAACTCTGCAGCTGACTTCAGGCTGATGTGCTCCAAGTCTGTAAATGTTGATGAAAGTGTATTACAGCTTGGAAAGAAGACTCAGAAATAACAGATCAGCTGATGTCCATTCATTTTCTATCATATACTGTTCAAGAGTATATAGTACAGTATGGAAATGTTGAATTATTTTCAGTTGAACTTCAAACCTAAAATATGTAACTTCTCGTCATGGGTAGTAGATAAAAACATCTTCTTAATCTTCCTTTACCTGAATTATGTTGGGCTTTACCTGGACCTCTTTGCCCTCCTTTGCAAAAATGCAAAGCAAAGTGGGGCTGAAGTTCCCATTATGTCAACAGATTTCAAGAATGTGGCAATGTTTGATTGTGCAACTAATTTGTTTTACAAAAGGAAGAGCCCTCCTTAGGATTTTGGGAGCTAACACTGAAACTCCCCAAACCTCATCACGCGTCACAGGACTGTGGCGAAATACTGTTCTCTGGATCACTGGGAATCACAACACAGCGATTCCCTCTTGACCCCTGGCTTCCAGAGTTGGCATTGCCACAGCTCCAGAAGGTAATGGGAAAGCCCAGACTTGACAGGGCAATGAATATGCACGACCACTGCATTCCCTGTGTCTCTGCCACTGACTGAGCTTCCTGGGAATTCAAGGCACACATTCACATGGTTTCTGGCTGAAAGGTTTATTTGGTGACTCATTTACATTTATCTTCCTCTGTTAATTTTGGTAGGGTATTATCTTTGTTTCTAGCAACTCTATGATGAAAGTTCTCTAAACATGAAGAAAATATACAGGATAATTTTGTCAGATTTTAAATCTCCATTTCTACTCTTTTCCCCTTTTGGATCTCATTTTAGGGAAAGGGGAATGAGTGGTTTCAGAAAGCATCTTTAAAGTATTTACAGCATCCTGCATAACTCTTTATGGGTTTAGCTGTCAAGTTTGGCTACTGCTTTTATCACTACTCTGTGTAACAATTTGCAGTAGACCTAGTAACACTAGCATTAAATGTACATTATAGCATGTAGTGCCACTAAAATGGAGAAGTAGTGTTGGAAACTGCTAGACAGACACCAATTAGTCTCTATTTTGAGGAAATATTTTAGTGAAAGTGAATAAATAATTCTTGCAACTATAGATATGTACAAATGCACATTTATGAGATGTAACATCTTTTCGTAAAATTTTATATTTAACTTTGGAATAGAAATACGTTTGACTAGAATATTTTGAACTTTTTAAGTTAAATATCACTTAAATGATATATTTCATCATATACTTCTCACTGCATTTTTATTTGCCAGCCTCCTTGACTCTCCCCCAGTATAACTCTGATCGTAGACTGAAGCATTCTGAGTCAACATCGGGACAAGGTAGCTGTCTCTTTTTCTTAGCTCATTTAGCTCTTTTAGCTGCAGTTGATTCACAGCAAGTTTATATCCAGATTCACGGAAGTATTGATTAAAGTCACGAAATATCATTACCATCCATACATGGGAGCTCGTCTTGTACCATCAATGACAATGCTAAGAAACAGACTTCACAATGGTTAATTTCAAGGTATCAACCTGTCCGCTTTATCAGGATTCACTCTTTTCACCATCTGTATATCCGCTCTATGTATGCGTATATATGTTATTTATTGGAATTGTCTTAAGTGCATACTTGAATAGCTCACAAGGGTCAAAGAGAGTTCAAATGATAGAAAAATGGTTTGTTATTTTCTCCCTCCTCCACCCCCCCTCCCCCTCCGCCATCACTAATACTAACTGATGAAGAGTGCAAGGCAGAGTCCTTCAATTTAAAGAGACAATCTTGTTCATTTGGAGGGTGAGAATGCCATTTTTGTGAAATACTGTAAATAGTAATTCACAAGAGGGTGACTTTTTATTGCTTTTACATTGATAACATGCCTTGTGAAGAGTTACAGTTATTCTGCTGAATTTAAGAGAGATAAGAATGGAATGTGTGTGTTAATTTAAACATCTGTACATACAGTGAAAGAATCCTTTATTATGCAGGAAATTAGATCCTTTCATGTGTTTACCAATATCAAATAACTTTTAAAGTTGTTATCCAAAATGTGAATACTTTATTCCTTTATTCAGATTTTCCTTCCACCCTGCCTTCCTGAAATATTGAGAAAAGGGCCCTGATCGTAGTATAAATCCCTGAATCTACAGTTTATAAAAGTGAATTTAAATCACATCTAGAAGCAGTATCACTAGCCATAGCAGCATCCGACTGCAGAGCAAACCACAAGAACTGAGAGCTGATGTCGACCAAAATAAGGGTGCAGCTTGCTGTGTATTCAGTTTGTATACAGCCTATTACTCAGCTTGATGAAAAATAACGGCCACATGTACAGGTTGCTGGTGAACATAAAAATCACATACTGATTCACTCCTCAAGAGAAGTACCTTAGCAATCTCAGTTGGCTACCTTGCACATTAACCCTGTATACCTTCATGATATTTTTTGGTAAAGTACAGTAGAAGCATTTGAGAACTGGAATGTGAAAAGCTGTTAAGCAGATGTAGTGTTGGAATGTTTAATGGCCTTAATTATCATTTATACATGGACCTACTCCTTCTTAAGGCCCAGAAGGCAGTGAGTCACTGGGTTGTCATTAACTGTCATTATTGCTGGTCAAGTCAACTTCCTATTCATAAAAATAAAGAAAAAAAAATTAATGGTGAAAACATCATTCTATAATACCGTATTTGTGTTGCTATCTTATTCCCTATTCTGTTGGCATTTGGAAATTAGCTGGATCTTAATATGTTTATCATTACAATTAAAGCTTTAAAAAATCTCTCTGCATATGTGTGTATAATTTTTCCTTTCCTTGAGGTTCTCCTTGTATGGGGTGGGGGAAAACACCTTACAAAAGATCTGGAGAGGAGTTTTGTTTTTGTTTTAAATTGATCATCTCTCAGGGACAGAGATCAATTTGGAAGGATAACTACCTAGAGATGGAAACAAACAGCTGGCCAGTTCAGGGCAAACCTTTCTCCAGTCTGAGAATTTGGCACCGTGCAATTAACCGTTCATATTTGTAATGAATGAGGGGCAAACAGTAGAGTGAATAGTTGTAGAAGTTTAAGTTTCATAATGTTAAAATATGTGCAATTATACATAGTGAGGGAGATGCTTTTCTTTCTTTCATTAGGAAATTATTTATACATAAGGGCCAGTGAGTTGAAGGACTGTGATTTACTTTTTGACCTAATATGGTTATTACATTTTATTTATGGTCACTGTTCCTGGATGTGCTATCATTTACTTTTGGTTTCTGACAAAAGAAGAAAAAATATCCCCATAGTTTTCTTCTCTGCTGTTTCTTTGTTGCTTTATTTCTTTGTTTTAGGGTTGTTGCTTGGTTTGATTTATACATTGTGCTAGCTTCAAATGATCCATCAGGAAAGCTGGTTTTTATTTCTGATTTTGAATTTTTCTCTGTAAATGTTTATTTGTAACTGTTGTTTTAGGGGTTCGTGTGTGGACTGTGTGTACTAGGAGTGTACGACAGGCTGAAATGTAAACTGTGGTTGTTATCGGTGGTTAGTATTTACTGAGTAACTGCATATTCTAAGTCCGGAGTTGGTGAAAGTAAAAAGTAGATGGCACTAGGATAAGATATAGGGACAAGTTGCCAAAAGTAATTATATTAAGTCTTCGACCCTCGGAGTCACTTAGAATCTTCTCACAATGTCCAGTTCTGCCATCATGTAGTATTTATTGAGAAGTCACAGTTTGCGAGGTACAGAAAGAAGCACTGGAAAGAGAGAACCATGATTTCAGACAGAAATGTAAAACAGGATTTGGGAGACTTTGTGCTTACATCGTCAGGAGACGCTGGGGTTTAGCATTCTGTTTCATGTGGAGACCCGCAGTTAATATGGTCCTTGTTGAAACTTAAAACAGCTCTATTAGGAGCTTGATTGAGAAGTGGGGGAAGAAGGCTAGAGTAAACAAAAATGTGCATTTTCAAGACAGCCTAATTGTATACAGTACATTTGCTTCCGCAGTTCCTTCTAATCCATCGAATAGTGAAAACACACGAGTTTGTTCTATTAAAGTAGGTAAAATTGTTAGGTAAGTTAGTAGACCAGGAGGAGGAATGGCATCCGTGTAACAATTCCCTATTGTTCAGAGGATCACAGAAGTACTGTTGCCTGCCTGTCGCATTCAATCAGCTTGGGGAAAATGCTGCTTCGGAGAAAGGGAGAAGGAAACTCTGAAAGTATTTGCTTACACCTTTTTCAAAAATTCCTCCGGAGTGGTGGTGATGAGCATCCCAGGAGCAAGAGAGAATGTGGGTTTGTGAAGTGAAAGAGTTATTGGCTTCCCCTCACCCCCCATTCCTGTCTTTTACTTTGGTCCTGCCCAGGAAAACTGCACGGCAGTCGGAACTAATTGAAACTCACTCAGGAAAGTCTTCATTAGCACCACCACACATGGTTACCAGATGTGCCGAAAGGCAAGGCCAGGGAGCCCGGGGCTGAGACATCCAGGAAGAAGAGAGAAACAAGTAGCTTCATTTGAAAACTTAATAATCTATCTGCCTTTTGTTTCCAAATGCATTGTGTTAGAGAAATTGGAGAGAAGGGAGTTTGGGAAGATGAAATGCCTCCTTATTCACTCATTCTCTGGAAGCTGAATGGAATTTTTTTGTCTCTTCCAAAGATCAAAACTTTCTGTGACCATCAGTGGATTGGGAATGTTTTACTTTCTCTGTCAGAAATGAAAAGTACCTGTAATATCAAAGGAGTCATGTTTTTCTCATGGCTGAGATCGATACTTCTAAACTGGGGGTCTTTGAATAGAGAGACTTATAAAAATGTAAATGACATGTAAACTCTATTGTGTTCAGATTACAATTCCAACTGAAAGTTATTGAAAACAGGAAAAAAGATTCTTCTCATCTATTCCTAACCTTGATCCAAGTCAGGCATGGAGTGAAAGTGTGAAAGTATAAGTCACTCAGTCATATCCGACTCTTTCTGACCCCATGGACTGTATAGTCCATGGAATTATCCAGGCCAGAATACTGGAGTGGGTAGTCTTCCCCTTCTCTGGGGGATCTTTCCAACCCAGGGATCGAACCCAGGTCTTCCCATTGCAGGCTGATTCTTTACCAGCTGAGCCACAAGGGAAGCCCAAGAATACTGGAGTGGGTAGCCTATCCCTTCTCCAGCAGATCTCCCAACCCAGGGATCAAACCAGTCTTCTGCATTGCAGGAGGATTCTTTACCAACTGAGCTATCACGAGTGTGGCATTATGTCTTGTTTCAAACAAATTGTGCTACTTTTGGCAGTAAAAAGTACTAATTAAAGACCCTGAGATTAAACATTTTATTTGCAGTACTTATGGATAAGTTCCCTGGAAATTTGGATTTATTCCTACTCACTGTATGTTCTACAAGAGATTAAATGTGGTCACAGAATTTCTGTTTCTGAAAATGTATTCACCATCTTCTGACTTAACTGCATACCTCTGTCTATAGACATAAGTTATTTTGGAAAGCCAGTAAGAACACTCCTATCTAGATGAAACCGCTGGTTCTCAGAATGGAACCTTTTTCACTGCAGGAAATGATGACATTAAAAAAAATGACACAGTAATTTGGATTCTCATAAAAACATAGCAACTTTGTTATTTATTTATTCAGCTCCTGGACTGGCATATTTTTCGAAAAGTTCACTTTGCAGTGATGCTGGAGTTTCAACGTAATTTTAAAAATTAGATATCAAAAATCTTGAATTAATGATTTGTAAAAATCTTGAATTCTACATCTGAAAATGTCAAGACTGCCTAGGTATTTTACTAGCAGTTTTAGGACAGCACCTTTTGGGTGATGCTCAATTCACCCTTCCATTTCTAACACTGCAGTAGAATCATATAACTGGTCTTATAAGAACATGGCTTAATTTCATTGTTTGATAAATGACTAAGTGGTTATTAACCTGTTGGGGGTCATGGAACTATTTGAAATTTTGATGAAATCTATGGACCTTCTCTCACAAATGTATTTGTACACAGACTTTTAATGTAATTTAAGACAACAGCAGCCTCAAGTGTTATTCTAAGAATTAAATGTAGGGACTTTCCTGGCAGTCCAGTAGTTGGAACTTTGCCTTCCAAGGTGGGGAGTGCAAATTCCATCCTAGGGTTCCACATGCCTTGCAGCCAAAACAAAACAAAAAACATAGAACAGGAACAATATTGTAACAAATTCAATAAAAACTTTAAAAAATAATTAAATGTATTGATACATATAGTGAGGTTGGAACCAAACCTCGCAGATATGAAGTGCTGCACTGATGCCATGTTTGAGCTATCAATATTCTTCAATTCTTTAATTAAATAGAGTGATCTAAAAATACCTTATGAAAAAGGACATTGAAAATTAATTGTCCTCCTATTAAAAGATTTATCTTTAAAGTACTATATTTCAAATTTTTAGAGCTTCTTTCCTGACTCTTCTTCATTCAGGAACTTAAAAAAGCATAAGAACTTAGAAAGAAATAGTATTAGAAGGCAGTGATCAACATTTAAACAATACAAATGCAAAAATATCAACTCAATTAAAGAAGTATTCACTGTTTAGGCAAAGCTAAGGCAAAATGAAGTTGTATCTAAAAATAAAAATGTTGGGTAAGTTTTGGCTCTTGATAAATATTTCATTGAGTACATTTAAATTAACTGTGGTATAAACTGATGAGGCGATCTCTCAGTTTTAAAGTAATTATTAACAGTTGCTAAGCAATATAGAAAATAGACAACAATGTAAATTTGCTATTAAAAATGTCATCATTGTGTGGGAGAAACTACTTTTTACAGTTTCTTGCTATGTTTCTATATAGGAGAATATGAAGTCATTTTTATTTCTCATAAATATAAAATAAGGTTATTTATTTTTAATTTAAATTTGCTCAGCTTCTAAGTAGCACCAACTTATTTGTTGACTTAGGTCCTTAACATTCTTGTGTTTGGGTAAAATGTCTTTTTCTTTGTTTTTAAAAATAAGTAAAAAGTATATTTTAAATTAACTAAATAATATTAAATAGATGTTTACTGTTAATTAGTGTATGGTTTGAATTGTAATTATGTCATCCAAAGGGACTTTATAAATATAGTCTAGTTAAAGCGTGATTCAATCTTCAATGATTCACAGAGGCATACATTCATTATTATTCATTTAGTGCTCTCTGATTTGAGCTCTAAATGTAATCCAAGAAAAGATGGAGGGATTTTACTTTTATTGTCATGATTTAATATAGCAGGTCCCTTAGTTATCATCCTGTACTAATCCAGGGATTGTTACAACTTCTTAGAGTCTGTTATTTGATTTTTAAATCAGTCTGTTTATCATACTAGCAGAGCAGCATGTAAATTCAAGAAGTTAGAGGAAGATAACCCATCTCATTACAAGACAATAAGCATATATTTTTCTACTGTCCAAATTTTAGTTTAACTTTGCTCTTTGATATATTACTGTGTTAAAAGTCTTAACCATGGTTTCTATTCATCTGAATTATAAAGAAACGACCAACTTCATTTATACAACAAACTTTATAAAGTCCATGTTGTGTGACAGGCATTGTGCTAAGTGCTCTGAATAGGATACAATTATTGTCTGCCCTGAGAGATCTTACAGACTAGAATAAAACACTAAAACACTGAAAAAGTACTATTTATTATGAAACCGTTGACTTTTACGAAAGTTTTTTTTAAGATTTATCTATTTAGTTATTACTACTATTTTTTGGCTGTGGTCGGTCTTTGTTGCTGTGAGAGGGCTTTCTCTAGCTGCAGCGAGCTGGGGCTATTCTTTCTTGCTGTGTGTGGGTGCTTGTGGTGGCTTCTCTTGTTGCAGAGCACAGGCTCTAGGCACTCAGGCTTTAGTAGTTGCAGGATGTGGACTCAGTAGTTGTGGCATATAGGCTTGCTGTATGTCATGTGGGATCTTCCCGAACCAGGGATCAAGCTGGCGTCCCTTGCATTGCAAGGTGGATTCTTCAATCCTGCACCACCAGGGAAGCTCCCAAAATTTCAACTGCACAGAGAGCTCAAGAGAAAAGGCAGCCAGAGAAACCCATCTCACTCTCAAATCCTCCAAGTCATAGAAGAGCATTTTCCAAAGCTCAGAATGGAGAGAAAGAACAGTGAAATTAAGGAACTGCAAGGTGAGAAACATGGAAGAGCAGAGAGAATTGTGAACAAGCAGTTAATAGGGATCAGCCTGGGAAGGCCCTTGCAAGCTTGTTTAAAACCGCTGGACTTTTCTTAGACTTGTGGTGGTGATGGAAAATTTGATGTGATTGAATTTGTATTTTTACTAGATGAGTTTAGGTGTAAGGTCAAGGATATACTGGAGGGGAACAAGACTAGAGACAGAGAGATATGAATAGCCTATGATAATGATCTAGAGAGAGATCACAGTAACTTAAAAGCAGAGCCAATTTCTAATATTGGGGGACTTGAGGGCAAGAAGGAAACTTTGGTGGCAGAATGGGCACATAAAGAGTGGGTTTCCATATGGGGACCTCTGTATGACCCAGTCTTGCTTTCATATTGCCATCCTTAGGACTTTTCATCTTGGTCTTAAAAAATACCATGTATACTACCTTCAGAGAACAACCTGAATAACCTTTACAGAAAGAACACTGCTTTTGGAAATCATGTTGAAGGGAAGTTGCTGCTGCTGCTGCTGCTCAGTCGCTTCAGTCATGTCCCACTCTTAGCGACCCCATGGACTGCAGCCCACCAGGCTCCTCTGTCCATGGGATTTTCCAGGCAAGAGTATTGGATTGGGTTCCCATTGCCTTCTCCATGAAGGCAAGTTATCATTCACCAATTTCTATCTTATCTTATCTTGCTCTTTCTCTTTTCTTGCTGTGTCTGCTCAAAGTAGAGTTATAGAGGACAATAGAGTCAGCTTAAGAGATATTTAGGAGGACAGATTAATGTGACATAATCTTTTGCTGGATATTAGGGATTATTCCTGAATTTCTAGCTTTGGAGTTTCAGTGAATAGTGGTGTTGTCTAGAAAACACTGAGGAGAGGTAGGAGGAGGTAATGAATTTGATTTAATTTTTAAACATTTTATTTATTTATTGGCTGCACAGTATGTGGGGTCTTAAGTCCCCTACCAGGGATCAAACCTGCACCCCCTGCATTGGAAGCATGGCATCTTAACCACTGGACAGCCTAGGAAGTTCCTAAATTTAATTTTAAATTTGCTGAACTTGAGATGCCTGCAAGATATCCACGTCAAGATGTGGACAAGTGGAATATGGTAGTCTGGAGTCAAGAGAGCAGATTTGAGGGTTCTTTTCACATAGATGGTGCTTAAAAGCATAAGAGTAAATAATACATCAGGGGTGTCCCTGGTAACTCAGTGGTAAAGAATCCATCTGCGAGTGCAGGTGTTGTGGGTTTGATCCCTGGGTGAGGAAGATCCCCTGGAGGAGGAAATGGCAACCCACTTTAGTATTCTTTTTTGTAATTTATTTATTTTTAATTGAAGGATAATTGCTTTACAATATTGTGTTGGTTTCTGCCATGTGTCAGCATGAAACAGCCTTAGATATACATACGTCCCCTCCCTCTTGAATCTCCTTCTTACCCCTCTAATCCCACCCCTCTGTGTTGTTACAGAGCACCAGTTTGAGCTCCCCAGGTCATAGAGAAACTTACCACTGGCTAGAGAAACTTACCACTGGCTATCTATTTTACACAGAGTAATCTATATGTTTCCATCCTACTCTCTCCATTCACTCCCACCTTCCCCTCCTGTGTCCACAAGTTTGTTCTCTTTGTCTGCATCTCCATTCCTGCCTTGCAAATAGGTTCATCAGTACCAGACATTTCTTCAGTAAGGACATATAGATGGGTAATAAACACACAAAAAGATGCTCAACATCTCTCATTATTCAGTTCAGTTCAGTTGCTCAGTCATGTCCAACTCTTTGTGACCCCATGAACCACAGCACACCAGGCCTCCCTGTCCATCACCAACTCCCAGAGTTCACCTAAACTCATGTCCATTGAGTCGGTGATGCAATCCAACCATCTTATCCTCTGCCATCCCCTTCTACTCTTGCCCTTAATCTTTCCCAGCATCAGGGTCTTTTCAAATGAGTCAGCTCTTCACATCAGGTGGCCAAAGCTGGAGTCTCAGCTTCAACATCAGTCCTTCCAATGAACACCCAGGACTGATCTGCTTTAGGATGGACTGGTTGGATCTCCTTGTAGTCCAAGGGACTCTCAAGAGTCTTCTGCAATACCACAATTCAGAAGCATCAGTTCTTTGGTGCTCAGCTTTCTTTATAGTCCATTGGTGGGATGTAAATTGATACAGTCACTATGGAGAGCAGTATGGAGATTCCTTAGAAAAACTAGGAATTAAACTATCATATGACCCTACAATCCCAGTACTGGGTATATACCCTGAGGAAACCATAACTGAAAAAAAACACATGTAACCCAGTGTGGATTGTAGCACTGTTTACA
Organism: Nanger dama; assembly: GCA_917880005.1. Taxonomy (NCBI): domain Eukaryota; kingdom Metazoa; phylum Chordata; class Mammalia; order Artiodactyla; family Bovidae; genus Nanger; species Nanger dama. Next base: position 86,273,268 of record CAKJTW010000002.1, read on the forward strand.
ATAGCTAGGACAGGGAAAGAACCTAGATATCCATCTACAGATGAAAGGATAAAGAAGCTGTGGTACATACATACAATTGAATATTACTCAGACATAAAAAGGAACACATTTGAGTCACTTCTAATGAGGTGGATTAACCTAGAGCCTATTATACAGAGTGAAGTAAGTCAGAACAAAAAACCCAAATATTGTATATGCATATATATGGAGTGCACTCCAGTATTCTTGCTTGGGAAATCCATGGACAGAGGACCCTGGAAGGCTATAGTCCATTGGTTTGCAAAAGAGTTGGACATGACTAAAAGGCAGCCTAGTATAAGATCATGAGGAATTTCCAGTTCTAAAGGTCTAGAATCTCAGAAGCCAGTGAGACATTGTTTTGAAGAAGTAAGAGTATTTAGCTGTAATAGATGTACTAGGGAATTAAGCAAGTGGAGGAATATGTGAATTAGCATCTGCTAGTTTTGTCAATGTAAATGAAGAGTTTCAGTAGACTCAGAGGAAATTTTGAGATGGTGTGCTCAGAAAATTCATGTTCAGTTCAGTTCAGTTCAGCGCTCAGTCATGTCCAACTCTTTGCGACTGCATGAATCAGCACACCAGGCCTCCCTGTCCATCACCAACTCCCGGAGTTCACTCAGACTCACGTCCATCAAGTCATCTCATCCTTGGTCATCCCCTTCTCCTGCCCCCAATCCCTCCCAGCATCAGAGTCTTTTCCAATGAGTCAACTCTTCACATGAGGTGGCCAAAGTACTGGAGTTTCAGCTTCAGCATCATTCCTTCCAAAGAAATCCCAGGGTTGATCTCCTTCAGAATGGACTGGTTGGGTCTCCTTGCAGTCCAAGGGACTCTCAAGAGTCTTTTCCAACACCACAGTTCAAAAGCATCAATTCTTTGGTGCTCAGCCTTCTTCACAGTCCAACTCTCACATCCATGCATGACCACAGGAAAAACCATAGCCTTGACTAGATGGACCTTAGTCGCAAAGTAATGTCTCTGCTTTTGAATATGCTGTCTAGGTTGGTCATAACTTTTCTTCCAAGGAGTAAGCGTCTTCTAATTTCATGGGTGTAGACACCATCTGCAGTGATTTTGGAGCCCCCAAAAATAAAGTCTGACACTGTTTCCACTGTTTCCCCATCTATTTCCCATGAAGTGATGGGACCGGATGCCATGATCTTCGTTTTCTGAATGTTGAGCTTTAAACCAACTTTTTCACTCTCCACTTTTACTTTCTTCAAGAGGCTTTTTAGTTCCTCTTCACTTTCTGCCATAGGGTGGTGTCATCTGCATATCTGAGGTTATTGATATTTCCCCGGCAATCTTGATTCCAGCTTATGTTTCTTCCAGTCCAGTGTTTCTCATGATGTTCTCTGCATATAAGTTAAATAAGCAGGGTGACAATATACAGCCTTGCCGTACACCTTTTCCTGGTGACGACCAGTCTGTTGTTCCATGTCCAGTTCTAACTGTTGCTTCCGGGCCTGCATACAGATTCTCAAGAGGCAGGTTAGGTGGTCTGGTAGTCCCATCTCTTTCAGAATTTCCCACAGTTTATTGTGATTCACACAGTCAAAGGCTTTGGCATAGTCAATACAGCAGAAGTAGTTGTTTTTCTGGAACTCTCTTGCTACTTCCATGATCCAGTGGATGTTGGCAATTTGATCTCTGGTTCCTCTGCCTTTTCTAAAACCAGCTTGAACATCAGGAAGTTCACGGTTCACGTATTGCTGAAGTCTGACTTGGAGAATTTTGAGCATTACTTTACTAGCATGTGAGATAAGTGCAACTGTGTGGTAGTTTCAGCATTCTTTGGCATGGTATGCTCAGAAAAATTCATGTTAAGCAGAGACTATAACTATACCAATATGATATGAAGCTTTGTGGGTTCACCTGGCTTTCAAATTCACTTTTAAAAGTTTACCTATATATAAATCTTTCTTAAATGCTTCTTTACCTCTGTAGTGTGCTGTTTTATATTTATATGCGCAATCTCTGCAAAGTCCTTTGGGATGGCGATATACTACTATTCCCTTGGTGGCTTTGTCTTCTAGTGAGTGGATGAGATTACATTAACTCTGTTGCAGATGTACAGTGAAAGACTTTAAAGAAATCTTTGTATGCAGTTTGACAGCCATGGCTGAAGGTAACAGCTCCTCTATTGTCAAGGCTTCACCAGTTCTAGCCATAGCACTAACAGGGATTTCCTTAGCCACCAGTTCCCTGGCAGCTCAGATAGCAAAGAATCTGCCTACCATGTGGGAGACTTGGGCTCTATCCCTGGGTTGGAAAGATCCCCCTGAGAAGGGAATGGCTACCCACTCCAGTATTCTTGCCTGGGGAATTCCATGGACAGAGGAGCCTGGCAGGCTACAGTCCATGGGGTTGCAAAGAGTTGGACATGACTGAGCAACTATCACCAGCCACTAGTTAATTACAGTTGATGATTTTTTTAAAAATATATTCTTCTCTGAGATAAGAAACATTATACTCAGAACATCTAATACAGAGTTGGAGGAATTCTTTGCATGTTAAAATTATAGTATCTTCTGTAGTCCAGGAAGTATCATTGGAACCTTCAGTCCCATGATTACCCTGTCAAAATCATTTCCTTTAGGAAGCAACTGCCAAGGCTAACTTTAGTTTTCCTTTGCTTTTTTGTTTCCTGCTTTGTTTACCCTAATTATCCTGAGGCACTTTTCTTTTTACAATTTTTTAAGTAAGACTGTAAGCCTATAGCTATGTTGAATCTGGTTATTAAAAAAAGTTAAGCCATCTTATTGGATCTATTCAGATTCTAAGATTCTGTTTACATATGATAATCCAGTCTATTAAAAGGATGTGGATTAGAAAGAATATCTGGTCTCCAGGAGCTAATTGTTTAGTATACAGAGTTTCTGTGACTTTTATTATAGTCCTTCTAATCATAATATTCACCTTAGTGAGAGCCAACTCAGTTTTCTGATTTATTTGAGAAGAAAATTGGGTGGCCACAAATGAATATTGTTATTTATTCCATGGAATTTTTTTTTCCCCAGAAATTACAGTCACTGGTATTTTTTAAGTGTGCTGTTTTATTTTGTGAATAATTTTGAAAGTTTCTTTTGGTATTTTACCATCTCCCACTTGTTTATTAGCTGTCAGCTAATTTGAGGATTTGAAAGGAATGTTTTACTCTTCCCTGTAATAAACATTAGGTGCCACTAGATAGAAGTAGAGAGTCTCTGCAGCCTGGAAACTCATTCATCTGTGACTATCTGAAGATCAGACAGTCACTCTTCTCTGGATCTAAAATAATATTTTCTTTGCGTAAACTTCTAGCAAATTTATTATGGTAAAAAATAGAACTGGAGATGTTTAAGGAAGAGAACTAGAGTTGAACTAGCATATTTCAATTCTTTTTCTCTGGATTGGATTCTATTCACTGCTTATGTAACCTTCAGACCTTTTGTATGAGTTTAGTATAATCGATTAGAGGCACGCTGAGGCACATTGAGTTCACCATGGTCTGTTTCCCAGCTGCCACCCTGTTTGGGTCACAGTCTGTATGTAGTGTGTGCTCAGTCTCTCAGTCGTGTCCGACTCTTTGTGACCCTATGGACTGTAGCCCACCAGGCTCCTCTGTCCCTGGGGTTCTCCAGGCAAGAATCCTGGAGTGGGGTGCCATTTCTTCCTCTAGAGGATCTTTCCCATCCAGGGATGGAACCCATGTCTCCTGCACTGGCAGGCGGAGTCTTTACCACAGAGCTACCTGGGAAGTTCAGTACAGTTTGTGAGTATTCCATTTCTCATTCGAATATTATCCTTTAAGTACAAAGGTTCATTCTCTCCAAGTTTGCTGAGATCCCTTTTAATGAGCTTTCTGTCTTGTTTCCTTTTTCTTTTCTTTTTTTTTTTTTTAAATTTTATACCCTAAAAAGACAGTTAACCTTTAAAAATATTTTCCACTGGTTTCTTTCTTTCTTTCTTTCTTTTTTTTGGCCATGCTGCTTGGGGGATCTTAGTTCCCCAACCAGGGATCAAACCCAGGCCCTCAACAGTGGAAGCAAGGAGTACTAGCACTGGGCTGCTAGGGAATTACTGCCACAGTTTTGTTTTTTTTTTTTACATGATTAATAAAGAATGTATTTTTAAGTTACCGCAAATTTAAAATTTAGTAAATGGAGGGATTTTAAGAATCACATTTTAAATATACATATAAGTTACCATGTTAAGAGAGATAATTTCTGGAATTCCCTATTTGATAGAGAAATTCTGTGTAGGTTATTAATATTAATCTACTTTGCTCAGTATAAATCTAAGTATTTAAAATTAGGCTTTATAATCTTTTCTTAATTAGGTCAAATGAAATTCTGAACACTCAGAGTTAGAAATTGGCTATGTTATGCAGGGAGATGAAGGGTTATAGTCGTCTATGATGCATTCTGTCTGACCCTAACACATTATGGACCCCTTCTACTTGTTAGTTTGGCAGCATCTGTGAGTATAATAATTTGGAATTCATGTTTGAAAATTATTACACATATTTAGAAATATCTGAAATGCAGTCAATTTTGTCAACTTGTTTTAAAGAAAATATTCATCTTGAGCAAATGCCTATGGATTCTCATATTTTGTGAATTCTGGTGGTTATTTTTAAGTTATACTACTTACCTTTCATGACTGTCACATAGCAGTTATTTAGGAGGTTAAATCTAAATCAATTTGGTTTGGTTAATGTGTATGATACAGTATAATGTTGATGAAATTACATTGTCTTAATATAAAATTAACGATATTTTGCTGGGTGAATGAGATATACTTTATAATATATCAAAAGAAATTGTTTTGTAGTTAAAACCAAATAGATCTTTACAATGTATAAAGTACCATCTTGGAAAGCATAATTAACTTATTCTAACCATTATATTTCATTTCAGTTATATTCCAAAATGCCAAAGCAGTAATGTATTTCTTTGTATTCTAATAACTTAGTAAAATTAAAGAATATTCTCATAGTACTTATCTTAATCTAAATTTGCTTTTGACATGAAGGGAATCTGGCTAAATGCTTATTATAAGGTCATAGTATTTTAAGAAAAGCCTATCAGAATGTTAAAACCTAACACTCTGGAGTCCAGAAACATGGGTTTACCATTTACTCATGTAAGCCCAGGGCAATTTACATATTACCCTAAATCACAATTTCCTTAGATAATGAAAACACCTTGAGGACAGGGATTAAATCTATTTTATCCTAGTGGCTCAGATGGTAAAGAATTCACCTGCAAGGCAGGAGACCTGTTTTGATCTCTGGATCCAGAAGATCCCCTCAAGAAGGAAATGGCAGCCCACTTCAGTTTTCTTGCCTGTGGAATCTCATGGACAGAGAAGCCTGGGGGCTACAGACCATGCAGTCATGAAGAGCACCTTCACTGTTGGATTCGCAGTGCCTGGCACGCAGCAAAGACTCAAATACTGAATGAATTAACGAATGGATACCTGTACCTCATGACTCTTGTAAAGATTCAGTTAAAAACAAATAGTTAAAATTTTTTAAATAGGTAAATAAATAGACATATATGTATAGCTGAGTGGTGTTGTTTCATCGCTAAGTCATGTCTTGAATCTTTTGTGACTACCTGGACTGTAGCCCACCAGGCTGTTCTGTCCATGGGCTTTCACAGGCAAGAATACTGAAGTGGGTTGCCATTTCCTTCTCCAGGGGCTCTTCCCAACCCAGAGATCGAACCCCTGCATCTCCTGCTTGGCAGGCGGATTCTTTACTACTGAGCCACCAGGAAAGCCCTTAGCAGAGTATATGATATATTTAATTGCTCAACTAACAGAGGTTATATCATAATTCTTCTATGTCAACTCTAAGGATAAGTATTTTAAATAACCCCAAATGTAGGAATGTTTTTTGCCTATGTCAAAATTAAGTACAAGAAGTGATCAGGATTAGCAATTGATTTGGTTGTTTATCTTGTTGAGTATAAGTTGAAATAATGTTTACAAACCCTCTAAACCAGTCAACACGTTTTATACTGAGATAAATTCTCCTCCTCCAAATCAGATGCTGTAAGACTTAAAATGTCTACAGGATAATTGTACATTTTATATCTGGGATTTGGACAGCTTTTCTGGATTTCAGACTAATATGAAAAATTTAACATTCATCCAATTTCTGAGATTTGTCTTAACTATGCAGATCAAGTAATAGTGCTTTTCAGAAAGGAAATGAAGTGGCTTTAAGAGAAACTTGAAGAATAATCCTCAAAAAGCTCTTGATGCAGCTGTTCTATCATGTGTAACAAACATCTGAATTTACTTTCTGAATGTGCTCATTATTTGATAGCTGCATATCACATAAGGAACATAGCTTTCATAAATGCTCCCTGGGAATTATGACTCACAGATATGTTTGTAAGTTCTTTATATCCATTAAACTGAAATAGAAAACTTCAGGTTTCATATTTGGGAAGGGGTTAATTTGTCAAAAGCAATGCCGTTATACCTTTGGATATCTTACAAGGCAGAAATCATCGTTTTCCCTTGAGAAGATATCCAATGCAAACAGTAGCAATTGATTTCAAAGAGGGAAGAATCTGAGTTCTTTACTCATGGTCAGAAGTTTTGTTGAGGGGCGGTGGGGCGGTGAAGTTAAAAGCCATTCATTCATTCAGTGGCATTGAACAAGCATCATATTAAAATGCTTTTAAATTATTTAATTGAAATTAACTTTCATCGAGGAGTGGTTATCTTTATGAGCAGATCATCCCCTTCAATCAAGCTCCTTGGGCTTAGGCATGGGAGCACGTGTGGAGCTGTGATATCGACTGAGTCAGCCCTGCTAGTCCTTGAGAGGAAGATGCCATTCTGTTGCACAAAGCATTGTGCTAGGTGCTGGGGAGAGACAATGGTGAATCCCTTTTACCACTAGAGGCTATGTATAGATCTCTAGATCTCATGGGATTCCCTGCTGACTTGGTGGTAAAGAATCCTCTTTCCAACGCAGGGGATGCAGATTGGATCACTGGGTTGGGAAGCTCCCCTGGAGAAGGAAATGGCAACTCATTCCAGTGTTCTTGCCTGGGAAGTCCTATGGACAGAGGGGCCTGGCGGGCTACAGTCCACAGGGTCGCAAAGAGTAGGACAGGACTTAGTGACTAAACAGCAACAATTAGATCCCAATAGAATAGTGGGCAGATTGCAATTGCTACTCAGTTCTGATTGTGTCTTGATCACTTCCTCTTCAAAGAATTTCAGACATTTTGTACGTATTTTTAAGATGATGGCAGAAATCTTGATGTGACCTACAATGTCGCTTTTTATGTTTTAGGGTCCGCCTGCCCCTCTAGACTCAGCTCACACAGTTCTCTGCCTTGCCACCTAAATTCTAGACATATCCTTTTCAGATCAATTCATGCGTACTCTCTCAGACAGCAGAGTCTCTGCCTCTGTCTTCTCCCTTTCCACCAAATTCAGCTTAAATTCTTACTTCACATCTTAGAAAAATGTGTCAATTTCTCAGGGAATTCTCCCTTAATAGGTTAAAATTTCATTATACCATGTACCTCCTTTGAACATATACTATATTTAAATTTTACATTTACTTAAGCATTTATTTGATCATTTTCCTCACCAGCCAAACTTTAAAGACCATGAGGGCAAAGACAGTGCCTGCTTTTAGTCAGTTTATCTCCAGTGCCTGGTACAGTGCCTGACACATAGATACTCAAAATTTTTTTCTCAATGGGTAAAGGGATAAATGAATGAATGAATAACGCAATATATAAACAAAATGCTATATTCTATAAAAAAAGTTTGGGAGTTTGGAACTCCTAAGGCACTATGGGAGTTCAGAGGAATAAATGAATTTCCCAAATAACTAACATAGGATACTTGAAAGTAACAATTATGGCTGCATTCTGTAAAGGTACAGAGTGAAAATCTTGCCATATCACATTGGATGATGCAAGCCCTGGCATTCCACAATTACTCAGCATCTGTCCTATATCAGGTACTCTATTAGGCACTTCAGTGAACCACTAAGATAAGAATTATACTCCTCATCATTAGTTTATGATTCTGGTGCTGATTCTATCAGTCCAAAAAGTGACCTTGGAATTCTCATTTTAAAAAGTCCCTCTGAAATTACATTTTTGTCCTTTGGAAGAACTGCTTGATTTTCTGGTATTTCATTTGAGGAGCCCTGGGCCTTGATTATTATTGGGCAATGGCATTAGGGTCCTGAGAGGTTACCCTTAGTAACTCTCTGGTGTTGACAGGGTGAAAAGTGTTAAAACTGCCATGGAAATCATCACATCTTCAAACCACTTAAACCTGTCTTGCTAAAGCAAGTCTGCCATGCCCGGCCTATGTCAGTCCCTCGGGCAATCTGTAGGAGGAAGAAACCCCGAGTGTGGATGAATTCCAGCCCTGCTGGGGAAGGGCTGGGGAGCCTGGCTGTGTCTCTCAGGGCTCCTGAGGCACATTTCGCTTCTGTCTTCATCGCATGCAGGGTTTCTAGTCTATTTGGAGGAGACAGCTGTCTTGACCTTGACCTTTCATTCACTTCCACTTAATAGGTGGTTCTTTTTTTTCCCTCATCTTTTGATAAATGACCTGGAGTTCCACAGCCCTGCCCATGCTCTGCCAGTGACATCACCCCGTGGTGGTTATAGCTCTGTAGTTGCTGGTGAAGACCTTTCTTGGAAAAGGGACCAGGCCCAGTAGGCTCTGTGCCAGCTGTGTCCAGCTTCCTCCATAAACCCACAGTTGTTGGGATGTTCTCTGCAGCGCAGATCACTTCTTCTTTAATCACTGGTAATAATGAAGTTTTTGTCATATTAAAGAGGAAAGAAGAGAAGCGATTGAGAATAGTTTGAGAGGATGACTGTGTTGTCCCTCAGGTCCAGCGACAAGAGGACTACAATGGGTAGCTTTCAGAACTACATATGGTCTTCCTTCCGAGGGAGTTGATTAAGCGACTCCGGATGAAATTGAAATCCTGTGATTTGACCTTTGTCTGGCCTGGGAGGGCTGCAATTCGCATAACAATTTCCTTTTGTTCTTTGTTTGGAGTTATTAATCCAACATGAGCCTCGAATTAATCAGGGGTAGTGCGTAGCTCCATTTCTAATTCACAGCTCCACTGCTTGTGTCTTTTTTAATTAAGGCCGAATGATAGCAAGCCTTAGCTCTGATTGCCACACTGGCTAACCATACATTGAGAGATGAAGAGGCTAAACAGGCAGAAGGAGATTACCTCAAGGTTTCACTTAATTAATTGTTTTCTTCCTGTAAGTAAAGAGCACTGACTGAACCTTGTTAATTCTGGCCTGGGAGAGCTCCTTTTACATGTGTTACTTGTCTTGACTTTGGGATGCGGTGGAGAGACATTCAAGTTCTTGTTAGTACCCTCAGGTATAATGACCAAAGGGATTACCCAAGTCACTGTTGCAATTATAGATTGAAACTCTTCATGGAAGATGGGAGGTTGGTTCATCACGGGGCCCATGTCAGAGAACTTTGACCCTTGGTTGCCTGTACATTGGGGCTTCCCAGGTGGTAAAGAGTCTCCCTGCAATGCAGGAGATCTGGGTTCAGTCCCTGAGTTCGGAAGATCCCCACTCCAGTATTCTTGCTTAGAGAACTCCATGGACAGAGGAGCCTGTCCTCTGTCAGGCTCCAATTAGGCTGTTGTCCCCTTTTCTTCCTGCCCCCAATCTGTCCCAGCATCAGGGTCTTTTCCAATGAGTCAACTCTTGGCATGAGGTGGCCAAAGTACTGGAGTTTCAGCTTTAGCATCAGTCCTTCCAAAGAACACCCAGGGCTGATCTCCTTCAGAATGGACTGGTTGGATCTCCTTGCAGTCCAAGGGACTCTCAAGAGTCTTCTCCATCAGCACAGTTCAAAAGCATCCATTCTTCGGCGCTCAGCTTTCTTCACAGTCCACCTCTCACATCCATACATGACCACTGGAAAAACCATAGCCTTGACTGCTGCTGCTGCTAAGTCACTTCAGTCGTGTCCGACTCTGTGCGACCCCACAGACACAGATGGCAGCACACCAGGCTCCCCCGTCCCTGGGATTCTCCAGGCAAGAACTTCTGGAGTGGGCTGCCATTTCCTTCTCTAATGCAGGAAAGTGAAAGTGAAGTCGCTCAGTTGTCTCCAACCCTTAGCGACCCCATGGACTGCAGCCCACCAGGCTCCTCCATCCATTGGATTTTCCAGGCAAGAGTACTGGAGTGGGGTGCCATTGCCTTCTCCTAGATGGACCTTTGTTGGCAAAGTAATGTCTCTGCTTTTCCATATGCTATCTAGCTAGAGATGTATGTATATTTTCTACATAATTAAAGTCTTGGTAATGTTTCAATTTTAAACGTATTATTTTGTTTCAAACTGACCTCCTCTTATGGTTGCACTCAGTGTTTCATTGTTTTTGTTGATATGTGAATCCTGCCAGGCTCCTCTGTTCATGAACTGTTCATGGAATTCTACAGGCAAAAGTGCTGGAGTGGGTAGCCATTCCTTTCTCCAGGGGATCTTCCAGGATTGAACCCAACCTGGGTCCTTTGCATTGCAGGAGAAGCCCATATTTTTCTTATTGATGTGTGAATTAAGAATTACCTGTGAAAAGGGATACTGTAAAGAATAGAATTCAATTTGTAGAGGAAAGGACACTGAACTGGAAGTTAGGGAACCTTAGGTCAGGTCATAGCTCTGTTCTTGCTGTGTGCCTTAAAGTGTTTATGTCTTATTTCCAACTTAGGCAGAATTAGGAAGAATAAACCTGAGTGTTCTTCCAACTTTGACTTTCTATAATTCTGGTAGTTTTTATTATGATTAGGACTTTGAGTCTGATACATCAGATGTATTGAACGTTGTGTTTTTCATTATAGAATATTTTCAGCTCTTTATCGATAGATACATAAAAATACAGGTAACATTTCTAAGCAAATGATTTTAAAAAAAAGCAACAAAATTCAGGAAAATGTATTTTCATCTGCATTTTAACCTCTAATTTTTGACTTTTAGAATAACAGGCAGTGAAAGTGACCAATGAGATTGGGCTGAAAATATCTCTGTGAAAGAATATAGGAAGATAAAGGGAGATGGGGATGTGAAGGGAGGTTTAATAGAATGAGGATGATTTGAGCATGTTTATAGGTTAAGAAGAATGATTTGATAGAACAGAAGATAAACTCAAGATGGGAAGAACTGATGAAGCAAAGTTCCAATGTGCGGTGAGCTGAGTGGATTCAAACTACTGGTGGCGGTGGAAGGGTTAACTTCAAGAAAGACCCTGCTCTGGCCCTGCAGAGACATTGATTAGGTGCGTTGCAGGAGTGATGTGTGTATGGATGGGGCAGGTAGTACCTAACTAAGGGAAGTGAGGTCATCTGAATGTGGTGGGGTGGTTTGTTAAAGAGAGAGGTAAAGGTTTGAGGCAGCTACAAAAGGGAGTGAGAGGAGGTGAGAAAGGCAACTCAAGGAATCTTGAATGGGCTTCAAGCCCAAGTGTATGTGGGGTTCTGGCAAGGGTCTGTGCTGTTGTATAATGTTCTCTGGCTGTGTTCAGCTGCCCCAGGAGGTTGGGGGTGGGAGAGGTGATGAGTTTCAGAAAAGGCAGACTGTATACTTCACTGGGGAAACTCCTGGGAAAGAGATGCACAGGGGTAAAGAGGAATTTATATGCCTTGGTGCATTGATCATATTAATTCCTCAGTTTTGAAAGATGAAAACAATTTTTGACAGTTTGAAGGGAGAGAGACAAAGGCTACAGGAAGCTAGATAATGCCTTGAAGTCAAATGTTCTTGTCTCTACACTCTATATTGTCATTTAATAGTTGAACACTTCCCCTTTCATTGTTGCCATCAAAATTATTGGATTGAGTCATTCAAAGGATTATATGGATGAGAACTTGTAAGGAAACTCAAAAGTAAAACCTTGATTTTACTTTATGAGTAAATTTTGAGTAGATTTTGCTTATGGTAGATTTTGGTTTATGAGTAGATTTTGCTTTATGGTAGAGGTCAAATCCATGGAAAATCTAGAAGCAGAATTTACCATATATTTATGGACACCAATCTTTGGCTCTCAGAACTGTGTCACTCTCTTTTGCTCTTTTCCTCTCTTGGCTGAGATTCAAACAATAATTTTAACCTTTGGAAAAGGCTGGTAGCCCTATGCAAGTCAAGATATTATTGCCACATTTCCAAACTGTGGATGCCAAACTCTTTGGGGTTGTGATACACCCAGATGGTCTTCATTTTTGCATTTCTGCAAATGTTATTACCAAATACAACAATTTTTTCTTCCAAAGTCATTAGAGCCCATTTGGCACCTTCTCTAGTCTGTCCTACTTGTTACCTTTTAATTACTTTGTGAGAGGATCTAGTGGTCTTATTGTTGCTGAGGGCCAAATGACCAAGGGGTTAATGGTTTTCCTGTCCCTGGCCAATTGGTTTTTAGTCAGTAGTTATTTATGGGAAAGTCCAGGGACCATTAGTTTTCGAGTATGTACAGCTGTACTCTTCACAATTGCTAGTCTATAAGCAAATGTGGACTTACTTTTTGTGTACAGTTTTTTATCTCCCTGATTGGTTATGCCATTTATGAATGATTCTTGATGCAAAACATGGCATTGGATTCTATTTTGTTATTTGGATTCCATATTTTATAGGATGCTGTCATCTTGATTTAGACAAGGCACAAGAGTACACACCTCTTGCCACTAGTGACAAATTGTTCCTGTCTAGCAAAATATCAAATCTCACCTACCACGTATTAGCTGTACCAATCTCCATACATTGGCATAGGTGCTGATGATCCTCATTGTAAGATCAGTGACCGGTTGGCCTTGGTCTTTTTCTGTCTCCTGCTCTGTTCTTTTGGACATAAGGTAGAGATTACTATTAATGGTTCTTTCAGTTTCTAGGAGCTCCTCCCTCTGTGCTGTCTTACTGTGATTTTTTTTTTCCCTGCCCTCATTGAATGGTAGTCTTTGATGTCACACAAGAGAATACTGTTGGCTAACAGTCTGGAGACTGCTTCATTTGAGCTAACCACCACATGAAAACAAATGTGATCCATCATATTTCATTAACTAGCTGTCCTCCTTTTGGTTGCCCTTTTTTGATGTCAGAGTGCATCCTGACAGGAATCAGAAAGATATGTGTGATTAAGAACAGTAATAATGCGTATTGCATTGTATTGTAAATTACCTTCCTGGGCCCTGCTACTTTATCAGCCCCACTGGCATTGGCTCCCGTACATTTTTGACTACTCAGTATATACAGTGTATTAGCGCAATGGAGATCATTATGTGGCCTGTATTTGAGTCATTTTTATTTAAGATGCCAAACAATAAGCTGTTGATTGGGGGAACAAGAGGCGAACAATAATGTTCTGTGTCACATAATACACCACCATTTTCCAGCTTTGCTTTAGAAGGGCCCTCTTTATTGTTTTTGTATAAAAATGGTTCTTAGGAGGAGGAATATTTTGCTGAGGTATGTCATTATTTTGCAAATTTCTATTATCTCATCATGTTGTCTTCATTGTAAATTGCAGCTAATTAGGAACCTAGTTAGAGCCCCAGCTTTGAGGCTGGCTTTTTGTGAAAAGAGCCCACCGATTACCGCACTACAAGAGAGGAAGGGAGAGAAAAAGGAGATTAATCTGGTTACCTAGGCGACACTCGCTTCCATCTGCGAGGAACAATACATTTTTGTTTCCTTGGCTCAGTTCAGATCTGTTTTGTTTAGATGAAAAAAAAGAGAGAGAGAGAGAAAAAGAGAGAGAGAAAGAGAGAGAAAGAGAAGGAACCTAGCTGGACAACAATGCTGAATTCTGTCTAGCCCAGGCTTACAGGCTTGATTCCTCTGCAAGTTAGGGGTCTCAGGGGAGTGAGAAGATGAAAGAGATAAGCTCCAAAGTTGTCAAAGGTCATGACCTTGCCACACAAAGCCAGCAGTTTTACCTCTAAATCCCCTTCTCCAAAAAAAGCACTTAATGAAATAATATACTGTGCTTCTCAACACCCCATAGTCTATATTAAGGACCAAGGTCCCACAATTGTGCATTTAAAAGGAGTCATTTTTAATTTCATACTAAATTATCAGTGACTCTAAGAAGTTACTTATGGGTCCCATTTTTGTCTCAGCAAGTTAACTCTGACTTTTTAATTATTTTCTTTTTTTTTCCCAAGTAGCTTTCCCCAAACCTACTTTTTTAAGGCGGGGAGGTACCAACACATAATGTTTAAGTTATGATTTTACTTTCCAGTGAATAAAACAAAACTATGGAGTCAACCCCAGATTGAGACTTATTAAGCAACTTCCAGTTGCTTTTGTTGTATGTCAAACTTCTAAGTCTTTAGAATAGAATGGCCATTTATTTTGCTCGGGCATCATAGTGGGTGTTGCCAGACTATTGGCGGCCTCTTATACAGGCACCAGAAAAAGGGCTGAGAATGGCAAAAAGTGAAAGAATCAGGCTAAAAGGCTCAGGAATCTCAGGGGTTCTTCAGAACTGGCTAAACCCACAGTCTCTGATGAGCATAATGCTTTCAGCATCATGTTTTCACTGGTTGTTATGCCATCCTGCATAATGAGTAGTTATCCAGGAAGGTTATGTGTGATGATATACAGTTAAAGGAGGCTCCAAGAGAAGAATGTTGGCTTATCTGTGTTTCTAGTCATAAAACGCATTAATTAAATCAGAGCAACTGGCTTATTTTAAAATACCCTGTAGAATCCATGCTCCATGCCCCTGAATGTCTCATCATTCCTCTTTCCAAAATACATTCTTAATGAAAGGAAAATAAATATTTTCATAAGAACTACAGGTTACTAATGGTACTCAGTTTGCAGTATACACCACAATAGGCTTTTCTCTTCAAAGGGGATTACCCATCTCTCTTGTCTTACTTGGAAAGATACTTACCCAAATTATTCTATATTTATCGCTCATCTGGTCATCTAGAGCATCTGTATTCTTTCTTATCCTCATTACAGCATTAGGGCAATTCCAAATAATGCATCTCATATGATTTATAAGGAGTCCTATAAAACTGAAAAAATTTTGAACTCGTGCAATCCTAATTCATTCTAATATTAATAAATTTTGTAGATAAAAACAAAATCTTCCTTCTTTTCCCAAACTTACCCTCAAAATGATTCTGTTTTTGACCCTTTGTAGGAAATCAGATAAGCTTTCCAATTTACATGTGTACCACAACCGAGACAAGATACAAATTAGTTTACTATAGCAAACCTTCAACAAGAGTCTTCTCCCAGTAACTTATTACTGGATAAGGTCAAATGACAACATATTGCATTGTTATTAAAAGCTGGAACTTCATTCTGAAGTTTGTGAAACTAAGGTTACTCGTGGCAATGGCAGAGACTAAATGTGCTGTTGTGTTCTAGAAATCCACTTTGAAACAGACAGATGATATGGTCTCTTGTTATCTGAAAATGAACTTTTTTTTCATTTAAACTGTGAAGCCTTTTTAATCTTTAAAGGGACATGATCTCAATACCTTTTTTTTAAATGAAGAATTTTAATAAGTTACATAGTTATACAGAGAATGAGTTGTGGCAAGGAAGTCAACACAGCTCAGAATAACTTTCTTTACAGAAAGTATTTGCATTCTAAGGATCCCTGTGTCCTTTTTTCATCTGTATGTAGAGTCAGTCCATCCAACCCCTATTCTCAGCTTAGCAGAGTCACATATGGAATTTAATTTCTTTATAAAGGCTTTGATTGATTATATGCTGAGAAGGTAAAGAAATGAAAATGAGAAAACTATTTAGCATGTGCAGAAGCATATTTTTGTTCTTTTGAGATAAAACAGGATTCTTTAACCACAGAATATGTTAATCTAGCATGGGAATGCAATTATCACCAGATGAGATGGCAATAGCTACTTCCTTACCAGGATGACTGGTGTTAATAGACAGTAAAGACGGGTGCATTTACCTGATGGATTTAGGAAGGATATGGTACTTCTCTAATACCTAAGTGTCTCGTGGCTTCAATCCTGACTTACTGTTGCTTGCTCAAGGCCTCAGGTTCCCCCTCTTAGAAGGTAACTTCTAATAGTCTGCCCTGAAAAAGTGGTTCAAAATGGATGCAGAGGAAAGAGTGCCACCTGCTGATTTGTCATCCTAAAGCAATTCTGATTTCCTTGGAGGTTTCTCAGACAGGAGCTAGAAAGCCTGATACTGTTTAGGTCAGAAATGACAAGGCCGAAGCCTAGAGTGGTGAGGCTATAGGTCTATGAGTTGTCGGGTAGATTAAGAGGAATTGAAGGATTGATTGCAAAATATTTTCATTCAGTTCAAAATACTCAATATTGTGGGTCTTAAAACATTCAGAATTCATTTCATCAAGTTTTCACATTTTTCTTCTTACTAGTTACAGGGAAACTTGTGGACAATAAGGAAGTGACTTCTTGTCTTACGAAATTTCCTTGTCTGGAATTAACTTCTGGACTCCTCTCAGTGCAAAACACGTCTAATAAAAGCCACTTTGTGATAGTGGAAGTTGCTCTCATGAACATGACTTTTTCTTCATTCTGTTTTGTAAGGAAACACGCTTCTTTCTTGTTGCCTGTGACACTATCAGAGAAGACTGCTTAAAGTAAAGTAAAATAGAAAGATGTATTAACTTGTCCCTAAATGCATTTGCAAATTAAGCTTGTAGAAATTCATCATTTCTGTTTTCCCTGCTGAAGTTTGCAATCAGGGAAATTTTATAAGTTTTAAAACAATAATTGATATGTAATTGCTCACAGAATATTGGGAAGTTAGAAGTAATCTATGTCTAAGAAAGACATGAATTTCTAGCTGACGAATGCAAACTGAAGTAAGCCCCAGAAAGAATTTTCAATTGAATGTGATTCTGACATCATATAGATCAGTGTACCTTTTTATTGGCCACATCTGTAGCATTTTTGTATCGGTTTGACCACACTTGGTTAATTGATAGGAGAAAACACTGTTTTTCTGAGTTAAATGACAGAGGGAATGGTCCCTAATAATACCCAGCCTTTAAAAATGACACCAAATAAACTATAATTTTAAAAATTGACCAAGGTAACTTTTAAAATTATACTTATTTTAAGTATAAATTTAAGTATCAGGGTGGGCTGATGCATGCTTATCCAGAGTGAAACTCATCACATATTGCAGCTTATTTATCCTTCATTGTTACTTGAGGACAGTTACTGTTAACCTGTGCCTCCAGTGTTAAGGTGATTTTATCCCTAATCAACTCAGGCATGAATCACGTTGCAGGCACAGCAAGAAGAATGAGCAACAAAGGAGTTGTTACCACAGAGGAACAACTCTCAACATGGGCCAGAGTTGTCAATAGCTCTTCGTACTCTACAAATAGAAGTTGTCAAAAAAAAAAAAAAAAAAAATATATATATATATATATATATAATCCTTTTCTTTTGGAGAAATAAAAAGACAATAAATGGAAAGAAAAAATAAGAAAATGTAGTCATAAAGCATTTATTTGTAGTGTTAGCAAAGTGAAACATATTTTCCAGTCCTTAAAATATAGGAAACTGTTATCATGTCATTGATATGAGTGATCATGGTGGCTATTTTTATTTAGGTGAGATGAATCTGCATGTTTGTGTGTACACATACATGTCAGCTTGTACACATATGCAGTATAAGGAACACTATTTTCTATTTTTGTGTGTTAGTTGCTTAGTCGTGTCTGACTCTTTGTGACCTCATGGAGTGTGGCCGGCCAGGCTCTTCTGTCCGTAGGATTTCCCAGGCAAGAATAATGGCATGGGTTGCCATTTCCTTTCCAACCCATGGATCGAACCCAGGTCTCTCACATTGTAGGCAGATTCTGTATCATCTGAGCCACAGAGGAATTTGACTAATTTCTGTAGCTGTTTTGTAAATAAGCAAACCTGCCCATGTATAAATAACTCCACCATCCTATAGACTGTTTTCTAAATAAAACACTTTATTGCTATATCCTTGTTATGATTTTCCAACGATATGTCTTTCGGTTTTAAATGGTAGCTAAATGAGGTGATGGCTATATATTTGTTGTTGTTTATTTATTTATTTATTTTTAATACTAATGTATTTATTTGAATCCTCTGGATCTCACTTGTGGCACCTGGAATTGGGATCTTTTTAGTTGCAGCATTCAACTGCTGCCTTCTTTACCTACATACCTTTTTTTTTTTCTTATAGGAATCATACCTCTTGGGATACACTTTAATTTCATCACTAATGGTTACTTCATTCTTGTATTTCTTCCCAAACATATGCACATAGTCATTCATTTGTTTTACACATATTAATATTTATTAAATATTTATTTATTCAGTACCTGTGTGTGCTAGCATTGTTCCAGGGATGTATCTTGGGATACACTGTGTATTAAAGAACAAAACCAACAGAGATCACTGCCCCTGGAGAACCACATTGTAGTAGGGAGAGAGGTGTAAAAGTAATAAGCAGATCTTGACTCTGAAAACTTTGACAAATGTACTGAGTAATAGTAGTTGTTCACTATGTTTTAAAGTTGTTTTAGTATAAGGAAGTACATGGAAAATAGTTCTATTTCTGCAGTGGTAAACTGCATCCAAGGTATCAACTACATTTTGTTGATTGAATGAAGGTGAAGAAAATTCCAAATGATGGGGACATACTAGAGACTGGACCATTTCTTCTTTGGAAGAACACTGCTGCTGCTGCTGCTGCTAAGTCGCTTCAGTCGTGTCCGACTCTGTGCGACCCCATAGACGGCAGCCCACCAGTCTCTCCCGTCCCTGGGAGTCTCCAAGGCAAGAATACTGGAGTGGGTTGCCATTTCCTTCTCCAGTGCATGAAAGTGAAAAGTGAAAGTGAAGTCACTCAGTGGTGTCTGACTCTGTGACCCTATGGACTGCAGCCCACCAGGCTCCTCCATCCACAGGATTTTCCAGGCAAGAGTACTGGAGTGGGTTGTCATTGCCTTCTCCATTGGAAGAACACAAGACCCACAAAATAATTCCTGAAAGAAATACCAACTTTGCTCATTGTTCCTTCTGTAACTCTTCAATGCTTTTATCTTCTAAGATCTTATTAGTGCAATATTTTGACTCTTTGTGACCCCATGGACTGCAGCATGCCAGGCCTCCCTGTCCTTCACCATCTCCTGGAGCTTGCTCAAATTCATGTCCATTGAATCAGTAATGCCATCCTCTTATCCTGTGTCGCCCTCTTCTCCTTCTACCTTCAATCTTTCAAAGAGTTACGGTTTTTTTAATGAGTTGGCTCTTCAAAACAGGTGGCCTAATTATTGGAGCTTCGGCTTCAACATCAGTCCTTCCAATGAATATTCAGTATTGATTTCCTTTAGGATTGACTGGTTTGATCTCCATGCTGTCCAAGGGACTCTCAAGACTCTTCTCCAACATTACATTTCAAAGGCATCAATTCTTTGGCACTCAGCCTTCTTTATGGTCCAACTCTTACATCCATATATGACTACTGGAAAAATCATAGCTTTGACTACGGACCTTTGTTGGCAAAGTAATGTTGCTGCTGCTACTGCTGCTAAATTGCTTCAGTCGTGTCCGATTCTGTGTGACCCCATAGACAGCAGCCCACCAGGCTCCCCATCCCTGAGATTCTCCAGGCAAGAACACTGGAGTGGGTTGCCATTTCCTTTGCTAATTCATAAAAGTGAAAGTGAAGTCGCTCAATTGTGTCCAACTCTTAGCGACCCCACGGACTGCAGCCTACCAGGCTCCTCTGTCCATGGGATTTTCCAGGCAAGAGTACTGGAGTAGGGTGCCGTTGCCTTCTCTGAAAGTAATGTTAGGGAAGTTATTAAGGATGAGTGGGAACACATTACCATTTGACCAAACAAATATTTTGAAACATTCTAAATAAAATAAGACATGATATCTCTAGCTTATAAAGTTTTAATTTCTAAGACATTTTTGATTACATACATAGGCTATCTTTATTTTGGGGCGCTCCAAAATCACTGCAGATAGTGATTGCAGCCATGAAATTAAAAACGTTTACTCCTTGGAAGGAAAGTTATGACCAACCTAGACATCATATTAAAAAGCAGAGACATTACTTTGCCAACAAAGGTCCATCTAGTCAAGGCTATGGTTTTTCCAGTGGTCATGTATGGATGTGAGAGTTGGACTGTGAAGAAAGCTGAGCACCAAAGAACTGATGCTTTTGAACTGTGGTGGTGGAAAAGACTCTTGAGAATCCCTTGGACTGCAAGGAGATCCAACCTGTCCATCGTAAAGGAGATCAGTCCTGGATATTCATTGGAAGGACTGATGTTGAAGCTGAAACTCCAGTACTTTGGCCACCTCATGTGAAGAGTTGACTCACTGGAAAAGACCCTGATGCTGGGAGGGATTAGGGGCTGGAGGAGAAGGGGACGACAGAGGATGAGATGGTAGGATGGCATCACCGATTCGATGGACGTGAGTTTGAGTGAACTCCGGGAGTTGGTGATGGACAGGGAGGCCTGGCATGCTGCGATTCATGGGGTTGCAGAGTCGGACAGGACTGAACAATTCAACTGAACTGATAGGCTATCTTAATGCTTCTGTTTTCATTTGACTTTCATAAAATCATAGAAGTTTTGAATGGAAGGCTTTACTCTGAACTTATTACTCACTTCTTGGGGTTTAGCATCCTTTTGAAAATCTGCTAAAAAACACAGGACGTGTCATTCTACAATTTTATATATATATATATATATATATATATATATATATATATATATATATATACACATACATAAAACAGTGCTCCAAATTTCAAGTAATTTGTGGATACCATGAATCCAGTGAGTTGCCCTTGGATTTGACCTAGATCTAGTCTGTTCAGTTTACAGATAAGAATATAGAGATTCAAGTATGTTGTGGTTTATTTAAGACCATAAAGTAGTGACTGTCAGCCTAAGAATAAAGTTTTCTGATTCCTAACTTGTGTGAATTATTTCCACTCTGCATCCTATTCTGGATATTTAAAGCTGCATTATAACCTAAGCCATAATTGTAAGACTTAAACTGACACTGTCCATGGGATTTCCCAGGCAGAAATATTGGAGTGGGTTGCTGTTTCCTCCTCTAGGGGATCTTCCTGACCCAGGGATCAAACCTACATCTTCTGCATTGCAGGTGGATTCTTTACCGCTGTGCCACCTGGAAAGTCCTGTTATTCAAATATAAATATTTAAATTATCCTCTTGAAAATGATATATTTTTAATAAAATACTTGTTTTTTCTAGTTAATATTAATGGAGTGTCATAATACCTTAAAAGGAATCTCAAGGAACTGAGAACCTATATTTCTTTCCTTTTTGAAAGTAGATCTTAAAAAATATACCTGCAGATATAATCCAAGCTCTGCATCAAGGATGTCCATCCATTCCTCCTGGTAATTGAATTCCACTGACTGACATAATTAGGCCCTATCTGTTAAACCTGTTGTGTCAAAATCTTCTTGAAGTGTCTTCATTTACATATTTCTAACGTTGCAGAACAATCATAATAGTCAGTTCTGTCAAGGCCCATTGTCAAATGCTTTCATTCTTTGATTGACAGTGATAATAATTGATACTATGGGTCCTTTATATTAGAGTAGTTGTTTATTTGACATAATATTCTGGAAAATGTGCACCAAAAATCCTTTAAAAGTGTTTTGGTTAAAAGTAGTTTCATCAGTTTTTCATCCATTTTTCCCTCCTGTCATTTCAAATGGTTTGGATCAAACTGTCCCTAAATTATTAGACTGGAAAAAGAACAATCTTAGTCTCTTATTTCAGATATTTTCTGGTCTCTATAGTCACTCCTCTCTGTAATCATTTACAGTTTACGCAATGGCAGATATATATAAAAATATCTAAAGAGTTTAAACCAAAGAAAGTATCCTTTTTCTCTTAGCCCATGCCTTTAATTTAATTAGAAAGACTTTGCAAGACCTTTTAGTAACTAAGGGAACTGACACATTATAAAATAATGCAAAAGAACGTTAGGGACTTACTTACTCCCTAATTCTCACTGCTTCTGTTTTTTCAGTTAAGACATTAACACTAGTCAGTTAAGACCTATGTGGAATTATCTGAGGCAGACTAATCAAAAAAGGCTCCTCTGCCTGATTTTTTAAAATCCTGTCATTATACAAAGGAATAAGCTAAATGAGGGCTGAAAGGTTATCTTTACTGCTGATAAAAGTGATATCAGAGAATGTGGGCAGGACATCTTGCTAATACCGAGTGCCAAGATTAGTCAGATTTGCTCACCCAGTCATGGCAGGAGGGGCCAGGGGCAGACCTCTCTCCCCAGAGACAGAACCAAGCAGAACTTGTGATCCTCGCAAGCACCCATCTTCCAAGAGAATAAAAAAGAGGAAGGAACTGGGCAACTTTATGTTCACTTTCTCCTATGAAGCCACACACACACATAGTTACTGCCTCTCTCTTAAAAAGCAGTAATAGACGGGACAGTGAGAAACGAAGGGGTTGATAATGGGGTTGACTCCACAAGTAATGACAACAACAGGAAAAACCTTTTGCCACTAATTTTCTCCCGTTTTATGTTCTCTTAACATCTTAGGTTTAACCATTAAACCATGAACAAGATAATCTATGAAACGAGCTCTCTTACCTTTCTTTTCAAGACAATCTACTATTTTAATATTCTTTCTGTTCTACTATTCTGATGAAAAGATGGGGATTCTCTTTCTGTACATAAGAGTGACCATGGGACGCTCTAACAAAAGCTTTCCTATTCACTGACTGGGTCAGTATAATAATTCTTTTTCATTGATGATTGCTACAAAGGCCTTTGGCATCAATGGTCCATTTAAAGAAGCCAGTGATAAACCTAGCCAAAGGAAAGAATCCAGAAAAGATATCAATGCAAAACAATTCCAGATGGAAATAGAGGGTTCAACTACCATTTAGGGCAATTTTTTCTTCTATATTTGGTTCCATTGGAAATTTTTCTGAAATGAATATTTAGTAAATCTGTTCAAGCTTTGATAATGTATGTTACAGCTAGTGAAACAAATGCACATGTTTGTTTATGTTTAATCTCTCTGTATTTTATAAACATTTTCTCAAGATAGTTTGAAGTTCTCTTGTTACTAACAGTTGTATCTGTGATGTGATTCATTCATTCAGTAGATATTTGTTGAGATCCTAATGTATGTTGGATACTCTGCTAGGGCGTTTCTCTTATTTAATAATAGATTCAAAAGAAATGTAATGAGGAAAAAAAATGTGTAAACTAAAGGAGATGAGAGGAGAGAGGGCCTATTTCAGATAAAGTTCTTTTCAAAAAAGTGACACCTGATCAAAGTACTTAATGAAGTGAAGGAACAAGCCATGAGGATGTCATATGAATTCTGGAACTGCAGGCCACACAGAACGATTGCAGATACCAAGGCTCTGAGGCAGAAACATGCTTGACAGTTTGTACTAGCGTGTAGCCAGATGTGACAAAGGGGGTTGCAATTTGAACATGAATTTGATATTTAGTGGTAACGAAGAAATCAGCACATTTTACTGAAAACAAATATATTCTGTATTCACCACCAACTCAATGGACATAAGTTTGAGGAAGCTCCTGGAGTTGGTGATGGACAGGGAAGCCTGGCATGCTGCAGTCTGTGGGGTCACAAAGAGTCAGACACGACTGAGTGACTGAACTGAGCTGAACTCTTTCCAATAATCATCTGATCATTCAAGTTGCTCTTCTTCAATTATTTATGACGGCAACTTCTTTGAGAGGCTATTAACATAATTTAAAATTTGCCTAGTTAAGTATACAAGTCAGTGATTTTTAAAAATATAAACTTATAAAGCCGTGCAACTATTACCACAATCCAATTTTAGGACATTTCCATCATCTTCAAAAGATCCCTCATGCCCATTTCCTGACAATCTCTGTTCCCACTCCCAGCTCCAGGCAACCAATAATCTGTTTTATAGATTTTCTTTTTGAACATTTTCTGTAGTTGCAATAATACAATATGTGGTTTTTAAGATTTGGCTTCTTTCACTTGGTAAGGTGTTACAGAAAAACTTGAACGACATTTTTGGCCAACCCAATATAATGTTGCTAAAGTTATTCCCTATATGAACATGCATCAGGTGTCTGTTACACTTTACTGTTGAATACCATTCCATTGAATGGATAGACATTTTGTGTTTTGTTTTACTTGGTGATGGAAATCTGTATTTTTATTTTATTTTTTTACTTTTGCCTGTCATGAATAATGTGCTGTCACTTGCACATTCATTGTATGGATGTATGTTTTCATCTTGTTGATTAGAAATCTAAAAGTTGAATTGCTGGGTTTTATGGTAAATTTATCTTTAACTATTAATGAACTTGACAGACTGTTTTCCTAAGTAGCTATATGGTTTTGTATACCTACCAGCAATACATACCTATTCCAGTTTCTTCACATCCTAGGCAGCATTTGGTTTGTCTGTCTTTTTGAATATAGTCATTATTGTGGATATAAAGTGTCATCCTCTTGTGGTTTTAATTCACATTTCCCTCATGATTACTGTTTTTAGCACATTTTCATGTTATTTAACTATATCTTCTTTGTTGAAATGTTCGCCCTGGTTTCTAATAAATTTTGGATTGTTCTATTTGTTTTTGTTATTGTTCTATTTGGATTTGTTATTGTTCTATTTGTTTTTGTTATTGTTCTATTTGGATTGTTCTATTAAGTTCTTTGTATGTTCTAGGTATAAGTTCTTTGTGTGCTATGTGCTAAGTTGTTTCAGTCATGTCTGTCTCTTTCTGACCCTACGGACTGTAGCCCGTCAGGCTCCTCTGTCCATGGGAGTCTCCAGGCAAGAATACTGGAGTGGATTTCCATGCCGTCCTGCAGGGGATCTTCCCTACCTAAGGATCAAACCCACGTCTCTTACATCTCCCTCATTGGCAGGCAGATTCTTTACAACTAGTACCACAATCTAAGTTAAACGTTTTCCCTCCAGTCTGACTTACATTTTTAATACTCATTAATGGTGTCTTATGAGGAGCAACAGTTTTAATTTTCAAAAAGCTTACATTATTATTTTGTTTCTATTTTGTGTGTTGCTTTAAGATCAGGAAGATTTGCTGTTTTCTTCTAAACAGTATATAGTTTTAGCCTTTACATTTAGGTTGATGATCAGTGTGAGGTCTTTTTGCTTGTTTTTATTTTGGTGTTTTTTGATGGCAGTAAATGTGTGTTAGCACATGGAAATCTAATTGTTTCAGCAATATTAGTAGAGATTTACATGTATGCAGTTTAAATGATCACATCTATATTAGATTAATATTAACCAAATTTTTATGAAGTATAGATACTCTGCTCTACTATAATTCATTTCTCCCCACTCCTTGTACAACTAATATACATTATGTATATATCAGTTCAGTTCAGTCTCTCAGTTGTGTCCAATTCTTTGCAACCCCATTAACTGCAGCACACCAGGCCTCCCTGTCCAACACCAACTCCCAGAACCTACCCAAACTTATGTCCATTGAGTCGGCGATGCCATCCAACCATCTCATCCTCTGTCGTCCCCTTCTCCTCCTGCCCTCAATCTTTCCCAGCATCAGGGTCTTTTCAAATGAGTCAGCTCTTTGAATCAGGAGGCCAAAGTATTGGAGTTTCAGCTTCAACATCAGTCCTTCCAATGAACTCCCAGGACTGATCTTTACGGTGGATAGGTTGGATTTCCTTGCAGTCCAAGGGATTCTCAAGAGTCTTTTCCATCACCACAGTTCAAAAACATCAATTCTTTGGTGCTCAGCTTTCTTCACAGTCCAACTCTCACATCCGTACATGACCACTGGAAAAATCGCCTTGACTAGATGGACCTTTGTTGGTAAAGTAATGCCTCTGCTTTTTAATATGCTGTCTGGGTTGGTCATAACTTTCCTTCCAAGGAGTAAGCGTCTTTTAATTTCATGGCCGCAGTCACCATCTGCAGTGATTTTGGAGCCCAGAAAAATAAAGTCAGGCACTGTTTCCACTGTTTCCCCATCTATTTGCCATGAAGTGATGGGACCAGATGCCATGATCTTCGTTTTCTGAATGTTGAGCATTAAGCCAACTTTTTTCACTCTCCTCTTTCACTTTCATCAAGAGGCTCTTTAGTTCTTCACTTTCTGCCATAACGGTGGTGTCATCTGCATATCTAAGGTTATTGATATTTCTCCCGGCAATCTTGATTCCAGCTTGTGCTTCATCCAGCCCAGCATTTCTCATGATGTACTCTGATGTTCTCATGATTACTAGGCTTTGGTGTAGTCAGTAAAGCAGAAATACATGTTTTTCTGGAACTCTCTTGCTTTTTCGATGATCCAGCGGATGTTGGCAATTTGATCTCTGGCTCCTCTGCCTTTTCTAAATCCAGCTTGAACATCTGGAAGTTCATGGTTCACGTGTTGCTGAAGCCTGGCTTGGAGAATTTTGAGCATTACTTTACTAGCATGTGAGATGAGTGCAACTGTGCGGTAGTTTGAGCATTCTTTGGCATTGCCTTTCTTTGGGATTGGAATGAAAACTGACCTTTTCCAGTCCTGTGGCCACTGCAGAGTTTTCCAAATTTGCTGTTACTTTCATAGCATCATCTTTTAGGATTTGTTATACTCAGTAATAAAGTATGATAGTTATTGATTCATGTAATCTATGCCTCTTAAAGAATTTTGAAAAAAAATAGGACAAAAATATGACAAAAAATCGTTTGTACTTTTTATAAATAACTCACATATTGAGATTTCCCGGTGCTTTCCCTTTTTTCCTCCATTTTTCCTGTAGATTGAATTACTATCTGCGTATCTGCTTTAATTTTCTTCCCCCATTAAACCTCAATATCTCCATATTCCTTTTGCTATATATATATGTGTATATTACATTTATAATGTCTATATATGTTCTAACCATATACAGAATATTATAAATGCATTTCTATTTATAGAAATAAATTTCATATACAAACATTATGAGGCCAACAGTACAGTTATACAATTATTTTATAACTTTTTTTAAACAAAATTATCTTTTATAGATATCTGGTAAAGGAAAATGAGAAGATACATATATTTATACTGTCTTTACAGTGCTCTATTTCTTTATATGGCATCAGGTTACCATCTGGTGTCATTCACTTTCATAAAAACAGTGTATTAATAATAATTAATTCTTTTATTTTTTGTTCAAATGGAGATAATTTTATTTCTCTTTCATTCTTTGAATCAAAATATAGTTGCTGAATACTGTCATGTTAGGTGTACTACATAGTGATTGGGCTTCCCAGGTAGTGCTAGTGATAAACAGCCATCAGCCAGTGAAGGAGACATGAGACTTGGGTTTGATCCCTGGGTTGGGATGATTCCCTGGAGGGGAAATGACAACCCACTCCAGTATTCTTGCCCGGAAAACCCCATGGATAGAGGAACCTGGCGAGTTACAGTCCATAGAGTTGCAAAGAGTTGGACACAACTTAGCGACTTAGCATGCACTAATGATTGGACATTGCAGGCGTTAGGAAATTATCACTGTGATAAGTCTACTAACAATCTTGTCTTCAGCAGAGTTGTTACAACATTGTTGACCATTTTCTTCATGCTGGTATCATATTTCCATGACTTTGTATTATGTAACTGGAGGTTTATACCTCTCAATTCCCTTCACTTATTTCACCTCCCGTACTCACTCCCCTCTGGCAACCACCTGTTTTTTTCTCTATGAGTCTGTTTTCATATTTTTAATTTTTTTATGGATTCCACATATCAGTGAGATCATGCAGTATTTGTCTTTCTCTGTTTCTGACTTATTTTATTTAATATAATATACACTCCTCTATCCACTCATGTTGTCACAAATGGCAAAGTTTCATTTTCTATGGCTAAGTAATCCTCCACTATATATATATTCCACCATGTTTTCTTTATCCATTCAACTGTTGATATGTAATTTATGTTTTGGGGGCACATTTTGGAAGCCTTGTGACAGTTATTCCTTCAAATATTTTTCAGCCCTTTTCTCTTTCCGCTTTCTTTCTGGGACTCCTATTATTTATATGTTGCTGTACCTGAAGTTTTTTGACAGGTCTCTGAGGCTTTGTTCATATTTCTTTAGTCTTACTTCCCCTTTAAGATTAGATGATCTCTATTGATCTATCTTCAAATTAGCTGGTACTTTTTTCTGCTACTCAAATCTGCTGTTGAATTGTTCCAATAAAATTTTCATTCCATTAACTGTATTTTTCCATCTCTAAAATTTCTTTTTTTGGAAAAGCATTTAACCTCTTGGTTGATATTCTATATTTTATGAATCATTGTTGCTAAGTTTTCTGCCTTCTGAAACATGTTTGTGTATATATATATTTCATATTTTGTATTTATATAAATGTAAATATTTATATATTTCATATATACATATATGAAAGTGAAAATCGTTCAGCTGTGTCCAACTCTTTGTGACCCCATGAACTGTATAGTCATGGAATTCTCCAGCTAGAATACTGGAGTGGGTAGCCTTTCCCTTCTCCAGGGAGTCTTCCTAACCCAGGGATTGAACCCAGGTCTCCCGCATTGCAAGTGGATTCTTTACCAGCTGAGCCACATGGGAAGCCTGTATAAAGTTTGATCTCTGATCAGGAAACTAAGATCCATCTTAATCACTAGACTGTCAGGGGAAGTCTTAAAATATGTTTTATAAGAAAAAAAAATTTTAAACATATTTGCAGCGAATGATTTGAAGTTTTTATCTGCCGAGTCCAACATTGGGGGCTCCTCAGAGACAGTTTAAATTAACTACTTTTCCCAGTGTGTGGATTACAATTTTTGTTTCACTGAATATCTTGCTATCTTATTGTTGAAAACTGGATAATTTGATAGCATACTTTAATGACTCTGGATTATGAGCTATCCCTCCTCCCACCTCTAGGAGTTACTGTTTCTGCTAATATTAGCTAGCCACATCTATTTGCCATGAAATGATCGGGCCAGATGCCATGATCTTAGTTCTCTGAATGTTGAGTTTTAAGCCAACTTTTTCACTCTGCTCTTTCACTCTCATCAAGAGGCTCTTTAGTTCTTCTTCGCTTTCTGCCATAAGTGTGATGTCATTTGCTTATCTGAGCGTATTGATATTTCTCCTGGCAATCTTGATTCCAGCTTGATTCATCCAGTCCAGCATTTCTCATGATGTCCCTTGCATATAAGTTAAATAAGCAGGGTGACAATATACAGACTTGACATAATCCTTTTCCAATTTGGAACCATTCTGTTGTTTAATGTCCAGTTCTAACTGTTGCTTCTTGATCTGCTTACAGATTTCTCAGGAGGCAGGTCAGGTGGTCTGGTATTCCCATCTCTTTAAGAATATTCCAAAGTTTGTTGTGATCCACACAGTCAAAGGCTTTGCATGGTTGATAAAGCAGAAGTAGATATTTTTCTGGAACATTCTCACTTTTTCGATGATCCAATGAATGTTGGCAATTTGATCTCTAGTTCTTCTCCCTTTTCTAAATCCAGCTTGAACATCTGGAAGTTCACAGTTAATGTACTGTTGAAGCCTGGCTTCGAGAATTTTGAGCAGTCCTTTACTAGCATGTGAGATGAGTGCCAATTGTATGTTAGTTTGAACATTGTTTGGCATTGCCTTTCTTTGGGACTGGAATGAAAACTGACCTTTTCCAGTCCTGTGGCCACTGCTCTTTTCCAAATTTGCTGGCAGATTGAGTGCAGCACTTTCACAGCATCATCTTTTAGGATTGGAAATAGTTCAATTGGAATTCCATCACCTCCACTACCTTTGTATGTAGTGATGCTTCACAAGGCTCGCTGGACTTCACATTCCAGGATGTCTTGCTCGAGGTGAGTGATCACACCATCGTGATTATCTGCGTCGTGAAGGTCTTTTTTGTACAGTTTTCTGTGTATTTTTGCCACCTCTTAATATCTTCTGCTTCTGTTAGGTCCATACCATTTCTGTCCTTTACTGAGCCCATCTTTGCATGAAATGTTCCCTTGGTATCTCTAATTTTCTTGACGAGATCTCTAGTCTTTCCCATTCTGTTGATTTCCTCTATTTCTTAGCATTGATCACTGAGGAAGGCTTTCTTATCTCTCCTTGCTATTCTTTCAATCTCTGCATTCAAATGAGTATATCTTTCCTTTTCTCCTTTGCCTTTCACTTCGCTTCTTTTCATAGCTATTTTTAAGGCCTCCTCAGACAACCATTTTGCCTTTTTACATTTCTTTTTCTTGAGGTTGGTCTTGACCACTGCCTCCTGTACAATGTCACAAACTTCTCTCATGACTAGTAATGTTGAAATGCACCTGTACTAATGTGCTGTGAAGCAGAGTTTCACAGAATTGTGGCTCTGTGGGGAAGAGCCAGGAAGGCTTTTCTGGGGAATGATATTTGAAACCTTCAAGGAGTTAATGAAGCAATGAGAGGATAGGAAGATCTTTACAGATAATGGAGAAATTATTTGTAAAAACCCTCGTGGCAGAAGCAGTATGATGAATTCAAAGCGTAAATGAAGATTCTTGTGATGTTATAGAAGAAACGAGAACATGGTACCATATCTGAGTGGAAAGGTAGGGGAAATATAGTGCTTTACCTTGTAACTTTTACTCAGCAACATGGTGTATATGTTCCTGGATGACATGATCATATTCACTTTTAAAAAATAATTCTGGTTGTTCTGTGGATAATCACGGAAGATGGAACATCATTAGATACGATTAGACAAACTAATAGACTGTTACAGTGTTCCAAACACATTGTCATGGTACCTGGAACTAGGTAGAGAAGATGGAGAGATGAGTTTGTAATAGAGATTTTTTTAGAGATAAACCATCCACCCATGGATTTCTTAGAATGTGTATTTATATCAAAGATTCAGTCTGACTTGGATCAGGTGGGCAAACAAGGAGTAAGGACAAGTTAATTGCAGTCTATCTCTCTCTTAAGCACTTATTTTTCTATCAGTATTTATATTCATAATCTTTCATTTCTATTTCATTATCTATCTTTAAATATATACATGTCAGTGTATATATTTAAATATTGTATCCTGTCTTTCAGTACTGTGGGGCTAATAAAATCTTAATAAACTCTAATTGTTGTCAAATTTGCCAAGAAAAGACTCTCACAAATCTTGTTAGTTTTTAACATTCTGTTCATTTTGGAGTCTAGAATGTATCTCCAGCAGGGACTGTGCTTGGAAGCACCAGGGACTTCTTGGAAGAAAATATACTTGACAGATCTTGGGTCAAACCATAATTATCCTTCAGAAAGACTGATTCTGGACATATTGTAGGTAATGCATTTTTATACTGTCAGGATTTATGTCACTTTGTTGTCCAGTTGTTCTAGACATTTTTTCTATCAAATCGTGAGCGTCTACAGAGATGTATATAATAACAGCTTGTTTTCTTCTATTAGACTCCAGGTGCAAAGATGCTCATTCTAACTTTTCCATATATTATCTATGAAGGTTTGGAAAATTAGCTAGTGAACCTCACCTCATGACCATAAATATGCCTGTATTAGGCTGTGAAGAAAAGAAATCTCACTATTCCTTTAATTTAGGAATTTCCTCTTTCCTTCCTCCAATTGCCCTCCCCTCTCCCCATCACTGTGCCATGCTCACATTTGAGTTTTCTCTCCTGGAAGAATGAGTACAGACCATAAGAAGTTAGAACAAAACTGCAGAGAAAACAGATTGGAAGTATAATCTTGAATAATGGAAAAAATGAGAGAAAATAAATCCATATACTTAGATGTAAATGCAAATAGAGACATAGGTATCTATATCGTAATCTGTATTTATCAATCAGTTGATCCACAGCACCTTACACACCTTTTTCTGAGGGAGATTCATATTATTTAGTTAAATTTACATAGCAAAAGGGCTAATTTGATACTGCTCTCTGAAACTTAAAAGATTTATTAATACTTAAGAAGGTTTTTCATAACAGGAAAATTCAAGTAATAATTCCTTTTATTATTACTATTCTTCCTTCATTTTGCTCTAAAATTCCCCTCCCTTTTCTGTTTCATTTATTTCATTCTACTATGTCTTTACTCATTTATTTCGTATGCCTTCTTTATGCTTATCTTTGTAGAGAAGGGAATGACAATCCACTCCAGTATTCTTCCCTGGAGAATCCCATGGACAGAGGAGCCTGCTGGGCTACAGTCCACAGCATCACAAAGAGTCGGACAAAACTAAATGACTAACACACACACTTGTAGAGATACTGTTTGTCGATTGCTTCTTGAATTTTCTCTTACTATTCTTTATTTCAACCTAAAGGACCTTTTTAACCAAAAGATTCGTAGAAAAAAAGTATTTTCCATTTTGGATGCTTTGTGGCTTTGGGACAACAAGGGAGTAGGTAGGGGGTTGTAAGTGGAAAAGGTTACTGAGTCTGCACCCCAGAGGTATCTGGAAAAATCTGTGGCCTGTTGACAGTCTGAGATGAAGTTGTCATAATGACAGTTTGGAGTCTTGTCTGATTTGACAGCATTTACTTGCTTTGCTGCTCCAGCTGGAAAAGTAAACATTGTGTCTGGGGACTAAATCTACTTGTGTATTCTGGAACTAGATTAAAGGCAGATACTAAATGGTCTATGTAGGTGTTTTGTTTTTGCTCTTAATTGTCTGATTTACCAATGTTCTGTTCTGTTCTTTAGTATACCTTGAGGTACTTAAAAGGAAGTGATTTGAAATATTTATTGGTGTCATTGCAAAGTCAACAAGCTGACTGAAATTCTATATTTCATTGATCATATATTTATTATTTTGAATAGTATCAATAAATGTGAATTGACCTATGGAGTATTTTAATTCCAAATTGGTTGTGATATCTAACCTATGGACCCAGAAAGTGCATTATACAAATTCTGAATGTTATATGTCCAGCCCAGGAATGGAATAAATCTTTGTGGAATTACCCCAGTAGTCCCAGGAGGGTTAATTCTCAGTATGCCCACTGATAAGGAAGGGAGAGATATGAGCAGAATGAAAAGTAAAATGTTATAATCATTTTGTTACCGGTCTTCTTACTTCCACATCCTCCTGTGCAAAGTGGTTCAGTAGAAGCTTTACAAGTGTGAAGTTACCTGCATGAAATTTTCTCTTGTCATGTGTACATTTATGATTGTGACTTAGAGCTATCTAACCAAATTTTCAGTGGAACAAAAGAAAGTTCATGTTGGCTTTAATTAACTTGTTATATAGTGAAAGTTTCCTTTCGTTTCAGGCTGTAAATGTTACTGTATTATGTAATATGCACTGATAAAAGAAATTAGAAAACAATGTGTATATTTAAATGACCGTTTATACCTGCACTCTTAAGAATCCTAAAGACAATTGTTTCTTGACAATCAGTGATTATTGGACAGTCAGAGAAAACTCATGAAAAAATTTTTTTCTCAATATAAGATGATTTATGGAATAAAATTATTAAACTTCAGAATGACTATTATAATTTTAAAATTCATATTTAAAAGAAATTGTTATTTATGGCTGCATTGCAAGTAGAGTATTAAATCTTTTAAATGGTTTATTTGCACAATTTGACTTTGAAACAATGCCAGTAAATATGGTCAAGTTAATAAACTGACTAGGGAAAGAATCTTTTTATATGTCACATGAGTTTCTGCAAAACTTCTGAAGTAATATTCTTTCTCAGTATAATAAGGGGGCAATCTAGCTTTCTAAAATGTCTCATTGTTAACTAAAAATATTGTTATAGGTATTGCCTGAACAATTATCAGCACTCTTCCAAAAATATTTGGAAGCTATAAGAAGGAATTTTGTTCTTTAATAAGCACTGCTCAGGATTTCCTAGAACTGCAAATTTATTATTTTTTATTGATGATAATGAAGGCTGATAGCATTATGGTGCAAAAAATTTGACTTTTGGAAAGCTGCACCGTAGAAAATGGGTTTTACGTTTCCTCTATCTTTAAAGAGCTAAGGACATTTTAATAAGTGATAACTGGAAATTATTGACAAGATGATCTTGAAGCCAGTCCAAGGTGTTACCAGTTATGGATCAGTCCAGGACATCTTGTTTAGACTGTCAAGATGAGGTCTATATTATTTATGCTCTACTCTTTTAAGTTCAATCTGCATAATTATACAAAAAGGTAAAAAAAAAAAAAAAACTCCTGTATTCATTTATCTGGTAACTGCATCTGACCCATTATGTTAATACATTATTTTATTATCAAAGGAAGTAATTTGAGGTCGCAACCTCCTGTGACAGTACTGACTGTGATTTCCTGCTGCTGCTGCTGCTGCTAAGTTACTTCAGTCCTGTTCGACTCTGTGCAACCCCTCAGACAGCATCCCACCAGGCTCCTCTGTCCCTGGGATTCTCCAGGCAAGAACACTGGAGTGGGTTCCCATTTCCTTCTCCAATGCATGAAAGTGAAAAGTGAAAGGGAAGTCGCTCAGTTGTCCGACTCTTAGCAGCCCCATGGACTGCAGCCTACCAGGCTCCTCCATCCATGCGATTTTCCAGGCAGGGGTACTGGAGTGGGATGCCATTGCCTTCTCTGATGAATTTCCTAGTATCTACAAAATAATATTTTAATACAAATACATATATATACATCCTGCACCATTTGACTTGGGAGAATCTTAGTTCCTGGTCCAAGGATTGAACTCAGGCCTCAGCAGTTTGAACCACTGAACTACCATGGAATTCCCAAGTCATTTTGTAATTGAAATATTAGAAATGTGTTGTAGAATTTTGGGTAATTCATTTAGAGGAAAACCTAAATAGACCTGTGCTATGTATTTAGTGTAGATATCCATATGTCATGGAGGAAATATCAACCTATTTGATTATGGGATATTGCCCTATACCTCACTGTCAATTCTATGTAATATATGGTATATACACCATATTATATTTCTCTAATCCACTTTTTTTTTTCAGTATTCTGAAGCTCATTTGACCTCTGAGGCTTTAGATAAGAACATTCACCCATGAAAAAGGGAAAGGGAAAGTGTTAGTTGCTCAGTTGTGTCTGACTGTTCGTGACCCCATGGATTATAGTAATGCAGGCTACTCTATCTATGGAATTCTCCAGGCAAGAATACTGGAATTGGTAGCTATTTCCTTCTTCAAGGGACCTTCCTGACCCAGGTATTGAATTCAGGTCTACTGCATTTCAGGCAGATTCTTTACCATCTGAGCATCCAGGGAAGCCCTATATAAATATTCACTTATTTATGCATTCACCTATATAAACAGTTAAATTGAAGTCTATCAGTAACATAGAAAAATGTAAAAAGAGTTCTAATTTTGCCTTAAAAATAGCTGTGAAAAGAGGAGAAGCAAAAATAAAGGAGAAAAGGAAAGATATAAGCATCTGAATGCAGAGTTCCAAAGACTAGCAAGAAGAGATAAGAAAGCCTTCCTCAGTGATCAATGCTAAGAAACAGAGGAAAACAATAGAATGGGAAAGACTAGAGAGCTCTTCAGGAAAATTAGAGATACCAACATTTCATGCAAAGTTGGGCTCAGTAAAGGACAGAAATGGTATGGACCTAACAGAAGCAGAAGATATTAAGAGGTAACAAAAGTACACAGTACAAAAAGATCTTCATGACCCAGATAATCACGATGGTGTGATCACTCACCTCTAGCAAGACATCCTGGAATGTGAAGTCAGGTGGGCCTTAGGAAGCATCAGTATGAACAAAGCTAGTTGTGGTGATGGAATTCCAGTTGAACTATTTCCAATCCTAAAAGATGATGCTGTGAAAGTGCTGCACTCAATCTGTCAGCAAATTTGGAAAACTCAGCAGTGGTCACAGGACTGGAAAAGGTCAGTTTTCATTCCAATCCCAAAGAAAGGCAATGTCAAAGAATGGTCAAACTACCACATAATTGGCATTCATCTCACATGCTAGTAAAGTAATGCTCAAAATTCTCCAAGCCATGCTTTAACAATACATGGACCATGAACTTCCAGGTGTTCCAGCTGGATTTAGAAAAGGCAGAGGAACCAGAGATCAAATTGCCAACATCCACTAGATCATCAAAAAAGCAAGAGAGTTCCAGAAAAAAACATCTATTTCTGCTTTATTGACTATGCCAAAGCCTTTGACTGTGTGGATCACAACAAACTGTGGAAAATTCTGAAAGAGATGGGAATACCAGACCATCTGACCTACCTCTTGAGAAATCTACATGCAGGTCGGGAAGCAACTGTTAGAACTGGGCATGGAACAACAGACTGGTTTCAAATTGGGGAAAGGAGTACATCAAGGCTGTATATTGTCACCCTGCTTATTAACTTTTACATAAGGTACAGCATGAGAAATGCTAGGCTGGATGAAGCAAAAGCTGAAATCAAGGTTTCCAGGAGAAATATCAATAACCTCAGATATGCAGATGACTCCACCCTTATGGCAGAAAGCAAAGAAGAACTAAAGAGCCTCTTGATGAAAGTGAAAGAAGAGAGTAAAAATGTTGGCTTAAAGCTCAACATTCAGGAAACAAAAATCATGGCATCCAGTCCCAACACTTCATGGCAAATGGATGGAGAAACAGTGGAAACAGTGGCAGACTTTACTTTTCTGGGCTCCAAAATCACTGCAGATAGTGATTGCAGCCATGAAATTAAAAGATGCTTACTCCTTTGGAGAAAAGTTACGACTAACTTAGACAGCATATTAAAAAGCAGTGATGTTATTTTGCCAACGATGTTCTGTCTAGTCAAGGCTTTTCCAGTAGTCATGTATGGATGTGAGAGTTGGACTATAAAGAAAGCTGAGTGCCGAAGAATTGATGCTTTTGAAGTGTGGTGTTGGAGAAGACTCTTGAGAGTCCCTTGGACAGCAAGGAGATCCAACCAATCAATCGTAAAGGAAATGAGCCCTGAATATTCATTGGAAGGACTGATGTTGAAGCTGAAACTCCAATACTTTGGCCACCTGATGCAAAGAACTGACTCATTAGAAAAGAGTCTGATGCTGGGAAAGATTGAAGGCAGGAAGAGAAGGGGATGACAGAGGATGAGGTGGTTGGATGGCATCACTGACTCAATGGACATGAGTTTGAGTAAACTCCGGGAGTTGGTGATAGACAGGGAGGCCTGTCGTGCTGCAGTCCAAGCAGACCATGGGGTCGCAAAGACTCAGACACAACTAAGCGACTGAACTGAACTGAACTGAACTGAATCTTGTCTAATTATTGTTCATACCTTCTACCTTATGTATGTACCATTTTTCATTAATTCTATATCAAGACTTCCATCTTACATTAGATAACATCTATTCAGCAAACTATTGAGCACCTACTATGTAGTAAGTATTTTGCAAGTTTCTAAAGAAACAATTAAAAAGCAGAGACATTACTTTGCCAACAAAGATCCATCTAGTCAAGGCTATAGGATATCCAGTGGTCATGTATGGATGTGAGAGTTGGACTATAAAGAAAACTGAGCGCAGAAGAATTGATGCTTTTGAACTGTGGTGTTGGAGAAGACTCTTGAGAGTCCCTTGGACTACAAGGAGATCCACCCAGCCC
Source organism: Nanger dama (assembly GCA_917880005.1). Taxonomy (NCBI): domain Eukaryota; kingdom Metazoa; phylum Chordata; class Mammalia; order Artiodactyla; family Bovidae; genus Nanger; species Nanger dama. The sequence goes on from CAKJTW010000002.1 coordinate 86,310,863, forward strand.
ATCCTAAAGGAGATCAGTCCTGGGTGTTCATTGAAAGGATTGCTGTTGAAGCTGAAGGTCCAATACTTTGGCTACCTGATGCAAAGAGCTAATTCATTGGAAAGCACCCTGATGCTGGGAAAGATTGAGGGCGGGAGGAGAAGGGGATGACAGAGGATGAGATGGTTGGATGGCATCATTAACTCGATGGACAATGGTTTGGGTAGACTCTGTGAGTTGGTGATGGACAGGGAGGCCTGGCATGCTGTGGTTAATGGGGTCACAAAGAGTCAGACACGACTGAAGGACTGAACTGAACTGAAAGCAACAGTAGATAGAGGATGAGATGGTTGGATTGCATCACCGACTCAATGGATATGAGGTTGAGTAAACTCCAGGAGTCTGTGATTGACAGGGAGGCTGGAGTGCTGCAGTCCATGGAATCATAAAGTGTGGGACACAAGTGAGTGACTGAACTGAACCAAAAGAAACAACATCTGTGCCCTTGAGAATCTTATAGACCTTCCAAAGAAACAATACAGAGGAATGATAGAATAACAAAAGCATGAAAGATACAGAAGTAGGAAATAGTAGATTGATGGTTCTCTCTTGGCAAAGGGATGTAAGAAAATGGACAGTGTGGCCCGTGAGGAATAGGGAAGGCATCACAGAGAATGTGGTGCAATTTTCAAAGTACATCACAGTTAAAGGGAATAGCTGGAGCATAACACAGATGCAGGGAGCAGTATGGTATTGACACAGAAGGAAAAGTAATTATATTGCAAGGGAATGATGGAGAATCTCGTGGAAATGTGTCTGGAGGAATAGTCATGGATCAGGGCCACACTAAGAAGCTTGGACATTATTCTGTGGATAATGGGAAGCTATTGAAAGGTTTGTGGAAGTGAGTGCTGTGATCTATTTTGCATTTTGAAAAGGTCTGTTGTGAAGTCTTGTAAAGATGTACTAGATGGGAACAAGACAGAGACCATTTAAGAGAATAAAGGAATTAATGGGACAGATGTAGTAATCTGAAGCACAATTTTGGTCTTGATTTGTCAAAACATATCTTCCTTATTTTCTTTTTAATCCTTTTCCTCTCCTTTTCACTCACTCTCTCTCTTTTTAAAATTTCCTGTATAATACTGTATCAGTTTTGCCATACATCAACATGAATCCACCACGGGTGTACATGAGTTCCCAATCCTGAACCCCCCTCCCGCCTCCCTCCCCGTACCATCTCTCTGGGTCATCCCAGTGCACCAGCCCCAAGCATCCTGTTCACTCTCTATTTTGCTCCCTGTTCTTCCTTCAGCCCCAGAATTATATTGTGGTTCATAATGACTTCCCTGGTGACTCAGATGGTAAAAGCATGTGCCTAGAGTGCGGGGAGACCCGGGTTCGATCCCTGGGTCGGGAAGATTCCCTGGAGAAGGAAATGGTAACCTACTCCAGTACTCTTGCTTGGAAAACCCCATGGACGTAGGATCCTGGTGGGCTACACTCCATGGGGTTGCAAAGAGTCGGACACTACTGAGCAAATTCACTTTCACTTTTCATAATGACACTATTTCTTCATATACTTTTCAATCTAATTAATGTTTGTTTAAATAAGTTTTTCTTGTAACTCACTGTTTAAATAATCTTTGTGTAAATAAATCTTCTCTTTCTAAAGTTAAGCTCCCTGGATATTTTACTGTCATCTACTGTAACAGTTTTCTCACCTCTTTTTTAGATGACGTCAGTGCTCATGGGCTATCTATTCAGTATTCTACACTTAGTCAGTCTTCCTAACAGTCCACAAGGTCACTTATTCAAGTAACCATTCTCTGTTTCATCTGAAATCATAACTTCCTACTCAACATTAAATGAAATCTATTTCTTCAGTTCTCCTCTAAGGGAACCACATAGGATGACCTCTAGAAACACTGTTCACACTGTATTCTATGTGAGCACAACCCTAGAAATTTCATATGAATGCCTCTCCCTGAAGTTAGTGCAAAGGAAGCCCTGACTTTCTTGCTCCAGCTAGACTGGTACTTCAGTCTTCCGAAATTTCAATCCTTTTGATTCTTCTCTTTCTCTTTACCTATCAGTTCCTTCTAAAGTAAAGTCAAGTCACTCAGTCATGTCCGACTCTTTGTGACCCCGTGGACTGTAACCCACCAGGCTCCTCAGTTCATGGGATTTTCCAGGCAAGAATACTGGAGTGGGTTGCCATTTCCTTCTCCGGGGGATCTTCCTGACCCGAGGATCGAACCCAGGTCTCCCGCATTGGAGGCAGACGCTTTAACCTCTGAGCCACCAGGGAAGCCACTTCACTCAATTCCTTGTGAGTCCAGACCCATTTGGGTATCACTTTTTACTCTTGTGAGAGTTTCAAAGTCCCATTTCACTCTTTTACGACATCCACTTTGGTTTAACCAGTCTTTTCTGTTTCTATACCTATTAAGCTTTCCTGAAGGAAATCATGTAATTGTATTGTCAGTGCATGCTAATTTTTGATCTTCCTTAACTGAGAACTTCCTATACTTCTCCCCCAAATAACTCTCAGATTCTTTTGCTTGACCTTACACACAAATACTTCCCATGATCCAAAGAAGCTAATCCAAAATAGTGAAAGGAATAGATATTATTTTCCTCCAGTCCTCACACAACTATGTGTCAAGCTCTCATCTCTACGGGTTTATTCTTCCTAGGTGACCTAATGTAGTCTTCTATACTAAAAACCATCAATAGTCTGATGACCTCAAAATTTTTATTATCAGTCCAGATATCTTCCTGGAATTCCCATATTTATATACTCAACTGATTACTTGACCTCCCTATCCAGATGTCTGGTAAGGATATCAAATGTAACACAGGCAGAATAGACTTCTTCATTTTCTCCACGGACCTACTCTTCTGTTTTACTTCTCTATCACTGTTAATAGAATGATCTTCTAACCACTTTCTCGACTCAAAGAACTGTGAGTTATTTTTTACCTTTACTGTTATCGCTTGCACATCCAATCAGCCATCCTTTGTACTACCCCCAAAAGATAACACAAAGTTGGTCATTTTTTAATCATTTCTTTTATATTATTTTAATCAAGTTACTATTGCCTCTCACTTGAGTTACTGTACTAAGATCTAATAAGATCTTGGTTGGTTTTTCCACTTTCAGTTTTACCCTCTTACAATTGTTTATTCTTTCACATATCAGCCAGGATACTCTTTTTATAATGGCTATCCTGTAATATTCTCTTCTTGCTTAAGCCTTTCAGTGAATTCCTGTCATCCCTTTTACCAGGGCACTCAGGATCCTCTTTAATGTGGTTGTGGCTGCTTCTCTAAGATAATTTTGTAGTCTTGTCCTTCTAGCCTGCTTAGGCTACGGTGTTTCACTTCCACTGGTCTTCTGTATCTCAAACATTAAAATTTTGCATTAAAACTTACTTCCATTAGTGGTCTCACTGGACAGAATCTCAACACTTAGTCATTCTAGATCATATCATTCATTTGAATTTTCTGCATAGCAGTTATCACCATTTGATCTTTTTCTCTGGCTTATTTATGGATATTTTTGTCTGCTCCACACCTTCTAGCATACTACTAACACTAAGAAGTCACTCAATAGCATGTTAAACCAATCGTTGAAGTTAGCCTTATTGACTGTAATAGCAAGTAAAACTAGTAATTAACTGAACTCTACTATGTAGTTGAGAAAAGAAGAGAAATATATTTTCCTAACTAAGAGTTGAGTTATTTATTTATTTTTTTAGGTGAGCCTTTGATTAACACAAGGTGAGAAACTTAAAAGTAGAATTTCAAGCTTTCCTTTTTCCTGAGAGAGAATGGGGTATAAAGAAAAGTTTTGCTAACTTGATGAAGTTTGTCACACAAATCTTTGAAGGATCATAAATGGGAATTCTAATTTCCCTAAGCTATTTTTCTTTCCTAGACCATTAAATGAAGACTTTCATGGATACTTTGTAAATCTGGTTACCACCCCTACTTGATAGTATAATGGTCTGTCATTTCAATGAAAAAAAAAAATCATTCATGTTGATGAAATAAAAGATCATTTAAATCACTTCTTTAGAATCATGTAGCTCTGTCAGTTAAGTTTTTCTTCGTGTTTTTTTTTTTAACTTTCTCTATAGACGTATGAGTCACTCAGTTGATGAAAGACATATTTTGTTCTTCTAATAGTGCATTAGGAGTCATATAATGAAATATAATTTATTATTGCTACATTATTCAATTAATTAATGAAATATAATTTATTATTGCTACATTATTCAATTAATTTGATTGATGTTGGTAAATAACATTATTTTTATTTATTTATTTTTTACTTAATGAGTACTTACAGTGATGAAAGGCCTTTACCAACCGCCACCACCCCCCCCGCCTCAAATTTTTGCTTGGTACATGTGACTTATATTTTCTCTGCAAACTTCATGAGGACAGGGATTTTTCTCTGAAATTACATGAAAGCCTGACATCATGTTCTAATCAAATCTTATTGGCAAAAATAATATATAATTAACACCAAGTGTACGTTAAAATTTTTCTTACTCTGATAGCTTATATAGTAGGCCAACCCCCACCCCTGCTGCCAGATGTCCACATACTAATACCTGTAACATATAAAAACTATTTTATATGACATAGTGAGTGGGAATTAAAGTTGCAGATGAAATTGAGATTGCCAGTCAGTTCAGATAAAGAGAGCATCCTGATTAGTCCAGGTGGGCCCAGTATAATCATAAGGGTCCTTAAATGGGGAAGAAGGAGGCAGAGAGATGGCCTTCTGTAAAAGACTCAACATTGGTAGCTTTGAACATGGATGGGGCCAAAAACAAGTAATGCAGGAAAACTTAAGAGGCTAGAAAAGGTAAAAAAAAAAACCTCTCTCCAAGATCTTCCATAACAAAATGCAGCCCTACCAATACCTTAATTTTAGCCCAGTGAGACCACTTTTGTACTTCTGACCTCCAAAACTTTAAAATAATAAATGTGTGTTGTTTTAAGTCATTAAGCTTGTGATAATTTGTTAAAGCAGCAACAGGAAACTAATAGTGGTTCCCTTTTGCTTTTCTTCTCAGAAATAAAAATGGAAGTGCATAATTTCAAGGAAAGAGAGTAGATTTCCTTTGTGTATCTATGAAGCTTATTCATTTAGCAATAGTATTTTATTTTTTAAGTTCTTTTTTTCCACTATGCATACTCCTTAGATCACATATTGTGAGAAAACATAGACCCAACTTGGCCATTGTAATTTAACTGCAAACTTTTAAGTTGTCTGCTTTTAGTATGCATGTCAACTTGATATTAGTTAAAAAGAAAATATATAAAAACAGAAATATTTTAAAGTGCTAATCATCCTGACTTCACCCATTTAGAATATATAGCTCTTTTACAAACACTGGGCAGTAGTGTCTCTTTTCAGTAACAACAAAAAAGTGATTCAGATGATATTTGTAGTATATGAGCTTGCAGAGGGGTGCTTAAAATGTTTAAGAGAGCACACATTTTAAAGCATTTTCAAATACTTTAAAGACACAATTGTTTATAAGGAAACAATTGTACTAATTATGATTATCTGTCCATTTTATCAAACGCTTGCTCAATATTTACTAAGTGCTATTTTCAAACTTTGATTTGCTAGATCTACAGAAAGTCTAATTTAAGCATTTAGTGCCAATTTAAGGGAAGCATTAGATTTATAGAAAGAAAACGTGTACAGTTAGAAATTAACCCTTATTTTGACATTTTCAACTATTCACTATTCAGAGTTTCTTTTGATTTCCTCATCAGACATTGATGATAACACAGATTATACATTTCCATCCAATTTCTCCTCACTACTTGACTATAGTCAGAGATCCAGTTCATACTGGACAATTGGCTATTTTGCAAAATGGGCCATATTCTCTCTTCCTTCTAGCACTGTGAACATAGTGTTGCTTTGTAGGAAACATGCTGATATACAACCAGCTCGTACATTCACCCTTGGTGGGTTTCTGAGTCACCCAGGGCTCAGCTTCAGTTAAGAGTCTCCTCCTTAGGAAGTGTTACTTGACCCAACACTGCGCTAGATGTTTCTCCTATGCTTTGTGCACCTTATAGGCCTTTGTAATCCAAACTTAGGGTTTTCCAGGTGGTGCGGTGGTAAAGAATCTGCCTAGCAAAGCAGAAGATGCAAGAGAAGCAGATTTGATTCCTCATCAAAAAAATTCCCTGGAGGAGGAAATGACAACCCATTCCAGTGTTCTAGCCTGGAAAATCCCATGGACACAGGAGCCTGGTGGGCTACAGTCCATCAGGTCACAAAGAGTCAGACATGACTGAGTGACTCAACATTTGCTGTTGTCATTCAGTCTCTCAGTTCAGTTCAGTTCAGTCGCTCAGCGTCTGACTCTTTGTGACCTCATGAACTGCAGCACGCCCGGCCTCCCTGTCCATCACCAACTACCAGAGTTCACTCAGACTCACGTCCATCGAGTCCGTGATGCCATCCAGCTGTCTCATCCTCTGTCGTCCCCTTCTCCTCCTGCCCCCAATCCCTCCCAGCATCAGAGTCTTTTCCAATGAGTCATTCTTCGCATGAGGTGGCCAAAGTATTGGACTTTCCACTTTAGCATCATTCCTTCCAAAGAAATCCCAGGGTTGATCTCCTTCAGAATAGGCTGGTTGGATCTCCTTGCAGTCCAAGGGACTCTCAAGAGTCTTCTCCAACACCACAGTTCAAAAGCATCAATTCTTCGGCGCTCAGCCTTCTTCACAGTCCCACTCTCACATCCATACATGACCACTGGAAAAAAAACATAGCCTTGACTACACGGACCTTTGTCGGCAAAGTAATGTCTCTGCTTTTGAATGTGCTATCTAGGTTGGTCATAACTTTCCTTCCAAGGAGTAAGCGTCTTTTAATTTCATGGCTGCAGTCACCATCCGCAGTGATTTTGGAGCCTCCCAAAATAAAGTCTGACACTGTTTCCACTGTTTCCCCATCTATCTGCCATGAAGTGATGGGACCAGATGCCATGATCTTCATTTTCTGAATGTTGAGCTTTAAGCCAAGTTTTTCACTCTCCTCTTTCATTTTCATCGAGAGGCTCTTTAGTTCTTCTTCACTTTCTGCCATAAGGGTGGTGTCATCTGCATATCTGAGGTTATTGATATTTCTCCTGGAAGCCTTGATTCCAGCTTGTGTTTCTTCCAGCCCAGCGTTTCTCCTGATGTACTCTGCATATAAGTTAAATAAGCAGGGTGACAATATACAGCCTTGACATACTCCTTTTCCTATTTGGAACCAGTCTGTTGTTCCATGTCCAGTTCTAACTGTTGCTTCCTGATCTGCATATAGGTTTCTCAAGAGGCAGGTCAGGTGGTCTGGTATTCCCTTCTCTTTCAGAATTTTCCACACAGTCAAAGGCTTTGGCATAGTCAATAAAGTGGAAGTAGATGTTTTTCTGGAACTCTCTTGCTTTTTCCATGATCCAGCAGATGTTGGCAATTTGATCTCTGGTTCCTCTGCCTTTTCTAAAACCAGCTTGAACATCTGGAAATTCACGGTTCAAGTACTGCTGAAGCCTGGCTTGGAGAATTTTGAGCATTACTTTACTAGCATGTGAGATGAGTGCAATTGTGTGGTAGTTTGAGCATTGTTTGCAATTGCCTTTCTTTTGGATTGGAATGAAAACTGATCTTTTCCAGTCCTGTTGCCACTGCTGGGTTTTCCACGTTTGCTGACATATTGAGTGCAGCACTTTCATAGCATCATCTTTCAGGATTTGAAACAGCTCAACTGGAATTCCATCACCTTCACTAGCTTTGTTTGTAGGGATGCTTTCAAAGGCCCACTTGACTTCACATTCCTGGATGTATGGCTCTAGGTGAGTGATCACACTATTGTGATTATCTCAGTCATGAAAATCTTTTTGTATAGTTCTTCTGTGTATTCTTGCCGCCTCTTCTTAATATCTTCTGCTTTTTTAGGTCCATACTATTTCTGTCCTTTACTTGGCCCATCTTTGCATGAAATGTTCTCTTGGTATCTCTAGTTTTCTTGAAGAGATCTCTAGTCTTTTCCATTGTTCTTTTCCATTGTGTTGTTTTCCTCTATTTCTTTGCATTGATCGCAGAGGAAGGTTTTTGTATCTCTCCTTGCTGTTCTTTGGAACTCTGCATTCAGATGCTTACATCTTTCCTTTTCTCCTTTGCTTTTCGCTTCAGTCGCTCAGTTGTGTCCTGTTCTTTGCCATCCCATGGACTGCAGCATGCCAGGCTTTCCTGCCCTTCACTGTCTCCGGGAGTTGGCTCAAACTCATGCACGTGCACAATCCAAACTCACTTCACTTGTAGCAATTATCACAGAAGTTGTCCTGTTGAAAACACTTCTCTCTGAGTTTATAATCTTAGAATTGGAAAATAATTTAGAAAGTAGGCTGTTTCTGTTGTCTCTGATCGTTTTTGAGGATCCTGATTTTTCCAAATTCAAAACACATTGAGTTTCATTTTTAAAATTTTGTTTCATTTCTGTTTTAATTCATTTCCTTTAAAAATATGTATAAAGGACACTACTGTAAACTTCTATCTGTAAAAATAACTTCCCTTAGTCTACTTGGAATAATTTGACAAATTATAAATTGGAATAAAATTTATAGGAAATCTGGTCTGTACATCGATTCTACTTGGTCAACATCTATCCCATAGAAGTCTCATTTTCTGTTAAAAAAATGCAACATTTTTTCTCTAATAGCATTTTATAAATACAAGTTTTCTTAGATTTAGAATGTTTATAATTCTTAATTTTAAGGGCTTTAGTCCTTTTAGTAAGCTATTTCATATTTATGACTTTATGATATTTACTTAATTTATGTAGTAATTATATAATTTTAACACAGGAAGTAAGTTCCCAGTTCATCTATTCCAACTCCTAAATTTACAGATGAGGAAAACTGATGCCCTCTTCTGCAGTAACTGTTCAGGTGATTTTAGATGATAGACATATTTCAAAGGCCAATATTCTGCTCCCATGATTATTCACATTATTCTGGAATAGCACAGTGCTACCATCTTATTTATCTTTGGGGAAACTAAACATCTCATCTAAAAGCATGAACCAAGAATTGGAGCTACCCAGAAAAGATTGGAGAGAGAAGAAAACAAAAGATGTTTAAAAGTCCCCAAAGCACTACACAGTCTGTTCCAATGATCCATTATTGGTATAAAGTGATGAGGACACCACCCATTTCTAAACACAGATGCTTAAGGCTTCCCTTAGGGACTTGAGGTATCCAGGTTTGGTTCAGCACAATGGACTCCAGGTACCAGTGACTGGTAAACCTGAATATTTTCTGCTACTTGCTCTCCAAAATTTAGCTCAGGTTCTTGACTAGGCTGATGTGATTGTTTGCAAGAATGTGAAAAGACCTGACAGGGGCATAAAATGACACATCTGCTGTGCCGTCCTGTAAGGTAGCCACCAGATGTGACTGATGAGCACTTGAAGTATGACTAGTTAAAATGAATATGCGCTAAACATGTGCTCAGTTCAGAGGCTTAGTAAGAAAATATGGATTTAAATTATGAGTTTAAAATATATTATCTTTAATATAATTACATGTTGAATTGAATGTACTTTGGATATATTGGGTTAAGTAAATTATTCAAGTTATTTTCACTTTTCTCTTTAACTCTTTAAAAATGTGGCTGCTTAGAAAAATTAAAATTACATATGTGATTCATATATATTATGATTCATATATATATGTACATATAAATGTATATTAACATATATTGATTTCCATGAGGATGTGTTATTTTAAAAGGTAGAGTTCAGTTCAGTTCAATCGTTCAGTCATGTCTAACTCTTTGCAGCCCCATGGACTGCAGCACGACAGGCCTCCCTGTCCATCACCAACTCCCAGAGTTTACTCAAACTCATGTCAATTGAGTCGGTGATGCCATCCAACCATATCATCCTCTGTTGTCCCCTTCTCCTCCTGCCTTCACTCTTTCCCAGCATCAGGGTCTTTTCCAATGAGTCAGCTCTTCCCATCAGGTGGCCAAAGTATTGGAGTTTCAGCTTCAGCATCAGTCCTTCCAATGAACATTCAGGACTGTTTTCCTTTAGGATGGATTGGTTGGATCTCCTCGAAGTCCAAGAGACTCTCAGGAGTCTTTTCCAACACCACAGTTCAAAGCATCAGTTCTCCAGTGCTCAGCTTTCTTTATAGTCCAACTCTCATACATGACTACTGGAAAAAACATAGCTTCGATGAGATGGACCTTTGTTGGCAAAGTAATGTCTCTGCTTTTAATATGCTGTCTAGGTTGGTCATAACTTTTCTTCCAAGGAGTAAATATCTTTTTATTTCATGGCTGCAGTCACCGTTTGCAGGATAGAGTAGGTAACACTAAAACCTCCATTGTCAGTAAGTGGTACCAAGACTCCCAGCCACTAAACTATGATTACCATCAACTGTATACTTGATTTAGTTAAAATGGTTGACCACTATGGGGCTCTAGACATATTCGTACACATCTCTGAATGGAGATTTAGGAGACTCATAGGCTTATGAATAAAAATAGCAATGGTTCTCCACCCTGACTGCCCAATTCTCTATATCCTTTATATAAAAGAAGTGGGAAAAGTTGCACTCACTTGAATATTATGAGCATTCCACTTCTTTCCAACTTCAAAAGTGAATATAGCATCTCTTCTGGCTTGAGGCTGAAAACTATGAGATAAAAGAATTGTTCTGTAGGTCATAAAAATGGAAATTTATGAAAAGCAAGCAGTTTATGTTTATAATCATTCAAAATATTTTCTCCAAATGTATTTCCCAAGGCTTAGAATTGGAGTTCCAGTTCAAAATGTTCTTTAGTGCTCATGTCCTTATCAAGGAGGTACACATAGATACTATCTCCATCAGTCATACTTCACTGAATATTCTGGATGCTGATCACATAAAGAAAATGATATAGTCTCTGGCCTCTAGGTAATACACTATAGGACTTCTTCAATTAGTAAATCAATATTGCATATTGCAATAGAGTGTTGCCATAAATATTCCAGTGACTTTGGCAATATTTTCATATATCACTGTATGAGGAACTCTAGTTAATTTTCCTAGTTACCAGTGAGTGCACTTGTAGAAAACAAGGAATTATATTTATGAATGGGGGAAGAATAACTATTGGATATTAAATGAAAATTTAGAAAAATGAACATCAACTTAATAACATTTATGAACCTCTTGAAGAAATATGCCTAAGAACTCACATCTTGGGAAAGAAACAAACAAACCTTATCTCATATTTCAGGTTTCTTCATTCCAGAAATAATTTGTTTAACACCTGTGTTCTATGATTTTCTTTAAAAGTGAGCTAAATAAATCAGAATCGAAAACCAAGCTGTTCACAAGTCTCTGTATGTGTATGTGTGTGTATAAAACATATTATAGAAAAATAATATAGTGGTAACCTAGGTATAGTTAGTCACTGTCACGGAATTTCCTGATTAGTACCAAGGCCATATATTGACTATGGACTTCCCTGGTGGGTCAGCAATAAAGAATTTCCCTGAAGGAGATGTGGCAGGAGCTGTGGGTTCAATCCCTGGGTTGTGAAGATGCCCTGGAGAAGAAAATGGTAACCCACTCGAGTATTCTTGCATGGAAAAATCCCCTGGATGGAGCAGCCTGCTGAGCTACAGTCCATGGGGTTGCAAAAGAGTTGAACACAACTTAGCAACTAAACAACATGTATTGACTAAAATGTTGGCCATTACAGATTAGGAAACATAATTAGGTATGTAGGAGTAAAACTAAGACTTGGAGATCTCTGAGTAGATTTTCGCTACTGTTTGAGGAACATGTATAGACATAATTTGAAAGTGTTTGAAATCTATTAACATGTTGAGCTTCAGATTCAGACTACCAGAGCTTTTAGAAGGACCTCTGTTGGCTCTGTTCTGATCATGGCATCCAAAGAGAAGAATGTGAGGGGCCACCAGACCCAGTACACCACTTCTTGTTCTTCAGTACAGTACATCAAGGACTCAGAACAAGGAGTTCTCCAAACAGCCCAACCCACATCTGGTGTTTACCCAGGTCTTCCCCAGCCCAGCCTCCCTGGGGAGACCTTGTTGCTGGGTGCTCTCCCTTGGCCCCAGTGTATAGTTCAGGGGCTATACGGTTCCTTGGGATGATGAAGAACAGATACAGCATTATGGGGGGTTGTGGCTGAGGAGAAAAGGAAAGTGCCGTCTCTCTTTTTGTCTGAAAGGACAAATAGGAATAGGCCAGTAGCGTTGCCATGTTGACATGTGTTTTACCTCTATTAGGAATAAGACAACCACAAAATGAAATTGTTGAAAGAGAAGCATTTAAAAATGTGTCCCCTTTCCTCCCAATATTAATGGTCGTCTTTTCATAAACTGGGCATATTAAGGATATTTGTTTACTTTCCACATTCTTTTCAGATTTTAAACTCATCCCCCTCCCAGAAACTTACATATATTCATATGATATACATGATATGTCATATAGTTTGAAAGCAAATATATATGTGTGTGTGTATACAGATATATGTGAACAAAATTATATTTAAAGGAATGAGAATGTCACCAGTGGCAGTGAATATTTAAAGATAGATGAAGCAATGTCTTCAAAGTTGGAAGGGAGGAAAGATATTTAACTGTATTTTATTTTATGCAAAAGATAATTTAAATCATTTGATAACTCAGGTTATTACTCACTTGCCCTGTGTGGAAAGAGTATTCAAGAGGATCAATCAGAAAAGCAAAACAAGAAATCTTAGAAAAGGCATATACAGAATTCAGGCAGTGAAGTATGACCGTGGGAAGGAAGGAAGCCAGGAAGTAAATGAAAGAGAATTTGTTAGGTACTAGTGCTTGGAAGGTTCCCCTTCAAAGATAAAAACTTAAGATATAAGATTGCATTTTTTATAAGGCCAATAAAACATTGGTCTACAGTTTAAAACAATATTGTTAGTATTTGTTTTATATTTAAAGCTGTAGTGGCCAAAATGTGATAAAAAGAACCTAAATGATAAAACTTCATAATTACTTTCTAGCTAATTTTTTTGAGGTGAGGGGAGGGAGGAGGATAGGTTGAGATAATGTATACTAATTATCACGTGTTTCATAGCAAGAATCTCGAGTCGAACAGGACTGAATGACTTCACTTTCACTTTTCACTTTCATGCATTGGAGAAGGAAATGGCACCCCACTCCAGTATTCTTTCCTGGGAAATTCCATGGATGGAGGAGCCTGGTGGGCTGCAGTCCATGGGGTAGCGAAGAGTGGGACACAACTGAGTGACTTCAGTTTCACTTTCCACTTTCATGCATTGGAGAACGAAATGACAATCCACCCCAGTGTTCTTGCCTGGAGAATCCCAGGGACGGGGGAGCCTAGTGGGCTGCCGTCTATGGGGTCGCACAGAGTCAGACACGACTGAAGTGACTTAGCAGCAGCAGCAGCAGCAGCTTTAATTGATAATTATATATTATTCAATATAATTTAAATTCAGAAAGGCAATGATTGAAACAACTAAGAAAAAAACACATCTAAAAACTTAATGGAGGAAAGAAAAGGAGTGAATGATGGTTTTAAGTTTCCTAAATACTCAAAATTTTTATATGTAGTATTGGAAAGTGATAAATTAGTAGAGTACATGGGAAATTGATTTATTCCTTTTATAGGGATGCAAAACTCAGACTGTTATTAGGTAACTTTCTGTTAATGTTGATACTGATCTTTAATTTCAAATAAATGAGTGACAATTTATAGCTAGGTGTGGAATCCAGAATGAGAAAAATATATAGGTTTCTACTGACATAGCTCTAGACTGATTTATGGTAAAAGCAATAAATTCTTTATCATATAGATTAAAAGCAAGTATTTCACCATATTTCTAACATGTATTGTAAAGAATTGGATAATGATTGCAAAGGACATTGAACAGCATAGAAAAATTATGTATAGCATTTTAGGTGATGTATATGAGAAAGCTTGGTATCACATCTTTAGTCACATCACATTTTAATTTTTGATGATCTGTGCTTGCTTTTTATTATTCATTCAAAAGTTTTGATTTCTAATTTAAAAATAAAAGACATAGTTTTAAACTTTGATATTCTTGATTGGTTCTTGTTTGTTATTGTCCACATTTAGACTTCATTTTTATTTAAGATTGAAGACATAAGTGTTGAAATGTGCAACATGGTATTCTTTCATTTATGACTGAAAGACAAATTTTGGGACATCGAAAATATCATGAGTCAATCTGTTCTTGGAAAATTACCAGCCAAATTTTGCAGAGGTTTAAATTAAGTTAACACACCTTTGGGTACTTATTCCAGCAGAATTTATTGAAGATTAATAATAGTTTTATGAATCACATGCCATAATACGTTTTTATCCTGTAAGGTGTCATTTAGCTCCCTAAATCCAAAACACACAGTGTGCAAGCTGTCCCAAACTTGTGAACAGGTTGTTTCAAATAGTTTGTTTGGAATTTACAACACATTTGTCTACAGAAATAAAGTTATGAATTGTGTTTGGATAATCAGATAGCCCACAAAAGCTTATCTGATCTACAGATTTGTGACTGGGCTACAGTTCTAACAGGTAGACTCCCAGTCTAGGGGAGCTTGTGGTGCAAGAGGGACAGAAAAAGCATTTTTTTCCCTGAGGTGCAGGGGTAGCTTAGAGTGTCTTCAACACTCTAAATTGTGTCTTCAACACTTCAGCCTCTCTTAATGCATCCTCCTCTTTTGCTGTTATACCATTTTTCTATTTACGCAAACTTCAATCCCATCAAGTGTACTCTTGGAAGCGGGGACCTAGGAAGAGTGTTATACTAGAATGGCATCACTTTAGAGCATGTTTAAAGCCCCAAATTATCCCTTCCTACCTCCCTCTGAGTCTCCTCCATACTGTGTTGATGAGTTCAATGAAATGTTGGAAAAATTAATCTGTAGTAAATTCATTCATATGAAGTTGTGGATGATAGTCTGAATACACATCATATCTTCTTGCTATTGTCCTTATTTCTCATATCCAAAAAGTTTTTATCCAGATATGAATTTATTGATAATGCAGGGAAAGTAATGAGGTTAAATACAGAGTTCAGTCACAATAGAATAAAATATTGTGCTATATTTGAGAAAAGGGCCCATCTTACACACTCTTAAGTCCTCTTCTAACTCCTTTCCCATCTTTGCCTCCTGTATTTGCTTTTCACAGTTTCTTTTTCCTACTACTTCTAACCAACAGATTTTTTTTAAGGTGGCATTAAAAAAAGACAAATAGTGGATTAACAATTAATGTGGGATCTTGGAAAGGAATTTGATGTTCTTGTACAGAAAGAACTGAATGTGTTATTATAACAACATAGTTTACTGACTTTTGTGACAATTATAAATCTACCTTCAAAAAAAGTCTAAAGAACTTTCAAGTTATCTCAAGTAACATTTCCTTTTTATCCAAATTTCAGTCTTAACAAATCTTATGTTCATCTGCTTTTCAATAAAATAACTAAAATTGGTCCCATCAATGAATTTGTTTCTTGGGTTCTGGTAATTTTTATTTTTCTCTCTTTCTTCTCCTTCTGTTAACCTTCTTCCTCTCTCTTTTTTTTTTTTTATTTTTGAATAGTGTTGACATCATAGAAATGTTTAAAGACATAGTTTGTAAGAGACAATTTCCCAAAGATTTAGTCAAACTGCCAGATTTTTTTTTTTTTTTACCGATTTTGACAAAATAGGTTTTACATTTATTTAATTCCAGACAGAATGTTTTTAAAAAAATCAGTTCAGAGAATAATATTTTCTGACTATCCAAGGATTTAATTGTTATTTACTTTAAAGGAATTTAAATTTCTTCACTTTTTAAATTTTTGAGAATAATTGCTTTTTAATATTGTGTTGGTTTCTGCTGTACAACAACATGAATCTTCTTAAGTACACACATATCCTGTCTCGAGTCCACTTTTATTTTAAAATTAGCTGTTTCAAGAGTCGAGGAAAAAATTGTTTTGTCTTTTAAATGTACAAATTTAGCTTATATGAAAATGTCTTTTTACTTATTAGTGTGCTTCATAGTCTGTTAACTGTATTCGAGACTGAATAGCTGGAAAGAATATGTTAATTCTAATTTACTCATCATAATTTTGCTTACAAGTAGGTTGAGAAGGATAACTTTTCTTAGGTTAAGTAGCATATTAAATGGTGGATTAAATACAAATCTCAGAGTATAAAACTTTTGACACGCTTGCTAATCTTAATAGCCAAACTTAGTGCTTGCTATGCACAAGGTACTTATATTATGCCTATTCATTAATTTATTCCTTACCATAACCCTATCAGATGAGTAACATTATAATCAGTCTCACTTAACAGATGGGAAAACTGGGGCACAGAAAGTAGCTTTGAGTGTCAAAGACAGTATATGAACCTGGACATTTGGGCTGACTAAAACCCATGGTCTTAGTCATGACATCACATTGCCTCACTAGAAGGACAAATGTCACATTGCAAAGTTTCAGTAATACAAACAGATGATTCATAGCAAAGGGAACTCAAGACTATAATAAAGACAAAATAAACCACACTTCAAAGCAAGCAACCAACCAACCAATACAAATCACCAAAGAAATTTAGATTTGAATGTGTGACGAATACATAAGACTCTAATCAGTGAACTTGTTGTTTGTTGCTCTTTCATGTTTTATTTTTAAATAAGCTCATCAGATTTGTCTTAAGAATTAAGATCTGGTTTAGCTCTTTTGTTACTGTACTGAGTTGTCAGGTGGTGCTAGTGGTAAAGAACCCTCCTGCCAATGTAGGAGACATAAGAGACACTGGGGGATCCCTGGGTCAGGAAGATCCCCTGGAGGAGAGCATGGCAAGCCACTCCAGTATTTTTGCCTGCAGAATCCCACTGACAGAGGAACCTGGCAGGCTACAGCTCATAGAGTCACACAGAGTCGGACATGACTGAAACAGCTTAGAACACACATGTCAATGAGACAAGAAACCAATAAAGGAAGATTTAGGAGGTGCTTTTTCACGGGCTCTTTATATAACAATGTTTTAAGATTTTTCTAAATACCAGTTCAGTTCAGTCGCACAGTTGTGTTTTGTGACCCTGTGAACGGCAGCATGCCAGGGCTCCCTGTCCATCACCAACTCCTGGAGTTCACTCAAATTCATGTCCATCGAGTCAGTGATGCCATCCAGCCATCTCATCCTCGGTCATCCCCTTCTCCTCCTGCCCCCAATCCCTCCCAGCATCAGAGTCTTTTCCAATGAGTCAACTCTTCACATGAAGTGGCCAAGTACTGGCGTTTCAGTTTTAGCGTCAGTCCTTCCAAAGAACACCCAGGACTGATCTCCTTCAGAATGGACTGGTTGGATCTCTTTGCAGTCCAAGGGGCTCTCAAGAGTCTTCTCCAACACCACAGTTCAAAACCATCAATTCTTTGGTGCTCAGCTTTCTTCGCAATCCAACTCTCACATCCATACATGACCACAGGAAAAACCATAGCCTTGACTAGACAGACCTTTGTTGGCAAAGTAATGTCTCTGCTTTTGAATATGCTATCTAGGTTGGTCATAACTTTCCTTCCAAGGAGTAAGCGTCTTTTAATTTCATGGCTGCAATCACCATCGGCAGTGATTTTGGAGCCCCCAAAATGAAGTCTGACACTGTTTCCACTGTTTCCCCCATCTATTTCCCATGAAGTGATGGGACTGGATGCCATGATCTTCGTGTTCTGAATGTTGAGCTTTAAGCCAACTTTTTCACTCTCCACTTTCACTTTCATCAAGAGTCTTTTTAGGTCCTCTTCACTTTCTGCCATAAGGGTGGTGTCATCTGCATATCTGAGGTTATTGATATTTCTCCCGGCAGTCTTGATTCCAGCTTGTGTTTCTTCCAGTCCAGTGTTTCTCATGATGTACTCTGAATGTACATTTATGTTCTCATGATGTACTCTGTTAAATAAGCAGAGTGACAATATACTGCCTTGACGTACTCCTTTTCCTATTTGGAACCAGTCTGTTGTTCCATGTCCAGTTCTAACTGTTGCTTCCTGACCTATGATTATTTAAATTAAGTATTTGAACATTTTCCATTGCTACTTTCCTGTGATTAACAGTCTAGAATGCCTACATATAAGTAAAAAGTGACTAATGGAAATTAACTTACTTTATTCTTGTAACTGAAAAACTTAATATCAGGCAGATGCATATTGAAATAAAAATAATTTATTTTATCTCATCTTCAACTATAAATGATTTACCTTTAGATTGGTATTTTAGCTCCTTTTTGTCAACCTGCCTTTACAGATTTTTTCTCCTAAACATATTTGGAAGATTTTCTTTCTTAATGTTTTATTTTTTCTTATATTGATAATGCATTTCAAATTTTCCTTTTTTAGTTTCTTCTGATGATCCTAATTTTCCTCTGATTCTTAGTTTATTTTCCTATCACTGAAACTTCATCCTTAATCACTTGTTTTCCTTTCCTGTATCAATCCATTCATTTTCAAATTACAACTCTACAAATTACTTTTCTGTTTTACTTTCTTGCAAAATGATTCATTCCCTTCCCATTTATCTTCCTGTAATCCTTGTCCAGAACCTAGAATTTTCAGAGAAACAAAGTATGGGTTTAATTGTTCAGGAAGACCACAATCTAAGATTTTGAAAAGAAAGGCTAGGCTGGTTATAAATTCACCTACCAATAATGATTCTTTTACCCATAACCCCTTTATCTTTTAAAACTAGATCCTGTGTAGGCAATTTTTTTTTAACCTTTCATTTGGGATAAGAGTATAGAGTCTTGTTTACATCACTAAGATAAACAATATTATTATCAACAATGGCAGCTAAAACAAAATTTAAAAAAGGGAAAGCAAAAGAAAAAAAATTAGCACTCTATCCAGGATATGTTTAGTATCCCAACATTTTAGTTTTGTAATCTGTATTACCCTGAGTTGTCTATGCTCAGTTTCTGATTCCTAAATACAAATACTTAACTGACATTATAGCTTGAAGAACACTGGTATCATCTACTCTTTATCATCTACTCTTTTCTATGTCAAATTGCAGATAAAGCAGAAGTGTTGGTGTACAAGACCTCAAGGTACATTTCTGATCTTTTCCCATTCTTGAGCCAAAGCAGTATAATTTCTTTTATATTTGGAGATGTTATGAAAGATTTTATTAAATCCCAAATTCATATTTATTGAGTGCTGAAATGAATAACTAGTAAAATCTTGAGAATCAATGGTGCTTTAATTTGGAAAAGGAAATGGCAGGCCACTCCAGTTTTCTTGCCTAGAGAACCCCATGGACAGAGGAGCCTGGTGGGCTACAAGTCCATAGGGTCACAAAGAGTTGGACACAACTGAAGCAACTTAGCATGCATGTTACTTTAATCCTACTTCTTTCTAAATATGGTTCTTATAGAGCTTCAATGTTTTATCTATACAATGGAAAAATAATTATTATTATTTATTTTAGGGGAATATTTAATATGTTGAGTTTAAAGTGCTTGCACAGTATTTAGCATTGAATATGCATTCACTCAGTCAGGTCCAACTCTTTGTGACCCCCATATACTACAGCCTACCAGGCTCCTCTGTCCATGGACTTTTCCAGGCAAGAATACTGAAGTGAGTTGTCTTCCCCAGGGGATCTGCCCAACACAGAGATTAAATCTGTATCTCTTCAGTTTCTGCACTGGCAAGTGGATTCTTTACTGTTGAGTCACCTGAGAAGCCCATATTTCACATTAAGTACCTCTCAATCTTTGTTTTTACTCCTACCTGAATCTCTCATGGCAAAATAATTAACAGAGTTGGAAAAGGTACACAGTTTAATAGTAGTTCTAGTTTTCTCTCCAAAATGTGAGAATTATTGTAAGATATTGAACTGATTACATTTTTCATTTCTTGAAAGTGAAAGTGAAGTCGCTCAGTTGTGTCCGACTCTTTGCAACCCCGTGGACTGTAGCCCACCAGGCTCCTCTGTATGGGATTCTCCAGGCAACAATACTGGAGTGGGTTGCCATTTCCTTCTCCAGGGGATCTTCCCAACCCAGGGATCAAACCCCGGTCTCCTGCATTGCAGGCAGATGCTTTGTCCTCTGAGCCACCAGGGAAGCTTTGGGAAAATGTGAAAAAACAGTCTACAGAGCTTTGCCATCTGTGAATCTATTGTATAGTATATGTGCTTAATTTATATTTATTTATAGTTATTTAATTTATATTTATTTAAATCTAAATCTCTCCACTGTAGAAGCAGCAGTAATGGTAATTGTGGTGGTAATCTCCCTGGATAAAATGTATGTGTTGCAAAAATAAGTCAACTGACACATCTACTAGAGTCGCTATAGTAAAAACACACAAATAATCCAAAACAAATTGGAAAATAATAAATATTGACAAGGTTGAGGCCCTCTTAATGTTGCTTATGGGAATGCTATAAAAAGATTTTGATGGTTCCTCAAAAGCTGAATAGAGTTACCATATGATACAGCAATTCTTTTCCGTATTATATACCCAAAAGAGTTGAAAATAGAGGCTCAAAGACATATACCAGAAGAATTGTAGCACTGTCACAATAGGTACAATGTGGAAACAACCTACATATCTTAACAGATGAATGGATAAGAAATGTGGTATATCATATCATAGAATATTGTTACCTAGAAAAGAAATGATACATGCTACAATATATATGAGCCTTGAAAACATCATGTTAAGTGAAATAAGCCAGACACAAAGAAATAAATATTGTGTGATTCCACCTATATTAAATATATATACATTTTTTCATAAGAGACAGAATGTAGATTAGAGGTTATCAGAGGTTGGAGTGGAAGGTAAGACTGGGAGTAAAAGTTTCTGTTTGGCATGATTAAAACATCTTGGAAATAGATAGTGGGGCAGTCATACACATTGTGGATGTCATTAATACCACTGAATTGTATACTTATAACAAAATAGTAAATTTTATTACATCTACATTTATCTCCATCCTTAAAGAATTATAATGTAATATACCGTATACCATTGGATTATACACTTTAAGTGGGTGAATTGAATAGTATGTGAATTATATCTCAATAAAGTTGCTAAAAAGCTGAAAAATCTTTCAGGTTCTCCTTTGTTAGGAGGAAGGGAGTCATTACTTTTCTATTCATATGATAGGCTGTGGGGATAGGGCATTCTAATTCATGTCATAGTATAAAATAGAATGCTGCTGTGATTAACTGTTGCCCAGCAAGAATATGTTATACGTTAACAGTGCACCCATGCATACTGACATGCTATCAGGAAGTAAAAGGTTTCTGTGTTTCTCCAACTTGGTGAATGAGTCACTTAGCTGGGGGAGGGGACTACTGACCACAGAACTTCAGAGTCCTGCTTGTTAGAAAGTCATTGTGGGGCACTGTCCTCACACTAGAGCTCAGGTAAAATATTCCTAGTGTTTGCTGGTTTGATTATAAACCAAAAGAATGCAACTTGGAGCCATACCCTACCATCTTTGAAATGGTGCATGACTCTATTATTTCACACATTTTGAACGTTTTTTATTATGTGAACATATCACTTTTCACCCTGCAAGTAAGTGGAATAACAACTGATAACCCAACAATGAAAACTAAAATGAGCTAGTTTATTAGTCTGGGCTAAAGCTACACTGAACAAGCAGAATTTAAATTGAAATAAAGTGTAAGATTGAGGTCAGAAAGAGAAGAGGGCGTCAGAGGATGAGATGGCTGGGTGGCATCACTGATGAAATGGACATGAACTTGGGCAAACCTTGGCAGATGGTGAGGGACAGAGAAGCCTGCCTTGCTGCAGTCCATGGGGTCACAAATAGTTGGATAAGACTGGATGACTGAACAACAGCAAAGTGTAAGTAGATATTGTTGCTGTTTAGTGGCTAAGTCATGTCATACTCTTTTGACCCCATGGACTGTAGCCCACCAGCTTCATCTGTCTTTGGAATTACCCAGGCAGGAATATCAGAGTGAGTTGCCATTTCCTTCTCCAGAGGATCTTCCCAACCCAGGGATCGAACTCATGTCTCCTGCTTGGCAGGTGAATTTTATTTATTTATTTATTTTTTTACCACTGAGCCACCTGAGAAGCCAAATAAAAATTTGAATACACATTATGACAAACAGAAAACAGCAGAGGACAGAAGCCTTACTCCAGAGATGACTCAGTACATACATCCTGATAACAGAGATAAAACTGCTGTGCTTGGAGCTTGGAAGCAATAAAGAAGTCTGGTGTAGGCCATAGTATGGGTGATGGATTTTATTCTAATTAAAAATGTGAAAATTGAAGGATTTTAAACATGGGAAATAACTTGATTTTTTTCTTTTGGAAGCAGATCAACTTGAGTATTGTGTGTGGAACAAAATGGAATGATGGGAAAAAGAGTGTGTAGAAACAGACTGAGAGGAAATTATAGTACTTTAGCAAGAGACGACATTCTTTTGTGGTAGCAATGACATTAGAGACAATGAAACAATTCAAGATACAGTTAGGACATGGAACTAGAAAGACTTGGAGACAAATAGATTTGAGACCCTGAGGTAGAGAGGAGAATATAAATAATTGAATCCTAGGTTTTGGACCCAAACATTTAGGTGGATGTTGACTCCATTTATCATGATAGAAAAATTGGGGTGAATAGTGGAGAGGTGATGAGGTTTACTTTTGGGACAAATTGAGTTTGAGGTGCTTATAAGACATCCAAGTGGAGATATAAATTAGAAGAGGGGTCTGAGATAGAAATATTGTTTTGGGGTCTTGAAATTTAGGCATTGTCAAAAGTGAAAGATTAAATGAAATTGTCTAGTGGGAGAGAGGAGTGAGAATTGATGCTCCAACCAAGCAGCCACAACATTCAGCCACAGCGCAGAAGGAACAACACTCACAGAATTACAAGAAGGGGCTGACAGAGAAAGATGATGAAAAACAGGGCTCTGCTGTAATGGAAGTAATAAGGGAATGTTGAAGAAAGGAAGGCTTGGCCAAGGTTAAGAACTGAAGTTTCCCCTAGATTTAGGAATATGGCAGTCATTGTCAATCTTAGAAATAGTAATTTTGGTAGTGCTGTGTCGGTGAAAGCTGTATTGTTTTTCCTTGAGAAGTGAATGTGAGGTGGTTAATGGTAACTGCAAAAGTTAAACACCCTTTTGGGGAAGTTTAGCTGAAAAGAGTTCAAGAACCAGTACTAGAGAGGCATGTAAAGTCCATGTTCTGCCACCTACAATTTGTTTGAACATGGAAAATTATTTAATGTCTCTGATTTTGTACCCCAATAGGATCTTACTAACAAGAGTGCCTACGTGAAAGGGTTTGTTGAAGAGTGTTTATGACAATGTCTTGCTACTTAGTAAACATTTAATAAATGTAAACTGTGCTTACCCTTGATCTAGATATTATAATATCCATGATATTATAGGGATCTTCTCAGTCACAAAACTAAACTTTATATTCTTCAAAAAAATTAGATGGAAACATCAAAGCCAGGCCAATCAATATAATGACAGAGAAATTAAGGTCTGTTTATCCTAAGTAATCATTTTAGTTTCTTATTATTGGTTTAAAAGTCTTTCCAGTTTCCTATTCTCTTATATCCAATTTGTTTTTACATATGTCCTACTATTCTAACATGTCTCATTGCAAAGAAAAAAATGCAGTGTTTTTGTTATAGACGTTGGCTTAAATTGTTTTGAATTTATAAGGGTATCTTAAAAACCATTGTTTTTAATCAGAGAAGACATTTATTTGGGGAAATATTATTGTAGATAACTTACAGACCATACACTATCTTCCTATTTCTACTCCATGTTGCTTATTATCTGTATAATTTTATGAAAAGAAACTGTTTTGGCAGATACTAAATCACTAAATTAAAAAATAATTTAGAATACCTTGCATACTTACTTTTTGTATTTCCTATTTATGTCTATTTAATATGCCTTTAAAAAATAACAGTTGAGCTTTTCAGATTGCTCTGTTTCAATTGCTTTTTTTTTGAGCTGTAATCCATCTATTTTAAACACAGATATTTCCCACATTTCAATTTAAAATGCTCAGTTCATTACTATGGACCCACCTAGCGTTGACTTCTCAAATTCATTTTTTACCACATATGCATGCTTATGCTATACATCATATACATCATATAATAAATGAATTGCTTACATAATCTTAACATTTAAAAGCTCATTTCCAGAATCTTAATGTTTTAGTTTCCTTTCTTATGGCATGCATTGTGTGCAACATAAACAATCTGAGAATAATTGACTATGGGTAAACATACAGCTGCTAGAAAACAATCTTATTGCTCTTTTCAGCATCATTCACTCAAGAGGAAAATATAATCACTGGTATGAAGGGTAGTATTATTGAGAGAGGTCATTTTACATAGGAATTTGTATGATTTATTTGATGCACTGGAGTCACTTTTCTAAGTTTATAAACAATACCTTATTGGCTGAAATAGCTGTTAATACTTATATTGCATTTCACAGTTTACAAAGCATTTTTCAGGTATATTGTAATATTAAATATTTATAACATCTTTGCTGGATAGGAATTGTTATCATCCCCAAGTTACTAGTGAGGCAGCTGAGGATCAGAGAGGTATGAGGGTAGAATTGTGACTTGAACCTAAGTTCTCTGAATTTGCATAATAAATGTTGTATTGATGCCTGATATTATGTTGCTTCTGAGATATTTTTTGGTATATAATCCAATCAGTACATATCTGTTATAGAAAACTATGTACTCAGTATGCATATTACCTAAAATTTGGTCTGGATATCATGTACCTAAATTGTCCAGAAACTGGCCTGTTTGCAAATTACATTAATAAGATTACATTAACTTTACTGGGTAGTTCAGTATAATCTTCATTGCACTTTTGTAATTTTATTTCTCATCAAATAAAGTATTTTGTTTACATCAACTCAGTTTTAATGTTTATTTTCAATCTATACAATATATTGAAATATAAAACTTATTACTTAGCTTTTAATGACAATCACTGCACAAAACTTCCTGCTTTCAGTTTCTGCCAAAATAGAAACAGACTTGTTCCTTTCCCTTGTCTCAGAGGGAAAAAGTCCAGTATAGGCCATTTACCCAAGCAAATTTCTTGATGAGTTCACTTGCTTTTGGGGGAGGGGGAGGCAGAGAAAGGGGATATTGGGTTTCCCTTTGTAAAGGAAAGGAAGAAATGGAAGGGAGAGGAAGGAAAATAAATGTATTCTCATCCTTTCTCACCCTACATTTAATCCGGAAAACTGAATATGTAAAAGGACCAAATAGGTGTCTTTGAAATCTTGACTAAATAAGACAGTAATCTGCATCAAGTAATAGACAACGCAGAACTTCTAAGGTAGAATATTATTGTGGTCTGCTCGTCTCCAGGTGCTACAGTGTCGATTCTAAGAATGTAAAAACATAGGTCACTTAGCTCTGTACGTGTGCCTAGTGGTCATGGTTGTTAAATGCTCCATAGAATCACACGAGGACCATAAGCCCCTATGCAGAGCGTCAGTACACAGTTTTCCAGGAAGTTGTCCAGTGATGGAGTGCCTTGCCTCCGGCCTTCTTGCCTGAGGCCCTCACTAGCACCTGGCTGCAGTGGTCAGTGACTCTGAGGCCAGTGTCTGTGGCCCAACGTGCTCTGGCTGTCAGTGCTAAGCCCTAAGTAAGTACTCAGTCAAATTAAAGGACAAGCTGATACGCAAGTGGGCCATTCCCTCAAATGTGGCTGTGCAGGCCACCCGATAGTGAGAGAACTGTGCGTGGCCCTGCCCACGTGCTCTGGACTCTAGGCACGGACAATCTGCACCTGCCCCCACGAGAAGGGCAGTGGAAATACTTCCCTACTAAGGCCACGGTAGAGGGCGTCTGCGTAGGCCACGTAGCTGACGTCAAAGCGCACACCAGGCACGTTCCCTTCCGTGTCCTGTCTGCGCAGGGACTGGCAGGAACACCCGCCGCCCTTGCCCTGGTCCTGGTCTTCGCCATGGCTGAGGTCTGCCCTCCTAGAGACTGATGCTTCAAGTTTAGTTCCTCACATGTGCAGTCTGACGTCACGGGTCACTGTCAGAGATTCATTTATCAAGGTGGGCCAGAACTTACCCTAAACATGTAAATATACTTTTGATTTTGTAGGTATACTGATGACCATATATACGTACTTATATGACCAAGTGTCCATGTATATTTAAAGTAATCAAAGCTTTATTGCCCTCTTTGATATACTTGAAGTATTCCCCAGGTATCCCTCTGCCATGCTTCCAGAATCCGATGTACTTGAAGTGTCTGAAAAACACTAAGGTAAATGGTCCTATCAGGTTAGCTGGTATATTACATGTACATATATAAAAGTATGTAAGTTTTACTTATATATGTGGCAAACATATATCAGTGAGTAGTACAGTATATGACCGACACTTAGGGAATTGCCCATTGTTACTTGGGCTTTCCACATTCAAGCAGTGAAGGATCTTCTCTAGGAGACTATTATGTTGGCTTCCTTTTCAAGGTTGGCTTTGAAGGAGCTGCGTATACTTTATTCTTCAGGGCATCCTATATTGGAACCCCTGTGCTAACTGGATAGCTATATATCTTTCAGTGAGACATAAAGTACTTAGTAACTCAGGCATGTCTTTTCTGCCCCAGGATTAGTTGCAAAGTAAATAAAGGGGATATAGTGAAGGAGTGTTTCTGAGGAATACATGAGAATTGTGGAAACACAATGACAATTACAGTTGTAGAGTATTTGAGGACGCTGAAAAAATTAAGAGGGAAGAAGAGCAAGCTGTGATAAAATAACATGCGGGGACAATTTGAATGCACACTGTAGCAACTTGTTTCTTTGTATTATTGATATACTTTAAGAGAACAATTTAGTACTTTGTAAGAGACACTGTATTTAAATGAAATGAAATCTCATTTGTTGAAGTATTTTAAAACTTGAAATCCCTGACTTTTAAAATTGCTGAAATGCTTGAATTTAAATAGAAATTAACATGTAACACATGCTATGAAATGTTTGTAAATACCTAGTTTAAATTTATTTAATATTCTAATATTTATCTCCCAAGATAATATATCTTAATTTTCATCTGCTGACATTTAGAATTATTTCTGATGTTAAGGTATTCTAACGTTTCTAAGGTTTAGTGGAATTCTCTTCCATCCAAACTCTGCCCCCAGCTGCATACCCCCCCAACTCACCGTTATTCTCTAATTTAAATTTCTAATTCCATTACCTAAGTTTTGGGGGTTTTTGTTTTTAAGAAAGTGTTCCAAGGCTAAACAAGTCTGGGGATTACTGCTTTATAATTAATCAGTCACAACTAGTTTATTAGCAACCTAGTTTTATTTATAGAATGCATATTTAAATATTATACACTTTAAACGCATTTGCTATCTATGGGATAAAATTTGTAGTCTTTCAACATTTTATACTTCATTTGTTCCTGCCTGTGTGCATGCTGGATTTAGGATATAGTCAGCTGTTGTGATCCTGTTAAATATCTATGAAAGCTCTCTAAGATCAGGTCATTAAATTAACAAGTCTGGTGTTCCCTGATACTGAATTTTGCTCTTTGGTGAATATATCGGATTCAGAAATCAAGGAGAATTCCTTGAATTCTGCATCTGCTTTTATAATTTCTTAAACTGTAGGTATGCAGACAGAACTGCTTATATGTGACAGAAAAGTGTGATTGTATGTATTTGACAAAAATTATAGAAAAGTAGAAATGAGGTAAATTTACTGTTTTGAACTAATAGAATGTAAGTGATTTCTCATTTGTGTTTTTCATAACTAATCTTATGTTCAGGCAGTAAGTCCTGCTTTCTCCTTTGCTACTTTAGTATCTTTACAGGATAGCTTCTAATTATTGGTTTAATTACTTAAGGATTTGTTCAAATATGTTTTCACTTAGGAGGGTATTTGCCCTTTTTGTGCTTAGATGCATCCTTTAAAATGTTCTTTATGTAACAAGGCAGTTTCCTTTAAAAGAATTCACTCACTTCCCTTAAGTTAAAAAGGGTGGGCATCTTTAACATATATGTTGATATTTATCATTCCTCTGCCATGCTTCCAGAATATCAGAATGATAAGGGGAAATCATTAGAATCTCTCCATTTAATTTAACAGTTTTAACTGAGCAGGATCATTATTGCAGTTTCTTTCAGTGAATTGTGGGTTGTTTTTTCAGTGAATCAAACTGTTCAGGTTGCTTATGAGGTTCAGCCCTTGGCATAATGTCACTAATGATTTCTACAGGACCTTGAAATAAAGCAACAGGAAAATCTATCAACAAAGAGATATAAATGGAATATTTTAGATCAAAAATAAGATTCAAGTCTTTGTACTGGAAGAAAAGGACAGAAGTGGGCAATTTCATACTTGATCATTGTAAATGCAATCAAAATGGTAGTTACTGCCTAATTGCCAAAATAGCATCTGGAAAAATGTAGCGGTAGTATAAGACAGGGATTATTACCATTAATAAATTAATAAAGCCCATTACTTTTTCCTCAAAAACTTTAGACATTTTAAAGTTTCTATGTTTTTCTTCCTCTCACTGGTGCATATTTCCTAGAGTATGCTGTCAGTTGATGTTTTTCTCTTTCTAATGTAACTGTTAATATGAAGACCCTGTGTTATTTGTAGAGTCTTTTTATGGAAGGGAGTAAAATATTTGTTTGTGTGTGTATGTGCATTTATGTGTGGGGTGTTTGCATGTATTTTTGCAGAGGGATGGAGAAAAGCTATGGAATTTATGCTTTCATTTTATCAGAGATGAACTCTTTTCTTCTGTTATTTCAAGAGCATCTCTCAACAGTTGCTGACTAAATTGCCAGAATCAATGGCTTTTAAATAGGCCTCTTTTAGAAAATAAAATGTCATTATGTCTGTCCTTTCCTGAAACTTTATTTTTCTAGTTTAGTACTTTAGTTATCTTATTAAATAGACTTTCATACTTACAAAATAAAATCTACTTTTACTATGATACTTCTACACACTTCAGTTTCATATTTCCATCTCAAAGTTAGAAACCTTTACGCAGATGTTCTGCCATTATGTCAGATTCAACTTAGCATCACTTTTCCCACAAAAATCCCAACTTCCAGATTTCTGTTAATTCCACCACAGTCTTCTGTGGACTTTGACCCTCCACCCCTTGCTGTTTCTTACACTTCAATCCTAGTCTAAGGAAAGCTTCTTTGAGGAGGTAATATTTAATCATGGTGTAAAAGTGATCACGGGGAGCACAACCTGTCATTGGGAAAAATATTGTGCAACAGCCTGATACCAGGACAAACAGATATAGGGTCCCAAATGCTCCTGATGTTTTCTTCAGGTAGAACATGCCATGGGTATTATAGAACATTGAAATGTTCTATGGAGGGTCTGGAGGATACAATCATTAATGAGACAGAGCATCCATCTTTTTTAGAGCTTAGAGCTAAGTAGTTGGAACTTACTTTCTACCTGGTATTATGGCAATCCCAAGAAGGATAACAGGTGAGGAATCAACCTGGGATTCCAGTGGAGTCTTCTGCTTCAATAGACTTTAAGGAGGAGTAGCAATTAGCCTGATAAAAGGGGTGAGGGAGTGCGGAAGAAGATGTTCCAGGAAGAATGTGCTTTTCACACAAGAGCATTGAAGGAAGGATTAACAGGCTGCTTGCCAACAGTTTTACCAGCCTGATATAGCAGGAGCTTGAAGTTCATGGCATACAGGGAGAGATTTCATGACAGAGCATGAAGAGTCTAATATGACTTTTTATTTATATTTAGGCTATCAGCTCTCATATTCTTCAAACTATATCCAATCCTCTTTTAAAGAAAAACTTATATACCCCAAAGGATATATTCAGTGAGGTCTTTGAATTTAAGTTAAAAAAACACATTTATTTCAGAAACTAAAACTATAGTCTGTGAAAATATTAAATTAAGGATTATTATTAAAAATGAGAATTCTGGTCTTTTTAGTAGGTAGAATACTTTTTAAAAACAAAAATTACATATGAATTATAGACCTCTCAGAATAAGATGTGTGAGGTCTGCTGTTATGAATTGAAGTAATATTGTGTATAGTTGATGAACAACCATTGGAGAGGTTATATTTTAATTATATGTGTACTTAACTAATGTATGTGTATTTAAATTTTATGGAAACATAATGGATTCACATTTAGAATAAAGAAAAATATAAAAATCTTTCAAAGCATATAGCAGAAGGGATTTAATCTCATAGCTATCTTCCTTCTGTCCAGTTCTGACTTCCCCCTCCCTACAATTATAACCATTTTTATTTCATTTTCTTGTATATTATTTCAAAGTTTTCTTATGTACATATCAGCAGAAAGGAATTTGATGTCTTATTTTCACAAATGTTATAGCACATTTTACTCACAGTGCTCAGACGTGTACCTTGCTTTTCTTTTCTATGCGTGCACGCGCCACACACACACATGTATACGGGCTTCCTAGGTGGCACTAGTGGTAAAGAACTTGCCTGCCGATGCAGGAGACAAAAGAGACGTAGGTTTGATCGCTGGGTTGGGAAGATGCTTTAAAGGTGAGCATGGCAACCCACTTCGGTATTCTTGCCTAGAGAATCCCTTGGACAGAGGAGCCTGATGGCCTAGGGTCCACAGGGTCACAAAGAGTCACACACAACTGAAGTGACCTCACGCATGCGTGTATGTGTGCACATACACACACACAAGAAATTTTTATATTGAAGATGTTTTGTGTCAGTGCATACTTACATTCTTGATTCTTTTGTTAATAGCTTTGTAGTTTAATGTAGCTTTGTTGTTTCCCTGATTAATGACCTTTGGATTGTTAACAGTTTTATGCTGTTATGTGCTGTTCCACAGTAACTAAATTTGAATACATGACATCCTGCACATTTGAAAGTATATCTCTAATAAATTCCCAGAAGTGGAATTGCATTTGTAATTTCGGTAGTTGTTTTCAAATTACTGTCCAGAAGGTTTATATCAATATACATTTCTACTAGTAATATACAAGAGCACGTGTTTCCGTAAGTCACCAGCAGACTGTAGGTGTTAGTAAGTTTTTGCTGTGTCAACAAACAAGGCCACTCTCTCTATGGGTTACTGTTTTTAAAATAATCTTTTTTTCTTGCATGTGTAACATGAAGTCTCAGTGGGTCAGCTGTGTGTTGACCTTATCAGACTAAGTCTCTTCTCATTCCTAGGACCCAGGCTGATTGAATAGCCCTTATCTGAGATATACTGTTTTCATGGTGGAAGATAGAAACAAGATAAGGTAGCTGAACCAAATCAGACATTCACAGAGAAAGCTGCATATTCCATTGACCAAAGCACATGACATGTCTAAGATAATGTCAGTAGGGTAGGAAATGAAATCTGTTGCAAGGGAATTTAACAAGGGAGAGAATAAATTATTTATGAGTGAATAATACAGTCTAACAAAATGTTCAATTTTTCATTTTTGCTAAGCTAATAGGTTAAAAATATAATAATAACCCTGTAGTTATAAACTGCATATATGTTAAAGGATATTGAGCATCTTTTTCTTTGTTTATTTCTTTCTCTTTGAATAAGTTATATCATTTGTCTTTTTCCACTATTGGATTGTTGACCTTTTCCTCATTGATTAAAAAAACTCTTTATATATCATGGAGGTTATTGAATTCCTTTGATATAGGTTGCATAAACTGTTTTCCAAATGAGTAAGACTACTCCAAGTTTATACAGCAGTTTACTCATGTTCCCTTCTGGTAGATTTATGGTTTTATTCTTTATATCTAAATCTTTATCCATTTGGAATTTTAAAAATTATTTTTCTTATTTGCTTATTTTTCAAGACAGACTTTTTAATTAGTCTAGTATTTTAAGCGTAGGCTGGTATTTTAACCTGAACTTATTAAATCTATACATTCATTTAGAGAGAAATCATATTGATGCTACCTATCCAGGAACATAGTATATCTTTCCATATTGCGTTAAAGTGTTCTTCAGATAGGTCTTTATATGAATGATTTTATTCTTAGATATTTTATTGTTTGTGTTACTAATACTGATGAGGTCTTTTATTCCTATTATCTTTTGATAACTGGGTGTTATATATACAAAAGTTATTGATTTCTATATACTATATTTGTTTCCTGTTATAATTCTGAATTCTTATAGTGCTTCTGAGATTTTCAATTGATTCTCTAATCTATATTTTCTTAACTCCAACAAACTAATACTAAAATTCTTGAAGGTCAGAAAATAAGTATTTTAAAACCACTTGTTACTTAAACTACCCACTAAGACTTTTGTTTCACTGAATAATACTTTTATCATTTTATCTTATGGTGTGATAACTTTCAAAAGTAGCTCTCTTATAGAGTAGAACAGGCATGAGGTTTGTAATTGGAAGAAAGTGAAAATGAAAGTGAAGTCGCTCAGTCGTGTCTGACTCTTTGCGACCCCATGGACTATAGCCAACCAGGCTCCTCTGTCCCTGGGATTTTCCAGGCAAGAATACTGGAATGAGTTGCCATTTCCTTCTCCAGGGGATCTTCTTGACCCAGGGATTGAACCCTGGTCTCCTGCATTGTAGGCAAATGCTTTACCTTTGAGCCACCAGGGAAGTCCATGGGTTCAAATAGTGGTTTTGCCTATTGCTAGTTATGTAATCCAAAGATAGATAAGTTTTGTTCCTGTACTTCGCTTACCATTTCTGTGACATGGAACTGATATTCATAACTGATACATTCCAGATTTGTTTTGAAAATTAAACAAATTAACCCGTGTGAAAATTGTAGATTTCTAGTTCGTAAGAACTTGATAACTTTTTTATTGAAACAGAAAGTCTGTATTTTTCAGTAGGTCCTAATTCCTTGGAAAAAGAAAAAAAAAAGTTTATCTTTGTGCCCTTACCTTATATCAGAGTTTTGTGGCCAGAAAAGAGGTTCATAAAACACATAAAAATTGTTATGTGTATTTATTTGTTTTTTTTTCCCCCTCAATAAGTCTAGTAAAATTCATTGAACACACTCAATAATAGAAAAATGCTTACTAAGATGACGTATACTTTTAAGATTAAGAATAATATAAAGGCTGAGTAAATGTGAAGTTTGGTCCCCAAACCAGGAGGGGCATGCATTTTTATTTTTTAAGGTATGCTTGTGGTGCTGGCATATCTTACAAATTCCTAAAGTCTTTTACTATATGCTTTAAGTGAAAAGTGAAAGTTGTTCAGTCATGTCTGTCTCTTTGGGACCCCATGGACTGTAGAGTCCAGAATTTTCCAGGCCAGAATACTGGAGTGGGTAGCCTATCCATTCTCCAAGGGATCTTTTCAGCCCAGGAATCAAACCGGGGTCTCCTACATTGTAGGCAGATTCTTTACCAGCTGAGCTACCAGGAAAGCCAAATAAATGTTTCAGATTACAGACCCATGATTTGTTTAAAGGGCTTCCTTGGTGGCTCAGATCTGCCTCCAATGCATGAGACCCAGGTTTGGTCCCTGAGTTGGGAAGATCCCTTAGAGAAGGGAATGTCAACTCACTGCAGTATTCTTGCCTGGAGAATTCCATGGACAGAGAAGCCTGGCGGGCTACAGTCCATGAGGTCACAAAGAGTCAGACACAGCTGAGCAATTAGCACACACACAATTAAGTATTTTTAAATATTAATACACTATTTGATACCTAAATAGTTCTTCAACTTCAGGGAAATTTACAAATATCAGTATGTCTTTTTTCCCATTTATGAAAGTGTGCATTATAAACAATGATGTTTTAATATATAAAGGTGGTTTACAATACAAGTGTAAATTTTCTATCCATGCTTACTGAATAATTGTATGAATATATTCTTTTGATAATATCTATTTTCTTTAATCCTGTGCATAGTCTGACTGAATTATTTTCTAAATTGTGGCAGTAAGTTATTTTAGTTAACAATAATGTGGGGGAAAAAAAAAGAAGCTGTGTATTTGGCAAGAGTTCTAGAGTGTCCACAAACTTCATTTTGAAAAGTAGGTTTTCTTGAACACAATTTACCTGTCAGGATTTCTCACATTTCAACTTTTCAGTTTTTCTTTGAGTTTCTCATTTGATATTTTGAAATTTCAGATAAAGACAGAATTCCTTGTGTTTATTTCTCCCTGCAATGCCAGTCACTGTCATCACACAATGTAACATATTCAATATAGTAATAAGCTGCCTTTACTTCTCTCATTGAATCAGATAATACCAATAAATGTAATTGCACTTAGAAAAAAAAATGAAAGTTGTGACTTGAAAGTTTAAGCACAAAATTTTCAGAATCACAAATAGGTGAATTTAGTGATAAAATTAGTTCTTTAGAAATGTGTTTTTGTGTGTATATGTGTGTATGACCAGTTAAGTTCTCCTAGTTGTTTTAACTTGATTGAACTTAGCCAAATAATTAACCAAAGATCCTCTGGAGAAGGGATAGGATACCCAACTCCAATACTGTTGGGCTTCTCTTGTGGCTCAACTGACAAAGAATCTGCCTGCAATGCAGGAGACCTGGGTTTGATTTCTGGGTTGGGAAGATCCCCTGGAGAAGGGAAAGGCTACCCACTCCAGTAGTCTGGCATGGAGAATTCCATGGACTGTATGGTCTAACAGGACTGAGTGATTTTCACTTCAATTAATCAGATACTTTTCTTCACAATCTTTTATGAATTAATTAATTTTATATTTATTTATTTTGACTGAGCTGTCTTCACTGCAGCATTTGGTCTTCTCCAGTTGTAGCTCATGGGTTTTAGTTGCTCCAAAGCATGTGGGATCTTATTTCCCTGACCGAAGTATTAAACCTGCATCCCCTGCATTAGAAGGTGGATTCTTAACCACTGGAGCACCAGAGAAGGCCCTTCACTATCTTGTTGTAGAGTTATCACATACTCTAAGGGGTTAAAATAAAGTACAAGAATTGTTCTTAAAACATTTTAAAAAATGGAACATTTTTAAACTGAAACAAAACTGAGAAGGGTAAGAAATTTTATTTTGCAGGTTATAAATTGATTTATCAAAGAAGAGATTACAGAATTGGGATATGAGAGTCAAGAAGGACTTTAAAATTAATCATCTTCCCTGAGATGTTAAAGGTATAGGCAAGATTGCATTACCAATGAGGAAGGAATTGAGGCTCCCCTAGAGCTCAGGCCTTCTTACTTACAGCTTAGCCATGCTTCTTTCCTCTCAGCTGTTCTAGATGTAAGTAGACTGGACATTATTAATAGGTAACATTTTCATTTACTGTGAATAGGATATATTCGCCATTTACTTAGTATGCAAGCAAAGAAGAATATACAGAGTAGACAAAGTGGGATCAAAAATGAAACTAATTGTTCAAATATTTTCATATATTACTCTATTTTCCCTTATTTCTGTTCTGATTAGTTAATATTAAGAAATAGCTGCCTCAACTACAGTGGGAAAACTTCCCTGAAAGGTGTACACTAAAATATTTTTTTAAATTATCTAATAAGTAAGAATCCAAGTCACACTGTAGCAATATCACTACTTTTCACTTTGCTGCTGCCTCTAGGTAAAATGTCAGTGTAGTGTGTTCTCGAAATTTCTTTTTAGTTGAGAAATACATAACAAAGTTCGGTGATCAAAAGTGTACTCTTTAAAAGTATGATCCCATTTGGATAGATGCTCTTCTCATGGGTTATATGTTTGTTTTTTTTTTTTTTAACTAAATAGGAATCTTGACTTTTACCACCAGAGTGATTGGTTTATGTCTTTTTCAGCCTCTTGAACTGACAACAGTTAGACAATACTACTTAACACAAGGAGAGATGATTGTGTAATGAGTAAAAAAGTAAAAGTGTAAGTTAGATTAATCTTCCTAATAGATACCTTTTCTTAAAATGGTTCTTTCTATAAGACAGAAATTTTACTTCCGAATAGTTATGTGGTGACCAGAAGATGATATTCAGTTGGTAAATCATATTCAACTATTTGTGACCCCATGGACACAACATGCCAGGCTTCCCTGTCCTCTCTCAAATCATGTCCATTGAGTAGGTGATGCTGTCTAATCATCTCATCCTCTTTTGGCCCATTTTCCTTTGCCTTCAATCTTTCCCAGTACCAGGATCTTTTCCAGTGAGTTGGTTCTTCACAATGAGTGGCTAAATTATTGGAGCTTCAGCTTCAGCATCAGCACTTTCAATGAATACTGAGGATTGATTTCCTTTAGGATTGACTGGTTTGATCCCCTTGCTGTCAAGGAACTCTCAAGAGTCTTTTCCGGCACCACAGTTTGAAGGTATCAATTGTTTGGTGCTCCGCCTTCTTTATGTCCAGCTCTCACATCCATACGTGACACTGGAAAACCATAGCTTTGACTGTACAAACCTTTGTCGGTAAAGTAATGTTGCTCCTTTTAATATGCTGTCTAGGTTTGTCATAGCTTTCCTTCCAAGGAGCAAGTGTCTTTGAATTTCATGGATGCAGTCACCATTGACAGTAATTTTGGAACCCAAGAAAATAAAATCTGTTTCTGCTTCCACTTTTCCCCTTCTATTTGTCTTGAAGTGATGGAACCAGATGCCATGATCTTATTTTTTTAGTGTTTAGTTTCAAACCAGCTTTTTGACTCTCCTCTTTTACCCTCCTCACCAAGAGGTTCTTTATTTCCTCTTCACTTTCTGCCATTAGAGTGGTATCAGCTGCATAGATACCTACATTCTGACAGAGGATGAGATGGTTGGATGGCATCACCGACTTGATGGACGTGAGTTTGCATAAGTTCCGGGAGTTGGTGGTAGACAGGGGAAGCCTTGAGTGCTGTAGCCCATGGGGTCACAAAGAGTTGGACACGACTGAGTGACAGAACTGAACTGAACTGAATTGCACAAATAGGCCTTCTTTATCTGAAGTTTCACTTCAGATTCCCAGCTATTACTGAGAATAGTTTCAGTTACCCATGGTCAACCATGGCCTGAAAATATTATATAGAAGATTCCAGAAATAAAAGATTCATAAGTTTTAAGTTGTGCACCTACTCTTAATAACATGATGAAGTCTCACGCTTTTCTGTCTTTGCTCTGCCTGTGATCCCCATCCATTGACAATATTATGACTCTAACCCAGGATGACTTAAGCACATTGATCCTCTTCCTGACATATAATCAGAAGGTCAATAGTAGTTTAATGCTATTGTAATGCCTATGTCACTCACCTCGCATCATCTCATTACATAGGCATTTTATCATCCCATATTATCACAAGAAGAAAGGTGAGTACACTATAATAAGAAAAGTGAGGGCTACTATATTTTCCTATGGGGCCCCCAAATCATAGTCATATTAATAAAGATAACATTTAGAAGTTAATTTTAAAGAGAGAGCCACATTTTATGATGAGTATACTGATATTTATTATCACCATCAAGTTGGGATGAGGGTACTATTTTTTTTGTTGTTGTTGTGTTAATCACTCAGTTGTGTCCGACTCTTTGTGACCCCATGGCCTGTTGCCCACCAGGCTCCTCTGTCCATAGGATTCTCCAGGTAAGAATACTGGAGTTGGTTGCCATGCCCTTCTTCAGGTGATCTTCCTGACTCAAGGATCAAACCTGGGCCTCCTACACTGCAGGAAGATTCTTTACCATCTGACCCACTAGGCAAGCCTCCTCTTTAACTGTTTTTAGTTGTATGAGGAACAACCTTTAATTTGAAGTTATTTGTGAGGATGGTGTAATCATCACTCAACCTAACTTTGAAGTTTAAACATTCACTTAGCATCAGGACAGCTTTAGAAGCACTTTCCTATACATTTGATATTTAATGGTGTTAAGGCGATGGTACCCCACTCCAGTACTCTTGCCTGGAAAATCCCATGGACGGAGGAGCCTGGTAGGCTGCAGTCCATGGGGTCATGAAGAGTCAGGCATGACTGAGCGACTCCACTTTCACTTTTCACTTTCATGCATTGGAGAAGGAAATGGCAACCCACTCCAGTGTTCTTGCTTGGAGAATCCCAGGGTCGGGGGATCCTGGTGGGCTGCCGTCTATGGAGTCGCACAGAGTAGGACACGACTGAAGTGACTTAGCAGCAGTAGCAGCAGCAGGGTATATTTGAGAATTTGGGAACTTTAGAGGAAAGTTACCATAACTTTGGTGTTACCCATTTCTGCACTTATTAGTTTTGGGATATCAGACAAATATTTTGTAAGCCATGGTTCCCTCATTTGTAGTTGGGATGATACAACTACACATCTTATATAGTTGTTTTGAATATTAAATATGATTATTTTATATATATCACAGATACTGGTAGAAAGTACTCAGATATTGAGAGCTATCATTTTTAAATTACTAAAAATTATTCTGAAGGAGATAAATGGTAAAACATCAAACAGTGGGAGCTATTACTAGGAATGGATCATGTCTTTGAGAGAAGTATGAGACTGGAGTTTCTAAGGTGACCACGTTCTTGAAGTGTTGTTGAAGAACACTAGTTGGCCAAAAATGTGATCTGAGGACAATTCATATGTTTATTCTAACTAACCAAGTAATAATACAGAAGAGTGTGAGGATGGAAAAACCTTAAACTTATAGACCATTGTATGTCAATTTTCTTGCATAAATGTGTTATGGGGAATTGAAATGTAGGACTTTAAAAAGGAAGAGATGTTATTGAATTTCTTAGGTGTGTTTCTAAAGAAATTGAATTACAGGACTTTATTCTATTCTAAGTCAGAGTTTTAATCTGCCCCTAATAGATCAGTAGTGAGCTCACCAGATATTTGGTGAATGGCGCACAGATGTACATCGATTGGAAGTTCTTTTTTTTTTTTTTTAACATTTTGTGACAAAGTTAAATAATTGCACAGGAAGAAATAAGTGAATATTTTCTTAATGTCCATTGAGGCAGATTAAGGCAATATGATATTGGTATTGTCTGACACTATATTAAATTCATTATAGTTATAATATTAAATATTTTATTTCTCAAAAATAACCTTACAAATTCCATAAACTGATAATAGGAACATATATCAAATATTAAGATGCTATCTGTACCTGTGACTACATATTTTAGTTATTAAAATAGAATATGTTTAACAATTCTATTTTAAAATAGGGAATGGACTTTCTTCCTTTTAAAATGAGAAATATTAGAAAAAACTGTCCTGAAACAGTGCCTGAAAGAGGTTAAATTTAGAAATAACTTGTTTGTCATTGTAAAAGATTCTGATATTTCTTTGAGAATTCTCGAGCAGTATTCACTAGCATATCTTATATTTTCCTAGCTTATGTGAGTATCATTTTTATATCTACAGTAGAAACAACATAAGCTCAAAAGCACACTTTTTTCAGCTTTATCCCATTTTCCATAATACTGCTACAACTATGTCAAAGAGACTCATTAAATGTTTTATGGGCTTTCTGTTGTGGTTTGTGCTTTGGTTCCCTCTGAAGATGTATTTATATTCATATCTGTGTTTGTAGATCATTTTGTATTTCCCACCAATTTAATTATTGTTCAGTAAGTTCTTGTCATTGATTTTCTTTCACTTGTTTTTGGTTTTAACTTTGCTTACCATATTTACCTTGGGGAGCCTGCATATGAAACAATTACTTTGAATTTTGCTCATATATATTTTTAAAATTAGATTTATTGGAAAATTTTCTTGATTCTATTTTTAAGGCCACGGGCTGTAGCAAGCTATTAAGCACTTAATAAATGTTCAGTGAATGATAAAGTGTATCTCAGTCTACATACCTTATGAAACTTCCTGGAGATCTACCTGTAATAGTATAGAAAAATCACTTTGAGGTAGACATTAATTCTAATGTACAAAATACCAGATATATAACCAACTGAATATCTTGAACGGTTCAGGCAATTGATAAATAATATAGATTTATTTAACACATATGTGCCAGTTACTAGTACATATTTAATATTTCAACATTTTAACATTTAATGTAAAATAAAAGATTTTTAGTAACAATTTAGTGTTAAGCATCAGGTTGGTTGGATCAGTTCAGTTATTTAATAAAATTATCAATGACAGGATTTGAGAGAATATTTTGAAACTGCCTTCTCTTTTGCTGACTTCTAAAATCTTGCAAAAGATATTAATTTGCAAGGTAGAATTCAAATGAAAGAAAACTTTTGCAGCCTAGAGAGGTACATTTAAAACTTTTCATTCATTCATCAAATGCAGTACTAATTTAGTGATAGTGAGATTATATCAAATTTAAATTCATTAACAATTATGTAAAAGCCTTTTAAATCACTTAAAAATCCCATGTACCATCTTGGGATTTTCACTGAACTATAAATTCTGGAATGTTATTTTATTCTGTATTATGGTATCAAATGTGAAATAAAACCTGGCTTCAAGAAACAAATGGGCCACTAACCAGTTGTAAGACTTTAAATTCCTTTTGCCCAAGTTTAAACACTGGGAAACTTATTAGGAATATATACCCATACACTTTTCTATGCTGCATATGATCTGTGAGTTAATCTATGTGAACGGAATTCTTTATGAGCTTGGAGTTCCATTCGTTTAAATTATCATTAGGATATTCAGTATTATATCTGACAAATTTTCTATCTAGTTCCTAGTCTGTTTCATGCCATTTAAGGATAATTTTCCAAGAAATGCTTTGTATTTTTGAAGGGCTACAGGAATGTTTATATAAAATATTAAGATCTTAAACTAACTTATAAACCATTTAACAGTTTCCTATATGTCCTTTTTTGTTTATTTGGCATGTGTGTAGTTACACATGCACATATTAAATGTCTATAAAAACAAAGCCAGAGAAGAGGGTGATTCTGATATAAGCATCTTTCCTTTACACTACAGTTGGCCTCAAACACGCATACTCTCTTTCTTACCTGCTCTGGTGACCTTCTGAATCAGAGTTTTAGAGAAACAACCAGAGGTAGTAGCTGTAGCAGGATAGCAGCTGGGACCATACGGATCTCAGCATCCTGCCTTATGGCCATTATCTTTGTTTCTATCTTTATGCTGCCACTATGTCTCCTTCTTGTGTTCTCCCTGCATCCTCTCTTCACTGCCTCCTCCTCTTCCTGACCCCAGCTCTCCATTGCTCCTTGTAACTTACCCTTCCTCCTTCATTTTTCTCTGTTGATAGAGGATGAAACAAGATTCCCTAATTATGTCTTTAAAAAAAAAAAGAAGACTGCTTTTTAAAGTGTATGTAACCAGGCATGCTACCATTTCCTAAATCCCATAACCACCATTAACAATGGAAAAATTATTTTTGTATACTTTATCAATTAGACTATATTAGGTTGTAGGGCCCCTTAAGTGCTGATATAATAGATATTTAAAATAAATGCAACAACTTTCTCATTTTCTCTGTAGGAATGGGTTGTTGCTGTAATAAAAAATAATTTGAGGCTAATAACAAGAAAATATAATGAGTAATATCCTTTCCCCTTCCCCAACTGCTGAAAATGAAAATCATGTCAGCATCCAGTCATTTTTGCCACATCCCTTGTTAACAGCTTTTTCAGGGTGGGTCATGATTCTGTGTTTTGTTAGTGTCTTAACTCCATAGTGACATGCTTAAATCTTATTCCACATTGATTTTGTAGTGTATATATGTGTATTTTTAGGATAGTCCATGAATGATGGACCTCATTATTAAGTTATTATCAACTTTGGCAAAAATTTTATAACCTTTGAGCGAAAAAT
Organism: Nanger dama; assembly: GCA_917880005.1. Classification (NCBI taxonomy): domain Eukaryota; kingdom Metazoa; phylum Chordata; class Mammalia; order Artiodactyla; family Bovidae; genus Nanger; species Nanger dama. The sequence continues at coordinate 86,352,665 of CAKJTW010000002.1, forward strand.
AAATTGATTAATATGATAAGGTTAATAATTGATTTTGCTCTTTGGAATTTGTGTGTGCTGTCTCACTGTGTATGTCTAAAAAAGTAAACTTACTGTCTGACTGTCGCCAGGAAAAAAAGTGGGGCCTAATCAAACTGCTGCGGGGTCAACCCTTGTGGTTTTAAAGGCCCTTAATGTTGTCCAGCTGCAAAATAAAAGGGATTGGGAGGGGAAGCTAGAAGGAGTGGAGGGGGTTGGGGGAATGTGTGGAAAAGAACAGGGAGTCTGGCTTTTATTTTTTTTTTTTTTAAAGTGAGTTCAGTGCCAGCCTGGACATTGGCTGTGCAGACTATTGAGCCATTGTCTGCTCCATTTCCAGAATAGCCCCCAGTTAATCACTTCGGCTTTGAAGGGAATTTCCTCGTGGAATTCTCCACAGAAAATCTAATCAACTGACCTGCCCTCTCAACAATGGAAGGCTTTTTTCTCTCTTTCCCTTATTGGGGCGGGCTCTGTAATGTAGCCTTTTGTGCCGAATGAACCCTCCCAGTAGGAGTGAAGAGCGTGTGTGAGTGACTGAGTGTGTGTGTGTGTGTGTGTGTGTGTGTGTGTGTGTATGAAGAATGCACACTATCTCGTGTTGGTGAGTGTGTGCTTACTCCCTGACCAGATGCTGCGGTGCACGGGGCAGCCACCATCTCTGCATGCGTGTCTGTGTAAGTGTCTCTCTCTCTGTGTATGTGCCTCTGTGCCTCTGTCATTTCATGTCAAAGGTACATTACCTGATTACCTTCCTCGCCTGCCAGATTTTTATCTAGATAATTGGAACTGCTATGGAGGCTGTGCCTTGCCAGCCAGCTTAGGAGCTGCAGAGCCCTAGTTTGTCCACCTTGTTATCTGTGGCTGCCTGGGCAGAGGAAATTAAAGAGATCCCCAGCCAGGGGGAGCGCTTCCTGCCGGACTTCCCCAGCCATCCCAAGCAGGACAGTTTGTGAGGACCATCTTTTTGTTTTCATCTGTTGGTTTGGTTTGGGGTTCTGTTCCCTGGAGTGTGTGTTATTTTGGCACGTGGATACCTAGTCCCCTCCACCTCGCACATCGTGTTTTATGGAGTTTGGAGCTGAGGAAACTTTGGTTGGGTTGCCAGGACGTTCGCACCACTTTGTGGAAAGCGCGAGCTAACAGTGAGACCGACAGAGTGAGTGACAAGTTGTTTACAGGTTTCCTTGAAGGGGCCTCTGCTATATTTCAATCTGTCAAAGTTGCTTTTCTTCCCTCAGAACAATGCCTGATTGTTGTGTGCAAGTGTGTGTGTGTGTGTGTGTGTGTGTGTGTGTGTGTGTGTTTCCGTGTGCGCACGGAGAGAGCCTAGAAAAGGGTGAGAAGGCATAACAATTCTTTGTGTAAAAATGCTATTACTAACATTTAATCTTTTTACTCAATGAGTTAATCAATGCAGTTGAATCGGGGTTGGGTTCGTGTACAGATTTCTTGTTTAATCAGTAGCAAATGCATTTTCAAAAATCATATTTTGTGCATGCGTGTGCGACTTTTATTATTTAGAGGAGAGAGTATGGGAGACACACTAAATGAGTTGACTTCTCACATTTGGTGATGTCTAGAAGGGAGAATTAAAAGGAAAGGACAGGCACCCTGAGGTTGTCTAGTGCCTTGCAGCCCGAGCGTGCGGCTGGAGGAGGGGGGAGCGGCCAGACCCCGCTGCTGGAAGTGCGCTACCCCTTTAAGAGACTGGTCAAGGAGTCCTAGGAATGGGAGGGGGAGAGGGGGGAGAGGGGGAGAGAGAGAGAGAGAGATTGAGAGAGAGAGAGAGAGAGAGAGAGAGAAAATCAATTGGTTTAGAAGGTTTGGACTCACTTGACAGGTTCAGTTGGAGACGATCATAGGTGGCTGCTGTGACAAAGGGAAATTGTGCTTTTCCAGCATGCTTACTGACCCTGATTTACCTCAGGAGTTTGAAAGGTGAGTACAGTTTTCCCCCTCTGATATATTGAAGTGCGACTCTCCCATTTTACAGCAGTCTCTGAATCCATTGGAAGATGCTCGCCTAAAACGTGTTTGTTAGAGAAGCTTTTAGCGAGTGCTTCTGCAGTCTTGTTAGCTGATTTTTGTTGTGATTGCCCAGACCAAATGGAACTGATTTGCAAAGTCTCCGAGATCTCTGCTAATGTTTCTAGGTTCTGTCCTATAACAGGAAATTAAATGAACATTAAGCATCTCTCTCTCCCTCCCGCTCTCTGCTTTTCTCTTTCTCATTTACTCTCTTACTCTCTTCCTTCATTGATAGTTTTCTCCCCTTCCACATCTTTTTAGAATGCTTTTGTGCAGAATGTTACCATTTTCATCTCTGTGTCGTAATTTCTGGGGTGACAGAGGGCTTTGGTGGTGATTAAAACGGACGCTATAAGTTCCTATTTGATCCTTCTGTAAAACTTTGGAAGCTGCTCAGTAAAGCACATGACCTTTTGTTGATATAAGAGAGCAGATTTTTTTTTTTTAAAAAAAATATAACATCACAGTGATCTATTAATACATTAATCTTGAAATGTCAGGGGAAAAAAAGAGAGAAATGGGGATGATCCCTTTCTAAGTTTTGTGGCCACTTTTGCACTGTCTTAAGTTAAATTTTGATTTATTTTATTTTCTATTTTGCTCTGATGGGAATAAGTTTTTTGTTATTAATATTTCTTATTAGAGAAATATCTGCTAATACCCTTCCATTTGATGTTGTTGCAAGTAAAGAGAGCTTTGAAAGAATTTTAGCCTTCTTCGTGTTCCTCTAAGTACTCATTGCAATTTTAAAATTTGAGTTCTTATCCCAGCATAAGTTCATTTTTGGAACTATAAATAGAATTTTGTTTGCCATTAAAAAGAATTCAAACTTTGTATTCTGTATGGTGAATTAGAAAAAAAAGCTAAAAAAGCCAGGATGCATGATACCCAGGCTTTTTTTTTTTTTTTTCATTTTCATGAAAGCTACCTTCTGTATAAACATTTGTTGTATCTGACTATGCAATGCAAGCTAGGTGCTAGACCAGCTGGTTAAAAATATGCTAAGTCAAGCTGTTCATCGCTCAAAAGACTGAATTTGATATGAAAAGACGAAAAAGAAAGGACAAAGATTAAAACATTCTAGAAGTGAAGCAGTGGAAGAGAAGAAGGGTATTGAGAGTAAAATAATGCTTGAATATGGTCATATATTAGAGAAACCAACATCAGATCAGGGGAGAAAATAAAATAGCCAGCACCTATACTTTAATGCTGTCTTCTTTCTTTCATTTCATCTTTTTTTTTTTTAAAACTTAAGATGCATCTTCACTACATAATTCCAGCGAATGGTTGAGCTTTCTTAACAGTTTTGAGTGATTTTTTTCCCCCAAAGTTCTGTATATTAACTCTTTAGAATAGTTAGTTTTTTTGGGTAAACATAGCCTGTTTCATATGTAGATATTGAAGTTGTTTATATTGGAACATACTATCGCTTAATACTACAGTGAGTTTTCTAGTATGTACAGAGCAGCATGAAATGATAGTATACTTTAACTCTATACTTTTCAAAAATAAAACTCTGAGTCTGATTTGTAAGTCTGTTAACCTGACTGTTCTTATAAAAGGTAGTTACATATTAACAGGCTGTAGCCTATTCCTTTATATAGGCAAGCTTTCCTGCTGTGAACTTTATTTGTATCTTTTCAATTATCTCTTTTTAAACTAAACTTTTCCATTTGCTATTCTGATACTCAAATCTCTTAACATTTTTTTTCTTCCTAGTGAGAATTTCATTTTTATCACCCAGAGGCATGCTTTTCTAACTGCTTAATTAGATAAGCAAGTGATAATCAATAGAGTTGTCAGTATAGACAGCATGTTTAGAAATATTAGTAGCTAAAATAATTTTGAAAAATGTCCTACAGTGTAAAATTTCTTAATAATTTCCCCTGTGGTTATAATTGGTAGTACATATAAAATCTCAGTAAATCATTACTATTTGTTTATATTGAATACGTACGGCTGAGAGTATCTATAGTTACCCACAAGAGTATATATCATGCAGACTCAATATTGAATATTTCTATTCTCCATAGGAGGTATATATGCTGTAATTATACTACTCTCTTATATAGTCAGTGTTCTTTTGCCTTTTCAACTGTCTGCAACTTTCATTGAATATGTAGGTCATTTCTATCAAGTGTTAATTTTTATTCTATTTGCTCACCTGATATAGATGAGTAGTTCACTCAAACTTAGTCATAAATTCAAAAAGAAGACTTTTAAATTTCTATATGAAGTAAAGAACATTGCTCTGGAGGGCATTAATAAGTTGCTTGGAGTTTATGTATTTTGGAAGTTGTAATTTTTTTTTCTAGTTTCATCGATTAAAGTCTTGACTATCTTCTGTTATCCTTTCCAACCTGTAGACTGTTTGAAACTTTAAAGAATATTCAAAACAAGTATCTGGATCAAAATTTGGATGTAGATTTATATGTCTGTATTATCAGCTGTAGAAATGAACATGATCAATACTGTCATAAACAGTTGTTAAATAATTCAGAAGCAGTAACAATTTCATTGTCTGCTAAAAAATATTCAAGAGGTAAAATAAAAAAGTCATTACAAAAAGTAAAGAATTTGAAATACTTAATTTTTATTTTCAAACATCTCTAACATAACTGATTATAATTAATGAAAAACATAGTTCTCAGGTGGGTGAAAATGTAAAGCATGTTCTAAGGAATTATTTGTAAGCAGTTTTTTACATCATCCTGTTTAGAAGAAAGATAACTGGAAGCATAGTCTAAATGGTAGTAATAGTGTCTAGAAGGAGTGCTTGAACTCTCCTAAAATTTTTAAATGAAGATAGTGAATTTATATTTTTACCTGAAAATAAATAATAAAAATTGTGACTAAGGGCTTCTCCTTTCAGAATATCATTTATTGTTTTCATATTCTTAGAATGAAAATATTTAAAACACTTGTCTTAAATAGACATATCAATTTGTTTCTGACAAGTGATAAAAGTATTTTGTTACTGTCAATAATAATTATTCTATTTTTCCTTATGTATATATTTATCCTATTTGATTGTAATATAATAGTTTTATAACCAAGCTACTTGTTACACTTTCTGATCACTTTATGTTAGAGATTTCATTAAAAAGCTAGTATAACATGATTGCTTAAGAAGACAGTCTGTTAATGTCTAGAAAAAAAAAGTTGAACTTGAAGGTAGTGGAATGAAGCAAATTAAGCTTGTAATAGCACCTATTTGATGGCTTCTCTCAAAACGGGTGCAGACAACACACTGCCAGTTTTCTACATGTTGAAGGGAACACTACAAGAGTAAAATCTTCTGCAATAAAAATTTAAATTATTATTTACTTTATATTCACATCTAATTTACATATGGTTATATTGACTAAAGACATAATTTTTCATATTAAAAAGTTTGTTTTTCTGAAGAAAGAAATATGCATCAGGTATTGTAAAAAATTAAAATTTATAATTACTGTGAAAAATTACCATTAATGGACTGCAAGAATATTTCTGACATTAGCAGTACTTTACTAAAGTTTGGCCAGAGTAATAAAATACTTATTACTGGGGACAGATTCATACAGCTTAATTGCAGCCTCTTTTTTTTAAAACCATTGTACTCATTAGTGGATACATTCAAGTTAGCAGGTAACCCCTAGGTGTGAATCAAAGGAAAGTTTTCCACTCACATTCTGTCACCTAATAGCACCTGTAAACCTATTTAAGTCTGATAGTATATTTTCAGGATGTTCTGATACTTGCCTTTGTTCATTTTATTTATTCACCATTACTTTGTAGAGGAGAAGGTAACTATAACTGATTATAGATTTTGATTACCATCCCAGTAATGTGCAAGCTAACTTAACTAAGATATTAGTTTGGAATACAGCCTGCATGAAGTAGTAGACAAACTGTACTTCTGTCACACTCACCCTGGAGGACTGTCCTGAAGACTTAGCAGGCAACCCGCCTGATTCCCAGGAGCAATTAAGGGTTGGATGTCAGGTAGTTCGGTGTTTAGCAGGTTGATAGATACAGAAATGTGTGGATATTAGGATTACTTCACACACTGGTATGTTCTTATCTTGTGTTTCTAAAGTATAATAAGCATACAATAATGTATTTATCTGTGCTTAGGGAGCTTTTAACTAAAGTCTGTGTATGTACCACACCTGAGAGGCAAATAATAAGACCTATTCTAATACTTGAGCACGTTACTCCTCCATAGAGCTGGAAGCTTTTTCAAATGGATTACATTCATAATGCATTTAAAAAGCAAAATTACATCCATGGATAACGTCTGATTTTTACTGTCTGTTCCTTCCACTGTCAATTCTCCAGTCACCTAATGAGTATGTGTATAATGCAGATGTGTATTACGTATGTTGAATACCTCCCTTTCTATAGACTAGTTACATATAACTGATAGATTTTGGTTTTCTTCCATAATTTGTTACTCATTTATAATTCCAATGAGGTTAACTAACAACATGGAAAATAAAGCAGTCTTGATATTTCTCTTGTTGGGACTTAAATGTAGTTTAATATGTCAGGTTTTTGACTCAGGTGATGGCACTCAGATAGAAATATGTTCAAAGATTTAACCAACACATGAAATATCTTCCTTTTAAAGGAAATTTTTGTTGAACAAGAAATGGACCAAAACATAGCAAATTCTTTCTTGTTTCATTCATTCTGTCTCCTCCTCCCTTTTTTTTTTTCTTTTCACTGATTGAGAGCTTTGTCATTTATACTGAATATAAGGATTGAATGTTACATAGACAAACATAATCAAGTGATATTCCTGGAGAAGAAAAAAATTTAAAGACTGATAATATTTTGCTTCAATGAACAGCATTTATTTGGACTTTCTTTAAGAGAATGCCCCCTAATTCTTCATTTCAATCAGGAACTAATAATGGCGCAGGAGGTGACCTTTTCATCCTTTCTGACTTCTGTGTTTTCTCCTGTAGTTTGGAGGCTGCTCTTCCTCCTCTTTAGCATTATCTAGTCTTCTCTTCACTTACTAGCTGAGAGTCCATACATCCCTGGAGATACTGTGGCGTGTGGTTCTGCTTGTCCAATAGGGGGATGTTGTATTTCTCCACACTCAGTATCCTTTTCCCTCCGAGCCTGAGAATAAAACCTCAGCGGTACTCCCTGCCTTTGCCAGCCTGAGGAGTCAGAGACTCAAAGTTGTTCCCAGCTCTTGCGCCTTCATTGTAGAGCTGCATTTCTGCTCAGTGGGCTGCCGAGAAGGACCAGACCGAAACAAGATTTAGAAGAATTCTGGTGAGAACTGTTTATAGGGATATGGTAGTTTAAAAGAATGTCGTAAACAAACAGAATTGTGGCATAAACAAAGATAATTAGCATAAACAATGTCGTTTTAGGACAGGTGGTTTTAAAAAACAAACAAAACAAAAAACCCAAATATGAACCCAACTTGTATGCTGCCAGTTTGGAACCACTGAACCTTAATCTGTACTTCATGAGAATTACCCAGGTTTGTTGATAAACTTATTAACATGCTTTTTCTGTTTCTTTTGTATCATTTTCCGGTCATTATGCCCTTTTGTCACCCAGCTTGAAAGTAATTAATCTATTACAAGGTAGTTTAAGGACTTTTTACCCATAAAACTTGACAAAAGGAAAACTAAAAACAAAAGCTTGTGGTGGTTCGTAGACATCTGAAATCGGTGTCGAAGCGTAAATCAGTTCAAACCTGAACTCAGCTCATTGTATTTTAAATCTCTCTTTCTTTTTATGTAAGTGACATTTCAGTCACTTGGCTGTTTACTATTAATACATTTACTTTTGTCTTGCCTTGGAATTCAGAGATTTCTTGCTGTGGCTGAATCATTACTTGTGTTTTATGTTTATTTCTAAGTGTTGCTTATGTCTGCTTCCTATTTTCTCTATAACTTAGTGAAGGTGGTACAGCAGTATAGAAATGTGGCTGGTGATCATGCAGAATGAGGATGCTAACTATTGTGAACTACATTATTTAAACCTACTACTCTGTTGCGATGAACTTTTATCTGGAGACATTTAGGTTTATCACTAAATGACATTTTTTTCTTACTGCCTTGTACTGGAATATTTTGATTTAGATGAGATGTGGAGTGTGGAGAACAGAAAGCTGTTTATTTTTCCTGCATTAAGGACCAAAGTTCTTTATGGGAATTAAATTTTTTTTTTCTATTTGTTTTCTCATGGAGATTGGGGATCAGGAATTCAAAGTAGGTATTTCTAGTATTCTGTAGCCCTTTTCTTTGCTGAAATGAAAGCATTTGTGAATGAGTTTTGGTTTCTTGGAGTTATAAAGATGTGTGTAAACTAGTAAACCATGTCTCATTCATGTGCTATGGAGATTTCTCGTACTTCAGGACAAAAATAATTTGGCTACTAACGAATTAGGGCTACCTGCCAGTGCCAACACATACTGTAGGTAAGAGGAACACTATAAAGAAAAGCTTCTGGCAGCAAATCCGTTGAAACTTTCATATGTGACAGTGTTTCTATTTCTGCTCTTCACATCTTTGAAAGAACGTGTTTTTAGAAAAGAAAATGTTAAAAAACAGAAGATATAATCTTTCTTTAAAATGTATTACTAGCTTCATTTTTAATATTTCTCATTGTGGAGATGCCTAGAATTTTCCTGTGTTCTATGCACACCTACCTCCCCTCTTCATCCCAGTAAGTTCTGTGACATTGAAACCTAAGAATCAGATGCATTGAGAGTAGATGTAATATGAAGAAATGAAATTTACTGTAGAGGGCTCACCCCAAAAAGGTACACTCAAAACCTTATAAGATTTTTATATTGGCAGTTTAAGAGAGTTAGATTAGTTGGGACACTGAGCAGCAATTTCATAGAAGATGTGTCCTCTCCTTTAGGGCTTCAGGAACATTATTGAGCAAAGAAAGGAAAGAGTTAACTTGCTTTGCTTGTTGATAGTTTTTTAATCTAGTAGTATAACAGGACACAGGCCCAACTCCTGTTTTCTTGGTATATTTTTAATCAAAATTTATTTTAAATGTAGTAAATCATTTACTTTATTACTGAATTTGGTTTTGTTTTTACATGAATTAAGATGATGACACCAAGGGGGTAGATTGTTTGAGAACTGATTGTGGAACTTTCACAGAAGGTCTGTTAATTTTGTTATTTTAAACAATTTTTATCTAATAAAAGAGCATCCTAATTTTAAAAAAAAAGCACAAAGATTGAAAGCGAAGAATATGCCTTCATGTAAGAGAACACAAGATGAAAAAGTAAGGCTTTATTTATGCTATTAATTTTTCAGCGACAGTTAGGAGAAGTTCTAAACATTGACAAAGTTCTAAAACATTTTTATTCTAATTCTGGAGTCAAGGTATTACTTGTTTGCTTACATTTCTTCCTTTGGGTTATTTACCCTGAGCCAGAGTTTGTTGGGCAATAATTTACAAAGTCCAAAGACTTTTTAAAACTTGTTTCTTGATGTCCTTTTGTTTCAACCCCCATTTAAAAATTTTGCTATTGAGTTTCATAATATGTTTAAGAAGAGTTTGCAGGAAGGTGTCATAAAAATAATGTTAATATTTTTTCTTTTTTTTTTTTTTAATCAGTGCTACAAGAGATCTATGTTGAAGATTTGTTAGGACAGTGTGTAGTGAAAGGAGTGAACTGGTAATCAAAGTTCAATTTTCTGATTCATTCACTAATTCAACTTTGACCTTGAATGAGTGATAACTGAATATCCAATATCAGATTCACATTTTCATCTCCCCCATAGTATCATCAGGATGTGAAGAAAACTTTTAATGTGCAAAGTACCATTATCCAAGCAGAACACCTTGGAGTGGAAAAACAAAGATAAAAACACATGTTCTTTCTGGAGACAAGTACTCTGTTTCTCTCTGGTTCTAAACAGAATTTGGGGAAACAGAGGAAAATGTATTGTTTTTAAGGCCCTAAGGACTGTGGGAGATAAATATGATAGTGTAATCTTTTCTTAAAATTTTAGCATTACTGGAAGAATAAAATGGATCTGATTTGACCTATAAATAGTTTCAGAATATTTGATGCTTTAAAAGCATTATTCTAAAGAAAGAAAAGCATATCCAAATGCTCCTGATATCAATTTAAGGAACGGAAGTGAAGAAGCAGAATAAATAGACTTTCAAAAGTAAATTAAAAGATAATTGGGAGTCACTAACAGTTATGCAAATAATTTATTTTGGAGAATATGATAGACACATATACACACAAAAGTTTGGAATTCAGGAGAAACTTTTTTGCTTATATAATAAGGCAATTTTGAATAAACTGATTTTGAACAAATCATACTAAATCCTGATGAAGCTGTAGTTTTGGGGAGAAAATTTTGAAAGGAAGAATATATTTTGTAAAAGTACAAAGCCCATTCCCGCTTTCTCATTTGCAGCACAGAATCTTATGACATGAGCAATAAGGATATATAATAATATTCTAGCTTTAAAAATTGGAAGGTCATATTGTAGCTCATATTTAATGGAAAATTCGCATTCAAGAGGTTGGCTAAATCAAGATATGCTTGAGTAATATTTGAGGATATTTGAGATTTCTGGTTGAGATTAGAAATTTAAGTGCTAAAATATTGACACATATAAAATGACAGTTTCTTAGTGGATTTTTAGTATTTCTCCTAAAGTATAGAATAATTTCCTCTCTTTTTTGGTAGAAATTTACATTTTTCAATGTCTTCGATGATTTGCTTTTGGAAGTTTAACAGAATAGAAACTGTTATTAGCTGGGTATAAGTTCTCATGATCCAGTTCTTCTGTACATAATGAAAAGAAATTTGGGGTCTTAGTGTATGCATCTATAACATTTGAAGATGGGTTGGGCAATCTCTAAAATCTCTTAACTCCTCTAACATCTCATTGCTTTGAAATAAATACATTGGAAAGATTCCTAGCGCCTTACTCTAGTGATCGGAATTCTTGCATTTCTGCATCTACTTGGGGACAGCCTAGCTCATTCAACCAGCCTTTAACACGTGGAATCACTCCTCAGTTTCCCTGTCAGTAGAGCGACGCTGTGCAGGAGCATGCAGCCATAGTATATTTTAGGAGTCCTAAATCTAAGCAGTACGTATGATTCTCACTCCGTATTAAGTGCTCAAATGTGCTGTGTACAGTTTAGAATCTAAATGTTTCAAAGAAGATTCACAGTCTAGATGTTTGAAACTCTCAGGTGCATCAGATTCCTAGCCTCAATTTTTACAAGTATTGTAAAAAATATATATACATTATATATAGATTGTTAAACAAGGCACTGAATGGGGATATGAAAAGCAGGAGAGTGGCATTTTAAGTCAAAGAGCTGAAAGTCTATTGGCAAAAATTAGATAAAATAAGAAAATGAAGACTGGACAGTAGAGCATTAGGACAACGGTGGGGGAAGGCGGATAGCTCTGGACAGTCTATGTCTTTATATGAATAAATAAAACATTGGCCTGGAAAGTGGCAAGATCAACTAAGATTGCAAACAGGTAGGCCAAAGAAAATTTTAAGTGGTTCTCAAAATAAATTAGACAACTATTAGTATTAGCATCAGGCCAGTCAACGTAATATGCATTAGTAGTTGGCAGTATCAGGAAAAAGTGTTAAACAGTAGGAAGCAAGAAGTAGAGGAATAGCCGTTGAAAGATGCATTAAAAGCCTATGTAATCTGAGAGGGGCAAGCATCATATATTGCTGACATCTTATGTTTGGCAGATTTTGTGCTTTTCTAAAAACACAATATTTTGGGGAGAAAGTTAGTTATTCTTGCCTGGAGACTCTCATGGGCAGAGGAGCCTGGAGGGCTGCAGTGCATGGGGTTGCAAAAGAGTCGGACACAACTGGAGCGACTAAACAACAAAATACTATCAGTTACATAATCTTTGACTACATACCCAGTGACCTTCTGTGTTATCTACATTTTGAAAATATGGCTATGATATCAGGAAGTCTCTATACAAATGAGTTGTAAATTTCAAATATAGATTTATGTATTTGAGATAACATAGGTATTAAGTATATGTTAAAATTAATTATTTGCCTAATAATTATGATGGTGAATTTTGTTTTTATTCTATTCCTGCCAGTTTAGGAATAAGGAATAGATTTTATTCTTTTATGCTTCTGGAACAGGTATAAAGGATGTTTAAAAAATTTTAAAAAGCAGAAAAGAACCGTATTGAACCAGAATTACATTTAGAGGGAGGGAAATGTGCAAATTTCCTACTGTTAAACAAGAAAGAAAATCTGGAAGTTATCCCAGTTGGGCAACTTACTGCTAATATATTTTATAATCCAGCATTTAGTGATATACAAAGTTGGCATATGTTCCTAGAGTTTCTAAATCAAGAATTAAAACTTTATGATATATAAGTCACTTACATTTTTTGGGTTTCAGCCATACATCTATAAAATGGGCTTTAAAATGAGTATAAAATTATTTATCCTCTGATGCTAATGAGGCATCTTAAACTTATGAAAATTTATAAAAATATTTGGATATCTCTGAATGCAAGCCATTCAATTCAAACTTGAAAACTAGGTTTAATTCTGGACAATATAAAATGGTCAGAATGTCAAGGAAAAGTGTATATTTTGGTTTTATATTTGAAAATTATTTTAGCATATAAAATATGTGTAAGAAATTTATTGACTTATTTTTAAAAATTTGTAATTAAGACAAGTATAATGGTTTTACATGTACTTATGATTATTGATCCCAGGTAACTTGTACCTAAATAGCAGCAATATAGCTATAGTTTCCTCTGACTGCTTACTGCTAGTTACAAAATATCCTAAAAGCACATCTCTTCCCATTTTATGTGTAGGAAATCTGATACATCAAAAGTTTTTTTTTTTCATGAAATCTGTATAACAAGTATTTAAGGAATGAATTTTCTGATTAAACATATTCCTATGCCTTAACCTATGCAAATTAAAATTCATATATTTGTGTAAAATCATAAAAACAAATAATTCTATAGAACAAATTATTGGACAACAAAAAATGATTTTCTGTTAAGGTAAAAAGGTCACACACTATTGATTTTTAAATTATTATATACATATTTTAAAAATTAGAAAATTTTAAATAACTTGAGGAAACTTACTTATTCAAATCATAGATTTTCATAGTAAAAATAGCATGACTCATTTTGTATTAGCTACCTATTCCTTTAGACCAGAGGTAAAGCTTGGGGAAATTTATAGATTTCTCTTTATGGGCAGCTGTATAATATGCAAACAAAAGCACCCCAGAAACAGAACCCTTATTTTTGATATAAAATTGTTTTCCACTGATATAATCTGTTGAAAGCCAGAAGCCATCCAAAGTGCTGATACCAATTTAAGAAGATGATCTTTTGCCTTAATTATACATCTGGGAAATATTAGCTGAACATTTTGTGGAGAACAGTGAATACCTTATTTGCCAGTTGTCTAAAATGCTGCTAATGATCGACATAGTGCCAGTGTTTTGATGGCTCAAACCTAGGCTGAATATGAATACAAAGAACACAGTTGGGGAAAAAAGCACACGTTTTATACAAAACAGATTTCAACCATCTGCTTGGCACTTAAGTTTGTGACTATAGGCGATATATGAAAGAGACCACTGTCCACGTTATGAATGCTATCACTTTTATTGGTACCTTAGAAAAACCATAGGGTTTTGCAAGCATATATAACCAATGATTTTCTTCAGCTAAAGAATGAAAGCAAGGTCCTCGGCCAAAATTTTGTTCTCTCCATAATCTCTTCTATGTCAGTTGTCTTTTCCTAGCAAAGTGGGTTTCGCTAAAGTAGGTCTTTAGGGTTAAAATATACCAGACAGCCCTATGCAAGTGGCCCTTAGGAGAAGAACCCCAGATGGTTATGAGATAAAATACTGTTTGCTTTAGGAATAGGTTATATTCCTGAGTCTGTTGCCTGAATACTGTGGTGCATGTCAAATCAGCATGGAAGTTAATGGTCCAGAAGCACTTCTGATTTTAATGCTTTCCCATTTGTTCTGAATTTATAGTATTAAATCAGGCCGGTGCTATTTCGTCACTAGTTCAGTAAGGGAAAATCATATTACCGATAGCAGACTATAAGCAAAATCTAATTGTTTGACCCATTTCATTTACTTTAAAGGTATAGGAGAAATTCTCACTAAAATGATATTGGTGAATATTATATACTACAAGTTTATAGATTTCTAGAGTTGAAGGCAAGAGATGTTATTGTCTGGTACTTAGGACATAGTAAGCAAAAATGAATTTTTGACAAGTCATTTGACCTACTGTATTTTCCTTATCTGAAGTATATTTTGTATTGTAAACATAGAAAATTGAGTTCATAGAACGTGTTAGCTTACTGATTTGTCTACACTGTATGAATTAGCATAGATATATTGAGACCTTTTTAGCTTTTGTGGAAGAAATATGTAATTTAGTGAAAAGTATAAAGAAATGTTCTCAGAATCTGTGCTTTCCAGTATGGTAGCCACTAACCAGATGCTACCATTGAGCACTTGATATGGGGCTGATCTGAATTGAGATTTGCTGTAAGTACAAGATACACACTGGAGTTCTGAAGACTTGGCTTGAATGAAAGGATGTAAAATACCCTACTAAGATTTCTTAAGACTTCCCTGATGGCTCAGAGGTTAAAGCGTCTGCCTGCAATACGGGAGACCCGGGTTTGATCCCTGGGTCGGGAAGATCCCCTGGAGAAGGAAATGGCAATCCACTCCAGTACTCTTGCCTGGAAAATTTCATGGATAGAGAAGCCTTGTAGGCTACAGTCCATGGGGTTGCAAGGAGTCGGACACAACTGAGCGAGTTCACTCACTTCACTCAAGATTTCTTAAATATGATTATGTATTGAAATGATAACACTTGGATATGTTGGCTTAAATAAAATGATTAAAGTCTTTTCACCTGTTTATTTTTACTTTTTAGTGTGGCAACTTGAAAATTTCAAATTAAATATGCAGCTCATATTTGTAGCTTACATTATATTCCTATTGAAAGATGCTATTTTATGCCTTTCTGTGGAGGGAGGGAAATTAAAGCATCTACCTCTGTCTAGATTCCAGTAGTTAACAGCTCAAAAGTGTGGCAGTGCATCAGAAAGATTTAAGTTTTTATTAATAGTCTTCCTTCTTAGCTTTCTTCTACAAGAAGGTGAAAATTTATCACCTTAAAAGCTCTAATAGTAACACTGACTTTCATAGATGCTTATATCATTTACCCAGTGAATATTGTCAGTTTCTCCAAACTTCTGTGGAGTTACAATGGAAAAGAAGATGTTTGCCTAGGAATTGTTTGGATCATTTTGGAGATTATATGTTTGAAAGGTACAATTTTATTTACTTTTATGAAACGCAGTATGTCTGGAATTCCTTCACGGGATATAAAGAAGTTAGTGGTAAGTAGGAATACCTTCTCTTTTTGCATCCCGGCTAAGACTTCACACAGTTTCTAAACTTGACCCTCAAGATGTTATCCAAGCTCTTTATCTAGAAAGATAACAGTAACATTCAGTGTGTCCCCAGACTGCCTCACAAAAATCTTATCTCTATTTCATGAATGAAGAAGATGAAACAGAGAGAGGTGCCTAATTTATCACAGGTAATAAGTGGCAGAACTGGGGTACCAACTGAAACAGTCCAGCTCCAAAGACCTCACTTTCAACCATGAAAGTGTAGTACTGATCTTGATAATAAACCACTTCTATAACTTTGTAATTATCATTTATTTTACTTTTAGAAATGTCTTTATTCATTGAACAAATGTATTTCATGTACCTATTTTGCCAGGAATCATTTTAGTTGCTGAGTAACTCACAAAATTGCAGACATTGTAAATAAATAACGTATAATGGTTGTGATATAGACTTCTAATTTTTCCTCTTGGGATGAATCCATTCATGGCACAAAGTACTGGGTGGTGAAATCCAGACATCTGGACAATTAAGTAAAGGGTTTCTGGGTAAAGGTTCCCTGGAACTATTTTTGAGAGATACAGATTTTCAGTGCACATTATAGAGGGAAATTCCTTACTGTGAGAAGTATAACCATATAAAATTTCTCAAATATCTCTTTCTCAAATCCTTTACAGTGAACTACATACTGCATATGTCTTTATGGACAGGCAATGCCTTCAGTTCAGAAAATATATCTGATTAGTTTTTGCTATCTTAATTGGGCAACAAGCTTCTTTACTGTAATTTTTAAGTATGTCAATGTTCACATCTTATATGGTAATTTTATATGGAAATTTGTGATGAATTGGTAAATAGTTAATATGATATTGCTCCTTTGATCTAACTTGTAGCTATGACCTGTACTGATTTTATTGGGTAGCAGGCAGAAGTATTGGTAATTTTGAATAGAAAACTCAACCAGGTATGTGACAGGTAAAAAATTACAAATTCCTGGGAATAACAAGGCATTTGGGAATGGAGATGAACCTTGTGGTTTTATTACACAGATTTTACAGTTTCACTATTAAATTTATATATGATAATATAGACATGAGTTGTTCCATGGATCTCTGTTTTATGTGTTGGATCTTTTAAGTGTTTTTTCCATATGTAGATATGGCTATGGTTTCTGGTGCTCTCTGATTTCTCAGTACTTATTAGCTCTAGTTCCTGGTAGACCTTGGAATTAGATTGCTAGAATTTATTCTACAACTTCACCACTTATTAGCTATGTGACTTTTGCGATAGACATAAACTCCCTTAATTTCTTAAAATGCCTTAATTTCTTTATCTGTGAAATGGAGATTATAATAATTCCACCATTTAGGTCATTTTGCTGCTTAAATATTAAAGGAAACATACGTAATTTAGTTTGCTCAAGTAATGACTATTATTTCTTCAAACAAATTTTAATCATATAGAAGGAATTCTAAGAATATTTCCAATACTATGGCAAATGACATCAGATAGCATACGTATAAACACAAATATTAAGTACTAGTAAATAATTCTGAAGCCAGTGGTTTGTATAGGATTCATTAGAACTTCAGATACTTCCTAAATGGATTAAAATATTAAAAAATAGAATATTCACATCATAGAATAGATATATTTTACATATCATATGAATATAGTTTATATAGAATGTGTTATACACATTTTATACAGTTACATATAATGCATATATTATGCACAGTATATATATATATTTTTTATAAAGTGTGTGTAGATGTATAGACACAAAATAAGGAAAGAGAATTATTTCTAAAATCTTGTCTAAGAATAACTCTGTGTTTCCTAACAGTTATGAGGTTTATGGTTATCATATTCTGATAAGAATAAAAGATTACCATTTAATCAGTAATCTCAATTGTTTTAGGGGACCCTGATGGCTAAGGGAGTAATTTATGAATTCGTAAATTGTCTTCAATAGAAATACTGCAGAAGATTCATAAGGCATTCTTCACATTGCCATTTTTAGTAGAGACTAGATAAGAGAAAGAATGTTGAATGATAACTAACTTAAGTGAAGGAAGGCATTTCTATAAGTAGCTAAACTAATGTTTGCCAGGTATGTAGATTTCCTGGTGAAAGGATACTGGCAGAGATCTAAGAAAAGGCTAACATGTCCCTTAAACTATCTCCTTTAAATAACAGTTTTTACATCCAGGCTGTTGCTAAGAGATGAGGAACAATCACTTCTTGACTGAGTCGTATTCTTGCCTATATTGAGGGCACTCCCACCTCTGTCCTTAAATTGACTCTAGATTTAAGACTACATAGAGACAAAGCAAGAAGTTTCCTCAGGGAACACTTTTTGGATCTGCTCAAGTACCTTCAGAGCATCATATTGAGATCATAGAGTTTGGTATAGTATACCATTAGTGGCTATCTTCATTTGAAGCATGTTAAGGCTGTCTGTTATTTATTGTCCACTGTGTTAACTGTTTTGTTTGCACATTTTGAACAATCCGGCATCTCATTGGGCCCTCTGGGTTGATTTCACTTTAAAAATTACCCCAAATTATAAGTGAAATAAATTAACAGTTGATGTTATATGCTTTCACATGATTTAGTAGTACATCTACATTTAGAATGATATAGACACAGAAACATTCCTGTCTTGATTTATTCATTTTAAAATATTTGATGAATATTTAATATGTGAATAATTTGGCAACATGAAAGTACACACCAATGTGAATAAATGAATGAGCAGGAGTGGCAAGAGCAGGAATAAAAAACAGTCTACAGTTTATCACTTTATCGATACAAGAGTATCATTTAAAAGCACTGATTTTCTTTTTTTCCTTTGAAAGCTAAAGTATTTCCCAAACTGATAGTTTTTGTGTAGATATAACTGTTTTAAAGCTGCTATTTATGATAACATCTAGGCATTTATAGCTTATGATGTCAAATCTAACTCATAAAAGCTGGAAAATTTTTGATTTTACAAATCTTTCTGAAAATTTCTTGCAATCTTAAATAACCTAATAATAAAAAGATCACAATTATTAAGAGATACAGAATTCTTCTTAATATTTTCGTTTCCTTCAGATAATTCCAAATCTATGAAAAATCTGAATGAGTTACACAGTGAACATTCGTATTCTTTCACCCTAATTATTACTTCAGGCCCCTTTGCCTTTTTTTTTTTTTTTTCTTTTTGAAAATAAAGTAAATTGCAGGCTAACAGTGGTAAGAACGAGGGTATTCTCCTACATAACGGCAATAACAGAACATCCAAGAAGTATCATTAATATAGTAATATTATTTGATATGGTCAGTATTTTCTAATTGCCTCAATAATGCTGTTTTAAAGCTTTTTTTTCTCTTTAAATCCAGGATCAAGTCAAGCATCAGTTATTGCCTTTACTTGCCGTATCTCTCTAGGTGCCTTTTAATTGTAAATAATACCCTGCTATCTTTTGTCTTGACATTATTTTAATCTCATATAGTTATTTCACAATCAAAATCTATCTGGTTGTATCCTCATGATTAGATTCAGATTACATACAGATTTTAAAGATAGGTATTATACCATTGTCTTTTAAAAAATCAGACAAGATTATAATTAGATGAAGTTCAAATTCTCTGTACCAAATTCATGGAGACTTTTTTTTTTCTTGGCTTAGATTTTAAGAGATACCTTCTATCATCAGAAAGCTATCCAAGCCACCGTGATTTGTCTTGTAGAGAGTTTGCTATTTGTTGGTACTAGTTGAGAAAATAGGACCTCCTTAATCCAAGAAACCGTGACAACTTATCCATAAAGTCTACTCTGAAGATGCCCATAAATACCCAAAATTTTTCAGGTAATAATTTAAAAATATTGATTACAAATCTGTGTAATAGCACTATAAAAGTACATTTTGTTAGCCTGGAATTTATAACCACAGTGTTCCCTTTTATGAAAATAATGCTAGAAGTCAAAACAAATTCAGGTCTTTTCCTCATTCTTCATTCACCATTCCCACATCTTGAAAATCAGAAATAATCTTTTTAAAGTTTCTAACATTTTGTAAAGTTTGTAAACTAGGCTATCTTATTCCAGAGCCACACTAATAACCTATATAACTGCCTAGGTCTGGAATATTCTACCATTCTTCAGCTTCACTTCTCATTTCTCAAAAAGGCTCTAACACACAGACCAGAATTAATGCCCCATAACATGTACTTTCTTCTCCACTCACAATGTGAATTTTAAATTTTGAAAGAAATTAAGAGATAAGTATGAACTTCTCTTGTTTAACTCTACTACTTAATAAATATTTTAAGATTGTGGAATAGAGATCTTTTTGTTAGCAATACTCTAGCTGCTTCATGACATGAAGCAGTTATTCAAATAGAGTGTTTAAGAATTTGAAAATCACTATTTAGAGGTTGCATCCTATTTAGACACTTGCTCCTTGGAAGAATAGCCATGTCAAATCTAGACAGTGTTTTAAAAACAGAGACATCACTTTGCCAACAGAGGTCCATCTAGTCAAAGCTGTGGTCATGTTTGAATGTGAGAGTAGGACCATAAAGAAGAGCACTGAGCACTGAAGAATTGATGCTAAATTTTGAACTTTGCTGTTGGAGAAGACTCTTGAGAGTCCCTTGGATTGCAAGGGTATTAAACCAGGCAATCCTAAAGGAAATCAACCCTGAATATTCATTAGAAGGACTGATGCTAAAGCTGAAACTCCAATACTTTGGCTACTTGATATGAAGAGCCTACTCACTGGAAAAGACCCTGATGCTGGGAAGAATTGAGGGCAAGAGGAGAAGGGGGCAACAGAGGATGAGATGATTGGATGGCATCACTGACTCAGTGGACATAAGTTTGAGCAAACTCAGGGAGATAATGATGGACAGAGAAGCCTGGTGTGCTGCAATCCATGGAGTTGCAAAGAGTTGGACATAACTTAGCAATTGAGCAACAACAAGAGCTAGAGTAACAGCAGCACAAGCTGTAGAGTCAGATGCCTGTGTTCAGATCCTGCCTGTTTATTTCACTGACTGTATGATAGGTAGCTAGTACTTAACCTCTCTGAATCTCATTTTCCTATTATGTAAAAAAAAATGCTGTTAAGTAATTGAATAAAAAGTGCTTTAACTGGACCTAGAATAGCAAACACTGAATATATATTAGCTATTATTATTGATGGTAAATTGTTGATATGTACTCCTGAATGGCACTTGAGAGAACAAGTTTTTTTAAGCCACAGTAAAATATACATTCCTTCATGAAATATTTATTGAACACTTTGTATTTACTAGACAGTTCTGGGTTTGGAGATTTAATGATGGAGTGGGCATATATGACTCTTGTCCTCATCAAACTTACAGTCTGATGGGGAGACAGGCTTCAAGCAGTTGCAGTAAATAAAGGTAAACATTGTGAGTGGAGAAGAAAGTACATGCTGCTGCTGCTACTGTGGCCAAGTCGCTCCAGTCGTGTCCGACTGTGCGACGCTATAGACGGCAGCCCACCAGGATCCGCCGTCCATGGGATTCTCCAGGCAAGAACACTGGAGTGGGTTGCCATTTCCTTCTCCAAAGTACATGTTATGGGGCATTAATTCTGGTCTGTGTGTTAGAGCCTTTTTGAGGAGTGAGAAGTGAAGTTGAAGAATGGTAGAATATTCCAGACCTAGGCAGTTATATAGGTCATTAGTGTGGCTCTGGAATCAGATAGCCTAGTTTACAAGCCTGGTTCAATCTTAAGCAAAATATATACCCTTGGGTAAGTTGTTAAGCCTGCCTGTGCCTGCCTCAGTTTCTTCATTTGTTGAGTGAACCTAGGAACAGTACCTACTTCATAGAAGTGTTCTGAAGATTAAAAGTGATGATTCAAGGACAACTCAGAACTGTCATTTTGACATTGTAAGTACCCAATAAATGTTGGCTTATATTAATTATCACAGGATTCAGTTTATATAAAGTTCTGATGACACTAGTGTATCAACTGAAATGCTTGAAATTACTCCTTGTGAGGGACTGCACCGGCATCCCATGTTGCTGATTTCTTTCAGTTTTTATTCTCTTTCCCCTATAGATAGTTACAGAGCTTTATTTTGTAGGTTTATAGTAGTCTGATCCTCAGAACATGTCAGAATATCAAGCCAAACATATTTATATTTGTCCTTGTTGTATTAATAAAAATGGCATTTTGTGAAGGCAAAAAATAACCTAGTCAAATTACTGCTGTCAGGTAAATTTTAAATGGGTTTGAATGAATTAAAAATGAAGCATTCTACTAGTGTTCTTGGAAAGTTTATGGAACAAAGTAGGCTTTACCAGTGTGAACAACTTAGCTGTTTTCTCTGCAGGTCGCCCTCTCCCCACATGACTCAGTAACATAGTTACATTTATTGGTTGTTTACTTACTTTTAATGCCCTTCATTCCACTAAGGTTTGTGAGGGGTGAGAAACAGAGTTCCAGAATGGATGGTTTGAATTGAAAAGAGACTTTGTGTGGTTAGAATGAGGATGAGTGGAGAAATTGTAGGGAAGTTTTGGTTGTGAACAGCCTTTTAATTGTTTTTTATTAAATGGAAATGCTAAAAATGATTTAATGTTATGAAACTGTTATGAATGTTATTTAATGTTATGAAACTCTTCTGATTGATGGGGTCTGATAAACTTCAGTGCCTTTTTTTTTAATTGTAGAATTTCTAAATGTAACATTTTTAGTTGCTTCAGTATAGGCTGTTGTGTTATGTTAGGGCTCAAAACAATTGTATTTCTAAAAATTGTTTTCAAAGGTATTATATATCCTCAGGTGAAAACAGGTTCATACACATTTTTAAAAATGTGCAAGTATAGTTATCATGACATATGCTATTTAATTATATTCTCTGTTGTGACCTTAGTGTGATCAGTTGGATTCCCTGTTTTTGGAAAAAAATTTTTCTTTCACACTGTTCTTTAATTTCACTTTTTCTATATTGGTTATTCATTGGAAAATGCTGCACCCATGACCTGTGAACTTTGACTCATACTTTGAAGATCCCTTAATTATTTAATTGGCTACTCAGCATAATTCAGCTCACAATAAAAAATTTGAACTTTTTTTTAATTAAGGAAAGAGTGTTAAGGGTAGAAGATGTAGGAGCAGCATTTATTGCTTTAACATTTTTCAATGATATATTTGCTTCTGACCTTTTTAATTTCATTTATATCATGTCATATGTAACTTTCCTTGTAACATAATTTTATATGATTTTTGTAAGATTTTGTATTAGTTTGTTGATTTTACATATTTTCAGGTGAGAATAATCCATATTTTGAGGAAAATGTGCCACAGTATCTAAGGAGCTGCACTCTGGGGGTTGTGTCAAATTCTCTGTTGTTTCATTTTGAATTTCTACAATACATCTCTTGGAAATACATTTTTCATGTTAAGATTTTCTACATTTATTTTTTAGAAGGCAAATTCAAAAAATATCAGAAAACTCAGTCAGTTCTAATTTTGATTAAATACTTTCATAATTGCATTTATTTATATAAAGAAGTAATAACTAAGTGATAATAAATAGGTTATTTAATGTAGTAGTGGGTGACAGAAATTAAGACATTTATATGATAGACAATTTTCTTGGGAGTTTCTGATTTTTAAGTGTCCAAATTTTTACTTATTAGTTCTTGCTTAAAACTTTTATTAGGTACAAGACCTGGGATGCTTAAAGATCATTGTCAGAAGAATAGCCACATTTTTTTCATTGAAATTCAGGCAAAGGAAAAGGCTGGTTTACTGTATCCATGAGCAGCCAACATTAACTTCCTTATTTATCAATGAATATTTTTGCATATGGAATAAATATTGAAAAATCAAAGAAAAGTGTTTATATTGCTTTATAAAAATACATTTATGTTTTCCATACTTTATCTGTGTTGACTTAGAGATGAACAAAAATGCAGAAACATATTTTTAAGAAGTTTATAAATTCAGATGTCTAATAAGTTTTATGTATCTTCCCAGTGTCAGTTGGAGAGCTTTAATATTAAAAATTCTATTTCAGTTAAAATGGCTGATCAGTTCCATAAAATTTCTTGGCCACACATAAGTACTGAGCTCCATGAAAATCCACATATCTGCTCAAAAGGCCCCTGCTAATAGACACTGAATCTCTGAGACCTCAGTTTTCTTGGCTGCTAGGACTCACGGCAGCTTGGCCGTGTGTTTCCCTGGTGCTCGGCCCTACTCAGACTTCTTGGCCTTTCACTCAGTATTTTCTTGGACTGATCTGGCTTCTCTTCAGGTTTTCCTATTTCTCCCAAGAATCATTCTCCAGCCCAGTGTCCTTCCTCTTTTACTCAATGGATTTTCACTGGGGAGCTCCATGACTGTAACTGGTTCCATCATCTCCAGTTGCTTCTTGATGCTCTGGTTATTTTGCAGTGCATTCCGCAGCCATCTAATAGACACTGAATCTTTGAGGTTCTGGAAAATGTCACAACCTTTTCGGAGACAAATTTCAAAGTGAGCTTCTTTGTGAAATCAAGTGAAATTGAACAGAAGCACTGTTTTGCCTATTTGTCAAAGATAGATTTTTACATTAGTTTTATTTCTTTGCAACAAAATACAGATGATAAAACTTGTTACTAAACAGTGATAGAGAGTGATTTGTAGGTACTAAATAGCCTATGAGTTAAAATGGGAAAATTAAAATAAGTTTGTTAGTGGTCATCATCATTAAACAGGTGAAGTATTTTCCACCACTTAGGAAAAGCACACTGTCTCACATCTTAAGTTTTATAGCTGTACTGGTATATAGGTATGCATGTATGCTTGCCCAGAAAGTAAGAGAGCCAGATCAAGAGTTAGCAGAAGACAGAGAGAGAGAGGGAAGTGGGGACTAGAAGACAAAGAAAGCAATGAAAAATGAGAGGGAGTGCCTTTTGTAAAATACCATGAATTCTTCACTGAAGTGATATACTTCAAGGGAAAGAATAACCCTGCTTTCTCTCACATGTAGAAGTTATCTTAGAATCAAGAGCCACAACACAGAGGTTATACAGCTTATTTTAGGTGAATTTGATTACTTGATATAAAGATGAGGGACAATGAAAAAGGACTTTGCTAATAAAAATTTTTGAGATAGTTGATACATGTAATCCAGACTACTGTTCTTTTGGAAAAAGAAAAGCAAGGAATGTCTAGATTTAAAAAAATCAAGTTCTCAAATTAATTAGGACTATTCTAATTTTATTTTTATTTGTAGAGCTAGACCCTTTGTTTCTTCTTCATTTTTGTACTAAAGATAATAGAGAAGAATCATGGAGTCCTTCATGGCATGTAACAGGAAATTCTTTATCCTGTTGCTGAATGCATATCCACGTTAAGTCCTCTTGGAAACAGGCTTCTTGACATCTCCTTCTCTTCTGAAGTTGGAGAACCTTCCAGTCTTAAGTTTTTGAGAATTGTGCTTCTGATAAGCAGATTTCGTGGGCAGCCTTAACTATTCTCCTTTCACACCATTTCTTTCTTTCTTTCTTTCTTTTTTTAATCACTCAAATCTGTCACCAAAATATGCTTTTGATAGGACAGAAATGGATGTGCTAATATTTCTGTTGGATCAGTTAACTGGAATAACCGGCTAATTACAGCTCAAGCAGGCAGGATTTCTCGGCTCTTGTCTTGTCCTAGCAAGGATTTGAAACAACAGAGTAGTTTTGCAGCTCAGTTACAACTCAAGCAGAACTTATTTAAAAAATTAAAAAAAAATTTTAAGAACTATTATTAAATAGACAGTGGATAGTACACTCCTGAGATATGGGAGCAGGCCAGCCCCAAAGGAGAGGTCATGATCCCTCTTGGCTCCCCCCTTTTACACTTCCTGTTTCCTTGTGGTTCTGCCCTGTACAAAATAGGGCTTGTGCCCACCACCAGTCAGGAAAGAGAATGCAAACTGGTGAATGCTCAAGGCCAGTCAGGAAAGGGGGCATTTCTGGGCACATGCAAAATAGGGCTTTTACATATTCATCTAGGTGGGTGGAGACCAAGACTTTTAATTGACAGTTGCAAGTTACCAGGCTCTATTGTGCATTTCTTTCCTTCCCATAATTTGTAATCAGATATATGTAGGTAATATTTATGAACTCTTAAAGGGCTCCTGGCTGCCTAAGGTTACTTGAGGACACAGCTGAGCCTTAAGGGAATATGTGCTAGAGTTGGAGAAAAACTTGTGGTTAGTTTGTATCCATTGTGTGCCTAGGGCACATGCAGCAGGAGTTGAAAAAGTCTCTTTGGTTATTTTTCTAGCATATCTGTGAGCTCTCCAGGGTGTGTCTGTGGTGGGCTTTAGAGATCAGTTGGTGTTCTTTTCCTCTAGGCCACCCCCTTGTTGCTCATGCCTAAATTCCTACCTAACACTTTGAAATGAAGTGCTATAGAAAAAAGCATAGAATTTTGAACAGACTGAACATAATCTAAAAATTAGGTTGTCCACATGGGGATATTGATCAAAAGTAGATTAAACCTGTTAATTGAGAATATTTTATATCTTTATAGTATTTACTTTTCCCATATAGATGACTGCCTGAAAAACAGCTTATTTTTTCCTCCCCTTCCACTGCATATATAACAGGCTCAGGTCCTACAGTAAAGAAAAGGAAATAGACTTTTATTATAGATTTCTTCTAATTTATTTGATGAGAGAAACTTTCTTTTTAACAACACCTATTTACTTCTTGGAACATGTATCACTGAATACATTATTGAAAATGCCTATGTAAAGAGAATCTATAAATGTGAGGCTGAAGAATACAAGCCCAGATTCAATCAAATCCAATAAAATAAAAAATAAAAATATGATAGCAAGTAAATGTGGATTAGCTATTACAAGTCATCCTAGTGTTATGGAAATATTACATTGATTATGTATATTGATTACTTTGGTATCCTCTTATCCTTACTGAATCTGTATCCTCATCTAGTACCTTACAGGGCTGATATGCAGAGGCTTATTACCAGTATGGCTATATAGGTTATTGTTAACCAGCATCCATGCTACTTGGTTCATGCCATGGTATACTTCCTAGTGTGATATTTTAATTATCATCTTTAATCACATATTGTAAGGATTGAGAGAAATAAAATATTACATATAATATTTTCAGAGCAGCATACAAAAGTATATCACTTGTTAGGTTTTCAAAGTACATTTATTTATAAGAAAATTGGGATAAGGAAATGGGTTTTATATTGTTTCTTAAAAATATTATTGGATGAAAATAGATTTATTTTGGTAAAACGGTATATGGCATTGAGTATTGATCTTTAAACAATGTAATGTGATTATAAACATCTCAAGATTTTAAAACAGCACTGTAATTACTTTCCTAGGTATAGATTACTATTCACCATTTACATTTACTATTCATCTTCATATTTAACTGGATCTCGGGGTGGAGTTTTCAGAGGAAAATGTTTATGGAACCTATCAGTAAATTGCCAATTATAGTATAAGATTGCATGTGAAGTATTTCTTATTATATAAGAGAGGAGTGCTACAGAAGATTATGTCAGGGACTAACTATGAGCCGCTCTACTATAATTTGAATATTAAGGAGATGATAAAAATCACATTAATGTAGAACTTGCTTTCAACTAGCATTGAATTTACTCAGTAAATTAATTCAGATACAACATAGAGAATTATTAAAGCACTTTATGCATTCTTGATGTGTGAAATTCCATTGAATTTTACCTGTAGCAAAGAGCTAGTACTTATGTGTGAGGTTATAATTGTAGTTTGTGGCTATATTATGAAAATAGTATATAGCTATGATAATGGTATAAATTCAAATCCTTGGTAACATATTTGTGATAATTTATTGATATGATACATGAGTTTTCTATTTATTTCATGAGATAAGGATTTAAAAAATGAATTTAAAAATATGAGTTTATCCAAGCTTTTGTTAGGTTGAAAATGATGATCATATTGAAGTATCAATTATTAAATGGCTTAAAGTCAATAGTAATAATTTATATATCTTTAACAAATCTTTCTGGTATAAACATTCTGTGAATTCCTTGATACATTGTTTTTTTCAAATTTTTCTCTTTATATTTAACATTATAGCAAATATTCACACATCCTTTAAGATTATATCAATTGAAAGGTTAGGTTATGGATAGCCTGTTACTACTGGACCTTATAAATGTTGTAATATTTCTCCATTGCACCTGATATAAACATGGATCATTTTTACTCATAACTGAGGAACTTCTGATAGAGAAGAAAGCATTACCTCAGTACCTTTGGTGTGTTCAATAAAAGTTCACCTTAATATGTCAACTTATATAAGATTTGTATTTTTAGTGTCAAATATTTTATTCTAAATGTTGTCTTTTATATAATTTTTTTATGTTAAATTCTGATTCTGGGTAGAAAACATCCAGGAAGGCTTACCACAAGTTCCAGAGGCTAAGATAGCAATGATTGTGTAGTATGTCTAATTACCTGTGTAATTACACTGATACGACATGCTTCATGTGTTTCATCTTCAATGTTAAATTCATATCAGAAGTTTGATATATCTGCTACCTTTATAAATTTTTATGATCATTAAAAAATACAAACACACTCAGATATTTTATCTGGATACAGTTCAATAAATATTCATCCAATATATTCTATAACCAAAGCCTTTTTAGTTGGCATTTCAGAGAAATAATGGAGAAGGAAATGGCAGGCTATTCCAGTATTCTTGCCTGGAGAATCCCAAGGACAGAGGAGCCTGGCAGGCTACAGTCCATGGGGTCACAAAGAGTTGGACATGATTGAGTGATTATCACTCACTGGGGGAAATAATCTCCCTCAACAGCCTTCATTTGGATGGTAGAAAAGTTCATGTAAACATCACAAAAGTAAATAATGAAGCAGCTACAATAGATCCTCATATAACTGCCTGGAGCTCAAAGTAGGGAAAAATAAATTCAAACCAGAAAAACAGAAGAAAGTTTCATAAAGGTGCTGATTTCTGAACTGGGTCTGGAGATTGGTTGTATATGCTCTTGGAGCCCCTGGCCTAGGGTTGCAAGATTGAGCTGTGGCACGAAGCAAACTGTATAATCATGCTCAGCTTTGGACTTACAAGAATCTTCTGTGACTAAAACATAAGGTATAAAATACATAAGCTGGGGACAACCTGTGGAGGGTCCCAAACAATAGGATTGGCTAGTAGGCAATGGAAAAGTTAATTTTTCAGCTTGGAGCAGAAATTTCATGATGGGCTTCATGTTAACATATTTTGGGGGCATTTGCTTCTTAATTTAATAACTTCCGATAACTCTGCAGCATACTCATGCTAAATAACTCAGGTACTTTGTTGGTATTCAGGGGATGTTCATTAAATAATTCCACCTTAATCAGACCTCCTGGCTGTTTTGTTGTTGTTGAGTCACTTAGTGGGTCAGTCACTTATTTAGCCATGTCTGACTCTTTGTGACCCCCGTGGACTGTAGCCCACCAGGCTCTTCTGTCCATGGGATTCTCTGGACTAGAATACTGGAGTGGCTTGCCATTCCCTTCTCCAGGGGATCTTCCTGACCCAAGGATCAAACCTGGGTCTCCCGTGTTGCAGGCAGATTCTTTACTGTCTCAGCCACAGGGAAGCCTGCTCCACCACTTACCTAGTTACTTAAGTATTGATTCCCATCTGTACCCTTATCTCTGGGCACTCTGTGTCACTCTACACTTATTTCTGTGCTTTTCTTTTTGTGTGTTTGTGTGTGCATGTGTGTCACTGTTATCATCTCATCCTTTAATTATCTCTTTAGATGTTATCTGCTTTCTGATGCCTCTTTTGACTGACTTAGCTATTTACTTCCTCCATGACTTTCATGGAATCTTCTTTCTATATCTGTTTACAGTATTTCTCATAGCTGTGTCTTCTTACCAGGTTGTGATGTCACTAGACTGTGAGTATATCAGCTATGATTTAATCATCTTTATTTCCTTACATCATTGTAGTATCAACACTCAAGAAATGCTTGTTGAATTGGGTTGAATTTTCAAACAGGATAGATTTTATGGCCATTGAATATATATATATATATATATATATATATATATTTATGTATTTATTTATGGTGGGGTCTATCTGACACAGTCACATATGAATACTGTAGAAACCATCATTTGTCAGTAGTATTTGACGTTCTCTGAAATAGCCATATCATCGTCTACAGACTGGTTTGAACTTCTACTACACATATGAAGCTAAATGTAGTAAACTGGAGAAATATACATAAGGCACAAGTGACCCATGAATGTAGCCGGATTTCCTGTTCTCTTTGTACTTACACAAAACAGAAATTGTTTTTTGTTTTTGTTTTTCTCTTTGAACACAAAATCCTGGGTTTATTTTGTGGGTTATTAGTTCTAAATTTAAAGGGAAAATACATAAGCACAGTGCGTGAATAGTTTCAAAACAAGCATCTTTTGAGGAATCTTGGTAATAGTCTTGTATTCTAAATGCTATATTGATTATTCATGGAGGCATGGCATTAGACAATTTGTCTTGTTAATTTTTTTAATCTTTCTTTTTTTTTCCTTTTATTTATTTGTTTTATTTATTTGTTTGTTTTTTAATCAAGACTGAATAACTGTGTTGGCAACCACCACACTGGGTGGGATTCAGAAGGCGGTATACTAGAAAGGAGTGAAAACAAAGGTAGCTTTGGTCTTTTTAAGGAGGAACACAGTAGCTGGTTTGTAGGATTATTCATCTCTGAGAAAAGTGTGGGCTCAAGGAGAAAGGGGCCGGTATGCCTACTAGTCCTTTTTTTTTTTTTTTTTGCCCTGCAGACTATAATCATTTCTGTGCTCCTTGCCCTTAATGAAATAATTGTTAATATGCTGGAAGTCAGCAATTGCTGTTTTGGATAGAATGAAGGAGTTTTACTTTGGAAAAAATAAATTAGTAATGGAGTGGCAAGGAAGAAAAGACAGAACAGCTTTTCTGTTTTCCGGTTTGGATTCTGCTAGTGGCTTTGCTGCCTTGCCTGCAGTGATGGGTATTGCCAGAACTTAGGGGGAAAAACAAAGCTAAAATGGCAACATCTCTTAGGAAAATCTGTAAGATTGTAAGAAGGCTGGGTGCTTGTGGGAAGTGGGAGTTGGAGAGCAGATGCCTTTGGTCTGAGTTTCAGTCCTCACAGTCTGTTTGCTTTCTTGCTTTGAAATATTTTTGTTTCTACCTCCTTGGTTTACAGGGAGCTGGGGAGGCTCGTTTTGTTGTTGTTTTGAAATGTAAGTTTGCCAACAAGTGAAACAGAAAATAACTGCTGTGACAGACATGTCCCCTAAGACCTTTGCTTCTAAGGGAAACACCTCTGTTTCATGTTTAAAAACAGAGGCCCCAGCATTGGAAAACCAGATTCTTTTTGTCTGCAGTGCAATATGAAAATGTAAAATTGTCCCTGTGGAATTTTTAGTTTTTTTTTTTTTTTAAAGGTCATATCAACTTTGAGGTCTTGGAGCCATAGTTTCACTGCTGCTGTGATTCACATTGTTTTCTTTTTTTTTTTTTTTTTTTTTAATTCTTAGGGCAGACATTGTGCTAGTGGTGTGCCAGTGGTGAACAGCTGCTTTAAATTCTACTTATGAACGGAAATTTGAGGTTTTTTAAAATGTTCTTATTTAATCACGATCAGACCTCCTCTGATTGATGCACTGCTCCTGTTGATTATTTTTGGACTTCTTTATTAGGCTTCTTTGGCAGTATAGAGCTGATTTTAAGTTAGTTCCCTTTGAAAGGGTATATTAGGTGGATGGTGTACCAGTAATTGTTTACACACTGTAGGAGGAAGAGTCATGTATGTATTTGAACAGTCAAAAATTATTTTATGTGTCAGACACTGTATTAGCCCAAGGTGCACAGCAAGAAGAAAATATAAATGGTCTCTATGTTCATAAAGTTACCAGTGTAAATAGGAGTTCTACCTAGTTATCTCTTTAATCTTTTTAATATATTATTTTTACAAAACATGCTGTTGGCCTTTATCAGCATTGTTTATAGATCCCATCTTAATGAGCAAGATACTTTTGATCTGAATCATGCTGAAGTACATACGCTTTACAAATTGTTTATTCTGAGTCCCTCAAAGTTAATATGGACATTTAAGTCTAGGTGAAAAAAAAAAGTTTTTTCAGATTTGTCTACTAATATACTCACTTCATGGGAAATAGATGGGGAAACAATGGGAACAGTGTAAGACTTTATTTTTGGGGGCCCCAAAATCACTGCAGATGGTGATTGCAGCCATGAAATTAAAAGATGCTTACTCCTTGGAAGGAAAGTTATGACCAACCTAGATAGCATATTGAAAAGGAGAGACATTGCCAACAAAGGTCTGTCTAGTCAAGGCTATGGTTTTTCCTGTGGTCATGTATGGATGTGAGAGTTGGACTGTGAAGAAAGCTCAGTGCCGAAGAATTGATGCTTTTGAACTGTGGTGTTGGAGAAGACTCTTGAGAGTCCCTTGGACTGCAAGGAGCTCCAACCAGTCCATTCTGAAGGAGATCAGCCCTGAGATTTCTTCGGAAAGAATGATGCTCAAGCTGAAACTCCAGAACTTTGGCCCCCTCATGCGAAGAGTTGACTCATTGGAAAAGACTCTGATGCTGGGAGGGATTGGGGACAGGAGGAGAAGGGGACGACTGAGGATGAGATGGCTGGATGGCATCACTGACTCAATGGACGTGAGTCTTAGTGAACTCTGGGAGTTGGTGATGGACAGGGAGGCCTGGCATGCTTCGATTCAGGGGGTCGCAAAGAGTCGGACACGACTGAGTTACTGAACTGAACTGAACTGATACTTATTGTCTCCAATTTATAGACAGTTTTTGGCAGGGGTATCTCTTAAACGATAGAGGCATTCATCTTTTCTGTTGGCTCTTCATGAGATGATTTCATGGAAAAAACATCAAGAAGCTTCTCCTTCTGATTCATATGTAATCTCTGTGAATGTTTTGATTCCTGTAGTCAACTAAGATCTAAATAAAAATGGGAACTAGGATACCAGAAGCAAAATGTTATTGATCCATGCTGGGAATTTTGTTTCTTAGAACTAGTTTATTACTCATTTAAATAATGACCTGACTAGGCTACCTGAGTCCTTTAAAGATCAGACTAGACAGTCTTAGAGTCTTGGAATGTACACTGAAGATCACCTTCAACTGAAATACAAGTAACATATGGGTATCAGGGAATTGTACCTCAGGTATATGAAAATTAAGTGGCAAATTACTGGAAATAAGGTTTCTTTTCTATAACTGTGGTAGAATAATTTTATTATATTAGAATATTTCTGTTTGGAAATGTATTACAATTAACACTTTTATACCCTTCCTCCCTTTTTTTATCGTTTTGCAGCAAAAATAAGAAAAATTTTCAGAAAAGACAAAATGCCTTAAGTGAATAGACCTTTGGGCAAAAGGGTGCTGATTAAATAAATGCCAATATTTGGCAACAGGGCTGCAGACAATAGATTAGATTTATAATAGAGTCTATTAATCATGTATGGGGTTTTCTGGGACAGTTTTAATGTCAAATATAATAAACCATTCAAATTATCCCATGGTTTCAGCATTTTGGAATCTAATTTTCCAGACTGTCTTACTCATTCATAAGTGGTACAAATATATTTTCCAGAAGATATGTCATTTTTTGGGTAGGTTTGTTTTTTTGTGAAAGTTTGTGTATTTAAGCCATGTTAGAAATCGGCAGTAGAAATAAGGTAGTGTTTAAAAGCATGGGCTCTGGGACCAGAAACTCAGAATTGATTTCTGCCCTGACACCTACTAATTGTGCAACTTTGGACAAGTCACTTCAGCTCTGTCCCTTGGCTTCCTTAACCATAAATAGGATTAGTGACTGCTTGTACATTGACAAAGATTAGATAGCCAGGTATGTCGGGAGATTGGTAATTCAGTTCAGTTCAGTCGCTCAGTCGTGTCCAACTCTTTGCGACCCCATGAATCACAGCACGCCAGGCCTCCCTGTCCATCATCAACTCCCCGGAGTTCACTCAGACTCACGTCCATCGAGTCCATGATGCCATCCAGCCATCTCATCCTCGGTCGTCCCCTTCTCCTGCCCCTGATCCCTCCCAGCATCAGAGTCTTTTCCAGTGAGTCAGCTCTTCGCATGAAGTGGCCAAAGTACTGGAGTTTCAGCTTTAGCATCAGTCCCTCCAAAGAACACCCAGGGCTGATCTCCTTTAGAATGGACTGGTTGGATCTCCTTGCAGTCCAAGGGACTCTCAGGAGTCTTCTCCAAAACCACAGTTCAAAAGCGTCAATTCTTCGGCACTCAGTCTTCTTCACCGTCCAACTCTCACATCCATACATGACCCCTGGAAAAACCATTGCCTTGACTAGACGGACCTTTGTTGGCAAAGTAATGTCTCTGCTTTTCAATATGCTATCTAGGTTGGTCATAACTTTTCTTCCAAGGATCAAGCATCTTTGAATTTCATGGCTTAAAAGTTAAAAGCTGGCTTAAAAGCTTAAAAGTTGGCTTAAAGCTCAGCATTCAGAAATGAATATCATGGCATCTGGTCCCATCACTTCATGGGAAATAGATTGGTAGTTAGATAGATAGAATAACAGAGAGTCATTTCATTTTGTGTGATGTGTTAGGTAAGTCCCGTTTTGTTTCTGCCACATTTAAGTGAAAGAACCGTAGCTAAAAAATGACAGCAACACTGACATATTCTGGGGTACTTCTCATTTCAGATATTCTGTTCACTGTTAGATTCACGTTAAAGCAAACATCACAAACTATGGACTGGCTGTAGTGCATGTTGCTTTTCTATTGATTTTACTAGATTTTTACTAGAATTAAAATTTTGGAGATTTCTTCTAAAATTCCAGATTTGGGAGTTTTCCTCTTTATTAGATGTTTTGACAATGTTAAGCCAGAAGTCTCCCCTGAAAACTGTGAACCTGAGCAAGGTCACAGCCACCACTCTAGTCTTTGCAAATGGCCACCATCTTCCTGTGGCCAGGACCCCACACAGTGCAGGCATTTGCACAATCACATTCTTTGCTCAGTGATACTCCCTGTCTCAGGCCTGTAATTCTCTGGAGCTTTGTGACATCCTGCAGTGCATCCTGATTTTTAATCGAATTTTTAAAATAATATTGATTTCAGGCAAAATATTTAATTGATAATTTAAGGAGCATTAAAGAGTGCCTTCAGTCTAGGATACTTGGATTCAATCCCTGGGTTGGGAAGATACCCTGGAGAAGGAAGTGGCAACCCACTCTAGTATTCTTGCCTGGAAAATCCTATGGATGGAGGAGCTTGGCAGGCTACAGTCCATGGGGTCACAAAGAGTCAGACACAACCGAGCGACTTCACTTTAGGGAGGTAAAACATTTGAAAACTGTGATCGGATATAGCTGAACTTTAGTATGTACCATATGCTTAAACCTAGGAATATGCTTAGCCAAAAAGAACTAGATTCATTACCTGAAATGAGTTATAAGGTACAATTTTTATTCTGAGTTTTTGATTGATCCTAAGATGTTGTTGATTACTTTTTTGTTGTTTAGTTGCTAAGTCTTGTTTGAATCTGTTACGATCCCATGGATTACAGCCTGCCAGGCTCTTCTGTCCATGGAATTTCCCAGGCTAGAATACTGGACTGGGTTGTCATTTCCTTCTTGAGAGAATCATTACTAGCTTCAAGTTTTTTAACTTGAAACTTAAAACTTACTGTTAGTTCTTTGTAGTAGATTAAATGACACTTGGAGGGAAATAAGATGTTAAAATTGTATGCCCATTTTACCTCAAATTAAACGTCTCTTGGAACCATATGCTTTAAGGTACTTTAAGTAAAAGTATTCTATAAAAGACCCTAAAAATTGTTACAAATGGGCAAACAAAGTTAAGGAAATTACTATGGTTGTATTGTTAGTAAATATAAAATGTACTCATTATCTGTCTATATTTCTATCAATCGTAAATACATGCTAATGACTGGAAAGAAGAATGAAGAAAGATTAATCATTTCAAGTCTACTATCAGTCTTACAATGTAGCTTATATTACTTATTACCAGTTTTTTACTATTGTCTTTAAAACTATTTTTAAATGTTTTCAGATATTTTGCATTTTCATATTTTAAACATTAATAAAACATTTATATAATTTGTGTATTTTATAAAATATTCACATTATCAGTTACTGTGTCATGAAGAACCATCCATAATCCCATAGTAGATGTCCAATTGATTGGTTCTCATGAAACTTGTTTAGACTATTATAATTTCCATTTTTCAACATTTTCTACTCTGTCCTTAGGCTGATTGAATTCTGCTGCTCACCATAATATATATCATAATATAAGTATTAACAAACCATACCCATTCTTTTTAAAAAGAATTAAATCTTAGCTTTCAAAGGAACTATAAAAGTCAACTAGTCCAGGCTTTTAGAGGTATGCATGAATCCTCTCAGTAGCATTTCTGATATGTCATCTATTTGTCTTCTGTTTGGGTGCTTAAAGTATTGTGATGTTAAGTATCCAAGCGTTTTTGGTTGACTTTGACATTTGGAAGGTTCTTTAAACACTAAGCCTAAATGCAATTTCTCTTAATTTCTGCTTGTAACTCTTCTTTTATTATATCACTGTAAATCTTTTGTATATTATATAGCATTATAATTATCTGTTTATATGCTAACTTCCACAAGATAGGGCCCCTGGTATAGAGTAGACACTCAGTAAATATTAAATGAATGAGTGAATAGTTCTGCCTCTGTCCTCTAAAACCACATGATATAAATCCAAAAATTATTTCTGCCACAGCAGAAGGTTACCTTTCAATAATTTTCTTTGATCTGTATAGAGAGCTGTATGTGCCCATAAATAGCACACAAAAAGAATCCATGTATAAAATTTTAGAAGTTAATACTTCTTTAGGTACTCAAAAATCCATGATAGAAATTCCCATAAGCAGAAATTGCCACCCGGGTTGGTAAAAATGTTTAAAATCTAAACTTTAGTCATTACTCCAGGAATGATGCCCATGTTAACACAGAAGTGGGAATTCTAACGATACATTCCTTGATAATACTCTGGATTCAAGAATCAGGAAGTCTACGTGGATTATTTATTAGGAAACAGACTTTACCCAGAGTTTGTCATTAAAACAATGTTTCTAATATTAAAGTTTAACAAGTGATATAATTTAAGTATAATTTCCCTTAAAATATAATTCTTTACTGTTTTTTATATTTGCTCACAGTACCCCTTAATATGAAAGAGAGTTTACATTTCTTGACAGTACTGTGACATCAGTGCTTATTAATTCTGAGTAGTTTCTAAATATTCCATGAGCTGAGGGGATATAGTCCATATGGCAGGTAATTGGTGATGTTTAAACTATCTTGATGGCTTTCCTAGGTGGCTCAGTGGTAAAGAATCCACTTGCCAATGCAGAAAATGCAAGAGACGCAGGTTTGATCCCTGAGTTAGGAAGATCCCCTGAAGCAGGAAATGGCAACCCCCTCCAGTATCCTTGCCTGGAAAATCCCATGGACAGAGGAGCCTAGCAGGTTACAGTCCATGGCGTCAGAAAGAGTCGAACATGACTGAACACATGCAGAAGGTATCTTGATATCACTCTATTCTGAAGTTGCTATGATTTCAGTCTGCTTTTGGTGATGCCAGTAGAAATCTACCTAGAACTCCACATTTTCTATTGGTTTTCTTCTGTCAAATGATTGATGTAGCATTCTAACTCAATTGTTGCCTCCTTTAGTTTTTGTGGTTACATTCACTTACTTTAAAACATTTATTAGCAAAGCATTTTAGGTGAACCACATGGTCATTTTGGGATGTGTATGGCTGAATTATTGATGATAATTTATAGAGAGAGAACAGTGATAATCAACTCTTTTGGTAGCTAGTTACATAAATTGACAAGTTCTTACTAGTTTGTTTTTTTTTTTAAATTCTTGTCATAGCTAGATTTTTCAGGTTAAAAACCATCCTTTAGGATATAGCCTTATGGTCCTCAGTCATAAAACAATTCTTGGTATGAATCTAAGCCAAATTCTTGAGTTTCTTACAGTGCTAGTGTATCAAGGCCAGTGATACAGCATGCCTCTGTCCCACATTGGTTCTTTACAATGAAAGTCCAGTTTTGTTTTGTTTTGTTTTTGATCTGAAATTCTTCAGTTCTACTATAGAATGGGGAAATTGTTTTAAGTGAACAGAAATTTTTAATGAAACATTTGGAATGACTGAATCTTATAATAACATGTCCTACTATCCTTTATCCTAAAAGGATTCAGTTTACCCTTAAGAAGGGGTGGAAGGAATCTATTTGATGTAAGCTGTTTGGAAATAAATTTTGTGCAGCAAAAATCATATTCTGAATTCTTAGCAATGGTGAATTGGTACGTTGGTGATTGGGAGACTGCTAGCCTAGCTCTTGGGTCACCCAATAGTGACTTCTTTTAACTTATTTGAAAGTACAGAATGCTGCAGTACCCATAGTAGAACTCAAATACTCACTTTTCCCTCAAGATGTAGAAATCTTAGTCTTGCACAGTAAGTTTTAAATCTGTTTTTTTAAATTCAAAAATAAAAAGTTGGCTGTATAGGTATATTAAAATAACTTTTGGCTCTTTAACATAGGTCCAAATATATTAAACACAGATGGTTTCTCATAGCTAATTAGATTGTGTCTTACCCTAACCTTAACTATGCTTTACAACTAAGTGATTTAAATTATATTCAGTTCAAGTCAGCTCAATTCTAAATAACAGTAATAATAAATAACATTATTTATACATGTAGTATGTTTTGTACAATGCTCCATCCTTTTAGATGTACTCATTTATTTCTCTCAAAATACATAACTAAAATTTCCTATAGTGAAAAAATGAACACTAAAGAGGATAAGTAACATAGTAAAGATCGTAGAGCTAGGACATAGCATAACTAAGACTCAGCCCAGCTTTTATCTTATCAAAGCTCACGTTCTGAAATATTACCCTCAAACCTCCATTCTGATTTATTACAAACTGTGCTATATCTTGTATTTGATTAAAAAATGAGTGATAGTATTTGTAATTCGAAGACTTACAATTGAAAGTAATTCACAAAACAACTCATGAAAATGAAAATCCAAAATGAGTGAACTTCAGTGGCACCTCACCCCAGTACTCTTGCCTGGAAAATCCCATGGACGGAGGAGCCTGGTGGGCTGCAGTCCATGGGGTTGCTAAGAGTCAGACACGACTGAACGACTTCACTTTCAGTTTTCACTTTCATGCATTGGAAAAGGAAATGGCAACCCACTCCAGTGTTTTTGCCTGGAGAATCCCAGGGATGGCGGAGCCCGGTGGGCTGCCGTCTCTGGGGTCTCACAGAGTGGGACACGACTGAAGTGACTTAGCAACAGCAGCAGCATATGTTGATTTTGGTTAAAAAGTTTCTTCTGAATGAAAAGTCCATTAGATGGATCTCGGTATTGGAGATACTGGAAAAGGTCAATTTTCATTCCAGTCCCAAAGGCAATGCTCAACGAATGTTCAGACAGTCGCACAATTGCACTTATTTCACACGCTAACAAAGTAATGCTCAAAATTCTCCAAGCTACGCTTTAACAGTGAACCGAGAACCGAGAACTTCCAGATGTTCAAGCTGGATTTAGAAAAGGCAGAGGAACTAGAGGTCAAATTTCCAACATCCATTGGATCATAGAAAAAGCAAGAGAATTCCAGAAAAACACCTGCTTCATTAACTATGCTAACGCCTTTGACTGTGTGGATCAAAACAAACTGTGGAAAATTCTTAAAGAGATGGAAATACCAGACCACCTTACCTTTCTCCTGAGAAATCTGTATGTAGGTCAAGAAGCAACAGACTGGTTCCAAATTGGAAAAGGAGTACATCAAGGCTTTATATTATCACCCTGCTTATTTAACTTATATGCAGAATACATCCTACAAAATGCTGAGCTGGATGAAACACAAGCTGGAATCAAGTTTGCCAGGAGAAATATCAATAACCTCAGATATGCAGATGACACCAACCTTATGGCAGAAAAAAAAGAACTAAAGAGGCTCTTGATGAAAGTGAAAGAGGAGAATGAAAAAGCTAGCTTTAAATTCAACATTCACAAAACAGAATATGGCATCTGGTCCCATCACTTCATAGCAAATAGATGAGGAAACAGTGGAAACAGTGACAGACTTTATTTTGGGGGGCTCCAAAATCATGCAGATGGCAACTGCAGCCATGAACTTAAAAGACACTTGCTCCTTGGAAGAAAACCTATGACCAACCTAGACAGCATATTAAAAAGCAGAGACATTACTGACAAAGGTCCATCTAGTCAAAGCTATGGGTTTTCCAGTAGTCATGTATGGGTGTAAGAGTTAAACCATAAAGAAATCTGAGCACTGAAGAATTGATGCTTTTGAACTGTAGTGTTGAAGAAGATTCCTGAGAGTCCCTTGGACTGCAAGGAGTTCAAACCAGTCCATCCTAAAGGAAATCAGCCCTAAATATTCATTGGAAGGACTGATGCTGAAGTTGAAGCTCTATTACTTTGACCACCTGATGGGAAGAACTGACTCACTGGAAAAGACCCTAATGCTGGGCAAGATTGAAGGCAGGAGGAGAAGGGACTACAGAGGATGAGATGGTTGAATGGCATCATCAACTCAATGGGCATGAGTTTGAGCACACTCTGGGAGTTGGTAATGGACAGGGAAACCTGGTGTACTGCAGTCCATGGGGTTGCAAAGAGTTGGACACAACTGAGCAATTGAACTGTACTGAGTATTGAGGACAAAGACAGAAATATGAGATTTTTGTATTTAAATCTAGAATTCTTAAGTGGATCACTTAGTGTAATAAAAAGTTGTTCTAAATGTGGACAAAGATAAAAATGAATAGCGACCTAGATGTCCATCAGCAGATGAATGGATAAGAAAGCTGTGGTACATATACACAATGGAGTATTACTCACACCTTAAAAAGAATAAATTTGACTCAGTTCTAATGAGATGGATGAAACTGGAGCCGATTATACAGAGTGAAGTAAGCCAGAAAGAAAAACACCAATACAGTATACTGACACATATATATGGAATTTAGAAAGATAGTAATGATGACCCAGTACGTTAAGACAACAAAAGAGACACAGAGGTATA
This sequence comes from Nanger dama, assembly GCA_917880005.1. Classification (NCBI taxonomy): domain Eukaryota; kingdom Metazoa; phylum Chordata; class Mammalia; order Artiodactyla; family Bovidae; genus Nanger; species Nanger dama. The sequence goes on from CAKJTW010000002.1 coordinate 86,393,377, forward strand.
GAATGGACTTCTGGCCTCTGAGGGAGAGGGAGAGGGTGGGATGATTTGGGAGAATGGCATTGAAACATGTATACTATCATATCATGTAAGAAATGAAGTGCCAGTCTATGTTCGATACAGGATACAGGATGCTTGGTGCTGGTGCACAGGAATGATCCAGAGAGATGACATGGGGTGGGAGGTGGGAGGGGGCTTCAGCATTGGGAGATCGTGTACACCTGTGACTGATTCATGTCAATGTATGGCAAAACCAATACAGTATTGTAACGTAGAATAAAGTAAAAATAAAATTTAAAAAAAAATGAATAGACGTGAAGTATAAAGACAGATTTTTAAAACAACCCTAATTATTAATGATAATCATAGTTGATTATTAAATATCTTCATCCTTGGGAATTAATAATTTCCTGTGATATACTGTTTTTATTACATAGTTTGAAGTTGTCATTATAACCTCCATGTCTGTGCTTCTTCCCTCCATTTAATTTTATTTTCTACACCATTATATTCTACATTATTTTTAAAAATAAAAATTGAAATATTTGCTTCTAGGTATACTTCAAGGAAATTCTGAGTTCTAAATTGGTTTAAAGTTGCTTGTTTGGTCAAATCAGTATCTATTTAGATAAACCTAAGTTGAACTGACATAAATTAATTCAAACCACTAAACATACTGAATATATCATGGAATATTAATAACTGAGGATCATCTGTAACTTTTATATTAGTGGAAACAGACTACTAATAAAAAGTTTTTAGCAGTCGGTTTATCCATTCTGCTCCCCCTCTGTAATTTTTTAAAAGACTGTATCATATAGTTAGCACCAACAGTAGTTGATTTCATAGGAAATGAAATTATTTTGAACTCTGAGGATGGAAGAAACACATATTTTAACAATTAATGATAATTATTTTGGAGATTGTTCCACAAATTATTTACAAAGCTTGAGAGTCCTTTAGAAGTTTCCTCAGATAAACTGGAGCTTAAGTTGCCTTCCCAAAGTTTCACTTGTATGAAGAAGACTGAAATTCTGGATCGTGCTGTTCCAAACTGAACTATCTTGGCAATATGATAACATGTATTATCTTTTCTAAGCATTTAAATGGAGAAATCAGTAAGATTCAAAGTAAGAAATTGATAACCTAACACTGGGAACATATCCTGGGAGAACAGAGTATCATCTGTCCTATGTATACATTAGGAATGTGCTGTGATTCTGTACAATGTTTACTTTTAGAACAATCATTAAAAATTGCTTATCATGGTTCCAAGAAAATGGCATTGCAAAGAAGGTGCTAAAAAATAGATAAATAACCTAATGAAAAACAGAGAAGAGAAAAGATTTACTTGGTATGGGTCTAAGAACAGTGTTCAATAAAAGCTTGCATTCCAATAAAAAACAGCACAAATTATAAATATATTTCTAATTCTTTAGAGAAAAATTCAGTTTTAAAGTATACATTTGTATTTATTCATAAAAAAAAATGTTCCATAATGAAAATGTGATAATAATTAGATGAGGTCTAGGTAAAAATTCTAGTTCAGCCACTTTCTAAATGCAAGACTTTTATCAACTAAAGTAACAGCTCTGAGTCAGTTTCTACAGGTAAAATGGAGGCCATAATATCTGTTTCATAGACTTTTAAAAAATTACTTGAGATATAATTTACACTGTCCCATTTAGTGTACAGTTTGGTGATATCTGGTATATTCAGTTATCCAGTTATCACAACTTAGTTGTAGAGTATTTTCATTATTCTAAAATCCATCTTGTACCCATTAGCAGTGACTCTCCATTCTCCTCCATTTCCACCATACCCCTATCCTAGAAAACCACTGATCTACTTTCCTTATAAATAGATTTGCTTACTCTTGATATTTCATGCAAATATAAACATACCATATTTGTCTTTTTAAAATATTTTATTGGAGTATAGTTGATTTGCAATGTTGGCTTCAGGTGTACAGAAAAGTGTACCAGTTATACATATACATATATACATTCTTTTTTAGATTTTTTTTCCCATGTGGGCCATTACAGAGCATTGGGTAGAGTATATGTGCCTTTTTTTAAACTGGCTTCTTTGACTTAGCATGATGTTTTCAAGGTTCATTCATGATGTAGCATGTATCAGTACTTCATTCCTTTATATCACCAAACAATGTTTCATCATATGGATATGCCAGATTTTGTTTTTCCAGTCATTAATTGGCAGTATGGGCAGTAGTTCTGTTTGGGGGCCATTATGAATAATACTGCTGTGCACATTTATGTGCAAGTTTTTATGTGTAGGTATTTTCATTTCTCTTGGGTATATACCTAGGGCGTGAATTTCTGAGTCATGTTCTTAATCTATGTTTAACCTTTTAGAAATTGCCGAACTTTTCCAAAGATATCACACAATTTTGTATTCCTGTGAACAACCTATGGTGATTCCCATGTATTCACATTCTCTCCAACAGTTATTATTATCTGTCTTCTTAATTTTAGGCATCTTAATGAATTATTAGAAGTATTATATTGTGCTTTTGGTGTGTGTTCAACTAATGGCTAATAATTTTAACCATGTTGTATGTTTACTGATCATTTGTTTATCATCTTAGGTGAAATGCCTATTCAGATCTTTCATCCATTTAAAAAATGAATTACATGTCCTTTTATTGCAAGAATTGCTTAATAGTTCTTTCAGTATTTACCTATACAGATGAATTGTTAGAATTCTTTATACATTTATTCTAGATACAGAGCTCCCTTATCAGATATAAAATTTGTTAGTATTTTCTCACATTCCTTGGGCTGTCTTTTCACTTTCTTCCTATTGTCATGTCCAGCACAAAAGTTTCTAAGTTTGAGGAAGTACAATTAATCTATTTTTTTTTCTCTTGTCTCTTATGCTTTGGTATCAGATCTAAGAAATCATTGCCTAACTTGAGGCCATGAAGTTTTTTTCTTGTGTTTTCTTCTAATAGGTTTATGATTTTAACTCTTATATTTAAGTCTGTAATTAAATAGAGAGCTGTTATGAAGACCAGAAAATGTATATTTAAAGCATCTAGCAGTGACTGGTACATATCAGTGCCCTCTTAGTGAGTCATCCAATACCTCTCTGAAATGAAAGTCAATAAATATGTCCTAGAAAGTATCTTATTTCCCACTCATAGTGTTATTATTCTTCCTGCTTTTTGCAATGATATATGGTGGTACTAGTGGTAAAGAAACTACCTGCCAGTGCAGGAGACATAAGAGACATGAGTTCAATCCCTGGATTAGGAAGATCCCATGGAAGAGGGCACAGCAGCCCACTCCAGGATTCTTGCCTGCACAATCCCCATGGACAGAGGAGCCTGGTGGGCTGCAGTCCACGGGGTCACAAAGAGTCAGACATGACTGAGCGACTAATACACAACGCCCAGATCTCCCACGTTGGAGGCAGATTCTTTACCATCTGAGCCACCAGGGAAGCCCATATAACAACTATACATTATTTTAAATAACACTTCCATAGAGATTTGAATCATTATAAGTTTTTATCAATAAGTTATTTATAGTAATTAGAATGCAAAAAGATGGAAGGAGAAAGAGCAAGCTTGAGCAGATTAAGGTTCTGTTGCTCATTGAGGTGAAAGTTTGTAAAAATGAAGACGTGTTCAGTATAATCAAAATATTCTCTTTGGAAAAGAATTTGAGGAAATTTGGTTTATATGTGATAATCATTTAAATTACTTTTAAATTTCTTAAGATGTCACAGAGTTGTGCTATCTTTTGTGGTTTGATTTTTCCTTTTTAAAGTAATATGTTAGTGTGTGTTGTGAATAGCTGATAGATGATCTGCAAATGTTTCTGGAGAGTTTAGTGAGTATATTAAAGAAAGGCAAGCTGAGAAGTTCATGATGGTAAATAAGTGAATTTTTAAAACATTGCTCCCTCTTACAATGGAGTATATAATTTTTTCTTTGTACCCCACTTTCTTCGGAATGACTGTTCTTCTGCCATTATGACAGTGAAGGTGTTGTTTTTGATACACTTGAATATGCTCAGCTTGTTTCTTAAGAACCCAATATGCATTAGAAAGGGATTATTTAGTTATTTCTGGAAATAGACTACCACATGAAACAAGTTGGTATATATGCATAGCTATTTCTCTAGTACCTACCCCAGCCGTGGATGTGGCAAGAGATGGGCTCTGGAGGCAACTGTAGTTCAAAACTCTAAAAATTATGCTTTGTATTCTGAATATACATTTCATGTTAAATATAAAAGTATATAGATTGGTGAAGGAATCACAGTTTACCTCATATAAAAAAGGATAATCCTTTTAGATCATTAACAGAGCTGTGTGAAGAAGCTGCAGCTGCAGCAGTCTTTGGATAAATAGAGGATTTACTAACATTCAAATATTTGTCCCAACCTCAGAGGACATCCTGAGATAGAACTAACTTTACAGATGATAGCGCTCTGCCTCGTTGGGCTCTGGTGGCTCTTGCCCAGGGGTTTCCTTGGCCTTTTAATGTGTTTCTCTGACTCTTGAACCAGTGCAGTTGACAGTAGCTCTGAGTGAGATTTGGCTTTAGTCCTTTGTAAATAATGTCAGCATAGTATGTAGGAATGACAAATCTGAAAATAGGCAATGCATATTTAAATCTCTGGAAAATCTGCCCCATGGTTTGATGTTCTTAGACATGTGAGAGCCAGGTTTTGAAAGGATTAATTAGCTCAGTCTAAATGTCTTTCAAACTTCAGAAGCATTTCTCACAGTTGTTACACACTCTTGAGTGTTCCCGTAGCCAATCCCCTTCATATTCTAAGGAAACCCATTCTTTAAAATGTAAGATACATACCTTTGACTTCAGCATTTATTTTATCTCAGATATACTGTGCTATCTTTTTAAAGAGTGTGTCATTTTCAAGAGTCTTTAGAAGAAATAACTATCTTGCAATTAAAAACAATTGATAGTATTTTGGTAAAAAAGAATCCAAAACAAGTAAGTTTATATAGCTATTAAAAATGTTTTCAGGGAACTGTGTGGATGGTTTCATGGAGTGAAAACTATTATTTTAAGAAGTCTTTAAATGATCATGCCTCCATAAACGTGCCATCAGCAAAAAAGCAACAACAAAAAAGCAAAACAAAAAAAAAAAAAGAGAGACAGAAGAGAAAGAAGGCTGGGGGAGGATACTGTCCCCTTTGGAACACAAAGGTCTTTCAGTTGTGGGTGATTGGAATGGGGGTGTTTGGGTAGTGGAAAAAAATGTTCTAGCATGTGGTAATGAGGTTAAAAAAAAAAAAACAGCAATGGATGATTACTTTTCTCCATCAAGGCTCCTTTATCCTCATAAGCTCAGACAGTGGTCAACATGTTAGACACCCCTCCCTGTTTTATCCATCCCTTAACTGTGTTCTTTGACAGGACTGGTTTATACAGCTGGGCCTTTGTTCAGCTTTGCGGGAAATACTACAGAACAGCCTAATATATGGCAGAACACCTATAAAGTGGTAGATGGTAAACACTCTGATCCTATGCAGGATTCCACCTTGAAAGTCTGCTTTTGTTTGATTAGTTTTTCTTTTAGGGATTTGTAAAGTGAACACCTTTAAAACTTTGTGTTTTTTTTGTAATGAAGATTTTATGGTGATATAGGAAAATTGATTGTGTTAATCAGTAAAATTTCTTACCAGGTATAATTTTAATAAACAAAACTGAAAGGCGCTCACCTATTTTACTGACTAAAACTTTAGTCTATAATTAGACATTTTTTATTATAGAGACATAGTATTTTAAAGAGCATTTAACATGGTATACACTTAGCCATAGAATTGACTAAAAAGAGAAAGCAAATGGGAAAAGATATTGATTTCAAAAAGTTTATCTATATAATATACTCTAAATTTGTTTTTTAAAGACAGAATTTGTTAGTGACATTACTGTTAGCCCAATTTTTAATCTACTGTAAACCTTATACTGGAAACTTCTTGTGTCTTTTTACTAATCATACTTTTATAAGAGTTTGATGAATTTCTTCTCTATAGTGTATGCCGTATCTTTTGATCTTTTATTTCAGAGGCAGTAAACTGGTAGCCTTTACGTCCTACTGAATAGTTTGTACCCATTTATAGAAAAGAGCTAACATTCCAAAGTCATCCACAGTGGCAGTATGAATCATACTTTTAAAGCATTTCCCCCTAAAAACAACAGGGAATGTGCTAAAACCAGAAAGATTAATGGGGGAGAAGATAAACAGTTAAGACGTAAAATGAATTTAGAGGTCAAGCTAGAAAAATAAGAAAGCTTATGGATTTAATTCATATTCATCCAAGCAAAGAAGCTTTGGCATGAAAGGGACCAGTGAAGAGGCTCAGCATTCTTAGAGCATCAGCCATAGCTGCATCCTGCTGTTTTGGAGTTTGGGTTGATAGATGCTCATCATCTTTGGCACTGCACCCTTCCTTTTGGACTTTTTCTTGATTACTACGCCAAATTCTTAATTTTGCCTGGAAGTTCAGAAAACTAGTCTTTGCCTGGTATGCCTGTCTCTCACATCAGAAGCTATTGTGGTAGGGAAAGATTTGTGCACTATATATGTGTTCTTTGCTGTCTCTTTTGAATATAATATAAATATTTTCCACTTTATTCATTTTTTTCAACAGCTGTTATAGAAACAGGCTGAAGTCAGGTCTGTATGGGGTATGGAAAAGAGAGTGAGTCCTCTTAATTGACCAGAATTGAGCAGAATCACATAAACTTTTTCTTGTTATTTGGATTCCAGTGGGGGTAGAGGTCATAATATTTTTCTTCATTGGACTTCTTAGACAGTCATTCTCAACAAATCTGACGCTGATATTCAGTACTACTTTTAGCTATGAGCCTCCTTTCTCATCTCTGCTAGGGGAAAAAAAAATCCCACACCATTCTCTAGAGGTTTGCTTTTGAAGGCTTAACTTGCTTGATTTCACAATGACCTTTGAAAACAAAAGAAATTAAAACTAGATTGGTTACTTAATTATTTTTGTCATCATTATTAGATCCTAAATAAATTAAACATGCCACAGATTTTATTTCAAGATGTATACCATGCTAAGAATAAGTCACTTTTGATTATAAAGTAATTTGCTATTTATTTAGATTTAGCCAGTAATGTGAGAAGAGAGAGCAAGAGTTGAGTGGACACTTTTAAGAGGAAGCTCAAATAAGGAGACAGAGAGGGAAGCTCAAATTTGGAGGGGGAATATATATATATATATATATCTCCTTGCAATTCTGCCAGAGAGAGATTCTCCTGGGAGAGTCAAAATGACCAAGTCATTAAAATAAGTGACATGTTTTTTTTTACAGAGGTGTCAATATCATTAAGCCTAAATAGATATTCCTTCCTACTTCAAATCAAATTGATTTTTATTTTTAATATGTGTACCTTACCTAACCAGTTATCTTCATAAATGAAAAACTGTATTCTTTTACTGTGGCTAACACAGATATAGTGAAAAGGTTATTGCAAACATGTATATGTGTATGTATGCACACACATATATGTACATGTGAACATATGTACATATACATGTTTACCTCCTCATGAGGTAAACATGAAAACAATCGACTGGCATTGTTTTTGTGATCAATAGTTAAGAGATTAGTGCTACCCCCTGTAGTAGTAATACTTAGAAATACTTTCCCTTTGGCTTTTTCTTTATTTTTATGAGTTAACAAATTGGAAGGAGTTTGTTTATACTTCTTTATTTTTCCTTCAAAATACAACTTTTAACCAAATAGGTTTGAATTCTATAGCAAGTAAAAATTGTTAGCGTATTGTATGATTAAACTAACATGGTCCTGTCTCATCGTTAAAGAGGTTCCATTTGAAAAACAAAAGAGTATTAATGTCAGTTAATATCAGTAAATATCTTTTCTCTCTTCCTCTTTCTTCTTCTCTCTCTTTTTTTCTCTCTTTCTCTGTCTCTCTCTCACACATACACAGGGTTGCTTAAGTACACGAGACATAGACTTCTCTACAAGGTCAAGGATGGAACAATAGGAATTGAATTAATCCCTGTTTCACAGCAGTTGTTCTGATAGAGAGCAGAAGAGATTGCCGTTCTCAGGTATTCTACAGACAGCTTTTAAAGAGTACCTTCTTCGAGATATTGAGAATGGATATACATCTCCATGTTATTCTTCCAGTATTCTCTCCAGCTAAGTACAACCTGAAAATTTTACATGTGGCAACCATGTGTCTCAGAAAAATTCAATAGGCTTCTGATTTTTTAGACTTTCCTTATTTAACTCAAAGCACACAGTTACTTGTTGAACAATCTGTCTCAACTTTTGATTTAAAAAATGGTACTTTTTTGTTGTTGTTACTTCTTATTAATGAGAGTTTTACAATGTGTGTAGGAAGAGATAATTTTTGTTAATCCCTAGATTTTCCTGTTCACTCCTCTATCTGTCCCAGGAATGGATCGTGTGGCTACTCAGTGCTCAGCTTTCAGACTCATAAGGAGCCGAGCATCTGGGGAAACTCAGGAGGTGAGCACTTTCACGCTGACTCAGAGACCAGCCGTGTGACTCCAGTCTGGCGCTGTCACGCCTGGTTATGGAAAGGCAAGAACAATGCCTCCCTTGAGAAAGAGGAAAAAAAGTCTAGTGCAGTCACAATTTTGATGTAAAATTTAAATCATCCCTCCACATCCTGTGGACTTAGAGCTGTCAGAAAGGCAAAACTCATGCTCAAATGGAAAAAAAGCTTTTTATTTCCTTAAAAAGTATACCCTTTCTAACTGTAATAACAAGTTTCAGAACCACAAATCTTAATGCTAGATTATTCCAAATAATTTTTAAATAATCAGAACAAAAAGACTTTATTTTCTAAACTGTAGGTAGCTGAAAGTTAAACATTATTTTTCCATTTGTTTCTGATTAATGACAAATATACAACAATACACAAATTTTAAAAATCACAACAAATTAGTACTTTTCTTTCATACTCATTAATTTGGTCATTTTACCTACAATGTAAAAGAAATTTCTCTTCAACATTTAAAGGTCTTAGTCATTTTCTATCCTGTTTTAAGCAGATTGGCTGAAATTTAGTGTATCTAATGATTAAAAAGAATCTGATCAAATGTTTAATAACTCAGATATAGGTGTTACTATTTTTTAGATAAACAGAATTTTAGCAATTATTGAATAAGTCTAACTTAGGGCTTTTTAAAGTACCGAATTCTTACTATCATATTCTTATGCTATAAATGACAAATTTTTTGATAATTTTTAAAGAATCTAGAATTCTATAAGAGCATTTACTTTCTCTTGTCTTTATGAAAGTAACTGTACCTCAGATCCATAAAAGTTCACCTTACCAATTTCTTTCAGTCTTAAACAGACTTATGCTGAACTCTATTTTTTCTAAGTATTAGAACATTATAGAATGATTAGAAGAGAGCTTAAATTTAATGCTCTTTATACCTTTTTATTTATCAGGAATACTTTTCTTTTAAGCACTTAATTTTAAAATAGCACAATTAAAGCATAATATGGTGTTTTGGCCCCAGAGCCCAGCTATTACATTACTCATAATAAATCAGTCTTCTGTTTAGAAAATTTTCTTGAGGTCTTCATCTAATAACGTATGGTCTAACTTTTGAGTCAGTTTCTAGTAATTACAATTAGTAAGACCATAAAAGAAAGTAGGAAAGGAATCAAACTTTGAGTTCTGAATCATTGTAGCCTGGAATTTTTCTATCATAAACTGTTATTAAGTGTTTACCTTTGGTATTTGTCTCTCTTGTTTAGAATACAAAAACAAATGTACATTTTAAAGTTGATTTTGCTACAAACTTTAGGTCCATTTATTCAGTTCTGAAATATACTTGTCCAGCTAGTAAAGAAGAACTCATTTCTTTCAGATACTGACAAGAATTAAGTTATATTTCTGAGTCCTTCTCTCTTTCTAACTTCTGATGCATACTATTTTTCTCTTTCTTTTCCACACTTCCCTCAGAAATCTCTCTACCTCTTCATTTTTTTCTCTTCTTATCCTTTCCTCTTTCTCTGACTGGACAGGCTGGGAAAAGGTATCCGGTAAGAGAGAGATGCTAGTAAAGAGAAGGCAGAAAGGTGGTGAAACAGTTCAGAGTGGTGCTCTTCTTATCAGCGAGAAGGGTTAGCGTAAGGAGCTTCTCTGTTTCAATGCAGAGAGCATCTCAGGACCAAACATATGACAAGGTAAACATGGGAATCCACTTTGGTCACTTTGAAAGTTCTTTGTGACTATGACATTTTTCATTAACACAGTTTTAAATACAGTTTAAACTTTTGTAACATTTATTAAATTTTTGTAAATTCAAATTATATTTTAGAACAGAATAAACTTATTCTTAAGTAGCAGTAGCTCAAAAATTGCCTTTGATTTTAGATTTCAGTGCTGTGGTAAATTTTGTTTGAAAATACTGGTAGAAATGCGTTTCTGGTGACATGTGTAGTAAACATTACAAGGGCATCTAGACTTCTTTATTACTCTGTGTCATCTGTTTTTATATTTCTGTGAAATCTGTATATCTCCTTCTGTTTATATGGTATGCAAGGACCTGATGAACTTGTCCATGCTTCTAAATAACAGTGTAATAAATGTGTTCTTTGTACATGGGCAGCAATGAGTAGAGAACATAGATTGGCCTGTTCTATAAGAGCAACTGATGGCAAAGAGGATTTATAGAAAAGAAAAATGTAAACATTTAAAAGACTACATATTTACCACAAATACCTTTTCTGTCTAAAAGACTTTTGAATATTATTAATATATATGAAAGACTTGGTTACAAACTTTATATAGAATTTACAGAGTGTACACAAAGCTGACTCTAAACCTAGTAGGAAAACGAAGATGTTCAAAACATGGAAGGGGGAAAAAGAATAAACCATAAAATATGAAGAACAGTAGTTGATATTTATAGGTAGAAAGTATGAAACTGATCTTTTTCTTTAATGAAATGACATGCTAAGTTTGTGTAAATCTGTGTTTATAAGGAGTATTAGTATTTTCCTTGGTAAGTGGACGGGAGTCAAAACCTGTCCATTCACACTAAACGTCTATGTTGATTCCCCAGGTGGAATAGTTAACCACTCTGTTGAGAAAAGAAATCTTTGAAAAACAGTGGAGTTTAATTCCTTATCTTGAATAGCCTTCTCACAACAAGCTTAGCTACAAAAGCAACCAGACAAGTAAAGGTAAATATCCTGAACAAGTAGTTTAATTAGTAGAAAAACTTGGCATAACTTCTAGAAAAATAGTATTAATATAATCTTTGGATATGAATGATTACCAATTTTATTGTATTTGTAATATTCCTTATTTGTTATTTCCTTAAAAGAGGATTCATCCTTTCACATATTTCGGTTGTTTTTGAAATGTTTTCAATGTCTGCCATACTTAAAATTTAACTTGAGAAAATGGATATTAAAAGGGAGTATTTAGGAGAGGAATCGATGGACGTTTTAATTAGATAGATATCGTGGTCCAGAATTTTTAAAGTTCATACTCAGAATGTTTAGTTTTGTAGAATCATTTAGAGAATAATTACATTTCTTTGCATGGAACTTGATTTCTCTTTATTTGTCTTCTGTGCTCTATCCTTCTCATACGCTGGTCTCCCAAAGTTGGACGGAGTGCAAAATGTAGATTTTCTCCCCTCCCACTGCTCTATTTTCTGTTTTTCTCTTGGAGAGACAGCTTTGCTCTTGCACTGCTGTTTATTATAGTGTGAAGACAGAGTAGTGTAACAAAAGATAATTAACCATTTTTATGACTCAGTTTTATTTTTTATAGACCAAGACTCGTAAGAAGACCAAATCAGAACATTGTGGAAGAAATCAATGACAAATAATTACAAGTATTGGTCAATGCTCTACCTGTGTTTAAAAGATTACAGTGACTTAGTTACTTCCACAGAAGTAACTTTAGTTACACAGAAGTCCTCCATTTTCTGATAATCTGCTATTTCTTTTTAAAATTCTCCAGTCAACAAAGATTTATTTCTAAAGTGAATTTAATATTTTCCTCCAAGCTGGCCTCCTTTTTAAATTATTTCTTATTAGCAGTATCATTCTGTAAATCGTAGTCAAGGACTCTGTTTATCTTTGAATTATCTCACCCCATCATTCCCCTTCTCTGGTTTCTACCCTCACCCTTCTATCAGTTACTGGTTTCTGAAGGACTTCCTTCCTAGAATGTAATTTTGATTATGTTATTGTATAGCTCAGCAGTCATCTGCAGTTTCCTTCTACCTCTGATATCAGTCTCACATTTGGTGCAGCCGTTCACACTTGTTAGATTCTAACCTGAATCATTATCATCTGGTCCCTGCCTTTCACCTTTGTCTGCTTTTACTCCTTGTGGAATCTTCCTCTTGAACCAAACCGTTCTACTCACTATCACGTATCATTCTGTGTATTTCTTTAATCTGCTGATGTCATTTCTCCTATCTACAATCTCCTCTTCTCTGTGTCTAATTACACCTGAGCTATCCTTCATTGCATTGTTGAGTTCCTCTGATTTGTAGGAAGCATTCCCTGATTATTTTAAGCAGGGTATGCATGCCTGCTAAGTCGCTTCAGTTGTGTCTGACTCTTTGTGACCCCATGGACTGTAGCCCACCAAATTCCTCTGTCTTTGGGGTTCTCCAGGCAAGAATACTAGAGTGGGTTGTCATGCCCTCCTCCAAGGAATCTTCCCAACCCAGTGATCAGACCCAAACATCTCCTGCATTGCAGGCAGATTCTTTACCATTGAACCACCAAGGAAACCCTTAAGCAGGACAGTATCTCTCTATTACCTATCATCCATGCTACTGCTAAGTCGCTTCAGGCGTGTCCGACTCTGTGCAACCCCATGGATGGCAACCCACCAGGCTCCGCCATCCCTGGGACTCCAGGCAAGAACACTGGAGTGGGTTGCTATTTCCTTCTGCAGTGCATGAAAGTGAAAAGTGAAAGTGAAGTCACTCAGTCGTGTCTGACTTATTGCGACCCTATGGACTGCAGCCTACCAGGCTCCTCCATCCATAGGATTGTCCAGGCAAGAGGTACTGGAGTGGGTTGCCATTGCCTTCTGTGATCCTCTATAGTACTCATATTTATAAAAACATCATTTACCTTAAATTATTCTTTCTTGATTTCTTAATGATGTTGTTGTCTGTAAGCACATGATAGTCTTTCCATAAATGTGTTTCTGTGAATGAATGAATGAATTACTGAATATATGTCTTCTATTTTCATCTACACTGTACTTCTTTAAAAGTAAACCAGAAGCATCTTTGTATCTAAGTTACCTGTTTCCTCTGTAACACAAAGATAATTTACCTATCACAAAATAGACACTCTGGCCATTCATTTACACATATAAAAATACATTGAGTGACAACTGTGTACTAGGAATTATGTGGTTATATAATTAATTGTAACATTTAATATTACAGATTATATTATTTAGGGAAAAAGTACAGAACAATTTGGAAAGATTTTTGTTCAGCTTGGAAAAATCACAAAAAATGATCATCAGTAGACCTGTGTTTACTAAAATCTTGTTTTCCAGTAATAGATACTAATAAGAAAAATAAAAATAATTAAGTTGTTGAATCAATGTCATAGGTGATACTGATGTTCAGTTTTTTTAAGTGGTCTACTAACAAGAGCTGATGATACTGTCTGAGGTGGGGAAAAGTCATTTCATCTATGGTGGTTGGGGCAGGTTTTAATAAGAGCTAGGATTTTAATTTGTTCTTTCTAGATTTTTAAAAATATTTTTATACATAACTGCAAACCTTAAAAGAAATAATATTATCATTCTAAAAGAATAACCAGTAGAAGGCACTGCTTCCTAGGACTTCATCTATGAATTAACTAGTCAAAGGTTAAATGTTTAGAGAAAAACAGAAACTTAAGGGTAACTATTATACAGAGAAAGCACTTCCCAGTCTGAGTCTTCCATTTTGTGCTTGGTCCATATACAAATTTCTTTGACTTTGTACATATCATTTTCTAGAATAATTGCAGCAAAGAACATTTGCTAAGCAGACGAGTTAAATTTAAAGCAGTAAGTAGATGAGATTCTTCAGTTACAGACCTATTAATAATTAATGCTGTAGCATTTTTTATAAAGTTACCTCACTTTTATAGTATTTTACTTATTGCATTTTAAAAAGAACTATAGGGGTTTTTATTTCACGAGTACTTAAAACCTAAATAAACAAGGTTTACCAAATCCTCTACATAGAATTATTAAAAAGAAATTCAGTGTTATCACTGAGCTGGAGTTCTTTTTTCTGACATTAGAGCATTTTCTAAGCCTACACGTCCTATAAGACTGGATCTTAACAACCGTCTACAGTTAAAGAATAGTAAGATAGTTTCTGGTTTTCAATAGTAGATTTCATTAAACACACACTGATTGAGAGATGACTATATTCAGAAAGGATTTTAAGTCCTGAGTAAGTAGCTGTGGAAAGTAGCTGTGGACAAAACTAAAGTATTCCTTCTTCAATCTTACAGTGGGGAAAACAGATAAACAAAGAAAATAATTAAATGCTTGGTGATAAATGCTTGGAAATGATGTTGGAGCGGAAAACTAAATGAGATGAAGGAACAAAGTGTGTAAATGGGTTAGGAGGACTTCAGATTGAGAAAATCCCTAGTGTGAAAAAATATATTTCAAATAGTGGTGAATTAGTTTTCTGTGGCTTTTGTAACAAATTAATATATTTCAAATAGTGGTGAATTAGTTTTCTGTGGCTTTTGTAACAAATTATCAGAAGTTAAGTGACTTAAACTATACAAATGTATTCACTTAAGGTTTCTAGAGGTCAGAAGTCTTATAGTCAAGGTGTTGGCAAAGCCCATTCTTTCTAGAGGTTCTGGGGGAAATCTGTTTCATGGCCTTTTATAGCTTTCTAGAGTATGTTCTCCGGCTTGTGATTGCATAGTCCGTTTTCAAAGTCCGTCATAGTATCTTCCTATCACTCTCTCTGACTCTGATGCTCCTGCCTCCCTCCCTTATAAGGACCTTTATGATTACTTTGGTTACACTCACAATATCCAGAATAATCTCCTCATCCCAAGTCCTTAATTATATCTACAAAGTCCCTTTTGCCTTGTAAGGTAACATATTCACTGGTTTCAGAGATTCAAGTTTGGGCATCTTGGGTGGGAGGTATTTTTCTGACTTGCACAAATAACAAATAGCACCTGTTAACTGCACATTAGAATCGCCTGGAAGTCTTAGAAATTTCTGATAAGCTGTGTGCATTCCCAAACCAATAACATCAGAATATCTGGCAGTGAGACTCAAGCAGCAGTAGTTTTTAAACCTCTCCATGTAAATCACTGCAGACGGTGATTACAGCCATGAAATTAAAAGACACTTGCTCCTTGGAAAGAAAGTTATGACCAACCTAGATAGCACATTAAAAAACAGAGACATTAATTTGTCAACAAAGGTCCTTCTAGTCAAGGCTATGGTTTTCCAGTGGTCATGTATGGATGTGAGAGTTGGACTATAAAGAAAGCTGAGTGCCAAAGAACTGATGCTTTTGAACTGTGGTGTTAGAGAAGACTCTTGAGAGTCCCATGGATTGCAAGGAAATCTAACCACTCCATCCTAAAGGAAATCAGTCCTGAATATTCACTGGAAGGACTGATGTTGAAGCTGAAACTCCAGTACTTTGGCCAGCTGATGCAAAGAGCTGACTCATTGGAAAAGACCCTGATGCTGGGAAAGATTGAGGGCAGGAGGAGAAGGGGACAACAAAGGATGAGATGGTTGGATGGCATCACCGACTCAATGAACATGGGTTTGGGTAAACTCAAGGAGTTGGTGATGGACAGGGAGGCCTGGCTTGCTGCAGTTCATGGGGTCACAAATAGTCGGACACGACTGAGCAACTGAACTGAACTGATGTAATTCCAATGTGTATTCAAAATTGAGAATGTGAGTTTGAGCAAACTCTGGAAGATAGTGAAGCCTGGCATGCCACAGTCCATGGGGTCGCAAAGAAATAGACACAACTTGGCAACTGAACAACAAACAGTTCATACATTTTTTAAAGCAGAAACCCTGAATTGCATTTTTAAATTCCCATTAGATAGGAGTCTTATGCATAGTAAGCAGTGATTAAAAGGTTGTTGATGATATAAAGATTCCTTTCTATACTGGAATTAGACATCACTTCTTTGAAGATGATTTTCTTGTCCACGCACAAAGTGAGTTAAAGACTACTCTATAAGCTATAATAATCATAGTTATAAATGAACTGCATAGTTATAAACTAACTCCAGAAGTTCATATTATACTAGATTGTAATTGTTAGTCTCATGTCACTTTCTTTGAAGTCTGAGTTTTGTTCCTTGTCCATTTCACACTTACCACAGGAATGACAAAAAGCATCTCTGAATGAATCTAGTAGAGCATGCCCCAGCCTAGATCCTCAAGCTGTTCTAAGGTGTTCTTGCTCTGTAACATAGACGTGTAGTGTGAGCTGCAGGAATTGGAACTCTACATTTCCCAGATAGACAATACATGGACATTTTCAATGCCTCTTTAATGCTTTTTTCTAAATTGAGACTTTCATCCAGCCAAAATAAAACCCTTTGGTAGATGAAAAAAATTTCAAGAATTGAATGGTATTGGCTATTTTGTTATCAATAGTTTTAGAAGTACAAAAGTCAAACACAAATAATGCAACCAACAGATTATTAACTCAACATAATTTATGTATTTTGTTTTGCTTCTCATTTTCTAGCCTATTACTCAACTATAACCATAGTCATTATTATTCTAGTAATTTAAAACATCTTTAAGAAATCTTTTACCTGAGCTACATAATAATATTCTTATAAGCCCAACACATTTAAGAACATTCTATAAGTCTCTAAAAATGGAATTGAAATAAACCTAAAATATATAATATTTTAGAATCAGTTGATTTTTAGCACCATGACTCCTTGGTATTTTAGACCTTATAATTTTTCTCCATAAAATGATATGTATATGGAGAGACTGTTTATCCAATTAGATGTAAAAATAGTTTAGATATTGAAAGAACTGGAAGTTTTGCAAATAGCAGTATCTTAACTATCTACCTTATATACCTTTTATCTACTTTAAGACTTTTAATTTTCAGTCATTATTAACAATGATATTAATAAAGTAGAAATCGGCAGAAAAGTAATGCCTTCTGAAAGTCATAGAATTGTATTAACTAGCCAGCTGGCTATTAGATAAGCCATCTGATATAGTTTTCTTTTTGATAACCCAGAAACTGACTCTTGCTAATAGCCTGAAAATTTCACACAGTTAAGAGACTGACTGTATTTAAGACTGGGGTAGGCACCAAAATACCAGTTTGTTAATTCCAGCAGGAATAGTAATCGCACACAGACCATAAATATTATGGTTTGTGTAATAAATGAATAAAATTGTAGTCAAGTTTCATGTGAAACCAAGAAATAATTAAACGTCTCTTTATAGATTTAATATGATAAATCACTTCTCAAAGACTTTGTGTATTTAAGTATGTTCTGTCACTTCATTCTCTTTATGGGAATAAGAAGTTTGCTTGGACACAGGGCACTCAAATTCTGTGCTTTATGACAACTTAGAGGGGTGGGATGAGGTGGGAGGTGGGAGGGAGTTTCGAGAGGGAAGGAGCTACATATCCCTATGACTGATTCATGTTGATGTATGGCAGAAACCAATATAACATTGTAAAGCAATTATCTTTCAATTAAAAAAATGGATTTTTTTAAAAAGCAGTTTACTAGGAGAGCATGGAAATAAAACAGTAAGAGTTAAATATCTCTAGTGTTGAGTTATCATATAAAGTTTAATCTGTCAATTTGGGGATAGATAAAGTGTTGCCAATGAGACTAAGAGCTTCCCTGATAGCTCAGTTGGTAAAGAATCCACCTGCAATGCAGGAAAAACTGATTTGATTCCTAGATCGCGAAGGTCCTCTGGAGAAGGGATAGACTACCCACTGCGGTATACTTGTGCTTCCCTTGTGGCTTAGCTGGTAAAGAATCTTCCTGCAATGCGGGAGACCTGGGTTCGATCCCTGGGTTGGGAAGATCCCTGGAGAAAGGACCCACTCCAGTATTCTGGCCTGGAGAAGTCCATGGACTGTATAGTCCATAGGGCCACAGAGTCAGACATGACTGAGTGACTTCCACTTCACTTCTAATGAGAGTCTTCTGTTAATCCCAGGCCCTTGCTCTTTCTCCATACTTAGAGTGTACTTGGGGTAAACCTTAGTAATGAGATCAGAAATAGTTAAAGATACCTGAAATGTGCTGGCCCAGTCTGTTTCTCCTTTAAACAGTGCTTGGTAACCACTACTATTTCCTTTCTTTTTGTGGTCTTCTGTTGATCAAGACTTCTGCTAATAACATTTTTCTTTAACACCTTTGATCAGTTTATTGTCAAGTATGACTAACCAGGGAACATTTCTCTATTGGAGACTGTGTATCCAATGTTGATTTTACAGTTGAACTCTTAGAATGCAATCTGTACCGTCATTTTTGAGCTGTTGTTGTTGTTGCTGTTGTTTTTGTGGGTCGTGGGTCACACTGTAGTTTTAAAGGTAGTGAAATAAACAGCTGTATTTTTTATTGAGTGTCTACTCTGAGAAAAATGCTCTGTAAGTCATTTTTCATGTGGAACATAGTTCATTCTCAAAGTATTACAGGTGGATATTACATCTCACTTTAAAGATGAGTAAACTGAAATAGAGATTAAAGTAAGTCTCACAGCTAGTAAGTAGCAGAATCAGTGTTTTATTTTGTGTTTGTCTGATTCCACAGCCTTTATTTTTTTCTACTCTGCTATTATATCTTAACAGAATATATCCAGCATTTAAATACATTTGTCTTTCAAAACTTCTAACACTAAGAATAGCATCAGTTAACAGAGATTAGAGCCCTCTCATTTGGTAGTACATTTTAAATTTAAAAATCAGTGATATATATGAATGAAGTGATGTGGTAGGTAGTTCATACTTTCTTGTCTCCTGTATCAGTGGTATAGAATAAGAATGGATGATTTTGTAAACACTCTTTGTTGAACAAAAATTAGAGTGTTTTTCAAGGTCAAATCAAGTTGTAAATACCAGACATTTTTTTAATTAAAAAATTCAACTCTATTCTGCTTCCATGAAAAATTTAATGAAAAGAAAATATGTCTTATGTTTCACTAAATGTATTTGCCGTTTATTTTTAACCTCTGATAACATTCTCAGTCAGACTCAAGTACAAAAAAAAAAATCTAAATGTATTGTCATATAGGCATTAGCTTGTCAAAACAAAACATGCTTATTTAATTTATTTTTTTCTTTGCTTAGGTATTCTAAGGAAGAAATAAATCTGAGAATCCACAGCTAAATATTTCATGAAGCTGTGGAAATAAAATTGAAATATTTTTATATTCTTATCATTTTTTTTAACTACCTACAAATTTTATATTAGAACTAAAAGCCAAAATTGGGTGATTTGGGGATATGAGAGAGAAAAGTCCTTACATATTTGAGGATTAATAGTCATTGTAAAATTTCTTCAATTCTTAATAAGCTTTAAACAAATATCAAACTTTTTGTTCTGTGACCTGAGGTTTGCCAATAACCAATATTCCTACATTTTACAGTAACCTTACTTTTAATGCAATTTTTAAAAAATGACAGTCATTCATTTACTTTGTTTATTTTTTGGAGAAAAATTTTTAGTTATTTCCTTTTAACTGCCAACAGGATTTGCTATTCATGGATGTTCTGTCTTCAGTAAGGTCTATCAACATGTAAAATGAGATGGGTATTTTTCTTTCCTTTAAAATGGAATGGTCTTTCATTATGCAGTGTTCTTAGGTGAATTCTCTTGTTTAAGAAGCCAGAATACAAGAGAGTGCTATATTAGTGTATTATTCTCACAACAAACAAGCACTGTTCTGTTGCTACCTGCTTGGCCATTGTTTCTGATTGTGTGTGCTTTGCAGTGGTATTTGGATGGTTTCCTGCTCTCTGCCAGCACAAAAGGCATTTCTGTTACAATGGCCCCTAACCACACAATGACGGCATTAAGGATTTATGTGGAGGTTTCATTATTTTCTCCTCTTTTGTTCCTTCCAGGATGTCTTCCAAGCGACCAGCCTCTCCGTATGGGGAAGCAGATGGAGAGGTAGCCATGGTGACAAGCAGACAGAAAGTGGAAGAAGAGGAGAGTGACGGGCTCCCAGCCTTTCACCTTCCCTTGCATGTGAGTTTTCCCAACAAGCCTCACTCTGAGGAATTTCAGCCAGTTTCTCTGCTGACGCAAGAGACTTGTGGCCATAGGACTCCCACTTCTCAGCACAATACAATGGTAGGTTTCTCATGGTCTCTTGTGCCTACACTCACTTTGTGACCAATCTGCTCCTGTAGTAGTTTGGCTTCAGTCCTATGCTTTGTAATTATCGTCTACTTAATAGTCACACACAAGATTCACTCCTAACATCTTAGAATTCTTTATAAGTACATTGATTCCAGCAGGGAGTATACTTAAACTGTTTTTGTTTTGTTTTTCAAGAATTCTGCTTTTGAGATACTCTCAACTTAATTAGTGGAAAAACATAATCTAAGAATAACATTAACACATTTAAAAGTAGTCCTCAAGAAAGTTAGATATCTTTATATTTCTAATAAAGAAGTATATTTCTAATAAAGAGTAATAAAATTCTACTAATTTTTCCAGATAGAGCTATAGCATTGTTTGAGCATTTCCACCATGATAAATCAGGGTGGTTTTTTTTTTTTTTCAACTTTTGCTTCCCTCAGATTGGGTTCCAATATTTCTTACAGTATTGAGAATATTCCAGAAGTGCATGTTTCATAGAGACAGTACATTTCTGATGTAACTGCACTAATTCCTAACTCAGTCCCATTCACTCTGTTGCTCTGATAATTCAGTAATTCCCTTGTATATCCTATTCTAGAATTTGAAGCTCTAGATAATTTATCTGGCCCCTGCTCCTGGGGGCTGGATCACCGCAGAAGATTAGGAAGCCATGATTTCACAGATGAGAGGGAGAAGACAGCATAGTATCTTTGGCTGAAGCTTAAACAGAAGACCCGCACACAAATAAATAAGGCCGTTAGGTTCTTCTTAGGAACTTAAATGCGCAGAAACAGCAGCTGGCAAGGTAGCCTGGCACTTGGCTGCTAGTCTAGCCACCCTTGCCTTTTCAGCACGACTTCTTGGGTGGGTAGCACATTTTCTGTGGCCCCTATTCTTCTCCTTCAAGGATGCCAGTGCTTCTAGTTTGAACCAGGTCACACCAACAAAAATATTTCTTCATACATTCTCGTATCTTTTTTTAAAAAAAGGCCCTGATTCTGTTCAATATTCATTTATTTATTTATTTTGGGATGGTTGGATTTCTCTAGGAAATGATTACACATTGTTTCCATTACACATCATACCATTACACATGAATGTGTTTGGTACCAAAATACACCCACTTGTTTATGTCATTGAATTACTGGATATAGAATTAAACCAACAAGAAGAATGAGATTATCTTCTAATATCTGTGAAATAAACACTGTCCTTTGATAATTCACATTAGATTTAAATGGAAGCCATTCAAATTTTAAGCCTCAAAGGCACATTTTTTTCTGAGTATTTTTGACTGTGTGCCAAGGTTTCATTACCAAGAAAAATGTTTTAGCTAACTCTTATATAGTACTCTTACAGGTGTGTTGTTTCAAGCACATGATACATATTAACTCATTTAACCATCACGATAATTCAATGAGGTGT
Source organism: Nanger dama (assembly GCA_917880005.1). NCBI lineage: Eukaryota > Metazoa > Chordata > Mammalia > Artiodactyla > Bovidae > Nanger > Nanger dama. The sequence goes on from CAKJTW010000002.1 coordinate 86,415,203, forward strand.
TATCATTAATCCCATTTTACAGGTGAGGGGGAAACTGAGGCACAGTGAGTCTAAATAGTTTGCTCCAGATCACAGCTAGTAAGTTGGAGAACCAGAGTTTACTCAGATGGTCTGGCTTTGGATTTCATGCTTTTAAATTTTATAAGCTCTTCACAATTATGCACAGACATTTAATATTCTGATTATCTCTTATTTGTTAAGTTAAATCATACTATCCAGAAGTCCTCCTTCTTTCCCCTCTACTATGAGGTCATGTTAGTAATGTGCAATGATATAACTTCTTGGCCTCCTTCACAAAGGTTAAAACTAGAAAAAGAAAGGGGGGGAAATGATAGTAAGCAGGTCAACAGGGTCGAGAGGTCAGACTCCCCATTTGACATTGCGTCAGTGCTCATGCTTTTCTCCCTCTCAATGTGTTGACCATTGCTTTCTTTCGGGGATTTCATGTGGGGAGTGCTTCTTGGTTTGGTTTTCCTGTAATACTGCTGTAAACATAGACACACAAATTTAAAGGAATGACTATAAATAATTATTGCTAGAAGAGGAAACTGTCTTAAGTACACTCAAGGATGGATACGAGAAAAGTGTGTTAAATTTTTAATACATACTGTAGTTGGCCCAAGTGGATGCTACAGTGCAGGATGTTAATGAAAATGAAGTCCAGTTTGTAATGGAGAATACAGTCTAACTAAGTAAAACCTATGAACTACCCTCTTTGTACCAAGTTGTTGTTGTGCACTATGGAAATAATTTTCATAAGGCATGACTCCTTTCCTCAAGCAACTTTACTCAGGAGAGAAATTCTTAACCAGGGTCTGTGGCTCTCCTGAAGATAAATGGAGAATTCTCTGTGTGCACACATGTGAGTAGGGTTATGGTCTTTATCAGATTCTCAAGTAGATCTGAAGCCCCCAAAGTTTAAGATCTGCTGTACTTGATGTTGTTAATACAGTGTGCATGCAAATGATTTAACTTAGTTTTAGTAACATCAGCACTGATTTTTTTTTTTTTTTTTACTGTGTATATCTACTTGGTTTCTAAATTTGTTCCTGCCTCAAAAATTTCTTGATTTGTTTTATATGATCTCAAACTTCCAGCCTCTCCTCTTTCCCATCTTCCTTTCAACTTCCACTAGACTTGTTTGGATTATTTATCCCACTTTGGAAACTAATGTATGTCCTTGTTGCCTACAAGATTTGGTCTACAACTCTTTTCACATAAAGGCTCTATATAGACTGACACCAAAATATGCCTACAAAGGCCACATCCTTTGGCCACATCCTGCCAAAGACCTAGTGCTTCAGTCTTGTGAAGATTTTCATGAATGTTCATAAACATACCAGGTGACCTCTAATGACACAAACTTTCTTTCTACCTGGAAAACTCTTCTTATTTTACTTTCCTGGTAAATTGTGTTTCTCCCACAAGACTGAATTCAAAATTGCTTCTTTTTAGATGCTTTCCCTGACTTCCCAAGGCAGAATGTTTGCTGTTCTTTATCCATAGTACATGTTTATATCTTTTCTCATGGTCTGTGTTATAATTTATGTATCTACATGTCTGCCTTTCTGTGCACTGTACTTCTCCTTGAAGGCTCAGTTATACATATATACACATATGTTATATATAGTTGTATTTCTGCTACCCAGTATATAATAGATACTCAATTTATGAGTACTGATTAAACAGCAAATTTTATATGGATGACTAAATAGGAAATATATTTTGAGCAAAGATGTTAAGCCATTAATCATGGTGAATATGCTGATTTTCTAAAAATTTTAGAGCTAAAGTAGAATATACTAATGTAGTACAGAAAGTATGCTATAATAGCCATGATATATTCAGCTGTTAAGCCGATTAAGATATAATTTTACCCGGTTATCAAAATGATTAAATACATTAATAGAATTGTTATTCAGCACAAAATTCTTTATTTTTTTCTGAATACTAGGCCATTGTCATATTCGTGTAAGTCCTTTTATTTCAATAGTAACACATATTATTTTTTTCCTATTCAGTATCTTTGAAAAAAGAGGGAATGTTTCATTATCTTTGTATCATAGAGTTGAATTTAAGGAAACCAAGAAAACAGGTTACCAGATTTCATTGCTGGTTTATATGTGACATTTATACTCCATTCTTTAATAAAAAGAGAGATGTTGAGAGGTCTACATTTTGTATTGCCTACATAGTTTAGAGACAAAGAAAAACTTCTGAGTAATTCCTTTAATGCCACTTTGAAGTTATAGAGAAATGCTTTCAGTATAAAATGTAGGTTGGAAAATATTTCCTGAGATAGAAGTTCTGTACACCTCATGACTGCTGCCATATATTGAATTTGGGGAATTAGGGTCCTATGTTCATATTCCAGGTATGCAAGTGTTAAGGTTTGAAATGGGTCAGATAAAGATGGAGTTCTTCCTTTCTGAAGTTGTGGGGTTTTGCCTTGATATTTTGGAGAAATAAGCTAAATGGCTAACTAAGACTAACTCCCCAAACATTTATAACTGGTATAAATACTACAAGTCCTGTTCTTGGAGAGTTTTACTTACTGTTCAGAATAATATTATACTATAATAATATATATAATTATAATAATATCACATAGGTATAAAATACTGTCAGATTTCTAGTTAATATAAGATTGAGATACATAATTATAAATATAAAAAGACTGATTCTGTTGGTCCTTCTCTGAAGCTCTCATAATCTTTTCAAGAATCCCCATATAATCTTCAAAAAGGTAAAAGACAAGGTTGCCAAGTCTGTTTATGACATGAGTGGAAAGGCAGTCCTAGGCTTTATGTTTATGAAGGACGAAGTTTCTTATTGCCTCTGCCTGGGTGGTTGTTTTTTTTTTTTTTTTTTTTTTTTTTGACATGAGTTTGGAGGCTGTGACTTCAGATTTTCAGAGACAAGCAAGAGACACTATAATTTCTGGCTCATTTTTAATGATAGTTCTGATATAGATAGACTTATTTCATAGTGCAAAGGACTATCCAGAACATGTCCTTATGTCAGTCAACATGATTATTTATGAGCACAAGAGGGAAGCAGAGTAAGTCTGAAGGGAAATCAAGTAGCAGCATGAGAGGCAGCCAGGGTACTCTGTGGTGGCCACGCTGGTATTCATTTTATCTGTTACATGCTACTTCTGCTGCTTAGATGGTGGTTCTAGTGTCAAAGGGATGGGAAATGGAAGTCTTGACCACCTGTGCTTACTGAATAACCAGTTGTCTTTTTTTCCCCTATAAAATGTTTTCTCTTACCTCAGACAAACTCTCTTTTGACTTAAGTTCTCTTGAGTTGAGTGAACAATTTTGTTTGACTGCAGAGTGGGGAAACACTGCTGCTTCCCAAGATTGATTTTTAAAGTATACAGTTATACTTAAGAATATAGTTTTAAAAAACTAATTTGAATTGTTCTCTCAATAAATAACCGAATTTCATATGAAGTATATACTATATTTGCATATAGTTGTTTGAACATATAAAGACCCAGTGGATTTGTAAGCGTGATGCTATAATATACTCACTTATCTCATGAATTGCTTATATTAATAAGATTTTCCTGGAATTGTTAAAGAACTTTGAGTATAGGATGTGTTGATTAGGTTTAGTAATTGGATGTATCTTAATGTATCTAAGCATACAGAGACATTAGTTATCATAAAGAAACTGTCAGTGTGCATCAGTTTCTTCCTGAAGTCCAGCAGCAGAATAAAAGGTGGGTTTTTTTTTTACGCTGATCTTCTGTAGAAGTAGGACATATAACTGAGAACCAAGCATGAAATTATAGCAAAGCTCTAGTGTATGAAATGCAACCTTTAACACTTACACACTGAAAGGATTCATTCAGTGCCCATGACAGAGAGAGACTTTTACTTGCTCAGGCTCGCTGTCAACTCCTGGGATCTTTTATTTACCCAATATAATTTTAATTGCTATATGATAGCTGTGTCTTGAAATACCCTTTGTATAAATTTTGCTTACAATCTGACAGTTGTTAGTAATGCATTTTCGATGTTTGACTAGGATAATTTTATGTGTGAAGTACTGTTCAGAAAACTTGAGAAGGAAAAGAGAAAACTACATGTGTTATTTAAAAGTAAGTCACAGAACAGGACCTTAATTATGGTATGGTAAAGATTCCTATTTTTATATGGTGGTTTTTATAAGCTTTTAAATTTCTGGTTACCTTTGTGCATCAAACTAGCATAAGTTATTGTGATGGTATAATGCATACTGTTGTTAACACTAGTACAATTACTTTGCCAGTTCTAATAATGAGAATTTCATTGTTTAGAAAGAGCATTCTCCTACATTCTAAACAAAAGTGTAATTACTTTTGAATGATGTGGAATGTGCTTACTTTAATAGCATGGAGAATAGATTCAGAAAGATTCAGATAAAGTAAGCTTGGAAGCCATATGTGCAGTGTAGCAGTAAAAATTATGAGAGTAGACAATATAAATCTACACACACACACACACACACCCAATTTCACACACTTTTCTCCATAACTGTTGCTTCTGTAAGAGATAGGCTTGCTTATCTAATCAAGGCCAATTCAGTTGAAACAAGGTGAAAATGATGACAAGTTTGTATTTGTTTTTGTGCTAAATTGATGTTTATCATACAATGAAATTACATTGTTTTGAACATTATTCTGTAAATGTTGTCAGAAAATACCACACAAAGGAATTTATTTAGATAAAATGCTAGGCTTGTATTTGAATGTAAGTGGGTCAGTCTTTATATTTCCATTGTTTCTGAAAATTACCCTCAAGCTAGAAGGAGTGTGTGTGTGTGTATGTGTGTGTGTGTGTGTGTGTGTGTGCATGCGCGCTCAGTTGTGTCTGACTCCGCATTCCCATGGATTTAGCCTGCCAGGCTCCACTGTCCATGGGATTTTCCAAGCAAGAATACTGGAGTGGGTTGCCATTTCCATCACCAGAGGATCTTCCCAACACAGGGATCAATCTTGTGTCTCTTGTATCTCCTGTGTTGGCAGGTGATTTTTTTTTTTTTTTTACCAGTAGTGCCACCTGAGAGGCCCTTTCCTAGAAGGAATGAGGGCATATGGAAATCAATTAATTGGGATCTGTCAAACTCATCTATTAAGTTGGGCAATAGATCTGGTTGTGTCCTATTACCACACAACTCCTTTCCATCCAGGTGTGAGAGCATCTAATATGAGATGGAGAAAACCTTGATTCATCTGATGTCCACAGTATTTGAAGTACTACTGTTGAGTTTAAAGTTAACCAGGCTTTGAGAAATGGATGTATTCTCTCATACCAAAAAACACTATGTGTATTGCCAGATAGTTCAGGACTCTTTTAAAAAAATTAATTCATTTACTTTAATTGGAGGCTAATTACTTTACAATATTGTAGTGTTTTTTTTTTTTTGCCATACATCAACATGAATCAGCCACAGGAGTTCAGGACTCTTAATGAGGCTCTACCGTGATCTTCTTCACAGAGTGCTGTGCAGTGACAGGGGAATAAGTAAGAACTTCTAACGCTGTGGTAATGGGGCAAAATGTGTTTGCTTAAGAAGATTTGGTCTAGTGGAATTTAATTGCTCTCCTTTAATAGGGGTGTTGTGAAAAGATTCAACTCAGATATATACAATGGATACCTATCAGCAGAGAGGCAGAAATGAATAAGAATTAGTCTTTTTCCTCATGTAGCTTTTTGTATAGTGTGGGGGTAAGATGAGCACAAAAGTCACCAGATTGTAATATAAAATATTAGAACCCTGATACAGGCTAAAAGGTGCTAAGCAGATTCACAGTTGAAGTATAACTCATCTATGGGGATCAGAAACATATTAATATGAAATTGTCCCATGAGAAAATTACTATATGCCAGGATATTAAAAGTATATGCACATTGAATCATTACTATTAATGCGAAGTCTTTATTTTATAACTTTGCATTGTTTTGTTTTTGCTTAAATATCTTATTCCCAGAAGAGATAACTAAGTAAGAAAAAAGAGGAAATTAAGAAAACATACCAAAGACAAAGTGCCCTGTAAAAGGTCTTATATAAAATATAACGTTAGTAAAATATATGCCTCATTTTAATAGGAATAAAAACAGTTACTTTAGTTGTTAGTTTCTGAATATTTCCTTTCTTTAATCTGAATAACCACCTTGAATGAAAATGGAAATGAAGTGGAAAGAATGGTGGAATGTTTGACTAGGATGCTAGAAACAGCATGGATACTAGGAAGCAGTGCTGGAGACACTCTTGAATGGTGCTCCTGATTTTTGTGGAAGAGATCGGTGTTCATCTTTCTCCCATTTGTTATTCTTGTCTATTTGAAAAAATAGTCACAACCTAAACACTGAGAGTTATCTGGTAGAAATTTTTAGGACTTCAAGCCTAAGAGACAGCATCTCAAGTAACCCTGAGAGAACTGCTCCGATGAGACACAGGAGGGAAAGTCAGATTCATAGAAGCTTTACAGCAAGGGGACAGTAGTCTGAACGTCAGAAGATTACTGTTAATTAAAGAAGAGCAGATATCTCAAGTGAAGGAATTTAGCGCTTTTCTATGTATGGGAAGATGTTAAGAGTCTGGGCCCACTGAAATCATTCCTTTCATGTACATCTCGGCTCTCTGGGGCGGGGCGATGTCCTGTGTTTTTAAGCCCCCCCTGCTCTTAGTGTTCCTCATAGGGAGCGGCTGCAGCTAATGGCTGCCAGATTGCAGGTATTGTTCTCCTTCCCGGGCGCCCTCTAGACTCAGAAATTCATGTTCAAAAGGCAAGAATCACTAGTGGCTGTGGCATCCTTGTTTATTCATATGGCAGGAAATACTCCATTTCTCATCCGCATACCTGCATGATGGGACGATGTTTTTTTTTTGGAAGTCAAAAATAAATGTTTAGGGACCAACCTTTATTCTTTTTCTCAGATGTTTGTTATAAATTTTATCTCATTTTTCTTCCTTTGATCCTTTTCATTTGCTCCTCTTCTTCCTCTCTCAATTTACTTCTGTCAGAAAACATTCTTAATGGATCTACTTGTGGATCTCAAAGAAGCCATTATCAGGAAGGAGAGTCAGCACCATTGCGCTCTGATGCGTACTTCCTTCTTAGTTACCTATACTGCCTCTTGGGGGATTGCCAAACCTTCCCACAGTTAGGCTAGTCACTGTATAGAGGTCAGCTGGTTCTATGATAAAGTTTTCACTTTTTTTTTTTTTTAAGCAAAGACTGTGTGGTTAGATTTTAACAAAACTATATATTTCTTCAGTTTATTCAGGGATTATGTTCTTCTCACTTTTCATGATGCACTGTTGATAGTAGTGATCATTTCATTTTTAATATCCTAACATGGCAAACAGAAGAGCCTTATATTGATTTGCAAATTAGTTTTTGAAATTGTACTTATCAGTGAATCCAAGTATCTGGGACATGGTGCTTTAGTGGATGTCTAAGCGCTTTGCGTGCCTATGACAAAGTTTCATTTTAAACTATTTGACAACTGTTTTCATTCAGTTCTTTACTGTTGCTTTAACTCAATTAATTGTTTTTGTCTTCATATTTATTTCCAAAATTTGATATTTTTATAGAGACTGCTAAAAATGAGAAATAAATGGAGACCATTTTACATAATTAGAAAGCAGTTTTGATGTTTGCATCACTATATTAACTTAATGTAAGTCATAATAGTGATGGTTTGTCATTATTTCTTGTTTTATATCAATACTTGCAAAGGCAGTTATTTAAGATAATCTAAAATAAATTAGAATTCTGCAGTGTTGGTGCCTGAATTTTTAAGAATTAGAATGAAATCTAAAATCTACAAGACTCAATAAGTAACTTGCTAACGAGACCTCAAAATATTTCAGATAGTACTTAAACCATGCTTCCTCTTGGCTATTTTAGTTAGGTACAATGATCTATTGTACCTAAGAAGGTAAAGTAATCTTTGTGTAGCAGTCTCTTTAAAAAGCACAACCATTAGCACTTAATTTGGATCTTAAGAAAGTAAAGTCATAAAAATGATATAGGGTAGTATTGAACTTTCATGGCAATTCCCTTTTCTCACATAGTTTGACAATTAGGCTCACATAGCTTCTCTTTTAAAAGTTTCAACAAATACCTTGATTTGGGGGTGAAGGCAATGGCACCCCACTCCAGTACTCTTGCCTGGAAAATCCCATGGATGGAGGAGCCTGGTGGGCTGCAGTTCATGGGGTCGCTAAGAGTCGGACACCACTGAGTGACTTCACTTTCACTTTTCACTTTCATGCATTGGAGGAAGAAATGGCAACCCACTCCAGTGTTCTTGCCTGGAAAATCCCAGGGACAGCAGAGCCTGGTGAGCTGCCATCTATGGGGCCGCACTGAGTCGGACACGACTGAAGCAACTTAGCAGCAGCAGCAACTTAAAAATACAAAGAAATCGTATAGTATAGAAAATCTAATGAGAAGACGTGGGACAGTTACAAGAGAAATGATTCTTTGAGAAATGAGAATCTGAATTCAAAATGCTTAGAACACTAATGCTGCATTAGATAAATTTAAAAGCATTAAATGTATTTAAATTCTCTATTTCTCCTGTAAATTCTGAGATGCCATAATTTATACTAGCATTAAAACTGAATTCATGGTAGCAGTTCAGTTTGTTACCATTTTTGACCACTGTGTGCCATTTCCCCCATTTCTCGTTCTAGAAAGTAAATTTTGTTTTCTCTCTTCTGCTAGATAAGGAGAGAACTTTCTTATTTGAAATGAGAAATAAATATAAAGCTAACTTAGGTTGACAATTGTAATCAGTCTCTTTGATTACATATATTCTTTGTACAAAGGCAGAATGGTTTCAAATTTTCTCCCATACACCATTTCTAGGAATGATCCATGTGAGTGAGATGAGGTGTGAGTGTAAGTACAGCAGCCTCGGCCGGCTCTGAGACACTGACATCACATGATAAAGTAAATGAACACAAGTGACTGGATTTTGTGTCTTATTTAGTCAAGGCTGAGTCTGTGGCAGCAGAGCAAACAATGTTATCATTATATAGAGACGCAGTGTTTACTTCAGTGTCTCTTCTTAGCTCTTAAAAATCTAGCCTGACTCCAGATAAAACAGTTAATCCTTTGGTACATGTCCCTAAGCAAGAAAATAACATTCTAAGGGTTAATAAAACTTTTTAAAATGGAGGTAAGATATGAAAAAGGAATATAATCGCAAAGCTACATTAAGTGGCTTTGTACAAAGTATGTACAAACACAGAATATGTATCATGTACAAATATAAAATATGTACCATGTAAAAAGCCAACAGAAAACAAGTTACAGTAATGGTGTTCCATCAAGTACTGAGCTCTGTAACCAGCTTTCTTGCCACTTCTAGACCCTTCCTTCTATGTAAGTGTACGTCTTGGAAGCAGGAGCTAGCTGTGCTATTACAAGGATCCATCATCAGGCTTTGTGGCAGTGACTGGCATGCTTTGCACACTTGGGACGCAGGACTCAGACTCAGAGAGCACACTTCTTGTGTATCTGAGATTCTGATTTCCCTAGGGTTATCAGTGGAATATAAGAAGCAACTGTGAAAGTCTTGTGTGAATATATTTTACAACCTATCTTTAGTCTGATCTTTGCAACCCAGATATGGAGGATTTAAAACAGTCGGTGCTTTTTAGAATATGACATTCAATAATTAATAATAATAGGAATGTATAGTGTTCCACTGTTTTCTTTGTACTAGCCACCCTGTGTTGATTATCTTAGTCAATTTTGTCAAATCAGTGAGTTCAGCAACTGGGATTTTTTTTTCCTCATTGTACAGGCAGAAAGCTGTCTTAGAGAAAGGGATTTGCCAAATATATATAAGGGGTATAATTTGAATTTGTGACATCAGAACTTAGTATCTGTGCTCACTGCTTTTCCATTCATACAAACATTAAAATATTTTTTCATAGGTTATCAAAATACATAATTTTAGAAGCTTTTAGAAATACTTGTAGGAAATGCAGGTGAAACAGCTGTTGCTTGATTATTATATCTTAATGCAGAGATAACTTGATTTTCAAGTTTTTTTAAAGCTGGATTTAAATAGACCAACAGGTTAACTATTTCAGAATGTGAATTTGAAGTTCTACATTGGCTATTGGGCAATATGTGAAACTTCAGATGATTATTTGCTAAACCCTTCATATAAAGATTACTATTAATTTGTGCTCTGGCTATAAGGCTGTTGGCATAGCATAATTGTTTAGACAAGGCCTCTAGTGATAAAATTACCAAGTAAGTGCCAAGTTCTGCTGGTTGACCTCTGTATGGCATTTGGCAAATTATCAAAATTCTCTGTACCTTGTTATATCATCTGTAAAATGGGAATGATTACAATAGCATCTTATTTTGAGGATGTTGGTAATATTTAAAGAAGTCAATTCACATAAAGCACTCTGGTACTTGGAATGTAGCAGGAGCTTAGTAAATCTTAGTTATTAGCTAAAGTGACTAAGGAATGTTTAAGTTCTTTGATCTCAGAGAAAAATGGCACATTGTATTAAATGTCAGTTGCTTTAAGTTCCTGTAAATTTAAGAAACTTACAAGAAAACCCTAAGTTAAGGAAAACTACTTTAGAAATGAGAAATCCGATAGAAATCTCAAGCTCTTGTGATTAAAAATCTTCTTTTACTTATTTATTTTGTAATTTGTAAAGGAGACCATTCATTCAATCTGAGATACTGTCCCTCAGTCAAATACTTTCAACAGATCTCAGTTGTCACAAATATTGTTCATTGGCAGTTTACATTTTTGCTTAATGTTATTTAAGGCTATTCATCAACTGCAACCACCACTGCGATAGAAAGCTACATAAGCCAAGTCAGAACTGTTTTGATAACGATGATGAGATAAAGAATGAGGTGGTAAAGCACCTACACTCTCCCTTAAGCAGTGTGGGTCTCGAATCATAATCCCGTACTTTGTGATGTGTGTGACCTTGTCTTCGTTTTGTGGCATCTCATGTATCTTTGTTTTCTCATCTAAAGCTGGGGATGATAATAGAACCTTCTAATATATAGAGGGGTGTAAGGATTAAATAGGGCTTCCTGGTGGCTCAGATGGTAAAGATCTGCCTGCAATGCAAGAGGCACAGGTTTGATCCCTGGATGAGGAAGATCCCCTGGAGAAGGGAATGGCAACCCACTCCAGTATTCTTGCCCTGAGAATTCCATGGACAGAGGAGCTGGGTGGGCTGAAGTCCATGGGGTCACAAGGAATCGGACATGACTGAGTGACTAAAACAAGAATTAAATAGCAGAATTCTCATAACTGGCCTTAAACCATGCATGTCACTTAGGAAGAACTTAATAGATGCTATATTTAATGAATAGTTTTCATGTTATTGACTAATTACTGTTATTTACCAGAACAAAACATTGTCTTCTTTTAGTCTCCCGATAATCGTGCTTTCCTTTTAGTAACCTGGAGGAATATTACCAACATTCTCCTCCACATATAAGTGGTTCGGTAGTCTTACCACTTAGCTCTGTCAGTATCTTTGGATGCAATTTATCTTGAAAATGAAATGAAAACTCTTATTTAAAGAAGAAATGGTTCCCATGGGTAAAAGGTTTGTCTTATTCAGTTCTATATACCCTAGAGTCACACAGTGGCTGACCCACAGCAAGTATCTCAAAATAGTTACGTGAATGAATGAATGTCTCCAAAATCTTTGTTCAGAGAAGACATTCTGAGTGCAACTTTCCTTATCTACATGTTGAAATAATAAAACAGTGAGAGTTGATATAATGATTAAATGAAATAATTACCTGGCACAGTGTTTGTCATATCATGAATATTCAGTTAATGTGAGATCCCTTTTTAACCCCCTTCTAATTCTTTCAGCTTATTTACTCTCCAAAGAGTGATAGAAGTCAAAGCATTTCTTCTGTAGCTTCATATAATAATACACCTCACTCCAAATAGTTTACCAAAGGGAAGCAACATCAAGACAAAACAAAACAACAAAAATATTTTGCAACAAAATATTTTAAAAGTTGCTTCAGTTTTCTTGTATGGGCGTACTAAAGGCTACATGATGATTTTCTTTTAAGACACAGTTAATGAAATTCATTACTATAGTTTTATTATTATGTTCACTTTTGATTTTTAAGTTTCAGGACGTTAAAAAATTTCTATTTGATTTCAAGTATTTTAGAGGCACTAAAATCCCTGGGGGATTTAGATTTTTATTAGTATCATATTTATTGATCATTTAGTCCTTTCTTCTCTCATTTCTGTTTGTCTATAAGAGTAGCTTGAGATGATATAAAAAGGGTATGATATGGATAAGAGGCACAATACAAACGAATTTTGGAATGTAACAGTTCAACCTGTCAGAATTTAGACATCTGTTAAAAACAAAATTCAACTGAGTAGATTTTAAAGATCTCATTGCCTTTATTTAATGGTTAATGAATTGGACAGCATCCTATCTAGCAGATAGAAGGGGCTCTGAAGACCTGGACAAAATGAAAGACTTTCATAGGTCAAAGGGAGTGGGACAAGGAAGTGATACTAGCGAAAAAGCAGATTGGTTGTGACAAGGTCACTTTGCTTTAGAGGATGACAGTGCCCTAACAGGCAAATTACCTCACAGTGATTCCTGATTGACTGGTTCAAGATTCCATTTCTGGGAGAGTCCCAAATTGTAATGAAGTTAACTCAGTTTGGTGACATGAGGCTTAGCATAAGTGACTCCATTTGGGGCCTGTTGTCTTGCTTTTAGCACATCTAAAGCCAACACACCTAGCCATAGTATGTGTTTCTCCAGGTCTTAATTCTTGTCAGTTGAACATGTATTTCTGCCCTTTCTTTATTGGATAAAACTGACTTGTCATTTTCCCAGTGTGTTTCATGTGATCTTTAAATTTCCTATCACATAAATTCTTCCTCTTCTCTTATGTCCCCTTCACTGAGTCTATAATTATTTTTGTTTTACAGAGATAAAAACATGTTTTCCCCCATTTTTTACATATGGTGTTTTGACTTCATGTGGAGAGAACTACACAGATGACATTTTTAAAAACTCCATATTTTACTCAGTTTTACATTCTTATATTCCATAACCTTGAATGTCTCCAAACTGTCCTTACCTAAAACACTTTATAGTGTTATTACTAGATTTATACCAGTAAAGATACATCAGCTTTCTTAGGGATAATCTTTAAGCAGACCTTAGTAAGACAAGCTTTGAAAACTATCATTCCTAGGAAAGTAAATCTCGAATCATGAAACATCAGTTTAATCTCTCTCCCTTGACAACTTAACACGACAGATTGAAATATAAAAGCCGATGCAAGTGGGATCAATGGATTATCTAAGTCCCTGAACATCTTCTCTTAAACTGGAGACTTGACAGAGTGGTTGTGAGAGGAGTATGTGTTGTGTGTCCCTTGTCATGCTTCAGAGCATTAAGTTTTCAGAGATTAGTGCTGAGTAGATGTGGTCTACCTGGACATGAAGCAGGGGAAAAAAAATTCGGAGGGAGTGAAAGAGAAAAGAGGGGGCTACAGGAAGAGAGGGATAGAGAGATTTACATGTGAGAACTCAGGGGCTTTGTCATGGCAATTGTATAAAGTGATATACAGTGCAAATCGACTTGAGCATGTCCCCGGATAGCAGGCGGTTTACAGCCTCCACGAGCTGAGATTACTGCTTTATCTTGTCATACTAAATTAACATGGCAGCACACTGTTAAACACTGGCGACCTCTTCATCTGGGGAAATTGCTGCCTAGAAGAGAGATGGTATTTAAGACTCTCTCTCTCCCCTCTCTCTCTCTCGCTCTCTCTCTCTCTCTCTCTCTCTCTCTCTCTCTCTCTCTCTCCCTCCCCTCTCTCTCTCTTCCCTTATACCCTTAGAGCAATTTGGGGTTAGACTATAGCCATTTAAAAATTCTAATAGAAAAGAAATTTTGTATTAAGTTGACAATAGATAAGATACGATTATGTCAAATGGCCAACTTTACATAAAATAATAGATTTTATTAATCTAAAAATGACATTTCATCTTTATACATTGACATTAAGAGTGTATTTGTTTTTATTTTAATCCCTTTTAATTCTACAAATAGTCTATTTATGTAAGAGTTATTTTTTATATAATTCTTTCAAAAGAATTGATTGGTGATGAAGAGGTAGGGGGAAATAAAGCTCAGATACTAGTTCGGCTCGTTATAGGGATTGCTCAAGAGAACCAGCAAGTGAACCATGCCTTAAATGGAAGCACGCAGGTTATTTCTTCCTCTAGAGCTTACCTGGCACTGCTTCAGTCTTCAGGTTCTTTTTAATTTCTCTTTTAAAAGAGGTGAGAGAGAGAGAGAAAGTCAAAAAATTAATTTGCCTCATCTCCTGACAGACTGCAACTGTACCCTTCATGTGTTTTCTAAGTTCTAGATATAAATAATACTCTCTTTTTTTCCCTGTCCGAAAATGTTGATAAATTAACCAAAATCAAGCATATATTTTTATGTGCTTGGTTTATGCTCTTGGAATTTGAATCAAAGGAAGGGATAATAAAAAGATTCAAAATGCCATAAGTGTTTATTCCTGTATGTCTCCAGCTGAAAACTCTTCATCCCTAAAGTATAGCCCTGTGAATTTCTTCCTCACTAAACTCTAGAGCTAGTGTTTTAAATCTGATGTTAAATTACTTTGAGGACTGCAGTGTGAGCTTTATGGAATCTGTGAACCCCTTGAAACTGTGTGATAGATATACTTACACATTTTTCTAGAGAGTGTTCATAGCTTCCCCCAGTGGGCCTTAGCCACCAAAATAGATAATTACTTTCCTAGAGTGTAAGCCTGTCTTAGGGCATTACTGGGGTACATCCTCACGCTGGGGCTGTATATCTGGCAAGTAAGATACTGACATATAGACACAGTAATTGCAAGTGCTTTCCCCAAGTCTGCTTTGGAGACTTACTGGGCTGCCATGCTGGAAGTAGTCCAGTAGTTCTTAGGCTGCTCCTGACCACTTAAAACCGTCCCTCTTAACATCCTTTTGTTTTTAGTTTTGCTTTTGCAGATGGTAGAGTCTGCCTGCAGTGCAGAAGACTCACATTTGACCCCCTGAGTCCAGAAGATCCCCTGGAGAAGGAAATGGCAACCCACTCCAGTATTCTTGCCTGGAAAACCCCATGGACAGAGGAGCCTGGCAGGCTCCAGTCCATGGGGTCACAAAGACTGAGCAACTTCACTTTACTTCATTTTCACTAACATCCTTTCCCTCGGTCAATTTTGTGAGCCATAGATTGGCTTTAATTCTAGTATCAGGATGTGTTTCCGTTCTCCAGTGCCATGAATTCAAAGTCCAGACAAGGAAACACACAGTTGTTTAGCTTACAAGTGATGTGGAACAGAGATAGTGTGTGTGTATATGTGTGTGTTTTCTTTTTCTTGGTAAATTGCTATCTTCTGCCTGCTACAGAACTATGAAAAAGAAAACACACAAATTTAGGGGATAATTTGACTAGTTAAATCTTTCCTAACTTGCCCTGATACCATACTATTTGACTAACATAGGGTGTTTAATGTCAAGAAAGTTTGCATTGTCATAAACATGGTGTTCTTCAATGAAAAGAAAATGACAAAACATTCTTAAGTTGCTGTAGTAATGCTCTATATTGTTACAGAGGTGACTTCTGAACACAGTCCTTTCTTCCTTCTCCTCCCTGTTGATAATTTTTTCTTCCCTAATATATTTTTTGTCAGATTAGATGCATTAGCAGCTTTTCTACTTAAGAGAGAAAGTCACTTGTTAGCCCCCTCTCTTATGTTTAACTATTTCTAACATTGAGAAGTAATTATTATTATTTCTTTGTTGTTAAGTTCAGGACTTAGAGGTAAATTGATATGGTATCACCAAAATTTTTTACATGAAGTAATTTTATTTTTAAAATGTTTGGGTCTTTGTTGCTTTTCATGGGCTTTCTCTAGTGGAGAATGGAGGCTGCTCTTCGTTGTGGTGTGCAGCCTGCTCACTGAAGTGACTTCTCTTGTTGCAGAGCACAGCCTCTAGGTGCATGGCCTCAGTAGTTGCAGTGCATGGGTTCCAGAGTGTGAGCTTAGTAGTTTCAGTGCACAGGCTTAGTTGCATGTGGAATCTTCCTGGACCAGGGATCAAACCCATGTCGCTTGTCTTGGCAAGTGTATTCTTAGCCACTGTGAGACCAGGAGAGTCCAATATGGTATTATCAAAAATATTAAGCTTTCCCTTATCTCTTACTTCTCCTTCCCTCTTATTTATTTAATAAATATATTTAATGAGAACCCTGCAGAATCATATACTCAAACTTGGAAAAATTTCTCTGAGGTAAATTGTGAATTTGATATAGAAAGTGATGGAGTACAGATATCATTCTATGTCATGAAACAGCAGCATGTCAAAAGTAACAGGACTGCATCCTGGTAAACCTCACTGTCATCTTCTAACACAGAACCATGTGGGTGGTTTGGACGGGGAGGGTAGCCTGAGTGTCAGACAACCATAACCATAACCATTAATCAGTCATAAATATGGGATGGTAGAGAGCCTTATTATAGGACTGGATGCCTATAATAAATAGCATACTTGATTACTGTAGGTTATTTTTGAGGAGATCTTCAATATTTAAACCTGGGTTGGGAAGATCTGCTGGAGAAGGAATAGGCTACCCACTCTGGTATTCTTGGGTTTCCCTTGTGACTCAGCTGGTAAACAATTTGCCTGCGAAGCTGGAAACCTGGGTTCAATCTCTGCATTGGGAAGATCCCCTGGAGAAGGGAAAGACTACCCACTCCAGTATTCTGGCCTGGAGAATTTCATGGACTGTATAGTCCATGGGGTTGCAAAGAGTTGGACAGGACTGAGTGACTTTCATTCTCACTTTCAATATATTTTTAAAATATAAATTTATTTATTTTAATTGAAGGCTAATTATTTTACAATATTGTATTGGTTTTGCCATACATCAACATGAATTTGCCACGGGTGTACATGTATTCCCCATCCTGAACCCCCCTCCCACCTCCCTCCCCGTACCATCCCTCTGGGTCATCCCAGTGCTCCAGCCCTAAGCAATCCTGTATCATGCATCAAACCTGGACTGGCGATTCATTTCATATATGATATTATACATGTTTCAATGCCATTCTCCCAAATCATCCCACCATCGCCCTCTCCCACAGGGTCCAAAAGACTGTTCCCTACATCTGTGTTTTTTTTTCTTTGTGGCTTACTTCACGCTGTATAATCGGCTCCAGTTTCATCCACCTCATTAGAACTGATTCAAATGTATTCTTTTTAATGGCTGAGTAATACTCCATTGTGTATATGTCCCACAGCTTTCTTATCCATTCATCTGCTGATGGACATCTAGGTTGCTTCCATGTCCTGGCTCTTATAAACAGTGCTGCATGAACATTGGCATACACATGTCTCTTTCAATTCTGGATTCCTTGGTGTGTATGCCCGGCAGTGGGATTGCTGGGTCATATCACTTTCAATATTTAAAAAGTCAGTGTCATATAGGATTTTCTAGAATAGGCAGAAAAACTGAGTGAAATAAAAATACAGAGAAAGTCTATAAACAAGAAGTAAAAGATTCAGTTATCACTTTAACTGTAAATAGGAAAACTTTCTTTTAATTATTTTTTCTGGATTAAAAAATATCTAGTTTTATACTGTTTAAGAATTTTGGACATATAACATGGAAATGTTAAAACTGTGCACAGTATAGTCAGGACTCTCCAGGTGGCTCAGTGGTTAAGAATCCCCTTGCCAGTGCAGCAGGCATGAGTTTGATCCCTGGGTTGGAAAGATCCCCTGGAGAAGGAAATGGCAACTCATTCTAGTATTTTTTCCTGGGAAATCCCATGGACAGAGGAGTCTGTCAGGCTACAGTCCGTGGGGTCTCAAAAGACTAAACAGCAACAACAAAATGTAGAAAACATTCACAGAAGTCAGAGGTATCATATTATCAGACCAAATACCTGGGATAGAGTACTTTTATGTTGTATAGAAATAAAATGTCATGAACATTATACATGAAATGAACTTTAAAAAGAAAAATATTATACTAAACGAAAGAAAGGAAAAATATTAGAAATATGAGATATTGATAGAAACATAGTTATACTGACATTTTGCTGCTATTGTTTGTTTTTGGCCTTGTGGCGTGTGGTATCTTAGTTCCCTGAACGGGGATCAGACCAGTCTCCATGCAGTGGAAGTGTGGAATCTTAACGACTGGACCACCAGGGAAGTCTCTGTAATCAGAGATTTTAAAATATTCTTTTCTCTTTTACAGATGGAGGAAACAGAACACAAATAAATACATAAAGTATTTGATGAACATTCTTACTGGAATTGACTTAATAGCTCTCTATATGCAGGTCACTTAAATTTTTTTAAAGTGTTTACTACTAAATAATTTTTATATTAAAATAAAAGCTACAAGATGCTTATAAAACAATAGCATGGATATCAAAACTATTATGATATGTTGAAATTTTTGATATTAGCCAAATGTATAGTTTTAGTGCCTTCAATATTAAATAAAATGAATGGGGAAAGAACAAAATATTCAGACTTTGAAAGCAAAAACACATTGTAATAAAATCACCCTAATAAAGTTATAAAACAGACCCTGAGGAATTAAATAAATGAATTAAATGTACTAGAATAAAATTGGGGAAACTTCTCCCTAGATTAATAAATGAAAAATCAAACAAACACATATACACAAAATAAGAACTGCTTGGGGGTAGCCTTATTACATTCATGGAGATTTTATAAATTGTTTATAATCTAACATTTTCAAAATTGTATTCTAAAGATCACATGTTCTATGCAGTGTCTAAAGCAAAGGTTTTATAGTCACATTAATTAGGAAGCATTTCAAATGTAATTCATAATCTCACCTTTTGATACTGACATTTCACATGGTATGTTAAATGTTTTGAGAAGTTGGTCCTTTTTTTCAGAGACTTAGTTAGCTTTATCTTGCATAATATTTTCCACACTTAATCAGTCATAAAACTTTTCTTTAATATATTTCCTCTTGAATCAATCCCTGAAAAGTTATATCCCACTGACCATATGCTAGCAAATACAACTATTTAAACTTATTAACAAATTTTATAATCTCATTGAAATGCATGATTTTATAGGACTACAGAGAAAGTGGGAAACCTAAACAGACTCTATCCATAAAAGACTTTTTCCCAAGTCAAAGAGTAGCTGTAAAATTGTTACCCCCTAACCAGTTCAGTATCTTCAGCTTCTAAGAAACAGAATTATGTTGTATAAAACTTTTTTCCAGAGCAAAATAATAAACTCTCCAATTAGCATAACTGTACTACCTGACCACTCCCTAGAAGAAGTTCCATCTCATTTTGAGTATATATGTAGAAGTTCTAAATAAAGTATTAGAGAAACTTGTTACTGCATTTTACTGAACTTACTAGACCATGACTAAGACGAGTTATTTCGGGAAATGCAAGCAGAGTTTGATGAACAGAAATATAGATTAGCATAATCTATGTTAGCAGTTGGGCTTCCCAGGTGACACTAGCAGTAAAGAACCCACCTGCCAATGCAGGAGGCAGAGGAGATGCAGGTTTGAGCCCTAGGTGGGGAAGATCCCCTGGAGGAGGGCATCGCAAGCCACTCCAGTACTCTTGCCTGGAGAATCCCGTGGACAGGGGAGCCTGGTGGCCTCCAGTCCATGGGGTCACAAAGAGTCGGACATGCATGTTAGCAGTCGCACAAACTACTGCCTTCCAGGTTTGCTGACTAAATCTGGCTTAATGGCCAAATCTGCCCTACAGTCTATACTTGTTTTAAAAAAAAAAAATTGAAGGAAAATTCCTTTACAATGCTGTGTTGGTTTCTACCATGCAACAGTATTAATCAGCCATCAATATACATCTGCCCTCTCAGTCTTGAACCTCCCTCCCACTCCCTACCCCATCCTGACCCTTTATGTCATCACAGAGTGCTAGACTGTATTATACAGCAGCTTCCTACTAACTATTTGTTTTACATGAGCTAATTCATACGTTTCAGTGCTATTCTCTCAATTCGTCCCACTCTCTCCTTGCCCCTCCGGGTCCACAGTCTGTGTCTGAGTCTTTGTTCCTCACAGCCACGCCCATCCATATGCTGTGGTTCAAGACTGCTCTTGCACCACATTGGCAGAGCTGAGTAGTTGCTGCAAAGGTCCTGTTGCCCTAAAACTTGAAAATATTTGCTGTCTGGCCTATTACCGAAAATCTTTGTCGATCTCTGGTCTATATCCTCACCTGCTCAAGGAGACATCTTGTTTGAAAATCCTTAGAAAGATATTTGATACAATTAAACACCCACTACTTTATACACAAGTCTTCATAAATAATCAATAGAGTAGTACTGGTATAATCTCAAACTAACAGATGCTTCAAATTTAATGATAAAATTGTCTAGTTTCTTGTACAGTCAGCAACAAATCAGGCTCATTTATTATTGTGGCTTTCATTGAAAAAGCAGAGAGTTCCAGAAAAACATCTATTTCTGTTTTATTGACTATGCCAAAGCCTTTGACTGTGTGGATCACAGTAAACTGTGGAAAATTCTGAGAGAGATGGGAATACCAGACCACCTGACCTGCCTCTTGAGAAATCTGTATGCAGGTCAGGAAGCAACAGTTAGAACTGGACATGGACAACAGACTGATTCCAAATAGGAAAAGGAGTACGTCAAGGCTGTATATTGTCACCCTGCTTATTTAACTTTTATGCAGAGTACATCATGAGAAACGCTGGACTGGAAGAAGCACAAGCTGGAATCAAGATTGCCAGGAGAAATATCAATAACCTCAGATATGCAGATGACACCACCCTATGGCAGAAAGTGAAGAGGACCTAAAAAGCCTCTTGATGAAGGTGAAAGAGGAGAGTTAAAAAGTTGGCTTAAAGCTCAATGTTCAGAAAATGAAGATCATGGCATCTGGACCCATCACTTCATGGGAACTAGATGGGGAAATAGTGGAAACAGTGTCAGACTTTATTTTTTGGGCTCCAAAATCACTGCAGATGGTGACTGCAGCCATGAAGTTAGAAGACGCTTACTCCTTGGAAGGAAAGTTATGACCAACCTAAATAGTATATTCAAAAGCAGAGACATTACTTTGCTGACTAAAGTCCATCTAGTCAAGGCTATGGTTTTTCCAGTGATCATATATGGATGTGAGAGTTGGACTGTGAAGAAAGCTGAGTGCTGAAGAATTGATGCTTTTGAACTGTGGTGTTGGAGAAGACTCTTGAGAGTCCCTTGGACTGCAAGGAGATCCAACCAGTCCATTCTGAAGGAGATCAGCCCTGGGATTTCTTTGGAAAGAATGATGCTGAAGCTGAAACTCAGTACTTTGGCCACCTCATGCGAAGAGTTGACTCATTGGAAAAGACTCTGATGCTGGGAGGGATTGGGGGCAGGAGGAGAAGGGGGACGACAGAGGATGAGATGGCTGGATGGCATCACTGGATGGGTGTGAGTCTGAGTGAACTCCGGGAGTTGATGATGGACAGGGAGGCCTGGCGTGCTGTATTTCATGGGGTTGCAAAGAGTCGGACACGACCGAGCGACTGAACTGAACTGAATTGCATGTTTTATCAGGTTTATTCCTGTCCCCTTATCCCCTTTTTCCTATCTTCTTTCCTCCATTTCTTCTCTCCTTTTTTTGCCCTTGTTTCCTTTATTTCTATTTTAAAAATTGTGGAATTTTTATTCAAGAAAAAACAGTAGGATTTTTTTCCCCAGGATTATAAGAAATTTTAATTAAGAAGGAAAGGATACGGGAATTTTTCTAGAATTATCGAACCTAAAATGATCTTCTGAAGTCCTTGAAGTGAAGTGAAGTAAAAGTGGTTCTCTCATGTCTGACTCTTTGCGACCCCATGGAGTATACAGTCCATGGAGTTCTCCAGGCCAGAATACTGGAGTGGGTAGCCTTTCCCTTCTCCAAGGGATCTTCCCAACCCAGGGATCAAATCCAGATCTCACACATTGCAGACGAATTCTTTCCCAGGTGAGCCACCAGGGAAGCCCTGAAGTTCTTAGGTATCCTAATGAAAACCTTTCAGCAGATAACTTCTTAATGATAAAGAACATATTTTTTTCTCTATGCTCTTTCATTTTTTTTTTTAGAAAAGTTAATTTACAGTTTCTCTTAATAATGTCTCATCATGTGTTATTGTTTTTAAGCCGAAAGATTATGCTTCATGAGTATTGAATAGAAGCTTCCTGCTTAATTTTAAGATTACTCACGTTCATGGACAAAGAAAAACTTCCTCGTAATTTGTTACAGGTCTAACATTAGGTGAACTGCACATTCTCGGTTTAAACATGCCAAGAAAAATCCACTGTCCTATGGTCATAGCCTTGAGCCAGGACTGTTAAACAGAATAGGACGTTGATGGCTTACTCTTAAGCTGTGCATTTTTGCTAAAAAATGTCTGTTAAAGCTTGATGGTTTCTAAGCTATTAAGGAGTATCACGCAACAAAATTCTATTGTCTTTTCCATCTTTTGAGATGGAAAGCAGTACAGGTACAGAACTTCAGGGAGTTTGTTTTAAGTACAGTCTGTCCTCCAGAGCGTCTTCTCATTATTTATAGAACTAATCATTTGCCTTAAGAGTTTGCTTTGGTTTTGAAGTTCAGTCTCACTGTAGAATTTATCTATGCTCAGCAGAACCCTAGTATCACCTTTTGCCTCTTCAAGTTCATTTTTGGCTCTGGGTCATCTTGGGATCTTTTTTGTTTCTCTTTCTGTTTCCCTTCCTATAACTTTAGCTTTTGATTATTACATTCTAAGTCGCTGCTTGTAGTATTTAAAATTTCTCTTCTACTTGGTTTTCAATTATTGAGTGAAACATAGTGTGTTTTTACCAAACATTCTGTTCTTGTTTCCTCTCGTTTTAGAAAAGGAATCTTTTAAAAGACCTTAGTTTCACTAGGGCCCTCTCAAATGTCTAGAGATGTCTAAGAGCAACTGGATTACTGAGTTATCTATTATAGTGCTTGGCTAAACTTGATTGCCTCGCTGCGGCTAAGAGTTGACAGCTAGCAGTGACTAGTCAAGGGCAAAGTGTGGCACTGGGATGGACTTCCTCTTTGAACAACTCTGATGTCAATTTACTATACTTAAATAAACTAATGTTCAAATACCATTTTATGAGATTGTTCACCTAAGAATTTAGATGAGAAAATATTTTTTTAAATTTATCTGGAAAGGAATTCTGTTCCATTTTATAGGCCAAAGAAAAATTTCCTCATTTTTCCCTTTTATTTCAGCTTTCAATAAATTTTCTTATGCTCATTTATAATTCCTTGATTTATTACAGAAAACAATGTAGTTTCGTGAATCACCATATTTCAGGCACCTAATATTCAACATTTTTAATTCAGAAAATTTGATGCAAAGTACCTACACAGATAACCACACTTTTACCAGAGCCTTTAGCTCAGTAGTAAAGTCCATCCGGTGAAAGTCTTTTGTAATCAAGTTATGGGGAAGTTCTTTATTTAATAATGGGTTAAATAATAGTAGCACAATGACTAGTTAAACACATGTAGCTCTTTGAACTTGCTTTATGAATACAATTCATCCTTGTGTGCTTTATTTCCATTGTAGGTAATAATCCTTTACCAGTAGACTCCCATATATCCTTTGTGGCAAAAAAAAAAAACAATATAATCTAAAGCAAAAATTGTAGACTGTTGTATATAAATAAAAAATATAGTATGGAAATTAAAATATACACTAAGAATCTGCAGTTGAGATGTGCTTGAGAATGACATAAACTGATAGACATATAAACTGATACTTTATATTAAGGGTTCATTGACATATAAACAAGTGGTTTGCTTTTAGTGTCAGAAATGACAGTAAAGTTAATTCTTGGCCCTGTAATCAAGTGCTCAGAGATATTAAGTTAAAGAAAAATGAAAATATGAATTTTTTACAGTGAAAGAGAATTTTTGCTTATTAGCTAAAATGATGTTATTTTAAAAATGATTATTTTTTATTTGCTAAAGCTGTCTCATATGAGGAAAGTAAGACATTAAACTAGACCTTGCTAATATTTTACAGCATTAGAGAGTTTGAGAGCAAAGGTCGTTTTTTCTATCTGTGCATTTGGTGAATATATTTTATTCCACTGGTTTCGGAGAAGGCAATGGCACCCCAGTCCAGTACTCTGGCCTGGAAAATCCCATGGACGGAGGAGCCTGGTAGGCCTGCAGTCCATGGGGTCTCTAAGAGTCGGACACGACTGAGCGACTTCACTTTCACTTTTCACTTTCATGCATTGAGAAGGAAATGGCAACCCACTCCAGTGTTCTTGCCTGGAGAATCTCAGGGATGGAGGAGCCTTGGGCTGCCGTCTATGGAGTCGCACAGAGTCGGACACGACTGAGGCGCCTTAGCAGCAGTAGCAGCAACACTGCTTCCCTTCTTTCTCTTCTCCAATCCTCTTACCCACTCTCTTACATTCCATGTTTAATTAATCTGTATCTGAGGTCAGAATGTCATTCTTATTTATAGGTCACTTTTTAAACATAATCCTCTAGTAGCTTGAATTGTGATATTGAACAACTGATCCCAATATTCATTTACCTTCTCATCCAAAACAAAGGTCAGGTTACTATTTACTTCATACAATAATTTGTGTATTGTATGAAGTGTAGCAGTTTACATAAAGGTAGAAGTTTCTAGTAACTCTGTAATGCAATTAACTATAAGACAAAACAACTTTAATAAAAATATGAAAGGAACAAAAATGATGTTCATATAGTACTGTTTTTCTTTACATATTTTATTTCTTTACTTGTTGAGTACTTCATTCAGATATAGTGAAACAATCAAAAACTGACATCAAAAAGAAAACTTTTGGTTATTTGTAACTGAGATGCTTTTTAAGTTTAATATGTGAGCTTTATATATATATATGTACATTTTGTATCTTTAAATATTTCTCACAGAGATATTGTTTATTATTTTTGAGGAAAATATATGATATGCCTTCAGATTTTTCCTTTGTAATTTTAAAAGAATACAATTGCCCCTTCATCTGATTTTGAATAAGTAAGTATTTTTGTTACTTGCAAATAGCTACCAGATTTCCATAGTAGAGAAGGGGATTTTTATATGATCCCTGTAATTATAAAGAGATTTCCTTAGTGAGTGAAGTGCCTCATTTATGCACCTCTGCTGAAAAAAATAAAAACAACATTGTAGTAAATATTATATGAGTAGCAATAGTAAAAAAAAAAAAAATTTGCAAGATCAGAACAACCAGAAATCATCAAAAGAAATATGAATACAGCAAAACCACTAGGAATGGCACAAATGCAATTTAGGATAAAATTAACACAGAGTCCTATTTTCATGTCCAAACACCTGGCTATATAGCTAAAAGGGAAAAGTAGGTTGGATAGTTATTGTGGGATTGTGATAGGAACCTTAGACCTTGTAGCTTAGCTACAAATAAGCTCAACTTCTGTGTTGGACTATGCAAGTGGAACTGTATTGGTTTTCTAGTGTACCCTAAGTAGTTTGAATTGTTGTGTTTAAAAAAAAATTATAAGCTATTTGTGAAGTTATAGATGTATAGTATATAAATTCAAGATTAACTTTTATTTTCATTACTCATTATAATGTTCATTGTTATATGCTTTCTTGTCTGGAAGAAGACAAGAAGTAGAGCTTGTATTGGTGAAACATGTTAGCATTTGATAGGCCTCTAGGTTTATAATGGGAAAAAGTTTGGACATTGAGTATAATTCTCACTGCGGTTTTGTTTCTGCCTCTTCCTCCATCTCTGTAATATTCTAGTTGAATGGCGGATGGTTTCTCAAACTGTGTTAAATCTTTGAGAAATAGTTCAGCTGTCCTATTACTTCTGACATGAAGTTCTGTATGCTACTATGTTCTTCATTGTATTTTCAATTACTTCTCTTTCATTCTAAGCACCCTCTACATTTAGTCTTTACTTCAACACTCTCCAGTACTGTCTGCACCCAGGTGTATTATGACTACCAGAATGACAGGAGAAAATTGTCACAAAGGAGGCCATGTTTTACCTACGTCTTAAATGCCGCATCCTTCAGGGTAGTGAGAGGGGAGAGAAGTCATCTCAATTAAGCTAACATTTATGCAATATTTTAGGTATGAAATATGCTAGATGAAAACATGAAAAGGGCACATTTTATCTTTGAGAATTCACCATCTCAGAAAATGGATATGCATAAAAGTCCTAATTAAGGCTTTGATAATACTGTGGTGAATGTTACAAGTGGAGGCGTTTATGATATGCTATGGGAGTTTATGGGATTCCCTGGTAGATCAACTGGTAAACAGTCTGCCTGCAGTGCAGGAGACCCTGGTTTGATTAATGGATGGGGAAGATCCCCTGGAGAAGGGTTAGGCTACCCACTCCATTATTCTTGGACTTCCCTGGTGGCTCAGACGGTAAAGAATCCACCTGCAAAAAAAAAAAAAAAGAATCTACCTGCAGTGTGGGAGACCTGGCTTCAGTCCCTGGGTTGGGAAGATCCCCTGGAGGAGGACATAGCTACTCTCTCCAGTATTCTTTCCTGGAGAATCCCTATGGACAGAGGAGCCTGGTGGGCTACAGTCCATTGGGTGACAGAGTTGGACCCAACTGAGTGACTAAGCACAACACATGGGAGTTTATGGGGGAAGAACAGCATTTTCTGGCTGAAGAAGAAAAGGAGCTAATGGTTCCAGAGCAGCACTGCTGAAAATGTGGTCTGTGCTTCATCAAGAAAGTCTTTCTAGGAAAAGAACATCAGCTGAACTCAAGGGTGTTTATTGATAGGACTTCCATTTGGGGGCAGCTTGTTGTGGATTGGTGCTTTGAGGACCCCTCTTCAAACACATCTAGTTTATGTGTGCAAATCACAATAAATTAAAAATGAGTTTGATTCATTTCAAATGTGCGGCAGTAGGGCGGCTCTTGGAGGGTTTCACTGAGAGGGTGGAAGTGAAGAAGGGCTTTCTAAAAACGAAAACAGGTAAGCTTAGTCTTGAAGGATTTGAAAATGCAAGATGATGTGGAGAGAAATTGAGTGGAAAGGGATACTCAAGCAGAGCAAAAGGAAAGAGCTCAAAAAAAAGGAACACATCTAGGTATGGCTGTGAAAATTTGTACACAATGTACTCCTGTTTATGTGTATTCAGGAAATTTCTAGGTATGTGTGTGGTGGTGGTTTTTAGTCTCTAAGTCCTGTCTCTCTTTGGGACACCATGGACTGCAGCATGCTGGACTCCTCTGTCCTCCACTGTCTCCCAGAGTTTGCTCAAATATATGTCCATTGAGTCGGTAATATTATCTAACCATCTCATCCCCTGCCGACTCCTTCTCCTTTTGCCTTCAATCTTTCTGAGCATTGGAGTCTTTTCCACTGAGTCAGCTCTTCATATCAGATGGCCAGAGTATTGGAGCTTCAGCTTTAGTAACAATAGGTAATATTGGTTATTTGATTAGAGTGTGCTTTCAAAGAATCTAGTGAAAAGGAAATAATATTTATCAAAAGATAAATATGGCCTAGGAATTCTGTTAAACTTCTGTATTTGTCAGGTCATGTAATGTTTACCTCTGAAAACACAGTATCGTTATTTTCATTTTCTTGATATGGATACCAAAGCAGAGAGAATAAAATAAAGTCACAAGTCCAGTAAGAATGAGACTGACTCAAAAGGCCATATTTTAGTGCAATAAATTTGAAAAATTAGATTAATGGCAGATTATAAGGGGCCTTGAGTATTATCAGAAATTTGGAGTTTATAATCTGTAATTGTTGGGGAACCATGAAAGGATAGAGATGCATAAATGGCTTTACTGTTTCATGAATTAAACATTATGATTTAGTTTTGACTCTAAATATGTCTTAGGATAGAAAGCAAAAAAGTCTAATCCTAATTTGTCTCCAGACCAAATCTGTGGAAGCAGAATTGAACCAGGGTTTAATCTGGGATGGAGTGAGAATAAGGGGAGATGGGCCCCCTGTTTGAACAAATTCTTCAAATATTTTGGCCAGTAATTGACTGATTTGTGGTTTAAATAAACTCATAAGGTATCAAGTAAGTTCTGTGAAATAAGATGAACCATTTTTTCCTCTGTTCTGTATCAGGAGAAAAAAAATGCTACTGAGGACTGGATTATACAGAGTTTGCAGTAGGCCTGTGAAGAGTATGAGAAAGGACCAGGAATATCTATATTTACTTTGCTTGCTCAAATACGAAAAAATAGTTTTTACTTGCTTCAAAGTACTTGCAGTATATTTTCTTCCCTGCCTTAACATTATTCTACCAGACCAGTCAAAATGTGACAAAATCAAATAGATAATTGAGCATTTTGGAAAAATCAACAGAAAGAAATCTTATTTGACTTCTTGTTCCTAGAAATGCTGAGTTGAGCCGTGAAACAGAACAGTTTACCTGAAGTAGAAAAGGCATCATATGAAATCTGGATTATACCAGTTAATATTAAAAGCAGTTGAGATTTTAGCACAGTTGTTGAAAAAGCCAGATAAAAGGAAAGAAAGAAAAAAAGAAGGAAGGAAGGGAAAGAAATTAAAGTTATGTACCTGGGATTATTGTCATTTCTCCACATTTTCTTCAAAATGTCATTTTCAGTTGAGAATAAAACTATCTAATTGATTTTTAGTTTATATGTACATATATATATATGAGATACATACATATGTATAGTGTAAGTATATATTATTAGAAATTAGTCAATTATATTGACTTTTATATGCAGAATTTATTTTTAATGTCATCTATATTATTTACATCTAACTGCAGCTTAATTTACAGATCTACTTTTCACAGTAAGAGGGAGCACTGTCCATTTGGTGGTGGCGTAGTACCTAGCAAAAAGCTATTCCTTTCCATAGGGACAGATAGGCCATTTAATCCATTTTAGTGAAGACAAATAGTAAAAACTCATAACCTGTTTTATATTTTTATCCATTTTTTAAAATTTAAATACAGAATGGTAAGAGTTTTAAAACAGTTAAAGCTTGAAGGTAAGATAGTTATGTGCTGTTTTATTGTTTTTGTTTTTTTAATTTTCCACTCATAGGCCTATAGCATTTTAAACCTGGCCTTATCTCTTAGAGGTCTTTTATTCCACAACTCTCACTTTTGATACAGGAAAAATAAAGTTCGTAGGGGTTAAGAGCCTCACTTATGAAAAAAGTAGTGGCTTTTGCTCCACTCCTGTGTGACTGGGAGAGTGATGGTGCAGCTTCAAAGAGGAAAAGCAGAAGTAAGCCAAGAGCAACAGCTGGTTGGGGTGACAGGATTCTGGTTTCACACGTATGTGTGTTGGGTTTGATGTACTGAGATATTTAGGTGGAAAACAGACTCTTAGAAATGCATGATTGAAACTTTCCTGCCAAGAGATAGACATGTGAAAATTACATGCATATATCCAAAATTTCAAATTAATTTACTTCACAAATATTTATTAAGTATTTACAATTCCTCAAGGAAGTAAACCTAGGCCAAATTTTAAAGCTTGAATTTAATTTGAAAGAGGCAGAGAAGTGAGAAAATGAAGTGTGTGTGGCCTGGAGAAAGCAAGGAGTTAAATAATGGTTCTATTGCTAAGTGAAGTGGAAAGAGATGATTCCTAAGTTTGTGGATTATTCAAAGGAGTTCGTTTTTTTTTTGTTTGTTTGTTTGTTTTTCTGAAAGCTGGGTGAAAGCTACTGAAAGATCTTCATATAAATGTCAAGAACAGACCCCTAAAACAGAGAGTTTAGGGGAAAAAGTAGGAAATTATTCTGGCTGTTGAATATATGTTAGAGGATTTAAGGTCTTAACAGGCAATGCTGGGGGTAAGAATGAACAGCAGAGGATGGGCCACCAGAAATTCAGGTAAAGAGTTATCAGTCATCTCAAATATTTTGAAGTCATGAAATATGTTGGCTTCAGCAATTGGAAGATGATTTGTTTTCCCTCTAGGACCTCGAATAATGCTTTTCAAAAAGTAAGCATTTGGCTAACAACTTTCGTGTACATTCCTCATTCATGTGTGTGAATGGTGAGGGGGAGGGCAGTGTTTAAAATGTCATTTAGAAGTTTGCCAAAATATTTTAAAGTTGGAAATACAAGTTAAAGAAGATGAAGTAGAAGATGTAGCCAATTAAAAATATCAAAGAATATGGAACATGTCAGTAAAGCACATTATGAAACCAAATGGGCATATTAGAAATGTTGTATCGGATTGGGAGATGACATGGAGATAGAACGAACTTTGATTAAAAAATTAGATTATGGTTAGTAAAGTTAGAGCAATTACTCGTTTTCAGCCCAGTAAAAAGCTGTATAGCATAATGGTTAGAAACACAATTGAAGGAATAAGAGAGATATGAGTTCAAATTATTTATTAACTTGAAGTTCCTGACTTAAACTCAGCGTCTGTCTGTATAAAAGCAGCCATAATAGTATTTCCTTCATAGGTCTATTAGGAGGATCAAAGTAATAGCCTACTAAAAACTCCAGTGTCGTTACTGACTCATTAATAAGTTTAGTAAAGTCATGCTTTTTAAATTTTGCTGCAAATATACATTTAGGTTCTGAATGGAATCAGAGGTTAATTAGAGTAAATAAAGAACACTGTAATACAAATATATTAAATGGAAAAATCCTGACGCGTGTTGCAATCACAGTGGTATGTAAGATGGCCATATAAAAACTCACAGTTATTCAAATTGTCAGGTTATGGAATTGACATCCAAGGAAGCGGTGAAAGCTTCATCATTTTGGGTCATTTTGAACTAGATTCTACCACACTCAAGAAATCCTGTGGTCAAATTCTTATCCTTTCCACCAGCTGCATAGTTCTTCCAGGTACAGACCTGCTATTGACTTTCCTGTTTCCATGCACAAAGCTGCTATTCACTTCCAGGAAAATCGGTGGCTCTGTGGAATTGGATAAGAATTTGGCCAACAATGAGTGATTTGAATGAATGAATTTGGAACTGGCAAGAAAATACAAACATATGCCACATTTACTTGGTACGTTCATGCTTCAAGAGAACTCAGGTAGCACGTAAATTCTGTGCAAAGAGCCAGAGATTTTCAACAAGAAACTATGACAAAAGCAGCCTAAATCTTTTCTGTGTATTTTTGTCATATTCAAAGAACAAGGCAAAAATATCATATTTAATTCCTGCTCATTGGAATGCCTCTTCTGGTAAAAGATTCTCTTCTGATACATCACGTATGCTTGCATGCTCAGTAGTGTTTGACTCTTTGTGACCCTATGCACTGTAGCCCACCAGGGGCCTCTTTCTATGGGATTTCCTGGCAAGAAGACTGGAGTGAGTTGCCATTTTCTCCTCCAGGAGATCTTCCCAACCCAGAGATCGAACCCGTGTCTCATGCATTGCAAGCAGATTCTTCACCACTGTGCCACCTGGGAAGCCTAGTAGAGTCATGTGAAGCACCTACTATTTACAGAGCTGCTATCAGAGAACAGGACTAGCAGTTTTGTTTTAGGCTAAATTAATGTGTGGATTTATTAACTTTTTTCAGATATACTTTTTTTTTTAAAGTCAGTCTTCATTAGCTTGACTCATACTGGACTACATGCAAATTAAATGTTATCTTTTGCTTTATGTATGCAAGATATAAACAGTGTGTGGGGGACCCACTTGTGTACTGGTATTGTTAGAGGTAGTCTGAGCTTTCTCCTGTTTTTAGTAGTAAGCAAATTTCTTCTCTGGATATTATTGCTCATGCAGTTTTTAGTACCAGAGATATTGAGCCTTTAAAAAGGAAGAGATGTTACATTTCTGACAGCTTCTCCCTTCCACTGACTGAAACAATAAAAATAAACATGAAGCTGTCGGAATGGCCTCTGCATTTAATGTTATTTGCATGTGATTTCCTTTGCTTCTCTAGATAATTGAATTTACTCAGACAATTTATTTTTAAATGTGTAGTCTCTGTGAACAGAAACATCTTAACTAAAGACAACCCTTTTATTTCCTCTTAATGAAATATATACATGTGTGTGTATACTTCTGTTAGAACCAAGGGAATAGAAGAAAAATAATGGAAATACCAAAAATGTACTGTAAAAAAATTAATTAAAGAGAGGAAGTGTGACTCTTGTAACCAAATATCCTCTCTTTGTGTTCACCCCCTGTCTATGTTCAAGGTCTCTAGGTGCTCAATGGGAGCTTTTTAATTATTTTTCCCTGTTTGATGTGCTAAGTATAATGAATGGATAGCAAAAGACTTTTGTAAGAAGCCACTGTGTTTGTATCATCTCAGAGTTGGTAAACAGCAATACTTGGATAGGTTACCATCCTGAGACTCAGTCTTATAGATCTCAGACTTAAAGAGACTATTTAAATTGAGCTCTGTTAGTCAAACTAAGTAGCTTTATAACACAAAGAAAACTGTATTATTTTTCTATGGGGAAGATAAAAGAATACAAGCCATTATTTTAGATTGCCACTTTTGTGGATTATAGAGCATCAAATGAGAATCACATGGGATATCAGAAATATTCAGGAATGTTAAGAAATTAAGAATTCAAGTAGAACTGTAAAAGAGAATGAATCTGTCCAAATTCTAAAATTGTTTCTTCTTTTTATAATAAATTAGGATTTAGTATTTTATTATAAATTAGGATTTAGTATAATAGAATTTCATTTTAAATACATATACCCCCAATAAGTTCCCTTGACAGAATTTATTAATGGAGAAAAACCCCCATCACTTCTTATTTAGACCTGTGACCACAACTCAATAAAGCAATCATAGCAGTAGATTTCTACAGAACTTTTTTGTTGTTCATTTTTATTTTTCCTCATTTTAACATCAGCTCTAAGAAGTTTGGAGGTGAAACATCCAGAACCAGGAATTCAACATTCTCAAAGTCCATTGTACATAAGGGAAAGCAGTGTTAGTTTCTAATGTTCTTATTTTTTATGGTGCTATTTTTTTCATACCTTAGTCTTACTTCCTAGAATAACGAGGACAAATCCTTCTTCTGACATTTTATCCTAATTTCTGTTTTGTGTACTCTTCAGGTGCTCATTGTTGTTTCCATGTACCTGTTTTTCTTTACAAAATGTTGTTCATCTTTCAGTGTCCAATTGTAGATAACAATAAAGTATCAAAATTTTACACAGTAAACTGGAGTCCCTGAAGGAGAAGGCGATACTCACTTATAA
Source organism: Nanger dama (assembly GCA_917880005.1). NCBI lineage: Eukaryota > Metazoa > Chordata > Mammalia > Artiodactyla > Bovidae > Nanger > Nanger dama. Next base: position 86,448,491 of record CAKJTW010000002.1, read on the forward strand.
CTGCCATGTTGAGAAATATGTGAAGAGGACCCAGCCATTTGCTCCTCTCTCCTGAGTGGACATTTTCTGAGAATTCCTGAACTAAAATGTATTTTAACCGTTCACTAGAAAATAATGATTCATAAGTCATTTTACTACCTTTGTAACCTGAATATTATATTTCAAGGTGCATCTGTATTTGAATGTCCCACATACAGATTTAAAGATCTCAAACAGTAAATGCATCATTGAGTCCTGAGGGAGATTATATAGCGTCTCTTAGTTATAGTGCTAGGGTCAAAAGTTAGGGCTAATGCTCAGGGTATAAACTAATTTAGTTATATTGTGTTCAGTAGTTTTTTACATAGACTGATTCTATTTTAGCAGTCATCTCTGTTTGCTCACCATTCTGTTTTTGTCATACTGTATTCACTATTCCAGACTCCCAGGCAGCAACTGTGTTTACTTTGACTCCTTCCTCCTTATTTTCAAGTTATTCAGTTTTAGCATTACCTACTTGAATTTGTCTCAATTTCAGTTTGATGCTTTGGTTCTTTTCTTTCAACTCCTGTGTGCCTGCTCAGTTGTGTATGACTCTTCGCAACACCATGGACTATAGCCTGCCAGGCTTCTCTGTCCATGGGATTTTCCAGGCAAGAATACTGGAGAGGATTGCCATTTCATCATCCAGGAGATCTTCCCGAAACAGTGACTGAACCTGCTTCTCCTGCATTGGTAGGCAGATTCTTTACCACTGAGCCTCCTAGGAAGCCCATAGAATCTAGAATACTTCTTTGTCTGCCAGATCAAATATAAATAATTTTATTTCACTTTCATGACCATTCATTAAAATAACCCTCTTATGATAGTCTAGTCATTTAATATCCTCCATTTCTTTGTGTTCAGTTCAGTTCAGTCGCTCAGTCGTGTCCGACTCTTTGCGACCCCATGAATCGCAGCACGCCAGGCCTCCCTGTCCATCATCATCTCCCGGAGTTCCCTCAGACTCACGTCCATCAAGTCAGTGATGCCATCCAGCCATCTCATCCTCTGTCATCCCCTTCTCCCCCTGCCTCCAATCCTTCCCAGCATCAGAGTCTTTTCCAATGAGTCAACTCTTCGCATGAGGTGGCCAAAGTACTGGAGTTTCAGCTTTAGCATCATTCCTTCCAAAGAAATCCCAGGGCTGATCTCCTTCAGAATGGACTGGTTGGATCTCCTTGCAGGCCAAGGGACTCTCAAGAGTCTTCTCCAACACCACAGTTCAAAAGCATCAATTCTTCAGCACTCAGCCTTCTTCACAGTCCAACTCTCACATCCGTACATGACCACAGGAAAACCCGTAGCCTTGACTAGGTGGACCTTAGTCAGCAAAGTAATGTCTCTGCTTTTGAATATGCCATCTAGGTTGGTCATAACTTTTCTTCCAAGGAGTAAGCGTCTTCTAATTTCATGGCTGCAGTCACCATCTGCAGTGATTTATATTCTCTTGTGTGTATGTGTGTGTGTGCACGTGTGCATACTATAAAATTTTCTGGATGATGCTTCTGGGAAAAAATGCTCTATTTTTCCTCTTTGCCTGTTTATTTCTAGAGTTATATCAAAAGCTTATCTGTACATAAAGGGATAAATTATTTAACTTAATATATTTTTAATAAACACTAATAATAAGGTCTGGATAATCAGAACCATTCCCTGACTTCATGGTATAGAAAGAAAATTAAATAAATGATCTGAAAACATTGTGCTAACTGGTATGATAAAGTAGTTTCTATCTTCCTTTGAGTTTTAGGATTTTCTCTTTGAATTTCATGTGCATGTATAATTTGCTACTACCTAATTTAGTATTTATCATTGTTATGATTACTCATTTTTTCTTGTGTATTTTAAATGGCTCTCTAATTTTCAACTCTGAGGGGAGTGAATCAGCTTGATTTTTTAATACCTTTAGCATCTCTTATAGAACTTGAATCAATTAAGGAAGGCAGTATAATTTAATGATGACCAACATGGATTTTAAAGTTAGATGATCTTGAGTTTAATAACCCAGTTTACCATCTCCTATTATTACCTTGGGTAAGTTCTCATCTGTTTAATAGGAATATAACAGTCTTTGTACAACTTCTGTGAAAATTAAATAAGGTAATATCCATAAAACTTTTGGAACAGTACCTTTTAAGAATTCAAATAATGGTAGCTATATTTTTACTGAAACCCTCTAATGAATTTGAATGGATTTTGTGCATGTGGTCAGAAAAAATCCTAGTAATTTAGAAATAATACTAAGTCTTCCAAATTATAAGACTAAAATAAAATTTATATATAACATTACACATATTAATTGCAAAAAATGTTTGCAGAGAACCTAATGTTTTGCAAAAAGAATTCCAGTGTCTCAATGATTTTGGATGTTACAAGATGGTCTTTATAATCTGCTAAAGTAGGCTCAAGAAATTTTGATTTATACTATGAATAAATAGCTTGGCTAGTTGGGAAATTTTATGTGTGTGGACTTCTTGATAACTTACAAATGAGAACTGAAGCTTATGTTTCCTGTGTCTCAAATCACTGCTTAATATCAATTCATGCTAAAGATCCCTTTCAAAGAAATGCTGTTTTTACTATAAGTGGAGTACTCTATTGAAAGTCTTAATTAATATAGAAAAAAATAGCTCTCTAGCTTTTTAAAGGCAGAAAGATGGAATTGGTGTAATGATATAGCATTTGACTGACACTGGGCTATGAAATCAGCCTGATATTCTGGGGCATTGATGTTGAGGGGCTCTATTCAGGGTGCAAATAAAACAAAGAGGAAGGAAGCTAGAAACAGAGTCAGTGCTTCATCTGTTTTTCCTCGTATTACCTCTGCTGTTTTGTATTTATAGTGTAAAGAAACCTAAAAATTTGTTTGCAAGAGAATCTAGTGGTGCTAATGTTCTCATAAAGAAAGAAAAAAAATGATATGTCCATCTCACAAGAAGAAAGAGAAATATGAAAGAAAAGTTGAAATATGGCATAATAAGTAATTGGTATCATGTATTTATGAAAAATAATTCATTACTCTAATTTTTTTCAGACTTTGACTTTAAAAAGTTTTATTTCGTAATGAGGAGTAATTGAACATTCTTTCTTTGATCATTTTCCAGAGTTCTCACTTTGTAGAGAACCATTAAACTGTGAAATTTGAAAACCGAGTATGTGACAGAGATAAAAGCACACTAATGTCACATGACATTTTATGAACTAGTTTTTTTTTTCCTTAAAAAAGTTTGTATTATCTTTAAAAATGTGCCACCTCAAAAATATTTAAATTATTCTTTTTAAAATAAGATCCCATGGATGCAGTTTGATTTCATCAGAAAGAACTACAAAACTACTTATATATGCAGTTTCTGTTTTTGGTTGGGTGGGTAGAAGAGGGTATTCTCTTTTCCACTTTCCTGGTAAAAGGTCTGACTTTTTCTTCATTTGTTTTTATATATTCTGTGTTTTATTCATTAATGTAACCTCATATGATGGCCTGAAGCATACTTGATTTAGGAAATACTCATATAGCCCTTGCCATTTCTCAGTTACCATCTTGGTAGTTTTGTACCTTGTTATATGTATATTAACTCATATAATCCCTTACCTAATATAACTCATTATTTTTTAATTTCTAATCCACTAATGACCCAATGAGGTAGATGATAGTATTATCCCCCTTTTACAAACACAAAGGTAGTTTAAATAATTTGCCCAGGATCACACAGCTAGTGAATGTAGAACCACAATTTGGGTTCACATTCTCTGCACTTACTGTGAACATTGTTTTGCTGACTCACAATTAGCCCTTGAAATACTTTTATTACACAAATCAAAGAGAAAATTGAGTAAGTAAAATATTTCTTATTTTTCAATAATTATTTTATTACTACTAAATTCTGGAGATCTGGTATTATATCATACCACATATGAATTACTTATTTGTTGTCCCATTTTCTAGATGAAGAAACTGAGGTTTGGAAAGTTTAAATAATTTCTTCAAGATTAATAAATGACAGTCTCCTGATTTGAACCTGGTGTACTGACTCCTGGTTCCAGTAGGCTTTACCATTGCTGCTTTCTGACATCATATTTTACTGGGTGAGGGGGTCACAGTTTATTTCACTTATCACTGAACATATAGTCAGTTTCCAGTTATTAATATAAATGATGCTAGCAAACACTTAGCTTAATAAGATTCTCCAGGCAAGAGTACTGGAGTGGATTGCCATTTCCTCCTCCAGGGGATCTTCCCAACCCACGGGTTTAACCTGGGTCTCCTGCATTCCAGGCAGATGCTTTAACCTCTGAGCCACCAGGGAAGCCGATTAGTAACTTTACCGAGTATCTATTCTGTGTAAGAAACTGTGCTCATTGCTCTGTGCAATGAAAAGAATTTATTTCCCAAACAGATCACAGGTCGAGGAATTCCTCAAATATCATTTCTTTCTTCAGACTCATAGTGAATTGGTATCTAGTCAAGTTTATTAACAACTACAGTAGGATTGTTCTAAAGGCTTCTTAGAAAAATGACAGGTTAATTATTATGTATAATTAGTGACTAGTTTTTATTTACTTCTTAAAATATTATTATATAATCCACAATGCTAGTGTGAAGTGAAAATGTTTTGATGTGTAGCCTAATTTTTGTTTAGAAACGTCTTACTGTTGACCTTTGAGCCCTCAGGGAAGAGATCATCAAATGTCTTATAAGTGTTTTTGCAGGATGTTTAAAGGTAAGGAAGACACAGCACACAAGTCATCAGGAGGAAGATAATGAGGCTGTCACAACACAAAATGTTCTTTGTTTTTACAGGTTCTATTAGTTAATATATTAGAATTCTCTAAATGCCACTTTTGCTTATTAAGTGGTTTTGAGAGCACATGAAAACATACATTTTGCGCTTGAACACAGCATTTCTGAGATTCTTAGTAAATGTGATTCTGGAAAAACAGCCATTAAACATTTCTGCCCATGTAGTATACAGATGCAAATGAAGAGATTTTCCGAAACCATTTTTCCTGTTTCTATAATCTCTTATTAAATCAGAAAATTTGCCTTTAAATTTCTGTTTCACTCACTGGTATTGAATTAGATGGCAAATATGATACTGCTTTAAAAAAATCAAAAGAAATATACTCTCATTGTTTTATTTTTATTTTATAAATGAGATTAAGCTATTAACAAATTGAAACCAAAATTATAGTATATTTCTAAAAATAATCTATTTCCTCAATGAAATAGACATAAATCTGATTCTTTAACCTGTAGAATTAGTATGAAATCAGCAAATCCACCTCAGTTTCGTGTGTTTCAGTATTTCATCATGGCTATTAAAGAAACGTCAGCATCGTTTTTCTCCAAAATGTACTGGTCATTTTTACCTCTGTTGTTAGTCGTTCAGTCATGTCTGGCTCTTTGCACCCCAGGGACTGAACCCAGGGGATCTTCCTGACCCAGGGATTGAACCTGGGTCTTTTGCACTAATGTCCTCATTAGTAAGGTGGTGAGTATCCCGACCTGTCATGCAGGAGACCGGGGTTCAATTCCCCTACGGGGAGGCAACACACCCTTTGGGGCTTCCCTTGTAGCTCCGTTGGTAAAGAATCTGCCTGCAGTGCAGGAGACCTGGGTTTGATCCCTGGGTTGGAAAGATCCCCTGGAGAAGGAAATGGCAACCCACTCCAGTATCATTGCCTGGAAAATTTCATGGACAGAGGAGCCTGGTGGTCTGCAGTCCATGGGGTCGCAAAGAGGTGGGCACGACTGAGTGACTAACACTAACACTCCTGCAGTGCAAGCAGACTCTTTACCTGTCTGAGCCACCGAAGAGGGTTTGTTAATAAATCTTCCCTGCCCCTCAGGCTCGTCTCCCCTCTGGGGTATAGTACCTCTGAGCTCACCTCTCAGATCCATTGTTCAGTAACTTTATGATTGCTTTCATCACCACTGCGGCTTTTAGTCATCTCCTTTTTCATTCTCTCCCTCTTTTTCTCTTTTATTGCTTACAAATTTTCCTATATCAGTAGTTCTCTAACTTTAAGATGTACCAGTCTCCCCTGGAAGTCTTGTTAAAATACACTTTGAGGCTTCACCTTTGGAGTTTCGGATTCAGAAAGCCTGGGATAAGGCCTGAGAAGAATGTGTTAAGTATTCCCATATGTGCGTTAATCATTCAGTGGTGTCCGACTCTTTGCAACCCCATGGACTGTAGCCTGCCAGGCTTCTCCATGAAATTCTCCAAGCAAATACTGGAGTGGGTAGCCATTCTCTTCTCCGGGGAATCTTCCAGATCCAGGGGATCGAACCCAGGTCTTCTGCATTGCAGGCAGATTCTGTACTGTCTGATCAACCCTGGAATTTCTTTGGAAGGAATGATGCTAAAGCTGAAACTTCAGTACTTTGGCCACCTCATGCAGAGAGTTGACTCACTGGAAAAGACTCTGATGCTGGGGGGATTGGGGGCAGGAGGAGAAGGGGACGACCGAGGATGAGATGGCTGGATGGCATCACGGACTCGATGGACGTGAGTCTGAGTGAACTCTGAGAGATGTTGATGAACAGGGAGGCCGCGATTCATGGGGTTGCAAAGAGTCAGACACGACTGAACGACTGAACTGAACTGAACTGAGCTACCAGGGAAGCCCAAAGTATTCCTAGGTCGTGCTAATAATGATACTACTCACTAACCACAGTGTTGAAAGTTACATTTGTACACATCCTCTATCATCTTTTGTTGTTGAGTACCATTTGAATGCAACCTAAGGGAGAATTCACTTTTAAATTTATTTAATCTTCTGATCAGTAATTAAGTGTGAGTCAAAGGTAATGTTTCATCTTAATGTTTGGTAAAAAAAAAAAAAAAGCAAACTGATTTAGACTTTTAATGCCAATCTATTGTGCAGGAAAGGAATTTTAAAAGATTCTATATTTTTAGGCTTGGAAAAAACATCTAATAGCTTTCACTCCTTTCGACATTGTCCAAAATACATTAAAAATACTTGAAATATAGATTGGATTATATATTTTAAAATATAATGGAGCCCTTTTATAAAATAATTATCTTTTACCTAAATTTGATGAAGCCTGTCACTGTTTAGAATGTTAGATCTGTTCTTAGAGTAGGTTGTATCTCCAATACAGAGTCAAATGAACTTCTGAGGTTTCTACAGTATTCTTTAAAAATTAGACCTTGAGGAGGGATATGGAATATGACACTTTCCATAGATCACAGAGAAAAAAATATGCAGTATATATTTGAGTATTGTGGAATTTCCACCCAGTTTTTTTATTGTGATGACTGAATGATTATAATCATTCAATTATAAGAGGTTGAAATATGTAAAATGTAATTTTTCCTTAAAATCTGGCTTTGGATTCCTATGACTAGCTTGCAGGCGATCTAGACTAGGCTGGTACAGCACGCTTAGCATACAATCCCCTAGGAGTATTTAGAAAAACACATATACATAGCTTGCTGATCCCATCCCTAGACAGATTTATGAACCACTCATCTTCTATCTGGAATCTCAATTACTTTACCTTGTTTAAGCACTGAGAATTGTTGATCTTGTGAAACTCAGTGAGTTTCACTGAGTTTCAGTGGCTTTTTCCAGTGTAGAAAGGTGAACAGTTATGAGTTCCATCTTTCCAGATGATTGAAAGTGACTCAAGCAAAACTACCTCTGTCAGTTTTTCATTTATTTGAATACTGGATCTAAATATACATTAAAAAATTTAGAAAGGATTTTAAATCAGACAGCATTGATACCGACAGTAATCAGAAGCATAAAAGACGCCCTTCAGAGATCTATCAGTACTGACTTTTCTTTTTCAAGTGTTGGGTACTGACCATATCCTATTCCCAGAATACTGAATTTAATCATGCTAACCAAAGAAAGATTCCTAGTGTTCTCTAGTGAGATTTTTAAGTGTTGGTTTTTGCCTCAGTGTACCCTTCCTCACATGTATCTATCCCGTTTTCAGCAAAGTCCCTATTTGAAATTTAACTAGTATGACTTTTCAAAATGGTGACATTCATTTATAAAAATTAACGATTTGTTCTGCCTTCCATTTCAAATTTATGTGTACATTATCACAGGGTAATTTCTGCATAAGAAGTCAATGCCCTAAATAAATGTACTCTCTTCAATGTGTTTATTACTCTTTATATTAAAATACTGGTCTCTCTCTAAAGGTTTATCTCAGAATAGTAAAACTTCAAGTTATTGACACAGATACTTTTATGTTTATCTAAATAAAACTGCAATGAAATCTAGTTTGAGGCTCTTTTTACATAAAATAACTGGTCAGTTTGAAGTCATCTAATTGTATATATTGATGAGTTTATAGTACTTTATTGGTAGGTGCACATTTAGGTCAGAACTTCTTAACCTGGATCCCATGGTATGTAAGAGTACCTAAGGGATTTCACGGAGGAAGTGCATAGGAACTGTGAGAGTAGAAAGTTAACTCTCTAAAACTGTATGTAAAATTATGTGTGCAGTATCAAGAGTCTTTGTCTGCCTGTATGCACATGTATGTATTTCGGAGGCTATTTCTAGGTCCCATCAAGAGATCTATAATCCAAAAGAAGTAAGCATGCAGAGGTTTCATGCAGAAATATAATGAAATGTTATCTTGACCAAAAATTTTACAAATACTTTTACACAATAATGATTTATATTTCCTATTACTAAGTGAAATTTGGCATCTTCTAATTTGACAGAATAAATTACAGGTAGAGAAAGTTAGCTTCAAAATAAATATTTGTAGTAACATTTTTACTTAATTTTTAAATTTAAGGAATAATTAAATATAGATTTTAAAAATTGAGATATAATTGACTGGTAACACATTAGTTTCAGATATACAACATAATGATTTGCTATGTGTATATATTACAAAATGATCACCATAGTAAGGTCTACTCTCTTAGCCATTTTCAAGTATTGTTGTTCAGTCACTAAGTCATCTCCTCCTCTTTGTGACCCCATGAGCTGCAGTATAGCAGGCTTTCCTGTCCTTTGCTATCTCCCAGAGTTTGCTCAAACTCATGACCATTGAGTCAGTGATGCCATCCAACCATCTCATCCTCTATTGCCCCCTTCTCTTTTTGCCATATTCTTTCCCTGCATCAGGGTCTTTTCAGGTGAGTCAATACTTAGCATCAGGTGGCCACAGTTTTGGAGCTTCAGCATCAGTCCTCCCAGTGAATATTCAGGACTGATTTCCTTTAGGATGGACTGGTTGGATCTCCTTGCAGTCCAAGGGACTCTCAAGAGTCTTCTCCAACACCACAGTTCAAAACCATCAGTTCATTGGTGCTTAGATTTCTTTATGGTCCAACTCTCACACCCATATATGACTACTGGAAAAACCATAGCTTTGACTAGATGGACTTTTGTCAGCAAAGTGATGTTGCTGCTTTTCAATATACTGTCTAGGTTGATCATAGCTATTCTTCCAAGGAGCAAGTGTCTTTTAATTTCATGGCTGCAGTCACCATCTGCAGTGTTCTTGGAGCCCAAGAAAATAAAGTCTGTCACTGTTTACATTGTTTCCCCATCTATTTGCCATGAAGTGATGGGACAGGATGCCATGATCTTCATTTTTTTTATTTGTACTTTTTTTTCTCATTTATTTCTCAGTTTATTTTTTTTAATACTTTATTCTACATTACAATACTGTATTTGTTCTGCCATACATTGACATGAATCAGCCACAGGTGTCCACGATCTCCCAATGCCGATGATCTTCATTTTTAATGTTGAGTTTTAAGCCAGTTTTTTCACTCTCCTCTTTCACTTTCATCAAGAGGCTCTTTAGTTCATCTTTGCTTTCTGCTATCAGGATGGTGTCATCTGTGTATCTGAGGTTATTGATATTTCTCACAGCATTCTTGATTTCAGCTTGTGTTTCATCCAGCCCAGCATTTCACACAATGTTCCTCTTTACTTTCTGTAATTAAAGTGTTATCATCTGAGTATCTGATATCTGAGGTTGTTAATATTTCTCAAGGCAATCTTAAATCCAGCTTGTGAGTCTCCCAGGCTGGCATTTTGAATGATTAGTCTATATATGTTAAATAAGTAATATGTCAATATACAGCCTTGAATGATTAGTCTATATATGTTAAATAAGTAATGTGTCAATATTTCCCACTTTTGGACTAGTCTATTGTTTCAAGTCCAGTTCTAACTCTTTCTTCTTCACCTGCATACAGGTTTCTCAGGAGGCAGGTCAGGTGGTCTGGTATTCCCACCTCTAATAATTTTTCACAGATTGTTGTGATCCACAGTCAAAGGTTTCGTATAGTCAATGAAGCAAAAGTAAATATTTTTCTGGAATTCCTTTGCTTTTTCTGTGATCCAACAAAATGCTGGCAATTTGATCTCTGGTTCCTTTGCATCTGGAAGTCCTTGGCTATTGTATGGAGTATAATATTATTAACCGTGCTGCACATTACTTCCCAGTATTTATTTTATAACTGGAATTATGTGCCTTTTGGACACTCTCATCCATTTCAACCAAAAAATATAGATTTTCAGATATTTTTCAAAGTGTTGATTTGCTATTTCCTGGTGATATCTATAAGAATAGTTCATTGCTAGAAGAATATGATTATGTCAAAATTAGTTTAGCACCAAAGAGTTTTCTCTATAGATCTGTAGTTCATTTTATGTTATGTCTATGCAATGCCAAAATTATTGAACTTGTGTTAATAAGAATCTAATTAAAGTTAGTCCAGATCTTCTGTACTGTTTATTCTAAGTTCAAAACTTCATTGAATTAGAAGGAAAGGTAGAGGTAGCCACACATTTCATAAAGAAAGATAAAGAAGCATAAACTACTGAGCATCATTATTTTGATTAGCTATTTAGAGCTCAAATTTATCTGTTTGCTTTATATAACTATTTAAATCTTTGGGTTTAGTTTTTTTGGAGTATGACATAAACCTTATATTTTGGTGGGTAGAGCTTTATAACCCTGTAAATAGTTGGATTAATTTATTTCAAGATGTGTACATCATTTCTTTAAAAGTTGAATGTATTGGAATAAAAGCTTCTCTTCATAATTATTAAGAAGTATATCTCATGCAGCCATATCATTGATAGATAGAGACATAGTTAAAAACTTGTGGCCTTTTTCTTTTTTTGCTTGTGTGTTTTAAGAGTGGGGTAGTATTAGCATGGTCATTGAAAATCAGGGCTCTGAAAGCCAAGAAGATCAAGCTGATTATACTTTATATTTTAATAGTCCTATGACCTCAGTCATTTACTTCAGTCTGTGTGCCTCAGTTTCTCCAGCTCTAAACTATAGTTAGAATTGCCATGATAATTAACTGAGTTGATGCATATACATCGTTTTAAACTATGCTGGACACAAAGTAAATATTGTGTAAATATTGGCTGCCATTCTTAGTGATTATAATATCATAAACTGACTACTAAATGTAACGTTTTTACTATCCTGTACAGATTTAACTTCAGTTTATAGGGCTAAAAAATAAGTATGATGATGTGTTTCTTGAGGCCAGAGTAAAGAATGCAACATCATTCGGTTAATAAAAGGAAGATACACATCTGTTTGGGCTTCCCTAGTGGCTCAACGGTAGAGAATCCACACGCCAATGTAAAAGACTTGGGTTCGATGCTTGTGTTATGAAAATCCCCTGGAGAAGGAAATGGGAACTCATTCCAGTATTCTTGCCTGGGAAATCCCATGAACAGAGGAACCTGGTCGGCTACAGTCCATGGTGTTGCAAAGAGTTTAGCAACTAAACAATGACGACATATCTGGTTGAGTTGCCTATTATCATTTTTTTTCAAATGGGTTAATTCTTCTTAATCACCAAACTACATCAAGTAAGATTGAAATATACTTTTCTTAAAAGGGTGCTCATAGCAAAAGACTGTCTATGGAATTAATAAGAATTGATTTTTGAAAAGATATTTTGATGAGAGTATACATGTGGATACATTAGGTACTTTATCTCATGGTTGCAAGGGTAACAGAAAGCAAGATTAAGTAAAGCTTGTTCAAGATTAACAAAGATTCTTAACCTCATTCTAAAAGTTTAGAACACTATTTTATCATTAGAATTTAGAAGTTACACATCACATTTCTGAGAGCTCCTGCGAAATATTGAAGGTTTGTGCACAAAATTTAAATATATATTGCTGGCTTAGACCACTGATGCATTTGTTAGCAGACTCTTTGGATGTTCACTTCCCAGGAAAGTGAAGGGAATTGTGCAGTCATTACTTTAGGCATGGTAAATGCAGTCCCAGGGAAGAAACTGGAAACCACAGGACTTCCTTGACTGAAGACTGTGCCAGTACTTCATACACAGGCCATTCACCATGCAAATGAACAATGGAGCCCCACACTGAAACATCTGTTAACTACATGAAACTGTTAAAGGGATTAACAGTTCCAGAGGCTGAAATGTAATCAGACAGGTGAAATAGCAATAAGATAAATATTCCTACATGAAATAGCAATAATGCTAAATAATTAATTTATTTTTATATGGCTGTGGTAACTGAGGTTAGAATTCTTATGAAATATGTTAAACTCTTTACAATAAATCCTTCCTCTTTGCAAAGTGTAGAGAATTACAGACATGCAAAATGGAATACAATTTTATTTTACTTTAGTTTGAAAAATTTTCTCATATTTTAATAGACTTCATTGCATACAGTTTGGGTGCCATTCTCTGTACTGGTGATTCTGCAGAAAGATGTGTGTAGTTTTCAATTATGGAATGTGAAGCTCAGATGCCAAATTCTGGTTTGTAAAGTTTATCATCATATAATGTAAAAGCAGAGTATAAAATATACATGTTTGAAATGAAGCTAAAATTGGAGTGTTTCTGCTTCTGACCCTAGAAATAAGTGAGAAGAAAGACTGTGGAAAATAAATACAGCAGTTTTGCTATATTCCAATTTGGACGTTAAACTGAGATGATGTTTATTATGGGTCATTCATAAAATCATTCCTTAGTTTACTGAATGAATATGTGGTTGCCCTTTTCAGAGGTATCTGTATATGCATGTTTAAGTATTTGCTTGTATTTGTGTGTCGTTTTCAAGTAAATAATTACAAAAGTGTACCTTCACTTAACCTGCAGGGTCTTGTAATCATTATACTATGCATATTGTTTTCCAAATTCAAGTATATTATAAGCTAAGATTCATCTATCAATGTATTTTATAGAATATTTAATTAAGGAATAGTAATTGTAAGGGACATGTTCTGTTTGTAGGAAATGGAAAGCATTTGGGGTTTAGAATCATAATTTTGAAAATTCTTTTAACACACATTTTTTACTTCTGCTTCTTCCACATTGCTTCGATGTCACCCAACAAACTGATGTTTGTACCATAGCTAATGTCCTTGTACTCACTAATGCATGCACGCTGAGTTGCTAAGTCATGTTCAAGTCTTTTTGACCCCATGGACTATAGCCAGCCAGGCTCCTCTGTCCACGGGATTCTCCAGGCAAGAATATTGGAGTGGGTTGCCATTTTCTGGGGTTTTTCCCAACTCAGGGATTGAACCTGCATCTCCTATATCTCTTGCACTGGCAACTGGGTTCTTTACCACTGAGCCATGTGGGAAGCCCATACTCACTAATATCCTTTGACAAAAATTATACGAACAGATTACGATTATATTTGTGCTGACATCTCTATTTTTAATATATTAAAAAAACAGAGTATTATTTACCCTTGGAATACGGAATGAAGCAGGGCAAAAGCTAATAGAGTTTTGCCAAGAGAATGCACTGGTCATAGCAAACACCTTCTTCCAACAACACAAGAGAAGACTCTACCTATGGACATCACCAGATGGTCAACACCGAAATCAGATTGATTATATTCTTTGCAGCCAAAGATAGAGAAACTCTATTCAGTCAGCAAAAACAAGACAGAGAGCTGACTGTGGCTCAGATCATGAACTCCTTATTGCCAAATTCAGACTTAAATTGAAGACAGTGGGGAAACCACTAGACCATTCAGGTATGACCTAAATCAAATCCCTTATGATTATACAGTGGAAGTGAGAAATAGATTTAAGGGCCTAGCTCTGATAGATAGAGTGCCTGAGGAACTATGGATGGAGGTTCGTGACACTGTACAGGAGACAGGGATCAAGACCATCTCCATGGAAAAGAAATGCAAAAAGCGAAATGGCTGTCTGGGGAGGCCTTACAAATAGCTGTGAAAAGAAGCAAAAAGCAAAGGAGAAAAGGAAAGATAAAAGCATCTGAATGCAGAGTTCCAAAGAATAGCAAGGAGAGATAAAGCCTTCCTCAGCGATCAATGCAAAGAAATAGAGGAAAACAACAGAATGGGAAAGACTAGAGATCTCTTCAAGAAAATTAAAGATACCCAAGGGAACATTTCATGCAAGATGGACTCAATAAAGGACAGAAATGGTAGGGACCTAACAGAAGCAGAAGATATTAAGAAGAGGTGGCAAGAATTTATGGAAGAACTGTACAAAAAGATCTTCATGACCCAGATAATCAGGATGGTGTGATCACTAATCTAGAGCCAGACATCCGGGAATGTGAATTCAAGTGGGCCTTAGAAAGCATCACTACGAACAAAGCTAGTGGAGGTGATGGAATTCCAGTTGAGCTGTTTCAAATCCTGAAAGACGATGCTGTGAAAGTGCTGCACTCAATCTGCCAGCAAATTTGGAAAACTCAGCAGTGGCCACAGGACTGGAAAAGGTCAGTTTTCATTCCAATCCCAAAGAAAGGCAATGCCAAAGAATGCTCAAACTACCACACAATTGCACTCATCTCACATGCTAGTAAAGTAATGCTCAAAATTCTCCAAGCCAGGCTTCAGCAATACATGAACCGTGAAATTCCAGATGTTCAAGCTGGTTTTAGAAAAGGCAGAGGAACCAAAGATCAAATTGCCAACATCTGCTGGATCATGGAAAAAGCAAGAGAGTTCCAGAAAAACATCTATTTTTGTTTCGCTGACTATGCCAAAGCCTTTGACTGTGTGGATTACAATAAACTGTGGAAAATTCTGAAAGAGATGGGAATACCAGACCATGTGACCTGCCTTGAGAAACTTATATGAAAGTCAGTAACAAAAGAACTGGATATGGAACAACAGACTGTTTTCAAATAGGAAAGGGAGTACGTCAAGGCTGTATATTGTCACCCTGCTTATTTAACTTATATGCAGAGTACATCATAAGAAACACTGGGCTGGAAGAAGCAGAACCTGGAATCAAGATTGCCGGGAGAAATATCAATAACCTCAGATATGCAGATGACACCACCCTTATGGCAGAAAGTGAAGAGGAGCTAAAAGCCTCTTGATGAAAGTGAAAGAGAAGAGTGAAAAAGTTGACTTAAAGGTCAACAGTCAGAAAACGAAGATCATGGCATCTGGTCCCATCACTTCATGGCAAATAGATGGGGAAACAGTGGAAATAGTGTCAGACTTTATTTTTGGGGCTCCAAAATCACTGTAGATGGAGATTGCAGCCATGAAATTAAAAGATGCTTACTCCTTGGAAGGAAAGTTATGACCAACCTAGATAGCATATTCAAAAGCAGAGACATTACTTTGCCAACAAAGGTCTGTCTAGTCAAGGCTGTGGTTTTTCCATTGGTCATGTATGGATGTGAAAGTTGGACTATGAAGAAAGCTGAGCACTGAAGAATTGATACTTTTGAACTGTGGTGCTGGAGAAGACTCTTGAGAGTCCCTTGGACTGCAAGGAGTTCCAGCCAGTCCATCCTAAAGGTGATCAGTCCTGGGTGTTCACTGGAAGGAATGATGCTAAAACTGAAACTCCAGTATTTTGGCCACCTCATGCGAAGAGTTGACTCATTGGAAAAGACTCTGATGCTGGGAGGGATTGGGGGCAGGAGGAAAAGGGGACGACAGAGGATGAGATGGCTGGATGGTATCACCAACTCGATGGACGTGGGTTTGAGTGAACTCCGGGAGTTGGTGATGGACAGGGAGGCCTGGCGTGCTGCGTTTCATGAGGTCGCAAAGTCGGACACAACTGAGCAACTGAATTGAAAGTATTATTGAGTACTTTTAATATGTTTTAATCTAGTCAAAAATATTATGATTCATTTTTAAAGATTAAACATGAAATCCATATGATTTGTCATTTTTCTGAGGTCCACAGATCCTTACTCACACGTTTTAAAATAAAGGACAAGCATGTAAACATGGGTATAAACTATTTTCCTGAAAATTAAATATAGTCACAATCTCATATTTTAATGGAAAATTTTAATGGTGTAGAATTAGAAAATAAATCTTGAGAGAGATAACATACTCACAGTTGTTAGGATGTGACTTATTTTTAAGAAAAGCTCTCTTTTAAGGAAGTTGAAAGATCATGGGCTTCCCTGGTAGCTCAGCTGGTAAAGAATCTGCCTGCAGTACTGGAGATGATGGTTTAATTCCTGTGTCAGGATGATCTTCTGCAGAAGGGATGGGCTACCCATTCCAGTATTCTTAGGCTTTCCTGGTGACTGGATGCTAAAGAATCCACCTACAATTTGGGGAGACCTGGGTTCGATTCTTGGTTGGAAAGATCCCTTGGAGCAGGGCATGGCAACCCACTCCAGTGGGTTCTTGCCTGGAGAGTCCCCATGGATAGGAACCTGGCAGGTTACAGTCCATGGGGTCACAAAGAATTGAACTCAGGCGACAGCAAAAAGATTATGAAAGTAAGAGATTGTACAAAGAAAACCTTTAAGAAAATAATTTTTTCTTTGTCATTTCAATATTATTTCTCTTGATAATGTTTGGAAAAATTAATATAATGCTGCTGCTAAGTCACTTCAGTCGTGTCCGACTCTTTGTGACCCCATAGACAATAGCCCACCAGGCTCCCCCGTCCCTGGGATTCTCCAGGCAAGAACACTGGAGTGGGTTGCCATTTCCTTCTCCAGTGCATGAAAATGAAAAGTGAAAGTGAAGTCACTCAGTCATGCCCGATTCTAGCAACCCCATGGACTACACCCACCAGGCTCCTCTGTCCATGGGATTTTCCAGGCAAGAGTACTGGAGTGGGGTGCCATTGCCTTTTCCGAATATAATGCTGCTTATATGAAATATAAGGGCTTCCATGGGGGCTCGTTGGTAAAGAATCTGCCTGCCAATGCAAGAGATGCAGATTTGATCCCTGGGTCCAAAAGATCCCCTGGAGAGGGAAATGGCAAGCCTCTCCAGTGTTTTTGCCTGGGAAATCACATGGACAGAGGAGCCTGGCTGACTAGAGTCCACAGAGTCACAAAAGACTCAGACACGATTTAGTGACTAAACAACAACATACAAAATATGCCCCCCACCCCGAGTTACATAGATTGCCAAAGTTCTACTAGAAATTATGGGGGAAAGAATGTCTAAGGGAACACCAAATTATGTTTACCATTTAGAATTCTTGAATAGATTCTTTTCACATACATAACACAATCATGAAGAGGCAAAGTCTGCAAGAAACTTTATTTTGTAGGGCAGATGAGGCTTAATGTGCAGAATAGCAAAGAGAAGCAGTGCTTTAGGTAAGGCATGGAATTGGAAAGATCTTCTGCAGAAGCAGAAATGAAATTGCAGTATTCCTCTCTGATGTCAGACTCTCCTGTGTGTCTGATGCCTTCTTAAAAGCATGAGAGGGAGGTGGAGAACCAAATGAGGACCCTGCTTTATTTAGAAGTACCATCAAGAAGAGGTGACTGCTTATAATTAAAAAGAAAACTGATATATTGAATGCTATTTGTTTAAACATTATAATATCATGAGAAGGTTTATTACAGGTGACCACCACATTGGATGTTCATAGGAAAAGCTAAGACTTTCAAACAAAAGCTATATATATATTTGTATAAAATCCATATAGGCTTTGTAGAAGGTTTCATTGCTATTTTAACTCAGTCTTGGGGAGAGAATCTTCTTGTTTTTCCCTCTCCTATGAATTGATCTTTGTCTCACTCTAGTGCGAGGCTGTAATGTTGATGTATTCTTTTTCGAAATTTCTTTATTCCTTTTGCTCCTGCACGGTGGCATTTCACTGTTTAATGCTGCAACTGAATAAGCCATGGTGAAAGTTGCTCAGTCATGTCAAACTCTTTGCAACTATGTGGTCCATGGAATTCTCCAGGCCAGAATACTGGCGTGGGTAGCCTTTCTTCAGGGGATCTTTACAACCCAAGGATTGAACCCAGGTCTCCCGCATTGCAGGTGGATTCTTCACCAGCTGAGTCACAAGGAAACCCAAGAATACTGGAGTGGGTAGCCTATCCCTTCTCCTGATGATCTTCCCAACCCAGGAATTGAACTGGGGTCTCCTGCATTGCAGGAGAATTTTTTACCAACTGAGCTATCAGAGAAGTACTGAATAAGCCATGTAACCAATTAAAACTCAAAAGCTTATTGAATTTTAATCAAATGTATACATGTGTATATATATATATATTTTTTTTTCCCCTTTGCTTTCTCTTTCAGGAAGTTGATGGCAATAAAGTTATGTCTTCATTTGCCCCACACAACTCATCTACCTCACCTCAGAAGGCAGAAGAAGGTGGGCGACAGAGTGGCGAGTCCTTGTCTAGTACAACCCTGGGAACTCCTGAAAGGCGCAAAGGCAGCTTAGCTGATGTTGTTGACACCTTGAAACAGAGGAAAATGGAAGAGCTCATCAAAAATGAGCCAGAAGGTAAAGGATTGCAGCCAAAACAGATTCTTTTCCAATCTCCTAATCTTAATGGTTTCATTTAATTTCCAGTTCCCTTCTCTGACACACTCTCAATGTTAGGTTGGAAGAGCGAGAAATGTAATGCTATGAAGATGAATATTCTTTTTTAGAAATGCAAGTGCATTTACCCCAATTTTATAAATCGTTAATTCTTATGTGATGTCTTCCTTTTTTTCACACATGAGTAAGTTATGGTTGAGTACAACTTAAAGATTCAGGAATAGAATGTGGCAGCGGAGCCCAAGATAGTCACCGCCCACCTGCCAGATATCTGCAGTCTCGTTTGTGCATTTCTAATCTGCCCCTTGCCCAGGCTTGCCCTGCCCACCCCCCCCCCACTCCACTACCCCTGCCCAAGGCCATTTTACAACTTTGTTACATTTTATATCCTTTATACATTAACACCTCTTAGGCTACATAGACAGGTCTATTTTTTTTGTATAATCCAAAATTGATGTGCTTAAACATAGTGTGTATTTGAAAAGTAATGATTCTCTAACTCTTAACTGTGTTGACGTTTCCATTTTCTAACTTCCAAGATGCCTTTCTTTTAAGATTTAATGCACTAAATCTCTTGAATAGTTACAGATAGTATCCTGTAGGTGATATGCTCATGGACTAATCTTAAAATTAAAGCAGACAAACTGATAAAACAATGGATGCTTAACTGACAACCATCTTTTATGCTGCAGATACTCACTAACTTCTGTTTAAATCTGTGTCCATCCTAAGCATGGATGCCATGTTGCACACAAGAACATGCCTCCTATGTCAGAGTCAGATGGAAAATTAAAACAAACAAACATAAAACAGTGATATAAAAAGCCATGCTTCACACCAAAAATATACTGCATTTATACTATTTAACACTGAGTTGGGCTCATTTCTAGTCTGTTGTTAGGACTCTGGTAAATTATATCTGGCACAAAATGTATGTTAACCAGTATTGGGAGTCATGTGGTAATTAAATATTTCTGGGTTTCTACCAGATGCATAGCTGGTACATGGATTTTAGTTAAAATTTATGTAATTCACATGATCTTACAGTTGGAAGGAATTTTAGATAATCTAGTCAGCCAAAGACTTTTTGGCTCTAATCTGCATGGAGATAAAAATGGGGCTTTGAGGAAGACCTAGACAACCTTTCTTCCTTTAATGTGCTGAAGTTTTTTCTGATATTGAAAATAATATTTTCTTACTATAAAATTGTTTTACAAAACAATAAAGTTAAAAGGAAGAAAATAAAAATGACCCCAAATAATTGCTTTCTGATATAACATCTTTATGATGTTTTTGTCTTTATTTTTATATATGGTGTTCATTTTGCATGATTAACTTTCTGCATTCAAAATTATTTCTCATCTTCTATGTTAAGATACAGTGTGATTAACTGAAGTCCAAAGTTCATTCAAATTTCTTTAATTGTCACTGTGTGCTTTTCTGTTCTAGGATGTTACCAAATAAACATTTAGCTGTTTAGTTGTTAAGTCTCCTTGGGGTCCTTTTAGCTGCAACAGTTTCTCAGCCTGTTCTTGTTTGTGATGACCTTGAAAATTTTGAGGAATGCTATTCAGATAGATTGTAGAATGCCCCTCTGTTAGAATTTCTCTGGTGATTTTCTCTTAATGAAACTGGGATTGTGGGTGTGGGTTGAAAGACCACAGAAACCAAGTACTGTTTGTGTCACATCACAAGAGTACATCCTTACTAGGTGGTGATAAATGTTGATGTTGACCTTGATCACCTGGCTGATGTAGAGTTTGTGAGGTTTCTCCTCTGTAAAATCTCCCTGCTCCCTTTCTGTACCAGACTCTTTAGAAGGAAGATGCTGTGTACAATCCGTATTTACAAAGTGGGGAGCCTTGCTCCCCATCATTTACAGTGGATCATCTAGAAATTTATGTGGAATTATTCATTATGGGTAATTTATCTCTTCTCTGCCATTTATTAGTTTATTCAGTATCTTATATCAGTATCAACTTATGGATGTTTATTTTATGCTTTGAGTTATAATATAAAATTTTGTTAGGTTATTCCAGTTTTGTTCATTGGGGTGGGGCTGGTTCTTTCATGTCACTTTGACATGCCACTGTGATTTTGCCTTTTTTTTTTTTTTTGAGCATTTTTACTTTTTGGCACTGTAAGATTGTGCAGATTCATCTTGTATATTTCCTATTTATTTTAAAAGCCCTAAGAAGCCCTGGTTTTTTTCTCCAAGAAGCCCTGGTTCCTTTTACTGGAGAATGTTGTTAGAAAGCAGGATCTGGGTATGAAGTGTGCTCTTTGCTACTCAAGTGTCATTTCTTCTAGGGCCTTGGCCTCAGTCTTTGATGTGAGCTTCTGTCCAAGTGGGTGCGGGGACTCTCAATTTCAAAGTATATGGCAGACTGAAGAAATGAATAATTCCTAACAGGAGATAGGGCAAGAGACCATGCTTCCCAGTTTGCTTAGCAGGATACATTCAGAAGTATTGGGAATGAGGAGAAAATTTTAGATAACGCAGTCAATGGAACAGAGATAGAGCATCCAAGGCAGAAAGAGTTAACATGAGGAAATATCATTGCATGTAGATGTGAGAGTGTTTTCATTACTGTATTTTCTACAGCTTTTCTTTTTTTTTTTTCACTTTTTTTCCCTAAAATATATTAAAAGCCTAGCTCAAGACTGACCTGTTATTGGGTAATATGAAGACATGAGAAAATACAGAGATAGTCTTTATGGAAGAATGGAATATAACCAAGCATCTAAAAGCCTGAGTTCCAGAAAGATAGTGTTTGTATAAATATAAAACCACTAAGATGTTTTTATGTTTATGTACACAAGATCCCTAGACATGCTTAGAGTATGCAGAAATGTAAATAGACTTACTTGTATTTATTTACTTACTTACAATGGGCATATAATTGATTTACAGTGTGGTAGTTTCTGGTATACAGGAAATTGATTCAGTTGTACATATTTATACGTATATATTCTTTCCATATTCTTTTCCATTATGACCTATCACAGGATAGGTCTCACAGTAAGACTTTGTTGTTATCTGTTTTTTATATAGTAGTTTGTATCTGCTAATCCCAAACATCTAATTACCCCTCCCCACCCTTTCTCCATTGATAAATTTGTTTTCTATATCTATGAGTCTGTTTCTCTTCTGTAAATAAGTTTGTATCATATTTTATATTTCACATATAAGTGACATTATATAGTGTCCATTATGTCCATTATATATGTCTATTTCCATTATAACCTATCACAGGATAGGACTTACAGTAAGACTCTGTTGTTGCCTGTTTTATATATAGTAGTTTGTATCTCGGCGAAGGCAATGGCACCCCACTCCAGTACTCTTGCCTGGAAAATCCTGTGGACAGAGGAGCCTGGTGGGCTGCAGTCCATGGGGTTGCTAAGAGTTGGACACGACTGAGCGACTTCACTTTCACTTTTCACTTTCATGCGTTGGAGAAGGAAATGGCAACCCACTCCAATGTTCTTGCCTGGAGAATCCCAGGGACGGGGGAGCCTGGTGGGCCTCTGTCTGTGGGGTCACACAGAGTTGGACACGACTGAAGCGACTTAGCAGCAGCAGCAGCAGTTTGTATCTGCTAATCCCAAAATCTAATTACCCCCACTTTCTCCATTGATAAATTTGTTTTCTATATCTGTGACTCTGTTTCTCTTTTGTAAATAAGTTGGTATCATATTTTATATTTCACATATAAGTGACATTATATAGTGTTTGTTCTCTTTCTGGCTGACTTCACTTAGTGTGATAATCTCTAGGTCCATACATGTTGCTGCAAATGGCATTATTTCATTCTTGCTTATAGCTGAGTAATATTACATTGTGTGTATATATATATATACACACACACCCCATCTTCTTTATCCATTCTTTAAATGTCTGTTAGTGTACATTTAAGTTGTCTCCATCTCTCAGCTATTTTAAATAGTGATGCTGTAAATATTGGGGTGCATGCATTATTTTTTGATTAGAGTTTTCTCCTGATATTTGCTTAGGAATGGTATTGCTGAATCATATGACAACTCAGTTTTAGTTTTTTGAGGAACTTCCAGACTGTTTTCTGTAGTGGCTAAACCAACTTACATACCCACCAGTAGTACAGGGGGATTCCTTTTTCTCCACACCCTCTCTAGAATTTGTTATTTGTAGACTTTGTACTGATGGCCATTCTGATGGGTGTGAAGTGGTATCTCATTGTAGTTTTGATTTGCATTTATCTAATAATTAGTGATATTGAGCTTCTTTTCATGTGCCTGTTGGGAATCTGTATCTTTGGAGAAATTAGATTCACTTTTATTGATAACTAAATTTGCTCTTGCATTAATGGTTAAACTTTTAACTGTTAGGAGATACATCAAGGAGAAATTTATGTATGTATTATGTAAAGAGGTCATCTTCATCACCAAGAAAAAATGACAGGGTAGAAATTTGTATCATAGAAAAGGAATATAATGTTAAAGGAAATTTCTTTCAATTTTTTTTTAACTGCAAAGAAACAAAAATGGAGAAACATATCTACAGAGATGTATAATAGACTTTACAGCAAGTAGAAAGTTATATTCTAAATACTCTGATTCTTACAGTTTCTATTTTCAAATAGGGAACTGATGATTGTGTGTGTCATAGGGTGACTGTTGGAGTCATTATTCAAACTGGTTAAAAACTCCATTAATTAAAGGGTGTATTTAAACAAGAGAATGGACCCCAGAACCTGACATCATCCAAGGATCTGGACAGTGACACCGCATACAGTGTCTACACTGTGTGGTAGTAACTGCAAATGATCTGTACTTCTGGGATGCAAAAAAGGAATAACATATACAGGAAAACATTTAATGGCAAACTACAAAACATTGTTACAGTTCTGTGATTAGTGCAGTAATATGGGGGTGAGGAGAGTGGAGAGCAGGTGAATGGAATTACTTTACAAATATCTGCCACGGAAAAATCTTTTCTTCCCTCAAGCTATTTTTTCCCATTGTTTTTCAAAGGCCATTAAAATGAACAGCAGGTTGTGATGAAAATTTCATTAAGCCCCAGCTAAATCATTATGAGGGGGCCATATTCATGCCTTTGCTTCCTCTCATTGAGAGGAGAATGCAGATTTCAATAGAAAGTCTGTTTTATTTCCAACCTTATCCCTGCCAACAGCCAACTAGCAGAAATTCAGAAGTTACAAGAGAATGGTGTATCATGCAAAAGGAGGCTACCGAGGTAAAATGGTTAGAAAGAAACTTCTATTTGCCTATGAGTTGAATAAAAAATGGCTCTGTTATCCCAGATAGCTTATCTTTTCAAGCAATTAGTTAAAATATTTTAAGTGATATAAACAGGTGAAGATATACTGATATATTTGTGTTTATATCTTTTTCTTTCATCAGAATTTTTGCTTTTCTTTACTCGAAAAGTTCTGGTGCTAGAGAGTCTCATTTATCCAGTGAGACTTCAACTGATGTGGGCCTGCCAAAATTCATCGTAAATTTTCAGTTCAAAATTTCTGATCTATGTAATATATATTATGTAATATAATATATTGATATTTTGTATTTGGTAGCAGCTATGCTTTATCAGTTGGTTTCTTAACTATCAGACTAAGGGGTTAAGAGTGACAGTGAATTGTTAATATCATATTATGTGATATATCATTCTTATATCTAGGCATTGAGTAAATGATATGTTTTTGGGGGAAAATGTTTGTATTAAGTGCGTATCTTTATATGAAATGGGTTTCCTGGTGATTTGCATGGTAAAGAATCTGCCTGCTCTGCAAGAGACCCAGGTTCAGTCCCTGGGTTGGGAAGATCCCCTGGAGATGGGAATGGCCACCCACTCCAGTATTCTTGCCTGGAGAAATCCATGGTCAGAAGAGCCTGGTGGGCTAGAGTCCATGGGGTCACAAAGAAATCAGACAGGACTGAGTGATTTTTTCACTTACATGGAATACTTTATTCAATCTTTACATAAACCTCATAACTAGGGCTACTATGAGAATCTATTTCCATTTCTGGAAATACCATACATATAATTGAAATATTCTGACTCTTCTTATTTCCATTTTCAGATGAGGAAACTAGTGATTAAATATGTTACAGGGTGACTATCAGGGTCATCATTCAAACTGAAGTCAACCTTAAATTAAAATTAATTCCCCAAATCATTCCTTTACTGTTTTTTTCTAGTTAGGAATTTTGCCAGTAATAATGTTACACTTTAGCATTTGTGTCCTTAGAACAACTGAATGAAAAGTAGTATTCAGTAGTTTTCAGCTAAAGTGATTTCTGATTCCTCAATGATGGTCAAATTTCCTAAAAGTTTCAATTGAAAATAGCTCAGTTTAAACTGTTTGATTTTAAAATGTTATAGAAAAAAATGCCTTGGAAGATAATCTTAAGGAAAACCTGTTTTAGAAAAATGTCTGGGAGCAAATTAGTTTGGCATATTAGAAGTTCAGAATTAGAATGAAATGAAGACATATTTTAGCCTTCTCCAAGAGAGATCTGAGGTAGAGATGTACTTGAAATCATACAGCAAGTTAGTGTTAAAGCCAGAATAAGAACCCAGTACACATCCCACAGGTCCAGGTGCCTTTTTTTCCAGTTCACTTATATCATACATTCTGGTATTCTTAACTCTCTTGTCTTTATTTATTTATTTTTTTAGAAATAATGTCATCATTTCATCTTTGTTTTAAACATATCACTGATAATTAAATTTGAACAAATCTGAGACAACCAGATATCTTAATTTAGCTAATAAAACCAAGGTAGATGGGTTTTGTATACCCATCTACCTGTGTTCTCAAGGTTCAGGTAGCTGTGGGTGATCTATAAATATGGATCAGCATAAATTTATGGGTCAGATCCAGAATTTAATTTTCATTCAGACTTTAAACTCATTAACAGTGCAGGTCAAAATAATTTTTACCTTGACATGAACTTTATATATCTCACTTAAAATATAATACTTTAAGATATAATATTATAATAGGCTTCATGTTTTTACTTTTCTATATTAATGTCTATGTTGCCTCCTATGTCTTTTTGGAATGGCTTTTTCAGCTTATTTACATGTCTTCCTGTTTGAAACACAACAAAAAAATATCTTTTCTTGATTCCTGTGCCCTCTGTCTATAATTCTGTGTAATTCTTTTCCTCATTTCCCCAAGTCCAAGTTGCTAGAGTTATTTACGTTCATTACAGTAACTTTAAAATCTTTTTAAGAACTGTTACATGCTTCCCTCCATTTTTACAGTAACACAACTATTTTGACTATTTATTTGTCAAATTTCTGCCCTGATATTAAACTCCATAAGAGTGAGTATAGTGCACATTAAATATTTAAAATATTTGTTGAAAGGACATTTATACTACTTCAATATTGCCCCATTGCTGTCTTGGGAAAAGTAAAGAAAGACCTTAATAAATATACACCTCATTTAATCCTCAGAAACTCTGAAGCTGGTATTATTTCTTACTTTAATAATGAAAAATCAAGACCTAATCACTTGATCATATTCTTGTAAGAAGGAGGAACTAGAATTAGAATGAGCTTCTTTTCCTTTGCAAAACTACTTGGTATTGAACATAAGACCATATATGATCTGACTCCACCCTTTTATCTCTTTAACCTCACTTCTTACCACTTTCGAAGGTACATGTTATCATACTGTCTTATTAAAAAAATTGCCTGCAGTTCTCTCAGCACTCTCCTATTTTAATACTACTCTGCCTCTTCATGTGCTGTTTCTCCTGCCTAAAATATTCCATCTTAGGTACCTAATGAATATATATTCACCTTTTAAGACTTACCACCTTCTCTAAACACCTCTGTTAGAATTTGGCTTAGTCTACACTGCAACACTAATTCATCTCTGTTAGTTCTGAGTACACTACCATGATTATTTATTTACCTTCTATCTTCCACAAGTATAGGAATGTTGAGATGAAGAGTTCTTGGTTTGATTATTTGTGTCTCTCTACTTCCTAATAATGAACATGGTACATATAGGTGATTGTGTTACCCGTGAATGACATAAACACACTAATTGATATTTTATAGCCAACTTTCCCTAAAAATTGAATGGATTTCATCTACTGTCGTCTTTCTTCATGTCCGACTCAGTTAACCTTCGTGTTTATCACATATATTTGTCCTCTCCATTCTTCCTGTCATTATTGAATCTTTGAGATCATTATTTTCAATTCTTTCTGTGATTTACAGTTTATTGCCCCAGATAACAAAACTAGATATTATAAGATCCAGGATACAAACTAAAATACACACCTAACAAAAACTTTATATGCTTTATAGTCTCAATAATCTTTTAAATAACTATAATATTGCTGATCCCCTGGAGAAGGGCATGGTTACCCACTTCAGTATTCTTGCCTAGAGAATTCCATGGACAGAGGAGCCTGGTAGGCTAGAGTCCATGGAGTTGCAGAGTTGGACACAACTATGTCACAAAGAGTTGGATACACTTCCACTTTTCACTTCTTTTAAGTATTGCTAATATATTGGCATTATCTATGAATCTGTGGCCCCAGATTATAATTTCCCCCATTGCTATAGGCAAAGTCAAAAGTTAGTTGAATTGATCTATGTATAATTTTCCAGAGTTCAAAGCTGCAAATGCTTAAATGTTTCTTTAATAATGTTCCATCGTAATAGAGACCAGCACTTCTTTCTAGGGTAGAGCTGGATTGCAGAGAAAGTTACTACTTCTTATGTTGGGTTCAAAATGCGAGCAGTTTACAGTTGAATATTGTCACTCCAACACCGCAATCCTGCCCCCACATGGTTCGTCTCAGGAGGCCTGTAGTCAAAGAAAAGTTAATTAATTCAACACCTTCCCTCTTCCCTTCAGTCTTTCAAGGACTCTAACATATAATATTCTCTCAAGGGTAGAGTTTCCAAACTCAGGATTCACAAGTTCCCTCAGAGGGCTATAAATCCTGGAAATTGTACCCCAATGGTGAAAATATGTGTTACTTCATTTTTGAAGCCTAGTTCAGAGTTCTTATCTGACTTTCAAATTAGTTCATGATGAAAAAGAGAAACTACACTGTGAGTCAGTGTTTGAGCTGTAGTCCAGGTTCTGCCACTGATTGCTATGTTTAAGACATAACTTAACACAGTTTAGTCTCTGATCAGTTTTGAAGCAATCACCTACAAGTATTTAGTAGTATTTTGGAATGTCATTGTATCGATTTGGCCACATTTAGGGGAATGCAGATTTTAATTTTTTTTAATTAATTAATTAATTTATTTATTTTTAAAATTACAATACTGTATTTGTTTTGCCATACACTGACACGAATCAGCCATAGGTGAACACAATCTCCCAATGCCGAAGCCCCCTCCCACCTCCCACCCCACATCCTCTACTTGAATCATCCTGTGCATCAGCCCCATGCATCCTGCATCCTACATTGAACATAGTTAAATAAGGATTTCTTTGCATGAAACAGATCATCTATGTTATAGTTCATATTATAAAAGACATTCTGTTTACTTGCTTTTAGGTTGCTATAGTAATTGTGTTAATGTAATGGATATCTGTTGGCAATGCTAACCTCCCTACTTCCATCACAGGGTGTTGAAGGAAACAAATGAGGTAATGCACCTGAAAGTACTTTAAAAATGATAACCAACTTGGAATTGTACCAGTGATTGTCATTATCACAACTTGACTGGTTAGAAACGTTGCTAATTTAGGTGTACCAGAAACATTACCTAGCTCCAATGATGCTCTCCCAAGATATTTATGAGTACTGAAAAGTTCTGACTCAGACCTGCAAAATTCTGAAAATTTAGGATATGTAATCCACAACAAAAACAACAAGCGCAACATTCAGAAAATCCTGGGATAGCAAATTGCTTTGAAGTTTATTTATATAAATTTTCCTAACCTAAATCAAATGCAGTTAGCAAGTGTGTACCTGAAGAATTATTTTTCAAAAAGAAAGAAGATTTCTCTATATGGATGAAATTGCGAAGTGTGACCAACATGAGACTAGGAAAACCAATTTAACATTGGATTTGTGGGTTTCTTTTTCATTTATTTTTGTTGGAGGCTAATTACTTTACAATATTGTAGTGGTTTTTGCCATACATTGGTATGAATTAGTTATGGGTTTACATTTGTTCCCGATCCTGAACTCCCCTCCTATTTCCCTCCCTATCCCATCCCTCTGGGTCATCCCAGTGCACCAGCCCTGAGCACCGTCTCATGCATCGAACCTGGACTGGCGATCTATTTCGCATATGATAATATACATGTTTCAGTGCTATTCTCTCAAATCATCCCACCCTCGCCCTTTCCCACAGAGTCTAAAAGACTGTTTTATATATCTATGTCTTTTTGCTGTCTCGCATAGAGGGTTATTGTTACCATCTTTCTAAATTCCATATATATGCATTAGTATACTATATTGGCGTTTTTCTTTCTGGCTTACTTCATTCTATATAATAGGCTCCAGTTTCATCCACCTCATTAGAACTGATTCAAATGGATTATTTTTAATGGCTGAGTAATACTCCGTTGTATATATGTACCACGACTTTCTTATCCATTTGTCTGCTGATGGACATCTAGGTTGCTTCCATGTCCTGGCTATTATAAACAGTGCTGCAGTGAACATTGGGGTGCACGTGTCTCTTTCAATTCTGGTTTCCTCAGTGTATATGCCCAGCAATGGGATTGCTGGGTCATATGGCAGTTCTATTTTCAAATTTTTAAGCAATCTCCACACTGTTCTCCATAGTGGCTGTACTAGTTTGCATTCCCACCAGCAGTGTAAGAGGGTTCCCTTTTCTCCACACCCTCTCCAGCATTTATTGTTTGTAGACTTTTGGATAGCAGCCATTCTGACCGGCATGAGATGGTACCTCATTGTGGTTTCAATTTGCATTTCTCTGATAATGAGTGATGCTGAATATCTTTCAGGTGTTTGTTAGCCATGTGTATGTCTTCTTTGGAGAAATGTCTGTTTAGTTCTTTGGCCCATTTTTTGATTGGGTCACTTATTTTTCTGGAATTGAGCTGCAGGAGTTTCTTGTATATTTTTGAGATTAATTCTTTGTCAGTTGCTTCGTTTGTTATTATTTTCTCCCATTCTGAAGGCTGTCTCTTCACTTTGCTTATAGTTTCCTTCATTGTACAAAAGCTTTTAATTTTAATTAGATCCCATTTGTTTATTTTTGCTTTTATTTCCATTACTCTGGGAGGTGGGTCATAGAGGATCCTGATGATTTGTGTCGGAGAGGGTTTTGCTTATGTTTTCCTTCAGGAATTTTATAGTTTCTGGTCTTAAATTTAGATCTTTAATCCATTTTGAGTTTATTTTTGTGTATGGTGTTAGAAAGTGTTCTAGTTTCATTCTTTCACAAGTGGTTGAGCAGTTTTCCCAGCATCACTTGTTAAAGAGATGTCTTTTCTCCATTGTATATTTTTGCCTCCCTTGTCAAAGATAAGGTGTCCGTAGGTGCATGGATTTATCTCAGGGCTTTCTATTTTGTTCCATTGATCTATATTTCTGTCTTTGTGCCAGTACCATACTGTCTTATTCTTATTTGTATAATAAATGTGAGTGTATACTGAAGAAAAATATAATTGAGGGTCTCCCTGGCCCAAAATTTCATAATTTTCTAAGATTTTAGCTTTCTCTCATTTGTTCTTCCTTTTGTCCCTATTTTGATTTCTTCTTTTCATTTCTTTTGTGTGTACATGTGGGTATGTGTGTAGTCCTCCTTTCAGATCCCACATATGCTTGGTTTTATTTAGCATCTGTCTCTGTCAGTGTTCTTCCTTCTTAGAGTATAACGCCCACACATCCAAAATTGTTACACCATGATGAGTGTACCCTTGTGTGTAAGATACTGCTTTTTGTGAAGTTTCGTTTCTATTAGAACTAGACTTTATCCTTTTTATAGAATTGGGACTTTTTCTTAAGAAAAATTATTTTTAATTGAAGGAAAATTGCTTTACAGTATTGCATTGGTTTCTACCAGACATCAACATGAATCAGCCTCAGGTTTACCCATGTCCCCTCCCACTTGAACACCCCTCCTTCAGAAAAATCTTTGCCCTATTTTTATATTACAAGACCCTAAAGTCACAACCTATTTACAAAGTCAGAAAGTGTTACTTTACATGAAGCAGTTCATTGCTTTTAGCACAGACTTCACAAAAATGTTATTTAAAAATAATACTGGAAAAGAAATTGCAACCCAGTCCAGTATTCTTTCTTGGAGAATTCCATGGCTAGGGAGCCTGGCGGGCCCTAGTCCATGGGATTGCAGTGAGTTGGATGCAACTGGGCAACTAATATACACACAGTAAAATAATGTAATGAGTTTGAAAAAGTATATGTTGTGACAGATCTCAGGCCTTCACCATCAGAGTCATCTACAGACTGGAGCCCATCACTGGGTGAAGAAAATATTAGGAGTTTTATTGTCATTAATTTTCTACGCGCGTGTGTGTGTGTTTCCCTCTTTCTTTGTTTCTCTCCAGCAGATACAGCAGGGAATTTTGCTCTATTAATTAGAAAAACTTCCCTGGAGAAAGAAATGGCAACCCATTCCAGTACTCTTGCCTGGAAAATCCATGGACTGAGAAGCCTGCTAGGCTACGTACAGTCCGTGGGGTCGCAAGGAGTCGGACACGACTGAGCCACATCACTTCACTTCAGAGGCTGTCACTCTGACAACATGCAGTCAGTATACTATATATTCTCAGTGGCAAATGCCAAAAAACCTTCCACTTAACTACCTGTGTACCACTTCAAAGATTGGAATGGACACTTTTTACTCATAACCATCTAGTTACAAACTTTAAAAAGTGCATCAATTGTTGGTCATGAATTACACTCTTAAAACTGAAAAATATGTGTGAATATTATTTGTTATATATCATTTGATATTGTTTCTGTCACATCTATTGAAAATAATTCAATTTAGTGGCTATACCTTCTATGGTACTTTATGTGTGCTGCCACCTCCCCCAATAATTTTGTGTTAATGGACTTCTAATTTCTATTACAAACATGTTGACATATAGACCCATTAGATTCTCGAAATGGATATAAAGCTTTTTTTTTTTTTTTTTGGATAGAAAGCTTTTTTTTCATGTTTTAAGACGTATTTTAGGGGTCCTAAAGTGGATATTATAAGCAGTGTGTTTTCATCTGTGCTGTGCTGCAGCATCGTGTGTAATTATTCTGTGGAAAAGACAGGCCTCCAGAGCATGATATTTGGCCTTGTGAACATCACTATAGGCATTGAATGTTTGATGTTTGAGTTTACATTACAAATCACAATGTCTGCTCTTTTATTTTAAATGTCTGTTGTTGAGCAGCCCTTTAGAATTTAAATTGAACCATATCATATTAACAGACAAGTTGAACTGGACTTCAAAATTACCCCTAATTTTACCAACTTTTTAATTATTATTTTTATAGGGAAATCATGGCAATTGGCTTTTCTATATTCAAAATGCCAAAGCATTCCATTAAATTAAGCATATTGCAATCCACTTTGAAATTCAGTCTTATTTTTAAACCACATTTGATGAGGTAGGAAAAATAAAAAGTGAACGAATCAGGGAAAAAGCCTAAAAATACTTTAATTGGCAGAGGTTTGAGTTGCTTTTGTTTAGTTACTTACTGTCCTTTGACAAAGTACAAGTTGAAGAGGCTTTGTAAGTGCTGTTCCACTGAAGGACAAACAAGGGTACTTTTCAATTGAGCCCTTTGAAGTTTTGCTCCTCACACTCCCGCTGCTGTTGGAGACTACTCCTAATGCATTGTGGCTCCGTGTTCATCTGCAGTCTGTCACTGGAAAATGTCTCTTCTCGTTGAGCGTGCTGGAGTCTAACCTCCAGGCTCCCTTTTGAAAGGCATCACTGTATGGAAATCGACACTCATAAAATGATGATAAATAAAGAGTTTGTTTTTTAAAGGTCGGGACAAGAAGACACCCTCAAATGTTGTAGAGCCTATTTCTTCCGGAGTAAGCGCTTTAACTTCAGCACAGAGTACGCTGAGTTTGAAGCCTTGTGATTTTTCCATGCTGGAGTGAAACTTATTCAAGCTCATCTTCTTTTCAAGTGGTATCCATCACAGTGGTTTATCTTGATGTTGATTTCGTTAAGTGTTATAGAAAATTAATTTATATTTTCTCCAAAGATATTCTGACTTGGGTTGTAAAAGCTCAAGGATCGCCTTTGGGAATGTTTTTAGGGCAAGAAGTCCCTGAGCCGAGATCACAGTTGTCTGTACAAGAAACACACTCAGCCAGGAAAGCTTCGATTTTTCTTTTTAACTAGAATATGTACTTTTGTTAATAAAATGTTCTATGTTCTTAATGTTCATACTGTGTTCTTAATGTTCATCTTCTGTGAGCAATCAGGGCAGCCTTCTCTTCTCAAGTCCTCCGTTTGTGTGTTTCATGAGAAGAGTTCTACTTGATTCCTGCTCATACATGAGTTTATCTACCAACAGGACTTTGTCAGTCACTGCAAACATGTCTTTACTGAAATGTTTCTAATATTTCAAAAGCCTTTCAGATAAATGAAGTACCCTTGTTTCCCTTGTCCACACATATAACCCTCTCAGTTCCAGAGCTGGAGTTTTAATGCATGGAGCACTTGAAAAGACCCATTGACCCAGGTTGCACATGGACATTAGCGAACAGTGCCAGCTCTTCTTGTTGCTCTAGTCCCCGTAGCTTTTGGAGATGTCACTTATTCAAGAGTCAAGAGCCAGCCACCTGTTTCATCAGCCTCTCCCCCCTCATATTAGAGGTTCAGGCCCTTGCTGAATAGTAACGCTCTAATCTGGGGAACACATACTGCATTTTTCTGAAGCTGATTTGTCAGGCTCAGCTAGCTGGAAGATTCTGTGTGTTTGCGCAAGTGTATGTTTTTCAGTTACCCTTGAGGCACTTGTCACGACCGTGCATATTAAAATTAATCAGACCTCCTCGGCCCAAGTGTCTGTGTGTTTAACACGAAGAAGTGGATATCAAGCAAATACTCTAATTAAATGGGCCTGCTTGGTTTTGTTCTAGTGGATCCTTGGTCTTTTTCCTTTAATAGGAGTTGCTTATGTGGAAGGCACGGATAGCACTAGAGTCGGTGGAGAGCTCACTCAGAGTTTCCTTTGCCACCTGCTCCCAGGGTTCTGAGACCTCAAGGACTCCCAGCGTGCCCTCCTTAGCCACCCGTAGTGTGCGGAGAAA
This sequence comes from Nanger dama, assembly GCA_917880005.1. NCBI lineage: Eukaryota > Metazoa > Chordata > Mammalia > Artiodactyla > Bovidae > Nanger > Nanger dama. The sequence continues at coordinate 86,482,519 of CAKJTW010000002.1, forward strand.
TATGTCCAAGATCATGGGGGAGCAGCGAGGCTAGGACAGAACGGGCTGAGCATATGACCTGGACATTTGGGTTGATTAAGATAGGCTGTCTCACATGCTGATAAACTTTGGACACCAGATTGTGCTCTGTGCTCCCACTCTTGGATGATGGAGTTTGACTCTGAGAGCAAGGTCTTGTGGAGAATTCAGAACTAATGCCCTTTCTTTATATCCTGAATTTGAAGCTCAACTTTTATTTGTGTATATCTTCAGGTCATCTACATATATAGAGGCTATTTTATGAGACAATAAGTAATAAATATAAGCATATATATTAGCATGTATTGTCTGTATGTGTGTATATATGTATATATGTGTGTATATACATATGTGTGTATGTGTATATATATATATATATATATAAAATTTAACTTTTACTCTATTTTTTGGCTTGAGCTTACTTTGATTTATGTTAGACTTTTCTCTTTGCTTTTGGGAAGACTGTCATGGGCAGGACATTTTCAAACAAACTTTGACAGAGAGTAAGCTGAAAACACTGAAAATATCTCAGGTTCCCAAAGCAGTAGCTTTCCTGTTTGCATATTTAATGTCATAAATGAGGTGAGCTTTAACAACCAGAAAGCCTATGGATTTTAGTTCCAATCCATCCATATTACTTGGACTTTTTTCATATTTTAGAAAATAGAAACAAAATTTTCTTCAGAATGTTTCACATTTGAATTTATATATATATATATATATATATATATATATACACTCTTTATATAAAGAATAAAGCATAGATCCAACATTGAAAACAATTTGAAAAATAATGAAAAATCTCTTTAGTGTTAGAAAGTTTGGAGTTACAATTTAGCAGATCTCCAAATAACCACGGCAAGTTGTCTGGTAAAAGATTACTCTGGCAGGACATGGTTCATAAAATTGATTTGTTCCTTCCCAAATTGAAAGGGTTGGACAGTTCCAAAAAAAATGAACCATTGTTGTGCAACTTTTCTTCCTTTCCTCTCATTGTATCTAAGAGGTAAAAAGATCCACCCATTAACCTGTATGCTGTCTTTTCTATGTGGGCATGCAACTCACGTGTGGAGCTCTGTATCGACAGTGCCAAGCAACTGTGTGGTACATGACAGCATCATACCAGCCCTTCCTCTGCTCACTTAGGCTGCTACTTGTTATTTATTAACACAATGCAGACTGTTCAGTGTGGGTGTATATGAAATAGAAAGAAAAATAAAGGCCCTGAACAAGTAAATACATCTTTCATCATTCCTTTTGTTTGGTGTGTTTACTGTGTGCTATTCTTGGTCCATAGAAGTTGTTTGACAGGTCTTCAAAAGGGTGAGGAACCTTTTCTTGAACTTTTGTTTTGTCTGTAGAAAAAAGTTTTCTATCTGCCATTCTCTTTTCTTTGTAACCTATCTATAAAAAATGTTTGTTTAAAAAAGACTTTTATTGCTATTAGTATGATAAGAATAGGTGGTTATGAAACATGATAGACAGTTTTATCTAATTTGTTTGAAATGGACAGTTAAGAGACTAGAAGTCTAAGACAGTTTTCATTTTTAAACTTTTATTAGACATAGAGAGTGCTATATTCTACAAATCACCTTTTACTTCTTTCTAAGAAATGGGCCATTTGTTCGTAGGTCTTATGTAAACTTCACTGAAACACTGAGCCTTGATTTCATTTGTAATTGAGTTCTCTCCTCCCTCCATATTAATGTAATATCAATGCCATGCTCATTGCCTGGTATAATTACTGAAGAGATCAGTAGCTGGGAGAGCATGTCATAATGGAGCATGTCTGTTTATTATAACAGGACGGTGCTCCTAAGGTGATATTTTGTTTGTAATAGATTAGAATTGCTTTGTTGTTTCAAGATGTTAAATCTGTTTCATAGGCCTTTTTTTTTTTTCCCTGAGGAGTTAGGCTTTGTAGAAATTGTGTGAACAGTTCATACACCATCATGTGACAGTAGTCAAGTGAAAGACTTGGGAGCAGAAAGCAATAGAAATAAACAAAATGCACCCTTTGCAAATTACAGTCTTGTTTCCTTTCTTCTCTCTCTCTTTTTTTTTTTCCTTTTCCCAACCATAATGTTTTCATATAAGTCTTTGCTCTGGCACTCTTAGTATTTTTCATCTCTGTCAAGATACCATGGTTAAGGGATGAAAAGCACCTAAACAGGGAGGTAGCAGTTTTGAGAGCAATTCCCTGAAAATAGGAGGGTGGGTTCTCAGCCTTCCCCTACAGGACCACACTCCAGACTCCCAGAGAAGTCATGTCCAACAGCAAAGTTAAAGGGATCCGAGTTAGACACCTGCTTGCGTTTTACCTCCCGATGCTTTAGTTTAGCCCTGCGTGTTCCATGGTACCAGAGCACAGCCACCTTGCTGGTGTGCTTAGTCTTTCCTCCTTCCAGCTCATTCCCATTAGAAGGAACCAAGAGAGCTGACAGTAAATTGAAGTTGTATGTATTTTTTTAAGTGCATCTTTTTCACTTAAAGAATATTGTCCATGCGTGTGCTAAGTCACTTTAGTCATGTCTGACTCTTTGCGACCCTATGAACTATATAGCCTTCCAGGCTTCTCTGTCCATGAGATTCTCCAGGCAAGAACACTGCAGTGGGTTGCCCTGTCCTCCTCCAGGGGATCTTCCTGACCCGGGGATCAAACCTGAGTCTCTTAAGTCCCCTGCATTACCGCTGGCACCACCTGGGAAGTGCAAAGAATAATTTAATTAGGGGTTAATAAAGAACATTAAGTCAAAAAGCATAGTAAACCTGAGAATCCTTGAGTTGTCTGTGCAGGATTTTTTCTTTTGTTTTCTAAATTTAAAATATTCAGATTAAGAATGTTTGCAAGTTTCAAAGTATATTCCATTAAATAGGGAAATATTGCTTTTTGAAATGGTTTGTTTAAATTCCAAACAGTGTGAACCCTTTCTGAAATAATGTCTAATAATTGTTTTGAAGACTTAGCATTAAAGAAATATTAATATCTACTATCAGTTATTTTTATCAATATCTCTGCTCACATACACAGGACAAAATATTGCCAACCACATTAGACCCCTAAAATTTCCTTAGAATTAAGGAGTACACACACCCAAAATAAATAAAATAAGTTATAATTAGATTTTAGGAGAATGTATCTCACTTAATCTCTAAGAATTTTGACTTCAAACAATTTTGAAAAAGGGAAAGACACAGATCAGGATCTCAATACAGAACAGAACCTCCCATTCTATTCCTGTTTTATTTTTTCATTACCTTTGGATTCCTGCTAACATCCTTTTAAAGCCTCTCTTAATGCCCAGGAGAGAGTCAATACCTCCTTTCTGTGTAATCCCTTTTTTTTTTTTAATATTTGCTCTCTATTCACTCCTTCCCTTGTTCTGACAGGAAACACTTACTGAGGTCCTAGTATATGCTAGCAATTTTATAGGTGAATGTAAACAGAGATCAAAGATACATTTCCAGTTAATTTGCTCGTGGTATTTTGGGAGAAACAAACCATGTGACTTGGTGGGGAGAGGAACTGAGAGTGAGGAGATACTGGAGGCTCTATAGGTGGCCGCAGGGTGGGGGGTGGGGCTTACACCAAAAGGGAGCATATGATGAATCCCTGTAATTATTCATCCTCAAAATTAATATTTATGTATTGATGGACACATCTTTATGTCACTTGTAGAGGTCATGTGACTGTTATGACTTCTTAGCCAATTTTTTTTACATGCATGTGCAGAAAGCTGTTGTGGTATTCACCAGATCTCTCTCTATATGTAATATAAATTCCTTTTTAAAATCTTACTTATTTATTTTGGCTGTACCGGGTCTTCATGGCTGTGTGTGGGCTTTCTCTAGCTGTGGCAAGTGGCGAGGCTGCCTTCTTATTGCAGTGCACAAGTTTCTCCTTGTGGCCCTTGTGTTGCAGAGCACAGGCTCTGGGCACGTGGGCTTCAGTACTTGGGGCACATGGGCTCAGTAGTTGCAGTTCTCAGCCCCTAGAGCGCGGGCTCAGTAGTGCCTCACGGCATGTGGAATCTTCCTGGACCAAGCATTGAACTGGTGTCCCCTGCATTGCAAGGCAAATTTGTAATCACTGGACCATTAAGGAAACCCTGACTTCTTTTAATGTTGTTTTTCTCATCATCTCATCTTTTCAAGTGGGTATTTTCAAGTTATTGATTTCTGCTTATCTACAGCTTTCTGGGGGAAATTTACAACCCTAAGGAAATACTCTAATTGTATTCCCCCAGGTTCTCAGACTAATAAGGCTAAGGATATAATGTATCATTTCCGCTTTCTCCATCTTCAGCCTTTACTGACTAAAATAATAGTGAATACTGTCTTTGAACTCTTATTTTAGCAGAATAGTAAAAGTGAGCCAAAATCATGGTAATAATAAAAGGTACATAACCTAAATCTCACTCAGAGCGAAAATTCACTTAGCTTTGTAAGTTCCTGATTCATGTACTCATTCATTCACAAAATTTAAATGCTTAGCCAAAATTTTTTTTTTAAATTGTTTGCCCTGTAATTATAACCTCACTTGTATCTTTCACATTTTATTTATTTTGAGTGTAGTTGATTTATAATACTGTGTTAATTATTGCTGTACAGTAAAGTGACTCAGTGGTGCATATACATATATTAATTTCCATATTCCTTTCCATTATGGCTTATTATATATAGGATATTGAGTATAATGTGCTGTGCTGTGCAGTAGGACCTTGTTGTTCATTCAGTCTGTATATACCAGTTTACATCTGCTAATCCCAAACTCGCAATCCATCCGCCTCCCACACCCCTCCCCTTTGGCAACCACAAGTCTGTTCTCTACGTCCTGATTCTGTTTCTGTTTCATAGATAGGTTCATTTGTATCATATTTTAGATTCTACATATAAGTGATATTTGCCTTTCATTTTTTTCATGTGGTATTTGTCTTTTACTTTCTGACTTACTTTACTTAGTTTGATAATTTCTGGTTGTGCCCATGTTTCTGCAAATGGCATTATTATATTCTTTTTACAACTGAGTAATATTCCATTGTATATATGTACCACATCTTCTTTATCTATTCATCTGTTGATGGACATTCAGGTTGCTTCCATGTCTTGGCTCGTGTGAATAGTGTTGCTATGCACACTGGGATGCAAGTATCTTTTGACTTATAGTTTTTGTCTGAATATTTGCTCAGGAGTGGGATTGCTGGATCATATGGTAATTATATTTTTACTTTTCTGAGGAACCTCTATACTATTTTCCACAGTGGCTGCACCAACTCATAGTCACACTTACAGTGTAGGAGGGTTTCCTATTTCCTACACCCTCTCCAGCATTTATATAACCTCAATTTTAAACAAAATTGCTTGAATTCTAATACATACAAGTATATAACAGGTACATATGGAACAAAGTATTAATACATTTTCCCTGACATACTCACGTATCATGCTGGCAGTTAATAAAATGCAGTGCATATTTTAAAAATTATTTTCCCAAAGAAAAAAATGGTGGAACAGCCTCAGGAATATGGAAGTAGACATTTAATTTCTTCTCAAGAGTGGAAAAAGAGCCTCAGCTGGCATGTGATATGGTACTTGTGCCATCTTATGTATTTTATTGGGTCTCCCAGAGACCTTTATTAGACTGGGTGGGTAGGTTAGCCTGCAGCTGCAGTGAGTTCACTTCCTGTCTTACTCTCCAGCCTCATTTCTCATTTCCTAGCATTTGTACCATCATTCTTTATGACTTGTTCTAGTAATGCTGAATTGCCCATGCCTTTTTGCAGCTAGCATGCTTTTCTTTGCTTATGATGCTGTCTGTTTACAATGCCTTTTACCTTACTTTGCTCCTGGATGATTGCCGTTCATTCTTAATACTTAGTTTGTTTTACCCACCTTGCCAGAAATTTTCTGCTAACTCTAATTGCCCTCACTCTCCTCCCTTGAGAAATTGTTTTGTCTCTCCTCTCCACTGGACTTTGACCTCCTAAAGCAGTGGTTGTAAAACTATGACCTGTAGGACATGTCTTGACTGCTGCTTAGTTTTGTATGACCTATGAGCTAAGAACTGGACTTCTCTGGTAGCTCAGACAGTAACAAATCAGGAAACCTGGAATCGATCCCTGGATCGGGAAGATCCCCTGGAGAAGGGAATAGTTACCCACTCCAGTATCCCAAGGACAGAAGAGCCTGGCGGGGTACAGTCGATAGAGTCACATAGAGTCAGACGTGACTGAAGTGACTTAGTACATACCAAAATTCTTGCCTGGAGAATTTCATGGACAGAGAAGCCTGGCAGGCTACAGTCTGTGGGATCACAAAGAGTTGGACACAACTGAGCAACCAACACATGCACACACATGAGCTAAGAATTTTTTCCCATCTTTGAATCTTTGAAGAAAAAAATCAAGAGGATGATTTTATGACACATGAACATTATATGAAATTTAAATGTGTGTCTTTAAATAATAGAACATAGCCATGCTCATTCATTGACCACATATGGAGGTATTGTCCTATAATGTACCTTAGTGATGTAATAGAATTGATTATAGCCTACAAAACCTGAAATTTTTGCTACATGGCTCTTTATAGTCTGCCCACCCCTGTCCTACAGGGCAGGAACACAGTCTCGGTCACCCCATCATCCAGAGTTCCTAGCACAATGACTTCTAATTCAATGAGTTAACTGAATGGTGGAATAACCTCTCTCTGACCTGAAACAAGGCGTCTACTTTTGGGTTTCTAGTTCTCTTCCTAGGAAGTTTAATAAAGGAAATACTGAATTATGAATACCCAGACGCTAGTTTTTGCTCTGTCGTTATCTGGATAATCTTGGACAAATGCTTCATTTCCCTTTATTTGAAAAAAAATTATTTCATTAAATGAGCTGTATAGTTCTTTCTAGATATGAAATTCTAGAAACATTTAATATTTTATAAAATCAGTATGCAAAAATGCTTAAAAACAGAATTGGAAGGCCCATATTTTATTAAGAAATATGAGCAAAAGGACAGAACAGTGAACTCTCACAGATCTGTTATATACAAGGTTTATCATTGGTGCTGATTATGTGTTCTATAGTAATCCAAATAAAAATGAAATTTGCTGTTGGTCTGTACTATTCATTTCTATCTAGGGATAGAAGATAAGATCGTTTGTTGTTAAGATCTGTGGATTATAACTTACCTGCATTTCTTTGAGTGAAAATTTTATCTGGATAATGAAAGACAGACATTGAATGTTAGTTTTTGCCAGAACCCTGAATTATCCCGTGTTTACTTCTCTTTTTCAAAATCATGCTCACTCTCTTATATTAACCTACTTCCCCAAAGATATTGCAAGGGCCAGAAAGAGCAGTGTTGATACCAACCTATATACTTCATTTTATAGATTAAGAGACTTACAGAGTCCTTACATCTCTAAAGTGACTTTAAAAAAAAATGCTAATAGGAGAGCCTGCTATAATCTTGGGCAGTCATAAAAGTATCTTGAATGAAAATATTACAACATAATATAAGGATTCTTTGGATGAAAGTTGTTTTTGCAATTTGTACCTCTATCTAACATTATTTTTTTTTTTTCATTTATTTATTTATGGCTATGCTGAGTCTTCCTTGCTGCACAGGCTTGTCTCTAGTTGTGGAGAACAGGGCCTGCTCTCTAACTGAGGCGCGCTGGCCTCTCTGAACAGAGACTTCTCTTGTGAAGCACAGGCTGTAGGCATGCAGGCTTCAGCAGCCTCAGCACACTGGCTCTAGAGCACAGGCTCAATAGTGTGGTGCACGGGCTTAGTTGCTCCATGGTTTGTGCGATCTTTCCAGGTCAGGGATCGAACCTATGTCCTCTGCATTGGCAGGCAGATTTAACAGCTGAGCCAACTGGGAAGCCCTCTTTCTAGCCTATTTTAAAAGGCAATCAAAAAGGCAAACAAAATTTAACTTTAAATATTCTTACTTCCATGAGTATGGCTTCCCTGGTGGCTCGGAGGGTAAAGCTGTCTGCCTCATGTGGCAGACCTGGGTTTGATCCCTGGGTTGGGAAGATCCCCTGGAGAAGGAAATGGCAACCCACTCCAGTATTCTTGGCTGGAGAATCCCATGGACGGAGGGGCCTGGTGGGCTACAGTCCATGGGGTCACAAAGAGTCGGACACGACTGAGCGACTTAACTATCAATTTTCAACTTCCATGAGCATATTCCTGAGTAAAATTGATCATCACAAATTGATCATCACAAAAACCTATATAAACCTATATAAATCCTATAGGTAAAAGTTCTTTTAATGTTTCCAGTAATTTAAAGTTATTAAAGAAGTGAAAACCTCAGGTATATCCATGAAAAACTTCAGGAAAAAATCTTTTGTAGAAGTTCCATGTCACCTTCTGTGACATAACCTCAAGAGATAATAAATAATTTTTGCACAGTCTCCTCACTTGTAGTATTATGGTCCTGCTGCTTTGTAGAGTCTTTTCCCATTGCCTTCTGCAGGAATCTCACACTGAAGCACCGCAGTCCTTCAGTATGGGACATCCCGTTGTGGAAGAGGGTACATTTCCTATCAGTCCACTTGCTTCAGTCTTTGCTTTATAGTCTGTCATTCAACCAGGTCAGCTACTAGGAAGTATATACAAGGCAGTTCAAGAGAACTGATTTCAGTGAGATCAGAACATGCTATACGTAAAGCATTTTTGATTCTACAGGGGATATATGTTAGGGGAAATTAGTGTTATTGCTACTACTTAAAGTTTTCTCATTCCATTTTTCACTCAAATATTTGCCAAGCACTGATTTCTCTATTTGGAATTCTGAATGTCCTTAAAACATAGTTGAAACACATCTATAAATAGGTATTCTTTTAATTAAAAAAATAAAATGGATCACAATACTCTTACATTTTCATTTGGATTTTTTTTTCATCTGAAAATCTATTATTGCTTAAATGTCAGGATTCACCTTGTGATTCTAAAGGAAAAAAATATTTCCCTTATTTTGCTTCATGTGATATAATTATGGCATATAAATGTCAAAATATTAGTAACACTATTTGTTAAAATGAATGAACTTATTTCAATAAGAATAATTTAGCAGTCATCTCTCAAGTTACATTCATAATATGCAAGGAGATTATTTTGCTAATTGTTAAGTATATAGACATACCCTTTTGAGAACTTAGAAATTCTTAACTTCCTTCAGAAAATTCAGGGATACATATTCTTTCTTCTTAGCAAGCTGGTATATGAATGAGTAATGAGAGTCTAAAAATATGTAGTTTGTGTCTAAAACAAAGTAAGCATTTACTTGCTGAAGGTGGGTTTCTACCTGCAATGACGATTACAGGACAACATGTGTTTTTATTAAAAAACATTTGAAACAACTTATTTCTATATATCTGCTTTTGGATTTCCTGAAAATCGTGTTCAGAAAAATTCTGTGATTTTTACGTAGGTGAATGAGCCGATGCTTTTGCACCCTGTCTTTTCCTTATCTTTCTTGGGGTGTCCCTGAGCTCCACCCAGGCTGAGACAGATGGCTGCTGGTTTAGTTGTGTGCGTGGGAGAGAGGGACTTCCACATGTGATTTTTACCATTTGGTAGTAATTAGTTTGTTGTATAAATTAACATTAACTGAACCGTTCTTCAGGCATTGTTTGTAATTATCTTCTTTGAGTCTCTGAGTTGTGTAAAAGATAAAAAGCAGAGAAGAAATTGTTCTTTATTTTATACAAAGTGGACCAATCTATCATTAGGCTGAATAGATCAACAATTACTGTTTGTATGCCCAATAGACCAAAAACTTTGAAATGACTGTAAAACAGAAAAACAAATCAAAAAAGAAACCAAAAAATTTGGAACTAAACGCTTGAGAAATACAATTAGATGTTCTGAAAATGTATAATTTTTACTTTAAGATAGAACTGAGTGTAAGGGAAAAGTGCAATACAGTTTGAGGTATTTTTCTTCACATCTTTTAGAAAATAATTTTTTTTAGTTCTCCCAGTAACTTCCATTTGAAAGTCTCTATTCTTTTTCTTCTTTATATGTTACATACTGTGTTTAGGTGCTTTCATATAGAAACATTTTCATAAACATTTTATGAGAAGCAGTTTTAAAGATATAGTGTCAATATTCATCTTCTTAGGCAGAGCTATTCACTAGTAAGTGGGACTTTGATAATTCAGGTTTTAAACTTTGTGATGGAGTCACCATTTCCTCCCTACCCCCACCCCAAATAAAGATATTATATATAAAGGAAACAAGTAATAAGCAAACTGTATGTATTAAAATTCCCCTTCAGTTTGATTTTGGCCTTGTTCATGTTATTTCTGGGTTTGAAATATTTCTCTTGTGTCTTTCTCTAAAGAGATCTAATAAGTAATACCATATAACAGATTGTCCTTTAAAGCTTAAATGTTTCTTTCTGAAAAAAACAAAAAAGAAACTCCCATCTGTGTTTTTTCTTTGGAAATTTCTCTAAGAAGAACAAGTTATTGCTAGACATATTTTGACCTAAAGTATTTAAAGTATGTCATTGCACTTTTACTGTCCATAACACAGTCATAATTTTGATGTTGACAAGAAAATATGATGGGTATTATCCTACTAAGAGCTTCTTTATTGCAGACCATAAGGTAATAAAACCTCAGTCACAGCAGAATTAATATTTGTGTTAACCTGCTATTAGATTATTAATAAAACTGAAAATGTATACCATAAGTAGCTATTTTCTGTCATACAATTTCAGATATTGATCAGGTGTTACTTGTAGAAATTATAATTACCAGCAGTAATTTATTTCTTTGCTTTTTAAAAATTATTGTTGCACTTTATTTCATGAATACAATCACTTAGTGGATCTCAAAGATTTAAAAATATCCCAATACAATTGCAAATTACTTGAAATACTAACAGTTTTCCTTTATTTAGCATGGCTTTGTTTTACTGCATTTTTTAGTGAATGAACAGAATTAAGGCACTGTTTTTACCATGACTAAGTGGGAGATTTATTCCTGAAATGCAAGATGGTTTGACATATGAAAATCAATGAATGTAATACACCTCATTAACAGAATGAAGGAAAAATTTAAAAGAATTGAAAATATATAAAACATGTTCTCAGGCAATGATGAAATTAAACTAGAAAACAGTAATAGAGATTTGCCTTTAAAATTCCCCAGTATATGGAAATTAAACAGCTCATTTTATTAAAAGTAAGATGCTTTAAAACCTGGGTTTGAGTTGTTGGATAAGCCATTCATTGGGCTTCCCAAGTGGCACTAGTGGTAAAGACAACCCCGCACGACCCCCTACCAATGCCAGAGACAGAAGAGATGAGAGTTCCATCCCTGGGTCAGGAAGATCCCCTGGAGAAGGGCATGGCGACGCACTCCATTATTCTTGCCTGGAGAATCCCATGGACAGAGGAGCCTGGCAGGCTATGGTCCATAATGTAGCAAAGAGTCAGTCACGACTGAAGCAACTAAGCACGCTTATTCCTATTACTCCAGGGTTAACAGAGACATACTTTTTTTTTTTTTTAATCATTTTTAGTGAGAGTGTTTCAAAGTTTCTGAGTAATTAAAAATGTGGGATTTTTAAGTATTTCTAATGCCGAACTTATTTTTATGAAATAGGAAAACTCGAAGTACGATATGCCTAGAAGTTGGCCTCTCTTTAAAGTGTATCATGTTGCATAATTAACCAAGATTCTGAATCATGCTTCTCCTTTAAAGGTATATCACTATTGACAATTTGAAGGCTCCAAAGTTTCTGAATTTTCACAAACCTTGCCTCCTCAAATCTTGCACCAAAAATATCTACAAATCTTGCACAAAATGGCTTGTGTGCATTTACTTTCTGAAATGAGAAAAAAGAATCATTATGTCTTATCTCTTTATTTTGGCTATAAATCAGATAAACATAAAAACCTTATGCTCTGTGCTTTTCAGAATCTAGAGCTGGCTAAGAAGGAAGCAGCCTTAATCCTGAGCATATTTCCTTTCCCTGCTTCACAGGATAGAAGTGTATTTTCTTGTAAATTGGGCAGTATACAGAATTTGGTCAAATTTTAAAGGGCAAACTTTGTGTCTGCTCAGAATCATTCCCCATACTGCATGTTCCCTGTAAGCGATATGAGTATAATTTTGGTAAAATATTTTAATAGAACAATTTTTGATTTGTACATATTGGGATTCTTATTATTAGGCCAAAATATTCCTCTGTGTGAGAGAAAATCGTCTTTATGTTCCTCAAGTAAATTTAGATCCTTATTCCTGGAAGGGCAGCAAAATAAACACTCTGCTTCCCGACTGTTTGATTTTGCTTCACTTATATACTTGTGTGCATAAGAACATATAAATCTAGGCTTACATGCACTTTTGGGAAATCACCCTATTCTACCATCCCCACCCATACAGACTAAACCATTTTTCCATTATTCCTCAAGTCAGCATTTTTATCTAATATTTCTTTTTATTTTTAGATGAAAACAATCGACTATTGACAAATAACCTACACAAAAACCAACTCTGGATATTTTTTTGGCAACCATTTGAAATGCAGACTACTGTATGACATGATATATTTTGGATCCAAAGATTAGAAGGGAAGGGGAGAAAAAAAGCAGCTCTTCTGTGGCTGTGGCCATGAAGCTCAAAGAGAATACATTAATTAACCCAAGAGAATTTCTAGGAAGCTGGAGTGAGAAGCCGTAGCTTTGAAATCTAGTGATCTTTATCCACTGTTGGGTTTGGGTCAAAGACCTTGGACAGAGAAGGAAAAAAAGGGAAGGAGGTACATTATAGGAACCAGATGTTAAAAACTGATAAAGGCTACCAGCCCCCTGCTGCTGCTATCAACCGCCACCTCCATCAAAAAGGTGGCATTCTCCTCTGAAGCCCCTCTGTCCTTCGAGCAGAGAGACACACACACAATTTTGGCTCTGCAGTTTCCTTTGGCCTACCTTGTCGAATGGCCCTAGAAGACTAAACAGGTGTTATCTACTTTTGATTTCAGTGCATTTAAATTAATCCTGTCAGCTCAGCTGTTAAAACAACTGTCATCTCCAGCTGTTAGTAATTTTCGACTGGGCACTTTCACAGGTTGCCAAGATCTGAGCCTGCATCGTGTGTCTCTCTGAATGCAGTAGAGTAACAATTGTGGGTTTTTTTAAAGGGGCTTGTATTGTGATGCTGCATTCATGAAATGATCATAATAACAATAATTTCCAGAGATTTTCTGGTGCCATGTTTTGTGGTATATAAATAAACCATGTGCTGAGTGCCACTCCTATCTATATTCTGTGATATGTTACATAACTTTTTTAAAAATCCGGTGACCAGTAAGTCAACTTGGAAGTATAAAGGAGAGAGGTCTGATGAAGAAGTTAAGAGACAGAGATAGGGCTACACCTGCTTGTGATGATTTCTGTGTTTCCAGAAACAATAGTTGCTTCAGGTAGACTTATGGTTTTTTTTTCACTGAAATAATCCGTAAAATATTTTGTTACTTTTTTAACAATTTGAATAACTCTTTACTTTCAAGCCAAATATAAGGCTTCTGGCTACATCTCCTCCTATTGAAATTTTAATTCATAAGAGGCATTTGTTGCATAGTTTCAATATTTAGAATCTATTTCAGTTAGTATGTATTCAAATCTAATATTGCAGGAGAGAGAAAAGGCCATCAGGAAACTCAGTTTATTATCAGCAATTGGAACCTGCTAAAACTGTGCAAGAATCTCAACACTATCAAAAAGACTTTCATTTGCCACTGATGTAATCACCTGGAACCAATGAGTTTTCCTCCTATCCTAATCTTACACACTGAAAATGGAAAAAATTATCAGTTTTCTGTTTCTATTACAAAGTATAAATTTAGGTTAGCTTTTTACTGTTAAAAAGTATATTTCCAAAGAAAAATATATATAACATTAATTTTAAATTGTATTTAAGAAGAATATAATCATGCCAATAATGAAAACAGTTTTCAATATAAGGGACCAGTCCTAAAACTTCTGGTTATCTTAAAATATTTTATTTGATTTTATGTAATACTGATGTGGAATAACTGTGCTCTACATTTAGTAATTTCTAAGGAATTTCTGATTCCATATTTTAATTTATTTTAATTAATTTAGCTAATTTTTGAGAAGGTATTCATGCACAAGGTAAACAGTAAAAAAAAAGAAATGTAAGAACGTGTGTTAATAGAAAGTATTTCCTCCTTTTTATTCCTGTTCTTCATTCACCCAATTTTAGCTCCAGAATGATTCATGTAACATGTTTTCTATGGTATATCTCCAGAGATGTTCTGTGCATATGTATGGAGCAGTCTGAGTGTGTGTGAATAGGAGCACATCAGAAAGCTACAATGCACACACATACACACACCCTAACTTGGATGTCATTACCTCTGATTTTACATATTAATTACATATGTTTATTACCTGAGAAAGCAGATGATATCATCATGTGTACATGAGCAAGAAGGATAATATTATAATGCATGTGATATATAGGTATGGACATTTAATATTTTTTATAGCTGAGGATTTTAATTCACATAGAAGAAAGAATAATAGATGCTACTCTGTCTATACTTAACAAAACTAAGATGTGTATGCACTTTTGATCTAGTAACTCCATGATTGGTAGCTGAATATTCTCACAGAGATGCTAGAATTTATAAGTATTTTCTTTGTGACATTATTGTTAATTTTCTAAATGTCAGGAGGCTGGCTATATTATTGGGCATTTATAGATGGATTTCTGTGAGATTGTTGCACACTAGGGAAATTTATGCATAGTAATATGGAAAGATATCCATGATTTTTAAGTTCAAAAAGTTGAACTTAAACAGTTTGTAATAGTAAATATAGGATTATAATGTTTCTAAAAGTGGGGCTTCCTCTGTGACACAGTGGTAAAAATTCACCTGCAGTGCAGGAGACTCAGGTTCAATCCCTGGGTCAGAAAGATCCCCTGAAGGGGAAAATGGCAACCCACTCCAATATTCTTGCCTGGGAAATCCCATGAACAGAGTATCCTGGTGGTCTGCAGTCCATGGGGTTGCAATGAGTTGGACACAACTGAGTATGGGTGCACACATTTTGAAAAGTATGTGCATGTTTATATGAAATTTATTTTAAGTATCAAATATTTATCTAAAGTATATATATATTATTGATACATGTTTTGCTGTATTCTGTTAACATTTGAATAATTACTAGGAATTACATCTTTAAAAACTGAGCAATCTTTATGAATGCCTAAAAGAATCAATTACTGATGGATTTTGCTTTTAGTTTCTATGTATATTATTTTACATAAGCAGAAAGAGTGAGTCATTAAAAATATAGGAAATATATGTGAGTAACCACTAAATTAGTTGATGGGGTGGAGATGGGGGCAATACAGTGGATCATGAATGCATGCTAATTTGTGCCCAACTCTTTGCAACCTAATGTAGACTGTAGCCTGCCAGACTCCTCTGTTCCTGGGATTCTCCAGGCAGGAATATTAAATTGGTTTGCCATTTCCTCCTCCAGGGTATCTTCCTGACCCAGGGATTGAACCTGTGTCTCTTATCTCTCCTGCATTGGCAGGCAGGTTCTTTACCACCAGCATCACTTGGGAAGCCTATAGAGAATCATAAGAAAGACATAATAAGGGTGCTAGATTGAAATATAGCTTTGCTTCATTTCTGAAGCTGTATTTGCTAAAATACCTCCCTTTAAAAATTTGATGTAAAAAAGGAAAAAGCAGAATATGCTTGCTCACACAAGCATACACAAAGAAATAGTCTGAACTGTGAAATAGGTATCCCTTGCTCAAAAATTTGTTGTAGTTCTTTGTTGTTTTAGTCAGTAAGTCTTGTCCGACTCCTTTGCAATCCTATGGACTGTAGCCCACCAGGCTCCTCTGTCCATGGGATTCTTCAGGCAAGAATACTGGAGTGGGTTGCTGCTTCCTCCTCCAGGGGATCTTTCTGATCCAGGGATTGAACCCATGTCTCCTGCCTCTCCTGCATTAGCACGTGGATTCTTTACCACTGCACCACCTGGGAAAGTATGGTCATTAGGAAGGTTAAAGCACCTTGTGACTGGAAAAACTATACAGAGAATTTGTGGGTGTTTATTGTAACTTATAGTCCATTGTTACTGCGATTGTGATTCTGTTTTTGCTAAACACCCTATTGTTTAAAAAACAAAGCCAGAAATCAGTGCAGTTTGCTAAATGCAACCCTGTCTTTTCCTTCCATGTCACTATTCTTACTACTCCTACTGCAGGAAATTTTCTGATGGAACAAGGATAATTTTGCATTGTAATAGCACCTCAAGCTTGGGTTTAGATGTTACATTGATTCCAAAGCTATAAACCAAAGATCAAAAGAAATGTTTGAATAGAGCTGACTCAAGTGAACCTCTTTGTATTTATGTCAGAGTTAAACATGTCTCTACCACCTATTAGGAGCCAAGTGTTATAGTCAAAGCTGATCCTCTCCTCTAAATGCTCAAGACTACGGAGGATAAGGTGTCGGGGCATGGCTTGACCTTTCTTCTGGGTGCAGGGGCGCCTTCTAAAATAGTCCAACCCTGTGCCTTCTGAT
Source organism: Nanger dama (assembly GCA_917880005.1). Lineage (NCBI taxonomy): Eukaryota > Metazoa > Chordata > Mammalia > Artiodactyla > Bovidae > Nanger > Nanger dama. Next base: position 86,499,140 of record CAKJTW010000002.1, read on the forward strand.
GCCATTCTTAGGAGCAGTGCTGAGAAAGGCTAGGTCCAAGTGTAGAACACTGATTTTCCACCAAGGTATAGGAGGGAGGTTATAATGGAAGAGGAAGAAACCCATGAGGGGAAATGGAAGAGTTTTACTTTTCCTTGGCTCTGTAAGGCTATTGTGAGTCAAAACAGAGAAAGAATTGAAAGGATTGACACTTGCCTTTTGTGTTTTCATGCCTTTTGCCAGGAAAAAAAATGCAATTACTCTTAAAATTGGGTATCTAAACCTTCAAATATTCCCAATTCCATAAATTCAAAGAAGATATTACAGTGATGTGTTCTACAGTATAAAGCAAAGGCTTTATACTGATCAGACAAATTTCAAATTTTAACTGCACAGATAGTAAATTATTCTGTCCAATATTAAATTTCAAGATTACTAATAGGAAATGATAGCTGTATATAGAAAACATATAGACTACTAAAATTTTCACTTAGATGATTATCTTGACTTTGCTTTGAAGTATATTTGGTTGTGTATATTTATATAGACCAGTCCAGTTCTTGTCTATCGGATTCCTAAGATATTGTGTTGGGATTGTATAAAATACGTAAACAGGTTTCTCTTTTAGTGGTAGATAATAGAAGCATAAAAATCAAAATAAACTAATTTTGATTAGCTTGAAAAATTGTACTAACCTTAGTAATGCTACTTTTAAAAAAGCAGATAACATTTATTGGGGCTTCCGCAATGGTTCAAGTGGAATTGAATCTGCCTGCAATCCAGAAGATGCAGGAGACATGAGTTCTATCCCTGGATTGAGAAGATCCCCCGGAGGAGGGCATGACAACCCACTCCAGTATTCTTACCAGGAAAATCCCTTGGACAGAGGAGACTGAGGGGCTGTAGCCATGGCATTGCAATGAGTCAGACACAACTGAGCATACACACACATTTATTGAACATGCAGCAATTTTTTTTTTCCTTAGGCATGATGTACTTCATTTCTTCATTTGTTTTCTCTATCTTAATCTATCTACCTACTTACCTACCTGTAAGTAATCTATCTACTTACTTACCTACCTTCCTCACTGTAGTTGAGTTTGGATGTCTCTAGGGGCTAAATACTTTGACTAAAAGTTAGTAAAAACATGATTTGAACTTTAGAGCTGTCTGATACAAAGCATCATCCATTAAACTCTATATTTCTTACAGCTTCAAGAAATATGATGAGCACAATTAATATGAATGCATTTTGGAAATAATGAACGAGTTAATTCATGTCTTTATTCATTTCACAGACTTCTTTTTAAACAGCTCGGCTTGCAAAATACTGTGATATAAAACAAGTAACAGGTCAGCCTTATCATATAGAACATTGCATTCCTGTGATGAAGACTTTTTCTCCAATGTATCAGTAGCAAGGATAGGTAGGCAGAGAAAAAGTCAGACATCAGGTAATGATAAATTCTGTTTTAAAAGGCAGAGGCATCTTGCTAGAGAAGAAAGTAGATTATTTTGTGATACAGTGATGTCATTGAAGATGGCCAATATCTGAATAGGCAGCAACTGAGTGGGGAGGGGGTGAAAACACTCTAGGACTTTATCAAGGGGGGTTGGGATGGGGTGAATGTTTAATAATTTAAAGTACAGAGGTTAATTTGCATCAGGTATCATCAGGGGAAATAATAAGTTTATTGGGAATATAGGACAAATAAGTTGAGAAAAGGAAAACAAATTAGATTATAAGTATATTTTAGAGTCCTTTCAGAAGTCGTAAATGTTACGCTAAGGAATTGAAATACACTGAAAAGCTGCTGATGACTTTCCAACAAGGGAATGTTTTGATCAGAGTTCTAGCCTCAGAAACCATTTTTATCATTGATTATTGCACCTTACTACACGCTTGCTTGAGTTACTTTTGGCTAACAATGATAACAGTCGAGTCATGGATGTCTTGATAAAGATCAATATCTGTGGAGTTTTTTTTTTCCATTTTAATATGATTTTATTAGTGTTGGTATATAGGCACTGTAATCAGTTAGCTCTGGGTATCTTTATGTCACTTTTACTTTATGTAGCTTTATGTTACTTTTTAAAAATAAAACTTAAATTTTACTATAATACTTATTTCTGCTATGAGATTTTAAGTACCCTGAGGCCAGGAAGCTTGTTTACTTACTAAATAGCATGTACTGAAACAGACTTCAATACATGATAGTTGGCTATTTATTGTTTATTGAATGAGATGATTGAAGAAACATTGGCTGTTTACTAGTAATTTGCTAAGTGGATAAAATGTAAACAAACAAAACTCAAATCATAACTCTCTGGCTTCCTGTATCTGCAGCTCTCTCTGAAGAGATATTCATACATTGAGCTTTTGTCACTGTATCATAAGTTTTCACATTGCTGAATGATATTCTTGTTGTACCATCTTTTTGAAAGCTTTTAGCTCTTCCCTTTCCAGGATAATATTTATACGTCCTTTCAAATATAGCTAAACATTACCTTTTCTAAAAAGGATTTTCTTCCCTCTTGTCAGGCTGGTTAGAAATTCAGCCTCTGTGCTCATTTTTTACGCTTACATAAGATTTACTATTTATACTGGATAGCACTTAATCACTCTGCTTCACAATCTCTTTCTCCCCTAGACTATAAATGTCTTGAGGTCATGGACTGAGTTATTTCATTTTTGTAGCAACCCTGTGGACTGCAGAATGCCAGGCTTCCCTGTCCTTCACCATATCCCAGACTTTGCTCAAGCTCATGTCGGTTGAGTCGGTGATGACATCCAACCATCTTATCCTTTGTCACCCCCTTCTTCTCCTGCCCTCAGTCTTTCCCAGCATCAGGGTCTTTTCCAGTGAGCTGGCTCTTTGCTTCAAGTGGCCAAAGTATTGGAGCGTCAGCTTCAGCATCAGTCTTTCCAGTGAATGCTCAGGATTGATTTCCTTTAGGATTGACTGCTTTGATATCCTTGCTGTCCAAGGGACTCTCAAGAGTCTTCTTCAGCACCACAATTTGAAATCATCGATTCTTCTTTATAATCCAACTCTCACATCCATACATGACTGCTGGAAAAAGTACTTGGTCAGTAGCAAATTGGTATTAACTATTTGATGAAAGAGTGATGGGTTAAAGGTTGGGAGATTTGTGAGGAGGACATGAGAGTGCTCTATGATGGAGGCAATTAAAACCTAAATAAGGCTTTTGTCTTTATGAACAGAGAGGAAAGTAAGCGTTTCAGAAATATTGAAGGGTAAAAATTAATGACATGATGGCAGATGTTATGTGAAGATAAAAACAGAACCAAGTTAAAGATTCAAAGAGACGGACAGTATAAAGTTGCCATTAAATGAAGTAGAGGAGTAAAAAGTAGGACCTGATTTCTTATTGAGACAGATGATGAGTCCTTTTCTGGACATAATAATTTTGAGGTGCCATTGAGGATACTAAAGTTTTTGCAAGTAGTTAGTAAGAAATCTAAATTTGAAAGCAGTCAGGAAAGGACATAAACATTAGTATGTTAACCATTCACATAGTAATGATAGGTGAAGTCTTTGAGTGCAAGAGATTATAATAGAGAATTTAGAGGAGAGAAGGATAACTAAATCTTGTGAGGTACCTACTTATGGCCAATTTGGAAAAGCAGTACCAGAAAATAGTGTGAGAAAAAAACAAGGAAAGAACAACTTCAGGAAAGTTAAATTCTTATCGAATGAGGTTTTCTATGTTTTTCCCCAGGTTTATTGAATTGTAATTGACAAAATTATGAAATATTTAAAGATTTTATATATTTCATATGTATATATTGTGAAAGTATTCCCACATCTAGTTAATTATGCAGTTTTGGAGTATCAGAGAAGAGTTGCTGAAGTAGTAGTTGTTAACAGTAAAATATTCTCTAGTGTGGTTGATAAACAAATAGTGATAAAGGTCTAGTCCGAAGCCAGATGGCAGAAGATTAAAAACACAAAGAGGAAAGCAAGTAAAAGGGCCCATTATGTGAGCAACAGAGTTAAGATAAATAATTTTTTATCAGACATTTCTTTCACCTAAAATGGCATTCAGACCCACAGAAGATGCTTATGTGGAGTGTACTGAAATGTAGTGTAGAAACACATATATTTTACAAACAAATACAGTTGTCATGTAACTTGCCTGAATATCTGACAAGACAAGGTTAGGGCAGACTCTTTTTAAATATTCTCCTTTTCAGTATTAATGATAATCACACAGCCAAACCATATTTATTTCCATGAATGAACGTGTTTTATGAATGTATTATATTTTGAGATAGAAGACTCCAGAGTTAGTCAATGTATGAGGAATCTCAACTATATGGCTAGTGTTTTTAATGAAACTACATGGTGACTATCCATTGACTTGTCCCTTTGTAAGACCGTGAATCATGTCTCATGCTTAAAAAAGGTAAAAGAGAATTAAATGTCCCCTGAAGCAGCGATCCCCAACCTTTTGGCCTCAGGAACCGGTTACATGGAAGACAAATTTTCCCATGGACTGAAGGGGAGAGAGGGATGGTTTTTGGATGATTCAAGCACACTATGTTTATTGTACACTTTATTTCTATAATTATTACATCAACTCCACCTCAGATAATCAGGCATTAGATCCTGGAGGTTGGTGACCCCTGCCCTAAAGTGTGTTTCATGTCTAATAGTTTGAATTTTACATTTGTAGCTTATATTGCCTGAGGATCGCATTCTTTTTATAATAGTTCAGTGTGAATTCTGAAGACCATCATCTTTACCAGGATTGCTAGGACATGGTAGTTGCAGAGAGTGAATTGAACCAAAATACCTTTTTGTTACCCCTAAATGTACAATATTGTCCGTATAGCCAAAAGCATGAAAATCATTTAAATCCAAAGCCTGCAGTAGGAGTGAAATCTAAATCAAAGACTCTCTGTAACTTAATAATTTGTAATCAACTGAAAATATGTATAAATAAAACTTTGGTGTAAAAGAAATGTTTAAAAATGGGGCAAAATTCCTAGGTGTGAGAATTCATGCACTGCTAAAAAGTTGAAAGACCCTGGGTCACCTGTATTGCAGGCAGATTCTTTCCCATCTGAACAACCAGTAATGCCCAAAATATTTGTATGTAAAATATGGGAAACCCTATGACCTAATATATTTGACTAAATCAAGCTGATTTTTTTACATTTCACCAACAAAATGTGAACAAAATGTTTTTTAAGTAATCATTCCTGTAGAAATGTGGACTCCACTCTGTTGAACTTTAGGAGGAGAGGTAACACACTGGATAAGTCAGAGGTTTTCTGTGGCTGAATTACCACTGTGTGTTGACAATTGCCTCTAATATATCTGTAGCCAAATGTGTTTGGAAGACTGAAGGGAAGCACAATTAAGGTTGTCACACCATTTTCTTATTCTTTATCTTCTCTCTTCCTCCTTCTTCTCTTTTCCTGTTTTTCCCCCTTCTGTTCCTCTTTCTTCTTATTAACCACTGTTTCAGAATTAAAACAGGGCTTCCCAGGTGGCTCAGTGTTAAAGAACCTGCCCACCAGGGCAGGAGACACAGAGGACATGAGCTTAATCCCTGAATTGGGAAGATCTCCTGTAGGAGGAAATGGCAAGCCACTCCAGTATTCTCACCTGGAAAATTTCATGGACAGAGGAGCCTGGTGGGCTACAGATCATGGAATCGCAAAAGAGTTGGACATGACTGAGCGATTGAGTGCCTGTGTGCGTGCGCACGCGCACACACACGATTAAAACAAGTCCCCATTTGTGTCAGGGCCAGCAAGTTCTCTCCACTGGGATTTGCTGAGAGCTGTCACTAGGCATGGGTGCTGTAAAACTACCCCAGGAGCCAAGGGAAAACAGATAACAAGACTACCTGTTCCTCATGAAGCTTTTCATTTGCTCTTTAGAAAAATAAGCCAAAGAGGAATGAGATGCCACCATAATAGCGTTTTCCTAAAGGAGTATTTCTCAAAGTGTGGCCAGTGCCCAACTAACTGCTTCATAATAACAGAGAGCCTTTTAACATATGTGTTCATTTTAACAAGTTCTCCAAATAACTAAATGCTTTACATTATTATTTAATTTTATAATCCTATAAGGCAGAATTATTCCAATTTTACAATCAAGGAAATGATTTAAAGGCTATAGATGATACTCCTAAAGAAATTTCTAATGAGAATTCTTGTTTATTTATATGATATACTTTCTTCTTTCAGGCCTTTACTTTTGTAAACATAGTTTGCTACGTGAGCAGCTGCAGTGATATTTTTCTTAAATGTGTTGCTTTACAGGAGTGTTTAGAGGGAAAGAGTAAGGGAAAGAGTAAAAAAAAATTTTGGCTCTCCATCTTCATTTATGGATTTGTGGTGTACACATTTAACCCCTTGATCATGTGTGCATGTGTGTGTGTGCTAAATTTCTTCAGTCATGTCCAATTCTTTGTGACCCAATGGACCATAGCCCACCAGGCTTCTCTGTCCAAGGGATTCTCTAGGCAAGAATACTGGAGTAGGTTGCCATGCCCTTCTCCAGGGCATGCGATTCAGGTGTTGAACCCACGTTGCTTATGTCTCCTGCATTGGCAGGTGAGTTCTTTACCAATAATGACACCTGGGAAGCCACATGAGCATGTATATAGAAGTTTTGTTTTATAAAGAAAAGTGATAGCTAAATGTTATATCATTTATATCCCAGTTTTAAAGTATTACTGTATCCTGCTTATCATTAACGTGTTTATTTTAACCTAACCCTTTTATACATCTATCTGACAAATGTTTATCCATATATTAACGTATTTCTGGAGTTCCTAGTATATTTGGGCACTGGGTTGCCACAATTTCATGAAAGCCTTATCAGCTTTATATCACAGTTAAGAAAGCCTTATGACTTCTTCCATTATACTTACTGACATTTTTGGACCTCGCTCTAAGAATATTTCAAGTCTTTCAAATGCACTGTTATTTGTCAGTGGCAAATTTTTAAAAATTGTGTATTTCTATTCAAGGCCTTTAGGAGATTAGCACTGAAATTACATTATTGAAAATTAATCTAGGTTATTATTTATTGTGAAATGCATTGTATCCAACATTAAGTCTCCAAAGGTACAATGAATATTTATATAGTTTTTCAAACAGAAACAGCTGTAGTTATGTAACATGATCTGCTTAATCTTATCTCTAGAATACTGTCTGTAATTTAGATAAACTTTCAGATAAACTTTCCTCAGATTAATAATATTATTGAAAACTACTTTTGTGTGTGTGTAAGTTGCAATTAGGCTGAACTCACCTTGTCGAATAAACAGTTGAGTAGATAGTATCTGAACCCTGCCTCTGATTCTAGTAAGAGTATAGACCTTAATTTGCAGTATTTCAAAATGGCAGCCATGGGAATGAGAAAGACCATAATCTTCCATTTTTGCAGGCAGCACAAATCGTTAGAGCCTTAGACTTAATTCAACATATACTTATTAAATGCATGTTGTATCCAAGTCAGTGTTTTAGGTACAGGAAATATCACAGTGACAAGACAGAAAACTGTAAATTTAGGAATTTCCAGTGGGAGAAGTCAGATAATGAATGTAGTGATTAGGTAAAAGACATAGTTTGTCCCATAAAGATAAGTGAAATGGGCAAAATAAGGAAGTGGATAGAGATTGGGAAATGTAGGGAGTGATCAATTTATAAATTCTTTCTGAAAAGATGACATTAGAGCAAAGACTTGAAGGAGTTAAAAGAGCAAGCTATGTGGATAATCTGGGGAAGATCTTTGTAGTTAGAAGAGTACAAAGGGCCTGGTGGGTTTCAAGAACAGCAAGGAGGCCAGAATGGCTGAAGTGAGATGAGCAAAAGGAAGCCAGTGGAAGTGAGTTCAGAGAGGCAAAGGGGGCCTCGGTGCTGGGGTGCTGGAGTCTGCAGCGGGTACTTGAGAGTTTACTGAGAGAAGTGAAGACTATCAAAGAGATCCCAGGAGAGCAGTGGCTTGCAATGTCTTTATAGCATAAAATTTTACTTGTATTTTCAGACTTCTCTGGAACAGTGCCAAGGTTTTAGAGGTTATGGGAGTTATCCCAGAAGTTTTCACTTCAAATCAAATAGATACATGGAATCTGCTTTCATATCTGGACTCTTTTTTAATTCTCCAATAGGACCTGTTCTAAGATTTACATTTCTTGTTTCTTTTTTTTTTTTTTTTTTTGACCAAATAAGCAGAATTTCCAGTTTTTGGTCTTTTCTCAGAATTATTTACAGACAAAAGGTCAAGTGGAGGGTACCTCAGTGATCCCATCATTGCTTCATAATTTAGGAATTTGCCAGGTGACCCACATATTCTGATGCTTGTAATAAAATTATATTCTATGGCCAAGATGCACCTGTGTGTATCCTCAATTCTTTAAAAGAATATTTCTGAATCACTTCCCCAAAAATATTGAAGATGAAAGTTTTTAGGTATAAATATCTACTAACCTGTACCAGTACCTAGTCTGAAAACAAAACAAAACAAAAATGATGCCTTCATTTTAGAAGAGTTAAACAATTAGGTACCAAAAGAACAGAAGGTCATCGGAAATCCATTCTTGTGTGTGTGTGTGTGTGTGTGCGTGTGTGTGTGTGTGTGTGCATGTGTGTGTGTGTGTGCGCACGTGTGCATGCTTAGTCATGTCTGGCCCTCTCTATCTCCATGCTCTGCAGCCTGCTAGGCTCCTTTGTCCATGAGATTTTCCAAGCAAGAATACTGGAGTGGGTTGACATTGCCTACTCCAAGTTCCATTCTAGTAATATGATTTAAACTGATTAAGTGTCTGGTGTTGATTAAGACCACTTTAAAACTAATTTTTTCAAATTTCACATTCAAGTTAGACTCATACTTTGCTTCTTTAAGGTGTATTCACTACAGTTACTAGTTTCTCTTTAAATAAAATTATCTCATGAAATAAAAAGCATGGAAATAAACATACAAGCTTAGCTCCACCTTTTCTCGTATATTGGTAAATATATTTTACCTTAAACCTTTGGCAATGTGGAAAATGTTTCAGTGTGCACACACATATAATACTGAATAATAATGGATAAGCACACTAAATTAGAATGAAAGTTACTATATTACTAATCTCTTTAGGTGGTTTCCAGATAGCTCTTTCATGCAGTGGAATTGTAAAACTCCAGCCCTTTGCTGCTTCTGCTGCTGCTGCTACTGCTAAGTCGCTTCAGTCGTGTCTGACTCTGTGCGACCCCATAGACAACAGCTCACCAGGCTCCGCCGTCCCTGGGATTCTCCAAGCAAGAACACTGGAGTGGGTTGCCATGTCCTTCTCCAGTGGGTGAAAGTGAAAAGTGAAAGTGAAGTCACTCAGTTGTGTCTGACTCTTAGAGACCCCATGGACTGCAGCCCACCAGGCTCCTCCATCCATGGGATTTTCCAGGCAAGAGTACTGGAGTGGGGTGCCATTGCCTTCTCCGCCAGCCCTTTGCAGTTAGGAGCAATTGGTCTTCAATTAAGAAAATGAGTTTAGGAGCTAAACACAGTTTGAGAGCCTAATCCAGACTTAATCCCTGCTAACTAGTTCCCAGTAAGTAAACTATGAGAATTTCACCACCAATGATACCCATATTTTTACCTGCCAGTTCTCCAGCTTTCACTGTCATTAAACTACTTGATAAATTTTTTGTGTTATGCAGCTCAGCTACGAATATGTGCCCTTTGCTGGTAACTTAGGAAATTCTTACTACTCATTCAAATATACTTTTCCTTAACCCTTTCCCTGGAATGTATCATCCAGGGCTGCCTAAATGTCTTTAAAATAATGATACGTTTATTTTCCTTGCTTTTCTTCATTGACCGTCACTATCCTCAGAGGTTCTGAGGGGCTTTATTCAGTGTCGCATTACACTTCATACCAAGAAAGGAAGAATTCAGCTGCCAGATGGGACTTCTAGGCAAAGAGACTTCGAATGAAATAGTATATAATTTGAGTTGTAAACACCACGGATGCATTGCAGTTTAAAAGTGTTCATCATAACTGAGTTGTAGTTAAAAGGATTTGGGTAGAGGATTGGGTATTGATAGGTAACAGTTAGGGGTTTTCCAGACTCCCTTTTATGTGGCTGAATGGGAGCTACATATAAGTCAGGTTCAGACTCTTAAATTACACCCTCCTTTTTGACCTTGTCTTCCAGACTCCAGAGTATTTTTTGAGTTCATTAGTTAAATACTACCCAGTCATTTAAATACCAGAATACTCCATTTTTTTGAAGATTGTTTCCAGGAAAGGAAAATGATTATCAATAGAGATGCTACAAATACTTATATATTTTGTGTGTGTGTGCGTGCACACACACACACACACATTCCTGAGAATGGCTTTCTGTACACTGTAGCTTCATTGTATAACAACCACCTTTGGAAATTCACTAATAGTGCACAGCAAAGGCTCTGTTCCGTGGCTGGTTCTACCCACAAAACTCCCATTCAGCATTTTTTCTGTTTTCTTGAATTATTTGAACAGTTAATAGGCACATACACATGAGCACACACTCAAACATACATGCTTCTCCCACATCACAAAAACCACCCTCACATTTGGCACACCTCTGATCCTCAGTTCAGCCACAAGGCAAGACTTAACAGACTTGTGTCGACTCTACTAAAAAGGTATTCAAAAGTAGTCTCAAAAGGTAAAATTTAAGGAACATAGTTGAGGGAAGGGAAGGGGGAAATTATATTTAAAATCATAATACAACTTTTCTGTACTAAATAGAATAAATCTCAGGAGCATCTCTTGCCAGCATTTTTCATGAATTCTATGTTCTTTGAAAAATCCTATAGAAGTTCATTTTTAAACATGAAGTATAGTAGCACTAGACACTTCATGGCATTAAGATTTATTCTTGAGGTTTCTTATGGCATAATAGTTAAAATATGTTATTTTGTTTTATAATATATCAACTGTTTTATTAGAAATCACATTTCTAAGTTAAATAGTACATTTTAAAAGCTAAAATGTAGACCTAAATAGATCAATCCTAATTTAGTTAGCTCTATTATCAGCTGAATGTATGAACATGTGTATCTAAAAGCCATGTAGAGATGGTTTAGTTGCTCAGCTATGTCCAACTCCTTGCAACCTAGTAAACTGTACCCTGCCAGGCTCTGCTGTCCATTGGATTTCCGAGGCACGAATACTGAAGTAGGTTGCCATTTCCTTCTCCAGGGGATCTTCCCAAGATTCTTTACTGACTAAGCTATCAGGGAAGCCCTCAAAAAGAAACATTTTTTATGAAAAAGGCTAAATTTAAAATTGTCTTTTGCAGAAGTAGTGTTTTTAAATGTTCTTATTATAAAGAACGTAAAATATTTCGTTAGAATTAAATTTTTGTTTTTCTTATGTTTATTAAATGTGAAAGACATTTTCTTACTTGTTGCAGGAAATGCTAAAATGAATTGGACTCAGTACCTCTAAGCCTCCCAGAGGAAATCAAGAATCACACTAGTGTTCATGGCAGTTTTCTTATGGCATCTCATTTAACCCAGTAGTTTATAATTACTGTCAGACAGTGATACATGTAACTGTGAGACAATAGGATTTGTGAAAAGTATTTAGGCATCAGCTATATGGTTGTATTCTTGAAAACTGTCATAGAGAGTTTGCATATAGAAATTAAGACCTTACAGTGAATTAGAAGTTATAACTCAATGGCTATAAATATATGTTTCAGTTCAGTTCAGTTCAGTCAGTTGTGTCCGACTCTTTGCCACCCCATGAATCGCGGCACGCCAGGCCTCCCAGTCCATCACCAACTCCCGGAGTTCACTCAGACTCACGTCCATCGAATCAGTGGTGCCATCCAGCCATCTCATCCTCTGTCATCCCCTTTTCCTCCTGCCCCCAATCCCTCCCAGCATCAGAGTCTTTTCCAATGAGTCAACTCTTCGCATGAGGTGGCCAAAGTACTGGAGTTTCAGCTTTAGCATCATTCCTTCCAAGGAAATCCCAGGGTTGATCTCCTTCAGAATGGACCTGTTGGATCTATGTTAGGTGACTAATAAACAGGATATATTATTCACCTAAATGTACATTTTATATATAGAGGGCTTGTAGTATATTTATATATATATATATATATATATATATATATGGCCTATTTTATATTCACTAAAACAAACCAGTAAGAACAGTATATCAATTAAAGAGAAAGTCAAAGTCTTGCATATTATATCTGAATGTATTAAAATAGAGGGTCATTCCTTTTTCAATAAAAATTTTCAGTAGTCTTCCCCTGTGGTTTCAATGAAATGCCTTGATAATTCATTTGACATTGATTATTTTAAAAAGGATTATACAGTAAGCATACTCATCTTTCTAGGTTTATTTTCAATACTTAGTCAACACTTTAGACAGGTATAGCCATCATAACCTGTGAAAGCAAGAAACTTTGGCAGTATTCTCTATTGGAAAAGTTGATATAAAACGTTAGTACCGAAGTCACAGAATTTAAGAAGACACTCAGTCTGGCTCTTGCAAATGCAGAGTCAACAAGTGCAGGAGCCTAAGAGTAAGTCCCTCAACTTTGGCACCTCAGGGAGTGCCTTTCTTGACTCATCCTTTTCCAGTTCTGAAGGCAGAGACTAAGTTTATCTTGCCTTTTGCTATACCATGTAGTGTAACACACACACATTAATGTACTAAATTCAAAATGTTGCTCCCTACAACTGCAACATTAACTTACTTACCCTAAACATACATCAAGCAATTGACTAGACTCTGCAGGAAGACTCTTCCGAATTCTTAGATCAGGAATTTGATGGCTTTCCTAAATACAGAATGACATTAATGTTTATATAGGCATTCTGTTTGTTTTTCCTTCAGTTGGTTCTTAAATATTCTTTTTTTTTTTTTTAACAGTTGGTTTCTTAAACCATTTGTGTGCTTAAAAGTTACTGTTTAGGTTTGGATGTCACAAAATGCATACTGTACCTTCCGGGCAAATAAAAAGATTTTCAAGGGTTATTTTCTCCATAAGCTACTTTTGATTAAAGTGCTGATTTTAGAAGTTTGTCCCTCACCCCTAGAGCCTAACAGAGTACATGGCACAGAGTAAGCATTTAATAACTATCTGTTGAATAACTGGCATATACTGTACCTACCAATTTTTTTACTTTAAAACTTGGAGTCACTCATGACTCACATGGATTTTATCAAGAATTCTTGCAGCAATGAAAAAGTATACAAATATGTATCTACTTATTTTCACATGAGGAGAATTTAGTTCGGGAAAGATTACTGTAATTTCAGTGGAAGTTCTAAAATCCTAGTGAAAATCTTATAAGAGGAATGTTTCAGATTTTTACAATTTTGCCTGCTTTTGTCTTTGAAATTTTTGCCTTGTTAAATGGGTTTGAATTTTCAAAAAAACTTAATTGACATCTCAGTGGTTTTCTTTATAACAGTTCATTTTACACCTAATTTCCACACATAAAACTCTAAACTCACAAATAACATAAAATATTTTTATGGTTGGAAATAATTTTGTCAAATGCTGTGGGATGATTTTATCTTATATTCTCTACTTATTTTTGGTAGACTTCCTTGCCTGGAGACACATTTGAAACAAGTAAACTTTTTTATTTTGCTCTCTGTTAAACTATGGCAGCATCAATATTTCAGTTGATCTGTGCTCTTTGCGAATAGCCAGATAAGCTACGTCCTACAAGTTACTGAGTCCCAGTATCTCCTACATACAAACTACTCTATTAATAAATGGATGGCCATCTTTATAATTCAGATCATCTTGCATTTTTTAAATTGACTGAATTTGTGGTCTAATTCATCCAAACTTTAGGATTTGATGTACTTTCACAAGAAAGCAGATTGTGGATGTGGAACTTGCAGTTAAGTTTCCATGCTACTGCTAAGTTGCTTCAGTCATGTCCAACTCTATGCAACCCCATAGACGGCAGCCCACCAGGCTCTGCGGTCCCTGGGATTCTCCAGGCAAGAACACTGGGGTGGATTGCCATTTCCTTCTCCAATGCATGAAAGTGAAAAATGAAAGTAAAGTCGCTTAGTCGTGTCTGACTCTTAGCGACCCCATGGACTGCCGCCCACCAGACTCCTCCATCCATGGGATTTTCCAGGCAAGATTACTGGAGTGGAGTGCCATTGCCTTCTTCTAAAGTTTCCATAGAACGTAACAATCTTTATGTGCTCAAAATAGCTGTCAATGTCCAACTCATTAAACACTGCAAACATTAAACACAATGTCTTTTCCAATGAAAACAACTGGAAGCTAAAGCATACTTGCATAGTTAGGCAAACTGTGTCTCAAGAATAGAACTGGAATACAAAATGATCTATTATTCTGTATTTGTGAGGTGGACTCTAGAACACTATTCTTTTTTTTCTGTGTAGCATGAGTTCTGTGGCATTGCACACCTATGGTAATAGCCACTTTGTCTTAAGAAGAGATGCCTCTGTGTAACTAATGTCTGGTGGATGGCTTAAGTTTGCTCTGAAATTTTGATCATCAGCAATTGGTAGACTGGTAGCAGGGCTTATTGAGATAGGGGAATTGGAAGTAGAGTTTTACCAAGTCCAAATGACAATTTTGCCTATAAGAATATAGGCAAATTTTTCTTTATTTTAAATGAATATTAATTATCATAGAACAGGTATAAGGATTAAATGAGATAGTACACATAAAAATCCTATTCCTGGGCCTGGCCCTTAGTATGTACTCAATATTTGGATATTGTTCACAGAGCTTTCCTCTGTGTGTGGGTGTGCCGTGCTTATGTATTTGAATTCGCAGGATGAAAGGGAGAGTGTAGTTATGTGAAAAATATTAGAACTGAATATATCATAAAGATTGCTATCGAGCTATTTACTTCATGTATCATGTCCAGTTCTTGATAAAGTTTTTACTTTTTTAAAACAGTGCTTTTCTTAAAAACTTATACCAGCGTTTGGAAATGCTCATGTATATTTGCAAATCATGATGCTGAAGATGTGATTATGAAATAATAAAACTCATATAAACATGGAAAATATTTAAATGAAAAATAGCATCTTCTTGCAATTAAGTAGAACACATAAACTGGAAAAATTAAAGCAAATGTTATTCAATTATATACATTTGTTTTCCAGTTTTATAGTTAGAGTGATTAACTTATTGAGCCCAACTGGTAGACACATTTTATATGAATCTATTTCTATATTTGATGTTCTTACACACAAATTAAAGATTTATCACTGGTTTACTTTGCATGGTTAGTTATTTTTAGAATGCTTATAGAATATATCATGTGATAGTTACCATATAATTCATTTAAAGAATGATGAAGGTTGATCTTGATAAAGCTGAAGTGTTATATTTCACTGAAAAGCACAGATTTGATTTTGAAAAGTTTGGAACATCTCAGTGGTCCTTTGTGTGTGTGTATGTGTATATATATATATATATATATATATGTATATATATTTTAATTTTCCTCTTCATATATATCTGGTAATGTTCAGATCAAGGAGAGTTGATTTGATTTATATTCAAACAATAGTAAAAGTTATTCTGTGTTGTATTACCTTTTATCTCCTTGCAGACCTTGAAATTGAAGTTGACACATTTGTAAATATGATTTTCTTTCCTAGGTCTTTGGAAAGTTTATTTGTATATTAGCACACTAGGAAATTAGCTTTCAGAGATCTAGGTTAGTTCTCTATGTGTTACTACTACTATGAAGGTAATTGGTTCTAACATGATAATTAAAAATTGAGGCTCTCAGTGTATAACTCAGCTCTTGAAATAGGTTAGGCAAGAAAGCTAAAATATATACCAAAAATATTAATCCTTTCTGCAACAGTTTTAACTTTGAAACAGCTAGCCAAGCAAAATCTGTACTGAAGCTAGCACTTAGGTCATGTACACGTATTTAACCCTGACTTTTCCCCTATGACTGACTAACTGACTTGCCCCTATACACTGATGCCTTAACTTAGTAATCTCAAAAGAAATATTGTGTTCTCTTTGAAGAACAGGCCAAAGACAGAACGAGGAGAAGGAAATGGCAACCCACTCCAGTATTCTTGCCTAGAGAATTCTATGGACAGAGCAGCCTGGTGGGGCTACAGTCCATGGGGTCCCAAAGAGTTGGACACAACTGAAGGACTAACCAACACACACACAGGAAAAATCACAGTAGTAGTTCACCTTATCCTTCAGATCACATTTACTAGAAATGGTAGTTTTCACCCTGTCACTACTGGTAAAAATAGGAAGAAAGACATTTTCATTGAATATTGTTGGAAATAGGTATTATTACTATTGGAATTAAAATATATTAGGGATAGGGTAAGACAGGTTTTGAAAATATTAATGTAATTTAATGTTTTTGTTTGAAAAAATGATCTGAGTTAACTTATAAAAATGGATAACCTTTGATTGCATTATAATTCAGTCATTTATTTAATTCTCTTCCTTTCTCTCCTTTTGTTTTTTATTTTTTTCTTTCTCCTCTCCCTTTCTCCCTTCTCATTTCTTCCTCCACCCTCTTTTATTCCTTCCTCTGTATCAGAGATGATCTGTATCATATATCATCAGATGTCAAGTAGGATTTAAGAATTACTGATATAATTCCTAGCTGGGTGATAGGGAACCCCAAAAGTCCCATTCACTGTTCTTTGTGTTGTAAATGGTTTGGGATCCAAGGAAAGATATCTGAGAAACAGGCAAGGATAATAGTCAGAAAAAGCTGTCTTTTTATTTATATACTATCTAATGCCTTTAAAAGGAATACATAGTAGTATGCCTTTGTTATAAAACTATATTTCTTGGACATCTTTCTTATATCAGCCCTGGAGATTTATAATTTATACTTAAAATTTTGAGAATTTTTCTACTTAAATAATGCAGTTCTCCAATCAGAGGAAAAGATTCATTGACAGACCTTGGGGTAGGTTATAAATATTCTCTTTGGCCCTTAATGTATTTGTTCTTATCTTGTATGGGTCTTCTCTGTCCTTTCCATGTGGCTCAGTACTAAAGAATCCACCTGCCAAACAAGAGACACAGCAAATGCAAGTTTGATCCTTGAGTCAGAAAGATCCCCTGGAGAAAGAAATGGCAACCCACTCCAGTACTGCCTAGAAAATCCCAATGGACAGAGGAGCCTGGCAAGCTATATAGTCCGTGATGTCACAAAGAGTTGGACAAAACTGAGCACATACACACAATGGGGCTTCTTTAGCAAAAGAAACAGTATACACAAGCAGTACAATTTATGGGTACTTAATTTATTTCTTTGTTTAGAATCACTGTTATTCTCTATTTCCAATGAATGGTACCTTGCACATATTATGTGCTTGATACATATTTACTGAGTCTATCTAATAAGCAATAATAATTTCTGCTTTCCATGCTCTTGTCAAACTGCATAAAGCCCAAAATCTGTTGTTCAATTATTATCAGAAGCTCAATTGCAAAATAAAATATTCATATCTGATTAGTGTTAGCCTAACCTTACCTGAAGTTTTCAACATTGTATCCCTGGTTGAAGCAGAATTTCATGTTCCATTCTTAGGCCATTGTACAATTTTTTTTAAATTAAACTGTGGTTTGGCATTATATCATTAGTCTGCATTGAAGAATTTAAAAAGAAATGTTCATTAAAAATGCTATTTCAAGGAAATAGTTCACTAAATCAAATCGGATATTCCATTAATGAGGACCCATGGGAAGATTTTTCACTCAGATTTGTGCATCAGGAAAAGCTTTTTATACCTATCCAACTGATTTGTTTCTATGTGATGGATATCATGAACCTGTAAATGGCTTCTCTAGTGGGTCTGAGTGTGTAGGAGGCTCTGACAGTTGTACCAGACCTTAGGTTTTTATATGCTACTCTGTGATCTGACCCCTCGACTGATTTTATTTCAAATCTTTCTTCTACATTTTCTCGCATATTTTTATTGTTGCATTTTATTTCTATGTATAGCTATGAGTTTTTAATAAGCAGAGAGCATAAAAATAATGAATATTTCAGTTTTTTAAGACGTTTGCACATCTATTTTAGGTACCTTCAACCCTACTTTTATTATACCCAGGATAGTATCTATGGAAATACCAATATTAAATAAATATATAAGTAGCCATCCTTTTCATTGTTTCCTCATGTCAAGAAAACTTTCCTTCTTTTCACATTGTTATTCTCTCTGCTGCATCTCAGGTCCAAACAAGAGTACTTTCTCATTTTCCCACTATTTCCCCTGATAATGTTGCTGAGCCATGATCATTGAACCTGGAACCATGGTATCATGAGCTTGTAGTTTTGAAATTTCATTTCCTTTATAATAATATCAGTAATATTTTTATATTTTGTAGTTTGTACTAAGCTGAGGTGTCTCTGATTAATTAGAAAGCTAGCAGTATGGTTTACTTCTCAGCTAATACAACTTTATGCACAGTACAGTGTTCTGATATTAACAACTGAATATTCCCATGTTAGCAATGAGTGTTTCTTGTAAGGAATATAATTATAATAAGTTGGTATTGATATATTTCAGATAGCAGTGTTTATCATATATACACACTTTGGATCAAATGTATAATTCTCTGTAATAATAAGGTAGAGAGATTTTTAATTGTCTTCTAGTATAAAGAACATTTTACTATTAGTCCATATAGCAAAACCTAGGAGGTGAGATCCAGTCCATATAATTTTACTGACACAACATAAAATCTAAATATCAAACTACTTTGTCACTTCAGTTTCCCATTTGTGTAATGCTTAAATTGACCGTGATTACCTCACCATGACTTTTTAGAATGAATGAGATTTTACAGTGTTATTGCCAACTGTTTAGAACTTACTGATATAAAATGCTTTGTTTTCTTACGAATGAAAAAGCATTTTAACTCCACTGCCTTGTAAAATTACATAGCCACTATATTCAGTTCAGTTGCTTAGTCGTGTCCGACTCTTTGCGACTCCATGATCGCAGCACGCCAGGCCTCCCAGTCCATCACCAACTCCCAGAGTTCACTCAAACTCATGTCCATCGAGTCGGTGATGCCATCCAGCCACTCTCTTCCTCTGTCGTCCCCTTCTCCTCCTGCTCCCAGTCCCTCCCAGCATCAGAGTCCTTTCCATTGAGTCAACTCTTCGCATGAGGTGGCCAAAATACTGGCGTTTCAGCTTTAGCATCAGTCCTCCCAAAGAAAACCCAGGACTGATCTCCTTTAGAATGGACTGGTTGGATCTCCTTGCAGTCCAAGGGACTTAACTCTCAAGAGTCTTCTCCAACACCACAGTTCAAAAGCATCAATTCTTAAATGCTCAGCTTTCTTCACAGTCTAACTCTCACATCCATACATGACCATTGGAAAAACCATAGCCTTGACTAGACAGATCTTTGTTGGCAAAGTAATGTCTCTGCTTTTGAATATGCTATCTAGGTTGGTCATAACTTTCCTTCCATAGAGTAAGCGTCTTTTAATGTCATGGCTGCAATCACCATCTGCAGTGATTTTGGAACCCCAAAAAATAAAGTCTGACACTGTTTCCACTGTTTCCCCATCTAGTGATGGGAAGTGGTGGGACCAGATGCCATGATCTTAGTTTTCTGAAGGTTGAGCTTTAAGCCAACTTTGTCACTCTCCTCTTTTACTTTCATCAAGAGGCTTTTAGTTCCTCTTCACTTTCTGCCATAAGGGTCCTGTCATCTGCATATCTGAGGTTAGTAATATTTCTCACAGCAATGTTGATTCCAGCTTCTGCTTCTTCCAGCCCAGCATTTCTTATGATGTACTGTGCATATAAGTTAAATAAGCAGAGTGATAATATACAGCCTTGATGTACTCCTTTTCCTATTTGGAACCAGTCTGTTGTTCCATGTTCAGTTCTAACTGTTGTTCCTGACCTGCATACAGATTTCTCAAGAGGCAGGTCAGGTGGTCTGGTATTCCCATCTCTTTCAGAATTTTCCACAGTTTATTGTGATCCACACAGTCAAAGGCTTTGTCATAGTCAATAAAGCAGAAATAGATGGTTTTCTGGAACTCTCTTGCTTTTTCCGTGATCTAGCAGATGTTGGCAATTTGGTTTCTGGTTCATCTGCCTTTTCTAAAACCATCTTGAACATCTGGAAGTTCACGGTTCATGTATTGCTAAAGCCTTGCTTGGACAGTTCTGAGCATTACTTTACTAGCATGTGAGATGAGTGCAATTGTGTGGTAATTTGAGCATCCTTTGGCATTGCCTTTCTTTGGGATCGGAATGAAAACTGACCTTTTCCAGTCCTGTGACCACTGCTGAGTTTTCCAAATTTGGTATCATATTGAGTGTAGCACTTTCACAGCATCATCTTTCAGTATTTGAAATAGCTCAACTGGAATTCCATCACCTCCACTAGCTTTGTTCATAGTGATGCTTTCTAAGGCCCACTTGACTTCCCATTCCAGGATGTCTGGCTCTAGGTGAGTGATAACACCATCGTGATTATCTGGGTCATGAAGCTCTTTTTGTACAGTTCTTCTGTGTATTCTTGCCACCTCTTCTTAGTATCTTCTGCCTCTGTTAGGTCCATACCATTTCTGTCCTTTATTGAGCCAATCTTTGCATGAAATTTTCCCTTGGTATCTCTGATTTTCTTGAAGAGATCTCTAGTCTTTCCCATTCTGTTGCTTTCCTCTATTTCTTTGCATTGATCGGTGAGGAAGGCTTTCATATCTTTCCTTGCTATTCTTTGGAACTCTGCATTCAGATGCTT
This sequence comes from Nanger dama, assembly GCA_917880005.1. Classification (NCBI taxonomy): domain Eukaryota; kingdom Metazoa; phylum Chordata; class Mammalia; order Artiodactyla; family Bovidae; genus Nanger; species Nanger dama. The sequence goes on from CAKJTW010000002.1 coordinate 86,519,888, forward strand.
GTATCTTTCCTTTTCTCCTTTGCTTTTCACTTCTTTTCATTTTCCAGCTATCTGTAAGGCCTCCCCTGACAGCCATTTTGCTTTTTTGCATTTCTTTTCCATGGGGATGGTCTTGATCCTGTCTCCTGTACAGTGTCACAAACCTCCATCCATAGATCATCAAGCACTCTATCTATCAGATCTAGTCCCTTAAATCTATTTCTCACTTCCACTGTATAATCATAAGGGATTTGATTTAGGTCATACCTGAATGGTCTAGTGGTTTTCCCTACTTTCTTCAATTTAAGTCTGAACTTAGCAATAACCAGATTCATACCAAAATGCAGTACTTGGATGCAATCTCAAAACAACAGAATGATCTCTGTTCGTTTCCAAGGCAAACCATTCCTTGTCACAGTAATCCAAGCCTATGCACCAACCAGTAACGCTGAAGAAGCTGAAGTTGTTTGGTTCTATGAAGACCTACAAGACCTTTTAGAACTAACACCCAAAAAAGATGTCCTTTTCCTTATAAGGTACTGGAATTCAAAAGTAGGAAATCAAGAAACACCTGGGGTAACAGGCAAATTTGGCCTCGGAATACAGAATGAAGCAGGGAAAAAGCTAATAGAGTTTTGCCAAGAGAATGCACTAGTCATAGCAAACATCTTCTTCCAACAACACAAGAGAAGACTCTACACATGGACATCACCAGATGGTCAACACTGAATTCAGACTGATTTTATTCTTTGCAGCCAAAGATGGAGAAACTCTATACAGTCAACAAAAACAAGACCGGGAGCTGACTGTGGCTCAGATCATGAATTCCTTATTGCAAAATTCAGAGTTAAATGGCCAGTATATTAGACCCATGATATTTTTAAGAATTTAAATGTACTGTCAGAGCCACTTAGTTCTGCCCTATTTTGATATGTGAAATCTCAATATATTAACTCAATCAATATTTACTGCCTACTTTGTCTTGACACTATCCTAACTCTTAGGAATACAAAGAAAATAGGAAAATAAGATATAGTCTCTTCTCTCAAGGAACTTACTGTTTAGTTGAGAGGCAAAAAAGAAAAAGTCTATAAATTATAGCATATCCTTACGGATGTTTTGGTAAGATAAAACTGATATTCAGCAGGTTTAACATTAAAATCATTCCTTGTCATTAGTAAGACTGCTGTGTTATATCCTTAGTCGTTTAGTCATGTCCGACTCTTTGTGACCACATGGACTGTAGCCCACCAGGCTCCTCTGTCCATGGAATTCTACAGGCAAGTATACTGAAGTAGGTAGCCATTCCCTTCTCCAGTGATATCCAAATCAAACTGGGACCTCAGAGAGCACTTTGAGGAGGAGGATGCGCTTAAGCTGACTTCTAAAAAAATGAGTGAGCATTAGTTAGAGGAAAAGAGAATAATGAACCTATATAGCATCCCCATTAATTGGTTCATCATTACGTCCTTGTGTGAACAAGTCTTTATTCAAGCAGTAAGTACTTCATGAGGCAACTGAGCTTGTCATGGGATACTTTCAGTTCTCAAAACCTTTTTCTTTTTAAGTGGCTAGAATGACTTAAACGCACACCTTACATACATTCGGCCTTGTTTTATCAAACTTAAATAATTACCAAATTTGAATCTATTTTGTATTTACTGGATTTGAGTTGCTTTTAAAATATAATTATGACAGCATTGATGATGGAAAAAGGTAACCTGAAAGTTTTTCTGTATTTCCTAAAATATTATATTATACCACAGATAATATTGATACTTCAGCATTTCAGATCTCTTCCTGATCCATATATTCAAAATCTTATATATTTTACTATGCCATTTTCTTTCAATATCATAAATATTTACTTATCTGTTGTTTGTACTGAGATAAACCAATAGCTAGTTCATTTTTAATGAGTATCTAATTTTTTAAAGTACAGCTTAAAGGGATCTAGAGATTCTGTGCTTCTAGTTTATTTTTACCCCTCCACGCCAGTACTTGGGACAAAAAAGTTTTGTGGTTTACCAAAAGCTATAGGTAATTTGGCAGAGTACCCATAGGATAAATAGTTTCCTCTGACCTTTTTTGTTCTGCCTTAACAAGACCTACATGGACAGTAATAGTGATTCTCAAACCATGATCACAGAGAACCCTACATTTCACTACTAAAGTCATAAAAGAGAAGATAAAAACATGTTAATAGAAATTATTTGTTTGATTTCAAGTTTTTCTTTTATAATTTTCTCTTAAACTTTTGATGCTATTCTTTGCTTATCTGATATAAAACAAATGAAAAATGGTATAGATAAATATTAATAAACATTCAAAAACAGTTAAACTTACCTAGCATGAAATGTACTTTGTGGATTTGTCTTTTTGAAATCATAGTTACTTTCCTACACTAATGTTAGTATTTATTCTGGGAAAATAATTCCTGAACAATAATGGTAGGACCATAGGTTTTTACCACCAGAGAAGTAGGTGTTTAATAAATATTTATGGGATTGAAATACAGTATTTCAAAAGAATGTCTTATTCCATTTATGTCACCATTTTCGTAGACTTTTCTTTAATTTCTTAGTTACTAATCAAGATATAAGCAATTATTATTATCATTGAAAAGAAAAATATGTGTGTTTAAAGACTTCTTATAATTAAATAACCTGTTACCAAGAGTGTAGAATCTACTTTTCGGTATTCTAAGTGGCAGGATATCTTCCTGGTATGACTGGAATACCAGCCGTTGTGGGATAAGTCAATGATTTCTTGAGATCATTACCCTGTTATCTATTGTAAAGATAATGGATCTTTATCCCTATTACACTAAGGGAAATATCATCCTTGGGAAAAGAATTAGGTGAGTATTAGAAGAATGTCCTAAAGGTTCTTTTGAAATAAAAAACACTGAATTGATATCTAGACAGATGGTACTTATGTTGAAGAAGCTAAAATAACTTATTTTCCCACTATTTTAAATTTCCTCATAGTCTGTTTATAATTCTTGCCCAAACAAGAAAAGGAAATGCCAACATAATTAGAAGAAAAAATTTTAATTTAACATCACTGTTAGAAAAAAATCTGTAATTCTTCTATTGTTCCTTAATTTTTGAGAAACTAAATAGATTTAGATGGACTTATTAAACTTAGGAATCATATGTTTTCTTTATATCAAAGCATTCTGGTGCATCCTATTTATCTATATACATGTATTTTTCCCAGCTGTCCATCACTTCAGTGTTTTATGAATACTTTTAAAAACACATAGCATTAATTCACATTATTTTCCCAGTAAGTGATTTATTCATGGATTTCTGATGAGTGAATTTTTACTTGATAAAAAACAAAACAAAAAATTTGTTCAGTTATGTATTTTTCTTGTAATTTATTTCTTAGGAAAATAATTAGATAAAAATAACCTTTTGAAATAGACATCAAAATTTGCAAAATATTTGTAATGATTTAGACTTTTCATTGAAATGCTTTTATTTAATTTTGCACCTCCATCCACTTTAATTTTTTTCCACAAATAATTTAATGTTTAGTTTAAACACAAATGACACCAATTCATCATTTATACTAATCCTATAACAACAAACGGATGGAAATGGAATAATCATGTATTTAAGAAAGTAGATTTTAATTTATAACTTCTGACAGTGAAACATGAAATCTATGACTGTCCAAATGTCTAAATTCTTAGTAAAAGCTGTCAGGTTGGAAAACAATCACCTCATAAAATTTACTGTATATAACTTATGTTATAAATGTTTTTAAAAATGAGTATCAAAAACACTTGCCAGTTTTTATGATTTTTCCAAAAGAGGAAGTGCAAAGCTTTGATTAATGGATGACAGATTTTTTTTCTTTTTTTTTAATACTTTGTTCTACATTACAATACTGTATTTGTTTTGCCATACATTGACATAAATCAGCCACTTCGACAAAACTGAAATAATACGAAGCCCTTCAGAGAAGTCTGTATACTCCACAAGATCATTTTTGCTCCATGTTCCCATTTTATTTGTTTATATATTAATTGATGTGTTAATCAACTAAATTAGAGGTGTCCATAGGTTTCCATGGAACTTAAGAAGTTCTGTCAGCCAGCCCTTCATCTTGCCAAACAGAAGCCTACCAGGATATTATCTTTTATTCAAAGCTATCTAGTGACTGATGGAAGAGCCAGGATAGGAACTAGGTCTTTCTATCCTCAAGACTGTGTTTTTCCGTTACTCCTTGTTTTCTTGTTTTGGTAGGTTTTTAAAAAGATATTTTGGGGAAATTTCAGGGGTAAGTTATTCAGCAAATAATTTCTGATTGAATTACATTGTTTAAAAGACTAAGCTAATTAGGTCACAGAAATTTCGTTTATTTCTTACACTATTCTTCTGGGTCATTAATTCCATAGAAGGGAGAGTACTTGATGTGTTCACTGATGAATTTCCAGATGCTTGTCCAATGTTTGGATCATAGTGGAATCTCTGTATGTTGAATGCTGAAGGCATGAACTTGAACTTCCTATTTGGAGGCTCCCATGGCAATTGAACATTAACAGAATATCTTGCCAATTTTGTTCAGATTTACTCTGAAGTAAGATGAAAAAACATTTGTGCATGAGATGTTTTTTGTATGCAAGTTATTTAATCTGGGGATTAATATCTTCCTTTCTACTTCTTACAGTGGTATTATTAGTATTAACATATAGTAACAGTATCATTTTCTGTTTTGGTAGGACAAAAGCAAAATGTTCTAGACAGAAAAGTTTTCAAATTAAATTCATGTTTGGCTAAAGTGAACTTCTCTTTCACTCAGCATTTGGTCTAGTTGCTAATTTTCTAAATAGTACTAAGCTAAAACTATTTCAAGTTTTTCTTAATTCTGTGTAGTAAAACAAAATCATTTAATCATCCCTTAATCACTAACTCCCGGAGTTCACCCAAACTCATGTCCATCGAGTTGGTGATGCCATCCAGCCATCTCATCCTCTGTTGTCCCCTTCTCCTCCTGTCCCCAATCCCTCCCAGCATCAGAGTCTTTTCCAGTGAGTCAACTCTTCACATGAGGTGGCCAAAGTACTGAGTTTCAGCTTTAACATCATTCCTTCCAAAGAACACCCAGGACTGGTCTCCTTTAGAATGGACTGGTTGGATCTGCTTGGAGTCCAAGGGACTCTCAAGAGTCTTCTTCAACACCACAGTTCAAAAGCATCAATTCTTCAGTGCTCAGCTTTCTTCTCAGTCCAACTCTCACATCCATACTTGACCACTGGAAAAACCAAAGCCTTGACTAGACGGACCTTTGTTGGCAAAGTAATGTCTCTGCTTTTGAATATGCTATCTAGGTTGGTCATAATTGTCCTTCCAGGAGTAAGCATCTTTTAATGTCATGGCTGCAATCACCATCTGCAGTAATTTTGGAGTCCCCCAAAATAAAGTCTGACACTGTTTCCCCATCTATTTTCCATGAAGTGATGGAACTGGATGCCATGATCTTCATTTTCTGAACGCTGAGCTTTAAGCCAACTTTGTCACTCTCCTCTTTCACTTTCATCGAGAGACTTTTTAGTTCCTCTTCACTTTCTGCCATAAGGGTGGTGTCATCTGCATATCTGAGGTTATTGATATTTCTCCCAGCAATCTTGATTCCAGCTTGTGCTTCTTCCAGCCCAGAGTTTCTCATGATGTACTCTGCATATAAGGACTAGTGTGCTGCAGTTCATGGGGTCGCAAAGAGTCCGGCACGACTGAGCGACTGAACTGAACTGAACTGAATCTCTCCAAATTGGTGCATCTTCCAGGAGCATACAGTGACTAAGGTCCTTTTCTTCATCAAGTTACTGTTTCTTATACATATAGGAACTAAGCATTCCTCCTCTATCTTTTATTAATTTGACATTAAACTCACTTTTCAAGGTTGTTTTTTTAATGATCTATTCATTGAGTAGCAAGGTAGACTCTCATAGGACTTACAGTCTAGGGGATCAAGACAGATGAGATCATTTCAGGAAATTCCCTAGAGGTCCAGTGATTAGGACTCAGCACTTTCACTTTCAAAGCCCTGGTCAGGGAACTAAGATCCTACAAGTTGCGCAGCACAGCTGAAAAAAAATTTTTTAAGGATCATTTCAGATTATATGTGCTATGAATAAAAATAAGTCAGTGTAATAAACAATGACTGTGATGAGCTAATTTAGATAATGATCAGAAAAGATCTGCAAAGAAAGTGGCATTTGAACTGAGAACTGTCGAGGATGACAATGTGATTTCTTCATAAGGAAGATTTTCAAGGCGTCTTATACAAGAGTATTCATTAACTTGGTGATCAGATAGCTTCCAGGCTTATGAATCTGATTTTACCAGCACAGTAAGAGCCAATTCACCTCTCTGCAGTAGACTCACTTCATCTAAACTCAGAGGTTAACTTATTTAACCAAAATGCAAAAATATACTTTTAAAACAAGTAAATAATTACCACAACGTTCAGAATACTGAAAATCCGTATAGAAAAACTTTTCTTCCTGTAGACATATAGATTCATGTGGAAAGCCACATAATTGTCTTAAAGATATTGGTAAACATGTTATTAGAACAAGGGAGTTATATGAATTTGGTATTTATAGTTAATATACCTACAACAGCAGGGATGTTTTTGCCAGTGAAACTGACTTCTGTTGGCTATATCTGTAGGTGTCCATCCTGCCAGTGTGTCTAGATTCTGGGTCATTTTGATTGAATCTACTTTTATGCTCCTTCCCTCTGTATAACCTCGGACCTTACCAGCCCCACCCCACCCACAGTTTTTTGATGCCCAGAACTTACTCTCCTGTTGACATTCTGTTTTTCAATATGTTAATACATTCAATCATAATACCCTGTATGGTTACGTTAAATACTTAAGGACCTGAAGAGCGCTTCTTCTTTTACATATTCTGATTTTGTCCATTATGTTTTGATTCTGTTTTTTAATCTGTTAAAGAATTCTATTTTGTACTACCAAATATATGGGGAATGCATAAAACCTGGCATATACTCAGTGTTTATGTCTACCTAGTTGAAAATGACTCAGGATCAGAGCTTATATAGAAAAGTGTAATTCTCAACCTCTGAAAAATTTGCATATTTCACATTATATAAATAATAAATGCTATAAATACTTTTAGCTCCACACTTCTGCTGTCAGTTCTGAGCCTGTGAAAGTCTTAGTCTCACAGTCATATCTGACTCTTTGCAACTCCATGGACTGTAGTCCACCAGGCTCCTCTGTCCATGGGATTTCCCAGGCAAGAATATTGATGGTGAATAGCCATTCCCTTTCCCACGGGATCTTCCTGACCCAGGGATCGAACCCAGGTCTCCTGCATAGCAGGCAGATTCTTTACCATCTCAGGCACCTTAGTGTTCAAAACAGAAAGCATGCTAGGATACCTTATGATATGCTAATGGAGATTAAAGTTCATGCTTGTTGCATGCCTCAAATTTGCTAGAGGTAATGCCATACAAGTGTCTAGTCCATGAAAAACCATATGTATTCAGTTTCAGTGTCAAATCTCAGTCTTTTTAACCTAAATTCCCCTTAGTTACTTTTAACCTTAAAACATTATTTTCCGTCAGTTTAACAATCACCATGACTCATTGTTTCAGTTGAAGTTAGCCTAAATAAAAGTAGTGTCTGGATTTGGCCTTTAATTTAACCAATTTTCCAAATTCTCTCAACTGTGTTGATTTAGGAAGAAAGAAAAACATACTTTCCAAAGAAAGACTGATTGTTTTCTAAAGAACAGACAGGGAAGAACACACATACACAGAGAGAGAGAGAGAGACAGAGAGAGACAGAGAAAGGCACACAAGAGAGAAGAGAAAAGAAATAAAACACATTCAAGTTGTTTTAAGGTTTATTTTGTGTCCAATATTTTTGGCTGATACCTTTCTTCATTTTTGATAGTCTACCTGAATTCATCTCCCTTCTTTTCTTTTTAATCAGTTAAAGGTAATTTTTAAATTACTTTAAATTCAGGAGAAAAGTGGGTAATACAATTAAACTATTTTGTATCCCCTTTTATTTTCAATCAGAAAAAGGTAGTCACAGCTGTTTTAAACAATCAGACCTTGTGTGTTTGCATGTTTTCTTTGCTTCCATGTGTTTTGGAGTTATCTGTTGGTAGTAGTTATCTGTTAGTAGTATAATAACACATAGATTAGAAAGAGGCCGCCTTTAGCCTCATGGTTAGTTGGCCAGAGCAGAGTTGAGAAATTTGTTTGTTTGTTTTTTAATTTTCCAAAGCAGCAGCAGCAGAGATTTCCACTAAAGCAGAAAGGACAGAAAGAACAGATAGTTGAACTTCTTATTCTTCCTTAGGTAAGAAATCTTAACGTTGGTGCCTTGCCCTCTATCTGAAACAAGGATACCACTGTCTCGATCTTCATAGGATATTTGAGCTCTAGGATGTCACCAGGGGAATGTGACTGGCAAAATCAGCTAACAGAATAAAAATGGTCAATAATCATAAAATGAGCTCTTTTGTTACAAAAGAGGAGTGCCACCACTGTCCCCTGACTCTTCCTTCCCTTTCAGAAATTACTTCTTCACCCTCAGGCACCCAACCCTAAGTCTCTGCATGTTGAGGTTGAGAGTAGAGGCTTTCACTCCCTGCTCTATTCGCCTGGTCCTCACTGAAACACACTATCATATCATGCTGGACTCAAGTCTTAAAACACCAGTTTTCTTATTTTAAAGTCCTGTTTAAAACACTTCGGTGTCTGTATATTGTTCACTCCATCCAAACAGACTCTTAACCACCTTCCCAGGGCCTCCCCAATATGATCAAATCAATTGCTTTTTATGTATCAAGCACCTACCAATAGTGCCAAGTAGAACTTCCGCACTTATTCTGTACACTTGTTTGTTCTACCTCCTGCTTTTGTTGTCTTGTTCTAATCTCCTCTGCTGGTTTAAAATAAATTCTTCCCCATTTAAGAGGTTTTGACTAACCTTAGCTCTAGTATATTTCTTTCTAAATTTTTTTATAGCATTCAAATCCAGGATCATTTGGTTAGTATTTTTTTTGCTTGTGGCTCATATATATCAGCATTTTTAATTTTTCCCCTCTGGCTGTAAAATCTATATTAAAAAAAAAGGCAGGGACTTGGTACTTAAAATCATTTTTTGAGTGTACAAAATACCCAACAAAGCACTGAATATGTAACTTATATTTTTACTTTTGGGGAGTTTTATAAATGATATAATCTGTAGTCTTTTAATAAGAAAACTCAAAATTCACTTTAAAATTTAAGAAAAATGAATATTGATTCTGTTGACACAAAGCAGTTAGAGATTAATCAGATTTTAACTGAATAATGTAATTTTAGGTGTGGCTATTTAATATATTATACAGTATCCAAATTTTTCCAATGTCATAAATACTATCAGTCTTTACTGGCAATAAAAACTTTAAAAGTTTTGTCAGTAGCTTATAGAAAAACAACATTGATTTGGGGAAGGGTGCATGCTATCTATTAATAGTATCTAATATTATCTTTTAAACTGGAACATAAACACACACACAAGCACACACACATACACAGAATTTTTCCCTAATTAAAACATAGCATATTGAGATGTTAAATTATTTACCATTATATATACACATATATATAATGTCCTGGTGGGTTACAGTCCATGAGGTTGTAAAAAATCGGACATGACTGAGTGAATGAAGGCACATGCATTTGCATATATAGTTATATATTTTTATGTTTATGTCTATATGTGCATAGATATATATATTTGTGTATATATATGATCATATATTAAAGACACAAGGAAAACTAATTGGGAAATTTCCAAGAGCTCTATATTTGAGATCAAAACATGCCAGAAAACTGAAATAGGCCAGTATTTATTACTCATAATCCTACTTTGCTTCAATCTCAGAAAAAAATAATTTCATCATAAGGACTAAAAGTAGTTGTAGCAGATAGTATGACTGTATCATAGGTATGCATTTTAAAATCACAGATATCTTTGTACTAGTCCAAGAATTTAAAAACTCAAAATGAATGTGTTTATTTTTTAATTTATGTACTAATATTTATTCAAATTAATTTTACTTGTTCAATTATTTTTGTCATTTGAATGTAGGTAAACACTAGGTAGCAAATACCACAAGTTTTAGAAGGCTCTAAGTTAGACCCTTCAGCATAAGTAAAGTCAAATGATTTCATTGAATTCAGATGATTATGTAATAGTGTATCCCTCCTCATTGCAATGATTACTCTTGAACTTGTTCTTTTGGCTATAGCATGAAGAAGAAAAAAAATCAACATTTTTCAAAATAGCATTTATTAAGGCTTCTGTGAGGCGATAGTATTATTAAATGATAATTTTTGAAAGTTGTCATTTTATATTTGGGGCACATGAGTTAAACATTGGACTTCAGTATGGAAAAGTTTTACTGTAAGACTGCTGAAAGCAGTAAAGCTACACAGTGGTCATCACTAGAATGATTTCACTAGTAGTTATTTTCTTAGGGAGAATGACTCAAAAACTTATATTTCTTACAGTAATGTAGACTGTACGCTCATCTGACCATTTTGATCTGAGATATTTTGTTCTCTTTTTTTTTTTTTTTTTGGCAGGGGGAGTTACCCTCAGTACCCTAGTTTCAGACACCAACTTCAGGCTCTATCTGCTTTCATAAACCATTTATTTATTTTAAACAAATTAATAATAAATAAATAATATGTTAATTTCATAAATATCATAAATAATATTACTTGCAGCATGCAGGATCTTTAATTGCGGCACATGGGCTCTAGTTGTTCCCTGATGGAGGATTGAACTCGAGGCCCCAGCATTGAGGGTGTGGAGTCTTAGACACTGGATCTTGAGGCAGGTCCTTGATAAACCATTCAGACATTTTCCTGGCCTTGAGCCTAACCACTCTCTTATGGAAAAGACCTGATGCTCTCTCTGTCCCTCTCTCTCTCCATCACCAACCACCCTCTTTCCCTCTAAATCTACAACTCCAGATAACAGAGCTTTTAGTACAAAGTCACTGTACTACAGGACCCTACATACAATTTAGCTTTCCCAACTCTTCCTTCTAAAAAAGGGGAATTTATAAATCTGATTATGTCAATTCCTTGCTTAAATTCAAAGTCGTGTTATAGGGCATGGCAACCCACTCCAGTTTTCTTGCCTGGAGAATCCCCATGGACAGAGAAGCCTGGCAGGCTACAATCTATGGTCCATGGAGTCGCAAAGAGCTGGACACGACTGAATGACTATGCAGAAGATATTCATGATTCTTTATGGTTTGCCTTTCTAGTTTCAGCTCTCTCCACTTTTTGATATCCATCTTTTGCCCTAAAAATATCACACCTCTTTTGGTTAACTGAGCATGCTGAGCTCTTATTACCATATACTTTACCAGATTGCCTCCCCTGCTTGGGTGATAGTATCCTCTTCAGTCACATGAAAAACTCCTCTTAGTTCTCAAAATTTAGCTCAGGTAACCTAGTTTTCCTTTGTAGACCTCCGTGCCTTAATATCCTTTCTTCCCTGAGCTGAACAGACTCCTTTTGTGAGCATTCTTCTGTCACTGCTTCTAGTACAGTGATAATTGATGTTTTTAACTTATAAGCATTTTTACGATGAGGAATATATCTTTTTGTCTTTGTACCCACAGTACATAGGAGAGTGCACAGTGGGCATAAAATGAATATTTGTTATGTAAGTTAAGTTAGTGAACAGCAGGCATTCCTGCTCTCCATTCCTAACTCATGTCGATTTTTGAAGAGATTATAAAAATTTGCAATATTATGCCCCCAAGTTTTTTTAGAAAAATGAAAGCAAGTAGAAAAATTACTTTTTCTCACCTATACGTGCATAGTATACAATGTGCAATTGATCTTTTACTTGAAATCAATAAGGAGAGTTACATTTAAACTGGGTTCAGATTCTTAAGTCAGTAGGAAGGACGGAATTACACTTGGAAAAACTTCGGAACTTGCCACAATGAAGACCATCCCATCATCATCATGTGGTCAGTCCACCAAACCACTGCAGCATGTTGCTGTTTCTTTGGTTGAGCCTCAAATGAAGTTGTTGACTTGAGTTTTGTATTGAATGAAGTTTTTGCCTTTAAACATGAAACTGGTGTTTGGCAGAAGAAGATGTTCAAACTGGGAGAGGCTCACAGGAGCTGAGACCAGCTAAGGGATCAGCAGTCTCCAATCATTTGTCATGTGTCACCTTACTCAGTGCAGTTTATTGACAGCAGTGACAAACAGTATCATCTGCCCTACCTAAACTGTTACTTTTAACTTACTGTTCTTTTATAGATGAATTAAATATTTATATAATGAGACTCCATAAGAAGGGAAAGAAAGGGATTTTTTTACTCAATTTATCCAACTAATTGTCACAGTTTTATAAATCCTTCAGAGAATATGCACATGTAGATATGCTAAATGTACATGCAATAAGAAGTTATGTATTTATAAGTATATGTGCATATATAATGCAGTTTGGATACAGAAGTAGATATTATGGTTATAGGTTATATCTCTGTGACATAATGGATGCATTCAAAAGAGCCTAAATTCATCCAAAATTAGGGAAAATGTAAGCCCCAAATCATTTAAAGGACATGGAAATTAAATGACTATTAGTTTTCTGTAACCTATGCTGTTCTGTACTTCTTTACATAATGTATTTAATTAGAGATAATAAATATAGCCCTGCCTATATCTACAGTATAACTCTTGATGTATAGCATCTATGAGAGATAATTAAGAAACTAAGATAATGCATATTTATCATTTTATGCCTTAATTATCAGTAACTTGAAAAATGGTCTTCCCACAGGGCAGTAACTTCCAAATCATACGTAAACTTGAGTCATCTTAAAGCAAAGAAGATCTCTAAGAATCTGGCAGAAATTCCTATATTCATGTGTTCATTCAACAGTTAATTTCACGTGTGACTAATATATGCCAGGCTTCCATGTAGGAAACAGAAGTACATAGTGAGTGAGAGAGCTTAGTCCTCAGTTCTCCTATAGTTTATATTTTAGTGGAAGGGAGATTGAATGATTTCCATTAGAGATAAATGCTATAAAAAATAAAGAACATCGGGCAAAAATTGACTAAGAGATAATAGGGTTATATAGATTTAGATGGCATGTAAAAAGGCCTTTCTTAAAAGGTGAGATATGAGTTAAGATGTTAATAAGAGAAGATGTCTGCTACGTGAAGTTTATGGAGAGGATTATACAAAAAAAAAAAATAGTGAACAGACAGTTGAGCCACACATGAGTGAGACTGAACTTGGCTAGCTGAAGTATAAAGATGGCCACGGTGACTAGTGCATGGTGGGAAGAGTAGTAGAAAATGCCTCTGGAGAAACAAATGAATCACTGTGGACAGTGACTGCAGCCATGAAATTAAAAGACACTTGCTCCTTGGAAGAAAAGTCATGACAAACCTAGACAGCATATTAAAAAGGAAAGACATTACTTTCACTACAAAAAGGTCCATAGAAGTCAAAGCTATGGTTTTTCCAGGAGTCATGTATGGATGTGAGAGCTGGACAGTAAAAAGGGTGAGCACCGAAGAATTGATACTTTTGAACTGTGGTATAGGAGAGACTCTTGAGAGTCTCTTGGACTGCAAGGAGATCCAACCAGTCAATCCTAAAGGAAGTCAGCCCTGAATATTCATTGGAAGGAGTGATGCTAAAGCTGAAGCTCCAGCTTTGGCCACCTGATGCAAAGAGCTCACTCATTGGAAAAGACCCTGATGCTGGGAAAGGTTAAAGGCAGGAGTAGAAAGGGACAACATAGGACAAGATGGTTTGATGGTATCACCAACTCAATGGACATGAGTTTGAGCAAACTCTGGGAGATGGTATTGGACAGGGAAGCCTGGAGTGCTGCCAGTCCATGGGGATGTGAAGAGTTGGACATGCCTGAGCAACTGAACAACAAAAGCTTATAGAACCTTGTAGCCCCTGGTAAGAGATATGGATGTTATTCTAAGCCTCCAAGTAATCAGGGATATCCTTGAGAATTCAGAAGTCATTACCATCTGTGCTCCAAGTGGTATTGCATTGTTGTTGTTGTTCAGTCACTAAATCATGTCCAACTCTTTGTGATCTCATGGACTGCAGTACACCACGGTTCCCTGTCCTCCTCTAACTCCCTGAATTTGCTCAAACTAATGTCCATTGAATTGGTAATGCTGTCTAACCATCTCATCCTCTGTTTCCCACTTCATCTCCTGCCCTCAGTCTTTCCCAGCTTGAAGATCTTTTCCAATGAAAAGACCTTTCCAGTGAAAAGGCTCTTTAGATCAGGTGGCCAAAATATTGGAGCCAATGGATGATGCCAGTTTAATCTCTGGTTCCTCTGTCTTTTCTCAACTCAGCTGGTACATCTGGAAGTTCATGATTCATGTACCACAGAAGCCTAGCTTGAAGGATTCTGAGCATAATCTTGCTAGCATGTGAAATGAGCACAGTTGTACAGTAGTTTGAATATTCTTTGGTATTCACTTCTTTGGAATCAAAATGAAAACTGACCTTTTCCAGTCCTGTAGTCACTGCTGAGTTTTCTAAATTTGCTGACATACTGTGTGTGACACTTTAATAGCATCATATTTTAGGATTTGAAATAACTGTAATTTCATCACCTCCACTGGCTTTGTGTAATGCTTCCTAAGGCCCACGTGACTTCACACTCAATTCTGTTTGCAGTGTCATTGTTAGTAGGGGTGGTGAGTCAACATGGTTGCTAGATAAGAGAGCAAATGTTGAAGTATGAGTTTGAATTCCTTGCTAGGTATGTGTCCTTAAGATATGACTTAACCTTCCCAAGCTCAGTTTCCTCTGTAAAACAGACAATAATAATAGTACTTACCTCTTAAGATATTTTAAGAATTAAATGAGATAATTGCATAAACTACCTGTGTGGTACATGTTAAAAAGTCAGTGAATATTAAATATTTCATTGTTATGATAACTGAAACAGAGAAGAGGGAACAATGCCTAATGTGGCTGTGAAATGGGAGATACTCATGATACTAAGAGCATTTGTTTGATTTAAGGCTTCAAAGTTATCACTTTGTTCTTGTAATTGTTATCAGTGTTATGTAAGTTCATCCTAGCTTTTACAAAAGATGAGTCTCATAAGGTTAATTCTGGTTAGCATATGCACAAAAAGAGATAGGTAGCTGTGTTTTGCATATTTTAAAAGAGCATCACTGGAGAAAATCTTGCTATAATGTCATGGATTCAGATTATAGATGTATCCCAGAAAATGATTTCAATAATTCAGTATTTTGCTGTGTAAACTGTATAGTATTACTTTCTTCAGATTTTCTGTGGTTGGCTGGTATAATATTCCAGCAGTATTTTTTTTTCAGAGAAAATGACCTAAAGAATAAGTCTCATTAAAAACAGAGGACTTCTCAACACACAGTTATTCTTTTCCTTAGGGTAATATAATGTGAAGATTTTCTCATCTCCCTTTATTTCTTCTCTTTGCCATGTTGATCCCATCATGGTATAATTATAATTGTAACCAAAATATTAATGGTATGCCATTTTTAATTTTTGGAGAAAAGAAAGGAAATAAAAATATTATTTTTCAATGCCAGTCTTTCACATTACTCCAAACTTTGAAACTCATTAGATAAATATTCAAGCTAATTTCATTTATGATTATAGACAAAATATTTGTAAGACTGGAGTTTATTTTTTGCCTTCTTTCTTACCACTGTCCAGCTATAGGGTATCAGTTTGCTTTAGAGAATATACATTTACACACCCAAGTTCCTACTTGGAGTCATTAGTTCTAGAATTCTGCTTAATAAAAAATGTCTCCAGTTGCAGGTTTCTTTACAATGGCAGTAGAAGAGGACCAAGATGATGATGGGGTTGATGAGGATGAGGCAGGTGCTGATAGCAGCCGTCTTCTATTAAGCATTTAATACATCTTAGACAGTGTAGTAGTGCCTTACTGTCTCTCTCACTACTCCCTATAAGGCAAGCAGGCATGCCAACTTCACTTTTAAAAATGAGTAAACTGAAACTAATTAAATACCTTGCTCTAACCCACTTGTTAATGAGGAACAGAACCAGCAAACCTAGTTCTGACTCCAGTTTTCTTCTCCCCGTACTACACTGGTGGTGTTCTTTAGTCCCTAAGTTGTGTCTGGAATTTATTTTTGCCTTCTTTCTTACCACTGTCCAGCTAAAGGGTATCAGTTTGCTTTAGAGAATATACATTTACACACCCAAGTTCCTACTTGGAGTCATTAGTTCTAGAATTCTGCTTAATAAAAGACCCCATGCACCGTGGCCCCATGCACTGTGGCCCGCCAGACTACTCTGTCCGTGGGATTTCCCAGGCAAGAATACTGGAGTGGGTTGCATTTCTTTCTCCAAGGGACTTTCCCTACCTAACAATCGAACCTGAGTTTCCTCCATTGGCAGGTGGATTCTTTATCACTCATGCACTAGTAATGAAACTGATTTTTTTACCTACCTACAAATGTTAGCCTTATTCATCTTGATTGTTATTAACATCTTAATGTTTTATAATGATAATTAAGGTTTTGTATTGACTCTCCTGGCTGACATCTTTGTATCTCTAAAACCTGCCAAAATGTAAAAACTCACTTTTTTTTCGTTTTTCAATGATCAGCACCAAGTTCTGACTTACTGAATGTCCTGGTAACAGTGAAAGGGTTACACAAAATAGTTATATTGACAGCTTACAGTTTTGATATTCTAAATAGACCCATCCTTTCTATACACACTGCCAATGGATTTGGTGATCAAATTATTTCTGGTCGCAGGTAAAGATCACAAAATTATAAGTATTTATGCTTTTAAATATAATCAAAATACTCAAGCTTAAAACTTTTAGCTAGAATTAATAATGATTTATAAAGGAAGCCCGTGGTAGAGTTTAGAATGTTGAGTGTTCATATCACACTCATGAGTTGCAAAAATAAGATTAACTTTATTTATGAGAATCACCTTTCTGCTACTTTTGCTTGGAAAACAGCTAAACACCAAAGATGCTCTTTAAGATTGATGTTATTTTTGATAAGCCACCCAAACGTGAGCATTCTTGCATAGATTTGCCTTAAGACACAAAAGATTGTTATGAACTCTGTCACTCACCAAGCTGCTTGAGAGTTGGTTATTTGAACCGTAAATCACTTATAAAGATGGAAATGATGATTGGGATGGGGGATACTGAGAGCAATGATGACAAGCACCTAAAAATACTGTATTGAGACACTTAGAGAAAGTAATTTAATACTTTCAATAGCCCCATATGGTAGATATGTTATGTTTATATTTATTTTACTGATACTGAGGGGCAGGGGGTTAAGTAACTTTACAAGATGTTTAAGCTTGTAAATGAAGGAAGAGGACCCTGGCTACAAAATCTCAGCTCAATACACAGCTCCACATAGATTTTTGCCTGAATTAAAATAATATATGTAAAGCATTTAAAAATTAATACCACTTAAGCTCTCAATTAATAGTTGTTAGCTATTATCATTACAATCTATGATTATATAAAAAGTATTCATTGTGAGTTTAGACATAAATTTCTTTCTTTTAATTACAGATTTTTAAAAATCTCTAAATAGTTGAAGATGTAAAGATTTTGCATATCACTTATTCTTATTTTTAACCAGTTTTGCTATTAAATACTGATATTTTTATATAATCCAATGTGTATCACATATTTATAAAAGGAATCTGTATTGTTGATTTTAAAGATTAAAAACCTCAATGGAGAAATAATCTTACACTGTGTATTACACCAGTTTATACCAGCTTAGAGTAAAAATAGAAGGCCAAAGATGGAGGCATCAAAAAAAAAAATGCTCACTCCTTCCTAACTACTTGTTATTTCTACTGTTTCTTTTATTCTGTTTATTGAGTTGAAGATACTCATTCAGGAATTCCAGGTCTGTAGATATTTAGGAAAAGTACTTGAAAATTCTGTTTCTATTTTTTATTTCTATCGCAACCACTGTGTATAAAGGCAGGCATGCAAAAATGCTGGAAAAAAAAATTGTAGATCTTCTTGAACTTTGAGAAAAATGTCCATTTTGGCGAAGGGGGAGGCACATGGTTGGATAAATTTATACGTGCACCTCAAATTTGGGTGCTGGTATGAACTGCCAAAGTTCAGAATTTTCACATTTTTAATATACCAAGGTGGGTTAAAACAGCTTATTAGTGTAAGGAGTATTTTTGAAACTGTTGACATTTGGCTACTGTTCTTTCATCCACTGTTCTGTAGTCTTGACAGAAACTTGGTTTAGCTTGCAGAGAGCAAGTGAAAGACAGAGAAAGGTGTCTATATGAAATGCCCCAGAGAGGCGCAGAACTCCTGTATGGCAACATTTAGGCATTGAGTGTGACACGGTATTAACCTTTTTAATGGATGTGTGTAATAAAGTGACATGTAAATGGAGCACAAGGGGAGATATGACACTGTATCTGGAAAAGGATAAAACAGTTGGTTGAATACTGGGCTATTATAGCAGTTTGCAAACCTTGGATAAACTCAGTCAGCGGTTGTATAATTGGTTATTCAATCCCGACCCTTGTTCACAGCTCAAAGCCAGGAACACTGAGACCTGTTGCCAATTTGAGTGAATATAGTGACTGTACTCGGCCGGGGCCTAACACTGGAGCCAGGCCTTTTCCTGTGGGCTGGTTTCCACCATGTCTGGGACTGGCTCAGTGACAGTGGGTCTTTTGTTGTGAAAGGCTGGCTGGTACTCCCCTCCTTTGCAAAATGTCTAACAGCTACACAAATATAAGAAAATAGGAAAAGAGACTTACTGTAGCTTTTCTCTTAGCAAGTTAATGTGGAGTTCGTTTTCCTTTCTTTTTCGTTCTTTTCTGTCGTTGATCCTTTTTGGGGAAAGTTTGAGTTAAGTAAATAAACAAAAAGAGCGATATAAAAGCCTGCTTCTTGATAAGAAATGAACCTTGATAGGCTCTGTTTAGAATATGTGTGGAAAAATGTATAGTAATTTGATTCACAAAAATTGGTTTCTAAATAAAATATTTTTACTTTTCCTCCTTTCTGCTATGAACATGTAGGTACTGAGAACTTTTTTTTTTTTAACTATCTCTTCCATGGCTGAAAGACACAGCACGTTTATAAATCTGTTAATGTATTTAACTTTAGGAAATAAGCACTCCACCTTTTCTTCCCAAACACTCTGGTGAGAGGCCAACAGACTAGCCACTTACTGTTTCTAGTCTAGTAAAATTTTAGAAATAAATCAGTGAAGATTTTGATTTGAGTATGTGGTACAAGGAATGCCCAGTCTTCGTACAGTGCCCAATTCATAAAAGAATCTGTTACAAGCTTGTAGTATTTGCCAGTTAGGTGCTGTTTACTGATAGGGGTGACAGTTCCCAGCTGCAATCAATTATGCTTCCATTATTTCTGTTGTTTAAACATGCTTTGGAATACCAGTTCAGAGGATTTTTACAAAATGCATCTAAGTTCGAAAACAAAGCAGAGAGCATGTTAAAAAGAAAACCCAAGTACACTGGGATTGAAGAATTTTTTTCTCAGAGTATATATCATCTCTTTGCCACCTCCCTTCACCCTGTTTCCACCTCACACACCCAAGCATTTAGAAAATCACACACACAACACATAGTGTTTGATTTAATGCAGGGTTGCAATTCAATCAAGAGACTGCTGAGGTCATATAATATAAATGGCTACAGTACTTCTTGGCTCAGTTATAGCCTTGATCATTCAGAGCTTTGTTTTTGTTAATTGAGTAACCCCCTGCTGGGGAGAGAGCTCCTAAATATTTTGGATGATGTGTCACTAAAAGAATTTAGAGACTAGAAGGTGGTGGTCTGAGGGGGTGGGTGTTCAGAGGAGGTGAGTTTCTGCCATGGACAAGGGAAAAGAAAAGAGGTTGTTCTGAAACCGTGACAGGACAAAGGAAAGAGAAGCAAATTGTTTTTGAATAGAAAATTAATCATTGAAAAGGGACTGGCTATTGTGAAGCAAACATACAAATAGAGAGGGCACATTTAACTTGAAATATATGAGAAAAAGCACTATAGAAACTCAGGTGGTGGCCTTTAATGGAAAATACACCCGGCCATCTCATTATAAGTACATCCCTGGGAGCCAAGTGTTATGAGCATTAGTAAGAAGGTGGTATTATAAAAAAAAAATTGATTATAATCAAGCTTAATGTATTTGCAGCTTAATAAAAGTATTGTATGGAGGTAGTGAGTATCATGGCATAATACAGACCTCTAAGTATTGGATTGTTCATAAGTATTGTATTTCATAATGTTAATCTGTGGAGGCCCTTACTTCCTGATGGGAAAATAGAAACCCTGTATTGGTAAAGAGATCACAGAATTGTAGACCGGCCCCTATTAACCTCAGAAAATACAATTCAACATATATCTTATCATCTTAATCTCCCCAATATTTTTCTAGTTTATAATACAATGTTGTATATAACAAACAGATGTCTCCCCTAGGTCACTGTTTGTAATTTAGTAAATTGTAGGTGTCCAACTGGAGAGCCTAGAGCTGCTGGCGAAGTATGAATGCTTGAGATGCCTCATTAATTTAATGTAGGTAAGAGGCTGGTGGGCTTAAAGGATTTGGTAGCAGCCCCATAGAGAACTACCTAAATGAATTCAAATAATGTGGAATAAACTTTTTTTTTTCCCTATGATTTTTTTTCCCCTGCATGCTGTGAAACCCTCACTGATCATTATTTTTAGGCACTTTATGTGTCATAACAAAAAAAAAAGGCTGAAATATGTATGAAAACATGAGTTTCAATTAAACGTAAATCAAGTATTTTTTAAGGTGTTGGTTTTTAGTCTTTATACAGCTTCATTTGGCGTATAACCACGTGTTTTGAGATTTGGCTTTTGGCTGCTTTATCATTTTGAGGGTTCTGCACTATAAGCTGAACAATCTGCTGAGAAGACAGGGGAGGGAAGTAAATAAGCCAAGTTCTACATATAGAACTATGGACTAAAATGATTTGGCACCTAGTGTATAGTAGGAGAGCCTATTAGATTATATTTCCACTCTAATACACTTCATACATTTTGGAAATATTCTTATAAATAATGTAATCCCCTAATTAAACAAAGTAATTTCTCTCTTGTTCTTTGGTAGCTGCTGCGGGACAAAGATGTTTTCTTGCTTTAGAAAAAGAACACTTATTTTTTAATTCCACAACCATATATTTTAAGGAGATAATGTGCCCCTGTCTAGTAATAAAGATTTATTTGGATGCTTACAAATTTATTGCAGTGACTTTAAAGTTTAGTTTATCAAATTTATTGCAATAAATTATTTGCTTCCTGCAAATAAAATTATAAGTAGCTACCACACTTGGAAGGACTTTTTCGAAATGCTTGAAATTTAAGTGACGATCTTGACTCCTTTCATTGGAACAGTTTAATTTTTGAGGATTAGATATGCATTTCTAATTTAGTGTAATTTTAACAATGTTTTATCTGATTCATCTTCCTAGAATAGTTACTAGATATTTCCAAATAGTTGAGGGCAGTAAAGGCTTTTGAAACCTTCTTCAGTATTCATCCCAGTGTTCCCTTTGGATAGAAGATCTGATGTCCAACAACAGAGACCCTGTGGGGCTTAAACATACTCTGCACCTTTTTGTGAGAACTGAGATAGCAGGCTCCTGGGGGTTTCAATTCCCTCAGGGAAAATTCTCAGAGGTATAAACACTTTCAAATTTCTGACATGTGGAACACAGACCTTTGTGGCTTTTGAGAGAACATTCCCAAGTTTATAAAAGCTTGCTCTCTGACCCTCAGGTCAGAAAATTGGATGGTCTGTCATTTTACTGGATTCATCCATCCTTTTGTGATAAAATTTTGACCTATATCTTAGTTTTTAAACTACTGATGTTTCATTGCACTTCACCAAAATCTCTAGGCTGTTTTAAGTCAGCTTTTCACTATCTTTTTTTTTTCATTCTTTTAGATCAGTAACTCATTAGGGAAGTATGGGATACATGTCATAGTATGGTGGACAGTCTTTGTGCCCTTTTACCTCCCCCATCACCTAATTTTTCTCCTCAAACACGTTTCTAATGAAATAAATGAGTTGAAATTATATATAAATATTCTATACTAATTTGACTAAATACGTGTATATGAAAGATAAAGATTCAGGTGATATGCATTTCTGTCTACCATTTATTACATATATGAGAGTTAAGTTCAGTGATGACTTCCAGATAGGTGAGCACAGGAGAAAGAGGGTTGTTTAATAGCATTCTCTCTCATTTCTCCTCTTCTCTCTCTCCCTGAATATGTCATTATTCTTTTAAAAGTTTATGTGAGAATGTTCTTCTCTCAGTTATTAGATGTAAGACATGATCTATAGATGTTACTGATTGGTGTTTGTAAGAATGTAGAGAGAATAAGCAGGCAAAATACTGTGGTGCTGTAGAAATTCGTGTTAATCACTTTCAAAATATAGGTTATATTTTCTCCCATTGACATCGTTTCCAGGATTTGTGACTTGTTGTCCTGCCATTTTTAAAAATTAATAATGAATATTATCCCATTCATTTTTCTCTCATTTACCAAATTACTTGAACCTCATCCCACCTTCTTCTTTAAACCTACCCCCTTAGTTCGCAACCATTCCAGAGGGCTGTGCTTGTTATTTGACTGACACCACATGCATTCCTTTTTTTCTTTACCACTTATATTATGTGTGTAATACATTATATGAAAGAATAGATATGTATTTCTAACATGTAGTAATGTGGTTTATGGTCCCTTATTAAAGATTTTTAAAGAAAAATTTTCTTCACAATGCTACACTAATCATTCTTCTTCATTGCCTCCTTTTTTAATAAATAAAATGTATATCAGTTTCTGGTAGTTCATTATTGCATTTTACTGTACGTTTGTTTTTCCTTTGACATGCTATTATTTCTTTGAGTTGTAACATAGAAAAGTGTTGGAATATATTTGAATGGTTTTAGTTAATAACATTTAAATTATCACTCAAATGACATTTTGGTGTTAGTAAATGTTTTTTTTTTTTTAACCTTTCAAAAAGAGTTCTATAGATTCTACTTTTTCTTCTTCACTTGAAAAAGGTTTTCAAGTTTCTGAAGATTTAGTGGAATATTTTTATACCCTGAAGAGTGCTTACTCGTCATAAAATTAACTCAGGTCCAGGAAAAGTGCGGACTCCTGGGACTCAGCTAAGACATTAGAGCAAGACCTGTCAGTGGCCTGGAGTTTTACATTTTAAAGAAGCTTCCCCATGACTAAGGACTCTAGGTGGATACGGTCTACATTTGTTTTCCTCTTGTTAGTACCCAGCATACCTGGAAAAATACATGGTACACACTATTTATTGAAACAACCCACTCTACTGTTCTTACATTCTTACCTTTTAGTTTACTGTTGCAATCCTAGAGTGATTTCATTCATATCATATTCCTAGTTACAGACAAGATGACAAATTGATCCCACTTCTGTAAATTATTGCCTCATAGAATATTTTATAGCAGATTCAATTAATTGATAAACATAAGGCTAGAAATCTGTGGAAATGCTGCAATAATAACATTTGGAGAAAAAAATCTACCAGCACATTTATTTACTATTTATTAATATAATAATTCAAGTAAGGCATTTTTCTATTTACATTGACTGCAGTAAATTAAACAAAAGGAGAGCAACTCAGTGACTCTGTAGCATTTTGAATCCAAGGTTTAGCATCTGATCACTGTTAGTCTATACATCTAAACAATGTGTGGTATATTATAAGAGATTGTGAATTTCTTGAAGTTCAGAGGCCATGTCTTAGTATCACAGTGTAACAGTTGTGGCTTAGTGATAACTGTTAGATAAAAGAATGAATAAATAGAATAGGAGGCCTCCTGCTCGAGTGTGTGTGTGTGTGTGTACGTGTGTGTGCACACCTTCATGTATGTGTAAATTGTGCAAATAAAGAAAATGTAAAAGTATCTATATATTTTTAAAAATAGTCTAATAACTCAGTATATCATGCCACTAAAAGCAAAGACAATAGTTTTGTACATTCATTAGTTCCAGAAATTAAAAGAATATACAAACAGACTGTACTTGACTAACTTTATACCCACTGCTTTTAATATTGAGAATGGTTACATTTCTGGTAATGTAAGAAAAATGAAAGCCAAACTATGCCTTTTGCTATTTTTCCAGACTTTTTTTTTTATTATTTTTGTCTTCTTTTACTTGTTCCTTCTTAAATGAAAATGCTTTTTACACATTGATTTTTTTTTTTTTTGCTATTCTGCATTTTGCTGGTTCACAGCAAGTCATACCTAACACACAACTTTAAGTTTCATTGCTGATTAGATTGTATCTAAGCTTGTGGACATTAAATGTCATTTTGCAAATAAAACTATTGTATTTTCTCATCTAAAATTACTCTAAAGATGACACGATCCAAAATCCATGAAAGGTTATGAGAGACCAAATATAACAAGTTGTTGAGCCAGATGGACGACTTTGGTTGCGAAGGCTATGTGCAAATTTAGATATATAATTTTAAGCAAATCAGAGGATTTTTCTCCTTAATTTTAAAATCTGATGCTATGTATTAGAACATAAAAATATAATTTGAATTATAAGTAGCTTTTCAGCTCAACTGTTCAACTACCTGCATATCAACAGTCTCTGATTTATCATATGAATCATGTCAGGTTTTATTGTTCATATCTTTTCAGGCATCTGGCAAGCTGAGACTGTGATTTGTTTTCACATATGTTGTGATAGAGAAGATTCAGGATGTGTAGTGGTTTAGCATCAGGCTCTATGTGCTTTAATTCTCACTTCCAGTGGTAAAACATTCTGTCATATTTTTAAAGTATTGGAATTCTTACTCTAATGTATGTTAAGTGAATTTCTATTTCTATGCTTTTGGATCTCCTTTATCATCTCTTCCACTCACCTTCCCATTTATAAACAACAGTGATAAAATTCTTCAAATGTGATCATTAATTTTTGTCTTCAACATGGTCTAGATACCTAATTGAATGGATGGTTATCTGAACACACTCTAAGAGTTGGGTAATTGCTTCCTTTATAATTCAAACACATATTGAAGTTAAGAAGTGAAGTCGCTCAGTCCTGTCCGACTCTTTGCAACCCCGTGGACTATAGCCTGCCAGGCTCCTCTGTCCATGGGATTCTCCAGGCAAGAATACTGGAGTGGGTTACCATTTCCTTCTCCAGGGGATCTTCCCGACCCAGGGATTGAACTCAGGTCTCCCGCATTGGAGGCAGATGCTTTAACCTCTGAGCCACCAGGGAAGCCCCAAAGGTAATTCTTAAAATATATCAATAGGCATTTAAAATTTGCTTAAAACTATGCTTCTCTATTAAACTGTGATATGGTTAAACAATCAAACTTTTCCTGTTTGTAAATTTGTCTCCTGAAGTTAAGACTTTTAAGTATGCTGCATTCTTATATACCTTTTACTATAATTGAGTTCTTATGGCTTGTCTTTCTTCTATTTTTCTTCTTCTATCTTATATAATATATATATACACACACAATTGAAATGATACTATTTCAAATAAAATAGATGGAAAAAACAGGTACATTACAGTTGGTCTCTGAGAAAGTTGGTTATTACTGGATGAAATAGTCTTGAAAATCTTTTTATGAGGAATATTTTAACTGTTATGAATTGACTATTAATTGATGCCATCATGACCACCTTCCTCCCAGTTTTCTCTCAAGTTACCTTTGCTCTCCTGTTCTATCCCTCCTGCCTTAGTAACCTTGCTACTTCCTCCTACCTTCCACTCTCACCCCCTCTAATTGTGCCTAATGGTTAGAACTTACTTCACATTTCACCACCTACACTATGCTGATATCATAAATTATTTGGATACAGATGGACAGTATTCATTAGATGTGCATTCTACTCAAAGAGCCTGACACAGGAGTGCTGCACACTCCCATTTTTATTAAAAGTAAAAATGTTTTTCCTGTCTTGGGGGTTGAGGTGAGTTGACCATGATGGAGAACAGGGCTACAGTGCTAATAAATAAAAATAATAACTATTACTGCTGGCTGAGTGACCCTGGGAGAAGAGAACTACAAAGCTATTTGTTGTTCCCTTTCACTTGTCAACAGTACTGGCTTAAAAGCTTGAGCCATTGTTGAGGACCTAATGGAACCTTTGGAAAGTTAGAAAGACAATGGTCAAAAAATATTTTCTATGTCTGTGCTCTTTGGAGACAGTTCATACATTAACCTAATGGAAGTGACAACTATTTTTGTCCTTCTTACTACTTTGTCCCTCTTACTAATATATCTCTTTCTTTGTCATCTTTTTTTGACATGAACCAACTGAGAAATTCATTGGAATGACAGATAAATCAATGAAACTAATAGTAATGATCAAATTCATAAAACACAGAGAACTATTGAAAAAATAAAACTATAACTGTTTAAAGTAGTGTTTGATCTCTGGGTAGTTTTAATGATGGGTAAATTGATGCATGTGTATATATATTTCATTTGGTTATTGATGTATTTATCTTGAGATGTTGTATGCTAAGTTATAGTTGTAATGTTAGTCAACCTTTTTAAATGTTACTGTGAACCCAGCATTGTCTTTCATGCTTTATATAAATTATTTAATTCTTTTGACAATAGTATAAGTATAGTTATTATCCCCTTTTATAGAATGAGAAATTGAAGCACAAAATGGTTAAATTACTTCCCAAAGATCACAAAATTAGTCATAGTAAGTGATGGAATCATGTCATATGACTTTTTTTTTTTTTTTACATTTTGTAGCAAAACATAAGAGTGATTTTGTACATGCAGAAAAACTCTTTGCGGTTCCTTTTGAAATGCTGCCCACAAAGTACTTATGTTATTTTTGCTGGAGTCTAATATTTAAAACAAGAAAAAAGCAGAATGTTTTAGTCTACTCAAGAAACACACTTACTTGCCAAGTGACGGAGTAGATAAAACTAGGAGAGTTTCGTAAGACTGCCTCTTAAAGGATATTTTGTGTAGGAAATATACAGTCATTTTTTGAAGAGGAAAACCAAGTTTATTGTTATATAGCAATTATGTCTTATTGATTATGGTATATTTAATCATATGATGAAAAATATTTTTCTAAAGTGGTATAAAGTTAGGCATAATTTAACAAGTGTTTTAATAGTTTTAGCCTGTACGTTGAGGAAAGTTAAGCTAGTGGGTAATGTTTTAGATATTTCAATATTCAGAAAAACTGATTGTACATTAAAATTTCAAAACTTGAGTCAGCAGGCCAAAGATTTTTTTTTCTCCTAACCAAGCTCTTATTAAATTTCAAGTGGAAACAAAGAAATATTTTGGCACTACTACAAGTTAAATATTTCTAGAGCTTAATTCACTTCAGGATGATTATATATAAAAGGAGGCTTATTGAAATCCTAGTGTTTTGGAATTTCAGATGTGTTTCTATTGTGTGTTGTGGTGTGTCATTTTTTAAAAATTTCCTAGAAGAACCTGACATTTCCAGTAGCAGACTAGCTGTAGCACTTGCCTAATGGGACTGTTACAAGGCCTTCTGGTCTTCAGAGCACAGGTACTTTCCAGATAATGTAGAAGTTTTTATATTAGTCCATTACATTGTTTAATATTTGGCCCCAGATGTTATCTAGACATGCAGCTATTATCAGCATGAATTGAACTGATCCTGGTATGTGATATCCAGAATCAACAAAATCTTCCCTCAAAAAATAATCTTATCAGTAATTGAATAGCTAAATAGCAAGATAATAAATTATAAATAACTTTTTAAAGAAAAATGTAGTTAGCCAAATGTACTAAGTGATATTTTCTTTAGTTTAAATGGAGGCCATCAAGTGAAAACTTCTGAGGGGAGAGTACTGAATTGACAGTACCTGAGAAACCTGTATGCAGGTCAGGAAGCAGCAGTTAGAACTGGACATGGAACAACAGACTGGTTCCAAATAGGAAAAGGAGTATGTCAAGGCTGTATATTGTCACCCTGCTTATTTAACTTGTATGCAGAGTACATTAGGAGAAACACTGGACTGGAAGAAGCACAAGCTGGAATCAAGACTGCCGGGAGAAATATCAATAACCTCAGATATGCAGTTGACACCATCCTTATGGCAGAAAGTGAAGAGGAACTAAAAAGCCTCTTGATGAAAGTGAAAGAGGAGAGTGAAAAAGTTGGCTTAAAGCTCAACATTCAGAAAATGAAGATCATGGCATCTGGTCCCATCACTTCATGGCAAATAGATGGGGAAACAGTGGAAACAGTGTCAGACTTTATTTTGGGGGGCTCCAAAATCACTGCAGATGGTGACTGCAACCATGAAATTAAAAGACACTTACTCCTTGGAAGAAAAGTTATGACCAACCTAGATAGCATATTCAAAAGCAGAGACATTACTTTGCCAACAAAGGTCCATCTAGTCAAGGCTATGGTTTTTCCTGTGGTCATGTATGGATGTGAGAGTTGGACTGTGAAGAAGGCTGAGAGCCGAAGAATTGATGCTTTTGAACTGTGATGTTAGAGAAGACTCTTGAGAGTCCCTTGAACTGGGAGAAGGTCCAACAAGTCCATCCTAAAGGAGACCAGTCCTGGGTGTTCATTGGAAGGACTGATGCTAAAGCTGAAACTCCCAATACTTTGGCCACCTCATGCAAAGAGTTGACTCATTGGAAAAGACCCTCACACTGGGAGGGATTGTGGGCAGGAGGAGAAGGGGACAACAGAGGATGAGATGGCTGGATGGCATCACGACTTGATGGACATGAGTTGAGTTGACTCCAGGAGTTGGTGATGGACAGGGAGCCCTGGTGTGCTGCGACTCATGGAGTCACAAAGAGTCGGAGACGACTGAGTGACTGAACTGACCGACTGAATACTAACAGAGGTTTACCACCCAGACCATCTATCATCTAATTATTGTCTAAAACTAGATAAGGTGAATAAAACCGGACTAATATTTCATTGTGAAAAGTTTCACTCTTTATTAAAAACATGTTGTGATGTTTGGTATATGGAATAGAACACCAAACTATGAGTTGGACTTCAAGTTCTGCCTTAATTATTAATTAGATTTATGATCTTAGGCAACATTTAACCTTTATTTATATTTTCAGTCTGTAAAATGAAGTGTTTGGCCTCGACTAGTTATTACCTAACTTGAGCAAAACAGTCATCTCCCAATACTAGTTTCCTTGGTCAAATATGTAAATAATATTACATAATCCATGGACTTCCCTGGTGGCTCCTGCCAATGCAAGAGACATGGGTTCAATCCTGGGTCAGGATGATCCCCTGGAAAAGGAAATGACAACCCATTCCAGTGTTCTTACCTGGGAAATCCCATGGACAGAGGAGCCTGGCAGGCTATAGTCCATGGGGTCACAAAGAGTTGGACATGACGTAGCGACTAAACACAACAGCAAATGTAACCCATAACTCCCTTAAAAATCCACAGTCTGTTAGCACATAAAATGATCTACATCTTATAGAGAGAAATTAAATTTGCTTTATATTAATTAGATTTACATGACAATGGAATGCTTATTTGTTTTAGTTTCACTTGTAGCCAAGCAATTTATGTTCCATTTATGTCAAATATATATTTTAGTAAATTATGTTTGTGGCATGTTTATCTAAATGTTATCTAAAGATCCTTCCATGTTTAAAATGCTGAATCCATGACATGAAAATCTACATATGCTTTTAATTCTTGACTTTGAAGGAGATATTAGTATATTTGTGACTTTCAGCCCTATTGTTGTTCCTTCCAAAAGATAGCTTTCATCCCTAAATGTTCACCTATCACATGTCAGAAATAACACAGCTTAGTTTAAGCCACAAAATGAAAGTATAAACAGTGGTAGATTTGGTATGACCTAACTCCTGGGACTTTTTGAAAAATCACATATTATCCATACATATTTTTTGCTTGTTTGATTTTTCAATGAGTTCTGCCACTGCAGCTCAAGGGAGATTAAGGGAAAAAAACCTACATAAACACAAAGCAAAAACCTGAGCTTGTGTGTAAAGCTGCTGCACTGGAGCGAATGTGGTTTAATTCTTGGCACTGGGAGCTTGTTGGAGAATTACAATATGTTGGCATGAGTCTCTGGGTCTCATTGTTCCAGATGAGGGAGTCAGTCTTAAGAGTGTTTGGCACTGAAGGGAAAAAGAGTGAGAGTTATAGGGAGGCAGGATGCTGTTGTAACAATGGCTGGCACAGTTAGGGGGCTATTCACTGTTGGGGATTGCCATAGACATTGATGTGAAGAAGCATATGTGAGCAAAAGAGGCAAGGATGAGAAGGGAAAGGCAAGCAAACTTGCCAAATCATAACATTCTATCCTGATGGTAGTAAAAGACAAAAGTAACCCAGTTATAGTCATCTTACTAATAATAGGTTGACTGATAAGGAGAGCTTTCAGTTCTCTCTAATTTATCTTTTAGCTTCTTTCTTAATATTTATTTTAGTTTTTCTTTAAAATATATATACATTTTTATGCTTCACCTAAAAGGGGGCTTCTTGAATTAAGAGGCCATGGTTTTGTATTCCATCTGGTCTACTTTCTGGCTAGGTGATGCCGGATCTTGGTTTTCTTTCTGCGCCTTGGTTTTCTCATCTGCAAAATGGATATAATAATAATATATACCATTGACAAATTATTGTATCTGACAGCATTCTGTAAGCTGAAGTGCCATGCAAATAATAATAACTAATATTATCCATCATGCTTATTGTAATAAAGAGAACCCTAGCTTTAATTTTGATGGTAATCATGATACTCTGATGCCTGGGAGAAGTACAACACAGGAGACTCTTTAAAGCATTTAAAATAAAATTATGATACATCTTAATATGAAAGTAATGGCTAGTACAGAATTTAAACATTTGGAAATAACTATATGTCCAGAAACATGTCATACTCAGTTGTATAAAATACAATCCTAAGTATGTATATTTTTTTGAATCGCATTTTAGAAAATGTTTAGAAAATTGAATATTTAATAGATAACTACTCTCTTTTTGACTCCATAAGCCCTGAAGCAGCCGTTACATAGTTGTGTCAGATTTCACTTTAATCATATTTACATATTAATGAATAGGTGTATTATAAATAATGATATTTTGCCATTTGGCCTTTCGCAGTGCTAATCATTTATATTCTATGGGATCTTTACTGTTTTCAGAGAAATTCAGTCACTGGTACATGTCCATTTATTGTGATCATTATTGTGATATCATTTCTTAACATTTCTTCATGAACTACTAGTCAAAATAAATTGGAACAGTAGCAGTTGTAGAGTACCGAACACTGATTTGCTTAAAGGTGTTTGTTTTAGATTCATTCAAATAGAGGGGTGAAATGAGTGAAAAGATATGCTGTAGTTCCTCCTAGAGCTAGACAGTGTCAGAGTCCTGGTGAGAGCCCAGATTGCTCCACATAGAGCCCCATAGTCCTTCCACTGTGTGAATACATTTGCATTTCAATGCATATACCTGCTATATGGTCATAAGTGAAAGTTAAATCATCATAGGTTCTCTTTAGTCATCCAGAATTCCAAAGTTCAAAGTCATACAGTGGTACTACATCCTGAACATAATGAAAGCTCTAAGGAATCTTGGCATTTTGTCTCTTCGTGCTGCCCATAGGAACATATTACCCTGGGATGTTCAATTTATCCTTTCAAATGTTTACTTCATCCATCCACAGAAGTTAATCAGAGTTTGTCTACCCATGACTGTTTTGCAGATAAAATGCAGTGATATGTATGTATTGGAAAGAGCAAAGGCTTTGGGGTCCAGTAAGTTGAAATTAGCTCTATATTGATCCAGTCACTATCTTTCTTAAAGCATTTGTTTCTCAATGGTGAAACAGATGTATCAATATATAATTCAGGAGATTATTATGAGAAGCTTGAGATACCTGTTGTAAAGGACATGATGCACTTAACCTCAAAGTAGTAGCTATCGTTATCATTTCGTTGACAACAAGAGACTTAGGAATCTGTAGAGAAAACAAAACAAAACCTTAGGCCAAGACTCAGCTCTGCCCACTACATATTGTGAAACCTCAGACAAGTCCTTTGTTTTTTTATTTTAAAAAAACAAAAACCTGGAAGATAGATATAATAACATAATCTGAATCTTCAGGTGTTTGCTTTGATTAAATGAAGACAGTGCTGGTAAAAGCATCTAGCATAGTTCTTGCACACGGGATGTTCAATACATGTTTATTGAATCTGCGTTTTAAAAAATATACCTCATCCAAACTCCAAGTATTATTGTCTTTATTCATCCAAAGGCACAACAACCCTGAGTTAGATATATTTCTGATTTTACATCTTTCAAATTACTTGGTCTTAAAGAAGTTATTCATTTTTCTCTAGTGTACATTAAAAATCAGGTACTCGGAAAAAACGTGGCTTTGTATGCGAGCCTTCTATCTCCATGCAAGTTAATAAAGAGGCCAGGAATGTTCTGCAGGTTTCAGAAATCTGGCGGCTGTTTCTTTAACTCTGCAACTTAGACAGAAGACTTCTGTTTCTTTATGAGCACACTACAGTGAATATTTTGTCTAGCTGCAGGGGAAAAGCTTTGTCATGGACTTTGCAGACAATAGCCTTAAAAGTAAAATGGTCTGCTTTTGGTGCTGGAGGTTCAGGGGCCTATTGTTAGTACACAATGAATTTCTATTGCTGCATTCCTGCTTTGCAAAGGTTTGTTAGCTTTTAGTGACTGACAGTACTCTATTGCAAATACCATATTGGCTGTGCCCTGTTTACATGCTACTCAAGAATTTTTGTAGGGTGCTGGTAAAAAGAAAACAGTGGTGTTTGTTTGACCTACTCTGATAAGGTTTAAAAAATGATTTCACTCACAAAGTGTTTACTAAGAATGTAGAAACATTGAAAATCCCTGTAGAAGTGTTTTAAAGTTACTTTTAAAGCCTTAGTGAACGGATATATTGATTATAGTAAGAAGAGATATAATGCATTTTATTACTCAGAATTGCCATTATCATCTTCAAAACAACATGGTAAACAAATAGGGATATTTCAAGAAAAAGTAAAATCTTTAGCATCCTTTTCCATTAAATGCAACAAATGAAGAGGTATATTTTGTTACAAAGGAAGAAATACATTTCACACGTTCCATGTAAATGTGCATACAGTAGTTGTGTGTGTGCACACACTATATATACAAGCTATTTGAAGAAGTAATTATTCAGATATTTCAGCATTTTGTTTTCCCCAAGTTTTTGGCATGTGAAAAAGAAGGATGCATGTTGTCACAGTTTTTCCAAGGAAAATTACACCTCACCTCATTCGAAACTCTACACAGGCTCCTTGATTCTGATAGCTGCTGTCTTTAAGATGAGGGCCTGAGAATAGTAGAAAGCATTAACCAAGGAGACGCTTTACAAATGCATTTTATTGTGGGGAAAATTAACCCGTTTCTAATAATCTTATGGTCTCTAGGCCAGACGGTTCCTTTGATAAGTTAACATGTACTCCCTTTATGCTCTTAGTAGGGGGTAAACAAATGCCTGAACAAACACAAATACACATAAACACCAATGTGGAGAATGGCAGTGTGTGTCTTCGATCTAGATAATAAGTGTGGGTATTGTTATTTAGATGGAGCATACTGGGACACTTATCTTTTAGTACACACCATTTTCTAACTGAATGCAGTGCTAATCGCGGGATTGAAAGCCATTGTAATTGTGTACCCATCTAAATGCTGACAAGAATATACAATTACATTATTTGGAACTGAGTGTAATGTTTGGGTGTTTTATTAGCATTTATGTTTACTTATACATTAAAATTCCACACAAAAGGAGATCAAAACCATGTGACATAAAGAAACAAGGATCAAACTACCACATAACTCTGCTCTCTGAAACCTCTGTGCCCTGTCTTAACACAGGGCATTTTAAAAGAGTATGATACAAATCTGAAATAAGCAAGTAAGTTTCCATTACAGGCATTACTCCCATCTCTAGATTTTGCAGTGTTTGTAAAGCTTCTTTTATACCAACTTATTTTTATATGTTCGCGATACTGGCAAATCTTTCCACAGTGTGCTTACCACCACGATGTTAAACACATATTATAAAGTGGTTGTAATTGTAAACACACAGAGGGATATAATTACATGTAGCAGATTTAAGAGCTAATTCTTTGCCTTTTTTTTTACTCTGCATTTTATCAACATAATTATTTTTTGACTGCAGACTAACACCCTGAAATTGACAAGCATCCATTATAGCAGGAATTTGTTCACCAAATTGAAAAACAATGAATTGCAGGTTTATATGTACCCATTGTCATAAAGAATTAGTTATGCTTTGTTCCGCAAGAGGAAAAAGCTAATGATTTTGAAACAGCAGGTGACAAAACACATTCTTTTTTTTCCTCCCCTGTTATCAGGGTGTTGATGAAGTCATTATGAACTGGGGGCGGGGTAGGGGTGGCCTTATTTTTAGCAGATAGACTTTTAATGAACTACATTAGAAAGATAGTCATGTTGATTTGCCTACCTTTTTTTTTTCCTTTACTCAGAAACCCCCAGTATTGAAAAGCTACTCTCAAAAGACTGGAAAGACAAGCTTCTTGCAATGGGATCAGGGAACTTTGGTGAAATAAAAGGTAATATATTTGCAATTATTTTGATCCAAAGTATACCAAAATGAGTCTGATATTTAGAAGTATGAATGGTGGTAAACTACTTTTGCCCCCATGCATTCTGTTTTGCTGTTTCTTCTGGCTCATTTGAAAGAGGATATACGAGAGTTCTTATTTTCCCTCTGTGCCTTATAATAGTATGTTGTCTTAACAGAATGACCTATGTTTTTAACAGTCTTTGGGTTTCATCATTTTAAAAAATTTTAAATGATTTACTTTATAAGTACAAAAGTATATATAGCAGGGTTAAAACTGTATATTACAAGATAATACTTGTACACAGTCTACATATTAAAATTATGAATGTACATAATCTACATTTAAAACCAGGAATGATGCAGGATGAAGATTTAATTCTTCATATGCAAATAAAGTCAAATGGTCATTTCAATTAATTTAAAGTGTGTTTTGTACTAGCATAGTAGGCCACCCATGGTTTTCTAGTGTTGCCAATAGGACACTTTTGATTCTAAGTTCTAAAGGATTAATTTTGAAGAAGAATATACTTAACAATATCAATAGATTTTGTTATGTATTACTTTGTACATTTTTGATAGAAACTGAATATATATTTAAAATATCACCAGATTTGTATTAATATACATGTAGAAATATGTGTATAAATAACATTTTTGCATATGTCTGTTCATGCACGTGTTCTCCCAGTGAGAGGCAATCGTCTCTCAACATTCTGCTACATCAGAGCATCCTAGAGAAAGACAAACCACAAATCAGTCTGCTCAAAAGTTTGACTTAGGTGATATCAGCTGTCTCGGATTGGAAAACTTCCAGAAAGTGTTTGAGTATTTCACTTTATATCCACCTATTTGGAGTTTGGCTATGGTTATTTGTGAATGGGTGGTAAGAGAATAAATTTCTGCTAATCCACAAATTAAGTAACCATAATCTATAATGAAACGAGATTCAAGCAAATAGTAATTAATATCCCTTACAAAGCTTGAAGACAGAGGTTAAAGAGAACAGTGACGTTTCTTCTTTTTCTGAAGCAGCAGGTCCTTTATTTGTGGGATTTTAACCCATTCGCACCTGTGATACAGGATATATTCTCCAAGGTTCTTTATTCTACTATGACCTGGGTAATAACTAAGCTGAGCCAAGAAGACCGCCTGTTCCCAGGCTTGTGATCTCATTCCACCGGAGGACAAGCATGTTTCCCTACCTCGTTTTCCTCACAAGTCTAACTTGAAAGCAGCTAGCAGCAGTGATGATAAGCTTAGAGGAAAGAAGCTCAGCTGTCCTTTCAGGCTTGCCTATGGGGTTAGTTCAGGAAGCTGCAGTACAGTCACAAAAGAAGTTTCTGTCTTTAATTTTGAGTTTTTAAGCTGAACATTCAGAGCACAAGTTTGGTTATTGTCCTCTGTTTCTGTTCAAAAGGCAGTTTTCTGATGCATTTTAAAAGCACCTGTAGATCTTTCTTCTGCTGGGGGCATGGTTGTTAGCTTCTTGGATCAGGTTTGGCAGAAAACTCGGGGGAAAGCACTATGTTACTTTTCCTACTGACTGCCCATGACAGTTGCAATTACTGTTCATTGTTCATAGCTGGCGCAGAAGTGGAGAGGGTACAATAGTATGTTGCCTTCTGGGGGTAAGGGAATTTGACTTAATGGTTCTTAGGGGTCAGACACTATGATTACATGCTGCCCAAGAATGTGGTTTTCATGCCACCTGAGAAGAAGTTAGTCGAGAACAATGGCCTAGCTGTTTGGCAGCTATTTTTTATGAGGCAAATAAAGGTTTAAGTCTCATGTATATGTAGACTGTTTTCTGTCAGGGTAGGGAAGGATAGGCATGACTTTTTATAATCTGAAAATATGAACTTACTCAATTATTAGATAATTTATTAGGGATAATTTAGAGTAATGGAGTTGAGTAGAACCTTTGCGTATATTACAAAATTTACAGCCTTTACAGTATTTACTGAGTCTTCTTGTGAATTGAAACGACTCTCCTCCACTTACACTGGTCAGTTTTCGCTTAACTGTTTAAAATTGATTCCAGGAAGCATGTGAGTAAGTGAATGAATGTGCCTGTACATACGTGTGTGTGTCCATGCTTCAGCATGTAAGACCATGGCCAAGTGAGGGCAGAGCACACTTCCTAAGTGCTGCCTTTAGGCTGCTGTGAGTGAATTGCTTTCAGGGCATTTGGACAAAGACTAAACTTACAGCTTGTGTGTGTGTGTTTTAGTCGCTAAGTCATGTACGACTCTTGGAATCCTGTGGACTGTGCCAGGCTCCTCTGTCCATGGGGTTCTCCAGGCAAGAATACTGGAGTGGGTTGCCGTTTCCTTCTCCAAACTTACAGCCTGGTGAGGTTCAAAGAAGCATTTCCTACTATTACTTACTTAAAAAGAAAAAAATCATAAACTTTTAAAATAGAAGAGATAAATAGTATCTGGTTTGGATAGCTTAGCTATCAATAAAGAGTTACCATACCCACTTAAATTCAATCTCATTTCTCAAGAAACAATGTGAGTTAGGAAAGGTCACCGACTTCTAAAAGCATAAAATTATTTTTCATGTTGGATTATCTTGCCTGTTAGAATTTAGACCATCTTCTGGTCTGGTACTTTGGAAATGTGAAGTAATTAGGCTTTAAAGTTACATTAGAAAACAATCCTCTGGAAAACATACAAAAAGGACAATGGACTCCATTTTCCAGGACAAAAGAGTTTGACTAAAAGCTCTACTCATAGCAAACAGTCAGTATATGTTATAAACATATTACCTGTCTAAAGAAATTATTATTTCTTCTCTAATCAGTCATATATTGTAACGAGACAGTTTGCAGAGGTTTTGGCCTTATCTGTAGTAGAAGCACTGAAGTAATGGTTGTGTGAAAGGTGAAGAAATATATTTTATAGCCTCATAGTTACTGAGAAGGGGGAAAAACAGTGCCTGCACTCCAGTTGGCAGCCGGTAGCATCACACATTGTTTCAGCTAGCATGAAATTCCATTACACTGAAGGTCATTGCTTTGGCACTTCACCTGAGGACAGTATCTGGGGATCCATGGCAGCTTTGGCTAATCTAAACAGATCATTTGTTTTGCAACAAAGTCACTGCAAAATGTGTGTTTTACTGGGTTCAGTTTATTTGTAGAATT
This sequence comes from Nanger dama, assembly GCA_917880005.1. NCBI lineage: Eukaryota > Metazoa > Chordata > Mammalia > Artiodactyla > Bovidae > Nanger > Nanger dama. Next base: position 86,557,816 of record CAKJTW010000002.1, read on the forward strand.
ATAACAAAAATATCTGCATGCAAAAATTCTCTTAAATATTTCTGTTTTGCTCAGGTTCTGAAAGCAGGGCATTGTTTGAGAGGTGTTCTGGCTAGACTACGCAGAAAAGCCTAAATCAAATCAGTCTCTTTACCTGCCTTGTTTGAAGAATTCTTTACTCTTGCGTTCTTTTCCGTTGATATCCCTGTAGACACTTCTCACCCTGCTCAGGATACATTAATTTAGGTCAACCAAGTGTTGTATATGATACTCAGGAAAATGCCAGCTGCAGTTGGTATAATGAAAAAATGGCTCTTTTGGAAAGCTATACTTTTTTTTTTTCTTTCTAAAAGATGGGACATAAAAGCAAACACACCAAACAACTCTAGAATGCTGATAATGAGTTCAAGGAAGTAATCTATTTAGCAATACTATGGTCTGTCAGAACTCATGAATTACAGACATGCTATGTAGTTTCAACATGTCGATTAAAGTAGACCCTCTCTTAGGTGACATAAAATTTTGAGAATTAAGAGATACGTAGAATTATACATATCTCTAATGCATTAGAAAATAAGCAGGCTTGAACCAGAATCAGGTCTTAGGTAATCTAGCAAAAATTATCGTTTGGTTTTTGTAAATTTGAAACAAGGAAACTAAAAATCTCAGCATTTAGATATGTTAGGATTTTTACAACTTTGAAGTTGTTTTAAACCCACTCTTAAAAATCCAGTAACTATTTAAGAAATACACGTTTTGCTAATTACCTTGTGACTATTTCATTTGTGCATAAAATATATACATATATGTATTTATATATGTCTTCACATTTTTTCAGAGGGGTTGGAAATGCTGATTATTTTCTGAGGGAACTGTTGGATCTAGAATTTGTTTAACATAAGAGACAGCCATAAGGAAGGTACATAACATATAGTCATTTACTTCTAAATAAAGTAAATGTTTAATGTTTTTAATCTACTAAGCTTGTTTTATAGTTCCTTGTAGTTGGTTATGAGTAATGTTTTCAGTTTTTGTAAAAACTATTTCATAAGAACTGAAGAGAGACTACTGGTGTACAGAATATAAATTTTTAAAATAAGTCTGGCAGTGTATATAAAAGCAGAAAGTGACTTTATGTTTTCTGCGAATCAATTACTTGCTCTGTCTTAGAAAGCCAGAGTCCTTATGCTAGTGTATAAGCACAGCACGTAATAGAAAGAGAACAGTCAGCCAGTGGCTCTCCTGGATCTGTAAATTGATAATCCAGTTCACCAGTTAAGTTTTATACACCTTTTACTGAAGGGACTTAATAAAGCATGTTTTCAGCAGATACTGTTACATAGTTAATCTGGGTTTTATTATTGAAAATAAAAATATGCTCTCCTCCACATTTTCTCATTTAAAAATACATTCATTCATTTAACAAGTATTCATTTGTGCAAAGGGTGTGAAGATTCTAAAATTAAAATAATTAGAAAAACATTATTTATTTTTCTCGTAAATGGGGACTCCAAAGCTTATGCCATCCAGATCACTGGATAACATTAACCTAAAGCCTTTTTTTTTTTTGAAGTGAACAATTCTCTAACGACTTCACTTTGACTTTGACCTTTCATGCATTGGAGAAGGAAATGGCAACCTAATCCAGTATTCTTGCCTAGAGGATCCCAGGGATGGGGAAGCCTGGTGGGCTGCTGTCTGTGGGGTCGCACAGAGTCAGACATGACTGAAGTGACTTATCAGCAGTAGCATTCTCTACCTAGAGAAGCATGGTGCAGTCAAAAAGATGCAGTGTCTTGTTGCCCAGATTCTTTCAAGGAGTTATGGGAATCAAGCTACTCTTTTAGTTTGTTTCCTCATTCACTCATTTAAAAACAGTTGTATTGATTACATACCCATTTATGTATAGGCACTTTATTAACATCTTCCTTACAGAATTCTTGTAACAAAGTCATTTTATTCCCATTTTAGGTAGGAAGAAATTGAATCTCAAAGAAAGAGATTAATTATCCAAAACCATATGTTTAGTTATGAGAGAGTCAAGAGCTAACTTTAATTCTATCTTCAAAGCCTGTGCTGTTTACATGATGCTTGGTAGTCAGTCTCCAGTAAAGTTGGAATGGGTGATCTTTAAAATCCTCTAAAACTTGAAAACATATTCAGACCCACGACAGCTAGACGAAGAGTCCCTCTAAGATGCACCCATCATTAGCCTACTCACATGGTGAACTGTCCTTGTACATTACCTACCTTACTAGTAGCCCACGGTTTGGAACCCAGTACGTATTTCATGAATGAATGACCAAACAATGTCATGTTTTGAGACAGTTATTATTGACTGTATTCCAGTCTCTACATGCAGCAAATGTAATGCCATATTTTTTAAACTGTTGTTTTACATTTTAAGTACAATATCCAAGTAAGTGGATGGAATAAATTTGGGAGAAGTTTACAAAATTACAATCTCCATTAAAAAGTAGGCTTGTGTAATAAGAGGTTGTATAGAACTGTACTTTTTTAAATAAAAAGTAACTGGTACTTGTTTTCACTTCACAGTGATAGTACATACATCTTCTTTAAAAAATCCCAGGAACAAAATATCCAGTCATGGGATAACAATGGTAAAGACCATAGCTACTTTTCAGGTGTTCCATTTCACTCTAATTGTAGTCGCTCCTAAAATTGATAGCTTCTATAGTATATATATTTTAAAATCCAAGCCAAAGTCCACCATTTAAGATATTGAAACAAAGTGAATTCCCTGGTAGTTAGGACTTTGTACTTTCACTGCTGAGGATTGGGGTTCAATCCCTGATGTTAGTTAAAACTGCAAGCTGCCCAGTGTAGCCAAAAAATAAAGGTATTGAAGCAAAAAGGAACTATTTTTTCAAAGTAAGTTGCAGAAACCCCTAAGTAACTATATTTATCATATTAGCAATGTACACTAGAATATAAATGTTAACTGTCACGTAGCAAATGATAATACCCCTTGTATAATTTTAGTTGATTCCAATTTCTAAGAATATCTGTATTGCAGTAAAGGGTATGTAATTAAATTTTATCAAAGTTTGATTGTATTCATTGTCAGTGAAAAAAACCAATTCACAGATGTTTGTAGGTTGGATAACTTAAATATTCCTTTGATGAATCAGAATAATGCCATTCATACCTTGTGATGTTGGGGTCTAACTTTTTACTCTTGTTGGATAAGACTGCCACTGAAAAAAGCTTTAGTAATAAATTTAGAATAACTTAAGTTAGTTTCTATTCATTGTATTTTTAGTTCATTCAACAAATACTGCTATCTGTCTTGCCATGTGCTATGTTCTGGAGATGTAGTGACAGCAAATGGAGTAGACAGATTTCTGCCCTTCTGGAGCTTACACTCTAGTAAAGACTCTTTGACTAGGCAGAATTTTTAACGGCAACACAATGGATGACTTTTAGATCCTTCAAGTGGAATACCAATTGAAAGCAGCAACACTTTCATAAAAAAATTAAATTGAGTAGAGTCCTATCCAAATTATAACAAAGATAATGTAAGGAACACCAGCAATAAAAGAACAAAACATCCTGGCAAAGATTGACTATTGCTTTGAAACAAAGAACTAAATGTGTGGTGATGTTTTCGAGGGAAGAAACATGATCTCTAATTTACTTTTAGTGTTGAAATTCTAGGAGTTTTTCTTTCCTGAGTGACTCTTCCTTCCTTTTATTTTTCCTTTATTTGGATCAAAACTTCCAAAAATTTACTGTGATTTTGATTGTTCAGCTTCAAGCCAAATATCTATTCTATTTTGGTAGAACAATATTTAGGAAATATCAGCTTCCAAAGATTTTTTTTCTCATTATATCAACTGTATTTGAAACCATCCTTAATTTAAATCATTCCAATAAAAGTTTTTATCTATTTGCATAGAATTGTACATTACCAGTCAATTAAGGACTTTGTTCTTAAGTTTATTTATTTAATTCATATAATAAAAAGTTATAGGGTGTCTTGGCGTTCCTGTTGGCTCAGATAATAAAGAATCTGCCTGTAATGCAGGAGACTTGGGTTCTATCCCTAGGTTAGGAAGATCCCCTGGAGAAACATGGGGTCACAGAGAGTCAAACATGACCAAGCGACTAACACACACACACACACACACACACACACACACACACACACACACGGGGTGTCTACCATGTGTGAGGCACTACTCAGGGGATATAGTGTTGAACAAAACAAGCTAGTATTCTGCTATCATGGAGCTTATTCTCTATTGGGAGATTCAGTAAATAAATATCAGTAACATACAGCATATGGTGTTGACTATTAAGTACAGAATAAAGGTGAAGTCACGTGATAGAAGAGGAGGGGTGGCTTTTTAATTTTGGTGTTCAGGAAAAGCACTCTGGGAAAGGCGTTGTCATTTAAGCTACTATTTGGATGGATTGGAGTCAGTTGGTTGATTGGTTGGTTAATTATCTCCTCCCTTTAAATGTAGTCTCTCTGAAGCACATAGTCTGTCTAGCTTGTACAATGTAGCGCCCCCAGCTCCTAGAATAGTGTGAAGCATGCAGGAGGAATTCTGTGCATATATGTTGAATGAATGAAATGAAAAAACCAAAAAGCTAGTAGTTCTTTACCAGGGAATTTGGTAATCCGGAGACATTTTGAGGTGTTATAACTAGGCAGGGTGTGTTACCAGCATCTATACCGCATGACTCCCCAGAAAGTGAAGCATCCAAACGAAAATGTCTCTGGCACTAAGACTGAGGAACCCTAGGGGAAAAGTTTACCAGAGGGAAATATTTGAAATGCAGAGGCCTTAAAATGGGAACAAGTTGCATGTTGGTATTAGGGAAACTGAAAGAAGGCGATGGAACTACAATATTTTGGCAGAGAAAATGGGAGAGGAGATAATGCCAAAAAAAGGGAAGGGCCTGATCATTCAGGGCTCTGTAAAGGCAGGGAGTTTGGAATTTATTCTATGTCCAGTATAAAGCTTTGAAATGGTTTTGTTCTGCTGTGTGATATGAGCTGAGGCATGTGCGTGCTAAGTCGCTTTAGTTGTGTCTGACTCTTTGCGGCCCCATGGACTATAGCCTTGCCAGGGTCCTCTGTCCATGGAATTCTCCAGGAAAGAATACTGGAGTGGTTGCCATTCCCTTCTCTAGGGGATCTTCTTGACCCAGGGATCAAACCCAGGTCTCCTGCCTTGCAGGCAGATTCTTTACTGTTAAGCCACCTGGGAAGCCTGACATGATCTGGCATATCTTTCTAAATGACTGCTCTGAACTTGTGTTTGGAGAATGGGTTTTAGTAGGAGAAGTAGAAGATAGAATGTTTAGAAACTGTTGGGGGAGTCATGGCAAAAGAGGAGAGATGGTAATAGCCTGAAATGAGGGGCATTAGTGGAAATGAAAATACATGGACTGATTTACAACATGGTCTAATGATGAGAAGATTCCCAGTGAATCAGATATGGAAGATGAAAGAATATAAGCAATGTTTACGTGGTGATATCTCTTCCTGAGGTTGGAATGACTGAAGCTAGTTCCCTTCCTTTATGACTTCCCCTCACATTGGGTTATGGAATGTTCTGGTGTGTACTTCTGCTCTGGAACTTACAGAATTAAAAGAGTTGCTTTCATGATAACCATTCTGTAGTCACTAGGCAGTAGAAAGAACTGAAATGTAAGATATTTTTGTCTCTTAAGCCTTCATTCTTAGGGAATCGAAGCAAGATTAGCATAAATTAAAACACACAAGAGTGCAAGTAACTGAAACATGAAAGATGAAGGGAAGTTGGATAAAGGTTCACAGAGTTAGAACTGAACAGAGACAATAAAATTAGATTTCAAGTAAAAATATTGATGTCTGTGTGACTAAATGAAGACAAGATTTTGTTAATATTTCATATACTGAATGCCAAAATGATATTCGTTTGTACCCATTATCAAATATATATATTTCCTTATACATTGGTATTATATCAGCTGTAAAATAGATAATGGTACCTTAAGCTTTTAAATTATGTGTATTTATAGGAAATATATGTATTTGCCAAGTAATAATAATAATAGTAATAATATTCATTGTAGAAGATTTTATAAATGTAACAAATATGAAAAGATTGCAATGACCCATTTAATGACCCATCACCTAGAAATAAGCATTATTAATACATAGATGCACTTTCTTCCAGTCTTTTTTCTATAAATGTAGATGTGTACATGCCTTGAAGTGTTTATACAAATGTTTCATTTCTATCCAACTTTTTCACCTAGCTTTGTCATGAACAAGTTCCTATATTATAAAATATTCTTAAAATACTTTTTCTTCATGGGTACAAAAATACTACTATCTGGATGTCCTGTAATTATTTGATGATTTGGTATTTAGATTGATTCTAATATTTCATTTAAGAACTTTATTAATACTTAATTTCCTGTAGTTCTCTTGGGTTAGATTTTTAGAAATGAAACTGCCTCCTTGATTCTCACCCATAAACTAAACTTTCTCAGACCTTTGCTCTCAGTAAATGGTTCTTGCGTCTTGCCAAAAATCTAGGATTTGTCCTGAATCTCCTTATGAGTATTATAAAACATGATATGCGTCACATTTCCTAGTGTATATTCTGAGAAATGTGATAGCAATTTGCTCCTCTGCTGATGGTGTATGAGGATATACACTTTACCATCATTTGAATATTTTTGTTGAAATATTTTTCTAATATGTATTTAGATTATTTAATATTAGGATTCTAATTAGAATAGTCATATTGTTATTATTCTTATAAAAATTTTCTTCTGTTTAATGGAATCCAAATATCTGGAGTATAATAAATCCTTAACAATTTATTGAGCATCTGTCCTGAGTAAGACTAAGAATTTATAATAAGGAGTATATGATATGTTTCTTGCCTTCTATTCCACTCAGAACTTCCTTTCTGGATATTTGTTCTATAGCCTATGTAAATTATATTTGAAGTTTTATTTCCACTTCAAATGGGCACATGAAAATTATAATCTACTAACTATAGCTACTACTTCCTAAAAGCACATGATTTTTCAGCATAAATTGATGAGGAGAAAGGTAGTGCGATGGGGAATGGTGACTGAGTTGTAACAGACCTTTCTATCTAATTCACGTATACAGCTGGCAAACACATTATTGAAGGAGTGCTTAGTGTCTCGTGTTTGAAGTGAAAATCGTAATTAAAAGTGTGTTCTCTCCTACTGCTAGTTCTTTACCGTAGGGGTCTTGTCTATCTGATGAATCTTAAAAGAACAATTAAAAGTGATATTGTTTCTATTTCAGTGAACTGCTCACATTTCTGGTGTAACAAATCAGTATTTTAACCTGACTTAGAAGATTCACTGGCGTGGTTTAAGTATCTCAAACATACTGCTTATTTTAAATTATTGTGTGATTTGTTTTCCAAATCTTGGATTTAACTGTAACCTTGAGTGGCCATAATGTTAGTTTTATAGCTATGTTTCATTATTTCATTATAGCATAAATTTATATTCTCAAACTTGAATATTTTTTCTGCTAGCTCTATTCTATCTTTGAAGAAAGCCTCTGAGTGGCATTTGAGAAAACAGTCTAAAACTTGATGGGTTAATAGTTTTTTTTTTTCTTTTTAAATGTAGGATTCCTTAATTCTGATTTTTCAAAATTCTCGTTTTAAGAAAGGAGGTATCTCTGATAATGATAACTTGGTCTCTTAATAAGTTATTATGTTTTTGTGTTTTTGTATTGACTCTTTAATTTGATTTAAAAAACTACTTAAAGCCAAGAACTGTGCTTTAAACCTCTTTTTATTTCCATCAGGCCCCAGATTAGAACATTAAGAAAAATAAATGCTCAGCCAAAAGTATTTCATTTACTTATAAAATTAAAGGGAAAAAAAGCTATATAGATTGTTACTTGTCATAAATACAAAATAACCAAAATATCTGTTCATCCTGATATTCTGTAATGGATAAATAGCCATCACTTTTTACTATTGAGTTACAGTTTGAAGGAAGGTAAGTATATGTTTGTTTGGGTGCCAAACTTTTTATCTGTAATATTTCTCCACATACCCTAGTCATTGTCATTGAGGAACCACTCTCTTCTCATTTTTCACATGTCTTATTGCCATCTTATTCTCAGGGACTCCCGAAAGCCTAGCTGAGAAGGAGAGGCAGCTCATGGGTATGATCAATCAGCTAACCAGTCTGCGAGAGCAGCTGCTGGCTGCCCATGATGAGCAGAAGAAACTGGCTGCGTCTCAGATTGAGAAACAGCGCCAGCAAATGGAGCTGGCCAAGCAGCAGCAAGAACAGGTGAGTCAGAAGGAGAGGCACAGTCTAGTAAGAGCTAGAGGCGCAGGCATTGTTTCACCTGCAGCTTATAGGTCACTCTGTGAGGCAAACAGAAATCAATAAAAGCTTCTCTCCTCTCTACCTTGCATAATAAAAGGCAGAATACCAAAGTAAACAAAAAACTGATCTGAAAAAGCTTATCAACTATTTCAGTGGTATGCAACATGGAAGTGATAGTAATCAGGGTGATGGATAAGAGAGAAATACAAAAGGAACCATGGAGAGAGTCAAGAGAACATTTCTAGTCAGGGATGTTTTGAGAGCTTTCATTTGACCTGTTTGGTGTGAGCTTTGAAGGCTAGGTGTAGGATTCAACTAGTGAAGTAAATTTCCAATTATGGGGCAGGAAGTTTGGTTAGGAGTCTATGATAATAATCTAAATAAGACATGAGACTTAAACAGTGTAATGACCATGGAGAACAGGTAGAAGAATCATGTATAGTTGAATTTTTTTAAGTGGGCTAAAGAGAGAGGAAAAGGGTTGAGCCTGGGTGACAGGCAAAGTCAAAAGCAGGTAGATTTGGAAAAGCATATGACTTTTTTATATTGAATTAGAACTGTCTTCAGGTTGCCCATCTGAAACTATGAGAAAGAATATTCAGTTCAGTTCAGTTCAGCCGCTCAGTCGTGTCTGACTCTTTGTGACACCATGGACCACAGCATGCTAGGCCTCCCAGTCCATCACCGACTCCTGGAATTTACCCAAACTCATGTCCATTTAGTCAGTGATACCATCCAACCATCTCATTCTCTGTCTTCCCCTTTTCTGCCTCCCCTCAATCTTTCCCAGCATCAGGGTCTTTTCAAATGAGTCAGCTCTTTACATCAGGTGGCCAAAATATTGGAGTTTTAGCTTAATTATCAGTCCTTCCAATGAACACTCAGGACTGATCTCCTTTAAGATGGACAGGTTGGATCTCCTTGTGGTCCAAAGGACTCTCAAGAGTCTTCTCCAACACCGCTATTCAAAAGCATCAGTTCTTTGGTGCTCAGCTTTCTTTATCAATAAACAGTTTGAAAGAGAGGGCTGAGCTTAGTTTCTGTGATTATCTACATAGAGGAGAATAGTTTAAAACCCTGGAGAAGGTAAGTTTAATTTATTTAAAAAAAAGTAATCAAGTGCTTCTTGTGGGCCAGGTATTGTGCTAAACACTGAAGTTACTTCAATTAAACAGAAAGACAAAGCCCCTAAATTCTAGTGGAAAGAGACACTCAAGAGGAATAGAAGAATTAACAAAATAACTTCAGATAGTGATTGCCCACAGCAGTCTAGAAGAACACCATTCTTTTCTTATTCATAAGAAGAGCCAACTCATTACAAGAGGAGAATAGGTCAGCAGATGAATGAGATGGTTAGAAGCATCACTTACTCAATGGACATGTACTTGAGCAAACTCTGGGAGTTGGTAAAGGACAGGGAAGCCTGGCATGCTGCAGTCCATGGGGTTATAAAAAGTCAAACATGACTTGGCAACTGAACAGCGTTCAATACTTTCAGCTATCTGAATTCAGAAAATCCTAGGAACCTCTAAAACTGGAGCTCAGATGAAGATATTTCTTTGTAGAGAATCCATACTTTGATAGGTCTGGGAGCATGCCTGTCCTCAAAAATCTGGGCAATTATTAATGGAGAGCAATGTACTTTACTTTTTCTTCTCACATCCTGGACTATTCTCAGACATCTTCCACAAATTCTAGAATTTTTTACTTACTCTGACATTCTCCTTAGAAAGTGAAGTCGCTCAGTCATGTCCAACTGTTTACGATCCCATGGACTGTAGTCTACCAGGCTTCTCTGGAAGACTGTAGTCTTCCAGGCAAGAGTACTGGAGTTGGTTGCCGTTTCTTTCTCCAGGGGATCTTCCTGACCCAGGGATTGAACCCAGGTCTCCTGCATTGCAGGCAGACGCTTGACCCTCTGAGCCACCAGGGAACTTAAGAAATCATTAGGCACTTTCTGAAATGTCTCCCTTGTATTGGAGAGGTGCCAGGTAATGATGCCTACACAGCCTGGGAGAAGATCCCTTCTGGAGGCTACAGGTCAGATTTCTGGAGCGCATTCTGCTCTCAGGTCCCCTCTGGCATGCCTTGCTGGCTTGTAGCCTGCTGGACTCCTTTGTCCATGAGCGTTCTCCAGGCAGGAATCCTGGAGTGGGTTGCCATGCCCTCCTCCCAGGAATCTTCCCAACCCAGGGGTTGAACCCAGGTCTCCCACATTGCAGGTGGATTCTTTACCATCTGAGCCACCAGGGAAGCACATGAATACTGGAGTGGGTAGCCTATCCTTTCTCCAGAGGATCTTCCTGATCTTCTTCAGGGAATCAAACCAGGGTCTCCTGCATTGCAGGTGGATTCTTAACCACCTCAGCTACCACTGTTGAGCCTCAATTTGATGCCAGATTCTGTCCTAGTTAATGGAAAACAGAAGAAATAAAATAGACAAAAATCCCATATGTATTGAATTCTAGTTAGGAAAAGATAGACAATAAATCAGTTAAATATATGTTGAAAATGAAGCAGAGACATAGGGATGAGGGCGCCAGGTAGAGAGGTAGGCTCTTTTAGAATGAGTGCTCAGGGAGGTCCTGTTGACAATATAACAGTTGAGTAGAGACTCGTAGGTGGTGAGAGAGTGAGCAGTGTAGTTATCCAGGAAGATTATTCTAGATGGAGGGGAGAGTACGTGCAATGGCCCAGAGGCAGAAGTATTCTTGGAAAATAAGCGTATCCCTGGTGTGCTCCACAGACGGTGGAGCAGTGTGGCAATAGTGAAGAGACAGACAAGAGATGAGATTGGAAAGATACAGGGCCTCGCAGGCATTATGTGGAAACTGAGACATAGGGTTTTGAAATGATGAATAACATGACACAACATGTTTTAAAATGATCTGTCTTTCTGCTAGGTTATAATAGGCTTCAGGGAGCAAGAGCAGAAGCAGAGAGAGCAAATTGGAGGCTGTCACACCAATACAGGCCAAAGCCAGCAGTGACTTAGAACAGGAGGGAATGTGGAGGGCTATGAGGTAGTCAGTTTCCTGGGAAAATTTTAAGACACTTATAAAAGATTTAAATATCAGCTGAAATATTGATATGTGGGAGGAAAGAACCAGACTTAAAGAGGAGAGTGATATTTTATTTTCTACCTTTTCCTTTCCTACTTTTCTTCAAGAAAATAAAAGGAATTTCTTTAAGCTGTTTTCTTAAGATAAAATGAAAGTACTAAAATAATTCTAATTGCACCAGTGTATACAGGGGAAATAAAGAATGCATGGTGAAGCTATGAGGACCCAACTTCATTATATAAGTTCTCTACTTTCATTCATAGTAATGAATGGACCCTCTATCTATTGTTTCCTGAATTTTTAGCTTTCTGAAGCAGAGGTTAAAGAATATACTTTCATAATGAAAATGAAAGTGGTAATGAAAATGATAGTGATCATAGCATTAGGAACAAGAATTCGAGCTTATTTGTAAGAAAGCTGTAAGTTTTATGAGGTCAGAAGTTACTTTTTTGTGAGAGGGTTTCCTGCCCTGTCTCATATAGTGAAGTGTGTAAAGTTTTCTCCTCATCTCTTCATTCATACATGCTGCATCAAATGTTCCTTCTGTATTCCTTTGCATCAGACTTTGTGTAAATGGTGAAAGGAAAATCGGCATGGTCCCGAACATCACTATATTTATGGATTTCTTCTGAGGAGACAGAAATCTGTTGATTAAAACAAACATGAAATATAACCTCGTAGAATGTGTTAGGTAGGTAGAGGATGTTATAAAAGGAATAACGGTGAGGGGGCAGGGAGATTGTGGTAGTATGGATTAGAAAACACATTGAGGGCCTATTCTTGAGTTTAGTTTTGAATCTGTTGAATTTGGAGTGCTTTTGAAAATGTTTGTTAGATAATTGGGTCTAATACTTATAGCAAAGATCAGGCTAGAGAAACAAATTTGTAATCACTTGACATATGTGTGGACATATAGAAGGAAAAGAATAGAGTCTAAAATTGAGCCTACAACATTGAACGATTGAAGAGAGCCACTGATGGTCTCTGAGAAGGATCAGACTCAGAGGCAGGAGTAAAACCAGGAAAATGTGATGATAGAGACGCCAAGGGAGAACGTTCAGGCAAGGGAAAGCGCTTGAGTCTTGAATTCTGATGAAAAGTCAAGTCGTAGGGACTAGGAAACACTTCAGAATTTAACAAATTGGAAGTGACTGGTGACTTTATTAAGAATCCATTTAGTAGAGAGTTGGGGCAGAGACCAGAATTGAATGTACTGAGGACTCAGGAGTTAGGGGTTTGTGCGAGGCACAAATGACGGTATTCACCGAGACACAGAAACGTACCAATTCCTCACTAAAGAATACAGCATCTTTTAATACTTGGTGCTACTCTGGACTCTGTTTAATAAACAGGAGCATGTATGACATTATTTTCCTTTTCTAAGGGCTGAAGATGTCAGAGACAGTACCTCCTTACTAGATTGGCACAAAGAGGGATTTTTGAAACTAGCATTTCACATTGGATTGGACCACTGTTGTCTTGCCTTAGACTTCATTTGTTTTAGGTCAGAAGAAACGTAACTGTTCCCAAAGTCGAAATATCTTGTTTGATCCTACTTAAGGATGAATTGCTGGTCCTGTAGGGACGTGAACACGTCTATTTTCACGAGCTTAATCAATGTCATATCAAACTTTGTGACACAGAACACTGGGAATTTCCCCTGGGACTGCAATACACTCTTAAATTTTCTGTGTGCCGTTTCTCCACAGATCGCAAGACAACAGCAGCAGCTTCTGCAGCAACAACACAAAATCAATTTGCTTCAGCAGCAGATCCAGGTCAGAAATCATAATTTCATACGGACTTCCAATTAAGAAGTAGATTTTGTTTCTCAGATAACCTTACTGAAGTGACCTGCAGAATTAAAGCTACTTTCACCCCAGTTGTGACGGGCGGCCCCCCGTGTCAGGAGAATCTTGCCTGTCACAGGAGTGGCAGAATCTTGCTGTGTTGAGGAGTTTCAGGGATATCAAGCTGGTGGCAATCTTTATCTTACGCCGAAAGGAAACTTCTCTGGAGAAATGTTTCCTTTTCTTTATTCTTTAATGTTGAAAACATGCATGTAAATGTTGTTAATGGGGGAGGTTCCCAGGAACCAAAGCAGAGAGGTATCACAGATTTTCTGTTAGCTGTAGCAGAGAGAACTTTTTGCAGTAGGCTGAAGAGCCATGTGGATTCATGGTGGAAGTCAGGGAAGGTAATGATTTTGTGTTCAGCTCAAATTTCACCCTTATATTACCTGGAGAAACCAGGCTGACCGAGGGCTCTGTAACTTGCCTATTTTTCTTCTGTGAAAACTTGCAGTGATGAGAAGCAAAGCTGCTTGAGGTAGCCTCATGCCACCACTTGCTTGTGACACACACTTTGACACAATCTGTTTCCCTTTCTGAATACTCCTTTTCTGAAAGCACTTATTTCATAGAGTATTTATGAGGATTTAGTAAAATTGTGGATATAGAACTTCAGTGTAGTTTCAAGGCATATGGTAAGTGGTCAATATAAATTTGCTGTGACTAGCAAGAAGAAGATACACCTTACTTAACATTATCCATCTTAAAGCAGCTGTTAGATTTGCAGTTAGAATTTCATCATTCTCTTGAAGCTGTATCTTGAGAATCCAATATATTTAAGTGTAAATAACATAGATGACAGAAGCAAACATGTCAAATGATTTCATTTGCATGTTTATCATATTTAGACTTCTTGGACAAAAAAATTTATCCCATTTTTTTCTAACTGGGTCAGTTACTGGGAGTTATATAGCCAATCATTTGTGTTCCATCTGAGATTTTAATAAGCTAGTCACAGCTTTTAGTGAGACAGAGAAACATCATCAGTGAAATATCGCAGCCAAGACTCTTTGCCTTCCTTAAGTATGAACAACAGGTTTCTAATATGATATTGTCTGTCTATCCATATCTGGAGTATGGTTATTCATTCAGTGCTTTAAAACTATTTATTGGGTTTTGTGTTTAAGCTTACTGACTTGGAATATAACTTTAGTTGATGGTACCAAGTTAGCCACACTTAAAATGATTTGGTTATTGAAAACTGAAGATAATAAAATTATTATGGCAATTTCTCATTATAAGTAAGATAAAATTCCATAGTGAGTGATGTGGGCCTTTACAAGTCACTTGGTTTCACTTTAATTTGATGAGGATACCAATAGTTTTGTTTTTATAATTTTTATGAAATTGAGATTGTCTTTTGTTAAATGGAATCTCAAAACTGTATGCAAACCCATATTATAAATGTGTGGAAGGGTCAATCAGCTGTATTTTCTGACCATTTAAGTTGTTTGACACCTTAGTACTTTTTGGAATTATTCCGTAATTATGACCACTGTGTTAATAGTGCAGATTTAAAACACTGTCATAATGTCAACATGTGGAAATTGCTAGATTTCTTGCTCCAGAGCTTGGAGCAGTTTAATTTGTAAGTCAGAGCATTTTTTTAAATGAAGTGCCTTAAACTGTTCTAGAAATGATATGACTTCATTATGACATCACATGACTCTCTTCTAGTGAGTGGGACCCAGCGGTAATGGCTTGCTCAAGATCACATGACTTAGAAATAGAACTAGGGTTAGCAAAGCAAAGTTTTCTGACTGTTTGTAGAAATTTTGCTGAGTATGAGAATTTTAGAAGCTTAGAATATTAATTTGATTGAAGTATTACCCTTCTGGGCTCCACTAGTTAACAGGATAGGGAAAAGGAAAAAAAAACAAAAACTGGTAGTCCCTAAAGGAAATAATGTCCCACTGCTGGCAATTTGGGGGAAACATTAAGAGATATAGGGTATTATATCTGTGTATTTGTCCTCTTTCCAGTGTTAGTACAGATAAATGATACTGACAGAGTCAAAAGCATCAAGCTATTTTTTTTTTTTAAGTCTGGGAATGTTTCAGGCAAGAAATAAGTACTGAACAGAGTGACAGTCTGAAAGGAATCAATTTTCACAGCTTCTAGTGTACTCATTAACTAAAAGAATAGTTCTAAAGTATATTTTATAAATTGTTAATTTGGAGCTGTCTTACAAACACTCAATAGTTATGAAAATCACAATATATGTAAATTAGTCTATTGAGAAATTGTTCAGACAGTTATGGGAAGCACTGATGGAGTGGCATGTGTGGAAATAGAAGATTAAAAACATAGAAGATATCCTTTTTGTTCCCCATATAAATCCTTAACTATATTTCCTTTTAAGAAGTTTTTCTCTCCCTTTTCTCTAATTTCTCCTTTTTTGGCAGTATAGGAGAGGGAGGTAGAAGATTAAAAATCAAACCTGTTATGGTAGAAGGCAAATTAAATTTGTAACAAGTATTATTATTAAATGAATTTTTGTTGATGAATACATAATCAATGCTCATGTAAGAATTTGCCGTAGATTAAATTTTATTGGATATCTGAAAATACTTATGTAATATATTTTGAATTTGATCAACTTTTTTCTTAAGTATGAAGCTTTAAGACCTTGTAGAAATAAACATACCACTTACATTATTCATCCTGCTTGAAGTTTTTAGATATTTTATGCAATTGTTCCTTTCAACCTTAGAAAAAAATACCTTTTAGTTCCTTTATTGATATAATAGTGGACTACGATGTAATTAGTCCAAAACTAGGACAGGTTTTACAATTTTTGTTTCAACTATAAGACATTAACTTGCTGCACATAATAGGAAAGACATGCAGTAAATACATTAGATGGGTTAAGCAGATCTGTGAGATAGATTAGATTGATAGGTAAGAGAGCAGAATGAATTTTCATACTTGATAGCTACAGTAACAGGAGGGCAATGCTTCCTAAAGTTCTCCTCATTCTTTTATAATATCTCTTTAAAGTAGAGGTTAACTTAGTCATCTTTGTGCCATTTGAAGTA
Organism: Nanger dama; assembly: GCA_917880005.1. NCBI lineage: Eukaryota > Metazoa > Chordata > Mammalia > Artiodactyla > Bovidae > Nanger > Nanger dama. The sequence goes on from CAKJTW010000002.1 coordinate 86,574,106, forward strand.
TATTTCACTCAACTTAAAAAACATAGAGTAAGTCTGTATGTGTGTGTATGAACAAACATTCACATATGCTAATGACGCAGATTATTTAAAATATTTCTCTTGACCTTTTAATTATGTATTTTTTCAACTCAAGATATACAAAACAGTGGTTTTACTCCATAGTTATTTATTGAAGAGAATACCATAAGGATTGGCAAATTAGTCGATTTATTTCATTACTTAGGACCAATTCTTTATGAACTGTTTTTATCTCTTTAAAAAACAACCTCAGCTCTAAAATTGCATGATCTTAATTGGGTTGAAAACTCAATCAACATTACTTCTTTATAAAGTCCAGTTATAAAGTCATAGTCTTCAAAATTTATTCACATAACTGACTCATGAGGATTAAGGGAAGAATTAAGAAAGCTTTCTATCATTCTTTGGAGGGTCATAAATCAATTCATTCTACAAATAAAATCATGCATAATATCAGAAACATCCTATCTTCCTTTAAGAACATCTCTCTTTATGAGATCCTTAATTTTAAGAACACTAAGAAAGTTTAATCTTCTTTTTCTGCTGTTCAACAGTGCTCTTCTTTAATATTTTTGTTTATTGTCCTTAAAAAGAAGTATTTTGCACTTTTATTTACTGTGTCTAGCTAACTTTTAGTGCATATCATTACATAAGATGAACTTTATAAATATTTCAGAGAAAAATATCCTTATAGGTTTTTTGGGGTAATTTCTTTTTCTTTTGCTGTATTGGTTGTACTATAATGCCCAACTTCAGCAATTTTATTTTTGACTCATCTCTTTTTTTATAATAAATCAGCTTGTTTCTAATACTTCTAGGTGGTTTATGTTTCTAATTATGGTCCTAGACCAGTGGTTCATCTTGACCTGATTCACTGTTACCAAAAGCTTTTACAGTAAATGAATGAATGACCTCTACTCAATATCCAATATGGCAATAAACTGAATGTTCCTGGAGACTTGTTTCCTTTTTGTCTTGAAGTTTTATATAGGACGTGGTTTCTACAGCTACAGGTCTTGGGGGAAAACAGGTCCTAGCTTTAAATTTCTTACCCTTTTCCAGTAATACTTAATGGAATTTAAGATTCTTCTTAGCATCTTAGGGGATAGGTTCAACTACATGCTCTAGTATGAAACTGACTTAAGTATTTTTAAAGGTGAATTTAAAGATATTATACTTCCTTTCAAATGCATGATTTCATTATTACCAAATGGAAGCTCAGTGTTTAAACTTATATTTGTTGCATTCTCTCTTCTGATAAACTTCTCCAGCTATTGGTCATTGTATTCTCTTGAGAGCAAAGAACTGGTATTTAATAACCCATGTCATTATTTCTGATTCATAAAGTAAGCACGTGCAAGACTAATAGTAGCTTTGGGAGACTTATTCTGTCTAGGACTAAGCAAATTTCTGTTCTTAGCTGTGCAATGTGTATATTCCATTGTATGTTTAGAAGAGCTTGATTCTTTGGGGGTTATAAGATTATATAACTGTATGAAATGTAAGTGTATTAAATGGTTAAACAAAAAGATAAAGAGGAAGTTCTTTGGATTTTGACAAACTCCGATTCACATTCTCCATCTTTATACCTCATCTGCTGGGTGATCTTGGGAAAACTGCTCAATCCTGAGTTTCGTTGTTCCGGTCTATTAAATGGGGATTGTAGAACCTAAGTCACACCTAGTTAGTGTAAGGATTAAATGGTATTATCCCTGGCATGCAGTGAGCACACAATGCTAAAGGTTTTTTGCCTAGGTTGTTAGAGAGAAAAGCTTCTTTCTGTTTTTCTCATGATGGACAATTTAATGAATATTTCTAGCAAGAGAATAATTTCTAGGGAAAAAAGTATAACCTACATGGCAGCAGCCACTGAAAACTGTAAGTTATCTGTTCCAAATTTATATGATTTTTCGAACTACAACAGATTTTTAGAAAGCCTTTATTTAGACACATCTCTCATTTTGACATTTGTAAACTGAAACCAAGTAAGGTTAGAAGACTTTCCCAATGTCACATAAGTTGTTACTTGCGGAATGATGGCTGGATTCCAAGTTTCTCGAGTCTTGGTCCAGTTCATTTTTATTTTACTGATATTCTACCATTTAAGGTTTAATGGCCCAAAGTTTTTAAATGAGTTTTCTTTCCCTGGGAACTTATTCCTACAAAGTAAAAATACATCTTGACTTATATACAATTGAATGATGAAGTTGCAGTCATAGGCTCAACCAATTTGTGATAAAGGTTTCATTTTATTGGAGCCAGAGTTCTCTGAGCTCATTAAGAGTTTTGGTAATTCTCGATAAATTATTATGCAGAAGGAAATCCATTCAAATATTGTATTGAAAACATAATAATGTTAAAGGTGAAATAATAGTACCTGCCTGACCTGCTGATTTATGATTTCTTTCTCTGAGTGTGGTAAGCTGGAAGCATTTTAACCCCCCTCAGCACTACCCCACACACATGCATGAGCACAAAGAGATTGCAAAGTAACCTTGTCTCTTTAGGAAACTGGAAATGCCAAGAATAAACGCCGTATAATTAAGGTAGCATTTCAACCAGAGAAGGAAATGTATTAACTCCTCGAGCTCTGAGTAATGTTTTACTCTATGAAATAAAATACACTGTACCTCGAAGGATATAGTTCTTGGCATTCAGATAGGTTTTTTAGAGGAGAGAACCTGAAAATACAAAGTAGGAGCTTTACGAATGATTTTCCTCTCTTCCTTATACTTTCTGGAAGGAGAACTTCCTACTGAGAAGATGAGTGTCCTAAGGGAGCAGTGATGATAACTGCAGGTCTGTCCTTTTACTCAGAGGGAGCCACTTTAGAATCCTTACAGCATATGCACATGTATTAAGTCACTTCAGTCGTGTCTGGCTCTGTGCAACCCCATGGACTGTAGCCCACCAGGTTCCTCCACCCATGGGATTCTCCAGGCAAGAATACTGGAATGGGTTGCCATTTCCTTCTCCAGAGGATCGTCCTTCCCCAGGGGTTGAACCTGAATCTTTACAACTCCTCCCTCGACAGGTGAGGTCTTTACCACTAGTGCCACCTGGGAAGGCCCTTTCAGCATTCTTTTTTTTAATGCATCTCATGGCAATTGCCTAATGATAGAATTTCAATCATTCATATTATTATTTCTTGATCTGGACAAAGCTGCCTTTGTTCATAGAGATACAGATAGATTGATGTGCATATATCACAACCCAGGAATCAAACTGGGGTCTCCTGTATTGCAGGCAGATTCCTTACCAACTGAGCTATCAGGGAAGCCCATATGTGTTTTACTTTTTTTAATGTTACATGTGCCTCATGGCTAAAAGAGTACTGGAGAATAATAAAAACAGCCCTCCAGAGCCCAGGCCTCTATACTGTGCCCACATTTTTACTCAGAAGGTGCCTCCTTACAATCTGCTTTTATTTTTAGTGGCCTTCTATTATGTACTTCTGCATATCAAATGGGCTTTCTCTAGTGGCTCAGAGAGTAAAGAATCTGCCTTGCAATGCAGGAGACCAAGGTTCGATCCCTAGGTTGGGAAGATACCCTGGAGAAAGGAATGGCTGCCCACTCCAATACTCTTGCCTGGATATTACAATGCTGTGTCATCAACTTTAAATATAATTAACTTGGAACTGGAAGACTGGTATTGCAACCCCAGCAGCCTTTCCTGATCCCTTCCCTTACCCTGTAATATAGTTACGCATGTCATTGAAGTTCTTCTAATAGATTATTTTTAAACTTTAGTTAACTTACACCTCTTTTCTCATTCAATCAGCTATAAATAATGTCTCAGCATTTGCCTTGTTGGATGAGAATGACACCCTCTCTTCTCTCACACCTAAAAGTGCTGATTTCTGTTATTTGAATGTTTACTCTAAATATATATATAATATATATGTGTATATATGTATATACAGCTGGGCTTCCCAGGTAGCTCAGTGGTAATGAATTTGCCTGCCAATGCAGGAGACACAAGAGATGCAGTTAAATCCCTAGATCAGGAAGATCCCTTGGAGAAGGGACTGTCAACACACTCCGGTACTCTTTCTGGGAAATCCCATGGACAGAGAAGCCTAGTGGGCTACAGTTCATGGGGTTGCAAAAGAGTTTGACATGATTTAGTGACTAAACAACAACAACAACACACACACACACCCCTATTGTGCTTTATGTGTTGATTAATCCTAAAGATTGAAAATCAATGAATGATTTTTATGTTAAAATATGAGACTACCTATTTTTCTTCATAGTCTAATAGGATTCCCATTTCATTTCTGTGTAGCTTTCAACTTTCCAGTTGCCTTTTTGTTAGCCTTTCTTCCTCTTGATATTTGCCTTATCATCTCCATAAATTCTCAAGAGTAAACCAGACCTCCACAATCCAATTTTCCATGATACCTGCTTCAAGGCAGGTTCTTTTGCTCTCATTTAAATTAGTCAGTCCTGCCGACATTCTAGGATGTCCCTTTATAGTTCTCCAGGGCGGGAAAAATCACTCTTTCCTATATTGTCCTACTTGGTTTACCTCCTTCTGTTGGTCCAGAATCACATCTGATAGAAATCACATATCAGAATCACATCCAGATATAAAGTTTTTGGCATAAAGAGTTATAAATGTACACATATGTAATAATGCTCCATTTCATCCCTCTTCTTGATTAGTAGTTTGGTGCAAGTAAAATTGTAATTGAAAGTAATTTTTCTTTTATTTTAAATTCATTGATTCATCATCTCCTAGCATTTAAGAGAAATACAGTGTTGATCTGATATTTCTGTTGGTGAAGACCAATATTTTCCCTTCCTGAAAACCTTTAGTATCTTCTATTTACTATGACATTTCATTGTAAATGAAAAATATCAGATATATATTGATATTATTTATTTTGTAAAAACTATGAATCTTTATTCTAAAATTACATTCTTTTGGTCTTATTTTATCCCCTTTATTTTTCTTTTTTTTTTTCTGAATCTCCTATTAGGCAGACATTGTATTTTCTGTGTTAGTAAGTATGTTCCTTATTGTTCATATTTTGTTCTCTGTTTCTTTGTTTTTCATTTTAGGTGATACCTACACTTTATCTCCTAAAATTTTTAATTGGATCTTTTGAGAAATTACCTTTTTAATTTTGATGAGAAACTTCTTGTTTTCTGATAATGCCTTCTTCAGGTTATCCTATTGTTTAATGGATTATTTCTCCTTGAATATCTCAGGGTAAACAAATTAGAGGGTTTTACCAAAAATTAAGTTCTCATTTCCTTAAATTATCTTTTGCCTCATTTTCACCAAGTTGCTTATCTTGATATTACTCTTTCAGCTTGAAGTTCTGCTTGAATTAGAAAATGATTGTTCAGTTCAGTTCAGTCACTCAGTCATGTCCGACTCTGCGACCACGTGAATTGCAACACACCAGGCCTCCCTGTCCATCACCAACTCCTGGAGTTCACCCAGACTCATGTCCCTCAAGTTGGTGATTCCATTCAGCCATCTCATCCTCTGTTGTCCCCCTCTCCTCCTGCCCCCAATCCCTCCCAGCATCATAGTCTTTTCCAATGAGTCAGCTCTTCTCATGAGGTGGCCAAAGTATTGGAGTTTCAGCTTTAGCATCATTCCTTCCAAAGAACACCCAGGACCGGTCTCCTTTAGAATGGACTGGTTGAACCTCCTTGGAGTCCAAGGGATTCTCAAGAGTCTTCTCCAACACCACAGTTTAAAAGCATCAATTCTTCAGCACTCAGCTTTCTTCACAGTCCAACTCTCACATCCATACATGACCACTGGAAAAACCATAGCCTTGACTGACAGACCTTTGTTGGCAAAGTAATGTCTCTGCTTTTGAATATGCTTAATTAAGTTAAATAGTTTGTGAAGGAAAAGATAAATAGAACTCAATATGACTTTATGATATCATATTGGTTCTCTCTTTTCCCTTGAAGGGGAAACAAAAGGGAAGCTGAAGTTGCTTCATTTTTATTGAATATTCTAGAAATGCTTAATTCTTAGTCTTCATTATGCTAGACCTCACAGCAGAATTTGTTAAATTGACCACTCCCACTTTCTTGGACTATTCTTCCATTGGCCTCCAAAAACCACAGTCTGCTTTTTCTTCCCCATTCTCAGTTTACTTTGGTAGGTTCTTTCCTATCCCTAAAAGGATAACTTGCAATTATTCTCCATAGTCTGACTTCTGTATCTCCATTTATTTCCTAAAGGTCCTATCTAATGTCTTTGTACACCGTCGTATAGATAACACTCCAAAATTTATCTGGAGAGTCTCTGTCTCTCACCAGGACCTCAGAGTCTAATACCCAGCTGTCTGCTCAGCATTTTTAAAGAGATAACTAATGTGCACCTCAAATTTCAATTTCCCAAACAGAACCTTTGATCATCTCCCCCATCTCATTGTTACCTGATTTATCCCACTGTGGATATGATATCATTTACCTAGTTGTTGCTGCCAAAGACCTAGGAGATGTCTTGGTATCCTCTCACTCTCTTATGTCTCACAGCTAATCCATTGGAATTAGCCTGTATCCTCAAATTGAGCAACTTCTCCCATGACAGTCTAGTATAAGTAATCATCATTTCTTACCTAAACTGTACTAGCCTCCCTAACCAAGCTGGTCTTCCTACTGACTCTGTTGAGCTGCTAAGTAGGTTTTTCATGTAGCTGCTAGAGTAATCTTCTAAATTTAATTGTACTGTTTGTACTTGCCCAGTTGAGTCCGACTCATTGTGACCACATGGACTGTAACCCACGGGGCTCCTCTGTTCATGGGATTTCCCAGTTGAGAATACAGTTGAGAATACTGAAGTGGGTTGACATTGCCTCCTCCAGGTGATCTTCCTGACCCAGAGTTCAAGCCCACATCTCTTGTGTCTCCTGAATTGCATGTAGATTCTTTCCTACTGAGCCATTGGGGAAACCCAATTATGCTGTAACCGTACTCAAAATCAGGTCATTGAAAATGAATTCACCCTTCTTCCCTTAGTGTATTGGGCTATTCTTGATTGTGCCAACCTAAAACTTTGTCCCTCATCCCCCCGCTAGAAACTAGTCCTTTCTGGTTGCAAGGACTATGGCAACAATGTTCTAGCATCGAAATATCTGTATTTGTCATTCTTGTGACCTGGAATGCTTTCTTCCTTTCATCACTTAACTCTGGTGCTTACCTCATTTAGCTCGCTCTCCCAGTGCCATCCTCCTCGGGGAAGCCGTCTCTGAAAAGTGAAGTAGTCCCTGCCTTCTCCAGTCGGTCTCTGATCTCTTGTCCTGCTTACTTGTCTTTATAGCACTATCACCCCCTTCAGTTTACTTGGTTTTTGCTGTTCCATTGCTGCTACCAAATGCACCCTAGCATGAGGTTCTATGGGGTCAAAGATTTTATCTGCCTTGATCACTGCTGTATCCAAAGAACCTGTAAATGTTATTGGCATACAATGAGAACTTAAAAATATTTCTTAGCATATGACTATGTGAATGAATAAAGTGATGGCACATTATCCAGGTCATAGTATACATAAAGATAAATAAGACAGTGATTTTCTCAAGGGATTAAAGTAGATGCTATGAAAGTGAAAGTCACTCAGTCCTGTCTGACTCTTTCTATACAGTCCATGAAATTCTCCAGGCCAGAATAGTGGAGTGGGTTGCCATTCCCTTTTTCCAGGGGACCTTCCCAACCCAGGGATCGAACCCAGGTCTCCCACATTTTAGGTGGATTATTTACCAACTGAGCCACCAGGAAACCCAAGAATACTGGAGTGGGTAGTGTATTCCTTCTCTAGAGGATCTTCCTGACCCAGGAATTGAACCAGGGTCTCCTGCATTGCAGGTGGATTCTTTACCAGCTAAGCTACCAGGGAAGCCCTTGAGAGCCATCAGTAAGAGATAACCAACATTCTCTAGCACTGCATGTGATTTGTAGAATCATTTTGTACTTTGTACTATCAAGTAGTTGTTGTTTAGTCACTAAGTTGCGTCTGACTCTTGCAACCCCATGGACTGTTGCCCATCAGACTCCTCTGCCCATGGGATTTCCCAGTCAAGAATACTGGAGTGCATTGTCATTTGCTTCTCTGGGGGATCTTTCCTACCCAGAGATTTAACCCACCTGCATTAGCAGGCAAGTTCTTTATCACTGAGCCACCAGGAGCTTTAGGGAATCCCCAGGAAGCAGTAGACCATTGCTTATTAAGTGGCTGGCACTTTGTAGATGTCATTTCATATGATTATCACAAGAATCGGATATGTTATGCATGTGTGTGTGCTTGCTCAGCCGAGCTTGACTCTTTGCAATCCCATGAACAGTAGCCTGCCAGGCTCCTCTGTCCATAGGTGTTCCAGGCAAGAACACTGAAGTGGGTTGCCATTCCCTTCTCTAGGGATCTTTCCAACCCAGGGATTGACCCCACATCTCTTGCATCTCCTGCATTGGCAGGTGGATTCTTTACCGCTAACACCACCTGGGAAGCCCAGTTAGGTTATGGCATTATCTCAGCTTTAGAGTGGAACTGAGGGGTGTCTGTGTGTTTGTGTGTGTGTATATCTCTGAGATCCTGACAGTTGAGTTACTGTGTAGACTAAAAGGTGCCTTCTTCCTCTCTCTCCTTTATAGAGTTGCAATGAGTGATTTAATTCAGATACTCCCTACAAAATAAGATTGATTGATTTTTATCAAACTGAGTTAAACCTATTAAATTAGCAAATGTGGTAGTATTTTTTTAAAATAACTTAGTTTTGCTTTCTACAGTAAGCCAGGTAAGATGGTTCCTTTATAAATGGAGTAAATACGTACTTATGAATGGAGGAGAGATATGTTTCACGTGAGCAAATATTGCATATAGCCAAATCCTCACTTATAAATGATAAAAAGATAGGGTGACATGTTTATAAAAGGTAAATACCTTGGAAACTATTTTATGTTGACGATTTTGTTATACCTAAAAGGGAAATTAGGATCAGTGAACTAATGTGAACTTTCATAGCATACACATATGTTTAACTATAATAGAGATAAACTAATGAGCTAATTTTGATATTGTAGACATATAATTAAAGATTACTATTATAGTATCTACATCTATACATATACATAAGTGTCTGTACGTACATCTTTTAAATCATTATTTTCCCTTCATTTCTTCTATTTAATGCCCAAATATGTAATAAAATATTTGTTCTCCCATAACCACCATCTAGTCCTGAATACATGTTTTACTCTCTTTATCTTCTTTTTCACAACTTTGCCAGTATCTGTATCCATACCTGCTGCTTGACTCTCTGATATAGCTATTATCTTCTTTACTATTTTTTATTTTCTCTCTCCCAAAGATCCTTTTTCTGGCTAACTTCTCTCCTGTTTCTTCTCATTACTGAATTAGGTTTTCTGTTTCTATTGAATAAATATTTGTTCACAGATAAGCCAGGTGAGTCTAAAAGATTGTTTTGCTTTAATTTTTAAAGTAAATTATTTGAATTACAATAGGGTGACTCAAGAAGGAGAGAACACAAGAAAACGTATAAACAGGCTCAAATAGAGGTTGCACTGGATGTTAGTATAATATATTGTTGCAGTCTTTTCATGATAGAGGGTGTGTTGTGAGCACTTGTGTCAAGCAGCCAGAAAAAGAGGAGGAATGGTGCTGCCATAAGGTAAATCAAGAGGTAACAATAAAATTTTTCTGTTGCCTGGTGGAGGTGTTTAGGATGTGTTTTCTTTATATCTTCATCCGCCCCTAATTGAGAATGCTTTAAAATTGAATGACTAGCAGTCAAAACGTGTTTGCTTCAAGCTGAGAAGAAAAATGCTGGTGTCTCCGCTTCCAAACTGATTGCGCTTTGTACACAACTGACAGCTAGTCACTTTGAGTGACTGATAAGTGGGAAGCTTTGCCACTTATCAAGGAATGCAGGCTGAGAAGAAAAGACTAGAGCCGTTTAGATGCTTTGGCATGTTCAAAATAACATCTTACATCAGTCAGACTCAGAAGCACTAAGAGACATTTAAAGTGAAGTAATGTATATAGAAATATGGTATATGAGTATGTGTATATGCAGGGAGACAAAAATTATTGAACAACAAACAGCTGAAAAAGAAAGCACTGTAGTTAGGGATCAATATTTGTGAATGAATCGGTGGTTAAATTATTTACACACATTTGATAAGATTTACCTTTAGTTTGAGAAACATTAAAAAATACTTTACTGTTGATCTCCACCATTGTCTACAGAAGCATCTGCTGCTGCTGCTAAGTCGCTTCAGTCGTGTCCTACTCTGTGCGACACCATAGATGGCAGCCCACCTGGCTCCCCATCCCTGGGATTCTCCAGGCAAGAACACTGGAACAGAAGTAACTAGTTTTGACCAAAGGGATACACTTAAATAGACAGTAATTGTCTAAATAACTGAGTATTTAAGTACCTGTCTATTTAACTGAGGAAGAATCCCAATTCTCATCCTCTCTTTTCTCTTCTTGTGTAAATAATTTTTAAATACATATTTAAAGTATTCTGTTATATCTAACATAAATAGCATGATTATATAATAAAATAGAATCAGAGCATGTTCCAATTTTAAACATAATCTTGCGACTATGCTAATGAAAGAATATACATATTCACTAGACTATAATTTCCACAAATAGGAATTTCTGAAAAGGACAATTTTGTATATTCAGTTATTAGGCTTATATATACAGTGTGTATATATTCTGCTGTAAATTTGCAAGGACATTCACATTTCAAATATTTTGTCTGTCTATTCACATGAGTTATTCATTTTTGTATGTTCTTTGGATTCCAGATGAGAGATGCAATATACCTCAATGATTTTAACCCTTTTGCTAACATCGTTCTGTCCATTTAAATAACTTGTTTTGGTTTTGGTACACATGCTCATTTTTGTCAGACCAAATCTCTTCAAATTTGAGGTTTGGGGATAAAGTCGCAATAACCGTAACCAGGACTTCCCAGGTGGTCCAGTGGTTAAGAATCCACCTGCCAATGCAGGAGATGCAGGTTCTATCCCTGGGTTGGGAAAATCCCCTGGAGAAGGAAATGGTAACCCATTTCAGTATTCTTTTCTAGGAAATCCCATGGAAGAGGGGGAGGGGTGGTGGGCGGGTGACAGGCTACAGTCCATGGAGTCGCAAATAGCTGGAGATGACTGAGGGATTGAGCAAACAACCATAGCCATGGTTAATTTTTCAGACTTCCTCACCTTGAGCCTGTGTCTTGGAAGGCTAAATTTAATGGATCAGTCGTTCAGTTCAGTCACTCAGTCGTGTCCAACTCTTTGTGACCCCATGAGTCGCAGCACACCAGGCCTCTCTGTCCATCACCAGCTCCCAGAGTTCACTCAGACTCACGTCCATCGAGTCAGTGATGCCAGCCAGCCATCTCATCCTCGGTCGTCCCCTTCTCCTCCTGCCCCCAATCCCTCCCAGCATCAGAGTCTTTTCCAATGAGTCAACTCGTCGCATGAGGTGGCCAAAGTTTCTTGATTATTTAAGGGACAACCAACTGTATGCTTCAGGGGTATAATTATAAAACCTGCAAATTATTTCACTCTTCTTAATTACTCTAGGACTGAAAACTACTAATGTTTATATCATTGTAAAAATGGGGAGTATGTTTGAAGATAATCATTTATGGAAATAGGAAGAAGAATGTGTTGGGACATTATGACCTTCAGACCAGTCTGTGAACTGCTTGCTGTAAGTCCTTACTGAGATAAGGAGCTTGCTAAACCCATTTCAGTTCAACTGACACTTTTTCACTGTAAGAATTTCTTGATGAAGGAAGCAGTTTGGTGGTTTATATTTTAGTGCAAATGCCTGACCTCATCATAGACCAACACCTTGAGAAGTCATGAATTAGAATTCTTTGATCAATAAAATATTAATATAGACAAATAGTCTTCAGATATAACTTAATCCAACCTTTTATTCTTCTGTAGATGGATAAAATATGGTCCAAAAATTTTAAGGGGTGTGCCCAAGTCCCATAGCAATTACGTATAGACCTTGATCTCTTAGCCCTGGTTAATCATATTAAATAACCAAGGTCTGAAGCCCAAACTGAGCAGCAGTCCTACAGAGCCCATCAAATTATGTTTATTACTTTATCTGGAATTTGAAACATATTAAATCTTTACTAAAGAAATTTGGAACAGTATTTGAATGGTTCCATGAAAATTGTAAATGACACATCATTTAGAAGAAAACAATTAGAAAATGCTGTTCAAATTCTGATTCACTAAAGGTATCAGTTATATCACTTTGGAAGGCAAGCATGCAAAACTTTTCTAACATTTCATTGGCTCCTGAGGGTTTCATATTTTAAAAAAATCATTTTTACAGTGAGCTAGTATCTCTGCTTGATCCATTTGAATCAAAATTTGTAACATGTATCTTCAGAGTGTATAAACTAAAGAAAGGAAAAAATTACATTCTTCTAGTGTGAAATAATATCTGATTACGTCTCTAAGAAAAATGTTGGTTTCATAAACAGTAGCTGAGGCTCTTTCAAAGTAAAACTGAAATATTTTAAAGCACCTCTTTGATTTCTAGATATGTTTAAAAACCTAAATTAGGAAATGAATATTTTGGCAAAGAAAAGTATTTTCCCATTATGCAATTGCTTTTTTTTTCTTTCTCTCTAAAATTATGCCCATTCCCCAGCCTCCCCATTCAGGGTATTTGATATACTTCAGTCATTTATTGAAAGCTTTATCTTTCAGTTTCCTATTGTTTTAAAAAATCCACTTTCTTTTTGTTCTGTAACAAGTGCTTCATTCATGTAAGGAAACAAGATATATCTTTCTCTAAAATCTTTATCCCTTGAGACATTGAGTGAAGTATCTCTTTTGTGATTAAAAAAGGCCACTGCTCTTAAACATGTTGCAAGCACAATCTTGAGGTGTACAGATACTTCCATCAACATATCATTACTTTAAATTGTCTTCTCTTTAACCTGTCTTCTACAGCCTTATATCTTTTTATTTTTTGTGCTGTCTCTTACCCAGTTTCTTTATTTTCATTTATTCTCATGCTTGTGACACAAACTCTTTCCTAGACAACAGATATCTCAATGAGAATTTAAGAGAAAGAACGCAATGCAGAATATCTATAAGATGATATTTTGTAAATATTTACTTTAAAAACTTAGTATCCCAGTAACATGAAAAGGCTGATTCTTATAGTTGTGAAAGAGTTTAGATATCTTATAAATCTCACTTCTCACAGTATCACAATATATTTTATTTTTCTTATGTGATCACTATAAGATATAATGTTAGTGCATGTAAACAAAATCCCACTTTATGTAATGTATGTAGCAATTAGGTTTTCATCCATCTAGTATATCTGTGCTCATCCGTGTCATGCCACAATTCAAGAATCTAATGATTTTTTTTTTGCATACAGTCATAATCATAGAAATAAAATAAGGGTCTCTTGCAAGGAAAAAGTAAATTATAAAGCTATTCAATGGACATTCTTTGGTGATTGCTAAATTAAAGGAAATTATGATCACAGTACTTATAAAATATACTAATGAAGTTCTTAAATACATGCTATTCCTTTACCCACTTTGTGAAGAATATTATTAATGGCTAGTGATGCTAAAATATGATAGTATTTTCATTGTTCATTCTTCATCTGATTAAATCCTCAGAACTTTATGTGTTATCTAGAATGGGAAAAGAGGTGTTCTGTAAACTTTAGGTACCATATTCCAAGCCAAATAGAATTAATCTTCTTTAGCCCATTTCCTCCATCTTTATTTATTTAATAGCATTTTGTACATCCTTTTACTTTTTTCTTTTTTAAATAATTTGATTGATTTTATTCTTTTTGAGACTTGTTCTAGGAAAATAGAAAAGAAATATGGAAAAAATTCTTGAGTTAACCTTAAGATTAATGTTTTATGAGTTTTTGATACAAGGACGTGATACCTGGAAAATGGAGAGACAAGAAGACTTTGAAAATTCAAAATTATCTGAGTTTTCACAGTAAAAGATGAAACAATTTTATTTTGTTTGTGAAAACATATTTTGCAACTACTTCAGTTCCATTTAGATCAACCTTCTGTGATATAATTTTGACAGATCCCTGAGATTATGAACCTTAAGACACTGAACTTATTTGTTCAATATCTTCTTCTGATTATAAAGATTACAATAGGAGGTTTGGTCTTTATCTTTAAGGGTTTTATAGCCTCAGAATGAAACTGAAATGCCTACATGAAGGAACAATATTTGATTTTTAATGTATTTTCACTGTGAGTATCCTAGAAAATTTACGGAATGTATGTGTCTCAGAATATTTGCTTCCGTTCTTTTTTTTTTTTTACTACAGTTAGTCTAATATTAGATTAGTTCATGTTTTTTTTTTCTGTTTGAAATCTCTGTCCCATAAACACACATTTAATCTCTATCTTATACAAATGCATCCCACAAGCCCTCATTTACAGCTTGGTTCCTTGGTTCCTTTTATTGATTCCTTTACATAAATGTTAAAAAATTAAGCATCTTGAACTTGAAGTGTGTCTTTCATTTTGAAATGTTTTAAGAATACTAATGAAAAGTTTATTCAGTTTTCATCTTTTCCCTTACTAACAGCCATTCAGACAATAGAGCCATCATTATAATTTACCTATTGAAATTGCAAAGGAAAAGCTCATCAAGGCAAGATGTGCAAAGTTAGGTGGACATCTTCCCCCAGTGCCATTGATTGTTCAGATAACTAGAAAATGGTTATGAGCTTTTACTCTTTATGATACTACTTTAACTTAAAGGAGAAACAGAAAATAACCTCAGGATGTGCTGTAATTATTTCATTACTACCTGCCCCCTTTCTCCACTTTGACCACTAAGTTTTGTTCCATCCTGGCTGTGTTAAGCTGTACTGTATGTCAGTGGGATATCTGTCCACATCATCTGTTATAATGATCTGTTTTTGCTCGTAGGGACTCACTTATTGAGGTTGTCTTTTTATAATCCTACGTACCTACCTGCTTTCATAGGAAATATTCTCTCCTTATGCAGTCCTGAGCTTAATAAACACGATGATGAGAAATGCTACAGGCCTTTTTCTTTTTAGTATTTAATAGCTTGCTAACAGGAAAACAGGAGTAATTAAGTAAGGAAACAAATGCATGTCATGTATGGGTAGTTACTGAGGCAAAAGAAAGAAAATAAAGTTTGAATATGGACTGAAAATTATGAAATATGGATTATATTTTAAATGTAATATTTTATATAAACATAAATATATAATTTATATAAAATGATATTTTATAATTCATATAATGAATTAAATTTAAACATTTTATAATTCATTATAATATATGAAACCAGCACAACTGGATTTTTGACCTTTTAAAGTCTAGTTAGAGGCTTATATATATATATATCTTTATGGGAAGTATAAGAGACCTCACAGTACTAGCAGTTAGGTAGGGATCTGCTCAACTGTAATGAAGATATTTTTATCTTCATTTAAAAATATTCACACATCACTAAGATTTTCAGAATCCTGTGGGGAAAAGTATAATATAATTAATATAATTATAAATAATAATATAATATTAATATTAATATAATTATATACATAATTATACAAATAATATAATTTTATTTACTACAAGAGTAAACTGAGACCGTAATTGTGGCTATTTCATCTTGAAGGCCAAAGTAAATTAGGGATAAGAAATGTGAACAAAAAATTGATAGAAAATCCAAAGGCCTTAAAAATCAAGGCATAGAAGTGCAGAGGGATTTCTTTGAGTGTGTGGACAATGGGCATATATTTAAGGAAGGGGTGTTAGGAGAGGGAAGAAGAGAACAGATTGGAGGAAGAATGATGAAATGTTATAGGATGTAGAAACTGGAGACTTAGTTGTTTTCTAGTTGTATGACTTTGGACAAGTCATTTGATGCCATTGATTTTTAGCTTCTTCTTCTGTAGTTTGGAAATTTTAGTACCTGTCGCATGATGATTGATATATAATAATCAAGTATCATGAAGTGAGTATGCCGTAAACTTAGTAGAGCACTGGAGCAAATGTTTTTGTTGGTGGCAATTTATCTTCCCTTTCTCTGCTTCATGTCATTGCTCTGAACTTGAAATTTGAATAATCAGCATCTCAAATGTTTTTGGTTTTTGTGTGGTCCTCCCCGCCCCCAGATGGATGAAGGTAGGAGAGAAAAAGCAGAATTATGAATTTACCCTTCAATTGATATAATTAGCTTTAATTCATTAGAATACAGAGTAGTATGTCTATATCAATATGGAATCTAAACCAGTTTGTTTGATTACAACCCCGTCTCCCAATGTTATACCTTATACCACAGTTTATTGTCGTACATAAAAAATAATAAACATGTCTGCTATGGTCCAGAACAATGGACAGGAGAGGTGTCTGACAAAAGTATTAATTATCCCAAGGTTCTTTTTATCTTTTCCTTTATTAATAATAGTGAATGTTAACTTTCCAAAATTTTTGTTTATTTATATCTCTGAATTAACTTTATCTTTTGTCAAATTGAATTCAGGTATCAGCCTACTTCCTAAATCTTTAAAGTAATTAATTTGTACATAAGCATACTAAATCATGTGATTTACCAAAAGTAGGAAGTCAAAAGATACTGGAGTAACAGGCAAGTTTGGCCCTGGAGTACAGAACGATGCAGGGCAAAGACTAATAGACTTTTGCCGAGAGAACGCACTGTTCATAGCAAACACCCTCTTCCAACAATGCAAGAGAAGACTCTACACATGGACATCACCAGATGGTCAAAACTGATGTCAGATTGATTATATTCTTTGCAGCCGAAGATGGAGAAGCTCTATACAGTCAGCAAAAACAAGACTGGGAGATGACTGTGACTCAGATCATAAACTCTTTATTGAAAAATTCAGACTGAAATTTAAGAAAGTAGGGAAATCCACTAGACCATTCAGATATAACCTAAAGCAGATCCCTTATGACTGTACAGTGGAAGTGACAAATAGAGTCAAAGGATGAGATCTGATAGACAGAGTGCTGACCCGATGGAGGCGGGTCAAACCATCCTCAAGAAAAGAAATGCCAAAAGGCAAAATGGCTGTCTGAGGAGACCTTACAAATAGCTGAGAAAAGAAGAGAAGTGAAAGGCAAAGGAGGAAAGGAAAGATATATCCATCTCAATGTAAATTTCCAAAGAATAGCGAGGAGAGCTAACAAAGCCTTCTCAGTGATCAATACAAAGAAATAGAGGAAACCGATAGAATGGGAAAGATTAGAGATCTCTTCAAGAAAATTAGTTACCAAGGGAACATTTCATGCAAAGATGGGTGCACTAAAGGACAGAAACAGTATGGGCCTAACAGAAGATTATAAGAAGGGGTGGCAAGAATACACAGAAGAACTATACAAAAAATCTTAGTGACCCAAATAACCATGATTGTGTGATCACTCACCTAGAGCCAGACATCCTTGAGTGAGAAGTGAAGTGGGCCTTAGGAAGCATCACTACGAACAAAGCTGGTAGAGGTGATGGAATTCCAGCTAAGCTATTTCAAATCCTAACAGTGTCAGACTTTATTTTTTGGGGGGGCTCCAAAATCACTACAGATGGTGACTGCAGCCCTGAAATTAAAAGAGGCTTACTCCTTGGAAGAAAAGTTATGACCAACTTAGATAGCATATTCAAAAGCAGAGACATTACTTTGCAGACTAAGGTCCGTCTAGTCAAGGCTATGGTTTTTCCTGTGGTCATGTATGGATGTGAGAGTTGGACTGTAAAGAAGGCTGAGTGCTGAAGAATTGATGCTTTTGAACTGTGTTGTTGGAGAAGACTCTTGAGAGTCCCTTGGACTGGAAGGAGATCCAACCAATCCATTCTGAAGGAGATCAGCCCTGAGATTTCTTTGGAAGGAATGATGCTAAAGCTGAAACTCTAGTACTTTGGCCACCTCATGCGAAGAGTTGACTCACTGGAAAAGACTCTGATGCTGGGAGGGATTGGGGACAGGAGGAGAAGGGGACAACAGAGGATGAGATGGCTGGATGGCATCACGGACTCGATGGACGTGAGTCTGAGTGAACTCCAGGAGTTGGTGATGGATAGGGAGGCCTGGCGTGCTGCGATTCATGGGGTCGCAAAGAGTTGGACACGACTGAGCGACTGAACTGAACTAAACTGTGAAAATGCTACACTCAATATGCCAGCAAATTTAGAAAACTCAGCAGTGGTCACAGGACTGGTAAAGGTCAGTTTCCATTCCAATCCCAAAGAAAGGCAATGCCAAGGAATGATCAAACTACGACACAATTGCACTCATCTCACAAGCTAGCAAAGTAATGCTGAAAAGTTTTCAAGCTAAGCTTCAACAGTACATGAACCAAGAACTTCCTGATGTTCAAGTTGGATTTGGAAAAAGCAGAGGAATCAGAGATCAAATTGCCCACATCCGTTGGATCATGAAAAAGCATGCAAATTCCAGAAAAGCATCTACTTCTGCTTTATTGAGTATGCCAAAGCCTTCGACTGTGAGGATCAAAACAAACTGCAGAAAATACTTAAAGAGATGGGAATACCAGACCACCTAACCTGAGAAATCTGTATGCAGGTCAAGAAGCAACAGTTAGAACTGGACATAGAACAGTGGACTGGTTCCACATTGGGAAAGGAGAATGTCAAGGCTGTATACTGTCACCCTGCTTATTTAACTTATATTCAGAGGGCATCATGCAAAATGCCTGGGTGGATGAAGCACAAACAGGAATCAAGATTTCCAGGAAAAATATCAATATCCTCAGATATGCAGGAGACAACATCTTTATGGCAGAAATTGAACAGGAACTAAAGAGTCTCTTGATAAAAGTGAAAGATGAGAGTGAAAAAGCTGACTTAAAACTCAGCATTCAAAATCTGAGATCATGTCATCCAGTCCATGAAATTAAAAGACACTTGCTCCTTGGAAGAAAAGCTATGATCAACCTCGACAGCATGTTAAAAAAGCAGAGACATTACTGTGCCAACAAAAGTCCATCTAGTCAAAGCTATGGTTTTTCTAGTAGTCATGTATGGATGTGAGAGTTGAACTGTAAAGAAAGCTGAGCACTGAAGAATTGATGCTTTTGAAGTGTGGTTTTGAAGAAGACTCTTGAGAGTCCCTTGGACTGCAAGGAGATCAAACCAGTCAATCCTAAAGGAAGTTAGTCCTGAATATCCATTGGAAGGACTGATCTGAAGCTGAAACTACAATACTTTGGCCACCTAATGCGAAGAATTGACTACAGAAAAGGACCTGATGCTGGGAAAGACTGAAGGCAGGAGGAGAAGGGGACGACAGAGGATGAGATGGTTAGATGACATCACCAACTCAGTGGACATGAGTTTGAGCAAGCTCCAGGAGTTAGTGATGGACAGGAAGCCTGGCATGCTGCAGTCCATGGTGTCATAGAGCATTGGACATGACTGAGTGACTTAACTAAACCAAACATGAATTTTAGTTTCATGGTGGGTCACAATATATCTGAATGTTACAGAACTTAAGTTTCCTCCATATCTTTGGATTCAAAATTTTGTAAATGTAAAAATACTAAAATCAACTATATGAAAAATTTAAATCAGTTTTTGTTATGGAAGTATGGAAGTTTTAGCAAGTCTCTCGAGAGCAGGAAATATTTAAGCTAAGTTCAGGTTTCATAGAGGTATCACTAAAGATGATCTCATTTGCTAGACAGGGTGATTAAAATTCCTTAATTGTTAACTATTCTTGAAGACTGAACATTCCTTTGGAGAAATGACTTGTCTGCATTTAACATCACTTATCAGACTCTGTGCTAAGTAGGCGCATGCCTCACCACTGATATTTCTGTATAGAATTCATTCTTTAGAAGGATTATATGGGAGCAGTTGATTGCTTCATCACAACTGGCACTTGCCCCCAATTGTGTCCAATACCTGGCATAGCTGTATTTTAGTGGATCACTACTAATGTTGTTATTGATCATAAAAATTAGGTGCTTAGAGTAATAATGGAATCTCCACAAAGCAGAAGTAAAGATATAATTTCTGTCTGACCTTTTCAGTGTTACTAACCTATCATATAATATAAAATTAATGTAAATGTAAGTTATAACCATTTTATTTCATTTTAAATATTAAGCTCCTGAATTTGTTACAGTTTACTACATTGGAAAGATTCAAGTTTGAGTTATAAATCACAGAAAAAATAATTTTACCAGTGCCATCATGGGTTGCTTTAAAAAAAATTAATACCTTACACTTCTCAAAGAGATAGTTATCCATTGCTAACAATTTGCAATGGATAGTTGTCATTGCTAACAATTCCATGAAATTCCATATTAGTTTTTGACTTACAGTTAATATGGATTTCTCCCTTCTGATATACTCATAGATACTTATTCAAAATTTTATAAATAAATATTTTTATTAAGTGAAAGAAAGTGAAATAGCTCAGTTGTGTCTGACTCTTTGTGACCCCGTGGACTGTAGCCCACCAGGCTCGTCCCTCCATGGGATTCTCCAGGCAAGAATACTGGAGTGGGTTGCCATTTCCTTCTCCAGGGCATCTTCCTGACCCAGGGATCAAACGCAGGTCTCCTGCACTGCAGGCAGACACTTTAACCTCTGAGCCACCAAGGAAGCCCCATTTTTATTAAAATTGACACTAAAATTTCAGTGAAGCATTTTAAGAATACTTAGATTGATTATCTCTTTAAAAACTTTAAAAAATATAGATCATTTCTTTTTTTTGCCTTTGATTTATATATATATTAAATCAACTTATCTTAAAGCTAGACATATTTATATAGAAAATTATATACAAATAAAGCCAAAGTGTTAAAAAATTAATTTTAAAAGTATTGCTAGCTTCAGTGGTAGCTTATAGTATAAAATAAGGTGAACAAATATATCAACCAGTGTATATTGTTAGGTGAATAGTATTGGTCGTAAAAAAAAATATGTACTCTCCATCCCAAATAATTTAACATCAGAGAAAGAGAGACTAAACAGAGAGAGAGAGAGAATGTGTCCCTAATGCTGTTAGTGGAATTTGAAAACTCTAGTGCCACAGCTTTCATGATCAGATAATACTGATAGATCCAATATCCTCAATATACTCTGTTTTTCTTTAATTAGTAAGTCGTGTCTGCCTCTTTTGTGACCCTGCGGACTATGGCCCGCCAGGCTCCTCTGTTCATGGGATTTCCCAGGCAAGAATACTGGAGTGGGTTGCCATTTTCTTCTCCAGGAGATCATTCCGACCCAGGTATCACACTTGCGTCTCCTGCGCTGCACGCAGGTTCTTTACCACTGAGTCATCTAGGAAACCCAGAGACTCTCCTGGGCTGAAATAATGATATTAAACTCTCTATATCATCCACGACTGCCAGAAATTTCTGCATACTTCAGTACGATATATTGGGGAAGTAAGATTTTCATTCACTAAGTTTGGAGCTACTGTTGTGTTAGTGTCAGAGGCCTACTGTAAGAAATCCCCCCACACTGGGTGGTTTACAGTAGAAATGTATCCTCTCTCAGGTCTGGAGGCCAGAGTCTGCTGTTCAGGTATCTGCAGAGTGTTTTTCTTCGGCAGGCTCTGAGGGAGAGAATCTGGAGAATGCTTCTGCCCTAACTTCTGTTGGCTGCCCAGTATCCTTGGGGTTGCTTGGCTTGTAGGTGCATCAGTTCAGTCTGTGCCCCCAGCTTCCCATCCTCTTCTCCTCTGTAATCTGTGTGTCTCAAATATCTTTCTAAGAACACCAATGTTTGGGTTTAAGGCTCAGCCTGAGTCCAGGGTAAAGTGAAAGTGTTAGTTGCTCACTAACTGACTCGTGTTTGACTCTTTGAGAGTCCATAAAGTGTAGCCTGCCAGGCAGAGCTCTGTCCATGGAATTCTCAGGGTAAGAATGTTGGAGTGGGTTGCCATTCCCTTCTCCAGGGTATCTTCCTGACCCAGATATTGAACCTGGGTCTCCCACATTGCATGCAGCTTCTGTATCATCTGCACCAAGTCTAAGGCTTGCCTGGTAGCACTAGTGGTAAAGAACCCATATGTCAGTGCAGGAGACATAAGAAATGTGGATTCGATCCCTGGGTTGGGAAGATTCTCTGGAGGAGGAAATGGCAACCCACTCCAGTATTTTTGCCTGAAGAATCCAGGACAGAAGAGCCTGGGGGCTACAGTCCATGGGGTTCACAAAGAGTCAGACACAGCTGAGGCAACTTAGCAAGCACATGGAATCAGGATGATCTCCTCTCTAGGTTCTTAATTACATCTACAAAGAGCCTAGTTCCAAATAAAGCCACATTCACAAGTACCAGGGGTTAGTACTTTGACATATCTTTTGAGGGACACAGTTTAATCTCCTACAGTTATTAGGATTGTTTATGCATTGTGCTATACTTGTTTTGACTATTAGACATCTTATTTCTTTGAGAAAGTGTTGAGTATTAAGAAGAATGAGTACATGACTGCCAAGATCACAGTTAATACATAAAACTGCTTTATCATCCCAGATATCTTTGCATTTTATCTTTTGATCACGTGGATAGTTTTTTTAAGTGGCTGTTATTCATAAAGACAGTATTATTATGAGTGATATGGTTGATAGCACTCTGAAGTTAGCTTCAGTGGAGTTTGTTTAAATCTTGGCTCTGTCACGTAGTGATTGCATAAACTTAGAAAGCTGTTTAATCTTTTTTAAGTTCCAATTTATTCATTTGTAAATTCTAGGTAATAGTAGCATGTGAGAAAGTTTGTAATTAATGATGGTTACTGTAATCATATGTTTCCTCCAGGTGGACTCTGGCTGCCTGGTTTGTCCTGAGGTTACAACCAATAGACATGTCTTATAGCTCTATTGCTGAGCATGTGGACGTAGCCTAAGGGTCATTTGTACCTAATCCATATTTGTTCAGCCGATGAAATCTGTACAAATTGCCTTCATCATTAAGAAATTTTAAAATACCAGTTCTACATATTTTTCTTTATTCACATCATCATAGGTTAGACTCCTGACCATCTGGAAAGAGAATTATGTATTACGTTTGGGCTGTGACTCATATGATGCCAACATACTTGATAAAATCAGTCAGATTTTTAAACAAAAGATCAGGATTGACTAGGTTTTTATTGCGTTAACAGTGGAGCCTGGGGTATTGTCATTGTCCTCACATTGTTATATCATAGGAGTGACGTGGAGAGAATTGCAAGGACTCATCAGTCAGACAGAACAGAGTTTAAGTGGCTGCTTGTCTCTAGTGGTGTGATTAGAGCTATTCACTCTCCTCATGTCTAAAATACATGTGATATAGCACTAGTATTTTGTTATGATTATTATAAATAAATTAAAGCACCAATTTAGTTAGTGCCCAGCTGCTTGATAAATGGTAGCTGAAAATAAAGTATTATCAGAAATGGTAATTAAAAGAAAGTAATGGTAGCTAAAAAGAAAACGTTATGATCTATGTGGTGAAGATGATGATGCTGATAAGACATGGGATTTCCAGTGAAGTGATTTGTTTTATTTCATCCTGAAGTAAGAGCCAAGATGTGCCTTATTGTGTTAGGACAGTTATTTATCAATATAGTGTTTTCTGTTGGTTTTTTTTTTTTTGCATGAGATATACAAACTTTATTAATCTTTGCAAGTATCAATAATCTTTTTTCTTTTTTAAATTTTATTTTTACTTTATTCTACTTTACAATACTCTATTGGTTTTGCCATACATTGACATGAATCAGCCACAGGTGTACACGAGCTCCCAATCCTGAAATCCCCTCCCACCTCCCACCCCATATCATCTCTCTGGATCATCCCCGTCCACCAGCCCCAAGCATCCTGTATCATAAGATGGATGAAACTAGAGCCGATTATACAGAGTGAAGTAAGCCAGAAAGAAAAACACCAATACAGTATACTGACACATATATATGGAATTTAGAAAGATAGTAATGATGACCCTGTATCTGAGACAACAAAAGAGACACAGATGTTTAGAACGGACATTTGGCCTCTGAGGGAGAGGGTGGGATGATTTGGGAGAATGGCATTGAAACATGTATACTATCATGTAAGAAACGAATCGCCAGTCTATGTTCAATATAGTGTTTTAAAGCCTTCCTGTTCTGCTTCCTGACTGGAGTTACTTTGGGTTCCTATTAATATTTTTCTCTTTCATTGTATTGACTTATAACTAATATTGGGCTACGCTGGTGGCTCAGCTGGTAAAGACTCTGCCTGCAATGCAGGAGACCTGACCTGGGTTCAGTCCTTGGGTTGGGAAGATCACCTGGAGAAGGGAACAGCTACTCACTCCAGTATTCTGGCCTGAAGAACTCCATGAACCGTGTAGTCAGTCCATGGGATCACAAAGAGTCTGACATGACTGAGTGATTTTTACTTCCACTTTCTTCATAGCTAATATTACATCTTATATATTTTATAATTTTATAGGCTGTATCACATTGATCAACATATATTTTCATAAAATGAATGTGTATATAGAAATATATATAACATCAAAGACATAGATATATGCTTTTAATTTCAAATTTATTAGTAACAATACATTTTTGCTTCAAAGATCTACAGCAGATGTGTGCCAATATTGTTAATTTAATTTGTTATAAATACATATTCAAATGCATAATTGTTTTCTTTGTATAGTCACATACACGCACTTTGTTGCCTTTATTTTAAAGTTTGACAAATACAATACCCAAAACAAGACACAGAAGTGCTGCTTAAATGTTAATTGATGGCACTCAGTTTACAGTTTTATGAAGACTCTCCACCTGTATTGTGTGATGTGCATCATCTTATTAGTTTATTTTTTATTTGTCAGGTATAAGTCGCTATCAAGGAATATAATTTTTTAAGTGACACATGATGATATGTCATAATTTGAAAGTAAACAACAAAATAGAAATAGACTTTCTTTGAATTTAGAGTGCCTCTTTTGTTTTTGTTTTGAGAATAGTACATTTATAACTAAGAGAAGATAAAGCTACATACTTCGTACATTTCTGATTTCAAGGATTCCGTGAACTGATGAAATCTGCTCTGAGAATATTTTAGGCCAAATGCTTTTTTACTACATATAAGAAATGGTTTGTCTAATCCAATAAACAACTCTTTTTTTCCTCCATGTATGAGTGTGTGTGTGTGTGAGTGAGAAGAGGGGGTATTTTTAACTTCTTATTCTGTAATAAAACCATTTTTTTGAGTAAGAGTAGCCATAGTTTTTGAGTAAGAGACTTTGTCCTTCAAAATACCATAGAAATTAATACTTGTCAGAAAAGTAGGTCTTTCTGTCAAAATTATTGAAAAAGAGCTAAAACATTCCATTCTTTTTAGGTTCAAACTGTTGAAATATTGGAAAGTATTCTCCAATACAAAAGTATTCTCAAGAGTTCATTAATACTATACTAATAACACAATTGTATTTTGCTATAATAAAATTTCCAAAACTCATTTCATTTCCCATATTAATGTTACATCTAAAATATTATTGTGATTAAGACTATATAAACTTATTACTGTCCATACTGATTTAGTTACTTCCTTTATATAGGTCACAAACATGTGCAGAAACATACTTACTATCCACAACTTCTTCTTTCTAGCTTTTTATTTTGTATTGGGGTATAGCTGATTAACAGTGTTATGTTAGTTTCAGGTGAACAGTGAAGGGACTCAGCCATACATATGCATCTATCCATGTGTCTCTCCTAAACTCCCTTCCCATCCAGGCCACCACATGACACTGAACAGAATATCATGGGCTATACAGTAGGACTGGCCAGCTATCCATTTGTGTCCATGTCTCTCCCAAACTTCCCAGCTATCCCGACCCCTGAGCCTCCTCCCAGCAACCATAAGTCTATTGTCTAGGTGTGTGAGTCTCTTTCTGTTTTGTAAGTAAGTTCATTTGTATCATTTCTTTTAACATTCCACGTATAAGGAATATCATACAATAATGTCATCCTTCTCTGTCTGACTTATTTCACTCCATATAACAATCTCTAGGTTTATCTGTGTTCATGTGCATGCACGAAGTCACTTTAGTTATGTCCAACTCTTTGTGACCCCATGGACTGCAGCCCACCAGTCTCCTCTATCCGTGGGATTCTCCAGGCAATAATGGAATGGGTTATCATTTCCTTCTTCCAGGTTGATCCATGTTGCTACAAATAGCATTATTTCATTCTTTTTGATGGCTGGGTAACATTCCATTATATGTATGTACCACTTCTTATTTATCCATTTCTACAACTTCTAAACCAGTATCATTACATTAGGAATCTTGTTTAAATTAGAGATGTAAGAATGATGCCCTTATTCCTTAACTCCTATACTGTCTATATTTACTTTCACTGGAGTATAATTAAAGTTGCATTCTTAATATTTTGGTCTTTCATAGGGTACTTATTAGTTCAGTTCAGTTCAGTCGCTCAGTCCAGTCTGACTCCTTACAACCCCATGAATTGCAGCACGCCAGGCCTCCCTGTCCATCATCAACCCCCAGAGTTCACTCATACTCACGTTCATCGAGTCCGTGATGCCATCCAGCCATCTCATCCTCTGTTGTCCCCTTCTCCTCCTGCCCCTAATCCCTCCCAGCATCAGAGTCTTTTCCAATGAGTCAACTCTTCACATGACCTGGCCAAAGTACTGGAGTTTCAGCTTTAGCATCATTCCTTCCAAAGAAATCTCAGGGCTGATCTCCTTCAGAATGGACTGGTTGGATCTCCTTGCAGTCCAAGGGACTCTCAAGAGTCTTTTCTAACACCACAGTTCAAAAGCATTAATTCTTCAGTGCTCAGCCTTCTTCACAGTCCAACTCTCACATCCATACATGACCACAGGAAAAACCATAGCCTTGACTAGACGGACCTTAGTCAGCAAAGTAATGTCTCTGCTTTTGAATAGGCTGTCTAGGTTGGTCATAACTTTTCTTCCAAGGAGTAAGCCTCTTTTAATTTCATGGCTGCAGTCACCATCTGCAGTGATTTTGGAGCCCCTCAAAGTAAAGTCTGACACTGTTTCCACTGTTTCCCCATCTATTTGCCATAAGTGATGGGACCGAATGCTGTCTACGAGATTAAATGGTTTGTTTTTAGCCTGTCATTCAGGACCCTCTACTATATGGTGCTCTTACTTGGCTAATTTATTTTCACTTATTTCTTTTTATGAGCTTGATGATCCAGCTAACTTAACTCTTTTTCAAACTCTGTGGCTTCCATGTTTTTACTCATGTGTATTCATTTTCCTGGAATAGCATTCTCTGTTCCTTCTCTCCATGTCAAGAACAATCATAAGCACCAAGTCCATCATCTTATACACAGAGTTCCCCAGACTCCTAGAGAAAACGTCTCCTGAATTCCTGTGTCATTTACCATTCTATTTCTCTTTTGTTGTTTTATTCTTTTGTACCTTGTGTTGCATTTATTTGAGTGATTTTTAATTTTCTCTCATTGAAAAGAGAATCTCAATAGCATTTTTCCTTGTACTTTTACAACATATATTTGATTCTCTTATGAGAATATTAATTGCTTGATAAAAATAGCAATTAAAAGAATTAAAGTCCTCAACTTACCCATCTGTAAAAATCTGGCATAGATTATAAAAATCTACCTCTAAAATTCAGTGGTGCTGTAATCAAGTTGAGTCTTTACAATCAGCAACATTCTCAAGTTGGTTTTTAAAATCTGTATATGTGCAAATTAATTTTTAGTAAATTTCTTAGGAAAAATGACATAGGTGCCTATTATTAAATATTAGCATAATTATGTTTTTCCAAAGTCCCTAAAAGAAAAATATAACCTTAAAATGAATAAATAAATGTTTCAGTTCAGTTCAGTTGCTCAGTCATGTCCAACTCTTTGCTACCCCATGAATCGCAGCATGCCAGGCCTCCCTGTCCATCACCAACTCCCGGAGTCCACCCAAACCCATGTCCAATGAGTCGGTGATGCTATCCAGCCATCTCATCCTCTGTTGTTCCCTTCTCCTCCTACCCTCAATCTTTCCCAGCATCAGGGTCTCTATTTATTTTATGTTTAGGCTTAGAAAAAGTCCAAAGCTAAAATTTAGACTAAAAAAATTAAATGATTGTACAGTTTGCAACACTTAAAAAGTTGAAATATTTGCTCATAATCATTGCTCTCAGGATATTCTACACTTCAGTCAGTTCAGTTCAGTCGCTCAGTCATGTCCGACTTTTTGCAACCCCGTGAATCCCAGCACGCCAAGCCTCCCTGTCCATCACCAACTCCCGGAGTTCACTCAGACTCACCTTGATTGAGTCAGTGATGCCATCCAGCCATCTCATCCTCTGTCGTCCTCTTCTCCTCCTGCCCCCAATCCCTCCCAGCATCAGAGTCTTTTCCAATGAGTCAACTCTTCGCATGAGGTGGCCAAAGTATTGGAGTATTAGCTTCTACATCATTCCTTCCAATGAAAATTCAGGACTGACTGCCTTTATGATTCACTGGTTGGATTTCCTTGCAGTCCAAGGGCTCTCAAGAGTCTTCTCCAACACCACAGTTCAAAAGCATCAATTTTTTGGTGCTTGAGCATAGAAGTCAGAGAAGGCAATGGCACCCCACTCCAGTACTCTTGCCTGGAGAATCCCATGGATGGAGGAGGCTGGTAGGCTGTAGTCCATGGGGTCGCTAAGAGTCAGACTCGACTAAGCGACTTCCCTTTCACTTTTCACTTTTATGCCTTGGAGAAGGAAATGGCAACCCATTCCAGTTTTCTTGCCTGGAGAATCCCAGGGATGGGGGAGCCTGGTGGGCTTCCGTCTATGGGGTCGCACAGAGTTGGACACGACTGAAGCGACTTAGCAGCAGCAGCAGAGCATAGAAGTAAAATAGAAGTATTGATGAGCTGTGAATACCAAGAGAATGAGTAGGCTTTTTCATTAGGACTAAAGCCAAGATTCAAATTGGTGGTAAAGGGAATAGTTCAATAGAATAAGATTTAAAGCTGGTTGTTCCTATAACCCTACACTGGTTAATAATTATTATTGTATAATAGCACACATAGGAAATCTAATTTCTATACTGACCACTTGGACAGCATAGAGAATTTTTGAATCCATGACCTAAGTTAAAATGTCTTAAAATAGATGATCTTGAAGCATAGATATATAGTGTGAAGTGTGATATAGAACCATATCATTTGTGGATTATGTAGATATAGCCATAGGTATATCCTCTATCCCATTCTGCAACAATTTCAAATATATTAATAGTCATATTGATTAGGGCTAAAGTATCATAATACTAACATAAATAAAGAGTTTATATGGACATAAAAAATGCTATTATAATGCTTTATTAAATACAAAGCCCTTAATTTTAATATTTTTATTATAGAATTTTTTGACAAGAAAATTTAAAATACTATATATCTGAACCTTTGTATACTGACCTCATGTGATTTAACTTAAAAGGTTAGCCTATTTTGAATAAACATATTTTTCTTTAATGCTAAAAACATTCAAAATAATTTGTCATTATACAGTATAATTTTCTTTACTTGTCATAAATTACGATATACTTCATTCCTCTGTAGTAGACTTTGTGACTTTTTAAATCAGTAATAGGAGTTATGTTGTAAACTTAATTGGGCCAGGTGTTAGACATGCTTTCATTTTTAGTCCTTGCTGCCCAATTCCCCTGTAAGAATTTGTGTAACTGGGTAGAACTTATCCAGCAATTGACTAAATATCTTCTTTGTGGGATTTATGTGCATCCTAATAACGTGTGGTCTTTAGTTTGAATTGTGTCTATAAATACTGAACTTAACATTTCATATCAGAGACAGTAAATGGGAAAGATCATCACATGATCCTAATTTATACTCTTTTATCTAATATTATGGCTGACTCATATAGTTCTTTTTTCCCCTCTCTGCCTTTTGTTTACTATATTCCAAATTGTTTTTAAACTGTTACACAGGGGATTATGTCCCTTGGGAATGGTCCATTACGTTTTGAATATCAGTGCCATTCCAAGTTGTTTCAACCATGGCATTAATCTCACTTAAAGCAATAAAAAGCAAATAGTGGTAAGAGGCAAGATGCATAAAGCATTACTTTAAACAGTTAAAAAAAAAAGATGTTAAATGTTCCCTCTCTGGGAGCTCCTGCAGCTCTTGATACATTTGTGTGCAACTGAGCAGGAGGAAAGTAGCAGTGGGATTATTAGTGGAGAGAGAAGCTTACAAGGAACATGAAAAGGGGACCGCTTCACATTTGGGCTCCTTTTTTCCTGCATCCAGTTAAAAAGAGAGAATCATTTAAACAAGCTCCTGTAGAACTCCCTTTTATTGGTTTCTTTTCTTAGGTAAAGTTACCAACAGGTTCATTCATAAGGTGATCTTGAAGGTTGTTTCACTGTCACTGAGCCACAGTTAAGGTGGTTTGTAAAGGGTACCACCCAAGTATAAAGATGCCTGGTAGGAAAATAAGGCCTTTATACAAAAAGAGCAGCAGCCCATCAGATCTTTGCTTTTCAAACCAGGCAGGTTCCCCCTTACAAAGATTAATTACAGTCAGGTTGAGAAGACACCCTTGCTCTGTGTGTATGTGTGTATGTGTGTGTGTGTTTCCCCCTCTAACATTAGAAAGATAAAGGGTGTGATTAGTGTGCACAAAGCCTCTGATCAAACCAGCTCAGAGGTTTGTGACAGGCAGTTCAAACACTTTATGGATCACTGGTGCTGACAGGTAGATCACACAAGCCTTAAACAGATGTTTAGTGAGAAGATGAATGTGTGAGATCTCAAACGTACAGCGCTCTTTTACTTGGCCATTTTAGTCTGTGAAGTATTAGACATTGCTAAAGAAACCTACTCCTTTAAAAGGTGCAAAAGTTACTAACAAGCTTTCATTAAATCTCAACGTTTCTCTTCTCAAGATATGATACAGCTTACATTTGAAAGTTATCAAACTTTCTACAGGAACTGATGAATACTACTTCATTTTATCTTATAGTTTATGAAATGCTTGTTGATTAGTTTATGAGTGTTCCACCTCATAAGCTGTATTTGAGAAGTTCAGCTGGGATAGGTTAGTTGGAATAGGATACTCAAAGTAAATTATATTTGGCCAAAAATCAAAAGTAAGTAGAATGTCTTTTGTGCTCTTAATACATAAATAATTTTGAGATGATATTGGATGAAAAAAATCCATAATGAAAATATACCAGGCATATATATGCTTAACTGAATTTCCATAGTGAGTTGTATATCATTAGTAATCATTAGTAATACTTTACAACTATGTATAACTAGGAAATGCTATGAAACCTTTCATTTTCCTTCTTTGACAGGAAGTTTATGTGTGTAAATATGTATGTATATATATATTCACACACACACACACACACGTATATGTGTACCCTAAAGATAAGTAATAGTAGCATCAGTTATTTTATTTCATTGCTATGACAGGGAATGTGGACCTGAGCTTTCTGTAAGTTGCAGTTTATGTCTTGCTGTTAGTAACAAGTTTCCTGGGTGGCATTACAAATTTCCCTCACATTGTTATTGTAGAATAATACAAACTAGTAGAAAAGAATCCTCACCTGATCTTGGTATTTTTAATACCTTAAGGCCATGACTTGATGAGAATAGCCTTATAAATTCTTAGGAAAACACTGATATATGGTTGATAAAAATAAGGGAAAACAATTGATTCTGCGTATTTAGCACTAAAAATTGCAGTTGTAATTGGCAAATGACAATTTTTCAACTTGTTCAGTGTTAAATTCAAGTTAAAATATGGTTATTAACCTTATCACCACTGATAGATTGGGAAACTGAAAGAATGATTAATGAACTTGCAGGCACAGAAAATTATTGCAAAATATATCATGAAATAATATATGAAATAATATGAAATTATTATACAAAATAATATGAGATACAGAATATTAAAAGGGAGAAGATGCATGGTAAAGAAAGTAGAGGAGGAAAATATGAAGTGGAGAGGGACGGATATGTCATAATTATTTAAGGGAAAGAGCCATGTGGTTCTGTGTACTGTATCTATTACTGTCTATTACAGAACGATCTAAGACTGTCTCTTAGAAAGCACACTGTATGAACTTTCTTCTCCCATTTCCCCAGTCTATTTTGAGTTGTGTTGCCAGGATCATTGAGAATCCAAAAGTATCTTCTACGTCTAATCAGTATTTACTGAAGATAATATGTTAACACTCAGAGGTAATAAAAAGATGAATATGATGCAGTCCTCAATTCCTGAGGAGTTTAGATTTAGAGGCAAAAGACGCTTAATAGTATTGAAACTTAGTGATATTGATTCTTTTGAAATATTTCTCAAATGATACCATAGTGTGTGTGTGTGTGTGTTTCCTGTGAAAATTAAGGGGAAGCGTTTGGTGTATAGCTCAAAAATTTCATACGAAAAACAACTTTGCCTATCCCCTAATTTAATCTGTCTAAATCTATGCTGAACTTCAGTCACCTTGAAGGATCCAGTTCTGCTGTAGTTGAATTCTTAGTGTCTGGGATGTCAGACAGGAAACAGGTTTACCTCAGCTCATCCTGTTTTTCAGCATTTTCAACTCACTGCTTATTTCTTTTCTTAAAAAAAAAAAAATAAAGATGTAAGAGTTGTTTGTAAGCAACTTTCACAATTATTTCTTACCCAGAGTATGGGACTGCCTGTTTGAATGTTTCCAAAAGTATTGTTCTTCTGTGACAACAGGTCAGAAAGACTCTGCATTAATTACGCTAACATATGGTTATTAACAGATTCTAGCTCAGGGAGCAATACTTTACAATGTTATCTTCCACATAGTCAGATGTTAGCCATATTGTCAGTGCTGGCAGCTATTGTTTCACTCATTTACTTCACAGAGCTAATTACTCCCTAATAATAACTTTACCTTGGAGTTTTTCACTTGCTTGTGCCAGCAAACCTGTTCACACTACATATGCTAATTATTGGCACTTATTCATTATGTTAAGATAGCTTTAAGTTCAAGCTGTGCAGCCTGGCTTTCGGTATGGAGCCAGCTGGCTGCAAAGTTCCACCTTTTTTTACTAAAGTCATTAAAAGTTTTAATATGGGCCCATCTTGTTCTCTTTACAAGATTCAGTCTTTCAGGAATTCAAATGAATGTGCAGTTACCCGTGGACAATTACAAATTATAATAAGAAGGTCTTTGGTTCTGTGAGAAATTCTCAAAGCTTGCACTCACTGTGGCCATTCTTGTTAGATTAGAAAAGATGAGCAAATTGTTTTACATTTAAACTATATGGTCACTAGATCAGTTCAGTTATACACAAGCATACATACATGGATATACATTCACAGGTACTCAAACACATACTCACCCTCTTTCTGGTTCATTTTCCTTCAGAATAAGTTTAATTTACTGGTGCTGTTAATTTATGCATGTCTAAATGATAGAATCTGGAATTCTCCTACTTGTGTAACATCTTTTCTCACGTTTTTTTCTTATCATTGCGAGAGACTTAGGACTACTGCCAGGGCCAAAGACTGTCCTTGAACTCTATTCAGGATTCCCATTGATATCAGCCGGAGTTAATATTTAAGTGTTGTTTCAGTCAAAGTAAAATATGGTCTTCTAGTTTTAATGAACAAATAGCTTCATTTGGTTCAGATCCAAATATAATTAGTAACTAGTACCACTCAATTAAATAACCTAACTTTCATGTGTATGAATTGAAATGGATTTGACCTTTTTAGGTGGTAAATTTGGGGAGGAATCTTTTGAGACCTAGAAATGAATATATACTCAAGCATAAACTCTCATTGAACTTACGTTTTATTTTAAAAAGATAACTTTTAAAATATTTAACCTTCTGATCTTCACCTTAGCTACAGTGTGTCTCCTTAATCTTTTATATTATTTATATTGTAAGATAGGCACCAAACACAGGAGTCCTGAACATACAGGTACTTAATAAAATCTGCTTCAGGTTTTATTAAGTACATTGTAAAAGAGAAAATTAGATGGTACAAGTCTATTTCAACCTGTAGGCAAAGGCAAGAGGCTTAGGTTATACTTTCAGCTTTGTATTCCACGAAGCAAATCTATCTTCTTTTTTTTTCTCCTTAAATTTTTTTTAATTGTTCCTCAGTGATTTGCTACTAGGATACCCATGGATAGTGTTCGTTTAGTCTATGAAATGCCAGCTACCAAGTTCCAGAATTTTTAAGGGCTGGTGTAATTTAGTGTGTGTTGAAGGTAGGGAGAAGATATTAGACAGCACATAGAGTTAGAGGAGGGATAGACAAGAATGTAAAAATTGTTTTTCTTCCTACCAGGAGCTCCAGATGAGCTGTAATAATGACTGGAGACAGTCAGTACCAATTACTAGGATATTAGGAAAGGGGTTGCTTGTCCATACACATCCACCCGTGCTAGAGACCTGAAAATGTTTTCACTGGAGTAGAACATCTATTAAATGTTTTGCTTACATTTTAAATAATGATGTGATAATATCGTTGGCTGATGAGAAAATCAAGTAGTCATGGTTGAAGTAATCAACAACTGCTAGTTCTAAATACTCAACCAAGTTGGGAAATAAAGACTTTTTAAATTTACTATTATGTTTATAAAGACTGACAACTCACTTGTTGTCACTTGTTTAATATGTGAGTTATGCAATCCTATGTTCATCTGGAGAGAGAGAAAGAGTTTGGAGAAAAGTGTAAATAATGTTAATAAAAATAAGACATTTAGCTGCAACTTAGGAGAAGGATGCTTTTATTTAAAAAAAAAAAGTTTTCAAGAGACTCTAAAATTCCAATTTGTTTTGTCATAGCTAAAGGCAATTTTCTGTGATTTTTAAAATTATACTAGGTCTGTGTGAGATAGAAAACATGTGGTTGCTGTAATCCGTGTATGGGTACACACTGAGATTTACTACAGTTTCTTTTCAGAGAGGTTGAAAAGTTTGATCAAAATGAATAAAAATATACTTGCAGGGTTTAGAACTTTAACTGAAAGGTCTAAATAGGCCACCTTCACTTAATTTAAAAATATATTTGTACGGAATGAAATTAAAGATAAAATAATTAAATAGATCATTGAAAATAGTGTCTTTTAATTTTTAAACAATTAAATTCTCCATAAATTTTAAGACTGGGATATATGTTATGTTTCTACCTGAGGGTTTTGAGGTGTTGAAATTTTTATTAGCTATCAACTAATAAAAACACTTAATGATATGTAAGTAGCCATAGGTGACTCAGGGAGGCCTCGTTTGGGCTATCTTCTAGGTAATCTAGTATCATGCTTTTTATTAGCTTGACATATTTTCTTTTTTGTCATCGTGACTCTTCTCTACATGTTTATCATTAACCCATTCTTTTTACCCTCTCTTCCATGTTTTGACATTTAAAATTACAGTTGCCACTACTAAAAGGAAGAGGGTTTTGAATCCTTTATAACCAGGAGAATATGCTCAGCTGTGGCTCCCCTCCACCTACTCATCCCAAATTGTGGAACTTTGACCTGTAGTTCTTTGAAGAAACAAGTGCTCAAAGGCAAAAGAACCCATTTCTGGGTAAAAATACTTTTAATACTTAGAGGAAGTACAGGAAAAATCTCGGGAAATTAATATAAGAAAAAAATATTTATGGTGACTTCAAAACATAAGAAACTGCTCTCAAAAACTGTCACTAAAACTGGGCTTCTTCTGGAACCAGATATCAATACCAACATTAGGGTCAGAAAATAAGCTTTGGATCACCCGTAAGATGGTGCGACTTAACATGAGACTCCCTCATTAAGGTTAGGTGAACTTTCACTATCATAACAACAACAACAAAAAAAGCATGAAACTTTAGAGATAGAAATGTCACTCATGATTCTGTCCATTGTGTGTCAGCCTCGGCTTTGCTCCATGTTCCTTTCAATGCAGCATCAAGACTTAAGAAGCATCTCTGGTTTGGAACAATGATAGTCTAGTAACAGAGAGGAAAGGTTAAAGCAAAACAATGCAAGAGCTCTTAAAGTTTGCTGAGTTGTACCCATTGTTTCTTCTCATGTTGTATGTGTGTGTGTGTCCTAAGTCACTCCAGTTGTGTGTGACGCTTTGCAACCCTACAGACCATAGCCTGCCAGGTTCCTCTGTCCATGGGATTCTCCAGGCAAAAATACTGGAGTGGATTACCATGCCCTTCTCCAGGAGGTTTTCCCAACCCAGAGACTGAACCCATGTCTTTTACATTTCCTGCACTGGCAGGCAGTTTCTTTACCACTAGCACCACCTGGGAAGCCCCTAGTGTTGTATAGGCCAAAGCAAGTCCGATGCCCAATCCCGATATCAGTAGTATGAGAAGTAAAATTCTCCTGCAGGAATCTTGTAAAATAGAGTATCAGCTATTTTAAAAATAAACTCTACCACAGGGCCTTGTTCAGCTATGCCCTTGAAAACCTAACACTCAAACAAAAAACAATTACCGGGGGAGATATCTCTAAAATCTAATTTAGTTCAAACTAAAGAAACATATATTCAGATTAAAAATTGCAGAACACACAAAGCAGCAATTCAGAAAGAATTAGAGTCAACAGAAATACTGAAGTACTTAGCCCTCCCACCCCAAAGACTTCAGATATTGGAAAAATCATATAGACAATATAAAATAAATATCATGGAATGCTTAGGTAAATAAATACTGAAATCATAAAAAGAAAAAGCATCAAAATGGTCAGATGATTCAAGTAGAGGATGGGGGTGGGAGGTGGGAGGGGGATTCGGCATTGGGAGATTGTGTTCACTTATGGCTGATTCGTGTCAATGTATGGCAAAACAAATACAGTATTGTAATTAAGAACATAAATAAATTTAATTTAAAAAAATTATAATAGAAATGAAAGCTTTAAAATCAGAATTAAAAATTAAGTAAGTGGACAGCTTCTGGCTTTTTCTTGCAGGGACCAGACTAATCATCTCTCCTCAAACATCAAGAAAACCAGACAAAGTCTATGAAATGAAAGTATTCAGACATTGCACAGTGGCATCTCAGTGTTCCTTGAGAGAAAGGTGGTGAATGAGGAGAGCACCAGGAGTGTCTCAGCTTTCTGTCTGGAGAGATAGGGCACGCAGGCAGAGCCTGACAATCTTTCTGAGTTGTAGAGCTAGAAAGCAAGGCTTTCAGAATACCAAGGCAGGTAGATAGATAGATGTGCCCAACCGAGCACTAGGGAAGATAGTTTTGCATAGGAGAGAAAATGAAATGCGCAAACTGACTCTCACTGTCTTGAAATCTTCAGAGAGTTTTTCTGTCAAGTCTTTACTGATTAGTGATGAATTGTAATGTACATAAACTACTGAAGGAACATTTGAAAATGATATAGCAGAAAAGGTGACCCTCAGTTGTCACATGTGGCTAACGTATTTTGTAGTTTTACATGCCAGATTGAGGAAAAGCCTAACACATGCAGCATTATGTGTCGCTTTCAAGGATATTACCTTAGTTCAGTTTAGTCGTTCAGTCGTGTCTGACTATTTGTGAGCCCATGGACTGCAGCACGCCAGGCCTCCCTGTCCATCACCAACTCCTGGAGTTTACTCAAACGCATCTCCATTGAGTCGGTGATGCCATCCAACCATCTCATCTACTGTTATCCCCTTCTCCTTCCGCCTTCAATCTTTCCCAGCATCAGGGTCTTTTCAAATGAGTCAGTTCTTCTCATCAGGTGGCCCAAAGTATTGGAGTTTCAGCTTCAGTATCAGTCCTTCCAGTGAATATTCAGGCCTGAT
This sequence comes from Nanger dama, assembly GCA_917880005.1. Lineage (NCBI taxonomy): Eukaryota > Metazoa > Chordata > Mammalia > Artiodactyla > Bovidae > Nanger > Nanger dama. The sequence continues at coordinate 86,611,937 of CAKJTW010000002.1, forward strand.
TTCCTTTAGGATGGATTGATTGGATCTCCTTTCAGTCCAAGGGACTCTCAAGAGTCTTCTCCAACACCACAGTTCAAAAGCATCAATTTTTTGATGTTCAGCTTTCTTTATAGTCCAACTCTCACATCCATAGATGACTACTGGAAAAACCATAGCTTTGACGAGATGGACATTTGTTGGCAAAGTAATGTCTCTGCTTTCTAATAAGCTATCTAGGTCGGTCATAACTTTTCTTCCAAGGAGCAAGCATGTTTTAATTTCATGGCTGCAGTCACCATCTGCAGTGATTTTGGAGCCCCAATAAATAAAGTCTGACACTGTTTCCACTGTTTCCTCATCTATCTGCCATGAAGTGATAGGACCAGATGCCATGATCTTAGTTTTCTGAATGTTGAATTTTAGGCCAATTTAGCCTGACAGCTTTTCTCAAACTTTGACCTAAAAAGATTTAAAGTAAAACTTGAAAGGATCAAATTGTTTCAAAGTTAGTAAAGTGCATCCCAGGATTCGGCTTCCTAGATGGCTCAGCAGTAAAGAATACACCTACCAGTGCAAGAAACACAAGTTTGATCCCTGAGTCTGGAAGATCCCCAGAAAAAGTAATTGGCAACCCACTCCAGTATTTCTCCTGGGAAATCCCATGGACAGAAGAGTCTGGAGGGCTATAGTCCATGGATTACAAAAGAATCAGACACCACTGAGCAACTAAACAACAACAACAATAAATCCTAGAATAAACCCCCAAAATATTTAATGAGATCACCAAAAAGGAAAAATTCAAATTATTTGTCATCTAATTCAAATTTAGCATGCATGTAAAGAAGCAACAAGATATAACATGAAATCAGGAGGCAAGTCCATCAGTAAAAATCAAACTCAAGTGGCACAGATGTTAGAATTAGTAGACAAAGATGTTGAAACAGCTATTATAGATATACTCCATATGTTCAAAAGCATGATGAGAAAATGAATGGAAGATATAAAGATTTTGAGATTGTACTTTCAGAGATGAAGAGTACAATATCTGAGACAAAAATAGGCTGAATGGGATTAGAAACTGCAGAAGATAAAATTGGGACACTTAAAGACATGACAATAGAAACTATTCAGAAATAAAACAAGTGAAAAAAAAAACATTAAAAATACAGTACCAGTGAGCTGAGGCATGAAATAAGTGGAAACATAAAATACTTGAAAAAGTAGTGTACCAAAAGTTTCAAAATCTATTTCAAAAGTTATAAACCCATATGTCAAAGAACCAGTAAACCCCAAACAAATAAACAGGATCAAATTGCTGAAAAGCAATGATGAAAAGGAAACCTCAAAGGAACAGTCAGACATAAAGATTACATTCTATACAGAAGAAGTAAATTGTTGACAGGTTCTTCTTATGCTGTATACAATGTGGTATAACATTGTATAGACTATTATACATTGAAATAGACTATTATAAATTTAAAAGTGAAAGTGAAGGTCACTCAGTCATGTCTGACTCTTTGCTATCATTTCATGAAATTCTCCAGTATTCTGGCCTGGTTAGCCTTTCCCTTCTCCAGGTGATCTTCCCCACCCAGGGATCAAACCCAGGTCTTCTGCATTGCGGGCAGATTCTTTACCAGGTGAGCTACAAGGGAAGCCCAGTAATACAGGAGTGGGTAGCCTATCCCTTCTCTAGTAGATCTTCTCAACCCAGAAATCGAACCTGGGTTTCTTGCATTGCAGGCAGATTCTTTACCAACTGAGCTATGAGGGAATTTAAAGGTATACTATAAATCGTGGAGCAACCACTAAAACAAAACCAAATAAAAAGTAATACTTAATAAGGCAATAACGGAGATAAAATAGAATCATAAAAAATAATCCAAAAGAAGGGAAATGAAGTTGCTCAGTCGTGTCCGACTCTTTGCGACCCCTGTGGACTGTAGCCTACTAGGCTCCTCCCTCCATGGGATTCTCCAGGTAAGAGTACTAGAGTGGGTTACCATTTCCTTCTCCAGGGGATCGTCCCAACCCAGGGATCGAACCCTGGTCTCCTGCATTCCAGGCAGATGCTTTAACCTCCAGGGAAGGTTTAGCCACCAAGGAAGCCCAGAAAAGAAGGGAAGGAGAAATAAAAAGTGAACAAAGAACAAATGAGATAAATAAAAAACAGTAAGATTGTAGATTTAGTCTCAATCACATCATTAATCACAGTAAGTATAAATGATCTAAACAAACTAAGATCAGAGTTTGCTGTATGAAGTTTGTCTTGAAAATAAAAGTAAGACCCACTTACATATTGTCTACAGGAAATTTCTTTAAATGTAAAGAATAGACTGGTTAACACATAAAGGAAAAGATATAGCAAAAATACTAATTTAAAAAAGAAGAGAATTTCTATATATAAAGTATATTCAGAGCAAAGATATCAGGAATATTGAAATTCATTTCATAATGATAAACTGGTTAATTCATTGAAAAGTCCTAAAAATCCTAAATATGCTGTGCACTTAAAAACAAAACTTCACATTCTGTGAAATGAAATGTTCATATTTAAAAGAAAAAGAATGCAAATCAAAAATTTTGTTGACTATTTCAGTAACTCTCTCCCTGTCAATAACTGAACAAAAACACTATTTACCAATATGACCTAACTTATATTTACAGAACACTTCACTTAACAAGAGCATTTATTTAAAAGTCTAGATAGAAAATTTAACAAGCATATTATATTAAGTCTCAATAAATATAAAGGATTGAAATAATTGAAATACATTCCCTGATCACAATGGAATTAAATTAGAAATCAGTAAGCAAATAATATCTATGAAATTCCAAGTTATTTGAAAACTGTATATATAACATACTTCTAAATAACCTATGAGTCAAAGAAGTTTGGAGAAGGAAATGGCAACCCACTCCAATATTCTTGCCTGAAAAATCCCATGGACCGAGGAGCCTGACAGGCTGCAGTCCACGGGGTTGCAAAGGCTTGGTCAAAACTTGAATCAAAGTTGACAACTTGAGCAACTTGAATCAAAGAAGATATACGAATATATCTTCATCAATTTTTGATAAAAGTACCCAGGCAATTCAATAGGAAAAAAATAACCTTTTTAACAAATGATACAGGGATGATTGTATAGGCAGGCAAATGGATATCAACTATTTTCTCATGCCATATGCAAAAATTAACTCAAAATGGATCTACAAAAGTGATAAATCCATATACTGTCTAGAAAACATAGAATTAGCTACCTTGGGTTAAGTTAGATTATTAAATAGCAACCCCCAATAAAAAACAAAAGATAACAAATTGGGTTTCACCAATGCTAAAACCTGCTGTCGGTTTTTAACACTATAAAAGTAATGAAAAAGCAAGCCACAGACTGATAGATTTGCAAAATACATCTGAGAGGACTTGTACTCAGAATATAACAAACTATCTTTAGATAAAACAGTAAGAGAAGCAATTCAATAAAGGCGACCAAATAATTGACTAGATTCTTACCCAAAGAAGATAAAAGGATGGCAATTAAACATATAAAAATATGTACACTATTAATCATTGGGCTTCCCTGGTGGCTCAAAGGTTAAAGCGTCTGCCTGCAATGCTGGAGACCCGGGTTTGATCCCTGGGTCGGGAAGAGCGAGATGCAAATTAAAATCACAGTAGAAACCTGTACACACACACAGATGGTTAAAATTAGAATGACTGACACTACTCCAGGTAGGAAAGATTGTGGAGCAACCAAACTCTCCTCAATTCATGGCTGGAATTCAAAACACCAGTGTCAATAGAATGAAGGTCAAAATGTAAGTAAAGATGTAACAGGCAAATAAAAATCAAAAGAAAGCTAAAGACCTATACTGCTGCTGCTGCTGCTGCTAAGTCGCTTCAGTCGTGTCCGACTCTGTGCGACCCCATAGACGGCAGCCCACCAGGGCTTCCCCGTCCCTGGGATTCTCCAGGCAAGAACACTGGAGTGGGTTGCCATGTCCTTCTCCAAGGCATGAAAGTGAAAAGTGAAAGTGAAGTCGCTCAGTCGTGTTTGACTCCAGCGACCCCATGGACTGGAGCCCACCAGCCTCCTCCGTCCATGGGAGTTTCCAGGCAAGAGTACTATCTTAAAAATATATATACTTAAAGCCAAAAAGCATCATTAAGAATAAAGAGATCTGCTGCATAATGATAAAAGGTTTAATTCACCAGGAAGATATTACAATACCATTCTAAACTTGAGTGAATCTTTTAAGATGTTCTCAGATTATAGGAAACAAAGGCGTGCAGGGAGAAATTCTGAAATGAATGATTGTTGTGAAGGACTTTAGTTAACATGCCCATCTCAATAATTGGAAAGTTGAGTAGATACAAAACTACTAAAGATATTGAGTCATTGGAAAGAAATGAAAACCATATTCTAACAAGAATTTTGGAACCTTGTGTCTAATATTTAGAGGATAAATATTCTCATCAAACATATACATACAGTATAATTTTTAACTGGATATATATACTAAGTCTTGGGCTTGACAGGTGGCAATAGTGGTAAAGAACCTGCCTGCCAGTGCAGGAGATGTAAGAGACACTGGTTCAATCCCTGAGTCAGAAAGATCCCCTGGAGGAGAGCATGGAAACTCACTCCAGTATTTTTACCTGGGGAATCCCTGACAGAGAGATTCCCTGGACAGGAGAATCCTGGACAGAGGAGCCTGGTGGGCTACAGTTCATGGGGTTGCAGAGTCAGACATGACTAATCATGTATACATCCCTGGCAGGAGATGAAGCAGGAGGGAGATAGGCCAAGGCCACTCTACAGGTTGAGGAATTAGAGCTTTGTACTTGAGGGTAGAGAACTAGGAAGTAGTTTTAAGATGAAGAGAATCACAATTTAGGCTCAACTGTTGGCTGATTGGAAACCAGGTTTAAGGCCTATGATTAGTGGAAAAAGAGATTACCCAAGCTACTAAATAAATTGTAATTGGAAATTGTTGTTGTTTAGTTGCTAATTCATGTCCTACTCTTTTGTGACCCCATGCACCATAGCCCGCCAGGCTCTTCTGTCCATAGAATTTTCCAGGCAAGAATTACTGGAGTGCTTTGGCATTTCCTTCTCAAGAGGATCTTCCTGACCCTGGGTTCAAACCCCAGTCTCTAGCATTAGCAAGTAGATTCTTTACCTCTGAGTCACTAGGAAAGCCCACAAACTTCCCGGATGGCACAGTGGTAAAGAATCTGCCTGCCAATGCAGGAGACACAAGAGAGTGGGGCAGAGGGATGCAGTCTATGAGATCACAAAGTATCAGCCATCACTGAGGACTACGTCTGCATGACAGAATAAATAAATGAATCGTAGAGGATTTCCTCAATAGATATGTGCCAGTTGGGCAATTTATTGGGCCATCTTTTATATAGTATCATTGTCTGGCATATGAGGCAACAAAATCATTGAATGTACAACTGAGTGAACAAAAGACTATTCATTTTAATGTATCACCTGGAAAACTGAGGGAGAGAACTTGACTATCCGTTAAGTCCTGTTCTGGCAAATAGGTTAGCCAAAGATGAACTTATTTTGTATTCTGCAGTATAAAATTATAATTCAATCTGATGAATGAAATAGTGCAAATGTGCTTCCTCCCCCAAACCAGAAAGGCACGGGGGGCATGAACTAAGATCAGGGGCCAAGAAAATGTACAAAGGAGTTCATGTTTCACTTCCTAGAGGAAGTAAAGCCTGAGTTGAATATTCAAAGATAAGTAGAAATAAATCAGTGAAAGAAATTGACAAAGTGACCCAATTTGAGATAGTGATCACATGAGTTAGAAGCAGATTCTGTAAGGAAAGTGACTAAGTTCAGTTTTACCTGTGTTGAGTTTGGGGTCCAAAGCAAAATTATATGCATATATATGAATATCAAAAAGTGTTTCCTTTAGGCAACTTCAGTTTTAACATTGTACTGTGTGTGTTTTCAGTCATGTCCAACTCTTTACAACCCCTTTTGACTGTAGCCCACCAAGATCCTCTCTCCATGTTCAGGCAAGAATACTAGAGTGGGTTGCCGTTTCCTGCAGGGAATCATCCCAACAAGGGATCAAACCCACATCTCTTGCGTCCCCTGCATTTGCAGGCAGATTCTTTACCACTGTGCTACCTGGGAAGCCCAACATTGTACCTTAAGTGTATCTTTTTAATGGAACATACCTCTCAGTAAAAGAGGTTATTGGTGGCTCAGAGGTTAAAGCGTCTGCCTGGAATGCAGGAGACCCGGCTTCGATCCCTGGGTTGGGAAGATCCCCTGGAGAAGGAAATGGCAACCCACTCCAGTACTCTTGCCTGGAGAACCCCATGAAGGGAGGATCGTGGTAGGCTACAGTCCACGGGGTCGCAAAGAGTCGGACACGACTTGAGCAACTTCACTTCACTTCACTTCCTGTCTCTAGGATATACTTTATCCTTTGTTCCTCATTTTCATCTCGTTTTTCTCTTTGTCTCTTTAGCAATGTGTATTACCTTCCCTTACTCTCCTCATCCTCTTGTAACAAAGCTCAAACAGCATACAAGGAGCTATGTTTGATGTATCTTAAAGGGCTTCAGTGCAAAAGTAGAAACTCAAGAGATACTTGGAGTAACAGGTAAGTTTTACTTTGCCAGCAAAGGTCTGTCTAGTCAAAGCTATGGTTTCTCCACTAGTCATGTATGGATGTGAGAGTTGGGCCATGAAGAAAGCTGAACATCAAAGAATTGATGCTTTTGAACTGTGGTGTTGGAGAAGACTCTTGAGAGTCCTTTGGACTGCAAGGAGATCGAACCAGTCCATCATAAAGGAAATCAGTCTTGAAGTATTTATTGGAAGAGCTGATCCTGAAGCTGAAACTCCAGTACTTTGGCCACCTGATGTGAAGAACTGACTCACTGGAAAAGACCCTGTTGCTGGAAAGATTGAAAACAGGAGGAGAAGCAGGTGACAGAGAATGAGATGGTTAGATGGCATCACCAAACTCATGAACATGAGTTTGAGCAAGCTCCCAGAGTTGGTGATGGACAGGGAAGCCTGACATGCTATAGTCCCTGGGGTCGGCAGAGTCTGACATGACTGAACAAATGAAGTGAACTGAACTGAGCTGAAAAGGCCTCAGGATGAGTACTTATAACATGAGTGACATGATGGGAAATGCATTAATTTTTATCTGACAGTAAAAGCATAACAATGGATGAAATGAGGTGGTCAGAACTCCATGGACTGAAATAGAATGCAGAATGATTTAAGTAAATTGGAGAAGTATGGTTTAAAAAAGAAAAGAAAGTTGTATGGCAGTGTTTATACAAGGGAAAGTGAACAAGAAATGTTTGAATGCTGGACTATGAGAACAGCACAAACTGGGCAGCAGAAAACCAAGTGTGCCAAGTTTTCCAAAACTTGGTTTTAAAAGAATGTGTAGCAGTGCAACATAAATAAGAACATACAACTTGGGTATCTGAAACATAAACTCCTTTGAACAAATTTAAAACCTGTGAGGAGAATGCTGTAGCCAATCTGGTTGCAGCAGAGAAAACAGAATACTTACAGATTCGAAAAGGTTAAATAAATTAGATCTAAATGGCCTGGAAAAAAAATAGTGATATTGACTTAACAATAACAAACATCTAATATAAGAAAGGGCAGTTTCAGTTATATGGGAAAGAAAACAGAAAATGAGCTATACCACAGCTTAGATTATGAAATATTGATGTAGATGGCGGAAGTTATAAAAGATTTTTGATCTCTTAAAGAGAATATGCAGTCATCCCTCGGTATTCCCAAGGGATTGGGTCCAGGAGCTACCATAGTATCAAAAGCTGCAGAGGCTCAGGTCCTATAGTTGACTATCTGTATCTACTTTTTCATATCTTTGAATTCAACTAACTGTCGATCATATTGTACTATAGTATTTATTGGAAAAATGTATGCGTACCATTGGACCCAAGCAGCTCAAGTGTGTATTGTTCAAGGGTAAATTTAAGTCATCCGTTTAACTATTCAACAAATATTAGTTGCACGCCTACTATTTCAGATAGTCCTTCTGCCTGTATGGTACGGGTAAAACTAAACAAGAAAAATGGAATCCCTGCCCCATAGAGTTTTGCAATCTGTTTAACATATAGTATTATTTGCATGATTGTGGGTAGAGGTGTTCTTTTCTGTTTAGTGATAGTTATTCACACAAAAATGGAAAATTTGAGACCCATTGATGGCAGTTACTTAGGTAGTATTTAGCAGATCTCTTAAATCTTGCTTACTAGAAAATGAGTAAGGGGAGACAGAAGTATAGAACTTAAGTCAGTCATGAGAATCCACTGGTTACACAAAGTGGTTATACCATTGCTGTAACTTTATAGCCACTCCCATTATGCCATTAAAATTTTTATTATTACTCTGAAGCCATATGAATCTGATGAAATTATTTTACAGTGGAAGGACAAATTACTAAGCTGTCCATAAAAACTGCTTAAGTAAAATGTTAAGATTTGCAGTGTTTCCAATACTGAGAGTATATCAAAACCATTTGATTAACTGGAGCTGTTACTTCTTGATTATATAATGGCACAGTATAGTTGGAAACTTGTCATTAATGTTGTCATATGTCTAAAAAATAATTTTCTAAGTGCAGCCCAGTATTAGAGGTGACTAAATATCATGTTATAATTGAGATGAGAACGATATCTTTGTATTGTTGAATTAGTGATGTCAAGCCATTCTTCTTCATAGCCTCAAAGGACCATACAAAAGGCATTTGCAAGCAAGATGTAAGTACAGCATCAGCATAATTGTAACTCCAAGGATCTACAGAAAGAGTTTGTGTGCGTGGGCCCTGAAGGTCCAGCTGTTCTTGAAGGATTATCAGGATTTAATGGAAAGCACAGATGGAACCAATACTATTGTCTGGAGTATTCTAGGGCAGAGGCTAATGTGAGAAAGGTGACCAGTGGCTGGCTGATGGTAACAAAAACAAAACTTTTGTTAAGATGAAAACAGTGTGAACCAGTGCTACCCAAATAACGCTGATTCAGAGGAAATAGTCCCCAGTGCTGCATTTTAGCCATTGTAAAGATGGTCATATGTGGTGTGCAGCTGTCGGTGGTTCTTTCTGAATTATTAGAGACCGAGCCGTTATTCTCGGCGTTTAGGCAGTTTCACTGGATATGGACCATCGCAATCGTATAAGCTCTCTATTGTGTGACTACTAATTTAGAATGTTGCCATAAGCCAGCCACAGGATCCATGGCTTCTGTAAATGAATGAGTCATGTTGAAAAACACTCTGAATATGCATTCTCAAACGTATTATTTGAATTTACATATATTTAAAATTCTATGAATTCCTTATCAAAAATGTAATACAGTCATTGAACACATTATTTTCTTTTAGAATCAGTTCATCTAAAAAATTGCTATTTAAAAGTAATGCTGTCATATCTTTTTATACTAAGTGTAAGTGTAGCATTTCTATGCTAGTATATATATATATACATGCATATATATATATAATTGGTTATAGACATATATACATATGTATACACACACATGTAATAATGTTGGATATTATTATGCATTTCAGAAACCCTGATGATTTTGATCATAAATTATTTTGCCTTAGGTTCACAAAATTCTTCCTTGAAAAAAAAACACTGTTGTTCCTTAAGACCACACATGTAGGCCTAGCTAGATACTTTTTTGTGGTTAAGTGGCATTACTATGACTAGTATCTATTTATACTATATATGAAAACATTAACATGTCATAATGCTGTCTCATTGAACCTCCGCACAGTCATCTTTGCACATACCCAGGACCAAAGAGTAAAGTAAATCTTCAGTAACAAATTGAGTTTACAAAGCTTCATGTGTAACCTTGATGCTAAACTCATACTAGAGACCCTCTTTTTCATAAAGGCTTCCTGTCCATAAAAAGGACTTTTGAAATACCCCTGGAGTTAGTTTGAATGGAAAAACACCTGGATACAGTGAACTGTTTCACTTAGTGTTATTGTCTCCTCCAGATTTCAGTAGTAAATATATCTCCTTCAAAATTTTTTTCTACTCTGTAGCAATAAAAATAACTTGTAATCTTAAGGGTTACAGAAGGGAAACTCCCCTTGTTGCCACTGCCCTAGTCAAAAAGCTAACTGAGCAGGTAATTATTGCAATGTTACAGACTAAAGAAAAATATGTCATATGGTTCTCTTAAAAGAGAATTTGTATTTCTGTGAAAGCAACTGATATTTGAACCATTTCCTGGTTTTTTTGAATAATTAAAATCAGTTTGAGAGCCCAGTATTTGCGAAGTTTGAATGGCATTAGAGAGTCGCCAATTGGCATCACTTGGTAGTTCTACTATTTGTTTCAGTTTTGAGTTGGGGAATATTTTTGTATTCTGAGAGAAGCTGTTCTAAAATATGTCATCCATTTCACATTTTCCTTTCTTAAGCTGATATTTTTATGCAATACAAAAATAAATAAATAAAACACTTACTGGGGCTACAGGATGGTCATAATATCGAAAAAATTGGCCCTTGGCCAAATTAACCAGGAAATAGCAAAGATATGGCCAGATTTTTTTTTCATTCTGAATTTAATATCTGGCTCATTTTTCAGCGTCAATTTTGCACTAACTTGAGTTATTTTTCATTCAGAAGAACCTGATACTATTTTGGCATTCTCTTTTTATAGACTATATTCTGTTCTACAAATGTTTTCTCTCTAATTATAGCTCACGTCAATACCTGGATTAAAGAATTAGAAATTATACCAGAGACTTATACTATATTGTAAATGAATGTCACACCTAAAGGAAAATTAATTCTGTGACAGTTATATATAAGATATTGTGCTTAATTTTACTGACAAGCTATAAAGACACTAAATTGGAATAGGCCTGTGTATTATTACAAGTTGCCATCTATAAAATGCCATAATAATTGAGCACATAGTTGTATTAATTAGACATAATATTCTATACTATACCATCTATATCATTAGACTTTGGTATTAAACTAATGATAGGGAAAGTGTTAAATCAGGATTGTTAAGTCAGTGGTTTTCAGATTGTGGAGACAGGATCACATTGGGTCCATTGAGTTCCTCCAGTGGATACCTGGGATTGGATCATAGTATTGGGGGATATGGGGCTGGGCAGGTGTGAGTAAGTCAGAATTTCACCATTAGGTTCTACATTGAGTTTGTATGGGGAAAAAAGACGTTTCTGCCTTGAAAAAAAAAAATTGAAACCCATATATGTAAAGTTCTCCTTGAAAACTACCATAATTCAGGGAGTGAGTGATCTCGACTTCCAGAATCCCTTGTCAGCATATTTCACTGCTTTATTCTTATTTTTTCATACAAATATATAAACAGCCATAATTATAATTTTAAAAGTTTCTGGAATTCTCAAATCTACTTTTGTCTTCACTTCTTGAAAAGCAGTTTTCTTTGTTTGATCTCTTTTCTGATTTTCAGAGTAGTTTTTTTACCATAACTTTTAACCATGAAGTTATACTTTCTCCACCCTCTTCCTTACCACTGTTAAAGTAAAAGTGAGAGAATTTTTTTAAAAGAGAAGAAAACAAAATTAAAAAAAAAAAAACTAGAGAAAAGGACACTGAAAGATAAAAAGAAACTGCTTTCAGCTATTTTCATCAACTACCACCCTTGGCTACCCACTGGCCCAGTTCACCATCAACTGCTTTGTTTCTCGGTAGCTTTCAAGACCATGACTTGTGGTACAGTACCGGTCTAATAGTTGTCGGTGCTTATGAGAAATAGTCAAGGGAGATGACAGTCTCAACATACACATGTATTTACACAGGTGCATAAATTGTTGATTATGTATCTCTAAATATTTTTACAGTATTATGCTTAGGCCTCTCTACTCTTTGGTTCTGATAAATTAAAATTAATATGAAAAAATAAAGAGAACTTTTAACAGCCATGATTATGTGAATTGCCATTTTTGTTTTAAAAATTAAAGATATAGAACGAGGGTTGACATTAACCCAGCTGCACTGTTAAGAAGTCATGTAATTTAAATGATAGATGAGAGCACCCGTAGTTCAGAAGCCTTTACATCACTTTAAGCACTACGGGGTAGCTGTAAGGAAGCATTTTAAACTTACACTTTTGAATTTTCAGCTCTTCATATCAACTATCATTGTATTAAATGTCTTTTAAGGTACCTTTATCTATAAGCCTATTTTTCCAGATACACAAACTCTAATGTGCTTTTAAAAATATGCAAATGTGTAATTAAAAGAACTGAACAAATAGCAAGTCCATAAAGGAAAACCTGCAGTTTGTCATTTTCACTAGGACATGTATGGGAAAGATCCTGTAAAGAAGCACTGATCAGAACAATACTAGAAAGTTCCAGCTGATCTAGTAGCTGCCTTTATGTAAGACAATAGATCTTGTGAATATTCCTGTTTCTCTCCAGGCAGCTAGCTAGTCTGGTTAACCGAAATTGTTGAGTAATTGTTCTGTGGTTGAGAACAAAATGCTGAATTAAACTGTTCCCAGCACAATAATTGTGTGATTATAGCATTTATGTTGCTGGCCAAAGGAACAGTCATTAGGTTTTGGAAGACTTACCAAAACCACAAGTACAAAAAAAAATGCAAATCACATGTAAATTGCCATTTAATACCTATAGTGGCTTAGAAATGGAAAGAAGAGTAGAGCACATTTCTGGTTAAAGCGATGAACCTGGGAATCTTGACCTTATATTTTGGGCAATACTGAACCTAGGAAGGTGTTGAAAAATACGTTTTCTGTATGGTTTACACGTCTCTACACTGCTTTTATTCTCAGCCATGCCTTTATTTCTCTCACATCATTTTCTCTGCTTCCTTGAACTCCTAGTCTCATCTTTCTTAACCACATTTGTTAACTTCAATATCTTAACTCTGTTTGCCTGTCTGAAAAGTTTTTCTTTTATTTTTTTCCCTACTTAAAATTATGCAGTGAGAAGAACTTATAAACCAATGGGGTGTGAGGGCTAATGCAGAGAAAGATTTAATAAGAAAGCTGTCAACAAATACATTTTGTAAAATGTCAAATAAAAACCAGTTGCTAATAGAATTGAAATGCTCTTATTTCTTTTCATTCTAAGCTATTATGCTTTCTATTGCTGATAAATGCATGCCTTGAAACACTGGAGTTTTTCCTCCTGTCATAGCATTCTTCCAGGTGAACCATTCATGAACAGACTAAGGTGTCCCCATGATGAAGATCAGATCTTGCTAAATTGCTAGCAATTGTTGATGTAAGCTATGTTCATTGAGTTAATAAATGAAAAACAATCTCATTGTGAGAGATGAATGACCCAATAAGAACGAATGATAGATACACAGACATTTTTTGTATCATTATGAACTTAATTCAAAGATGTTAATAGATGATTTTACAAAAGTTTTCAGGCTTATGGTACATTTCATTTCATCTTTACAGATATGCAATGAAATGTATTGAACAGTAATTCCACTGGCAATGAGGACCATCACACACAAAGCAGAATAACTGCAAGGCTGAAAATTTTTTGTTATGCATCTCCTTTTTCTCCAGTTTGAAGTATGACTAGCATTGAGATTATGCCAAAGTTAGAATTTAGTTTTCTTATATATTTTCATATCACATTAAAATTTTTGTAAAAGCTACCACAATAATTATTTGAAATGTCTTTGTAAACAAGTTCATATTGATACAAATATGGTTTTAGTATATATTGAAACGTGCAATTTTTGTTTTACCTTTATTGTGCGTGTTTTTATTCTTCTGAAGTGTGTTAAGCTCAAGAAGTCAATTTTAAAAATAAAGATTTAGTGCTTTATCAGAGTCTATACTCAAGTTCTTAAATGGCATTTTATTTTATAAGGTCAGGTTGGCATTCAGTTTCTTTTCTGCTAATATCTTAACAATTTCCTCTCTAAGGTTACCTTCAAATTTGTGATAAACATGCTCATCCATACTTATATATATATATATATATTCAAACATCTGTAATATTTTAGTTCTTTTTGTTATTTCAACAAACAAAATTTTGTACAAAGAGATTAAAATATATGTTCACAGTTTAGAAGTTTTGTGTGCGATGTGGACATTTTTAGAAAACATAGTGGCTTTAAATTTATTCATGTTGATTGTTTTCCCCAACAGTGCAATCTTCAAACTGAACAGGTTTTGAATTGCTAACCACTACATGATATTAAGTAACCTCTAATTCCTGCCAACCACCCACACATTAATTAGAACAAACTCAGCAATTTTAATGATCCCACTTGTCAATTGTAAAGTACATTTAGAAAATAAGGATCATATTCCAATAATCAAATTATATTTTTCATAGAGTCAAACAGAGTCAAGTCCCAGGTAAATACTGCAGCCTGTTCTAAAATATACCTCATAAACCTGAAGCTAGACAAAACCACTCATTCAAAAAGAGAAATTGTTATTTTTGGAGTCCATATTTGAAAACTAACATTTTCCCCTCCATCTAAAACCAAATACTTTCATCATAATTTTGCACAGTACTAAATCTCTAAAACCTGGCTTAGTCTGTGGACACTTTTTATAAATGTTCTGTGTGTCCTGTCTGTATATGTCAGGTGCAGAATTCTATATAGGTCATTGTGTTGTCTAAATGACCTATAACTTTACTAATTTTTTGTTGACTTTGGCTGTTAATAATTAAGAAAGTTGTGCTAAAATGACCCAGAGTAATGAGATTTTATTAATTTCTCTTCACAGCCCTCCCAATTTTTGCTTTATAAAGTATGGAGATTTTTTTTAATTAGATGTCCATAATTTTAGAATTATTTTGTCTTTCTGATGAATTGAATCTATTATTGTTATTTCTGAAACTTTTGTATCCACAATAATCCTTTATGTGTTAAAGTTGATTTTAATATCAACACTGGTACCTTAGACTTTTATTATTTACCTTTTTTTTTTTCGGTACATATTTACCTGGTATATCTTTTTATCTTTTTTGTCATGGTGATTTAAACTTATCTCTAGTAAACCGGGTATAGCTAGATTTTCTTAAAATTTTAATTTGTTGGTCTCTGCTTTTTAATTTATGAGCTTATTAAGCACACATTTGTTGTGATTAACCTTAAGGGCATCATCTTATCCATGCTTTCTATTTATACCCCATTTCATGTGCATTTTTTACTTTGTAATTTTTATGTATTAATTTTCAGTTTCCTCAAATTCTTTTCTCTTTATTGTTTTGGATATTATCTGCTCTATTTCTATCTTTATGTGTTGCCTTTTGATTATTCAACATGCTTACTTATGGTAAGAGAGTTTAAAATTGACAAATTTTGAATTATAAAATAATCTTAGAATTCCTAAATTGAATGTTTCTGTCTTGTTTTACATGTTATTGTTGCTGGATTTAGCTCCATCTGATTTTTAAAATCCAAATATTGGACATTATTTTCATTGGACGAAGTTTTTAAAACACATATTCACTAACTGACCACCATTTAGAAATTTGTTGTCAAGCTGATCGTTATTTTATGGCTTCTATCTGGCTGATCTTAAGATTTCTCTGTGCCTTTGTTTTTCTGCAGCTTTATTACAGGGTTTTAAGTGATATTTTATTTTCATTTATTCTGACTGTGTATATTTCAGTTGTTGCATCTATGATCTGTATTTTTCAAATTCAGAAAATTCCTCAACCACTAATTTTTAGAATAGTGACTGTCTGTTTTTATTTTTTTTCCTGTTCTCTCCTAAAATTTTGACTTGGCATTTGTTGGACTATCTCATTCTAGCCTCCATAATACTTGTCTACTCTTTTTATTTTCTATCTCCTTGTCTCCTTGTAGACTGAAATAATAGCTAGTTCCTTTAGATCCCTTTTCCAATTAATGATTTATTTTAACCACATTTGTTGAATTTTCTATCTATCCATTCAATGAGTTTTAAATTTCATTTGTTTCTCAAAATTCTATTTAATCATTTTAAAAATCTTCCTGAACATCTTTGATCACTGTTTTGTTTGTAACGAGTGTTATTCCATCTTTTACATAAGTGAATACTTTAAGCACTTTTTATTCTTCACCTAAAAATTCAAATACTCAGATGTCTTTGAGTGTTTACATGTTGCTTCTTGATTCTGCCTTTACATATATTAGATTAATCTTCATGTATTTGTTGAATTTTTTAATTGTGAGTTTATACTTGGCTGAACTTAATCTGTGGAAAATCAGAGTAACTAAACTGGTGATGCTTGTTTACTGGATGCTTGTATACTGCCAGGTCTAGGAGGCAATAAAAACCAGACCACTTATTTCTTATTTTGTAACTTTGGTTTTCACTGGCTATATAGGAAGCTTGATTTGAATTCCTGACCCAACTGATGTAAGATCTATGGTTGAATAATGTAATATATTATTATCATTAGTATTTTATAGTAGTAGAATGTAAACTCCATGAAATCAGAGATGTTAATATGTTTTTCTTTCACCATAGTTTTTCAGTTACTTCGGAAAATGTCTTGTACTTTGTACACACTCAATAAATAGTTGTCAAATAATTATCATCATCAGAGGTTTGCCACCAAACTATTGTAGAAACATCCTAATATGCTTGCTTAGTTGAAATATTTTATTTTAAACTTACCTTTTACCAGTGCTGCTTCCTTGGTGGCTCAGACGGTAAAGCGTCTGCCTGCAGTGTGGGAGACCTGGGTTCAATTCCTGGGTTGGGAAGACCCCTGGAGTAGGAAATGGCAATCCACTCCAGCACTCTTGCCTGGAAAATTCCATGGACAGAGGAGCCTGGAAGGCTGCAATCCATGGGGTCGCTGAGGGTCGGACA
This sequence comes from Nanger dama, assembly GCA_917880005.1. Taxonomy (NCBI): domain Eukaryota; kingdom Metazoa; phylum Chordata; class Mammalia; order Artiodactyla; family Bovidae; genus Nanger; species Nanger dama. The sequence goes on from CAKJTW010000002.1 coordinate 86,628,776, forward strand.
CGACTGAGCGACTTCACTTCACTTCTTCACTTCTCCTCATTGATTGTCCTGGGTTAGTAGAGAGGTCTGCTTTAGTAGCAGTTAGTAGAGGAGTTCAACTTTTAGAGACGCAAGGTTACATAATGAGTTCCAGATACTGTTACCTAGTTGCATGCTAAGTCACTTAAGCCTTGTCTGACTTTTTGTGACTACATGGACTATAGCCTACCAGGGTCTCTTCACCATGGGATTCTCTAGTCAAGAGAGTGGTTTGCCATGCCATCCTCCAGGGGATCTTCCTGACCCAGGAATAAACCCACATCTCCTGCGACTCCTGCATTGCAGATGGAGCCTTTACCATTGAGTCAAGGAAGCCCATTACCTACATTTGCCATCAAGTTAATCCTCACTCTCCACATACTTTTGAGTCCTTCCTTTTTCCACATCCAACTTCCTTGGAGGCTCTGCATCAGAAAGTATGTTGGTTGTTATGTAACCAGGATCCACTTGTAGCAGAGATTTCCAGGGTATCTAATATTCAGTGCTATTTTATTATATTTATTTATATTATACATACTTATTTTTTGAAGTATGTATTGAATTAATTATTTTAAAGCTGTGTCACTCACAGTTTTTGTCACTCAAAAATTTTTCATAGAACTTATAATTTGTATTGATCTGGTAAGATTTACAAGTATTATATTATTTATTCAAGTGAATGGGAAGGATAGTGTTTAAAAGCCTAGTTTGTATTTGGCTGCTTGAATTTGAGTTCTTTTTATTTGCTAAATGACTGATGAGACAGGCCTTAGTTTCCTTATCTGTAAAATAGTGATGATGGAAGGATCTATCTCATAGAGTTTTGTACGTTTGGATGAGTGAAAAATAGAATTGAGCAAAAGTCAACTTAAAAAACTGCATCATAAGAGAAGCTTTGGGAACAAGAATATGTATTATCAGTAATCTATCAAATACTTTTGGTAAAAGACTGGAAGTTGGAAAGAATTCATAGTCAGCCCATGTTTATAGCCATTTTATTAGATGAAAAGAGAAACAGTTTAGTCACAAAATTTTTACTTTTTGGCTTAACTAAAAATTATTTCTTATCAAGAAAGCAGTCTATCAGTTCAGTTCAGTCACTCAGTTGTGTCTAACTCTTTGCAGCCACATGGACTGCAGCACGCCAGGTCTCCCTGTCCATCAGCAACTCACGAAGTTTACTCAGACTCATGTCCATTGAGTTGGTGATGCCATCCAACCGTCTCATCTGCTGTCATCCCCTTCTTCTCCTGCCTTCAATCTTTCCCATCATTGTCTTTTCCAATGAATCAGCTCTTCGCATCAGGTGCCCAATATATTAAGGTTTCAACTTCAACATGAATCCTTCCAATGAATATTCAGGACTGATTTCTTTTAAGATGGACTGGTTGGATCTCCTTGCAGTCCAAGGGACTCTCAAGAGTCTTCTCCAGCACCACAGTTCAGAAGCATCAGTTCTTCACCACTCAGCTTTCTTTATAGCCCAAATCTCACATCCCTACATGACTACTGGAAAAACCATAGCCTTGACTAGACGGACCTTTGTTGGCAAAGTAATGTCTCTGCTTTTTATCATGCTGTCTAGGTTGGTCATAACTTTTCTTCCAAGGAGTAAGTGTCTTTTTATTTCATGGCTGCATTCACCATCTGCAGTGATTTTGGAGCCCAAGAAAATAACATCTACCACTGTTTCTCCATCTATTTGCCATGAAGTGATGGGACCAGATGCCATGATCTTTGTTTTTTGAATGTTGAGCTTTAAGCCAGCTTTTTCATTGTCCTCTTTCACTTTCATCAAGAGCCTCTTTAGTTCTTCTTCACTTTATTTCATAAGGTTGGTGTCATATGCATATCTGAGGTTATTGATATTTTTCCTGGCTATCTTGATTCCAGCTTGTGCTTCATCCAGCCCAGCATTCCTTATGATGTATTCTGCATATAAGTTAAATAAACATGGTGACAATATACAGCCTTGACATACTCCTTTTCCTATTTGGAACCAGTCTGTTGTTCCATGTCCAGTTCTAACTGTTGCTTCCTGACCTGCATACAGATTTCTCAAGAGGCAGGTCAGGTGGTCTGGTATTCCCATCTCTTTCAGAACTTTCCATAGTTTACTGTGATCCACACAGTCAAAGGCTTTGGCATAGTTAATAAAGCAGAAATAGATGTTTTTCTGGAACTCTCTTGCTTTTTCCATGATCCAGTGGATGTTGGCAATTTGATCTCTGATTCCTCTGCCTTTTCTAAAAAGCAGTCTATACATTTAGCAAAAATACCTATGGTATTGCACCACTCATCTCTATTTAAATGATGTCATTATGTGTAGGCAAGTTACAGAGCTTTTTTTCTGAAAATTGTCTATTAAATTTGCCAAGTATTAAAATTAGCCATGCCTACATATTTTGAATGTACTTACAATGGTATATAGGGCTTCCCCAGTGGCTCAGTGGTAAAGAATCCTCCTGCCTGTGCAGGAGACATAGGCTCAATTCCTAGTTCGGGAAGATCCCCTGGAGAAAGAAGTGGCAACCTGCTGCAGTATTTTGGAGCACCCTGGTGGAGCACCCCATTACAACCATGGGGTCACAAACAGTCAGGCATGACTTAGCAATTACACAACAAATTATGTAATAATCCTTCTTGACTGGATTTTAAAACTTTGACTATATAAATGGCACTGTGTTTGGTGGATTGTCCATTTATAAAAGTATTCACATTTCAGCTCAAGAATTATCTACCATGCCTTTCTGGTAATTTTTCACGTGTTGTATTTTCAGTGAGTAATGTTCTGGTGAATGGCTTTCTACTAGAGTGTTCTAGCTACAGTAGAGTTAGACAAGAATCTGAATACTATGTTCTAAGAACAACTGTGAGGCAACATACATAATCACTCTAAGAACATGTATTTTTTAGTCCTAAGGAAAGAAACTATACATTAACTTGCCTATACTATGGTCGCATGTGGGGAAGAGGTATGAAATGTTATTTTTGGTTTTATCTGCAGGAACATTGCCTTAATGGCTTTCCCCTAAATATATAACATTGTTCAATAGACAAACATCCATATGCTAGCCATTCACACCAATCTAGCACCTGCTAGCTGAAAAATTGAAATTACACACTAGAGAAAAAAGTGGTATAATCACATTTATTTTCTTGAACAAAATAAGGATAATGTATGGATTTTAAGAATGCAGCTATTTACCATTTACTTGAATTTTTGTTCAAGAGGTTTGGATTTAGAGGTTTTCTTTTCATGTTTTTTTTTTTAGCATGTACAAGATTATATCTATAAATTTAGTTCACTATTCTTTTGTGTTTCCATGGCTTTAAGTTGCATTGCTTTAAATAGTATTGATAACTGACGTAGCAAAGAGCTCAAGTGTATTTAATAGCACACAATCTCTCACATTTGAAATTATTTCCTAATTTTTTATGTATGCTTTTGTAATTTTAACTTAAACAACACCTAATTGATGTTCTTGGCTTACTTCAGTGACATCAGAGTTCATCATTTCTCTCATTTCTTAAGGGTTGATGATAGACTCAAAATGTAATTGTTGACATTATTGACTCTAAAACTAGGATCGGAGAAAGGTGATGGATTGGGTAGTAAACAGTGGCATCAGTGATTTGCCATGTTTGGGGATACTACGTTGAAGAAAAATATTGAATAGCAAATAAAAGTAAAATAGAGCCTATGCTTCACTGTATAAAAGAAATGCTTTAATAAACTAGTTACTATTATAAGAAGAAACTAATTAAAACACAAGTAGACTCTTCTAATAGTTTCTTATATAATCACTTACATTGACTTATGTTGAGCATCTGCGATGTGCTAGGCATTAACCTTGGTATTGTAGATATCGATACGAGTGAGCTATGCTTTTCCCTTAATGCAGCTTAGCCATGGAGCCAGATATGAATAATTTCAACCTAATGGGATAGTCTCACAGAGTACAGACAGCAGAAAGAAGCACTGGTGAAAACAGCACTCTTACCTTCAGTTCAGTTCAGTTCACTCAGTCGTGTCCAACTCTTCACGAGCCCATGAATCACAGCACGCCAGGCCTCCCTGTCCATCACCAACTCCCGGAGTTCCCTCAGACTCACGTCCATCGAGTCAGTGATGCCATCCAGCCATCTCATCCTCTGTCGTCCCTTCCTCCTCCTGCCCCCAATCCCTCCCAGCATCAGAGTCTTTTCCAGTGAGTCAACTCTTCCGGTGAAGTGGCCAAAGTACTGGAGTTTCAGCTTTAGCATCATTCCCTCCAAAGAAATCCCAGGGCTGATCTCCTTCAGAACTCTTACCTTAGGTTTTTAGCATCTTCTCTTCCATTTGCCTGGAATACTTTTCCCCCCAGATAACTGAGACTTTTATTGTCTCACTTCTTCCAGGTCTCTGTTTGTGTCACTGTATCATTGATCCACATTTAAACTTGTAGCCTCCTCCCCAGAACTCCTTTTCTTCTGCCTTTGCTCTAATTTTTCATAGTATATACTTGTCCGTCTTCTTTATTACAGCCTCTAACAGTGTGTAGCACAAAGTGGCCACTCAATAAATGAATGAATGTGTTTTGCTCGGTGAGTTTGGTTAGTCTACAGAGGCAGTGCCACTGAAGCTGGGTTTTGAGGAAAAGTAGTTCTTAAGCCTAAGTCAGGTGGAGTTTTCAGCTGTGTCTCATGGTCTCCAATTTGAGAACAGGTTCAAGAATAAAAGGATTTTGTCTGGAAAGAAGCATAAACCCAGTGAGGAAGTGTAAACTAACTTAGGCAAGACATAGAAAATATTAAAAGACTTCACAATCCAGTGCTCATCGCATAGACTAAATCCTAGTGGTGTAGGACAGTTCATTAAGAAATAAGCTAATAAATTTCAAAGCAATTGGTAATGATTTCAGGAATCTCTGAAATAAATGTTGATTTTATATACTTTTTATGAAAATCAGAATTTACAATTTACTTTTATTCCTTCATTAGTCAAACTTCAAAGAATTTTTCTGCCAAAATAGGCAACAAAGACTCACAATTTAAGATAGGGTCTATCAAGCAGTGAATACTTGATAGGCTATGAATTTCTATATTAATTACCTTCTTTTGAATGCCAGTCATTATGATGTCCTGTTGCATCTCTGTTTTACTGAACAATTCTCAGAGAATTAAAGTAATGCATATATACATTGAAAATTTGAAAAGCTTTTGTACAGAAAACATAAAGCAAAATAAAATGTAACATAGTGTAAATCAAGGTCAAATGCCAACCTTGCTATAAAAATATTTTAAATTATAATAGAACTTTATTTTTTAGAAATAATTTTAATGTGACTCATTTATGCTGATAAAATATGTGCAGATTTTGTCACAATGTTTCTGTATTCATTATATAAATCAGTATTTTTATTTTAGAAAGTTATATAATTTATTCAGAAGAATTAAAGAATTTATGTCCCTAGGCTTATTGTTTTGGCTAGTTATATGATAATGTGTAAGTTTCCAAATTACTTGTTTTTCTGTCAGTTTTGCTCATTAATTAAAATTGGAAATGACAGTATCTGACATGCTGATCTCCAAGAGACTGGATAAAGTAGAAATGAACTAACCCATGTAGAAGTGCTTTATACAAATACAAACATCTTTCTAATATAAGACATGAGTATCTCAAAGCAAATTCAGTTTTCCTTCTGGCAGTAGTGAAGTGATATATTTTAAGATAATATTTATTTTTTTACTTTGGTTAATTTTTAATTTGAGATACAGTTCACATTCCATACAATTCACCCTTTTTGCATGTGTACAATTCAGTGGATTTTAGTATACTCACAATGTTTTGTAACCATCATTACTATCTAATTCCAGAATATTTTCTTCACTCTAAAAAGAAACCGTGTACCCATTAGCAGTCACTCCTAATTCAAGCTTCTCTATAAAGTGGTGATTTTTGAAGCATAATATTTTAAAGAACTTATGTTGAGCTGAGGTTTACATGGCATGAGAAAAACCCCACTAATAATGTATTATAGGCCACTGAGCAAAACGTCATAAATTAGAAATCAGTACATAGTGAATTTTATTAAATTTTCTAATCATGGACTCTTGAGAAATGTAATTGAAAAAATATTATATTTCGTGTTGACCATTCTATTTTGTGTTGCCTTTCATTTGTGTGTAAATGACAATTGGCATAGCAATGCGTGATGTAAAATAAGATTGTATTGGTATTGCAAAGTCTAATTCTGTCCATGTGAACAGAGAACCATGCATACTGATAGGAGCCAGCCTGTTTTATTATCAAAAACCATATTAAATAATACAAGTAGTCACACACATTTGAAGAAACAGAATTGCAGTATAAAGACTTCCATTTTATCATGTAACTACTATCGAGCTATGTAAAATATGTTGGTGTTGTTTAGTCACTAAATTGTGTGCAACTCTTATGAACCCATGGATTGTAGCCCCTAGCCTTCTCTGTCTATGGAATTTTCCAGGCAAGAATAATGGAGGAGGTTGCCACTCTCTTCTCCAGGGGATCTTCCCAACCAAAGAATCAAACCCACATCTCCTGCATTTGCAGCTGGATTCTTTATCACTGAGCCGCCAAGGAAGCCCTGTAAAATATGACCTTTAAGAAAAGATGATAACCTAATCCTAAATAATACATCCTTTAAGATGTTTTAATCATTGCCTTTTAAGATACTTTTATTCAGCTCAAAATTGGCCTTGGGAAATAAAATAGCCCTGTTTTTACCATACTCTCACAATTGCTTTCTTAATGAATGCTGAATTTGCCACCTTTAAGTTTCTTTGATTACCAACTTTTAAAACAGATTTATTCTTTCCTGAAGTCAACAGAGATACTTTGTTTAAGCATGTGTTATTTGTACAGTAAGTATCATCATTTTGGTTGACATGAGTTTAATACATGAAATGGTTCTTTATAAGAATGTAACGCTTAAGTTTTGAAAATAAAGGCTTCTGTTAGACAAGAAGAACATTTAAGTCAAACCTGCATAATATTAAGGATGAAATTTCATTGCCTCTTAGTGACAGAGGTCTTAATTCTGCATCATTTGAAAGTAGTTGTATCCTAGTAACAATGCCAATAATAAACACATCATGCAAAAGTAAAAATGTAATAGTGAAATGAGCCATTGAAAGGAAGAGTCAGTGACCATATAATATTTTAGTTTCTATCATATCTAGTAGCAATCTGGTTAAAAAGCAATGACAGTTGCCCTGAAGGAAATAAAGTGGAGGTATTATTGTAGTAGTAGTTTGGAAAGAAAATTGCACTGCGTCTTGACTGGATTATTTCTCTATCCTCGCAAACTATCCCCACCTCTCAGTGGTGCTGCTTCTTGCCTTCTTTATACAAATTGAGTTTGTATCATCTAAACTCATAGGGCCCAGGGGCCCTTTGGTGACAGGGAGGAGGAGGAAAAGGGGAATTAGAAAAGAAAATGTGACAGGCAGTTTTGAAAAGAGAAGCAATTTTCCTTGTGGGTCTGTTTCTAAATAGGAGTTCTTTAATGCAATATTTTGCTTCTGCAGAGCAGTCAGTCAGAATCAAGTGCACGCTTGTGCTGTTTTGTGGGGCTTGGCACTGACAGGTTTTATTTAGGAGGGTAGGGATACAGGGGGATCGGATGTGGGGAAGTTAGTATTTTGGCTGTATCAGCCCTGAAGGCAGAGTTAGCACTTGGATTGGGACAAAAGTGTTTGTAGTCATCAGATAACTTTGCAGTCAGCTTCAATAGCATCACTCTCTTTTTTTTTTTTTTGGCAGCCAAGCTCTTAGTAGAACCATCTGTCTTTCTATTAGTATTTTTGAGGCCTGTTTTGAAGCCACTTTGCTTGGCAAAGTCATTTTCATCCTTGGAAACGATTTTTAAAAAGTTATGTGGCTTTTTGCCGAAGAAGACTACTATGTAAAAATCCACATGGCTGTTCATTTTTGTTCGAAAGGAATATGGCTACTCGTCTTTGTCTTGAATCAAATGAAATGAGAGGTGATACAGCTCCAGTGTGACTGTTGAGAAGTGAGAGGAAGAGATTGCAATTTGAGCAGTGTTTTTATTTTCCTGTTTCACTCAATGAGATGGTCTTTAGTCTCCCTAGTAGATTAATTGGAAGATAAATTGACTCCTTTTTCTAAATTTTAGTGTAGGTTTTGTTTTTGTTTTTGTTTTTTTCATTTTCTAAATACCACTTCATTGGATAGGATAAACTTACAAATTGACTTTCTATTATATGAAGTGAGAAAACACAGGCTGTTAGTGGTCATTGAGGACCCTATGCCTATTCTTGCTAATGGTGGAAAGTCAGCTTTGTCATCTTGGTTACTCCAGTTTGGGTAATTATATCCTGCCTACCTAAACCCCTCTTGTCATCTCATTTGGATATTATATTTTCCATTTTCTCAAAAACTGCTGTAGAGTATCGTTGTGTGCTTCTAAACAGCTGCTGTGCTCCCCACCAAAGGTGGCTGAATTTCAGCTGGAGGTGAACTGATCCCTATAGACCACATGTACTTGAATAATATAATACTCACCGGACTGAATTCTTGCAGAACATTTGAAAAGTTTTCGATTTTACATTTTGTTTGTAATTGCGCTGACTTAAATCATAAAACTGCCTTTCATTTTAACATTTGTGTATGGCATTTAAACAAGTCTTCAATCACAACTTCCTGTATTTTGAGCTCTCACACAGACTGCTCCTTAGTTTCATGAAATAGTCTCTCTATTTTTCTGATTCCTATAGTTTTCTCAACTTAGTAATATCTTCCAGGCCTCTCTTCCTGGGGTAAGTCCAAAGCCCATTGCTGTTCAAAAGCAGCTTTGATTTCCTCATAACCTATCCTTGCTGAAGCCCCCCCACCCCCTGCCTTTCCCCCACCTGTATGCTGAAATTCATCTTCTCTGATGATCAAGCACAGTGACCAGAAACTCACAAAAGGGAAGACTGATAGCATCAGAATTCTCACTGCCTCTCCTCAGGTGCTAGCCTTTTCCATTGCCCTGTTTAATCATCTATGATTACTTTCTTTCTCTTTCTCACCGTAATCATCCCAAACTTCCATACCTCCTCTGAACTCACTTCCTCAATCCCAGCATCTCTCATTTTCAGGATATGAACTTTGCCTTCCACACTGAGAAAATTTCTTCCATCAGACCTGGTTTTCCTTAGTCCTTGCCTGTAGAACATTATCTGCTTATCCACTTGCATGACTCCGTCCTCAGGGCCTGGAGACGGAGATGTTGTTCCCAGTTGAAATGAATCTCTACACCTCCACCTTGCCTTTCATCCTCCTCTGCAGTTGTGGTCCACCAAGTAACTTCTCTTTCCTACATTTCAGATTCTCAGTATCCACTTGCACCTTTCAGCTAATAAATGTGCTACTGCCTAAAACTCTGCTACTGAAGTAAAATCTCTGCATCCCTATGCAGCTATCATCAAATGTCTCCCCTGACATCTCATCCAGCCTTCTCTGAAGATTATCTACATTTGCCTTCTCCTTTTCTCTTGCCTGTTGTTCAGTGTTCGGGCTTCTCTGGTGGCTCAGATGGTTAAGACTCTGCCTGCAATGTGGGAGACCCAGGTTTGATCCCTGGGTCAGGAGGATCCCCTAGAGAAGGAACTGGCAACCCACCCCCAGTATTCTTGCCTGGAGAATCCCATGGACAGAGGAGTCTGGCCGTCTACAGTCCATGGGTCTCAAAGAGTCAGACACGATTGAGCGACTAATACACACGTTCAGTGCTCAAACGTTAGGAATATGCTATCTTCCATTCTGATGAATTCGATATTGTTAGGTTCACCACTCTCTTCTAATTAGCAATTTCAACAATATTTTGTCTCTAAAATACTCTTTCTACAGCACTTTTCACTGAGATAATCAATCTTAGTATTTTACCTCAATCTTAGTATTTCATTGGTTTTTGTGGTGCTGTGCTCATGATTTTCTTCATTCCTATCTAACCTCTTTGTTCTTAGACTTCTCTTTCTCTGCTCTTTGTTGAATTATTGTTGTGACCCAGATGATTTTAAGCTGTCTTCTCTTTATCCTCAAAACCCTCTTTATAGATTATCTAGTCAATTCTCATCAAGTGACTCCCCAAACCATAGGCTCTAAAAATCTCTTTCACTAGCTTCCGATGGGAGTATCAATCTGCTGATATCCGCTGGTATCATATCTCCAGTGAAACATTATTTTGACACCTCTAACACATATGTTCAGAGCCATGTTCATATCTTTCTATGAAAGAAATCATTACCCCTAATGCTTTCTTTGTTTTTACCAGTATAAATAGTTAAATAGACTAGACACTGAGAATTATCTGTGACTCTGTCCTCTTCCCCTTTTCTTTTAAATATATATATATATATATATATATATATATATACACACACACACACACATCTTCAACACCTGCATCATCAATGCCTACCTAGTCTCCACTTTGCTTTGTCTTTCAGATCTCTTCTCCATATACCCACCAGGGTATCCCACCTAAACTACATCCAGCAGAGCTTACAGAGGAAACTCTGTATCAGGTTTCTTTTTCTGATACACAGACTGATATACGCTGACTTTCTAACACTGATTCTTCCTTATATCTTTTTACTCTTCTACACTGCTTGGTTTTTCCAAGCTATGGTTTTTCCAGGTCATGTATGGATGTGAGAGTTGGACTATAAAGAAAGCTGAGCACCGAAGAATTGATGCTTTTGAACTGTGGTGTTGGAGAAGACTATTGAGAGTCCCTTGGACTGCAAGGAGATCCAATCAGTCCATCTTAAAGGAAATAAGTCCTGAATATTCATTGGAAGGACTGATGCTGAAGTTCCAATAATTTGGCCATCTGATATGAAGAACTGACTCATTTGAAAAGACTCTGATGCTGGGAAAGATTGAAGGCAGAGGAGAAGGGAACAAAGAGAGGATGAGATGGCTGGATGGCATCACTGACTCAATGGACATGAGTTTGAGTAAACTCTGGGATTTGGTGATGGACAGGGAGGTCTGGCATGCTACAGTCCATGGGGTCACAAAAATTGGACACAACTGAGCAACTGACCTGAACTGAACTGAACACTGCTTGGTAGCTTCCCTCTCACATGATTCTTTTTAAATCCCTGATAATTTGCTCATTTCTCATCTCCTCTGCTTAAAATTCATCCCTCACACTCCCACCTTTTGCCTGGCGAACTCCTGCTTATTTGTTCAGAGTCTGTATCTGCTGGACCTATCTCCATGAAACCTACCTTAGCTTCTGGCTATGTGAGGAGTTTCTAGTTTGTACTTTCATAGTATATCACATGCAAGTCTCTTGTATGTTGGTGTTGTTGAACTAATGCAGTGTTTTCTAGTTATCTATCCCTTTGCCTCACCAGACTCAGGACTTCTATAGAGCAGATATTATCTGTGAATTCATCTTTGTATTCCTAGTTACCAAAAAAGTGTGCATTCTATTACAGCTAGTAAAAATGTTGATTGAATGAATAATAAGCACACCTATGGAACTAGAAGCTAAATTAATGACCTTAAATATCTACCTGGTATATTAGTTTCATGGAACCCAATGTAAGATTTTGCAATAGAATATTGACATAAAATCCTGGAGAAGGAAATGGCAACCCACTCCAGTATTCTTGCTTGGGAAATTCCATAGACAGAGAAGCCTGGTGGGCTATGGTCCAAGGGGTGGCAGAGAGTCAGACCCAACTTAGTGACTGAGCATGATTTACCTAAAATATTTAATTAGTAATAATTGGTAAGTGTTTAGTCATTCGTTCACAAGTGTGATAAAGTGATCATGGTGGATTCATTACATTTTAGGGGTCAAGATTACATTCAGAATCTATGTGGTAGAATTATAAAAAGTGTTAAAACATAATATTCCATCCTAAAGTTTAGCATATATAGGAAGTGGCCTCTTAAATTCATTATGCATTATTCTAATTTGTGAATATCATGTCCTTGTTAAGAAGACCAAAATTTTGTGACAAAAGTATTTTCCTAAAACTTAATTATAGATGTCACATATTTTGCAAACCTTAATTAGGAGCTTGAAGGGATTTCATCCATTAAGTAAAGGAAAATAAAGTTAGCAGTGAATAGTACTTGGAAATAGTCAAAATTGGCAAATATATAAGAATAAATTACTATCCTTATTCCATTGATTTTAGAATTTACCCAGGAAACATTATACTGTTTTGATGTGATATGATTTGGCCTTTTCTTCCAAAGGTTGGCTAATTTTTAGCAACAAGGAGCTAAAACTTACATAAGCTACAGCAGTAATACAGTTGATGCTCATTATTTACACTACTTATGTTCTATGAAGGTGACATGAACAATGAATTAGCAAATGCTGAGCAACTGCTTCTAAAGGGAACACAGACTTATGCTCCTAGGAACTTTTGGTCACACTATTTTCATCAACTGATCAATACATGTACTTGTTTTATGTGTGTGTCTGTTTAAAGACAACTTATTAATATGTATTATTGATTCTATGTGCATTTTAAACAGCAAAATCATGAAAATTTCTTGCTACCTTGCACAGGTCTGTAAGCATTCACAAAAGCGCTAGTACAAGTAAATTTGGGGGAGGGTACAAGTAAATTTTAGTGAGTAGGCAAATTGGCAGATACAGAATCTGTAAATAATGAGGATGAACTCTATTTGAAATGTGGTTACCACAGATCTTGGATTGTATATGTTTTACTGTTTACTTTATTCTGAAAATAGTTTAGTACAGTGCTCTGTAATCTGTCCTCTAATACTCTAAAATAAACACACCATTGGGGCTATGAAATTAGGTTTATTTTTTATTTTAGTTTTTCCTTTCCCTTGTAGTTCCTTCTGTTCCCCACCCCCAGTTCTTCCCAAGTGTTGGAAAAGTGTACTAGATTATTAGGAGATGTAGTTTCAGTGTTAACTTTGGGATCTTGAACAATTTATTTGGCCAAACTAAGTCTCATTTATTTATCAGCACAATGACTGTACTATGCCAGATAATTTTAGAGATCTTTCTCAGTCTTGAAAGTAGTATTTTATATATGTGGATCTGGGAAAATCGTGGCACTGGAAAAAAATTATAATACTAAAGCAAAATATATATTTTTAAATTATAGTAAAAAAACAGATTTTAAAAGCCCCAAATTTATTCTTTAAAATACTAAATTTTTACCTGAAAGATTATTTTAAATTATTTGAGTATAAATGAATTACCTGGATAAAAACTGTCACACCCACAAGTAGAAAGATTTATGTATATGCAGTAACCAATTAAACAGTATAATAAAAAAATTAACTTTTCAATAGCAATATAAATATTTTTAAAAACCTTAGAAATAAAATTACGAAGGAAAATGCAATAAGTATTTGAAGAAGATTCTAATAAATTGAAAGATATAACCTGCCATCAATCAATTAGGTTAATGAATTCAACAGGAAATCCCATATCCTAAAATTAATGTGGAAAAATAAATGTAAATAAAACCAGGAAATACTTGAGAAAGAAAATAATAATGATAGAATACTAATATCTGCAAAGCTGTAATAATTAAACCATGTTATTAGAACATGGATAGGCAAGTCTATCTGTTCAGTACAGATGTAATATATTTCCAGTATTTCTGTATTACTTTGATATTTCTTCATGCATGCATATTCCCAAGAATCATGGATTTATCTTAATGTATGTGGCCTTTTATCTATATCTTAAGAACAGGAACACAAAGCGGCTGGTATTTCATGCTGCCATTTTTCTCCGGTGAAACTGAATTCCTTTCTGGTTGTTAAAGAACTTTGTTGTCCATAGGCCTTCTGTGGACATTTGGAGTTGGTGCACAAAGAAGAAATTACATAGATAGAATTATATAATACATTCTTCTTCTTTATTTATGAATTATTAATTCATATAATAATTAAGATGCTGCTCTAAACCCTAAAGTTGCAGTTATAAATAAGTTACAACCTTTTTCCTAAATGAGCTCGTAGGTCTTAAGGGAGACTCAAGTTATATAAGTAACTATTATTCAGTGCATTAAGTATTGTATTATTTATTGTAAGTATTGTAAGTATTTGTGAAATTAAAGAAGTAATAGTTGTTTCTGCCTGAAAACTGGCATCATAAGAAAGAAATGCTTCACAGGCAAAGGCATTATGTGGGTCTTAAAAGCCTTTGAAAAATAAGTAGAATTTTTTGCCAAGAAGAAAAGGAAAAGAGAAAGTACTAAAAACAGAGGAGAAAAATGCTTTTGAGTCTCTTCAAGCATGGAAAAGCACCATGTTATGCAAGGAAGTCTTCATGATCCATTGAGGCAAGATATCTGAAGGAGGGCAGAAAAATGGCTGAAAAGATGGAATAAGAAAAAACTGACTAAACTTGAATAATATATTGAAGGATTTGGTCGTTATTCTCTTAGTGAAAGCAAACCATCCCAAAGGTTTTCATAAGAGGAGCATGTGAAATACAGATACAAGGCTCGTTTAGAAACAGTTCTATAAGGAATATAGTTTAATATGCTCTCAGCACCACACCTGTAAGAGGCACAGTCTCCGTTTCAAATACTTATAGAAAGTTTAGTCACTCAGCTGTGTCCAACTCTTTGAGACCTCGTGGACTGTAGCCTGCCAGGCTCTCTGTCCATGAAATTCTCCAGGCAAGAGTCTTGGAGTGGGTAGCCATTCCCTTCTGCAGGGAATCTTCCTAACTCAGGGATCGAACCTGGGTCTCCTGCAGAGCAGGCAGATTCTTTACTGTCAAGGCAAAACAAGCAGATTAAAAAAAAAAAACAAACAAACAACCTCTTGACAGTGACTTCAGCATTCTTTAAGACAGTACTTCTCAAACCTGGATACACACTGGAATCATCAGGGGGACATTAAATAAGGCTGATGGCTGGGTCTCACTCCTGTTGGTTCAGATTTAATTGCTCTGGAAACAGTCTGGGCACTGAGTGTTTTTCACAGCTTGCTAGATGATTTTAAAATGCACATTCAAGTTTAAGAACTATTTCACTAAAACAACAACCTATTGTTTCTGCAGTTGTACAAGTTATTTTCCCCAAATTTTAAAGTCTCTGAAGTTTGGATGCCTCTTCTAACCCTTGTATATATTGCATTTGAAGTTCCTTTCTTCTTATCTCTAAAGTGCTCTTATTAAATTTATAACCATCTTATAAATCATTGAACCAGTGGTGTCTCAGAAAGGCGATATACTATATAAAATATAACTTATTTCCAAACAAGGAAATAGGAAGGATATATAGTAGCTGGTGATAACCCTTAACCAGTATGGCTGATTTTTGTTTCTTTGTTTGATTGTTATTCTGGTCTCTGTCCACTTCTTACACACAGCCAAAATGTCTCCCATTATTTCAGGCCACTTTTTCCTGCATACCTGCTCAGCATGCAATCTCTAATTTTAATCAATTTTTTCCAGGGGTTTCTTAATAAGGTTTTATCTTTTCCCCAGTATGTTAAAAAAAAATTTTGGCTCTAGTGGTATAACATCTACAACCTTCAGCTCTAACCTTAAAACATTGTCTTCTTGTTTTCTGTTTGTGTTGTTCACTTTATTTCACTCTGGTGGCAGTGACAGATAGGTTTTAAAATACTTTTTGCTAAAAGAAATGCTTTCCAGTTTGGAGTCGTTTCTGAAAACTGATCTCTCATTCTTTAGTGCTCTTTTCTCTTTCTGCCTGGCTGGCTGGCTGGCTGGCTGGCTCTTTCTCTCTCTCTCCCCAACCCCTATTCTCATCATGCCTTCTCTCTCTTCTTTTCCGTCTCTCTCTCAACATTCCCCACTCCCGCCAGCAATACCCACTCACCAACCAAAATCTCAGAAATACCTCAGAGGTTTAGTATGAAAGATGAAACGAAGGAGAAACTGAGGGTAGACTTTTGAAATGAGAAATGAGAATAAGAATTACGTGTCTTAAGAATGTCAGTGAGAGAAGGGGAAGTCAAGTCTGGGAGATGTTTCAGAGTTGCTATTAAGGTTAGCAACTGAATGAATTTGTTTTGTGTTTTTGTTTTGTTTTGTGTATGTGCTTGTTTTGCATTTAACTGTTATCCGCACCGTAATATAAGCTCCATGGGCATAGGATCTTGGTTGTCTTGTTCAGTACAGTGTCTGAACTGTACTGAACAAGCTCATTTTCTTATACATAGTATGTGTTCAAGAGGCTCTTTAGTCCTTCTTCACTTTCTGCCATAAGGGTGGTGTCATCTGCATATCAGAGGTTATTGATATTTCTGCTGACAATCTTGATTCCAGCTTGTGCTTCATCCAGCCCCGTGTTTCTCATGATGTACTCTGCATATAAGTTAAATAAGCAGGGTGACAATAGACAGCCTTGACTTACTCCTTTTCCTCTTTGGAACCAGTCTGTTGTTCCATGTCCAGTTCTAACTGTTGCTTCCTGACCTGCATACAGATTTCTCAAGAGGGAGATCAGGTGGTCTGTTATTCCCATCTTTTTCAGAATTTTCCACAGATTATTGTGATCCACACACTCAAAGGTCTTGGTATAGTCACTAAAGCAGAAATAGTTGTTTTTCTGGAACCCTCTTGCTTTTCGATGATCCAGCAGATGTTGGTAATTTGATGTCTGGTTCGTCTGCCTTTTCTAAAACCAGCTTGAACATCTGGAAGTTCACGGTTTATGTATTGCTAAAGCCTGGCTTGGAGAATTTTGAGCATTATTTTGCTAGCGTGTGAGATGAGTTCAATTGTGTGGTAGTTTCAGCATTCTTTGGCATCGCCTTTCTTAGGGGTTGGAATGAAAACTGACTTTTTCCAGTCCTGTGGCCACTGCCAAGTTTTCCAAATTTATGGTGGCATATTGAGTCCAGCACTTTCACAGCATCATCATTTAGGATTTGAAATAGCTCAACTAGAATTCCATCACCTCCACTAGCTTTGTTCGTAGTGATGCTTTCTAAGGCCTTCATGATTTCACATTCTAGGATGTCTTGCTCAAAGTGAGTGATCACACCATCATGATTATCTGGGTCATTAAGATCTTTTTTGTACAGTTCTTCTGTATATTCTTGCAACCTCCTCTTAATATCTTCTGCTTCTGTTTGATCCATATCATTTCTGTCCTTTATTGAGCCCGAATGCAGGCCAGAATACTAGAGTGGTTAGCCATTCCCCTTCCCAGGGGAGCTTCCCAATCCAGGAATCAAACTCTGGTCTCCCGCATTACAGGTGGATTCTTTACCAGCTGAGCCACCAGGGAAGCCCAAGAATACTGGAATGGGTAGCCTATCCTATCTCCAGCAGATCTTCCTGATCCAGGAATCGAACCACAGTCTCCTGCATTGCAGAAGGATTCTTTACCAGCTGAGCCACCAGGGAAGCCATATGGTTTGAGGAACGGTTCAGTTGCCTGAAAGAAGACAGATGACAAAGAAAGTCTAGGACAGAGAAGGATCCAAGGAACCAGATCATATACATAGTTTTGACCCACCCCCACCCCATTCCATGGCCATGGCAAATCAGTTCTCTTTTGGCCCCAGTTGCCTCTTCTATTAAAGGCTTCCCAAGAGGCACAGTGGCAAAGAATCCTTCTGCCAATGCTAGAGGTGCAAGAGATGCAAATTGGATCCTTGCGTCAGAAAGATCCTTGGAGAAGGGAATGGCAACCCATTCCAGTATTCCATGTACAGAAGAGCCTGGTGGACCCAGTTGCCTCTTCTATTAGAGGCTTCCCAAGAGGCACAGTGGCAAAGAATCCTTCTGCCAGTGCTAGAGGTGCAAGAGATGCAAATTGGATCCTTGCGTCAGAAAGATCCTTGGAGAAGGGAATGGCAACCCATTCCAGTATTCCATGTACAGAAGAGCCTGGTGGACTACAGTCCACGGGCTTGCAAAGAGTCAGACGCAATGGAGTATATGTGTGTGCGTGAACACACACGCGCACGCACACACACACACATACACACACACACACGCCTCTTCTGTAAAGAACAGAGAACGTCTTAATACTCTCTAAGCTTTCTTCCAGATCTTTTATTCAAACATTTAAAAACTCAATATTATGCATGAACATGAGAATTATCTTCAAGTAGTGAAGAATTTATAAAATGGTACAATTTAGTTAATTTTGTTTTAGAAGGTAGAATTAGTCCCAACAGATGGGATTTATAAAAGGAGATTTTAATTCAACCTAACTGGTACTTTTAAAATCATTATATTAATGCAATAGGAAAAGACTTGTAGTGTGAAGCATCAATAGATACTTCACCACTGTCAAGGATATATGTAGGGAAATTATTCATCAGGTTAGAAAGTGAACTTGATATCACCTTCCAGTTATAGTATTTAGTATTCTGAATCTACTGTCTAAAGCAGTCCCAAGGCAGTCTCACATCCAGTGTTCTAGCAAACATGTATGCCAGTATATTGAACTGATTTTTTTTTCCTTTTATCATAAAATCAGGAGGGTTGGGAAGTATGGAATATCAAGACTTCTTCTCTTTGATTCGCTCTAATACGTTCAGCAGGTTCAAGGTCAACTGCCGCCATTAATGATTCCCGTATTCCCTCCTGATCAACGGACACTGGCTGCAGCTGCCCAGCAAGGATTCCTCCTTCCTCCAGGCTTCAGCTATAAGGCTGGATGTAGTAAGTACTGTTGATTTTTCATTTGGGAGTGGGTGGAGGGCATCGCTTTAGGCAATTTAATATTCCTGCCACACCAAGAAATGAGATCACCCGTATAGCATTTTTATTTTAAAGGGGAAATACATGGAAAATGAAGAAAAGGATTTATGTTGATATTTAAGTGCCTAGAATATTTCTGTGTTTCTGAAGCCAGTATTTCCTTTTTATAATTTGGTTTCATAACTTTTATTTCCAGTATATTCCTAAAATATGAGTATGATTTTCAGTTTCAATTTATTTTTACGTAGGTAAAATAGGGAATATCCCCGGCTTCCCTAGTAGCTCAGATGGTAAAGAAACCACCTGCAGTGCGGAAGACCTATATATGATCCCTGGGTAGGGAAGATCCCCTGTAAAAGGCAATGGCAACCCACTCCAGTATTCTTGCCTGGAAAATTCCACGGGCAGAGGAGCCTGGCAGGCTTCAGTCCATGGGGTCACAACGAGAAGACAAGAATATGCATTTTAATAGGTTTCCATTGTGGAGAAGGCAATGGCAACCCACTCCAGTACTCTTGCCTGGAAAATCCCATGGGCAGAGGAGCCTGGTAGGCTGCAATCCATGGGGTTGCTAAGAGTTAGACATGACTGAGCTGACTTCAGTTTCGCTTTTCACTTTCATGCGTTGGAGAAGGAAATGGCAACCCACTCCAGTGTTCTTGCCTGGAGAATCCCAGGGACGGTGGAGCCTGATGGGCTGCCATCTATGGGGTCGCACAGAGTTGGACACAACTGAAGTGACTTAGCAGCAGCAGCAGCAGCAGCAGCAGGTTTCCGTTGTGCTTTAAGATAAATGCAAGTTTCCTAATGTGAATTAGCTGGCCTTCTATTATCCATCTCCTCCCTATATTTACAGCCTAGCTTCTCACTGGTATTCTTTTAGCTCTTAGACCGAACCATACTCTTTCTTAACTTGTGACTTGAATTGTCTGTGTTCACTCTCTTTGGTGTCATGAACCTCTTCCAACTCAGACCAGGGAAGGCTGGCCTGAGCTAGTTAGATCCCTTTCTCCAGGTTCCTTTGGATACTGTATATTTTCTTCCACTTCAATTGTAAACTGAGGGCCAGTGTGCCTTTTGTTTCATTTATTGTTATAGCTAAAGTTTTAGTACAACAGTCAACTATTTGTTGAATGAATTAATAAGCATTCATTACAAACAAAAAAAAGGCATTTTTACATAGTCTGTATTGAGATGACTATTTATATTGCTTATTAACTTTAGTTGCTTGTGCTTTATGACCATTTTTTTAACCAAAATCAAAATTCTACACTGTTTTGGAAATAATCTAATACTTTATTTTCCAAAATTCAGATACTCAAAATGCAAACTATAATCTCTAGATAAAAATAGTAACAAATTCCAAAGAGGGACTAGGCTGCTAAGCTAGGTATCTTCCAGAACATCATTATCATGCTCAAAAATACAGAGAAAGCAAGTATATTGAAGTATTTTCATAGATCAAAGTAGAATACCATTGAAAAAAATTAGCAAAATATTATCACTTTATATATTTATGTAGAATATTTTGTAAGTTCCGGTAGATTTTGTTTCATTTATATGTTAATAAATTGTCCCATTAACATCCTGCTATGCTGCAACACTTACTGCATTTGAGAAATTCTGTTGAATATTACTAGAAATCATATATACTTCCTGCTAAATGATGTCTTGAAATTTCATATTTAACATTCATTTCTAGTTTTTACACCTTCCTTTATACAATGCTGAAGAAATGGGATGTAATTTTTTAAATATACAGAACCATAAAGATGAGTAGATGCAGCTATGGAGTCCAGGTAAAAATGAACTGAACTGAGGAGTTTCAAAATTCAGACTTGTAAGGCACTTTGTTCTTTACAGTTTTTAACATGGCTTTTGAATATCTTTCTCTTTGGTTTCTGTGTTTTAAGATGGTGTTCTCGTCTCATTCTGGATCTTTAATTTATTCATCTAATATGTTTGTCACATAATTGTTTGTGTCTTTGTAGACTGATTCATCCAGAAATAGCAGCTTACTTTTTTAAACTAAGGACTACATTTATATTCTAAATATTTAAATTCTAAAAATAACTTAAATTTTAAGAAGAAAATTTTAAATTCTATCACTACATTAATTTCTGAGTTTTTAATTATAAAATATATTTTGTTTCCATATACCTAAGGAATTACTATTCACATTAAATGCATGTTGCCAATGTGTTTTTTTTGTAGCTTTGGTTACTAAAGTGAAAGAAAAAATGGTTTTAAAAATCAGATTGCCTCAGATTGCACCCGCAGTACATACATATAGACCAGTTCTGTTTTCCAAAAGAAATGTTTTAAGCAACTGGAAAAATAAGTCCCATTTTCAGATACTTGCTGAAGAGAAACCCTCACTGAGTATGAACAATAGTATAACTATGGACCTGGAAAAGGTCAAGAACACCTCTCCCTCCCTCACTCCCATTTGATGAGTTGGCATAGTAAACTTGTTCAGTGTTCATGTAATGTGGCAAGGAGAAATACATCCCTTCCTAAAGTTATTGGTGTATCAACCATTTGATATTTATAACTTCAGTGCTTAAAGTTATAAATGATACCACATCTTTAGAATGTTTGGAAATAAAGTAAGATAAAATCTCTACAGCTGCTGGCAAGCTTGAAACTACAGTCATGCCAAACTCTGAATCTAAGATGAAGCCAATAGCAAAATAAAGTGCCACCCTTGTTGACACGCTGATGCTCTGAGTCAGTTTGAGTTGAGGAGCTAGGTGGAAGCGATAAATAGTCTAGACTATTTCCTCCATAATCATGTATCATGAGAGGAATTGAGATAGGGAAAGAAGCAAATCTCTCCATCATCCCTCTTCAGTGGGACTTCCCTATTTTATCCCCCACCCTCAAATTCTCTGTTATTTGTGATATCTCTGGCTCTCTATTTGAGTAATAGTACATAGTTTTTAATGAAAGTGACACTGACTGATCCATCTTGATTTGAGTCCCAAGTAAATATGAAAGACAAACTATTTTTAATATACTCAAATGCTTTTCATCAATCCATTCAAGAAGGTACTGATGATACATTTTTCTATTTAAACTTGATGTGTCTTGATAAATAAAATTAAAATCTTTGAAACTACCCAGGAAAGTTAAAATAATATCAATGGGGAAAAATAAAAGCACAAGTTGGGTAACCTAACCATCAAACATTGAGTTAGTATCTCCTATTTTCCAAAAAGAAGTTTTTCATGGAAAATAAAGGTATTTTGCCTATAATGAATATAATTGTAGAAATATGGTGTGGAATGGACACCTACAGAATATCCTTGCTGGGATTTCTTTTAACTACTAGAAAGCATATCATTAAACAATATACAAGTAAATACCACAGCTAGAGGCTTCAGAGAAAGTGGCTAGATAGAAAAGAAGTTTTATTGAATGCTGTAGTCTACTCTCATCTATGAGTATGTAGATCCATTTGCAAATGTTGATATATCACAAGAATTTTAGTTCTGTTTTGGCATTTGCTCTTAGTAAAAATCAATCATGAACCCATACTTCGCCATGTATCTCTATCTAGTTATTGTTTTTCTTATTTCTTAAAATGTAAAAATACTTCCAGACTTCTAAGGTAAAATCATGGTATATTTTCAAATTGAGCACTTTTAATATATGCAATAACTGGAAAACAGTTGTGTAAAAAGACTGCTTTAATCAGTCAACTCAATTCAAAGTCTATTTCCTTCAGGAAAAAATAAATGATCTTTATTTTTAACTAAGTTCTATGAAAATTGTCAATTCAATTGTTATATGTAAACACACCCTAGATTTTATATTGTATAAATTAAGAAAGTGAAAAGGAACTAAAAAGCCTCTTGATGAAAGTAAAACAGGAGAGTGAAAAAGTTGGCTTAAAGCTCAGCATTCAGAAAACGAAGATCATGGCATACGGTCCCATTACTCCATGGGAACTAGATGGAGAAATAGTGGAAACAGTGTCAGACTTTATCTTTTTGGGCTCCAAAATCACTGCAGATGGTGACTGCAGCCATGACATTAAAAGACGCTTACTCCTTGGAAGAAAAGTTATGACCAACCAAGATAGCATATTCAAAAGCAGAGACATTACTTTGCCAACTAAGGTCCGTCTAGTCAAGGCTGTGGTTTTTCCAGTAGTCATGTATGGATGTGAGAGTTGGACTGAGAAGAAGGCTGAGTGCCAAAGAATTGATGTTTTTGAACTGTGGTGTTGGAGAAGTCTCTTAAGAGTCCATTGGACTGCAAGGAGATCCAACCAGTCCATTCTGAAGGAGATCAACTCTGGGATTTCTTTGGAAGGAATGATGCTCAAGCTGAAACTGCAGTATTTTGGCCAGCTCATGCGAAGAGTTGACTCATTGGAAAAGACTTTGATGCTGTGAGGGATTGGGGACAGGAGGAGAAAGGGACAACCAAGGATGAGATGGCTGGATGGCATCATGGACTCGATGGACGCGAGTCTGAGTGAACTCCTGGAGTTGGTGATGGACAGGGAGGCCTGGCGTGCTGCGATTCATGGGGTCGCAAAGAGTCGGACACGACTGAGCGACTGAACTGAACTGAACTGAATTTAAGATCCCAATTTTAAATTATATTTGTGGATATTAGCTCATTTTAAGTAGAAAGCAATCATTAAAGCCCTTGAAAATAAACTTAAAAGACTAAATAACGAAGGTTCAAATTCTGAATTACAAAATAAATGTAATCTACAAATGAGTTGGTTCAAGTACACTTTGGATGGTTGAAGACTCCATGGACACAGTCCATTTGCTTCTACTGGAAAGACTGAGTGGAATTCTGAGCTCTCAACCAAAGACTTGAACCTGTGAACTACAAAGCTTGTATCCAGTAGATATTTTTGAAATAAAATGTGTATACCTTTTATACCCGTAGAACTGTTTTATGTTGGCAGGAAGACTTTTGTTCTGGCTCACCGTAGGAAAAGAATCTATGAAAATTTAAAATGATTTTGAAAATGTATGTTAGTGTTAGCTCAACACTTTAGACTTGAGAAAGACGTTTGAAATAAGGTGATTGAAGGCTATAAGTTTGGTCAATACCAATTTCTCTGACCCAAACTTTTCAGTTCTATTTTTGTAACACACAGCTTCCTCATACCCTGTCTCGCACTCAGGTTAAGCACTATTCCTTCAGAGCATATACCTGATAGGCAGAAATAAAAGGAAGAAGTTCTTCTCTTTTTACTAATGACTGTAGTCCTCTGCCTCTCTCCTTTCTATTTCATTGTAAAACTTCTAGCCATGTAATTCTACTAGACGCTTTAGAAATTTTGGACAGGAAGATATTTTATGTGGAAATTAAAAAAAATCTACAGGAAGGCAAAATCCAATAGAATAGCCACACAAAGGCACGTGCGCGCATGTGTGTGTGTGTATTAGGAAATAAGCAGTTGTAAAGAGGTTGGCTTGATAGTTTTGGCCCAGAGTGTCAAAATGAATGTGTCACGTAGCCACAGATATTGCCTCTTCCCCTTAGATGGGCTGTAGTGCCCAAACTGTGTGCTAAAGTACCAGGGTGCTGTAGCTAATTCACAGGGCACAGAGGATGTTTTAAAATTTCAAGGAAAATACAGAGGCATCTCTAAAACACTACATAAAAGGCATGAGTTGTTTGGAACTTGTTACTTAATAAAATGGAGCAATTGGACATTTCTTTTGTCCTAAGGGTGCCATGAAAGAATTATTGAGCCATGGATGATGCTTGAATCTAAGACATTTAGGAACTTATGGCCTGTTGTATATTCATTTTAAACATTATAACTTTTTAACTTGATAGTTATTCTTGTTGACCTATCATATTACAACCACAGAATAGAATGTTGTAACAAAATTCACCTTGCACCTATAGGGATATGTGTAATATCATACAGATAAATAATTGATTCGCTGCATCGTGCTACTTGGGCAAGTTATTGAGCTTCAATTTCCTGACCTACAAAATGGATTAATAACACCTATTTTACCGAATTGTTATGGAGATTGAATAAGATTATATATGCAAGAGTGCCTACCATTGTGTCTATCTCATTAGGTTACTTAAAAATGCTAAATACTGAGCATAATACCAGCAAAAACTGTCTCCTCCCACCAAAATAATATTATAGACCCACATCCAGCAGTTAATGACATTTCATGTTCTACCTATATAGGATCAGATTCATTCTGCCACACCTGAATGATGTTTCCTCCAACTAGGAAAGTATTATTGTTTAGAGAAAAAATATTATAGTGCTGATAGAAATATTCATCTCATAAGATACAGTCTTAACCCTAACTGTTTTAATTATAATCACCAAGTTTTAAACTTTTTTAATTTTCCACTCACCTATTAGAGCTCAGGTTGGAAAAGATCATGTGATTTAAAAGAAATGTATTTAGTCAGTGTTTTGGTTGTTTAAACTGGAAATATATTCACATATTCATTCTGCATTTTAACACATTGATTAATTTTTCAGAAATGTGCTAAATAAAATAGCTGTATAAAGTTACTGATTGAAATATTTAATTGCCTTCTGAGATTAGCTTAAATAAATGGAAGTCAATGAGTCAAGCTTAATAAACTTAAAATATGCTGTATTTACTCTTCATCAGTTTTCTGAACAGTATTTCCGCTTCCAATAAAAAGGAAACTCTCAGTTAATTAGTTCCTCATATTCCACGATAAAATTAATGTTTAGGAGTTAAATACCATAAACTTCCTCAGGCACATTTGCTGATGTGTTCCTGTTTTTAGTTAATGTCACATGTTTCATTGTTTAATGGGGGGTATCATGTGGGTTTCATTATATCTCTCTGGTGCAGAGGGTCCATGTGTCTGACATTTTAGGAGACTGCATGCTAATTTCTAATTTAACTGTGTCAACTGTATCAGCTGACATATAGGTCATTGACAATCAGTGCTGAAACAATCACCAAATCACAAGCTAAAAACCATTGACATGGTATGCTTTTATTGAACTGACAAAATAGGAAACATGTGTTGTCAGGATCACATACTGTAGATTCTTTGTACATAAGCAGAGAGAAGATGTAATCATATCTTCAGGCTTCTGTGTGTGTTAGAATTATTATGACCAGCTCTTCCTCTTCCCTTGCCTCCCCTCCCCAAATCTTAGAAATCAATTACACTGGGCAAACATAACTCAGTTTAAAGCTTTATAAATATTTATTTTTGTAAAGAAGAGTTTTGTAACTAAAAGTCAGTCAATTAAGTTCTCATGTTAGATTGGTGGCATTAAAATATGAAATAATTAAGAAGTAAAAAAGAACTGAGTACAGAAATTATGTGGTGACAGCCACCTTCCAGTTCCCATGGATTAGATGTTTCTAGGTCAGTAAAATAGTTGTTTTCCTTTTTGCCAAATAATGGAGTTTACAGTATTCATCACTGTGAAAATATATATATATATACATTTTTATTGTGACAGTGGCATAACTTAGTATAGAAATGATAGCTTATTTCATGCCTTATTGTTTACATACAGAGAGATATATTAATGCTAAGCAGTAAATCTCTGTGAATTACTAGCCGTGCTATATTAATAACCAGTATTTGGTCCAGTCTCCCCACCGCCCCCACCACACTCGGTGCTGCCGCTACTGCTAATTCACTTCAGTTGTGTCCAACTCTGTGTGACCCCGTAGACGGCAACCCATCAGGCTCCCCCATCCCTGGGATTCTCCAAGCAAGAACACTGGAGTGGGTTGCCATTTCCTTCTCCAATGCATGAAAGTGAAAAATGGAAGTGAAGTCGCTCAGTCATGTCCAACTCTTAGGGACCCCATGGACTGCAGCCTACCAGGCTCCTCTGTCCATGGCATTTCCAGGGAAGAGTACTGGAGTGGGGTGCCATCGCCTTCTCCAGCCACACACACTACCACCACCAAAACACACACATACCAGCAAATAAACAACAACAACAAAAAAACACAATAGCCCTTTCTTTGATAAATTCTTCAGATTTTATTAGACTAAAACTATAATCTTTTAATCCATCTTGTTTGCTTTTTAACAGTTAAGAACATTAAGAATGCCTTCAGTTAAAATATGAACTGATTTAGCTCGGTGTTTTCTTTTTGACTTGATTCTCGTTCCTGGCACCATAGTAGTTCAGATTGGCTAATGACACTGTGTTTCACCCAAGAGGCCTCAAAATTTATTACCTTATGAATTTGTATCCTAGTCTTCAGAATTCCAGGTTTGTATTCTAGTTGCCATAGCAAACATGGAATCTCATCTTAATAGTAAGCTCACACTAAGGTCATCAAACTGTATAACCCAGTATAAGTGTAAGCCCAGAGGAGCAATATATTATCTGAATAGACGTAACTGTTGACAATACTGGACAACTCTGTTGCCCAGTAAATGTGCTCTTTCACTATAGAAAGCTCCACTAGAAGGCAAACTTCAATCATAATGTTGATGGGAAAATATAGAAGCAAAGAAGTATTTAATAAAATACAGTACGATAGTAATCTTGTTTCCTAACTCTATGATAGAGATGTGTTTTCCATGAGAACTGAACAAGTCCTAGAACATCATGAGAATCAGATCCTGTATTAGGTTTAACTATACTATAACAGGGCTTCCCTGGTAGCTCAGAGGTTAAAGCATCTGCCTGCAATGTGGGAGACCCAGGTTTGATCCCTGAGTTGGGAAGATCCCCTGGAGAAGGAAATGGCCAACCCACTCCAGTATTCTTGCCTGGAGAATCCCATGGACGGAGGAGCCTGGTCCCATGGATGGAGGAGCCTGGTGGGCTACAGTCCACAGGGTTGCAAAGAGTCGGACACAACTGCACTACTTCACTTCATACTATAATGAGCAGAAACAATACTAGCTTAGATGTGGAAAAACAGTATTTTTTACTCGTGTAACAATTCAAGCATTGTTGATGTGGTAGCTCCATGGCATCACGTCCTTCCTTGTTCTCTTCTTTATTGTATGGCTTTCCACAAACTGTGGTTCCCATCTCATGGCCTTAGGTGCCTTCTCCAGCTTCTGTGACCCAGCTCCAGCCAGTACAAAGCGTGGAAGCTGGGAGAACTACACATTTTAAACAGTACTATTTCACTAATAATTTATTTTTTGCTTTATTTTCATCGAACATATTTAAACTTTTCTTGATCCTATTTATATAGTCTCCTCATAAAAACCCTTCACACTTTTTCAAATTTATTAAAGATAGCATTTGCTGTCTGTACAAATATCAAACAGTGTAGAAGTATATTAAACAGAAGCTTAAAGTTACCTGCCTGTGCAAATATAACAAAAGAAAAACCATGGCTATCTTTCTTCCATACAGTAACTAAAAGTTATCTACCTACACTCATACCTTCCTGTCTATAACCTCAGTCTGCAGAGGTGATCACTGTTAAGTGCGGTACCTATTTTTCCAGACCTATACACACATATACTATATATACATATGCATATAGACTCATGCATAAATATGTATTTATTTATATGCAGGAGTGAGGATATCTGTGTATTATAATATATATTATTTAACATATATATACCTCATATATGATATGTACTATATAATATATAATATATGGAAATGTTTCTGCTATATTCTGCTTATAAATATAACCGAAAATCACGGCCATCTTTCTTCCATACTTTCAGACTTAAATTATTCTGCATCATGTTTCATTAAACTGAATAAACTATATTTTATGTTCCCAAGCAATTAACATTTAAGTTTGTCTACAGTACTTCACAGTTTCAGACAATTCTACAATAAACATTTTTGTGTGCACCTATTTGCCCGAAATGTATTATTCCTGTAATCAGTTCCACGATCAGAATATGGTGTTTTTCTTCGATATATATTTTTTCCTTTTGAACATTTTTCACCTGAGAGATTATCTCTAAATTCTAATGCTCTCTGAGTTGGTTAATGGAGGGTTTAAAACTTTAAAATTGACTAATCTGAATTAAGCTATGAATAAGCATGAGTGAGACTTCTAATCTGAAACTGTTAATTGCCTCAAATAAATTCCATCAGAAAAAAAAAATTATGCAAAGTGTTAAAAGATGTTGGTGGGTCGCAATCTCATTTCATATTATTCTGTGCCCTTGGGCAAGTTGTTTTCCTCTTTGTACCTTAGCTTGTCATCTTTAAGGTAGCTCCACTGATGTCTGCTCTACTCATTTCATAAAGAGATTGTAAACGTTAGATAGGACAAATCTATGCATTTCTAAACAAGTTAAATTATTCTATAATGTATCACTATTTTCTTCTTTGGAATAAAAGCTATGATAAACCTAGTTCAGTTCAGTTCAGTCACTCAGCCATGTCCGACTCTTTGTGACCCCATGAACGGCAGCATGCCAGGCCTCCCTGTCCATCACCAACTCCCGGAGTCCACCCAAACCCATGTCCATTGGGTCGGTGATGCCATCCAACCATCTCATCCTCTGTCACCCCCTTCTCCTCCTGTCCTCAATCTTTCCCAGCATCATAGTCTTTTCAAATGAGTCAGCTCTTCACATCAGGTGGCCAAAGTACTGGAGTTTCAGTTCAATATCAGCCCTTCTAATGAACACCCAGGACTGATCTCCTTTAGGATGGACTGGTTGGATCTCCTTGTAATCCAAGGGACTTTCAAGAGTATTCTTCAACACCGAAGTTAAAAAGCATCAATTCTTCTGCGCTCAACTTTCTTTATAGTCCAACTCTCACATCCATACATGACTACTGGAAAAACCATAGCTTTGACTAGAGGGACCTTTGTTGACAAAGTAACGTCTCTGCTTTAAATATGCTGTCTAGGTTGGTCATAACTTTCCTTCCAAGGAGTAAGCATCTTTTAATTCCATGGCTTCAGTCACCATCTGCAGTGATTTGGGAGCCCAAAAATATAAAGTCAGGCACTGTTTCCACTGTTTCCCCATCTATTTGCCATGAAGTGATGGGACCAGATGCCATGATCTTAGTTTCTGAATGTTGAGCTCTAAGCCAACTTTTTCACTCTCCTCTTTCACTTTCATCAAGAGGCTTTTGAGTTCCTCTTCACTTTCTGTCATAAGGATGGTATCATCTGCATATCTGAGGTTATTGGTATTTCTCCAGGCAATCTTGATTCCAGCTTGTGCTTCTTCCAGCCCAGCGTTTCTCAGAATGTGCTCTGCATATAAGTTAAATAAGCAGGGTGATAATATACAGCCTGACGTATTCCTTTTCCTATTTGGAACCAGTTTGTTGTTCCATGGATGTGAGAGTTGGACCATAAAGAAGACTGAGCATCAAAGAATTGATACTGTTGAACTGTGGTGTTGGAGAAGACTCTTGAGAGTCCCTTAGACTGCAAGGAGATCCAATAAGTCCATCCTAAAGGAAATCAGGCCTGAATAATCATTGGAAGGACTGATGCTGATGGTGAAGCACCAATACTTTGGTCACCTGATATGAAGAACTGATTCAGTGGAAAAGACTCTGATGCTGGAAGAGATTGAGGAGAAGGGGATGACAGAGGATGAGATGGTTGGATGGCATCATCGACTCAATGGACATGAGTCTGAGCAAGCTCTGGGAATTGGTGAGGGACAGGGAAGCCTGGTGTTGTGCAGTTCCATGGGTTCACAATGTCGGACATGACTGAGTGACTGAACAAGAGCACAACAGTAAATATCATTATTAATTATTAAATGTACCAACCCATTTTCAAAATTCAGAATTTGATATGATGAAAAGGATTTCAGGAATTTACCTACTTTAGGTCACTCTACTTGCATTGCTGTTTTTATTTTTTAGGGGGAGGGAACGTTTCATAATATTTCTAAATTTCCAGAGGTTTAAAATTTACCATTCTTGGTGAAATCTGTAGGCCAGGAGTTATCACAAGTATCTAGGCCATAGTCTTATTATTAGGGTGGTTTAGGAAGCTTCCTGTTCTTAACCTGTAGACTCTGGATACACTGCACAAGGAAGGATGTCTGTCACCAAAGGTGTCAAAAATGGAGTGCTTTTTAAAAATGAAATACTTGCTAAACCATCATATTCAAAGTGGAAAATAGACGAGAAATAGCATTTGAGTTGGTCTTTCTATATATAGCATATATATTTACTTAGTTACTTTTATTTTTGCCTGCTGCATGCAGGCTTTCTCTAGTTGCAGAGCGTGGAAGCCACTCTTGGTTGCAGTGTGCAGGTTTCTGATTGCAGTGGCTTCTCTTGCTTCGGAGCACAGGCTTTAGGCCCAAGGGCTTCAATAGTTGTGGTGCACAGTCTTAATTGCTCTGAGATATGTGAGATCTTCCTGAACCAGGGATCAGACCCGTGCCCCCTGCATTGGTAGGCGAATTCTTCACCACTGGACCACCAGAGAATTTCCTTGAATTGGTCTTAAGTGGCTTGTATGCATGCCTCTCTTCCAAATCCCTACTTTTCTAATGCTTTCATTATTTTGGATGCTTTTCTCTGTGCCATTCATTTCTTCAGAATACACAGAGGCAAAATGTAGATAGCACTGTCATATAGATGCACATATAAAAGCAGTTCCTTAATTAATGATTCTCTTTGTACAGCTTAAAATGAGTTGCTATGTAATACTTAAATGATGCCTTGGTTGAAATGGTGGAATACAGAAGGAAAAGGATACTTGTTTGATTCACTGTCACCTTTTCGGGATACTCAGATTTCTTACATAACTAATCCAGGAATTTTCATTGGTACTAGAATTCATTAGATTTATGGGGAAAAGGTGAGGAAAAGATGCAATAATTTTTATATGAAGAAATGTCTTCCCATTTTAAAACATGTTTCTTGGAGAGTTTATAAATTAATCTGTTACTAAACTAGCCAACTAGGTTAACTATTAAATTAATTAGGGTAAAGTTTTCCTTCATAGTGCTACATTAAGAAGACAAAAGGTTTATTTTAAAAAGTCTCTTACTGAAAAAAATTTAGTTTATGACAAAGCAGTTAAGAACTAATGCTCACCTAAAGATAGCTTTTTTTTAAATAGCCAAGCAAGATAATTTATTAATTCTACTTTCTCAAATAAAATTCATATGAAATATTTATATTTGTAACTTATTTTATGAGTTACTATAAATTAGCATTTTTCATAAAATATTTCAAATATTAAAGTCATATTATACT
Organism: Nanger dama; assembly: GCA_917880005.1. Lineage (NCBI taxonomy): Eukaryota > Metazoa > Chordata > Mammalia > Artiodactyla > Bovidae > Nanger > Nanger dama. The sequence continues at coordinate 86,660,639 of CAKJTW010000002.1, forward strand.
ATTCCAGCAAATCTAGAAAGGCTTTACAGACTTTCTGCATTTAGAAGCCCTTTCACCTTTGTTGTGCCATTGTGCTCAGTCATATCCAACTCTTGGCAACCCCGTGGACTGTAGCCCACCAGACTCCTCTGTCTATGGAATTTTCCAGGCAAGAATACCAGAGTGAGTAGCCATTTCCTCCCCAGGGGTCTTCTCCAACACAGGGATCAAACCCACATCTCCTTCAGCTCCTGCGATGGCAAGCAGATTCTTCACTTCCCAACCACTGGGAAGTGAAGTGATTGGAAACAGTCACTATGACAAAGGATTTTCTTTTTATCATTTGTTTTCATTTAAAACATCTTTTAAAAAGTTGTGCTACATATACACAATGGAATATTCAGTTAATTCAGTTCAATGGTTCAGTCATGTCCGACTCTTTGCGACCCCATGAATCGCAGCACTCCAGGCCTCCTGTCCATCACCAACTCCCCGGAGTTCACTCAGACTCACGTCCATCGAGTCCATGATGCCATCCAGCCATCTCATCCTCTGTCGTCCCCTTCTCCTCCTGCCCCCAGTCCCTCCCAGCATCAGAGTCTTTTCCAATGACTCAACTCTTCGCATGAGGTGGCCAAAATACTGGAGTTTCAGCTTTAGCATCATTCCTTCCAAAGAAATCCCAGGGCTGATCTCCTTCAGAATGGACTGGTTGGATCTCTTTGCAGTCTGAGGGACTCTCAAAAGTCTTCTCCAACACCACAGTTCAAAAGCATCAATTCTTCGGCACGCAGCCTTCTTCACAGTCCAACTCTCACATCCATACATGACTACAGGAAAAACCATAGCCTTGACTAGACAGACCTTAGTCAGCAAAGTAATGGCTCTGCTTTTGAATATGCTATCTAGGTTGGTCATAACTTTTCTTCCAAGGAGTAAGCATCTTTTAATTTCATGGCTGCAGTCACCATCTGCAGTGATTTGGGAGCCCAAAAAAATAAAGTCTGACACTGTTTCCACTGTTTCCCCATCTATTTGCCATGAAGTGATGGGACCAGATGACATGATCTTCGTTTTCTGGATGTTGAGCTTTAAGCCAACTTTTTCACTCTCCTCTTTCACTTTCATCAAGAGGCTTTTGAGTTCCTTCACTTTCTCCCATAAAGGTGGTGTCATCTGCATATCTGAGGTTATTGATATATCTCCTGGCAATCTTGATTCTAGCTTGTGTTTCTTCTCATGATATAATCTGCGTATAAGTTAAATAAGCAGGGTGACAGTATACAGCCTTGACATACTCCTTTATTAGTCAGCCATAAAAAGGAATGCATTTGAGTCAGTTCTAATGAAGTGGATGAACCCAAAACCTATTATACGGAGTGAAGTTAAGTCATAAAGAGAAAGATAAATATTGTATTCTAACACATATATATGGAATCTAGAAAAATGATACTGAAGAATTTTTTTAAGGGTCAGCAGTGGAGAAGCAGACATAGAGAATAGACTTATGGACATGGGGAGAGGGGAGGACAGGGTGAGATGTGTGGGGAGAGTAACATGGAAACTTACATTACCATATGTAAAATAGCCAACAGGAATTTGTTGTATGGCTGAAGAAACTCAAACAGGGGCTCTTTATCAACCTAGGGGGTGGGATGGGGAGGGAGATGTGAGGCAGGTTCAAAAGGGAGGGGATATGTATACCTATGGCTGATTCATGTTGAGGTTTGACAGGAAACAGCAAAATTCTGTAAAACAATTATCCTGCAATAAAAAATAAATTAATTTTAAAAAAGCAAAACATCTTTTCTAGTAGATACCTTGACCATATTCATGTACTTTAATGTTAAGCATCATAATAGTGGATTCTTATTCATGATCAGAAATTTATATTATTGACTTTTAATATCCAAGGGGATATGAAAATATACAAAAGAGATAAAATTATGGAATGTTAGAAAAGAATGTTTGATGTGTGAAAATATGTTAAAAAGATTATTTGACTACCTCCTTCAAGTCCTTATTTCTTTATATCCTAAACTCTAGGCTTCTTTTTCTGCCTTCATTTTCTATCCTTCCTTGTATCATTGGCAGCAGATCTAAAACACCAATATTGCTTGTGTTAAACCCTGTACAAAAACTAATTTGTTCCTTATTTGTATAATTATTTGCTTACAAGCTATTTCTTCTGTTAAGCCTTAAGCTTTTGAGGAAGAGTTGTCATCTATGTCTGAAATTTGTTAATTTCTTAATTAAATAAAATATTGCTTCATATGTTCAGTCCATAATCATTTTATAGCCTTAAATGGTCAAGGCACTATGCTAGAAACTGGTGATTTAAAGATTAAGTAGACATAATTCTGCCTTAGGAGGCTAACAGTCTGGTTGGGGAGAGTGAGCTATAAACAGATGTGATATAATAGAGCTATGCATAGAATTTTAACAAAAGTGAGTGGAAAGGGAATGAATTCAAATCTAAGCTTAGTAGAAGGTGTCAGGGAAGGCTTCTTGGGATGGGGGTCCCTAAAGGATGATGCCTAAAGTCAAATCCTGAAGGGCAACTAAGCAGATGAAGTTGTTGGAATGAAAGGTACAGAAACAACATTCCTGGTAGGAAAAAAAAAAAAAATTCAGCCTCGATAAAGGCTGGAAAATGCAAAATGAATTAGGGTATACATGGACCTTTAAGCAGTTTGTGTTGAGAGTGAGCTTGAAGGTAAGAAATGACAAGTGAATTGTTTGAGGACATGAGAGGAGACCAATTCAAGGAAGTATATAGACCTTCTGTGTTGGCTGAAAGTGTCAGTCACTCAGTCGTGTCCAACTCTTTGCCACCCCATGGACTGTAGCCCGCCAGTCTCCTTTGTCCATGGAATTCTCCAGGCAAGAATACTGGAGTGGGTAGCTATTCCCTTCTCCAGGGGATCTTCCTGGCCCAAGGATCAAACCCAGGTCTCCTGCATTACAAGCAGATTCTTTACCATCTGAGCCACCAGGGAAGCCCCAAGCAACTAAGGCGCTTCTTTCGAGCCAGAATCAAACCAGCAACCTAGGGATGTCCACATTCATGAAGTCTGTAGGCCTCCGCTCTACCAGTTGAGCCATCAAAGGGTCCACTATGCTGCAGGAGCTGGAAAACCATTTAAGGGCTAAAAGTCAGGGTTGAGGTCATATTGGCATTTAACCATCAATCCATTCATTCATTTATTTGATTTCATCCATGTCAAGATATACTTTTCTTGTTTACTTTTGAACTGTTAGTCCTTAACACACAGTATGTACCTAGTAAGTATTTTTTACCATTTAAGTACAACCAATGAATACTTACTGTGTTCCTGTAATTAGTGCCTCTGGAAGCTGAGTAGAGAATTCATTTCTTTAGCAGAATACTGAAGCCGGGAACCTCATTGGTAGGTTTTCCAGCAGTAAGAAATGAAAACCTAGGAGTTAAAAAAATAAAGTTTGTAAGTGATCAGCCATGAAGGATTAAAGGAAGGGAAAGATCTAGGATACTTCATATGTATAGCATAGGTAACTGGGTGTCATCAAAATTAATAAAAATACCAGAAGTAGAAGTAAGTCGTGCAAGAAGGGTGATTAATTAAATTAACTGTGAAGATTGAACTTCCTATGGGACAGATGGTGGGGTCAAAGGAGTTGTCCAAAACAGTATGAGAAATATAGGCTAGAGTCATTTACTTAAAATAGTTTGTATAAGGTCTTTGGACCAAGAGATTGGATAAGATTCAGATAAGGGAAATCCAATGAGAAAAGCCAAGCACCAACGATTAGACCCAAGGAATATCAATATTTAAGGAAGGAGTGAAGGGAGGTAGAACAGCCTATTGCAGAAATAATAAAGTCGGCGTGAACAGTATATGAGGAAAACCAGAAAAGCACATTATAAGAAAAGTCAGAGAGTGTAGTGTAGTTTGAGAAGGAGGGAGTCATTAACAGTATCAGCTGTTACACAGCAGTGTTCATCGAAATTTGGCAAATCAAAGGTCATTATTTCCAGGAAAGTTTATGGATGGAGAATTAAATTGTAGTAGAAGGATTTAAGATCATCACTGAAGACAAGTTTCCAGCATATAGGCAAGTTAGATGAGAAGAAAGAAAGTAAATAAATGACTCCTTACTAAGGGGTTTTGGAGTCTAGATAATTGGTTGTTTTTTAGAATAGGAGGTAATTGTACATATGCTTAACGACATGGTATGAATAGATTCTTACCTTGGCATTTGAGGTGCTTCACAGACTCTAACCAACCTTCGGAATATTTCTTGTTACTGTATGTCATAGGTTCAACTGCAAGCTAGTTCATAAAGACATTTTATTCATTTATTTCTCTGATCCTTATTTTTAGGCTTAACCATTTATTCACTCAGCTAATATTTATTGAATATCTACTGTGCACTAAGCACTGCAGTTTTAGATTTCTCTCATCTTTCACTTTTCACTTTCATTCATTGGAGAAAGAAATGGCAACCCACTCCAGTGTCCTTGCCTAGAGAATCCCAGGGACTGAGGAGCCTGGTGGGCTGCCGTCTATGGGGTCGCACAGAGTCGGACACGACTGAAGTGACTTAGCAGCAGCAGCAGCAGCAACAGCAGCATCTTCCCTAGTTATTTTTTATTCAAAACCCAACTCAAGACCAGCCTCTCCTCTGATTCTTCCTTCAGTGATTTCAGCTCAAATAAATCCTTCTTTTCTTTGGTGGTTGCTGCCTTTCTTATTCATATAATTTTAATCTTGTGGCTTTGATTCACTTCACTTTCCATATCAATGGCTTATTTTGTAATTGAAAGAGTCATGAAGGCAAGGAGAACTGGATCTTTTATTACTTGTAACCTATATGCAATATCTGACACATGCTAACTGAATGAACATTAAATGAATATATCTATTTTGAAAATTTAAATATATGTTTGTATTATCCTCTATAAACGTGATACTTTTCTTACCACAATAGGACTACTTACTATCTGTGAGAGCCTGAACATTTATTTTTAATTTTTAGAATGAGAACAATAATCTACCTTACTGAATTGTTCCAAAGATTAAATATTTTATACACAGATCAGTAAATATATTCATTCATATATGGAGGGATTTATTTGTGTGTATATATATATATATGTAAAATATTTTAACAGTGCCAAAAGTCAACAAATATTAGTTGCCCACATTTCAAATCAGTGGGAGCATAATGAATAATTCATAATTGATGTTGGAACAACTGATGTTGAAACACTGAGTAAAAAGGATTTTTTTCCTTAAACCACATCTGACAATAAAGTATAAGCCCAAGTACACTATTTTTCTCCCTCCTCCCTGTATCTCTCTTCTCCCATCAAACTGGCTATCAAATGTGTCTCCCCTATCCTATGTGTTCCTTCCTCTCTTTCTCTTATGATTAGTTTAGGCCATTATCATTTCCAGCTTGATTTACTGCAGTAGTTTTTAACATGTCTATTTGTCTCCAGCCTCTCCCTCTTCCAATCGATTCTATCCCTTGCCACAAAATTGATCTATCTGAAACACAAATCAGACTGTGTCACTTTCCTGCCCAAAACCTTTCAGCAACTAAAGGTTGCCTTCAAAGTAAAACATAAGACTCTGCAAGATGTGTTCTACCTGCTTCTTTAGCTGCAGAGCTTAACATTCCCTTTCTGCATCAGACACACTGAGACAATTGAAATAACCCTGGAAGTATAGGGGCTACACCGATAATGGCCATTGTTAACACTGCTATGGGTAGCATGGGGCTCCTTCCAAGCAGAAGGAACCCACAAGTTCACCTGTTGGCCCAGGAAATGAAAGAAAGCTACTTCCTTCGAAAATTCCATCCCTAGTGTCCTTTTAGAATTGAGGGCAAGAGGTGAAGGGGGAGACAGAGGATGAGGATGAGATGGCTTCATGGCATCACTGACAATGGATGGTCTTGTTGTTCAGTTGCTCAGTCATGTCCAACTGTTTGCGACCCCCATGGACCGCATGCAGCACACCAAGTTTCCCTGTTCTTCACTATCTCCTGGAGTTTGCTCAAACTCATGTCCATTGAGTCAGTGATGCCTTCTAACCATCTCATCTTCTGTCGTCCCCATCTCCTCTTGCCTTCAATCTTTCCCAGCATCAGGGTCTTTACTAATGAGTCAGCTCTTTGCATCAGGTGCAATGGACATGAATTTGAGCAATGTCAGGGAGAGAGTGAAGGAGAGGGAAACCTGGTGTCCTGCCGTTCATAGGGTCACAAAGAGTCAGCTACAACTTAATGACTGAACAACAAGTGCCCTTTTAACTTCATCCTATTTTACGCTCCTATAGAACTCCCTCCACTGGGAAGTTAGAGTGGTAGGAGTAGGGGCTTTTAAGTATTAATCTGAGAAGATGATTAATAAGAGCAATCCTGGTTGCACTAAGTGGTGAAGGCTTATTGTGTGACTTTTCAGAAGACATGGAAATTAGGCAGTAAAAAGATCTTGAAAGATAATTTGTGGTGAAGTGCCATTTTTTTGAGATAGTTTAACAAATAACCTTCCTCGATGCTCTTTCCAGGTTAATCTACCCTACCTTCTTCTTTTCTGGAAGTTTCCAGCGTGCCTTTTGCACTGCTCTACTTTTCTCATTGTATCCCTGGATTGGTTTACATGTTCATTTCTGTAACTTTTTAGGAACTCTTCTAGGGCAGAGATTGTGTGTGTGTGTGTGTGTTTCCATTTGTGTATTTGTTTTAATTTTTATAATGCCACAGACTTTCCAGATCATTTATATTAGTTCAGTGGATGAAAGGGTTTGTGAAAGTGACCCTGAACAAAAACATGCTTGCTTTTGACAATCTTGTTGTTGTTATTCAATCACCAAGTAGTAGTCAACTTTTTATGACTGCACAGACTATAGCCTACCAGGCTCCTCTGTCCATGGGATTACACAGACAAGGATACTGAAGTGGGTTGCTATTTCCATCTGCAAGGGATGTTCCCAATCTAGAAATCAAACCTGAGTCTCCTTCACTGGCAGGTGGATTCTTTACCACTGAGCCACCATGGAAGCCCTTTGACAATCTTCCTAACCTAGATAACTATGTTGTTTTTCTTACTCTTTATATAGAAAAAGAGTCTCTTCAGTAGTATCACTGGAAAGAATTATTTTCTAAATATTCATTACTTTTTACTACTAACATACATAAAGATGATTTGTGAGGGGTTATTGGGTTATTTACTATTAGATATATCATTTATATCAATAGATACTCTAAGCTAGATTATATTTTGGAAACTATTGATTAACATGCCTCAGTGTATTTTTCCACTTTTTGACAAATTTTAGTTTTGAGCTAGAATTTTCCATACTTTGCTTAAAAGAAGACACAAGTTTGGAAAGGCTTAAGGAAAAACTGTTCAAATGGTTAAAAACCTAGGAAAGAGTAGAAGAAATCGTTTTAGGTGAAAGTCAATTTGAATAACTTACACATGGTTAAACTTTAAAAGTCAGAATTTTCCATTATCCAGTTTTTACTAAGTAAGTATCTCATGAGGTATTTACAAAACAAACCAGTTGTAACATTTTTAGTGCAGTTTATAAAGAGATAGCATAAATAGATGACAGTATTTCTTTCTGTAAAAGATATTTTTCCCTAGCAGTTTCTGAATTTCTCTTTCCCCATTAAGAACTACTGTTGACCTTGTGTTGAGGTCTTATAGATTACGTGTCCACTTCAGAACACTGACACGTGCATATCATACATTTTGAATCTCCTTAATTGAGTTAAATTGTTATATTGGCGTTTTTCAATTTATGGTGTTTGTATTTACTTTGTAACTGGGGCAGATTTCCATCAAACTAGTTCTTAATGTTTTTGGTCTTAAACAGTGATAATAAAGTACATACGCTTCAAGTTATATATGTTAGTATGTAGATGGAGATAGCTGCATTAATATGGTGGCTTAGATACAAACCTTTTGAAATTAGTTGACATCCTATTTCTGATCTTTACCTTGAAACTGTGTGTGATTACAGGTATATAAGGGCAAGAGTACTCTTTTTCATTCTTGATGCCAGTTTTTTTTTTTTTTTTTTCCAATTCACTTTAACATCAACTACATTAATATGAAGTTGCTTATGGCAAACATATTGTTTAGTTTGCTAAGGCTGCCATAGTAAAATAAAGCAAACTGGTTGGTTTATACAACAGAAGTTTATTTTCTGACAGTTCTGAAAGCTCAAAATGCAAGATCAAGCTATCAACAGTATGGACTTCCTTCTGAGGCCTCTTCTCTTCATTTGCAGATGGTTGTCTTCTCCCTCTGTCTGCACATCCTTGTCCTTCCTTCCGTGTTGCTCGTGCCCTGATCTCTCTCTATAAAGACACCGATCACATTGGATTAGAGCCTACTCATATGACCTTGTTTTATCCTCATTACCTCTTAAAGGACATATCTCCAAATACAGTTACATTCTGATATACTGGAGGTTAGGACTTTAACATATAAAGTTTGAGGGGACACAATTCAGCTCATAACACACACATACATTATTTAGCTTGCATGTGAATATGTCTGTTTACACATTAATATGTGTATAATATGGCATATGAATAACATTATAGTTATGTACATATATGCATATTCGAAAGAAAGATAGCCATATTCATTTTATTACTATATATTCATGGATATAGGAAATGAAAAATTATAAGATTCTAATATGCATGTTCATTTTTAAATGTTATGGAATAGTGTAGATTTTAACTAATGTGTTTAAATTAGCAGGCAGTACTCAATTTGTTATTAAGAATTATATGCTAATAGTTGGAAAGTGCTCTAAACACCTATGTGGGTATTTGCAATCAACCCAAATTTATGAGTAAATCTGTATCCCTAGGTTAGAATTTGGAATCATCTTTAAGATCTTCTGTTACTTAGTTCCTTTAATTAAACTTGTTAAAATTTTATTTCATATCCATTGCCTTTTTGTAGCCAAATATCTTCCAGTCTGGATTATGAAAAGTTTCCCAGATCCCTGCTATCTGTCTCTTTTCCTTTTATTCTGTGAGCTGTGAATTAAACTGGTTTTCTCTCCATTCCTTCAGTGTATCACACCCATGCTATGATACATTTCACCCTTCCTAAACCATCTCCCCCACACCTGCAAATCTTCAAGGCCACACTCACTGTTTTTTTAAATACTTTATTCTACTTTACAATACTGTATTGGTTTTGCCATACATTGACATGAATCAGCCACAGGTGTACACGATCTCCCAATGCCGAAGCCCCCTCCCACCTCCCACCCCACACCATCTCCCGGATCATCCCGTACACCAGCCCCAAGCATCCTGTGTCCTGTATTGAACATAGACTGGCGCTTCGTTTCTTACAAGATAGTATACATGTTTCAGTGCCATTCTCCCACACCATCCCACCCTCTCCCTCTCCCTCTCCTTCAGAGGCCAAAAGTCCGTTCTATACCTCTGTGTCTCTTTTCACCTTTTATTCTTTACATATTGAAACCTAGAATTAGTTGTTCCTTAAGTCTTATAGTCCTAAGTCCTAAGTCCACTGGTGGTCAACTCAAATTCTTTTCTAAGACAGACTTATAGTAAATAGATAGAGACAAATACTGTTTGTTTTGTTGTTTTTGTCTCCCATAAAAACCAGCAGAGTTCTAGTCATGTTTTAGAAGATGTAAGTGCTTATTAATTGATTTTCAACGACTAAATTATATAAAATGAATTATCACTCTGAAGAGCACCATAGCCTCTAAATTTTTGCTGTCATAACTTTTAACATTATAATCATTAAGTAAGTAATATAGTGGATGGTATAATTTTAAGTATTTAAATAGTTCTAATAGTCATAATATTTGCTGTTTGCTAGTTTAAATAAATGCAGATGCAAATATCTAAACTTCCTTTATAAAATCAGATATAGTATCTTCTGGATTAAATATTTAAAATTCCAAATGATAAGTGAAGCCTTGTCAGGTAACATCAGTTGTCCTTTTTCCTGTATCACCATTTTCTTTTCTATGTACAATTTTTCTTATTAGTATATAAGTATAGTATCATTTTTAAAAATGGATACCTTTCTAGTAAAATTTTCCTTATCACACGTCCTCCAGTACCTATTACAAAGTATGTCACTGAAATTGTCTTGTTTTAGCACTTCTGCAGTGCATACAAATAGTCTGGAAATCTTGCTAAAATTTAAATTCTAATTCAGAAGGTTTATGCTTGGTACTTTAATAAATTCTCCCAAAGCTTCGTGGCTTAAAATAAACAATTGTTTGAACACAGCCATGTTCCAGCTGAGTCTTTCACATCCTTTCAAATCAAGGTGTTGGCCTGGGCTGCAGTCATCTCTAGGCTTGATTTGGGGAGAAAGCCACTTTCAGGCTCCCTCCCTTGGCTGTTGTCAGGCCACCTCCTTTGCTGCTGTTGGCTGGAAGACATCAGTCCTTTGCAATGTGGTCCTCTCTATAGGATAGCTCCCAATATAGCTGCTTGCTGAGAAAAAGGGTGGTGGGGGAGCAAGCAAGACTGAGCCAGAGTTTTTTAGTAACCTAGTATCAAAAGTAATATCACCTCACTTCAGTGTATTCTGTTCACTAGAAGGTAGTCACTAGGCCCAGTTCATAAGGGGAGGGATTTGCACAAGGACATACATACCAGGAAGTAAGAGTCACTGGGGCTTCCATCTTAGAGGCTGCCTGCCACCTTAGATTTGGAGTACAGCCTGAGATTATGCTTGGCTTCCCTGGTGGTTCAGTGGTAAAGAATCCGCTCTCTGTGCAGGATTCACAGGATACTCAGGTTCAATCCCTGGGTTGGAAAGATCCCTTGGAAGAGGGCATGGAGACCTACTCCAGTATTCTTGCCTGGAGAATCCCATAGAAGACAAGCCTGGTGCTGTATGTCTATAAGGTTGCAAAGAGTCAGACATGACTGAGCAACACAGCATGTACACACACATTAAAATTCTTCTAACAAACTCCTAGGTGATGCCAGTGCTGCTTTTGAGAACTTCACTTTTAAAAGCAAAGATCCACATTTATTATATTCAGTTCCTATCTTCTATTCATTCTCTACGGATCACGCTCACTCCAGTTAGACTTTCTTAACCCTTGCTCCATTGAAATTGCCCTTGTAGAGGTCTCCAATGACTTCTATATCACCAAGTCCAACATTTGAAAAAATTGATTTTTCTTCCTGAAAATCTTGCTTTACTTGGCTTCTGCAACACCAACTTTATATCTCTGCTCTGTTTATCTGTTAGTTACCTATCTTCCTAACTACAAATATTAAGATATCCCATAATCCAATCTTTGGATTTTTGTTTAAATCTATAGTTAACACTTGACTGGTTATAGCTTAAATTCGAGATATATGCTGACCACTTTCAAATTTCTGTCTCCTCTGTGGATTACTCCTCTAAAATCCTAACATGTTTATCAAGTTCCTCAGTGAACACCTCTACAGGGGAGACTGATAGTTATTTCAGGCTTGAAATCTCCCAGACAGAACTCTTTATTCTTTCCTCTTCATTTTCCTCACAGATAGCCCCAATGTGGCAGTTTTGTTTATCATCTGTGTTTGCAAATCCAACAAATAGTTCCACTTCCTAATCAACTGTCCAGTGAAAAACCTGGGAAGAATCTTTGAGTCTTTTCTAACTCTGATTTGTAAACAATCATTAAGTCTTGTCAGTTTTGCTTCTTAAATACAGCTTGACCTTCTCCAGCATTCTTTATTCCAACATCACCACCCTAATCTGAACCATCATCATATATTATACAGAGTTCTCCTTGTTTTTAGTATTGATGACAGCTTCGAACCCCTAGCCCAAGGGGTTTTACTCAACCCATCTTTTCTCCATGTTCATGGTATCTTTTTCCCAGTAGGACAAAATTCAGATTCTTTATGTTGTTCAGTTCAGTTCAGTTCAATCGCTCAGTCGTGTCTGACTCTTTGCGACCCCATGAATTGCACCACACCAGGCCTCCCCCACCCATCACCAAGTCCCGGAGTTCACTCAGACTCACGTCCATCAAGTCCATGATGCCATCCAGCCATCTCATCCTCTGTCGTCCCCTTCTCCTCCTGCCTCCAATCTCTCCCAGCATCAGGGTCTTTTCCGATGAGTCAACTCTTCGTATGAGGTGGCCAAAGTACTGGAGTTTCAGCTTTACCATCATTCCTTCCAAAGAACACCCAGGACTGATCTCCTTTAGAATGGACTGGATGGATCTCCTTGCAGTCCAAGGGACTCTCAAGAGTCTTCTCCAACACCATCAATTCAAACCATCAGTTCAAAAGCATCAATTCTTCAGCGCTCAGCCTTCTTCCCAGTCCAACTCTTAACATCCATACTGACTACTGGAAAAACCATAGCCTTGGCTAGACGGACTTTGTTGGCAAAGTAATGTCTCTGCTTTTGAATATGCTGTCTAGGTTGGTCATAACTTTCCTTCCAAGGAGTAAGTATCTGTTAATTTCATGGCTGTAATCACCATCTGCAGTGATTTTGGAGCCCCCAAAATAAAGTCTGACACTGTTTCCACTGTTTCCCCATCTATTTGCCATGAAGTGATGGGACCGGATGCCATGATCTTAGTTTTCTGAATGTTGAGCTTTAAGCCAACTTTTTCACTCTTCTCTTTCACTTTCATCAAGAGGCTCTTTAGTCCTTCTTAACTTTCTGCCATAAGGGGTGGTGTCATCTGCACATCTGAGGTTATTGATATTTCTCCCAGCAATCTTGATTCCAGGTTCTGCTTCTTCCAGCCTAGCATTTCTCATGATGTACTCTGCATATAAGTTAAATAAGCAGGGTGACAATATATAGCCTTGACATATTCCTTTCCTATTTGGAACCAGTCTGTTGTTCCATGTCCAGTTCTAACTCTTGCTTCCTGATCTGCATATAGGTTTCTCAAGAGGCAGTTCAGGTGGTCTGGTATTCCCATCTCTTTCAGAATTTTTCACAGTTCATTGTGATCCACACAGTCAAAGGCTTTGGCATAGTCAATAAAGCAGAAATTGATGTTTTTCTGGAGCTCTCTTGCTTTTTCCATGATCAGCAGATGTTGACAATTTGATCTTTGGTTCCTCTGCCTTTTCTAAAACCAGCTTGAACATCTGGGAATTCACAGTTCATGTATTGCTGAAGCCTGGCTTGGAGAATTTTGAGCATTACTTTACTAGCATGTGAGATGAGTGCAATTGTGTGGTAGTCTGAGTATTCTTTGGCATTGCCTTTCTTTGGGATTGGAATGAAAACTGACCTTTTCCAGTCCTGTGGCCACTGCTGAGTTTTCCAAATTTGCTGGCATATTGAGTGCAGCACTTTCACAGCATCATCTTTCAGGATTTGAAACAGCTCAACTGGAATACCATCACCTTCACTAGCTTTGTTCATAGTGATGTTTTATAAGGCCCACTTGACTTCACATTCCAGGATGTCTGGCTCTAGGTGAGTGATCACACCATCGTGATCATTTTGGTTGTGAAGATCTTTTTTGTACAGTTCTTCTGTGTGTATGTTTATGTTGTACATAAAGTCCTACACAATCTGGCCTCTGATTCCCTCTCTAGTCCCAGTTATCTCTACTTCCCTGCCTGTACTGTATACTTAAGCATTTCAGGAACTTAGCTATGATATAACACTCCCATTTGACCTTGAGTCTTAATGAAAATTATTTTCCTTCCTGAAATTCTTCCCTTCTTTGCCTGGCTTGCTTTCACTTAGTTCATGTGTCAGCTTAAACATGACTTCATCCTAGAGGGTGTCTTTTGAACTTTTATACTGGGCTTGAGGTACCCACAGTACAGTCCATAGCATTGCATACATAACTTCTACTTTGTTTTATACTAATTGAGTTATTCTTTGTCTTTTTCTCCCATTAAGCTGTAAAACAACATCAGGGGAAATAAATTCAGGTATTTTGAAGCCTGAAACATGTAATTTTGGGGGCTGTATTTTAAAATAAAAATATGGAAATTACTATATATATATATATATATATATATATATATATATATATATGAACTACATTATGGGCTTCCCTGGTGGCTCAGTGGTAAAGAATCAGCCCACAGTCCCTGCATAGGGAAGATCCCCTGGAGGAGGGCACAGCAATTCTCTCTAGAATTCTTACCTGGAGACTCCCATGGACAGAGGAGCCTGGAAGGCTGCAGTCCCTGGGGTTGCAAAGAGTCAGACACGACTGAAGTGACTGAGCACACACGCATGGTCTACGTTATATACATATATATATATATATACACACACAAAGTAAAGAAAAATATTTATAAAAAGGATCACAACAAAGTAAAAATTAAGAAAGCTGACAGATATAAAAACATATGACCCTGTGAACACACTGCTAGGATCCCTTTCCAGAACCCAAAGCTTAAGCTTCATTAAATTTCCAGTAAATACACCTCTTGACATGAGTCTTCTTGAAAGCTCCATTTCTAGTGTCAACAGCAGTGTTTAACACAAATCAGGTACTCAATAAATATTTTTGAATGAATTATTTACTGAGTTATTTGCAGTTATATTTCTATACATTTGACATTCAACAAGTTTTTCACAAATTATAGCTCTACAAAAAGCTTCATATATTAGAAAATTGTTCTTACAGTTATTATTTTCAATTTTGCTACAGTTACATTTCAAATGAATACTAATGTACATAATCTGTTAGCATATCACCGGGCTTTGTGCAGATATCCGTTGTACCTCTTTATTGAGTGGAAAAACATTTTTATTTGCATCAAAAATCTCCTATAATGTGTGTATATATGTATAGATATTTGTGTATGTCTGTGTTTTTATACATCATCTGTATTAAAACTTTAGTTTTTAATTGCTTAAATTTTTAGTGTTTTAGGTATTCCCATAAACAGAAAGCCTTTGGGGAAAACCACCTATATTCTTTTTCTTTTACAGTATATTTTTTAAACATTTTTCTCTGGAAATAAAGATAACTAGTACTTTACATAACTTTCAAAAATGTATCAGATTTTTCTTTATAATGAGTTTGTCCATGGAACATTATTTAAGAGGTTATTTGAATCAAGATAGTAACATAGCATTCAAAAGATAAGCTGCTTGGCCTAAATATCGAGAGTTTAGTTTGTTAAAGTAAAATTAAGTTTAGTTAAATTCTTTTATAATAACATTTTAAATTTGCTGAGGACTTGGTGTGCTCATATCAAGATTATCAGGTGTGATATGTGTGTGTGTGTGCGTGTGTGTGTGTGTGCGTTTGTTATAAAGTGCAGCCCTCTGATCAATGCGCACTTTTTCCTCCCATTTTCCTAAATACATCATGAAAAAGGATGAGGTTTCCGCCTTAATTGCTTGTGCCTTTTATTCACATTCCTCTCTCAGCCAGAATTGTGAAAAGAGTGTTAGTAAAAGCTGCACAATAGAGCTTTTCATTAGGCCTAGGCAAGGCACACAAAAGAAGGCTTTTGGAAAGAGTGAATGCATGAGTTTAATTTGCAGGTGGAGAGTAGATAAAGGTGCTGACGCCTCTATTATTCTCTTACGTAGGTGACCCTTACCCTGTACAGCTGATCCCAACTACCATGGCAGCTGCTGCCGCGGCAACACCAGGCTTAGGCCCACTCCAACTGCAGGTAAGTCAGGAGACAATACACCGGAGACAAAGGTTAAGTAAATATCGAAAACAGCTATTATCCTGTTAACGCAGAATATAACTGACTATGGATATTTGCCTCACACTTTTTGTTTTTGAATTTCTGTGTACTTATTCTCAACCCAACGTTGGTTTTTTTGATTTTTAGTCCTGTTTTCTGTATTAAAGATAACTTGTAATTTTTTTATTGCCTGGTATGATTTAACAAAATGAGCTGTAGTTTTACTTTGATTACTGTATGTCATAATTTCATCACAGAATGGTCTTCATCAAGATAAAAGAAGGCAAAAGCTACAAAAGATATTCAGATACTTACGGATCAAGACAGCTTAACAAAAATTACATTTAAAACTGTTCAAGATGCTCAGTATTTTTGAAGCACTCTGTAGATCTCTTTATTTTCCTGCTAATGCCAGCTCAGTTGGATAAGCAAGAATAAGTAGACCAAATAAGTAGATGCCTAAATGAACACAACTTTATCCCAACATCCACTTTTTTGGCCCAGCAGAAGCTATATTCCCATATATCCTTGAATGTCAGTGATAACTCCATCAGATGCCCAAGTGATTTTAGAAATGTTGTCTCTAGAGTTGGAAAGAATATCAATTAAATTCTATTAAAGGTATCTTTCATTAACTGTTTAAATCTTTCAGTCAGCATCCTCCACCCTCGTTTCTGTTGTTTGGGACTTTATAGTTACACATTTAATGGGAATAACAAATCATCTAATAATAGGATTAATCTCCCCTTGTGAGAAGTGTTATATTTTCCTTTGCCTGAAAGACACAGTATGCTGGTAAAGTCAAGCATGAGGCACTCATGCTTTACAAAATTAAGTTGTATTCATGAAAGTGC
This sequence comes from Nanger dama, assembly GCA_917880005.1. Taxonomy (NCBI): domain Eukaryota; kingdom Metazoa; phylum Chordata; class Mammalia; order Artiodactyla; family Bovidae; genus Nanger; species Nanger dama. The sequence goes on from CAKJTW010000002.1 coordinate 86,677,141, forward strand.
ATTGTCATGATAGATGACCTTAGCCTATAAGGAAAATACAGTTTAAATTGTAGCATCAAAAGACAGATGCATCTGGTCAGCACAGGGAATTGTCAGAAGACGTGGTGGGTTTCTGAGAAACTGGTTGAGTCTCACAGGAGGGGAACACAGGAGGAGCTGAGACATACTGTGTTCTACAGAGGTTAATAACAGTCATTCCTATTCTACCTTTTCTCCAAAAAAACACTGTGGTGTGAGTTTCTGTTTCTTTGAGCTGGAAATAACTTTAGGAAGTGTTGGAACCATGGGGACAATAAAAGTAACAACATTTGTTATCCTTTGAAATCTGAAAAATAACTACAATACAGAGAAGTGGCTATAATAGATAAAGCTAAAAGAGTAGTGGGATTAAAGGAAGAGGGAAGAATATCCAGCAATAGATTTGAATGTGGAAAATAGGAGTTTTAGAGATCTAGGCAGTCAGTTTTCAAAACAAATTAGACATTCTCATTTCCTTTCACCACTGGATCAGTGATGAGAGGGAACACAGGCAAGCTGGAGGTATCGCCTATGTTTCATTGTTATATGTCAGTAGAAACCGGCTTTGCTAGGCAGCAGTTGGAACTTACACTTTTCTAAAAAGAATAGTATTAGAATATTTTTACACAAATTAAATTTTATTTCTGCCCTTATGATATGATATCAGATTCCCTTAAAATGTAAGTATATGAAAACTGTGTTTATCACAAAACAAGAAAAAAGACACCAAACATATTTGCTTTTGCTTCAACTATGGTAAAGAATCTGCCTGCCAATGCAGGAGATGCAAGAGATGCAGGTTCGATTCCTAGGTTAGGAAGATCCCCTGGAGGAGGAAATGGCAACCCACTCTACTATTTTTGCCTGGAGAATTCCACAGACAGAGAAGCCTGATGGTCTACAGTCTGTGGGGTCACAAAGAGTCAGACATGACTGAGCACAGCACAGGGCAGGGCAACTATAATTTGATATATAAAGAGAGAAAGATATTTTATGTAAGGTGGCTTTGTACACATTAAAATACATGAATTTTAGTTAGGAACTCAGTTTGGGCTTCCCAGGTAGCACTAGTGGATAAGAATCCGCCTGTCAATGCAGCAGACAGAAGAGACTCAGTTAGATCCCTGTGTTGGGAAGACCACCTAGAGGAGGAAAAGGCAACCCACTCTAGTATTCTCGCCTGGAAAATTCCATGGGCAGAGGAGCCTGGCAGGCTACAGACCATGGGGTAGCAAAGAGCTGGACATGACTAAGTGACTGAGAACATAGAAACCAACACTGTGGAACAATAAGAAAGTTAATAATCTTACCTTTTCATGATAAGCTGTTGACTTCTATCAAAACACCAGTACACACACACACATATATCTTTTTGCTTGTGATTAAAAAGAAGTACTCAAATCCAAATATGTATTTCAAGCACATGTCATGCAGAGAGTCTGGCTTTTCTTTGAAGTGGATACTCTCACCTTTGCTCAGGTGCCTACACCAGCCTACTTTTCAACTCCTGTTCCTAACACTATATTCACAGATCTGTAACTTCAGCATTCCCCAGAGCTGCGAAGGAGACCGGCATACTCTTCCTTCCCTTGCATTAAAACAGCATCCAAATTCTTTGCTTCTCCACAGACCTTCCCAGACAGAGCAGGGAAAAGCTCCCTACAATGTCTAGGCAGAAGTCTTCTCTTAACCCCCTAACCCAGCGTTCACTCCAGTCTTATGCACCTACCTCTGTGAAGCTTCATCTCAATGGAGTATAATATATGAGCCAGTTTTAATTTTCCCCAAACTCTGCTTTAGTTATACTGATAAATCTCCGTTTTTCGATCACTTAATAGTACCTGGAGTAGACTTTATCACTTTTGAGTCCCTTTCAGTAACTAAGATTATCTTTCTTTTATGGAAATTTAGTCCCATGTTCTTATGCTAGGTTCTCTGGTAAGGCTTTCTTACAAAGATTAACTCATTTAATTCTTATTGCAACACTTTGTATTATGTCTTAATAACTCCATTTGACAAGGAAACTGCGTCACAGAGTCCAATATCCATGGTTTTAAAACAATTTTATATGTTTTTCCAAATACAGGAGATTTTATTTTAAACTTCAGAGATGTTGCCCTTCTTTAGACATTTGCTTATAACTCAGTAACTTGGTAATAAAATTATGACAATAAGGCTGATTAATTGGTACTCATACAAACCCTATATATGCATTGCAGTACTAAAGGAAATAGTATTCATAATGACAGCTGTCTACTTCAGACTCTGAATTTTCTATTTCATAATTCTTTACACAGATATGTGTTGATTCAAGCTTCTAGATCTAAGAAAGGACCCTATAGATGTATTTCTACTCACAGTTGACACTGTTTACCTACCATTCATTTTCCTTTGAAATTATCTTTTGTTCATAATTGTTCACACTTGGAAAATAATAAGTAAAACCAATAGCCAAGACCTTTATTAAAGAAGAAATAATGTCAAGTACAATAATCTTAAAAAGCAAAATGACTTATTACTTAAATATCACTTCATGTTCCTGGATAAAATAAAAAAATATTTTTCATACAGTAAGAAATACTTTGGGATTCCATGGGTGGCTCAGATGGTAAACAATCTGCTTGCAATGCAAGAGATCCAGGTTTGATCCCTGGTTTGCGAAGATATCCTGGAGAAGGAAATAGCAACCCACCCAAGTATTCTTGCCTGGAGAATCCCATGGATAGAGGAGCCTGGTGGGCTATAGTCCATGAGGTCGCAGAGTAAGATGCTAGTGTCCAACTAATACTTTGACTTTCATGAAATACTTTACATTAAAAAATCACCTTGCTATATATACATTTTAGGAGCAATTAAAATAATCTTTGTGCATGCTTGGTCATTCAGTCATGTCCAACTCTTTGTGACTCTATGGACTGTAGCCCACCAGACTCCTCTGTCCATGGGATTCTCCAGGCAAGAATACTGGAGTGGGTTGCCATTTCCTTCTCCAAGATATCTTCCTAGGCCAGGAATCGAACCCCCGTCTCCTGTGCATCTCCTGCATTGCAGGCAAATTCTTTATCACTGAGCCACTGGGGAAGCCCCTAGAATAGTCTAAGTCTTGTCAAATACTTATTTTTAATTTTATAGAGAAATATGAGTAAGAAAAATGACAATCTGAGTTGTGTATAAAACATACACATTAACATGTTGTACTCAGGCACCATTTTATTTATTTCTATTATAACAAAATATCTGTCCTTGTCTCCTCTGAGCCTTTTCATAAGCTTTTAAGCCTTTCCTGGGTTTCAAATCCATATATACAACTATTTGTTGGCAACTAAGAGGAAACATAGATTTTTACACGCACAATAAACTGACTACAAAATGGACCTGACCACTTATCTTCCTTGCCCCCTGACCTGCTCATTCTTTGATCTTAGCAAATGGCTCCATTCCATCTGTTTCTCAACCCTGGAAAGCATGAGCACCATCTTTAACTTTTCTTCCTTCTTCCTCTGGACCTATACTTTCATTATCTTTCTGTTCATTCCACCTACTAAATACATCAATCATCTGTTTTGTTTTGTTTTGTTTTTTGCATATTAACTGTCACTCTGTGAATCTTGCTACCCTCATAGCTTGCATAATTAACCCTAGTAGCCCTGGACTGAAGCCACTTAGCAGCAGCAGCAGCAGCAGCCCCTGAACTGGCCTTTCAGTCCTCATCTTGCCCTCTTCAACACACTCTCTCCTGTATACTTGTGTCAAAATGATCTCTATGATTCTGATCATGGCCTTCTCCTACTTAAATACCTTAAATTACATGGTGTTTTCAAGTTCTCTCTCCCTTCTGAATCTTTACATGTGGTATTTTCTCTCTGGGGAACCCTATCACCCACCTTTCTTTACCAAGCCAACTCCTACTTATCCCTGAGATTGCAAATGAAAACCTCACTTTTTCAGGGAAGTCATCATTGTCTTCAGGTCTGGATTAATGTAGCTTTTATGTATGCCTGGAGTACACCGTATTTTCCCTCTCATGGCACTTGTGGAAAATGTTCTAAATCCTACTTTTTGCCTTCTACCAGATGGCATGATCTATGAAGTGACTGACTCACCCATCATTTGCACTTAACCACGTACTTGAAGTATTTAAGGGACTTAATAAATATTTAAGAAACTAAAGGATGAAGAATTAATCTTAACATTACACTTAAATTATGTATCGTTAACTCGCTACTCTTCTTTATAACAGTGGATTTAAGCTGAATATTAACGATTGATTTCCCATATAAATTAATATCCATCTTTGTGGAAACTCTACATGCCTAGTACTTTGTTTAAAAATTGCACTTATAATAGTTCTGCTCTACACTGCCTTATTCATTGTGCTCCAGCTAACTAGATCCTTTGCTGTCCCTTGACTTGCAAGGTATGCTCTCACTTTAGAGTTTTACATTAGCTGTCTCCCTGCCTGGAAGGCTAATTCACTTCATTCAAGAATTTTCTCTAATGTCCCCTCTAGTAGTCTTGGTCTAAGTAACCTCTTGAAATCATAAAATAACCCTCCCCGAGATACCACACTTCTGTTTCCCTTATTCTGCTTTTTTTTCTAAAGCACTAGTCATCTTCAAGCATACTATGTAACTTGCATAGTATGTTCTTTTTTATTATCTGCCTGTTTCAAATAATGGAGGGAATGTCATTTTGTCGTTGTTGAACAGTTATGTATCTCAAGTGCTTAGGAAAGTGCCTAGAAAGTAGGTGGTATTCAGTACATAGTAATCAAATGAAGAAACTGTCATGAGCTAATGGTCATCATCATTTTTAATAAGATAACAAAGCAGTATATGTTTAATTTCTGGAATAAATAATATTAATTTAGATATCATGGAACAATATGTTTTCTCAACGACCCCGTGGACTGTAGCCCACCAGGCTCCTCTGTCCATTGGATTCTCCAGGCAGGAATACTAGAGTGAGTTGCCATTTCCTTCTCCAGGGGATCTTCCCGACCCAGGGATCGAACCCAGGTCTCCAACATTGCAGGCAGCTTCTTTAACCTCTGAGCCACCAGGGAAGCCCAAAAGATTCTTAGTATATGAGAAAGCCATAGCTCTATCTCTCCTTTTCCTTCCTCCTTTTATCTTATTTATAAACATGGGCTGCTGAATAAAGAATGTGTTTTAGTATTTATTACAGTTTATGTAATTCATTTACATCAAAATTTGTGAGAAAAAACAAACATTTCAACATTAGTTTATTTCTGCGTTGTTAACATGTATACAGACGACATAAGAATATGAATTGCTAGAGGTGCGTTTGACTCAGTAGGACTCACTATGACAATACAACACTAAAGGGAATTACTTCCAAATAGTGGAGAGATGTATTATCAAAATACTAACTGGCCAGTTAGCAATCTAATATACTCTTTACTCCATTCTTATTTTTCTTCCCCTTCTCTTTTTTCCTTTCCCCTTCTTTTTCAAATTACTTATTTTTCTTCCAAGAGCCAAGGATGCCTTTTGATATTTGTTCTCCTAATATGTCTTTTTAAAGGAGGGATATTAACTTACATAGAAAACTAATCTATCTTCATTTCTACATTAAGAAATGAGTATAATTATTTAAGCAAAATAAACTTACATTTTGAATCTTTTAGACATTTGTGACTAGATAAAATCAGTTAAGCAAATTGTCTATAATTAATGAAACCAGATGATGGCAATAGTCCATGTAACATTTATTTCTCATATTTATTGTCATTAATTTGCATTTTACTTAATGGGCATCATGAACTTTTTAATAAATAGTAAGAATTGTAGTGTAGTATCCTATTTCTGTTTTTTAAACTAGGTTCTTAAGATTGGAAATTAGAAGGAAATATTTATCCACTTATTTCTCACTTTATAAATACCATATTTGCGTTGGCCAAGATGGTTGCCACCTGTTCTACCTATAGGAAGCCAAAAATGTTGACTCTAACCAGTGATTAATAATCCTAAGCAGGGGAAAACAAGGTTGAAATTCATTTTGGATGTACATATTTTACTCAACTGAGCAAGTAGCATTCATTCCAGAAATTTTATTAAATTAATTTACCTTTTACTGATTTTAGTAGGATTATTTTTAAAGTGCATAATAATGTTTTTAGAATAAAGACTAAAACTTGCAAGTTGTCATAAATGAAATCCCATAGAGTTACAGTTCCAGCAACCCCTAATATCAGTAGCATGCATCCTCCAAGATACAAAAAATGATAGATGACATGTGATCAGAGGAGAGAATGAATTATATAGAATATCAACTAAAATCAGTCTTTTTTTCCTAGCTATCAAAGGTACATGGTAGTCATGGCAGAAGTGGCTTCAGTTTCTCTCTGGCCAAAAGTAGCAACAAACAGATGTGGATGGAAAAATTAAGTTCATCTTTTTATCAACCTCCTGCCAGTCTCTGAAGGAGGTCAATAATTATGACAGGACACAGACAAATGCTTCATATTTCCCAGAGCACTATAGTGACTGAGCATGTCTTCATGTGTCTGACCAAAGAAACCCCCAGAAAATCAATAAGGAAGAAATAACCATATGGAGAGGTCTAGACATGAGGCTTTTACCTTCTTATTGAAGGAATTGCTTACAAGATTAATTCTTGTAAAGTACTCATCTTTATCTACCTAGACGCTCTACTATTCAGTTTATTTCTCAGGTCACCATCATTTCCACACAGGGTGGAAAATGATCAACTGCTCTTCATTTCAGTCGCAACCCTGGTGTGTTGTTTGCTGTTGGACTTCTGTCTGCATGAGTGAGTTTTCTTGCAGGTTAAAAGAATGAATTCCCTCCTTTCCTCTCCCTTCGACCCTGAGCCTGCAGGGCAGACAGACAGAAGCACACATATGATTAATACAGCACAGCTGCAAGTGTGAGTCATTTGCATATGTATTAATAGAGGCAAAAAAAACCCACCCAACAACAATTAAATTATATACAGAGACATTCTGCATACTAAAGAACTTATGTAAATAGGCCTGGAAAAGTGCAGCCAACATTTCCCCTGACTTCTCCAAGCCCATATGGGCTAGAGTCAGAACCCAGCAGTGTTCAAGAATCTCCTTTAAGGAAAAACCTGGTAGGAGCTACATCCATAGTTATTACCACCCCTAGGGTTCCCAGGAGCTGTTTGACATTTGCACAATGGAGACAGTACTGACAGTGTCTTTTCCACACTATTCCTGTATTGCCTTCTTTCCAGCAGTTTCATGGTGTCTCATTACGTGCCAGCAGAAACATCAGTACAATGTGCTTTTCCACACTGTTCCATTTTTACTGTAATGACCAATTAAATGGTAAACTTTAAAATTGTGTTTGAAGTTCTCCCATTGACTATACTTAAGTAATATAAACGATTTCTCAATGCCAGGTTTCCTGGTCACAAGTTCATGCCCATTCCTCTATGGCATTCTGTGTTCCCTTAATCACAACATGGTTAGGTTACTCTAAAATGTTTCTAAGCTAGTTACCATATATAAAAGGATTGCTAGGCTCAAGGCCAACAGTAGATGCAATCCTAGGAACAACACCAGTTTGTTGTAATTTTGAAAGTGTACAGGTTTTTGTTTGATCAAGAAAAACAGAAATACCCAATTTTCTAGTTTTGGTTATATATAAGAAGGAAGAGAAACTAAAATTCTTCAGATTCACAGATTGTATTTATATTAGAAATCAGGTCCTTACACATAATTGTCAGTTTAGATTATGTTACTTTAATTTATTCAGGAATGTCTTATGAAGACAAATTCAACCTTAGAAGTAAAATTCTATACAAGTAAAAGTTGTCGGTTGGATGGCATCACCAACTTGACGAACATGAGTTTGAGCAAGCTCCATGAGTTGGTAATGGACAGGGAAGCTTGGTGTGCTGCAGTCCGTGGGGTCGCAAAGAGTCAGACATAATGGAGTGAACTGAACTGAAAAGTTTTTGTTTAATAGAAACGGTAAGAATCTTGAGCCTAAGGAACCCAAATGAAGAGAGATGCTCCTTAAGAGAAACAAACCTTGGTGTTACTACCAGAAAATTGTTGAACATTATCCACAAATATGGATAATATTTGGATGATTAAATCTCGAAGCATGCAGCTGGAATATGTAAATTATATAACAGGTAAACATTGGGCAGAAGTCTTCATAGTTAATTAATTATATACAGGAAAGCTTAGTCTCTTAGCAGGCAAAGAAAAACTTAGTCTCTCAGCAGGCAATAATTAGAGGAAAAATAACATAGACTAAAGCAAAAAAATTATTATTAAGGCATTGTCTTTAGATTAGCATTTTGAGTCACTGATACTTAATGAGAGGCAGTGTAATATAATGGTTAAAAGTGTGGTTAAAATGGTTAAAAACCACAGCCATCTGTGCCTTAAATCATGGTTCTGCTATTTACTGCCTCTGTGATTCTGGGCAAGTTACCTAACCTCTCCGTGTTTTAGTTTTCTTGTCTGTAAACTGTGGATATAAATGATATGTTATTGTGAGGATTAAATGAGGTAACATACAGAAAGTGCTTAGGGCAATAATAGAATTAATTATAATTTACCAAATACTATGTCCTAAGTAATAATAAATGCTTGGTATTGTTAGTTGATTGGGCTTCCCAGGTGGCACAGTGGTGAAGAATCCTGAGTGCACACACGCGTTATTAGTTGATTAATATTATTAGCTGATATTAAACTAATTTTTATGGCTTAAAAAGGCAACCTTGCAAATGAAGACTGGGCACACTTTAAACATTTTTTAAAATTTATTTTTGTATGCACTGAGTCTTCGTCGCTGCATGCTGTCTTCCTCTAGTTGCGGCAAGTAGGGGCCACTGTGTCTCACTGAGTGGCTTCTCTTGTTGCAGAGCACAGGCTCTAGGGCGCATGGGTTCACTAGTTTCGGCCCTTGGGCTGAGTTACTCTGCCGCGTGTGGCATCTTCCCAGACCAGGGCTCAACCCATGTTTCCTGCATTGGCAGGTGAATTCTTAGCCTGTACCACCAGGAAAATCCAGCATACTTTTCTTATGTAGATTTATTGTTCAGTTCAGCATCTAAAGCAAGTTAGTAAAATTGAAACACATTGTCTTATTTACAAGGAAATGATTTCTGTCCCCTGTGTGATATAATTTTAAGGCCCATCACAAGAATCTATAGGAAGCAATGAGTTTAATTATTCAAAAAAAGCCGAGTAGTTACCTGGAGTATAGATCTGTGGTTTGCTATTGCTCATTCTTTATCTCAATATTTGTATCTATAAAATGACAATAATGCCTCCTGTCAATCCTATTTTTCCATGCATGTAATGCAAATGAATTGTCTCTGTGAGCTGCCAGCAACTATTCTAAATAAATGGCTTATAAAATTTAAAATAAGTTATTTACATAGATGCTTTTAATGTAATAATTTATTTTAAAATAAATGATATAAAATTTGTTCTGGTATAACTCTTCAGAGCATACACTTTTTGAAATATATTAATAGAATATTTTCTAAAACATCTGTCTCTTGTTCTGTCCCCTCATTATAGGGCTGAACTGTTTCTCAGGGTTTCCTAGGGAGCTCAGTGGTAAAGAATCCATCTGTCAATGCAGGAGATATGAGTTCGATCCCTGGATTGGGAAGATACCCTGGAGAAGGCAATGGCAACCCACTCCAGTGTTCTTGCCTGGAAAGTCCCATGGACAGAGGGGCCTAGCTCTCTAGTCCATGGGGTCGCAAAGAGTCAGACATGACTGAGCAACACACACACACACACACACACACAAACTTTTCATTAGTTTCTTTAAGGAAATAGTTCCTATATTTTCAAACTTGACTATGGAAGCAAATTATTTCATAAACCCCACAGTATCCTGTAAATTTTATTTACTCAGCATATATTTATTCTTTGTAAGTGACTTAGCATCATACAGAATGCAAAGATAAATTAGCTAAAAATTCTTAAAGGATCATAGAGGAGCTTGAAATATAAGGGAATGAATGACATGCAAAAATGGAATAGAATTTGAAGAAAGTCATACAGCCTCCTGTCCTACTCCTATATGAAATAAAATGGACCTCAAAGACCTCTAAAAGCAATTGTTTCAAGCTGTTCACAAGAGTCCAAGTGGCTCCAACCACCATCAAACAGTACCATTCACTCTTATTTGTTTTATAGATTGAATTCTACTGGCTGAGATTATTTGAATAAAAGATTCTGCTGCTAAAACAGAATTTAAAAACCATCCTTCTATTGCAGCTCTTGAATATTATTGATGAGGTAATTTAGACTTTAAATAGTGACCTGGATAAATCAGACATTAACAGAAGTGTGCCTGGAATCCAGGCAGCTGAAAGCTAAATCTAGCCTCTTCCCGTTGTTCCATGGAATCCTTAAAAATAAATGCATACATTCATGTATATTATTTTAAGTTGTTTTGTATAAAAGGGGGGAGAAAAATTGATATTTTTGCATTTAGACCATTAAATTAAGGATGCATAAAACAATGGGTAGGATTTGCATATTAGAAACAATGGCAACCTTCTGAATTGCTTTCATTTTGCTGAGTTCACTGATTGTGCTCTGTGAATTAATTCTTTTGTAAAAAGCTATTGAAAGATCAAGGAATTCAGAAAACAAAACAACAGAGAAGCGTGTTGTTTCATATCTATTTTTTCATAAAAGGTTCAAAGTAAGATTGTTTACATCACAGGTCTTGTTGATATTTTATTTGGTTCTTAGAAGAAAGATAGTATTCAAAAGTTGATTATATAATGATGCAGATAAGATTTTGCACTGATGAATGAAGTGTTCTGAGAGAAAGACCGAGGAGAAAAACCCTGTTACAATATTGAGCTACATTTGGTTGGCAAGGATCTTTGTAAGACTTGAAAATAGATCCCTATTCGATTCCTTCAGATAAAAAGCGTAAGCCAGCCCAGCGTATTTCAAATTTACCGTTTCCTGTGGAAGTTTCTCAGAATTGTTCTGCCAAAGCAATGGTTTGAAAAGAAACGGGAGGAGGGAAGGGAACCCTTAATTATTCCATTTTTCTTAATCCTGACCTTTCGCTTGATGCCATACCACCTTTTTTTCCCCCAGTGGCCTCTTGGATAAAGGGAAGGGGACAGAAAGAAATGGAGGAACATACACAAAGTATGTTCCCCAACGATTTAGTACAGTGAGCAGTGGGCCAGCATAATTAATACCTCCAACAAGGAAACTGCAAGTGTTCTCTCTTGCTCTTGCTGTTCTAGAACTTCTTGAATGTAGAATGAAAAAGGTAATTGTAATAGTTAAAATTGCAGTTACTTCCTTTTTGAAATGAGGCAGAACTCCTGAAAATATTGTCTCTCCATCTATAATAGTTTCTTTACGATATCCAGTTTCCCTCTGAAATTTGACTCTATTGTACTCCACTATTAGCATGCTCTATACAACTCACAACTATGACTAGCGTTCCCTTGAAATTAGTTCTCTGGTTTTCAAGGAATATTAAATTGTTAGAAAGAGTATAGTTAAAACATTTGATTAATGTATAGAAGATAAGTCACAACATTAAATGACAGAAAAGAAGTAAAGGCCCTAACTTTTCTTCATTTTTCAATTCAGTTCAGTTTAGTCGCTCAGTCGTGTCTGACTCTTTGCAACCCCATGAATTGCAGCACGCCAGGCCTCTCTGTCTATCACCAACTCCCAGAGTTCACCCAAACTCTTGTCCATCGAGTCAGTGATAATATCCAGCCATCTCATCCTTTGTTGTCCCCTTCTGCCCCCAATCCCTCCCAGCATCAGAGTCTTTTCCAGTGAGTCAACTCTTCGCATGAGGTGGCCAAAGTACTGGAGTTTCAGCTTTAGCATCAGTCCTTCTAAAAGAAATCCCAGGGCTGATCTCCTTTAGGATGGACTGGTTGGGTCTCCTTGCAGTCCAAGGGACTCCCAAGAGTCTTCTCCAACACCACAGTTCAAAAGCATCAGTCTTCGGTGCTCAGCCTTCTTCACAGTCCAACTCTCACATCCATACATGACCACTGGAAAAACCATAGCTTTGACTAGATGGACCTTTGTTGGCAAAGTAATGTCTCTGCTTTTGAATATGCTATCTAGGTTGGTCATAACTTTCTTTCTAAGGAGTAAGCGTCTTTTAATTTCATGGCTGCAGTCACCATCTGCAGTGATTTTGGAGCCCAAAAAAATAAAGTCTGACACTGTTTCCCCATCTATTTCCCATGAAGTGATGAGACCAGATGCCATGATCTTAGTTTTCTGAATGTTGAGGTTTAAGCCATTTTTATTCTCATCTTAATTTGATTCATCTTACATCTGCTTTCCTTCCAGAGGAATTTTAAGTTAGCATGTTTCAGTGTCACCTTAGACACAAGCTAGCATTAAATACAGTATAAAACCAGAAAATATATAGTTTTCATGAGCTCAATCTTTGCTCTGTAACTGTTCAGTAATTTATAGGTATAGTAGTACAGTGATCAGTTAGATGACCTGATGACTTATTTTTTTTCTATTTTTTTCTTTCTTTAAAGCTTGTTCCTCAATTTGTTAAAAAAAAAAAAGACAAAATTTTTAAATAACTTTTAAAATAAATGTGTAAAATAAATCCTACAAATAAATAATATTTAAATGGTACCTGTACTTTGATGAGGGCTTCCCTGGAGACATAGATGGTAAAAATCTGCCTACAATGTAGGAGACCTGGGTTCAATCCCTGGGTTGGGAAGATCCCCAGGAGGAGGAAATCGCAACCCACTCCAGTGGGATTCTGGAGAATCCCACAGAGAGAGGAGCCTGGAGGGCTATGTCCATGGGTGGCAAAGAATTGGACATGGCTGAGCAACTTTGACTACAGTATGATGGATTATGAGCTTGAGCTCTAATGAATACCTCTTCATCTCAGTTTCTTTCCTTGTGAAATGTGATAATTTTGTTCCTTCACGATAAAGCTGTTGTGAGGATTGAAAGAGATACTGTGTTCAAGATGCTTAGTAGAGTATAAGCATAAGCATTTAGCCATCATTAGAGGCTCTTATCCTTATTACATCCTGTATTCAGGGATTTCTCCACTGTCAGAAATGAGTGCAACAAATTCTTCCATATTTTAAGTTAGTAAGTATTTTTCTAAGACATAGCAATTCTGTTCTGTACTACAGAGGTGTATGGCAAATGGAGTTATCCATCTCAATTTAAGTTGGTGTTGAATACACTCTTTGGGAGCCATACCCTCATATTTAAAATAAGCTGAAAGTCCTTATGAAAATACCCTTAAGTATGAAAATCTTTATTCTACATGTACAACTACATAGAAACTGTTTCTTCCTAAAAATAATGTATCTCTCTATTTTTTTCCATTCCATAAGAGTTACTAGAATGTCTTTGCTTCCGTGACATTGATGATTATTTGTGAATAGAACAGACTTTTCCTTTTGAAGGAGAAGCTCTATGTATGTTGATGGAAAGTCACAGTGTTTTGTTATAATGGGGAGAGTTTTCCAGCACGGCTGGATGGTGAAGGCATAATAATGGCATTCAAAGCAGTTGGTATGCCTTGATTATTCTAACCTCCCAAACTGCTCCCCAAATAGGGTATTAACAAATAAGGTTCTGCTCTCAACCTGCTTCTAAAGTGATACGTGAGTCTGGTCTCAAGTGATTTAACCTGGCCAACTCTCAAGTTATCTAATTTTTAATATGCTTGTGAGTGTAGTTGTTCTACCTGTATATCATGGAAGAAAGGAGGAAATGAAACAAAGAAAGCACTATGAAAGAAACTACAGCCCTGGAAATCCCCAGAAGGAGACTTTGCACCTTACAAGTGGCCTTCTCTGATTCGTGATACACTTATTCATGTGCTGTCAAAGAAAACATGAGAAAGGTGTGGAGGCAACCATTGAGCAGATGCATTCAAAAGAAATGCTGTAGAAACTTGAAAGGAGTAAAGCTAGCACCAAAGGTTTTGTTATTCTGTTACACCTTCATGAAAGGAGAAGGAAGATGAGCAGGTCTGTCCATGGCTAGACCACCCAGTAGACAACCTAATCCCAGCCTTACACCAAGGAAAATAGGGCTGTGTGGAAATGTAACCTAAAGTGGGGTCCAGCTGCTGCTACTACTGCTAAGTCGCTTCAGTCGTGCCCGACTCTGTGCGACCCCATGGACAGAAGCCCACCAGGCTTACCCGTCCCGGGATTCTCCAGGCAAGAACACTGGAGTGGGTTGCCATTTCCTTCTCCAAGGCATAAAAGTGAAAAGTGAAAGGGAAGTTGCTCAGTCGTGTCCAACTCTTAGCGACCCCATGGACTGCAGCCCACCAGGCTCCTCTGTCCATGGGATTTTCCAGGCAAGAGTACTGGAGTGGGTTGCCATGGCCTTCTCTGGCTGCTCCCATTCAAAAAGTCAATAAAGAAACAAGGTTGGTGAAAAGGAAAGTTTGTTTTATTTTGGATGCCAGTGGGAGAAGAGGGGAGAGATTCCTCTCCAAAGGCTGACTCCACCCTTCAACCCCCTACTGGGACAATCAATGGGCTAGAAAGCAATGGCACCCCACTCCAGTACTCTTGCCTTGAAAACCCCATGGATGGAGGAGCCTGGTGGGCTGCAGTCCATGGGGTCACTAAGAGTCGGACATGACTGAGTGACTTCACTTTCACTTTTCACTTTCCTGCATTGGAGAAGGAAATAGCAACCCACTCCAGTGTTCTTGCCTGGAGAATCCCAGGGACGGGGAGCCTGGTGGGCTGCAGAGTCTTTATAGACAGATAGAGTGGATTACATGCAGAAACAGCACAGTCAACTCTGACAGTCGTCATGAAATTGGTCATCAGTGGTCTGACTGATCAGTGTCATCTTGATTATTTTAAGTACAATTAATCGTCAGTGCCAGGGTTGGTTTGTTTCCATTTCTTGAGGCCAGTTCTCAAAATTGTGGCAACTTATGTCATGGTTACAGTCTAGTCATCATATAGTTAAAGTCTTCCACCTGATAGGGATTTCAGTATCTGTAAGACAGCTCACAGGATATGGCTCAGAATATTATCTATAGTCCTTGAGAAGGAACTAAAGATCCTTAATTATGTTTAATGACTAATCTATTATTATTTGGTCTCCTTTGACTCTTTTCTGTTTGTTTCTACATGGTCTCACTTTTCTGATTCAACTTATTCTTTGGCTAAAATTTTTCCACAGACAAAAGGCAGGCTGAGGACATGGGGGACAAGGACCATACAGTCCTGCTCTATGTCAGAAATAAATAAATAAATCAAGAACAGTTTGACATTAAAAAGTTTCATAGCACTAATCAGAATGCTGTGTTATTTTGAATGATACAGCCAAGTGGTTTGGCACTGTAAACATTTTAATCCTTAGGGATATTAAAGATTTTAAAATAGGAAGCTATTTCAAAAATATACCTCTTTTCCTCTTGGAAATCTCTCTCTCTCTTTTACTTTTATATCTTCCTGTTTCCCTCTCTTTCTTATCTTTTCTGCTGTCTATGTTTAGTTTGACACCCCTCTGTTAGTCTTCTCTACCCATCTTCCCTTTTTCTCTGTCCTTCAGTTTTTTCCTCCTCTCTGTTGTTCGTCAAGATCTGAGACACTAGTTACCCTTTTATTCTCCCACAGTTGTGAAAAATGGCGCTTCCATCTCCTTTAGAACTATTTGCTTGTTAGCTGAACAACTATAATAATAATCCAATGAGTCAGGAGTTTTAATTTTGAATACCAAATGGCAAGGATGGAGGCTATCAGAGCAAAATGTATCTGGGCTGTTTTTTTCCATCTAAATGGAAGATCTCCTGGAGAAGGAAATGGCAAACCACTCCAGTATTCTTGCCTCAAGGATTCCATGGGTAGAGGAGCCCAACAGGCTATAATTCATGGGATTACAAAGAGTCGGACACTATTGAGCTGTTGGAGGCATATTTGATAACATTCTAAATGATTGTAGAAGATACTGGCCTAGAGATATCTTCATCCATAATTCATCTTTTCTGTTAAAAAAGCCAAATAAATGCCATGAACACATCAATGATGGAGGCTTCCATTGAGACCATAATACCAACTCTTCCGAGATTAGGAAAAAAATGTGGATTCTCTTGGAAAACAAAAGTATAGTGATGGAAACACAGCTCATTATTTTTATGCTAAGAAAGTACTGAACAGTTGGTTTCTTAGCATCAGCTGAAATGGAAAGAATGGCTTTTCACTTTGTTTATTTAATAGCCTTTTATCAGTACTTTATAATACTGTTATCTCAGATGGTGGGTGGTGACCCCTGGCTACCTGCTCCCCTGCACACTCACACCACTTATTATTCATTCTTTATGTGCATGTGGACATATGAAAGATAGAGATTAAGTCTAAGGGTTGTAGTGTTTTTAAAAATCTTTATAATCTATGAAAGAAATAGTTGCTCAGTCATGTCTAACTCTTTAAAACCCCAAGAACTGTAGGCCACTAGGCTCCTCTGTCTGATTATTATTATTATTTTAATTAGTATCCCAGTTATTTAAATTATTATAACTGTTTAGCTAATAAATTATTTAGCTAGTAAACATATAGTTCCAAAGAAGACAGCAGTTCCTTCTCCAGCAGATCTTCCCAACCCAGGAATCAAACTCAGGTCTCCTGCATTGTAGACAGATTCTTCACTGTCTGAGCCACCTGTTGGCAAATTCCTACTTTACCTTGATTTTTCCCTTGGGAAGGGAGGTCAGAATTATAAGAATGCTAAGTCAAAGTTGTTAAATAAGATCATTTTTTTCATATGTGTAATTGTATTATTTATTTTTTAATTTATAAAAACATGCAGTACATTTGACTATATTTGGGGTATACAGTTCAATGAGTTTTAGCCACTACCACGACTAGAACAAACAGTAAAAAATCTGCCTGCAGTGAGGAGACCCGAGTTAGATCTCTGGGTGGGAAAGATCCTCTGGAGAAGGGAATAGCTACCCCTTCCAGTATTCTTGCCTGGAGAATTCCATGGACAGTGGAGCCTGGCGGGCTGCAGTCAGTGGGGTCACAAAGAGTCGGATGCGACTGAGCAACTAATGCTTTCACTGTTAGGATACAAGACAATTTTATTACCTCTCCTCCCACACACACACACACAATTCCTTTGGTTTCTATAACCACCTAGGAAGGGAATTATCTCATCTCCTGCCTGGGAAATCTCAACCTTCATTGATAGGACAGCTGAAGCTGAGAAAAGCCAACCTTCTTAGAGTTCAACAACTGTTTTTACACTCCGTCCTTTCTAATATAGCTTTCTACTCTCTCTATTGTCCTTGAATTCAACATTTCTTTGTTCATACCCAAGAGAGTATACATTTGGTTTTTTTCTTTATATTAATGTCTCAACGTATTTTGCTGCAGCAGTGACTTAAGTATTTAATTTCTGCTTTTCACTTTACTTTTAAAATCTTAATTGTGACTCAAAATTTTGCTAATCTTTATTCATCCTATGTATATTTTTATCAAAAATGTACATGGCATAAAATTTGCCATTTTAACCACTTTTAAGGGTACAGTTCAGTGGCATTGAGTTCACTTACATTAAACAACCATCACCACTGCTCATCTCTGAAACTGCTCCATCCTCACAATCTGAAAGTTCTTACCCATTAAACAATAACTTTCTGATTTTCCCATACCTCAAGCCCCAGGTGTAACCACTGTTCTACTTTTTGTCTCTGAATTATCTCTTCAGGATACCTCATATAAGTAGAGTCCTACCATATTCGGCCTTTTGTTTCTGGATTATTCATTTAGCACAGTGTCTTCAAGGTTCATCCATGTTGTATGCATGTGTCAGAATTTTCCTCCTTATCAAAACTGAATCTTATTCTATTGTTTATATATACCTTGTAATAATATTCTATATATACTGTTTATGTGTACCACCTTTTTGTTTATCAGTCCATCTGTTGGTAGGTACTTGGGATATTTTTACATTTTGGCTATTGTGAATAATATGAACATGGATGTGCAAATATCTGTTCTAATCCCTGCTTTCAAGCATTTTGGGTATATCCTCAAAAGTAGGATTGCTAGATAATGTGGTAATACTGTGCTTAATTTTTAAGAAATTGACCTAATGTTTTCTAGAGACAGTGCAGAAGGATTCCAGTTTTTTCCAATTTTTCTCACCAACATTTGTTATTTTTCTAGATAGCCATCCTCATGAGTGTGAGGTGGTGTCACATTGTGATTTTGGTTTGTGCTTCCCTAATGGGTAGTAATGTTGAGCATCATATCATGTACCATATTAGCCATTTCTGTATCTTTAGATCCTTTTAATAATACTCCTGGTAATTGATTCCTGAATAATGTTTGCTTTTTCGTTTTTCTCACTTTAAGTGGGTCTTTAATTAATATTTGTTGACTGAAAGAGGGACACATGAATGAATGAATGAGTAAAAGAATAAGTACTTTTATCACTACTAACCAGAGTATTTATATCTCAGTACCCACTAGATTTGCTAACTGAGTCAAGTTCCTTAACTTTGCTAGGCTACATTTTCATAATCTGTAAGTGGGGCCTGCCCCATTGGATCATTATGTAGATGAAATACTGTGCAAAATACTTCTGAAACAGTGATATATCAACATGAGATGAAAATTTGCTAATAAAAATGTTAATTAATAAGTATCTGTTTAAGTTCTATAATACTTAAATGCTGAGTGTTTCTTTGCTATTCACATCTTAGGAGTACCCTCTTAAAAGAACATAAATCTTTTTAAAGCACAAATTTCATAGGAGCTAGATCAGTATCTTTCAAGAGATGCTTGTTGACTAAATTAAAGAATGATGAATGAATACATATGCACACACACATACACACAAACACATATTTTTAAGCTGCATTTGACCTGTGTGGCTTTTTCACTACTAACAGTGAATCCAAAATATTGTGTTGCCTCAAACTCTATTGGATTGTTATTTTAAAAAACCATTAAATCTCTGGTGAAGTACTGAGTTAAAGGGAAAGAGTTAAAATTGGGTTTTGTTTGTTTTTATGGCTTAAAATGATAAGCTCTGGGTGATTTTTATTTAAACTTTATGTCATATTTTTCCAACTCTACTGCATTAGTAACACAGTATCTCTTATCTCTATTAATAAAATAATAGTAATAATATTTACTAATTAAATTAATAAGGCTATAGTGCAGCACTTATAGAGGGTATTGTGATTCTTTCATTAAAGTTTGTGAGAAGTGTGATATACTAGAAAAGAACTGGATCAATGGTAAGTCAGTTTGATGTGGATAGACTTTAATGGGTAAATCCTCCCAATTATGTAAGAGGAAACACTACTGAAAAATGTGTTTCCTATACTAAAGTATTTTCACTTTAAATCAGATTGACTTTATCTTCATTTTTTTTCAATCATGCTTTTAATTTTCAAACTGACTGAGATCTGAGGTTGGTGTTCACATACTGATTTCAACCAAACGTCGAGGTGTAAGATCAGAAGAGGAATAAAAGATGGTAGAGATAAAAAGAGAAATGTTAGATTTTTTAAAAAAAGCTAATTTGTCACTTCACTCATTGAGTATGAACTGAATAGACTTCTAACCCTTAAAATACTTTTTTCCCCTCTCTTTATTGCCTGGAATCTTAAGAGCTTTATCATTTGCAGTCATAAAATGAAAATATACACCAAACCCTCAAAGGGCAAGTATGAAATTAAATTATATTTGGGCAGCTGTAACCTTTTAAAACGATCAGATTCCAGTTAATGTATTTCTTCCTGTTCCAAGTGCTGCCATGGTGTTTGATGGTGGGAAGCAGTCCAAAGGGCATTGGGAGATAATAAATTCACTGTAAATTTCACCCCAAGGCATGTCTCCATACACCAAGGCCTCCATTTAGCAAGACTGACCTAAAACTCTTGTCACATCCAAAGGTCACTGAGGTTGGGGTTGGTGTGTCCCATCTATCTTTCCTTGATGTAAAGAATGACAGTTGAAACAGGACTGTGCTCATAAACAGTCATCTGAATATGAAAAAGACGCTCACTTTGGAGTAGGTGGGGAAAGTAAAGAGAGAACCATCTTTCACAGTGGGACTGGCAAATACTGTGCTTTTTGCAAAGTCAGCGAAGGGTTGACATGATCTCGTCACTTCTGTTTCAGAGCAGCCATTAGTTTGAAAGGAGCATTACTGGATTTGGTTGACTTAGAATCAGGTGTTTATCTCTCTTGCTTTTATTTATATTTGTTTCCCAAAGCCTAGGGTGATTTTTAGTAAATATCTTTTAGATGAATGTAATATTTCCAACCTATTTTTACTTTAAAATAATACTCCTTCCCTGATTTAAAACTGTTCTCTTCAATTAAATTAATTTACAAGGTGAATCAATGCATGTGAACAAATTAAGAGAAAAATTATTTTTAAAAAATGAAGCTTAATATAGTACTGAAATACAGTGTTGGTTTTTTCCCTCTATTGTCCACTTAATCATATCCTTTTTTATTGTGGTAAAATATGTAGAACAATAAAATATCATTTTAGTTTTTATAAGTATACAATTCAGTAACATTAAATTCCTTCCCAATTTGTGTAATCATGACCATTATTTCTTTCCAAAAATTTTTAAGTATCCCAAATGGGAACTATAACTCCTGATTTCTCATTTCTCCCTTCCCTCAGCCCCTGGTAACTTCTTTTCCACCTTCTGTCTCTGTATTTGCCTACTCTATGTACCTCATATAACTGAATCTTACAATATGGGTCCTTCAATGTCTTGTTGATTTCACCTAGCACACTGTTTTCAAGGTTCGTCAATGTTGTAACTTGTATCTGTTGAATTATTACTTTCAAGAATGACTTCATGTCTTTCAAAAACAGTATTTTTAAATATTAGAAATCAGGAATATATGTTATCAATTGTAATATTCATAAGTAATATATAGTGTAATATGGAGAAATAATAGACAGCTTCTGGACAGATATAACAGAAGATTGAAGTCTTATAATTCTTCTTAGGGAAAAACATTATTTTTTTTTCATAAAGACTAGGATCTGTGTTTATTGATATGTTCTAAGGGTCTGAAATAGTGTTTGGTGCATAATAGGTACCCTATAAGTAAATATTGAAAGAATCAATCAATGTAAGGCAGGAAAGTAAAAGTTAATTGATTATTCCTCTGAACTACTTCAATGACATATGAGAAATATGTCCTGCACAATTGAAAAGGAGGCCATTTGTGATCAGAGGAGATAATGAAAGTCAAAACGTACTCTAAATGCAAGGTTTATTTTTGTTATTTTAATTGATTTAAGAGTAATATGTGTTTTGGGTACTACAGATATTATTAATAGCTACTTTTAAATATATAGTTTTTATATTTTTAAATGGTCTAGGCAAATCAAGGTGACTAAGAATCAAAGCAAAATACAAAGCTTTAAAAAGATTAAATTTTTAGTATAAATTATACAGGATTTCCCTGGTGGCTCAGTGGTAAAGAACCCACCTGCCAATTCAGGAGACATGGGTTTGATCCCAGGTTGAGAAGATCCCCTGGAGGAGGAAATGGCAACCCACTGAGTATTCTTGCTTGGGAAATCCCATGGCCAGAGGAGCCTGGCAGACTATAGTCCTTGGGGTCCTAAGAGCTGGACATGACTGAGTGATTAAGCAACAATTACAACATAAATTATACAGGAAAGAGCAAGTATTTAAATAAGGATGAGACTCAGAATGTTGAAAATTTTATATCCAAATTTATTCTATAATTTATTTTGAATCAATTTTAAATCATATAAAAAGTAATTAGGTAAATGTCATTTTAGTTAAAAGTGGGGTATGGCTGAATCAAAACCTTCCAGTCAATTCTTCATATTGTACACAGACTAACCTCCTGGAAATGCAAATCTAGTTATGTCATTCCTCTTCCTAAACTGTTCCAAATTCCCACCTACCTTTCCAAACACCTTTCCCCTGACATTGGAGTTTCTCTGACCTTCCGTGTACTTGTCTTTTTCTCTCCTACCCACAAGGTTCTTCGGCCAGTACTTTTCTCTGCTCCATGTATGTAGTCACACCATAGCATCCTTCTAATCTCCAAAGAATCATATTTCGAGGGAAGACTTTCTTGGTCTGTCTGACCATATTATAGCTGTTTCTTAAAAGTTCTCCTCTTTCCCTGTCTCTTAAATTCATTCACCCCTACGAATTGAGTAGAAAACCAAACTGAAGCATTGTTAATATTCACTGGCCAAGTGGAAGGAAGAGGATGAAAATGCTAGGGAAAATGTTCCCTGGGACCTCTCACTCCCTTCCCACCCTACCTCTGTACCAGTATAGTTACCAGCAGAAGAACCCGGTCTCTGTCAGAAGTACTATTAGAATTGCCCTCCCTGGGCTTGTTCATCACTTTACTCCAAAGCCTCAGAGCCAACTACTGTGTTTAAATGACCAGAAAAGAGCTTCATAAGGCACAGAGGTTAAGCATTATAGACGCTAATTAAAAAATTTGGGTTTTAACCTCAGCTTACCTATGTGACTTTGGACAAACGACTTTTACTTTCTGTGTACTTTAGTGTCCTCCTCTGCAAAACAGTAATGTATTTCCTAAGGCTGTTGAGAAAGTTCAGAGAGACGTGGCCTGGGCCCGGCACACTGTAACCTTCCTATAAACTCGAGCTATTATGATTATTTTTGCTGCTGCTATTATCATTCTGTATGTAGATTTCTTTTGAAATTTAAACTAATTCATCTTAATGTATGTACTCAACCAACACTAATAATAATATGCAATATTAATATTAAAGGTTTATAATGAAGTAAATGAGGGAAAATATAAGGGGAAATCTGTAGGAAGAGTCTTTTGAAATTAATTCATGATACGTGTTGTCTGTTAGTACTAGCAGTGATTTACGCGTATACATGCACTCCAGGAAGACTTGGTGGCCTTTCCAGGCGGCATTAGTGGTGAAGAACCTGCCTGCGACATAAAAAGAAATGGATCTGATCCCTGCATCAGCAGGACCCCCTCAAGGAGGGCATGGCAACCCAGGCCAGTATTCTTATCCGGAGAATCCCTTGGACAGAAGAGCCTGGCCGGCTACAGTCCATGGGATTGCAGAGGCAGAGCATGGCTAAAGCGACTTTGCATGCACAGACACAGAGGACAAAAAAATCTCTAGTGGCTGTGTGCTTTCTTGAGGGATAGTAGAGTTCTATCACTAGAGATTAAAGAGGTTTCTTACTTTTGAGATTTTAACTCCTGGTCTTGAAAACTGTCTTTGACTCAGAGCTTAAGAAAAATCCTTGTTACCTGTGGCTAGCAGGGAGGGATATAAGTTTATCAGGTGAAGTTTCATGTAGTAACATTGCCACACATATGGTAAGTTTATATGATAACACAGCAGAAGAGAGAATTTTAAGGAATACTGACATCATTACTTATTTAACTTGGACAATTGAGGAGCTTTCCTTTCCCCATTGAACATACAGAATTGTTACAGTGAACTCTGAAATAGCATGAAGACTTCTAGCGGAGTGGATGTTACATCATAGTCAACTGAGAAAATCATAGATCTTGCACTTCCTCTCCCAATCACGCAAACTGTTTTCAAGCATCCAGCAAGTATACATTCTGGAAGTGAGTCTGTTTAATATAAAAGATTATATATATATACACACACATAGGTATGTGTGTGTGTGTATATATATATAGTCTAATTTGGTATGAACTAGCACTCATTTTCATTTTGTATTGAGTCAAAATACTCTTTTTAATGTTTTGATTGCTGTTATACACCCCCTTCAATCTATGGGGATAAAACAAACAGTAATTTCACAGTGATGAGCTTAGTCAAAGATAAGTGTCTGCTTTAAAAAATCTTTCTGATAATACTCAGCTTTTCTGTATTTAATGGTGAATTCTTGGAAACAAAAGATTTCCCCCTGAGAAACATATTTTATTGTTACTTTGAAAGGAATTTCAACAGTGTTTTAGTCCCATAAAGTAAACTAATTAAACATATGAGTATAGTCACTGATATAGAAAAGATTTGAAGAGCTATCCAGCCAGTGTCATCCTTACCTTGCCAAATGGAGATGTATTTACTGGTTGGTGACCTCAGGAATAGATGCAGAGTGTTCATCTTCCCACAATAATGAATGGCAAGTCTGGAGCAGCATAAAAAGGGTCAAGCGAATAGGTTATACATCATATGGGGAGGCAGATGTTGGAACATATTGTAATGGATTACTGTGCAGTACATGAAGATGGCTTGTGGAGTAGGAAAAAAACAAGAAAGGAATGAGAGAGAAAGAGATAAACTATCAGTTGGTGTTTTCTTGCCTGACTCTTGCATATATATTTGGTTCCTTAAGGAACTTCTTCAATTATAAAAGTCAAAATGTTTTTCAAGCTATTCAAGACTTACTGGTGTGTAATAAAAGGAAGAAAGCCTTTTAAAATCTGTTTCATTTGAAGTGTTTCTTATTTATATGCTTCAGTATCTGCAGTGAAACAGCATGGAGCATCCTACCTGTGAAAAAGGTCTTAAGATTTAAGGAAGATCAAATGCGTTCTTTAATTTTTAGCAGGATGCTATCTTCACACCCTCTCAATGCTATATCCCTCTTTGATAGCTCCATATTCTTTCCAGGTATCACACTGAGTGAAAACAAATTTGGAATAAAATAACAAAGCTCTTCTATGTATTATTAATATTTGGTGATAATAGCATTACATAGATAATATCACTTTTGTACATGTATTCATTATAGTTTTTTTTTAATAGAAAAATCACACTACAGCCAGACATAATATTTTACTTTTCTATTCTAATTTTTCAAAGACATATCACCCAGGAGTAGTGTATTTCAAGAGATGTGGGTCATGATAGCAGTAGTTTCTGTCTTGGAACCCTTGCCAGCCTGCCCCATATTTCTTCAGGCATGTTTTCCTAGTGGCTCACCTGTTTTCTGGGAAGGCAAAACATTCCTTTCCTGTGGTGAATAACAGTTATTTTCCCCTGGTGGCTTGTCTTCTTCCTGTAATCCTGAACTCAACCTTCGCATGTCACCTGACCACCCAGCCTTTTGAAGACTATATCCACTCAAGTTATTTCCTTGCTTAACATTTTAATGAAACTCTGATATTTCAACAGCTTCAAATCATTTTTTTTAAATTATGCACCATTGATATGCTATTAGTTGAGGATGAGTTGGTTGGATGGCATCACCGACTCAATGGACAAGAGTTTAAGTAAATTCCGAGAGTTGGTGATAGACAGGGAAGCCTGGCATGCTGCAGTCCATGGGGTCACAAAGAGTCGGACATGACTGAACTAAACTGATCCTTCATTTCTACAAATCTGTACTAAGTCTGAATTTACTTTTTCTTTCAGTTTGATACATTTCTTTTTTTTTCTTCAAGTTTTGTGAGGAACTGTGTCCAAATCCTGGATCTTCCACATTCTGTAAACTTATTAAACTTGCTTCTAGAAGTGACTGTGATGGACACAGACTATCACTCCCATTGCCTCCTTGAGAATGGTTCCTGAACTGAAACACTAGACTGGAGGTGAAGTGAAAATTCCCCCAAATCCCTCCAGGTGCCTTTCTTTCAGTCCCTTTGTCCCAGGGTCTGTGGTGGATCTGGTGAAGTGACAGGAGTAATGCCTCACTCCCCAGCCCGCGCCGCACTTAACATGGGTTAATCGCCAAGAAGTTGTGAGTAGGCAACTCTAAACAGCTTCTCTCTACTCCAAGCCTTTTACCCTCACACGGACTCGACAGAGAGTCTCAGTCTTTAGAGCTGGCTGTCAACCCTAATTATATAGTCATCATTTTCTTCCAGCAGTCACCTTGTGCATGCCAAGTCACTTCAGTTGAGTCTGACTCTGTGTAACCTCATGGGCTGTAGCTGGCCAGGCTCCCTCTGTTCATGGGATTCTCCAGACAAGAATACCGGCGTACATTGCCAGGAAGATCTCCAGGGGATCTTCCAGACCCAGGGATTGAACCCAAGTCTTGCATTGCAGGCAGTTTCTTTACCACTAGCACCACCTAAGAAGTCTTAGTGATTAATAAGTTATCAACTTTCAGAACATGCTAGTATTCCTTGATGGGTACAAAGAGTGCATGATCTTTTAAAATCTTTATTGTACTTCTCTACTACAATTTTTGAAAATTAAAAAAATTAAAAATTATTATTAAGTATATAAATAGAAAAATCATATGAGAGGAAAATATGTTTAATTGTATTACTTTTGTTGTCATCATATTGTTTATCATTATGGACCTTTTGATAATAGCTATACACTGCTATTAAACTGGACATTCTCTGATAGGTTTTATTCTTTGAAGTTGAATTCAAATTGCAAGAACCCTTACAACTGAATGATAAAAAGCCAACTTTTTAAAAGAGCAAATGATCTGAATAAACATTTTACAAAGAAACCATAGAAATGACTAATAATGGGCCTTCCTAGGTGGTCCAGCAGCTAAGATTCTGTGCTTCCAATGCAGGGGATTCCGATTCAGTCCACGGTAGAGAAACTAAGATCCCTCATGGCATGAGGGGCTGCCAAAAAAAAAAAAAAACAATTAGAAGTAAATTTTAAAGAAAGAAGACTTTTTAAAAAAAGATCACTAATAAGTACATGAAAAAGATGTTCAATATCATCAGTCACTAGGAAATGCAAATTAAAACCACAATAAGGTACCACTTCACTTCTACTAGAATACTTGTGATCAAAAGAGAGACAGTACCAAAAATTGATGATAACACAATGCTAGTTAGAATACAGAAAAGTTCAGCCACTTTAGAAAGTTTGGCAGTTTCTTGACAAAGTAAACATTAGCATACCATCTCTATATCCTTGTGCTCAGTTGTGTCTGATGCTTTGCAACCCCATGGACCGTAGCCTGCCAGGCTTCTCTGTCCATGGGATTTCCTAACAAGAATACTAGAGTGGGTTGCCATTTCCTACTCCAGAGGATCTTCCCAACCCAGGAATTGAACCCTCATCTCTTGCCTCTCCTGCAAAGATAGATTCTTTACCACTAGGGCTACCTGGGAAGCCCTTTAGATTCATAGAGGGACTATTCTTGATAACCTAAAATTGTAAACAAACAAAATGTCCATCAACTGGATAAGCAGATAAACAAATACCATATGTCAGTGCAAATGAGTGCCATTCAGCAGTACATTGGAGCATAATACTTATACATGCTTTAACACAAAGGAACCTCAAAAATATGCTAAGTGGAAGAAGACAGATCTTTTTTCCTTCTGTCTCCTCCAGTTCTGCCCCACAACTTTACATGTTATATTCACTTACCTGGTATATCTCTCCATTCTGACTTTCTGTTGCAACTTCCTCAAAGACTCCTATTCAGTAGGACTGTAGCTGGATGCCACCTTAGAGCGCGTTAAACAACAATCACAGCCAAGAAATCTGTCCCATTTAGATCAAAACCATTTATCTTCTCTTGAGTGGAGCTGGGAGCTAGAACAGTGGGAGTGTAAGCTGTGGGCCCAGTCTTGAAACAGCAAGGAGAGCAGGAATCTAAATTCACATCTGCCCTCCAGATCATACTAGTTCATGGAGGGGAAAATATGCATAACCTAGAATTTACCATCTTAGCCATTTTTAAATGTATGTTTCATTGGCATGAAGTACATTCACATTGTTGTGCAACCAAACTGACTGTCCATCTCCAGAATTTTCTCATCTTCCCAAATTGAAATTCTGTAGCTATTAAGCAGTCATATCCCTTCCCACTTCCCCCAGTCCACCCTCGCCGTCTGAGAATCACCGGTCTTTATGTCTCTCTGAAATCGACTACTCTAGGTACCTCATATAAGAGGAATCTTACAATATTTGGCCTTTTATCATTGGCTTATTTCACTTTGCAGAGTGTCTTCAAGGTTTATTCATGTTATAGCATTTGTCAGAATTTCCACACTTTTGAAGGCTGAATGACATTCCATTCTATGCACATTACACACTTTGCTTATCCAATCCTCCTTTGATGGGCGCTTGGATCTCTTCCACCTGTTGGCTAATTGTGACTGATGCTGCTGTGAGGGTGGATATAAAAATGTTTGTTTCAGGCCCCACTTTCAGTTACCTTGAAATATATATCCAAAAGAGACTTGTTTTTGGATCATATGGTAATTGTTCCGTTCTGAAGAATTACCATAGTGTTTTCCAAAACAGCTACAACATTTCACATTCCCAGGATAAAGGCTCAAGGATTCCAATTTCTCCACGTCCTTACCACTACTTGTTATTTCTTTTTTTTTTTTTAATGATAACTGTCCTAATGGGTTGTGAAGTGGTATCTCATTCTGGTATTCATTTGTACCCAGCTATTTTGAAGGTATGTTTGTCCAGATGAGAGGATGAACCATATTTTATTAAATACTTCATTAGCTTGATTTGTAAATTGTAAATTTTTATATACGTGGCATGAATTTTCTATTTGCACTTTTGCCCTGGAATCTAGGTCTGTCATGTTTTTCATGCAATGTGCTTGAAGAACATAAAAAAAAAAAAAAAAAGAGCCTATGGTATTAAAGCAAGAAGTCCATGTTTAAACTCAAGTTGCTTTGATAATTTTCTGTGAAGAAACATTATGAAAAATAATGTACAAAGCAAATTTATTCACATCGAAACATGCTGATATGTTTTGAAAGATTTTCTTCAGTACATTAGTTTCTCTTTAAACTCCACATTTAAGCTACATTAAGAAGCTGAAATTAAGCCATAAAGATGACACTTATGGAGCCTGGAAATTGCTTTCTGAATATTTTCCTCACAAATGTTAACTCTATGTCCCTTCCCTTAAAAAAACAAACATGATTGTCAGATGTATCATATCTAAACGTGAATCTCTCAGGTTAGATTTAAGCTTTAGGAATATCAATTTTTAAAATCATAATAAACCACAACACACACATTTTAAAATTTATAATCAAAATAGTTAACACATTATAGACATATTAACTTTTATTGCCAGATTTAAGTCATTGCACTTAAAAAATAATTATGCCATTTCTCTACATGTTTGAGCTTCAAAACTCTCTTAATAAGGCAGTTTTTAGCTCTGTGATGTTCTTTTTGAAGATTTAGGGCTATACATGTTTGTTTATGTGCAAGTTTAGAAGTTACTACTAATTTCTGAGTGAGAGCTTTCTCAGTCGCCAAGTATGATAAACGACTTCAACTTTCAGCATTGTTCATGTTTAAATTCTTGTGATAGATTAAAACAACCTCATTGGTCTCATTTAATTAAATATTGAAAATATATAAAAATCATAGATATAGTATGCCACTTTTATGTATCATTGTTTGATATGAAATTTCAGTTGGAGAAAAAGATTCTATTTCTAAAATAATATTAAACAATTAATTTAGCAAAAACTATACTAAGTGGTTGTGCAGTGTGTTAGCACACTTCACTCAAATCATGGAGTCCGTTTTTTTTCCCCTTTTCATTTTCACAGCTGTTACTTAAACTGTCATTCAAATTACCACAACTAAATTTTGACAACCTCTGTAACTCTTGTCTTCTCTTTATTCTATTTTAAACCATCAAACTGATTGCTCACAAGCTTTCAGTGGCTTTCTCTTGCCTACGTATTAAGTTTCAACTATTTTGCTTATATTTCAGGATTTTCTGTAAGTTGAATTTAGCCTACACCCAGAACTGTTTTGTTCTTCCCAAGGTTTGCACTCAGTTAGGTCCTTGTCCTGTCCACCACCCCTGTGCTCCCATTTGCCATCCACATCATGCTGTCTCTTCCCTTTGTGACAGTCTACTCATTCGTGCTCCTGGACCTGGCTTTAAATGGTGCACAGTCCACCTCTCTTTTTATGCTCAGCTTAGCTACACCTCTATAATGAAAACATATCAGAATGCACTGAGTCATTTCCTTTTTTTTGGCATGCCTTTAACAGTGGCACACAATTGCAGTATACTTATAGTCCCAATATGTTATGTTTACCAATGTTGACCTAGGGAAGGAACTATGTTTATACGTTTTCTGTATCCTCCACTGTACCTAACATGGTCCAGAATATGTAGTAGGAGGTTAGCATGTAAATGTTGCCTAGTTTCTTACTTGGTATAATTGCGTGCATGCTTAGTTGCTCAGTTGTGTCCAATTCTTTGCAACCCCAGGAACTGCAGCCTGCCAAACTCCTCTGTCCATGGAATTTTCCAGGCAAGAATACTGGAGCAGAGTAGCTATTTCCTTGTCCAGGGGATCTTACTGACCCAGAGATCAAACCTGCATCTCCTGCATTGGCAGGTGGATTCCATACCACTGAGCCACTGGGAAGCCCATTTGGTATAATTAATCCATGAATAATTATGACTTGTTACTTATTGATCAAACGTTTTTTACCATGTGTTTTTCTGAGTGTTCTGTACACATTTTGTGATGTATTTCTCACAGTAACCATGTCAGGTTAGCAGTAACCATGTCAGGTTAGTTTTATTTATCCCTGAATTTGCAGATTAAGAAATTGTGGTTCAGAGTGGTCACTCAAGATCACTAGTTTAGAGTTGGGATTAGAATTGTGGTTTGCCATGGTGGCTCAGACGCTAAAGAATCTGCCTGCAATGCAGGAGACCTGGATTCCATCCCTGAATCTGGAAGGTCCCTTGGAGAAGGAAATGGCCACCCACTCCAGTATTCTTGACTGGAGAGTCCCATGGACAGAGGAGCCTGGTGGGCTACAGTCTATGAGGTTGCAGAGTCAGACACAACTAAGCGACTAACACTTGCCTTCCTTTTAACTTTTCCTCCAAAAGTAAATGGCCCTTGAAGCAGCTTAAAATGCTCAAGATACGAAGATGTAATTTTAAGGAACAATTTGAGGCAAAAATGAGAGCTCCTTTTATGTATTGGTAGATATAGATAAACATACTTATGAGTACATGAACACCAAGACCCTAAGTAACCAGTGAATAGATTTCTAACCTAATTATACGTCATTGTCTCCATTAAAAAGAAAATCATTGTCTGAAGTAGGTGTAGGGATAGGAGAAGGGAAAGGGAATAAGAATGCAATATTTTAAGTCATATAAAAATAGAAACTCTAATGCTCTGTGGGATCAGGGAGTTTTAGAGATCAAACCAAATCCTTAACATATTTGTTTCCAGATAAGGGTCAAGTTATTCTTCAAGGTAAAAAAGTGTTTTTCTGTCAGTCTGGTTAACCTCATGACCTGAGTGTTCTCTTTAAGCTTCAGCTTTTATGCTTAGAACCTCTCAACTTCCTTCTGATGTTAAGAACAACTTAACTGTTTTTCATAAAAGTACACTTATTATAATAATAATCCTTATATTTAACTCCAGGTTTTGTCTGCTATCCTTTAAAGAGAAACATGAGCCAGTTTTGTTTTTAAACATTTTTATTTATATATAATTATGTGCATGTGTGCTCAGTCGCTTCAGTCTTGTCCAATTCTTCGGTGACCCCGTGGACTGTAGCCTGCCAGGCTCCTCTGTTCATGGAATTCTCCAGGCAAGAATACTGGAGTGAGTTGCCATTTCCTTCTCCAGGGGATATTCCCAACCCAGGGATTGAACCCTCGTCTCTTGTGGCTCCTTCACTGACCACTGAACCACCAGGGAAGCCCATATATATAATTTTAATATGTATATAAAATTACTATTTTATATATTACATACTAAAATTACTATGTTATATATTACATACTATTACATATGTTAATAGTATGTAAATGAGATCTGTGGTTAAGGGGATGCTTGTTACTTCAAGTGGCTTTCAAGTCCCTGTAGATTCCATGCACCTCCCCTCTCAACAAGATCAGCCAGTGATTCTGACATTATGTACCTCCTTCACCTCAAGTGGTGCTAGTGGTAAAGAATCTGTCTGCCAATGTAGAGACATGAGTTAGGTCCCTAGGTTGGGACTATCCCCTAGAGTAGGAAATAACAACCCACTACAATATTTTTCCTGACAAACATCCCATGGACACAGAAGCCTGGCAATCCATGGGGACATAGTCCATGCGGTCGCAAAGAGTCAGACACAACTGAGCACACACACACACCACAGTGGTACAGATACCTATCATTATGCTCAAGTCTGCTTGAATAAATGATATAAAATACTAATCATCTCTTGGCTTTCTTGTTTTATTACCAGTCAACACACCCATCTTAATGGATAAACAAATGGATGTAAGTTTTTGAAAAGCTGAATTAAAATTAGTCTCAGCAGCATTTATTTTTTATGTTGCCTACCCTTGATATATAACCAGGTATGAAAACCACTGTCAGTCTCTTTAAATCTACTGAAAAGTTATTTTAACTTGTGAATGGTCAAATTAGGTCCCAGCAGTATTAAAACTTCTGGTTTATTTATTTGTACAAGCCCAGTGTATATCAGATCCTGTAAGACTTGAGGCCTCTTTATATTTCTGTAATATATCATGAATTCAAGGAGCACATATATTTGACACAAATTAAAATATGTTGGAAATGGGTATTTCCTATTTCCAAACCTTGTCAAACTAAGAAAATTAGATGTTTGTGGTGGAAAGTTAATCACAATTGAGTAAATGTGACTCTGTATATCTGCCCCTTGCATAGCGAAAACCAGCTATTAGAAAGGAGAGAATTAAGCATTGCTCCTTAATATTAACCATACTGAATGTTCAGTTCAGTTCAGTCTCTCAGTCGTGTCCAACTCTTTGCGACCCCATGAATCGCAGCACGCCAGCCCTCCCTGTCCATCACCATCTCTCGGAGTTCACTCAGACTCAGGTCCATCAAGTCTGTGATGCCATCCAGCCATCTCATCCTTGGTCATCCCCTTCTCCTCCTGCCCCCAATCCCTCCCAGCATCAGAGTCTTTTCCAGTGAGTCAACTCTTCGCATGAGGTGGCCAAAGTACTGCAGTTTCAGCTTTAGCATCATTCCTTCCAAAGAAATCCCAGGGTTGATCTCCTTCAGAATGGACTGGTTGGATCTCCTTGGAGTCCAAGGGACTCTCAAGAGTCTTCTCCAACACCACAATTCAAAAGCATCAATTCTTCGGCGCTCAGCCTTCTTCACAGTCCAATTCTCACATCCATACATGACCACAGGAAAAACCATAGCCTTGACTAGATGGACCTTAGTCAGCAAAGTACCATAACTTAATGTTAACCTTACTGAGGAGTAAGCTTATGATTTTTTTCATCATTAATTATTTTATCTCTATATTTTGTAAAACAGCATGTTTCCAGTATACTATTCTGATAAAAATAAGTGTTTAATTGGGCTTGTGTATTTTAAAAATTTATCTTCTTTTCTACTCAAGAATTTTAAAGACAGTTTAATTCAGATAAACCTTAATTAATAAGTAAAACCAAAATATTGCATTTATTTGAATGAGGGAAGAACATATAAGATTTTTTTTTGAATTCCAAGCATATGCCATCTCCAAACTCAATCAAGTGTTTCAGTCATACTTATACTTGTATTTTTAATAATAGTTCTAATAATTCTTGGAAGTTTTGAATCTTTCTGTAATCATTGATGTTTAAACATTTAATCACCATTTATAAGTGATTAATCATCTATTTAATTAAATAATACAAATAATCATTATTCTTTAAATACTCTGCAATAATTTTGTAATGATCAAATTTAAATTTTGAGTAACTAATTTGTTCACAATTTTCTTTTTAGCTACAGAGGTTAAAATATCCTATGTTATTTTTGTAATTATTAAACAATCTTATATTTGTGTGTATACTAAACCAGTAATATGTGTTGTTAGCTTCTAGAAGTAATTGCCACTGTAATTTTAAAGATAAGGATACCATTTACAGTACATGTGAAATTTGCAATATGTATTATGGTTAGCCAGCCAGTATTTTAAAATACAGATATTTTAAATTTCAGTACACTGGAAAAATTTTAATTTGCAAAATGATATTCTGGGATATTGGTTATTTTCTTAATAGCTTCAAAACCAGTACAGGATGATGAAAGAAGAAATTACTTTCTGAATTGCAGAACTTAATACATAGGTTTTAAATGGAAATGAGTCATTTCTGATACTTTGGAAATGATAAACTCCCAGTCATCATCAATTCAGTTCAGTCGCTCAGTCGTGTCCAACTCTTTGCGACCCCGTGGACTATAGCACACCAGGCCTCCATGTCCATCACCAACTCCCAGAGTTTACTCAAACTCATGTCCATTGAGTCGGTGATGCCATCCAGCCATCTCATCTTCTGTCATCCCCTTCTCCTCCTGCCCTCAATCTTTCCCAGCATCAGGGTCTTTTCAAATGAGTCAGTCATCATATTTGACATCATATCCTTTTACTTCTGAGGTAATATATTAAAAAGTGAAAGTTGCTCAGTCATGTCCATCTCTGCTGCCCCATGGACTATACAGAGTCCATGGAATTCTCTAGGCCAGAATACTTGAGTGGGTAGCCTTTCCCTTTCCAGGGGATCTTCCTAACCCAGGGATCGAACCCAGGTCTCCCACATTGCAGGCCGATTCTTTACCAGCTGAGCCACAAGGGAAGCCCAAGAATATTGGAATGGGTAGCCTATCCCTCATCCAGCAGATCTTCCCAACAGAGGAATTGAAGCAGGGCCTCCTTCTTTGCAGATGGATTCTTTACCAACTGAGCTATCAGGGAAGTCCAATCTATTAGAGCCTTATAAATTAAATCTTATTCTTTTTCTGATTGGGATAAGAAATAACATAATTCCAATTCATGCAAAATAATGTGGGGGAGGAATAATCGTTATTGATAGTATTAATATACTTCTCTGTAATTTCTTTTGTCGGGGATGTATTTTGCATTAGTTTGCATAAAAAATAAGTCATGATTTTTAAAATAATTTTAATGTACTGTTTTTGTTTAGACCAAAGTCGCTGAAAACTGTGAAAAAGTATAAATATGTTTTCATGTAAATAAATGCTAGTTCTCAGTTTTCATTGTTTCATTTATAGTGAGACCCCTCTTATCAGAGTCTCTGGTTTATCCTGAACAGTTTCAGTCTTTCACATTTCTTTCAGAGAAAACCAAGATAATCCAGAGAACTATTTG
This sequence comes from Nanger dama, assembly GCA_917880005.1. Taxonomy (NCBI): domain Eukaryota; kingdom Metazoa; phylum Chordata; class Mammalia; order Artiodactyla; family Bovidae; genus Nanger; species Nanger dama. The sequence continues at coordinate 86,712,248 of CAKJTW010000002.1, forward strand.
ACAGTACTCTTCCTTGAGAGCTTTATCTTTAGCATCAATCTTTTTATTACAGAAGTTCTAGTTTGCATAGTAAAAGCTATCCAAGAACTCTTAAGACAAATGAGAAATGAGAAATTGTGTTGTATTTTATACATATATAGACATACATATGTGTAAGTGTGTATATACTTATTTATTGGAAGCTTCCCTGGTTGGCTCAAGACAGTAAAGAATCTGCCTACAGTGCAGGAGACAGGAGACCAGTGCAGGAGATCTGGGTCAAGAGGATCCACTGGAGGAGGAAATAGCAACCCACTGCAGTATTCTTGCCTGGAGAATTCTATGGACAGAGGAGCCTGCTGGGCTACAGTCCATGGTGGTCACAAAGAGTCAGACACGACTGAGTACGACTGAGTAACTAACACACATACTTATTTGTGTATAAATATATAGTTGCTTCTTCGATCAGATTTTTTTAACTTTCACAAACTGCTACGTGGAGATGAAAGAGTTTTAGTCTAAACATTTGATGTGACTCCTGAATTGAAAGCAACCTACTTAAGATACTACATGATATGGCTATAGTTCTCAAGTAAAAATTTCCCTTATTATTAAATGGATTTGTCAAAGAATTTTTGCTGGTTATTTAATAAGAACTATTTAATGATGGCTTAGTCAAAGAGTATGCATTTTAGATAGTATTCCTTAAAACCCTAATCCTCAAGATTATCTCAAGTTTGTCTGTGTTTATATATCAGGAAGTAAAGTGGCATTGTGGCAGGCATCCAGTTAATTTTAATCAATGGAAGTAGACTGACCAAATAATGTTCTTCAAATAGTCTCCTTCCATTCCCTTCCAGTGACTTTTTGTATTTCTGCACAACTAATAATCAGAAAAAAGTTGTGACCGTTGTCCATTTCAGCAAGTCAAAGGAGGGAAACATACAGGGTTTGAACCAATATGGATAGTAAGAAGTTTACTTAGTATATGAACCTACATTCTTTTTGTAACACACCACGTAAAATTTAAAAGAGAGAGAGGAAAAGTTATTAACCAAATAACATGATATACAGTACCAACACTGATGTTGGTAAAGAGTAAATATGGATAACTGTTATTTGCTTTGAATCCCTGGTTATACTGAAACTAAAATTCCTTGTGTGTGGTGTATGTCATTTCCCCCTGAGAAGTAAGTCATGAAAGTTGAAGTGACAGTGTCTCTCTTTAAACAGTCCAAGGCACTAAAGAAATATACTCATAGGAAAAATACCGCATCTTATTATAGGATTATAGGTACTTTCTGAGAGGTGCATTTATTTCATTGCTGATAGTCCTTTTTTTTTTTCTCTCTCTCTCCTGTAGCAGTTATATGCTGCCCAGCTAGCTGCAATGCAGGTATCTCCAGGAGGAAAGCTCCCAGGCGTATCCCAAGGCAACCTTGGTGCTGCTGTATCTCCTACCAGCATTCACACAGACAAGAGCACAAACAGCCCACCACCCAAAAGCAAGGTACCCCTTTGAAGAAGCTACATGTTTTGGCATTTAGAGTTTGCTTTTTGTTTGATGATATGTATTGAATACCTATTATGTACCAGTAACTGGCCTAAATGCTAGATCTTCAAGGAAACCCTGGTTAGTAGAATCAGTAAGGATTGTGTTCCTATAAATTTACTCACATAACATTTAGTCACTCATTTATTCAATGAACATGCATTATAGCTATAGTGGAAAATGTGAGTGATACAAATATTTGAAAGGTAGTTATGCTGTCACCAAGAATGTAATAGTCTTATAAAATAGATACCCATACTCTATTATATAAGGTCTTAGAAGGAGTTACGGGGAAAGAATGTTAAGTTATTAGGACAAAAATATTATTAATACCTTCATTGAGGGACCTGCAAAGATTGTTCCGAAGGAGAACTGAAATAGACCTTAAATATAAGTATGACTAGAGCATAGAGAAAAAGTTTTATTTAAATATCAGTAACTTGTTATGTGATATAGTATAGGTACAATTTCAGACATATTATCCAGCCAATTAGAAAGATAATGCTAGTGTTAAAAGTTAGAGTATGTAGAAATAGTTTTGTTTTTAAGGCAAAGAAAGCATTTCCTGAGAGAACTTTGAAAAGGATCAGGGGGTTTCAAATAATTTGTTTCTTGGCTCAAAATAAAGAAGCAGAAAAATTAATTTAAATTTCTTCATGATCTTTAAGCTCTTACCTAGATGATTATATATGAATATATTAAACTTCCTATGTAAAAAAAAAAGAGTATCCATGAAGTAATTTTCTCAGACATTGCTCAGGGATATAATCACACATGAACAGTTAGAACACATTCAGTAGAAAACTTGACACAGTGAATTTACCCCCAAATAATGCTGTTTGTCTTTTGCTGAACTACCTAGAAAATTGCTTCTGCTCTTTATTTCAAGAATTCATCTTGAAATGTCTGAAGAGTAATAGGGTTAGAGTAGTCACAACAATAACCTCCCAAGTCTGTTTTTTCATACTAATAGATAAATACATTTGGAATAATAACTCACCCTAGACATGGACCTTTGATATGATTCACTAGCAACATGTACAAAGATATAGAGGAAAATTATGTACTTGCTACTGTGATGTTAGGAAATATGATAAGACACTTCTAAGATCTCTTTCAGCTGTGTAATGGACCTTCCATGTTCTGTGCTTGAGGTGTACTTGAGGGATGGTGCACTTTTCTATATAATCACAGCAGAACATGTTTTTAGAACTTGGTAAAAATGGTGACATTTATTAAATATAATTTAATTTTAAAGCAGTGATATTTCGGTGTCTCCAAGGAACAGTAGTTTCAAAGTATTCCATATACAGGTTCAATTCAGTTAGTAAATTCAGTCACTTAGTTGTGTCCAACTCTGTGCGACCCCATGGACTATAGCACTCCAGGTATCCTTGTCCATCACCAACTCCTGGAGCTTACTCAAACTCATGGCCATTGAGTCAGTGATGCCATCCAACCATCTCATCCTCTGTCTTCCCTTTCTCCTCCTGCATTCAATCTTTCCCAGCCATGGGGCTTTTCAAATGAGTTCATACTTTGCATCATGTGGCCAAAGTATTGGAGTTTCAGCTTCAACATCAGCCCTTCCAAAGAACACCCAGGACTGATCTCCTTTAGGATGGACTGATTGGATCTCCTTGCAGTCCAAGGGAATCTCAAGAGTCTTCTCCAACACCACAGTTCAAAAACATCAATTCTTCAGCGCTCAGCCTTCTTTATAGTCCAACTCTGACATCCATACATACTACTGGAAGAACCATAGTTTGACTAGATAGAACTTTGTTGACAAAGTAATGTCTCTGCTTTCTAATCTTCTGTCTAAGTTGGTCATAATTTTTCTTCCAAAGAGCAAGCATCTTTTAATTTCATGGCTGTAGTAGCCACCTGCAGTGATTTTGGAGCCCCAAAATATAAAGTCTGACACTGTTTCCACTGTTTCCCCATTTATTTGCCATGAAGTGATGGGACCAGATGCCATGATCTTAGTTTTCTGAATGTTGAGCTTTAAGCCAACTCTTTCACTCTCCTCATTCACTTTCCTCAAGAATCTCTTTAGTTCTTCCTCACTTTCTGTCATGAGGGTGGTGTCATCTGCATATCTGAGGTTATTGATATTTCTCCTTGCAGTCTTGATTCCAGCTTGGGCTTCATCCAGCCTAGTATTTCTCATGATGTACTCTGCATAAAGGTTAAATAAGCAGGGTGACGATATACAGCCTTGATGTACTCCTTTCCTGATTTGGTACCAGTCTGTTGTTCCATGCCAGTTCTAACTATTGCTTTTGACATGCATACAGTTTTCTCAGGAGGCAGGTCAGGTAGTCTGGTAATTCCATCTCTTGAAGAATTTTCCACAGTTTGTTGTAATCCACACAGTCCAAAGGCTTTGTTATAGCCAATAAAGCACAAATAGATGTTTTTTTCTGGAACTCTTTTGCTTTTTACATGATCCAATGGATGTTAGCAATTTGATCTCTGATTCCCCTGCCTTTTCTAAATCCAGCTTGATCATTTGGAAGTTTACGGTTCGCATACTGTTGAAGCCTTGCTTGGACAATTTTGAGCATTGCTTTGCTAGTGTGTGAGATGAGTGCAATTGGGTGATAGTTTGAGCATTCTTTAGCATTGCCTTTCTTTGAGATTAGAATGAAAACTACCTTTTCCAGTCCTGTGGCCACTGCTGAGTTTTCCAAATTTGCTGGCAGATTGAGTGCAGCACTTGCACATTGTCATCTTTTAGGATTTGAAATAGCTCAACTGGAATTCCATCACCTCCACTAGCTTTGTTTGCAGTGATGCTCTCTAAGGCCCACCTGACTTCACATTCCAGGATGTCTGGCTGTAGATGAGTGATCACACCATTGTGATCATCTGGATCATGAACATCTTTTTGTACAGTTCCGTGTATTTTTGCTACCTCTTCTTAATGTATTCTGCTTCTATTAGCTCCATACCATTTCTGTCCTTTATTGAGCCCATCTTTGCATAACATGTTCCCTTGGTATCTCTCATTTTCTTGAAGAGATCTCTAGTCTTTCCCATTCTATTGTTTTCCTCTATTTCTTTGCACTGATCACTGAAGAAGATTTTCTTATCTCTTCTTGCTATTCTTTGGAACTCTGAATTCAAATAGGTGTATCTTTCTTTTTCTCCTTTGCCTTTTGCCTCTCTTCTTTTCACAGCGATTTGTAAGGCCTCCTCAGACAACCATTTTGCCTTTTACATTTCTTTTTCTTGGGTATGGTCTTGATTCCTGCCTCCTGTTCAATGTAATGAACCTCTGTCCATAGTTCTTCAGGTACTCTGTCTATCAGATCTAACCCCTTGAATCTCTTTGTCACTTCCACTGTAAGGGATTTGATTTAGGTCATGCCAGAATGTTCTAGTGGTTTTCCCTGCTTTCTAAATTTAAGTCTGAATTTGGCAATAAGGAGTTCATGATCTGAGCCACAGTCAGCTCCCAGTCTTGTTTTTGCTGACTGTATAGAGCTTCTCCATCTTTGGCTTCAAAGAATATAATCAACAGAAAATTGGGTTAAAGTTTTACTGAGTACCAAAGAATTGATTGGGCTTCCCTGGTGGCTCAGAGGTTAAAGCATCTGCCTGCAATGTGGGAGACCTGGGTTCAGTCCCTGGGTCAGGAAGATCCCCTGGAGAAGGAAATGGCAAACCAGTCCAGTATTCTTGCCTGGAGATTCCCATGGATGGAGGAGCCTGGTGGGCTACAATCCACAGGGTCACAAAGAGTCGGAAAGCGACTTAACTTTCTTTAACTTTAAACTTTAAAAGAATTGATGCTTTTGAACTATGGTATTGGAGAAGACTCTTGAAAGTCCCTTGGAACACAAGGAGATCCAACCAGTCCATCCTAAAGGAAATCAGTCCTTGGGTGTTCATTGGAAGGACTGATGTTGAAGCTGAAACTCCAATACTTTGGCCACTTGCTTCTAAAAGCTGACTCATTTGAAAAGACCCTGATGCTGGTAAAGATTCACAGCAAGAGGAGAAGGGGATGACAGAGGAGGAGTTGGTTGGATGACATCACCAACTCAATCAACATGAGTTTAAGTAGGCTTCAGGAGTTGGTGATGGACAGGAGGCCTGGAGTGCTGTGGTTCATGGGTTCTCAAAGAGTCAGACATGGCTCTGCAACTAAACTGAACTGAATTGAACTGAGCATGGCCCAGCCCATCAGAACAAGACCCATCTTCTGCCTCAGTGAGTCTCTCCCATCTGGAAGCTTCCATAAGCCTTTTATCCTTCTCCATCAGAGGGCAAACAGAATGAAAACCACAAACACAGAAAACTAACCAATCTGATCACATGGACCACAGCCTTGTCTAACTCAGTGAAACTATGAGTCATGCCACATAGGACTACCCAAGACAGATGGGTCATGGTGGAGATTTCTGACAAAACATGGTCTACTGGAGAAGGGAATGGCAAACCACTTCAGTATTCTTGACTTGAGAAGCCTATGAACAGTATGAAAAGGCAAAATGATAGGACACTGAAAGATGAACTCCCCAGGTCAGTAGGTAAGCAATATGCTATTGGAGATCAGTGGAGAAATAACTCCAGAAAGAATGAAGAGATGGAGCCAAAGCAAAAACAATACCCAGTTGTGGATGTGACTAGTGTTGGAAGTAAAGTCCAGTGCTGTCCAGTGCTGTAAAGAGCAATATTGTATAGGAACCTGGAATGTTAGGTCCATGAATCAAGACAAATTGGAAGTGGTCAAGACAGGAGATGGCAAGACTGAACATCGACATTTTAGGAATCAGCGAACTAAAATGGACTGGAAAGGGTGAATTTAACTCAGATGACTATTATATCTGCTACCGTGGGCAAGAATCCCTTAGAAGAAATGGAGTAGCTATCATAGTCAACAAAGGACTCTAAAATGCTGTACTTGGATGCAATCTCCAAAATGACAGAATGATCTGTTTCCAAGACAAGCCATTCAGTATCACAGTAATCCAAGTCTATGCCCGAGCCAGTAATGCTGAAAAAGCTGAAATTGAACAGTTCTATGAAAACTTACAAGACCTTCTAGAACTAACACACAAAAAAGATGTCCTTTTCATTATACGGGACTGGAATGCAAAAGTAGGACGTCAAGAAATACCTGGAGTAACAGGCAAATTTGGCCTTGGAGTACAAAATGAAGCAGGGCAAAGGCTGATAGAGTTTTGCCAAGAGAATGCACTCATCATAGTAAACACCCTTTTCCATCAACACAAGACAAGACTCTACACACTGAGACGCTAACACTGAGAAAAATATGTAACTACAGCAGTAGTCATTGTCACACACAAATCTCTCTCTAAAGTATTATTCCAGATTTCCCCTCTATGATTTATTAATGTGATTTCACATCATGGTTCATATTGTTGCTTTACATTAGGGCATTTCATTTTATTACTTTAGAGTACATAGTTCACTTGTAAAGAACTGATGGGTTTTTCTTGGCCACTAGATAACTTTTTATCATTGATACTGAGTGTTGTGTGGTCATTCGTGTCCCACTCTTTGCTACCCTATGGACTGTAGCCCACCAAATATCTACTCCTCAAATCCCTAAATAGAATAATAGTGAAGTTTTTGACGTCAGTCATCCTCTTTTGTTTATGCATCTATTTATTTACTCATTTATTCATGCATTCAAAGATTTATTGAGCACTTCCTGTAACACTTCCTTAGGTAAACCATGGCAAATATAAAAGTGACGTAAAGCTTGCCGAGATGAAGACACCATTTTGTGAGGTATATGGTTTCAGATATTCATAGAACTCCACAGATTGGATGTGAAGATTGATTTTTCCAGTAATGTTAGAATTCCACCATATTGTACGGTTTCAAATACCTCCCTTTATTTAGTGCTACTGAAAAGGGGATTGTGTTTCTATAGCTATGATTATATACTGTTTAAAAAATATATTTATACTTTATCATGAAATTTCACTTCTAGGAAATTAGCCTTCATGAATTTTCTATCATATAAAGTTTAAGAAAGCAGTTGAAGTTGTATTTCTTATCACTGGCAATTATTTTAAAGTACATAAGAATTTTAACCCAGGAAAAAGTGCCTCTTTTTAAATAACAACCACAATATAAAAAAATAGGTCTGTTCTTTGCTCAGTTTTCTCTAGTATACTGTTTACATCCATTCTTATTGTCAGAAAATATATCTTAAATGTGCTTGTGTAAAGTTTAGTGGGTTAAAAATTGCCAGAGCAATAAATATTGCTATTGTCATTTTAATGAAGAACATGACTTTAAAAATACAAGCAACAATAAATAAAGAGGATGCATTTCAATACATGAATTCCGTTTCTTAGAGACTGGAATTGACATTTATACATAGCATAATAAACATTTTGCCTTCACAGAGCCATTTTACTTTAATATAACAGTTATCATTTATTACTATATATAAATATACTTTGAAACAATCAATCCTTAGTGTCCGGAGGGCATTTTCTGTTTGTTTTATTGGTGGGTTTTCACATGTATCTTATTGTAAAATTGAATTATATTACTAAATAGCTTTGTGTTATCTGCCTTCCTACCTGGCATAAAGCAAACGTAAAGCTTTTATTGTTTGAAACAACAGAATCATAAGCCACATCCAGGTGATGATGTAAGGAAAAGGGTCTTATTGGCAGCTGTCAAAAATCAACCATGTGCTATGGGTTTCCTTGCCTGCCCTTCTTCCTAGGTGTACCTTTGACTCACAACTCCAGACAAGGACACAAACAAAACTTATTTGCAATTTGCACAAAAAAAAAAAATGGAAGGGAGGAATCAAAAGGAAGGGGCTCCAAAAGACTGTAAAATTGTGCAGCATGAGTCCTCTGATGCATGCTGTTTTCAATCTGCTGAGTGCCAGTTGGAGGCTTGGGGAGTGTGTGTGCGCGCGAGAAAGGATAATGCTGAGAAATGATAGAGTGGCTGTGACCTCCAAGCTCAGCCTGGAAATCCAAGACATTGATTTCACTTAGCATTCCTGCTGAGAAATCTGGCGGAGTTCAGTTGTAATAAAAGAACAAGATTCTGTTCTAATGGTAATGGCGTATGACAGACATATCACTTTGTCTGTCCTCAGCACCAGAGAGAGGAGAATTGGAGAGAGGTCACCTGACCTTCCTGGGGTGTTGTACGAGCGCTGTGCTAAGCTTTGAACTGCCGCCTAGGAACGTAATTATTTATAATATTAAATGATAAAGAAACCTTTAGAGGACTCACAGTGACCCTTTAGAAACTGCGAGCAGGAAGTGTATCCCATAAATGTGAACGCACGAAAAGAAATCTGCTCTCTTCAAATACTGCATTGGAAAACTTGTATAGCATTGCTGGTTGAGTTGTATGTCTTTAAACCTACTATTTGGAACTATTTTCATTCATGCCCGACATACTGTCATTGCTTCACATCTCCTTATTATTTTATGCCTTGATTTTATTATTCACAAAGACGAGATTCTTTTTTTCATAATGTATTTTGCCAAGTATTGAAGAGTTAAGGTCTTCGGCAGGTTTTAAAATTTCTCAGATGTTACGTAACATCTCTCTTAATACATTTGTCTCTTTAGCACTCATTTAATTTTTTTCTTTCTGGATCCTATTCCAAGACTAATTTTTTATATTTAGTTCTTCAGAGATATCCTCTTAGGTCATGTGTATCCTCCCAGCTGAGTTTATAGCTATTGGTTTAAAAAACAACTTTGAAAGTATGAACTTGTATATATGAGAGATCCATTTAAAGAAAATTTTAGAAATAGTTCTGTTTCTCATATTCAGGAAGATTGTTTAGCATTATTGGTTCTTGAATCTCATAGGCAACATTGCTGCTCTAAATCTGCTTATATTTCTCAACAAATATTTAAATTGATTTGTTTATAGTTTAGCATTCTGCCACAGAATAGGTAAAATTTATTCTGTGACTTTCATTTTTGTCATATATTTTGTGCCACATATTTCTTTTAATGGTTTTTGGCATTGTTTGCTGCAGTTTTTTAAGAAACCTAAATAGCCTTTCTTTTGTGATAGTAATTGATCTCTTGATAATATTTGTTTGGTAAAAATAAATTATTTCTTTTAAAAGTAGCAGAATCAATACCAGCCTTAAAATAGTTATCAAAGGAGGAAAAGTATTTTTAGTTGGTTTCACATGCAACTCACACAATTGTTGGTAGTGAATAAGCTTGTAATTTCCATGTTAGCAAGAAATCCTCATATGTTATAGATGTGCTTACCATCTGAACTTCACATTTTAAGTGTTTTGCTATTGCAGAAGTAGCCACCTCTTGGGAAAATTTTAAGTGCAACTTGTAAATATTATGAAATGTCTCTTGGTCCTTGATGAAAACTTATATGTTGCCTGCAGCTAACCAAGAGTAGTTAGTTTGAAAAGCTGATGACAAGAGAGAATTCCTGGATGCTTTTCTTTTAACCTTGCTCTGACCCTAGTCATACCCCTGGTCACAGTTGTGTCCCTGTCAATGACAAGCGCTCATAGATTGTCCAAATCAATTTTTTTTTGTTCTTTTCAAATACTTCTGGCAGTGATGTTCCCATTTGCTCAGCAGTAGCACCTGGGAGTCATGTGAAGGAGAAGAAATATTTTTCCAACAACCAGAAAAACCCTAACCAGCTGACCAGACACAATCAGATCCTTTCAGGGGTAATATCCTTATACAGATTGCTTTAAATTCTGAAGTAAGTAGTACTACATTTTTATCTTATCTTCTTTCACAGACACCAAAATGAAGATCTTTTCTGATTTGGTAGCCAGTAATGTCAGGAGGGCTGTGACTCCTCTTAGAGCACTTAGTTTTGCTGTAATGGTACCAATCACATAATTTCATGCTATCAAGTAAGCGTTTTATCAGTACACACTGATCTACAGGGTAGAATTTTGTAATAGTTTAATACTATGAGTCACAAACTGTGGTACACATACACACAAGGTTACTTAGCAGTATATGCTGGGAGTATGAGAAATCAGAGGATAATAATGATTCATCTTAATTGAAAATTCGAGGATTTGGAAATGAAGTTCACTTTGCTAATTTTGAGTCAGTGTTTTATAATGCCAGTTGGGGAAAGGTTGACTGCAAAAGTGCACATACAGTCTAACCACATCTAAGTCAAACCACCACCACACTAATGATGAAAACACTGTTTTTAATATTTGACAAAAACATCCTTTCAAGGTAAAGCAAAAGACATCAAAGAGATTTCATAACTTTGAAATCTACCAGGAAGTACTGAGCCCTCCACAGTAGTATTTCCATTGTGAAAACTCCAGAAAGCAATGTTCAGTATAATCATAACTTCAGTTAATATTTTCACATTTTATCTGGATGTGAAGACTTTTTAGTAGTAGCTGCCAAAGATATAATTTTCAATATGTGAAAAATCATAGAATACTGCCATTTGACTTGCTCTTTTCAGGTCAAGATCTCAAATAATCATTACTCACTATGCAGGGCTAGAACTGGCTTCCAAATACAGTTATTTCTAAGTAACCCATAGTACTTAAATAGCATTAATCAAAGAGGTGCTTCCATTTATCTATATGCATGCTCAGTCATTTCAGTCATGTCTGACTTTTTGCAACCCTATGGATTATAGCCTGCCAGGCTCCTCTGTTCATGGGATTCCCCAGGCAAGAATACTGGAGTGAGTTGCCATGTCCTCCAGGGGATCTTCCCAACCCAGGGATGGAACCTGGCTCTCTTGTATTGCAGGCAGATTCTTTTCTGCTGAGCCACTGTGGCAGCCCAGTTATCTGTATATGTAAGATCAAATATAAAACCACTGATCCCTCCTGAAACTGTTAGACCTGGTACTTTTGTAGATTTCATTTCTCCTAAAACTTCAGAACAGAACTGGAATGTTAGCCTCTGCTAATTATAACCACATTTAAATTGGCCATTTTCTATTCTTATGCTTTAAACACTGTCTGGCATATCAATTATATGCTAGAATCTCTCTAACACCTTGCTCCATACAGCTGCTTTGTGCTTTGTTGGATAGTTATTGAGCACCTGCTCCTTCCCCCATATCTCAGTATCTATGAAATAGCAATTTTGTGAGCCTCTGAGATGTGCTATGGATGTGTCACACTCAAGAGGTGAGTTCATTTGAGAGGAATCACCCCATGGAGTTAAACTGTAAATGCAGCCCATTATCATTATTATCATCACTTCCTGGGTGGGACATATTTATAGTAGGTCTAACATAGTCACCTTGTCATTTTAAATAAAATAGTTTTCTTCTTGTGGCCCCTTGTTGCTAAACTGAAATATGTTAAATGAAGTGTTATCAGCAGAACCCCTGTGATCAGCCTCCTCCTTTCCTTTTCATCTGTATTCAGTTGACAGGAATCTCAAACAGCTAGGTTACTTAAACAGAGGCTGTTCTGAGCGCTGTGGTATTAAATGTCCAAGTAGGTCATTTGGTAATATATTTGTATGACTCAGAAGCGGGGAGGTGGTGGGGGCAGTCACATGTGTAACATAAAAATTATAAAACAAAAAGAGAGACTAATTATAATACTGACATTTTTAAAGGCAAATACAGAGGAATTTAGGTAATGTCGTTTGAATTCAACTGGCCTAGCCTGTGTTCCCCAGTATACCGATTCTGTTTTGACAGGAACCTGTCTGCAACACAGCAACCGGCTCTGATGAGCCACGTCAAAGCTTTTCAATAAGGCAAACCATGGGAGAGGCAAGAGGATGTTGAGCATGTGTGGACGCAGGAAGATCCACAGAATCACAGTTTTTAAGTGGAAGTTGCCCTCTAACATAGGTCCAACCCAGTGCAGATTCATCATCCAAAAGCTAAAGGTTGAAAGCATTTTAACGTTAGAAACAGGCAATCAAAAACCTAAATATACAGGGAAGAAAAACGGAACAATGTGAAAGGATGTCCCTGTAATGGGTGCTATCTAGTACAATGTCAATAAACATCAACAAACATCAACAAGTCAGACTGAGAAAGTGAAAGTGCTACTTCTGTAGCTATCTTTCCTTTTAGGGACTCATTTATAATTTGGGCTTCCTAAAACATTCTTCAAATCAGTTAAAATCCTTCTCTACCCTAAATTATTGATCGGTACTTCATCTGAGCTCTTGATTATTGACCCCCTTTTCACCCCTTTAGCCTGACCTGTCCTCTAAATGTTTGAATAAAGAATTGAGAAGTGAAGCTGTGGAGGATTACCGTAAACCTCAAATTTGATTCATTTGCAATCCTTCTACTTACTCATTCTTTCCTATTGGTAAAATAGGAAGAATTTTAGTAGTCTAACACAGATGCCCCAAAGTAGGGATTTGTTTTCTACATGACAACAAATATTTAGTCTTATTTAGATTGATGGAAGGTAGAGTATATATATGTATATTTGTTTGTTAAATTTTATCAATTGATTTTTCTCTAGAGAGAATAAAACATTCCATTAACATTTTTGAATATTATAAAATAGATCATAGAAAGAAAACCATACAGTAATTAAACAGATGTAAATGTAGAAGTCAACAAAATAAAGAGATATAACCTTCTAAACTGAAGGCAGATAAGTTCAAAACCCAAAGTATGCAAAGTTGTCTTTATTTAACAAAAGGCACCTGATGTTTTATTTATAGAATTAAGGAAGCTTAAGTAAGAAGGAAGTTCAGAAAGTATCCCGTCCAGCATACCGTAACTCAGTCTCAAGGTTACTTTCCCTCTGCCTAGTCTGCTACTGTGACAGAGGGAGTCCACCACTACAGCATGTAGCGTTATCTTATTCAGAGTAACTCTTAATGTGAAAATATTCTTATTGAAGTAGAACTTGAATCAGCTTTCCAAGATTTCAAATTATGTCTTCACTGAACGACAATTGTATTTGTTAATAAGGTAATAGAAAACCCAATCCAAGCTGGGATTCACATTAAAAAGAGTTATTCTGACTTTCCATGTGGTTTTAATTAGGAGCGCAAATACTTGGAAATGTGTTCTAGCCATTCAGTTCAGTTCAGTTCAGTTCAGTCGCTCAGTCGTGTCTGACTCTTTGCGACCCCATGAACCGCAGCACGCCAGGCCTCCCTGTCCATCACCAACTCCCGGAGTTCACCCAAACTCATGTGCATCGAGTCAGCGACGCCATCCAGCCATCTCATCCTCTGTCGTCATCCTCTCTGTTCTCTTCTCCTTCTTCAAAGTTCTGTCCCCTTTTAGTGTTCTCTGGCACCTATGCTTACATCTGTCACTGACTGATTCAACAAGTTTAGTTTATGCCTGTCATGTGACAAGTTCAGTTCAAGGCAGAACCATAGCTACTATAGCTATGAACAGGACAGTTTGTCTTCTTAAGATTTTTCAGTTGACTAGGAAGTGATAAGCTGTGAACGATTAAACAGATAATTTCATATGCCCATAAGTGCTATGAAGAAAATAAAACATGGTAAAAAAAATGCTGAGGGACAGCAAAGTAATCTCCTTGAGACAGAGCTCATGGGCAAGTCTTCTCTGAGACCTAAATCATGAGAAGGAAAGTACCTACAAAGGTCTGGGGGAAAGGTATTCCAAACAGGAGGAACAGCCATCGCAGGGACCCTCACATATGAGTGAGGCTGACAAATTCATGGTTTAGTAAATAGGCTGGGGTAGTGCCCAGGGGGCACTAGTGGTAAAGAATCCACCTGCCAATACAGGAGATTCAGGAGATGCGGGTTCAGTCCTTGGGTTGGGAAGATCCCCTGGAGAAGGAAATGGCAACCCACTCCAGTATTCTTGCCTGGAGAATCCCATGGACAGAGGAGCCTAGCGGGCTATAGTCCCTATGATCGTAAAGAGTCAGATACGACCAAGCAACTAACACCTTCACTTTTCACTTTCTTTTTCATACTAGCGCTCAGTAGAGTTTTAGAATTGTAGTTTTACTTCATGTCTTTTGAATAGGTTAACAAGTCTCATAAGAAAACATACCCTAATTTCTAATCAGATTTTTACTTTTGACATTTGCTTTCTAAATTTTGATTTTTACCCCAAACTTTATAACCCAGTGTGGTTTCAGTGATCTGCCAAGTGCAACAGACTTTTAGCTCTCTTTTTTAAAAGTCAGAGAAAAATGTGCTACAGTTTTAAAACAATTACAACAGGGTAGTTTTTAAATTATGAATAGCATTGTTTTCATCATTGAAATAAACTTGCAGTCTCCTGATTGAGGATGAGTTTGATTTTTGAGAGGATAGCATTCTTAGAAAATCTCTCTCTCTATGTGTGTGTATATATATGTATATATGTGTGTATATATATATATATATATATGTATCTTTCTTCCTTTGTTCCCTCCTCCCCTCCTCCCTTCTCCCTTTCTCTAGCTATAAGCTTTATAAAAGTCACAATTTTTGTCATATAAACATGCAGTACCACCCACTTAAAAACAACTTTCATAAAGTTTATGTAAAATTTCTATAAATAATGTGATTATTTTCTTGTTAAAAAACATTAAATGACCTATTCAAGCATGTGCATTCATGATGCACTTAAAATCCTATGTTTTACTTAACTGAGTTTACATACAAAGTTCTAATGTATCTATTTTATTGTATTAAATTCCATAAAGTAAGATTCCTTTTTAATAATACTTCTTTTCACATTTTCTCAGGCACATACAATATGGTAGTGGTATTGAACAAAGTTAACTTAAGGAGAAATAGGGACTATTTTAATCCAAAATATAAAAAATTGTAAACTAGTGGGATTTCTCCATCATCATTCTTATAGTTTCTCATTTCTTCTAATAATCAACTAAAGAACACCAGTCATTCTTAATTATAGTTTTTGAATAAAAAACAGAAAAAATGTGTAACTTGACCAGTATTGTGTCAGAAAAAAATACCTTCTTCAGATGCACAGTGAGTAGTATAATTAACACTGACTGTGAATTATTGTCTGCTGCTGCTAAGTCGCTTCAGTCGTGTCCGACTCTGTGCAACCCCATAGATGGCAGCCCACTAGGCTCCTCTGTCTCTGGGATTCTCCAGGCAAGAATATTGGAGTGGGTTGCCATTTCCTTCTCCAGTGCATGAAAGTGAAAAGCGAAAGTGAAGTCACTCAATCGTTCGGGACTCTTTGCAACCCCATGGACTGCAGCCCACCAGGCTCCTCCATCCATGGGATTTTCCAGGCAAGAGTACTGGAGTAGGGTGCCATTGTCTTCTCCAGAATTGTCTAGAGTCTGCTTAATATAATTAAAGGAGTTTGCAAGCACACAGTCCTTATCTCACGTATCTTTGTTTGAGACGGAATACAGAGTAAGATTCAAAATATAAAACAACTTTCCTTTTTTTTTTGAAATGAGGAATCATCTTTTAATTATCTTATTTTACCTGAAAATATATTTGAAAATTTTTCTATAGTGAAATAAGAATTTTGCTCATGAAAATTTTAGTCATAAATATTACATTTGATAAGTACATTATTAATGGCTCAGAATATTGAACATTCCTAAGAACTTGTTTAACAGAATGCTGCTTGGAAAGCAGCATGCCTAAAAATGCAAGTGAAATATGAAAAGCTGGCAATTTTCCTTAACCTGAATCATGTCCTAGTGTGTCGTCAGGTTCTCATGGGAAGAATGTACCCCTTTCCTAGTCCTGGATATCCTTGTAGATAATTAGATGCTTCTTAGAATTCTGCCTCCACCTCCCCCACCCCGGCCCGTGTGTGCTTCTGGACTTAGAATTGCAATGTCCTACAACTTTCAGCTCTTGTACTTCTACTATAGACTAGATGAAAACATTGGATTGACGTTTTTAGAACCCAGACATTCATCCTTTATGATTTGGGGTTTTCAAAAGAATAAGGATTAGATCTCTCAATTTTGAGAAAATATTTTACCAAGTAATATGAAAGAAAAAAAATGTATACTTAAATTTTAAAAAATACATGTTCCCCAAAATTGTTGATGAATAACAGAAAAGACTGAAAACCTTACATCTTCATAAAACCACAAAATATTTTTATTAAAGCTCTGTTAGAGTTGTTTGCAAGACCAGTTATCAATGAGATTCTGTATGAGACTTTCATTTAATTGAATCTCTCAGTAGCCAAAAAGTCTTATTTTTTCTATCTTAGTGTATAATCTGGGCTGTTAGGGTTTGTTGTACAATTTTGATGACTTTGGCAGTGTAGAGATTTGGTAAATAGGAAAAAAGAAATAGAGACTAAAATTAGAAAGGATGAAATACTGCAAGAAAAAATTTTGTCTTGTGGTATTTCCAGTAATACTTAACATAAGGAAAAAAATTGTTTTGTGAAGTATGTATAAAAGCATTATGACAGCAGTAGGAATGTCTTTAAATAGGTACAGATTTTTATTTTCTGTACTTCCCCATGCAACTCTTTTGAGGATCAGAGTTTCATTTTTAAGTCTGCAGGAGCTCAACAGTCAGGTCAACCCTATATAAATACAGGGCAGGACAAAAATTTTGGGTCAAACGATGGAATTTTTAGTGCCAGTTTTCATGCAAATAGTGCTGTCATTTATCTAAAAAATGATAGTTCTCATTCAATTTTAAGAGAACCTCTGGGTAATTTTTTGTTTGATTTGATTTTGCTTGTCTTTTTCTATTAGTATACATGTGAACTGCAGCAAGCTCAAATTCTGATCTGTTACACCTGAGACTATAATTCACGAACTTGCAACAAACTAAGTGAAGGAAATATCACTTCCAAAAGATTAATTGTTTTAGAAACACTCTCTTTACCCATTGAGTTTTAAGTGATTGATCCATAATGTACACTCAATAAATGTTTACAAAATTAAATGTTTATAATGTAACCCAATCTTAATATGAATTGAAACCTTAGTTATCACTATTTGTGATACAGTATTCACTATATGTCAGTTTTTGCAATTAAAAATATTAGTATGTTATCTAAGATAATATATCTGTGTTAGTTTTTTTTTTTTTTTTAGTTACAAATTCTGTAGCTATTGTGAGGTAAACTTTGGGGCTTTTGTTATAATCATGTTATTTTCTAGAATTCTAGACATATAAAATAAAACATTAAGGAATTTAATGAAACAAAAATATTAACTTTTAAAAAAATGTTCTTTCAAAATATATTTAAAGCCTGGTTTTAGAAACAAGATCCACTTAGAATGCACAGATAGTAAAATATGGTTTATCCTAGATGAAATTTCTTCTAGTGGGAAAATAGGAATGGGAATCTGTTCCTTTGGAAAGAGACATACTCCAAGCAATAGACTTGATGTTTCTCTTGAAACAATGCTATATATTTGTTCACTGGTTTTTATGATTTTTTATTTTTATTTTTTTATGATTTTTTAAAAACTTGTGTAATGACTATGTTATTAGTAGATGAGGTTTCTCGAGTCACTTTTAGAAGCTGTCAGACAACATTTATTGAGGTTTCTTCAATAAACAACTTTTTAGCACCTTTAATATACTGGTGCATGCATGTTAATTCACTTCAGTCGTGTCTGGCTCTTACCTAAGGACTGCAGCCCACCAGGCTCCTCTGCCCATGGGGTTCCCCAGGCAAGAATACTGGAGTAGGTTGCCATGCCCTCCTCCAGGGGATATTCTCAACCCAGGAATAGAACCTGTGTCTCCTGTATATCCTGTATTGGCAGGCAGCTTCTTTTCCACTCGTGCCACCTGGGAAGCCCACACTATACAGGACACTTGTAGAATAAAAAAGAAGGATAAATAACACTATACAGTGTAATGGGAAAGACAGCAAATAAATTAACAATTAAAATACCATAAAGTAATGATCAAGGAATAACATGGAGGAAAGGAAAAATGTTCCCAATACAGTCGAGGCAAAAAATGAAGGGGTTCCAGAAGGTATGTCATTTAAAAGATTTTTAAAGGAAAATGAGATAACCTCTGCAAGGACATATAGGCATGAAAGAGTAGAGTATGGAATTTCATCTAAATTTTAAAGAAATAACTAACACTAACATATCTCTAGTTTGGTGAACTTAAGAAGAATAAAAATGTAAAGATAAAAATGTCTAAAAGTGTAAGTCTGACCACCTTGCCGTGGCTTTCTATAATCTAGCTCCATTCACCTCACTAGCCTAAATTATTCTACTTTTCTCCTAATCTCAGCAGTCTGTGTCCCAAATGGAATAATTTCCTCATATATCATGTTATTTTACCTCTTTTGCCTGTGTTTGTGCCATTTCACCTCTCTGAAATGCTTTTGCCCTCTTCATTCCATTCGCCCTCTTCATTCCACTTTTCCCTCTTGTCTTGCACCAACTCATAAGCTGTATCTCAACTATCACCTCTACATAGGACTGGCTGTTCCATCATATTGACCACACTGCATAGACATGTACTCTTGGTATAGTATCCCAGCATCCTGCACAAGAGACATGGGAGTCAGAAAGATCCCCTGGAGTAGGAAATGGCAACCTGCTCCAGTATTCTTGCCTGAAAATTTATAAGGATAGAGGAGCTACAGTCCATGGGGTCGCAAAAGAGTCAGACACGACTGAGCGACTGAGCATGCATTCTTATAATACTTGATTGCACTTGCGTTCCCTTGTGTGACTCTGAGTCACTTGACGATGGGGAGCTTATCATATTCATCCTTAGTATCTGGTGTAATACTTGACATATAATCATTGTTCTAGTTTTATTAAAAGAGTAAACAAGCAAACAAATAAGCAGATCATCTGTGGAAGTAAGCTATTGTGTTAAAAACTATGGCTGAATTTTGGACTCCTTAGATGGAAGCACTAAAGATCCATGGCTTGAGAATAATCTCAGTGCAGCACTGAGCAGAATACTATTGTACCTAAGAATAGTAAACTAGTGCTCTTGTACTAGGTAGAAAGAGTGTATGTACAGAAAGGTTATGGAACCTAGAAGTAAGGTTTGTCATTGTTTATCCTGTCAGATTTTCACACTGGATTCAGGAAATATGAGGGCTCTGATCATTTGAGAGATATCATATGTAATGAAACATATATAATTTACCAGTCCTTGCAGTAGTCTGAGTGAAGTATAGTCGTTCCTTGGTATTCATAGGGGTTTGGTTCCAGAACTGCTTTGGAAACCAAAATTCTAGGATGTTCGAGTCCTCTATGTAAAATGGTATGGTACAGTTGGCTTGCTGTATCAGCTGTATTTGATTGAGTCCCTGGAGGTGAAACTCATGGACACAGATTATAATTATACTTACTACTTTTTTGCCCTGATTCTGACAGTGAAAATTTGATTTTTTGAAGAATCCTGAAGTTAGAAAAAAATATCTTAAAAAGCTCAGCAATATTCTGTCAGGTCTAAAGTAAAGAATTAATTAGTATTCTGTTTTATACATTAGGTTCATTAATTTGTTTACTGTGAGCACATCTTCAAGTGAATGATGAATGAAGTGTGTGCTGAAGTGCAAAGCATAGGTTTATACTAATACAGGCACTTTTGTTATACTGTTTAACTGACAGGTAAAGTTTTAGGAGGGAATTTTTTTATTCTCTCTTATTTTTATAACATTATCTTTCTCTGCTTCTCTTTTAGGCCAATCTACTCAAGTATGGCAGAGAAATATTTTACCTATATACACACTTGCTTATATTATATATAAGTATTATTGATGTTGTATACATATATATATATATTCCATTCTTTACTGAAATAACCATAAATGCAGGTTCAATTTATTTGGCAATCTAATGACCCAAAGCAACATTCAAAATAAAGTTAAATCTAGGTAAATGCCCTTTCTCCTTAGTTTAGTTGAAAAGATATCACTGAAACTCTCATGTAATGATATCATTCCAGTTGCTATATAAAATTGTTCAAGCCATCCAGACTGTGGGATATATTATTCTTTTAATGTTATGGGTTGGGAAAAATTAAGCATAAGGCATTACAGCTGAGTTTCACTACACATTAATTATTTTAATTGACAATTTCTTAAATGAATATCTGATAAATCAGTCTTGCAATTCCTCATGCTTTATGGCATGCTTAACTCAATACAGACACTTTAGAATCACTAGGCTGTGAGAGCTTAATACAGATTTGAGATCATTATAATTAAAATCATACTCAAACCTCATGCTCAGTTCTAAGTCTTTTTATCTTTTTGAATTTTCTTTGGAAGATACCTTGAATTTAATATTATAACAAGAATAGGCAGAATATATAATCAAGCCAAGCATCTTCAGTACGTTGAGAAAAAATGTTTCATCTCTAGGATGCAACGTTAAAAACTGGCCTTAACTGCCATTCTATATAAATAATCCTCGTCCCTTAAAAATTTTTAAAGACATCAGTTCCCTCCTGGTCACTGCCATGAAGACAAAGAATGCTTTTGTCTTCAAATGATTCTATTAAGGCTATCATTAAAATAGAAGATTTGAAGATATCAGCTATAAATCACTATAAAATGGCCTGTGGGTAACCCTTGACATAACTCATTTGAAATAAACCTGGGATGGAGTCATAGCCTTTGGTCAAGCCAGTAGGTGAGCTAAAGGTCTTTTCCAACCTGTGCTTCATTTCTTACAATATTAGTTCCTCTCTAAATGAATGGAGAGCATTTGGATATATACATAAATTGACATCTGTTTTATGTTGAAACAAGTCCACTTAAATAACAGTATTAAGGATGTTTATGCATTTATTTGAAATATTTACTCTTTTGTAAAAAGAATGTAATTTAGTTATATACTTACTTATAGCTATTTTGTTAAAATATTTCATGATTTGCTATTATAAACTTTTTGCAAGAACCCAGATTAATATTACCTAAATTTAGCTCATAATGGCCCCTATCATAATGTGGTATAAGAATTTCTTCAGAATTATGAAGAAATTGCAAGATTTCAGTTATTAGTCTGATTCTTCAAAGAAATTATTGTTAACAACATTTTCCCCTTTGGCATTTAGCTGATAAAGATGTGACTCTGAAAACGCCTAGACTTACAGGCCAGTAACTTGGATTTGAGTCCCAAGCTTAATAAAGTTATGGCTGTTGGCAAGTCTTTGAATAACTCTAACTTCAATTTCTTTGTCTGTGAAGTAAGATTGATAATGTCTCACAGTCTTGCTGGGAGACTTAAAGTAAGACAAAATATATGAGGATGTTTTTGTAACATAAAGTTTAGATGTCAGGGTGTAAATTGAATATTAGAAAAGCAGGTTTAAAAATGAACAGATATAATAAAAGTATTCAACTTATTTTTAAAATTTATTAGTATTTGGATTACTAAACTTACTAAACTTTTATATGTTTTGTAATATTTAACTGATTCTCTCTAAATATATATATAATAATAGTGTAAAGAATTATTAGTATTTATTTCTTTTTGAAAACTCCCTTGATGACAAAATTGCATTATAAAGTCAGCATTTCTTTTGGAGTGAGGAGAAGTTCTTAGGTAAAGCTTGCATAATTTTGGTATTCCATTGGCATGTACTATGCCTTTTGTTTCATTCACTCTCTAATAGATTAATTATGAGAAAAGGAAAAATACTTTGTCAGTAACAATTGGAAAGTAATTGCTTTGGATGAATATCTCAAAGAAGGGAAAACAATTATTTCTAGTAAAAAATCATCTAATCCACAATAGCAAATTTTATAGTACTTAATGTTCTAAAGGCTCATACCCTTGACACGTTTTTGTATTTTCAGACTCTTCAGAAAAAGGTGTCAGGATCAACAGAATAAGGAAATTATAACCTTTTGAAAAGTTTTGAAAATTTCATTTAAATTATACATCTGACATCCAAAATCCACATCCTAGTCCTAGACTAGTGAATCAAACACATTGTGACAAAGTTTAAGTAAAATGCAGACTTTTTCCAGAACTTTCATGACACTCTTTTAGATTAATCACAATCATATTTCTTTAAAAAATAGTTGACCTTTAAATAACATGGGTTTGTACTGCATGGGTCCACTCACATGAAGGTTTTTTTTTTAAGCAAATATATTGGGAAAGTTTTTGGAGATTTATGACAATCTGAAAAATTTGCACAAACTGCATAGCCTAGAAATATAGAAAAAATAAGAAAAAGCTAGGTATGTGATGAATGCATAAAAAATGTGTATAACATGAAAATATGTATTGATCATTTTTGTATGTTACTTGTAAGGCTTCCAATCAACCTTAGGCTATTAGCACTTAAGTTTTGGAAGAGTCGAAGGTCATACTTAGATTGTTGCTTGTGCAAGGGGGTCACTGCCCCAGACTTCTAAGATGTTTGAGTTGTACAGTTAACTAACTGTATTAAAATTTTCTAGCAACTTACAAGGGTTTCCCTGTAACTCAAAAGGTAAAGAATCTTCCTGCAATGCAGGAGACCTGGGTTTGATCCCTGGGTCAGGAAGATCCTCTGGAGAAGGGACCGGCAATCCATTCCCTCCAGAGAAGGGAAAGGCAGCTTTATAGCCTTGAACTGTTGTGTCATTCATTGTCTATATATTGCTTCACCAAATGGAATATAAATTCCTTCTCCCCCATGACTAGCACCATAGGGGATAATGTCTAAAAAGATACTTGTGGGAAAAATTAAAGACTAAACCTATCACATGACAAAAAAAAAAAATGAGACTAGGGCAAATGGGACAATTCTTCTAAATCTATATTCAGAAAGGAAGATCACTAATATTACTCTCATGGGTGAAAATTAGTCTGGGTTAAAACATATGGAAGTGAGAGAAATTAGTTTTGCATTATGTTTTATTTTTACTCATCTTTGGACTTTGTACCCCTTGTAGTCAATGACTGCCCTGAATGCACTGAATGAAGTGAAAAGAGTTGCAGTTTGGATGTACTGATCTAGTCAAGTTTTAAGTCCAGTTAACAGGAAACCTGTCACTAAGGAGTTCCTAACAATGATTCTATTAGCTGACATCTCTCAGTAGAAACCAGTGGCTCCTGGAGATGTCAAGGCTTCAACCCTAAGGGGGAAAGCAAGAAGAAAAGGCAGAAATGTTTTGAAGACTGGGAAATACTCTGCAGTGAAGAATTCATAAATTCAAATGTTGAGGGATGCCTCATGGTGGTACATATGCTCCTATTTTCTTATTCACTAGTCAAAATGATGTTTGCAAGGCATGTAGATATAAAGAATTATTAAAACACTTTATGAAAAATAACAATAGAAAGAAACAGAATTTAATGTCATTGAGTAATCTTAACTGTCCATTTTAATTAATTTTTATTAGTTAATATTTAGTATTTCTCTATTCAAACTATATGTGGGTTAAAAAAGACAATATACTCGTGCCTACCCAAGAAAGTTGTTCTGTAAAGAGTGTGAGTACTCAGCTAATCCATAAAAATCCCTTTAAAGTCTAAAGTCTTCTTAAACTACTTAAAATCTGATTGTTTTGCCATCAACACTTCAGGAAAACAGCTAACACAATAAAATGAAACAGTGCTATGATTGTTCCACTAATAACAAGGTGTTACATTAGCCTTCCCTAACCTTTGCTTTGTCTCCTTCATCTTCAGATCTATCACACACACACACGCACACACACACACACTCGCATACACACAGACACCCACAATTTGACCCTCTTTCAGGTCTTCCCAGAATACACCAATATGCTGATTAACTGTATTAAACATGAAGTAGTTAGTCATAGTAGGGTCTCCAGACTGCTGGGGATTTGAGCCCATTAGAACCTATACGTGAGTGTGAGGGAACTAGAAATGAGATCTTTGATCTAATTAGCTAGAGTTCCTATTAAATGTCTTACGTATGATTGTGCCTTCTATTTCTTCCTCCCTTTTTCTTCTGGGTTGGCTGTTTAAAGATGATCTATCTGTTTATAACCAGACCAAACTTCTCCCAGGACCTAGAAAAATTTCAATTCCTCGATATTTTTCAGTCCCTAGATTGAATGCTTAGATAGTTTTAAAGGAATGTTTTAGCTCTGCGAGGATCTTCTAAGTACATCATTTTGTTTTATTCGAGATCAACACATTCTTTTCGCATTTCTATGAGTGTTTCCCCCTCTGAATAATAGGCCTCCATGTGGTTATTCACCGCTCCTTCTCCAGTGGCTCAGTGGTGAAGGTTTCACCTGCAGTGCAGGAGAGACAGGAGACGTGGGTTCTATCCCTGAGTCAGGGAAATCCCCTGGAGAAGAAAATGGCAACTCACTTCAGTATTCTTGCCAAGAGAATCCCATGGACCGAGGAGCCTGGCGGGCTAGAGTCCATAGGGTTTCAAAGAGTCAGACACAACTAAACACACACACATATGTGACCTCAGTGGGGCAGAGAGTCTATATTGTTCTGCTCTACTTCCTTCTGCAGATTCAGGTGGAGAGGCTGGGTTTGTAACTCAGGTATAGGTTTGAAGTACCATTCCCAGCATAGAGGTGGTAGAATTTGATCAGCTATGGCTTCCATTCCCTAAATTTTAATGTATGAATCTGAATTGTTCTGAGAGTTTTGCTGTGTGAATCCATGGCATCATTTGATAACTTTGCAGTTCTTCATTTTTTTCACACATCTCCAAGTGGAACTAACAGAAATGTAACAGTGACAAATACTCTCTAGTTATGAGTTTAAGGGCTGGTTAGGTGGTGTCAGGAAAACGTTTAATTCTTCCTTTTCATGGAATGGTTAACTCTTTAATTTCTCTAAGAGCATTTTTAAAAGCTTTTGGAGATTTATATTTAGAGGTTAATAAGAGAGGAACTGGTGTGCTTATTAACATCAACTCATTGCTCTGTGCTTTCTTTTAGCCTCTTGGTAGAAGAACTGTTAATCATTTTTAAAAAATAATAGCAATCAACCTGATGTAATAAACACCAAGAGATGAACTAACGATTAGTATTAGGAACTTGAAGCTGTGTAGGGATACGAGGTTAACCAAGGTTAAATCTTAAACACCATACATTTTATACTCTTTCATATTATAACTGTTCTCATCAAATATTATTGTTCACATAGTATTCCTCCTGTTGCTCTTCTTTTCAAATAGTTCAAAAAATTTACACTATGGTATCTCTGTGAGTGGGCTTTCATTTGGTATTGTGAGCTAAAGATTTTCCCACATGACATTCTTCTAAGTAATGTACAGAAACTAGTTCTACAGTTTATTTTTAGAAAGTTTTGAAACTAAAAAGTAGCAGTCAGAAAGTTAATCTAAAATAAAACTTAGGTAATCTGAAATTAAAATGATGATTATTGGATCATTGAAAAAGCGAGAGAATTCCAGAAAAACATCTACTTCTGCTTTATTGACTATAACAAAGCCTTTGACTGTGTGGATCACGATAAACTGTCGAAAATTCTGAAAGAGATGGGACTACCAGACCACCTGACCTTCCTCTTGAGAAATCTGTATGCAGGTCAGGAAGCAATAGTTAGAACTGGACATGGAACAATAGACTGGTTCCAAATCGGGAAAGAAGTACATCAAGGCTGCATATTATCACCTTGCTTATTTAACTTATATGCAGAATACATCATGAGGAATGCTGGGCTGGATGAAGCACAAGCTGGAGTCAAAGTTGCCAGGAGAAATATCAATAATCTCAGATATGCAGATGACACCACCCTCATGGCAAAAAGCAAAGACGAACTAAAGAGCTTCTTGATGAAAGTGAAAGGGGAAAGTGGAAAAGTTGGCTTAAAACTCAACATTCAAAAACTGAGATCATGGCATCTGGTCCCATCACTTCATGGGAAATAGATGGGGAACAATGGAAACAATGACAGACTTTATTTTGGGGATTCCAAAATCACTGCAGATGGTGACTGAAGCCGTGAAATAAAAGACAGTTGCTCCTTGGAAGAAACCTATGACCAACCTAGACAGAATATGAAAAACAGAGACATTAATTTGCCAACAAAGGTTCATCTAGTCAAACCTATGGATTTTTAATAGCCATGCATGAGAGTTAGACTATAAAAAGAAGCTTAGTGCCAAAGAATTGATGGTTTTCAACTTGGTGTTGGAGAAGACTCTTGAGAGTCCCTTGGAATGCAAGCAGATCCAACCAGTCTATCCTAAAGGAAATCAATCCTGAATATTCATTGGAAGGACTGATGCTGAAGCTGAAACTCCAGTACTTTGGCCACCTGATGCAAAGAACTAACTCACTGGTAAAGACCCTGATGCTGGAAAAGATTGAAGGTGGGAGGAGAAGGGGACTACAGCAGATGAGATGGTTGGATGGCATCACTGACTCAATGGACATGAGTTTGAGTAAACTCCAGGAGTTGGTGATGGACAGGGAGGCCTGGCGTGCTGCAGTCCATGGAGTCACAAAGAGTTGGACACCACTGAGCAACTGAACTGACTGAACTGAAAGTTAAAATCTCAAAAGCTAAGTTATAAATGTTAAGGAGAAGGGACAGTAAATATTAAAAGAGAAGGAAAGAAAAAGGAGAAAAGAATGATGTCTGGTTCTTAAAATACATAAATGAAACTGAGGAAGATTCATGAGATGTAATTGCATATTATTGTTGAAGAATCAGACACAAGTATTTTCCAGGAGTCAAAATGAAGTCTAGGTAAAAAATGCTTTGGAATCATATTAGAACTTCACGTATATTAACTACAATTTTCTCTTACAGAGGATGGATTTAATATCACTACCTCACAAAATACCCCCAAATTTAGTGACTTTAGACAATAAACTCTTACCTCAGATGATTTATATTGGTCATGAATTTGAGGGTAGCTCACTTGCTTTGATCTAGCTAAGAATGTCATGTGATTGCAGCCACGGTCTCAACTAAGGTTAGTCATTTGAAACCTTGTCTGATACTAGTATATCCACTGGGATTACAGTCACTTGAAAACTTGACCTCTCCTGGTTTTGTCCACTTCCGAAGTGGCTCACTCACATGCCTAACATATAAGTACTGGTTATTGGTGGTAGGCCTCAGTTCCTTGCCAGGTGGGTCTCTCCATTGATTAAGTGTCCTCAAGACATGACCCTGGCTTCCACCTAAGGGTGATTTTGTCCCTGAAGACTCGTTTGACAGTGTATGGAGATATTTTTGGTCACACTGCAACCTTAGTTGAGGCATTAGAAACATTTACTGGTAGATGTCAAGCATACTGCTAAACATTCTGCAATATACAGTCATTCACAACAAAGAATTACTCAGTCAAAAATCAATAGTGCTGAAGTTGAGAAACCCTGTCCCAAAGCAAGCAATCAAGAAAGAGGAAGGTTGAACCTGTGAGGTCTTTTATGATCTAGCCTCAGGAGTCAGACTGTCATTTCTGCAATATCCTGTTGGTTATGTAGATTAGTCCTCTTTATTGTGGGAGGGGGATTCATAGGAGCATAAATACCAGGAGGCAAGATTTATTGGGGGCCATCTTGGATGCTTTCTCCTCAGAAGGAAAGCTATGACAAACCTTAGACAGTGTATTAAAAAGCAGAGACATCACTTTGCAGATAAAGATCCATATAGTCAAAGCTGTAGTTTTCCAGTGGTCTTGTATGGATATGACAGTTGGACCATAAAAAGGCTGAGTACCAAAGAATTGATGCTTCTGAATTGTGGTTCTGGAGAAGACTCTTGAGAGTCCATTGGACTGGTAGGAGATCAAACCAGTCAATCCTAAAGGAAATCTTGGCGACCCCATGGACTGTAGCCTACAAGGCCCCTCTGTCCATGGAATTTTCCAGGCAAGAGTACTGGAGTGGATTGCCATTTCTTTCTCCATAAAGGAAATCAAGCCTGAATATTCATTGGAAGGACTGATGCTGAAGCTGAAGCACCAATACTTTGGCCACCTGATGCAAAGAACAGACTCTTTGAAAAAAACAAAAAACACTGATGCTGGGAAAGATAGAAAGCAAGAGGAGAAGGGAACAGCAGAGGATGAAGTGGTTAGATATCATCACCAACTCAATGGACATGAATTTGAGCCAACTCCAGGAGATAGTAGAGGCGTGCTACCATCCATGGGGTCACAAAGAGTTGAACACAAACTTAGTGACTGCACAACAGCATCTTGGAGGCTAGCTATCACAGAAAAACTGGGTGTGTAAAATAATGGCATCTTTTTGGTTTAGGAATTTCAAAGAAGTTTTTTAATTAGGAAAAGTATGTGAAATATTACTAATATTCCAGAAGCCACAATCTTTCCTCTGTTTTCAAATGTATGTGTAGGTGTATTTGGGGGTATAATTTACACTTTTGAGGCTTTAAATCAATGTCAGAAAACAAGGAAAATCTATTAAAGTATTTTCAGGGAAAGAACAGAGGACATTTTAAACAACAAATTAGATGATGAACACGATTTGAATACCTTTCAATTAATCAAGGGCCAACAGTGTAAATGTAAACACAATGTGTAATTACCACACTGAAGCAAATGTCCCCCAACTACACTGCTAGCATCCACTTTTAAAAGAAGCAGGTGTACATTAAGCAAAAGTGTCAAATGGCAAAATGAGGAAGCCAAATGAGAAGCCAGAACATGTTACCTTCAGCTAAATAACTTAAGACTTGAATTTAAATGGCAATAAAGTCTAATGATAGCATTAACACAGCAAAAGCATACCTATCAGAGAATTCGTGGAGCGCTCTCTCTCCTGCTAACAAGGCATCTTGCAGTCTGGAAGTGCAATAGCAAGGGTGTGTTCATGAAAAGGGCTTCAGAAGTAAGATGCTAAGATGATAGCCTTGATTTTTAGGTACCAGGAAGTTACTAGTTAAATTTGGCATTGGAGTGGCCACCTGATCAGGATTCCTAGTTCTTCACATGCTAAGAAAATAATTTTATGATTGTTAAAATTAGTTTTATATATTACTTTATTTGACTCTCTTCTTGCACATAAAAGTAAACCTTTTCTCATCTAAATTCTCCATGAAGGAAAAAGGAGGGAAACATGTCTTTTGGAGATACCATATTTGTTTTGTTTTCATCCTTAGTGTTTACTGCTTTTTTCTGCTAAACTGTAAGGAGAAAATGCCTTACATGGGCGCAAAAGGTAAAAGAGGGCTCTTACAGTGAATAATAAAAATAGAAGAAAAAATGAAGTAGACACAAGCTAAGGAAGAGAGGTGCGGCCACAGCGCACATTATGCATTTCAGTCTGTCATGTAGCTTCCATGCTTATTTTAATGTGATTATTGCATCAGAGAGGATAATAGCAGCATCATGATTAATTGTGCACTATGTTTCATGAATGCTTCTGTCCCTCCCCATATGTTAGTACCGCTACTTCCTTCACGTGAGTGTTGATGTTAGATACGGGAACGATTTTCAAATTGTATACAGCAAGTAGTCTGATAGTATATATATACGTGTGTGTGTGTGTGTGTGTGTGTGTGTGTGTGTGTGTGTGTATAAAATCTTTGCATGGCTGTTAGAGAATCAAAGTATATTTATAAATGAAAGTGCTAGTCCCTTAGTCATGCCTGATTTTTGCAACTCCATGGACTGTAGCCCACCAGAGTCCTCTGTCCATGGAATTCTCCAGGCAAAGATACTGGAGTGGGTAGCCATTCCCTTCTCCAGGGGATCTTCCCAACCCAGGGACCAAACCACACCTCCTACATTGCAAGCAGATTTTTAGGGTCTGAGAAACAAGGGAAGCCCCATTTAGACAACATATTAAATCCATTGACAAACTGTCCTTAAAGAATTCATTTTAAATAAGACATAGTTTCACATACCTCTATACCTAGGGCTTGAATAAAAAGTAAGCACACCTTTTTACATCTTTATTACTGGACATACAAAGCAAAAAGCCTCAAAGCCACATGCCTAGATGTCAAGTGATGTGCATTTTTAATGCCCAACATAAAACACCCATTGTTATTAAATAGTTGAAGTTCCACTTAGTAAATAATGAATGAATGGATGGATGATTAGATAAGTGTATATGGTCTTGTTCTTTGTCATCAGAGTGCTATACATTTGTTAACTACCAAAGAAATGTTTGATTTTCAATAACTAGGTAAATATTTCAGGAAGTGAAATTTGGAGACAAGTGTGATATGACATGAATTACATCATCCACTATATAATGAGAAGAGAAAGTAAATAAAGATGAATTTTTTATTCTGGAGATCATGTGCATGTACCCTTAATGGTGCATCTTGTGGTCCATGTTCCCACATGTTGGTAGAGATCTATGTTGTGAAGGACAAGAGTGCAAATAGGAAGAACGGAGTAGACTTCTTTAGGGTACTGGTATCCCTGTTCTCTAGGTCTCTATTAAAATTCCTTAGCAAAAATATGAAGGAAGGCTCAGGAGTGTGGAGAGAGAAATAACCCTCCAGGATTCTGGAGAATGATTGTTCTTTGATAAATTATTTGATTTCTGTAACGAATTTGGTCTTTGCACATTACAGAAATAGGAGTATTATACAGTTGTAATCTAGTAGCGTGTCTTTTCTAGAGCAGACTTTTAAAAGCATTTTGCAATTGTATTTGTTCATTTATTTTGCCTGTGCTGAGTCTTCATTGCTGTGTGGGCTTTTCTGTAGTTGCAGCGAACAGAGGCTGCTCTCTGCTTGCAGTGCCCAGGCTTCTCTTTGTGGCAGCTTCTCTTGTTGCAGGGCATGTGCTCCTGGGCGTGTGGCCTCCGGCAGCTGCAGCATGCCCGCTTCATAGTCGTACCTCATGGGCTCAAGAGAACAGGCACAATATCTCGAGTGCACAGGCTTAGTTGCTCCATGGCATGTGGGATCTTCCTGGATCAGGATTGAACCCTGGTCTCCAGTATTGGCAGGTGGATTTTTACCTCTGAGTAAGAGAAGACCCTAGAATAAACTTAAGGTTTGAAAACCAAATGAATATATATTACCTTTATATAGTTATTTTACAGTGTGTGTTAAGTTTCTAAGGAAATGGTTGCTGCATTAATGATCATAATTGATATTTCTTCAGTGCGTCTAAGGCAATATATTTGTGTTAAGCTCTTTTCTTTATCTAATTTATAATTTATAGGTATGGGAGATTTTCATTGGCTGGGATACAAATTCATTAGAATCTCTGCACTATCTCTAGTACTGTAACCACAAGCTGATGTTAAGTGAAATGTTTGCTTTCAGACAACTCATAAGAGCTGTAAGTGGGCCATTCCTGAACTATATGTTTTTGGATTGTCCTTGTTTTGCATTCTATCCTAGATAACTAAGATTTAATAATTTCTTATTCAGGGAATTTATAGTCATGAATAGGTTCCTAAAACTTGTATTTGGATGTACAAAGCAGTATTCTCTTGCATGTTATTGTATGAATTGTTATATTTTCTGCCATATTATACATGAACACTTGGTATTTTTCACAAAGAATAGACTAATGTAACAAGTCTTTAGTATTACTCACGGCAAGTTTTGGTGCTATATGGTGTAGTGAACAGAGAAGCATTTGAAAAATCACCAAAACAAGTTAACAACTTGTGCTTCAACTTTTAAACTATATATGTAAAGTCCCAAATGTGTGTGTTAGTTCATTTTATTGCATGTATACTGAACTTTATGTGGTTTATTATGTGATAGAATTATATGGTTTAGGGCTGAATTCCAGAAGTTATATTTCATCAGCATCTCTTTAAGTTTAAATTCACCATGTAAATGAAAAGGGTATTGTATGTTGAGTCCAAAAACCTGGGTTTCATTAGACCTTTCTGAGCCTTCGTTTCCTTTCTGAAGTTATTAATCACTTCACAGTATTAAAGATTAAATAAATGATTTGAAATATTTATAATGAATTGCATAACTATGTAGAATATTACCTTTAGTTAGTTAAAACGTGCTTACCTTAGCTACACATTTAAAAGCTTAAATGCTTGCCTTACAATTTCATGTACACGTTTAGAGCTATTCAACAGCAATATAGCTAACAGTTCTTCTTAACTGTTACTTTGTGTCTAAATGATAAAAGTATGAAATATGCTATTTCCAAAACTTTCAACTGGCAACAGTTGGACAAGTATTAATAATTAAAAGGAACTTGCTTTCCTCACTGCCTGATGGTTTCAGTTCAGTTCAGTTCATTCGCTCAGTCTTGTCTGACTCTTTGTGACCCCATGAATCTCACCACACCAGGTCTCCTGTTCATCACCATCTCCCGGAGTTCACTCAGACTCACGTTCTTTTGAGTCCGTGATGCCATCCAGCCATCTCATCCTCGGTTGTCCCCTTCTCCTCCTGCCCCCAATCCCTTCCAGCATCAGAGTCTTTTCCAATGAGTCAACTTTTCACATGAGGTAGCCAAAGTACTGGAGTTTCAGCTTTAGCATCATTCTTTCCAAAGAAATCCCAGGGTTGATCTCCTTCAGAATGGACTGGTTGGATCTCCTTGCAGTCCAAGGGACTCTCAAGAGTCTTTAACACCACAGTTCAAAAGCTACAATTCTTCAGCACTCACCCTTCTTCACAGTCCAACTCTCACATCCATACATGACCACAGGAAAAACCATAGCCTTGACTACACGGACCTTAGTTGGCAAAGTTAGGTCTCTGCTTTTGAATATACTATCTAGGTTGGTCATAACTTACTTTCATATAAATGCCATCTTTTCCAGTACTTTCCTAACTTTCAAAATAACTAACATTGTTTCGTATGTAAACTAATTATTTATAATATAAACATGTTTTATTTGTTAAGAATAGTGGTTAATCATGCTGTGTTTTCATGTTTCTCCTAAATGATAAGATACCACAAATGAAAAACAACATAGAAAAGCCTTACTTTTGGCATCTATGGTGCATATTTGTAATTATTTGAATGCACATCATAAATAGTCCACCTCCATTTTATAGTCGTAGTTTTATAATTTTCATCTAGTGAAATAAAAAATAATTAATGGAAAATAGAAAACTACTGTAATTTTTGTATTCTTCATGAATAATGGGCATTTGGTATAATAGCTCAGTAGTAAATTATTTAAAAAAACAAATTGGGAAATAATATCATACAATGAGTCAAAAATTATTTATATACTTACCAGTATAAGGATCAAGCTTGTGGATTCTTATATACCACTAGCCTGGTCATATAATGAAGGAGAAGGAGAGGCAATTTTGAATGATACATCTATCAGCTTTGGAGCCGTCAACCTCTATTATGTCCTTGGAGCTTTGCACTTTTTGGCTTTCAGACATCTGAGCTGCCTTGAATTCAGGAGAATATTAAGATTCCAGCAGGCTTCTTGGTGTCATCAGTGCTTTTGGTAGTTTTTTTTAGTGTGAGCTTGTAATACTTCGTGCTTCAAGCTAAGCATGACATTTCACCCCATCAGCACCCATGTCTGCATCATCTTCATGAACACCGCTTCTCCCCAGTATACACACTCAGACTTGATTTCCTCTGTGCTCATAGATCTCTGTTGCCCCTCTGAGGATATGTTCCTTTCTTTCTGCACAATCAGTGAAACAGCCACGTCTAATTTCTCCAAGTATCCCCTCAAGGGCTTCCCTTGTGGCTCAGCTGGTAAAGAATCTGCCTGCAAAGCAGAAGACCTGGGTTTGATCCCTGAGTTGGGAAGATCCCCTGGAGAAGGGAAACGCTACCCACTGCCGTATTCTGGCCTGGAAAATCTATGGACTGTATAGATCACCGAGTTGCAAAGAACTGGACACAGCTGAGTGACTTTCACTTTCACTTTCATCCCCTCAAAACTTTTGCAAGAGCTGTGGGGTGATACTGTCAAAAGAGGTTACAGGCTACCATGAAAAAGCCAGTAGTTTCATGCAGACAATAGCAAGCAGGTGCAACTTTTATAACGGGAAACGTGCCTTCAGTATTTACAGTTGCGTAATTGAAGCCACATCTCTTTATGTCTCCTGCCTTGATGGGCAGGTTCTTTACAATGGGCGCTACCTGGAAAGCCCCAGTAAATAGTTGATAAAACTCTGGTGTAACAGGATTTTTAGGTAGAATAACAGAGAGAAAATCTGAATTCTAATCCATAGTGACCCATGGAATCTCAGCATCATTTAGTTTGTTATGCATATACGTGTTTTCATTTCATATTGTTAGCTTACAATATGTTCTGGTAATATTTTAAAGATTTGAGATACCATTATGTATTTGTAATGTTACCCCCTTATATTGAGGAAGGTTTTTGGAGACTTTTGAAGCCTCACATATAAAATTTTTAAATAATCTCCCTTTAACTATGTAAGGTTCAGTTCAGTTCAGTTCAGTTCAGTCACTCAGTCGTGTCCGACTCTGTGACCCTATGAATCACAGCGCCAGGCCTCCCTGTCCATCACCAATTCCCAGAATTTGCCCAAACTCATGTCCATCGAGTCAGTTATGCCATCCAGCCATCTCATCCTCTGTCGTCCCCTTCTCCTTCTGCCCCCAATCCCTCCCAGCATCAAAGTCTTTTCCAGTGAGTCAACTCTTCGCATGAGGTGGCCCAAGTATTGGTGTTTCAGCTTCAACATCAGTCCTTCCAATGAACACCAGGACTGATCTCCTTTAGGATGGACTGGTTGGGTCTCCTTGCAGTCCAAGGGACTCTCAAGAGTCTTCTCCAACACCTCAGTTCAAAACCATCAATTCTTCAGCGCTCAGCTTTCTTCAGAGTCCAACTCTTACATCCATGCATGACCACTGGAAAACCATAGCTTGACTAGACAGACCTTTGTTGGCAAGGTAATATCTCTGCTTTTCAATATATTATCTAGATTGGTCATAACTTTCCTTCCAAGGAGTAAGCGTCTTTTAATTTCATGGCTGTAGTCACCATCTGCAGTGATTTTGGAGCCCCCCCAAATAAAATCAGCCACGGTTTCCACTGTTTCCCCATCTATTCGCCATGAAGTGATGGGACCAGATGCCATGATCTTCGTTTTCTGAATGTTGAGCTTTAAGCCAACTTTTTCACTCTCAAATGGTTGTGTGCATCAGAATCACTTGGGAATGCTTATTAAAACATAGGTTGCTGGCACCTATCTCCAGAGTTTCTAGAATAGAGAATCTGCCTTTCTAGCAAGTTCCCAGGTGGTGCTGATGGTACTAGTTTAGAGATCACATTTTGAGAAGTTCTCATCCAAGCTAGAGTATAGGGGAAAAGGCACAGTATTCTGGGGATCTGCCATCATGTATAAGGATTATGTCTGACTCACTCACTAAATGTTGAAAGATCTGGGAATGATTTTTTGCCCTGTAGTTTTTAAAATATTTTGCTCAAAATTATATATTGAATCAGTCATGGAATTATTATACTTCCTTCCAAGAGTCTATGAATTCATATAAATACAGTATCATGGTCAATAATTTTTATGTATCTATCATGATCCTGGGTTGCCACTTGAATTATCTCATGGATTTTCAAATAACTGTTATTTTCTCTGAAAAGAAAACAGAACTGGAAAAAAGTTCAAGTATGATTTTCCCTAGCCTGTTCATGAGTTTCTTAAGTGAAGCTAACCATGGAATCAAATAACAGTAAATTGCTTTTAAAATATAAACTTGAAATATATCATGCCATTTTTGTAAAGTGATTTATTTCAATGTTTTGGGTAAATATATACATATCAAATATTGTACACATTAATTAATATGCTTCCATGTCACCAGATCACACCATTTGATTCTAAATTGTTCTGCTTTCAAAAAGTTACCCTATTACTAGTAGATATTTTATGTTCTTGACTCATGGAGATGAAACTAAGTGGCAACCAAATTTTTGTTCTACAATAAAACATAGGTAAATTTGGAGATTATATAAATAGTAAAATACAAATGACTCATATTGCAATTTTAGAGCACAAAAAGGAATAAATTTCTTAGTTTGCAATGAGAGAATAGTAATATAATGTTAAGGTAATCTGATTCTTTTACATTGTGATGGACATTTTAGTGATAATTATACCCATAAATTTTATATTTGAACTTACAAAAAAACTGATGTAGAAAGGTATAAAATAGAATGTTTTATAGAATAGAATGTAAACTATGTACACTTGACCTATTCAAGCAGAGAACAACTGGAAGTCACCATACATGCTGAGCTGGCCACATGCTGATCTTCATACCACCATGTAATACGCTGGAAGGAAAATCTGGATTTTTTAAAATGTAATGCTAAATGTTTAGAACAGTATTGCATATAAATAAATAATATATGTTAATATAATGCTAATGATGTGTATTTTCATTTTTAGATCAAACCCTAAAGTGTTTCTGTGAAACCTAGGAAAAAAGATTTTTTTTTTTTTTTAAGAAAGAAAGCTTTCTTCTTTTTTTGTGTTTAATTTGGAGAACAGTTCTAGTCAGAGGTACACACCATTTAACTCCTCCATCATGGAGGTTCTAGGTACACTGTCTAAGAACCAGAATCCAAATATGATTGGGACTCAACACCTATTCTTTGCAGGTTGAAAAAAATTTACATTATAGTTTTATGCAAATTATGCACTGTCTCTCAATAAAAGTGAATAGCACAAATAATATCTTTGTTAAGAATATTTTTACAGGTGGCATCAGTTACATGCTCTGGATAGTTGAGTGCATGTGAATTTTCTCTTATATAAAAGGTTTTTCATAATATGTAGTTGAAAGTGCCATTGTTGACACCTAACCAAACACTGTAATGTTCAAACCGAATGTTAAGATCACGGATTGGTAGTGTATTTGATGGGAAATGACAGGCATTATACCTATGTTTTTCTAGACATTTTTAATCAGACTTTCCTTATCACAGCTCATGTTCTAATGATCATTGCAGGATGAAGTGGCACAGCCACTGAACCTATCAGCTAAACCCAAGACCTCTGATGGCAAATCACCCACATCACCCACCTCTCCCCATATGCCAGCTCTGAGAATAAACAGTGGGGCAGGCCCCCTCAAAGCCTCTGTCCCAGCATCATTAGCTAGTCCTTCAGCCAGAGTTAGCACAATAGGTAAGTTCTGTTTCTTTTGTTCTTGTTGATTTTCTGTTTATGACAATTGAATGAAAGCATTTTTTAATGGCAGATCACGTGTAGCCTCTACATGGCTTTAGTTCCAGAGGAGAGTTTCAATATGATGAACTTCACAGGTCTGTTTTAAACATGAAATTGAAGTATATAACTAACTTCCAAGTGCTAATGCCCCCTGAAAATCTAATTGAATTGGTTATGTTTGTTGATATGACTGATGTTCTTAAGTTTATGAAAAGAGGCCTAACGGCTAATCACAGAGAGCCTGGGTTCTAGATTGTTGTTGTTAGGTGACTTGCCTTTTGGGTCACTGAAATTTATTTCCATTTGTGTGGTGTGTATGAAGTATACATAATGATGAAGTACATTCTGCCTAAATCACAGTCAGCCATCAGGATGTCAAGTTTTTCTTTTGTTGTTGTTGTTGTTCCATGTTTCTTGAGATTTACTTCACTACACTAAACTATAAAAAGTTGGTCACTTCATTTCTTCATGATTGTCATTTCAGTAAACAAACACTGGAAAATACTTCTATAAGCTTTTTAAAATTCCAGTAATCTTTGTTTTAGTAACACATGAACTAGACTGTAAATACTTACTTCAACCCACATTTATTAACGTTTATTATTTGCCTGCAGCTATGTGGAGTCTATCACAGATCAGCCCTCAAGGAGCCAGGGTCCAGTTAAGGTGGGGGGAATTATCCGTCTTATAGTTTAAATCAACTGTTGCAAGTGCTATTCTAGCACCCAAACAACAATACTATAATCAAAAAGATGAAAGTATTAAATTCTATTTGGGAAGGATCTAGAATAGACTAATTCAAATGGAGCCTTTAAAAAGATGTATCCCTAGGTATTTCATGCTGTAAGATAGAACCCAGAGTAAAATATTATATTTTTGAGAAATACACTGATTTGACTGGAATATAGAATGAGTGTGTAGTGGAAATTGATCAGAGTTAAAACTGAAAGGGGCAGATGGAGTCTGATGGGATGCTATCCTAAGAAATTTTTTACTTTTTCTTCAGACAGCAGTTTGATCAGAATTTTAAGAGTATTGACAGCAAAGATTAGAATCAGGGAAATCACTATTTTAGTGGAGGACAAGAGTAAGTTACGCAAGCTAGAAATAAACAACAGTAAAGGAATGGAGAGAATAAGTTGAAGAGATATCATTAAAGACTAATTGATGTAATTTATCCATGGCTGCAGTCCATGGGGTCGCCGAGAGTCAGACACGACTGAGCGACTTCACTTTCACTTTTCACTTTCATGCATTGGAGAAGGAAATGGCAACCCACTCCAGTGTTCTTGCCTGGAGAATCCCAGGGACGGGGGGAGCCTGGTAGGCTGCTGTCTGTGGGGTCACACAGAGTCGGACACGACTGAAGCGACTTAGCAGCAGCAGCAGCATCCACAGTAAAATGGATCTGGTGAGGTTCAAGTTAGAGACAAAGAAGTCTGGGGTTTTGAACTTATGATATAGAAAGGGTAGTGCTTCCCCACCCCTGAACTGTGAAAGAGAGGACCAGAGTGGACGTAGGTTGGGGCAAGACAAAAATAAGTGTTGAGTTTGAAACTTCAGGCATCACTTTAGGTAGAGAAGTTCAGGAAGATGTTGTTAATTAGTAAATCTGGTATGTGAAAGGGGTGCTAGAATTTTAGACATGGAAATTATTCCTTAGTGAGGTTCTGGAAGCCATCAGAGCAAATAAGTTCACCAAAGAGTGTGTATAGTAAGAAAGGATGTGGGGTAAAAAGTCAGAGGTATTATATGCTGTGTATAGTTATCTCTTGTTGTTTAGTCACTACGTTGTGTGTGACTCTTTGTGACCCCATGAACTGTAGCCATGCAGGCTTGTCTATCCATGGGATTTTCCAGGCAAGCATACTAGAATGGGTTACCATTATCTTCTCAGGGGATCTTCCCTACCCAGGGATCAAACTCACATCCCATGCTTGGCAGGCAGATTCTATGCCGCTGAGCCACATGGGAAGCCCATAATTATCTCTTACTGTGTAACAAACCAACTTAAATTTCACCAGCTTAAAAACAACCAACATTCATTACCTTGTAGCTTCTAAGGGTCAGGATAGGGAAGCAGCTTAGCTGCTAGTTCTACCTTAGGATCTTTCCTATGGTTCCAGTCAAGATGGAAGCCAAGCACCTGGACTTTATTGGGGATATAGTGTCCTTTTCCAAGATGACTTACTCACATGGCTGTTGGCTGGAGACCTCAGTACTTTGCCATGTGGGTGTTTCTATAGAGCTGTTCATGGGATGACAACTAACTTTCCCTAGAGTGAGTGATCCAGGAAGGAGAGCAACGTGAAAGCCACGGTACCTTTTATGATCTGGTCTCCAAAGTCACTCAGTCTGTTCTCCTTTATTCTTTTCATTATAACAGAATCACTAAGTTCAGCCCAACTCAGAGAAAGGGGAATTAGGCCCCAACTCTAATCAATATCAAAGTCTATCTTTGGACATATTTCTAAAGTACCACACTTTTTTTGTTTGTTTGTTTATTTGTTTTTGGCTTCCTTCATAGCTCAGTCAGTAAAGAATCTGCCTATAAGGCAGGAGACCTGGGTTTGATCCCCAGGTCAGGAAGATCCTCTGGAAAAGGAAACAGCAACCCACTCCAGTATTCTTGCCGGGAGAATCCCATGGACAGAGGAGCCTGACAGGCTACAGTCCATGGGATTGCAAGAGTTGGACATAACTTAGCAACTAAACTACCACCACACTTTTTTTTAAGAGGGAAACTGATAAAGAACAAGTGAGCATCTTAGAATAAAGATGATGAGAAAGCAATGACCTGCTTTTCTAGGACAAATTGAAATTTGAAAAAGGAAGGAGTTATTTGATGGTGTCACAGTCTATAGAAGAATTAAAGAACATGAAGAAGAAAAGCCTTTGGATTTACCTGGAACTCATGGACAGGTAGACTGTACAGACAGGCTTTGTAGAATGGTTTAGGAGACTTCCAATTACAAAGATTCGAAACACATGAAGACAGAAAGTGCAATGGCTACATGAATCAGTCTTTTTGTAAGCTTGGCGTTGAGAGGTGATTATATTTTGAGAAGACTAAGTAGAGACAGGTTTTAGAATAGGAAATTAGTGTGTGTGTGTGTGTGTGTGTGTGTGTGTGTATAAACAAAGATGAATTTGAGACATTTTTAGACATGAAAGACTCCATGGGTGATGACAGATCAAGAAGAAATGATACAGCATTAGCTTTGGAAAGAAGAAATGCCCCTTTTTCTCGAAGACTGAGGAAATGAGGGGAGAAAAAGGGTAACATTACAAAGAAATTGTGAGATGGACAGAAAGAAAGCTGAAGGAGTGTATTTCCAGTGCTTCCATCTCCACAATGTTCGCTTCCAGATTATTTGCCAAGAGCAAGTCAGTCAGGGCCAGTGGGGCGGCTGTAGAAGAGAAAGAAAATGGAGGTTTTCAGAATTTGAAAATGGTTTGGGGCGCATGTGTTCTTTTTATCATTATGCACCATTCTGTTATGATGTCTTAGTTACTCTGCTCAGCATCCAAAGTAGACACCAAGATAAGATTTGCTTTCATGTCCAAAGCATGTAAAAGAAAAATATTTTATTTGGCAAAAAGGATTCACTTCCATAATAGACATGAAAGCTCATAAATATGACACTGTTGGTGTGTGAGATACTTTTGTAATAGCCCCAGAACTGGAATCTTTAACTAAGGGAATAACTGATATATTTGCATTTTTTTGTCATGTGAGGAGTTTTTATTTCAGCATTCTGAGGATTAAGCATGACAAAATATTTTAGAAAGGCAAGAATGTATTTAATGACATTTATCATCTGACTTTTTCCACTACTGAAACTTCTATTTTCTTTCCCTGAGAAGGCCCTTCACCACATACACATCCCTCATATTTTCTGAGGATTTGATGCCACTACAATTCACTTTTCTCTTTTCAACAAATGCAGATGTTGAAAGCTGAAACTGTAATGAGTAATAATGTAGTGGGATAAAAGCTGTGAGCATTAATGGTGTTGTAAAGGTCACCCCTGAAAGAAAAATTAGTGTGTTATGCCCTTAATAAGCTAGGGAAAACTGTGGATCGAAAGATAACTTAAGTTATCATTAATGACATGGGGCTCTTTGCTATATATCTATTAGCTACAAATAAAGAGTGTGAGTTTTTGAGGTTGGTGAGCAATATAACACTGCATTCTATAAGAATACTTTTGTATGATATGCAAATGACAGGCAGCACCATTGAAAGCTCCTTAAAAAGCATGAATACTTCAGAAGAATGATGGATAATTTTAGAATCTTTTGACCAGATGTTATCTTTCCTTTACTGCCCTTTCCAACCTTTCTTGTGTATGTGTATAACTTTCAACTTTTATCAAAGCATTTTAGTCTGTTTTCTCACTGTTTATTTTAAAATTATACACCTTTAACTGGGGCTTCTCTGGTGCCTCAGTGCTAGTGCAGGAGATGTGATTTCTATCCCTGGGTCAGGGAGATCCTCTGGGGGAAGGGAATGGCAACCCTCTCCTGTATTCTTGCCTGGAGAATCCCATAGACAGAGGAGCCTTGGGGGCCTGTATTCCATGGGGTCGCAAAAGAGTCAGACACAACAGAGCGACTAAACAACAGCAACAAATATCCCTGTCATCTAGTCAGAAATTGTTATTTTCCAGGTAAGGAACCGCAGCTGAAAGAGGCTAAGCGTTTACCCAGGGATTCTGAGTAAGTCCCTGTCACAGTGAGGACAGTCCTGTGATTCTGTAGTTCTTACCACTATTGGAATTGTAAGGAAACAAATGCACGTGACCACATAGTACCTTACTCAAACCTCACAGCCAGTGGAGGTTGAGGCCTTACAGTCATGGTCTCTGGGTTGCATGCCATCTTTTTAGTTGTTACCTGTTGGCAACCTCTCTGCCTCGGATATTCTTCTCAGTCATCTATTTATCCTTTCCTTCATTCATCCCATAAATGGGTATTGAATATTGTCTATATGCCATACATTTTGCTAAGTATGGAGGATAAGCAGATGAAAGTCTCAAACTAAGGATTTAGATATCTAGAGTCTTCGTTCCATCATGTCTTAAGAAGATATTGGAACATATTATTCTTGCCCTTCATTACTCAGAGGCATTAATGCATGAAATGTAAAACTTTACTGACCAAATATAGGAGACACACATTGATTCAGTAAAATGAAGGGCAGTATTTTCAAGTCCAGTAATGTGATATTTATCTCTTCAACTTGCTAATTTAAAATACAACGATGTGAATAAGCATCTTACCTGTAAATTTCATTAGTTTACATTTTTAATGAGAAAAAGCTTCTGTGAAGGTAAGTTATTGAACAAGAACACTGTAATCATTTCTTAGAAAGCCACTAGATTATCAGGAAGTTAAGGATATTATTCAGCATCTAACAATATTTGCATAGCATTTTTACAGTTTAAGTTCACATTTATTATCTAATCCTCACAAATTTTAATAGATGAAGAAATGGCTGCATATCAGGGTACCAAAAATTTGATGTTGATAAGTGACCTCATAAAACAGAAAAAACTTAAAATTTTTTGAATATTACTTGAAAAACATGTTCCCTTACTTTTACTACAGCCAATAAGTTCTACATAAAATAATTAAATGCAGTAAATAAGAATTTGTATTACCCTGATAGTACACTTTAGAGCCATGAATTTTAAGAAACCTGTGTCATGTGGTTCAGGCTCCCATTTATATGATGAAGCAAATCATCAGTGAACTTGGAATTACAAAGGAAGATACTTTCAACTTAGAAATATGCATTTATTCCTTCAACAAACTCTACCATGGGCCAAAGGAATGAAAGGCTGAAAGGAAAAAAAAATTGCCCTCAAATAACTCATAGATTCGCATGAAAGACAAACTTACAAAAACAAGAGACAACGTGACAGTAAAAGCATCTCCAAGCTTTTGCAGGAGCCTGGAGATGAGAAGTACTAGGGGTTGCCAAGGAGCATGTCTGGGGTATGTCAGGAAAATTCTTAAGAAGGCTTGACATTTGAGTAAATTCCCAAACACACCAGAAAATGCCTATTTCAGTTTAAGAGGAAAGCTCGGGAGACAGAGGAGGGGGTGAAGAGGAAGGCTTGTCCTTGGAACAGGAAATAGTTCCATGAAGCTTAAGCACAGAGCTCTTGAGAAACCAGCAGGAAATGACGTGGGAAGGATAAGCAGGGTTGATATCATGAGACTATTAGGCCATTTTAAAGTGTTTGGAATTTATCCCAGAATGATGCTTTTGGGGGAACATTAAAGAGTTTCTTGTTCCAGGATATTTGGAATATGATACTGTTGTTATCTCTGGAAGATTCACAGTCGCATTAATGTATTCAAGATTTGGAGAATACATGCCACAGAGAAACCTTGTAAACTTTAATTTAGTATTTCCCTCACTCTTTTGAACATGGAATTATTTTTTCACAGAATATTCAGATCGTCAACTTAAGAAGTGCTCCTTTAAGCTCTGGGGTAGGAAAGTGAAAGTGAAAGTTGCTCAGTCATGTCTTGTTCTTTGCAACCCCATGGGCTGTAGCCCACCGGGCTCCTCTATCTATGGGGATTCTCTAAGCCAGGATACTGGAGTGGGTAGCCTTTCCCTTCTCCGGTGTATCTTCCCAA
Organism: Nanger dama; assembly: GCA_917880005.1. Taxonomy (NCBI): domain Eukaryota; kingdom Metazoa; phylum Chordata; class Mammalia; order Artiodactyla; family Bovidae; genus Nanger; species Nanger dama. The sequence goes on from CAKJTW010000002.1 coordinate 86,756,341, forward strand.
CCCAGGGATTGAACCCAGGTCTTTCACACTGCGGACAGATTCTTTACCATCTGAATCACCAGGGAAGCCCAAGAATACTAGAGTGGGTAGCCTGTCCCTTCTCCAGCAGATCTTTCCGAGCCAGAATTGAACTGGGGTCTCCTGTATGGAAGGCAGATTCTTTAACAGCTGAGCTACCAGGAAAGCAAGAGTTGAGTTTTTAATTGGGTAAAGTGAAGTGATTCAAATTTCCTTTTTGGAAGATATTGGAATGTTTCAGCTGGAAGCAGAGTAGGAGAGAGATTCAAGGGGTGTATGCCTAAAGAGGGAAACCAGTTAAGAGGTGAAAACATTAGCCCAAGTGAGATAGGAGGTGGCTTCGGCAAAAGCAGGAGCCAGTGGGGATGGAGAAAAAGTACATTTGAGAGCAGAGGAGGAGGCATAACCCCAGACGCTGGTTGTCTTGTGTTTTGTACATATGAACTGAAGGAGCTATCTTAGATGGCTCCCAAGTGACTGCATGTGCAACTGGAAAAGAACATGGAATGTAGGAAGAACAGAGTGAGGTGGTGGGAAGATGGTGAATTTCATGCTAGACATGCTGCATGGGACAGTCCAGTAGAGAAGCTTGGTAGACAGACCTGTATGGCTGGAAAGCAGGAAGGGTTTGAGACAGGTGGTAGATAATTTACAGTCTTTGGGATCATCCCTTGAGTCTTAGAAGCTTCCTTAAGACTAATTGCCATATATTGGTTTGGAAGGCTGTCACGAAAAATTACCATAAACTGGGTCTCACTATTTGGAAGCTAGAAAGAAATCCAGAGTTAGGAAATCAGCAGGCTTAGTTCCTCTGGAGGCACTGAGAGAATCTATTCCACACCCTCTCCCAGTTCTAGGGCTCCAAAACCACTGCAGGTGGTGACTGCAGCCATGAAATTAAAAGACGCTTGCTCCTTGGAAGAAAAACTATGACAAACCTAGACAACATATTAAAAGCAGAGACATTAATTTGCCAACAAGGGTCCATCTAGTCAAAGTATTGTATTTTTCCAGTAATCATGGATGGATGGATTATGAAGAATGCTGAGCACCAAAGAATTTGATGCTTTTGAACTTGTGTTAGAGAAGACTCTTCAGAGTCCCTTGGAATGCAAGGAGATCAATCCTAAAGGAAATCAGTCCTGTATATTCACTGGAAGGTCTGATGCTGAAGCTGAAGCTCCAATACTTTGGCCACCTAATGTGAAGAGTTGATTCACTGGAAAAGACCCTAACGCTGGGAAAGATTGAAGGCAGGAGGAAAAGGGGTCGACAGAGCACAAGATGGTTGGATGGCATCACTGACTCAATGGACATGAGTTTGAGCAAACTCTGGGAGATGGTGAAGGACAGGGAAGCCTGGCATGCTGCAGTCCATGGGGTCGCAAAGAATCAAACACCACTGAGCAACTGAACAACAACCCACCTCCTAGAGGCTTCAGCAGTCCTTGGTGTTCCTTGTCTTATAGATACATAGTTCCAGTGTCTGCCTGCATGCTCCTGTAACCTCCTTCCCTGAGTCTTACGCCAAATCTTTCCCTCCTTTCTCTTAGAAGAACACAAATCATTGAATTTAAGGCCCATCATAGATCCAGTATGATCTCAGTTCAAGATCCTTAATTTACACATCTGCTGAGACTCAGTTTCCAGATAAGGATGCCATTCACCAATACCAGGGGTTAGGACACAGCCTATCTTTTTGAGAGACACAGTTCAACCCATTACAAGTAGTTTGCTGTTTTTCCTTCTACCTTTTAACAGGCTCTTCCCTTGTGGAACAGCCATTCATTCACTCTTTCTGTTTAGATTTTATCCCCTCTAGATAGGACTTTCCAGTTAGTTCCTTCTTCTGGCCCCTTAAAATATATAATGTATGTGTATACACTCAGTCATGTCCAACTCTCTGTGACCCCATGGACTGTAGCCTGCCAGGATCCTCTGTCCATGGAATTGTCCAGGCAAGAATAATGGAGTGGGTAGTCATTTCCTCCTCCAGGGGATCTTCCTAATGCAGGGATCGAACCCAGGTCTCCTGTATTGCAGGAGGATTCTTTACCACTGAGCCACCAGGGAAGCCCAAAATATATATAATAGGGACTTTTTAATTTTGAGAATTTTGTTGGTTATGGTTAAAAAGGAACTCCAAGGTATGAAAAATCAAACTGTTGTAAGTGTAACACAGTCACAGACGCTCACACCTTTCTTACATTAATGATTCCTAACCTGCATTTCCCAAATGTCATTTGAGGAGTTAACTGGAAGCCATATTGGTCTTTGCCCTCCCATTTTCCTCATAAGAAGCTTACCAAACCTCTCCTAAACACTTACGCTTCCTTCTGATCCTGTCTTGAGATGCACTTATCACTCAAGTATATAATGAAGGCGGAATAAAATGTATCAAGTGATCATTCGGGGTCTTTTGAACTCTAATGGGTGACTCCCATTTCACTGAACCTCGGTACCAACAACAAAGGATATCCCCTCACAGATTTTATCATAGTGGTCACAGCTGTGTGACAAGACTGCTAAGGATGAGCATATAGGGAAAATGAAAGAGAAAAAAAACACAAGAACATTTTTCTACTGCCTCCTCAAGTGTACCAAATGTTATCTACTCCTTCACATGTTATTTCATTTGATTCTTCCATTAGCCTTATGTTCATTTTACAGTTGAGAGAAATGGAAACTCAGTGAAATTAAGTGTTATAATTTGGCAAATATCACACTTCCTAAGAAGTAGAAGCCTGGATCCATGTGAATCCAATGCCCAAGTTTTACCTGTTTCACTATGCCATTCTGTAACTAAACTGACAGTTACTGAATAACTGTCATGGACCATTTTATTTATTCTAATAGACCATATTAACTCATTTAATGGTCACAAAACCATATTATCTAGTGAGGTCATTCCATTTAACCAGTAAGGCCATTGAGATTTAGAAAGGTAAAACAATGTGTTCACTTTGTATGTAGCAAGTAAGTAGTAAGGTTCAGTTTTAGCCAACTCCAAAGTACAAATTATTTTCTGGGTGATTGAAATCCTGGACCAAATTTAAGGAGCAGATGAAGAAAGATCTCAGGCAAGGATATGAGGATGGAGTAATTGAGATGAGGGTCCAGTGCTGTGATGAGAAACAGGGAAGGAAAGAGTTTCAATAACAAGGGATTGCCAGTGCTCTTTCTGCCGTGAATGGAAGGTGTCCCTTGGGTTTGGCATCTAAAAGAGCAAGGGCAGTGGAAACAAGACTATAGTGAGATTGCGAAGGGAGGTAGGAATGAGAGAATATGCTATGAATCTTGAGAAATTTGGTTTGGAGGGTAGAGAAACAGGATTGAAAGAGAGGGCAACACAAAGTTGAGAGAATTTAAGTGGAGGGGGTAGCAATAGTAGACAAGTCCAAGTGGATGATGGAAAGGTGAAAGAGAGTAACCAGTAGAGAGGTATAGAAATCTAGAGTGTGAGTTTAGGGATTTGCCTTGGATTTTTTTGTTGAAACAGAAGGAGGCAATGGGTACAATTGGTGATAGATTTGAAGCTGGCCTGGGAAAAGAGTCTGGGTGGGGCATGAAGGTGAGAGTTCAGCCTTATTGGTCTTCCAGAGTTAGAGATGAGGTCTTTTACTGAGAGAAGAAACCGGCAAGACTGGGAAGTAGGTGACTGTGATGAGAACAAAAGATAAAAAATCAGCAAACAATCCTATTATGATTCAGCTCTGTAATATATATAAACAGCTTTTTGGTTTAACACAGGAGATACACGTTAGAATTTCATGTAGCGTTTTAACTAAAGCTCAAGTCTCAGAAAGCAAGAATATTTCTTTTAAAGTGAACACCTGTATCTACCTGCACAGCCACGCACACCTCACACTGGAAATAGCCTTTGCAGAACATATGTATGTCTGTCAGTTATGCACCCCCAAATAATTTTCATCCTTTCTGCATATATATTAATAATTTCTCCTGCACAGTGTTATCTTGGCAGTGCCTAAAAAGCATAAAGAATTCATACTTTGACTTAGTGCCATGTCCCGAACCATTTCCAATACATTTGTGCTCTGGAGAAGCTAAATAGATTACAGAAATGCATGGTACCATGGTACCAAGCCATACATGAGCAAGGTTTGTAAAAGTAAAGTGTTAGTCGCTCAGTGGTGTCTGACTCTGTGTAACCGAATGAACTGTAGCCCACTAGGCTCTTCTGTCTATGGAATTCTCCAGGTGAGAATTCTGGAGTGAGTTGCCATTCCCTTTCCATAGGGATCTTTCCAACCCAGAGGTCGATCTCAGGTCTCCAGCATCGCAGGCAGATTCTTTACCATCTGAGCCAGGGTTTAGAGGATAGGGAAATCATGCTGACCTTCTTAAGATCTTTTGCTAAATGAACATATTCCAAAAACATCCCTGTCACATAAGGGTAGCATTTCATTCTTGAGTAGTGTCTGTGAACACAATGAGTTAGAGATAATATTTAAGTATCAAGTCAGCATGCTGAGGATGCTAGAAGGTTAAAAATGACCATAAGTTAAAGTACATGTTAACCCTAAAGGTTAATCTGACCTAGATCTAACTAGTTGTTGTTTATTCATATTGTATTTGTAATGAGCAAGGATGTGTTGTTTTTTTGAATATGTTCCAATGAACTGAGCCTGGAAAAGCAAAATAGATAGTATCTCAAGGCTCCCTTTTCTGCTGCCTACCCTGGAACTTCTCTTTCTGCCTCAAGATCAGGGGACAATGCTCAGTCTGTGCATAATAAAGGGAAAAAGACTTGCCACATTTAGAAGCCTTCCAGCACCAAAGCACTGTGCTAATCTGACATCAGCTTCTTCAATAGAAATGTTTAAGCAGCACGAAAGTATTCTAGGTTTTTTGGCAATCAGCAGATCAGATAGAAGAGTCTAGTAATATAACGAGGATGTGTAATCTGACATGATTAGACAAGGCTCTTTAGTACCAGAACATTCATAATTGAGACAAAGAAAGAGTATTAATAACACTTTCCTAACACGGCAGTTAGCCATTTTATATTTCCTTTCTTTAATCTTAGTGTTTTTCAACAAATCAGGGATTTAATAGCGTGTTTTGGCAGATTAGAGGATTTATGGCCCAGATGTTTTTTGTTCTAAAAATGGATTAGGGTGTAAAGTTTGCTGGAATCCATGGAACATGTTGAGGCAAGCCGGTCATTTTATGTGTGATTAGTGCCTGCCTTCTGTCTCACAGTCCCTCCATCTGTCACAATTCACCAATGGATCTGGTTAGATTTAGCCTCATGTCACAAACAAGTCCCTTTTCTGGGCAATTTCATATTATAGATTCAGTTTATGCCATTTTATGCCCTAGTTAAAAGATAGGGACAGTGAAAGATGATATATTAGCTCTCCTTTCAATATTTGCAAAATGATCCCTTTCCCTCACTATTCTACCCTAAAATCATGCAGATTATCAGCATAGTGTGCATCAAATTAAATGGCCAGTGTTAAAATAAAAATTAAAATTAGCCTTTCTCTTTACACCTGTTATTCTTTAAAAGACATAGCTTGGCCTTTTTAATTTTTTAAAAACCTGTGGATTGTGAAGTTGCAGACACAACTTGGTCATTTGACCATCCTATTAAGAGTGTGAATTAAGTGTGATTATAGTTACCTAGTGGCCACCGTTTCTTATCCAACAGTTACAGGTGTTCAGTTACATTTTGTGCTTGAAATTTAGCCTTTTCACCACCACAAGTTTGTATCTGTCACAAGCCACTGCCACCTATGGTTTATTTCACCATGGATGGATGCAAGGGGAGAATGCTCTTCTTCCAGAGTCAGTTAATAATGATTTGTTCCTTCTGTATATGACAAACCTAATAGTGTCATCAGTTCAGTTCAATTCAGTTGCTCAGTCGTGTCTGACTCCTTGCGACCCCATGAATCACAGCACGCCAGGCCTCCCTGTCCATCACCAACTCCTGGAGTTCACTCAAACTCATGTCCATTGAGTTGGTGATGCCATCCAGCCATCTCATCCTCTGTCTTCCCCTTTTCCTCCTGCCCCTAATCCCTCCCAACATCAGAGTCTTTTCCAGTGAGTCAACTCTTCACATGAGGTGGTCATACTCAAACTCTAAATTGACATTTCTAATACTATGAGAGTATCAGTAAATAACAGTGATAATTATCAATACTTGTATCCTCTGGTAACATTCAAATAATCCTCAAAGGGGAAAAAAATGAAAGACAGGTTGTATTTTTGCACTACAAGAGACTCAGGTGACTAAAAAAAGTTTATTTAAAGATTATGTTTTAAACATCTTTTCAAATTTGTGGAACCAGCTGTATTTCACTTAAATATTACGTTTTGGTAACAGATGTTTGGCACCATGTTGATGTAATTGTGTGAATCAGTCATCATCAATTATTCATTCATTCATTCATCTCAGACTGATTCCATTGAAAAAATTAGTATATGCCAGACACTAGCCACTCCCGAAAAAGAAATGATTTTTATGGTGGAAGGCTAACCCATCTATACATTTGTGCAAAACATATCCTTCATTCTGTTACATCTTCAGGTTATTTAAATGACCATGATGCTGTCACCAAGGCAATCCAAGAAGCTCGGCAGATGAAGGAGCAGCTCCGGCGGGAACAGCAGGTGCTTGACGGGAAGGTGGCTGTTGTGAATAGTCTAGGTCTCAATAACTGCCGGACAGAAAAGGTGAGTTCCTAAAATAATGATTGGCTTTTCAGAAATACTTAAATTACTTGAATGTCTTATTTATCATTTTCTTTTCTTGCCATCCTCAGAATGACTGTTCTCCCTCCCTCTTTCCCTTGATCGGTACAGAATTCTTCATGCCCGTCCTGGATCAAAACCATCTGGAAATGAGAAGGGTTATAATTCTCTTCTATCCATCTGAACCTTATTGACAATTACTATCCCCTCTTCTGCCATCACTTTGTATTAAAATAAAGTGGCATTTGAAATATCTGGGTCTAAGAGAAAGTTTTGCTTTACAGAGATGCTCAACTTGTATTTGGGGATGAGCTGGATTTGAAAATGCTGAATCTTCTTTAATCAGCGTAAGCTTGGATGATACCCATGCTCGAGGTCTAAGTACCTAAGAGCCTGAGCTTGTCGTAATATGTTTCCAGCACAAAGCACTGTCATGTTGTAGGTGACTGCCCAATTGGAAATTTTGACTTGATTATAAAACAAAGTTTTTCTTTAAAATGGGAACAGTATTAGTATACCTATTATTATACTTCAGCCCAGTGAGACTTCTGAATTTATCTGCACTGTAATAATTTCAGACTATTTTGCCTAAGCTACATTGTATTTCATTCAGAAAAAATAATATGTCACTATAGAAGGTTTGAAGTGATTATACTTCCTTTGGTCATATTTGGTATTTTCAATTCAAATTTTAAAGTGTCATTGAATCCCCTTTTTCTCAAAATCCAGTAGCTAAATACAGTGTAGGCTTCCCTGGTGGCTCAGAGGTTAGAGCGTCTGCCTCCAATGCGGGAGACCCGGGTTCGATCCCTGGGTCGGGAAGATCCCCTGGAGAAGGAAATGGCAATCCACTCCAGTACTCTTGCCTGGAGAATCCCATGGACAGAGAAGCCTGGTAGGTTACAGTCCACAGGATCGCAAAGAGTCAGACACGACTGAGCAACTTCACCTCACCTCAAATACAGTGTATAAGAGAAAAAATAATCAGCTACTTAGTAATAACTCAAGGAAGCTTATGAGTCAAATGGCATCATCCAGAATGGACAGGTTGCTCATTTGGATAACTTTCCAGTTTCCTAGATTTTCTATGGAATTTTACGTATTATCTCTAAGTGAAAGTGAAAATGTCACTCAGTCATGTCCAACTCTTTGCCACCCCATGGACTGTAGCCCTCCAGGCTCCTCTGTCCATGAGATTCTCCGGGCAAGAATACTGGAGTGGGTTGTCATTCTCTTCTCCAGGGGATCTTTCCAATCCAGGGATATAGAAGCTAGCAATTTGCATGGTGAAGGTGTGATCCTGCCCCAAAGTGTATTTTATCTGGCTACAGTAATTTCAAACTATTTTGTCTAAGCTACATTGTATTTTACTCAGAAGAAGTAATATGTTATATTACTATAGAATGCTTGAAGTTATGTACTTCTGTACTTCTGATCTGACCATGGTTCAGAAAGATGGAGACATGATTTCAGTTCTGTTGTTCCTAGAGGGGAGAGCCAAGCATGGTCAAGTGTTCCCCGCTGGCAATCTCACATCCTAAGAAGAGCAACACTGGTGCAGCTCGAAGGACACAAAAATCTAGCTAAGCACCAGAAGGGAGGGGGAAAACGAAGTGACAACTCAAAGAAGGAATGATAGCAAGCATAAAGGAATTTATATTCAAATACTTAAACATTCTTGAAAGGATGCTTGAACAGAAATTCCTTTTCTCTGCACCCCATGTAGAAATGAGTTTAACACTCAGCCAGATGCTAATGCAAAGTGACTCAAGCTATTCCTCGCAAGCATAGCTAAATTGCCGTTATTTGTTAAGCGCATTGAATTCAGCTGTGGATACAGCAGTTGGTTGCATTCAGCCAGCATCTGTACCTTTTTTTTTTTTGTAATCCTCCAAAGCAGAGACTACTCTACCTATCTCCCCCCTCTCCTCCCCTGTGCTGGCTGGGAATTGTCAAGTGACAACCGACCAAATCCTTTTGGACAGGAAGCCTTCATCCAGAGTTCTATATACTTGCAAAACAGGCCTTGTGGTTGGATCAGGGAACCCATTAAAAGCACTTTGATGGTATGGAAATTCATCTTCATGAAGCTCCTAGGCCCCTAAGCAGCATGCTGTTTAGCTGTGGTTACAGATCAGTCATTCACATCGGAGGGCAATAATTGTGCTGACTGCTTGTAAGGCAATGGAAGTACATAAAATAATCCTGGGCCCTCCACCATGGCACTGCGAGTTAATCTTCTCTAATACAGATCAGCTGTTGTTCTAACACATGACTTCATGCCGGCTCCAGTGACTCTGCTCAGCCTTTTGATTAAGTAACAGGAGTGGAACCATCTGCATTCATTTTATTCCATAGTGTTCATTGTTTGGGACCTTATTTCCACTTCATCTTCTACTTCCACAATCAGACTTTGTTTAATTTCTCTGGTCAGCATCTCCTATTTGAGCTGCATGAGTGAGTTGCCTCTGTTGAAAACTACTCCTTTCAATTTTCCTTTCTCTTTTACAGAATTATAATAACTTAAAAACATTATTTTTGAAGTAATACCTGCCAGAATCTGTTGACCAATTAAGGTATCTTCATCCTGAAGAAGTTTATGCTCCTGAATCTCTTCACCATGCCCTTTCAATGCAATTGAGTTACATCTTCAACTATAATCTTATAATTTTTATGGATTTTTAAGTGAAAATCTAAAGAAATGAAATTGCATCATGTAACTGTAAAATATGAAAATGTAAAAATCCATTATTGCAGTAGTCTGGCAAACACTTGTAATGTGTAAGTAAACCTTTTCAGCTGGAGAATTCAAATTAGTTCATCCCTTGACACTTAAGACTGAAGCTCTCTTAGAAGCAGGAATTACTGTGGTTGCCTTTTCCTGTTGGACTGGCTTAGCTGACATTTGTACAAAATTAATGATCAATCTATGTCTTGCAACTCATGGGAATGAAATAACATCAAATTTATATCTTTTAATTAGTCATTATTCAACATTAGGGCCAATATGTATCAGGGGCAGTGCTGCTATGTGCTTGTATTGAGAACAAGAAAATATGTTCTCTGCCTATTACAGGGCTTACAGTTTAGATCAAGTTATGATTTTGATTGTTAATCATGGCATATTTATGTGGGTAAATTCCTATAGGAACTGAATTAAGACTCTGTGTTGCTGAGCATATCAAATCAGTTATATACTGACTCAACAAAAGTGGCTGCTTGTTTTTCCACATGAAGCAGCATCACTAGACATACGGTGTCATCATTTTTTAATCCCTACCTTTTTAATAGATTGTTATAATCATCCAACTTTATCCATGGCCAAAGTATATACTTAGATCAGTAGTTGGCTTGAAATTTTGCCTCACAGATCCTAACAAAAGGAATAAAGGCAATATATATATATAAATTCCTCTTCCCTCCTAAAAGGATGACATTTTTTCTCTTAACAATCCTCCCAACTTCCTAAACCCTGAAAGTATGTGACATAAATGTAAGAAGTGGGGAAGAAGGAGAGAGAGCAAGATAGAAGGAGCTGGCATCACCCAAGATCCAAATAATTGGAAACCTATAGCAGAGATCTGTTTTCTAGGGCACCCAGGTCTTATACACCCAGGTCTTTTCTTCACATTTCAAATGACCAACATGCTTGTCTTAACTAGAATGTCTTAATTCTGAAAAGCTGTAATTGGGCAGTGAAAACAATTAGAGGTGTGAAGAGAGGGACAAATGTTTTCCAGTCATATGTACCAAAACACATAATGAAAGTCGTTTGTACTGAAACACATTTTAATTGAAGACTTCTAAGAGATTTTTCATTTCTTTACTTTTCTTGGAAGTGTTTCAACATAGCCAAGAACTGTGTATGTCAGGTTTCTTGGAAACTCTGGGACACAGTGTTATTTATAATTGTCATCTCTGGTTAATTATAGCCTGATTGTATATTCAAATAATGTTATCTTTTAGCACTCAGCTCGGTTACAGATGAGTGTTATGGATGAATAAGTCATCTTTTCAGGTAGGAAGACTCAGAAGACCCTCATATATACATTTGTTTTATAAAAACCACCTACTTGCATTTTTAACACCCAAATGGCATAGCTTTGACCAGCTTCATATTCAGGTTCTTACCTTGTGTTTGAAGGTATCCTTGTCTATGTGTACTCAGTCACTTAGACACGTCTGACTCTTGACAGCCCTATGCACTGTTGCCCACCAGGCTCCTCCGTCCATGGGATTTTCCAGGCCAGAATACTGGAGTGGGTTGCCATTTCCTCCTCCAGGGGATCTTCCTAACCCAAAGGTTGAACCTGTATCTCCTATATCTCCTGCATTGGGAGATAGGTTCTTTACCACCGAGCCCTATGGCACACGCTGAAATCTGGAACACACCAGAGCTTTCTTTTATCACTTCCCTCGCTCCCATTGTAGTTGTCCTAGAAAGATGATGGCTATGCTGTAATATCTGTTAGAAAAGCTTTTCGTGACAAGGACCAGGATATCTAACTACTGTAGCTTCAGCAAATAATGCTTAGTTTGGAGCACATAATGAAGTTCAGGAGTAAGAGGTTGGTAGCTTTAGTTTATCAGCTCAGTAATGTCAGGGTTAAAATCATGATTATATAGGTTGTTCCCTTAGCGTCACAAAATTTTGATGCACCTACAACTATCCCTTGAAGGCATGCAGACTCAGAAGTTATTTTCTCTTCACTAAAGCTCCTTCTTCACTCACAGCGGATATTTCACTTCACCCTTCATGCTGACTGCTGTAAATGTCTCATTTGGGGAGAGCTGGGTTATTTGCACATTACTGGTCAAGGAAGAGAGATCACAGATTATTTTCCAGGACTGAATTAGAGACCTTATTTTATCCTTCTTGAAATCAAAGGATAGCTTTTTTTTTTTTTTTTTAAGAAAGGCTGACTGCCACATATAGCACCTCATTTGGGTGTGTCTGGAGTCATGGAAGCTTAATTAGCCTACTCTCTTCTGCAAGTGGACCTTGAGAGCTTGTCTGGAGGTTCTAGCAGGGAAGAACAGCTTCTTGTGTACCCTTGACTGAGGAAGCAGCCTCGCCTATTGTGGAAGGTCATCCTCTTCCACCAAGCTTGCAGCTCCAGGAGGGATGCACGTGGAGCCATGAGGCAGAAAGGGGATTACCTGTTTAGCCAGCCAGATCCGCCAGTCAACCCTGAAGACCAGTGGGGTGACAGAGGTCACAGCCAGATCACCCTCACATCTAAGGGGTATCTTAAGATCAAAGATTATATTGGTGGGGACCAAAAGCAAGACCAGAATGGCTTTGTTGTTGTTCAGTCGCTAAGCTGTGTCCAGCTCTTTGCAACCTCATGGACCACAGTCAGGCTAGGCTTCCCTGTCCTCCACTCTCTCCCTGAGTTTGCTCACACTCATGTTCATTGAGTTAGTGGTGCTATCTAACCATCTCACACTCTGCTGCCCCTTTTCCTTTTGCCTTCATTCTTCCCTAGCCAGTAAGTTGGCTCTTCACATCAGGTGGTCAAAATATTGGAGCTTCAGCTTCAGTATCAGTCCTTCCCATGAATATTCAGGCTTGATTTCCTTAGGATTGACTGGTTTGAACTCCTTGCTGTCCAGGAACACTCAGGAGTCTTCTCCAGCACCACAATTCAGAAGCATCAATTCTTCAGCACTCAGCCTTCATTATGGTCCAACTCTCACATCCATATATGACTACAGGAAAAACCATTGCTTTGACTATATGGACTTTGTCAGCAAAGAGATGTCTCTGCTTTTTAATGCACTGTCTAGATTTGTCTTAGATTTCCTTCCAAGGAGCAGGCATCTCTGCTATTGGGTAGGAAAATGTCATTGTCAGCCACAGCTACATTATAGAAATGATAATCGAGGTTCTCAAATATTTTCATCATAAAGCTGGCTTGGTTTGGTTACATTTGATGTCATCTATCTACCTACCTTTGCTCCTCTCTGTTACATGCCCAGGGCCTTATACCTTATCTGTGTTTTCAGAAGGAATTAAATTTCATATAGGCATGCATACAAGAAAGCATTGCTTGGAGCCAGGTTAAGTCAGTGAGTGTATATTCATTCACATAGTTTCTACATATTATGGCCAACTTCTGTATGACTTCTTACATATAAAATAGATGTCACTCACAAAAATAAACATACAAATAAGTACAAATATGTCTTAAGGTAGAGAATTTATGCATCAAACATTAATTGCCTGAAGTGTGCATGAAATCTAAACACCTGCACATGCTATGCATTAATCATTAATTACAAGTAAGAATATCTGGAAAAGTGTCTTACTTTTCCTTCTGAGATTCAGTGAAAATTCCTGGCAGATTTCTATAGAATAAGATGAAAATTTAGTGAATAGATGTTTATTTTATAATGATTTACCCAATAATGAAATCAATTTCTCTATTTGGTGTCAGTCACATTCATAAGAAGCCTTACCACATAGAACATGGATGGACTTATAAACAAAAGTTAATATTTTTACTCTGTCACTTGAAACTCTTCCATTACAACCTCCTCTTTTCTGCCATTGTCAACCCTATTCTTTCCCTTTAACAGAGTGCCGAACACGAAATGACAGTGACCAATGTTGACTTAATGTGGATGTTTAATAATGAAAAAAAGTGTGTCAGTCCCAGCATTAGTTACAAATGGCAGTAAGTGTATCAGATGGCAGCCCTGTAATAATTTTACATCCATCATTCTTTCCTGATGCTTCACTAGCCAGCTGATGGATGGGGCCAACAGTGTTAACTCTTCAGAAACTGACACAGTGTATCTAGTTGAGCATTATCTAACACATGCTCCTGCTCTTAGATAAGGAGAAGGCATGTGAGGAATTGTGAATTACAGGTTTGCTTTGAAAAAGAGTATGGAGGAACTCGTGCCTTTGTGTTCAATGGCAGGCATTACAATTAATTAATGATTTATGGATGGCTTTTGGAGATGTTGCCTTTAGCTAAAATGAATTAGAGAAGTCAAATCAGAGCTAGACATTTCAGTGCTGAGAGGAAAAACTCCCATGAAGGAGGAAGCCATGTTAGGGAAATCGTTCAGGAGGGAATGAGCTAGATCATTGCAACAGTGGGACAAAATAGAAGGTTCTTCTTGGGGTGCACGTGAGTGTTTGTCAAGATGTCCCTTGACTTTCAAACCTTCTGATTAGAATTTACTTGGGAACAAATTAAAATAATACAAATGATTAAGATTCTGTCTTTATAAAAATAAAAGTATATATTATTTTTATCTCTACAGGTAATTATTTATTTGGTAACTTTAATTAAAAGACACATGAAATCTGAAATTGAATATTTACCTTTTATTATTGGATTCTCTCTAAATATGTATGTAAAATGGATAGAGAACTGCTTTCTAGGCAATTCATTATTAGAAAATCTAGACCAGCTTTTTATACGCAAGTTGGCATTTGATCCTTAGGGTTTTCTTTTCTTTTGTTTTCTTTCATAAAACCTTCTTAATTCTCAGTGTCTTAGCTAGGGAACACTTCTTATGGGACAGGAGGGGAGAGGAAAACCCCTTGGTGAATATTATCAGCACAGAGCAGCCAGTTTTCACAGACCATGACAAAAAGGCAAATAGGTATTATGTCATCACCCATCCATCACTCTATATGTCAGCCTTTCAATAATTCCAATCGACATTCTCGACAGGCTGATGCAAGTTAAAGGGGCTGTTTGTTTCTAGAAATTGAGTATAGGCTGTCTATAGCCTTTTGTTCCAGATGGTTTTCTTCTGTGTCTTTTCATTTCTTTCTTTTTCTTTCTTTTTCTTTTTGGGGGTATTTAATTGAAATACATGCCGAGTTTGCAGACTGCAAAGATCAGAGCTGTTTTCGTCCAGCAGTGGTAACTATGCATTAAACATTTTGATTTGTTTGAGCTTGAAGTTTAGTCCTTTTTGCCATTTGCTTCATGGAGTTTGTGTATATTTACAGCCTCTGCATTTAATGGCCACATGCCTTATTTTCACAGATGGCCAGTGGAAGACTTTTCTTTCTCTTAGTATAGCCTGCTTTCAGTTTCGCTACATTTGTCACAGTGCCACTACTTGCAGCTAGCAAGTGCCCACGCTTGGTGGGGAGCAATTATGGTGTGAGTTTTTAAGGAGCTTTTAAAGTTTTTTTTTTTTTTTTCCAGTAAACTTTTTATGGTTTAATTTTCAAGCCTAGAAAAGCTGTGCATGTTTTCAAACAGAGAGTCTTGTGTTCTTTACATCATTCTGGTAGAGGGGTTAGTGCAGGATGGTCCAATAAAAAGAGACACACAGGGCATGCCAAATTGGGCTTTCAGATAGACACCCACAGGCCTCTCTGATGATTGAAATTGTCTATTCATTTAAGGATATGAGGATAAGCTCACGATAGGATTCCTGAAAAAGCACATTTGAAAACACTGTGTGGAGATAATCTAGATATTTTTAAAGTACATTTCCATGTTGCACAGATAAAAGACCAGAAGAAGAATAAACAGTCATTATGCCAAGATGACGGGGTTGTAAATTTACATGTATGTATGCACATTTCTGATTTTTTTCAAATTTTCTGAGTAAAATAAGAATCACTTTTGTTGTTGGACCAGAAATGTTATTTTTAAAGACCTGGTCTACTAAGAATGGCCTTTCCTTCTCTTCTCCCTTTCTCCCTTTCTTAGCCTCAAGATTAAATAGTTGTCTTTAAGACAGCTCAACATTAGGCACTGAACTAATCAAAGAACCATTTGTTTTTCAGTTATTCTCATACTTAATAGATATATTGTGTTTTCTTGTTGTTTATTTCAAATAGCATTAATAATATGGATTTAAAATTATGAGGAAAATATTCTGAGTTTAGTATTTATTTCAAAGGGTCCCATTGAGTCTTTCCACTTACACCTTTTCTTTTACAAATGAGAAAGACTTGTTTATGAGTATACAAGTAATAAAGGAGTAATAATGGCTACTGATATATTCAGTTTGCATCTTACCTTTTTCCAATTGCTTTCACTTTGAATTTCAGTTTAGTACTATAGTATAAACATAACAGTATTTATATCTTTGTTTTAAAAATTTAAAAAAAAAACTTGAGATGTGAGATTATTATAGGAGTTCAAGTGGTAGATCAGTTTTTAAACCAAGGTCCTCTGGTTTAAATTTCAGTCTCTTTTCTAATGGACCATGCTGAAGACATACAAGAAAGTAAGCCAGTGCCTGTTTGATTAGCTTGTACCCCAGCGTTGGCCATGCATATCGTTTAGTACATTTTTGAGGATTCATCACACACAAAAAAATCCTTTTAGCAACCAGCCTCTCCATAGCTTCTGTCTGTATCTTTTCTCCATTTCTTTGTTTTTCCTGTTTCTGTTCCCTTTCTAGGTCTCCCTGTTTTCACTACACACAGCCCCCTTCTTTTGAGAATGAGCCAGAAAACAGAAAGAATATGTTCAATCTTATTTATTTTGCTTCTCATAGCAGCACTCATAAAACATGTGAAGTTTTGGCTGTTCATTAATATGAGATTTTAAATATCTATTCTACTGTTAAGTCTTTCTCTAAAACTACCATAGATAATTGAAAAGTGAACTATAACCCTGTTATGCCTATTTCTATTTGTCAGACCCAGTGTTTCAGAACCAAACCATTTCTCTTTAAAATAGTCTAATTATATTTATTTAACTGAAGTAACTACTGGCTACTGAGGCTACATTCATAAGAAGGCAGACAGTTTTACAACTTTATTCTATGAAATGGAAAAATGAAAAAGTTCTATACGATTCTGTAGCTTAGTAACTGAGTTACCCATTGTTTATAGAACAATTATCATCAGACCTCATTCCAGCTTTGTGTTTACATCTATGCAGCCCTCCCACCTACCGGACATCCTGTGTAGGTTGTGAATTCTATTTTTCTTTGTTGGCCTCCTATTTTTCTCACATTAACCCTTCAGATCTGACTTGATGTGCATAGTATCTGTATCTACCATGGTTTGAAATAAACTCTTTTTTAGACTTTGGCTGACTTCTGACACTTGAAACCCAGGTCTTGGTTTTTTTCCTCTCCTGCCTTCTCCTTTCCACATGTACAAACCATAATCACCCCTGGGACATGTAAGCAAGGTCCAGTATTTTACCATGATATTATTCATATATACCCTCTTTGTGAATTATATGTTTCTTACGGATTCTGTTGAGCTTGCTTTTTTGTGCATTACACCTCCACACTCAGTGAGTTCTTCCTGTACATGGCAGTGATGTTGAATTTGGACGGAAGACTGTGTCCTTCACCATGTACCTAAATATGTAAATCTGAGTATTGTTGGGCAGTCCCTTCACAAAATTTATTTCAGTAATCATATCTTTTTTAGCTTTTGTTTCATAATTTGAAGCATCTTCCTTGAATTTAAGAAAATGACTATAGCATTCTCAACTATAAATGGAGTGCCTTTACATTTTGAAAGTAATTAACAGCTTCTGAGGAAATTATCATCATGGATAGAGAAACATGTATATCTTTATATATTTGTCAAAATATTTTAGTTTTGTTTGAGCAATTCCAGTCAAATGGAACATAGAATTGAAAGAAAGTGAAAAGGATCTTTAATGCAACCTATTATCTGATGTTGAATTGCCAGGCAGGCCGTCATATGGCCAATACTTTGAAAACCTCCAGGGAGGTGAAAATTTCTGCATCCTAAGACAGCCCACTCAAGAAATAGACGTCTTTTTTTAAATATAACTCTTTCTTCAGTGGTTCGTGCTTTCACTTGGTAACTTAACAACCATCAGTCAGTATTCTATTGCTTTATTATATATGGCCAGATCCTATCTCTTTTTCAGAAACAGCAGGTCTTGGTTCTTCATAAACCTGGAGTTTCTTAAGATATGTAAAGACAGAGATTGTTGATCTCCTCTTCAACTCTCTCTTGTAAGGCCCTATGCACTTTCTCCATGAAGACAACAATTATATTGATAGGAACATAACCCAAAGCTGAGCTGAATTCCAAAACACTATGGCCATGAGCTTCTCTAGTCTGTTTTCCAATTTTTTAGAAAAATAAATCAGACCATTACAACATAGTTTTTCTTAGTAAATTTGTATTAGCTTCTTGTCACCATCTCCTCTACAAAGGGCCCTGAGCAAATCTATAACAATCAGCTGTCTTTTCCAGAACATATGTTAAGTGCTCAAGTCATTGTTCCTCAATTTTTCTGTTTATTCATGAAATCAGAATTAGTTTTTTATATTCAACTGTCTAATATTTCTCCCACTTTACAGTCAGTTCTTTAAAAATTATAAATAGGTATTCATCGATTTTACCCACAAGTCATTTTTCTGTCTTGGAGATATATTCATTCAGATTAAGATTTGAATTCATAGAAGCTGTGTATTTCCTTCAAAACAATTCCGTCTACCTTCAGCTTCATAATACTTCTTAAGAAAACTTGATCTGCCAATACAATTCACTTTGATCAGATTTCCTGATGAAACTAAGTTTCTATGAAATTCAGCAAGGATTTTACTTTAAGGGACATATCATGAAGCTGGCTTCCAAAGTTCACAAAATGAAATTAAATTGTGGAAACAAAATTTGGGTTCTAATTTATTATTTTCTTCACAATAGGAATCTCTGAATTTGGAAGGGAAAAAATCAGGGTTAGATAAGGCTGTTTTTTTTTAGATGACTAAACCAAAAGATATTTATAGACCTTTCCTATCCCTTAGTTCATATATTCATATGATTCTCTGATTGAGAAAATGAATGGAAAAATACTCCTAAGGAATACCAAAGTGTCAGAGTACCAAAATGTCTGCAAAATTCACATTTGACCAGAATAAAATAAGTGAAAAATTTCTTCAGATTGCATTTTTGTTGGTGTTGGATGAAAGTGTGTGTGTGTGTCTGCATGTGTGTTTGTACATTATTTGTTCTAAAGCTTTTACAACAAAGCTTTCTCTTCCATTTGTGTGATTTTATTACATGGGTGGATGCTTTTTTTTTTTTTTTTTAGAAAATGGCAATCTCAGTAAACAAGGGTGAAACTGAGAGATGGAGAGTTGTCTTAGGCACGTTCATTGTTTCTTTATATTCTACTTAAGCCGATGAAAAAATCTCCAACTGATAAATCGTTATGACATTATAAATAATCTTTCATCTTCTTTGGTGGTCTCTGAGGTTCACATAATTGGAGGGTTAAAAACCTTTTTTGTTTCTTTCTTCTTCCCATGCCATTAGTATAGAAGGAGATCATAAAAGGGCAGCCAGAAGGGGTTTAACTGTTACTGAGTCAACATTTGACAGTCACACTCTATTCTGTCATTTCATGCATGTGCTTTTATGACTTTTATAGCTTTGTGGGGTTCATTTCAGGGATGTTCATTGTGATAGCTGATCCACAGCCCATCTCTTTGTGTTTGTTTGTGTGATGGTAAGCACAGCTCATCATTTATAAATCCCAATTTCAAGGAGTCATAGAGGAAGCATCTACTCATGTACTGTTTAGGCTTAGGGACACTGAGGAAGTATATCTACTTCCTATAAAGCACAATTTGTGTGGGTTTCTTTTGTTTTGTTTTGACTCCTCCATGAAATATCAACAAGGATGTGCATTTGAGCCTTTACAAACACAGTGAATTTTTAGTTGTTTTCTATGTAAGCTGAAGAAATGGAATAGGGGTACTTTTCAATTTAAATAATACTAGTCTTATATCATGCCTGAGTAATAAATGGAAAATATAAAAGATTAAATATATTGTCAGGGATGATGCACGGGAGGAGAAGAAAAATCCCAACAACTTTTAGAGTTGTTACAAGCATCTCCGTTTTAATGCATGTTTGTCCACTATGGTCGTGGACAATAAAGGATCATAATCATAGCAGGGTACTTAATATGCATATTGAAATAACTATTCCTGTAATTCTTATATTCTAGGAAGAATATTTTCTTTTCCATTTCTCTCATTTAATTATTCTGTAATGTTAAAAGTGTATCTTCTTCATTTTTTAAACTTAATAAGTATCTGTCATATATTAAAACCCCATTTTACAAATTAGGACCCTGAAACTCAGGGAGGTTAATTGTCTTAAGTAATATGGCTAATGTATATGACAGAGTTTAGTTATCTCATGTTCCTGATCCCAAAGTCATTATTTTCTATATAGGCTATTGTCTGTATTTTTAAATATGTCCTTTAACCATTGATCTGTAGCCTTTTGCCATTTGGAATATTTTTTGGCCTAAGAAGCACTGATCTTTAATGACCACTTCTAATCAACTAATTACCCACATCTCTTTAGCTATTTCTTGGCTCTCCTTGTTGATTCCCACCATAGCCTAGTGTCATGGACAAACAGTGCATGTGGTGTTTTCCATTATTCAAGTTACTAGATAAGCCACAGAACCTGAGGCCAGCTGCCAGTTCCCTAAGAGAATATTAACACATTAATAATGGTTTTTGAATTTGAGTTTTAGAGTTCTTCATCTGACCCCAAGAAACTCTATTGTCTAAAACTTTCTTTTCTTCTGTAGATTAGATACAATTCACTTGAATGTTTGTCCAAGTCAACATAGGATCAGAAAATTTTTTTCTAGTAAAAACAGACTTTACCTAAAGTTTCTCCTTGTTCCTAGTAAACTCACAAAGTTGTATAAGATTTGATTAGCCAGAGAGGATTCATCTTTCCAAAGGAACTCTACTTGTTATCCAATAGGAAGTTTTTATCCAAGAGAGAAAGCATCTGGGTCATCTTGTTTGGTCATTATTTGCAAATCCTCAGGACTGTTTCATGTTGACTTCTTTGCAGTCATTAATCTGTTTACACCCTGTATTCTCATGTTCCTCAGGGCTGTTCAGAATTTTGGCCAGTATTGCTTTAAATTTATTTTTGCTTGTTGTTGTTATTTGCTTTATTTCTAATAGGAAAAAAGAGAGAAGATGAATGAATCTTGTAAGTTTCAGGGCAGTGTTTGAATAGCATTGAGAGGGCAGTTTAAAGAATAAGTGCTATACTGATTTGTGTTCCAGAACCCTGCTCCTAAGAGTGGGGGTTTGTAGGGTATTTTTCTGTACAAATTCTTGACTAATGTGCTCTTTATCAGCCAGTGGAATTAAGAGTATAATTGGTAAAATTGTCACCTCTACATATCAATGTATTTTTCTATTTTCACAAAAGGATTTTCTTTGCTATTTCTTATTTTTCAGCAACTTCCCATTTACCAGCTCTCTACCTGATATATACTGCCCTCATTTTTATTCAGCTGCCTCTATTTCAGTGCGGGCTTTCTTGGTGGCTCAGAGGTTAAAGTGCCTCCCTCCAATGCAGGAGACCCAGGTTCGATCCCTGGGTCAGGAAGATCCCCTGGAGAAGGAAATGGTAACCCACTCCAGTATTCTTGCCTGGAAAATCCCATGGACGGAGAAGCCTGGTAGGCTACAGTCCATGGGGTCACAAGAGTCAGACATGACTGAGCAACTTCACTTTCAGTTTTCAGTCAGTCATGTACAACTCTTTGCAACCCATGAAATGCAGCATGCCAGGTTTCCCCATCCATCTCCCACTCCCGGAGCTTGCTCATACTCATGTCCATCCAGTCAGTGATGCCATCCAACTATCTCATCCTCTGCCATCCTCTTCTCCTCCTGCCTTTAATCTTTCCCAACACCAGGGTCTTTTCCAATGAGGCAGCTCTTTGCATCAAGTGGCCAAAGTATTGGATATTCAGCTTTAACATCAGTCCTTCCAATGAATATTCAGGGCTGATTTCCTTTAGGATTGACTGGATGGATCTCTTTGCAGTCCAAGGGACTCTCAAGAGTCTTCTCCAACACCATAGTTCAAAAGTATCAATTCAGTTTCTTTATAATACAACTCTCACAGCCATACACGACTACTGGAAAAAAAATAGCTTTGACTATGCAGACCTTTGTTGGCAAAGTAATGTCTCTGCTTTTAATATGCTGTCTAGGTTGGTCATAGCTTTTCTTCCAGGAAGCAAGCATCTTTTTATTTCATAGCTGCAGTCACCATCAGCAGTGGTTTTGGAGAGAAAGAAAATAAAGTCTGTCACTGTTTCCATTGTTTCCCTTCTATTTGCCATGAAGTAATGGGACAGGATGCTATGATGTTCGTTTTTTGAAGGTTGAGTTTTAAGCCAGCTTTTTCACTCCTCCCTCCTCTTTCACTTACATCAAAAGGTTCTTTATTTCTTCTTTGCTTTCTGCCATAAGGGTGGTGTCATCTGTGTATCTGAGATTATTGATATTTCTCCTGGCAGTCTTGCTTCCAGCTTGTGTTTTATCCATCCCAGCATTTCGCAAAATGTACTCTGCATATGAACAGCATGAAAAGACAAAAGATATGACGCTGAAATATGAAGTCCGATGCTGTAAAGAACAATATTGTATGAATCAAGATAAACTGGAGGTGGTCAAACAGGAGATGGGAACAGTGAACATCAACATTTTAGGAATCAGTGAATTAAAATAGACTGAAATGGGCCAATTTAACTCAGATGGCCATTATATCTACTCCTGTGGGCAAGAATCCTTAGAAGAAATGGAGTAGCCCTCATAGTCAACAAGAGTCCAGAATGGAGTTCTTAGGTGTAGTCTCAAAAACGAAAGAATGACCTCTGTTTGTTTCCAAGGCAAACCATTCAATATTACAGTAATCCAAGGCTATGTTCTGACGGGTAATGCTGAAGAAGCTGAAGTTGAATGGTTCTATAAAGACCTACAAGAACTTCTAGAACTAACACCAAAAAAGATGTCCTTTTCTTTATAGGGGATTGGAATGCAAAAATAGGAAGTCACCTGGAGTAATAGGCAAGTTTGGCCTTGGAGTACAAAATGAAGCAGGGCAAAAGCTAATAGAGTTTTGCCAAGAGAATGCATTGAAATAGCAAACCCTCTACCAACAACACAAGAGAAGACTCTACACATGGACGTCACCAGATGGTCAATCCCAAAATCAGACTGATTGTATTCTTTGCAGCCAAAGATTGAGAAGCTCTATAGGGTCAGTGAAAACAAGACTGGGAGCTGACTGTGGCCCAGATAGTGAGCTCCTTATTGCCAAATTCAGGCCTAAACTGAACCAGGGAAAACCACTAGACCATTGAAGTATGACCTAAGCAAATCCCTTATGATTATACAGTAGAAGTGACAAATAGATTCAAGGGATTAGATCTGATGGACAGAATACCTGAAGAACTATGGATGGAGGTTTGTGACATTGTACAGCAGTCAGTGATCAAGAACACCCCCAAGAAAAAGAAATGCAAAAGGGCAAAATGTTGTCTCAGGAGGCCTTACATATATCTGAGAAAAGAAGTGAAAGGCAAAGGAGAAAAGCAAAAATATACCCATTTGAATCCAGAGTTCCAAAGAATAAAAAGGAGAGATAAGAAAGCCTTCCTAGTGATCAATGCAGAGAAATAGAGGAAAACAATAGAATGGGAAAGACTAGAGATCTCTTCAAAAAAATTAGAGATACCAAGGGAATATTTAATGCAAAGATGGGCTTGATAAAGGACAGAAATGGTATGGACCTAACAGAAGCAGAAGATATTAAGAAGTGGCAAGAATTCACGGAAGAGCTATACAAAAAGATCTTCATGACCCAGATAACCACGATGGTGTGATCACCCACCTAGAGCCAGACATCCTGAATTGCAAAGTCAAGTGGGCCTTAGGAAGCTTCACTAAGAAAAAAGCTAGTGGAGGTGATGGAATTCCACTTGAGCTATTTCAAATCCTAAAAGATGATGCTGTGAAAGTGCTGCACTGGATATGCCAACAAATTTGGAAAACTCAGCAGTGGCCGCAAAACTGGAAATAGTCAGCTTTCATTCCAATGCCAAAGAAAGGCAATGCCAAAGAATGCTTAAACTATTGCACAATTGCACTCATCTCACGCTAACAAAGTAATGCTCAAAATTCTACAACCAGACTTCAACAGCACATGAGCCATGAACTTCCAGATGTTCAAGCTGGATTGAGAAAAGGCAGAGGAACCAGAGATCAAATTTCCAACATCCATTGGATCATCAAAAAAGCAAGAGAGTTCCAGAAAAATATATACTTCTGCTTTTTAACTATGCCATAGCCTTTGACTATGTGGATCACAAAAAAAACTGTGGAAAATTCTATGGGAATGACAGACCACCTGACCTGCCTGCTGAGAAAATTTTGTGCAGGTCAGGAAGCAACACTTAGAACTGGACATGGAACAACAGACTGGTTCCAAACTGGGAAACGATTACATCAAGACTGTATATTGTCACCCTGCTTTTTTAACTTATATGCAGAGTACATCATGAGAAATGCTAGGCTGGATGAAGCACAAGCTGGAATCAAGATGCCTGGGAAAAAATATCAATAATCTCAGATACACAGATGACACTACCTTTATGGCAGAAAGCAAAGAAGGACTAAATAGCCCCTTGATAAAAGTGAAAGAGGAGAGTGGAAAAGCTGGCTTAAAACTCAACATTCAGAAAATGAACATCATTTCATCCTGTCCTATCACTCCATGGCAAATAGATGGAGAAACAATGGAAACAGTGACACTTGATTTTCTTGGGCTCCAAAACCACTGCAGATGGTGACTTTAGCCATGAAATAAAAAGATGCTTGCTTCCTGGAAGAAAAGCTATGACCAACCTAGACAGCATATTCAAAAACAGAGATGTTACTTTGCTGACAAAGGTCAAGATAGTCAAGGCTATGGTTTTTCCCATAGTCACGTATAGATGTGAGAGTTGTACTTTAAAGAAAGCTGAGTGCTGTAGAATTGAACTGTGGTGTTGGAGAAGATTTCCAAGAGTCCCTTGGACTGCAAAGAGATTCATCCAGTCAATCCTAAAGGAGATAAGCCCTGAATTTTCATTGGAAGGACTGATGTTAAAGCTGAAACTCCAATACGTTGGCCACCTGATGTGAAGAACCGACTCATGGAAAAGACCCTGATGCCTGGAAAGATTGAAGGCAGGAGGAAAGGGGATGACAGAGGATGAGATGGTTGGATGGCATCACTGACTTAATGGACATGAGTCTGAGCAAGCTCCAGGAGTGGGTGATGGACCGGCAAGCCTGGCGTGCTGCAGTCATGGGGATGTAGAGTCAGACATGACTGAGCAACTGAACTGAACCCTGCATATAGTTAAATAAGCAGGGTGACAATATACAGCCTTGATGTACTCCTTTCCCAATTTGGAAGCAGCCTGTTGTTCCGTGTTCGGTTCTAACTGTTGCTTCTTGACCTGTATACAGACTTCTCAGGAGGCAAGTAAGGTGGTCTTGTATTCTCATATCTTCAGAAATTTAGAATGGATTAATTTCATTATGATAACTTTGGGACTCACCTTTATCAGTAATATTCACACATTTGAAAAGGAACTCTTTAACCGAAGTTTCAGAATCAAATGGTTGAGTTTTAGTCATGACAGTGCACAGGTGGTCTCTTTGGGAAGGGGATGGCCAAGGATGTATGGGATTAGACAAGATGGAATGAAAAGAATCTTCCCAGTGTACCAGCACCTGTGCTTTATATCATTTGGCTGATTCTCCTACTATATTCCTGAATAGATTGAATTTAAAGTTTTGAAGACTGTTCTTATATCCAGGTCATTCTTTTGACAATTCAATGTATTACCGAGAATCTTGTTTATACAAAGATACCTGTATATAGAAGAACTAAATATGAACTTTTACAGCAGGATCAATTTTTGTCTGGAATTGTATAGCTAATTATTTACAATAACCACTGTATTACATATATATATACACACACACATATACACATAGATGTATATATACACATACCATATATTTATCATGTAACCATTCATGTGTTTTATGATATACCCCCTTACCTTAATTCTTCTGTCTTCTGAATTTATTGTCAGTGAGAGTTTTTTAATTGTGTCAGTGTTACCATTTTGATTTACATGCTATTAATGGTCAGTTTCCATTCCAACCCCAAAGAAAGGCAATGTCAAAGAATGCTGAAACTACCACACAATTGCACTCATCTCACACGCTAGTAAAGTAATGCTCAAAAATTCTCCAAGCCAGGCTTCAACAATACGTCAACCATGAATTTCCAGATGTTCAAGCTGGTTTTAGAAAAAGGCAGAGGAACCAGAGATCAAATTGCCAACATCCGCTGGATCATGGAAAAAGCAAGAGAGTTCCTGAAAAACATCTATTTCTGCTTTATTGACTATGCCAAAGCCTTTGACTGTGTGGATCACAATAAACTGGAAAATCCTCAAAGAGATGGGAATACCAGACCACCTGACCTGTCTCTTGAGAAATCTGTATGCAGATCAGGAAGCAGCAGTTAAAACTGGACATGGAACAACAGACTGGTTCCAAATAGGAAAAGGAGTACGTCAAGGCTGTCTATTGTCACCCTGCTTATTTAACTTATAAACAGAGTACATCATGAGAAACGTTGGGCTGGAAGAAGCACAAGCCAGAATCAAGATTGCTGGGAGAAATATCAATAACGTCAGATATGCAGATGACACCACCCTTATGACAGAAAGTGAATAAGAACTAAAAACCTCATAATGAAAGTGAAAGAGGAGAGTGAAAAAGTTGGCTTAAAGCTCAACATTCAGAAAATGAAGATCATGGCATCCGGTAGATCATGGCATCCGGTCCCATCACTTCATGGCAAGTAGATGAGGAAACAATGGAAACAGTGTCAGACTTTATTTTGGGGTGCTCAGAAATCACTGCAGATGGTGATTGCAGCCAAGAAATTAAAAGAGGCTTACTCCTTGGAAGTAAAGTTATCACCAACCAGGTAGCATATTCAAAAGCAGAGACATTACTTTGCCAAGAAAGGTCCACAGACAAGGCTATGATTTTTCCTGTAGTCATGTATGGATGTGAGAGTTGGACTGTGAAGAAATCTGAGCACCAAAGAATTGATGCTTTTAACTGTGGTGTTGGCGAAGAATCTTGAGAGTCCCTAAAACTGCAAGAAGGTCTAACCAGTCCATCCTAAAGGAGATCAGTCCTGGATGGAAGGACTGATTGGAAGGACTGATGCTGAAGCTGAAGCTCCAATACTTTGGCCACTTCATGCGAAGAGTTGACTCATTGGAAAAGACTCTGATGCTGAGAGAGATTAGGGGCAGGAGGAGAAGGGGACGACACAGGATGAGATGGCTGGATGGCATCACCGACTCGATGGACATGAGTTTGAGTGAACTCCGGGAGTTGGTGATGGATGGGGAGGCCTGGCGTGTTGCAGTTCATGGGGTCACAAAGAATCGGACACGACTGAGTGACTGAACTGAACTGAACTGATAAGGTGTTTTAGTTAAAGGTACACCACATCTTCAATTCCTCCAGTCACCTCTCCTTTTCCCTATTAACATGTCTGAGAATTAGCTTAAATGACTATGCAAAAGGTCATAAAAGAAGTATAGCTTACTGTGTTTACTTCTACTGTCTCCTACTGATATCCTCTGTAAGTATCATAAATCCCACTTTGAGGTAACTAATTGAATCATTTTATCATACTCTGTGCTTTAGAGGTAGATGATTCAGTTCAGTTCAGTTCAATCGCTCAGTCATGTCTGACTCTTTGCGACCCAATGAACTGCAGCACGCCAAGCCTCCCTGTCTATTACCAACTCCTGGAGTTCACTCAAACTCATGTCCATCTAGTCGGTGATGCCATCGAGCCATCTCATCCTCTGTCGTCCCCTTCTCCTCCTGCCCCCAATCCCTCCCAGCAGCAGAGTCTTTTCCAATGAGTCAACTCTTTGCATGAGGCCAAAGTACTGGAGTTTTCAGCTTCAGCATCAGTCCTTCCAAAGAACACCCAGGACTGATCTCCTTTAGAATGGACTGGTTGGATCTCCTTGCAGTCCAAGGAACTCTAAAGAGTCTTCTCCAATACCACAGTTCAAAAGCACCAATTCTTCAGCGCTCATCTGTCTTCACAGTCCAACTCTCACATCCATACATGACTGCTGTCAAAACCATAGCCTTGACTAGAAGACCTTTGTTGGCAAAGTAATGTCTCTGCTTCTTAATATGCTGCTGCTGCTGCTGCTGCTGCTAAGTGGCTTCAGTCGTGTCCAACTCTGTGCGACCCCATAGACGGCAGCCCATCAGGCTCCCCTGTCCCTGGGATTCTCCAGGCAAGAACACTGGGGTGGGTTGCCATTTCCTTCTCCAATGCATGAAAGTGAAAAGTGAAAGTGAAGTTACTCAGTCTTGTCCATCTCTTTGCGACCCCATGGACTGAAGCCCACCAAGCTCCTCCGTCCATGGGATTTTCCGGGCAAGAGTACTGGAGTGGGGTGGTTACTTATTGTAAAAACTACCTGTGACTTTCTAGCTTGTCCTTTACTAATTTTAGTAAATTAATCCTTTAGCTTGGCCTTTACTAATTTGCTCCTTGGTAAGATGGTGCAAGATCCATACAGCTGAATGCTGAATCTTCAGAGTCACTTAACATTTCATTCTTTTTTTTTACTCCGACTGCCTCATTTTGCTGTTTCTTCTTGGAAGACTTTACTTCAGAATGAAGGCACTGTGCTATGTATGTGGCATTATTGCCTGTACACTTTTAAATTAAAACCTGAGAGGCAGTCCATGCCCAGTACATTGCTCAAAGATAGGAAAGTCTTCATTGACTCAGAGACTCTAATATCATGCTGATGGAATGTGGTTTGTTCTTTTTTTTCTTTTTAATGTAACTGTCTTCTATTTTAGCAGCTACATTTACTATAAAGATAGCCTGTTAAGCTGGTGTCCTTGGTGCTCCTGGGCTTGGCTGGATATATACAGCAGACTCTCAGCAAAAAAGTTCAGAACATACAAAGCAGCTGAAATTACCATTTTCATCCCCAAAACAAATTGGGCAAGGCTGTATGTTTTTAAATATATAATTTATTTCAATGTCAGTAGTATATAATCTTACAGAACTAAAGTTGATATAAACTCTTTTGTTTCCAGTTTCCCTATTGTATTTTATATCAATTGAAAATTTGATATTTTGTCTATTCAATCATGTATCCAGCTTTGATGAACAGAGACATGGATTTCAAAGCCACTAAATTAAGAGAATTTTTCATCTAGTATAGTTGTACTACTGTCAGAGATTTTGTAGATATAAAGTACGTACTGTGTGAAGAATTTCAATATCCTATTGGTTCTTGATAGAAGCATTCATTGGGTCCCTTCCCTGTAATAATTATCTTAAATAGTTGATTATTTTCTGTGAACATTTTATTGTGTCATTTTATAGCTGTTCTGCAGTAAGTGTGATTCATTTGTGTAATTCATGACTGTGTTCCTGAGAAAATGAAGTGCATAATTAAAAAGAAACCTGGGCAAATTTTATGAAATCCAATAGGTGCTTTTCTGAAAGCTGTTCTGGAACCGTATCACCCTCAGATCAATGATGGAGAGTGCTAGAGAAAGTTGTAAACCTTTTATTGTATGCTTTTCTGTGCTTAAAAATCACCCAATTACTTAACTTGGAAATAGTTTAAAAATCTCATGTGGTTTAGATTAAGCATTATATTTTTCTTGAAAATAATTTACTTTGTGATGCCATGTTCTTGTGAATTCAAATCAAGCACTGCATGCTTTCAAATGACTTGATGTCTTTGCAGATCTAATTTTGGTATATTTGTTATCTCAAATAATTCGCCAATTCAATATTTTGGCTTAGCAATCCAAATCAAATTGTGGTCCAAGAAGCAGGCACTCACATCAAATGTACAGAGACTTGACAAGCAATTAGCAATGAATATTTAAACGTCTGCATTACCCTTACATGAGAGATGCAGATGGCATTTAGGGAGATGGCAACCAGAGGACACTACTGTGAATTACGTTTCTATCATTTGGTCACCTGACTATTGGAAGACTTTCTCTGGGCCCCATGCCACTTCTATACTTCTACTGTCTGGCTAAAAATAAAGTAGGCATTCCAAATGCTGTAAAAACAGGTTGCTTCCATGAAATTTCTATGCACATTTTGTGATTTTGGAAGGTTGTCTCCAAGGATCCCAGCATACATCCTTGCGGCTTAGCAAACCCAAATGCCAAGACTGTATAAGGGGATTCTGCGAATCAGAGTTCCTTCAAAATTCCTACTGATTGTTGACTTCAGTTACCTCAGTATAATGTGCTGAATGTGCAAAGGTGAATAAATCAACATCTCATCCCATCCTGAAGCAAATGTACTCAAAGGAAGGGAAAAAAAAATAAGTTTTAGAGTTGTTACAAACCTGGCCCATATATGGCCCAAAGGGGGGGAAAAGTCTTTGAATAATTATAATTTCCAGACTGAGATCTCATTATAAATTTCTTTTTAAGGAAAAAACAACACTGGAGAGTCTGACTCAGCAACTGGCAGTCAAACAGAATGAAGAAGGAAAATTTAGCCATGCCATGATGGATTTCAATATGAGTGGAGATTCTGATGGTTTGTGAAAGTTTTCATATCTATTCCAGTAGTGTGCAGAAGTATCTGTTTAATGCCAATTAAAACTACTAAAAATTATACCAGACAGCCACCTCATACCTGATCATTACAGTAAGCGTTCACATATTCTCCCCAGCACACTCTGGGAGATAACATCTATTACAGATAAAGAGATTGGCCCTTAGGAATTTACAGTCGTTTTTTCCAAGACCACAGAGCTGTAAGTGCCAAAGGGCAGGTGTAGGATTCAAGATGGTGTGATTATAAAGCGCATGCTGGCAATCATCATTTCCCCTCTCACTTCCATGTCTCTTACACCTGAAACAAACTTTTCAGAAATCTGTTATCCCTAAGCTCATTTTAAAGTTTTCATTTGTCAAACCCTGACCAGAATACAGAGCTCAGAGGACATTTTCAGGATAGTTTCTTGCATTTGGGATCCTTTCCCTCTTAATGCTATCTACCATACAGTCAAGTGTCCTGCCTACACTCTGTAACACATCTAGAATTCAAACTGTGCAGCCTCACACTTCCCACATGTGTCTCGAGCCTTCTGTTGTCTATATCATCTCTGAATGTTGTAAACATCCACAGAGACAACTAAATAAATTGATGCTCTAATTCTAATAGCACAGCAAAGAGGGGAAAGAGTACTTTCCCTCTTACACTTAGTGCCGACTGGGAACCCCTCTCCCAGATCAGGTGGCATACCTGCATTTTAAGAGCATGGTCCTCAATTTTGTTACTACAGCAGAAGATCCCTATATATAGAAAAGACTGCCCCAGTTCCAACCAGTGAGAAGGTAAGGGACTAGCCAAGCTTGAGCATTTGACCAATAATTCTGCTGAGGCCAAATTTGAATGAATTGGGTATCTAAAAAGTCTGTGTTTTTCTAGCCTGTTGGATCCAAACATTTCCTTCCATCTTCTACTCTGCTTAGCTAAGATAAACTTGATCTAAGTACTTGCAAAGAACTTGTTTAGCTTTGATGAAGTCATATAATGTTCATTTTAAGGCTTATGTTGCTGTAAGGTGTAAGAACAAGAAAAGGCAGATGTGCAGATGATCATTTGCTAGCTACAAACCCATTTTAGAAAGATGCCACCATATATTGGCACTCATTTTTGTCAGTAAAACAACACTTACTGGTAATAACACATTTCATAAATTTTAAGTTGTATTAGCATGATAAAATATACCCATGGTACTCAGCATTAAAACAGCAAAATGTTGGTTGCTGTTATGTGTTAAATTCAGTCATGCTTGTATGCAAAATATTTTCCAATCTTTATCAGACCAAAGAGTATATTATGAAAGAGAAATAATGACAAACTCCAAATATGCTGTGTTTTCTGTTTGCTGCTGTCGAGGTCTTCAAGTCTGGATCATTTTGGTTAATTCCTATTCCTTCAGATTAAGACAGGAAAAGGAGTATGAAGGAAGAAAAAAAGCAGAATCAGTGCTTTTGTTGATTATATAAATTCTCAAAAACCCCAAAATATTTGAAATTTTTACCCGCTACCAGAATATATTTCTTTCATATTTTATAATGTTAACCCTGGAAAACTTAGTGCCAGAGTTCTACATTTTGCTTCTTCTTGTTTTCTTTGCCTAAATTCAAGTATCTCAGGAAGCAATTTAATCTGCTGAAGACATTCTACAAAATTGGATAAAGCCTAGAGGACTGATTGAAGCTCCTAAAGGTTCCAGTGTCACTCCTGGTTGTGTTTCATCCTGAGTCTCCCTGATTGAAATGTACTTATCAATGGATCTCTTTGGATAAATTAGATGTTGGGGGAGAATTCAGGAAAATGAACATATTATCTTTTCACCATATATACGTAACTGTAGACTTCCTAAGAAACCATTGTAATGTAACTATTCATTTGTTCTTTTCCCACCATTTTTATACATCTTTTGAGAAGCAGACTAACATTGCTGCATTAGCATATTTCATGCATTTATTAGCACATAATTTCAAAGAAAAGCCAAACACAATACAGGAAATATCTGTATTGTATTTTAACCTCAAATATCTATTTAGCAGTGTTTTTATTTATATAGCCTCAGAGGGAGTAAAAGGACGTGAGTAGGTTATGTTCTTCAGGTAACAGGGATACTTCTTTACCCATCGTCACCCATTCTGCTGAATAGATTGGTGTCTCACAATTTTGTGAGCTTTTTGACGTAATATTTCTACACTACCAGCAGGCCTGTTGACCTAACCCAACTATCTTCTTTGCAGTTTGCATTGAATATTTTTCTTGTGATGGTTTCTTGTGTGGTCTTGAAAGTGAACAGTGTACAGTCCTTTGAAAGAAAGGAAAAATATATTAGAAATGAATTTTAAAATACAAATATATTTGGCACCACAAGGCTTATCACAAAAACTTCATAAACAAGCATCTGACTCAAGAACTGGAAGTGCCATTATCAGATTTGCTTTTAATTTCCAGATATTTTAGTAGACTGTAAGACAATAGTGCAAGGAAGGGATTGCCAAAAGTTTTAGCACTAATATGAAGCAATGTTCCCTGTTTTTAGGAAGTGCTGGCGTCTCAGAATCAAGAATTTATAGAGAATCCAGGGGGCGTGGTAGCAATGAACCCCACATAAAGCGTCCAATGAATGCCTTCATGGTGTGGGCGAAAGATGAACGAAGGAAAATCCTTCAAGCCTTTCCAGACATGCACAACTCCAACATCAGCAAGATACTGGGTAAGAAGAGTATTAAGGGTTCAGTGATATGTGAAATACAGGTACAGTTTTGTTCTCAGCATTTGCTGAGAGAGATTGGGTTTGGAAGCTAAACAGCTCATATTTTCTACATATCTAAAAAGAAGTACCCTTATTGAGCCTTTTCTTCTGACTATGAAGCATTCCACATTCATCAAGAAATAATGCCCAAATTCTGTGTGTTTCTACACTGTTAAGACGCTTCAGTCATGTTCGGCTCTGTGAGACCCCATAGACGGCAGCCCACCAGGCTCCTCTGTCCCTGGGATTCTCCAGGCAAGAACACTGGAGTGGATTGCCATTGCCTTCTCCAATGCATGAAAGTGAAAAGTGAAAGTGAAGTCGGCTTAGTCGTGTCCGACTCTTAGCGACCCCATGGACTGCAGCCCACCAGGCTCCTCCACCCATGGGATTTTCCAGGCAAGAGTACTGCAGTGGGGTGCCATCACCTTCTATACTAGTTGTTGCAATATTTTCTCTTTAAAAATCTAAAAATATTTGTACTAAGAGTAAGGGAAAGGGTTCTTTTCATACAAGACTCTCAGTATTGGTATTGATATTATTTTCCTTTGTAAGTAAGTAAAGTCGCTCAGTCGTGTCCGACTCTTTGTGACACCATGACCTGTAGCCTACCAGGCTTCTTGGTCCATGGGATTTTCCAGGCAAGAATACTGGAGTGGGTTACCATTTCCTTCTCCAGGAGATCTTCCCGACCCAGGGATTGAACCTGAGTCTCCCGCACTGTAGGCAGAGGCTTTGCTGTCTGAGCCACCAGGGAAGTTATAGAATTTATCATGTCATGGGGGCAGTAGTGGAGGAGGAAATGATGTCTGTTCTGATACTATAATTGAAAATCAGTTTAGGCTGTCAGGACACTATTTGTTGGGTGTGCATTATTTATTTTTTACTTTTGGTAACCTTAATGTGTTTTCAGTATCATTTAAAAGAGACTTTTCCTGCTGTTGCAACTTTTACCTTAACAGATGACAAAATACATACATAGACACTGAAGCACACAGCAAAACTGGGTGAGAGGAAAGAGTGCTGACTATGATGAGACCTATTAGATACCAGTTTAAGTCTCAGAAAGAAGGATGGGAAGATTCCATTTCTTTGGTGTAGTTCTTTTGACATCATCGTCGTCATCTTCACCACCTCTATCTTCAAGAGCATAGTGTGTAGGTTCTGGACAACCTAAGCAAATTTTTATTATTCTTTGAATTCTAAGAGCTAAATAATAAAAAATAAAGAGGAACACTGTATCAGCACATTTTGTCTTTGACAAATAAGTAGCAAAATTCCTCAAAGTTATTAAAGCATCGTTAAAATCCATATGCACTTGGAATTACATTCAGCTCATGCAGTGTGCCTTTTGATTCTTTACATTAAGGAATCGATCATCTGAAAGTAGTTACTAAACATGCAATGTGTTTTTATGATCCCATTTTTTCCAACAATGGTAATAGATGCTTCCCAGTCCACAGTGTACATTTGTAATGAAGCAAAAGAAACAAAAATCATTTACTGCTTAAACTTCTATCTCAGTTTTTATCAAAATGATTTTGAGATCTTTAGATGAAGCTTATCTCAAAATATATGAACATGTGAAGCTTTATGTGTACATAAACATGAATATTTATGCATAAATATGTATCCATCTATAATAAAAACTGGAACTGAACAAAAGGAAATGGACATGTTTCTGCACCTCTACTATCTCTCATCTATTTTTCTTTTTATGACTATATATTCTACCTTCCATATGAATTTTTCATTAAAAAAATACCATATCTGTTTCATTTGGAAAAACAATAAAATACTTTATGTAAGCTTATCTCATATTTTAATACATCAGTTATAATCACATTAGAAATTCCCAAATTTCAAGAAAAAAACTAAAAACTAAGACTATTTAACCTGTGTGTATATCATTCAATTTATGTGCCTGAATACTAAAAAAATAATAATGACTGATTAAAACCTTACTCCAGATATAACAGGAATATCATTTTGGATGACATGAAATAATTTAGGAAATAGAGCAAAAGTCTTCATGGGAAAGAGATGTCTGGCTAAAAGAATTCCTTTCTGATTTGAAGGAGAAAATATTAGAATGACTGTATGATCATATAACTATATTATCATATCATAATAGGCTGCATGAAAGAGAATGCTGCCTAATTTAATTAAGATTTTTCAATGAAATCGTGCTAATTAAATATATAGCAGAAAAAAATCCACTAAGGTCTTGGGCTTCAATATTTAGTCATAGCTTCAAACAAATAAATGATCTTCAAATATCCACAAGATCATTCTGAATGGCTCATTTCATATAAAAGTACAAAGAAAGCTTGATGTTTTCCTTTTTACTGATTGTTTTGGATAACAGCCTCCGACAGCATGCCGCTAATTCATTCTGCTTAAAACAGGCGCTTGAGCTGGGTTGACATTTTACGTAGTCTCTGGGGATCCTAGTTGACATTTTAAAGGGCTTCTAAGCATTTTATAATACCCTAAAATCTGGTTTTAATAAGCCATTCTGCTGAAATTGTTAACATAAGGAATCACCTTTTACTGTTTGGCACTAGATCAGGAATGGGGGACATCTTTTTCTGATTAGATATACAGTAGTTGGAGGAAAATGTGCAAATTCATTACAGACCCGGTGGAGATGACACTGTTGCTCAGCTCAAACCCTTCATTTTTATTGTATTGCCAGGTTTAGAAAGGGAAAGAGCCCTTTTAAGATTGATCTTTTTTTCATTTTGAACATCAGAAGTTTTTGATTGAATCTTCCTATATGTCATCAGGAGGAATACCTAACTGTACTTGATTCTTTTTCATTGTCAAATGCTAGTCTTTTGAAAACAATAGGTGACTTACTTCTTGTACATGGTCAGAGTGAGGAACCAGCCACACCCAAATCAAGGAGATGTTTTCATCTTTTGAAGGTATCCAAAACGCTGTCCTCCCATTTTCATCTGCTGTGTTTAGGGGGTTGCATTACTGTTACAAACAGTGGTGGTTCTACCTGCAAAGCCATTGAAACCAAAACCAAACTTGGCATTTGATTAACTTCATTCAGAAGCTACTCTTAAAAAATGGAAACTGCATTTGCCACCAAACTGAACCACTGTACTGATGAGTCATAAAATAAAGTAGTTAGCTTAAACATTAACTGGGTCAAAATGGTCCTTTAATTCTTAATTTTGAAAAGACATGTAATAGTGAGATGGCCCTATTTTTTTTTAACATAGTTTAGAATTCAGTGAAACTTCCAGAGAATTTATATTATTTAATGTCAAATATTTTGATTCCAGCTCATACAGAGTTAGAAACCAACTTATTTGAGAATTTATGCATCTTTTACTATCCTTTTTCCAGTGCATGTTAGCCAGAACAATGTTAAGTTCCTCTGCTCCCTATTCCCACTGCAGTCTTGACCATTTCATTCTTCCTCCCTAGGCTGCTATTCTCTTTCTATCCCTATAGGAGTCATTTTTGCAGCAGTGCTTTCCTGACCTATAGAATCCTGATCCCATCTCCTTGTGATATGTTCTCATAGCTTCCTGTACTTTCCACAATTGTAACTGAAATTATATATTTGGCAATGACATGTTTAATCTATTTCTCCTTAGCTAGAATATAAGCTCCAAGAAAACAGGTAGCATAATGACTCATCACAGCATATAGTTAATACAGCATCATGGATATAGTAGGAAATCTTAAAAATAGCTCTTCTCTTCCAAGGCATATTACTACGAAGCATAAACATTCCCTTTCCTTAGAGAAAATTTCTTTTTGATCTAACAGAACATTTAAACTTAGGGAAGAATCTTTGGCAATTCCTATCCTAACTGAGAATGCTAGTTCTTTTGTTCTACTGATATTTTAAGTCAACTATTCCTTGAGCCACTGTTTGATTTATCTTGTTATTCAGTAAGTTATTGTGGTAAGTTCACTTTTCCACACCCTGTTCTGAGGCTAAAAATTCTGGTATACATACTTACAAGACAATCCACAAGAAGAATTGATCCAGTTCAATAGTATTATAGCTTTGTGTTTATATCTGCCCTAAGAGCAGCTTGATTTCCAAGTGCCTCTAGGAAATCATGTTAGATGATAAAGAGTGTGAGCATGTACCTACAAATGATATGACCCGAGCAGCTGACTAAATGTTGGACACTGCATTTAAACACAAACTTGAGAAAGGAATCGAAAAATAAACTCTGATATTTGAACTGTAACCTGAGTTCCTGTTATAAATATAATGAAATCATATTGGCTCCCTAGGTTGGAAAAAAATTTGTTTACAAATCTTTGTAATATTTACATGGATATACTCACCCAGGCAACATCTGTTCCAACAGGAAACAATTCCAAGGGAAGAGAAGTCCGTTTCTCTTCATTTCTTTAATAAATTTAACAGCCCAACAGTTAGAACTGGATGTGGAAAAACAGACTGGATCCAAATAGGAAAAGGAGTACATCAAGGCTGTATATTGTCACCCTGCCTATTTAACTTATATGCAGAGTACATCATGAGAAACACTGGGCTGGAAGAAGCACAAGCTGGAATCAAGATTGCCGGGAGAAATATCAATGACCTCAGATATGCAGATGACACCACGCTTATGGCAGAAAGTGAAGAGGAACTAAAAAGCCTTTGAGGAACTAAAAAGCCTTTTGATGAAAGTGAAAGAGGAGAGTGAAAAAATTGGCTTCAAGCTCAACATTCAGAAAAGGAAGATCATGGCATCTGGTCCCATCACTTCATGGGATATAGATGGGGAAACAGTGGAAACAGTGTCAGACTTTATCTTTGGGGGCTCCAAAATCACTGCAGATGGTGACTGCGGCCATGATATTAAAAGACACTAACTCCTTGGAAGGAAAGTTATGGCCAACCTAGATAGCATATTCAAAAGCAGAGACATTACTTTGCCAACAAAGGTCCGTCTAGTCAAGGCTATGGTTTTTCCTGTGGTCATGTGTGGATGTGAGAGTTGGACTGTGAAGAAAGCTGAGCACCGAAGAATTGATGCTTTGAACTGTGGTGTTGAAGAAGACTCTTGAGAGTGCCTTGGACCGCAAGGAGATCCAACCAGTCCATTCTGAAGGAGATCAGTCCTGGGTGTTCATTGGAAGGACTGATGCTGAAGCTGAAACTCCAGTACTTTGGCCACCTTATATGAACAGTTGACTCATTGGCAAAGACTCTGATGCTGGGAGGGATTGGGGGCAGGAGGAGAAGGGGACGACAGAGGACAAAATGGCTAGAAGGCATCACCGACTAGATGGACATGAGTTTGAGTGAAGTCCAGGAGTTGGTGATGGACAGGGAGGCCTGGCGTGCTGCGATTCATGGGGTCCAAAGAGTTGGACACGACTGAGAGACAGAACTGAACTGAACAACCCATATTGAGGAATTCTCAACATTTGTAGGAAAGAACAGGTCATTAGTGAGCTAATGAGATGTGAGATGTGTTATGGTTGAATGATGAATTCATTCGAAAGGTTTAAGAACTTGCTTAGATGGCTTTGTAAGGCAGGTAAAGGCAGCAGTACCAGTACATATTAGGCTAATTCCTGTTATTTTTTTTTCTTTGTGCA
The DNA here is from genome assembly GCA_917880005.1 of Nanger dama. Lineage (NCBI taxonomy): Eukaryota > Metazoa > Chordata > Mammalia > Artiodactyla > Bovidae > Nanger > Nanger dama. The sequence continues at coordinate 86,794,914 of CAKJTW010000002.1, forward strand.
TTTGGGTAGAGTTTTGGGCTTCCCTGGTGGCGATGGTGGTAAAGAATCTGCCTACCAGTGCAGGAGACACAAGAGACACGGGTTAAATCCCATCAGGAAGATCCCCTGAAGGAGGGCATGGCAGCCCAAGGTATTCTTGTCTGGAGAATCCCATGGACAGAGAAGCCTGGCCGACTACAGTTCGTAGAGTCACAAACAGTTGTACAAAACTGAAGGGACTTAGCACACACGCACAAACTGATTACTTGCAGATAAACATCCACAAATAAACATTACTACTACTGTTTCTGTTACTACTACTGACAGAAGCAAAACTTTAAATCACATCTGTATTGTGAATAAGCATAAACCATTTTTAATTAAGCTTCAAACCCAAAATCAGTTGTTTTTTGCAATCCTCGTTGAAGCCAAACCAAAATTAAAAGTGAAAGGAAAGGGAAAACCAATTTGGAATAACATTACTAATACATACTTTATCACAGGAAGTGACAGTTTTATATATTCTTGAAAATTTTTAAGAGAAAAATATTGTAAGTTTTGCTTTCTGGCTTAAAAATATTTGATAGATCCTATGTAGTAGGTAGATATAAGTATGTAAAGACACATGTTGTACCACGCTTTTGATTTGTCAAACCTGAATCAGTAATCTTCAATTTAATAGTTGTGTGAGTTTTGGTAAGTTACTTCATCCATTTGAACTTCAATTTTTTTCATCTTGGAAATGGGTATAAATGCTGCTAGTGAGATTGTGGTGAAAGGTAAAAATGAAAAACTTACGTAAAGTTTTTAGCAAGGTATCTAATACACAGTTGTTAACCCAGGGCATGTTCACTAATTATTTTTTATAATTAAAATTTTAATAAAATGAATTTTTAACTGTAATCAAGTTAGCATACTTAAACATTTGGGTGAGAATAAGCAGTACCTGTAATATATGTTAGAAGGACTTCCCAGGTGCCTTAGTGGTAAACAATCCACCTACCAATGCAGGAGACTCCAGTTCAATCACTGGGTCAGGAAGATTCCCTGGAGAAGGAAATGGCAGCCCACTCCAGTCTTCTTGCCTAGGAAATCCCGTGGACAGAGGAGCCTGGTCTTTGTAGCCTGGCTACAGTCTATGAGGTCACAAAGGAGTCGGACAGGACTTTGCAACTAAACAACAACGTGTTAGAAAACTTTGTAGTAAGTAATAAACTCCCACATAAAAATACTCAATAGCTAGACAGTTACCTTCATATTGAAACTACATAATGAGTCTTTGCCTAACTTTTCAGTTCATAGTTGAATTACATCATGGTCTAATGTAGAAATGAAAGATATCGCCATTAAATCTACTGTGAGCTTTTAAGTATATAAGGTACAAGTTTGACTAAGTTGTTAATTCAAGGAAAAAAAAATATATTGCTTAATGTCTGTACCTTTGAGTACACAGTTTCCTTGGCACAGACACCAACAGCTCCGTCAAAGCTCAGTAATCCTAACCTTTTTATATATTTCTGGGATATGGCCAGCATTTTTACTTTAGATTTTCATATTCTCAATTATACTTTGTTAGGATCCTCAGCCACTGTGCAAATGGGAACTTGAACCTTTTTTTCCCATAGGATCTCGCTGGAAAGCTATGACAAACCTAGAGAAACAGCCATACTACGAGGAGCAAGCCCGTCTCAGCAAGCAGCACCTGGAGAAGTACCCTGACTACAAGTACAAGCCCAGGCCAAAGCGCACCTGCCTGGTGGATGGCAAAAGCTGCGCATTGGGGGAGTACAAGGCAATCATGCGAAACCGGCGGCAGGAAATGCGGCAGTACTTCAATGTTGGGTAAGGAGCTTCCGGTCCGGTTCTTTTCCCATAGGGAACCCTTCCGGTTACTCTTAAGGGGTTGGGAAATGTATTTGTTTAGCTGCGAAGCAGCGTTTTGAGAAAGAACCTGGCACAGTGTATTTTGTGTGACTAAGCTGTTCCCCTTGTAATATTGAGGAAGAACATTTCAAGTGAGTTCACTCGAGGCTCCTAGAACAATGGCTCTGACCAGAGCTTTGTTTAAAGGCTGGTTTGAAAATAAAATGAGAGTAAAGCATTTTGAAGCTTCCTATTAAAAACGTAGACGTCTTACTGGTTTTCTTTTTTCTTTTTCTTGCTACTTTTCATTACTTCCAAGGCCTCACAGTGTAGATTCCTTAGCAACTAACAACTTAATTGAGATAATATGATATAAAAATGAGTCGAAAAGAAAGACTTGTTTCTGAATATAGAGGGGTCCATTGGAAAAGACTTTGATGCTGGGAGGGATTGGGGGCAGGACGAGAAGGGGATGACAGAGGATGAGATGGCTGGATGGCATCACTGACTCGCTGGACGTGAATCTGAGTGAACTCTGAGAGTTGGTGATGGACAGGGAGGCCTGTCGTGCTGCGATTCATGGGGTCACAAAGAGTTGGACAAGATTGAGCGACTGAACTGGGCTCTCAAGGCACATACCTGGCCTTAGAAAAAAGATCACATAAAGTAAGGATTCTGTTTAAGGCATAACAAGGTTGTGAGTGGACAAGTTTCCTTCTGAATTAAGGAGGTCTGACTCAGTATGGGGCTTCCCAGGTAGCTCAATGGTAAAGAATCTGCTTGCAATGCAGGAAACACACAAGATAGAGGTTCCATCACTGGTTTGGGAAGATCCCCTGGAGTAGGCAGTGGCATCCCACTCCAGTATTCTTGACTGGAAATTTTCATGGACAGAAGATCCTGGTGGGCTACAATCCATGGGGTTGCAAAAGAATGGGACACAACTGAGCACCCACTCAGTGTCTCTTACCCTGCTCCCTATGGCAAGGCCAAAAACCACACTGCATTGGCAGAATTTTCTCAAAAAAACACAGAAATAAAGTATTTCATATTTGGAACAGTAAGATCCTATAAGCTCTGAAAATGGCAAAAAGATACTTTAAAAAAAAAAGCTTTTCAAATATCTCCTGTCCTCTCCATTTCCATGAATGTGTCTGCTTATCAGTCCAAAAGGTCTGTGATTTATGTCTCAGTGCCTGACTCTTCATGTGGAGCTCAAAATCCAGCCCTCCTTGGGGAAAGAGTAAACATGAGTAAATGAAAGAAGAGATAAATGAACATTATCTGTTAAATCCTTCTTAATGAGACCAGTTACAGGATCTGTGGATTCCAATGTAATATGAAAATGCAAAGTGAAAGTTAAGTCACTCAGTCGTGTCCGACTGTTTGTGACCCCATGACCTGTAGCCTACCAGGCTTCTCGGTCCATGGGATTTTCCAGGCAAGAATACTGGAGTGGGTTACCATTTCCTTCTCCAGGAGATCTTCCCGACCCAGGGATTGAACCTGAGTCTCCCACACTGTAGGCAGAGGCTTTGCTGTCTGAGCCACCAGGGAAGTTCCCCAAGTCCTTGTTAAAAAGTTTTTAAGGAATTTCAAGATCGTGATGACAGAACTCTAAACCAAGTGTGGGATTTTTGTAAGCCCCGGATACTGTACAGCTGCAGAGATGGTGCACCCACGAGGCCAGCCTAGCCTTCTACCCCTGCTGATGATCTCCCCATTTCAGGAATGAAGTGGACCATGTGCTAGTGTTCACTTCTAGTGGGTTCTGGGCAATAAATTTTTATGTTGAGAGCTCAAGTACTTCAAAATTTTTCCATTAAAATTGCATTATCTTTAGGTTTAATCTTTTAAAAATTGTTTCAACATGTTACAGTGAAGGAAAAATTAACTTTGTGTCAAGGACTTGAGTTCTGTTTATTAACCTTTCTGTACCTTAGTTTCTTTTCAGAAATTAAAAAAGTAACAGTCATTTTGAGAATCAAATGGGCAACACGTGAAAGTGCCTTGTAATCCTATAAAGCATTATATAAAAGTAAGGTACTTGGACCACGGTAGGATACCATTTTCAAATGTCAGGCAGTAGGGTGAAAATCAAGACCTTCAACATGGTCAAGCCAAGCAAATTCATTATAGAATAAGGCCTGCATCCAACCCCCACTCACTCATTCTGGAATTTTTGGGAATTCCTCTCTAACAGGCAACAAGCACAGATCCCCATCGCAACGGCTGGTGTCGTGTACCCAGGAGCCATCGCCATGGCTGGGATGCCCTCCCTCACCTGCCCTCGGAGCACTCCAGTGTGTCCAGCAGCCCGGAGCCCGGCATGCCTGTTATCCAGAGCACGTATGGTGTGAAAGGAGAGGAGCCACACATCAAAGAGGAGATCCAGGCTGAGGACATCAACGGAGAAATTTATGATGAGTACGACGAGGAAGAGGATGATCCAGATGTAGATTATGGGAGTGACAGTGAAAACCATATTGCCGGACAAGCCAACTGATAAGGGTCAAAAGATTGTTGTGACCTTAGGACTTAAAGAAGCCCTAGCTGGTTCATCCTTACCAGTGGCCAAGCACATTAACTTTCTCATACACTGACTGTTACTTTAACTGTTAGTCTTAACTAGTTGGGACATCAGCTGACTAATAGACCTCAGCCTCAAAAGGCTTGGAAAGGAAATAAAACTACAACAAGCAGACAACAATATCAACAACAAGAGATTGAAATAAGCTATGGGTAAAATAATGCCAGTAATTCAGCTGCTACATCCAAGCACTGAAGTCTTACCCGTCAACTTTTTTTTTTAATAAACTTTATGGCTGTTTGTTCTACAATGTTCTAGAAATTCTCACTCAGGTACACAGTGCCAACAAGTGGCTTGTGAATGTGTTTTGTTGTTTTGTGCTACAATTTTTAAAAGAAATAAGTTTTGTTTTGTTTTTCGGGGTTTCTGGGTTTTTTCCTTTTCTTTTCTTTCCTTTGGTATTTTTTTGTTGTTGTTTGTTTGTTTTTGTTTTGTTTTGTTTTGGTAATGCACCTGACAGAAAAAAAAAAGAAAGATGACTTTCTCTTTCATTCTCTCCACCTTCTCCATCTCTATACTTTAAAGATGGAAGTCTGTGCATGGGGGGAGGGGAGAGGGAAAAAGAGCCTGTTTTTAACTTCCTTGGTATCCACCACAAAATAAGCAATCATTTTCTTTAAAGGACTTTCCTTATCTGTTGCACACCACACTACATCTTTGAGTAAGTGCCAAATTTGTACTGAAGTGTTGACCCAGTTGATTTTTTTTCCTTTCCTTTTTCCTGTTCCTTCTTAAATTAGGACAGTGTTATACCTTAGACAATCCCTTGAAAAACCTGAAATACCAGCAGCTGGTGAGATTTGACGTTTTTTTCTTTAATGGAAACTGTAGGTGCTGTTCTCAGGTGAAAAGAGAGAGAGAGACATAAGAAATTTAGAGAAAAAAATATTTTCTAATCTTGGATTTTTGTGTGTATGTATGTGTGTGATTATGGTACTAATAGGAATAATGTTGGATCATTGTGAGTTAAACCCACATCTGGGGATGAAATCCCACATCCTTCTAAATGACTGGTCTGGAAGCATCCTTGACCTTGACTTTGCACTTCAAATGACAACCAATATAGGGCTCAGAAATTATATTTTTAAATTTCTAATATGATTATTATTGGATGGATCAGGTGGCCCTGTATAGTAGAGGGGTGCGTGTGTAACGTGGAAGCTGAATTCTCCCAGATGTTCCACTAACATTTGCTACTTAACGATTTCTGTTTTGTTTTTCCTTTTGGTACCTTCGAGCAAAACAGTCATTTCCTTTGAATATATTTGCCCATTTTCTAGAAATATAGGATTAGCTTATTTCTTCAACATTCCATCCTTTCCTGATCAAGAAATGGAACTGATGATTTTATAAGGTATTCTTAATCCCTCCGTGAAATGAGATGGAGGCCATTTGCATTTCAGAATTGGGGACCAGGTACATTTCATGCCATAAAAGCAGGATTTGTTCAGAAGTCACTGCAACGCTTGCCACTGCTCTACTCTTGCTGTAAGATGTATCCTCTGAAGTCTAGTTTCTGATTCCAGCAGAGTGTGTGCACAACTGATGGTGACAGGACTGCTTAGACTTTGCTAGCCAAGTGCCAAGGCAGTTGTAGGACTTGTTCAAATAAATGGGAAATCATCTAAAGTGAATCAGCGCTGCTCATGTTGAAGCATTAGACAGTAAATACTCCAACCAGTAAATTGGATGTGCTATGGTTTTCACTCCAGTCATCCTTTTCCTATCCCACCCTCCCCAAACCTGACCCTTAAGTTTGATTTTTACATATAAATAAGAAAAAAAAATCCCTTTTATTTTTCTTCTCTCTCAAAAGACTTGCTCTGGGGTTTTGCTTGGAGGAGCTAATCATACCCTGCATGTCAGAGACTTTGTTTTGTTTGTTTTCTGTTTGTTTTGATGACTGTATTTTCATTTGAACTGCCTCTTTTTGCTAGTGTTGTAATGATGATGATGATAAAATAATAATAATAATAATAGTAATAATAATAATAATGGTCAGCTGTTCCCAGATTAGTAAGTTATGTATAATTTATTTCTCCCTTTCTATTTTATTCTCCTCTGATTTGGAAGTGCAGTCAATAAGTTGTTAGATATTTAAAACAAATTTCCATCTCCAACGTGTGTGTTTATATATATACATACACAGGTGTGTATATGTGTGTATGTATATACACATAACACACACACACACACATATTCACTCACACTGTTTCATTTCTCCTTCCATAAGTTTTCTCCTTTTTAAAAATTTGGCCCCAACAAACGTCAAGTTCTGGTGTTTTAATACATACAAGTGAATTACTAAGAGGGTCGTGTTCAATCTTAATTAACTTATGCTCTCTTCACTCATTTTATTTAATTGCCACAGTCATCTAGAGCCAATTTTGTTTTTGTTTGTTTTGTTTTGTTTTTAAGCACTCTGGATAAAACAAAATAGACACTTGTTTTTATATCGTTATTATGTACAATGTGAAAACAGATTTTTAAAAATGTGTTGTCTTTGTTAACAAATTCTTTCTGACTCATGTGCGTTCACCTCTCACTTTTGCTGGATACTTATTTCCCACCATGTTAAAAATATGCTTTGTTTTCACTTCATGACTTTGGGCTACAAGAATACTTTGTTTTAGCTCCAGGTAGATGCCTCAGAGGGCATTCATGACCAACACCAGTTCTAACACACTTACCAGTGAATTGACAAAACACTTTTGTTTAGTCTTTTTTGTTTGTTTTTTTATCTTGTTTTATTTGAAAAGGAAAATGAAATTGTTAATGGTGACCTTTAACAGCTGAAATTCAAGCGTTGATTTTAATGTTACATAGTTAGGTTTATGTCAGAGAGATGAAAATGTGCATGGGTTGAGGCAGAGAGCAAGTTCATAGCTTTGCATTCCGTTCTCTTGTTTTGATGTCCAATTCACTGAGGGTCACAATTGTTTTGCCTTAACTTTCCCCGAAAGAAGACAACAAAATCATGTTGATATTTAAAATGCTCTGAAGTCATTTGATAAAAGGTGCTATGAATGGCAAAGTATTGGGTTAGCACATTGCCTTTGGGGCATTTGATGGGGTTATAAGTTTTGTAAAAGATCCTAAAACCTGTATTCTTTTTCTGTGCCCCGTAATGACCAAAAAGACAAGGGAGAGGAAATGCAAGTAAGAGCAAACTTAAATGAACATAAAGTCTCCCTTCTGTTTCATTCCCTACCTACCTGTTCACTTTTCACATACCACCCCCAGCCCAGTCTCTCTCTTTCTCTCTCTCTCTCTCACACACACACACACACACACACACCCCAGCACACATGCTCACCCCAGTACTGAGGGATAATCTTGCCAGAATTCTGTTTTTGTTTTTGTTTATGGCTGTTGTAATCAATTTTTCTAAAGATACTCATATTTTAATATGAATCTAGGAGAGCATCACTGGAGAAAATAGGTTACAGTTACTCATATATAAGATAATAAGAATTTGGCCAATAACTACAATTGAATAAAATACAAGACTATTCTTCAGTCCACTTATAGCTAAATTAGTTAAGTCAATTCTTAACATTTATTTGGCATCTGCAGTTAAGAGTTGACCATGTATAAAATCCCTCCCAAAGAGCATAATCATTATTGCAACCAAATCCTCTTTATAAGAAACAAATAGAAAAGAATTTCTTTGATGAAATCATTTCATAGATTTGATTTTGACATAGGTATTTTACCTTCATTCATTTAAAGAAAATTATCTTTAAATATTTTATGGTCCAACTTCAGATATTTTCTTAATCCAGAAGATGTTATTGTTCCCAGAAGAAATGTCTTATATCACATTGAGAACATCAAAAATCATTACATTTTCATTTGTTCTGATGGGTAAATTATTTGAATTGTAATAAACAACTGTATATTTACAAACAGGTTTATAAAATATCTATCAAGTTAATAGTAAAATAAAAATTATAGGGTCTGCAAGGAAAAATATGAAGCCCACTTAAAGTGGTTCAGAGATCTCTTTCATCTTATAGGGCATAGGTTTTTGTTTAGACAGGCTTTTACAGTATTTAATTTTAATGTTTCCTATAACTATCGGTTTCCCAGGTTGAAGATGTTAGGTTTTCTACTGATTGATTCCTGTCCTCCCCAGTGTTTCTGTCACTGGTTCACTAGAACAGTATTTATACAGCTCCACTGGCTCTAAAGCTCTTAGTCCTTCTAACATTTTGGATTTTATGAGTAAAAATGGGAAAAAGTAGAAAAGAGACAATCAAATGCCTGGAGCTTAAAACAAAGTATGTGCAACCTACCATCTCACTTGAAATTAAATAAAATAAATAATTATGTAAATATAACATAGAGTTATAGATTTATATTTTGTTCATAACACATAGTGTAATATAAGTTGTATATTTTCATGTTTTTGGTTTTATGTTATCATTCATGCCACAATAAAAATAAAACAGGAGTTTATGTACTCTTAAAAAAAAGATGTGGGTTGCCACCAACCTGTTTGTTTTTTTTTTTGGTTTGTTTTTGTTTTTATTTTTGTTTTTGCATTCTCTTTTCAGTATTACTGCCATGCAAGGCACCAATAAAAACAGCAAATGTGTTCTTTACCTATTATACTGTGTTTCTTTTCACAATTCTTGTTATGGTGTTTTAATTATTAGTTTTCTTATGAAAAAAACGTATGAAAAATAATTTTGCTTTCACTATAAATAACCCCTCTTCCAAAACTGACTTTGAACTGAGAATTAAGGGTTTAAATCTTAGAGGTGAACATTCAAGGAAGCCTCTTCATAAGTATCTCATCAGAGAGATCAGAGAGCTTCACTATAATGTCAAAAGTTATGGCTTGAAAATCCTGCAGCCCAAAGCACCCTAAATATATTTTTCCTAAGTTTGACACCATCACTGGGGCAGGCTTTCTATGCTTTAGAATTAAATTTCATTCTATTGTTGATATATAAATTCTTAATTTCAGATTATGAAATTAATAAGATCTATAAATTCACTTTACGGTATCTAATTTAGAATAATGGATATTTCTACATTGTTTAACATTCTGACTTTAATTTATGGATTGTACCTTCAACTTTGTAAGCAGATATTACAACAAGAAGGCTCATTTTCTTCCAGTGGCCAATTTTGCTCATCTCTTCCACCATAAAATGTTTTTCTATCTATGTGTAATCATTTGCCATAAGGGATTTGGTTGGTTAGTTGTTTACTTGGTTGGTTCTTAGATAAGTATCAAGACAGTGGGTCAGATAACATCTGGTTCAAATGAATATGAAATAAATACATAAAGAAGATATGTTCTACACTTCGCCCATTGAGTCCCTTCACAGAAGTAGTTTACGATGCCTGCTCCGTGGGCTGCCTGCTTTAGAATTAACTGTTTACAAATGTAGATTCTTAAGTCGGCCTCCAGATGTCAAATCAGAATATCTAGGAATAGGGCTAAAGCTGTTGCTATTAACCAGCTCCAAATAATTATTCTGCATGCCCTGGTAAAACAACCAAGAGGTGGGTCTGTTTTCCTCTTTTATCTACCTATTGTACATGTCAAATTCTGCAAATGGTATGCCCTACCACAGTTTAACCTTAGGCCTCTATAAAAAACTCTATGAAGCTGAGGGTCAGTGATTAGGCAAGAGTTGGAGACTGGAAACAGCTCAGAGTCTGTCCTTCATAGGCTGTTTTTGGGGACATTTGATCTATCAGAACATGTCCACATGTTATCCTTGTTTCTCTGTGTCTCCTTTTGTTCATCACAGCAGAGCAGTAGGCTTCAAAGACTCCATGCCTGTGGAACACTGAAAATACAACAGAAACACACGTTTCCATTAATACCCACTTAATATTTGCCAAGACATTGAGGTACTTTTGAAAGAAAAATATCCAGTGTAGTAGTGGAGAAACAATCATCCCATCTAGTGCTTTTAGTTAGATCACCTATTAGTCATCACATTCTCATCCTGTTTCTTCAGGAAATCGCATCATCAGGGTTTGTTAAGTACAGGTGGATGGGGAAATCTTGTCTGCTTATGAAACCTTGACTCACCCAAGGTGCCAAGTCCCACCTTTGGTTTCTCTCCTACCAAGTAAAGTTGACTTTGTTATGTCCTGTCACACTATTTTAGAAACATTCTTTTCTTGAACTTTATGTTTTTAATTTCTTATGGAATATTTAGGACTAGCAGCATGCAATAATAGATGGTTTTCTTATTGCCAGTGCCTTGAACAACCAAAAAATTCTGGCAATAGTGAAAAAAAACCATTCTTTTTTATTCCCTCAATTTTGACAATTTTAGAAGTTGGTGTTTGAGGAAGTTGATGTGTGTTTTTAAAAAATCAAGATTCTGTCATTCTTACCAAATTTTAAAGTTCAGAAGTCATTCATACTTATAACTTGACATCACTGAAACCTCAGTTATAACAATGGAGGTGAAAGTAAGCATGAATTAGTTCAATATCTAAGTTAAAGAGTATTTATGAAAAAAATTCTAATTTATTTTTCTTGAGTTTCTAAAGCAACCTAAAAACTAGCTGAGAAGACCTGTTTTATAAGTAAGCATTGTAATTAGTATGTAAAGCATATGCAATAGTATTGCTAAAAGTTCTTAAAAATAGTTATGTTTTATTAAACAGGCTTTACATCTGTCCTACAATTTATTTTGTTCTACCAATTTGCTTAGCAAACTATTTTTACCACCAAGAATGAACCAGTTCAGCTCTGATCACAGTATTTCATCATTTTGCAATGAGTCCAGTCCATATGCGTGAGATTTTACTCTCCCTATTATTACCATTTTCTAAATATACAAGTGAATATGGTATGGAATGGTACTTTGTTGGTATTCACAATATAACCAAGAGGATGAAAATTGTTTTATCATTAATGTCTCTATTGATTCAATTTTTAAAAGAAAAAAAAATGAGAACAATTGTAGGAATCCAATAGGCCTAAGTAAGCACCATCATTTTGTACATTGCCTGTTCAATTTAGTACTAAATTTCAGAGTCTGGAAAGCAATCCTAATTACACACAAACTGTAAAATATATTTGAAATAAAGTCTTGTTTATAAAATCACTGCTGTAATAACTTTTCTTAATAAATCCTTGTGGTCCTGGTAGGAAGTTGGAGAAGCCATAGAAGATGCTTAGATAGTTACTTATATGGAAGATTGGCTTTTTCCAACTTGTTCTAATATTGGCCTTCAGTAAGCATTCATTTTGCCTTATATTTCAAATCTACAGATGACTAGAGTACAAATTTGTAAATTATGGTTGAAGGTGAAGGTGAAGTCGCTCAGTCGTATCCGACTCTTTGCGACCCCGTGGACTGTAACCTACTAGGCTTCTCCGTCCATGGGATTCTCCAGGCAAGAATACTGGAGTGGATTGCCATTTCCTTCTCCAGGGGATCTTCCTGACCCAGGGATCGAACCCGGGTCTCCCACATTGGAGGCAGACACTTTAACCATGTCCCACTCTTTGTGACCCCATGAACTATACAATACAGTCCATGGAATTCTCCAGGCCAGAATACTGGAGTGGGCAGCCCCAGGGGATCTTCCCAACCCAAGGCTCCCATATTGCATGCAGATTCTTTACCATCTGAGCCACAAAGGAAGCCCAAGAATACTGGAGTAAGTAGCCTTTCCTTTCTCCAGTGGATCTTCCTGACCCAGGAATCGAACCGGGGTCTCCCACATTGCAGGTGGATTCTTTACCAACTGAGCTATCAGGGAAACCCTAAATTATGGTTGCATGAACTTAAGTTTGTTCAGGACTACAGTCATTATTAGCGGGCCTCTAATAATTGCACAACTTGTCTTCCTTATTTGGAAATGATCTTCAAGCAGCATCATCTGCTCCTAGGTTAACATGCACAAGAGGAATTAATCTGTTTTCTTATGTGCAGGACTTATTTGACATCAGAAAAATTAAATTGCCAGTGATATAACAGTGGGCACAAATGTTAACCATAGATATTGAAGACAGAATTTTAGATTCTCTTCATTAAAGAGTTATCCATTTCCCTCAAGCCCACTGATTTTATCTACAAGCTTTGATATTATAACTCATTACATCACATATCTTAGACTCTTGCTTATAAAATACTCTAGTGTAGTGTTATCTTTGCCTTCTATTATTAAAATAAAAACTTTATAAGGTCACTTAATTTTTCAGATACTTCAAGATTCCCCCAAAGTTTATGTTGGCAAACTATGACAAAGTTTTATAAATTTTATGTTTTTCATGTGTTTTAAACACACAATGCTTGAGTTTGCAACTTGGAAAAATAGACACTTTTATGAATACAAAATACAAGTCAAGTAAAATGATAAAAATCATAGAAGGTGGTATGTTTTGTCGTTCCTTGTCTTAATGATTAAGTATTTGGCAAATATTAGTGATGCTAACCTGGTTCTTCTGGCAATAAAAGCCAAATTCTCGTCAAAGTTGATGAGTCTCTGCTCTCCAGTGCATCATCTTGACTTTACATAAATGCACAGGCTCGTTCACCCACTTCCAAAATTTGGAGTGGCTTACAGTAAATACAGAAGTACACACAAAAAAATGCCAGCATAATTAGCACATAGCAAAATAAAGAGAAAATAAGTAAAGGGTAAGAAATAAAAAGACATCACACACATATATGCCCACACATCATAGACACACACACACATATCATTTTTTCTTATGCTTTACCTTTTGTCTCTTTACAAAAGAGTGCGTGCGTGTGTGTGTGTGTGTGTGTGTGTGTGTGTGTGTGTGTGTGTGTGTGTACACTGAGGATGACAACTCTAATCACTAAACAAAGAACAGCTATTTTTGTAGCAGCCACAGCAAGGAAACTCCATGGATTAGAGCATTCTCATTGCTTAATTGAAGGAAGCATGCAAGTTTATCATGAGAAATAAACCTTCATTCCCTAAATTCTCAGATGGATTTCACACTTAAGGGATAAGGAACAATGCAAAAGTCACTTTTATGTAAGCAGATTTACAAAAGCTGTAGATTTGCTTCATATATGCTTATTCTGTTAGTCCTTAAGCAGAGTTTCATAAAGACAATTTGCAGGGGGTCAGAGAGAAAGACAGTATACATATGAATAGATAACTGGATATATGGATTAAGCAAGGATTTACAAAGGATAAACCTGGAATAATTGTGATTGTGATGAATATTTATCATGTCCCACAGACTAGCTTTTTCAACTATCAGATGTTTTAAATTGGCTTTTAATTATGCTGTGTTCAGTATTTTGATAGTTCTATGCAAGATATAAAACAAATAAGACTAGCATACATTTTAAGCAATAAAACAGGATAAGATTATGATAAATGAACCAAACTGTAAGTGACATGGGATTTCAAATCAGAACAAGAATCATTTTAATATTTTCTGAGACTTCAGTTTCTAAATAAATGTAGTAAGTTGTGAATGGCCAACATCCCCCTGGAAAAACTAGAAAAAGCTGGAAAAATACCCCCAAATTATATTTTAGGGCGTTGGAAAGCTATGGAAGAAATGGCTAGATGAACCATAATTTTAGAAAAGCAAAAATTCATCTAAGATGAAGCTGATGATTGTTAGCCATTTCTATTTGGAGAAAGCATCAAATTCTAGGTTCTGCTATAAAAGATTTGGCAACTTAGAGTTAAAGAGACCCCAGCAAAGTAGTTGTGTGGCTCTAAAGTGCCTGAGTGGAAACTTGAAAGTGAAAGAAAGTGAAATTATTAGTCACCTGGTTGTGTCTGACTCTGCTACCCTGGACTGTAGCCCGCCAGGCTACTCATTCCATGGGATTATACAGGCTCTCAAATACAAGACTGGTTTAATTAATAGCATATTTGCTGAGTTCTGGGTCTGCGTGGGATGCTGGAGATTTATGGCAACATTCCAAAAGAAAGACTGAAATCTGTGTCATTTAGTCCTTTGGAAACAAAGACCAGCCGTAAATATGGGACATGACACAAGTGTACAGCTAATTTCCCTCTTAAGACACTTGCCATATTTTATCTTCAAGGGGTAACATACTGGACAGTTGTGCCGGGAACCTTGTAAGAGCAGACCTGAATCCTCTGTAGTTTTTCATGGTTGGGGAGACAAATATCCACCATGCTCACAAGAAAAGCTTTGGAAAATTACACTCTGAAACAAAATACAGGTACCCTGAGTACTACTAAAACTGCCAAGCAACCTTGACACCGATAAATCTCTGGTAAAGGTAAAATGATCAGCCCTTCACCCATCTGTCTAGGACAAGAATATGAAATTCCACTCTAGTGAAAGATTAAATCATACAGGTTCTTTTAATTTAAAAGATAAGAGGAAAAAACTAAGCACATAGAAGATAAAAATTGATTGATAAAGGAAAAAGAAGCAGTAGATGTAGGTCTACAGATGATACTGATATTGAAGTTAGCAAAGGCTTTAATATAACTACAACTAATAAATTTAACAAAACTGATGAAAATAGATAAAATAGATGAGATCTACAAATAATAATCAGATACAGAAGAGCACAGATTTAATGAAAATAAAATGTTTAATAAAATATGTAAAGTTATCAAAAGTAATTAAGAGATAATCACTGAGAACTATTCACATAAAAGATACTGCACCGATTTAAGAAGCTCAGTTAATCCAAGCAGGATAAATTTTTTTTTTTAAAGCATACATATAAATTTTCTAATGAAACTACTGAAAACTAAAAGCAATTTTTTTAAAAAACAGCCAGAGGAAAGAGCACATCTTTGTCCAAAAGCTGGGCAGCTGACTTCTCAATAGAAAAAAACGATGGAATCTAGAAAAAATTAAATTGCATTTTAATACTGCTACCAGCAGAACTTGCCAAAATAGAGTTCTACGTACCATAATGAAGTTGCAATAAAGTTACTCAGAGGCAGGCTAAAGCTTGGAGGACCATCACCAATGGGTCTGACTACATGAAATATTAATGGCAAGTCTTCAAGCTGAAGGAAAATGATTCTACATAGAAAAAAAAATGGAACTATAGTAAATAGTACTGGATATGATAAAATGTGTGAGATATATAAAGAGTTTGGTGTGTAGAAAATGTTTTGTCAAATTTTTAGTACACATAGAAGTAAGTGCATAACAATAATAATGGAAAAGGGAACGGGATAAATGAATTACTCAAGTAGATGATCATTTTTATAAAAACAATATCATATTTTTCAATGTAATACTTAAAAGTCATGTAGGAATTGTTTGTGTAGGGACATTATTATAACACTTTGGGGGAAAACTTCAATTTTCAATTTCACACTTTGGTTTTACTACTTAGTGCTATAGTTGCTATATTTGTTTACTAGGGCTGCCATTAAAAACACCCACAGATTGAGAGGCTTAAACTTTATTTTCTCACAGTTCTGGAGGCCAGAGAACTGAGTGAGATGAAGTTGTTAGCAGGTAGGTTTCTTCTAAAGTGTTCTTCCTTGGCTTCAGAAGGGCACAATCTTCTTACATCCTCACATGTTCTCTTCCATGTACAAACATCCCTCTTGTCTCTTTGTTCTAATCTCCTCTTCTTATAAAGGCACTTGTCAGATCAGTTCAGTTCAGTTCAGTCACTCAGTTGTGTCTGACTCTTTGCGAACCCAGGAATTGCAGCATGCCCTGTTCATTACCATCGCTTGGAGTTCACTCAGACTCACATCCATCGAGTCCGTGATGCCATCCAGCCATCTCATGATCTGTCGTCCCCTTCTCCTCCTGCCCCCAATCCCTCCCAGCATCAGAGTCTTTTCCAGTGAGTCAACTTTTTTGCATGAGGTGGCCAAGGTACTGGAGTTTCTGCTTTAGCATCATTCCTTCCAAAGTAATCCCACGGTTGATCTCCTTCAGAACGGACTGGTTGGATCTCCTTGCAGTCCAAGGGACTCCCAAGAGTCTCCTCCAACACCACAGTTCAAAAGCATCAATTCTTCAGCACTCAGCCTTCTTCACAGTCCAACTCTCACATCCATACATGACCACAGGAAAAACCATAGCCTTGACTAGACGGACCTTCGTCGGCAAAGTAATGTCTCTGCTTTTGAATATACTATCTAGGTTGGTCATAACTTTTCTTCCAAGGAGTAAGCGTCTAATTTCATGGCTGCAGTCACCATCTGCAGTGATTTCGGAGCCCAAAAAAATAAAGTCTGACACTGTTTCCACTGTTTCCCCATCAATTTCCCATGAGGTGATGGGACCGATTGCCATGATCTTCATTTTCTGAATGTTGAGCTTTAAGCCAACTTTTTTCACTCTTCTCTTTCACCTTCATCAAGAGGCCCTTTAGCTCCTCTTCACTTTCTGCCATAAGAGTGGTGTCATCTGCATATCTGACGTTATTGATATTTCTCCTGGAAATCTTGATTCCAGCTTGTGCTTCTTCCAGCCCAAGGCTTCTCATGATGTACTCTGCATATAAGTTAAATAAGCAGGGTGGCAATATACAGCCATGATGTACTCCCTTTCCTATTTGGAACCAGTCTGTTGTTCCATGTCCACTTTAACTGGTGCTTCCTGACCTGCATACTGATTTCTCAAGAGGCAGATTAGGTGGTCTGGTATTCCCATCTCTTTCAGAATTTTCCACACTTTATTGTGATCTATGCAGTCAAAGGCTTTGGCATAGTCAATAAAGCAGAAATAAATGTTTTTCTGGAACTCTCTTGCTTTTTCCATGATCCAGCGGATGTTGGCAATTTGATCTCTGGTTCCTCTGCCTTTTCTAAAACCAGCTTGAACATCAGGGACTTTAGACTGGGTTAAAACCCTCCCTGAAGACCTCATTTTCATTACTTCCTTACAGGACTTGCTGAAATCAAGCAGGACCCTCCTCAGTTCAGTTCAGTTCATTTCAGTTCAGTAAATAATAATGGAAAAGTCGTGTCTGATTCTTTGCTAACCCATGAATCATAGCATGCCAGGCTTCCCTGTCCATCACCAACTCCCGGAGTTCACTCAGACTCATGTCCATCGAGTCAGTGATGCCATCCTTCCATCTCATCCTCTGTCATCCCCTTCTCCTCCTGCCCTTCATTCCTCCCAGCATCAGAGTCTTTTCCAATGAGTCAACTCTTCACATGAGGTGGCCAAAGTATTGGAGTTTCAGCTTTAGCATTAGTCCTTCCAATGAACACCCAGGACTGATCTCCTTTAGAATGGACTGGTTGGATCTCCATGCAGTCCAAGGGACTCTCAAGAGTCCTCTTCAACACCACGGTTCAAAAGCATCAATTCTTCAGCACTCAGCCTTCTTCACAGTCCAACGCTCACATCCATACATGAATACTGGAAAAACCATAGCCTTGACTAGATGTATCTTTGTTGACAAAGTAATGTCTCTGCTTTTCAATATGCTATCTAGGTTGGTCATAACTTTCCTTCCAAGGAGTAAGCGTCTTTTAATTTCATGGCTGCAGTCACCATCTGCAGTGATTTTGGAGCCCCAAAAAAGTCTGATACTGTTTCCACTGTTTCCCCATCTATTTTCCATGAAGTGATGGGACTGGGTGCCATGATCTTCGTTTTCTGAATGTTGAGCTTTAAGCCAACTTTTTCACTCTTCACTTTCACTTTCATCAAGAGCCGTTTGAGTTTCTCTTCACTATCTGCGTAAAGGGTGGTGTCATCCGCATATATGACGTTATTGATATTTCCCCCAGTAATCTTGATTCCAGCTTGTGCTTCTTCCAGCTCAGTGTTTCTCATGATGTACTCTGCATAGAAGTTAAATAAGCAGGGTGGCAATATACAGCCTTGACGTACTCCTTTTCCTCTTTGGAACCAGTCTGTTGTTCATGTACAGATCTAACAGTTGCTTCCTGACCTGCATACAAGTTTCTCAAGAAGCAGGTCAGGTGGTCTGGTATTCCCATCTCTTTCAGAATTGTCCACAGTTTATTGTGATCCACACAGTCAAAGGCTTTGGCTTAGTCAATAAAGCAGAAATAGATGTTTTTTGGGAACTCTCTTGCTTCTTTCATGATCCAGCAGATATTGTCAAATTGATCTCTGGTTCCTCTGCCTTTTTGTAAAACCAGCTTGATCATCTGGAAGTTCACAACTCACATATTGCTGAAGCCTGGCTTGGAGAATTTTGAGAATTGCTTTACTAGCGTGTGAGATGAGTGCAATTGTGCGGTAGTTTGAGCCTTCTTGGGCATTACCTTTCTTGGGGATTGGAATTAAAACTGAGCCTTTCCAGGACTGTGGCCACTGTTGAGTTTTCCAAATTTGGTGTTATATTGAGTGTAGCACTTTGACAGCATCATCTTTCAGGATTTGAAATAGCTCAACTAGAATTCCATCACCTCCACTAGCTTTGTTCGTAGTGATGCTTTCTAAGGCCCACTTGACTTCACATTCCAGGATGTCAGGCTCTAGGTGAGTGATCACACCATCGTGATTATCTGGGTCGTGAAGCTCTTTTTTGTTCAGTTCTTCTGTGTATTCTTGCCACCTCTTCTTAATATCTTCAGCTTCTGTTAGGTCTATACCATTTCTGTCCTTAATCGAGCCCATCTTTGCATGAAATGTTCCCTTGGTATCTCTAATTTTCTTGAAGAGATCTTTATCTTTCCCATTCTGTTGTTTTCCTCTGTTTCTTTGCACTGATCACTAAGGAAGGCTTTCTTAACTCTCCTTGCTATCCTTTGGAACTCTGCATTCAGATGCTTATATCTTTCCTTTTCTCCTTTGCTTTTCACTTCTCTTCTTTTCCCAGTTATTTGTAAGGCCTCCTCAGACAGCCATTTTGCTTTTTGCACTTCTTTTCCATGGGGCTGGTCTTGATTCCTGTCTCCTGTACAATGTCACAAACCTCTGTCCATAGTTCATCAGCCACTCTGTCTACCAGGTCTAGTCCCTTAAATCTAATTCTCACTTCCACTGTATAATCATAAGGGATTTGATTTAGGTCAGACCTAAATGGTCTAGTGGTTTTCCCCACTTTCTTCAATTTAAGTCTGAATTTAGCAATAAGGAGTTCATGATCTGAGCCAGTCAGCTCCCAGTCTTGTTTTTGCTGACTGTATAGAACTTCTCCATCTTTGGCTGCAAAGAATATAGTCAATCTGATATCAGTGTTCACCATCTGGTGATGTCCATGTGCAGAGTCTTCTCTTCTTGTTGGAAAAGAGTGTTTCCTATGACCAGTGTGTTCTCTTAGCAAAGCTCTATTAGCCTTTGCCCTACTTCATTCCGTACTCCAAGGCCAAATTTGCCTGTTACTCCAGGTGTTTCTTGACTTCCTTCTATTGCATTCCAGTCCCCTAGCATGAAAAGGACATCTTTTTTGGATGTTAGTTCTAAGAGGTCTTGTAGTTTCTTCATAGAGCCATTCAACTTCAGCTTCTTTGGTGTTACTGG
Source organism: Nanger dama (assembly GCA_917880005.1). NCBI lineage: Eukaryota > Metazoa > Chordata > Mammalia > Artiodactyla > Bovidae > Nanger > Nanger dama. The sequence goes on from CAKJTW010000002.1 coordinate 86,814,740, forward strand.
TGGGTCATAGGCTTGGATTACCATGATATTAAATGGTTTGCCTTGGAAAGGAACAGAGATTATTCTGTCATTTTTGAGATTGCATCCAAGTACTGCATTTCAGCCTCTTTTGTTGACCATGATGGCTACTCCATTTCTTCTAAGGGATTCCTGCCCACAGTAGTAGATATAATGATCATCTGAGTTAATTTCACCCATTCCAGTTAATCCTCCTAGGCATGGGGGAGATTTTTCTTCAGCCTTCAAGACCCTTCCTGAATTCCAAAGAACAGATTTAAACAGTTGCAAATCACTGCAGATGGTGACTGCAGCCATGAAATTAAAACACGCTTGCTCCTTGGAAGAAAAGTTATGACCAACCTAGATAGTATATTCAAAAGCAGAGACATTACTTTGCCGACGAAGGTCCGTCTAGTCAAGGCTATGGTTTTTCCTGTGGTCATGTATGGATGCGAGAGTTGGACTGTGAAGAAGGCTGAGTGCTGAAGAATTGATGCTTTTGAACTGTGGTGTTGGATGAGACTCTTGGGAGTCCCTTGGACTGCAAGGAGATCCAACCAGTCCATTCCGAAGGAGATCAACCCTGGGATTTCTTTGGAAGGAATGATGCTGAAGCTGAAGCTCCAGTACTTTGGCCACCTCATGTGAAGAGTTGACTCATTGGAAAAGACTCTGATGTAGGGACGGATTGGGGGCAGGAGGAGAAGGGGACGACAGAGGATGAGATGGCTGGATGGCATCACTGACTCAATGGACGTGAGTCTGAGTGAACTCCAGGAGTTGGTGATGGACAGGGAGGCCTGGCGTGCTGCGATTCATGGGGTCGCAAAGAGTCAGACACGACTGAGCGACTGAACTGAACTGAATCAGGGAAGGGAAGAGTTGCAGAGATGAGGGACGATTAGGCAAGAAACAGTGGTAGAGCCTTGGGGCAGGGTCCTGGTTCCACCTCAAGGGACAAACCCTTTTTAAGAACTAAAACCCAGTAAAAGGAAGCTACAGGCATACTCTATACCAGAGAAGACCACCTGAGGCCAGACTAAAGAAAACAGAGAAGCTCATAAAGATTGCCTGAGTTGAGATTAAAGGAGGGCAGGCCCTACACACACACTAATCTTTTGAGCAGCCCCACCCTTGAACCATTGCCATAAAACTCACCACCAAACTCCTCAGGGTGAGAGATATAGTTTTTGAGGGCAAGAGAAGAACTATACAAAAGGATCCTCAGGACCCAGATAATCACGATGGTGTGATCACTCACCTAGAGCCAGATATCCTGGAATGTGAAGTCAAGTGGGCCTTAGAAAGCATCACTATGAACAAAGCTAGTGGAGGTGATGGAATTCCAGTTGAGCTATTTCAAATCTGAAATGATGATTCTGTGAAAGTGCTGTACTCAGTTCAGGTCAGTTCAGTTCATCATTCAGTTGTGTCCGACTCTTTGGAACCCCTTGAATAACAGCACACCAGGCCTCCCTGTCCATCACCAACTGTCAGAGTTCACTCAGACTCATGTCCATCGAGTCAATGATGCCATCCAGCCATCTCATCCTCGGTCGTCCCCTTCTCCTCCTGCCCCCAATCCCTCCCAGCATCAGAGTCTTTTCCAATAAATCAACTCTTTGCATGAGGTGGCCAAAGTACTGGAGTTTCAGCTTCAGCATCATTCTTTCCAAAGAAATCCCAGGGTTGATCTCCTTCAGAATGGACTGGTTGGATCTCCTTGCAGTCCAAGGGACTCTCAAGAGTCTTCTCCAACACCACAGTTCAAAAGCATCTATTCTTTGGTGCTCAGCTTTCTTCTCAGTCCAACTCTCACATCCATACATGAATACTGGAAAAACCATAGCCTTGACTAGATGGACCTAAGTCGGCAAAGTAATGTCTCTGCTTTTGAATATGCTATCTAGGTTGGTCATAACTTTCCTTCCAAGGAGTAAGTGTCTTTTAATTTCATGGCTGAAGTCACCATCTGCAGTGATTTTGGAGCCCCCAAAAATAAACTTTGCCACTGTTTCCCCATCTATTTTCCATGAAGTGATGGGAACGGATGCCATGATCTTCGTTTTCTGAATGTTGAGGTTTAAGCCAAATTTTTCACTCTCCACTTTCATTTTTCATCAAGAGGCTTTTTAGTTCCTCTTCACTTTCTGCCATAAGGGTGGTGTCATTTGCATATCTGAGGTTATTGATAATTCTCCCAGCAATCTTGATTCCAGCTTGTGCTTCTTCCAGCTCAGCGTTTCTCCTGATGTACTCTGCATATAAGTTAAATAAGCAGGGTGACAATATACAGCCTTAACATACTCCTTTTCCTATTTGGAACTTGGAACCAGTCTGTTTTTCCATGTCCAATTCTAATGGCGCCAAATTTGGAAAACTCAGCAGTGGCTACAGGCCTGAAAGCGGTCAGTTTTCATTCCAATCCCCAAGAAAGGCAATACCAAACAATGTTCAGACTACTGCACAATTGCACTCATCTCACACCCTTAAAGTAATGCTCAAAATTCTCCAAGTCAGGCTTCAGCAATACATGAACCATGAACTTCCAGATGTTTGAGCTAGTTTTAGAAAAGGCAGAGGAACCAGAGATCAAATTGCCAACATCTGCTGGATCATAGAAAAAGCTAGAGAGTTCCAGAAAAACATCCATTTCTGCTTCATTGAATATGCCAGAGCCTTTGACTGTGTGGATCACAATAAAGTGTGGAAAATTCTGAAAGAGATGGGAATACCAGACCATCTGACCTGCCTCTTGAGAAATCTGTGTGCAGGTCAGAAAGCAACAAAACAGGACATGGAACAACAGACTGGTTCCAAATAGGAAAAGGAGTACATCAAGGCTGTATATTGTCACCCTGCTTATTTAACTTATATGCAGAGTACATCATGAGAAACATTGCACTGCATGAAGCACAAGCTGGAATCAAGATAGCCGGGAGAAATATCGATAACCTCAGAAATGCAGATGACACCACCCTTATGGGAGAAAGCAGAGAGGAACAAAGAGCCTCTTGATGAAAGTGAAAGAGGGGAGTGAAAAAGTTGACTTAAAGCTCAACATTCAAAAACTAAGATCATGGCCTTTGGTCCTATCACTTCATGGGAAATTGATGGGGAAACAGTGGAAACAGTGTCAGACTTATGTTTCTGGGCTCCAAAATCAATGCAGATGGTCACTGCAGCCGGTCACTGCAGCTATGAAATTAAAGATGCTTACTCCTTGGAAGAAAAGTTATGACCGACTTAGACAGGATATTAAAAAGCAGAGACTTCTGTCTAGTCAAGACTATGGTTTTTCCAGTAGTCATGTATGGATGTGTGAGTTGGACTATAAAGAATTGATGGTTTTGAACTGTGGTGTTGGAGAAGCCTCTTAAGAGTCCCTTGGACTGCAAGGAGATCCAATGAGTCCATCTTAAGGAGATCAGTCCTGAGTGTTTACTGGAAGGACTAATGCTGAAGCTGAAACTCCAGTACTTTGGCCACCTGATGGGAAGAGCTGACTCATTTGAAGAGACCTTGATGCTGGGAAATATTGAAGGCAAGAGGAGAAGGGGATGACAAAGGATGAGATGGTTGGATGGCATCACCAACTCAATGGAGATAAGTTTGAATAAAGTCCAGGAGTTGGTGATGGACAGGGAGAACTGGCGTGCTGTAGTCTATGGGGTTAAGAAGAGTCGGACATGACTGAGTGACTGAACTGCACTGATCTGAACTGTCCACTGTATCCCCGTTTGCCTGGCATACCAATACAGTTATGATTTTCTCCTTCATCTGAAACTATGTCTCTGAGATTTGCTTCTGAAGCAGGGTACAGTGAGACTGAGTTTTTGGCATCATTGCTGGAAGGACTGGGGGCAGGAGGAGAAGGGGACGACAGAGGATGAGATGGCTGGATGGCATCACTGACTTGATGGACGTGAGTCTGAGTGAACTCCAGGAGTTGGTGATGGACAGGGAGGCCTGGCGTGCTGCGATTCATGGAGTTGCAAAGTGTCGGACACGACTGAGCGACTGAACTGAACTGAACCACCAAATAGAGTCACATTTTGAGGTTTCTGGGGAATTAAGGCTTCAACGTATGAATTAAAGGGGATACATTTTAGTCCATAGCAGTTGCCTCAAGAGGATTGTAAACAACAGACTATCATTTCAGCTAATCCTCTTTGAATCAAAACCTGAATGATTTTTCTGGTTAAACCCAGGACTGTTTCCTATAGAGATTCCACTGATATTTTTCCCTCCCCTTCCTTCTCTTTCCCTTCCCTTTCCTTCCCTTCACAAATGTTTTGCTTTCTATAGATAAGAAGAACATATTGCTCTAATCATTCATTCATTCCCTATTTAATACTGACTGCCTTTCAGTTAATAGGCAAAGCATCAAGGATAAAAGTTTCTAGTTTGGTAGGAAGAAGGAAACACATAGAACAACGGATGTGAACTGTCAGCCTCTCCTCTGAAATTCTTCCATAGATTTTTGGACAGTACATTGTTTTGTTTTAAACCAAATTAGAATGCATTTCAGTTGGTCTTGCACTCTCCACTGGGCAACTATATCATTGCCCATCATTTTACCTGGCTGCTTCACACAGTTAACAGAACTGCCCTCCACCGAAAGCATTTGTTACCAAATATGGATTAAGCACTACTTTATATGTGTGTATAAAATATGAGAGAACAAAGGGGAAAGATTATTCATTACAGCTAGAATGTTAAGGGAATATTTCTCAGAAATGAAACGAGCTCTAAAGAGTAATTTTAGTGAGTAGAGAAGGAGAACATGATGTCTCCCTAAAAGGAAACAATGTAAACAAATAGGTGGGATTCTGAAAGCGTGTGGCATTTTTAACAAAGTGACCTCTTCATACATACAGTGTGGAAGAAACTATCAGATCAGGCTGGGGAGAGAAATCAGAATCTGACCAACAAAGTCCTTGCAAAATCATTTTTAAAAACCATATCATTCATAGTATCTTATTTCATTCTTTTCATTATTATTCTAACAATCTCAAGCTGCTTTATTGATATGCAATTCACATATCACTCAGTCTATCCATTTAAAGGGTACAACTTAATATTTGTTTGTTTGTTTTACAGTATTCACAGTTTTGGGAAGCCATTTTCACAGTCAATTTTAGAACATTTTTATCACCCCCCAAAGAAACTGTCCCCATTGACAGTGACTCTCCTATTCTCCTAGTCTCTCAGCCCTTGCAGCCATGCAGGCATAAGTATGTTTAAGCAACAGAATCATATGGTCATGCCATTGGTTTCACTTAAGGATGAGAGACTGATTAGGAGGCTGAGCAGAGGGAATTCCCTGGTAGCCCAGTGGTTAGGACTCCACGCTTTCACTGTCCAGAGTGCATCACTGGCTGGGAAACTAAGATCCCACAAACCATACAGTGCAGCTGGGGGAAAAAAGAGGTTGAAGAGATAGTCCAGATGAGCAGTAATGAGTAGAACTATAGCAGATTTGCCTGGAAGCTCATGAAACACAAGCAACTTAAAAAGAAAGATTTTGTTGTTAGGTGAATGCTCCCTTTCAATCTATGATTTGAAGTTGATAAGGTCAGGACTCAACTAAGAGGAAAACCCATCACATACCTTTTCATCAACTCTGAGTCTCTATCCGCTATAAAATACATTATTAATTTATAAATCACTAAGAAAGTGAAAGTGCCATTAACCTAAGATATGATTGTTTTCACAGAAGCTTCCCAGGTGGTGCTAATGGTGAAGAACCTGCCTTCTAATGCAGAAGACAAGATTCACAGGTTTGATCCCTGAGTTGGGAAGATCCCCTGAAGGAGGGTGTGGCAACTCATTCCAGTATTCTTGCCTGGAAAATCCCATTAACATAGGAGCCTAGCAGCTACAGTCCATGGGGTTGCCCGGAGTCGGACAGTATTGAAGCAATTTAGCATACACACACATGGATTGCATGGTGCATACTGATTTAAGAGACATTAAAAATATGGAGAAAAATGTGCATCTTGGAATCCTTCATGAAATACGGAACAATATTATTCACAGCAATGAATTATAGTTCATTCTTTTTAAAATAATATATTTATTTTGCAGGTTCTATTTCATGGAGTATTTTAAGTTCCAAAAGCAACTTATTCCATTTACTTAATGCAAGTGGGTATTTGTAGAAAAGAAAACTTTCTCAAAGAGTTACTTTTGCTGATCAACTGGTGGTCTGTGAAAACTTAGAGGGTGGGATGGAGTGGGCACAGTGGGAGGGAGGTTCAAGAGGGAAGGAATACATGTATACTTATGGCTGATTTACACTGTTATTTGGCAGAAATCAATGCAACATTGTGAAGCAATTATCCTCCAACTAAAAAAAAAAAAGTCTTATGTTCAGTAAACCATGCCTGTTGTCTTTTTCCATTGGCTTCCTACCTGTCTGGTTACAAATCTTCGGAAAAAGGAAGTTACCCAAGTCATCATGGGCATTTCTGCCCTCCTCTTCCTTCTATTTCTGTACTGCGTCAGGTTTTGTCTGCTCCTGGTTTCTCTGTTCATATTTTCCTGTTAATACTTTTTACTTGTTTTTTGCCTTTTTCCTTGTATCTTGTATAGCTTTTGCTGCTTCACCACATCTCCTTTGAGTGTTTTACTCGTCAATTGGACTATTCCTTTGAGCTTCTCTTCTATCTCTCCTCCCCTAAATAGTAGGGGTTAGACAGGAAGACAGGACACTGGGAGCTTCCAGTAGTCTCTTGACTTAGATCATGACACCAGGAAGTCTGAGTTCACGCTAGTATAATCTGCTAAAAACCTAACTAGGTCTATTGAACATGACAAGAATACCTCAGTTCAGATAACCGTCCCATTCTGGGGGCACACTCACTTTCATTTCTCGGTTCAGTTCAGTTCAGTTCAGTCGCTCAGTCCTGTCTGACTCTTTGCAACCCCATGAGTTGCAGCACGCCAGGCCTCCTTGTCCATCACCAACTCCCAGAGTTCACTCAGACTCATGTCCATCGAGTCAATGATGCCATCCAGCCATCTCATCCTCGGTCGTCCCCTTCTCCTCCTGCCCCCAATCCCTCCCAGCATCAGAGTCTTTTCCAGTGAGTCAGCTCTTCTCATGAGGTGGCCAAAGTACTGGAGTTTCAGCTTTAGCATCATTCCTTCCAAAGAAATCCCAGGGCTGATCTCCTTCAGAATGGACTGGTTGGATCTCCTTGCAGTCCAAGGGACTCTCAAGAGTCTTCTCCAACATCACAGTTCAAAAGCATCAATTCTTCAGCACTCAGCTGTCTTCACAGTCCAACTCTCACATCCATACATGACCACAGGAAAAACCATAGCCTTGAGTACAATATTATATTTATTATTTTGCAACTCTCTTTTGCTAATTAGACTGTGAACTTGAGGGAAGGGAGGGTATCTTTTCTGATTTGGAATTCTCAGTGCCTACGATGGTTGGTACATGACACTTGACAATAAATTTTGTAAAATAAATAAGGCAATAAAATAATGGATGGATGGTTCATGGACAATGGGGGCTTTGCTAATGAGTCTTGTGCATAATTCCTTACCAATGAATTTTCTATTCATATTTTCAAAAGCAAAACATTTAAAATTACTCAGAGAATGAACTTAAGTAAATGATCTTAATGACATACTGAGATTGTTACTAAATTTTGAAGAATGACACCCATTGACACTTAATAACTTGTCCCTGAGGTTGGTCAAACTGTAACTCAGCCTTCAGGCATCAAACCTGTTAGTGTCTCAAGGCTGTTTTTATTAAATGCATCAACCCACCTAATCTAAGTAAATAATTTATTATATATCCTTTACTCTTTCCTCCTAATTTTGGAAGCATTCTCTAATTGTTAACTTCCTGAAAAACCAAACTGAACAAGTAAAACATAATTTGAATCATTTTAGCAATAACACACACACACACAACCTGCTCTCAGAAACCGTGTCTTTTACAGTATTCTGTAATGTACGTATTTTATTACTTAAAGCAGAACAAAAAAGAAGCAGACTGGAACCGCTACTCTTCCTGAGTTTCTCTTTTGAATACATTTCAGTTTCTTAAGTTTTCAGTTTCAGAAAGTATTTTTCTGGCTTTCTCTTTCATCAGACAGCAGGACAACTTGTGAATGGGTTGATTTTGAGAGGAAGTTTGTGAATCTTTAGACCTTAATTAATGTTCAGCCTCTGTTAGTTTCCAAATTCCACCTGAAAGGAATACTGAGGAAATGAAGTAGAAGCGATTTTGATTCTCAAAGGTTCTTTTGTCTCTTTCCTGATAGGAAGCAAAGTTTTATGTAGGAGGTGGGTAGTGCCATCGTAACCTACTTTATTCTGCCTGAATAAGGAGGGTCAATGTATTCTCCTATCAGGGAGGAGGAAATTGCATAGACAACTTCTGGAATGACAGTAAAGACGTCCTTGACAGCATGTTGAAAACAGTGGCAAAACTTTCCTTTTTCCCCACAGGGAAAAAAAAGAATCAGTATTGAAATGACAAGTAAGGTAGATGATGGACAAAATGCATTATTCTTGAAGTGTCTCCCAGTTTTTCTGAAAGAACTATTACATTTCAAAGACAGAATTCAAATGATTTTAATAATAACGTATCAGCTTATCAATAAGACAGTGGAGCTGTTCTTTGAAGCCATGTTTTAAAAATCTCTAATGTTAACTTTGTCTCTAAGCATCCACTGCCATCAAAACAACTGAGAAAAAAAAAGAAAAGCCTCTTACTTTATGTTCATATAGGAATTTTTAAATAGAGTTTCCAGTTTGTGGACTTTAACTTCAAGAATAACAAATATGGGAGTTTTCAAAATGTTAATGACTATCTTTTTGAAGACAGAGGATGACAGAGGCAACAGAGGGTGAGATGGTTGGATGGCATCATCAACTCAATGGACATGAATTTAAGCAAAATCCAGGAGATAATGAAGGAAAGGGAAACCTGGCATGTTGAGTCCATGGGATTGCAAAGAGTCATACAGGACTTAACAAATGAACAACAACAACAGATCCTCTTGAAGAGTTTAACCAAACTGAAACTACCTTCATTTGAGCCAGTAATCTTTGGGGCAGCTTAGCAATTCTTTTTTTATAATTTGTGGTAACTCTGTGAATTGCCACAATGACAGTACAATTGTGCTGGTCTTGATTTTTACTACCATGGTTCCACCTGATAAGTTACCATTCTTGTTCTGCTATATCAGATAGATATATTGGACTTAACCCAAAACAGAGATTCACAATACAAAAGAATATCAGTTTAAGGTATCATGATCTTACATTAATAATTTCATAATCCAAAAGAAACAATAAGGATCAGCATCTTTTGAAAAAAAGTATTTCTCTTTGGTTTTAAAAGCAATGTGTTGAAAATGTGGGAAGTATAAAATAAGAAAAATTTAAGAAGTAGTCACTTTGAAGTTTTTACACCTGGAGACCTACCTCTGCACATGACACTTAACAAAATTGAGACTACAAGTTTTCCTCCACTTTTGGTGGCACTTTGTTCTGAATAAACTGACAGTAAGTTGAAAATATCTTGTCAAAATGCATAATATGTGAACCTAATAAACATCATGGCTTAGCCTAGACTAGCCTAAACATACTCAGAACACTTGCATCAGTCAACATTTAGGCAAAACCATCTAACACAAGCCTATTTTATTAAAAAAAAGTATTGAATATCTCATGTAATTTATTGAATATTGTACTGAAAGTGGAAAGGAGAATAGATGCAAGTGAATCCCTTGTTTATCCTTGTGATCACACGGATGCCCAGCATCATGAAAGAGGAGAGAATATGGTACCATGTATCACAAGACCTGGAAAAGGTCAGAATTCAAAATTCAAAGAACAGTTTCTACTGAATGTGCATTGATTTCACATCTTCATAAAGTCATAAAATCAAATTGAAGTTGAGATTCTCAGTTGAGGTCATCTGTACAATGATTGTGACATTTATATCCTTTATTATTTACAATTTCAACGTGCTAATTAAACATGTAGGTAATTTTGAAATTTTATTTTATAAATAACATTCTTGTCAGCATTTATATATGTAAATCTTTGTTGGTAGGGTTTTTTTTTTTTTTTCATTATAGATATAAGCAAGTCAGAATGTTTGAAATGTTTCTGGCCGAATTTCTTTCCAGAAAATGTATCATACCCACTTTGAGGCAATTGTATCTCCATTCCAAATCTCTGTTTAACTCAAAAAGATTTCTCTTGTTTTGAAAGTAAGGAGCCTGGAATCTTTATGGAAGGAATAAATGACCTCCATTTATGATAAAGGACTCTTTTTCACACACAATTTCAATATCACAAGTCAAATAAATCCCCTCACTTCTGCCTGGGAAATCCTTAAAGGTAGAAATAGCATAAAAATGATGAAGTGATGAGTATTCAGATACTAGGACTGGATGCGCAGCCTTACTACCAGCTGTATGTATGTGATCTGAGGGTGTTCAGTTTAGTCTTTACTTCTGTAAAAAGATGTCATTGGACTAGATGATCTTTTAAAGGTTTCTCCCAGTTGCCAAAAAATTTTTTTAAGAATCACCTTCTTTAGGAGTAATATATGCATGCATAGGTGTTCAGTCCCTTCAGTCATGTCTGACTCTTTGCAGCCCCATGGAGTTAGTCCACCAAGCTTCTCTGTCCATGGGGATTCTCCAGGCAAGAATACTGGAGTGGGTTGCCAAGCCCTCCTCCAGGGGACCTTCCTGACTGAGGGGTTGAACCCATGTCTCTAATGGCTTCTGCATTGGTGGATGGGTTCTTTAACACTAGTGCCACCTGGGAAGCCCTTAGGAGTAACATATATACTACTACACGTAAAACAGATAAACATAAGAACCTACTGTATAGCGCAGGGAACTATATTCATTATGTTGTAATAACATATATGGGAAAATATTCTGAAAAAGATTTTTTAAGTCATTTTTTTGAAGCTCTCTTTGATCACCTCAATCAGTATCACATTCTCCTGGGACTTCAGTGGTAGTCTAGTGGTTAAGACTTTGCCTTCCAATGCAAGAAAAGTGGCCCTGATTGGGGAGATTAGATCTCATATGTCTAGTGGCAAAAAAACAAAACATAAAATGGAAACAGCATTGTAACAAATTCAGTAAAACTTTTTAAAAAATGGTTTTTAAAAAACAATTCTCCCTCTTCTCTTCTCCATTGGCAACTTGTTGTCTGTCCAAACACCTTGATCAGCACATACACTGGGGAAAGACAACTTTGAATTAATAATTTATGTGAATTTTAAACTATTTAATAAATATTATCATCATGTCCATGATGATGGACCAGATCACCTGGCTTGCAAATAATAGATCTTTTCTTCTTGACAATACCTAAACAAGCCCAAACCCTTCTTGAAAAAAAAATTCTGAAATAATATGTAGCTGTTGTTCAATTACTAACTTGTCTTCACCTCTTTACGACCACATGAACTGAAGCATGCCAGGCTTCTCTGTCCTTCACTATCTCCCAGAGTTCGCTCAAACTCATATCCCTTGAGTAGATGATGCCATCCAACCATCTCATTATCTGTAGCCCCCTTCTCTTGCCCTCAATTTTTCCGAGCATCAGGGTCTTTTCCAATGAGTTGGCTCTTCCCATAAGTTGGTCAAAGTATTGGAGTTTCAGCATCAGCCCTTCCAATGAATATTCAGGGTTAATTTCCTTTAGGACTGACTGGTTTCAACTCCTTGCTGTCCAACTGACTCTCAAAAGTCTTCTCAAGCACCACACTTTAAAAGCATCAATTCTTTGGTGCTCAGTCTTCTTTATGGTCCAACTCTCACATCCATACATTACTACTGGAAAAACCATAGCTTTGACTAAATGAACATTTGTCAGCAAAGTGATGTCTCTGCTTTTTAATACACTGTCTAGGTTCATCATTGCTTTCTTTCAAAGCAGAAAAGCATCCTTTAATTTCATGGCTGAAGTCACCATCTGCAATGATTTTGGAGCCCAAGAAAATAAAGCCTTTCACTTTTTCTCCAGCTGTTTGCCATGAAGTGATGGGGCTGGATGCCACAATCTTAGTTTTTTGAATGTTGAGTTTTATGTTTTTGTTTTTTTTTTTTTTTTTTTACTCTATTTCACCCTCATCAAGAGGCTCTTTAGTTCCTCTTAGATTTCTGCCATTAGAGTGGTATCATCTGCATAACTGAGGTTGGTGATATGTCTCCAGGCAATTTTGATTCCAGTTTGTAATTCATCAAACCCTGCATTTCTTATGATATACTCTGCATATAAGTTAAATAAGCACTTCATCATTTTTATAAAATTTACTTAGTTGTTTTGAATGCATTGTTGGTGTTCAGTCGCCAAGTTGTGTCTGACTCTTTGTGACACTATGGATTGTAGCATGCCAGGCTTCCCTGTTCTATCACCATCTCTTGGAGTTTGCCCAGGTCCATTGAATCAGTGATGCCATCCAACCATCTCATCCTCTGTTGCCCTCTTCTCCTTCTGCCTTCAATCTTTCCCAGCATCAGGATCTTTTCCAATGAGTCAACTGTTTGTAACAAGTGGCCAAAGTATTGAATACAGAACACAGTTTTACAGAATCTTGTAGATGTTTAAGAATTATTAGACTATTAAGTTTCTACTTCATGTTATAGTGAGAAATTAAAAATAATCACTATTATTTTAATTAAAACCTCACGCAGGTTACAATGACTATTATTAAAAGAGACAAGAGATAGCAAGTGTTGTTAAAGATGTGGAGAAAAGAGAGCCCTGTACACTGGTGGTGGGTAGGTGAATTCATGTAGCCACTGTGCAAAACAGTTTGGGGGCTCCTCAAGTCATTCAGAATGGAACTATCATATGATCCCACACCCTACTCCTGAGAATATATACAAAAGAATTGAAATCAAGATCTTGAAAAAATATCTGTACTTTTATGTTCATTGCAGCAATGTTCATGATTTCTAAGTAATGGAAGCAATTGTTGATGTTCATTAATGTTGTTCATAATTTCTAAGTAATGGAACAAACTGTTGATGTTCATTGACAGATGAATAGAAAATTAGAATGCATATATGTGCACTTTTAAGAGCTGTGTTTGTGGCAGTATTGCTACAAGGCACTAGATAACCATCTGTTGTTTAGAGGCTAAGTTGTGTCCATCTCTTTGAGACACCATGGACTGTAACCCTCCAGGCTCCTCTGTCCATGGAATTTCCTAGTCGAGAATACTGGAGTGGGTTGCCATTTTTTAACAAGGACAACATTGATCCATAGGGTTAGTCCCATTAATGGGCTGGTAAAGCCCCTTATCAACGCACTAATTCATTCATCATGGAAGAACAGCTTAACTTTCCTCAGTTTCTCAGACAATTCCAAAACCCAAGCAGATAATTGATACTGTTATACATTATTGAGAATGATTAATTTTTCATTACATTTGAATGCAATGATAGTTAAATTTTCATTGAAGTATAATTGACTTACAATATTGTGTTAGTTTCTGGTTTATACCAAAGTGATTCATGTGTATATATAATGTATATATGTACATTGTATGTATATGTATATGTGTGTGTATATATGTATATATATTCTTTTTCAGAATCTATTCCATTACAGGTTATTACAAGTTGTTGAATTTCATTCCCTGGGCCATACATAGATATACATAGGTCCTTGTTTTATATTTGTTTTATATATGGTACTGAGTATCTGTTAATCCTAATTTATGTCTCCCTGCCCTCTATCCCTTTTGGTAACTGTAAATTTGTTTCCTATGTCTGGAAGTCCATTTCTGTTTTGTAAGTAAATTCATTTGTATCATTTCCTATATTCTACATATAAGTGAATTCATATAATATTTGTCTTTCTCTCTGATTTAATATGATAATCTCTAGGTTGTTTGCAATGATATTTAATAATTATCAGAGAAATTGGAGTCAAGCCACTTGAAAACATAGAGCACAACACAAAGAAGAGGGAGAAACTAGCTGAGAGTGGTTGTTTTCTTCAAGAAATAGTAATTAATGATTACCCTAGAAAATGCTTTCAGTAAAATGGACACAGGAGTTCCAGGAAAGATTCCTACCAAACTAGTTTGTTTGAGTGGTTCCAGTTTTTACAGTTAAGAAGTCACCACCTCAGGATACATACTATTTTCTTTCTTTTAACATATTTTTGCCTGATACGTGAATACAAGTTAAATCACTCTGAAAATCTCCGTGTCTGCAGCTCTAGGTATTTGAAAATATTCAAAAGAAGATTTCACAACTTTTAAAAGGGCATTATGGTCATTTTTGCTAAATAAAAATGAGTCCTCAAGAAAATACTATTTTGGGGTGACAAAGTGATAATGAAAGAAATGTGCTTAAAATGGACAACAAATATGCTTTCAAACTGAAAAGATTAAATAAAGATATGCCTGTGGATGTGATTGAAACTGGAGAAGTGCTGAAATTCAGAGCTGTGCTCAGAACATCTAAACTGGAATAGCTTTAGTGATGTCTGCCAGGAAAATCAAACTTCATTTAAAAATTGTTCTTAGAATTTCTTCATGTCAGTGACATTCTGTGTGTGAGGGCTCCGTTAGCATACAATCTAACAGAAGCTGTGTACAGCTGATTGGAGAAAGAATACCATGATTTACTCTGGTATTTTAAAATGTGCTATCCTTCCCTTGTGTTCTGAATATTTCTGTTCATGGAAATGTGATTTTTTTAACAGGAGCATTTTTTTATGACATTTTAGATCTCAGCCACTCAACTTGCCTTACTAAACCCAAGCAAAGGGCTTTTCAAAGAATAAAGTGAAAGGAAAGTGTAGCTCTGGAGTCATGTGACTGGAAGTGGTTTCTAACCTTGACATTTTTCTTTGACAATGAAAGGAAAGAATCAATGAGTCACAATTACTTCCCTGAACATGAAGGCAAAAGGAATGAAGGGGAAAAAGTGTGTGTGTGATTTCACATCCATCTCGCAGTTTCCTTAATGGTATAGATTTTTATTAGTACTTTTCTCATGGTTTTAAGTCTGCACTTACTTTTTATAGTTAGTTTTTTTTTTCCCTTTTAGATCAAGGGATGAATTTCACAGAATTTAATCAGTTCTTGGATGATCCTGAATAAGGTGTCTCTCTCTCTCTCTCTTTTTTTTTTTTTTGGTAATGAGTTAGTGAATGTTCATTTCCTTACAAAAATCTCAAGAGGTTTTTATGATGATCTCATTGACCTGTTTTAACACACTCCAAGAGATGAACAATGGGAAAAAATATGAAAACTTTATGCTATTAGTTGAAATATTACTCAGAAACCAAAAATTTAAAGGTCATTCATTTATACATTTGTAAGAAATTAAAACTGAACCCTATCCATCCAGGTCAGTGTTCTGCTAAAAGTTTGTTTGAAATAATCCAGTATTACTATCATGAATTTACCTCTCTATCCATACCCACAACTTATTACCTCCCTCAACATGAATAACGTCCCTATAGATAAAATATTTAAGTTTTAGCAGTACAGTAAAGTTACTCATAAAACTGTGGGAGACAATGTGCACAATGTGTGTGGGGGAGAATTTTTAAACCAAGATGGTATACTAGAAACAGTCAGAGAAAAATAAATATTTCAATATTTAAAGATGTAAATTTTTATAGGAAAAAATACCACAAATGCCATAAAGACAAAATTATTTGAAAAAGGTATTTGTGATTTAGAGATTATTAAGGGCCTCCCGGGTGCCTCAGTGGTAAAGAATCTGCCTGCCAAAACAGGAGACACAGGAGATGGTGGTTCCATTCCTGGATTGGGAAGATCTCTCGGAGAAGGAAATGGCAACCCACTCCAGTAGTCTTGCCTGGAGAATTGCATGGACAGAGAAGCCTGGCGGGTTGCATTCCATGGGTCTCAAAGAGCTGGACATGACTGAGCGACTGAGCATGCACACAGAGGTTAATAACTCTAACAAAGCTCTTACACATTGCTGAGAAAGCTCAATTAAAAATTGGGCAAAGCAAATGAAGTAGCAATTCACAGAGAAGTAAATCCAAGTGGCCTGCACACATTTGAAAAGATGTTCCAATTTACTTGTTGTCGGAAAAAATGCAAATTAAATGTTTAAAATAGATCCCTTTATAATCATCATAGTGTCAAAGCTAAAAAGATCTGTAACACCTATACTCAGCCAGGAAGAAATGTGAAGTTAGACTTTTTGAAAAGCAAACTACTGTTATTTAGTGAAACACACACAGAGACACACATTTATTGATGAATAATGGTTGCTATGCTCCAATATCAATTTTTCTCTTTCCTAGGCATGCAGTTATATTATATCCTCTGCTACCCCCTCCACAATCTCACTTGATTGAACTCTGGCCAATGGCTGAGCAGTACTAGTAGGCTGCTTGGTCTCTCCTCTTTTTGTATGAACACTAATCCCATCCGGAAGCCCTGCCCCTGCATGTCAACCTAATTACCTCCAGGAATCTGTGTGTGCTTGCATGCTCAGTCACTAAGTCCTGTCAACCCCATGGACTGTAGCCCATCAAGCTCCTCTGTCCATGGGATTCTCTAAGCAAGAAGACTGAAGTGGGTTGCCATGCCCTCCTCCAGGGGAATCTTCCTGATCCAGGGATCAAACCCCAGTCTCTGATGTCTCCTGCATTGACAGCAAGATTCTTTACAACTGAGTCACTCGAGGCTACACTTCTAAATACACTTGCTTGATAAATTAAGAATTGGACATAGGAATGTTGGGGATGGGGTACAAGCATTCAGTCCATAACAGGATCATGAGTTGGGAGCCAGGAAGATGGCAAGCTTGAATCATACTTGCACTCTGCAGAAACTGGTACTCCCATTGACCTAGCAATTTCTTTCTTGGGATCTATTCTAAAGAACTGAAAGCACCAATTGTATGGAAATATGTACAAGGATAATTATTGCAGAATTGTTCACAGTAGAGTTTTAAAAAATTTAAAAAACTAGGAACAAATAGAATGAGTGTGGATAGGGATATAATTGAAAAAAATATGGTAAATTCATACTTTGGAATATCAAGCAGTCTTAAAATGAAGAGCAGCACACTACTTGACCTGAAAGGACTTCCAAGAACTTTTGTTGAAGAAGAGTAAGATATGAAAAGTGTACCTATTCTCATGCTATTTTGGTAAACCACTATGTGTGTGCATGTGCTTGGTCATCCCAACTCTTTATGGACTGCCAGACTCCTCTGTCTATGGAATTTTCCCAGCAAGAATACTGGAATGGGTTGCCATTTCCTACTCCAGGGGATCTTTATAAACCAAGGATTGAAACTCCATCTCTTGCACCCCTTGCATTGGCAGGTGGATTCTTTACCCCTGAGCCACCTGGCAAGCCCTTGGAAAACTAATCAAAGCCTAAAATCACACATATATGTTTATGTTTGTATAAACAAATATATGTATTCACTTAATTGTGAAGCATGGAATTATAGAACTGGACATGGGACAACAGACTGGTTTCAAATAGGAAAAGGAGAAGGAGTAAGTCAAGGCTGTATATTGTCACCCTGCTTATTTAACTTATATGCAGAGTACACCATGAGAAACACTGGACTGGAAGAAATAAGCTGGAATCAAGATTGCTGGGAGAAATATCAGTAACCTCAGATACGCCAATGACACCACCCTTATAGCAGAAAGTGAAGAGAAACTAAAAGCCTCTTGATGAAAGTGAAAGAGGAGAGTGAAAAAGTTGGCTTAAAGCTCAACATTCAGAAAACGAAGATCATGGCATCCGGTCCCATCACTTCATGGGAACTAGATGGGGAAACAGTGGAAACAGTGTCAGACTTTATTTTTGGGGCTCCAAAATCACTGCAGATGGTGACTGCAGCCATGAAATTAAAAGACACTTACTCCTTGGAAGAAAAGTTATGGCCAACCTAGATAGCATATTCAAAAGCAGAGACATTACTTTGCCGACTAAGGTCTGTCTAGTCAAGGCTATGGTTTTTCCAGTAGTCATGTATGGATGTGAGAGTTGGACTGTGAAGAAGGGTGAGCGCCGAAGAACTAATGCTTTTGAACTGTGGTGTTGGAGAAGACTCTTGAAAGTCTCTTGGACTGCAAGGAGATCCAACCAGTCCATTCTGAAGGAGATCAACTCTAGGTTTCTTTGGAAGGAATGATGCTAAAGCTGAAACTCCAGTACTTTGGCCACCTCACGCGAAGAGTTGACTCATTGGAAAAGACTCTGATGCTGGGAGGGATTGGGGGCAGGAGGAGAAGGGAACGACCGAGGATGAGATGGCTGGATGGCATCACTGACTTGATGGATGTGAGTCTGAGTGAACTCCGGGAGTTGGTGATGGACAGGGAGGCCTGGCGTGCTGCAGTTCATGGGGTTGCAAAGAGTCAGACACGACTGAGCAACTGAACTGAACTGAACTGATATATACTAAACTGTAAGATGGTTTTCCTGTGTCAGTATTTGTGGGAGGCTCTGGTAATATTAAAATAAGAGAGAAATTATAAAGAGAATATACTAAAAAGCATACAGAATATACATTATATCATAGTATGTATGCATTTATGTAAAGTTATAATCAATGGATTTCATATATGAAATAAGTTGATTACAAAGTTGGGACTATATATATATTTAAAAAATAGTTCTATGCTGCCTGAGATCCCCTTCCTGTCTCCTTCATTAGACCTCTATTTATTTTTATTAAAAGAGATTTGTGTATGAAACTATTTCTTGGCATTAAAATATTATTTCTTTAATCACTACTTTATTCAAATTACTCTTTGTTGTTGTTCAGGCACTCAGTAATGTCTGACTCCTTGAGAACCCATGGACTGCAGCATGCCAGGCTTCCCTGTCCATCACCAACTCCCCAAGTTTGCTCACACTCATGTTCATCAATTCTGGGATACCATCCAACTATCTCACCCTCTGTCATCCCCTTTTCCTCTTACCTTCTGTTGTTCCCACCATCAGAGCCTTTTCCAATGAGTAAGCCCTTCACATCTGGTGGTCAAAGTTTTGAAGCTTCAGCTTCAGCATCAGCCATCCAGTAAATATTTAGGGTTGATTTTCTTTAGGATTGACCAGTTTCATCTCCTCACAGTCCAAGGGATTCTTCAACACCACAGTTTGAAAGTATCAGTTATTCGGTGCTCAGCCTTCTTTATAGTCCAGCTCTTCCATCTGCACATGACTACTGGAAAAACCATAGCTTTGTCTCCATGGACCTTTGTCAGCAGAGTAATGTCTCTGCTTTTCAATACACTGTCTAGGTTCATCATAACTTTTCTTCCAAGGAGCAAGCGTCTTTTCATTTCATGGCTGCAGTCACCATCTGCAGTAATTTTGAGTCCAAGGAAATAAGGCCTGTCAGTTTCTATTTTTTCCCCCTACTATTTGCCATGAACTGATGGGACTGGATGCCATGATCTTTGTTTTTTGAATGTTGAATTTTAAGCCAGGTTTTTCACTGTCCTCTTTCACTTTCATCAGGAAGCTCTTTAGTTTTTCTCCACTTTCTGCCATAAGAATGTTGTCATCTGCATATCTGAGGTTGTCGACATTTATCCCAGCAATCTTGATTCCAGCTTGTGATTTATCCAGCCCAGCATTTCCCATAACGTACTCTGCATATAAGTTAAATAAGCACGATGACAATATATAGCCTCAACGTACTCCTTTCCTAATGTTGAACCAGTCTATTGTTCCATGTCTGGTTCTAACTGTTGCTTCTTGACCTGCATACAGGTTTCTCAGGAAGCAAGTCAGTCTGGTATTCCTAGCTCTTCAAGAATTTTCCAGTTTTTGTGATCTACATAGTCAAAGGCTTCGGTATAGTCAATGAAGCAGAAGCAGATGTTTCTTCTGGAATTCTCTTACTTTTTTTTATGACCCTACAGATGTTGGCAATTTGATCTCTGGTTCTTCTGCCTTTTTAAAATCCAGCTTGTACATCTGGAAGTTTTTGGTTCATGTACTGTTGAAACCTAGCATGGAAGATTTTGAGCATGACCTTGCTAGCATCTGTCAGTTCAGTTCAGTTCAGTTCAGTCGCTCAGTTTTTGTCTGACTCTTTGTGACCCCATGAATTGCAGCATGCCAGGCCTCCCTGTCCATCACCAACTCCCAGAGTTCAATCAAACTCATGCCCATCGAGTCAGTGATGCCATCCAGCCTTCTAATCCTCTTTCATCCCCTTCTCCTCTTGCCCCTAATCCCTCCCAGCATCAGAGTCTTTTCCAGTGAGTCAACTCTTCGCATGAGGTGGCCAAAGTACTGCAGTTTCAGCTTGAGCATCATTCCTTCCAAAGAACACCCATGATTGATCTCCTTCAGAATGGACTGGTTGGATCTCCATGCAGTCCAAGAGACTTTCAAGAGTCTTCTCCAACACCACAGTTCAAAAGCATCAATTCTTTGGTGCTCAGCTTTCTTCACAGTCCAACTCTCACAACCATACGTGACCACTGGAAAAACCATAGCCTTGTCTAGACGGACCTAAGTCGGCAAAGTAATGTCTCCGCTTTTGAATATGCTATCTAGGTTGGTCAGAACTTTCCTTCCAAGGAGTAAGTGTCTTTTAATTTCATGGCTAATCACCATCTGCAGTGATTTTGGAGCCCCAAAAATAAAGTCTGACACTGTTTCCCCATCTATTTGCCATGAAGTGATTGGACCAGATGTCATGATCTTAGTTTTTTGAATGTTGAGTTTTAAACTAACTTTTTCACTCTCCTCTTTAACTTTCATCAAGAGGCCTTTTAGGTCCTCTTCACTTTCTGCCATAAGGGTGGTGTCATTGGCATATCTGAGGTTATTGATAATTCTCCCGGCAATCTGATTCCAGCTTGTGCTTCTTCCAGCCCAGCGTTTCTCATGGTGTACTCTGCATATAAGTTAAATAAGCAGGGTGACAATATACAGCCTTGATGTACTCCTTTTCCTATTTGGAACCAGTCTGTTGTGCCATGTCCAGTTCTAACTGTTGCTTCCTGACCTGCATACAGGTTTCTCAAGAGGCAAGTCAAGTGGTCTGGTATTCCGTCTCTTTCACAATTTTCCACAGTTTCTTATGATCCACACAGTCAAAGGCTTTGGCATAGTCAATAAAGCAGAAGTAGATGTTTTTCTGGACTCTTGCTTTTTCCATGATCCAACGGATGTTGGCAATTTGATCTCTGGTTCCTCTGCTTTTTCTAAAACCAGCTTGAACATCTGGAAGGTCACGGTTCACATATTGCTGAAGCTTATCTTGCAGAATTTTGAGCTTTACTTTACTAGCATGTGAGATGAGTGCAATTGTGCGGTAGTTTGAGTATTCTTTGGCATTGCCTTTCTTTGGGATTGGAATGAAAACTGACCTTATCCAGGCCTGTGGCCACTGCTGAGTTTTCCAAATTTGCTGGCATATTGAGTGCAGCACTTTCACAGCATCATCTTTCAGTATTTGAAATAGCTCAACTAGAATTCCATCACCTCCACTAGCTTTGTTCATAGTGATGCTTTCTAAGGCCCACTTGACTTCACATTCCAAGATGTCTGGTTCTAGGTGAGTGATCACACCATTGTGATTATCTTGGTCGTGAAGATCTTTTTTGTACAGTTCTTCTGTGTATTCTTGCTACCTCTTCTTAATACTACTACTTCTGTTAGGTCCATACCATTTCTGTCTTTTATCGAAGGACATCTTCTAGCATCTTCTAACTTCTTTCATCTAGCATCTGAAATGGGTGCAGTTGTGAGATATTTTAAATTTTCTTTGGCTTTACCCTTGTTCAGTACTGGAATGAAAACTGAGCTTTTCCAGTCCTGTGGCCACTGCTGAGTTTTCCAAATTACCCTTATGCATACATAAGTGAGAAGAACTAGTAGAAAAAGTAATACCAATACACAAGTAGTATATTACAAAGAGTTTTATACACTTCCCGTGTTCTCAGCTGAAGGAGTTAAATGAGAATATTTGACATCAGTTTTGTGAAAGATATTCTTCATCTCAAAAGAAACCTGACTAAGTAAGCATTTGCCAAGAACAGGTACAATTCTGCCATATACAAATTATTCACCAAGAGAAAGAGCTAAGGACTTAAATGGGAATGCCTTTTTTTTTTTGGCTTGGCTTGGCTTGTTTCATTTGGACACGTGCCCAGACACTGTGGGTCAAAGGTTTAATGAACTTCTGATGCAACTTTGGTTGAATGGATTACTTGGGACACTGAAGTGTCCTTTGGTTTTTGTTTTTGTTTTGTGTTTTTAAACCAGCTACTGCTGCACAGTTAAACAGTTTCCTTTAATGAATGAGAAGGAAGATGACCTTGCTAACCCCAGACTTCACAGGGAACACCAAAAGCCCAAAAACAGTATAATATTGAGATGAGACCAAAGTATGAACAGAAACTAAGGATGGTGGCTCATTTGTCACCAGTGGCCTAGTTAATGTTTTCCTTTCTATTAAATTTTGTAAACCATTAAAGCTAGAAATAAAGCCACATGCCTGTCCTAATCCTTTTCATTTTCCACCTTGATTCTGTCTTCTAAAACTTTTAGGGTTGTCTCCAGTCAATACAGGCTACTATATAAAAATATCATAAACTGGGTGGCTTAAATAATAAACATTTAGTTCTCACTGTTCTGGAGGCTAGGAAGTCTAAGATCAAGGTATTTTTGGATTCAGTGTATTGTGAAGATCTGCTTCCAGATTTGCAGACGACTATCTTCTCATTCTATGTCCACATGACTTAAGAGGGTGAGCTTCAAAATCTTCCCCTTCTGGCTCAGATGGTTAAGAGTCTACCTGCAATGTGAGAAACCCAGGTTAGATCCCTGGGTTAGAAAGATCCCCTGGGAAGGAAATGGCAACCCACTCCAGTATTCTTGCCTGAAAAATCCAATGGATGGAGGAGACTGGCGGGCTACAGTCCATGGGGTTGCAAAAAGCCAGATAGTACTGAGTGATTTTCAATCCTATGATGGGGACTCCACCCACACGATCTCATCTAAACCTAATTACCTCCCAAAGGCCCCACCTCCTAATATCATACCATTGGAAGTTAAAGTTTTAACATACAAATCTGGGGAGGAAGAGTGGGGACACAAACACGCAGTTCATAACAAGGGCTATGTTTGGCTCTTTTAATATTGTTTGAGAACTTGATTTTGCAGAAAAATTCCTACCCTTTTATTATTATTTTTTTAACTACAAGTAAATATAGTGTTGAAATTAATTTGACTACTGATCCTTTTGAGGTTGAAGATGTGATTAGTAATCAGTCTTCTATGGTGAAACCAGATGGATGTTTGAGATCTATTTATTTTCAAAAATGTATAGATCATAATACCTATCCTTCAGAGATGCTGTAAGCTTGTAATTCATTCAGTAATGTGCCTGGCCCATTATTGGTGATTACTGGTTCCAAATTGGGAAAGGAGTATGTCAAGGCTGTATACTGTCAACCTGCTCATTTAACTTATATGCAGAGTACATCATGAGAAACCCTGGGCTGGAGGAATCACAAGCTGGAATCAAGATTGCCGGGAGAAATATCAATAACCTCAGATATGCAGATGACACCACCCTTATGGCAGAAAGTGAAGAAGAACTAAAAGCCTCTTGATGAAAGTGAATGTGGAGAGTGAAAATTTTGCCTTAAAGCTCAACATTTAGAAAACAAAGATCATGGCATCCGGTCCCATCACTTCATGGCAAATAGAAAGGGAAACACTAGAAAGGGAAACAATAGAAACAGAAACAGACTTTATTTTCTTGGGCTCCAAAATCACTGCAGATGGTGACTGCAGCCATGAAATTAAAAGATGTTTGCTCCTTGGAAGAAAAGCTATGACCCAATCTAGACAACATTATAAAAAGCAGAGACATTAATTTGCTAACAAAGGTCCGTCTAGTCAAAGCTGTGGTTTTTCCAGTAGTCATGTATGAATGTGAGAGTTGGAGTATAAAGAAAGCTGAACACTGAAGAATTGATGGTTTTGAACCGTAGTGTTGGAGGAGACTTTTGAGAGTCCCTTGGACTTCAAGGAGATCCAACCAGTCCATCCTAAAGGAGATCAGTCCTGGGTGTTCATTGGAAGTACTGACATTAAAGTTGAAACTCCAGTACTTTGGCCACCTGATGCAAAGAGCTGACTCATTGGAAAAGACCGTGATGCTGGGAAAGATTGAAGACAGAAGATGAGATAGTTGGATGGCTTCATTGACTTGATGAACATGAGTTTGAGCAAGCTCCAGAAGTTGGTGATGGACAGGGAAGCCTGATATATTGCAGTCCATGGGTTCCCAAGGAGTTGCACATGACTGAGTGACTAAACTGAACTCATAAATACTAGTGGACTGTCATTTGTACCTCTGCAATCTAGGTCAAGTTTCTTCTTAAGTCTTAATGTTCTCACATATGAAAGCAATATTGATAAATTCTTTCTTAATAAATCATTATGAGGAATATTTTAAGATATGTGAAAATACAAGTAATTCTGCATCTCAACAATTAAGGATGGTAAAAAGAACATTCTGGTAATGCGTCATCTCATTTTTTTTCCACTTTAGCTATCAGAATCTTGAGTGAAATTTATCACTTGTCAGTAAAAAAAAAATGTGCTCTTCATTTTAGCATGTACTTTATGACTCATTTCTGGCTTAACATTCCCATCCTTCTTTTTTTCCTTCAATCATTGCACTTTTCATTTCCACTATCATATGAATTATGTATATCTTTGAAAAACATTTAAAATTATTCCTGGATAAACAAACCTGTATACCTACTTTCCCAATTACTACATTAGTCATAGACAGATACACTCAGGTCTAGATATTACCTATCCTCTAATTATATTTTTCAAAATATGTTTGGCAAGTTGTTAATATCTCTCACCTAAAAATAAAGCTCCAAATTTTCAAAAGCTGGGAAAATATCTGATTAAACAGAATCAGTTTCTTAACTATGCGCCTTTATGTGTCACCATGAATGATATATACTGTACTCTGGAATGATGTACTCTGGGACACAGAGTACAGCATTTCTCAAAATTATTTTTGCTAACTCAGAATTAAATAGAAAAATAAAAATTAAAAAAACCCACAAGGATTAGTTGAGAGCAATTAACCTACACAGGTTACCTGTTCTTTTCAAAGAATGCTATGCGGATGAGCACTGGATCACTGTGGTTTGGGTTTTGACAGAATGAAAAGTGGTCACACTCTGCTTATGAAACAAAGTTTTGCACAGGGAAAGCACCTATGTCAAGCCATCACCTTTTCCTCATGAAATTATATGCTAGATTTTGAAGTCACCAAGAGGATGGATAAGATAAGAAAGCAGACAGTAATAAGTCTTTTAAGGATATGGAAAACTTATATTATCGCTGGTAGAAAGATAAAATTGTACAGCCTCTTTGGAAAATAGCTTGGTATTTCTTCAAAAATTAAACACAGAATTAACAAACATGCCAACAATTCTACTCCTAGATACATACTCCAAGAAAATGTATGTCTCCACTAGACCTTATATGCAAATATTGATAGCAGATTTCTTATCCAAAGGTGGAAAAACACAAATTTTCATTAACTGATGATTACATAAACAAATATGGTATACCCATACAATGGAATATTATTTGACCATAAAAGTACTTATACATGCTGCAACATGGGTGCACCTTAAAACATTACGCTAAGTGAAAGAAGTCAGTCACCGATGATCACAGATTGTGATCACACATCGTGTCGTCTACTGCAAAGGTCTAGATTAGGCACATTTACAGAAAGAAGAATTAGATTAATGGTTTCCAGTACCTGCTGGAAAGGGGAATGGGGAATAAATGCTAATGGTACAGGATTTGTTTGAGGATCATGAAAATGTTCTGAATTTAGGTGATGGTGATGGTTTCACAACTCTTAGAACTGAGTGAAACAAATGATAAATTATATACTTTAAAACAGTGATTTTTAAATTGTGTTAAATATGCATAAAATGTTTACCATCTGAACACTGTACGTTCATAGTAAATACTTTCACATTACTGTTCAATTGTCACTGAAACTTTCTTCATTTGCAAAACTGAAACTCTATATTCATTAAACAATAATCTCTCATTCTTCCCTCTCTTTGTAAGCTACGATTCTACTTTATTAATTTGACTACTTTATAGGTCCTCATATAAGTAGAATCATACAATACCTGTCCTTTTGTGACTGGCTAGTCACTTAATGTCTTCAAGGTTGAATTTTATGATATATGGATTGTACTTACTGTTATTAAAAACATGTGTTAAGATATATATATATATACACACACACACATAATTAGAGATTCAGAAAAAGAAGTGACAAGAAAGGAGCACAATTATAACCCTTAAGGATAAAAAAAAGGTACAACTGACAGATTAAAAAGCTAAGATAACCCAGTCCAAGATAAACAGACCAAAAAACCTACCTAGTCCCATTGGAGTAAACTTCTGAAAACCAAAGATTGGAAGAAAATCTAAGTAGCCACTGGGGAAAAAAACACATTACCTTCAAAGTAGCAACAAGACTGATAACTGACTTTTAAATGGAAATAATAACCAACAAGGATACTTCAACTGGAATGGCAGTTTAAATGCAGAGAGAAAAGCTCTTGAGTATCTTTTTAAAAATGAAAGTAAAGGGACTTCCTGAAAGTCCAGTGGCTAAGAATCTGCCTGGTAATGCAAGAGACATGGGTTCAGTCCCTGATCCAGGAAGATCCCACATGCTGTAGAGCAACCAAGCCCATGCACCACAGCTATTGAGCTGGTACCCTGGAGCCCACGCTCCACAGCAAAAGCCACAGCAATGAGAAGCCCATTCACCATAACTAGAGAGTACTCCCTGTTCTCCGCAACTAGAGAAGGCCTTCACACAGCAAGGAAGACCTGGCAAAGCCAAAATAAATAAACAATTTGTTAAAAAAAAATTAAAGACATTTTCAGACCAAAAAACCCACAAAATTTTCAATAGCATGCCTATACTAAAACACACTAAAACAAACAAACAAAAAAAATAGAATCCACAGAAAGAATAAAAATGATCCTGGATACATTGTGTTGCAAAGGGGATGAATGAACACTAGAAGCGATAAATATGTGAGTAACTGAAATTAATATTGATTGTTCAAAACAACAACAATAATGTTTTGTGATATTTTAAATGTATGCACAGCAAATGCAAGAGAATAATAATGCAGAACATAGGAGAGGAAGATCAGACTAAAATGTCACACATTTCAGGTAGTAAATTAGTCAAAGTAATAATCTGTATTACAATTACATGGCTACATGCTGTAATCTCTAGATAACCAGGAAAAGTAAAGTGGAAGTGAAGTCGCTCAGTCATGTCTGACTCTTTGCAACCCCATGGACTGTAGCCTACCGTGCTCCTCTGTCTGTGGGATTTTCCAGGCAAGAGTACTAGAGTAGGTTGCCATTTTCTTCTCCAGAGGATTTTTCCCAACCCAGAGATTGAACCTGGGTCTCCCACATTGTAGGCAGATGCTTTACCACCTGAGCCACCAGGGAAGTCAACCAGGAAAAAGAAAATACAAATAATAATAAACAGATAACTAACTATAAGTAGCAAATTAATAGATGAAAGTATAGATTACAAGCTTTCTGTTAATTAATCCAAAGGGAGAGGAAATAATATATAGAAATGAACCATAAATGCATCTTAAAAAGTAGTATGATGGTAGACAAAAACCTAATGATGCATGTAAGGAATTACATTAAATGTAAGTTGCATGTTTGCATCAAGCAAGATAGAGAATATTAGAGAATATCTGATATTGAATGATATTAGAAAAAAGGTGCTCTTGGAATTTCAGAGTGCCGAGGAAATTGGAGCAATTAGAGAGACACAAAGAGGAGTGGAGATATTGGGAATCAAAGTCCGTGGGGTGGCAGGGAGTCACCTGAACGGTAACAAAAGGTAATTTGAGGGACTGGTGTGTGTCAGCACTCATAAACGATCAATTCCTTACTGTGTGCCAGGATTCGCAAATAAGAAGGCTCATATTCATCCAAAAGTATCAGGTCTCAAATCAACACCAAAAAGTAATGTGTGGCAAATGGTCTTTTCTGTCTTTTCAAATCTGCTCAGTTTAATTGCTCAGTGATGTCCTACTCTTTGCGACCCCATGAATCATAGCATGCCAGGCTTCCCTGTCCATCACCAACTCCCAGAGTTCACTCAAACTCACGTCCATCGAGTCAGTGATGCCATCCAGCCATCTCATTCTCTGTCGTTCCCTTCTCCTCCTGCCCCCAATCCCTCCCAGCAGCAGAGTCTTTTCCAATGAGTCAACTTTGCATGAGTTGGCCAAAGTACTGGAGTTTTAGCTTGAGCATCATTCCTTCCAAAGAAATCCCAAGACTGATCTTTAGAATGGACTGATTGGATCTCCTTGCAGTCCAAGAGACTCTCAAGAGTCTTCACACCACAGTTCAAAAGCATCAATTCTTCAGAAGGAAATGGCAACCCACTCCAGTATTCTTGCCTGGAGAATCCCGTGGATGGAGGAGCTTGGTGGGCTATAGTCCACGGGTCGCAAAGAGTCAGACACGACTGAGCTACTTCACTTTCACTTTCAGCTTTCTTCACAATCCAACTCTCACATCCACACGTGGCCACTGGAAAACCATAGCCTTGACTAGACGGACCTTTGTTAGCAAAGTAATGTCTCTGCTTTTGAATATGCCATCTAGGTTGGTCATAACTTTCCTTCCAAGAAGTAAGCGTCTTTTAATATCATAGCTGAAATCGCCATCTGCAGTGATTTTGGAGCCCCTCACAATAAAGTCTGACACTGTTTCCACTGTTTCCCCATCTATTTGCCATGAAGTGATGGGACCAGATGCCATGATCTTAGTTTTCTGAATGTTGAGCTTTAAGTCGAGTTTTTCACTTACGGTCAATTATATAAATGATTTTTCTTTGGTACTTCTATTGTATTAATGATCACCCTTTTTAATACTTAATATTACCAAATGTTAATATCAAGTATATATAGTTTTCACAAGTCATTTCTGTATATGTGTATATATATTTATTATATACTACATATAACTTATAATAATATGCTTTCAAGTATATATTATCATATATAATAAAAGTATAAGTAAGTAAGTATGTTTTAGTTGTTCAACAATGCCCGACTCTTTGCAGCCCCATGGACAGCAGCTCACCAGGCTCTTCTGTCCATGAAATTTTCCAGGCGACGATACTGGAGTGGGTTGCCATTTCCTTCTCCAGGGGATCTTCCCAACCCAGGGACTGAATCCAGGTCTCCTGCATTGCAGGCAGATTCTTTACTGTCTGAGCTACAAGGTAAGGCCAAAAAAGTATAGCTTGTTAATATTATGAACCAATACAGTATAAAGTATATATATTAATATGTATGTTATATATTATACAGGCTGTATTAAATATACAGACAAACCGCATTCTATTGTACTTCATTTTATTGCACTTTGCACATATAATGATTTTTACAAAAGAAGGCTTGTGGTAACCCTGCCTTGAGCCAGACTATAGGTGCCATTTTTCTAAGACCATTTGCACACTTCATGTCTGTGTGTTACATTTTGGTAAATCTTATAATATTTCAAACCCTTCACCAGCAAAAAGATGAGGACTCACTGAAGGTTCAGATAATGGTAGCATTTTGTGATTATAAAAATCTTTTAATTAAGATATATACTTTTTAAAGATATATGCTACTTTTTATTTAATAGACAACAGTATAGTATAAAATAACTTCTGCGTGCACTGAGAACCCCCAAAATTCATGAGAATTATTTTATTGAGATATTTGCTGTATTGTGGTGGTCTGATGCTAAAACTGCAGTATAAATAAAGTTTGCCTCTAACATCATATTTTAGAATGTATAATATGTGTATTATATTATATATATATAATATATGATAATATAGCATATCTATTCTATATAAGATTATATGATGTCTATTTTCTTAGGAGATACCACAGATTTGATTCCTCGGTTGGGAAAATCCCCTGGAGGAGGTCATGGCAACCCACTCCAGTATTCTTGCTTTGGAAAATTCCATGGACAGAGGAGCCTGCCAGGCTACAATCCATAGGGTCACATAGAGTAAGACATGACTGAAGCAACTGAGCATGAGCACATTATATGTATTTATATATGAGGAGAAATAAAATTTTTATAATATATTGATTCATAATAGCAATAAACTAACTTTTTAATATTACCTGCTTTCTCTCTTTTATAACAGTTTTATAGAGATGTAATTTATAAACCATAAAATTCACACCTTTAAAGTGTACAAGTCAATGATTTTTCATTTAGTAACAGAAGTGTGTAAACAATATCACTATCTAATTTTTGAACATGATCATCCCATCCAAAAGGAACTTATGCCCATTATCAGAATCTTTTTTTTCTTTTTAAAGAAAACCTCTGAAAATTTTAGTATAACCACATCATAAAAAATGATTTACTTTTTATTGACACAGTACTTACTGCGATTTTAAAATATGTAGAGTATGATGAAACACACAGAATAACTTATGGTTTGGGGGAATTCATAAGAATCCGCAGGAATTCTGATTTATTTTTTTCAAATCCTGAAGATTCATGTCTGTCGGGAATTGGGACATCCTATCCTTGAATAAAGAGATGGAGCAGAGCTTCCTGCTGACCCATGATGAACAGACGCCATGAGTAAGGGGAAAACTTTCTGTTGAACCGTTAAGATTTGTGGTTGCTTGTTATCCAGTTTAACTAAGCCCTCCTGATCACTGTGATCATAAACCATGGTTTATGGTTTATGGTTTTATAAAACATAAAAACAATAGCTCAGCTAACAAGAATGAAGGGAGGATAGGAAGTGGGAGGCAATTTTCACAAGCTGAGAAAGAAAGAGATAGAATTTGTTTTTATGATTTAAATATCTGGAAAAATACAGTGATTTGTATCTGCAAAATAAGCATTTATCTCTTTGCCAAGATTTGTTAGGGCATCTTGATTGATTCTCCTACTCAGAGTGGATACACTGGGGCTAGACTGTTCTGTAGTTTACAACACTAACAAAAGGAAGAGCTTAAAGAGTAAAAGTTTACAGCTCTAACAAGAAAAGTTTTTAGTAAGCAAATGCTTCATGGAAAAAAAATTCAACAGAGGGATGGATAAAGAAAACATGCTACATTTATGCAATGGAATATTATGCAGTCATAGAAAGGAGTGAAATTGAGTCATCTGTTGAGACACGTGTGGACCTAAAGACTCTCATACAAATGAAACAAGTCCAAAGAGAAAAAAAATATTATTTAGTAATGCATATGTGTAGAATCTAGGAGAATGATATAATGAACTTATTTACCAAGCAGAAATTTGAGGCACAGATGTAGAGAACAAACGTGTGGATACCAAAGGGGAAGCAAGGGGGAGTGGGATGGATTGGGAGACTGGGATTGACAAATATCACTACTGTGGATAAAACAGATAACTAAGGAGAACAGACTGTATAGCCAGGGATCTCCACCCAATGCTCTGTGACCTAAGGGGGAGGAAATCCAGGAAGAAGGGACATATGCATACATGTGTTGAATTCACTTTGTTGTATGACAGAAACTAACAAAAAATTGTAAAGCAACTCTACCCCAATGGGAAAAAAAATCTCTGTTCAGCAAAACTTTCATTTTCATTTCAATTAATTTTCTTGAAGAAATAGTTTTAAGGAAAATGTTTATGTGTGGTACGGTCTCAATTTTTAAATGTGTGTATACTGGAGAAATCTATACTCTTTGTGGGTAATCAGGATCAATATCAATAGTGATAAATTGTGTTGGTAGTATGTATCTTGATGTGATGTGATGTGATGAAAATAACACTTTAAGCATATGGTCATTCTCCCCAAAACCCATAGCCCCAGTTTAATCAGGAGAAAAGCAGACAAATTTCAATAAAGGGATATGCTACAAAATACTTGTACAGTATTTCTCAAAACTATCAAGGTCATTAAAACAAAGAAAGTCTGAGAAACTGTCATAGCTAAGAAGATCAAAAAATCAGACACCTAAAATGCGGTTTCCTGGATGGGATCCTAAAACAGAAAAAAAAAAGGGGTGGGGGGTGGGCATTAGGAAAAAGACTAAGGGAATGTGAATAAAGTTAATAGACTATTTTTCTGTAAATATAAAAAAATCATTCTAAACCTTAAAGCTTATTTTTTAAAGAGACTTATTTCAATCACTCTATTATTTTATCTATATTTAGCCATTGAGGATGTCTGAAAATAAGTTCACCAACACTCTATACTGAAAATACTCAAATCATTATTTTTAGCTCGTATTCTTCCTTGACCTATACACACACACACACAAATATACACATTATATGTTCATGCATGTGTGTGTATGTTGCCAGACAAATATCTTGATCTGGACATGCTTCAGATCTCAACATATCTCGTGGTAAGTAATAAGTTAATGATGCTCTGCCAATGTGTGGTAGGAGCATACTTTCAATGTCATATTATAATTTATTTAATAAGTGTCTGTGAAGAAGTGAAAGTGTTATTTGTTCAGTTGTGTCTGACTCTTTGTGACCCCATGGACTGTATCCCACCAGGCTCCTCTGACCATGGGATTCTCCAGTAGAGCATACTGGAGCGGGTTGCTATTCCCTTTTTCAAGGGATTTTCCCAGTCCAAGGTTGAACTCAGGTGTCCTGAATTACAGGCAGATATTTCATCTTGTTTTTCCTGAGCCACCAGGAAAGCCTAATAAATGTTTACAGGATGGCTTTTACATGGCACTCTTGTAGATACTGTAGACTTCTCTGTGAAGAAGACATACACACGTCTTGATACGAAAGTTTGCAATCTATTGAGGGAAGCAGACATGAGCAAATATTAACACTATGTATGAGCTGTGAAAGAACCCAAAATTTGTTCTCAACTGTACCTTACACCTATCTTCTTTGCAGTTCTTACCACAGAATCTCATGTATGCACTTATGGATTTATCATTTCAGGTACACTATGCACATAAAAATGTTTGTGGAAATATCTGTTTCCTTCTTTATCATTTGATTTGTTGAATAATTAAATGCAGGAGAGGACTGCACTTGTGGTTGTATCATGTTTATGACACTGTGGGCTAAATGGTCAAGTGAAAAGCATACAGTGAGTTTTGATTCCTTTGATTCTAACCTTTTGCACAATATTAACTCACTATGTCTCATAAAAAGATCTTCATGACCCAGATCATCACGATGGTGTGATCACCAACCTAGAGCCAAATATCCTGAAATGCAAAGTCAAGTGGGCCTTAGGAAGCATCACTACAAACAAAGCTAGTGGAGATGATGGAATTCCAGTAGAGCTATTTCAACTCCTAAAAGATGATGCTGTGAAAGTGCTACACTCAATATGCCAGCAAATTTGGAAAACTCATCAGTGGCCACAGGACTGGAAAAGGTCAGTTTTCATTCCAATCCCAAAGAAAGGCAATGCCAAAGAATATTCAAACTACTGCACAGTTGCACTCATCTCACATGCTAGTAAAGTAATGCTCAAAATTCTCCAAGCCAGGCTTCAACAGTATATGAACCATAAACTTCCAGATGTTCAAGCTGGATTTAGAAAAGGCAGAGAAACTAAAGACCAAATTGCCAACATCCATTGGATCATTGAAAAAGCAAGAAATTTCCAGAAAAATATACACTTCTGCCTTATTGACTATGCCAAAGCCTTTGACTGCATGGACCACAATAAACCGTGGAAAATTCTGAAAGAGATGGGAATGCCAGACCACCTGACCTGCTTCTTGAGAAACCTGTATGCAAGTCAGGAAGCAACAGTTAGAACTGGAAATGAAACAACAGACTGGTTCCAAATAGGGAAAGGAGTGCATCAGGGCTGTATACTGTCACCCTACTTATTTAACTTATATGCAGAGTACATCACGAGAAATGCTGGGCTGGAAGAAACACAAGCTGGAATCAAGATTGCCTGGAGAAATATCAATAACCTCAGATATGCAGACGACACCACCCTTATGGCAGAAAGTGAAGAGGAACTAAAGGGCCTCTTGATGAAAGTGAAAGAAGAGAGTGAAAATGTTGCCTTTAAAACTCAACATTCAGAAAACTAAGAGCATGGCATCCAGTCCCATCTCTTCATGACAAATAGATGGGGAAACAATGGTAACAGTGACAGCCTTTAGTTTTGGGGGCTCCAAAATCACTGCAGATGGTGACAGCAGCCATGAAATTAAAAGACCTTGGAAGAAAAGTTATGACCAACCTAGACAGCATATTAAAAAACAGAGACATTACTTTACCAACAAAAGTCCATCTAGTCAAACCTATGGTTTTTCCAGTGGTCATGTATGCATGTGAGAGTTGGACTATAAAGAAAGCTGAGTTCGAAGAATTTATGGTTTTGAATTGTGGTATTGGAGAAGACTCTTGAGTGTCCCTTGGACTGCAAGGAGATCCAACTAGTTCATCCTAAAGAAATCAGTCCTGAATATGTTCATTGGAAGGACTGATGCTGAAGCTGAAACCCCAGTACTTTGGCCACCTGATTCGAAGCATTGATTCATTTGAAAAGACCTTGATGCTGGGAAAGATTGAAGACAGGAGGAGAAGGGGACGACAGAGGATAAGATGGTTGGATGGCATCACCACTCAATGGGCATGGGTTTGAGTAAACTCTGGGAGTTGGTGATGGACAGGGAGGCCTGTTGTGCTGCGGTCCATGGGGTTGGAAAGAGCTGAACACGACTGAGAGGCTGAACTGAACTGATGACTTAGTAACTTCTTATGACAACTATGGGGACAACCATCCCTGTTTGCCAAGGACTTTCCTCCACTTAGTTTCAAAGTCCCATATCCTTGAAAAATCTCAATCTTGGACAAACCTGGATGGTGGGTCACTCTAGAAAATTATGGAGCATATCCTTAAGAATCAAATGATTCAGTGGATTTGATCAATACTCATCCTGGAGTAAGAAATGGCAACGCACTCCAGAATTCTTGTCGGGGAAATCCCATGGATAGAGGATATTGGCAGGGTACAGTCCATGGGTTTGCGAAGAGTCGGACGCAGCTTAGCAACTGAGCACACACACATCGTTTGCACGCGCATATCACTGCAGACGTTGCCTTGTTAACCCTCACAGTAGCCCTGTGATGAAAGTAAGCACAGATTATTAAGACATGGAACTGGATTTCAATCCCAAGACCGTCCAAAGCTAAGATTAAGTTCTTGGCCACAATGTTAAATGCAGTGAAACAGTACATCATGTTACTGAGTTTTTCCCAACTCTCAGAAACTTCCAGATCTACCCCCAAATCAACTAAGATTTTTAGGTGCTCCCTCCTTTTAAAAAATATTAGACTTTGTAAATGCAGATCTGTCTTGAGAAATTAGCTTTCTCAGAACAAATGTGTGTGAAGCTTCTTCAGTTTAGTTGTCCTGAAAGTTAATCAATTTGGAGAAAATCTGACCATTGCCTTCTTGGAAGATTGTTTATTTGTTTGTGTAGCTTACAATTTGCTTGCCTCTGTGGAATAATTCTGGCTGGAGTCACTTTCTCCAAACATCTGATTTAAACATTTATAGTCCCTCAGATTCCATGGGCTTGGGTGAGCTTTTCCAGACAGGTTAGCAATTTCGAGTTTGGCAAGTACTTTGGCTTTGCAGTCTGTTTTGAGTGAAAATCAATTTACACTCTTTGCAAACATGTGACAGCATAAATCAGGCAATTGAGTTCACTCTTAAAACACAATGGGGGCTTGTTTCATTTTGCCAAGGAGATGGACAGAACACTTTCTGCGAGTTTCAAACATATCCCTTGTCATAGCATGGTGACTTGACAAGCATACTGTTCTACAATTCTTAATTCAATAGATGATAAAAACAGAAGTGAGAGGGGTTAAATTATTTGTCAAGGGCAGCAAACAGGAAGGCAGGAATGAAGTCAGGCTCAGAACTCACAGGTTCTAAAACCACTGACCATTCTGGGCTGTTTAATGCCTTTTGAAGCAGCCCTGATACTTGATGCTCACATTTGGCAGCATCCATTGTCCTAACTAGATGTCCCAATGGCTTAAGAGATAAAGAATCTGCCTGCAATGCAGGAGATGCAGGAGACACAGCTTTGATCCCAGGGTGGAGGAGATCTCCTGGAGAAGGAAATGGCAACCTACTTCAGTATTCTTGCCTGGAAAATCTCATGGACAGAGGAGGCTGGAGGGCTACGGTACATAGTGTCACAAAGAGTTGAACATGACTGAGTGCTTACACACATACACACATGCAGATTGTCCTAACTAACCTATTCATAAAGTCTTCCATTCAGATATCTTTTAATTAAAGATGGTCTAAAGAAAGTGGAGCTTTCAATCAAAACTCCAAAACAGTTGGGTGCTATAAAACTAATTTAAAATGAGATAAAGTGGAAAATAAATGAGCTGGTTACAATTACACTACTTAGGTTTTAAATGGCAAGTAATTCTAGTGATTAAGAAACTATTGATGTAATGTGGTTTTAAAAAAAAGCATAGAGTAAAACAAAGCTGAAATTGAGATTGGATCACTTTTTGCATCTGTCCTGGGAACATAAGTAGGAGATTTTTTGAGGTGGGGGGAGAAGGGGGATAAGATGAATAAGTTTTATTTATTTTTAATTAATTTATTTTAATTGGAGGTTAATTACTTTACAATGTTGGAGTGGTTTTTGCCATCCATTGACATGAATCAGCCATGGGTTTACATGTGTTCCCCATCCTAAACTCCTTTCCCACCTCCCTCCCCATCTCATCTCTCTGGATCATCCCAGTGCACCAGCCCTGAGCACACTCATGAACTTGGACTGGCAATCTGTTTCACATATGATAATATACATGTTTCAATGCTATTCTCTCAGATCATCCCACCCTTGCCTTCTCCCACAGAGTCCAAAAGACTGTTGAGCATATTTTGCTGTAAAAAACTAGAAATCACTAAAAATCCAACATTTTTGTACTCTCCAATTTTATTTGAAAATTCTTTATGTTATCTCTTTGCTCAATATATACATTCTAAAATAGTCTGTTATTAGCTTCTCAATGGAGAAGGCAATAGCACCCAACTCCAGTACTCTTGCCTGGAAAATCCCGTGGGCGGAGGAGCCTGGTAGGCTGCAGTCCATGGGGTCCTTACAAGTCGGGCACGACTGAGTGACTTCACTTTCACTTTCATACATTGGAGAAGGAAATGACAACCCACTCCAGTGTTCTTGCCTAGAGAATCCCAGGGACGGGGGAGCTTGGTGGGCTGCCGTCTATGAGGTTGCATAGAGTCGGACGACTTAGCAGCAGTAGCAGCAGCAGCAGCTTCTCAATACTTTGGAAAGAGATTATTTTGACTTTTCCCCTGTTTGTTAGCCTAGTTTTATCAAAGTAGGTCTTGTGTTTTTCACAATTGTAGACTACATTTCTGGTAGATTTTAATGATTTACCCAACCCCAAACCTCGGGAAAATCCTATAAGTTTTGTGTTTTATTTTTTCTTTCTGCTTTGTGTTTCAAACTGTCAGAATGCTCAGGATGCAGGACTGTAATGTGAGCTTTTCTTTGAGGAAAACTACTTAAAATTTGAGCTAAAGGAGAGAGCCACTTTACCTGGAAACAGGGTCTTCAGCTGAATGTGGACATGTACATATCTTAACTGATACTGAATCACTGTGACCAAAATGAAAATCGTTGACCAGAGAGAGTAAATCCAATGTTTAGGACTACTCCAGACACAGGCTTGTGCCAACTCTTCTGCTAGTCCAAACTGTTTTGAGAAACTGGCTGAATTCATTACAGAAAAATCAGTCATTGTGTGGCAGGTATGTTGTGGTGACTCCTAATAATTTAGTAGAAATCAAATACATTTACCTATTTATTTTTAATTTTTTTCAATTTTGTTATACAATTTAAAAGTCTACTTTCCTTTTACAGTTATTACAAAATATTGACCATATTCTCCCTGTTACAGGACACATCCTTGAGCCTATCTGACACTCAAGAGGTTGTCCTACCTACCCCACCTCGATATTGCTCCTTCCTCCCCCTCCTTGGTAATCAGTGGATTGTTCTCTGTAGTTGTGGAGTCTGCTTCTTTTTCTATTTCAGGTTTGTGGGGTTTTTTTTTTTTGCATTTTTTAGATTCCACATATAAGTGATATCATACAGCATTTGTCTTTCTCTGACTGATTTATTTCACTAAGCATAATGCCCTCTAAGTCCATCCATGTTGCTGCAATGGCAAAATTTCATGATTTCTTATGACTGAGTAGTAATCCATTGTTTGTGAGTATATCTATAGGCTTCCCTAGTGGCTCAGATGGTAAAGAATCTGCCTGCAATGCAGGAAACCTGGGTTCCATCCCTGGGTTAGGAAGATCCCCTAGAGGAGGGCATGGCGACCCACTTAAGTATTCTTGCCTGGAGAAGCCCCAGGGCCAGAGGAGCCTGGCAGGCAATAGTCCATGGTGTTGCAGAGTCAGACACGACTGAGCAACTAAGCACAGCATCTTTATATATAATCTTTATCCACTTTTCTGTCAATGGATATTTAGGTTGCTTCCATATCCTGGCAATTGTAAATAATCCTTCTGTAAACACTGGGCTGCATGCATCTTTCTGAATCAGTGTTTTTGTTTTTATTTTGGATATATACCCTGGAGTGGAACTCCTAAGTCATATGGTAGCATTTTTAAGTTAATATCAGGAGCCTATGGACAGAAGAAACTTCATAAAATACAATAGCATTTAGGATAGTGTTTTACTTCCACATCTCGGACACATTCAGACACTAGTCTATTTGCATATTCATCTCCATCACCACACCCAGATTCTAGTCACTGAGACTTACTGGAATGAACTCCAAAGCATACAGGCGCTTTTGTGATTTAATCCAAGAGTAAACCTTGAATGAGATGGTTGGGAATAGTTTAAAAATATCTCCATGTGTTTTCTAAACTTAAGATCCCACGGAGTAGTTTCCAGATAAGGTGGTCATAGACGAAGTTTATGTCAGCCCTGAAACTTTTGAAAACCATTTCTTTATTTTAAGGTAGCTTTTTGCGTTATAATTCTGTCTTCCCCAAGTTCAAGCCTAGAACTTCACCTTTCTGTCCCCTTTGCAGGTGAGACACAGCCATACAATCTAGGTTCCAACAATAAGATGGAACCAAGATGATGACTTCCCTATAGCAGAGAGAACCCTGGGGAATAAGGCCTGTGCAGCGTTCATTTTGCTGGTGTAGAAATACAAAAGGACATCCCAGGTGGTGCTAGTGGTAGAAAACCCGCCTGCCAATGCAAGAGACATTAGAGACACCGATTCCATCCCTGGGTTGGGAAGATCCTCTGGCAACCCATTCCAATAGTCTTACCCAGAGAATCCCATGGACAGAGGAGCCTGGCTGGCTACAGTCTATAGGGTCGCAAAGAGTCAGACATGACTGAGTGACTTAGCACACATGTAGAATAATATGGCATAGGAGCACAAGACATTGAGCTATCAGATGCAGCAGGGACAGAGGTCCTAGATTAACTTTCCAAGTACCTATGCTCATCTTCCCAGGGAAGGTGTACCCTATGTCAGTGGAAGTGGTATTATGCCTTCAAGTATTCCAGTGGTATATTTAGATTTTCTTCCTGATGTAGAGCTTCTGAGTCTAATTGATTGGACCTTAGGCAGATTATGTGAACTCTAGAGTATGACTTAATAAATTTGCTTAGTGTTTAAACTAGCTGGAATAGAGTCCGCTGTTTACAGTTAAGAACATTTACCAACGTAGAAGAGCTTCCCAGGTGGCTCAGTGGTAAAGAATCCACCTTCCAGTGCAAGAGGCACAGAAGATGTGGATTTGAACCCTGGGTCAGGAAGACCCCGGAGGAGGAAATAACATCCCACTCCAGTATTCTTGCTTGGAGACTCTCAGGGACAGAGAAGCCTTGTAGTCCATGGAGTCGCAAATGGTAGAACACGACAGAGCACACACACATGTGCCAATGTAGAAACTGGGATCAGAAGTGATTGTAAGCAATAAACCTTCAAGGAAATAGGAATCTGTGGATTTACTGTTAGGTTGCATTGGTTTTGCAAACAAAAAACAAGAATAATTCACTTGTTAACAGTGAACGAAGTTGTGGTAGCCCACCATGAAATGTGGCAAAACAATTGAAAAAACTATTACTGGAGTCATCTGGAATGATGTCTACACGGAAGGAAAAGGACCATACCCTACAACACTACCAAAGCCAGGAGGCATGCTAAGGCTTCAGAGTTGGAAGAGTCTTGAAACTGCACTAGAGAATAGAAGGAAAGAGAATGACTATCTCAGACTACTAAACGCCAGGCTCAAGATGTGATCAGACCAAGAGAATGCTCCAGATTATCTTCTAGCATTGTTTCTCTTGATATCATAAAGATATTGACCATTAATTATATCATAAATAAACTCACTGATGTTCATAATATTTCTCACTCTCAGCTACAACCTTGCAGTAGGAATTATTTTTAAGATACATGTCTGCCTCAGTCTAAAAAGAACTAAAAAGTTTGCAAAATTAGACTTTATTTCAAGATTGCTGTCTTCTTTCCTTTTTCCTTAAAGTCTATTTTTGCAGAAGGTAGACATGGAAAGTTATTTCTTCATTGACATAAAACTTAATAATATAACAAGAGAAGAAAGCTTTTAGTTAAATAGGCATCTGCTTTGGTGGTGCTTCCCAGGTGACACAGTGGTAAAGAATCTACCTGCAGTATAAGAGACACAAGAGACATGGGTTTGATCCCTGAGTCAGGAAGATTTCCTGCAGTGGGAAGTGGTAACCCCTCTAGTATTCTTGCCTGAAAAATCTCATGGAGAGAGAAGCCTGGTGAGCTACAGTCCATGGGGACATAAAAAGTCAGACTCAACTGAGCAACTAACCACACACACACACACACACACACACACACACACACACACACACACAGTGCTCTGATAAGTACCAAAGGGTCAAACTGTCTCCTTTTAAAGAAAATACTTATATGACCTGATAGTTTCAACTGACAATATGGACCAATTATTGACATTTTTTTCTACACAGCTTCTTTTTGACTCTTCAAATGAATCTTTTTAAAGCCCTAAATGGTTTCTTACTTTTGTGTTTCTGCTTTGTGTCTTTACTTTTAAGGGGAATGTTTTTACCCTTAATAAAATAACAGAGTCACTTATTAGCGTTTAGGAGGAAGAATGCCAAAAGTGGCAATGATCTATTAATCTGAACCTGAAGCCTTATGGAGCTCTCAAGTTTCTATACTATTTATAAAATAGTCTACATGATGTAATTTTACATACTATTTATATCATTATTCTTTATACAACATAAACATAGAACTCTATGATGTTATTACATGTCATAAATGTCATCATAAATTGTCTTTACACATCATAAATATCTTAGTTTGTGACATTATTACACCTTCGGGTGTCTCTTTCCATATTTATGGTAATTACATCAAAGTATTTACTATAATTATGTCATTTGATGATATTACAGTAATTACTTCAAAAAATGATAGTCCATGACTAATGAATTAAAATAGCATGGAAATTCACATTAAAAATGACATTAAAATAATGCTAAGGATCTGAGATAACCCACAAGAACAAGAACATTCATTACTGAGTTTTTAACCTCCAAACTTGGCTCTACAAGCTTTTCTCTTGTTGAAAATTTTATCTTTATTGAGGACCAGGAAATACTTTGTAATGGTGTGGTAACCATCAAGACATTTAAAAAAATTAAAACCTAATTCTAACATTACTTTCAGCAAATTGTTAAAGCCAAAATATAACTTAAAAAATAACTTACTAACAACCACAGAAGATAATTCAAATTCTCCTCAATCTCTATTCCATTCAGGCCCTCTCAGTCTATTACTTATAGTACATAAAAACAGGCCTATAAAATGCAATTTTGATATGTATTTATATATTCTAGGTAACAGGATGGGTGCATATTCACTGATGAGGGATTTGGTTTTGAGCTGGAATTTATATTCATATATCACAAAACACAGAACTGGGAAAACAGAGAAGTCATTACATTTACTCTCTGCCTCCAGATAGCTTACCTACTAACTTAACAATGGCTGAAAAATGCCTCTCAATTTTGAGCAGTCTTCATGGAAAAAGACCCTCCCAGCATCCCAGGAAAGCCTTTTCTGAGGTTACCTTTGACTGTTGTCAAGAACACATTTCCATCTACAGTATGTCTGCTGCATACGAACGAGTTCTATTCTGAGAGTGCATTTGTGGGTCCAATTTGTTTCTAAATTTTGGCTGACCTGGTGGCTCAGACAGTAAAGAATCTGCTTGCAGTGCAGGAGACCCAAGTTCAATCCCTTGGTTGGTAAGATCTCCCGGAGAAGGGAATGGCTACTCACTTCAGCATTCTTGCCTGGAGAATTCCATGGACAGAGGAGCCTGGTGGGCTACGTCCATGGAGTCGCAAAGAATTGGACACTACTGAGCAGCTAACACTTTTCACTTTTCAACAAAGTTAGCCTAGGTACCCAGCTAACACAATAGGCTATATAGTACTGAACTGTAATAGGTTTGTATTAATATATAATAATACTTTTCACACAAATACATAAAAATAAACACAGAGAATAAAGAAAACATTTTTAATCTTACAGTACAGTACTTTGAATAGTACAGTAGTACAGTCCCACAGCTCATACTCAGGGGCTGGCATTGAGTGAACAGGCAAGAAGAGTTACTGATTGGTGGAGGGTGAGGAGGTGGGAGATAGTAGAGCTGAAGGACCATCTGCAGTAGGAAGCGAAGGGCCAGCTGCACTTTCACTCCTGCCTGAGGTTGATGGAAAGTGTAAGCCATCTTCTTCATTCAAAGACAACTGAAGAAGTGTGGTCAGGTAGGAAAATGAGGAGCAGTATTCTGATGGAAAATCCAATAAAGAATGCTTTTAAAAGCTGCAAGCTTATTAAAACTTGCAAATCTATGTTCGCTACTCTTTCCTGACATTTTCTATCTTATATGTTATCTATAATGAGTGCATGTGCTTAGTCGCTCAGTTGTGTTCTTATGAAATGTAGCCAGCTGGGCTCCTCTGTCCTTGGGATTTTCCAGGCAAGAATAATGGAGTGGGTAGCCATTCCCTTCTCCAGGGGATCTTCCTGACCCGGGGATCGAACCTGAGTCTCCTGCAATGCACGCAGATTCTTTACCAGGGATAAATGGGAGGAAGAAAACATGGTAAGTGTAAGCTGAGTCTGACTGGAAGAGGGTTAACCTACAGAGTAGAGCAGTAAGTTCCATACATACGAACCTTCAAGTTTCTAACTTATAAAGATGTTTGTAAACTTATATAGATAATATATAGGATAGAATGTGGCAGGAAAGAGAATTGAACATGGATTTGCAAATTTTAATATGCTTGTGGTTTTTAAACATATATGACTGAGAAAGTGACTGCAGAAGAAAACTTAGATAATAAGGGAGCCACCAGTGTGTCTGGAGGGAGAACATGCAGGTAGAAAAAAGCTGTAAAAGGACTTGAGGCAGCAGCCTGCTATTGCATTGGAAGCCTGGCACTCTAGGCCACTGCCCCTGACCTCGGACGCGGTGTAGCTCCTCTCGGCAGCGCTTAGTGCGCCCGGCCGGCTCTCGCAGTCGCCCGCGCTTAGTGCGCAGGTTGTTTAAGGAGTAGCGCAAATGGAATGGAGAGGAGGGATAAGGCCAATGCCCTGGGGAAGGTCAATGGCATTGCTTAGAAAGAACAGGTGGAGCTACCAAAGATGACTGAAGAAAACTGGCAGGGTAAAAAAATGAGAAGCAATATTTTGATGGATAATCCAATGAAGAGTGTGTTTAAAGAGAGAGAAACTGATGCTTAGTGTCAAGTATTTCAGAAAGGCAAGTGCGATGACGATTAAGGTGATCCTTAGACACAGTACTAAAATGGAACATTCCCACTCTCTCTGATCTAGACATCTACATGCTAATTATCCATCCTTTGGATCCCAATTCAAGGTTCTGGTAAAGAAAAATAATACTGGGTATAAAAAGCTTTATATTTCATAAAGCCTTTATATATAAGTTACCACAATGCATTCTCATAGCAAATTTGCATACAGCAGACAATGAAACCGAAATGTAGAAAGGTTTAAATGACTCATGAAGTCTCAAATCCATCTTTAAACCGAAATTCATCCAATATAGCCACTTCAAAACATGTCTCATTAAAGTTTCTCCTACTCTTCTAATCTTACTGCTCTCTCTCAGATTTCCAAGGTCAGAGATTCTCAAACTGTGGACCAGTGACCCTGGGGTTCCCACATCCTACAGAGGACCAGTGATGAAATCAAAACTATTTTCATAATCAAATTGTTGGCCTTTCTCTCTATCTTTTCAGGATTATAATGTGGAATTTTCCAGAGGGTTCTTGACATGTGGAATCTCAACAGAAT
Organism: Nanger dama; assembly: GCA_917880005.1. NCBI lineage: Eukaryota > Metazoa > Chordata > Mammalia > Artiodactyla > Bovidae > Nanger > Nanger dama. The sequence goes on from CAKJTW010000002.1 coordinate 86,859,291, forward strand.
AAATGCATAAGCAGTGAGAATCCAGCTGACCTCTATAAAACCAGAAATTAAAGAGATTTGGAAAAAAAAAAGTCAAACAGTGTAACTCTTCTTACTTAGTTTTTGTTTTAATAAATGTAGTTTTATTTCCTCAAAATAAATATTACTGTTAGCATGAAATTAATTTTTACTGTAAATTTGAATCTAAATGAATGAATTCTTTAAAATCTTGCTTTTAGTTTTAATATGGAAAATAGCAAGCAAATTGGCTTACATTTAAAGAAAATCCTTTGGGGTCATAATAATTTTGATAACCACTATTTATAGCCCTTGAGTCCCATGCCTATCCACTTTGTGTTCTTTTATACAGTGGTGGTTATTTATTTTTGTTTCCTTTATATTATCTTTATTTACCTTTCCTCAATAATAGTCCTTGATATTGGACTTCGTATTTTATTTTCATTTTTGGTGTCCTTGAGAGTATTTTTACAGGAAGGTAGTTAGGCAATTTCTAAATAATGCTTAATGGTTTTTCATAGATTGGTGGATTTCCTAAATACATTTTCTAGTTAATTATTTTTTTCTTTAAAAAGCACTTTTGGTTGTAACTTCACTTGAAGAGAGCTTCTTCTCTTAGGATTTCAATTATTAAACAAATATTTATTGAGAAATGCTGTACAGAAGGATCCAAGGGAAAAATCAAGGTAGATGAGATATCGTTTTCTCTTTCTGGGCATTTATAATCTAGTAGGAAGAGAAGTGGAGAAGGCAATGGCAACCAACTCCAGTACTTTTGCCTGGAAAATCCTATGGATGGAGGAGCCTGGTAGGCTACAGTCCATGGGGTAGTGAAGAGTTGGACACAACTGAGAAACTTCAGTTTCATGCATTGGAGAAGGAAATGGCAACCGACTCCAGTGTTCCTGCCTGGAGAATCCCAGGGATGGGATAGACTGGTGGGCTGCCATCTATGGGGCTGCACAGAGTCGGACATGACTGAAGTGACTTAGCAGCAGCAGCAGGAAAGAGAAGACAGAGTATCTCACCATATATAGTATGGTGAGATAATATATATCTCACAGTATATTTTTGATTCGACCCATGTACCATGTGCGTGTGCATAATAAGTCACTTCTAAATCCAACTCTGTGACCCCATGAACTGTAGCCTTCCAGGCTCCTCTGTCCATGTGATTTTCAGGCAAGAATACTGGAGTGAGTTGTCATGCCCTTCTCCAGAAGATTATCCTGACCCAGGGATTGAGCCCACATCTCTCATGTCTCCTGCATTGGCAGGTGGGTTTTTACCACACACCACCTGAGAAGACCATGTACCATGTACCCAGGTAATTGTGCAACTATTTCCCTCTGAAATTCTGTTTTTCAAAAACTTGATGTTTTGTTGATTTTAATTTCCCTATTACCCCTACAAATATGGTGCCTTCAAACCTTTAGGCAGCTAGCTGGAGATAAGAGGTGAGGGATGGTGGAGGTAGAGACTCAGGACTTGTGAACTACCTTAGCCCTCCCAGACAAGGAGGGGCTGACATACAACTTGCAGTCAGTTTATCCTCAAGAAGAAGGAAGCCAAAGGGAACGGGAAATTCGCCAAGGCATGCAGGCACAGTTTGAGCCAAGTGCTAATCGGAGCTAATGCTCAACTTCATTACATCATCATTGTCATATAATTTACATGTGGTTTCACCCTGCCCCCATGGGCTTAGCTTAGTGAACTTTAGAAAACAACATAGAACTTTGGGGAAAAGCATGCACAATAAAAGTTCAGTTCAGTTTAGTTCAGTTGCTCAGTCATGTCCAACTCTTTGTGACTCCAGGGACTGAAACACTCCAGGATTCCCAGTCCATCAGCAACTCCTGGAACTTGCGCTCAAACTCGTATCCATCGTGTCAGTGATGCCATCCAATCATCTCATCCTCTATTGTCCCCTTCTCCTCCTGGCTTCAACTTGCCTAACATCAGGGTCTTTTCCAATGAATCAGTTCTTCACATCTGGTGGCCAAAGTATTGGAGTTTTCAGCTTCAGAAACAGTCCTTCCAATGAATACTCAGAACTGATTTCCTTTAGGATGAACTGGTTGGATCTCCTTGCAGTTCAAGGGACTCTCAAGATTCTTCTCCAACACCACAGTTCAAAACCATCTGTTCTTCAGCACTCAGCTTTCTTTGTAGTCCAACTCTCACATCCATACGTGACTGCTGGAAAAACCATAGCTTTCTCTCTATGGACCTTTGTCAGCAGAGTAATGTCTCAGCTTTTCAATACACTGTCTGGGTTCATCATAGCTTTTCTTCCAAAGAACATCTTTAATTTCATGGCTGTGGTCATCATCTGCAGTGATTCTGGAGCCCAAAATAATTAAGTCTCTTACTGTTTTCATGTTTCCCCATCTATTTGCCATGAAGTGATAGTACCAGATGCCAAGACTCAGAAAAAAATGTTGAGTTTTAAGCCAGTATTTTCACTCTTCTCTTTCACTTTCATCAAGAGGCTCTTTAGTTTTTCCTTGCTTTCTGTTATCTGCATATCTGAGGTTATTGATATTTCTCCCGGCAATCTTGATTCCAGCTTGTGCTTCATCCAGCTCAGCATTTCTCATGATGTACTTTGAATTTAAGTTAATAAGCAGGGTGACACTATACAGCCTTGACATACTCCATTCATGATTTGGAACCAATCTGGTGTTCCATGTTCCAGCAGTGGCCTCGGGATGGGAAAAGGTCACTTTACATTCCAATCCTGAAGAAGTTCAGTTCAGTTAAGGTCAGTGGCTCAGTCGTGTCCGACTCTTTGCAACCCCATGAGTCAAAGCATGCTAGGCTTCCCTGTCCATCACCAACTCCTGGAGCCTACCCAAACTCACATCGACTGAGTTGGTGTTGCCATCCAGCCATCTCATCCTCTGTCGTCCCCTTCTCCTCCTGCCCCCCAATCCCTCCCAGCATCAGTGTCTTTCCCAATGAGTCAACTCTTCGCATGAGGTGGCCAAAGTACTGGAGTTTCAGCTTTAGCATCAGCCCTTCCAAGGAACACCCAGGACTGATCTCCTTTAGAATAGACTGGTTGGACCTTCTTCCAGTCCAAGGGACTCTCAAGAGTCTTCTCCAACACCACAGTTCAAAACCATCAATTCTTCAGCACTCAGCTTTCTTCACAGTCCAACTCTCACATTCTTACATGACCACTGGAAAAAACGTAGCCTTGACTAGATGGACTTTTGCTTTTTAATATGTTATCTAGGTCATAACTTTCCTTCCAAGAAGCAAGCATCTTTTAATTTCATGACTGCAATCAGAATCTGAAGTGATTTTGGAGCCCCCAAAGATAAAGTCTGACACTGTTTCCACATCTATTTCCCATGAAGTGATGGGATCGGATGCCATGATCTTAATTTTCTGAATGTTGAGCTTTAAGCCAACTTTTTTCACTCTCCTCTTTCACTTTCATCAAGAGGCTTTTCAGTTCCTCTTCACTTTCTGCCATAGGGTGGTGTCATCTGCATATCTGAGGTTATTGATAATTCTCCCGGCAATCTTGATTCCAGCTTGTGCTTCTCCAGCCCAGATTTTCTCATATAAGTTAAATAAGCAGGGTGACAATACATAGCCTTGATGTACTCCTTTTCCTATTTGGAACCAGTCTGTTGTTCCATGTCCAGTTCTAACTGTTACTTCCTGACCTGCATACAGGCTTCTCAAGAGGCAGGTCAGGTGCTCTGGTATTCCCATCTCTTTCAGAATTGTCCACAGTTTATTGTGATCCACACAGTCAAAGGCTTTGGCATAGTCAATGAAGCAGAAATAGATGTTTTTCGGGAACTCTCTTGCTTTTTCCATGATCCAACGGATGTTGGCAATTTGATCTCTGGTTCCTCTGCTTTTTCTAAAACCAGCTTGAACATCTGGAAGGTCGCAGTTCACATATTGTTGAAGCCTGGCTTGGAGAATTTTGAAATAATTTTACTAGCGTGTGAGATGAGTGCAATTGTGTGGTAGTTGGAGCATTCTTTGGCATTGCCTTTCTTTGTGATTGGAATGAAAACTGACCTTTTCCAGTCCTGTGGCCACTGATGAGTTTTCCAAATTTACTGGCATATTGAGTTGCACCACTTTCACAGCATCATCTTTCAGCATTTGAAATAGCTCAACTGGAATTCCATCACTTCCACTAGCTTTGTTCGTAGTGATGCTTTCTAAGGCCCACTTGACTTCTTGCCAGGATGTCTGGCTCTAGGTGAGTGATCACACCATCGTGATTATCTGGGTCATGAAGATCTTTTTGTGCAGTTCTTCTGTGTATTCTTGCCACCTCTTCTTAATGTCTTCTGCTTCTGTTAGGTCCATAGCATTTCTGCCTTTTATCAAGTCCAACTTTGCATGAAGTGTTCCCTTTGTATCTCTGATTTTCTTGAGATCTCTAGTCTTTCCCATTCTGTTGCTTTCCTCTATTTCTTTGCATTGATCACTGAGGAAGGCTTTCTTATCTCTCCTGGCTATTCTTTGGAACACTGCATTCAGATGTTTATATCTTTCCTTTTCTTCTCTGCTTTTCACTTCTCTTCTTTTCATAGTTATTTGTAAGGCCTCCTCAGAGAGCCATTTTGCTTTTTTGCATTTCTTTTCCATGGGGATGGTCTTGATCCCTATCTCCTGTATAATCTCATGAACCTCAGTTCATAGTTCATCAGGCACTCTGTCTATCAGATATAGTCCCTTGAATCTATTTCTCACTTCCACGGTATAATCATAAGGCATTTGATTTAGGTCATACCTGAATGGTCTAGTGGTTTTCCCTACTTTCTTCAGTTTAAGTCTGAATTTGGCAATAAGGAGTTCATGATCTGAGCCACAGTCAGCTCCTGGTCTTGTTTTTGCTGACTGTATAGAGCTTCTCCATCTTTGGCTGCAAAGAATATAATCAATCTGATTTTGGTATTGACCATCTGGTGATGTCCATGTGTAGAGTCTTCTCTTGTGTTGTTGGAAGATGGTGTTTGCTATGACCATGCATTCTCTTGGGAAAACTCTATTAGCCTTTGCCGTGCTTCACTCTGTACTCCAGAGATCATTCTGTCGTTTTTGAGACTGTACCCAAGTACTGCATTTCGGACTCTTTTGTTGACCATGATGGCTACTCCATTTCTTCTAAGGGATTCCTGCCCACAGTAGTAGATATAATGGTCATCTGATTTAAATTCACCCATTCTAGTCCATTTTAGTTCGCTGATCCCTAGAATGTTAACTTTCACTCTTGCCATCTCCTGTTCAACCACTTCCAGTATGCCTTGATTCATGGACCTAACATTCAGGTTCCTATGCAATATTGCTCTTTACAGCATTGGACCTTGCTTCTATCACCAGTCACATCAACAACTGGGTATTGTTTTTGCTTTGGCTCCATCCCTTCATTCTTTCTGGAGTTATTTCTCCACTGATCTCCTGTAGAATATTGGGCACATGCCGACCTGGGGAGTTCCTCTTACAGAATCCTATCATTTTGCCTTTTCATTCTGTTCATGGGGTTCTCAAGGGAAGAATACTGAAGTGGTTTGCTATTCCTTTCTCCAGTGGACCACATTCTTTCAGACCTCTCCACCATGACCTGTCCATCTTGGGTGGCCTCACAGGTGTGGCTTAGTTTCATTGAGTTAGACAGGCTGTGGTCCATGTGATCAGATAGATTGGCGAATTTTCTGTGATTATGGTTTGAGTATTTCTGCCCTCTGATACCCTCTTGCAACACCTACCATCTTACTTGGGTTTCTCTTACCTTGGACGTGAGGTATCTCTTCACGTCTGCTCCAGCAAAGTGCAGCCACCTTGGACAAAGGATAGCTCTTCACAGTTGCCCCTCCTGACCTTGAACGTGGAGTAGCTCCTCTCAGCTACTGCTCCTTGGACGTGGGATTTCTCCTCTTGGCCAATCCCGAAGAAAGGCAATGCCAAAGAATGTTCAAACTACCTCACAATTGCAGTCATTTCACACACTAGCAAAGTAATGCTCAAAATTCTACAGGCCAGGCTTCAACAGTATGTGAACTGTGAATTCCCAGATGTTCAAGCTGGATTTAGAAAAGGAAGAGAAACCAAAGATCAAATTGCCAACATCCGCTGGATCATTGAAAAAGCAAGAGAGTTCCAAAAATCATCTACTTCTGCTTTATTGACTACAGCAAAGCCTTTGACTGTGTGGGTCACAACAAACTGTGGAAAATTCTTCAAGACATGGGAATACCAGACCATCTTACCTGCCTCCTGAGAAATCTGTATACAGGTCAAGAAGCAACAGTTAGAACCAGATATGTAACAACAGACTGGTTTCAAATCAGGAAAGATGTACATCAAAGCTATATACTGCACAGTATAATCCATCACTCAAATAATGAAACCTGATCTAAACCCAACCCCTATCCTTAGATTCAAAGTCCTTATAAAAACACTTCCCCTGTATAGCTGGACTGCTTTTACTCCCCAGAGATTAGTCCACTCTCCCTATGCCAATGTAGCTAGCTTGAAAAAACTTGCTTTGAGCTTAAACCTCAAGTGTTACTCTGCAAGTCTTTGCTTCTTATCACATGGACCAAGATTGCTGGCCTTTATCCTTACCTCCTTGCTTGAAAGACTGACATAACTCTAGCCAATCTGGTAACAAGGCCAGCATTTCCGACTGAGACTTCCATCAAGACTTCTAACATCATCTAACTGAGAAAGGATTGTCTGCCAGATCGGTCAGTCAGTCACGCAGTTGTATTTGGCTTTTTGTCGCCCCATGGACCATAGCCCGCCGGGCTCCTCTGTCCACAGGATTTCCCAGGAAAGAATACTGGAGTGGGTAGCCATTCTATTCTTCAGAATATCTTCCCCAATCAGGGAATGAACCCAGGTTTCCTGTACTACAGGCAGAGTCTTTACCATCTGAACCACCAGGCCCTCTATAATTTGTCAAGAAAGATATTTTCTGTTATGGTCCCACTTGATGTGTAGATTAAATGTCATGGAGTCCTCATATTTGGACTATATGTTGAAAAGAAAGTGCCTAATAAGGGGGAATTTGATACTTTGTCTACCATATTCTTTCTGCACAGTTCATACCAAGATCCTATGCAATTTGCCACACGGATTTATATACAGAATGTGAGTTCAAAGATTATAAAGTTATCATTACAATAACACTTGATTCACCAGTTAATTAGCTGAAACAGATTAGCTGGATAATCATGACTGTAAGTAAGTTAATAATTACTGTAAGTAAGATTAGTTGGGTAATCATGACTGAAAGTAAGTTAATATTTTTCTCTTCCCATTTTTAGGAGAAAGGAAAAATACAGAAATTCAATCACCTGTTAAAGTGAACAAAAAAGCTCATGTATAAAGATGGTCTAGTTCTTTCTAACATTCAAAGATTAATTATTATAATTTTTTATTATGTTATTGAGATAGCTACTAATCTATATGGAAAAATTAGTAAGACTTGAAAGTGAAGTGAAAGTGAAAGTGTTAGTTGCTCAGTTGTGTCCAGTTCTTTGCAAACACATGGACTGTAGCCTGCCTGGCTCCTTTGCCTGTGGAATTCTCCAAACAAGAATACTGGAGTGGGTTGCCATGCCATTCTCCAGGGATCTTCCTGACCCAGGGGTCAAACCTGGGTCTCCTGCATTGCAGGCAAATTCTTTACCTTCTGAACCACCAGGAAAGCCCAGTAAAGACTTGAAACTAAAGCAAAAATCAAAATAAATTAAAACACACACACACACACACCTTATCAGGAAATTTATTTCGTCTCAACAAAACACTATCCTTTGCTATAATTTTAGTGTCTTGTCATTATATACTATTATGTGACTGTTGTGAGTGAAACAATAATTATAATAGCCTTTTCTAGTTTGGAGTTAACAAAACAGGAAAAAAGTGCAACAAATTTTTATTATTCTTGTTTCTGCCTCTCTCAGATGAAGGAAAAAAGGAGAAAGTTTTGTAAAAGCATGGTTTGGTTCAGTATCTAAGTGTTTAATTTTGGCCATGTTTTCCAAATTATTTACCTTAATGCTGCTCCGTGGCTTCAAGTCTGTTTCTGCATTAATGCTGCATTTGTAACCATATCTTGGTAGGAGTGTTAGCTTGAAAGGATTAGAAGTAAGATATGGAATCTGGTCCCCTTCGGTCATTTGTCTGTATCCAGCTGAAGTCAGCAGTGGCTAAAATTCATTACCATCTGGCAGTTTTTCCATGGCCTCTGTGACAGAACCTGTGGTTCTAGCCTAGTACATACGAGACAGATGTCCGGGTCATAAAAATCACAACGATTCTTGGCATTGTGTCACCCCTTGTTGACAGTACCATCGCACAGGCGAGAGATCGAAGTGGAATAAAGAATGAGCTGTCTTCATCCCATCCAGTGGTCCACTGGCAAACAGATACTCAGACCTTATGTATTCTGTGTGGAGGAATAATGCTCTTGGCTATAGTCAAAGGGAATGGATATAATACTAATGAGTACAGCATCTCACAGCACAACACGATCAGGTATTCTGATTTATCTCCTTGCACCAGTACAAAGTTAGATAAACTGGTTAAGCTTTCAAATATTTCCTTTTCAATGGCAAGTGATGTTTCACGTGCTCATGCTGTCTTAAGGCTTCCCAGTTATTGGATGAAGTGTGGATAGTGAGGTACATCTGTAAACTTGAGCGAGCCATGCACATTGAATGTCTTTACAAGTCAGTACTGTAAGCCGCCCTTACCTACAGATTCCGTATCCAAGGAGTCAACCAAGGAAGCTTAGACTGTTGTTATTATTCAGTTGCTAAATTGTGTCCGACTTTCTGTGACCCTGTGGACTGCTGCACACCAAGCTCCTCTGTTCACCATCTCCCAGAGTTTGCTCAAATTCATGTACGTTGAGTCAGATGTTATCTAATCGTCTCATCCTCTGCCATCTCCTTCTTCTTTTGCCTTTAGTCTTTTCCAGCATCAGGGTCTTTTCCAATGAATTGGCTTTTTGCATCCGGTGGCCAAAATATGGGAGCTACAGTTTCAGCATCAGTCCCTCCAGTGAGTTTTGGGGGTTGATTTCCTTTAGCAGGAACTGCAGTCCAACGGCTTCTCAAGTGTTTTCTCTAGCACCAGAGTTCGAAAGCATCAATACTTCAACTCTAAGACTTCTTTATGGTCCAACTCACATCCATACATGACTAATGGAAAAATCTTAGCTTTGACTATATGGACATTTGTCAGCAAAGTGATGTCTCTGCTTTTTAGTATGCTGTCTAGGTTTGTCATAGATTTCCTTCCAAGGAGCAGTATCTTTTAATTTCATGGCTGCAGTCACCATCCACTCTGATTTTGGTGCTCAAGAAAACAAACCTACCACTGTTTCCATATTGCCCCATCTATTTGCCATGAAGTGATGGGCCCAGATGCCTTGATCTTCTTTTTTGAATGTTGAGTTTTAGGCCAACTTTTTCACTCTACTCTTTCACCTTCATCAAAAGGCACTTTAGTTCCTCTTCCTTTCTGCCATTAAGGCATTAGTTATCTATTTTATATGTATTAGTGTATATATGTCAATTCCAGTCTCCTAATTCATCTCACCCTTTTCTTCTCCCCTTGACATCCAAGGTTGTTCTCTACATCTGTATCTCTATCTGTTTTGCAAATAAGTTTATCTGTATCATTTTTCTAGATTCCACATACTAGCAATGTTATACAAGAGTTTTCTCTTTCTAACTTCACACTGTATGACAATCTCTAAGTCTATGCATGTCTTTTTTTTTTTTTTAATACTTCATTCTAGTTTACAGTACTGTATTGGTTTTGCCATATATTGACATGAATCAGCCACAGGTGTACACGATCTCCCAATGCCGAAGCCCCTCCCACCTCCCACCCCATATCATCTCTCTGGATCATCCCGTGCTCCAGCCCCAAGCATCCTATATCCTGTATTGAACGTAGACTGGTGCTTCATTTCTTATATGATAGTATACATGTTTCAATGCCATTCTCCCCAATCATCCCACCCTCTTCCTCTCCCTCAGAGGCCAAAAGTCCATTCTATACCTCTGTGTCTGTTTTGTTGTCTCACATACAGGGTCATCATTACTATCTTTCTTAATTCCATATATATGTGTCAGTATACTGTATTGGTGTTTTTCTTTCTGGCTTACTTCACTCTGTATAATCGGCTTCAGTTTCATCCATCTCATTAGAACTGAGTCAAATTTATTCTTTTAAAGGGCTGAGTAATACTCCATTGTGTATATGCACCACAGCTTTCTTATCCATTCATCTGCTGATGGACATCTAGGTTGTTTCCATGTCCTGGCTATTATAAACAGTGCTGCAGTGAACATTGGGGTACATGTGTCTCTTTCAGTTCTGGTTTCCTTGGTGTGTATGCCCAGCAGTGGGATTGCTGGGTCATAAAGCAGTTATATTTGCAATTTTTTAAGGAATCTCCACACTGTTTTCCATAATGGCTGTACTAGTTTGCATTCCCACCAGCAGTGTAAGAGGGTTCCCTTTTCTCCACATCCTCTCCTGCATTTATTGCTTGTAGACTTTTGGATCACAGCCATTCTGACTGGTGTGAAATGGTACCTCATTGTGGTCTTATGCATGTCTTTGAAAATGGCATTATTTCATTCTTTTTTATGGATACTAGCACTTCTTCTTGATAAGACTATTCTTTTCAATTTAATTGTCTTGATATCTTTATAAAAATTGCATGAGTGATAAGTTGCTTCAGTCATCTCTGATTCTATGCGACCCTATGAACTAAGAGCCAGCCAGGCTCCTCTGTCCATAGGATTCTCCAGATGGGAATACTGAAATGGGTTGCCATGCCCTCCTCTAGAGAATCTTCCTGACCCTGGGATTGAACCCAACTCTCCTATGGCTCCTGTCTTGCAGGCAGACTCTTTACCACCAAGCAACCAGCGAGTTCACAGTAAATATAAAGATTTATATCTGGACTATCAATTCTACTCTATTGATCTGTATTCATCCTTATGCAAATATCATACTGTCCTGATTCCTCTAGCTTTGTATTAAATTTTAAAATTGGGAAATTTGATTCCTCCTATTTTCTTTATATTTCAAGATTGTTTTAATTTTGGTCCTTTGAATAGCAGCATAAAATTAAGATCAGTTTGTTATTTTTTGCAGAGAATTGAGATTGAAAACCATGATAGGAGGTGATAGTGGTAAAGAATCCACCTCCCAATGCAGGAGACGTAAAAGACACAGGTTGGATCCCTGGGTCTGGAAGAGCCCCTGGAGGAGGAAATGACAACCCACTCCAGTATACTTTGCTGGAGAATCCCATGGACAGAAGAGCCTGATGGGTTATGGTCCCTAGGGTCACAAAGTGTTGAAGAGCACTGAAATGACTTAGCACACATGTATGAAAGAAAAAGGAAAAATTGAGACAAATAAGAGGATCTGTATTTGGAATTCATGTTATTCACACTATCTGTAGACATGTTTGATATACACAAATGAAAGAAGAGTGAATTGTCACCTTTCTGTTGATGCTTTTCATTGAGATGATAATATTCCAATTGAAGTATAAACTGATAAATTTGTATAAATCTCAAGGTTATCAGTTTTGTCATCAATTCAGTTAAGTCACCAAGTTCTGTTTGACTCTTTGAGAGCCTATAGATTGCAGCACACCAGGCTTCCTTGCCCATCACCAACTCCCAGAACTTTCTCAAACATATGTCCACCAAGTTGGTGATGCCATCCAACAATCTCATCCTCTATTGTCCCCTTCTCCCTCTGCCTTTAATCTTTTCCAGCATCAGAGTCTTTTCCAGTGAGTCAGTTCTTTGCATCTGGTGGCCAAAGTATTGGAGTTTCAGCTTCAGCACCAGTCCTTCCAATGAATATGAAGGACTGATATCCTTTAGGATGGACTCGTTGGATCTCCCTGCAGTCGAAGGGACTCTCAAGAGTCTTCTCCAACACCACAGTTCAAAAGCATCAATTGTTTGGTGCTCAGCTTTCTTTATAGTCCAACTCTCACATCCATACGTAACTACTGGAAAAACTATAGCTTTGGCTAGAAGGACCTTTGTTGGTAAAGTTATGTCTCTGCTTTTTAATATGCTGTCTAGGTTGGTCATAGCTTTCCTTCCAAGTAGCAAGCATCTTTTAATTTCATGGCTGTAGTCACCATCTGCAGTGATTTTGGAGCCCAAGAATATAAAGTCTGTTACTGTTTCCATTGTTTCCCTATCTATTTTACATGATGTGATAGGACCAGATGCTATGATCTTCATCTTTTGAATGCTGAGTTTTAAGCCAACTTTTTCACTCTCCTCTTTCACTTTCATCAAAAGGCTCTTTAGTTCCTCTTCGCTTTCTGCCATAAGGGTTATGTCGTCTTCATTTCTGAGGTTATTGCATTTTATCATAGGATATAATTTATATAAGGTATGCAAAATCACAAGCAGTACAAGAGATAAAATAATTTAAAGTAGTAATACCACATGTCAGAATAAAAACTATTTGTGAGCCATAACAACGTTCCTAGTATGAGTAATTAGAAAGACATGGAATCAGACTTGTCTACCAAGTTTGAGACCAGCTATTTAAAGCACTCTTATGTAATTTTTATTTCATTGTATTCAGTGACATAGTCAGAAGGCAAACAACTTGTTTTTAAAAATCATAAGTAGATGCATTTTGTATCCAGAAGTTTTGACAGCTATTACTGCAGCTTGCCTGTGATTTTTCCTTTTAGTTTCTAATTTGTTGTACAATCTCCATCTTTGATTTAGGTTTGTAAGCAGCATATCTGTCTTTCATCTTGAATCCTCAAGGCCTAATCCAGTACTCCATGAAAGCAGGTGATCAATAAATGCTTCTTGAATAAGTGAGTGAAACTTAAGGCATTCCTATAAGTAAGATATGTGAGTGGTTGAGTGCCATAAATTTCATTTGAACTAGCTAAGGTAAAATGAACAGCTAAATATAAGCTAGGTTAACTAAGGAAGAGGATCATAGCTTCACTTATTCTCAGCTCTCTTGCTATACACTTCAGAGTAAGAGGATGAAATGGCAAGGGATGAGTGGAAAGAATGACATAGAACAGTTACTCTGCATTTAGTCAAATGTTTTCTATTGCAGATATTAGCAGTTGTCATTCCTTCCTTATTTCCAGTTTCCCGACTGTAATAAGGCTACAAAATGTGCAATCTTGCCATTCAGATGAGGCCGAGTTTCTCTATTCATATAATCACAACCCAAGTTATCATGAATTAAGTCATATGCCATTCAAAAATATGATGTTCACATTTATGAAAGAATTAATATGTGCAGTTACTTTGCCTTTAACAAATTATTATTAGGCAGGGTATGAAATGCATTGGGAAGAAATACTTAACAGATGATGCTGTGACAATGTGCTATTAAGCATGTTACTGTAATGTCAATATTATTAAACCTATGTACCCAGCTAATCCATGAATATAAATTACTTTTGTATCAGCCACACTTTATTATTTATTAGGATCAGTGTAATAGCTCAGACTATTCCATGGAGGCAAACTAAGGGCATGTCTCCATCAAAACTGGAGCCTAGAGAACCATTGCATCCAGATCTTAGCTAACGGTGCAGCCCTTAGGCACTATTTCTCCAGACTCTTTTGTTGAATCAGATGTGACTAAAAGATGTGATTGTTTTTCAGTGCCAATCAAGATAGCCATGGTAACTATTGCCATAATTTGTTAAGTCATACCAGCTACCTGGCACTGAGGTCAAGTATTTCCATATATTGCTGTAAATTATCTCCCAGTTTCTGTAAGGTATTATCCCCAAATGCAGGAGGAAAAACTGTGTACCCAGTCTAAAGAGACATAGCTTCAGTGCAAAATCTTAGGTCCAAACTCAGTTGTCTTTGTTACCGATCGCAGATTTCTACATAGGACTGAGTTATGGAATAAGCCACGGACATATGGAATAATTGGAAAATTTGGAAAATCTGGAATAACTCATTTGAGTTCACTGCCAGCTGATGATACTGTTTTTCCCCTTAGCTTTTCTCTTTGCAAAACAGAGATGACACTTTATTATAAAAATCGTTGTATGCCATAAGTGTAAAATTATTTTAAAAGGTTTCCCACAAAATCACTGCTATTTCTAAAGTACAATTGGACATTTGGTTTTATTATCCCCATTAGAAAAGTCTAGCGTAATGCACAAGATTATGTCCTTACTTTCAGCACTTCTTCTACCCAGTCTAATGTATAGTTTTGAGATTTCAGGATCATTCTTCATATAGGCTGTCTTCTATTTCCCAGTATTAGTTTTATCAGTGATTTTCCCCCTTTTAGGTCTTTTGGATAGTTAAATACGTATATGTGTTCACATGACACTTTCCTCTTGTTTTCATGCCCCTCAAATTCTGAGGGAAGGTAGAGATCATGGGGTTGGAGGAGAGAGAGCATTTGTTGAGATGAGGGGAGAAAAGGCCCCAGTGTCTGTGGCTCCATTTGTCTTCCTTATTCTGCTAAATACAAACAACAGACATTGCAACTCAAACTGACCTTTCCTCAGAAATATGCCTAGAGCCTGTTATACAGAGTGAAGTAAGTCAGAAAGAGAAAAACAAATATCTTATATTAACACGTATATATGGAATCTAGAAAAAGATACTGATGAACTTATTTGCAGGGCAGGAATAGAGACACAGACGTAGGGAACAGACTTGTGGACACAGCAGGGGAAGAAAAGGGTGAAAGCAATTAAGAGAGTAGTATTGAAACATACATATTATAGTATGTAAAATAGAGAGCTAGTGGGAAGTTGCTGTATAACACAGGGAGCTCAGCCTGCTGCTCTGTGACAACCTAGAGGGGAGGGATGGGGTGAAGGATAGGAGGGAGGTTCAAGAGGGAAGGGACATATGTATATTTACAGCTGATTCATGTTGTTGTATGGCAGAAACCAACACAATACTGTAAAACAATTATCCTCCAAATAGAAATAGATTTTTAAAAAATACACCAATGGCACCCCACTCCAGTACTCTTGCCTGGAAAATCCCATGGACAGAGGAGCCTGGTGAGCTGCAGTCCATGGGGTCGCTAAGAGTCAGACATGACTGAGCAACTTCACTTTCACTTTCACGCATTGGAGAGGGAAATGGCAGCCCACTCCAGTGTTCTTGCCTTGAGAATCCCAGGGACAGGGGAGCCTGGTCTGTGGGGTCGCACAGAGTCGGACACGACTGAGGTGACTTAGCAGCAGCAGCAGCAGGGAGCTCTATTCAGTGCTCTGCAGTGACCTAAATGGGAAGGAAATCTAAAAAGAGGGGATATATGGATATATATGAGTGACTTACTTTACTGTACAGTTGAAACTAACACAACACTATAAAACAACTATACTCCAAAAAAATTTCTTTTAAAAATGCCATCTTCCTGACAGTACTCCAGCTAACACTCATTAGCAGTTACACATATCCCAAACACCAGCAGAGTCCTTTAATATTTAGATCCATTTTTACAGCTCCCAAGAACAAGATGCAAGCTGCAAGTTTCTTGGAAAGGATGTTAAGTCAACAGCTGGCCATTTCTCTCTTCTTTCTCATGGAAATCTGTGTTTTTCTCATCATTCTGCTCAAAAATGAAACTGGAGAATGAACTTGTGACACTATGTCATAGACAACTAAAATCGACTGTATGCTCTTGCCCTGTCTCCTCCTTCAATTTCAATTTATTTTCATTTTCGTAGCACAGCTCTTTATTCATTTGAAGGTAAAACCAGAGGATAGAACCTATGTCTTGATCTGGGAAAGTCCGTAAAAGCTCCATAGGAGGTGACAATTAGAATTGAATTTTTCATTTGAAGGTGTGTGTTTGCTTTATCAATAGGACGGACAGACAAGCAAGTACCTCAGGCTGTGCTTTTGGAGTGATGCAAAAGGAGAATCTCCTTTGTTTAATTCTAATGTTGTTTAATCTCTAAGTCGAGTCTGACTCTTTTCTGACTCTGTAGACTGTGGCCCGCCACTCTTCTGTCCATGGGATTTCCTAAGTGGGTTGCCATTTCCTTCTCCAGGGGAATCTTCCTGATCCAGGGATCAAACCTGTATCTCTAGCATTGATAGGCATATTCTGTACCACTGAGCCACCAGGGAAGCCCCAGTTAAGCGTATTTTGCATAATCAGTTCAGTTCAGTTCAGTTCAGTCACTCAGTCCTGTCTGACTCTTTGTGACCCCATGAATTGCAGCACGCCAGGCCTCCCTGTTCATCACCATCTCTCGGAGTTCACTCAGACTCATGTCCGTTGAGTCTGTGATGCCATCCAGCCGTCTCATCCTCTGTCGTCCCCTTTTATTCCTGCCCCCAATCCCTCTCAGATCAGAGTCTTTTCCAATGAGTCAACTCTGCATGAGGTGGCCAAAGTACTGGATTTTCAGCTTCAGCATCATTCCTTCCAAAGAACACCCAGGACTGATCTCCTTTAGAATGGATGGGTTGGATCTCCTTGTAGTACAAAGGACTCTCAAGAGTCTTCTCCAACACCACAGTTCAAAAGCATCAATTCTTTGGTGCTCAGCTTTCTTCACAGTCCAACTCTCTCATCCATACATGACCACTGGAAAAACCATAGCCTTGACTAAATGGACTTTTGTTGGCAAAGTGATGTCTCTGCTATCTAGGTTAGTCAAACTTTTCTTCCAAAGAGTAAGTGTCTTTTAATTTCATGGCTGAAGTTACCATTTGCACTGATTTTGGAGCCCCAAAAGAAAAAGTCTGACACTGTTTTCACTGTTTCCCCATCTATTTCCCATGAAGTGATGGGATCAGATGCCATGAACTTCGTTTTCTGAATGTTGAGCTTTAAACCAACTTTTCACTCTTCTCTTTCACTTTCATCAAGAAGCTTTTTAGTTCCTCTTCACTTTCTGCCATAAGGGTGGTGTCATCTGCATATCTGAGGTTATTGATATTTCTCCCGGCAATCTTGATTCCAGCTTGTGCTTCTTCCAGCCCAGTGTTTCTCATGATGTATTCTGCATAGAAGTTAAATAAGCAGGGTGACAATATACAGCCTTGATATACTCCTTTCCCTATTTGGAACAAGTCTGTTGTTCCATGTTCCAGTTCTAATTGTCGCTTCCTGACCTGCATATAGGTTTCTCAAGAGGCAGGTTAGGTGGTCTGGTATTCCCATCTTTTTCAGAATTTTCCACAGTTTGTTGTGATCCACACAGTCAAAGGCTTTGGCATAGTGAATAAAGCAGAAATAGATGTTTTTCTGGAACTCTCTTGCTTTTGCAATGATTCAACGGATGTTGGCAATTTGATCTTTGGTTCTTCTGCCTTTTCTAAAACCAGCTTGAACATCTGGAAGGTCGCAGTTCATGTACTGCTGAAACCTGGCTTGGAGAATTTTGAGCATTACTTTACTAGCATGTGAGATGAGTGCAATTGTGTGGTAGTTTGAGCATTCTTTGGCATTGCCTTTCTTTGGGATTGGAATGAAAACTGACCTTTTCCAGTCCTGTGGCCACTGCTGAGTTTTCCAAATTTGCTGTCATATTGAGTGCAGCACTTTCACAGCATCCTCTTTCAGGATTTGAAATAGCTCAACTGGAATTCTATCACCTCCACTAGCTTTGTTTGTAATGATGCTTTCTAAGGCCCACTTGACTTCACATTCCAAGATGTCTGCCTCTAGGTGTGTGGTCACACCATCGTGATTATCTGGGTCATGAAGATAATGTACAGTTCTTCTGTGTATTCTTGCCACCTCTTCTTAACATCTTCTGCTTCTGCTAGGTATATACCATTTCTGTCCTTTATTGAGCCCATCTTTGCATGAAATATTCCCTTGGTATCTCTAATTTTCTTGAAGACATCTCTAGTCTTTCCCATTCTGTTGTTTTCCTCTATTTCTTTGCATTGATCACTGAGGAAGGCTTTCTTATCTCTCCTTGCTATTCTTTGGAACTCTGCATTCAGATGCTTATATTTTTCCTTTTCTCCTTTGCTTTTCACCTCTCTTCTTTTCACAGCTAGTTGTAAGGCCTCCTCAGACAGCCATTTTGCTTTTTGCATTTCTTTTCCATGGGGATGGTCTTGATCCTTATCTCCTGTACAGTGTCACAAACTTCAGTCCATAGTTCATCAGGCACTCTATTTATCAGATCTAGTTCCTTAAATCTATTTCTCACTTCCATGGTACAATCATAAGGGATTTGATTTAGGTCATACCTGAATGGTCTAGTGGTTTTCCTACTTTCTTCAATTTAAGTCTGAATTTAGCAATAAAGAGCTCATGATCTGAGCCACAGTCAGCTCCTGGTTTTGTTTTTGCTGACTATGTAGAGCTTCTCTATCTTTGCCTGCAAAAAATATAGTCAATCTGATTTCGATGTTGACCATCTGGTGATGTCCACGTGTAGAGTCTTCTCTTGTGTTGTTGGGTGAGGGTGTTTGCTATGACCAGTGTGTTCTCTTGGCAAAGCTCTATTAGCCTTTGCCCTGCTTCATTCTGTACTCCAAGGCCAAAATTGCCTGTTACTCTAGGTGTTTTGTGACTTCCTACTTTTGCATTCCAGTCCCCTATAATGAAAAGGACCTCTTTTGGGTGTTAGATCTAAAAGGTCTTGTAGGTCTTCATAGAACCATTCAACTTCAGCTTCAGTGTTACTGCTTGGGGCATAGACTTGGATTACAGTGATATTGAATGGTTTGTCTTGGAAACAGAGATCACTGTGTTGTTTTTGAGACTGCATTCAAGTATTGCATTTTGGACACATTTGTTGATCATGATGGCTACTCCATTTCTTCTAAGGGGTTCTTTCCCACGGTAGTAGATATAATGGTCATCTGAGTTAAATTCACCCATTCCAGTCCATTTTAGTTCGCTGATTCCTAGAATGTCAATGTTCCCTCTTGGCATCTCCTGTTTGACCACTTCTATTTTGCCTTGCTTCATGGACCTAACATTCCAGGTTTCTGTGCAATATTGCTCTTTATAGCATTGGATCTTGCTTCTATCACCAGTCACATCCACAACTGGGTATTGTTTTTGCTTTGGCTCCATCCCTTCCTTCTTTCTGGAATTATTTCTCCACTGATCTCCAGCAGCATATTGGGCACCTCCTGACCTGGGAGTTCCTCTTTCGGTATTCTATCATTTTGCCTTTTCATACTGTTTATGGGGTTGCTTAATAGTAGTTGCTAAAACCCACTGTTTCTGTTTTACAGTTATCATTCATTTAGATCAGGTCCTTGTTAGGGTGCATTACCTATTTTTTTAAGAAGAAAAAGATTCTTGTAGAATGTTAATATCCCTCTTGCAGGGTTAAAATTTCAATCAGATTTTAATAGATCCCAAATTAACCTCAATTAGGGCGTCATCATTGTCACGATCGTAATATCCCTAATTGCTGAGCTGAATGTTTATCACCTTCAGCAGTGAAAAAAATTTTGTTAAAGTGAATAGGGTGAAATAGTTGGATACGAATTTATATTTACTTGAAATATGCACAATTTTATGCATTTGATTTTTTTATTACATTATCTCTATTACAATGGCGAAGGGCTTCCCAGGTGGTGCTAGTGTTAAAGAACATGCCTGCCAATGCAGGGGACATAAGAGATGTAGGTTCAGTCTCTCGCTGGGAAGATTCCCTGTAGCAGGGCATGGTAACACAGTCCCTTATTCTTGCCTGGAGGATCACATAGTAGAGGAGCCTGGTGGGCTATAGTCCATGGGATTGCAGACTTGGACACAACTGAAGTGATTTAGCACACACACATAGATTAGAAAATTCGGTTTTGTACAACATTTATTTAACATTAACTCACTTAGCAAACACTCACTGAATGGTCTGCTGCTGCTGCTAAGTCACTTCAGTTGTGTCTGACTCTGTGTGACTCCATAGATGGCAGTCCACCAGACTCCCCCATCCCTGGGATTCTCCAGGCAAGAACACTGGAGTGCATTGCCATTTCCTTCTCCAACTGAATGGTCTACGCCATATCAATTACTTCATGTATTGTGCTAGGTGATAGGAAAGAGGAAATTCATAAGACCCAGTTTCACTGAAATCTGTATTGGTTATAAACTGATGATCTTCTGCAATTTCAACACGTTACTTTTTTCTTTCAGTTCAGTTCAGTCACTCAGTCATATTCGACTCTTATCAGCCCCATGGACTGCAGCATGCCAGGCCTCCCTGTCCATCACCAACTCCTGGAGTTTACTCAAACTCATGTCCATTGAGTCAGTGATGCCATCCAACAATTTCATCCTCTGTTATCCTGTTCTCCTCCTGCCTTCAATCTTCCCCAGCATCAGGGTCTTTTCAAATGAGTCAGCTCTTTGCATCAGGTGGCCAAAGTATTGGAGTTTCAGCTTCAACATCAGTCCGTCCAATGAACATTCAGGACTAATTTCCTTTAAGATGGACTGATTGGATCTCCTTGCAGTCCAAGGGACTCTCAAGAGTCTCCTCCAACACCACAGTTCAAAAGCATCAATTTTTCAGTGTTGAGCTTTCTTTTGGAGAAGGCAATGGCATTCCACTCCAGTACTCTTGCCTGGAAAATCCCATGGATGGAGTAGCTTGGAAGGCTGCAGTCTATGGGGTCACTGAGGGTGGGACACGACTGAGCGACTTCACTTTCACTTTTCACTTTCATGCATTGGAGAAGGAAATGGCAACCCACTCCAGTGTTCTTGCCTGGAGAATCCCAGGGACAGGGAGCCTGGTGGGCTGCTGTCTATGGGGTCACACAGAGTCAGACACAACTGAAGCGACTTAGCGGCAGCAGCAGCAGCTTTTTTTTATAGTCCAACTCTCACATCTACATATGACTACTGGAAAAACCATAGCCTTGACTAGATGGACCTTTGTTGACAAAGTAATGTCTCTGCTTTTTAATATGCTATCTGGGTTGGTCATAACTTTCCTTCCAAGGAGTGAAGTGAAGTTGCTCAGTCGTGTCTGACTCTTTGCAACCCCATGGACTGTAGCCTACCAGGCTTCTCCATCCATGGAATTTTCCAGGCAAGAATACTGGAGTGGGTTACCATTTCCTTCTCCAGGGGATCTTCCTGACCCAGGGATCAAATCCATGTCTCCAGCATTGGAGGGAGGCATTTTAACCTCTGAGCCACCAGGAAAGCCCTTCCGAGGAGTAAGCGTCTTTTAATTTCATGGCTACAATCACCATCTGCAGTGATTTTGGAGCCCCCCACCCCCAAAGAAATCTAACACTGTTTCCACTGTTTCTCCATCTTGATCTTCGTTTTCTGAATGTTGAGCTTTAAGCCAACTTTTTCACTCTCTCTTTCACTTCCATCAAGAAGCTCTTAAGTTTTTATTCACTTTCTGGAGTCTTTTTCTGGAGTCACTGTCTGGAGACTCCATCTGGAGTCACTGTCTGGGAGTCTCCAGCAAAGGTGTGGGTCGGTAGTGGCCTGCTGCAGGGTTGGGGGCATGTACTGTACAGCAAGCAGTACATGCATGGGATCTTTGAGGAAGATCACCATTATCTTCATTACCTCCATCATAGTTTGGACCCAGGTAAATTGCAGGGAGGGAACACAGCTCCACCCATCAACAGAAAATTGGATTAAAGAGTTACTGAGCATGGCCCCATCCATCAGAACAAGACCCAGTTTCCCCCTCAGCATGTCTATCCCATCAGAAAGCTTTCATAAGCCTTCTCTATCAGAGGGCAGATGACTGAAAACCACAATCACAGAATTTTTTTCTTAACTTAGATTTAATGGCTTTTTAAGGGCATATGAGAAATTCAAATAGTATTATTTAATGTCATCTAGGATTATTGGAAAAGACTCTGATGCTAGGAGGGATTGAGGGCAGGAGGAGAAGGGGACCACAGAGGATGAGATGGCTGGATGGCATCACTGACTCAATGGACGTGAGTCTAAGTGAACTCTGGGAGTCGGTGATGGACAGGGAGGCCTGGCATGCTGCGATACATGGGGTCGCAAAGAGTTGGACACGATTGAGTGACTGAACTGAACTGAACTGAACGGAGGATTATTAAAATTTTAAAAGATGTCACATCAAAGCACCTAGTGCTTTGTCTTGTGTACCATAAGCACTTGACACAAAACTATTTTTATTATGCTGCTTCTACTACTTCTATTACTACAAATACTACTACTGTATTTAAGCTGCAGGTCGAATGCTGCAATTTCTTGCATCCTGGATGCAGAAGAATTAAAATCTTATGAGAATGTTGGCATCCAAGATAATGCCAAAGTAAAGAGTTTGCAGCTATGATTTGTGCTACAAATTTTGCTACAAGTTTAAATAAGATCTTGAAATTCCTTGGGTAATTTGGTGCAAAATTGTCTCAGCCAAACTAAATGAAAATTGTATCTTGAATATGGTTTTGACCAACAGGTTAATAGGAATTGGTCAATTTAATTAACATGGTTATATTTCTTGTTTGAGAAGACACAGTCTTTCTTACTCAAGCCAAATTGCAAATTTTAGGTTTTCTTGGATCACATTTATTCCTCCTGTTGACCCCTTTATTACTGAGTAAACTGGATTAAGTCGAGGTCAGCCAATTAAAAAGCAACTTTTTTTCTTTCATATCACTCCATTTCCTCTGTGCTGTGTTAAATCTCCTTTTCTCACCCCTTGAAATATTTTGTGTTGATCCTAAATCCTTCCTCATCATTTTCAATTTGAACTAGTTATTTCATCTTCTCGTTCTAGTAAAAGTTATGCTACGCAATATGCTAAGTCACTTCAGTCGTGTTTGACTCTTTGCAACCCTGTGAACTGTAGCCTGCCAGGCTCCCCCATCCATGAGGTTTTCCAGGCAATATACTGGAGTGGGCTTTCATGCCCTCCTCCAGAGGATCTTCCTGGTACAGTTCAATCTAATATTTAAATATTAAATCTCTCATCCAATTGAAACATTTATTATTCTCCTACAGTTCATAAAATCTTTATTATTTTCCCCATCTTGTTTTTCCACTCTTCCTCCTCTGTTCACTGTGGTCTCAGGGCTCCTTTTAAGGGAGGAATTGAAGAGGGGACAGAGGCAAAGGATACAAGGCGGTGGCTTGACTGGCAAATGTTCAGTCTGACATGAGAGCAGCTATCCAGATGTTGATCTCTTCTCTGAAGAGCTCTTTAGAGATTCCCCAATGGGAACTCTGGCTTTAGTTTCCAGATTACTTTCCTATACCTCCCACACAATCCCTGGGTTCCCCAAGTCCACTTTTCTGTGTTTAAAACTTGCATAGAGTTTCAAGAGTATTCAAGGTCAGGTTCCTTCATCATCAGTGTACATATGTGGCTTCAAGAGACAAACCTTTACGCTGTCATTGGTATGAATATGGCACATTCTTTTTAATATTCCAACAAAGATTCATCCAGCCTTTTACATTTAGACTATTTCTCAGACATGAGTCAGTATGGTTCCTGAATCTCTCACGTTTGAGAAGACACTGGAATGGGTCCCAATAAGGTTCTCTTGACATCCTCTCCTTCCCCATCCCTGTGTGGTTTCAAGGTGAGTGATGACTAAGACTTGCCTGATATATTGTGAGTCATCTCTTAGGATGATCTAACACATATTTATTATTGTGAAGGGATATTAATATTCTTTATTCTCAGATTTGAGGACCTCAGCCAAAATGGAGACTATAAGAATTTTTTCTTTTAACATCAGGATATACAGAGTAACATGTTATTTTTCCTTAAAAATGATTTTATTAACTTTTATTGGAGGATAATTGCTTTACAATGTTATATTAGTTTCTGCTGTACAACAAAGTGAATCAGCTATATGAATACGTACATCCCTTCCCTCTAAAGCCTCCCTCCCACATCTTCCCCCATCCCACCCCCTCTAGGTTATCACAGAACACCAAGCTAAGCTCCTTGTGCTACACAAAAGATTCCCACTAGCTATTTATCTTACGTAGTAGTGCACATATATCAATCCTACTCTCCCCATTTGTCCCAGCTTCCCTTTCCCCCTGTGCCCACTTTTCTGTTCTCTCTGTTTGCTTCTATGTTCCCGCCCTATAAACAGGTTCATCTGTACCATTTAAATGTCCTCTTGAAGAGAGGGATCATGTCTTATTATACAAGGTTATAGTTATTACAGAAAAGATCATGGTTCCTTGGATATATTATATTTTAATTTTACATTTATTGACTGATTCTATGGTTAGGAGTAGTTTTCCCACTTCCATATTCTTCCTGTGTGTGTGCTTACTCGCTCAGTCATGTCCAACTCTTTGCAACCCCATGGACTGTAGCTTGCCAGGCTCCTCCGTCCATGGGATTCTTCAGGCAAGAATACTGGGAATGGGTTGCCATGCCCTCCTCCAAGGGATTTTCCCAACCCAGGGAGTGACCCAGGTCCCCCACATTGCAGGCAGATTCTTTACCATCTAACCACCAAGGGAGCCCATATTCTTCCTAAATGCAGCCCAAAGTCTCTTCATTACCAAATTCAGCCTGGTTCCTGGGAGGAATGAAATGGCATATTCAAAGGTTTTAACTAGAGAGAGGTGACTGAAAGGCCTGATTACAGTAGTGATGCAGGGTTAAGGGAAGCGTGAGAGGTAAAGTGACAGCGGAGGAGTCACTGCCACCCTGAAGTCTGATGGAGCGGGAGCAGGAAAGATGTTCCTGAAGCATCACGGAAGCTGGGGTTGTGGAGGGAAAGTGTTCTGATAGGATCTAAGGTGACAGGGGACCACAGTTGCTGTCAGACCAGTGCCAAGGCAGGAAGGAAGCATGGGTCTGGGCTCAGGGTGATAAATACCCAGTCTTCATCCTTTCCCATCCGCCTGGCTCCAGTGGCTGCCTGCCATTGGCTGAATCCAACTGGTAGCCAGATAGCAAGGGGATCTGAGCAGTGCTGCTCTAGAGGTCACCCCTGACAGACAGAGATCAGGGCAGAAAAATACAGAGAACAGGTCATGGAAGGAGGGAGGGTGGCAGAGAACAAGAGCATGTTACTGTGGTTGGAAAAGAATCACACTAGTATATATAAGCCATTAGAAAGGATACTATGTATATGCATTTCTTTCATGTATATGTGATATTATGTAACATAAACTATATAAAATAAAATATATTTTATTTATATATTTATATTTTATATTATTTATATTGTATATAATATATATTTATATTATTTTATATAGCATATATTATTTATTATATTTATCAACAATAAAATATTATTATATTCACATACTCTATTGTTATACTATTATATGGGGCTTCCCAGGTGTGTGAGTGTGTGCTAAGTCACTTCAGTCATTCAACTCTGTGTGACCATATGGACTGCAGTCTGCCAGGCTCTTCTGTCCGTGGGATTCTTCAAGCAAGAATACTGGAGTGTGTTGCTGTGACCGCCTCTAGGGGATCTTCCTGACCCAGGGATCGAATCCATGTCTCTTAAGTCTACCTGCACTGGCAAGCAGGTTCTTTACCAATAGTGCTGCCTGGGAAGCCCAAAGTGGCCCAGTGGTAAAAAAAAATCCATCTGCCTAAGCAGGAGACATAAGAGATGCAAGTTCGATCCCTGCATTGGGAAGATCCCCTGGAATAAGAAATGGCAGCCCACTCTAGTATTCTTGCCTGGAAAATTCCATGGACAGAGGAGCCTGAGTGGGCAACAGTCCATGGGGTCTCAAAGAGTTGAATAGTTTAGCTTTAATAGTATTATTTATGTACTATATTATATATGTATTCTTTAAAGAACGTGAAATATACCCCAAACAAGTATTTAACTGTATACAATATCATATATTATATACACATATATATTTAAATTATTGTTTTCTGGTATATTTCACATTCATTTTAGAGTAAACACATTTCGAGAGGATAACTTGAAATCTAAACCTATCTTGATTTTTGTTTGTTTATTTATATGCTGCCTGCTCCAAAGACAGTTTGGATGATTCACACAGGTATATATATATAACATAGAGAGATGAAATTAGATAATGAAAAGCAAAATAAAAGGAATGTGTCAAGAATTGAAGTTAATTCACTAAATGTTGTAAAGTGAAAGCTGCTCAGCTGTGTCCCACTCTTTTCAACCCCATGGACTACCATCTGGTAAAGAATCCGCCTGCAATGTGGGAGACCTGGGTTCAGTCCCTGGGTTGGGAAGATGCCCTGGAGAAAGGAAAAGCTACCCACTCTAGTATTCTCACCTGGAGAATTCCATGGATTGTATAGTCCATGGGGTCACAAAGAGTCGGACACGCCTGAGCGACTTTCACTCACTCACTCACACAATGTAGGCCATAAATTTGGTTTAAAATTTTCTTTAGGTCAATTCCAAAAATATTTCTCTCACATAGTATTTATTGAGTCCCTGTGATGTTTGGGGGGCTTCCCTGATAGCTCAGTTGGTAAAGAATTCGCCTGCAATGCAAGAGACCCCAATTGGATTTCTGGGTGCGGAAGATCCTCTGGAGAAGGGATAGGCTACCTATTCCAGTATACTTGGGCTTCCCTTCTGGCTTAGCTGATAAAGAATCTGTCTGCAATGTGGGAGACTTGGGTTTGATCCCTGGGTTGGGAAGATCCCCTGGAGAAGGGAAAGGCTACCCACTCCAGTATTCTGGCCTAGAGAATTCCATGGACAATATAGTCCACAGGATCACAAAGAGTGACTTTCACATGTTTTTTTTTAGGTACTGGTGATACTGCAGTGAGCATAAAAACGAGGCCACAAGGGATATATATTCTACTGGAAGGTAAAAATGTAAAAGAAAACAAACATTTAAGATAAACTCAGATTGATACAAATGTTATGAAGAAAATAAAGTAGCGTAATGAGATAGGGCCTGGGGCAACTTTAGATATTGTAATGAGAGAGAGAAAAACCTCTATGAGGATCATTAATACTTATACTGAAATTTCAATGATAAAATAATCATGGTCAAGGAAAGTGGGAGCAGAGAATGGACTCTGAAAATACCTGACCCAGTTAAATTTTTTTAAATTTATTTATTTATCTATTTTTGGCCACTCTGGGCCTTCATTGATCTGAACAGGCTTTCCCCAGTTGCCACAAGCAGGGGCTACTGTTTTGTTGTGGTAGGTGGGCTTCTCATTTTGGTGGCTTCTTTCGCTGCTGAGCTTGCTGGTGGCTCAGACAGTAAAGAATCTGCCTGCAACGCAAGAGACCTGGGTTCCTTCCCTGGGTCTGGAAGATTCCCTGGAGAAGGGATAGGCTACCTACTCCAATATTCTGCACTGGAGAATTCCATAGACTGTATAGTCCATGGGGTCACAAAGAGTTGATCACAACTGAGTAAATGTCATTTTCACTTTCGTTCTGTATTTATGTCATTTGTGACCTTGAATGTATTTCCTTTTAGGAATAAAGCAATACTTGTTAGTTAAATTTAGCTGGTTTGGGTATATAGAATATACAGAATATTTGGTATATTTGGTATACAAATATACAGAATATTTGGGTGTGCAAACTTCCTGCTTATCCATAGTTGGAATATCCAGTGGTGTTATTCATTGCACATGCTGCTTCTTTTTCATAGTTGTTTTAGATGTTTTAATCTTTATCTTTCAACTCTGATTTGTTTGACAAAACTTCATTTAATAGTTACCATGTTTCCAAGGGGGCTTCCCTGGTGGCTCAGATGGTAAAGAATCTGCCTGCCACATGGAAGATCCAGGTTTGCTCCCTAGATTGGCAAGATCCCCTGAATAAAGGAATGGCTACTCACTCCACTATTGTCTGAAGAATTCCATGGACAGAGAAGCCTGGCAGGCTACAGTCAATAAGGTCACAAAGAGTTGGACATTACTGAGCAACTAACACACCATTTGTCCAAAAGTGTGCTTTGTGTCACCGTAATTAGTCTGCTAGGGCTACTGTAATAGAAGGCTGTGGACTGAGTGGCTTAAACAATAAAAATGTATTTCTCACAGTTCTGGAGATTGTAAATACAAGATCAAGGTGCCAACAGGTTTGGTCTGGGTGAGACCCCTCTTTCTAGCTTACAGGTAGCCTTTCACTGTGTTTTCCATATGGCCTTTTCTCTGTGCATGCATGGAGAGATTTCTTCTTATAAGGACAACAATCCTATTGGGTTAGGACCCTATCCTTATGAACTCTTGTGTACTTAGTCTCTAAGTTGTGTCAGACTCTTTGTGACCCCATGGGACTGTAGCCTGCCAAGCTACTCTGTCTATGGGATTTTCCAGGCAAGAATACTAGAGTCGATTGCCATTCCCTCCTCCAGGGGATCTTCCCGACACAGGAACCAAACCTGTGTCTCCTGCATCTCCTGCATTGGCAGGTGGATTCTTTAACACTGAATCACCTGGGAAGCCCTCTTATAATATGATCTCATATAAACTTTATTACCTTACAAGATCTCTCTCCAGTAGTCACATAGAGGGTTAATGCTTTAACGTATGGGTTTTGGGAAGACGCAATTCAATCCATAACAATAACAAAGAACTTATATATAAGCACTTCAAACAGTTTTGAACAAAATCTATCAGGTACCTGGTTAAGTGACAACAAAGCAAATATTCTAAAAGAAAGATTAAAGAAGGCTCAAATTGTTTTAACATAGAAAAAGCAATATGACCTGAAAGTCTATGGATGTCCTGTTCTGGAAATACTGAATCTGAAGATTTGAATTTGTTGAGTGAATAAAAGTAAATATCAAAACAATTTGCATGTCTAATATTCATGTACCCTGTTCCTATGCAAATCCAAAAGTATGACTGTGAGTTGGCAATGCCTAGCTCCTAGGAGTGTCCCTGGTTGCTAGTCATTTGCTGTTTCATGGTAATTTCTTAGGGCTTTCCAGATGGAGCAAGTGGTAAAAATCTGCCTGCCAATGCAGGAGACACTGTACACTCAGGTTCGATCCCTGGGTCCAGAAGTTCCCCTAGAGAGGGCAATGGCTACCTATTCCAGTGTTTTTGCCTGGGAAATCCTGTGGAGAGAGGAACCTGGTAGGCTATAGTCTGGGGAGTCATAGTTAGATAAAATTGAGCACACACAGGGTGGTGGGGAAGGTAGTATTCTTAGTGTTTACAGCACCCAGCAGCAAAATGCTCTCTGAATGGTTTATAGTTTTCTGCTGCAGTGGGCATTACCTTGTTAGAAGATGGGTTTAGGAATCCGCTGGGTCTACTCTGGGATGGATCTGAGTCAAAATTTCATTTATCATTGGACCTCCATAATTCCCCACTGTGCTGGGCTGGTGGACTACAGTGGGATTTAGAATCTCAAGGATTCACCATCAGTTCTGGTCCAGTGGCAGTAATTCTTGAAATGTTTAGGCATTTCTTCCTTTTATCCCAGTTCATAGTTGCCCAGGTAAATGACCATAGGTCTCTTTGGGTTAGATTGGGAGGAATGTTTGCATAAAAGTTTTTGGCAGTGTAGCATGGTCTGTTCTCAAGGAGATATGGCCTTCCATCCATCCAGTCTATAGAATGAGTCTAGCTGGGAATAGAGTTAGGGACTGTGACTGATTTTATTTTCATTTAGGGATCAGGTAAGACTTTAGTAGAATGCCCATTTATACTATACATGATGGGTCCAGTACCAGCACCACCATGATCAGTGAATCACTGGCAAAGATCTCTGCACAACAAATCATTCTGATGATTACTCTAGGTCTGCTGCACATTACAGTGATTATCCACACCTTGTCACTAACAACTTAGTATTCCACTTGACCTCTACAGTTTCAGGATTCCATCATCCTAGCTGAAATCAGGGCACTCTTTTTAATGGTAGCAGTTGCCACTGTCACTCCTGAATTTCAGGTAATCAAGCATCTTTCATCTCCACTTGTGTACTTCTCAAGACCTTGGTAAAGAGGGAGTTCTCTGGATCCTCCAGAGGAAATAGATAAGAGGATAGGCAAGCAGATCACACATTAAAATTTCACTCCAGCCCCTCCCTAGCTCTTGGGGTCAGCAAACATTTTCATTCAAGAGACAGTAAGTAAAATTTTTGGTTTTGTGGGTAATACGATTCCCCATCAAGACCACTCAGCTCTGTTCTGGTATAAAAGTAGCTGTAGGCAATATATGAAGTAATAAGCATGGCTGTGTTCCAAACTTTAATTACAAAAACATTTTGCAGATTGTATGTGGCCCATGGGCCATTGTTTGATGGTCATTTTCTACAGTCTGTCAAGGAAGTTCTGGCATCTTGACTCTATTTACTGCAAGGCTATGTCAGGTCCAGGTTTCGGTCCATCACTCAGGCAAACTGATAGAGTCATTACCATACCCCCTTGAATTACAGATCTCTGGTGGATGTTTTCATATCAGTCAGCGTAATCAGTTTTTAAGGAACCTCCACACTGTTCTCTGTAGTGGCTGTATCAAGTTACATTCCTGCCAACAGCACAAGAGTGTTCCCTTTCCTCCACGCCCTCTCCAGCATTTATTGTTTATAGTTTTTTTGATAATAGACATTCTGACCAGTGTGAGGTGATACCTCATGGTAATTTTGATGTGCATTTCTCTAATAATTAGTGATGTTGAGCATCTTTTCATGTGTTTGGTAACCATTTGTATGTCTTCTTTGGATAAATGTTTAGGTCTTCTGCCCAGTTTTTGATTGGGTTGTTTTTTTTTTTTTTTTTTGAAGATGAGCTGCATGAGCTGTTTGTATATGTTTGTATATATAATTATATCCATATGAAAGTGAAAAGTGAAAGTGTTAACTGTCCAACTATTGAAATCCCATGGACTGTAGTCTATCAGGCTTTCCTGTCTAAGGAATTCTCCAGGCAAGCATACTGGAGTGGTAGCCATTCCCTTCTCCAGGGAATCTTCCCCACGCAGAGATTGAACCTTGGTCTCCTGCATTGCAAGTGGATTCTTTACCATCTGAGCCACCAGGAAATCTCATATATATATATACCTTCACACACATATTCCCTAGAATAACTGGCAAAATCTTAAAACTCTTTTAGTGTGTGTAATACTTCCTCCTGGTCACACTTTGTACCTGTTAAGATCTGAGACTAGAAACAATAAGAAGAAGTAGGTGTGAGTCACTGGGTGGATCAACTGAGTCCTTGCAAGGCCACTTGTATACTACAAATTCTTATGAGAAGTCACTACAAATTTCTCAAGAAAGAGAAAATTAAATTCACATGATGGATTAAGTGTTGCTTCCACCAGGAAGAGAGAATCAGAGGAATTTGTGAGTTTCAGTTTCATTGAAAACTGCCAAATGTCCCCATCCCAATTTTTAGGGTCTAGATGTTCCCTCTAATCAGTTCTCTTATTTACCACAAGAAATGGCAAGGCTGTATATTAAATTTACATAGTAATCCTGGTACTCCAACATCAGATTTTAGATCTGCATTTTTTAAAATAAATGTTGACCTTGTGGCTCTAAGAAAAAAGACCACCTTTTCATCAGTTCATAGTTGATTTTTAACCTCTTATCTTGATCTTGAGTAGTGTCATCATTTATTTTCCTACAGTTTTCTAGCATAATTAGAATCAGCCCGTCCATTCCCAGTCATGACACACCACCTGATTTACCTATAATGTGTTACTGCAGCAGACACTTTGTCATCCAAACTCTTGACTTCAACCGGTTCCTAACTTTAGTGTATGGATGATGTAAATAGCTATATTGTTATGATGTGTCATGGGGTGCTGGGGTCTCATTTCTATTGTCAGTGGGGCCATTACTGCCTTAAAATCTGATCAAACAATCAAATCTAATTCCAGATTCCTCTCTATAAAGTTTTCCTTCCTGAAAATCACTTCTGATATAAAAAATTCTATATTTATGAATTTTAAAGAAAGAGGTACCTTAGATGTTACAGGAATAAAATATAGGAATTAAGGGTTGGCTTTGGAAGTTCCCTGGGCTTCCCTGGTGGTTCAGATGGTAAAGAATCTGCTGACAATGCAGGAGACATGGGTTCAATCCCCTGGTTGGAAAGACTCCTTGGAGAATAGAATGGTTACCCACTCCAGAATACCTGCCTAGAGAATTCCATGGACAGAGGGGCTTGGTGGGCTACAGTTCATGGGGTTGCAAAGAGTCAGACACAACTGAGCGACTGAACAACAGCAACAAAGTCACACAGCTGGGAACGGGAGAGAGGATATGAAAACCAAGGTAGCAAAAGTCTAAAATACCTAAACTGTGCAGACACCAGTTGATACTGGTTACCACAGGGCCATGAAATGCCAAGTGATTTCTATTCTCTTTTGTGTAGTTCTTTATACTTTGTAACATTCCACCACTAAATATGAACTGCTTTTGTACAAATGACTCTTAAAATTATTTTTTTTTTAAAGATGTTCTCATGTTGAGATTAAGAAGTTTGGCTCTAGGTCTTGGCTCTTGTTCTATATGCTTCCGTGGTCTTTTTGCCTTGACCAGACATCATACCTGTAGCATAACACTGCAGATGCTTTATTGTGCATTCTTTTACAAATTAACCCTCTCTATCAAAAAGGCCCCTGAGAGCAGATATTATACCATGGCTGGCTTTGTATCTTCAGTACCCTCTGACAGTCCTTGACAGTGGTGCTTAGTAAAGAATAATGGAATGAGTTATCTTGGGGTTTCTTAACCTTTATAAGAATCATTTATTTAATTATCTGTAGTGTGACAGTGTAGATTCATATAATATCTAAGATATAGATCTACAACCTCTTATCTGAAGTTCTGAAATCTATAAAGCTATGGAAACAGAAAGTTGTGTTTATAACTCACTTGGCAGTAACATCTGACCCGAGCTGAACTCATTTGGCTGCAAAACTCATCTGAAGTGACACGAGGCTACTTATAATCTTTATTTATCATACTTAAAATAAATATTAATACATTTCTCTGCAAAAAGAGTCATGTATTTTGGGTTGCTGCTCCAGACTCCCTCAGGAATCTCACCACAACATTTGTGAATTCCCTTATGCATGGGTCTTTTTGGCTAAATGAACATGACCTGGGGCAGCAACCCAAAATACGACTCTGTGAAGTTATTCATGTTAGCTGATCTACAGGAAGCCTGTGAAATTTAACTAACCCAGCCCTGCTTGCCATATCTAAGCTGCCCCTATAGCTCCATGTCTAGTCTGGCCCTGAAAGCAGCCCCGGCATGACTGTGCCTGGTAATTTGGAGCTATAAGCAACAGAGTTCTTCCTTTCATCTATATGAACCTCAGTCTATAATTCTGCTATGTCCCATCATCAAAAGAGTCTTTAAGTCATAAAATATGGAGAGAGAGCTTCCATCCTTGTTTCCTACCATAGGCAGGCAGGTGCATGGTGCCACCAGGGAGTTGTTCTCTCCTCCTTCCCTTCTGTTTCTCACCCTGTCTTCCATAAACAAACTTGGTCATGTGGTTCCAGGATTCATATACAGGGAGGAATATGTGAGAGAGAAATGGGTGAGATGGCAGGGCTGTTCAGGCCAGTGGTGTTTGAACTGTCTTCACCTGAAGCCATCTGGTGCATTTTAAAAATATAATTCTGAGACCCTAATCTGGACCAATTAAATGAGAATCTCTGGGATGGGACCAGTGCTTCAGGATTTTTACAAGTTCCACTAGGTGATTCTAATGTGCATCCAGATTTTGTGAACTGTGGGTTTAAACTTTGATTCAAAAGCCCCTTCATGTAGCTAAATGTTAGTTGAGTCTGGCTTCCTCAGTTCAAAACCTCAGAGGGCTAATTGACAGGGCAGAGTTCACACATGCCTCATTCACTGACTTTGTCCCACTGTAATGCCATCGGGCTTCCTTGGGGACTCAGATGGTAAAGAATCTGCCTGCATCGTGGGAGAGCTGGGTTTAATCCCTGGGTTGGGAACGTACGCTGGAGGAGGGCATGGCAACCCACTCCAGTATTCTTGCCTGGAGAATCCCCATGGACAGAGCAGCCAGCTGGGCTACAGTCCATGGGCTCACAAAGAGTTGGACACGACTGAGCGACTAAGCACAGCACAATGCAACTGAAACCTCACCTGGACACTCAGCACCTTCCAACTATAATAATTCTATCAACACAATAGTAGCTAATCACCTTGTTGTTTTCCTTAATTGATTCCTTTATGGACTCATTTTAAGAATGTAACACGTGAAAGTGTTAGTCACTTAGTCATCTTCAACTCTTTGGGATCACAAGAACTGTAAGCCACCAGGCTTGATTATCCATGGGATTCTCTAGTCAAGAATACTGGAGTGGGTAGCCACTCCTTTCTCCAGGAGTTCTTCCCAACGCAGGTATTGAACCAAGGTCTCCTGCATCACAAGAAGATTCTTTACCATCTGAGCCACACATAAAAGCACGAAGCATAGTTTCAACTTTGTGTCATTTTTCCCTCTTGTTTGAAAAATAAGAACAGGGCAAAGCTGGATTTTACAAATGTGCTGATAGAATACACCCTATTCCAAATTCAGGTTTTATTACTCTTGCTTTTTAAATATTGAGGTTAGTAGTAGATGTAAATTGTAACATTCTTCAGTTATTTGAGGTGAGACTTTACTAATGTGCCCCAACAGATTTCTTTAACTACATGTGCTTCCAATCAGATAACTTCTAGTCAGTTGTCTACTTGGCAGTTTTAGTAGATCTGGAATTGTCCCTTGTAGTCTTTCCTGTTGTTAATTGACATTGTTTTGTGTGAAGATGGTTGTGGTGGGTTGTATAAAAGATCCTGATTCAAGGATCTTCCTAGACCCATGCTATTTGCCATCTGACTTATCATGTTTATCTGTGGCAGTGAGGGTTTGCCTGCCCTGAGACTGAGCTTTAAGAGGAATATTTCTACTTGTCCTCTCGTGCTGTCTGCCATTGCCATGAGGGTAGCCTCCTCCAGTTAGCTGCTGCCTTGTCATTATGGGTCCAAGCATAAACACACATTAAGTAGGTCTAAGCACACATCCATAGAAGAGGCTGTATCTAACTTGAAGATGAGGAATCCAACTGAGCTCAGCCAAGAGCAGCTAACTCCCCATACATCCACAAGTGTTCTATTTAAATAAATGTGTTTATAACAGTGTATTTATTGTGAAGCCCTACTGTGGCAATAGCTAGCTAATACAGCTGTAAACACATAAAGATTTTCTAGAACTCATCATTTTATATAACTCAAGGTTTGATTATTTTCACTACACATAAAATGATTTAAATACATTTACCGATACAAATATTGCAGAACATTATCTGGCATATACTCTTTTGCAAATATAAGTTTTTTCTTGAGGTCCGTTCTTTAGAGTGAACATCTTAGCTGCAGTTGTTTACAATAATTTTATCTTTAGATTGAATGCCACCAATATCCATTTGGTATCACAAGGTTTCAAATTAAAAGTATGTCCTTTTTAAAAAGTATATTTTTCTTTCTTAGACCTGAAGTTTTTACATCATTGACATTTTCTAATATATTGGATCAATATGATGATTGGATTGTGTTGATAGAGTTCACAGTGTTTTTACTGATTCAATCAGTATAAAGCAATGATAACTTTTACTTCAGGTAACCAGGTCCATCATTTAAAAGCTACCTTTTCATTTTTTCCTATTCATTGATTTATTCAGTGGGTAGGAGGCTGTATATTGTCACCCTACTTATGTAACTTCTATGCAGAGTACATCATGAAAATTTCCAGGCTGTATGAATCACAAGCTGGAATCAAAATTGCTGGGAGAAATATCTACAATATAGGATGTGTAGATAATACCACCCTAACAGCATAAAGTGTAGAGGAACTAAAGAGCCTCTTGATGAAGGTGAAAGAGAAAAGTGAAAGAGTTGGCTTGAAACTCAACATTCAGAAAATTAAGATCATGGCATCTGGCCCCATCATTTCGTGGCAACTAGAAAGGAAAAAAGTGGAAGCAGTAACAGAGTTTATTTTCTTGGGCTCTAAAATCACTGGGGACAGTGACTTCAGCCATGGAAAATTAAAAGACACTTTCTCCTTGGAAGGAAAGCTATAACAAACCTAGACAGTGTATCAAAAGGCAGAGACATCACTTTGCTGATTAAGGCGCATATAGTCAAAGCTATGTTTTTCCAATAGTCATGTATGGATATGAGAGTGGGACCATAAAGAAGGCTGAGCACCAAAGAATTGATGCTTTTGAATTGTGGTGCTGGAAAAGACTCATGAGAGTCCCTTGGACAGCAAGAAAATCAAACCAGTCAATCCTAAAGAATATCAGCCTTAAATATTCACTGGGAGAACTGGTGCTGAAGCTGAAACTCTAACACTTTGACCTCCTGATGCAAAGAGTTGACACACTGGAAAAGACCCTGATGCTGGGAAAGAAGGCAAAAGGAGAAGGGGGAGGCAGAGAATGAGATGGTTAGATAGTATCACAGATTCAATGGATATGAATTTGAACAAATTCCAGGAGACAGGGAGATGGTGGGCCTCCCTTATGGCTCAGCAGTTAAAGAATCTGCCTGCAATGCAGGCGAGATAGTAGACTAGGATTCACTTGCTGGGTTGGGAAGATCTTCTGGGAAAGGAAATGGCACCCCACTCCAGTATTCTTGTCTGAAAAATCCCATGGACAGAGGAGCCTGATAGGCTCAATCCACAGGGTCACAAAGAGTCAGACATAGTGACTAAACAGCAACAACGGAAGAGTGATCATCTCATAAGATTAAGACATCTTAGATTCAGTGCAGTTGATGGTGAGTAGGTTAGTCTGATTTTACAAGGGAGTTGTACAACATTGTACTAGAAACTAGGAGTGTGAAATTGTTGTTTCTACAAAATATACACAAGTCTCATAGCTTGAAAGTCAAATAAACAATTTTAGTTCTTGAGTTGAAATACTGAGGAGTACTTCACTTCCTGGTTCTTCCTCCTCTAAATAGATTAAGGATTACATAAAAGTCAGTGTTTGCTCATTTGTCCTCCTTCCAAGGAGATTTTACCTGACTGACCCTTTATCAGTTTCTCTTTAGTATGACTGTTTTCTGAAATTTCTCTTTCTCCCTTCTGTCCCTCCTTTCTTCCCTTCATTCTTTTACATCCCATTCCCTACCATTTGCTACCACCATTCACTCTCTTTCCACCTTCCTTTCTTCTCCCTTCCCTCTTTCCATCTTCATTCTTTGATTGATCAAAATTAAAAATCCAAGACAAAGTGTCTTAATTCCCTTCATTTTTTTTTTTTTTACTTTACAGTATTGTATTGGTTTTGCCATATATCAACATGAATCTGCCACGGGTGTACACGTGTTCCCAATCCTGAACTCCCCTTCCACCTCCCTCCCCATACCATCTCTCTGGAAGGAAAGCAAAACAAAACTATTTAAAAACTATCTCATGGAATTCTTATAAAAATTAGGCCATGAATCCTTCTTGTCCTTCTTTGAATTCAATTCGTGGTGCCTATGTTGTGCTCAATTTATTTCATGCCCAAGAAGTCCCTCATGCTCATGCTTAGTCGTTCAGGCGTGTCCAGTTCTTTGCTATCCCACACACTGTAGCCCATCAGGCTCCTCTGTCTATAAGATTCTCCAGGCAAGATAACTGGAGTGGATAGCCATTCTCTTCTCCAGGGGATCTTCCCAACTCAGGGATTGAACCCAGGTCTCTCTTCTGCCTTGCAGGCAGACTCTTTACCACTGAGCCACCTTTGATCAATAAAGTGTCTGTTTAGAATGAAGCATTGATTTATAATGAGAATAAACATTATGAAGTAAAGGGGAATAACCCTATTGGATAGTTTTAATTGCACAGTTGCACTCATCTCACATGCTAGTAAAGTAATGCTCAAAATTCTCCAAGTCAGGCTTCAGCAATACTTGAACCGTGAACTTCCAGAGGTTCAAGCTGGTAAGGCAGAGGAACCAGAGATCAAATTGCCAACATCCACTGCATCATCAAAAAAACAAGAGAGTTCCAGAAAAACATCTA
This sequence comes from Nanger dama, assembly GCA_917880005.1. Classification (NCBI taxonomy): domain Eukaryota; kingdom Metazoa; phylum Chordata; class Mammalia; order Artiodactyla; family Bovidae; genus Nanger; species Nanger dama. Next base: position 86,897,209 of record CAKJTW010000002.1, read on the forward strand.
TTTCTGCTTCATTGACTATGCCAAAGCCTTTGACTGTGTGGATCACAATAAACTGTGGAAAAATCTGAAAGAGATGGGAATACCAGACCACCTAACCTGCCTCTTGAGAAATCTGTATGCAGGTCAGGAAGCAACACTTAGAACTGGACATGGAACAACAGACTGGTTCCAAAAAGGAAAAGGAGTACGTCAAGGCTGTCTATTGTCACCCTGCTTATTTAACTTATATGCAAAGTACATCATGAGAAACGCTGGGCTGGAGGAAACACAAGCTGGACTCAAGATTGCTGGGAAAAATATCAATAACCTCAGATATGCAGATGACATCACCCTTATGGCAGAAAATGAAGAGGAGATAAAAAGCCTCTTCATGAAAGTGAAAGAGGAGAGTGAAAAAGTTGGCTTAAAGCTCAACATTCAGAAAAGGAAGATAATGGCATCTGATCCCATCACTTCATGGGAAATAGATGGGGAAACAGTGGAAACAGTTTCAGACTTTATTTTTTGGGTTCCAAAATCACTGCAGATGTTGACTGCAGCCATGAAATTAGAAGACGCTTACTCCTTGGAAGGAAAGTTATGACCAACCTAGATAGTATATTCAAAAGCAGAGACATTACTTTGCCGATGAAGGTCCATCTAGTCAAGGCTACCGTTTTTCCTGTGGTCATGTATGGATGTGAGAGTTGGACTGTGAAGAAGGCTGGGCACCAAAGAATTGATGCTTTTTAACTGTGGTGTTGAGAAGACTCTTGAGAGTCCCTTGGACTGCAAGGAGATCCAACCAGTCCATTCTGAAGCAGATCAACCCTGAGATTTCTTTGGAAGGAACGATGCTAAAACTGAAACTCCAGTACTTTGGCCACCTGATGCGAAGAGTTGACTCATTGTAAAAGACTCTGATGCTGGAAGGGATTGGGGGCAGGAGGAGAAGGGGACAACAGAGGATGAGATGGCTGGATGGCATCATGGACTCGATGGGCGTGAGTCTGAGTGAACTCTGAGAGATGGTGATGAACAGGGAGGCCTGGCATGCTGTGATTCATGGGATCACAAAGAGTCGGACACGACTGAGCGACTGAACTGAATGAAAGATTGTTATGATCATGAACTTCAATTTGGCTTTCCTAAATATGCAAAAAAAACTCTCTTCAACAAGAATGGCTCAGATTTATTGATCACGTCTGCTGTGCCAGTCGCTTACAAACATACAAAAATTGATTACTTACTCTCATTTAATCACAGAGAAACCTATGAAAGAGAAAATCTAGGTATCTTGCTAAATTACACAGTCAGGAAGTGGTGGAGAAGGGATCAATCCTACGTCTTCATGACTCTGGAGTCTGAATCTTTAAGTTCCATCCAAAATTGCTTAGACCTCTAAAACTGAAAATTAGCAAAGAGATTCAATTCAAATCAAAAGAATTTCTAGTAAAATCATCCAACTACCAGCACATATCCATAAATAAAGCAACTTAACATTTTTAACAGAGGAAAGATCAAAAAGGTTTATCAGAAAACATGAGTTACACCCAAAACATTTGAGAAAAAAAACTTTTTCATCTCAAATATTTTACAGGTAGCTTAAACATTTAAGTATTTATTTGAAAAACACCTATTTGGAAGGGATGTATTTGCACTTCCTTCTAGGGTAAATGAACATGTTGCATATCTTTAAGTTGGTTTAGAATTCTGGTTAAGAATTGTACAAAGGGAGAGGACCCCATGCCTCAACTTTGTGTCAGCTCATCTCAGGAAAGAAAAAGCATGTAAAAGCAATGGCTTTTCCAACTCAAATAATCAAACCCAGTTAGTGAGCATTTAACATGCAGGGCATTAGGTTAGGAAATTCTTTGACCACCTGGTGCAAAGAGCTGACTCATTGGAAAAGACCCTGATCTTGGGACAGATTGAAGGCAAAAGAAAAAGAGTGGCAAAGGATGAGATAGTAGCATAGCCAACTCAACAAACATGAATTTGAACAGATTCCAGGAAATAGTGAAGGACAGGGAAGCCTGGAATTCTGCAGTCCATAGGATTGCAGAGTTGGACATGACTTAGCAACTGAACAACAATAACAGCTTAGGAAAAGTTAATACTAAAGGCTGACAGGACATCAGAGCCTGAGTTCTATTTGAAAGGAAAGATATCTGTCCAGTAGGAAAGGGATGGTACATAGTCATTTTTTCAAAACTGCTACATAAAATATATTCTATAATAATTAGAGAAAATAGAGAAAGAGCCATTCAGGTAGGACTGATGTGGAAAAGGAAGACATGAGGTGGTGGTGGGGGGTGATACCTCAACTTGGGGCAAGTGAAATGGGTAAAGTTATTGAAGATAGCATTGGTAGTATAATGTATGTAGTGTGTGGGAGCCAGATAAGAATACATTAAGAATACATTAAGTCGTCAGTCTTCAATGGACACTGTGTAATAATCATACATAACACCTGTCTAACCTTTCCTACGTGCCATGGATGCTAAGTCACTTCAGTCGTGTCTGACTCTGTGACCCTATGCACTGTAACCTGCCAGGCTCCTCTGTGCATGGGATTCTCCAGGCAAGAATACTGCAGTGTGTTGCCATTTCTTTCTCCAGGGGATATTCCCAACCCAGGGATCGAACCCTCATCTTTTATGTCCCCTGCATTGGCAGGTGGGTTCTTTACCACTAGCACCACCTGGAAAGCAGAGACATTACTTTGCCGACTAAGGTCCGTCTAGTCAAGGCTATGGTTTTTCCAGTGGTCATGTGTGGATGTGAGAGTTGGACTGTGAAGAAGGCTGAGCGCCAAAGAATTGATGCTTTTGAACTGTGGTGTTGGAGAAGACTCTTGAGAGTCCCTTGGACTGCAAGGAGATCCAACCAGTCCATTCTGAAGCAGATCAGTCCTGGGTATTTTGGAAGGAATGATGCTGAAGCTGAAACTCCAGTACTTTGGCCACCTCATGCGAAGAGCTGACTCATTGGAAAAGACTCTGATGCTGGGAGGGATTGGGGGCAGGAGGAGAAGGGGACAACAGAGGATGAGATGGCTGGATGGCATCATTGGACTCGATGGACATGAGTCTGAGTGAACTCCGGGAGATGGTGATGAACAGGGAGGCCTGGCGTGCTGTGATTCATGGGGTCACAGAGTCGGACACGACTGAGCGACTGAACTGAACTGAACTGAAGGCAGGCTTAAGTTGTGGCATATGGGATCTAGTTCCCTGACCAGGTATTGACCCAGACCTCACGCAATGGGAGCCCAGAACCTTAACCACTGGGCCACCAGGGAAGTCCCAGTCACTTTTTAAAAACTTTTTATTTTAGATTGGAGTATTTTTGATTAACAATGTTGTAATAGTTTCAGATGTACAGCAAAGTGATTTAGTTATCTACATACATGCATCTTTTTTTCCCCCAATTCTTTTCCCATTTAGGTTGTTACATAATATTGCAGTTTCCTGTGTTAAACAGTAGATACCTGTTGCCAACTGAAACCACTTATCTCAGATTGGGACTTGAACCTATGGTCTTTTAATTGAAATCACATATTGGATCTCAGTACTTAATGAAGCTCAGGTTATGTATGTCTAATCACAGAGAGTTCAGTGGTAGACAAAGTGATAGGTAGGAAGTTGATTTATAATATTTAGAGAGAAATACACTCCACAGACAAAGAGATATTGCTTATATGTGGAATTTGAAAAGAAATGATTAAAAACAGAAACACACTCACAGACATAGAGCAAACATGGTTACTGGGGGAGAGAATGGGGGAAGAGAGAGCAGGCAGTTGGGGACTGACATGTACACATGGCTCTATTTAAAATGGATTGCCAACAAGGGCTAGTCACTTTTATGAATCCTTGTTATTCTACGTATGGTTCATAGACCAACACCTTGAATGTTTCCAGAGCTTGTTAGAACTGCAGAATTTTTGTCCCCATCCTAGACTTACTGAAACAGAATTAATATTTTAAGAAGTTTCTTAGGTGATTCACACACACACATTCATTTACAGTTTGAGAAGCTTTACTTAGGCAATCCTCATTGCAAAGATGAGGGGAAAATATCATTATTATCCCCATTTTAGATATAAGAGAACTGAGGCATAGAGAAGATGAATAAATTAAGTTAACTAAGCTTTTGCAGTTAATGGCAGAGAGATTTAAACCCATGGAGCCAGAGATCTTGCCCTTAACAAGTACATTATTCCGTTTCCTTGATCAGCTCACAATGGGCCCAAGAAATTGGAAAGAAATTGCTGGTTGGATTTCTCCAAATATTATACTCTTGCCTGGAAAATAGAGAAGGCAATGGCACCCCACTCCAGTAATCTTGCTTGGAAAATCCCATGGACGGGGGAGCCCAGTGGGCTGCCGCCTACGGGGTCGCACAGAGTCGGACACGACTGAAGCGACTTAGCAGCAGCAGCAGCATCCTTCAATAGCATTTTTTTAAAAATATAAATTTATTTTAATTGGAGGTTAATTACTTTATGATATTGTATTGGTTTTACCGTAGATCAACATGAATCCTTCAATAGCATTTACATTTCTTCTTTTGATTCAGGATTTAGGGAAAATTTCAGAGCTCCACTGAGAATAGAGGTAGCTGAGTCTGAAATGAGAACTAAATTCTGGCTATTATCCTGGACATTTAAAAATAAATTAATATGCATGTGATTGTAAAAAATCAATAGTATGCGCATGCTTGCTCAGTCACTTCTGTCATGTCTGACTCTTTGTGACCCTATGGACTGTATGTAGCCCACCAGGCTCCCCTGTCCATGGGATTCTCCAGACAAGAATAGTGGAGAGGGTTGTCATGCCCTCTTCCAGGGTATCTTCCTGACCCAGGGATTGAATAGGCATCTCTTGAGTCTCTAGCATTGCCACACAGATTCTTTACCACTGGGAAGCCCAATAAATGACCCATTCCTATTAATTTCTCCATTCTAGGAAGTGTGAGTGTAGCTAAGGCACTCAGTCTCTCCAGGTACACATTTGGCATTGATCTCTGGGCCTCCTCTGTGCTTCCCAAATCAGCTTGTATAGCGGTGACCTTATTTTTCTTATGAAAATCAAATTTTCTATCTCATTTTCTATCCCATCTCATTCTCTTCATCTGTTGCTACTGCTGCTGCTGCTAAGTTGCTTCAATCGTGTCTGACTGTGTGTGACCCCATAGATGGCAGCCCACCAAGCTCCCCTGTCCCTGAGATTCTCCGGGCAAGAACACTGGAGTGGGTTGCCATTTCCTTCTCCAATGCATGAAAGTGAAAAGTGGAAGTGAAGCTGCTCAGTTGTGTCAGGCTCCTAGCGATCCCATGGACTGCAGCCCACCGGGCTTCTCCATCCATGGGATTTTCCAGGCAAGAGTACTGGAGTGGGGTGCCATTGCCTTCTCTGTCTCCATCTGTAACTGCTCACAATTCAAATGAGTTCTGTGTCCAAGTTTTTAATTACACTAAATTAAAGCTGTGCTGTGCTTAGTTGCTCAGTAGTGTCCAACAATTTGCAAGCCCATGGAGCACAGCCTGCCAGGCTCCTCTGTCCATGGGATTCTCTAGGCAAGAATACTGGAGTGGACTTATATTTTAAGTATACTCTGGAAAAGTTCTATTTCTACTCCCCTCCTGTTCCCATGCACACACTGCCATCAGCACACCCTCCACCACCACACTGGTTTTGGGTCTTTCTGTTGGGTGGTACCACTATGTTCTTATCCAGCATTCTCTAAAGACTCTTTCTGATTTGCTTGCTGTAGTCATAGTGGAGTCATATCCTAATTCTGGATCTTTGGGTAATAAGACATTTGCATGTTGAAATATAACTGAAGAAGATCTGAAAGAGGATAAAGAATCTTAGAGCAAATGATAATTTCTGGGCTTTCATGTATTACCCATCTTGGCTTCTTGCAACGCTCAGGAACTTAAAGTCAATTGTTTGCTTGCTGTCATGCATACTGCCTATGCTCCAAGTGACTCTAAAAAACAATGAGACAGTGATCCTTTGTACAACGTATGTGCATGCGTGTGTGCTAAATCGCTTCAGTAGTGTCTGACTGTGACCCCAGGGGTTGTAGCCCGCTAGGCTCCTCTATCCGTGGGATTCTCCAGGCAAAGCTATTGGAGTGGGTTGCCATTTCTTCCTCCAACAACGTATGTGGATACTAATACAATTGCCAGTCTATTAAAGCCTATTTTACTATTGATCCTGAAGATCATCTTGTAAGCCTAGATTTAAGAACAATGAAAATCTACCAAATAAATAATTAAATGAAAATGGTATGATTCTAGTAGGCATCTTATATGAACCTTTAAATATGTAATTTAAGGACAATCAGCAAAATGTTTTCATAAGCAAGTTCTTTTCAACACTGTAAAATAAGGCATTGGCAAATTAACAGCAATATCTTCACTCTTCTGTGGGTATGAACCTCACATTTAAGTTCTTAAAAAAGATAAGATCTCTTTTATTTTTAAAGGTTCTTTTTAAAAAGTATTTTAATTTATTTATTAATTTGGCTGTGCCAGGTCTTAGTTGAGGCATCTGGGGTTTTTAGTATAGGCATGTGCACTCTTAGTTACAGTATGTGGGACCTAGTTCCCTGACCAGAGATGAAACCCAGGCCCCCTGCATTGTGAGCACAGACTCTTAGCCACTGGACCATCAGGCAAGACCCAAGAATTTTTTTTTTTTTTTTGAGTGTTATAGAATAAAGCTAAAGTTTTCAAGAGTTGTATTTTGAGGTACTAAGAAAATCTTTCCTGGTGGCTCAGACGGTAAAGCGTCTGCCTACAATGCCTACCATGTGGGAGACCCAGGTTCAACCCCTGGGTCGGGAAGATCTCCTGGAGAAGGAAATGGTAACCCACTCCAGTATTCTTGCCTGGAAAATCCCATGGATGGTGGAACCAGGTAGGCTACAGTCCATGGGGTCGCAAAGAGTCAGACACGACTGAGCGACTTCATTTTATCACTTTACTTTAAGAAACATCACATATGTAAAATGAAAGAGAAAAAGACTAGAGGCAAAATCTAATTATACTGGAGTCCACAGAAGTGTGCAGAAGTCGGGGAGACAGATCTAGATTTTAATTGTTAACAAAGTTACTTTTTAAAAGTTTTATTTTATTATTTATTTATTTGGCTGCATCAGGTCTTAGTTGCATCATGTGGGATAGTCCCTGTGGCACGCAGGCTCAGTAGCTGGGTCGCACAGACTTCCTGGCTCTGTGGTTTTGGATCTTAGTTCCCTAACCAGGGATCAAACCAGCATCCCCTGCATTGCAAGGTGGATTCTTAACCTCTGGACAACCTGGGAAGTCCCAGCAAGTTTACTTTTATTTGTTCCTTTTGTGTGATCTGAGATCAATTCCCTGTTCTGCTCTGTGCCTCAAGAGGCTGATAATATCCTCTGTCCATGGGATTTCTCTGGCAAGAATACCAGAGTGTATTGCCATGCCCTCCTCTAGGGGATCTTCCTGACCCAAGTATGGAACCTGGGTCTCCTGCATCGCAGGCAGATTCTTTACCATATGAATCACTAGGAAAGCCCATAATCCAGCTTAAAGTCTGGTAGGAGGTTGGCGGACAGGAAAAAGGATGCCAGAGTATCTCTTCCTCTTCTTGAGCCAGGCTCACTAAAGTGGTGCCAGCTCTTCCCACGTCTCTCTGGACAGCCCTTTCCAGTGAGACTGCTTATGTTCTGCTTCTGATTCTGATAATACCGCGGCTTCCTTTCTAAGGTAGCAACTTCCTTCTGTTGCCAGTCTTGGAGGTGTCTCTCTATGCCTTGGTTGGCTTCTTAGTATTTCTGACTCGGTTCAGTAGTTCTTTGTAACAAATTCATTTTACTGAGTTACTGAAGGTCAGCTCTGTTTTCCCAATGAGATCTTATGTATACCAAAGCTGTTAGAATCCTGATTTCTTCCTCTAGGAAATAAATTCATCTAATGACTATAGACAGTGTATACAATAGGAGTTAGCAAATTTCCAGACATAGGCAGGCCACTGCAGGTTTTTATAAAGAAAATATTAAATTGGAGGGTAATAACTTTACAATGCGGTGTTAGTGTCTGCTGCACAACAACGCGAATCAGGTATATGTATGCTACATCCCCTCCCTCCTGATCCCCCCTCCCACCACCCTCTCATCCTACCCTCCTATGTTGTCACAGAGCACCAAGCTCAGCTTCCTGTTACACAGGAGCTTCCCACTAACTATCTAGTTTATACATGGTAAAGAAACTGCCTGCAATGCAAGAGATGCAGGAGACTCAGGTTCAATCCCTGGGTTGGGAAGATCCCCTGGAGAGGGAAATGGCAACCCACCACAGTATTCTTGCCTAGAGAATCCCATGGACAGAGGGAGCCTGGTGAGCTACAGTCCATGGGGTCACAGAGAGTTGGAAGCAAATGAAAGACTGAGCAGCAGCAGCAGTATACATATATATATATATGTATATATAAAAATCCTAATCTTCCTATATATATATATATATATATGTCAATCCTAATCTTCCAATTTGCCCCACCCTTTCCTTGCCCTACTGTGTCCTGAAGTACATTTTCTACATCTGTGACTCCATGTCTGCCCTGCAAATAGATTCATCAGCCCCATTTTTCTAGATTTCATGTATGTGTGTTAATATACAATATTTATTTTTCTCTTTACTGACTTACTTCACTCTGTATGAAAAATTGTATGTTCATCTGCATCCTAATGTTGTTTTTATGGTACAATGGCAGTGTTGAGTAGTTGCTACAGAGACCATATAACTTGCAGTGCCTATTTACTATTTGGCCCTTTTCAGAAAAATTTTGCCAACCCCTGGCATATAGCATACTGCCTGTCTTACAGTAGATGTTACATAACTGGTAGCTTTTAATTTCCTCTTCTATCATACAGTGATGTTTCTAGTTTCATAGTTCCAGTTATGAGGCTACATAGGGAATTATCCTCAAGGTGGCATTAAATAATCCCTGTAAACTAAAATTGATAAGGCACATTAGAATTTATGTAGGTCTTTCCTTCTATTTTCAATTGATTCCTGTGGTCTATTTTCATACTCAGAATTGTTGATAGTAGATCCAACACAAAACACAGAAGAGTAGCTTAACATAGGTGATCCATGCAATTTTTAAAAAGCTTAGATTATCCAGGTCACATCCAAATGCATATTGAAGTGATGAAGTTAAATAGAGAAATACTTTTCAAGTCCTCACTTGTGTAGATGATGTAGTACTCCGACTATATGAAACTGTAATAACTACAGTGAGTAAAAAAAAAAATCAGTAGAAGAAAAGTTGTTTAATCTGCTCTCATTTATAAAGCAAATATGATGTCTATTTTTGAAAGAACTGGCAGGTTAATTAAGAAGTCTTAATGATTGTGCTAGGAACACTGACTTATTTTTAATTTAGCTTGATGTTCCTTGACATACAGATGTAACTTATGTTTGTGTGAGAAATTTAGAATCAGGTATGTGAGAAATTTGTTACACATTTTGCAGGTAACTTTTGCCTAAAAGTTATGCATGTTTCAAAATTGAAAGACATACATATATTCAAGTAATTGCATAAGGATATTCTTGAAAATGCATGGAAATCTTGCCCCAAAACTCTAAAATTTATTTTCTTTAATTATAAAATAGGAATCATTATATGATCTTTTATGAAGATCACATGAGTAGAAAGGTGTAAGATATTTAACTTAGTCCCCAGAACATAGTAATCACTCAAAAAATTCTAGTTTCCTTCTCCATTTCTTCAGGACACAAATTTTAACCAGTTGAGTCTCATTTAAAGAATATTTATCTTGTTCTAATTGATTTATATTATACATTGCTTTCCAAATATAAAAGAACTACTGTTTCTTAGAATATCTGATTGATGGAAATCCAAATATCAAAGTGTAAGATGATGAGTTGGCATTATGACAAAATGGGAATCTAATCAAGGTTTTTGCCTATTTATATGTCATAGCATCTTTTAAGTAAAGAGTAACATAAAAGATGTAATTTCAGGAAACCATTAAGTTTTGTTTCATTTTGCAAGGAATAAAATAAAGAATGGAAATTTTGCATTCATGATGTACTAACTATTATTAGGAAACACCATTGTTCTAGTATATTAAGGAAGCTAAAGGAAATGATTTGATCACTCTTAATTCACTTAATTATAATTAATGTCATTAAATATGTTTCCTACAAAGAAGTTTATAAGTCATAGACAAGGTTTATTTATTATTAGCACTTACACACAGTAGAGACGATAAAATTGTTGAAATATTTTCTTAAATCTCAGCACATGAATACCACTCAAAAATGATGTCAGATAAATGATATGGTCTTATCAGCTCAGTGGATGATTTCAGATCATTCCAAATATTGCATGCTGAATCAAGTGGTTTTAAAGGCACGCTTGTGTGTGAAAAAATCCTTACCATATAGACAAGCTAAGAAATCAATACTATGAACATCTAAAACTCAGAAAAACATTTAAGAATTTTTCAGTTCACATTTATGAGAAAATGTTGAGGCTAATCAACAACTTCACAGACCTATTCAAAATACATTCAATTCTTGTTACTTTTTGTGATCAAAGGAGCCCCAGGTTTGGTCAAAATGAACAACTGGGCAGATGAAGATCTGAAAACAATGTTTTTTTTTGTTTTAGCGACGGTAGCATCAGCAGGCTGATTAAGACAATGAAATCAAGCTTATATTAGTATGGCAATCATATTTTAGGCTACTCGGAAAACTACTAGGTCATTTATAAACCTAATATTCTGAGTATTGTGGTCTAGACCTTATTTCAGAAAATTAATTAAAACATGCCTGAATTTGTAAAACCCAATAACCTAACAACCAGAACTTTTCAGCTGGCAGATCACATTTAGAATTTCTCAGTTCTGATCACAATGAATATCAAATGAATGAAGTGAAAAGAAAGGCAGTATATTTAAAAGAATCAGTGCTGTGGGGGAAAAAAATTAATGTTACTTAGCGCAACTATGTCATATTGTCAATTTAAAAGCCATATACACTCTGTGACAATGCTTTTGAGTTCATCTGATCCAACACTGAGCTTCTGCATTCCAATCTCTTAATATTTTGTTTTACTCTTAGACCCGATTTTATGTAAAAGATGCATCACTATTTCAGTTATCTGAAGACTAGCCTTAAGATGAAATTCATTCAAGAGTCATGCTCTGGAGTCTTCTATTTCAATAAGCTTGAAAAATTGGCATGACTGTAAGTCAATTTTGTACTTCCACTTCTCAAATGAGAAGGAACTGCACTTCCCAGAGAGAAGTATAGAAATGCTGTTCATCATAATTAGGAGTGTATAACAAGAAATGTGAGACTTAAACATATTTACCGCAAAATGTAAATATGGCAACAAAGTGGGCTGGGCACCTGTCTCTCATCTGGATTTCCCTAGAACCAGTTCCAGTACACAGGTAAACACAGGTGTAGGTCTTTTCAAACTTGGAGTATGTGACATTAAAATTATATGCTAAATCATCTTCTAATAGCCACTTCAGTTAACAGCTGTACGAACCTCAAAAATTAACTAGAACACAATCACTTTTGACAGTAGTTGAAGAAGTTTGTATATACACACATACCAGCATATATGTAAAATGAAAATATACACCTGGAGAGAAAACCTTTTAGGAAATGAAGGTCATAGAGATATGGAAGTTGATAAACCAAAATGGAATAGAGGGATGGTAAGGAATCTGTGGAAGAGAAATCATTTCTAGATAATGATTAAAAGAAAAAAATGTGAAAAATAGAAGTGTAAAGCGGCTTCATAACTTCGTTTACTCACTCAGAAAGGATGCCTGTCTAAAATGAAGACAGCTCTTTATTAGCCAACAGGGAGTGAACTTTATGCTATCAGGGACTTTGTTCATGACACTCTTCCCCATGATTCTGTGCAGTGTATCAAAGCACCAGCAGCGAGTCACAGTCTTTCAGAGGAGGCTGGATTCCAAGATTCTTGGTGCACACACAATTTCCAGAATTAGCTTTCCATGGAGTCCATTGCCTCTGCATGCTTGTGTACATGTGTGCTCAGTAGTATCTGACTCTTTGCGACCCCATGGACTGTAGCATGTCAGGCTCTTCTGTCCACGGGATTCTCCAGGCAGTACTGGAGTGGGGTGCCATTTCCTCCTCCAGGGTATCTTCCCAACCCAAGAATCGAACCCATGTCTCTTGTGTCTCCTGTATTGGCAGGCAGATTCTTTGACAGTGCACAAAGCGGGAAGCCTCCCATTGCCTATGAGAATGCTTAATGACTTGAAAAGCCACCATGAAGTAGGATATGTGCTTTCCCCAAAGAGGCTTCTAATTGACTTCCTGATAACTAATTTACTGGTAACTGAGGACATGCTAGAAAAATCAAGGAGAGTCTAACTTTTTAATACTGGTCACTGCACATAGGGCTTCCCAGGTGACGCTAGTGGTAAAGAACCTGCCTGCTGATACAGGAAACATAAGAGATGCCAGCTGGATCTCTGGGTGGGAGGATCCCCTGGAGGATGGCATGGCTATAGTCCATGGGGTCACAAAGAGTCAGACATGACTGAAGCAACTTAGCACCACACGCAGGACACTGAAGATAAGGGGGATACAAATTTGGGGATGGCTGATGTGGAAATTCCACAGTGAACACAGAGATGGAAACGGAACTTGGTACATCTTTTTACATGGTAGATGGCATTTAAATAAATAACTACAGTTTGTGGCAAAAATGGGAGGGCCTTGGAAGAAAGAGGTGATGAGAGATGCAGGTTAAAATTCCGAAAGTGTGTTCAAAATGAACCAGTACTACTTGAGTCTACAGCCTCTCAGGCTAGTCTCCTATCCTAACCTAACACAGTGTTCACACGTCCTTTATGCTAGGTAACAAAAGGTGGCAATTTTAATGGACTGGGGCTTCCTGCGACCACTGGCAGGGTACAGGGTATAAAGATACTACTGTTCTAAGAATACTGCATATTTACAAGTATCCCAAGACATATCAACCCATGAATTTTATAATAAAGTAAAATTCAAACTTCAAAGGATAGCACTTCTCATACCATCAATATTTATGGTGCTAAATAACAGCATTATCACTTAACTGAAGTCATTCAGTCTCCCACCCAGAAGTGGGAATAACTTTGTTCCCTACACACCAGAGAAGTACTACTTATAACCCCAAGACTAACAAATATTCTCCATCAAAATATCTCCTTTGGCTCCAACCAGCTGCCTTGTTGTCAGAAGGCCTAGTGACAGTCCTCGTGCTCATGCTAAGTCACTTCAGTCATGTATGACTAGACAGACCTTTGTTGATAAAGTAATGTCTCTGCTCTTTAATATGCTGTTTAGGTTGGTCATAACTTTCCTTCCAAGGAGTAAATGTCTTTTAATTTCATGGCTGCAGTCACCATCTGCAGTGACTTTGGAGCCCCCAAAATAAAGTCAGCCACTGTTTCCACTGTTTCTCCTTCTATTTGCCATTAAGCGATAGGACAGGATGCCATGATCTTCGTTTTCTGAACGTTGAGCTTTAAGCCAACTTTTTCACGCTTCTCTTTCACTTTCATCAAGAGGCTCTTTAGTTCTTCATTTTCTGAAGATATTAAGTAGAGGTGGCAAGAATACACGGAAAAACTGAACAAAAAAGATCTTCACGACCCGGATAATCACGATGGTGTAATCACTCACCTAGAGCCAGACATCTTGGAAAGGGAAGTCAAGTGGGCCTTAGAAAGCATCACTACGAACAAAGCTAGTGGAGGTGATGGAATTCTAGTTGAGCTATTTCAAATGCTGAAAGATGATGCTGTGAAAGTGGTGCACTCAATATGCCAGTAAATTTGGAAAACTCAGCAGTGGCCACAGGACTGGAAAAAGTCCGTTTTCATTCCAATCCCTAAGAAAGGCAATGCCAAAGAATGCTCAACCTACTGCACAATTGCATTCATCTCACATGCTAGTAAAATAATGCTCAAAATTCTCCAAGCCAGGCTTCAGCAATATGTGAACTGTGAACTTCCAGATGTTCAAGCTGGTTTTAGAAAAGGCAGAGGAACCAGAGAACAAATTGCCAACATCTGCTGGATCATGGGAAAAGCCAGAGCATTCCAGAAAAACATCTATTTCTGCTTTATTGACTGTGCCAAAGCCTTTGGCTGTGTGGATCACAATAAACTGTGGAAAATTCTTCAAGAGTTGAGAATACCATACCACCTGACCTGCTTCTTGAGAAACCTGTATGCAGGTCAGGAAGCAACAGTTAGAACTGGACATGGAACAACAGACTGGTTCCAAATAGGAAAAGGAGTACATCAAGGCTGTATATTGTCACCCTACTTATTTAACTTACATCATGAGAAATGCTGAGCTTAAAGAAGCAGGAGCTGGAATCAAGATTGCTGGGAGAAATATCAATAACCTCAGATATGCAGATGACACCACCTTTATGGCAGAAAGTGAAGAAGAACTAAAGAGCTTCTTGATAAAAGTGAAAGATGAAAGCAACAGTGCCTTGGGCGTGTCATTGACCTTGAAGATTGAGGATAAAGGTTTAGTTGAACTTGACTTGTCATCTTGGACTCATTTTATTTTAATCAGTTTATGTTTTGACCTTGGGCTATGTCATTCTTTCAAAGTTGTGCCCTGCCCCCTTCCCTCCTGTTTCATGCTCTTCTCCTGAGCCCAGTCCAGGGCACAATTCCTCTACAATCTTCTGGAGGGACAACCAGAAAATAGCTGGCCTTTGGAAGGGAAATACTGTGTAATATCCAATCTCTCTAGATACTCGGGCCTTCATCTTCCATGTTCCCTACAACTTGTGCAACATCAGCTCCTCTCAGTGAACCTGCTAGGGCGGGTGACAGACACCTGCTAGAAGTTCATCTGTTGGTGGCATCCCTTCAAGGACAATTGGGCTTCCAGGGATAATGTTTGCCACTTTGGGAGTTAGTCCTGCAGGCCATTTGGGCCCAAACCCTTACCACCCTTCTCCCAAAGTTACAAACATACCCCTGGATCAAATCTCCCCTCCACTTTTATGAAACATGTGATCTGTTGCCTCTTACCACTTTATTCTTATGCCACTATCTAACCCCTACAACCAGGCAACATCACTCTACCTCGATTATTATTAAAATACTCTAATAGGACAAGATAACCCACTCCTTTGTCACTACTTCTGCTATTACCTAAATAAAGTGGGTCTATGACAATGAAATGTTTACCATTGGAAACACTCTAAACTGCTCTTATGGAGGACTAGGGGAGGAAATCAGTGACATACATTCCCTCAGAGCAATAAGAGGATAAGATTTATGGGTGTTTCACCAGGTTCCCAGTCTCAGGGCACTGGATTGCTTACATCATAATATCTATTCCCATCTGCAGTGGACAGACCAGCAATGAGTTAAGATTGGTGATGGTGGTTTAGTCAGTCGTGTCCAACTGTTGTGAACACATGGACTGTAGCCCACCAGGCTCCCCTGTCCATGGGATTTTCCAGGCAAGAATACTGGAGTATATTGCCATTTCCTTATCCAGGGATCTTTCCAATCTAGGAATTGAACCCAGGTCTCCTGCATTGCAGGCATATTCTTTACTGACTGAGCTACAAGGGGAGCCCAAGTTAAGATTAAAACCCCTTAATCCTACCCAGCACTGGTCATGCTGGAGAGTTTGGGACACCCAACTCCAGCCTGGGGATATAGGAGATCAACCTGCCTTGACCTGCCTAGGGATCCGGTCCCCAGGAGGTTGTCATGCCTCAGCCTGCTCAGGGGATCTTCCAGTCCAAGGCTCCCAGGAGATCGACATGTCTTGACTTTCCCAGGGACCCAATTCTCAGGAGGCCAACCTGCCTCAACCTGCCTGGGGATTCAGTCTCCAGGAGGCTGTCATGCCTCAGCCTGCCTGGGAATCTGCACCCTGATCCGGGGACGCCTGGTTCTCAAATTGCAACAGTACAGGGTAGGTAAGTCTTTAAAAAGACTCATCCCTAAGGAAATCCACCCATGGAAATAGAAGGAGTCTATTAGTTGTGGGACTGTGCCCAGTCTCAGCAATAACTCAGGAGTCCAACAAGAACCCCATTGCCTTTCTGGAAAGTCTAAAAGAGGCCCTCCAAAAGTTTACTAATCTGGACTTATACTCTTATGAGGGACAGATGATTTTAAAGGACAAATTCCTGTCCCAATGTGCATCAGCCATCAGGATAAAGTTACAACAGCTACAGCAGCAGGATCTTGCTGCCTCTTTAGATGAGATGGTCCAGAGAGCCGCCAGTACCTTTTATAATAGAGAACAGGAGAAGGAGGCCAAGGCACAGGGAAGGGAGAAAAGGAAAGAGACAATGCATGCCCAAATGTTGGTCGTCCTCCAGGGAAACTCTATGGCATATCCCGAGTCTTCAAAGGATAAGGCACGAGGCAAATGTCTAATCTGTAGACAGGCGGGACATTGGGCCAAAGAGTGTCCAAACCATAACAAGTCTCCTAAAATGATTTGCTACAAATGTCATCAATTGGGACATTGGGAAGAACTCTGCCCTAGGGACCCAAGAGCCTCAAGGTCAAGTGCCAAGCCTTCTCTCATGATGGTTCGACAGGATTGAAGCAGCCTACTCCAGCCAGCCTTCCTGTCACAGATAACCATCATGGGACTGGAGCCAAGGGTGCAACTGGATGTGGCAGGTAGGTCCAAGAATTTCCTGGTTGACACAGGGGCTACCTACTCTGTCCTGACCTCCTACTCCAGAGTTTTCTCCTCCCAAACCTGTACTATTTGGGGTGCTACAGAAAAAACAATTACAAAAATATTCACCTGAGCACTTCTTTGTTGCTGGGATGGACAAATATTTTCCCACCTGTTTCTGGTGGTCTCTGGGTGTTCTACTCCCTTACTGGGAAGAGATCTTCCCCTGCCTTTGAAAACTTGCAGCTATTGCAGTCCTGATAGAAGATGCTTTAAAATTCTCTCTTAGGGCAAACTAACTCCTGAATGGGAGAGGCCATTTATGGATGTCTGATCAAAAATCCTCAGATATCAAGTAGTGCTGATGGAAAATCCAGGCCTGACTATATCCCCTTGTGAGGTTCTTAACCCTGCCACCCTCCTGCCTATCCCTGAGGGCTCTCTCCCTTTTCACTCTTGCCTAGAAACCTTGGACCACTGGACAAAAAACCACGAGAGGGCTGGTCGGAAGATCCTCTGATCCTGAGGAAATCTGGTACACCGATGGAAGCAGCTTTGTTTTAGATGGAAAAAGAAGAGCTGGATATGCAGTAGTCTCCAATTTTGAGACCATAGAGGCTAAACCTTTGCTACCAGGTACTTCAGCCCAATTAGCTGAGCTCATAGCCCTGACTCAAGCTTTAGAGCTGGGAAAAGGAAAAAGAGTAGCCATTTACACTGACTCTAAGTATGTATTTGTGGTGATACACGCACATGCTGCTATTTGGACAGAAGGAGGCCACTTGACCACCTGAGGGTCCCCAGTCAAATATGGTGATCAAATTCTTAGACTTTTAGAGGCAGTTCATCTGCTCACTGAGGTTTCAGTCTCCCACTGTAAAAGGCACCAAAATGGGAGCACGGAAGTGGCATGAGGGAAGCAAGCAGCCCGTCAGGCAGCTAAGAGAGCAGCATTACAGAACCATGACCTAATAGGGATTGCCGCCTTAGTTCCACAAATTTGCCAGAAGCTCCAAATACTGAAGGTGAGACTCTTAAAGCTAAGAGTGAAGGCTTTCAAGAAGATCATTCATAAGGGGTGGTTCCACAAGTAGGGACTCCTTTTTCTGCCTGGGAACCTCCAAGGGAAGTTGATTAACTCCTAACATGCCACCATTCATTTAGGGAAAAGGCCCTCCAAAGATTACTAAAAGGTCCTTCAGAGGAACAGGCCTCCAAATGCCTATAAGGCAAGTGGTCTTCTCTTGTCCCACTTGCCAATTAAACAGCCTCCAAGGAGCTCAAAGACCCCAGCTGGCCCAGCCTGTCCAGTGATGTGGGACCTACCCAGGAGAGGACTGGCTGATGGACTTCACCCAGATGCCAGTTTCTCAAGGGTATAAATACCTATTAGTCATGATAGATAAATTCATAGGATTGATTGAAGGCTTTCACATCCATATTGAGAAGGCTGAGGAGGTGGTTAAAAAAAAAAAACAAACCTGCTCCATGAAATCATTATGAAATTTGGTCTGCCCCGGTCATTACAAAGTGACAATGGGACATCATTTACTTCTAAAGTCACCCAAGGGTCTCTAAAGCATTGGGCATTACTTATTATCTCCATTGTGCCTGAAGGCCTCAGTCTTCAGGAAAAGTAGAAAGAGCCAACCACTTCTTAAAATGAGTGATAAAAAGATAACCCGGGAGACCTCCCTGGGATGGAAGGAGGCTTTACCAATAGCCCTCCTCTGGACCTGTATTGCCCCTAAGAAACAGGTTGGTCTTAGTCCTTATGAGATGCTATCTGGGAGACCTTTTGTTTATGTCAATGACCTCTTAATAGATCCAGAGGCTCAGACCCTCTGGCTGTTATCCCAGACCCTCTGGCCCCTTATACCATGGCTGTTGGGCTCAGACCCTCTGGCCGTTATACCAGACCCTCTGGCCCCTTATACCATGGCCATTGGGCAATTCCAACAGCATAAACGTTTGTGGGATGTCAACCAGGACCCAAAAGATTCTAAAGAGCCACCACTATATGCTCCAGGGACTCAAGTTCTAATTAAAGTCTGGAAAGATGGGTCCCCAAAAGCTCAACTCCAGCCCACGTGGAAGGGCCCTACCCTGTAATACTTTCTACCCCCACAGCGGTCAAGGTTCCAGGACATGACTCCTGGATTCACCACTCACAATTCAAGCCATGGAAGAAAACAGAAAAAGACACTCAGTCCACTTGTGAGCCCCTGGGAAATCTCAGATACCAGTTCAGAACTACAGATGAGTGCCATTCTAATGAACACCACCAAAATTAAATTTCTGGGATAAGATTTCTCAGGATAGCTCTAAAGAGCCAACACAGCTTGGCAGGGGTTGCACTCCAAAACAGACAAAAGATAGATCTCCTGATCCTTGAATAAGGAGGGACTTGAGCCATCTTGAATGAGACATGTTATTTCTGGATAAATACCTCCAGCTAAGTTAAAGTCTCACAGTCCTCAAGAAAAACATTCAGACCCTACAGGATCTCAAAGAAAAAGCTGGAGAGTTCTCAGGGTGGCTACAATCTCTTTGGAGGATCCTCCTGGTGATGGGAAATTTGGAGTTGGCTAATGCCCCTAGTAGTCCCTGTCATCACCATATTGATGCTGCTTATGATTGCTCCGCGTATTATCAACTGTCTAACCTGTTTTGTTTCTGCCCAGGTCAACAAGCTACAACATGCAGTGCCAGCTGAACAAGGATATATGAAACTACAGCCTACCACAGAAAATGTCACTCACCCTTAGATGGACACCCTTATAAGGACTCTGAGGCTTGAGACTAGCAAGAGGGGGAGGCCCAAGTCCCCTTGTCATCCCAGCAGGAAGTAGCCAGAGAGACCTCGATATCCCTATTTCCAAAGAATCAGGCAGCCCATCTCTTGAGGGGGGAATGTTAGGTGGTTAGAATAGGAAAAAGGAGTCCAAAATGGTGGTGGCTAAAAGACAAAGAAAGGAAAAGCCCGTGAAAATAGAACAAAGAAGGTCCAAGGACCAGAGTGAGGACCTCAGGTAAAACAAACAGCTCTCCTTGCTAGCCCAATTTGCATAGGGCATGCTCAGGGGGAGGAGAAAAACATATAAAAGAGGAGCCAAAATTGAGCGAGGGGCTTCTCTTCCCGTCTTCTGGGTCACCCTGCCCTCATGCCTCGAGGATGCATTTTCCTTTACTTTCTAAATGAAACTGAGCTGTAACACGGGGTTATATAACACTGGTCTGTCCGAGGGCTATAACACTGTTAGCACAAGCTGTAACGCTGAAGTCTGTCACTTCAAATTTTTGCTGTGGCGAGACAGAACCAGGAAATTACACACTCCCCCGACACACTGGTCTCATGAAAGACTACCGAAAAAAAAAGTCAATTAATAGGCCTATCACTCATCGGATGGAACTGACCTGAACTGATCACTCATCGGACATATACAGCTATGCTAGAATCCTCTTAGCCCCTGATTTGATGTATTTTACTGTAATGTAAGAAATGAATGATTAGTGGCCCTTTTGGACTTCCACTCTCTCATTCCTTCCATGACTTCCTCCAACTTCTGTTTTTATTTCTAGGTAAATTACTAAAATGAACTGTTCTTATGTTTTAGGTCCCTCCCATTCCCTGCCCACCCACCGCTCCCCCCACCCCCGCATCGTCCAAAGCCAAATTTAACAGTACTGCACTTGCACACTTTGTCACCCTGAAGTCTGTTTCCTATCGAAACAATGTGGTGGCAGTTTTTGACTCAACAAAATGGGTAGTGTGTCATAAAATAACTTTAAATGAGAGGTAGAGATCTGTATACTCATCATTCCTCCATTTATGAGGGTGCTGTGACCTTTGGAAATTTACTCAATTTCCCCCTGATATGATTTTATAAAATACAAATTGTGATGGACATTATTTCATGATGTCATAGGAATATATATCTGTTTATCAAATTTGTTATAATATTTTAAGTAATTTAAATAATTTAAAAATTTCCACTTAAATGATTAATTTTCAAATTACAGACTTCTCAATTATCCCAATGGTTTCACCTTTAAAAAATTGACTTTATCTCTTTGAAACTACAGATTTTATTTTGCTTTCCCTAAGTATGTCAAAGTTAGTTTGTGAACAGATAAGTCTTATGAGCTCCAGGGACTATAATCAAAAAACAAAACATTTGCAGTAGGTTGGTATTGAAACCTGCTGTTCTCTTTCCCAGTTTTTCCAATTTAGTTCGAGTGTTCAACTGTTTAGCAGGCTCAGATAACTTAATCAATGAAGCTCTTATTTTTGGCATTCTCACATTCCAAATTAAAATTACATTATATTTTTTTGGGAAAACCCCCACCAGTACCATCTGTGAATTGAATGGTGTCATTACATCAAAGTACTGCAATTAGAACAATAGGGTAAAATTAATGCCAATGTTAAGTACAGATGTGCCAGATATGATGGGTAGTTGATACACAATTCAAATTGACAACCACGTGCAATGTGGAAAGTATCCAGGCATAACCTCAGATCCAGTTGGCCAATGGATGTCATGATTGCCTCACAGAGAACATATTTAAAAGAGATTTATTTGGCAGTAAGAAAGAGTTAGTTTCAAAAGACTATAGTCTATCCTGGGTTACTCATGCAAAATGTTCATTATCTCAGGGTAAAAATGGGCCCACAGAAGATAATCCAAAGGGAACATAACATTCCATAGCCAAAGAAAAAAATTCCCATTTTTTTTTCATGAATATAACATTTGGTATTTGCATTACATGGCAGATCATATTGCATTATTAGTCTAATGGTGATTCATTTTCATTTTTTAGCTGTGACAAGCTATTAGCTTTTGCAGGCAATAGGGTTGTCTTAGTATAGGTTAATAGGATAATACATTTTATTATTTAGGTTTATCATCTGCGAACTCAGATTTTTAGAATGTATAATCATGGTTTAGAATTTCTTTCAGTTTAGGATGTTCTAATGTTGGGTATGAATGTTAATGCTAAAATGACAGTTTGACTTACACAATCATAAGATATTTAATCTCTGTCGTTGTATGTTTATGTGTTTGAAAAAATGTGATATTAAAAGAAGAGATGTAAGTTGTTGAAGGTGTCAGAGTATTGATGGGTCAGTGGACTGTCTTGATCAGTTCTTAACTACAAATGGTAAATAGCATTTTTTAAAAATATTTTATAATTTTCTACTGGATCCAGAAATTTTTAGCAACAAATTTAAAACAATTTTTGTGTGTGTGAATAGGCATAATTAACCTATAAGCCTCATAGCAGCAGCCTTTATTTAAACAAATAAATTTCAAAAATGAGACAATATTTATAAAGCAGGGATAGCAGTTGATGGGTCAACAATTATATGGAGATATTGACTAATGTGTTTCTGTTCACAGAAGCTATCTCGAACTGAGGTCAGGGTGATATTTTTCTATAGAGCAAAAAATTGCAGTCCAAGAATAATGGCATATCAATGTTCTTTTCTGAAATACCACATTTCCACATTCTTTTCCTTCATTATTGCTCAATTTTCTCAGTATTAAACAAAGTTTAGAATGGAAAAGGGAACATGCATTAATGTAAACAAAGGAAACCAGGAGGTATATATGCTCATCTTTTCACCACTCGTTACTAATCTCAAACTTTATCAAAAGTTGCTTTGTAAGTACTAGTAGAATATATTATAGCCTGTATTACTTAATATTTCCCCCAGTCAATTGCCACAGAAGCCAATGGCACCCACTCCAGCACTCCTGCCTGGAAAATCCCATGGACGGAGGAGCCTGATAAGCTGCAGTCCATGGGCTGGATGAGTTTGACAAAACTGAGTGACTTCACTTTCACTTTTCACTTTCATGCACTGGATAAAGAAATGGCAACCCACTCCAGTGTTTTTGCCTGGAGAATCCCAGGGACGGCAGGGCCTGGTGGGCTGCCATCTGTGGGGTCGCACAGTCGGACATGACTGAAGCAACTTAGCAGCAGCAGCAGCAGCAGTCAAATACAGTTTTCTAAATAACAAAAGTAGGTTCCTTTTTAATAACTTAGAATAATAGATACTTGTTGAGAACATAGTATATACAAGGAGTTGTAGATAAACAATGTTGACTAAAACTGCTCTCAGTATGATTATCATCTTATAAGAGGTCCCAAATAACTGCAGGCAAAGCAAAAACGCAAGAAATCTTTTAAGAGAGGTAAAGAGCTTTAATGAGAGAATAGTTGCTTTAGGTTAGAGTCATCAGGACCCTACACAGTAGAGGAGACAGTATTGGCTGAATAGATGGAGAACCCCTGGTAAATGAAATAGAATGATCAAATCAAGAAAAAAGCTAGAAATCAAGAATCATTTGTTTATTCAAGGTGAGATACAGAAGTGGTGTGGATTAAAATGGCGGAGGTAAGGTTCTGGCTCAGGAAAGACTGCAGGAGGCTGAGAAAAGCCTGGTTATTAAGATGTGAAGTGGAGGAACTGAGGAAAAGTTAAGACTGATTGCAATTACGGTTGAGTGCAGTTGAAGCACAGGAAGAAAAGATTATGCTAGAAAGACAAGACCAGAAGTAAAACTTGTATAAACTTTGTAGGTTCCTGAATACCTTGACTAATCCTGTTTTAGCGTCAGCCAAAAAGATATTCACAGTTCGGTCTACTGGGAAGAACTCAGTAGAGATGACCTTAAAGACAACCAGAACCATGAACACAAACAATGTCAGGAAAATATTATTCTCTGTATCCTCTCTTTGACTCTTTTAAAGCTTTCTTCTCTAGAACAACTTATCCATTTAGAAGGAAGTTTTAAGCTTACAGCCTTGCAGTACTGCTATCAAGGAGGTTTATTTAGCTC
The DNA here is from genome assembly GCA_917880005.1 of Nanger dama. Classification (NCBI taxonomy): domain Eukaryota; kingdom Metazoa; phylum Chordata; class Mammalia; order Artiodactyla; family Bovidae; genus Nanger; species Nanger dama. The sequence goes on from CAKJTW010000002.1 coordinate 86,920,789, forward strand.
ATATGTGAACAGTTTAGGGAAAGACAATCAGTGGTCACATAACTGTACTTGGATCATTTACTGCAAACCACTGTGAATCATATATTCATCCTTCTGGTCAATGGGCAGCCCACATTCCTCTAAGAAGCACCCACCTAGTATAAATGAGTGTTTTCCAGAAGAATGGGGCAGGGGAAGGGGAAGTCAAAATATTAATTATTAAGGCTAAGTGAGACTTCAGTTGATATAAAAGTGCATTATATATGCATTATACATTATATTGCATAATGCATAAGACATTATATTGGGCTTCCCTGGTGTCTCAGAGGTTAAAGCGTCTGCCTCCAATGCGGGAGACCCGGGTTCGGTTCCTGGGTCGGGAAGATCCCCTGGAGAAGGAAATGACAATCCACTCCAGTATTCTTGCCTGGAGAATCCCATGGACGGAGAAGCCTAGTAGGTTACAGTCCACGGGGTCGCAAAGAGTCGGACACGACTGAGCGACTTCACTTTACCTCACCTTATACATTATATTATATACATGATATATAGGTATATATATATATATATAATGCATTGTTGTTGAGTCACTAAGTCATGTCCAACTCTTTATGACCCCATGTACTGAAGCAAACCAGCCTTCCGTGTCCTTCACTATCTCCCTAAATTTGTTCAAATTCATGTCCATTGAGTTGGTGGTGCTATCTAACCATCTCATCCTCTGCCGCCATCTTCTCCCTTTGCCTTCAATCTTTCCCAGCATCTGGGTCTTTTCCAATGAGTCAGGTCGTCTCATCAGGTGGCCAAAGTATTGTAGCTTCAGCTTCAGCATCAGTCCTTCCAATGTACACCCAGGGTTGATTTCCTTTAGGATTGCTAGTTTGATTTCCTTGCTGCCTAAGGGATGCTCAAGAGTCTTCTCTAGGACCACAATTCAAAAGCATCAATTCTTTGGCACTCAGCCTTTTTTATGGTCCAACTGTCACATCTGTACATGACTACTGGAAAAACTATAGCTTTGACTATATGGACCTTTGTTAGCAAAGTGATGTCTTTGATTTTTAATGCATTGTCTAGGTTTGTCATAGCTTTCCTTCTAAGGAGCAAATGTCTTTTAATTTCATGGCTGCTGTTACCTACCCTCTGTCTACAGCCTTTTATTGTCTTTGTTCCTTCGATCTAAAGATAATGCCTGAAATAGATCACAATATTGCTCATTCACTTGAAGAAACTGCTCTAGCAAGTCTCTTTTCTTTCTCTTCCATCATCAGTTTTGTCCTGTCTATGAGATCTTTCCCATCAGCAATATTCTTCAATCTTATAAACAAAACTTTCTCTTGACCCTATATTCCCCATCAGCTACTGCCCTTTTATTTTGTTCCCTTTAAAGACAGAATTTCTTAAAACAATTATCTTTCCTCTAACTTCAGTTTCTCAGATTTTATTCTCTCTTCAGCCCACTCCACTCATATTTCTGTCCTTCACCAATGTAATACTTAATGGTTTCCCAATGATCTTCATATTGACAAATTTCATTGAACAATTCTTAGACCTCATCTTATTTGACCACATGGTAATATTTACTATGTCATTCTCTCTTTCTTACTACTTTTGCCTTGTTTTTCAAGGCATATTGAATTTTCAACTTAGAATGTTTTGTCAGTCTCCTTTGATATCTCCTGCTTATTGTCAGTTACTTATTTGGGAGCCCAGTGGCTCCAACCTTGATCCTCTTTTTCTTCTCTACTTAACTTTACTCCCTTGATGATCTCGTCAAGTCTCATGACTTTAAACTCCTCTGTCAGCATTAAAATTTACATTTTTAGCTATTTTCTATTCCTTGAATTCTAGACCCATTTGTCACACTGCCTACTCAACATCTCTATGTAGATGCCCAAGATGTATTAAATTAACATGTACTTACTTAAACTATTTAATCTTCTATCCCTAAACCTACTTATCCACTGTTATGGGCTCAATTGTGTCCCTGCCCCCATGCACTCAACTCCAATTCAGATGTAGAAGACTTAACCTCTGATACTTCTGAATGTGACTGTATTTGGAGATAGGACTTTTAAGACATTGTTGTTCAGTCGCTCAGTCATGTCTGACTCTTTGTGACCCCATGGACTGTAGCACACCAGGTTTCCTGTACTTCATCTTCTCCCAGTCCTTGCTCAAACTCAAGTCCATTAACTTGGTGATGCTATCCAACCATCTCATCCTCTGTCACCCTCTTCTCCTGCCTTCAATCTTTCCCAGTATCAGGGTTTTTTTCTAAGGAATTGGCTCTTTGCATCAGGTGGCCAAAGTATTGGAGCTTCAGCTTCAGTGTCAGTCCTTCCAATTAATCTTCAGGACTGATTTCCTTTACAATTCACTGGTTTCATCTTGTAGTCCAAGGGATTCTCAAGAGTCTTCTCTAACACCACAGTTCAAAAGCATTAATTCTTTGGTGCTCAGCTTTCTTAATGGTCCAACTCTCACATCCATACATGACTACTGGAAAAACCATAGCTTTGACTAGACAGACCTTTGCTGGCAAAGTAATGTCTCTGTTTTTTAATATGCTGTCTAGGTTTGTCATAGTTTTTCTCCCAAGGAGCTAGTGTCTTTTAATTTCATGGCTGCAGTCAACATCTGCAGTGATTTTGTAGCCCCTCAAAATAAAGTCTGCCACTATTGATAATTAAGATAAAATGAAGCCTTTTGGGTGGACCCTAATCCAATGTAACTGATGTTCTTATAAGAAGAGATTAGGACACACAGAGAGACACCAGACATGTGTGCAAAGAATGATCATGTGAACACATAGAAAGAATGCAACCATCTGCAAGCCAAAGAGAGATGCTTCAGAAGAAACCAAACTGGGACACCCACATCTCAGATGGCCAGCCACCAGAACTATGAGAATATAATCTTCTGCTGTTTAAATTCAGTCTCCTAAGTCAGTTCATTCTAACTATTCTTTTTACCCATGCCAAACACTTTGGAGTTTTCCTAGACACTTTTTTTTTTCTTTTTACATTCTATGTTCTATCCATCCAGAAATCCTGTGTCTAAATTCAGAGCAGAAAAAAAAAAAAAATTCAGAGCAGAATCTCTACTTCTCAGTAGCTCTTATATGACCTCCTTGGTTCAGACCATCATCCTCTCTTGACTTGATTACTGTTATGGCCTTTTAACTGCTTATCTGACTTATATCCTCATTCCCTTGCAGTCTATTCTTCACCCCCTCAGGGGACTGGTACTTTAAAAAGTAAGTCCAATAAACATCAAATTGGAAGTGGTGCAGGGGAAATTATGATGAAGGTAGTAAAAAGGCACAAACTTCCATTTATAAGAGAAATAAGTACTGCAGAGTGCATGAATGCTCAGTTGTGTCCAATTCTTTGCAACTCCATGGACTGTAGAATGCCAGGCTCCTCTCTCCATGGGATTTCCCGGGCAAGAATACTGGAGTGGGTTGCCTTCTCCTTCTCATAGGGATCTTCCTGACTGAGGGATCGAACCTGTATCTTCTGCACTTCCTGCAGGTTCTTTTACCACTGACCCACTTGGGGAGCCCCTCCCTCCCAAATAAATTCTATAAAGATAAGTAACACTGCTGTGTGGTACATGTGAAAGCTGTTAAGAGAGTAAACCCTAAAGGTTCTCATTGCAAGGAAAAAAAATTTTTTTATTTCTTTAATATTATACTTAAATGAGATGATGGGTATTCACTAAATTTACGATAGTAATCATTCCAAAATGTACATAAGTCAAATTATTACATATTTTTAAAACATACAACATCCATTTATGATAAAAACTCTCCAGAAAGCAGGAATAGAAGGAACGTACCTCAACATCATAAAAGCTATATATGACAAACCCACAGCTAACATTATCCTCAATGGTGAAAAATTGAAAGCTTTTCCCGTAAAGTCAGGAACAAGACAAGGGTGTCCACTTTCACCACTACTATTCAATATAGTTCTGGAAGTGTTGGCCACAGCAATCAGAGCAGAAAAAGAAATAAAAGGAATCCAAATTGGAAAAGAAGAAGTAAAACTCTCACTCTTTGCAGATGACATGATCCTCTACATAGAAAATCCTAAAGACTCGACCAGAAAACTACTAGAGCTAATCAATGAATATAGTAAAGTTGCAGGATATAAAATCAACACTCAGAAATCCCTTGCATTCCTATACACTAATAATGAGAAAGTAGAAAAAGAAGTTAAGGAAACAATTCCATTCACCATTGCAACGAAAAGAATAAAATACTTAGGAATATACCTACCTAAAGAAACTAAAGACCTATATATCGAAAACTATAAAACACTGATGAAAGAAATCAAAGAGGACACTAATAGATGGAGAAATATACCATGCTCATGGGTCGGAAGAGTCAATATAGTGAAAATGAGTATACTACCCAAAGCAATCTACAGATTCAATGCAATTCCTATCAAGCTACCAGCAGTACTTTTCACAGAACTGGAGCAAATAATCTCAAGATTTGTATGGAAATACAAAAAAACCTCGAATAGCAAAAGCAATCTTGAGAAAGAAGAATGGAACTGGAGGAATCAACTTGCCTGACTTCAGGCTCTACTACAAAGCCACAGTCATTAAGACAGTATGGTACTGGCACAAAGACAGAAATATAGATCAATGGAACAAAATAGAAAGCCCTGAGATAAACCCACACACCTATGGACACCTTATCTTCGACAAAGGAGGCAAGAATATACAATGGAGTAAAGACAGTCTCTTTAACAGGTGGTGCTGGGAACACTGGTCAACCACTTGTAAAAGAATGAAACTAGACCTCTTTCTAACACCATATACAAAAATAAACTCAAAATGGATTAAAGATCTAAATGTAAGACCAGAAACTATAAAACTCCTAGAGGAAAACATAAGCAAAACACTCTCCGACATAAATCACAGCAGGATCCTCTATGATCCACCTCCCAGTATAATGGAAATAAAAGCAAAAATAAACAAATGGGATCTAATTAAAATTAAAAGCTTCTGCACAACAAAGGACACTATAAGCAAGGTGAAAAGACAGCCTTCTGAATGGGAGAAAACAATAGTAAATGAAACAACTGACAAACAACTAATCTCAAAGGTATACAAGCAACTTATGCAGCTCAACTCCAGAAAAATAAACGAACCAATCAAAAAATGGGCCAAAGAACTAAATAGGCATTTCTCCAAAGAAGACACACGGATGGCTAACAAACACATGAAAAGATGCTCAACATCACTCATTATCAGAGAAATGCAAATCAAGACCACAATGAGGTACCATTTCACATCAGTCAGAATGGCTGTGATCCAAAAGTCTACAAGCAATAAATGCTGGAGAGGATGTGGAGAAAAGGGAACCCTCTTACACTGCTGGTGGGAATGCAAACTAGTACAGCCACTATGGAAAACAGTGTGGAGATTCCTTAAAAAATTGCAAATAGATCTGCCTTATGACCCAGCAATCCCACTGCTGGGCATACACACACCGAGGAAATCAGAATTGAAAGAGACACATGTACCCCAGTGTTCATTGCAGCACTGTTTATAATAGCCAGGACATGGAAACAACCTAGATGTCCATCAGCAGATGATTGGATAAGAAAGCTGTGGTACATATACACAATGGAGTATTACTCAGCCCTTAAAAAGAATAAATTTGACTCAGTTCTAATGAGATGGATGAAACTGGAGCCGATTATACAGAGTGAAGTAAGCCAGAAAGAAAAACATCAATACCATATACTGACACATATATATGGAATTTAGAAAGATAGTAATGATGACCCTCTATGTGAGACAACAAAAGGGACACAGAGGTATAGAATGGACTTTTGGCCTCTGAGGGAGAGGGAGAGGGTGGGATGATTTGGGAGAGTGGCATTGAAACATGTATACCATCATGTAAGAAACGAAGAGCCAGTCTATGTTCAATGCAGGATGCAGGATGCTCAGGGCTGGTGCACGGGATGACCCAGGGAGTTGATATGGGGTGGGAGGTGGGAGGGGGCTTTGGCATTGGGAGATCGTGTACACATGTGGCTGATTCATGTCAATGTATGGCAAAACAAATACAGTACTGTAATGTAGAATAAAGTATTAAAAAAAAAAAAGAAAACTACAAGATATTCCTGAGAGAAATTAAAGAAGACATAAATAAATGGAAAAAAAAAAAACCATACACAGTGTTATATGTCAATTATATCACAACTGGAAGAAAAAGATGTCAATTCTCTGCTCAAAGTCTTGTATTGACATTAGGTCCCCATTTTTACTCAGAGCAGAAGTCAAAACATTTACACTTGCCATCAAGCAGTGGAATATCGGTAACCACCACCTTTTGCACTTCTGACCTCATTTTCTGCTGTGTTCCCTTTTACTCAATCTGTTCCAACACGGGTGGCATTTTTGCTAATCCATGGACACTCTAGGCATGTGCTACCCTTAAGGCTTTGCACTACATGTTGTACTATCTAAAATGCTCTTCTAATGAGATGGATGAAACTGGAGCCGATTATACAGAGTGAAGTAAGCCAGAAAGAAAAACACCAATACAGTATACTGACACATATATATGGAATTTAGAAAGATAGTAATGATGACCTTCTATGTGAGACAACAAAAGAGACTCAGGGGTATAGAACGGACTCTTGGACTCTGAATGGGGGGGATGATTTGGGAGAATGGCATTGAAACATGCATACTATCTTGTAAGAAAAAAAAATAAATAAAAGGAAGTCACTCATTAAAAAAATAAGATAAAATAAAATGCTCTTCTTTCAAAATATTTTATTTTCCCTCATTTTCTTTAAGTCTTTGCTCAAATGCCACCTCAGGAGACCTCCTACCTTACATTATTCTCTCACCCTACATTATTTCTCTTACTACCTGTAGTACCAGTCCACCTTATATTGCTGTTTGTTTTCCTCTATTGCACTATGGAATTTTTACTTACAATATTTTAAAACTTGTTTTTATATTCCTCCTCTAGAACAGCTCCGGTGGCTCAGATGGAAAAGAATCCGCCTGCAATGCAGGAAACCAGGGTTCAATCCCAGGGTCAGCAGACTGGCAACCCACTCCAGTATTCTTGCTTGGAGAATTCCATGGACAGTAGAGCCTGGCAGGCTACTGTCTATGGCATTGCAAAGAGTCAGACATGACTGAGTGAATAATACTTTCACTTTCTAGAACACAACTCCATCAAAGCCACAATTTTTCATCTCTTTGTTCAGCAATTGCCCTGAAAGATGCCTGTCACATCTGTTCAGTTCAGTTGCTCAGTTGTTTCCGACTCTTTGCGTCCCCATGGGCTGCAGCACGCCCGGCTCCCTGCCTATCACCAACTTCTGGAGCCTACTCAAAGTCATGGCCATTGCGTCACCAACCATCTCACCATCTGTTGTCCCCTTCTCCTGCCTTCAGTCTTTCCAGCATCAGGGTCTTTGAGATGAATCAGTTCTTTGCATCAGGTGGTCAAAGTATTGGAGTTTCAGCTTCAGCATCAGTCCTTCCAGTGAATATTCAGGACTGATTTCCTTTAGGATGGACTGATTTGATCTCCTTGTGATCCAAAGGACACTCAAGAGTCTTCTCCAACACCACAGTTCAAAACCATCAGTTCTTCAGCATTCAGCTTTCTTTATAATCCAACGCTCACAACCATACATGACTACTGGAAAAACTATGCCTTTGACTAAATAAACCTTTGTTGGTAAAGTAATGCTCTCTAGCAAAATATGCTGTTTAGATTGATCATAGTTTTTCTCCCAAGAGCAAGCATCTTTTCATTTCATGGCTGCAGTCACTATCTTCAGGGATTTTGGAGCCCATCAGAAATAAAGTCTCTCACTGTTTCCATTGTTTCCCTATCTATTTGCTTTGAAGTGATGGGACCAGATGCCATGATCTTAGTTTTCTGAATGTTGAGTTTTAAACCAATTTTTCACTCTCCTCTTTCACTTTCATCAAGAGGCTCTTTAGTTCTTCACTTTCTGCCATAAGGGTGGTGTCATCTGCATATCTGAAGTTATTGGTATTTCTCCCAGCAATCTTGATTTCAGTTTGTGATTCTTCCAGCCTGGCATCTGTCGTGATGTACTCTGCATATAAGTTAAATAAGCAGGGTGATAGTATATAGCCTTGATGTACTCCTTTCCCAATTTGGAGCCAGTCTGTTGTTCCATATCCAGTTCTAATTGTTGCTTCTTGACCTGCATATAGATTTCTCAGGAGGCACATCAGGTGGTCTGGCATTCCATCTCTTGAAGAATTTTCCATAGTTTGTTGTGATCCACACAATCAAATTCTTTGGCATAGTCAATAAAGCAGAAGTAGATGTTTTTCTGGAATTCTATTCCTTTTCAATGATCCAACAGATGTTGTCAATTTGATCTCTGGTTCCTCTGCCTTTTTAAAATCCAGCTTGGACATCTGGAAGTTCATGGTTCAGGTACTGTTAAAAGCTGACTTAGAGAATTTTGAGCATTACTTTGCTAGGGTGTGAGATGAGTGCAATTGTGTGTAGTTTGAACATTCTTTGGCATTGCCTTTCTTTGGGATTGGAATGAAAACTGACCTTTTCCAGTCCTGTGGCCACAGATGAGTTTTCCAAATTTACTGGCATATTAAGAGCAGCACTTTCACAATATCATCTTTTTGGATTTGAAATAGCTCAACTGGAATTCCATCACCTCCACTTGCTTTGTTCGTAGTGGGCTTCCTAAGCCCACTTGACTTCACATTCCAGGATGTCTGGCTCTAGTGAGTGATCACACCATCATGGTTATCTGGGTTATGAAGATCTTGTTTAGTTCTTCTCTGTATTCTTGCCACCTCTTCTTAATATCTTCTGCTTGTTAGGTCTGTTCCATTTCTGTCCTTTATTGTGCCCATCTTTGCATGAAATTTTCCCTTGGTATCTCTAATTTCACATAGTAGGTGATTAATATATTTATATCTTATAGACTAAATAAGTGAATTGAATATAAGATATAAACAGATGTTAATTAACACCAAGCTTGAGACATAAAACATTGTTAACACTTTGAAGCTCTCCATGTACTCTTTACCACTTTCCTCTCTACTTTCAGGGCATGAACACAAGCAGAGTTTTGTACTGATCATTTCCTTGAAAATCTTCATAGTGTACTACTACATATGTAGACATGTCTAGATAAGATGCATCCTTTATTTTACATGCACTTTGAATTGAAAACATGTATCTTACTTCCTCTTTTGCTCAATATTGTACATTTCATCTGTGTTGATATTAGTGGTGGAGTTTATTCATATTTTTAATACTGTATTTTTCTACTAAATGAATTCATTATAATTTTTTAAAGTTTTAGGTATTTGACTTATTTTTGTGTTTGTACATGTCTGTTGGTACATATATGCAATAAGAATTTTCTTAGATTATTTCACAAGGAATGGGATTGGCTGGTCCAAGATTTTCATGTAACCTATAAGACAGATTCATAAAGTTTTTATCTTTTCATTAAGAGAATAGAATTGAGAGATCTGCCTTTTTCTGATTTGAAGTTTAGTTTTCCTGCCATATATGGATGAAAGGTTCTAGCAAAAGTGTATATCCTGATATTGACAGATAACCTCATTCTTGTTTCTGATTCTGTTACCTGATCAGATCCATTTTCTCTTCATTTTAGTTGAGCTTATTTTCCTTTAAATCTAGCAATGCATTATCAATGTTGTTTATTGACTCTTATCCAGGATTTCTACATGTTTTAAATGAGTGTTTTTTCAGGATACCTTGCCTGCCATATTGTAAGAAGCAGCAGGAAGCTTAAACTTTCATACTTAATTTAAAAACTGTCACATATTGGTACTTTTGGTGTTGTTATTTAGGATATAGTAAATGTTATATAATAACAACTGTGTTTTGGAATATTAACTTGACAATAGCAGCTGGCATCAAGGAGCTATTGATAATGAAAGGTGATTTTTATATATCAGATCATCTGAGTAAAAGAAGTATGCTTTATTAAATAGTCTTGTGACAAACAGACAACCATTTGTATAAAGATAAAATTGGATTTATGCCTCACACTATACACAAAAATAAACTCTGAATGCATAGGAGATCTAAATATAAAATATTAAAACCATACAAGCTTTTCTGCTATATTTTCTAGTAGGTGAATTTCTTTAGAACCTGATGAGAGAGAAAAAGCTCTCTAACTATGACTCAAAATTCAGTTATTTTGTAATTAAATATTGGTAAATTTAAATATATAAAAATATTTTTGAATGGCAAAAATCATCATAGGCAAATTCAAAAGACAAATTGGTAGAAAACATTTGTAATTTGTGTCACAAATTGAAGGCTAATATTTCTAATATATAATGAGCTCTTCACAAATTGAGAAAATGGAAAATTTTAAAAAAAATGATATAAATTTGGGCTTCCCTGGTGGCTCAGATGATAAAAAACTGCCTGCAATGCAGGAGACCTAGGTTCGATCCCTGGGTTGGGGAGATCACCTGGAGAATGGCAGCTCACTCCAGTATTCTTGCCTGAAGAATTCCATGGACAGAGGAACCTGGTGGGCTACAGTCCATGGGGTCACAAAGAGTCGGACACGACTGAGTGACTAACACTTTCAAACACAAGAATGATTTTCAATTTTACTCACAATAAGAGAAATTCAAATGAAAGTCATTAAGATGCAAGTTTTACATGTTACTTTAGCAAAAATTCAAAAGTTTAGCTCATACTCTGTTGTTGCGTTTGTGAAAAAACTGATACTCCAGTATATTACTGGTGGAAATGCCTACAGAACAAAATAGCACAATATCTATTATCTAATAAAACTACATTTGCACTTACTTTTGTCCACCAAACCTTAGGTATTCATCTAGTTACTAATGTATCTCCTATTAATAGAGATGAAAAATATGCAAGATATTCAGTGCACTACCATAGCAACACTGTTGTTCATTGTTCAGTAGACAAGTCTTCTCTGACTCTTTAAGACCCCAAGGTCTTGAAGCACACCAGGATTCCCTGTCCCTCACCATTTCCCGGAGTTTGTACAAGTTCACGTCCATTGAGTTCGTAACAACATTGCCTTATATTTAATTGCAAATTTTCAGAAACAGTCCTGTGTATGAAAGACTAACTTCTCCTGTGTTTCTTCTTCAGTTTCACATTGCTACAACCATCCTCACACTTCTAACACCCCATGAGGTGTTTTCTTCCCCAACACCAAGTAAATCTGACACTAGCTGGGTGTCCTAACATTTAACTCAGTTCTGACACTTGTTTTGACAGCTCTATAGGTTAAAGACTCAGCCCCTTCAGATTCCCTCCTACCTACTTCAGAGGCCAATCACTAGTCCAGGTTGTTACCCATGATTCTGATTATAAGCTATAAATTGGAGGATCCCAAGATCCATTTGGCAGGTTCCATTACTTTGCCAGAGTAAAGGAAAATAGCTTACTTACTGTTTAGTGTCAGTTGCTCAGTCATGTCCAACTCTTTGTGACTCCATGGACAGTACCCCAAAAGGCTCCTCTGTCCATGGTATTCTCCAGGCAAGAATACTGGAGTGGGTAGCCATTCCTTTCTACAGGGCATCTTCCTGAACCACCAGTTTATTATAAAAGGATGTGATAAGGACACAGACAAACATTCAGATGGAAGAGATACACAGAGAAAGTTATACTGGAAAGAATAAGAAAGCCCCATGCCCCCATGAGGTGCATATCTTTCCCAGGAAATCCATGTACTCACCAACTTGAAGCTCTCTAGCCACCACACATTTGGTGGCTTTTTATGGAGGTTTCTTCAGGCCACCATATTGCTCATTAACTCTGTTTCTAGCTTCTACCCTCTCCCTGGAGAATGATAGATGGAGCTGAAACACCCAAGCTTCTATCATGGCTTGGTCTTTCTGGTGACCAGCACCTATCCAAGAACCCACAAGATTCACCTAATTAGACCAAAAGACACTGCTACCATTCAGGACATCCCAAGGGATTTAGGAACTGTATATCAGGAACCAGGGTTTAAGATCAGATGTTACAGCAAAATATCTTTCTAGTCCTTGTATCACTGAAGGGAATATAAGAGCTTTAGTAGCTCTGCACCAGGAACCAGGTATAGAGACCAATATATATTTTCTATTATGTCACAAACCCAAATTCCCATATATAGGACATTCGTTGCATGAACTATGGTACATCTGCCTCATGATACAGAATGAGAAAAATCTCTAGAATTGATATGTAGTGATTCCCAGGATCTATATTTCAAGTTAGAAAATCAATATGTGAAATAATATTTCAGTATGTGAGAGCTGGACCATAAAGAAAGCTGAGTGCTGAAGAATTGATGCTTTGGAATTGCGGTGCTGGAGATATTTTGAGAATCCCTTGGACTGCAAGGAGATCAAATCAGTCAATCCTAAAGGAAATCAACCTTGAATATCCATTGGAAGGACTGATGCTGAAGCTGAAGCTCCAATACTTTGGCCACCTGATGAGAAGAGCCAATTCATTGGAAAAGACTCTGATGCTGGGGAAGATTGAAGGCAGGAGAAGAAGGGGACAACAGAGGGTGAGATGGCTGGGTGGCATCACCGACTCAATGGACATGAGTTTGAACAAGCACCGGGAGATGGTAAGGGACAGGCAAGCCTGGCGTGCTGCAGTCCATGTGGTTGCAAAGAGTTGGGCACAGCTGAGCTACTGAAGAAAATGGGGAAAACCACTAGACCATTCAGGTATTACCTAAATCAAATCCCTTATGACTATACAGTGGAAATGAGAAATAGATTTAAGGTTCTAGATCTGATAGACAGAGTGCCTGATGAACTATAGGTGGAGGTTTGTGACATTGTACAGGAGACAGAAATCAAGACCATCCCAAAGAAAAAGAAATGCAAAAAAGCTAAATGGCTGTCTGAGGAGGCCTTACAAATAGCTGTGAAAAGAAGAGAAGTGAAAAGCAAAGAAGAAAAGGAAAAATATATCCATTTGAATGCAGAGTTCCAAATAATAGCAAGGAGAGATAAGAAAGACTTCCTCAGTGATCAATGCAAAGAAGTAGAGGAAAACAACAGAATGGGAAAGACTAGAGATCTCTAAAAGAAAATTAGAGATACCAAGGGAACATTTCATGCAAAGATGGGCTCAATAAAGGACAGAAATGTTATAGACCTAACAGAAGCAGAAGATATTAAGAAGAGGTGGCAAGAATACACAGAAGAACTGTACAAAACAGATCTTCATGACCCAGATAGTCACAATGGTGTGATCACTCACACTCACCTAGAGCCAGACATTCTGGAATGTGAAGTCAAGTGGGCCTTAGGAAGCATCACTACAAACAAAGCTAGTGGAGGTGATAGAATTCCAGTTGAGCTATTTCAAATCCTGAAAGATGATGCTGTGAAAGTGCTGCATTCAATATACCAGCAAATTTGGAAAACTCAGCAGTGGCCACAGAATTGGAAAAGGTCAGTTTTCATTCCAATCCCAAAGAAAGGCAATGCCAAAGAATGCTCACACTACCACACAATAACACTCATCTCACACGCTAGTAAAGTAATACTTAAAATTCTCCAAGCCAGGCTTCAGCAATACGTGAACTGTGAAATTTCAGATGTTCAAGCTAGATTGAGAAAAGGCAGAGTAACCAGAGAACCAATTGACAACATCCATTTGATTATCAAAAACGAAGAGAGTTTCAGAAAAAAAACATCTTCTATTTCTGCTTTATTGATTATGCCAAAGCCTTTGACTATGTAGATTCCAATAATCTGTGGAAAATTGTGAAAGAGATTGGAATACCAGACCACCTGACCTGCCTCTTGAGAAGTCAGGAAGCAACAATTAGAAATGGACATGGAACAGACTGCTTCCAAATAGGCAAAGGAGTTCGTCAAGGGTGTATACTGTTACCCTGATTATTTAACTTACATGCAGAGTTCATCATGAGGAATGCTAGGCTGGAGGAAGCACGAGCTGGAATCAAGATTGCTAGGAGAAATATCAATAACCTCAGATATGCAGACGGCACCACTCTTATGGCAGAAAGTGAAGAAGAACTAAAGAGCCTCTTGATGAAGGTGAAAGAGGAGAGTGAAAAAGTTGACTTAAAGCTCAACATTCAGAAAACTAAGATCATGGCATCTGGTCCCATCACTTCATGGCAAATAGATGGGGAAACAGTAGAAACAGTGTCAAACTTTATTTTTGGGGGCTCCAAAATCACTGCAGATGGTGACTGCAGCCATGAAATTAAAAGATGCTTACTCCTTGGAAGTAAAGTTATGACCAACCTAGACAGCATATTAAAAAGCAGAGACTTTATTTTATTAACAAAGGTCCATGTAGTCAAGGCTATTCTTTTTCCAGTAGTCATGTATGGATGTGAGAGTTAGACTGTGAAGAAAGGTGAATGCCGAAGAATTGATGCTTTTGAACTGTGGTGCTGGAGGAGACTCTTGAGAGTCCCTTCGACTTCAAGGAGATCCAGCTAGTCCATCCTAAGGAGATCAGTCCTGAATCTTCATTGGAAGGACTGATGCTGAAGCTGAAACTCCAATACTGTGGCCACCTGATGCAAAGAGCTGACTCCTTTGAAAAGACCCTGATTCTGGGAAAGATTGAGGGCAGGAGAAGGGGACTACAGAGGATGAGATGGTTGGATGGCATTACTGACTCAATGAACATGGGTTTGGGTAGACTCTCACAGTTGGTGATGGACAGGGAGGCCTGGGTTGCTGTGACTCATGGGGTCACAAAGAGTTGGACATGACTGAGCAACTGAACTGAACTGAACTGAGCTACTGAAGAACAATAACGCTTCCTATTATGTGAAAAAGAAGAGGAAATAAGATTGTGTTTTTGCATTGTGTGTGCATAACGCTTCTCATTACAAAAAGAAACATGAGAAGACAGTAAAGACAGAATGAAAACAAAGGAAACTGATTATCCACAAGGATTAGATGGGACAGAGGAGGGAGCATTACTTTTCTGGGTTACTCTTTTATAGCATTTTCCCATTTGAAATTATATTAATTCTGTACAGATTTAAAAGTTTAAATCAACCAGGAGGTTTCAAATCTTCTAAAAATGAATACAAATAGGAGCAAATAAACCTAACTATATATAAAGTGGACAAAGGTAATCAGGGTGGAGATAAACAAAGAATTTACCCAAGCAACTTTTGAACAAAGTATTTTGATATCTTCACATTGAGACACAAAGAACTACTCCACAAAACCCATGAACTTTACTTAGTAAAGTCTGAAAGTGTTAGTCACTAGGGAATGTCCTATTCTTTGTAATCCCATAGAGTTTAGCCCACCAGGATCCTCTGTCCATGGAATTCTCCAGGCAAGAATAGTGGAGTGAGTTGTCATTTCCTTCTTCAGGGGAACTTCCCAATCCAGGGATCAAAGCTGGGTCTCCTGAATTGCAGGAAGATTCTTTACTTTCTGAGCCACCAGGGAAGACATTTACTTAGTAGGATAGTTGTGATTAGTGGTTATGGTGTAACAATTTTGAAATTAATTTTGTGAGTTGTGGGATTCAGAAAATGAGTGCATGCATGTGTGTGCTCAGTTGTGTCCAGCTCTTTGTCACCCCATGGACTGTAGCCCACCAGGCTCCCCTGTCCATGGAGTTTTCCAGGCAAGAATATTGGAGTGGGTTGCCACTTCCTTCTCCAGGGGAACTTCCCAAACCAGGGATTAAACCTGCATCTCTAATGAGTAAATATATTAATATTGTTAGCAACCAGGATTCTCACTACTGGTGAAAAGAGAAAGTAATAAGAAACTGGTGAATACAAGGAAGAATTCAGTTTTCTAGTGCTGAATTTGGAATTATGGTAAATAACATGAATCTACAGGATGCATGGAACAACAGACTGGTTCCAAATAGGAAAAGGAGTATGTCAAGACTGTATATTGTCACCTTGCTTATTTAACTTCTATGTAGAGCACATCATGAGAAACGCTGGGCTGGAAGAAGCACAAGCTGGAATCAAGATTGCTGGGAGAAATATCAGTAACCTCAGATATACAGATGATACCATCTTTATGGCAGACAGAGAAGAAAAACTAAAGAGCCTCTTGATGAAGGTGAAAGAGGAGAGTGAAAAGTTGGCTTAAAGCTCAACATTCAGAAAACTAAGATCATGGAATCTGGACCCATCACTTCATGGGAAATAGATAGGGAAACAGTGGAAGCAGTGTCAGACTTTATTTTTGGGGGCTCCAAAATCACTGCAGATGGTGATTGCAGCCATGAAATTAAAAGACGCTTATTCCTTGTAAGGAATAAGCACACACACACACACACACACACACACACACACAAAGGAAATCAACTCTAAATATTCATTGAAAGGACTGATGTTAAAGCTGAAACTCCAATACTTTGGCCACTTGATCCGAAGAGTCGACTCATTGGAAAAGACCCTGATGCTGGGAAAGATTGAAGGCAAAATGAGAAGGAGGCAGCAGAGGATGGGATGTTTAGACAACACCACCGACTCAATTGACATGAATTTGAGCAAACCTCGGAGATAGTGAAGGACAGGGGAGCCTAGGGTGCTATAGTCCATGGGGTCACAAAGAATCGGATACAACTTAGACACTGAAAAACAACAACATACTAAAAGGACAAAGGAGTCAACTTGATGAGATTCCCACTGGCCAAATCTGGGTTGATTTGAGTAGCAAAATGAATAAAGTTGGTAGTGGATTATCACACATTGAATTTGTAAAAACAAACAAACAAACAAAAAACTAAAACAAACTAATAAAAGCAGGAAAGAGGGAGAAATATGATTGGAAAAAAAATTAGAAAGTCAACCAATACTTGTTGGAATAACAGATTTGAGAAATCACTATTTAAAATCATAGAATAATTGACTTGAGAAATCACCAGTGAATGCTGAAAAATAAAAGGATGGTTTTGGAGGAACAGGATATTTTTAAACAGTCTCAAGTTTTTTCAGCTATAATTTATTAATTACAAAAGTGAAAAATATACTTTTACGGTAGAAAAGTTTGATGGGTGCCAATTGATCAGATTTAATATCAACAATAATGGGACAAAGTGACCAGTTGTGACTTCTGTGGGGAAGCTTGAGAGGCACAATATAGATCGTGTAGAATTTCTTCCCCAAATACATAGTCTAAATCTAACCATGAACAGTCAGATAAACCCAAATTGTGTGATATTTTATAAGAAGTCAGTGTCATAAAAGAGAAAGAGAGGAAACAATGCTTGTGAAAGAACTACTGGTATATGTAGAAATTCAGACCTGTCTTAAGACAGATGATTAATTCAGTCTTGGATAAATTTTAATTATTATTACTATTTTGGCTGTACCACTCTACTTGCAGGACTGAGGTTTCCTGACCAGAGATTGAACCTGGGGCCACAGCCATGAAAGCACCAAGGCCTAACCGCTGGACCCCCAGGAAACTCCCAGGTAAAGTTTACTTTAAATGGACTCAGCTTTTCAGAAACTGTAATGAAAATTTGCATTCAGATCCTCAAGTTACTTTACTTATGAATGCTTTAGCTTTCTTATCTATAAAATGGGCGTAAGAATAGTACTGATCTTGTAAGTGCTGTAAGGATTAGATGAATAAAAAATATCTAAGAAAAATAGCAATAGCATAGTGTATGTATTCAACAAGTCATATCATTAAATAATAAAATAATTTATTGTCCAAATCATAATACTTTTGGGAGTGGAAGAGAGCAACACGAATAATTAGGTCAGGATAGCAGGTGTGAATAAGTGCTCTTCTAGGTAAACCAGAATGTGAGGTGTACTGGTCAGGGTCCCCCATAGGATATACATATATGTGTGTGTATATCAGGAGGTTCATTATAGGAATTGGATCATGAAACTAAGGAGGCCAATAAGTCCCATGTTCTTCTGCCTACAAGGTAGGGAACCAGGAAAGTTGGTGGTGTGATTTAGTAAGTCCAAAGACCCAAGAACTGGGGAGCCAATGGGATAAGTCTCGATCTTGGTCCAAAGGTTCATGAATTAGGGCATCAATGGCCTAAGTTCCCATCTGAGTCAGATGGTCTGGGAACCAGGAGCTCTGTAGTATGGGGGAAGGAAAGATGGATGTCCCAACTCAGAGAGTGAATTTGCCCTTTCTCTGTCTTTTGTTCTGTTCAGAGCCTCAACAGACTGGATGATGCCCATTCACATCAGTGAGGGTGATCTTCTTTACTCAGTCTACAGATGCAAAATTCTAATCTCTTCTGGACGCCTACTCACAGACACACCCTGAGATCATGTTTTAAGAGTTACCTGGGCATGCTTTGAAAGTGAAAGTGAAGTCGCTCAGTCATGTCAGACTCTTTGCGACCCTGTGGACTGTAGCCTACCAGGCTCCTCTGTTCATTTCCTTCTCCAGGTGATCTTCCCAACCCAGGGATTGAACCTGGTTCTCCCACATTGTAGACAGATGCTTTACCATCTGAGCCCCCAGGGAAGCCCCCAGGGCATCCTTTAGCTTAGTCAAATTGACATATAAAGTGAACCACCACATCTGGCCACCTCGGCCATTATTACTATGCTCCTCAAAGCAATTATTCTGTCTAATTAATGAGAATTTATGATTTTATTTAATCTTGTTAAATATATAAGGAAATACATACTGTCCTTTTATTTTGGATAGAAAAACTGAGTGACAGAAGTTTTGATTGATTTCCCACAGTCACAGGTCTAGAAAAGGCTTAACTGGAATTGAGAGACTATCTGATTTCAAGATCCCTACTCTTCACAAATATTCTATATATTCATCCCACTCACTCATAATGTTTTTTGCTTTTTTTTTTTCAGCCATGCTGCCCAGCTTGTGGGATCTTAGTTCCTTGACCAGGTATGGAAACTGGACCCTTGGCAGTTAAATCAAAGCATCTTAACCATTAGACTGCCAGGGAATTCCCAGTCCATAATCTTCCATTATACTGATGCATGAAGTCATTGATGGCTTCCGCACTTCAGACCATCCACTTTTTCTAGCCTTAAGACTTATTCTTGGTGTACAGGAATATGCGTGTTTTTCATAAATACTTAATCTTTGCTTCCTTCTGTCCATAGTACCTGATGTCTAGTAACTAGTCTAGTAAATAATAATACCTGATTTAGCACAAGAGTTATATGTCGTGGTCTTTTTCAAAACCACTATTTTAAGGAGGCAGTGTAACATAGAGGCTCTTGGTCAGACAACATGGAGGAAAGTCTTCATTACACACTTATTGCCCATCTGACACCATCTCAGTCCTGAAGTAAGCATGTGTTCAGATTTGAGGAGATAAGGGAAGATGGCCAGCTTAACGAGGGTCAAGTTCAGGGTTCAGCACTCTCATCAATCAAACCACTGTTATTTATGGACTGACTTAGTGGAGCAAACTGCAAGTCTTCACAGAAGTTCTAGAAACTCTCCCTCTCTTCCCTTTAAGGTTTTAGGTCTTCTATAACCAAATGCCTCCTTCGCATTATTGTTCCCTTTCTCTCCTTTCTTTATCAATTTCTTTAAAAACCTATTTTAAAAAGTTCATTTGTACTTCTGCACCCTATTTCCTCCCACCAGGTCTCTCATACTCTGTCATGCATGCTTCCACTCTGAATAACCCATCAAATACTGAAATAATGGGTGGTTTAACTAATATCCTATAATGCAGGACCCATTAGTGCAATACAAAATAATATTATGAGATTTTATTAGCTCATATTAGTAAACACAGATTGCATTAAAAGCTGTTCCTGTTTTATTTTTGAAATGCTTGGATAGGATAGACTAATATAAAATATCCAAATTATGCTGTTCTGAAACTATAAAGTTGAGTTCCCCACTGAGCAGGTTATGTTAAATCTTTTCCTGTTTCTTTATTCTTATGAAGGATAAGGAGATGGTGACTACAGGGTTTCTCTTTGTTCATCTTGCCTGCTGCAGAGGAAAGAGTTTAAGAGCACTTCCCAGGAAACTATTTCTGACCTCCTGTCCCTTGCTTTCCACCAAATACCAGTAACAACATCAAATGCCACTTCTTAACATTAAAAATGAGATATTATCTAACATTAGAGTCTACATAGCACAAGGTAAAGGGGCTTTTGGCAGATAGCCAGGTAATTAGCTCAGTGCAGACCAAACAAGACCGTTCGATGCCTCATTGGAAAGTCTGGGCTATGCTTCTAAAGTCTCTCATCCTTGCTGTAGGAAAACTTGTCAAAGGATGAATTTCATATTTTCACTTTAAGTATTCATCTTTTGAATTTTTATCACCCCTACAACTATACCAGCTCTTTCATTTAACAAAGCCATTATCACACCAAGGTGAAGGCTATATAGGTTTAAAAAACTCACTCAAAATAATAGTGCCAATCTATGTTTTCCTAGGATAATAATTTTGGGAATGAGAGTAGAGTGACACCAAATGACCATTTCTGCAGTCTAATAGGCAATATGCTTCTATTAAGCAAAGAAGAGCCTCGTGCATTGGTAACAGAATCCAAGTTGGTAAATCTAACTGAAATATTACAGTTTTTACTTTGTCAGTGATGGATTTGTAATGTCTGTAACCAGAGTATGGAATATTTCAAAGGTTTTTGCTTAAACTATAATGCTTATCTTAAGTAATACCCATAGATTATAGATCACAGAAAAAACATTTGAACCAGTAGCTGGCTACTTTTTGAGCACAACCAGAATTATTTTTATCAGAAGCATTAATTAATCAATAGAGTAGAAAGGAATCACCTACTGAAAATACACAAGCCATACACAAAGTTCTCTAGTGGGTGTCTCCTCCATTCTGACATCCATTTAGCTTGTCCTTTTGCTGTGCTAATCTTTTTGGAACTTACTGCCTCTTTAGCGATACATTTCCCAGAAAAATTCTTATAGTTATTGCCTCTATACTGAGTGTGTGTTCTCAGTCATAGCTGACTCTTTGTGACCCCAGGGACTGCACGCGGCTGGGCTTCACCGTCCATGGGATTTCCCAGGCAAATTACTGGAGTGGTTAGATTTCCCTCTCCAGAGGATCTTCCCCAACCCAGGGATCAGACTCACATCTCCTGCATTGGTAGATGGATTCCTTACCACTGAACCACCTGAGAAGCCATTCATTAGCCACAATTCATCTTTAACTAGTTTGACTAACTCCGTTTCCCCTTTGAACTACTTTCTTTTCCCTTTTGCTTTGCTTTTTCTGGCGCAGAAAACTTGTTTCTCTTCTGTCCCCTCTGTGTATCTTCCTCTTTTCCACATTGTGATTTTACAGTAACTTCTCACTCTTTCATTGGGAAAAACTAAATTTGAGTATGAGTATAAGAAAACCAATCCCTATCATCTTTTGGAAAGTTACATCACACGATCAAATACCTCTCTGACTAGCATACCTTTCTGTGTCTATATTGTTTAAGCTAAACAGAATAAAGGTAATCCAAAATATTGGAAAAGACTATTGAGCAATTCAGTCTGAAAATCCCTTTATATTCAAATAGAAAAAGTTGTATTATATTTCTACAATATGCATGAAGCATTATAAGCATAGCCCCAACTTTTCCTAAAATAAGAGTAAGCAGTGGAAAGGGACCACCTGGACAGTTTAAAAGGGCATGAAGAGGCATAAAAATAATCATTGATATTGTTGTTGTTTCGTCACTAAGTTGTGCATGACTCTTTTGCTGCCCTATACTGTAGCCCATTAGGCTCCTCTATCAATGGAATTTCCCAGCTAAGAATGCTGGAGTTGGGTTGCCAATTCCTTCTCTAGGGTTTTTTTCCAACGCAGGGATCAAACTTGCATCTCCTGCTCGGCAGGCGTATTCTTCACCACTGAGCCACAAGGGAAGCACCAGTCATTGATATATACACCATTGATTTAATAATGTGAAATGGAAGTCCTGATTTTTTTTTAAAAAATGACATCCTTGGTGGCAATCATTGGGTAGCTTTTGGTGTGATGATAGACTACTGGGCTTGCGAGAGCATGGGTTTGATCCAATGTGTTTCTTATGTTCCTGAGAACTTCAATATTCCATTGAAAGTAAATTGTAACTCTTTTTCTCCTAAATTCTATCTGTGCGAGGACTTCCCTGCTGGCTCAAATAAAGAATCTCCCTTCAGTGCAGGAGGGCCATGTCTACCTCCTCCAGTACTCTTGCCTGGAGAATCCCATGAACAGAGGACCCTGGTGGGCTCAGTACATGGGATCGCAAGGAGTTGGACATGACTGAGTGACTAACACCCTCAATTTTTCACGTGAATGTAAGCAGCTTTTGGTAGAACAAAGTTTTCTTCAGGAAAGAGTTGCCTGTAGGAGGTTCCCCTTTGTCTTCTCACTAACCTTAGGGACTCCTCCCATACGCTACTCAACTCTAGCCAAACCACAGCTTTCAAATCTTTTGACCACACAATATCTTGCCTAACTTGTTGATGCTTTCTGTAGAAAAGAAGTAGAAATGAAGAATAAGTGATGAACAGCTGACCAGAACTCTTCCCTAGCTTCCCCTTCAGTAATCTCTCAAACAAACTATGTGGATAAGATAGCATCTAAAGAAAGATCATAAGGAGTCGATAAACCTACACACAGTGGAGGAAGGTGATGGCTCTGACCTCCCACCCCAATGATGAGCTGAGACTGTTTTTGTTCACTTGCCAGATTATGTTCAACTCTTTGTGACCTCATAGACTGCAACATGCCAAGCTTCCCTGTTCCCCACTGTCTCCTGTATTTGCCCAAGTTCACGTCCACTGAATCGGTGATGCCATCAAACCATCTCATTGTCCGTTGCCTTCAGTCTTTCCTGGCATCAGGGTCTTTTGCAGTGAGTCAGCTCCTTGCATCAGGTGGCCAAAGTATTGGAGCTTCAGCTTCAGCATCAGTCCTTCCAATGAATATTCAGGATTGTTTTCCTTTAGGACTTACAGATTTGATCTCCTTGCAGTCCAAGGGACTCTCAAGAGCCTTCTCCAGCACCACAGTTCTAAAGCATCAATTCTTCAGCGCTTTCCTTTGTTTATAGTCCAACTCTCACATCCTGAGGTTACTTCTCTGTTTCCCTTTACAAGCTTTCATGACTGAGCAGAGTTTTTGGAGGTAGTTTCTTGAGGATGTGGAGTCCACTACCTTTCCAGATTGCTGGCATTCTGATTAAAGTCACCCTTTCTTTCTGCCAACATCTGTCCATATTGATTTTGTAAGCAGTGACCAGTGGGATGTGATTCGATGACATGAATAACTGGGGGAGAAAGCTTTAGGTTTTATAAGACTTTTACTTATCTACATGTTTCATCATTGTTTAAAATTATTTTAAATACATACCTTGTATGTATTTTTTGTTGTTGTTGTTAGAAGAGGAAAAAACCTAAGAAAGGGGTTGGATATAATAATTGACTGAGGATTGACATGTTCCTAAAGATATTTCAGTTGAAATTTGCTGATCTTACTGCTCAGTGATCATGC
This sequence comes from Nanger dama, assembly GCA_917880005.1. NCBI lineage: Eukaryota > Metazoa > Chordata > Mammalia > Artiodactyla > Bovidae > Nanger > Nanger dama. Next base: position 86,944,277 of record CAKJTW010000002.1, read on the forward strand.
CTTCCCACAGAACTGTATTTTAATAGCTAATAACTGATCCCTCTCGGGGTGTTCATACCACTAGGGGTATAAATGACAAGCTCTCACTTTGCTGCAGTTGATCACATTGCCCCAAACTGTGTTTCATTTTATGGGAACATGCAAACCTGTGTGAGTGGAATGTTTTTGATTCTACAGCCTGTGGATTGGGACAGTCAACCCCCAATCAGGCAATTTATGAAAACATGGTCATTCCTCATCTTGAAATCTTTCATTTACAGGTTTTTAGAAACACATGAGATATTTTTTTTCCCTTTCTGGAACTTTAATCATAAATGGATAATCTTTTTTTTTTTGAAAAGGCAGGTAGAACACAGTACTTGCTAAAGCTCCTTGAATCTTTTTTAAAAATATTCTTTCTTAAATTTATTTATTTTTGGCCACTCTGTCCATAACATATGGAATCTTAGTTCCCTGACGAGAGGTCAGACCCATATACCTTGCAATGGAAGCAGAGTCTTTAATTCCTGGGCTGTCAGAGAAGTTGCAAGCCCCTTGAGTCTTGAACAGCTAAGTGGAAACAAAAAGTTACATCTCTATGGGAAAAAGCTTGTGTTCAGCAATGAGCCATAGACAATAGAATTATGTCTTTCTTTCTTGTTTTTTTGTTTTTTTCTGTAATATTTTCCTTGAACTATTCACTTATAATTTTAATTGAAGGCATTCTCTCTCAGAGCTGAGGTTGTTGCAAATGAATCAGAGCAGCTTAACTTGTCAAAACATTTAGAGATCTGGATGAAATAATTAAAAATTGCATGGAAGATTAGTACATGAGCAAATGCCAAACAATGTCACAGAGAGATATTATGATCAAGAAGTAGGCAAAATAAAGGCCTAATGTGTCAACAAAATCCTGTCACTGATGCTATGATTCCAGAAAAGGAAAATGCTATACGGACACAAAAAACCAATATTATTATGAGAATTTATGTCAGACCAAGAATTGTTAACGTAAGCCATAGAAAGTTACTGGCAGAATATTAACTGACTAAAGATATGGGAGTTTAACAGGGTAGGGATTTCATGACTGATCTGCACTTAATCTTTTCCCTGATAAATGTGACTGACTTCTCTCTCTCCAACTGTGAGCTCTGCCCCTTAAGGTGAAAAAATAAAGGGTAAAAATATTTGGCATATAAACTGGCCCTTCATGTAGGCCATGATATGGACAATTCCATCCCACTGTTCTTAAAGAAGTCACATATCAACTCCCCAAGGTATCCAGGGCATCAACAAAAGGAATTAACTCTCAAATTTATTTTTAATTTATGTATTCCCAGTTAATGACTCTACTCCTTAGATTTGTTGCTGTTTTTCAGTCACTAAGTCATGTCTGACTCTTTGCAACTCTATGGACTGCAGCATGTCAAGCTTCCCTGTCCAAATTTATGTCCATTGAGTCCATGATGCCATCCAGGCATCTCATCCTCTGTCACCCACTTTTCCTCCTGCCATCAATATTTCCCAGCATCAAGGTCCTTCCATCCACTGGAGAAGGGAATGGCAAACCACTTCAGCATTCTTGCCATGAGAGCCCCATGAACAGTATGAAAAGGCTCCTCATATTGGGCCTCATTTAATCTCATTCTGCCCAATAATAGAAATAATCAACAGCTATCTCTATCAACATTTTAAATTCTTTTACTCAAATAAAAAAATAAACCAAAACTCAAAAACAAACGAAACAACTAAGACTAGAAAGCTCATGAAGACAATTCTATAACACCGTGAATCCTTGTATCTCAGGAAGATAAACCAGCTACAGACAGTTCAAAGTGATTCGGTCAAAATAAATCTTGAATCTCAAGACAGCAAACAGATACATCATTTTGACATTGAGGTATTTTTAAGTTATATTTTTCAATTACTATCACTGTTGCAGAACTGAGAATGAAGGCAAAGATCCTGATCCTTTAAACTTCTTGCATTGCCTTAATCTTAGTTATCTATAAGAGATTATTGAAAATTAATCTCCCCATTCATGATTGAGATATTTTTCATTGCTACTATCTGGAAAGGATGCTTTTGAAGTACAAACAGGCTAAGAGGTCTGCTTTCAGTTAAGATTAGAATGTCAACCTCTGAACTCTCTCTAAAATATATTCCTTGAAATAATGATCCAACTTCCTCATAAAAATACAATACTTTGAAATACATATTCTATACCCTAACTTGGCATAATGACCCTCATGTATACAGGGGATTGCAAATTTTTCAGGCAACCAACATTTCATCTAAAAATGTCAAACTATTTATGGATAATTTCAGCTAACATAAAGAAGCAATAAATTATGTAATGAACAACTTTGTGAACATTAGGCTTGACACCTGACCTAGGGGTGCAGTACTTGAAAGCCCTCTGCAATGTCGTTCTATGCTATCCCTCCAAGAAAACCACAATTCTGAATTTTGCATTATCAGAATGTCACTCCTATTATTTTGTCTCTGCTATTCCTAAATAATGAATGAAGTAGTTTTGCAGGATTTCAATGTTTATATAAGTGGTCTCACACTGAATATACTCTATTGTACATTTTAGTCACTTGATTTTTTTACCGTTTATATTTTCCAATATTTGATTTCCACAGTGTATTTAATCAGTCTACTCATGATGGATTCGAGTTGTTGCTAGATTTTTTGCTCTTTCACACAGTACTGCATTCTTGTACATGCTTTCTGGTGTGCATCTGTAAGAGTTTCTTTAATATATAAAATAAACAGTGACATTCTGTGTCATTCTCAATTTGACTTACAAATATTGAATTGTTTCCAAAATTGCACTAATTTGTATTTCTACCAAGAGGATATAGATGTTTCAGATTCTTCATATCTTTACCAAAGCTTTCCTTTATCAGAATTTTTATTTTTGGTTTATTTGGTAGGTGGGAAATGTTTTCTGATTGTTATTTTAAATTGTATTTCTAAGATTAGTCATATGGTTAAGTACTTTTCATGTTTTCATTTTGATTTGTTTGTCGAAGTATAGTTTACAATATAGTAAAATACATTCTCTTCTGGTTTCTTATGATTTTAATGGTGATTTGGGTTTTCTCATTTATAATATCATGGTCTTTCCCCCTTTTGAATTGCCCTATTTTCTATGGAGTTATGTATATTTTTCTTAAAGTTTTATAAGTGTTCTTCTTAAATTTGGAAAATTTTAGTAGTCTATCTTAAAGAAGGTCTCCTCTAAGTTCTTATAAAGTTTTTAGCTTTGTCTTTCACAATTAATTCTGCTCAGTTTGGAATTGGTGGGTGTATATGACATGAGGTATGGACTCCTTCAGGTTCTTTTCCATTGTGAATGGACAGCTACTCAAAAATGTATATTGAAAATACCATTCTTCCTCAACAAGTCTACAGTGTCATATTAAAATTGTTTATAATTATCTGGTTCTGTTTTCCAGCTCTGTGTTGTTCCTTGGTGAACTTAATCTCCATTCCAATACCACACTGACTTAACTGTTTATTACTTCAATATAAGCTTTAGTATATGAAAAGGAAAGAGTACGCCTGACTCTTAAGGAGTGCCACCAAAAATACTGTTGGGATTTTGATGGACTTGAAATGAATCTTTATCTCCTTTAATCTTTTAAAATATTTTTCAGCAAAATTTAGAAATATTTCCATGAAGATTATTCTGATATAACACAGTACATCAATCTAAAACTTATGTTCTTAAGAACAACAAAAATCTTGCTCTTATTGCTAATGGTCAGGGTTTTAGGAGGGATGGGGAAGGGAGGATTTGAGCAGATGGGAGATAGAAACAGCCCTGTATCTTTCTTCATGATGTCTCAATGCCTCTGCATGTGGTCCCTCCACAAGGGCCAGCTGGTGGAACACCTCACAGCAAGGTGATTGAGACCCAACAGCATTCTAAGAGATGGAAAGTGGAAGTGTCAATTTCTTTAAGACCTATATTTGGAGAATGGCACAGTGTCATTTCCACTTGATTCTATTGGTCAAACAGTTACAAAAATCAGATTCATGAAGACATTTATAAATCCCACTGCACCGTGGGAGAATTGTCAAAGAAGAGACTGTATTTTAAAACTATACAACTTTTGTGCGATTGATTATGAGGAATGTTCTGTTTTTTGCCAATGGTGTCTCTTTTCAGGATTACATTTTCTAGTGGTTAGTTGCTGATTGATAGAAATATGAATTAATTTTTTATCTGACAATGTTGGTAAACTCTCTATGAATTATCCTCATGTGTCTTAATATTTTTAGATTTTTATGTACAAACTCATATGATCTCTATATAACAACAGTTTTATTTCTGTTTTTTTTTAACATGTTTTCTTTTTTTTCTTTTTTTACTATTCTTGCCTTATTGCACTGCCTAGACCTCTAGCACAGTGTTAACAGAATTGTGAAAAGTAAGAATTTCTAAATTCAAAAGAATAATTTCATCTTTTTGCAATAAATTGTGATGATTGCTACATGTTTTTGTAGATGTTCTTTTCCAGGTTAAAGAATTATTTACTATTTTTAGATTACTAAGATGAAAAAATAACACAATAGATGTTGAATTATATTTCATTTTTCTTTGCATCTTTTGAGATGATCATGATTTTCTCCTTTGATCTAGAGAATTTTTAACGTTAAATCACTTTTGTATTCCCAGGATATGACCAGTTTGGTCATGAGATAATACTTTTATACATTGCTCTATTCTATTTGCTAATATATTTTAACACATTTCCTCTTAATTATATGACAGTCAGAGCCATATTTTTTTTCATATTCTTTCAGTCTGTATTTGTTATCAAGGTTATGTTAGGTTTCTCAGATGAGATGGGGATTAATTATGCTTTTCTCCTATAATGCAGTGTTATTTACAGTGTAGATTAGAATAACTTGCTTCTTGGCTGTTTGGTAGATCTCATCCTTACAAAAATCTGGGCCTGCTATTTTTCTTTTTTGTGGGAAAATATTTTGTTTTGGTTGATTTGATTTTACATTTATAAGATTATTCAGGCTTTTCTATCCTGAAATGATTTTGATACATTGCTTTCTTTTTTCCCTCCTTCTCTCCTTTTCTTTCTTACCTGATGCTAAAAACAGACGAATGAACAAAAACAAAATTTCTTGATTCCTCTTAAATAATTACTAAGCTTTTAAAATTTTTCAAATCACCTTAAACTTTCTTTTTAATAGTATATTAATTCTAAAAACAAAGTTAATTCAGGAAAATTCTATTTGTGATCACTATTCAGTCACTCAGTTCAGGCACTCAGTTGTGTTCAACTCTTTGCGACCCCATGAGTCACAGCATGGCAGGCCTCCCTGTCCATCACCAACTTCTGGAGTTTACTCAGACTCATGCCCATTGAGTCCATGATGCCATCCAGCCATCTCATTCTCTGTCATCCCTTTCTCCTCCTGCCCCCAACCCCTCCTAGCATCAGCGTCTTTTCCAATGAGTCAACTCTTCACATGAGGTGGTCAAAGTATTGGAGTTTCAGATTCAGCATCAGTCTTTCCAATGAACACCCAGGACTGATCTCCTTTAGAATGGTCTGGTTGGATCTTCTTGCAGTCCAAGGGACTGTCAAGAGTCTTCTCCAACACCACAGTTCAAAAGCATCAATTCTTTGGCGCTCAGTTTTCTTCACAATCCAACTCTCACATCCATACATGACCACTTGAAAAACCATAGCCTTGACTAGATGGGCGTTTGTTGGCAAAGTAATATCTCTGCTTAGTTCCTTTTAATTGTATTCCTCTCTTTCCCTTCTCCCTCCACTTTCTATTCCTGCCTCTTTTTTTTTTTTTTTTAATGTTTTCCTTCTTTCTTTCCTTTCCTCTATTTCACAAATAACTATTGACAACTATGTCCCAAGAGGGTTTCCAAGGTGGCCAAGTGATAAAGAATCTGCCTGCCAATGGAGGAGACACAGGAGATGTGAGTTCAGTCACTGGGCTCGGAAGATCCATTGGAGGAGGAAATGGCAACTCACTCCAGTATTCTTGCCTGGAAAATCCCATAGATGGAGGAGACTGGCGGGCTACAGTCCATGGGGTCTCAAAGAGTAGGATATAACTGAGCACATAAAACTATCCATAAAAGTATTTTTATTCCTTTTACACCCGAAGAGTATTAATATCATCATTACCTATAACATCTTTTCCCTCCTTGAACAAGTACTGTGGTTAACTTATCTTTTGATAAGTCTATTCATTTCACGTCAATTAAAGTGATATTTTAAAAACATAATTCTGTTTAGATAATTCCCTCCCTACAACCCTGTTTCCTCATTCAGTAATGAAAGCCAAACTCCAACTATAGCGCACAAAGTAGTATAGGGCCCCTGACTATCAATATCATCCCTGCTGTTGACTCCTTCCTCCCAAGCTCACTACACTCCCATCCACCTGGTCATTTTTTCTAGTCCTTAATTCTAAACTAGAACTCCCCAGCTCCCAGTTCCCCCGCCCCCACCCTGCCCAGAAAACACAATAGCACCAACTTCTCTTTGAATGCTCATCACCACATCTCCATACTGCTTCCTTACTCTTGCCACTCAGATCTACTTAGGAGTCATCTTAGAGTTCTTGACCATCCCATATTATATAACCTTCTAGTTATCATATCACATTTCCCAATTTTATTTTCATTTTAGTCTTTATCACTGTCTGGTAATTTTTCACTTCAGTTCGGTTGCTCAGTCGTGTCTGACTCTGCGGCCCCATGAATTGCAGCATGCCAGGCCACCCTGTCCATCACTAAGTCCTGGAGTTCATTCAAACTCATGTCCATCAAGTCGGTGATGCCATCCAGCCATCTCATCCTCTGTCGTCCCCTTCTCCTCCTGCCCCCAATCCCTCCCAGCATCAGAGTCTTTTCCAACGAGTCAACTCTTCTCATGAGGTGGCCAAAGTATTGGAGTTTCAGCTTTAGCATCATTCCTTCCAAAGAACACCCAGGACTAATCTCCTTCAGAATGGACTGGTTGGATCACCTTGCAGTCCAAGGGACTCTCAAGAGTCTTCTCCAACACCACAGTTCAAAAGCATCAATTCTTCAGTGCTCAGCTTTCTTCACAGTCCAACTCTCACATCCATACATGACCACTGGAAAAACCATAGCCTTGAGTAGATGGACCTTTGTTGGCAAAGTAACATCTCTGCTTTTGAATATGCTATCTAGGTTGGTCATAACTTTCCTCCCAAGGAGTAATTTTTAGTTTAATTATTTATTACTTGTCTCTCTTCCCACCTTTACCCACCAGAGTGTAAACTCCATGAATTATTGTATCTTGTTAAATGCCAATTTCCTTTACCTTTAAAATCACCTGATCAAAATTGTATCTGCAATAAAAGTGATTAAAAGTGAAAGAATATGGTCTCAGTTATAAAAGCTTATTTTTATTCAGTGCCTACTATGTGCAAGATATTTTGCTAATCACTTCATATAAATTATCTCAATTATTCCTCAGGGCTTTCCTGGATCCAGCTTCTAACTCCTGCTTACTTCTTCAGCCTCAACTCTTGTAATCTTTTCCTCCTTTATGTCCCTCCACCTCCCTTCAATCCACCTCTATTTGCCATTTTCAGCCACACTCAATTCACCTTTGTTCCTAAATCTGCAATGATTCTTTTACCTTAGTGCCTTTGGATTACCTTTTGGAAATGGATCTCTGTCCATATTTGCTGAACACACTCCTACTTGTCCTTGGAGCTTAAACTTAGACATCCCCTTCACTCTACCAGTTATTAAACTTGTGCTAGGTTCCAAGAAATGGGTAGACAATGACATGCAAAATTGGTGTGGTCCTAGAGCTTCAAATCTAATGGAAGAAACAGAAAAAATATCTCCCAAATAGACATGAAACTTCAAATTCAAGATCCAATCTTAAGGAAAGATAAAGAGTGCCTGCCAGAATCTGACACGCACCACACACATTAGAAAAGCTTCTCAGAGAAAGTCGATGCTTTACTAGAAGTCCTTCCCCAGTCCCTCAAAAGCTAGGTGGGTTCTGTAAGTTCTTGTAACTCACAATACTTAGCACCATCATAAGCTTTTTAGGGTTTTTAAGTTGTCTATTTGTTTGGGCAACTAGATACAATGTATTCTTTACCATTATTTTTAACAGAGACCATTTTAAAAGATTTTATTGACTTTGTTACAATATTACTTCTACTTTATGTCTTTTTGTTTTTTGGCCCCAAGTCATGTGGGATCTTAGCTCCCCAGTGAGTGAGTGAGTGACTGAAGTCGCTCAGTCATGTCCGATTATTTGCGACCCCATGAACTGAGCCTACCAGGATCCTTTGTCCATGGGATTTTCCAGGCAAGAATACTGGATTGGGTTGCCATTTCCTTCTCCAGGGGATCTTCCTGACCCAGGGATCGAACCCGGGTCTCCCGCATTGTAGACAGACACTTTACCGTCTGAGCCACCAGGGAAGATGCTCTTAGCTCCGCAACCATGGATCAAACACATCAAACACACAATCCCTGAAATGGAAAATGAAGTCTTAAACACTGGAACACTAAGGAAGTCCCAACATATTCTTCATTATCGTATTGCAACAATGATCACAGATTCTATTCCGCAGTAGGTAGGTGCCCAAGAAATATTTGTGGAGAAATGTATTGAAGGTTCATAACATAGCAAGAATAAAACTAATATTTCTAGAATGAATGATTGAACACAGTGTGCTATAGACAGGCTTGAAGATTCATTCACATAAACTGGACACTTGAATGCAATCTATTTAATATACTAGCTTTTCTTAGTGACCTTGTCACACTGAAAGGATAACATCATGAATAGGAAAAATCATATAACCATCCTGTACTACCAATCCCAGAATTTATAGTAACTGACATATATTTATGCATAAACTTGTCTCTCAGTTTCAGAGCATAATTCGAATTATAGGACATGCTGAACTTCACTTAAAATTTCTTAGATTTTCCTATTTTGCATATCAACTTTTATATTGTTTAATTTTTTTTTCTTTATGCTTAATTTGCTTCTTCATTTGGATGATGCTAATGGGCTGTTATTGACTAGTGTCTCCAGTTCAGCTCATTGCACACTGGGCAGTATTCATAAAATGCTCCTTATATGCCAGCTGAAATTGGTAGTGGTTTGAAGGCAGAGAGCCAAATTCATCAAAAGGATAATAGCTAAATATATTTTGTTTTGTTTTCTGAATTTTAATGACTGAATGGAAGACTTATTCATTATTTATCTATTTTTGAATTTTATCAAATAGTTCTAGTGGTAATTACCCTATCTCTGTATTTATAGAAAAGTGGCACATTATCAAGATAATAGCCTGATTCCATATTTATGAAGTATCTGTTAAAATTATAAATATAGATACATGGAACTATGTGATTAATGCCAAAGAAAGCCACTTATAGGTTAAAAATGGGGAAAAACAATTAGCTAGCACCTTGGTGAAATTAGTATTCTGTATTTGAGTTCCATGTGGAAAAAATTATTATTCTCCTTTAAAATGCAATTTATTTTAAAGGGAAATGTTCACTCACCTTATTAATCAATAATATAAAAGTTTAAAAATAAGTATTTTATTATACTCTACATTGAAGATTAAATGACACACAACCTCATTTTTTTTTTCTTTTGGTATAAAAAAATCTCTACATTAAACTGTGGGTGTGGATGTCAGTGACTTCATATATCTAAACTTTTAGTTATCATATTTCTGAAAAATCATATTGATATTTATCCCTTTAGAGAGAAACACCAAGAGAAAAAGCATTTTATTGAGATGGAATTTGAAAATAAAAAGAAGTGAAGGCAAATCAACTTTTAAAGGAAAGTTTGGAAGTAGGAAATAAAGAATATTAAATTTTTAAGGCATCTAAATTTTGTGCATTAAAGTTATATTATTACTTTAAATTTGTAAATATTTGTAAATTGGAAATTGAAAAATTTACATTTACATTTTTTGACTGAAATTTGACAGACAAGTAACTTGAGACTCTCTCAACTCTATTTTTCTTCTAAATATAGATCATATGCATATACAAGTGTGTACAGGGTATGTTTTCCAGTGCTTAAAAGTAGAATGAATTGGGAGTGAGCTGATTCTTCTCCCCAAATGAATGGAATTGCACTTCACTTAAACCCCCGGAGTTTGCCACATAGGCGTTGTAGATAAGGCAGATTGGGCTTCCATCAGATTCAATGACTTGAACTCCTGACAATAATTTTCCCTTTTCAGAAATCATCCTGGGAAGACATGGTACTGTTGTTCACAAGTTAGCACAGGGATTCACAATGAATCCTTGCAATTTGACGTCTTCTAAACACAGGGCTTCAAAAATTCAAAAAAGGAATAAATTGGAAAGAATAAACTTCACTATTAAATAAATCTGGAAGTTTATATAACTGTAGTCTCATAGCAGCTTATAAGTATACAGTAACCATGAATTCAGCTTCCCTGGTGGCTCAGCAGTTAAGAATTCACTTGCCAATGCATGAGACCTGGGTTCAGTCCTGATTAGGGAAGATCCCCTGAAGAAGGAAATAGCAACCACTCCAGTGTTATTGCCTGGGAAATCCTATAGACAGAGTAGCCTGGTGGGCTACAGCCCATGGGGCCACAAAAGTCAGACGTGATTTAGTGACTAAACCACCACCACATTGTGCAAAGAACAGTTTTCTTTCCAAAACCACTGGAGACTAAGTTGTTGACCTAAGTCTCATTTCTTTTAAATATTTTAGTATGTTATTTCCCCTAAATCAGGGCATTCTCCTAAATATACACAATATAACCATCAAATCAGGAAGTTAACACTGATTCGTTGCTGCTATTTGATCCTCAGCTCTCAAGATTTGCCAGTCATCCCAATAACGTTATTTATGAACAAGGATTCAATCCAAAATTTCAAGTTGCATTTATTGGTCATGTGTCTTAGTTCCTTCAATCTGAAACTGTTCGTTTTAGTCTTAATTTTAATTTACTTGATACTTTTGAAGATAAAGGCCAGCTTGAATATCTCTTAAACTGAGCTTATCTGATGTCCCTCATGATTAGAAATGGGTTAAGTATTTTTGACAGGAAAAAGCACAAAAAACTGATTCTGTGTTTTTATTGCATCTTATCAAATAGCACATGATTTTGATGGGTTCATTATTGATGTGGTTCATTTGGATCACTTGCTTAAGGTGATGTCTGACCAGGTTTCCTTATTTTAAAGTTACCTGTTCTTTTTCTACTTATTAAGTACTTAATAAGTACTTTTGTAGCTAGGAACTTTGAAGGCATGAAAATTGTTCATTTTCCATCAAACTTTATTCATTTATATAATTTCAATTTATTCACTCATTTATACCTGTTGGACTTGTGATTTCCAATTTTATTAAATGAATTGTGATTAGTTGCAAGCATTATTTATTCTAATGACAAACTGTCCCAGATCTGATCAACAGCAGCCCCTTCACTGTGCTCCATGTCCTTCGGACTGATCTCCATTCGATTTCTGGCACAAGACATTTCAGACTTCTTATGTTCCTTTTACTACAGCCCTGGAATAAACCATTTTTCCAAAGATCCTTGATCCTCTTAGTGGAGAATGGAATTTAGAAACCAAGATCAGGGATGTAAGTGTGTTTTCCACGATTGACTTGCACTGCTCCCAAGTCCTCTCAGGACACAAAGCTAGAAAACACATGCAACTATATATGTTTGTGGGTATACATACACTTACCTACCTATCCATCTGTCTATCTATCCACTTATTATCTCTATCCACCTATCTCCCCATCCTATAATATTCACAGATACTTCCAATTATAATCCCAAACTACAAGATTTATCTTAGTATCTCACTTTCAATATTTGTAACACTTGTTTTCAACCATTAGAAACCTAATTCTCTTGTCATTTACAAATTTATTTCTTTGGTCAAGTCCGTGTAGGTAACCAATGGTCCCTCTCTGCTGCTAGTCCTTCTCCAGTATGCATGCCTTTCTCACCCTGGGCCAGGCCAGGCTGTCCGGATACTGTCCTTACCCTACTTGGTCTCTGAAATATTGTGCTGGGCCACTCCCAGGCTTAGATGTTTTCTTCATGTTGAGTTAGTCCACTCTCCACTGCATGCTGCTGCTGCTAAGTTGCTTCAGTCATGTCCGACTCTGTGCAACCCCACAGTTGGCAGCCCACTGGGCTCCGTCATCCCTGGGATTCTCCAGGCAAGAACACTGGAGTGGGTTGCCATTTCCTTCTCCAATGCATGAAAGTGAAAAGTGAAAGTGAAGTCGCTCAGTTGTGTCTGACTCAGCGACCCCGTGGACTGCAGCCTGAGGCTCCTCTGTCCATGGGAGTTTCCAGGCAAGCGTACTGGAGTGGGAGCCCTCTTATCTGAGCTCCAACATTCCACTTTCGGCTACGATGACAGATCACACATTTCTATTAACCCAGATCATCTACCTGGTTATGACATACCCAGTGGCTTTAGGGTTGACCAGTTTAAGAAGGAAATAAAATAGGGACAGATATAATGAACAATTTTAAAATGCAGACACCCACCACCTTGTATTACATAAACTTCAACATTATTCCAAATATATTCAAATACTTATTTGAGCCTGAAGAAAAGAGTGTGGAGAAAGGCATTCTTTTCAATGTGAGCAAAGTCACAAAATGGCCTTTGTAAAAGGTTTGGCTTTTAAATACCCCCACAGACCCTCCAAGAATGAAGTAGAAGTCCTGTTGTTAAACGTTTCCCACGTTGTATGAGAAAGGCATAGCTATGGCCTCAGGGGTGCCCTCAATTACTCAAAAGTATTCTTTTCTAGATTGTTTGTTATCTTTGCCTGTAGAAAGATAGCCTGGTTCAGCAGCTAAACTTCTAAAAATGCTTGTGGTTTCACTGGTGTTTTATTACTTATATATTTGCGAAGAAGCTTCAGGCAGACAGACACCTGTATTGTTTCCTTGTCTCTGCCTCTGGCTAGCTGTGTGAACTTTCATGGTTTAATCTTTCCATTGCTCAGTTTACTTACTCATAAAATGGGGGTGATCATATCCACTCCAGAGAATTAAATGAGGTAATGTGTGCAAATTATTTAATGCCTTAAGAATAAGAACCAATAATGTTATTTATGGGCTTCCCTGGTGGCTCAGATGGTAAAGAATCTTCCTGCAGTGCAGGAGTCCTGGGTTTGATCCTGGGGTTAGAAAGATCCCCTGGAGAAGGGAATGCAACCCACTTCAGAATTCTTGCCTGGAGAATCCCAAGGACAGAGGAGCCTGATGGGCTTACAGTCCACTGGATATCATGGAGTTAGACACAACTGAATTAAATGTCAATTATCAATATTAATACAGTATTTGTCACAATTCATGTATTGATTAATCAATTTTTACCCTCTTATTAAGCAAGAACTAAGCCTTCTCTATTTGAACAAGATTTGACATATCTTAAAATATCTCATGATCATTCTATCACTGAACTGGAGCTACTCAGTTCGTTTCAAGGACTGGGGTGTTTATTAGATGCACATAACACTCAAGAGTTAAGAAAAAGCAGTAAAGAACACTGCTCCCAATTAGAACAGAGATTCAGAAAAGCATTTAGATACGTTCTCTATCAAAAACTCAATTGGCCCTAGAGATTTTACCCGAGGAGGATACCATCAGCTCACTTTAGCCCACATCAGGGGTTCACCACTTCTTAGAAGGGTGTGTTCACATCAGGCAGTTCAATATCAGCTGATATTCAGCTCTTAGGTAAAGTAAGTGACCTAAGAATTTAATTTGCACGTGGACACATCAGTTGTGGCATATTTAATTTCACATAAGGCTAAAAGCAACTTTAAAATTGCTCATGTTCTCACTACTTTCTTTTACAACATACCCACTCAGTGGGCAAGCTGTAAGAGTTGTACCCTAGAGAAACTTTAAAAATTTTATTTACATAAAGTATGGAACAATTCATTACAGGAAAAGAAATCCACTTTTAACACAAAGTCCATCTTCTGCCCATATGGTTTTCCTTTTCTTCGAGTTTGAGGATTCCACCCACCAGTAGTCTTAGGAAAAAGGAAAGTGTGTATGTCATTTGTTACTTACTTTCTCTGAGACATGTGAAAGTTATAGGGTAAATTTAGATAGCCATTTTGCCCACCTTGCAGTCTGTAAGCAAAGTTGATTATGAGCAGTTCCACTGATGCACAGCATACTCCTTGAGAAGAGAAGGGGTTTGTCTTTGGCTTTCAGAGATCCTAGACACCGCTTTGAGGCCAAGAACAAAACTGAGAAATAATATAGATTGCAATTCACATGATGTTCATTCTCTTCTCAAGTTCCTGACCTTGGCTGACAAGGATAATACATTGGGGAACTGAAATAAATACATGTAATAACAGTATTATTATTTAAAAACATTTTCAAACTATATCAAATGTAGTCTCTAATAATAGAAACAAGAAAAAAAAAAGGAAATTCATTGAACAAAATAAAGAAGTGTGCATTCATCAGGCTTCCCAGGTGGCACTAGTGGTAAAGAACCCCCTGCCAATTCTTGAGATGTGAGAAAATGTGAATTAGATCCCTGGGTCGGGAAGACCCCCTGGAGGAGGGCGTGGGAACCCACTCCAGTGTTCTTGCCTGGAGAATCCCAGGGACAGAGCAGCCTGGTGGGCTGCCATCTGTAGGGTTGCACAGAGTCGGACACGACTGATGTGACTTAGCAGCAGCAGGAGTGTGTATTAATCACCTTCAAGTACTTGAGGGAATTGCTCCATTTTACAATGCCTAGAGTTTAAGCACCATGCTCAGGATCACCCCCACCAGATTTTCTCTGCAGTGGCCATGTTATCCTGGAGAACCTTCACTCTCTTAGGTTATCTCTGTGATTTCTACTGACATCTGGGTCCACATCTTCTTTTGAACAACATTTCCTTTTTCCAATCATTCTTTGGCATCCCTAACTTTAGAAGAGAGAATCACAGAAATTTATTTTTTATCCATTCATTCATTCATACATCTATTTAACAAAGAGCCCTTAAGCATCTATTCTGTCCGGTCATGTGCAAAATGTTAAGTATACGACTACTGACTGTCTGCATCATCTTCATTGCTACTGAGTTTTCAAGTGTGCATGTGTTAAGTGCGTGCTGTATCACTTCAGTCATGTCTGGCTCTTTGCAACCCTATGGGCTATAGCCCACCAGGCTGTTGCCATATCCGCCTCCAAGAGATCTTCCCAGTGCAGGGATTGAACCAGAATCTCTTTCATCTCCTGCACTGGCAGGTGGGTTTTTTACCACCAGCAAAATGTGGAAAGCCCCCCAGCCCAGCCCGCACCCCACAGCGCCCCCAGAGAAGGTTATAAACAATAAATAGGTTTAGCCTAAATGCCCCCAGGTAGTATCAGCCTGTGAGCACACGTGCTATTGTATTAGCATTAAATAACCAAAATTCTCTTTGTCTCTGCAGACCCATTCTCCATTCTTATCAGCTCTGCTCTCTGCCCTTGAGGCTGACCTGGGTGGAATAAATCCTGTTTCTTTGACCTCTGCCTTCTGCTTCTCCTATACCGGTGCCTTTGTAAAAACTGCCTCTGTAAATAAATCTTCCCTGCCCTCTCCTATTGAGTATGCCATCTGTTTCCTGTTGGGACTTTGATGATCGCACAAAGTTACCCTTTTCTATTTCTGGGGCTCACAAGGGTCAATGTCAAAAGCATTCAAGAACATATTCATGCCTTTGGGGCTACTGTTCTCTTAACAGGCTCCCTTTGCGATTGTTAGTGCCCCCTGTGTATTTAGAATATCTGCTTTCTCCTACAGGTGTCCCTCCATTTCTGTAACATCATTCAAAAGGTATCTGAGTACCTACCTCTGGCATCTGGGATATAATAAAGAACTGAGGCAGGTAAGATACGTTGCTGTTTGGAGTTTATCATAGAGGAGGAAATAAAAACCTTAATCAAGTGTAAAATATTCTCTATTGTAAAAGCTACACACGATGGGTACCTGGCTCAAAGGCAATGTATCACAGGGGAATTTGCCATAGTTAAGGTGGTGAGAGAAGATTCCTTTAGTAAAGTGATAGCTGAGCTGACTTATAAAGAAACATACATATTAGTGGGGCAGACAGTGGGTAAGTTTTTTTAAACCGATAGAACACGACATATAAAGTTTGGTGGAAATATAGACCATGATGTCCTCATGAAACTGAAGGGCAGCCAGGGTACCAGGCTCACAGACGGTTGTTGTTGTTCAGTTGCTAAGTCATGTCCAACTCTTTTGCGATCCCATGGACTGTAGCCTGCCATGGGATGTCCCAGACAAGAGTACCGGAGTGGGTTGCCATTTCCTTCTCCGGGGGATATTCCTCACCCAGGATGTAACCCATGTCTCCTGCATGGCAGGTGGATTCTTTACCACTGAGCCACCTGGGAAGCCCTATCACACACACACACAAAGGGGGGGGGGAAACGTAACACAAGACTCAGCTAGTGAGGTATACAGACAAGAGCAGGGGAATCTAACCAGTAAATTAAGGCATCTAAAGTCACAGTAGGAGCTTTGTTCTCCCAAGTTTGCCTTAAACTTTGACAGAGGTGGGGTTATGCCAGTCTGTATTTTTAAAGTTCTCTCTGAGCGTTGGATAAAGAATAAACTTGAGGGCTGAAGAAAGGACAGGGGATATCCATTAGCAGATAACAGAGGTCTAGGCAAGAAATGATAATAGCTTGAAGTAATAGCAGTGGAGGAAATGTGACAAATTTGATAGATGTTTAGGAAGCAAAGTCAGCAAAAGCTTGGTGATGGACTGGTTCTGGGTGGTGGGGGAGAGGAAGATGCTGATTTCTGGGATTGATGGGAGTACCAGACACTGAGATAAGGAACACTGGGAGGAGCATAGATGTTGACGGAATTTTAGAGGATTCCATTTTAGCCAGGTTGAGTTGGAGGTGAGTTTTAGAATCCAAGGGGCTTCCCTGATGGCTCGTATGGTAAAGAATCCTCCTGCAATGCAGGAGACCCAGCTTTGAACCCTGGTTCAGGAAGATTTCCTGGAGAAGGAAATGGCAGCCCACTCCAGTATTCTATCCTGGAGAATCTCATGGACAGAGGAGCCTGGCAGGCTGCAGTCCAAGGGGTCACAGGGAGTCAGACATGACTGAGTGACTAATACTTTCACTTTAGAATCCAAGGGAAAGTGTAGAGTGTGTTTCCAGTTATACAGTACATATAGAGTGGCTGTTATACAGCCATTGTAGCCTCATCCTTTTAGACCATTACTCCTTTGAGGACATATTCTGATTTTCTCAGTCATGAAGGAGTGATCTCATAACTTTTCAAACAGTTGAAACTGTAGTTCTTGGCGACAAATAGAATCAGCTTGCCCCAAAGGGAACAGTCAAAAATTCTATACTTAAAGGATGAGTGTTCGTTCCCTCCTCTGGGCTCTCCATTCCAGCATTAGCTCAGTTCACCTCTCATCCTGGATCCTGAGGAACAAAGCCTCTTGTTACTCCAAAGACAACGTGTCCTCTGTCTCTGGAACTTACTTTCATCATTATTAACTCTTCAATGGCTTATCAATGCACTTCCAATAAAACCCAAACTCTTTGTGGCTTGGCTTTGCCTGCCCCCCTCAGCCGCTCTTCACATTCTAGTCCTCCTGCTCACTCATTGCTCACTCATTTTTTCAGCTGTGTTGACCTTTCTCCGAGTCTTTTCACAAGCTCCTTCCCATTTGAGACCTTCATGCTTTATTTTTCTCACTCGTGTCCTGGCTACCCATCCTTTGGATTCCAGCCTAAATGTCACATGCTCAGGGATTTCTTCCTTGCTTCTCCCCCCATTTAAATGAGCTCTTCCATCCCTTTCTTAGGGCTTCCCATGGTGGCACAGTGGTAAAGAACCACCTGCCAATGCAAGAGATGTGAGTTTGATCCCTGGATCTGGAATATTCCCTGGAGTAGGAAAAGGCAACCCTCTCCAGCATTCTTGCTTGAAAAATCCCCTGGACAAAGGAGCCTGGCAGGCTACAGTCCATTTGGGTTGCAAAGAGTCAGACACGATTGAGCACACACATCCCTTCCTTATTCTCTTTCTTGTTCTTTGTTCTCTATCAAAGCTTATATCACAGAGAATAACTGTATATATATTTGTGTGTCTAGTGTTTCTGTCCCAGAGTACAGTACAATCTGTGATGTCAGGAACTATGTTTAATATGTTTTTCAACATCAAATCATCAATAACACCATGCTTATTCAACAAATGAATGAATGAAAGAAGTGCTTTCCCTGTGATAGGCACAAATCTAGGCAGAAAGGTGTATGAGATATGACCTCCATGCTTGGTGTCCAGTGGGGAGAGAGAACTTCAGTGTGGTGTTTGCACCAGTAGATATCCACATGGGATGGTTCTGATGCCTGTAGCAGCTGTATACCAACTCTCTCTGCAACTATTGGGGAAAGGATCCCATAAAGGCAACATTTATTTTGGGTTTTTAAAGACAAGCAGGAGGTCACTGAGAGGAGAAGGGGAGGAAGGGCATCCAGACCAGAGAGACAGTAGAGATTGTGTAGAGGTTGAGAGATGTGAAAGAACATGATGCTTTCTGGGAAACACTGAAATATCTGTGATGAGGTAGAAAGGAAGGGATAGAGAGATGATTGGTGAGGAGTGATGGGAGAGATGATTGGTGAGGAGTGATGAAAGAGATGGGAAAGCCTGTGCTGTGGTGTTTAGACTTCATCCAACAGGGAATGGCAAATCATTGGAGATTTCTAAGCCAGGAAATACTTGGGTCAAGTTTGTGTATCAGTAAGATTACTTTGGCAGCAGACATGTGTGTGTGTGTTTGATGCCTGGAAGTGGGCTAGGGATTGGAAGCCCACATGGAAGATAAAACCACAAACACAGATGCAGTGGCTGTGAAGTGTTACGCTCTGAGTCCAAGTCTCCGAATAGACTGAGAGAACAAGTCCACCAAGGCAATGCAAAAGCAAGAAGGGAGTTTATTGCTATCTCGAGTTAGGGTACTCTGTCACATCCAACGCAGTGGAGTGAGGCAGAGAGCCCCGAGCCCAGAATTACAGGAGTATTTATAGACTTAGAACAAAGACAGTGAGTTGGCAAGGGTGGATTGGTTGCAAGGGGTTCTTGGCATCTATTAATTGGCTAAATTTTGTGCATGCAAGCTCTCTTAAGGGACTTTTCGTGTTATCTGGGCTAGTTCTAACCAGGCTACAGGGAATATGTTGACCGGCCAAATCTCAAGGTCAGGGGGATGATGATCTCAGCTCCTTCTGGGCAGTGACTCAGCTTTTTCTGTGATTGTAGCTCTGGCTGCTTTAGTCCTTGAAGCTTGTCATGGCTTCTGTCAGGTCTCAACATGAAGAAAGACAGTGGAGGATGGATTTTGAGGGATCTGGAGGAAGAAGAACCATTACATTTGGACTTTACATTCTCTGACATCATTTTCAGCCCTGAAATTCTAGGACCAATGTATTAACTCCTATTTGGGTCTCAGAATGTGGGTGAAATATATTCTTAAAATGTTTCTGTATTTCCAAAATTAAACACGAAAAAGTTACATCTCTTAGCCAAAAACACAACTTAAGTATGCATTATACAAAAGTATGGTTTTCCTGGGATGCAGTCAGACTGAGAAAAGTGCTCTGATTGGGTCACCTTGAATAGAGCAGCAAAGTGGATGCGTTGTGTAGACCTCAGACTAAAACATCCTAATAAGCTTTTCCTGCTCTGTCCTCATGACATGACCTTAGATGAATACACTGTAAGTTAAAAAATGGCCCACAGTTAATTTGGGCCCACATTTAATGTGAGAGGAATTGATACTAGTATTTCCATCCATGCTAAGTCAGTTGTGTCTGACTCTTTGTGACCCTATAGTTGTAGCCCACTAGGCTCCTCTGTTCATGGGATTCTCCAGGCAAGAATACTGGAGAGGGTTGCTACCCCTCCTTCAGGGGATCTTCCCAACCCAGGAACTGAGCCCATGTTTCTTAGGTCACCCACATTGGCAGGCAGATTCTTTACCACCAGTGCCACGCAGGAAGCTAATATTTCCATATTCCTCCTTTTTTCATGGTCACCAATGTATATATATTTGACATATCATTCATTAGGAGTCTAATCGCAATAAATAAAGAAATGCTGATGCAGCAGAACTATGAACTGCCAGAAGGCTAGGATGGAATAATGGGTAATATAAACAAAGGGCTAGTTGGTATTAAGCCTGGATGAAACAGAACCACAGAGAGGACAGATATAAGGAATACTGATTGAATTAACCAATCTTTGAGTGAGATGAGCATACATGAATTTGGAGAAACTGTTTAGACCAGTGTTTATTAGGTCTGTGTAAATTCCTTTCCTAATTATCTTTAACGTATGTCATCAGAAAACACCAAAGATGGAAGAATTTCCTTCCCAGTCCCAAGGGATGATCCCTTTGGAAAACTGTCAAGCAGTGGCCAGAAGAAAGAAGGGGGAGAGTGTGACCTGCCAAACTATTACTAGTCAGTGGCTTCAAGGAAAATTCCCATGTCCTTGCCAATGTGGTATTTTTCTTTTTGCAGTGAAAATTAGTGGAAAAAATATCCAAAGCCATTACAAGTCATTTGAAAAACCTGAGGGAAGGGGATTATTCACATGCTTTAAATAGTAATTTGTTGATTTATTTCACTTTCAAAAGAAGTAACAGTTCCATGAATAGTTTTACTTATTTCCAGAAAAGTCTTTATATACACTTCAAGTGTCTCAAGGACCTTATCTTGTACCCCCAATACAAACATTGTATTAAAAATAGTTTCAAAACTATGTAGTTACTTCAAGTTTGTAGCACATGATCCTCAGCCTAACATTTCTCATTTCTCTGCAGAGGTTTTTAACTAAAATAGATACAAAATAACAGATTAATCCGATAACCGAGATTCTGACCTCAGAATGTTGCCCTCCTGGACAAGTTTAACCTGTGCCATATGTCCAGTCCCTCCAGCTAATTAATTATTAGCTATTCATTGCTAGCAGTTTCTACACTTAATTCAAGTGCCAGCTCCCTGGGTTGAGTCATTTAATATAAAGATCTTAGTCTTCCTCATCCATAAAACAGAATTTATATTATAGCTTCCATATAATTTGTTTTGTAAAGAGTTAAATAAAAATAAAAATTATTTTTATTTTGTTTTCCAATGTGTGTGTGTGCGTGTACACGTGTTAGTGTGTGTATGAGTGTGTGTGATAATAACACTGCCAATTATTTTTAAGATGGCTAACTTGCCCTTTCCCTAAGCCATCCTCCTAGAGGTAAATTACTACTGAAAAATTAGCTAATTTACAAGTTGTCGCACGAACAATTCAAGGGTACATACTGTACTTTCAAAAACTTTCACGTCTTTGTAATCACTGTCTAAGTTCAGATCTTCATATATTGAGGGAGCCAAAGGTCACTTGTCCTAGTATAGCACCACAGTTAAGGCTTCTCCACTGGCTAGTTCTATGAGTCCTAACAGGTTGTAACCTCACTGTGTATTACTTGCCTCCTCTGAAAAATGGGAACAATCATAGTACTTTTATCATAGCATTGCTATGACTCACTGACTGGTAGATGCTGTTAACAAGAAGTTTCAAGAGTGATATCCAGATTTGTAACAAGGATAACTGGGAGTATAGAGCTCTGTCATTTGAAATATGATCTCCAGGGTGAGGGGACGATATAAAAAAGAAAGTCACAGTTAAGGTGTATTCAGCTTGAGCTGCCTGCCAATTTTGTTGACCTGAGGAATGTTCAGTATGGCTTTAAAAATAAGGCTAAGATTGTGTTGGGTTTTGGAGTCCATTTTCCTGTAATACGCTGTGTTGAAAAAATGGCTCGGGAACTTTGTACTATTAAAGGTACAGTTGAATCTAGTACAACCCTTCATTTGACAGTTGAGGAAACAATTCTTCAGGTCACACTACTTATGATAAAGTAGCTTGTTATGTTGGTGGTCCCTCATGAGCCACACACAGCTCCTGATAGTCACACGCTTGTGCAGTCTCCACTCTGTGAATCTGTGATTCCTCATAATGAACAGAATTTGGCAAAAGGTGACGGAATTCCAGTTGAGTTATTTAAAATCCTAAAAGATGATGTTGTTAAAGTGCTGCACTGAGTACTTTCTCTCTCTCTCTCTCTTTTTTTTTTGGTGGGCCTTATTAAAGTATGGGCTTTAATTTTTTTTTTTTTTTTTTTACTTGACAGACAAACTACACAAAAAGGATCTTAATGATCCAGCCAACCATAATGGTGTGGTCAGTCACTAGAGTCTGACATCCTGGAGTCAGGCCAAGTGAGACTTAGGAATTATTACTACAAACAAGGCTAGTGAAGGTGATAGAATTTCAGCTGAGCTACTTACATATATATGGAATTTAGAAAGATGGTAATGATGACCCTGTATGCAAGCAAGACAAAAGAGACACAGACGTATAGACGGACTCTTGGCCTCTGAAGAAGAGGGAGAGGGTGGGATGATTTGGAAGAATGATGTTGAAACATGTATACTATCATGTAGAAACGAAGTGCCAGTCTATGTTCGATCCAGGATATAGGATGCTTGGGGCTGGTGCACGGGGATGATCCAGAGAGATGATATGGGGTGGGAGGTGGGAGGGGAATTCAGGATTGGGAGCTCAATTCAGGATTGGGAGCTCGTATACACCCGTGGCAGATTCATGTCAATGTATAGCAAAACCAATACAGTATTGTAAAGTAAAATAAAGTAAAAATAAAAATTAAAAAAATAAAAAGATGATGTTAAAGTGCTGCATTCAATATGGCAACAAATTTGGAAAATTCAGCAGTGGTCACAGGACTGTAAAGGTTAATGTTCATTCCAATCCCAAAGCAGTGCAATGCCAAAGAATGAACAAACTACTGTACAGCTGTGCCCATTTTGCATGCTTATGAGGTTATGCTCAAAATCTTTCAAGCTAGGCTTCAGCAGTACATGAATAGAGAACCTCCTTATGTATAAACTGAGTTTAGAAAAGACAGAGGAACCAGAGGTCAAATTTCCAACATTCACTGGATCAGAGAGAAAGCAAGGAAATTCCAGAAAAATCTGTTTCACTGATTATGCTATAGCCTTTTACTGTGTGGATCACAACAAACTGTGGAAAATTCTTAAAGAGATGGGAATACCAGACCACTTTACCTGTCTCCTGAGAAACTTGTATGCAAGCCAAGAAGCAACAATTACAATCTTACTTGGAACAACTGACTGGTTTAAAATTGGCAAAGGGATAAGACAAGGCTGTATATTATCACCTTATTTATTCAACTTGTATGCAGAGTACATCATGTGAAATTCTGAGCTGGTGGAATCTCAAGCTGGAATTAAGGTTGCTGGGAGAAATAGCAACAATCTCAGATATGCAGATGACTAAACATCTTCATGAGGGTGAAAGAGGTGAGTGAAAAAGTTGGCTTAAAACTCAACATACATAAAACAAAGATCATGGCATCTGGTCCCATCACTTTATGGCAAATATTTTTATTTTCTTGGGCTCCAAAATCACTGCAGACAGTGAGTACAGCCATGAAATTAAAAGACACTTACTCCTTGGAAGAAAGCTATGACAAACCTAGACAGCGTGTTTAAAAGCAGAGACACTACTTTGCCAATAAAGGTCCCTATAGACAAAGCTATGATTTTTCCAGTAGTCATCTATGGAAGTGAGCTGGACCATAAAGGCTGAATACTGAAGAACTGATGCTTTCAAATTGTGGTGCTGGAGAAGACTCTTGAGAGTTATTTGGACTGCAAGGAGTTCAAACCGGTCAACCTTAAAGGAAATAGACCCTGAATATTCATTGGAAATGCTGATGCTGAATCTGAAGCTCCAATATTTTGGCCACCTGATGTAGAGAGTTAATTCAATGGAAAAGACCCACTTGCTGGGAAAAACTGAAGGCAAAAAGGAGAAGAAGGAGGCAGAGGATGAGATGGTTAGACAGCATCACCAACCCAATGGACATGAATCTAAAACTCTGGGGAGATAGTGAAGGACAGGGATAAGCCGGATATGACTTAGCAACTAAACAGCAACAACAATAGCTGATTTACAACATTGTGTTAGTTTCAGGTGTACAAGAAAGTGATTCAGTTACATATATATATATATATATATATAATATATATATGTGTATATATATATTCTTTTCCAATTCTTTTCCCATTTAGGTTATTACAGAATACTGAGCAGAATTCCCTATGCAATACAGTAGGTCCTTGTTGGTTTTCTGTTTTAATACAGGGCAATACTTTGAGGTATAAAGCTTGAGATGACTTGGGTGTTTCTGTTTTTGTGCTGTTGGAATCTGTAAGTTCCACTGAGAGGTCTGGCTTTTCTGTAGGAGCAATGACAAGGAGAGGGAGATGATCTAAGACATGGAGGAGAAAGTCCAGCTGACTAGTGTTTTCATGCCAGGTGACCTCTTCTTCCCTGGCGCCAGCTGAATGCAGCTTTGGGTGATCACTCTCAGGACTCAAGACTGAGTTTGGCTAAGTCCAGCCAACACACAGAATCATGAGAGAGATTTTTTAGCCTCTAAAATGTAGGATGATGTGTTACATATCAATAGAAAATCAGAACAACCGCAGAACCAGGAAAAGAATCTAGGTCTTCTGAATTCTAAAACTAAGGTCATCTAGGGCAAGAAATTCTTACTATGAGATTTTCCTCTTAACTTTCCAAAAAACTTAATAAAGAATGCAAGGTGAATAACTCTATTGTCCAGTTTGCTCAAGTGCAAAATGTATATAATAATTAACTTCTTGATTAAAACATACTATATATCCTGAGATGAATGAAAGTTACCTGTTATTTAACCATGAGACAGATTTATCTTGCCATTATTTCTTTTGTCCATCCATCCATCTACCCCTTATCCATCTATTATGAATTAATCTATATCAAAGAACTAGACTACAATTCTATATCAAACATCTGTTTTACTCTGTGACTTTCTGAGCCACCAGAAAATACAGCAGAGGTTGAATGAAAAAGCCAAAATTTGGTGTTTTTTGTTACCTCAGTTTTAAGTGTTTATAATTCAAATTAGAAGAGTACCAGTGGATACAGTTTTTACTTTGACTGTCAAATGTCTCAAACTATTATTGAATTTTTACCAGTCCATTCTGAAGGGGATCAACCCTGGGATTTCTTTGGAAGGAATGATGCTAAGGCTGAAACTCCAGTACTTTGGCCACCTCATGCAAAGAGTTGACTCATTGGAAAAGACTCTGATGCTGGGAGGGATTGGGGGCAGGAGGAGAAGGGAACGACCGAGGATGAGATGACTGGATGGCATTATTGACTCGATGGACGCAAGTCTGAGTGAACT
Source organism: Nanger dama (assembly GCA_917880005.1). Lineage (NCBI taxonomy): Eukaryota > Metazoa > Chordata > Mammalia > Artiodactyla > Bovidae > Nanger > Nanger dama. Next base: position 86,969,693 of record CAKJTW010000002.1, read on the forward strand.
CTGGGAGTTGGTGATGGACAGGGAGGCCTGGCGTGCTGTGATTCATGGGGTCGTTGCAAAGAGTCGGACACGACTGAGCGACTGAGTTGGACTGAACTGAACTCTGTGAAATGTGGTTGACTGAGAAAAATCAGAACTTCAATAGTCACAATCTTCTGAAAAATAAAAAAACTGCTGTCCAAATAAGTGCATATCTGGCATGCATCTTTAAAAGAAAGGAAATCACTTTCTTCTTTTTATTTTATTTTTAGCTTGCAGTCCAATAGTTTGTGGGTTCAATATTAGATATTACTGTTGAACAACAGGAATCCTATTCATATCTATATTAGAATTATATTTGTTTGGAAGCTGCTCAGAAGTCAGTCTGAAAGCCTGACAAGGCTTGTTGCCATGGAAAACGTTTGTGATATTATATAAATATATTCCCAGGTCATGAGTTGCCATGTATTTTTTGGACATTGATGCTAAGAGGAAAATGACTGAACATTTTTTTTAGAAAGGAAGAATAACATAGTAAACAAACAATAATAACAAGTAATAAATATGTGTATCCAATAAACTGAGGTTCTGTTTTTTTAAGAATTAGACTTATGTTCTCACAGCCATTTTAGTTATAAAAGTTCATTTATGGCCAAGGCTCCCCCCCTTAAAATATTCTTATTACCAGTCATTTTGCAATATTAATAGCCCCACTATTAATAGCCTAACAGACAAGGGAGCCATTATTTTTGCTCTCTATCTGTTATTCCATTAAGTAAGACTGCCAACCTGTGACTGCTAGCAGCTCTATAATGAACTGTGTGCTCAAGCCACGGGGTACATCCTAAGTAAAGTTGTCCTCACATGTTGTTTTTGGTGCCTATTACGACTAGACAGGAAAAAAAAAAAGTACAACAACAAGATGCGAGGAGGGAGCACTCCATTCAGGTTAGGATTTAAAATAGTCGTTTTCTTTGGAATTGATGGGAGGTGAAAAGGGGTTGGGGAAATGATGTGGAAAGTCATGGGTGAATGTCTCTGTCATTTGTCCTCTTATGACTGCTGCCCTTTGTGAGAGCTCCAGTGGTACCTACAATCTGACACACACGAGCCTGTGATCCATCCTGGCTTTCTCTAACACACTATCATTTATTCAACCAGTAATGAGACCTGCCAGATTCTTACACTTGGGCAAACACTGGTTGCCTTAGGAGTTAGTGTTAGCTGTGTGTGGGGATTCTGCCTTCCCTGTTGTCTGTGGCCTCTGCTGCTGTTTACCCCTTGAATCAATAAAGCAAGCTACAATTACTACTGCCTTAGGCTCAGACGGTAAAGCGTCTGTCTATAATGCAGGAGCCCGGGGTTCGATCTCTGGGTCAGGAAGTTCCCCTGGAGAAGGAAATGGCTACCTACTCCAGTATTCTTGCCTGCAAAATCCCATGGATGGAGGGAGCCGGTAGGCTACAGTTCATGGGGTCGCAAAGAATCGGACACGACTGAGCAACTTCACTTCACTTCACTTGAGGCCACAGTGGAGAGGGTGGGTGGCTCTCTGATCTGAAAGTGTGCCATCTTTCTCTTGTGTGAGTGTATCCTCAGTTGCCAGATGTGTCCTACTCTTTGTGACCCTATGGACTGTAGCCCACCAGGTTTCTCTGTCAGTAGGATTCTCCAAGCAAGACTACCAGAGTGGGTTGTCATGTCCCTCCTCCAGGGGATCTTCTCCACCCAGGATCCAACCAACATCTCTGCTGTCTCCTGCTTTGCAGGCAGATTCTTCACTACTGAGCCACTGGGTTAGCCATGAATACAAATGTGGATTTCTACCAGAATCTGTATGCCTTGGTGGATTGTAATCTATTGTGAGTTATACCACTAATGTTTTAAAAGTCCCCATTTTTGAGAAGTATTTACTTTTTAAAAACGAATTTATGGAAATTCAGTTTGTTCTATGATAATATCACTCCTGTTCACTTGAGAATAATGGAATGGAATGCAGCTATCTATGATCCTGAATGTTGGCCCTCCTACTGAGACTGAGCCACACAAAGCGACATCATCTCATTTGTATAGAAGGGCTTCCCACATAGTGCTAGTGGTAAACAATCCACCTGGCAATGCACGAGATGAATGAGACCTGGGTCAGAAAGATCCCCTGGAGGAAGAAATGATAACCCACTCCACTCTTATTGCTGGGAAAATTCCATGGACAGAGGAGCCTAAGATTGTGTCACACAAAGCAACATCATTCCATTTGATAAAAAGAAAAATAAAAGCCGAGGGCAGATTGGTGGATAAAAGGTAATCAGATATTTATTTGATTTTTATTTTTGCAGATTGCTTTGGGCTTCCCTCATGGCTCAGCTGGTAAAGAATCCGCCTGCAAAGAGTCGGACACGACTGAGCAACTTTCACTTCACTTTACAAACTACCATATCCTTTGGTTCTCTCTTCAGCCCTGCGAGGCGTATAGGCAATTGATATTTAACCATTTTACAGTGAGGAAATGAATATTGAGAGCTTTAAGGATTTGCTCAAGCCCTATATTTTGTAGGCAACAAGAGATGTGCTTTTTGCTAAATAGTGTCACATTGCTAACAACTTATACAGGACTTACTAAGCACAGAATTTGCATCAGTGTGTTTTCTCAATACTAAGCTGAAAATACTTTTTCATTAACAAGTCCTCAAGTTAGGATGGAGACAGGATAGGAATGCGTGGGTGGAGATGAACTTCTCCAGGGCTCCTCCAGCCTCTCTCACCTACTGCAGGGGGTGTTCTCTTTGGGTAAGATGCCCTGTTGTTTTTCTCTCTTCATGCTTGGAGCATGGAAGAGAAATTGGAGGAAATTGAAGGCACAGAAATAGGAGGACTCTGATGTCATCCAAACTAAGGAAAGCAACTCATTTTATTTTTAAACACTGCACCTCTGACTATTTTTGCTGTCATTTATCCAGGTAACTCTGTCTGCAGGAAAATGAAGGAAAAGTAACATTTGCTTAAATGATCTCCATTCTCTAGTTTTTTTGTAGCTACAAACATAGCTCATGAGGAGATTTAAAAAAATAGGCCCACATGTACCAGGAAAATACGAAAAAAGTTAAAAATTTTTCTAATTTATGTAATGCTAATATTCTTACTTTTTAAATAAAAAATTTGAACTTTATAAATTAAAAAAATTGACCTTCATTTAAAAAAATGCAGTTGTTTTGTACTTTTGGATTGCCTCAAGCATCCTCATAATCTTTGTGCATAAGAATCAGAAAATTATAATAAAATCTGAAGTTATCACCTGATTAAACATGAAGTATTTGATGTCATATGGTACTATTCTTAAAATATTCAGTATGTTTTTCTTCTTTTACATTAAAAATAAATACAACCTATAGTCATTGATTAAGCATATTGTATTCCAAGCATTTTCAAATAAATAATTGTATTTATTATAGAGAGCAATAGTATTGTTTACAAGTAATCTGGTCTTTTGTGAGAATATGATTTGGTGCAGCCTCTATAGAAAGCACAATGGACAAAGTGATTTTTCTTTTCCTATAAGAATCCAGAAGGCACAGAAATATGGCCTCCAGAAGCCTGAGTCTTTCAATGACTACCAGAAAGACTCACTGCTTTTTGGTGATCCTTTCTTACTGTAGCATAGCCCAGCCTAGCCTGACTGGTAGAGCATTTGACAGATGAGGAAGACTAGGAGAAAGGAAGTGATTCACTCAAATTGCCATAACAAAGTTAAACATTCACTCGAATTGCTTAAACATCAACTTTTCTGGTTCTTCTGTTCCAGACTTGCAACCTCAGTTTAGGCTCAAATAGTATGTTCTCCAAGAACCTCAGAATTAAACAACACCTGATTTAACTCCTATGTGTTAGATGTGACCATATGTAAAATAATGTGTTCTTTTACTGAATTGAAAAACAGATTAGATAAAGGGTAGTGGTATTGGATATTTAAATGACAAAGATTAAATCTAATAACAAGACATTTTATGGATGAACAAAACTAGTGTAGTTTTTAAAATATCTAGAAAATTAAATTCTCCGAGCCACTTAAATTTTCTAGCTTTTCTATTCAGACAATTGGTAGGTGATTCCCAAATAGCTACTTACACCTACTTATTATAAGAGATTGAGAAGGGGAATAGCAGCCAAGCAGACAGTTCCTAGAATATTCTGACTAGATGAGACTTCTAACATAATTATAAGAAGCTTAGAAAATTCACTTGCCGTTTACATTAATACCCATGGATCCTTGTCATCTGAACATGCTGATCTACGTTCAAGAGAAAATGCACTTTGGAAACAGGCTTTTGGTTGAAATATATTTTTGCAATATATTGACTTGGCAGCCCAATTTCTTCTTTTTATTAAAAAGAGATTTTTGAATAATGAATTGAATATCTTGGCCACTTCAAAGTCACACAAATTTCACACTCAGTTTTCATTCTGTGTTCTCTCTTACTGCTGATATTTTAATATCCCTTGTTTAACTACTTTTTATGTCATTTATTTTTTGTATTTTTGGCAACCTATGTCCCATTTCCTTTAAGCTTTAAGCAATGCCAATTACTTTATTTCTTTACCTGATGTTTTGCTCATTTCCTCTCTAAGCTAATCTTTCAGGATTTATGAGAGATATATATCTCTTATTCAAAATAGTCTTTAGGAGCAATAGTACTTGAACTCCACAGGAAACAGGAAACATTTTTAAAAATAATTTTCATTCTACTTTTAACTGTCAGAGTGGTCTTTCACAACTCACTTAAGCCTTCAATCCTTTAGTTTCCCCATCTATAAATATGAGTAACTGCCATCTTCTTCATTTTAAACTCAAAGAATATTTTAAGAAAATGAAGTTGTGTTTCTAAAACTTTTCAGTCTTGTAGAAAGAACTAGATATATTTAAAATATGTGACACAAACCTGTATACATTTGTGACAATAGAATCTTAAAACAATCATACTATAATTTTTGGCCATGAGCCAGCATGTTCAAAGCACAACAGAATTGGAATATCCAAATATCAAAGTAAATAACAAGTTGATTTGCCAAAGGACTTAGACTTGTATCATTTTAGGTATCAATGTCTGATGAGTGGGATGGGTGTGGGAGGGAGGATCAAGAAGGAGAGAACATATGTGTAAATACAGCTGATTCACATTATAGTGCAGCAGAAACTGACACAACACAAGCAATTATATCCCCTCAATTTTTTTAAATGTCTGATAAAACAAAATATTTCAAATAATCAGAAAAAAATAGGACTTGATTACCTGAATTAAGTATCAAATTACTTGTAATTTCTGGAAGTGTTCTTGGTATTAAAATAGCTAATTGGTAAAAATAGCTATCAGTTTTGACAGTGCTTACTGTGTTTTCATTCCTATGTGGGTGTATATTACTTTATCTCATTTATGGTCATTCTCTCACAACCAAATGAACTGTATGTTTTTCTTACCTTCCCCATTTTATATACTCAGAAAGAGCCATAAGAAATAGTTAATCAATTGGTTCAAGGTTACAAAGATAGTAATCAGCAGTACTCAGATTCAAAGATAAGAAGTTTAATTCCTGAGCCATAGTTTAACCACTATCATATAACCTTTTGTGATTATCAATTTATTTTAGGGAACTTATGGCTCCGAGGTTAAAGCGTCTGCCTCCAATGAGGGAGACCCGGGTTCAATCCCTGGGTCGGGAAGATCCCCTGGAGAAGGAAATGGTAACCCGTTCCAGTATTCTTGCCTGGAGAATCCCATGGACAGAGGAGCCTGGCAGGCTACAGTCCACAGGGTCGCAGAGTCGGATATGACTGAGCGACTTCACTTCACTTCTAAGTAAGACTGCAGATTCATAGGCAAAATGAGGAAGCAATACCTTATTTCAAGCAATCCACCTTAGAGGATTTGCTACCCCAGAAGCTTTGTCAGTAACATCTTTCCAGAGTACAGGGATGTGGAGGTATCTGCATGCGGTCAGAGAGAAACAAATGACTAGAATGTTGGGAACTTTATGAACCACATCAAATGGTGCATGTTTGTTTATGACTCAATAGTGTCTTAGTTTCATAGAGAGAAGATTAGTAGGAACATTACAACTGAGTTAAAACATTTTAGAAACTGTAAGTGATAAAGAAAGGAGGCCGATTCGGATTTGATCTAAAGACCTAAATAAAAGCACTTCAATAAAAGTTACAATATGGACACAGATTTGGAGTTAATTTGTTGTTATTGTTCAGTTTTAAAGTGGTGTCTGACTCTCTGTGACGCTATGGACTGCAGCACGCCAGGCTCCCCTGTCCTCCACTAACTCCCAGAGTTTGCTCAGATCCATGTCCATTGAGTTGATGATGCCATCCAACCATCTCATCCTCTGTTTCCCCCTCCTCCTTCTGCCCTCAGTCTTTCCCAGCATCAGGGTCTTTTCCAATGAGCCATCAACCAACATTCTGTGAACATTCTATGCTGCATAGCTTCTCCGGAGTGCAGTTCACAAACAGAGCAACAGATGAAAGCCTATATCACAAGTCCTTTTGATTTATTTTCAATGACACTGAACATACATTTTTAGTGTGCATCTGAAGTTGTTGTTGGGCGGGGGGCTCTAAAACGGTAAAAAAAACACTCGCAGTGAGAAAAAGCCAGAATTCTTGAAATCCCTCAGAGAGATGTCCACAGATCCTTAGTACTTCTAGCATCCTTAGCATGCATAGGTACTTAATCATGTGTCACACTTTCTGATTAAAGAAGTAACACTATTTGGAATGTTTTAATTACAAGAGATGAGGAAGGTTGCCAATTTGTTTAAAATAAGAAAGCCCACATCAAGATTCTATCAGATATACTGAAATAAATAGGCATGAAATTGCTTACATAGACCATTTCCCCATTTCCACACCCCTCCACCCGCCCCTCAAATCATCTAATCATCTAGAAGTTGAAAGTGCTTAAACTGGAAATCCATGCAGTCAGAGATTCTGTGTTTGTTGCTGAATTCTTGATACTCAGCACAGAAACTTGCACCTAGCAGGTCCTCAATAAATAAATAGTCCTTGAGTGAAGCACAGTAAATGCAATAGGTAATTGTTCTTGGGAATTTTATAAACATGATGTTCAGGAGTGAATTGAATCATTTAAGGTATAGAACTTTTGGAAATATTATAAATCTTTTCTGCTGTTTTATGCTTGGACTCTAGAGGCTTGAATTCAGAATTTAAGAAAATTGGAGCTAAATGGTCCTGATAGTTGTGGTTAAAACAGTGAAGCATCTCATCTATTCTAAAGAAAGAGTCTTTCTTTTGCAGTTAGACCTGAGCTTAGTTGTGTTTCCAGAAAGCCCTCCTTTCATAAAAGTTTTGTATCCACTGCAACATAAACAGGAGATGGCAATACCAGGGAGCAGAATTCTCGATTTAACATTTTTCTTAAAAATTAAGAACACCGAACCAGACAGCCTGCAGGATACCACTGAGAAAATTTTCATTATATTTAAACAATTGAGCATCAGTGCTAATAACTAATTCCTGCTGGGTTCAACAGAAAGGAAACTGTTCATTCACACTGGAATATGTCCTTCACATGAAACATTCAAAGTTGTATTAATGTGTTGCAGATGATGTTGTCAAGAAAGGGTTCTGACCCTAGAAACACTACCGAACAACTTGGGAGCTGGTTATCCTGCATTTATTCTCTTCCTTTCCTGGAACACTTGATATGTTCCTAGCCACTGAATAAGGTATGTACAACAATAGAATCAAACCAAGTGCAATAAAGGGAACTGAAAAGCCGCAGTTTGTGGCATCACTGCTAATGGTGTGACTGACATATAGTGAGAAAAAAAATTTTTAAGAATTTTTTTTATGTGAACCATTTTAAAAGTCTTTTTGAACTTGTTACAATATTGTTTCTGTTTTTTATGTTTGGATTTTTTTGCCACAATACATGTGGGATCTTAGTTCTCAACCAGGGATCAAACCCACATCCCCTGCATTGGAAGTCTTAACCACTGGATGGCCAGGGAAGTCCCAGAAAAGTTCTTTTCCCGTGATATTCTCTCCTCCATCAGATTTTTTAAACAACTTATATTTTAGAAAATGACACATTATATGTCTCGTTCATTTGAAAGCAGAATAACTGTATATGAGAATGTTCTTTAATTCATATTATTCCTGCTTTGGATGTCACGAATAAGACAGGGCTGAACTTCCCACTCTGAGCATTAAGGACTGTCACGTATGTTCTCAGGTTGTTTGCAAACCTTCCCACAGTTATGTGTTGAACTAAAGGGTAAAAAAATAAAAATTTAGGTGACATGAGATTTGTTTAGACCCCTGATGGCTTACCTCCTATATTACGAAAAGGATAGAATATGCTCATGAAAACTCAAAGCACCCCATTCCATTTCTTTGAAGATCAATCAATCAACAACTAATTATCAAATTATCTACCAGCATAGAGGCACAGCACTATGCCAAATCTAGGCAGGCCATGCCAATTTAACTACCTTTGTTTGTTTTAAAATTAACCCCAGTCTTCTAATAAGGTGATTTTATGGAATACATAAACCCAAATCAGTGATCGATTTTCTAGCATGTGAATTTGAAAGCTTTGATTGAAAATGTTCTAAATAATTTTAATCTGTTTCTTCTGAGCCATAACAGTAAAGCTGAAAGTAAGCACTTATACAACCTGGCCAAATATTTAGATAAAGAATGAGTTCGTAACCAGCAATATCTTAAAATGTCTTTGAGTTATTCTATATGCTACTTAAATAGTTAAACTGTCAGCCTGGGATTTTGTATATATTCCTCATTAGGTTGCCTCCAAGACCCCAGGGTAGGTATATCTGAATTTTAAAATTTTGTATTTTTCCATGGTTTATATACCCCATAAAATGCCTTGAGAACTTTATGAGGGATGTTACATTAATATGTGTTATTATAAATATGATTTAAATATCTAAAGCATTACAGAGTGATTACTGTTCAATAAGGCAGCACGCATAAAAGGGTTATCTCCACACTGTGCTTAGGTTTCTACAATATAATATAATGAATTGTTCAATATAGTTTGCATGCTATTTGTCTCTGTTTCTTCCTGGGCTCAAGGGAAGCTGATGTGCAATCCTCTAACAAGACGATCATAAATTGCAGAACAATAAACAGCCCTTGAGATTTTTAGATAGTATGTGGTTAGCATGCAATCCATCTCGGGAAACTTGATTTAATACCTCCAAGGAACATCTCTGACAATGCTCAACATTGTTTTAAACCGCTGCTAAATCAATTAGTGCATTGGAGAATCCTAATGTCTTTGCCTCTTTCCTAGCCCATCCCAAGAACTTTGGCTGGTCATTTTGTAAAGCAAAAGATTTAGGGGGCCACGGCATGGATGCACTCGGGTTCCCCTGGAAAACATTAGAAGTAATACTGCATGAAAGGAAGGATCAGCCAGTCTCCCTAAATCATCAAGATCAATGAGGGCGTTGTCTTCAAAACATTTCAGGTTTTCTGAATTACCCTTCCTGTGACCAAAGAAGGATGAATTTAGATAAAAGGTAACTTTGATTCTAAAGTCAAGACTGTAAGTCTAAGTACCCCTCCCCCTCCAAAATGAACATGTAGTTGCTCTAATCTATACCTTTCCTTTGGTGTATATATCTTGTAACTATGTATATTCATATTAAACTGGGGAATCTTAAGACATTTATAGATATTATCTAATCCTCGCCATCTATTAACTTGTAAAGTGAAAAAAAAAAATTAAGAACTACCAAAACACAAAACTCTCCCAGGGGAAAAAGAGATAATGTCAACAATTTCTTAGTTCATAATAGATCATTCAATTCTTTTTTCTATGCACTAAATGTAATAATTAAAGTAACAATTGCTTTGGAAGGAGAAAGATCATAACCTCCTCTTAAATTTTATGGTACTCCCTCTCTTTCTTAAATAGTGTCCTTTTTTTTTCTATATTAATTTATTGAAAATGATTATTGGGCAATTACTCATCTTTATTTCCACCTTTTGTTAGGGTGTAATACACTTGCCTTTTCAGTGTCTCCCAGACCCAGCTGGTTCCTGTTGCCGGCAGGGAGAAATCACAGACTGTGCCGAGGGGAGAGCCTCAGCTGTACCCCTAAGCCATACATCCAGGGCAACTTCCCTCCACTTATGCAACTAGGGCTAATTGACTAGATTAATGAACAAAGAGAAATAAAGCAATTAATCAGCCCAGCTAAAAGAAACTTCTCTTTTTCCCTTTAACAGAGCGAAGTACCTGTTTAACCTGATTAAAAAGAAAGAGAAGAAAGAAAGAAAGAAAGCAGCACTCTGTTCTGGTGATGCGTAAACACATCAATGCTTTCCTTTTTAAAAAAAAAATTATTAATGTATCTAATTTTGGCTGTGCTGGGACTTTGTTATTGTGTGGACTTCTCTCTAGTTGCGGTGTGTGGGCTTGTTTTGGTGGCTTCTCTTGCAGGAGCACAGGCTCTAGGGCATTCGGGTTTCAGTAACTGTAGCCCATGGGCTCAGCAGTTGCAGCTCCTGGACTCGAGCACAGTCTCAACTCTTGAGTGCATGGGCTTAGTCGCCCTGCAGCATCTGGGATCTTCCCAGATCAGGGATCAAACCTGTGTTTCTTGCATTGGCAGTGAATTCTTTACCACTGAGCCACTAGGGAAACAAACCCTCAACGTTTTCTCAAGTCCAAGGTTAGCTTCCTCTGACAAACTGATAATTTCAATTTTTTTTTTTTTTTTGTCTCTGTCCTATCCTTTAAAGATACGTATGGTTTCTGGAAGCCATCTAAACTTCATGTTAAGTGAAGTCGCTCAGGTGTGTCCTGACTCTTTGCGACCCCGTGACTGTAGCCCATCAGGCTCCTCCATCCATGGAATTCTCCAGACAAGAGTACTAGAGTGGGTTGCCATTTCCTTCTCCAGGGGATCAACTCCCATGCATAATAGGAACCCTTACCATATTTTCTCCCTTAGCTAATCAAAAGCCAAAAGGTAAAAGCTTTTTTTCTCCCCTCTTCAAATAATTGAGTGAGTATTTAATTAGCCTGATTCATTATTTAGAGCCCAGATGAAGCTCATTTTTGTAATCCATAAGAACTATGGACATTGTTATGCTTCACTTTATTTATAATGTTATTTCTAGAGAAAGTAAGAAATAATTGAATGATTTATAAACTACATCTCTTGCTTCATTCTATTGCTATTTTTGAGGGTTGTTACTATTATTAAATAATAAATTACAATATAACTGACAATAATTATTCCTGTGTTTTAAAAATTTATCAGTTCCCATATGTATATTTGTTTGATCTCACTACAAGGCTATAATGCAGTTTGGCAGATTATCCTCATGTTATGTAAGTAAAAATGGGGGCATAAAGTGGAAAAGCAGCCAAAGGGACAGGGAAAAGCCAAGGCCAAAGTCAGGCAATTTAAATATTTTAATAACTTTTGTAGTGTTTTGATTGGAAGAGAGGCTTAGAATTAAAACTGAGAGAATGTTTTGGTGTTAGGTGTCTTTTTAAAAAACTATCCAAGAGTTCATTCTCACACTTTCTCTCTTTGTCCTCTGAGGTATCAATGAAACTTTACTACCTACGGGTGCTTGCCAAATGCAGCTGTATTTCGTTTAGTAGTTGTTAATAAAAGAAGAGATTCTGATCACAGGATTGGTTTCAATAAATCCTATTCCTGTGTTATCTTTCATGGAACCTAAATAACATCTTCCTCGTAGTCAAACCTTTCAATGATTTCAAAACCGAACAGGACTTGCCACACAGCAGGGGCTCCATAGTTGGCCCCTGTTTCATTGATTGTTATAGAAACCACTCTTGTTCAAAACATGAACTCCCAAGATATAAGGGGAAAAAATGACATGGTAGAGCTTCTTTCTTGTCATTTCTTTTCTGCCGTGATCCTATTCAAGAGTCTTTTCTACAATTTTCTCCTTTCACCTCATTCAGATGTATCTCTGTAGTACTGTCTGACCACATTTTTAAGTAATCAGAGGCTCATGGCTCAGTGTGTGGGTTATTCTGGCCCACTGTTATTATTATTTCCTGAAGCTTTTGGATGCCCTAGGACCATTTCTTTTCTTGTTCGTGTCTTTATCAGAAAGTGAAAACAAAAAGCATTTAACTGAAATTGGCTTGTTTTGTGAATTTCTCTTTCTATAGAGCCTTCCCAAAGAGAATGCTTGAAAGATATATTCTCTTCCTTGGAGTAATCCAAACTCTCTATACCATCAACACGGATAGTTAATAGTTTTCTTTTTATAAGCATACCTTCAAAATGCTTTCTAGAAACTCCTTTCCGAATTGTTATTCAACAAATACCTCTTGGTCATTTTGTGAAGTTAGTTGTTGTACATAAAAATTGAAAAAGTGGAGATGACACAAAATGCTCTAATGCAAAGCACTGTATTATTGTAAAAGATATATTAATTAAATGCTATATATTATATTAATTAATGCCAAAGAGGGCAAAGAAAATTAATTCTCTGGGAGAATCTAGGAAGGCTTTATAGGGAGGTGGCTTTTGAGCTTGTGCTGAATGATGGAGGATTTCTCTGGTGGCTCAGATGGTAAAGAATCTTTCTGTGATGCAGGAGACCTGAGTTTGATCCCTGGGTCAGGAAGATCCTCTGGAGAAGGGAAAGGGTACCCATTCTAGTAATCTTGCCTGGAGAATGCCATGGACAGAGGAGCGTGGTGGGCTATAGTCCATGGAGTCACAAAGAGTCAGACACGATTGAGTTGAAAGATTTCTAGATTGTAGACTTGAATATAAAGCTAAGACTTTGATTTTATTCTATAAAATAAAGGAGGTACCAGTAGTTTTTAAAGCCAGAAAATATCAGGATCCCACACTTAATACCATTTAAGTTACTCTCTAATTGCTTTCTAGTCTTTAATTTCCTCTGGCCATTTGATATTTTTTATCTTTTCTTTAGATTATCTTTTATTATCCTATGATAGAACATTTCTGGCTCTTTGACTTAACTTAGGTAAAAGCTGGAACTTGAAGTCAGAATAAGCTGATGGCGCTTTTAATAACAATGTCATCAAAAGCATTTGAAATTAGTCCCATTTACTTTAGATGGTTTTTAAAAATGCATTTTAACAAACAATGTGAAGGTAACAGATATATTAAATGTCAGAGTCCTGGTCATCTTCATCATCCCCACAAAGAGACCCTTTACCAATTCAAACACCCTTCTCAGATGCTTGCAAACGCTTCTCAATATAAATTACTATATTAATTACTTTATTCTTATCTCCAATTTTTCTTAATATAGATTAGCTTCCAAATACCATGCGAGAAATTAAGGATAGGAGGATAGGAAGTGTATAACCTATATACAATGATCATAATTTTTTATTGAAGTATAGCTGATTTACAATGTTGCAACTATCTCTGCTGTATAGCAAAGTGACTCAGTTATATAGATATATACATTCTTTTCTAAATATTATTTTCCTTCATGGTTTATCATAAGATATTGAATATAGTTCCTTGTGCTATATATTAGGACCTTGTTTTTCCATTCTAAATGGAAATAGTTTCCATCTACCAACCTCAGACTCCTAGTTTATCCCTTTTTCCTCCCTTCTTCCCCTTGGCAACCACAATTCTCTTCTCTATGAGTTTGTTTCTGTTTTGCAAATAAGTTCTTCTGTGTCATAGTTTAGATTGCACATATAAGTGATATTATATGTATTTGTCTTTCTCTTGTGGACTTACTTCACTTATACGATAATCTCTAGCTGCATCTGTGTTGGTTAAATGACATTCAGTCAGTTCAGTTCAGTCGCTCAGTTCTGTCTGATTCTTTGTGACCCCATGGACTGCAGCACAGCAGGCCTCCCTGTCCATCACCAAATCCTGGAGTTTGCTCAAACTCAAGTCCATTGAAACAGTGATGCCATCCAACCATCTCATCCTCTGTCATCCCCTTCTCCTCCTGCCTTCAATCTTTCCCAGCATCAGGATCTTTTCAGATGAGTCAGTTCTTGGCATCAGGTGGCCAAAGTATTCAGCATCAGTCCTCCCAATGAATATTCAGGACTGATTTCTCTTAAGATTGATGGGTTGGATCTCCTTGCAGTCCGAGGGACTCTCAAGAGTCTTCTCCAACGCCACAATTCAAAACCATCAATTGTTTGGCACTCAGCTTTCTTTATAGTCCAACTCTCACATCCATACATAATTAATGGGAAAACCATAGCTTTGACTAGATGGACCTTTGTTGGCAACATAATGACTCTGCTTTTGAATATGTTGTCTAGGTTGGTCATAACTTTTCTTCCAAGGAGCAAGTGTCTTTTAATTTCATGGCTGCAATCACCATCTGCAGTGCTTTGGGGCCCCCAAAATAAAGTCTGTCACTGTTTCCACTGTTTCCACATCTATCTGCCATGAAGTGATGGGATTAGATGCCATTATCTCAGTTTTCTGAATGTTGAGTTAAAGCCAACTTTTTCACTTTCTTCTTTCGCTTTCATCAAGAAGCTCTTTAGTTCCTCTTCACTTTCTGCCATAAGTGTGTCATCTGCATATCTGAGATTATTGATTTTTCTCCTGGCAATCTTGATTCCAGCTTGTGCTTCATCCAGCCCAGTGTTTCTCATGATGTACTCTGCATATAAGTTAAATAAGCAGGGTGACAACATACAGCCTTGACGTACTCCTTTTCCTATTTGGAGCCAGTCTGTTGTTTCATGTCCGGTTCTAACTATTGCTCCCTTACCTGCAAACAAATTTCTCAAGACGCAGGTCAGGTAGTCTGGTATTCCCGTCTCTTGAAGATTTTTCCACAGTTTATCGTAATCTATAGTGTTAAAGGCTTTGGCATAGTCAATAAGCAGAAGTAAATGTACTTTTGGAACTCTTTTGCTTTTTCAATGATCCAGTGGATGTTGGCAATTTGATCTCTGATTCCTCTGCCTTTTTAAAACCAGCTTGAACATCTGAAAGTTTATGGTTCAAGTACAGTTGAAGCCTGTCCTGGAGAATTTTGAGCATTACTTTGTGAGCATGTGAGATGAATGCAACTGTGCACTAGTTTGAGTATTCTTTGGCATTGCCTTTCTTTGGGGTTGGAATGAAAACTGACCTTTTCCAGTCCTGTGGCCACTGCTGAGTTTTCCAAATGTGCTGGCATATTGAGTGCAGCACTTTCACAGCATCATCTTTCAGGATTTGAAGCAGCTCAACTGGAATTCCATCATCTCCACTAGCTTTGTTTATAGTGATGCTTCCTAAGGCCCACTTGACTTCACATTCTAGGATGTCTCACTCCAGGTTAGTGATCATGATTATCTGGGTCATGAAGATCTTTTTGTATAGCTCTTCTGTGTAATCTTGCCATCTCATCTTAATATCTTCTGCTTCTGTTAGGTCCAGACCATTTCTGTCCTTTATTGAGCCCATCTTTGCATGAAATGTTCCCTTGGTATCTCTAATTTTCTTGAAGAGATCTCTAGTCTTTCCCATTCTATTGTTTTCCTCTATTTCTTTGCATTGATCACTGAGGAAGGCTTTCTTATCTCTCCTTGCTATTCTTTGGAACTCTGCATTCAGATGCTTATATCTTTCTTTTTCTCCTTTGCTTTTTGCTTCTCTTCTTTTCCCAGCTATTTGTAAGGCCTCCTCAGACAGCCATTTCACTTTTCTGCATTTCTTTTTCTTGGGGATGGTCTTGATCCCTGTCTCCTGTACAATGTCACAGACCTCTGTCCATAGATCTTCAGGCTCTCTGTCCATCAGATCTCATCTCTTGAATCTATTTCTCATTTCCACTGTGTAATTGTAAGGATTTGATTTAGGTCATACCTGAATGGTCTAGTGGTTTTCCCTACTTTCTTCAATTTAAGTCTGAATTTGGCAGTAAGGAGTTTATGATCTGAGCCACAGTCAGCTCCTGGTCTTGTTATTGCTGACTGTGTAGAGCTTCTCCATCTTTGGCTGTAAAGAAAATAATCAATCTGATTTCAGTACTGACTGTTTGGTGGTGTCCATGTGTAGAGTCTTCTCTTGTGTTGTTGGAAGAGGGTGTTTGCTATGACCAGTGTGTTCTCTTGGCAAAACTCTATTAGCCTTTGCCCTGCTTCATTCTCTACTCCAAAGCCAAATTTGCCTGTTCCTCCAGGTATTTCTTGACTTCCTACTTTTGCATTCCAGTCCCCTATAATGAAAAGAACATCTTTCTTGTGTGTTAGTTCTAGAAGGTCTTGTAGGTCTTCATAGAACCATTCAACCTCAGCTTTTTCAGCATTAATATTTGGGGTATAGACTTGGATTACTGTGATATAGAATGGTTTGCCTTGGAAATTAAGTGTTCATTCTGTTGTTTTTGAGATTGCCTTCAAGTACTGCATTTCAGATTCTTTTGTTGACCATGATGGGTACTCCATTTCTTCTAAGGGATTCTTGTTCACAGTAGTAGATATAGTGGTCATCTGAGTTAAGTTCACCTGTTTTGGTCCATTTTAGTTCGCTGATTCATTCTTGCCATTTCCTGTTTGACCACTTCCAATTTGCCTTGATTCATGGACCTAACATTCCAGATTCCTATGCAATATTGCTCTTTACAGCACCAGACTTTGCTTCTATAACCAGTCACATCCACAACTGGGCGTTGTTTTTGCCTTGGCTCTGTCTCTTCATTCTTTCTGGAGTTATTTCTCCACTGATATCTAGTAGCATATTGGGCACTTACTGACCTGGGGAGTTCATCTTTCAGTGTCCTATCTTTTTGCCTTTTCATACTGTTCATGGGGTTCTCAAGGCAAGAATACTGATGTGTTTTGCCATTCCCTTCTCCAGTGGACTAAGTTTTGTCAGAACCCTCCACCATGACCCGTCTGTCTTGGGTGGCCCCACACAGCATGACTCATAGTTTCACTGAGTTAGACAAGGCTGGGGTCCATGTGATCAGTTTGGTTAGTTTCCTGTGATTGTAGTTTTCAGTCTGTCTGCCTTTGGATGGAGATGGATAAGAGGCTTATGGAAGCTTCCTGTTGGGAGAGACTGACTGAGGGAGACGTGTCCTGATGGGTGGGGCCATGCTCAGTAAATCTTTAATCCAATTTTATGTTGATGGGTGGAGCTGTGTTCCCTCCCTGTTATTTGAAATGAAGTGAAAGTGAAGTGAAAGTCACTCAGTTGTGTCCTATGGACTGTAATCTACCACACTCCTCTGTCCATGGGATTTTCCAGGCAAGGGTACTGGAGTGGGTTGCCATTTCCTTCTCCAGAGGATCTTCCCGACCCAGCGATGGAACCCAGGTCTCCTGCATTATAGGCAGACACTTTACCATCTGAGCCACCAGGGAAGTTCCCATTATTTACTTGGGGCCAAACTATGGTGGAGGTAATGAAGCTAATGGAGACCTCCTTCAAAAGGTCCCATGCATGCCCTGCTGCACTCAGTGTGCCCAGCCCTGCAGCAGGCCACTGCCGACCCACACCTCTGCAGAGACTCCCGGACACTCCCGGGCAAGTGTGGGTCAGTCTCTTGTGGGGTCATTGCTCCTTTTTCCTGGTTCCTGGTGTACACTAGGTTCTGTTTGCACCCTTGAAGGGTCTATTTCTCCTTTCCTGTGTAAGTTCTGGCAGCTCTGTGGTGGAGTTAATGGTGACCTCCTCCAAGAGGGCTTAAGCCACAGCCAAGTCTGCCTCACCCAGAGCCCCTACTCCTACGGCAGTCCAGTGCTGACCCGCACCTCCACAGGAGACACTCAAACACAGTTCTGTCTCAGTCTCTTTGGGTCTCTGGGTCCTGGTGTGCACAAGGTTCATTTGAGCCCTCTGAGCATCTCTGGCAGGATGGGGTTTGATTCTAACCATGAATTCGCCCCTCCTACCGTCTTGCTAGGGCTTCTGCTCTGTCCTTGGATATGGGGTATCACCTCAAAGTTGCTCCAGCGCCACGCAGCCACTGCTCCAGTGCTGACATTATTCCATTCTTTTACATGGCTGACTAGTATTCCATTGTATATATGTGCCATATTTTCTTTATCATTCATCTGTCAATGGACATTAAGTTGTTTCCATGTCTTGGCTATTGTGAATAGTGCTGCTATGAACACACAGGTGCATGTATCTTTTTGATTTATAGTTTTGATTGACTGTATGCCCAGGAGTAGGATTATTGGATCATATGGTAATTCTACCCTTAGTTTTCTGAGGAACATCAACACTGTTTTCCATAATGGCTTCACCAATTTATATTCCCACAAATAGCTTAGGAGGATTCTATTTTCTCCACACCCTCTTCTGCATTTGTTATTGGTAGACTTTTTAATGACAGTTGTTCTAACAGGTGTGAGGTGGTACCTCATTGTAGTTTTGCCTTGCATTTCTTATAATTAGTGATGTTGGTCATCTTTTCATATTCCTACTGGACATCTGCATATTTTCTTTGGAGAAATGTCTATTAAAGTCTTCTGCCCATTTTTCTGATTGGGTTACTTGTTTTTTGTTGTTGTTGTTGTTGTTGTTGTCAGGGATCATAATTTTTAATTTATATTTTTTTCTGAAGTGCAAATACTTGAAGGCAAGTAACATGGCTTTTCTTCTGTATACCCCTGAAAGCAAAGAGCACTAACAAGTCATTTAACTTCTCTTGATCTCGTGTTGATTTTCCAGAGGGTTATCTTGGGAATTAAATTAGTTATTGTGTCTAAAACTCATCCTGAATGCTCACATATTATACAGGCATACTTCATTTTATTGTGCTTTAACGTTTTACTGCACCTTGCAGATACAGTGTGTATTTGACAAATTGAAGGTTTGTGGCACCCCTGCATTGAGCAAATCTATCAGTGCTTTTTTTTTTTTTAAAGTATGTGTTCACTTTATGTCTCTGTGTCACATTGTGGTAATTTTCTCAATATTTCAAACTTTTTCATTTTTATTATATTTGTCATGATGATCTGTGGTCAATTATCTTTGATGTTACTGCTATGACTCACTGAAGGTTCAGACGATGACCAGCACTACTTAGCCATAAAGTATTTTTAAATTAAGGTGTAGGTACATGGCTTTTTAAAAGACAAAATGGTGTTGCACAATTGATAGACTAGAACATAGTGTAAATTTAACTTTTATATGTACTGGGAAACTGAGAAAAAACATGTGTGACTTGCTTTATATTGCTGTGGATCTGAAACAGAACCCATGATATCTTGGACGTGTACCTGTATTTATGGTTCAGAGTAGCTGTCCTATTTGAATTCAGTAAATGATTGACTAATTTAATCAGGGCCTCTCTCCTTTGCACATTTCAGATTGAGAATCAACTTCTTGCTTACCAAACAAACTTGTTTAGTCAAAGGCAACTTACTAATATCCCATTTCATTGACACTGAGATGCAGGTATGTTAACTTGGGTTCAAAGTAGTTCTATTGCCTTCATGAAATTATAGTTTGTGACTTCATCTCCACAGGTCACTTCTAAACTCCAGCAAGGAAATACTGATGGGTAACACTACAGTAAAAGTGATTGTCTTTCTGTGGCTTCCCTGGTGATTCAGACAGTAAAGCATCTTGCCTGCAATGCGGGAGACCCAGGTTTGATCCCTGGGGTGGGAGGATCCCCTGGAGAAGGAAATGGCAACCCACTCCAGTACTCTTGCCTAAAAAATCCCATGGAGGGAAGAACCTGGTAAGCTACAGTCCATGGGGTTGCAAAGAGTTGGACACGACTGAGTGACTTCACTTTCATTTTTCATCTTCTTTTCTTAGAATCATGCTTGCAGCAGGGATCTGATGCCATATGGAGATACGCTTCCTTACTGTCAGGATATGGACCTGCGGTGTTGTACAAAACTCCTTTTTCCTTATTAAAGGTATACAAAAGTCTAAAAATAAATCTTCTGTTCTTTCATTCTTCAGTTCAGTTCGATTCAGTTGCTCAGTCGTGTCTGACTCTTTGCGACCCCATGAATCGCAGCACGCCAGGCCTCCCTGTCCATCACCAACTCCCAGAGTTCACTCAGACTCATTTCCATCGAGTCGGTGATGCCATCCAGCCATCTCATCCTCTGTCGTCCCCTTCTCCTCCTGCCCCCAATCCCTCCCAGCATCAGAGTCTTTTCCAATGAGTCAACTCTTCTCATGAGGTGGCCAAAGTACTGGAGTTTCAGCTTTAGCATCATTCCCTCCAAGGAAATCCCCCAGGGCTGATCTCCTTCAGAATGGACTGGTTGGATCTTCACTTTTAGCAAACGTCTGGGGACAACTGCCATCTAGGCAGTTCCAGGGAGGAAAGCAAAGCTGAAGTGTTCAGAGAGTAAAGCAGAGAGGCAGGTACTCTTGCCATGAGATTGGAATTAAAGCCAGGTGGGAGGTCCAGAAGTCATTAGTAAACTATTGACCATCATGATTACATTATGTTAGTTTTGGAGGCTCTTCCTCCCCTAACCTCTAAGAAGGAAGCGATCGTTGGTGAGTCAACTGGGCTGTTTCTGTTGTAAAAGGACTTACCATTATAGCAAAAGCAATAGGTGGGAAGTGGTGAGAATGGGCATTCTTGCTTGTCCTCAAGGCCTAGCATCTGTGTAAAAGCTGTGACTTTTTGGAAGAGTGGTCCTCTTTATTGTTCTGATTTTATTTTATTTATTTATTTTTACTTTTTGGCTGTGCTGGGTCTTCATTGCTGCACAGACTTTCTCTAGCAGCAGTGAGCAAGGGTGACTTTTTGGTTGCGGTGTGTGGGCTTCTTGTTGCCATGGCTTCTCTGTTTGCAGAGCACAGGCTCATTAGTTGTAGTACCTGGGCTCTAGGGCACATCTCAGTAGTTGTGGCACATGGGTTTAGTTGCTCTGTGGTATGTGGGATGTTCCTGGACCTGGAGTCGAACCTATATTTCCTGCATTGGCAGGTGGATTCTTTACCACTATGCCACTGAAACTTTTACCCCCAAAAGCCTTCACTTGTTTTTCCATCATGCCCCAAACCTCCATGATACTTATCCTCTTTCTGTAATCGGCAGGTCTTCTGGGAAAAGCATCAGATAAAACCACTTCAAACCACTCAGATTTTAAATCCAGTTCATTTATCAGTTTAGTTTTGTTTTCTAATAGAACTCTAAGGGATTTAGACATGAAGTGGGAAATTTTCAAAGGGGTAGCTCTCTTTGAGGAAGATAAGAGTACAAGTACTCTAACAATACTAAGAAGGAAGTATGCACACAGGAAGTGAGGAACATAAGAGCAAAATCTGCATCAGGAGACTAGCCAGGAAAAGTACTCAGATAGCAGATAGTACTAGTACTCTAACAATACTAAGAAGGAAGTATGCACACAGGAAGTGAGGAAGGCACACCTTCACTACTTCAGCAAAGTGATCAAGGCTTCCTTTATTCTCTTTCCCTCCTCCCCGGTGGAACTGTATCATTTGGGGACTGTGATCTAAAGCATTTCATCAGCAGCAAATAAATTGTGCGCTTCTTAGTTTTAAGAGATGACTCATATTTTTATTCTTACCCAAGATAAAAGATGAATTCCAAAACAATAATACTGGATATCTAACTCTTAGGATAATAACCAATTAAGAATATCTTTTGCTTTTCCCCTCATTTTGTTCCATATGATTTAGAGAATATTCTAGAAAAAAACCAATTCTATCTTCAACTTAAACCCACAGATTCTTGAAATTCTCAATACTGTTTTATTCATTTTCTCTATTTTGAATCCTCAGAAATCTTGGTTTATTTGTCACTAAAAAAAAATATCAAAATATTCTGTAAGTGGTAAGATTTTATTAAGGAAAATTCTGCCTCCATTTGCATTGATAAAAGCAAATGTTATTCCAGAAGAAAAGCATAACTGAACTTTGAAAAACAGAAAACTTACTATCTTTTTGGACCAAGTTTTATCAACAGAAGAAGTGAGCTGTAGGCTGACTTGAGAGTAATATTTATATCTGAGCCTGGATTTGTAGAGAAGAGTCTGCAGATATTGGAAATTAAATAAAATAATTTATCTGCATATAATTAGTCTGAATATTCTATTTGCTAGAGTTCCAGAATGTTTTTTTCATAATTTTTCCTATAGAAATCCATATAGTCATGATCTCAAGAAATATAGATTGATAGACATAGATATAATTTTCCCTATATTTACCTTTTATTTCCAAAACGTCGTCTACTGCTTGATCTGATTTAAGTGGTATTGGGAGAAGGCTGAGTTCCTTGGACAGATGTAGAGTATTTTTAATGTTTCGTTAGGTTTGAAATATTTCTGTATTTTCACTCTTTCTTTCAGACTGTTTGATCTTTCAACAGTATCAAACGTCTTGCTAGGTTTAAAATTTTAGAAAGCACTTTTTCCTCTTCCATTTTTAAACTAACATGAATCCATTTATTCAAGGGAATTTTATTGAACACAGAAGTTGAAAAGAATACTTATAAAACAGCATTATGAAATAAGATCAGGGACATTAAATTGTTAACTTTATTGACTGACTATGCAAAGCATTCTAAACTCACTCAGAGAGAAGCACTGAGGGGCTAAGTTCATTGCAGGGCAATTAAACAGAAATTTCATGCAATGTGAACCCAGCTTTCAACACAGAATGAAAGGGCTTCAGGAATCATACACTGCAGATTGTACTAGTGTATAAAAGACATAAATATATACATTTGCAGAGATAACAAATAAGCAAAGCTTTTAAATTATCTTGCTAGATCATTTAGTATTTCATGTTTCAAATCTCAAGAAAGAATTACAACACTCACAAACATAAAATACAGATATATATAATCACATTTTATGGACTCCTGCATGAAGATATATTGTGGTATATTTTATTAATTACCAAAATGATTATTCAGTTTCATGGTTTGTAGGAACGAAGTTGATAAATTTACAAAATGTAAGAAGTCCTCCCCAAATCAGAGACATAGAAAACAATCAACAGGCCAAGCTATTTTTGTTAATTCATGGGTGCATGCACCAAGGAGGGATAACAAAAAAATAATTCTAGGCACCAAGGATTCTAACATGGGATAAAGGATATAGAAATATAACAAGATTCTCTGTCTTGATAAGAAATGAAGTATTACTGCAAAGACAAGGACTATCCAAGAAAGGATGAGAAAACCCGTGCAAGTGTTAAACTGAGACCTCAACTCACGGATGAGGTGAAAATTATGCATTCCCACCATAAACATCCCATTATAGAACATTCATTTGCTCTTTTCTTCTAACTTATACCTAGCCGTTGCGTATTTTCCTGTGTTTTTCCTCTCCCTGTAGCTTTTCTCACTTTATATATGGCGGGGGGAGGGGTTGCACTCTCCTCGCTCCCCTCTCCCTTTTGGTTACATGTGGTATCTGCAGATGCAGCGCACACAGCTCTCTCTATGAACATCCACTGATAGACAGGTGCAGAGATTGATCACAGCTCCGCAACAGTGCTGGAAATGGCCGCCAGTTGTGAAGAAGAATAACAGCTGGCAGCCGTTCTGATTGGTGCTGGCACCGAGGCTTTCTTATGAGATCCAAATGCCTTGAGAACCAAATGTTCCTGGGATACAGGCTTTCTGCAGCCAACAAAGCTTAGGTCAAAAAGCTAATTGGCTACTTGAAACTTTACTTAGATATCTTCAAGAGAAACAAAAGGGTTGTTTCTGTTCGCTCACGTATGCATGGACTAAGGAGCGATGGCTAAACAGATAGATGAGAAGAAGCCAAATGCTTCTTTGAAAGAGCTTTTCTTTCAAGGTAAGACAAGGAAAGGTTTTGAAATAACAACGCGAAATACATTTTCTATAGAAACCAAACTGTTATTTCGTACATTCACCATGTAATTGTGTCTTTGGTGTTACAAAATCTTCTCCATTGTAATTGTTCAGAGCTAACCGGGTCTAGAAAGAGAAAGAAAGAAAAGAGAAAGAAAGAGAAGAGAAAAAGAATTGCTGAAAGATCCTTTTCAGGAGAGAGTTTGATGAGACTCAAATAGAAATCATAACTCCACACCAATAAAACGCTATGTCCTAAACCTTCCGTGTCATAGCCTATGTGAAACATTGCTGTTCTCTCTCTCTCTTTGTCCCTCACTCGAATACCAGGGCCACTGTAGGGCATGACACAGAGAGTAAAACAGTCCTATGGTATTCTGATTAGACTCTAACAAAGGTATTTTGCAAAATGCTTTTTTACTAGTGGACAGTTCAATAAAAGTGGGAACTGGGAGATCAGAACCTCCTGGACACTGTCATTAATGGACATTCAGTTCACACTGACCTCTGCACAGTGCTGTGTTGGACACCATAGAGAGCAGTACACAGACACGCTCCCCGCTGTTCTTTAAAGTATACAATTGAGAACAGATGACAATGGGCTGACACAACTGATAACACTGTAAGATCAGGTACTGAAATTAAAGCATGGAGCAAACAGAAAGGAAAAATTGAGTTGTAATGTACAACGTATTGTGTGTGTGTGTGTGTGTGTGTGTGTGTACGTGCTCAGTTGTGTCCAACTTTGTGACCCCATGGATTATAGCCTGCTAGGTCCTCCATGCATGGAATTTTCCAGGCAAGAATGCTGGCGTGGATTGCCATTTTCTCCTCTGGAGGATCTTCCAGACCCAGAGATCAAATTCGCGTCTCCTGTCTTCTGTATCCTGCATTGGCAGGCAGATTCTTTACCACTGAGCCATCAGGGTAGCCCACACAACAGATTAGGATATTAAAAAAAAAAAAATCACTGTTATGTCAATCACTGGGAAGGATCTTCATTATTAGTTAAGGAGAAAATGTCTTATCACAGAGCTGGAGCTTGAAGAAATCTTTATGTAAAGAAATCAGATGAAGAACTTGGCAAACTAGGGGGAATATAGTGTTCCTGCTGTGGGGATCCGAGGCTGACAAGGTCAAGCCCTGTGTCAAGGCAGGGAACAGACTGACATTGCCCAAGCGGAGGGCATGAACTGAAGCCCAGGGTGAGAAAAAAGACTGTAGCTAGATGCCACTTGATACAACATTAAAGCTCAATCTTGTTTGTATGTTTCAGAATTTCATTATATCATAACATGAATGAATGCACCTATGAAAAGTGAAAGTTTTAGTTGCTTAATCACTTTTTGACTCTTTGTGACCCCATGGACAGTAACCTGCCAGGCTCCTCTGTCCATGGGATTTCCCAGGCCCAAGAATACTGTAGTGGGAAGCCATTCCCTTCTCTAGCGGATTTTCCCCAACCTGGGTCTCCTGCGTTGGAGGCAGATTCTTTACCATCTGAGCCACCAAAGGAAGCCCCTCCAGTGATCTTGCCTGGAGAATTCCATGGACAGAGCAATGCACCTATCGCATGCGGGTGTCTCCTGCCTTGAAGTGGCTAGCTGCCTGGTGCCCACTGGCCATTCTGCCTCAGGGTGACATAGAAAAAAGAGAAAAGTTGGGGGAGAGAGATATCTTGAGTGAGAACAAATAATACAGAAACCACAGAGGAAAGAACACTCAAACATTTGTTTTCTTTTCAACTTTTATTACTATAGAGTTAGTGGTGGTTTCTGTGTTTAAGTGTAGAATATATCTCTTGAACTCATTTCCTCTCTCTCTCTTTTTTTTTCATTTTGCAGAATTACCTTATTTGAACTAATATAAATTTTTATTTTCTAAAGGAGATCCTTTTTCCCAAGTAATATGATCTTTCCCAGGTAAAATCATGAATGTTATCCAGCCCATTTGAAGCTAATTCGATTTGACCAGCCAAGCATTACTCTTGAATAAAAAACCCAAATGCATAATTGTGGAAGTTTTTGCATTATTAATATTTCCCTGAGCTTTTTCATAGTCCAGTGTCACTCTTTTGTAAAAGTTTAAGATTTCAAACCATGAGAGTCTATGGAGGTTGAGATGGTCTAGACAAGAACAATCAAAGAAAGGCTAAAGGAACTCCGAAGAAAGGTGACAGAACTGGCCTTATTTCACTCAGGAAAGAGAACCTGAAAAGCAACTGCAAAGAACAACCTTATGTAATTGACAAAACATGGTTAATTTGTATGTGTAAACACTTCAGTTAGACAAAAGGAAGAACTCTTAAAGAAGGAATGCAGAATTGAGATTTTAGAGTTGAAACAATGGTGGTCCTTAAGACTGGGATGGACACAATTGGCCAGTGCAGAAATTCACCTGTCTGCGGACATTGCGGGCTTAATTCAGACCGTCTTCCAAACCCATCATTTGATGTTACTTCCTGTCTAATGCATATGTAAGATGATATGAAAAGATGAGGTATTGCTGTAAATCTTTATTAGTAAGCTCACATTCTTTGTTAGAAAGAACCAGGAAGGTTAATGCCATCTCCTTTTGACTCAAATCTGAAATTGTTTTCTCATCTTCCCACCACAAATTCAGATTTGCTTTCTTTCCATCAGAATTGTCTTGAGAAAATTCAAGGATAATAAAGAACTGTGTATTTGGTTCACTACTCATATCTTTTCTCATTATTGTGCTTCTTTCACTCGGTTAGTAGAGTTTTTTTTTATCAATATAAACAGTACCTTTTTTTTAAGATTTCCATTTTCATAGTGTCATTACTGACACTGACGGCTGCCTAACAGTCATGTGAAATATATAACTGCCTAAGGAAGAACATTCCATGACCGACTCTTTCTCTTTTATATTAAAAAGAAGTTAGACAGGCTTGCTAAGCCCCAGGCTTCAGAATTTTATGTCAGTTCAGGAATTTTTTTATTTTCTAGATATTGTATTCATATATTTTTATACATATATCAAACGATTTTCTCTGAAATAAGTTCAGTATTAATAATACAGGTCTTTCCTGCTTTGTCCCAGGGATTGCCATTTTACAATTGTTCTGGATCTTTCTCTACAGCACCTCTGCCAGGTCCAAAAAAAAACCAGAAATAATTTACGTCCTTAATTAATATGTCCTCAGTAAGAATATAATCCTTTCCATAAATTCCAAATATTATCTAATCTGCTTTCTAAATTTTGAATTTGAATTTAATGTTGGCTTTAAATTTTTTTTAATTGAGATATAGTTGCTTTATAATTCTGTGTTAGTTTCTGCTGTACAACAAAGTGAATCAGCCATTCCTGGTGTGCATGCTTGTCATGTCCAACTCTTTCAGACCCCATGAATTGTAGCGTGCCACATTCCTCTGCCCATGGGATTCTCCAAGCAAGAATACTGGAGTTGGGTTGCCATTTCCTTCTCCAGAGGATCTTCCCAAACTAGAGACTGAACCTGTGCTTCCTGCAAATCCAATATTGACAGGCGAGTTCTTTACCACTAGCACCACCTAGAAGCCCTCAAATCAGCCATGAAGTGAAGTGAAGAAGTGAAGTTGCTCAGTCGTGTCCGACACTTTGCGACCCCATGGACTGTAGCCCACCATGCTCCTCTGTCCATGGGATTTTCCAGGCAAGAGTACTGGAGTGGGTTGCCATTTCCTTCTCCATATGTATACATATATCCCC
The DNA here is from genome assembly GCA_917880005.1 of Nanger dama. Taxonomy (NCBI): domain Eukaryota; kingdom Metazoa; phylum Chordata; class Mammalia; order Artiodactyla; family Bovidae; genus Nanger; species Nanger dama. The sequence continues at coordinate 86,997,165 of CAKJTW010000002.1, forward strand.
TCCATCTAATTTTTTTTTAAGATGAATTGCAGCACGTATACTTTTTTTTTCCTGATGGTGCCTTATTTTTCACTGTTTGCTAGAAAGGACCATCCTTCAAGGCACACCCCCAAGTGCATTAACATTCTTCCACTTGCCCTCCCGCTACTCCTTTTACCTTAATCAAAAACTCTCATTTGGGACTAAAAGGAAATATCCGAACTTTTTATGAAGTTTTTATCTTTACTTTTCTTCTTTCAAGGACACATCACTCAGATTCCTTTAACATTTTCTAATTGCTCATTTTAACAGCCCTGATCATTTTTGTTATGATCTTTTGGATCCTCTCCAAGTAATCCATAAGTATGACATCCCTTTTTCTTTGCAAACTGGTCGGGAAATGATGATATTATATCATAGCAGAGAGTGATTCCCCAAGGAATAAAATCTACAGGAGAGTTAGTGAATTGAGGGCTGAGAAATTAATACAGGCTGTGCAATTTATGTTAGACTGCATCTCGGTCCTAGACTTTAGGCTACTGTCATTTTAAGTTACTTCCTTTATGCCTTTGTTCATTTCCCTCTAGCCTCAGCCAACTTCAAGAAAAACGAGAGAGACAGGAGTATTTTCTTGTCTCTTTCTTATCAGACTCCAAATACTACAGATCTTTAAGGCATTACTTTGTACCTTCACCATTTATTTTGGGGGTCCTAGGAAGATGTCTCACGTAGTCTCATGAATAGACTCTTATGTCTATTCTTCATTTGCTCCACTAACTACCAAATACTACAGTGTGCATTTTCATTCCTGCCGAAGCTTGTCCCTGTTATCAAGAGAAATGAGGCCACTTCAAAATACAGAAGCTACTACTCTGTTCAGATTTTTATGCAGGCATATTCTGGGGTCCCCTGCTGTGGCCATGCCAATATCACCACGGTTAGCAACACTATTTTACTGGAGCGTGTGGTGGCTCAGAATTTCTGTTTAAGTGGTGTCCAGGCACCACGATTAGGAAGGAGAGGGAGCTTGGCAAAATTTGTTCTGAGGCTTTGTTTGTATTACTTATTCAAAATTGGGTTTTGTTGCTTATACCTTTAGAGGAGAAGGCATTGATGGATACAAGCTAACTCAGTAGCCTTTATCAGAGTGTCTCTGGATTAATTCAGAGCTGCAGTCAACTCCAGGGGACCATTTTTAGGGTTTGAGATTAGCTCCCAACACTAAGTCATTGCTCAGGCTCTTTGTAAACATTCAGTCCTCAAAACTCACTGTTAGGCTCCCCAGGTGGTCCACAGGGTCCTCCTGTCAATTCAAGGGACACAGTTTGGATCCCTGGTCCAGGGAGATTCCACATGCCATGGAGCAACTAAGCCTGTGCACCACAACTACTGAAACTGCTCTAGAGCCCAGGCACAACCACCACCAAAGCCCACGCACCCTAGAGCTCATGCTCAACAGTGAGAAGCCTGTGCATGGCAACGGAGAACAGCCCTCACTTTGCACATCTAGAGAAAGTCCATGGACAGCAACAAAGACCCAGTGCAGCCAAATAAAAATAAATCTTAAAAAAACACACCTTCACTCTATTCCTATAAACTCAAGATGGGAAAGCAGCTGGAGACACAGAATTTGCAGAGGCATCTATGGTGGCAAATTCCTCTTAGAAGTGACCTCTGGTTTGTCTCCCTAGAGGCACCTTAGGAGGAGATGTTTTTCCTGCTCCTATCCTCTTTATTTTTGTATGGAATCAAAGGTTGGTGGGGAGTCCAAGGAGATGACATAGTGGCAGCCATGTTGGGGCACCTGATTTGAAGAGAAAATTTTGCTTTTCCAGACATGTCTGTCCAACTGGAGAGGCAGGATGACAAACCCCTTGAGCATCTGGGTCTGTCAAGAACCCTGGAAAAAATGGAGGGTACACATAATGATAAGAGGAGAGCGCAGTGGTCTTTTCTCCACCAAGATGTTGCCAGCCAAAGGGGAACACTGACTCAGGGGGTGGAAAACAAGGAGGAAGTATCTAAAGGGCTTCTGAGTGCCGAAAACAAACTTTTGCTTTTTAAAATATTTTACTCTATTTATTTATTTATTCCCCATCTTTTGTTGGTAATTTTATTTTCTTTTATTTTTGCTATCTATTTTGACTTATTGTTAATGTGTATTCTTTTAAGTTCTTGTTTTAAGATTTTATAGTTTGGGACTTCCCTGGTGGTCTAGTGGTTAAGAATCCTCCTTGCAACGCAGGGGATATGGGTTCAGTCCCTAGTCCAGGAAGATCCCACGTGCTATGGACCAGCTAAGCCTGAGCATCACAGCTACTGAGCCCATATGCCCTAGAGCCCGTGCTCCACAACAAGAGAAGCCACCACAATGAGAAGCCTGCACAGAGCAACAAAGAGTAGCCCCCATTCTTTGCAACTAGAGAAAGCCCACGTGCAGCAAGGAAGACCCACCACAGCCAAAAATGAATAGGTAAATACATCTAAAGAATAGAAAAATTTTATAGTCTGATTTTTCTCTGGAAGAGAATTTTATGCTTTTACATTTTGGTTATTTTTGTTTGTTTGTTTGTTTGTTTTCTCTCTCTACTTTTTAAAACATTAGCTACTTTCCTAACTATTTTTACTTTCTTCTGTAAGTTATCTTTGTTTCGTTTGGCAGGGGGATCAACTTTTTTCATCATCTTTATTTAATTATTTGTTTAACTGAGTTTGCTCCTTTTTCATGAGCTACTTCTGTTCTCTTTGAAAATTGTTTTAAAATCTTCTTTCTAGAAGTCAGAAGGGAGGCACAGTCATGGCGGCAGAGAAAATCACCAAAAACGGGGAGGCCTTGAAAACAGCAGCGCTTCTGTGCTCCCTTAATACTTCCCAAATCCCTTTTTAATGTCGAATCTGCTAAAACTTTAACTTGAGTGACTCAGGAGACCACCAAGTTTCAAATTTCCTCCCAGGATAATGCTAATATTACCTGCACTTAGAGCACATTGGAACTGCCCTAATCGCAATGTTTTCTCAGTTCCCTTATGAAGGGAAACATTATTTAAAATCCGCAGGCTCTGCCATATATGACTGTAGACACTGGGCAGAGGTCCAGGTCAGAGCTGGGCGAAGTCACTCAAAGCAGGGAGGTAAGAGATTTCTTTCAAGCAGGGAACGTTAACAAAATATCCCTAGTTTAACTACAACAAGGGCTTAGGCCGTCTTTTCATTTTCACTAAGATGCTCAGAAAGGTGACGCTGGACAGGCTGCTTGATGAGTTTATGAAGGAGTTTTGAAGGGTCAACCAAAGCTAATATGCATTTTGCTTTTCTGGCTACTATGGACTATCGAGGAAGAAGAGAGCATCATTCCTTCCAGAAGAAGGGACCTATTCAAACAACATGGTTTTGTTGTAAAGGTCTGAATGTTGAAAACAAAAACAAACACTAAATAAAATAATTTCAAATTAATTTAACTTTAAGAAATAAGGAGGGGGAGTTGGGAGAAGTGGAAATGCCTTGATCAGGAGCAATCGTGGATTCTCTGCCTCAGAGAATGGCAAGCACTGAAGGGGTCTTTAGAGGTGGTGATTTATAGAATCATCTTCCTAGCACTAGACTTCACTCTGCCTGCTCTCCTGCCCTGACTCTTTGATGGGACATGAAGTGCTTGGTAAAAATAGCCTTCAATGTGAAACTCTGAATGCAGTAACAACTGGTCACTCATATCTGTGTTCAAAATCCAAGAGTTACCAGGAAGCCATTTTCCTAGGCATGGATTTATGTAACTTGCTGGGTTGTGTTTAAAAGATTATCTTGATTTCTCTTCATGGCTTAGCTCATCATTAGGACTTACTAAATGTAATGGTGCTCATCCATCCTTAAGTCCCTTAATTTCCTCTTATTTGAGAGAAAATTATTCCCTTAGTGGCACTGATGGCATTCCTCCCCACATTCAATTCTGCATGGGGATATTGTCCTAAATCTTTTCCCTACTGAAGACCTATATTCCTAGGCTTTTCCTTATCAATATCCAACTCCTTTCTCTCCAAAAGAAAAAAAAAGTTGTTTGAATGTATTAAAGCATTAAGTTTACCAACAAAAATGGAAGGCAAGCTAAAGTCTAGTGCTAGGAGGATAATTATATAAATCATGGAACAATAGCAGCTGTGGAATATTATATATCCAAGTTACAATAATAAACCATGTAATGAAAATACATGGGGTAAAAATAAACATGTAACAAATACATGAGGTAAAAATACATGGGGTAAAAATAAACATGTAAAGTTTCATACTGTTTACAGAAAACTCATTAACTTAACACTAAATCTCCCTATCTGGGGACTAAAAAGCACATTTATAAACCACTTCTGGATTAAAAAGAAAATCTAAATAGAAATGATAAACATTTACAACTACATGACCATGAAATCACATAAATCAAACCTAGAAGATTAAAATGAAACAAGTGTTCAGCTCAAGAAACTGTCAGAAGAAAAGTAAGTGAAATAAATCCAAATAAAATGAAGGAAGTAAATATAAAACAGAAACAATGAAATATAAAACTATAACCAATGGAGATAATCAGCAAATCCAAAAGGCCATTCTTTAAAAGGGCTATAGAGTAGACAAGACCCTGGAAAATTAATCAAGAGAGAAAAGTAAAAAAGAATAAGAAAGAGGAAATAACTATAGAGGAGTAAAGATAACGATAACCCTGTATGCGAGACAGCAAAAGAGATACTGATGTATAGAACAGTCTTTTGGACTCTGTGGGAGAGGGAGAGGCTGGGATGATTTGGGAGAATGGCATTGAAACATGTATATTATCATATATGAAATGAATCAGCAGTCCAGGTTCGATGCAGGATACAGGATGCTTGGGGGTGGTGCACTGGGATGACCCAGAGGGATGGTATGGGGAGGGAGGTGGGAGGGGGTTCAGGATGGGGAACACATGTATACCCATGGTGGATTCATGTGGATGTATGGCAAAACCAATTCAATATTGTAAAGTAATTAGCCTCCAATTAAAATAAATAAATTTATATTTAAAAAGAATTAAAGAAGAAGAGAAAAGGAAAAAAAGAATTCAAGAAGAAGAAAAGCTAAAGTGATGGAGAACATCAGTGATTGCCAGAATTTGGTGGTTAAGGGAGGGTGGAGCTACAAAGGGCAGTATGAGAGACTGTTTTAGGGCAATGAAACTATTTTGTATCCAAATTGTTGCTCATACATTAATGTGCAAGTGTTTAAACTTATAAAACTGTACCCTCCTAAAACTCAATTTTACTGTATGTTAACAACAACAGCAGCTGTGCTTTGCTGGAGCAGCCGTGAAAAGATACCCCATGCTCAAGGTAAGAGAAACCCAAGTAAGATGGTAGGTGTTGTACGAGGGCATCAGAGGGCAGACACACTAAAACCATACTCACAGACAACTAGTCAATCTAATCACACTAGGACCACAGCCTTGTCTAACTCAATGAAACCAAGCCATGCCTGCAGGGAACCCAAAACAGGTGGGTCATGGTGGAGAGGGCTGACAGAACGTGGTCCACTGGAGAAGGGAATGGCAAGCCACTTCAGTATTCTTGCCTTGAGAATCCCATGAACAGCATGAAAAGGCAAAATGATAGGATACTGAAAGAGGAACTCCCCAGGTCAGTAGGTGCCCAATATGCTACTGGAGATCAGTGGAGAAATAACTCCAGAAAGAATGAAGGGATGGAGCCAAAGCAAAAACAATACCCAGTTGTGCATGTGACTGGTGATAGAAGCAAGATCTCATGCTGTAAAGAGCAATATTGCATAGGAACCTGGAATGTCAGGTCCATGAATCAAGGCAAATTGGAAGTGGTCAAACAAGAGATGGCAAGGGTGAACGTCGACCTTTTAGGAATCAGCCACTGGAATGGGTGAATTTAACTCAGATGACCATTATATCTACTACTGCGGGCATGAATCCCTCAGAAGAAATGGAGTAGCCATCATGGTCAACAAAAAGAGTCCGAAATTCAGTACTTGGATGCAATCTCAAAAATGACAGAATGATCTCTGTTTGTTTCCAAGGCAAACCATTCAATATCACAGTAATCCAATTCTATGCCCCAACCAGTAACACTGAAGAAGCCGAAGTTGAAGGGTTTTATGAAGAACTACAAGACTTTTTAGAACTTACACCCCAAAAAGATGTCCTTTTCATTATAGGGGACTGGAATGCTAAAGTAGGAAGTCAAGAAACATCTGGAGTAACAAGCAAATTTGCCCTTGGAATGTGGAATGAAGCAGGGCAAAGACTAATAGAGTTTTGCCAAGAGAATGCACTGATCATAGCAAACACCTTCTTCCAGCAACACAAAAGAAGACTCTACACATGGACATCACCAAATGGTCAACACCGAAATCAGACTGATTGTATTCTATGCAGCCAAGATGGAGAAGCTCTATACAATCAACAAAAACAAGACCAGGAGCTGACTGTGGTTCAGATCATGAACTCCTTATTGCCAAATTCAGACTTAAATTGAAGAAAGTAGAGAAAACCACTAGACCATTCAGGTATGACCTAAATCAAATCCCTTATGATTATACAGTGGAAGTTAGAAATAGATTTAAGGGCCTAGATCTGATAGATAGAGTGCCTGATGAACTATGGAATGAGGTTCATGATATTGTATGGGATACAGGGATCAAGACCATCCCCATGGAAAAGAAATGCAAAAAGCAAAATGGCTGTCTGGGGAGGCCTTACAAATAGTTGGGAAAAGAAGAGAGGTGAAAAGCAAAGGAGAAAAGGAAAGATATAAGCATCTGAATGCAGAGTTCCAAAGAATAGCAAGAAGAGATAAGAAAGTCTTCTTCAGCGATCAATGCAAAGAAATAGAGGAAAAGAACAGAATGGGAAAGACTACAGATCTCTTCAAGAAAATTAGAGATATCAAGGGAACATTTCATGCAAAGATGGGCTCGATAAAGGACAGAAATGGTCTGGAGTAACAGAAGCAGAAGATATTAAGAAGAGGTGGCAAGAATACACAGAAGAACTGTGCAAAAAAGATCTTCACGACCCAGATAATGATGATGATGTGATCACTCATCTAGAGCCAGACATCTTGGAATGTGAAGTCAAGTGGGCCTTAGAAAGCATCACTACGAACAAAGCTAGTGGAGGTGATGGAATTCCAGTTGAGCTATTTCAAATCCTGAAAGATGATGCTGTGAAAGTGCTGCACTCAATATGCCAGCACATTTGGAAAACTCAGCAGTGGCCACAGGACTGGATAAGGTCAGTTTTCATTTCAATCCCAAAGAAAGGCAATGCCAAAGAATGCTCAAACTACCGCACAATTGCACTCATCTCACATGCTAGTAAAGTAATGCTCAAAATTCTCCAAGCCAGGCTTCAGCAATACGTGAACCATGAACTTCCTGATGTTCAAGCTGGTTTTAGAAAAGGCAGAGGAACCAGAGATCAAATTGCCAACATCTGCTGGATCATGGAAAAAGCAAGAGAGTTCCAGAAAAACATCTATTTCTGCTTTATTGACTGTGCCAAAGACTGACTGTGTGGATCACAATAAACTGTGGAAAATTCTGAAAGAGATGGGAATACCAGACCACATGACCTGCCTCTTGAGAAATCTGTATGCAGGTCAGGAAGCAACAGTTAGAACTGGACATGGAACAATAGACTGGTTCCAAATAGGAAAAGGAGTATGTCAAGGCTGTATATTGTCACCCTGCTTATTTAACTTATATGCGGAGTACATCATGAGAAACACTGGGCTGGAAGAAACACAAGCTGGAATCAAGATTTCTGGGAGAAATATCAATAACCTCAGATATGCAGATGACACTACCCTTATGGCAGAAAGTGAAGAGGAGCTAAAGGGCTTCTTGATGAAGGTGAAAGAGGAGAGTGAAAAAGTTGGCTTAAAGCTCAACATTCAGAAAATGAAGAGCATGGCATCCAGTCCCATCACTTCATGGGAAATAGATGGAGAAACAGTAGAAACAATGTCAGACTTTATTTTTGGGGGCTCCAAAATCACTGCAGATGTTGACTGCAGCCATGAAATTAAAAGACACTTACTCCTTGGAAGAAAAGTTATGAGCAACCTAGATAGCATATTCAAAAGCAGAGACATTTCTTTGTCGATGAAGGTCGGTCTAGTCAAGGCTATGATTTTTCCAATGGTCATGTATGGATGTGAGATTTGGACCGTGAAGAAGGCTGAATGCTGAAGAATTGATGCTTTTGAACTGTGTTGTTGGAGAAGACTCTTGAGAGTCCCTTGGACTGCAAGGAGATCCAACCAGTCCATTCTGAAAGAGATCAACCCTGGGATTTCTTTGGAAGGAATGATGCTCAAGCTGAAACTCCAATACTTTGGCCACCTCATGCAAAGAGTTGACTCATTGGAAAAGACTCTGATGCTGGGAGGGATTAGGGGCAGGAGGAGAAGGGGACAACAGATGATGAGATGGCTGGATGGCATCACAGACTCGATGGACGTGAGTCTGAGTGAACTCCGAGAGATGGTGGTCATCGTGTGCTGAGGTCTCATGTGCTGCAATTCATGGGGTCGCAAAGAGTAGGACACGACTGAGCGACTGAACTGACTGACTGAATTTTTAATATAATTCTAACCTAAAAAGAAATTAAATAGACTGAGATGAACACTAAAAAGAAAAATAAAAGATCCATAAGAGACTATTGCAAGTAAATTTACTTAATAAATATTTAGAAGACTAGCCAAAATGAAAATTTTAAGAAAATTAGGGTGTTTTAAATTAATTTAAAGTTTTGGATGGACCAGTTATGGTAAGAGAAACTAAAATGGAGATAAAGATGTCCTTCTACAAAAGACAACAGAGAAAGATAATCTTATAGGAGAGATCTACTAAACCATTAGGAACAGATCCTTCCAATCTCTAATAATTTGTTTTGCAACATGAATAATGATGGCAAATTATACAAGTGACTTTTTGAAGCTGGTAATTTTTATACAAAATCAGGAAAAACTAGAAAAGATCCATTGGTGGATAATTTCATTATGGAGGTAGGTAAAAAATTACGTATGTTAAATTAATACAGCAGTCCTTCTCAAAAACAATGCATCACGACCAAATTTGGTCATCCCTGGGATGCAAAGGTAGTTCATAAGAAAACCTAGCAGTCTAAAACATTGTAATTCATTGTTTTAAACAGATCTGGGATTAAAAAAAAATTGTATTGAGATATAAAATTTGACCTGAAGTTGAAAATTTCCCAGTCATCCTGGAGCAAAAACTAAGGTGAACTTCCATTATCTAGAGCCAAAAGAGAATTTTCTGGGGCTTGCACTTTGCCAACGCAAAGATCCTGTAGGTGGGAGAGTGTTGACTCTGCCATGTAAAGATCTACCAGTGGTAATGGTAGTGAATTTTACTATAACTATGGGAGTCGTAAGTCGATATACAGCTTAAGGCAGTATAAGCTACCTGATGTGTCTCTTTTCTCAAGCGTTCAGCGGGTCTTCTTTCTCCCTGCTGTCTGAGTAGAGATTACAGCAAGTTGAAAGATGAAAGCTGCTTCTCCAAGGCCAGAGAGGGGCCATTAGCAGTGGAGGACAGTGGCGCCCAGCAGAGCACTCTTTCCATGAAGACCAGAAATAGTGGCCACATGGTAACATTGAGACAAAAAGCCTCAAGTGATGTAAACCAAGGGCTACAGTTTAGGGTTGATGATTATAACAAATTTATCAGTGGGGAATTATATCGTACTCAATTTGTGTATTTGGAGAAGGCAATGACACCCCCACTCCAGTACTCTTGCCTGGAAAATCCCATGAACGGAGGAGCCTGGTGGGCTGTGGTCCGTGGGGTCGCTAAGAGTCGGACACGACAGCGACTTCACTTTCCCCTTTTCACTTTCATGCATTGGAGAAGGAAATGGCAACCCACTCCAGTGTTCTTGCCTGGAGAATCCCAGGGACGGGGGAGCCTGGTGGGCTGCCATCTGTGGGGTCGCACAGAGTTGGACACGACTGAAGCGACTTAGCAGCAGCAGCAGCAATTTGTGTATTAAAAGGATAGAGAATCTCATTCTTTAGCCATAGTCTGAAAAGCCCAGGAGGTATGAATTTCTCATTTCCTCATACATTGTAATATATTCTAAGGTATTTTATTTTCTAGAATGTCTTTTTTCCCATTTGTATTTTTTCCAGTTTCACTTAGTGGAAATCTAATATGATATCTACCATTTATGTAGGTTTCCCTGTTGACTCAGCAGTAAGGAATCCACCTGTGATGCAGGAGATGCAGGTTTGACCCCTGAGTCAGGAAGACTCCCTGGAGGAGGAAATAGTAACCCACTCCAATATTCTTGCCTGGAAAATCCCATGGACAGGGGAGTCTGGTGGGCTACAGTCTGTGGGGTATCGAAAGAGTCAGACACCACTTAGCAACTAAACAACAAAAATAATCCATGCAGATTCAGACTGTAAATAATAATTTATTATTGCATTTAATTCTCACATTGTAGTTAGGCATTATTTTCCACATATTACAGCTGAGGACACTGAAATTTAGATAAAGAGACTTGCCAACATGAGTATAAGAGCCAAGATTTGAACCATTATTTACCTGGATCTGAAATCTATGTCCTTACTCACTAAACTGTATTGCCTGTTCTCTATCCTTTTGATTAAAAACAAAAAGTTCAAACAGTAGCTTCCGCATTCATGTCTATTTCCAACTCTCCTTAGCAATGTTTGGTTATGCTGCTGTGCTGTGTTAAGTAGAATCAGTCATGTCTGACTCTTTGCAATGCTCTGGACTGTAGCACACCAGACACTTCTTTCCCTGGGATTCTCTAGGCAAGAATACTGGAGTGGGTTGCCATGCCCTCCTCCAGAGGATCTTCCTGACCCAGGGATCCAACCCACATCTCTTACATCTCTGGTATTGGCAGATGGGTTTTTACCACTAGCGCCACCTGGGAAGTCCTGTTTGGTTATAATTAGACTTTAAAATGATTGTCTATAGCAGGGCTGTGAAACAGGCATAATGTTAATGAACATTTATCTGTTGGATCAATCAACATTTGGTGCAGGAAAAAGAAAAGACTGTATATTGAGAAGGAAGAGATTAATAGAGAATGGATGAATTTCAAAGTTATTGGAAAAGTTGGGAAAATAGTCTGTAGGGTTGTTTGAGGCAACTCCTGGAAATCATGAGTTGAAATCACACACTCCCTTGCTGCCCGTCAGTGCCCAGAATGTCCCTGCTCCTGCTGCATGGATTGTAAATACAATACATCTCACAACCCAGACAGCGAGAGAATAGACACTAGTAGCCTGGTGCAGACATTTCTTTCCACTCTGCATGCCTGCCAAAACCGCCAAGAGGGACAAGGAAAAATTTCCCCTCTTCTCTCTGCCTTGTGAGCCACTCCTGAGTACACCTAACAGACAGGACTTCATTTCCATCTGGAATCCTCACAGCGAAAGTGTCTAGAAATATATTTTTAGCTTTCTCCACTTTCCAAATAGAACAGGAATAATAGAACCCCTACTCCCCACCACGCTGGATGAATCCTGAAATTGAGGACCTTCCAAATGTCTGTTGGGCCCATGAATATTTTTCTCCTGTGAATCGAATGTTCACACCCATTGTTGATTTTCCTTTTCAGCTGGTTGCCTTTTCCTTATGATTTCTAACATTTATTTATTAACTTATTCTGGACACTAACCATCATTGGGTATAGGCACTACAGATATCTTTCTTCAGGCTAGGATTTTTGGTCATAAAACAAACTTTTATTGTAATGTCATCAAATTTATCAACATTCTCTATGATTTATGCTTCTTGTGCATTTTCCAAAGTTATTCTCTAACCTGAGGTCATAAGCCAAGTCTGTGCATTTTCTTCTAAGTGTTTTAAAGTTTTTCTCTGCACATTTAGCTTTCTGTCTAAAATGTATTTCTCATCTGAAATGTATTTCTGAGAATTGTAAGTAGGAGAAGTATAATTTTTATGCTATATAATAACAAATAACTGCACAGTTTCACCATTTATTATTTCATCATTTACTGATACATAATCAAAAACTCTCAAGAATTCTGTTCCCCTTTACACTTGGGACTCTTCCACAGCTCCTTAATTTCCTCTAATTATTGTTTTGTCTATTTCCATTGTAATGGAAATTTAATTGCCATTTTTAATTGCCAGAATTTTATCATATATTTTTATGACTCAAAGTTAGTACTAAGTTCTTATACTTTTTCTTTGAAGTCACTGGCTCTTCTTGACCCTTTACCATCCCATAAAGATTTTAGAATCAGTGCATTTCCATGAAAAGAAGTTGGGGTGTTGTTTGGACTTGTATGGTACTTACTGATTAACTTGGAGGTGATGTACTCTCCGGAGATGGTGAAGGATAGGGAAGCATGGTGTGCCGCAGTCCATGGAGTCGCAAAAAGTTGGACCTGATGGAGTGACTGAACAACAACGTACAATCAATGTTCAAATACTGAGTATTCACATGCTCATCCTTGATCCACTTTATCTGGGTGGATCTTCTTTGATCTCTTTCAATACGTTTTTAAATATCTTCATGAAGTCCTTACATGTATTTTGTTAAACTTATTAATAGGTAAATTACTGCTTTTTATGAGTGGAAACATCTTATTAGTTTTTATTTTTGGTTGTTAATGACATATAGAAACACCATTAATCCTACAACCTAGCTAAACTTGAATTTGTTCTTACAGATTCATTTGGATTCTTTTCTTCTAACTAATCATAGTGTCTGAGAATACTGTCAATTTTGTTTTCCCCTTTTCAGTCCTTACACCTCCTATTTCTTGTACATGTGCTAAGAAGTCCAGTACAACGTTGAATATGAATGCGCTTGGAGTGAGGGACACGTGGATTAAGGGCCAGCTGGTTCTCACCAGGGGTGCTAATCTGTAAGGGGCGCTAAAACTTCAGTGGAATAAATCAAATATACAGTGCCAAAAACTCAGGTTTCCACAAGCGATTCCTTATATTATTGGCAAAATGAATATTGGGCCTGCTCCCACTGAAGCGGCAATGCCCTGAATGGAAATTTATTTAAAAAAACCACCCCTTGCCAGCCAGCTCTGAAGCTAGCTTGTAGACAGTCACCTGAACTTGGCAGTCACCAACAGCTAAAGTTCTGAGACAAAATAATGATTGCATAGTGCTATTTACCAGGAACAAGTGATTTTCCTTGTATCTAAATTTTAATCACTTTATTGTGATGCTTCCCAGACACACCTGGCTCAAAACAGACTTAAAAAAAAAAAAAGAAGAAACCAAAACAAACCAAAACAAAAATGTAGAATGTTAACCTAACCTTAAAAATTAGAAACATTTTGCCTTTTTTACTTCAGTTATTGGAAACAAATTAGTAAGCACATTTATATATGAATATCATATTTATTAACAGAAAATTGGTGTCTCTCCAGCTTTGCTAAGTCAATTGGAATGAAAATTCCTTAAAGATTATTTTCAAAGGACACCAAATTATTTGCTTGTTCAATTTAGGTTCTGAGTGAGGGCCTGACAATTGTCCTATGAAAAAATGATCTATTTCTTTGAGAATGTTCTGATTATCTAGATTTATCACTTTCCAGGTAGCAGAAATTATCAGAAAGTTAAGCACAACTGTGTGCACAGATACACGTGTGTGCTAAGTCACTTCAGTCATGTCCAACTCTTTGCAACCCCATGGACTGTAGCCCTCCAGGCTCCTCTGTCCATGCGATTCTCCAGGCAAGAATACAGGATGGGTTGCCATGTGCTCCTCTAGGGGATCTTCCCACCCCAGGGATCGAACCTACATTTCTTATGTCTCTTGCATTGGCAGACAGGTTTTTACCACTAGTGCCGCCTGGGAATACCCCACCACCACACATACAGAAGAAATACACTCAGTTCAGTTCGGTTCAGTTCAGTCACTCAGTTGTGTTTGACTCTTTGTGATCCTATGAATCACAGCACACCAGGCCTCCCCTGTCCATCACCAACTCCCAGAGTTCACTCAGACTCATGTCCATAGAGTCAGTGATGCCATCCAGCCATCTCATCATCTGTTGTCCCCTTCTCTTCCTGCCCCCAATCCCTCCCAGCATCAGAGTCTTTTCCAATGAGTCAACTCTTCTCATGAGGTGGCCAAAGTACTGGAGCTTCAGCTTTAGCATTATTCCTTCCAAAGAAATCCCAGGGTTGATCACCTTCATTTCCTTGCAGTCCAAGGGACTCTCAAGAGTCTTCTCCAACACCACAGCTCAAAAGCATCAATTCTTCGGTGCTCAGCCTTCTTCACAGTCCAACTCTCACATCCATACATGACTACTGGAAAAACCATAGCCTTGACTAGACGGACCTTCATTGGCAAAGAAATGTCTCTGCTTTTGAATATGCTATCTAGGTTGGTCATAACTTTTCTTCCAAGGAGTAAGCGTCTTTTAATTTCACTCATATATTTAAATTTAGAACAGAGGTTATGGACATTTGTCCATCTGCCTTTGGGGAGAAAAGCCCCTTGATATACATTTGACATATCCTTGATTTTCTTTCCTCTTTTAACTCACAGCCAAACATTTATATTATCTTGGTCTTTATTTTGGGGCAGTTATTTGGATCTAGACCAACATCTCTAAATTCAGTCCTGCCACTCACTCATGTTTCCTTCAAGTTTTTCTTTTTCCATTTTTCTACCTCCATGTCATACTTTCTTCTGATCTTTGTTAATTGTTTTGTTTCATTTTCTCCCTCTGTCACTCACTTTACAGCAGATCTGAAACTCTGTAACAGAGTGAAGAGAGAGATTCCAACCAAGATGTGTGTGGGTCATGGGATCTGGGGAGAGGGGTAGAGATTTGAAGAACAAAGAGAAGACTTAGTCAAGGATAAACAAAACTTGTGTAGATCGGCTACCAAGTAGGTCTGAGATATATATAATAGGTTTCAAATTTAGAACAAGCTACCGTGCATGTTGCCAAGTAATAAATATACTTTTTTCAATTATAGACACAAGAAAGGTTTAAAATACACACACAGTGTGTTTATTAAAGATGAAAGTAAAGTAATAACAATTAGACTAAGTATGAATTTGATGAGAACTAAACAAATAGCAGAGGAAATTCCCAGTTAAGCATAATGTATACATAGAACCATTTTATTCCTAAGAGAGCAAATATTTATCATCTGAGTCCACTTAAAGGTTTATTTGAATACCTGACACAGGCCCTGTACCTCCCGTGATGTTTAGAAATAGATATTTGTTCAGAGGACCTGCCTGGAAGATTCCCAGCTGTTGTTGAATATTCACGCCACAAGTGATCACTTTCAAATGGTCCTGCCTTTCTCCATCGGAATTATCTCAAGGATGGAGACAGAAGCAGAAACAGAAGTGCTACCAACTGTATTGCTTTTCCGCAGGAGCCTGCTTTCTAGTGGAGAGATGTAGACACATAAACAAGCCAACAGTACAGTTAAAGGGCGTGAGAGAAAAGCTAAAGAATGCAGCGGATGGTGCAGGAATAGAGGCACAGAGAACAGTCTTGTGGAACCAGAAGAGGGAGGAGAGGGTGGGACAAGCTGAAACAGTAGCATGGATCGACATACACTACCATGTGTAAAACAGATGGCTAATGGGATGCTGTTACATAAGACAGGGAGCTCAGCTTGGTGCTCTGCGATGGCCTAAAGGGGTGGAATGGGACTGGGTGGGAGGGAGGTGATATACGTATACTTATGGCTGATTTGCTTTGTTGTATGATGGAAACCAAAACAACATTGTAAAGTAATTATCCCCCAATTAAAAAAAATACTTTCCAATTAAAAAAATATACTTTCTTTTAACTTAGAAAAAAATGTAGACCATTAAATAAAAGAAAATAGTACTACATTTAAAAGTATTAACAATAGAAATCATCATTCAAAACAAAATTTTACTTTAGAAAATTTACTTAATTAAAATTTGTTTATACCTATGTTTAAAATAAAATTTTAATCATCCTTCAAAAAGAAAAATACAGTAGAGCATGGGTGAATGAAGGGGCAGTCCCACTGGAGAAGGAGGAAGGTCAGGAAGAGTTTCTAGGGGGAGGGAATCACCCAGGACAGAGGTCTGGGAGGCTGGGAGGCGGCAAAATCCCATGAGACTTGTGCTATGTTGAACACTAAGGACTGTGGACTGTGGGCTGCACACTAGGAGATGAGTGTAGACAGTGCGTACATGGAGGATCCTTATGACTTCATAGGGAATATGAAATTTTTCTGAGTGAGATGGGGAAGATGGAGGATGGTGAAAAGAGGAGTCAGGAGGCTAAGATTCTAGTACTGACTGTCATCAGTGAACTGGATCATGGTAGATAAATTACCTAATAGTATGGTAGATGTCAGTTTCACATGTATGAAAAGAGAGGGAGCAGAAAGAACGTATGTGTGGAGTTCTTACCTCTTTTGATCTAGGCATTGATAAGAGCTAACATTTCTGAGTGCTTATGATAGACATTTCATTTGCTTTGTCTCATGTAATCATTGCAACAACTCCGTGATAGGTATGACTACCCCTCATTTACTAACAAGAGCCTGTTACGATAACACATCCAATAAGAATCTAGATTTGGCCTGAAAAAAAGATGGCGGAGGAATAGGATGGAGAGAACACTTTCTCCCTCTCTACCCCATCAAAAGAACATTTCAACGCTGAGCAAATTCCACAAAATAACTTCTGACTGCTGGCAGAGGACATCAGGCATCCAGCAAAGCAGATCATTGGCTTCAAAGCCAGGTAGGGAATATTTTATTTTATTTTAAAGAACGAAGTTATAGACAAAGGAGGTAGGGGAGGGAACCCCGGCACGGGAAGGGAATCCCGTCCCAGGAAGAGACTCTTAAAGAGAGAGGTTCCCTAAAATTGGGGAACTTTCTCACAGCTGTGCATGGGGCGAGCCCTGGAAGCACAGAGGGCAACATAACAGGAAGGAAGAATAAATAAATAATTAAAACCAACAGATTACGAATTCAACAGTATAACCCCCAGCGGATAAGCAGCGCAGACGCCTGCGTCCGACAGCAGCGGGGGTTGGGCAGGGAGGAGCGCGCCCGCGACAGTGCTCTCTAAGAATTGGGCCACGGGAGACATAGGCTGCAGGGCTTTTCTCGAGAATCGGGGCGTAACAGGGCCAGAATCGGGTCCGCGCGTGGATAGAACGATTTATCCCGGACTAACAAACCAGACTGGGGGGTAACTAACACGCGAAACGCTCGAACATAAGACACTGACAGGCCCGCGCACAGAACAAAGGACGGATTGGAAATAGCCGGCTGCAGACCATCCCCCACCAGCGACGGGCAGCCAGAGCCTGAAGCGCGGGAAGAGGGCAGACGCAGCTCAAGAGAGACATTACCTACCAAATTGCAAGCAAGCTTCTTTATTGAGACTTCTGCAACAATAGTCCGCGCCAAACTCCTAGCCACTCGGTCTGGGAACCAAACCCGGCACCCGGAGGGGACTTACTGAGCGCCAGTCCTGAGCGGCTTAAACCGGGAATTGCATGAAACATAGGCCAGGCCCCACACGGTTATCCAGCGGATTGGGAAGGGGCAAGCCCAGTGCAGAGCTCAACACCACCCTCCCTGAGGCAAGACAGAAATCAGACACGGAAGAGACCAGCAAACAGAGGAAGTCAAACAGAGGGAACTGCCTTGGTAGTGACCCCACACAGTCCTCAACGACAGAGAAAGCACCAGATACGCCGTTTCTACTTTTCTGATAAAAAAAAAATTTTTTTGGGGGGGATGATGTGGAAGCGTGATTTTTTTTTCTCTTTTAAGAATTTTGTTTTCTTTCTTTAAAAATTATTTTTTTTCCTTTTTAATTTGTTTATCCTTTTCTTTTTCATCCTTTTTTCCCTAAACTTCCTTAAATTTTTAAGTCTTCTATATTTCTAGTTATTATTTTTAGAACCTAATATTACTTAAAAAAAAAACACAAAAACCCCTATCGTTTAAGCAAACGCCGTATATAGTCTTATTGGTGAAGGAAGTTGTCTTTTAATAATTCTGGAGTCTTTTATTATATTTTACTTTTTTTTTTCTTTTTTTTTTTTTTTCTCTATTTTTTTAATTTCTCTCTACTTCTTCATCTTTTCTTCAATAATCTATCTTTGAAAATCCAATCTATACTCCAGATTTTTAATCTTGGCATTTTGGTATTTGTTGCCAATTTTGTACTTTTAAAAACCTAATCCTCAGTACCCAGTTTTACATGAGTGCAAGACTACTGGCTTGACCACTCTCTCCACCTTTGGAATCTCCTTTTCGCCACCAGGTGGCTTTTGTCTCCTCCCTCCCCCTCCCCCTTCTCTACCCAACCCTATGAACCTCTGTGCGTTCCAGAAGGAGGAGAACTCTAAGGGAACTGGTCACTGACCGGATCTGTATCCCTCCTTCCCATCTCCCTCTTTTATCCTCCTGTCCACCTCTATCTACTTCCTCCCTCTCCTCGTCCATGTATAACTCTGTGACCACCTCTGAGCGGTCCAGACTTCAGAGCACACACAAGAAAGTGGTTACGGGCTAACTTGCTTTTCCCTCTTATGATTCCACCCCATCCCATTCCACTCACCTCTAACTACTCCCCTCCCTCTTCTCTCCTCCAAGTAACTCACTGATCCTCTAGGGACGACCCTCAAGGTGGAGAAACCTATCATCATTAACCTAGATGTTTTAACATTAGTGCTGAATAGATGGAGAAATCATGAGGCTATTCTAAAAATAAATCTGAAAACCAGAATCAGGAGGCGTAATTCCAAATCCTGAGATCATCAAAGAATTCCTGAATACAGGGAACATTATCCAATTAGAGCTCATCAAACGCCTTCATACCTATACTGAAATTGAGCACTGCCCAAGGGCCAACAAGCTCCAGAGCAAGACATACCACGCAAATTCTCCAGCAACACAAGAACAAGCCCCTGAGCCTCAATACACAGGCAACTCAAAATACTCCAAAACCACTGACGTCGCATAACCCATTACTTCACACGTCACAGCACTCCAGAGAGAGGAAATCCAGATCCACCCACCAGAACTCCAACACAAGCCTCCCTGACCAAGAAACTTTGACAAGCCACTGATATAACCCCAAACACAGAGAGGAAACTCTATAATAAAGAGAACTCCACAAATTCCCGGAATATAGAAAAGCCACCCCAAACGCAGCAATATAACCAGGATGAAGAGACAGAGGAATACCCAGCAGGTAAAGGAACAGGAGACATGCCCACCAAACCAAACAAAAGAGGAAGAGATAGGGAATCTACATGAGAAAGAATTCCGAATACTGATAGTGAAAATGATCCAAAATCTTGAAATCAAAATGGAAGCACAGATAAATAGCCTGGGGTCAAGGATTGAGAAGATGCAAGAAAGGTTTAACAAGGACCTAGAAGAAATAAAAAAGAGTCAACATATAATGAATAATGCAATAAATGAGATCAGAAACACTCTGGAGGCTACAAATAGTAGAATATCGGAGGCAGAAGATAGGATTAGTGAAATAGAAGATAGAATGGTAGAAATAAATGAATCAGTGAGGGAAAAAGAAAGGCGAATTAAAAGAAATGAGGACAACCTCAGAGACCTCCAAGACAATATGAAACGCTCCAACATTCGAATTATAGGAGTCCCAGAAGAAGAAGACAAAAAGAAAGACCATGAGAAAATACTTGAGGAGATAACAGTCGAAAACTTCCCTAAAATGGGGAAGGAAATAATCACCCAAGTCCAAGAAACCCAGAGAGTGCCAAACAGGATAAACCCAAGGCGAAACACCCCAAGACATATTTTAATCAAACTAACAAAGACCAAACACAAAGAACAATTACTAAAAGCAGCAAGGAAAAACAACAAATAACACACAAGGGGATCCTCATAAGAATAACTGCAGATCTTTCAATAGAAACTCTTCAGGCCAGGAGGGAATGGCAAGACATACTTAAAGTGATGAAAGATAATAACCTTCAGCCAAGACTACTGTACCCAGCAAGGATCTCATTCAAATATGAAGGAGAAATCAAAAGCTTTACAGACAAGCAAAAGCTGAGAGAATTCAGCACCACCAAACCAGCTCTCCAACAAATACTAAAGGATAGACTTTAGAAAGGAAACACAAAAAGGACGTATAAACCCGAAACCAAAACAATAAAGTAAATGGCAACAGGAGCATACTTATCAATAATTACCTTAAATGTAAATGGGTTGAATGCCCCAACCAAAAGGCAAAGACTGGCTGAATGGATACAAAAACAAGATCCCTATATATGCTGCCTACAAGAGACCCACCTCAAAACAACAGACACATACAGACTAAAAGTGAAGGGCTGGAAAAAGATATTCCATGCAAATAAAGACCAAAAGAAAGCAGGAGTAGCAATACTCATATCCGATAAAATAGACTTTAAAACAAAGGCTGTGAAAAGGGACAAAGAAGGCCACTACATAATGATTAAAGGATCAATCCAAGAAGAAGATATAACAATTATAAATATATATGCACCCAACATAGGAGCACTGCAATATGTAAGACAATTGCTAACAAGCATGAAAGGGGAAATTAATAATAACACAATAATAGTGGGAGACTTTAATACCCCACTCACACCTATGGACAGATCAACTAAGCAGAAAATTAACAAAGAAACGCAAACGTTAAACGATACAATTGACCGGTTAGACCTAATTGATATCTACAGGACATTTCACCCCAAAACAATGAATTTCACCTTTACTCAAGTGCACACGGAACCTTTTCCAGGATAGATCACATTCTGGGTCATAAATCTAACCTTGATAAATTCAAAAAATGGAAATTATCCCAAGCATCTTCTCTGACCATAATGCACTAAGGTTAGATCTCAATTATAGGAGAAAAACTATTAAAAACTCCAACATTTGGAGGCTGAACAATACCCTACTGAATAATCAACAAATCACAGAAGAAATCAAAAAGAAATCAAATTATGCATTGCAACGAATGAAAATGAAAACACAACAACACAGAACCTTTCGGACACTTTAAAAGCAGTCCTAAGAGGAAAGTTCATAGCAATACAGGCATACCTCAAGAAACAAGAAAAAAATCAAATAAATAACCTAACTCTACACCTAAAGCAACTAGAAAAGGAAGAAATAGAGAACCCCAGAGTTAGTAGAAGGAAAGAAATCCTAAAAATTAGGGCAGAAATAAATGCAAAAGAAACAAAAGAGACCATAGCAAAATCAACAAAGCAAAAAGCTGGTTCTTTGAAAGGATAAATAAAATTGACAGACCATTAGCCAGACTCATCAAGAAACAAAGAGAAAAAAATCAAATCAACAAAATTAGAAATGAAAATGGAGAGATCACGACAGACAACACAGAAATACAAAGAATCATAAGAGACTACTATCAGCAATTATATGCCAATAAAATGGACAACTTGGAAGAAATGGACAAATTCTTAGAAAAGTACAATTTTCCAAAACTGAACCAGGAAGAAACAGAAAATCTTAACAGACCCATCACAAGCACGGAAATTGAAACTGTAATCAGAAATCTTCCAGCAAACAAAAGCCCAGGTCCAGACGGCTTCACAGCTGAATTCTACCAAAAATTCCGAGAAGAGCTAACACCTATCTTACTGAAGCTATTCCAGAAAATTGCAGAGGAAGGTAAACTTCCAAACTCATTCTATGAGGCCACCATCACCCTAATACCAAAACCTGACAAAGACACCACAAAAAAAGAAAGCTACAGGCCAATATCACTGATGAACATAGACGCAAAAATCCTCAACAAAATCCTAGCAATCAGACTCCAGCAACACATTAAAAAGATCATACACCATGACCAAGTGGGCTTTATCCCAGGGATGCAAGGATTCTTCAATATCCGCAAGTCAATCAATGTAATTCATCACATTAACAAACTCAGAAATAAAAATCATATGATTATCTCAATAGATGCAGAAAAAGCCTTTGACAAAATTCAGCATCCATTTATGATAAAAACTCTCAAGAAAGCAGGAATAGAAGGAACATACGTCAACATAATAAAAGCTATATATGACAAACCCACAGCTAACATTATCCTCAATGGCGAAAAATTGAAACCATTTCCCCTAAAGTCAGGAACAAGACAAGGGTGTCCACTTTCACCACTACTCTTCAACATCGTACTGGAAGTTTTGGCCACAGCAATCAGAGCAGAAAAAGAAATACAAGGAATCCAAATTGGAAAAGAAGAAGTAAAACTCTCACTCTTTGCAGATGACATGATCCTCTACATAGAAAATCCTAAAGACTCGACCAGAAAACTACTAGAGCTAATCAAAGAATATAGTAAAGTTGCAGGATATAAAATCAACACTCAGAAATCCCTTGCATTCCTATACACTAACAATGAGAAAGTAGAAAAAGAAGTTAAGGAAACAATTCCATTCACCATTGCAACGGAAAGAATAAAATACTTAGGAATATTCCTACCTAAAGAAACTAAAGACCTATATATCGAAAACTATAAAACACTGATGAAAGATATCAAAGAGGACACTAATAGATGGAGAAATATACCATGCTCATGGGTCGGAAGAGTCAATATAGTGAAAATGAGTATTCTACCTAAAGCAATCTACAGATTCAATGCAATTCCCATCAAGCTACCAGCAGTATTTTTCACAGAACTAGATCAAATAATCTCAAGATTTGTATGGAAATACAAAAAGCCTCGAATAGCCAAAGAAGTCTTGAGAAAGAAGAATGGAACTGGAGGAATCAACTTGCCTGACTTCAGGCTCTACTACAAAGCCACAGTCATTAAGACAGTATGGTACTGGCACAAAGACAGAAATATAGATCAATGGAACAAAATAGAAAGCCCTGAGATTAACCCACACACCTATGGACACCTTATCTTCGACAAAGGAGGCAAGAATATACAATGGAGTAAAGACAGTCTCTTTAACAGGTGGTGCTGGGAAAACTGGTCAACCACTTATAAAAGAATGAAACTAGACCCCTTTCTAACACCATACACAAAAATAAACTCAAAATGGATTAAAGATCTAAATGTAAGACCAGAAACTATAAAACTCCTAGAGGAGAACATAGGCAAAACACTCTCCGACATAAATCACAGCAGGATCCTCTATGATCCAACTCCCAGTATACTGGAAATAAAAGCAAAGATAAACAAATGGGATCTAATTAAAATTAAAAGCTTCTGCACAACAAAGGAAACTACAAGCAAGGTGAAAAGACAGCCTTCTGAATGGGAGAAAACAATAGCAAATGAAACAACTGACAAACAACTAATCTCAAAGTTATATAAGCAACTTATACAGCTCAACTCCAGAAAAATAAATGATCCAATAAAAAAATGGGCCAAAGAACTAAATAGGCATTTCTCCAAAGAAGACATACGGATGGCTAACAAACACATGAAAAGATGCTCAACATCACTCATTATCAGAGAAATGCAAATCAAGACCACAATGAGGTACCATTTCACACCAGTCAGAATGGCAGCGATCCAAAAGTCTACAAGCAATAAATGCTGGAGAGGATGTGGAGAAAAGGGAACCCTCTTACACTGCTGGTGGGAATGCAAACTAGTACAGCCATTATGGAAAACAGTGTGGAGATTCCTTAAAAAATTGCAAATAGAACTGCCTTATGACCCAGCAATCCCACTGCTGAGCATACACACCGAGGAAACCAGAATTGAAAGAGACACATGTACCCCAATGTTCATTGCAGTGCTGTTTATAATAGCCAGGACATGGAAGCAACCTAGATGTCCATCAGCAGATGAATGGATAAGAAAGCTGTGGTACATATACACTATGGAATACTACTCAGCCCTTAAAAAGAATAAATTTGACTCAGTTCTAATGAGATGGATGAAATTGGAACCAATTATACAGAGTGAAGTAAGCCAGAAAGAAAAACACCAATACAGTATACTGACACATATATATGGAATTTAGAAGACAGTAATGATGACCCTGTATGTGAGACAACCAAGAGACACAGAGGTATAGAGTGGACTTTTGGACTCTGAGGGAGAGGGAAAGGGTGGGATGGTTTGGGAAAACGGCAATGAAACGTATATTTTCGTGTAAGAAACGAAGCGCCAATCTATGTTCAATGTAGGATGAAGGATGCATGGGGCTGATGCACAGGATGATTCAAGTAGAGGATGTGGGGTGGGAGGTGGGAGGGGGCTTCGGCATTGGGAGATTGTGTTCACCTATGGCTGATTCGTGTCAATGTATGGCAAAACAAATACAGTATTGTAATTTAAAATAAATAAATAAATAAATTTTAAAAAAAAAAGAATCTAGATTTGAACCTATCTGTGTTTTTCTAAAGTCAATGAGGTTTTAACAGGATATTTTTGGCACTTCTATTCTAAAAAAATTAATAAAAATTTTTAATATTTTAATAAAAACATTATTAAAACATTATTACAATTATTTTAGATTTTAATTAAAAATTTAGCAAAATCAGATGTAACACAGATCTTATTTGAAAGATGGTAGCCAGTTTCTATCTTCTATTAAGACAGAGTAAAAAGAAATGTGTTTCAAAAGCAGTACATCAATTGATTCCATTTAAGGGTAAAGAGCATTTATAGATAGTAGAGGCTATTAGCCATAGTTGTGTTATGGGAATGTTTTCTCTAGAGTTTTTTGATTGGTGAGAGTTTTGCCTATCTGAATTATTTAAAGTATTATTCCTGCCATATGTAAGCAGTTGAACAGGACAGGTACTTATGATTCTTTTAGATTCATGGTTTAATCTGGAAACATCACCTAATAACCAAATCTGCATTTTCTGTGTCTCCTGCATTGAGGGCAGATTCTTTATCCACTGAACCACCTGGGAAGCTGCTCCCCACCACTTGAAGGAATAGAAATTGTTTACTATAAATAAGTCAGACAGAGAAAGACAAATATATGATATTGCTTATACATGGACTCTAAAAAAAAAATGGTACAAATGAACTTATTAAAAAGAGAAATAGAGTCAGATGTAGAAAACAAACTATGGTAACCAAGGGGAAGGAGGAGGGGGGGCATAAATTGGGAGACTGGGATTGACGTATGTGTATGTGTGTGCTCAGTCACTCAGTGTGTCTGATTCTTTGCAGCCCCATGGCACACTAGTATATAGAAAATAGATAACTGTAAATAATAAGAACCTAGTCTATGGCACTGGAGAAAGAAATGGCAACCAACTCCAGTGTTCTTGCCTGGAGACTCCCAGGGACGGGGGGAGCCTGGTGGGCTGCCGTCTCTGGGGTCGCACAGAGTTGGACACGACTGAAGCGACTTAGCAGCAGGAGCAACTCTATGGCACAGGGAACTCTACTCAATACTCTGTAATGACCTAAATGGGGGGCGGGGAACAACTAAAAAGAGTGTGTGTGTGTGTGTGTGTGTGTGTGTGTGTGTGTGTGTGTGTGTGTGTATATACACACACACACACATGTATTATTGATTTACTTTGCTGTACAGCAGAGACTTACATGACATTGTAAATCAACTATACTCCATTAAAACTTAATTAAATTTTTTTTACCATATTGTTATCATCATATCATAACAGATACTATAGAAAATGTTTTATGAAGATGGAAGATGGAGAGGATAGATGTTTTAAATTACTTTAAGAAAATCTCTCTCATTTATTGTGACCAAATTATGTGTCTATGTGTATATATATGTATATGTGCATACATCTTATCTTGAAGAAAAAAAAGACCTGTGAAAATTCAAACTTACAATATTCATAAATTAATAAATAACATTAATTCAATGTTTCTGAACTTTGAAAGATATTTGTCCCTCTAGATACAATTGAGAATTCTATACACACACCTCCCAGTGTTCTGATCTAAGAGTGTTTCCTTCGTGAGAGACTCTTAACATCTCCTAAATGTACCTCCTGGTCAGAAAGATATTGCTAAACTTTATTCTGTATAGTTTCTTTTACAAGAAGAGTGTTTTTCCTCTCTTTTAATATAAGAGGACTTAAATTAAATTATGGAGGACTTCCCTGGTGACTCAGACGGTAAAGCGTCTGCCTACAAATTCGGGAAACCTGGTTTCGATTCCTGGGTCAGGAGGATCCCCTGGAGAAGGAAATGGCAACGCACTCCAGTACTCTTGCCTGGAAAATCCCATGGACAGAGGATCCTGGTAGGCTACAGTCCATGGGGTCACAAAGAGTTGGATATGACTGAGCGACTTCACTTTCACTTATAACATATCGTGCATTTTATAAAAGTATACCTTGTCAGTCTACCTGTTCTAAAAATTCCAATTTGCCACTACAGTCTAAACACTTCCTGAATCACAAATTTGAATGTATACTTGAGTGATTTTGCATAATCTCAGCCCACTATTCCAGGGAGCTGGGTGAAGACAGGAAGAAAAACTTAAAATTGGAATATGAAAAGGCATTCCCAAATAACTAGACATGAAGTTTTCTCTGAAATTGTGAAATGCTCCACAATAATGCAGTTGGCAATTAATTTTTTAGCTGTCTTAAGAGAAATTCACTTGTCTTCAGCCTCAATGGTTTCTCCTCTTTGATTATTCAGACATACATCTAAACAACTTTACCAGATTTCATTTGAATTATACTTGTCTTTTTCAGGCACATTAATTAAAGAACAGTTGAAATTCTAAGAGAAATATCTTCAGCATTTCTTCTTAGAAAGAAGCATCTCTATGATGACCTTCTACCATGTTACTCAGCTGATATTCAGATGCATCTATTGCCCTTGAAAACTGTCCTTGAGGAAACAATATACCACAAATGAATGCAAAATACGAGATTTCCCATTATTGTAAAAATCAAATTACTTAATGTCTAGTTAACCCCTTAGATACTGTAGATACTGTTACACATTGTGTATGCTAAGTTGCTTCAGTTGTGTCTGACTCATTGAGACGCTATGAACAGTAGCCCACCATGCTCCTCTGTCCGTGGGATTTCCCAAGTGAGAATACTGGATCATGATGCCATTTCCTTCTCCAGTGGATCTTCTTAACCCAGGGATCAAACCTGCATTTCTTACGTCTCCTGCATTGGTAGGCGGTTTCTTTACCGTTAGTGCCACCTGGGAAGCCCACACATTTGTAAATAATCATAAATGAAAAATAGGAATGATTATGTTTAAAATTTGGTCATTGAATTTACTAGTAATTTGGTTGATTCCATTTTCCCCATGCCCTAGTGTCAACTGCCCCAAATCTCACACACTGGTGATTGGTAAAGCATAGAAAACCCTAATAAAAATGTTAGTGAAGTTATTAAGCGGTGGAGGAATAGAGTGGGGAGACCACTTTCTCCCTCACAAATTCATCAAAAGAACATTTCAACGCTGAGTGAACTTCACAAAACAACTTCTGAATGCTGGCAGATGATATCAGGCACCCGGAAAAGCAGATCATTGTCTTCAAAAACAGGTAGGAAAAAAAGATAAAAGACGGGAAAAAAGAGACAAAAGAGGTAGGGAGGGAGCTCTGTCCTGGAAAGTGAGTCTTAAAAAGAGAGGTTTCCAAACACCAGGAAACACGCTCGCTGCTGAGTCTGTGGCGAGCCTTGGAAGCACAGAGGGCAACATAACAGGAAGGAAAAATAAATAAATAATTAAAAGCAACAGATTACGAGCCCAGTGGTAACTCCCCAGAGGAGAAGCCGCGAGACGCCTGCATCTGCCACTAGCAAGTGGGGGCTGGGCAGGGAGGCCGGGCTGCAGTGCTTTTTAAGAATCGGGCCAGAAGGCCCCGAGCTAAAACAGAGCGAACTAACTTGGGCTAGCAAACCAGACTGTGGGATAGCTACCACACGAAAAGCTCTAACATAAGACACTGCCAGGACCGTGCACAGAACAAAGGACGGAACGGAATTAGCTGGCTGCAGACCATCCCCCTCCAGTGACAGGCCAGAGCTGGAAGGGCTGGAAGGAGGCAATCGCAGCCCCAGAGAAACTTTCAAACTGCAACCAAGCTTCTTTGCTAAGACTTCTTGGGGTTCTGGACAGTCACCATCTGCCTAAGAAGGGGCACCAACTGTACACCCAGAAGACTGAGCAGCAGGGATGGGAAAGACAATAAGTCGCAGCGACCGTACTCGCCAAACACCCGAGCTGCTTGGACCTGGGAAGGGCACAAAACTCAGGCAGGGCCAGCCTCAGATGTTTCCTAGCGGAGCAACCTAGAGCTTGAGCAGTGTGCACCAGCAGCAGGGACAGGCCCAGCGTGGTTGAGACACTACAAGCACACGCCAGTGTTATTTGTTTGCAGCATCCCTCCCTCCCCACAGCACGACTGAACAAGTGAGCCTAAAAAAAAAAAAAAGTGTCCACCACTGTCCCCCTTGTGTCAGGGGCGGAAAACAGACACTGAAGAGACCAGAAAACAGAAAACAGAGGGAACCGCCTTGGAAGTATAGATCTTAAGAAATACAAGCTGGACCAAGGAACTATCCGAAAATGAACTGACCCCACACTGCCCACACCACCAGAGAAAATCCCAGGTATACTTTTACTATTTTTACAATCATTCTTTTTTGTTGTTGTTTTGTTTTTTCTTCTTTTCTTTTTCCTCTTTTTTAATTTTAACATTTTTTAATTTTTAAGTTCTTAAAGCAAATGCCATATATATATATTTTTGTGGTGGTTGGTTTTTTTTTTTTTTAATAATTCTTGTGACTTTTTTTCTTTCTTCTTCTTTTCTTTAATATTGTATTTTTGAAAATCCAACCTCTACTCTAGATTTTTAGTCTTTGCTTTTGGTATTTGTTATAAATTTTGTACTTTTAAAAGCCCGATTTTCAGTACCCATTTTTACTTGAGCACGAGATTACTGGCTTGACCGCTCTCTCCTCCTTTGGACTTTCCTTTTTCTCCACCAGGTTGCCTCTGTCTCCTCCCCTCCCCCTTCTCTTCTCTACCCAACTCTGTGAATCTCTGTGTGTTCCAGATGGTGGAGAACACTTAGGGAACTGGTTACTGGCTGGATCTGTCTCTCTCCTTTTGATTTCTCTCTTTTACCCTCCTGGCCACCTCTGTCTCCTTCCTCCCTCTCCTCTCTCTGTATAACTCTGTGAACATCTCTGAGTGGTCCAGACAATGGAGCGCACATAAGGAAGTGATTACTGGCTAGCTTGCTCTCTCCTCTTCTGATCCCACTTCATCTCATTCCAGTTACCTCTAACTCCCCCTTCCCTCTTCTCTTCTCCATGTAACTCAGTGAACCTCTCTGGGTGTCCCTCAATGTGGAGAAACTTTTCATCTCTAACCTAGATGTTTTATCATCAGTGCTGTATAGATGGGGAAGGCTTGAGGCTACTGTAAAAATAAAACTGAAAACCAGAAGCAGGAGGCTTAAGTCCAAATTCTGAGAACATCAGAGAACTCCTGACTCCAGGGAACATTAATCAACAGGAGCTCATCAAACGCCTCCATACCTACACTGAAACCAAGCACCACCCAAGGGCCAACAAGTTCCAGAGCAAGACATACCACACAAATTCTCCAGCAACACAGGAACACACCCCTGAGCTTCAATATACAGGCAGCTCATTACTCCAAAACCATTGACATCTCATAACTCATTACTGGACACTTCATTGCACTCCAGAGAGAAGAAATCCAGCTTCAGCCACCAGAACTCTGACACAAGCTTCCCTAACCAAGAAACCTTGACAAGCCATTGATACAACCCCATCCACAATGAGGAAACTATGTAATAAAGAGAACTCCACAAACTGCCAGAATACAGAAAGGCCACCCCAAATGCAGCAATATAAACAAGATGAAGGGACAGAGGAATACCCAGCAGGTAAAGAAACAGGATAAATGCCCACCAAACCAAACAAAAGAGGAAGAAATTGGTAATCTACCTGATAAAGAATTTCAAATAATGATAGTGAAAATGATCCAAAATATTGAAATCAAAATGGAATCTCAGATAAATAGCCTGGAGACAAGGATTAAGAATATGCAAAGAAAGGTTTAACAAGGACCTAGAAAAATAGTAAAGAGTCAATATATAATGAATGATGCAATAAATGAGATCAGAAACACTCTGGAGGCAACAAATAGTAGAATAAAGCAGAAGATAGGATTAGTGAAATAGAAGATAGAACGGTAGAAATAAATGAATCAGAGAGGAAAAAAGAAAAACAAATTAAAAGAAATGAGGACAATCTCAGAGACCTCTAGGACAAGATGAAATGCTCCAACATTCTAATTATAGGAGTCCCAGAAGAAGAAGACAAAAAGAAAGACCATGAGAAAATACTTGAGGAGATAATAGTTGAAAACTTCCCTAAAATGGGGAAGGAAATAATCAACCAAGTCCAAGAAACTCAGAGAGTCCCAAAGAGGATAAACCCAAGGTGAAACACTCCAAGACACATATTAATCAAATTAACAAAGATCAAACATAAAGAACAAATATTAAAATCAGCAAGGGAAAAACAACAAATAACACACAAGGGGATTACCATAAGGGTAACAGCTGATCTTTCAGTAGAAACTCTTCAGGCCAGGAGGGAATGGCAAGTCATACATAAAGTGATGAAAAAAATAACCTACAGCCCAGATTACTGTACCTAGCAAGGATCTTATTCAAATATGAAGGAGAAATCAAAAGCTTTACAGACAAGCAAAAGCTAACAGAATTCAGCACCACCAACCAGCTCTCCAACAAATACTAAAGGATAGACTTTAGAAAGGAAACACAAAAAGGGTGTATAAACCCGAACCCAAAACAATAAAGTAAGTGGCAATGGGATCATACTTATCAGTAATTACCTTAAACGTAAATGGGTTAAATGCCCCAACCAAAAGACAAAGACTGGCTGAATGGATACATAAACAAGACCCCTATATATGGAACCTATATATGTTGTCTACAAGAGACTCATCTCTAAACAAGGGACACACACAGACTGAAAGTGAAAGGCTGGAAAAGATATTCCACACAAATAGAGACCAAAAGAAAGCAGGAGTAGCTATACTCATATCAGATAAAATAGACTTCAAAACAAAGGCTTTGAAAAGAGACAAAGAAGGCCACTACATAATGATCAAAGGATCAATCCAAGAAGAAGATATAACAATTATAAATATATATGTACCCAACATAGAAGCACCACAATATGTAAGACAAATGCTAACAAGCATGAAAGGGGAAATTAAGAATAACACAATAATAGTGGGAGACTTTAATACCACACTCACACCTATGGACAGATCAACTAAACAGAAAATTAACAAAGAAACACAAACTTTAAATGATACAATAGACCAGTTGGACCTAATTGATATCTATAGGACATTTCACCCTAAAACAATGAATTTCACCTTTTTCTCAAGTGCTCACGGAACCTTCTCCAGGATAGATCACATCCTGGGTCATAAATCTAGCCTTGATAAATTCAAAAATATTGAAATAATTCCAAGCATCTTTTCTGACCATTATGCATGAAGATTAGATCTCACTTACAGGAGGAAAACTATTAAAAATTCCAACATATGGAGGCTGAACAACACGTTGCTGAATAACCAACAAATCACAGAAGAAATCAAAAAGAAATCAAAATATGCATAGAAATGAATGAAAATGAAAACACAACAACCCAAAACCTGTGGGACACTATAAAAGCAGTGTTAAGGGGAAAGTTCATAGCAATACAGGCATACTTCAAGAAACAAGAAAAAAGTCAAATAAATAACCTAACTCTACACCTAAAGCAACCTGAAAAGGAAGAAACAGAGAACCCCAGAGTTAGTAGAAGGAAAGAAATCTTAAAAATTAGGGCAGAAATAAATGCAAAAGAAACAAAAGAGACCATAGCAAAAGTCAACAAAGCCAAAAGCTGGTTCTTTGAAAGGATAAATAAAACTGACAATCCATTAGCCAGACTCATCAAGAAACAAACAGAGAAAAATCAAGTCAATAAAATTAGAAATGAAAATGGAGAGATCACAACAGAAAATACAGAAATACAAAGGATCATAAGAGACTACTATCAGCAATTATATGCCAATAAAATGGACAACATGGAAGAAGTGGACAAATTCTTAGAAAAGTACAACTTTCCAAAACTGAATCAGGAAGAAATAGAGAATCTTAACAGACCCATCACAAGCATGGAAATTGAAACTGTAATCAGAAATCTTCCAGCAAACAAAAGCTCAGGTCCAGACAGCTTCACAGCTGAATTCTACCAAAAATTTCGAGAACTAACACCTATCCTACTCAAACTCTTCCAGAAAATTGCAGAGGAACGTAAACTTCCAAACTCATTCTATGAGGCCACCATCACCCTAAAACCAAAACCTGACAAAGATGCCACAAAAAAGAAAACTACAGGCCAATATCACTGATGAACATAGATGCAAAAATCCTTAACAAAATTCTAGCAATCAGAATCCAACAACACATTAAAAAGATCATACACCATGACCAAGTGGGCTTTATCCCAGGGATGCAAGGATTCTTCAATATTCAAAAATCAATTAATGTAATTCACCACATTAACAAATTGAAAAATAAAAGCCATATGATTATCTCAATAGATGCAGAGAAGGCCTTTGACAAAATTCAGCATCCATTTATGATAAAAACTCTCCAGAAAGCAGGAATAGAAGGAACATACCTCAACATAATAAAAGCTATATATGACAAACCCACAGCAAACATTATCCTCAATGGTGAAAAAGTGAAAGCATTTCCCCTAAAGTCAGGAACAATACAAGGGTACCCACTTTCACCGCTACTATTCAACATAGTTCTGGAAGTTTGGGCCACAGCAATCAGAGCAGAAAAAGAAATAAAAGGAATCCAAATTGGAAAAGAAGAAGTAAAACTCTCACTGTTTGCAGATGACATGATCCTCTACATAGAAAACCCTAAAGACTCCACCGGAAAATTATTAGAGCTAATCTGAATATAATAAAGTTGCAGGATATAAAATCAACACACAGAAATCCCTTGCATTCCTATACATTAATAATGAGAAAGCAGAAAAAGAAATTAAGGAAACAATTCCATTCACCATTGCAATGAAAAGAATAAAATACTTGGGTGGCTCAGATGGTAAAGCCTCTGTCTACAATGCGGGAGACCCAGGTTTGAGCCCTGGGTTGGGAAGATCCCCTGGAAAAGGAAATGGCAATCCACTCCAGTACTATTGCCTAGAAAATCCTGTGGACAGAGGAGCCTGGCAGGCTGCAGTCTATGGGGTCACAAAGAGTCGGACACGACCAAGTGACTTCACTTCAAAGAAACTAAAGACTTATATATAGAAAACTATAAAACACTATCAAAGAAGACATGAATAGATGGAGAAATATTGCATGTTCATGGATCGGCAGAATCAATATAGTGAAAATGAGTATGCTACCCAAAGCAATCTACAGATTCAATGCAATCCCTATCAAGCTACCAGCAGTTTTTTTCACAGAGCTAGAACAAATAATTTCACAATTTGTATGGAAATACAAAAAACCTCGAATAGCAAAAGCAATCTTGAGAAAGAAGAATGGAACTGGAGGAATCAATCTGCTTGATTTCAGGATCTACTACAAAGCCACAGTCATCAAGACAGTATGGTACTGGCACAAAGACAGAAATATAGATCAATGGAACAAAATAGAAAGCCCAGAGATAAATCCGTGCACCTATGGACACTCTATCTTCGACAAAGGAGGCAAGAATATAAAATGGATTAAAGACAATCTCTTTAACAAGTGTTGCTGGGAAAACTGGTCAACCACTCGTCAAAGAATGAAACTAGAACACTTCATAACACCATTCACAAAAATAAACTCAAAATGGATTAAAGATCTAAATGTTAGACCAGAAACTATAAAACTCCTAGAGGAAAATATAGGCAAAACACTATCCGACATAAATCACAGCAGGATCCTCTATGATCCACCTTCCAGAATACTGGAAATAAAAGCAAAAAAAAAAAAAAAAAGGGATCTAATTAAAATTAAAAGCATCTGCGCAACAAAGGAAACTATAAGCAAGGTGACAAGACAGCCTTCAGAATGGGAGAAAATAATAGCCAATGAAGCAACTGACAAACAACTAATCTCAAAAATATACAAACAACTTATGCAGCTCAATTCCAGAAAAATAAATGATCCAATCAAAAAATGGGCCAAAGAACTAAATAGACATTTCTCCAAAGAAGACACACGGATGGCTAACAAACACATGAAAAGATGCTCAACATCACTCATTATCAGAGAAATGCAAATCAAGACCACAATGAGGTACCATTTCACACCACTCAGAATGGCTGCGATCCAAAAGTCTACAAGCAATAAATGCTGGAGAGGGTATGGAGAAAAGGGAATCCTCTTACACTGTTGGTGGGAATGCAAACTAGTATAGCCACTATGGAGAACAGTCTGGAGATTCCTTAAAAACTGGAAATAAAACTGCCTTATGACCCAACAATCCCACTGCTGGGCATACACACTGAGGAATCCAGGATTGAAAGAGACACGTTCACCCCAATGTTCATTGCAGTACTGTTTATAATAGCCAGAACATCGAAGCAACCTAGATGTCCATCAGCAGATGAATGGATAAGAAAGCTGTGGTACATATACACAATGGAGTATTACTCAGCCATTAAAATGAATACACTTGAATCTGTTCTAATGAGGTGGATGAAACTGGAGCTGATTATTCAGAGTGAAGTAAGCCAGAAAGAAAAACACCAATATAGTATCAGTTCAGTTCAGTTCTGTTCAGTCACTCAGTCGTGTCCGACTCTTTGGGACCCCATGAATCGCAGCACGCCAGGCCTCCCCTCATCATCACCATTTCTCGGCGTTCACTCAGACTCACGTCCATCGAGTCAGTGATGCCATCCAGCTATCTCATCCTCTGTCGTCCCCTTCTCCTCCTGCCCTTAATCCCTCCCAGCAGCAGAGTCTTTTCCAATGAGTCAACACTTCACATGAGGTGGCCAAAGTATTGGAGCTTCAGCTTCAGCATCATTCCTTCCAAAGAAATCCCAGGGCTGATCTCCTTCAGAATGGACTGGTTGGATCTCCTTGCAGTCCAAGGGACTCTCAAGACTCTTCTCCAACACCACAGTTCAAAAGCATCAATTCTTTGGCGCTCAGCCTTCTTCACAGTCCAACTCTCATATCCATACATGACCACTGGACAAGCCATAGCCTTGACTAGATGGACCTTAGTCGGCAAAGTAATGCCTCTGCTTTTGAATATACTATTGAGGTTGGTCATAACTTTTCTTCCAAGGAGTAAGTGTCTTTTAATTTCATGGCTGCAGTC
Source organism: Nanger dama (assembly GCA_917880005.1). NCBI lineage: Eukaryota > Metazoa > Chordata > Mammalia > Artiodactyla > Bovidae > Nanger > Nanger dama. The sequence continues at coordinate 87,032,543 of CAKJTW010000002.1, forward strand.
ACCATCCGCAGTGATTTTGGAGCCCCCCCAAAATAAAGTCTGACACTGTATCCACTGTTTCTCCATCTATTTCCCATGAAGTGATGGGACCAGATGCCATGATCTTCGTTTTCTGCATGTTGAGCTTTAAGCCAACTTTTTCACTCTCCTATTTCACTTTCATCAAGAGGCTTTTAGCTCCTCTTCACTTTCAGCCATAAGGGTATACAGTATACTAACACATATATATGGAATTTAGAAAGATGGTAATGATGACCCTGTATGCGAGACAGCAAAAGAGACACAGATGTAAAAGAACAGACTTTTGGACTCTGGGGGAGAGAGAGGCTGGGATGATTTGGGAGAATGGCATTGAAACATGCATACTATCATGTAAGAAATGAATCGCTAGTGTAGGTTTGATACAGGATACAGGATGCTTGGGGCTGATGCACTGGGATGACCCAGAGAGATGACATGGGGAGGATGGTGGGAGGAGGATTCAGGGTTGGGAACTCATATACACCTGTGGTGAATTCATGTCAATGTATGGCAAAACCAATACAGTATTGTAAAGTAAAAAAAAAAAAAAGAAAATTAAAAAGAAAATTAAACGAAAAAAAAAGAAAAAGAAAAAAATGATTAAGCTATTACTATTCCCACTGCTCTCTCTTCTCCTCTCTTTTGCATTTCTTTCCTCTACCTGCCAGATAGGCACATTGTCTGCAAATGGCCTAATCATTTTGCACAGCTTTTATAATACCATTAAGATACATTCAAAGCCAACAGAAATAGCAAAGTCCACAGAAAGGTGAGCTATTTACAATGCACATGTACTAGAAACTGCAATTATGATAAATACAATAAAAATCTATTGAATAAGACATTCAGGGTTTTAAAAAATCACTTTGATGAATCAGCAAAGTGATGAAATTTACTGATCCCTTGTTTATACTATCTTCCTGTTACTCTCTGATAGCTCGTATCTATTTCTTTATGTGTAGGTGCCTATTGAATTAATATCTGCAGGTAAGAACTTGGCATCTTCACTTGGATGTTAAAGGGATCTCTACGCCAATATTTTTTTGACAGATTGAGATATAATTCACATATTACATAACTTATCCACTTTCAGAGTATAACTCATTGTTTGTTTGTAAGTTCACATAGTTGTGCAACAATCAGCATGATTCAATTTTATTTTCTTCTCCAATCCCAAAAGCAGTCACTTGCCACCCAACCCCAGCCCTAGGCAACAATTAATTTAACTCCTGTCTTTATATAGATATTTTTATTCTGTATATCTCATATAAATGGAATAATACAACATATGGTCCTTTATGACTGGCTTCATTCACTTAGGATAACGTTTTTAAGGTTCATCCATGTTGTATTCTTGATGCTGGGAAAGATTGAAGCAGGAGGAGAAGGGGACGGCAGAGGATGAGATGGTTGGATGGCATCACAAACTCAATGGACTTGAATTTGAGCAAGCTCTGAGAGTTGGTGGTGGACAGGGAAGCCTGGCATGCTGCAGTCCATGGGGTCACAAAGAGTCAGACACCGCTGAGTGACTGAACTGAACTGATAGCTGAATAGTATTCCATTCGAAAGGTATAGGTTGTTTCTTTTCTTTTTTTTTTTTTTTTGTCTATTATAAATACTGGTGCAATGGATGTGAGGTGATGATTTCTCATTGTGGTTTTGGTTTGCATTTTTCTAATGACTAATGTGTTGACCATCCTTTCATGTGTTTACTGGCCATTTCTTATATCTTCTTGGAGATATCAACTGAAATTCTTAGTTGATGTTTTGTTCTAAAATATACTGTAATAGAGGACTTCCTGGTGGTCCAGGGGTTAAGAATCCACCTTCCCGTGCAGAGGATATAGGTTCCATCCCTGCTGTGGGGCAACTAAGCCCACATGCTACAGCTAGAAAAGCCTGCATGCCACAATAAAGACCCAGTGCAGCCAAAAAAATAATGTGGTAATAAAAATTTTGAGGTAACACCCACAGAACAGGAGATAGTGGTCACTATAAAGATAGCTTATCACTCATAGTTCTCAAGAGAAGGCATCTTAAGCTGCAGGAGGCAGTGGGGTGGAGGGTGGGGGAGCATGGGGAAGCACCAGTGTCAATAATGAGTCAGAGATGAGATAGGAAGGGTCTGTGGGCAAGAGCCTTTATTCCTCAGAAACGAACAGATGAGGTAGGGCAAGCAAGTTTAGGCTTGGCTAGATAGCATAATTTCAGCAGTCTTTGAGGCACAAGGACTGTCTCTAGTTTTCTGGTGCATGCTTAAGTCATGTCCAAATTTGTAACCCCACTCCAGTACTCTTACCTGGAAAATCCATGGAGAGAGGAGCTTGGTAGGTTGCAGTCCATGGGGTAGCTAAGAGTTGGGCATGACTGAGCGACTTCACTTTCACTTTCATGCATTGGAGAAGGAAATGGCAACCCACTCCAGTGTTCTTGCCTGGAGAATCTCAGGGATGGGGAGCCTACTGGGCTGCCATCTATGGGGTCACACAGAGTCGGACACGATGGAAGCGACTTAGCAGCAGCAGCAGCAGCAGCAGCAGCAGCAGCAGCATGAACTGTAGTCTGCCAGGCTCCTCTGTCCACGGGGATTCTCCAGGCAAGAATACTGGAGTTGGTTGCCATTTTCTTCTCCAGGGGATCTTTCTGCTCCAGGGATTGAACTGGCATCTCCTGCAGCTTCTGCATTGGCAGGTGGATTCGTTACCATTGAGCCACCTGTGAAGCCCTCATGTTTGAAACTGGTTCACATCAAAGAGATTTGTCTTTTGTCATTGTTCTGCTTTTCCTTGATTTTTGTGTGCCTTCCAGTTTTTGTTGAAACTTTAACATCATATTTAGAATAGCAGAGGCTGAGATTTTATGGCTGGAATTAGGCATGCCTTTTCTTGTTCTGTGTTTCCCTGATGGCTCAGCGGGTAAAGAACCCTCCTGCAATGTAGGAGACACAGGAGATGCAGGTTCAATCCCTGGGTCAGAGAGATCCCCTAAAATAGGAAATGGCTACCCACTCCAATATTCTTGCCTAGGAAATCCCATGGAAAGAGGAACCTTGATGGGCTACAGTCCTCAGGGTCACAGAGTCAGACACTGCTGAGTAACTAAGAACTTTCTTGTTCTAGGCTGTTAGTGTGAGATTTAGCTTTTGTTTTTCCAGAGTTGAATAGGATTTGGTATTTGTTACTGCTGCTGCTGCTGTGTGGTTATTATAAGTGCACCACTAACTTCAAATTCCTCTATAATTATTTTGTATTTAAAATGGGAGCTGGTTTGCAGAATTTTTTCTCAATATCTGTTCCAATCTTAGTTGAAGTCTCTCCTTAATTCTCACTCAGAGTGGCTCTCTCTATGTGCTCCTGTTTCTCTTAAACCATACACTGCTGCTATTTGTTCTTCTAAACCTATTATTCTGGTAGTAGAAGGAAGTATGGGCTTCCCTGGTGGCTCAGTAGTAAAGAATCTGCCTATAATTTGGGAGTCTCAGGAGACATGGGTTCAATCCCAGGGAAGGTCCCCTGGAGGAGTGCACAGCAACCCACTCCAGTATTCTTGCCTGGGAAATCCCATGGACAGAGGAGCCTGGCAGGCTGGAGTCCATAGGGTTGGAAAGAGCTGGACACGACTGACGTGACTCAGCATGGCAGGAGGAAGTATGGAGCTTTTCTCTGCAATGAAGCCTCAGTCTTAGGAAGCACTTTGTCCACAGACTTAGGTTACGTGGCCTTCTCTGTATCCATGCCCTTCTTTCACTTTTACTTACTGGCACAGCACATATTCTTGCCACTAACCCAGGAGGAGAGGATTTTTTTTTCTATTGCCCTCAACCAGATGCAATGACTTGTTTGTAAAGTTTATGAATAGTCAGCTTGTATTTTTAGAGCATATTTCTACAAGTCATAAATAGTTCATTTTAACTAGAAGTCCATTATAATCGCATATCTGGTCTCTCACATTTCCACCAAGAAAAAAAATACAACCTAGTCAATTCAACAACAAAGTCAACTCATAGTTTGAATGAGTCTTTTAACAGTGCCCTAAGGGAGAGTATTGTTCGTTGTCTTCCTTAACAGTTTAAGAACTTTATTCAATAAAGAAGGTGTTGTTGTTTAATCACTAAGTCACCTCCGACTCTTTTTGACCCCATGGACTGTAGCCTGCCAGGTTCCTCTGTTCATGAGACTGACCAGGCAAGAATATTCAAGCAAGTTGCCATTTCCTTCTCCAGGAGATCATCCCCAGTCAGAGACTGAACCCATTTCCTGCTTGGCTGATGGATTCTTTACCACTGAGCCACCAGGGAAGCCAATGAAGAAATTAACTGCTGTTTCCATCTTCCCACAGCACTCTAGTAACGTTTCCTCTAGATCCCTTTTCTTCCCATATACCTGCACCCCTAGGAGTTCTTTCCTCATGTTAGCCCATAGTCAGCCTTTATCAATTTCTTAAAAATTTCCAGTTGGATCATTTTTACCACTGTGGAATTCTGCAGATTCTGCTTCAGATAAGGTAGCATTAGCTAACTTACATCAAATACATAAATAGCATTAGCTACATCACATCAAATGAGGTACTGTGGCATTACTTGTTGTCTTTGGATTTCAGGTTAGTTGCTTGTCCTGTGAACTTTGTTCTATAAGTAGTTCAAGAAAAGATGTCAATTTGAATTTGAAGATTGCCTGGTGCTTTCATTTTTGTAGAACGGGCATAGTTTTCTTTCCATTTTTCTCCATCCTAAGCAGAGAAGGGTAATCTACAATGTGTGAAATAATTTTAACATTGCAGGGTGGAGAATAAATATGGCATGACCAGACAACAGATGCAAAAAAACCAAGGGGTAGGTCTTTAGTAATTCAAAGGTAAGTGGGTGATTGCTTAGACTAAGGTATTGATGGTGGAGGTAGAGATAAACTAACTTGCTCAAGAGATGAACAAGAAGTAAAATTAACACATTTGATTACACATTGGATGATGTAGAGAAGGAAGATGAAGACAATTGTCCAAAATGAAGCCTCATTTCTGATCTTTAGGATAATGAGTCACTTCCGTAGTGTCCAGTGGTTAAGAATCCTCTTTCCAATGCAGGGGACATGGGTTTGAACCTCGGTCGGGGGAACTAAGTTCCCACAAGCTGCGGGGGCAACTAAGCTAGCTCACCACAACTGTTGAGCCCACACACCACGACTAGAGAGAAACCTGCATACCGCAGCAAAGAGCCTGACCACTGCAATGAAAAATTTCACATGCTAAAAGGAAGATTCCATGTGCCACAACTAAGACCCCACACAGTCAAATAAATAAATTAAATAACTAAAAAAAAAAAAACACAACTAAATGCAACACGGTACCCTGGATTGAATATTGGAATAGAAAGAGGGCGTTAATGGAAAAAAACCAGATGAGATAATGAAAAGACAGGGAACATTAGAAGAGGATAATTTTCAGGGGGCATTATTAGTCTGATTTTGTACATCTGGAATTTGAGTTGCCTTTGAATCAGTTGGAGGCCTTGAGTGGACTGTAGTATATAACTATGTAGAAATCAGAAGAGCTATCTACAGAATTAAAATTGTAAACAGTTTTCTTGCAGGACATAAAAAAATCCATGGTTCCTTGAAGTCACAGATATAGTATAAAATGAGATGAAAAGAAGGCTTAGAATAGAGATTGAAGGAATCCCTTTAAGAAACTCTACTTGTTCTATGACTATGCTCCAATCATATTAATCCTATTAGTTCATGGACTGCGGTCTGTTCTCACTCACTCCACGTCTTTGTGCATGTTTTCTGTTAGGATTGTGGTTCTTAATTTCCATCAACTTTCCTTTCTCATGCCCAAACACTTTTGCTAACTTCTATAGGGCTTCAAGATTCATTTAAAATTGTCATTTACTAGAATGCCTTTCCCCACTTTTTGCAAATCAATTTGTTCCATCCCATAATAGTTTAGGTCTCCATTACATGATTCCACCCTGGTCTTCTTTGTGACATTTTCCCCTTAATTTATTTTTTAAAGAATATTTATTTCATTGCTTTTGCTGCATTAGGTCTTAGTAGTTGTGGCATGCAGGATCTTCATTGCATCTTATGGGACCTTCCTTTGTGATGCACAGACTCTCTAGTTGTAGGAATAGTTGCTCCTTGGCATGTGGAATCTTAGTTCCCTGCATTGCAAAGCGAATTCTTAACCGCTGGACCACCAGGGAAATCCCATCACCTTAATTTCTTAATCTATCTCCTCCCAGACTGAAAGATTTATGATTGAATGTATTTATTTATTATCATCCTTTTGTATCAATAATTGTGTTACTCAGACCAGAGTTTATCCCATAGTTAGTATTCAATAAATATTTGAACAAATGAGTTTTTGTATGGCTAGCAACTATTGATCACCTGAAGATGAGGACTAGGGCTTATCTGAAATTCATAAAATAATACTGAATAATTCCTGAAATATTGTAGAGGAAAATGAGATAACATCCTTTTTAAAATAAAAGAATCTTTTATTTTATTTTGTGCTGGGGACTCAATGGACATGAATTTCAGCAAACTCCGGGAGATGGTGAAGGACAGGGAAGCCTGCTGTGCTTCAGTCCATGGGGTCACAAAGAGTCAGACATGACTTAGTGACTGAACAAGGACATAGCTGATTAACAAACAATGTTTTCACAGTTTCAAGAGAACAGCGAAGGGACTCAGCCATACATATATATGTATCCATTCTCTCCCAAAGGAGTTTTGAATGGCCTTTTACACACTGCTGTATTTAAAATGGATAACCAACAAGGACCTACTATATATAGCACATGGACCCTGATCAGTGTTATGTGGCAGCCTGGATGGGAGGGGAGTTTGAGAGACATCTTAGTCATTAGTCTTGAATGCACTGAAATGGGAAAGAAGAGCTGAAAGTTGGGTGATAGAGAGGACAACATGGATAGTATACATTATTTTTTATGATCTGCTTAGGTAAAAACCAGAATTTGGATAATGAGGAAGTTAGGTGTGGATTAAAAATAAAGTCCTTCTCATGATTCATCTCTCTCTCTCCTCTTAATACTTCTTTTCTCAAATGTTTCTTATTAAAAGTGTTCATATCCTGGAGAAGAAGAAAGAAATCTAGAGGGACTTGGATATATTACCTATTCTCTTCTCATTAGTTGAATCTAATTATTTTAGTCATAATCAGTGCTTCTGTTTAGAGCCAGGCATTATTAAATGTATTCCTGTCAATACTTGCTGTTAATCTGGTGTCCTATCCCATTCTCTTTGCTAATAAGTTAACAGAGAAGAGTGTACAGAACTAAATGCATAAGGTCTAACAAGGTGTGTAATTATTGTACAATAACCTTAACTCAGGAAGCAAAAAAAAAAAAAGAGAGAGATTTTGAACAAAGGGCATGATGCTTGGAAATCTTTGCTGTGCAGTTATTATAACTTAACTGTGCAACAGTTATATCACTTTTGTGAGATTTTTAAAAATTATAACATAAATTGTTAACAAAAGAAGAAAAACATTGGGAGGAATTGTAAAGAAAATGCCAATTTATGAAATAAGTTTTACTATTTTTAACTTCATTGCAGTTAATGTTGCAGTAGATGATAATTTCTTGCCTGTTGGAGACTAGTTTTTAAAACTGTCTTCCAAAATTAGGTGAAATACTATAACAGAACTTACTTTTCTTGAGCAAAGAGTTGAAATGATGGTTTATGAAAAGTGCTTATTAAACAGAATAGGAATACAAAGTTTAAAATTTCAAGCTCTTAGAGACACCAGCATTCAAACTTTTCAGAGCAGAAACTGAACAGTTCATAAGGCTGTCAGTAAGGAATATAAAGAACCCCAAATTAAACTAAATATGACTTTATAGCTTAATATCTATATTTAACTGCATGTAGGTGGTTCAGTAGAGGAGGCAGTCTATTGGTGCTAGAGTATCTTTAGGCTAATATTGTCTTTTTGCTACCCAAAAGAATATTATTCCAACCATGGTCCTTTCAGCAGTTGCTTCAGATTCAAATCTTTTAGAGGAATGGGGAAAGGCTTTGCTAAATGAATAATAAAAATTTCTTTAACTGCTAATGCTCTAAGATGAGGACTCTGTCTTATGCAACTTTCCATTCCCTTAATCTTAAGGAAATGCTAGAGAAATTATAAGAGCTCAAAAAATAGTTCTTCAATCAACTAAATGTACTGAGATAAAATTAATTAGATAATTTAGCTTTTTATTGAGGTAATGATGTAATTGTACAATATTATATGTTTCAGGTGTACAACATTGTAATTCACAATTTTAAAGGTTATATTCCATTTATAGTTATTATAAAATATTGGCTCTATTCTTTGTGCTGTATAATATATCCTTGTATCTTATTTATATCATACATAGTAGTTGAACCATAAAGAAGGCTGAGCACAGAAGAACTGATGCTTTCAAATTGTGGTGCTGGAGAGGACTCTTGGGAGTCTGAAAGGAGATTGAATGAGTCTGTCCTAAAGGAAATCAACCCTGAATATTCACTGGAGATCAACTGATACTGAAGCTGGAGCTCCAGTACTTTGGCCACCTAATGTGAAAACCTGACTCATTGGAAAAGACACTAATGTTGGGAAAGAATGAAGACAAAAGGAGAAGACAGTGGCAGAGAATAAGATGGTGAAATAGCATCACCGACTGAATGAGCATGAATTTGGGCAAACTCCAGGAGATAGGGGAGGATAGCCAAGGTCACTTTTATAAAACTTAACCAGAATTAAGCTTGATTTGTATAAGCCTTCTGGCTGGGTTCCCTTCTGGAAGAAATATCAACCAGGCTAGCCTGGGGTTAATGTTATGAAAAGGAAAGATGAGTCATCCTCAATAATATTCAGAATGGAAGTCCAAATTTTTAAAATAAATATGTTTGATCCCCAATCATTTTCATTCTGAAAATCACCTGGAAGCAGGTGAAAAATGATTATCACTTTCTGGGGACTGTTGCATTCAGTGACCAAATTGTGCTCCTAAGGCAAATGACCTAGGGAAAGGGGAGCTAGGGGAGGCAGTTTTTGTGATAAAAGGTTCATCGTTGTCAGATGGTAAATGGTCTGAAAAGGCAAAAACATAACATGTATTTGTTTCAAGGGCTACCATGAATTCAGCTGCCCAGTAGCTCAAAAGTGTCAATGCTGGTGAACCAGGGCCAGGCATTTTGGAGAAGCTCTGAGCATCAAGGTCTCCATTGAGCCAGGAACTTAGCTTCCTGTTAAGGAGTAAGGGATGAAGTTTCATCCAGAAGAAGAGCTGCCACTTTTGAATGTATAACTGAGATGCCACTGGGGCCAGACAGGGTACATGCTTGAATGTATAATTCCCAGTTGATAAATAATGCTTTTGATCCATTCCCACTACTAGTCATTGAGTCAAAATTAAACCACTTAAAATGAAATGTCAAATCAGAGTTCCATAACACCTCTGTGGGCCAGGCATTAAGTTTTGACAAAGAGCTCAGGAGTAAGCTAGTAGATGATTTCCTAGGGTGCGTGCCTGGCAGCATGTCAAGGGGGACACAAGTTTAAAACCCAAAGGCTCCTGCCAGGTGGAGGCTGCCTCCCTTTGCTAGAAGCTCTGGTTGTCAAAAACATTAGTTTTAGAGACTCATACCATCTCCAGTGCTGGATGGACTGAGCCTTGTGAAGCCATCCTTTCAGTCCTGAGAAGATTTACTTGGCAAATATGAGTTTTCCCAGGACTGATTAGCTACTCTTGGTGGCAGAAGTATGATAACTCATCAGGGCTTATCTGGGCTATTGAGACTGAAATTTCTGACTTAACAAACAAAAAGACATTACCTCTATAATGAAAACTTTGAACATCAGAGGGAAGAATAACATTCCTATTCGATCAGGAAGCCCCTCGGTGGTAAGTGGCGCTAGCACTTCTCTCTACCTGCAACTCTTCCTAAATTTCAATAGGCTCTTGTGGTACTTAAACGACAAGGAAGTACACGTGTATAAGACACCAACTTGTAGAAGCAGCAAAAACAACACACCAGGTCTCATTAGCCTTTCTCCTCCATCTGATCCCTGCCCCCAAACCTATCAGAGAGATCCAGACACCCCTTTTCCTCTGGGTTTGTGTAGGATGGAGACTATGGCCTCATACCTAACAGAACTATAGGAGATAGAATCCTTCCCTTTCCAGTATTCCCCAGCATACCCAGGAAATAGCTGAGGCTGGGGACTAGTGTGAGCAAGGGAACAGGGTTGGAGAGAGAGAAAGAGAGCCTTCATGATCACGAGAAAGGCACGTTTGTTTTTGGTGCCAGTCAACAAGGCGCTTCCGGTTTTGAGTGGCTGTATCATGATTCAGCCAAAAGAACTTCTAAAGCTTTTACATCCAAAGCTCTCTGTTAGATTTAGAGTCTGCTTGACTCCTTCTCTTCCTGCCTGGAAGAAAGAGAACAACCACACATACACCACTGAGGCAGCTTGCTTCTACCTTACTTCCTGGCGCTCAGCCTTGCTGAAACCTAAGATAGAAAGAGTCTCCGACTCTCCCATTTCACCCACTACTCGAGAGAGAGCATTTGCTACTGGATCCTGAGAAGGCTCTTCAGACCCGCTAACCCAGTCCACAAAGAGGCATTGTTCTTTCCTCTTCCAGAAAACATTGCGTGTCTCTGTCAGCATCTCATCCTTGTCACCAAAACTCATAAACTTGGAAGGGTCTGAGATCTGACTCTTCTGACAAGCTAACAAGTTAGCCTGCTCCAGTTTCTTCTCTGCTAGCAGAAGACACCCAGTTTCTGGGTTAGAGGCAAAGGACTTTATTACTCACGGCAGAGTGAAAAAGACAAAGCTTCACATGTGCATTGGGTCTTTGTCCCTAAAATTCCACAGGGCCCAAGTGGATGCTAAACACAATATCTATGCTTGTGTCATAACTGAGGAACCCTGCACTTAGGAAACCCTAGTGTTTTAAAGAGGCTGTTAGCAGAACTGCCCAGTCTTCATACTGAAGGAACACTTAATCTCTATTTTCTCAGGCTGTTTCCTATGCAAACATCCACAATAAAAGAGTCCAGAACATTGACCTGAAAATGAGATGTGCAGAGAGAGCCATAGAGAACTGTCTTCCAAAGCCTTTTCACCTGAGACTCCATGGTTAAGAAGCACTTTCTATCAGAGATCAGTAGCTAGTCAAACCACTAGCTACTTTTCAAAAGGAAAAAAAATATCTCACAAAGATGAAATGGTTTCATCTCAAAACCCGGAAGAATTCTGCTGTGATTATTGTACATGGGCTTATTACAAGCCCCATATAACCTGCCTTAGACCTTGTGGTAGGCAGAATAAGCCTCCTCCCCTCTAAAAAAGATGAGTACACCCTAATCTCTGCATGCATGCATGCTCAGTTGCTTTGGTGGTGTCTGACTCTCTATGACCCCATGGACTGTAGCCCATGAGGCTCCTCTGTCCATGGGACTCTCCAGGCAAGAATACTGGAGTGGGTTTCCATACCCTTCTCCAGGGGATCTTCCTGACTCAGGGATCAAATCCAGATCTCCTGCATTTCAGGCAGATTCTTTTACAGTTGAACAACCAGGGAAGATCTCCTAATCCCTGGAATCTGTAAATTTTAACCTTACAGGGTGAAGGGAATTAAGGTTGCTCAGGCTTAGAAAAGCATCATCCTGATCTCTGCCTTTTCATATGAAGTTCTCCCTATGTGTATCCAATTTTCCTTTATTTAAAAGGACATAAGCCATATCTGATTAGTGAAAGTGTTAGTTGCTAAGTCATGTCTGACTCTTTGCAACCTCGTGAACTGTAACCCACCAGGCTCCTCTGTCCATGGAATTCTCCAGGCAAGAATACTGGAGTGGGTAGCCATTTACTTTTCCAGGGGATCTTCCTGACCTAGGATTGAACCCTGGTCTCCAGCATTGCAGGCAGATTCTTTACTGTCTGAGCCACCAGGGTCCACCTATTCTAGTATGACTTCATCTTAACTTATATCTACAATGACCCTATTTCCAAATAGGTTACATTCTGAGATACTGGGAGCTAGAACTCCAATATACACATTTGGAGGGGATATAATTTAATTCATTATAGTATTCTCAGCTATCTTTACTAGTGACAAATCTGTGTAAAACTATGGATTTAATGTTATTAATTGTCAATCTAATTTCATTTTCTCCCACTAAAGAGTTTAGGTTTGTCAGATTGTCAGGTAATAATGTCTAATATAATAATCTACATGAAATGTTTAATGAAAGCAATTACTGAAACATTTATGTAGTTAAACATCATTTAATTGTCTTCCCACAAAACGGCAGTATAACCAGAAAAGTTCAAATTATTATCAGTGAAAGAATTTCTGTAAATCAGGGAGCTTTAGTAATTATTATCATCAGACTAAGTCAAACAATACTGTTTAATTTTTGTATTACAATATCAATACCATGTTTTTCATGGGCCCTGATTAATAGTGAAAAATAATACATGTATTATGTATTGAGTACCATTTTTAAGTGGCTTTGTAAGCATCTTTGCTTTAAGATTGGTATGGAAAAGGGTTCGGCCTTGTGTTTAAAATAAAAGGAGCCCTTGCAATAATTGTTCTGGGGAAACTTGTAGAAGATGTAGTATTCATTTAATTTTCTTTCTCACTTTTCTCACTTTTCTTTTGCCCTGGTCATGTTTTAAAAACCCATTGAGAAAGTACTGTGCAAAATACAACATGGCACTAGGTGCTAGAAATGAATGCCCTACTATTTAAGACCTCACAGTTCAGGAAGGGGAACTACAGCCATAGGTTAATAATGGTAATATATGGTATTTCTGCTTTGATCAAGCAGAAATACCATAGGTTAATAATGGTAAAATATGGTATTTCTGCTTCTGATCAAGATGAAGTAACAGGAATTTAGCCTCCTGCTGAAACAATTCAACAAAGGACCAAATCAATGACTCTTAAGACATGGAACACCAGACAGCAAAGGACAGTGATTCCCAAGATATGAGAAATTAATCTTTGTTGCTGTACCCAGTTGTGTCCCACTCTTTGTGACCCCATGGACTGTAGCCTGCCAGGCTCCTCTCCCCATGGAATTTCCCAAGCAAGAATACTATAGCAGGTAGCCATTTCCTATGCCACGGGATCTTCCCAACCCAGGGATCAAATCTGGGTCTTCTGTATTGCAGGCAGATTCTTTACCATCTGAGCCATCAAGGAAGCCGACAAGTGAGACTAGTCAGAAGTAGACCCAAAGTAGCCACAGACTAAAAGCTGCTTTTTTTCTAGTTTAACAAAATTTAAAACCAAGAGCTGAAAGGGTCAAACTCCTTTCAAGTAACTGAAATGTCTCTCAGAGCAAAGCCACAGAAAAATATCCATACCTCGCAAGGTTACATTTACAGTGTCTGGCACCCAATCAAATATTATTGGGCATACAAAGAAGCTGGAAAGTATGACCTATATGAGAAAAATAATATGATGTGAGCTGTAATACTGGGGGATACATAAGCAATGATGGAGTACAGAGGAAAGGATATTGAACTCTGCTTGCTCAGTATGCCTGAGACAGTTATTTAAGGAAGGCTTCCTGGAAGAGGAGAGAGCCGATGTGAAAATTAATGAATAAGTAGGTGTTAGCCAGCTGAAGGTAAAAGACTTCTGCGACACAGACTACAAGCTGTACCATACACAGAGACATGAAATTACAGATTCTCTATGGCTAAATAAAATACAAGTGGTTCAGTGTGGCTGAAGACAGGGAGAGGCAAGAGAAGACCTGGAGTCAGAACTTGAAGTGGGTCCTATTAGGCAAATGTTTTCTGTCAAGAGAGTAAATATTTTAGACTTTATAGACCACATGCAGCTTGATGAGCACTCTTTGTGTGTGTGTCTGTGTCGGTGTCTGTGTGTGTCCCCTGGACCATAGATTGCAGACCGCCCCCCCAATAGGTGATGGGGGATGACTGAGAGCTTTTCAAAAGGAAAAGACCTGTTAGGTATGCATTTTAGGATCATTTAGCCAAATGTGGGGAGGATGCATTAGGCAGGGAGATGGTAGAGAACTATTGTGCTAGCCCTATTAAGAGAGAAAGGGGTGGGGGTGGGGGCTGGTTTCACATTTCTGAAACACTGCACAGAAGTGTTTAATATAGGGTTGTATCCTAGATTAGGGATTATCAGCATACATTGGGTTGGCCAAAAATTTGTCCAGGTTTTCTTCTAGCATCCTGTCGAAAAATCCGAATGAAATTTTGGCTAACCCGGTATCTCAGTTAAACCTGGGGTGTAGATAAGATCATGGAGGGAGAACAAGGTGAGGGAGAAGAGTTTTGATTGAAAGACTATGTATTTAGTGGTAAGGAATCTGTAGTGGTAAAGAATCTGCCTGCCAGTGCAGAAGACTTGGGTTAGATTCCTGATCTGGGAGGATCCCCTGGAGAAGGAAATGGCAATCTACTCCAGTATTCTTGCCTGGAGAATTCCATGGACAGAGGAGCCTGGTGGGTTACAGTTCACGAGGTTGCAAAGAGTCAGACATGACTTAGCAACTAACACTTTCACTAATCAGATATGGCTTATGTCCTTTTAAATAAAGGAAAATTGGATACACATAGGGAGAACTTCATATGAAAAAGGCAGAGATCAGGATGATGCTTTTCTAAGCCTGAGCAACCTTAATTCCCTTCACCCTGTAAGGTTAAAAATTTACAGATTCCAGGGATTAGGAGATCTTCCCTGGTTGTTCAACTGTAAAAGAATCTGCCTGAAATGCAGGAGATCTGGATTTGATCCCTGAGTCAGGAAGATCCCCTGGAGAAGGGTATGGAAACCCACTCCAGTATTCTTGCCTGGAGAGTCCCATGGACAGAGGAGCCTCATGGGCTACAGTCCATGGGGTCATAGAGAGTCAGACACCACCAAAGCAACTGAGCATGCATGCATGCAGAGATTAGGTGTACTCATCTTTTTAGAGGGGAGGAGGCTTATTCTGCCTACCACAAGGTCTAAGGCAGGTTATATGGGGCTTGTAATAAGCCCATGTACAATAATCACAGCAGAATTCTTCCGGGTTTTGAGATGAAACCATTTCATCTTTGTGAGATATTTTTTTTTCCTTTTGAAAAATGGCTAGTGGTTTGACTAGCTACTGATCTCTGATAGAGAGTGCTTCTTAACCATGGAGTCTCAGGTGAAAAGGCTTTGGAAGACAGTTCTCTATGGCTCTCTCTGCACATCTCATTTTCAGGTCAATGTTCTAGACTCTTTTTTGTGGAAATCTCATGGACAGAGGAGCCTGGAGGGCTACTGCCCATGGGGTCACAAAAGAGTCAGACATGACTTAGGGACTCGACAACAGTATGTATAGACACATTCACTTGTAGAGCATTCATCCTTAGTGTAACCCTGTATAGCAGATTTCATGACCCCTGTTTTACAGACGGAGAACCCAAAGCTCACGGGGCTGTGCAGCTTATCCAGAGCCACCAAGTAGAGGACAGACTTGGAATGTAAAACCAGTCCACTGGGTCTGAAAGCTCTTAGTCTATTCTCAGTGGATACTCCTCTCAACTTTCCTTATGATCTGGAGCTGGTGGCCTTCCATTGCCACTGAGGCCTTTACCCACAGCACTCACCTCCTCACTTTGCCTTCATTTATTTGCAAGTGGTCCAGAGACACAAGACCTTGCCAAGCTGCTCACAAAGGAAACGGTCCCTGTGTTGCTGCCCACAGCCTATTCTGCCACCATTTCCAAAGGGTACAACATCCTTCTTGGCAATCTATTCTGCCACCAAGTCCTTGAATTTCAACCAACCCCGTTGCCCTGCTACAAATCCTTCCCAACTTAAAAATTCATACAGTTCATACGCACAGAACTCACAGGATCCTTGAGACACTCTACTGTAGTGAGGAATTTCTAAAAGTCAGTCCTAGCACTGCAACTGTTCACAAAGAGAAACTGGCCAATATTCATAATTCTACAAACATATGGTAAGGCAGAGCATATTTTAAATATCAAGAACATTTACTTGAGACCTTCCCAAATGGTTTCAAAATTTTATTTGGGGTTTGGACACGGATCAAAACCTGTATTTACCTGAGAGATCATGGCCTGCCTAAGCCTTTGAGGTGCACACGTTTTTCCTTAAATATACAAGTTAATTAGATTAATTAAGTTTTGCATCCAGTTTTGCACTGAAACTGGGAACGGCTTTGATAGACAGACAGTACTTCACTGAAGTAACTCTTACATACTTCTCTTAACACAAGTTTCATTTTTATTTGTTCAGCATGAAAAACAAACGCTAAACATATGGAAGGATAACACGGGGTGCTGAAAACTGGAAAAGATTTTATGTAGGTTTAATGTTGGTTACATAGGACTTAATGTTTTGAAGGATTTAGTGCAGATTTTTCTTCAATCCTAGGGAATTTGCTGATATGAGAAAAATAGAATTGTGTTTGTTCTTGAATAAATACAAGCTTTGGGAGAAAGGCAGCACTGTAGATCCATTTTACTAACAGGAATCTGAAAGAAACAGAGGAGGGCATAGTTCACAGATTTATTTCCACACTGTAAGCAAACTTGACTCCCAACTTTTTTTCCTAATATTTTCCAGATCTGTTCTAAAACTAGAAGCTGAATAGAAATACTAAAGAGAGATGATTTAGGAATTAAGATTGACTCTGTTAAGAATCTTTAGTAGCATGAATCATGAAACAGTGAAATTATATAAATGCGATATAAATATAGTTTTTAGTTTAACAACAAAACATTTGCAATGCCATAGATTGCTTTCAAGAACTTAGCGCTAATCTCTGAATTCCAACCTTCTCTCCATCCCTATTTTGCCCATATGTCCTACCTGACTTCTTTCTTGAAACCCCATTGTTTCCACTGAGTTGTCCTTCCCTGTTCAAAGTATCTAAAATTCAACTTTTCACAGGAAATTTACTTTGATTACAGGGCAAGTGGGGATATACAGAGATGGGAAAGTGAAAAGGACCTCCTTTTTCCAGCAGAGTCATAAACATCTGACTGTTCTTTGTCATTGTATTCAAATAAAATGAATTGTAAAGCCTCCCAAGACAAACACCTTATTATGCCTTGTTACATCTCTTCATACTTTTCTAGGAATGTAGCTTATGGGTAAGTATTCCTATAATATTAAATTCATGGACAAATTTATGCGT
This sequence comes from Nanger dama, assembly GCA_917880005.1. Taxonomy (NCBI): domain Eukaryota; kingdom Metazoa; phylum Chordata; class Mammalia; order Artiodactyla; family Bovidae; genus Nanger; species Nanger dama. Next base: position 87,049,759 of record CAKJTW010000002.1, read on the forward strand.
TTTCATTAAAGGATTCAAAAGAGAGTGATGTTTTCTTCTGTATGAAATTAAATTTGTTACATGTGGATACATATATATATATATTTAGACTATTATTTTTCTGTGTTTAAATGTAGCATTTTAAATATTCATTTTTAATGGAAACATAATAGCATATTTTGTCTTTAGAACAGTGTTGTTTCTGTGAAACATGAGATCTCTTGAAGATTTATATGCTTTGAGAAATATGAATATAATAGAAGAGGCCAATGTCACTGACATATTGTGAACACCCACCACTTGTTTTTTAAATAGTAAATGCAAAACACATTCTAATTAGTAGCTATAATCCTGTTACTTGAAAGATTTATCATGTTGACTTTACTGCAAGTGTACCACCTTATAGATCAGAAATTTCTAGTGAAGTGAAGATTTGCTCTACAAATAAAAGAAGATATGGCTGCATATAAATCTGGGTGTGTGCATAATTGAAAAAGCTATAGAAATGAAAATGGGGAGGGAACCAGCAATTCCTGGAATTGATGCCCATTGAATCTCTGCCCATTTCTAAAAAAGAACCTTGAAAAAAACAGATTCTGGCAAAATATTGGTTTCCATTACTTTTCATTTTCTCTTGCCAGGATCAGAACCAGATGTTCTGTAATATAGCAAAGTCTGTTCTATTGGCATTTTTGGTCATATTAACTTCAGGAACTACTGGAAATTTTATGTGAGAAGATTCACAGGTGATTAGCATCCAAATTTCCTGAGACTTCAGGGGTTTTGACGGGGTTGGAGAAGCGATGGCATACAGAGAAAGTGTCCAAATATCCTATGTTCTCTTCTTGATGTGCTCATATTCATAATGAAATACATATGCTCATATAACTTATCTTACAACATATGGTACAATATAATTGAAGAAAGTCTATGCAATTATTTCACCCCTCCAAAAAAGAAAACAGTTCTACATTATTAATAAAAATAAATCAGGGCTTTGGTGTGTGCTAGAGATACAGATTTCAAATATAGCCCTCCACAAATGTCCTACAAGTTTAAGTGGAAATAAGAATGGAACATGGTACAACCAGGTTGCCGTTTAGGTGTCATTTCCTCTTTTTACCCCCAACTCTTTTATCTAAAGTAAATGATTTCAAAACTAACAACTCCACACATTTAGAACTTGAATTATGTGGGTGATCATAATTAAAATCAGATCCATTGCTTTCATTCTCTGCAAATTTTGTCATCTCAGTTAATGGTGGGAATGTCTTTTAAAAGGCAATAGCATATTTAAAAGTACTCCCCTGCCCCCAAAAACACACACATACTATATTTGAAGAGCTGATCAAAGTGCTCTTATTTAATAGCATTTCTAGGCTATCCTGGCAATTTCTACCGTAGACCACCCCTGGAGGCTCTTTCTTGATGTTCTAGCAAATTGACACAGCATTGACTATGTAAGTTTCAACTGGATATGTTTATAATTTAAATTTTATAATAGATATTGTTTAAGGCAGTGAAAGAAAGCATGTATATTAGTAAAGAGAAACAGAAAAAATTAGGTAATAATATTTTATTTTAGTGAAATTACCTTTCTGAAGAGGCTCCCAATTTTTCATTCTATTGGCTACGGCTATGGTGTTGTGGAGATGAATATGATGAGACAGTAAGTCTATTATAAGAGAGAGAGAAGTCTTATGATGCTGCTGCTGCTAAGTCGTTTCAGTCGTGTCTGACTCTGTGTGACCCCATAGACGGTAGCCCACCAGGCTATGCCGTCCCTGGGATTCTCCAGGCAAGAACACTGGAATGGGTTGCCACTTCCTCCTCCAATGCATGAAAGTGAAAAGTGAAAGTGAAGTCACTGAGTCGTGTCGTCAGAGACCCCTTATATTCTGGTCTTTAAACCATTTTGAGTTTATCTTTCTATATGGTATTAGGGAGTGTTCTAATTTCATTCTTTTACATGTAAGTGTCCAGTTTTCCTGCATCGGTGGCACAGTGGTAAAGAAACTGCTTGCCAATGCAGGAGAAACAAGAGGCTTGGGTTCAATCCCTGGGTCAGGAAGGTCCCTTAGAGCAGGAAATGGCAATCCATTCCAGTATTCTTGCCTGGAAAATTCCGTGGACAGAGGGGCCTGATGGGCTATGGTCCATGGGTCACAAAGAGTTGGATATGGTTGAGCATACACACATCCTGTCCAGTTTTCCCAACACCGCTTGTGGAAGAGATTGTCTTTTCTGTGTTTCTCCGTTGTCTATTCTTGCTTCTTTGTCATAGGTTAATTGACCAGAAGGGTGGGGGGTTTATCTGGGAGGCCTCTATTCTCTTTCATTGATCTATGTTTCTGTTTTTGTGTCAGTGCTGTGCTGTTTTGATTATTGAAACTTTGTGCTGGTGATGGTTTGTTTAGTCACTAAGTCATGCCTGACTCTTGCGACCCCATGGACTGTAGCCCACCAGGCTCCTCTGTCCATGGGATTTTCCAGGCAACGATACTGGAGTGGATTGCCATTTCCTTCTCCAGGGGATCTTCCTGATCCAGGAATTAAACCAGGGTCTCCTGCACTGCAGGCATATTCTTTAAACTTTGTAGTTTAGTCTGAAGTCAGTGAGCACGATTTTTCCAGCTCTATTTTTCTTTCTCAAGATTGTTTTGGTAGTATGGGGGTCTTTTGTGTTTCCATACAAATTTAAAAATTATTTGTTCCATTAAAAATATCTTTGGTATTTTGATAGGGATAGCACTGAATCTGCAGATTTCTTTTTGGTAGTACAGTCATTTTTTATAATATTAATTCTTCCAATCCAAGAATATGGTATATCTTTCAATCTGTTTGTGTCATCTTTAATTTCTTTCATCAATATCACATAGTTTTCTGAATACAGGTATTTTGCTTCCTGAGGCGGGTTTATTTCTAGGTATTTTACTGTTTTTTTTTGTTGTGATAATAAATAAGATTGCTTCCTTAATTTCTCTTTTTGATAGTTTGTTAGTATCTAGAAGTGCAACAGATTTCTAGACATTAATTTTATATCCTAAAACTTTATCAAATTCATTGATAAGCTCTAGTAATTTTCTGATGGCATCTTTAGAATTTTCTATATATAGTATTATGTCATTTGCAAACAGTGACAGTTAAACTCCTAGAGAAAAACTTAGAGAGAACACTCTAACTATAAATCATAGCAATATTTTTTAGATCTTTCTCCGAAAGCAAAGGAAATAAAAGCAAAATTAAACAAAAGGGACCTAATTAAACCCAAATAAAAGTTTTTGCACATCAAAGGAAACCATCAACAAAGCAAAAGACAACCTACTGAATAGGAGAAAAAAATTGCAAATAATATGGCCAATAAGGAGTTAATACCCCAAATATAGAAATAGCTCATACAATTTAACATCAAAATAAAAATCCAATTAAAAACTGAGCAGGAGAATTGAATAGCCACTTTTCCAAAGAAGAAATGCAGATGGCCAACAGGCCCATGAAAAGATGTTCAACATTGCTAATCATCAGGGAAATGCAAATCAAAACCACAATGAGATAGCACCTCACACCTGTCAGAATCTATTGTCAAAAAGAACACAAATAATGAATGTTGGCAAGGATGTGGAGGAAAGGGAACTCTCATACACTGTTGTTGGGAATGTAAATTGGTGCAGCCACTGTGGAAAACAGACTGGAGGTTTCTCAAAAAACTAAAAATAGGACTGCCACATGACCCAGCATTCTACTCCTGAGTGTGTGTTAGTTGCTCAGTCATGCCTGACTCTTTGTGACCCACCAGGCTCCTCTGTCCATGGGATTTCCAAGGCAAGAATAATGGAGTGGGTAGCCTTTCCCTTTGCCAGGGGATCTTCCTGACACAGGGACTGAACCTGGGTCTCCTGCATTGCAGGCAGATTCTTCACCATCTGAGCCACCATGGAAACCCTTACTCCTGGATATATTTATGAAAAATGGAAACACTAATTTGAAAAGATATATGCACCAAATATTCATAATTGCATTGTTTATAATTGCCAAGACATGGAAGCAACCTATATATGTGTGTGTGGGTGTGTGTGTGTATTTACACAGTGGAATACTACTACTCAGTCATACGGAAGACTGAAATTTTGCCATTTTCACCAACATGAATGAACTTGAAAAATATTACACTAAGTGAAGTCAGACAGCAAAAGACAGATAGTGTATGATATCACTTATATCTGGAATCTAAAAATACAACAAACTAGTGAATATAACATGGAGAAGGCAATGGCACCCCACTCCAGTACGCTTGCCTGGAAAATCCCATGGACGGAGGAGCCTGGTAGGCTGCAATCCATGGGATCGCGAAGAGTCGGATGTGACTGAGCAACTTCATTTTCACTTTTCACTCTCATGCATTGGAGAAGGAAATGGCAACCCACTCTAATGTTCTTGCCTGGAGAATCCCAGGAACAGAGGAGCCTGGTGGGCTGCCATCTGTGGGGTCACACAGAGTCGGACACGACTGAAGCGACTTAGCAGTAGCAGCAGCAGTGAATATAACAAAAAAGAAGTGACTCACAGATAAACAGAACAAATGAGTGGTTACCAGTGGGGAGAGGAAGGGGAGAGGGACAATATAGAGGTATGGGACCAAGAAGTACTAACAATTGTCAACAAAATAGACTATTCATATAAGGATATATTGTACAACACAGGGAATAGAGCCAATATTTTATGATAACCATAAATGGAGTATAGCCTTTAAAAGTTGTAAATCATTGTATTATATACCTGTAACATAGTATCATACATCAACGATACTTCAGTCAAAAAAGTGGGGGGGGAAGGGGATCATTAAAGTGTCCAACTTTTCAACTCCACCCCATTCCACACCCAAAGAACGTTTTATGGATGGGTTTCCAGGATCATGTTTCATTCCCTGTGGGAAGAATGAGGATCGGAAAAGGTTTCAATGGAACTAGGAAGGCTATGACTGGATATTCAGAGTCCCTAATGACAAGGCTGGAAGGTTGAGCTGGAGTTCTGACATTTCCCCCAATTCCCTACAGTAGATTTTCTGTGATCAGATCAATGTGAAATTTTAGGCAAGACTGCTCCCAAACATATTAAACTCATAATCTATCAAAAGACATAGCAATGCAATTCAAAATTCTCTTTGAATAGAATTTTTCCTTAATATTGACCAGCGAACATTACCTTCAGTTCAGTTCAGTCACTCAATTGTGTCCCTTTGCAACCCTAAGGACTGCAGCAGGTCAGGCTTCCCTGTCCATTACCAGTTCCCAGAGTTTGCTCAAACTCATGTCCATCGAGCTGGTGATGCCATTCAACCATCTCATCCTCTGTCATTCCCTTCTTCTCATGCCTTCAATCTTTCCCAGTGTCAGGGTCTTTTCCAATGAGTCAGTTCTTTGCATCAGGTGGCCAAAGAATTGGAGTTTCAGTTTTAGCATCAGTCCATTCAAAATTTAGGACTGATTTCCTTTAGGATTGACTGGTCTGATCTACTTGCAGCCCAAAGGACTCTCAAGAGTCTTCTCCAATGCTGCAGTTCTAAAGCATCAGTTCTTTGGCACTCAGCTTTCTTTATGGTTCAACTCTCACATCTGTACATGAGCACTGGAAAAACCATAGCTTTGACAAGATGGAGCTTCGTCGACAAAGTAATGTCTCTGCTTTTTAACATACTGTCTAGATTGGTCATAGATTTTCTTCCAAGGAGCAAGTGTCTTGTAATTTCATGGCTGCAGTCACCATCCGCAGTGATTTTGGAGTCTAAGAAAATAAAATCTGTCACGGTTTCCAGTTTCCCCATTATTTGCCATGAAGGGATCAGATGCCATAATCTTATCCAGGAATTAGTTGATAATTCACTAAAAGACAGAGAGAAACATACCTATGTGAAGGCCTTCCTGGGGGGCTTGATTGTTAAAATTGTAGGGTATAGGATAAATTGAATGGAAAAGAGAGCTGATGAAGTAGAGGGTGAAATGTTAATGTCTAGTCTCTACCTGTTTCACAATTTTTCCTTAAATTGGCTTTGACAATGAGACTCAAAATTAAATTCAGACATGTCATAGCTTGCCAATGCTGTGAATAATGCTTTGTTTTTCTCCATTCACTCTGCCTAGGGATGGATTACAAGGGTATATCACTATCTATTCTAATTTCTAAAATGGTAAATTACCTTTGGAAAGAAGCAGAGTCCCTTCCAGAAGGTAGGTTTTGGAATCTCTGGAAGCATCATGAGATATTTTTTCTTAAAAGGCTGGCAAAGTGTCCATTGCCTGAGGAAAGATTTTGTTGCCATATTTACCAGAGTATAAAATATAATTATAGCCTCTGAACCAATATGCTTCCAGCTGCTCCAAAATATCTAATCAGCATTGATCTCAATTACTCTCCCACCTTCCCTGATAAAAGAGATTGTCAGACTTTGACACCAAGGAAATTGTAGGTGGCCTTCTTGACTATCTGACAGTCCCTTGGGGTGGTGAAAGAGAATATAAATAGACCCAACCTGGATGAGAGTGGAGAGCAGTACTTAAATATATTACAATAGGAATGTATTATAGTCAACAGATAGGATGATCAGAAAACTCATTTGATCTGAAAGTTTAAAAGAAAGCAGCCTATTCTCCTTAGTAGTGAAGGCTGTGAAAGAAAGAAATTGATCATTCTGGTTCAGAAAGATGGAAAATAGTGTAATAAATTATGCCCTCATCCTGGTTGGGCATCCTGGGGAGTCAGCTGGGTTTAGGATTCAGAGTTGAGAACTCACAGTTGCAACCTAAGAGCTGCCCAAGCTGACTCAAGTGATTGTTAATTACCCTCCCTCTCTGTAGAACTACAGCAGAAGTGTGAGCTGTGAGAGCTGAGAGCATCATCACTGGGTGGACGGGTTGTTGTTGTGTTTAGTAGCTAAGTCATGCCTGGCTCTTTTGTGACTCCATTGACTGTAGCCAGCCAGGCTCTTCTGTCCACAGGATTTTCCAGGCAAGAATTCCAGAGTAGGTTGCCATTTCCTTCTCCAGGGGATCTTCCTGACCAAGGGATCGAACTCATATCTTCTGCATTGGCAGGCGGATTCTTTACCATTGAGCAACCTGAGAAGCCCCAGGTGGACTGGTATCACCTGTCACATGTGATACCACATGGCAGCACAAAGCCAGAGCAGCAAGAGACTGGGACACTCCAGTGTCCTCCCTGCTGGGCAGCATCTAAGCCCTGAGGTTAACAAAGAATCTATTGGAAGAAAGAAGCAGATATTTTCTGGCTGATATGACTGACATGTGGGGTTTGCTATTGGAGTTTATGGGGAAGTTTATGCTGATAGTGTTCATTAGGGACACTGTCATCTCTCAGATTATAAAAGCAAAACTTAGATAGGTGTAAGATAGTCGTAACTAAAGTTGCACAGAAATTTAGCCCCATGACAGGAAGTAGAATCCAGTCACAATATCTCATCCAGGGTTCTACTCATTAGACAACATTTTGGTTGGGGGAGACTTTTGTTTTTATTTTTTATTGAAGTAGAGCTGATTTACAACATCTTGGGTGTACAGCAAAGTGGATATTCAAAACATAAACTTATTCAGATTCTTTTCCATTATAGGTTATAACAAGATATTGAAAACAGTTCTTTGTCCTATACTGTGTGTCCTTGTTATTTATTTTATATGCAATAGTGTGTATATATTAATCTCAGATTTCCAATTTATTCCTCCCTTTATCTGTCCCCTTTGGTAACCATAAGTTTAGATTTTTCTGAAGTTCAACAGCCTTGACATTGCTCTTTGAGGACTGCTGACTTCATACATTTATCATTCATTTATTTCACTGGCTCAATAAATAACTATCAAACAACTATTACTTATCAATGTGAAAGTGAAAGCTGGTCAGTCATGTCCGACTCCTTGAGACCTCATGCACTGTAGCCTGCCAGGCTCCTCTGTCCATGGAATTCTCCAGGCCAGAATCCTGGAAAAGGTGGCCACCCCCTTCCCCAGGGGATCTTCCCAACTCAGGGATTGAACACAGGTATTCACATTGCAGGAGGATTCTTCACTGTCTGAGCCACCAGGGAAGCACATTACATACCAAAGCCTCGTAAATTCCAGGAATACAGAAGGGAAAAACTAAACATTGTCTATCTTTGTACAGCTTTTTTTTTTTTTTCATTTGCTCACTCATGTTCAGAGAAATAAAAGCCATGTTGAAAGTCGTGACAAACAGAACATCTCAAAACTAAAAATCATGCGCAACAATTGGACATGATCAGTAAATTCCATCTTCTGAACACTGTCTGATCAAACACTCCACCCTCATAAGCTTGTAATGATCACTGGACAAGAGATCATTTGCGGACTAAAAGAATCAGGTAAGAGGTCATTGCAATCAAAGCTTGTTTTCCATACTCATCTTTTATCTTCTGTGTTCTCTGGTATTTTTTCAAGAGTGGCATCATCTCTTCACCTGAGTGACACAATCTTCCTCTTTTCTCTTAAAACTTCATTCCCTTCAGAAAAGGATATAAATTGATAGTGACAGTTTTTAAAAAATTTATTGGTGTATACTTCCTTTACAATTTAGGTCATCATAATTCCAAAAGATACATGCCCCCTAATCTTTATTGCAGCACTATTTACAATAGCCAGGACATGGAAGCATCTTAAATGTCCATCAACAGAGGAATGGATAAAGACGTGAAACACATATACAATGGAATATTCAGTCAGTTCAGTTCAGTTCAGTTCAATCGCTCAGTTTTGTCTGACTCCTTGCGACCCTATGAATCGCAGCACGCCAGGCCTCCCCGTCCATCACCAACTCCCGGAGTTCACACAAACTCATGTCCATCGAGTCGGTGATGCCATCCAGCCATCTCATCCTCTGTTGTCCCTTCTTCCTCCTGCCCCTAATCCCTCACAGCATCAGAGTCTTTTCCAATGAGTCAACTCTTTGCTTGAGGTGGCCAAAGTACTGGAGTTTCAGCTTCAGCATCATTTCTTCCAAAGAACACCCAGGACTGATCTCCTCTAGAATGGACTGGTTGGATCTCCTTACAGTAAAAGGACCCTCAAGAGTCTTCTCCAGCACCACAGTTCAAAAGCATCAATTCTTCAGTGCTCAGCCCTCTTCGCAGTCCACCTCTCACATCCATACATGACCACAGGAAAAACCATAGCCTTGACTAGACGGACCTTTGTTGGCAAAGTAATGTCTCTGCTTTTGAATATGCTGTCTAGGTTGGTCATAACTTTCCTTCTAAGGAGTAAGCATCTTTTAATTTCATGGCTGCAGTCACCATCTGCAGTGATTTTGGAGCCCAAAAAAATAAAGTCTGACACTGTTTCCCCATCTATTTCCCATGAAGTGATGGGACTGGATGCCATGACCTTTATTTTCTGAATGTTGAGCTTGAAGCCAACTTTTTCACTCTCCTCTTTCACTTTCATCAAGAGGCTTTTAGCTCTTCTTCACTTTCTGCCATAAGGGTGGTATCATCTGCATATCTGAGGTTATTGATATTTCTCCTGGCAATCTTGATTCCAGGTTGTGCCTCTTCCAACCCAGGGTTTCTCATGATGTACTCTGCATATAAGTTAAATAAGCAGGGTGACAATATACAGCCTTGACGTACTCCTTTTCCTATTTGGAACCAGTCTGTTGTTCCATGTCCAGTTCAAACTATTGCTTCCTCACCTGCATGTAGGTTTCTCAAGAGGTAGGTCAGGTGGTCTGGTATCCCCATCTCTTTCAGAATTTTCCACAGTTTATTGTGATCCACACGGTCAAAGGCTTTGGCATAGTTAGTAAAGCAGAAATAGATGTTTTTCTGGAACTCTTGATTCAGTTCAGTTCAGCTCAGTTCAGTCGCTCAGTCGTGTCCGACTCTTTGCGACCCCATGAACCGCAGAACCCCAGGCCTCCCTGTCCATCACCAACTCCCGGAGTTCACTCAGACTTACATCCATCAAGTCCATGATGACATCCAGCCATCTCATCCTCGGTTGTCCCCTTCTTCTCCTGCCCCCAGTCTCTCCCAGCATCAAAGTCTTTTGAATGAGTCAACTCTTCGCATGAGTTGGGCAAAGTACTGGAGTTTCAGCTTGAGCATCATTCCTTCCAAAGAAATCCCAGGGTTGATCTCCTTCAGAATGGACTGGTTGGATCTCCTTGCAGTCCAAGGGACTCTCGAGTCTTCTCCAACACCACAGTTCAAAAGCATCAATTCTTCGGCACTCAGCTTTGTTCAGAGTCCAACTCTCACATCCGTACATGAGCAAAGGAAAAACCATAGCCTTGACTAGACGAGCCTAAATTGGCAAAGTCATGTCTCTGGTTTTGAATTGCTATCTAGGTTGGTCATAACTTTTCTTCCAAGGAGTAATTACTCAGCCTTAAAAATGAATTAAATTGTGCCATTTTCAGGAATGTGAATGGACCCAGAGACTGTGATAGACAGTGAAGTAAGTCAGAAAGAGAAAAAATATTGCGCATTAATGTATATATGTGTAATCTAGAAAAATGGTACAGATGAACCTATTTACAAAGCAGAAATAGAAACATAGACTAGAGAACAAATATATGGAGACCAATGTGGGAAAGGGGGAGAGGGGAGGAATTGGGAGATTGGTATTGATATATATACACTACTATGCATAGTGAGAGTTTCAAGGGCCTTTATTCAGGTGTTTTAGCAAAAATCAGAGCATTGGAACTAATAAATCCCTAGTCAAATTTAAAGGCTTCTCTGGTAGCTTGGTGGCAAAGAGTCTGCCTGCCAAAGAAGGAGACATGGGTTTGATTCCTGGGTCAGGAAGATCCACTGGAGATGGAAATGCAACCCTTAGTATTCTTACTAGGAAATATTCCATGGGCAAAGGAGCCTGGTGGGCTATAGTCCATGGGATTGCAAAACTATCAGACACGACTTAATGATTAAACAGCAACAACAGCAGAATTTAAACCCAACTAGCATTCAAGCTAGAAGGTCACACATGGATCAGCAAGGGGTGGAGCATAGGGAAGTATTTCAGCAAAATTTGATCTTCTAGGTTCTGAGTCTGAGGTCACAATCATTGATGCCAGTTTGGATATTATTTGAATGCTTTGTATTACATTGATATTATGCTGTGAAATGTAAATTTACATTCAGAAGCTGGAGATATTTTAAGGTATTAATTTTTGTCATTTTTGCTATTGCTTATTAGCAAACCATTAGGTCATACTTGTTCAGATGTTTAGAAATTGTCATCAATATAGTCATTGTTTTAAACTAGATGTGATTTAATATAGCTCAAGTACATAATTCATAGTCACTATTTTTCTAAAAACATAAGAACATGGACTTGTTTAATTGATCTTAGCTTTAATCCTACATGCAGATCCTCACAAGTTCCAATGTTAAAAAAATATAGAGACAACAGACAACAGAAGAAGGAAAATTCACAGATAATAATACCAAAGAGAGACAAATATGTGCCATAATCCTGGAAAAATTCTACCAAGGGTAAGGCAGAAGAAGTTTGATTTAGGAAAAGCTATTACATGCTTCGACATTGAGAGGATATTGCTTGAAAAAAAATGTTTAAGATACAGTGTGTGTGCTATGTCACTCAGTCGTGTCTGACTCTTTGCAACCCTATGGGCTGTAGCCTGCCAGGCTCCTCTGTCCATAGGGACTCTCCAGGCAAAAAATACTAGAATGGGTGGCCATTTCCTCCTTCAGGGGATCTTCCTGACACAGGAATCAAACCCAGGTCTCCTGCATTCCAGGCAGATTCTTTACCAGCTGAGCTACCAGGGAAGGCCTAAAATACACTGTATTGCTCATCAACTCAGACACACAGCCTGTACAAGTCAAGTCTTCACAAGGTGCTGCTTTTGGGAGAAGTCTGAAGACTGTTTCTGTCTTTGTTTCTTCAATTCCAGCTATATACATCCACCCAGATTTAGCAAATTACAAAAACCAAAAGAGCAGTAAATTAATGATATGCTTGCTTTGGCAGCTTGAGAGGGAGAGTTTTTAGGAGTCAAGTGCGCTAGGTCAAATAGAGATTTGAAAAGAGTCCCTGACTAAATAGTGTAGCATTTCATATGGTCTACTAGTTATTAAAGAATATATTAATATCTGCAAAAATTAGAGTTAGATGCTGTGAAACTTGAATTCTAGCTAAGAAAAATAACAGGAGAAAATTATGTCTTGGCTTCAGATAACCGACACCCACATTCATTCAGTTCAGTTCAGTTCAGTCGCTGAGTCGTGTGTGACTCTTTGTGACCCCATGAATTGCAGCATGCCAGGTCTCCCTGTTCATCACCATCTTCCGGAGTTCACTCAGACACATGTCCATTGAGTCCGTGATGCCATCCAGCCATCTCATCCTCGGTCGTCCCCTTCTCCTTCTGCAACCGATCCTTCCCAGCATCAGAGTCTTTTCCAGTGAGTCAGCTCTTCACTTGAGGTGGCCAAAGTACTGGAGTTTCAGCTTAAACATCATTCCTTCCAAAGAAATCCCAGGGCTGATCTCCTTCAGAATGGACTGGTTGGATCTCCTTGCAGTCCAAGGGACTCTCAAGACTCTTTTCCAACACCACAGTTCAAAAGCATCAATTCTTCAGCTCTCAGCCTTCTTCACAGTCCAACTCTCACATCCATACATGACCATTGGAAAAACCATAGCCTTGACTAGGCGGACCTTAGTCGGCAAAGTAATGTCTCTTCTTTTGAATATACTATCTAGGTTGGTCATAACTTTTCTTCCAAGGAGTAAGCGTCTTTTAATTTCATGGCTGCAGTCACCATCTGCAGTGATTTTGGAGCCCCCAAAAATAAAGTCTGACATTGTTTCCACTGTTTCCCCATTTAGTTCCCATGAAGTGACGGGACCAGATGCCATGATCTTCGTTTTCTAATGTTGAGCTTTAAGCCAACTTTTTCACTCTCCTCTTTCACCTTCATCAAGAGGCTTTTAGCTCCTCTTCACTTTCTGCCATAAGGGTGCTATCATCTGCATATCTGAGGTTATTGATATTTCTCCTGGCAATCTTGATTCCAGCTTGTGTTTCTTCCAGTCCAGCGTTTCTCATGATGTACTCTACATAGAAGTTAAATAAGCAGGGTGACAATATACAGCCTTGACGTACTCCTTTTCCTATTTGGAACCAGTCTGTTGTTCCATGTCCAGTTCTAACTGTTGCTTCCTGACCTGCATACAGGTTTCTCAAGAGGCAGGTTAAGTGGTCTGGTATCCCCATCTCTTTCAGAATTGTCCACAGTTTATTGTGATCCACACAGTCAAAGGCTTTGGCATAGTCAGTAAAGCAGAAATAGATGTTTGTCTGGAACTCTCTTGCTTTTTCCATGCTCCAGCGGACGTTGGCAATTTGATCTCTGGTTCCTCTGCTTTTTCTAAAATTCATTAGTAAATATTAAGTCTGGAAATATCTTGCCTCATTTGAGTAAAATCAAAGTAAGTAAATCAAAGAAATATCTAAAAATTAGGTTAAGAATTTCGAAAAAAAGTTTTCAGGAAACAAATTGGCACAGTCAATAAAATTTAACAAGATATGGCCATTACAATGCTATTTTCCTGTTCAAAGTGCTAGTTGCTTAGTCATGTCTGACTCTGCGATTTCATGGACTGTAACCTGCCAGGCTCCTCTGTCCATCTTATTTCCCAGGCAAGAATACTGGAGTGGGTTGCCATTTCTTTCTTCAGGGGATCTTCCCGACCCAAGGATTGGACCCTGGTCTCCCGCATTGTGGGGAGATTCTTTACCAACTGAGCCACCAGTGAAGTCCAATTTCCCTGTTAAGGGACAAATTTTAAAATGAAAAGTCAATAGGATGGACTATAAATGATATAAAGATGAACACTTCCAGGAAACAAATATGCAACAAGAAGTAGTAGAGTACAGAACTGGCAAAGAAGCAAATTTTATCAGTCTTTTGGTGTACAGACATAAATTATCTTACAGCTTAGAGAAAAAAAATGACTTTATGAACAAGAACTAAACCCAGAGGGATGGCATGGTAGGATATGGGAGGGAGGTTCAAGAGGGAGGGGATATATAAATACGTGTGTGTATGTATATTATATATGATTATATAATACACACAGACACACACACACATATATATATATATAGTTATGGCTGATTCATGTTGTATGGCAGAAACAAATCAATACAATATTGTAAAGCAATTATACAATTAACTAAAATTAAATTTTAAATATATACATAAACAATGTTAAAAAAAGGTACTTAAAAAAATGAGAGAACTAGATAACAGAGAATAAAATTTGTAATGCACCTGAAGAAAAAGTGAGAGCCTTTTGTCACAATCAAAGACACAACTGGAGAAAATATTCTGATCTAAAAAGACTCATGTTAGCAAATGTATAGGAAATTCTCTCATTTTTTTATGCTAAATTACTGGAAGAAAGGTATGCCATTAAACATTTTCAGAAGAAATATTTAAAATATGAGGCATATGAACATCTCCTCAAGCATTGTGACTGTATCACAATGTCATATAACTTTCCTATGCAATATTAATAAAAGGTAATGTAGCTAAATATACAGAAATCTGAGGAAAAACCTTTGTAGAGTAAGATGCCAGAAAATTTATCTTTCATATGTGAAATATATTTTATATGCAAAATAGATTCTCAGATATTCAAGAACATGGAACATACACTGTCTTCTATGTAATTTGCAATCCAAGACAGAGAAAACAGACATAAGGTAAGATTAAAAAAATGTGAAATGTAAGCATATGCAATAAGTAATGAAACCAGTTAAATTTTATTTTAAATAATTATTTTATACAAATCATAATTTTTAAAAAATAAAAGATCTCAAACTCTCAGACTTGAAGAGACAGTACTGATATAAATTGATATAACCATTTGTAGGATTGTTTTGAAATATATTTCAATATATATGAAAATATTCATACCCACTTCTAAGGCTAAATCCTAAGGAAATGATGAAACATCTTTTCCAAGTATATCTTATCATAGTGTCATAAGGTGAATTTAATCTTAGCCATTAAAATTACTTACTAGCAGATTCTGCTGCTGCTGCTGGTAAGTCACTTCAGTCGTGTCCGACTCTGTGCGACCCCATAGACGACAGCCCACCAGGCTCCGCAATACCTGCAATTCTCCAGGCAAGAACACTGGAGTGGGTTGCCATTTTCTTCTCCAACTGGCAGATGACTTAATATTAAATAAAAAGGGATATAATGTGATCAATGTGTAATGTTAATCTTATAGATTTTATAAGCTTTATTTTAATTATACAGTCATATGCATATTCATTAACTTAAAAATATGTATAGAGTGCCTATGCCTCCTGTGAAGTAAACTATGATCTAGACACTGGAGATAACAGCAACAAACAAAAGTGAAAAGTGAAAAATGAAAGTGTTAGTCCAGTCTGACTGACTTTTGCAACCCCATGGACTGCAGCCCACCAGGCTCCTCTGTCTATGGAATTCTCCAGGCAAGAATACTGGAGTGGGTAGCCATCCCCTTCTCTAGAGGATCTTCCCTACCCAGGGATTGAACCCAGATCTCCTTCATTGCAGGCATATTCTTTACCATCTGAGGCACCAGGAAGCCCCTAATGGAGCTTAAGTTCAATTTAATATAATACATAATAGTAGATATAATATAGTACATAATACTACATACATAAATATTAAATCATTTTATATGGTGGGATTATGGATGGTTTAAAAAATATTTTTATTTTAATTCTCTCTCCCAATACCATTTATTATTTTTATACAAAAATTTCATTTTAAAATGGCTTCTATATCAGATGCTTTATTAAAAATGGACTTCAACAGAACTTTTAATGTTAATATAGAATTAAACTTTTAAAAATTGTTGGACATACCTGTATTCATAATCCAAAATTAAAATCAGAGGCATTAATTCTGGTTATCTAATTAAAATTCCCCAAAAGACCATTTCTCTAGTCCACTATTTCTAGAAATATCCCCCTTATGTACTCTAGTAGAATTTATAGGCATGTCAAGTATTTCCCAGGCTCTTTTGATGCCCTAATTCCAGTTATTTATTTTAAATAAATTAATTTTGTTTGTACTGCATCCCTTTCCTCCTGCATTGAGTTTCTGTCTGACACTAGTGGAAACAAATTGCAGAACAACACAACAAAGGTTTTCCTCACAGCTGCTTCAACCAGATGGTAGATTTAAGCTTCTGGAAACATATTAGGAAAGCCTATTCCCACATAAAGTCTATCTCAAGCTTAGACATCCCTAAGGCCCTTGCAAAACTCAGAGAGGACTGATAAATTGGAGGTGTTTTTCTGTACAGTAATTTCTATCTTTATGCTATTCAATTGCCATGAACTCATAGGCTATCCCTGGCTCACTCACCATTGTATACATGCTTATATAACACTGTGACTGGAACACATATATTAGGTAATGCTGTTTATGCTGTTGTTTATTCACTACGTTGTGTCCAACAATTTTGTGAACTCCATGAACTATAGCCCACCAGGCTCCTCTGCCCATGGGATTTCCCAGGCAAGAATACTGGAGTGGGTTGCCATTTTCTTCTCTAGGGGATCTTCCTGACCCAAGGATTGAACATGCATCTCCTGCAGGCTGATTTTTTATCACTGAGCTACAAGGGAAGCCCAATTCTATTTATATCCCTTCCCATATTTGGACTCCTTATACTTCAAGATGCCATTTCAGAGAACCATTATAGTTTATGATAATCTTTCCCCAGGGCTTCCCTGGTGGCTCAGAGGTTAAAGCGTCTGCCTCCAATGCGGGAGATCCAGGTTCAACCCCTGGGTCGGGAAGATCCCCTGGAGAAGGAAATGGCAATCCACTCCAGTATTCTTGCCTGGAGAATCCTATGGATGGAGAAGCCTAGTAGGTTACAGTCCATGGGGTCGGCAAAGAGTTGGACACGACTGAGCGACTTCACCTCACCTCACCTTTTCCCCAAGAAAGTGATCTTTTTGAAGAACAATATGAAGATAAAGCAATAAACAGAAAAATCTAATTACTTGATTGTAGGATGACACTTTTATCACCACATTGGGGTAGTGACCACTGCAAACTTTTCTTGTTTTTAAGTACATTAGTTTATACTCCTGAGTTGGCAGTTTACCATATGGAGACCAGAGGGAAGGGGAATGGGGGAGGAAAGAAATAGGTGAGGGAGATTAGGAGGTACCATCTCTCAAGTGCAAAATAAATGAGTCAGGAGTATGAAATGCATGGTGTGGGGAATATGGTCATAATTATCTAATATCTTTGTGTGATGACATATCATAAATAGACTTATTATGAAATGTACAGAAATATTAAATCACTATGTTGGGTAAGAGGAGCTAACATACTGTTGTAGGTCAATGACACTTCAAAAACAAACTCATACAAAATGAGATCAGATTTGTGGTTACCAAAGGTGGGGCACGTGTCCATCTCCCTAGTGGACAAAGAAAGTCAAAATGTACAAACTTCCAGCTATAACATAGATAAGTGATGGAGGTATAATGTACAACATGATGCATGTAATGTAACTGACACTGTTGTATGTTATATATGAAAGCTGTTAAGAGAGTAACAACTGATGAGTCTGAGTCTGATGTGAACAGTCGACTCACTGGAAAAGATCTTGATGCTGGAAAAGAGCTTGATGCTGGAAAAGAGCTTGATGCTGGAAAAGAGTGAAGGCAAAAGGAGAAGAGGGTGGCAGAGGAAGAGATGGTTAGATAGCATCACCGACTACAAGGACATCAACTTGAGCAAACTCCAGGAGATACTGAAGGACAGGGAAGCCTGGTGTGCTGCAGTCTGAGGGGTTTCAAAGTCAGACACGACTTAGCTAGTAAATAACAACAGAGAGTAAATCCTAAGAGTTCTCATCACAAGGAAAAAAATGTTTTTTCTATTTCTTTAACTTTTTTTTACTTATATGAGATGATAAATGTTCACTAATTGCCAGGAGAAATATCAATAACCTCAGCTATGCAGATGATGCCACCCTTATGGCAGAAAGCAAAGAGGAACTAAAGAGCCTCTTGATGAAAGTGAAAATGGAGAGTGAAAAAGTTGGCTTCAAGCTCAGCATTAAGAAAACTAAGATCATGGCATCTGGTCCCATCACTTCATGGGAACTAGATGGGGAAACAGTGGAAACAGTGTCAGACTTTATTTTGGGGGCTCCAAAATCACTGCAGATAGTGATTGCAGCCATGAAATTAAAAGACGCTTACTCCTTAGAAGGAAAGTTATGACCAACCTAGATAACATATTCAAAACAGAGACATTACTTTGTCAACAAAGGTTCGTCTAGTCAAGGCTACGGTTTTTCCAGTAGTCATTTATGGATGTGAGAGTTGGACTCTGAAGAAAGCTGAGCGCCAAAGAATTGATGCTTTAGAACTGTGGTGTTGGAGAAGACTCCTGAGGGTCCCTTGGGCTGCAAGGAGATCCAACAGTCCATCCTAAAGGGAATCAGTCCTGGGTGTTCATTGAAAGGACTGATGCTAAAGCTGAAACTCCAATACTTTGGCCACCTGATGCAAAGAGTTAACTCACTGGAAAAGACTCTGATGCTGAGAAATATTGAAGGCAGGAGGAGAAGGGGACAACAGAGGATGAGATGGCTGGATAGCATTACCAACTCGATGGACGTGAGTTTAAGTGAACTCTGGGAGTTGGTGATGGACAGGGAAGTCTGGTGTGCTGCGATTCATGGGGTCACAAAGAGTCGGATACTACTGGGCGAGTGAAATGAACTGAACTGAACTAAAATATCATTTCACAATGTATGTAAGTCAAATGATCATGTTATATACCTTAAATTTATTCAGTGCAGTATGTCAATTTTACCTCAATAAAACTGAGATAAAAAAATATCATTTGCCTCTCATCTTACCAGTTCATACGGGAAGTATAATCATAATGGTCCTTTATGGTTATACAGTGGAAGTGACAAATAGATTTAAGAGATTAGATCTGATTGATAGAGTGCCTGAAGAACTATGGAAGGAGGTCCATGACATTGTACAGGAGGCAGTGATCAAGAACATCCCCAAGAAAAAGAAATGCAAAAGGGCAAGATGGTCTGAGGAGGCCTTACAAATAGCTGTGAAAAGAAGAAAAGCTAAAAGAAAAGGAGAAAAGGAAAGATATACTCTGAATGCAGAGTTCCAAAGAATAGCAAGGAGAGACAAAACCTTCCTAATAGAGGAAAACAATAGAATGGGGAAGACTAAAAATATCTGCAAGAAAATTAGAGATACCAACAGAACATTTCATGCAAAGATGGGCACAATAAAGGACCGAAATGTTACAGATCTAACAGAAGCAGAAGATATTAAGAAAAGGTGGCAAGAATACAGAGAAGAACTGTACAAAGAAGATCTTAATGACTCAGATAACCATGATGGTGTGATCACTCACCTACAGCCAGACATCCTGGAATGCAAAGTCAAGTGGGCCTTAGAAGGCATCACTAGGAACAAAGGTAGTGGAGGTGATGGAATTCCAATTGAGTTATTTCAAATCGTAAAAGATGATACTGTGAAAGTGCTGAACTCAATACGCCAGCTAATTTGGAAAACTCAGCAGGGGCCACAGGACTGGAAAAGGTCAGTTTTCATTTTAATCCCAAAGAAAGGCAATGCCAAAGAATGCTCAAACTACCGCACAATTGTACTCATCTCACACACTAGCAAATTAATGCCCCAAATTCTTCAAACCAGGCTTCAACAGTACTTGAACCATGAACTTCCAGATGTTCAAGCTGGATTTAGAAAAGGCAGAAAAACCAGAGATCAAATTGCCAACATCCATTGGATCGTCACAAAAGCAAGAGAGTTCCAGAAAAACATTTATTTCTGCTTTATTGGCTATAACAAAGCCTTTGACTGTGTGGATCACAACAGACTGTGGAAAATTCTTCAAGAGATGGGGATGCCTAAACCACCTGACTTGCCTTCTGAGAAATCAGTATGCAGGTCAAGAAGCAACCGTTAGAAAGGGACCTGGAACAACAGACTGATTCCAAATAAGGAAAGGAGTACATTAAGGCTGTATATTGTCACCCTGCTTATTTAACTTCTATGCAGAGTACATCACGCAAAATGCTAGACTGGATGAAGCACAAATTGGAATCTGGAGAGCACAAAAGGTTGTCGGGAGAAATATCAGTAACCTCAGATATGCAGATGACACCACCCTTATGGCAGAAAGCAATGAAAAACTAAAGAGCCTCATGATGAAAGTGAAAGAGGAGAGTGAAAAAGTTGGCTTAAAGCTAAACATTCAGAAAACTAAGATCATGACATCTGGTCCCGTCACTTCATTGCCAAATAGATGGGGAAACAATGGAAACAGTGAGAGACTTTATTTTTGGGGGACTCCAAAATCACTGCAGATGGTGACTGCAGCCATGAAATTAAAAATGCTTGCTCCTTGGAAGAAAAGCTATGACCAACCTAGACAGCATATTAAAAAGCAGAGACATTACTTTGCCAGCTAAGGTCTGTCTAGTCAAAGCTATGGTTTTTCCAGGTCATGTATGGATGTGAGAGTTGGACTATAAAGAAAGCTGAGCACCAAAGAATTGATGCTTTTCAACTGTGGTGCTGGAGAAGACTCTTGAGAGTCCCTTGGACTGCAAGGAGATCCAACCAGTCCATCCTAAAGGAAATCAGTCCTGGATATTCATTGGAAGGACTGATGCTCAGGCTGAAATTCCAATCCTTTGACCTCCTGATGTGAAGAATGACTCATTGGAAAAGACCCTGATGTTGGTAAAGATTGAAGGCAAGTGGAGAAGGGGTCGACAGAGGTTGAGCGGGTTGGATGACATCACCAACTCTATGGACATGAGTATACACAGAGTCCATGAGAATACACAGAGTCAGACACGATTGAGTGATTGAACTGAAATTATTGGTTCACATATTTTAAAAAATCCACCACTATCTCCCATCTTTTTTTAAAAAGGTCCTCTTGGCCCCACATCTCCTAACAGCTATTTCTCCATTTTCATTTCCTTTTTTTAAGCAGTAAAATGTCTTGAATGTATAGTCTACCTAAGTTGGTTCCAATTCATCCCCCATTTCCCTTATTTAGCAATGCAAATTTGGCTTCTGTCCCCCAAATTCCACCCAGTGTTTTCCAAGTCATCATCCATTCTTTTACTTAAGTCAAAATCCAGAGTTTTCCCTATTCCTTCCTTCTCCTCATTCTCCTTATCCCATTTTTTAGGAAGTGCCATTGACTTTGCATACAAAACCATGTCAAATCTGGATAATACATTCTCTCACCAGAATTACCATCCTAAGTCCTGATATTACTGCGTGTCTTTCTAACTGTAATGAAAAATTTCAGCTGATGTCTTTTCTTCTACTCTTTTCCTCCACAATTCTTTTCTGATAGACAACTCATAGTAATTGTATTACATAAAATTTGTATTATTTAATTCCTTATATAAAATCCTCTCGCTATGGCCTACAAAGTTCTATAAAAACTGGCCTAGCATCTTCTCTGTTGCATCTTTTATCATGAACTCACTGTCCCCTTCTCATCTATATTAGTCCCCATTCCATCATTATCCTCTATAGGTCTTCTATTTATTTCCCTCACAGCATCTATTTCATTTTCTGCTCTTCATCTCCCTCTCTCCACCCTGCTCACCCAAATTGCATTTTTCTTCACATTAGGGACTTTGTTTCCATAGAGTTCCTTGCACATAACATGTATACAGGGATTTTTGCTGAATGACTCAATGATACACCTGGCAGCATAATAATACAACTACAAATACTTTACAAGAGCTTTGGAGACATTAAGGAGGCGATCAGAACTGTTAAGCATCCACTCCATGTTAGCAAAAATATTAGACATTGTCCATATACCATCTTATTTAATTTTATCCTTATACCTATCTTCTGAGTTACAGACTATTATCCCATTTTCAGATGAAACTGAGGCTCAGATGAGAGTGTTTTCTTGTTCAATATCATATAATAAGTGGCGAAACCCAGAACTAACTACAAAGTCTGTGCTCTTTAACTACGTTGAAGACTAACTATGTTGGTCTTCAGTTATACTTTGCAAATTAGTTATTATTTCCTGAAAATCATACAAACACTTATAATATATTTAGTATTCAAAATATTTATGCATATTATACATTCCCCAAAATTATAAATGCCATCTCAATAAGATGACACTTACTCATCTTTTAAATTTTGTTGTTCCTAGCCCATTGACTGGCAAACAACATATTCATTACATTTTATGATCTTAAGTGAATTGAAGGTTGAATTTTCCCACTAACTTTTAGTACAAAGTGTTTACCCTATTTTTAGTCTGGTATTTGCCTGAGGATAATGTTCTTGTTAAGAAACCGACCAAGCACAAAGGGTTGATGCATTTTACTGTTGTATTTATTGCATTTCTCAGCACTGGAGATTATCTAAGAGAAGTAATTTGAAAAATTCACTTCAAAAGGAACTCCACACTTGGATATGCTTGGCAGAATAAAAAGTAATATAAGAATTTGATCTCTAATGACATGAAGAAAGCCAAGAAGTTACTGGCTGTATAGTAGGCAGTGTCTAGTAAGAAACAAAGTACCTATTCTGGAACTGGTTGTTAAAAAAAAACACAGAAAATTACTGTTTTTGAATGTTAGAAATCTGTTGTTGATGTATCTAGCACACAGAAAGACTGCTTTCTACTACCATAACACCAAAGTGTTAACTGTACCCGGTGATTAGAGTGTGTGTGTGCTCAGTTGTGTTTGACTCTCTTTGATCCCATGGATGTTAGCCCACCAGGCTCTTCTCTCCATGGAATTTTCCAGGCTAGATTGAACCTGCATCTCCTGTGAATGCCCCTTAGGTTCCTCTTTGGAACCCTGGTGACATAATCATATTGTGAGAGTAATACAAGGAGAGTGTGCATGATGGATGAGCTGGGAAGAATTTAGAGCATAGAAGTTCACTTTTGAGACTTTCATTTATAGTTATATAATTTTAAAGTTATTGAAAAGGCTTTTTGCAAGAGTTTAAACTTGAAATCTAGCATGGCATCAGGAGAATTGGAAAGTTAACCCTCTGAATTTCAAATTTCCTAACAAATTACAACTATGACTCATAGGAATACTGTTGGGTTAAAGTATCTATTTGAAGAAATCATTTTTGGGGCTTCCCGGGGGTGGTAGTGGTAAAGAACCAGCATGCCAATGCAAGGAGATTTGCAAGAGACTTGGGTTTGATCCCTGGGCTGTGAAGATCCCCTGGAATAGGAAATGGCAACCCACTCCTGTATTCTTGCCTGGGAAATCCCATGGACAGAGGGGCCCAGAGCATCAAATACAACTGAGCACAGCACATAGATACACTTCAAGAATATGAAATGTATAAAAATACAATAAAATTAAGGAAATCAGACTGAATGATTTATACCTTTTAAAAACTGGAACTAAATGAATTATCTGGCTAAGCATTATGAATTCATTCATTCAAACATTTTTAACAGATATTTTTCCTGGATGAACGTCTTACCTCTCCTCAGTCATTTTCTTCTCCAGAGGCTCTTCCTGACCCAGGGATTGAAGCCAGGTCTCCTGCATTGCAGGCAGACTCTTTACTGTCTGCGCCATCAGTGAAGCCACTTAACCTCAAAAAACAAACAAACAAACAAACAATTACAATAATTTTCAGTATTATAACAATAGGAGTAACATCAAGTAAAAGCTCTTTAGCTTTATGTAATTTATAACTTTTACCATGTCACTAAACTGTTTAGTTCAGGTGACTTTTACTGGTAGCAAGACTTTCTCAATGATGGAAGCAGATGTTGATTTACTTTCTGATACAAGCTCCTTCATCTGGTTATGATAACTCCAAAATGTTTCCCTGTCATTTTTGTTCCACAAAACAGATATGTTCCATATGTTCTGCTCCATAGAACATATTCCTACACCCAACTTGAACTCTAAACCACATTTGTTGATAATGCAATCTTTCATAATAGTAGACAGTTCAAAGATTGTTCTTTATCTCCATAAAGCTGAAAAAATTCTTCCTTCCTAATGTTACCATATTCAAATTGCTCATATACTAAAAAAAAATTATGCTCATGTTAGACAATAAAAATAAGTGTTAAGTGTTAGTCAGTCATGTCCGACTCTTTCAACCCCATGAACTGGAGCTCACCAGGCTCTTCTGTCCATGGAATTCTCCAGGCAAGAATATTAGAGTGGGTTGCCATTCCCTTCTCCAGAGGATCATCCCAACCAAGGGATTGAAACCTGGTATTCTGCATTGCAGGCAGATTCTTTACCATCTGAGCCAGCAGGGAAGCTCAGACAATACATTTGCATTCATTAAGTTGTAATTAAAAAACAAAAACAAAAAAACTTTGCTTATATTATTTGTTCTATGACTTGGTATTCCACCTCATAAGCTAATTCCTGAATATCCATAGACGTTGTATCATAGGAAAGTGATACTTCAGCTATCTCCTATGCTATTGATTTGCTGAACAATTCAGATAAAATCTATTTAATGCAGGCCTTCACTAATGTCTTGACAGTTGTCTGTGATTTTTTTTTTTTTTACTATTTTGTAATCTAAAGTTCTTCTTTACAAGATGCTTCATACACACTATGATACAGTAATATCTGTTTCTTTTGGCTTTTCAAATCAATAGCTTTCCTTTTTTTTTTTAAATTTTGAATTTACTTCTTCATGTCTTTTTAAAAGTAAATACTGCTTATCTTACAATAATTCCATTGTTTCAATGGCTAGTGTATCTCTGCAAATAACACACCAGCGTTTCATGTTTTGGTGTCAATTATGGCTACAAAACTGAATTCAACACATGACTCATACTTCCAAGTAAAATTAATATGAACTCTTTTGGTCTTCATGTATTTGAAATCACTTTCATATTTCGCATCTGGTTTATCATTAATAATGCATTAAAAAATTTAGAACTCTTCAATGAGGCTTGTTTGCTATTTGCAAATTGGGGTTAAAATATTATAAATTATACTTTCCTAATATAGTAAATAATGTACATGCTTGCTCAGTTGTGTCCAACTCTTTGTAACCCCATGGATGGTAGCCCACTAGGCTCTTCTGTTCATGAGGTTTTCCAGGCAAGAATACTGGAGTGGGTTGCTATTTCCTCCTCCAGTGGATCTTCCTGACCCAGGGATTGAACAAGCATCTCCTGTGTCTCCTACATTGGTGGGCGGATTCTCTACCACTGAACCACCTGGGAAGCCCACAGTAAATAATGCTAAATTATAAATTAAAAAAGAGTTCAGGCTATAAACAAAAGTGATCACTAAAATAGCAAGTTACCAGAATAAATAAATGTTTTTTTTAAATAATTTTGCATATCAAAGTTACAATTATAAAACTAACCTTGATGGTGTTAGTGTTGTAATGTGATATCACAGTGAATATCCAATTTGTCTTAGTCCACCTGGGATGAACCACATGAGTTCAAAATTATGCAGCCTAGTCTTTGTCCTGTGCCATGAAACCAGCCCACTAATCAGGTGCTTGAATGTTAACACAATGACATTTTATGAATTTCTATGAAATTTTCCAAGCACTCTAAATTTCTCTATTATCACAGACTGATAAAAAATAGTTTCCAAATCTATTCTACAAATCTAGTTAAGGCCTATCTTTAGGCTGTGTGACTGAGGGAAAATAATTGAGGATATAGAAACAGATAGGACTGTTTTATTTAAGGTTTCTTTTAAGTTTCCTTATATATTTCATAAATTTACCTCCCTGGAGTAAAGTAGAGGTGATGTTATTGTCTCAATGCAGTTTTATTTTCCTAATAGTTCCATATATGTCTTCTACATAATTAATCTTTTATTTTGGTGCTGATTTAAATTTTAAAATTTTTTGTTTTATTCGCTGTGTAATTTGGAGAAGCTCTATCAGGGCTACTAGGGCTTCCCTTCCTCCTGGCTCAGCTGGTAAAGAATCCGCCTGCAATGCAGGAGACCCCAGTTCAATCCCTGGGTTGGGAAGATCCCCTGGAGAAGGGAATAGCTATCCATTCCAGTATTCTGGTCTGGAGAATTCCATGGACTATACAGTCCATGGAGTCACAAAGAGTCAGACACGACTGAGAGACTTTCACTTTCAATATCAGGTGATACTAGCAAATGTCCTGTTAAACAAAAAGTATTTAGCATATTCTTTTTACTGTCCTCAGGGGGCAAAACGGAGAAGGCAATGGCACCCCACTCCAGTACTCTTGCCTGGAAAATCCCATGGATGGAGGAGCCTGGAAGGCTGCAGTCCACAGGGTCGCTGAGGGTCGGACATGACTGAGCGACTTCACTTTCACTTTTCACTTTCATGCATTGGAGAAGGAAATGGCAACCCACTCCAGTGTTCTTGCCTGGAGAATTCCAGGGATGGGGGAGGCTGGTGGGCTGCCGTCTATGGGGTCGCACAGAGTCGGACACGACTGAAGTGACTTAGCAGTAGCAGTAGCAGGGGTTAAAAAAAAATCGTGAAACTTTGAGAAAGGATTTGATCTTTGGAAGGAGCTGAAATCACTTTAGGGGCATCCTTGGTGGCTCAGCAATGTAGAATTTGCCTGCAGTGCAGAAGATGCTGGAGACGCAGTTTCAATCCCTAGGTCAGAAAGATCCCCCGGAGGAGGAAATGGCAACCCACTCCAGTATTCTTGCCTGAAGAATTCCATGGACAGAGGAGCCTGGCAGGCTACAGTTGCCTACAGTCCATGGAGCTGCAAAGAGTCAGTCACAAAAGAGCAACTAACACTTTCACTTTGATTTTATAAATCCCACTATTTCTAAAAGGAGTTATTGTTACATTACTATCAATAGCAATATAGTGTTTAGCACAATTGCTATGTTTAATATTAATTCTGGCTTGATCATCTTTTGAAGTTTTAAAATTTTCTTTAGGGTACCTATGTCTCAGATGGTAAAGCATCTGCCTATAATGCGGAAGACCTGGGTTCAACCTCAGGTCAGGAGCATCCCCTGGAGAAGGAAATGGCAACCCACTCCAGTACTCTTGCCTAGAAAATCCCATGGACAGAGAATCCTGGCAGGCGACAGTCCATGGGGTTGCAAAGTGTGGGACACAACTGAGTGACTTCACTTTGACTTCCTTTCAGTTTCGCTTTAGCGAACCTTCCTATATTTAGGAAAACGATGTCTTAGTTATGGGTTTCCGGGTCAAACATCCAGGCCACCATGGAAATGAATAACTCAGAAGATTAATGTACTTTTCCACTCAAGAGTTCTTTTATAAAAATGAAAGCAAATATTTTATTAATAGTTAAGCTTAGCATTCATGATTTTTGTACCCACCCCTATACAGTACAATTCAGTGCTGTTCTTTCTAACATTTCATTGCTATTTCAACTTAAGTATCACCATGGTGTTTAACTCTAGCCAAACTTACAATGTTAATTTTGATCTATCTGAATTTCTTCCTAATACTTTTCTGTAGCACACAGATGGGCCTGGATTCCTGGTGAATGGAGAAGTGTAACATGATAACATGATAGAAGGAGCCGTGTACCTTCTTTAGGACATCTGGGTTTCTAGGCCCTGTGCTTTCTCTGTGTGTGCTGTGCTAAGTCATGTCTGACTCTCTGCAACAACATGGACTATAGCCCACCAGGCTCCTCTGCTCTTGGGATTTCCCAGGCAAGAATACTGGAGTGAGTTGTCATTTCCTTCTCCAGGGGATCTTCCCGACCCAGGGATCGAATCCCCGTCTTTTGCATTGGCAGGCAGATCCTCTACCACGAGCACCACTTCTCTCACTCATTTAACAACTTGATTATATCTGATTAATCTCCCTATACCTTTGGTTTCTTCAAATGAAATGTCCTCTCAAATTCTGATGTTCTGTGAATCAAGCAAGAGGACCTCCGAGGTCCTCTCCATTTCTAGTATTTAAAAATCCTGCTTTTGTTTTCATTTTCTGTGGAAAACTTCTCCCTCTGAAGACACCCTGATAAGACTCTGTTTTCTGCTAATGTATTCTTAAATTCCCTTTTTCCTAACCATGTGCAAAAACAAGGCAGTTAACATAGAGTATCTTCATATATATCTTTTTAAATAATGTGCTTTTATTCTTCATCTGATTACCTTTTCACATTTGTTTTTTTGCATAAAATTCTCTTTAAGTGCCTATTCTCCCATTAGGCATTTGGTTTACACCAGTGACTGTCAATTGTAATCATACCTTAAAAATATATGGCGAATTTTCTGAAATACTGGTGCCTTGGCCTTGTTCAATGACCATTATTTGACTAGAGGTCAGACCTGGACATGACAATATTTAAGGCTGTATAGGTGATTCTAATTTTAACCAAGACTGAAAACTGCACACTAAACATGTTGGTCTCCTTAGAAATTCATAGGCTTACTTATCAAGTGCTTGCTAGATACATATTATTTTTCTAATGGGCTTAGCTAAAAGTACAGAGTTTAAGCCATAGGTTCAAAAAACATGTTTAAAGAGAAATCAGAGATTTGAAACATTTGAGCCATGGCATAGTCCCACAAAAAGCCACCATGATAAATATGTGAGTGTTAAAGAAAGGAGTTATCAAAATTATCTTTGGATAAGTAGAAGTCATATGTTTACTGGGTATAGGATACAATAACTCAAGGATTAGGAAGAACCAATCAAAAGTAAAAACGGGTTGCCAAATACCTAATGACAGAAACCAATCACGTTTATATCAGTGCTCCAAGGTCTTTTCAACTTTCTAAGCAATTATTTCTTAAAATGCTCAGGAAGCTCTTGATGATGGCAATCATTAAAATGCCATCTCTTTTTCTGACATATCTTAACATAAACACGTGCATATTATCAAATAAAAGCAAGACTTTCTTTGATGGCATTCAGAGAAAGTACAATGCATCAGTCTTTGACGTCATCTAAATCGAGGTATCACTTTTGAAGTGGCTGTGGAAAACATGATAATTCTTTTTTTTTTTTATGGCAAGAATCCAGCTTTGACCTTTATTCAAGAGACCAGATGGGTTGCCCCAGAACATGATAATTCTTAACAGCCTAAGTGGTTAAGAATCTGGTAGACAGAGAGTGAAATACTCAGGTCCTAAACTAAGCATGTCTCTTTAGGATTAGAAGCCTTAGTTGACCTGTTTCTTACATTTTTTTTTCTCATGAAATTAATGATTTATTTTAGTCAGGAGATATGAAAGCATATGCACACATTCTACCCTGGAAACAAAATCAAGCACAACAGCCATATGACATAAAATTGCATGGTAGGAGTATGGAACATACTACCTACCTATGATTTTGCATACCGTTTATTTAAGGAGTTTCCCTGGTGCTCAGCAGTTGAGAATCTGCCTGCAATGCAGGAGGCACAAAAGCCATGTGTTCAATCCCTGGACCAGGAAGATCTTCTGGAGGAGGAAAGGGCAACCATTCCAGTATTCTTGCTGGGGAAAATCCCATGGACAGAGGAGCCTGGCAGGGGTCCATGGAATACCATACAGTCCATGGGGTTGCAAAGAGCTGGACATGACTGAGCACTTACTTAAGGAGCATATAAATGAAATGCCTCTGCTGAGTAACTTACTACCTCTGACACTCAGGTAAGAGTCAAGGCCACATCCTTATGGAATACTCATACACTTCTCTCCTTGAATATTGAGTCTTTCCGGTTACTTCTAGTTAAATGATTTCTTTTTTTTTTTTTCCTAGCTAAATCTTCATGGAATAAGAATGCAACAGAGAATTTTCTTTTGGAATGTTTCTGCTTTCTCTTGGAAAAGAAGAAGCTTGGGGTTCTGTTTCTTACTTTTAATTAACTTGAAAAGAAACTCAAGGATATAACTTTTCAATGCTTTGGCATCTTGTGAATTGCCTTTAAAACAAGATACCTTTTTTCTTCCTTTTTAAAATAACTTAAAAATCTTACATACATATATATATGTATACACACACACACACACATACATTTTCCTTTCAGCTAAAGATCTAAAGGGCCACTAACTATTCAGCCAGATGGCCTCTTCATGTTGGAAAATCTAGATACGCTTTGGAAAGTTTGGTTGGAGTGTCATTTGTCCTTTGAGGGAGCACCATTGTGGAAAACACGGCAGCGCTAAGTGAGCGTGACTATAAATTCAGATCAATATGTGACGGTGATAGAAAATGCAGAGCATACCTAATCCAGCTAACTATGCCCCTGACAAATGCAGTGTGAGCACTGTGTCATTGGTGCCTTTCCTTTCTTTATTTGCATTATCCATCAGGACAGCCCATGAGGGAATGCCTGGGAACCGTGGAGCTCTCTGTAATAAGCCCCAGCACTAATGAGGCATAACAAATTTAGCAAGTATCATGTATAATCTTGATCTTTCATTGACACTATTACCCATATAGATTACGCGTTGCCATTTGTTATCCGCCTAACGCAGATGAAACGGGAGGGTGGAGCTGAGTTACTCCTTCCGTAGTTAAAACAATTTTTAACGAATTGTCATCCTGTGAGACAAAAACTCAATAGTTCTGGCCTCTGTTTTTGCTGCTGCTGCCTCTCAGCAGGGCTGGCTGGCTGTTTTTGCAGAAGGTCAGCCAGATTTTGTCTTTCTCACAGTTTCGGTTTCCTCCTGGGAGTGAGGGTCTAATATATTTCTGTAACACACCGACTGAACCCAAAATAAACAAGTGCCCAGAGAAACAGGGCCTTAGTATATGCCTCTGTTTAGCTCAACAATGTAGAAATCAGATGTCTGCAGTGATCCTTGTCTGTAGGAATTGCTGAGCCACAGCCAAAAGGAGGAAGTTGTGGTGAGGCCATGTGTCAAAGATGAGACTTTGGAGTTAAAACTAATAATAATAATTTATAAAGAATCTCTGAACATTATGATTTCACAGAACTTAAAAAAAAAAATCTTGATTCATTGTCCCTCAAATGACCCCCTGGGATGAACCAAAAGTTAGCTCCATTTTACAGATGAATGCATTTTCTAAACAGAGAAGTCTTTGTAGGAAACGAAGGGAAATTTTGTACACTGTGATGTTTAGCTCTGAAATTTTATGTGAAAGGGGAAATAATCATAAGTATCTCTTCCAGTGAATTACGCTTGAAAACATTTTAAGGCAGTAGTCCCCAGCCTTTTGGCATGAGGGAGTGGTTTCGTGAAAGACAATTTTTCCACAGATGGTTGAGGGGGATGCTTTTGGGATAATTCAAGTGTATTACATTTATTGTATAATTTATTTCTATTATTTCTATTATTATTACATCAGCTCCACCTCACATCATGGGCATTAGATACCAGAGGTTGGTGACTCCTGCTTTAAGGGGTCATGAAAAAGTACAAGTTCCCTTCTTCTTCTTTATTTTTAAAATTCTTATTAAAGTCTCTGGGATGAATTTTACATTTCTCTCCACTAAGTTCTCAGCAAAAAGAAATCTGTACTGGCTAATGTGTTTCATCTGTATTCACACTCAGGACACAGTTATAGTCCATATCTTCAGTCCTTCCAAATTCTAAACTTTTAAAATAAAAAAGGAAAATAGATATTTTAGTTCATCACAAATGAGTCTTACCTGAAAATATTAAATTAAGGAAACTAAAAGGAGTTAAACTAGGAAAGATACCAAAGGGAAGAAATGGAGAGTAGCAGTCACATTACAATTATACAGTCACATTATAATTAAATACTTATGAAGTTTCCCTTAATGGGCAGTAGCCATATGCCCAGAAACCTTGTTACCTTCCACCTATCAAGTACTGAATTGGTCCAATGAAATTTCTTATTCAAGAGTCCCAGGTGTTTAGGGTTGGGTAGGAGGAAGAAAAGGAGAAGGCGATGGCACCCCACTCCAGTACTCTTGCCTGACAAATCCCATGGACAGAGGAGCCTAGTAGGCTGCAGTCCATGGGTCGTTAAGAGTCGGACACGACTGAGCAACATCACTTTCACTTTTCACTTTCATGCATTGAGGAGGAAATGGCAGCCCACTCCAGTGTTCTTGCCTAGAGAATCCCAGGGACGGGGGGAGCCTGGTGGGCTGCCGTCTATGGGGTCACACAGAGTCGGACACCTACTGAAGCGACTTAGCAGCAGCAGCAGCAGAAGGAAGAAAAGACAGGGCAGAAGTTTATAGACACCTGTCACCACCTTCCCAGTTTTACCTGGTACCAGTTGATGCTTTTGAACTGTGGTGCTGGATAAGACTCTGAGAGTCCCTCGGACAGCAAGGAGATCAAACCGGTCAATCCTAAAGGAAATCAACCCTAAAGGAAATCAACCCTCAGTATTCATTAGAAGGACTGGTGCTGAAGCTCCAATACTTCAGCCACCTGATCTGAAGAGCCATTGCACGGGAAAATACTGATGCAGAAAGATTGAGGGCAGGAGGAGGAGAAAGGGGCAACAGAGGATAAGATGGTTGGACGGCATCACTGACTCAATGAACATGAGTTTGAGCAAACTCAGGGAGACAGTGAAAGACAGGGAAGCCTGACGTGCTGCAGTTCATGGGGTCTCAGGGAATCGAATACAACTTGGTGACTCAACAACAAAAAGTTCTAGGTTCATAGGATAAAATTTTCACTTTCATTGTGTTTCTAGGTATGCGTAATTTCTATATAGTTCTTGACACTACTTTATCGCTTATGTCTTCCTTATAGCCTCTATATTTATTTACACTTATAAAAATTTGTGTGCAGTGGCACTTGGAATTGCAAGCCTGATGTTATTCTGGCTTAATGGTAGAGGGAAATAGCAAAGTATGTTGAAAAATAGTATTCAATAATGGTCTTTATTTTGAGATTAAGTTAATGTTAACTTGCCATGATACTGTAATGCAAATTTTCAATCATTTTAATGATCTTTAAGATAAGGCAATTTGTCAAGGACAGCTTCATATAGTATATAAAGTCAACTGGAGTGTGATGCTGAAAGGTGCTCTCAAGTTTCAGGGTTAGATGTTTAGGATAGTTTAAGCTTAAAATCATTCTTAAATGGTATAAGTTTAGCTTTAGTACAAAACATAAATAAAGGAAGAAAACTTCAATACTATCTTTAGTGTTTTGAAATAAGTTGGCTGGCTGGAATTACTTTTTTATTAAGCTGTGCTTAATATACAATATTATATTAGTTTCAGGTATACGATGATATGATTTGATATTTTTATACATTATGAAATAATCAGCACAATAACTCCAGTTACAGTCTGTCACTGTACAAAGTTATTTTAATATTATTGACTTATATTCCTTATGTGTACATTACAGTTCCATGACTTATTTAATAGGTGGGATATTTGTAGCCCTTAATCTCCCTTATGTGCTTTATCCATTCCCCGCCCTCCCTCCCCTTTGGCAGCCACCAGTTTGTTTTCTGTAACTGAGACTCTGTTTCTGTTTTATATTGTTTGCTTGCTTTGTTTTTTTAGATTCCACATATGGGTGAAATGATATGGTATCTGTCTTTTAATATGTTGAATAAAGGGTTGATATCCAAAATACATAAAGAAGTCAGATAACTCAAAATTTTTAAAAATAAAATAGTTAGAGGACCTGAATAGACACTTTTCCAGAGAAGACACACAGATGGCCAACAGGCACATGAAAATGTGCTCAACATCACTAATTATCAGGGAAATGCAAACCAAGACTACAATGATAAACAAACTTGCACCTTTTGTCACTGAGTAATATTCCATTGTATATATGTACCACATTTTATTCATCCATCATATACATATATATATTATATATATATATATGTATATTGTATTACTTAGTCATAATAAAGAATGAAGTCTTGCCATTTGAGACAACACAGATGGACCCTGAGGGCTTCCCTGGTAGCTCAGCCAGTAAAGAATCTGCTTGCAATGCAGGGGACCCTGGTTTGACTCCTGGGTCAGGAAGATCCCCTGGATAAGGGATAGGCTACCTACTCTGTAATCATTGGTTTCCTGGTGGCTCAGAAAGTAAAGAATCTGCCTGAAATGCAGGAGACCTGGATTCAGTCCCTGGGCTGGGAAGATACCCTGGAGGAGGGCATGACAACCTACTCCAGTGTTCTTGCCTATAGAATCCCATGTACAGAGGAATCTGGCAGGTTGCAGTCCATGGGGTCGCAAAGACTCACACACAACTGAAGAGACTAAGGATGGCACAGCACAGATGGACCTTGGAGATATCATACTAAGGGTAATAAGTCAGACAAAGACAAATAATGTACAAATGGAATTACTTTTGTGGAAAAGATTCAAGTGGTATGTAATTGCAGCTGCCTCCCAAGAAATAAAACCCACAAGTGTAAGACTCAGTATCTTTACTCAATAAACTGGAAGTAAATGTTGATGCCTACTATATGCAAAGGTCTGAAAGTGGGTCTAGTGAATTCAGAGAGTAAAATGAATTACATTAGCATCTAATGACAGAGGCTGGCATGGGTAGTTATTTTAAAAGTAAGTTTGAGAAAATAATGTGAGTGTTAGCTAAAAAAAACAAAACAAAGCAATTCACACTCTGTTTTTCTTTTTCCTGGAGTGTAGTAATTTATGTGACTATGGTAGTTTGTTAAGAAGCACTTCTGAACATGTTGTGTGTATATTTCTAGGGACAAAGCAGACTAACTTAAAAGCGTAAACAAACATAAGCACAAATTTTGAAAGTCTCGTGTTTAAGGCTAACCTTTGTTTAAGGTTTATTATCTAATTCCTATTTGCTTTATGTGTCTGTTAAGTGCTGTTCCATTGAATATTTTATCACTGAGACATGTTGGAGAGAACAATTTTCCTGCTAGCTAAGAATAGACAAATTGGAAGATCTAATTGTTTGGCTTTTGTATTAACAAAACATTTTTGCCTTTTAACTGAGAAATATGCTTACTCCACCAATTTGATTACGATATAAGCTTTTAGTTTCAAGATTTTTATATTTATATATACTTATTTAGGATTTTAAAAAGAAATTAACCAAAACTCAGCTAAAGTTATTTCAATAAGCAACAATTCTTTTAGAATTTCATACATCAAATGTTTATCAAAATTCTATTGTCTTAATTAAAATCAATAACTTTCCACATTTTTATGAATGATTGTAACTTTTATGGAACAAAAGCCATAAGAATTGAAATATAGCAGCCTGCTCTAATTGGAGATACTAATTCTTTCTAAATGGAAGTATTATTTTTTTAAAAATGGACTACCTTCTGAAAAAAATCTCTTAAAGATGTATGGCTAATGTATTCTTCTTTGGAACAAATTAAACAGAAGTAACACTAAAAATTATTTCAGTCAGTCAAATCAGTTGCTCAGTTGTGTCTGACTTTTGCAATCCCATAGACTGTAGCACTCCAGGCCTCCCTGTCCATCACCAATTCCCGGAGTTTACTCAAACTCATCTCCATTGAGTTGGTGATGCCATCCAATCATCTCACCCTCTGTGGTCCCCTTCTCCTCTCTCCTTCAGTCTTTTCCAGTGTCAGGGTGTTTTCAAATGAGTCAGTTCTTCGCATCAGGTGGCCCAAGTATTGGAGTTTCAGCATCAGTCCCTCCAATGCATATTCAGAACTGGTTTCCTTTAGGATGGATTGGTTGGGTCTCCTTGCAGTCCAAAGGACTCTGAAGAGTCTTCTCCAACACCATGGTTCTAAAGCATCAGTTCTTCACCTTTCAATTTTTTTCACAGTCCAACTCTCACATCCATACATGACTGTTGGAAAAACCATAGATTTGACTAGATGGATCTTTGTGGGCAGAGTAATGACTCTGCTTTTTAATAAGCTGTCTAGGTTGGTCATAACTTTTCTTCAAAGGAGCAAGCATTTTTAATTTCATGGCTGCAGTCACCATCTGCAGTGATTTTGGAGCCCCCCCAAATAAAATCTCTCATTGTTTCCATTGTTTTCCCATATGTTTGCCAGGAAGTGATAGGACTAGATCTTAATTTTCTGAATGTTGAGTTTTAAGCCAACTTTTTCACTCTCCTCTTTCACTTTCATCAAGAGGCTCTTTACTTCTTCTTCACTTTCTGCTATAAGGGTGGTGTCATCTGCATATCTGAGGTTATTGATATTTCTCCCGGCAATCTTGATTCCAGCTGTGCTTCATCAAGTCCGGCATTTTGCATGATGTACTCTGCATATAAGTTAAATAAGCAGGGTGACAATATACAGCCTTGACATACCCCTTTCCCTATTTGGAACCAGTCTGTTGTTCCATGTCCAGTTCTAACTGTTGCTTCCTGACCTGCATACAGATTTCTCAGGAGGCAGGTCTGGTGGTCTGGTATTCCCATCTCTTTCGGAAATTTCCACAGTTTGTGGTGAACCACACAGTCAAAGGCTTTGGTATAGGCAATAAAGCAGAAATTTTTCTGGAACTCTCTTGCTTTTTCTGTGATCCAGTAGATATTGGCAATTTGATCTTTGGTTCCTCTGCCTTTTCTAAAACCAGCTTGAATATCTGGAAGTTCACGGTTCACGTGTTGCTGAAGCCTGGCTTGGAGAATTTTAAGCATTAATTTACTAGCGTGTGAGATGAGTGCAATTGTGTGGTAATTTGAGCATTCTTTGGCATTGCCTTTCTTTGGGATTGGAATGAAAACTGACCTTATCCAGTCCTGTGGCCACTGCTGAGTTTTCCAAATTTGCTGGCATATTGAGTGCAGCACTTTCACTGCATCATCTTCTAGGATTTGAAATAGCTTAACTGGAATTCCATTACCTCCATTAGCTTTGTTCCTAGTGATGCTTCCTAAGGTCCACTGACTTCTCATTCCAGGATGTCTGGCTCTAGGTGAGTGATCACACCATCGTGATTATCTGGGTCGTGAAGATCTTTTTGTATAGTTCTAATGTGTAACAGGAAATTCTCAGGTTTTAAAGATGGAAAAGCATCTCACCTGACATCAGAAATACTGGAATCTTGAGGAGATTCTGTAAGTAATTCTGTGATTTGAAATGGCCCTATAGCTGGCCTAATAATCTATTAGGTTCAATGTTGGTTAGAAATGACTTCAGACAATTCTAAATGCATTGCAAAAATATGTTTCCCTTGCAGTCTTCTTTACAGTTAGTTTTGTGCCTTCAGAAAGCATTTTGAAGTTTTCAGGATTTTCTCATGAAATTCTGATTCAAAACCCACACAGATCCCTATAGGAAAATGTAAAGTGATCCATACCTCAGTAGAATAAGCAAGTTAAGAAATGATCTTAAAATATACTGATGAAATAAATGTACTTGAAAATGCAGAGCATAAAGAACACAGTTATAAAACTCTTAAGTAATATGCTTTACCTTTCTGCTCCTGTTTATTCATCTACAAAATGGAAATGACAGTGGAACCTACCTCATTAAGTTATTGTTCATAATAGAGCTTATGCATGTAAAGTCTATGCAACAATTGTCTTTATCTTCAAATTGGACATATCTCCAATGCAGATATGATGAAATGCACATATATTTCTAATTGATCTTAACTTCTTGTTCAAAGTAGGGTCCATAATGTCTTTCCAGGATAATTTAGAATGACTAAAATTAGATAACTCTCTGGAGCTGCCAAATTCCCACCATAGTGGTCCCATTAACTGAGTATGAGGGATTTATGCCTTCAATACTCTATTTCTCATTGTCTGAGATGAGTGATGACTTCTGATTACTCTGCCCTTCCCTCAATCCTGTGTGAGATGGGAAATATTTGTTGTTGTTTAGCCACTAAGTCATGTCTAACTCTTTTGTGACCCTTTAGACTATAGCCCACCAGCCTCTGTCCATGAGATTTCCCTGGCAAGAATACTGGAGTGGGTTGCCATTTCCTACTCCAAGGAATCTTCCTGACCCAGGGATCGAACCCATGTCTCCTGCATTGGCATGTGGGTTCTTTACCACTGAGCCACCTGGGAAGCATTAGTTCAGTTCAGTTCAGTCGCTGTCATGTCCGACTCTTTGCAACCCCATAAATAGCAGCACACCAGGCCTCCCTGTCCATCACCAACTCCCGGAGTTCACTCAGACTCACATCCATCGAGTCAGTGATGCCATCCAGCCATCTCAACCTCGGTCGTCCCCTTCTCCTCCTGCCCCAATTCCTCCCAGCATCAAAGTCTTTTCCAATGAGTCAACTCTTCGCAAGAGGTGGCCAAAGTACTGGAGTTTCCGCTTGAGCATCATTCCTTCCAAAGAAATCCCAGGGTTGATCTCCTTCAGAATGGACTGGTTGGATCTCCTTCCAGTCCAAGGGACTCTCAAGAGTCTTCTCCAAGACCACAGTTCAACAGCATCAATTCTTTGGTGCTCAGCCTTTTCACAGTCCAACTCTCACATCCATACATGACCACAGGAAAAACCATAGCCTTAACTAGATGGACCTTAGTCGGCTAGGTAATGTCTCTGCTTTTCAATATGCTATCTAGGTTGGTCATAACTTTTCTTTCAAGGAGTAAGCGTCTTTTAATTTCATGGCTGGGAAGCATTAACAGGTTAATAAATTGGCTCTTT
This sequence comes from Nanger dama, assembly GCA_917880005.1. NCBI lineage: Eukaryota > Metazoa > Chordata > Mammalia > Artiodactyla > Bovidae > Nanger > Nanger dama. The sequence continues at coordinate 87,088,321 of CAKJTW010000002.1, forward strand.
AGAACAACACCCCCATCCCTCCATTTTCTCCTGTTTCTAACATAAATATCTGTGTGCACATATATATGTGGCAGGAGGGATGGCTTCCTGGTGGCCCAGCTCTATAGAATCCACCTTCAATGCCATAGCAGTAGGAGATGCAGGTTCGATTTCTGGGTCAGTATGTTCCTCTGGAGGAGGGCACGGCAATCCTCTCCAGTATTCTTGCCTGGAGAATTCCATGGACAGAGGGCCTGGTGGGCTACAGTCCAGAAGGTTGCAAAGAGTTGAACTCGATTGAAGCTACTTAGCACACATACACTCCTGTGTGTGTGTGTGATTTGCTGTCAGTCATTACAGGACTTCTGAACCTTTCCATGTGAAGTTTGTGATGTCCTTGTCTTGGCTCATGCACATTAACTGGGCACAAGAGATTCCAGATTGTAATTATGCAATGGTTTCTTCATGTTCCATTAACACCATCCAGTACATGTTTATACTTAAACAATACATAATTAAAATAAACACAAAGCACCATTACAAGTCAAAAGGATACAAAAAGTCAAGTACATCTGGAGGTCGAGAGTTTCCATGGATCATTTTATTCCTTCACTGGGACCAATTCAGTTTAGTATAAACACCTTCGAAATCTTAACTTCTTTATTGTATTTTAACCAGCAGCAAAAGTCAAAATTCCTGCCAGGGTGGGAGTGGGAAGTGGGATGGAGAAGGATATTAAAGCAAACAGGGACTTCCCAGGCTGTCCAATGGTTATGACTCCTTGCAATTACTGCAGGGGTGCGGGTTCTTTCACTGGTCAGGGAACTAAGATCCTATAAGCCATGTAGCATGCCCCCCACCCCCGACAAAAAAGGAAAAAAATAAAATAAAAAAATAGCATGGAAGTATATACACTAACATATGTAAAATGGATAGCCAATGGAAATTTGCTATGTGATTCAGGGTTCTCACACTGGGGTTCTGCAACAACCTAGAGGAGGGGAAAGGGTTGGGGTGAGAGGGAGGTTCAGGAGAGAGGGGATATATGTATACTTATGGCTAGTTCACGTTGATGTATGGCAGAAGTCAAACCAATATTGTAAAGCAATTATCCTTTGATTGAAAATAAATTTTAAAAAGTCTAAAAAATATTTAGAAGTTTCTACCATATTGTTTAAAAAGTAAACAAAAGTACTTCTGGAAAATATTGTGGACATATTTAATTTGATTTAAATCCTGTATGTGTGATTGTTGAAAAGGCTCCATTTTATAAAGTCATTGTTGTATCAGGTTTTGAATGGAAGATATTATTCATGAAAATATATTCATAGCAAAGAAACAGCTGTGTGTCCTCAGCGTAAGAATCACTCTGAGGTCTCACATGCCTCAGTGCAGGTCTGTCTGGGTCTGGCATGGCTGGCGAGTCTCCCATTCTCTCCCTGACTGCAGCTACTCATGAACAAACACTTCTGCAGGGCCATTAGACTCACTCTGGTGTTTTTGTTCCACAGTGACTCTGACTCGATTAGACTTTCTAGATTCCTAGCCTTGTTCCATTTGACCTTGAGAACCTACTTGCTGAAATTCCTTCCTTGAGTGACTCCCTGGCTTCTAGACCCTCAACTTGCCCCAACTCCCCCTCAGCAAAGTCCCTGATATCCAGTTAGGTTTCCAGGCCTTGACCTCTGTTTAATTAACAGCCTGTATGGCTCTGCCTTAAACTCCTGCTGGACTCCATCAGATTTCTCCAAAGATGTTAAATCTAGTGTTCAAGTTGGAAAGTGTGTAGTCACTCAGTTGTCTGACTCTGTGACACCATGGACTGTAGCCTGCCAGGGTCCTCTGTCCATGGTATTTCCCAGGCAATAATACCAGAGTGGGTTGTCATTCCCTTCTCCAGGGGATCTTCCTGATCTAGGGATCAAACCCTGGTGTCCTGCATTGCAGGCAGATTCTTTACGGTGAGCCATCTGGAAAGCCCGAATTGGAAATAACAGGTCAAAGCACATTGATGCAAGTGATCGGGTGTCAGTGGATGGCCAGCTGGTCAGGGACCAGCCACCTTCCAGGATGTCTTTGCCTGAGGTTCCAGGGAGCCAGAAATCTTGTGTCACTTATCCTGTGAAGTCACATATCTATGCTCATTGCTGTTTAGTTACTAAGTCATGTCATGTTTGACTCTTGTGACCCCAAGGACTGTAGTCCGCTAGGCTCCTCTGTCCATGTGATTTCCCAGGCCAGCACACTGGGCTGGATTGCCATTTCCTTCCACAGAGGATCTTCTTGACCCAGGGATTGAACCCACATCTCCTGTATTGACAGGCGGTTCTCTACCACTGAGTCACCAGGAAACTCCATTTATACCTGTAGTTCTATCTTTTTCTCATTCTTTGTTGCATTTCTTTCTCAGTTTCTTTTTTTCCTCATTTCAATTAACTACTTGTTTATCTCTCCTATCAGTCTTTTCAAATAACCTGTTTTAGTTTTCACTTTGCTGTTTTTTTCTAAATGATTAATTTTGCTATTAATTTTATTTTCCTATACCTCTTCATTATTTAGCAACAAAGAACACAGACTTTGTAGCCAGACTGCTTAGGTCATAACCCTGGCTCAACTGAATAATAGGTTGTAAACCTTGGATGAATTACTTGGTCCCTCATAATTCTGTTGCATCACCTATAAAATTGGAACAATGACAAAATTACCTCACTCATTTTGTGTTTACACTCATCACTCCTTCAGAGTGAAGGTAATTACTAGGCCCACCATCTGAATCTGTTATCTGATGTTATCATAAAAGCATACATATTACTTTATCACAGATCTGTTTTATAGATATGCCAATAATCATAATTCAACATCATTGTTATTTACATGACTTTATAATTTATGCATGTATAACAATTATTTTGAGAGAGGCTTTAGCAGTCTGCCTGAGAGTTCAATGACAAACAAAGGTTAGAAGTACTGCCTTCCAGAATGGCAGAGAAGGAGGTTGGGAGGAATGCAGACCCTTGAATTAGCCCATAGTGCACCTCAGTCACACCCTCTTGTCTGCAGTGTTACATGAGACAAATGTTTACCCCTTTTTGGACCACTGTATTTTGGAGTATCGCATTAAAGCCTGTGTTGTAACTAACACTCCAAATCTAAAAGTTTACCAGCATGCAAATATCTTATTTTCCCTGAGAGTGAATGCTATTTGGACTGAATGTGTTATTATCAAGTTACAGTCCTTCTTCCCCACCAGTGAGTTTGCGGACATTATTCTACCACCTTCTAACATGCAGTATTTCAGATGAGAAGTACAATGCCAGTATAATACTTCTTCTCTTTTGCAAGTACTATCTTTAGTTTGTCTAGAAGTTTGTTAATGATATTCCTTTAGTGTCAGAATTCTAAATATTTTACCGTTGAATGCAGTTTCTTAATCCCTCCTGAAAAACAAAGAGCTTTTCTGCAAATATATGTTTTATCTGTTTAAAATTTCTTTTATCATTTTTAATCATCATTATGTTTCTTTCCTTTTTAGAGTTTAACCATTTTCATATTAGATTTCCTGAATCTATTTACCTTAGTTTTTTCTCTCTAATGATTTTTAACTCTTTCTACATTTACTCTGTAGTTGAGATAGATTTTGCATCTTTTAAAGTCTCAAAACCGACCATTGTCTATTTCGATTTACAAACCTCCTAAGCTTAAATAATCACATTATCTTTTTCTTTGGGAACTCCTTTTTTTTTCTGTGCTTAATATATTGAAGTAAAAGTTTAAAAACATGCATGATAGGTGACACATTTCAGCAGAAAGATGAAAACTGTAGAAAATAGACAAAAATAATAGGAATGGAAACATGGTATTAGAGATGAAATATTTCCTCTATAAGTAGGACAGAAGACTGGACACAAAGAGAAAAGAGAAATGAACTGAAATTTAGATTAAAAGATAGTATGTAAATTGAAATACAGTGAGGAAAGAATTTGAAAAGGAAAATAAACTGGGGCATCCAAGATCTGTGAAAAATATGAAGTAGTTTAATAGGCATCTAATTGAAGTACTGATACAGAAGAGTGAATGATGCATAAAAAACAGGTGAAGAGATAATGGCCAAAATTTCCCAAATTAATGAAAGACCATGAATCACAGATCCAAGAATCCTGGAGAACTGAAAGAAGGAAAAATGCAAGGGAAAATACACACATACATATTCCAATCAAAATGATAAAACGTAAAGACAAAGAAACTTTTGAAGACAACAAATGAAAAGAAGTGTTACTTTGAGGGAAACAATCATAAATTGCAATTGAATTGTCTTGGAAAGACATCAAAGTGAGAAGACAGTTGAATGAGTGCTCTAAATGGCTGGAACACACACACACACTACAAACTAAAATAAAAAATGGTATGTCACCTAGAATTCTATTCTTTAAAATATTCTTCAATAAAGAAAAAAATATATATTTCTAACAGATCAAAGCTGGCAGAATTTACCTCCAGCACACCTACACTAAAATAAATTAAGAAGATTTAAATATGGAAATGACATAATATCTGTTAGAAACTTGGTTCTAAAGAATGGAATGTACAAATCTAGAAGGAGTTGATAAGCCAATAAATACAAAATATCTTTTGAGAGGCAAGATCAAGAGGGTAAATTAGGATGCTGAACTCAGGTATCTATATAAACACATCAAAAAAATATTTCTACACGTGGAACAATTCTCACTGATAATAAACTGGAGTCTGGCACAAAGACTTTTCTACAACCAAGGCTGTAAAGAAAGAGCCACGGGAATCTGGGTAGTAGGAAAGGAAGAGAAGAGAGCAGGTGGGGACCCCTGGCCCTAGAGGAGGGGGACATAGAAGAGGAGTGGGATAGCACAGGCTCAGACACTCTCCTTGGGGAGTAAGTGGTTCAAACCATATATTAGGCGCTGTGGGTCCCACCCCTGGCAAGAAGAGTTTGAAAACCTACCGGACTTACAGGAGAGCTGTAACAAATCTAGACTCCACTTGTGAAGAACATGCATAAGCTGAACTACTCCCAGGAGCAAGTTAGAAGAGGCAGACAGGAACTGCCCAGGGCTCAGTCTGGTTTCCTGCGACTGCTCCAGCACACGCCCCTACCCACATCAGGTGCCAGTTCTGGCCCCTCCAGCTCTGGTGTAGCTCCCTGTGAAGATGAAAATTGTTGTGGAGGAGAGAGCAGTTCAGGGGATGGAGCTGGCTTTGACCCTGCCCTGTATCTGAAGGAGGTAAGGGTGGCCGTTGCTGGCACTTGTGAAGCTGGTGGATAGAAAACTGTGTTGAGCTCTGATGGGTATGCTGGGACTGTCCCAGAGTGGTCTCTGACTCACACTGGGTGTGCGTTCCAGCTCCACTTGCTTCAGTACTACACCCCTATTGGGCAAATGTGGCTTTTCTGGGAGAGGAGACCACATACTTAGAAGGAACCAAACCAGCTCAGAACTGACCTCAGGGCTTCTGCTCTAGAGCATTGGGACCCTAGCCTGCCTGCAACAGGGAGATGTTGGCCACTGAGCATTGGAGAAGCTCCAGCTCACACGTGGCTCTATTTCTAACCCCTTCATTTCCAGCCCTACCTTCTCCCCACGCTGCCAGGACACCCTGGGAGATGTGAGCCATGATCAGTTCACATTCAGCTCTGCCACCGAAGCTACTGGGGATACGCAGACCGCACAGGAACATTCCAACACAAGAACATCTCTTCAAGATTGGGATAAGCAACTGTTTCACCTAATTTCATAGAGACAGAGAAAGTTAAACAAAATCCAGAGGAATCTGATTCAAACAAAAGAACAATAAAAAAGCATCTAATGAAATAGAGATAGAAACAAAAAAGCTAAAAGTATATTAAACACAAAGTTATAAAAATTTAGAAGATAATACCAATTAGAACAGAAGGCAAGGAATATGATCAGGAAAAGAAAGATAACAGAATTTAAAAATAGGGACATCACTATAGGATCTATAGACACTACAAGATAATGAGGAAACATTATGAATAATATTATGCATTTAGGTTAAAGCTCAGTGGTAAAGAACCCACCTGCCAATGCAGAAGATATGGGTTCAATTCCTGGGTCAAGAAGATGCCCTGGAGAAGGAAAAAGCAGCCCATTCCAGTATTCTTGTTTGAGAAATCCCATGGACAGAGGAGCCTGGTCAGCTGCAGTCCATGAGGTCACAAACAATTTGGATATGACTTAGCAGCTAAACAAGTTAGACAACTTAGGGTAGACCATTTGAAAGACACAAATATCAAAGCTCACTCAAGAATTACATCACCTAAACAGTTGTCGCTGAGGGTCGGACACGACTGAGCAACTTCACTTTCACTTTTCACTTTCATGCATTGGAGAAGGAAATGGCAACCCACTCCAGTGTTCTTGCCTGGAGAATCCCAGGGACGGGGGAGCCTGGTGGGCTGCTGTCTATGGGGTCACACAGAGTCGGACCCGACTGAAGTGACTTAGCAGCAGCAGCAAATAGTTATATACTTACTGAATTTTTAATTATAAATCTCATAAAAAATAACTACAGGTTCAGATGCCTAAACTGGTAAATTCTACTTAAAGATTAAGGAAGGAGTAAAACAAATTGTATACAGACTACTTCAAAAATAGAGAAGCATGGATTACTTTGCTGAAGATTTTATGATGCTGGGATTATCCTGATAAACTAACCAGGAATAAAGAATCACAAGAGAAGGAAACCATAACAATATCCTTCATTGACATAGACATAAAAATCAGTGGCACAATTTTATATAATTGAATGCAGCAATATATTGAGTTGGCCAAAAAGTTTGTTTGGGCTTTTCAGCACATCTTACAGAAAAACACAAATGAAATTTTTGACCAGTGCAATATATTAAAGGATAATATTACGTGATCATGTTGGGTTTATTTCCAGAATGCAAGGTTGGTTCAACATCTGGAAATAATTCAATGTGATTCATTTATTAGCAAACTAAAAACAGAAACAAAAATTACACAATTATTTCAATAGATGCAGGAAAAGCATTACACAAAATACAGCATCCATTCATTTAGAAATTCTCAGCATACTAGAATAGAAGGGAACTTCCTTGATGTGATAAGGGGCATCTAAGGAAAACCAGCTATCATGATACTTAATTAGAGAGGATTGCACATTATCCCTTTATGGTTGAAAAAGGAAAGCAAAAATCATTTTCCATCTGGAGTGGAGGAAAATGAGAAGAAAAAGCTATTTTTGAACCCAGTAAGTCCTGGCACGATTATGTTATATTTAACAGTTAATTTTTAAACTCAATTCTCTCCTCTCTCATTCTCTAATAGGCAGTAAGAAGAAACTAGCAGGCACCTTCATCATTCTGCATGGAAATCCCTTTAACTAAATCATCCAGTTTATCAGAAAACTGCAAGCAAAAATGCTACAATTTCTGTAACTACATAAAAACTTTTCCTTTCCTTTGGTTTCCGATAACCTTATCCTCACTTTCCTTTAACTCTCCACCCACAACATCCTCAAAACCCTTCTAACAAGTGCCCACAGTCCAGTCCCAAAACCAATGCCATATGGTTCAGGCTTTGTTACAGCAGCACCCCAGTTTTAGGTACAACCATCTTTTTAGTTATCTACTGCTCTGTAACAAAGTATCCCAAAGTCAGTGGTGTAAAACAGCAGTTTTTTCACCAGTCTCACTAGCCTCATCATTTCATGGTTTTGGGGTTGACTGAACTCTGCCAGGTAGGTCTTACTGGGCTCACACATGTGACTGATATCAGATGATGGTTTAGCTGGAGTCATCTGAGACTCTTCAGTCACACAATGGGTTGTTGATGACCACTGTGAGGTGGGACCTCAGTGGGGACTGTTGATAAACAACTACATATGGCCTCTCCATGTCACCTGACATTCACAGCATAGGGGATTAGTTCTAAGGACAAGAGTTACAAGAGGAAGTCAGAAAGAAGCTTCTGAAGTAATGCTATGTTACTCCCTTCACATTCTACTGCTTAGAAGCAAGTCTCTAAAGCCACTCATATTCAAGGGGGAGAAGAATAATTCTTCATCACTTGATAAAAAGCGTCTTCCCTGGTGGTTCAAACGATAAAGAATTTGTCGGCAATATAGGAGACCTGGGTTGAGTCCCTGGATTGGGAAGATCCCTGGAGAAGAAAATGGCATCCCGCTCCAGTATTTTGCCTGGAAAATTCCACTGAAGGAGGTATAGTCCAGGGGGTTACAAAGAGGTGGACACAACTGAATGACTAACATTTCTTTCACTTTGATAAAAGGCATATAAGAGCGTTTGTGGGTGTGTGTGTGTGTGTGTGTGTGTGTGTATGTACGCACTCAGCCATGTCTGATTCTTTGTGACCCCGTGGACTGTAACCCACCAGGCTCCTCTGTCCATGGGATTTCTCAGGAAAGAATACTGGAGTGGGTTGCCATTTCCTTCTCCATGGGATCTTCCTGACTCAAGTATCGAACCCGCATCTCTTGTGTCTCTGCCATTGGCAGGCGGATTCTTTACCACTAGCTCCCCTGGGAAGTCCCATGGGAGAGTTTGAGGACACTTTTGAAAATGATCACTCAGTAGCATCAATTATTTGGGTACAAACTGGAAAACAGTACTGAGAGTATTAACACCAAGCACACGCCTCTCCAAATTCCTAGGGCATTCCACTGCATCTACTGTGATAAACCTGGTATCCCCAAAGCGCTAAGAACAGCATGACAGTGGAGAGGAGCTACAAGGACTTCCTCATGGCTCTCGTTCCTATCTCAGCTTCAATTTAAGCCTTCGAGTACTGTCAGTCTCCTTACAACTTTGCTCTTTCAGTTCTATGTGTGGACCTTCTTAACTATCTTTTCCTCTTTACATTTCCCCAGGCTCTCAAAACCAAAGCGCCCATCATGCTGTAGTCCCTGTGATCCCTTTAGTCCTTGGGTATAAGAAACAGGAACATACCCCACACCAAAGTTTTCCATCATGTTTTCCTTCTCTCTGGTCAATTTCTGATCCTAAGTATTTCTTTTATTTCCCAAGATCCAGGCCAAGCTTTGAGCCCTGACTGTAGGGATCAGGTCCTTGTCTTCAGTCTCATTTCTTGCCAATTTTCCTGCCTGCCTGCCTGCCCCAATTGTTTTAAGGACAAAAGCTTCCACCTGAGCCCCAAACCTCATAGCTGGAACCTTGTTTGCTACAGCCAACATGCCCTTGTCCTATATTCTGCCCACCTGCCAGGGAGACACTGATGGCTCACCTCAGGACATCTTCCATGCCAGCCACCTGTCTGCCTGGAGCTCCAGCTTCTACTTGTTGCCAAAACCCCTAGACAGCAGGTACTGCCGTCTCTTTGGTTTTTCCAGTTGCTCAGCCCTTCTCCAAAAGACTATTAATTCTCCAGGTCGTGTCCTCCTCCACTCTAACTAGTACCTAGTCTGGAAACATGCCTCTGTGCTCAGTTACTCAGTCGTGTCTGACTCTGCAACCCCAAGAACTGTAGCCCACCAGGCTCCTCTGTCCATGGGATTCTCCAGGCATGGATACTGGCGTGGGTTGCCATTTCCTTCTCCAGAGGGTCTTGACCAAGGGATCGAACCTGTGTCTCTTGCATTTGCTGGCAGATTCTTTACCACCCAGCCACCTGGGAATCCTAATCCTGACGCGTGCCAAAAAGCAATTGACTTTCTCTCTGGCTGCCACTGCCTTCTCTTCTCTCCTATATCCCCACCCAGGGAGATTTATGGAAACAATTAGAAATAAAAATTCATCATGCTAAGATCAGTCCAATTTTTCTACTTCAGTTTAAAATGTACATGGACTCAAATTCTCTCACCTTCTCTATTGCTTCATCTCTAGGAAAACTGCCTGCTCCAACCTTTCCTGATGGGTTCCTAGGCTTTTTCCCCTTTGGCTTTCTCTTGGCTTCCAAGACTGCAAACTCCATGCCTATGGCCTGCTGCCCTGGATTTCAAATTCCTGGCACTTTCACAATTCGGCAGTCATCTGGCTCTCAACACTCAGGCTACACGTTGTACCCTTGCTCAGCTTTCTGGCCCCTGCCTAACCAGCCCTACTAGCTGCCACCCACATTTGGTTAGGTTTTCTTATTACATCCGGAGAAGTGGAAGCTTCTTCAATGTAAACCTTTATTTCTGCCACTTGTATTAATATATACTTTAGTTTTTCAATGCATAACCAACACTAGAAGGAGAGGATGGGAGGATTTGAGAGAATAGAATTAAAACATATATAATACCATATGTAAAACAGATGACTGGGGTGAGTTCGATGCATGAAGCTGGGTACTCAAAGCTGGTGTTCTGGGACAACCCAGAGAGGTAGGGTGGGGAGAGAGGTGGGAGAGGGGGTTCATGGTGAGGGGCACATATGTATACCTATGGCCAATTCATGTCGATGTATGGCAAAAAACATCACAATATTGTAATTATCCTCCAATTAAAATATATACATAAATTAAAAAAAAGAACTTTTCTAAGTTTTCCTTGACCTCCACTCCACTTAATGGAAGATGGAGAATTTTATTCTACATTTGTGATGTGTTTTCTTTTTCTTCTCTAAGACTGCTCAAAACTGGCAGGAATTTTTGATGGGAAGAATAATGTGGTTAGCATGTTTATAAATTAACAGTCAAGGAGGTGTACAAACCCAAAATTATTCCCACAGGAAGCAAGTTGCTGGCTCTGACATTCTTTCTCTTTCTTAGCTTGCCAGAAGCAGATGTTGACAGTTCTCTCATTTGGGGAATATATCCAGAAGGATGAATATTACCCTTGAGAAACACAATATACTGTACATAACTTCATATAAGCAAAGATGTAGTTTATTTAAGCTTAGAGAAAGTACATACTGACAACCTGGGCATGGAAAAGAAAGAAAGCCATGAAACAATCAAAAAGCTAGGCCTGCCCTCAACTTCATGGAAGTTTCTAAGCTAGTTGAAAGGGGTGCTTGATAGCATTAGAGGGCTGCAGATGGAATCAGACCTGAGACCAAAGTCTTCTCCACACAATGCCAGAATTTTCTCAGAAGTGAAAACTATCACCTTCCAGCTGGCAGTTTTGCCCACATTTCACAAAGAAATTCAATTTCTTTTAACACATAAAAAACTATAATTAACCTGTTTTCACTTAAAGCAAAGGGTATTTTTAAGGAGCTGCTCATATACCAAATACTATACATGCTAATATGTTTGCACGTATGCATAAAAATTGCATATGACAGTTCCTGTTCCCAAAGACTTCAAAATATAAATTGTTAGATTCTGAAAAGTAAAAAGTCTAGTGGGAAAAAAGAAAACTAACTTATTTGTCTCAGAGTGCCCAGAAACATCTAGCCTACATTTTAAGTGTTAGGCATTCTTAGTATACATATTTTTTTCTTTTTTAATGAAGCATGGCTAATTTTGCTGGGGTTCAAAACTGACATGCAGCTCACAGAAGTGTGTCTGCACTGTGGCATGAATGGATCCATAGACTGGGAAAGAAATGGAATAGCTCAGAGATTCCAGGAGATGAGGAAAATATTGAAGCCACCAGAGCCCAGTGGTATGTGGCAATCAGAGATGGATGACTCCTTTTGAACAGAAATGTCACGCTGACCTGGTGGAGAAGATGGCAGGAGGCAAACCCTGCAAGTAAGATCTGGCAGCTGCTATCAAAAGAACAGAGTCAATGTATAATCAGAGTGACCTGAAATCGCCAATCACATACCACTGTCTTCAGGGGCAGAAGCCTCCAGCACTTTCAAATATGCAGCAGTCCCATCTGCTCATCAGCCAGGAAACACTGATGCATCTGGGGTCTATAGAATTCTTCCCACAGCCAGTTCAGGGACAACTGAGCTGCAGACTTTGATGAGTGTGGACAGAGTCCTACCTGGTATTTGGTTTCAACATTAAGTGGTCATTAAAATATGTATCATATTCTAAAGATACTTATTGAAGTTTTGAGGTCCTCTTAGGACCAAAAGTTTTGACAGCTTTATTGGTTTACAGTGAATTGAGACTGATTTAAGAGTAGAACCTACCTAATATTTTTAGCTTGGCGATGACTCAGTTCGGGATCAGTGCTATCAGCCATGCTTGTCAAAATATCTGAGAAAAGGAAAGCTTATTTTATAAAATAATAGATAGAATTTAACCCCAAATTTCTATTTCTGTGTATCTGTTATGAGGATGCAACCACAGTGCAGCAGAAATTTACATAAAAAAGAAGTTTGTGAAAAATTAATGATTACATTACAAAAAAGTAAATGGTTCTATATATTAGAAACATTTGTAATGAAGTATAAGAAAATGTTTAAAAATTGAACTTGATTGTCAGGAAAATGTTCCTAAATTGAATGTTAAATGATAAAAGCAGATTATAAAACATTCATTCAACAAACATTTGTTGAGTGCTGACCTTGTAATGAGCATTGTTACAAGTCTAGAGGTATTATTGTGCCTGTGTATTTGCACACTCACACCGTTGTGACTGACTCTTTGGGAGCCCACGGATTGTAGCCTGCCAGGTTCCTCTGTCCATAGAATTTTTCAGGCAAGAACATTGGAGTGGGTTGTCATTTCCTCCTCCAGGGGATCTCTCCCACCCAGGGATGGAACCCAGGTCTCCTGCATCTCCTGCCCTGGTAGGTGGATTCTTTACCACTGCTCTACCTGGGAAGCTTGGGAAGCCCAAAGGTATTTTTAGGAACCAAAAAAGAAAAAAAAAATCTCTTCTTTAGTGGGCTAATACATTCTAGTGTATCTTATAATGTCCGTTCAACAATGTAAACAAACAGCTATGCAAGCAAAGAAAAGAAGCAAGCATAGAAAAGAAACTGGAAGAGAAATGTGGACACCACCACACCCATATTCCTAGGATTTCTCTATGCACAGTATCTCCTGTGTGCTTCCCCTCCCAAAGTCAGCATCTGCGTCTCTGTTGAAAAGCTGCTGTCTGGCTTGCTATAGAGCCTGATTTGCCAGAGGTACCTGGAATATACCAGTCACCAGGGGCAGCCATTAACCACTGACTGAAGGAAGCGTGGTATAATCACTGCATCTCCCTTGCTCTGGTTGGACCATCTTACTCCAATGGATCAAGCCAGAACTACCCTCTGCATGACCTTGTTGCTATCATACTTTTACCGCTGAAGAGTCAAATGAAAGCCGACATTTGAACAGAGAAGGAAGGCTAATAATAATAAGCAGAGCTTACATTCATTGAGTGAGTCTTATGGTTCAGATTTTAACTTGAATTATCTTAATTTTCACAGCAACACGGAATGAGAAGTACTATTTTTACAGGTGAATATAAGGCTGTGGGCATTTTCTTTTCTTCCTGATACTTCCATGTCTGTTCCAATGTTCCACCATGATATGTATTAATTTTACAAGCATCTAGGACATGAGCACCCATTTTCTGACACACTGGCATTAAAAGATGCAGCAGTAGTGCACTCCTGGAAACTATAGAACATTATTGCTCTTATGTGTGTGTGCGTGTGTGTGTGTGTTAGTCACTCAGTTGTGTCTGACTCTGCAGCCCCATGGACTACAGGAATACTCCAGGCAAGAATATGGGAGTGGGTTGTTGCTGTCTAGTCGTTCAGTCTTGTCTGACTCTGAGACCCCATAGACTGCAGCATGTCAGGCTTTCTTGTCCTTCACCATCTTCTGGAGTTTGCTCAAACTCAAGTCCATTGAGTCAGTGATGCCATCCAACCACCTCATCCTCTGTCATTCCCTTCTCCTCATGCCTTCAATCATTCCCATCATCGGGATCTTTTCTAACATGTCTTTTCTAATGACTGATGTTCTTCACATCAGGTGACCAAAGTATTGGAGCTTCAGTTTCAGCATCAGTCCTTACAATGACTATTCAGGACTGATTTCTTTTAGAATTGACTGGTTTGATAGGCTTGCAGTCCAGGGAACTCTCAAGAGTCTTCTCCAACACCACAGTTCAAAAGCATCAATTCTTTGGTGCTCAGCCTGCTCTATGGTCCAACTCTCACATCCATACATGACTACTAGAAAAACCATAGCTTTGACTAGACAGATCTTTGTCTGCAAAGTAATGTCATTGCTTTTTAATATGTTTCTAAGTTTGTCATAGCTTTTCTTCCAAGGAGCAAGTGTCTTTTAATTTCACTGCTGCAGTCACCATCACAGTGATTTTGGAGCCTGAGAAAATAAAGTCTGTCACTGTTTTCATTGTTTCCCCATCTATTTGCCATGGAGTGATGGGAGCAGATGCCACAATATTCATTTTCAGAATGGTACATTTTAAACCAGCTTTTTCACTCTCCTCTTTCACTTTCATCAAGAGACTCTTTAGTTTCTCTTTGCTTTCTGCCATAAGGGTGGTATCATCTGCATATATGAGGTTATATTGGGTAGCCATTCCCTCCTCCAGGGGATCTTCCCATACCAGGGATCAAACCCAGGTCTCCTGCATTACAGGTGGATTCTTTACTGTCTGTGCCACCAGGGAAGCCCTATTGCTCTTATGTGAAAGTGAAAGTGAAGTCGCTCAGTCGTGTCTGACTCTTTGTGACCCCGTGGACTGTAGCCCACCAGGCTCCTCCATCCATGGGATTCTCCAGGCAAGAATACTGGGGTGGGTTGCCATTGCCTTCTCCAGGGGATCTTCCCAACCCAGGGATTGAACCCAGGTCTCCTGCATTGTAGGCAGACACTTTAATCTCTGAGAATGCAATTCTCTGTCAGGAAGGAAAATTATGACCAACCTAGATAGCATATTTTAAAAAGAGACATTGGTTTGCCAACAAAGGTCCATCTAGTCAAGGCTATTGTTTTTCCAGTGGTCATGTATGGATGTGAGAGTTGGACTGTGAAGAAAGTTGAGCACCAAAGAACTGATGCTTTTGAACTGTGGTATTGGAGAAGACTCTTGAGAGTCCCTTGGACTGCAAGGAGATCCAACCAGTCCATTCTGGAAGGAGATGAGTCCTGGGTGTTCATTGGAAGGAATGATGCTAAAGCTGAAACTCCAATACTTTGGCCACCTCATGCAAAGAGTTGACTCACTGGAAAAGACTCTGATGCTGGGAGGGGTTGGGGGCAGGAGAGAAGGGGCCGACAGGATGAGATGGCTGGATGGCATCACTGACTCGATAGACATGAGTTTGAGTAAACTCCAAGAGTTGGTGATGGACAGAGAGGCCTGGTGTGCTGCGATTCATGGGGAAGCAAAGAGTTGGACACGACTGAGTGACTGAACTGAACTGAACTGAAGGATGTCTCTGAATCTTTATCAATTAATCCCTTTATGAAAGTGAACAAAAAATTACATAGTAGAGTGGATTTCTGCTATTGCCTCTGAAACTTACTTCATTATCTTTGAATTTTTGTTCAGTCTAACTTAAAGTCTTCAGAACCACATGTATTTAGAAATATTATCCTTTTATTTATTCTTTCAATTTACTGTAAAGTGTTCCAATTTTATTATTTAAGTTAAAGATTAGTAATTCTGGCTTTAAGGTTATACTTACATTTAGTTTAAAATTTTTATAAGATAATGACATTTTTAAGTTTCTGACCCAACCTCCATTTGTCAAAGGTCTTCATATGGCACTCTCTAAGCATAATCAGCATTGCTCTTTACCCCTTCCATAAGATCAAAGGGCTAAAGGTCCATAACTGAAGTTGAACCATACACATTACTATGTACAATTTTTCTGTGCTGACTTAAGAAACCAGTCAACTGGGAAAGTGGTTCTCTACATTATTTCATAATAGAAGTAGTTATCTTAGACCACAGCAGCTCTCCTGTTAGTGCCATAATTCAAATGGACAGAAATTCCTAAAGATCTATGTTACTTGGATTTTGGACATGTGGGATTAGGTCTAACTATGTATCTTAGTTACAACCCGACTTCCAAGGAGTGGTGGCTGCGTGGGTGCAGCAGGGCCTAGAGGAGCTATCCCATGTTGAAGGTCAGGAAGGGCGGTGGTGAGGAGATACCCCTTGTCCAAGGTAAGAAGCAGCAGCTGAGCTTTGCAAGAGCAGCTGTGAAGAGATATATCATGCCCAAGGTAAGACAAACCCAAGTAAGATGGTAGGTGTTGCAAGAGGGCATCAGAGGGCAGACACACTAGGACCACAGATAGAAAACTAGTCAATCTAATCACACTAGGACCACAGCTTTGTTTAAATCAATGAAACTAAGCCATGCCCGTAGGGCAACCCAAGACAGGTGGGTCATGGTGGAGAGGTATGACAGAATGGTCCACTGGAGAAGGGAATGGCAAACCACTTCATTATTCTTGCCTTGAGAACCCCATGAAAAGTATGAAAAGGCAAAATAATAGGACACTCAAAGAGGAACGCTCCAGGTCAGCAGGTGCCCAATATGCTACTGGAGATCAGTGGAGAAATAACTCCAAAAAGAATGAAGGGATGGAGCCAAAGCAAAAACAATACCCAGCTATGGATGTGACCGGTGATAGAAGCAAGATCTGATGCTGTAAACAGCAATATTGCATAGGAACCTGGAATGTTAGGTCCACGAATTAAGGCAAATTGGAAGTGGTCAAACAAGAGATGGTAAGAGTGGACATCAACATTCTAGGAAGCAGCAAACTAAAATGGACTGGAATGGGTGAATTCAACTCAGATGACCATTATATCTACTACTGCAGGCAGGAATCCCTCAGAAGAAATGGAGTAGCCATCATGGTCAACAAAAGAGTCCGAAATTCAGTACTTGGATGCAATCTTGAAAACGACAGAATGATCTCTGTTCGTTTCCAAGGCAAACCATTCAATATCACAGTAATCCAAGTCTATGCCCCAACCAGTAATGCTGAAGAAGCCAAATTGAATGGTTCTATGAAGACCTATAAGACCTTTTAGAACTAACACCCCAAAAGATGTCCTTTTCATTATAGGGGACTGGAATGCAAAAGTAGGAAGTCAAGAAACACCTGGAGTAACAGGCAAATTTGGTCTTGGAATGCGGAATGAAGCAGAGCAAAGAATAATAGAGTTTTGCCAAGAAAATGCACTGGTCATAGCAAACATCCTCTTCCAACAACACAAAAGAAGACTCTGCACATGGACATCACCAGATGGTCAACACCAAAATCAGATTGATTGTATTCTTTGCAGCCAAAGATGGAAAAGCTCTATACAGTCAACAAAAACAAGACCAGGAGCTGACTGTGGCTCAGATTATGAACTCCATTATTTCCAAATTCAGACTTAAATTGAAGGAAGTAGGGAAAACCGCTAGACTATTCAGGTATGACCTAAATCAAATCCCTTATGATTATACAGTGGAAGTGAGAAATAGATTTAAGGGCCTAGATCTGATAGATAGAGTGCCTGATGAACTATGGAATGAGGTTCATGACATTGTATAGGAGACAGGGATCAAGACCATCCCCATGGAAAAGAAATGCAGAAAAGCAAAATGGCTGTCTGGGGAGGCCTTACAAATAGCTGTGAAAAGAAGAGAGGTGAAAAGCAAAGGAGAAAAGGAAAGATATAAGCATCTGAATGCAGAGTTCCAGAGAATAATAGCAAGAAGAGATAAGAAAGCCTTTTTCAGTGATCAATGCAAAGAAATAGAGAAAAAGAACAGAATGGGAAAGACTAGAGATCTCTTCAAGAAAATCAGAGATATCAAGGGAACATTTCATGCAAAGATGGGCTCGATAAAGGACAGAAATGGTATGGACCTAACAGAAGCAGAAGATATTAAGAAGTGGTAGCAATAATACACAGAAGAACTGTGCAAAAAGATCTTCACGACCCAGATAATCACGATGGTGTGATCACTCATCTAGAGCCAGACATCCTGGAATGTGAAGTCAAGTGGGCCTTAGAAAGCATCACTATGAACAAAGATAGTGGAGGTGATGGTATTCCAGTTGAGCTGTTTCAAATCCTGAAAGATGATGCTATGAAAGTGCTATACTCAATATGCCAGCAAATTTGGAAAACTCAGCAGTGGCCATAGGACTGGAAAAGGTCAGTCTTCATTCCAATCCCAAAGAAAGGCAATGCCAAAGAATGCTCAAACTACCACACAATAACACTCATCTCACATGCTAATAAAGTAATACTCAACATTCTCCAAGCCAGGCTTCAGCAATATGTGAACCGTGAACTTCCGGATATTCAAGCTGGTTTTTGAAAAGGCAGAGGATCCAGAGATCAAATTGCCAACATCTGCTGGATCATGGAAAAAGCAAGAGAGTTCCAGGAAAACATCTATTTCTGTTTTGTTGACTATGCTAAAGCTTTTGACTCTGTGGATCACAATGAACTGTGGACAATTCTGAAAAAGATGGGAATACCAGACCACCTACCTGCCTCTTGAGAAATCTGTATGTAGGTCAGGAAGCAACAGTTAGAACTGGACATGGAACAACAGACTGGTTCCAAATAGGAAAAGGAGTACGTCAAGGCTGTATATTGTCACCCTGCTTATTTAACTTCTATGCAGTACATCATAAGAAATGCTAAACTGAAAGAAACACAAGCTGGAATCAATATTTCCAGGAGAAATATCAATAACCCTGGATATTCAGATGACACCACCCTTACGGCAGAAAGTGAAGAGGAGCTAAAAAGCCTCTTGATGAAAGTGAAAGAGGAGAGTGAAAAAGTTGGCTTAAAGCTCAACTTTCAGAAAATGAAGATCATGACATCTGGTCCCATCACTTCATGGGAACTAGATGGGGAAACAGTGGAAACAGTGTCAGACTTTACTTTTGGGGGCTCCAAAATCACTGCAGATGGTGACTGCAGCTATGAAGTTAGAAGACGCTTACTCCTTGGAAGAAGAGTTATGACCAACCTAGATAGTATATTCAAAAGCAGAGACATTACTTTGCTGACTAAGTCTGTCTAGTCAAGGCTATGGTTTTTCCTGTGGTCATGTATGGATGTGAGAGTTGGACTGTGAAGAAGACTGAGCGCCAAAGAATTGATGCATTTGAACTGTGGTGTTGGAGAAGACTCTTGAGAGTCCCTTGGACTGCAAGGAGATCCAACCAGTCCATTCTGAAGGAGATCAACCCTGGGATTTCTTTGAAAGGAATGATGCTAAAGCTGAAACTTCAGTACTTTGGCCACCTGATGTGAAGAGTTGACTCATTGGAAAAGACTCTGATGCTGGGAGGGATTGGGGGCAGGAGGAGAAGGGGATGACAGAGGATGAGATGGCTAGATGGCATCAATGTCTTGATGGGTGTGAGTCTGAGTGAACTCAGAATTGGTGATGGACAGGGAGGCCTGGTGTGCTGTGATTCATGGGGTCGCAAAGAGTTAGTCATGACTGAGCAAGTGAACTGACCTGAACTGATGTATATTAGACCTAAGGAAAATGTAAAGATTAAATTAAAAACTAAAATTTTAAGACTTAGATAAATCTAAGGACGTTTTAAGCTGACTAGCCAAAATGACAGCAGGGATTTGTCAAACTTCAGGGATGCCCCCTGACCTGAAGTGAAGTCTTCAACAGAATCCAGCATTCCTAAGAGTAATGTTTTTTGGCATTGAGTTGCATGAGCACTTAGTACTTTTAACATTAAGATAAGAGAGAGATAACAGAAAATTGGTTACATCTTAGTTAAATTTTGAAGGAAACAATAAAAAAACACAACAGAACAGCAACAGAGAAAGTGGTCTTGGCACATGGAAAGGCAGTGGCATAGGATGTGAAAAACCGAAAGTTATCTTTTTCAAGCCAGAGCAAAAGGTACTTGTGGGAAAGTAGGAAAATAGAAAATAAAAGTACTCTATGAGGAAGTAGAAAAATGGAATATGAAAGAACATAGGAAGGGAATATATACTGATTATGCCAGAATGTTTGAAATTTTGGTAGAGTGCTACTAATCAAAATAAGCTTTGGATATTTTATATTTAGCTTGTAGATAGAGATTTTAGGAAATTATCAAGATAACTTACCTGGACTTTAGGAAAAGCCTGGGCTAAGATACGACTGAAGGAGAATGGGTACCCTGGACCACAGCAGAGGTGATGTCCTATAATAGGAGATTCAGATTAAAGCCTTTTATTCCAAAGGTAGACCCTCCTTTTGCTTGACACTATAACTTAGTTATTTTATAGAGATTGTATAATGATTTTACAGGTCATCTAGGAGAAGTGAGTTTTCAGGGTGTTGTCTTAGGAGCTTAAAATAAAATTAGATTAGCAGTAATTAGTGAAGTGGGAGTAATTTCATACCTTTTACTGTAATCATTTCCCAAAGGGTTTTCTCTTGATTTCACTTTCCAGTGTGTTATATCCTTTGTTGAAAGAAAATACCCCCTACAAGGGCAATTCTAAGGAAAGTACAGTAAATATGAACTAATGTAATGATGGGCTGCATAGAATGCTCTGTTTTCATGAGATAAACCACTAAAAATACTCCTTGCAGCAACAATGTGAAAGTAGTAATATTGTAGTTCAAAACAATTCCAAGCTATTATTTTATTTTGCAAGATGTTGTTGGCAGAATCTAGTCTCAATAATTACTTTTTTAAGAAGAGAGAAAAAAACAATACACTCCAATGCCGACTCTAAAAATATCAGAGAACCAAGTATACAGGGATCAGACTATTAATAGCTTGAAACACTGTCAGTTGGTGGGATGGGACACACTTTTTTTAGATTGTGAGCCAAAATCTAAATTTTACTGCAGAGATATGTACTTTGAATCTGTAGCACACTTAAAGGTGAGAAAAGGCTGTAAGTGATTAAAACTTATTTCACAACACCCTGTAAGAGACATTTAATTGTTTCAAGAGATGCAGAAATTCTCAAATGTGATTGACTCAATTATAATTAATTTAAAGTGAAATGTATCAAATAGCACTTTTATAAAACTGGTAAGAATCATATGCAAGCTAAATTATGATTTACTGTCACAATTCCAAAATCTAGGAATTCTTTAAGCGTTAGCATCAATTTAACTAAATGTAGTAGGAAATGATTTACTGAAAGTGGGGTCCAGCTGCTTGCCTTTCTAAAGCCAATACTAGAAAGGCAAGGTTGATGGAAAGGAAAGTTGCTTTATTTTGGAGGTTGGCTACTGGGGGTAGGAGGTGGACTCATGTCCAAAAGTCAACTCCCCCTTGACAGTGGGCAATAGGCAGAGGGAGGGGGCTACAGGTCCTTTCTAACCATTATCTTGAAATTGGTCATGTTGTGGTCTGATCAGTGCTATCTTGATTGTTTTAAGTACAGGTAGTCTTTAGTTCCAGGGGCAGTTTGCTTCCATTTCTTTGAGGCCAATTCTCAGAACAGTGGCAGCGTATGTCATGGTTACAGTCTGGTCCTCATGTAGGTAACGTCCTCCTGGAGGGGGTTTCAGTATCTATATGACAGCTCACAGGATATGGCTCAGAATATTATCTATAGCACTTGAAGAAAAACTAAACTGAACTTGACTTTATTTAATGACTAAATTATTTGGTCTTGTTTAACTGTTTTCCTTTGTTTATGCATTTTCTCACTTCTCAAATTAAACTTATTCTTTGGCTAACATTTTTCTACAGACAAAAGGCAAATAGAGGACATTGGGTGGTGGGGAGAACCATGAGGTCTTTTTCCATTTCAGTGGTACAAAAGTGCAGCAAATAGCAGCTCAATCCTGAGCTGCTCTATATACTGGTTTGGCTGCCATTTTCTATTAGTTTACTCAGACCCACCCTCTGAGTAACTATTTCACCAGTAGCCATTTCCCTGTCTTGGTCTTTCATTAGAAAATAGTAAAATTCCAAACATCATGACTCCAACCTTAAGAGTAGGACAGTTGGAAGGTATTTATTTGTATCTGTGAAGAGAAGGCAGGTGATTTCATAGAAAAGTAGACAAATACTGGTATTAGCACCAGAAAGAGAAGACAGTTGGAAATCTGTCCAAGGATGGATGATTTGGGAAAAGGTACTGAAGTATATTTCCTTCATGGATCACAGCCTTGTCATGGCAAAGGGCTTGCATAACTCAATGAAGCTATGAGCCATGCCACTCAGGGCCACTCAAGATGGACAGGTCATAGTGAAGAGTTCTGACAAAATGCAGTACACTGGAGGAGGAAATGGCAGACCACTCTGATATTTTTGCCATGAGAACGCACTATCACAAATGGACAGCATTAAAAAGCGAAAAGATACGACACTGGAACATGAGCATCCCCTGGTAGGAAGGTATACAATATGCTACTGGGGGAAGAGTGGAGGGCAATTACCAGTAACTCTAGAAATAATGAAGCAGCTGGGCCAAAGCAGAAACAACATTCAGCTCTGGATGTATCTGGTGGTGAAAGTAAAGTATGAGATGGTTAGATAGTATCACTGACTCTATGGACATGAATGTGAACAAACTCCAGGGGAGCCAGACATTGTACAGTCCATGGGACTACAAAGAGTTGGAGATGACTTAGTGACTGAACAGCAACAAAAACTGAAGTATATAATAACTCAGCAAATCTCTATAAAACATCCGCTGGATCATGGAAAAAGCAAGAGAATTCCAGAAAAATATCTATTTCTGCTTTGTTGACTATGCCAAAGCCTTTGACTGTGTGGATCACAAGAAACTATGGAAAATTCTGAGAGAGATGGGAATACCAGAGCACCTGACCTGCCTCTTGAGAAATCTGTATGCAGGTCAGGAAGCAACAGTTAGAACTGGACATGGAACAAAACACTGGTTCCAAATAGGGACAGGAGTACGTCAAGGCTGTATACTGTCACCCTGTTTATTTAACTTCTATGCAGAGTACATCATGAGAACGCTGGACTGGATGAAGTATAGCTGGAATCATAATTGCCAGGGGAAATATCAATAACCTTGGATATGCAGATGACACCACCCTTATGGCAGAAAGTGAAGAATAACTAAAAAGCCTCTTGATGAAAGTGAAAGAGGAGAGTGAAAAAGTTGGCTTAAAGCTCAACTTTCAGAAAATGAAGATCATGACATCTGGTCCCATCACTTCATGGGAACTAGATGGGGAAACAGTGGAAACAGTGTCAGACTTCATTTATTTGGGCTCCAAAATCACTGCAGATGGTGACTACAGCCATGAAGTTAGAAGAGGCTTACTCCTTGGAAGAAAAGTTATGACCAACCTAGATAGCATATTAAAAAGCAGAGATATTACTTTGCTGACTAAGGTCCGTCTAGTCAAGGCTATGGTTTTTCCTGTGGTCATGTATGGATGTGAGAGTTGGACTGTGAAGAAGACTCAGTGCCAAAGAATTGATGCTTTTGAACCTTGGTGTTGGAGAAGACTCTTGAGAGTCCCTTGGACTGGAAGGAGATCCAACCAGTCCATACTGAAGGAGATCAACCCTGGGATTTCTTTGGAAGGAATGATGCTAAAGCTGAAACTCCAGTAGTTTGGCCACCTCATGTGAAGAGCTGACTCATTGGAAAAGACTCTGATGCTGGGAGGGATTGGGGGCAGGAGGGGAAGGGAATGACCGAGGATGAGATGGCTGGATGGCATCATGGACTCGATGAATGTGAATCTGAGTGAACTCCAGGAGTTGTTGATGGACAAGGAGGCCTGGAGTGCTGCGATTCATGGGGTCACAAAGAGTTGGACACAACTGAGTGACTGAACTATGAACTATAGCAACTGCAAATAAATGTGTTCATTTCCCTTAGATTACAAAGTAAACATATTTTTTTTCCTTTCTATTGAGATATATCTTACATACGATCCAGTATTTAAATCTTAATTGTACACCTTAATGAATTTTTACATATATGTATATCCACTACCAAATTCAGATATGCAATATATCTAGCCTCTTGTCAGACGTTCACATACCTTTTCCTAATTGATAACCCCGACACTTGCCACTCTGACACTTGCCACCCTCATAAGAGTCTCAATTATTTTGCATTTCTACCAATACTTCATATTGTCTGTTTTAATGTTTTAATATCAGCCCTTCTGATTGAAGTGTAGAGATACGATATTGTGATTTTGGTCTACGTTCCTCTGGTGGCTAATAAAGTTGAACACCTTTTCACACATTTAATGCTTATTTGAATGTCTTCTTTTTGCAAAGTTCCTGTAAATGTTCTTTGCTAATTTTTTTAAATGGGCAAAATTTTAAAAATTACTGGGCATAAAAGGTGGTATCATATTTTTGTTAAAATTATGAGCTTCTCTTCATCAAACAGCAGTATCAAGACATCAAAAAGGCAAAACAGAGGGGAGGAGAGGAAACTTTTATATTCAAAATTTCAAACTGATTAAAGTTAACCATTTCTTCACTTTCCCTGAAGACAAGGACAGTATGTGATGCTTTCCCAGTGCTACATAGGGAGCTTGGCATAGAATAAAGTGATGAATGAATATCTGTGAATAAATGCATGATGGCCTGAGTGAATGAATGGAGTAGTCCTTTCCCTTTTAAAGATATACTGATTGTGACCATCTGATGCACAGTGTTTTCTAAGGCTAAAACGAAGCTCAGTATCAGCAGGAACAGGGACCTGGAATATTCTCGAGCAATACCAACTTGAGAGATGGCCCGAATGGTGACTAGTCCTGAAAACAGAAGCAGAAATTTCAGTTGAGTGTTGTTAGGCTGCTCCAGTCGCCTTTTATTGGTGCCCTGGGTCAGAGTACATATCCAGCCAAAGTTGTGCCCTCTGCCTTGTGGCAGGGGTGTTCAAGGGGCTCCCTGGCCTACTGGAAAGAGAATAATGCCAGAGTCTGAATCCCAACACACTGTCATAAGTGGACCACAAGTAAATGATTTCCCATTTTTGGTTTCAGTTTTCCCAGTTGTAAAATAAAAGGGATCCTCTATGGGCTCTCTAGACCTTACTTGCTCTGACATTCTGTCATTGGAGAGTCCGCAGAAAACAGCTTTTATGGGAGAAACAGTGCTAGACACCCTGGAGGTCAAGATGACCTAAGCAGTGTTCTCTGCTCAAGTCCCAGAAGGCCCACAGTACCTTTACACTTGATCCAAAAGCCAGTCTTTTAAGTTGTCCCAGCACCTAACTACTCTCCTCTGTAGGCTGAGATGAAAAATCTTCCAGAACTCTTTGCAAAGGGAGCTCAAACCCAAAACAACAATGCTCCTTGGATACAAGTAACATTTTCTTCTAGAAATAGAAAATGTCCTCTAGCTTAGTTATAATTTCTGCAATCTGTTCTGCCAATTTTTTTTTTTTTTTTGGTTTGTATAACTGCTATTCAGAGTTCTTTTGGCAAAAAGGAAAATCTAGCTTATTTCTAATAGCCTGATAATTTTCATGGGATGTCCCATTTAAGAATAGATGAAAAAGTCACCATTGGAGTCTTATTATAGAGAAGTTAATGCTGGGTATTTACTATTAGAAAAATGCTCTATTTGAAGAGTAGATGTTTCTTTTTGAAAGGAAAATATTGAAAGATTTCACCCTGGTATAAACATTATTTTCTCCTTTTTCAGTTGGAAAAAGAAATATTTTCAGCCTAAAGAGCAGTTATCCTAGAAAACATTATGTGTAATAGAGCATGCTAATTATTTTGCCTTTTTAAAAGTAGCTTCTCTAATATCAATCACCAAATTTAGTAGTAGAAGAGATCCAATAGTCTGCATAATAAACCAATTTGGGCTTCCTGAAAGAAGACAGGAAAGAAAGATATATGAATGATATGCCAGTAACCAATCAAAAGTGAGGTACCAACACTGTAGCCAATGATGAAAGCATTTATGTAGTGATCTAAGGTATGACTGACAGCAGACATTATGGGAGGGAAGGAGAGTTGATGCCTCGTCCTTAAAATGAAACAAAAACAAAAAAAAACAGTAATAAATGTGTTATGTTCTGTTGACATTCTTAAAAACAAACAAATAAACAAAACCTTCACGTTTGTATAAGCCACATGAAAGAAATGTCACTGTCAAATAAACATATCTTGCAATATCATCCTCAAATCTGATAATGGTAATAATAATGATAATATTGGCCAGGAACTGAACCAAACACCCTTTAATACATTACTTATAATTCTCAACTACTCTATAAGCTAAGTACCATATCATCACCATTTCATAGATGATGATAACAAGGCACAGAGTGGTTAAGAAATTTGCTCAAGATCAACAAGGAATAAAATTCTAGATACGAATACAGACAGTCCAGCTCTTAACCACTCCTTCTGTACAACTTCTAGAGAGATGCTGATATACCCTATGGTACATTGAATTATTTGCTGCTGTTCAAATTGAGAGGCAAAGTCTAATCCAGTCTCTGTCCTCTAAATGGAAATGGGCCTTGGTTACTCTCTTGTTCTTAGAATTCTGTACTTCTGAGGCTACTTCACAGGTAGCACCAAGCTTCCTCCTGTGCCTTTTGGAGTGCTCACTCTCCAGATTTTCGCTCTCAAAATCCAGCTGCCATACCCTGCGAAGCCGAAGCAACATGGAGTGGCCGTGCGAAGGTGCTCTACCATTGTCCCCAGTTAAGCTGCCAGATGACAGCCAGTCAACCACCTGGCACTTGAGTGATCCATCTAGACACCTATATTAGTCCTGCCTTTAGACAGCTGTCATCTCAACTGCAATCACATGAGAGATTCCCGAGCAAGAACCAGCCAGCGGAGCAAACAACTCACAGAACCACGACAGATTGGTTCTACAGGGTATTTAGGTAGTTTGTTACAAAGCCAAAGATAAAAGAAAGAGCACCTCCAATCAACACACTATTTACAAACTGACTTTTTGAAACTCAGAATATATCTACCAGTAGTCAGAATGTTAAAAAGTTGTAAAGTACCTAGACCAATTCACAAAAGTCTGTTTAACTCACAGTGTAGCTTAAATTTGCAATGAAAATAGTAACGATATTGCTTTAAGACTAGTAACTAAATAGATTTAAAATATGAGGGAAAAATGAAGAAGTTATTTTTTAAAAAATTACCTTAAACCTTTGTGCTTAAGGGAAAGAAGATTAAGTTATGAGAAAGAGATGATACCATTTAGGATCTTCTGGTGGGAATTTTCTGGTCTCTTTCAAAATTTCTATAAACTGATAGCATCTAACCTTCATTAAACCTAATTTCTGTGCTAAAAAACATGGTCTTCCTTAAACCTTATGTCAGCCATAATTAGGGGTACAAACCAGAATTGTGTAGCAAAAATAAGAGCGACAAAAGGAAAAGTTTTTCAACTACTCAATAACAAAGATAGACACGACAGAAGGGGGAGGCTAGAAACAATGTGATGGATGTTTGTAGTTTTTGTCACACAGCATCCATTTACCTTTTCCCAGGAAAGAAATGGATGCTAAGAGGCTTTCCTGCAGTTTGCATGCTCAGTTGTGTCCGACTCTTTGCAACTCTATGGGATTATCTGGGCAAGAACACTGGAGCAGGTTGCCATTTCCTCATCCAAGGATTCCCATCTTTTCCTCCATAGATTGTCATTTCTTCCTCCAGGGATCTTTCCAACCCAGGAATCGAACCTACACCTCCTGCATCTCCTGCAATGCTGGCAGATTCTTTGCTGCTGAGCCACCAGGGAAGCCAAACTAAGATCATGAGTGATAGTTGCTTAGTCATGTCAGCTCTTTGCAACTCATGGACTATAGCCCACCAGGCTTCTCTGTTCATGGGATTCTTCAGGCAAGAATACTGGAGTGGGTTGCCATTCCCTTCTCCAGGGATCTTCCTGACCCAGGGATCTAACCCAGGCCTCCCATGTTGCAGCAAATTCTTTACCATCTCAGCCACCAGGGAGACCTAAATCTGTCACTAAATATCTTTTTACTCATATTCTTCATATGCCAATCACACTCATTCCCCTGCAAAAGGGAGCAATCACTGCTTTCAGTTTAGGACTCCTGGGTGATCGCAAGTGACCCTCATCAAGCCTCAATTTGCCTGATTACCCTGGTCTATTGACCTGTAAATTTAAAAGACAAGGAATCCAGTTTCTCCTCTTCCACACAGACTCAGTTTACAAAAGGTGGAAATGGATGCTGAAAAGCAATAGTAACTCCCATTCAGAGGCTGAAAGAGTGAGAAGCATTTTTAAAATCTCCTGGAAGACACTTTTAAAGGTCCCTGACCTAAAGTGGGGACATTTCTCTGAATAGACCCTAATTTTGCCCTCTGGTAAGAAGGCACATGCCAGTTTTTCTTCTGTAGCCTCTGGATCCACGTTTCACAAAGTTGTTCCTCGTTTATGCAATTTCTTGGTCAGGTCTAAAGTGGATGTTTAGGGATGTATTGGTGTGGAGGCAGGAAAGGGGATTGTGCCAGCATCTCCTCAGAAAATAGATGGCATGCTTAAATTAAGATAACTTAAGGGGGATTTATTTTTTAAAAAAGGACTATTAACAGAGGTATGAGAAGAGACAGAGAGAATGAATAATGCAGTCATCCAAGGTTTAATAGGCATCTTCCAAGGACATTCAGCAGTAAAGAATTCACCTGCCAGTACAGGAGACACAGGAGATGTGGAGTCAGTCCCTGGGTCAGGAAAATCCCCTGGAGGAGGCATGGCAACACACTCCAATATTCTTGCCTGGAGAATGTCATGGACAGAGGAGCCTGGTGAGCTACAGTCCATAGGGTTGCAAAGAGTTGGACGTGACTGAAACAATGGAGCATGCCTACAAGTTTTAGTAAGCTCCACGGAGCTCCTCAGACCACTAGGCCTGGTAGTATGAGAGGACTGAACAATTGTCAGAATCCAGGAAAAGAGTCTTGTAGGGAAAGTCTTAAAGTCTTTCTGAAAGTTCTCTTTGTAGTCTCCTGCTACAGAGAACTTACTCCCTGCCTGTCCCCTTCTGTTTCTTTCTTCCTCTGGCTTCGTCCAGGCTACCTTGTCCTAAGAAGGCATGTGAAAACCAGGTAAGAGGCATGTTATATGATGATGAAGTGAGTCAGTGGACTAAAGAAGGTTCTATTTATAACTATGAAATTCTTTGTAGATTAAACTAGAACAAAGAATGTATCAGTCTCAGTTCAGTTGCTCAGCCATGTCCAACTCTTTGAGACCCCATGGACCACAACACGCCAGGCTTCCCTGTCCATCACTAACCTCTGGAGTTTACTCAAACTCATGTCCATCGAGTCAGTGATGCCATCCAATCATCTCATCCTCTGTCGTTCCCTTCTCCTCTTGCTCTCAATCTTTCCCAGCATCAGGGTCTTCTCCAATGAGTCAGTTTTTCATTTCAGGTAGCCAAAGTATTGGAGTTTAAGCTTCAACATCAGTCTTTCCAATGAACACTCAGGACTGATCTCCTTTAGGATGGACTGATTGGATGTTCTTCTAGTCCAACAGACTCTCAAGAGTCTTCTCCAACACCACAGTTCAAAACCATCAGTTCTTCAGTGCTCAAGTTTCTTTACAGTCCAACTCTCACATTCATACATGACCACTGGAAAAACCATAGCCTTGACAAGATGGACTTTTGTTGGCAAAGTAATGTGTCTGCTTTTTAATGTGCTATCTAAGTAGGTAATAACTTTCCTTCCAAGGAGTGTCTTTTGATTTCATGGCTGCAGTCACCATCTGTAGTGATTTTGAAGCCCCCAAAAATAAAGTCTGACACTGTTTCCACTGTTTCTCCATCTATTTGCCATGAAGTGATGGGACCAGATGCCATGATCTTTGTTTTCTAAATGTTGAGCTTTAAGCCAACTTTTTCACTCTCCTTTTTCACTTTCATCAAGAGGCTCTTTAGTTCTTCTTCACTTTCTGCCATAAAGGTGGTATCATCTGTGTATCTGAGGTTATTGATATTTTTCCCAGCAATCTTGATTCCAACTTGTGTTTCATCCAGCCCAGCATTTCTCATGATGTGCTCTGCATATAAGTTAAATAAGCAGGGTGACAACATACAGCCTTGGCGTACTCCTTTTCCTATTTGGAACCAGCCTGTTGTTCCATGTCCAGTCCTAACTGTTGCTTCCTGACCTGCATACAGATTTCTCAGGAGGCAGGTCAGGTCGTCTGGTATTCCCATCTCTTTCAGAATTTTTCAGAGTTTATTGCAATCCACATAGTCAAAGGC
This sequence comes from Nanger dama, assembly GCA_917880005.1. Classification (NCBI taxonomy): domain Eukaryota; kingdom Metazoa; phylum Chordata; class Mammalia; order Artiodactyla; family Bovidae; genus Nanger; species Nanger dama. The sequence continues at coordinate 87,118,348 of CAKJTW010000002.1, forward strand.
TTCGGTGTACTCAATAAAGCAGAAATAGATGTTTTTACCAATGGCCAAAAGACACATGAAAATATTCTCAGCATCACTGATCATTCAGTACAGTTCAGTCGCTCAGTCATGTCTGACTCTTTGCGACCCCATGAATCGCAGCACGCCAGGCCTCCCTGTTCATTACCATCTCTCGGAGTTCACTCAGACTCATGTCCATTGAGTCCATGATGCCATCCAGCCATCTCATCCTCGGTCATTCCCTTCTCCTCCTGCCCCCAATCCCTCCCAGCATTAGAGTCTTTTCCAATGAGTCAACTCTTTGCATGAGGTAGACAAAGTACTGGAGTTTCAGCTTTAGCATCATTTCTTCCAAAGAAATCCCAGGGTTGATTTCCTTCAGAATGGACTGGTTGGATCTCCTTCCAGTCCAAGGGACCCTCAAGACTCTTCTCCAATACCACAGTTCAAAAGCATCAATTCTTTGGCACTGAGTCTTCTTCACAGTCCAACTCTCACATCCATACATGACCACAGGAAAAACCATAGCCTTGACTAGACAGACCTTAGTCGGCAAAGTAATGTCTCTCCTTTTGAATATACTATCTAGGTTGGTCATAACTTTTCTTCCAAGGAGTAAGCGTCTTTTAATTTCATGGCTGCAGTCACCATCTGCAGTGATTTTGGAGTCCAAAACAATAAAGTCTGACACTATTTCCACTGTTTCCCCATCTAGTTCCCATGAAGTGATGGGACCAGATGCCATGATCTTCATTTTCTGAATGTTGAGCTTTAAGCCAATTTTTTCACTCTCCTCTTTCACTTTCATCAAGAGGCTTTTTAGTTATTCTTCACTTTCTGCCATAAGGGTGGTATCATCTGCATATCTGAGGTTATTGATATTTCCCTGGCAATCATGATTCAAGCTATACTTCATCCAGTCCAGCTTTCTCATGATGTACTCTGCATAGAAGTTAAATAAGTAGGGTGACAGTATACAGCCTTGACATACTCCTTTCCCTATTTGGAACCAGTCTGTTGTTCCATGTCCAGTTCTAACTGTTGCTTCCTGTCCTGCATACAGATTTCTCAAGAGGCAGGTTAGGTGGTCTGGTATTCCCATCTCTACACTGATCATTAGAGAAATGCAAATCAAAACCACAGTGTGAATAGAACCTCACATCTTTCAGAATGGCTATCATCAAAAAGATAGGAAATAATAAATGTTGGCAAGGACGAGGAGAAAAAGGAATGCTCATGTGCTGTTGATGGACTTGTAAATTGGTACAGCAACTATGGGAAACAGTATGGAGTTTACTCAAAAATTGAAAATAGAACTTTCATATGGTCCAGCAATTTCACTTCTGAGTATTTACCACAAGAAAATATAAACACTAATTTGAACAACATATGCACTCTAATGGGTTCCCCTGGTAGCTCAGCTGGTAAAGAATCTGCCTGCAATGCAGGAGACCCTGGTTAAATTCCTGGGTTGGGAAGATTCCCTGGAGAAGGGATAGACTACAACTCCAGTATTCTTGGGCTTAGCTGGTGGCTCAGACAAGGTAAATTACTTGAGAGGAGTGACCTTTTCTCTCAAGTGAACTTTACTGAGTGATTCTCAGTAAAGAATCCACTTGCAATGCAGGAGACCTGTGTTCGATTCCTGGGTTGGGAAGATCCCCTGGTGGAGGGCATGACAACCCACTCCAGTATTCATGCCTAGAGAATTCCCATGGACAGACAAGCCTGGAAGCCTACAGTCAATGGTGTCACAAAGAGTCAGACATGACTGAGCAGTATATGATGGAATATTACTCAGCCATAAAAATGAAATTTTGCCATTTGTGACAACATGGATAAAACTAAAAGAGGATTATGTTAAGCAAAGTAAGTCAGATAAAGACAAGTGTTAAGCAAATTAAGTCAGATAAAGACAAATACCATATAATCTCATTTGTATGTGGAATCTAAAAAAAAAACAAAAAAACAATACAACCAATTAAACCAAACCAAAGCAAACAGACTCATGTATTCACAGAACAAATGAGTAGTTGCCAGAAGGGAGTGGGGACAAGGACTGTGGAGGAAATAGGTGAAAGGGATTAAGATTTACAAATCTCCAGTTACAGAATAAATAAGTCATGGGGATGTGATATACAGCCTAAGGAATATGAGCAATAATATTTTATAACTTTGTACAGGGACAGATGGTTACTAGACTTACTGTGGAAATCATTTTTTAATGTATGCAAAATGTCAAATCACTACATAGTATACCTGAAACTAATATCATGTTGTATGTCAACTATATTTTAATTGAAAAAAAATTATTAATTAAAATGTCAACCTCATTCTTCCTTTAAAAAAGAATGGATACATATAGAATATAAAGAAATATGGGTTAAAATAGAAAAAAAAATCATAATATTCTAGAATTGACTATGCTAAGAAAATATGGTATAAACCTAAGTGGTCAAAAGGAGAAGCTGAGAGCTTATAGACAAGGTGTCTTTTGGGACCCACTGAATGAACCACCAAGTAATTGTTTTAATCATGCGTCTCTTTTGTTAACTATACACAGCTCAGATCACACCTAACCTCTCACAAAAAGGCACAGATTATGATTCATCTACTTCCAATTAGCATATTTATTTCTGCTAACTGAAACACTTATGACACCCTGTGAAAAGGAAATTCTTGAAAATCTTTGCACATAGCAAGTCTGTCCACTTGGAAACACATTTGTGTACTTTACGGTTTTGTACAATTTTCAACTTAAAGTGCTTTACACGTATATTTTCAATTAATCTTCTCAACACTATAATGTTGTTAGTATTATTTCCATTTATAATAAAAGGAAAGTGAGGCTAGAGTAGTAAAATTACCTGCCCAAGGATTGGGAGAAAGGGTTATAAACCCAGGCCTCTCACTCACTTTCACTCCATGATATGGGATGCCGCTTGTAAGCAGTATACACTTCAGTCTCATTGTCCAGAATTCAGAACATCTCATGAGATGCAGACATGCTCTTAAAATCAAGATATCAGGCTGCCCTGGACCACACTAATAACAAGGAAATTTGCTCACATTTGCCTGTCTTAATTCTTACCTTTGTGGATGCTACTACTCATGCTTCCTGGTTTCCCCATGCAAAGAAACAAATCATAGTGTTCCACACATACAGTATTCTTTCAGTAAATGTCTATTAAATTGAACTTATAATTCCCATAGAGAATGGTCACACAGGATAGCATTTTTGGAAAGAACATCTCCTTCTCCCCCATGTCTTAATCACTGAACTCTGCTAAAGAATTTTTATATTCATTTATTGAACAAAGAAGAGTCCAAAATTCTAGCTTTATATCTGAGAACATATTCTCCAAAATCTGATTCAAATGCTTCAACTTTTAATTTTCACTACCTCCAAGAATGTTTTCTACCCTAATCAAATGTCCTCTAGTCCAACCATATACATCCTTGACTCTAGGACTTTACTTAGTTCGTGTCTCCTGCAGGAATGACTCCCTTTCTAATTCTACCAAAGTGCCATGATTGTTTTCTATCTTTGTATCAGTCAGAATTCAGCCTAGGAAATAGAAACTACCCCAGGTATTTCAGGGCAGGAAGATTGTTGGAAGGGCTGAAAGGTCAGGAGGCTGCCATTTTTCTATGGGTGATGAGGTCACTTGTCTTAATTGTAATTCAGCATTATGAAAGCTGCTACTATAATAGCTTTTAAACTCACCAAGATGATGACCACCCATTCACATGCAAAGTCCAGCTGCCACAAAACTCAAAGCTCTTGAAGTTTGTTTGGCAGCAGCAGGAATACAACATCTTTCCTGTTTCTGGCATCCAAATCTCACAAGAGCACCCAATTTGGATGAACCTAATTTGAACCCACAGTCCTAGGTGCAAAGGAGTCTGGTAATGCATTTTTAGCCTTCCTATTTCACCAAATATAATGAGGGCAAAATGGAGATAAGGACGATCTATCTAAAGCATCTATTACATTGCTTTTATTGTTGATTAACATGGTTTTGATCTATATGTTGTTATATATCCTATCCTTTTACTTATAAGACTGTAAGTTTCCCGAGACCGAATACCTTTTTATATCATTATTTTGTCTAACGAACATTGGTATAGTGCTTGCCATGTGTTCCAGTTGCTCAGCAAATATTAGCTCATTTAATTCTAGTAATAGCCTTAATGCTGCTACTGCTAAGTCGCTTCAGTCGTGTCCGACTCTGTGGGACCCCATAGATGGAAGCCTACTAGGTTTCTCTGTCTCTGGGATTCTCCAGGGAAGAATACTGGAGTGAGGTGCCATTGCCTTCTCCAGTGCATGAAGGTGAAAAGCAAAAGTGAAGTCGCTCAGTCGTGCTGACTCTTAGTGACCCCATGGACTGCAGCCCACCAGGCTCCTCCATCCATGGGACTTTTCAGGCAGGAGTACTGGAGTGGGGTGCCATTGCCTTCTCTGAACAGCCCTAATAGGTAGGTACTATTATTAGCTCCATACTACTTTTGAGAAAGCTGAGGTATGAAGACGTTAAATCACTCACTCAAGGTCACCCAGTTAGAAAGCAGAATGATGAGGATTTGATTAAAAGCAATTTGTCTCAAGAGTCCATCTTATCCTTGGTATTTTATTCCCTACAGTGAATAATAGAAGAGACCAAAGAGAATTGAATGACTGTGTGTTAGTCTTGGACCTGAGAGCATGACATTCTACAGAAACAGCATAACACATACTTTGACGAAATCAATGGATGAATGACAAAATTTGCAGATTATTTATGCATCAGTCAATTTTAGAGAACATCTGACTTTGAGTTTTTTATATTTAAAATATTTTAAATAACAAAAGTAATATATTCTAAATTGAGAAAATATTCAAAAGATATAGAAATTTATAATTTGAGGATTTTCCCCACCACACCCCAGAAGTAATTAGTTTGCCTAGCCAGTCTCTAGCTTTCAAACCTTTTCATGGAATTATGTCACACACACATACACACACACATTACTTTTCCCTTACAATGGAATGGAATCATATTATACATATGACATTGAACACTGGCTTCTTTTCCACTTGATTACACATGATGTCTGTCTATTTTAACATATGTTCTTTCTAAGGGCAATATAGTATTCCATTCTGTGTGATACTTTACATGCGATTTTTACTTTGTATCATTACTTATAATCTGCAAAGCATCTTGATGTTCATCACCTCATGTCCAAAAAAGATTTAGTTAAACATTTTTGTATTCATTTTAATAAAAAAGAGATCAAGAATCATTTTTCACATTAGCGCTCTCCATTAGTATGACCTAGGAACATATAAGAAGGTTACTAGTATGGTCTGAATTTGCTGGTATTTTAAAATATCCATGAGTGACCAAAGGGAAAGAAGCATTTGGTGTGTTTCTACACCTGCTGTGATCTCAGTGAGTTCCTGAGCATCGGTGAGAAGTAGACTGCATTAGCCAACGTTTGACCAGGGGTCTAAACCTTCCCCAGTAATTTCATCTGAGCTGTGACCCTTTGCCCAGTTTCATAGGAAACTCCTTGAGGGCTGAGAGGGAGCTAAAAGCCAAATCAGTATCAGTTGGAAGTAAGTCTACTTTATAGGGCAGCCATATTGGGAAGGGGAATGTTATTTTAACACCTCTCCTACTCAGTGCTCCAGTAGAACGCCCAAGATCCCTGCCTCTTTGGGGCTATTTAACCAGTAATTGTGTTCTGCACTAAGAAGACACATCTCCTGTAGAAAAGAGCAGTCCTTGAGCTGCTGCAAAGTACAGGGGTGTCAGCTGAGTACCGTCAGACTCTCTTTAAACACCTTGGTGTTCAATCTCAAACCATCCTACATGGCTTGAAATTTACACTGTTACACCATTAGAATGGGCTGTTAGGGTGTGCTGTGCTCAGTTGTGTCTGACTCTGTGATCCCATGGACTATAGCCTGCCAGGCTCCTCTGTTCATGGAATTTTCCAGCCAAGAATACTGGAGAGGGTTGCCTTTTCCTTCTCCAGGGGATATTCTCCACCCAGAGATTGAACCCACATCTCTTGCGTCTTCTGAACTGGAGGGCAGGTTCTTCACCACTGTGCCACCTAGGAAGCCCATCTGAATGGGAAAAGGCCCTAAAGTGTTTCTCTCATAATTTTAGAACATTGGTCCAATAGAAAGCATTAGTGATATACCACTCTGGCCAAATTATGGGTCAGCCAAGATGTGATGTATTTTTATTTTTGGCTGTGCTGGATCTATCTCTAGTTGGGGGAGCATGGGCTATTCTTCCTTGCTGTGCAGGGTCTTCTTGCGGTGGCTTCTCTTGTTGCAGAGCATGGGCTCTCTAGTTAAGCCACTGAGGCAGAGTTGCTCTGAGGCATGTGGGATCTTCCTAGACCAGGGATCTAACCCATGTCCCCTGCATTGGCAGGCAAATTCTTAACCATTGGACTACCAGGGAAGTCCCCAGACATACTTTTACACCAGTTTTTTGGGATATTTAATTTTCATTAAGAAAAACAGAGTTTGAACTAATAGCATTAGATTCAGCATAGATATTTACTGAAGAATTTAAAGGGAAACAGAAAAGTCAATATAGCCAAGGATAATCACAAGATATTCTAGACTTCGCAGCAGGAGGAAGGGCAAAGTGACAGAAACCGAGGGTTACCAGAAGGCCAGGAGGAAAAGGAGACGAACTGTAACAGCAGCTGTGACTATGACCTTACAGTCCCTAAGACTGTGTGTGTGTGCGTGTGTGTGTGTGTGTGTGCGTGTGTGTGCACGCGCGTGCAGATGCACGTGTTTGTTTTATATCTCTTTTGGAAAGAGGAAAATCGCTAAGTGAAATTTCGACCTCCACTCTTTCTAGTAACATTGCCACATCTCAGGTTTCTAGGACTTGCATTGTTTCACTTTGACTAAATGGGTAGAAGGGAAAGCTGCCTGAAGAATATTGTATTACACACAGCGGTGGGGATGGCCAGGGTAGAAAGGTAAGGAGGGTGATAGATGGTAAAGCATGGGTGGCACTCTGCCAGCTCACAATAAGCATGAGGCAACCTCTATAGAATCATGGAGTGGTCCCTGATTTAGCAAAAGCAACATAAAGATATTCAATGTTGTAAAAGTAGCACTTTATTTAACCTTCCTGTACAAACTTTAGAAGCATTAATCTGTCACAGTAGGCTCTATCTTGTACATGTAAGTGGATGAGATTCTGTAATCAAATCCTAAATGTGTATTTGTAGCAAGATGGTTTTTCAGCACAATGTATCAGGGGATGCAACAGAGGGAGTAGGGAGACAATTAACGGGAGATCACCGTGCCTGGCGAGCCCTTTCGCTCCCTAATGGTGTTTCCCAGGACTGCACTGATTTCTGAATTTTCAGGTTTATTTACCAGACGGCACAACTTTATTGGGACCCCACAAGGCCTCTCCTATTCTATAACCTGCAATGGAGACTCATTTAAGAGAGAGAACCCTTGCATGGATGCGATTCCAGGAGCATTCTAATTTCTTTTCAATACCGGCTCCAATTACCTATTGCAGGTCTGTGTTCAAAATATCTGAAGTCTGAGAACAGTCCAAAAGAGCAGATGTTTTGTGAATCTTAGACTGAAAAGGGCAGACAGCAGCCTCAAGTCTTGGGATTTGGGCTCAGTGCAGGTCCCACCCAGATTGTTCTGGAGATAAAGGATACATGTGGACATGTTCCAGGCCTGCCAGATATTCGCTAGCAAGTCTGGAGTTTGGGATTTTGGAGCCTGAAATTGTAGCCACCAGAAACAAATTCTTCTTGATACAAAACAAAAATCTTAGATCGCTTTTGAATAAAGTGTTCATTGTCAGGAGTTTCCTTGGTGGCTCAGTAGTAAAAGAATCTGCCTGCCAATGCAGGAAACTTGGGTTTGATCCCTGGAAGATCCCCTGGAGAAGGGAATGACAACCCATTCCAGTGTTCTTGCCTGGTAAATTCCATGGACAGAGAAGCTTGGCAGACTAGAGTCCATGGGGTCACAAAAGAGTCGGACATGACTTAGCCACTAAACAACAACAACATTATAGTCAGGGGTGGAGGCAGAGGAGGAAATGATTTGGATTTGACTTCAGATCAGCACAAGGAGGCATTCAATGATATTAAAATGAATAATATCAGCACATTTTTCTCCTTCAAAAATCTTTGCAAGATTTGCATACGTGTTTATTGTGCAAAACATATGCATCTTGCCTGGAATATATTTCATTGTGTAGCATATGGTTCCTTTCAGCAAAGGATCTGAAACGACTTTAACAGAAAGAACTCCTCCTTTCATTCACTCCCAGAGAGTAAGGTGCTGTTTAAGAGGCAATAACTCTATCCCAGGGGGCTCCACTTAGGCCCTTATAACTGCCTTGTAAGTTGCACACCCATCAGTTTTTCTCCCGGCCCTCTCTCTCAGCAGGCTGGGCTAGGCTTAACTGCTCTGGGCAACCTAGGCCCTGCAAATCCATAATAGAAAGCAAGAGTGTCTCCTCCTCATCGTCTAGATGTGGGATTCCTGGAGGGAAATACAGAGAAATTATAACATAGGGCAGTGCTGTCCAAAATAACTATCATATGAGCCAAAAATGCAAGCTGCATATATAATCTTGAATTTATTCTAGTCACTACATGTAAAAAGTACAAACAGGAGAAATTAATTTTCTATATTTGCTGCAGTCTTCTATGTTAAATATATGGTCATTTCCACATGTCATTGATATGAATGTTCTTAATGAGATATTTCACATACTTTTGGGAGTGCTGTATCCTCTAAATCCAGCTGTATTTTATTCTCATGGCACGTCTCCATTGGAAGTAACTGCATTTCAAGTACTCAGTAGCCATATGTGACTAGTGGCTACCATACTGCATACTGCATAGCACAGTTCTAGGGAGGATGCCAGGTGAGCCAGAGAACTCTAAGTGAATTTTATTCTCTAGGAGAACGGGCTAGAGAACGATGGTGGGTGTGGTGTAGGCGTGCTAAGTCAACCCAATGGACTATAGCCCACAAAGCTCCTCTGTCCATGGCATTCTCTAGGTGAGATACAGGAGTTGGGTACCATTTCCTTTTCCAGGGGGCTTCCTGACCCAGGGATCAAACCCTAATCTCTTATGTCTCCTGCATTGGTGGGTGGGTTCTTTATCACTGGTGCCACCTGTGAAGCCTGATGGAGGTGGTGGCGATAATGCTAATGGTTTATACTTACTATCACTGTTTTAGCTTTTTATTACTACTATTATACTGATTTATTTGATTTTAAATTTTTATCGGAATATAGTTGCTTTACAATGTTGAGTTAGTTTCTACTGTACAGCAAAGTGAATCGGCTCTACGTATACATATATCTCCCCTTTTTGGATTTCTTTCCTGTATATGTCATCACAGAGCAATGAGTAATGTTCTCTGTGCTATACAGTAGGTTCTTATTAGTTATGTATATTATACATAGTATCAACATTATATATGTATGAATCCCAATCTCCCAATTCATCCCATCCCTCCTTTCCTCCTTGGGTATCCATACATTTGTTCTCTACATCTTTGTCTCTATTTCTGCTTTGTAAATAAGATTGTCTATACCATTTTTTTCAGATTCCACATATATGCATTAATATATGATATTTACTTTTCTCTTTCCGACTTACTTCACTCTGGATAATAATCTCAAGGTCCATCCACATCTCTGTTATTTTTGTAATTTACTTATTATTTATAACTACTATTACTATTAAGGGCTGTTTTCATTGTTTTACCTGTACTTATCAATTCTCAGAAGATCCCTATAAAGTACATAATATTATGATTCCCTTTTAGAGATGAGACTGAAAGAGTGTAGAAGAACCTAGCGGATGAGGGCGAGGAGCATGGGATGGTGACAGGTTAATGGGGGACTGTCCAAACTAGGTGGATGGCTGTGCATTTTCATGCATGCCTCATGTTGATTCAAGGAGAAGGTTTGGTCTGTCACATCAGCTCTGCTCTGCTAAATGACCTCTGAGCCACCACAAAAGTAATGCAATTCTCTGGGCACCTAATTTACTGTCAGAAAAGGTAAGCTGAGAGAGAAACTGAAGGTGACAAGGGTGGAGAACAAGTTTACACAAATGAAAAGAAAAGTACATTTGGAGAGATTCTTCCAACCTTCATCTCGAATGTAACTATCCTGGGCCAATCTGTGTGTGGGTCACACACAGGAAGACAGTTTTCTTGTGTAGTTCTGGGTGTGTGTTGTGTTCCAGGAGTTATGACCCTAGAGACCTTGGCCTGTGTTCACTTCCAGGCTATTCATGTCTAAGAAAATAAAGATTCCCCCAAATGAATAATGCATAAACTCAAAATGGCCCCATGTATTGAAGAAGGTGGAATCATTGTCATCTAACAATTCTAAGACAGTGTAACAGAACATATTTAAGACCCAGCTGGCACTAGTGGCAAAGAACCTGCCTGCCAATACAGGAGGCATAAGAGAAGTCGGGAAGATCCCCTGGAGGAGGGCATGGCAACCAACTCTGATATTCTTGCCTGGAGAATCCCACGGACAGAGGAGCCTGGTGGGCCATAGTCCATAGCATCGCAAAGAGTCGGACACAACTAAGTGACTTCTTAGCACGCAGCACACAAGACCCATAAGATGGAGAGAAGAGGAAGTTGGGGGAAATTTGAGGGGACAGGAGCTATGTCGGGGACCAGGCAAGGCAAGAGTTAACACTGAGAAGAAATTCAAAGAAGGTTGAGGAGAGGTCCCAGAGGGAAAGTGGGAGAGGCATCTCAGAGATGTAAGTCCCACTTATTCATCTTATAAACTGTGCTGACAGCACACCAGCCCATTTCAACTGAGCCACGGAAACACACATCCAGGCAAAAAACTGAGTCATTTGGCATTAACAACATGTTCACACGCCAAAACATGCCCTGACCCACATCACTCTTTTGTACACCAAATGTAATATATACTCACTCTAAGAAATGATGAGAAGCAGTAAAAGTTTCTTCTCCTTCTTTCCATTTCAGCATTCTCACTCCACACCCAGCATGCTGTGCAATTTACACGTGGGAAAGACTGGAAAGGTCATGTGGCATCAGCTCAGCCCACACACTGGAATGGAAATCTGTTGGCAACCACAGGCCCTCGGTCCTGAAAAATTAATTGAGATGGGAACACTGACCTGTGAGAATGTGGAGGGGGGTTTGCCATGCCATTTAAGAACATGAGATGAATATCCCAAAGCACACATTTTTGAATGTATATTTGAAATTCAGTAGAGAAGAGGGAAATAGGTAGAACAGAGGAAAGGGAAAGACAGTCTACCAATTTTCAAGATGTGACTCTTAGCACCTCTTTTTTTCCTCCCCAGGAAGCACTGTATGTTGATAATAATCATGAAGACTCTGAGGCCTTCCGGTATTTTGGAGAACATTTCACAGAGCAAACTTTAGTCATGTAAAATGGGTAAACATGATGTGAAATGTATTAACACATTTGCTGAATTCTGCAAATATATTTTTACACAATTAGCTTAATTATTTAGATACATATTAAACCTTGCTTGCCTCAAGCAATTTAACATGAAATGTAATTTCACATATTATCACAAGAAAAACACATTTATAGAAAATCTGTGTCTCTCCTTTCATAATAACACTTCAACCCATCATTATTTGGGATATAAATAGATAGTTTATATTTCAAAGATTATGAGCACTGTACTTCCAGAAAGAGAATCTCCCGATCCAATGAACAAGTGGCCCCCAAATCCTGCTCTGTTCAGTTATTGTACTGAAATAGATCCTCGGAGGACACCATCAGTGATACTGCAAGGTGCGGTATACAAAGCAAGGTGCCCCCACTGCATTCGGAACAGGAAAGATTTGCTGTAATTTATTCAGAGGGGCTTTAAAAGTAAAGAGCATGACTAATTTGGAAAGAGTGGCAGAGTCAGGACTTTCCTGATGGCCCTGTGGCTAAGATTTCACACTCCCAATGCAGGGGACCAGGGTTCAGTCCCCAGTGAGGGTGTTAGATTCCTCATGCTGCAACTAAGACCCAGTGCAACCAAATAAATAAATATATATATATATATATATTTTTTAAGTCACAAAGGATGATGGTAGTTGTGCATATTCTCATGCTTACAAGGTAAAAGTACTTATTTCAACTTTGAAAATTCCACTTAATAGTCAACAAATTTATTGTTGTCCTATTAACATTTTCAATTGCATTACTTCCTGAGAGGGCTAATCATTTTGGAAAATCCCTTGTATCAGTCAACTTTGCAACAGGAAAAAGGAGCATTAATGATCTGAGTACTTTGTATTTATGTGGTGAGTGAAGTGAAGTGAAGTGAAAGTCGCTCAGTCGTTTCCAACTCTTTGCAACTCCATGGACGGAGTCTATGGAATTCTCTAGGCCAGAATACTGGTGGGTATTTCCCTTCCCTTCCCTTCCCTTCCCTTTCCCTTCTCCAGGGGATCTTCCCAACTCAGAGATTGAACCCAGGGCTCCCGAATTGCAGGCAGATTGTTTACCAGCTGAGCCACAAGATTTTTAAAGAGCTTTCACATACATTATTTTCTTATGAAGTAACTTGACAATCTAAGTAATGTTTAGTATTGGCCATTTTACCTTTGAAGAAGCTGCATTTTATGAAGGGAGAAAGTAAATCACAGAGAGAAGTTACGTGCTAGAGTCACTGGAACTGTGACCACACAGACAGAAGTATTTTTATCAAATATATGTCTTCGGCATTTTACTATGAGCAAGGAATAGCATTTTGAAGTGATAGGGAAAATGTGATACATACGTATATATAGTGTGTGTGTGTGTGTGTGTGTGTGTGTGTGTGTGTGTATTTATATATAGGCTTCCCCATGGCTTAGCAGGTAAAGAATCCACCTGCAGTGCTGGAGACACAGGAGACACGGGTTCAGTCCCTGGGTCGGGAAGATCCCCTGGAGTAGGGTGTGGGAACCCACTCGTTTTCTTGCCTGGAGAATCCCATGGACTCAGGAGCCTGGCTGGCTACAGTCCATAAGGTTGCTAAGAATCAGACACAACTGAGTGACTATGCAAACACACGTGTGTGTGTATACACACACATACACACATGTCTTCCAAAAATTATCTTTCCAATTCCTGGGTATGTAGACTTGATCTCAGGAACAATTGTTTTTACTCTGTTCTGTAAAACAGAGGTAGCAATAGGAGGAAGGAGGTCCCTCGTGGCCTAGTGGTTAGGATTGCAGGCTTTTCCTGCTGTGGCTTGAGTTCAACGCCTGTTCAGGGAACTGAGATCCTGCAAGCCACGTGGTGTGGCAAAAATAAGGAAAGGAAAGGAATGTTTGGAAATTCCTTGTGCAAGGGGAGGGATGGGCAGAGAACAGCAGAACAGTAGCATTCCAGGCTGAGAGCACTGGGTACCTCAATGGTACTCAGCTCACCTTGAAAGATTTTCTTTAGAGGCAGAAACCAGTCACATGGGAAGAAAGACTTCATTTTGTGTTGGCAAGAATACTGGTGTGGGTTTCCATAGGGGATCTTCCTGATCTAGGAATTGAACCCGTGTTTCCTGTGTCTTCTGCGTTGCTTTACCTGCTGAACCATCCATTGGGGAAGCCTATATGTATATGTGTATGTATATATCAAATATTCCCTGTCACTTCCAAATGCCTGGCTCCTTTTGTGGTGCTTTTTACACAGAGCTAAACCAAGGCACTTGAGAATGCCTCTAGAGCTAGTCTGGGAACGTAGCAGGCGATCACTCAAGAAGTCAAAGGCAGGACTCCATTGGGGAGACGTGGAAAGAGACTCTGGTCTGCCAAGACACAGAGATGCACCTCACGGCCTGCTGTGCACACAGCTCAGGTTGGTGTTAATGTCAGTTTAAATACTCTTCCATTTGACAACCAAGCCTTGATCAGGGGCTCCAGCTACCAGTCTGACGGATAGCTGACATCTCAGTTAGAAAAGCTTCTGCTCAGGGAGGATACAGAGGTGGAAGAAGGAGGAAGCCATCAACCTCACACCCCCAGAAAAGGCCAGCCTGGTGCTCTTGGGAGGACAGGAGACACAGCTGACCTTTGACCTTTCCCTTTTAACATGCTCCTTCTCTGCACACCTGAGGGCACCTGACTGAGTTGTCTGTAACACTGAAGCCCAATTTTATTTTATTTTTTTGTAACTTTCATCATAACATACTCTTTTAAGTATTTTATTTTATTATTGGTTGTTTTTTGATTGCTTGCTTTGGTTTCTTTGGGGTTTTTTGTTGTTTTTGCTGTTTGAAATTTCTTTAATTTTTATTGCCAATTAATAATGTTGTGATGGTTTCAGGTGGACAGCAAAAGGACTCAGCCACACATATTCATGTATCCATTCTCCCCCACCTCTCCCCCCACCCAGGCTGCCACATAACCTTCAGCAGAGCCCCCTGTGCTCTACAGTAGGTCCTTGTCTGTTATCTATTTTAAATATAGTGCATGTACATGTGGATCCCAAACTCCTTAACTATTCCTTCCCTCCATTCTTCCATCTTGGCGATCATAAGCCAATTTTATTTATTTATTTATTTTTAAATTCTATTTTTACTTTATTCTACTTTACAGTACTGTATTGGTTTTGCCATACATTGACATGAATCAGCCACAGGTGTACACGAGCTCCCAATCCTGAAACCCCCTCCCACTTCCCACCCCATATCATCTCTCTGGATCATCCCCGTGCACCAGCCCCAAGCATCCTGTATCCTGTATGGAACATAAACTGGTGCTTCGTTTCTTACATGATAGTATACATGTTTCAATACCATTCTCCCAAATCATCCCACCCTCTCCCTCTCCCTCAGAGGCCAATTTTAAATCATGTTTATCTGAAGGAGAACAGTGGTAATATTCTCAAGTAGTTAAATTCTCAAATGAAGATTCACATCAGCCGCCTATAAGAAATGTCTGTGTTTGCCTATTTAAGGTTTTGTCTTTTTCTGTCACAGCTCCTGATGTAAAAATTTTAGTGATAGAGGGACAAGTTGAAATGATATGTTAGGTAGCAGGGCCTTCTGTAAGATTCACAACATCTAAATGATTGCCAAGTTTGCTATTTTACCTACTCAGCCTATCACACATTTTCCCATTCTCTCCAGTTCTACAGGCATCAAGCTGAGGTCCCTGTTGTCCCTCAGCTAGGCTGTAGCTTTCACCCTCCATATCTTCTAACACATGGGCCTCATTTCAGCTCAAAGGTCCTCTTACTCCCAAGGTGGGAACTTTTCAGTATGTTCTCACTAATTTTAAAATATATTCTAAGATACTGAATATGGCTCAAAAGGCCCTACATGAGGGATGAAAAGGATGACAGGCATGGAAGGTCATCCTACTTATGTTACCCTGAGGTTTGAAAAGGCTCAAGGCTTCCCTGGTGGCTCAGAGGTTAAAGCATCTGCCTGCAATGCAGGAGGCCTGGGTTGGATCCCTGGGTCGGGATGATCCCCTGGAGAAGGAAATGGCAACCCGCTCCAGTATTCTTGCCTGGAGAATCCCATGGATGGAGAAGCCTGGTGGGCTACAGTGCATGGGGTCGCAAAGAGTCAAACACAACTGAGCAACTTAACTTTCGTTTTCACTTTCTCTGGACAACTTGTCTGTGGCCTAATCAACCAGTGGAGATTTATCTCTGGGTTCAAACCAAAGTGTTTGACAAACAGCTATTTAGTGTTAGCAACACTCATTTCCAAAACTGATGACCTAGAGGGGTGGGATGCGGGGAATAGGAAGAAGCCTCAGGTGGGAGGGGATATATGCACACAAATAGTCAATTCACTTTGCTGCACAGCAGAAACCAACCCAACATTGTAAAGCAAGTATACTCCAATTAAAAACATTAAAAATAAAACTGAAGATGGGGAAAGGGGAGGAGCTAAAGATATGGTTAAAAATGAAATGGATCAGCATTTATCGATGTCACATGCCTCCACAAAATTTAGCCTTTTGATGAAAGACATTTTCTAAAAACTCATTTGGATCTGGTGACCTCCTTCTGAAGACCTATTCCTTATGTAACATTCAAGGCCCTACGTATTCTGCATGTTCAGACATTTCATTTTGTCTTCAAAATGCACCTTGCCCTTTCACAGCTTTAAATCTTTATATGCGCATTTAGGGGACCATGGAAAACCATGTTCCTCATTTCAGTTTAAGACCTGATTCCAGTGTTACCTTCTTGTGAACACTTCTCTGAAACTCTTTCATAGAGTTGAACTCTCCCAGTAATGAGTCAATAGCTCTGCCCCAGGATCAATCATGTGGTATCATCATTATCATTATTTTATATCATATAATTATCATTATATATCATGTCATTATGTATATATATCATATCATTATATGTTTCTCCCTAGATTGTAAGCTGCATGAAGACAGGATTATCATATCGGCTAGCTCAGTATCTCTCCCTCAAATCTGTAGACCAGTTCTAACATCTAATGGGCATCATAAAGTCTCAAGAAATGCTCTTTTATCTGCTTTTCTTTTGGATATTGTTAGAGGAGAAAGTATAAACTACTAGGAGATATACATATATATTTCTTACATTTTAATTGTTATCCTGAATGATTAAAGTATAAAGTCTTAATAATAGATATTACTTATAAATGACTTACTATTTTTAAAGAAGATGCTATTACTTCACTCAGTGTGCTGTTTCTGAGGGTGTCCCAAATCCTTGAATGGCAAGAGGAGGCAAAGGGCAAAGTGCTGCTGGGAACCACTCATAGCTATAAAAATGGTGCATCTGCCATCTAGTGGTGACGATGTGTAAATGCACCTTGGCTTGATTAAAGAAATCTGGAGGGCCAGTCTAGAGTGGTGGCTCAGATGGTAAAGAATCTGCCTGCAATGCAGGAGACCCGGGTTCAGTCCCTGGGTCATGAAGATCCCCTGGAGAAGGGTATGTCTACCCACCCCAGTATTCTTGCCTGGAGAATTCCATGGACAGAGGAACCTGGTGGGCTACAGTCCATGAAAGTCATAACAGTGTTCTTTGCTCAGTCGTGTCTGACTCTTTGCAATCCCACCTACTGAAGCCTGCCAGGTTCCTCTGTCCATGGGGATTCTCTAGGCAAGAATACTGGAGTGGATTGCCATTTCCTTCTCCAGGGGATCTTCCCAAACCAGGGATCAGGGGTCTTTTTGAATTATGGTGTTTTAAGGGTAGCTGGGTTCGATCCCTGGGTTGGAAAAATCCCCTGGAGAAGGAAAAGGCTACCCACTCCAGTACTCTGGCCTGGAGAATTCCATGGACTGTACAGTCCGTGGGGTCGCAAAGAGTTGGACACTACTGAGCGACTTTCACTTTCACTTTTAAAGGGTATATGCCCACTACTGGGACTGCTGGGTCACATGCTAGTTCCATTTTTTAGTTTTATAAGGAACCTCCATACCGTTCTCCATAGTGGCTACACCAGTTTACATTTCAACCAAGAGTGCAGGAGAGTTGCCTAGATGGATCGGATAGGGATATGTGGGAGGGAGGTCCAAGAGAGGGGATATATGTATACAGATAGATGTTTCACTTTATTGTGCAGCAGCAACTGACACAACATTCACAAGTGAAGCATCTTTTTAAAAAGTCTTAAGATCCTATTCTGTAGTCCCTAACCTCAAGGACCTTGCAAAATGATATGAACAAATTAAATTAATTATACAAATTAAATTAATACAGAAGATAATTTCAGTCTGTGCTAAGTGACAGGGAGGGAAATAAACAGCTGATGGGTGAAGAGAAACAGCGCTAGGCAGCTCCGGTATTTCTGGGCAGTTAAGCTGAGACCCTAATGAGTAAAGGGGCAGAGAAGGGAGAGAGTTACCATCAGTGGAAATTTTGGTTGAGCTCCTTTCAGGCTTATGTCCATGGACTACTGTTGCTGCAGTCCTGATCTCCTCCCTCTGATCTCCTTCCTACCTTCACATTTTCCCATCTATCCTCCTAGCTCTTGAAATTTATTAGTCTATCAGTACACATCCTTGTGTAGGTTTATGCATCCCTGAGCCTGATGTTTGAGCATCATGTAAACAGTTTCCATTTGAACTCTTTAAAGTTATATGTTCAAAGTTCTCCCTTTTCTACTGCCTTAGTGTAGTAGAGTGAATAAAAGAGAAGTAGCGGGCAGATTTTTGTAGTGAGAGAAACAAAATGGAAAAGGGGTAAACATATCTGAAAGAAATGACTGTGGACACACAATGGGTTTGATTGTAGAAGGTGCAAGGCAGATAAGAGGTTTATGATCACAATGCTGGCAAGTAAAAAGCTTCTCAAGAGAAGAATTTCAAGTGATAGATAACTAGTTGTTCTCTTACCACATGGATGATTTTGAATTACTTACATTTTGTGACATCAAATGAGAATTAAACTCTTAAATATTTTGCTGCCCACAGAAATCATCTCTTTATCACAGCAGTGACAAGTGTGTGGGTTGTTCTTTGGTGAGGTAGAAAGTGTCAATTACCATCCATTCATTGAGGATATGTTATGTGAAGGAGAATTCGAAGGGGCTCTATAAAAGTAGAATTTTCTTATTCAATCACTTTCTGTTCTGTATTTTCATATCCTGTCTCCTCACTTTCTTAATCCCTTCCGTGATACACAAACACACTTAAAAAGAATGACCAAAAAAAAAAAAAACTACCTCATTTTTCTTTATTCCTCTTATGCTGGCGGAGCCAGAAAATCCTTCACGGAAGAGACAAGCTAGATTGTATTCAACCTCACGCACCACCAACACAGTTGTCAGGCACGGAGCATGTTCATTACAGAGACGGAAAAGGAAGCAAAGTGAACACAGCTGGATTTTGAGATCGCAGGTTGAGTCTGCAAGGCTGTTAGAAATAGCATCTTTTCATTTATACACTGAGAAAATTTGACCTGGAAGTCATTGAGGGGGAAGATGGAAGCCCCATGATGTCACTCTTATTGAGCGACTCTTCTATTTCTGAGTTTTGGTTGAACACAAGCAATGGGCAGTATAAGCAGAGTGAGGGCTGATATTTATAGATACATAATTACCTAATATTTGGAGTTTTGTCACAGATATGTTTCTTTCAGATAATTCATAATCCTGATGTATTTTCAACATGATTAACTCCATACTTTAAAAACTGAATATTTTTTTCCTTGTCATTACCACCACCCAAAGCCACTCTTTTTTTTTTTTCCCCTAGAAAACCAACGTAGCTAAACAAAGCTCACTAAGAAAGAAATGTAACTCATAGTTATAGTAAGAGCAGTAAAAGAATTCTTCTGTTTGTCTTTTATGGATCTTTGGTGGAGGTCTGAATTTGTATTGTGTTTGTTTTTAAATGCCATATTTAGAATTATTTTGTTTGAGCTCTTCAACACGTGGACCTTTCTGTTCCAGACATTATCCAAATGCAAGCCCAAGTGTTCCATATGCTCCCTTTTAACTTAATCGCTTACTCACACCATTCTCCTGAAGGAAAGAAGATCACTTCAATCATTCTCTATTGCCCTTTTAATTAATCAGTTTTCTTTTTGGAGGACATGAATTTGATGTTTGCGATTAGTTTCTTGAAGAAAGAATGACTATAATATCTGCATATATATGTCTTCCCTCATGCATACATCCTTTCTCCCTCCCAGCACATAATGTCCTATACAGCCAGCATCGATCTATCTGGCAATGTCACAAAACAGACATGTTCCCTCCTGGACACTTAGATCAAAGGAGAGTGTCTCTGGATTGTTTCCTAAATGTCTCAAGAACCCATTTGATGATGCAGACTTTTCATCTCATTTAACTTTCAATTTTCTGCAATGGAAACATTTGGGAGAAATACATTCTAAAATATTCATGCTTGGACTTCGCTCTTGTTCCAGTGGTTAAGACTCTGTGCTCCCAATTCAGGAGGCTTGGGTTTAATCTGTGGTAGGGGAACTAAGCGGAAAAGGCAATGGCAACTCACTCCAGTACTCTTGCCTGGAAAATTCCATGGACGGAGGAGCCTGGTGGGCTGCCGTCCATGGGGTCGCACAGAGTCGGACACGACTGAAGCGACTTAGCAGCAGCAGCAGCAGCAGCAGGGGAATTAAGATCCTATATGCCGCAGGGCACGGTCAAAGAACAAACAAACAAATAAAACATCTGTGCTTATTTCTCATACAACAAACCCATGAGCTGAATCTTGAGCTACTATATCCAATTTAGTCATTTTTCTTTTATCAAAAGTAAAAGTTTATAATTTTTAAAATTTTATTAAAAGCTATACTCAATATTTTTAATAAGCTATTAGGGAAAAGAATCTGAAAAAGTATATATATATATATATTTGTCACTGTTAATTGCTAAGTTGTGTCCAACTCTTTTGCACCTTCATGGACCTAGCCCACTGGGCTCCTCTGTCCATGGGATTTACCAGCCATGAATACTGGAGTGGGCTGCCATTTTCTTCTTGAAGGAAACTTCCCAACTCAGGGATCAAATCCATGTCTCTTGCATTGGCAGGTGGATCCTTTACAATTAAGCCACCAGGGAGGCCTACACACACACACACACACACACACACATATATCTGAATCACTGCACTTGTATACCTGAAATTAACACAATATTGTAAATTAGCTATACATCAATTTTTACAAGAATATTTAACATGTTACCAATCTCCTGACACATTCTATTACTTTTTTTTTCTCACTGGGCTCTTGTTTTTGTGTGAATTGTTATGAACCTTAATTAAGATATTCAAATTCTCCACGATGATCCTCTTTTGTCCCTGGAATAGAAGAGCGATCTCTTGGCACTTCCCCCACACTGTCCTTTAAAATATTTAAAGGCAAAAAACTCACATGCTCAGCTTATGCAATCTCTGTATCTTTGCTGAGTCACGAGATAAAGGGCCAGATCTTTATATACTGTAAACTAACACAACATCTGGTAGGTTCACATGTGTCAATTGTCTGTTTTAGAAGTTTGAAATGAAGACACTTTTATCATTTTAAAATACTCAGCCACACATTGCCAAAAATTAAGGAAATTTTTTAAAAAGGCTCAGAGAAGAAATGGTATTGTATATATCTGTTCCTTCTGGTTGCAGTCAGACCTAGCCAGCTTGTTCTGTAAATGTGATTTTATTGTTTGGGGCCAGTCGGTTTCTTGCCCTGGGAGTGCCTGGCTGGTTTGCTCTTTGTTTCTCTCTGTCTCTGTCTTTCTCCTGTGTCTCTCAGTCAAGTCCACCAGGGTCCTGCCCCCAAGTGTCTGGCTAGCTCACCAATTCTGAATGAATGGAGTCTGTGTCCCAAGCCATCACCAAATGGGCCAGATGATACTCAACCCAAAAGTTCAGGGGAATTCACTCCTTATGTGAGAACTCAGGCTTCCCAGGTGGTGCTAGTGGTAAAGGTGTCTGCCAGTGCAGGAGACTAAGAGATGCAGGTTTGATCTCTGGATCGGGAAGATCCCCTAGGAGAGGGCATGGCAACCCACTCCAGTATGCTTGCCTGAAGAATCCCATGGACAGAGGAGCCTAGAGGGTTAGAGTTCATAGGGTCACAAAGAGTCAGGCATGACTGAAGTGACTTAGCATGCACACACACACGAGTGAACTCTGAGCAACGGGTTGGGAGATGGAGAGTTAGGGTAAGTACTGTCTGTCCTTTATTCAGTTCATGAACTGCTCTGAAGCTTTTTCATAGTCTGTCCAGAGAGGTAGCATGTGTCCTACTGAGCAGAATTTCTAGGTCTTAGCAGCTCTTCACAAAGCCCAGGTTGAGCAGTGAAGTGCCACATTGCATCGCTTCCTGTCTTTTTCTGCCTCCTGTCCTCTTTATCACTCTTTTCCTTGGGTTTGCACCTCTAAATAAAGCATCAGCACTTACTTTTTGCTTCGAGTTCTGCTTTCTCAAGAGCTCAGGCAAAGGCAAACACAATAAAAACAAAAGGCTTATTTCTCTTTTTCAGTGTGAGACTCTATGAAAATTACTGAGAAGCATTAGCCTCACTGTTAGACTCTCCAATGGCACATTTTCATATATTCATGAATTTCAGAGTCTGACTTCAGACTCTAGCTGATATGAGATAACATCATTTATTTAGTTCCTGATTTCATTGAATACTCATATTTGGAATGTTAAAAGACCTATGCTTTTGTTCATGGTTTTAACAAATTATTTATTTGAAGTATTTATTTTTCAAACTAATATCACCAGGGAAATGTTAGCTTGATAGTGGAGAATGCTGACAGACACTAGCTCACTCAGGTGATCAAGCTGAACATCATCAATATTGAAATAATCCAACATCATGAGCCTCCTAATATAGAGAAGAACAGCTCATCACTAGTGCATCATGAGAGACTACAATGTTGGTAGTACTCCTGACCAAAATACATTATATGAATCTAACCGTGAAAACAACAAACAAGCCCAAATGGAACCATATGTTCTAAAAACTAACGGAACTCAGTTCCTTAAAAATACAAGGTCAGGAAAGATTAGACGGGCTTCCCTCTAATCTTCCCTGGTAGTCCAGTGGTTAAAATTTCATGTTCCCAATGCAGGGGGCCAGGGTTTGATCCCTGGGCAGGGAACTACAATTTGCATACTGTAAACTAAGAGCCTGAGTGCCACAAAGATCTTACAAGGTACAACTAAGACCCAGCACAGCCAAATGAAAACAAAACAAAAATAAAAACTGACAGCTTGAAGCCACAGTAAAATATCATGAGAGGGTGGGATGAATTGAGAGGAGCACTGAAACTTGTATATTACCATCTGTAAAGTGGCTGGTGGGAAGTTGCTGTATAACACGGGGAGCTCGGCCAGGTGCTCCCTGACAGCCTAGAGGGGTGGACTGGGGGTGGGGGAGGGAGGTGCAAAAGGGAGGAGATATGCTTAGGACGGATTCACATTGTTGTATGGCCGAAGCCAACACAACATTGTAAAGCAATTATCAGCCGCCTAAAAATAAATTTTAAGAAAGGATAAGAAAGGCTGAGGAGCTTAACGAAGCTGAAATGACATAACAAATGAGTACAGTTCATCCTCCAAGGTCGGACTCTGGAGAAGAGGAAATAACTCTAAAGGGTAATATTGGAACAACTGATGAAATTTCAGTGTCATCTGTGGGTTCTAGAATATAATTGTACCAATGTTAAATGATACCTAGATAATACCTGATGGGAGGAATTTTTGGTAGAGCAGTTCTCAGGAGAGTTGCAAAGGGTTGAAAAAGATTATTAGAGTGTGTGTGTGCACATGTGCACATCTTCTTTTTACTTAGTGTAATACCAACTATTTAATAAACAAACCTAAAATTTCTAGCTGATGGGCAGCTTCCCTCCACGTAACGATTCAGGCAGCCTCTCCTTTCCATCTTATGGCTGCACTATCCTTTAGCAGTTCACTGCCCTCTGTATTCAGCAGAGGGGAAAAGACAGGATAAAGCAGGATTACTCATCTAGTCTTCGGCCTGCGACCCATCACTCCCATTCACATTGCATCGGGAATAATTAGCATGTGGCCACACCTCGAAACAAGTGGGGCTGAGAAATGTGGTGACTGGATGGGCAGCTGCCTCCTCCCATGACGAAATTCTGTGGGAAGTGGAGCACAGCTGTGTTTGTCAGTGGGGTAGCAGAGGGGAAAGGTTTTCCAGGGCTGTGTAATTCGCAATAAACTAACTGCTATTTATTGAACACTTACTAAGTGTCAAACATAATGCTATGGGTTTTACATGTCATTTGCTCAAAATTCCTATGAAGTAAGAATTCTTGTCCCCATTCTAAGGATAAAAAGCCAGAAGCTTCCTGAAGTAAAAAGCAACTTGTCCAAGAGCACATAACTGGTTGATAGTATTTTGAGATTGGCACTGCACTCAATCTCCTGTGGTGATTACACGCATAAAATATTGGATGAAGAGTCTGATTCTAATCTTGGCTCTGTCTTTTTGTTCCATGACCTTTGGTAAGTTACTTCATCCTTTTAAGCTGCAGTTTTCCCATCTATAAATGGGAATAATGCTGATGTCAGAGTTATTTTTTTAGAGTAAGAAATAATGCTTATAAAATTCTGATCTTGGTATTTCATTAAGGACAGAGATTTCTCTGGGCCGACCGTTCCTGAATCTCAGTATCACTACCTATTAGATCTGGGATTCTCCATCTTTTCCACTGTCAGCTTCCTTACCTGTCAAAATCAAAGGATGGCTCTTAATTGGCTTAATGTATAAAGTGATTAGCTCAGTTTATGCTACATAATAAGCATTTCATAAATATTTGCTTCCTATTTCTGCAGTAACCAAGAATTTAGTAGCTTGAAAGAATACATATATATGTTGTCTTACAATTTAGTGATCAGGGGTCCAAAATCAGTGTCATTTGAGTTAGGCTGCTATGTCACCATTCCTTCTGGTGGTCTCCAGTTTCTGGGGTGTGCATGCTCAACTGTGTTCGACTCTGTAACCCCATGGACTGTAGCCCACCAGTCTCCTCTGTTCATGGGATTCTTCAGGCAAGAATACTGGAGTGGGTTGCCATTCCCTTCTCCAGGGGATCCTCCTGACCCAGGAATCAAACCCAGGTCTCCTGCATTGCAGGCAGATTCTTTACCATCTGAGCCACCTTAGCTTGTGGTCTTTCATTCCGCCCTCAAAGCCATCAGTGTATTTCGTGTTTCTCTGACTACTTCCTCTCTCCTTACATCTACTGTCTCTGTCTCTGCCGCTCCTTCCTCCTTCTTATAAGGACCACTGTGATTCCATTCGGAGAAGGCAGTGGCACCCCACTCCAGTATTCTTGCCTGAAAAATCCCATGGATGGAGGGGCCTGGTGGGCTGCAGTCTGTGGGGTCACTAGGAGTCGGACACGACTGAGCGACTTCACTTTCACTTTTCACTTACTTCCATGCATTGGAGAAGGAAATGGCAACCCATTCCAGTGTTCATGCCTGGGGAATAGCAGGGACGAGGGAGCCTGGTGGGCTGCCGTCTAAGGGGTCGCACAGAGTCGGACACGACTGAAGTGACTTAGCAGCAGCAGCAGCAGTGATTCCATTAGGTCCTCCTGGATTATGCAGCCAAGTCTTCTCATCTCAGATTCCTTAACTGAATCACATGTGTGAAGTTCCTTTTGCCATATAAGATAACATATTCACAGGCTCTGAGGTTTAGGATGTGAATATCTTTGGGGACCACTATTCAACCTGCCACATTGTTCACAGTAATATTTGTATAGTCAGAAGTTATTCCAAATTAAATGAGATGATACATATATGTGACCAGTATGATGCCTGGTATTCAGTAAGAACTTGATTAGTCTTAGATCCTCCATCTTTCAAAAGATCCTTCAAACCTCTGGTACTTAAAAGAGAGCATCTTGGTTTCCCAGATAAAATAAGAATCCGTGAAATTATCCAGCCAGTTCAATTAAAGGGAATCAAAACTAATAAAAAGCATGCAAATAAACAATTGACATGTCTGAGTTGGTGTAAAAATTCTGGAGAAAATTGTGATTGTTGTTTTGACTTGATTTTTTTTTTTTTTTTTGGTGCAGAAATCTGAATATTTTAGGCTTCATCTGTTTTGTGATGAAGACCTGAATCAAGCCTCCTTTCCGTCCATGTGGTAAAGAATCCACCTGCCAAGCAGAAGACATGGGTTTGATCCCTGGGTTGGGAAGATGTCTTGGAGAAGGAAATGGCAACCCACTCCGATATTCTTGTCTGGAGAATTCCATGGACAGAGGAGCCTGGTGGGCTACAGTCTATGGGGTTGCAAAGAGCTGGACACAGCTTAGAGAATAAGCAACAACAGTCGTCTCCATAACCTTTCTTCTTGTGACATGAGCCTGATGCAAGTTATTGGGAGACCATGGGCCTTGACAGGGCTTAGGGGGCTCATCTTTTGGCTTCCAATGGGAGAAGTCATTAAAGACATAGCAGGACTAGATATTTTTAGAAATTTCCATGTACATGTGAAGATCCTAGCTTAAAAAACAATTTTTTTAAAAAGCCAAATTGCCTGGCTGAACCTATAGATGATGTGACTTTCAGTTAGTTTAAGGTTTATTTTATGACATTAGAAACATGAGAACATGTGTTATCTGGCCTGGGGAGGAAAGGAGCACCCCTACATTCTAATCACTTTTTTCACCAATCTGAAGGAAATCTCTTAAGGCTTTAAAAGGTTGGGTTAACAACACTGAAAATATTTTTATTTTTCACACTCCTCTGCTTTTCTTGGTTCCATCTGGGACCAGAAGCCAGCACACTGAAATACCAGGAGTAAGGCGCTCCTCAAACATTTCCAGACTGACAAGAGGCAGGAAACAGCAGAAAGCTCAGAAGGGCAGACTTTCTTTTTTGCTTACAAGATTTCCAGGCTAATTTAATATGTTAACAAGTTTGTATGGGTATTACTTGATTTGACTTGGGAATACCCAATACCAGTTAGGGTTTTTGTGTTCCTCCAAATGAATATTCATCTTCACTGTCACTGTATTATTAATTGTTAATAGAAATGATATCATTTCTATTTATGTAACAACTTTCTTGTCAGAATTCCAACATCTTTAAATAACAAGACTTGGGTAATTATTTACTCTCAAAAAGTCTTAGCTGATCAGAGTTGAGATGGAAAGTCATGATTTTTTAAAAGACAAGCATGATGTGGGTTTCAGTTCACTGACAAATGCAGCTACATCTTTATTTAGTTACATGCATAAATGCAAGAAAAAGTGGGAGGAATACCAATTGTTTAAGAAAACCAAAATGATTTAGCAAAGAATGTATGAAAAATTCTCAATATTTTCTGCACATGAGTAAACTCACCAACTCAAAGTTCTCCAAATATGGCTTCAGAGTGTTTTGGAGGAGACAGGGCCAACTCTCATGAGTCAACAAAATAAAAATACCTTGAGGGAATGATTTAATAACTACTTCCCATTCCTGGTTGTAATAGAATAGGACTAATTTTTTTTTTTTTTTTTAATCTACAAGACACTGTGAAATTGGGCTTTGTTTGATGCTAACCTTTTTGTATACTTGTATGGAAAACCACACCAGATTCCAGGGAAAGGAATAATTTGCTGCAGCAGATCTTTGTCATAAGGGATTTAGAGATTATGCAGATCAATGAGACCAAGCTTTTACACTTTCCCCAAAGCAGTTCAGAAACACAACACAGATAATTCATACCAAGCATGCATTCATGAGAAATTTGTTCGACCTGGGTCCTTTTAGATCATTAACATGCTGAAGACAGGACTCCTGTCTGTAACGCATCTCATATAACATCTCCAGTAAGTTCTAGTCACCATTTCACATGTATGGAGCAGTCAGGCCTGGATACCAGAAGCTGGAATCCATTAGCTAGAATCATGTCTTCCTCACCGTTTTTGCTGAAATGATTAATGTATTGATATATTGTCATTGAGCATTTTTAGCTTTCTACTGGGTACCTTAGATGAGACTAAGCTTTAGTATTCAGGAATCTCTGTCTTTAGGGAGCTTAGAAGTGTCACAAGAAAATGCAGATAATGAGTGAGTTAACATACAGGAAATTAAAAATATGGAAAAGTATTGAAAAAAAAAGAATATGAGGTGGGAGAGGAGGATTCAGGAAAAACCTATTTCTTTGCATAGCAATTGATATGGAATCAGGATTCATTAAAAGACCAAAGAAGAGCTTTCCAAAGGAACCTATGTTTCTACCCATGTTATAGGATGGTCTGTGATACGGCTAGATCAGCCTTTGGCTTATCCTTTAGAAAAACAGCCAAAGTGTGTCACAGATTTTCTGACCTGAGACCATTTGGCTTCTCTAAGGACATTTTTGAGCTCAACCTATAGCTAACTCTCTTTCCTACCTACCTACCCCTCCCCTGCTAATAACCACCGCTCGAGGAAAAGGCCAGTCAAGGGTTCTAACCAGCTTTAAGTGCCTTCCTCATTGTCCCAACAGCATGGCCTCCCAAGTCCACACTTCTCTGGCACCATCTTTTCCATCTATGTCTCCTCACGACTTCAGAAGGTAGAGGTGGTTTTTTCCTAATAATGAAAATTAATCAAAAATGAACAAGTCTGATAAAGTCCTCAAACCCTGTTTACCCTATGCACCATGTTCTCAGTTCATGGATGGTTTGATTTTCTTTTCATTGACCTGTCTGGGTAACCAGGGTGGAAACAGTAGGAGAGTGGAAAAGGGGGGCCTCTAGGAAAAATGGGACTGGGCCTCAAAGTCACAAGTAGACGGGGTTCACACGTAGGACAAAGAAAAGTTAAGGATGAACTTGCATTTATACCAGGTGAAAGACTGAAATTAGATTTTGAACTTCTAGCTATCTTCCTAAGGCATATTTGTTTATAAACTTGTTTCAGCTACTTAGGCTAGGATTTCAGAATTGGGAATCACTTCATTTAATTCCAGAATTTAATTTTTAATAATGTTAAACCAAGAATTAAACATTAGCAGTCAACTTTGAATTTTTACCTGCCATTTTACTTATAATACAATAAATTGAATTAGGATTAATAAACACTATTAGGGAAACACCTGCCCTGTTTAGACAAGGGAAATAAGCAATTTTAACTTAATTATAGTACATCCCTAAAAAGTTGGCATCAAAGAAGGGGAGAGAAACATCTTTAAGAAACTATGCTTGTCCAGTTTTCTGACTGCAGTCAAGTTCTCTTTTTACTGACCACACCCCAGAACCACTAAAATGTGACTCAAAAGAGAGTAGCCAAGCTAGTTAGTGACCTCACCCTTTCACAAGTGCTGGCTGAATTCTTTCCCTTGTATATAGTTCCTTTGTGAAAAAACATTTACAGTGGTGTCTGTTAAAGGCTTAGAAATAAGCAGCTGTTTCTGCCTTTTTGCAGAACTCATAAATACTTATGCACTTTTGATATATCAGTTGTAGGTCCTGAATTTTTGGTACTAGGACTTTATCAATATGAAAGGTATACATTTGGGGGTGGTCCTATCATTCTATAAGCTTAGGAAAATGATGCAGAATCTTACCCTTCACAGTCATCATTGCCTGAAAGACAACAGATGTACCTTCTGACCTTAAGTTCCATTCCTCTTCTTGCTATGGAGGTTTGTTACCTTTAGCTTTGTTTTGGGTACAGATAGTTACTAAGTCTGTGTCAATAAAGGTAAAACATTTTTTTTTAAATTTAATAAACGTGTGAGCTCAGTATTAGGGATACTGAGATAAATAATGAGTGGGCCTTGCTCATAAGATACTCTTGACTAATGGGAAGGGGGACAAGGAAACTCAGATGCTATGAGTGAAATGGGGAAATGGAAGAGTCCAGACTACGTAGTCCTTGGCCAGTGTCCCAACGGATGAATAGGGGTTCAGTGGGAAGAACATTCCAAGCGGAAGAAACAGTGTTCTAAACAAATGGAGGAATGAAAGAACATGGCGTATTAAAGACATGAAAGATGAAGTCTTTATGGGAAAATAGCTAGAGATGAGTGGGCAGGATTTGCACTGCACGGATAAGGAGCTTGGATGTTTCTTGAAGCCACTGGAGAATCATAGAAGGACTTTAGGCAAGAGAGCAACATATTGTAGTTACATTTCTAATTTAGAAAGCTGTCCCCATTGGCAAGGTTGGGGCAGATCGAGTGGAAACAAAGATTCTTTGGGCACATATTGTCCTAGGGTTGGGGAGAAGTGAACATTTAAGTCAATGTGGGCTGAGGCAACGGGGATGGGAGGGGGCTGTGGCTTTGGAAGGAGCTGGTGGCTGGCTGAAAGCAGAGTGGAGGGAGTCAGAGAATCTAGGGTACCTCCCAGAAGCTTTTGAGTTGCCTTGGATGCAGAAGAGCATGGAGCAATTTGTCAGTGGGTACAATCTGCATTAGGGCCAAAGTGGATAATTAGAGCAATGCCTGAACTGCTCTTTGCCAGCTTACAGTAATAGCTACCAGGCAGTGTGGGCTGGGTATGTGCCAGGCATTGGTCTTAGTATGTTCCCTGTGGAGAGCACTGAATCAGGATCCAGACTGCCTGAATTTGAATCTTACCATTGCCTCTAACTGATTGTGTGATCTTAGGCAAGTGACTTAATTTATACCTCAGTTTCCTCATCCATAAAGTGGGATGATAATAATAAAACTGACCTCATACTGTGGTTGTAAGGATTAAATAATTTAAGTAATCCCCTCAGATGAGTGATTGGTATGTGGAAAAAAATGTCACTGGATGTTATTGTTATCACATGCATTAATTCAAACCAAGTTATAAAAACTATACAGATAGATAATATTATCTCCATTCCCCAGGAGAAAATTGAGACACAGAAATACGGTGAAGCTAGGAATCCAACCAAGCAGTAAGACTCAGGAGCCTTTATGCTTTAACTCCTTCACCATAGTCCTGTGTGCCATGTCTTGGGAGCAAAATACAAGGGTATTAATTGGAAGGGACTGTTCAGGTAGCAGAAGGTAGAGGGCGCTGTGGTGCAAAGAACACGGCCCCATCCCATCATTCACCATTGTATTCAAAGCAAATTTGAATTTGATACTCTCCTAGAAGCCAAAATAGTGGAATCACCACACTGACTTCATGACAAGCCTTCAATACCTCTTCAGAGGTAAGCCAGCATCTCCCCCAACCTCCTTTTAAACTATTCAGTGAGTCCTGCTTTGCCACATATGCTAAGACTGCCCAGAAACAGAAATGCCTGTCCCACCACTGGTAAAAGTTAGCTTGTCTTATGGGAAAACAATAGGATGAGAAAGACTAGAGATCTCTTCAAGAAAATTAGAGATACCAAGGGAACATTTCATGCAAAGATGGGCTCAATAAAGGACAGAAATGGTATAGACCTAACACAAGCAAAAGATATTAAGAAGAGGTGGCAAGAATACACAGAAGAACTGTACAAAAAGATCTTCATGACCCAGATAAACACGATAGTGTGATCACTAACCTAGAGCCAGACATCCTGGAGTGTGAAGTCAAGTGGGCCTTAAGAAGCATCACTACAAACAAAGCTAGTGGAGGTCATGGAACTCCAGTTGAGCTATTTTAAATCCTAAAAGATGATGCTGTGAAAGTGCTGCACTCAATATGCCAGCAAATTTGGAAAACTCAGCAGTGGCCACAGGACTGGAAAAGGTCACTTTTCATTCCAATCCCTAAGAAAGGAAATGCAAAAGAATGTTCTAACTGCCACACGATTGCACTCATCTCACATGCTAGCAAAGTAATGCTCAAAATTCTCCAAGCAAGGCTTCAGCAGTACCCAAACTGTGAACTTCCTGATGTTCAAATGGGTTTTAGAAAAGGCAGAGGAACCAGAGATCAAACTGCCAACATCTGTTGGATCATCGAAAAAGCAATAGAGTTCCAGAAAAACATCTGTCTCTGCTTTATTGAGTATGCCAAAGCCTTTGACAGTGTGGATCACAACAAACTGTGGAAAATTCTGAAATAGATAGGAATACCAGACAACCTGACCTGACTCCTGAGAAATATGTATGTTGATCAAGAAGAGACAGTTAGAACTAGACATGGAACAACAGACTGGTTCCAAATAGGAAAAGGAGTATGTCAAGGCTGTATATTATCAGCCTGTTTATTTAACTTATATGCAGAGTACATCATGAGAATGCTGGGCTGGATGAAGCACAAGATGGAATCAAGAGTGCTGGGAGAAGTATCAATAATGTCAGATATGAGGATGACCCCACCCTTATGGCAGAAAGTGAAGAAGAACTAAAGAGCCTCTAGATGAAAGTGCAAAAGGAGAGTGAAAAAGCTGGCTTAAAACGCAACATTCAGAAAACTAAGATCATGGTATCTGGTCCCATCACTTTATGGCAAATAGATGGGGAAACAATGGCAACAGTGAGAGACTTTATTTTGGGGGGCTCCAAAATCACTGCATATGGTGACTGCAGCCATGAAATTACAAGATGCTTGCTTCTTGGAAGAAAAGCTATAATCAACCTAGACAGCACATTAAAAAGCAGAGACATTACTTTTCCAACAAAGGTCCATCTGGTCAAAGCTATGGTTTTTCCAGTAGTCATGTGTGGATGTGAGAGTTACACTGTAAAGAAAGCTGAACACTGAAGCATTGATGATTTTGAGCTGAGGTATTGGAGAAGACTCTTGAGAGTCCCTTGGATTGCAAGGAGATCCAACCAGTCCATCATAAAGGAAATCAGTCTTGAATATTCACTGGAAGGACTGATGTTGAAGCTGAAACTCCAATACTTTGGCCACCTGAAGTGAAGAACTCACTCACTGGAAAAGACCTTGATGCTGGGAAAGATGGAAGGCAGCAGGAAAAGGGGATGACAGATGGTTAGATGGCATCATCGACATGATGGACATGAGTTTGGGCGAGCTCTGGGAGTTGGTGATGGTCAGGGAACCTTGGCGTGCTGCAGTCCATGTGGTTGCGAAGAGTCAGACATGACTGAGCAACTGAACTGAACTGATTCCACCTTTAGGGCTTCGCAGGTGGTGCTGTTGGGAAAGAACCTGCCTGCCAATGCAGGAGACAGGAGAGATGCAGGTTCCATCTCTGGGTCGGAAGATCCCCTGGAGGAGGGCATGGCAACCCACTCCAGTATTCTTGCCTGGAGAATCCCAGGGACAGAGGAGCCTGGTGGGGCTACAGTCCATGAGGTCACAAAGAGTTGGACATGGCTGAAGAGACATGGCACACACACATTCCAGTTTCAGTGCCATTCTTCCTGTCTCAGTAAGCTATAGACTTTGTAAATTGGAGATTTTTAACTTTATTTTTATGGAAAGAGGCAGTTTAGTATAGTGGTAAAGAGTTTTAGCTTGGGAATCAGAAAGCTTTGTTTGGCTCTGCCAATGACTAACTGAATTTAGTAAATAAAAATGCTGGGTGCTCTGTTAGATGTGAGGTTAAAGTGTCTGCCTCTAATGTGGGAGACCCGGGTTCAATCCCTGGGTTGGGAAGATCCCCTGGAGAAGGAAATGGTAACCCACTCCAGTATTCTTGCCTGGAGAATCCCATGGACAGAGG
This sequence comes from Nanger dama, assembly GCA_917880005.1. Lineage (NCBI taxonomy): Eukaryota > Metazoa > Chordata > Mammalia > Artiodactyla > Bovidae > Nanger > Nanger dama. The sequence continues at coordinate 87,151,410 of CAKJTW010000002.1, forward strand.
AGCCTGGCAGGCTACAGTCCACGGGGTAGCAAAGAGTCGGACACAATGAGCCACTTCACTTCATTTCACTTCAATACATATATATTTTTAGTATGTTAGTATGTTTGATCTATTTTCAGGGCTACACTTAGTCTAACGAAATATATCCATCGTTTATCTGAAGTTCAAATTTAACTGGCTATCTTGTAATTTATCTGGCAACTCTGTGTAGGGCTTACCTTCTCAGGGTCTCCATTCTCTCACCTACAACAAAGGGATAGTAACAAATAGTGACCATGATTGATGTTTGCTATAAAATTTAAATGAGATAGTATGTGTTAAGCACAGAGGAAATGCTCCACATCATTGACTGTTGTTATTGTTTTCCTGGGGTGATGGTAGGCCTGCAATGTATGGGGGAACTTCTCAGTACTCATTCAATAACAGACTTCCCTGGTGGTCCAGTGATTGAGACTCCATACTTCCACTGCAGCGAGCATGAGTCATCCCTGGTCAGTAAACAAAGATCCCACATGCTGTGTTGGGCAGCCAGAAAAATAATAAATACATTAAAATAAAAAGCTTCAGAATCGAGTACGGATGATGGCCCAGACAAGTTACCTTTGTGCATCTCAAAAATGGAAATACAAATCCAACTTCATTTTTCTGTGTTTTTTTCTGGAAGAACTGGGTAAGTAGCTCTTATTTCCAAATGTAATTTTCATATTCTCTCCTAACTCTTCCGACCATAAACTACCTGCTAAGGTAATTTTATAAGGAAGGAGAAGTTCTAGCGCTTAGGTCTTTATCATTAAAAATAAAGTAGAAGTAAGACGAGGTAGTGCTCATTAATCTTCCTCTATTTCCTTGGGGAAATTTGGTAAAAACAGATTCTATAAAGTCAGCCAGCCATCTTTGAAGGCTATTTGCCCTGGGCCAATTATATAATACACAAGATGTATCCCCAATAATTAACTAATGAATTAGCTTCTTTGGAAATGATCAGAAGTGTCAGGAACTGAGGAATATTTAGATTGCCTCCATAAGTCCTGCTGAAGAAACATCTGGTTCTTTTTTCTTCAATCAACGTGCACCCTGAAGGATCCCCAAATCAAAAATGATTATATTTCATGTCATTTATGTGCCTTACAGTTCGACAAATTTAACTTGTAAGAATAAGTGATTCCGTGTTCAATTTACGTTGATCCCATTTTCATCCAAACATCCAAAGAGAGAGAACCATCATAGATTGATAAAAGCTGCTGATTGATCTATTGATTTCCAGACCTTAAATCTCCTAGGGAAGTCTTTGTAAAGTTCGTGTTCATAAAATTCTTGTTCTGCTACAAAAGCTCCCAGTGGATTGTGTTTCTCAACTACAAGGAAAATCATCAGGGACAAACCCAGAAAATGTTTCTTTAGTATACACTAGGCAGGAGGGCCTTCCAAATTCAGTCTCAATCTGGTGTCTTCAAAGGTTTATTTTTATTTCATTTTTGAAAACTTTTAATTTGAAGAGGGGGAAAAAGCCCTTTAAAGCATAACAACCCGCAGTGATGCAAGTGCCTTTCTGTCTCATATATAATCATGTCTGTTTGGACGTGCTGGGTGTCATGTCCAGGGCTATGGTGCCATATTGAGAACAATATTGAACTAAATAGTTTTGACAGAACAGCCAGACCTTTTCTTGGGGCTCCTGCTATATTGCATATCTGCTTCTTTGTACACAACGGGGTGAGCGAGTGATGGAAAGCCGAGAGTTCAATTGTGGTTAGAGTCCGAAAAGAGCCATCAATGGAAACTCTTTACTGATTTGTGCTAACGCCTGGGGGACAGAGTACAGATGACTGTATTTTCCAGGTTACCAGGTATAAGAAAAGGCAAAATCATTTTTCTAAAAATGCATACTCTAGTGCAAAAATGCAGTGGGTTTTATGCATGCAGATTAATGTCAGCCTGTGTGGGCTGGGCTGAAAGGATTTTGTTATTTGTTAATCTCAGTTCCTCCCTCCATTGCTTTATGGAGGTGGTGTACGGGTGTTGGATTGGATGGATGAACTCGAGGTGCATCTCTCTCTAGGCAGAGTATGGTGTGTGTTTATTGACTGAGAACTCATCTTTTCAATCATATAATTTACTGAGATGGTTCACTGAGATTTTAAATCAGTAATATTAAGTGTTTATGCTACCCTCCTAGACTCTCACTCCGATCCCTGGGGCAAGCTCAGCTCAGTTCTGTGTATCCCAGAGAGACATTAAGAGGCTTTGTTTTCAAAAAGACCTGAATTGACCCAAGGAAAGGAGAGACTCAGAGTGGAGAGACAGAATCTACTGATTCAGTAGGTATTTTCCCAGGAGACACTAAAGGAGAATGAGTTCTGTGGTCTTCACGAGTGATAGGAGACCTGTATTAGACTTCCAAGCAGCGCTGAGATAGATGACAAAAACCTGCTGGGACAACGGTGGTGGCTAATGGGAGCTCCCTTCAGGGCAATGTTTTTCGAGTCTCCCTAAAGGATCATTGTGACCATACCTGCACAAAGGAAAGGAGCTGCTTCCTTTGTCTTGGCCATGGAGGCTCGTTCAATGACCACATGGCATTACTCAGTTACTACAATGCACTGAAAACTGAACCTCATTTAACCAAAAGTAACGATTATTTTGTCTCAAGTGTCATTTTGACCGTCATCTTCTTCAGAAGTTTTACCATCCCTCCATCTGGAAAAACTCTTCATTTTGGATTTGAGGTCTTCAAAGCAAGTAGACCGACTTAAAACTTCGAAATTAAGCATTGCAATTTGGCAACTCATGGCTAAATTCAACTAGTAGATCTAGTTTGTTTAATTAGCATGATGGTGGTGGTTTTGTCACTAAGTCGTGTCCAACTCTTTGCGACCCCCTTGGACTGTTGCCCTCCAGACTCCTCTGTCCAGGGGTTTTGCAGGCAAGAATGCTGGAGAAGGTTGCCATTTCCTTTTCCAGGGGATCTTCCCGACTCGGGGATCCAATCCATGTCTCCTGCACTGCAGGTGATTCTTTAACAACTGAGCCACCAGGGAAGCCCTTAATTAGCACAGTGTTATTCAAATTTGAGCAGCATTTAAATTTTACTCAGAGTATTTCTTACAAAACCTGGATCTCTGATTTCTTAAAAACAAACAAACAAAACAGATAACCTGATGTCATTAGGCCCATATCCCCACTGTATCTTAACTCTCAGAGTTGGATGCTGAATGAGATTGAAGTAGTTAGTTCCAACTAACTACAAGTTTTTCTACTCTCTTGTCTCCTTTCCTGGATTTACTTCCTTTGTTTGCATTTGTTACATGGTCTTTGGAGGCTTACATTTTTAAAAAATTTCTTTGAACTGAATAGAAATGAATGGGTTAACTGGAATCAAGGGTGAAGTTCAAGGACCCAAGCATGAAAAATCCAACTCAAGCAAGAATCATGATAAGCTCAATTTCATTTACTAATCGGAGCTAGAACCATGGTGATCAGGATCTTAAGTGGTGGAGGTACAATGTATGAATACTGTATTAATATATTGGTCTATTGCTAGGTAACAAATTACCCGAGCATTGAGTGACTTGAATCCACAGCAATCCATTTATTTCCATCTCTCACGGTTTCTATGAGTTGAGAACATAATCACGGCTTGACTGGTCAGTTCCAGCTTTGGTTTCTCATGAGGTGGTAGTCATATGGCAGCAGTGGGAGAGGTCCTCACAAAGGCTTCTTCACCTATGGGTCTGCTGCCTGAGGGCATCCTCTCAGCTGGAAAAGCTGGGGCTCCTCAGACATGGGTTTCTACTATTATATGATCTTTCTACCCTGTCTCCCCAGCATAGCCATCAGGGGTCCAAGGTCAAGTGTCTCAACTGAGAGAACCAGGTGGTGGTCATGTCCCTTCTATGATAGCCTCAGATATTCCATAATCTCATGTCTGCCTCACTTTCAGGGTTGGAGTAGTCACAAGCCCCCAGCCATATGTGAGGGAAGGGAACCACCCTGGTGAGGGGCATCATTCACATGTAAATAGAGCAGGTGGGGTAGGGGTACTAGTGGTATCCACCTTTCGAAAATGCTATTTGCCACAAACTAAGGTCCGTCTAGTCAAGGCTATGGTTTTCCCTGTGGTCATGTATGGATGTGAGAGTTGGACTGTGAAGAAAGCTGAGCACTGAAGAATTGATTCTTTTGAACTGTAGTGTTGGAGAAGACTTTTGAGAGTCCCTTGGACTGCAAGTGAGAGAGTCATTTCCTAGGCAGTTTGATAAGAAGTCTAGGGGTCCCCAAGGAGAGAGGGGTCTGGAATTCTCAAGGAGGAAGAAAGGACAAACTTATTTCTCTCCATTCCTTAGGATTATATAACAACAATGTATTCTGCCTGAGGGCAGTCTCTGGATTAAACCTTCTCTTTACAAGGATTATATAACAGCAATGTATTATGTATTCTGCCTGAGGACAGTCTCTGGATTAAACCTTCTGGCTAATTCTGTTATCTTAAAATGTAAATTATGGGAGTAGGTCTGGTGAGGTCTTTACAACCTCCAGACCTTCTTTGGATTAGTTGGAGAATATATAAACTCATTGCTAAAACTAACAAGCAGGTACTCTTTCTACCCCCTTCTGATGCCTATGTCAGAAGCTTTCTCTATCTCCTTTATACTTTAATAAAACTTTGTTACACAAAAGCTCTGAGCGATCCAGCCTCGTCTCTGGCCCCAGATTGAATTCTTCTCCTCCGGGGCCAAGAATCCCGGCGTCGTGATTCAACAACAACCTTTCACAAGGAGATCCAACCAGTCCATTCTGAAGGAGATCAACCCTGGGATTTCGTTAGAAGGAATGATGCTAAAGCTGAAACTCTAGTACTTTGGCCACCTCGTGCGAAGAGTTGACTCACTGGAAAAGACTCTGATGCTGGGAGGGATTGGGGGCAGGAGGAGAAGGGACAACAGAGGATGAGATGGCTGGATGGTATCACTGACTCGATGGACATGAGTCTGAGTGAAATCTGGGAGTTGATGACGGACAGGGAGGCCTGGGGTGCTGCAATTCATGGGGTCGCAAAGAGTCGGACATGACTGAGAAACTGAACTGAACTGAAAACATAAAATAAGATCAGGAACTCAGAAAAATCTGAATGATAAAAGCAAATAAGGTTAGGGTTGACATCTGCTGGTAAGTCACTTCAGTCGTGTCCAACTCTGTGCGACCCCATAGACAGCAGCCCACCAGGCTCCCCTGTCCCTGGGATTCTCCAGGCAAGAACACTGGAGTGGGTTGCCATTTCCAATGCATGAAAGTGAAAAGTGAAAGTGAAGTTGCTCAGTCGTGTCTGACTCAGCAACCCCATGGACTGCAGCCTACCAGGCTCCTCCGCCCATGGGATTTCCCAGGCAAGAGTACCGGAGTGGGGTGCCATGTGCAAAACAGATAGCCAGTGGGTACCTGCTGTATACCACAGGGAGCTCAGCTTGGTGCTCTGTGATGACCTAGAGGAATGGGATGGGAAGTGGGTGAGAGGGAGGGAGGTTCAAGAGGGATATATGTTTACATATAGCTGATTAACCTCACTGTATAGCAGAAACTAACACAACATTGTAAGTCAATTATATTCCAATTTAAAAAAAAAAACAAAAAGCAAATAAGAAGAAATAGAAAAGGCCTGTAAATACTTGTTAGCCTATGTCAGTTTGCTTTTTTTCCACCAATGTGTGTGTGCATGCATGCCAAGTCAATTCAGTTGTATCCAACTCTGTGACCCTATGGACCACAGCCACCAGGCTCCTCTGTCCATGGGATTCTCCAGGCAAGAATACTGAGATGGGTTACCATGTCCTCCTCCAGGGGATCTTCCCAATCCAGGGATAGAACCCGGGTCTCCCACATTGCGGGCAGATTCTTTACCATCTGAGCCACCAGGGACTAGAGCCCAAAGATGAATTCAGGCATGCCCAGGCCACTTGACACCACTGGGCTCTGAAACTGCCTTGCAGCTCCACCCTGGACAGTATCATTTGCTGTGATCCAGTTCTCCACTACAACTAAACACACTATCTCATTGTCTTCTGCGCACAACTAGACCCTCAGTTGCTTCTTGGCTCCTCTGACCTAGACTGCTCATTCCTCCTTCATTCAGTTTGGGCCCCTTCCTATCTTTAGAATTCAGGATCAGACAAGATTGGGATGTTCAGGCTTGTATGGCTGGTGACATCCATAATTCAAAGACATATGCAATGTTCATTGCAGCCCTATTTGTAATACCTAGGACATGGAAGTAACCTAAATGTCCATTGACAGAGGGATTGATAAAGAAAATGTGGTACAAATAAACAGTGGGATATTACTCAGCCATAAAATAGAACAAAATAATGCCGTTTGCAGCAAAATGGATGGACTTGGAGTTTGTCATTCTGAGTAAGTAAGTCAGACAGAGAAAGATAAATACCATAGGATATCTCCATATGTGGAACCTAAAAAAGGGTCAAATGAACTTATTTACAAAGCAGAAATAGAGTTACAGATATAGAAAACAAACTTTTGCTTACAGGGAAGAAGAGTGGGGGTATAAATTGGGAGACTGGGATTGACATCTGCACATTACTATATACAAAATTTGATAACTAATAAAATCTTCTTGTATAGCACAGGGAACTCTGCTCCGTACTCTATAGTGACTTATAGGGGAAAAGAATCTAAAAACAGTGGATATATGGATATGCATAGCTGATTTTATTTGCCATACAGAGAAACTAATGCAATATTGTAAATCAACTTAATTCCAATAAACATTATTCTAAAAAATAAAAAAATCTCATGTTTCATAGGTAATAAGTCCATTTATTAAAAGAAAGCACCCAAAATAAAACAAACCAATGAAAAGAGAATTCAGGGCCAAATTCTCCTCCAGGCGAGCTTTAAGCTTCTATGTAGTGGTGCAGTAGGACACTCCCTTTAAGAATCACCGCCATACAGTGTCCAGATTATTCGACATGGTAACCAATCCTTTACTATTTATATATCTTTTTGAAAATATGAGTGGGTTTAAAAATATGATTCCCCTTTGTCTCCATTTGAATAGAATATCTGACATGTAAAAACTCCATTATTTTCATTTTGCAGATGGGGAGATAGATGCTAGGATGGCTGAGGAGCCTGCCCAGGCGTACAGAGCTGCAACTTGATAGAGAAGGGCCACAGCCTACACCTTCTGCCTTATGGTTTGGAGCTCAAACTTTTTGCTACTCAGGGGTCAAAATCAATAGACAGTCTATAGGCCTGAACAAGCCTGGCCCATAGACAGCTCACAGGACTGGGTTTTTATTTTTAGGACTTTAAGTGCGGCACATACTTTACAGTTCTCTGCAGACTCCAATAATCTCTCTCACCAAGTCACTCACATAGCTCATGACCTGCTTGGCTTCTGAAGGTGTCTGATTTTCTACCCCTCTTCTCCACTAAGACTTTGTATGCTTCCTAAAGGGAAGACTTTTACTCGATGATAACAGGTGACACTTGGGGATCTTCTGTGTGCTTTCAACTATTTGATACTCACAGTCCCCCAATTATTATCCCCATTTTATAGATGGGAAGACTGAGACACAGAGAGTTTAAGTAATTTGTCCACATTCTCAGTTCAGTTCAGCTCAGGTCAGTCACTCAGTTGTGCGACCCCATGAATTGCAGCACGCCAGGACTTCCTATTCATCACCAACTCCCAGAGTTCACTCAAACTCACGCCCATCGAGTCAGTGATGCCATCCAGCCATCTTAGCCTCTGTCGTCCTCTCCTCCTCCCACCCTTAATCTTTCCCATCATCAGAGTATTTTCAAATGAGTCAGCTCTTCGCATCAGGTGGCCAAAATACTGGAGTTTCAGCTTCAACATCAGTCCCTCCAATGAACACCCAGGACCAATCTCCTCTAGGATGGACTGGTTGGATCTCCTTGCAGTCCAAGGGACTCTCAAGAGTCTACTCCAACACTACAGTTCAAAAGCATCAATTCTTCAGTGCTCAGCTTTCTTCACAGTCCAACTCTCACATCCATATATGACCACTGGAAAAACCATAGCCTTGACTAGATGGACCTTTGTTGGCAAAGTAATGTCTCTGCTTTTGAATATGCAATCCAGGTTGGTCATAACTTTCCTTCCAAAGAGTAAGCGTCTTTTAATTTCATGGCTGCAGTCACCATCTGCAGTGATTTTGGAGCCCAAAAACACACAGTAAAAACTGGCAGCTGAAATTTGAACCCAAGCACCTTGACAGCAGAGCTCATAATCTCAACTATTCTGCTGAAGAGAAGAAAGTCTAAATAGATGATGTGAAAGTAAAAGTGAAAGTCACTTAGTCCTGTCCGACTCTTTGTGACCCCATGGACTATATGATTCATGGAATTCTCCAGGCAAGAATACTGGAGTGGGTAGCATTTCCCTTCTCCAGGGGATCTTCCCAACCCAGGGATTGAACCCAGGTCTCCTGCATTGCAGGCAGATTCTTTTCCAGCTGAGCCACAGAGGAAGTATAAGAATACTGGAATGGGTAGAGTATCCCTTCTGCAGCAGATCTTCCTGATCCAGGAATTGAACTGAGGTCTCCCGCATTGCAGGTGGATTCTTTACCAATGGAGGTATCAAGGAAGCCCTAAATAGACAAAGGACCACCATCATAAATTTGGATGGATCTAACCAACAATTAAAAAAAGTTTGATGCGGACCATTTTTAAAGTCTTTATTGAATTTGTTACAACATTGCTTTGGGTTTTGGGCCCTGAGGCATGTGAGATGTTAGCTCCCTGACCAGGGATCAAACTTGTATCACTTGCATTGGAACACAAAGTCTTAATCACTGGACCACCAGGAAAGTCCCAACATTTTTTATAAAGCAGTCATTATATTTTCAGACTTGTAAAATCTATCTCTACATCACTATTTGAAAGAATCAGGTGATAGGGCATTAATGTCTTAATGTGGCTTATCTGCTAAGTGAGATAATGTCCATGTCTCATGCAAGGTAAATTTCACTACCTCAAACATGCCTACCATCTGGGTTTGATTTTTCAGGCTAAATATCAGATTCTAAGCATTTTAGCTAAATCGCCGTCTAAATCTTTATTTTAGTCTCAAAATACTTTTATGGCTAGTGTAAAGATGAATGGAATTTGAAAGTGGCCATTAAGATTACTACTGCATGATGGAAACGAAAATCTACTGTATAAATCTAAATCCCTCCAATAAATTTTAAAAAAGATTTACTGCTCAAAAATAAAAATATAAATCACTCTCATTTTCTAAATCATTGCTGTTGATGATGATCCCAGCGTGGTGAGAGATCACTATATTATTCTGGATATAGTATGACATCTAAATTTTCCAAGTAGTCTCAACTTCCCAGGGAATTTACTACTTCATGTTCTTGCCAAGATAGAAGGTATATTTCTGCATGATTCCTGTAGCTGAACATTATTGATGTTCTAAATGTGTGGGACATTTAATATGTGTGGCTAGTCCAGCAGGATGTTATTGACATGAATTATGATTTTACACCAAACCATTCAAGAGACCCAATTAGAAAATTGATCACTTTTGAACAACCTGTCTCCTTAATCCCACTGATTGACAGAACAGTTTTGGCAGCAGGAGCAATTCACAATAGGGTCAGAGAGTGATAAGCCTGGAAGACCAAACTAAAGTGTCTAAAGCCTTACAGAGAACAGAGGGCCATCCAAAAGTTTTCTTTTTATTTTGGAACAAAGTGAATGACCTGATCAAAGAAGTGTTTGGGGAAGGTTAACTCAGCAGCAGTGTGTGGAACATTCTCCATCATGTGATGACAAGAAAATGGGTGTGTGGACAGAAAACAGGGCATTCACTCACGTCAGGCTCTGAGAACAAACCAAGTTCAGCAGCCATCAATCCACCAACTTTTGGTTCTGTTATCCTGGATGCCTGGATCGCTTTCAAGTCATAGCTTTAAAACTCTGGATCAGAAGGACTGTACAGACTGTGTTTGAAGGTCTGGGGGAAAAGAATGGGGGAAGGGAACCCGAGAAACCATGATGCAGAGAGAGGAACACCTCATGTCATAGCAACTGACCAGGGAGGACCAGGGAGCCACAGTTAAGTCTAACTGCACGGAAGCCCTTGTCACGGGGCCTGGGGTTATTTCTGACTTCCTGTTATTTCCCTGAGCTGCTTTATTCCTTTCCAGATTATTTTTCTCTTGCGCCTTCTACAGCAGATGTTGAGCCATCCAGACAGTTTGGATGCTTTATACACAGATACAGTCTAAGGAGGGCTTCCCTGGTGGCTCTGACGGTAAACAATCCACCCGCAAAGCAGGAGACCCAGTTTAATCCCCTGGAAGGTCAGAAAGGTCCCCTGGAAAATGGCATGGGAACCCACTCCAGTATTCTTACCTGGAGAGAGCAGCCTGGCAGACTACACTCCACAGGGTTGCAGAGTCAGACACAACTGAGTGACTAATACATACACACACACACACACACACACACACACACACACAATCTAAGGAAGTTTCCACTCTATGCAGTGCTGAATGGGTAGGCAAGCATTTCTCAAATAATGTAATATCTGTATCTTAAAATATGAGAGTAGCTATCTACTAATGCCAAGGAAAAATAGCTGACAGATCACTCTTATTCAAAATATTTTTCTAGCCAATTTGAATGATATAATGTCTTATTATTGTATTGTTTCAGGATATCCACCAAAGTTGGGAACTGCTCTCACATGACAAGTTCCTGATTCGGGTGGTTATATTCTGGCATGGAGCCAATTTTGTTTTAAATCGGGAATGGAGATACTCTTCTCATCAAGGCAGCCTAGCCATAATTTCTACTGTGCCCCAGTTCTGCACAGCCTGTCCAGAGGTGTGAATCAATCGGCCAGAAAATAAACAGGATGGGCAGCTGAGAGACTTCTGAGCTAATGCTCATCTTAGAAGGAAATGAGTCTCACTCATTTTATGTGTTTTTTTCCTCTGAACTTTCTCTTATTTATTCTTTCAGCAAATAGCCATTCAGAATCTATGCTATGCCCACATTGCAGTAAATGTTTGGGATGCACAGGCAAAATAAAGATTGCAAGAGACCAAAAAAAAAAAAAAAAAGACTGTAAGGTACCTTTCTCGTGGGGCTTTCTGTATCGAGAGAAAAGCAGATATTACATAAAAACCAACTGGATATAGAATTAGAAATTACAATTAATGCTATAAAGGAAAAGAAACAGGATGGACAGGAGAAAGACATCATGGTACACCTACTTGAGATAAATTGATCAGAGGAAAATATCTCTGAAGAAGTGATGCTATACCACAAAGATTAATAAGCACTAGTCATGTAAAGAGGTTTGCAGAAAAGAGCGTCTCCAGCATAGGACACAGGTGTGCGAAGGCCCTGGAGAGGGGAGAGATACTGGTAAGTGCAAGGAAATAACTGTCAGAGCCCTTTTTTTCCTTTCCACTTCTCTCTTCTTCTTTCATTTTTTCTATTTTTCTTGTATTACCTCACTTTTATCTTATTTTTTTTTGTTACTACCATTTCTCTATATACTATCCCATACATACAAACATGGTTTCAGATAATTGGGACCAGAATCCCAATGTGTATTTACTACTTACAAGTTACTCAGCACTTCTGGAAGGTCACCTGTGTAATATGTGACTTTAAGTATCACTGCAGTAAAGTCCCCTAATTTTACCAGTTCCAGAACCTTAGAGGAAAAGCCATAAAGTCATAGACAGGAATCTACTGACAATATCTGGTGAACAGAGGGCTTTAACAGAAGCCACACTGCAAAGAAAAGTGGAGCTTCTGAAAGAAAACTAGCGAAAGAGAAGAGGGGTGAACTGGTCCTCTGAATGCAGAAGCTGAGTGCTAGGAGGAAATTGTGGTTTAGTGTAAAGTATAAGACGGAATGAGAACTCGCTCTAAATCAGGTGTCTGTGGTCCTGGGAGGACAGGGCTGGCTTTAGAGACTGCTAGTAATTTTACCAATAAGCATCAGTCGTCTCCTTCTGCCCTAGTGAAACCTCAATTCTGCTTGGAGTGGTACTGCACCCAGCTAAAAGGCTACATATCTCAGCCTCTTTAGCAATTAGGTGTGTGATCATGTGACTAAATTCTGGCCACATGATTGTATTGTATGGGCCTACCAGAAAAACTCCTTAAAGAGAGCTGACTCAGCCAGACTTACTGCCTCTATGACTCCTTCCCTCATTTTTCTTCCTTCTGGCTAGAAAGTGGCCATGATAACTGGAGCTCCAGCAGCTCCATTAGGTCATGAGGTAACCTTAGAATGAAAACCATGTATTAAGAGAAGAGCAGGAAAGATCAGCTTTAAGGCCTGATGATAACAGAACTCCTATTACTAACCCTGAACTACTCACCTGGACATTTATGTTATATGAACAAGAAATACACTTCAGTGTTATGAAAGTAGTGTTTTGTCTTGTGATTTCTTCTGTTTTAGGCATAAAGGATAATTTCTAAAAATACGCAACCAAATCTAATCTTAATTCAGGGTTGCATGTTTGATTCATTTATCTATTATGGACAACCACAATTTATTATTTCCCATGATTCAGTGGGTCAGGAATTAGGTAGAGCAGGACACACCTGGGCCTTTTCCTGGTTCCATGTGATGCTGGCAAGAGTCATTCATGCAGTTGCATTCATCATTGAGTAAGTCTGGGACATCCAAGATAGCCACTCAGTCTCCAGGATCTCTCTCCATGTGGCCTCTAGGCATTTAGGAGTTTGGCTTCTAGAATGCCAGCACAGTCTTAAGTAGAAGGAAGAGAGAGATGATAGGGCTCTTATACTTGTTCTTAAAAGTCCCAATATAGGGCTTCCCTGGTGACTGAGTGGTAAAGAATCCTCCTGACAATGCAAGAGATACAGTTTTGATCCTGGTCTGGGAAGATGCCAGATGGCGTGGAGCAACTAAGCCCCTGTGCCACTATTACTAAGCCAGGGAGCCACAATTACTGAAGCCTGTGTGCCCTAGAGCCCATACCCTGCAATAAGAGAAGCCACTGCAATGAAAAGCTTGTGCACCCATGCACCACAACTAGAGAGTAGCCCCGGCTCTCTACAACAAGAGAAAAACCTTCACAGCAATAAAGACCCAGTATGGCACCCCACTCCAGTACTCTTGCCTGGCAAATCCCATGGATGGAGGGGGAGGCTGGAAGGCTGCAGTCCATGGGGTTGCTAAGAGTCAGACATGACTGAGTGACTTCGCTTTCACTTTTCACTTTCCTGCATTGGAGAAGGCAATGGCAACCCACTCTAGTGTTCTTGCCTGGAGTTTCCCAGGGACGAGGGAGCCTGGTGGGCTGCCCTCTATGAGGTCGCACAGAGTTGGACACTACTGAAGTGACTTAGCAGCAGCAGCAACAGTCAAAAATAAATAAATAAAAATTATTTTTACAAAGTCTCAGAAGATCAGTTATGGCACATTCTATGATCCCAACCAGTTGCCCGAACTCATCACCTCGCAAGCAGAGGGAAATCAAGTCACCAGTTTAGGGGGCGCCCGGGCGCCGGGGGCCACGAGGGCGCGGCCAAAAAAAATTACAAAGTCTCAGAAGATCAGTATGGCACATCTATGACCCAACCAGCTGCCCCCCCACTCTCAAGCAGGGGACAAGTCACCAGTTTATGTGAGAAGAGCATGCATCAATTGCAATGGCAATAGCTGGCCGCCATATTCAAAGGCCACTTTTCTAGTTAAAATAAAACAATGACGTTTCTCCAGTCATTTGAACCCTTCTGCTACAAAACTGCCCACTGAGAATTAGGTGGAGAAACTGAAGACATATCCTGAGGATACTATAAGGCTGGTGATGCAGGATATGGCAGAGCAGTTCTGGGGGAGGTGAAAGGCAGGTCACCACACCAGCAGGGTGGCCCAGGCTGCTGCAAGTGATATCAATATGGATCAAGGTACGGCAGAAGATACTAGGAGCAAGAGCTAGAGCAGATCTAGTTCAGAGTCACAGGGACTGGTTCAAATTATATATGAGAACTTCTTCTCCCTCTCCCCTAATCTCCTACCTCCCTTTCCTAGCCTGCAGCCCAGACCCCTGAAAAAACAAGTCAAGGCTATGGTTTTTCCAGTAGTCATGTATAGATGTGAGAGTTGGATTATAAAGAAAGCTGAGCACTGAAGAATTGATGCTTTTGAACTATGGTGTTGGAGAAAACTCTTGAGAGTCCCTTGGACTGCAAGGAGATCCAACCAGTCAATCTTAAAAGAAATCAGCCCTGAGTATTCATTGGAAGGACTGATGCTGAAGTGGAAACTCCAATACTTTGGTCACCTGATGCGAACAGCTGACTCATTTGAAAAGACCCTGATGCTGGGAAAGATTGAAGGTGGGAGGAGAAGGGGAAGACAGAGGATGAGATGGTTGGATGGCATCACTAACTCAATGGAGATGAATCTGAGTAAACTCCAGGAGTTGGTGATGGACAAGGAGGCCTGGCATGCTGCAGTTCATGGGGTTGCAAAGAGTCGAACATGACTGAGTGACTGAACTGAACTGATAAGTTCATTTATATATTTTTTCCTAGATATACATACACATATGAAAAAGTCTGAAAAGGTGTATACAAAATTTTAATAGTTACTAGGTTATAAAATTATCAGGTAAGCTATTCTTTTCTTGATCTTATGTATTTTTTTACTTTTCTAAAATAACATGTATTATTTGCCTAACTTTAAGTGTATTTTTAGTAAAGATATGAAATTATTTTGTATTTCCCTGAGTGAAGAAGGCTGAGCACCGAAGAACTGATGCTTTTGAACTGTGGTGTTGGAGAAGACTCTTGAGAGTCCCTTGGACCGCAAGGAGATCCAACTAGTCCATTCTAAAGGAGATCAGCCCTGGGATTTCCTTGGAAGGAATGATGCTGAAGCTGAAACTCCAGTACTTTGGCCACCTCATGCGAAGAACTGACTCATTGGAAAAGACTCTGATGCTGGGAGGGATTGGGGGCAGGAGGGGAAGGGGCGACAGAGGATGAGATGGCTGGATGGCATCACTGACTTGGTGAACGTGAGTCTGAGTTAACTCTGGGAGTTGGTGATGGACAGGGAGGCCTGGCATGCTGCAATTCATGGGGTCGTGGAGTCGGACACGACTAGTGACTGAACAGAACTGAACTGAACTGAACTGAGGAAAAAAAATGAAGTGACTTCTCACTTATAAGCAGCCTTTAACTGACCATTTATACAGCAAGCTGGCCGTAATCGTTGCTAGGAAAAGTCCCCACTCTTGCTTTAAATGGCTCAATAATAATAGTTACACTCAGCACAAGGATTCACAATCTCGTGGTATACATCTTAGGTGTTTCAATGCCAAAGATTAAAGAAATTTCAAAGTAACCACCAGTAGGTTGAATTATTGAAATGCTAATGAAGACATGCCCTCAGAGAAAATTGCAGGGAGTCTTCACAGTTTTTAAGGCTTCAAGTGAAAGACCTTTGCAGAATAAACATGGTATTCAATTTCTGTTTCTCCAAAGGAGTGTTGGAATTTGAAGCAGTGATCCCAGAGAGCATTTAAAGCACTAGTTAGATCACTAATTAGGATAATATCCATTTGAAAATCTATCTGATCCAGGTGTCCAAAATGAAAAGCTTTCTTTAATTTCAAAACAAATGAATCTGCACCATTAGTCTATACATGAATAAAATGCAAAATGTTTAATGAAATGTTGAATGTCTTGAATAGGTGGAGTAACTTACTGCTGGAAGTGTTGCACTTTATTTACCTAAAAACTGGCATTTTTACAAATTTCAAATGACAGCACTTTTTAAAATGGCACCTTGCAATGAAGTGAAATTTTGCATGTTACTATACATCTCTAAATGTCCTTGTGATACAGAAAATTATATGTTTTCTTCTTGGAAAAAAAAGCCAGTAGAGAATAACCAGACATTAATAACCTATATGACTGTAAAGTTATCTTTATAAATATTTTGAATATGATATATATGAATATGAATCTGTGTAAGATAGATGAGAGACTAAAATGAATAGATAAATAGGTAAATACCGAGACAGACAAATAGATATTATCAGTTCAGTTCAGTTGCTTAGTCATGTTCGACTCTTTGCGACGCCATGAACTGCAGCACCTCAGACCTCCCTGTCTATCATCAACTCCCAGAGTTTAATCAAACTCATGTCCATTGAGTTGGTGATGCCCCCTTCTCCTCCTGCCCCTAGTCCCTCCCAGCATCAGAGTCTTTTGCAATGAGTCAACTCTTTGCCATCAGGTGGCGAAAGTACTGGAGTTTCAGCTTCAGTATCAGTCCTTCCAATGAACACCCAGGACTGATCTCCTTCAGAATGGACTGGTTGGATCTCCTTGCAGTCCAGGGGACTCTCAAGAGTCTTCTCGAACACCACAGTTCAAAAGCATCAATTCTTCGGCACTCAGCCTTCTTCACAGTCCAACTCTCACATCCATACATGACCCCAGGAAAAACCATAGCCTTGACTAGATGGACCTTAGTTGGCAAAGTAATGTCTCTGCTTTTGAATATGCTATCTAGGTTGGTCATAACTTTTCTTCCAAGGAGTTAGCGTCTTTTAATTTCATGGCTGCAGTCACCATCTGCAGTGATTTTGGAGCCCCCAAAAATAAAGTCTGACATTGTTTCCCCATCTATTTCCCATGAAGTGATAGGACCAGATGCCATGGTCTTCATTTTCTGAATGTTGAGCTTTAAGCAAACCTTTTCACTCTCCTCTTTCACTTTCATCAAGAGGCTCTTTAGTTCTTCACTTTCTGCCATATGGGTGGTGTCATCTGCATATCTGAGGTTAGATATTTCTCCTGGCAATCTTGACTCCAGCTTGTGCTTCCTCCAGCCCAGCGTTTCTCATGATGTACTCTGCATATAAGTTAAATAAGCAGGGTGACAATATACAGCCTTTTCCTATTTGGAATCAGTCTGTTATTCCATGTCCAGTTCTAACTGTCGCTTCCTGACCCACATATAGATTTCTCAAGAGGCAAGTCAGGTGGTCTGGTATTCCTATCTCTTTCAGAACTTTCCACAGATTATTGTGATCCACACAGTCAAAGGCTTTGGCATAGTCAATAAAGCAGAAATAGACATTTTTCTAGAACTCTCTTGCTTTTTCCATGATCCAGCAGATGTTGGCAATTCGATCTCTGGTTCCTCTGCCTTTTCCAAAACCAGTTTGAACATCTAGAAGTTCATGGTTCACATATTACTGAAGTCTGGCTTGGAGAACTGTGAGCATTACTTTACTAGTGTGTGAGATGAGTGCAATTGTGTGATAGTTTGAGCATTCTTTGGCATTGCCTTTCTTTGGGATTGGAATGAAAACTGACCTTTTCCAATCCTGTGGCCACTGCTGTTTTCCAAATTTGCTGGCATATTGAGTGCACCACTTTCACAGCATCATCTTTCAGGATTTGAAATAGCTCAACTGGAATTCCATCACCTCCACTAGCTTTGTTCATAGTGAGGCTTTCTAAAGTCAACTTGACTTCACATTCCAGGATGTCTGGCTCTAGGTGAGTGATCATACCATCGTGATTATCTGGGTCATGAAGCTCTTTTTTGTACAGTTCTTCTGTATATTCTTGCCACCTCTTCTTAATATCTTCTACTTCTGTTAGGTCCATACCATTTCTGTCCTTCATCAAGCCCATCTTTGCATGAAATTTTCCCTTGGTATCTCTAATTTTCTTGAAGAGATCTCTAGTCTTTCCCGTTCTGTTGTTTTCCTCTATTTCTTTGCATTGATTGCTTAGAAAGGCTTTCTTATCTCCCCTTGGTATTCTTTGGAACTCTGCATTCAGATGCTTATATCTGTCTTTTTCTTCTTTGCTTTTTGCTTCTCTTCTTTTCACAGACATTTGTAAGGCCTCCCCAGACAGCCATTTCCTCCTTTTTGCATTTCTTTTCCATAGGGATGGTTTTGATCCCTGTCTCCTATACAATGTCATGAACCTCATTCCATAGTTCATCAGGCACTCTGTCTATCAGATCTAGACCCTTAAATCTATTTCTCAATTCCACTGTATAATCACATGGGATTTGATTTAGGTCATACCTGAATGGTCTAGTGGTTTTCCCTACTTCCTTCAATTTAAGTCTGAATTTGGCAATAAAGAGTTCATGATCTGAGCCACACCTCCTGGTCTTGTTTTTTTCTGACTGTGTAGATCTTTCCCATCTTTGGCTGCAAAGAATATAATCAATATGATTTCAGTGTTGACTGTCTGGTGATGTCCATGTGTAGAGTCTTCTCTTCTGTTGTTGGAAAAGAGTGTTTGCTGTGACCATACGTTCTCTTGTCAAAACTCTATTAGCATTTGCCCTGCTTCATTCTGTACTCCAAGGCCAAATTTGCCTGTTACTCCAGGTGCTTCTTGACTTCCTACTTTTGTATTCCAGTCCTCTATAATGAAAAGGACATCTTTTTTTGGGTGTTAGTTCAAATGGTCTTGTAGGTCTTCATAGAAGCATTCAACTTCAGATTTTTCAGCCTTACTGGTTGGGGCATAGGCTTGGATTACTGTGATATTGAATGGTTTGCCTTGGAAACAAAAAAGAGATCATTCTGTCGTTTTTGAGACTGCATCCAAGGACTGCATTTCAGGCTCTTTTGTTGACCTTGATGGCTACTCCATTTCTTCTGAGGGATTCCTGCCCACAGTAGTAGATATAATGGTCATCTGAGTTAAATTCACCCATTCCAGTCCATTTTAGTTCTCTGATCCCTAGAACGTTGACGTTCACTCTTGCCATCTCCTTTTGAGCACTTCCAATTTGCCTTGATTCATGGACCTGACATTCCAGGTTCCTATGCAGTATTGCTCTTTATAGCATCGGACCTTGCTTTTATCACCAGTCACATCCACAATTGGGTATTGTTTTTACTTTGGCTCCATCCCTTCATTCCTTCTGGAGTTATTTCTCCACTAATTTCCAGTAGCATATTGGGCACCTACCAACCTGGGGAGTTCCTCTTTCAGTATCCTATCATTTTTCCTTTTCATAATGTTCATGGGGTTCTCAAGGGAAGAATACTGAAGTGGTTTGCCATTCCCTTCTCCAGTGGACCACTTTCTGATAGTTATAGATATTTCACAAAAGCAGACACTCTGCAGAAATGTCTAGAGTCTAATGAAAAACACATGTATCAAGCCAAAAGTTCTACTCCTAATCATAAGCAAAATGCCTCCTCATAGATGAAGAATTATATAGATTTTCTATGTTCTCTTATTAGCTTGACCTCTAAAATATTTGAATACATGATATAATAATCAGAGATAAAATTAAACCTTTATGTCTCTCCAGGAACACCAGAAAAGAGAGATCAAATACCTTGATGCAAACTGTTGGTGGTTTTTCATGTATGATTAAATTATTTTTTAAAAATCATTGTATTCGAGAATGTGAACATGACAATATAACTTCCATGTAGTGTGCCTGGGCTTTCATATGGCATCAAATACCCATACACTAGAAGCTACAGGCTACAATAAATTCCACATTGGCAAATTCTTGAAACATATAAAGGAAAAAAGTCAGAAATTATGATTAAATGAGAATTCTATTTATTCCCTGGTGGGGGAGGGCATGGCAAGTACAGATGCAATGCCAAGGCCTCCTTATAGTTTGTTCTGTGATTGCTTAGTTTAATGACCATGCAACGTAAAACTGTTCGTACAGCAGCCTGTCACATGGTGCTTAACTCATATTTCCTCAAACTTTTAGACCAAGAGCAATTTTAAGTTGAACTTAAGGAACACTGACTTCTTAATAAGAGTTGTTACCCAACACTAACATGGAAAATTCATTACAAGTCTTGCCAAATGAACAGTTTCCATGATTTTGTTCCAACACGGTTAGATTATTGTGATAAATAAGCAGCTATTAAAGAGCAACTGACAATGTAATATGTGTTTTAAAAAAGAACTCTGTTGATAAGATTCCTTGATTTAAATTTAATAGATCTACATTTTCAGGCCAAAGTTTAATGGCAGTAATGACTATGGATATGATAACAGCAGTCCTTCAACAGCTTGATAATTTGAGTTTGTCTCTTTGTTTGTTTGTTTCTATTTGGTTGTGCTGGGTCTAAGTTGCAGCCTGTGGTATCTATTAATAATTTCCCAGCCAGAGATTGAACCCAGATCCCTTGCATGGGGAGCAAGGAATCTTAGCCTGTGGGCCACCAGGGAAAGTCATGATAGTTTGAGCGTTAAGACCATTTTGTCATTTCAGCCTACAGAGATTATGAATCAATAAGATTCCAAATCTTATTTAATGACTCATGCAAACCGAATGCCTGAGGAATTTCTGCAGCTCTGCACTGATTGACTTATTCATCCATTCATTAAGCAAAAATGTAGAGTTATCAGCTAGCCGAGACTAGGGTGAGCCCAGTGAAGGGTACCATGTTACAGAAAACACAGCCTTGGCTCTAAAGCTGCTCCCAGTGAAGGCAGGCAAGAATGTACTAAGTATGGTGATAGTTATATTGGTGCTGACAGCCAGAGCAAAGAGCAACCTAAACTTGCCTGAAGAAGTTGGAAATGGCTTCAGAGTAGCAACATTTGAAATGGGCTCTGCTGGATGAGTAGGAGTTCAACAAAGAAGGTTGTAAGAGGGGCATTCTAGGTGGAGAGAGAAGCAGGAGCTTGGAAATTTTAAAAGAACTGAATGTGGAAAACTAGTTAGCACAGTGTACGAAAGAATGCTCAAAGTACTGCACAATTGCACTCATCTCACACGCTAGTAAAGTAATGCTCACAATTCTCCAAGCCAGGCTTCAGCAATACATTAACCATGAACTTCCAGATGTTCAAGATTTTTTTGAAAAGGCAGAGGAACCAGAGATCAAATTGCCAACATCTGCTGGATCATGAAAAAAGCAAGAGAGTTCCAGAAAAATGTCTACTTCTGCTTTATTGGCTATGTCAAAGCCTTTGACTGTGTGGATCACAAGAAACTGTGGATAATTCTGAGAGAGATGGGAATACCAGACCACCTGACCTGCCTCTTCAGAAACCTATATGCAGCTCAGGAAGCAACAGTTAGAATTGGACATGGAACAACAGACTGGTTCCAATAGGGAAAGGAGTACGTCAAGGCTGTATATTGTCACCTTGCTTATTTAATGTATATGCAGAGTACATCATGAGAAATACTGGGCTAGAGGAAGCACGAGTTGGAATCAAGATTGCCGGAAGAAATATCAATAACCTCAGACATGCAGATGACATCACCCTTATGGCAGAAAGTGAAGAAGAACCAAAGAGCCTCTTGATGAAAGTGAAAGAGGAGAGTGAAAAAGTTGGTTTAAAGCTCAACATTCAGAAAACTAAGATCATCGCATCTGGTCCCGTTACTTCATGGCAAATAGATGGGGAAACAATGTCAGACTTTATTGTTTGGGGCTTCAAAATCAATGCAGATGGTGACTGCAGCCATGAAATTAAAAACGCTTACTCCTTGGAAGGAAAGTTATGACCAACCTAGATAACATATTAAAAAGCAGATAAATTACTTTGCCAACAAATGTCCATCTCGTCAAGGCTGTGATTTTTCCTATAGTCACGTATGGATGTGAGAGTTGGACTGTAAAGAAAGCTAAGTGCCGAAGAATTGATGCTTTTGAACTGTGGTGTTGAAGAAGACTCTTGAGAGTCCCCTGGACTACAAGGAGACCCAACCAGTTCATCCTAAAGGAGATCAGTCCTGAATGTTCACTGGAAGGCTTAATGTTGAAGCTGAAACTCCAATACTTTGGCCACCTGATGTGAAGAGCTGACTCATTTGAAAAGACCTTGATGCTTGGAAAGACTGAAGACAGGAGGAGAAGGGGATGACAGGATGAGATGTTTGGATGCCATCACCAACTCAATGGAGATGAGTTTGTGTAAACTCCGGGGAGTTAATGATGGACAGGGAGGCCTGGTGTGCTGTGGCCCATGGAGTCGCAAACAGTCACATACAACTGAGCGACTGAACTAACTGAACCTAAGATGAAAAGGAAAGACAGGAAATTAGCAAAATGCTACTTCCCCCATTTTTTTTTTTTTTGGAACCAGTTAGTTTAGGTAATTTAAAAGATGATAGCAAAAGAAACACTGGAGTCAGTACTATTGAGGTGGATGAACTTAGATCCTATTATACAGAGTGAAGAAAGTGAGAAAGACAAATATCACATATTAATGCATATATATGGAATCTAGAAATATGGTACCGACGATCCTACGGGTAGGGCCGCAAAGAGACACAAGCATAAAGAACAGACTCTTGGACTCAGGGAATGAGAGGATGGGATGATTTGAGAGAATAGTACTGAAACATACACATTGCCAGATTTAAAATAGATAACCAGTGAGAGTCTGATATATGATGCAGGCCACCCAAAGCTGGTACTCTGTGACAACCTGGAGGGATGGGGTGGGGAGGGAGGTTGGAGGGGGATTCAGGATGGTGGAGACACAAGTATGCCTATTATTGCTTCATTCAGATGTATGGCAAAAGCCATCACAATATTAGAAAATAATTATCCTTCAGTTAAAATAAATAAATAGAGCTTTAAAAAGTGGTTTGTGTTTTACTGAAAAGGCTGTTGTATACAGCAGTTTTTCACTCTCTGTGTAGTAGGTAGATGAGTTACAGAAGGGCAGGGATACTGGTCTCTTAAGCCCTCTGTGGATCAGCCAGCAAAATATGGGTGGTCAGAGATACCAGACCCATCACCTCTGGCCAAGAGCAGACTCTTTCACTTGTCAAAGTGCCCTCTACACATACCGCCATCTTCTATACCTGACAGGGGGCAGAAAAGGCTATGAATCACTGGCACACCAAGCTAAAGACTATGCCTTCTGGACAGTAGAGAGCCCCTGAAAATGTTATTAAGGGAAGTGGAGGCAGCAGGAGACATTAGAGACGGGAAGCCAACCTCAGAGGCTGTTACAAGAGCCAAGAGAATGGAGGGTAAAGACTTCAGGTATTTCTCAACTGGGTCACTGTTGAGCACCCGGTGTCATTCTACTGAACAGAATTCATGCTCTGTGTGGCAAGGACTTATCTTAGAGACACAGGGACTCTAGGATATCAGAGCAAAAAATATTTTTGTAAAGAGGCTTCCTGTTGGGAATACAAGACAATATTTAGGTCTAGCAATCAGGCTTTGGGGATTTCCCAGGTGGATAAAGAACCAGCCTGCCAGTGCAGGAGACAGGAGATGTGGGTTTGATTCCTGGGTTGGGAAGACCCCCTTGGAGGAGGGCATGGAAACCCACTCCAGTCCTTGCCTGGAGAATCCCATGGACAGAGGAGTCTGGAAGGCTGCAACTGATAGGGTTGCAAAGAGTTGTACACAACTGAAGCAGTTTAGCATGCACACACACAATCAGGCTTTGGCTCACAAAATCACTAGTTTGAGCAAAAAGGGTGAGGCCAAGGTGCTGCTCAAACTTCTGGGGTGAAGGCATGATTCAAAAGTAGTTTCCAATGATCTAAAAACCCAGTGGGCATATTGGCTCAGCCTGTGACCCAACCGATTGTCCATGAGAAGAAACTGTTTTGGTAGAGACCAGAATATAAACTCTAAGACCATAGGAATTTGGTCTATATGGGTCACTGGTCTTCAATGCCTATATTAGTGCCTGAAACTTTTAGTCATTTAATAGATATTTGTTGAATAAAAGTATGATACCACTATGTTGAGTGCTGACAAGTATGCTTGCATGCTAACTCACTTTAGTAATGTCTGACTCTCTGTGACCCCATGGACTGGGAACCCACCAGGCTCCTCTGTCCATGGGGTTCTCCAGGCAAGAATGCTGGAGTGGGTTTCCATGCCCTCCTCCAGGGGATCTTCCTGACCCAGGGGTTGAGCCCATTTCTCTTCTGTTTCCTGCAATGTCAGGCAGATTCTTTACCACTAGTGCCACCCATATAAACAGCAACCACTCATTTTCCTATAGCAGAGATTTCAGACTTGAAAGATTTATATGTGTGGAGACAGAGAGAGACAGAGAGAGACATAAAGAGCGATTGCTTTAATTCGTTTAGCCTAAAACACCTAAGGGATGAGATGAACAATGGAACTTCAATTCCACTTCCACTGCTCAGCTCTGATGGCGGTGGCTGCATCTGAAAAAGTGACTGGGAGTAAAAACAACAGCTAAGGAGTGACTAAGTGACAAGAATGATGAAGCCCAGGAGGCCCAGCACCAGCAGGGCTTTTGGCAGCAGTCAAGCTCCACAACAAAATTTCAGGGTACATTCTAAGCTGTGGGTGTCCCCATGTTGGAAACGTACAAGGAGATGGGGAAGGAGAAGGTAGGAATCCAGGAATAATGGTGTAATAGTGGGGTGATGGACTAGAGAAAATTGTTAGTATCCTTCATACTCATGGGTATGATCAGAAACTGCTGGCATGGTTCAGGGAAACAAGCATTACACATGCATTCACAAGAATCTGAATCTGCTATATTCCAGCTGTACCAACACAGAGCCAGTGAAACGGACCATAGTATGGAAAATATAGTGTGTGATTTACTTCTGTCAACTTGTAAAGCTGAGACAGATTTCTGCAGCTGCAATGGGCAAGGGATCCAATGAGCTCATTAATATGTCAATGGCCTATCACGTGCACAGCGTTTTTCTAGGTTCACAACTCTCTTCACAGTTCTCAAGTCCAGAATCTTCTGGAAATCCAAAAATTTAATTTTTTATACATTTGGTGATTGAAGTGATGTAAGGCTACTTTCAACTTTTCTCTCATTTACTGTGAACATCCACACCTTTGGTTGCTGAAATTTAACTATTGAGTCCTGCTCCAGATGCTGTTGGAAGTATTGCTTAATGAATGGTGTATGCACAAAATAACCTTTCCAAAATCCTGAGCTTTCTGTATTCTGAAACCTATATGCCTCAAAGGCTTGCAATAGTGAGACAAAGAAGTAACGACACGGAATGCTCCTTTCTGAAAAAGAGAAAAGATTTAGAAGCACATAGCCTGTAGCAGTTGTGAGATCTAAATAGACACGCATCCAGGGACAGGGGCTATTCCCTGATTAAGGCCTCTTTCTTCTCCTTTGAAGTATGCTTAGTCACTAAGTTGTGTCTGACTCTTTTGTGACTCCAGGGATTGTAGCCCACCAAGCCCCTCTGTCCGTGGGATTTCCCAGACAAGAATATTGGAGTTGCCATTTCCTCCTCCACTCTCTAAGCCATTTTGTTCTTACCCTCTGGACTGCTTGCTTAGTCCTCGGAGAGGGCTTTCTTTTTCCATAAGAAATAGCCCAGTTTTGTGTTTGAATAGTTCTCTCCGTCAGCTTTACACCTGTAGGAAGCTGAGGCCTCAGAGGCTTCTGAAATCATCTCTGTCCCTTTAATTCTGAATTGATACAACTCCTTTAAAAATCTTTATAAGATTTCTATGGATCAGACTATAATTTCCTCTATTAGACAAAAACCAGGCTCCCTATTATCAAAACTGTGTTATATTTAGTTGCTTCAGTCAAGTCTGACTCTTTGCCACCCTATGGACTGTAGCCCACCAGGCTCCTATGTCCATGGGATTCTCCAGGCAATAATACTGGATGGGTTGCCACGCCCTGCTCCAGAAGATCTTCCTGACCCAGAGATTGAACCTGCATCTCTTGTGTCTCCTGCATTGCAGGCAGCTTCTTTACCAATTGAACTAGCTTCTTTCTAATTTCAGAGATGTGCCAAATTTCGGTGACATGTCTGAATTCACAGAAGAACTTTTGTTTAGGTGAGAGGTCTACCAGACACCACCTTAAATCATTCTGAGGTTTTATGAAAGGGTCTTCCAACCACACCCTTCATTTGATCTTGCCCCCATAGCCTCATTTTGTTGAAAATAGCCTGATATTAATTTTTAACACATTCTAATTTTGACAGTGTTTTCCAACCCAGCGCATCTTGGGACTTCTATATTTTCTCTAAGTTCTATTACAAACTGAAAGGTTCTTTCTTTAGTTAATCTCTCTCTTCCTGCATTTTATTATACACGGCTATAAAAAGCCAACTCATACTTGTAACATTCTGCCTGGAAATCTCCTAGCCGGATCCACCAGTTTATGGGAAAAAATTTCTGTCTTCCAAGTGTAGCAGGCAACAGTTGCCAGTTGTTTGGCTACTATAAAACAAGGATGTTTCCTCCATTCTCCAATAACAATTTCCCTTACTCTCCCAGCCTCTTTAGACACCAGTCATTTTCTCTCAGTCTCTGTAGACACCGGTCTCCCCATTACCAAAGCCAATGCCACCTGTTTTAGATTTTTCTTATGACAACACTCAATTTCTATGTACTAACTTCTGTTTTAGGTAACTATTTTGTATTTAGCCATCCTAAAACCTAGTGACTTCAACAACAATGACTTCTTGCTCTCTGTATAATTCTGTGGGTTGACTGGGATGTTCATCTAATGGTTTCATATGTTTATTCATGCTGGAGAGTTGTCTGAGCTGAGAGGTTCAAAACAGCCTCACTCTTGGGTCTAATGATCGGTATTGACTATTGCTGGGGAGTCTTCATTCTCTTTCATGTGGTCACTCATCTTCTAGTAGACTATACCAGCTTTCCTAAATAGTGATATCAAGGCTTCATTACAGGAGAGCAAGGGCAGAATCTTTAAGACAGAATGAAGCTCAAGCTTTGGAATTTGTATGATGTCATTACTTCCATATTCTGTTGGTCAAGGGGCCAGTACATGTTGAAGGAGGCTGAGAAACAGGTCTGTCTCTGGATGAGAAGAAGGCAAAGTCACGGTGCAGGGCAATATGCACACTGAAATGGGGGATGTTTGTGGCCACTGAGCAGTGTATTAGACTAGAATCTGTTTGAATGAATGGTTAATTTTTATTTGGGGAATAACCATGGCCTTAGTCCCAGATCTCTACTTCTTGACTCCAACTCCAAACGCAAAGCAGTGTGTTAAGGCTGGGCTTGGAAATCAGACTTGTAATATGAGATTTTTTTGAGTGACTATTCTCTTTACTTGACTTTCTTAATCCTTGTCAACAATGGTGTCTCTTTTTCTTTTTACCATTGGTGACTATTTTGTTTATTAATATGTGTTCAGTTCAGTTCAATTTGGTCACTCATTTGTTGTGTCCACCTCTTTGAGACCCCATGGACAGCAGCACACAAGACTTCACTGTCCATCACCAACTCCCAGAGCTTACTCAGACTCATGGCCATCCAGTCGGTGCTGCCATCCAACATCTCATCCTCTGTTGTCCCCTCTTCCTCCTGCCCTCAATCTTTCTCAGCATCAGAGTTTTTTCCAATGAGTCAGTTCTTCACATCAGGTGACCAAAGTATGGTGTATGTGTATAGAATGGAACATGGGACTGTTCAGAATTCACTTTTATCTATTTCATTATTACACTATTTTAAAGATTTGATTCAAGAGACACCTAAGACACTTCTTACTGTGGCAGAGAAAGCAAACATTCTGTGGAATGGCAACACATCCAACCTGGCATAGAGCAGGTTTTTGTAATTCTCTAAAACCTGAGTAAAACACTCATTCACCTTGGATAAGAAGGGGAAAAGGATTAAGCAAGAACAGAACCATCTCTGACTATTTACTGATCAAAACAATGGGGGCTTGAATATTCTATCTCTGCTGTTCCCTATGTCGCATTCTAGATTAATGTAGAGGAACAGATAAATCTGGTTTAGAATCTAGGCTTTACCATTTATTCATTATATGATCTTGATAGTATTTAAATGATTTGACATATCTGCTTCATCAGATTTGTAGGATAAAATTGCACATTGAATTACAGGAACATAGTAGTACATTAGTGAATGTCCATTTTCTTTCTTTATCTATGTCACTAGATTCCAAAGGACGTCTAATACAAGATTAGGGCTATAGATGTATAAGCAAAAGTCAGCTGTTGATAATCTGTAAGCTAGGAAATTACAAAAATAAAAGGTCTGGGAAATAAAATTCTCAGTTACCTGTGGTTTCTATATAATTTTCTTCTATGTTGTTCTGCATTGTATACATTAGTTTAGAGATTGTGAAGAAGTATATTGGTATAATCTCCATCTAGTAATAGACTGTCCAATTAAACCCTAAAGATACATTTAAAATACTAGAACATTAGGACACTGAACATTACTAGAAAGTTGTGATACTTGATATTCATTGATTTTAAAAGAGCTAAGAAATAGTTACCAAGGGAAAACCCAGAACTGTGTAAGACTTTCCTACACATAAGTATTTTTAAATTTTTGCTTTGTTTTTATTTTGAAATACGCAGTATAGAAGGAACTATTAGTCTTATCTGTATTTTATGTCTCTCTTCCAGCTTTCCCTTCACATACCATATAAAATTTGAGGCTTAGAATAGCATTACTAGAAATAAAACAGAGACTAAATAGGATACTCATTCATAATAAGAATAAATAATAAATCTTGCTGATGGATCGTAAAGATTGATGGCAAGGGAAAGGTCAGTTATCTCACTACAATCTCACAGTGACATACTTGAGAAAATTCTTTAAAATGAAAAGTGATGAATTATGACCTTGGCACATCTAGAATTCTATAGATAAGATATTCAGTTTTACTTTCTGCAAGGTATTTCATCCATGCAAAGTTCTCCAGTTTGGTCCCCAGTTTGAGCTGAATATGTTCAGTCAAATATTAGTGCCCTCACTTAAGTTAATATTATCAAAATGCTGTTTTTCTTCTTTTACACATTTTTGAGTCCAGGAAACTTTTCCACTGTGTTTTTAATGCCCCAGAACTTCTAGCCCTGTGAGCCTGAAGGCAATGAAGTAGAGACAAATGATACATGTCTGTGGTGATCATACTTTTCTTCCAAAAACCCATACAGATTCAAATAGTTTAAAAACCAGTAGACTAAGACAGTAAACTAAACAGAAACACATCTTTTCTCCTGTGATATCGGTTTAACTCCAGTATAGGAATTCAAGGAAGACAGTGTCAACTGGTCAAATTTTTACTACAAGTTTTCTTTTCTTAAAAAAGCAGATGAGTTTCTTAAAAAGTCATGGAGTCTAAACCCTGCAGAGGTGCTTATACATCTGGCCCTGTATGGAAACTGGGAAGCTGTATGGAATTGAAATAAAAGTACTATGTGAACTGAAGCCATATACCATAAACACACACATTTATCTGGGAGATGACAAACTCCTATGCTGTCTATCTTCAAAAAACAAAAACCTGATCACTATTCCATTCTTCAGAGAGTACATCTCCAAATGTATGTTTGGGGATGTAGGTGGTATCCTGAGGCATATCAGAAATAATTCAAGTAGCACAGACAAATTTCTTCTCTGGCAGAAAGCTATGCTTGTATTCCAGCAGTAACTCAGCAATAAGAATCCAGTGTAAGAGTTATTAAGTGGGCCACAAAAACCTCCTCCAGTAATTGCTACCTCTTCTTCCTCTATGCTTTGAATAGAAGAGTATGAGAAGGCCCTGTTCTTTGTGATTGGAGGCAATCAATATGCATATTACCTTTTTAACTGTGAATTTAAAACACTATTAAACATCATCTTCCTAAAGCTTTATTTCCAGTAATGTTAGCACTTTTTAATTGATCTTATAAAACTCAACAAAAGCTACTACACGCTTGTTTAAAAAAAAAGGAAAAGAAAATTCTCTAGTGAGCATGTAATAGTGAGTTCTAGAAAGCCAGATAATTTCTTTGCTTAATAATAGTTTTCTTTCCTCTTGGCTGCAGATTCTCATAACTAGCACCATGCCAAACATTCGAAGATTGGATTATGGCCTGTCGTACTTGATTATTTTTGTCAGCATGCTGACCCGGGGTGCCCTTTTCTTGTGTTGTTCCTTCTGTTTCCATTTTTCATGTCATCCAGCTTTTCATCTTGTCAATCAGCTTTTGACTTCCTGATTAAAGTGTCTGTCACAGGAGCAGCCTGGTCTCCAGTCAGTTGTTTAATTTGTTCCTCATGGCATCCAATTGAGTTATTCATCTGGCCCAGCTGTTCCCAAGTGCTTCCAGCATCACTTTTTCATGTGTTTGGGTTTAACCTCTATATCTATGTACAACAGTGTGAATTGTTCCATTCATACTGTTGACTGTGGATTGCTTTGCCTTCCTAATGCCTTGACGCTATGAGGCTGGCTGCTATGCTGTGGCCAAACCAATGGAGAGAGGAAATATTTCAATCTGATGTTATGGTAACGAATACAACCAAACAGACTAGTTTTCAAGAATTACAGCAGGCCCCCTTTTTAACAATTAGGACGATGTAATGGAAACTCTGGGTTATTCGGATTCAGACCCACCCAGAAATAATGTTGATGGTGCTTGGCAGAGGAAAGGAAATCTCAGTCTGCCAATATTGTGGATATTGCTGTGAATGCTCCAGGACCTATTTGTTGCATTAGATGACACGAGATACTCTCCTGGCCTAAATTGGTGAAGATACCCAACTGGAAAAATGAAATTAAGTAAATCTGCTGAGTTTGCAAATGAAAGCTTGTCTTCTAGTGGTAAGATGATTTATATCATGCAACATTCAAGAAGCCACATAATGCAACAGGAAACTGGAGGAAAAGAAAACTAGGGTACATTCCCCCACTCTCCCTTTTAGCAACTCAAACCTAATCAATTCAAAATTTCAGGAGATTGTTCATGAGTGAGCCATTCCTTCCTGCTATTCCTATCATGTTTCTCCTGCACCCCCTACAAACTTGAAATGATAATTCCATTATAACCATCATGAAAATAACCAGAGACTGTGTGCCTAGGACTTAAAAGAATGTAGAATGACTTTAATAAGAATCAGGCATAAGGTTAACACAGCTTCGCAACCTACCTCCCAGTTTGGTTTGATTTCATGGAAATATTTAAAAGGAATTCAGTTGCTTCTCCTATAAGAATATGCATTCATTTCCTTAGGCTAGTAATAGACGCTATAGTGAAATGATGCAGAAATCCTAAACAGAATAAAAAGTTAGTAACATGATATATGGGCAAGGATATTGGCAAAAGCTTAGGAAACAAAATCATTTTTCTGACTCTGGGTTTTTACAGAGTATTTTGAATTTTATCTGAGAGGTATTATACTTACATTAACTCATATTATTAATAATATTGCAACTTATTTACAGAGTTTTTATGTATTTCACTTTTAATTAGAAAAACTATTATCAAGCAAATATGACTTCAAATGGTAAAAATAAAATGTTTAGGGTTCATGCATCATGGAGAAAATATACTTTGAAAGGTATATTTCTGGTTTTATTCCAGACAAATAAACTTCAGAGGTTTCTCAGTGGAGGTTACCATGATGTATTGCTCAGGAAAATAGTTTTTTTTTCAATTCCTACCATGAAAGGCTTACCTTGTTGTCTTAGGCAGACTCATTTTTCCAGTTTTTCCAAACAAGTGTCTGGAGGAATATTCCCCCCATGAGTTTTTCTCATTATTATGCCCAGGAAAGTGAATCTAGTGAATTGGTACTCAATATTCATTGCATCCTTCTTCTAGTCTGTCTTACTGTGCTGTAGAGGCTACGAAGTTAAACATCACGTTTGCTAGACTCCCTTGCAGCTAGGGTTCTAGATATGCTTTAGATCTGTCTGATCAGATATACTCGTGAAATATATGGAAAGGGGAAGTGAAGCAAAGACCACTACTTTACCACTACTATTGACCGTAATGGGAAGCACAGCCCAGGAAGTACCGAGTTTTTCTGTAGAAATGCTAGCAGATGTCACTGGGGTTAAGTGACAAGGTAAGGAATGATCATTGTTTCTTGAGGAGAGACTGGATAAGCACAGCACAACTATGAAGCCAGTAGTTGTAAATGTAGCATTTTAACCTGAATCCCATGTGGAAAGTGTGCCCTTGGAGCTTCTGGTACAGGTGGCTTCCTGCTTCTCCATCTTTCTGATTGTGAATTCCCTGGTGGGTTTTGTTGTTGTTGTTCTTTACTCACTCAGTCATTTTCAACTCTTCTGTTACCCCATGAACTGCAGCCCACTAGGCGCCTCTGTCCATGGGATTTCTCAGGTACGAATACAAGAGTGGGCTGCCATTTCCTTCTCCAGGGAATCTTCCTGACCCTGGGATTAAACCAGCATCTTCAGCATTGGCAAGTAGACTTGTTACCACTGTGCTACCTGGAAAGGTCCCCTGGTGGGCTAGTTCTATGTTTTTCTAGGAGATGTTTCTGGAGTTATAACCCATAGACTGCTCTTCTTCTTTCAATGGATTGCAAGCTCATTATTCCCTATAGCAAATCCATTTCTAATTTAATAAGACATTTTTAACTGCAAATTCATCCTGATTGGTATAGTTTATCTTTTCACTTTTTCAAAAACCCCTTGCTTTACACACAGTATCACAGTACAAAGAGCAGATGCTTTGAAGTCATATGCATTATTGTTGATTATTTTACTTCAGATAAATTTATGAACTTATCTAATATCTGCTGGATCATGGAAAAAGCAAGAGAATTCCAGAAAAACATCTATTTCTGCTTTATTGACTATGCCAAAGCCTTTGACTGTGTGGATCACAATAAACTGGAAAATTCTGAAAGAGATGGGAATACCAGACCACCTGACCTACCTCTTGAGAAACCTATATGCAGGTGAGGAAGCAACAGTTAGAACTGGACATGAAACAACAGACTGGTTCCAAATAGGAAAAGGAGTATATCAGGCTGTATATTGTCACGCTGCTTATTTAACGTACATGCAGAGTACATCATGAGAAACACTGGGCTGGAAGAAACATAAGCTGGAATCAAGATTGCCGGGAAAAATATCAATAACCTCAGATATGCAAATGACACCACCCTTATGGCAGAAAGTGAAGAGGAGCTAAAAAGCCTCTTGATGAAAGTGAAAGAGGAGAGCAGAAAAGTTGGCTTAAAGCTCAACATTCAGAAAATGAAGATCATGGCATCCAGTCCCATCACTTCATGGGAAATAGATGGGGAAACAATGGAAACAGTGTCAGACTTTATTTTTGGGCTCCAAAATCACTGCAGATGGTGACTGCAGCCATGAAATTAAAAGACGCTTACTCCTTGGAAGGAAAGTTATGGCCAACCTAGAGAGCATATTAAAAAGCAGAGACATTACTTTGCCAACAAAGGTCCATCTAGTCAAGGCTATGGTTTTTCCAATGGTCATGTATGGATGTGAGAGTTGGAGTGTGAAGAAAGCTGAGCATCGAAGAATTGATGGTTTTGAACTGTGGTGTTGGAGAAGACTCTTGAGAGTTCCTTGGACTGCAAGGAGATCCAACTTGTCCATTCTAAAGGAAATCAGTCCTGGGTGTTCATTGGAAGGACTGATGCTGAAGCTGAAACTCCAACACTTTGGCCACCTGATGCGAAGAGTTGACTCATTGGAAAAGACTCTGATGCTGGGAGGGATTGGGGGCAGGAGGCGAAGGGGACAACAGAGTATGAGATGGCTGGATGGCATCACCAACTCAATGGACGTGAGTTTGAGTGAACTCTGGGAGTTGGTGATGGACAGGGAGGCCTGGTGTGCTGCAATTTACGGGGTCGCAAAGAATCAGACATGACTGAGTGACTGAACTGAACTGAACTGAAATTTCAGTTCCCTCATCTCACCAGAATAATACCTAAATGGACAGTGGATGTAAAGATAAATGAGATAATAAATCTTAAGAGTCTCAAACATGGATGCAAACATTCAATTAATGCCAGTACTCTTCTTCAGTGTTTAAACTGGAACAGTCCATTTCCAACACGATATTCTTTCCATTAAGCTAACCAAAGACCACATTTAGTGAGGAAAACAAAAGCTATAGGGCAATATTGTTATGTTTATATAAAAGCACATCCCCATGTCAATCTGGATCGAGTGAGTCAACTACTTTTCAATACCAATACTGAGGCTTACACAGTGAACTAGATCCACTGAGACTTCCAGTTTGCTATATTTAACTCTTTAGAAAATAAAATAAATTATATATATATATTTTCCATGGAAGCAAAGAGCGTCAGGTGCTACATATGTACATGTTTGCTTATTGCCATGAAAAATGGAGCAACCAAACCTCAATCCAAGAAGACTCTTTCAAGGATGATAGTATAATTTTAACCCTACTTCCTTACCTAAGCCTAGGAACGTGTCTCATTTGTTATTGTTGCTCAGTCCCTAAGTTGTGTCTGATTCTTTGTGACCCCACGGACTGCAGCACACCCAGCTTCCCTGTCCTTCACTATCTCTCAGAGTTTGGGCAAACTCATGTGCATTGACTTGATGATGTCATTCAACCATCTCATCCTCTGTTGCCCCCTTTTCCTCCTGCCCTCAGTTAGTAACACAGTAACACAGCACTCTCATTCTTTTAGACAAAATAACTTTGGGTTATCACCAGACATTTTCTTTGAAAAAGAGTCCATCCAGCCACATGAAGCATGAAGGCATTTCAGAATCCTTCTTGATCTTTCTATAAGATTTAGGCATTTTACTATATCACATATTATTAACCTAAAAAGTACATATCCTTTTAGAAACAATGAAACAAAATAGAAAGATTCATTTAGACAAAAGAAAGACATGTACCCAGATGCTGAAGTGAAAATGGACCTGAAATTCAGCAGCCACATGTTAGAAGATGCTATGGTGGTCTGGAAATAGCCTCTACCATCTAGAGGCTTGAGTTTAAAACTCCATAAATGTCACAAGAAGAGAGGAATCTTTGAGCATATTTGACTAAGAAGGTAGAAATGAGAACTCACTGAGGCAGAACCATCAATGTCTCCATCCTCCGAAAAAAGCTGCTAGAAACACATGTATTGAGCCAGGGAAATGGCAAGAAATTCTGCCGTTGCCTGGGAATCTGAGTCAAAAAAAAAAAAAATCAGCATGGAAAGTGAGAGGCTTGATTTTACATGTTTTATGGGATACAAGAATGATCAGACCAATAGATTTGTAGGAAAAATCGGTATCAGTCAACTTGCATCAGCATGTGCTAAGTCGCTTCAGTTGTGTAATTCTTTGAGACCCCATGGACTATAGCCAAATAGGCTCTTCTGTCCATGGGATTTTCCAGGCAAGAATACTGGAGTGGGTTGCCATTTCCTTCTCTAGGGAATCTTTCCTACCCAGGGATCAAACCTGTATCTCTTAAGTCTCCTGCCCTGGGAGGCAGGTTCTTTACCGCTAGCACCACCTGGGAAGCCTAATCAGCACATTCAAACTCAAAACCCTTTTGGGGAAAAACAACTAAAGCTTATTTAGTACTCCCTCTATCATACACACACACACACACACACACACACACACAGCCTGCTTCTAATGACTTCACAATGAAACATTTTTAAAAACACAGAAGGAAACAATACTTTATTAGCAAGATTAAATACACAATCCCCAAACTTGAAATTACAGAATCTGAAAAATATATATATGTTTAAAATTATACTAAAAGTAATAGAAACCACGTGGCAAGAATAAGACACTATCAAGACATGTTTTAAAAGAACCAATGACATAAAATATAATATCAAAGTGAAAATGTTAGTTACTCAGTTCAGGTCAGTTCAGTTGCCCAGTTGTGTCTGACTCTTTGCGACCCCATGAATCACCAACTCCCAGAGTTCACTCAGACTCGCGTCCATTGAGTCTGTGATGCCATCCAGCCATCTCATCCTCTGTCGTCCTCTTCTTCTCCTGCGCCCAATCCCTCCCAGTATCAGAGTCTTTTCCAATGAGTCAACTCTTCTCATGAGGTGGCCAAAGTACTGGAGTTTCAGCTTTCGCATCATTCCTTCCAAAGAAATCCCAGGGTTGATCTCCTTCAGAATGGACTGGTTGGATCTCCTTGCAGTCCAAGGGACTCTCAAGAGTCTTCTCCAACACCACAGTTCAAAAGCATCAATTCTTTGGCGCTCAGCCTTCTTCACAGTCCAACTCTCACATCCATACATGACCAATGGAAAAACCATAGCCTTGACTAGACGGACCTTAGTCGGCAAAGTAATGTCTCTGCTTTTGAATATGCTATCTAGGCTGCTCATAACTTTTCTTCCAAGGAGCAAGCGTCTTTTAATCTCATGGCTGCAATCACCATCTGCAGTGATTTTGGAGCCCCCAAAATAAAGTCTGACACTGTTTCCACTGTTTCCCCATCTAGTTCCCATGGAGTGATGGGACTGATGCCATGATCTTTGTTTCCTGAATGTTGAGCTTTAAGCCAACGTTTTCACTCTCTTCTTTTACTTTCATCAAGAGGCTCTTTAGTTCCTCTTCACTTTCTGCCATAAAGGTGGTGTCATCTGCATATCTGAGGTTATTGATATTTCTCCCAGCAATCTTGATTCCAGCTTGTGTTTCTTCCAGTCCAGCATGACCCCATGGACTATAGCCTGCCAGGCTCCTCTGTCCTTAGGATTTCTCAGGTAGGAATACTGGAGTGAGTCACCATTTCCTTCTGCAGGAGATCTTCCTGACCCAGGCATCAAATCCGCGTCTCCTGTATCTCAAGCATTGGCAGGCAGATTCTTTACTACTGTGCCACCCAGGAAGCCTGAAATTATGTTCTAATTAGCCACAGTGAAAACTTGCTTATTGTTTGCTTTCTCTTTTCTATTTCCCAATTCCTTTACTATCTTTCTGGGAACACCTCAAAATAAACTAATAGTACTTGAAACTCTATCTCAGGGTCTTCTGAAGAATCCCAAACTCAACAACAAGTTTGATTTAGCATGATGTTATCAACGTGATGGACCAGCTTAATATCCTATGTAATATTAAAATAATCAAAGTTCCTTAGAACTATATTGTGAATGAGCATTTTAGTTTATACAGTACTTAGTCAAGACTATGAATACGTATTGATGTCTCTCCCAAGAGAATGGAAACTATTTTAATCCTTTTTTAAATATTTGAAGTGTAATTGACATAAAACATATTAGTTTCAAGCATACAACATGACTATTTAACATTTGTATATTTTGCAAAATGATCACCATAGTAAGTCTAGTTAGCAGACTTTATGTCATTATACAGACTCACAAAAATTAATTTTCTGTTGTTGATCCTTCTTCTTGATGAGCATTAAAAACTACTCAGTCACCAGATCTGTAGCCTCATATAACATTTTGAAGGTAGGGTAATAAATTCTAGTAAAAATAAAGCTGCTGCTGCTACTGCTAAGTCAGTTCAATCGTGTCCGACTCTGTGCAACCCCATAGATGGCAGCCCACCAGGCTCCTCCATCCCTGGGATTCTCCAGGCAAGAACACTGGAGTGGGTTGCCATTTCCTTCTCCAATGCATGAAAGTGAAAAGTGAAAGTGAAGTCGCTCAGTCGTGTCCAATCCTCAGCGACCCCATGGACTGCAGCCTTCCAGGCTCCTCTGCCCATGGATTTTCCAGGCAAGAGTACTGGAGTGGGGTGCCATTGCCTTCTCCAAAAGCTACCCTTCACTAAATATATGGTAGTATATTTCAACCAATTCATTTTTTTTTTTTTTGGCAGGAGCTATTCTGATAAATTAAATGACGAAATCATGGACATTATCCTCTATATCTTCTAGAAATCAAACTCTACCATTCCATCCAGAATGGGACATTGCTTCTAATTTATAATCTTGACTAAGAGTAGTGAGGACAGACTTGTGAACTTGCATTTGGTCTTTCCTACCATGATGACTGTTAACCCACAAGCCACGGAATACTGTGAGGATTTGGAGTATATATATATATATATATATATATGCATGATATTATATACAGGTGTTATAGGGACACATGATGTATATAACAATAGAGCTGATAGAGAGCTTAGGTAATAAGAGAAATCCTGGCCCCTTGCTAGTCCAGTGGCTCCATGGACACATGCTATGCTCGTTTCTCTAGTGCCCCTAGAAAACTATAGGATGTGTCCATGGACCCATTGGACTAGCCCAGTGCCAGGATTCCATTTCTTAGCTAACCTCTGTACCAACACTATGCTGTCATCAGGTCAGACACTGTGTGAGACATCGTAACTTTCCATTACAATGGCTGCTGTTAGCTGCTTGCTAATCAGCTTTTTAGATTTTTGATTTTGGGCTTATAAAAATGAAGCCATCCCCTCATTTTGCCATCTAGTTTATCCCTGGGAACAACAAGATACTAGCCATTGCCAACACATCCCAGAGGATCTGAAGATGTTGGTTACCTCTTTAGCTTTGCTGCCTGGTACAGTAATTATACCCACTTGCCTCTAACAATTAAGTGTCAGCACCTGGCTTTTCAGTTACAGACTGCTGTCGGCCCCTCTGCAATTGGGAGTGGCATTCCAGAGCAGCATCTGCTAGTATGAACTCTGGCTTACAGAAAACAGTCACCCCAAAGCTTGTCAACAAGGCTTGTGTCATTGTTACTAGCAGAGCAGGAATCCCCGGTGCTCATGGGGGACTTTCTGCTCGGTGGGAGTCCTCTGAAAGAATAGGCAGAATACATCTTAGTAATGTCCTGCTGGGGCTGCCGCTGCTAAGTTGCTTCAGTTGTGTCCGACTCTGTGTGACCCCACAGACGGCAGCCCAGCAGGCTCCTCTGCTCCTAGGATTCTCCAGGCGAGAATACTGGAGTGGGTTGCCATTTCCTTCTCCAATGCGTTGCATCCATGCTAAGTCACTTCAGTCGTGGCCGACTCTATACCACCCTACGGACAGCAGCCCACCAGGCTCCTCTGTCCAGAATTCTCCAAGCAAGAATACTGGAGTGAGTTGCCATTTCCATCTCCATAGTAATGCCCTATCAAGCAGCAAAGAAGCTTGGTTACTTTCTACCAGTTTCCATTGGTGGAAATTTACTCCTGGGGATGTCAATTCCTCAGCACCCTTAGCCTGTTCAGCGCACTTTTTCTTTAGGACCAGAAAAAGCCCCCAGACAGATAAATGCTGAAGCTTGAAGGAGGAAGCCTCTGGTATGTGCAAAGCTGCAAGAATGTGCTGAGGGGATGAGAGGATAATGGTCCTAGAGTTTCTGCTACTTATGTCACAGAGAAATTCAACTACATGAGCCAACCGTAACTGCACAGAACGGTGTCTATGTTATCAATGTTTGCAATATTGAAAAAAATGGAAATAGGCTAATTCTTCATCTCTGGGGAAATACTGGAGAATAGACAAATGAATGGTTTACTTATTAATAAAATGCAAACATTAACATAAATGAACTAGCTTTACTTGTACCAGTAGAGACAAATCAA
This sequence comes from Nanger dama, assembly GCA_917880005.1. Classification (NCBI taxonomy): domain Eukaryota; kingdom Metazoa; phylum Chordata; class Mammalia; order Artiodactyla; family Bovidae; genus Nanger; species Nanger dama. The sequence continues at coordinate 87,190,689 of CAKJTW010000002.1, forward strand.
ACAACATAATATTGAACAAAGAATAACTTGCAAAATTTATACAGAGTAAATTTATAATAGTAAATCACTATCAAATGATGATGTATTATTTATAGGTATCTGCATATGTAATACAATTACAAAAAATGTGCATAGAGTGAAACATATAAATTTCAGGATATTGGGTATTTCTGAAAAGAAATAAATAGAACCAGACTGAGAGTTAAGCTATTTTGTAACACATATCTTAAAATAACTAAAAAAAAAGTCTAAAGCAAATGTATACAAATGTTGGCAATTATTAAATTTCATGGCAATGGGTATGTTATATTTTGTCTGAAAATTTTCATTAAAAATTATATTTAATTTTAAATTAAATTCATTTTAAACTGAAAATATAAATTTTAATTAAAAGGTAATAATTACTTAAAACAAATGGTGGATCAGAGGTAACATTAAGATGGTAACTCCCAGTTCTTGCTGCTCATCAGACTCATCTGGAGAGGTTTTGTTTTGTTTTGTTTTAAATATATGCTTGGATCCCATCTTCCAAAAATCATTCTTACTAGATCTGGAGAATTGTCCCAGAATCTTAATGAAAGTTTCTTGAGTACTTTTGATCTTTATTCAGCTTTGGGAGCTACTGACTTAAGATACTTTCTTTCTCTAGGAAATCTAATTTATATCCTTCTTTTCTCTTCTATGATTAGAAGTTAAGTAATTCACTTGTAAACATTTTCACTAAGTTATAGCATGGTGGTATGTGCTTTATTTTCATTAAAATAGTAAAGAAAGCTTTGATCTTTGCTTTAAAATCACTGATGAGTATGTTGTCAATTGCGTTAATATTATTGTTGCAATCTCATTTATAAACCATGTCTTATGAGAAATGATATTTATTTAGTCCAAGAAAAAGAATCTGTCTTTTGGAATGAGTAATTGGTATTTTTCTTTTTATTAGTTAACAATTATTATGTAAGTAACCATGAAGAAAATTCTGGTCTGCTGATAAAAAAAACTCTGAAGGAAATTTAATATTAAAAAAAAATGTATTATCTCTGTTTTAATAGCTTTAATGTAGGTTGTTTTTACTGAAGTACAGTTGATTTACAATACTGTATTAGTTTCAGGTACATCATATAGTAAAGTAGTTGTGTCTTTTAATGAAAGTCACTTCAAATACTTTGTAAAACTAGGTTTGGCATAAATAATTGATAATGATGATGATAATGATAATAACAGCTACCATTTTGGGGGCTTTTACTATGTGGCTTCACAAACTTAATTTTTAGTTTAATCCTCAGTTCAACCCATTAAGGTAGAAATTATTGCTATTTATAAAAAGCAAGTTAAATAATAGCTTTTCTTCACTGATGAATAAAATCAAAATTACAGAGAAAAAGGAGAACCTGAGAATGTACATAATAATTCCCCTATGAATCTACCCAGCAACTAGCCACTAGTCTATAGCCGCTATTGCTTGCATGCTTAGTCATGTCTGACTATCTGTGACCCCATAGACTACAGCCCACCAGGCTCCTCTGTCCATGGAATTTTCCGGGCAAGAATACTAGAGCTGGTTGCCATTTCCTTCTCCAGGGGATCTTCTTGACCCAGGGACTGAACTCGTGTCTCTTGTATCTCCTGCATTGGCAGGTGAGTTCTTTACCATGTGAGCCACCAGGGGAACCATGTAGCCACTCTAGTGTATAGTTTTTAATGGTTTCAACTCTCAGTTTATACTCTTTAAATATAAGAGATCGGTCATTGTTTCAAAGATTCCTTCCGGTTTAATATGGCTTTAAGTCATGACATTTGTAATGTTGGCTCTGACTGTATGATATAGTGGCTGAGATGGAAGGCAACTAATTTCCCATTTATTCTTTTTCCCAGAAGGAATCGAGGGTGTGTGCAGAATAGATTTCTAGGTACTTTGCCATCAGAGAGAGAATAAACATAAAGATAATCTTTAGCCTTCAAACGAATGAACATTTCCATTCAGTGTACTTCCTTCACTTCTCTTCTACCCTGTCTTAGTCTTCAAATAATGTAGAAATGGATTGTGATTAATAATAATAACACTGTATTATTATATTTGTAGGCAAAAAGCATTGCATAATAAAACATAATTAACACAGTGGGTGTCAAGCTGGACATAAACCAAAAAGGTCAGAATCTAGTCTGAAATATTATTATTCTCTATGGCCCAAATATTTGTTAATTGAAATAATTATAATAACATTCACTACTTGGATGTTTTTGTATGACTGTGTCATAAAGGTTTCTCACCCCTTTTAGTTTGCCTTGTTTATACTAATGGACAGAAAAACAGCAGGTTGCATTAAAGGATATTTAAGATACCCTCTTGTTCTACTTGTTGATGAATTCATGTCATAAAACCATTATGTCTTGAAGAGCAAATTTATTTCAGGGTGTGCCAGAATAGAACTGAAGCAGGCCTGAAGGCTTAGGTCTGCAAATGCTGAGTGGTGGTACCATTCTGATTTACCCAGGTTTGTAGAAAGTACCCCAAAAGTTGCTGAGACTGTCTTTATTTATGTCTTGCTGTGATTAGACAGGAGTATAACTAGAGTCTCCATAATATTTGAAAGGGCAAGGAAGTTATAAATATTCCTGGGAGATCAGAAAATAGGAGTTTCCCAAAGAGTCTGACAGTGTCTTCTCTAAATTGGGTGGCATATGAGCCACCAGGGAAAGGTGGCTTGTCACTAAGCAAAGGTGACAGAGACTTGTCCGTCTGCTCTGGGGTGCTTCCGCATCCCTTGTACCATATAGCCCTCTGTGTGAGAAAGTTGCCATCACCTAACCTACCTTAAAGTTTGCCCTCTGCTTTGTCTGTTAGAGGCTTTGTATCAATCATCTTACCACCATTCTTAAACAACCTTTCATGAGGTTACCAAGAAACCAGATATAAGCTCCATCATTATCAAACTCACTCATCTAAATGCATTTAGGAAAAGTCCTACCAGCAAACAAAAGATTGTAATACACATTTAGATCATGGTATGCTGTAACAGGGAAGACATAGAAACCATTCCTTGTCCTTTTTTTTTTTCCTTCCAGATGGATCAAAACAGTACAACCAAACCCTAGAGAAGTTCCTCGGCTTTCTTATTCATCACTGCCCTGAAAAGGGTCCATTTCCCCCCCTTTCATGTATCACACAATTACCAAATATTATGGAGTGCTTACTGTGTCAGACTCCATGGGCTGTCAGATTCATACCAGACCCTCTGCATGAAATATCCTTCAGTGTTCTTCTTTCTTGGGTTAATTCTTCCTCAGCTTTTAATTACCATCTGAAACTCTCTCTCTGTGCCATGCGCTTAGTCGCTCAGTTACGTCTGACTCTTTGCTACCCATGGACTGTAGTCCACCAGGTTCCCTCTGTTCATGGGGATTCTCCAGGCAAGAATATTGGAGTGAGTTGCTATGCCTTGCTCCAGGTGATTTTCCCAACCCAGGGACTGAACCATGTCTCCTGCATTGCAGGCAGAATCTTTACCATCTGAGCCCCCAGGGAAGGCCTAGAACACTGGAGTGGGTTGTTCACTTAGTCGTGTCTGACTCTGTGCGACCCCATGGACTGCAGCAGGCCAGACTTCCCTGTGCTTCACCATCTCCTAGAGCTTGCTCAAACTCATGTCCTTGAGTCAGTGATACCATCCAATCATCTTGTCCTCCATCGTCCCCTTCTCTTGCCTTCAATCCTTCCCAGCATTAAGGTCTTTTCCAATGACTCAGATCTTTGCATCAGGTGGCCAAAATATTGGAGCTTCAGCTTCATCATCAGTCCTTTCAATGAGTATTCAGGATTGATTTCTTTTAGGATTAACTGATTTCTTTTAGGATTGACTGATTTGATCTTGGAGTCCAAGGGACTCTCAAGAGTCTTCTCCAATACTAAGTTCAAAAACATCAGTTCTTTCGCACTCAGCTTTCTCTTTGGTCCAACTTTCACATCCATACATGACTACTAGAAAAACCACATAGACCGAACTTTATCAGAAAATAATGGCTCTCATTTTTAATATGCTGTCTAGGTTGGTCATAGTTTTTCTTCCAAGGAGCAAGCGCTTTTTAATTTCATGGCTGTGCTCACCATCTGCAGTGATTTTGGAGCCCAAGAAAGTCTGTCACTGTTTCCATTGTTTCCTCATCTATTTGAGATGAAATGATGGGACTGGGTGCCATGGTTTGTGAACATCGAGTTTTAAGCCAGCCTTTTCACTCTCCTCTTTCACTTTCATCAAGAGATTCCTCAGTTCCTCTTCACTTTCTGCCTCAGAGTGGTGTCATCTGTATATCTGAGCTTGTTGATATTTCTCCCAGCAATCTTGATTCCAGCTTGTGTTTCATCCAGCCTGGAATTTCACATGATGAACTGCATATAAGTTAAATGGAGTGACAATATATAGCCTTGACAAATTCCTTTCCCCATTTGGAACCAGTCTGTTGGTCCCTATTTGGTTCTAATTATCACTTCTTGACCTTCATACAGGTTTTGCAGGAAACAGGTGAGGTGGTCTAGTATTCCCAGCTCTTGAAAAATTTTCAAGAGTTTGTTGTGATCCACACCATCAAAGGCTTCAGCGTGGCTAATCTTGCTTTTTTGATGATCCAGCAGATCTTGGCAATTTGAACCCTTGTTCCTCTGCCTTTTCTAAATCCAGCTTGAAAATATGGAAGTTCTTGATTCATGTACTGTTGAAGACTGGCTTGGAGAATTTTGAGCATTACTTTGCTAGCATGTGAGATGAGTGCAATTGTGTGGTAGTCTGAACATTCTTAGGCATTGCCTTTCCTTGGCATTGGAATGAAAACTGACCTTTTCCAGTCCTGTGGCCACTGCTGACTTTTCCGAATTTGCTGGCTTATTGAGTGCAGCACTTTCACAGTATCATCTTTTAGGATGTGAAATAGCTCAATAGTGGAGGTGAATTCCATCACCTCCACTAGCTTCATTCATAGTGATGCTTCCTAAGGCTCATTTGACTTCACACTCCAGGATGTCTGGCTCTAGGTGTGTGATCATACCATTGTGGTTATCTGGGTCATTAAGATCTTTTTGTATAGTTCTGTGTATTCTTACCACTTCTTAATATCTTCTGCTTCTGTTAGGTCCGTACTGTTTCTGTCATTTATTGTGCCCATCTTTGCATGAAACACTCCCTTGGTATCTCTAATTTTCTTGAAGATATCTCTAGTCTTTCCCATTCTATTGTCTACCTCTATTTCTTTGCATTGTTCACTTACGAAGGCTTTCTTATTTCTCCTTGCTATTTTTTGAAACTGCATTCAAACAGGTATATCATTCCTTTGCTCCTTTGTCTTTCACTTCTCTTCTTTTCTCAGCTATTTGTAAGGCCTCCTCAGACAGCCATTTTGCCTTTTTGCTTTTCTTTTTCTTCAGGATGGTTTTGATCACTGCCTCCTGTATAATGTCATGAACATTTGTCCACAGTTCTTCAGGCACCTTATCAAATCTAATTCCTTGAATCTATTTGTCACTTCCACTGTATAGTCATAAGGGATTTGATTTAGGTTATATCTAAATAGCTTAGTGGTTTTCCCTACTTTCTTCAATTTAAGTCTTAATTTTGCAATAAGGAATTAATGATCTGAGCCACTGTCAGCTCCTGGTCTTGTTTTTGCTGACTGTATAGAGCTTTTCCATCTTTGACTGCAAAGAATGTAATCAATCTTATTTCAGTATTGGCCATCAGGTGATGTCCATGTATAGAGTTTTCTCTTGTATTGTTGGAAGAGGGTATTTTCTATGACCAATGCATTCTCTTGGCAAAACTCTATTAGCCTTTGCTCTGTTTCATTCTATACTCTAAGACCAAACTTGCCTGTTATTCCAGATATCTCTTGACTTCTTACTTTTTGCATTCCAGTCCTCTATGATGAAAGGACATCATTTTTGGGTGTTGTAGGCCTTCATAGAACCATTCAGCTTCAGCTTCTTCAGCATTAGTGGTAGGGACATAGACTTTGATTACTGTGATATTGAATGGTTTGCCTTGGAAATGAACAGAGATCATTCTGTCATTTTTGAGATTGTTCCCAAATACTGCATTTTGGATTACTTTGTTGATTATGAGGGCTATTCCATTTCATCTAAGGTATTTTGCTCAGTAGTAAATATAATGGTCATCTGAATTAAATTCGCCCATTTCTGTCCATTTTAGTTCACTGATTCTTAAAATGTTGATGTTCACTCTTGCCATCTCCTGTTTGACCACTTCCAATTTACCTTGATTCAGGGACCTAACATTCCAGGTTCCTATGCAATATTGTTCTTTACAGCATCAGATTTCACTTTCACCACCAGACACATCCATAACTGGGCCTTATTTCCTCTTTGACTCAACCTCTTCATTCCTTCTGGAGCTATTTCTTCACTCTCCTCCAGTAGCATATTGGACACCTATCGACTTGGGGAATTCATCTTTCAGTGTCCTATCTTTTTGCTTTTTCATACTGTTCATGGGGTTCTCAAGGCAAGAATGATGAAGTGGTTTGCCATTGCCTTCTCCAGCGGACCACATTTTGTCAGAACTCTACACTATGACCTGTCCATCTTGGCTGGCCCTATGCAGCAAGGCTCATAATTTCACTTAGTTAGAAGATTGTGATCCATATGATCAGTTTGGTTAGTTTTTCTGTGATTGTGGTTTTCTTCCTACCTATGGATCAAACCCAGGTCTCCCTCAATGTAGGCAGATTCTCTACCAATTGAGCCACCAGGGAAGCCCAAGAATACTGGAGTGGGTAGCCTATCCTTTCTCCAGGGGATCTTCCTGACCCAGGAATCAACCTGGCATCTCCTGCACTGCAGGCAGATTCTTTACCACCTTAGCTACCAGGGATGCCCCCTATACTGTGAGGGCTTCCCAGACTCCTTTAGGAAGTCATGGGAGCATCATGACTTCCAGCAGCATGTGTTATAGGAGCATCACTTCATAGTCCTAGGACAAACCTCATTATATCTGTTGTTCTCATTAGTCTGTAAGTTGTAAGAAAGCAAGAGTGATGCCTTCTTCTTCACATCTGTCTCTAAACTTAATGTGACTTTACTGAGAACATAGCTCAATATTATTTTTAATTCAAGAAATAAGTAAATATATGAATGAAAGTTAGGTGATATTTTCTACACATTGGACTTACTTAACATGGAATTTTGGATACACAAAACTACCTATTTTTAGTTCTGGTCTCCTCTTCGTGTAATTAAGTCATACCACTATTTCTCCTTCTGTGAAATATTATAATGCTTTAAAACTTAAAAGTTTGGAATTTCTCAAAGTGTCCTTTTGTTGCAATTAGATCCATTGTCACCTTGCCGTTAACTTTGTAGCCTTGGTACAAATGAATGTTGGAGCCAGTGATTTAGGATAGCAGATGATAACTATAGAGTTTACATGCTGCCATAAAACTTATTGGACTTCCCTTGTGGCTCAGCTGGTAAAGAATCTGCCTGCAATGTAGGAGACCTGGGTTCAGTCCCTCTGTTGGGAAGACCCCCTGGAGAAGGGATAGGCTACCCACTCCAGTATTCTTGGGCTTCCCTTGTGGCCCAGCTGGTAAAGAATCTGCCTGCAATGCAGGAGACCTGGTTCGATTCCTGGGTCAGGAAAATCCACTGGAGAAGGGAAAAGCTACCCACTCCAATATTCTGACCTGGAGAATTCTATGGACTGTATAGTCCATGGGGTCCCAAAGAGTTGTAAATGATGTTTATGAAAAGTTTGTAAACTCAAAAAGTAGTGCTATCTATTGTTTACATATATGCAGACTTATTGTAAACATATAAAGACTAGAGAGGAAGGATATTCATTAAATTAATGAAGATGACTACTTTTGCATAAAAATAGAAAAGGGAAACTTAGATTGAAAAAGAGAACAAGGTGTGTCTTATAATTTCTATATAAAATATAAGTTGCTCCATAAAGTATAAATCTAAGATATAAATTGGAAAACATCATTTATTATTCTGGGGGAATGGAGTATGTTTTTCTTATAAATTCTAAATTAACTATAAGTTGTTCTATAAAGTATAAATCTGAGGCATAAATTGAAAAATATTAATTGCTTATTAACACAAATGAACATTTATAATGTTATTCTCTTAAATGCTCTACTTTTTAAAAAACAGACAATTAAACCAAAAGTCAATGGGAAGGACCCAGTTGAAAGAGTGAGACATTAAATCAACAGAGGTGAGAAAGATTAAATGAAGAGTTTCTTAGAAGCAAGAAATAAATGTGGAAAAAGTAGATGAGGCAGAATTTTTAACCTTAAAAGAAAGGATATCAGGAGCTAATGGGTTATGTTTGGGTAGGATATTTGTTTGGCTTTAGAATGATGAGGGAGTTCTTCCATGCTAGGGAGTGGCATGATACAGTTTTGCCACTACCTAGTGACCTGAATTAGTGATTTGGGCCAAAGGAGGGAATAGCTAAATTACGGTAGAAGAGAAGCTCGTGGAAATGGGAAAATCAAGGGTTTAAGAGGCTACTGGTTCACAGGAGCCATTCCCCAGCCATCTAAGTCACTGGTTGAAGACAGAGCTTGTTTTCTCTCTCATTGTGAAGATTACAGCTCCCTTTGGTCTCTATCTCTAATTAATCTGCCATCCTTGACACATTTTCTGTTTCTTTTTCTTTTTTTTTTTTAAGAGAAAGTGTTTGGTTCCATCAGTCATCATTCAGTTTGAGGTCCCTTGTTTGGCCTTTCAGAGCCATCCCTGGTCTAGATCACTGGCCAGTCTTCATCTCTGAGTTAGTCCTGGCCTCATTTGTACAGTTTAGAGTTTAGAGAATATGAAGGACTATGAAGGTTCTCAGAAGAAATCTGAGCAGGAAGTGAATGCAGTAAGCATTGTATATGTGTGTGAGTGAAATTATATCACATGCCGTTTCTCTACATAGACTTATGTGTACACATCTTAATTCAACCAAGGAAAATTCATGAACTTCTTCCGAAAGCTATTCACCAATATCTTTTTGCTGGAAAATCCAGGGAAAGGAGAAGTAGCAGGGTACTCTGAGCCTGCAAGGCATAGGAATTACCGGTCAGCAAGCACAAAAAGCAAGCACACCTTCCTTGTAGAGAAGTCCAGGATCCAGGAACTGTGGGAGCATTGAAGAGCAAAGGGGTAGGGCCTAGTAGAACAAGAGAAGCTATGTGTGGTTGGCCAGAGCTGTGGTTAGATGCCCAGTGGCACTTATTCCAGGCATGGAAGCACCTCCTATATGCATGACTGATTTAACTAATATAAAAGTTATTTCTTATTTTTGCACCTTGAAGACCAGGAAAAAGGGTACCAATGAAGTCCAAAATAAATGAATAAAATCAATTTATTTTTTGTTGGAAAATGAGAGTGAACTATACAGTAAACCCTTGCAATATTTCCATCTGCTAGGTAGATGACTCCAGAATGGTTTTACATTTATAATTACAGAGGGAATGTGTGAAAGACCGTTATTCCTTTTTTTCCCTTCTCTAAAAAAATGGTGAATGGGGCCTTTAATACTCAATCTTAAATGACTGCTGTATATTTTGGCATGGTGTCAAAGTGTTAACAGAACTGGTACTATGGTCTCCTAAAGAGGAAAAACAAATAGTTTAACACTGAGGTATTTTGAAGCAGGTGCTCAGGACAATTAAAGAACTTTGTGGCTTTTGAAGGCACTCTTCCAAGAACTAGAAATCTGAAAACTGAATACCACGCTGTCATTTTGATAAAATATCTGGTTTTCCCTTCTACTGGGAAAAGAAACCAGTACTCAAAAGCACAAAGTAAAGTGGCGTTTATTAAGGTGTAATGTACAGGACACTGCTTGAAAGTTGCCAGTGACCCAAGGAAAAGAGGTTATATTCATCAGTTATTTAGCTCCAATAACAAAACACCAACAGTTCAGTTACTCTTAAACTTTTGATTTAAATAATTGTCACCATGATATGAACAAAAATGTATAAAAATTGCAATTTAAGATAGAGAGGGCTATGACTAAAACTGGAATTTTGTAATATAAAGGGAAACTCAAAGGGAAACTATATGTAATAGAACAAATAATGAATTACATAGGATTAAAGGAAAATAGGAGAAGAAAAAGAGAATGAATGAGAAATGAGAGGGTGGGGGACAAAATCCAAGTGCGAGAAAATGAAAAAAAAATCACTTGGACTGTTGAATAAAACTCGAGTTCTAGACCTGGATATTTTAAATAGGAAGGACTATTACTAGCAACAAACAGTGATGTCAAGTAGCACTGAGACATTAGGGAACTAACACCATGTTTTTGAACGTCGATCAGTTTTATCATCCATAAGAAGAAACTATAATTTCTGCTCTGTATAACGTACATGATCTTAGTGAGTCTCAAATGAGGCAATGGTTTTTAAAGCATCATAAAAATTATCTAGTGGATATTTTTGTGAAGGTTCAACCTAAAATCCTATTCAGGGAAGCAAATAGTCTAGAGCAATATATCAGTAAATTCCTGGTAGCCTATGACCTAAGGAAAAGAAAAGAAGAACAGCTAAGCAAACAAAGCCCAGTTCCCTCTGTGGGAAAGATCTGAGGTGAGATTCATTCTGAGAAAAAGGGAAGTGATGACCTCAGGTACTTCCTTATGAATTTAGAAGAGGACACAGGTGTGCTACATATTCACATCAACTGAAAAGCCCTGCTCTGGCCTAAGCCAGTCTTGGTCCTATGGGTACACAGATCATCCTTAGTTGGATACATAATTGTGCAAATCTTTTATATCCCCTGCCATATAGATAAAGACTTAAAACAGGTTATTTAACCCCACTAGGCTTTCAGTAACTATGACTATTGTAGGATTTTTAAGAAGTTTGAGATTAGAAGTTTCCTTATCTATATACTATTGACTAAACCTGAGGGCAGATACTAAATTCAATACAAAAATTCATCTGGAAATTAGAGTTTAAATGAATTTACCCAGACATACACTTTATTTTTTATTACTCTTCAGTTCCTAACATGTTTTCTCAAGATCCATTTCATTTTGTATCTTCTTCTCAATGTTTCAATGAGGTATTTGCATACATGTCTTCATTTTTCATATAATTATGTAGCATTTATACATTTAACTTTTCTTTGTGAAACTCAAAGAAGCTAATAGGTTTTGTGTAATTCATCTTTCTCCAACCCCACTGAACTAAAGGATCAGAAAGTACCGTGGCTCCCATCTCACCAGTAGTCCATATATATCTGTCTCATAGGCTTGTTGCTGCTGCTGCTGCTAAGTCACCTCAGCGTGTCCAACTCTGTGTGACCCCATAGATGGCAGCCCACCAGGCTTCCTCATCCCTGGGATTTTCCAGGCAAGAACACTGGAGTGGGTTGCCATTTCCTTCTCCAATGCATGAACGTGAAAAGTGAAAGTGAAGTCGCTCAGTCGTGCCCGACTCGTAGCGACCCTATGGACTGCAGCCCACCAGGCTCCTCTGTCCATGGGATTTTTCCAGGCAAGACTGGAGTGGGGTGCCATTGCCTTCTCCACATAGGCTGGTTAAGCCTTCATTTTCTCAGGATCTTATTTCCCAGGTCTAGTGGTTCTTAACCCTTGCCTCACCTAAGAATCACCTGATGAGCATTTGAAAATTAGCCATGCCCATGCCCTTGTTGTTGATCAGTTGCTAAGTCATGTCTGACTCTGCGACCCCATGGACTGCAACATACCAGGCTTCCCTGTCCTTCAGTATCTCCCAGAGTTTGCTCAGATTCATGTTCATTGAGCCGATGATGCCAGCCAACCATCTAATCTCCTGCTTCCCTTTTCTTCTTTTGCCTTCAGTCTTTCCCAGCAAATCATGCCTTTCATCAAGCCAATTAAATGGGGGCAGGGGGAGAGCTGAACATCAATATTCTTTCTCATCTCCTTCAGTGATCCTGAAGCGCAGCCAAGGCTCAGAACCGCTGCCCTAAAGCAGTGTCTTTCAAACTTTAATGTGAGCAGAAATCATAACAGGATATTGGAGAAATACAGATTCTGATCTTGTAGGTATGGATGGCTCCTTAGTCTGCATTTCTAATAACCCCTGAGTGATGCAAACGCATCAAAACCCAGAACAGGAACTTCCCTGATGGTCCAGTGGTTAAGATTCCATACTCCCAATTCAGGGAATCTGAGTCCGATCCTTAATTAGGGATGTAGATACCCCAACTAAGAATTCACATGCTGCAACTAAAGATCCTGCATGCTGCAACTAAAAAAAAAGAGAGAGAGAGAGAGAGAGAGAGAGAGAGAGATCCCATGTTCCCAACTAAGACCTAAGATAAATAAATATTTTAAAAAACAAACAAAAATCTCAGAACCTGAAAAATATTTGAGTGATGATTTTCTCAATTCTTCCAAGGAGAGTAAAACACAGGATCATCCTAAATGCATAAGAGGCAAGTTACTTCATCACATACAATGGACTCCTTAGGATATTGGGCCAGAATTCTTACGAAATTTGAGTTGAACAAGTCTGCTTCATCTGCAAGTGGAAATTGAAATATAAGATCAGTTCAGTTCAGTTCAGTCGCTCAGATGTGTCCAAGTCTTTGTGACTCCATGAGCTGCAGCACGCCAGATCTCCCTGTCCATCACAAATTCCCAGAGTTTACTCAAACTCATGTCCATTGAGTTGGTGATACCATCTAACCATCTCATCCTGTCATCCTCTGTTCTCCTGCCTTCAATCTCTCCGGACACCAGGGTCTTTTCAAATGAGTCAGCTCTTCACATCAGGTGGCCAAAGTGTTGGAGTTTCCGTTTCAAAATCAGTCCTTCCAATGAACACCCAGGACTGATCTCCTCTAGGATGGACTGGTTGGATCTCCTTGCAGTCCAAGCGTTTCTCAAGAGTCTTCTCCAACACCACAGTTCAAAAGCATAAATTCTTTAGTGCTCAGCTTTCTTTATAGTACAACTCTCACATCCATATATGACTACTGGAAAATCCATAACCTTGAACATCACACAATACTTTTTACAGCTTGATGGCACATCTTAGTCATTTCTAGCTTTATGATAACCACTGATTAATTGGTTAGCCTGAAACTTGCTAGATTCACAGGTCATCAATATCTTCTTCATCCACTTCCACACTGCAACCTACCATTGATTCAAATTCTATTTACATCTCAAGTCCCTAAAGTTTGCCCTCTGACCTGTGACTTTACTGAAATCATGCCTTCTAAGATCAACAACTCCTTTGATTGAAAACAATGAACTCTCTTTTAACTCCATCTTGTTTGACTTCTTTTTCATACTACGGACTCCCTCAACTTTGAAAGAATCTTATTCCTAGCTTTTTGCCACTGAAATTCACTCCTACCTCGCAGCTCACTCTTTCTCCTCTTCCTTTCCTCTATTTCTTAAACACTGACCATCCTTGAGCTATTACCCTTGTCTTCTCCCTCTAACTCACTCTTACTAAGGTATCTTGCCTAATCATATTGCTTCTATCAATATGGTTGTTGTTGTTGTTTTGTCACTAAGTCATGTCTGACTCTTTGACCCCATGGACTGTAGCCCACCAAGCTCCTCTGTCCATTGGACTTACCAGGCAAGAATACTGAATTAGATTGCCATTTGCTCCTCCAGGGATCTTCTAGACCCAAGGATCTTCTGTATAGGCGAGGATTATTTACCACAGAGCCACCTGGGAAGCTGGTGACTTCCAAATCTGTTCTGTTCAGTTCAATTCAGTTGATCAGTAGTGTCTGACTCTTTACCCCATGGACTGCAGCACTCTAGGCCTCCTTGTCTATCACCAACCCTCGGAGTTTATCTAAACTCATGTCCATTGAGTCAGTGATGCCATCCACTCATCTCATCCTCTGTCGTCCCTTTCTCCTCCCACCTTCAATCTTTCCCAGCATTAGGATCTGTTCAAATGAGTCAGCTCTTCACATAAGGTGGCCAGAGTATTGGAGTTTCTGCTTCAACATCAGTCCTTCCAATGAACATTCAGGACTGATCTCCTTTAGGATGAACTGGTTGGATCTCCTTGCAGGCCACAAGAGTCTCCTCTAACACCACAGTTCAAAACCATCAATTCTTCAGTGCTCAGCTTTCTTTACAGTCCAACTTTCACATCCATACATGACTACTGGAAAAACCATAGCCTTGACTAGATGGACTTTTGTTAGCAAAGTAATGTCTCTGCTTCTTCATATGCTGTCTAGGTTGGTCATTATTTTTCTGCCAAGGAACAAGGGTCTTTTAATTTCATGGCTGCAGTCACCATCTGCAGTGATTTTGGAGCCCCCCAAAATGAAGTCTGACACTGTTTCCATTGTTTCCCCATCTATTTGCCATGAAGTGATGGGACCAGATGCCATGATCTTCGTTTTCTGAATGTTGAGCTTAAGCCTACTTTTTCACTCTCCTCTTTCACTTTCATCAAGAGGCTCTTTAGTTCCTCTTTGCTTTCTGCCTTAAGAGTGGTGTCATCTGCATATCTGAGGTTACTGATATTTCTCCCAGCAATCTTGATTCCAGCTTTTGCTTCATCCACCCAGCATTTCTCATTATGTACTCTGCATATAAGTTAAATAAGCAAGGTGACAATATACAGCCTTGACGTACTCCTTTTCCTGTTTGGAAAAGTCTGCTGTACCACATTCAGTTCTAACTGTTGCTTCCTGACCTGCATACAGATTTCTCAAGAGGCAGGTCAGGTGGTCTGGTATTCCCATCTCATGAAGAATTTTCCATAGTTTATCATGACCCACACAGTCAAAGGCTTTGGCATAGTCAATAAAAGAGTAGGTATTTTTCTGGAACTCTCTTGGTTTCTCCATGATCCAATGGATGTTGGCAATTTGATCTCTGGTTCCTCTGCCTTTTCTAAAACCAGCTTGAACATCTGGAAGTTCACGGTTCACGTATTGCTGAAGCCTGGCTTGGAGAATTTTGAACATTACTTTACTAGCATGTTAGATGAGTGCAGTTGTGTGGTAGTTTGAGCATTCTTTGGCATTGCCTTTCTTTGGGATTGGAATGAAAGCTGATCTTTTCCAGTTCTGCGGACACTGCTGAGTTTTCCAAATTTGCTGACATATTGAGTGCAGCACTTTCACAGCATCATCTTTTAAGATATTAAATAGCTCAACTGGAATTCCATCACCTCCATTAGCTTTGTTCCTAGTGATGCTTCCTAAGGCCCACTTGACTTCACACTCCAGGGTGTCTGGCTCTAGGTGAGTGAACACACCATTGTGATTATCTGGGTTGTGAAGATCTTTCTTGTATGGTTTTTCTGAGTATTCTTCAAATCTGTGATGACTTCCAAATCCACATCTCCAGACCAGAGTAATTTCTAGACTGAAACTTCAATTGCCCATTTTCCCCTTAGGGAATTAACATCTCATGAATTTTCCTAAATTCAGTTCTGCCCCTCAGTTTCCCAGGTTCAAAAAACTTATTATATCAGGATCTGCCTCCTTATAACAAATGTCTTGAAATCAATGTATTAAAACTTTAGGCAAAGTTATTTAATAAATTTCAACTCTAGTATTCCCATTGATGTGAACAGGATGTTCTCTCCCTATAGAAAAACCTACATGGAATGTCAAATTATAACCAAATGTTTGCTCAGTAAACGTGGAATCAGTGCAGTGGAACTGTTAGGTAATTCAAATGTATAATAGAATAAGGCTAAGATCCAATACTTCATTTGTTCCACAAGTACTGAACACAGAGACTGAAGCTTTGCTCTGGATTGTAGTTCTTAGTTTTTCATTTGATACTCATAACTTACCCAGAAAGCGGTTTCCTAACTGCTGCTGCTGTTCATGACATTTCTTTTTCTTTCTTTCCAACATTGATCAACACATCTACCTCCGCCTCCACTCGTACTGTCTGCTAACTGATGTCTTCATTGTTTTAATAGCGGCATTGATGTCTTCATGTTTTTAATCTGCTTTCTATGTATTCCAGCCTCAATGGTCTGGAAGAGTCATCCCTAATTTTTAAAATAACAGCACTCCTTCACTGTATGTAATTATTACTTACTATATATTTTAAACCTCAGAGAGGGAATTTTAGTTTAAATTTCCAGGGTTCCTCACACCCACCACCCAAGTTATCACCTACAGATACCATCAATCACCTATTTCAAAACTCTGGTATCATTGTGACTCCTTTTCCTGTTTCATTTCTCCAGACACTTAAAGATGCAACTATAGGAACTTAATCCTCATCTTTCCTCACTAGGATCACTGCTGTAGCATGTATCTGACCCCTGACCCTTGGAGTATGAAAATTCTCCTAATGCTCCTCTACAATGCTCCCCAAACCTTAGGAAGTAGAAACTTCTATTGTTGAAAATGTCACCCCGGACCACAGAACAGTTAAGTCTGAAGCTGCTGGATCTAACATGGTGGTTTTCAACTGGGAGATATTTCTACCAAGAGGACACTTGTCATTTTTGGCTGTTGTAGCTTGGGGGATGATGTTACTGGCCTCAAGTGGTTAGATGCCAAGAATGATGTTAAACACCCTAAAATGCACAAGATGGACCCCACATCAAAGACTTCTCTGGCCTAAAGTGTCAGTAGTGCTGAGGTTGGGAAAGTCTGATTGACAGCATCCTAAACAGAATGAGGCGTGGCCACTGTACTCAAGCTTTTTGGTGTTTAGTTGTAAGCCATGTTCAACTCTTTGCAACTCCATGGACTATAGCCATTCAGTCTCCTCTGTCCATGGGGTTTCCCATGCAAGAATACTGGAGTGGGTACTCACGCTACTTACTGCTATCTTCATAAATACACACTCCCCTCCAAGCCACTCTCTACCACATGCTATCTGCTCCTACTGTTCAGAAATTCATTTCTCAGTCTTACTCTTCCATTCTGCCTCAGACACCTCTCCCTGTGCTTGTGAAATGGTGCTCATAGTCTGGATACTTCTTATATCCTCAGCTTCTTTTCAGAGCATCCTTTCAACTCCTTATCTGAATCCTTAAGTAGTCTCTGAGGAAGCTGCATTTCCTATTAATCTTTCAGTTTGCTTATTATCTATACTTTATAAAAGTTAAGATTGGGAAGAGAAAATGTTATCCTCCTCTAATCTCGCACTTGGTATCCTTTATGACACCTACCTCTATACCACTTCACCTCCACAGTCTGGTTTAGAATTCTGACCCCCACCTCCTTTATTCTCACCTTATTTGTCTATATGCTTTCTTCTGGCATTTGTTTTTGTGGTATATAGTTCTCCTGGTCATTCCCCTTTATTCACTGAGGATCCTGTCTCCTGGATCACTATTTTCGGTAACTTAAGCACTCTTGTGAACACACCCCAAATTCTGGTCTCTCAGTTCCTGCACTTTCCATGTCCAATCACATTCTCCTCCAGCCCCACAGTCACACCACCTCTGTGCCTTTTCTGAGTCCTTTTAAGGACTCAGTTCATTAGTTAGCTTCTCAAGGAAGTCTGGGAAGTATTGTCAGATCCCCTGCCATGAGTTAAGTGTGTGTCTAGTGCTCTGTCTTAACATCCAGTGCAAATCTTTATCTGTGCATTTAGAAAGCTTTTTAATGATTTCTTATTTATGTGTCTGTCTCTCTCAGTTGATTGTAGCCTCCATCAGAGGACCACGTGTCTAATTTGCCTTTGAACTCCCAGTAACTAACATAGCACATGGCATATAGTTGTTGACATGGCTCTCTCCACTCTCCAGTATGCTCTCAGTTGTCCTTAGAAGTTAAAACACGAAGAAGAGTCAAAATACCAGGATACTCCAGTTTATAAACACCAATAAGAATATAAATGCCACTGGCCAGTCCTGGAGGATGTCCATGTGGTGACATTAACTGCTTGCACAGTGTCCAGGCCAGTCAGAGATTCAACAGACTTGCATATTCCTTCTTTGTCATAGTGCTAATCCTGGTTGGCTTTCTTCCAAGTTTAGCAAATGATGTTCCTGTGCTCAAAACTATATAAGGTCTAAGTGTTCTCTTCTCTTATGTTAATACCAGTTTGTATGAATTTGGACTCTTTTGTCATTGTTCCTGTAGGTTTCATTTTGGTTTTCATACAAAGTTCGTGTTTCTTTGCACAGGCCTACAGATTTCTTTAAAACTCTTAGGATTCCACTTATATTTTATTATATTCTCTATAAATAGCAGGCACTTAATAAATGTTAACTCCTGAAAGGATTTCAGTTTTGAGAAATTTCCAGTGCATTTGTGGTAGAGTAGCAGATGAATTCCCAACCTAGACAAAAAGTGCCGATTAGCATGTGCTCTCAAATCAATGACTCAATATTACTAATAAAATTGGGTTTCCTTTTTCTTTCCCCTTCTAGATATAAAAAAACTCATTGAAGATAGGATTCCATCTTCTATTTTGGTGCCCTCATCTTCTAATGTATTCAAAGAGTGGATACTCAGTGTTTGTTGGATGCATAAAATAGTGAATGAACACTACTATATTTAAAACAGATAACCTACAAGGACCTATTGTATAACTCAGAGAACTCGACTCAATATTCTATCATAATGTAAATGGGAAAAGAATTTGAAAAAGAATAGATATATGTATAACTGAATCACTTTTCTGTACACCTGAAGGTAACACAACATTATAAATTAACTATAGTCCAAAATAAAATGAAAAAATTAAAAATAGTGAATGCAAGTGAGGAGTGTTCTTCTTCACACAATTATTTTATGCAATATTGAAGGAAGTCATCTACTATACAAACATATGGTAGTTAATAGACATACTTACATGTTTATATTCTGTAATATTATACCAATGGAAATTCTTGTGAAATAAGACCTCTCACTCAATGAGAAAACACTACCACTTAGGAAACCTAAAGAGAATTATTTTTCTGTGTCTAGGTACAAAAATGTGGAACTAAAACAATCATTCAGCTCAGTTCAGTCACTCAGTCGTGTCCGACTCTTTGCAACCCCATGAATCGCAGCACGCCAGGCCTCCCTGTCCATCACCAGCTCCCAGAGTTCACTCAGACTCACGTCCATCGAGTCAGTGATGCCATCCAGCCATCTCATCCTCGGTCGTCCCCTTCTCCTCCTGCCCCCAATCCCTCCCAGCATCAGAGTCTTTTCCAATGAGTCAACTCTTCACATGAGGTGGCCAAAGTACTGGAGTTTCAGCTTTAGCACCATTCCTTCCAAAGAAACCCCAGGGTTGATCTTCAGAATGGACTGGTTGGAGCTCCTTGCAGTCACTCATTATATACTAATAATTTTTAAAGGAATTCATTATGTGTAAACAATTTCAAATAAAAATTTAAGTATCTGGTCAGATGTTTTTATCCATCTTTTTTACTTGTGTTGTCAAGGCACAAACTGGGATTGGCTCACACAGATCAATGCCTTTAGAGCAATTTGTGATCTAGATTTCTTAGTTAAAATCTAGATGTTCCACAACAAGAAAAACCACTGCAAGAAGCCTGCGCACTGGAACTAGAATAGCCTTTTCTTATCACAACGAGAGAAAGCCCAAGTGCAGCAACGAAGACCCAGTGCAGCCAAAAAAAATAAATAAATAAATATTTAAAAACACATACATACACATAAAAGTTTTGAAAATGTCCACTTTAAAGTATTTTACATTTCTTTAGGCTTGTCTGTTTTTTACCACAGTACTTAAAATTGATTGTTCTGACTTGCTACATAGCTGTAAGACAGCTGTCACATATCTTCGTTTCTAACATAACTATTTAAAATGAAGAGTGATGCACATATATACACTAAGACAAAGTGTTTATAAATTGATTCTTTGGAAAGATGACATATATAATTATTAAAGTTCTATGATTAGAAACTCATTGAAGTTTTCACTTCAGATCATTTTAGTAATATTTTATACCATGATAAAAGTAAAAGTTCTCTCTTTACTAGGTTTAAATCCTTAATTTATTCATTCCTTCAATGTCAGTACAAGATTTTTTTAATTATGCAAAATATTTTAAAAAAAAACTAAAATATATTTTTTAAATATCTCAATTTTACTTCTACAATTAAGGCTTGCTCCACCATAGCCAATTTTTGAACTGTCTTCTTCATTACAACCAATTCGTAACTTCACTATTTCCTTCCTATTGTGTTTATTGAGGAAAAATGCCAATAACATTCATTATTTTATTTAAAAAGTATTTATTTGCCTGGGAGCTTCCCTGGTGCCTCAGACGGTAAAGAATCTGCCTCCTATGTGAGAATCTGGGGGTCAATCCCTGGGTCAAGAAGATCCTCTGGAGAAGGGAATGGCAACCCACTCCAATATTCTTGCCTGGAAAACCCCGTAGACAGAGGAGCCTGGTGAGCTACAGCTCATGCGGTCGCAAGGAGTCGGACACGACTGAGTGACTAACACCACTGCTACTATTTATTTTCCTACTAGCTACCCTTGAGTTTTAGACTGTGGAGATGCAACAAATAAGAAAAACAAAACTAAACAAATAATTGCCTATTTGGATTGTGTATTTTCATGAAAATGTTCAGGAAAGAAATAAGCCCATGACAAAATATAGCAAAATGTAATAAAAGTGCCAAGAGGGAAGACAGAGCAAGGCAAAGGATAGAAAGTGTTGATGATGGCATATCTGAGGAAGTGAAGCTTGGCCAAATTCTGGAGTGATGTGCAAAAATCTTGGGGAAAATGCTTCAGCATGGGAAATCACAGCACAGAGTCCTGAAGCAAGAGTGTGTTTTATTTCTTCTAGGTGGAGCAAGAAACTTGTGTTTGGAAAAGTGTGATGGGGGAGAGTGGGGTGGAGAATGGTAAGCAGTCAGATCAAAGGCAATCAGAGAAGAAATTATGAGGGACCTGTTGGGTCACTGTGATAAGGACTTTGAATTTCATTCTAAGTGGAAGAAGAAGTCATTGGAAGATAGAGTAAAACAGTGGCATAATATGATTTTTTTAAAGTATTTATTTATTTTACAGCATTGGGTCTTAGCTGGGGCTTGTGAGCTTAGTTGCCTTGTGGCACATAGGATCTTAGTTCCCTGACCAAGGATTGAACCCATGTCCTCTGCACTGGAATGTAGATTCTTAACAACTGAACCATCAGGAAAGTCACTGATTTTGGTTTTAAATGATTCATTCTGGCTGCTGTTTAAAGATTGGAATACTTGGGGTGGGGTGGGGAGGTAAGAGGAAAGAAAGCAAGGATACTTCATGGAAGATCACTACATTTGTCTGGAGAGAACAATTGCATCTTGGCTTACAGTGGGAGAGGTGTAAATGGTAACAGGTGATTTAGTTCCAAATACCTTTTAGAGGAAACTTTCAACTGGACACATTATGATGTTATTTACTGAGAATGGAAACACTGATGTTGGTGGTGGTTTAGTCACTAAGTTGTGTCTGATTCTTCCAAGTGCACAGACTGCAGCATGCCAGGCTCCTCTCTCCAGGGGATTTCCTAGGCAAGAATATTGGAGTGAGTTGCCATTACCTTCTCCAGGGAATATTCCCAACCCAGAGATCAAATTCATGTCTCCTGCATTGCAGGCAGATTCTTTACCAACTGGAGCCACCAGGAAGCCAACACTGATGAAAGAGCAGTTTTAGGGTTGGAATAGATAAGATGGATAAGACTTAGTGGCTAAAAGAAAACTGATGAATGATATCTAACTACAGATTCAAAGAACACTATGAACCTTGAGCAAGATATATTCCAAGAAAATCAATTTCAGCTCCACCATAGTAAGGAAAAATATCTTAAAAGTAGATAAAAGAAATAAATGTATTCTCCTCAAAAGAATAATATTTAAACCATCTCATTCTTGAAAGAAACAAAGCCAGAAAGGGATGTTATAGTATTTTTAAAAGTGAGAAAAAATATCCCTCTGTCTTAAAATTCTATACTGAGCAAAAATAATCTTTGAGAATAAAGGTAAATGAATATGGTTTTGAAAAATAAATATAAGAGAATATGGCATCAGCAAACCACCCTGAAGTTTTGCTATTGTTCAGTCATTCAGTCATGTCCAACTCTTTGCAACCCCATGGACTGTAGCATGCCACGCTTCCCTGTCCTTCACCATCTCCTGGAGTTTGTGCAAACTCATGTCCATTCAGTCTGTGATGCCATCCAACCATCTCATCCTCTGTCAACCCCTTCTTCCTCTGCCTTCAATCTTTTCCAAGCATCAGGGCCTTTTCTAATGAGTCAACTCTTCTTGTCTCGTGTCCAAATATTAGAAAAGCTTTGAAGCTTATTGTCAGACAAAAAGAAAATTATCCCAGAAGAAAGTCTGATACTGTAGTTAGGGCTAAGAACCCCAAAGAGTGCTTAAAACAAAAAGGTAAAGGAAATAAAAAGTGCAAAGAAATAGAGAAAAATAGAATGGAAAGAGTAGAGATCTCTTCAAGAAAGTTGAAACATTCAAGGGAATGTTTCATGCAAAGATGGCACAATAAAGGACAGAAAAGGTATGGACCTAACAAAAGCAGAGATATTAAGAAGAGTTGGCAAGAATACACAGAACTATAAAAAGATCTTCATGACCCAGATAACCATGTGGGTGTGATCACTCACCTAGAGCCAGACATCCTGGAGAGTAAAGTCAAGTGGTCCTTAGGAAGCATCACTATGAACAAAGCTAGAGGAGGTGACAGAATTCCAGCTGAGCTATTTCAAATCTTAAAAAGGATTCTGTGAAAGGGCTGCACTCAATATGTCAGCAAATTTGGAAAACTCAGCAATGGCCACAGGGCTAGAAAAGGTCGGTTTTCAATCCAGTCCCTAAGAAAGGCAATGCCAAAGATGGCATTATTCAAACTACCACATGACTATACTTGTCTCACACACAAGCAAAGCAATGTTCAAAATTCTCCAAGCCAGGTTTCAACAGTACGTGAACAGTGAACTTTCAGATATTTAAGCTGGATTTAGAAAAGGCAGAGAAGCCAGAGATCAAATTGCCAACATCTGTTGCATCATCGAAAAAGCAAGAAAGTTCCAGAAAATCATCTATTTCTGCTTTGTTGAAAATTCTTCAAGAGATGAGAATACCAGACCACCTGATCTGCTTCCTGAGAAATCTGTATGTAGATTAAGCAGCAACAGTTAGAACTGAACATGGAACAACAGACTGGTTCCAAATTGGGAAATGAGTATACCAAGGCTTTATATTATCAACCTGCTTATTTAACTTATATGCAGAGTACATCATGAGAAATGCTGGTCTGGATGAGGCACAAGCTGGAATCAAGATTGCTGGGAGAAATATCAATAACCTCAGATATGCAGATGACACCACCCTTATGGCAGAAAGTGAAGAGGAACTAAAGAGCCTCTTGATAAAAGTGAAAGAGGAGAGTGAAAAAGTTGGCTTAAAGCTCAACATTCAGAAAACGAAGATCATGGCATCTGGTCCCATCACTTCATGTCAAGTAGATTGGAAAACAATGGAAACAGTGTCAGACTTTATTTTTTGGGGCTCCAAAATGACTGCAGCCATGAAATTAAAATACCCTTGATCCTTGGAAGAAAAACAATGACCAACCTAGCCAGCACACTAAAAATAGAGACATTACTTTGTCAATAAAGGTCCTTTGAGTCAAGGCTATGGTTTTTGCAGTAGTCATGTATGGATGTAAGAGTTTGACTAAAACAAAAGCTGAGTGCCAGAGAACTGATGCTTTTGAACTGTGATGTTGGAGAAGACTCTTGAGAGTCCCTTGGACTGCAAGGAGATCCAACCAGTCCATCCTAAAGGAAATCAGTCCTGAATGTTCACTGAAAGGACTGATGCTGAAGCTGAAACTCCAATACTTTGGCTGTCTGATGTAAAGAACTGACTCATTGGAAAAGACCCTGATGCTAGGAAAGATTGAAGGCAGCAGGAGGATATCACAGAGGATGAGATAGTTAGATGGCATCACCGATGGACATGATTTTGAACAAGCTCTGGGAGTTGGTGATGGACAGGTAAGCCTGGCATGCTGCAGTCCATGGGGTCACAAAAAGTCAGACAGGACTGAGCAACTGAACTGAACATCCCACTTTTGAAAAAAAGTTTGCATATACTTGGCTTTGCTCCTACCTTAAACATTTCACAGAAATCACAAGTAAGTAGTTCTATTAGGCATCCCACCAGATGACCAAAGTATTGGAGTTTCAGCTTCAGCATCAGTCTTTCCATGAATATTTAGGACTGATTTCCTTTAGGATGGACTGGTTGGATCTCCTTGCAGTCCAAGGGACTCTCAAGAGTCTTTTCCAACACCACAGTTCAAAAGCATCAATTCTTTACTCAAGGAATAATCCCTGAGCAACCCACTCCAATATTCTTGTCTAGGAAATCCCATGGACAGAGGAGCCTGGTGGGCCACAGTCCATGGGGTCACAAAGAGTTGGACACAACTGAAACGACTTAGCAGGCACCCGTGCAGTTTAACACCGATAGAACTCAAATAAATGACAATAGTTTATATAAGTCAGAAAAAAAGTAAATTAAAATATTTTTAAGATTTTGCATGATCTGGGATGAAGTACCAAATAGCAATAAATTCGAAGAAGAAAATGATGTACTGTGTAACATAGTGACCATGGAAAAACAGTAAGAGAGTACAACTTCCAAACTAGATTAAGAAGGGAGGATGGAATAATAAAAGTGGACAATCATTCTAAGATCTAGCAAACAAGGAGAGTGAGAAAGGTAAAATTGGGACAATAGAAAGGAAACAATCAGTATTTAAGTTAAATGTAAATAAATTGAATGTTCCAATTAAAAGGCAAAGTTTTCACACTGAATTTTTAAAATGCAGTTCTAACATGTACAAAATATAAATGGATAGGAGGAAATGGAAAACATGTACATTTGTATCACTGTTGGCAAAAGTGAATAGGAAGGAAGACTCCAGGCCTAGCAGGATCACTTACTTCTGAATTATACCAAATGTTTAAGGAAGGAGCAAAGTCAAATACATACAAACTTTTTTCAATGGACAGGAAAAGTGAGAAGGATTCCAATTTGTTTTATGAGACCAATCTAAACTTTATGTCAAACTCTAATGGGATAATTGTAAGAAAGGAAAATTGCAGCTCAGTTTCTCCAATGAACATAAATGGAGCAATTCTAAACAAAATACTAGCAGACTAAAGAGAAAAATAAAAGTCAACAAAGGATTTTTTCCAGGAAAGAAAACATGGCTTTATTTTTATTCATCATATTAGCAAAATAAAGGAAGTGCAATATCCATTCATGGAAAAACTCTTGCAAAGAAAGAGTAAAAACAATCTTTCTTAACCATATAAAAATATCTACCAAAAGCTTGAAGTAAATGATATATTGATATTTGATAAAAAGCTTTCCCTTGAGACTGGACAATTCATTACAATCTCTCTCTCTTTAGTCACTAAGTTGTGTTCTACTCTTGTGAACCCATGAACTGTAGCCTGCCAATGCTCCTCTGTCCATGGGATTCTCCAGGCAAGAATACTGGAGTGGGTTGCCATTTCCTTCTTCAGGGGCTCTTTCTGACCCAGGAAATTAACCTGGGTCTCCTGCATTGCAGGTAGATTCTTTACCAACTGAGCTCTGCTGCTGCTGCTTCGCTTCAGTTGTGTCTGACTCTGCGACCCCATAGATGGCAGCCCACCAGGCTCCCCCATCCCTTGGATTCTCCAGGCAAGAACACTGGAGTGGGTTGCCATTTCCTTCTCCAATGCATGAAAGTGAAGTCACTCAGTCGTGTCCAACTCTTAGTGACCCCATGGACTGCAGTGTACCATGCTCCTCCGTCCATGGGATTGTCCAGGCCAGAGTATTGCAGTGGGTTGCCATTGCCTTCTCCAACTGAGCTATGAGGGAAGCCCAATTCATTATGATAGAAAACAAATTTCCCACTGAAATTAGACATGATAATGACATTTACTTATCACCCTTTCTATTCATCATTTCTGATGATTATAAACTATATAGTAATATAGGAAAAGGCATATGGAAAGATTACAATGGAAGACAAATTGTTTTATTATTTTTCACATGAAGTCATTTAACACACACAAAATTCAACTGAATCCTGTAAGTAAATATTTTAAAATAATCTATAACCTTAATAAGGCTGCTAGACTGGATGTAGTTAGAAGAAAATGTTTTTAAAAATACCATTACTTTATTGTAATATAAAGTTCACAAAGTAAAATATGTAGGAATAGACCTAATAAAAGATGTTCAAAATTCTTATGCAGAACTATATAAAAGACAACTGAGAGAAATTTCAAAAATTGTAAATAAATATTTATGACCTTGCAGACTTGATTAGTCTGTATCTTTGAAACAATTATGATTAAAAACTCAAGATTTATGTGTATATATGTAATTTGGACAAGTTGATTCTTACATGTATGTCAATCGAAAGAACCGAGATTAATTAAATATGACTATAACTGTGTGGATCACAATAAACTGTGGAAATTTCTTCAAGAGATAGGACTACCTGACCACCTGACCTGCCTCTTGAGAAACCTATAGGCAGCTGAGGAAGCAACAGTTAGAACTGGACATGGAACAACAGACTGGTTCCAAATAGGAAAAGAAGTACATCAAGGCTGTATATTGTCATCCTGCTTATTTAACTTACATGCAGAGTACATCATGAGAAATGCTGGACTGAAAGAAGCGCAAGCTGGAACTAAGACTGCACGAGATATATCAATAACTTCAGATTTGCAGATGAGACACCACCCTTATGGCAGAAAGTGAAGAAGAGCTAAAAAGCCTCTTGATGAAAGTAGAAAGTGAAAAGGTTGGCTTAAAGCTCAACATTCAGAAAATGAAGATCATGGCATCTGGTCCCATCACTTCATGGGAAATAGATGGGGAAACAGTGGAAACAGTATCAGACTTTACTTTTCTGGGCTCCAAAATCACCGTAGATGGTAATTGCAACCATGAAATTAAAAGACGCTTACTCCTTGGAAGGAAAGTTATGACCAACCTAGAGAGCATTTTAAAAAGCAGAGACATTACTTTGCCAACAAAGGTCCATCTAGTCAAGGCTATGGTTTTTCCTGTGGTCATGTATGGATGTGAGAGTTGGACTGTGAAGAAAGCTGAACACCGAGGGATTGATGCTTTTAAATTGTGGTGTTGGAGAAGACTCTTGAGAGTCCCTTGGACTGCAAGGAGATCCAACCAGTTCATTCTAAAGGAGATAAGTCCTGGTTGTTCACTGGAAGGACTGCTGCTAAAGCTGAAACTCCAATACTTTGGCCACCTTATGCAATGAGTTGACTCATTCATAAAGACCTTGATGCTGGGAGGGTTTGGAGGCAGGAGGAGAAGGGGATGACAGAGGATGAGATGGTTGGATGGCATCACTGACTCAATGGACATGAGTTTGAGTAAACTCTGGGAGTTGGTGATGGACAGGGAGGCCTGGAGTGCTGTGATTCATGGGGTTGTAGAGAGTCAGACACGACTGAACGACTGAACTGAACTGAATAAAAGAAAAACATAGTGGATAAATTTGCTCTGCTATATGTCAATTTCAAGTTACAGTAATTAAGACAATGGGATATTAGGGCAAGTACAGATAGATCAATGCTATGGATTACAGACTGGGAGGTATGAATGACTGATCCATGGAAATGGTACAACAGAGCTGAGCAGTGAAAGAAATATAGAGAATGTGGCTGAAACAATAGGCTAGCCAACAGTCAACAAATAGCAACCATCAACTCCTCCTCAAGTTATGTGCAAAAATTACTTTACTAGCATGTGAGATGAGTGCAATTGTGCAGTAGTTTGAGCATTATTTAGCATTGCCTTTCTTTGGGACTGGAATGAAAACTGACCTTTTCCAGTCCTGTGGCCACTGCTGAGTTTTCCAAATTTGCTGGCATATTGAGTGCAGCACTTTCACAGCATAATCTTTCAGGATTTGAAACAGCTCAACTGGAATTCCATCACCTCCACTAGCTTTGCTCATAATGATGCTTTCTAAGGCCCACTTGACTTCACATTCCAAGTAGTCTGGCTCTAGATGAGTGATCACATCATCATGATTATCTGGGTCGTGAAGATCTTTTTTGCACAGTTCTTTCATGTATTCTTGCCACCTCTTCTTAATATCTTCTGCTTCTGTTAGGTCCAGACCATTTCTGTCCTTTATCAAGCCCATCTTTCCATGAAATGTTCCCTTGATATCTCTAATTGTCTTGAAGAGATCTCTAGTCTTTCCCATTCTGTTCTTTTCCTCTGTTTCTTTGCACTGATCGCTGAGGAAGGCTTTCTTATCTCTTCTTGCTATTCTTTGGAACTCTGCATTCAGATACTTATATCTTTCGTTTTCTCCTTTGCTTTTCACCTCTTTTTCTTTTCACAGCTATTTGTAAGGCCTCCTCAGACAGCCATTTTGCTTTTTTGCATTTCTTTTCCATGGGGATGGTCTTGATCCCTGTCTCCTATACAATGTCATGAACCTCATTCCATAGTTCATCAGGCACTCTATCTATCAGATCTAGGCCCTTAAATCTATTTCTCACTTCCACTGTATAATCATAAGGGATTTGATTGAGGTCATACCTGAATGGCCTAACGTTTTTCCCTACTTTCTTCAATTTCAGTCTGAATTTTGTAATAAGGAGTTCATGATCTGAACCACAGTCAGCTCCTGGTCTTGTTTTTGTTGACTGTATAGAGCTTCTCCATCTTTGGCTGCAAAGAATACAATCAATCTGATTTCAGTGTTGACCATCTGGTGATGTCCATGTGTAGAGTCTTCTCTTGCGTTGTTGGAAGAGGGTGTTTGTTATGACCAGTGCATTTTCTTGGCAAAACTCTATTAGTCTTTGCCCTGCTTCATTCTGCATTCCAAGGCCAAATTTGCCTGTTACTCCAGGTGTTTCTTGACTTCCTACTTCAGCATTCCAGTCCCCTATAATGAAAAATACATCCTTTTGGCTGTTAGTTCTAAAAGGTCTTGTAGGTCTTCATAAAACCGTTCAACTTCCGCTTCTTCAGCATTACTTGTTGGGGCATAGACTTGGATAACTGTGATATCGAATGGTTTGCCTTGGAAAAGAACAGAGATCATTCTGTCATTTTTGAGACTGCATCCAAGGACTGAATTTCGGACTCTTTTGTTGACCATGATGGCTACTCCATTTCTTCTGAGGGATTCCTGCCTGCAGTAGTAGATATAATGGTCATCTGAGTTAAATTCAACCATTCCAGTCCATTTTAGTTCTCTGATTCCTAGAATGTCGACGTTCACCCTTGCCATCTCTTGTTTGACCACTTCCAATTTGCCTTGATTCATGGACCTGACATTCCAGGTTCCTATGCAATATTGCTCTTTACAGCATCCGATCTTGCTTCTATCACCAGTCACATGCACAACTGGGTATTGTTTTTGCTTTTGCTCCTTCCCTACATTCTTTCTGGAGTTATTTCTCCACTGATCTCCAGTAGCATATTGGGCACCTACTGACATCTCACATGCTAGTAAAGTAAAGCTCAAAATTCTCCAAGCCAGGCTTCAGCAATACATGAACTGTAAACTTCCTGATGTTCAAGCTGGTTTTAGAAAAGGCAGAGGAACCAGAGATCAAATTGCCAACATCTGCTGGATCATCGAAAAAGCAAGAGAGTTCCAGAAAAACATCTATTTCTGCTTTATTGACTATGCCAAAGCCTTTGACTGTGTGGATCACAATAAACTCTGGAAAATTCTGAAAGAGATGGGAATACCAGACTACCTGACCTGCCTCTTGAGAAATCTGCATGCAGGTCAGGAAGCAACAGTTAGAACTGGACATGGAACAACAGACTGGTTCCAAATAGGAAAAGGAGTACGTCAAGGCTGTATATTGTCACCCTGCTTATTTAACTTATATGCAGAGTACAGCATGAGAAACGTTGGGCTGGAAGAAACACAAGCTGGAATCAAGATTGCCAGGAGAAATATCAATAACCTCAGATATGCAGATGATACCACCCTTATGGCAGAAAGTGAAGAGGAACTAAAGGGCCCCTTGATGAAAGTGAAAGAGGAGAATGAAAATGTTGGCTTAAAGCTCAACATTCAGAAAACGAAGATCATGGCATCTGGCCCAACACTTCATGGGAAATAGATGGGGAAACAGTGGAAACAGTGTCAGACTTTATTTTTGGGGGCTCCAAAATCACTGCAGATGGTGACTGCAGCCATGAAATTAAAAGATGCTTACTCCTTGGAAGAAAAGTTATGACCATTCTAGATAGTATATTCAAAAGCAGAGACATTATTTTGCCGACTAAGGTCCATCTAGTCAAGGCTATGGTTTTTCCTGTGGTCATGTATGGATGTGAGAGTTGGACTGTGAAGAAGGCTGAGCACCTAAGAATTGATGCTTTTGAACTGTGGTATTGGAGATGACTCTTGAGAGTCCCTTGGACTGCAAGGAGATCCAACCAGTCCATTTTGAAGAAGATTAACCCTGGGATTTCTTTGGAAGGAATGCTGCTAAAGCTGAAACTTCAGTACTTTGGCCACCTTATGCGAAGAGTTGACTCACTGGAAAAGACTCTGATACTGGGAGGGATTGGAGACAGGAGGAGAAGGGGACGACCGAGGATGAGATGGCTGAATAGCATCACAGACTCGATGGACGTGAGTCTGAGTGAACTCCGAGAAACGGTGATAAACAGGGAGGCCTGGCGTGCTGCGATTCATGGGGTCGCAAAGAGTCGGACACGACTGAGTGACTGAACTGTACTGATGTGCAAAAATGAAATCCAGAAGCACTATATATCTAAATAAGAGAGGATATCAAGAATTTGTTTTGATAATAATACAGAGAACCATCATTATTCTTTATTGCAATAAAATATTCCTAACAAAATACTATTAAAAAAAGATTGTTAAATTAGATCACAGTATGACTACAACTTTTAATCACAAAAAGACACAAATAAAAAGTGAGAAAGCAAACCACAGAATGAAAGGTATTTACAACACATATACCTTACATCAGGTTTGGGTCTAGAAAATGTGAAGAATTTCAGCAAATAAATAAGAGATATCAAAGGAAAGTGGACAAAATGCTTAAGCAGTGCTTCACAGAAAAGGGATATCAAAATGGTTATAAAAGTAAGAAAGGAGGTTCATTAGTAGTCAGGAAAATAATAATTAAAATCCAAATAAAACATACTACAAGCCAAAATGCTTCAAATTAAACAGGCTGACAATGCCCTCAAGAATTCAGAGCAATAAGAACATTCATTCATTGCTGGTGGGAGTGTAAATTGGTGTAAACACTTTTGAACAAGTTTAGTACTATATCAGTTGTCAGGCCTAGCAATATTACGTATCAAACAACCAAAAAATCTCAATGAATCATACCAAAATGCATTAATATAGCACACAATTCCATGGTAACTGGGTTCAGCTGATCTAGACTGGTCTCTCCACTGGGTTGTTGTGATAGGCAAAGATTTGGTCTCTTTTCAGCAAATTAGGTAGGAATCAGTTGGCCTGGGCTGGGTTTGGTGGAACTATTCATCTGGGTGGGCTCTGATTCTATTGAATCTCCTCTTTCTGGAGTGTTATCTTTCCTACTGGAGTTTATCCTTGTTCAGTGAGATATGTAGGAAAGATTTAAGTCTGACTACACTGTAAGTGAATTGAAATTTGAGTTGGCTGATTACAGTTGTTTGAAGAAATGATGTCTCTGTTCTTCATAGCTATTAAAAATATTTGAGAGATTTTCAGAAAAGTCACAAAAAGGAGTTAAAATTAATCATTCTCATTTCTGTGAAAGAACGTTTAGCAAACTGGGCCCTCTCCCCTCTCCTCTCAAAGAGGAATAAATAAATACTACATCCCCTTTTCTTCCCAATTCCTTCCCTCCTCGCTACCCTTTATGCACCTCCAAAACTGCTTCCTGGTTTTCTAAAAGTGTTTTTTCACACATTTTATCCCTGCCCTAAGCTATTGCTCTTATCCATTTCATTGCAATTACCAAAATTTATAACTACAGCAACAGTTTTTCAGAGCTCATTTTCTTTGAGATCCTTTTCTCAAGTCTTCCTAGGAAAGATGAAAAAAGTGGGAGGAAGGTGAGAGCTTGTTGATAAGCCTTATTCGTATTCTGTCCATAAAGTCTGAGGTGTTAATCTTGTCTTTTCTTTTAATCTAGGTAATGATAATGGGTTGTTTTTCAATATTGTTGCAGCTTCATTAATATGTATGTTTTCTGCCGTAATTTATTTTCGTTCAAGCAGTACTTTGAAGCTAACTTTACAAGCCTCTCTCCTGCTTCAGGCTTGACTTTGACTTTCTTTTTCTACTTTCATATGTTTTTCATTGGAGCCCTGTGCTTTGTGTTTTAGATCTCAGTGCAGCTCCTGGCTTTTCTGTTTACTGACCTAGCAGTATTCTACCACTTATTGTGTGTTTTATGGTTGGTCACTATCTCATCAATTTCATGTTATGAAAACTATGTACTGGAGTTTCACAACAGTAATTCTCAATTATATATTTACTTTATTCAACTAAGATGAGTGCTTATCCTATGGCAGGCCCTGTCCTAAGACTATTCTGTGTACCACTTTCATGACCCGGTGCTTCCACCTCACATGAATTAAAGATTTGGGGATATGGACACTAAAATACTGATATGCACCTTTACTGGGTGGCCAGCACCCAAGCTCAGCCTGTACCCTCAAAGGCCCTATAAGGTTCCCCTCAAAGGTTTATATAAGTCAAAGCTATGTTTTTTTCTAGTAGTCATGTACAGATGTGAGAGTTGGACCATAAAGAAGGCTGAGAGCCAAAGGATACATACTTTGAAATTGTGGGGTGCTGGAGAAGACTTTTGAGATTTCCTTGGACAGAAAGAAGATCAAACCAGTCAATCCTAAATGAATTCAACCCTGAATATTCATTGGAAGGACTGATGTTGAGGCTCTAATACTTTGGCCACCTGATGTGAAGAGCCGACTCATTGGAAAAGACCCTGATGCTGGGAAATATTGAAGGCGAAAAGAGAAGGATGCTGCAGAGGATGAGATGGTTAGATAGTATCACTGATTCAGTGGACATGAATCTGAGCAAACTTTGGGAGATTGTGAAGGACAGTGAAGCCTGGTGTGTTGCAGTCCATGGGGTCACAAAGAATCAGACATGACTTAGCAAGTCAACAACAACAGCATAGTCAAAAAAGTCCCCACTGTCAGACCTTCTTTAGTAGTAGCATGGCAAGCTTCTATCTCTTTGAACACTGTCTATAGTTCATTCAGCTGGGATCTTAGCCCTATATTCCTTTTAGTGTAATGCTAAGAGCATTCATGTATCATTCAGCCAAGTATCCACCTTTAAATTTTCTTGATAAAGCTTGCTTTGAGCTTGCATCACACACAAGAGATGTTTGCTTTCACCTACAATTCTACAACATGGAACAGAACAAAAAACTCCCTGCCTTCACAGAACTTCAGTGGGTTAGAGATAGGTAAATAGACATCACACTTATTTTAGGCCTTCAGATAGCATTTTGGTTATGAATTTTTGCCTGGCAGACTCCATTGGTTTGGGTAATTTTGGCTTACTTCAGTCCTGGTCCCTTGAACAACTGGATCTATTTCATCATCAGAGATGACACCTTCTGACAGGTCATCCACCTCGTGCATTCATAGGCACTGGAAGAAGAAAGTTAAGAAAGTAAATAGGTTAGCCTCAACTCACAAAACCTCTGAAGAGTAAAATACCCTCAGACAATTATAGTCAGTACCTGGACTTCTCCAGTGGTCCAGTTGTTAAGATACCCTCTTCCATAGCAAGGGCTGTGAACTTGATCGCTGGTCTGGGAATGACGTCCCACATGTTGCAGGATGCAGTCAAAAAATTTAAAATATAAATAAAACTTATCTTAAAAAAATAGTACCATCACCTCTCTACTTGAGAAGCAGCAGCAAATAGCTGACTCATTGTTTTAGTGCAATTTCGTTTTCTTTTCTATTTAATTTATAGGAATGACAAACAAAAGGTGGCAAAAGGGCTTGTAAAACTTCATTATATATAAACTGATAACAATTTTTATTATAAGACTATAATTTTCCAATATAATTTCCTAACTAAATAATAAGCACAGGATGGATGAAATTAATCATAAATAAAAATTTGATTAAGAAGAACTAAGTTATTCATTCATTCACTTACTCATTAAATACACGTTTTGAGATGGATCAAGTGTATAAGCCAAAATTTTAAGCATTGGGATACTGTAAAGTGAAGAAGTGGTGGTGGGGTGGGGAATTAAAAATCAAAGACATAGTTCCTAAATAGGGAGTTCATAGATCAGTTTGAGGTGCAGAGAAGTGTGACGAGTCCTGTAATAGGATATGCATTCCAGGTTTAGGACACCCTCCATTGAGTTCAGTCCTCTCTGGTTAATAGGATAAATACAGTAACAACAAAGATCAATATAGCTTATAAATTTTTTAAGGTAAACTATTGACTGCCATATATTCATCAAAGCATGAACATCTCCTGCAGCTCTAAGTGGTAGAAGAGATTCGCAATAGAGCCCATTCTAGACTATTTTGAAGAGATTCACAATAGAGCCCATTCTAGACTATGATGGCACTGCCAGTCTACTCCCTGTTGATTGGTCCAACTCTCATCATAATAACAACCTATAATCCATGAAGCAGTCCCTTGGCATCTTGTGTTCTCAGCACCAAATGATCAGTATGGACAAATTTTCATCTGGTACTGTGTTGTCCTGCCACCAGCCGTAAGACATGTTATGTTAGACAACTTCATGACCTTCTAATATCCTTTCTCCACCATGAAGGCTAAGGCCACCCAAAGAATGCATTTACAAACCCACAGAGCAAGCAGGGATAATATGAAGAATCTCAGTTTCTTATCTATCTACCTACACATCAATCATTAAAATAATTTGTTAGGCATTCTAAGGTAAAAACAGAACACAGGATGTTTAAGTATAGTTCTAAGCACAAGTAAATAAATAAAGAATGCTTAAAATTATTACTCATTTTAAAAAGGTACATAAGGTAACATAAGAAAGGAATATGAGAGAGAGAAAAAATCTTCCTAATAAGAGATATAGATGCAGAATTACTATGAAGCTAATTAAGTTTCAGATTTAAGAGCTCTCATTTGCATTAGACACTCCAGGGCCTTGAGAGGGACCTAGAAATGGGTCACTTCATCCTATGTAGAATTTGCAAAGTTATGATTTTATTTTTTAGTAGCAATTTGTTAAGATTGCTCTTTTATTTCAACCAGATCCTTCACACACACACACACACACACACACACACACACACACATATATATATATTCCAACCAGATCCTTTATATGGTTGGAATAGACCATAAGTATATACATGGTTGAAATAAACCATATAAATATATATATGTGGTTGGAATATATATATATATATATATGGCTTTCCTTGTGGCTCAGCTGGTAAAGAATCTGCTTGCAATGTGGAAGACCTGGGTTTGATCCCTGGGTTGGGAAGATCCCCTGGAGAAGGGAAAGGCTACCCACTCCAGCATTCTGGCCTGGAGAATTCCATGGACTATATAGTCCATGGGGTCACAAAAATTGGACCCAACTTAGCGACTTGAGTGACTGGAGTGGTTTCAGAAATTTGGGAGCTCTGACTAAGAAGAAGTTGAGTTGGTGATGGTAGATTATATTTGTATGGTTCCCAAGAACTTCCATGTATAAACAAGTCCCTGCTAACCATCCTGATGTAGAATGGTCAAGGAATACTCTAGACCACACAGAGAGCACTATTCATCCAGTACTGTAGATGAAAATGTTGCAGAATTGCAAGCAAACTAATCTCATTGGAGAAAATGATGCCTCAACAATTTTTGAAGACGTTGATCTCTGTGGTGCTTTGTAGCAATTATATTTTCTTTTGGGTTCTCTCATAGTGTAATAATTTTAAACACACATGCCAAATTTGAACTTTTCTTACATTCTTAGCCAAAAATAGAGTCTGCCCATGATAAAGCCAATCAAGCTTTGCCACAATGGGTAAAATGAAATTTTACGAGTTCAAAAATATACAGAAGATCTGAAAGAGAATTCCAAATACTAAGTAATTTGTGAAGTGTTTATTTCAATAGTTTCTAAAGCTTGAGTACAATAGAGCCCATTCTAGACTATGATGGCTCTGCCAGTCTACTCCCTGTTGATTGGTCCAACTCTCATCATAATAACAACCTGTAATCCATGAAACAGTCCCTTGGCATCTTGCGTTCTCAGTACCAAATGATTAGTATGGACAAATTTTCATCTGGTACTGTGTTGTCCTGCCACCAGCCATAAGACACGCTATGTTAGACAACTTCATGATCTTTTGTTTAATTTAAAAAGGCATCTTGCAACATTTCAGTAAGATACATAAGAAGTATAGACTCCTGATTTGATGTATATATAATGTGTTTTTGAGTTGAGAGAAAGTTCAGAAAACATTAATGGCCTATGACATAAAATGGATAGAGATGGGTATTAAAATCAAAAGAAATTTCTCTTGAAGTTAATTAAAAATGAAGAGTTAATTAAAAATGAAGGGTCCTGATTCGTGTCAATGTATGGCAAAACAAATACAGTATTGTAATTAAAAAATAAATAAATTTAAGTAAAAAAAAAAAAGAAGGGTCAAGTTTTAACACAAAAGTTTCAAAACATTTCCAGGGTACTAACTCCATAAGAAAAAGATAAATATTAAACAGAAGTAATAACTAGATCCTTGGATGTTTGCTAGTCTAGTTAATGGGGTGGTGTGAATCATGTGAACACATTAGAAAAAGACAAATTTTTTGCTGCTTTGCTAGGAAATTCTGGCATAAAATTATCATAGATATTATAATGTGTCCAGTAAACAAAAATACTAAAGACAAGCTGGTAAAGGTAAATAAACACTTTCAGTTCTGAGGGCTTGAGATCTATTACTGTTCAAGAAGGGGCATGAGTTTGAGCAGACTCCAGGAGATAGTGAAGGACAGGGCAGCCTCACATGCTGCAGTTCATGGGGTCACAAAGAGTTGGATACAACTTAGTGAATGGACAACAGCAACAACTGATCAAGAAACCCTGAAACCTTATTGCTAACATGGGGAAGAAAGCTGATAAGAGATTCTGAAATATTACCTCAAACTTTAAAATGTATAACAGGATTCCAAGGGACTTCCCTGATGGTACAGTGGTTAGGATTTTGCCTTACAGTACAGGAAATGTAGGTTCAATCCCTGGTCAGGGAACTAAGATCCCACACACCTTGTGGCAAAAAAAATAAAAATAAATAAATAAACAAAACAAAAAATGTTATAACAAATTCAATAAAGACTTTTAAAAATGGCATGTATCAAAAATCTTAAAAAGAGAGATAATACCAAATACTGGTTCTGGAGGTGAAATAGCTTTCCTAGATTTTCAATAAAACAAACAACATTTTAAAAAGTAAGTTCTGTTACGCTAACAGAGAGATGTGAGACAGACCTATTATCCAAGGAACTTAGGGCACTAACCCACAGCCTAAGGCTGGCCTGTTCAGCAGGTTTCCCACAATGGCTACAGGGGATCAGACACCATCTAGATACTCAGGTCCATTTTACTCTTGTTCTGTGTTCACCAGGGAAGCCGTTTTATTATATGAATTTGGTTTTCCAGATTTTCATGTGAGGAAGAAATTGTGC
Source organism: Nanger dama (assembly GCA_917880005.1). NCBI lineage: Eukaryota > Metazoa > Chordata > Mammalia > Artiodactyla > Bovidae > Nanger > Nanger dama. The sequence goes on from CAKJTW010000002.1 coordinate 87,228,383, forward strand.
TGACCCACTTACAAGGGAACTTCAAGATCACAGTTCACATTTAATAAATTGTCATCCTGATTTATCATTCATTTTTGAATTTACTTAACATGAGAAAGTGAAAGAAATTCAGTTTCTTCTTTGTCTGGTTGTTCATAATGTGGATTTCACACCCAGATTGCCTGGATTAGAATCCTAGGTTCTGCATTCACTAGCTGTGTCACCTTAGGTAAATTTCTTATCTGTCTTTTCCTTAATTTACTCATGTATGTAACAGAAGAGAGTAGTACTTACAATCTTGAAATATCTGGAGAAAATGAATTAACATATATAAAATGCTTAGGAATACCTAGTTTAGTGGATTGGAAAAGCTTTAGCTGTTCTGATTATTACCTTTGATTGATCCATAAGGACACAGGATCTAGAATCAGATTGCTTAGGTCTGTTTTACAGCACAAGCTGGAATCAAGATTGCCGGGAGAAATATCAATAACTTCAGATATGCAGACAACACCACCCTTATGTCAGAAAGTGAAGAGGAACTAAAGAACCTCTTAATGAAAGTGAAAGAGGAGAGTGAAAAAGTTGGCTTAAAGCTCAATATTCAGAAAACGAAGATCATGGTATCTGGTCCCATCACTTCAGTTCAGTTCCAGTTCAGTTCGTTCGCTCAGTTGTGTCCGACTCTTTGTGACCCCATGAATCGCAGCATGCCAGGCCTCCCTGTCCATCACAAACTCCTGGAGTTCACTCAGACTCTCGTTCATTGAGTCAGTGATGCCATTCAGCCATCTCATCCTCTGTCGTCCCCTTCACCTCCTGCCCCCAATCCCTCCCAGTATCAGAGTCTTTTCCAGTGAGTCAACTCTTCTCATGAGGTGGCCAAAGAACTGGAGTTTCAGCTTTAGCATCATTCCTTACAAGGAAATCCCAGGGTTGATCTCTTTCAGAATGGACTGGTTGGATCTCCTTGCAGTTCAAGGGACTCTCAAGAGTCTTCTCCAACACCACAGTTCAAAAGCTTCCAATTCTTTGGTGCTCAGCCCTCTTCACTCACAGTCCAACACTCACATCCATACATGACCACAGGAAAAACCATAGCCTTGACTAGACGGACCTTAGTTGGCAAAGTAATGTCTCTGCTTTTGAATATACTATCTAGGTTGGTCATAACTTTTCTTCCAAGGAGTAAGCGTCTTTTAATATCATGGCTGCAGTCACCATCTGCAGTGATTTTGGAGCCCCCCAGAATGAAGTCTGACACTGTTTTCACTGTTTCCCCATCGATTTCCCTGAAGTGATGGGACTGGATGCCATGATCTTCATTTTCTGAATGTTGAACTTTAAGTCAACTTTTTCACTCTCCTCTTTCACTTTCATCAGGAGGCTTCTGGTCCCATCACTTCATGGCAAATAGATGGAGAAACAGTGGAAACAGTGGCTGACTTTATTTTTTGGGCTTCAAAACACTGCAGATGGGCCTGAAGCCATGAAATAAAAAGACTCATACTCCTTGGAAGAAAAGTTATGACCAACCTAGACAGCATGTTAAAAAGCAGAGATGTTACTTTGACAACAAAGGTCCGTCTAGTCAAGGCTATGGTGTTTCCAGTGTTCATGTATGGATGTGAGAGTTGGTCTGTGAAGAAAGCTGAGCACCAAAGAATTGATGCTTTTGAACTGTGGTGTTGGAGAAGACTCTTGAGAGTCCCTTGGACTGCAAGAAGGTCCAACCAGTCCATCCTAAAGGAGATCAGTCCTGGGTGTTCATTGGAAGGAATGATGCTAAAACTGAAACTCCAATATTTCAGCCATCTCATGTGAAGAGTTGACTCATTGGAAAACACTCTGATGCTGGGAGGGATTATGGGCAGGAGAAGGGGATGACAGAGAATGAGATGGCTGGATGGCATCACTGACTCGATGGACGTGAGTCTGAGTGAACTCTGGGAGTTTGTGATGGACAGAGAGGCCTGGCATGCTGTGATTCATGGGGTTGCAGAGTCAGACACAACTGAGTGACTGAATTTAACTGAGCTGAACCGATGGGAGCAGATACCAAGGTCTTCATTTTCTGAATGTTGAGTTTTAAGCCAACTTTTTCACTCTCCCCTTTTACTTTCATCAAGAGGATCTTTAGTTCCTCTTCACTTTCTGCCATAAGGGTGGTGTCATCTGAGTATCTGAGGTCATTGATATTTCTCCTGGCAATCTTGATTCCAGCTTGTGCTGCATCCAGCCTGGCATTTTGCATCATGTACTCAGCACTAGGCACTGTCATGTTATTAAACATACATGTGTTTAATATGCACCAATTGCACCTACAATAACGCTTAACTATAACCCCTGCCCTGAAGGAAGAGATCATGTCCACAGAGAGATACATGTGTTAACAATAGCGTGAAATAAATGTTCTAACTACAAAAGAAAGAGTTGGGTCATTTGATGACTGTGAAGTAAATACAGTGAAAAATAAAATGAAGCAAAGTGTTTAATTTTGAAATCTTACCTTAATAGCCCCTCAGAGTATTTATTCAGTATATTATCTAAGACAAATAGAAGCCAAAGGAATAAATTGATAATCTTATCTTTTTAGTCATTTATTAAACTGAATCACACCAAGTTTACAGGAGTGGAATATCCATCTAAGGCAACTAAAAATGCTGAGATTAAAGCAAGTTTAGCAAATGTTTGTATATAAAATTAGGAGTTTCCCAGAAGCGGAATCAGCTTTAAAATTCTGTATCTCTAATGCTCAGCATTTCTCTCCACCTGTGAACACATAGCTTCCTCACCTGCTAGTGAGGAGCTGATGATACTTATGCTCCTTACACACCTCAAAGGACTGTTGCAAGGGTTAAGTATGATAATGGACATACCTATACTCTAAACATTGTTTGGCATGTTACATGTGAAAAGGCATATTATCATTTATGTGAGAGTATATCATCACTCAGAAAATTATGTAAAAGTTGAAATCCCTCAAACAATACATTGCCAGGGTTGGGGGTGGCTGCTCATCACATTTGAGTTAGTTAATACCTAAAACCAGTTTGTGAGAGTAATTTCTTCTGCCTTAAGGGTCACATTAAACCAGCTTTTAAGAGATTTTGTTCACTGCCAGCACTGAGTTGTGACGATACTTGAAAGAAAGGAATTTCCCCACACAGGCTAAATTATTTTCTGTAAATTGTACTGAGGTAAATTTAAAATTTCTTTCAACCACACATTATTATTTTAATATTGTATATAATTAAAATTGGAATTTCATGCAATATATAATTATATATAATCATATAATATAATGTATACAATATATACTATATATAAAAAAAACAATAATTCTGATTATTCCCATTGTATATGGCTAGTCTAATTGTAGCATACAGAACCCCCTGCACGCACACACACAGCACTACTCATCAACCACTAGGATAAAACACTGTTTATACAAGTACAGTTTTTACAAAAGCACCTCTTTATTGTGTTCATTTTTATTGTATCCACTGAGATCATTTGAATCCTATACATATCTATATATGTCCTATTTTTATGAAATTTGAATATTAAAAGGTGGCATAACTGAAAATAGTTTCCAGAACATCTTTTCTTTATTTGTACATTATTATTATTGTCCTTATTTCTCCCTTTCATTAATGAATTATTTCATATCATGTTTGTTCCACATTTTCCCAGTAATATCAAACTTACTGTTGAGCAGTTTACACAGTAACTAATCTGGTAACAGTAGAATAGATTTGTCTACCTTTTCATTATAATTTCCACAATTTGGGTAATAAATTGTTTAGCACTGAATGTATGTTTATTAGGATTACAATAATACACTGTTAAATGAATATTCTCTGTTATTATTAAATAGTTTATATGTTATTATTCAATAGTTAAACAGTTTCTACTTCTATTCCACAATTATTTTTTTGCTTTGTAAAAGCTGAGTTTAAGTTTAATTCTACTAATTTATTGGAAGACAATAATTCTCTCTGGCATCTTATTTTCCTTATTTATCATTTATCCCATGATAAAATTTACAGACAGCAATTTGAAAAAATGTAGTGATCTTGCCAAATATGGGAAATATATATTACAGCTGTGGTGTTAACAATTTAAATACTTTTAAATTATCTGTAGGAACTTTAATAAAATTACAATTTATTAAATGTCTAATACTTTACTACACTATATTAGACACTGCTTATCAATTCTTTCAACAACCCTATGAAGTAAATCCTCTTATCCCAGTTCCACATGTAAGTCATGGAGACTGAAACTTTGAGCTAGGTGCTGCTACCTGCTACTAAGTTGCTTCAGTCGTGTCCAACTCTGTGCGATCTCATAGACCGCAGCCCACCAGGCTCCCTCGTCCCTGGGATTCTCCAGGCAAGGACACTGGAGTGGGTTGCCATTTCCTTCTCCAATGCATGAAAGTGAAAAGGGAAAGTGAAGTCGCTCAGTCATATCTGACTCTTAGCAACCCCATGGACTGCAGCCTAGCAGGTTCCTCCACCCATGGGATTTTCCAGGCAAGAGTATTGCAGTGGGGTGCCATTGCCTTCTCTATTGAGCAAGGTAGTTATGAATATTATTAATGTCACTCTTTACAGTTGAAGAAATTAAGGATTCAGAAAGTTTCGTGATTTTTTCCCAGTACAGTGTCGATAGTCCACACCAGCTCTAATTTCATAGGACTCCTGGTCAACTATGCTCTGGTAGGGGTACTAAGATTTTATCCCTCAGTTAGCAACCATTCATGAACTTCTGTGTCTAGAATTCTTGGTACTCTGATTTTGTTTTCAGAAGAATTGCATTTGTTGAATTCATGGCAAAAATACTTATGTTGCAACAGAACTATACTCCAACAGGAAAAGAAAATACACATATACTGTATGTGTATGTGTGTGAGTATATCTCTAGATATAGATAAATCTGATCTCAAATCCACATCACATTAAAAAAAAAAATCAACTCTTATCCATTCCTCTGCCTCACTTATTCTGCTATTGATTCCTTCCAGGGTATTGTTCATCTCTGTTTGTTTGTTTTTTAGTTCTTCTAGGTCTTTGGTAAACGTTTCTTGCATCTCATAGCACTGTACCTGTCAAGTTTCAAATATTTCTTGGAGATATACATGGAGATGTCCCTTTGGAGATCTACACATTTAGGCCAGTCATTAAGGGATCCCATCCATTCCTTTGCTTTGCTAATCCCTAGACACATTGCTTTTGTTTCCCAGGGTTCATTGTTTGGTTCCATGAACGATCATCAGACGTAACAAACAAATGGCATATTTAGAGCTGAATTCAGTTGTGAAAATTACTCTTGCTCCCTGGATCCCATGACTTTATCCTTTCTTCCTTGGAAAAGTAGGATTAACTATACTAACATGATTATAAAAATTAATTTTAAAAAATTAATACATTATTTTCAAAGTGCCACAAAAGTTTAAGAAAAATCTTCAACTCCTTAAACTTTGTGTCATTACTGACATATAGCCTGACATATAGCAGTGCTAATCTTGTCTTTTTAAAGATGAATAAACAAATCAATGGGGAAAAAAAATCAGCTTTGCTTGTAACCAAAGCAAAGTTTGAAGGATCTTGCTGGATTTTTGAGGAAGGATCTTGCTGGATTTTTGAGATTAGCCCTGATCTATATTCCCACATCATTCCATCACTAGAAAAACTCGGTTACAAATATAGATACAAGAAAGATGAGGTTATGATATTAATTAGACTACAGATGTTCAGTGGATAGAAGTTTGTTTTTATGGAATGGATACTGATGTAAAGTCTAGTTGTGTTGCTGTCTATCTACTAATTAGCTCTCCCAAGACCACTGGAGGTAGCATAAAGAAATCTACTCTGTTATTGCCTACACTGACTAACATGAAGCTTACTCAAAATGTTAATAGAAAGGTTAATAGAGTGGTTAATAAAGTCTTTCATCTTCAAGTCAGGATAAAACATATAGTATTATTTTTTCTAAAGTTTTTGAAGCATTACTATCATAGGTGCACTTACATATGTGTGGAAAAATATAATTTAGCAGCAAAAATAGTTTTTTAAGAAACATTAAATTCATACATTATATGTGGCTATTCTAATTGTAGTTTAATTAAATATTTAAATGCCATTGAAATAATAAATGGCCTTCTTTTTTAAAATATGGCTTTTTAATTGAAAGAAAAATGTACAAAGACATTGAGATATTTTATTAATGGCCATCCAATTTCATTGGAAGTTTAGAGCCTTAGTTCTTATTTCTAACTTTCCTCAGCTCAGGAAGATGTAGATTTTTTGGCAACAGTTGCTGTGTAAAATATTCTGAGATAGAATTTTTTATCATAATTAATAATAGATGAAAATTTCTGAGTTTTTGATGTTCTAAACTCTATGCTGTTTGATTTACGGTGTCTTTATAGTTGTTTTTCTGGTAATGCTCAGCCTCTTCCTGTTGGAATAAGGGTTAGTCATTTTTTTTTTTTTCCTAGATGGGTCTGATATATTTTTCCTTTTTTCCCATATCTTCATGTTTTACTTTATGTAACTTACTAAAAAACCAATTCTGTTGTAATGAGATTAAACTACAAGTCTTCTAAGTTTCAGGTGGAATTTTTAGCGCATCCCTCTAAAGCTTCAAAAGCACTCCTACTGTCCACATCCTTGTAATGGAAACACTTCATGGGGGTATCACAACTTTTAAAACTTAGTTCCAAAACAGGCAGCTGCTCTTGTGGCAATTATCAGAGCTAATATATAAGTCTTATTCATTATAAAAAGTTCAGTACAAGTGCTTGAATGGTATTATCACTATATCTTTTTCATTATTACTATTTTTTTTTAGCTCTTTGGGGTCATTTACAATGAAAAGCTGTCACATAGTTTCAATTCATGCAATGCAGACAGGAATTTTTCAAAAAATGTTTTCCATAGAGAGCAATCAGAGTGAATGTAATCCCTTGAATGTCATCTATTTTTTCCTGTGATATTTCCCTCCTTTTTTGAAATATAGGCTCTTGAGTAGGTTGCAACAATATAAGTTTCTATCATGGACTCCAGTTCTATTGTCTTCTCCCTTGCTAGTATCTGCCTCCCGACTACTAATTTGCACCTCAGCAAATGAAATGGTTTCATTGTTTTGATGTTCAGTCATCAATTTGCATCTACAAAGACATGCAATGTTTGTCAGATTTATTGTTGAGCTTCACAGCATTTCCGTGTACAGGGCTAACACTCTGCCTATACCATATGGGGTTATAGTTAAGGCAAAGCTGGCTTGTTTTCAGCCATCTATATATTTTTTTCCACAGAGTCACCTACATCTTAATTTACAGCACTGAAAATTTTGTTAAATATTTTGATAAAATGATTATGAGTCATAACTAAGTGTAGTTATTCTAATGAAATCTTGCATGACTGACCACTTCTATTTTTCATCATTATAGCTCTGTAAATGGTCACTTATTTTTCTTTTGATAACCTCGGGCAATAGCATGCTTTTGCAAATCTGGCCTTGTAAAAACTATGCGTGGGTGGCCTATGATTACTACTATATATTCAGGCAATTCTCAGGAATTCTTTTTCAAGAATTAGAAAAATGTTTAGTGAAAAAAAATGGATTATTTGCAAACAGCTGCATTTCTAAATATTTGCTGGGAAATAAAAAATTATGCCCACTGTAAAGGGAGGCATTTCCATTCTCAAAATAAGATAAAGTGAAGTCACTCAGTCGTGTCTGACTCTTTGCGACCCCATGGACTGTAACCTACCAGGCTCCTCCATCCATGGGACTTTCCAGGCAATAGTCCTGGAGTGGCTTGCCATTTCCTTCTCCAGGGGATCTGCCCAACCCAGGAATCAAACCCGGGTCTCCCGCATTGTAGACAGATGCTTTACTGTCTGAGCCACCAGGGAAGTCCAAAATAAAATAATCTTCCTCCAAGACTGAACTGGCAAAGCACACACTACAGTTCCTGATATAAAACTGTACTTTTTGTTGCCTGCCTAAGAATAGCTACTTCATATTAGTATTTTCAGACTAAACCCTTTCAGGGAAAGCTTCATCAATCTTGAAAATCAGAGTTACACAGTTAAAGGCCATAAAGAGAGAAAATGCCATGAAACATCCTAGTTTAAAATGAATAGGACTTTCAGTAGTAGCATAGTGCAGAAAAATCAGGTTAAAAAAACTAAAATTAATTTTAAGGAAAGAATGGACCCAGGCACTTCCCTGGCAGCTCAGTGGTAAAGAATCTGCCTGCCAATGCAGGAAACATGGGTTTGATCCTTGGTCCAAGATGATTCCACATTTGGCAGAGCAACGAAGCCTATGCATCACAGCTCCTTGCGCCTGTGCTCTGGAGCCCTGGAGCCGTAACTACTGAGTCCATGTGCTGCAGCTGCTGAAGCCTGTGAGCCCTAGAGTCTGTACTCCACAAGAGAGGTCACCACACTGAGAAGCCCACACACTGCAGCTAGAGACTGCTTCCTACTCTAGAGAAAGTCCGCTCAGCAGCAAACACCCAGCACAGCCCCCCGAAAGAAGAACGGGCCCAACCCTGAACAGAAGCAGAAGACTTTACAAAGTATATGTACCTGAATCACCCTAATGCGAAGTAAACAATGATGTGTGTGTGTGTATGTATGTTTAAATCCATCAGAAAAAATGCCCAGATTGTTTAAGTACAAACTATAGTCCAGTAACTTAACAGTCTGAAGAAATAGTTACAATTCTATCCATCCAGAAAAATCTCTCTTCACCTCTTTTGTAGTACAGCTTTGAATGCAATCAAACAACAGCTAGAAGTGGTAGGGAAGAAATTTCAAAAAGGGAAGGAAAGAAACCCTCCATATCCCCCACTGCAGTTTTCTTTGTCTGGGACAAGAACAGTGGGAAGAAAAACATTTAATCTGGATAAAAGATGGAAGTGCTCACTGGAAGAACTATTTTAATTACTGAAATGGGGACAGGAAAGTACTGGAGCTGCCCAAATTTTGAACAAAAGTTGAGGGGGAAAAGGCCTAGAGCATGTGGTCTGGAAGTAGTGTAGGACTGAAAAAAAATTTTTTTCCTGTTTGCCTCCTATACATGCACAGTTTTTCAATAATGTGGTTAGATCACACTGCTCGGTTTTAGTCTTGTTCTGCCCCTGCGGATGGGTCTTCACATGTTATTCATCCTCTTTTATTTTGAATCTTCTCTGTGACTTTGCATTTCCTCCTCACTTTACCTTGAAACTAGCATGAGCCTCTTGTGAGCTTTTGTATCTCACTCTGCATAGCATCTTGCCTAAATACATCACCATGCTTTCATCAAGGACTAGGCTAAGAGGGAATGGTGGCCGTGCAGTCACTGCTGCCTGTGTCTCACCATCTTTTTTTTTTTTAAATTTTTATTTATATTGGAGTATAATTGAAGATGGTGACTGCAACCATGAAATTAAAAGACATTTGCTCCTTGGAAGAAAAGTTATGAACAACCTAGACAGCAGGTCTGTCTAGTCAAGCTATGGTTTTTCTAGTACTCATGTATAGATGTGAGAGTTGGACTGTAAAGAAAGCTGGGTGCCTAAGAATTGATGCTTTTAAACTGTGGTGTTGGAGAAGATTCTTGAGAGTCCCTTGGACTGCAAGGAGATCCAACTAGTCCTTCCTAAAGGAAATCAGTCTCAAATATTTATTGGAAGGACTGAGGCCGAAGCTGAAGCTCCAATACTTTGGCCACCTGATGTGAAGAACTGACTCATTGGAAAAGACTCTGATGCTGGAAAAGATTGAAGGCAAGAGGAGAAGGGGATGACAGAGGATGAGATGGTTGGATGGCATCACCAACTCAATAGACATGAGTTTGAGTGAACTCCGGGAGTTGGTGATGGACAAGGAGGCCTGGTGTGCTGCAGTCCATGGGATCACAAAGAGTCAGACATGACTGAATGACTGAATTGAATTGAACTGAACAATTGATTAACAATGTGAGGGTTTCTATGGTGGTCCAGTGGTTAAGAATACACCTGCCAAAGCAGGGAATGGGAGTTCCCTCCCTGATCCCGGAAGATCCCACATGTCTTGAGGCTACTAAGTCTGTATGCCACAACTACAGAAAGCCTGTGTGCTTTACAGCCCGTGCTCCACAATGAGAGAAGCCACTGCAATGAGACGCCCATGTACTGAAACTAGAGAGTAGCCCCTTTTTTTGCCACAAAGAGAGAGACCCCTTGTGCAACAATGAAGACCCAGTGGAGTCAATAATTAATTGATTTAAAAAAAACAACAATGTTGTCCTAGTTTCAGGTGTATAGCAAAGTGATTCAGTTATAAATATACATATATCTATTCTTTTTCAAATTCTTTACTCATTTTGATTATTATAGAATATTGAGTAGATTTCCCTGTGCTATATAGTAGATCCTTATTGATGATCTGTTTTATATATAGTAGTATGTATATGTTAATCTCAAACTCCCAATTTATCCATCCCTTCAAACTTTTCCTTTGGTAAGCATAAATTTATTTCTAAGTCTGTGAATTTGTTTCTGTTTTGTAAATAAGCTTATTTGTATCATTTTTTTAGACTCCACATATAAATAATATCACATGTCCCATCATTTATTTTCCTTCTTATAGAAAGCTACCCTCTTCCTGTTCTTAAAACCATGGGCCAGAGATTCTCCGTGGTAAACCTTATTAAAAGTTTCTGAGAACCATGTAGTAACAAAGGAACCTCCCTGGTTGCTTTTCTCCTTAACTCTGGTGGCTGAAATTTCTTAAGAGAATATTTTATATTATCAAGTAAATATACAATAATGTCAACAAGGGACTTCCCTGGTGGTCCAGTAGCTAAATGTCCATGCTCCCAGTGCTGGGGGCCCAGGTTCTACCTCTGGTCAGGGAATTAGATCCCACATGCAGCAACTAAGAGTTTGCATGCCACAGCTAAAAGATCCTGCATGCTGCAATGAAGATGGAAGACCCAGCATGCCACAACTAAGAGCCAGTGCAGCCAAATACATAAATAAATCATATTTAAAAAAATAATGACAACAGCTATTAGTTACAGAGTATTATTCACCTGCCAGTAATCACACTAAGTGCTTTCCATAGATTATCTCATTTAGTCCTGAGACTAAGGCTTTGTAGTGGATGTAAGTTTCCACTCATTTCAAGGATGAGGCTCAAAGACATCTGGAGACATACCAAAGCTCAAACATCCAGAAAAATGACAAAGATGTGAATTGGGGTTCAAAGGCTGAGCACTTAACCACTAGCTTCTACTATTTCTTTCTTTTTTTTTTTTTTTGATTTTTAAAAATTTATTATATTTATTTATTTATTTTAAATTACAATACTGTATTTGTTTTGCCATACATTGACACGAATCAGCCATAGGTGAACACAATCTCCCAATGCCGAAGCCCCTCCCACCTCCCACCCCACATCCTCCACTTGAATCATCCTGTGCTTCAGCCCCATGCTATTTCTGAATGAGAACACATTTTAAAGAGAGCTGCTGCTAAGTTGCTTCAGTTTTGTCCGACTCTGTGCGACCCCATAGACGGCAGCCTACCATGCTCCCCCGTCTCTGGGATTCTCCAGGCAAGAAAACTGGAGTGGGTTGCCATTTCCTTCTCCAATGCATGAAAGTGAAAAGTGAAAGTGAAGTCGCTCAGTTGTGTCCAACTCTGTGCGACCCCATGGATGGCAGCCTACCAGGCTCCTCTGTCCATGGGATTTTCCAGGCAAGAGTACTGGAGTGAGGTGCCATCGCCCTCTCCGTTAAAGAGAGCAGAGCTTGGTAAAAACAGAAATAAAGTTTATGTCATCTACCATGAATCAGAGGTTTGTGTTGAAACCCAGGAAAACAAGTTTTCTGACACTGTGCGCCTGGTGTCAGCAGCCCATGAGAAGAATTTAGTCTAAAGTTGAGGAAAAATCTTCCAGGTGTCAAGGACAGTTTGAGGTCACTTGTATGAACAAAAACAGAATCAATAGAATAGACTATTTTTCCCTGTTATACTGGGGATTTTTTTCACTTTGTAGCATCTGTATGGAAAGAATTCTTACCTGTATTTAATCAATGAGGAAATAGAAACAGAAGTATTAATAGAGCCAGCAAAAACAACCGCAGGATCTCAGCTACTGAGTTCCTAATGTCTGGCATTTTAGAGCACTGGGCAAGAAATCTTCACCTCTTGGTGTGACCTAATTTATTAAAACACATGCAAAATTAAATGGTTGGCCAATTTAACTAAGCAAGAGAGATACCCTATGACCTACAGAATATGGCAAAGGCTTCCTTAAACACATTCTGTTTTCAGGTATTCAAGATTTATTTGCTCACCTCTACAGTGAGCAAGGAGAAGGCAATGGCAGCCCACTCCAGTGTTCTTGCCTGGAGAACCTCAGGGATGGGGGAGCCTGGTGGGCTGCTGTCTATGGGGTCGCACAGAGTCGGACACGACTGAAGCGACTTAGCAGCAGCAGCAGCAGCACAGTGAGCAAGGCATTGCAACTCTGATGTTCAAGGGAGATAAACAGAGGATACAGGAAAAGCCTTGTAGCAAAACTTTATAGAGGATGCTCTGACCTGCTTCATTTTGACTCTGTCTACTACTCACACAGGATCACTACACTTTTGAATTTATTAAGAGTTTATATAGACATGCTGTTCAGTCAGGGAATGTGTATATAGCATGATATAGACAGAAACTGACTCTGCCCTCAAGGGGCTTTCAATGTAGGATAACTTAGGTTATACACCTGTTCCCTCTCTAGTTTATTATTGAAAACAAAATTATTAATTTGGATAAATTAGTTTTCTTACTCATAACTCATGTTTTGCCACCAGATACCTGCAAAACAGCTTTAACACCATCTACTATTATTGAGTATGTTGTTGTTGTTTAGCCACTAAGTCATGCCCAGCTGTTTCATGACCCTATGGACTGTAGCCTGCCAGGCTCCTCTGTCCATGGGATTTCCCAGGCAATAATACTGGAGTGGGTTGCCATTGCCTTCTCCAGGGGCTCTTCCCAATGCAGGGGTTGAACCCATGTCTCCTACATTGGCAGGTGGATTCTGTACCTCTGAAGCACCAGGGAAGCTCCGTTATTAAATACTTTATTGAACATAGGGCTTCCCTGGTGGCTCAGATGGTAAAGCATCTGCCTACAATGCAGGAGACCCGAGTTCGATCCCTGGGTTGGGAAGATCCTCTGGAGAAGGAAATGGCAACTCACTCCAGTACTCTGCCTGGAAAATCCCATGGACAGAGGAGCCTGGTAGGCTACAGTCTTGAACATAAAGAATAAAAATATTTAAAGCCAACAAAGCATATTTATACTTAGAACATAAATTTGGAACAACATTCTATTATTGAGTGTAGAATGCTATCCCAAATTTATGTTCTAAACATAAATGTGCATTGCTGGTTTTAAATATTTTTATTGTCTCCTATACAGTATTCCCAAGTAAATTTTTAAAATATGTCTGACTTTGAGTGAAACTGTGTATATATTTGAGTTACATAAAAATATTATTGAAATAAAACTACAGTCCCTTGATTCTTATAATATGATGCTTCTAAATCTGAAGATTTCTTTAGTGTAACATTTAAACCTATCAACTTGCTTGCTCTTAGTTTCCTTTTATGAGAAATTGGCAGAAGTTGAAAATTTATTATATAAAGAATATTTAAATCTGAATTTCTGATAACTGGCTGTATTTTAAATTTAATGGATGCAGCAGTTAGAAGCACAAATCGGTCAATTAAAAAGTGAATATTCTTTGAAGTTCCTTTGTAAAAGAAAAGAGTCACTATTTCTGGAGAATTTAACCTGAAGTTATCTTTATCAAAGGCCAAAGACTTACTTCATAACACCTAGTATTTATTGTTCCCTCTAATGTCTTAAAAATATATCCTGGAGAAAGGAAGTATGTCAGGAGTGCGGGAAGGGACAGAAAACTTGGCACAAAAGAACGCACAGCTCACTGGAACAGCTTTGAGGAACATGTGGGCTGCAGAGAGGGAGGTGACTTATGGTCGTTGTTTTGTATATAAAGACAGCATGAGAGAAAGGTGACAGGAATAGAGGTGATACCAAGCAAGTGTCAAAAAGACTCAGTGTCTTTTCTGTCTGGAATAGGGCCCCCAAAGTCAAGAATTCTTTACTTTCAGCTGCATGCTATGAATAGAGAGCGTATCAGTATTTGGGAACTCATTCAGTTAATGTCAGCATCTGAAATAGAGGCAAGTAAGAATCAACATCAAATGAATAAACTTGACCATCTGCAGAAGTAACTCATCTTCAATACATTGCTGATAAGAATAAAGAAATCCCCATTTCCAATTGTTAATGTTCTGGGGTATCAGTCATAACTTATCCAGGTGACCATGTCAGAAAGACATGTCTAAAATATTATGATAGACAACTCGGCATAACAATTACGTGACACTTTTGGTGTGAATGAACACTGCTTTGTATGACAAATTGATCAGTTGATACTGAGAATTTTTCTCTGGGTTTGTAAGGGGAATGGAGTTCTGGACAGTTACTTCCTCAATTCTGGTTCTTTAAACAGAAATATTCTAGAAATGGGAAAGATAATTCCAAGTAGATTTCTCTCCTCACCATACCAATGACAGTTCTCTTGTTCTAGTTATCAATAAACTCCATCTTGCTGAATCAATTAAGTCTTAACCTCACTTGGGTTCTCATCCATATTCAGCTTCCTCGCTCTGAGGTCTTCTTTGTTCTAATACTATGATGCAGTCCTCTCCAGGTTTCTTTCCAACTCCCGTCTAATTTTCTTTGCCTTTGCTTCTTATATTTCTTACTCTCTAAACATCAGGATTCCCTGAGGCTTGATACTTGGCACTTTTTTTTTTTTAATATCAGTTCAGTTCAGTCGCTCAGTTGTGTCCGACTCTTTGTGATCCCATGACCTGCACACACCAGACCTCCCTGTCTATCACTAACTCCCAGAGCTTCTCAAACTCGTGTCCATTGAGGTGGTGATGCCAGCCAATCTTCTCATCCTCTGTTGTCCCCTTTTCCTCCTCCTGCCTTCAGTCTTTCCCAGCATCAAGGTCTTTCCAGGCGATCTCATTCAGATGCATGATATTAAATATCATCTATAGTCTGATGATACATTAGCCCTGAGTTAAAGCTTTATATATCCATTTGTCTATTTATCATTCCTGCTTACATGGATATTATGTAACTCAAAGTAAATGTGACTGATAAACTTTTCATGCTTCAGTCTGCTGCTTCTCAGCAAATGGAGTCCTCATTTGTTCAGGTGATCAAGTCATAAACTATGGAGTATCTTCAATTTGTTTTCCTCCCTGTCTTATACAGGTACTGTCTGTTAATCTAATTCCAAAGCATACTTTTAATCTGTGATTTTCCTCAACTCAAATAATTGCCTAGTCCAAATCATTAAGGCTGTTGAATTGTCTTCAGAATTGATTCCTTCCCTTCTGCATCCTTCAAGTTCTTTCGTGAGATATTTAACAGATAGCATCTGGAAAATCCCATGGACGGAGGAAACTGGAGGCTGCAGACCATGGAGTCGCTAGAGTCGGACACGACTGACTTCACTTTCATTTTTCACTTTCATGCATTGGAGAAGGAAATGGCAACCCACTCCAGTGTTTTTGCCTGGAGAATCCCAGGGACAGGGGAGCCTGGTGGGCTGCCGTCTATGGGGTCGCACAGAGTCGGACATGACTGAAGCGACTTAGTAGCAGCAGCAGCAGCAGCAGCATCTCTTCTCTGTTTAACTCTTCACTGCCTTCGTATTAAGTCATAAAAACCCAGGACTTTGGACCCTAGCCCCAGTGAGATTCCAAGACTATGTGCTTGCTGGTGCTTAGTTGCTTAGTTGTGTCCAACTCTCTATGATCTCACAGACTGTAGCCTGCCAGACTACTCTGTCCATGGAATTTTCTAGCCAAGAATACTGCAGGGGGTTGCCATTCCTGGGAATCTTCTTGACCAAGGAATCAAACCCACATCTCTTGTGTCTCCTGCACTGCAGGCAGATTACTTACCACTGAGCCACCTAGGAAGTCTTTCCAAGACTGTATCCTGCATTTTTGCCCCTTTATTTACTAGACTCTAGTCACACTGGCCTCTCCTCTTTTCAAACACACTTTACTCATGTTAGAGTGTGAAAGATGCACTTGCTGTCTTCTCTCTCAATAACAGTCTGTGCCCCATTGCTCATATGTCCAAGTTCTCTATAATATCTAGATCTCTAATGTCATATCTTCTAAGTTGTCTTTTCTGACCTTCCAGTTTGAAGTAGTGTTTTGCCCATCTGATTTTCTCTTATCACATTACAATGTTTTATTATCTGTGCAATACTTAGCACAACCTGAAATCATCTTGTTCATTGATTTAACCATTTATTTTCCATCTCCATCATTTGCTCCAGAAAAGTAAGAAAGGTCCTTTTCTGCTGTATCTCTACCCCATAGAATAGAAACTGACATATAGCAGAAAACCATAGTAAATCTTAAGTTACTTTACCATCAGGAATTATATTTGTTTATATTAAAATATATATTATATGTATTAAACATATGATATACAAATATATGTTTACTTTGTGTATTGTTATTCTTTTTAAAACATACATATATATTTAATCTTAATATCTCTGATGTAGGGTGAGGATAGTATACTTTATATATTCTGTATATACAAAGAGCATACATTTGTGTGTCATATATTTAATACATAACAGTACATAACATAAATATAGTAAAATATATGTTTATCGTAACTCAGCTGGTAAAAATCTGCTTGCAATGCGGGAGACCTGGGTTCAATCCCTGGGTTGGGAAGATCCTCTGGAGAAGGGAAAGGCTACCCACTCCAGTATTCTGGCCTGGAGAATTTCATGGATTGTATAGTTCATGGGTTCGCAAACAGTCGGGCATGACTGAGTGACTTTCACTTCACATATATACATACATATATATCTAAGAAAGTGAAAGTGTTAGTTTCTCAGTCATGTTTGAATCTTTGTGACCCCATGGACTATAGCCCACTAGGCTCTTCTGTCCCTGAAATTCTTTAGGCAAGAATACTGGAGTGGGGTGCCATTCCCTCCTCCAAGGGATCTTCTGGACCAGGGGATCGAACCCGAGTCTCCTGCATTGCAGGCAGATTCTTTAGCATCTGAGCCACCAAGGAAGCCCATGTATGTGTATGTGTGTGTGTGTGTGTGTGTGTACTATCCTCATACAATCCTAGAGGGGTTTATATGTATATATGTTCATATGTATTATTAAGCTTATATGTATAATCCATTTTAAAAAGAATACTAAAATCAGAGTAGTTAGGAATTTTTAAGTTTGTGAATTCATGCTAAGATTTAAACTCATGATTTAAAAAAAAAATTATTATTCTACTATGTCCTCCAAGAAGATTAAACAAATCTATACATTTTATTTTTGATTTAATAGCTTTGTGAAAGTTGATTTGTGCAGCTCAGTTCTCAGAGTCTCATAATCTCTTGAGTGTTTAAATAATTGTGCATTTCTGAACCTTCAAAGTTGAGTCTAGATTCTAGAGGCTTTCTGACACCTAGAAACCAGCTTTCCAAGAGGTCTGATCTTGACAGTAAGCCATATTTTCACAAGTAAGTTCAGAAAATCTCATTGACTTTATCTCTAATTTCTTTGTTATAGGCCAGAAATCATAATAAGTCTAGTCTAGACAACACAGATCCATAGGAACAGGTGAGAGATCCTCTAAAACCTCAATAAAAAAGTTTAACATTTTTTCAGCAGAGAATTGCAATCTCCCCTCTTGGTGGTCCTGCAAGAGATGGTAGACACAGAGATAAATATATCTTCATTCTTGAGTTGCTTCACTTTTTAGTAAGTGTCTGAATCAGCTCACAGGGGAGGGGAGATAATTTTAAAGGCCCTACCTTGTTGCAATGCCAGATTATTTGAGAGCTGCAGGTTCTTAGCAATTGTTGAGAATAAAAAGTAATACTAACATGCTGAACTCCTTGCAACCAATAATCCCTTTATTGAAATATATATTTTATAATATCTAATAGAGTGGCATGCATGGAATACCTAATTAGTGCTTAGGAAGATAGTAAAGGAATGAGTTGGTATATTTAACTTATAACCTCATATTTTATTTGAAGAACTAGGCCAGATTAAATTACTGATGGCTTGAATAAAGGAGAGAAAGAGGAAACAGAATGGAAAACCCAACAGCCAAAAATGTGGGATATGGGGCAAAGAGTCATGAAAGTCAGTGGTAGATTTTAAAAGAAAATATTGTAGTGATAGAAGCTCAAATGCTTTCAAATTGGATTCATAAGCTTTGATCTGGGATCTCACATCCAAGTCATACATACACACTTTAAAATCAAAATGGCTGTTGTGTGAAACTGATATTTTCAATGTTTCAGTTCAGTTCAGTTGCTCAGTCATGTCTGACTCTTTGCAACCCCATGAATCGCAGCACGCCAGGCCTCCCTGTCCATCACCAACTCCTGGAGTTGACCCAAACTCATGTCCATCAGGTTGGTGATGCCATCCAGCCATCTCATCCTCTGTCGTCCCCTTCTCCTCTTGCCTCAGTCACTCCCAGCATTAGGGTCTTTTCCAATGAGTCAACTTTTCACATGATGTGGCCAAAGTATCGGAGTTTCAGCTTCACCATCAGTCCTCCCAATGAATAATCAGGACTGATTTCCTTTAGGATGGACCAGTTGGATCTCATTATAGTCCAAGGGACTCGCAAGAGTCTTCTCCAACACCACAGTTAAAAAGCATCAATCCCTTGGCCCTCAGCTTTCTTCACAGTCCAACTCTCACATCCATACATGACCACAGGAAAAACCATAGCCTTGATGAGATGGACCTTAGTTGGCAAAGTGATGTCTCTGCTTTTTAATATGTTGTCTATGTTGGTCATAACTTTCCTTCCAAGGAGTTAGCGTCTTTTAATTTCATTGCTGCAGTCACCATCTGCAGTGATTTTTGGAGTCCCACAAAATAAAGTCTGACACTGTTTCCTCATCTATTTCCCATGAAGTGATGTGATCAGATGCCATGATCTTCATTTTCTGAATGTTGTGCTTTATGTCAACTTTTTCACTCTCCTCTTTCACTTTCATCAAGAGGCTCTTTAGTTCTTCTTCACTTTCTGCTGTAAGAGTGGTGTCATCTGCATGCCTAAGGTTATTGATATTTCTCCCAGCAATCTTGATTCCAGCTTGTGCTTCTTCCACCCTAGTGTTTCTCATGAAGCTCTGCATATAAGTTAACTAGGCAGGGTGACAATATACAGCCTTGACGTACTCCTTTTCCTATTTGGAACCAGTCTGTTGTTCCATGTCCAGTTCTAACTGTTGCTTCCTGACCTGCATACAGATTTCTCAAAAGGCAGGTCAGGTGGTCTGGTATTCCCATCTCTTTGAGAACTTTCCACAGTTTATTGTGATCCACAGAGTCAAAGGCTTTGGCATAGTCAATAAACTAGAAGTAGATGTTTTTCTAGAACTCTCTTGCTTTTTCCATGATCCAGCAGATGTTGGCAATTTATCTCTGGTTCCTCTGCCTTTTCTAAAACCAGCTTGAACATCTGGAAGTTCACGGTCCATGTATTGCTAAAGCCTGGCTTGGAGAATTTTGAGCATTACTTTACCAGCATGTGAGATGAGTGCAATTGTGTGCCAGTTTGAGCATTCTTTTGGCATTGGAATAAAGACTGACCTTTTCCAGTCCTGTGGCCACTGCTGAGTTTTCCAAATTTGCTGGCATACTGAGTGCAGCACTTTCATAGCATCATCTTCTAGGATTTGAAATATCTCAACTGGAATCCCATCACCTCCACTAGCTTTGCTTGTAGTGTTGCTTTCAAAGGCCCGCTTGACTTCACATTCCAGGATGTCTGGCTCTAGGTGAGTAATCACACCATCGTGATTATCTTGTTCATGAAGATCTTTTGTATAGTTCTCTGTGTATTCCTGCCACTTTTCTTAATATCTTCTGCTTCTGTTAGGTCCATACCATTTCTGTCCTTTATCGAGCCCATCTTTGCATGAAATATTCCCTGGGTATCTCTAATTTTCTTGAAGAGATTTCTAGTCTTTCCCATTCTGTTGTTTTCCTCTATTTCTTTGCATTGATCGCTGAGGAAGACTTTCTTATCTCTTCTTGCTATTCTTTGGAACTCTGCATTCAGATGCTTATATCTTTCCTTTTCTCCCCTTGCCTTTAGCTTCTCTTCTTTTCACAACCATTTGTAAGGCCTCCTCAGACAGCCATTTGCTTTTTTGCATTTATTTTCCATGGGGATGGTCTTGATCCCTGCCTCCAGTATAATGTCATGAACTTCCATCCATAGTTCATTAGGCACTCTGTCTATCAGATCTAGTCCCTTAAATCTATTCCTCACTTCCACTGTATAATCATAAGGGATTTGATTTAGGTCATATCTGAATGGTCTAGTGGTTTTCCCTACTTTCTTCAATTTCAGTCTGAACTTGGCAATAAGGAGTTCATGATCTGAGCCACTGTCAGCCCCTGGTCTTGTTTTTGCTGACTGTATAGAGCTTCTCCACCTATGGCTGCAAAGAATGTAATCAATCTGATTTTGGTGTTGACCATCTGGTGATGTCCATGTGTAGAGTCTTCTCTTGTGTTGTTGGAAGAGGGTGTTTGCTATGACCAGTGTGTTCTCTTGGCAAAACGCTATTAGCCTTTGTCCTGTTTTATTCCATACTCCAAGGCCAAATTTGCCTGTCATTCCAGGTGTTTCTTGACTTCCTACTTTTGCATTCCAGTCCCCTATAATGAAAAGGACATCTTTTGGGATGTTAGTTCTAAAAGGTCTTGTAGGTCTTCATAGAATCGTTCAACTTCAGCTTCTTCAGTGTTACTGGTTGGGGCATAGACTTGGATTACCATGATATTGAATAGTTTGCCTTGGAAACAAACAGAGATCATACTGTCATTTTTGAGATTGCTTCCAAGTACTGCATTTCAGACTCTTTTGTTAACCATGATGGCTACTCCATTTCTTCTAAGGGATTCTTGCCCACAGTAGTAGATATAATGGTCCTCTGAGTTTAATTCACCCATTCCAGTCCATTTCATTTCTCTGATTCCTAGAATGTTGACATTCACTCTTGCCATCTCCTTTTGACCACTTCCAATTTGTCTTGATTCATGGACCTAACATTCCAGGTTCGTATGCACTATTGCTCTTAACAACATCAGACCTTGCTTTTATCACCAGTCACATCCACAGCTGGGTACTGTTTTTGCTTTGGCTCCATCCCTTCATTATTTCTGGAGTTTTTTTCTCCACTGATCTCCAGTAGCTTATTGGGTGGGCACTTACCAACTTGGGGAGTTCCTCTTTTAGTATCCTAACATTTTGCCTTTTCATACTGTTCAATGTTTAGTTATGGATTTTAAAAAACACTGTTATTAAGCTATTGTGTGCACATGTACTAAGTCACTTCAGTAGTGTCCAAGTCTTAGCAACCTGTGGCCTGTAGCCTGCCAGGCTCCTCTGTCCATGGGACTCTCCAGAGAAGAATACTGGAGTGGGTTGCCACATCTCCTCCAGGAGATCCTCCCAACCCAGGGACTGAACTCGAGTCTCTTACGTCTCCTGCACTGGTAGGTGGGTGCTTTACCACTAGCACCACCTGGGATGTTCTTACTAAGCTATTATAATAAAGCATATTTCTTCATAAAAATAATAACAAAAGTACATGCAGGTGGAAAAAACTTGCTATTACTTAGAGGAAACTGAATTTTAGTAATATAATAACCAATTCCAATAATAGTAAATGCTATATGCTATTATAAATTTTAACTTATATGATCTGAATTATATTATTAAATCTGTTATAAATGTGTAAAGTGATAAATTATAAGTGCTTTAAAAGTAAAATTTTAATATGTACACAGTTGTATTCTCATGTTGTAATCCATTTGTATATTGATTTTTTTTAACCAAGCCCAATTCATTGAGCTCAACATTAACAGAAATGTAGGCATGTCTAGTACTATTTTAATTGTACTATTAATCTATTTTCATGATTAAATCATGACTTTTCCTTATGCTAGTCACTAAATTAGCTTTTACAAGGCACTAAATGATGACATAGAGAACTGTGGCAGAGTTTCTAGATAACACTTCATGAGTGGGGAGATTATTAAATACTATTGACTCCTGTTAACAAAATGCAACTGCAACTCACATTGTATTTTTAAAAACACAATTTAGTCATGCCTAAAGTTTCAAGGCAATTGGTGTAGTAGCCCCTTCTTTCTTTAGTGCTGATGTAAGGATCTTGAGGTATGGATTAATTTGGGGTTTCCCTGGTGCGTCAGTTGGTAAAGAATCTGCCTGCAGTGTATAAGACCTGGGTTTGATTCCTGGGTAGGGGAGATCCCTTGAAGAAGGGAATGGCTACCCGCCCTAGTATTCTTCCCTGGAGAAGCTGATGGACAGAGGAGCCTAGCAAATTATGGTTATGGGGTCACAAAGAGTCAGACATGACTGAGTGAGGAATTAATTTAAACAGATTCTTAATGTTTGGTTATGTGACAATGCTATGCAAAATATACAGTGTACCACCTTGACAAGACCCCCTTGGTGAATGAACTGCTTCCTCATTGGTTGTAAATATTTTTATGAAGAATATAGGATCTATGAGTTTAATGAACTGGTGAGGATAAAAACACAATCAGAATGTCTTGTGTATGGCCAATTGAACTTCATTCTTCTTTAAATTTCATTGGCTAGGAGAACAGATGAGAGAGGAGAGTATCTCATCAATTGAAGACAGGACTTATATAGTGCCCTTCATGCAGGATGACCACAGGGCCCTTAAGTTTAAGGCATCTCGCTTTCTTGACTACAACAGAAGGGAGGTAGACTAAAACAAATTAGTCTAGGACTCAAAATGCCAAGGGCCCTATTAAAGATAAAAAGCTAATAGGGTATGAGCTTAAACCCACAAGTGTGTGCATGTGTCTCAGAGAGTGGTAGTGTAAAAATAAATTAGCAGCACATGCTGCTCTAGCAAGACCATACAGAGTTTTCTTGATTCATAAAACCTGACTTATAAGCAAATTTCATACAAAACTAAGCAGCTTTAAAAGTGGAGCTCAGATGGAAAGACAACAGGATTACTTACACACAAACATTACTCACCAAAGTAGTTCATGTTATGTTTTGATGCTTTATTGGTAGGGTATGGAAAAAGGAGAAAAACATACCTTCTATATATAAGAATTTTATGAATGCATGATGCTGCTGCTAAGTCACATCAGTCATGTCCGACTCTGTGCCACCCCATTGATGGCAGCCCACCAGGTTCCCATCCCTGGGATTCTCCAGGCAAGAATATTGGAGTGGGTTGCCATTTCCTTCTCCAGTGCATGAAAGTGAAAATTGAAGGTGAAGTCACTCAGTCCCGTCTGACTCTTCACGACCCCATGGACTGCAGCCTACCAGGCTCCTCTGTCCATGGGATTTTCCAAGCAAGAGTACTGGGGTGGGTTGCCACTGCCTTCTCGCTTATGAATGCATGTGGAGGGGTAATTAGACAGGAAGTTTATTTTAGTAGTAATATCAAGTGAAAACTAATTGATTATATGCATTTTTGCATCCTCCATTATTTTCTCTGTTACAATTTCATTAAGTCACTTTTTTCTCTCTAAAAAATGCACTGTAATAAAGGTATCTGCATGACTCCATAGATACACAATGGAAATGACTAACAGTGGTAGTTCCCGGAGCTATATTCAAAAGACAAGCAGTGTGAAAAAATTTCAATCTAAAATCGAACTTGGTGTCCAGTCCCTAAGTGGTGTCCGACTCTTTGTGACCCCATCGACTGCAGCATGACAGGCTTCCCTGTCCTTCACCATTTCCCAGAGTCTGCTCAAACTTTTGTCCATCTTGTTGATGTCATCCAACCATGTCATCTTCTGTCACCTCCTTCTCATCCTGCCCTCAGTCTTTCCCAGCATCACGGTCTTTTCCAACGAGTAAGCTCTTCGCATCAGGTGGCCAAATTATTGGAGCTTCAGCCCCAGTCCTTCAAAAGTATATTCAGGGTTGATTTCTTTTAGGATTGACTGGTTTGATCCCCCCTGCTGTCCAAGGGACTCTCAGGAGTCTTCTCCAGCACCACGATTTGAAAGCATGAATTCTCTCCTGCTCAGCCTTCTCTATGGTTCAGCCGTCACATCTGCACAAGACTACTACAAAAACCATAGCTTTGACTATGCAGACCTTATCAGCTAAGTGATGTCTTTGTTTTTTAATATGCTGTCCAGGTTTGTCACAGATTTTCTTCCAAGAAGAAAATGTCTGTTAATTTCATGGTGGCAGTCCCTGTCCTTGGTCATTTAGGAGCCCATGAAAACAAAATCAGTCACTGTTTCCAATTTTCCCCATCTAGTTGCATGAAATGATGGGACTGGATGCCATGATCTTAGAATTTGACTGTTAAGCCAGCTTTTTCACTCTCCTGTTTCACTCTCATCAAGAGGCTCTTTAGTTCTTCTTCATTTTCTGCCATAAGGGTGGTGTCATCTGTATTTCTGAGGTTATTGATATTTCTCCCAATATCATCCAGCCTGTGATTCATCCAGCCTGGCATTTTGCATGATGTACTCTGCATATAAGTTAAATAAGCAGGGTGACAATATACAGTCTTGATGTACTCCTTTCCCAATTTGGAACCAGTCTGTTCCATGTCCCATTCTAACTGTTGTTTCTTGTCCTGCATACAGGTTTTCCAAGAGATAGAGAAGGTGGTCTGATATTCCCATCTCCTGAAGAATTTTCCACAGTTTTTTTGTGATCCACACAGTCAAAGGCTTTAACATAGTCAATAAAGTAGAGGTAGATGTTTTTCTGGAATTTCCTTGCTTTTTCTATGATCCAGTGGATGTTGGCAACTTGATCTGTTGTTCTTCTGCCTTTTCTAAATCCAGCTTTTACATCTGAAAGTTCTCAGTTCACATACTGTTGAAACTTAGCTTGAAGGATTTTGAATATTACCTTGCTAGCATGTGAAATGAGAACAGTTGCACAGTAGTTTGAACATTCTTTAGCACTGCCTTTCTTTGGGATTGGAATGAAAACTGACCTTTTCCAGTCCCATAGCCACTGCTGAGTTTTCCAAATTTGCTGACATACTGAGTGCAACATTTTAACAGCATCATCTTTTAGGATGGAATTTAGCTGGAATTTCATCACCTCCACTAGCTTTTCTCATAGTAATGCTTCCTAAGGCCCACTTGACTTCCTATTTCAACTTGACTTCCTATTCCAGGATGTTTGGCTCTCACTGAGTGACTACAGCATTCTGGTTATCTGGGTCATTAAGAGCTTTTTTGTATAGTTCTTTTGTGTATTTTTGCCACTTCTTAATCTCTTTTGCTTCTGTTAGGTGCTTGCCATTTCTGTGTTTATTGTGCCCATCTTTGCATGAAATGTTCCTTTGGTATCTCCAGTTTCCTTGAAGAGATCTTTAGTCTTTCCCATTCCATTATTTTCCTCTGTTTCTTTGCATTATTTACTTTAAAAAGCTTTGTTATCTTTCCTTCCTAGAAGTTACAAAATGGAGACTTTCTTGAGTGTGTCCTCAGGAAGACATACTTTAAGAGACCGACTTATTAAAAAACAAAACAAAACCTGATTAATAGAAAACAGTGTCAGGATTTTCTCAGGTGATAGGAGGTTGATCAGAGGTTGTCTCATATCAACCTTGGGAAGTTTGGCCAGAACGATGAGTGGAAGATAACTGAGTCAGACTCGGTTGGTCTGAAAGTGGGCTGAATTGAACTTTGTGTTACTAGATTGATGTTGTCTGCTCAGAAAGTTTTCAAGACTGGTCTTGGTTTCTCTTCATTTTAACTGTTTCTCTTCATTTTAACTGGCTCTAACTGGACTCTTGTCCTTTCACATTCCCTGCCCATAAATACAAATTAGTCCAAACTCTCAGTGGACTCTCCTGTACCTTGCTACAGTTTTCTTTGGTCCCACATTGCAATTCCCATGCTTTCTCCCCACTAAAACAAAACAAAACAAAACTTTTTGAGCTTGCCTCAGTTTACCTCTTTATTTAAGTCAACATTTGTGGTGTCAGAAGTGGGATTCAAAGACCTTCAACAACTCCCAGGCCAGTGAACAGACAGGTGCTTGCATTTACAGAGCCCACTAAGGTCACTGTTTTCCTACCAATCCTGAAGTTCAGAGGTAAGTCTCAGATTTTGAGCTCTCATCCTTTTGGTTGAACTCTCCAATTTTATTTGGGACCTATTTAAAAGCTCCATCCTTTTTGGTCCATATTTGGTTGTTTTCTCTTTGATAACACACTAGAATTTCAATATAATTCCTTTGGAATTCTTGACAGCAAAACAATAATGATGATGAGGATGAGGATGATATTAGGGGCACAGTTGAGTACTTATACACCACTAGGCTATCTAGAGATTTTTCTTTTGCTCTCAAGAAAACCTATGAGAAATGGGATTGCAGTCATCTAAATGTTCTAAGCGTAGCCCTCCTTCAGGGGACCCAAGCCAATTTTATGTCACAGCCTCTCCAAATTCATTTTTCTCTAGAATAAATTAAAAGACTGGAGCAAGAGAACTATTTTAACTGGTACCTAGAGGCTTCCAAACATATTCAGCTTTCTAAAACTGACCACTTTACAAAATAGTATCTCTAAGTTAATTGAAGGAAATAAACAACTAAAAGGAGATGTAAAACAAAAATCATCTGAAGCTTCTTTGTTGGCAGCACCAACTGAGGTTTCCCTAAGTTCCTTTTCTATCTGAACTCCCCTAATTCTCTAGTGCTAAACTCTCACCAAAGTTGCCTTTAACACACAGACACACACGCAAAAGAAAATAAAAGAAAAAATTCTTGATTTGAACTTCAAAATCCACTCAGACTTTTTCCAATTTTCCTTCAGACACTTGCAGTTACTGTAAAATATTGGCATTGGAAATAAAATTGTCTTGCACTTAAGAAAGAGAAGGAAAAATGTAAATGATAATTATTCTAGACTTCTGATCATATGGGCTTCCCTGGTTGCTCAGAGGGTAAAGAATCTGTGTGCAATGTAGGAGACCTGGTTCAGTCCCTGGGTTGGGAAAATCCCTTGAAGAAGGTAATGGCTACCCACTCCAGTATTCTTGCCTGGAGAATTCTATGAACAGAAGAGCCTGGTGGGCTATAGTCCATAGAGGTCACAAAGAGTCAGACATGACTGACTGAGTGACTAACACTTCCACTTTTTCTCATAATAGACTAATATACCCCCAAATTCCCCACCTTCCAGAAAAGAATACCCTTTCATTCTTTTTCTGTCCTTCAGAGTTTTGAATCTTACTATGTCTTTGAAATGTAAACACCTGGGAGATAACCAAAATATTGTCCACAGAGACTAAAAGGAAAGAAAAGCAAAAAGAGTATTTTAACATACAGACCTCTAGAGAAGTTTCCTTGCCAAAATTATAGTGTGCTCTATTTAACTGACTTAAAGAAAATTAAGCATTTGTATAAATATGATACTCATAAACATAGCAACCAACCCAAACATTTTTCAAGTTCACATAATCTAGGATAATCTTTGATAAATAAATCTAGTTTAAGTTTGTTGGTTTAATTAATTCAGATATCTTTAGAGGTATCAACATTTAGTATAATACTTTTATTCTATCTAAGCTTACTGAAAATCAAATAAACTCAACCAATTTCTACAAAATTTCTCAGCAAGAAAAATGGCTTAAGATGATGGTTAGATGTTTAATGTCTACTTCCAAGCGTAATTATTAAAAATAATTATTTTAAATACATGATCACAGTTTCTACTAAGTTAAAGTAAATAATGGACGTTTATTGAATATCTAGCTCATTTCCAAATATGATAATGTACATTAATGAGACATTGATTGCTAAACGTAAGTCTATCTCCTTCTGGCTTTTTAATATTTTGCAGTGACAAAAGGTATTTGGATCAATTAATAAACATGTGTTGTGGAACATTTTTAAAAATTTTACTATGAGGAAGAAGAGCTAACATTAGAGAAGGATATGTGTTGTCTGCTACCACTCTGCTAGCTTCAGGGCAGGCAGAGAAGGTGGGAAGGAAGGATAATAAATTGGAGACCCTGGTATGCCATTTTGCAAAGGTGAAGTGAAGTGAAGTGAAGTTGCTCAGTCGTGTCTGACTCTTTGTGACCCCATGGACGGTAGCCTACCAGGCTCCTCAATCCACGGAATTCTCCAGGCAGGAATACTGGAGTGGATTGCCATTTCTTTCTCCAGGGGGATCTTCCTGACCCAGGGATCTAACCTGGGTCTCCCACGTTACAGGCAAACACTTTACCATCTGAGCCACACATGCCACAGATTAAGATCCATGCACTTGTGACAAACTTTAATTAGAATGCTAGGAGATGAAATCTCTGGGAAAATAATGAGAATGAAAAGGAGCATGTTATGGTAATTGAAAATGACTTTATATGACAAGTATCATTTTTATTGAGGGAAAAGAAAGTAACTTTCTCCTAAAGTAAAATGATTATTCCAAAATAAAAGAAAAATGGACAAAATTTAAATAGCTAGAGTAAGATTTAAATAGATACAGTAAGTGGAAAAGGAATCTTGAGAAAGGAATTGTATATATGCTTAAACTGATTAAGATTGGAATAGATTTTTAGTTTTTTTAAAAGGAGTAATTTTAGTATCAAAAGTACATTACTACAAAATTAGAATCAGTTTTCTCGTCTTAAAAGGGTAAAATTTTTTTAGCTTATTGGCCTTCTCTTAATAAGTAGCTGTAAACAGAACTTTTTCTTTACCTTTATTGTAAACTGCCTAGGAAACAAAACTTCTGTGCTTTGTATTTATCAGGTCTTAATTATGTAAGTTTTTCCATTTATTTAAGGCTATGGTTTTTCCAGTGGTCATGTATGGATGTGAGAGTTGGACTGTGAAGAAAGCTGAGCACTGAAGAACTGATGCTTTTGAACTGTGGTGTTGGAGAAGACTCTTGAGAGTTCCTTGGACTGCAAGGCGATGCAACCAGTCCATTCTGAAGATCAGCCCTGGGATTTCTTTGGAAGGAATGATGCGAAAGCTGAAACTCCAGTACTTTGGCCACCTCATGTGAAGAGTTGACTCATTGGAAAAGACTCTGATGTTGGGAGAGACTGGGGGCAGGAGGAGAAGGGGATGACAGAGGATGAGATGGCGGGATGGCATCACTGACTCGATGGACGTGAGTCTGAGTGAACTCTGGGAGTTGGTGATGGACAGGGAGGCCTGGTGTGCTGCAATTCATGAGGTCGCAAAGAGTCGGACATGACTGAGCGATTGAATTGAACTGAGTTATTTAAGTAAATCAAGTTTTCTCAATATTAAGAGCTAAATTTTGCTCAGATCTTTGTGACCTTCTATATTTGCCTTTGAATTCTTTTATTGTCACTTGAGTTAATTGGTAATTCTCTCTCTGCATAGAAAGGGGACTAATTCACTAATTAGGTGTATTTGGTATGAACAAAGTAAGATTTTCTAAAACTCTGATGTTAAAACTGATTAATTCATAAAACTCCTAACAAAAGATGAAGCAAAACAAAAATAATGTAAAACTGAAAAAATTGACAAAGATGGCTATAATTTTTAGGACTTCGTTTAAAACACTGCTGGTTCTTTAAAGTTTTTCAGACATTAAAAAAAAAACACCATTATTCCTCTCTTTTAACTTTTTACAACTTATAGCAATTTTGTGAAGTGTATCTTTTAAACAAAGGTAAAATCATTTATTCTTTTTATCCCAATCTGATCCTCCAGAATTCAGAAACTCTTATTAGTCTTATTTTTCATGGCAATATATATATTTGTGTAAGTTCAATAGGAACCAGTTCACCTTATAAAAGGACACAATTGGACAAGTCTTTGGTTTGGCTTCTTAGGCTAAAAAACATTAAAAGCCTAAGATTCCTTATGAAAGTTTCAGCAAAGCAAATTTAAAAGAGCTTATATTTTTGTTGCACTTATGTAAATGATCAGACTGTTTATTAAAACTAGATTTGATATATAATTAACTTAGTCTTATGGTGAATATCTTTGATAAAACAGAATAATTATAGAAAAAATTTTTCAATAATCACCTTTATGGATATCAGATTCTAGTATTTTTGTCTTTGAACTTCATTTTCTGCCCGTAATTAGACAGAGTCCTGAACTCTGATTTCCTCCAAAATGTGACTAGAATGTTCCAAACTAAAATTTTCAGTTTTTTCCAACTTTTGACTTTAGCTCACTATGAAACTGAAACGGCTCTTTTCCAAGGCCATACAAGCTAAAGCTAGACAACTTGGTACAGTTGGCTTTTGTATCTGTGGATTCCATGTCTACAGATTCAACCAACTATATGTTCAAAATGTTAAAAAAAAAAAAAAACCCAAAAGTTTCAAAAAGCACAACTTGAATTCACTGTGTGCTAAGAAATATTTATATAACATTTACATTTTATTTACAACTATTTACATTGCATTTTGGTATTATAAGTAATTCAGAGATGAGTTAAAGTGTGCAGGATGATGTGCATAGGTCATCAGTTCAGTTCAGTTGCTCTTTGAAACTGTGTCCAACTCTTTGCAACCCTGTGGACTGCAGCACACCAGGTATCCCTGTCCATCACCAACTCCCAGAGTTTACTCAAATTCATGTCCATAGAGTTGGTGATGCCATCCAACCATCTCCTCCTCTGTCATCCCCTTCTCCTCTCGGCCTCAATCTTTCCCAGTATCAGGGTCTTTTCAAATGAATCAGTTCATTGCATCAGGTGGCCAAAGTATTAGAGTTTCAGCTTCAGCATCAGTCCTTCCAGTGAATATTCAGGACTGATTTCCTTTATGATGGACTGGTTGGATCTCCTTGCAGTGCAAGGGACTCTCAAGAGTCTTCTCCAGAAACACAGTTGGAATGCATCAATTCTTCCCTGCTCAGCTTTCTTTATAGTCCAACTCTCACATCCATACATGACTACTGGAAAACCATAGCCTTGACTAGAGAGACCTTTGTTGGCAAAGTGATGTCTCTGCTTTTTCATATGTTGTCTAGGTTGGCCATAACTTTTTTTCTTTTAAATGCAACATACAAACTTTATTTAACAAAAGTAACAGATAATGTCAAACAGACGACACTTATATTAAAGAAAAACTGACTAGAAGAAATTTTTATCTTAAAACACCTTACAGTAACCTACTTGTAGTCGCATTTAACTGAGCTCTGTTGCTGTGAAGAACTCAGGCACAGGTATGGATGAACAATTTGTACATTTTTCAAGTATTCACTGAATACTACCTTATATACACACATACATTAAATTTGAGAAAGATTTAATTGATGATCCCCAGATAAGCTTCATTTTTGTTGATCTTTTGGAAGAGGCCGTCTAAAGAGAAGGATGCGTGGTTCTGGTTCATGAATCATGTAACGACCCCAGCCTAGACTCTGTTGGACACCAAGTCTCCCCACTCAACTTCAGACATCAGATGGGTTTTGGGTACTTGTTTGGAAAGTTCTCTGGGTAACATGACACGTCGGTATTCGTAGTGTTCATCGAAGTGCTTGTCCGAGTAGTGAATCTGCTTATGGGCCCTCCTGCAGGTGGGTGGTGGGCAGCAGCTGACTAGAGCGAAGCGGCACGAAGACAGGGCGCAGCTGAGGGACGTCTGCATCAGGTGAAGGCAATGATTCGACTGAGACCAACCCTGGCCATAACTTTTCTTCCAAGGAGTAAGTGTTTTTAATTTCGTGGCTGCAGTCACCATCTGTAGTGATTTTGGAGCCCCCAAAATAAAGTCAGCCACTGTTTCCAAATCTATTCGCCATGAAGTGATGGGACAGATGCCATGATCTTCGTTTTCGAAATGCTGAGCTTTAAGCCAACTTTTTCACTTTCCTCCTTCACTTTCATCAAGAGACTCTTTAGTTCTTCTATTCTTTCTGTCATACGGGTGGTATCATCTGCATATCTGAGGTTATTGATATTTCTCTTGGCAATCTTGATTCCAGGTTGTGCTTCTTCCAACCCAGCATTTCACATGATGTGCTCTCCAAATAAGTTAAATAAGCAGGGTGACAATATACAGTCTTGACGTATTCATTTTCCTATTTGGAACCAGTCTGTTGTTCCATATTCAGCTCTAACTGTTGTTTCTTGACCTGTATACACATTCTCAGGAGGCAGGTCAGGTGGTCTATTATTCCCATCTTTTTCAGAATTTTCCAGACTTTGTTTTGATCCACATAGTCAAAGGCTTTGGCATAGCCAATAAAGCAGAAATAGATGTTTTTCTGGAACTCTGTTTTTTTCGATGATCCAGTGGATGTTGGCAATTTGATCTCTGGTTCCTTTGCCTTTTCTAAAA
Organism: Nanger dama; assembly: GCA_917880005.1. Classification (NCBI taxonomy): domain Eukaryota; kingdom Metazoa; phylum Chordata; class Mammalia; order Artiodactyla; family Bovidae; genus Nanger; species Nanger dama. The sequence goes on from CAKJTW010000002.1 coordinate 87,260,846, forward strand.
GCAGCTTGAACATCTTGAAGTTCAAGGTTCACGTATTGTTGAAGCCTGGGTTGGAAAATTGTGAGCATTACTTTACTAGAGTGTGAGATGAGTGCAATTGTGAGGTAATTTGAGCATTCTTTGGCATTGCATTTCTTTGGGATTGGAATGAAAACTGACCTTTTCCAGCATAGGTTATATTTGCATACATTATATGCAAATACTAATCTATTTTATGTAAGGGACTTGAGCATGGTTGGAATTTGGTATTTGAGGTTGTGCTGGAACCAATCCCCTATGGATACTGAAGAACAGCTATATATTCTTCAGAGAAATCACCATAACAGCTAATATATGGACAATCTTTGTGCTTGTTGACATGTGACCAATGAGAAAGATCATATGAGACATTCACACTGCAATCCAGGAAACTCTTGTCAGATTTCTATTGCTTGTCCTCATTCCATCTGAGGATGCTTAGAACCCAATATCTAGAAATTTTCTCAGTTGGCTGCTCCCCAAACTCATAAACTAAATATATAATTTACTGGACCTGTTCACCTTTGGTTTTCTTTTGTTTCTATAGAAGTGTCTCCTTCTTAAATGCATATATACTAAACTATCCACCATAGCGGGACATAACTGAGATTCTTCATTTTTCAATTTGCTTGTTTTTCTAGTGAACTAGGGCTTCCTGCATAGCTCAGTCAGTAAAGCATCTGCCTGCAATAAGAGAGACCTGGGTTCAATTCCTGGGTCAGGAAGTTACCCTGGAGAGGGAAATGGCAACCCACTCCAGTATCCTTGCCTGGAGAATCTCATGGACAGACAAGCCTGGTGGGCTACAGGTCAGGGGATCGCAAGAGTCGTGAAATTTCATATAATTTCCCTTTTCCATGGGATAACACACCTGAAGATTGTCTTCCTCAGCTTTGTGGGAAAAAAAATACCTGAGGATGATACCTCTCAACTTTATGAGAAAAAAAAAGACACCTGAGCACAACCTTCTTCAGTTTTGTAGGGCATACAACTCATCTATGAAGAACTAGACCTACTCCTCCAAACAATAAGAAATAAGACCTACATGACATGATTGATCAGTTATGCTTTCTGTTTTGTAGGGCATACAACTCAACTATGAAGAAATATACCTACTCCCCCAAATAATAAGAAATAAGACCTATATGACATGATTGATCAGTTATGCTTTCTGCAAAAGATCTTAATCAGAAGAGGGAAATATGAAAAATCAAACTGAAATAGAACTGGAGGGTACAAAATGAAGAATCTCACACAGGAAGATGAAACTTAAGGATTTAAGAAACTGATTTCCTGAAAATGTGTGACTTATAGAACATTGATAGTGTCAGAATTTTCTCCAGTGATAGAAAGTTGATCAGACCTGCCTGATAACAACACTAGGAAATTTTGCCAGAGTCATGAATGGAAGATAAGCCAGGTTAACCTGGCATCTCAGAGTGGCCTGAATTGAGCTTTGCTTCTGTTACTGTACTGATACTGTCTGCTTGGGAAGTTTTCAAGGTTGAGCTCTGTTGTTTAACTAATTCTGACTGAACTCTTCCCTCTTTACATTCCCAGCCCATAAATACAACCTATCCCAAACCTTCAACAGATTCACATGTAGCTTGCTTGTCTTGAACTGAAATTCCTCACTTATCCCAAAATATACTCATTTTTGTGAGTCTGTCTCAGTTTCTCTCTTGGGTCAACAATAGCAAACCATATTATGATGTACATATCACAATGTAGCCCTGTAAAGGCCCTCAAATGAAAGAAAAGAGGATAGGTCCTTATTTACATGTGTTTCATTTTTTATTCACTGAATAAATTATGAAAAAATAAAATAAATATACAGTGCAGATTTTCTTACAAATAATGGCTCAAATTTTTATATTTTATAGAGTAAGAAATCAAAAGAGGCATTTGGGGGTCTGTTTAGTTAGTAAGAGAACCAGATGGATATTACCTGAAAGCCTTAAGATGTAGATCATTTTGACAAAGAAATGGTCAGTATAAATTTATCAGTCTTTTTCCATGCATCCACTGTTACGAAATTGCTACTATCACCATTCTACACTCAAGCCCCTGGCCAAGACTGACCCAGTGGAAACATTCATGATAGAATGATGTAGTCTGGGTGGCTCCCCCAGAACTCCTAGACAATTTTCCTACTGAGAAAATATTCCCCTAAACTGTAGGTTAGAGATTCTCACAATAATCATCAGTGATCAAAAAATGTTCCATTTCACCATTTATGGAAGTAGTTCATCTCTTAATTGTGTCGGTAGGTTATGTAGACTCCCAGCAATTGCAGTAGATTTACCACTGCACTATTGTAAGTTGGTGAAATACACACCTATGAAAATTATTCTTAATAGCAAAAGTAATGGCCAAGATTTATCAGACATTTAAAATTCAGTTCAGTCAATCAGTCATGTCTGACTTTTTGTGACCCCATGGACTGCAGCACGCCAGGCTTCCTTGTCCATCACCAACTCCTGGAGCTTATTCAAACTCATGTCCATTGAGTCGGTGATGCCATCCAACCATCTCACCCTCTGTCATCCCTTCTCCCTCACACCTTCAATCTCCCCCAGCATCAGCTTCTTTTCCAATGAGTCAACTCTTCACATGAGGTGGCCAAAGTATTGGAGTTTCAGTTTCAGCATCAGACATTCCAATGAATATTCAGGACTGATTTCCTTTAGGGTTGACTGGTTGGCTCTCTTTGCGCTCCAAGGGACTCTCAAGAATCTTCTCTAACACCACAGTTCAAAAGCATCAATTCTTTGGCGCTCAGCTTTCCTTATAGATCAGCTCTCACATCCATTTCAAATTAGGTAGAGACTATTACATTTTCCATTTTACAAATGAGGAGCTGAAATCTAAGAAGTTAAATCACTCAGGTCATAATTTTTATAATGGGCAAGCTGAGATTTCAACCCACATATATTTTATTCTAAAATACACAATTAAACCACTATTCCAAATTAGAGTTAATTTTTTTTACTATACCAAACGTGATTTATACAAAAGCAAAGCAAAATATATGAAGAAAAGACTAAATTACAAGGAAACTTCTCATTCACTTGCCTAAGAGGATATGTACTTATCTTATTTATTTAATGTTATCTGAGTCTTAACTTCATGTCAGAAACTTCTCAATAGCTTGTCCTAAATTCTCAAAAGCAGATGCCTCTTTAGCAATAATCTGGTCCCTGAAAGCTTCTAAACTGATCAAGGAGAAAATGTTTGTTTACTTGCCTGGCTTTTGTGATTGTAATGGCCTGCCTTTCTTCCCATCTTCATACTAGACACAGAGACACTTCTTCATGAGGAAGACAAAGGAAAAGAAGTCAGTCTTTTCTTCGCAAGGTACCTTCTCTTTATTTGAATGTCCCTTCATTCCAGCTACCATTTTCTTCTACGGTGTGCACGCTCAGTCGTGCCGTCATGTCTGATTCTTTGCAACCCCATGGACTACAGATAGCCAGGCTCCTTTGTCCACGCGATTTTTAAGACAAGAATCCTGGAGCTGGTTGTTATTTATCCCTCTAGGGGATTTTCCCGACTCAAGGATGGAACATGAGTCTCGTGTCTCCTGCATTGGCAGGTGGATTCTTTAACACTTAGCCACCATCTCTTTCCATTATATCTGTGCAGTTTCAAAAGTTTATTCCTATTCTCTGTAGAAATAGAGTAAAATGATCTGCTTTCCTGTACAATTACTAATATACATAACATTATTTTGTTTTAGAGGTACATTAAGTTATTATTTGAAGGCATTTTAAAAGAAGTAAAATTAAAAATTTGAACTGAAATTCAATATGTCTTTAACTAGCTTCATATTTGTAGAACTTAAACTTTTATCTTGAAGACCATTCAATAAGACTATAAAAAGACACAAAATCTATACACTTTCAACAGCTTAAATATTTAGTACTGGTAAAAATTATTAACTCCTTTCAAAGAACTACCATGAAAATGAGTTTCCAAGATGTAAAATTGGCTTTTAGGAATCAGACATTGAATTCAGGCAGAAACAACATATGTGAAGGCAAACATAGGTCTTTGGAGCATAACTTTCCATCGACATCCTCCGTAAGTAAAAATTTAAATGCAGGAGATCCGTGCATGTGGAGATTAACCATTCATGATTCTGCAGATCTGTGAGTATTCCCGCAGGTCTCATAATATGTAATCATCCGTGCTTTTTGTTGAGGCATGCGTTTCGATCACTGTGCACTGGTTTGCCTAACTCATAACTGAGTCTTGCCAACTTCCCAGCATCAGCATTTCATCATGCCTGTCATATTCTCTCCTAATCCCTGGAAACCATTAACACAATTAAAGTAAAACCCAAAGCTATTAAATGGCCTGTAAATCCCTATACAGTCTGCCCCTTTCCATCCCACACAACTTTCTGGCCTAATTTCAAAGTACTCTTCTCTCTTGTTCTTTTGCAGTCACACTGGCCTCCTTGTTGAGGACAGAAAGAGCCTGCTAATGCTAAGGCACTTCTGTCACGTCTGACTCCTTGTGATCTTATGGACCATAGCCCACCAGGCTCCTCTGTTCATGGGATTCCTCAGGCAAGAATACTGGTGTGGGTTGCCATCGCCTCCTCCAGGGGATCTTCCCAAACCAGGGACTGAACCTGGGTCTCTTATGTCTCCTGCATTGGCAGGCAGATTCTTTAGTGAATCCTGTAGGAAAACTTTTGCCCTGACTATTTCCTGTACCTGGAGTAACTCTCTCCTCTCTCTGGTACCTGCACGCTGGGCATAGTCTCTTCCATTCTAGCAGGTGTCTACTCTTAACGTTTGATCAGGGAGGATTTTTGTTTGATCCACAGTATCAAAGATTCCTAATACTGATGCTTCTTATCCCCCTTACCTCACTTTATTGTTCTTCACACCACTTATCACTAACTAAAATACCACATTTCTTTGTTTACTGGTTTATTGTCTTTTTAAAGACTCCAGCCCCATCCCACACCATCCTTCCTGCTTCTTAGCCATATGAAACACCTCTACTTCTGACTCTTAGAAAACCTAGTTGTAAAACTGGACTCCAAACCTCTAGGAACCCCAGGATATTCTCTAGAAAATTTCTTTCTCCAGTTACAAATCTAACAAATTTACAAATCTAACAAAATTACCATATACTAGGGGTTTTTAGGGGCTTCCTAGGTGGTACAGTGGTAAAGAATCTGCCTGCCAATGCAGGAAATGTAAGAGACGCAGGTTCAATCCCTGGGTCAGGAATATCTCCTGGAGTAGGAAATGACAACCACTCCAAATTCTTGCCTGGAAAATTCTAGGGACAGAGGAGCCCAGTGGGCTCCATGGGGTCACAGATTCCACGGGGTCACAAAGAGTTGGACAGATTGAACACACACACACACACACACAAGAATTTTTAACTGTCACACCAGAGCTCTGGTTCCTTATCCCTGACATAAAAAGAAATTGCTTACCTGCCAAAGATCCTTTTGGCATATGAGAATCTTTTTAAAAATTGGGCTGTTTGGTTCTTAAGAGAAAACAACAATCATTTGGATGGTGAATTGTAGTCATTTTCTAACTACAATTAGACTCCTTGATTTTTTCAAAAATTAATAGTGGCTACCATCCTAAACAGCAAATTACCTGACCATGGAATCCTGCCCAAAGGACATTCTGAAAATTAAAGCTCCATAGATGCAGACTGGATTGGCACTACCTTGGAAATTTCATATGCACTCCGGCAACTCCACCTCAGTACAAGTGTTTACATTAGGGCTGTGAAGTCCGGCTTGCAATGGTGCTGCACCCCCAACTCCAACCTGGATGGTTAAGGCTACTTTTGATAATCCTCTCCAGCTGCCTCAAGGCAGGAACATCAAAAGGGCACATCAAAGCTCCCAGTCACAGTGGAGAGGAGTGACTGCAAACCGGGTGATGCCTTTTTCTTCAGGCTCCACAACAAATACAAGTCTTCCGGCCTTCCCCCAAGGAGGAGAGAGTAATTTTAAAAATTCTCAGCTGCCTGCCCTGAGGGAGGAGAGAGACACCATTGTGGCAGGTAGCGGATAAAATCATATCTCCCAATCCTATATTTCTGAGAGTTAGTAGGCTGTACTAACCACACACACAAGTTTGATCCATGCTTCACTGGTGTGTGTGTTTTAAAATGCAAATAACAAGAGCTGAAAATGATGAAGTGAGCATGTGCTGTCTCACTGACATGCAAGACAGGCAATTAATGAAACTCTGGGCCACAGTATCAGCTGCCTGCTGACTTCTGCAATTGAATTAAAACTATCATAAGAATAATACAAGGACTTGCCCTTGTCCTTCTTGTCTATGTGTTTATTTAATTTTCTGTCCAACTGACTCTCAAATAAATTGGAAACAGCTGCCATTTTTGATTCAGTAGCTCCATTACCCCCATGTGACATCATTCTGGGCAAGAACACTAACAATAGGTCATTATGTAGCAATTACTTTATTGATTTATGGAAGTTTTTAAGCTCCATCAGGAATATGCACATTGAAGGGGGGAAAAAAGACCACTTCTGTGCTGTTATTAAGGAGAAAAACTGAACTGCAGTGGCTGGAATAATGTTTCTTTGAAGGGACCTTCCTTACAAAGGGAAACTTAAGGGAATGATTCTTGTTTTGTTGATCTCCCTGAAGTATGAGAGAAATGGGGTAGGATTGTAAAGTTTGAAAGTTAGAGTATCCATAATTGAATCAAGTAGCTAAGTAAACAGATTACTCAAAGGCTGCTGTTATGTAATAGGAGGATTTCAGTGATATAATAGAACAAATTAACAAGGTTCAAACTCCCATGATGAATGAACTTTCTAAGTTTACACATAACATATCAAGAATACTGCTGCATGAAGCCAGGCTTGCTTTCTCAATGCAAATGGATATCATAAGACTTCACATTTCAGTATTAAATGCCTGCCCCCACACCATTCAGTGGGTCATACTTTTAGCTGCCCATCAGTTTTTAATTAGGCTGTTTTCTTGGGCCCCTAAATATAAATAAACAGAGTCTCCTCTGTTATAAACAGCTGACTTTATTTCACGTTCCTCTGGTTTAGGGAACTCTGATATAGCAATCAAAAAATTAAAAAGGAATTAAGTGCCCTCTGGGTAGTAACTTAACAGTGAGATTCTAATGTGATGTGGTGAACAACAGCCTGCCTACATCTTGAGGGAAATGGTGATTTCTTTATTAAAATCTGTATTTGAGATTTGTTGACACCTATTGGAGGTTAAGAATGTATTATCTTGGCTCTTCTGTCAAAGCCCTAATAGAGGAAACATTCGAGCCCAACATCTGGCTTGCCTCTCAATGGGAAGAACAGTTATGGATTAGGCATCCCTGTGGAAACATGTGGAGCTGTGGCTTGTCCCAGATCAGTGGCTTGAGGGTAAGCAAGGATGCTGAAACTTGTGCATTTCAGAGGTAAGAGACAGCATATGGTGAGTTTGCACTTCACCTATCAATGTTTTTCAGTTCTGACCTGACTCTGAAAGCACTAAGAAATAAATAATTATTTAGGAAATAAAGAAAAGTACAACTTTTGAGGTGGTGCAGTGGTAAAGAATCCACTGCCAATGCAGGATATGCAAGAGATGTGGGTTCAGTCCCTGGCTGGAGGTCTTCTGGAATAGGAAATGGTAACTCACTGCAATATTATTTCCTGGAAAATTCCATGGACAGAGGAGCCTGGCAGGCTACAGTCCATGGGGTTGCAAAGACTCAGACATGATGAGCACGTACACATCAAAAGAACAGTAGTAAGTGATCCTGTTTAGGAAATTCATCTTTTAACTCATGAAAGTGAAAGTCACTCAGTTGTGTCCAACTCTGTGTGACCCCATGGACCGTTTGGTCCATGGAATTCTCTAGGCCAGAATACTGAGGTGTGTGCCTTTCCCTTCTCCAGGGAATCTTCCCAACCCAGGGATCAAACCCAGTTCTCTCACATTGCAGGCAGATTCTTTTCCAGCTGATCCACAGTGGAAGCCGTTTTTAAGTCATAGTGAAGCTACATTTTAGGAGCCCATCATTCACAAGTCTGTGACCTTATTTCTTAAAATGAATGCCCCCAAAACCAATCTTCTGAAAGCATTACTATGGGTCTTCCAGGTAGAGAGTTAAACTTGAGGGAAATAATGTCTAATAAATGTTGAAACTGAGTTTTGCTCTGGGGAGGATAGCTCTGGAGAAAGTAAAAGTTAAAAAGGCGTTAGCCCTGAACTCTGGGAGTTCCTAATGCAGTCTACTTGGACTGGGTATACAAACAATATGGACAACCCTATGTAACTAAAAAAAAAAAAAAAAAATACTGCATTTTATATTAGGAGATCTAGGCTATAATCACAATCATGTTATTAACAAGAGGTGAGATCTTAGATAAGTCACAATTTTCCTAGGACCCTAATTTCCTCAGCTGTGAACTAGAGAAAGTGGTTGCATAACACCTAGGTCCCTTTTAGTCCTTACAAATCCCCAAATCCCATAATCATGATAATTCATATGTCACAAAATTTCATGTGCCTCAACTTATAATTATTTTCCAGCTAACTCCTGAAAATGGTAAATGAGTCTCTGTTTATAATTTAAAAGAGCAAGAACATTTTCCCTTGCTTATGCACAACACATCTTTCACACATCTGAATGTGCACTTCTTATATTCTTTACAAGATGGCTTAAATCCATTAACTCTTTCTCAGGAAAACATTTGCAATGAAAGAAAAAAGCAAATGTTAACATAAAGCTTTCTGTGTTGAAACATCATTTCTGATTCACTAAATTGTTTTTTCTTGATAACTGGTCTTTGAGTAATAGTTATAGGCTAAAAATATTAGGAAAATGTCAACTAAAGAGGATATTTCATTTAGAAGGATATAATTCATTGAGATCTTTTTGAAAGAGATAAATCTGAAGCCAAGTCTTAAGAAACTTAAGGGCACAGCTTAATGAGAAAGAAGAGGTGGTTGTTCCATGGACTACATTCACAACAACAAAGAAGCGAGCATAACAAGGACACTGAATTTTGTGAGGTGGAGTGAATGACTATGTCGGAGATGGGGGTTGTATGCACACACTGTGTAATAAACACGGGCTGGAATGCTGTTAGCGTAGATAAAGGAAGTTTACTTTGATTCTGGGAGGGAATACATGATTAAAATAGTATCTAAGGAAGACTGTGTCATTGGCTATGCAGTGAGTAGGCTGCAGAATAAAGGGATTAGAAATAAATAATACAACCCAAAGAAAGTAACATAATCAAGGGATGAAGCTATAAAACTCTGGACTAAGATAATGGCTATGAAAATGGAAAAGAAGGCTCAAATCCAAAAATACCAGCAAGAAGAATTAACACGCTATGAGAACTGACTTGATATGTGACAACAAGTAAGACTGTTTTCAAAGGAAGTAGTAAAAATTAACTACCAGATGACTGTCCCAGAAAATTCATTGGTTAGTTGAGTCATTGGGAGAGGAAAACAGAAAGAGAGAGAATGTTTATTTCATTGAATTCAGGGCATAAGTGTCCCACTGGAAGCACAGTTAAGTGAAAACATTTAGTTAATATACAGATATAGAAGAGTGGTGAAAGGTTAGAGCTGGAGCATCATTCTTTCATTGAGCAAACATTTATCAGATACTTATCAAATACCTTTATTTTATTTTATTTTTTATTTATTTTTTTAAATTAAATTTATTTTTTTAATTACAATACTGTATTTGTTTTGCCATACATTGACACGAATCAGCCATAGGTGAACACAATCTCCCAATGCCGAATCCCCCTCCCACCTCCCACCCCCCATCCTCTACTTGAATCATCCTGTGCATCAGCCCCATGCCTCCTGCATCCTACATTGAACATAGATTAGCGTTTCGTTTCTTACAGGAAAATATACATGTTTCATTGCCATTCTCCCAAACCATCCCACCCTTTCCCTCTCCCTCAGAGTCCAAAAGTCCACTCTATACCTCTGTGTCTCTTGTTGTCTCACATATAGGGTCATCACTACTGTCTTCTAAATTCCATATATATGTGTCAGTATACTGTATTGGTGTTTTTCTTTCTGGCTTACTTCACTCTGTATAATCGGTTCCAATTCCATCCATCTCATTAGAACTGAGTCAAATTTATTCTTTTTAAGGGCTGAGTAGTATTCCATAGTGTATATGAACCACAGCTTTCTTATCCATTCATCTGCTGATGGACATCTAGGTTGCTTCCATGACCTGGCTATTATAAACAGCGCTGCAATGAACATTGGGGTACATGTGTCTCTTTCAATTCTGGTTTCCTCAGTGTGTATGCCCAGCAGTGGGATTGCTGGGTCATAAGGCAGTTCTATTTGCAATTTTTTAAGGAATCTCCACACTGTTTTCCATAATGGCTGTACTAGTTTGCATTCCCACCAGCAGTGTAAGAGGGTTCCCTTTTTTCCACACCCTCTCCAGCATTTATTGCTTGTAGACTTTTGGATCGCAGCCATTCTGACTGGTGTGAAATGGTACCTCATTGTGGTCTTGATTTGCATTTCTCTGATAATGAGTGATGTTGAACATCTTTTCATGTGTTTGTTAGCCATCCGTATGTCTTCTCTGGAGAAATGCCTATTTAGTTCTTTGGCCCATTTTTTGATTGGATCATTTATTTTTCTGGAGTTGAGCTGCATAAGTTGCTTATATATCTTTGAGATTAATTGTTTG